>OY728119.1:1361001118-1366938762 GCA_963277665.1 Viscum album | reverse complement strand
TATATGTCTCTAACATATATTACTAGATTATTGGTAATATATATCTTATGATCATTTCAAAAATTCATTTATTATGAAATTTTATTTGATCACGATATGAATCATGATTTTGCAACCCATTTTCTTTCTAGAGGTAATTATTATGTTATGAATTATGATTGAATTTAATTGTATGGAACACATAGAACGTGGATATTTTTGTATAGGTGTGCCCAAATGACACTCTAATTCATTGGGTAAATCTTTAGTCTCATGAGGTGTCATGTATGGTATTTGGGAGTAAACCTAATCCATTATGTGACTTTTTACACCATGTGATTTTATCTAGGAAGTTATCATGGGCTCGTGTTTATGTCATGTTATATTTGTTTTTAAAAATTTACTATTTTTCCATTATATTATGATACCATGATATTTATTTTATGATTCCACTTGATTAATCATGTACCTTATCTTTTATGAAATAATGTTATAACTTTTACTCACATGTTATGATTCCTTATTTATTTATTCCCTTAATTTAATTTTTAGATAACCCCTTTCTTTATGTATTCATTAGGTTATACCATGAAATTTTAGGAGTTGAAATGGATTTTATGATATCACCATGTAGTATAAAATAATGATACCATGGTTTAAGTTCCTTTTAATGTAATATGAACCTAATTTTCCAAATACACTAGGTCTTTTCTATACTTGTGTCATATTAATGGATATTTATATTTAAGAATCATGTAATAATAAGTGTAAAAGGGATTGAGTTTCCATATTAATAATATAAATATATTTTATTCTCAAAAATTATTTTCATCTATTTTAATTAATAATGTATATTTACACTCATTATTATCATGAAAACATATTTAAGATAATATTTTGACTTTTTTAAACCTGTGAAAGCTTTGAGTAAGCATAAAAATAATAAATTTTATATATAAATATATAATTCATAAATATATATCAACATAATTTATTATTAATAAAATTTACCTTAAAAGTCAAGCATATCCATATCCCTACTTTAATATTAACTTAAGGATACTAATTTCACTTTTGAAATGCTTCACAAGTACTACGTCAACACCAATAAATGTTTTCATATTTATCTCGAAATAAAAATTAATTTATATTATTTGAACAATATTTATACGATATTTAGGTAAATTATCATGATATTTATATCTTAAATCCAATAAAATGGTTTCATAAACTTTTCAGTCATATTTATATCATGATGAATTCATAAATGAACTGATGTTCGTAAAAACTGTAATATTCACCAACAAATCAAATTTTTTTTAAAAAATCCTACAAATTCATAAAAAGATAATTTTGACACGATGATTAAAAATATGAAACCCATTTTATAAAATTTATATTCTAAAAATTCTAAATTTAACTTTTAAGAACCAAATAGTACACGGAGAAACACTTTATTAAGAATAAAATCCATTTCTTTTTCAAATAAAAAAAATTAAATTCATATTTTTCACCATAATAAATTTATAATAATAAATATGAATGAAAATACATATTCTAACATAAATATAAATTTATAAAAATAAAATACTTAAATAAATCTATATATAGATAAAATTACAAATCATGTTAAAGAAATATATATGACCTTTAAATAAAACATTTTGTACATCTTGAAGTAATCATTTTAATTTTAAATGTATAATAAGAATATAATTAATAATATAATATCTTTTAAGGAATTAAATAAACATTGATACATTTTAAAATAATAATCATTTCTTGAATAAATTTATAAAATAAATATTAATAAAAGATAAAAATATTTGTTATTAAAATTATTGGGTTGTTAAATTCTCCTTCTTGAAAATATTACACCCTCATAATTCTAATTTCATTCACTAATGATAATAGTTGAGGGTATATATAAGATAATAAAAAATTAATTTATAAATTCTAATGAGATTTCAACCTTGCTATCTTAGTTGAGAATAAGAAACTCATATTTTCCCTCATAATAGTCATATATTGATATTTTCATTTATCTCAATAATTTTGTCAAATATGATTCCTTAGTTAGTTATAAGACATTTTAGTTTATAAATACATAACTTTCATTCCTTTTTTTAATGATATGTTTCAAACCAAATAATAAAGAATGGTTATAGAGAATAATTATAATATCCTATAATATTAAACCATTATATGAATAAGAAATATAAATATTAAGAAACTTATAGTTTAACTATGAAATAATTGGATCAACCTATATCCCTTTCAGTTTAACTCATGTTTCTGTAAGTTTCATTCTCTAAATATCAATAAACTAATCTCTAGAAATAACTAAACACAAATTTTATAATATCTTTCTTACTATATTCTAAACCCAAAAAAATCAAGAAAACATATTCTCCCATAAATAAACTTACCCTTTTATCCCAGAATAACTTAAAATAACATATTAATAAATTTTACCTTAATCTCAAATACTCCTAAAAATATATTAATACTTTCCAAAAATAACTTGAATCACCATATCACCAAATCACTTTTAAAACTAACTTATATCCCTCAAATCAATTAACCCATTTTCCTAATTAACCAAAATCTCATCAATATCAAATCACATATCAAAGAAAAGGGTTATCTTAACCTCAATCTTTCATTATTCCTAAAACCCAATAAAAATGTTCCAAAAATATCATTAATCACCTTAAAATAAAAACACAAAAGACCTCAAAAGGGTATATATGTCTTTAAACTTATGATCAAACTTAAAGTTATTAACTAATGATGGAATCCAAAACCCTTAAAATATCCTCATATGAAAACATCCTAACATATAATGTTATCTAAACCTTTTTATGATAACAACTAAGACATCCCATACTTGCATACCGAGATGAGGTACTTAAAACATTTTCTTTATACATTATCTTTGATACCAACTGAAACAAAATAAATCTAATCATCTATAATTATATTATCAATAACCAATATTGAGTCACTTACACACCAAAGACCTCTTATGTTTAGAATTTTATATAATTAGTGTCATAAACAAAGCCATGGTTCCATTTAACCTGACACCCGACCTAGTCCGTGGCATGTCATGAAGAGAATTTAGGATCCCTATGGGATGGAAATGAGTGCATGGGTATTAATATTATACATTTGGGATTATTTCACCCATTTAGATAAACATAAAAAACCAACAAAAATAAACAAGACATAATTGAATAAACAATACCAAATATGGTACAACGGTTTCTAGATACATTGTTTTATAATTTTAATCAAAAACCAAAATACTACAAAGGACGAGAAACACAAAACATCCCAAAAAACACCATGCGAAAAGAGGGATGTCACCCTCAACCCCCTGACACCAAAACCTGCATGAGAGGAACTCTAGCAACCTAAATCCACCAACACAACACACCTTGGCTTTACCTGGGTCATACATAACAAAGTCTACATACACCCAAAGGTGTATGTAGGGTGTGAGACAAATCCTAGTAGGATTCCACCCAAAGAAAAGATTCCATGATCTAACATCGAAATACAATTTAACATGCTCATTTATTTAAAAGACTTCGAAACATTTACAGGAAAATATTTTAAAGAAAATCCATTTTTAGCACAACAATTTTAAATGTAACAATTTTTAAGGCAAAATTTCAAAGGAAATAGTTACTAATATAAACTTTCTTTAAGATAAAATTAACTCAAGGTCCACTGTATACCAAAAAATGGAACCACATTTCATAAGTCTCAAGAGAGCACCACAGGTAAATCCATATGGGTAATCTAGCTTGAGTGATACACTAAAACCTCATACCTTAGTTAAAAGTGGTATAATAACCATACTGTACAATGTCTTCATGCATGATCCACTAGAGTGGAGAAACATAAAAAAATTCAAATGGTTTCCTATCTCATCAAAGTTTAGTTAATATTGTAATCGTTAATCAAGCTGAGTGAAACCGAGACAAGAAACTTATGAATCACTAGCATACTAGAACTATTCAGACAACCTAGATATATGAGATTTCTTTATGTTATTCCCATCTTACATATTACAAAAATCACTCCATTCACAAATCATTTCCAATAATTCGACCCGTTTTCACAAACAAAACACCTTCCATTTCAAACACACCAAAACCATTTAAAAACAAAATTTTCACCACTTCTACAATTTAAGAAAGCCCTTTTAAAATTATCATAACAAAGTTAAATAATTAAATTAACCACTTTCACGGGTCAAGTCATTTTCAAATACACACATAAACCAATTTAACTTTAAAACATTCTTCACATCATTTACATAGTTCACAATTCACCTTTAAAGGTGCTAAAAAACCAACATGCAAAAAATAATCCATTTTCCACTGAAAAACCATTTTCAACATAATCACACCCCAAGTTCCCTTGAAAACACATTTCTCACCTACTATATATGGCATAAAACTATTTTCAAGAAATATTACAACAAAACATATACAAAACATAACCATTAACTTTATAAAAACCATTTCCATCTCATAAGCATGGAAAAATACTTTTTTAACACATTTAAAAATACACAATAAATCCAAAAAACACATTTATAAAGACACCAAAGCATATTAAAATCATATAAAAATGTTAAGACATGAAACCACCTAACTCAAGTGTAGAAACTCCTTGAAAATGTTGAAAAACCTCAACCACACCACCAAGAGACCCCGTTAAGTAAATATTGAACACTAAACATCAATATTGAACTGTAAAGAACAAGATTAAACCTTAAATAAACCAACCAACCCACTGGATATAAGAAACCCCAATTAAGAAAGAGATAAACCCTATAAAAGAAGAAGAATCAAGAAGAGGAACCAATTACTTGAAGGTTTATTAAAGAAAACCCCATCAAATCTCCCAAAAGAAGTGAGACTAAGGGAGAAAAGAGAAGGGGAGGGAGGATCCTAGTTCTGAAAATCTCAAATAGGTTGATCAAGGGGGGGATTTGAGGTTAAATCCTGAAAGGAAACAATGCGAATTTTAGAATTTTTAATGACTTAGAAATCGTGGTTGGTTAGCCTAAATAGTTTTGCAAACCATTAAGTAACCATGTGCCTATATTTTTCTAAGAGGAACCTATGAAACAGTTAACCTCAACAACCTGACTTACTATGTGTAAACTGTGTACTAGATTCTTTCCAAAATCACCTGCTATTGCATAGTTTCCTTGGCAGGGGTGCGTTATTTTCCCTAATTGTGTGCCAACCATGCACCATAGTACATATAGCCCAAACATCCCGTATTTATCAAAAAAATCAAAGATAAACCAAGGGGAAAATATATAACCAAAATAAATAGAATAGTTACTCAAAAATTCAGACCCATCACACCGAGTTCCCATAAAAAAATGAGACCCTTAAATGAACCGGGTCTAAGAACGAAATCAAAAACATGGGTGTGGCAATTCTCTCCACCACAAAGCTTTGATCCCCCAGAAATACACAAAAATGCGAGATCCAAAAAACAAAAACCTATACTACTCCAAAGCTCAAGGAGTTTCCTAATGAATGTAAAACAAGAAGAAAACAAGAACACCCAAAATAGAAAAAAGAGGTTCACAAGTTTGAACTCAGGAGGCTGGAATAGACTCCCCACCATATGCCATCTGCCCCAGAAATTTTTGACACTTCAAGTTGATTGATCAAATAAAATGGAATTCTCAAAACACATAATCCAACCTTTTAATCCAAGAACACTTTAGAAATTATAAAAAAAACTCACACTACTAACAAAAAATGAAAAAATGAACCCAAACAAATTCCTAAAAAACATTTCCAAAACCTTACTTCAACAAACCAATGTATGAAATCCAACCCCAATGTTCTATGAAGAGAGGAACTTGGAATTAGATAGCTCTAAAAGAGACTAACAACTACCAATCCAAAACTCTAAAAAAACTAGATTATCAACACAAGGAGGCATGACCAAACTCTCAACCATTAGAAACAAACCAAAACTGCTTTACTCCAGAAGAAATTTTAGCGAGACCCGCGGTGGGTCTCCCCACCATAAGTAACAACCTACCTGCCTAACCAACATGAGAACCTGAAATGGACCCACTTATGAACTACTTTTACAGACTAAATCTACCCCACAAGGGCCCTAACAAAAGGAACTCCAAACCAAATGAAGAGCACTGCATAATTTATCATTTCCACATTTCACAACCACTTCTAAATGAGCATGAAAAAAACCGAAACAAATTCACAAAGGCTAACCATGCAAGGAAAACAAAATAGATATTCCTATCCAAAAGGACATAAGCAATGGGTTTTTAATTACATGAGACCAAGGTACCTCTTCATAACCAAAGAGGAGATTTCAAAACACAAGGGCCACAACGAGAAAAACGAGGTCTCTATGTCTATCCCTGAAAAAGGGGGACCTTGAAGATAGAACAAACACACAAGAAGTTTAAAATGTATCCATTTTCTACAATGAAGGAAAAAACAAGACCCAAATACTTCACACCCCCAATAGTCCAAACTGTGCACTGACTTCAATCTGGGGCCTATGGATAGAGCCATGGTGTTTGAAGCATCTCCTAACTCACAACTAGGCATTGAAGATCCCTAGTCGAAACACTTTCTTTGGTTTAATGAGTGACCACATGACAATCTAAGAATAACCAAAGGAGAACAACACACCATAGAACTTACATCTCATCAACATGGTGCTTCACCAAAATATGGACTTAGAGGATGCTCATGCATCATCCCTTTTCACCTCGAACGAGAAACAATAGAAACAAGGAACATAGGGAAGAGAAATCCATTTGGAATAGAGAAAGTTTTAATTCCCAAAGGAAAACACACCTCTGTTAAAATATAAATTCTTGAAAGAGTAAAAATCCAAGTCTTATATTTGGATCAAAAAGGGAAACACCACAAAATATCACCAGACATGACCATAATAAACATATAAACATTATAAGGAAAGGGAATTTAAACTGAGCCCCCAAAAACACACAATTTCTACAAATGGGCACGATGAATTCTTATGAATAATCCTTCCACACTGATGGAATGGAATGATCCTATGCCCAAAGAAGCTAAGGGAAGGTTGAAGGGACCTTTTGAATCCCATAAAAGACACCAATAACTTTAGACTAATTCCCTATCTACTTAACAATACTCCCTCCACCACTTCTCAATACTCAAAAAAAGTATGCTGCTTCAAGCACTCTTGATTAACACAGCTTCAACACAAACTGCATGCCTCGCCACACCTACAAGGAGGTTATGTAAACTTTAACACCTTTAAGAATAAAGGTACCATACTTCATATTTAAGGACTCAGGAAACTTAATAAAATGGAAGTCTCTTTTTATTTTCCACATCCACTCTTCCACTGTGTGAGGATTTACTTAACCGAGAGGGAGAGGTGGATTAAATTCTAAAACTCAAGAAGATAAACCTTATGTTGATCAACTGGAGGGTATGAAAATGGTGAACTAACCATGAACACACATTAAATATTCACCAATTATTTATGGGGGATTACACTAGACAACAAAGAGACTGGGGACTCAATCAAACTAGTTAATCAACCAAAACATACCACAAAAAACACTAAACACACAAAGGGAACCAAGTAAAAGGCTTCCCAGAACATTTCTAAAAAGAATGAAATAACTATTATTTGAAAATAAGATCATAAAAAAGAACTCAAAATTGAATCACCATTCAAACATGAAGGGTTATCAAACTCAAAACAGCTCACAAGAAACATTTCCAAATCATAAGGATACACACCACACAACTATTGGTTATCAAAACATCACATTTTCTCTTAAAAGAAAATTTGAAAATAAATCAAACGTGGTGGGTTTCTGTCATGACATGTCCCCCAGGGCCCGTGCCATGACTACCCCAAGCCTGCCTTCCATAGGCTAGGGGCTGTTGACTATCACCAAAATGAATATTCCCTAAAACCAGGAAGGCATTGCCTTTATATCCCATAACACACACAACCAAGCACCCAACAAGATACAAACACAAGTAAACTATATAGTAAAAATAGTGTGTAAAGTAGGTAAAAAGTTTCCAGAATAGAAGCCCAACTAGAAAGTACAAGAAAATTTTAAAGTACAAGTAAACTGAAACAACTTCTGTGAAAACCCACCAAGGAACCTACCTGAAGGGTAAGTACAACTTTCGAACGATCATCTCTATGGTATGCCTCGTCTAAGGTCCACCTCCAAGCTACCTCTAGTCCTGGTACCCTCATCCTCAATAAGCACTGTCCGTCGTCTGCACCAAACACAATAAGGTACGGGCATATCCCATGAAGGGGTGAGTATAATGATACTCAGTAGGGACCTCGAGACCCTCAAAGGTCTCACAAAATCCACAAAGGATAAACCAAAAATCATGGAAAAACTGACTACCCTACTTAGGTATATTCCCATACATATACCAAAGTTATCAAGTATACCCATCTCATTCATGAGAAAACACAATGTCCAATTCAAAATCCCAACTCTCAACTATTCCACAAAGGAAGGAATACCACGAAGGTAACAACACAAAGGAAAGTACCACATAAGTAAAGCCACACAGAAGAATACCACAAAGGTATCACCAAGAAGGTAAGTACCACAAAGATACGCCATATAGAAGATTACCAAAAAGGTAAAGACTCAGCTCACACCAGGTATAAATTAGGTACAATAGTAAAGATGATTAAATATAACTACTGAATCATCTTACTATTTTAAGAGGAATACCCACATATGATCCTAAATCATCATACCCACATAGGATCCTAATATAGAATACCCACATAGGATCCTAGGGCAGTCCCACATGGATTTCATAGAGCATATCCAAGTGGGACTCTCGAACATAGACCCAATTAGGATCCCAAGGAAGAGACCCACATAGGATCCTAAAGAAAAGACCCACATAGGATCCCAAAGCACATACCCACATAGGATCCCTTTCTCATGTTACAGCCAGCTACAAGGTTCCCGCACTAAGATCGCTTGATTCCGGGAGAATCCGATCCTCAAACCACATGTTGATAATCCAACATCCATGAATTCCCATGAAGAAGTATTCTACAGGACATCCATATAATAGGGTTCTCATCTCAATAGACGGTGTGTCAATCAGACGCCCAGTCTGTAAGTTATTGGCCTTTTAGTCCCAAGGGCCTAGTTGGATTCATGTTTGATCCAACCTGGCCATACATCAACTTTATCAAAAACTCAAGTGAGGTATACCAAAAGGAATGAATCGGTCTAAGGTTTCTAGCACCGTAGATGGTTCATCAAACGAATGCCCAAAGCTCAAGATATGACTGAAAGAACAAAAAGGGTTGAAGTTGGTTCAGGTCCAGTCCGACCCACCCTCGGCTGACCTGACCCAGTTTGGGTTGACCCAGTCTATCTATGGTCTGGCCCTGGGTCCGAACCGGCCCGCTGGGTCTGGCCCGGACCTTTGGCATGGCCCGACCCATGATGGGCGGCCCGCTGGGTAGTCAGCTAGGCTCGCGGCTGGCCGAATGACCAATCCTCCTCCGCGCAGCGCAGTCGCGAGCTGCATCATCACCAGTGGCCGATAGCAAGCCGAACACCCCTCCACCACCACCATGGCCTTGGGTTGCGACACCTTCATGTTGGGCGACACAGACGCGTGCTGCCATCACCGTTACGTGGCCGACCGTGCGTCGGCCGCCGTCCTCGCTCCGCCGCGGCCGACGGGCCGCGACCCTTCTCCAGCGGCGCGGTTACGCCGCCGCTGCCTTCATGGCCGACCAGAGTACCGGCCACTGATCCCGAGTGCCACCGGTTTTGGTCGCTGACAAAGGTCACCGACGATGTTCATCGGATCACCGGGCGCACCCTGGTGGCCCGTTCTTCATTCCATATACTTCCACACTCTCCCCGGGATGTCGCCATTGATTTAAAACCACCACGATCCATAAAGGTTGTGGAGAGGTCTGTCTGTGTTTGTTTGGCCAGAACCCTCCACGTTATAATTGAAGCAAGCGACTTATTTGTTTTCAAATCATTAAGAACGTCAATAACGGGTAAGGGGTATTCAAAAACAACAAACCCAACCTTGTAATTTGTTGGAGGTGTTGAGAGGAAGAAGACGAAGCTGTTGAAGAACATTGGCATATTTTGCTTCCGCATGGCACTTCCGATCTAGGCTCGGGGTCAGTTCCTCATTCTTCATGGGAGCAAGTTATTCGTTGGAGAGAATCAGTTTCTCCAAATTTCTCCCCTATCCCCTTTTCCAATTAAATCCCCAAACCCAACGGAAAAATGAATAGCCAACTTTTTAAAACTAAGTTTAATAATTAATTAAAGTTGACACATTTAATTAATTGTAGTTGGATCAATTTATTAATTGGAGAGTTGAGAGGTTTTCCCCCATTAAGAGGGGTTCAGGTGGTCACCACCACCAATAATTTAAATTGTTGGGTTTCTAGCTCGGGTGGTCCCCACCTCCATAATTTCAAAAGAGAGGTTTCAAAAGAAAAATAAAATGTTAATTATTTTATTTTTATTTTTCCATGAAAAATTAAAAAACTATCTTCCACCCTTGACCTACTGCGGTTGAGGTGAAGGTCTCCTTAAGTGAACATCAGCGCTGCAAGTTCAATGGTGTCCACAGATTTCAATTCCAAGCACCAGTTTAAAAGTTTCAAAAACCCGCTCGCACGTTTACTGAACCTACTTAAAAAATTTTCAGAAATTCATTTAGGGGACACTGAGCCTCATAATCATGCACCGTCAATTTTCATAGACTCGTAAAATTCCCATATATTTAAAAAAATACATGGAATTTCCGGGTCTTTACTTTCTCCCCACCTCAGGGCTTTGCGTCTCCATAAGCCACAACTCAAACTAAGGGAACAGGTGGGGGTGATAAGCACATATCTGAGCCTCCCACTCCTGAGTGCTCTTCTGGAGATTCTCGTGCTGCCAATGTACACACACCAAAGGTATCGATAGCCCACAAATGACTCTCTTCTACCGATCCTTAATTTCCACTAGAACCTCCACAAATGTCACCCCACAATTGATGTACAACTTTCCCCAGTCAATGATGTTTGAAGGGTCATGCACGTATCTCCTCAGCTGGGATACGTGGAAAAGACTGTGCACCCAGTGCAACTGAGGTGGAAGACCTAAGAGGTAAGCCACCTTGCCAAATCTGTTGAGGACCTGAGAGGGTCTGATGAGCCTCAAAGATAACTTATCGCCCCGACCAAATATCCACAAAACTCATCAGGGTGAGGCCCCTTGGAAGACGTGGTCACCATCCTCGAACTCCAGAGGTCTCTGTCTCCTATCGGCATAAGAATTATGCATCCTCTGTGCTGTCTTAATTTTCTCCGGGATGATCTTAAACTTATTTGTGGTAGCCCGTACCATCTCTGGTCCCATGAGTGCTGACTCCCCTGGGTCAGTCCAACACAAAGGTGATCTGCAAGGTCAGCCATACAGAGCCTTGAATGGTGCCATCCCAACGGTGGAGTGATAGCTGCTGTTGTAAGAAAACACCACAAAGGGAAAGTGATCCTCCCAACTATGACCGAAGTCGAGGATGCAAGCACTCAGTATGTCTTCAAGGTTCTAGACGGTCCATTCAGTATGGCCATCTTTTTGAGGATGGAAGGCGATGCTCAAATGAAGCTGCACCCCGAAAGCCTCCTGCAACCCCTTCCATAGCTGGGAAGTGAAACATGCATCATGATTGGAGACAATCGTCGAGGGTACTTCATGTAGCCGTACAATCTTCTGCACATAGAGGCGTCCCAAGGTCTATACTGAACCCTTCTCTCTGATTGGTAGGAAGTGGGACGACTTGGTGAGTCGGTCAATGATCACCCATATAGAATCATGACCCCTGGATGTACGTGGAAGTCCTATCACGAAGTCCATGGATATCTCATCCCACTTCCACTCTGGGACCTCTAAAGGCTGAACGAATCCTGCTGGTACCTGATGCTCCACCTTCTCTTTTTGACAAGTGAGGCACCGAGAGAGAAACTTTGCTACTACTTTCTTCATTATCGGCCACCAGTGCTATCTTCAGAGGTCCTGGTACATCTTTTCCACTCTTGGATGTACCATTAAAGGGGATGTGTGGAACTCTCTCAGCAATTCCTCCCGAAGAGACACTGGTACCTTTGCATGTCTTTTTAAGAGGATGATGTGCTCCCCACCTTCAGAAAATCTATCAGGTGCCTGCACTATTTATATCTGAACATGTTGAGCCTCGCAGTCAGTGTCCCCACACTACGTCTCCCTGAATTGCTAAAGAAGTGGGGGAGTGACTATAAGAGAATGAAGGAAAGATGCTCCATCTCGTTCCACAAAGGATATTTTTAAAGCAACTAGCTGTTCTGTCACCTCACCTACAAGATGTATACCAGTTCATCTGCTGAGGGAATCTTCTACAACATTCTCCTTCCCAGGAGTATAGACTATATCGAATTCATAGTCCTAGAGGAACTCAAGCCAACATCACCATATCAGGTTCATGTTCTTTTGTGAGAAGATATACCTGAGACACTTTCGATCAGAGTAGACTATAAAACGTTCGCCAATCAGGTAATGCCGCCACATCTTCAAGGAGAAGACCACTGTTGATAACTCAAGGTCATGGGTAACAGAGTTCTTCTCATGTTGTCTTAGTTGTCGAGAACCATACATGATTACTGCTCGCTCCTGCATCAGGACACATCCAAGTCTGGTCCCTGATGCCTCGCAGTAGACTACATACCCAACACCCTCCTCCAGTAGCCTCAAGATGGGGGCACTTGTCAGTCTCTACCTCAGCTCTTGAAAACTGTGGTAGCATCTCTCCGACCACATGAAGGGTTTCTTCTTCCTTGTCAATGATGATAAATGTGATGCCACTCTAGAGAAATCTGGCACAGACCTCCAGTAGTATCTGACCAAACCCAGGAAACTCCGTACCTACATCTCACTCCGGGTTGGCTCCCAAGATTGTACCACCTCAATATTCACTGGATCCACCACAAATCCAGCCTCTGAGATGACATGTCCTAGAAAGTGAACCTCTCAGATCCATAACTGGCACTTTGAGAGCTTACCATAAAGATGGTGCTATTAGAGTGTGTCCAAAACTACCTACAAATGATAGGAATGCTCCTCATCAGTAGCAGAGTATATCAGAATGCCATCGATGAAGACTACTACAAAGAGAACAAGGTATGGCTGAAATATCCTGCTCATGTGTCCCATGAACACTACTGGAGCATTGTTCATGCCGAATGGAATAACCAAGAACTCGTAGTGGCCATATCGACATCTAAAATCCATCTTCTGCACATACTCATCTCGTACTCTGAGCTGGTGATAGCCTGACCTGAGGTCTATCTTCGAGAACCACCCAGCTCCCTTCAGCTGATCAAAGAGTTTATCAATCCATGGAAGTGGGTACTTGTTCTTCACAGTCACCTGGTTCGGGCACCGATAGTCAACACAGAGTCTCAAGCTCCCATCCACCTTCTTGGCGAACAAATTCAGGGCTGACCAAGGAGAAACACTGGTCCGGATGAACCCCTTCCCCTGTAAGTCCTCCAGTTATACCAACATCTCCCAAAGCTCCACGGGAGACATATGATACTATGGTGTAGATATCTGTGTTGTCTTGGGGTACAATTTAATGTAAAAGTCCACCTCTCTGCGAGGAGGTAGACCCAGAACATCATCAGGGAAGACATCCGCATACTGGTCCACCACTATAGGATAACTCGGACTATCCACATCAACAGCTCCAAGGGTAAGGCTAGCCAACTGATGAGTGATCGAATACACTCTCATCCGGGTAAGTCCATCATATGAAGAAAAGGCTCCCTTCTCACAAGTGAAGGTAAACCTAGTCCCATCAGTAAGGACACACCACACTTTGTGCCTAATACAGTCAATCTGAGCATGGACTATAGATAACTAGTCCATACCCTAGATGACGTCATAAGTCCTCAACTCCACTACTAAGAGATCTCAACCGAAGCTATAACCTCCAAGAGTAAGCTCACACTACCAACACCAGTGCGTAATCATCGAATTCGCTCCCGTAGAAGTCTCTAGCTATAAGGATTAAACCAACGGCTCCATCTAAATATTTGAGCTCCAAAAAAGGGCAGTGGAAATAAAAGAATAACTGACACCTGTGTCTATAAGTAAAACAACTACAGTGAAGTAGACACAGATTGTACCTCATATCATCTCCATAGATTCATGGTTATAGGCCTCAGCTACCTAGAGCTAAGCTCGCCCCTGTCCACCTTCTCCCTATGGTCAGGGTGAACCACCTGGTGGTGGTGGTGGTAACACCTAGAATAGTTTCCCACCGCTAGCTGTACGACCAGCTCCTCTACCATGTCTGCTTGCTCCCTACGGACCTCCTCGGTCGAACCTCTATCTCTTCCTGGGGGGGTCCTTTGACCCTCTGATGATCATCCGTATGGTGGGTTGGGAAGTCACGAGCCATGTGACCCTGTCTGCCACATGTGTAACACTGCCTGCTAATCGCATGATTGGCTCTGTCTTCAGTGCCCCGCATAACTGACCCTGAATCCTGCGGTCGTCCACCTGTAGGTCTGGTCCTCATGGACCTCTGTGACATATGTATACTGAAAGCTACAGAAGACTCTTCTATGTGATTTCTGGTGGTGGGTCTCACTGCTGGTTTCTGTTTAGTAAGAAAATTCTATACTAATAGGGTTCGCTCTATTACCCCTTCCTGTGTCGGGATGCTGAGAGAAATCATCAAAACCCTGATCTCCCACCTGATTCCCTACTCGAAGGTCCGAGACCTAAAGAATAGGCCCCAAACCTTATTAGTGTTGTAGCATTAGAGGTTGGTGAACCTCGTTGAGTACTGAGCCACAATCATTCTACCTTTCTGTAGATGAAGAAGCACTTGTATGAACACTGCATGACGGGTTGCTGGGACAAAATCTGCCTAAAACAGGCTCTCAAAGTCTTCCTAGAGAAGTGTCACCTCATCGTGAACCTGGAGCATCAAGCTCCACCATCTTCTTGCTGCTGCCTATAGATTACTAGAGACAAAGATGACCATGAGATCAGCTAGTGTCCTTACTAGTCGGAAGACTCTAACCACGGCCTCCAGCCAATCCTCAGCCGCCTGTGGGTCCATCTCACCCCTGAACCTGGGTGGCCTCTGGAACTAGAACTCGTGCAACACTCTCAAGAGGCGTGCACTCTCCACTGCTGGGGATGGTGGTATCGGTGGCCCAATGGGTAATGGTACCGCTGGTGCCCCTATCGGTAAAGGGCCTTGCACTGAGGCCTCATTGCTCGGTGGGATATCATCACGTACTATATCCGGAACCCTAGCTGGCCGTCTGCATGGAGGCATCCTGAAAAGTAACAGGTGCTCTATAGTTAATAATATATACGTGGTGATCTGACTCAAAGAGATCACAAAAAAACCTTTTCAAAACACACACGCAATTAGTGTTTTTGTGCACTGAGTTAGAAATTAGAAGTCAGGGTCATGGTGTATGGATACGTTGGCCACCACACCAACACTGGATTCCCTAAACTGATAACCACACTCACTACACTTAACATTATTACAATAAAAAAAGATCAAAGTCCAATGTTCTATGGTTGAACCGACGCCTCTAATACCAATTTGTCAGAAACCACCCCCTAGGGCCCATTCCATGACTACCCCAATCCCACATTCCATAGGCCAGGGGCTGGCGGCTAGCACCGAAAGGCATATTCCCTAAAATTGGGAAGATATTTCCTTTATATCCTATAACACGCACAACCAAAAACACATCAAGATACAAAAACAAGTAAAATGTATAGTAAAAAGAGTGTGTAAAAAAGGTAAAAAAGGACCAGAATACAAGACCAACTGGAAAGTACAAGAAAACTGGAAAGTATAAGTAAACTGAAATAACTCCAGTGAACACCCACCAGGGACCCTACCTGAAGGGTAAGTAAAACTCTCGAATGGTCGTCTCTGTGGTATGGCTCGTCTAAGGTCCACATCCAAGCTACCTTCAGTCCTGGTACCCTCGTCCTCAGTAAGCGTTTTCCTTCGTCTACACTAAACAAAACAAGGTGCGGAAATAACACATGTAGGGGTGAGTATAACAATACTTAGTAGGGACCCCGAGACCCTCAAAGGTCTCACAAAATTACAAAGGATAAACCACAAAGCATGGAAATAACTGACAACCCTACTTAGGTATATGCCCATACATATACCTAAGTTATCAAGTATACCCATATCATTCCTGAGGAAACACAAGGTCTAACTCAAAATCCCAAATCTCAATTATTCCACAAAGGAAGGAATACAACGAAGGTAAGAACACAAAGGTAATTACCACAAAGGTAACTCCACACATAAGAATAACACTAAGGTATCATCACAAAGGTAAGTAATACAAAGATACACCACCCAAAAGATTACCACAAAGGTAAAGACTCAGCTCACACTAGGTATAAGTTAGGTACAATAGTATAGATGATTAGATGTAACTACTAAATCATCTTACTCTGTTAAGAGGAAGACCCACGTAGGATCCTAAATCATCATACCCACATAAGATCTTAATATGGAATACCCACATAGGATTATAGAGTAGTCCCATGTGGGTTTCCTAGAGCGGATCCAAGTGGAACTCTTGAACATAGACCCACGTAAGATCCCAAATAATAGACCCAAAAAGGATCCCAATTCATAGACCCACATAGGATCCCAAAGTACAGACCCACATAGGATCCCATTCTCATGTTACAGCCAGCTACAAGGTTCCCGCACTAAGCTCGCTTGATTCCGGGATAATCCGCTCCTAAAACCACAGTTTGATACTCCAAATTCCACAAAGTCCCACAAAGAAGTATCCCAATGTACCGCTATCTAATAGGGATCTCAACCCAACAGACGATGCGTCAATCGGATGCCCGGTCTGTAAGTTATTGACCTTTTAGTCCCGAGGGCCCGGTTGGATTCATGTTCGATCCAACCCAACCATACCCCGAATTTATCCAAAACTCAAGTGGGGTATAAAAAAAGGACCTTCTGGGTCCAAGGTTTTCAGTGCCATAGACGGTTTGTCAAACGGACGCCTGAAGCTCAAGATATGGCCGAAAGAACGGAAAGGGTTGAAGCTGGTCCGGGTCCGGTCCAACCCGACTTGGTTCAGGTCGACCCGACCCATCCCGTGTCCAGCCCTGAGTCCGACCTGGTCCGTTGGGTCCGGCACAGCCCGCCGGCACGGCGCGTGGTGCGGCTCGCGATGGGCAGCTTGCGACGGCAGCCCGCTGGGTGGTCCGCTCTGCTCGCGGCTGGCCAAACAACCAACCCTCCTCGCGAAATGCAGTCCCACACCTTGCCATCACCGATGGATGGCAATGAGCTGGCCACCCCTCCACCACCGTTGCGGCCTTGCACCATGGCACCTACACACCAGACAACGCGGACGCGCAGTTCCATTATCGCCACGCGGCCGACCGTGCCCCGACCACCTCCCTCGCTCTGCCGCACCCGACAGGCCGCGACCCTTCCTCGATGGCGCGGTTGCGCCGCCGTTATCTTTGCGGCCGACCAGAGTTCCAGCCATCTCTCCCGAGTTCCACCGGTGCCGGTTGCCAGCGACATTCTTCGGGGCACCAGGTGTGCCCGATGGCCTGTTCTTCATTCCGTATACTTCAACACTCGCTTCAGGACATCACCATTGTTTTAAAACCACCACGATCCACAATTGTTGCATAGAGGTCGATCCATGTTCATTTATCCCAAACCCTCCGCTTTAGAATTGTAGAAAGCAGATTAGTTGTTCTCAAATCATGAAGAACATCAAGAACGAGTAAGGGGGTATTCAAAAACAACAAACCCTACCTTGTCATTCGTTGGAGGTGTCGAGAGAAAGAAGACGAAGCCATTAAAGAATGTACGCATTCATTGATTCCTCTAGGCACTTCCGATATGATCCCAGAGTTGGTTCCTCATTCTTCATTGGAGAAAGTTCTTCATTGGATAGAATGAGTTTCTCCAAAGTTCTCCCCTAGCCCCTTTTCCAACAAAATCCTCCAACCCAAAAAAATTTAAGAGCCAACTTATTAAAAATAAGTCTAAAAATTAATTAAAGTGGACACATTTAATTAATTGTAGTTGGCTCAATTTATTAATTGGAGAGTTGAGAGGTTTTCCCCTATCAAGAGGGGTTCAGGTGGTCCCCACCACCAAGAATTTAAATTGGGGGTTTTCTAGCTCAGGTTGTCCCCACCACCATAATTTCAAAAGAGGTGCTCCAAAAGAAAAATAAAATGTTAATTATTTTATTTTCCTTCTTCCATGAAAAAGTGAAAAACTATATTCCACCATAGACCCACTGCAGTCGAGGTTAAGGTCTCCTTAAGAGAATATCGACACTGTGAGTTCAACAGTGTCCTCATATTTCAATTCTAAGCACTGCTTCAAAAGTTACAAAAACCCGCTCACACGTTTACTGAATGTACTTAAAAAAAAGTTTAGAAATTCATTCTGAGCACACCTGGCCTCAGAATTGCGCGCCGTCAATTTTCACGGACTCATAAAATTACCATATAATTAAAAAAAATTATATGGAATTTCTAGATCTTTACAGTTTCACACTCACCAATGGAATCCCATAGTGTCTCACACATGCCTGTTCTCATGACAAACTGGGAACCCATCATCTCACATCATTAACCATCCACACGTATCCATGCATGTGGTCACTCATGGAATTACCAAAGGTCAAAACAAAACCTTTCCAATTTTCAAGAAAAAACACCCAACCCATGATTTCATCTTATCAATTTAATTCCCATTTCAAAAATTTACAAAATTTTCAAAGATTTCATTCCACTAAATCAAAAACCGTTTCAATTTACACACATCAATCATAAACATTTTAGATTTTCTCAAATTGAAATCCCATGGATCCTATCTAAAAATTCTAGTTTATATCATTCATAATATTTTTTGACAACTCATTAAACCCCATTTAAAATATATTTCCAAAACCATCATTGAAACAGTTCATGTTTTCCAAAAAATTAATTTCAATAAACCACAGGTTTCAATTATAAAAATCTAATTCTCAATGAACTCATCCCCCATTCATTCAAAAATAATTTTATAGAAATCCACTTTTCTAAAGCTTCATTGAAAAGGATTATAAAAATCCATTTACCACATTTCCAAAACCAAACCATTACCACATAAAAATCTAGTTTTTCACAATTCCAAAATAAGGGTTTATGAAACAATTTTTAAAATCCAAGGAGACACAAAAAAAATCACAAGAGGAAACTAGTGTCGGTGGGTGACTTGTTCTTATGTTTGGAGGCCATACGATAATCAAATCACCATCACAAAGAGTATTATAGGACCATACCCTCAGATCCACATGGATTTCCAGGCTCAAAAATCTCACAAATTTTATTATCCCATCTCTCTTTTTATATCCAAAACAAAAACAACCCAAAAGAACCAATGAAACCAAAGGAAAAAAGAATTTCCATTCAAAATCTAGTCCTATCATGAGGTGTGATGGAAAAACACCTTACTCGTAATCAGAACATCTAGTCCTGAAAATCCTACCTTCAGTCTACTAAGACTCTTCCCCAAATAACATGACCCAAAAAGAGAATGATCTAGTTTGATACCATTTTTTCATGAACCAATCTGAGGTTCCATTTTACCTAACACTGACCCAGTTCATGGCCTGGCCTAAAGGGAATTCTTGATCCCCATAGATTGAAAACTAGTTCCTTGGTATCAATATTATACATGGGAACTATTTCACCCATTTAGATAAACATAAACAACCAATAAAAATAAACAATAAATAACTGAATAACTAGTACCAAACATGGTACAATGATTTAGAGATTCAATGTTTTATAATTTTAACCAAAAACAAAAATACTACAAAGAAAGGGAAATAAAAAATGTCCAAAAAACATATATGCAACAAGAGGTATGTCACCCTCAAGACATCACCACCAAAACCATCATGAGAGGAACTCTAGCAACCCATATCCACCAGTACAACACACCTTACCTTTACCTGGGTCATACATAACAAAGTCTACACACAACCAAAGGTGTATGTATGGTGTGATCCAAATACCCATAGGATTCCACCCAAAGAAAATATTCCTTGATATAACATCAAAACACAATTTAGCATGCTCATTTATGAAAAATAATTAGAAACATTTCCAAGAAAACATTTTAATGCAAATCCATATTAAGAAAACAACTTTTAAAGGTAACACTATTAAATGTAACCTTTTAAAGGAAACTATTACTAAGATAAAATTTCTTTAAGATAAAATGCACTGAAGGTCCACCATATTCTAACGGATGGTATCATATTACATATGTCTCAAGAGAGAACCACAGGTAAATCCCTAGGGGTAATTTTTATTGATTGAGAAATTAGAACCTCCTACCATAGTGAAAAGCGGTATAATAACTGCACTATAAAACATCATCATGCATGTTCCACGAGAGTGGAGAAACATTCAAAAATTATAGTGGGTTCCCATCAGAATCAAAGTTTAGTTAGAATTTTAATCTTTAATCTAGCTAAGTGAAAGTGATACAACCCACTTCCGAATCACTAGAATATAAGAAATTGTAAGACAAAATAAATACCCAGGGTTACCTTGTGCTCAATCCCATTTAAAATATTACAAAATTCACCACATTCGAAAATCATTTCCAAGTATTCCACCTTTTTTACAAACAAAACTCCTTCCATTTCACACACACCAAAATCATTTAAAAGCACAATTTTAAAAACTTTTATAATTCAAGAAACCCATTTTAAAATTATCACAAGGAATCCACATAATCTGTTTAATCAATTTCAAGGTCCAATCCCTTTTCAAATCCACAAATAAACCAATTTAAATTTAAAAAATTCTTCACATCATTTAAATAATTGAAAATTATCATTTAAAGGTGCGCAATAAGAACCAACATGCCAAAATAATCCATTTTCCATTAAAAACCCATTTTCGACACATTAGTACCTCAAGTACATTTAAAAACACATTTCAAACCTTCCACACAAGGCATACAACCCTTTTCAAAAAACATTATAATGAAAAATACAAAAAACATAACCATTTCCTTTATAAAAACCATTTACATATCATAAGAATGCCAAAATACTTTTGTAACACATTTATCACCACACAATAAATCCATAAACCATATTTATAAAGACATTTAAGAATATTAAAATCATCTAAAAATGTTAAGGCGTAGAACCACCTTCCTCAAGTGTAGAAACTCCCAGAAAATGATGCAAAACCTAAATAGAACCCCCACAAGACCTAAGCAAGGAAGTATTGAACAATAAACATCAATATTAAACCCCAAAAAACCAGATTCAATCCTAAATAAACCACCCATCCCACTGGAGATAATAATCCCCAAATAAGAAGGATAGAAACCCTAGAAAAGAGGGGGAATCAAACATAAGAACCACTTACTTGATGGTTGGTTGAAGAAACCCCATAAAATACATCAAAATAAGGGAACATAATGGAGACAAGAGGAGGAGAGTGAGGTTCCTAGTGTTTATAATATCGAATGGTATGTGCAAGGGGGGATTTGGGGTTAAATCCTGAAAGAACACAAAGTGAATTTTATAATTTTTAATGATCTAGACATTGCATACGGTTATCCTGCATAGTTTTCCCAAGCACATGGAAACCATACAACCCTATTTGTATAATAAGAACCTACCCCATAGTTAGACTGCACAACCTAACCTACAATTGAAAAGACATGTGGTATATTTTTTCCAAAATCACCACTTGCTGCATGTTTATCTAGGCTGGGGTGCACGGTTTCCCCTAACCATGCGCCAACCTTGCGCCATAAGCTGTGTGGACCAAACATCCAATTTTTCTAAGAAAACTCAGAAATAACCCAAAGGTAAAATCTAGACCAAGAGTAAATAAAAGATTACCGAACAATTTCAGACCTGTCGCATTCGGTTCCCAAGAGAAAAACTGAGACCCCTAAATGAACTAGGCCCAAGAATGAAATAAAAAACTTGGGTGTGACAATTAAGAAAAGTATTTACATAAAAAAACAAACCAAACAAAATAGTTCTCACTAAAACACACTCATCAAGTGATATAATAACTTTATTCAAGTCTAAAAACCCACATATAAAATTTTAAATTAATTTAAACATCTCCCATAGAATTTACCACACACAATACCCTTATAAACATATCATATGCAATTACCTTCCACATAATCTAGGGAAATAGAAATATAATAATGGTGATATAAAATTCTCAGTAAGGGAAAAATTAAGTGATAATAATCAAATATAATAATCGATAATAAAATGAAAATATCTGTATGATAAAATAGAAATGGTTCTTGGACATAAAATAAAGATATCATACCCCAAAAAATATAGAACATTAATAACGAGTCAGGGAATATGCGTTTAGTATAAGACATGAGACATAGGGGTGTAAAAAAATAAGTTTATAATCACAATCCATGAGAACATAAAATATTCATAAGTACATGACATAATAGTTTTTCATAAGAATTCATAACATACATAAACATAGGAAGTCATTTCTTTTGCCAGGGGCCACAACCAATACCATCATTACGTAGTGGACAGAGTCCCACAGTGGATTGGATTTACTCCCCAATCCCTAACAAGTAATATTATGGGAAATAAATTTTTAATCAATGTGTTTTAGGAATATATATTTATATAACCAACAATCACATAATTTAAAACCCTATAGTTTTGGACCACCTGAAAAAATTCACAATTTCATCATAACATAATTAACTTGTGAGAAATAAATAGGTTTCCTAAATATTTCCAAAAAACATGATTATAAACCATCCAAAGAGATAAAATTAATGGTATCATTAATGAATATTTTAATAGAATCATAAAAAACAATAAATTATATTTATATATATATATATATAAAACTTTCAAAAAACTATTAGATAATTTATTTGAAAAATAAGTAGAAACATCCTTTTATTTTGATAACTTTTATTTTAACAAACATTCACAAGAAATAGGAATATAAATTACTTTATAAAACAATTAAATCATAGAAAAGAATATTTTTAAATAAAACTAACGAAGAACTTGGGAAAATGTGATCATGTGGATAACTTTAAAAAGGAATATTATTTTTACTCTTTTGTAGGGAAAGTAAAATAAATAGAAAATTACTTAGAAGAAAAATATTTAAAAATATTAATTATAAAAATTTTTAAAGAAAGAAAAATATAATAAACAATTATATTAATAAAAAATTTAAGTATAGAGAATAAAATTCTTGAAACAATATAAATAATATAGGCATGGAGGAGAAAGATTATTGTTTGAAAAGAAGAGATAATGTCAGTTCTACTTTCCGAAATCATTTCAATTGAATTTTGATCCAAAGGGATTTTATATGATAATTTTTTTAATATCATAAATAACATAAGGATAAAAAAATACAGTGTTTTAGAGAGATATAACATACAATTCCCTCAATTAGTAATTATACATAAAAAATATCGAATTCAAAGTGAGATTGGAAAAGAAACCCTTATGGATTTAGTTTCTTCAAAATCAAAACCTATTGAAAGAGGTAAATTTTGATGTATTTTTAAATTACTTGAAATTAATAAAATTTATGATAAAAATAAATCCATGGGAAGTATATACACCATACAAAAGAAATAATATGTTTAATATTAAACATATCTCTATAGAAGAAAATTGAGATGAGAAAAACATACCTTGAATTCATGCTATGTAAGATACACTTTAACCTGTTATATAATAAATTAAGTCTAATTAAGAATATATTTCATAACCTTATTGGTATAAAATATTTTTTTATTAATATTTTATATTAATTTATTACATATTTATTACTTATTTTGAAATTAATATTGATAATCAATTATTAGTAGTTTCAACTGTTTCTTTTCTGTTCTGATATAATGGGTTTGGTAGCCATTAAATGTTCATAAATTCATAATATATACAATATTCATGGTACTATAATATAAGTTAAATAAGGATTTATGAATTTTCAAGTTCATTCCATGGGATTTTTGGTAGGGTTCTCAAATATGAAATCTGTAACATTCTTTTTTGGTAAATTTGAATGAATAAAAGGTTGTATATTAATAATTAGTTATATCATAATATTAACATTGTAGAACCAAAAAAACATTAATTATTAATATAACATTTTACCAATAGTTATGTTTCCATAACTATTCATGATAAAAATTTATAACATTATTCATGTAGGTTGTTAAACCAACAAAGATAAAAACATGCATCAAAATTCACTTTTTATTAAAAGTAAAATAAACAAGGAGAAGTGGGATCATGGGGGATAATAGTGACGAAGACAAAGCGCATCACCAATAATAAAATTCGTAAACTCTAAGGGGAAATAATCAGAATAGTGAATGATAATAATCATCTCATAAACATTCGCACATTTGGCCAGAACATCGGCGACATAGTTACCCTCTCTTAGAATACGCTTGATTCTATGCCCTGATTGAGAAACACCCTGAAATACCTGATAATATTGGTTAGATCCCAAGGGATGGGCTTGATGCTGCTAAAGATTTTGACCAAAGAAGAATAATTAGTCTCCACTATAGTAATATTTACGTTAAAGAGATCAAAGAGTAGTAATACACTATACATGGCCTTGGCCTTGGCACCCAGGGAGTTTCCGAGACCAAAAAATTGATGAAGCTAAATAAAATAGTTCCACCAGTGTCACACATGATCCATATTACTTGCATGATACCATGATCACAAGAACCATTCACATTAAGATTAAATACCCATACTGTATGCATTCATTTTACCCAATGTCCCCTACCAGTTCTAGAGATAATCCATGGGTGCGAGAAAGATAGTATAAGAAGGCCTCTGAGAGAGATCAAGTTACCCCACCTCCAAAAATAAGGCCAAGATCATTCACTGAACATTTAACATGAACCTCCAATCTAAGATGTGATTTTCTAGTGTTGTTCCTCGAATAATTCTCAGACTCCCATATGACCCAACACACTGCGGAGATCACCACTGCATAACATTTCAAACCATCACCCATCAAATTGTCATCTTGAAAATAGGATGCAAATAGCTGATCCATGGACTACCGAGGAAAGGTAACCCCCCAATATCTTCTTAACTATATTCCACAAAAACATTTCCCAATTTCTCATAAAGAAAAGGTTCCATACATATTCCCATCTTAGAGAGGCACACCAACAGCACTCCGAGCACATCTCGATGCCCTTCCTTTGTATATTTTCATCTGTTGGAATATCTTGATTTCTCAATCATAAAAGAAGTAAATTATGATTTACAGTCAACTTATTAAAACATATATTGGATTCTAAAACATCTAAAACATTTTTCCCCATAATATCATCATAAAAAACGTTAATAGAAAATATCCTAGTGGATGAGTCCATAAAAACTCACCTATTAGATTGAAACCCAAAAATGATGCTCTCATGTAGATGTTTCTAGTTAGTATATAGAATTGTGTCAATGAAACCAAGAAATGGAATCACCTCCCTAAAAAGGATATCCAGCAAAGGATATCCAGGGAAGAAGAGTGGGTCAATGCTAGCCGAGTTATCCTTCCAAAAAAGAATATCCCCACTACCCACCACCCACCTCACCTTCTCCCTAAGAATATCCAACTTTTCAAACATAAACCTGGACAATATCATCAATATTCTGGTTCCCTCAACCTAAGATCTTAAATCATCTCTATATTTCCCATGCATAAATCTCACCCAAAGAGACTTTACATTAATAATTACCTATGCAATCTTTGCCTATATGGACTACATGACTCGCTGAACATTGATAAGGTTTATTCTTCCCACCTCATTGGGATTCTACAACATCTCCCAAGAAACCCAGTGACTTTTTCTATTCTAATTTCCATCCATGATATAACCAGACATAATGCATTTGATACTACTAATATTCCCCTTAGGAGTTTTGATAACTGCAATCACATGTATATGGATGGAGGGAAAAGACTGTTAATGAGAGTGAGGAAACCTATGAAAGATAGGAAGTAGTTCTTCCAGTTAAGATTCCAACCCATGATATTATTGATGATACCATTGAATAAGACATTTTTTACCCTTCTATTTGAGATAGGAAATCCAAGATAGTCCTTTAAAAGGGATCTCCAAGAAATCCCAATACTATCCTGGATTCTTCTACTCATTTTATTTAAACATTTTTTTGGTAAATAAAACAATTATTTATTATAATTAATCTGTTTCCCACTATAAGAATCAAATTCCCCATGAAATTGATGAAGTTAGTAAAGGACTTTGTCTTCTGTTCATAAAAAATAGAGCATTATATGTAAATAATAAGTGAGATAAACCTAGAGCCCCTACCTTTCACCTAAATGGAAGGATCAACCCCGACTCCATCATACTCTTTAAATTCCAATAAAGGGACTCCATATCTAGTATGAACATATTTGAAGACATCAAATCACCTTTTCTAGGCCCATATATGGATTTAAAGAATCTAAATACCTTACCCATGATAGAGATTGAGCCCTAAGGGGAAGTGTGGCATTAGAATAAAATTTACCAAACCTAGTCTAAGAATCCAAAAGGTCTCATAACCATAAAAATGAAACCCAACTCCATCATATCAAAGGATTTGTCCATGTCCACTTTCACAATGATGTTTTTCCACAAAAACTTCTTATTAAGATCATCCACTATTTTGTTGGCAATGATGATATCCACTTTAATGCATCTTCCCTAGACTAAACCATTTTTTTCTACCAAAATAATCCTTGAAATAAGTCAAAACATTCTTTTATTAAGGAGACAAGAGGTAATTTTTTGGTTGAAATTGCATAAAAAAATTGGCATGTGCTGATTTAACACCATAGGATCCTTGACTTTGGGGATGAGAACCATCCTGAAAGAACTCACTTCCCTGGTCAGAGCTCTACTATTGAAGAAATCCTGAATTACCTCTATAACTTGAAATCTAATAATTTACTAAGCAGCCGTGAGAAAATCCCTAGGAAACCCATTAGGCCCTAGAGTACTGTTTGGGTCCAAACAAGACACAACCTTAAATATATAATGTTCATCTATAATACCACTCATACCAACACTCTCCCTTCTCTTAAGAAGAAAAACAATTCTCATGATACGTGAAAATAATAATAATAAGTTATTATTTATAGAGAAGAAATCACAACTCCTCTTGGAATCATTGTTTTTTGAAGGAATTAGGGAATTCTATTGAGACTAGAGGATAAATAATGCATAATAAGTTTATTAGGGAAGTAAATATATAAGATAATATGTTTTAATTTTAATTTTAAGAGTGTCGTAGAACTGGTGGTGGAGGGGTCATTTTATAAGTAGGGTGGTTTTTTGTAAATACCTACTTATTAATGTAAAAGGAATGTAATATGAAAGGAATGATGATAAAAAATGAATAAAAATTGAAAAATGATAATGGTAGGTAAGGATTAACCACATCAACCCATTTATAGATGATGTTTTGTGATATTTTGTGACATCATAAATCATTTTTAACATTTAATTCCTTTTAAAATAATTATTAGGTTTATTTTAGTAATTCTACATTTAAAATGTTAATGTGATAATAAATTTTTTGTTTTCATATTTTTATAAATACTTATCTTTCATACACATCTATAATTTGTTTTCAATATCCTAATTCACCAAAACATTATCACTTTGAATGTTTTTAAAACCATTATTTTACTTTTCTCATATTTTCACAAGCACCATGTAAGCATTTTGGATAATTATTTTATTATTAAAATTAAAAATAAACATTTTTCATAAATATAATTTATTATCCATAATTATTTTTATCTAGTTTCATTAATAATATATATTTACTCTCATCCTTATCATGAAAACATATTTAAGATATTATTTTGACATTTCTCACCTTGCACAACCACTGGGTAAACATGTGGATAATCAATTTGTTATCTAATTCTAGAATTCATAAATATAAATATAAAAAATTTATTTTTTAATCAAATTTTTCTTAAAATTATATCATATACTCACACCCTCTTAAATATTATCATAAATATACTAATTTTACTTTTCTAATGTTGCGAAATAACCACATCGGCAACAATAAATGTTTTCATATTTATCTTGGTATAACAGTAAATTTATGTTACTAAAATAATATTTGTATAATATCTGGGTATATTATCATTATCTATATCTCATATATTTTTTTAAAAATTGTTTTATAAAATTTTAAATCATATTTATATCACCATGATTTCATAAAAGATACAATATTCGTAAAAAGTGTACTATTCATAAAAAAAGCATATTTAGAAGAACCCAAAAATTTACTCTAAGATAATTTAAACTTGATGATTAAAAATATGAAATCTATTTTATCAAAATAAAATTTTAAAATCCATAAATTTTACTTTTTAAAATCAAATACCATAAATAAAAATACATTATTCTTTTAATTAATAAGATCTTATACTTGCTTCATACCATAATAATTATATAATATTAAATTTCTATTCAAATCTATTGTTTTAACCAAAATTTACATGTATAGAATATATAATAATTAAATAACTTGTTAGAAAAATCCATAACTTTAGTTTCAATAAAATATAAAAGTGATTTATTATTAAAATTCATGAATTTTTTAGGTTGGTCCTAAGATATGAGACACATGAATTGAAGTTTCCTAAAGTAGCAGAAACACTTATCGGGGTCATACCCAACTCATATTTTTTATTATTAAATGAATTATCCATAATGTAAATGAAAAATAACTATCATGGGAACTAAATATACCCAAATAAATTGACATATAATTCCATATCAAATAAAGAGAATCTTTTATGGTAAATTTATAATTAATTTAGAAGTAATAATTACCTCAGTCTTGAGTACTTCATTTGAAGAATATTTTGATCATAATAATTTCATTTGGGTTGTAATACCATCTCACTATGAGGATATAAGTATAGAATACATTTAGTGGTGATCTACACAAGCTATTTGATCTCAAAGAATTTTCGATGGTACTCCAGGTGCCAGGATGGTGGTATTGATCATCTGGAATCACTCACCTTTGATTGAAAAATAATAATTTTGGTTTTATAGAATGATTCTTGTTCTCCCATTCTTGAGAGGGTAGAGGAATGTGAATGAGATTATATCAAGATTGAAAGAAAGTTCTGGTGAATTTATTTAGGGAGACAATTCTCTATAATGGAAATGATTATGCACAAATTTCACATAACCCTAGGAAATGATATAATCAGGTATTTATAGATTTAGGTTAGTGAATAAATAAATTTACATGGTCCCTTAAAATTAAATTAATCCTCAGAAAAAATGATTCTAATAATAATAATAATAATAAAATTATTTTATTTAGGTTCTCATATCATAGAAATAAAATAAAAATCATTTATTTAAAATAAATTAATATTTATTTAAATGACAATTTATATAGAATTTCCAAAAGATCTATTACCATGGTAAGAAGTTCCTCCTATATATTTACCAAATACTAAATAATAAATATTATTAATTGAATAAATAAAAAAATAAAATATTATATTCATGGTGTTGTAAATAAATATTTATTTTTTACATTTAACTCATTTATAAATAATGACCGAATAAATGTGATGAGTAAATAATAAATAAATATTATTCCCCAGTCTAAAGAATAATATTTATTCCAATAATTACATTCCAATATAATTTAATTGAGATCAATGGAAATACTAAGTGTGTAACCCTCTAGGTTTCTTTGTAATGACTTACGTTTTGGCCCGAAGGATTTTGAAATATTTCAGAAAATATTTCTGGAGTCGGGCACTGAGTTGGTGTTGGAAGCCAGGGTCTGGGAAGCCTCGGTGCAGCGATATTAAAAATATTAAATATTTTTTTTGCACATATAAAGTTTCTATTGAAACTTAAATAATTCCCATTCAATGTATTGAATTGGATTTCTGAGATTTCTGTTGATTCCAGAATGTTGTGTTTACCCTAGGCATGACCTAAGGTCATTTTTGCCGAGAGTTTTGATCAGGGTTTTTTTTGTGAGGAGGCATCATGAGGTTGATTAAATTAATTAATTAAAAAATTAATTAATATATAACCTAGCCTCTCCCCCTCCACTCATTTGGTACACATGACACAAAGGGGATGAAATCCTCCTCTCATATCCTCCATTTAGAGACAAATGAAAATAGAGCCAGATCTATGCAATGAGGTGCCTTTAATCTCCATTTTTGATTCTGATCATAATTAGATCGAGAAACAAAATTATTCATGCATCATTATTGATCTAAATCTTCAGTGTTTTACCATTGACGTATGAAGAATTGAGTTTTGGTTCTGATTACATTGTATACACATTGTTTTAAGGTTCTCGAGCCGAAATACAATTTCTATAGATACCTTCTAGGTAGGACTACTCGTTTCAGGGTAAACTGGGGGAAATAAAATGGGTTTTTAGGTTATTCCCAACTACAATCACCGTCTACATGGCATGTAGTTCAGTGAAACACGCTATGTAGATCTTCCTATTCTAGGAAGATAAACATTTGTGACTACACGCCGTGTATCGGGGTTACATGCCGTGTATTTCCATAGACCGTGTGACCGTGGGACATGGATTGGGATAGCCATATGAAAACACATGACTGTGTACTAACACATGGACAAGATACATAGACAAGGGGTCTGATAGATGGACATGGGCAAACTACATGGGCAGATAGCCGTTTATTTGAACACTCCATGTAATACGGGATACACGACGTGTAAGGGACACAGTTGGCCGATCCGTGTCGAAGGGGAACACGGACATGGGCCAAATGATGACGAACATAGCATGTGATTAATTTAAACACTGTGTACCCATATATGGGTTGGTAAACCATGTAGAAAAGATACACTTCTAGGTGCTCGGGTGGGCTCACATGCCGTGTGTGCCTCGGTGCACATCATGTACTCCTAGAAGATCTTTTTGAGATATTCTTCCTTCTTTATCTCCTTCTTTGGGACTCAGATTCAGTCTTGTGAGTTGTATATCTAGAGTGGTTCTATATGTTGGATGTGATGGTGATATTTGTTATGGATTAATAGATACGAGGTGGTGTAAATTGATAAAGATGACTGTGAATTTGTATTGAGCCGATGTTGGTTATCGGTGTGGTTTATGTAGAGAGACGCCGACACTAGTTCTCCCTTGGTGGAATAGGGTGTGGGTTTCCCTTACCTATCTTCTTAGGTAGAGATGGGACACCCCATGTTGTGGGTACAGGTTCGTTACCTTTGTGTAGTTTCCCTCGGGGGTGTTACTCCCTTGATGGACTTGGGTGCGGGTTCCCATGTGAAGTTCATGAAGGTAGAGTAGGTAATCCCATGTATGTCGATTTAGTACTCCCCTATTGGAGTAAGGCACATGTAATCCATATATGTTTTATAGATATAGTGGGTACTCACCTACTGGGTTGGGTGAAGGTCCTCTAATATAGGAATCGGTACTCCCCTATCATTTCAAGGCATGGGTCCTCCATACATGTTGTTTTAGTAAATTCAGTACTACCCTACCATGTTATAGAGTGGCTCCTAAAGAATGGGGTCAGTACTCTCCTATCGTACCAGGGTGTGGGTACCCCCATAGTGAATGGTTTAGAAAAGTCAGTACTCCCCTATTGTTCTAGGGTGCTGGTCCTCTAGCTACCTAGTGGTACTCCCCTACCTGGTTAGGGTGTGAGTCCTCAATCAATGAAGTGACACCCCCCTTTCATATTAGGGTGTAGGTCCTTCATGAGTAGTACTCCCCTATTGGTTCAGGGCACAATTCCTCACTTACATAGTAATACTCTCATATCTCTAAGTAGAAGCATTGAGCAGGTCCTCCATTCGAGTTATAGCTCCCTTAGCTATGGGAAAACACTATGAGGGGCAGACCCATCCAATAGTTGTAAACAATACCTATATAGGATTTAGTTCTCCCTCGATGGAATGAGGTTTGGGGAACTCTATACAGGAGTGATAGAGGTTTCACAGGTTAGTTAGGAGCAGTATTCCCTTGACTGTAGGGCAGTGCTGAGGTGCGGGTCCCACCATTATATCTTGTTAGAGAGGATGAACATAATGCATATCCTGAAGAAATTATCCCTCAACTATGTGCAGTGGTGAGGGGTTGTCCTCTTCACTTGAGTTTCTTTAGCTTGCGCTCGGGCCAAGGTAGAAATTATAAGACCTTGGTCCTCGGCACTAGAGTGAGACCTAGTAGGATGTTCCTAATAGAACACATTCTCTCAGATTTACCATTAGAAATGGTAGGTTTGTTTCTTATGGAGTGCATCTCTTGGATGGGTTCTATCTGGGATGGCAGATATCATGGAGTGTATTCTTATGGTTTCGTGTTGTAGTTAGATTCTATGAATAGAATCATGTTACTGGCTATGAGGTTGGAACCTCATGAGACTTAGTGTATGATATGAGTATATTTGGGTGATTTCTAGGAGTCCTTGGGGTGTTGTATTATGCTGGGGTTGACACCCTAGGTAGATCAATTTGAGTTTTCATGTATAGCCATGGATTGTTCGATATGGAGTTTCTCTCTCGATTGGGTTTCCCTCTAGATGGGTCCAGAAAACTATTGATTTTCAGTTTCTCTATTTTTCTTTTGGGGGTTTTGGGGCTCCTACTGAATATTTTTATACTCACCACTAAAGAATATGTTAACACAGATGTTTTGCGTCGGGTGCCAACCATAGGCCTTTCGATGGAGTGTATAGAGGACCCAAGGTAGGTGGAGCTTAGTGAGCTAGACCGACCGATGTGTTTACTAAAGCTTGTTGAGGAACATTATAGTAGTTGCAGATGAAAGCGATACCCTCCTTTGAGAAGGTTGAATGCTTTTATAGTTTTTGTTTGTGGGCATTATTTTTCCCTTTTATACTTTCAGTACTTCTAGTGTGCTTTGGTTGTGGGATATAGAAGTATGCATGCATTTGTTTCCTTTGGTTTTTAAATTTCATAATTTTGTGAGCATGGAGATGTGTGCATGTGTATAGGTACTTAGGAAATGCCTATTATGTTAGTAATATGCCTTCTTAGCACTATTCTCCACTTCCTGGCCTATTAGAGGCAGGGTTGAGGAGTTATGGCCCAGGCCCCATCGGGTCAAGCTGTGATAGAGTGGTATCAGAGCCAAGTTGGTTTCACATTCGGACCGCAGTGTCTTGATCTTGGTTTGGGTTACATAGTGACATTATTAGGATGTTTTTGAGTTCATATACTAGGACAGAGGTTCTATTGTTGGCGTGGAGACCATCATATCCATTCACCTAAATTATTATAACCTTCTTTTTGACTTAGTACTTTAGGATACAATTCACTGGGAAATAAATTGTACATGCATCATATATAATAGGGTTTTGGTCTTTCTTATCCTTCTTAATCCAGATCCCCAGATATAATCATTGAACATGGTACATATTGATTCTATATCAGGATGCCTCTGCAAAGATAGCCAAAAAGGATTCTATGACATGATTGTGATGACAATATGCCCCGTGATGATGCTTCGGTGTAGGGAACTGATTCCGAGGTGTTACCTCTAGGTAGTTCCTCGGTATTGTCACCACATATTGGGAAATAGGTTTTACTAGAATTTTAGGCCAAGGAAGTATGTATGATAAGTGTGATACATGAGTTCCAATGGTAGAAACCTCTAAGTTACCAACGTGATCCAGACCCCCAAGAAGTAGATGAATCAGTCAAGGTAGTCACGTGAGTTTTCCTCTTAGTGAAGACACCTCCCTATCATATGGTGATTCTAGTGGAAATACTTATGCAGGGTTCATCTAGGTGATGGTGTAGTGTAGTGATATTGTGTCATGGAAAGTTGATACTTACTTTGGATGAGTTTGATCAAATCTTTAGGGAAGAGTTTTACCCAGCCACATTGAGATCAACGCGTATCCAGGTTCTTATGCAGCTTCTGCAGGGTAGCATGATAGTGGTGGAGTATTCAGCGAGGTTCAAATAATTTTCATGATACTCATTGGATATGGTTTGATATTTTTTCTTCATCGCACATACCTTCGAGTAGGGATTGTGTCGGGAGATCAGGGTGTCTATGATCCCACTATGCATTCCCACCTACGCTGGAGTGCTGGAGTGAGATATTGTGGTGGAAAGTTTCCTGGCTGAGGAATATGTTTTTGTGACCTGAAATAGTGTCCACAAGGCTGAGGAATCTATAGAAGTTGGAAGATTTTAGGAAATAGGATGAAAATGTAGGAGGCATACTCTTCCCCAGATAGATATGCATGGGTCTATAGTGTAAGAGAATCACTGAGTATTAGATCAGCTACAAGAGAGGAAATGTTATGCTTGCAATGACTGGGGGAATCTCACTAGATATTTTCTGACCCACCATAATTCTAAGAGGGGGTTGGATGATGAGATACCTTGGCAGATATAGTGCTTGGAGAAAAGAGTTCTGCAAGATAGGAGATTAAGTGAAGGAGTTGTAAGGGTGGTAGGAGGTGGCAAGTAGTTTGGGGTGTTGCCACCACAACCCCCAGGTGGTCCGTGCCAAGCTCAAGGAGTTAGAGGATGTGGGCGAGGAAAGCTGAAGGCCATGGAGACCATTGATCCAGAAGCTCCTAGGATGAATATAGGTATAGCTTGTGTCCTTTTTAATTTCTACAGTATCAATTATTAGGCACTATTGTGGGTACTCTTTTATTTCTACTCATGCTCGAGGTTTATCTAGGGTGACGCATGGCGTCGATAGAACCCTGTGTTGGTAGTTGTGAAAGAGGGATTGGTAAGACCTAATGAATTTTTGGGAAACACTTTTTTTCATGATTACCCTCATGTGTTAGGCATCAAATTTGTACGCGACATGCTCAATGATTATGTGGTGTAGTTTGACATAGCTTTGAACTCATGAGTGATGGAGGACACTTTTATAACAACCCTGCTCTTTATTCAACATTTAAACATTATTTATTACATAACATTACATTGAATAAAAATAATAATATAGATAGGTATAGTTTCTTTTGGAATTAGGTACATCACATAACAAATTAAAACATAAAATACAACATCTTTATTGAAAACTTCTTTGACAAGACCATACCATTCCTTCATACTTAACAATGCATGAGATAACCTGAGGACATACATAAGAAAGGGGTGAAATATAAAGCCCAATAATGGAATAAACAAGTCATAACATGAGGAATACAATAAATTTTATACAATTGGTATATCAATGGAACAAAAAATGAACATGAATAATAAGGCAAGATATAGCATGATAATCATAACATGGTAATTGTGGAAGCAACATACAACATGATATTAGCATGAGTCAAGGATAATTTCACATAGAGGAGCATGAGTCAAAGATCACTGCGCATATAGGATCATGAGTCAAATATCATTTCACATGATGTATCATGATACTAAACATTACCCAATGCATTGGAGTGATATCAGGGCACACCCTTCATAATCGTTTCGTTTTCATGCTTAAGTGTGCCACATAGATCATACAACATGGATTAATTAATCACAATAGTTTATTCCACGATCAAGGAAATGTGGAAGACATACATATACAAACAAAATCAATAAGTATATGTGCATAAAGGTTAATACCCTTGAGAGAGAAATGGGCATGGTATTCATTACACAATGATTTTGGCATGAAAAATCACAGTATAATTTCAACAGTATAATTGGGTTGATGAGAGACAAAAGGATATATTATCATTTAGAAATGAAATGGACAGTAATAGGAAAATTTAAGAACATTCCCAAACATAAGTAATTGGAAATATAAGGTGTAATAAAATAAATATTCTTGAAGTAATAGGAGAAAGAAATAGAACTCTTTAAAAATTTTGGATTAGTAATATGTGCACGTTAATGTTATTAAGAGGGTTAAATGAGAGTGAAATGGGATATAATAATTTATAAATCAAGGGAAAAATAATTGGGATATGTAATAATGTATTCCAACATATGAAAATAGAAATTATAAAGGCGTATCATAAATGAAATGCTTGATTAAATGAGGAGAGAGAGATTCCCTTAAAGAATTTCTACATAGTAATGACTTAGGTAAGGGAACAAATGAGGGAGGATAAATGATCCCTCATAAAAATAAAATCAATTACACAGTAAATTAATGAATAAAAACGAATATAAATATGATAAATCAAAATTAAAATATCTAATCTCAAAGAAGGTGCTTGAATTCAAGGGTGCGGAGAGAAATATCTTACTTGGATGTGTGACTCCAAAGGCTAAGTAGAGGCTTCTTAGGAGCTTGGGGGAACCTTAGGAGGACTCTAGAGACTATGGAGAATATTTTTTTTGAGCTTCAAGGAGTTTGAGTGAATAAAAATGGGAGATTTTCTGGGGTTATATAGGAAAGGAGGGAGATTTCTTTATTATTTTGATTTTGGACATTACAAAATAAAATATTCAAAACCACAAACCATCCCATGGTTTACCCATAGTTTATACCAAAGTGGAGTGTTTTAAATTATTTTATATGGCCAAGTTACAAAATTATTAAAATATTTTCCTTTCTTATGTGGTGGTGAGTCACATTCTTAAAGAAATTAATTTAAAATCTTAAAATATATAATATGTTTTGGAGGATTTCAAAATGGATTTAAAAATTAAATAAAATAAACTTAAAACAAAATTATTTTAAATTTTAAAAAAATAGTTTCCAGAATATACCTTTTATAGTATTTATTACATTATTATTGTGCCATTATTATGTCATAAAACACACCGTTTATTTATACGATATTTAATTTTTACCTAAAAATTCGACTGTCTCAGAAAATTATGAAAAATTACCCATGTGATAATTTTGAAATCCTGATTCCAAAAATAATATTAATTTATCTAAATAGTTTTATAAATATTTGAATTTTCACCTTTAAAATAAAAATCGACATTTATTGAAAATGTTTCGTTTTTTACAAATAACAATTTTTGAACCCTAATAAAAACTACATTTGAATTCATAAATTTATATGATAATTTATATTTAATAAAATAAATAAAATAATATTATTTTATTAAAATATTATTTATTTAAAAAATCCTTTAATTCATCAAAATATATTTCTCAATTGAATTTTAATATTAACCAAAAATACTATTTGTGCTTTAAAAATCATTTAAAAAGTAACAATAATAGGATGAAAATATATTCATTATTATATAAAAAGTAATATACATATCCCTATTTCTAGGGTCTTGATAAAAATCCCTTTATTACACCTGCGTAAGACCTAAGAGTAAGGTGCCAGATATTGGGGCTTTTATGGGGTCGTTCGGTGAACATGATTTGGGTTGTGATCTCTATGAGCTTGAACTTCTCCCATAAATAGTTTAACTTGTAGTTAAGTTATTGGATATCAGTTTTTATTAATCTAGGGAAAATCCCAGAAATGATATATCCCTTGGAAGCTCTGATAAATGGAATTCATAGGGTATGATCCTATTGGTTGAGGCCATCACTTCCTTTTTCTGTGCCAAAAGGATTTGGTAAAACACTATATTTATACTAGTCATGCGATCACTATTAAATGACTATAATATTGATGATAATGATACTTAATGGTCATTTAAAATACATTTGAATATTATAAAATAATTTCATCTGTTTCCTATAACCAGAATACATTTAATTAAATTAAAAGAAAGAGAATTTTATTCATAAATATTCGGGTCATTACAATCTTCCCCCCTTTAGAAAAATTTTCCTCGAAATTTAATTTTTCCCACACTAAAATAGACGAGGGTAACTTTTCTTCATCACTTCCTCCAATTCCCTCATTTCTTCTTCAAACTTGTGGTTTCTCCATAATACTTTGACAAGGGGAATTTCTTATTTTGTAGAACTTTTTATCTATGATCTAGGATCTTCAACAACTTCTACTCATAGGAGAGGTCATTATCAAATGGTACCACCTCTAGATTGAGTACATGTGATGGGTCTGGGATGTACTTACTTAAGAGGGATAAATGGAATACATCAGGTACTCAAGATAGGTTCGGTGGGAGTGCTAGTCGATAGTTCACTACTTCAACGTGATCAAGTATCTCAAAAGGGCCAATGTACCTAGGACTAAGCTTTAAATTCTCCCTAGATCTCATCACTCTCCTCCATGGTGATATGTGTAGGAATAACATGTATCATATAGTAAACTCTAGGTCATGTCGATGATTTTCATCATAGCTCTTCTGCTGACTCTGAGCAGCTTTGATGTGATGCTAGATGGTCTTAACCTTCCCCACCATTTCTTCAACCATTTCAGGACCTAGAGGTTTTTGTTCCCCAACTTCATCCCAACATGATGGTTTTATTCACCTCTTCCCATAAAGGTCTTCATAAGGGGACATTTGGATTCTCTAATAGAAACTTTTGTTTTAAGAGAATTCCAAAAAAGTAAGATTTTGGTCCCATATACCTTTTAAGTCCATTGAACAAGCTCTCAACATATCCTAATGTGTTTGGATAGTCCAATCGGATTGGCTGTCAGTTTGAGGGTGATAAGACATATAAAAATTTAGCTTAGTGTTTAGAGCAAGTTGGAGACTTTTCCAAAACATAGAGGTGAATCAGGGATCTCAATCAAACACAATCGACAGTGGTAATCCATATAAACTCACCACTTCTATGATGTATATCTATGCCAGTTGATCCTATAAGAAATCCTCTCAAATCAAAATGCAGTTTGCAGTCTTTGTAAGACAATCCACAATAACCCAGATAGCATCTTTTCCTTTGGATGTTGTTAGAAGTCTTGTGACAATGTCCATGGTGATGTTTTAGTATTTTCATATTGGTATGTGTAATGGTTTCCACATCCCCTTATACTTCATATATTCATCCTTCACTTGATGAAATAATATAGGCTTTTATTTATATTCATTTACCTCTTTCTTCATGTTATTACACCAATAGTCCTCTTGGAGATCTTAGTACATCCTTTTGTTTTCTAGGTGAATGGAGAAAGTCAAACTATGTGCATCATCCAAAAGTTATTTCTTTAGCTCAGGATTTTATGGAACACATTGTCTTGACCCAAATCTCAAAATTCCTTCATCATTAATATGGAACTTATAAGATTTACCTTTTTTGATAGTTTCCACTTTATTTTGAATTCCCACATCATCTTTTTTATCATCCTTTAACCTTTCCAAAAGAGACATTTGAGAAATAATTTATGAAAGGATTGATGATGATCCTTTATTTATGATTCCCATGTACATTTTATTCAAGTCTACTAAGATAATATCCTTATAAATTCTCATCAATGATAGAATTTATGGGTCCTTTCTACTTATAGAAACCACCAACTTGTTCGTTTTCCTAGGATGGTAGTGGATTGAGTAGTCGTAATCCTTAATGATATCTAACCATATTCATTAGTTCATATTCAGATCTTTCTATGTGAATATGTATTTGAGACTTTTTTGATCCATATATATTTCACACTTCTACACAAAGAGATAATTCCGCCATATTTTTAATGTAAAGATCATAACTTATAACTCTAGATCATGCATGAGATAGTTTTTCTCATGAATTTTCATTTGCCTTGATGTGTAGACAATGAATTTTTCATTTTACATCAATGAAAATCCCAACCCCTTCTTTGAAGAATCTCTAAAAATCACAAAAAGTTCCCCGCTTATGGGTAATATGAGCATAGGGGTAGTGATAAGCCTTCTTTTCAACTCCATGAAGCTTTATTCAAATTCATCATCCTAAGAAAATTTTACTTCCTTCTTAGTTAGTTTAGTAATAGGGTTTTACAATTGTGAGAAATTTCACACAAATCGGGGATAATATCCAGCTAATACAAGGAAGATACGGATATCTATTACAGATGTTGGCCTTATCCATCTCTCAATTACTTTTTTTAAAATATCTACATATATCCAATTTTTTGATAATATTCCCTAAGAACGATACTTCCTTCAACCAAAACTCACAAGTTTTATACTTTTTATAGAGATTTTATTTTTGTAAGGTCTTCAGAACAATGCTTAGATGATACTCATGATCCTCCTTGGTTTTGGATTATATTAGAATATCATCTATAAAGACCACCACAAATTTATCGAGGTAATATATAAAAAACTATTCATTAAGTCCATGATGATTTCTGGAGTATTAGAGAGTCTTAATGGCATCACTATTAACTCATAATTCCCGTAACTTATATGAAAAGCAGTCTTGGGGATAGCCTCCTTCTTCACCCTTACTTGGTAATATCATGACTGTAGATCTACCTTGGGGAAGTATTGTTCTCCATGAATCAAATCAAACAAGTCATAAATTCTATGAAAATTATACTTGTCATTTTTCATGATTTTTAGCTCACTCCAATCAATGAAAAGGCACATTGACCCATCCTTCTTCTTGATGAAGAGGACTGGTTCACCCCATGGTGAAGCAGTTGGGCATATAAACCCTTTATCTATATTCTCCAGTAGTTGTTTCTTTATCTTGTCAAGTTCTTCATCATCTATTCTATATGGAGTCTTGGATATTGGAATTTTACTAGGTATAAGCTCGATCACAAATTTCACCTCTTGTCTAGGAGGAAGACTAAGAAATTCCATAGGGAACACATCAGCATATTCCCTAACAATAAGCATGTTTTCATGGATGATCCTTTCCTTAGATTCTATCATTTGAGCTAGATATTATTTCTCATAAGGAAGTAATATCCATTCTTGAGATGATGGTTCTAATGAAGATTCATCCCCTTCACACTTTTATATAATCGGGGGTCAATTCACCATTTGTAGAGTGATTTACCTCTCATGGAAGTTTATGTTGGCTCTATTTAGAGAAATCCAATCCATTCCCATAATTGCATCAAATTTCACTGAGGAAAGTATGAAATGGTTCACTGGGAAGATAAATCCAAAAATTATGATAGGGGTGTATTTATATACATGGGATGCAATAATTTCAACATTTTCCATCTTCACTGACATCTCTACTTCAATTTTTTAATAGTGTTTGAATAGTTATACTAAACATTCATAATATAAAATAATGCGTAGAACTCTGGATGATAACCCTACCTTTCACCTTTTGTTTTTGATTCTAATTTATCCAATATTGACTTAGGGATGAGTATTTTAAACTATTAAACATATAAAGGGGAATCCAATTACATTAAAAGGATAACTTATAGATTAAATTTATCTTATTAACTTATGAGTTTCTAGGATTCAATCCATGTTATCTATGATCTACTTGATAACACATATTCTTATGTTCATTTTTTTTCCCTTAATAATAGTTTATAACAATTTTACTAATTTACCAAATTATATACCATAGTATTATAAAAATAGGTGAGCAGTAAGGCTCATTGTTGTGTACCAGGTTACCCCGAGTCAGGCTAAGAACACCTTATCAAAGTTGTTACTCTTAGGTAAATCTGTTCCAGAATCACGTCCACTTTTAGTAGTCCTATTAATATGTATTTTATTAATAAACTAATTAATCTATACTTATAAAAATTTAGGGATTTTTTCTTACACTTATTCTTATCCATAATGGTTTTAAATAGGTTTATCTAATACTAATCCCAAAAATAACTACACCTATCCTCTGATTCCAACTATAACAACCATACTCTTTATATAACATTTAAACATGATTTATTCCATAAAATTACACTTAATAAAACTTAGAATATTGAGAGTCCTTGTGTATTTGGGAATTAGGTACATCACATAACAAATTAAAAAATAAAATACAATATCTTTATTGAAAACTTATTTGACAATACCATATAATTCATTCGTACTTAACACTGTATGGTATAACTTGAGGACATACATATAAAAGGGGTGAGCTATAAAGCCCAGTAATGAAATAAAAAAGGCATAGAATGAGTAATACAATGCATATTAGAAAATAGGCATATCAATGTAACATAAGATTAACATGAATAATAAGTCATTATATATCATGATAATCATAACATTGGAAATGTGGTGACAACATACAACATGATATTAGCATGAGTCATGGATCATTGCACATGGAGGAGCATGAGTCAAATATAATTGAACATTTAGGATCATGACTCAAAGATCATTATACATGTTGGAGAATGAGTCAAATCTCATTGCACATGATTTATCATGATTCTAAACATTACCCAATGCATTGGAGCGCCATCAGGGATCGCCCTTCATAATCATTTTGAATTATTTTTTAAGTGTGCTACATAGATCATACAACAAGGATTCATTAATCATTATATTTTATTCCATGATAAAGAAAATACGGAATAAATACATATAGATACACAATATATAAGTATATGTGCATAAAGGTGAATACACTTGATAGAGAAATTGGTATAGTATTCACTATACAATGATTTTGGCTTGGGAAATCACGGTGTAATTTCAACACCATAACGACATCATATAAAAAATTCATAAAATGGGTTTATGAGAGGGAAAATAGTATCACATAATTTATTCATGAAATGGACACTAATAGGGACATGGAAGGAAATTCCACAACACATTTAATTAAAAATTGAAGGTATAACATAATAAAGAGTCTTGAAGTAAGAGGAGAAAGAAAAAGAACTCTTAAAAACTTTCAGCATGGTAATGGGTATACATAAAGGTTATTAGAAGGTTTAAATGGGAGTGAAGGGGATATAATCATTTAAAAATCAATTTTAAAGTATTTGGGATAGGTAAGAATGTATCCCTTATGGAATTTACCTTAAATGAAGTGCTTGATTAAAAGAGGAGAGAGAAAATACCTTACAGAATTTCAGAATAGTAACAGATTAGGTAAGAGAACAAACGAGGGTATATATAAACCCTCATAAAAATAACATCAATTTTATAGTAAGGTAATTGTTAAAAATGAATGGAAGTACAAGCAATTTAAATTAAAATAACTAATCTCAAAGAAGGTTCTTGAATTCAAAGGCGAGGAGAGAAATCCCTTACTTGGATGTGTGATTCCAAAGACTTAGGAGAGGACTATTGGGAGCTTGGGGTATCTTAAAGGTGACTATAGGTAGTAGAGATAACGTTTGGATGATCTTAACGGAGTTTTGATGAAGAAAAATGTGATTTTGGGTGGGTTTATATAGGAAAGGAGGGGGATTTCTTTATTATTTTTGGTTTTGGACACTACATAATAAAATATTCAAAACCACAAACCATCCCATGGTTTTTTCCATGGTTTCTTCTAAAGGTAATTGTTATAAATTAATTTATAAGGCCAAGGTACAAACATATTAAAATATTTCATTTTCTTATATGGAGGTGATTTGCACTCTTAAAGAAATGAATTTAAAATCTTAAAATATATTATATGTCTTGGAGGATTTTATAATGGATTTAAAAATTTAAAAAAAAACTTATAAGAAAATTATTTTAAATTGAAAACCTATATTTGGATGAATATACCTTTTTTAGTATTTATTAAATCATTATTTAGCCATTATGATGTCATAAAACATATCGTATATTTATATGATATTTAATTTTTTTTCTAAAAATTCGGCTGTCTCAGAAAATTATGAAAAATTCACCATTGGATAATTTCAACGTCCTGATTAAAAAAAGTATTCATTTTATCTAAATATTTTTTCTAAATATGTGAATTATCACTTTTAAAATAAAAACCCACATTTATTGAAAATGACAGTTTTTTTGACAAATAACAGTTTTGGAGACCTAATAAAAATTAAAATTGGCTTCATAAAAATTATATGAATATTTATATTTAATAAAATTAATTTAATAATATTTTTTTATTAAAATATTATTTATTTCAAAAATTCATTAATTCATTAAAATATATTTCTTAATTGAATTTGAATATTAACAAAAATACTATTTGTGCTTTAAAAATCATTTACAAAGTAACAATAATAGGATGAAAATATATTCATTATTATATAAAAAATAATGTATATATACCTATTAATAGGGTCTTGATACATATCCATTTATTACACCAGCATAAGCCCTAAGAGTAAGGTGCATGATGGGGGGCTTTCATGGGGCTGTTTGGTGAACATGGTTTGGGTCATTATCTTGATGATCTTGAAATTCTACCGTAAATTGTTTCTCTCATGCTTAAGTTGTTGGATATTAGATTGGGATTGGTCTAGGAAAAATCCTAGAAATTCTTTCTCCCTTGGAAGCTCTGATAAATGGGCTTCATAGGGTATGATCCAACTCATTGAGGCCATCACATCTTTTATCTGTGCCAAAAGTATTTGTTAAAACCCTATATTTTACGAGTCATGTGATCACTTTTCAATGAATATATTATATATGATAATTATACTTAACAGTCACTTAAAATCCAATTGGATATAATAAAATAAGTTCATGTGTTTTTTATAAACATAATACATTTAATTAAATCAAAATAAAGTGAATTTTATTCATAAATGTTTGGGTCATTAGTGTTTTCCCCACCAAGACATGTTTTTGTGACGCAATCAGAACCATGTGGGTGAGTCAATACCTCCCAATGTTGAAAATATCAAGGTGGAGTGGATGATTTTTTAGGCTTACGTGTTTAGGGAAATGCTATGTGATGAAGTTTCAGAGCAGTTCTTATCCATGCCAGCGGAGTTTTTCCCGCTCGACTGCCTTTAGCTTAGTAGAGCTAGGAGTGGGAGACCCTTTATTATAATTTTTCAATATAAGTAGAGTTAGATTATATGATGTTTCTATATTATGTATTGGTTGGATACCATCCATACTTATCTAGTATGCCGCTAGTGGTTGTGTAAGTGTTCTGTTTTGGCTAGTTGTGTTGTAGCTGGAGGTTTGTAAACAAAGGGTTTGGTATGATCAAGTGTTTACTCTTAGGAAACCCTATTTTTTGGTGATTACCCTCACGTGTTTAGTGATGAACTTGAACACAAAAAAATTCTTGAGGATTCTATTGTACATTCCATCCCGGGGTGGATTTGAACTGTAGAGTTTCATCGGTATTGGCGTCTGGTTAGAGAGGTGGTATACTGGTAGACCCCATGACCTCAGATGTACCATGGTTCTTAGTGTTTTAACACCTGTCTCAGCTAAGGATACATGTTCCCATTTTTTTCACGATGTTTTCTTGGTAGAAACTGGATATAATAGTGGTTTGATCTCGTTGGTTCCTCTGTGTGTATGTTTGTAAGAAACATAGGAACGCTTGGTGAACTCGTTGTCATGAGAATCTAGTAGGGAGTTCATTTTCATCCCTTGTGCTTAGAATTTATCTTTCCAAGTATGAAAAGACCTAAGGTTGGTAGAATATAAGGACTAGGGTTTTGAACCTAAGGACTTTGTAATATTTTAGAAAATATTTCCGGAGTCGGGCGCTGAGTCAGCATGGGAAGCTGGAGCCCGGGGAACCTTAGTGTGGTGATATTAAAAATTTTAAATATTTTTTTTCACACCTACAATTTTTTTAAGATTAAATAACTAATTTTCAGAGTCTTAGATCATTTTTTTTGAGATCGCAATTAAGTCTGGAACTTCAGGTTTACCAAAGGTGTGACATAAGGTTGTGTTGCTGATAGTTTTGATTGGGGACATTTTTGTGACGAGGCATCATGAGGTGGATTAAATTAATTTATTGAAAAATGAATTAAAATATAAGCTAACCTATCCCCTCCCCTCATTTGGTGCGTACGACACAAATAGGGGGAAATAATCCTATCCTCTCCTCCCTTTGGAGACAAATGGAAACATAGCCCTATCCACATAATGAGGTGCCGTTAATCTATGGTTTTGAAGAAGACTACCATCAGATCCAGAACCAAAATGACCTGGTCATCATTCTTGATCCAAATATCTGGAGTTTCACCATCGAGGTAGGATAATTTGAGTTTTTTTCCCAATTACATTATTTATGCATTGTTTAATGGTTCTGGAGCCTAAATACAGTTGCTAGAGAAATCTTCTAGGTAGTTCTACAGGTTTGAAGGTAAACCAGGGTGAATACAAGGTTTTTTCAAGTGATTCCCAGCTGGAATCACCATGTACATGGTGTATAGTTTAGTGACACAAGCCATGTATCTATTTATGTTCGGGGATGATAAACATTTGGGACTACATGCTGTGTATACGGGTTACACGCTGTGTAGTGCCCTAGACCATGTGACTATGGGAAAAGGATTGGGATAGCTATGTGAAAACACATGGACATGTACTAACACACGATAAATATATATGATCATGGGGTCTGGTACATAGACACAAGAAAACTACATTGTAAAGTAGCTATTTATCCGAACACGCCGTGTAGTATTGGATAAACTACATGTAAGGGACACAATTGGCTAGTCTGTGTAAGAAGGGGAACACGACCATGGGCCGAGTGACGAGGGATACAGTGTGTGATTAAATTACATTCCATGTTTACATACATGGTTTGGTAAACTGTGTAAATAGAATACATGACTAGGTGATCGGGTGGGCTCATGCACTATGTGTAACCTGGGGCACACCATGTACTCCTAGAAGATCATTCTGAGTTCTTATGCCTTTATTATCAACTTCTCTTGGACTCAGATTTAGGCTTGTGAGTAGTCTATCCTGAGCGGGTTTTTATGAAGGAAACAGTGGTGGCCTCTATTATGGATTAATAGAAACAAGGTGGTGTAAATATATCAATAATCTTGTGAAGAAATATTGTGATGGTGTTGCTTATAAGTGTGGTTCATTTAGAGAGATACTGTGACTGGTACTCCCTTGGTAGACTAGGGTGAGAGTTTCCATTAACTATATTCTTAGGTAGATATATTACCCCCCACTTCATGGGTGTGGGTTTGTTACCTTTAGGTAGTTTCCTTTAGGGGTTTAACTCCCTAGATGGACTAGGGTGCGTGTTTCCCCATGACGTTCGTAAAGGTAGAGTAGGTACTCCTCTATTAGATCAGGGAGCATGTCCTCTATCTGTGGAGTCAATACTCCCTTATTAGACTAGGGTGAGGGTAATCCATATATTATGTATATATAGACTTGGTAATACACTATTAGGTAGGGTTCATGTCCTCTATTATAGGAGTTAGTACTCCCTTATTGTTTTAGGTCACGATTCCTCCATACGTGTTGTTCTAACAGAGTCGGTACTCCCCTGCTAGGTTAGGGAGTAGGTCCTCAAGCCTGGGGTTGGTACTACCCTATTGTTCTAAGGTGTGGGTCCCCCCATAGTGAATAGGTTAGTAGAGTCCGTACTCCCATATCCTTCTAGGGTACATGTCCTCTAGCTACTAATTGTTACCCCCCTACCATGTTAGGGTGTGGTTCCTCGATCTAAAAAGTGGAACTCCCCTATCGTATCATGGCGCGAGTCCTTCATGAGTAGTAATACCATGTTGGATAAGGGCATGAGTCCTCAATTATAGAGTAGTACTCCCCCATGTATGAGTAGCATTGGGGAGTGAGTCCTCCATTGGAGTTGGATCTCCCTCAGTTATGGGATACATCTACAAGGATCTGACCCATCCACTAGATGTGAGTGATACCTAGATAGGAGTTACTACTCCCTTGACGGACTAAGGTGTGAGCCACTGCATACAGAAGTGAAAAAGGTTTTGTGGGTTAGTGAGGAGCTGTAATCCCTTGACTGAAGGGTAATAGCGAGGTGTGGGTCCCTCTATTTTCCCTTGTTAGAGAGTATTCACGTGGTGCATAGTCCAGAGCAGTGCTCCCAAAACTATGTGCAATGGTGAGGGTAGGGACTCTTCACATTAGTTTCTCTATCTTGGTCTAGTATTAAGGTATCAATGACAAAACCTATAGTGTTGGGTGCTAGAGCGGGACCTAGTAGGATGTTCTTGATGGAGCACATTCTCTCAGATATAAAATTATAAATGGTAGGGTTGTTTCTGATGGATTGTATCTCTCAAATAGGTTCCATTTGGGATGGCAGAGCTCCTGGAGTCTGTTATCTTGGTTTGATTTTGCAATTAAATCCTACGAAGTGAATCCTGTTACTAGCTCTGAGGTTGGAACTTTATGAGGCTTAGTGTCTTAGATGAGTATATCTAGACGATTTTAGGGAGCCCTTGTGGTGTTGTCACATGTTGGGGTTGACACTCTAGGTAGATCGAGATGACTTGTCATATACAACTGAGGAAGGTTAGAGATGGAGTTTCTCTCTCAATTAGGTTTCACTTTTGATAGGTTGATTAGACTATTGAATTTCAGTTGCTCCATTTTTTTTTTGGGGTTTTTGGGGTGCCTACTGAGTATTTTTATAGTCACCCTTACAAAGGATTTTCCTGCACATGTTTTGTGTCATGTGAAGACCACACGCCTTTAGATAGAGTCAACAGAGGACTTGAGGAAGATAGATATTAGTGAGCTATGTAGACTGAGGTGTTTACCTTATCTTGGTTGAGGATATTTCTGAAAATTTTAGTTAACAAAGACCCACTCCTTCTGAGGAGGTTGGACGCTTTTACAGTTTTCTTTGGTGGGTGTTGTTTTTCCATTTTATGCTTTCAATACTTCTGTTGTACTCTGGTTGTGGGATATAGATGTATGCATGCATTGGTTGCCTTCGGTTTTTAACATTTCATTATTTTTTGAACTTGGAGATGTGTTCATGCATATATGTACTTAAGAAATTCCTACCATGTTAGTGACATGACTTCTGGGTGCTATTCTCCAGCCCCTATGCTATTAGAGGTGGGATTTGTGAGTTATGGCCTGGTCCCCATCGGGTCGGGTCTTTACATTCTTTTTCAGTGGTATTAGACATATTTTCCTAAAGTCCAATTTCAACATCTAGAAATACATAAAAGAACCCAATAGGAAAATGTTAATGGACCAACATAAACACCCAAATATTAACTCTCACTTTGTAATATAATACCTTTATATTAATATCACATCAAGTGGGTTTCATAGTCATTTCACAACCTATATACTTGATACACCTTTATTTGACTTCCTGAAATAAACCCACATATACACCATGAACATGTAATTTAGTTCAATAGTTTCATTTAAATAAAAGGGTCGATATATTAACTTCCATAAAGATATAAGCATAAAATCATCCTTAACTTATTCATTAATAAAATATCACTCATGATGGACCTAATACACCTAACTTCATTGTGAACATATGTTGTCATGGTTTATAAAAATAAATATAATTATGAAATTAATGATATGCGCTAATAATAATCTTAAAGTTTACGAATCATTACAAAAATTCATAGATAGGAATATCCAATGTCATATAAACATGTGGTTTTTCTACTTGCAGTTCTATACTCATAATATTCCCTCTTGAATATTACCAAGTGAAAACTTCATGAGATAAAGTCTCATAATCTTATGAGTATACAACACCTAATCGTCCACATCATCTGTGTCCTATCAAATGATGTCATAAAACTATATGAAAACTAGTTTAGGAATATTTTCATATAATTTCAAGGTTATCATCATAGTGGGTAATTTTTATGAACTTATTAATAAAACATATACTCTATGATAGTATGACATTAAAGTCACATCAAATAACAATGAATATATGATAAGGTATTTATTAATATTATAATATTTGAAAATACATGTAATTTAAAGTATAAATTAGTTGGTTCTGGGATAAAAACTCTAGTTTAATCCCATTTATACTAGATAAAACTGCTAAAGAATTTTAGTTTTCTAGTTCTCAAATGATGTTTTTTCCTCTATTTAGATAAGGCTATAATCAATGAGTCCACCAAGTTTTCTTTCATGGGAAATATGTTTACTATGACATAAATCACATGGGAAAAATCCCTCAAGTGATGATACTTAAAAAGTATGTGATTTTCCCATTAATGTGACCTTGAATCCTTTACAAGATCCACCGATGCATAATTATCACAATATTGTGTGATAGGTTGTTTAATTATAGATAACATATCAATATCTTATATGAAGTTTCATATCCAAAATAATTCTTTAACTGCCATAAAAACCATAATTTACTTTGACTCTATAGTAGAATCCGTGACCAAAACCTTCTTTGAGATCTTATAATTTACAAAGACTCTAATAAGAGTAAAGAAAGATCCTAATTTATATTTCAGGTCATATTGATCTATTTATAAACTATAATTTGTATAACCCATGATGAGTCATTCCTCATATCATCCATAAACCAAGAATACATCCTAAGTACACCTGAGGTACATTAGGATATTTTTGAATTCCATTAAATGGTGGCCTCTTAGGTTATCTTGATATCTGCCTACCACACTTAAGGCATGAGTGACACCCATCCTAATACATAGTATGTCACACATTATTGATCCAATTGATGAAATGTATGGAATATTTGTTATTATCTATATCTCATTATGTGTATGAGGAAAAGTTTTATGGAAATATGAATTCCATTTGACATAGGATACAATACCCTCTAGGATTTATGTATACTGAATTTGTTATGTATATTTTCAATATATATACCCTAACTTAATCCAAGAAGTCTCTTCAATCTATCATGGTAGATTTTGATCCCAAAAATATATGCTTCTTTAATTAAGTATTTTATGAAGAATCATGTGTTTAACCAAGTCTTAAAGGACTGTAAGACTGGTATATCATTCCCCATTTGTATTTTTTCATCGACATACACCATTCAGAAAACAATTACACTCCCACTAAAACTTTTACAGAAATAATTATCATATTATTAGTTTATGAAACCAAATTCCATTATAGATTCATCAAAAATGAATATTCCATCACATAAATGTTTAATTAAATCCATAAATGGATCTCTATAACTTTTATACCTTACTGTAATTATTTGGAGTCACAATCCATTATATTTGCATCATATAGACATCTTCCTAAAGTTTACCATTAATTAAAGTTGTTTTTAAATCTATATGAAAAATCTCATAGTCATGGTAAGATTTTATCGAAAGTATAATTTTGATGGATTTTAGTATAGATTCTGGTTGAAAGTTTTTATCTTAGTCTATGTGTTGAATATTTTTAAACCCTTTTGCAACTAGTCATTCCTTATAGGTAATAAAATTTTCATCCATGTACAGTTTCATCTTGAATTACCATTTGAAACTAATTGTATTAACATCCATTGTAGGATCTATCAATATCAAAACATTGTTTTCGTATATGGATTCCATTTTAGAATTCATGGGTTCTTACTATTTTATAGCTTCTGTGCCACTCACTGATTAATTTTAGGTTACAAGATCATTACTATCAATTAATAATGAGTCATTATCTTTGGTGACTATAAATCCATATCCTTCGGGATATCTAACCTCTCCTATAATTCTATGTAGTACTTATGTTTATGGAACTTCTTCTTCTAAGGGGATTTTTGAAATTTGTTCATGTGACAACTCATGTGTATCTTGGGAAAAAAATTCATCAAATTCTATCTCACTCTTAATATATCTTTTATAGATATGACCCCTATCAAGTAATATGGGATTTATATCAACCAAAATATTTTTATATAAGAGTACTTATATCTAATATCGTATAGATTACTTTGGATATCCTATAAAGATACATGTAGTGCCTTAGGGTGTAAGTTTGTTACTAGATAGAGCCTCAACAAATTCATTACAGCCCCGCACTCATATATGCAATAATATGCATTTACTTCCATACAAAAGTTCATATGAAATACTATTTTATACTTTATTAAGAAATCAATTCATAATGTGTGGTGCTGTTTGTAATGAATATCCCCAAAAGGATAATGAAATATTTTCATGACTGATAATTGATCTTACCATATATAGTATGGTACTTTAAATACCCTGACCCTAGTATCCCAGAGTAGATAGTTACTTTATTATATTCACATAAGATACAATAGATCACATATTAAAGGAGCAAATAGCTTATTAGTCTTGTTAAATTAGATACATACTTGAATCTCACATTATATTTGAAAACATAAAAATAAAACATAGTGAATGTAAATATTTTGAATCCTTGAACTCAGTCAAATATTTATTCTTTATAACCCACGAAATTGTATAAAACAAGGGTTGAAATCAAAGTATCAGTAATGGTTACATAAAATGGAAGCTATCATGAGTAAATAAGGAATTATCAATATATAAAAGTAAATATCTGGAAACACATTCCATTTAATAAATAACTTGAGCATAAAGAATAATATGGAATGAAATAATGATCAAGTAATTCCATATAAATAATCACATGAAATTAAAACTTATTAATGAAAATAATAAATAATCAATAATCACATGGATATTTGTTGGTTAGAGTAAATTACTCAAGAGGTGCGGGGTGAATTGAGTAACTATACATTTTTTTGTAAAAAGTATTTCTAAAAAGGTTTCCCCAAAGATATAATATATCCCAGTTAATCAAGGTTATACTGTTATAAGAGTTTGACTGTTTAAGTAACTTTTTATAAGATTGATTAATTCTTAGTAATCTTAATTTGTGTTATTAATATTAATTTTGAAGTTATTCTACTATGAAAATCAAGTTATAACTTCTTTCCAAGACTAACTATCAAAGTGAAATTAGTGATTTCTAAATTATACAGTAAAGTAATAAAACAGAGAAGACTAATTTAAGCAGCACAATGAATATGAAACAAGTGGTTTAGTCTCAAGACAATACCTAATCCACTCTACTTGGTGATCACCTACCACCAAACAGTTTATATAAATAAACTTTGATCCAGACCATGGATTGGGGTTAACAATAGTATACAGACTGTCCAGGCCATACAAGGACCTCTTCCAAAGCTTTCGTGGGTATACATAACCAGGGCACACAGGGACCTCTTCCACAGTTTTTGTGGGTATCCAAGAGTAAATAAAGGTTTGAGTAAGGATATATTATATCCTTCAGTTTAATGCAGAAGAAAAAGTGTGTTGTTCTATAGGTACACACTCTACTTGAAAGGTAATAAACAGATACACAACAAGGTAGAAATATGAAGATGGGCTTAGAAGTGCTCTGAGTATTAGTCTTTGCTGCTCTGGACTTCTTGAGAAGAAGAAAATGTAGATCTCGAGTCCTCATTAGTAAATTAGAGTGTCACAATTTAGCTTGCATTATTCATGTGGTTCGAAAATGAGAAGATGTTCTCTGGATTCCAGTGTAATTCATATGTTCTTTAGTATAGTTGGGTTTCATGCATGTGAAAAACTTTCCTTTAGAAATTCTCTCAGTGTAAATCGTTGTCGTGCTCACAGACTTGTTTTTTGTTCAGTATCGCGCGCCTTGATTCTTGGCCAAACTTCCCTTTTATATTGAAAATGCATGTGTTGGAGCCGACCAGTTTCATGGATACCGCAACTTGTACCTTGTACTATCAGCTGATAGGTCTATAAAGAAACATTAATTATGTCAGTGCATTTAAAATCTTCAAATATGACCATTAGAGATTAAATTGAAAAACGACAAAATAGTTTAAGAAATAGTGTCACAGTAAGTCATGGGAACAATGTCTCCTTCACACGGTGTCTAGATTGATAAAGATGTCTTGTGGTCATGGTGTATTGTTCATGGTGTCTTGTTCACAGTGTCTACTTCACGGTGTCTGATTCACAGTGTCTGATTCTTCACGGTGTCTGATTCTTCACGGTGTCTACTACACCGTGTCTGCTTCACGGTGTCTGATTCTTTACGGTGTCTTGTTATTCATGGTGTCTTGTTCACGTTGTCTACTTCACGGTGTCAGCTTCATGGTGTCTGATTCTTCACAGTGTCTTGTTCTTCACGATGTCTTATTAATGGTGTCTGCTTCATGGTCTCAAAAAGACATAACCAGTAGCAGACTTACAGTGTCTCAGACTTTTCAAAGTAACTGTATTCAGACTTTAGCAATGATGATAATATAATGGATTAGACTTAAGTATTTGTCAAAGAAGGTATTATGAGAGTAAATCAAAGATAGTATAAAGTATGTAAACTGAATTTAGAGCAATTAAAATCTTTAATGTCTCTTATTAAATAATGAGACTACTTAAACAACAATACACATGAATACACATGATTGTGATATAATTTACAAGAGTTAACTAAGTTTAATAGGATTTTTGATTATTAAAACATTATTAATACATGAGGAGTCTAACAATCTCCCCCTTTTTGATGATCAAAAATCATGTAAAGTCAACGTGTATATTGGATTCAACTATAGAGATAAATGGCTAATCATATAGAAATTTATCCCCCTTTTGGGATTATCAAAAATATGGAATAAGAGAAGTCAAAAGTTCACATTCCATTAATAGGACCGAAGTACCGTTACAAACAAAAGAGAAATACAAAATAAATATAATTCCTTTGAAAAATGGAGTAATCACTATTCTTCTTCAGGGGCTAGCCTGCTCTTTTCCTTTAGCAGCAATGGTAGAGGAGGAAGCCATACTGGCAGAGGTCGAGGTAGAAGAAGGGAGTGAGGTGGTTGATAAGGAGGGTAAAGGAAGGCCTTCAAAGACTGATGGAGCCAAAGTAGGAGTAGTAGAAGATCTAGGAAGTTTTTGATCAAGAATTACAGGCCTGATCTGACTTAGGGATTTTCTGATAGAAAGAGTAGTGGAGGCTAGGAAAGAAGTGAAGGTAGGAAGCCCAGGTCTTAGAGGTTCGGCTGCTGGAGTAACAATGGCTATACACTGGACATGAAGATAGGGCCTCAGAAGTTTGATGAAATCTGTAATGATATCTCCACCATACTACATGGCTTTCTCAAAATCATCCTTGTTCTCCCTAAACTTTTCCAAAAATCGAGTAAACTCTGTGAGCTTTTGGACTTGGGTCTTGAAATCTTGAGTCAGAGGGGGAATCCACAGATTTTCCACAAGATACTTGAAATGATTTTTAATATTGGTCTTGGAAAGATTCTATTGAAGTATAAATCCACTTTCTTGGTAATATATTCCTTAGAATCATTAGAAAATTTTGAGTGGATTTGGACAGGGTCAAGAACTCTATCACTGTTCTTGACAAATTCAGATAGAGAAGCCGTATTGAAACCACTGAGTACATTATGAAGCTCTTATTTGACTACAATTATGAGCATATCACTATCTAAGGAGGGTTTAGTGGATTGACTAGATGCTTTAGAGGTATTGAAAGCTATGGTTATAGATTTGAGTTGATTTATCACCTTTTGAAGACACCCGGTATAATCATCAGTTAGTTTATTAAGATTGAAAATGAGCTCTCTCATTCCCTTCAAATTTTTTTTATTCCTTTCAGTGACCTTTTCATCTTAGGAAGCTATATAAGGTTGAATCTAAGACACAACAACCTATGGGATTTGAGGAAAAATAGGTTCTATAGGAGGAGCAACAAGATCTGATATCGAATGCATCTCTCTCTGTATGTCTTCAACCATACTTCTTAGGGTCCTCACTTCATTACTGATCAACTTATTTTCAACTCTTACTTACTGAATCTCATGAATAATTTTAGGTTGTATTTTCCAAATAACTTTATCCAGTAATAGTGAGGCATCTCACTCACTTAAATTGGTCACAAGAAGAGGTTGGGTGTTCATGAGTTTCTCAACTCCAGACAAGAGGGTATCACCAAATTCCTTCAGATCATCCTTACTCAAAAAAGATGGTTGTTCAGATAAAGGTTCAAGAATAGGGACTAGTATAGGCTCAGGTTCCTTCATAGGTGCGATATTGGAGACTGATTTAAACTAGAATATAGAGGAAAGATCTAGTCCGGTTTCTGAAACTTCCTGAGAGTCATCCACATCATAGAAACTGGGGAACTTATACTAAGTGTCTAAAAGAATTGACTCAGTCAAATGTGAATCTTCAAAAGACTCGAGATTTGGGGTTTTATGCCCCTCAACAGGTGACTCCTTCTCAGGACTGAGAAGCTGAGGATCTCAGTTTAATTTCGCAAACTCAGCTCTAAGTTCCTCACTCATTTCCAGTATAGCTAGCTGAAAAGCTAGCTCCATCCATTCTTCAGCCAAAGGGATGATTTCAGGAATAGATTGTTCCACTGGGAGTTTCTCAAGATTGTCTTCTTGCACAACAGGTAGCTCTTCCACTATAGGTTATTCCATGGCATGATTTTCAGATTCTTTGGAAACTGATTCTGTTTTAGCCTCAAGTTGAGTTTCCAGATTAACAGCTTCTTTAGGAGCATGAACTTCTTCTTCAAGAACTTCATGAGGAACAATAGTCCTATCTTCCTCAACAAAAATAGCTTCCCTAGTTGGAACTTCAGATTCTTCTTCCTCTTCTTTAGGATACTCAACAATCTCATCTGGTTCCAAACCAGGATAAAAAATATCTCTTGGTCTTGAGGGACAATCCACAAGATTTAATTTCTCATAAAATCTATCATTTTATTCCACCCATTCCTTTTTCCAAGGATTCCAGTTTATTTTCATCTTCTTGATGGTTACTTTTGAAAGACAATACTCATAGTCCTTTATAACTTCCTCATTAGGTCCAACCAAACCTTTGGAATGCAACATGGCCGAGATAAGCCAAAAGTAAACCAAGTATGTTGACTTGGATGTGGCTTTGATTAGCTCACACATATAATGAATGATATACTTGTAAAGGTTGATCTTATTCCCATTTTTCATAAGGTGGATCATAAACACATCTTGATATTTCAAAATAGCAAAATCACCTTTTCTAGGGATAACTAGATTCTTAATAAACTTGAACAGGAGCCTTGATTCTTTATCTAGTTCAACAACAATGGCCCTTCTCTTGGTGCCATTTCCAGTTAAGGATTTCAGAGAATCTTCCAATTCAAAGAATTCGGTTGAAGGTTGAGGTCCTCTCTGATAATCCTCACAGATTTCTTTATGAGGTATCCTAAGGCATGCAACCTATAACCTCGAAGAGAATGAGCATCTCTGTCCATTGAACCAGGTTCTTATGACATAACGATCACCAGAATCAAAAGAGAACTGTACGTACTGGTAAAACTGAGCCACTAACTTAGGGTAGATGGGTCTATCATTCTTCGAGAAGCACTCTTACCAGCCTTTCTATTCTAACACTTTTGATACCAAAGATTGACTAGACATAATCCATTTGGGGAAAATCTATTTCTCAGGTAAAACAACGCGGTTTACCTGATTTGGATTTAAAGGTCCTTCGAGTTCTATCTTAGGTTCAATATTTTTCTTCATTGAGCTATGCTTCTCAGATGTCGACGATGAATGACGTTTCATCCTTGGCATTCACTGAAGGTTCGAGAAAGAGAAGGGTTGCAGGGATGAATAAGGGTTTCAAATGAGTAAGTAGAAAGAATCCCCGAGTGAATAATCGAGTGATACTTTCTTTATTTTATCATTTAATAATACCAAATATTGCAAAAAATAAAAACATGGTAAAATAAATAGGAGGAAAAGAATAATTACCATAATACAGGTTTTTACAATAAAAAAAATTTAAATAATTTTTACGGTGAGACCATGTCTGGTCATTAGTACTGTGAGACAGTAAACATACATTATGGTGAGATGGTAAACGAGCTTCATAGTGAGACAGTGAATGAAATTCTCAGTGTGCGTTACGATGAGGCAGTGACTATCACACAATAATCACACAATTCTAACTGTGAGACCGTAAACATGAAACAGTAGGATATCAAAAAGTAGGACATGAAATAGTAAAAATTAAGATATCTATTTGAGATTTATCATGCCTAGTTCATGTATGATATAGTATATTCTCTTTTAATTTAATGTTTTGGTGAATATATCAGCAAGCTGATATTCAATACTAATGAATTCCAAAGTGATATCACCTTTTTGATAACGATCCCTCAAAAATTGATGTCTTACATCAATGTGCTTTGTCCTAGAATGTGAAACAGGATTTTTTGAGATGTTAACAGCACTTGTGTTGTCACAATTTATAGGAACATGTCTGAATTGATATCCACAATCTAGTAATTTGTGTTTCATCCACAAAATTTGTGCATAACAACTGCTAGCATCTATATATTCAGCTTTTGCAGTAGATAATGAAACATAATTTTGTTTCTTACTACACCATTAAACGAGTGATTTTCCTAAAAGGTGACATCTTCCAGAGGTTCTTTTTATATCTAACTTACAGCCACCGAAGTCAGCATCAGAATAACTAACTAATTCAAATGATTTTCTTTTGGGATAAAACAGTTCTAAATTGGGTGTATGCTTGAGGTATTTGAAAATTTTCTCTACAACATTTAAAAGATATTCTTTATGATTTCCTTTAAAATGAGTAAACATACACACACTAAACATAATGTCCGGATGACTAGTAGTTATGTAGAGTAAACTTCCAATAATTCCTCTATAAGTGGTTTGATCAACAGATTTTCCATCTTTATCAAGATCCAACTTACAAGTGGTACAAATGGGAGTGTCACTACTTTTAGTATTATCCAATCCAAAACGTTTTAGAAGATCTATAGTATATTTACTTTGAGTTAAAACAATTCCATCATTATTTTGAAAGATTTTAAATCCAAGAATGAATTTTAGTTCACCCATTAAACTCATTTTAAATTAATTTTTCATCAATTTAGAAAAATTAACACATAAATAATTCTTGGAAGATCCAAAAATAATTTCATCTACATAGACTTTAACAACTAATACATCATTAGAAATTCATTTTATAAAAAGGGTAGGATCAAATATTCCTTTTGTAAAACCTTTGAAAATAAGAAAAGTACTCAATCTATCATACCAAGATCTTGGAGCTTTCTTTAAACCCTATAAAGCTTTAGATAGTTTGAAAATATGATTTGGAAAATGGGGGTCTATAAATCCAGGGGGTTGCTCAACAAAAAAAACCTCATCTATAAACCCATTTAAGAATGCACTTTTAACATCCATTTGATATAGTTTGAAATTCAGATGTGCAGCATAGGCAAGAAGGATTATGATGGCTTTAAGTCTAGCTACTGGTGTAAAGGTCTCCTCATAGTAAATTCCTTCTTCTTGACTACAACCTTGTGCAACTAATCTATCCTTGTTTCTAACTATGTTACCAGATTCATCTACCTTATTTTTAAACACCCATTTAGTGCCTATGGTGAATGTGTCCTTGGGTATTTCAAAAAGTTTCCAATCTTTGTTTCTTTCAAACTGATTAAGTTCTTCTTGCATAGCCATCACCCAAAATTCATCATTGACAGCATCATTAATGTTTTTAGGTTAAAGTTGTGATAAGAAGACTTGATGTTCAACCTGATTTCTAAGAGAATCTTTAGTTTGAGTTCCTTTGTCTAAGTTTCCTACAACAACATCTAAGGGATGGTTCTTAAGGGTTCTAATAGTTCTAAGAAAAAGTGAGACTAGTAATTTCAGGTTCATCAACAGATTTAGGTTCATTGTGACTTGATTTTAAGGAATTTCCATGGTTGGAAGTTTTCACAGATTCTTTCACAGAAGAATTTGAGGATTTTGAATTGATGTTCAGATTTGACACATCATCCTCCATATTCTCTAGAATGGTTTTAGGCTCATGTGGATATGTTTCATCAAATTTTACAAGAAAATATTCCTCCACACATTTAGTTCTTTTATTGAACACTATATAGGATTTACTAGACATGGAATATCTTAAAAAGATACCTTCATCACTTTTGGATGCAAATTTTTCAAGATTGTATTTGGTATTAAGAATATAGACTTTGCAACCAAAATCTTTGAAGTATCTAACCTTGGGTTTTATATTTTTCCATAATTCTTAAGGAGTCCTCTTAAGAATAGGTCTGATCAACACTCTATTGATTATTTAGCACGATGTATTGATAGATTTCGCCCAAAAATAAATAGGTAGGTCATATTCACTAAGCATTGTTCTAGTAATTTCTTGCAGGGTTATATTTATTCTCTCTACAACTCTATTCTGCTGAGGTGTTCTAGGGGCAGATAAATTGTGACTATAACCATTTTGTGAGAAAAAGGATTCAAACTCTTGATTTTCAAATTCATGGCCATGATCACTTCTTAATGATTTAATTCTAAGTACACTATGATTTTCTATAGACGTGGCATATTTGGTAAAATAAGAGAAGGATTCACTTTTGTGATCCATAAAGAAGGTCCATGTATATCTAGAAAAGTCATCTATAAGAACATAAACATAGTGCTTCCCATTTAAACTAGAAACTCTAGATGGTGCAGACAAATCCATGTGAACCAGTTCAAGAGGTTGAGAAGTTGAAACTTATTTCTTTGGTCTGAAGTAATCTTTGTGTTGTTTTCCCTTTTGACAAGGATTACACACTTTGTCATTTAGAAACTCAAGTTTGGTTAAGTAATTAACTAGGATTTTTCTAGTTATCTTTCTAAGGGAGTGAGCATCACAGTGTCTTAGTCTCCTATTCCAGAGCCAAGATTCTTTATGAAATACACTTAAGCATGAAGCATTTTGAGAAGCTAAAGAATCTAAATTAAAAGAATAAACATTTTCATTTCTTAATGCATAAAATACTAATTCATCTTTATAATTAAAGACATTACAAGCATCATTTTTAAATCTAACATGAAATCCATCATCACATAATTACGAGATACTAAGCAGATTATATTTTAAACCATCAACAAACAATACTTTAGAAATTAAAACTGAGTTAGAGTTACCGATTTGGCCGAGGCCAATAATCTTTCCCTTGACATTGTCACCAAATATGACATGTCCTCCATATACTTTTATCAGGTTCTTGAAGCATGAGTAGTCTCCTGTCACATGCCTTGAACATCCACTGTCCATGTACCATATACTTTTGCAGGAGCTCTTTAAGTAGCTTTCCTTCAAAAATATTAAGCAAAAACAGATTTTGGTACCCATACTTGTTTGGGTCTAGTAATATTAGTAATAAGTGCTTTAGGAACCCATATTTTCCTCATAGGTTTCCTAGAATCATTATGTAAAGTATTTGAAAAATAAACAGTATTTGGTCAACAAAAACATGAAACAGTAGAATATGTATCATGGATTGAATTAGTTTATTTGAGTCCAGAACTAGGAGTAAAACTATATGTCTTAGATTTTGAAACAAAATTTGTTCTACCAAGGTTTCTTTTTCAAGGCTGATAACCAATTCTAGTGTTGTATTTAGCGGAAATTTGTTTTCCTAGCATTTGGGTATGGGTATTTTTCCCATTAGTAAAATTTTCTATGTGTCTCTGTAATTGCTCATTAGACATATTTAATTCATTGTTTTCTTTGAGAAGTTGAACATTTTTCTCATTTTTAGTTGCGACTTTAGATTTAATAGTCATAGTAAGACCATGTTATTTCTTCAATGATTTTTATTTGTCTTTTAGTTCATTGCATGTTTCCTCAATCATGTTATAATATTCAAACATTTCTTCATTAGTCATTTTTTCAGAGTCACTTTTATCTTCAGAAAAGTATGAATTATGTATATAAGAGTCTAGTGCTACCTCAGATGTGTTTGTTATAAAACACATATTGGTTTTGTTAGCCTGCTCATCTTGTGATATCTCTGGGTTTCTTGAACTATTCTCAGAAGCACTCCAGGTTACTTTCATTTCCATTTCATAATTCCTATCCTTGTCTTCATATTTATTTTTTTTACTTGAGCTTGGGACATTTAGCCTTTATATGTCATTTACTCTTACATTCATAGTAGAAAATTTCATCAGTTTTGTCACTTCTTTTCCAGTCCTTCTAGTTTCCTTTTTGGTCATATTTTCCCTTAAAGTTAGGCTTTCTGAAAAAGTTCTTCTATTTTTAAAATCGTTTGAATCTTCTAGATAGTTGAGCCATATCCTCATCACTATCAGGTGATGATTTTTCACTGGTGGAGCTTTCTACAGAAGCTTCCAGTTTCCCTTTTTCATTGTGCTTTGAGGTGGTGGTCTTGAATGCAACATATATCTTATTTGGTTCATCCTCTTCTTGTTGAATTTCATCTCTTCTTCATACATCATCATTTTCCCAATGAGTTCTTTTACAGGTAGCTCGATGATGTCGCAAGATTCTCTAATAGTGACAGAGGTTCCCCTCCATCTTCCAGATAGACATAAAAAAATTCTCATGATCTGTTACTTGACAGTGACTTCTCTTCCAAGAGAAATCATTGTATTGACAATATCATTGAACCTAAGATACATGTTAGAAATAGGCTTATCATATTTCATTTTAAAATTATCATATTTGATAGTATAAGTATTAAGTCTCATTTCTTTTACACTAGATGTTCCATCATGAGAGATAGAAAGGGTATCCCAAATTTCATGGGTAGTTTTACAAACATAAATTATATTAAACGTTTCATCTCCTAATGAGAAGTATAAATAATTAATATCTTTGCAATTGATACTGTAGGAAGTTTTGGTAGGTTCATCCCATGTGATTCTATCAGTAGTAGGAATTTTTTATTTATCTATATGGATGACCAAATTTCAAAACTCATACTCTGTAAATGCATTTTCATTTTAATTTTCCATTGAGCATAGTTGGTTCCATTAAAGAATGGTGGTCTATTGGCTGCATCACCTTCCAATATATTATCTATAATAAAGTATTAATTTAAAAGAGTTAGAAATTTATAATTAACAGAAATTTACAGATCTTTAAAGTACAACTTCAATAATAGTTGAATAAGATTACATAGAGTCCTAATAAACCACCTTTGATACCAAATGTTAGTTGGAGTAGATTACTCAAGAGGGGTGGGGTGAATTGAGTAATGATAAAAATTTCTGTAAAAATTATTTCTAAAAAGGTTTCCTGAAAGATTAAATACATCCTAGTTAATCAAGGTTATACTATTATAAAAGTTTGACTATTTAAGTAACTTTTTATAAGATTGATTAATTCTCAGTAATCTTAATTTGGGTTATTAATATTACTTTTGAAGTTATTCTACTAAGACAAGCCAGTTATAACTTCTTTCCAAGACTAACTATCAAAGTGAAATGAGTGGTTTCTGAATTATACAGTAAAGCAATAAAACAAAGAAGACTAATTTAAGCAGTACAGAAGATATGAAACAAGTGGTTCAATCTCAAGTTGAGACCTAATCCACTCTACTTGGTGATCACCTGCCACCAAGCAGTTTATATAAATAAACTTTGATCCACACCCTGGATTGGGGTTAACAATAGTACACAGACTATCCAGGCCACATAGGGATATCTTCCAATGAGTTTTTGGGTATAAATAACCAGGCCACGTTGGGACCTCTTCCACAGTTTTCGTGGGTACCCAAGAGTAAATAGAGGATTGAGTAAGGATATCTTATATCCTTTAGTTTAATTCAGGAGATAGAGTGTGTTGTTCTATAGGTACCAAATCTTATCGAAAGGTAATTAACAGATACACAACAAAGAAGAAATATGGATATGGGTTTAGAAGTTCTCTGAGTGTTAGTATTTGCTGCTTTGGACTTCTTAAGATGAAGCAGATGTAGATCTCGAGTCCTCATTAGTAAAATAGACTGTCATGATTCAGCTTGTGTTCTTCGTGAGGTTCGACAAAGCGAAGGTGTTCTCTGGATTCCAGTGTACTTCACATGTTCTTCAGCAAATTTGGGCTGCATGCATGTGACAATCTTTCCTTTATAAATTCTCCCAGTGTTCTTCGTTGTCGTGCTTATAGCCTTGTTTTTCATTCAGTATTGCACACCTTGATTCTTGGCCACACTTCTCTTTTATCTTGGAAATGCATGTGTTGGAGCTGACGTGTTGCATGGATAACGCACCTCGTACCTCATACTATCAAATTATATGTCTACAAAGAAACATTAATTATGTCAGTGAATTTAAAATCTTCAAATATGACTGTTAGATATTAAATTGAAAAACGACAAAATAGTTTAAGAAATGCTGTCACAGTAAGTCATGGAAACGATGTCTCCTTCACAAGATGTATAGATTGATCACAATGTCTTGTGGTCACGATGTCCTATTCATAGTGTCTTGTTCACAGTGTCTGATTCACAGTGTCTGCTTCACGATGTTTGATTCTTCATGATGTCTTGTTCTTCATGGTGAATTGTTCACAGTGTTTGCTTTATAGTGTCTGCTTCACGGTGTCTGATTATTTACGGTGTCTTGTTCTTCATGGTGTTTTGTTCATGGTTTCTGCTTCATGGTTTCAGAAAGATATAACCAGTAACATTCTTATGGTGTCTCAGACTTTTCAAAGTAACTATATTCAGACTTAAGCAATGATGATAATAGAATGGATTAGACTTAAGAATTTATCAAAGAAGGTATTATGAGAGTAAATCAAATTTAGTATAAATTAAGTAAACTGAATGTAGAGCAATTAAAATCTTGAATGGCTCTTCTTAAAGCATGATACTACTTAAACAATAATACACATGATTGTGATATAATTGATAGGAGTTAACTAGGTTCAATAGGATTTGTGATCATTAAAACATGATTAATACATGAGGAGTCCAACAATATTAATAACTAATCTCATAATAATGGAATTATTAATACTAGACATCATATACTTACCTTCAAGGCCTCATTCCAAAACATTTTACATAAAGGGGTAAGGATTCATCCAAATACCCAAACTAGTTTGCCTTATAGGACTTAATAATGCATTGAGGAGGTGTAGAGGCTCCTGCCTATCACCCACTAAACCTAATTCATTAATTATATGATTAAATAATACCACTTAATCTATATGTATTAAAAACCAATAATGTCAATATTTGAAGATATAGAACAGAAATATCAATACTTTCCCCAGTCAAAGTAATCATAAACCATACATAGAAATAACAAGGATGATATCATTTTGGCATATACCCATTATACTATAAGTATTGTTTTTTTCTTTTTATGAATATAAATACCATAAAAATGTTATTTACAACATTCTTAAGAAAAATACACTTTTCACATTGAAATTCAATTTCAAAAACTAAAAATTTCCATAATATTAGAAAAACTTTCTTTAAAAATAATCATGGAAACTTATAAAGGAATATTTTATGCAATGAGTGGTCATAATGATAGGAAATTACATTAAGGATGATTATGTTAATGTAAATATCCCTGTCACATTTTTGGTAAAAGTAAAAATGTAACATATTCATAAAATGATAAGAAGATTACGTTTAAACCATTTGTAAAATGTTAAACATAGGTAAAATGTATTTAATAAATAATTGGATAATATTTAAAGTATTATTTAAAACACTTTAAGGAAAATATGGATATGGAAGAAAAAGATTATAGACTGAGTAGAAAAACAAGTTAGTTTTCCTTAAAAACATTCTTTTGATATATTGAGTGTGTAAAAGAGAAAAATGAATGAGAAAATTATATTTTTATAAAATAACTTGATTAAAAGAAAATATATTAGGTTTAACATAGGAAGATCATATAATTCCCCCAGTAGATACTTAAATATAAAAAATCCCAAATAATGATGGTATTGCGAAATAAACCCTTAGCACTTTGGTAAATTTTGAATCATAACCCCCATGAAAAAATAACATAAAATGAAATATTAAATACCATGAACGTAAATAGATTCATTACATGACATATAAAATGGGATGTAAATACACCTCATAAAATAATATAGGTTTATAATATTGAATATGTCTCATAGAAGACAAATTGAGAAGAAGAACCATTTCAATGATCTTAATGTTGAAGTGAGAATTATTCAATGAATTATTATGTGTAAAAAATTAAAATTAAAAAAATAATTGTAAATAATATACAAATAAAATAAATTCTATTTAAAATATAATCTTGATTTGATATAATCAATTAATAAGTGATATAACCCAATGAAAAAATTGATTTATGAAACACTTACCACTTAAATTTCAATTAAAATCTTCTTAGACGAAATAATTTGAATTTAAACTTACAATTAAATTAATTATGAAGGATTAATTATATAATATGAAAAATGGGAAGTATATACTCCATATAAATGAAATTAGGTGCATAACATTATAATATGCCTCAATGATGGGAAATTGAGATGAAATCATTCATCTTAGGTGCCACTCGCTATGTACATTATTTATCTTACTGAATAATAACATTAAATTAATTATTTAATTGATTAAGAAAAATTTACTTTTTTATTATTGATTTTATTTTATTTTATTCGATGTTATATTTAATTTCATAATTAATTAAGTTCACATAGGATATATTGGTGATATTCAGTTCATATGTCCAAAACGACCATAGTGATTTGACCATGGTAAAAATAGTAATTTTCCATAATATATAGAATAATAATTATTAAATAATTATCATTTTAATATATAAATTATAATTTTTAAACTATCCACGAAATATTGTTATGAAAAATGAACTACATTACAATCATGGAGATGGTAATCCATACATACACATTAGTGATGTTTCCATTTTTCAATGATCACGATGAAAAGAATATAAACATTATTTTATCTTTATATAATGATTATTATAACTTAAATATTATATTATTTCTTTAAATATTCTTATATAAAATTGTTATGTGATGTGGTTTTCAAAAATGAATCACATTGCTCTATGGAGGTGGTAATCCACATGTAAGCATGAATGACATTATCATTTTTAAATGAATAGAAAGGTAAGAAATTATAAGATATATTACCTTTATAGAATTAAAAATATGTCATTAATATCATATATCTATATATATATATATATATTAAATACATCATTTAAACCATTCGTGAGTTGTGGTGATGGAAGGAAATTACATTGGTACGCGAGGTGGTAGTCTTCAATACACAGAAATGACAGTTTCATTTATAATTTGATAGAAGAGGGGATGTATATAGGTAATTCCATTAACATAAAAACATATATGTATATGTTATATAGTTATGTTATTATATCATCTATTTTAATAATATTTTAATGAGGTGTAATAATAAATAAAACCAAAACAAATGGTTAAGAACTATACATCTTCTTCAGACATCCTCTTTAGGATTATACGTAAAGCCATCCTAGTATGATATTATGATCAAAATAAAGACTCTAGTTCATGGGTATGGATTTAAGTATGGTATTTGGACAATTATTAGCCAAAAAAAGGCTCTTGAAGTGTGTATATAATAGGATTGGATATTTCCTTCTATAAGTGGGGGAGAGGATCCTCTTGGAAATTTCCTAAAAGAATACAAAATGATAAAGTCACTATTAAGAAAAATGATTCCAAATGGCCATATATTCAAAGTTCAGATAGGTCAAGGTATAAATATTAACAAAAAATAGGTTTTATACAAGTTTATTTTGAACAATTACCAATATATTTGGGTTCCCTCTATAAACTCGTTTAAAACATAACCGTTGTAATTAATTTTTATTATTTTTAATATTAATTTTGACTAATAATTAGGTTTAAATTTACCAAATATTAATTATTAATATTAAAAATATGGAATAAATTTTTCCAAAATGAATTCCCATAAGTGGAGGAATTTAATTTAATATAAAACCCACAAGCTCGATGAAAAGCATTTTTACAAATAATTTTTTTTCTTAAGTATAAAAAGATTATATATCAAAAATAAACATAAAATTAATTAAAATGACTTAAATTGTATTAATAATAATATAATTGAACTAATTTTACATTTAATACCATTTTAAAAACAAATCTATCATGTAAATTCTATAAAAATAAAATTTTTATAAAAATTAGTAATTTTCACTATTCATCAAAAAATTAATATTTTTAGAAAATAAAAAAATCACTATAAGATATTTTTAATACCTTATTTCAAAAAATCAATTTTTTATTATAAAGTTTCTAAAATTTATAAAATTTTGTTTCAAAATAAGTGCAAAAAACTTAATGAAACCACTTTTTAGAAAAATATAGTTTTTAACCATAAAACTGGATTTATTCTTATCCCATGACTAGAATAATATTAGATAAATGATAAATTTTTTATTAAATATATAATATATAAATTCAATTAAAATAATTAATAAGTTGTGATCAATTTAATTTATTAATATAAAAACACATTGCATGCATAACAATAGTTTTTCAAAAAAACATTTCTTTTACTTTCAAAAGAAATTTACTTTGATTTATAACTAATCGATACCCAGTGAATCTATATATAAATGTGTAAAATATATAATTTTCATAATTTAGTTATTAATATTCATACCCACCAATTTAATGGAAAATTTAAAACAGTATACTATTTTATGGATTATATAGACTTAGGGTTTTGTGTATCTAAAATTATCAGAGATTAAATTTATTTTTAAAAAGAAATAAATCCAAAAGTTTTAGGGTACTAATTTCTACCCATTAAATAAATTTCCCTATCAAAATTCTATATTTTCTCATCAAATGTCTAACCTTTTTTAAAATTTCACATTATAAAAATGGTTACTAAAAATTATTCTTAAAAAGAAGGAAATGAGAATATGTATTTCATCTTGATTAACACATAAATAGGTATCCAAATAGGATAAAATTCACGGGAAGTGAACAAATAGACATGTAGGAGAAAATTAATGTCTAAATAATGTTGTATATTTATATATATCATTGATCACAAGAAATAAAATGATCAAGAAAAACTTAACAACCACAAAACCATAAATCTATGATAGGTTAAAAGACCATTGTTTCATCAAAAATGAAAGTAATGTGATAACATTTTTTTATGATCCTTTTCCTAGATTTGGGGAATTCCATTACCATATAGACTAAGTACTTAAAGAAATACACTTACTTAAAAAAAATGCAATTTCATCCTTTAATCAACTTACACCGCAATCATATATGTTTCTTTAAGAAACGAGTATTAAAGATGATTTTTTTATGTCTGAAGCACTAAAACCAACTTCTAATTGTTGGGACCAAGTTGGACGAATAAGGAAGTAAGGAAAGTTTGTTGTTAAAAAGTGTTGTATTTTTGTTGTCAAAAAAGCTAAATCAATTCACTTTGTAAAAGACTTGGAAACTATACAGTTGCTTTGCTGATTTTTATTTCAAAAATATCACAAGTTTGAAGAATTTGTGATGAAAGCCTTATGAAGGATTGGGAGAGTAAAGAAGTGTTTCTGGAAAAAGAAAGAAAGCAATGTGCAAGTAAAAAGTGGTGCGCAAGTGTGGAACACAAGTATATGTGTCACGCAAGTGTATGTTACATGGAAGTCATATTTCAACATCATCATATCAAAATATGAAAAAGGAAAGAAAATGACGCGCAAGTGGTGGAACGGTGCACAAGTACTAGAGCGGCGCGCAAGTGATGGAGCGGAACACAAGTGCTGGTGCAGTGCGCGAGTGTATGTGGTGCACAAGTCACCAAAATTCCTATAAATAGACGACTTGCCTTCTCATTTTTTAAAGCTCAACACTTAAGAAAAATTTTTATCTCTGATCGCGCAAGTTTTAGAGAGTGGCACGTAAGATGAAGTGGCACACATGCTGAGGGTTATTTATAAGTCACACAAGTAGGGTGGCGCACAAGCAGAGTGGCACACAAGAAGAGGTGGCGTGAAAGTTGTCAGAGGCACACAAGAAGGGAGGATTCTTTAAGAAGTGTTCTGTGTATAAACCAAAAGTGGGTCGTAAGTTGTGAGTTGTGCACAATAGTGGTGCGCAAGTAGTTATTGGCCTGCAAGCAGGTCTCGCACAAGCTGGGTGGCGCGCAAGAATGGAGGCGTGAAAGTAAGGAGTGGCGCGCAAGTGGCGCGCAAGATGAGTGGCGCGCAAACAAATGGCGTGCAAGTAGGGAGGCACACATGTAGAGAGTGGCACACAAGCTGTTTTCAAAAGGAGGTTCTTACCAGCTTCTGGGTAGGATAGTGAAGAATTGTTTTGAAAGATTTTATTTATGGAAGTTCATTAAGAAGTAAAGAATCATTACATTACCCTATTTGTTCTTAGAGGGAGTACACTCACTATTGGATTATTTTCAAAGTTCTACATGAGTGTAAGGGTATATCCTACTCATTGTATTCCATATCAAAGGATTGTTTTCTAGTGGATTGTATGGAACTGGATTGTTTTTATACCATACCAAGGATGTAGCTACTATTGTTGAGTAGTGAACTTTGTAAATATTGTGTTCCTATGGTTGTGTGTGGTCATCAGGGAAGAAACTCTTTAACAGGAGGAGAATGTTGTTTCAAAAAGAAAGAAACTTAAAAAGAAAAAGATATAACTGATTCACCCCTCCCCCTCTCAGTGATACTTGGATCCGGACTGGGAACTTCTCTAATGGAACACATAATCCAAAAAAAAAATTAAAATATATTCCTACCATATTTAATAAAATAAAAATGGTTATAATAATGTAATATAAAACACAAAATTAACAAATCTTCATATGAATAAATAATACATTAATTTCTAAAATGAAATAATAAAATCAATGGTTTAACATTGTTCATTCCAAAAATAAATAACCCTATATCCAAAATAACCCCAATATTAAATAATGTTTTAACCTCAATGGTTATCTCATACTATTTATCTTAAATATAATTTAATTCTTCCCAAATAATCCTTTACATTAAATCTAATGTTTATATATACATCATTCCAATAAAAATTCTATCTATATATCATTAATCACTTCAAAATAAAAAAATCCAAAAATAATTGATCCTATAATATATTTTCAAAAATCAACTTAATATTTATCTATCAAAACATTTAGGTAAAAACAATTTCATACTAACTTGGGCATCATGTAGGCTAGTGGTAGGAACTGCACCCTTGTCACCCTTCGGTTGCGAGTAAAAGCCCTGTGACCTTGATGGATGTGACGAGTTATGACCCAACACATAGGTCGTTATTTTCCTAAAAATACATTAACATAATTCCTATAACATTTTAAAAATATGATGAAAATCAATAAAATACATTAATCATAAAATGATTTTTCATTCTCATGGGGATCTACATGATACAACATATTTTTCTAAATTTTAATAACCCATAATTTACTCATCATCAAAGATCATATAAATCCTAAAGGTTATCAATATCTTTAATTTTTTTCCATTAAATAAAAATAATTATTCCTCAAATAGCATTTTTCACTAAAAAATATACTAAACTAAATAGTTTTACTCCCATAAATGTCTCCAAAATATTTTTAATCATATTAAATTATTATCACCCAATATCTCAAAACGGGCATCTATGCCTTATAAATTAGGATAAACCATAGAAATGTTAACCCATTACACTTTAGTTTTATCCCATATCACTGTAGAATATCATAGGTTTCAATAGGTTTTATTCTTCGATTCATCATAATGGTTCATAGAGAAAATGTTATTTAACCCAAGCCTAACCCTAGAGAGTGTCAAACTATGTGTGTAGTAAGGGAACACTCATATTGCTCTATAATAATGGATGAGATATATTCGTACAACTCTTTTCTGGTCTATTATTCCTATATATATCTAATCCCAAACAATGTTCCCTTATAGTATCAAAACATGGATGTATTTCTAGGAAACCCATATAATATACACCTTAAAAAACTATTGGATGTAATCTTATACATGGACTTGTCCTCAAATTTATTCATAGGGTTAGGTTTCCTAATCTATGTTTTCTTAAATCTAGTTCCCAAGGTTTCTACTAAAATTTCTATGATACCAACTATAAAGACCCCAACCCCAGTATTCCATAGCCAATGGTTAATTTATTACATTGGAATAAAATATTATAGATCACATCCCGAAGGACTAAATAGTTTAGTATTCTTAGTAATAAATATATATACATGAATATCACATTACATTTTAAGACATAAAAATAAAACATAGTGAAAGTAAATATTATGCATCCTTGAACTCATTCAATGATTCCTTCTTCATAACATTGGGAAAGAAAAAAAAATAATTGGTGAGAAAAAATTATCAACAAGGGTTACATATAGTGGAATATATCATGAGTAAATAAGGAATACTCAATATACAAAGGTAAATAACTTGAAACACATGCCATTTAATCAATAACATGAACATGAAGAATAATATGAAAGAAATAAATGCTGATAAAATAGAGCCACATAAATAATCACAGGAGCTTGAAACTTATCCATATATATCATAACTAATCACTAATCGCATGTAAATTAATAAATAATATCATATTGATGGAATACATAATTTTAGACATCATATAATTACCATCGAGGCCTCATTCCATGAAATATTACATAAATGGGTAAGGCCTTAGTGACATACACAAACAAGTTTATCTCATTAGACATATATATGTATCGAGGGGCTATATAATCCCCCACCCATCACATACTAAGTCCAATACATTACTCATATGAATGAATAATAAAAATTAATCCTCATGTCTTAATAATCTATAACTCTCAATATTGTAAGAGAAAAAAATATGCAATATCAACAATTTCCCCATTCAAGATGATCATAAACCATCCTGATAAATAATAATGATGGTATATTTATAATATATACTTGGTATAACATAAGTAAAATGAGGGTTTTTTCATTTATGTACAAAAAATATCATAAAAACATCATTTAAAAAAATTCTCGAGGAAAATACTCTTTTCACATTGAAAATCACTTTTAAAAAATAAAAATTTCAAAAATATTAGGAAAAACATTTCCTTTGAAAAGAATAATGTAATATTTTAAATTAAGATTCAACGTATTAAGAGTTCATAATGGTATGAAATTCCATCCATGTTGATATGTTAAAAAAAATATTCCTTTCAAATTTTCAATAAAAAGTAAAAAAGTTCCTTGTTAGGAAAACGATAATAAGATTCCTTTTAAATCATTTGTAAAAAGTTAAAAATTGGTAAAAATATATTTAATAAATCATTGGAGAATATTTAAAATATTATTTTAAACATTTTAAGTAAAATATGGATATGGGAAAAAATATTTATAAAAAACAAGCTAGTTTTCCTTAAAAACATTCTTTAAATCTCTTAAGTACTTAAAAGAGGAAAATGAAATAAAAAATTATAATTTTCAAAAATAACCAAAGGAGAAGAAAATATACTGGGTTTAATATATAAATATCATATAATTATCCTAGTGGGGATGTAAACAAAAATAATCCCGAATAATAATGAGATTATGAAATACACCTTTACCACTTTGGAAACTTTCAAATCATAACCCACATAAAAAAAATAACTTCAAATAAAAAATTAAATACCATGAATGTATTGGTATTTTTTATTTAACTTATAAAAGGGGAATTATATGTACCTTATAACATAATATAGGTGTCTAAAATAGAATATGTTACAAAAAATACTATTTGAGATGAAAGACATTTATAATGATCATAACATTGAAGTGAGAATTAATCAATGAAGTGAATACATGTAACAAATTTTGAACAAAAAAATAAAATTGGAAATAAAAAATAAATCAAATAAAATCTATTTTATACATAAGTTTTACATAATACAATCAATGAATTAGTGATATAACCCAATAAAAGAAAATTCAGTTATAAAATACTTTCCACTTGGTAAATTTGAATTAAAATTTCCTTAGATGAAATAATTGGAATTGAAACTTAAAATAAAATTAATTATGAAAGTTTCATGATATAATATGTGAAACTAGAACTATATACATAATATAAAATAAATTATGTGAAAAAATTAAAATATTTCACAATAAAGGGAAATTGAGACGAAAGCCACTACTTGAGGTTCAAATCATCATGCACATTATTTATCTATATGAATAATAAAATTATTCTAAATATTTAATTTATTAATAACACTTTTATTTTTTATTATTACTTTTATTTTTATAATACCATATTATATTTAATTACTGAATCAATTAATTTCACGTCATATGTTTTGACGATATTCAGTTCATTTTTGCAAAATGACTATTGTAGTTTAACTATGGTAAAAGAGTTAATTATTCCATTTTTAAAAGAATAATAATAATGAAATAATTATAATTTTTATAATTAAATTATACCTTTTAAATTAAATATTAAATATGGTTATAAAAAATGAACTATGTTACAATCATAGAGACGGTAAGTGTATGTACACATGAGTAAAAAAATCTTAATATATTTTATATAATTATTTTATTATATTATAATGGTTGAATAATATTTATAGGAGGTGGAAGAATACATGAAACAAAACCACATAGTTAAGAACTATAACTCTTCTTCAGACAACCTTTTTAGGATCATACCCACAAATTCATATTCTAGGTTACATTGGTATACTATATTACAATTCATTTAGACTCGGGGTTGTATGTATCATAAGCTATCAAAGAGATTAAATTTAGTTTAAAAAATAAATATATCCTAGAATATAGAGTAGTTATAGGTACGATTCCTCTTTTTAATTATAATATTCCATTATGGTGTATAAATTGTTATGAGTTAGTATAAAATCCAAAACTCCCATAGATAATCAATGAATGATTGGTTTAGATATTCTCCACCATTGTTTGAGCAATGTTTCTTTGTCTTCTTTCCAAGATATTTATCAACTTAATTATTATATTCATTTATCAATGGAATCCAACTTGTGAATATTTTAGTAGGTATATACATATCAACTAAAGTTGTTAGTAAAAGTTATGAAGTATGAGTATCCACCTCCTGCTTATATAAGAAATGGTCCAGACACATCTATATGAACTAACTCCAAAATCTCTCTAGCCCTTTCACATTTTCCACTAAATGAATCTTTAGTCATTTTCCATTGAAAAAAGTGTGGCATATAAGATTTATTTTTAGTTAAAAATAATCTAATTATCCATCGAGGTAAAAACGATTCAACCACTTGTAATTTTCATCACATAAGAGGTGTTTCCACAGTTGGGCGTGATATGAGTCACGAAGACTAGATTTTTTATCAATTTAAATTACATTCTTTGTGTAAGAAAACACATAAAAACCATTATTAATAATTTACTTACCATATACTATGATTTCTTAACAAAATAGGTAATATTTATTCACTAATTGTAAAATAAATCCATCAATATCAAGACTATAAACAAAAATAATGTTTTTGTAACTTATATCACATGGTAAAAAATCTTTAAAACCAATAACATTCTAGTTGACAACATGAGGTGGTAGTATCTAATAAATATTACAGTGAGCATGGATCTATTAGAATATTGAATATCCACATCACCTTGTGAAATTCTTCAAAATATATTTGGTTTCTATAATTGGATACAAATGTGAGCACAAAAAACTATATATAATACCAAATTTATAGAAATATATATTTAATTCAATAACAATAACTCCTTAATCTTTCACTCACTTCTTTATAGTAGTGAATTTCTTACTCTTTTGACATTTTTCTCCATAGGTGAAATAGATAGAATATTGTTCTTTTACTTTCCCCTTAATCACCCTTTTCTTGGAAGGGTATTTTAAAGAAACTTTAGACTTAGGGTCTGTCTTGGAACTCCTTTTGTAGATTTTTCTATTATTCAAAACAATAATGAATGTCTATTTTCACTTCATATCCTTATTAACTAGGATAAGATTAAGGATATATAGGAGATAATTATTAATTTTACTTATATTAAAATTCTCAACAAAGAAGAAAAAATCATAGGGAGTGATTTTAGGATGAGATCAGTGTGTAATTCATTAGGTAGTTTCAACCCTAAGATGTATAATCTCTTAATACAAAAAATCATATGGAATAAATGTGGTCCAACTGGGGCTCCCTCTCTAAGATTTATTGCGAGGAGTTACCTGTTGATATTAAATTACTACTATGTATATCTCTCCTAATAAAGATCACATAGATGCTAGATTATGATATAATCATCCATGCTCTCATGATATTTCATGATTTTTTCAAAAATATATAGATGCATTAAACATTCAAAATCATTCATATCATGTAAGTTTTTTTAGATAGAAACATCTTCATCACTTGACACCTAAGTATGCAAATTTGGATTTTGGGTTTATAGAACATAAATATTCAATTTAAGAATTAATACAATAAATAAGTGATTGTACCATTATTATAAGTTACTACCATTAAGGAGGTTGTCTTTATTCATAATTGATAATAATTACAATAGGTAAATACCATACATGGTGTGTTGTTATGAATTTTACAGGTAAATTAATTAATCATTCAATATGAAATAAAATATATCACAAAACATGTGGTATAAATTAATGAACACATACATGTATTTATTAGGTTTAATGGAGTAATTAATTAATTGTTTTTGCGTAAACAAGTATGAGATACATGACATGTACAAGCCAGCTACATGCCGTATATTTCACTTTTCTATATGCTTGTCACACATACCTACAGACTAAGGGTGAATTTTAATTATAGACACTTATGAGGTACATGATGTGTGAAAATAAACTAAATTACATGTGTTCTCCATGTTTCATAACTACCAGTCTTGTTATATTTCATAATAAATACATTTTGTATATTTAACTACAAGGTTTCCATTGTGAAAAATGTGGACTACACGGCGTTTTCACTAGTTTCATACTATTTAATATGGTAATCTATGTGTTAAACTGGTCTGGTCAACACACAATGTGTAAGGATTCTATGTGGAATTTGTTGAAGGATAAATTGGAATAAATTTTTATCTCATCCCGATGTAATTAACATGAATACACGACTTGTACCTTTGAGCTATACGATACATAGTTCAGTGTTATCTATCTATAAAACTTAGAACCTCCAAATGAGTTCTTTATATTTGTTCATATGTTATTAACTTATTATTGGTCATATGAAGGTAAATAAATAATAAATATAAACTTTAATATTAAATAATGATAACTTAGAAATAAAAAACTATAAAAAAATACGTAAATCGACCAATATTTAGAAAATATTTATAAATTTGAACACGATTTCTCTGATACCACTTGGAGGTTCCATACATAGTAGAAGCACCTATCAGGGCCATACCCAACTCATTTTTTTTTGATTTAATGAATTACACTCAATGTACATGAAATATAACCATCATGACTAATGAATATACCCTAATAAATTGTTAAATAAGGTTAGTAACAAGAAATGGGATTTCTATATTAAATTAATAATTAATTTAAAATAACAATTTACCTCAATCTTAAGAACATTCTTTGAATAATATTTTTATCATCCAAATTCCGTCTAGGTTATAATTCCATTATGATATGAATATCCAAGGATATAATCCCCTTAATGGTGATCCACACATACTCCTTGATCTCGAAGCATCATCGATGGTACTTTGGGATTGATAAAAGTGGTACCAGTTACCTTATATAAATAACCTTTTATCACAAAAAATTCCATTTTTTATGGAATGATTATTATTCTCTCATTCATGAGAGGTAGGAGGGAGGTGTAAGATATTCTCTTGAGTTTGATATAAAATTATTAAAAATTTCTTCATGGGGGAGAAATACCTAGAATGGATATGATCGTTGATAACTTTCATCTAAATATATGAAATAATATAACTGGGTATTTTTCAAGCTAGGTTATAGAATAAATAATTTCACATATTCCCTTAACATTCTCTTAATCCTTAGATAACTCCACATGCAATGATAATAATAATAATATTTTTTTCTAATGTGATCATAAATCATAGACAAAATAAATATTATTTCATTAAATAAATTAATATTTATTTATAAAATATTTAATATATAATTTCAACTAGACTCAAGTCTATGAAATAATTATCATGGTACTGTAGTAGTGTGGGTACTATAATAGGTACTGCATCGGGGTATTGTAGAAGCAGTACTATTCATATGAATTGGGTTTTCAGGCCATGTAACTAGAACTTTGGGTAATTGGGCCTTCAGGACATTCATGGTAGACCAATGGGAATTATAAAAGATAAAATTAAATACTATAAAAGTGAAATATATTTCATGGGAAGTCAAATATGAAGATGATTGGATTTGGAAGCTTATCTTTAGAGTAGTTGGGTTCACACCTGTTCAAGACCCTTGCGTGGGGCGGTGATGGCAAACCAAAAATGTGGCTTAATGGATACATATTGGATATAGGTGGTGTTAAGGTATGTTATGGGATATTCCAATGTGGGTCTTTGTTTTACTTTTAAAATCCCTATGTGCCATTGGTCCTTTGGGTTATGTTGTGTTCAAAAGGTATGTGTGCCTCTAGACCTTCAGGTCATGTAAGGGTTCTATATCAACTAAGTTGAAACATGAAATATCATGATAATAACATAAAACATCAAGGCCTTTGAGCCATTTAACACCCTAATATTTTATTATATTTTTGTCTTTAAATAAATTGGATTTCTCTAATAGGCTTCTTTACACTCAATATCGAGCTTAAATGAACCATGATATACTATTGAAATATTATTATTTAATGTGATAGTTATCACCTAACCATTAAGTTAAAGGGAATGAATAGTAACAAATAAGTTATAAAAAATTATTTTTAAAACATGTGTTAGATAAACTCATTATTTATCAATTGATTTTAAAAATAAAATAAAATCATTTGAAGGAAAAATAAGATGTTTTTCTAAAAAACTATTTTATGCACACAATGTGTTTTTATCTTAATAAAGTAAATTAATACCTATTTATGAATGATTTTAATGAAATATGTAGATATTATATTCAATTATATATTTTTTCATCCATCTAATGATTTTTAGTAGGCATAGAATATTAAGAAAAATCATGTTTTATACTTAAAAATGCATTTATCTAATAACGAGTTTCATTATTTTTTGCACTTAATTTAAAATAAATTTCTAACACTTATGGAAATTGAATATTTTAAAATGTATTAAATAATTTTAATAATAATAATTAATATTATTTAATAATTTCAACTTATTTTTTAATCATTATGAATAGTAACTGAGGTAAAAATTCATTACTACATTAAAGGTTAAAAGGGGTTAATGAGGGGTCATACAAAATAAACAAGGGTTAAAATGACAAGAATTTTTTTTAATCCTATTGTATGAATTTATTTTTATCCTATATCATAAAATATTCTAATATATCCAATTTTGTACCACCTTAATATGATATTGAATTTATAATATTTTAATATTCTTAATAATTACAAGTGTTCCACTTCCCTCATTTATAAAATGGCAGCCCATATCCTCTCTTATTTAAACTTTTTTATCCATTTATGTGATACAAATACTACCCAAAAAGTATTATAAAATTCCCCAACCACATACTATTGCGCTTCAATTCTTAAAATTCAAACCCAAGAGTCCTTAAGTAGAGTTTCAAAGGAGGTTTCTCAAAGAATAAGTATATGTTTTTATCGATCTTTTTCAAGTTTCATTCTTCTTTTAGAACCTATAAATATTATATAGCCATATAAAAATTATTGTATCTGAATCTACGGATTACACACAAGAGGGGGGTGAATTGTGTCTTTTCAAAATTATTACAATCTCTTCAATTTAGACAAATTCTGTCCACTATGCTTTTGCACGATTAAATATGCAGCGGAAAAAGTAAAAGCATGAACACACGGATGAATAGTGGTTCGGGGAACAGAAGGCCCCTAGTCCACTCCACCAACGCTCAAATCCACGAGCTTGGAGATTTTCACTATCTGGTCCTCGTTTCCACAGACCCGTTCACAACTGAGTACAGGCAGTTGACACCTTTACAAGATTCAGGCAAACACAGCCTTCCAGGTTCAAACACGAACCCACACAGCTTAGAACGAGAAGCTGATCACTCAAAAATAAAAAGGGTTTCGATAAAGAAAACACTTCTCCAGTTGTTCTTCACAATTGCAATAGAATGCAATTGACAGTAGATAGATCGTTGTCTTCAGAAAATAAAAATCTGTAATCAAAACAGTTCTGAGTCGATCCAGTTGCAATAGATATTACCAGAAACTTCACAACTTCAGCAGCAATAGATTCACAACAGATAGTCGATGTAGAACACGTGAATCTGCTATCAAGATCTTCCTTCGGTAATAAAGGTTTTACACTTCTTCTCGATCACCAGAAAAGAACGCCTTTACACAGTCTCTGTTTCTTGCTCGTTAAAAGATCAATCTATCTCTTTCACACACTTTTCTGTGTATATATATATCCGAAGTTTCCAAGATAGAGCATATATATTCAAATATGAGAAAATCTTCCGCATAAATAGATCCATGAAAATCTCCTTTAGATTCGCGATATTAAATGAAATAACAGAGCCGTTGTAACTCCCCTGAAGAATCAGCATAAAAAGCTCCATTTAAATCAATCAGTAATCCGTTGAAAATCGTCTTTGATTCAGTCAAAGTCGTACTTAAGAATCGGCTCAAAATCCGCTTAATAATCCGCTTGTTTGACAAATTCAAAAGGAAATATCATCTGTCAAAAATATCCCGACGCCAAACGTAGGGTTGATGACATGGCTCCAAACGTAGGGTTCACAAACGTAAGGTTCACAAACGTAAGGTTCACAAACGTACATACTTTCTCTTCAGCATTCAAACGTAGGGTTGATCATCCATACTTTGTCTCGCTTCAACTCTCCAAAGAACGTACGGTTGATTATAAAAGTAAGGTTGATGATCCATACTTTTGAGAAACAAACTCAACACTGAAAACTAACGTACGGTTTCTCTTCCATACTTGTCCAACAACAAAAATGTAAGGTTCCTTCCAAACGTAATGTTCTTCTTCCATACTTTTCAACAACGTAAGATTCATTAACCATACGTTTCAAAATAACGTAAGGTTCCTTAACCATATGTTTCTTTTAACATAAAAAGTAAACTTTTCATCCATACGTTACGTTCATCAACGTAGGGTATGAACAGTGATTCCAGAACGCGCTAAAATTGATCTTGTGCTACAGTGATTCCAGAACACGCTAAAATTGATCTTGCGCTACAGTGATTCCAGAACACCCTAAAATTGATCTCGGAATAAATGAAGTATGAAATAAATAAAATAAATTCCTGCAAAATACTCAACGAAATAATTAGTAAATAATTAAGGGTATTTGTGAGCATCAAAATCATCATAAAGAGACAGAGTATTATTTGAAATAATCTCCCCCTTTTAAAAAACATTATTTTGAATTGTTTGAAAACAATACATTGCTCAACAATCTCCCCCTTTTTGATGATCACAAAACCCATAAAATAATAGAACTAATTTAATTGCAATCTTTATTGAAAAATTAGTTTTATAAAATTTTAGAATTCTGAAAGGATTAAAACAATATTTAACTATAATAAAATTTCTCCCCCATAAAGATAAATTTTCAGCTAAAAAATAGATAAAAGATAAATGTCTTCTCCTATATATCCAAATTTCTTCATAGGAAACAAAATGAATTTAAATGTTGTGTTTATCCAAATTCTCCCCCTTTTTGTGATATCAAAAAGAATGAAAAAAAAACGGATTTGAACACATTCAATATTGCACTGAACTATAAGTAAATGCTATAATTAACTGTGTATGAATAAGTGAATTTGTTATACTGGCTAACTTAATCATAAATCAATAAATAACAAAACAAAAAAGAAGTAAGAAAAGAATTTTCATTCACAAGCTGTTATATATAAACGATTGTGATATACAGAGGAATCAAGGTTCATGGATAAGACAGGAAAAAAAAAGGGTGTCTATCTCCTTTGAATCGCGGTCTTGATCTCTGTAAACTGTTCTCTGAGCCTCTTCATCATCCCATATCCTAACTTGATGATAAGATCTCTGTTCTCTTGAGTCATATGAATATCTTCAATCAAATTAACTCTGAAAAACTTATGCATTCTTTCTTCTTTTTCAACAAAAAGAGCCAGTTTCTCTGATAACTGATTCAAAAGAATCCTAATCGGTTGCTCTCCAGATGTCAACTGATCCACTAAAAATTTCTGATTATCTAGCAAAACTGACAAAGGGGCACTGTTACACTGAAGATCGTGTAATCTGTCACTCATATTGCTCATTGCTGCAGTAATTGCTTGAAATTTCCGAATCAAATCAGGTGAAGAGCCTGATCCACTCACAACATTGTTTGCAACAGACTCAAATTTATTCTCCATGTAAATCTTCATCTCAGACAAATCATCTTTCTTTACCATCTCTGATTTTAACTGATCAACAGCATGCAACATATCAGTCTTAAACAAATCTACTTCCTGTCTTGAAACAGTAGATTCTTTCAGCTTCTGAAACTTCAACTGCTCTAAGTTCAGAGAATTTCTGAGACTAACATTCTCAGATTCTAATTGAGATATACGCTTGTACAACTCAACAACTTCTTCTTTTCTCAAATCAGGGGCACCCTGTGCTCTATTCTCATGTCTAGAAATAGGTTGATGAGGCAGGGCAAGTGGTAAAGAATCTGCATCTGACTGTTCTTTGTCCTTGTCCTGACAAGGTTGATCCACTGAACTAGCTTTTGAAGCCTGAAACTCTTCTACTGAAAAATCTTCCTGAAGTACCTCTGTATTAGCTTCAGAAGTACGTTCATCACGAACAGTAGTCTCTCTGACTTCTACTGAATGGTCAAGAACAATATTTTCATGTAAATCTTGAGGTCGGGCCACTTCTTCACCAGGCACTGCCTCCATAAGTTGTTCTTGTGGAATTTCTTTTTCAACAGCCACAGCAGCAGATTGAGGTTCTTTTTGGATTTCCGGTTGAGCTACTGGTTCCTCTATCGGTGCAGTCTGCTCCACAACAGCTTCTCTCACAAATGAATAAGAAATTACTGGTTCAGAGGATTTCAAGGCAGGAGAGATAATTTCATCATCAATTGACCTCTTCCTTCTAGATTGAAGTCCTTCTTGACTTCTCTCTTCCTCAACTTCCTCCATCTCAAAGAGAATTCTCCTTGCCACTGTACTAACCCTTGATTCTGCTTGTCCCTCCTTGGACTTAGCCGGTTGAGCCTGATCACTCTCCGAGTCTTCCTCTTCTCCAACAGGTAAGAGTTTTCCTTTAATTGTGCTCCAGAAGTATCCTACTTTCCTCAAAGTTCCAGCATTAAAAACATTACTGTGGTGACATTTCACCCCAGCATCTACCAATCTGATCATTCCTCTTTTAAACAAAAACAAAGAAATGAACCTTCCATAAGGGAAAAAGGTCATTCTTGCTTCACTCTGACAGCAGTATCTCAGATATCTTATCATAAACCGAGGAAAAATTAAACTTAATATCACACATCAGAAGATACATTATGTACATGTCAGGGTATAGGATTTTCTCCATCTCAGCCATCCTTGGTGCTAAACCAGTCTGAACAAATTTTACCAAGATTTTCTGATCGGGCTCCAAATCTTTAATAAACATTTTCTTTATCACTCTGGTTCCAAATAGAAAAGACATAATGTCTTCAGACTTATGTACAGAATCTCCAATATTCCGTAAATCGAAATGAAAAACTCCTTCATGAGGGCAGTTAAGAATTTGACTTATCTCTACAGATGATATGGAAAAGTCCTTATCCTCTATTTGAGCCAATAAACTATCCTCCGTATCTCCAAGGCTAAACTGAACAGTTCTAAAGAAATGTCTCATTTCTGCCTCATATAGAAACTCAGAGTTTTCACTATTAAAAGCTTGCTCAAGGCTTTGAAACGACAATGCTTGCTTCAACAGTAAATTAGTTTCAAACAGCCATTCTAAATCTATGACTTTACCTTGCAGTATTTTCCGACCAACTACTTTAGGTTTCTTTGCAGCACTACTCTCAGCTTCATCTGGACGCTTAGTCTTTTCCATTTCAACAACGATTTCTGAAGGTTCGTAAGTTTAGGGTTTGAAGATTCAGAAAAGGGTTTTGGAGCAGATGTGCGGTTTTAGGTTTTCGAAAGGGTTTCCGAAAAAGGTGAAACAGTTTAGAAGGTGAAACGGTTCTGACAGCCTTGATTCCCGTGTAATCACTAATCATTACTTTTATTTAAAACAAAATAAAATTACTTATAGCGGGAAACAGAAATTAAGCAGAATTCGAAAACAGAATAAGATTAAAAAAAAACTATTTAAAATTAAATAAACCTAACTCCCCCTTAATAAATTCAAACCTTGCCGTGGGAAGTGGTTTAGTAAAAATATCTGCTAATTGATTTTCTGTATTTACAAATTCTAAAAATATATCCTTTTTAAACACATGATCTCTTAAAAAGTGATGTCTTATATCAATGTGCTTAGTTCTAGAATGACTAATAGGATTTTTTGAAATATTAATTGCACTAGTATTATCACATAAAATAGGTGTATTATTGAAATTTAATCCAAAGTTCATAAGAGTGTTTTTCATCCACAACACCTGTGCACAGCAACTACCTGCAGACACATATTCTTCCTCGGCTGTTGACAGGGCAACTGAGTGTTGTTTCTTACTAGACCATGATACTAAAGACTTTCCTAAAAAGTGACATGTTCCTGAAGTACTCTTCCTATCTAATCTACAGCTTCCAAAGTCAGCATCTGAATATGAAATTAAATAAAAATCAGAGGTTTTTGGATAAAGAAGAGATTGATAAATAGTACCTTTTAAATATCTAAAAATTCGTTTAACAACAGTTAAGTGAGATTCTTTGGGATTTGATTGAAATCGAGCACAAAGACATACTGAATACATTATATCTGGTCTACTAGCAGTAAGATATAACAAACTACCAATCATACCTCTATATAACTTGTTGTCCACAGATTTTCCAGTTTCATCCAAATCAAGTTTTATATTAGTACACATAGGAGTTGTAAATGTCTTGCTGTTTTCAAGTCCAAATTTCTTAAGTAAATCAGTAATGTATTTGCATTGATTTAAAATATTTCCAAAATCTTTTTGAAATATTTGAAGACCCAAAAAGAAATTTAATTCTCCCATCATACTCATTTCAAATTCTTTTTGCATTAATTCTGAAAATTCATGACAAAGAATTTTATTGGTTGATCCAAAAATTACATCATCAACATAAATTTGAACCAACAAAACATTATTTTTCACAGTTTTCTTAAAGAGTGTTGGATCTGCTAGTCCAACAGTAAAATCATTTTTCAAAAGAAAAGAACTTAGTCTTTCATACCAAGCTCTAGGTGCTTGTTTAAGGCCATAAAGAGCTTTAGTAAGTTTGAAAACAGAATCTGGTTTTTGAGAATTTTCAAAACCAGGAGGTTGCTCAACATAAACTTCCTCCATTAAATAACCATTTAAAAAGGCAGATTTAACATCCATCTGAAATAATTTAAAATTCATATAAGATGCATAGGCTAAAAGGATTCTAATGGCTTCTAACCTGGCTACAGGTGCAAAGGTCTCATCATAATCTATTCCTTCTTCTTGATTATATCCTTTAGCTACTAATCTTGCTTTATTTCTAGTTATTATCCCTTGATCATCCTGTTTATTCCTAAAGACCCATTTAGTTCCTATTATTGGATAATCATGTGGTCTTTCAACTAATTCCCAAACCTTATTTCTCTTGAACTGGTTCAATTCATCCTGCATTGCTATTACCCAGCTCTCATCATCTAAGGCTTCTTCTATGGTCTTAGGTTCTTGTTGGGATAGGAAAGCAGAGAATTCAACTATGTTTCCAAAGTTTCTTCTAGTTTGAATACCAGGCTCTAAGTCACCTATCACAGATTCTAAAGGGTGATTCTTTAAGGTTCTAGACTGTCTAGGCATTACATTCAAAGGTTCTTCAGTGTCATGTTCTTCTGAACTGGACTGAATTTCTTTTATATCATTTTCAAAATCATTCTTTAAATTCTCAAGTCTCATGTTTTCATTAGAATCAGGTTCATCTATTTGTTCTATCCTTTTATCAAAAGGATCAGATTCATCAAATTTCACATGAACTGATTCTTCAACAATCCTTGACTTTTTATTATAGACTCTATAAGCTTTGGAGGTTGCAGAATATCCTAAGAAAATACCTTTATCAGATTTTGGATCAAATTTACCAAGATTATCTTTGGTATTCAAGATGTAAACCTTGCATCCAAAAACTTTAAAGTAATTTACTTTAGGTTTTCTGTTATTCCATAGTTCATAGGGTGTCTTTTTCAAAATAGGTCTTATTAAAATTCTATTCATTATATAACAAGTTGTATTAACAGCTTCTGCCCAGAAATATATAGGTAGGCTATATTCATTTAACATAGTTCTAGCCATTTCTTGAATAGTTCTATTTCTTCTTTCTACAATCCCATTCTGTTGAGGTGTTCTTGGAGCAGAGAAGGTGTGTTTAATACCCATGTTTGAGCAAAAGGAATTAAATTCATGGTTCTCAAATTCTCCACCATGATCACTTCTCAATGAGATTATATTAAAACCTTTTTCATTTTGAATAGATTTACAGAAACCTTCAAATAAACTAAAAGCTTCACTTTTAAATTTCAAAAAGAAAATCCAAGTAAATATAGAATAATCATAAACTAATACATAAACATATAATTTACCAGCTAAACTTGCTACTCTTGAAGGTCCAAACAAATCTATATGGATAAGTTCTAGAGGTTTAGTTGTAGCAACTTTATTAACAGATTTGAATGATGAATTGTGTTGCTTGCCAAGCTGACATGCATCACAGAATCTGTCATTTTCAAATTTGAGACTAGGCAAATCAGAAACTAGATGTTTCTTAGATAATTTATGTAAAGCATATATATTGCAATGACCAAGTCTTCTATGCCAGATCCAGGATTCACTTATATTAGTAGTTAAGCAGTTTACTTGTTGTTTACACAAGGAATACAAATCCAAAGTATAAACATTATCAGTTCTGGGTGCTCTAAACTTAAACAGTTTATCTTTAGAAACAGTACAACTATTGTTAGTAAAATCAAAAATGTATCCATCATCACAGAGTTGAAAGATACTTATCAGATTGTGTTTTAACCCTTGCACATAAAGTACTTTGTTGATTGAGACTGTCTCTGGATCTCCAACTGTTCCAATACCAATAATCTTTCCTTTGGCATTGTCACCAAAGGTGACAAGTCCTCCTTCCTTTCGAGTAAGAGGAGAGAAATTAGCTGAAGTTCCACTCATGTGTCTTGAGCAGCCACTGTCCATATACCATATTTCTTTCTTTCTTTGGTGACCTTCTACCTGCAAAGACATTCAAATAAATTGCTTTGGTACCCATATTTTGTTGGGTCCAGGAGTGTTAGCAAGCAGTGATCTGGGTATCCAGATTTGCTTTGTTTTCTTAAAATTGATTGAATCATATAGATCGTTGGAAATATAAGCTTTCTTAATTCCACATATTTGAGGTTGTCTTAGAAAACAGTTTTTAGCTATATGACCTTTTGTTCCACAGAAGTTACAAATAACCTATTTAGTGCTAGGAACAAAATAATTTTTGTATAACTTAGGTTTTTCTCCTTTACTTCCAATTCCAAACCTTTCCTTTTTAATTACAGTTTTTCCAAGTATCTCATTTAAGGTGTTTTCTCCTTTTGTAAAAACTAATGCAGCCTTTTTATAAGATTCTACTTCATCCTGTAGAGTTTTTATTTTTGATTCAAAATTAATTTTATTTGAGTCAGCAGAGTTGTATTTCTCAATTAATTCCTTATGTTGTTTTAGCAAAGTATTTCTCTCATCTGAAATAGCTTTGTGCAAGTTCTTTATAGATTTATATTTGTTAAATAATGAGTCATACCTTTCTTCAAACATATTGCAGTAAGCTGCAAGTTTTTTATTTGAGAAGCTTGTTTCAGAGTTTGATTCATTATTTGAGTCAGAGGAGTAGTATGAGTGTACCTCATCAGTTTCAGCCATGAAACACATATTTGCTTTTAAATTGGCTTTCTCCTTCTCTGAGCTTGATTCAGAAGAATTACTTGAGTCTTCAGAAACACTCCAAGTAGCTTTCATAGCTTTCTTGTCTTCTTCTCATAATCATCTCTTTTGAAGAATTTCTTCTTCTTTGCATCTTTCAATTTTGGGCAATCCGGTCTGATATGTCCCATATTTTTGCATTCATAACATCTCACTTCCTTACTATCCTTTTTGAAGGATTTCTTGAAGTCTTTCTTCTTACTATAGAACTTTCTGAATTTTCTGGCTAGCTGAGCCAGTTCTTCATCCGAATTTGAAGAATCAGAGCTTTCTGATTTAGCACTTACTTATCTGTTCTTCATCTTTCTATCCTTTTGTTGAGAAGTCACTTTCAAAGCAGTATTTTCCCTTTTTATGTAGAATTTATGCTCATTTACCTCATCTTGCATTTCAGCTTCGTACATCATCAGTGTACCAATCAGTTCTCTCATAGTTAGATCTTTAACAGAAGTTGATTGTCTGATTGCTGCAGAGATTCCATTCCATCGAGTAGGAAGTACTCTCAGTACCTTCAACGCTTGATCAGCCCGCTTGATTGGTTCTCCTAGAGCTGTTATATTATTGACAATTTCTGTCAATCTTCCATTCATCTGAGTGATGCTCTCTCCTTCAATCATTCTGAAAGTATCGAATTTTAACTTAGCAGTTGCATATCTCATCTGTCTTACATTATCTGTTCCTTCATAAGCAACAGCTATTGTTTGCCACATTTCATATGCAGTCGGGCATTGAGATACTCTGTTAAATTCATCTGGTCCTAGACCACAGATGATTGCATTCATAGCTTTTGAATTTATGTCATACTCAGCCTCTGTAGCAGCACTCCATGTATCGGGATTTTCAGGAATTTCATAGGGAGTCAGAATCTTTGAATAGACTTTGTAACCAAGATTTTTCAGATAAATAATCATACGTGATTTCCAGCAGCCATAATTATCTCCATTAAAGTAAGGTGCTCTGACCATTGACATTCCCTCTCTCATATCAGCCATGATACACTATGTATAATCTTTAAATACTTCTAGCTTGATAAGACTTTAAAAATAAGAAGCTCCTCCTCTGATACCAATTGTTGGATCTGAATCTACGGATTACACACAAGAGGGGGGGTGAATTGTGTCTTTTCAAAATTATTACAATCTCTTCAATTTAGACAAATTCTGTCCACTATGCTTTTGCACGATTAAATATGCAGCGGAAAAAGTAAAAGCATGAACACACGGATGTATAGTGGTTCGGGGAACAGAAGGCCCCTAGTCCACTCCACCAACGCTCAAATCCACGAGCTTGGCGATTTTCACTATCTGGTCCTCGTTTCCACAGACCCGTTCACAACTGAGTACAGGCAGTTGACACCTTTACAAGATTCAGGAAAACACAGCCTTCCAGGTTCAAACACGAACCCACACAGCTTAGAACGAGAAGCTGATCACTCAAAAATAAAAAGGGTTTCGATAAAGAAAACACTTCTCCAGTTGTTCTTCACAATTGCAACAGAATGCAATTGACAGTAGATTGATCGTTGTCTTCAGAAAATAAAAATCTGTAATCAAAACAGTTCTGAGTTGATCCAGTTGCAATAGATATTACCAGAAACTTCACAACTTCAGCAGCAATAGATTCACAACAGATAGTCGATGTAGAACACGTGAATCTGCTATCAAGATCTTCCTTCGGTAATAAAGGTTTTACACTTCTTCTCGATCACCAGAAAAGAACGCCTTTACACAGTCTCTGTTTCTTGCTCGTTAAAAGATCAATCTATCTCTTTCACACACTTTTCTGTGTATATATATATCCGAAGTTTCCAAGATAGAGCATATATATTCAAATATGAGAAAATCTTCCGCATAAATAGATCCATGAAAATCTCCTTTAGATTCGCGATATTAAATGAAATAACAGAGCCGTTGTAACTCCCCTGAAGAATCGGCATAAAAAGATCCATTTAAATCAATCAGTAATCCGTTGAAAATCGTCTTTGATTCAGTCAAAGTCGTACTTAAGAATCGGCTCGAAATCCGCTTAATAATCCGCTTGTTTGACAAATTCAAAAGGAAATATCGTCTGTCAAAAATATCCCGACGCCAAACGTAGGGTTGATGACATGGCTCCAAACGTAGGGTTCACAAACGTAAGGTTCACAAACGTAAGGTTCACAAACGTACATACTTTCTCTTCAGCATTCAAACGTAGGGTTGATCATCCATACTTTGTCTCGCTTCAACTCTCCAAAGAACGTACGATTGATTATAAAAGTAAGGTTGATGATCCATACTTTTGAGAAACAAACTTAACACTGAAAACTAACGTACGGTTTCTCTTCCATACTTGTCCAACAACGAAAACGTGAGGTTCCTTCCAAACGTAATGTTCTTCTTCCATAATTTTCAACAACGTAAGATTCATTAACCATACGTTTCAAAATAACGTAAGGTTCCTTAACCATACGTTTCTGTTAACATAAAAAGTAAACTTTTCATCCATACGTTACGTTCATCAATGTAGGGTATGAACAGTGATTCCAGAACGCGCTAAAATTGATCTTGCGCTACAGTGATTCCAGAACACGCTAAAATTGATCTTGCGCTACAGTGATTCCAGAACACGCTAAAATTGATCTCGGAATAAATGAAGTATGAAATAAATAAAATAAATTCCTGCAAAATACTCAACGAAATAATTAGTAAATAATTAAGGGTATTTGTGAGCATCAAAATCATCATAAAGAGACAGAGTATTATTTGAAATAATCTCCCCCTTTTAAAAAACATTATTTTGAATTGTTTGAAAACAATACATTGCTTAACAAAAATGATAAAATAAGTATCTTTAATATAATTTTTTTTATTAATTTCACAACAATTTTAGATTTATTTCATATTTAATATAAAATAAAAACAAATCTCATGTGTTCGTACGGTTTACCGTCTCCATGAAGCGATGTCTTTTAATTTTTAATCACCTTATATCATAGATGGTTATATAAAATAACTTAATATATATATATATATATAATGATATAAAATAATATTTATTCTGGGTATATAATATATTATATACCTTTTTACCCTTCTATTCATTGGAAAATGATAAAATCACTCATTTGTACGTGTGGACTACCATCTCCACGAAGCGATGCGATTAATTTTTAATTTTTATTTTACATGGATGGTAATAAAGATATATTTAATGAATATATATGGTATTTATAATATATTATTGATTATATAAAGGAAAATTATTATATAACTTTCTTTCATTCCATTCATCAAAATGTGGAAACATCACTTGTGCTTACGTATAGACTACCGTTTCTACAAAGTGATGTAATTAATTTTTCACCACAAATTTTTATTAAAGGTTTTAAAAGTATATTAAACTAATAAATATTATATTCATTAAATTAATGATATTCTATATATTATTAATCCATGAAAAATGAGTAAGTATGGAAATCATCAAACAAAAACATGCATGGAGAACATACCACTTTTCACTCGAATAATGATTTTAATGAAAATTATTAAGAAATGGATAATTAGAATTTATAAAGGAATGAAATATATATATATATATATGTATAAATATGGGTTTTTATAGATTTATAATAAATCTATATTCATTATACATGAGGTTTGAATGCAAGTGAAGCAGAATGAGACTTAAGGTAAGGGTTTATGTTAAAATATCATTTCATTTTGAGATTATCTTTTATAAATTTACATTGAGAAAAATTATATAAATCTTATTATTTAGACCAAATATATTTTATTCTAATATTTTTAATCTTTAAATTTTAAAATAATAAAACAATTTTTCTCTGTTTGGTATTTAAAATGACTGAGAAAACGTTTTTAAGGAAAACTAACCTTATTTTCTCTTTGTCTCATGAAATTTTTCTTCCATGTCCATGTTATTTAAATTTTTTAAAGAATTTTAATTTTTATGATTAAATTATTGTTTAACTTAATTTTAAACCTTATTTTAATTTATTTTCAAATTTTTAAAACTTAATTTTTACAATTTTTTAAAACTAGTAATTTATGAATTTTTAAAAAAAGTTTAAAAAGAATCTTTGTTTTAACATTTACCATAAAAACGAATTTTATCGCAATCATGAAAGTTATTTTTATTGAAGCTTGATTTATAAGTTTACATATTTATTTGTAATGAAAATATTTTTCTCAATATTCTAGAAATTTTTAGTTTTAAATATACTGAATAAAAAAGATAATTTCTCTTTATTTCAAGGAAATGTTCAAATACACTTTTAGATACATTTTTCATCTATTTAAATATCCTTTTATGATTATTATTATTCAATGGAGACATGATATAATTAAACTATACATTTTATTTATCTCAATACATTATTATTAAGTGATGGTGAAATTTGTATGAAACCCATTTTTTCCATGGATTATTCTATGATGAAATGATGAATGTTTTATGATTTTATGGAAAACATAAGTATGGTTTTAATTATGTGATGGGTGGGTTCATTAAATCCCTCTAATGTATTGGGAAATGTGATATAGTTATATTATTATATTATTTTGGTAAGCATGGACATCATTATGAATAACTATATTCATATTTTGATGCATGAGCAAGATTGCTACTAGCTATGATCACACGATTATGCATGGAAGTGATTGTAAATAGCTACGTTCACATTTTAATGTGTCAGTATGATTTCTTATAACTATTATCACAATATTATTAATGTACATGATTTTAAATTTCTATTTTTCACAAGATTATGATTTCGTATGCTTATGATGCCACGTATCTATGTTATAACTCTTGAATGATGGTTTCTTCTTTGACATCCTTATTAATTACACTTCAAGAAAGAAAAATTTTAGTTTTTATGAACTAATATTTTCTAGGTAGAAATATTTAACATTGAGAACATGAACTTGATTATGTTATCATACCATTATGATCATATTTTGTTCAATTATGATTTATATCTCTCATGTTTACCCTTACTGAGCATCTGTTATCACCCTTTATAATGTTTTCCTTACTATGTTTTTAATGGAAGGTTATAAGTATTATATATCTATAAGGGATAATAATATGAATATTGTTTATTAGAGATATAAAATATTGTTCAAAAATAAGTAGATTATGTATTTAGTCTCTAAGATACTAAGATTTTATGATTCAGGATCATGTATATTTGTAATATGTAATGTATATTTTTCTAAAATGATGTATTACTTATGCATGTTATTCTTGGGTCACAAGAATTGGTATAAAATTATAGTTTAGTTTTTTTGGAGACCAGGTTATTGAAAATATGAGGACATAACCTAAGAAAACCCATGATGAGATAAAAGTTACATAATGTGAACCTAAAAGTGACATAAATTGATTAAAAGGTTCTATAATTTAGTACATATCAGGAATGATTTTAATTATTTTATAATAACTCACTTTGATTATTGTAGCTTAATTTCTATACTATTAGAAATAATCGCACCCACAAAAAATGTGGTAGGAAGTGCTATGACTATAATCATGACAAACCAAATGGATTTAGAGATGATATAAAATATCTTGTGGCTATACTAACTAAAAAACTCAATCTATGATATATAACCTGAACTAATTGAGTTTTTAAAAAACTAATGATAGTGAAACATGACATTAAGTCTTCTATGTGTAATCATCTATGCTCTATATGTGGGTTTTCTAATCCACTAGTTTCTAAGAAATGGATAAATGTGAAGGAAAAGATATTTTTTATTCTTTAATTTTTGGAACATGAGAAAGTTTCCTAGTAGTTGAACACTTAGAAGATGAAGTTAATCAATGATGGGATCTTATCACGAACACTAGGCAATGAGAATAAATTAAATCCACATAATTATATGAGTTTTATAGGTTATTTATGAATAAATATTTTTCCAACACTATTAATTCTAAGTTGGAAGGGGTTTTTTGGAGCTAAAATATAAGGATAACGAATCCATTAGTACCTAAAAATAAAACTTCACAATACTTTCAAGGCACTCTTCTGGATTTACCATTGAATCTATGATAATAATTGGTCAATTATTTAGTGTCTTAAAGCCAATTATTCTAATGGAATTATCTATAAGATTATTTGATAACTATGAATAAGTCATTTAATTTTCTTTGAAGGTAAAATTAGAGAGTGGTAAATCTAATTATTTTTATTGTTTTAGTTGAAAGAAGACTAAAATGAAGCTTCATAGAAACTGTAATAGAAATACCATGGATGAAATAAATTTCAACAAATTATATTCAATAAATTTATGGGAAATCAGTGAGGAATTTATTTTGATGAAATTAAGAAATTCTTCAGTTATAGAAAGTTTGAACATCAATCTAGTAATTATCAATAAGGGATGAAAATGTCAAAAAATAAAATAGAGGATAATAAAGATTCAACCAATGATGTTCAATGTCATAGATTCAATGAGATTGGAAACTATTTAAATAAATTCCCTAATCAAATAGCTAATGAGGATGGTAGGCCTTAGTAACCCCTTAGTATATGGATACATGGAAAGCTGTTTCCATCACAATTGAAGTGGGTTTAGAAAATGATGTTGTGAAAGGTACACTTACAATCCACTCTTTAATTTAAAATGTATTATTTGAGTCTATATCTACACACTATTTTATATCTAAAAAACATTTTAATGGTATCAAATCACCACCTCCACAATTTTATGTTGAGTTTCAGTAAAAATCATAATGGAACAATTATTGTATCTCAAGTTTATAGCTCCTCTCTAATAGAATTTTATAGAAATGTGCTTCTTGATTTTTTTATTCTCAATCAAGTTAAATTTGATTTTCTTTTAGGAATGGATTGAATTTATTTATATAGTTGCCACATATATTTCTGAGTAATGTAACTCACATTTGATAATTCAAATCAACCTATGATTATTGACACATTCCTGTCGTGAGGAGTAGACAAAAACAATTATATTTTATTCCTAGTGCAGCACAGTGGCTGACCAGGGTCGTCTCTCTAGAGAAGCCTTTAAATGTGGTTCACTTACTTTATTCTATATCACCTAAACTATCTCTTTTTGTTTTTTTATTATCTAATTAAAATTCTAACAATATTTTTGTGTTTTTATATGAAAAATTTAAACTATCATGAATATCTAAATAGAATGAGTTAATAAGAAATAACTTCGTATTGGGGTTCAGTCTTGGAATCAATCATTATTTTCGTATATGTGTTTGATTTATTTTGATAATTCAAACATAAAATATCATGTTTGAATCACTATTATTTTCTAGAATATAATTATTTTGAGTCTCATGTCATTGGGGACCATCACCCAATCGAGGACACTCGTCGCGCCCAAGCATGCTACTCAATTCTACCACAAACTTAATTAACCTTAAATGAAAATTCATGAAAACCTTGACCTCAACCCGACATAAGTCCCATGATTAGCCTCTAATTTCCAGGAGTATAAGATTACTTGGTGGATTGGGTGAAGTAAGAGAGAGATAATGAGAGGGACATAGAGATAGAAAGAAAAATAAATGAAGAAAAGTGGATGGAGAAACACAGATGCATGGATTAATTAAACAAAAATTTAAATTACAAATGAAAATAAACCTAAAATAAAACTAAAATAAAAATAAAATGAAAATAAAATAAAAATAATATATTAAGGGGGAAGATAGGAGAATAAGTGTCCTATTCCCCGGTGGGATCCCTCCTTGGATTTGGGTGTCAAGCTGATGATTTGAAAGGAGGAGAGGGCCTCCTTTTATAGAAAGATTTTGTCCTCCAAAAGGTTGTGCGTGGATGGCCCCTTAAATGGTCGATTAACATGTGTAAACCTTCTTACATGTTTTTTATAAATGTGTTGGTCGTTCACCCTCCAAATATCAGTGCATTTGGACCCCAGATGAAGAAGTTATGAATTTTTCATTGGAGGTTTATGTTTCGGGACGAAGATTCCAGGAAGGTTCCTCCAAAAGTATGTCATTCAATGGATACCTTAATGACTTGAAAACTACCCCAAATTTTTTTGATCGGTCCCTATCTATCCTCGTGTTGTCCCAGGTAGAAACACATCATTTGGATGTGTTTAGGCCGAGTTTGGGTTCTGTTATAGTGGTGGGGTCCACGCTGTCCACCCGAAGAAATTTCCAAATTCAATGAATTTTTAGGCCCATTAGATGGTCGAATTGGCTCCTGGTCCAGAAAAAAAAATTAGAGGAAATAAAATCCGGATTCTAAAAAAGTTTTAATCACAATGTTGGGACATATATTTTATGATAAATGAAAAAAATAGCCTTGTGGTCAAAATCTATCCAAAATCCAGAATTATGCACTTTTCTCCATTATTCTCATTTTCATTATAAAATTCAAATTACCCATTATTTTAATAAAACATGTAAATACATGGGGGTTATCATTGAAAAAATTAAAAAAATACTCATTATTTGATAAAAAATATGCACATAAATTTGCTCTATCAAATACCCCCACACTTAAACCATGCTTTTCCTCATGCATAAAATCTCAACATGGAAATTAGAGGATACCAATGTTACAAATATTAAAATTTCAATGTAATAAAATCAAAAAAATTTCAATGTGAAATAAAACTATCAAAAATCTGCATAAAATATCAATTTAACTTCCCATTTTGAAAGAAACAAATAATTCACATATTTTACCATTCCCCTTTGAAAATTGATGGAACTTATCCTTTCATTTATTCAAGCTCCTTGATTCATCATTATTAAACATGACAAGTCATGATTTACCTCACTTTTTATTCTTTTCTTTCATCACTCATGATACAATTCAAGTAGAGTTATTCTCATATCATGAGAATACGCTCTTAATCCATAGGCTTGTAAATGAATTAATTTCACTACTTTATAAAGATAAAAGAAACATAAAATCACGAGGACATTCAATAAAAGTTCAAATGACTCTGAGGATTAAGGTTGGAAGGATTTTATGCTTTAAAAATTAAGGCTCAAGGAGTAGGCCAATCTCTTAAGTAAAATTCATGATATCAAATGTAAAAGTGTAATGAAATTATCCACTTCAAAGTAGCAACACCCACTTCCAAAAACTCAAAGTAAGGTCATGATCAAATTATGCATAATGAGTGATTTGTGAACCCTCTTGAATATTTTTTTATTTTGTACTTTTTTTTCATTTTTTGAAAGTTATGATTAGATCAAACCTCACATACATCACCTAACCACAAACGATCATAAGATCATCAGTCTGGAAAATGGTGATTTTTGGTTCTCCCAAATCAAAATCCATTTTTCTATTTTTTTGGATCTTTTTGTCATTTTGTCATTTTGTTTAATTCAAGAGGGGAAAACAAGAGAGTATAATGAATGATTCTACAACCGTTTTCAATTCCAACAATAACACCCCCACACTTCTTCTTTAAAATGTGTATCATCCCATCCACCATTATTCCCTTTATCCCACACTTTAACTTTAAAATACCATGCAAATACCAAGAGTAGGGTAGGAATGGAAACAATGGCTTGAAACATGGCTCATCCCTATAAAGGCCATTCATGGCCTCTATGGGATAAAAGAAGGATTGATTAAAAGGTGGTATTTTAAGGATAAGTGTATTTTCAAAGGATCCCTAAATCATTTTAAATGTGTTTTCGAATAGTCATAGCTTGGACAAGTTTCAATACAAGTTCTGGTCGGTTACATGTCCCAAGATCACTCAAGAAATATGCTCAATAATAAATAGGAAGTACTTGGTCTAGAAATCCTCTCAGGAATGAGAAATATAACATTGGACAATCACTCATGGCATGAATAATAATAATAAATCAATTCACATAAATTCTATAAATTCAAAGCATGAAAGATGGTTGGGAAATTTTATTTACATGAATTAATTAATTCTTTCCAATCACGAGTCATCATTTCAATATCTATGCTTCATATTTAAAAATTAAATTCTACATTTCAATCATTTAATAATATAAACATTGAAATCTAAAACAAGGCATCAATGGGTTCCTAAGAAACTCATGTCTCCTAGATAATTCGAGTAAAACATTAATTCAAGTGTTGGCATGAAATTTTATATTTAGTGCTCAAAAAATGTTGTGGACCAAAATATGGATAGCATAAAAGATAAAACACTAAAATTGAACTCCCTTTTTCCATGAAACTTGGCCCTTCCCCATCAATGTGTGGGGATGCCTTCTTCTATTATGAACCTATAAAAGAAAAAAACTAAATTATGAATAAAGATCATTTCATTTAAGCTCAAAAAAGATAGAGGGAGTGGGGTGCATGCTACACTACTTCTAATAAATTAAATTGAAATCTAAGTTCCTAAAAAGCATGAAATGATAAATCTTGGTGCGATCCCCCAAGTGTGCCCTGAATTTTTACTACCTCCAGAGGAAAGTACTAGCTGTTATCCAAAGTCTTATGGAGGATGAAGATTCTTTGAATTGAACCACCACATATGGATTTTCCCAGCTTTTTCTCCATCCTTGTTCTTGAGGGATGATCCATGGATAGAGTACACCATATCCTCTCCCTTCACGATGAGTTATATCTAGAATGGTGGGGGTAGGGTGAAGTATGAATCATCCTCCATCTTAATTTCTACTTGTGTAACCTCTTCTTCTTTGTCTATCAGTTACTCAAGGTATGATGCATCAAAAGAATAGTCAATGGTAAAGTCAGAGTGTAATTCTATTTGAATAAAATTAAAACATGAAGTATTAAGATCAAATTCTTCCCCATAAAAGTCATTATCTTTTTTCATGGTCTCTTTAGGGAAATCCACTCGCATCTCTTCAGGAGCTTCCTTCAATAAATATTCAACTTGTCTAGGGAGCTTCATATGTTCCTCAATAGGTGCACATATAGCTTCATCTTCTTCCTCCAAGGAATAACAGAGATTTTATGATTCTGTATAATCAAAATCACAAGGAGTGATGTAGAATTAAGATTCAATAAAATTATAAGAGATAGAGTCAAAGAATGGTTCAACTCCCTGAGTCAGTTCAACTTCAATATATGCCTCAGTGGTAAGGGCATCTTGGAGTAGACTATTTGAGGATAGAGGCAGGTAGTCGAGCTTCTCCATCTTAACATAAAATTACACCACTTGGGTAGATTCTTACTTTAGTGGCGTGGGATCTTCTTACTTGTATTGTATGGGGAGATCAGGCAATTCCTCACATTTAATCAAGAATTCATCCAATCTTTGTTGATCTCCCACTTGTACCTCAGCAGGTAAGGCTTCCTCCTTTTCCACCTCATGTTATTTATCATGATCAGAGTTGGGTTGCTTCATTAATGCACGAACATAGTCAATTTATCTTTCATATTTTCTCATCAGTTGTTCAATGCTTTCTCTACGTTCTTACACCTGAGCCTGTTTAAAATTGTCTTCTTTATGTTGTTGTTGCTGCACCTGTGAGTAATTTTTCCATGCATAATATTCTGAATTTGAATACATCATGAAAGTTTTTTTAGTTATTTTTTAAAAAAAATAAATAAATGAAATCTACCTAAGATGTGAAAATAGAAAAAAATAAATGAACTAATGATTGTCTCCCTGGAAAGGAATCTAGTTTGGATGAACGCCTATTACGGGGCATGGACAAAAACTATTATATTTTTTTAGTGCAGCACAGTGGCTGACCAAGGTCGTCTCTCTTGAGGAGCCTTTCAATGTGGTTCACTTAATTTAGTCTATATCACATAAACTATCTATTTTTGTGGTTTTTATTGTCTAATGAAAATGCTGACAATATTTTTGTGTTTTTTATATGAAAAATTTAAACTATAATGAAAGTCTTAATATAATGAGTTAATAAGAAAGAACTTGGTTTTGGGGTTCATTCTTGGAATCAATCATTATTTTCCTATGTGTGTTCGATTTAGTTTGATAATTAAAACATGAAATCTCATTTTTGAATCAATATTATTTTCTAGAATAGAAGTAGTTTGAGTCGTATGTCATTGGGGACCATCACTAAATCGAGGACATTCACCTCGCCCAAGCATGTTACTCAATTCTACCACAAACTTAATTAAACTTTAAAGAAAATTCATGAAAACCTTGACTTAAATTCGAGCCAAGTCTCATGATTAGCCTCTCATTTCCGAGAGTATGATATTAATTGGTGGATTGGGTAAAGGAATAGAGAGATATTGAGATATAGAGAGAGAGAAAGAAAACGAAATGAAGAAAAGTGGATAGAGAAACATAACTTCATGGATTAATTAAACTAAAATTTAAAATACAAATAAAAATAAAACTAAAAGAGAACTAAAATGAAAATAAAATAAAAAGAAGAAATGAGGGGGGAAGAGAGAAGAACCAGTAGCCCGTGCCCTGGTGAGATCCCTCCTTGACATTGGGTGTTGAGATAATGATTTGAGAAGTAGGAGAGGGCCTCCTTTTAAAGGAAAATTTTGTCCTCCAAAAGTGTGCGCTTGGATAGCCCTTTAAATTGTCGATTCACACATGGAAACCTTATTAAATGTTGCTCATAAATGTGTTGGTGGTTCACCCTCCAAATTTCAGTGCATGTTGACCTCAGATGAAGGCGTTATGAATTTTTTATTTGAGGTTTATGTTTTTGGACGAAGCTTCCTGGAAGGTTTCTCCAAAACAATGTCGTTTAATGGCCGCCTTAATGAATTAAAAACTCCCCCAAAGTTTTTGTAGATCTGGAAGTATCTATCCTAGTTCTATCCCAGGTGGAAACACATCATTGGGATGTGTGTAGGCCGAGTTTGGGTTCCTTTATGTTGGTGTGTTCCACACTGTCCGCCTGAAAAAATTTCCAACATCAATAAATTGTTAAGACCTTTATATGGTCAAATCAGCTCCTGGTCTAGAAGAAAAAATTGGAGGAAATAAAATCAGGATTCTAATAAAAATTTAATCACAATATTTAGACATATATTTTATGATAAATGAAAAAAACACCCTTGTGGTCAAAATCTGTCCAAAATCCAGAATTATGCACTTTTCTCAATTATGCTCATTTTCATTATAAATTTAAAGTTACCCATTATTTTAATAAAACATGTAAATACATGGGGTTTATAATTGAAAAAAAGTAAAAAATACTCATTAGTTGATAAAAAATATGCAAGTAAATTTTCTCTGTCAATTATCAATTACTGTTACAATGAAAATTACTTCTGTTGTATGAGTATTATTACCAATTCATGAGGGATATTTGTAGCATCCCATGTATTTATAGAATAATACCTTTTCATATCTATTAATATTTAAGATACTAATTTTATATTAAAGAGTAAACTTTTTCTAATAGCGTACTCGACATGCAACAATGGTTCTCCAAAATCTTACGTTGCACACAACATTGAGTTATACCGAAAAATAATACAATATTATTATTATTATTTTAAATGGTAGTTAACACCTAACCGTTATATTGGTGGGAATGAAAATAACTAAGTAAAATATGATTATAAATGTTTGTTAATGTTTTTTACATTATATAAAAAAATTTAGAGGCTTAAAATGTGAATGAACCCAATTTTAAGCATAAAATACTCTAATATTTTAAAAAGTCTGTTTACCACCTTTTGATGGGGACCCCTTTTTAAATATAGTTTTTGTAACTTTTAAATGTTATATTTGAAAAAATAAATTTCTTATTTAGAAGCAGAACATCAAAATTTACTTTGGTTTATATTTTTGAATTTTTTTGATGAAATTCATATTTTAATGAATAGTGAAAAATAATTTATTTATATATTTAGATTTTTTTAATTGGTTTTAAATTTTTATTGGATTAAGTTTTTATAATTTATTATAATATTATTCACTTGAGGTAATTTACCATTGAAATTGGACAGAAACACATGTCAATCTTTTGATAGTTATTACTTCTTAAAAACCCACTTTTTGGTTTTAACAACAAGAATTAATTTTAAATTATTTTTTCCCAGTTCTATATTTTGAATTTAGAAAATGGATTCAATATTTGGAATCATAAGGTCCAAATTGTGTAAATATATACCTTTTATTTTTAGACATTATGAATAGTAACTTCAGTAATTATTTTATTTACCATGGTAAGGGGTAAATCTGGTACTAAGGGTAAACAAATAATATTATAATAATATGAAACTACCCTAAAACATGTAATAATACTATTTTAGGAGATATTTCTCACCATGGGCATCCTTGGGTCGATTTTAAGACACCATGGTGCCACTTGGGAGTGATAATGACATGTTATAAGAATTAATTTAATGTAAAATAAAATATGACATAAACATGTATCTTTTACTAAAACAGTTTTATATAGGGTTATATATTCTATATATTTGACTATAAATATTCATTAGAAATATAAAAATACTTCCTACATCATTCTTTTTCATTTTTTATTTTTACACATTAAATAAAAAAATTTAATTATGACACAATGATGATATAATGATTGCTTCATTAATAATGGATTCAAATAAATGATATTATAAATATTAAAATGAAAATTATTTGAAATAATTAATGCCATAAATGAATTATCTTCATGAATATGACATGTTAGGATTTATTAAATGTTTTTAAGGAATAATGTTTTTATGATTTTTTTTAAAAGTCAAGTATGAATGGTGTCCAAAATTGACATAATTAAAAACTTATATTAAATTCCTAAAATATAATATTTTTCCAAATGGTAAAGATATGTCCAAATATGTCATAAATGACATGTTTTTTGTATTTTTTGACATTATATAGTAATTACAATAACCCACAATTTGTATATAACATGATATCACAACAAGATTAAAATGGGTAAAATAATGGTTAAAAAAAAAAGATAAGGATACAAAAATATTATAAACTTGTATAAAAATTATTTAATTATGGTTATTAGTACCAAAATCATATTATATTCAAATTAAATGAGTTTTAGACCATTTTTACGTAAAATTAAATTTATAATAAATTAATATTTCAAGACTTTCTTAAAGTTCCTCTCTTCCCTCTTATAAAATGACACCACCTCTACCCACTTACTAACACCTCTCAAGCCCCTTGGCTTATCCAGATTCTACTAAAATAATCTCCAAAAATTCCTATCTTCCTCTTAGAATCCTCACCTTGGTTAGAAGGAAATTCAAGAAATCCTTTTGGCTTAAATCAAAAGAAGTTACCCTATTTAGAGGTAACATCTTCTCTCACGTTCCTTTCATTTAGTTTTCTTATACACTCCCATTGCTCTTATTATTATTTTATTAAATAATAACAATAGTATCCTAAATATAATAGGATGTTTTTATGACAAGGATTCAAACTACACTTACACACACCTCTATATAATGGATACAAACATTCTATTTCTGTGTGTGATGAACTACTACCTCACGAAATAATGATTGTTCAATTTTACTCTACCACCTCTCATGGAGGCCATTATGATGGAACTGTATTTATATATGATATATATTATATTTATATTTTATATATGATTTTGTAATTTTTATTTACATCATACCTTTATTCTTTCCATTATTTATATTATATTTATATTGTATCTATGGGTTTATCAAACCTATGAGCCATACATGAAATAAATACAATACTATTATAATAATATCCATTTTCTTCATTTGAATATTATTCTTTTAATATGAAAAGGATATTAAAGTAGTGTTCATGCATATGTACAACCTACCATCTCAATGAATGGTGCATTTCATTTCTTATGTCAAAATTTTATGGAATATTATAAATACAAATATGATGGATATATATGATATTTATACCATTCTGGAGATGATTCTATTTTGACTACATGGATACTTTATATAAAAAAAAGTTCATTTTTGACTCAAGGACTGAATATTGGCAAAACAACCAATATTAAATTAAAAAATTATTTAATTTTTATAACATGGTAATAAGTTATATAAAAGGAATAATAAAATTGAAAAATGTTCTCAAGAAAGTAGAAAATATCTTATGTTTATTATTCAGGAAAAACAAGGAACATACGAGACGAGTCAGATTCAAGGTAAGGGACTTCATCTCAATCTCCATTAATTAAGGCATATTTTGATAATATACACCCCTTTATTTTATACTATGTATAATAAACCCCTTTGAATTTTAATTTCATTCAAAGGAAATATTTTTTCTATGAAGTGTTTTACTAAATGAAAAAAGGAATGTTTTTAACATATGTGGTGACAATGGACTCTCTTCCATCATAACAGTTATTTGATATTTAGATTCCTCTATAAGCGTTAATGTTTTGAAAATGAAAATAAATACCTTAATCCTTTTTTGGGTTTTTTGGTATTGAAAATGGTTTTTGAAATGGATTAAATATTTCAATATCTTGAAATTATTTCTTGTGATTTGAAATGAAAATTTATTAGTGAAATGTTGTTATTTTTAATATTTTATGTGTTATGATTATATAATGGTACTTGGACATTTGACCGGTGGTTACGTGATAAACCAATGATGGATGGTTATGTGATAAACCAAATTATAGGTGGTTCCATGATAAACCAAGGATTGGTGGTTACGTTATGACCTCTAATGCCTTGGGTATTGAAGTTGGACATATGACTATTCAATTTAGTTATATGTGTGGAAGTAAACCATATGGTTATTCCATTTAGGTATTTTTATGTCTCAAGTTACCTTTATATGGTATATGTTTATTTCTATAGGCTTTGTGGAAATATTTTTGTTACAAAAGGGTAAGCAATGAGCTTATATTCAGTGAAGTGGTTTTGCTACATCTTAAAGGTTAAAAGTATCACTATGATAACGTTTTACTGGTTTACATGTTTTCGCAAGACTAACTATTTTCAATCACTATGTATCCCTTAATGATATTTTTATGCTCATCCCATGTTTTTGAAATGTTTTCATAGGGTGTAAGGAAGGGTAAGAGAATGGAGTAATTCAAGAAGATTTTTATCAAGAAAATTATTCTTGTTTTATTTTAAGGAGTTTTATTATTGTAAAAAAATTGGATAGAGTAGAAGTGCCTACTCTGTAATATTTGAGATGTAATACAATATTTATGGACTAATTCTCAAAAACTATAAACCTGAAAAGATCCTCATTGTGAATTCTTGACTTAACTCAATATTAAGTAATGTTTAAGACTGGGGCCTTATAGTATTTATCTCAAATGTCCGGGGAGAAACTCAATATTTAAGATACCCCTATTTTTTGGGAATATACTTATTTGTTTTATGAATACTTTCCTAGTATTCCCCTGAACCAAGAATTTGAGTTTTTAATACAACTCATACTTGATTTTGTGACCATTTCACAGACTCCTTATAGAATTGAGATAAATGAGTTATAAGAACTAAATATTAAAATCAAGTATAATATAGAAAAGGGTTTCATAAACTCAAGTAAATTACCATGGGATTCACCAATTATTTTTGTTAATAAGAAATATGGTTCAATTAACCTTTTAATTGATTATTAATAACTTAACAAGATCACTATAAAAAACAAGTATTCTTTACCCTGTATCGATGACTTGTTTGTTCAACTATGTAAAGCTAAATTCTTTTCAAAGATTGAACTTCATTCTTGATATCATAAATTGAGGGTCAATAAGAAGGATATACTGAATAAATCCTTCCATACGAGGTATAGTCATTATGAATTTAGAGTAACACCATTTGGACATACCAAATCCCCTTATATCTTCATGGATCTAATAAATATAGTCTTTATATATCACCCTGATCGGTTTGTGGAAGTATTTATAAATGATATTATAAAATATTCTAAGAGAAAAGAAGATTATGGAGATCATTTAATGATTTTCATAAAGAACCGAAGTAAGGATAATATATCTTCCAAATTTAACAAGTTTGAATTTTGACAGGACCACTTTCATATATAATCAACACTGGGGTGGGGGGGGGGGGTGAATCGGTGTTCAGAACTTTTTCTCCAATTATAACTTTTTATCCCTTTACCTCTTAGACCTATAAAGAATATTGATTCCATTATTATCTTTTACTTATCATATGAAAGTATATAAAAGTAACTAAATATGGAACATGTTATTTTTATAAGGTTTATTACTCAATAAGAGTATCTAGTTCTTGGAATAGTTTGAAAAAAAATCCAATACTATACAAACACTAGGAAATAATTTTTTCAATGTGGTTATAATAAGTAGGGAATAACCATTCACTTCTGTCACATAATAATCAATTGGAAATTATTGTTTTACAGCACCTTGATGGTTATTTATACTTCCTCTAAATATAGTCTCCACCTTCTTATAGGTTTGTAACACCAATAATGTCTTCCAACTATTGAGACTTTTTATGGATGTTACAATGCTTCATTTTTTTCTTCCAATTACTTATTCTTCCATTTTTACCTGTACGAAAATGAGAAAAAATATTTCCTTTATCACAAAAATAACCTAAAAGGAACTCAATATTATTATTCTTATTCCCATTAAAACAAATATTCATAATACTCTCTTATTATATTGATTTAATCACAAAATTCTTTTTTGATTTTCAATAAAATAAATGAAATTTCAGCTTAGCATCATGAAAATTACTTATTCTTCTTCAATAAAAAATCACTGCTGAAAATATTAATAAGTTATCATTTTTTATTACTAGTGTTGAAAATATTTATGTAACTAAATAACACCACATATTTGATATTATTTCCTGAATGAATGATCTTGTACAAACTCAATAAAGAGATACCTTAGATATAAACCCTTATTATATTCTTACCAGATTTATTTTCAAGTTCATTCCACACCATTCATTAAATGCATATTTTATATTCATTTCTCAATAATTATGAATGTGTAATAAAACATTCATGGGTATTATAAAGAAAAAACAATAACATATATATAGAATATTATTCTTCATATTTAATGTGATTTTCATTAATTATGTCTCTTCTATTATAGTTATCTTCTCAAGTAAACCACAATTATCTTCTCACATGGACATGCATTCACATATACATGTATGAAATATCTCCTTTGTGAAAACCCAAATGGATGCAGATCACTTTTATTCTTCCTTGCTCACATAAGAACAAGTACATGACATATCTTCTTCTTCTTCTTAAAAAAAATAGTTTTGCAAACCAAATTCTTTGTGAAAGTGATGATATTAAGTGTGAATTAGTTCTTATCTTTTGCATAGATATATAGTATATGTAAGTTTAAATAATATCCTACATATATTCAATGAGCTTCACATAAACTAGTATGGTTTGGTGGAACAAGTTCCTCATATAACTATTCAAATTTGAGTAACACAACTGAAGGCATATGGTTCCTATTCATCCATGAAATCCAAGTAAGGATTACATGACATCATTTTATGATATCCATGGGAGTCAAGTATTATTTGAGTATATGAGAGGCTCATAGTTATTATCTATTTCTACCCATAAACGTTACCTTAGTGATGCTCTATTTTTCTAAAAATGAGAGCTCTCAAAGAATAGAATGAATGGAAGGAACATCATATTAGCTTCATGCTTGGATATTTATAGACAAGAAAAAATTCCTTTCACTACCTTATTTCTTTTATTTTCATTCAATATGAGGGATCCATAAAATATTTCACATCATGATTTTTTAATTTACAAAAATGTTATAACTTTTCTCAAAGAACCTACACAAAAAAACATGGCATCCCTTATTATGAGAGGTTGAGTTTATCCTTGCGGTGAATTCATCAGATTATTAGGATAAAGATAACATGCATTAATATTTCCTTATATAATATTCATGTCAATGTCTTTATTTAGTAGTGGAACCAACTTTTAGTTCTTCATAGTTTTTTTAAAATAGTGAGTATCAATAACTTTAGTTTTTAAGTGTGGAGCACATCACAAATCCATTAGATCATCTCTAAGGTGATAATGATCTTGGTAGTATATATCCATCATGTTAGCATGTAGATAATAGAGAATAGTATACTCTCAGATCATCAGGATGTTGAATATGATGATAGTTTGATTGAACAACCCAGATCAAATGGATCAAACAACTGATATTCTATTTGTAACATTTTAAAAAAATGAATACTGAGCACATGAAACACGTACCACATCGAACTTTGGTTCAATATTGTGCTTCCATATAATAAAATGTATTGTATCTTATTTCTAATCCATGGAACCTGATTCATCACCCAGACACACACCAAAAAATCATATGGGATTCGATGACATGCTCACCTCCCAACGCACCGCTATGTGCACCCGACATACATTCTAATCACCCGGTCACACTCTTACCTATCTATGTACGTGATTTCTTACCCTTAACTCTACACTGGCTATCCTAGATATATCCCATTCATGGTTGAGTGTTTCTCCCACATGTTTATGGTTGAGATGGCCTAGTTGGTTGGATATGGAAAGCCTATTTTTTCTAATTAGACTTAGAAAATATCTAGTGTAAAATGATATCATATTATATTTCCAACAAAAATTCAAAATCCATATACTCAAATTTTATTTCCATGATAAATAATATTCCTTTGCATGATATTTATATATTATTCAATTAATATTCATGAAAATAACTATTTTCACGGTCTTCAATATCATTCATGGTCCTCATGATTAATTAAATATTGTAATACCATATTCAGTATGACTTCTTCATCATGTTGTAAACATTGTTCACTTTAATAGTTCATGGAAACATGTATTTTTTGTTAATAATAGTTCAAAAATCATTATATTTATAAACTCAAAGTCTTCAAAACAACTTTTTTATGATAGTATGACTTGATTAATTTCTTCTTAATCCATTCATCCAAGCAACATTCACTTTTTCATCAAGCTTGGATAAATTAGATACATTAAAAAATTATTTCCTTCTAAATTTTTCCACATATTCATATCAATTAAATATCTCTATTTCATTGAAAACCATTGAAAAATAAATACAATCATTGAAGAAAATAAAACTCATAAAAAAATTCGGATCTTCAATCCCCCTTTGTATTTTTCTAAAATAACTTCAAAATTAATTATAAATAGATATGTAAATATGTGAATATCTCCCCTTCAATTTTCTAAAATTTTATTTCACTTTATCTCCCCATTATTGATAAGAAGTAAAATGTTCATGGGAGAAGGGTATCAGTTCATACTCAAGAGATGTAATATCAATCATTTAACTCTATGTCTATATAATCCATGATCATATTATATATTTGGTATAACATCATTATTAACCATATTTCTGATATACTGAATGAAGTTCAATCTTGGATAATTAGTGATCTCCACACAGTTGATTAAATGTTAATCAATATGGGGTATATGATAATTGTTCTTGACTGTGATCTTCTTCAACTACCAATAATCAATATAGAGTCCCATAGATCTATATTTGTTTTAATATAAATGATTTGGTTCACCCCAAGGTGACACACTTTTATAAATAAATTCCCTTTCAAGGATCTAAAAGAGTTTCTTTTTTAAATTCCTATAACTCAATCAAATATATTCTATAGGATTATTTGGAATAGGCATGGAACCATGTATGAGTTTTATTAAAAACTAAAATTCATGTTTTTGTGGAAGGCTAGGAAAATATTATGGAATGAAATAAATAAAATCTTGAAAAAATAGGAATATCATCGATGTTGATATTATTCTTAACCATCTGAAATTAATTCCCCTCTTGAATAGGAATAAAAATCCATACGATGGATTTGATTTCTATCTGAAGTTGATATTTATCATCACACTGATATATGATCATGGGTTGGTTTAGAATATAGAATGTGACTTACCTTACTTGGAAATTAATGAGGGATTTATACAGATAAATCTAATCCATTCCTAAGACAATATCAAATTCAACCATAGAAATAAGAAAAATATTTTTTGGAAGCACATTCACACAAACATCAAATAGAGAGGAGTCATACACTTGAGATGTGATCATCATACCATTATCGATTTTCACTACAAATTCTACATCTAATCATTTCAGTGGAATTTTGATAACCTTTTAAAACTCTTCATATATGAAAAACATGTATATCCAAATTCAAATAAGACATTATCGATTCTAGAGTTGATGGTATGTATACCTTTCACTATGTCATTATTGCACCCCATTTCAGAAATAGTGATCAAATGCAATTTCCCGTTTGTCTCTTGGATTAAGAGGTTACTGATGTCAGTCATCATCATTAGCCATTATATTTTCAAATTGTTTAGCATAATTCATAAACTACTTGAATTTAAAAAAATGGAGTATCAATGTGGAATTATGTTTAGATTTATCTATATTTTCTTAATTAGTTAATTTATTCCCATTCCTTTGATATTTAGTTTCTAAACAAACTTCCCTTCCATACATAAAATTTTAATAGCTCCGTTAAGAAAATTTCACCTATGTTTCCTTACATGGTGCAAGCATCAATGAAAGTTCCTTTTCCCCTGTCTATAGTTTTTGATGTTTCCTTTGATTTCTATCTTCCTTTTCTTTTCAAAATCATAAGATTGAGGGGAATCTCTAATCTCTATTTCCACTTTGAAATCACATCAGAAAATTTCTCCATAGCCACTAAAATCCATTATAGACTACACCCTTTAGAGATTTGGTTTTATGCCATTTAATAATTGATCAAACTTAAATTCAAGTTATATGATAAATCTTTATGTTCACCTTCCAAGACTTGTAAAATATTCCTCATAGGTACCAAAAAATTCATTATCCTTATTCTTTAGATCATATAATTACATATCCATTTTTGTATGAATAATATGAGGTATGTACTTTTTGAAAAATAATATCTTAAACTCATTCCACTTTATGGAGTCAATTTCATCACGATTCCTTGTATTCTTGATGAGAGTCCACCATTTATCTGCTTCAGCTATCAAATGATAGACAACCAAAATTAATTTTTCATGTTTCAAACACTAGAGAATGAAAAATATCTTTTCAGTGGTACTGATCCATCTCTTAGCAACTAGAGGATCAATGAAACCATAAATTGAAGATGGATGTTGCCTCATGAATTACTCAATAGAACACTATTCACTTATTTTCTCATTCGAAAGATTAGTAAGATTCATGGATTAAATTTATTTGTGATAATAACAATGATATTTTTAATTCTAGCACCCATAACATTTAGTTTCTTAGGAAGAAAATCATTTCATTTTACATTACACTCAATATTAACACGATTCTTCCATGTTCCATCCATTCACTAAAAAAATGTATAATGTATAGAATAACAATCATAGCGGGGAACCACATAATCATGAAAAATCACATATATGATATATAAATCATGACATGTTCATTTTAATCTATGAAATATTAGGTTTATCCTTGGTCATTCATAGTCATCATCTATTCAAACCCTTTATGATGGTTTATAAAGAGTTTGTGAATTTATATTAAATAAAATTGGGGAGTGTTAAAATAGGTGTGAAACATGGACCATTATCGTTCACTAGGTGATGATTGAGTCCATAACAATGTACCCTTTTTGGATTTATTACTGTTAAGTACCTCTGTTCTAATGCAACATCCACATGTAGTATCTAGATAAGGATATAATTTCTTGGAAACAACTCGATCTATCCTTTACCAAAATTCCTTGACATTTTTTTATAATTTCACTTGTCGCTAGACTATCCTAAGATATATTTCTTAAAATATCCATAGAAATAACCCTAGGGATCTCAAAAAATATTTATCATTCTAGTTTTCAAAGGTTTACTAAAAATTTTCTATGATACCAACTGGAGAGACCCAAACACTTCATACATAAATAATACATCTTAACAGATTAAAATTAATCACTTAACATAACTATCCATGAAAGAGTCATTTAGATACACCTAATTTAGAATATTAGACACAAAAACCAATCTACATTTGATATATGTCATCTACCATTATGTTCTTCATAACTGAAAAACTACTTATGCATATATTACAAAATACCTTTCATTATAAAATAGGGAAAGAAAACATAAGAAGGGCGAGTTCAGATGCTCAGTAAGGATATATAAGGGATAAATCAAAATATCATGAGCATATGGGATGAGAAAAATGAGAACAACATTTGAAAACCATACCCTTAATATCATATACCATAAACTTGAGTCAAGGAATAAATATACGCTGTTCATAAGACATGAATAATATTGGAATCAATGTACATAAACAATTATAACATAACATTGGTATAATTTATATATTTGTTTCATAAATAGAAGCTTAGAAAATCATTTACTTAATAGTTCAAGTATTATTTCCAAAACTATCATAGTGGAATGGGTTCACTCCAAAAATCATTTTGTAGTCAATGTTAACTCCCAAGACTATCATAGTGGATAGAGTTAAATACTAAACATGGTTTACTATACATTCCAGTCCTGTTAAACTCTTGAGATATCAATCATCAACCAATGTGTTGGATGGAGATATAGGTCCCACCCATCACATAATTTAAATCATACATAATTGTGCCACAAGATCATAAAACAATTATCATATCAGAACCAATGGAATGAAACAGGTTTTATAAACATTTATTTAGAAAATAACTAATGGAAAATAAATAGGTTTCATAATCAATTTATCATTTTATCAAAACATAACCTGCTGAAAAGAAACAGGTTTCATAATAATTTCATCATTCCATCAAATAATAGCCCATGGAAAAATAAGAAGGTTTCATAAGTATATTATCACCAAACATAATCCATTAATAGAAATAATAAAAATGGTATCTATAAGAACCTGGGTTTTTAGAACGAGTTAAAATCCAGACCCTATTTGAATTTTTGAGTTATTCCTAAGAAAACTAGAAAAACTAGGCAGTTGTTGAAAATTTCCAGACTACATGCCATGTACTTTAAGGTACACATCGTGTATGGGTTAAGTGAGTGTCAGCCGTGTGCTTGCCGAGTACATGCCGTGCGATGACCGTGTAAGAATTTCATACTACACGGTGTGTAGTTATCGACACGCCGTGTACCTGTGACTGTGTGGAGGCCATACATGGCATGTAGACCAGTTGGTTGGGTAGAATCATTTAACCAAGTACATGCCGTGTCATCCCTGGACACGCCGTGTATTCTAGCCATGTATGAGGAATATACATGGCGTGTGGGTAAGTCGGGGAGGAAAAGAAGAAAAACTATGTACATGCTGTGTGATACCTAGCACATGTCGTGTACTAATGTCAACAATTTTTGGAAAGTAAGTCGGTGAATTTTCAGCCGTCATATGAACAGTAAAATGATACATTCCATGTACTTAAAGTATACGCCATGTATTGTTTTTCACTAAAATGGGTAGTATCCTCATTTTGAGCCAGAACCCAAACCCTTCGACGAGTTTGGGTGGGAAGAGCTGGTTGTACCTTGTTTTTGCTCTAGATCGTCTGTCTGAACACTATTTCAAACACCGTGTAATCCGTTGGAACCCCCTCAGTAAGGACTTGATTCCTATTGGGCCATTTTTCTTGATTTCTGTTCTAGAAATAGTTATTGGGGTTTGATCAGTTTTTATTCTTTTGTAGATCTACCGTGTTTTAGACCTAATTGGATACTGCTATCGGAGGAGTATCATCGTACGAGTCTCAGGTAGGTGGTGCATACCACTTTTTTTGTGTTTTCGTGGTCATTTGGGTGGCACAGCCTTCGGCGTGTTTTAAGGTATTTTGAGCGGGACCCAGTTTTATCTGATATTGCATATTAAATTAGTTACTTGACCTGTGGGATGCATTTGGGTGTGCCCTTTACCTTTTTTTCTTGATCGGGGCCGGGCGAGGGGTCATTGCTCACTTGGGGAATTTTGGTTGGGGAAAGACAAAATGGTTATGATTAAACTGTGATGTTTTATCTAATAAGTTTAGTTTATTAAGCCTAATATGAATTGTTAGAGGCTATCAAGACCTCAGTGCTGGTATGAGACAACACCTTGCTAGTGTAATTCAACTATTTCACTGTCTTTCCTATTTAATGTTTTCAATTGTGATTATATATGTGATGTGTGATATTGAATATGCTGGAACCTTCATGTTATTCTAGGTGTAACCTAGGTATTTTTGAGTTATGCTGATCAGGTTTGTCTTAGCCCGGTTTACATTGGGTGGTTCTGACCACGAGATTGGGTGTCATGGGTGTCGGTTGAGGCAGGATGACTGTCAGGTTGGGCATGGCTCATGTTACTAGGAAGACAAGGCCATCAGACTTGAGAGACATGGTCATAGGGACATGAGGTGTCAGAGGTGTTGTGTCTTGGGTACTATTTTGGTGATTACCGCTCACCTGGAAACTTTGAGTAGTGTGCACATAGAGAGACTCTGTGATGAGGTGGTTTTGACCACTCGTGTGGGTAAATGCTCCCGTTAGTTGCAGTTTAGGTACTATTGGTTTGGGGGTGCTTTCCATAGGAATCCACATGAAAGGTGAGGATCCTTCAGGGGATAGCATTGAGGCTATCTGGTTGGGGGCAGAGGCACACCGTTATTTGAGGGCAGATACCATTGTCCCTTCAGATTTTTATTTTTAGGGAAAAAATAATTGTTCCTCCGGCTACTTATTTAGGACAAACATCGATGTTCCTCCGGGTTACTAATTCTCGGGCATTCCTTCGGGACATCAGTACTTGAGACACACGGTGTTAAGGGGTACATGGTGCCGGGTACATGATAGAGATTCCAGAATTGGCCGAAGCAAGACACACTCCATGTTGGCTACTGAGCACCAGTGGATTTTGTGTTTATTTGTGCATCATTCTTTTTACTGCTTTCTTTATAAAAGAATGACTGCTTAAACACTTATATTAGGTATGAACAGTTGGGTGGTATCCTACTGATATTCGTCTGTCACCCTACACAGGCCCTTTGGGACGCGTGCAGACTTTATGGATTTACGTGCAGGAAAGAGGTCAACATCCGGAGCTGGGCTGCATTAGCTATTGCATGAAGATGGTATGGACCTTGAGGTCTTTCCTAGCTATAGTTACTTTGTTTTGATTACTTGTTTTTTAGCTACAGTTGGTTATCCATTGGAGCATTTACATATGGATATTTATGACCTTCTTAGGATGAATGTTTGTTGTTCAGTGGTAGTTAGAAGTGATCAACATGCTGTTGTGTTTACTTTTCACTGCTTTTGTTTATGTTTATTTCTTCCTCGGTTTTTTTGATATTGAATGTGCTTCCGCTCTACGGGTTTGGTTTGAGTATGCTGAGTCATTTATTCTACTGCATCATTATTTTTATACTTAGACTAGTACCATTATTATAATCCTCTAAGAGTGTATAGCCACGCCACTATACCTATAAGACCCTCATTGCTAGTCGGTAGCCTTTGGAATTCGGGGAGGTACACCTAAGGTAGTAGCACCCGACCCGTTTAGCACTGTTCGGGTGGCTGTTCGGGTCCAGGTCATTACAAAGTGGTATCAGTGGAGTTCTTGACTGGGATTTAATAGTAGTGTTTTACTGGATACTAATGAGATTGAGACTTCTCTTTTTATTTCTGCTAGTTTTACTTTTTGGGATATGGTATACTAGAGATAGGTTGTTACTGGAACTGGGTTTCTAGCTTATTCTTGGGTGCCTACAGCCCCAGGTAAGAGGGATGGACCAAGTTACCTTGGGTGGGAATTACTGTTTTCTTTTTTTCTTAGATTACATTTTATATGATTTCCACCTTGGTGGCTCACTTGTTGTGTGATGTTATTGATTGTGATATCTGACCCTTGACCCAGTGTAGTAAGGGAGAATTGGACCTTGGCATGGTATGACAAGGCTTGTTTTCTTGGCTTTTGATAGGCACATTTTTATGTATTTCAATTTCATAACTGCACGTATTCTTTTTTAAGTGATGATGCCATGTGAGGAATATCAAATTTCCATCCTTTGTATTCTTTGAAATGTGAATAGGTGAAAGTCTGGATATAATTTCATGTTTATTGCAATGTGTATGATATGATTTATATATTTGTAGAATTGCATGCGATGGGGTATTTGGGTCCGGCTCCTATATGAGAAGGTAGATACTATTGGTTGAGGTGAATTTGATCACCAGGATTGGGTGACTCAGTCATCAGTTTGAGGCAATGTTGGTTGTCGGGACGGGCATGGCCCGAGGTACTTTTGATACTTGGCTCTATTGGGGGCGGGTAAGGAGGCCATGGGGTCGGGATGCCATGGGGAATGGTTGTAGTGGGGGAGAGTAAGGGTTGTAGTTATGTGATGCCTTTTACTTCTTTCTTATTTGTGTTGAATAAATATATATATATATATATATATGGGTTGTCTGACTATTTATGGTATTCAGCGGGTTCCTTTTTGGGGGACTCATATGGAGAGTCAGACAGGAGATGGTACAGTGCCATAGGATTAGGTTCAGGATCTAGTGCAGGAAGATTAGGAGCTGCATGTATAGGCTTAGGGATAGGATCAGGTTCAGGGTCCAGTTCAGGCAGGACAATAGTTGGGTTTGACAACGTTCAGACCATGGCTCGATGAGCAGCTCCGAGCAAGCTTGGTACCTGTCTTGCAGGGAATCAATAGAGGAGCACAGGGTACTGAGCCATCCTTGGAATATTTGACGTGGGAGTTACAGTCACAACACTTTCTACTTTTTCAGGGTGAGGGTGGTCCATAGGTGGCTGAGAACTAGATAGAGAGCATGCAGATGATCATCGAGAAGCTCGAGATGCCTCTAGGGTAGAGGGTCAAGCTGGCGATGTACATGCTGAGAGGACTGGAAAAACATTGGTGGGATGTGTAGGTTCAGACTCGCAGGCATGAGAGACTAGCATGGAAGGACTTCGAGGATAGGTTCTTTGAGTACATTTACCCAGAGACATTGAGGGCCAAGAGAGATCAGGAGTTCTTGAGCCTTCAGCAGGGAGACATGTCTGTCATAGACTATGAAGCTATGTTTTCTAAGCTGTCTCGCTTTGCACCTGGTATGGTAAGTGATGATTCGGAAAGGGTGAGGCACTTTGAGAATGGATTGGAAAACTTGATTTGGATCCAAGTGAATATCTTTAGGCTAGGTTCATTCTTAGAGGAGGCGAATCAGGTGCTCATAATAGAGGGAAACCAGAGGGATATGCTTCAGGTTGGCCGGACTACGACTTTAGGTGACGGTTCAAAAAGCATGAAGCGAGGACGAGATGAGTTCTAGCAGGTCAGTCAGGCCAAGGGCCCAGCTAGACCACCTCATATTAGTTTTTCGTGGTTTTCTTTTAGCGCGAACAACCAGGACTTGTTCAGACTCAGTGCGATATGTCTCCATAGGAGTTCCGATCATGTGGACAAGTTGGGCACCTTGAGAGGTTTTTTAGGTAGCCTTCTCAGACAGCTGATAGGAAGGGACCAGTACAGATTGTGTCATATGGAGTTGGTTCAGGTTTGGTACTAGGAGAGGGTAGCCGAGGTTTAGCGGCACATAGAGGATGTGACAGAGACAACGAGACCCGGCTGAGGGGTTAGTGGCCAGTGGCTAGAGTAGCACCGCAGGGAGGTCAGACATCAGGAAGCCGTACATCAGGCCAGGTGCATGCCATGGAGCATCCAGAGGCTAAGCAGGCTGGTGAGCCGATGACAGTAAGAGGTAAACCACGAGTGTGGCTGTGATTTCCATGTTTCCATTTTGTAATGACTTATAGAGGCATGTCCGTTTTGAGTGCATGTGATGCACAAGATCTATGTGGACTAACTAGATGCTAGTCAGTGGGATTGACACCGTATCGGGTGCATGATACATATATATATATATATATATGTATGTATGATATGCATAGAATTAGGAGAATCAAGGATGCAAGTTACTTGAGGTGCCGTGGGCACGGTGGCATCAATGATGTGGGTTACCTGAGGTGCTAGGAACCAGGACCTTGTGGAGGCGGACACCCATGTGGTGCGGGATATGTTGGGTGTCAGGAATGAAACAAGAGAACCAATGTGGGGTAGGGGTGACGATGCGTTATGTAAGGACTATGCATCCAGAAAACAGGTTAGTGAACCTTTGTTTATTTTGAGTTTTGTTGTGTTGAGACTGAGTTAGGCGAATCCTAAGGTGGGGAGCCCCTTGTGGAAATTATCCAGAACATTCAATATCAGGGTTGTCCGGGTTATTTTAATTGGGGTGGTATGTTTGGTGCCATCTTCGGGTTTTTTTTGATAGCTCGGGGATGAGCTATATTAATGTGGGAAGATTGTAAGAACCTAGGTTTTTAGAATGGGTCAAAATCCTGAACCTGTTTGAATTTTTGAGTCATTCCTGAGAAAAATGGAGAAACTGGGAAGTTGCTAGAAATTTCCAAACTACACGCCATGTACTCTATGGAACACACTGTTTATGGTTTAGGCGAGTGCCGACCGTGTGCTTTCTGAGTACATGTCATGTGATGACCGTGTAGAAATTTCTTACTAGACGGCATGTAGTTATCGACATACTGTGTACCCAAGACCGTGTAAAGGGAATATATGGCGTGTATCCATGTTGGTCAGGTAGAATCGTTTAACCATTTACACGCCGTGTCATCCTTGGACTGACCGTGTAGTCTATTTTTGTATGAGGGATATACATGGAATGTGGGTAAGTCGGTAAGGAAGAGAAGAAAAACTAAGTACACACCGTGTGCTACCTAGCACACGCTGTGTAATCATGTCAGAAGGTTCTGGAAAGTAAGTTAGTGAATTTTCAACCATCATATGAATAGTAAAATGATACACACTGTGTACTTAAAGTACACACCGTGCATTTTTTTCCGCTAAAATGGACAATAGCATCATTTTGAGGCAGAACCCAACCCCTTCGACGAATTTGAGCAGGGAGAGCTGGTCAGGCCTTGTTTTAACTCAGGATAATCTGTCTGAACTCCGTTTCAAACGCCGCCTAATCTGTTGGAACCCCCTTGGTATGACCTTGATTCCTCTGGAGCTGTTTTCCTTGATTTCTGTTCTAGAACGAGTTATTGGGGTTTGAGCGGTTTTGATTCTTTTTTAGATCTACTGCATTTTAGACCTAATTGGAGGCTTCTATTAGGGGATTAGAATCATACGAGTCTCAAGTAGGTGGTGCACACATCTTTTGTTGTTTTTGTGGTCATTTGGGTGGCACAACCTTCAGCGTGTTTTTGTATATTTTGAGTGGGACCCAGTTATATCTGATATTTCATATTAAATTGTTCACTAGACCTGTAGGATACCTTTGGGTATGCCCTTTACCTGTTTTGCTGGAGCGGGGCCGGGCCAGGGGCCATTGCTCACTTGGGGCATTTTGTCCAGGGAAATCCAAAATGGTTATGATTGAACTGTGATGTTTTATCTGATAATTTTAGTTTATTAATCCTGATATGAATTATTAGAGGCTCTCAAGACCTCAGTGCTAGTATAAGACATCACCTTGCTAGTGTAATTTAGCTATTTCGTTGTCTTGCCTATTTAAAGTTTTCCATTTTGATTATACATGTGATGTGTGATATTGCATATGCTGAATCCTTCAGGTTGTTCTAGGCATGAACTAGGTATTGTTGAGTGATGTTGATCAGGTTGGGCTTGTCCCGGGTTTCATTGGGTGGTTCTGAGCATGGGATTGGGCGTCATGAGCGTTGGTTGAGGTAGGATGAATGTCAAGTTAGTCACAACCTGAGTTACTAGGATGGAAAGGCCATCAGACTTGAGCAGCATAGTCGCAGGGACATGAGGTGTCAGTGGTGTTGTGGCTTGGGTACTATTTTGGTGATTACATCTCACCCGAAATCTTTGAGTTGTGTGCACACATAGAGACTCTTTGATGAGGTGGTTTTGAACACTTGTGTGGGTAAAGGCCCCTGTTAGTTGTAGTTTAGGTACTATTGGTTTGGGGGTGCTTGACGTAGGAAGCCACGTGGAAGGTAAGGAGCCTTTAGGGGATTTTATTGAGGCTATTAGGTTGGGGGTAGAGGCTCGCCGTTATTTGAGAACAGATATCGCTGTCCCTCTGGATACTTATTTTGAGGGCAGTCATCACTGTCCCTCCAGCTACTTATTGAGGACATGGATCACTATTCCTCTGGGTTACTATTTCTCGGGTGTGCCTTTGGGACGTCGGTACTTAAGACATGTGGTGTCAGGGGGCACATGGTGCCGGGTATATGAAAGAGATTCCGACATTGGCCGAAGCAGGTGACACTCCATGGTGGATGCTAAGAATCAGTGGAGTTTGTGTTTTTTGTGCATCATTCTGTTTATTACATTCCTTATAAATGCATAAATGCTTAAACACTTATATTTGGGATGAACTGTTGGGTGGTATCCTACTGAGATTCGTCTCACACCCTACATGGGCCCTTCGGGACGCGTGAAGAATTTATGGATTTACTTGTAGCAAAGATGCCAAATTCAAGTGCTGGCCTGCATTTGCTGTTGCATGGAGATGGTATGGACCTTGAGATATTTTTTATATGGAGTTACTTTGTTTTGATTACTTTACTGTATCAACATGCTTACTTGTTTTGTAGCTATAGTTAGTCAGCCATTGGCACCTTTACATATGGATATATATGACATACTTTGGATGCATGTTTGTTGTTCAGTGGTAGTTACAAGTGATCATCAAGCTGTTGTGTTTACTTTCTGCTGCTTTTGTTTATATTTATTGCTACTGCTATTTTTTTTGATATTGAATGTGCTTCCGCTCTGCAGGTCTGGTTTGAGTATGCTGAGTCATTTATTCCGTTGCATCTTTATTGTGATACTTGGACTATTACCATTGTTATTATCCTCTGAGAGGGTATAACCTCCCCACTATTCCTATAATACCCTCACTACTTGTCTGAAACCTTTGGTATTTGGGGAGGTGCGCCTAAGGTAGTGGCACCCGACCCATTTAGCACTGTTTAGGTGTCTGTTCAGGTCCGGCTCATTACAGTATATATAGAAGATACCCCTAGAAAATCATAATTAACATAAAAGGATTTCATCATATATGTAAAATAATTTTGAAAGATTAATCAATTAGAAAATATCTTGTGGAAAATATCCCTTATTTGAAAATAATATTTGTAATTAAAACTAATAAAATAATATGGAAACCATTTTCTTGGAAAATAACTTTGAAAAATTATAGAGGAAATTTCAATGAAAATAATGGCCAGGGAATCATTAAAATCTGTTCATTTCGTACATGTCAAAATAATGATTCCTTTAACATTTTTGATAAAATACAACTGAGTCTTGTTTATAAAATGACATGAAGATTACTTTCAAAAAATTTCTTAAAAATTAAAACAACAGTAAAAAGTTATTTAAAAAATATTTTTATTTTTTAAAAACATTTTTGAAAACATTTTTAGAAAACATGGTTTTGGAAGAAAAACGGGTTTCCGACTGAAGAGATAAATAAATAATATTTTTATTAAAAACGTTATTTTGAAATATAGGGTACATAATGAGAGAAATATTATGTTAAAACATGTATTATAATGAAATATTTATAGTATAAGAAAATAAATGAGTTTCTTTAGAGATAGACTGTAAGGTTTTCTCTTTGGAAACCTATTCAAAAACAATCCCGATAAACGATGTTATTATAACATAAAATCATTACCACATTAGTATATTTTGAATAACAATAACCATTTAAGATTAAAATAAAATAAAACTTTAAATATAATTAAAATATGAATATTAAATATATAACTAGTAAAAGGGGTAGTACATGCACCTCATAGAGGAAGATGGGTGCATAACAGAACTTACGTACCAAAGAAGGCAATTTGAGACAAAAATCCCTCGCCTTAAGTCTCAAATTCCTAATTACACATTCAATAATCCTTTATAATAAATATAATTTTATTATAAATATATTATAGAACCATATTATTATATATTATTCCATTTATGATTTACTTATGGCCTTTTATTACTTATTTAATAATAATTCCATGTTAAAGTAACATTTCGTGCAATAACTATTTTTTGTGTATCCTTTAATGTTTTTTTTGAAAATAATAAATTTATTATGGTTCCATCAATAAAATTATGTTAACCATAAAATAAATATCATATATATTCAGTATATATGTAGTTATATTAATCTATAAATGATATATATAAAAAATTAAATACAATTTTTATGGAAAAGGGTTGTCGTATGTATGAATGAATATTGTTTTAATTTTCAAAAAGGATTTAAAAAAGGTAAATAATATATTACCATTATACAATAATTTTTATTTTATATATATTACATATTTTCATTAAACCCATCCATATTACCTTCCATGTAAATTGTGAATGAATCACATTGCTTCATGAGGTAGTAGTTTGTCGTATACACGAGCAACATTACCATATTCCCAAAAAATGGAAGTAAGGATTTATATGTGATATAAAAGTTATAAAAGTATAATATTATCAAATATATCATATGTAAACATTTTATCCATCATTATATCTAATCGTGAGAGTTGGTTATGGAAAATGAATAAGATCGGTTCACGAGGTGGTAGTCCGCCCTGTAGAAGAATAATGATTTCTTATCCCATTTGATGACACAGGGGATGTTTTTTGGTTGTAAAAAGGATTTTCACACTGACAAGGGTTGTTATTTTTTATTATGACATAGATGATATTAAAATGGGATGTTTCTTGAAAGGTTTCTAGTGGTGATGTGAGATTTTAGTTTATTATTTTACCTTTTATCAATTGGCATATTAACTAATCACCTCTAGTTTATTTCTTTTAAGGGAAACCCATACAAAATGAGAGAGAATGAAATTTATTCTACACTAGTACATCCTTCACATTTACTAGTGTATAATGGTTTGATTTTATTACCTAGGTATGAGAGTTCTCTAAGGATTCTTATATTGGATAATTAGGTGGCTAGTGATTTGGTTTTTGATGCAATGTATGTCAGTAGTTGGTCTCATTCTATAGTGTTTTCTGGGTCCTTACCATTTTAGGACTTGGTGAGTTAGACATGATTCCTAGTTATCATAATTACAATACAAATGGGATAACTATATTGTTTATTCCATCCCCATATTTGATGTTCATGTGTGAAACCATTGTACAGTTTTTTTTGTTTTTTTTAAATTCATTAAATTTATTATATGGGAACTCATAATGTTGTATCTTTGTTCATGTTATTTGGAATATTCTTCAAAAACATGTTTTTAAAAGTTTATTTTCAAATATATGGTTTCAAAGGAAATAAAAAGGTTTTCCTTTTATATATGTTTTAGGAAATTAAAATGTTTTTTTATTAACCTTAAAAATTCCCATTTTATATTTAAAAATGATTATTTTAAAAGGACTAGTTCCATCCTTGTTTTATAAATATGGTCGGTCCTCTGAATTTGATTTTTGGTTGATATTTTTATGATGTTATCATAATTGAAGACTTATTTTACAGTTTAAATTTCAAAATATTATAAATACAATTTATTTTGAAAGGAACCCTACAAAATTCTTTATATATTTCTATGAGGCTCAATTTCCCACACAAACTTTATACACCTTTGAGTTCATGTTTCTCTTTTGTATTATTTTAGATGCCCTGGTTGTTATCTATTCCTTAATTAATGCTCAGGTCAGTCCAATGGGAAACTATTTAGAATGTAGAGAGTGATTGTGGGTCATGTATAATTGAATAAAGATTATTCAAGTTCAGTTTTATTTCTAACTTTGGGATGTTATATGATATCCTTTTCAACCTAGATGACTCTTTGTTATCGACTCTATATCAATAGAATTGTTTATTTCTCTATGTTTATTTTTATAGGATGACATAATTTATGAGTTGTTTTATAATTTTATTTAGTGAATATTACGATTTGGTGTTCTTATTATTTAGAATGATTATTTTTATGCATGGGAATTAATTATATATGTGATTCATGATGAATTTAAGTAATGAATTCATGATGTGATTATTTAGATTCTTAGGGTGAAATATTTTTTAAATTTTGTATCTTTTTATTAACCCATGTTGACCAAGAATGTGTTTTAGGCCTTGTGAAGAATCAATTCACACACTAGTTCATGGTAAACCTAGATGATTCATTATAATCATACCAGCCAAATATGTTTGATTAAAATAATGAATTATTATATTGATAGAAGGCTATATAAATAGAAATTATAAAAACATAATGTTTTTGAAATTGGAAAAGGGAGTAAAATGGTTTAAGGTAATCACTACATAGTATAGATTATATCTATTAAGATACTTATGATTATTCATGTTGAATAATGTAGACCTATGAGAAAAAAAATAACCATAAGAAATATATATTTCATTACATTAATTGATGACTACAATCATATATCCAATTTCATGTTTATCAATCACAAGTTAGAAGTTGTTGATATTTTTAAAATCATAAAAAGATAGTCTAAGAAGGATATGAGAGTCCACACAATTATGTTAATATATATAATTTAAGAGAGTACATATGTGGTACTTTTTAATTATATATTTCAATACATATAATTATGTATCAATAACATACACTGTATAATCCCCAGAAAAATTATATAGAATTAAGGAAAAATTAGAGTACAATTATTAAGGGAAGAACCAGGTCAGTTGGACACAACATCTCAAAACTTTCCTTCAAGGAATATGTATGTTTTTTACACAAATATAGAATATGTATTTACTGAGACATGAGTCCCACATGATATCATATGAAATTTGAAAATATATGAATCCAAACATAATGTACTTTAATGTCTATAGAATTATTTGTTTCATGAAGATCACAAATACCCATATGTGAAAGTTAAAAGAGGAAACTAAATAAGTAATCTTCATGGGATACTTATAAAATCAAATAGGGTACGTATATTGGAATAATATATTTCAAAAACTTTTCAATTATCTCGATGTAAATATTATTAAGAATAAATAAAAATATATGTGAAAAGTGAATTATAATTTGAAAAACTTGGAGAATATTTCATAAAAATTTTACTAAAACAAAATGAAGAAGAATATATCATGAAGAAAATTTCTATAGATGTTTATTCTAAAAAAAACAATGATAAATATACAGATTCTCCAAATGATATAAATAAATTTAAACTATTGAATAAAAATGTTGAAATTATAAATTTTATTACCAATCAAGAAAATCTAGTGCACACAAGATGAAGATTCTTAATTTAAAATCAAACTACTCTCATTTCATAGGTTAAACAAAAAACTATAGTAGATACAGTCATCATGATTAACTGATTAGTTTTATGAATAAATAATTGGGATTTATTGAGAAGAATTTCACTTGGGATCGTATAAATAAACCTGATAATAAATATTTTATAGGTACCAAGTATATGTTTAGAATAAAATTAAAAAAGAAAGTAGAGAAGTCAAGAAACAAGACCAGATTATTTTTTAATGGTTATTCGCAAAGGGATGGAATATATTTTTGAAGATAATTTTTCATTAATGGAAATACTAGAGTCCATTGGATGTTTATTAAAGTTGTATATCATATAAAATAAAAGATATATAATATGGATTTGAAGTCATCCTTCTTCAATAGATACCTAGAAAAAGAAGTTTTACTAAAATGTACAAAATAAATCATTTTAAATAATGATTAAAGTATGGATGAAAGATTATTTTTATGGATTAATATAGGATTCCAAATCATAGATCTATAAATTGTATGGATTCATAAAATAAATAAATTTCATTAATGTAAAGGTTTAAAGTAACCTTTATATATAAGTGATGTCCAAAAGTACTTTAATTGTCATAGTTTATATGGATAATATGACATTTTCTAGTGAAAAACAATATCCACATAAGGAATTTTCAAATGAAATGAAAATTCCCTTTTAAGAGTCAAAGTTTGGTAAGATAAAGTATTTTATAGGATTATATATTTCTCAAATATATGATTTCATCATCCCGTCACAAGAGAATATTTCCAAAAAAGTGTTGGAGAAATTTTCATGTAGGATTACAAAGAAGTATCAACACCCATATCAATTGGAACTATATTATAAAAATGCAAAGTTGTAATTAGTTTTAATGAAATGTAATTATATAGAATTTTTAGAATCCTACTATACCTAACAATATCATGACTAGATATAACTAATTAGGTGACTATTTGTGTTATAATTTAGAGTCATGCTAAGAAGTATAGTATGTTTCATGAAAAAATAATTCTTTGATATATCAAAGGAAAAATGAATTATGGTCTTCTATACAGAAAAATTAAAAATATGAATGATGGTTTTTATAGATGAATTTTGGGATATATATTTTAATATAAGAAATTTAACAACTTGTGGGACATTATTTCTTGGAGAAGGTTGGGTGAGTTGGTATAGTAAAAAAATATTTTAGTGACCTTAAACATAGCATAAGTATAATATATAGTTTTATGTCACGTTTTATATATATATTGAGCATGAAAGTATAACTATAAGATTTAAAATTATTTTTTGAGAATAAAATGAAAATTTAATGATATAAAAAAAGTTTTATTAATCTATCAAATAACCAAATACAATACTCAAGATCATGTCACTTTGATATCTGGTTTCACTTCATTATGAAAAGTGTCTAATGGTTATATAAAATTGAAATACATTTCCACCATTGATTAAATTTTATAAATCTTCACCTAATAAATGTTAAGATACTAGTTTTTTTCATTAAAGATGAAACTTCATGTTCTTACTTACCCTATCACTTTAGGAAGTGTGAAATGTATAACTACTATGTTTGGTTCCTATTAGAAAATGTGGTGAGTAAGTAAAAAAACTAATCACTATTATGTTGTGAATCCATGGATGGTGTTATTAAAAAAAGGTATAAATATTTGTATAAGTTTTTGGATTGAGGTGGATAGGATACAAACCACTTGACCGAAAGTTTCTTGTCATTAAGGGATTAAATTATCTCAAAAACTCTATATTTTCTTGTGGTGTGGTGAAAATATAATTCTCTTTGAGAAAGGTATTATATATAATGTTTCTTTTAATGATATAAAATGGTTAAAAACAAATTCATACGGGGAGATTGAAGTACCCAATTGAATTTTTGAATTGTATTTTTACATATTGTAAACCCTGAGTAAGAATAATTATAAGGTGATTAAGTATGTTTTTTATTGGTATTAACTTTCATTAGTGGTAGAAGTTGTTTTGAGAATATTTGGATAAATTATAAAAATTACATATTACAAGCATTTGACTATGTTTGATTATATAAGATTCATTTTTAGAATAATGATTGGTAGTAGTTTGAAAATTCATGAAGACCACTAAGGATTATAAGATACTTTCTATAATCCATAAGATTCATTACATCTCTAGAATGGAGAATCAGTGAAGGTGTTCCAATACTGTAAGAGTTATTTAGATTTCATAACTATCATTATGATTTTTTTAAAAGGTTGGGGCTGAAGCCTCAATTTATTATTTTATTACAAATACCTCTTTTTATGACAGGGTAGAGGGACACCCATTACATAGCCTGAAGGCCTAAGGCCATATGGCCTGAATATAGGGCTTAAAAGCCCGTTTTTTTGGCCCAAAGGACCCCTCAATGAACAGTACTACTATAGTACCCGCGCTGCTACAGTACCTGATATAGTACCGCTGCAGTACCTGTTATAGTGCCTCCGCCGCTACATTGTCGTCACTGCTACAGTCCACCGCTGCTACAGTACTGATATAGTGCCCTGCTACAATACTGCTACAATACCATCCTGAAAATTCATCCCTTCTCGGATTTTATTCTAGGTATTTTGGATTCCAAGAAGGAGCCTCTACCACTTGGGATCAGGCTTGTTGGAAAACTATCATTATGAATTTATATAAGAGTCATGATGAAAACTACAAGAGCCATTACACTCTCCATCAGAGTAATTGGACTTTCTGTAAGAGTCATTGAATTTCTATATGGTTCATTGATAAACTGAATGATTGAGAGTGAATTGATACCACCTATTTTTTGTAAGGATCATTGTGATTTTATAAGATTCATTAGTATACTGTAATATTTACTTACACTTATAAAAAAAATATTGTTTGGAGATATATAACTTCAGATACTCTCCCCGAGAAACATAATAGTCATTTACTCTTATATAATGATTGTATCTATGATTTTGGAAAAGTAGTAAATCACAAGAATCAATAAATTTTGTTCCCTAAAAATGGAAAAAGAATGTAATTTAGGACTTTTGGAATTATAGTATAAAATATCCTCATGTTTTAATACTTGACACTCTTTTCATAAAAGATTATGATACATTTTTCTATAATTCAAATATCACGATCCTTATTTTGGGGTGTGATTCTAGTAGTGATTTTAATGAATATTGAAGATAAGATCACATGATTATATTCATGGGAATATCAAGTTAAATTATTTGAAATTAATTATTTTAGTCAAAATAGAGGATTTATTGGGAGCTGTTGACTAGGATACTGGTCTACCAAAAACCATGGAGTGTTTTAATTTATTAATATTAAAGTAATATTCACATAATTCTATGATTATAAAATTATAAAAAGAGTACGTAGAAATTAATCAATTATTTATAAATGATTATTGAGAAGTGAATATCATTCAATCCTATAAAACTATTGTATCAAATATAGAATATGGAGAGAGACTGAAATTGGGATTTCTAAACTGTAAAGAAAACATAAAAAGGAAAATAATTTAGTAATCTCATATATCTAGAATTAGTAAGTAATTTTTTTTGAAAATCTTTGTTACTTGAAGAAGAAGATCATCATCAATAGGTTCCTAATTAACTTAGAGCCACAATTGATCTTTCTCAAAACATTTTCAATTTATTATAATTGTTAGGGAGAGGGTATGAACCAAGTAGGATACTAGGAATCATAGTGGGAGTTTATGTTTGATGTAATATGGGTTTAAGAGGATAATTTTTTTACCACCTGTGTATATAGTGGAAAAAATATAAATTTGGAAGAATTATCTATCACACTAAGAAATAAGTACGCACACATTGTTAAAAATTAAAAAAATTTATTATGCGATGTTATATTTACTTATAGTTATATTTGGGTAAGGTTAAGACATATACTATGAGTGGTTCAGATCCTAATAGGGAAAAAATCTATTTAAAATAAAGAAATTATAAATAGAACCACCACAGATTACCCCCTCAGTTCACTATGGTGTAACAAAATATTGGGGAACTTCATTTTCCTCACAAAATAATTACAAACCTTCAAAGAAATAACACAAATGTTCTTTTATTTTTAAAAAAAATATCAAAATCTACTATAAATAGATAATTACCTTATTTTATTCAATTTAATCACTAAAAACATGAAATTCAATAACTTTAAACTTCTTATAAACCTCCTAATTTATTCTTCCTTTAATTAATATCTCTTAAAGTATTAATAAACTACTGAACATTAAATAATGAAATAAAACATAACAACTAAATATGAAACCATTGTAGACTATATTTCTTTAATAATTTTTTTATCATCGCCATTCAGTGATTCTTCCTTCAAAAATATATTATAATTAATAGTTTGTATTCTTTCCGGGAAAATATTATTTTTCTCTATCCTATTTCATCCACGTACTTCTTATATCATAGAATTTATCAACACACACTATTCTCTCTTTAATTAAAATTTTAATTTCAAATTAAAAATTAAAAATCCAATATCCAATTCCACTTATACCACATAATTATAATCCATTTAATCAATTTATCCCTATTATTCATTCTTGATATGATTTATGGATGTTAAGGTTTGAGTTGGAGTATCCCATGAGTGAACTATAAATCCACATTAACAAAATAATCTCAAATATATGTTATTTTACAAACCATGGAATAAAGAGGTGTAACCATAGAGTAAGAAAATAAAATAATATGAAAGAAACTTAATCTACTCTTAACTCATGAATTCTTAGGAAAATTCATAGTGTAATTATTCATGTTTTCATTCCAAGTATAACCATGATGAATATTATGACATGGTTTAAAGAACCATAATCACTCCACTTTTTAATCATGATCTTGATGTATGTAGACATGATCCTTTTCTTAAAATGAAAATAAATATTTGAACTTATCATAACCAATATAGTATCCTCTGATGTCAAATATAAAAATTAAATGCCATGACATGATGATTTCACTTCGTTCACTAAAAATGATTATGTCCAAGGAGTAAACACTTATAATGTCTAGATATACTAATGAAATCACACTGTGTTACTATGATTTAAAATATTAAGTTAAGATCACTACCATAACTTTGGGGCACTCCCACTCTCTACTTATCCAATCAAAATTTTATAATAAATACTTAAAAAAATGATGAAAAATAGATCCCTTTTATTCAATATAAAAAGAATTCAACACTCTATTATAACAAGTGTGTTTTTAATTAACTCTATCCTCTAATTAAAAACTATTATTCTTCAATTAATTTTTCATAGTATGAAAATAATATATTAAAATCCTTTTATATTCATTAAAAACAAACTATGTCATTTTATCTTCTAAATTCCTTTCAAATTCCTCCATAATTTCTCAAACTTGTTCTTATAAAATTTTTCTCCCTCTAATTCCACAAGTTAACTCATTAATAGCTTATAAAAATATTCATCATGGATTATTCAATGTTCTTATAAGTGATAAAATATGTCCTCAAATATTAATTATATTAAATATATCAAATATTCAAAAATTAGTCACACCATGGTATGGACATTTCAAACATGTAATTGTTTCTTATTAAAAGTTTTTAACATTAAAAAACAATTATTTTCTTATCTATTAAAAAAATTAGCCTTTTCATCTTATAAGACTTATATTCAAACCACAGAGTGAAATTGTTCACTTCAAAATATGATGTGGTTTTTTATATAATTATAGTTCTTGGAAAAAATATTCCTAACAAACATATATAATGATGAATTATAAATATATTAATTTCTAATTTTTATATAAAATTTTATTAAAAAATTCCCATTTAATCATCACTATTTATTTTAAAAAAAAGTTCCACATTTCTTATAACTTTTCCATCGACACATAAAAGGTGTGTTCATATCAATCTTCTTATTTTTGTAACTATATATAGGAAACATAATCAGTATTCCCTCCATGAACCATGATGACACCACATTTTTCATAGAACCATGAAATAATCAATTATATTGTTAAATATCATGTAGTATCCAAAGTTTTTTTTAAAATCCAACCTTAAGAATCATATTTCACCATGATTTTGATTTTATCACCAAAAAATGGATTGATAAAGAATGATTCTATTTCTCTTTTTTATAACTTTATCAATTCATATATCACTTATCTTCATGAATCATGACCTTTAAAATTCTTATAAACACAATGATGTTATAATAACTGTACTATGATTAAATCCCTTAAAACATAGTGTGTATACCTTTATTAATAACTTATTAAAAACTTTTAAAAGTTATCATAAAATCCTTTTAGGATTGTAATAGAATTATATATCATCATATAACTATAATTGTTCAAGTACTGGAAACAAAAATAATAATATTCAAATATAAATTATGAACCAACAAATTCATTCCAATATTCTTCAATTTAATAACATAGGTTCCAATAATGTTATCATTACATTTTTTAAATTGAAATTTACATCATGATTATATTATTAAGAATAATAAAGACGTATGATGGGGGTCATGTAGTGATGGATCAACTCATGAAATTAGTATATTTCTTACCAATATTAGAGATATTTTAGTTTATGGTCTTGGTAAGATATATATGATGTAAAATATTATTCTCATGTAATCAAACCCTTTATTTAGAAGAATATTTGGGATTAGACTTCATAATTAAAAAAGAATGAAATTAAATATTACTACAGAATATAATCTATGGATGGATAGAAAAACATAGTGTATTATTCAAGTCACGGAAGATATGATTTGAGCATGTGTTATTGTTCTTATGAGATCCTGGGAGGATTATATTTCATTAGTGATGTTTGTTTACAATAATAGTTACCATTCATAAAATTATATATTATCATTCAAATCCTTGTGTGTTCATCCATGTTAATCATTATTTTATTTGGTAGAGACTGGTGAGATGACTCTTGCGAGGACTAGATTGGAAAAAAATATGGTTGATTAGGATAAATTTATTCCAAACTGAACTATCATAACATTTATTTTAATGAAATATAATTATAATAATAGATTAGAAAGTTGATATTTTATGATATATATCATGTGTTCGTGAAAGTGGCTCCTAGGTTAGGACATAAACCGATTTTTAAGAAATGAAATTATTTCTATGATAGGTGAGACAATTTGAATTCATTGATTGCATCAATGAAGTAGAATTTTGGCTGTAATTTCCATGTCTTTATACTTATATTCATAACATTATTCATGTTTTTTAATTGATAAAGTATTAAATAGTTCCAAATCATTTCTTAGTATGGGAGGTAGTTGATTTCAAACCAAATACTACTTATGTGAAATTGTTTATTCAGGTCATGGATTGATGAGAGAGGATTCTAAAAGGATTAATTAGTCCTTTAGTTAAATCATTATGGGAGAATGATATGATCCATAAAGAGATTTTGGAGAGAGAAATTGAGATGAAATTATATTAACTCGATTTTTTTGATGATGGACATGCCTGTGTACTTTGTCAGGATAAAATTCCTTTGGTGTGAACAATTTTTATACCTTATTTTTAAGATCCGTATCAATTTTCTATTTTTAATGATTATGGATAATTAAAATGATATTTCAAGTGACTTAAACACATTTTAAAGGAATTATTTTGTAAAATGGTTGATGATGTGATCTATAAAATGAATATTTAATGAACTATTGGATCTCATATAGGGTATATACTATAGGGTTAAAGTTTTATGGGAATCTAAAATATAGAGGGGAGTTGAGAGGGTATTACTAGGGATACATGTTCACCTAAAAATACTAGGAGAATATGAATAAAGAACATACATTATAGTTTATTGGATATATAATGGTTTACATGGTTAGGATAATTATCCTCAAGACCATGCCTGGTGATCATGAATTTTATATTTTTCAATCCATTATAGAATGGTCAATTTCATATTGTTAGAGACTATATATTATAACTATTTTGTTATATTTATATAACAATATTTACCTATTTATCCCTCAAATATCCTTTATAACACCTTATTCTTAGACCCAAACTCTCTTGGGCAATTCTCCTATCATTCTACGAAAATTGTAGTTGTTTCCCATTATCACTTTATTGGATCATGGGTGTCGATCATACGATTAATGTTAGATTTCATATAAGTTATAGATTTCGATTCTGTATTTATTTCTATTATTTTAAGAGATATAGGATATTTGTATGTATAAGTATATATGAATGTTTATTTTTTATCATGTTATATATTTGAGTATTAATATTATCAGTGTAATATTTGAGCATGAATTTTAGGTTCTTTTTGGAACAACATGTCTACGTAAGTTGATTCGACATCTTTTATCATATTACATTATCTAGTGTTATTTTATGATTAATTTTGATTAGTCATTTAATAAAAATATATAATTTTTTTTGAAATCATATTTCGTTAAATATGATATTTTTAACAAAAAATGAGATTGTTCAGAATTAGTTATTTTACACACATTGGTGTTTTAAATTTAAAACAGTGTTTTTAATGGAAAATTTTAGATTAATTAAATGATAAATATTTAAAATGAATTTCCTTGGTTAAAAATTATTTTAAAATAAATTATATTTTTATTAAAATATCTTTGGTGAGTTGTTAGATTTTGTCAAATGATTTTGATATGATGATTTGGTAATTCAGGCATGGTTTATGTTTGGGTAAAACTTTTAAGATTCATTGTTGGTTAATCATATAAATATAGTACATGTGTTAAGGTGAGAAAAAAGTTGGGATAACAGAGGTCAAAAGGTAATACCTCCCTATAGTGTGGGGGTCTGACATGTGAATGAGGATTTACACATAGTTAAGTAATATATAATTGATTTATATTTGTTATTATTTTTTGGGAAAATGATAGTAATTTTTTTTGTGAAAATAGGGTGATTTCTTTGAACTTAGTGTAAAATGAGTGGATTTCGAGAAATGATGTTTTTAGTGAGAAATAATGATTTTTATTTATTTTTAAATCATATGTTCAAATTTAATTATATCTATAAGATGTGTATTTTGAAAGTAATTAAAGGTGTTTAGTAATAATACATTGGGTATGGAATGTATTTGATTAAATAAATTATTTTGTTTAAAACTATTTTTGATTTATTGTATGTAACTTGGTATTTTATATTTTTTATTTCCCACACATTGATGAATGTTGTATTCATTGGTGAAATCCTACCAAATTTAAACTCACCTCTTGCATGCACACTTTTGTTGGCATGTAGAACCAATTTATTGTTTTGTAGTAAATTGAAAATCATCACCCTTTGCCAATGGTGAGTCATAGATACATTATAGTGATATAAAAGATGAGTTAATGGAATAGAGTTTTATTTTATTATTATTTTCTAGATTGTTTGACTATTATTTCATTTGGTATTGAAATATTTAAAAAAAAATTTCCACCATAAAATATTTCTAAGTAGTTTTTATTTAAATAGATTTTACTTTAACATTCATCATTTGTGTTTATTTAATTATGTGAAATAGTTCCCTAGACAGTTTATTTTATCAATTACCACTTGTCGATAGCCTCTGAAAAAAGAGTGTGCAAATGAGGTCATGTGGCATCTTTTATAGGGTCTCCATATTCAGGATACTGAGTCAAGGTGTTATATTCATTATACTTTGAGGCATATCTAACATACCATTCAAGGAGAATAATTCATTCTAAATTATTTGGTGAGTGAATTTTGTCTACTGGATACCTTTGGAGTAAATATTCATTTGGTTATTGTTGAGTGATTCTATCAAATACCCTATTGTGGATGATTTTACATTGAAAATAAGGTATTCATTGTTTTATATTTTTCATTTCATTTTATCATTTATTTTCCTAGAATATTTTTTTATTGGCCTTTATACATTTATTAATCTGTATTTGAAAATAAATATGGCTAACAAAACCCTTCCCTCCTATCTTCATTAAATCACTTAGATCATCTGTTAAAACCTATAGATTTTTTTGTTTGGTTTTATTAATAGCTTATAAATTGGATACATGTCACATGATAAGAACTCAAATTAATGATCCTATGATGATGATTGAAGAACTATTAAGGAAAAATTATCTTATTTAAGTATAGTTATATGAGACTTATATTATAGAAGTTATATGGATGAAATAATGGGGATAAAATTTAATCATATTGAAAATATATTTATAATTATTTAGTCTGTGGAGGAATGTTGGAAAATATTAAATGTCTTATGGATTAGTTTTGAGAAAGATGATAAAGAATAGAGATGTCTTCCATTATATAATGGGAAACAAGAAAGTTATATCATCAACCCTGATATATAACTCTTCATATGTACAAAAATACATATGATTGATATTGTTAGTTACTTTTAATTTTTTTTATTTTCAATATATAAACATTTTCCATCAAATGATCATATTAGTCAAAATGGAAAACAAAATTACTCTAAAAGGACACTATTTATGATGGGAAAAAATTATTACTGTTATTTATAAATATTAGTAATATAATAAAATTTCAATAAAACCAAACTCTCATACAAAAAATAAACTCTTTCTTTCAAATACAGGTAGTTAAACAAAAGAAAAAGACAAAAAATAATTTTTCATGAACACAATTATAACATCATAACAAACTACCTGAATATCAAGGTAAATAACAAAATATTTTTACAATTATGAAAAATAATTTTTTTAAAAAATTTCAACAATATTCATAAATAAATAAAAAAATTGTAAAAATAAACCGTGAAACAAAATAAAAAAATTTAAACAAGAAGGGTAACAAATTAATTTTATTATACATAATAATTACATTATAACAAATCATAAAAAAATTAATTCATATAATAAATAGTTTATAAATTAATTATAAAATAAAAAAAATATAAATTAGATATTTCCAAAATTATAAATTGAAATTAAAAAAATAGGTTTATAAGAAATAAGTTAATAAACAGATAAAAACTAAAAAATAGTAAGACAATTTATATTCTACAAAATCCTTACATTATAATAAACTCTTAAAACCAAAATAATGACAACATATAATTTAGTGACACAATAATACAATATAATAAATATCAAACACATCTCAACTACACTTTAAATAAAACTTAAAAAATTATTGTATTAATAAAAAAACAAATTATCAAACAGAAAATAAATTGAAAACATAGACACCAACATAACTAATTTTTTCTCTAAGATAATATCATTATAAAAAATTATAAAAACCTTGATACATACCATAAATAAGAATATCATACACTTATATATTTTAAAAACAACAAAGAATAATCCACCAATATTATTTCATTCTATAAATCACTAACACTTTTAAATAATGTTTAACAAAATTTCATCCAAAAATAATTAAACATATAATAATGTAAAAAAAATATATTATAAAAAAACATGATATAATAACTATACATTCAAATAGAAAAAATATATAATTAAAATTATTATAACATAATTATACAACCTCAAAATTATAACACATATCAGTAACATGTAAATAAATACTTAAATAAGTCATCAAACATATAACAAAACAAAAAAGAAAAAATGAAACACTACTATTATCAATGTAAAAAATTATTTTTTCAATAAAAACTATCAAAATAATAATATATATAGAAAATTACTTAACTTCATAACTATTAAACAAAATAAATATAAAAATCATGTATTGTTTAACAATAAATATAATTTAAAAGTTATGCTTTAAAAAATAGGTCATAAAATGAATAACAAGACTAGGGAAAATAATAATAACATATTTTTATTTCCCTACCAAGCCTACAAAAAAAATTCCAAAACTATAATAGAAAAAAAAATAGAAAAAATAAATAAAAATTTAAACTGTACCAATAATATTAGAATATTAGTATATATAACAAGATAAGATATGCATGGGATTCATATCATAGTCTAAAAAAATAAACATTATAAGTGGAAATGATATAAATATATCCTAGTGTATGATGGGAATGTGATATGGGTTATAAAATTCATGGATATTTCTATATTTTCCTAATAGTTTCCTTATGTTTTTAATCATTAAGCTGATTCATTTGTGGAAATATATAGATATTATAATAATTTGAAATGTTCAAATGAATATATATATATATATATATATATATATATAGAAACATATGAATGAGTATGCTCTGTGAGTAATGCATGTCATGTACCAAGTATTGTAAGTTGACATTTGACTTCCATCATTAAATGAAGTGAACCTATATAAAATAATAAGATCTCTCTATATTGGTGTAAAAACTTGTCTATCCCAAGTTGAAACTCTATTCTCATATAGTTAATTATTTATCTTTATAATGAAGATTGTAATACACCATTTTGGTTTATGGGATAATCTCATAGAATTTTAAGATTCTAGGGGATATTGTACTACCAGTAGCTTTTAGAGTCCTTTAATGATATCATAGTGATCACGCACAAACATAATTCATCAAGGTGGATTTTATTAGACAATAGGTACACACATTTATATTTATGTTAAGTATTTAATGTTTATTTTTTTATGATTGATTGAGAAATAAAATGGTTTTATTTTACCTTATTATCTATGAGATGATCCTAAAAACCAGTTAGTGGCATCCCAACCTCCTTTATCTTCAAATAAACATGGTTTTTTTGATATCTTGAAGAACATGTATACTATATATTGGTTATGGAGATTTCATAAGGTAAAATATGACATGGACAACTATTGGAAGTTGGATCACTCTTTGAGTCTTTAGGATATGAGATATTGTGATGATAAATTCACTAATTTTTTTCATAGGGTACATAAGTAGAAATCATAATATATACTTCATTGAATCTTATGGTTTTATACTATATTGTAAGTAGAAATATGAAATATCACAACCTGCTTCTTGAACCCTGAGTTTCACAAAATGAGTTTCATATCACATAAATGATATATATTATATCATTAAATACAATAGTCCTTCAATGATATATGTTATCTTATGTACTAATGTAATCACATATTTTGATTGATATTGTAAATCTCAATCATAAAATATGATAAAGGCCAAAAATAATAATAAAATATTTTTTTTACAAAATTACTTATGGTTTATACACTGTATATAAAATATTAGTGTTATTCATTATAAATGCAATATTTTTATGCCAAAATTTAATATGAAATGTTCATATTTATATATCATATTCAAAAAATTAATAAACTGGTCAATTATTTATTTATTCTTTTTTGTATTAATGTTTATATAATGTTAATATAATGCATTCTTAAATTTATATGTAAATTTATTCTTATAAAATTTCCATTCCATGCTATCTATGATAACATAAGATTTAGTTTTAATCTACATTAATTATGGTTTGTTATTAAAGCTGTTATATTAAATTTAAAGGTTGAATATAACCAATAATTATTATTTGTTAGAGTTATGATGGCTTTGAAATCACCCTTTAGTAATGTATCCTTGGGTTGAGGGACTTTGGGTCTAAAATCTCACTCGACTAGAGGCCTATACCTTCTATAGAAAAGTGGGGACAGGCTATTTTGTGACCTGGAGATTACTCATGTGGAATCAATTGATTTCATATAATTATAAATCTTTTTAGGAAAGAGTTTTATACCTCATACATGGGATGAATTTGGATATTTGTAGATATTTCTATCTTATATTTTTGGTAATAAAAATAGACTATGATTTGTTAAAATAGTTACACTTTAATATGGATTTTGTATATTTATTTATTTTATGGAATAGTGATTCCAAAACTAAATCATTAAAATATTGAATTAATAATGAGTTAAAAAATGAGATAATAAGGATTTCATATTATAAAATATTTATGGATTTAATATACATGTTTTTTATATTAAATATTTAGAGTTTAATATTAGATCTATCAAATATTAAATAACATATTTATTTAAAATCAAACACATGTAAATACCTTAACTATCCAACCAAGTAGATCATTACAAATTTGTGTGCTTATAGAATATATTTTGTAAGAGATGATAGATATTAGTAACCATAATATGATTAGGTTTACATATTAAATTATAACATTAGGGTTATACTTAGTTGAAAAACCATAATAAGATTCACACACCAAAGGAATAAAGTTGATGATTTATTTATTTGATAGATTTGGATAAAGAGTTATTAAAACAACTATCCAAGTTTCATATGTGATATTATTAGTATGATGGAATATTGAAATAAATATGTGATGATATAAATTACAAAGTGTACTCATTACTTAGTGAAATATGGATCTTTCACAACTAACAGTAATAATATATGAGGTCATCATTTTAATGGGTGTACATTTATTAAATATTCTCAATGAAAATATATAAATCATGATACTCATTCATAAATATGTATTTGTTATATATTATAGAAGGAATCATGATTATAATTTTGAGATCTCTTATAGGTACATACTCTAAAACAATATTATAATGGTATCTATAGTAAAAGTGTTCTCAAAAAGAATCCTTATGATTATTTGGATGTGAATGTTATGGAATTATATTTCTACAACTATGACTCATGGGTGATAGATGTTGGGTGTGCATCTCATATTTTCGATGAAAAACAATAGCTCAAAGATAAGAGGGAAATGAGTAAAGGTGAAGTATACCTATGTGTTGGAACTAAGGAAATATTTGATTCATTAATGTTTGGAACTTATGATCTATGTCTACCTAGTAGATTAATTCTAGAATTGTAAAATTATTATAATGTTTTCGCTATAAAAATAAATTTTATTTATGTATATATTTTTTGACAAGATGGAATTTTCATTAAATATTAAGAAATGGAGTCCTTTAATAAATAAAAATGAAATTTTTTATTTAATTTTTAGTATATAAATTTTCTTATATATTAAGGACATGGATAATAGAATATATAAAATTGAAAAAATGAAAAGTTTCATTCTAACTCCACTTACCTTTGTTATTGTCACCTTGGACACATTCAAAGGTTCTATATAAATGGATTAATTTATTAATCCAATTATGAAAAACATGATAATAGCGACTCTTTATAATTATATGAAATGAAAAAATTATATTTTAGTGATAAAGGTGAAAGGGATATTATACTATTAGATGTAATACATAATGATGTATATAAACCAATGAGTATTCAAGATAGTTTTGGATTTAATATCGTTCTAACATTTTCTTATAATTAAAATTGGAATGATTTTTTGTTTTTGATGACACACAAGTATGAACATTTTAAAAAATTAAAATATTTTAAAAATATGGCACATAATAGGATGGGTAAAAGTTTTAAAATTATCTAATAAAATTTGTTTTATAAATAATTCACTTATGAATTCAATGATCTTATGAGAAATTATATAATTGTTTCACATCTCAGTCCTCCTAGAACGCTATAGTGAAATAGTGTGTCTATGAAGAGGAATCATACATTGTTATACATGGTTTAATAGGTGATGATTAAGTTTGACCATTATATTTTATTTTTAGTATATTCCATATAAAATAATTCATTCATAATAAACTACCTTCCATTTAAAGTAATCATAAAGACACCATACAAGATATAAGTTAGGAAACATACCAATATTTATTCTATATATATTTAGGCTTGTGAAGCATTAAAAAAATGTTTTCCAAATGATAAACTTATTCCAATATCAGATTGATGTTTTTTTGTTAGTTATCTCATAGAAACCAAAGGATATTATATCTATTTTCCTACTAAGAACAAATTGTTTGTGGTTTGAAAAATTATATTCATTAATAAATAATATATAAATCAATGAATTAGTGAAATAAAAATTGAACTTAATAAAGTTAAAGAACAATACTTAGTAATAACTCCAAATATGGAAGTTGAGGAGATTCCAAAAATATTCATGGAAGAAGAACCAGGTCAAGTTACAAAAGAACCCAAAAGGTCTTGTAGGATTCATTAGGATCGAGAGAGATGTATATTTCTTACGTAAAAAATTATAATTAAATATTTATAAATTGTGAATCAATTATTTTTTGAGAGGCCATTGAGAGTTTTAATTCTTATAAATGGTTATATTAGAAGAAATCTAAGATGAATTCAATGTACACTAACTCTATTTGGAACTTTTTAGATTCACCTAAAGGGGTGGGACCCATAGGTTATAAATAATTCTTCCATTAGAAAAATAAAATGGATAGTATAGTGTCTACCTATAAATCCCACTGTCGGTAAAACGTTACAAACAAATTCATTGTATTTGTTATGAGTAAACATTTTCTCCTGGTTTAATGATTAATTCCATTTAAATATTTCTAGTTACAAGAACATTATAAGTATAATAACTATTAGATGAATTTCAAAACTAATTTACATTATAGGAAATTATTTTAGGATGTGTACATGATACAACTCAAAGGTTTTAAAAATAAAAATGAGTCTGCTAATGTTTTGAAGTTGCAATGATCCATTTATGGATTAAATAAATATTATCAGAGTTTTAACAAATAGTTTTATGATACAATCAAAGATTTTATTTTCATATTTAAAATGAATGATTATTGTATACAGAACATTTCTAGTGGGAGTGTTGTGGTGTTTAAGATATCATATGTAGATGACATAGTCCTTATCAGAATTTAAATCTAAACTTTACATTCTCAAAAGGTGTGGTTGGGAAAATTCTCCTTGATGAAAGGAACGAGTAAAGAAGAATACATACTAGATGTAGATATATATAAATATATATCTAATAGGAAACATGGATAATGTTAAAAACATCTAGTAATGCACTAAATTGAATTAGTATAGAAACTATAAGAAGGCATATTTAACAGTGTCTCATGGAACAAATATTTGGTAGATTCAAAATCCTTCTAAAGGGTTAGATATTATTTATAGGATTCCTTATACATACTATATAAGATCTTTAACGTATGTCATGTTATCTAATCAACCCGATGTTACATATTCTTTGAGAATAAAAAAATAAATACTAATCCAATCATGGTGAGAGTTATTGGATTATTTCCATTAATATCTTTAAATTCTTAGGAAGATATATAAGGAAATATTATTGGTCTTTCAAATAGATAATGTGATCATTGTACGAGGTTATACTAATTATAATTTCCAATATAAAAAATATGATAAGATATCTAAATATAGTTTTATATTTTCCCAAATAATGGAGCCATAAGTTGGAAAATATCCAAACAAGCTACTGTGGTGGATTCAAATAACAGAATAAAATTACATTGATATATCAGATATTGTAAAGGATTTTGTTTAGATGAAGACATTATTTACCAAATGTGGGGTGCTTCTATGAATTGAAGGATAAATTGAACATTTTTGTGACAATAATTGAGATATTAATCAATCCAAGGAACCAAGGTCTCACCAAACGACCAATCATATCATTCACAAAATACTATCTCATTTGAGAGATTATTGAGAGGGGTGATGTGAAGATTTATTTTTTGGATACCTATAATAATGTATTGGATCCTTTGAAAAAACAAATATCATAGAAAAATCATGAGAGTTATATTTTATCTCTTCCTATTAGATAAATGATAAATTATATATAGTCATAATAAATGTATCATGGTTTTATAATAAAGAAATATATATTTATAATTCATTTATGTGTGATGAATTTATATTTGATGAATAGTATAATGATAATATCCCCTCAAAGCATGACATTGTGTTTCCATTAATGGATAATCATGATAAGGTATTATGAGTTGTGATTATATATTAGGATTATAATGAGTAGAATCACATACATGACCTAAAGAGTTTTATGTGATACAAATATTAGACTCATGAGATAATAAGCTATGAATTACTATCTCGACTGAAGCACTAAACTATATGACCTAGAATATTATATTTTCACTGATATACTCAGGGGTGTATTCTTATTACGAATTATTATTACCTGTGGTTGGTGGGATACCAAGCATGAGAATCTTCATACTTTGACACCTTTCTTATGTAATCCTTGAGGGTCATCTAATTAAGGGTTCATTGGGTATTATTTAATCATGTCATTGGTTGGAGCATAACCAAATCAGATTTACCCACTCATATGATGAGAAAATATATTTGGTCCTTTGATTGAATTATATGTCTAAATAAATGACTATTATTCATTGAGCGACATTTAATGTGTGAGTTTGTTTGGATGAATGAAATGTGGTGTATTCATTCAAAATAGTTTGTCTATTTTTGAGAATCTTGAATGTGTGGTTTGGATTATAGTTGACTTCCATGTTCCATGTATTGGATTTGGTTCCCTAGAACTAACTTCTAAGTATATTATGATTACATTTATTCATGGTATTAAATATTAATAATGTTCTTATCACCTCATGATTATTATTCTATGTGAAATTATATGTGTAGATAAATGTTTCACTAATATGTCATAGAAGTTCCTTGCTATGACGAGAACCTAGAATTTTCATAACATTTATTCTAGAATACATGTTCTTAGGTTGGATGATATCCTATAATGGGATATATATGATACATGTTTTCTAGGTCATGGGATCCTAAGACATTGAGACTTCTTATCACAAGGTTCATCATTGAAAATCTTTAACATGAAGAGGTTATGAGAACTTGACCTTCGAGTGGGATATCCACATTTATGTGTGTCATTTGAGGTTCCTATCTGTGGACATCTATAATGGTACTTAGAATTTGAGATTATTATTAATTAATAACATGAGTCATTTACTTCTAAATATTAATGAAAATCATGAATACATATGATCGTAAAGATGTAGGATACATTGGATATGTCACGAGTGATATTACATTAATGAATAATGTTATAAAAGATTTATCCCTTACATTCATTAACATGAGTTTATATATTAGGAAATTTGATGGGAATGGAATTACTTGATTATGTATATATCCATGGAGTTCCATCGGTGAGTACTTTTTTGAAAAGTTAAATAAAGAGACATCAAGATCATAGGTTGATGACAGTAATATAAAAAATTCAATATTAGAGATATAAATACAGATGGTTTATATTAAATAGTAAACATTTGTAGGAGGTTTTATGTTATTTAAACTTTATATTCTTTCACTATGGGTTACTTATAATGTTTTTAGATAATTATATAGAATTTTCAGTGGTTCTTCACAATTCCACAGAGAATGGGGTTAGGCAGTCACATGATTACTGCATCCAAAACCTCTGTTAAATACTATATGAATTTAACATATTTAATAAATGTTATTTTCAAATGTAGTTTAATAATTATTCATGATCAATTGATCCAAAATTTTAAGTCACTAATTATTCAAGATAATATATGTGATTTAAATATTTAATAAATATTTATTCCCAATTTTAGTGAATATAATATTTATTTATTTATTAAAGAATAATGTTGTGATGTTTATTTATTTAAAAAAATAGTCAATATTCAAGGTCTAATAAATATTTATGGGAATTGGAGAAATGGTATTAACAATCCAATGAGAAATAGAAGATCATATTTTATTTGAATAAATAATATTTTATTTATTTATAAAAATAATATTTATTCATCCATGAGTTTAGTGAATGTTACATAAATAATAATAATTTTATTATTTAAACACTAGGTTAATATAGGATCAAGAGAATAATAAAGGACTATGTAAAATTAATATTCTCTAACCATTGATCTATAAATACACAATTATTCCATTCTCTAACCCTAGCCTAGCCATTCTAAAAATTATATGAAATAAATTCTATAGAGAATCCTCTCATGCCCTTCAAATCTATTTTGAAGAATGTTCTTTAGAATAGAGAGTGATCATTCTCCACAACCCTATAAAGTGTAGAGCAAAAAAGAGGAATCCTTCTACTTAAAAGATATTCTTTTGGTGACTAATGATGAATAATGAAAGTATTAGGATCTTCCACACTATAAACTTAGGGATTTCTTTGATGATGTTCAAAGGATCATGGTGCACATTTGAATCACTACTTGATGAAGTCTTCCCTTGAACCCTCTGATGAAAAAATTGTATCATGTGAATTAATTAGTTATAAATTATCTTTTATGAACCTATCTTATGAATTATGAGATGAAATTCATCTAGTTTTGAGCATAAATTTAAATAATTTGATGAATTTTTATTATTGGGAATGGGCCTAACCACCTTTTCTATTCACCAAAACATTAAGGGGTATCAGAATCAGTTTACACAATAATTTATAATAATTTATTATTCATTAATCAATTATAGATTTTTTTAGTTTTAATTTTTATTTTTTTCATTATTTAATCTAAAATCCAATTAACATATTTTAATAATTGAACATGCTTCATTTAAGTTTCATATAATCTTAAATAGGTTAATAATGGACGAATAATGATTGGAGATGGTATTGGGAGGTTCTGAGTTCTGACTGGTTGATATGGCTACATAACATATAACTTTTAAATGCATGTCATGTGTCAAGGTTCAACGCATCAAGATGATCCATGGGATACATCAATCACCTAATAGATCGACATGTGGTCTGTTTAATTACACACCATATTTTGATCATCCATATTTTTAAGTTTTAATGGGATTACATAGTGTTTAGATGGAATACACACTATGTAGTCTGTGAATTTTCATTGTGAATTTCACACAATCCACATGGTAAAATGAATTTCATGTCTTAATAAGTGATTTGTGGACAGAAATTTTTAAAATGTGGAGGTTACATGACATGTATCCAGTGTACACGATATGTAAATCATTAATATCTATAACCAAAATATATGTGGAGACCCTATGTGGTTTTCAATGAAATGTGGAAACTCGTATACATGTCATGTATCTCATTAACACACATATTGTATATGAATTGAGATACATAATAAGTCCCTAAATGTATATCCCAAAAATATATCTTGTGATATAAACAATGTGTAACTCATTTATACACATCGTTCAATCACCTAAAAATTAATAGAGTTAAATTACATAAAAAATTAATTAATTACTGCATTAAAATGAAATTTAAAGGCTATTAGCTGTTGTTCTTAATTTGTAACAAGGTTTTAAGAATTAAATAATGTTCTGTTAATTCTAAGTAATTATTTTAAAATTTTGGTGAAGCTATTTATATTCAAGATTTCTACAAATAATAGGAATCGTCAAGACTCTTCATATAATCATTAAGATAAAATAAATAAATATATAATTAAATGAAATTAATTAGTTCAAGGGTTTTTCTATTAATAATAAAGAATTAATTTAAGTAAATGTTATCTAGTTTAAATTTTCACATTTGTTTCTTTTGTGGATGATTATGAGTTTAGATAAACCTATATATGTGATTTTATTCTTTTAATTTATTATTATAAGACTAAAATGATAGTTTTTTGTCATCACTTCCTCAATACTATATAGGAAATATGTATCCGTTTTTTATTTTATGGAATAACAAAGAAAATCCCATTTTCCCATTATTTTCATGTGAAGAAAATTTATATGTGAAGTATGAATCTCACAAGTGATTAGAGGTGGTTCAAGTTTGGAGTTATGGTGAAACCAACCCTGGTAATATAGAGGGGAATGGGTGAAATGATACAAAATAAACTAATCATGGTTCTAGAAGTTATTTACCCTGTTTCAAGGGTTGGTTTATTTATTTCTAAATAAAACAACCATTAAAAAACATCATGATCCTTCCAATTTATTTTTTTTCCATCAATTGATTTGTTACTTATTTAGAGATTCTTTATCATTGAATAAATTAATTACAAATAATGTATAATGGAATTAAAATATAATTCAATAATACATAAATTTTATTTAGAAATGGTTATTCATTTAATTAAAATATATATAATTTTAAAAATCATGCAATAAGATAAAAATGGTCACTTTGCATAAAATAATAAAAATCTCTTAATTAAAAAATTAATTCAATAACTTTCCCCTACTTAGGTTGAAATAAAACCATAATTCAAAGTGATTGACCAACATCCATTAGAGTTATTTCAATTATCATGTAATTTATAAGTTGAATTTTTATTCATATTAACCTAGTTCATATTAATGGTTGATCTCATATGTGAGATGTAGTGAAACTAGTTGGAAATTAATGAGAAAATACATGTTTAAGATATTAGGATGGGGAGTCTACTCAAAAGATCAGGGAGTTTTGATTTAATATTGTTGTAGAATTACGTGTACATAAATAAATTTTAATTTCTTGTTATTTTCCTATCTGGGTTTTGATATGGGACATCTGGATCCCTTACACTATGATATCCACCTGATAAAATATTCTAAAACCGATGGAGAGGTCTATTATGTTTCAATAAAATAGTGGGATATTAATAAATTCAAATTTATAATATATTTTTTAATCTAGATAAAGAAAAAAATATGAACTTATAATAGAAATGGATAAACATTTGAAGTTGGATTTATCATCATGATTTATATTATAGAAGGACAACCTTATCATTATCTTGAGTTTCTTGGAGTACTATATATGTTTATGAATTTTTCTATTCCCTGAGTTGAAATTATAAGTTCTAGAATCCCCTATTTCTGAAGAGCCTAGTAAAGATGCTTTTCAAGAGGAAATCTATCTCTATAAAATTCTTGAATGATGTGGTATATATTCAATGTTTCATACTATCACACATTTCCCATAATAATCTATAGAAACATAAGAAAAATGATCCATATATCCTATTTCTTCACCTTCTTGGTCTTTATCAAGAGAAGGTGAGTTAAGAGAGATATGATATCTCTATGGATCTATTCACATTCAATCTTTGATACTTAGATCCAACTAGGATATATATAGAAAATATTACTAGCTATATGAATCACATATACACATTGGTATTTATGTTTCCAAGTGATTTGTGCATAGATCTCATATTATCCTCACTACCTCATAGACTCTTTAGTTTTACTTTTAATTATAATAAGAGAAATACTAAGAAGACACTCTCATAAATCCTCACCTTGATTCACCATATTGATAAGAACATGGGGAATGAAAACTAGGCGGTATTTTTGTGAATTAATGGAATAATAAAGAAAAGAGTCCCAAGTCTCAATCTAAGTTTAAGTCTCCTGAGAATTTTTTGTCTAACAATACTATGATCTAAAGATAAGAAAATGAATCTAATGTCATATTTTTTTATATGGTAAGTTGGGAAACTGGATGAAGAACTACAACCAATTTAAGAATCACGGGGAAGCTTTAGGTATGTTAATTATTGAGTTAATTCTTTCCATTCCATCTAATTAGGTATTAGATAATTATTGTGGTACACACATCTATATGCAATTGTAGAAACCAAACTGGGTTTAGAAGATTTCCTGAGGAGAGGAGGATCTTATAGATGTTAATAAATCATGTCTTACCACCTTGGATACATAAGACTATCATTTTTCCTTGATAATAGGTATGAACTTTGTTTTTAAATTTGTTAATATATGCATACTATTATGAACAACATAATTTTTGAATCCTTCCAAGATATAGATTGTTTCATTTTCAAATTAAGAAATGAAATATTCAAATTTTATAAAGACAACATATATTATGGTATGAAAAATTTAAATAATGGGTTATATGTTTTAGATTATAAAAACTAAGCTATAGAAACCCATTATTTATTTACATATATATTACATCTTATTAGATGAGTATTCATTATATAACATAATGATCAATTCCAGACTCATGTTGGTCTAGTATATTTGGAGGCTTTACTACATAAACCATTGGTTCATAAATAAACTACATCATATCAAAATAATTTCTTCATAACTTACACCATTCATAGAAATTTCATGATTAATAACTTTGTTCATAACCTGGGGAAATAAAATATTATAAATGGTTAGATAAAATTATCAGAAAGGGTAAAAAAGGTAGATATCAATGTATAATGACTATAAGGGTATGATAACATGATGATAAAATTTTTTAAACCATTAATTACACATTATAAATCATAATATTGAGTTATGGAATAAACATTAGTTGTCTATAAGAGATGAGTCATAAATTAATCGAAATAAATAAGCCATGAAATCATAAAATTTTCATAATAAATAAGTTTTTGGAATACAAATAATCATATAAAATATTTTACTTAATTTTATGTTGGGAAATTTGGATGAAAGTGTTTTTTAGATGCTAATAGAAGTTTATGCTAAACGTTTTATATTTTTTTGTCAAGAAAATAAATCACGTTACTTTGTAAATTTTGGTGATCAGATTCATGAAGAACATGACTTAGAAAACTAGATGGATTCTTGATAATAAAGTTCCTCTGTTTTAGTTTTCTATGATGGAGATGGTTTGGGAGTGAAGTTGTTCATCAGACTCACCTTTGGTGTAGAATGAAAGTTTCAATCAGTATGAGAATATGTATCAGACTCTGAATGTCTCCATACTAAATATGATGAAGATTTACTTATTTTTAATCTTTGAATATCATCATTTATCAAAAAACGTGATATCAAATCTTTATTAAATAAAGGGAGAAATATTTTAGAGCTTTGGCAAGTGGTTTATGTTTCCCATTCAAAGATAGATGATACTGGAAGGATGTGAAGTTATAAAACATTCCAATATAATACATATGATGTGATGATAATAATAATTCTTCTCTAAGACATGATAAAGTAATGGTTACAAGAAGGATTTTATGAAGAATAAAGGTAATGAAATTTATGTTTCTAAAATTATGGTCTACCGGTCCATTTGACAAGTAGATTCATTAGAATGTATGATACACCATAATGAACCTATGTAAAATGATGAATTGATAGTTGCATAGAATGTTCTCAATAATAATATCATTCAATCAGATGTGATGTTCCACTAATCTATTGAACTCATTTGTTGGAATCTATACGAAATCAGAGGTTTAATTGTTTTATTTTAATTGTTGAGACCAATGAATTGTTCTCTATGGGAGTTTTTTAGAACGATGAAAGAGATGATATCAGAGCCTGATCAATTAGACTAAGAACAATAATGAATTCAACCATTAGAAAAAATGTTCTTTGTTTTTTATCTTCAATTGGTTCAAGAGCTTAAGAAGTATTTATTTGTTCTACAATTGGGTCGAGACTCATTGGATAAGGAGTGATGTCGATCCATTAGATGGAATCCAAGATTGATCCATCAAACACATGATGACATCAATAAGTCATTTATTATAGGATAATTAGTCTAAAAATTTAATGAAAAGTTTAAATTATTATAAGATATCATGACATGTTTTCAAAGGGGTGATTTCTGAAAAATTACTTTCAAATGGGGTTCTCAAATTATACATAAGCTACGAAAATGTGTATGGATGAATGGTTTCAAGGTTTTTGTTTTTATTTGGATCAAAGAATATGAATTAGTAAGTTTATTATCTGGTATAGATAACTATAATGATCATTATTCAGTTATAATATGTTTTTATAGTAATGAGAATAACATCGTAACATAAAACGGAATTAGAAAGAAGAATGGTTATAAATTTCATATTTGGATGAAGTTTTGAGAAGTTTCATAAATGTTTGAAAATAATCGAGGGGAGTTGAAAATAACTGAATAAAGTTAGTGATTTATTCTAAATAAAAGATAAATTCTAATTATATAAATTAGGTTGGGAAGGGAAATTGAAATATGTTTCCCACCCATTAAACTTTTGGAACACTTAAAAATTGACGGAAGTACATTGTACTTTACGATGAAAAAGTATTGTTTATGTGTAAAGAGAAGAAGGAACAAAAAATTTGGAAGAATGCATATGTTTCTGGATAGTGGTTTCGTAATGAAGCTTCCCAGACATAATAATAAGAAATAAGATCATATTTAGTTATCACCAGATAAGACCAAGTCATCGGACACATTTTTTTATGAAGAGGATGAAGTGGTTTAGAGTTATTTCTAGGGTATTATTTCATACATGTTTTCCAAAATAAGGTATTTGATGGAGGAATTAGGTTGAACCATCAGATTAAGTTTTATAGTAATTCTAGAGGTATATTATTTAACTACTACTAGGTTTGAAAGTGAATATTTTTTTGAAGGTTATCAAAAGTTATAGTTGATAAGTCATCACAATAACTTGTGTTGAACCAACTAGTGAAGGTTTCCTAACTTATTACACAATTTTTTTACATCAATAATTCCATAAGAAGATCATTCACTATTGTATTGATCATAGTGCTACACAAGTGTAAGGGTATATCATACATTTTGTATCCAAACAAAATGATTGTTTTATAGTGCATTGTGTGTTGTCAGATTGTTTCTAAACCAAGATATGGATATAGCTACTCTTACTGAGTATAAAACCCTATACATACTTATATTTCTATGGATGTATGAATGTATTTTCTTCATAAAAGTTATATATCTTTAAAACTATATACATTTTGTTTCAAAAGAATGGAAACATAAAAGGAAAAGGTACCACTAATTCACCCCTTCCCCTCTCAGGGATACATTGATCCTAGCTAGAAATTAACAAGTTGTATCATAGTGAAGGTTCCCTTTGTTCACACTTTTCCAAAGTGTTTTTGAAGATAAGTTCTTATGGAGAATCTGAATTGTGTGAAAATTAAGGGTATTACGATAATTGATATAAAGAACTACCATTTTTGGAAATATAGAATGTTGAATTATCTTATGTCTCTTAGTCATGATGGTCTGGAATCAGCTACAGATTGGTTTCCTCTTATTGAAGAAAATTTCCTCTCATATATGTGTATTATAATAATCTTGATAATGATGGAAGATATAAGAATTCATTACTCACATAATTTTTTTAAAGTGATTTTATAAGAGTGAAGTGAGTTTCTACCACTAAAATTATCTGGTAAAATTTAAATAATATTTATGAAGGAAATAAAAAGCCAAAGAAAGAAAAGTTAAAAATCTATATACTTAAGTATAAATATATAAAATGGGTGAGAAAGAATCTGTTGGTGATTTATTTACAAAGATGAATGATATTCTTTCCACTATAAGATTTCTTAGTGAAAAGTTTTAAGACTCAACTACTGTTGTAAAGATCTTAAGAATCATTCCTGATAATTTTGATGCCAAATATTCATCATTAAAATATTAATATACTAAAACCCTATCTCAGGACGATCTTTATAGAAATCTTATTTCTTAGAAAATAATAATGTATAAAAATATGAAAGGAAAAAAAATTTGATCTGCAAATTTCCTTCAAGGCTTCTAATAAATAAAATTCTAATAAGTTTCTCAAAGAATAGGAAGTTTCATACTCTGAATATGAAAATGTGGTATGTGACAATATTGATGAATTTTTATAATTATTTTCTATAAATGTGAAAATAGGTACATGAAATTACAATGGGAAACTTCCCTTTAATTGTTTTTTAATGCGGATCTGTTTCGAACTTTGATTTTAATTGACCACATAGAAACAATGAAGAATATAATTAGGAAGATGAAAGAAGGTAAAAAAGATCATGAAAGAAAGAAGGTGAAAAGTAAAAATATTATTCCAAGGTAAAGGATATAATTTTTTCCAAATCCAAAATTAGAAGCTTTTTTTCTAAAAGTGATGAAGTATAAGACCATGAAGTTAAGGTTGAAAAGTTTTCAGAAGTTGATGGAGAAAATAATTTCATTGAAACCATTAATGATGAAGTTTTTAGACGTAGTGATTATAAAGAAGAAGAGACTGTGATTAAATTTCATCTAAAAATATAGTTGGAATAATGTCTTAGTAAAGTAGTAATAATTTATAAGGAAAAAAAGAAGTTAAAGAAAGAAATAACTACAGAAAATAATCAATAATGTATTCTTGAAGATAAAGATAAGTTTTAGGAAGAGGATGATTTTGGGAAGAATTATGTTGAGAAGAAAAAAAATTATAATGAACAGCTTGTAGTAAAGTTAAAGGAAAAATAAAAAGAGTTGTAATTTGTTCAAAAAATATCTATCTAGTATTGAGTGGAGAGTTATAAGTTTCAAGAAATTTGTTAATAAATATGTTCATATTTATAATAATGGTGAACCTGCGAAGGATCTACAAACATTACCTTTATAGGTGGAAAAGAAAGTTCAAGTTGTTCATAATAATAAGAAAGTTGGAAAAGTACTGTATGTGACCAAAAAAAATAAAGTGTATAATTTAGAAGCTTTTAAAATTTTTGAGTCTAAAAACATTTCTACTACTTTTGGTTCTGATAAGCCTGATAATAAATCTAAATTTAAAAAGGAGATTATGATCGATAATATAAAGTTAGGGGATCAATATTGTTTTGATGAGAAAGTTTTTAGGAAACATGCTTTCAATTCTAGATTTTATGAAATTCATATAGTAAAGTATTCTTTCTATGAATACTACTATTATTGTGGTAGATTTGGGTATATGAAAAATATGTGTCGGTATAACCAAAAATATTATAATAATTCCATGAGTTCAAGAAGGAAAATCATAAGAGGGGTTGGTCATCACAATGGAATAAATATAAGAATTATGTTTTTGAGAAGAATAAGATGGATTTTATTAAAGTTGAAAATATATTATAACATTTGTAAACATTGTTTTGAAATACGTGGACAACATAAAATCTTGTAAAATGGTTTATTGTTTTATTTCCAAAAAACTAAAATGTTTATAAACATTGTCATATTCCAGTGGTGAAGAAAGTTAAAGGAAAATAGAAATATCTTGTTGTAGAAACATATATAAAAGATACAAAAGGGGAATGACCTAGGATATTGGATAATGGATGTTCTTCTCATATGAAAAGTGACTTGAGATTGTTGAAAAATGTAAACTATTTCAAATAGAGAATAATGGAAATTATCAATAATGAATTTCTCAGAATCAAAGTTATGGGATCAACCATTATTGGGGAAGAAAAGTTAATGTTCAATAAATCTTATTTGTATACAGGATAAAACACAACATGATAAGTGTTTAACAACATTATTATAATGTAAAATAATTTGTCTTCATAAATGATGGTTTTGTTTTTGAAAAGAGAGGAAGATGTAAAAGTTGTTACAAGAGGAGAATGTATCAAATGATACTTATATCAAGTTGGTGAAGGTTAGAATTCACGTTACATTATAAAGAGGGTAAAAAATAATTTATGTAAAAAACTCTCGAACTTATTTTTTAGAGGGACATGAAAATTTTATCTAGGATAGACAGTGTCAGTGGTATTCCATGTATGAAAAGAAGAATATATTGGTGTTGAATTTTTTTTCAAAAAGGAAATATCAAAAAATATGTCCATAATAAAGTTGATATTCATTCAATGCAACCTAGAAAAAATTTACATTATAATATCTATGAGCTAATGAGGAAAAATAAATTTTCAAATATAAGTGCATAATTTTTTTATTAAATGATTTTACTCAAATTACATGTGTTATGTATTTGAAACATAAGTCACCTGCTCTGAAGATTTTTAAAATTTTCAACAGAAGAGAAGAGAGGAAATTTGGGTTTAATGTGAAGAAGTTGAGAACTAATAATGTTTATGAGTAAAATAATTAAGTGTCAAAAAGTTATATTTCAAAGAATGGAATTCAACATATGTTCTATACACCATACACACCACAACAAAATGTTTTTTCTGAAAGGAATAATAAAATTTTGGTTGAAATGGGACATACTATGTCACTAGAAAATGGTACTTTTCATTAATTTTGGAGGAAATATATGAGAATGTAAATTTATTTTAAGAACCAATGTTTTTATAGAATAAATTATGATATTAATACTTTTGAAATGTTTTATAAAAAACTCTAAGTTTTAAACACATAAAAGTTTTTGTGAGCCCCTGTATCATAATTAACCAAGGTGGAAACCTTGTAAAAAAAATTCATAATGGGGAATATGGAATATTTATTTTCTATGAAATATAATGAAGATGTTATAGATGTTAAAAAAACTTATAAGAATATTATTTGACTCTTTTGATGTAAAATTTAATTAAAAATAATGGGGAAGATGTGTCATAAACACATGAAGATGCAGAAAATGAAGTGGATAAAATAATTTTTGTTAAGAGATTTGATAAGAAAAAAAAATTTGATACTGCCCAAGAAGAAAAAAAATACTCACCCATTTCTAGTGATGGGGAATAATTTTAAAAATATTATCTTATTCTGAGGAAGTAAGTGAAAGGTCAAAACATAATTGCTGATCAACATCAAAAGGTTCAAACAAAAAGAACAAAAAATGTTATTACACAGAATTATTTATATTAAAGGTTGAGCCAAAATAATTTTTTGAATCTTTTGAGTATCCAAAATAGATTTAGGATATGAATGATGATTTGGATCAAATTGAGAATAATGATACTTGGGAACTCACACCTAAACCAAATGACAAATTGTTTTTGATAAAAAGTTGGTGTTCCTAAAAAACATTAATAGAGATGGTGAAGTGATGAGAATGGAATAAATAATGGCGTGAATTGGTTACTCATATATTGAATGTATCGATTTTGATGAAATTTTTATCCAGTGTAAAGGATAAAAACAACTAGAATATTTTTCTTTTATTACTATACAACGAAGCTACACATTTTTTTAGATGGATTTACAGTAAACCTTTATCAATGTAGATGTTGATAAAGATGTTTACAGTGAACAACCATGTGATTTTGTTATTGATAAGGATCAATGTTATGTATGAATACTAAGGAAATAATTTTATGGGTATAAGCAAGCTCTGAGAGGTTGGTACTTCAAATTGGATACCTTCTTAAAGGAAGTTAAATTTTACGAAAGGAAGGGTTGATATTAATCTGTATATCAATTAAATTCATGAAATTTAACTCATTATAATTGGATGTGTTAATGATATAATATTTTTAGTTAATGATGAAATAACTTGTGAAAGGTTTTCTTAAGAGGTGAGTGTTTTTTGAAATTTCATTTCTGGGTGAAATGAAATACTTTCCCAGAATAAAATTAAAAAAAAGAAAAACATATTTATTTATAAATAAAATTATGTTAAGGAACTTCATAACAATTTTGGAATGGAAAATTTAAAATGATTATCCAATCCGATTTTAGTGTCAACCAAGTTGACTAAAGATGTAGAAGTTAAGGAAGTTTATTCAAAATAGTTTTGAAAGATGATTAGATGTTTTTTTTATCTAACTACCTCAAGACGATACATTATTTATGATGTCACCAAATATGAAAGATTCCAAATTGCTCTACAATAATCAAAAATATTATAGAGAAAAATAATTCTCATATATATAAAAGGAAAACCCGATTTTGGTATCAGGTCTGATAGCTCAGAATGAATTGACTTGTTTGGGTATTCTAATGCTGATCGGGTAGGAAGTTTTGATGGTAAAATATCCATATATTGTGATGTTTTATTTATGAGGGAAAATTGTGTTAGTAAGAATAAAAAGAAATATAATTCATTGATTCTTTGCACAAATAAATCCGAGTATGTTTCCACAACTTAAGCTACCACACAACTTATGTTGATGAAAACTTATTTGTAAGACTTACTTGTTGAATTGAAGTTACCTCTTCTCTTGGATTATGATAATAAAAGTGTTAGTAACCATAAAATAAATATATTACAACATTATCATTGAAAATATATTTATAATAAATATCACCTCATCAAATATCATGTAAAGAATAATTAACTGAAGTCAGAGTATATTCCTACATTGGAACAAGTTGCTGACATATTAACAAAACCTTTAACAAAGGAGGAATTTTTCAAATTGATGTTTAACATGGTCATCCAAACTCTTTTTATCCAAGGTTTTGGTCTGTGTCTCTATCTTCTATCTCATATAGTTTTCGGATAATATTTTCAACGGGGGAAAAATAATGTTTCATAAATATATCTGTTCATATGTGCTAAACCCTTTCCAGAAGCATGTATGTAGGGGAAGTTGTGGGTAAGATGTGAAATTAGCATGAAAATGTGTAAACTATTCTATAAATTTTTTGGAGTGGTTGTAGGAAACTTAATTTTACAAGGAATAAAACTAAGTGAATAAATATTTCATGAAATATGTGATGGAATGTTGGAATGATGATGAAATTTTAAGAGTTATTAATTTTGGACAACATGGTTTTATTGGCACTGATTCTTATTTTCTCTAACAAGTAATCTCACATTGGATTATAATTTCTGATAGTAAATAAATTTCATGAGGTTACAATGTTTAGTGATTTATGGACCTCTTCTGACTAAAAATATATAGGGGGTTAGATTTTTGGGATCAATTTGGATGAAAGTGATTTTTAAGATTCAGAAAGAAGTTGTAATTAATGTTCGGTCTTTTGTTTTCAAGAAAAGAAGTCAAAATAATTTTTATGTTTGGGTGATCAGACTCATGGAGAACCTAAATCATAAAATCATATTAATTATTGATAATAAAGTTCCTTGGTTTTGGTTATCTATGCTGGAGATGTTTTTTGAGTGAATTTGTTCATTGAAGTCACCTTAGGCCTGTAATGAAAGTGTCAATCAGTATGGGAAGTTATATCAGAGCCTAAATTTCTCCATACTAAATCTGATGATGATTTTTTGATTTATTTGTTTTCAACATCATGATTAATATTTAAAATTGTGATACATGCTTTTTGAAATAAAGGGGTATAGGTTTCAGAGTTTTTACAAGCGGTTTGAGATTCTGATTGAAAGACATTAGATGATGGAATGATGGTACGTCATAGAACATTACAATATAATTCAGATGATGCTATGTCAACATTAATTATTCTCAATGTCTTGAGTAATTAATTATTACAAGTAGTAGTTTTAGGAATAATAAATGTTATGAAATTTATGTTTCTGAAGTTCTGATTGAATACTTCATCAAACAAGACAATTCATTAGACTGTCTAATCTCCCGTAACAAACCTATCCAAAGGATCATATTATAGTGGAAGATAAATTATTCACTACCGATATTAGTCAATTGGAAGCAATGGGACACCGATCTATCAAATTAATTTTTTGGTATCTATATGGAATCATAGTCTGAATATTTGTTTTTGGAATTATTGTGAGAAATGAATTATTCTATGTGGGAATTGTTGGGACCGATGAAACAGATGAGATGAAAGTTTGATAAATAAGATTAAGATCAATAATATATTCAACCATTCTTATAAAATAAATGTTCAATGTTGTTTATATTTAATTTTATCAATAGATTATGATTTTTTATCTACAATTGGGTCAAGATTCATTAGACAATGAGTGATGTTGATCCATCAGAATGAATAAATTATTGATCCATCAGTGGAATGATGACACTAATAAGTCATCTGATACAAGATCATCAAAAAAAAATTTAAAGAAAAGAAAAAAAGTCATGGAATATATATCGATGTGTATTCAAAGGGTTTCCTGCTTCCAAATTATTGGGTAAGGGGGTATTGAATGATACATAAGTTTCAACAATTTTTATAGAAGAATGATTTTAAATTTTTTGTTTTCAATTGGTTTGGAGATTTAGAATGTGTATGTTTTTTAGATTTTGTAGAAAATAATAATGATAAGTCTTCAATTATCATATATTTTTATATTAATGAGAACAAAATAAAAAGATAAAATGGTGAGAAATATTAAAAAATTAGATGTTGGATGATGTTGTGATATGTTTTGTGACGGTTAGAGAAGAATCAAGAAGATTTGAGAAGGTATGAAGAAGTAAAAGATGTATTAGAAATCAAATATAAATTTTAATTATAGAAATTTTTTTTGATTGATAAATTGAAATAAGTTTCTCACCCATTCAACTTTTTGTGCACATATAAATTGAAGGATGTATATTTTACTTTTTTATGGTGGAGTTTTATTCATGCGTGAAGAAAGATAATGAATTAATAGTTTTGAAGAAAGAAGAAGTTTCTGAATAAAATTTTCCTGATGTTTTTTTTAGAAAGAAGAAGAAAAAGAAATATAGAATTCAGTGGTTACTGGATCAGATAGTGTCATTGGATGTAGTTTTACAGGGTAAGGATGAGGTGGTTCCAAATTGTTTCTGAGGTATTATTCCTTATATTTTTTCGTGAAAATTATATTAGATAATAATTAGACTGATCCATCAAACTAATTTATTTTACTAAGTCCAAAAGTGAAGATATTTAATACTTTTGGGTAGTAAAGTTATTTTCTGAAGGTTATCAAATGTGAATGTTTATAATCCAATAATTGTTTTTTTGAAACAACTAGTTAAGTTTTCTCAACATTTTTCATAATATTGTATTACATCACCATTATAGAAACAAGAACATGAACTATTGTATTGATCATAGTGATACCAAAGTTTAAGGGTATATCCTACTTATTGTATCCACACAGTAGGATTATTTTCTATTGGATTTTGTGGTATTGGATTATTTCAAACCATACTAAGGATATAACTACTCTTATTGACTAGTGACCCTTATCAGTACTCACATTACTACATATGTGTTATTTTTTTAGAAAAGTGGTAGATCTTTAAAAAGTGGTTAATTTTATTTTAAAATAAGATAAACATAGAAATTGCATCACTATTTCACCACCACCCCTCTCATTTATACATTTATCATGGATGGGTGTTAACACAATAAAGGCTTACATTCAAGATTATCAGTGTTATATTTTTCACTCCTAAAACTATATTAGAAGTCATAGTTCACTCCCATACCTATCATAAAGAATAGGGTCACTTAATTAATTGTTTTTAACTCCCCATTGTAGTCTTTTTTATCTCATGATATATCTATAATTACCCAATTCATTGGAGGGATATATAATTTTGGGCCCACTTGTCACATAATTAAAACCATACATATGTTTGCAGTAAGATCATAAAACCTTTATCATGTAATAAACAATGTTAAGTAAATGGGTTTTATAAATATTTCACCAAAGTATAACACATGGAAAATATACTAGTTTCATAAACCTTTCATCAATTCATCATAACAAAACTGGTGGAAAAGGTTTGAGTTTAATAAATATGTTTTCATAATAATCATAAACCATTTTTGGAAATAATAAGGATTATATCATTTGATATTATCCCTATTAAAGATTAAGTAACATAAAAATATTTCATCTTATATGAAAAATGGCTATGAAATATCACTAAAACAATTATTAATGAAAATATTCTTTCCACTTTGAGACTACTTCCTTAAATTCTAAAAATTTCCAAAAATGTTATGGAAAATATTTTCTTTGAAAATTAAATAGAAAAGGTATAAAGAAAAATTAAATTTACTTAGTTTTAATGATGGTGGTAAATTATTTTCAAACCATTTAAGTTAAAAGTAAAATATTCACTTCATACTTTTGTAAAAAAGAAAAAAATACCGCATTTTGGAAAATAAAAAAGTAGATTTATTTTAAACCATTTGGTACAATGTCTATCATAGGTAGAAATTTGGTTAAGAAATAATAATATAATAATAAAATAATTTTGAAAATATTTCAGGGAATATATCGACATAGAAGAAAAATGATTTTTGACTGAAGAGTCAAATAAAGTCGATTTTCCTAAAGAAAACTATTTTGGTCTCCTGAGTACTTAAAGAGTAGAAAATGAATGGAAAAAATTTATTTTCTATAAATGAATATAGGATAAGAATATTCATGAGTTTATTTATTGGAATATCATAATATTTCAACATTATAAACTTAATCATAAACATCCCTGAAAAAGAATGAGATTATAACATAAAATCCTGACATTAGGGTTGAATTTTTTATACATGTTCAAACCTCATTTATAATAAATATATATTTATTGTAAATATATTAAATAATAATAATAATTTATATCATACTATATATTATTTAATTATAACCTTTTATCAACATTTTATTAACAATACGTTTTCTAAAATCAATGTTCCAAGTGATAACTACTTTGTTTTTCATGTATGTTTTGGTTCGATGGTTTTATTCCTTGTAATTTGAACATGGTTATTTCATCTCAATAATTATAAAAATTATATAAATATAATTTATATCAATTATTTAAATATTTATAGTCACCTATAAAATTTATATATAGAAAAATGAATTGCACCATTCATTTAGATAATATGCCATACGTACACATGAACATTGTTTTAACTTTTAGAAATATATAATAAAAGAAAGATAAATAATAATTAAACTTTATAGAATCATTAGTATACCATATATATATATATTATATAAATTATTTAAATCTATCCTTATTACTATTCAAGTAATATGGAAATGAAAAATGAATCACATCTCTTTGTGGAGGTGGTAGTGCATACATACACATGAGTGACGTTATCGTTTTCCAAAAATTTGGAAGTTAAAAAGGTAGATACAATGTTATAATTGTAGACACCGGAAAAGTCCGTTGTTCCCAAACGAAGCTCCGGATGCGGAAAGCGAGGTCATATTTGGAGTCAGAAGCACATTTCGGAAGACCCGGAGGCCTTGCGCGGAATTTTGGAGACCCGCGTGCAAAGTTGGAGAGATGCGCGCAAACCGCCCGGGATGCGCGCAATGCGCTGGCCGGCGTGAAAATTTTGCGCGCCCGTGGCCCGCGCGACTCCCTTGCGCGCCGGGCCCGATTCCGCGCCCGCGAAGGAAATTGCGCGCCCGCGAAACAGATTCCGCGCCCGGGGTTGCCTATAAATATAAGGCGACCCCCGACGTTTTGATGGTTGCTGGAATTCGAAAGGTCTCTCGTGCACGCAATCCAACCCCCTCCGCGCGCAATGCCGATCTTCAGGTAACCTCCTTTCTTTCACGCAAGAAAGCCTCGGGGTTCGCCTTCGCGCGCAATCCCTTTGGCTCCGGTCCTTTGAATAATTCTTCACCCAATTGCCTTCGCGCGCAAAAGAAACCTCTTGCGCGCAATTGCCCCCGGGTGCGCGCAATCCAGCCTGATTGCGCGCACCCCCCCTTTTTCAAAGTGGTCATTCGTTAAAGAATGAGCCGTTTCCCCCACGCACTATCCGAAGCCCGGTGCGCGCAAACTCCGTCTTCTGCGCACAAAGTGCTGGCCCAATTGCGCGCCAGCCTGCCCATTTGCGCGCCGACCCGCAGTATTGCGCGCTAAGCTCCCCTTTTGCGCGCAAACCGCCAGGGTCGCCCCCTTTGACCCCCTGAGGGTACCCGCCTGCATGGCTCCCGATAATCTTCATCCCGGGTGCCCGCACCGTGCGTTGTCTTCCCGTGCGGCCCTCCAGGCTCGCGCGAAGTGACACAGACCCATCAGTGGCAAGTTCGTCCCGCAAGACGTTAAACTGCATACGTCCAAGCTGCACGACGTTAAACTGCCTAGCGTATCGTCTAAGCTACAAGACGTTAAACTGTACAGCGTTCGTCCCGCATGACGTTAAACTGCACTTTCGTCCAACATGACGTTAAACTGTACCTCGTCCAAGCTACAAGACGTTAAACTGTTCAGCATTCGTCCAACATGATGTTAAACTGTACCACGTCCGTGCTGCAAGACGTTAAACTGCCAAGCATCTTCGTCCTCAACACACGACGTTAAAATGTACTTCATCCGGCAAGACGTTAAACCGTCCGCTTCATCCTCAACACACGACATTAAACTGTACTTCATCCCGCAAGACGTTAAACCGTCCGCATCGCCCGATCCCGTGCCTCGCACGCAGGGTCCCCCACCCGGTTTGGATGTGGCCCTCACCCGCTCGTCTCTGCAAGGATGACGGGATTGAAGTGGCCTTTGCCCACGGGGGTAGAGTGTCACAAACCGAATGAACTACGTGGACTTTGATCTCTGTCTCCTAAACAGGGTACGTAGGAAGCCTCCCTGAGGTTCAAGCCCACCACCTGGTCGTCCCGGTTGTATCCACGTCGGTTCGTCCATCAGTGGACCCCTCCCGGGTTCACACTTGTGTCGATTCACCTATGAATCCGCCCCTGTGGGAGACTGCACGTGTGTATCTCCATTGTGCTTCCCCACTGCCTTTTTCTATTTCTCCTGCCATCGTCCAGCATGACGTGAAACTGTGATCCACCCGGCCGTTCCATCCCCCTCTGTGTGAGGTGGTTCGGTTCAATCCTCCACCCGACGGCCTCGATCTCTTCGTGAGTCGGCTTTCCATCGTCCAACATGACGTTAAACTGTATATCCGAACTACGCTGACTTTGATCCGCGCTAACGCGCGGTACGTAGGAAGCCTCTACGAGGTCCAAGCTCTTCACTCCATCATCCATCCTGATCCTTACCCGGGCCGCCAAATCCTGGTGGGGTCATTCCATTTCATTCCACTCCACTTCACTCGGGAAGCCGCCCATGCGCTGGCCCCAGCGTCGGTGGTTCCCCGCAAGGGGTTCTGTCATCTAATCCACTTCTCGTGTTGATCAGTCTGATGCCATCCCCCGCTGGACGTTAAACTCACGGCATACCCCGTGTTAAACATGGGAAGCTGAGGAAAACCTCACGTAACGCAGTTCCTCGCACCCCGTGCGGGATGCCTCAGGCCATCATGCCTTCGAGAAGCCCTATTTGGGACGGAAGGCAGACATGTAGAGCTGCAGTGTTAAGACAAGCCCCAACACCCAGAGCCACCCGGTCTCCTCACCGCAGGTTGCTGCCCCGACCAGACTCCTTGGAACGTCCGGGCGGAAGCAGCGTAATTAACCGGTGTCCATGAAGATATGGCGCCGGGAACAAGGTTCACGAGCACGTCTTAAATCTATGAGGGAGACCCGGATTAGGCGACGAGTTCCGAGGAGACGTCCACGGAAGGAGGAGCCGACATCCCATCATCCCGGTTTCGATCAAGGAGTAGACGCCCCCGAATAAGGGACGGATGCCGCCCGCCATTGGAAAGCGGGACTGCGGGGCCACAAGCCGCGCGCCCATCCCCTCGGGTCGACGGGCGCATGCGCGAACGTGTCCTGGCGGAACAGCGTCGGAACAGAAACCCGACGCACATCCGCACCGAAACAGAAAAATGGTGAACCCGATGTGAATCTCTTCTCCTCAATACGAAGACCGATGGCTTTTAGAGGTGTTGGAAGACCAGCATGCTTCTCGAACGAGCATTCAGCACCGGGGCACGGAACCCGCCATGGGCTGGGGAAGGGAAATCGGGCACTCCGTCTCACGACGTCGATGGCCTGGGTTCCCCCCACGGAAGGCGTTGTGGCACTAATGGTTGGTTGTCGATTCCTTTTCCTGTCAGTGTTAATGGGGTTTTCTCCCTGCTCTCAGGAATCAGGTCGCCCAGTCCAGCGCCCGATCGCCACCCGCCCACTGGCGCAGGGGTAGGGGAAACACCGACGCAGCTACTTCGCGCGGTCCTGCCCGTTCCACAGCTGTCCCAGCAGCCGCAGCTGCGGGAAAACCACGCCCTCTCTCCCCCTCGGAGGTCATCCAGAGAAGGGTGATCAACAACTTGGTGCGGAGATATGAGGAAGAGGGAGTCATCCCCACCAGGGACATGGCTCGCCTAGGCGTCGAGGAAGCTGCGCCTCGCCACCAACGCCGCCCCCAAGGGCCGCGCAGGGAGGCACCGCTTCCTACCTTGACGTCCAACCGCTTCGGGAGCTTATCCCCGGAACGCTCCGACAGCTCCTTTCCCTACGCAGATGAGGTGGAAGATGCCTGGGACCACCCAATCCGAGATTCGCTCCAGGGATCCGCGATAAGGGCTCCTGTCAGGCCACGGCGACATCGTCGCCAGGCCTCTCAAGTCGAAGAACGGGCTCTCCACCTGCCCGCGCCGCTCATCCCGACTCGTTTGTCCCGACGCCAACGTCGGGCACGAGCGGAAGAGGATGCCCACCTTGGGGCCCTAGCAACAGCGGTCGCGTTGGCCCAAGCCACTGCTGGCTCCCGTCACCATGCCCCTGCGCATCCTGAGCAGGGGCACTTCTATGCCCGATCTGGATCGAGGCCCCGACCGCCCCAAAGGCAGGTTGGGTTGACTCTCCCGGTTGCTGGTACATGCAATAGCCACTACGGACCACCTCGCGGTAGCGCTATTCACCAATGGGGTCTACTCCGTGTGGCTGATCCAAGAGGCATGGGTCATCCCACCTTCCGATCCCGGCCCGGAGGCCTGCCCGGAATCATCTCTCCCCGCGTCCCCTTTGATATCTGTCCCGGTGCTCCTCGCACCTTGGTTTCCAGTCCTCTTGGCCCCAGCACCAATGCGGCCAGAGGACGCCAGGACAGAGATCAGCCATGCCCTAAAGAACCGCCCAGGGGCAGGAAGGCGAGGCGTCGACGCCGAGGGAAGAATGTTAGGGAATTCTGGACAGAGATCCGACCGGTTCGTTTCTCTGATACAGAGGCGGAGTATGATTCGGCGACGGAGCCCTCCCCCCGGTCCCTCCAGTCGGGGGTAGGGGTAGGAATGCGGCACGTCAGCCTCGTACTTCCCGAAAGCGAGATCGATACGATCCCTGCTTCTCTCCGAAGTTATATCCGGAGTAGCGAGGGCCTGGTAGACCCCCAAGGATCAAGCTTGCGGTTGGTACCCGGCCCCTCCGAAAGCGCCTTCCGCCTCGATCGGAGAAGCTGGAGACTTTTTCTGGGGACCGACGGTCGAACCACGATCTAGTGCACCCTCGGCGAGCACCGATGCTACGGCAGGATGTTCGCTCGCCGGCCCATCCTATCGTGATGTGGTAGCTGGGGCACCGCCACCCTCAGAGGGCGGCCCGGGATATGGAGGCCAATCGGCCTGCTCGCCGTATTCACCGTCGGCCAGCCCGTCGGCCCGGCGGCCCACCTCGGCACCACTGCCGGTTCCCCGTCCATTCCCAGTCGTTAAAGAGGACCAAGGAGACCTGGGTCCCGAGTTTGAGTCGTGGAGCTTCTAGACCGTGCTTGCAGAGGGCCACTTCCCTGAGAAGTTTTGGCCAGTCGCAGGACCAGACTTTGATGCACCCGAATCGCTCATCCCGGATGAGTTCGAATGCTTCCGCCGAACTCTCCAGGAGACTCACTCCCGTCTTCACCACCTACAAATGCCATATCCCGGGAGTCAAGCGCACCTGGAGGATATTGGTGTGCAGTGCTGTCAGATTGACCTGGCCACACTCCCCGCGGTTCGGCACCCCGGGTCATTTGGGCACCATGAGGCCCTCCAACAACGATGCATTGAGTGTTTTCAAGTACTCCGCAAGGTTATCGAGGAAGCCACCCCCCACGTGTATATCCGTGGATGGGGGCAATACGCGGCCCTACGATTCGGTGCGATTCGCCGACAGCCCGACTCACTGGGTGGCCCTGAGGGTACATCCCCAGGGACGGAAACAGTCAACATGGCTGACCTGTCGGGAGAGGGGAATGACTTGGAACTTCTCGACGGGGGCCTCCCCCCGAAGACAAGCCGTCATTGGATCCATCAGTGAGAGTTACTCGTCACCAGAGGAACCTCCTGGGCCTCCCCACGCCCACTAAAGCACTGACGTTGAGCCGAAACGTCAGCAAAGGTAAAGAGCACGGCGGGGCTATAAAGCCCGCCGACCCATCTGCCTCCATGCAGAGGGCAGAGGAGGATCCCGAGAAGGCTATACTACGTCAACAGCTCGCCGAGCAGAAGAAGCTAGTTGACCAGCTCCTCGCCGAGCGCGCTGCAGAGCAGCGGCCTGACTACGGTGATCCTAGGCCAGGACAGCAGGGACAGGAACAACCACTCCTCGATGAGACTCTCCCGGGCAACCGTGATTGTGCCGTGTTCGCCGACAGGGGAGAGGCCATCGTCTATGGCAAGAGGGCGCGGTATGTTTCACCACACCCTCCCGAGCGGCGTGACTACCTGAGAGACCCCGCTCGGATTCCTCCCGCTACCCCAAGGGCCGCTCCGCCCGCCATCCCATGAGCTACCGAGTTCGACGACCCGGTCGACGACCCGATTGAAGGGCCATGCAATGTGCTCGTGGTTAGAGATCCTCGCAAGGACTGGAACCCATGTCCAGACGATCTGATGGCGGCACTTATCGCCCGCTTGGAAGCCTTGGAGACTCGGCAAGTGGCGATCCCACCGGACGGCAAGCCATACCCAGCATGGGTGGATGACATGCCGGCACCTCCAGGATTCGGGAACCCCACTTTCGCCCCCTTCAACGGGAATAGAGATCCGCCACAACATTTGGCCCATTTCAACTCGAGGTGTGGGCCTATGTTGGGAACTCCGGCGCAGCAGGAGGCCGCTAAGCTTCGCTGCTTTGTTCAGACACTGGAAGGGCCAACATTTGTCTGGTACAGCCAGCTCCCCGTCGGTTCGATAACTAGCTGGGAGGACCTTCGTAGACAGTTCCTCTACCAGTTCAGTTCCACGACCCGGAAGACGAGTATCGCAGACCTCTTCAAGTGCAAGCAGAGGCCTGATGAGCGAGTCGCGGATTTCGTCGCCCGATGGAAGGGTCTCACGTATTCCCTTGACATGCCATTGACTCAGGAGCAGTTACTGACAATGTGCGTCGGGAACGTCAAGACCGATCTGGTCCCTTCCTTGATCACTCAGAATTACCCTGGAGGGTTCAGGGACTTCTCAGACAAAGCTCAACGTCTTGAGGAAGCCCTGCAACAGGCCAGTCAGGCACACCCGCTGCCTCCTATGATTCCTGCAAGGAGAGTCGGCAGGGCTGAGCCCGCTGCTGTTGCCCAGATAGAGGCCCCCAGGCCGTTGGAGCTGCTACCGGCGAGGCCATCTCCACAACCTCACAGGAATCCGCCTCCACAGGCTCAGTTCCCGACCCAGCAGCGGCAGCCCCAGAACCGGTCGGTCCCCCCGCGTAATGTACCGCCGTAACCCAAGCGAGATAATCAGGGTCCACCTCCTCGGCAGGCCCCTCCAGCCCCTCGTCAAGACCACGCTCCCAGGGGCCCGCGATACCTGACTTACTCATTTCACGAGGATCAGGTCCCCGATTATTTCCGGAGCGCCCTGGAGCAGAGGATTGTGCGACTGCCTGAGTGTTGGAGGCCAGAGGAGGCGCTTCTCACGGATAACCCCCGCTACTGCCCTTACCATCGGGCCCTGGGGCACACCATCCAGCGGTGCTATGTGTTTAAGGACTGACTCCAAGACCAGATTAACAACAATGTAATCAGGTTGGGCCCAGCTCCGGCACAAGTGGCGGGCGTGTTCGTGGGATCAGATGACGATAGTGGCAATGAGGACGAATGGCAGCTAGTCTCCGACCGTGGATCCCAGAAGTATAACAACTGGATGGCCCGCAAGACGATCATTCGTGCCCATGGAACAATCCGTGCGCGCTTGAATCAGCCTGAGCCCCCAGAATCCGCGGGTGCTGCTTCGGCATCATCGTCCCAGCCTGCCTCTTCCGAGAAGAGCAAACGGCGGCGGCACAAGAAGAAAGAGCGCGCCCCGCCGGTTCCGCCACTATCCCGCACTCTCGGCGATTTCATGCCCCCGGAGATGGGGATCCCTCCTCGGATCCTCCCAGTGATGGATGATTCGTCCGATGATAGTGTTGGGTACGCTTCGGTTAATACCGTCGAGCTGGTAAATCCCTTTTTGGTTCCCGACGTTGAAGAACACCAGGTGGACCTCCCTAGTGTCCCCGGTCGTCGCCACCGTCGGAGGAGCCGCAACAACAGGAGTCGCTGGGGCACAGCAGTTGGTACCTCCATCCAGGATGTGTACGCCACTGAGACTAGGCAGCAGGCTCAAAACCGAGCTCAGCGTGCGTAGCCCCCCCATCCGGGGATGACAGATTCGCCTCCGCCACTATTTGTGGTGTGGGACCAGGCAGAACCGCCTCAGCCACGTCGCGACCAGCTTCGTCCTGCCACGAGTCCATCCCGGCCTCCTGACCCCAGTACGGTGACTACTTCCCGGGCTTCAACCAATGAACAGCGAGATGCGCCAAGCACCAGTCGGCCGCCGGTCCAACCGGCAAGGCCCGTCATGCCTCCAACCGCAGAGCAACCTCCTGCAACCAGGGGCTCGCGCTTGGCCAAAAAGTATGATGTCCTGAAGCACTTGGCCGACATCCCAGCAAGGCTCTCCATCCTTGAGGCTCTGCGCATGTCATCTGAGATGCGCGAGGCACTCGCTGAAGCCCTGAAGAGCCCCCTCCAGTTTGAGACAGAGGTTGCGGCTGCAGAGGCCTTTCACGCCGAAACGATTGAGGACGCTGAATGTCAGGCAGTTATCTCGTTCTCTGGTAAGGATGAAGACCCTCCTATACAGGGGCACATTCGTCCGCTGTATGTCACTGGCCAGTTCAATGGCCTTGAAGTCCGGCGCTGTCTTGTCGACACGGGGTCCGAGATTAACCTGATTCCAACTTGTACGCTCCGGAGATTGGGGTTGTATGAGGATGACTTGATTCCCTCTGACCTCAGGATCCAGGGGTACGACCGCACCGAGAAAACTCCAGTCGGCAAGATACGTTTGAAGACCCAGTTCGGTGGCCTGGTTGCCGACACCGAATTCATGGTAGTTTCTCAGGACACTGCGTATAACGAATTGATGGGTAGGCCATGGCTCCACCTTCATGCGGCGGTTCCCTCGTCCTACCACCAATGCCTCAAATACTCTCTTAACGGTCGAGTAGGTGTGCTTCAAGGAGATGCCTCTCCTTTTGCCTCATGTGAGGCCTGCTATCTGGACGCGGACTATTACAAGAGCAAGGATAAGCAGATCCTGGTAGGTGAGGTTGAGCCTGTCGCTGTTGCAAGAGATCCCTGGGCAAGTTTGGATGACGCTTACGTCCTCCCGATCCATCGGTTGGACGTAGCCATGGTCTCGACGGCCTGTGAGTCTCCTAATGAGATGACCGCGACCGCCCATGCCAGCACCAGCGGCCCAGCAGGATCTGGTAGCCCCGATGCGGTTTCCAACGCAGTCTCTCCCGTGGATGATCCCTCCCCAAGTGGAGAGGACGCGGAAGATGCAACCCCAGCCTTTGAGGAGGGCGTCTCCGCCACGGTCGATGAGTTATTACAGGTGAATCTTGGAACCGAAGCAGATCCAAGACCCACATTGGTCAGTTCCGCCATGACCTCTGAGGAGCGGCATCAGTACGTGGACTTCCTCAGACAGCACCGTGACGTGTTCGCTTGGGGCTATGACGAGATGCCGAGGCTAGATCCTCAGGTAGCCGTCCATCGCCTTGGTCTCCCGGCAAACCATCGCGGGTTCAAGCAGCCTCCCAGGAAGATGCACCCATTCTATGGTGCCATGGTTGAGGCCGAAGTTGACAAGCTTATCAAAGCCAACTTCGTGAGGGAAGTTCAGTACCCCAGATGGCTGGCCAACATTGTGCCGGTCAGGAAGAAGAACGGGCAGATCAGAGTCTGCATCGACTTCCGCGATCTCAACCGCCACTGTCCGAAGGATGATTTTCCCCTTCCAGTGACAGAGCTGTTGATTGACACCACGACAGGGTTCCAAGCCCTCTCCTTCATGGATGGATACTCCGGATACAACCAAATCCGGATGGCCCCTGAGGATGAGGAGTTCACCGCCTTCAGGGACCCCCAAGGTATCTTTTGTTACCAGGTCATGCCCTTCGGCCTGAAGAATGTAGGTGCCACCTATCAATGGGAGATGCACCGCATATTCAAGCCAATCCTCGGCACACTGGTGGAATGCTACGTCGACGACTTGGTGGTCAAATCGCGCCAGCATCAGGACCATCTCAAAGATCTTGAGAAAGTGTTCGGCTTCCTCCGGTCTCGCTGCCTGAAGATGAACCCGTTGAAGTGTGCCTTCGGGGTCACCTCCGGGAAGTTTCTTGGCTTTATGGTAAGATACCGGGGTATTGAGATCGATCCAGAGAAGATCAGGGCGATTAGCCAGATGCCTCCCCCAGGTAACATCCGGGAACTGCAAGGGTTCCAAGTCCACTTAGCCTATATACGCCGATTCATCGCGAATCTGGCCGTCAAGTGTAAGCCCTTTTCTTGGCTCATGAAGAAAGGTGCCGCCTATGTATGGGATAAAGAGTGTCAGACCGCTTTTGAGAAAATCAAGCAGTACCTGCTTCAACCTCCGGTTCTGATGCCGCCTGTATCCGGGAAGCTGCTGGTCCTTTAGGTGACCGCCCTGGAACGGTCCCTTGGTGCCCTTCTCGCCCAGAAGAACAACGAGGGAACAGAGAATAGCCTATATTACCTCAGTCGCATGCTCCTCGATGCGGAAGTTTGGTATTCCCCCATCGAGAAGAGCTTCCTGGCGCTCGTATTTGCCGTACAGAAATTACGACACTACTTGCAGCACCATGAGGTACAGTTGGTTTCTCGGGTAGACCCGTTGAAATATATCCTGAGCCGACCTATGTTGACTGGCCGTCTAGCGCGGTGGGCTGTGATTCTCCAGCAGTTCGACATCAGGTATGTGTCTCAGAAGGCCATCAAAGGGCAAGCGTTGACAGACTTTCTGGCTGCTCACCCAACCTCCGCGGATCAGCCGCTGGATCTAGGCTTTCCTGATGAGGCCATTCTCTCGGTCGATCATGCCGATCCATGCTGGCAGATGCACTTTGACGGTGCCTCCCGGAGCCCCACCGGTAGAAGACTCGATAATCCTAAGCTCAACAGAGTGGGCTTGGGTATCGTCTTTATTACCCCGGAGCAAGCCGTGCTGCCATACTCTTTCCTGTTATCAGAGGGTTGTACCAACAATGAGGCGGAATACCATGCCCTCATCACTGGCCTCGAGTTGGCTCTCGAGATCGACGTGCCCCATCTGTGTGTGAAAGGGGACTCCGAGCTGGTCGTTAAGAAGATCAATGGCGACTATGTTGTCAGGAAGCCGGAACTTGTGCCATTTCTGGAGTGCACCCTCCTTCTGATGGCCCAGTTCCCTTCTCGGCCAGAAATTGTCCATATTCCCTGGTCGCAGAACGGTCGAGCAGATGCTTTGGCCAGCCTTGCTGCGTCACTCGCAGAGCCTGAACAGGACAACCTGATCGTCCGCGTAACGCACCGCAGGCTCATCGCTCCCGTTATCCCTGAGGGAGATCGCGGCCCGTCGGTAAGTAATCTCACCACGGTTGCCCCTATGCCCGGAGCCCCGAGTACCCCAGATATGGCAGTCGAACCAGCCCATGATTGGAGGACGCCTTTGGTTGAGTACCTCCAACATGGCATTCTCCCATCGGATCGGGCCGAGCGCGAGCGAGTTCGACGCCGCACATCGCAGTTTGTCATCCAGAGCAGCCCCGGCCTGGAGCAGATCCTCTATAAACGTGGATTTGATGGTGTTCTCCTCCGTTGCCTTTAGGGAGTTGAGACCCCACGAGTCATGCAAGAGGTTCATGCTGGTTCATGTGGTGCCCATCAGACTGGGCCGAAGCTGTCCCACCAGATTCGGAGGTTGGGATACTTCTGGCCCTCCATGATCCATGACTGCATCGGGTATGCCAGGAGGTGCCATGCGTTCCAGGTTCATGCGAACTTTGTGCATCAGCCGCCGGAGCCTCTCCATACCACCAGGTATTCTTGGCCCTTTGTAGTCTGGGGACTGGACGTCGTGGGACCTTACCCGCCGGCGACGGCTCGCCAGTGCTGGTTCATTTTGACCGCCACAGACTTCTTCTCCAAATGGGCAGAGGCAATTCCGCTCAGAGAGGTCAAATCCTGTTCTATCGCTGACTTCGTGACCTCCAACATCATTTATTGATTTGGAGTGCCTCACGCTATCCTCACGGATAACGGAGCCAATTTCCGAGCATCCGAGTTGAAGAAGTTGTACGCCAAGTACAACATTCGCTCGAACCATACATCTCGCTATCATGCGTAGGCAAATGGACAGATTGAGGCGTTTAACAAAACCCTCTCTAACATTCTGCAAAAGATGGTTGGTCAGAACAAGAAGAGTTGGCCGGACAAGCTCCCCAACGCCCTCTGGGCTTATCGGACGACGACTCACAATTCCACCCAGATGACCCCTTATTCCCTGGTGTATGGAGCTGAGGCCGTCCTGCCCATCGAGATCTAGTTACCGTCCTTGTGCACTACGGTCTATGACCAGAAAGCGCCGAACGGAGCTGCTGAATCCCGTCTAGTCGAGTTGGAAGCACTGGATGAGAATAGACTTCGCGCCTTGCACAACTTGGAGAGGCATCAAAGCAGAATGGCTCGAGCTTTCAATAAGAAGGTTCGCCTCCGCTCCTTCCTACAGGGTGATCTGGTACTGGCCCTAAGAGCACCAATGATCCCCGGCAGGAAGCCGCCCAAGTTGGAGCCCAAGTGGGAGGGACCTTTTGTTGTCCACAAGGTCTATCCCAATGGCGCGTACTCCCTAGCGACTATGGATGGTGAGTGTATCACTCCTCCAACCAACGCTAGGTTCCTCAAGCAGTACTTTGCCTAAGTGCACATCGTCCAAGCTACAAGACGTTAAACTTTTCAGCATTCATCCAACATGACGTTAAATTGTACCACGTCCGCGCTGCAAGACCTTAAACTGCCAAGCATCTTCGTCCCGCATGACATTAAACTGCAGTTCGTCCCACACGACGTTAAACTGCATTCGTCCTGCATGACGCTAAACTCCACCACGTCCGAGCTACAAGACGTTAAACTGTTCAGCATTCGTCCTGTATGACGTTAAACTGCACTTCAAGAACTACGTGCGACTTAATTCCCATCCTTATGGGATACGTAGGACCGCCTGGACGCTTGTGTTTCAGGTCCAGACCCGTCCCTTGGTTGATCACGGGCATCTGCCGTCTTTTGGTTGCTCTCAGGGTGAGTCCTCCGACCCTTTCCGGTGATCTGTTAACATGTTTTGGGTACTTCGGTCTATGACCAGTAGTGTTGGATTCAATCCCGACAAGTCCTGTGTTGCTTGTCGGGCCTCGCGCTTCCTCTTGTTCGAGCCTTCACTCAAAGGGATCCTCGTTAGTGGTTTGGGTATGATGCCTTAGTGCTCTCCTACCGCTCCGGGTCGATTTACCGGTGGGTCCTGGGCGGCAAATCGATATAAGTCTTGCGCTTGAGCGGTTGATGCTCGTTTGCTTGCCCCATCCTAGGCTGACGCGATCGGGTGTTGTGTTGCGAATATGGTCAGCGACATCCTTGATCGCCATGTTGGCTCTTTCAGGCTCTGAACATTGGTTGCGCAGTCCTCATCACACTCCGCCTTTGTGCGTTGTAGTGGAATCTCGACACTCTCTTCATACTGACCTTCAGTACACCTCTACACGTTAGGTAGGCCAACCAGGATAATGGTGTCTTTCAAGGCTCCCACGATCTGAGCACCAAGGATATATGTTGATGTCCTCCCTAAGGGCCATGTGTAGCTGGACCCTCATCCCCATAAGGAGGAAGGAGTCGCCTGAACAATCGCGTTCTGGGCCCAGTATAGCTGGAGGCTAGCATCTCTGCCCCTCGGGTGATGGACATACGCAGGCCCCTATCCCAGGATCCTTCTCCTAGAATCGTGCGTGACCGCAGGGCTGGGTATGTTCCCACCTCCACCGTGTCCGCCATACCGCAATAAGAGGATTCCTCCATGGTCCGAACCACACGACCTTAAACTGTGTTCTGGTCCTACCACACGACCGTAAACTGTGATCGTCTTGGCCGCCCGACGAGAAACGACACTGCATCGTGATGTTCTCCTCAGGGGACACTCACGTTGGGAGCTGGTTAGTAACCACGTCATTTATCAATGCCTTTCATGGCTTGATTATTGTGGCTACGCCAGGGATTTCTTAATCACAGGCATGTCGCTGCACAAAGAAAAACCATCCATCTTTAAGGACAAACAAGAAATATCAAATACCGCTTCTCCTGGGTGCGAGGGCCAGACCCGCACCCCTCCCCGCGCTGGTGCCCGATTGTGTTGCGCCGCGCTTCAAGAACTATGTGTGGCTTGATTCCCATCCTTATGGGATACGTAGGAACGTCCGAATGTTTGAAACTTCGGGTCCAGCCCCCCACCTCTTAAAGATTCCCCCCTTCTCTGGGGAATCCGCCACCTTCAGGTCACCCTCAAGGCCTGTCCCTCGACCCCTTGCAGTGGTCCACCGGTGTCAAGAGTACTCTGGTTTATTGCCAGGAGGGTCAGATTCAGCTTGGTCAGGTTTCTTCCATTTTTCAGGCTTCGTGCTCCCTTTCATTCGGACCCATCGCCTACGCCCTGGGTGGAGCCCCCGTGAGCGGTCTGGACACAATGCCTCTGTGCTCTCCCACCGACTCGGGCTGGTGCCCCCAAGGGCCTCGGGCAGCAAATCGATATGAATCATGTGCTTTAGCGGTTGATGCTCGTTTGCTGCCTCATTCCATCAACGGTCAGTGCGGTATTGATGCTGCTTTTCCGCCACGGTCGATAGTACTCCCATATCGTTACGCCGGTGCCCCCAGTCCTTGAGTGAATGGCCGCATGATTCACATTACATTTTCCACCTCCCATTCTGGCCAGGCGAAACCTCGACACCCTTGACAATATCCCTCAGTGAATCTTTGCATATCCAGGGGATAGGACCACGATGTGGCGTACTTTGAGGTTCTTATGGTCCGAGCTCTAAGACCTTAAACTAAGATCTGCCCCTATGGTCCAAGCTCTACGACCCTAAACTAAGATCTCCCCAAATGGGGTTCTGCGTCCCGCATGACGTTAAAACTACACTTTCAGAACTATGTGTGGCTTGATCTCCAGCCTGATGGAGTACGTAGGAACGCCCGGGCATCTCGACTCGGGTCCAGCCTCAGGGATCGCTAAGTCCCGCCCCTCCTCGTCGCCGGCCGTCTGGTCTGGCTTCTGGTAGAGTGGTGCGATTGTGATATTCTCCCCGATTCAGCTCGGGATGCCCCATTGCAATGATGGGAAGTGACAGTTTCCCTGTCAAAGAGGTTCTGTCTGAGAATTGGGGTGATTCACGGCCAAATTAGTGCATCCTCCTAATACGCTTTCCCCACGGTGGCGCAATTTTGAGAGCGTTAGATTCTGTCCGAACAAATCATCACTTCGCCCCACGCTTCGCATGCCCTGTTGATCCGGATTTCCACCCGTGTGCCTGAAGGAACCCCCCGAAGCGGCATTGATGATGACATGTGATCCGCCTCCTGCAATATGAATGATGACCTTCGGTCCGTCTATTGCAGTAGTATGGTCGATTGATCCATTGTCCGCTTGCCGTCTTGGGCATTTCCTGGAAGGCCGACCGTTGTGGATTTCTGAATCCGGGACACGCGATTCACCCTTTCTCATTTCCCTATGTTCGAATGAAATCTCAACGCCCCTAGCGTTGTCCCGCTCGTGTGTCGGAACAAGTTGGGGGGATGATACATTGATTAGTTCTGAGGTCTCCTTTCCTAGGAATGACCTCCCTCTCTTCTTTAGGAATCCAGGCCCAATTGTGGATGCCTGAAGCTTGGTTAACGCTCCCGCGAGACAATGAATTGTGGTTGAGCATGTTAAGCCAAAAGATGCAGGTAAATATGTTGGTTCATACAAATGGATCGAAGTATTGAGTAGCGGAAGAAAAATGTTCTGGGAATGGAAAAAACAAAGCCCCTAGGGATTAGCGTGCTGAATGGATCTTTCTAACGCCGCTACCCTTTGGCTGGCGGCCTCCAGGGCTGCTTCTCGCTCTCTGCGTGCCCTCTCTTCGTCGGCGGTCGCAGCACGCAGCTCGCCGATCCTGGCCTGTGCACGCTCCCGCTCGACTTAAAGTGTGACCATCTGTTGGCCCGCCTCCGTCAGGTGTACCTGGGCGTCAACCAGCTGGGCCGTTAGTTGCTCCACAAGCTCAGTGCACGCTGCGACGAAGGCCTCCTTCTCTGCTGCTTGCCCTTCGAGGCACCGGACATCCTGCTCCGCCACGAGGAGTGCCTGCGTGTTCTCCAACACGTCCCGACATTGTGAGACGTCGGCACGCCGGCGGCTCTCGTGCATCTTTTCGGCCATGAAATCAAGGACCGTCAGATGGAGGTGTTGAGCATCAGCTCCCCCGACACACAAGAAGCGCAGCCGGGTTTGAAGCGATCCCATGCGCCCCAGCCACTCCGATGAGGGTCGCCTGAGGAAGCGCTGGATGGACTTCCACCCCCTGCGGCGCGTTATCCGGCTCTCCTCGACCGCCTCCGCGTCCGAGTCATCCATCTCCTCGGGATCGGCAGGCCGGTAAGCAGGGAAGGCAGCCAGCAGGTCTGCTGCAGGGTCCGCCCCTGGGATGTTCTCACGGGGGATAGGTTCCCCAACATCTGGGCGACCTTCTTCTCTTGCCCCAGCGGTGTTGACACCCTCGTCATCCCCCGACCTCTCTCCGATGGCAGCACCGCCGGCGTCCGCCGCCCCCCGATCAGCAGTTGGTGGGGCCGGCTCGGAGTGAGCAGTCTGTTCTGGAGCAGGCGGCATGTCTGCCACCGGTCCGCTCATGGATGGCCCGGGTTCGGCAGCCCGACAAGCCTCCAGTGCCGAGATCACTGCGCAAGGCATGCCACGGTTAATCACGGATCGTCAACGGCAAGCACCAGCAGTAAGGTAATGAGACTTACGGGAATCTAAAGCATCATCTTCCGCTGTCCCGGCCGCCGCAGGAACAACTACAGCAGGGGACCCCTCAGCGCTTGTCAATTCAATGATAGGTGTCTGGCCCCCGCCCTGTCCTGCTGGCGCCTCTCCTACTCCTGCTGAGGATGCCTGACCAACATCCGCGCACTCCTGAGGAAGATGAAGAAATGGGTTAGAAGCTGCATAAGAGAATGGATGAAGCAGGTTGAGTAGGGATAGAAGCGGACCTCGAGGAGCTCAGTGATATCAATATTGCCAGAGCCGGCCACCTCGCCGCTCTCCCGCGGGCTCCCCTGATGGGACCTTCCCTCGGAGCCTTCATCCTCCCCCGTCTCCTCCTCTTCCTCGGAGTCGTCGTTACTGTCATCTTCCTCCGGCGGCATCTGTTCTGGACCAGGCTCTAGACCGATCATCACCTTCACCAGAAGGGACGGCTCTGCGCACTGACCACGTTGGTGCGCATACTCATCCATGGCCGTCAGATACGCATACCGCTGGTGGAAGTTCACCCTGTCGGCGATCTGGAGGCGCCCGACCTCTGGCAGATGGATTCCTTCTCTGAGTATCTTCCGCCAGATGGCTTCGGTCCCCAGTGACTGCCGCAGGGTCATCCAGGCCGACCACAGTGCTGGGAAGACTGCATCGTGGGAGGGTTCGAGCAGACGCCTTACCTGCTTCTCGGGCCGCTCCCCGACCGCCGCATGTGCCCCCTCTCTGAGCGCCGAGGTCGTGGCGGCAGCCTGCGATGTGCCCGCCGCCGAGGTTCCTGCTCGCGCCGGCTCCGCTGCTCGGCGCGCCTCCGTTCTCCCCCGTGTGACGGCGTCTTGCCTCCTTCCTTAACGCCCGGTCTCCGCACGGGTGACCTCGAGCCGCCGAACTGGCTTCCGTAGAAGCCCCTCGGGGTACGCGATGGCCCAGTGTTCGGCGTACTCGGTTGCCAAACCTGCGTCGACCCCGGTAGGAGGGAGAGTGATGACGTCGCCAGAGCCGAAAGCGGCGAACATTAGCCACATCTGGCGAAGGACGCAAGGGTTCGTCTCCACCTGGACAGCAGTGAATACCCTCTTCGACATCCGTTGAAGGCACCCGAACTACCTGGAGAACCGGTTTGGCACGTATGGCTCGCATATCACCTTCCCGTCGATCCGAGCCACAAGCACCCCGCCCCGCATGTTCAGGAAGTATTCGTGCTGCTCCAGCGGACCCTGCCCATTGTCGATCATCTGGCCAACGGGAGTGGGGAACGAGCTGAAGTTGAAGTTGGCGTGATTGCCAATCCGAATCCTCACGTCCTCCTCATTTAGGGTCATCGGAGCGACCCCCGCGATGTTCAGCAGGGAGGGTCGCAGGCCGTTGCCCGGAGGAATGATGGCGTTTGGAAATGTGTACCCACCAAGGTGAGCATCCACCCAGCCGTGGAAGAACTGAAAGGGCCCACAGATCCTTCGTGGCGACCCCCCTCGCGAGATGCGTCCCAGGATGGCGTACAACTTAGCCAGCACCGGGACCCCGAGGTTGTATCTTTTGTTGGCGGCCATGACACCCGCCATCACCAGTGTCGCCGGGCGGATGCCCATTCTCGCGTCCCGCACTGGCAGGAGCCACCCACTCAGAAAGGCGGCCAGGAACGCCGCGTACCGAACATTTGGGTCCCGGGCCTCGATGACGTGGTACCCCCATGAGCGGTAGTCTCTCGTCTCCAGGACCCGCCAGTATGACCCGTTCCGGCTCCTCTGAGCCGCGGTCGAGCACCGCTTCCCCCTGCCTGGCATCTTGACCGCTGGGTCAAGCTCCAAGAACTGGCCGAACCACTCCTTGTAGGCTATGTCCTTGTGGAAGTCCTTGATCCCAAGCCGCTGCGTAGCCAGGTCCAGTAGATGCCATGTCAGAATGGGAGTCCGTGACCTGTCGTCCCAGGTGTTCTTCGGGGGCAGGAACTCATCGTATTGGTAACCCTCCAGCGGGATACCCCCGATGCAGTGGATGTCCCAGAGACCGATGCTAACCTCCCCATGGTGAAGATGGAAGGTGTTGGTATCCGGGGACCAGCGGGTGAACAGCTCCGGCCCGAGCTCGGACTGCTGGTAGAAGTGGAACTGCGACGTCCACACCGCCTCAAACAGGCCGATGTACCGCAGCTCCTCCGCGAAGTGATCGCAGGTGTGGCGTACCCAGAACGCCCAGGCCCACTCACTGGTGAAATTGCCCCCAGACCGCAAGTCCCAGTCCTTCAGCCAGCCCTTGGTGTCGTCGGTGACACTCTGGCGATATGTGCTCGAGTAGAGGGCTGGAGAGTTCTCCGCAGTAGGCTCACTCCCGGCAATGGTTCGCGTCCTCGGGTTCAGGACATAGACATCCAAGTGCCTCGTCTCCCTGGCAGGATGCCCATTGTTGGTGATGTTATAGCGGGGAAGCTCGTCCTCCCAAGTCACCCAGGTCCGTGGCGCATCAACCTCGAACCCTGGCACCGGAACCTTATCCAGGATGCCATAGTTCCAGAGCGGCAGGTTGTCCGACAGCAGATATGTCTTCTGGGCCGGCGTCAGCAAGTCGAACAAGGATTGATTGTTGGAAACAATCTCCTTGGCTCTGTAAACCTCCTCGTTCGCCGCCATCTCAGCTCTGCGACTGGCGGCATCCCCCTCATTCCCTTGATTCGCGGCCATCTCAGAAGCTTCGGGAGTCGTGTGGGTTAAGGGATGAAGCATGCGGAATCGGAAGAGGCTGGTAGAGAAGTTTGAGAGATGGCGCGCAATCCTAGTGGATGGCGCGCAATTGGGAAGTCTGTCGCGTAAAACCCCGGGTGTTCGCGCAAAAACAGGCCGAAATTCGGAAAGGTTTGCGCGACGACAGGGTGAATTCCGCGCCGGCAACGGCAATTTCGCGAACAAGAGCTTGGAAGCTTGTCGCGCGGAAAGCCAGTGTACGGTACGGGGGACCCAGGGCCCCTATTTATAGGCGAGGCCGGGTGGCCGCGCTGCGCGGAAAGTGCTTTGCGCGATCGAGACATCGAATTTTGCACCCGACGCCCTTTTTTGCGCGCCACAGTCCCGCGCCACCCCCGGAATTCGGCATTCCGGGGTCTCCCTCGAAACCCGATCGTTGCGACCTCTCGCCGTTCAGATTCCGAGGGGGGGCTTTTGTAGACGCCCGAAAAGTCCGTTGTTCCCAAACGAAGCTCCGGATGCGGAAAGCGAGGTCATATTTGGAGTCAGAAGCACGTTTCGGAAGACCCGGAGGCCTTGCGCGGAATTTTGGAGACCCGCGCGCAAAGTTGGAGATCCGCGCGCAAACCGCCCGGGATGCGCGCAATGCGCTGGCCGGCGCGCAAATTTTGCGCGCCCGTGGCCCGCACGACTCCCTTGCGCGCCGGGCCCGATTCCGCGCCCGCGAAGGAAATTGCGCACCCGTGAAACAGATTCCGCGCCCGGGGTTGCCTATAAATATAAGGCGACCCCCGAGGTTTTGAAGGTTGCCGGAATTTGAAAGGTCTCTCGTGCGCGCAATCCAACCCCCTCCGCGCGCAATGCCGATCTTCAGGTAACCTCATTTCTTTCGCGCAAGAAAGCCTCGGGGTTCGCCTTCGCGCGCAATCCCTTTGGCTCCGGTCCTTTGAATAATTCTTCACCCAAAGGCCTTCGCGCGCAAAAGAAGCCTCTTGCGCGCAATTGCCCCCGGGTGCGCGCAATCCAGCCAGATTGCGCGCACCCCCCTTTTTCAAAGTGGCCATTCGTTAAAGAATGAGCCGCTGCCCCCACGCGCTATCCGAAGCCCGGTGCGCGCAATCTCCCTCTTCCGTGCACAAAGTGCTGGCCCAATTGCGCGCCAGCCTGCCCATTTGCGCGCCGACCCGCAGTATTGCGCGCCAAGCTCCCCTTTTGCGTGCAAACCGCCAGGGTCGCCCCCTTTGACCCCCTGAGGGTACCCGCCTGCATGGTGCCCGATAATCTTCATCCCGGGTGCCCGCACCGTGCGTAGTCTTCCCGTGCGGCCCTCCAGGCTCGCGCGAAGTGACACAGACCCATCAGCGGCAAGTTCGTCCTGCACGACGTTAAACTGCATACGTCCAAGCTGCACGACGTTAAACTGCCTATCGTATCGTCCAAGCTACAAGACGTTAAACTGTACAACGTTCGTCCCGCATGACGTTAAACTGCACTTTCGTCCAACATGACGTTAAACTGTACCTCGTCCAAGCTACAAGACGTTAAACTGTTCAGCATTCGTCCAACATGACGTTAAACTGTACCACGTCCGTGCTGCAAGACGTTAAACTGCCAAGCATCTTCGTCCTCAACACACGACGTTAAACTGTACTTCGTCCGACAAGACGTTAAACCGTCCGCTTCGTCCTCAACACACGACGTTAAACTGTACTTCGTCCGGCAAGACGTTAAACCGTCCGCATCGCCCGATCCCGTGCCTCGTACGCAGGGTCCCCCTCCTGGTTTGGATGTGCCCCTCACCCGCTCGTCTCTGCAGGGATGTCGGGATTGGAGTGGCCTTTGCCCACGGGGGTAGAGTGTCACAAACCGAATGAACTACGTGGACTTTGATCCCTGTCTCCTAAACAGGGTACGTAGGAAGCCTCCCTGAGGTTCAAGCCCACCACCTGGTCGTCCCGGTCATATCCACGTCGGTTCGTCCATCAGTGGACCCCTCCCGGGTTCACACTTGCGTCGATTCACCTATGAATCCGCCCTTGTGGGAGACTACACGTGTGTATCTCCATTGTGCTTCCCCACTGTCTTTTTCTATTTCTCCTTCCATCGTCCAGCATGACGTAAAACTGTGATCCACCCGGCCGTTCCATCCCCCTCTGTGTGAGGTGGTTCGGTTCAATCCTCCACCCGGTGGCCTTGATCTCTTCGTGAGTCGGCTTGCCATCGTCCAGCATGACGTTAAACTGTATATCCGAACTACGCTGACTGTGATCCGCGCTAACGCCCGGTACGTAGGAAGCCTCTACGAGGTCCAAGCTCTTCACTCCATCATCCATCCTGATCCTTACCCGGGCCGCCACATCCCGGTGGGGTCATGCCATTTCATTCCACTACACTTCACTCGGGAAGCCGCCCATGCGCTGGCCCCAGCGTCGGAGGTTCCCCGCAAGGGGTTCTGTCATCTGATCCACTTCTCCTATTGATCAGTCCGATGCCATCCCCCGCTGGACGTTAAACTCGCGGCATACCCCGTGTTAAACATGGGAAGCTGAGGAAAACCTCAGGTAACGCAGTTCCCCGCACCCCGCGTGGGATGCCTCAGGCCATCATGCCTTCGAGAAGCCCTATTAGGGACGGAAGGCAGACATGCAGAGCCGCAGTGTTAAGACACGCCCCAACACCCAGAGCCACCTGGTCTCCTCACCGCAGGTTGCTGCCCTGACCAGACTCCTTGGAACGTCCGGGCGGAAGCAGCGTAATTAACCGGTGTCCATGAAGATATGGCGCCAGGAACGAGGTTCACGAGCACGTCTTAAATCTATGAGGGAGACCCGGATTAGGCGACGAGTTCCGAGGAGACATCCACGGAAGGAGGAGCCGACATCCCATCATCCCGGTTTTGATCAAGGAGCAGACGCCACTGAATAAGGGACGGATGCCGCCCGCCTTTGGAAAGCGGGACTGCGGGGCCACAAGCCGCGCGCCCATCCCCTCGGGTCGACGGGCGCACGCGCGAACGTGTCCTGGCGGAACAGCGTCGGAACAGAAACCCGACGCACATCCGCACCGAAACAATAATTATAGAAGAATAATTATGTTATACAAATTATATATAAAATTTTACCCATCATAATAACCATCCATAAAATATGGTGATAAAAAATGACTTATATCACAATGTTGAGATAACAAGTCATATGTATGCATGAGAAATACTTTCACTTACAATTTGATAGGAAAGAGGGTGTATAATAATTGTTTAAAAATCAAAAAAAAAACTTTAGTATATTTAGGATATTGAATTTATTATTTTATGTTATATGAAAAAAATTTATTGGGGTAAAATATGAAGTAAAAAAAATAAATTGATCAGTTGAGGTGATTACCACTTCATTGGAAGAACTCATTTAGATATCCTTTTAACGACCCTAGTTTTGTCATCCTAGAAGAACCAAAGTGGTGTAAAGAAGATAATGGATAGGTTTCTTTTAATAATGGATGGATATGACACATTTATAATTTTTAAAAATATTAAAATATAATAAATACCTTCTTAATCACAAAAAATTTCAATTGGGAATTAATTTGAAGAAAAAGAGTCTGTAATCTAAATAACGCCACTCAATTAAATTTAGATAGATTTTTGTGTCATTTTAAACCTTATATTTTTTATTAATCCCTTAATTAATCATTTTTAAACTTAACTACTATAAGGACCCGCACTTATTTCATGCATAATCTTGAATTTATTCAAGAAAACACTTCATTTTACATTGAGGATCTTTTCAAGTTTAGAGCTTTAGAGAATTAAGACAAAATATTCATAACATTACACATTGTTACATAGTGGATACCATAGAATCAGTTTCCATTTTCCTCATAATATAAAACATTAAAACATAAAACAAGACTCCTTCACAATTATTCAACATTTAACATGTCTTCCTTCCTTGTATTATTCATCCATTAACCTGTGAAAAATCATTTAAAAAACTTGGGATGAGCACAAAAGCTCAGTAAGGTATGAAAAAGAAGGAAAAATCTCATTAGTCCATGAATACACAAGACATATGAAAACATTTTTAAAATACATGATTTACACCCATAAAATCTTACTTTGTGTAACATGAGATTTACACAAGATCCATACAAACATAATTATAATCATAAAGGTATATTGGGGCATTACTTACATAATCTTGTAACCATCTTGGCTACCTTAAAATTTGTAACCCTCACGGCTACCTTACTTTGTGTAACCATCACAGTTACACTTGGAGTAACCATACGGCCGACCTCCAACTTACTCATACCCAATGCATTGGAGGGAAATATAGGTCCCACCCTTCATCATAAACAATGCCCAATAGCCAAAACATAATCATTCAACATAAATAATAGCATAAAAACATTGCCTTTGAATCTTATAAAACAGAATTTTAAAAGAGGATTTTAGAAGAAAAGTCCCTTATAAACATCATATACTTGAAGTGAGACTTAATTGAGTGGATGGAATATGTATATACTCTGTAAATACACATAATTAAACATAATATAAACATAACCCATCACACAAACAGTTTAAATAGCACATAAATTATAAAGTATAAGGTTAACCCAAAGAATGGAAATCGGGTTAAGAATTCCCTTACCTTGGGCTTGTCCTACTTCAAAATTGTTTGAACCTCCTGTATAATGGTTAAAGGAGTGTTAATAGGATTTTAAAGAAACGTGTTCATGTTTATAACATCTTATATGGTCATTTCATAACCTCATTTCACCCCTTATTTGTTAGTATTTTGTTCCTTGCATTATTTTGGGTGAGGTCTTTTGTGATTTTCACGATCGGTTCATGATGAATCGTTCTTGTTGATTGGAAGTGAAACTCCAGAATTGGAATGGAGTATTAGTTACATAACTCCAGTACCATAAATTATACCATTCATCACTTTGGTGCCTTATATGATGATGATTTATAAGTTAAAACATTAATTATGTTCGTTTAGATAATTTAAGTGGTTCTTTGATAAATACAATTTCATTTAGTCTTATAAGTTTGAATCATGAGTACAAAAGAATTACAGAACCTTATATGATTCATAAAACATATATTATAACCTGGTTCAACCATATAAATGGTTTCATGACCAGACTTGAAATAATTAATGGAAATTGAAAATACATCGTCCACGATATCGGTAATTCGACACAAATGGACAATGTTTTTTGATTCTTTAAATAAGTGAAAGAGGAGAGGAATAATGATTTGTAATTTTCCATAAACATGAAAACATCCAGAATATACATGATTCTGGAGATTTCATGCCTCTTGGATAAGAGGGGGTGAAGAAAGAAGTGGAAGGAATCATGAAATAAAGAAAACATGAGAAATTTCTTACAAAAAATTCGGCAGCCTAACGGCGCCTCTAAAAATTTCATAAAAACAAGATTGATGAGAGGAATGGAATATCTCATCAATCATACAAAATTTGGACTGTAAGGGAAAATATTTAATGAAATATCCCAACAAAAGACAAAGGGAAAGGAAGAGAATAACATAAAATGGATGGAAAGAATGAAAATGAAAGAGGATGTTTACCTCTTGATCTCTTCTCCTTGAGATCCTTCTTAAGGGCTTTGATTTTGGTCTTTTGGTGAGACCAGCAGCTCTAGGACGTGGGGAAGAAGATTGAGGAGGGAATTTGGCAGAAATTAAACAATGCTCAAGGCTTGAGAGGTGTGGGAGGAAGAGGGGAGTGAGGGTGGTATTTATAGTGGAGGAGGGGAGGTATTTTAGATTATTTTAATTATTATTATAATATTTTTATCAAGACTATGAATAATCTCAAATCAAGTGGCCTTAATTAGTGAAAATATCATCTGATTTCGAAGCAAGTGGCCTTGCATCACTTATGATGTCATAAATAGTGCATTTTTACTGATAAATTGATTATACGGTATTTTACCGTATTTCACTATTCACCAAAAATTCAAGAGTTTCAGAAAAATACCAAAAATTTACCCCAACCATTTTTCGACGTGTAGAATTCAAAAATGAACTCCATTTTTCAAAAATAATTTTCTAAATATTATTAATTTAATTTTAAAATAAGGTCACAGTTAATTCGAAAAATAACAAAATTGAAGTGCAATTAGTTTTATGTGACATTGGAAAATTGATTAAGATCCCATTATCCTATTGCCATGGGAAAATAAAATAATAATATTATTTACTATTCATGAGGTCATATTACTATTCATATTACTATTCATAAGGGCATGTTACTATTCACCAAAAAAACAAGTTTGTTCCATCAGACTCGAAATAACATACTGAACACAATTGTAGATGATAGTTTCTTGAAATTCAAAACATAGAAGAAATAAAATTATGTTTAAAGGATACTTATAAATATATACCTTAAACAAAATTTCAAGCATTTTCAATTTATTTTCAGAAAAACTTGGGATGTTACAACTACAATAATTAATTTTCAAATCTTAAAGGGTTACATTATATACCAATATTTGAAATGAAATTGTGTTTCATCGCATATACAACACACAACACTACGCTAAAACAAACCACAAAATGTTATATTTAAGTATGAAATTTATAACCTAGCCATTAAATTGGTGGGTATAAATATTAATAACCATGAGAATAAATATATATGAAGGTTATACTAAATAAAAAAAATATTTATTAATTATTAATAAATAAAACTCATTTTTGAAAATCATCTTATTCTTTAATAATAAGTTTTCTTGAAAAATGATTTTTATTGATTTCTGTTTGAAGATAATATAATTAATTTTAACACATTTTTAAAATGAATTTTATAAAATTAACTTCATTTTTTAAATCAGCATATGAATATTATATTAGGGTGATTTTTTTTATTTTTTTTGAGAAGATTGATTTTTAGTGTATTGTGAAAAATACCTATTTTTTTAAAACTTTAGTTTTTTAATGGAAATTAAAACTACGATTTTAATTTTGTCTCAGAGTAAAATTAGTATTATTAAATTCTATATAATATAATTAACTTCATTTTGGTTTGAACTGGTTGGATGTTGCATTTGAGGTTCCCACATCCTTAAAGTGGTTTTTGAAAATACAAAAATGGATTTGGATGGTATAAGTACCCTTTTGCGATCAAAAATGCATTTGTCTAAAAATAGTTTTTCATTGTGGTTTACGCATTTATAGTAAAATTAATTTCGGCCACTTATGTGAATTGAATATTGAAAAATGGAGTCCATATTTATAATCATTAATTTAACATTTGATAAATAGTTCTATTCTATTTTATGACATTATGAATAGAAACTTTAGTAATTATGTTACCACACTAAAGGGTAAATCAGGCAATTAAGGTTAAAAATAAAATGATATGGACTAAATAATGAACCTAACACATGAATTAATTTTATTGGAATATTATATATCCTAAATAGATATCCAAAAAATCTACTATATGTAATTTTTTTCCATTTTACATGATTTTTACCCTTTATATTATTTTATATAAGAAAATGTCAAAAATTCCATTCTTTTTATTTTATTATCTTTGATTTTTTTCATAGGGATAAACAGAGGATATGTTTGGTTATAATTATTAATTTTAAATATAAACTATTTTTTCTTCATGGTAATTTATTCTTAATTTTTATTGAATATATTATTGTACTAAAAGCTTATGAAACACTAACATGGTCCTTGTGCAAGCAGTATAAAAATCAATAAAATGATTTTGAGAACTATAAAAATATTATTATTTGAGTGATATTTTTTATTACAATATTTTTTAGAAAAAAACTACATACTAGATACAAGTTTATTAATTGGATTTTAATTTTTCACCTATTGTATTAAAATTCAAATTAAACAATTAGTTCCAAAATTGACATTAATGATATTTTATAATAAATAATATTTTACTAAATGATTTAAAATTCATAAAAATCATATATTTGAAAAAATGAGTGTGATATGGTTTTAAAAATCAACCATTCTACTATTTTTTTTTTTTTTAATTTTATAGTAATATTATTATCCTTGAAATGGTAGGAAACAAGAATAATATGATGTTGACGCTCCTTTCTGTCATAGAGTATGACAACTGAAAAAAGGGAAATATCTGAGCTCAAAGTGATTCAACCTTTGAAGAAAATATCAAAAAGCGACAAAGGCATGAACAAAGGATCAACAGCAACTACACCGCGCAAGTTATATCACTGTCGCGCAAGTACACTTGTGTGACGACCGTGGTCGCGCAAGTGACTTGCGCGCCCTAAGTGATAACCGCCCAGTAACCGCCCAGGGTCTTCTCCTACCTATAAATAGACCCTGTGGGCCCCCCATTCGAGAGGATCTTTTTCCAGAAACTCGGATTGAAGCTCCCGACGCCCAAGTCTCTTCTCAAAGCTTCCGGAACACTTCTAAGGTAATTTCTTACCTAGAACGGAATATCCAAAGAGAAGAAGGAAGGCCTAAGTCTTGAAACTTATCAACACTTGCGCGTTGCCTTATTTCCTTCAATAGAACTTGCGCGTCCCTTTTCTGGAAGAACCTCAAGATGATTCTAAAGTGATTAATAAATAGTCGCTCAAGTATTCTAATGCTGGTTGAAAATCGCGCAAGTACCCCTCATGTCGCGCAAGTATACTTGCGTGACCAATACTTGCGCGCCGCCGCAATACTTGCACGCCTTTCAAGAATTGCGCGCCCCTACCTTTTTGGGTGCCCATCTTTCCCATTTTACCCCTCTTAAGCCATTACACCTTTTTTTTCAAGATTCAGTCTTCAAGACAGTCTTCAAATCCATTTATGGCATGATTTCTTGATTTGACTTCCTTATCTGAAAGGAATTCTGTGGAATATCTCTCAAAACCTAGTGATTTAAATATCCTTATGTCACTAAATATGAAGAGTTCATTCATTCAACCTCATCCTTTAAGATGAGAGAATCCTTAACTTGGGTCTCCCTTTTTAGGAATAATCCCCAGTTATAAGTCCTTTAATCTGGGCATCTTTCTTAGGAGTAAGCCCCAAATTCTTAAATTTCCCAAACTTGGGAATCCTCCTCAGGAGTAAGCCCCAAACCTTAATTCCTTAACTTGGGCATCCTCCTCAGGAGTAAGCCCCAATCATAATCCTTTAATCTGGGCATCCTTCTTAGGAGTAAGCCACGAATCCCTTAATTTGGGCATCCTTCTTAGGGGTAAGCCCCAACCTCAAATATGGGCATCCTCCTCAGGAGTAGGCCCCAAACCTTAACCCACAACCTAGGCTTCCTTTTCAAGAATAAGTCCCAGTTATAATCTTGGGCTTCCTTTTCAGGAATAAGCCCCAAGTCCCCTAATTTCTCTTTAACCAGTCCTAATTTTCCCTTGATTTGGGTTTCCTTTTCAGGAGTAAAACCCAATCATAAGTCCCCTCCTAACTTGGGCATCCTCCTTAGGAGTAATCCCCAAGATTAGAGTATTCAAATCTCCATGAAGCACATATACCTTTATGGACCCTGTTCATTGATTTTCTCCGAGAAGTGAATCCTAAACCTTCATCTATCTGGGCAGTCATACATACATAAGCCCCAAACCATTTCTTATGATTGCATCTTTCATGGCACAATTTTCTATTTTTTTACCAATACCTCTTGTTTCTCACACCGAGCATGAGTCATGTGAGCTTAGAGTGTAAAAGTAATTATGACATCCTTCTTTGAGCCATGAATCATAAACGTCATACTCCCTTACTCGAACTACGTGGGTTCTGATTCCTTTTCCAAAACAATGGATACGTAGGTAGCCCATTTATGTTTTCAATCCCAACATTGAAATAATCCATATCCTTCTGAATGACGATAAAATTCAAGTGCCCCACTGAGTGGCTTTAAAACCAGCCTGGTCATCATAATGACCAAGAGACTTTTATAAATGTTTTTTTGAAGGATACCATTGACCAAGAATCTCTAAATAGATACAGATGATTCTCTATTGATGAATAACCTCGAATAAATATAAAAGATTCTCTAAATTTCTTACATATTTAATCATTGATTGTTAAACTAAAGGAAAGCTCATTTTATACTTGGTAATGTAATAAGGATTCACGAACATAACTTAAATCTATAAAGAGAGTCCCGGAGTAGACAATAATTCCCCTAAAAAAGGTGTGATGAGTCCGACCTCCCATCCTCTCGACCAATGAAAATTCCTAAGCCTCATCAATTCACAAGCTAATGAGCGCCTACCTTTGGAAAGTAGGTCCAAACGGATGTGGAATCATTGGATGTTTCCGGTTTTATGAACATACCCGCTAGAAACCAATCAGAAAGTTTGAATCTCCCATCCAGGAGGTCATCCCCGAATTCCATGCGAAATAAAAAATGGTGAACCCGACGTGAATCCTTAACCAAGTTAATGTGATGTTATTCTTATTTGTTAGGCCCCTTGGGCCAACAAAGAAATCATTGACATGTGCTCATCCAAAAGATGCAGTGGCCGGATTCATCTTGATTATGTCTGTTATATGGAAAAGGCACTCTTTTCTCAAGATCTTCTGCAAAATGGCTTTCCTTAAATTCACCCCTGTGAATACTGCTGCTGTGAACACTTCTACTATGAGGTCAGCTGCTATGAAAACCAATGCTGCTACTCCTGCTAGAACGTCGTCCGCTCTAAGGATGACATCACCAACTCAGCGTCTTCAACGCTGGGTTTCAAATACACTGGTGAAGGAGTACCATTGCAACGGTACTATCCCAACTCTGGAGGCCGCTCGTCAAGACCTCCAAGTTAACAACTCTACCTGGTCTTCCGGACAATGGCGGCCATCGATCAAGAAGCAGATGGTGCTGACTACCGTCTCCAACAGTTTCAGGTCGTTATCCCCGGAACGCAATTTCCATTCATTACCTTACTTTGAGTAACTGAATGAGAAGGTCCCTCAGGGCCTTAATTCAAAAAGACACGAGTCCTTCCCAAGGGCTCCCATCAACAATCGCCACCAGACTCGTGCGGTAGTGCTCCCTCAACATGATAAGGGTACCGACTCTATGCATTCAGATCACGTTCCTCGAACCCGAGCAGGCAAGATGAACAGCTAGAGATGGAATCCGGTTAATAATGGGCATGTTATCATCCCTGCCATCTCCGGAGAAGTCCACCAACCTAACTTGGTGGAAAACAATGAGCAGGCACACACACCTGCCCGTTTTAATTCCGCTGTCCAGTAGACTCGTCTGGCAGCATCAAGCCAATCCCGCCAGGCAATTCCGGCCGAGTACTATAGGAAGGAGCATACACCTGCTTATGCATGACCAGATAGTCAGCAGGCTCGTCTGACTACATATGATGGATCTCGTCAACCGCGTTTGGCGAAGTGTAATCAGCAGGCACATACACCTGCTAGTACTAATCAAGCCTACCAACAATCTCGCTTGGTAGCGCACGGAGAAGTCAGTCAGAAAGCTCCGACGACAAACAAGAGGCAGACTCAACTCTCTACCTCCACACTTGAGTACTGTCAGGATTCACTGACAGGAAAAGGAGGACAGGAGAAGGCACATACACCTACTCCAAACCCGGAATGGATGTATATTCCCGTTCCGGCGGCTGAAGTCACCAATCATATTTTGTCAATGGTGAAAGAGTAGAAGCAAATTCTTGCTCATATTCTGGATGCTTTCCAGGATATCATAACAGCTTCTGCATCATCTCAGGGACAGACACATAAATCTATCCCTAACAGTGGAGTGACACATCAACAATTCACTCCAGAACAGACACACACATCTGTTCCAGTCCAAGAGGGTCATGGGGCATACTCCCCCATATCATACAGACAACCAAGTTAGGCACATACACCTGATTTGAGTGGAGATCGTCAGCCTAACGTGACCATCTTTCTTGATCAGGCACATACACCTGCTCAGAGTAACCACTTTCGTCAACAAGTGGTTTCCAAAGCGATTAAGAAGGCATCTAAGAAAAATATCCACCCAGCACAGTCAGGAGATCAAAGGCCAATTTTCAACAAGGCTTTGCTCGATGCTGGAGTTCTTGAAGCCCTTAGACATTTATCTGTTGGAATTCAAGATTCTACTCCCTCAGTTCCAAATAACGGGAACATTAATTCCAAAAGTCTTCAACAGACACTTTCTCATGATGGCTTGCTTCGTAACAATTCGTTCAATCTTGAAGTTTCATCTTCAGATAAGAGCCACATGAACCCTCTGTGTGGTCAGAAGACCAAGGAGCAAGATATCTCATCTTTTGCTGTAACCCATTATGGTGGTCCTCCCCATGATGATGAACTTCGCTGCGAAAGTCCTCTCCACAGTAGTGATTCACATTGCCTGGAAAATACTCCGGTGGACAATGTAGTGCTGAGAAAGCCCTCTTATCTTGAGGCACTTGAAAATGTGAAACCAGTCATGTCTGATGCTTTATCGCTAGAAAGTGAAATACTTTCTCAGTCAGAATATATCCCAGGGTGTAGGTCATTCTCCGAACCACCCCTAAGTCATGCATCTTCTTGTTTGATCAATGATCTCTCTACCAATGTTGTTGAATCCGATGAAGCAACAAGGAAACACCAACTCTGGTCAAAACAGGTAGAAGAATGTTCATTTAATGATAAAGAGGAAATGCTGAACATGAGGAAAAAACTGGCAAAAGGTGAGGTACCAGTCATGTTTTGGCCTTTGGCTGACTCCCAGTATGATATTCCAAAGATGTTGACGGATGATGGAATCTACGATATTCATCTCAACATATGGAAAACTCTTTGTCAATTGAAGAAGAAGGTATTATCTTATGATGAATATGAAAATCATCTTAAGATAATAGAAGGGATACAACGTCAGATTGATTTGGCATCTCTATCAGTCTCTCGGTATCCGAAGGCTGAAAAGCAGCAGAGAACCCTTCAACGTTCATGCCTTGGCGCACTAAGAAAATTGCGTCAGTTAATTTTCAATGCTCCATCTAATGTTCACATCAGAGGATGGGGTGTTCACGGAGCACTACATTTCACAGTGCTTTCCAGTCAGCAAAGCTCGCCGAAAATGGTCTCATGCAATGTTATTGCCCATGGCCGGCCACAGTCAATGGGCTTTTTTCATAATCAAAAGCTTACTCAAGAGCAGGCTTCAACTAGTTCCTCTCAAAATCAAGCATATAGAGAACAAGTTGTGGAATTGCTCCTACATCAAGCAGGCGAGAATATTGCACAAGCCTCTCGTATGGAGCAAACACGTCATCAAATGACAGAAGTTTCGGAAATCATCCAACGGTCTGTTGAACCAGGTGATAAAAGTGGATACAGGTTAATGCATCCAGCTAATTTCCGAACTAAGATTCGCAGGATCAAGAGATCTTTTAAGAAGATCTCAGATGTAGCATGTCAAGAGCCACCCCATCTTGTCAGACTGGTGACTCCTTTAACCCAACCCTCAGAGTCAACAAATGGGATTCGAGGAGTTGAGTGGAATCAGCAGGAACATCCCCAGTTCACGAGACTGGGGACTCTTTCAAATCATCAATCCCCTTCTCAGAGAATATCGGTCTTTTCTCGATTGGGGAAGAAGCCCCAAGAGGAACTAAGAGACAAATTATCAAGAGATTCCCTCCAAATTATAACTCATCAAGAAGTTCCTAAAGGATTGAACCAACAAAAGGCAATGTCTCATCAAAGATATGAAAGAAGATAATATCATAGAAATGTTGATAGAAGGGATGTGATGCATTATGCATCAATCAATGTCATCAATGCCATTGTTGCTAATCAACCAGAGGAGACTCACTCAGGGGACTCAGATGAAGAGCGTCCTGTTCAAGAAAATGTACGCACCAATACAAATGAAGAAGGTGTGCGTACACGAAGTCAAAGGACAACTCATAACTTAGGTAATCCACTTCCCTCCCTCCAAATGGTATCCAACAAAGGGAAGGGAAAGAATCAGGTTACATATCCTTCCTCTGGAGAAGGTCAATCGCTCTCATTAGAGCAAAGGTTTTCACAACAGGAGGAAGAAATGAAAGAATTAAGAAGGTTGAATGAAGAACTACTTCAGAGTAGTCTTCTTCTTAAGAATGATGAAGTCCAACAACCGAAGGAATTTGTTGCAGTTACTGAGATGGATCAAGAATATCCTCTTTTATCAGTACACCCTCAGAGGTCTAATCCCGTGGGTCAAGCGAAACAACAGTTGGCAGTACTACCATCAATTACAGCACCAACCACCACGTCTATCCAAGCTCCATTCATTGCACCTACTCAAGACCATATTCAACTGGATGTTTCTCAAAAGTTAATAACTACTATTGAGTCATTAACAGCTCGGTTAGAAACTATGGAAGGGAAACGGGCGCAAGTTCAACCAGAAAAGAAAGTTTACCCTGAATGGGTAGATTCAATTTCTCCTCCATCTAGTTTTGGAAACCCTGTTTTCCCTACTTTCAATGGATCAGGCGACCCTGGACAACATTTGACGCATTACGAGTCTTGTTGTGATCCTATGATGGGAACTCCAGAGCAGCAAGAAGCAGTGAAACTTAGATGCTTCGTGCGAACCTTGCAAGGACCAACTTTTGTCTGGTATACAAGCTTGCAATCCCGATCAATCATCGGATGGGAGGATCTTCGTCAAAAATTTCTTCTTCAGTTCAACTCAACTTTGCCAAAAACGGCAGTTTTCGATCTTACAAACTGCAAGCAAAGGGAGAATGAAAGAGTCTCTGATTTCATTGCTCGCTGGAAGGGATTAACGTATTCCCTAAGTTTAGCACTCCCTCAGGAAGAACTGTTGCCAATCTGTGTGGCAAATTTGCATGATGAATTACGCACGCCATTAATCCCTGTGAAATACACAAGAGGGTTTCAAGGCCTTACTTCAATCGCTCAGCAGATTGAGGATTCCCTTATATAGGATAAGGCTAAATCTCGTGTAATTCCATCAGTTCCAGGAAGAAGAATGGGTAAAGCAGAAACTGCTACAGTTATGGTTAAACAAGCACCTGTACCTATTTCTACTTCAAAACCTTCATCTTCTCGAAGGGCTTCACCTCCTGAATGCCAACAACAAAGGCCGTTTCGTCCAAATGATCAAAGAGATCAACGACGAAAACAATTTGAGGATTTGAAGAGTAAAACATACTCCTTCCGAAGTGAGCAAGTTCCTGGTTACTTCATTTCAGCTCTGGAAAATAATTTGATTCAATTACCAGTGCCCAAGAGGCCAAACAAGGAAGGAGATGAAGACCGTCCCAATTATTGTCCCTTTCATCAAATGTTGGGGCGTCCCATCCAAGAGTGTTTTGTCTTTAAAGACCTCCTGCAAAAGATGGTCGACTTGGGACAAGTCAAATTGAAGGGTTCTTCAGCTCATGTAGCATGTGTTACCGCTACAGATCCAGAGGAAAGAGGCGAGTGGCAGGAAGTCAAAAGCAAAACTACGCAAAAATATAATGATTGGATGGTCAGAAAGACAATCAATCGGACCCATGCCATTTTGTGAACACAATTGAAGAAGCCAATTTTGTCTCCTACAAAAGCTGCAGTGAAGCCTCCATCAAAAGACAAATCCTCAAAAGGGCAGCACAATTCAAAGACGAAAGAGGAATCAGAAGAAGATGAGTATGTATCGAGGCCTAAGTTGTCTTTGACTCTGGCAGATTTCATGCCATCTAATTCAAAGCAACAGGCACTGCCCCATCAAACGGCACAGCCTAAACAGCCTAGTCAGGCAGGGTCTTTATCAGACGAAGAATTAATCTTCAGTTCTATTAATATGATTCAATTAATAGATCCATATTCCAGTCTTGATGAGCTTGAATTCCCTGTATCAAATAAGGGAATCTGAGGATGGTCTAGAGGTTCAGGATACAGGGGAAGACGTGGATCTTTCCGAAGCCACTACTCCAATTCTACCCCTACTAGCACTATGTATGCAGCAGAAACTCGTGGTAGAGCCCTTCAGCGAGCTCAAAAAGAACAAGCAAGTACTTCTGCCAATGGCCAACTCAGTTTTGGCACAGTTATTTTGGAAGACCGATTAAAGGTTCCATATTCTTTATCTCAGCAAGTAAATGGATCTAATCAGTCTAATCTTCCAAAACCAAGGATGTTGCCAACTTCTATCCCAATACAAGATGCATTAGCTTCCAAAGCATCTGCTTCCAAGGTACCTGCTAAACCGCATATTCCTATTGGAAAACGCAGACCTCTAGATCAAAAGTATGATATATTGAAACACTTGGCCCAAGTACCAGACAAGTTATCAATTTTGGATGCTTTGAATCTGTCAAAAGATCTTCAGGAAGCACTCATCGAAGCTTTGTCAAGTCCTCAGGAGTTTGAAGCTGAAATTGCTGTAGCTGAAGTCTATCACATAGAGAATAATCCTGCAGAATGTCATGCAGTGATATCTTTTACTGATAAAGATGAATATGATATTGTGCATGGGCACATAAAACCTTTTTTCTTATCTGGAAAAGTCAATGGCATAGATATCTGAAGAGCTTTCATTGACAATGGTTCAGGAGTCAACCTCATGCCCATTCGTACGCTTTGTCGATTGGGCCTCACAGAATCTGATTTATCTCCTTCTACCATGATGTTACAAGGATATGATAAAAATGAACAAGAACCACTGGGCGAAGTTACACTCAGAACTCAGTTTGGAGATCTTGTATCCAATTCGGATTTCATGATTGTTGATCAAGACTCAGCTTTCAACGTCTTGCTTGGAAGACCCTGGCTACATCAGCATGCAGCTATTCCTTCATCACACCATAAATTTCTCATATACTGTTTCAATGGTCTTGTCGGAACATTGTATGGTGATAAGGCCCCATTTAAGACATGTGAGTCTCAATACATTGATGCAGAATTTTATCACATGAAGGGAAGAGAAAAATCTACAATGAAGGAAATTACCAAAATTAATGCTCCATATGGTTTGGAGAAAATTCCAATAAATCCATTTACACATGTGAGTACAGATTATGTGTTACCTATCAGTCAAATTGACAAAATAGGCCCAAATCAAAATACTCTTATGGAAAGATCCATATTGTCAATTACGGCAATTGAGCCAGACAACATGGGAGAAATTGGTAACCTACCAAACAGTGATGAAAGCATAAGTGGTGATGTTTTTATTTCATCTGATGAAGTACAACAAGTCTATACTTTGCCAATCAGGCCAGAAGAAGTTATAGCAACACCAGAGGTGAATAATGATGTCGATTCTCAGTCCATCATCTCCCCTTTATTTCCCAAAGAAGGCCCTTTATCATCAATAGGGTCGGAAATGGAAGCTTCTTCTTCAAAATGTGAAAATTTTGACATCTCTTATGATCATGATAATTTGGTTTTGTCATCTACTATGCAAGTAGAAACGGAAGAAATAGCACATAATGAAGAGGAAGAGGAAAGTCTTAGAGATGCTCCTCCAACATTTGAAGAGGGTATCTCTACCACTGTGGATGAACTCATAGAAATAAATCTGGGTACAGAGAAATTTCCACGCTCCACTTTAATTAGTGCGGCCATGACCCTTGAAGAGCAAGAGATGTATATTTCTTTTCTAAAGCAAAATAAAGATATTTTTTCTTGTAACTATACAGAAATTCCTGGGCTTGATCCTAATTTTGTTACTCATCATTTGGGTTTACCAAAAGAACATCGAGTATTTATGCAAGCCGCGAGAAGAACACACCCAACTTATTCTTCCAAAATTGAAGCTGAAGTGGATAAACTGATCAAAGCTAACTTCATCAGAGAAGTTCAATATCCCAAGTGGTTGGCTGAAATTGTCCCTGTAAAGAAGAAGAACGGACAAATTAGGGTTTGCATCGATTTCATAGATCTTAATCGGTATTGTCCTAAAGATGATTTACCAGTTCCGATTACAGAACTCTTAATTGATGCGACGACTGGTTATGAAGTACTCTCCTTCATGGATGGATATTCCGGATATAATCAGATCCGAATGGCCCCAGAAGATGAGGAATCTACAGCTTTCAGAGCACCTCAAGGTGTGTTTTGTTACCGGGTGATGCCCTTTGGTTTAAAGAATGCTGGTGCAACATATCAACGCGCCATGCATCGTATCTTCAAACCTTTCTTAGAGAAGTTTGATGAGTGCTATGTGGATGATTTGGTAGTTAAATCCAAACAACGTTCTAATCACTTTGCTGATTTGGAAGTCATATTCCACAAACTTCGACAACATAATTTGAAGATGAACCCCTAAAAATGTGCTTTTGGGGTAACCTCAGGAAAATTCCTCGACTTTGTTGTATGCCATCATGGTATTGAAGTCGATCCTGAGAAGACCAAATCAATCCTTGGTATGTCACCTCCTCAGAATTTGAAATAATTAAGAGGACTTCAAGGACACTTAGCCTATATTCGGCGTTTCATCGCCAATTTGGAAGGCAAAAGTTTACCCTTTACCAAATTATTGAAAAAAGGAGTCACTTACCAGTGGACTGAAGAATGTCAAGAAGCATTTGATGTTCTCAAGAAATACCTCTTGAGTCCACCAGTACTCATACCACCTGTTGAAGGAAGACCACTTATCCTCTATGTGACAGCTCTAGAGCGATCATTGGGTTCCTTTCTAGCTCAAAAGAATGATGCTGGGAATGAAAATAGCCTCTACTATCTCAGTAGAACTATGCTTGAAGCAGAAACTCGGTATTCAAGTATTGAGATGTGCTGCCTAGAATTAATCTTTGCAGTTCAGAAACTGAGACACTACCTGCAACATCACGAGGTCCAATTGGTATCTTGCAATAATCCGCTCAAATTCATCCTTAGTCGTCCAATGCTTACAGGACGTCTAGCAAGGTGGGAAGTTATTTTGCAGCAGTTCGACATTCAGTATGTATCTCAAAAGGCAACTAAGGGCCAAGCTATGGCTGATTTCCTGGCTGAACATCCTTCAGTGGAAGACACGTCTTCAGATATTGAACTCCCTGATGAGGAAGTTTTCTCTATTCAAGAGAGTCCTCAAACATGGGAAATGTATTTTGATGGTTCTTCCAGAAGTCCAACAAGGAAGAAAATGGAAAATCGTAAATTCAACAAAGTTGGTTTAGGAATTGTACTCATTTCTCCAGATAAGGCATTGTTACCTTATTCCTTTTTATTGTGGGAAGGTGGTACCAATAATGAAGCCGAATACCAATCTCTTATCACAGGCTTGGAGTTAGCACTTCAAGCACAAGTGAATCACTTAAAGGTGAAAGGTGATTCAGACTTGGTAATCAAACAAGTCAATGGGGATTATGCCATCAGAAAAGAAGAGTTAATCCCTTTGTATGATTACTTCAGAAAGTTAATGACAAAATTCCCTTCAGAACCGACATTTTCTTATGTCCCAAGATCACAAAATGCTCAAGCTGATGCACTGGCTAATATAGCCACAGCTCTAGCAGATCCAAATCGGGATGAGACAACCATCAGTATTGCCCACCGTCGTGCAACTTCATCTTATGTTCAAGCCAAAACAGAGGAAATTAATGAAATTAGTCCCATTCCTGAACCATATGGTGATACTATAGGATGGATGTCACCTATCAGGGAATACCTTCAAAATGGAACACTTCCACCCGATAGAGCCGAGAAAGAACAAATCCGGTGACGTGTGGTCAATTTTACTCTTTATGATAGCCCAAACCACCTAGAGAAAATTCTCTACAAACGTGGTTTTGATGGAGTTCTCTTTAGATGCATTGATGGTGAAGAGACAATGGTTGTCATGAAAGAAGTGCATGTAGGAGTCTGTGGTGCCCACCAGTCTGGACATAGATTGTCTGATCAAATTTGAAGGCTTGGATACTTTTGGCCTTCAATGATACAAGATTGTGTTGATTTCACAAAGAAGTGTCATTCATGTCAAGTACATGCCAACTTCATTCATCAACCTCCAGAGTTGCTTCATACAGCTAAATACTCATGGCCATTTTCCACATGGGGAATGGATGTGGTGGGACCTTACCCTTCAGCTATGGCCAAGCAGTTTAAGTACATTCTTACTGCTACTGATTTCTTTTCCAAATGGGCAGAGGTAGTACCTCTCAAAGAAGTCAGTTCTAAATGCATTGTTAGCTTCATCAAGTCTAACATCATTACTAGATTTGGTGTCCCTCATACCATATTGACGGACAACGACACCAACTTCTGTTCTTCTGAGGTGAAGAAATTGTATCAAGAATACAACATTAAATCCAACCATTCATCTCGGTATCATGCGGCAACCAATGGCCAAATAGAAGCCTTTAACAAGACTTTTTCAAATATACTGCAAAAGATGGTGGATAAAGATAAGAGGTCATGGCCTGATAAACTCTTTCATGCTTTATGGGCTTATCAGACTACCACCCGCAATGCAACGCGGTCAACTCCATATTCGTTGGTATATGGAACAGAAGCAGTCTTGCCAATTGAAGTTCAATTGCCCTCACTCAGAGTAGCCATTTGTGATCAGTTATCTACAGATGAGCAATCCCAAAAGCGATTGAATGAATTGGAACAGTTAGATGAGAAAAGATTGTGTACTTTGCACCACTTGGAAATCTATCAGAATCGAATAACACAAGATTTTAACAAAAAAGTTCGTCTTCGTTCATTCATTCAGGGAGAATTGGTATTAGTTCTCAGAACACCAATGATACCAGGAAAGAAGCCTCCCAAGCTTGAACCAAAATGGGAAGGACCTTATTCAATACATAAGGTCTACTCCAATGGAGCTTATTCATTAATCTCAATGGATGGAGAACTCATCACGACTCCAACCAATGCCAGATTTCTGAAGAAATATTTTGTATAAACACAAAATATGGTCCCCAGAACCGAGATTCTTACAATTGGTTCACACAGCAATGGTCCAGTATGACCTTAAACTGCAACTTCGTCCAACATGACGTTGAACTGTAGGAAAGAAGATGTCCCCACAACATGACACTAAACTGTGCGGCACCAGTTCGTCCTTGCTATATGACGTTAAACTATACAACAATGGTCCAGTATGACCTTAAACTATTCACATTATGTCCCCTCAAAAAGACACTAAACTGTGTGGCACCAGTTCGTCCTTGCTATATGACGTTAAACTATACAGCAACGGTCCAGTATGACCTTAAAATGCAACTTCGTCCAACATGACGTTAAACTGTAGAAAAGAATATGTCCCTGCAACATGACACTAAACTGTGCAGCACCATTTCTTCCTTTCTATATGACATTAAACTATACAGCAATGGTCCAATATGACCTTAAACTGCAACTTTGTCCCACACGATGTTAAACTGCGAAAAAGTTCCCCAAACCATCCAGCATGACCTTAAACTGCATCTTCCCTGGTCCATGCATATGACCATAAACTATTTGCAAGTCCCTTACGTCTAGCAAGACGTTAAACTATGACGTCCTAACTACATGACGCTAAACTGTATAAAAGTCCCTTACGTCCGGAAAGACGTTAAACTATATAATCTCAAAGGTCCAGCATGACATTAAACTGCACCATTTACGGTCCATGCATATGACCTTAAACTATTCGCACTTTCGTCCGACATGACGTTAAAATGGTACACTCTTTTGTCCTTACTGCATGACATTGAACTGCACAATCCCCCTTTCGTCCAATATGATGTTAAACTGTATTGTCCCAATCGTCCTAACTACATGACGCTAAACTGTACAGAAAATCCTTGATATGTCCTACATGACATTAAACTGTTATTTTGTCCCTGCTACATGACACTAAACTGTGCAGCACCAATAGTCCTAACTGCAAGACTTTAAACTGCATAGTCCCTTGATATGTCCTACATGACATTAAACTGTGCATCGTTAAGGTTGTTGTTATCTCTTGTTTCTCACACCGAGTATGACTCACGTGAGCTTAGAGCAAACCTCAACCATAACACTCTCTTTGGCCCCCTAACCATGTGTAAGTCCCAACAACATTTTTTATTAGATAATTGTCCCCAAGAACAACTTGATCATTAATTCATTCTTTAATTGAACTACACGAACCTTGATCCTTTCCCTCCAGGCTGGGTATGTTGGCAACCTCCCAAGGTTCAAGCCCAAAAACAATCTCTTCACATCGGTTCACCACCATCTCATATGATGTTGATTCGTGAAACCGCCCCTAGAATCAATATCTTTACATTGATTCACTTTCGTCCTTGTTATATGACGTTAAACTATGAAACACTTTTGTCCGGTACGACAATAAACTACAATATTATTTGATTTCTTCATTTGAGAGAGAACTATTATTGACATTGATTTTTCAATCATGGTTTTCATTTCAAAAGACTACGTGCATACATGGTAATACCTAAACATTTTGTCTCAGGTTAAACCTTCATTGCACTAAAGTCCCCCTTCACCCTTCACATGTACAAACCAAATTTGTACAAAGGGTAGTTCTAGAACTACGTGGGCTTGATTCCCATCCTTATGGGATACGTAGGAACGTTCGAGTATCCCTTGAATCCAGCCCTAAGTCTCTTGGGCCTAACCCCAAATTTCACTTTCAGTCCCTTGGCTGAAAAGTCCTCATGAAAACACACACTGTGTATTCATTATTTTGGTCCGAATTCTATGACCCTAAACTAAGATCTTTAATACTTTCGTCCTGCACGACGTTAAACTGCATTTCCAAGAACTACGTATGGCTTGATTCTCATTCTTATGAGATACGTAGTGAAGTCCAAAATTTCAATTTAGGACCCAGCCACAACATGATTATGGTTATCATTGACCTATGTATCTCTATATATATTGGACAATACCCATCTTTATGTGTTATAATCCTAACCTAAAATATTTTCAGATCTTCATAGCCCTTTTCATGACTTCTAGTCACAAAAATGTCAAACTTCTGAGAATTATTTTGCTTGACTATGCAACACGTGCCCATAGGTGGCCTTGCATAAACATTCAACATAACAGACTTGTCAGCCAAAAGATGCTATTTATTTGACCATGCAGCCAATGCCCTTAGGTGGCCCTGCATATTTTAACCCCCTAATGGGTTTGTTAAATAATGGTAACTTCATTCTTGGGAAGAATGCCTCTTTTTTCCTTATTTGTCTTAAACGACAGTATGTAGGGATTCGCAAAAAATAGCCATCCTTAACATATTTGTCCCATATCCTTTTTCATGATCTGAATGTATTCAAGTCTATGGTTTATTCTTCTTCCCTACATTTGGGTCAGACCTTCGTAGGAGTGATATTCATCCAGTTCTTCGATAATCTTGTCTGAAAATATCTTCTCCATATTCAAGTACCTCTTTCCATACAACAAACTCTATACTTTAGAAAATTTGAATCTCCAAAAACTTTCACTAGCTTTTAGCACTAGGAAAGTAAATTTTTGAGAGTTCTTTCACCTGACTATGTTGCACGTGACCATAGGTGGACTTGCATAAACAGTCCACATAACAGACTTGTCAGTTGAAAGATACTATTTATTTGACCATGCAGCCAATGCCCTTAGGTGGCCCTGCATATTTCAACCCCCTAACGGGTTTTGTTAAATAATAGTAACTTCATTCTTGGAAACTACTTCTTCTAATGCCTTTTAGCTCTTTTTCATATCATTCCTCAGATTCAAATATTCTTAAGCCATAGTTTACATATTTTCTCTCATACTTGAGTATGTTAATATGTTTTCAGATAAATTGACAAGGAATTGAATCAATTTTAATCCATTTTGGTCAAAGCTATTTCGACCTTAAACATTAGCCTTTGTATATCTGACATGCATGACTTTAAATTGCAAGATTTCTTGTTTTTCATTTCACCTCAGAGTCAAATCCTCTTTTCGCTCCGGATCCAACTCTGAGGGGGGAGTTTTGTTGACGCTCCTTTCCGTCACAGAGTCTAACGACTGAAAAAAGGGAAATATATGAGCTCAAAGTGATTCAACCTTTGAAGAAAATATCAAAAAGCGACAAAGGAATGAACAAAGGATCAACAGCAACTGCACCGCGCAAGTTATATCACTGTCGCGCAAGTACACTTGCGCGACGACCGTGGTCGCGCAAGTGACTTGCGCGCCCTAAGTTATAACCGCCTGGTAACCGCCCAGGGTCTTCTCCTGCCTATAAATAGACCATGTGGGCCCCCCATTCGAGAGGATATTTTTCCAGAAACTCGGATTGAAGCTCCCGACGCTCAAGTCTCTTCTCAAAGCTTCCGGAACACTTCTAAGGTAATTTCTTACCTAGAACGGAAGATCCAAAGAGAAGAAGGAAGGCCTAAGTGTTGAAACTTATCAACACTTGCACGCCGCCTTATTTCCTTCAATAGAACTTGCACGTCCCTTTTCTGGAAGAACCTCAAGAGGATTCTAAAGTGATTAATAAAGAGTCGCTCAAGTATTCTAATGCTGGTTGAAAATCGTGGAGGTACCCCTCATGTCGCGCAAGTATACTTGCGCGACCAATACTTGCGTGCCGCCGCAATACTTGCGCGCCTTTCAATACTTGCACGCCCCTACCTTTTTGGGTGCCCATCTTGCCCATTTTACCCCTCTTAAGCCATTACACCTTTCGTTTTCAAGATTCAGTCTTCAAGACACTCTTCAAAGCCATTTATGGCATGATTTCTTGATTTGACTTCCTTATCTGAAAGGAATTTTGTGGAATATCTCTCAAAACCTAGTGATTTAAATATCCTTATGTCACTAAATATGAAGAGTTCATTCATTCAACCTCATCCTTTAAGATGAGAGAATCCTTAACTTGGGTCTCCCTTTTTAGGAATAATCCCCAGTTATAAGTCCTTTAATCTGGGCATCTTCCTTAGGAGTAAGCCCCAAATTCTTAAAGTTCCCAAACTTGGGCATCCTCCTCAGGAGTAAGCCCGAAACCTTAATTCCTTAACTTGTGCATCCTCTTCAGGAGTAATCCCCAATCATAATCCTTTAATCTGGGCATCCTTCTTAGGAGTAAGCCCCGAATCCCTTAATTTGGGCATCCTTCTTTGGGGTAAGCCCCAACCTCAAATATGGACATCCTCTTCAGGAGTAAGCCCCAAACCTTAACCCCTAACCTGGGCTTCCTTTTCAGGAATATGTCCCAGTTATAATCTTGGGCTTCCTTTTCCGGAATAAGCCCCAAGTCCCCTAATTTCTCTTTAACCAGTCCTAATTTACCCTTGATTTGGGTTTCCTTTTCAGGAGTAAAACCCAATCATAAGTCCCCTCCTAACTTGGGCATCCTCCTTAGGAGTAAGCTCCAAGATTAGAGTATTCAAAACTCCATGAAGCACATATACCTTTATGGACCATGTTCATGGATTTTCTCCCTAAAAGTGAATCCTAAACCTTCATCTATATGGGCAGTCATACATAAATAAGCCCCAAACCATTTCTTATGATTTCATCTTTCATGGCACAATTGTCTATTTTTTTTACCAATACCTCTTGTTTCTCACACCGAGCATGACTCACGTGAGCTTAGAGTGTAAAAGTAATTATGACATCCTTCTTTGAGCCATCAATCATAAACGTCATACTCCCTTACTCGAACTACGTGGGTTCTGATTCCTTTTCCAAAACAAAGGATACGTTGGTAGCCCATTTATGGGTTCGATCCCAACTTTGAAATAATCCATGTTCTTCGGAATGACGATAAACTTCAAGTGCCCCACTGAGTGGCTTTAAAACCAGCCTGGTCATCATAATGACCAAGAGACTTTTATAAATGTTTTTATTGAAGGATACCATTGACCAAGAGTCTCTAAATATATACAGATGATTATCTATTGATAAAGAACCTCGAATACATATAAAAGATTCTCTAAATTTCTTACATATTTAATCATTGATTGTTAAACTAAAGGAAAGCTCATTTTATACTTGGTAATGTAATAAGGATTCACGAACATAACTTAAATCTATAAAGAGATTCCCGGAGTAGACAATAATTCCCCTCAAAAAGGTGTGATGAGTCCGACCTCCCATCCACTCGACCAATGCAAATTCCTAAGCCTCATCAATCCACAAGCTAATGAGCGCCTACCTTTGGAAAGTAGGTCCAAACGGATGTGGAATCATTGGATGTTTCCGGTTCTACGAACAAACCCGCTAGAAACCGATCAGAACGTTTGAATCTCCCATCCAGGAGGTCATCCCCGAATTCCATGTGAAACATAGGCAATTGTCAAAGATCTTAATAGGGGATTAAAACTAAAATATAAGGGTGAAACATACCAAAAAATTTCAATATTTTATTTTATAATATTATGTCTACTTAGAAATTTCATATATTCAAATTATATCAGCTTTTATCCATTTGGGAATGAAAAATAATTCATATTAATGTAATACATTAAGATACTCCATCAATGCCTCCCCCCTCAATTATAAAAGGGAACCTCTCTTTTCTCTTATTTACACCAATTTGAGATAATGTTATTGAAAAGTACCTACCCATTATGATTCAAAAAATTATTACCCAATTTCAAGAGTTTTTTTACTTTCTAAAAGGCCAACTCTAGGTCCCTTAATAATATATATATAATGTCTACTGAAGAAGAGGTAATCATCTTTACCGACTCTTTTAAGTTTATTTATTCTTCTGTATTCTATTAATTTTTTTACACATATAAAACTAAAACTAATACTATAATTAATATATTGATATGTTATTATGATTATGGTAAAAATATATTCAATATACTCTCTATACTACAAAAAGTAAAAACATTTCTTAAGTGCATGCATGACTTACCATCTCCATGTAGCGGTGTAATTCATTTTTCATCACCAAATTAATTTTATGGTTATAAATAATGAAATGATAAGTATATATAATTTTTATGACATAAATATGATTCAGGAACTGTAATATCATACATACCTTCTTACCTACCAATCATTTGAGAAATGATATTATCACTCGGTTGTAGGTATAAACTACCACCTCCCTGAAGAGATGTGATTAATTTTAGATTTAGCCTTTAAATGGGTGGTAATAAGGATTAATTTAATGAAAATTTATGATATATATTATATAATAATGATTTTATAAATATTAATTATTATTCACCTTTATTCCATTCCTTCCATCATAAAGTGAAAACATTATTCATGCATACCTGTAGCCTACCATCTCCACAAAAAGTGTAATTAATTTTTCTATCTATATCATTTATGGATGACTATAAATATATCTATATTGAATATATATAATATTAATATCCTGAATAAAATTATAGTGATTATTTAACCATAATAAATATACAAGGACCAGAACTACCGAATCAAAACATCCAAGACAAATGAAGTAGTTGACACCTGAAATAATGCTAATAGTAAAATGAGTGTAAAAAAATGGGTGAAAAATGTTATTAGTGGACCATATATGATACTATAGATATTAATATACTTATTTTATTTAGTTATAATAAATTTAAATTCATTAATCAAGAATATATACCACCTATACGGCAAGTCGAACATAAGGTAATGGAATTTATATTGACTTTATTTCACTGAGAAAAATATTAATATTATGCACCTGATTTATTATATATGGTGTATATAAATACCTTTTACTTATTTATGGTCATTATTCATTTTAAATCAAATTTACCTTAAATATACATTTTCATTGTATCGTGGATATGCTTACTTGATAATCTATGTACTATTCCTACATATGGTGCTTTACTTTGAAAGTTTTTTGATTGACTGTGGAATTATTTATAATTTGTGTTCAATACTCAATATATAAATTTATTAATAAGAATTTTTTTTATGAATTTATGTTTATCATTCATCATATGTGGAATACATTGGACATGTAGTGATGTGTGAGTCTGGAAATTATATATCCCCTCAATGCGTTGATAGATTTCATGAGAAATATAAACTGTCCAAGTTAAATCGATCATTACTAATAGTTTTAAACTTTTTATTTTCAAGGTCATGAAAGTAGATATATCATGATTTCACATATTATGATTTTCAATGGTATGAATTTACTTCATTGACAATTCAGTTATTATTATCCATATATTCATTCTGTGCTTAAATTATTGATTAAATGGATTGTTTTTCAAATAATTTGCAATGAATTATTGAGTAAACCTTATTTATTCATGGTAGATTCTATCTAATATAACCCTTATCAATAATTTTAGCTCACCATTATTTTGTTTCATTTACCCAGGTTTTGAAGAATAAACCACTGAATGAGTTTCAAGGTTTCATAATGTTTTATTATGTTTGGTTTATGTTTTATAATTACAATGTAATATGGAAATCCTATATGTATCTAGTTTTACAAGACTACTAAAATGATCAATACTATGTGGTGAGATCACTTTTATCAATGACAATGTAATAAAGTAGACACCATCTTTGGGCTACTGGATTTTGGGTCATTATAATTGGTATTCTAGGAAGTTTAGTAGAAACTATAAGAACTAGATTTTAAATAAACATATATAACATGAGAATTATGATAATACCTTATTGTATTTGAGAACTTATACCAATATAGGGATATAATTTTATGGCTCAATATTCATGGTGATTATGATCTAACTCATTACGTGTCATTATTCAGTGATGGTGCCTATTAGAAGAAAGGGAATCAGAAACCATAGACAATGTAGGTATTTCATTGCTGATAAAGCTAATATAGTTTTTATTGTAACTGAGAAAATCATGAATATATTAAGGAATACTACTAAAGTTATGATAAATAAACTCTTTGGAATGAAGAAAACTATTATTCCACTACATGATTCACCTATGTTGGATCTCTTCATGTGACAAAATCCTCCATATATTAATAAAACTAATAATCCATTGGTATGCAAGTGATGAATTATGTTTCATGAAAATATATTCCTAGATTTGGGATGCGATGAAAGTGAAAAGGTTATTATTGTAGTGTATTTTTCGAATGGATATGTGGATCAACGGTGTCTATTGATCCAAAATACTAAAGAGGTTTCAAAAATAGAAATTATGGAATGGGGAACTTTTAAAGTGATTTTATTTAAGAAATACTACCCAAGAGTATAGCAAGCTAAAATATATAGGTTTCTACAAAATTTAAGGTATAAGGAAGAATAAAGTGAGAAATAATATTTGGTTAACAACGAAATATTAGCGATGCATGATTTAGACTACAGATATAATCTGGAAAGAAATATTGGTCGACTTTTTGATAGTCTAAATTTGAGTCTCTGATGGAAACTACTTTCTCAAAAAATTTACTCTTATTATTAAATTTTATCAAGTGTTATTAATATATGGAAGAAATTTTATAGATAGTATATCTTCAATGGAAAAAATGGAAGAAGATTTCTACTAAGAACCATGAAAATATAAATTGTTAAAGATGATGGAGAAGAGAAGAATTTAATTCCCATCATGTAAAACTTTTGTAATGAATCATCCTAGAATGTTATTGAAGTGCATGGGTTTTATTTACATGTGTGGAGATAAAGGTAAACTTGAAAATGTATATAACATGAAGAAAAAAATCAATGATTTCAAGGGATTCAACTTTAGATAAATGGGGAATTATCAACACCAATGTCCCAAGCATCAATGGGATATACCATATAAGATATTGAGGGGAGAAGGCCAAACTTAGGTCATCACTTTAACTAAAGTTTAAGTTCTTGAATATGTGGTGAAAGGTACTTTAATAATAGCCTCAAATTTATCTCGTTATTTATTTGAAGTGCTATCTTCTCACTCTTTTTTATCTACAATATTAAGTTAGATATTTTCATAATGCCTATAGAATGGAGTTTCAATCAAAACTCAAAGTATAAGTCTCATTAAAATAATGATATGTGAGTGAGTTAAAATTATAACACATACAGTTTACCTATTTTTAGACTAGATTATTATACCTAGGGTTGATCTTGATATAATCCTTAGTATGTATTGTACATCAAAATATATTTCAAAAATTTATTCATAGGAGTAAGAAAAAATGATTTGTGATGATGTTATAGAATTACATATCTTTATAGGGGAGACTAATCACTTACATCATATCTAGAACTAACCCTTGAAGATCTTATAAATTATATTCTTAGAGAAGAAAATAATACACATTATATTGATGAAAAGTGTAACATTAACATTGAGTATGTACATATTTTATAGGAATAAATTGATGTATTTCATAATGAATTACCCAGATATCTGCTTGAATGTGAAGTTATTTTTCCCTTGATTTAATCCCTGATTCAAGATCTATATCAAATAATACCTATAGAATGTACACTATGGAAATAGTGGATCTAAATAAACAACTATATGAGTTGAGTGGTAAGGCATTTTTATTTCCTTGTGTTTCACCTTGTGAAGACCTTGTTCTGTCCGTTAAGAAGAAATATAGATCTATGAGTTTGTGCATTGATTATAGGGAAATAAGTGTTATTACAATAAATAATAAGTATATTCTACAACAAATTGAGGATTTGTTCAATCAAATTCACAGATCTTAATATTTTTCAATGATTTACCATCATTCTTGGTAACATAAATTTCATGTAAGGAAAGAATATATTCTAATTACATCATTTTTAATGAAGTATGGACATTATGAGTTTACTATAATGTAATTTTGATTAAATAATTAACCATATATTTTTAGGTATAATGAATAGAGTGTTCAAGGAATATTTTAATAATATTTTTATTTTACTTATTAATGATATATTTGTGTACTATAAAATCTTTGTGGATCATGAAAATAACTTGCAGATCATTCTTGAGATTCTAAAAAGAAAAGAGTATTATAAGAAATTTATGAAGTGTGAATTGTAGAATTAAAAAGTTTCTTTTCCTATAAATATTGTCTCCCAAGATGGAATCTAATTGATCATGCAAGGAAAAAAGGTTTCAAATAATAGCCTTATTTAATGAACATAGCTGAGGTGTGTAGTTTCACTAGTTTGGTAGATTACCATCATTGATTTTTTTAAAAATTTTCCTAATTGGATAACCCATTAACCAAGATTACACATAAAGGGGTAAAGTTTACATGGAAAAAATAATGTGAATAATGTTTTAAAGAATTGAATAGGAAATTGGGGAATGCTCCATTTTTGAATCTACCATTAGGAAATGATGGATTATATATATATATTAATGCATCAAATAATGGAATTGGTTGTATACTTTTGTATAATGATAATGTTACTGCTTATGGATTAAGAATATTAAGACTCATGAGAAAAACTATCAAACTCATGATCTTGAGTTGGAATCCATAATCTTTTTTTTGAAGAACTAGAGACATTATATCTAAGGTTAATGATATGAAATATACACAAATCATAAGAGTATGAAATAAATATTTTCATAAAAGGAGATTAATTTGAGGCAAAGATGATGTCTTGAGGTACTAAATGATTCTAATTTATTAGCACACACTATGGGAAGAAATATATGGTGGAAGATGTATTGAGTATGAAAGATCATCGATTTTTGGCCAAAATGACAACTAATATGGGTCTTATGTTTAATGATTTAGAAAAAAGGATCTCAAAATTATTATGTAAGAGGGAACATCATTCATTTTTTAAAGGCTATTAAACCAAATTTATTATAAAAGATAAAATGTTCTAAACCAGGTGATGACAATATTTAAATGACAATTAATGTTGTGAATGATGGAAAATTTGAAGAAATTATATATGAATATGGAATTATAAAATTTGGAAAGAGTTTTTGAATTCAATTTATACAAGAGATAAAAAAGAAATTAGTATATGATGCTCATAGATTGAATTTCTTTATTCAACCTAGTAGCACCAAATTGTATATAGATTTTAAGGAACACAATTAGTAAAATAATATGAAGCATGAAATTTCTAATTATGTGACAATATGTTGGGGGTTTTAAATGGTTGAAAGCTTATAGAACACATTATAGATGAGTCAGGAAACCTCTACCTATTCTTATATGTAATTGGGATGATATTATGATGAAATTGGTAACTTGGTTACCAAAGTCTCCAAGAAGGTATGTTAAAATATGGGTTATTTTGGACCACCTTACCAAATATGAACTTTTCCTGCATATAAGAGAATATATTCTTATTGAGTGCCTCATATGGATATATATTAAAGACGTTTTTTGACTTTATGGTAAAATTATATCAATTGTTCCCAACATTGATATTTTATTTTCATCAAAATTTTGGAATTGTACTCATAAAGTTCAAGAGACTAAGATTCACTTGAGCACAACCTATCACCATCAAATTGGTGGATAGTCTTAAAGGACTATTAAAACCTTAAAATATATGTTGGGTACATTCTCACTTGACTTTCATGGTATGCAGGATCATTATTTTCCATTGGTGGAGTTTTCTTATAACAATATTTTCCATTCCAGTATTATAATAGCCGTTCATAAAGCATTATACAGAAAGAAATGTCGTAACCCATTTTTTTAGGAAAAGTCTAGTGAATGGAAACTTGTGGGTATAGATCTTATTGTGGAGATAATATATTAGGAAATTTCTATCCACACTCATATTAAATCAACTCAATGAGGACAAAAGTGTTATGTCAATAATAGAAGAAAATATTTGTAATTTCAAGTGGTTGATCACGTTTTTAGGAAACTATCTCCACATATGGTTGTTATAAGGTTTAACGAGAAGGTAAAATTGATCCTTAGGTACATCAACCCTCTTGAAATTATGGAAATAATTGGGGTATTGTATTACTTATTAAAAATTCCACAAATCCTCTCTAAAGTGCATGTCATGTTCCATATCATTTTGTTAAAGAAGTATATTCCAGAACCAACACATGTTGTCACATTTGAATAAATAGATCTATAAAATTTTATTTATTAATACGAAGATCCTATATAGATTTTTGAAACTGAATAGAACATGTTGAGGAATTAGATAACTCAACATGTGATGGTACTATGGAGAAATCATAAAATGGAGGAAGTAGTGTGGGAACTAGAGGATGTTATGTAAAAGAACCAACCTCATCTGTTTAGAAGGTAATATTCATGATAATTTCAAGTATAAAAGTTTTTAATGAGGGAAGAATGCAATGTACTAGAATTTGAAATGAAATTGTGTAAAATAGTGCATACATCGCACAATAGTGCACTGAAAAAAATAAAAAAAATCATATTATTTAAATACAATTGTTACAATGTTGCCATTAAATTGGTGAATATGAATAGGAATAACCAAATTAGGAAATATATATTATGTTCATACCCCCAAAAAATATATTGATTAATCCTTAGGAAATAAACACTAAATACTTTAGTAAATTCAGTTTATTCTTTAAAAATATGTTTTCTTCAATTTTTTTATTTCTTTTTCTAAGAAAAGAATATAAATAATTTTTTTCCAGATTTAAAAAATTTATTTATTGAAATGAAGTGAATTTTCAAATAATCATATTAAAATTTTATTATAGTGAAGTTTTGGTATTTTTTTTTGAAAAGGTTGATTTTTCAACGAATAGTCAAAATTACAGATTTTTGTAAAACTGTCATATTATTTTCATTTAAAAGTATCATTATCATTTATATTTGATCTCAAAATAAACAATTTTATTTAATTATATATAATAAAATTAAATTTTTTTTAATCATCATTATTCCTTATTTTTGTATAAATATATTCTGGGGCCTACAAACACATTTTTCTAAAAACTATTTTTCATTGTGTTTGAAAAATTTATAGTCTAAGTAATTACATCCACTTCTGTGAATTGAATCTCAAAAAATTGATTCCATATTTTTAATCCTAAGGTAATTTTTTTAAAATATTTCCCTTTATATTTCAATATTATAAATAGTAAATTTTGTAATTTTGTTACCACATTAAGGGTAATTGGGTAATTAAGTTTAAAAAAATGATTTAGACTAAATAATGATCCTAAAACATTTATTAAATTTATTTTATGAGTATATATTATTCATAATCTTATAATAGTTTAATATATGACCTTTTTCCATTTGGACATTATTTTGACCCTTTATATTTTATTTATATCAATAAAATTAAAATATGTCATTCACATTGTTTTATTATCATTAAAGTTTCTACATTGGGATAAACACGAGATATATTTAGTTATAAATATTATTTTAAAAAAAATTATTTTTTCTTCATGGTAATTTTTTTTAATTTTTATTGAAAGAATAATTATCTCAATTTCTTTTGAAACACTGAAATAGTAGTTTTAGAAAGAGTAAAAAATAAATAAAAAGATTTTGAAAAAAATAAAAAATATTATTTGACTGTTTTTTTGTTTTCCATGATTTTTTTAGATACAAATAAAATATAAGACATGTTTTTATTCCTTAGATTCTAATTCCACTATTTTATTGTGGTTTTAAATTTCAAATTAAATGAATATTTCTAAAATTGATATTAATGATATTATATAATATTTTATTAAATAATATAAAATTAATAAAAATATTATATTATTCTAAATTAATAGGATAATGTTTTAAACATAAAAAAGTTTACATTTTTTGGTATTTATTCATTTTATAATGAAATTATTAGCCATTAAATTTTAGAAAACATTAATATTATAGTAATTGTAAAAAAGATTAAAGAGAGGTTAAAACAAAAATATATGGGTGAAAATATACCCACAACTTGTCAAAATTTTATTTTATTAGAGGACTTATACTTACCTTTATATTATCTTTGAAATATTTCTATTATTTCTATTTTTATATGAGAAATAATTTATATTAATTTAATACTTCAAAAAATTCCAACAACTCCCCTTCCCTAAATTATAAAAGGGAACCACTCCTTTTTATACATTACACCACTTTGATACATATTGCTTGAAAAATACCTATCCATTATGCTTCTCAACATCCTTATACTAGTTCTAGAGGTTCTATACCTTCTAAATGACCTACCTTAGGCCCCTTAAGAAGAGATCTATAAGAAGTATTCCAATAAAGAGGTAATCATATTTATCTGATATTTTGATGGTTATTTATTCTTATAATTCCTATTAATGTATAGTACCTATAAAACCTAGAAAGTTTTATAAAAATTGTCTCTTTAAAAATTTGATTTCTTACATCGCATGCAACACCAAGTTTAAATGAACTACGAGACACTATTAGTATAAAATGACCGTTATAACCTCGCCATTAAATTAATAGGAATAAATATTAATAACTAATTTATGAAATAGATATAAATTTTCAACTCAATATGAGTTTTTTTGGTAAGTTCATAGAAAGTAATCACACATTTTTTTGGTAAAATAACATTATTCTTCAAAAGATATGTTTTCTTCAAAAATGAGTTTATATTCTTTTTATGAGTGAATATTAACTTTTCAATGTTATTGAAAATTGATTTTAAAAAATTAATTTAATTTTTAAATTTGGAATTTCAAAATTTTCTTAACATTTTTTTATAATTTACTAAAAACATTTATTTTTTTAAGGAATAGTGAAAATAATGACTTTTATTGAAAACTCTATTTTATTTGAATGTCTTTACAAGGTAAACTTGTTTTTTTGATTAGTTTTAAAAATTAATTAGTTCATTTATATTTAAAATAATAAAATTATCGTTTTTAAATGTATTTTAAACATTAATTTATTGTAAATACAATTCATGTTTTAAAATGGTGTTTTTTGAAAAACAATTATTCATAGAATTTTACCGATTTAATTATAAAAAATAATACAACTTCTATGTTTTAAAATTTAAAAAATTGGTCCCAAATTTATATTCATATGGTACAAATATATTAAATAGGATCCTTTTATTTTTGAGCCAATATAAATTGTAATCTTGGTAAATTTTGTTACTATGTTAAAGGGTAAAGTGGGTAATTTATGTTAAAAATAGAATGATGAATACTATAAAATGACCCTAACACATGCCCAAATTTTATTATATGAATATAATTAGACCCATAACACCTAAATATTGTAGTTATGTTTTATAATGGACTGTTTTCCATGAAAATGAATTATATAATATTTAAATAGAAGAAATTAAAAAAATGTCACTTTCTTTGTCTTAAATAACCCTTTTGTGTCTACATGGTAAAAAAGGTTTGTTATGAACAAATATAAATGTAAATTTTAACATAATTAATATATTTTTATAGTATAAATTTATTTTTTACTTTTTGGTCCACTTATACGAGATAATGGTATTTATAATATTTTATTTATTAAGAATCAAAATATGTCACATTCATGTTTTAAAGAATATATCATTTTTATATAGGGTTTGTCAAAATAAATATTCGACTATAAATATCTTTCTAAAATCTATAAGATTTATCTTCATCATGGTATTTTAATTTTAGTTTATTTTGTGAATAAATAAGTATAATAAATAATTACACAACATTAATGAAGTAATTATTTTATTAATGGAAATATCAAATAAATGTTATTAAAAATATTAAAATTAATATAATTTGAGATAACTAATGTGATAAAAAAATTTAAAATTACCTTTAAATCCTATGGATTTAATAAATTTTTTTTGAAGTTTTATTGTTGTCTTGATATTTTTAAAATTCCATGTAATGAATAATGTCATAATTGACAGTAATGATATTTTATAAAAATATTATTTTATTAAAATATTTAAAAATAATAAAACAAATTTAAAAATAAAAAATAATTATAATATGGTATAAAAGTTTATAAAATTTTCATTTATGGTCTAATTTACATCACATTAGTAAAAAATTTCATCATTTAAGATTGAAAAATATATTATTGTAGTTAAAATCAGAATAGGTTAACTAAGTGTTAATCAAAATGATATGGTTTAAAATAATAACAAAAATTGTATAAAATATATTGGTTGATGATATTACAAACTTATATCATCTTATATTTTAATAAATGGACTTATGGAGGTATTTTTATGGATATGGAATTTATTATAAATTAATATTTTTTGAAATTTCTAAAGTTCCCGTCACCTCAATTATAAAAGGGAACCTCCTCCCTCACTTATTCGCATCACTATATGACTTATATCCCAACAATACCCTAAAATTTTATCTTATAAAATTTTCAATTCACATTATAGTGCTTCTTTAATTTTCAAAATACCAACCCTAGTGTTCTTAAGAGGAGATCTAAATGAAGTTCACTGAAGAAGAGGTAATCATCTTTACCATCTCATTCAAGTTTATTTCTTCATATACCTATTATTCATGTATTATTTCCATTATAATGTAATAAATAAAGTATCACCTATATAATGTTATTTTATTATTATTAGGTAAAAACCATATTCCAACTATTATCCGTCCTACAAAATACAAATGCATCGCATGTGCGTACATACGGCTCGTCATTTCCACGTTGTGGTGTAATCATTTTTTCTTCACTAATTTACCTAGATGGATATAATTATGGAAATAATAGATATATATAATAATTATAATATTATATTGATTTTGGAAAAGAAATATAGCATCCACATCCGTACCCTTTTATTATTTAGGGAATGATACCATCACTCATGCATACATAAGACCAACTATATCCATGATGTGATATGATCCATTTTTCATGTCCATCATTCAAGAATGATTATATAAATGTATATAATTAAATAATATGATATATATTGCCTTAATATTATTATAAACTAGATTAAATTATACCATGTGCATAAGAACTAGGACGTATATGGGAAAATATGTATAGGGAAATGAAGTAGTTAACACTCGAAAGTAGGGTAATAATGAAATATTATTACAAAATGGGTGATAAGATGATAAAATAATATTATATATGAAATGATAAATATTAATATGATTTTTTATAAATTAATTTCATTATTTAAAACATTATATATAATTTTCAAATACATATAAATGAAATTAGACCTAAGGTAAGGGTTAATTTCACAATCTATTTATCATTCATGATTATTTATATATAAGTATATATTGGGGAAAATTTCCCTTTCATATCCATGTTTCCTAAAATATATTTCCAAAATATTTTTACAATTATTATTGAATTTTTTAAATTTCTTATTAAACATTTGTTAATTTTTTACTAAATTATTTAAAAGTAATCTTTTTTTCATTTTACAAATGATGTTCTTTGTGAATTCTCTAGAAAAAGTATGCATGTAATGATTTTTTAAATTATACGACATTAGATGATTTCCTGTATTTCATGATTAATTATTTTATTGAAGCTTCCCTTAAGAAATTTTCCAATTTTATTTTCAAAGATAATATTTTCTTTTAAAATTGTTTGGTATTTTAAGAAAAAATGTTTTCAAAATAAAAAGGTTATTTTAATCAAACATTATTTTCATGTGATCTCTTATAATTATCTTCCATTTAAGATAAATTTATTTTAACTTAATTATGATTTAGTGGGGATATATTTCAAGGATAATATCCCTATTATTTATATGGTTGGTTTAGGTTTATTATTTAAGGGTATTTATAAAAAAATTTCTTTTCTATTAGTTATGTTATGATGGAATGATATTTAGGAAACACATGTCATTATATGGGATTTGATATGATGAATGATCTATGTTCTTATAGAAGACACATGTATGGTTTTAATTATGTGATGGGTGGTATATATATCTTCCTCCAATGCATTGGGTAAATATTTATATCTCTTGAGATAGTTTGGATGGGATTGAGTAATAAGCTCGATATAGTAATATAAGGCTGGAATGAGGAGTGAACTTGGTTTAGTGAAGGACTTTTCCCACTATGATGGTTTTGGAAATGATCCTTAAATTATATGGATTTTTTTTATTATCATATAAATTAAATGGTTCACGGTATTATTTTATTACCTCATAAAATATGTTATTTTATTCTTTTTAAACTTTTATGATTTATTCCCTGACACAATATCATGATATTTGATATGCATGATATAATTATCAAAAGTTTTTTTATGTTCTTATAGATTATGATTATGTAATGATTGATATCTCCCTTTTTTACCCTTATTGAGAATATGAGAACTTCCTTTTATTATGTTTCTTTTCTCTAGGATATAAAAAAAGGTATTAAGTTTAATGTGCCAAAAAGGTTTCTAGTTATGATGTAAAAAGTGGGAGATGATGTGGATGTTTTATTAATCAATTGTTTTTATTTCCATGTTTCCAACGAAACTAAACATAAATGGGTTTGGAATGGTTTTGTTATGACATTTAATGATTATTCTTTTATTTAGATGTAATATCTATATATAAAATATATGGTACATTATAGTTGGTATCCGAGAGAGGTTTAGTTAACCTTTGTAAGTTGGGATAATAAAACCTTAGTAAGAACCTTGAGGATAAGTCCACGTATAGGATAAAATAATAATTTTTTGGTGAAGATCATAAATAACCTAGGATAAACCTAAGATATCATTTATTTAATTTTTAAAAATAATTTACATTTATTTTATTGTTTTCTACTATGTATAGTGTTGATTACACTATGATTTTTTGTTTTAGTCAATGGATTAGACCCGAAGGAACTGTGTTAATGCTGAATACGATGGGAAATGAAACAAATTTACTCTAGAGAAACCAAATGTTATGTGAGATGGAATTTAGAATATTTTTCTATGTTTAAAAAATTTTCTTAAGATACGAATAATGTTGGAATTACAAATGAGAAAATGTTGGAACAAATACATGTTGAGTCATTCAGGTGGTAGTGCCCACTTTTTTTTAGTGCGTTTTCTGATCGACTAGTGGAAGAACAATAGATCAGTACCACTGAAATTATTTTTTTAGCTCTACAATTCTTATAACATGAGAAAGTAATTTTTGTAGCCTGTCAGTTGGATGGTGAAGTATATAAATGATGGAATATCATCATGAATATGAGCTAAAAAGATGAAATTGACTCCATGGAATGGGACGAGTTCAAGAAAATATTTTTCAATAATTACATTCCACATATTATTAGAACAAATAAATAGGAGGAATTTCTTGAGATTAAGAAAAAGGATGATGAATCTGTTGGTACCTATGAGGAAAATTTTAAAATACATTCAATGTACACTACCAAAATTATCATCAAACCAAAGATTTAGGTTTATAGATTCTTAAGTGGCTTAAAACCAAGTCACCAAAGGGCGTTATCCATAAGATACTTTTGTTGCTATAAAGAAATCTTTCAATTTTCACTCAATGTTCTTATGGATATTGGAGTTTCCATAAATCTTTGAGTTCAATAATATGAGAAAAAATCTAATTCAAGCGAAAATTTAAAAACCACAATGGAAAGAAGATGAGATTTCTTTTATGCTCAAAGTGTGAAAAAACTAGTGGAAACTATCTTAAGGGTAGTAGTAAATTTATTAAGTGTGGGAAAATTTTTTACATAAATTTGACTACTGAAGTGATGAGAAAAATATATCCAATGATGTAAATAGAGAAAAGGCTTCACAGAATTCACATCGCACAGTTCAATGCTTCCATTGGAAGGAATATGGGAATTATTATATCTAATTACCAAATTATAGGGATATCAATGACAATCAATGTTAGAAACCTCTTAAGGCTAAATATAAATGAAAATTGCATGTGATCACTATTTTTTTTGTGGAGTATGAAAATGAAGTGGTGAAAGATTCACCAACCATCCAATTGAAAGCATATAATTTTTTATTTGGTTCTATATCCATCCACTCTCTTATTTCTAAATAAAATTCTAAAGGTGTCTCCATGTTACCTCTAAAATTAGATGTTGAGTTAGTGAAGAAAAATCTTAATGGAATAATAGTTGCATAACAAGTTTATAATTCCCCTTATATTGAAGTTTCGAGGAAATTAATTCTTAAAAATATCACAATTATCACTATAATTGAATTAAATTTGATTCATGGAATATACTGGCTTTAACTATATGGATATCATATTAATTGTTGAGGAAGGGAAGTCACATTTCATATTCTGAAGGAATTTAGGACCATCTATCAATTCAACGATTAATATGAAAATATAATGGAAATTAATTCCATATTATGGTTCTTAATTTCTATAAATTAAGGTTATCTATCTCACATGGTTGGGAAAAAACTCACCATTAAGGATACAAAAATTTTACATGAGTTTTTTAATGTCTTTCCAAAATAATTTTCAGGTCATTCACTGAATTGTGATGTGGAGTTTTTAGTAGTACTCATACCATGTGCTATGTATATTTCAAAGACTCCTTATAGAATGACCCCAATTAAGTTATAGTAATTAAAGAAGAAACTCTAATAGAATATTTAAAAGGGTTGATATTCCCTAGTGTTTCACCATGGACTGAACCTGTTCTGTTTGCTAATAAGAAATATTGATTTATGAGGATATTCATTGATTATATATAACATAATAAGATCACTATCAAGAACAACTATCATCTCTACAATATTGATGACTAATTTTATCAACTATGTGGAGCTCCATAATTTTCAATGATTGATCTTAATTATAGATATCATCATTTGAGGGTAAATAAAGAGGATATACCCAAGATAACATTATATATAAAGTACGGACACTATGAATTTATAATGATGCCTTTTGGTCATAGTAAATCCCATATTATCTACATAGATTTAATTAATGGAGTCTTTAGATACTATATTGATCATTTTTTGGTAGTCTTTATAGACTATATTATTTTATATTAAATGATATAAGAAGAACATGAAAATCACATGATGAAAATAAAAAATACCCTGATAAAGAATAATATTTATGAAAAAATTACCAATTGAGAATTTTATCTTAAAAAAGATTCATTTTTGGGTCACATAATCTCAAGAGAGTGGATATATGTGGATCCAAAAAATAGAAAAGTTATAGAATATTGGCCAAGGCCAACAATGGCAACTGTGATCCTATTTTTTTGGGTTTGTCCTGATATGATCAACATTTGGTAAAATATTTCTCATTATTATCTATTCAACTCACCAAGTTCACTAATAAATGAGTTAAGTTCATATGGATGGAGGAATGTGAAGATAATTTCACGGATTTGAAAGAAGTTTAGTCAGTGGATAATGGTTTATGATCAGTACTGATGAATCAAAGAACGATTTGTGAATTGTTCTTATGATATTGATAGTTTATGCCTCAAAAATATTGAAAATCCATGAGAAAAGTAAACCAACTAATGATTTGGAGTTAGATATAGTAATATTTATTTTAAATATATAGAGGTAATATTTTTATGTATAAAGGTGTGACATATATACTAATCATAAAAGTTTAATGTATATTTTCGCTAAAAAGGAGCTTAATTTGTGTAACAGAAGATGGTTGGTGTTGACTAAATATCAAGACTTCTCAATAAATTATCACCCTAGGAAAGTGAACATGGTGGAAAATTCTTTGATTCTAAAGGACAATGCTAGCCTATCTATGATGAGGATAAAAAAGATCTTATACTCATGGATTTGAGAATAATGGATCTAGAAATATAAAAAGAAGGGTAGAAATATAATCTATCCGAAATGAATGATCAAACACAAATATAAGTGAAGATTAAGTAGGTGTAGAAGGAATATGTAGTGCTACAAAATAAAGTGAGAAGGTTTACTAAATTTAACATTGATTTTGATGGAATAACAGGGTTTAAGAATAATTTTTGTTTCCCTACAATACAAATATTAAATAAGTAGCTATTGGTTGAGGCTCATAGTTCATAATTCTCAATTCATCATGTAAGCATAATGATTTTTAAGGATCTAAAAGAGTATTTCTGGTGGGATGGAATAAATAAAGATATTAAATAATATGTTTCATGGTTCTAGGTTTTTTAGTAAGTTAATGTTTAGATACAAAAGTATAATTTGATGTTACAGTCATTATCTATGTTAGAATGAAAACGGGAAACATCACCATGGATTTTGTCATTGAAATTCCCAAAACATCTTAAAACTATAATTCTGTATGGGTTAAAGTTGATTTCATTATGAAGTCATCAAAATTAATTACTATCAGAGAATATTTTTTCTCTTGATAAGATTTATAGAATATATATTAATAAAGTTGGGAGATTTCAAGGAGTACCACATTCCATTATATTTGATTGAGATCCAACATTTTCTTTGAGTTTTTGGGGAAGTATTTTAAAGGTTCTAGATTCAATGTTATGTTTCCAAACAGCATATCATCCTTAGACATATGATCAGTCTGAGAGGAAAATTCAAACTCTAGAATACATATTGAGATCTTGATCTATGGATTTCAAAGGTTGTTGGAATCAACACCTACCATTGGTAGAAGTTTCATAAAATAATATCTTTCACTATAGTATTTATATAGATAATTATGAATACCTATATCATAATAAGTGAAAAAGTAAAACAAATTGGAATGAAGTTGGGTAAAGAAAATAATTGGTACCTGATCTAGATGAGTAAATGGAAGAAAATTTGAGATATATTTAACCTCACATAAGAGCATCTTATAGTTGAAAAAAATGTTATGGTGAAAATTAATGAAAATAACTAGAGTTTGAAGTGTGTGAAAAGGTATTTCAATGAATATCTCCATATAATATAGTAATGATATTTAGAAATGAAGGAAAATCTATGGCTGTGGTATATCTATCCTTTCTAAATTATTGATCATCTTTTGAATGGTATCTTACATATTGGTGTTTCTAATAAATCTCTCTCACGTTCATGATGTGTTCCATGTGTCTCTCCGAAAAAATAAAAACGTGAACCATAACATGTACTAAACTCAGAAGTCATACCAGTAGAACATGATCATTCTTATTAAGATCAATATATAGAGATTCTAGATCATAGAGAAAAATATCTACAAAACAAGACCACTCACTTGGTTAAAGTTTTATGGTAAAACCGTAAATTTGAGGATGTTATGTGGGATCCTAAGGATGTGTTGAGGCCGGAATACCCTCATCTATTTATATCATAGTGATGAAATTCTAAGGTAAAATTAATACTAGTGGTGGTACAATATAACACCTGGATATTGTCTTGGATATTTTTCTCTTTAAATAATTTGATAGCTTTCTCTTTAAGAAACATTGAGTTTAAATGAACTGTGATACACTATTAGTATAAAATGACCATTATTACATAACTGTTGAATTGGTGGGAATAAATATTAAGAAATAATTTATGAAATAAATATAAATGTCAAAATCGATATAAATGTATTGGTATGTTCTTAGAAAATAATCACGTAATTTTTATTAAAATCATTTTATTCTTCAAAAAAAAGTTTTCTTAAAAAATGAGTTTATATAAGTTTTATAAGTGAATATTATTTTTCATAAGTTCTAAAAAATGGATTTGAAAAAATTATTTTCATTTTTGAATTCGTTATGTTAAAATTTTCTTAAATTAATTTTTTTATAATTTTCTAAAAATAGTTAATTTTTAACTAATAATGAAAATACTAATATTTATAAAAATTGTATTTTCTTTCAAAGTATTTAAAACATAAAATCAATTTTTTTAGACGTTTTAAATTTTAGCTTTTTTAAAATAATATAATTATGGTTTCTAAAGATTTTTTATACATGATATTTTTATAAAAATATATTATTATTTAAAATGGATTTATTTCAAAAAACTATTTTTCATAGAGTTATATTGGTTTTATTTTAAATTATATTCTAAAAATTCAATGTTTTGAATTTTGAAAAATGGATACCAAATTTATATTCCAATGGAAAAAATTTAGGGAATACTTTTCTTTTATTTTTTTGATCAATATGAAAATTAACTTTGGTAAATTTGGTTACCATAGTAAATGGTATATTAGTTAATTTATGTTAAAAATAAATTGATAAGAACTATAAAATAAACCTAACACATTCCCATATTTTATTGGATTATTATAATTCTACCCTTAACAACTATGGATCTAAATTTAGTTTTTTAATGGACAGTTTTCCCTAAAAACGACTTATTTAATATTTAAATCAGTGTAAGTCAAAAAAGTTAGGTTCTTTATATCAAATATTCTTTATGTGTCTGTATGGTAAAAAAGGTATGTTATGAATGAATATAAATGTAAATTTTTAACTTCATTAATATATTTTCACAATAAAAATTAATTTTTAACTTCTTGGTCTAGTTAGATGAGATGATGGTATTTATAATATTTTATTTAATAAGAATTCAAATATATCACATTCATGTTTATATACTATATCATTTTTTATATAGGGTCACCCAAAATATATATTAGACTATAAATATATTTCTGAAATATATAAGATCTATCTTCATCATGGTATTTTTTTTTAATTTTTTGTGAATAAATAAGTATACTAAATAATTACGCATCTCTGATTATGTAATTATTTTATTAACGTAAATATCAAATAAATGTTATTAAAAATATTAAACTAAATAAATTTTGGGATAATTAACATGATAAAAAATTACAAAATTTCCTTGACCTCTTTGGTATATAATGAAATATTTTTTTGAAGTTTTCTTGATAGCTTGATATTTTTAATAGTCCATGTAATGAATAGTGTCAAGATTGACACTAATGATATTTTCTTAACATAATATTTTATTAAATTATTTAAAAATCGTAAAATAATTTTAAAAATACAAAAATAATTATAATTTTTTTTTAAAATTTTATAAATTGATTATTTATGGTCTAATTTACATCAAATATGTTAAAAAATTCAACCATTTAAGATTGAAAAATTTATTATCACAATGAAAATTAAATTAAGTTAACTAAGGGTTAATCAAAATGATATGGTTTAAAATAATACCCAAATATGTCTAAAATAAATTGGTTGATGATATTACAACCTTATATCATCTTATAATTTAATACATGGACTTATATAAATATTTGTATTTACATTTAATTTATTATAAATTAATATTTTTAGAAATTACAAAAGTACCCCTCACCTGAGTAATAAATGTGAACCTCCTACCTCACTTACTCACATCACTTTGTTAATTAAATCTGACCTTAACCTATAAATTTATGTTTTAAAATTTCCTATCGACATTATAGTGGTTCCAGTCTTCTAAAAAGACCAACCATAATGTCTTTAAGTGGAGATCTAAAGGATGTTCATCGAAGAAGCGGTAATCATTTTTACTGACTCTTTCATGTTTATTTCTTCTTCTAACTACTATTCATGTGTTTTTTAAATTATAAATTAATTACTATAGTATCACCTATATTAATAGATTTTATTATGATTATGAAAAAACAATATTCCTTCTTTTATCCATTCTATAAAAACAAAAGCATCGCACATGCATAATACGACTTACCGTCTCTATGTTGTGGTGTAATATTGTTTTCTTCACTACATTACCTTAATAGGTATAATGATGGAAATAATAGATATATATATAATAATAATATTATTATATTTATTCTATAAAAATATACCATCCACTTTCGTACCCTTTTACTATTTAGTGAATGATACCATCACTCAGGCGTACGTACGACCGACCATCTCCATGACCCAATACGATTTATTTTTCATGTTCACCATTAAATAATGATTATATAAATGTATATAATTCATAAATATGATATATATTACCTTAATAAAATTATTTACATGAAAAAACAATATCTTATTCCCAATAACTGATACTTATATGACAAAATATGCATAAGAAAATGATGTAGTTAACACCCGATAGATGGGTAATAATGAAATATTATTAAAAAATGGGTGATAATATGATATAAGAGGATTTTATATGAAATGATAAATATGAATATGGTTATTTTATAAATTAATATCATTTTAACCCATTATATAGGATTTTTCAGATACGTACAAATTAAATAAGACTTAATGTAAGCGTTAATCTCATAATCTCATTATTTTTTGAGATTTTTTATATAAGTTTTTACTAGGGAATATTTCTCTTAAAAATACATGTTTCCTAAAAATTATTTACAAACTATTTTAACTATTCTTATACAAATTTTTAAATTAATATTTAAACCTGTGCAAATTTTTTCGAAAACGGTTTGAAAGTAATATTTTTATCATATTCTAAACAAGGTTCTTAGTGAATTTTCTAGAAATTTTTTTAAGGCAATGTTTTTATAAATTATACAACATGATTTTATTTTCATATTTTCATGATTCCTTAATTAAATAAAGCTTCACATACAAGATTTCAATGTTATTTTAAAAGTGAGTATTTTCTTTTAAAATTGTGAGGTATTTTAAAAAAAATGTTTTCAAAACAGAAAGCTTATTTTTATTAAAAATTATTTTCACGTGATCTCTCAAAATTATTTTCCGTCTAAGATAACATTATTTGATGTTAATTATGATTTACTGGAGATATTTTTAAAGGATAATATCCCCATTATTTCTATATTTGATTTATGTTTATGATTTAATAATATTTATGAAACCCATTTCTTTTTCATTGGTGATATTACGATGGAATAATGTTTATGAAACCCATTTCATTCCATGGGATTTGATATGATGAATGATTTATGTTCCTATGGAACACATATTTATGGTTTTTATTATGTGATGGGTGGGATATATATCTCCCTCTAATTCATTGGGTAAATAATTATATCTCCTAAGATGGCTTGGATGAGAATGGGTAGTAAACATGGTACATTAATACAGGTTTGGAACGAGGAGTGAAATTGGTTCAATAATGGAATTTTCCCGCTATGATGGTTTTGGAAATGATCCATGAATAATATTGAAATGATTTTTTATGCCTATGTTGATGAGAAAATTCAAGGTCTTATGTTATTCTCTCATGGAATATGTTATTTTATTCTTTTTGAACTTCTGTGATTTATTCTATGACATAATATCATGATATTTGATATGCAAGATATAATTTTCAAAGATTTATTTTCTATTATTTTTCATTATGACTATGTTATGACTGTTATCTACTTTTTTCCCTTACTCAGAATCGGAGATCACCCTTTTAGTATGTTTATTTTCCCTAGGATATCAATAAAGGTATTAAGCAAGATATTTCGAAAATGATTATAGTTATGAAGGAATAAGAGGGAGATTATATTAATGTTTTATTAATCAGTTGTTTATGTTTCCATGTTTCCAAAGAAACTAAACAGATATGGTTTTGGATCTGTTTTGTTATTTAAAGTAATGATTATTAATTTATTTAGATATAATATCTATGTATGAAATGTATGGAACATTATAGTTGGTATCAGAGAATAGTCTAGTTAACATTTGGAAACTAAGATGAGAAAACCTTAGTAAGAACCCCAAGGATATGTATAAGTATAGGGTGTAATCCTAATTTTTTAGTGATGATCATAAATAACCTAGGATAATATTAAGGTATCATGAATTGAAATTTTATAATTAATTTCCATTGATTATGTAGTTTTCCCACTATTATTAATGTTCCTCACACTAAGAGTTTTTATTTTAGTCAATGGATGGGAACCCAAGGAACTGTTTTAATATTGAATGTTAGGGGAAATGCTATGATTATCCTCCTAAGAAACCAAATGTTATGGTATATAGAATGAATTTTTTTTCTGTTCTCACAAAACATTCTCAAGCTATAAATCATGTTGGAGTTTTAAATGTGAAAAGGAGGGAACAACTTTTTATTGAGTCCTATATGTGGCAGTGTCCACCTTCTTTTTGTGGGTCTTCTAATCCACTAGTGGTAGAAAAATAGATCAGTACCACTAAATTGATATATTTTATTCTTCAATGTTTATAACATGAGAACGTAATATTTTCAGCATATCATTTGGAAGGTGAAGTAGATAAATACTGGAAATTCATCATAAATATAAGGTAATGAGATAAAATTGAATCCATGAAATGGGATGAGTTTAAGAACTTATTTTTGAATAATTACATTCCCCATATTATTAGAACAAAGGTAGAGAAGGAGTTTCTTGAGCTTAAGGAAAAGCATGATGAATCTTTTGGCACCTATGAGGAAACTTTTCAAGGATTTCAATGTAAACATCCATAATTATCATCCAACCTAATTGTAAACTTTATCGATTATTTAGTGTCTTAAAACCAAGTAACTAAAGGGCATTATTCATAAGGGACTTTAGTATCTATGAGGAAATATTTTGATGTGCTCTCAAGGTTGAGATGGATATTAGAGTTACCCATCAAAATTTTGGGTTGGATAATATTAGAAAAATGGAATTCAAGGGAAAATAAAAACCACAGTGAGAAGAAGATGATATTTCTTTAATGCTCAAAGTGTGTAAGGAAACATGGAGGAAACCATCTTAAGGGAAATAAATGTTTTTTAAGCATATGAAATATGGTCATCAGAAAATTGATAGATATAATGATGGGGAAAAATATCTAATGATGTTAATAGATAAAAGGATACACATAATACATCTCCCACACTTCAATACTTCATGTTCAAGGAATATGGGCATTATTCTAAAAAATTCCAAAATCAATGGGATATAAATGATGATAAACCTCAGCCACATTTTAAGGAAAAAAACAATAGAAAATTTCATGTGATAACTATTTGAGATGTGTAGTATGAAAATAAAGTGGTGAAATATTCATCAACCATCCACTCAAAAGCATCTAATGTTTTATTTTATTTTAGATCCACCCACTCTTTTATTTATAAATAATTTCAAAGGGTATCTCCATATTACATCAATAATTATATTCTACGTTAGTGGTACAAAAATACTAAAAAAATGGGTTCATCACAAGTTTATAACTATTAGTCAATTGAAGTTTTTTGGAAAGTGCTTCCTACAAATCCTGTGATTCTCCCTATTGTTCAATTTGATGTGATTCTTGGCATGTATTTGATTTCACTATATGGAGATCATATCAAATTTTGAGGAAGGGAATTCACATTTCATATTCTGAATAAATCTATGGTCATCTATCAATGAAAGGATGAATATGAACTTCCAATGGAAATTAGTTCCATATTGCGGGAATTAATCCAATAAGTGATGGTTATCTATCTCAGATGGTTGGGAGGAAACTCACCATTAAGGATACACCAACTTTACACGATTTTTCAATGAATTTCTAGAAAAATTTTCTTGTCATCCACTAAATCAAGATGTTGAGTTTTAAAAATAACTCATAAAATGTGTTTTTCCTATTTAAAATACTCTTTATATAATGTACCCAATTGAGTTACATAAATTAAGTAAGAAACTCCAAGTGAATCTTAAAAATTGATTCATTTTCCATGGCGTGTCACCTTGGGGAAAACTTATTCTGTTTTTAAGAAGAAATATAGATCAATGTGACTCTTCATTTATTATCGATAACATAATAATATCACTATCATGAAAAATTATCATCTCCCCCGTATTGATGACTAATTCCATCAACTATGAATAACTAAATAATTTTCCAAGATTGATCATCATTATGGATATCATCAAATGAGATTCAATAAGGAGGATATACCCATGATGATATTCTTTATATGGTATGGGCACTATGAATTTATAGTGATGACTTTTGGTCATACTAATTCACCAACTATCTTTATGGATTTAATTCATATAGTCTTTAGATACTATATTGATTATTCCATGGTAGTATTTATAGACTATATTATTCTATATTCAAATAGATAGGAAGAACATTAAGATCACATGAAGAGTATAAAAATGATTATGACAAAAGAGAATCTCTGTGAAGAATTTACCAAGTATGAATTTTGGCTTCATAATGTTTCATTCTTGGGTTACATAATCTCATTAGAGGGGATATAGGTGGATGCAATAAAGAAAAACTTTATGGAATTCTTTCCTAGAACAACAATAGTAACTATGATCCAATTTTTTTTTGGGTTTGGATTTATATTATCGATGTATTTTAAAATATTTCTCATGATTATCTAATCCAATCACCATGATCACTAGGAATGGATATAAGTTAATACAGATGGAGGAATGTGAAGAGAATTTTATGGAGTTGAAAAGAAGGTGAGACATTGGATAATGGTTTATGATCTACAAAAATATGTCAAATATGGGTTTTAGATGTGTTCTCATTAAAAATGACATGTTGATAGCTTATGCCTCAAAAAAATTAAAATCAATAAGAAATGTTTCCCAACTCATGATTTGTAATAAGCAACGATATTTTTTGTTTTAAAGATATGAAGGCATTATTTTTATGGAGAAAAATGTTACATATATTCTAATCATAAATATTTAATTTATATTTTCACCCAAAAAGTGAAAAATTTGTGCCAAAGAAGACGGTTGGAGTTGAATAAAGATCATGACTTTTCAATACATTACCACCCTAGGAAAGTGAACATGGTGGTATATGATTTGATTCAAAAGGTCCATGCTTGCCTATCTATGATGAGGATAAAAAAAGATCATATATTTTTGGATTTTTGAAAGTTGGATCTAGAAATTTTAAAGGAAGTCTATAAATCTTTTCTATCTTAAAAAATTGTTTAACCACATATACTAGGGAATATTATGGATGCAGAAAAGGAATATATAAAGCTACAAAATAAGTAGTGAAATGTTCCTAAATTTAACTGTGATTTTCATTGACTAACATAGTTCAAGAACCATTTTTTTATCCCTACCATACCAAAATTAAAGAAGTTTCTATTGAATGAGGCTCATAGTTCATCATTCTCTATTCAAATAAGAAGAAAAAACCATGTATAGGGACTTGAAATAATATTTCTAGTCAGATGGAATGAAGAAAGATATTGAATAATATGTTTCATGGTTCAATTTTTTTCATCACGTTAATGTTGAGGTACATAATTCTAATGGTATTTTACAATAATTACCCACACTTGAATGGAAATGGGAAATATAACCCTAGATTTTTCATCAAACTTACCAAAAAATCTAATAACTATAATCTTATACAGGTTAAAGTTCATTTCCTCACGAAGTCATTAAACTTAATTTCTATCATGGAATATTTATCTCTAAATAAAATTAACAGAATATATATTAATAAAATGGTGAGGTTGCATGGAGTTACTCATTCCATTATATCTGATCGAGATCCAACGTTTACCTCGAAGTTCAGGAGAAGTATTTAGAAGGATCTAGATATAATGTTTAGTTTCAAAACTATATGTCATCTTTATATTAATTTTCAGTCTAAGAAGAAAATTAAAACTCTATAAGGGATGTTGATATCTTTCTCTATGTATATCTAAGTTGATTAAAATCAACACCAACCATTGGTATAATTTTATTACAATAATAGTTTCACTCTGATATTTACATGGATACTCAAAAAGACTTATATGGTAAGAAGTCAAGAAATAAAACAATTTGGAAATAATTTGGGTAAAGAAATCTATTAGGACCTGGTATAGTTAGGTAAATGGATGAGAAGGTTGGATTTATTCAACCTCACATAAAAGCAGCTCAGAGTCGAAGAAAAAGTTATGCTAAAAATCGATGAAATGACCTAGAATTTGAAGTTGGTGACAAGGTATTTCTATGAATATCTCCCTATAATATAGTAATGATATTTTAAAAATAAGGTAAATCTAATCCCTAAGTATATCCGTCCTTTGGAAATTATTGATCTTGTTGAGAAGGTAGATTATATATTGGTGATTCCATAAAATCTCTCTCATGTTCAGGATGTATTTCATGTGTTTCTCTTGAAAAAGTACATACTTGATCCTTAACATGTAATAAACTCAAAAGTAATACCACTAGAGCATGATCTTTCTTATGAAGAACAATATACATAGATTATGGATTATAGGGACAAATTTCTACGAAACAAGACCACTGTCTTGGTTAAAGTATTATGGTGAAACCATTGATTTGATGAGGCTATGTGGGAACCTAAGGATGTGATGAGGTAGAGGTACCCTTAACAATTTGTATTGGATCGAGTAATTTTGATGGTAAAATTCATTTTAAGTGGGGTACAATGTAACAGCCATATATTTTAATGAAATATTTATCTTTAAATATTATTATAGCTTGATTTTCATGAAACATCATGTTTAAATAAACCACAATACATTGTTCGTATAAAATGATCGTTATTAACTAGCTATTAAATTGGTGGGAATAAATATTAATAAACATTTTATGAAATAAATATAAAGTTACAACCCAATTTGAATGTATTTGTATGTTCTTAGAAAATAATATCTCGATTTTTATTAAAATCTCTTTAATCTTCAAGAAAAATTTTTTCTTAAAAAATGAGTTTATATACATTTTTTTGTGAATAATATTTTTTATAATTTTAAGAAATTGGATTTGATAAAATAAATTTCTTTTTTTAATTCTGCATGTCAAAAATATCTTAAATTGATATTTTTTATAGTTTTTTGAAAATATATTTTTATAGAATAGTGAAAATAAATGTATTTACAAAAAAATGTATTTTATTTTAAAGAATTTACATGGTAAAATTTAGTTCTTAATCAGTTTTAAATTTTAATTGGTTTTTTTTAAATAATCTAGTATATTTTTTGATGTTGTTTTTATACAAAATTTTTTCATAAAAATATTTTTGTTTTAAAAGCTATTTTCTGAAAATCTATTTTTCATTGCATTTTACCAATTTTATTTTAAATTAAATTATAGAAATAATATGTTTTGAGTTTTAAAAAACGGATACAAAATTTATATTCATAATTTCAAAATTTAGTTAATAAATCACCTTTTTTGGCCAATATGAATAGTAGCTTTTGTAAATTTGTTTACCATAGTAAAAGGTAAATTGGTTAATATATGTTAAAAATAAAATGATAAAGAATATAAAATGACCCTAACATATTCCCATATTTTATTAGATGATGATATTTCAACCCTTATAACCTATGAATCTGAATTAAGTTTTTTAATGGACACATGTTCATGAAAATGACTTATAAAATATCCAAATCAAAGAAAGTAACAAAAAGTCACTTTATTTTTCTTAAATAACCATAATGTGTCCACATGGGGAAAAAGGTATGTTATGAAAGAATATAAATGTAAATTTTTAATTTAATTAAAATATTTTCATGATATAAATTTATCATTTACATTTTGGTCCACTAAGATTAGATAATAGTATTTATAAAATTTTATTTAATAAGATTCAAATATGTCACATTCCTGTTTTCAATACTATATTTTTTTATATAAGGTTAAAAAAAATATATTCAACTATAAATATTTTTCTAAAATCTATATGATTTATCTTTGTCGTGGTATTTTATTTTTAATTTTTGTGGATTAAATACGTATACTAAATAATTACACAAAAATGATGTGATAATTATTTTATTAAATGAAATATAAATTAAATGTTATTAAAAATCTTAAACTAAACCATATTTTGAGATAATTAATGTGATAAAAAAAATGAAAATTCATTTTTACCACTTAAGTATAAAATAAAATATTTTTTTTCATGTTTTCTTGTTATCTTGATCTTTCTAAATGTACATGTAATGAATACTGTCAAAATTTACACTAATGATATTTTTTGAAAATAATATTTTATTAATTTTTTTAAAAATCATAAAAAACATTAAAAAAAATTAATTATCATATGGTATAAAACGTTATAAATTTTCCATTTATGGTATAATTTACATCACATAAGTAAAAAATTTAACCTTTTAAAATTGAAAAATTTATTATCATAGTTAAAATTAATATAGGTTAACTAAGGGTTAATCCAAATGATATGGTTTAAAATAATACCAAAAAATGTATAAAATATAATGTTTGATGATATTACAACCTTATAACATCTTATATTTGAACACATGGCCTTATGATGGTATTTTTATTGATATTGAATTTATTATAAATTAATATTTTTGGAAATTCCAAAAGTGCGCTCACCTCAATTATAAAAGGGAACCTCCTCTCCCACTTATTCACATCATATTGAGCCTTAAATCTCATACATAACCTACCAATTTCTCTTCTAAATTTCCTATCCACATTATAGTTGTTTTTGACTTCTCAAAATACTAACCCTAGTGTCCTTAAGTGGAGATCTAAATGATGTTCTCCGAAGAAGAAGTAATCATCTTTACCGACTCTTTCAAGTTTATTTATTCTACTACCTACTATTAATGTGTTGTTTAAATTTTAATGTCATAAATTCAATAAAACCAATATTATTATATTTTATTATTATTAAGAAAAAACCATATTCCACCTTTTATCTATCCTACAAAAAACAAAAGCATTGCACATACCCATATATAACTCACCGCCTCCACTCCAGGGTGTAATCATTTTTTCTTCACTAGTTTACCTGGATGGGTATAATGATTGAAATAATATAGATATATATCAATTATTATATGATATCTATTCTAGAAAAAAATATAGCATCAATTATGTTACCTTTTTACCATTTAGGGAATGACACAATCACTCGTGCATACTCACGACCTACCATCTCCACAATATGATATGATTCATTTTTTATGTTCCCCATTAAAGAATGATTATATAAATATATATAATGAATAAATGTGATATATATTTACTTAACATCATTCTTCACATGAAAAAACTATATTCTTTGCATAAGAACTGGGGATTATATGAAAAAACACAGATAGGGAAATGAACCAGTTAACTCCCGAAAATGGGTAATAGTTAAATATTATTAAAAAATGAGATAAGATGATATAAGAGGACTATATATGAAATTATAAATATTAATATGTGTTTTTTATAAATTAATATCTTTATTTAAACCATTATATATGATTTTAAAATACGTACGAATGAAATCAGACCTAAGGTAAGGGTTAATATCACAATCTCAAGATTATTCACTATTATTTTTATATAAGTATCGATAGGGGAATATTTATCTTCCATATCCATGTTTCCTAAAAATTATTTGAAAAATATTTTTTATATTATTATACAATCTTTTAAAGTTATTTTAGACATGTATTATTTTTTCAAATGGTTTTAAAGTAATCTTTTTATCATTTTCAAAATGAGGTTCTATGTGACTTTTCTAGAAATAGTATAAAAGGAATGTTTTTATAAATTTTAAAACATGAGTGTATTTTCCCAATTTTACAATTCCTTAATTACTTTAATCTTTCCTTAAAATCTAATAAAGTTATTTTCAAAAATAATGTTTCCTTTTAAAATTTTGTGGTATTTTATGTTTTTTTTTCAATATAGAAAGGATATTCTCATTAAAAAATTATTTTCATGTGGTATCTTAGAATTATATTCCATCTAAGATAAATTTATTTGATGTTAATTATGATTTAATAGGGATATTTTAAAAGTATACTATCCCTATTATTTCTATGGTTGGTTTATTTTTATTATTGAATGATATTTAGGAAACTCATTTTTTTCCATTGGTTATTATATGATGAAATGATGTTTATGAAACCCATTTAATTCTATGGGTTTTGATATGATGAATGATCTATGCTATTGTGGATCAAATTTGTATGTGTTTCATTATGTGATGGATGGGACCTATATCTCTCTCTAATGCATTGGGTAAATATTTATATCTCTAAAGATAGTTTGGATTGGAATAGGTAGTAAAATCAGTATAATAATATAGTTATGGAAAGAAGAGTGAACTTAGTTCAATGAAATACTTTATAAGCTATAATGATTTTGGAAATGAGACTTGAATAATATGGAAATGATTTTGTATGCTTATTTTAATGCCAAAATTCATGGTCTTATGTTATTACCTCATGTAATATGTATTTTTCATCTTTTTTAACATCTACAATTTATTCTATGACACAATATCATGATATTTGATAGACAAGATATAATTTTCAAATGTTTTGTTAATGTTATTATACATTATCATTATGTTATTATTGATATATCCCTTGTTTACCCTTTCTGAGAATCAGATATTACCCTTTTATTATGTTTATTTTCCCAAGGATATCAATAAATGTATTAAAAAAGATGTGTCAAAAATAATTCTAGTTGTGAAGGAAAGAGTGGGAGATGATGTGGATGTTTTATTAATTAGTTGTTTATATTTCCATGTTTCCAAATCAAATAAACAATATGGTTTTGTCTTGGTTTTATTATTTATCTAATGTTTTTTATTTTATTTGGATTTAATATCTATGCATGAAATTCATGGGATAAAATAGTTGGTATTGTAGAATGGTTTAGTTAGCCTTTGGAAATTAAGATTGGAAAACCATAATAAGAAACCTAAGGATAAGTCTAAGTAAATGATATAATCTAAGAGTTTTGGAGATGATCATAAATAACCTAGGATTAACCTAAGTTGTCCTGAATTGAAATTTTATATGTAATTTCAATTGATTATGTTGTTTTCCCATTATGATTAGTTTTTCTTACACTATTATTATTATTTTAGTCAATGGATTTGACCTGAAGGAACCGTGTTAATGCTGAATGTGACAACCAATGCAATGATTGTAGTCTTGAGAAACCAAATGTTATGGGAAATAGAATTAATTTATTTTATATTCTCAATAAACATTCTCAATATATGAATCATGTTGTACTTCCAAACAAGGAAAGAAGGGAACATCTTTCTATTGAGTCCTTCATATGGAAGGGTCCACATTCTTTTAGCAAGCCTTCTAAAACACTAGTGGAAGAATAATAGATCATTACAATTGAATTGGAAATTTCTAATCTCTAATGTTCATAACCTGAGAAAGTAATTTTAAAAGCCTATAATTTTTAAGGTTAAGCGGATCAATGGTGGAATGTCATTATGAATACGAGGAAATGAGATAAAATTGAAATCATAGTGTGTGACAAGTTCAAGAACATATTTTTCAATAATTACTTTCCTTGTATTATTATAAAAAATATGGAGAATGAGTTTATTGATATTATCAAAAAGGATTATGAATTTTTTGGTACCTATGAGGAATATTTTACAAGTCTTTCGACGTATACGTCCAGAATTATAATCCAACCTAAGATTAAGGTTGATAGATTCTTCAGTGGATTAAAACCAAGTCACTATAAGGAATTATATATAAATTGCATTATCTTCTAAGAATAAATATTTTGATTTTATCTCATGGTTGTGATGGATATTGGAGTTAACCATCAATCTCCTGGGTTTGATAATAAAAGAAAAATGGAATTCAAGGGAAAATATAATAACCATAGTGAAAATAATATGACATTTCCTTCATGCTCAAAGTGTGAAAATAAATATTTAGAAAACTATCTTAAGGGGAATAATAAATTTTTCATGTGTCTAAAAGAAGGTTATAAAGAAATTGACCACTGAAGTGATGGGAAAAAAGATATCTATTGATGTGAATAGAGAAAAAGGATACACATAATTAACATCCCACACTTAAATGTTTAAAGTGAAAGGAATATGGGAATTATGATAACCAATTCCAAAATTAGAGGGCTATCAAGGATGATATATGTTATCTACCTCTTTAGGCCAAATCTAACAGAAAATCGCATGCAATCACTATTGGTGATGTGAAGTATAAAAATGAAGTGGTGAAAGATTCACCAACAATCCACTCAAAATAATATAATTTTTTAATTTCATTTGGGATCCACCCACTCATTTATTTCTAAATAATTTTCTAAGGGTATCTCCATATTACCTCAAAAATTTGATATTGAGTGAGCTATGAAAATTGTGAAAGATATAATGGTCGCATCACATGTTTATAATTTCTCTACTCATGAAGTTTTTTGGAATGTTCTTCCTAGAAATATCTTTATTCTCCATATAGTTTAATTAAATATGATTATTGGCATGTATTAGATTTCACTATATGGATATAATATCAATTTCCAAGTAAGGTACGTCACATTTCATAATCCAAATGAATGTATGATCATCTATAAATTATAGGATGAATATGAACTTTCGATGGAAATTAATTCTGTATTATGGGTCTCAATTCCTATAAATGAATGTTATCTATCTCAGATGGTAGAGAAAAAATTACCATCAGGGATACACCAATTTTACACGAGTTTTTTGATGACTTTTCAGAATAATTTTTAGGCCATCCACTGAATTGTGATGTTGAGTTTTCAATAGAACTCATACCATGTGCTATTTCTATTTCAAAGACTCCTTATATAATGTCCCCAATTGTGTCACAAGAATTAAAGAAGAAACCCCAATAAAATATTGAAAAAAATTCATTTTACCTAGTGTATAACCTTGGGGTGCACCTTTTCGGTTTCTTATGAAGACAAATAGATCAATGATACTCTTCATTGATTTTTCAAGAACATAACATGATCACTTTCAAGAAAAACTATCATCTCCCCTGTATTGATGACTAATTTGATCAACTACTCATATCTCAATACTTTTCCAATATTTATTTTCATTTAGGATATCTTCAATTTAGAGTAAATAAGGAGGATATACCAAAGATGACATTCTATACAGGGTATGGAGACTATGAATTCATAGTTATGCCTTTTGGTCATACTAATTCCCCAGCTATCATCAAGGATTTACTTAATAGAGTATTTAGATACTATCTTAATCATTTTGTGGTTGTTTTTGAAGAATATATTCCTTTATATTCAATGATATAGGAAGAACATTAATATCACATTAATACTATACAAAAGACCTCGATAAAGGAGAATCATTATAAAAAATTCACCAAGTCTAAATCGTGGATTCATAAAGTATCATTTTTTGGGTCACATAATCTCTAGATATGGGATATATGTATATCCAAAAAATAAAAATGTTATAGAATATTTTCCTAGACCAACAACATTAACTATGATCCTATGATTTTGGGGTTTTTATTAATATTATTGACGTTTTGTAAAATATTTCTCCCGATTTTCAAATCCACTCACCATATTCACTGTGAAAGTAGTTACGTTCATATGGATTGTTTAATGTGAAGATAATTTCAATGAGTTTAAAAGAAGTTTAGTTAGTGGATAATGTTTTTTATCTATAGTGATGAATCAAAGAAAGGATTGGGATTTGTTTACATGAAAATTGATATTTTGATAGATTATTCCTCACAAAAATTAAAAATACATTAGAAAAGTTACCCAACTCATGGTTTGGAGCTATCTGTGGTATTGTTTGTTTTAAATATATAGAGGAATTATTTTTATGGATAAAGGTGTGAAATATATACTAATAATAAAAGTTTAATGTATATTTTCTCTCAAAAGGAGATGAATTTGTGGCAAATAAGATGGTTGGAGTTGATTAATGATCACGAATGCTCAAAAAATTACCACCCTGGGAAAGTGAACACAGTGGAAGCTGATTTCATTCAAAAGGACCATGCTAGCCTATCTAATATGAGGATCATAAAAGATCCTATATTCATGTATTTTCAGAGGATGGATCTAGAAATATTAAAGGAAGGGTAAAAATATTATCTAGCTCAAATGAATGTCCAACCACATATACAAGTGATGATTAAGGAGGAATAAAAGGAATATGTAGATCTAAAAAATAAGGTGAGAAATTTTCAAAAAGTAAACATTGATTTTGATGGAATAACGTGGTTTAGGAACCATCTTGTATCCCTACCATACCAAAATTAAATAAGGATCTATTGGATGAGGCCCATAGTTCATTATTCTCTATTCATCCTAGAGGCACACAGATATATAAGGACTTGAAAGAGTATTTATAGTGTGATGGTATGAGGAGAATATTGTATAAAATGTTTCAAAATTCTAGGTTTTTCAGAAAGTTAATTATGAGACACATATGTCTAATGGGATGTTACAACCATTACCCATACTAGAATGAAAATGGGATACATCAACATGGATTTATTCATCTGACTTCCCCAAAAATAAAAAAAAATTCTATATGGGTTATAGATTATTTATTTAAAAATTCAGGTCACTTAATTTTAATTAGAGAATATTTCTATCCAAATTAGATTTCAAGAATATATATTAATAACGTAGTGAGATTACATGGATTACCACTTTCCATTATATCGGATCAAGATACAATTTTATCTTGAAGTTATGGATAAGTATTCAGAAGGCTCTAGATAAAAAGTTATGTTTTAAAATTTCATATAATTATTAGACATATGGTCAGTTAGAGAGGAAAATTCAAACTCTAGAAGACACGTCGAGATATTTCTCTATGTATTTCAAAGTAGTATGGAATCAATAGCTAGATTTGGTTGAATTTTCATACAAAAATAGATTTAACTCAAGTATTTACATGGATAATTATGAAGACATCAATGATAAGAAGTGAAATTTTTTTTTTTGTATTAAGTTGGTAAAAAAAGATATTGGGACCTGATCTAGTTGAGTAAATGGTTGAGAAGGTTAGATCTATTCAACCGCACATAAGAGCAGCTCAGAGTCAAAAAAAGTTATATTGAAAATAGATGAAAATACATAGAGATTGATATAGGATACAAGGTATTTCATTGAATATCTTCCTATAATATAGTAATTAGATTTAGAAAATAAGGGAAATATAATCCCTATGTATAACTTTCCTCTTAAAATTATTGATCTGGTTGGGAAGGTATCTTATAGATTGGTTCTTCCAATGAATCTCTCTCAAGTTCATGAGGTGTTCAATGCGCCTCTACTAAAAAAGTACAGACTTGTTCCTTAACATGTACTAAACTTAGAATCCTTACCACAGAAGCATGATATTTTTTATGATGAATAATATATAGAGATTCTGAACCATAGATAAAAAGTTCAATGAAACAATAACACTCGATTTGTAAATGTTTTATGGTGAAATGGAAAATTTAAGAAGGCTACTTGGGAACCTAAGGACGTGATGAGGTTGAGGTACCCTCATTTTTTTATATTAGATAAATAATTTTTTTGGGTAGAATTCATTTTAATGGGGGTACAATGTAACACCCAAATAATTTTAGGAATTGTTTCTTTTAAAACAATTTGATAGGTTTCTTTGCATGAAACATTGAGTTTAAATGAACCATGATACATTATTAATATAAAATGATTATTATAAACTATCTGTTAAATTGGTGGGAATAAATATTAATAAATAATTTATGAAATAAATATAAAGTTATAACTCAATATGAATGTATTGGTGTCTTCTTAGAAAATAATCTCTCATTTTTATTAAAATCACTTTATTCTTAAAAAAATTTCTTCAAAAATGATTTTATATACAATTTAGGAGTAAATTTTGTTTTTTAAAAGTTATAAAAACCTTAGATGACAAAATTAATTTCATTTTTGAATTCATAATATCAAAATTGTCTCAAAATTATTTTTTATAATTTTCAAATTTTTTTAAGGAATAGTCAAAATACTAATATTTATAGAAAATTTTATTTTATTTAAAAGTATTTACAAGGTTAAATTATGTTTTTATTTAATTTTAAATTTTAATTTTTTTTTAAATATTCTAATTTAATTAAATATTTTTTAAACACTAATTTCTTGTAAAAGCATTTTATGTTTTAAAAGAGATTTTTTTTTTGAAAAACGGTTTTTCATGGAGTCTTCCAGATTTATTTTAAATTAAATTATACAAATTCTATGTTTTGAGTTTTAAAAATGGATAGAAAATTTATATTCATAAGTAATTTTTTTGAAATACATCCCTCTTATTTTTTTGGCCAATATGAATAGTAAATTTGGTAAATTTTGTTACCATAGTAAAGGGTAAATTGATTAATTTATGTTAAATATAAAATGATAAGGACTATAAAATGCCCATAACACATTCCCAAATTTTATTTTTTGATGATAATTTTATCCTTAACACTTATGGATCTAATTTATGTTTTTTAATGAACACACATTCTTAGAAACTACTTATATAATATTTAAATCATAGAAAGTCACAAAATGTCACCTTCTTTGTCTTAAATTTACCTTATTTGTCTGTATGGGGAAAAGGTTTGATATTAACAAATAAAAATGTAAATTTTTAACTTTATAATCATATTTTCATTATATAATTTTACTTTTTAATTGTTGGGCCACTTAGATGAGATTATGATATTTATATTATTTTATTTTATAAAAATTCAAAGATTTAACATTCATGTTTTAAATTATATATCATTTTTAATATAGGGTTACCCGAAATATATATTCAACTATAAATATTATTTTTAATCTATAATATTTATCTTCATCATGGTGTTTTTTTTAGTTTTTAGTGAAGAAATTAGGAAATTTAATTGATACACAACATTAATGCGGTAATCATTTTATTAATGTAAATATCAAATTAATGTTATTAATAATATAAAAATAAATATAATTTTAAATAATTAATGTGATCAAAGAGTTTCCTAGATTACATTTTCCTATTAGGGATATAATAAAATATTTTTTTTTGAATTTATCCTGTTATCTTGATATTTTTAAAAGCCCCGATAGTGAATAGTTCTAAAATCGATACTAATGATATTTTATCAAAATAATATTTTTTAAATAATTTAAAGACCATAAAAACATTAATGATACAAAATAGGTATAATATGGTATAAATTTTCATCAATTGTTCATTTATGTTTTAATTTACTTCACATAAGTAAAAATTATTGCCTTTTATTATTGAAAAAGTTGTTATCATAGTTAAAATTAAAATTAGTTAACTATGGGTTCATCAAAATGAAAAGATTTAAAATAATATCAAAACATGTCGACAATATATTATTTGACGAGAATAAAACCTTATATATAAAATTTTCTTATAATCCACGTAATTCTTGAGGAATTTTTATTGATATTGAATATATAATAAATAAATATTTTTTGAAATTCAAAAAGTTCCCCTCAACTCAATTTTAAAAGGGAACCTACTCCCTCACTACTTCACATCACTTTGATCCTTCAAGATCAACCATACCCTACCAATTTTTCTTCCCAAATTTCCTAGACATATTTTATAATTTCTTTTCTTCTTAAAAGTCCTAACCTATCATCCATAAGAGAATATCCAAAGGAAGTTCACCGAAGAAGAGGTAATTGTCTTTAACGACTCTTTCATGTTTATTTCTTCTTCAACTTCCTCTTCTTGTGTTTTTTCCATTCAAAACTAATAAATACAGTATCAAATATTTTCTGAGATGTTATTATGATTATGGTACGACCATATTCTACCTGTTATCCATCCTAAAAAATACAAAATAACCATGCGTGCATACATATAACTTGTCATCTCCATGACGTGGTGTAATCTTGTATTCATCACTACATTACCTGGATGGGTATAATGATGGACATAATATATATATATATATAATTATAACATTATATTGATTCTGATAAAATATAACATCCAATTTCTTACCCTTTTACCATTAATGGAATGATACCATCGCTTGTGCGTTCGTACGTCCTACCTTCTCCATAATATGATGTGATTCATTTTCAATGTTCACCATTCAGTAATGATTATATAAATGTATATAATGAATAAATATGAAATATATTACCTTAATATTGTTTGGGAGATGATTTAAATATATTCTATTGGTATAGATAATATTTTAATCATTTTTATATGTTTTTCAATGATTTAATCCCTACTAATTTGTGAATTTGAGTGTATTTTCATAAATTTTGTAATTTTTCTGGGTCTTGGGCTAAAACATCAAAATATATTAGTTCTATAATTTTAACATATTTTAATCCCTTTGGTATATCACACATAAAATTCAAAATATAAATCATATTGACTTTATTTTTTTAAGATTACTATGTTCATGGTATACAAAACTATCTTTTAGATAAAGAGCTAATTCAGAAATCTAAAGGCCAAAAAAATCCATCAAGTTGGAAAATCATTCTGACTAATATAGTGGACCCCACCTATGAAAATGAGTAATAACTTAGCTAACATGCCTCCAATTAATGGTATTCATGTTTTATTTGATATATGGATCAAATGATCATTTAACCAATAAATTCCATGGAGTTATTCACTCATTAAAGTGGTTATTGAACACTCAACATTGAAGAAGGATTTCCAGAATCCTTGGCAAAAAAGTCTTATAAATTATTCCATAACACTTATTTTCAATTTTCAGTTAATTTGATATTATTATGGGAGAAATAAAATTTGATTTTGAACAACCTATATGGAGACACCTTGGAATTATTTGGAAGAGAGTTAGATGAAACAGGAGCACGCTTTCAGATCTTATATTCTAGAGGAGAACTTTTCTGCCTTTTATTTTTCTCACATTTCTTCTTCTTAGTCATGTATTTCCTTATTCGTCCCCATTATCTAATATTACCATTACCACGATGGGGTAAACATATGAGTTATTGGGGAAGGTTTGGTTTTTTAATTTTTAATTCTTAATTTTTTGAACTTAATTGAATATAAACTCTTTCTCTCTTTTGTGAAGTTGTTTTTAATTTAATTTTTCAGTTTTTATTATCAAGAAAACTCATATTTGGTTTTTTGATTATATTATTTATTTTGTGTTTTCTCAATAATCATTATCTCCCTCTTCTATTTTTTGGTTTATATATGATGGAATACATCATATCTTAGTGGTGAAGTAATCGAAAATCATCTGTACGTGAGGGAGGGGTAGTGGATGTTATTAATTATTTGGGATAAACAAGACCCGATCAGAAATTACCTCAGTCAAATAAGGATATTCATTGAAACTCTCTCACACAAGGAAAACGAGTAGACCATACTAAGATCTTGGTAAGGTTTTATCTCACCATCACCAGTTGACCAAGGGAGTGAATGGAAATGATCATGGAATCACACATTAATTGACTTAGCAGAAGAGGATTGGATAAAATAGATATAGGATTGCATTGAAATTGGAATTTTGACCTATAACTAATCACCTGTATCATATAAAAGTTTTCAATTACTTGTGTTTGATTTTTTTCAATATTTTTCTTAATTTCTTAATTTTATTTTGTTTCTTTTATTTTTTTCAAAACTAAATAATTTTAAAAAACACTCCATTTTTCATCTAATTTAAAGAGACAAATAGTTTTTTGTGATCTCTTCTTCGGGATAAAACCTAGGGTTAATCAATAAACTATACTTAGTTAATATAAAAACATTACACCGTTTATGGGGAGGCAGTGCAACCTAACATCCTAAAAAATAATTTTTTTAAAAAATTCAACGACCTGTATTTTAACTAACCATTTAATTAAATTTTATCCTTAAATTGAAAGGACACTAACCAAAACAGGAAAACAATTTCAAGTCTTTTTTAAATAAATAAACCTCTTCGATTCAAGTGTGAACTTTAAACATAAAACCATGGCTGGTAATTCCATAAAAAACCTATGTGATCTTTGTGCACCTCAATTTTCCATTAACCAACTCATTGAACTAGCTACACCAAATGAGTTTGAATTATGTTTAAATAATATTCATGTGCCTCCAAATTTTCATAGTCTTGTAGGTGAAGATCCAAATCAGCATATCTAATAATTTCACTTCATCTTCTTAGGATCAAGACAAGAGGATCACCTAAATACCAATTTTAGTGGAGGGAATTCCCCTTCTCACTTGAAGGAGTGGATAAATAATGGTTGAATAATATAAAACTATGAGAGATCAGTAATTTGGGAGATCTAAAAATATTCTTCATGCAAATATTCTTTACCACATCTAAGAGAACTACCATCAAAAAGAAGATTTAAGACATATAATAATCAACTGGAAAGACCCTCTTCGAGTACTAAGAGAATTTCAAAAATATATGAGCTAGATGATCACATAGGGTAATAGAGAAACACAAATTCATTATATAATTATACCAAGGACTTCTGGAAAATGATCGAAAGATCCTAAATACATCATATGGAGGATTCTTGATCGACAAGTCATCTAAATATGTCACTACCCTAATTGATAATATTTCTCAACACTTACAACAATTTGGAACAAGTGGTTCAGTCACAAGGGGAGTCCATGAGATAAGAACATTTGATTCAAAAAATTTAATCAGAAGTGAAATGGATAAAATCACTAGTTTGAACCAAGTGAATAAAAAATAAGGCCAAACTTAGGTATATGGTTTATTCTCTTCTACTTATCATTACACTGGCCATTGTCCAGAAGTGCAGGGTATAGAAATTTTGGCTGCTGCCTATCAGTAAAGGATATTTCAACCAAATAAAGAACGTCATCCCTAATCCCAACTAGGATTTGGATTCCAATATAACCAGGGAAAAACAAATTTTCAATAGTAATACTAGAACCCCCTCCATTCCAACAATCATATAAATAGAACTTATAACACCAACAATCCTTTCATCTACCACCTTTACAACAAAATTCCTACGATAATCCTTCCACAAGTGCACCAAAATTGAAGAGAAGAAACTAAAAACCAAATTTCAGGGTTTTAAGATAATATTGATAAGCTAACTTATCAATTCAGATGTTTTATGGACATTCTCAAAAATAATCAAGGAAAAATACCAGTATAGATAGTTTCAAATTCAAAAGAGAATGTTTGCATGATAACAAAATGAAGGGAAAAAGAATTACCACCACCAGCCACCCTACCATCTATGTTAAAGAATAATGAAGTTGGGAATTATGAATATTTTGTTAAAATAAATCAGGAAGAAAAAAAGGGGAGGAGGAGAAGGATAGGCCATGGTTGAAGAGACAAGAAACACTACTGAAAAGGAAACAAAGTGAGATTAAAGAATTATCCCCACTATTTAAATAAATGAAAATTGAATAAAAAATATTATAGGAATAAGTGACTCAAAAATAAATTATGAACACCATTTAAAAAGTGGAAATTAATATCCCACTCATTGAAAGCGTCAAAAAAATTACAAGGTGTGAATTTATTTTGAAGGATCTTTATTAAAAGAAGAATAGAGTTCAAGGGTATGAGAGAATCATTATTGGGAAAAAATCCCTCAAGGTTCCCCTGGGTATTTTTTAGGTGTGATTTTGTTTTTTGACAAATCTAGATGATCACAAATGAGAAAGGATGGTGTTTTCCAATGATTGGTTTTTAAGGTGGCATTGTTTCCTAGTATTTTCCAAATTTTTGGGCTTTAAAATCGGGAATTTGTGTTTAGAAATGTAAGGATTTATTCATAGGATAGGATGGTGTGAAGAACAATGAATGAAGTTGGAAAAGGTAGAGAAATTAAGAGCCCAAGATATAAATCACGTAACATGTCTTGGAAGGTTATACGTTCTCATACCAGGTAGCAGAAATGGTACGTGGGAGCGGTTTGCGAAGCGAAAAAATAATTCACGGTTGAAGGGGGTTTGGTACACGAATAGCTTTTCATTGGTAGAGTAGGGAGACCTCATAGGATCAAAGGAAGTACCTGGAAGACGTGAAGAAATTGTGTATAGAATGGGTGAGGTTCGCAGAGAAAAGAGGATCAATATGTGGTGGAGGCTGTACTAAATCAAAGATTTGGTAAATCTTGGATTAGCGAATATTGTGGATATCTTTTCCTAGCCCACGAGCCCATACCCGAGTGGTATGGGCTCCTGCATGGAATTCAAGAGACCCAGGTTCAAAACCAGGTGGAGGTGAATTTCTAGGTTACTTTAGCACTACTGTAGAAATTACTATAGAAATTCCTGTTCGGTACTGTAGAAACCAGAACTATTCACCGGATTTGGGCTTTCGGGCCACCGGTTTGGGCCTATGGGTCTCAAGGGACTTCGGGTCATCAAAGGCCTTTGGGCCATAGGGCCTTCGGGACATAAAGACCATGGAGTAGCCTAGTTCACACAGAAAATTCCCTAGAAGAGGATCAAATCAACAAGAGTAGCAGCCACCAGATACAGGGATAACCATATTAGAAGAATGAGAGGGTATGACAGCCGCCATGGGGACCAGGCACTGTGCAGCTTTGTATGGGGAAATGCTAGCTGATCAACAATGCAAGGTGGGGAGCTAGGTGATAAATGACCCAGAAGCTGGGGAGGGGTAGCTCAAGTGGGCTGGGCCTACGGGTCATGTGTTGGGCATGGTATGCCTCTAGGCCTTCGAGTCATGCATTGCGAGTTAGTCGGGCCTTGTGCCTTGGGCCTACGGGTCATGTACGGGTTCCCCATCATCCCTTAAAAGGGGGATTATCCAAAATAAAAAAAGAAGGACTTCATGCCATTCAGGTGGATATCTTTGCCTATATAATAATCTCTAATCCAATATATTAAAGAGAAGACCTAATATTACTAGTGAAACTATTTTGAACTGGGATTTTGGAAAAGTCTGTAGGAAGTTCGTGAGGGAGAATTCCTCAAAAGCTAAAGTGGTTCACGTCGAATAAATTCCGCTGAAGGTTTTTGGAAAGAATGGTATCATGGATAGGGCATGGTATGCAGAGGAAGAAGGAGTGGTACACCAGTGGTTAGTGAAGTAATTTTGCGAGAAGAGAACAATTTATAGACATAGAGTGATTTGTAGAGTAGGTTTGCAGAATCGGTATGAAGAGGCGGTATGTGATAGCAAAGATAGAGGCAGTCTGCAGATGAAGAGAGGTTGCAAAAGTGGAAGCGGTACATGAAGGAGGTGTTCCACATACCGAACCTAGTACTCAATACATGAGAGAAGAAGGTGGTTCAAAATTTTCATAAGTAGTCTTGTGAAAGCATCGAATCAGACTGTGAAATTATATTTTGGTATCTAGCAGTACTTGGGAAGGTGGAATTTATCTGCAGGTGAAATATGAACTTCAATAGAGCATATACCTATAGTTGGGGATATAATAATTCAAGAAAATGAAGGGACCTACATGTTCATAAACTATTATTGACCTAAAATTCTATGAAATGTGTTTGGATTTCTTTCCAGACCAGTGAGCACAAGAAGAGGAAGATGGTGAGCCTTTCCACCAGCAGTGAGCTAGGGAAATAGGCGTAGGGAGTGACCCTTGGGAATGTATTAAGCAGACCCTAAACATTGTAAAGGCAGTGAACTTGGGAATATAAGATCTAGGCCAAACATTGTACTAATTATTGGCTGTGAGCCTTAGGGAATCTGGTACATCAGCACATCATCATTGTATTCTCCTTATACGTAGGGTAAATCAAGTAAAAATTGTTGTGAGCTGTGCATGATTTCATATATGGTTACATATTTCTACGTGAGGATGAGAGAGTTGAGTTTAGTCTAAAAACAAAAAAATATCCAAAAGAGAGAAAGTTTTAATCTACCATACACTGATTCACCCCCTTCTAAGGGTATTCGACCTAGTGGACCAAACAATCATCATATGAAGAAGTGTCACTACCCTTATCACACCATAATGGATAACCCAATGTCAAGATCCAAGGATGTTTTCCATTCTATGAACCATTGGATAATTAAATTTATATGATCTGGGTGCTTCAATTAATGTATTTCCTCACATAGTATACACTTCTTTATAGATATGAGACTTGAAGATCACATGAGTGGTAGTCCATCTTGCAAATAGATCCACAGTTATTTCAACCAGAGTTATGGAAGGCATCCTTTTGAAAGTAAAAGATCATTTATTTCTAGATAACTTATATGTACTAAATATGGAAGAAGTTAGGATCCCATAACACTCACCCATAATTTTAGGGATAACCTTCTTAAAAACATTCAAAACCATCATCAATGTCCCTTAATAGACACTCACCATGTAGTTTTGATATAGAATTTTCCACTTCAATATTTTTGAATCCATGAGAGACCCATTAGATGATCACTCACTATTTTTAGTCTCCAATAAAGATGGAACATAACAAATTGATGAATCAGGTATATTCAATGAATTCTAGGACAGATGCGATAATTTTTCCAATGAAAAAATCAATTAACATGTGACAGACCAAAACACTAAAGAATAATATTTCATGTTGGAAGAAGAGTTAAAATATGATTTTTTAATGATTTTTTAAATTTTTAAGAAGATGATATGATTTTTTGTGTGCAGGAGGTCCAAAAATTGGAATTTGGGAACCTTAATTTAATTTAATTTTTTGAGAATCCCCCAAATATGGATTTATAAGAACAACCCACTGATTTTAAATATGTGTACCTCATTGGGGGAGATAAATTGTAAGTGATAATTTTTAATTATCTATCTAAAGCCTAAGAAGATTCATTTATTGATATTTGGGGAGATAATAAACAAGACATAGGGTGTATTTTAGGTGATATTTGTAGAATAAAACCAAAAATATACTCACATAGAATTTATCTTGAGGGAGATTCCAGACCTATTAGACAACCCCAAAGAAGGCTAAATACCACCTTGATAGAAGTTGTAAAGAAGAGATTGAGAACATCCTAGAATCTTGGATCATATATCCCATTTCAAATTCATAGTGGTTTAGCCCCATCTATGAAATTCACAAAAAATGGCCTAACCACCATGAGGAATGAGAATAATGAATTAATCCCAATGAGAATTTAGAATAGCTGGAGAGTGTGCATAGATTCTAGGAATATAAATAAGGTCACTTGGAAAGATCATTTAACCATCTCATTCATTGAACAGATGTAAGAGATATTGGTAGGTAGAACTCATTATTATTTTTGGATAGATTTTCATGTAATTTCTAGGTACCCATTCCTCCCAAAGATCAAGATAAGACTACCACTACTTGTCCTTTAATTACATCTTCATATAAAAATATTTCATTTAGATTATGTAATACTCAAGGTAAATCTCATAGTTTCATGGTATGTATATATTTGGATCATATTAAATATTTTTTGGATGTCTTATTAGATGATTTCACAATTTATGGAGATTATTGTGACCATTATTTAAAAAATATGGAAATGCTTTTAAAAACTGACATTGAAAAAAATCTTGTTTTAAAATTTGAAAAGTATCATTTCATGGTTGAGAGATGAATTTTACTTGGTCATGTCATTTAATAAAATGATATTGAAGTGGGTAAATAAAAAATTGAAGTGATAAATCCATTAACTTTCCCTATTTGTGTGAAACATGTTAGATAATTTTAAGGACATGCATGATTATATAGGTGGTTCATCAAATATTTCAGTCAGATTTATCTCCCTATCTCTAGATAACTTTTGAAAGATGATAATTTTGATTTCAATGGTGCATGTATGTAAGCCTCTGATGAGTTGAAGATCATATTTATTATACCACCGGTTATGCATCCATGAAATTGGTAAGAACCATTCAAGCTACTTTGTGATGCATCCAACCTAGTAGTCAGAGAATTACTTTGTCAGTGAATTGAGTGAATGAGACAAGTCATTTCATATGCCTCAATAACCTCAGATCCATACCAATTCAATTACACAACCATAAAAAAAGAGTTTTTAGTAGTTGTCTTTTCTTTAGAAATATTTATATCATATCTTCTTAGAACTGAAATAAAAATGTTTTCTAATCACACATATCTTAGGTACTTGATTAAGAAGGTAAATTCCAAACCAAGGGTAGTGATATATATGATACTATTGTTTGAGTTCATAATTAAAATAAAATACAATAAGGGAGCTAAGAACCAAGTGACCGATCACTTAAGTAGACTTCCAAACACTACTGAAGTAGAAATTTCAGATAAGGACCAACGAAATGATCACATTACAAGAGAAAAGATGTTCTTTATTAAACTATAAGTTACTTTTTATGATGACATGGTCAATTATTTGGTAACAACTCAGGTCCCATCTCATTTAAATTACCACCAAATTTTAAAACTGAAATCTGAATCTAGATATTACATTCGAAAAGATCTATTTTATTGGAAGATTTGCAATGATCAGGTGATAAAAATATGTTTTCCTAAAAGTGAAATTGAATATGTCTTTTAGTTTTGTCACACATTAGCTTTTTGATTCCACTTTGGACCTCAGAGGAAATCAAGGAAGGTTTTATAATTGAGAATATTTTGTACCACCTTCTTAAAATATCCACATGAATTTTGTAAAAGGTGTAAAAATATCAGTTTTATAGAAATATATGAAAGACACAAGAAATGCCTCAAAAGACACAAAACTTTTGTGATATTTTTGGAGTATATGGGACAGATTTTATGGGCCCTTTAAAAATTTTATTTGGAAATTATTATGTCTTTGTTGTAGTTGATTATGTTTCAAAATTGGTGTAGAAAAAAGACACCAAAACTAGTGATTCAATATTTGTTTGTGAATTTTTCAGGGTTAACATGTAATAAGTTGGATCTTCATTTCAGGTACGCCTTTCCTTTTTCTGGAGTTTTTATGAAAAATGGAGTTTCTGGAAAATTTATAAGTACACACTGTGTACTTTCTGAGTACACACTATGTACTCTTCTCCGGCTCGAAGCTGTGTGCTGGCCGTGCTCGGGCCACACACACGGTGTGTAGGGGTGATGTGGAGGCCGATTTTGGCAGAGTACGGAAAGACATAGTACATGATTTGTACTCTAAAAGTACACGCCGTGTACTTTTTTTTCACTAAACGCATAGGGGTCGTGCCTGACGGACAGAACACACCCCTTCTCCAAGTTCTTCGTCCGAGAGTGACTTGTACGGCCGGATCTTTCCTGAGCCCCTGCCTCTCTGTCCATTCTCCGATTCGAGCACGGTCTATTGCGTTGGAAGAGAAGTGGTGAGTTCTTCCTTCTGCTTGAGCCTTGTTTTCCAATTATTCCTCCTTCTCAAGTTATCTAAGGTTGAATGTTTTGTGCATTTTCTCAGATCTACGACGTTCTAGGGAGAATCAGTCGCCGGGGTTCAAGTATATCGATCTCCTTGGATCGAGGTAGGTGGTTTGTGCCTTTATGTGGAAAGTCGATGAGTATTTTTGTGAAAATTCCACCAATACCCTTGAATGGGGTATTGTGTGTTCCTGTTAAACCCTTGTTTTAATGCCTACTTTGCTTGATTTCTAGAGTAGATGTTTTTCCTGTTATTATGGTAGTTTTACTGTACTCTGGATGGTTTCCATGCTTGTTTTGCTTGTTTGGTGCTTTCTGTTTGTCATGACTTATTGTAGGATAGTGGAAATGTTACTTTGTTATGCTGTTGAGCCTTAGAATGATATCCAAGTAGTTCTTGAGGTTTACTTGGACAATACACGTGCGCTGATCATGTTAGTTTCACACAGGACTGTGAGAACCTAGTGTAGTAGACCATAGGGAGAATAGACGCAAGAGCTTCTCCAGAGTGTCATTGAATATGATGCGAGACCACATAGAAAATTGATGATGATTGCTTCCCCAGAGAGTATGTAGTTCCTCGACGCAGGCCATAGGGAGAATGAGATGTTGAGTGCTTCCTCAGAGAGCCTTTAGCATGATATGAGACTATAGGAGGAATTGACGGTGAGTGCTTCCTCAAAGAGTCTATTTTTCTTAGTTGAACCAGAGGGGTGAGACAGCGTGCACCTCCTAAAGGATTGATAGTACTTGTAGGTTGAACCATAGGGGTTAGGCTATGAGATCTACCTAGAGGGTTACCTATTTTCTTATTGTTGCTGGTTGTTTACTTGTGTACTTTATATGCTTGAACTGTGGACTGTGACTGCTATTTATTTTCCGGTTTACAGTTCCTACACTTTACTTGATATGTATTCATTGACTATTAGGCACAAATATTTGGGTGATTTCCTACTGGGATTGTATCTCACACCCTATTTGGGCCATGTCTTGGGCCCAATCAAATTTTGTTTTTGCAGGTATAGATAAGGGCAAGCGCCCTTCTACTTCAGGTACCTGACTTGCTGGAGCTGGAGAGCATGGGACCGAGCCGAGGCTTGCAATGCTGAGGAGTTTCTATTATGTTTTTCTATTTCTGTTGCTTTAGTACTTGTGTTCAGTTGTATTCCATCATGTTTGTTTGGTTACTACTTTCCATGCACATATGTACCATGTTGCATCATTATTATTTTATACATTGCTTTTTCTGTTCAGTTCAGTTGTTGTATGCTGTTATTGTTTCCGCTATTGTCAGTTATTGTTCTTCTGCTGTATACTTTACCGAATGAGGGCATATTTTCCCCACTGACTCACCAAGGCCCTCTCTGCTAGTCTGCCGCCTCTGGCGTTTGGGGAAATGCGATTGAGGTCATGTGGCTAATAGGGGAAGGGGCACTAGTGGAGGGGCTCCTGATTTCGGTCATTACAAAGAGGTATCAGAGGAGTTATTTTTTCTTACTTTACTATTTAGAGACTTTAGCCAGGAATAGGACAAATTCGGTACTTGGTATTAAGCTATGCTCGGGAGTAGCTAACTCGTGTATAGGGAAAATCTATACTACCTCATTAATTGTAGTTTGCTGGTTTTGAGATTTTACGGTTGATATGATTTCACCTAGAGTGATTCACATGCTTTGTGTTGTTATTTTCTTGACGATTGCGGTTCTATTTCTGTCACAACCCGATGAGATGAGGGTATTCCATCTCATGCATCATATAGGCACTTGTAGAAATCACATTCCATGCATTCTTTCCATGCCATCTAGGGTGAATTATCAATTCCATGCTGTTGTGATAGACTTCTTGTAGATTATGCATGCTGTTGTGATAGATGCTTGATATAATCCTTGGTGCCATGTTAGAGGATTTTTTTCTTCTTAAATTGCTTTAATGAATGCCAAATTTTAATTCTTGAGGTGTTATGTGCCCTCTAGAATTGGACGTTGGTGGATTATGATCCTGTTTTCTCTTGTCTATGGCTGTAGGAGATGCCAATCTCTGATTCGTGGGGAGTATGAGACCTTACGGATCAGAATTTGGCACCTCTTTGCCTTGTTTTTAGTGTTTCCGGGCTTCTATGCAGTTTCTGAGCAACTGCCCAGAAAAAACCATAATACACGGCGTGAAGTTTTCGAATACACACCATGTAGTTTTTAGGCCATGTCACTGACCGTGTGAGCAGGGACATGCTATTGTGGAAGTAACTTCAAGAACATGCCGTGTACGGTTGGCACACACCGTGTAGTTCGGAGCCGTGTACCCGGCCGTGTCGCTGACAACACGGGTTGGGGAAGCTCGAGTAGAACATGTCGTGTTATAAAGGAACACACCATGTAGTCCTGTCCAGGTATCCGACCATGTCACGAACAACACAGGTCGGCGTTACCTTCTCTTCGACACGCTGTGTTGTCTTCAGAACACGCCGTGTAGTCTTGTTCAGGTACCCGTCCATGTCACGAACAACATGGGATGGTGTCACATTCACCTATACACACCGTGTTTGTTCGGAACACGCCGTTTAAGGTTCGTCCGTGTAGACGGACGTGTGTTTAATAAATGTGGGCTGCCGAAGCCTTGTCTAGTACACGTCGTGTATGTTCAGAACACACCGTGTAGTCTCGGGTTAAGTCAGACCGTCTGGGTTAGCTGTGTAAAGAGACTTGGGTAGGGGAATAGTTTTCCAGTACACGTTGTTTGTTGGGTCAACATGCTGTGTAGTTTGAGGTGTTACACAACCTGTAGGGAAGGAGTATAAGCCCATGTCAGTGACTTAAGAAGACACGCCGTGTAGTTTTTATACATGCCATGTAGTTGTGTTTTGTAACCTTGTGTGTTTTCCTTACCATGTTCCCATTTTGTACTCTTGTGTTTCCTATCCTTGTATTCTAATCTAAGTTGTGATTTTGATCTTTCAAGAGCTATGCCTTCGAGACATCCTCTGGTTGTACGTCTGTCATCAGGAAGTGATCAGACGCCAGATATGGATGATCAGGGACTTCCTGCCGATCCTCCAGTTGGGCCAGCCCTAGCACTGGCTGTTATACCAGTTGCAGCCACTGATGCACAGTTCAAGGAAGGTTTTATGAGGATTATTCAGAACATTCCTGGAGAACTACCTCCTGGCATGACTATGGCAGACTTGATGCGGGTTTTCCAGCAGCAGCATCCTCCTACTTTCTTGGGAGAAGGTGGAAATCAGGCTGTAGAGTCATGGCTGGAAGCCATGCTGACTATTTTCGAGCATCTGGAGACACCTCCAGAGAGGTGAGTCAATCTCACTACCTACATGCTCCGAGACTCCGCCAAGAGGTGGTGAGACGTGATCTCATGGGTGGGTCATCAGAAGGTTATGGCTTGGGAGGAGTTTCAATGCATCTTTTATGACTACTTCTCCCCGGAGACCCTGAGGGCCGATCGAGACCGAGAGTTCATGATCTTAGAGCAGGGTACTCCTTCTGTCATGGAGTATTCCTCTTGTTTCACCGAGCTAAATCATTTCACACCACTTCGGGATGGGAGTGGGGTGTTCTTAGCAAGGATGTTCAAGGGTGGTCTCAGGAAGGAGATCCGCTCACAGGTGAATATCATTCAGTTGACTTCCATCACTTCCATCATCAATCAAGCACTGATTGCAGAGCGCAATCTGAGAGGCTCTATAGTTGTGAGCTAGGGAGGTTCTGCTTCCAGAGCTATTTTTCCTCTAGATGACAGTAAGAAGCGCCATAGAGAGTCTACTCGCGGTGATCCGAGGAAGCGAGATGCATCTTCAGGTAGCCAGGTGATTTGCTACTAGTGTGGCCGGTCAAGGCACACAAGGCCATAGTGCTTGAGGGACCCCGTGGAGTTCCGATCTTATGGCAATATGGGTCACCTTCACTATTTCTGCCAGGTTTTCTCACTATTAGTGGGTGACTGGGGTTCTTCCATGACTCCTCATTCAGAAGCAGAACCACCATTTTCTCACCAGTCGGGGAACTGGAGTTCTTCCGGCCGTTCGGTCTGAGGTGGAGGTCAAGGATGTGGTGGTCAGCCACGAGTTCCTCAGCACCAATAGGGAGGTTCAGCATAGAGTGGTCAGCCAGGGGTGTAGGGCCGCGGTGCAGGCTAGTCTTTCGCCATGGAGAAGAACTATCAGGAGCAGGATCCTGACCCTTCTACAGTTAGAGGTACGATTTTAGTAGCCTTAGTTTTATCTTCAGCTATTTTTGATACTGGTGCTACGCATAGTTTTATCTCTATTGCTACTGTGGAGAGCGTTGGGCTCTGTGTCTTTTCTTCTGCCGACTCGTTGACACTAGAAACACCTTTGGGGACATGGACATCTAGTGTGCGCTAGTGTAGAGAGTGCCCTCTTGAGGTTATAGGGTATCGTTTCTTATGGGATCTCTATGTCCTAGAGATGACAAGATATGATGTCATTCTCGGGATGGACTAGTTGGTTCCCTTCCAAGAAGTCATCGATTGTTATTGCTGCAGAGTGAGTTTTGTTTCACCAGAGGGTGAATCTTTTCTTCATAGAGGCGAATGGGATGTACAGGCGAGTCGAGTAGGAATTGAGCATCATGGGATAGGAAGGGTGACATCCCAGATTACTAGTATTTATCTGGATGATTATGGGACTTCGTAGTTGGAATTTCATCCAGTGGTGGATTGTTTCAGGGACATCTTTCCAGAGGACTTTACGGGTTTGCCTCCGGAGCGTAAGGTAGAATTTTTTATTGAGATCGTGCCAAGAGTAGCACCGGTGTCCATTCCTCCTTATAGGATGGCTACACCTGAGTTGCAGGAGCTCAAGAAGCAGTTGGATGAGTTAGAGACAAAGGGTTTAATCCAACCCAGTACCTATCCTTGGGGTTCTCCTATCCTATTTGCGAAGAAGGCAGAAGGTACCCTTCGACTTTGTGTGGATTATCGGAAGCTGAACCAGTTGATGGTCAATAACCAATATCCCTTGACGAGGATCAACGACCTCTTTGATTAGCTTTGATGAGAACAAGTGTTCTTGAAGATTTACTTGAAGTCCAGTCATCATCAGTTGCGCGTTAGACCATCAGATATACAAATTATTGCTTTCAGTAGCAGGTATGGTCTATACGAGTATACAGTCATGCCGTTCCGTCTCACGAACGCACCTGTAGTTTTCATGGCACTGATGAACCAAGTGTTCCATCCTTACTTGGAGTCCTTTATCGTGGACTTCGTGGACGATATCTTGGTGTACTCTCACACTCGACACGACCATGCCACACATCTTGAGATCGTTCTGAGTACACTTAGAGAGCATCGGGTTTCTGCTAAACTCTCGAAGTGACACTTTTGGATAGATCAGATTCACTTCTTGGGTCACGTCATCTCAGAGGCAGGAGTATCTGTGGTCCCAGAGAAAGTGAGAGCTATAGTTTCCATGGAGTGGCTGAAGAAAATTTTTGAGGTACAGAGTTTTCTAGGGCTGGCTGGATAATACAGATGCTTCATTCAGGACTTTTCATGCCTAGAAGAACCTTTTAACAGGACTGACCAAGAAAGGGGTGAAGTTCTTATGGTCATATTTTTGTGAGTCAGCCTTTGAGGAGTTGAAGGGAATGTTGATGTCGGCACAGATACTAGTCTAGCCAGAGCTAGGAAAGATCTATAAAGTCTATTGTGATTCTTTAGGTATCAGGCTAGGAGCTGTGCTTATGCAAGGAGATGGAGTCGTTGCGTACGGGTCTTGGCAGTTGAGGCCACACGAGAGGAACTACCCGAAACATGATCTGGAGTTGGTAGATGTTGCTCATGCCTTACGCTGTTGGAGACACTATTTTCTGGGGGAGCAATTTGTGGTCTTCTTCGACCACAAGAGTCTCAAGTATATCTTCACTTAGCCTGATCTGAATCTGAGGCAGCGTAGGTGGGTCGAGTATCATCAGTCTGTTGATTTCGAGCTTTCCTATAGGTCGGGAAAGGGCAACGAAGTGGCAGATGAGTTGAGAAGGAGAACTCAGATTCAGGCAGTTCAGGAGGCCAGTAGTGAGTGGCAGCTAATGGCTCTCTTCTTTGAGATGCATCTAGAGGTGCACGACAGACAAGGATAGACCTTCCTATCTTCTGTAGCTATTACCTATACACCACTTGATCATGTACAGATGAGGCAGTTATCATACTCAGAAGGCTTAGTCCCGCGGGAGAGTGTGTTCGGAGAGGACCCTCTTCCTAGATGGACAGTGTGAGAGGATGAGATCTTGCATTTCCAGGGACATGTATGGGTGCCAACAGACATATGTGAGGAGCTGATGCAGGAGTTTCATTCTTCAGTTTGGGCAGTTCATCCTGGCGTCACCAAGATGTATCGGGACCTTCATCGCCAGTATTGGTGGCCAGGTATGTAGAAAGATGTTGCTGGTTTTGTTATGAGATACTCTACTTGTCAGCAGGTGAAGATGGAGCATCAGTGACCAATAGGCCTTTTACAGTAGTTACCCATTCCGGAGTGGAAATGGAATGATGTCGCGATGGAATTTGTGACAGGGTTACCAAGGTCGCCTTGGGGGAACGATTCTATTTGGGTTGTCGTCGATAGGCTCACGAAGGTTGCTCACTTATTGCCGATCAAGGAGACCTTCAGTGTAGATGATCTAGGATGACTTTATATCAGAGAGATTGTTCTTCTACATGGAGTTCCACACTCTATTGTTTCAGACAGGGATGCACGCTTTACTCCTCAGTTCTGGAAATGAATTCAGAAGGCTTTGGGTACCCAGGTACTTCTGAGTACGACATACCATCCCCAGACTGATGGACAGTTCTTGCGCATGATCTAGGTGCTTGAGGATATGCTCTGAGCTTACATACTAGACTTTGGCAGTTCTTGGGAGGAGCATATACCTCTTGTGGAGTTCACCTACAACAACAGTTTCAAAGAGAGCATTCAGATGGCACCATAGAAGGCTTTTTACAGTAGTCCAAGCTGATCACCATTATGCAGGCTGGAGGCAGGAGAGGCAGCTTTGCTGGGACCTCGTCTTGTTTAGGAGAATTCAAACCAGATAGACATGATTCAAAAGAGGATGGCTACGACACAGTCTCAGCATAAGTCTTATGCTGATCATCGGAGACGACCTCTGGAGTTCGAGGTCAGGGATCAGGTTTTCCTGCGTGTTGCACCAAGGTTGGGACACAAAAGGATTCAGAGATAGTGTAAGCTTTCACAGCGGTACGTCGGGCCATTTGAGGTTTTCGAGAGAGTTGATCCAGTCACCTATCGGTTGAAGTTACCCTAGAGATACCAGGCCATGCACGACGTCTTCCACGTCTCTCAGCTCCGACGCTACTTTTCAGACTCGTCTCATGTATTTCAGCCCGAGGAGGTTGAGGTCGAAGCTGATGAATCATTTGAGGAGCATCCCATCTGGATTTTCGATCGAAGTACGAAGGTTCTCTGTGGGTGGTTTTTCCCTCTTGTACAAGTGCTATGGCATCATGGGCGAGTACAGGAAGAGACCTGGGATAGGGAGGCCGATGTGCGGTCAACGTGTCCAGAGCTGTTCGGGGTTTCTTCTTTTACGCCTCGCTAGGGAAATTCAGGGACAAATTTTTTTAAGGGGGGAAGTTTGTAAGAACCCGGATATTCGTTTCAGGTACTCCTTTCCTTTTTCTGGAGTTTTTAAGAAAAATGGAGTTTTTGGAAAATTTCGATGTACACGCCATGTAATTTTTGAGTACACGCCATGTACTCTTCTATGGCTCAAAGCCGTGTGCTGGATGTGCCTGGTCCACACACATGGTGTGTAGGGATGACGTGGAGGCCAATTTTGGCAGAGTACGGAAAGACCTAGTACACTCCGTGTACTCTAAAAGTACACGCCGTGTACTTTTTTTTTCACTAAATGCACTGGGGTCGCGCCTGACAGACAAAACACACCCCTTCTTTAGGTTCTTCATCCGAGAGCAACCCGTACGACTAGATATTTCCCGATCCCCTGCCTCTCTGTCCATTCTTCGATTCGATCTCGGTCGATTGCTTTGGAAGTGCAGTGGTGAGTTATTCGTTCTGCTTTAGCCTTATTTTCCAATTCTTCCTCCTCCTCAAGTTATCTAAGGTTAAACGTTTTGTGCATTTTCTCAGATCTATGATGTTCTAGGGAGAATCAGTCATCAGAGTTCAAGTATACAGATCTCCTAGGATTGAGGTAGGTGGTCTGTTCATTTTTGTATAAAGTCAATGAGTATTTCTGTGAAAATTCCACCAATACTCTTGAACGGGGTATTGTGTGTTCCCGTTTTTTCCTTTTTGTATTTCCTACTTTGCTTGATTGCTAGAGTAGATGTTTTTCCTATGATTATGGTAGTTTTACTATACTATGGATGGTTTCCATGCTTGTTTTTCTTGTTCGGCATTTTCCGGTTGTCATGCCTAGTTGTAGGATAGTGGAATTGTTGCTTTGTTATGCTGTTGAGCCTTAGAATGATAGCCCAGTAGTTCTTGAGGTTTACTTGGACAATACACTTGCGCTGATCATGTTAGTTTCACACAGGACTGTGAGAACCTAGTGTAGTAGACCATAGGGAGAAAAGACGCAAGGGATTCTCCAGAGTGTCTTTTAATACGATGTGATACCATAGGGGTAATTGATGATGGGTGCTTCCTCAGAGAGTCTGTAGTTCCTCGACACATGCTACAAGGGGAATGAGATGTTGAGTGCTTCCCCAGAGAGCCTTTATCACGATACGAGACTATAGGGGGAATTGATGGTTAGTGCTTCCTCAGAGAGTCTATTTTTCTTAGTTGAACCAGTGGGGTGAGAATGTTTGTGCCTCTAGAGGGTTTCTTGTACTTGTAGGTTGAACCATAGGGGTTAGGCTATGAGAGATACCCAGAGGGTTACCTGTTTTCTTCTTATTTCTGGTTGTTTACTTGTGCACTTTATATGCTCAAACTGTGGACTGTGACTGCTGTGTATTTTCCTGTTTAGTATTCCTACACTTACTTTCCATGTATTCATTGACTGTTAGGCACAAATCTTTGGGTGATTGCCTACTAGGATTGTATCTCACACCCTATTTGGGCCATGCCATGGGCCCAAACAGATTATGTTGTTGTAGGTATAGATAAGGGCAAGCACCCTTCTTCTTCAGGCACCTGACTTACTAGAGCTGGATAACATGGGACCGAGCCGAGGCTTGCAATACTGAGGAGTTGCTCTTCTATTTTTCTTTTGCTGTTGCTTTAGTACTTGTGTTCAGTTGTATTTTAGTACATTGGTTTGTTTACTACTTTCTATATACATATGTACCATGTTGCATCATTATTATTTTATACATTACTTCCACTGTTCAGTTCAGTTGTTGTATGCTGTTATTTTTTCCGCTATTGTGACTTGTTGTTCTTCCGCTGTATAATTTATAGAATGAGGGAATAGTTTCCCCACCGACTCACCAAGTCCCTCGTTGCTATTCGATAGCCACTGGAATTTGGGGAAATGCTCTTGAGGTCATGTGGAGAACCAGGTACGGGGCACCAGTGGAGGGGATCCAAATTCGGGTTGTTACATAACATATTTTTTAGGTTTGGAGTGCCAAGAGCCATCCTTAGTGATTAAGAGATTTACTTTTCAATAGGAGAATATAGTATTTTTTGAAAATAATGGGATACATCATAAATGACCAACTCCCTATCATCTATAGACTAATGGACATGTCGAAGTGTCAAATAAGAAAATCAAGGAAATTTGGAAAAGACTGTTAAACCCAATAGGAAGGATTGAATCTAAAAGTTGGAGGATACATTAAGGTATTACAGGAAAACCAACAAAACCCCAATATTAATGAGTCCCAATAGGTTGATTTATAAGAAAAGTTGTACCCTTTTTATGGAATTGGAGCATAATGAATATTGGGTTGTGAGAAAGATGAATTATGATCATAACAAGTAGATCTAACCGAAAGACTTCCATCCTAGAGACAAAGTGTTGTTATTCAACTCCATAGACAATCTGATGTCAGGTAAACTTTGTTCCAGATGGGAAGAACCATTTATAGTTACTCATGTATATACTTGTAGTATTTCTTAAATTGTAAAGTACAGAGAGTAGGATCCCATCACTATTAATGGACATAGGTTGAAGAAATTCCAAAGGAATGTGACATTAGATTTAGTGAAGGATATTACACTCCTCCAACTAGATTTTTAATAAAATCCATCTGGCTATACCTCTTTACAACACATTCATTATCGATGTGATCCAATTGAAAATATAATCACTTGTTAAAATCTACTTGAATTTATTGACTAAAATGCATAATTAAAATGTGGGGAGGGTGGAACTTTCAATGTGTAGGTTTTTTAATTTTTTTGACTTACTATTTGTTTTTCAAAAATAGGTTTTTTTACAAATTTTTATGTTTTCCCTTTCCTTATTTTGTGTGTATTTGAAACTTTGAGCTGAAATGAGTATCCCTTTCAATTTATTCTATGAAAATGAGAAAAAATTAATGGTAAAAATGAATTTGTTTACAGTTCAAATATTTAGGGTATTTTAAGAAAATTCCTCCGATTTTTCAATCCCATGCCATAGATCACTATCTTTATCTTTTAAACCACTTTCTCATCTGGCTTATAAACAATGGTTTTCATATTATTTAAATTCACCTCACTTTTTGAGTGAACCAAACCAAACTTTTTTAAACCTAATTTGATTTATAACTATTATAACTTAAGGGTTTGAGGTAGTTTTTTTAAATTAATGAGGCATTTCTTTGGTTTTAAAGCCCCATTTTCAAGAAAATATTTTTTATTATGGTATTCCATGTACATTTAATCCTTGTATCTTTTAAAATACATGAACAAACTGTTTTTATAGCCACATTACTTGCAATGTTTCCCTATCCAACCTTCTCTTGACGTGAAATTGCATGATCAAGTTGAACTTAAGTGTGGGGGGAAGCTATCTTGTGTTGCAACACCTCATTTGGTGATAATTTTGGTGGAAAAAGAAATATTAAAGATAATTTATTTTATAATAAAAAATTTATTCTATTTAATGATTTTCTTTTTTGGAGATTTCATTATAGAATAATTTGTGCCTCTCTGGAGCTTCCAAATAAAATAGAAAGCCGTTCCAATCTAGAGCTTTGAAGAAAAATTATGACTGAGAAGATTGAAATTTTTACTATAGAAATATTGATGGTGATTGATTTAAATGATATTTTAATAGATTATTAGATCTGATTTTATTTTATGGTGAGTAATGAGGAAGCCATACATGAGTATAAATAAGAATCAAGCAATTTGTATTCAAAAATATCCAATCCTTCATTTTTCAGCCCTAGAATTTCTAACATCTAAATCCTACAAACATAAAACCCCATAACAACCATAAAAATCACTCTTGATAATCACATGTTCTTGACTCACATAGAGTAGAGATTTATAAATTTAACAATCCTATGGTAAACATTGTGTGAGTTTAGATGAGAAAATCTTTGTTGAAAAAATTTGAAATTTTTCGGATGAGAGAAAATTAATGTGAGGTGGCTGACTTGTGTGAATTGGAGGATAAATGAAGTGAAATTAAATTGAATTATTTTAATGGATAACATGAAATTATGGGTTTTTAAGAGGCATGATATCTTTTCTTATGAAAAAATTGGTAGATCTCATGAGTATGTGTTTTTAATTTTCATTTATTCAATACTAATGATTACTTGTCCACGATTTCAAATGATAAGTGTCAATGAATTGATAGATATAATATTTTTATCATTTTTAAATGTAATGATTTGATCGCTAAAAATTTATTAATTTGATTTTATTTACATGAATTTTGGAATTATGGTGTGTTTTGGATAAAAAGTCAAAATTTCATAATTTTTCAATTTTAACAAATTTTTAAAACATTCATATTTCATAAATAAAATTTAAAATATTATTCCAATTGAAGTGATTATTTTTTAGTATTTCTATGTTTGAGGTATACAATGTTCCCTTCTAGTCCAAGAGATAGATCTACCATCTAAAGGCCTAAAAAAATCAATCACGTTTGAAAAATATTCTAGATGATTGAGTGGAACCCACATATATAAATGAGGAATAATTCTAGATACACGCCTCCAATTAATCTGATTATAGATTGATTTGAAATAAGACTCATATTAGATTTTAAAAATTAAATTTTATAGAGTTATTCACTCATTAATGTAGTCATTGAATGCTCAACATTAAAGGAATATTTATGGGGTCCTCAGTTAAAAAAACTCTTACTTCTTAACTGTGCCATAAATCCTATTTTACGGGTCCCATTAATTTGAAAATTTAAGGGAAGAGAGTAAATTAAATTTCTAAAAACCTAAAATAATCTACCTTGGAATTATTAGAAATTGAGGTGGATAAAACATGAGAAAATTTTCAGAGATCAAATTCTGGGGGAGAACATTTCTACCTTTTTTCCTCTCTTTTCTTATTGAAAATTTTGTAATACCTTATTCTTCCAAATTATCCTTAATTAACCTTACCATGGTGGTATAAACATCCGAGTGATTGGGTAAGGGTTTAATTTCTTTATTTTAATTATTTAATTATTTCACTTAATTGAGTAATAAATTTTTATTTCTTCTTTGAAGTTGTTTTCAATTCCATATATCAGTTTTTATTAATAAGTATAATGATATTTGGTTTTTCATTCCGTTATAGATTTTTTATTTAGTAAATAATCATTATATCCCTCCTATAGGTTCTGATTTATATACTACGGAATATATCAGGGTTTAGTGGTGAAGTACTCGATGATCATTGATACATGTGGGAAGGGTAGTGTATGTTCTTGATTGTTTGGGATAAACATGATCCAATCAAGAATTACCTAATTAAATTAAATATATTCACTAAAAATATCTTAAAAAAGGAGGGAGAGTAGACCAAACTGAGAAATTAGTAAGGTTTTATCTCACTATCACCATTTTACCAAGGAGGTGATAGGAAAAAGAGCATATAATCTTACTTTAATCAACTTAGAAAAAAAGGATTGGATAAAATGGAAGTAGGATAACATTACAATCGGAAAACTGACCCCAAACTAATCAACCTTATCATATTAATGTTTTCAATCCCATGAGTTGATTTTTTTTTAAATTTTTTTCTCAATTCCTTTATTTTTATTAATTTCTTTCATTTTTTTCAAAAGCAAACAATTTAAAAAACACTCCATTTTTCCCTAAATTAAAGTGACAAACTATTTCATGTACATTTCTATTCCAGATAAAACCTAGGGATAATTAGTAGAATATACTTGGGTAATATAAATAATTTTGTTTACACACCCCATGATAGGCGTATATCACCCATCCCAAACAATTTATCCTCATATGATAAAACATGCATAGGAAAATAAAGCAGTTAACACCTGGAAGAAGGGTAATAATGAAATATTATTAATAAATGGGTGATAAGATGATATAATAGGAACATATATGATATCATAAAAATAAATATGGTTCTAGTATAAATTAATAACATTATTTAAACCATTATACAATATTTTCAGATACATATGAAGGAAATAAGACCTAAGGTAGGGGTTAATTTCATAATATCATTATTATTTTGGATAATTTATTTGTAAGTATCTACTGGAGGATATTTATCTTCTATATCAATGTTCCCTAATTTTTTCCCAAAATATTTATTCTATTCTTATACAATTTTTTAATGTCATTTTTTGAGATGTTTGAATTTTTACTAAAGGGCTTGGAATGAATCTTTTTTTCATTTTTCAAAAGTTTTTCTTTATGACTTTTCTAGAAAAAGTAACAAAGGAATGTTTTTTTAACTTATACAGAATGAGTGTATTTTCTTGATTTTATGAATCCTTAAGGAATTTAATATTCATTTACAATATTACAAGGTTATTTTCAAATATAATTATATCCTTTAAAATTTCATGGAATTTTAAGAATTTTTTTTTAAAAATTTCTAGGATATTTTCCAAACGAATTATTTTCATGTGATCTATCAAAATTATTTTCCATGTAATATAACATTATTTGTTGTTACTTAAGCTTTACTAAGGATATTTTTCAATGACAATATCACTATTCTTTTTATGGTTGGTTTATTTTTATGATTGAATGATATTTATGAAACCCATTTCATTTACATAGATGTTATGATGGAATAGTGTTTATAAAACCCATTTCATTCCACGGGTTCTAATATGATGAATGATTTATATTCTTATAGAACACATATGTATAGATTTCATTATGTGATGGGTGATACCTATATCTTCCTCTAATGAATTGGGTAATGATTTATAACTCATGAGATAAACATGACTAAAATGAGAAGTAAACTCAGTTCCGAAATAAATAGACAGAATGAGGAGTGAAATCAATTTAGTAAAAGAATTTTTCCACAATTATGGTCTTATAAATGAGCCTAAACTAATATTAAAATGATTTTCTATACTTATTTTTATTCTATAATTCTATGTCTTACGTTAGGCTCTCATGGGATACATTCTTTTATTCTATTTTAACTACCATGTATTATTTCTTGACAAAATACCATGATATTTGATTTGAAGGATATAATTTTTAAATGTTTTTAAAATCCTCTTTAATATGATTAGGTTATGATTGATATATCCCCTTTTTACTATACTGATCATATGATCTCACCCTTTTCTTATGTTTCTTTTCCCTAGGATATGAAGAAATATATTAAATGAGATGTGTCCAAAAGGGTTATAGTTATCAAGGGATAAGTGGGAGATAATGTATATGTTTTATGAATCAGTTTTTTGTGTTTCCAAGTTTCCAAATTCATTAAACCTCTACGATTCTAGAGTGGTTTTGTTATGTTATGTGTTGAATATTATTATATTTAGATATAATATCTATGTAGGAAAAGTATGGGACTTTATAGTACCCATCCTAGAATAATAAACCCATTATAATTAATATAATTATATTTTGTTATGATTATGTTTATTCTATTTTCCATCTCTTTTCCATCCTATTAAAATTGAAACCATCATTTGTGCAAATGTATGGATTATTGTCTCTATGTAGTGGTGTAATTTTTTTTCATCACCAATTTACATGGATGGTTATAAATATATAAATATTTTGTATATATGATATTTATGAAATAATAATGATTATTTAACTAAAATATCACACATACCTTCTTACCTTTTAATCGGTTGAAAATGATAATGTCGCTCATGCGTACATGTGGACTACAGCCTCCACAAAGTGATGTAATCCATTTTTCATTAAGGATTTACATATATGGTAATAAGGATGGATTTAAGTAATATATATGATATATTAATTATTATTTAAATATTAATTATTATTCACCTTTCTTTCGTTTTGTCTGTTGAAAATTAAAAACATCGTTCATTCATACATATGACATACCGTCCCCATGAATAGAGTAATTCATTTTTCTATCTCTATAATTTATGGATAACCCTAATTATATATAAAATGAATATATATAATATTTATATCATGAATAAAATTCTAGATATTTTGAAACCATAATCAATGTACAAGTACTAGAACAACCAAATCAAAACATACATTAATAATAAAGCAGATAACACATGGAATAATGATAATTGTAGAACTACTGTTTAAAAATGGGTGATAAAATATTATAAATGGATCATATATGATATTATATATATGAATATGGTTATGGTATAGAATTATAATAAATCTCATTTCATTATATAAGAATATATTGAACCTATGAGGAAGTCAAACATAAGGTAAGAGATTTCATTTTAATTTCCTTTCATTGATACATATTTTAATATTATGAACCTAATTTCTTTTATAGGCCATATATTATGATCTTTGATAGATTTATGATCTTTATTAATTAGAAATAATATTTACATTAAATATCCATATTCTTTGAATCACATATATGCTTTCCACTAAATTATATACCATTTCTAAATACAATGTTTTACTTTGAAAGATATTTGATTGATTGGGGAATTATTGATAATCCATATTCATTAATCAAAATGGAAATTTATTGATAACAAATATTTTTTGTGAATTTAAGTTAATCATTTAACATATGAAAATGCATAGGAAATGCAGTGTTGGGAGAGTTTGGAAATTATATTACCCCTTGATGTATTGACAGGTCTAATGACACAAATCAGTTGGCCAAATTTAGTGGGTAATTACCCATAGTTTTAAATTTTATAGGTTCAATTTATTAATGGTAGATATATAATTATTTATGATATTTCCATGTCCAATATTATTCATTTATCTCATTGAGAATTCAATTTTTATTATCCATGAGATTAATGCACTGATATTATCCATTGATCCATTTTATGCTCAATATATTTGTTAAATGTATTGTTTTTACAGTTATTTAACAACAAATATTGATTAAGAATTATTTATTAATAATTTATTCTATTATATATTACCCTTACTGAGCATCTGAGATCACCCTTCTTTTGTTTCCACTCACCATGTCATGAAGAAGAAATCTTAAAATGAGTTTTAAGGTTGGATAATGTTTACGTTTATTATGATTATATTTTATAATTCCAATATAATATGTTAATAATATATATATATATATATATTAATAAGACTAATACACTTATTTATCCTTCCTAGTGATATCCCTTGTATCTATGCTATTGTAATAGAAACTATCTACGGGTTAATATAGTTTCGGTCGTTATAGGTTATGAATGATACCATAAATGGACAAGCGACTCATAAATAGACTTAGGTTGATATGATCAACTATATTCCATTCAATTGGAGGAAGATAATATTTTTATGAATTTTATATCATTTAATAAAATTTTATTTATAATAAAATATCATTAATGTCAATTTTAGAGCCATTGAACTAATTTATATTTAAAGACACATAGGAAAAGACAGAATTCGAATATAATCTTTTTACATAGGCCTAATATGTAAAATCTATCTAAAAAATTCATGGAAATTATAAATCACAAAACTTATATTACTTTTAATATTTTTAAAATCAATTATTTTATTTTTTAATATATTTAAGAATTATTGGGTCGATGTTGTGTACGAATTTAAGGTAATTATATAATTAATAAAAATAAAAATAAATTATCATCATAAACATAATTCCATTATTCTCAAAATATTAATTTATATTCTTTTAAAAAAATCCTCTATGTGAATCCATAAGATATATTTTAATGTAAGGGATTGATATTTTGTATTTTTCATTTCTTATATTAAAAAAAGGTCATATTAATATAAAATGGCACCAAGGGGCCATAGATTCATGAAATTGATGTAATGTAATGAACATAACTCATCCAATAAGATAAAGGTATGTGTTAGATAAATTTTAAAGACTTATCCCAAATTTTTAAACCTATATCAATTATTTTACCCATTCTGGGGTGACCAAATTTTATAGTTAGTATTCACATTGACCAAAAATAAAAGAGTCATATTTACAAATTTTGAGCCAATGGATTAAAAATACTTAATTTTGTAGTAAATCAATTTATATAAGTGGGAAGATACATTTTAAAAATAAGTGCAAAAAATTTGACAAAAATTGTTTTTCAGGAAAATATAATATTAATCATAACAATAGACATAATCCACTCAAATGGAAAGAAAAATATTAGATAAATGTTAAAATAGTTGATTGAATATATAATATCATTATTTCATTAATATAATTCACATTCAGTGACTAATTTAATTTTTTAAGACAAAAAACATTGCACACATAAATAATCTTTCCATAAAAACATCTCCATTATGTTAAAATGATTTTTTACTTATAATTAATTAAAAATTAATAAATTAATTTTATACATATATAAACCATAATTGTTTTTGTAAATTATTTATTCATATTAATAATAGTCAATCCAATGGTTAGGTTATAACTATGACATTAAATAAGAAAAAATTAATAGTAAATCATAGTTCGTTTAAACTCAATAGTGCATGTACACCAAGCTATCGAAGAAATTAAATTTATTAGAAAAATATATATGATAACAATATTTAAGTGTTATGTAAGTATTGGAAATTAAAAAAAAATCATGTTCACATGACTCATAATGCACCGAGTCATGGAATCACTAACTTTGTCATGTAAATGAGAAGTAGTTGACAAATAGTTATCAAGACGGTTATTTATATTATTTTGAACTAAAAAAAATTTATAGATGTCTCACTTGTTTATAAGGAGAAATGAAAAAATAAATTGGAGGTAAGGGTGAAGGAGCCCCAAAGAATCATGAATTAGTATATATAGATGTTACCGTATCATTTCCAATAGAATCTAGAGGTGGGTATTCAAACTTAATTACTTTTACTAATGGATTTAGTAGACATGGGAGTGTGTACTTGATTAGATATAATTCTGAATCGTTTTAAATATTTAAAGAGTTTTAGAATTAACTAGGTAATAAAATTTTAAGAATATAATGAATATTTGATTTGACTTTATTGGGGTGTCAAGTATCTTAATAAAGATTTCATCAATTGTTTATAGGATTTTTGGATTCTATCCCAACCCACTCCTCTTTACACACCAAAGTGGAATTGTGTTAGTTAATCTAGGTTCTATGACATTGTTGATATGGAATTTTTACTGAGGATTCATGAAAATATTCAGTTATTATTTTTAGGATATACATTAAAAACTACAACATATATTCTAAATTGAGTTCCAACTAATGTGGTAAATGGAATAACCTATGAATTAATCTATATAAAGAATTATGTGTCGTCAGGTACTTATTTATGGTCCTGTGATGTGTTTTTCAAGGATAGTTTTTAAAAAAAATTAGAAACTTAGGGCCTGAAGTGTGTCATTATAGGATATCCTATGGAAACAAGAGGGTAACACCTATAGTAATCCTTATATAAGAAGGTCATTGTGGAAATATAAATTATATTTATTGAGAGGGATAATATATCCAAAAGAGATAGTGTGAGAAATATTTACTTAAATAAATATAATGGTCAAGATAGACAATAGTATATAAAGGAACATATTTCATAGGTCCCCATGGAAGTGATTGTTTATAAGTCATGATTACTGTTAAGGAGCACCAGAGAAGTTAAAGAGGAAAAAAGATTTTGTTTTCTAGTCCCCAAATTTGGTGACTCCATATCAATTGAAAATAATGATCCTAATTCCAACAAGAAGAAAGGAGAGAGATCCCAAACTATAATATGTAAATAACAATGAATTCTGAAATGGATTCTATATATTAGAACAAACTTTCACTTCTAGTTGACATTCCAATTGATGTAAATCTCATTGGGTGTAAATGGATATTCAGGGAAAACCAGATATCAAAGGTAAAATGAGTACTTATAAAGAACATCTAATGTCTAAAGGGTTTAAAAAACATCAAGGATTATAATATGTTTAAGCTTTATCTCTAGTTGAGATACTTAAATCCATTATGATCCTACATTCTACAGTATCTTTCTATTACAATAATATTTGAAAGATGAATTTCAAAATAGTTTTTCTTAACATGAGATTTTACAAATAATTCTATAAGACATAACTAGAAAGGTTTGTGACTCTAAGGAATTGTAATAAGGTATAACAGTTGTAGAGATCTATTTATTGGTTTAAGAAAGTATCTAGGTCAAAGAACATTTGATTTATTTAATCCATAAGATAATTCATTTTCATTAAGAAAAAATGTGAGGCATGTGTCTATGAGAAGTTTATTAGGAGTCCAACTAATTTATAAGTAGTATTTGTTCATGACAGATTAATTACTACAAATGGTAGACTAGTCTTATAATCTTTTAATGACTAGTTAAACAAGTTATTCTCTATAAAGGAATTAAGTTACGTATCCTATATTTTTGGGGTAAAAATCATTCATGATAGATCCAAGATGATTATTAGGCTATGTTGAGGTATATACATTGACTAGTTATTAAAGAGATTTAGTATAGAAAAATATAAGATAAAATTTGTTATAGTATCAAATGGTATACATCTCTCCATGAAAATTTGTCCTTATACATAGTAGTATAGAGAGGGGTAGGGTAAGATATTATATGTTTCTATGATATGATCTATCATATAGCCCATGTTATATACCATGTTTTGGTGTTTCCTATGCCTTGATCATGGTTGGAATATATCATGTTGATTGAGGTAAATAAAATTGGATTGTTATTAATGTTACACTTATGTATATGGGGATTACTATGGATGATTTTCTTTTATATGGAAGATATGGGTTGCTGGACCTTATGAAATATAGAGAATCGATATTTTAGATAGACCTGAACAATTTGATGTCACATTCAGGATATGTATTCAGCCTCAATGGAGGAGCAATGAGCTAGAAGAGTTAAAATTAGCACATTCTCATCTATGATATAGTATTATCCAAGTATATTGTGGATTTTTAAGAAGCTAAGGAATAAGTGTGGTTATGTAACTTCATTTAATATCTTGATTTGGTTACATGAAATAAATTCCCTATCATATTATATTGGGATGATAATCCAATGGTGGAACTTACAAATTATCCAATGCCACTGATATGGTTAAAGAACATAATTTATAAGTATCAACTCTTAATATTTTTATATAAAATGGGTGAGGTAATGATGAAAAAAAATTCCATGGATGAGAATATAACATCCCCCTTAACAAAAGCCTTATATCGGCATATACATGAACATTATATGGGAGCTAGCAGGGTGAATGTTCAAAGATGTAATCTCTACTGAAATTCGGATTCTCTTGGAGTTTGTTCTCTAAAACTAACTACTATAAAAATTATGATCACCTTATAACATTTTAATAGTAATATCTCAGTTTTTTTATTTATTATTTTTAAATATTTTATGGAATTATTTCAAGACTACAGCTTTCGATGACGTGTGATTCTGAGGCCCATAGTGCACGAAATAAATGTTTTAAATAAATTAAACTTTTCAAATAGTGCACGCGAGGTATTTTATAGAAAAATTTGAATAAATTTTAAATGAGTTCCCAGAAAAAAAATCTAAGTGCACCATTGTGTTACATGCATCAAATTTACCTTAGGAAGGGCCTCACATCGACCGGTGTGGGTCAACTACAATAGTTAATTTTTGGACTTTTAAAATAAATAAAATTAATTGACAATTAGTTTATTTTCATTGTTTCCTTTTTATGAAAAGAACTAATTCAGCACCTTAAAACCCACTTTTATGGAATGTTTATAGGGTTAGCCACATAACCCTATGAATTGAGGACTACCATTGGAGCTTTGGAGGAGAACCCGTTGGCGGATGATGACGACACGATCGATCGACGCATCTCGGATTCGACAAACCTCACCAATGAATGCGTTGCAGTGATTGTTATTCAACTGAATCGAGGTAGGGGTTTGTTTTTTGATTTATTTATTCCCTATTCCTCGATTAAATAATGATCTCGGATTAACCCCAAAATAGGTTGATCTGTGGATCGTGCGTTCTTGAGGGAGGGTGTTATTTTCCATTACTTTTGGGGTTTAATTTGGGAAATTGATTTGTGATAATTGTTGGATTATCATTTGATTCACCCTATTTAATCCTTCTAATATGAGAGAATCGACGATGTGATGAATGATGATGGAGGTGTGTTCCTATTTTGTTTATTGATTTTCTTCCTCCTTTTAACCCCGCATTCTTCGCGTTCTTCTCGAGGTTATGAACAAAAGATAATTGTGCTTTATTTTCTCAATGCAACGATCCAAAATTAGAGATCCAACATCATAAAGACTCAACAGAGGTAAGATGACGACGGTGGAAGACGAATCGACATGGTTCATAGGAAATCGTTCTTCGACCATTCTTCGCGCGAATGATCGAATCAAGTTTTCGGGGATAATAAAACCTGCAAAACCTTCTGAAAAGTTGATGGTATAGCCGGTTGACCATGGATCTCGAGTATCACAACAATCAGATGGCAAGATCAAGGAACGAAGGATCCCTGAGGGATGGTGATGAAGAGCGACTATTTCATAAAATTTCCGATCAACATGGTGTGTATCCTGGAGAACACAACATGTACGGTTGTCCTGGAGGAAGCTTTGGATTCTACACTACGCACGACGAAGAACACAACGTTCCCCATGAAGACATGGAATGCGGGCCCCACCCAATGGTGACTGAAGTTCTAGGTGACAGGAAACATAGACACAACATGCGACCATCTTCACACGGTGTGTGGGTCCCTACACGGACTCGATGTGTATCTCAGAGTATACATGGACATGGGGTGGAGTACACACCATGTACTCCACCACACATCCAGATAAGTCCAGTTGCATGGGTCACCCCATGTACTTGTTACACGGGTTGAAGCCATGTACGAAGACATAGCCAGCATACATGGAGTCCTCCCTGGATAAAGGAACATGACATGTCACTCTCTTACACACCATTTACAACTTCTTCTACATGACAAGCCCTTCTACACAGGCCATTGTACATAGGCAATACCTGAGGTTGAGCACACAGGGTTTCCCCCCTCTACACCTCGTGTACTTTTCAAGACAAGGATAGATCCTCTTGTCCATTATTCCTTGGACAAGTTTCGTTTGGGTTAGTTCCCCTTTTTCTCATTCCCCTAAAGGTCGGGTAACATTTTAATTCACAAGAGTATGATACCTTCAATAGGAATTCCCAAGATAGAGTCAGGTTTCCCTTCGAGAGGCCTGTAGAGAGATCCTCTATCCATTATTAACCCTAGATAGAGTCAGGTATCAATGTGAATAATCCTACAGGACACCGGTAGTCTACTTAGTTGGTGAATCCGAATGAGTCGTGGTATCTGCCATGTCCCTAGCAGTGATCCTCATCTATTTATCATGATCTTTCCCCATTCAGAAGTGTGTTATCCTGGAATGTGTTTATCTACCTCTCATGTCTTTTCTTGATGAACAATACTTCTAGGAAGAACGTTTTCATAGCTATCAGACTTGTGGAGTGAGTTCTCTCGGACGAGTGCTTTATGGAATCATCGAACTGAATCCCTTAAATGGGTATGCAGTTGTGTGTCTTGTATTCAGAACACAGGTCTGGGTTTCGAGTATATCTGGATTATGTTTCTCTTTCTATATTTTCAGTATACATATACTGTGTAGTGATGACTATACCTTTACTTTTTGTATTACTTTATGGTTTTTGGGGTCCTCTACTGAGTATTGTTATACTCACCCCGACACAGGCTTTTCCCACACATGTCGTGACTTGTGAAGATGATCTACCTTTCGACGGAGACCAGGGCGGATCAGGACATGACTGAGCTTTCTGAGTTCCCTATAGTCTGAGGTGTTCCCACGGATACATGCGGCAATCCCAGAACCTCTTTGTGCTTAAAGGTTATAATTTTTAGTTTTTAGACTCTTGTTTTTAGTGGGCTTGTATTCTGGCCCATTTTACTTTCAGTACTTTACTTTTCGTTGTACTCTATTGGTGGGCTAGTTGTATGCATGATTTTTTTTCCTTAGTGGTTTTCACATTTCAGCATTTTGTGGGATTGGAGATATGTTCATGTGTACAGGTACTTAGGCAATGCCTCCCATGTTAGTGATATGCCTACTCGGTGCTAGTCACTATCCCATGGCCTATTAGAGGCGGCATTGGGGAGTTGTGGCATGGGCCCCATTGGGACATGTTGTGATATTAACACCCATTTAATAATAATTCTTATTCAAATTTTCATTTCTGATTGTTAACTGTTTCATTTTTAATATAATTTGTAGTTATGTAGTTTCATTTCTTGTATCTAGATAAAGGATCCATCATCTCCACAATTTTAATCATGAAATTAATTATATATATATATTAATTATATAAATATTTAGATTCAATATTTAAAGGTGTACATGAAAAATGAATCACACTGCTTCGTAGAGGTGGTGGTCCACAAGTACGCACAAACAATGGTATCATTTTTTAAAAGGTGGTAGGGTAATAAATTTAGTAATATGTTATATTTTTAGAATCATGAGCACTAAATTAATAGCATATATATTCATAAAATCCATCATAATAATCACCCTTATGATTTGATGATGAAAAGAGAATTGCACTGCTACATGGAAACGGTAGGTCATATTTACACACGAGAGATCATTTCATTTTACATAGGATGGAAAAGATATGAAGAAGGGGTTTTCTAAAAAATAATAAAACTTAGGTATATATAAAATACATGTTTTATTATATAAATTTTCTTATATAATAATTTAAAGATTTATAGGAATAAGTAAATTGAAAACAATAGGTTAAGAAGATTACCTCCTCTTTGAAGAACCTCCATTAGATGATCTCATCAAGGACCCAATGGATGGACTTATAATAAGGATAACTCATCTGGAATTTAGTTAAGAAAGTAAAGAAGATTTTTTTCAGGGTTTTTATTAGCTAATTGGATCAATAATTTTCAGTAAGAAAGGATAAGTGGTGTCCATTTATATGTTAGGATAGGCACACCCATTGGATTACCTAAAACATTATATTAATATAAATTAATTTTCATATTCATGAGGCACTAAGTTGATATTTTAAAGAACAATAATGAATATATTTCTAAATAATCTCATCTAAAAAATGTATATAAGTTTATGTGATAATTTAACCCTTATACATTTGTTTTAACCCCCCCTCTATTAAACTTATTCAAATATTACCATGATAAAAAAAATTTATACACATTAGAGGCCAAGAAAGGTGCTATAAAAGGAGAAGTCACACATTAGTGGAAAATGGTTGATATGAAAAACCATATCTTATTCAATGGAAAAAATATAATATTTTTATGAATTATAAATCATTTAATAAAATATTCTTTATCATAAAATTCAATTAATGTCAATTTTCAGAATATTTGATTTATTGCAATAAAAAATATCAATAATGCAATTTATTTAGAATATAAATATTTGAAACCTCACTATTATATTTTATATATCTTTAAAATTCATGTAACATCATAAATCACCCAAAAATATTAATTTTTATGTTTTAAAAATCATTTACTTGATTTTGGTACATCTTTAATAGGAATTATGTCGGTGTTTTATAAGCATTTAAGGTAATTATTTCATTACTAGAAAATAAAAATAAAAATTGTGATAAATAAATTAATATTCAAAATAAAGTTTAAGAACTGTTCATAACATTTTTTAATCCCAATCACATAAATTTTTTGATAATCAAAATAAGAAAGTGACATATGGTAATTTTCATTTACTTATAATAAAAAAAAGTTATTTATAATAGGAAAATTGCACCAATTTACCATATTTTAAATGATTTTAATGGGGTGGTATAATTTAACTCATTAAAATAAATATAGGTATGCTTATAAATTATTTTTATTCCTTATTTAATTGTTTTAGCTTTATTATACTTGTTTTACCCTTACTGTAGTGACAACATCTTTACCAAGGTTTTTATTAATTATGAACAAAATAGTATTATTATATTGAAAAATTAAATCCTCTATATTTAAAATGTTGATTCCATTTTTCAATATTTAATCTATATAATTGAAAGAAAAAAAAGTTTAATATAAATGATCAAAACACAACGAAAAATAGTTTTTTATAAAAATGTGTATTTAAGCTTAAAAGGAGTGTATTTCAAAATGAAAAATAATGTTTATTATTATTTAATAAAATAGATTATTTCTAATTAAATTATTATTTTATAACTTTAATTCAAAATCCAAAACAAAATGATATTTCTATATTACTTTATTTAAATAAAAGAAAATAGAGTTTTACAGAAATCGTCAATTTTCACTATTTACTGAAATATAAAACCTTTCCAAAAATATCCCAAGAAATTCAATCTATGAAAATTTTAATATGATGAAAAAAATGGAATAGTTTTTTGATTTTTTTTTAAAATTTCAATATTTATTTTTTTTCTAAAATAAACTACTAACCAACTTTCATATGAAAATGACTTTTTAAAACTTTAATTTATCTAGATATATTTCATACAAATTACTAAATATATGATTATTGTGATTTTTTTAAAATTTTTATAGTAAAATTATATAAAAATTGAACTTAAATATACCGAATGGATATATATCTAATCATTATATATAATGGTTATGTTTCCAATAACCATATATATTACATTCATATTACATTCTTATATATATCCTTACATGCTTCACTAAATTTATTCATTTAATTATTGCTCATAATTTCTATTATATTCATAATTCTTTTACTTGTTTGTATATTTAAATTTGTGATCACAGTGTACATGGAGAACCATGAGGGTAAAATTTTGTGTTTGTAGTATTTATATATATATATGGGTGTGTGTTCAATTTCCCTACTTGTGATTTTCATCATGTTGTTTTATATTACAACCTCAAAATGTATTAATTTTTATATTTTATGGTAATATTGCATCTCAATAAAATAATCATGGTTCATTTTAGTATGATGTTGTGTGTGTCCCAAGCTATCAAACATAATATTCATTTAAATCATAAATACATATTTAAATATCGAGGTGTTACATATGATCTCGATTTACTCTCTAAAAACTACCTAAATCTATCTCCACACTTACAATTCATCATCTTTAGGCCCCTATAGTATTCATATTTCATATATCTAAAGGCTTCAAGCTCAATTTAAAAGTGTAATTTCAAAGATCATTGTAAGGTCTTCCAAGTCTCTTTCATATTTATTAAATATGATTCATTATTTTTAAACCATAAAAAATATTCAATTATTTTGCTTACAATATTCCATTTATATGTTATTTAAATATATTTTATAAATTTGTGATGGGGTTAACTTCTAATATCTTAATGAACACTCCCCTAGAAGTCATTATTATATCAACATACTGGTTTTCAATGACGGTCTATTCATTTCAATTTTCCACTTAATTTTTTTAAAAAATGAAACAAATAATTAAAATTTTATAATAAATTATTTCTTTATTTATTAAATATATTTTAATTTATAAACATAAAAATTTTACTATGTTACTATTATTTTTAACACCTTCAAAAAACACCTATCTCTGTAATGGTTTTATGTAACCTACGTGAATACTAATGTTTTCATGAATTTAAGACTCTCATGGGTATTATTAAAAATTGATTTTATGATTTAATATAAAAAAAAATATTTAATTAATATTATTTTTATGAATAATTGCTGGTAATATATTCATTATAACAATTAACGTAAAATTAAACAGACATGGTTATTTCTAACCATAAAAAATATGCTTATTGGGGAAGGTTTTAGGGATGGTTCCAATTTGATGATATATTGAAATTACTTGAAACTGGAATGATATAGAACATATTTCTTATAGAGTTTATAAAAGAATTAAAATAATACCATCTAATATTGTAAATATATTGTAAATTTTTCGGGATTAGGAACCCAATGATCCCGAAATAGCCGATATGAACTATAGTGAATTAGAAAATGAAAAAAATGATAATTAGATATAATAGTAAGGTAATAAACATGAAATATTTTATAAATAAATAATATAAATAATATAATTTTATTATTTATGATGATATTGGATGTACGAGGCAAGTCCAATTTTGAGGTAAGGGGTTTCTTAACTCAATTTTCATTCATTATGTTATATTCCTTCTTTGTTGACTATATTATTCCATGATTATGTGTGTAATGACCTCTTTATATTTTATTTTTAAGTACCACTAGATTTATGTGTATTTAAATATGTTATACACAATTACGTCGTTTATCAATTATCAGTTTAATGTTTCTATCTTCATATGGGTTTCTCATCTATAATTTCATTCCTTAATATATGTTTCAGATTGAACACCATGTAAGATTTTAAATAGTTAAATTAATTTTATATAAATATATCTCTACATAACCTTTGATGTAATTCATTGTATTTACATAACAAAAAAATATTATAAATTCTGATGTCATTTTATTCTATAGTAAACAAATTTGTAAGGGATTATATTTCAATCTCAATTTTAATTGGAAATGATTATGATAGAATCTTATTTGGTAGATTTATATAATAGTTCTCTCTTAAATGATTATATATTTTTTTCTAATCTATTTATTTTTGGGTTTTATAATTATTATTTTCTTTTTCCCCTTTAGTACTCAAATGCACCAAATATTTATTTATAAGAAAATTAAACCTTATTTCCCCTTTTTGGTTGGGAGTCTTTCACATCCATTTATGTGTTATATATTTTGATTTAATAAATGTTTTTTATATACTTCAATGATTTAAAAATGTCAAACTCAATAACTTGAATTACAATTCAAAATTTAAAATGGAATCTTTTTAATGTTTCCCAAACAATTTAGTATTTACTTTCTTTACAATATTGTGAAAATAATCTATTTTAAACGATTTTTATCCTTTCCCAAAAAATGAACATTTTTTATCATTTATATTCTTTTCCAAGTTTTTTTGATTTTAAAATGTAATATATATTCCCATTATTCCATTAATTTTTCTATGTAAAAGGTTATTATTTTCTCAATAGTTTTGAAAATGGATTTCACTATAATTACGTATATTTTTATCATCCAATCCACATTTTCTTACTTAAAAATAATTTATTTTCAATATTTTATTATTGTAAATAATTTTAAAAATTAATTTTTAAAGTAATTATTGACACCTCCTGAAAATAGTTTTCGAAATAACTTAATTTTTTTAAATAATATTACAAAATATTTAACATGTACTCATTTTCAAAATTTCAATTCCAATTTCCTATCTATATTCAAAATAACTTTTATTTACTATAATTCCTTAATTTAATAATAATTGATGATCATATTCATTTTCATGCACATTATTATCATTGATAAATTCTACATCATTTCTAGTATTATCTTAATAAAATAATCATTACTCTATATAGTGTAAACACACCATTTTATATAAATCAAATTAGGGGTGTTTACTATAGAGACCCATACGTGAATTACATAGACATTGCATTACATTCGAGGAATAATTAATACATTACAAAAACAGACGCCCAAAGACAATATTAGTTTAGTGTCTTTGGAAACTCGGAACATAATATTCTAATCATGGTGAATGATCTTCAACATCTCCCATAAATATCTTCCCTTTTTTTTTCTTACCTAAAAACTTTATTTATATCCTGGGGAAATGAAAACATAAAAAGGGTGAGCTCAAATGCTCAGAAAGGGTAAACATGTAGAACATAAAAACAATCCATAAACATTTGAACGTAAAAACATGAACATAAGCAATGACATAAATCTTGGCAGTATATAAGGAATAGATCATAAGGGAAAATTAATCATGATAAAATATCATCAGAATAAAACATGTAATTTTGGAAAACCATTAATCACATGTTATGATTTACATAGTAGCCAAGACATTGTTTCCAAGACCATCATAGTGGACAAAGTCCATTACTAAACTGGGTTTACTTGCCGTTCCATCCCTTTATTACTGAACCAGATTCACTTATCATTCTAGCCATGTCTATCTCATGAGATATAAATATTTACCCAATGCATTAGAGGGAGATATAGGTCCCACCCATCTCATAATGAAATCATTATTTCATGTGCCACAACATAAATCATTCATCATAACCCATAGAATAAAATGGGTTTCATAAACATCATCCCATCATAACATAATCCATATAAAACAAATGGATATCATTTCATCATAATTAAAATAAAACTATTTAAATAATAGAGACATTAGACTTGAAACATAAACATACTAAATAATGTCATCCTAGATAGAAAATAGTTTTGATAAAACACTTGAGATAAATTCTTGAGGAAAATATCATTTCTTCTTCAAAATATTTTTCTTTTCCCAAAATGACATGAAATTTTAAAAAAAGAATTTTTTTGAAAATAATAGTGAAATTTTGTAGAGGAAGTTTCATTGACATAATTCTTTATAGAACCGTAAAAATCCATTCACGCTGTATAAGTTAAAAAAAATCATTCTTCTTGTACTTTTGCTGAAAAAGTCAAAAAGTAACTCGTATGGTAAACAAAATAAAGATTCCTTCCATAATACATACTAAATGATAAAAAGGTGTAAAAATGACTTTAAACATACATGTAATAATATTAAATACTTTATTAAAACATTTCTCTAAAACATGGAAATGGATGATAAATATTACCCCATTAAATACTTACGTATAAACAATCTCAGATAAAAATGAGATTGAAAAATTATCCCTTACCTTATGTCTAATTTCTTCCATATGTGTCCGAGACTCCTGTATAATGGGTTTAAACATATTATTAACTTGTAACAGAACCATAATAATATTTATGATATCATTTATGATTCACTTAAGACTTTATATTACCCGTTCACTTGTCAATTCCATGTTAAAGCAGCGATTTGGGTAAAATCGTTTCATTTGTCATCTGTGTTTTGACTTGTAATTATTCATATGATTACATAGCTCATGATTACTTACTTCCCGAATGTATGACATGATTTATATATAATATATATACATAATATACATATATATATTATATATCCACAATATACATATATATAATATATCGATAAATGGAATGAAATACACCGTTCATAGAGACGGTAGGTCGTACCTACGCATGGACTCTGTTTTTTTTCCTTATTAAATTGAATGAAAGTATGTAAATAACATATACATAAATAAAGTATCATTATATGTCATATATTTCATGATTATTTAATATATATACTTTATAATCATTCTTGAATGGTTAACTTGGAGAATGAATCTCATCCCGTCGTGGAGACGATAATCCGTACGTACGCACGAGCGATGATATCGTTCCCAAAATAATTGAATGGAATTAGAGTGGATGATATAATATCATAGAATTAGTATCATGTTATAATAACCATATATAGTTATTATTTATACCATTATACCCATCCAAGTAATATGGTGGTGGAAAAACATATTACACCACGGCGTGGAGACGATATTCCGTACGTACGTACGCGCGGTGATTTCGTTTTCTATAGGATGGATACAAGGTGAGATAGGGTTGGTTCAAATTTGTAATAACATATCAGTATATCAGTGGCACTAATGTTATTACTTTATTATGAAATAACAAAATAAGAGGAAGTATAAGAAGAAATGAACTTGAAATAATCGGTAAATGATATTACCTCTTCTTCGATGCGCCTCTTCTAAACCTCCTCTTAGGGCACTAAAGATGGTATTTGAAGAAAAAAAGGACCTCTAGAATGTTTGTAGGGAAGTGTATAAAATAAATTGGAAGGGTTTGGCCGATATTCAAGGCTCAAAATAGTGTGAGGAGGAGAGGGAGGAGGTTCCCTTTAATAAGAGAGGATATGTGCACTTTTGGAAACCTCTAAAATATTAATTTATAATAAACTCAAAAACTACTTAAAACCCTTTTAAAATGACTCAAATACGAATATTAGATGATATAGGGTTGTAATATCATCAAAAAATAAGATTTACACATTTTGGGAATTTATTTTATACCTTATCAACTTTATTTATCCTTATTTAATGTATGTAATTTAATTTGTGGTAATAATATTCTAAATTTTAAATTGTTATAAATAATTACTTATGTGTTGTGGATTTTCCATAATTGGATAATTTATAAAATTATAGACCATATAAATTTAAATTTATAAATTTTAAATATTTTTTTGATTTTTAAACAATTTTATAATATGTTATTTTTATAAAATAACAATAGTGTCAATTTTGACACTATTAATTTATTTGAATTTAAATAAAATCCACACAGAGGATATATTTGAAAAAAAATATTTAATAGACTCCTAACATGTCATATTATTCTTGAAATTTTTTGGATAACATTAATAAGTTCATATAATATTTATGTTAATATTTTTAAAACCATTTATTTGATATTTCAATCAATAAAATAATTTATACATCACTATTGTGTCATCATTAATGATAATTATTTAATCCAAAAAAGTATAAATAAATTATCATGATGTATATAATTTTATTATATTTATGTATACTATTTATATTCGAAGTTTTATGAGGTTTATCACTAAATTAAAATTATTACACTTATAAGATATAAGAGAGTGACATGTTGTCAGTTTCATTGGTTTTAATAATAATTATATCCTTTTCATGTTAAAAAGTCCATGAAATTAATATATTAAAACCATTAAATGATATGGGTATACTTTTATTCATCCAATAGGACTTTGGCAGGTGTTAGGGTAATTTTATAATCTTATTTTTACCCTTGATTACCCGATTTACCTTTAAATGTTGTAAATAAAAATTACAGTAGTTACTATTCATAATATCAAAAAAATAAAAGTAACATATTAACATAATTTGGGCCCACTGAGTCCAAATATGGAATCCATTTTCCAAAATTCAAAACAAATAAGGTGTACTAATTAATTTAAAATTAATTCCGTTTTTAAAAAAATGGGTTTTAAAAGTTAAAACATTGTCAAAGATTGATGTGTTTTTACCTATGAATTCAATGTAAAATTAATGCTAATGAATTAAATTATATTAAATGGTAAAAATTTATTCTATTTATACTTTAAAACCATTCAACATTATAATTTAACCATATAAATTATCTCTATGAAAAAAGTTGTTTTTAATTAAAATTTAGCGTATATTTATTATTCATCAAACTATGAAAGTTATCAGAAAGTATTAAAAATTATCCAAAGAAAATTTTTATATCCTTATTGAAATAAATAATTTTATTTTGCCATATTGAACTTATAAATTTTTCAAAATATATATTTAAATTGGGTGCGCCATCAAAAGGCGGCAAAACTACATTTTTTGAAAAATACTTATTTCACCTGAAAAATTTTATTTTTTTCTCATACCATGTTCTAGATAATGTGTAAGATTAATGATAATGTTATAAAATTCAAAATTTCGTTAATACTATTAATAATGTCTAGTTCATAATTATATTATAAATATATACCGTTGTTTAGTGAAACTCAGTATTTTGTATAGCACACGCTATTGAGGAAGGTCGCTCTTGCATGCAACACAAGCCAAGAATAGTGTTTGCGTATACTACAAGCTAATACGGTGTTGCATATAGTGCAAGCTAATCTTGGGGTAGCATACAACACAAGACATCAACGAAATTACAAATAATCTTTCTCATAAATTTTCGGGGTGTTACATTTACCAAGAATGATATCTCATTTATTGATTAGGGAATCATTTATTATCTATAAATTTACTAATTTTATATGGATGACTATTGACTACTATGTAAAGTTTGATATGTACTCACAAAATATTGACATTTTTTATACATGTTTTTTAATAAGAATGTTTTTCAGGCATATTGATTATTTATTGAATTGTTATTAATTATTTTTGTTACATTAAATATTTTATTATTGTATATATCTTTCATATCATTCATGAATTATTTATTCTATGGAAACTTCCACTATACTCATTCCCCTACTGAGCATTTGATATCACCCTTTCTTTTGATTGTCTTCCCCAATATATGAAGAATAACATTATGAATTATTATTCTAGAAGAATATTATGAATGGAGAATTTTCAAGGATTTGTTAATTATTTATTATAAAATAATAAAATCTAGGGATAGTTAAAAAAATTCTATTTGATGAGAAAGATATGGGTTTTTAACTAATGATTTTTCTAATTATCTAAAGTTATAAACCTAAAAAGGTAATGGGAATGTAAGTGACTGAATAATTTAATTTATATTATAATTATTGAAGGTAAAAAATGTTATAATTGAGTTGGTATCAAAACCAATATATAAAGATTATGTTTTTATCCTCATATTCAGGTGCAGATCCCATGGATTCTACTTAAGTTTCTAGTTCCATAAGGAGGATCTAGAGAGTTGAAGGTATAGAAGTAGTTTTGAGACTAAATGAATCTATCTAGAGAGACATCTGTTGGAGTTATGAATAATAATACATGAGTATATCATTGGTACAGTCTATTCATTGAGGAAGATATTTTCTTGGAGGTATAAAATTAACTGAGAGATTAAAAAGATCATTATTCTTATGGATCCAAAATTAAAGCGGTGAGAAATGAAAAGATATTATCTCATATGGTATTCTAAATACATGAAATTTTCTGACTTCTTATTGTTGTGTGAATCACCATGAAGGTAATGACAAAAACTATACAAGGAGTAGGTATTTATTTCCAAACATTATAAATTATTGTGTGTTATTATTATTTCAATTTCATTTTATATGAGGTTAGGTTGAGTTAAATATTTTGAGGGGATTAAAGTACTAAATAACCATCGTGGTTGAGTACAAGAGTATAAATTATAAAAATAAAAAGAGATCAATAATTCCCCACTCCATTTTTTAGTGCCATATATAATCTAATGTAACTTCATGTATGATTGAAAATGAATGTTTTAAATCAAAATTCAAATTTTAATTTTTGAAGAACATAAAATATTTAAAAATGAGAAAAATCTCTCAATTTTTTATGATAATTAAAAAAAATGATTAATTTTTTCATTTTTTTTACATGTATGAATTAATTTCATTTCAATCTAATATAAGGTATTTTCATTATAACTAAAAGTGTTTATTTTAAATTAAAAATTGTAATTTTAGGTTAAAATTCTCACCAGAGTACCAAAAGAGAGATAAATTTTTTAGACATTAAGATACTTTAGTATAATGATTTGTTATCCATTTTTGACATGTAGTAATTAACTACATCTCAACATGACATGTATTTTATCTATATATTATGTTAAACTTTTTAATTATTTATTTCATTTTATCATTCATATTTTCCTTTTTTTGTAGATGTGTTATTTTATAATAATTATGTTCTATTTATTGAATTACATTATTACTAAAATTATAATTTTTTTAATTAAAAGTACATTGTACTTTTCTTTTATCTGGACGTGGTGTGTTAAAAAACTGGAAACTCAATTGGGCTGTATTGGAAGGGTGTCCCAAAGATAGTGGAATATAGGGCCTCTTGGTCTCCTACAAGTCAGATTCTTTGAGTTATTTTGAAAGTTGTTAATTCTTTTTAATAAAAATATCAATTTTATTGTAATTTATTTAAATATTTAAAATATCAAATTATTTATAATTATAATTTATTTCTAATATAGTTTTTAAGGTCTTAGATCCATGTGGATCAACCCTTTTCACATTTCCAATGACCGAGGTGCTCTGAGGAGGCTGAAAAGATGTTTGGTTGAACTTAGTTACTAGATACTAGAAGAAGGGGGATTTCACATCACTAAAGAAGGTTACAAGATGTGAATTTGGGATTCGCGATTTGTAATTTTTTGGGGTTTGAGAAAAAAATTAAGTGAAGAGGGGATGTGTTTTTCGTTTGAAATCGGACCCTTGGAAATACACGACGCGAAAGGGGATTACATGTCATGTAATTGCCGGATTTTTTATGTTTTAAAACATTTTTTTCCACTCGGGTTGGTCGAAAAATATAGTGGTATGGGATCCCTCTCGAATCCTAGTGACTCAGGGACTCATCTTCAAAAGTTTTGGAATTCATTTGTCAAGGATCGATTCCTAGCTTCCCTCCTTCGATCCGTAGTGATCCATCTTCAATATGAGGTATGTTATACCTCTATTATTCTTGTTTCTTTGATATTGTACCTCTTTTTTATACTTTCCATGTAATACAACTTTATCAACATTTTTAAAATGGAGTTTTCTTGGTTGTTAGTTTGTGTGGTTGGGCCGCGACATCCTTGGGAGGATTGAGTTGTTGTAGGAGAGGTGATCGGGATCCGTTGCATGGTCAGTTCTCCTGCGAAGAACATTTAAGGCCTTTTGATGAATAAGATTCATCATTTCTCTATTTATTGACATGAAATCATAGAGAAAGCATGATTTATCCCCTTGTATCAAAATGAAATTGATATAATAATTATTTGAACCATATTAAAGAATTTTTATCGATTGCATAATGATGGTGTTGATTTATTCCATGATAATGATTTTCCTCTTAATTTTCTAGATAGGGTGATATATACTCCTTGCTTGGTTTAGAAAGTTGTTCGTTATTGAAATTTTTAAAGATCCTAATGATGGAATTAATTGAAAATTAATACGATAAAAGATAAATAGGCATGTCTAATGAATTCAGTTGTTATTATAATTTGATGAAAATCGAATTGATACAAGTGTGCATGTTTAATGGAATTGGTTAATAAACCTGAATCATGATGATTCTTTTTGATAAAGGAGTTAAAGGATTGATAAATTAATTGTTTAGTTAAATTTTTATAGCTTGATATAGCATGTTGCAGAGGATTCCTATAGTTAGAACCATTGAATAAAGAATTAGTTAATTTAATATGTAATAAGAACTAGTTAGTGATAAAAGATAATTAATTTTTAGGCTCTAGGTTTTTTCGCTTGCTTATGAAGGCCAAGTGCCTTGTGCTTTGGAGCCGTGATAGCTCGTCGTGTGTGATGGATGAATGCCTTGTTTTATAGAAAAGACCCCGGTTGCTTATTAATTTTATACTAGTAATGATGTGACGTGAGATTAGGATAACTGAGCCTCGAGGGATGTTGTGTTCTATGGGGGTGGGGAGGCATGGATGTGTTGTGAGCCTGGTATGGTATAGCCTATAGGGCTGTTGTGGTATGTGGGGTGGCAAGGCCTGGTTGTTGTGATAGCAGTTGACACCTGGAGTGTAGAGATTGATCGGTTTATACATGTGGGTGTCAGAGAGAACACTAGAGATAACATAACTGGTTTAAGATGGGCGTATCCATTGATATGAAATCCTGATGTTTGTTTGAATATATTGATTTTATGATGACTAGGTTTCTTTTTTATCTACATTCGTTTCCCCACTACCTAAGGAAGATGGATGTACTTGGTTTCTTTACTTCATTGGTATGATAGGATGTTTTCCAAGAGTACTTAGTAATATGGGAAGTAATGTCATTAATAAATTAATAAATGATTAACCTATGGGGTTGGAGCTTGCTGGGATGTAATACAGAGGTTATAATTCGGAGAAGTCATGGAATTAGTTTACTTTTCCCAAAGGGAATAGATATTTATTGTGATGTTAATGAAATTTAATGTGGAAATTGATAATGGTTAGTAAATGGTTAAATAAATAATTAACATAAATTGAAACTGATGATAAAGGAATAAAGTAACTTGATGTAGCTTTTTATGTGGTTGTATGCTTATAAGATATCTTGTATTAACAGTGGTAGGTGAGAGTCTGAGATATGTTAGCATCATTTGAGTCTCGGACTAGGTTCTACCCATAGTGTGGTTGTGAGAAATATTATATAATGTATTTTTTTGTGTTTCTATATGCTACTTTACCCTATCGGTTAGGGAAATAGGCACCCTAGGGATTCTAAGCCCCGATGGGGTGTTTTACCCAACATCTTGATGGGAGGGTAGATGGATGACTACCCCCTTTGGCCCTACTCTATTCTCCCAGTATTTACATGTGATGGTATGTATGATGGTTATCATTCTCCATATATATGTGTAGAAGGCTGTGATGGAGTATTGTTATTTCACACACATATATTCTGGATATATATTCTTAAGAAATTCTATAGTTATAATATGTATAGGTTGTGATGACTAAAGGATCCTTACTCAGTGTATGGGCTATGATGTATTGAGGTATAATACCCGATGTATGATACACATTATGTGGGATGTGGTGGATTCAAGAAACTACCTGGTTACTTTTTCTAACATGGAAGTGGTGGGGTGTTTCATGAGGTATATGTTGTGGTGCATTTCCCAGGTGTCTGTGAGCTATCTATTTTGGAGAGAGATTCTCAAGATGTGTGATGTTAGAGAAGAGCAACAAAATAGTGGAGAAGTGGCAGGGGTTAACCTTGATATTATTAATATATTATATGCTATTATATTAAATTCATGTTGAGAGTAAACATGGTGAGACTGAGAATATAGTATACCTATTTAGATGATGAGTTAGTTTCACTTTTTGTTCACTGTGTTTTAGTGTGATTTCATTACCTTGTAAAAGAGAGGATCCGAGGAGGATCCTAATAAGTACACTATTATACTCACCCGATATATATATATATATATATATATATATATATATATATATATACATAAAATTATTTTAGTTCAGTTGAATAAGGTTGTAGACAAAGCCGGTTACTACTAGCTTGTGGGTTTATAAGAGTAATTTGGGTTTCATGGTCACTTCCATCTTTAGTTTCTTTTGGTTCTTGTGGTTTCACATTCAATTGAAGTATTTATTGAATGATTCTAAATTTTTGTACTTGGGTTTTCTTTTATATTTTAGTCTGATCAAGATTTGGTTGGTGTCTATGTTATCTCTCTCTTCCACACGTGTTCTCTTAGAGGCTAATGCCTCCCATCTATATGTTTATTACACCATGAGTGCTAGTTTACAACTAAGGGCCTAAGGGAGGTGGGATTTGGGGGGTCACTATCTCTCATATCCCATTACTATCCAAGGAGAGGTACACTTTATGGGGAGGGGTTCATGATAGAGTAGTATAATAGGCCAGGTTGAGGGATACGATGTAGTTTATGTTGGAACCAAGGCTTCTCATTGATAATAACGTAGTATGGTTTTTGTTTTTCCTCAATATACACTTGAATGACTAGGGAGTTCACAAGTAATGTGGTTATATGTTTAAGGCTAAAATAAGTATTGAAGGTGGTATAGTTTCCTAGTATTTGCCATATTTTTGGGCCTCAAAATCAGAAATAAGTTCAGAGGAATGTATGGCATGAAGAACGGAGAAGGAATTCAGAAAAAGGAGACAACTATGCGGATCAAGACATGGACCACATACCATGTCTATAAATGGATCACATACCACATACAAAACAAATGGAATAGTACAAAAAACAGTTCATAGAGCTAAAATCCATACGCAGTTAAGGTATTAGAATAGAGGCGTGTGGTACACGGAAGGCTGGAGGTTCGTGGGATTGCTGCAGTTCGTGGGATAGGAGTGGTATGCAGAGGAGGCTATACTAAAATTAGATATTTGGAAAATCCTGGATTATCAGATTTTTGGAACCATTTATTCCTATATAAAAGGAAGTAATCCCCTTTGTTAAGGTGCGAGATTAGAGTTTAAAAATTCAGGAAGAAATATGGTGAAGTCCGAAGTGGTTCACAGTGGAGAATATGGTACGTAGAGAGAATGATCCTCATAAAAAAACCCATGAAAGAGAGTGTGGTTTTCAGAGGAATCTCTCTCATTACATGGTAGACCAGGTTAGTACATAGAGCTCTTGGGGTATGCAAAGAATGAGTGGCCGAAGGAAGAACGTTAAGGTAGTTCACAAAGTCGGCTCACATAGGAAGTTTTTAGAGGTGGAACACAAAAGATGTTTGTAGACGGATGATCTGTGAACCATACTCGCTACTCAGTAAATAGAGGAAGTAAGGTGGTATACAAGACTCCTAAGAAAGCCTGAAAAGAGACCAAATTAGTATGAGAAATTAGTTTACACAACCTATCAGTGCATGGGAAAGTAAATCACATCTATGGGTTAAAACAAGACATCAAAAGGGTACACATTTATAGTATAGGATGCATTATTTAATGCTAAACCATTGAAACGAACTTCATGTCGATAAACTGAGTGAAAATTCTTCCAACATAGTGAGTAAGGGGGAGTCTACAGAAGTGATCTGAGCGATGCAGTGTGTTATCCCTAAAACTTTGTAAAGGTAGTGCACCTGAAAAAAGTGACTGTTGCAAACTATTGTAATGCATAACTTTTGAATCTTAGTAGTTTTTGGTACGACCAACATACTATTATCATATGCTCCTTGGACATATTCATTTGTGGAGAACCAAGTGAAATATATGTTCCATTTATTTTCATGTGATTGTTTGTTTTCATCACTTCCACTTTAGACAAGTTTAATAGGTTTCTACCAATGTGGGAACAAGATCCATTAGTTTAAAAGAATAAGTTGACACCCAGACTCACCCCTCTATTATCAGGGTGTTTTGAGGTCCTTCAGTTTGATGTTAGGAACATGTGAGGTTTCATGGGATGGTAGTGCACCAATGTTAGATATGTTTAGTAAGTGTTGTAATCATGGGAGACTGGATGAGACATGATTATTTAAGGCCCCCTATGTTCTCATTAATAGAAATTAAATCTTATAATGTCTTATAAAAAAGGTTATACTAGTTGTAGGGTAAAAAACTAGTAAAGGATCATGAATCATTCTTCTTTGATCCTATGTTTGAATGGGTAGAACATGGGATAAGTTAACATAAAACGAATAAAATAGAAAAATTAATTAATGATAATATCTACCATATTCTTGGTTAGGATATCAATTTTTTTTCTTTTTCAGACATAGATCAAGGTCAATTTCCTTGTCAGGTTTGTGAAAAATATGTTCAACATGTTGTGCAAGAAGATCGCTGCTGAGTAGAGGTTGATGAAGATGAATCTTGGAGGAGGACACTCTAAGAGTTTCAGTGCTAGATTCTGTAAAGGAATGAGGCCTATGGTTTAGATATAGTCAGAGAAGACTGGTTTTAGGAGGTTGATATAATTTTTAGTCCGATCCGTTCTTGGAAAGAGAACTGGGTATCATTGACTATGAAAATTCTATGTGGGGAAACGATGTAGTGGTGTTTTTTGTTCCTTGAATATTTCATGTAGTAGAAAGTCTAATGGGAGGATCCCAAGACTAGTTCAGACCTAATTTTCTTTCTTAGACTATGAAAGAGACCCATCTCCATGAGCTACTCACCGTTTGGTAGGAGAGATTCATTGTGTGAGAGTTTGGAATGTATTTTAGGATCCTCATGTGATATGATTCAGGACCATTTCATGATGAGGAGGCTAGGGTGAGGCATTTATAAGAGGATTTGCATCCAATGATCTAGCACCAGTTCACCCTATTTATGCTGAAGATGTATCTTGAGGTGCTGGTGAGAGTAGAGGTTATTGAGAGTACATCAACCAAAACTATATCACCATGAAAGGGGACTCATCAATATTCTTCATGAAGTAGAGTCATGGTATGGGGTCCATAGTTGTCAGGATAGAAGAGCTTCTGATCAACCAGGGGTTGGTCCCATCCCTCAATGTCTTGTTTTTCTTGGGTCAATGGCTCTTAGGTCTATTCCACTTGAGCAGATGCATGTTATTATTATGAAGGTTGAGATCATTAGTGGAGAGAGTGTCTGACCCTTATAATTAGTTAGTGTGTGCTAGTTTTTCTACTTCAGTATCCTCCCCTAAGGCAGTTCCAACTGAAGAAGAAACATCAAGTTTCTCCAATTGGGGATTAGTAGAGAGTAGATGGGGTAGTCAGAGGACAACTCTAAGATGATCCCCATCCTCATAGAGTAGAGTGTGTCCATGGAGGTGGTTGTAAGCATAGTCAGATAGGTTGTGGAGTAGGTTGTTGTTAGCTTTATATTTTTGCGTTGCTAGCACAAGTCCAACCATATGTCATTCGAGGTACTGTTTTCTTGTTTTATACTTGGGTGTATTCCTTGTTTGACCTAAGAGTGACACAATCCTTCATATCACCTTCCCTTTTCCATGATTTGCGACTTGAGGTATAGATAATTCCAGCACCCTTGGGGTTGACTATGCCAGTTGGAGGTTGGGATAACTTGTTTGAATTATGTAGAAACTATGAGCTAGTACTGGGGTAACACTGCTCTTAGAGAGATTTCTTATGTTTACAAATACAACCATATGAAATCATACTTGGCTGGGATTAGTTTTATTCGGTGTAGTCTATCATGGATTGATTTAGGAGGCATATTGTGTTCTTTGATTCTGATGGAGATCCAATAGTGTTTGTTGGCAAGCAAGACCCTCAGATGGGCTGGAGGCGCGTTCTATCTTTTTCATCCTTGATGGATGAGTTGATACTAAGTTCCTTGGAGGTTCACTAGTAGGCATTTCTCAAGGTCATATAAGAGTACCCTAATATCTATACAGAAGATGTTTTAGTATTACCCTCTTAATGAGAGATCGAGTTTATAATCGAACTACTTCCCAGAATTTCTCATATATCAATATCTCTATATAGGATGAAACCTTCTATGTTGCGAGAGCTACAAGTATAGATCGATAGTCTATCATAGTGTAGTTTTGTTCCGCCAAGTGTTTCACTGTGGGGTTCACCTTTTTTGTTAGTAAAGAAGGATGATGAAATTTTGCAGTTGTGCATTGATTATCATCACTTGAATCAAGTGACAGTGACAAACCACTATCATATTCCATGGATTGATGATTTATTTGATCAACTAAAGGTTGAAAATTGGTTATTTAAGATTGATTTGTGGTGATTATATCATTAGTTGTGTGTAAAATATGAGGAGATCACAAATAATACTTTCTGTTATCATCTTTGACATTACAAGTTTGTTGTGACATCATTTGGTGTGATGAAATCTATAGTCGTATTCATGGGGTAAATTAATGCTTTGTTTCGTGAGTTCTTGGATAAGTTCATGATGGTATTTATCAAGGAAATCCTTGTGTACACCACATATGAGGGGGAACATGAAAAACATCTAAGTGACTTTTCGGGTTTTTTTCATTATGAGAATTTTTTTGGGACGTTTCTGAAGTAGGATTTTTGGGATCAAGAAGTCCATTTCCTAGGTAATGTAGTATCCCAATAATAATTAGTTGTGAATGTGTCGAAGGTAGAAGCATCCGTGTCTTGATAATCATCCAATATAGTGGAAGAGGTGCATAGATTCCTTGGTCTTACAGGATATTATAAGAGTTTCATAGATGATTTGTCCCAGGTTCCAACTCCACTAACAATGTTGAATAGGAAGGATAATGTGTTCATGTAGACTAAATTGTGTCAAATAGATTTTTCGTACCTAAAGAATAAGTTGATCAGTTCTAGAGTTCATTGTCTTCCAATATAAGGAGTTTAATTTAGGGTTTAATGTGATTATTTTCTTCTTGGGTTAGGCTATGTTATGATGTAGTAGAGATTGGTCATTTCTTATGGATCCTAGTAGTTTCATCCCCTTGAATTTAACTATCCCACTCATGATATTGAGTTTTCAATGATGGTGTTTTCGAGGAATTTGTTGAGACATTACCTCATATGAAAGCATTTTATGGTCTTCACCGATCACAATATCCTGAGTGATGATTCAAGGAAGGATTTACATTCTTTTAGTGATGTGTGATATGGTTCTCATAGAGTTCTATAGTTCACCTTTGAAAGTACATACTGGTGTAACAAATATGTACCATGCTTTGAGAGGTCAGTTTTGGTGGCCTGGGTTAGAGTGTGCAGTTGTAGGGTTTGTGTCTATTTTTTGTTTTCTAGAAGGTCAAGGTCAAGCACCATGTTCATAGTTGTATTCTACAGCCTTTATATGTTCCTCATTAGAGGTGGGAGGACACCTATATGGGCTTTGTTATAGGTTTACCTCTTACTCAGGGAGGCTATGATGCTATATGGGTCATAGTGGATCATTTTATGAAATCAACCCACTTAATAGTGATTAGAAGTCAAGATCTGTGGATATTTTATTGAGGTAGTATCCAGAGGAGGTGGTGAGACTCCATGGAGTACGAAGGATGATCATTTTTTATCATGATCCTCGTTTTACCTCCAAGGTGTAGAGAGGTATCTAGCATGGTTTTTTATTATGATCTATGACTAAGCACTAATTTTCATCCATAGATGGATTGTTAGATAGAGCAGACCATATAGAATCTTGGAGACATGTCACAGTCTTGTGTTCTATATTTTGGAGGTTTATAGATGAGGAACCTACCCTTGGTAGTGTTCTCTTGCTATAATACTTTTCACTCTACCATAGGTATGAAACCATTTGAATCCTTTTATAGATTACCTTTATGTTATCTATTGTGTTGGATTGTGGGAAAGAGTTATCTATTGTCTAGAAAAAACTGGTACAAAATACAATATAGATGGTTCAAGTGATTCGTTACTGGATTAAATCAGTGTAGGATCATAAAAAATACTTTGAAGATCATAGAATGAGATCTCCAGAGTTCAATGTTGGGGATCATGTGTTCCTGAAGGTGACTCCCCATCATGTTAAAAGAAGGTTTGGTAATGGGAGTAAGCTTTCTCCTTGGTTTTCTGGGCCTTTATAAGTGCTGGATCATGTTAGATTCGTGGTGTATCATACAGTTCTTCCCCCATAGATGATCCAGCTACATGATTTTTTTTCACATGTCACAACTCCTTCGTTATCTATATGATGAATTTCACGTCATCAATTGTGGAGAGATCAATGATGACGATTATACAACCTTTGAAGAGTAGCCTATAGAGATTCAATATCGCCAAGAGAAGGTGTTTCATATGCATTATATCCCCTTGTTTTGTGTCTTGTGGTGGAACATTGTCATGGAGGATAATACCTGGGAAGATGAGTCTTAGATATGTGCTCAAAACCCTATGATGTTTGGTGTTTATATGTTCTCTTGTAACACTGTTGATTTTGTGGTTGTAGACATTTTTCTAGTTTATGAGATCTTTCTCTCTCTCTCCTATTACTTTTTATGGATCACCCTCTTTCCATGGGAGGTGAAGATGCACAGGGTATGACACATGTTTTTTGTGTTTATCTTTTTGAGGTTAGATGGTTCTACTCTCCAATTATAGGTGGTGAAGAATCGATAAGTAATTCATCTACTCACATGTTGAGCCCCTTGTTCTTTTATGGGGGTGGATGAGCTCCTCTGGTGGTGAGAGTTTATGACAGGTATCTCATCAGGTGGCTATTCATAGGATCACTTTTTTTTCCTCTACGGGTTGGTTTTGGATTATCAAAGATGGGAATATATTAATAGGTATCTACTATAAGGGATTGGATCCATGTGGATCGACCCTTTGTGTGTTTCCAAAGACTGAGGTGCTTGGAGGAGGGTCTGAAGAATTATGGAGGAGTTCGGCTACTAGAAGATGGAAGTAAGGGGATTCCACATCATGAAAGAATATAACACGACATGAATATGGGTTTCCCGATGTGTAATTTTTTGGGGTTTGAAAAATAAAATAAGTGAATGGGTGGTTCATTTTGTTGTAGAAACCAAACCCTGGGAATTACATGATGTCAAATGGGATTACATGTCACGTAATTACCTAATTATATATGTTTTAAAACATTTTTATCCAAGAAGGTTTGTTAAACCATATGGTTTCAGTGGCTACCTCTATTTTTTTGGTGACCCGACGACCCTTATTCAATGTTTTATAGATTCATTTTTCAAGGATTAATTCATAGATTCCCTCCTTTGATCTGCAGTGATCCGTCTTTGATCTGAGGTATGTTCTACCTCTGTTCTTGTGGTTTCATTGATCTTTTTTCACCCGTTTATCCTTTCCATGTGATGGATCTTTATTTCCATGTTTCTAATGGTGTTTTCATGGTTGTTGATTGGTGCAGTTGTGCAACGATGCCCTCAAGTGGATGCAGTTGTTGTTGGAGAGGTGATTGGGATCCATTGCATGGTCCATTATCATGTTAATAAAGTTAGAGATGTTTTGAGGTAAGGTATTTATTGCTTCTCTATTTATTTATGAGAAATCATAGAGCTAGAATTATTTATCCCCTTGGATCACAATGAAATTTATATAATAATTATTTTAACATGATTAAAGAATTCTTATCGATCATATAGTGATTTTTATGATTTGTATCATGACAACAGTTTGCCTCTTGATTTTATATATAGTTTTATATTTATTCCTTATTTTGTTTGGATTGTTGTTCTTGATGGGAATTTGTAGAGAAAGTAAAGCAATAATTAATTAATAATTAATTGACTATAAGATTTAGATACTTGTTTAACAAATATGGGGTTTTTTTGTAATTTGATGATAATAAAATTGAAGAAAGTGTTCATGTTTAATTGAGTTGGTTATTAAACATGAAGCATGATGATTCTTATTGATAATGGAATTAACATAATGTTAAATTAATTGTTTAATTAATTTTTGGCAGCATGAGATAGCTTGTTTCTTAGGTTTCCCATTGTTGGAACTTGTGAATAATGAATCAGTTAATTCAAGATAGAATAACAATCGGTTGTGTGATTAAAGATAATTCCTTTGCAGGGCCTAGATTTTCTGATTTCTTGTGAAGGACAAGTTCGTTATTCATTGTAGTTGTGAGTGCTCATTATGTATAGGGGATGAATGCCTTGTTTTAGGTCCAAAAAACCGATTTCTTTATTGTTTGTTGCTACCTGTTATGTGATGTGATCCTAGGATGGATTATCTTAGAGGTATATTGTTGTTTATGTAAGTGGGGAAGCCGAGATGTGTTGTGATCTTGGGATGGATGAGCCTAGAGGGGTTTTTTGGTATGTAGGGTGGGGATTCCTAGTTTTTGTGGCATCATTTGATGCCTGGAGTGGCAAGATGCATCAGTTTGTGAATGTGAGTTTCAGGGAGGACACCAAATATGATGTAATATGTTGAATCTAAGATTACCTAATGATATGAAAGCTTTAGTCTTTTTTGAATTTTTTGATAGGTTGACATCCAGGTTTCTTTTTTATCAACTTTCGTTTCCCCACTGCTTGTGGAAAATAGATGTTCTTGGTTTTGTGCCTTGTTTGGTAGCTTAGGATTTTTTCCAAGAGTACCTGGTAATATAGGATGTAATTTGGTTAATAAATGAATAAATTTTTAACCTATGGGTTTGGAGATTACTAGGTTGCAATGCTGAGGTTATAATTTGGAGAAACTGTGGACTTGGATTCTTATTTCTGGAGGGCATGGATCATTGTTTTGATGCTAATGAAATTTAATGTAGAAATTGATAATGTATAATTATTGGTTAAATATTTTAATAATATAAATTAAAATTGATGAAAAAGGAATAAAGTAACTAATGTATCTCTTTAAATGGTTGTGTGCTTAGAAGATAATTGGTCTTAGTAGTGGCATTTGGGATTCCAAAAGATGTTAGTTGTAGTTTTTGTAATACAAGGTTATGCCCATTGTGTATTAGTGAGATATATTATATAATGTACATTTTTCTGATTATATACTTTACTCCATACTATTGGTTTGGGAAACTGACACCCTAGGGATTCTAAGCCATGGGGGTGTGTTTTCCCCAATGTCCTGGTGGGAGGATGGATGGATGACTACCCCATTTGACCCCACTCTCTTATCATGGTAGTTACCCATGCCGGTATGCATGATGGTTAGTATTCCCCATATATTTTTGTAGAGGGATTTTATAGCTTCTAATTATTTCACACAAATTTATTCTGGATATATTTTCCTAAGGACATCTATAGGTATAATGTGTATAGTTCCTGATAGCTTGAGGATCCATACTCAGTGTATGGGCTGTGATGGATTAAGGTATAATACCCAATGTCTGCTATATGATATGATGGTTGTGGTGGCTCTTGAGAACTACCAGGATACTTTTGGTTACACATACATGGTGGTGTGTTGCACAAGGTGCATGTTTTGGTGCTTCGAGTAGGTGTCTACGAGATAATATTTTTGGAGAGAGATGATCAGGATGTGTGATATTGGGGCATAACAGCAAACCAGTGGTAAGTGGTAGCAGGGTACCCTTGATATTATTATTATATTATATTTCATCGTATCTGATACTTAGTGAGAGTACCCATGGTGAGGTTGGGAACTTTGTATACCTATTTAGGTGAAAAGTTAGTTTCACTTATTTTTCACTATGATTTAACATGATTTCATTACCTTTTTCATGATAGGATATATAGATGATCTTATAGAGTATACTATTATACTTACCATATGTATATATAAACTGGTTTTCAGGTCAGTTGGATTAGGTTGGAGATTAGGCTGGTTACTACTAGCTTGGGGTTTTCTGGAGCTGTTTGGGCTTCATGGCTATAGTCCTCTTTAATTTCATTTGGTAATCACAATTTCTCTTTCAGTTTTAGTAGTTATTTCTTGAAATTACATTTGTGTACTTGTGTTTTCATTTATATTGTAGTATGAGTAAGAAATGGTTGGTATATATCTTATATCTCTCTTAATCATGTGTTCTATTAAGGGATAATTCGTACCTTCTGCCAATTTATTATACCCTTGGTGTTAGTCTCCAACTCTAGGCCTACTAGAGGTGGGACTCAAGGGTCACTATTTCCCTTATCTTATTTCTATATATGGATGGGTACACTTTTTGGAGATGGGGTCTTGACAATTGTAATATATTAAATATTATTTTTATTTTTTTATTTAAGTATTCTGTTTATGTAGTATCACTCTACTACAATTGAATATTTTTATCAGTGTTAGATATAGAACTAATTAATGTTATTTCATTAGTTCTAAATCAACACATGATAAAATATAACTTTTATTAGTTCTTTATTTAGTGCTAATAAAATCTCCCAACCTTTATTAACCCTAGAAATATGAGTTCTTTTTTTCACTAGTAAAGACAAAAACTTGTAATGATTAAACCTTGATATATAGTAATGCCTCCAAATAATGAAATTGTATAGAACACTAGGATTATAACTTGCTTAAACATCAGTCTAACATTTTTAGGGAAATTTAATCTTTATTATTAATTAATTTTTTTTCTACCAACCATGCATTTTGATATTGTATAAAACCATCTAAGATTTTTCTTTAATTTGAATACTACTTATAACCCAGAAATTTTTCACCTTCTTGTTGTGGTACTAATGAGTATGTTTTTCTATGAATAATAGATGTGTATTTTTCATTATCCTTTTTCCACCATAATGGTTGATAGAAAGATTCATTAATATTCTATGATTCAATAGAAATGTTCTAGATTTTTTGTTTAAAAATACCATCTTTATATTGGGTTACCATAATATATGGATTTTTATTTTCAGTCATGATTTATTTTAAAGGTTAATAAAAAATATAGGGAATAAAACCTAGAATTACGTGCTAAGTAAGATCCAATTCCACTGTCTATTAGTTTTGTTTCCAAAATTGGTTGTGAAGATGTGATGGGTAAATTATGTTTATCAAGAAGTGGTTTAGATGTGGTAAACATATGATGGGTTTCATCATTATTGATATTTTTATATTATATCACTAATAAATCCCCTATAAAGAATCTAAAATCAAATATATTCATCATGGTAGAATTTTGGGATATTTAAAACCAATATCTACATGGGTTTCTTAATTCATAAAAAGTTATATGAAAACACACATACACAACAATCAAAATCAATGCATATCTAACCCTTATGATTGACATAATAACTATGAAAAACAGATTATGTAGATGTTGAATCATGATAAGGCTATAAACATGAATAATAAGGACATAAAACAAGATTTATTCAATTTTATCCTAGAGTAACATGAAATATTCATTAATATGAAGAGTCCCTACTCAATAAAAAATGGGGAGAAAAATAATCCAAAGTCTAGAAGTGGTAATAAATTCATTCTAATAATAGAGAGGCCTTAAATATATAAAAATAATAGTGATACCCATATGAACAACTTGATTAAATTTACATTCAGCTGAACCATTCTACTCTTGAGTATATTTACAAACCACGAAATGAATATTACTTTGGTCTTAAAATAAATTATTGGATACAATATACTCTCCCCACCATTATTTTGATAATATTTAATTGATTATCCTATTCAATTTTTAATAGTTACCTTTAAATGTCTAGTAACAAAAAATATCATATTTTTTATGAGTAATTAAATATAAGATAACTTAATAAAATCATTTTTAAAATGATAATAATAATGGAAACCTCCATAAAAAATTAATGGTGAAAAACTCATGCATAAAAAGTGTAAACTTTCAAAAGGTTTATGATAATCATGTCTATAAGATTGATAGGTAAATATTTGATAATTATATTCTAAATAATATTTATATGAAAATGAAATAGATGGTGAATCAATAGGAAAACTATGTTTCAATAAAAAATTAACAACATTAATGAATGAATGAATATAATGACCCATATATATTTTGGTATGAATTTGTTTTTTTCATTCATGTGTAATTTAAAACCTTATGAATATAAAATACAATATTGGAGGCTTGGAATAAAAAATGTTTTAAGGAGAGACATGGAGGAAATTTCAGCATGTAGAATATTCTCGTTGGATGCCTGGAGGGAGGCGACATGACTTCTAGTGGGCTGGAAAATAGGGTCTTCCCTTACCACCAGGGGTCTGGTGGTATTCTCTGGGACACCGATGGTGTGCCAGAACTTTATTGGGGTCCAATAATGTTTTAGTGTGACCCCTAGACCACCATTATATTTTGGCCTTGTTTTATATAGTCTCAGTTCAAAAAATTTCTTTCAAATTGCCTTATTCTCTTCCCCTAGTATGAATTCCCTTCCCCAACTCCTCCCTTGAATAACTCTATTAAAGTGTCTCTCCATCCTCAAATACTTGATAAAATCAAGAATATTATCTTAATTTCATCTCTATTTTGAAAAGATAAATTTGTGTGATGTTTTATTCTTGGTATCTTTATTTATTTCATTACATACTATTTTAAATACCTAAAATGAAGGTTCTCATCAAATTTAAGGACTTATGTTGATAGAGGACGATTTATCCAATGATATTGATTTGGAAGGATTTTAGTATTATGAGGTTAGTGGTTTCTATAATCTTCAAAAATAATTATGGTTTTTTCAACATGTGATATCTAGGTTATGTAAGATAAGAGAGAATGTCTCAAAAAGGGAAAAAATTGGTTTACAATTGTTTTGAGTGATGAATTTATATGCTCTAGCACATGACATGCCCTTAAATTTTTATTCTTTGATTAAAAGGATAATAATAGTCGTCTTTCCTTTATATAGTGGTCATAAACCTTTTAAATGTAACCATGAGTGGTATCCATATATATTATTGTGTGACAAGATCCTGAGATGCATCCTCTAGTGTTTTTTTGTGCAATGGGAAGCTATGGACGTGGTGTTAGATAATGGTGGTTGGTTATATTATGTGGTTGTGATTTTATTAATTGATGATGTGACTAAAATTTTATATGATGGATATGGTTGTGAAATCATAGTCTTGTTAATGGGTCACTGCATTTAGTTGGTCCTCTCAAGGTACACAGAATGATGGTTACATATTACATAGTGAGTGATTTTGTGGTCCCATGGAATATATTATAGGTATTTTTTATAATTATCCTATAATTTTGTGATTAGAAAATTTGATGGAGGTTTACCCAGTATAAATTTTTTTTGGTGATTGGATGGTTTGGAGGAGGATGGTGCCTATCTTTGTACTAATTGGATGGGTCTATGGAAGATTCCCTAGTATATTTTATTCTTGTTTTATGTATCGATCTATGGAAGGTGACCTAATAACTCGATTATAATGATTATGGATTGGTTGTAAAAGGCTTACCAAGTGTCCTATACTAATTAATATTCTATGGGTGGATGTATATTTATCCTAACCTATTATGATATATTCTGTATTGACATTGACACTATAAACATAAGGTATGTACACACACTTGATGGCTCATTGAGAACTCAATGATGAGATGGTTATTTATTAATGTCGTTATTAGATTCCATATCATATAGTTCAGATAATCATATACTCTAGATTTATTTAGAGACACCATTGGTGGTGGCCTATTTAGTTCATTTCTCGAACATTCCATTTTCATCATAGTGGGCATACTGACTTCATAGCTAGAAAAGTTGGCAAGGGAAAAGGAATTGTGATTTATAGAAGAGTGGAGGATGAATAATTGGGAGTTCGGATCAGAAAAGAAGAGAATCAGACCAACCTTTTCACGACCCGTCCTCGGGGCCCGTGCCGTGACTACCCCAAGCCCGCCTTCCATACCCCAGGGGCTGGCGACTAGCACCAAGGCGTAAATCCTGGTAAAAAGTGAAGGCATTGCCTTTCTAAAGTAAACAAGCACCACAGAGTAAGCAAGCGGAAGAAGTAAACACTCTGTAAAAACTGGTACAACAGTAAGTGCGGAAAGTAAAGGGGGCCGGAAACAGAAGCCCAATTGTAAAGTACAACTGAAAGGGGAAAAACAGCAACTGAAAGAAAAAGCCGCAGCATCGAGCCATCCTCTGGAAGTCCCACCTAAAGGGTGGGTACAGATAGCCTCCACAACTCCTCAGACCAGCCGTCTGCTCCGAGTACACCCCGCCCAGTGGTCCACCTCCAGGTACCGTCCTGCTCCGCCAACCTCGACCACGATCAGTGATGTCCGTCGTCTGCAACCAACACAACGTAGTGCGGGCATAGCCCATGCAGGGGTGAGTATAAGCTACTCAGTAGGGACCCCGAGACCCCCGAAGGTCTCCCAGAATCCACAAAGGATAATCCACAAAGAAAGATACAATCACGAAGTAACATCCGACACTGCTTAGGTATATGCCCATACATATACCTAAGTCATCAATTCTCGTTCGGCTCCAGCATCCGAGCCCAAGTACAACCTAGTCCACACAGGAAAGCAAAACGTAAATCCACACAGGATAGCACAACACAATCCACAAAGGAAAGAAAAACAGGATTTCAGCTCACACAGGTATACTTCTTCGAATGACGATAGAGATGATCACTGATCTATCTAAGTCGTCGGACCCACAAAGGATCGATAAGTACTAACCCATGCAAAGACCCACACAGGATCGGACCCACACAGGATCTGTAGGCGCTGACCCACACAGGACCACTGAGCACTGACCCACATAGGATCGGACCCACACAGGATCGGTAGCACTAACCCACAAAGGATCGCTGAGTGTTGTAGTTCTCGCCATCGAATCCACTGAGGATCTCTGCACAGTCGTCGCCGCCACAGTAGCAGTCGCAACCAGCTCTAGGGTTCCCGCACACAACAAGCTCGTTCGGGAGGGTTCGCTCCACGAGCCGAGAGGCTGATACATCAACTGACACATAGTCCAGAGTTGATGTATCCAAAAGTTTCGTATCGCCAACAGGAACTCAATGTCGCAGACGGCGAGTCAATCGGACGCCTGGTCTGAGAGTTATTGGCTTTTTCGTCCCAGGGGCCCAGTTGGTTTTTAAGGTAAAACCAACCCGACCGTACTCCACCTGTATCCAAACCTCGGGTGGAGTAAGACAAAAGATCTGTCTCACTTAGAGGAATTCAACAAAGTCAACGGTACGTCAATCGGACATTCGAAACTCAAGATATGAGCATTTCCACTCTGAGGGCCCGGTTGGTTTTGTGTACGAACCAACCCGGCCAAACCCAAAGTATTCTGAAACCTTGAGTGTGATATACTAAAACGACCGTCTCGATACAAGTATCGCATCACCGTAGACGACGCATCATTCGGAGGCTCGTAGCTCAAATTATGAGCAAAAGACCGAAAAAGGTCTGGAAACGGGGGGTTTGGGCCCAGACCGACCCGGCCCAACCCCCCTGGGTCGGCCCAAACCGGGTTGACCCGACCAGGGTCCGGGTCTGACCCGGTTGGGCGCGAACCGGCCCGGCCCGACTTGGGCGCGACCCGGCCGGCGGGTCGGCGTGGCTCGGCTCGGCCGAGCAAGGGAAACCGCGGGGGCGTGCTGCCCCCGCGTGAGAACACCGCGGCCCCGCGTGGGGGCGCCCTTGGTCAGCGGACGCGGCAGGGCCGCATCCCGTGTCTCGCCAGACCCGCGCGGTCACGGGTCTGTCGGCCGCCGGTGCCGCCGCACCGGCGACCCGCGCCACCAGTGGAGTCCGCGGGCCCCCAGAGTTTCTCCGGTGGTCCGATTTCATTTCCGTCTGCGCCGTAGCTCATCCCGGGTCCCATCCTTCACTGCGGAATCAAAAAATCGTCTCTGCAGCCCATTTTGTCGTCATCTGCCGTTCCGCACACCAAGAACAAAAGGGCGGTGGGTTCGGACATGTTTATTGGTCCGCACCCACCGTGTTAGCGGTTTGAAACAACACCATAAATCCCAGCAATTAATAATCCTTGACCCGCAATAATATTCTTGCCTTGGAAGAAAACAAGCATATGTAAAATCATTTTAAAAAGACCCCTACCTCGTCGTAGTCGTCAGACGAGTTCTTTGCGGAATTGACAGTTGTGGTAGAAGATGATCATCGCATCGCGGAATGGCGTTGCGTAGTCGCGGTATACGAAGTCGCGTCGACGAACTCCGAGGATCAAGGAAATATAGATTTAATTATAACAATTAAATCCATGTGATGTTATAATCCACAAATAATTAAAAGGACCACAATCCCCTACCTCAAGAATTCGATCGAAGATTGTCGCGGGGATGGATCGTCGGGGAAGAAGCGCCGCGGAGGGAGAATCGTCGGTGTCACGTCGTCGATCTCCGGGGGTCGGGTGTTCTTCATCACCTTTCATCAGAGGCTGACATTCTTCGCATTCTTCGCGTTCTTCGCATTCTTTGCGTTCTTCACGAAGGAGGATGAAGAACTTTAGAGGTTCTCCAAAGGTTTAACACAACAACCAGATAAAAAAAATAACTCCTCATCTTATTTTAATTATCAACTAAAAAATTTGAAAAACAATGGTAAGTAACGAAAAATTAATTCATAGAATTAATTGCAACGAACTAACCGCCCAATTAATAGGGGAGTTAAGAAATTAGAAAACGCGTCAGTTGACTTTTGTTTAGTAGGGGTTTTCGCGGGTGCGTTACTTAGAGGAAAAGAAACGGTGGGGCTCGTGCGGGCCCCACCTCAAAAATATCTTACCAAGAGGGTAGGATATTTTGAATTTCACCCTATCCTCTTCAACCCAGCTCAATCAGCTTTAAGTGGATTTAAGCGGGTTTAATTGAAATAAAAGAAAGTTTGTCGTACCATATTATTTTATTTCTTAACTTAAAGCCCAAAAATTAAAAACCACCCCCGAGCAAACGCGACTCCGAAAGAGGCGTTTCTAAGCAAATACCGGCGCTGCAATCCCATCAGTGCCCTCGGAATTTGATTTCGAGCACCGGTTCAAAAGTTAGAAAACCCCGCTCGTTTGTTCACTAAACGTACTGAGCCAAACATCCGAAAATGATTCCGGGCACACCGGGCCTCGGAATCAGGTGTCTTCAGAAACTACATTCTTGTAAAATTCCAAAGAAAATTAAGAAAAAAATTTCCTTGAAATTTACGGGTCTTTACATCACTCCCACCTTAGGGCTTTACGTCCCCGTAAAGATACATCATAAACTAGGGATACAAAAGTGGGTACTGAGCACGCATCTGAGCCTCCCGCTCCCAAGTGCTCTCCTGGAGGTTCCTGTGCTGCCATCTGATGCACACTAGAGGGATCGATCATCCACGTAGGACCCGCTCCTGTCGATCCTCGATCTCCACCGGGAACTCCACAAAAGTCCCCCCTTCATCAATGTCAATCTCCTCATGGTCAATGTTGTGCATCGGGTCATGAACGTATCTCCTCAGCTGAGATATGTAGAAGATGTCGTGCACCCGGTGTAACTGAGGTGGTAGAGCCAGGAGATAAGCCACCTCACCAATCCTGATGAGGACCAGGAAAGGTCCGATGAAGCGTGGAGACAACTTTCCACCTCGGCCAAATCTCCGTAATCCACGTCGAGGTGAGACACGCAAGAAGACGTGGTCTCCATCCTCGAACTCTAGTGGCCTCCGCCTCCTGTCAGCATAAGAATTCTGCCGGCTCTGAGCTATCCTCATCCGCTCTTGGATGACCTGAACCTTCTTTGTCGTGGCCTGAACCATCTCTGGTCCCACAAGTGCTGACTCCCCAGGGTCTTTCCAACACAAAGGAGATCTATAAGGTCTGCGTACAACGCCTCGTATGGTGCCATCCCGACGGTGGAGTGGCAGCTGTTGTTGTACGAGAACTCCACCAAGGGTAGGTGGTCCTCCCAGCTGTGACCAAAGTCGAGGACACATGCGCGGAGCATGTCCTCGAGAGTCTAAATGGTCCTCTCCGTCTGACCATCCATATGAGTGTTAAAGGCGGTGCTCAGACATAGCCGCGTCCCGAACGCCTCCTGCAGCCCCTTCCAAAGCCGGGAAGTAAAGCGAGCATCTCGATCAGAGACGATGGATGATGGCACACCGTGAAGTTGTACAATCTCCTGAATGTAGAGACGTCCCAAGCTCTCCACTGAGACCTGCTCTCTGATGGGTAAGAAGTGAGCCGACTTGGTGAGTGGGTCGACAATCACCCAAATGGAGTCGTGACCTCTGGAAGTGCGTGGAAGTCCAGTCACGAAGTCCATATATATCCCATCCCACTTCCACTCCGGGACCTCCAAAGGATGTACCAAGCCTGCTGGTACCTGATGCTCTGCCTTCACCTACTGGCAGGTGAGGCATCGTGAAACGAACTCTGCCACAACCTTCTTCATGCCTGGACACCAGTGCTGTCGTCTGAGATCCGGGTACATCTTCGCCACTCCAGGATGTACCGCCAAAGGAGAAGTGTGAAACTCTCTCAGCACCTCCTCCCATATAACAACTGGTACCAAGGTACGTCCTCTGAAAAGGATGTCGTGCTCTGCTCCAAAGGAGAATCCATCAGGTGCCTGTCCTGAGGATATCTGTGCACGCCGCGTCTCACAGTCAGTGTCCCCATGATGTGCCTCTCTGACCGACTGTAGTAGCAGAGGGGTGACTATGAGAGACTGAAGGAAGGCTGCTCTATCCCTATTCATAAAGGATATCCTCAAAGCGGCTAGCTGCTCTGTCGCCTCCTCGAGTAGCTGAATGCCAGTCCTCCTACTGAGAGAATCAGCTACCATGTTACCCTTCCCAAGAGTATAGACTATCTCTAAGTCATAGTCCTGGAGGAACTCGAACCATCACCACTGTCTCAGATTCAGGTCCTTATGATAGAGGATGTACCTAAGACTCTGGTGGTCAGAAAAGACTGTAAAGCGCTCGCCCATCAGATAGTGTCGCCATGTCTTCAGAGCGAAGACCACTACTGCTAACTCCAGGTCATGGGTAGTGTAGTTCTGCTCATGCGGCCTCAACTGACATGATCCATAGGCGATCAATACCCTCTCCTGCATCATGACACATCTGAGTCTGGTCCCTGATGCATCGTAGTAGACTACATACCCTATTCCCTCCTCAGGCAACCTCAAGATAGGTGCGCTGGTCAATCTCTGTCTCAGCTCCTGGAAGGTCTGCTGACATCTGTCTGAACACACAGAGGGTTTCCCCTTCTTCCTCAAAGTTGAGAGTGGTGCCTCAACTCTGAAGAAGTCTAGAACAAATCTCTCATATTATCCAGCTAGTCCCAAGAAACTCTGTACCTCCATCACGATCTTGGGTGGCTCCCAAGCTAGCACTGTCCCGATCTTCGCAGGATCCACTGTAACTCCCGACTCAGAGATGACATGTCCCAAGAAGTGGACCTCACATATCCAGAACTGACACTTCAAGAGTTTTCCATAAAGCTGGTGCTCTTGGAGTGTGTCTAGTACAACCCGTAAGTGGTAGGCGTGCTCCTCCTCAGTCGTCGAGTATATCAAAATGTCGTCGATGAAGACTACGACAAATCGATCGAGGTATGGCTAAAATATACTATTAATGAGGCCCATGAACACTACTGGAGCATTGGTTACGCTGAATGGCATAACCAAGAACTCATAGTGGCCATACCGACATCTGAAGGTCGTCTTCTGCACGTCCTTGTCCCGAACTCTGAGCTGATGATAGCCTGACCTGAGGTCTATCTTGGAGAACAACCGTGCTCCCTTGAGCTGATCGAAGAGGTCATCAATCCTCAGTAGCGGATACTTGTTCCTCACTCTCACCTGGTTGAGGCGACGATAGTCGACACACAGTCGCAAGCTCCCGTCTTCCTTCTTGGCGAACAATATCGGGGAAGCCCAGGGTGAAACACTGGGTCAGATGAACCCCTTGCCTTGCAGGTCCTCCAACTGTACCCGCAGCTCTCGAAGCTCGGCGGGGGCCATCCGATATGCTGGGGTCAATATTGGGGTTGTCCCGGGGTACAGGTCAATATAAAATTCTACCTCTCTGTGAGGAGGTAGCCCTGGAACGTCGTCGGGAAAGACGTCCGCATACTGATCCACTACTGCAAGAAAGCAAGGAATCCGCACGTCAACTACTCCTAGGATGAGGCTAGCCAACTGATGAGTGATGGGCTGTCCTCTCCTCTGCGGAAGTCCATCATGTGCTGCGAAGTCTCCCTTCTCGCCGGTGAAGGTGAACCTGCTCCCGTCGGTGCGTACACATCGCACCTTGCACCTAATACAGTCAATCTGTGCATGAACTGTAGATAACCAATCCATACCCAAGATGATGTCGTAAGGCCTCGACGCCACTACAAGAAGATCCCAGCTGAAGATCTTGCCTCCTAGAGTAAGCTCACATTGCCGGCACCAGTGCGTAATCGTCGAGTCTGCTCCCGTAAGAGTCTCTAGGCGTAAGGATCGAGCCAACGGCTCTGTCGGAATCTCCGAGATCCGAACAAGGGTAGCGGCTATGAAAGAGTGACTCACTCCTGTGTCTATAAGAACTGCAGCAAGTGTGGAATAGACACAGATAGTACCTTAAATCTTCTTAGGAATGTCGTGATCGTAGGCCTCCGCTGCTTGGAGTTGTGCATGTCTCTGCCCGCCAGCTCCCTGTGGTCGGGGTGGACCTACTGGTGGTGGTGGTTGTAGAGCCTCAAAGCGTTGCCCACCACCTGCTGCTCAGCCAGCTCCTCTGCCTCGTACACCTCCTCCCTGCAGACCGCCACGGTCGACTCTCTGCCTCTGCCTGGGTGGCCCCTCAACTGTCTGCTGCTCCTCAGCATGGTGGGTCGGGCAGTCACGAGCCATGTGGCCTTGCCCGCCGCATGTGTAGCACTGCCTGCCTCTCGAAAGACTGGCTCCACGCTGTGTGCCCCTCACTACTGAGCCAGTGTCCTGAGATCGTCTGCGTGAGGGTCTGGTCTGCCTGGACCCCTGAGTCTTTCGTCGAATGCATGCTGCGGAGGACTCTGCTACCTGCCGCCCTGCGGTAGGTCTCGCTGCTGATGAAGGATCAGCAAGGAAGCTCTCGATCAGAAGGGCTCGCTCCAGTACTTTTGCCTCAGTCGGAATGCTAAGGGAGATCAGCGATGCCCTGATCTCGTGTCTCAATCCATTCTCAAAGGTCCGGGCCCGGAAGAATGGGTCCCGTACCATGTCTGTCGAGTAACGCGAGAGATCGGTAAATCTCGTCGAGTACTGGGCGACCGTCAAGCTGCCCTGCTGCAGCTGAAGAAGCTCCTGGATGCGCGCCGCACGGAGGGTGGCCGGGATGAAGTCTGAGCGGAAAAGGACCTCAAAGTCTGTCCAGAGAAGAGATGCCTCATCGTGCACTTAGAGCATCAAGATCCACCATCGGCCCGCTGCTGCATGCAGTAGGCTCGCTGCGAGGATCACCATGAGGTCTACTGGTGTCCTCACTAACCGAAAAACTCGCACCACTGCCTCCAGCCAGTCCTCGGCTGCCTGTGGGTCCATCTCCCCACAGAACCTGGGCGGTCGCTGGCACTGGAACTCATGCAGTGCACTGAGGCAACGTGCATCGTCAGCGGCTGGTGCTAGAAGCATCGGTGGCGCGACGGGTAGAGGTACCACCGGTGCCTCAGCTGTCAAAGGGCCCTATACCAAGGCCTCGTCGCTCGGCGGGCTGTCGTCACGCTCAACCCTCGGAACCTTAGCTGGATGCCATCATGGGGCCATCCTGAAAAGAAACAGGTGTGCCACGGTCAGAACAGTATACCTGGTGAGCTAACATAAAGTAATCATAAAGAAAACTTCTAACACACATGTAATCAATGTTTTCGTGCATTAAGTCGGAAATCAGAAGTCAGGGTCCTGATGTACGGATTCGTCGGCCGCCGCACCAACACTGGACTCCCTGGACTGATAACCACACCCAATACGCTAAACACTATTGCTTCACATAGAAAAAGAACAAAGTCCCATGTTTTGTGGTAGAACCGAACTCCTCTGATACCAATTTGTCACGACCCGTCCTCGGGGCCCGTGCCGTGACTACCCCAAGCCCGCCTTCCATAGGCCAGGGGCTGGCCACTAGCACTAAGGCGTAAATCTCTGTAAAAAGGGAAGGCATTGCCTTTGTAATGTAAACAAGCACCACAGAGTAAGCAAGTAGAAGAAGTAAACACTCAGTAAAAACTGGTACAATAGTAAGTGCGGAATGTAAAGGGGGCCAGAAATACAAGCCCAGCTGTAAAGTACAACTGAAAGGGGAAAACATCAACTGAAAGAAAAAGACGTAGCGTCGAGCCATCCTCTGGAAGTCCCACCTGAAGGGTGGGTACAGATAGCCTCCACAGTTCCTCGGACGAGCCGTCCGCTCCGAGTACACCCCGCCCAGTGGTCCACCTCCAGGTATCGTCCTGCTCCTCCAACCTCGACCACGATCAGTGCTGTCCGTCATCTGCAACCAACACAATGTAGTGCGGGCATAGCCCGTGCAGGGGTGAGTATAAGCTACTCAGTAGGGACCTCAGGACCCCTGAAGGTCTCCCCGAATCCACAAAGGATAATCCACAAAGGAAAGATACAATCACGATGTAACATCCGACATTGCTTAGGTATATTCCCTAACATATACCTAAGTCATCAATTCTCGTTCGTCTCCAACATCCGAGCCCAAGTACAACCCAGTCCACACTGGAAAGCGAAACGTAAATCCCCACAAGATAGCCCAACACAATCCACAAAGGAAATAAAAACAAGATTTCAGCTCACACAGGTATACTACTTCGAATGACGCTAGAGATGATCACTGATCCATCTAAGTCGTCGAACCCACAAAGGATCGATAGGTACTAACCCCCGCAAAGACCCACATAGGATCAGACCCACACAGGATCTGTAGGCGCTGGCCCACACAGGACCGCTGAGTGCTGACCCACATAGGATCGGTAGCACTGACCCACAAAGGATCGTTGTGTGCTATAGCCGTTGCCGTCGAATCCACTGAGGATCTCTGCACAGTCGTCGCTGTCACAGTAGCAGTCGCAGCCAGCTCTAGGGTTCCCGCACACAGCAAGATCATTCGAGAGGGTCCGCTCCACGAGCTGAGAGGCTGATACATCAACTGACACATAGTCCAGAGTTGATGTATCCAAAAGTTCTGTATCACCAACAGGAACTCAATGTCGCAGACGACGCGTCAATCAAACGCCCAGTCTGAGAGTTATTGGCTTTCTCGTCCCAGAGGTCTGGTTGGTTTTTATGGTAAAAACAACCCGACCGTACTCCACCTGTGTCCAAACCTCGGGCGGAGTAAGCCAAAAGATCTGTCTCACTTTGAGGAATTCAAAAAAGTCGACCGTATGTCAATCGGACGTCTGAAGCTCAGGATATGAGCGTTTCCGCTCCGAGGGCCCGGTTGGTTTAGTGTACGAACGAACCCGGCCGAACCCAAAGTATTCTGAAACCATGAGGGTGATATACTGAAACGACCGTCTCGATCCAAGGATTTCATCGCCGCTGACGGTGAGTCGTTCGGAGGCTCGTAGCTCATGTTATGAGAAAAAGACCGAAAAGGTCTGGAAACAGGGGGTCTGGGCCCGGACCGACCTGGCCCAACCCCCCTGGGGCGGCCCGAACTGGGTCGACCCGACCCGGGTCCGGGTCCGACCTGGTTGGGCATGACCCGGCCCGGCCAGGGCAGCCCAGCCCGGCCTGGGCGCGACCAGGCCGGCGGGTCGGCGTGGCTCGGCTCTGCCGAGCGGCCGAGCAAGGGAAACCGCTGGGGCGTGCTGCCCCCGCGTGAGAACACCGTGGCCATGCGTGGGGCCACCTTTGGTTAGCAGATGCGGCAGGGCCGCGTACCGTGTCTGGCCGGACCCGCGCGGTTGCGGTTCTGTCGGCCGCCGCCGCCACGGCTTCAGCCGAGGCGGCTCCGTCCGGCGGCGCGCCCGGGCACCGCCGCCTCCGGCCGCCGATGCCGCCGTGCCAGTGACCCGCGCCACGGGTGGAGTCCGTGGGCCACTGGAGTTACTCCGGTGGTCCTATTTCATTTATATCTGCGCCGTAGCTCATCCCGAGTCATGTCCTTCATTACGGAATCAATAAATCATCTCTGTGGCCCGTTTTGTCATTGTCCGCCGTTCCACACACCAAGAACAAAAGGGCGGTGGGTTCAGACTTGTTTGTTGGTCTGCACCCACCGCCTTAGTGGTTTGAAGCAACATCATAAATCCCAATAATTGATACTCCTTGACCCGCAATAATATTCTTGCCTTGGAGGAAAACAAGCATAGGTAAAATCATTTCAAAACAACCCCTACCTCATCGTAGTCGTCGGACGAGTTCTTCGCGGAATTGACTGTCGCGGTAGAAGGTGATCGTTGCGTCACGGAAGGGCGTCACGTCGTCGCGGTATACGGCGTCGCATCGACGAACTCCGAGGATCAAGGACATACAGATTTAATTATAACAATTAAATCCATTTGAGGTTATAATCCACAACGAATTAAAAGGACCACAATCCCCTACCTCCAGAAGCTGATCGAAGATTGTCGCGGGGACAGATCGTCGGGGAAGAAGCACCGCGGACGGAGAATCGTCGGCGTCACGTCGTCGATCTCTGGGGGTCGGGCGTTCATCGTCGCCTTTCGTCGGAGGCTGGCGTTCTTTGCGTTCTTCACATTCTACGTGTTCTTCGCGGAGGAGGATGAAGAACTTTAGAGGTTCTCCAAAGGTTTAACACAACAACCAGATAAAAAAAAATAAGTCCTCATATTATTTTTATTGTCAACTAAAGAATTTGAAAAACAAAGGTAAGTAACAAAAAATTAATTCATAGAATTAATTTCAACGAACTAACCGCCCAATTAATAGGGGCGTTAAGAAATTAGAAAACGCGTCAGTTGACTTTCGTTTAGTAGGGGTTTTCGCGGGTGCGTTACTTAGTGGAAAAGAAACGGTGGGGCTCATGCGGGCCCCACCTCACAAATATCCTACCAAGAGGGTAGGATATTTTGAATTTCACCATATCCGCTTCAACCCAGCTCAAGCAGCTTTAAGTGGCTTTAAGCGGCTTTAAGTGAAATAAAATAATGTTTGTCATACCACATTATTTTATTTCTTAACTTAAAGCCCAAAAATTAAAAACCACACCCGAGCAAACGTGACTCCGGAAGAGGCGTTTCTAAGAAAATACCGGCGCTGCAATCCCATCTGTGCCCTCAGAATTTGATTCTGAGCACCAGTTTAAAAGTTAGAAAACCCCGCTCGTTCGTTCACTGAACGTACCGAGCCAAACTTCCGAAAATGATTCCGAGCACACCGGGTTCGGAATCAGGTGCCGTCAGAAACTGCGTTCTTGTAAAATTCCAAAGAAAATTAAGAAGAAAATTTCCTTGAAATTTACGGGTCTTTACAAAACTTTTGTCCATTCCCCCATTCTTTTTTATATTTTGGATTATATTTTACATATGCTCAACCTATTAGTGATTCTATAGTTCATATATTATTTTTATGATTTTACTACAGGTTCATATTTTGTTATAACATGTGAAGTGGTTGATATGATTTAGGGAGTTCATCTAATGTACTAGGAGTAAAATTAATCCATGAACAAACTCGATCAATATTTATCAGTTCAAAATTCTATAAAATAGAAAAAAAATAGATTGGTATCTTTACTATCATAATATATATCTCTATTATTTTATGGATTAAATTTTATGGGGATTATGTAATCAGTAAAAAATATCTTCATGTCATAAAGGGGATTACACTAGGTAGAAGATCGATGTTTTTAATGTAAGGATTCCTAATAAATAAAGGGGTACTAGAATATTGTTCATAATAAAAATGATGATAAATATTATGGATAGTTTAATATTTTTTTATCATAAATCAATTATACACTAACATGTGGGATACAATCCCATATAGAGGATCTATTCATTTATTTATGTGATTTTTAACACTAGAGCATTGGCTTCTACCAAATTAAAGAAAATTATTTTAATGACCATTGGTGTGTATTTACTTAAAATTTAAAGATGGATTACCATGAAAACAAAGAACAAGTAAAATTGATTCATAATGAATAAAAATCATACAGGAAGATGTGGAGGGAACTCACATCCCACAAATTCCCAATCGTAAGCCCGGTGGTACTCTATCATAGTTGAAAATAGAAACTAACCACTTTGTTGTTATGATAAAAAATATCATAATGTGTGATATTAATATCATCCACATAAAATTATATGAAGTCAAAGATATCATAAGCTTTTAGATCCACTGTAGTGTATATCTAATAATCTCCCACATCCACTAAAATCCCTTAAATACTTAATAAAAAATATCTCATCTATTAATGCATCCATCCAGAAAACATTTTGTATATGGTTTATTAAAAATTCTTCAATTTCAAAAAAAAATCATCCAAAACTCTATCCTTATCCAATATCAATACTATATCACCCCATAATCCTTAATATTATTAGAAAAAATATGAAATCCCTTTTTCATAGATGTATGAAAAGAGCGATCCCTATTAAATCATCAGTGATACTCAAGATACTAATTGGTTGGGTTTGATATATAAAAAACATATTAATGTATCTACATTAATATTTACACTATAATACATATCATATATGACATGTATATACCTATATAATCCCTTTTTCCAAGACTTCATGTGACAAATATTGAATAAAGTCAATATTGTATGGGCCAAATCATACTTTCTTGATTCTCTGAAAAATAATGACTTTGTCTTTGAATACATCACATTTCATTTATATTGTTTATGAACACATCACATATCCCTCATCCATGTAGCTGAACACATTATATGTAACTCAAATATGCATGACCATATATTTCTTTTGTCTAATTAAATCATAGGTCAAATTTCATTTTTCATTTTATGTGTGGATAAATCCCATCTTGGTTGAGTAAAAACTGATTACTTGATTAGTAACATACACAACAACCCTCTAATTAACTAATCATCGAGGCTTATTTTACAGGGGTATCAAAGTATGAATGTTTTCAAGATAGGTATCTCACCAACCTCTAGTAAAAAGTATTGATACCAAGCATACACTCAGAAGTACATCAATGACTGTATGAAATTCCATGGGATATAATTTGATAGTTCTATCCAAATAATAAGCGTACAATTATTATCTAATGATTCCATTACACTTTCAAATATTAACATACCATCACAACATATAACACACTTTAATGATCATTGATTATGGAAAACTCGAGGTCATACTTTCAAGGGATATTATCCTTAAACTACTCAAGAAAAGTAAAATGACAGCATACAAGAATGAATGATAAATGTATATTGACATTAATTATAAGAACATGATGTGTTATAAAACCATTACTTTAATATCTTCTATATAATATACCAAGAGACTCTACATGACCCTCATACTTAATATATAATAATTTATTCCTCAATAGATCTACTAATTTTCCCTTTTTATCCACCCAATATATCCAAACATCACCCCCATCAAAAATCTCTCATTTGAGATGGTTCTTGAAAATAATTTGTTTGGTCCTTTGTTGAGACATTGTTTACGTAGCCTGATTAATGGATCTATAATTTCAATTTTAATTATCAATTTCTTTATTAATGTAAATAACTAACTAATGTTCAAAAAAATACTTTCTAATCCAAAAAAACATCCTTAAAAAAATTAATACATTGATTTATTATAACTTTATTATTAAGGACACCATGGTGGTTTGTTTCAAAACTATTACAACTGATAGTTCCACCATTCAAAAAAAATAAGAAACTAGACAGAGATCTCATCTCAAATTATTATATTAGAAACTTTCATTTTTGTAACCCTTTACACAGAACTAACCCTCTCCTACAAATTCCAATAATTTATCCCTAGTTCTCCCCAAGTACTTAAGGGTGTTCTCAATAATAATACAGTGACTCACTATTATTGGATCAGTATATTATGGTTATTCTAAAAGTATAGTCAATATTAATTCATTTAAACAATAAGAGAGACATGATAAAGACAATTGTAGACAGATAGGGAATCATGTCCAATTTTTCTAGCTCCTTCAGAGGATACTGAATTTTTTTAAGATATGTCCCACAAAACGTAGGTAAGGAATACCATTTTGATATCTCTATTATAAAACTATTCACAATGTTACCATTTCATGTGTCCTTACTATGTCCTAGAAACCTCTTAAATCCAACACTATAGATCTTTATACCTGGAATATATGACACTTTACTCATGTCTTTCATTGAGTTTAATTTACCCAACCACATCTTTACCAAATGAAAATACAAGATTCCATTTCAAATGAGAATTATTTAATCCACAAATAATTTGAGAAAAAATATAATAGTTCCACTAAATCTACTTATATTCACAAGAATCGTATGTATTTTTATAAAATAAAATTCTTTAATTGCATTCTCAAATAAAAAAGTCTACATATTAGAGCCGTTATTAAATCAATAAATAAACCATCATGGATTTCATATCTTGAAATAATCATTTGACAATTCAAAATATTCTGTTTGTATAATATATACATCCATAATTATATTCATATTAAGGAAAGTGGTTTGGGTATTTATTAGATATATCTAATAATCCAATTGAGATATTATAGATTGAAATATCTGAATGGACTTTTCCATCATCATATAAAAAAGGTCACTTCTTAGAAAATACAATGATTTTTCTTGTAACCCTTTTCCACTATCCATTCTTTATAGAAATATACTCTATAATCTTTGTCATTTTTGTTATATAAACTCCACTTAAAACCTTTTGGACTTACCCCTTCAGGGGAAATTACCAATTTTCTAATATGGTTAGTGTACCTAAGGTCAATTTTAGATTCCTTGTATTTTAACCATTTATTAAGATCAAAAATATCAATGGCCTCATGATAATAAGTAGTTTCATATCCTATTAAAACTAATCCATCACAATTATTCACAAGAAATATCTATCTCAAAATATCTTATTGAATCTAAAATGAACATTGAGGTTATTGTGTAACAAGATACATTTCATATTCCACATCACTTTATCGAACTAACTCAAGTTTCACCTCATGAATAATTATTTTATCACGGTCTTGAACATCACAAAGGTTCACTTTCTCCCAAAAAATTATTTAGCTTATTTATTAGTTATCAATAAATATTCTAGTTTATCACACAAAATTTTTTTGTTCAGTGGGATTATATAAAAATATTTCAAGATTTCCTTAGGTTAATAAGTAAGTAATAATTTCTATGAATCAGTTCCTAGATCATCAGAATAGATTTTTTGTTCAAGTACTTTACAACCCCAACTCCTCGTAAAAGACATTTTATGTTGTTTCCCAGTCTATATCATATATAGTGTTTCTAAAAATACTTTAAATGTAAGGTGGTAAATTATTAATGAAGAAGTATCCAAAGTATAGTCTTGGAATAAAATAGGCAATCCACACTGACTCACCATTTATCTAACCGTGTCAAAAAATGGTATGATTACTCCAATTAGAAACACTATACCACTATAATGCTCTTGGAGGAGTGATTTTTTGAACAATTAAAAAACCTTAGATGATTATTGAGTTCTTGGATCATGTATTCACCTCCCCTATATTATCGGAGAATCTTCATACTTTTCCAAATTTATTTTGTACTTCATTAAAAAATAATTTGAATGCTTAAAAAGTTTCATACTTTTCCTCATTATAAAAACATAACCACAAAGACTAATGTAATCAGTCAAAATAATAACGTATGTAAAAGAACAATTTAAATGAGTATTCATTGATCCACATTCATCACAGTGTATGTGATCCAATAGTCCAATAGACCTTTCTTATTTTCCATTAAATGGTGATTTGGTAATTATTTCAAATAATAAATATTCGCATGTATAAAATCATTCACAATAGAATGTATTAAATAATACATATCTATGATTCTTTGAATGTGTTTCTCATTTACATGTATGTGGAGACAATCCCAAAGGTTGGTGGTATAAAAATTAATCGTGAAAATATTATTCTGAATGTTATAGATAAGATTATATTTATCTAGAAAATATAAACCATTTACTATATTTTGGATCTTATAAAACATTTCATTCATACATATTGAACAACTCTAGTTCTTAATAATGACCAAAAATACCTTCTTATCTAAAAAATATATATAATTGAAATTTTTTATGGTGGGTGTATAATTATTGTTGTCATAATCTATAACGAATACACTAGGTATAGTTAGATCATAAGTTTTGAATTTAAATGCAGCAACTCTTGATCCATTAATGATATAAATACCTACTTCACTGTTTTTTAATTTAATCTTATCTTGGATTCTATTATTATCGTCACAAATGTGTGATGAAACCCTAGTAACCAATACCCATGATTCAAATTTTTGGAGGTTTACCTTAATAAAATTAAAATTCATTTTCTTAGAATTATATTTGTTAAGAACACTTTTCAACCTTAGATACCAATTTTGAAATATTTCACAGATTATACAAATAAGGGATCTCAAAATGGATAACAAGATGTACATATTAATATAAAACAAAGACATATATATGCATGAATTACATGTTTTATATCCATTCATCAATGACTTTTTAATAAAAATAATCCCTTTTAAAATGATGACCATGTACATCATATCCATTTAGTAGCCCATGATCCATATTTCACTATGTTTTTGGTCATATAAGAATTTCTCCCATAACCTAGGTATTTAGGTAGGAAAATATTCCAATTATAATAATTTTGATTCTTAAATAGTTGAATGGATAACACTTCATCCATATCAGTAATATGTAATTAATCAACTCAATTTCTCTGGTAACCAAATATTATTAGGCTTTCCTATAAGGTGTATCCTAATGAAAAATTACAAGAACAGGTGTAAAATTATATTTGGATCATCCAATAATTTATTACTTTATAGATTATAATACAAGGGAAAAATATTTAGCAAAACCTATCAAGTTCAATGATTAAGGTATTTAAAAATTCCACATTAGAAGAAACATCACACTTAGTATTTGAAGGGTGTTATTTAAAATGTCACACCAATTTAATATACATCACATTCATGTTAACTTCATAATTATTGAATCACATGAAACCTTTATTATCTCATGTTTTATTACTTTTTTTAAATACATGATTCTAACTATTTAGTTTTAGAATCCCTATTTCATCCTCGAAATTAATTTTTTCACTCTACATTAATGTATAACTCATTACACTACCCAAAAGTTTTTGTTATTTGCCCTAAAATCTATGTCAATGTTTTTTTAACATATATAAATTCATGTACTGTATAAGGTACATATATTCTTCGGGTAAATAATTAAAGTCATATGATATTGAAAATATCCACTTGATTAGTCTTGGAGTGACACAAAGGCAACTCCAACATTTTCTAGACAAGGCATAAACATCCAAATTAGTGGGAAGTATAACCCAAAGTCCAACAAACTTGGGATACATTACCTATGATATAATTTAATTCATAATAAATCTAAAACCTAATATTCAAAAACTATATTTAACAAATATATACAACCACACAACATTAAAAAAAACCTAGGTCATTGAAGATAAAAACTTAATCATATGATATCATACATAATATTTAATGTAGTGAATGACTACTAACTCAAAAAAATAATTAAAAAAATTTAACATATAAAATATTATTAATATAATTTAAAAACATGTTTATTCTAATGTAAAAACCAAATAATTAAAAACGTTATTTATTTTCCAAAACATTAGATATCAATATGAATTTTTAATTTCTAATTTAGGCACAAAAAAATATGTTTTACAGTATCTAGATCTTATAATTTATAAAAATGTTATAAAAAATGTTTAAATACATTAAAATGAGTTTTAAATATTTTTCTCTATTGTATTTTATGACTACTAATGGGAAATATTAATCATAAATTATGATTTATATAGAAGGGTATTTACATGTATCAATCGTATTATATGTTATAAATGCATATTTTATGCTATGATTAATATCGTTTCCTATGACCAGGGATATCATAATGTATCTATGATATTTTATGATATCTTATACATCATACTTTTTTATGATACTCTATTTTTTTACACAAACAATATTCTGTTGTGTCTTTCAATATCATATATCTCAACCTATGATGCTAAATAAATTTATAAGTATAAACCATATCGTACATTATGATATATCTTAGTTGTATGATATGACCTATAAAAATAGAATTCAGAAAGATATAATTCATTAATTCCATATCGTATTTTATGATATGGAAATAGATTCATTATAATATCAATGTTTAAAAAAATAGGAAAAAAATATTTATATGATAATGATCCTTTCTCTAATACTATTATTGGGATTTTGAGATTTCATCTGATGAACTACTATTGGAAGAAACCAATGGAAATTCCCAATCTACCTTCATCGGTTCAAAAAGATATTAAATTTGAAGAAAAATATAGTTATATAGATTAACTATTATAATCACTATAACCATTCTTTGATGGAGTACATTTTATGGGGATCACCAAAGTAGTAATAAATATATCCTATATCTTAGAGGATTACATCTAGATGTAGATCCATGTTTATAACATGATGATTATTTACCATTAAAGGGGTGTTATAACCTTCCCAATGATAAAATTGATGATCAAATTCAAGTATATTTTTGGATTGTCTTGGATGTATCAAGAATACACTTAAAAGAGGCATCTAATCCCATTTATAGACTCTCTTCAATTAACGAAGAGAGTCATAAAATTTTAGCATCAACTACCATCTCATGGAAGCCAATTAAATTACATATCATTTTTGTGTATCTATTTAAACAATCCAAAAAAAAATTACTTGAAATGAATGAACCAACCATATTTATTCTTAATTCATCATGAAGATGAGGAAGGAACTCACAACCAAGAAATGTAATATTTAAAGGCCTAACTTACTCGATGATAGTGGAAAATAGAACCAAGTCATTTCCCATTTTGAGAAAACATATCATATGGTGTGATATTCATCTCTTTCATATTATACAACATGACTCAAAGGATATTTTATGTTATGATATCCATTTTAGTTTGTATCCAATATTTTTGTTATGTTTGATTTATTATAGTAACATAAATATTATTTTTTATGTTATGGTTGATGGTTTTTTTTATTTTCACTATTATGCATGGTTATTTATTATTGATTATAGTTTACAGAATTCATTGATAAACCCTATTCACTAGTCAATAATCTCAGGCATACAAGAGGCATGCCTGAGCTCACACAACACTCTCAACTCATTACTACACAAGATGATTGAGATATACATATTGAAAAGTGGTATTATATGCTTATTTTTTTATTTCAGTATATCGGGTATGGTGGTTAGAGATATGATGCATTGAAAAGATGGAATACACCCATTATTTATGTATATATTTCACTTTTCTATGTAAATTCTAATCTACCATGGTATGGTACTATTGATTATAGTTTTTTGGTGTTATTATTTCATGATTTCCAAGGAATTTAATGTTTAATTTACATTCTATTATTTATTATTAAAATTTTGTGGTAATAGGGCATTAATTCATATATTATTTTTATGCATAGGATTCACATGTTATTCTTATGAATATATTCAATTAATAATTTGGTTATAAAAGGGTGCTTAGTTGTTTAATTTTTTAATAATAAGTTATAGAGAAGTTTCCTATTTATGTTATTAGTGTCACTGTACATGATTAAACCTAGAGTGAATGTTTTTTTCTAATAATTAATCAATAATTAAATGTTTGGTGCATGTGTCATGTATCATACATTTAGAGTGGATAGGATGGGCCAGGAATTCAACAAGTTATGTGATCCCATTACGTTATTAGGGTTTGTATAGAGTAGTATAAGTAATATTCTATTCTTATTTTTACAAAATTATAGTATTAGTAACTACAATATATATCTATTGAATTGTGTGTATGAAAATTAAGTTTTATTCCACCATAGTAACCATTGATTGAGCACCAGGTGTGTGGGGATGATCATGAACCATAATATATGGTGTTGTAACATTCTATAGTTTTGATATTTTTTATGTATAAGTTTCTAATGGCGAGTTTTTTTTGAGTTATACAGTCTATGGAATGAAAGTCTCTCAGATTTGGGCCATCATATCTTATGGGGGAGTTTCAAATATAGAATGCACTCCTCTTTATGGAAGAGTTTGACTCACAAACTATTGAATTTTTTGATCACTCTCTATAGAGGATATTTTAATAGATCAATACTTAAATAGAGATGATAGTGAAGGTGGAAATTTTTATTCACAGGGGACCAGTTAAATATTTTATTGATGTATTGGACTTGGTGCAATAAAATTATGGAAAATCTGTTAAAGATATTTAGAATTGTTACTTTCTGTACTTTTTCTCCGATATTCTATGGTCTTGGTGTAATTATGAGTTTATACATCACATCTAGGTAGATATAACTATTATAGACCATTCAATATGATTATTCATATTTCTTCTCTTTTATACCATGTTGGAAGATGATGAGGCCATCTGGGTTGGATATTTTGAGATGGATTATGGTACATGATTTGTGTTCAAGTGAATATGTTTTTCTGTATATCCATTTTTTTGGTTGTTAACCATGATGTCATTAATAAGAATAAACCACTGGGGGTGTTATTTTTTTGATGGGATAGTTATTTTACTAGATTTAGGAGTGTATCTGTATGTTATAGAAACTAGTAGTTTTAGAGATCTCTCTAGGGAATAATTATATACATTGGGTCAAGTAAGGGTTTGTATTTTCCTTATGATGGGAAGAGTATTTTTAATTGATGTTAGTTTATATGTACTGTTCACATCAGATCTAATCACAAATTACCACTGAGGGAGTGATGACCATGTTTATTAAAGGGTTATTTAAAAAATCATTGTTTGAATACACCGCAAATGGTTACTGATAATGGTGAAAGTTAGACCCATGGATCTAAAGTAAGACTAAGAGTATTTATTTATAGAGGAAGTTATGTTTATTTTGGTTTATCATAATATTTATGTGGACTTGGTTCCAATATTTAGGGGTAGTAGAGATAATAGGTTATTACTCCTCAAGGTAGTTACGTGATAAGAGAATATGGTAGGTGATCAAGATCAATTATTTTAGTGAATCAGGACAAAATTTTATAGTAGTGATGGATTATCGATGGTATGAGATTCCATTAAAGTGAAGTCCACTGAACTTTAAGTTCTATTTAATACCACCATAAGATATGAATTTATTTCTTTATAATTAGTTAGAAACAATCGATGTATTTTAGAGTGTTTAATGAGAAAAATGATCATCAATAAACCATTGGGGATGAAATCCTAGTATATTCATATGTGTTAAGGATAGACTTTTGTGATTGGTATTTATTTGAATATCTAGGATTTCATTTTATTATAAATTCAAAATAATTATTTGACCCTTGGGATAGATTACTAAACTCATTATTGAGAAAAAATATATTTTTATAGAGACATATGTCTTTTACATCTCTTACAAGTTATTTCCACACTATTATTTAAAATTATAACTTACATGAAAGAAATTATAATCCTGAAAATTTCCATATGGGTTTGATCATGACCCATTTATGAGCATTGTTTTGATGGATGCTGAGGTGATAAAAATGATAATATTTACACCCATCATGGATTAATATTAGGATATTTTTCTTAAAAACACATCATTATTGCTTCCTAAGAGGGAGGTTGGGTTTATGGATGATTTGGTGTCATTCATGATGTTTATATCCATTCCACCATATAGTATGAAACCTAAAAAGTTGATCATGATAAATTTATAACAAGAGGACATTGCATTTAAGTGGTTTATTCACTCGATCACTTCAACTGGGGGTGATCCCATCCCATTCACTAAGAAGTATGATTACTTTGTATGATTTTGTTTTTAATTTAAAATGTTTAATCATGTAATTATCAACAATTAGTAAAATCCTCTTTTATATTAATGACTTGTTTGATTTTTTAAGGGGGTCCATGTGGTTCTTTAAGATTGACCAAAGGCCTGGTTACAACAAATTCTTAGTGAGGGTAGAATATATTCCATGTACTATTTTTAAGGAAATATTTGGCCTATATAGGTTTATTATTATTATTTTTCATCCGAAGAAAAAATATTGGTTTTTACATCTTTAATGAATAGGTGCTGCAGCCCATCTCTTTATTCTTTCTATTTTTCATTAAAAACATTTTTATATACTCTATGATATGATATGATCATGTTATACACCTATAAGTTGTATCAACAATACTTAGGGATCATCAAATTTATTCCAAAATCTCAATGTTTTATTTTTAGATCATGGAAGTATATTTTTAGGTAATTTTCTCTCAAAGTAGGGAATATTAATTGACCCAAAGAAGGTTTATTTTTTGGTTTCTTTTTTGTTGGACAATAACATATTATAGATCCATATATTCTTGGGATTGGTAGTCTCTTATAAGAGATCCATGTAGGACTTTTCTAGACTGGCAGTTCCAATCAAGAACCTAACCAAGAAGAGGTGAGGTTCTAATGGATAGATCAGTGTTATATGTAATTCTAGGAGTATGAGAGACTAATGTTTGTGTTTATCATGAATACACCTGAGTTATTTTAGGAGTATACATTGTATTATGATTTATTAGAAGTTATAATTAGGGATGTATTGTTAGAAGATATGAGAGTAGTCACTTATAGGTCTAGTTAGATAAGGTTGCATGAGCACAGATATCTACATCATGATTTTAATTTGGTGGAGGATTTATACGAGATAATGTATCAGTGTCATTCACTAAATAGTGAGGTATTTTTGGTGTACACAAACCAAAATAGTGTAAAGTAAATATTATAAAAACAGGACCTGAACCTTCAATAAACAAGGTATATTTAGTGATTTCAGTTATTCTACTTCCAGATGATATAAACCTACGTGTAGGGTAACCCTATAATATATTCAATCAGGATTAATAATTTTTTGGGGGTGCAAGGGGATAATTAATGGATGTTGAGAATGATTTTCATGTAATTCACCTTTACATTCTAGAGTATAAGGGTTGGATTACCCTCACAGCTATAAGTATCACCTTATAAATTCTTGATAGAGTGAAGGAGAGTCTCACATCAGACACATATTATTGGGTGATACATGATAGTATAAATAATATGTGAAATTTATGTTAAATTTCAAGGTTTTTTTTTTAAAATTTGTTTTATTATGTGTAATTTGATTATTTATATCTTTTATAGGTGATGATTGTAACGTCCCAGTTCCGGGTGTTGCCCAGAGGTGCCCCGTACCCAGTTGGTCACATGGCCTCAAGCGGATTTCCCCAAATTCCATAGGCTACTGGCTAGCAGCGAGGGCCTTGAGTGTGATAGTGGGGAAAATTTTCCCTCATTGGCAGATTAACACAGTGAAAGTAAAATATATAATAATAAAGAAATATATAATTATACCATATAATCGTAAACTAAGGATGAGTGAATAAATAAACAACCAGATCACATATATAAATGATGCGTGTTTCATATGTCTAGAAAAGAAGCCAAAAATGTCACCATGCTGGAATACAGTACTAAACCAAAGTACAAAACAAAAGTAAATAACTCCTCAACATCACAAGCCTCAGCTTGGACCCATGCTCCCCAACTCCAAAGCATTCAACTACATAAAGTATAAGGGTGCTTTCTTTTATATATACCTACAACAATACAATAGGTTTGGGCCCAGAAGCATGACCCAAAGAGGGTGTGAGAGTAATCCTAGTAGGAAACCACCCAAAGATCTATTCCTAAAAGTCAGTGAATATATATGACAAGTAATATGCAAAAATAAGCAGTAAACTAGGATGTACTCAAAAGTAAACAATCCTAATGTTTCAATTGTGACATTTATATTTAACAATTTAATAAACCAAACATAAATACAAGGAACCCTCTGGGAATTTTCTCCCAACCTATCCCCTATGGTTTAACCAACAATCTTAAGTAACCATCTGGGGATTTCTCACAGCCTAACCCCTATGGTTCAATTTACAAGGATATAAAATAGACTATCTGAGGAAGCACTCACTGTCAATTCCCGCTATATTCTAGTATAATCAAAGACTCTCGGAGGAAGAACTCACCATCAATTCCACCTATAGTCTTTTAATGTTAAACTACATACACTCTGAGGAAGAAATCAACGTAAATTCCTCTTGTGGTCTCATAATGTATCTATAGACACTCTGAGGGACACTCAACATCAATCTCCCATATGGTCTCGCAACATGATAAGTACAATAGAACCTCTAGGAAAGACCTCAACATCAATTTCCCCTATGGTCTCACTATACTAGGTTCTGGCAGCCCCGTGTAAAACAGTCATGCACAAGCGTTAATCAGCAGCCAAAGTAAACCTCAAAGTATTACTTGGTTAAATATAAACAAGGCATTTAACAACATATCAAATAAATAATCACTCTATCTAACAACACTAGGAATGAGAAACAAAGGCCTAACATGCAAGACTAGACAAAACAGCTAAAATCAAACAATCATGGGAAAACACATCCATAGCATGGTAATCAGCACTATTCATAATCAAAAAACCTCTATTCGACATAAAAAGCATATAAGGAATTTACAAGGTCAATAACTATAAACACGCAATAGCCCAAATAAGGTTATTGGTCACTTTTGTACATATAACTCAAAGAATATCTATGGAAAGACACAAACCACCTACCTTGGCATTTTATGGATGATACAAGTGATCCTTAAGCCTTGAATCGCCCTAGAACACCGTAGATCAACAAAAAAGTCCAAAATATTCAACCAAGGATATCTCACGAGAGAGGAGAAATCAAGAGATGAAGTTCTAGAAGAAGAAAGAGATTACCGTGGAAATTCTAAGACAATCTGAAGTGGTCGATTCGGGGAACATATGGTGGGTTGGGGGCTCAAAGAATATTCTTTGGCCTCAGTTGATCCTAGATGAGACAAACAAAGAAGAAGATGGTTCTATCCATCATATGCGATCCCAGTTCATTTAATGAAATAAAAAAAAGTACACGGTGTGTATTTAGAAAGTACATGGTGTGTACTTGCCTTTACCATGACCTTCTTTAGGTGGTCTCTAGGTCACTACACATGGTTGTGTTCTTAGCCGTTACATGGCTAGTACACAGCGACATGCGACAACCGAGTAAACGACTTGTAATTATAAGTACATGGCGTGTACTCCTGAAATTTTAGAAATTCCTTTTTTATCAAGAACACCAGAAAAGAAAAACATACCTGAAAAGAAGATCTAGGTTCTTACAAACTTCCACCCTTAAAGAATTTAATCCCCGAATTTCCCATGCAAGGTAGCGTAGAGGAAGAATCCTCAAATAGCTCCAGCCACTACAATCGTACATCAGCCTCCCACTCCCAGGTCTTATCCTATACTCGCCCGTGCTTCCATATCACCCATACTAAAGGAACAGAACGACCATATAGACCCTTCATACTATGATCAAAAATCCAAATAGAATTCTCCTCGAACGATGCATCCACCTCTATCTCAACCTCCTCGGGTAAACAAAACATGGGACGAGTCTGAGAAGTAATGCCGCAACTAAGAAACATGGAAGACATCATGCATAGCCTCATACCTCTGAGGTAACTGTAATCGATAGGCACCAAGCCCGATCCTCTCAAAAATATCAGACAAACCATTAAATATCAACAAAATATTACCTAGTCTCCTAATCCTTCTATGACCCAACCTTGGTGTGACACGCAGGAAAACATGATCTCTAACCTCGAACTCTAGAGGTCATCTCGGTTGATTAGTATAAGACATATGTCGTGATAGTGCAATAGCTATCCTTTTCCTAATCAAATCCACTTTCTTAGAAGTATCCTGAACAAGATGAGGTACCAGCATGGCTGCATCTTCTATCTCGCACCAATGTAGTGCTAATCGGCATGACCTACCATACAAATCCTCATAAGGTTCCATCTGACTAGTTTTTTGAAAACTATTATTATAGAAAAAATCCACAAGAGGTATGTGCTTATCCCACGAACATCCAAAATCAAGGACACATGCTCGAAGCATGTCCTCTAGAACCTGTATTGTATGCTCAGAATAGCCATCTATTTGGGGGTGGTAATCCATACTCAGAAGTAACTATATACCCAAACCCCTCTGAAGTCCCTGCCAGATCCGAGAAGTAAAACATGCGTCCCAGTCTGAAACAATAGAGTGTGGAACCCCATGTAGTCATACAATCTCCTGAATGTACAAACTTCCGATATCATCAATGATGAATATATACTTGATTGGAAATAAGTGAGAAACCTCCATGAGTATATAAATGAAAACCCAAACTACATCATTCCCTCAAGGTGGCCTCAACAAACCTGTCACGAAGTCCATCGCAACCTCATTCCACTTCTACTCAGGAATGGGTAACTGCTGCAAAATCCTTGTTGGTCATTGATTATCTGTCTTCACCTATTGAAAGGTGGAACGCCTCATCACAAAACCTGCAACATCTCTCTTCATAATTGGCCACGAATACTGATGGTGCAGATCTTGATACATCTTGGTGACACCAGGATGAACTGCCCAAACTGGGGAATGAAAGTCCGACATCAGCTCCTCGCGTATGTCTGCTGACACCCATTTGCGCCCATAAAAACACAAGATCTCATCCTTTCATATTGTTCAACTAGGAATATGGTCCTCTCTTGACACACTCTCCCGTAGAACTAGGCCTTCTGAATATGATAACTGCCTCATTCACACTCAATCAAGTAGAGTAGAGGTAACAGCCACATAAGAAACAAACGGATTCCCCTATATTTCTTGCACCTCCAAATGTATCTCCGATAACAGATCCATAATTTGATACTCATTGATAGCCTACCTAACTTCCTGTATCTAAGTTATCCTGCTCAATGCATTAGCTACTTCTTTGCCTTTCCCAAGTGTGTAGGCAAGCTCAATGTCAAAGGACTGAAGGTACTCAACTCACCTTGGCCATCTCAAATTCAGGTCATGCTGAGTGAAGATGAACTTGAGACTCTTGTGGTCGGTGAAAACCAAAAAATGCTATCCTAGAAGATAGTTTATTCAATATTATAAAGCATGAAAAACTACAGCCAACTCAAGATTGTGCATCAAGTAATTCCTCTCATGTGGCCTCAACTGCGAAGAACCGTACGAAATGACTCCTTCCCCCTACATAAGCACTGATCCCAGCCTGATACCTGATGAATCATAGTAAACTATATAAATCATACCTAGCTCTGGAGATAATAGTATTAGTGCTGAAGTAAACCTCCATTTAATCCCCTGAAAGGCTAATGCATAGGAATCTGACCACAAATACTTCTCACCCTTCTTGGGCAGGTTCGTCAGTGGCACTGTTAAGCATGAAAATTCATGTATAAAATGTCTGTAGTAAACATCTAGCCCTAAAAAACTCCCTACCACAAATATGTCCTTAGTATGCTCCCAACAAACAACTTTCCCCAATTTTTTTTTGGTTCTACTGATTCTCTTGTCTCTGAGATAACATGACACATGAAGTGAATCTGGTCCATCCAAAAGTGGTATTTTGAGAGTTTGGCATATAATTGATGCTCTCTTAGTGTACTAAAAATGATCTCAAGATGGGTGTAAGGGTCATGTAAAGTGTGAGAGTACACCAAGGTATCATCCACATAGACTACCATAAATGAATCCAAGTATGGATGGAACACTTGGTTAATCAGTGCCATGAAGACTACATGTGCGTTCGTGAGACCAAACAGCATAACCACATACTCATATAGACCATACCTACTCTGAAAGGCTATAATAGGTATATCTAATGGTCTAACATGAAACTAATGATAACCATATCTCAAGTTAATCTTTGAGAACACTCAGGAGCCTCGAAGGAGATCAAATAGGTCATCAATCCACGGCAAAGGATATCAGTTCTTTATCATCAACTTGTCCAACTTATGATAATCCACACAAAGTCTAAGTTACCATCCATCTTCTTCACAATCAAGATAAGAGAACCCCACGAAAAAATACTTTTCCAGATGAAACCCTTCGCCTGTTACTCCTTCAACTACTTCTTGAGCTCCTATAACTCTAGTGTAGCCATTCTATGTGGAGGAATAGACACCAATGTCGTTCCTAGGACAAGATCAATAGAGAAGTCCACCTCCCGCTCTGGAGGAAAACCTGAATAGTCCTTTAGAAATATGTCTATGAAATGATCCACCACTGGATGAAATTACATTTGTGATGTCCCCTGGTCATCTAGATATAGACTATAAATATTGGTTGTAACTCCTCCAAATCCATGATGCTCGAGTCCCTCTCTACTTACCTGGACATCCCATTCTCCCTTATGTAGAAACGACCTTCCCTCTAGGGAGATTAAACACACCCAATGATGGTAGAAATAAAAAATATATAGGAATGGAACTAACCAGTCCATTTTGAGAATAACATCATATTCAATCATCTCTAAGACATAGAGGTCCCATAATAAGTGACACCCACCAACCTCAAGAGGGAAATCCTTTCACAAATGTAAACTATCTGTTCTAGTCCCAAACGAAGTGTCTAGAATCAAGATAAAAGTATGGAAAAAGATTAAATGCCCAAGTCTCTCCACAAAAACAAATATAAAGCTATGGGAAGATCCTGTATTGAAAAGAGCAGAAGCTAAAACAGAGGCAAGTAGAATCATACCTCAAACTGTAGAGGTTCTAGGATCCTACTTCTACTAGGTATACTCCACTGCAAAACTCTGACATGCACTGTGGCCCTATGACCCTGCCTGACCACTCTGATCTGATACACCCTATTGTCACTGAAATCATGGCCACTGGATACCATGACCATGACCTCCACCTCGGACTGAACGGCCAGAAGAACTCCAGTTCCTAGAATGATGTGAAACTGGGGGCAATTCTCCTGAATGAGGAGTCATAGAAGAACCCCTGTCCCCATCTTTTGGTGAAAAAAAACTGTCAGAACTGCTAAAGATGACCAATCTATCCATAGGATCGACACTTCACTATGTTTATCGGGAAATATGGCCTCATATGCCCGGCCTTCCTACACTGGTAGCATACTACCTGATTACCTGATGGTGCGTCTTACCTACTCGTATCACCACATGTAGACTCCCTACAATGCTTTCTACTAACATACAGAGAAGCACCAACTATGGATACTGAACTTCCCTTGATCATAGCTCCATAATACCTTATATTACTCTTAGTGATCAATGCCTGGTTGACTATAGAAGTAATGGATGTCAGTCGGAAGATGTTCACATGGGATCAGGTGTCATTAATAAGACCATCCTCAGACTTCCTCATTAGGAACAAGTCATATCCACATATAAAGTGTGTAAAGCACTGCAACTCTGTGAATAGAGAAAAATACTCCATAACTGAAAGAGTACCATGCTCCAGACTCATAAACTCTCGGGCCTAGTTGTCCCTCAAAGTCTCTAGGTAGAAGTAATCATAGAAGGTACGCTGAAACTCATCTCAACCCATGAACTGCTGGCATCCGACCTTTCAGACCACATCCAACCATCTCTTGGTGGAATCTCGAAGCATATACGTAGCGAGCATGACCCTCCTCTTTGGAGGCATCTCTAGATGCTTGAAGATCATCAGCATGGATTCAAGCCATGACTCTGCAGTCGGAGGTCCTCCATCCCTTGTAAAGGTGGGAGGATGATTCTGCTGAAAAACCCTCATCAGCGCTTCCATAGAAGGGGTAGGATGCTGTAATCATTGGAAGGTCTGCATTAACCTCATGAAGCCCCCTTAGAACTATGCATCAGTACCTGTATCCAGAATAATGTCTTGTGCCAAGACGGGCATGATTGGAGGATCTGCTGGCAGTCCCTGATCTTCCATGACTGGTGTATGATCACTACCCTATAACTGGTGTACAACCAGAGGACATCTCGGTGGCATGACTCTCCAAGTTCAAACAAACACCTTAGTTCAAGATTTTCCAGGACTGAAAACTAGAAGTGTAAGAAGGTAACATGACAAATAAAACATCCATGTTTTTTCAAAACATGGATACATGACATGTATAACCCCTATACGACATGTTCTATTAAGCCTTCACATGGCATGTACTTCTGACAACCCTAGTCATGTAACACTCCATACACACAACATGTGCACTAAAGACACGACACGTACTTGAATCATGTTCCCCTACCCGAGTTCTTGTACACAAAAAATCCACAGGGTTCTCCTAGTACAAGACTACACGACATCTTTTTTCCATACACAGGGTGTACTAGAAAGAAAATCACCAAACCGTGTTGTTAGTCACTTGTCCGGTTACATGGCTAACTCTACACAGCGTGTTTGTTCCATACACGATGTTTACTAACTATCCATCATTCACTTGTGTCATTAGTAACATGACCAGACATATGGTCTCTACAACATGACATGCACATTTTGTACATGACATATTCCACCAAGGATTTTTCAACCCCGTGTCTCTTCCCACACAGTCAGTGACACTGCTAGGGACAAAATTTCGTGTACATAAGTACACAACGTGTACTTAATAAAAACCGTTCTTTCCCGAAAAGACAGAAAAAGTCATGTATTTATCATTACATGCCGTTTATTCTGGGTTTTTCAAGACAGTAAGCCTCAGGAACTACTCCGAAACCCATAAAAATACTAAAATGGACATTAAAGTGCCAAATTCCAATCCGTGAGGGCCCATAATCTTTTCAAATCAAAGCTTTTCATATTATACATGTTACATACATGCATACGAAAAACCTTACAAAAATTTAATACACTATCAAACAACATGTATTCTATCATGGTATCTATCACAACAACATGCATATCTAACAGAACATCTATCACAATAACATGAAATTGCCAATTCACCCTAAATGGCATGGTAAGAACGCATGACATATGATCTCTAACAAGTGCATATATGATGCATGAGATGGAATACCCTAATCTCATTAGGTTGCAACAAAAATAGAACCACAATGATATCAATGATAACAACAAAGAACATATGAATCACCCAACGGTAAAATCAAATCAACTGTTAAAATTGAAAAATTAAAATAATCACAATATACAAGTTATATTGGATTTTCCATATACACAAGTTAGATACTCCCATGCACAACTTATTACCAAGTACCCATTCCATCATATCCCTAGATATAGGCTCCAAACAACGAGTCAATAAGAAATGAATTCCTCAGATACCACTAATACGTCCAATTAGCCAAGGTTGCATGAGCACAAATATCTAAAGCATGATTTGAATTTGGTGGAGGATTTATATGAGCTAAAATATCAGTGTCATTCACTACATAGTGAGGGATTTTTGGTGTACACAAACGAAAAGAGAGTTAAGTACATATTATCAAAATAGAACCTGAACCTTCAATAAATAAGGTATATTTAGTAATTTCAGTTATTCAAATTTCAGATGATATAAACCTACATGTAGGGTAACCCTATAATAGATTCAATGAGGATAAATAATTTTTTTTGTGGTGAAAGGGGATAATTAGTGGATGCTGAGAATCATTTTCATGTAATTCACCTTTACATTCAAGATTATAAGGGTTGGTTTACCCTCATAGGTATGAGTATCACCTTTTCAATTCTTGATAGGGTGAAAGAGTGTCTCACATCAGACACACATTATTGGGTGATACAGGATAGTATAAATAATGTGTGAAATTTCAGTCAAATTTGAAGGTTTTTTTAAAAAAAAATTGTTTTATTATGTGTAATTTGATTATTTATATATTTTATAGGTGATGGATGTAATGTCCCGGTTCCGCGTGTCCCCCAGAGGTGCCCCGTACCCAGTTGGTCACATGGCCTCAAGCGCATTTCCCCAAATTTTATAGGCTACTGTCTAACAGTGAGGGACATGGGTATGATAGTGGGGAAACTGTTCCCTCATTGGTAGAGTAACACCGCAAAAGTAAAACAAATAACAATAATGGAATCTATAATAATACAATATAATATTAAAATAAGGAAGAGTGAACAAATAAACAACTGGAACACATATATAAATGATTCATGTTACATATGTCCAGAAAAATAGCCAAAAAAGTCACCATGCTGGAATAAAGTACTAAACCAAAGTACAAAGAAAACAAGTAAATAACTCCTCAACATAAAAATCCTCACCTTGGACCAATGCTCCCCAACTCCAAAGCAGTCAAGTACATAATGTATAAGGGAGCTTTCCCTTATCTATACATACAACAATACAATAGCTTTGGTCCTAGACGCATGACCCAAATAGGGTGTGAGAATAATCCTAGTAGACAACCACCCAAATATTTATGCCTAAAAATCAGTGAATATATATGACAGGTAATATTCAAAAAGAAGAAGTAAACCAGGAAGTACTCAAAAGTAAACAATCCTAATGTTTCAATTGCAACATTTATATTTAACAATTTAAAAAACCAAACATAAATACAAGCAACCCTCTGGGAAAGTTCTCACAACCTATCCCCTCTAGTTCAACCAATAATCATATGTAACCCTTTGGGAAGTTCTCACAGCCTAACCCCTCTGGTTCAATTTACACGGATATAAAATAGACTCTCTGAGGAAAGCATGCACCGTCAATTCCACCTATATTTTAGAATAATCAAAGACTCTCTGAGGAAGTACTCAACATCAATTCCCCATATAGTCTTTTTATAGTAAACTACAGACACTCTAAGGAAGTAATCAACGTCAATTCATCCTATGGTCTTGTAATGTATCTATAGACACTCTGAGGGACACTCAACATGAATCCCCCCTATGGTCTCACAATGTGATAAGTATAACAGGTCCTCTAAGAAAGGCCTCAACATCAATTTCCCACGTGGTCTCACTATACTAGGTTCCTGTAGACCCGTGAAAAACAATCACGCACAAGCGTTAATCCACAGCCAAAGTAAACCTCAAAGCACTACTTGGTTAAATAGAAACACGACATTTCTCAATATATCAAATAAATAATCACTCTATCTAACAACACAAGGAATGGGAAACAAAGGCCTGACAGGGAAGACTAGACCATACATCCAAAATCAAACAAGCATGGAAAAACACATTCATAGAATGGTAATCAACCCTATTAAGAATAAAAAAACCTCTATTTAACATACAAAGCATAGAAGGCATTAACAAGGTCAATAACTATAAACACGCAATACCCCGAACAAGGGTACTGGTCACTTTTGCATACATAACTCAATGAATTCCTATAGAAAGACACAAAACACCTACCATGGAATTTTATGAATGATACACATGATCCTCATTCCTTGAATCACCCTAGAACACCATAGATATACAAAAAAGTCCAAAACATTAAACCAAGGATATCTCGCGAGAGAGGAGAAATCACGAGATGAGGTTCAAGATGAAGAAAGAGATTAACGTGGAAATTCTATCAAAATTTAAGGTGTTCGATTCAGAGAACAGGTGGTGGGTTGGGGGATAAGAGAAGATTCTTTGGCCTTAGTTGATTATGGATGATACAGATGAAGAAGAAGATGGTTCTGTCTAGCAGATGCGACCCCAGTTCATTTAATGAAATAAAAAAAAATACACGGTGTGTATTTTGAAATTACATGGCGTGTACTTGCCTTTACCAGGCCCTGCTTTAGGTGGTCTCCAGGTCACTACACATGGATGTGTGCTTAGCCATTACACGGAAAATACACAGCTACATGTGGAAACTGAGTACACGGCATGTACTTATAAGTATATGGCATGTACTCCTAAAATTTATAAAATTCCTATTTTTCTCAAGAACACCAAAAAAGAAAGACATACATGAAAAAAAGATATAGGTTATTGCAAGATTCCCCCCCCCCCTTAAAGAATTTCATCCCTGAATTTCCCATGCAAGGCAGCGTAGAAGAAGAATCCTCAAATAGCTCCAACCACTACAATCGTATATCAGCCTCCCTCTCCCAGGTCTCGTCCTGTACTCGCCCGTGCTTCCATCGAACCCATACCAATGGAACAGACCGACCATAGAGAACCTTCGCACTATGATCAACAATGCGAATTGAATGCTCCTCGAATGAAGCATCCACCTCTAACTCAACCTCCTCGGGTAAAAAACATGAGACAATTCTGAGAAGTAACGCCGCAATTGAGAAACGTGGAAGACATCATGCATAGAATGGTACATCTGAGGTAACTATAATCGATAGGAAACTAGCCCAATCCTCTCTAAAATCTCAAACAATCCATAAAATCTCGACAAAATATTACCTAGTCTTCTAATCCTTTTATGACCCAACCTCGGTGTGACATGCAGGAAAACATGTTCTCTAACCTCAAACTCTAGAGGTCATCTCTGTTGATCAGTATAAGACTTATGGCATGACTGTGAAGTAGATATCCTATTCCAAATCAACTCCACCTACTTAGTAGTCTCCTGAACAAGATGAAGTACCAGCATAGATGCATCTCCTGTCTCCAGCCAACATAGTGCTAATCGGCATAGCCTACCATACAAATCTTCATAAGGTGCCATCTGAATAGTTTTTTGAGAACTATTATTATAGAAAAAAATCCACAATAGGTATGTGCTTCTCCCATGAACATCCAAAATCAAGGACACATGCTCGAAGCATGTCCTCTGGCACCTGTATCGTCTTCTTGGACTGGCCATCTACTTGGGGGTGGTAAGTCGTACTCAAAAGTAACTGTATACCCAAAGCCCTCTTAAGTCCCTTCCAGATCCGAGAAGTTAAACGTGCATCCCTGTCTGAAACAATAGAGTGTGGAACCCCATGTATACATACAATCTCTTGAATGTATAACCTTCACATATCATCAATACTGAAGGTCTCCTTGATTGGAAATAAGTGAGAAACCTTCGTGAGTATATAAATGACAACCCAAAATGCATCATTCCCTCGAGGTGACCTCAGAAAACCTGTCACGACGTCCATCACAACATCATTCCATTTCCACTCGAGAATGGGTAGCTGCTGCAAAATCCTTTTTGGTCACTGATGCTCCGCCTTCATCTATTGGAAGGTGGAACACCTCATCACAAAACCCGCACCATCTCTCTTTATACCTAGCCACCAATACTGATGGTGCCGATATCTATACATCTTGGTGACACCAGGATGAACTTCCCAAACTAAGGATTGAAATTCTGACATCAGCTCCTCACGTATGTCTGCTGACACCCATTTGCGCCCATGAAAATGGAAGATCTCATCCTTTCCTACTGTTCAACTAGGAATAGGGTCCTCTCTAGACACACTCTCCTGTAGAACTAGGCATTCTGAATTTGATAATTGCCTCATTCGCACTCAATCAAGTAGAGTAGAGGTAACAACCACAAAAGAAACAAACTTCTGCCCCTATCTATTGTGCACCTCCTAATGTATCTCAGAGAACAGATCCATAAGTGGCCACTCATTTCTAGCCTCATAAACTTCCTGTATCTAAGTCATCCTGCTCAACGCATCAGCTACTACTTTGCCTCTCCCAAGTGTGTAGGATATCTCAAATTCAAAGGACTAAAGGTACTCAACCCATATTTTCCATCTCAAATTCAGGTCATGCTGAGTGAAGATGAACTTGATACTCTTGTGGTTGGTAAAAACCAAAAAAATTTCTCCCATAAGATAGTTTGTCCAATATCATAAAGCATGAAAAACTACAACCAACTCCAGATCGTGCGTCAAGTAATTCCTATCATGTGGCCTCAACTGCAGAGCCCCATACGCAATGACTCCTCCCCCCTACATAAGAACTGCTCCCTACTTAATACCTGATGCATTATAGTAAACTATATAACACTTACCCATATCTGGTAATACTCGTATTAGTGCTGATGTAAACCTCCCTTTAATCGCCTGAAAGGATGACTCACATGAATCTGACCACAAGTACTTCTCACCAATCTTGGCCAGGCTTGTCAGTGGCACTGTTAAGCATGAAAAGTCCTATATAAAATGTCTGTAGTAACCAGATAGACCTAAAAAACTCCCTACCACAAAGATATTATTAGGATTCTCCTAATAAACTACTTCCCCCACTTTCTTTGGGTCTATTGATACTCTTGTCTCTGAGATAACATGACCCATGAAGTGAATCTGGTCCATCCAAAAGTGGCATTTTGAGAGCTTGGCATATAATTGATGTTATCTTAGTGTACTAAAGATGATCTCAAGATGGGTGGAATGGTCATGTCAAGTGTGAGAGTACACCAAGATATCATCCACAAAGACTACCATGAAAGAATCCATGTTTGGATGGAACACTCGGTTAATCAGTGCCATGAAGATTGCATGTGCATTCATGAGACCAAACAACATAACCACATACTCATATAGACCATACCTACTCCAAAAGGCTATAGTAGGTATATATAATGGTCTAACATGAAACTAATGATAAACATATCACATGTCAATCTTTGAGAACACTCAGTCTCCGTTAAGATGATCAAAGAGGTCATTAATCCTCGGCAATGAATATCAATTCTTTATTGTCAACTGGTTCAACTTCTCATAATACACACAATGTCTAAGGGTACTGTCCATCTTCTTCACAATCAAGATAGGTGAACCCCAAGGAGAAATACTTGTTCCGATAAAACCCTTTGCCTGTAACTCCTTCAACTACTTCTTGAGCTCCTGTAACTCTAGTGTAGCCATTCTATACGGAGGAATGGACACCAATGTCATTTCTGGGACAAGCTCAATAGATAAGTACACCTCCCGCTCTGGAGGCAAACCTAAAAAGTCCTCTAGAAATATGTCCATGAAATGATCCACCACGAGAGGAAAGTACATTTGTGATGTCCCCTGGTCAACTAGATATAGACTAGAAATATGGTCTATAACTCCCCCAAATCCATGATGCTTGAGTCCCTCTCTACTTACCTGGACATCCCATTCTCCCTTATGTAGAAACGACATGCCCTCTAGTGACATGAAACTCACCCTACGATGATAGAAATCAACAATAGATTGGAATGAAATAACCAGTCTATTCTATGAATAAAATCATATCCAATCATCTCTAAGACATAGAGGTCCCATAATAAGTGACACCCACCAAACTCAAGAGGGTACTCCTAGAACAGATGTAAACTAGTTGTTCTAGTCCCCAATGAAGTCTCTAGAATCAAGATATAAACAGGGTAAAATATACAATGCCCAAGGATCTCCAAAACAATAGATATAAAGATATTGGAAGCTCATGTATCGAAAAGAGTATAAGATAAAAATGAGTCAACTAGAATCATACCTCAAACTGTAGAGGTTCCAGAATCCTGCTCCTACTGGGTCGACTCTACTACAAAAGTTTGACATGCACTATAGTCCTGTGACCCTGCCTGAACACTCTGATCCGATACACCCTATTTTCACAGAAATCTTTTCCACTGGCTACCATGACCATGACCTCCACCTCGGCCTGAACGGCCTGAATAACTCCAGATCCCAGACTGATGAGAAACTTGTGGAAATGCTCTTGAACGAGGAGTCATAGAAAAACCCCTTTTCCCCGCTTCCAGTGAGAAAAACTGATAGAACTTCTAAATATGACCAATATATCCATATTATCAACACTCCACTAGGTTTCTCAGGCAATATGGCCTCTTATGCCCAACCTTCATATACTGGTAGCATACTACCCGACTACCTGAAGGTGTATCCAGCCTACTTAGATTTCCATGTGTAGACTCCATATAGTGCTTCCTGCTAACATATAGAGAAGCACCAACTCTAGATACTGAACTTCCCTGTATCATAGCTCCATAATCCCTTTGATTACTCTTAGTGATCAATTTCTAGTTGAATATATAAGTAATGGATGTCATCCTGAAGATGTTCACATGAGATCAGATGTCATTCCTAAGACCATCCTCAAACTTCCTCACTAATAACAAGTAATCTCTTCCTAGAAAGGGTGTAAAGCGATGTAGCTCTGTGAAGAGAGAAGAATAATCCATAACTGAAAGAGTACCATGCTTCAGAATCATGAACTCTCAGGCCCGGTTGTCCCTACAAGTATCTGGGTAGAAGTAATCATAGAAGGTACGCTGAAACTCATCCCAACCGAAGACCTGCTGGCATCTGACCTGTGAGATCACATCCCACCATCTCTAGGTTGAATCTCTAATTATATACATATCGAGCTTGACCCTCCTCTATGGAGGAATCTCTAGATGCTCGAATATCATCAGCATGGCTTCTAACCACAACTATGCAGTCTGAGGTCCTCCATCCCTTGTAAATGTGCGATGTTGATGCTGTTGGAAAACCCTCATCAGCTCTTCCATAGAAGGGGTAGGATGCAGTACTCCTCAAAAGGTCTGCATGGGCCTCGTGAATCCCCCTCAGAACTATGAATCAGTACCTAAATCCAGAATAAAAAATTGTGCCTAGACAAGCATGATTAGAGGATCTTCTAGCATTCCCTGATCTTCCATGTCTGGTGTCTGGTCACTGCCCTATAACTGGTGTACAACCAGAGGACTTCTTGGTGGCATGACTCTCCAAGGTCAAATACACACCTTAGATCACAATTTTTTGGGACTGAAAAATAGATGTTTAAGAAGGGAACATGAGCAATAAAAATCCATGTTTTTCAAAACATGGATACATGACATGTATAACCCCAATACGGCGTGTTCCATTAAGCCTTCACATGGTGTTTACATCTTCCAACCCTGGTCGTGCAACAAACCATACACACGACGTGTACTCTAAAGTCACAACACGTACTTGAATCAAGTTCCCATGCCTGAGTTCTTGTACACAACAAATCCACATGGTTCTCCTAGTACAAGACTACACAACGTGTTTTTTCCATACACGGGGTGTACTAGAATGAAAATCACCAACTCGTGTTGTTAGTCACTTGTCCGGTTACACGGCTTACTCTATATGGCGTGTTTGGTCCATACATGACGTGTACTAACTATCCATCATCCATTTGTGTCATTAGTGACATGACCAGACATATGGTCTTTACAACACGGAGTGTATATCCGGTACATGACATGTTCAACCAAGGATTTTCCAACCCCGTGTCTCTGCCCACACAGTCAGTGACACGGTTAGGGACTACAAGTACTGTACATAAGTACACAATGTGTACATAATAAAAACAGTTCCTCCGCTAATAGACAAAAACATGTCGTGTATTTATCATTACATGCTGTGTATTCTAGGTTTTTCTAGACAGTAAGCCTCAGGAACTACTCCGGAACCTAGATAAAACTAAAACAAACATTAAAGTGTCAAATTCCAATCCATGAGGCCCATACTCTTTTAAAATCAAAGATTGTCCTCTTATACATGTTACATACAAGCATAGAAAAACCTTACACAAATTCAATACCCTATCAACTAACATGTATCCTATCAAGGAATCTATCACAACAACATGCATATCTAACACAACATCTATCACAATAACATGTAATTGATAATTCACCCTAAATGGCATGGCAAGAACGTATGGAATGTGATCTCTAACGAGTGCCTATATGATGCATGAGATGGAATACCCTCATCTCATTAGGTTGAAACAAAAAGAAAACCACAATGATATCAATGATAACAACAAATAACATGCGAATCACCCAACGGTGAAATCAAATCAACTATAAAAATTGTAAAATTAAAATAATCACAATATACAAGGTAGATTGGATTTTCCATGTACATAGATTAGCTACTCTCAGGAACAACTTATTACCATGTACCTATTCCGTCCTATCCCTGGATATGGGCTCCAAATAATGAGTCAAGAAAAAAATAATTCCTTAGATACCACTTTGTAACGTCCCAGTTCCAGCTGCCGCCTAGCGGTGCCCCGTACCTGGTTGTTCACATGGCCTCAAGCACATTTCCCAAAATTCCAGAGGATTCAGACTAGAAGTTAGGGCCATGGTTATGAAAGTGTGGAAACTATGTCCTCATTAGAAGAGTAACACAACAAATGTAAAAAATAATACAATAGTGGAAGTTATAATAATACCATACAATAGTAAATAGCGGAAGACTGATGAAATAAAAAATTGGAGCACATATATAAATGAAGCATGTTACATATGTCTAGGAAAGAAGCCAAACAAGTCACCATGCTGGAATACAGTACTAAACCTACATAGAAAGAAAATAAATAAATAAATCTTTAGCATCACAAGCCTCAACTTGACCCCATTCTCCTCAACTCCAAAGCAGTCATGTACTAGAAGTAGAGGGGCACTTTCCCTTATCTATTTCTACAGCAATACAATCTATTTGGGCCCAAAATCATGACCCAAAAAAGGTGTGTGACTAATCTCAGTAGGAAACCACCCAATGATCTGTGCTTATTAGTCAATGAATATATATGGTAGGTAATATGCTAAAAGAATAAGTAAACAATGAAATACTCAAAAATAAATAATCCTACAGATTCAATTGAAACATTTACATTTAAGAATTTAGTCAAACAAACATAAATTCAAGAAACCCTTTGGGAATGTTCTCACAACCTATCCCCTCTGGTTTAGCCAAAAATCTCAAGTGACCCTGTGGGAAATTCTCATAGCCTAACCCCTATGGTTCAATTTACAAGGATATAACAGAAACTCTCTGAGGAAGAAATCACTTCCAATTCCCTCTATAGTCTAGTATAATCAAAGACTCTCTGAGGAAGCACTCACCATAAATTCCACATATAGACTTTTAATGGTAAATTAAAGTCACTCTGAGGAAGCACTCAACGTCAATTCCTCCTATGGTCTCATAACATATCTATAGACACTCTGAGGGATCACTCAATGTCAAATCCCCTATGGTCTTGCAGCGTGATAAGTGTAACATACACTCTAGGAAATCCCTCAACATCAATTTCCCCTATGGTATCAATAAACTAGGCTCCCACAGCCCCGTGTAAAACAATCATGCACAAGAATTAATCAACAGCCAAATTAATCCTCAAAGTACTACTTGGATAAATAGCTACAAGGCATGTCACACCATATCAAATAAATAATCACCCCATCCTAAGATAACTAGGAATGGGAAACGAAGGCCTAACATGAAAGACTAGACCAAATGATCAAAATCAAACAAGAATGGGAAAAGACATCCATATCATAGAAATCAACCCTATTCACAAAAAAAAACTTCTATTCAACATAAAAATCATAGCATACATTAACAGAGTCAATAACTATAAACACGCAATACCCTAAACACGGGTATTGGGAACTTTTGCACATATAACTCTAAGACTATCTACGGAAAGGCACAAACCACCTTCCTTGGCATTGTACGGATGATACATGTAATCCTTATGCCTTGAATCTACCTATAATTCCATACATCTATAAATACATCCAAAATTTTCAACCAAGGATATCTTGTAAGAGAATAGAAATCAAGAGATGAGGTTCTATAAGAAGGAATAGCTTATCGTGGAGATTCCAACACAATCAACGATGGTCGATTCATAGAACATATGGCGAGTTAGGGGTTGAAGAATATTTGTTGTCCTCAGTCACTCCTGAATGATACAAATGAAGAAGAAGAAGGTTCTGTACATCAGACGTGACCCCAGTCCATTTAATGAAATAAAAAGAATGTACATAGAGTGTATTTTAAAAGTACACGATGTGTACTTTCCTTTACCGAGTCCCGCTTTACACAGTCTCCAGGTCACTACACATGGCAATGTGCTTGGCCATTACAGGACCAGTACATAGCTACATGTAAAAACTGATGACACGACATGTACTTATAAGTACACAACTTGTACTCCTGAAATTTCTAGAAACTCCTGTTTTTCTCAAGAACACCAGAAAAGAAAAGCATACCTGAAAAGAATATCTGTGTTCTTAAAATGTTAGAGTATTATGGTTAGGAATTGAAAAAGTTTGTTATGTTTTGAGGATGAATTTATATAAAATATAAGTTTCCATGGTGTAATGTTTTTTGTTTCAATATAGCGAAGTCCCATATGAGATTATAATTCTAGGGTTGATGTTGGTTATGATAAAATGGTGGTGGTTACTTCATGATTCATATCATTTTTACATGAGCCTTCTGGTCACACTGTAATAGATCATATCAAGAATTCAAGACCGTGAGATAAAAGGGTATCATTCACCATTAAGTCACAATCCACACTGTAATGGGTGTCCATGGTGTTTTGGTGTCTCTCTATAAATGATTTTTGTGTTATAAAAAATATGGTCATACTACAACATAGAACCTGCATTGGGGCATGCGTTCAAGATCTATAAAGTCACTATGTGATAGTTAAAAATAATTATTTTATATAATTTCATTAAATTAATAAAAAATGAGGAAAATTATGCATTTTCTCTCCTTTACCTAACCCTAGTACATCCAAATGTCTCTATTTAGCTCCCCATTGATTTAAATTCATCTCTCAGTTTTATTTGAATCCAAATCAATGTGTTGTCTATTGTAATAATTTTCTTTAGGTATGTATATCTATCCTAAGAACTGGATATTTTTATTTATCATATTTTCTTTATTTTTCTTGGAAAATATCTATTTTCATGGGGTTTTTAAATATTTTTTGGATCTGGTGGATCAATGTTGAATTGGATGATGTCACTTGGAAATTTAGCTTCTAGAAACCTTAGTTAGGTTATCCTTACCTTTTTTGGATGTTTATATAGGATGAATCAGGTTTTCATGGATGTATGTGTAAATTTTTTCTTGATATGATTTTCTTTAAGGTATCAAAGTGGATAATTCACCCCATGGAGTATACATTAGAGTGTGATATTTTGAGAATGAATAAATTGTGGATTCTTTGGTGATGTTATTTATGGCTTTCTTTCTTGTTTATCTATAAAATATGTGAGATACCGAGGCTCATCTATGGTACTAGATTCTAGTGGATGGGAATGTGGGAAAGGGTAATGACCTTATCAAATCAAGAATGGAATTAGGTTAGGAATTGGATAGTTTTCATTATTAAAATTTTCTACAATATAGCGATAGACAATGGGATAACTCCTTATGGATTTTGAGTGAGATTATGTTCAAGACTGATTGGTACACCCTTTTTTGAATTTTTTTTATATGTGGTGACTCTGCTATATTATTTTATATTATGTTTTGATAGAGTGTATCCATATAACCTTACATCCAAGGAGGGTGTTGATTAGTATTAAATGAGATATTTCAATGATATTCCCTCCCCAAAACCATTTATAGTGATGATAAAAAGATATACAAATAAACCATGGTTTATAACATAACATGTTTATGGTTTAGATTGTATAAGAGGTTGTCTATGGTATTCCCTCTTTAGAATAATTTCATTGCTGATGGGTGTATATAAGATACAAAAATAAAACCCTTCTCATCCAGAGACGATTTTCTATCTTTTGTGAGAGGTTGACTTTTCTATACCCCCTTAGATCACTTCCTTGATGAATATGATGGGGTATCTATATGGGAAGACTCCCTTATTCTAGCATAAATAACTTTAGTTTTGGTCAAGGTTGTGGAATCATAGTTAGTACAAAATGATCCAATAGGAATACATTATTACTTTCTATTATTTGTTTTATGTTAGTGCATTCCCAAACCTAAATATTAATTCACTTATGATAATAACCCATTGATAGATTCCAAATGGATTTTTTAAACTCACAACTTTGAAGGGAACCCTAGAGAATATATGAATTTTGTTTTTAGGGATCATTTCAAGGGGAAGATCCCAATATTGGGTTCTTGATCAAGTGGACATGGGTATGAAAATATGGAAAACTATTCCCTAATCTTGAATTAATTTTTATTGGTGACTATATATTATTTTTTAATTTTGTATATCAGTTGTATTGTTCTACTTCTATAGGGATCAACATTTAATTTATGTATGACATTGGAATTTTTTTCATTCATGTGAATTTTTTTATATGAATATCTTACCTTTGTGATTTAGTACTATATTTTTTTTATTTCTTTTATATTGATTATGGTTAGTAAATATCAAAGGAAAAATATCCACATTTTATAGTTCATTCCCTTTCCACTAGTTAATAACCTATGGCACATGATTATGCATACATGATTCTATATGGTGGTCCATCAAAAATTTTATAAACCAACCTTAGGTGTTAACAAGTGTTATCAGATACATGATTTATGCCTTTTTATGTTGACGTATAGAGAGTTTTGAGATAAGATTGTTGGAAATAGAGTGGGAAGCTACACGTATGTATGTATAAGGGCTATATAGTTTATATTCTAGTTTTTTAGGATGTTGGGTTACTTTTATTGGTTTTTTTTCATGGAATTATTTAAGATATATTATGGACACTATAGTTTATTTAATTTTACATCACTAGGGGTGGTGAGATAACATAACTTCTTACATAATGATGTGGTGGGTAGGTTCAAATATAATAAACATTTTTTTATATTATTTCTATAGGATTCAATTAGTTAAGTTTCAATAAGAATATTTTCAATGTATACCAATATATTATTATTGGAATATAATTAATCTAAATTAATGTTTTCATGATTTATTATATATATGGTTGTGGATAAAATATAAGAGAATGTGATATGGGATTAATCCTTGGGTAATTTTTAGATCATAAGTTATAGTGTCTTTGTGGTAGAACCTTAGGTACTATCTTCTGGGTGGTTGTTTGTGTGTGTTATTTTTAATTGTTTAATTTTTTTAACGATTATATTGTAAAAGGAATTTTAAAGACTACATATTAGTATTTAATAAAAAAATTTCCTTAATGATGTTATGTGGATTCACCCAAGGATAGGGGTGGTGACTTACCCAAGGTTTATAATTCTCATTTTTTACCTTTAGATTTTAAGGAATGAGGATTTGAGCATTTCATTAAGGAAACTATAGAGATTCAGGTAGCTAAGCCCCTTAATCTAGGGAATTTCATATATTTCTGGTTAGAGGAAGTGGTGTGTGTTAGGATATATCTACCATGGTAGATATTTCTTCAGAATTACATATTAAACATCCTCTACTATTCTAGGGCATATGTAGTCTATAAGATATTGAGAAATGGATTGAGTTTATAGAGGGAATTTTTGATCTAGTAGAGACGCCCGATATGTGGTGAGTGAATATGGAAGATTTCATGCTTCAAATATATTCCACTATATAGTAAGTTGTTATGGTTTAGACCAGGTGGCATGAGGGTCTGTCATGGGAGTCCTTCACAAACCTCTTTATCTAGTCATTTTACCTTTTTTTCCTAAATATAGACTGATATCATGAGTTTTGAAAGATTTATCAGAGGAAATATTTAATGATAGATAATTTCAACAATTTCTCTAAGATTTTGATGATTTATACTATGATGTTGTGTAAAGAGGACCAAATTAACCATAACTTCAATATCAATCTTTGTAATGTCCCGGTTTCGGAAGCCACCCAGAGGTGGCTAGTAACCGGTTTGTCACATGGCCTCAAGCGCTTTTCCTCGAACTCCAGAGGCTGCCGACTAGCAGCGAGGGCCTTGGGTGTGATAGTGGGGAAACTATTCCTTCATTGTAAGAGTAACACAGTGGAAGGAAACATTAGCTGTAGCCGAAACAGTGACAAACCATACAAAAATAAACACCAGAAGATGGGAAGATAATGAGTTGGAGAACACATGAATGTATGAATGATGCATGATACATATGTCTAAGAAAATAGACAAAAAAATCACGATGCTGGAATACAATAGTACTAAAACAATGTACAAAAGAAATCAAGTAAATAACTCCCCAGCATCGCAAGCCATAACTTTGTCCCATGCTATCCAGCTCGACAACAATAAAGTACCTGAAGTTGAAGGGCTCTTTCCCTTGTCTATACCTGCACCAATATAATCTGTTTGGGCCCAAAAGCATGGCCCAAACAGGGTGTGAGACTAAATCTCAGTAGTAAACCACCACAAGAACTGTTCCTAACAGTGTGAATATATGGCCGATAAAAGTAACAAAAATAGTAAACAGGAAAGTACTCAATAGTAAACCATCCACAGTTTCAATATCAAGAAACAACTAACCGAGAAGATAAACACAAACAGGTAACCCTCTAAGAGGTCCCCACAACATATCTCCTCTGGTCCTACCTAGCAACACAATTAAGCAGCGAGCACAAAGGTATCCCTCTGAGAAGTACTCACAACCCATTCCCTATGGTCCTACCTAACAAGTAAATGCAACCCCCTAGGAAGTACACTCAGTCTAACCCCTCTGGTTCAGCTTAAGCATAGACTATTTGACGAAACACTCACCGTCAATTCCCCTTATAGTATCATATCCTAACTAAAGGCACACTATGGAAGCACATACGTCACATTACCTATGTGTCCCATGTCAAGGAACTATAAACTCTATGAGGAAGCAATCAATGTGAATTCCCCCTGTGGTCTCGCATCGTAATAAGAAAAGACCCTCTAGAGAAGCCCTTACATCCATTATCCCTATGGTATATACATTGGGTTCACACGACCCTAAGTTAGTCAAGAAATTGTTGCAGCATGTATCAGCTAAGGTAAATCTCAAGAACTACTTGGCTAGCATTCTATAGCATAACAACATAACAGAACAATAGTCACACTGTCCTACAATACTAGGCATGGGAAAGTAAACAAAATCCTTATAGGAAAACATGAGCCAAAGGTCAAAACAGGGAAAACGTGCATGGGAAAATCATCCAAAGAACAACAATTCACCCTATTCACAATCAAAATATCATCTAATCAAGCATACAAGAATAATAGACAAAAAATAGGGCTAAAATGGTAAACGCGCAATACCCCGTTCATGGGTATTGGGAAAATTTGCACATAAAACTCAAATAAATTCAACAGAAAGTAACAAACCACCTACCTCAGCGTTGGGAGATCAATATAATTGAACCTTGAGGCTAGAATCACCTTAGAACACTGAAGATCTACAAAAACATCTAAAACATTCAATAAAAGATAAATTGAGAAAGAGGAGGAATCCTAAAATGAAGCTCAAGAAGAAGGGAGATCATACTGAGGCGATCCCTACGCAATTGATGGCGGTCGAATCAGAGATCGAACGGAGGCTCGGGGGATTAGGGAAATACTGTGGCCATACAAGATCTTTTGACCGAACGAGACCTAGAAGGACACATTTATGGAGATTAAATGTGACCCCGGTACGTTTAATGGAAGAAAAGAAAATACCCATCTTGTACTTTTGAAGTATATGGAGTGTACTTGCTTTTTCTGTACTCCTATTTAAGCATCCTCCAAGTCACCCCCACATGGCCGTGTGTAGGGCCGCTACATGGCCAACACATGGCTACCCGTGGTAAAAAAGTACATGGTGTATACTTTGAAAATTTCATGAAATTTCACTTTTTCTCTAAAAAAAACTAGAAATGGAAAACATACCTGAAAATAAGATCCGGGTTCTTAAAAACATCCACCCTTATATAAATTCATCCTCGAATTTCCCTATAAAGGATGCGTAGAAGAAGAAACACCGAACAACTCCGACCACTGCGATCGTACGTATGCCTCCATCTCCCAAGTCTCATCCTGTACTCACCCATGCTGCCAGAGCACTTGTACCAGAGGAACAGATCGGCCATAGAGAAACTTCATAATTCGATCCAAAATTTGGATAGGATGCTCCTCAAAGGATGAATCCACTTCAAATTCAACCTTCTCGGGTTGGAATATGTTATAATAGTGTGAGAAGTAATTTCAAAGCTGAGAAATGTGAAAGATGTCGTGCATAACCCAGTACCTCTGAATTAACTGCAACCAATAGGCAACCGGACTAACTCTCTCCAACACGTCAAACGACCCGACATACCTCAGTGAAAGCTTACCTTGTCTCATAATCCTCTTGTGTACCAACCTCGGTGTGACATGTAGGAAAACCCGATCCTCGACCTTGAACTCCAGAGGTTGTCTCCGCTGATCAGCATAAGACTTCTGTCGAGACTGCGTAGTAGTTGTCCTCTTCCAAATCAACTCTATATGCTCTATGGTCTCCTAAAGAAGATGAGTTCCTAGCAAAGCTGCCTCTCCTGCCTGCAACCAACATAAGGGTGATCGTCATGGCCTACCATACAAATCCTCATAAGGTGCTATCTGAATAGTTTCTTGAAAACTATTGTTGTAGGAAAACTCCACAAGAGGTATAATCTTTTCCCAAGAACCTCCAAAATCTAGAATTCATGCTCGGAGCCTTTCCTCCAGCACCTGAATCGTACACTCGGACTAGCCATATGTCTGGGTATGGTAAGTTGTACTCAAATGTAACTGTGTACCCAAAGCCTTCTGAAGCCCCTTCCATACCCAAGAAGCAAAACGAGTATCTCTGTCTGAAACAATGGAGTGTGAAAATCCATTTAAGAGTACAATCTCACAGATGTACATCCATCCCAGCTCATCAACACTGAAGGTCTCCTTGATTGGAAATAAGTGAGAAACCTTTGTAAGTCTATCAATGACAACCCAAATTTCATCATTCCATCATGGTGACCTCGACAACCCTATTAAAAAATCAATCACGACATCATTCAACTTCCAATTGAGAATGGGTAACTACTATAATAGACCTACTAGTTGCTGATTCTCCACCTTCACCTGATTATAGGTGGACCACTTCATGAAAAAACCATAAAAATTTCTCTTCATACCTGACCACCAATACTAATGGTGTAAATGCTGATATATCTTGGTGACTCCCAGATGAACTGCCCAAATTGAGGAATGAAAGTCCCACATCAACTCCTCACATATATCTGTTGGCACCCACACATGCCCCTGGAAATGCAAGATATCATCCTTGCCTATGGTCCATCCTGGAATAGGGTCCTCTCCTGACACGCTCTCCTGTAGGACTAGTCCTCCTAAATCTGATAGCTACATCATTCGTACTCATTCAAAAAGTGTAGAGGTAATAGATACAGAATATAGAAAAGTCTTCCCCGGTCTTTCATGAACCTTCAAATTCATCTCAGAGAATAGATCCATAAATTTCCACTCACTACTGGCCTCCTGAACTGCTTGTATTTGAGTCCTCCTACTCAACGCATCAGCCACTACGTTTCCCTTCCCAGGAGTATAGGCAAGCTCAAAGTCAAAGCACTGAAGGTACTCAACCCACCTTCGCTGTCTCAAATTCAGATAACGCAGAGTGAAGATGTACTCGAGAATCTTGTGGTTAGTTAAAACTACAAAATGATCTACCAAAAGATAATGTCTCCCACAGCGAAAAGCATGAACAACTTCTGCAGACTCAAGATCATGCGCCATGTAATTCCTCTCGTGTGGTCTCAACTGTCAAGACCCGTACGCAACGAATCCATCACCCTGCATAAGCACAACTCTCAGCCCAATACTTGATGCCTTATAGTAAATAGTAGATCTCTTTCTTGACTCTAGAAAGACTAGTATTGTTGCTGAATTCAACCTCTGTTTGAGTTCCTGAAAGGCTGACTCACAAGAATCTGACCACAAGAACTTTGCACCCTTCTTAGTCAGACTCGTCAGCGGTGCTGCTAAGCATGAAAAGTCCCGTATGAAGCGTCTGTAGTATCCATCCCACCATAGAAAACTTCTCACCTCAAAGACATTCTTCTGTTTCTCCCAGGAAACTATTGCTCTCAATTTATTTGGGTCGAATGATACTTATTTCTCTGAGATAACATTACCCAAGAAGTGAATCTGATCCATCCAAAAGTGGAATTTTGAGAGCTTTGCATATAAGTGATGCTCTCTTAGTGTAATAAAAACGATATCAAGATGATTGGAATGGTCGTGTTGAGTGTGAGAGTACACCAAGATATCGTCCATGAAGACAATCACGAATGAATCTAAGTATGTATGGAACACTCGGTTAATTAGTGCCATGAAAACTGCAGGCGTGTTTGTGAGACCAAACAACATAACTATATACTCATATAGAATATACCTATTATGGAAGGCTGTAAAAGGTATATCAGATGGTCTAATGAGCAACTGATGATAACCAGACCTCATGTAAATCTTTGAGAACACCCGGGCTCCTCGAAGCTGATCAAAGAGATCATCAATCCTTGGTAAAGGATATCAGTTTTGACTATCAATTGGTTTATCTTCCAATAATCCACACAAAGTCTGAGGGTGTCATCCGACTTCTTCCCAAAAAAGATAGGTGAACCCCAAGGAGAAGTACTGGGTCAGATGAAACCCTTTTCTTGAAACTTCTCCAACTACTTCTTGAGTTCCTACAACTCTGGTGTATCCTTCCAATAAAGAGGAATGGACACCTGTGCCACTCTTGGAACATGCTCAATAGAAAAGTCTACATGACGCTTCAGAGGAAAACCTGAAAAGTCCTTTGGAAAGACATCTATAAAATGATCCACCACTGGAGGAAAGTCCATTTGTGAAGTCCCCTAGTCATCTAGATACAGACTAGAAATCTAGGCTGTAACTCCTCCTAACCCATGATGCTCTGGATCCGCTCTTCTCACTTAGACATCCCATTCACCCTTATAAAGAAACAATTTTCCCTATGGTGACATGAAACTCACCCTATGGTGGTAACATCAATGACTTCCTAGAAGGGAACTAGACAGTTCATCCAGGGAATGACATCGTAGACTATCATCTTTAGAACATAGAGGTCCCATAAAAAGTGACACCCACCAACCTCTAGAGGGCACTCTTTACTCTGACGTACACTAACTATTTTAGTTCCCAACGGAGTGTTTAGTATCAAGGTATCAGCAAAAGAAAAGATATAGAGCCCAAGACTGTCCACAACAGCAATAGATATAAAGATATGGGAAGCCTCTATATCGAAAAGAGATGAAGATAAAACTGAGGTAAATAGATTGTACCTCGAACTATAGAGGGTCCGGGATCCTGATCTTGCTGGGTCTTCTCCACTGGAAAAGTCTGGCCTACTCCACGACCATGTGACCCTACCTGTCCACTCTTAGGTGATCTATCCTATTGTGGTTGAAAGACTATAAATTGGACACCACGATCACAACCTCCACCTTGGCTTGAACGGCCGGAAGAACTCCAGTTCCCGGACTAGTAGGAAACTGGGGATGCTAGTCCAGAACGAGGATCCATAGAAGGTCACCTATCACTAGCTGCTGGGGAAAAGATCTGACCTAAGTGATGAAGGTGACCCATCTTTCCACATGATCGGCACTCATCTGGGTCTTTCGGGCAATGTGGCCTTGTATGCCTACTCTTTCTGGATTGGTATCATACCACCTGGCTACTAGAAGATGTGTCTCGCCTCCTTGGATTACCATGTGAAGAATTCCTACGACACTCCCTACTGTCAGTAAGAGGAACACTAACTCCAGATGCTGAGCCACCCTGGATCACAACTCTGAAATACCATAGATTGCGCTCTGTGATCAGTGCCTGGTTGACGATAGAAGTGATGGAAGTCAGCCCAAGGATGTGCACCTGTGGTCGGATGTCATGCCTCAGACCATCCTCAAACTTACCCATTAGGAATAACCAATCACCTCTTGGAATAGGCGTAAAACACTACAACTCAGTAAAGCAAGAGGAATACTCCATGGCAAAAAGAGTTTCCTGCTCTAGACTCATAAACTCCTAACCTCTATCGGCCCTTAAGGACTCTAGATAAAAGTAGTCAAAGAAGATGCACTAAAACACATCCCACACCGTAACCTAATGGTGTCCCGCCTATGAGATCACATCCCAACACCTCTTGGAGGATTCCCGAAGCATATAAGTAGAGAGCATGACCCTCCTATCTAGAGGTATCTCTAGAATCTCAATGATCGTCAGCATTGATTCTAGCCATGACTCTATAGCCTAGGGTACCCCATCCCCTGAGAAAGTGGGAGGATATTGTTCCTGAAAGACCTGTGTCAAGTTTTCCATTAACGGGGAAGAAGGTGGTGCTCCTTGAAATGTTTGAATCATCTTCATAAAGCCTTCCTTGAACTATGCATCATCACATGGGACTAGTATATTAGCTGGTGCCAAGACTAGCACAACAGGAGGATCTACAGGTAGTCCCTGATCTTCCATATCCGATGTCCGATCACTCCTCTCAACTGGCAAAGAACCGGAGGACTTCTCGACGACACGACTCTGCAAGGTCAAATGCCCACCTTAGATCAAAATTATCAAGGAATGAAAACTAGGAGAACAAGAAGGGAACCAGAGAAGGAAAAAATTCAAGTTTTACAAAACATGACTACACAGCGTGTATGTCCCCTACACGGTGTCTTCCATCAATCCATTCACATGGGCGTGTACTTCTTCCAATCTAGGCCATGTAACACCCCAATCACACGACGTGTTGTCCTTACACACAACATGTACTTGAATCCTCTTCCCCTTCTTGGGACCTTCTACATGGTTAAGACACACAGATCTCCTAAGACAAGACTACACGGCGTGTTCAGGAGAAACACGACATGTAATAGATGAGCTTCACTAACCCATGTTGTTAGTGACAAGACTGTATACATGGCGCACACTACACGGGGTGTTCTAGATGGACACGGCATATACTAGGTAGATTTTTCCGACTGGTGTTGTTATTCACATGGGCAGACACAGGGTCAATACCACACGGTGTGTTCTGCCGGTACACAGTGTGTTACCATAAGAATTTCCCTATCTTGTGTCTCTACCCACACAACCTACGACACGGTTAGTGAATAAATGGAATATACATACGGTACACGACATATACCTAAGAAAAATAGTTTCTTCCTGAACAGAAGAACACATGGTGGGTACATAGCATTACAAGCCGTGTATTCGGGGTTTTTTGGACAGTAAGCCTCAAAAACTACTCTGTCACCCATAAAAACACTAAAATGAATGTTGAAAGTTCCAAATTCCAATCCTTGAGGGTCCATACTCCCCAGAAATCCAAGCTTGGCATCTTACACATGTTATAACAAGAAAAAAGGCAACGATCCACCAAATTCTAGTTCATGAGTGCCGATAACACCTCAAGAACCAGAATTTGGAATTCAGTTAAACAAAATCTTACACAAACAATACCCTATCAAATCCTTGGTAATTTATTAAGGCATCTATCACAACAACATGCATCTTCTACACAACATCTATCACAACAACATGCATATTTTACACAACATCTATCACAACAACATGCAAGTGATAATTCACCCTAAATGGCATGAAAATAATGCATGATATATGATTTCAAGGAATTTCTTATTTGATGAATGACAAGGAGTAACATAATCTCATTGGGTTGTGACAGAAATAGAACCTCAATAACATCAATGGTAACATCAAAAACATGTGAATCACATAACAGTGGAATCAAATCAACTGTAAAATTTCAAAACCAAAAAAATTGAAATAATTGAGGTAGATTGGCATTTCACTGTACATGGGTTAGCTACTCCCGGGCACAACTTATTACCAAATAGCTATTCCGTCCAATCCCAAGTTATAGGATCCAAATAGTAATTCAAGAAGAAAAGAATCCCTTTGATACCACTTTGTAATGTCCCGGTTCCGAAAGACACCTACAGGCACCCTGTAACCAGTTGGTCACATGGCCTCAAGTGCATTTCCCTAAAAACCAGAGGCTGCTGACTAGTAGCAAGGGCCTTGGGTGTGATAGTGGGGAAACTATTCCCTCATTAGTAGAGTAACACAGTAGAAGGAAACAATAACAGTAGTAGAAGTAGTGAGAAACCATACAAAAGTAAATAGAAGAAGACTGGAAAATAATAAGCTAGAGCACACATGTATATATGAATGATACATGAAACATATGTCTTGGAAAACAACCAAACAAATCACAATGCTAGAATAAAACAGTAATAAACCAAACTACAAAATAAAGCAAGTAAATAACTCCTCATCATCGCAATCCATAGCTTGGTCCCATGCTCTTCAGCTCCATAGAAATCAAGTACCTGAAGTAGAAGGGCGCTTACCCTTGTCTATACCTGCCACATTATAATATATTTGATCCCAAAAGCATGGCCCAAATAGGATGTGAGATTAAATCCTAGTAAGAAACCACCATGAGATCTGTGCCTAATAGTCTGTGAATATATGGAAGGTAAAAGTACAGAAAATAGTAAACATGAAAGTACTCAACAGTAAAAAATCCACAGTTTCAATATCATGAAACAACTAACAAAGTAGATAAACACAAATAGGTAACCCTATAGGAGGTTCCCATAGCCTATCCCCTTCAGTCCTACCTAGCAACACAAGCATGCAGTGAGCACAAATGTAACCCTATGGGAAGTACTCACAGCCCATCCCCTATTATAGCATCCCGCCATTTTATAACATAAACTTTCATTACATTACACAAAACTGAGGATCTTTAAGGTTTAGTGTCTTGGAAACCAGGAACATAATACATGAAAGCAACATAAAACATTCTTCTTAAACACTTGAAAGGCTTCTCCTTTAGTTCATCCTATGTTCATTATGCATCTCATAACCTGGGGACATACATCAAAAGAAAGGGTGAGCAGAAGGCCCAGTAAGGGAAATAAGAGGAACATTTTACATGTGAACTTGAGATACTTCAATAAGGACATGAAAAGAACTTTAAGGCATAAGAAAGAAATCATGAGGAATTTCATAATAAAAATAACATTTTTCATAACTTGAAGATGTGGCTACATCATTTAACATAGACAATCATGAACATATCACCAAGGTCCATCCCCAAGGTGTCATTTGAAAATTACCAAGGTTATTCACCAAGGTATCGTGAAAATTGTAATCTCTAGTGGTTACATCATTACCCAATGCATTGGAGCGCTATCAGGGCGCACCCTTAAATTTGCCTTTATTATCATGTGAGCCACATATATCATCATCAAACATTTCATAAATAACCCACATAGCATAAAGTAAATGGGTTTCATTTCATAATCATAACGTTTTAAAAACTGCTTTAAAGACATGATCTTTACGTCACTTTAAACCCACGGAAAGGGAAAGCGGGTCTCATGAATGTAAATCCCAGAATTTAAAATGGAACATTTTGATATATATGTGAATACCCTTGTAGAAATAAGAGCTTTGAGTATTCACTTTATAACATAAAAATAATTTTTGAGAAAAGAGAGAGACATTTTGAGGGGAAAATTCTGTAGCATAACGGCTAAGTTTCGGGGTTTTAGAAAACATTGAAATGAGAGGGGACATGGGTCACCCACTCATAAATGATCCATAAAACAGTAGGGTGAATGAATAAGAAGGACATAGGGACATGGTAATGAAATTTTAGGGACATACCATTTGAAATGAAAAACATGGAAGGAAAAAAAGATTAGATTCCTCTTATGAAAATTCGGCAGCCTTACGGCGTCACTTAACTTCAAAAGAAAATGATTTGACAAGATCAAAAAGGGTCCCTCATCATAGGATCATAAGAGATCAGTATGATTGATATAGAGATCATACCCCAACATAATAAAAAGGAACTTGAAAGACTTGACATGAAATTGAACTTGAAAAATGAGAAGGGTGAAAGAATCCCTTAAAAATTCGGCAGCCTAACGGCGTCACTTAAACTTTCATAAAACGAAATGATGAGAGTAAGAGGGAATCTCTCATCATATAAACATGAAAGGGCAGTAAGAGGAATATAAAAGAACATCCTCTCACATAAAAACATGGAGCATAATAGGAATGACATAAAAGAGATTTCATGAAAAGAAAGAGAGGGGTCGGATCCCTTACCTTAAAATGTGACTCTTGAAACTCAAAGGATTGGACCTTGAGGGCTTGGGGGCACCTTGGGAGGACTCCTTGGAAGGTAAGAAGACCAGAACTTCGTTGGGGGAGAGTTGGGAGTGAAAACTAAGGGAGGAAAGGGTGGGTATTTATAGGGAAAGTGAGGGGACAAAGCATTAATGGCCAAAGGACACCTCACATGTGTTTTTCTCAAACCCATGTGATCTCTCTTGGAATTTATCATGGAGTTAGGCCACATGGGGCCCCCAAAACAATAATTCATCACCCTTGGCCGGCCAACCCTCAAAAGATCTCATGACATCATCATGACATCATCATGACATCATTATGATGTCATTAAACATACCGAAACCCTAAAACGGTATTTTTACTATTCACTGAAAATTCAACTTTCTCAGAATAATCCCAAAATTCCACCTTAACCAAAAATCAATGCTCTGATTTCAAAAATGAAATCCATTTTATAAAAATATTTTTCTAAATATTTTTAATTTAATTTTTAAATAAAAACACTATTCATCGAAAATTCATTTTTTTCAGAAAAATCCCCAAAAATTACCTTAACATAATATCGATGCTCTGAGTTCAAAAATAAAGTCATTTTTATAAAAATAATTTTCTAATTATTTTTAATTAAATTTTTAATTAAAAAACACTATTCATCCGAAAAAACTAATACTTGATTAATAATTTATGAAACCGTTATTTACCCATTTTATTGAATCACATTACTTAACCAAGGTGTCTAAATTATATTAAAAATTTCATTAAGTGAAAATTACTAATCCACTTGGTCACATTACTAATCCTAAGCATAAAATCACTATTCATAATTTACTATTCATCAAAAATTAAGTTGATCTTATTAGACTCCAAATTCCTTAATGAACACTTTTGTAGAAGACCATTTTTTGAAAATCATTACACATCATTAGTTATTTAGGGTTTACATAAATATTTTAAAATATCCCTTTTTCAAAATTCATCAATAAAATACATTCTAAAATTATCTAGACATTTGAAATTTCACAAACATCACTAAAGGAAGAAATCTCAATTTATTCATCCGAAAGGATTACACAAGGAAACTAGGGTCTCATCACATAGCCCCTTATAACACTGGCATAAGACCTAAGTGTAAGGTGTGCTATGGTGATAGAATCTGAGGGAGTCTCAGATAACATTGCCCTAGTAGCAATCTCCACTAACTTGAACTTCTCCTGCAAGCGTTTTCGTTCAAGCTTGACACGCTGGAGCTCGGATTGGGCTTGGTCCAAAGCGAAGCCCACAGATGCTACCTCCTTCCCAAGCTCTGATAAGTGGGCTTCGTAAGGGTTGAGTCTACTGGAAGAAGCCATCGACTCCTCTTTCTGCATTAATCATTAACATCTTATTAAATAAATAAGAGTAAGTTAATATACTACTCAAAAATATTGGGTCGTTACATTCTTCCCCCCTTAAGAAATTTCGTCCCCGAAATTTATACTTGAGGCCTAGTCGAAAAGGTGAGGGTACTTTTGCTTCATCGTTTCCTCAGGCTCCCAAGTCGCTTCTTCATATTTATGATTCCTCCACAACACTTTCACAAGGTGGGTAGTCTTGTTTCGTAGGACCTTGTCTCTACGGTCCAAGATCTCCACTGGCTGCTCCTCATAAGAGAGGTCATGTTCAAGTTGTACCACCTCTGGGTTCAGTACATGCGAAGGGTCGGGTATGTACTTCCTCAAGAGAGATACATGGAAGACATCATGAACTTGAGCTAGGTTCGGTGGAAGTGCTAGATGATAGGCCACTGCTCCTATGCGATCAAGGATTTCATAGGGGCCAATGTACCTAGGGCTGAGCTTCCCTTTCTTCCCAAACCGCATGACTCTCTTCCATGGAGAAATTCGAAGGAAGACTTTGTCACCAACACCAAACTCCAAGTCCCTTCGACGATTGTCAGCATAGCTCTTCTGCCGACTCTGAGCAGCCTTTATGTGTTGTTGGATGGCATGAACCTGTTCCGTCATCTCTTGCACGAGATCAGGCCCAAGAAGCTTCCTCTCACCAGTTTCATCCCAACAAGTAGGAGTTCTACACCGCTTTCCATATAGAGCTTCATAGGGTGCCATCTGAATACTCGAATGGAAGCTATTGTTATAGGAGAACTCAACTAATGGGAGGTGTTGATCCCATCCACCTTTAAATTCCATTGAGCATAATCTCAACATGTCTTCGAGTGTCTGAATAGTCCTTTCAGATTGGCCATCAGTTTGAGGATGATAGGCCGTACTAAAATTCAATTCAGTATTCAGAGCATGCTGAAGACTTCTCCAGAATTTTGATGTGAATCTTGGGTCACGATCAGATACGATGGATAGTGGTACCCCATGCAGCCTTACCACTTCCTTCACGTATATCTTGGCAAGCTGATCCAGAGAGAAATCTTCCCGAATAGAGATAAAATGGGCTGTCTTGGTGAGACGGTCCACAATAACCCATATCGCATTGTTTCCTTTGGATGTTTTCGGGAGACCAGTTACAAAGTCCATGGTGATATTATCCCACTTCCATACTGGTATGGGTAGCGGTTGTAATACCCCCTTGGGAAGTTGTCTTTCTGCCTTTACTTGCTGACACACCAGGCACCTTGTAGTGTAATCGGCAATCTCCCTCTTCATGTTATCCCACCAATAATGATCACGAAGGTCTCTATACATTTTAGTGCTTCCCGGATGTATAGAGAAGGTAGAGCTATGAGCTTCATCCATCAGTTCTTTCTTTATCTCCGGAATGGATGGAACACATAGTCTGGTACGAAATTTCAACACGCCTTCTTGATCAATATTGAAATCAGGGAACTTCCCATCCTTTACAGCCTCGAACTTCTCCTGCAGCAAAGGATCTTCTTTTTGAGCCTTCTTGATCTTCTCTAGTAATGAAGGTTGAGAAATCATTTGGGATAGGGTTGATGATGTCCCTTTCCTTATAATTCCCATGTCCAGTTTTACTAGATCTTTAATCAAGGGATCTCCCAGGATTCTCATTGTTGCCAGAACAACAGGATCTTTCCTGCTTAACGCATCCACGACTTTGTTTGCTCTTCCAGGGTGATAATGAATTGAACAATCATAGTCTTTAATAAGCTCCAACCATCTCCTTTGTCTCATGTTCAATTCTTTCTGAGTGAAAATATACTTTAGACTTTGGTGGTCAGTGTATATATCACATTTCTCCCCATAAAGATAGTGCCTCCATATCTTTAGAGCAAAAACAACTGCCGCCAGCTCTAGATCATGCGTAGGATAATTCTGCTCATGAATCTTTAGCTGTCGAGATGCATAAGCAATTACTTTGTCATTTTGCATGAGGACGCACCCAAGCCCTTTCAGAGATGCATCGCTAAAAATAACGAATCCTTCTCCGATAGAGGGTAGTGTTAACACAGGTGCAGTAACCAATCTCTTCTTCAGCTCTTGGAAACTTTCCTCGCATTCCTTTGTCCAGATGAACTTAACCCCTTTTCGAGTCAACTTGGTTAGTGGATTAGAAAGCCGTGAAAAGTTTTTCACAAACCTCCTATAATATCCCGCTAAACCAAGGAAACTACGAATCTCAGTTACTGTTGTGGGTTGAGGCCACTCCTCCACAACCATTGTCTTTGCAGGGTCAACCGAGATTCCTTCATTGGTTACGATGTGCCCCAAGAAAGCCACTTGTTGTAACCAAAATTCACACTTGCTGAACTTCCCAAAGAGCCTCTCCTTCCGTAGAGTTTTCAAAACAACCCTCAGATGATCTTCATGCTCCTCACGACTTTTTGAATATATCAAAATATCATCAATAAAAACTACCACAAAGTTATCAAGGTAGTCCTTAAAGACTCTATTCATCAAATCCATGAAAATAGCAGGAGCATTAGTCAAGCCGAAGGGCATAACAGTAAACTCATAATGCCCATATCTTGATCGGAAGGCAATCTTTGGAATATCTTCCTTCTTCACCCTCAGTTGATGATAACCAGATCGAAGGTCAATCTTAGAGAAGAATTGAGCCCCACGAAGTTGGTCAAATAAATCATCAATTCTTGGAAGAGGGTATCTGTTCTTCACTGTGATCCCGTTCAGTTCTCTATAATCAATGCATAGCCGCATTGATCCATCCTTCTTCTTCACAAAGAGAACTGGTGCTCCCCAAGGAGACACACTCGGTCGGATAAACCCCTTCTCCAACAAGTCTTGGAGTTGTTTCTTTAGCTCCTCTAGCTCCACATTTGCCATTCTATACGGAGTCTTTGATATCGGTTGAGACCCAGGTACGAGTTCAATGGAGAACTCTACCTCTCTTTCTGGGGGAGGTCCAGGTAACTCCTCAGGAAATACATCCATGTATTCCTGAACAATCGGAACATCTTCAATTTGTATGCTCCCTTTCCCTTCTTCCTCATCACCGATTAACTCCATAAAGAAAGCTATAGGAGGTGCTTCTAGATAGGGATCAGTTCGGGATATCTCTCCTCGGAAGATAACTGTAGGTCGTTCATTCAAGACTACTGAGATTTCCTTACTTCTGCATTTGATCTTAGCATTATACTTTGAGAGCCAGTCCATCCCTAGTATAATGTCAAATTCCATCATGGGAATGACTACTAGATTTGCGATAAGATTGTGCTCACCAAAGTAAACACTAGAGTCTCTAAACACTGTTGATGCATGGATAATCCCACTTGGAGTCTTGACTGACAACTCTACCTCAAGCAATTCGGGGATTGATTCTATATTCTTTGCAAACTTGGAAGAAATAAAGGAATGCGTAGAACCAGAATCAAATAAAGCACTTGCTAGTTTTGAGAGGACAACAAGAGTACCTGCTACCACATCGTTCGGAACTTCAACTTCTGTTGTTGTGATAGCGAAAGCACGACCTTGCTCCCTTGGCCTCTGCTGAGGTTGATGGTGATTCCCCTCCACCGCCCTCGGATTTGGACATTGATTAGCAAAGTGCCCAAGCTGTCCACACTTGAAGCATGTGACTTCGGGTAGGGCCAGAACCATCTTTCCTCTGTCGTTAGTGTTGGGAAGTTGAGGCTTCACATCACCACGACAATTCCGAGAAATATGGCCTTCCTTTCCACACCTATAGCACTTGCCACTTCCGATCAAGCAGTTCCCCGGATACTTCTTCCCACATTTATTGCATGTGGCATGTTGCATATGCTTTCCACCTCTTTCCTGATCAAAACTTCTTCCCAGGCTTGGTTCTAGAGTTCTCTTCTTCTCATTAGATTTGTGAGACCACTGTGTCTCCCCAAACTCTAGTTCAACTTTCATAGCGCTTCGAACTATTTCTTCATAGCTATCGTAGTCCCTGTTGGCTAGATTCTTCCGCAGATGTGGTCGTAGTCCGCCAAAGAATCTATCAACCTTCCCATTAGGGTCCATGACAAAGCTTGAGGTATAACGGGAAAGCCTTGTGAAGTTCATCTCATAGCTTCCGACAGATTCGTTCTCCTTCTGCTTCAGCTCGAGAAACTCTTTCTCCATTTTCGTTCTCATGGAACGAGGGAAATACTTGTTAAAGAAAATCCCCCGAAATTCTTCCCACTCCATAGCTTCCATCTCTCCTCGTGGCTTCGTGTTTTTGATCAGTGACCACCACTGATCAGCTTCTCCCTCTAGGCGGTAAACAGCAAGGGTGACTTTTTCTTGTTCCGAACAATGAAGTACAGAAAAGATCTTTTCAATGGAGCTTATCCATTGTTCCGCAACCAATGGGCCAGTAGATCCACTGAATGTTGGCGGTCGTTGACGCATGAAGGACTCAACAGAAAGTTGTTCCCTTCGTGGTGAGGTCGGCCTCTCAGCTTGATTCAAGTTATTACTCATAACTTGAGTCAGTTGGTTCATCATCCGCATGAATGTTTCCATTCCGGCTTCCATCGGAGGGCCGTCAGCACATGGTGCATTGCGGTCACCATCGGCACGGTTTCTCCTATTGCCCGCCATTTTCTAAAAGAATAAAACCTTAGTGAGAAACTTATTTCATTTATGAATCTTTTAACTAAGACTTCGTGCTTAGACAATTATAGTTCTCTATAATTCCTTCATAATGATTCATAAAAAGCATGTGATTAACCAAACATATCCCCCGGGAGTGTCGTAACCAAGAGTGCAGCAAGGCCCGTTATCGTGCACCAGTTCCCGTTCGAGTCTAGCTCAAAGCGGTGTTTTCGGGTTTTACCCCTATGTACATCTGTGCCAGAGCCGCCTCTACCTGCTCGTATCCAGACAGGGATGTATTTGTTTGATAGACCACTTACTTAATACTTACAAAAATACCAGGAAGTTTTCCTATATTTAAACTTTTCTATAGGGTTCTTCCTAAAGTTTTTATATCCTAATTTCCACAAATAACTAAACCATCCTTTGATACCAACTATAGCATCCCGCCATTTTATAACATAAACTTTCATTACATTACACAAAACTGAGGATCTTTAAGGTTTAGTGTCTTGGAAACCAGGAACATAATACATGAAAGCAACATAAAACATTCTTCTTAAACACTTGAAAGGCTTCTCCTTTAGTTCATCCTATGTTCATTATGCATCTCATAACCTGGGGACATACATCAAAAGAAAGGGTGAGCAGAAGGCCCAGTAAGGGAAATAAGAGGAACATTTTACATGTGAACTTGAGATACTTCAATAAGGACATGAAAAGAACTTTAAGGCATAAGAAAGAAATCATGAGGCATTTCATAATAAAAATAACATTTTTCATAACTTGAAGATGTGGCTACATCATTTAACATAGACAATCATGAACATATCACCAAGGTCCATCCCCAAGGTGTAATTTGAAAATTACCAAGGTTATTCACCAAGGTATCGTGAAAATTGTAATCTCTAGTGGTTACATCATTACCCAATGCATTGGAGCGCTATCAGGGCGCACCCTTAAATTTTCCTTTATTATCATGTGAGCCACATATATCATCATCAAACATTTCATAAATAACCCACATAGCATAAAGTAAATGGGTTTCATTTCATAATCATAACGTTTTAAAAACTGCTTTAAAGACATGATCTTTACGTCACTTTAAACCCACGGAAAGGGAAAGCGGGTCTCATGAATGTAAATCCCAGAATTTAAAATGGAACATTTTGATATATATGTGAATACCCTTGTAGAAATAAGAGCTTTGAGTATTCACTTTATAACATAAAAATAATTTTTGAGAAAAGAGAGAGACATTTTGAGGGGAAAATTCTGTAGCATAACGGCTAAGTTTCGGGGTTTTAGAAAACATTGAAATGAGAGGGGACATGGGTCACCCACTCATAAATGATCCATAAAACAGTAGGGTGAATGAATAAGAAGGACATAGGGACATGGTAATGAAATTTTAGGGACATACCATTTGAAATGAAAAACATGGAAGGAAAAAAAGATTAGATTCCTCTTATGAAAATTCGGCAGCCTTACGGCGTCACTTAACTTCAAAAGAAAATGATTTGACAAGATCAAAAAGGGTCCCTCATCATAGGATCATAAGAGATCAGTATGATTGATATAGAGATCATACCCCAACATAATAAAAAGGAACTTGAAAGACTTGACATGAAATTGAACTTGAAAAATGAGAAGGGTGAAAGAATCCCTTAAAAATTCGGCAGCCTAACGGCGTCACTTAAACTTTCATAAAACGAAATGATGAGAGTAAGAGGGAATCTCTCATCATATAAACATGAAAGGGCAGTAAGAGGAATATAAAAGAACATCCTCTCACATAAAAACATGGAGCATAATAGGAATGACATAAAAGAGATTTCATGAAAAGAAAGAGAGGGGTCGGATCCCTTACCTTAAAATGTGACTCTTGAAACTCAAAGGATTGGACCTTGAGGGCTTGGGGGCACCTTGGGAGGACTCCTTGGAAGGTAAGAAGACCAGAACTTCGTTGGGGGAGAGTTGGGAGTGAAAACTAAGGGAGGAAAGGGTGGGTATTTATAGGGAAAGTGAGGGGACAAAGCATTAATGGCCAAAGGACACCTCACATGTGTTTTTCTCAAACCCATGTGATCTCTCTTGGAATTTATCATGGAGTTAGGCCACATGGGGCCCCCAAAACAATAATTCATCACCCTTGGCCGGCCAACCCTCAAAAGATCTCATGACATCATCATGACATCATCATGACATCATTATGATGTCATTAAACATACCGAAACCCTAAAACGGTATTTTTACTATTCACTGAAAATTCAACTTTCTCAGAATAATCCCAAAATTTCACCTTAACCAAAAATCAATGCTCTGATTTCAAAAATGAAATCCATTTTATAAAAATATTTTTCTAAATATTTTTAATTTAATTTTTAAATAAAAACACTATTCATCGAAAATTCATTTTTTTCAGAAAAATCCCCAAAAATTACCTTAACATAATATCGATGCTCTGAGTTCAAAAATAAAGTCATTTTTATAAAAATAATTTTCTAATTATTTTTAATTAAATTTTTAATTAAAAAACACTATTCATCCGAAAAAACTAATACTTGATTAATAATTTATGAAACCGTTATTTACCCATTTTATTGAATCACATTACTTAACCAAGGTGTCTAAATTATATTAAAAATTTCATTAAGTGAAAATTACTAATCCACTTGGTCACATTACTAATCCTAAGCATAAAATCACTATTCATAATTTACTATTCATCAAAAATTAAGTTGATCTTATTAGACTCCAAATTCCTTAATGAACACTTTTGTAGAAGACCATTTTTTGAAAATCATTACACATCATTAGTTATTTAGGGTTTACATAAATATTTTAAAATATCCCTTTTTCAAAATTCATCAATAAAATACATTCTAAAATTATCTAGACATTTGAAATTTCACAAACATCACTAAAGGAAGAAATCTCAATTTATTCATCCGAAAGGATTACACAAGGAAACTAGGGTCTCATCACATAGCCCCTTATAACACTGGCATAAGACCTAAGTGTAAGGTGTGCTATGGTGATAGAATATGAGGGAGTCTCAGATAACATTGCCCTAGTAGCAATCTCCACTAACTTGAACTTCTCCTGCAAGCGTTTTCGTTCAAGCTTGACACGCTGGAGCTCGGATTGGGCTTGGTCCAAAGCGAAGCCCACAGATGCTACCTCCTTCCCAAGCTCTGATAAGTGGGCTTCGTAAGGGTTGAGTCTACTGGAAGAAGCCATCGACTCCTCTTTCTGCATTAATCATTAACATCTTATTAAATAAATAAGAGTAAGTTAATATACTACTCAAAAAGATTGGGTCGTTACACCTATTGTCCTATATAACAAGTAAAAGAAACCATCTGGGTAGTACACTCAGTCTAACCCCTCTGGTTCAGCGAAAGCATAGACCCTATGGGGAAGCACTTACCGTCAATTCCCACTATAGTCTCGTATCGTAAATAAAGGAGCTATAGGGAAGAACTTACATCACATTACATATGTGGACCACATAGAAGAACTAAAGACTCTCTGAGGAAGCACTCAACATCAATTCCCCCTGTGGTCTCAAATTGTAAAAAGAAAAGACACTCTGGAGAAGCCCTTACATCTATTCTCCCTATGGACTATACTTCTGGTTTAAATGGCCCCGTGTAAGTCAATAAAGTGTAAAGGCATGTATCAGCCAAGACAAACCTCAAGAACTACATGGATAGAATTCTACAACATAACTGCATAACAGAACAATAGTCACACTATCCTACAATACTAGGCATGGGAAAGTAAACAGCAGCCTAACAAGCAAACTAGACCCAAAGGTCAAAACCGGAAAAACATGCATGGTAAACACATCAAATGCACAAAAATTCACCATATTCACAATCAAAATACCATCTACTCAATCATACAAGCATAACAGAAAAAAATTAGGGCTACAATGGTAAATGCGCAATAACCCGTTCATGGGTATTAGAAACATTTTCACATAAAACTCAAAGACACTCAACAGAAAGGCACAAACCACCTACCTCGGCATTGGGAGATCAATATACTTGAACCTTGAGCCCTAAATCACTTTAGAACACCGAATATCTACAAAAAACATCTAAAAAGTTCAACAGTGGATAACTTGAGAAAGAGGATGAATCCATAAATGATGCTCAAGAAGAAGGGAGAGATTATCGAGGTGATCCCTATGCAATTGACGGTGGTCAAATCGGAGATTAGATGGAGGCTCAGGGGATCAGAGGAAGATCAAATCCATACAAGAGATCTCGTTTTGGGTGATTAGACACGACCCAGTACATTTAATGAAAAAAATACACGGCATGTACTTTTGAAGTACACAATGTGTACTTTCCATTTCTGTACTCCACTTTAATCAGCCTCCAGGTCACCCCCACATGGCCGTGTGCATGGCCGCTACATGACCAGCACCCAGATACCCCGGTAACTAAGTACATGGTGTGTACTCATAAATTACATGGCTTGTACTTCAAAAATTTTCAGAAATTCCTATTTTTCTCTAAAAATGACCGGAAAAGGAAACAATATCTGAATAGAAGACCTAGGTTCTTACAATCGTTGACCTTATTTGAGGTTCTAGGTTAGGATGTTCAATATAATGACATATTTTAATTTGGTTCTTAAGGATAGTACTACTAAGAAGATATTGATGGAAAACCGTGTGATAGATCCCATTCCTTTCCATAGTGGTCTTAATATTTGGCCTCCATGAGTTGATAGTTATTCATATTCCAATGGTATGAAGAAGATATCTCATGAGGTGGACTATGGAGGTGAGAGTAATCTAAGATAGGGGAGATGTTCATCACTTTCTTCCTCTATAGGGGCTCCGATTGTGTATTCTCTGTATGGGTTGTAGGTCTATCATCATAGTTATTGTACTATCTATCCAATGGGGTTTTTTTGTGTATGGTAATATAGGTCACCTATAGTTATTTTTTTGAGATTCCTAAGAAATGATTGGGAATATGTTATTTCTAAACAGAGAATTATAAATATTTCTTTTGGTAACCTCACTATATTGAGAGTAGGGATTCATCTTAGTGGTCAAGTAGAGTTGTTCATCAAGGATATCAGTGGTAGAAATAGTAAAAAATTCATTAGGGTTCAATTACATAGGCCAATTAGGGATTAGAAGTTTAGATCTATAAATCTAAGGTAGAACATGATTTTATGTTAGAACATGTTCTAAATTAAGGGAAAGATAGTCCTTCCAACATTATAGGTATGGTTCAACCTATTCTTTTTGTTTATCTACTTAATTTAGAATCAGCCCATTCCATTTTGTATGATCATGTGTTATCTATTTTGGGGATGGTGGTAGCGTAATTTACTATTATTTTTCTTTGATATGATACTTTAGAATAATTTGGATCCTATTCATAGATGCCTATGGTGTTTATTAGTGGTTTGGGGCTATACACACTTGTAGGATTTCTTAATTTTGGATATTGTGTGTTTTGATTGCATCTATATGATTGATTGGTTGATTCATTTTTGGGATTGAATTAATTGCTAACCAGATATGGGTTTCATAATCATCCAATAATGGGAAGGTATATACATTCATGGGTGAATTTAATAATGATAAAGATAGATATAGACTTGAAACCAATAATTTGAGAACCATTTCATCCCAAATAGATGGAATTGTCATATAAGGGATTATAAGATGGTTCTATCTTCATTCCCTTCAGTAGTGGATATATTTCAAGATATATTTCCTAATGATTTATTAGGTTCTCCTCAAAATAGGGACAACGAGTTCATGATTTTACTCTTATTGGGTAAATGAAAAATATTGATACCCTTTTATCATATGGAATTGACTATGTTGAAATAGATAAATGCGCAACTCAAGGATATTGCGGTAAAGGGTTTCATTTGACCAGGTTCCTCTCCTAGGCACGCTGTAGTTTTATTCACCATGAAGTGAGATAATAACTTTATATAGTTTACATATTTTTATGATCTAAACAAGATTATAAGAAATAATGGATATTAATGGTCCTTTATGATTGATCTATGGTCAATCTATCATCAGTTCCAGTTTAGTGATGATGATATTAAAACGATTGTGTTTAAGAGAAGGTACATAATATATGAATAACTTGTGATATCATTCAGACTTAGGAATGCGCTAATTGTGTTCTTGGATCTCATGAACCAAATTTTCCATCCCTACCAAGACTCCATCAGAGTGGGTTTTATCAATGATATTATTGAGTATTCTCAGACTCAAAAGGTGCATGTGGAGTACCTGACAATTTTATTGAGTATTATTCAATCACATAAGGTGTATGGTTGGTAATATTATTTCATAGGTGAAAATTTAAGTTAATCCATAAAAGGTATAGGTGGTGAATTCATATCATAGTACCAAAAATGTGTTTGAGATAATGTTTCTTTTGGATAGTTTTAATTGGATTTCTATCTCTTTGTGACTCCCATGATGGGTCAGACCATATAGGGATGAAATTTGAGCGAACTAATCAATCAAAATATCTTTCTAGGAGATCAAATAGAGATTAATATGTAGTACGACCTTGATTCATCCAAAAAAGCATAAGAGAGATAAAATGTATTATCATTACATTAGAGTTGTTCTGGGAGATATATTGTTTTAGTAATATTGGGTGATCACATACGGGTCTTTTCCAGCATGATCCCATGAGATAAATTACCAAACCCATGATCTATATTTGGCTATTGTCATTATTTCATTAAAGTGTTGGTGGAATTATCTCTATAAGGAGAGAATTTTCATCTCTATAGACCATATGCGCTTGTGATACACCTTCTCCCAATGAGTACTAAATCCCATAACAAATGTTTTGAGTTAAATATATTAAGGAATTATAATTTAATATATCTTATACCATTATAAATGGTGAAAATATTATAAATTATATAAATTGGAAAACATATGAATGCATTGTATATGAGTCTAGTGGGAATTGAATGTTTATGTCAATTTTTAAAAAAACAATTATTGGATAAATGTAGTGGCGGGAAGTCAAGAACCGTTCTCCCTAATCCATTATTTCTCAAATAGTGCATCATGTGAAGGAAATCATTAAGATATATTTAGTATAATTTGAAATGAATGAAAAAATATGGTTAAGACTGTATTCCAAGATTTTTATAGGATAATATTAGGGTGATCCACCTTTATGGAAGGTTAGTGGTTCATACATCAATGATGTGGGAGTTGATGAGGGACTCTAATGCCTCTTGATGGGTTGTGGATCCTGGGTTAACCAATACATTTCATGATATGAAACACCATTCTTAGTGTCCAAGCATTAGGAAGGATATCATATATTTTTGTATCATTTCATAACCTTCCCAATGGTTAAGCTAGAGTACCAGTGACATAGGTTTCAAATTCCACTACTTTTAGTAACTTTATTGAATAGTTATGAGGTGATAATGGACCTTTTCACTAGTCCCCTGAGGACCCTAAAGGGTATTAATGTGATTTGGGTTATTTTTAATTGGTTGACTAATGTCTGGCATTTCATTCCAATATTGAAGACTTATTCAATGGATATGAACCTATTCCAAGATTATTACAGGATAACATTGGGGTGACTTACATTCATGTAAGGGTATTGGTTCATACTTAAATGATGTGGGAGATGACGAGGTACTCTGATGCCTCTTGATGGTCAATAGAACATGGATTATCCAAGACATACCATGATATCATATATCATTCCTAGAGGCCAAGCATCAGGAAGGAGATCATATATTTTTTTGTCTTATTACATAAATTTTTAAAAGGTTAAGGTAGAGAAACAGTAACTTAGGAATCAACTTATAATATTTCTAGTGACTTTTTTCAATAGTTATGAGATGAGAATAGATATTTTTACTAGTCCCCCAAAGACTCAAAAGGGTATTAATGTGATTTGTATTGTTTTTAATTAGTTTAATATTGCCTTGAATTTCATTCCAATCTAGAAGACTCAGTCAATAGATGTGATAGGAAAGTTGTACATGTATAATATTTTATTGTTTTATAGTTCACCCATGAGAATTTCATCAGTTTAATGTGTCTTTTTTATTTTAGAGATTGATTTGGTTACATTAGAATATAATATGGATTATGAGATAGATTTTTTTGGAGCATGGTATAACTATATATCCTTATAAAACATTACATAAAATAATATATTTTAGGATTTGATTCAGATGATAGCATATAGGCCTTTTATGGTTATCCATGTCCCTCACATTTGTTCTGAATAAAGTTAGGTGAGTTGGTTGTTATTGGGATGAACATGGTGTTTGAGAACATCAGATAGGTGTAGTTGATCAGGAAGTGGTGGATTACCACATAGAGAAGGGAACATTCATATACCTACCAAAAGAAATTAACCTTGGTATATTTTCGGTGATTGTTAATTATTAAGATTATTTCCATGGTGAAGGAGTCATTTTCTAATTAAGAATCAAAATCTCAGGTCGTGTTGTGTCAATATTTTTAATATTGAATAGAGAATTAGAATCTTATCTTATTAGTGATATATTCTTCCATGAAAACATGCTATGGAGGATGAGTTCACTTTGTCGTAGCTCTAGATGTATGATCTATACAAGAAACACATAATTCAAATCAACGATATTGAGTTTTTTATTAGTGATTCACTTACAAAGACACCAATATGCATTATATTCTATATTGAGAAGGTATTTTGAGGGATGGAATTATCTCTATTATATATGTAGTGGATACAGTAGTGTATCAAAGAGGATACCTGCGAGTGAGAATTAGATGTATGATCCCAAATTCTAGATCTATCTTATGAGTATCCTTCTAGAAAATTCATAATGAAAAAGTATTTATGGGGGTTAAAGCCCTTAAATCATTTTTAATTTGATGGTTCTTAGTTATCGGAGGTGTTGGAAGAGGAAAAGGGTCAATAATTGAGTTGGGATGTTTTTGAGGATAAGATTATCTATAAGGTGGGAGATAATGATATATTATTGGGGGTTGAAATGTGGTGTGATAATTCCTAATATTTATATTTAGGATTCATAGTTGGTTATGTTGTAATTGAGGTGGCTACCTCATGATTCATATCATTAGAGTGTAATGATTTAGGCTATTCCATAATGGATTTTAATTATATATCGAGACTTGTAGTTAAAAGGGGACTATTTCATGTGAAGCAATCAGTAACACCTTAAAATGTGGACATGATATTTTGGTTCTTTTTAGGGAAGTTTTATTTTATAGTAAAATATATGGTTATTTAGTAACATGAACTCTAGACTGGGGTGTTATATCATAACCCACAAGCTCATATCTAATGGTTCTTTCATTATTTTTTATATAATTAGTAAATTTAAAAGAGTGTAAAATCTTAAAATATAAGCTCCCTTATCCCCATATTCAGTATTTTAAGAAGTCACTCCTTTTCTTCCATTTGACTTGATGTTCACTCCTAGGCTTGTTTTAAGGTTGATTTAACCACCATCTATTTCAATTATATTCATTAGGTAAGTATAACCTTGTTTAATCTCTAGATACTTCTCCTTTATGATTATTATTATTTCTTCACGGTAAAAATTTAATTGTAAGGTTTCGTACTAGATTTTGAGGATTCAGTGGATCAATATCAAATTAGATGATGGTGTTTGGAGAGTTAGATCCTAGAATCTTGAGTTAGAAATTCTTTACCATGTTATTATATTTATATAAGATGATATTGGATGTTGTTCATGAAGGTGTGTATGTTTGTCTATTATTATTATATATAAGTTATCAAAGTGTTCAGGTTGGTTTGAATATATATAATTGACCATATGGGGGAAGTATTCAAATTTGGATTTTTGGGTGATGTGGTTTTGGGATATCAGTATTTATTAGTTTGGAACTAAGTAAGTTTGTTTGGATTTTTATGATATTGTATGGCTAGTTCCATTCCACGTGAGTATGGGTTTAACCTCATTCATTCAATAAATTTTTGTTATTGGGAGATAAATATTTTGCATTATTTAGATGGGTAAAGATGAAGGGGTTTTAACCCTATAGATTGAGATTGAGATGGTGTTCTTGAATGATTGGTACACCTATGGTTTGATTGGGTGATAATTTTTTTACTTGGACACCTATTTTATATTGTATTGTGATGGATTATATCCCTGGGATCTGACCTATGAATATGGTGTCAGTTTAACTTGCATGGGATATTATCTATAGAATTCTTTCCTCAAACTATTTCTTGTGATTCTTGACATATATGTGACTCTTCCATGGGACCTTCCTCGATGGATTATTAGTTCATATTTCATATGTTGTTTTCTATTTTATGGCCTCCTTAAATTTCTTTCAATGTTGATATGTGGATACAATATATATCCATCAAACCATACATGAATTAATGGAATAGTGTGGCTTATGAGAGAGGTTGGATATATAAAACCATCCTTATATTTCTTCCTTATTGACTATAATGGGGTCTTAATATGGGACAAATTCTTTATTATAATGTATATCACATAGGGTATGGTTGGGATTTTGGTAGCCAGTTTAGAAAATTATGACATGATAAGGGTGTATGCTTGTTAGTTGTTATTTATTTTATATCAGTACATTCAATTACATAAGTATTATTTATATTAATCTACAGAAATGTTGGTGGTGTCCTTGTAGGTTTTTATATTCACACAATGCATAGGTACCCCGATGCATGTTTCTATTTTGATGTCAATGGTCTAGGAAAGAGGAAACCCCTTACGTCAACTACTTTAGTAGGTAGAGTTGGGTATGGATAGAGGTGATGATGGAAACTTCTCAAGGATTAATTTATAGTTTTCCTGTTTATTATTTGTTCAATAATTATATCAAATGTATTGATCCACCATTATAGGGATCATCTTTTAAATGATGCATGACATTGGTTCATTTTTATATTACTTGTGATATATTTTAAATGGTTGCATTATCACTATGATTCTATACTTCCCTTTATTTTTTATTATATCTTCCACTATTTAAACTTTTGATAGATACCTAATATAAAGGGAATATTCTCCTCACTATACGTTTTTGGGTATCACCCCTAATCAGAACTTATTTCATATGGGGATCTATAATTATATTGAATCTATGGTAAGAATAAATTATTATATACAAAAAGTAGAGTTTTATTCACATGAATCATTTAAGAATATTTTATTTAAGATTCACATGCCTTAAAATAGTTGGATCACTTAGGTTTAATAAAGATATATCAAAACATAATATGAGATTATAGGAATCCTATGATAAAGAATGATATTGTGAGTTTTTTATCAAAATGTAACACTTATCAACAGGTGAAGGTTGGGCACTGGAGTCCCCCTGGTCTTATTCAAATATTATATATTCCTCTATGTAAATGGGATGTTATTACTTCAAATTTTATGATAGGTATATTGATATCACCTTGATAAAATAATGATTTATTGGTTATTGTCAATATATTAACTAAAGTGGAACATTTTATATCAATCAGGGGAACCTAGTTGGTTGATGATCTTTGTAACATATATGTACATAATGTCGAATGACAACTTAGTGTATAGAGAGGTATTATAATGGATTAGGAAATATGATTCAAATTAAATTCATGGAAGGAGTGACAGTGATCCTTGGAAAACTAGGTGAAATTGATTATAATATACAACCCTTAGGTAGATGTGAATTATGATCACTTGATCAAGATTTTGGAGGAAATTATATGATAACACACCCAATATTTTAGTTGATCTTGGGAGTGTAATGGTAGATTTTAATATTTTGTCTATATAAATACTTATCAACTATCTTTTTAGATGTAAAAATTCTAGGAACAATATATTTTGTCATATCAATATACTATAAAATTTTTAGAGATGGGATAATATTGAAATTGAAGGTTATAATGTTGGATTTATTTTCAATTAGAGCCATATGAGATTATAATATTTTATTTTTTATTAATTAGATTTAATCAGAGTTTTTTATTTTTAGGAGTTGGATGGTTTGAAGTCTTAAGAATACCAGAGAAATATGGGATGTTGTAGCAACAAATAATCACAAAAGTATAAGGATCACTTCACAAATTAGTTGCTATTTCAGAATAAATAGGTACTCATAGACCCGCTTCCAACTAATTTTTGTTCTAAAGAAATATGTGATATGCTCATAAATTAATATGTTCTTCCCATAGTAGTTGAATAATTTCATATTATCACAGCTGACATGTCAGATTAATCTATGAATTTAGAAAGATTCATAAGAGCTATAAATTATGTATTAATTTTTTTTCATCGTAACATGATTGAGTGAGATTATAATTCTTTTCCATTATGAGATTGATCCAAATAGGTATGAAATACTTGTTCGTAAAGGTATAAAACATTATAAATTTTTTTTTTGATCTTGAATTAGATCATGCTACAACATATTAATTTTAGCATGGTTTAAGAAATTGTTCATTAATTATTTGATAATGAACGTTATGCTATGTGATGTTTCTCAATAAAAATCAACATTTCATTGTAAAATACCATATTTTTCTATAATAAAACTGTTATTTTTATGAAACTGAGAGAGAAAAAACATGTTATATAATAATATAACATGCCACAATGACATTTTTAAAATCTAAATAATTCATTTAGAAATGGTGAATGAGAAATCTCAATAAGGTATAATAGTTTTAAGATGACCATTAAGTATCCAAATGAATATCTATGGTGAATATTTACATGGAAATTTTTTAATATAATTATTTACGAAAGATTAAGGTAAAGGGGTTAGTAAATTTGAATTTGAATATCAATTTCAGAGATACTATATCTTAATTTTATAAATTTCTACCATGAAAGATAAAAAATGGAGGATGGAATTAAAAGAGAAAATTAAGAGTAAGAGATAATGATATTAGAGAGTGAATGTCAATGAATATCTATAATTTAAGAGTTAGTTATGAATGGATGGAATTCCATTGATGATTATGTTTTTAATTGAATATATGTTACATGTAATGATGAATACCTGGAACCGAGGATTAGATCATCATAGAGAACACCCATTGTTGTTTAGTGTTATATGTCCTATTTTTGTCTTTTTGATTTATATTTTCATGTGGATACTATATCTTTTTATAACCCTCTTCAAAGGTAGTGAGATAAAGATACAAAAAGTTCAAGGAATTCGGACGAGTAGTGTAGTTTTCCAAAATATTACCATCACTAACTAATGAAGTAGTGATTATATGGTACATCAACCCATTATTTATATATTATACTTGGATATTTCCCAAGGTAAAAAAAATAAGAAAAATACCAATGTTTTACCTATTTTTTTTCATTTTTACTATATGTGACAATTTTGATAGGTATAAAGAGTCTTTCCAAATAGAATAAAATATCTAGTTAAACATGATATAAAAATTAAATTTAAGTCACCATTATGAACACACCTACCCCCTATTAGAGAGTATATTGGGACCTCAAGTAATAACAAATGGCATCAGATCCACATGTTATTTCTTATAGAACATTCCAAAGAAAAATTTCATTATAGAAATGATATGAATTCAATTGTAGTGCCCTAATTTGATAGAGGGAGGAATAATAAGAATATATCACAATTATAATGGTTCATGGAATTCAATTCATTGATATAAAAAAATTTTAATGATATAAGTAGATAATAATTTTTTAATGATGATCCCAAGTCTCAAAATTCCTTATTCAGAGAAATATCTAATTTGATATGCATAAAAGTGATGAGTTTTAATACAACCAATGGAATTTGGGATAATGTTTTTAACATTTATGAAGGTGACATGAAAGTGAAAGATCAAATTTTAAGGTGTTTAATAATATATCTGATCATTTAAAGATGATTTCAAGTGAAAATATTGTTTGTTTATCCAACCACATTATTGAAGTTATTAAAGATTTTGATGGAAGTTGTTTTTTAGAGGAAAAATTATTATATAATGATTAATATATTACAAATACTTCCACTAATTTATAATAAGAAAGTGCTTTAACATGAGGAAATAAATCATGGGGAATTATCTCCCAATGATCTATATAGAAAACTAGTCATAGAAAAAAATATGAGTGAGACCATAAAGATCTTCATAGTATTCTATAAAGAAATATAATTCAATGTAGTAGATAATGATGAGATACATGAGTTTGAAAGTGAACAATAAACTATTAGTGATTAATTTTTATAACTTATCTAAATAGAGTTTTGGAGATACAAAGAAACATTTGAGGGTAAGCTACCTTCATAAAGTTTTCATTATCAAATTGTTGAGGAAATTTCTAATAGGTGTCCAAAAATATATGATGTAGTGGATGGTAATATCTAATTCACTCAAAAACCGTGAAATTAATTATTCCCAAGAATTTAATTTAATTTATCAAATGAATGTGTAAAAAATATTTGAGGAATTTGTTTGTTAAACAAATAAGAAGATGATACTAAGAAATATTATTTAAAAGGTTATGAAACTAAGTTTATATCAAACAGAAAATCTGTTGTGATGGATTGAGTGAAGAAATAAAAGTCTAAAGTAGATTATGATTAACAATAACAAGTATTCATTGATCTAAAATTGGAATTGGAAGTGGTAATTGAGGATCTTGAACTAAAATTAAATAATAATAAGAAGATAGAATAATTTTTAAGAGAATCCAAAAATTATGATGATGATCTTGAAATAGAAATTCACCCTTATAGAAATTTGTAGAAAAACATGTAAATGATCAAGTTAAACCAGATGATATAGTGAAGAATATGTTAATTATTATTGTGTTGGATAAGATCACTAATTATATTAATATGTAATTAGTGGAAAAAATAATAATATTGAAACACTTGAAGAGGATTTTTTATATTTTATAAATAATATTGACACTAAAATAAAATTAAATATCTCAAGGAAAAGGTTATTGTTTAGAAAATTCTTGGAAACAATATTAAAATAAATAGTTGAATGGGGGAAAAGAACATTCAAGGAAGTGCTGATCAACAAATTAAAAAAATTAATGGGAAAAAGTGGTCTTTGATTTGGTGTTGAAACATTAAAAACAAAGTCACAAAATATTTGTGTAAAATGAATAAAAATGTTGGAGGGAGTTTCCAATCATCAAAAACATATAAACAATCAATGAGTTGTTATGAAATAAGGGAAATGACGATATATAGTATTAATGAGATATTTCTTCTAATGAAGTGATTTGTTTCACTATTTTTGCCACATAATGTCTTATAGTAATGAATATGAAAGTTTCTAGAAATGATAAGTAATGTATAGTTAATAAAGGACAAATTTAAATATATTCTTCAACTCAAAATATAAATTCATTTTGTGGATATTGTTTCAATTTCTATAATATTTGGTATAAAGTTGTTGATTACTGGAAAATAAGTGGAAAATGTTTCTATGTAAGAAAAAAAGAATGGATTTAAGTGAATCTATTTAAATTAATTTGAGAAATATTTTTTACCCATTAGAGGAAGAATAATTTTAATTGATTTCTTGTGTTAAATAATGTGAAGAATGATCCAATGTTCATATATATAATATAATTTCTGAGAATGATTAGAATATGAAGATGATGGTTAAACATATTCATACTTATAATTCATTGAAATCTATTAATATGACTAGTAATTGGATTATTGATAGTGGTTTCTTATACCATATAAATGGTAACATGTGTTTTCTCAATAATATAAAAGGAATAGTTGATGGAATTGTTTATTTTAGAAATTATGGAGATCTAAAAAACAGTGGAAGTGGTAAAACATGTTTTTATTTTTATTAATTTAAAAATAATAAAGTTGTCTATATTGATAGGATCCAATTAAACTGTTTAGTTTGAGTTAGTTATATGACCCATGATTGTATGTTACTTTAAATTAAAGAGAATATTTATCAAAAGAAAGACTCAAAAAAATCTTATGCAGTGATAAATAATGAGTGGGAACTTGTATCAAGTGTATATAAAGGAGTATAATTTAAATCCTACTATAGAATATGAGAATGATCTTTGACACCATAGGCTTGGTCACATTCATTAAAAGGGTACAGAGAATCTATAAAATAAAAAATCCTATTTTAGAATTACTTGTCTAAAGAGTAAAAAATAAGGGATCTATAATGTGTTCTTGATTGTATGGATCATGATAAACCCCTACCATTAAAATAATAATTGAGAATAAAATATGAGCAATTTACTCCACACAGGTGCATGCAGTCTAATAAATCAAGATAGAACATGAGGTGATAAATATTTCATTCTAATTTTTTATGATTACATCTGGATTGGATTTGTTATATTTATGTTTTCTAAGTGAGGTGTGCTGGAATATATAAATGTATTTCAAAAAATAAGGGAGATTGAAACTATAATAACAATAATTATTCTATATACATATAATGGAATTAAATACACACCAATTGAAGTTGAACGTTATTTGTAGAAACATGTAATATATTATGGAGTTATAATGTTAAGGCCTCCTCAAAAAAATGGAGTTTTATAAGTGACGAATCACATGGTAAAAAATATAGAAAAAACCTTTTTTATTAGAAGTGAAATATCTCACAAATATTTCAATGAAGCTATGCAATGGGTTATATACACTCAGAATTGAGTATTGCTTCGTCCTAAAGAAGTAAAATGTCATATGAAAGGTAGAATTATAGGGAACCATTATTAAAACTTATCATATTATTAAAAAGTTAAATTTTCATATAGAAAAAATAGAATAAATAGGTAAATATGGAATGTATGGTGATATTTTTTATGAAGGAGTATTTTAAGGATACTCTTCAAAGATTAAAGCCTATATGTTTTTTTAAACAAAAGACAAAAAAATAGTTGAGAGTAGTTATGTTGAAGATTTTTAAAATGAACATAATTACAATTTTAGATGTTTTGTTATTGAATAAGTGTATATAGAATAATTATAAGTACATTTGGATTAAATAGATATGCGAAACTATCAAAATAAATATGATTCTAAATTTTTATTACAGCGTGAGAATGAATCTAAAGTAAATCAGCCTGCGACTGAAATATGTAACTTTTTTTGAAATTTACCTGATCAATATTATTAAAGATAAATATACTATAACATAGACAAAAATATTGAGAATATTGGAGCATATTACTCTATTAACTAACATGGAACCGAATTCATTCAAATCTGGAGAATAATATGAATCATGGGTGAAATCCATGAATAAAGAACTATATAAAATAACTATTAATCATATATGATATCTTGTAGATAGGCGTAGTCATAAAAACATTTTAGGAATTTTTTTTAAGAAACAAATAAACATTTGAGAGTGGTCCAGAATAAGGAAATACATTTATATAAAGGGTATTCTATGTTTTAAGGTATTTCTAAGGAATAATTTAAACTAGTTGTAATAATGGAATCAGTCATAATTTTCATAGTAGTAATTGTTATTATGAATTTTAATTTTTCTCAAATGGATGGAAGATCAAATTTATAAATGGTGTTTTAGGGAATAATTTCACATCAAAAAGCTGATAGGGTTTATTATTTTATATGATGATTGAATGGTTTTCAAATTAAAAAGGCATTATATAGACCAATGTTAGAATCCAATACTTGGTAATAATTCCTTTCCATATATCTAATAAAGTTGGAGTTCAACACTAGAGAGGTTGATCATAAACACTAAGTGAAAATCACAGATGAGGATTAGTTCATTGTGGTAGTGTTTGTGGATGATATCATCTTTAGTGAAAAAAGTAGAGTTTTCAAGAATGGTTTTCATAATTTATATATATTTGAATTTTATGTGTTTTTGATTGAAAGTATAAATTACTTTATTAGGATATAAGTACATTACATGTAAGGAAACAAATTAATCTCACAAGTGATATATGTAAGGGAGTTTTTAAATAAGTTAATAATGGAAAATTTAAAATTAATTTCAACTCTAAAACTGGATGAAAAAAATTACAAATCATTAGGAAAATAAGGTTTTGGACTCAACATTACATATAATAATTAATGAGAGTCAATTATATTTTTAAAAAATAAGCCCTGATATTTTTTATGTTGTATGTTTAGCATAATGATTTCAAACTTTTCTAATAGAAGAAAATATCTCAGTGGAAAAAATTATAACAAAGTACAATAAAGTAACATTGAACTATGTTTCGGTATTAATAGCTATAATATATTGAAATTTTATGGCCTATTCATACGTAGACTGGGTTGGATATGTTGTGGAATAAAAATACACAAGAGGAAAAACATTATTCATCAAAATAAATTGTCTTTCATGGATAAATATTAATTAGAATAGGGTTTCCTTGAAAATAAAATATGAAAAATATATTTCAATTGAAAATTATTTTATATAGTTAATTCGAATGAAGTGGTAATTATACACTCATGGTGAAGTGGTGTGACAACCGATATCAATTTAGTGTGATAATAAGAGTTCCCTGGAGTTAATAAATATATTGGTAGAACACTCCCAAACAAAACATATTGAGATCCATCAACAATTTATAAAGTATAAGTTCGAACTATACATTATGAAATTAGAGTTTTTTGGGATTCCGCAACAAGTGGTGGATATCATTACAAAATAATTTTTTGTAATTTTCTTTGAGAAGCATCAATTACACCTTATAGTTAAACCAAATTCCTCAAACTAAGGATATTGAAAATATCTTCTCCCTATTAAATGTAATTATTTACTTAGATATTATTACTTTTTTACTAGAGTTTATAATTTGATGAAAGTAAGTGGATAGGGGGATATATAATCCATGTGGAATTGTATCCATAATGACGGTTTGATCTGAAAATAAGAAAACATTATAGAAATCAATATATTCACTAGTTTGTTATAAAAAGATTTTAATCACATAGGCTTTGATAGTTTTTAATGGATATTTTGTTAGTAATAAAATTTAGAAGAGTTCCTTGAATTATTGAATGTGATATGATCTAGAAAATGAGAAAGTCCTTTAAATATTATTTTCAAAGGGGTAGAATAGATATAATTGGAGTGTAATAAATAAGAAGTAGTTTATATGGAATATGGATTCAAAATTTGTGGATACATGTGTGGATGGGCAAAAAAACAAAAGGGTGATAATAATATAACTAAAGGTTTAAATATTGGATTTGTTTTAAATTAGAGTAAAGTAATGTGGTTATGCTAGATTTATTTTTAATTGGATTAAATATAATTTTCTTGTGGTTAGGATTTGTATTGTGTTAATTCATAATAATTCTAGACAAGAAAGTGAATTTTCATGAAACCATCATGACGCAAGAACAAGGATTATGACTTGAATTAATGGATATGTCAGAATAAATAGGTACTCCATGATCCATGTAAGATTAATATATTGTTTTCCAATGTTTCCTATAATGGAGTCATGAAAAAATATTTTACTCATACTACAGTTTAATCATGTAAAGTTAACATTGTTGGCATGCTAGATTAATCTATGAATTTCTAAAATTTTTTAAGGGATATTCATTATGTAATGAATTATTCATACAAAAAAAGTTTTTACAAGATCAAACATGTTGACCTATGTGAGAATAGAAATAAAAAGTTATGAAAGACTTATATAGGAAGGAAAATATCATTCCACTATAAATTTATGATCAGGAATTACATCACACAACAATACATAAATTTTATCATGATTGAATATATTGTACCATAATTACTATTAATTTGATTTGGAATCTCGAAGGTGATGTGTCCTAATGTCATGAACATATTATTCTTTAAATCTCTAGGTTTTTTAACTAAAAGAATAATAATACCACCATTAAATGTCAAATAATGTTTCAATTCAACTTGTAATTATAGATAACTAATAGAGAAACTAATATATTGTGGTGTAATATAACACGGACCATCATAATTGTTGAATTCTATAGAATTCATAAAAAATAGATAAATTGGAACTCCCAAGAACATTTGGTAGTCATTAGGGTTACCATTAACTACCCGAATTAATATCTATGGTGTCCATATAACTATAAATAATTTAAAATAAGGATTTAAAGAATAATATGTTCATGGTGGTCGATAAATTTTAATTTGATTTGGAATCTCAAAGGTGACGTGTCTTAATGTCATGAAGACATATTGTGTAATTGATACAATTATAGAGAATTAATAGAGGATATTATAAAGAATATAATAAGATAGAAGGGTGTGGATGTCCTTAAATATCTAGAATTTAAGAATAAGTTGTGGATATTTTGTATTACAAAGAAGGTTAGGTATGTTGAATATTTCTTGCACATACCTAGGAATATTTATAAGTGGAGATCATAGAGTAAAGAAGAACAAAATTTTTTATTTGTTATTATATATTATATTTTTATCTTCATCAGTTTTATATACATTTCAATACTATCTCCTTGAGTAACCCTTTTTAAAGATTTTATGAGGATGGGAAGAAGAGGTCATGGACCTTAGATTGATAGTGATATTATCCAAAACATTGAAATCACCAAGAAGTGAGGTAGGGATTATTAGGAATATAAATATATAATTGATATGTTATCCTTTTATATAACCCAGTACATGAAAACCAAGTAAAAAAACTATTTACCATTCTCATTTCATATTTATGAATTTGGTTTTTTGTGTGTGTGATCATTGTGACAAAATCAATGAGTCTTTGAAAGTAAAAGAAAAATATCTATTTAAATTGAGATAAGAAGAAATTCAAATTCACCATAATTCACCCCCTCATACACATTTCAGTATGTATATTGGGACCTCTGGTTGATATAACTTAATCATTTATTGTTGGATAGAGTCTTCTATAAGATACCTCAAAGAATATTTTTTTTAATAAAAAGTGGTTGTCAATAAACTGAAATTTGTAGTCCTTATATGTAGAATTGTGACATCAACCTATAAAGATAGGGGTGAGTGAATGGGTATTCTTGTGAGTGTATCTATGGTAAAGAAACTATAATATATTGACTAATAAGAAATTAAAAAACTATTTCATGGTTCCATTTAAGATTATTGGGAGGATTGGTATAGTGGTCTACTGACTAACACTATTATAGAGATATAATGTGATGTAAAATTTATTCCTTACATCTTAGATTTATAGATATCATTCTGAATCCTCAAATTATATAAATATAGATGATATATATTTGGAGGAATATGTTACCTTTGAGGAATAATCCATGTGTATAGTTAATCAAAGTAAGAGGATCTTTCATTAAAGAATGGTACCATTTGTATGTTTATTTTGGAAGAATAGATGTTTCAAAGAGTATTATGGGGAGACCAATGAGGATATATAAGTGTCGGGGCTATAAAATTTCGTTGGTGAGTTTTAGCGATAACTCTCAAGGATGATAGGTTGTGTGGAGGCTAGTTTGTAACTACCCTGATACATCAATGCATGAATTGTGTTTATTTTTAGTCAATTCATTCATACTTTATCCCCTTATAAATGTGAAACTAAGTGGAGTAGGATCAATATTATAGAGTAATAGAATGGGTGTGGTGGTGGAAATCTTCTCAAGGATAGGATTCCCCATAGAAGCTGATAAGGAAGTAGTTGTTTTAATATTTCATTACTTGATTCACCCTCTCTTAGTGTATTTAACCTAGTTAGGAAAACATCTTCTATTATTACCTTTTTTATTTTGACATACATGTCAATACTACATTCTTGTGTGACCCTTGTGAAAGTTAGTGAGTATAAGGGAGGAAATTATCAGGGGCTTCAGATTAATAGTGACCCTATCTAAATGATTGTAATCACCAACATGTGAGATAGTGATTATTAGGAATATCAGTATATCATTGATATTTTCTCCTTGGATGTAACCTAGTACATAGAAATCAAGTAAAAAAAATGTTTCAAATATTATTTTATATTTATGAATTTGGTTTAATTGTGTTTAATCAATGTGACAAAATCATGGAGTCCTTAAAAATAAATGGTCAAGATCAAGTTAAACATGAGATGATAATAAATTTAAAGTCACCATAATTCAGCCCCCTCCTCCCTATTTTAGGGTGTATATTGGGACATCAGGTTGAAATAAAAGGATCATTTATTATTGCGTTGAGTCTCAAATAGGATACCTAAAAGATTTTTTTACATGAAATAATTTATCAACTAACTAAAATAAGTAGTCACTATATTTAGGGTAGTGAAATATACCACTAAAGTTTTGGGTGAGTGAATGGGTATTCCTAAGAGTGTACCCTTAGTCGGGAACCTAGAATTTATTGACTTGTGAAAAGTAAAAATATTATTTCAAGGTTCCATTTAAGATTATTGAGAGAATTGGTATAGTGGTTTATGGAATAAAACTATTATAGAGATATATTATTATTTAAAATTTATTTTTTCAGCTCAGATTTCGATATATCATTTTTAATCCTCACATGTTATCAATGTGTACAATATATAGTTTTAGGTAGACGTGTTGTAATGACTGTACCCCAGTTACCCAGAGTCGGTGCATTATTTTAATACATTGGCATGATTATAGGGAATCAAGTCCCGAAGGACTGATCGATTTAGCAGTCATGGAAAATAGATTACATATATGAATGTTACATTATATTTTATAACATTCAAAACAACATAAATAATCCTTTATGAATTCCATTATTCCCTTGGCATAACCTTGCATATCAATCACAATACACTTCTTGGAATCCTGGGAAAAATAAAACATATAAAGGGGTGAGCTAAGATACTCAGTAAGGATAAAAATATGGCGGAAACTTTCATAAATAAGAATAAACATTTAAGGAAATGTATAACTAAAAAAAGCCTTTTAAACATGAACTTCAGCATAATATGGTAAAAATAAAATGAAATAATTCCATTTACTTCTTCACATGGATATTCTAATAGTCAAATAATCACATGAAATATCAATAACCACTTTCATAATGATGGAATGCATAATTACAGACTATCATAACCACATAGTCAAGGCCTCGGGTCGAGACTACAAATAAGATTTTTTCAAGGCCTTGTTCCAAGTGACTTGTTTGTCTCATGAGACGTACAGATGCATCGAGGAGCTATAGCGGGCTTCACCAGTCACTTACTAAGTCCAATGCACTCCTCATATGAACAGGTTTAAACATAACATAAACATTCGTATTCAGACTAGAAAAAGAAATGTCAAAACTTTCTCCATAAACCATGAATGATATAAAAATAACACATCCACAGTCAAAAATATCACAAAACCTTCAATGCAATATGGAAGTTTTGTATCATAATAAATCAACTTCAAATAAGCTTAAAATCCATCAAAGGACATTGACATAGATGAAATCAAAACTATTTGAGAGAAATATCTCTCTATTTTAAAACATTTAAAAGTCACAAATATGGGAAAAGAAGTAATTTATGGACATTTTTTTTATCAAAGTGTCATGTACCACTTTGAAAATTTTGAAAGGAATTAACATTTTAAAAACATTTATGTCTATATAAATAAATCCTTAAAAACCATTTTGAAGACATGGAAATTAATGGGAAAGATTTAGAAGAATAAATATTTAAAACATTTGAAATGGTGTTTTTGTAAAAAGTCCCTTAAAATAATCCCTTTGAAAACCCTTTCTTAAAACATGGACATGGATAATAAATATGTCCTAGTAGATACTAACGTAAAAACAACATCGGATAATAAAGAGATTGTGAAATTAACCCTTACTAATTTGGTAACTTACGAAATATACACCCCATAAGAGAGGTATCATATAATTAATATGTAAATACACATAAATTAAAGTGTATTACACAAGGAATACAATTATGAGCAGTACATACACCACAGAATAGGTAATAGTGGCAATATGACATGAATCTCACGAGAATAAGGAGTGAGATGAAAACCCCTTACCTTGCACTTTTTTTAGTCGAGGGTACGTTTAGCCACCTGTATGAAGACAATAGTATGTTATTAAATTATACCAGAACCATATTAATATTTATGATATCATACATTATTCATTTATTACTTTATACTATCCATTTAATAATAATTTCCATGTTATATTAATATTTTGGGTAATAATCGCTTTCTTTATCGTACGTGTTTTAACTTGTTACTCTTGATTGTATCACTTAGATCATGATTTAAATACTTTCATATTATAAAAAATGATTTTCTTATCTTATATATTTAGAATAAAAAAATTTATAATAGGCGTATATATGAAATGGAAAACACCGTTTATGGAGATGGTAGTCCGTACGTACGCATAAATCTGTTTCTGTTTTCATATAGTATTGAATAGAAGTAAGTGAATAAGATATATGTAAGTACATAAATACTTATATATATAAATATATATATGTCCAGTAGCATTATTATGTCATATATCACATACTTATTAGTAATACATATTTTTATAATCGTCGATGAATGGTGAACTTGGAAATGAATCTCATCACATAGTGGAGATGGTAATCCGTACGTACGCACAAGTGAAAATATCATTCTTTTGATATTAATATAATATATAATTGGATGGTATATAATATATAAATAATACTTATCATGTTATATTTATTTTTTACGTCAAATACACATCATTATTATAGCCATCCAAATAATAATGTATTAAATAACAATAACACCACGACGTGGAGATGGTAAGCTGTACGTATGGACGTATGATGACATGTCATTCAAAGGGTGGATAGAATAATTTTTTTTTACCATAATTATAATAACATCACATTATATAGAATATAATGGAGTTATTAACAAAGAAAAAGGAAGTGGAAGAAGAAAGGAACTTGAAAGAGGGTGGTGAAATCATTACCTCTTCTTTGGGTTCTTCCTTTTGATTTGAATAAAAGGGCTCCTCAGGTTGACTTTATGATCAAACTAAGGCCTCTAGGATGAAGGTAGGATATTTGAGAGTGTATTTGGGCAGGCGTTGGCCGAGCCAAATTTCATAGAAGGTGTGAATTAGAGAGAAGGGGGAGTTCCCTTTTATAAGAGGGGTGAGGGGCACCTTAGGAAAAACCTAAAATATTATTTTATAATAAATTCATATTCGGTTTCTAATGGATCAAAAGTTTATTATTTAAAGTCCAAGATGGGGATAGGTCGAAAAAACTCAACCAATAAATTTTATACAAGTTTATGTTACCATTTTACCCTTATCATTTAGATTTAACTCTAAGTTAAATAATTTAACTTTTACCGTGTCTTCTTGTATTCTTACACTATATGGTTAATAAACTTACTATATACTTCCAATCGAACCCCAATTGGTTCATTAATGTCATATATATTATTATATAAGTCTTATGGCCGAACCTTAGATTTTTAGGACCATTATATCAAATAATAATATAATATTTCTTTTAAAAACTATTTTATGTCAATTTTGACACTATTTGGTATTTGTTAAAATAATAACAACATGATTACTTCAAAAAAATACATTGAATCAATCATATCATGTCATATTCACCTATAAAATTCGTGGATATCATAAAAACTTTGAAATTATATTTATTTTAATATTTATAATAACATTTATATGATTCTTTCATGAATAAGGTAATTACTGCATCATCATTGTGTCATAAATAACTTTATTTATATATTGTTTAAAATTATAAATAAAATACCATGATGTAGTAAATCCTTTTATCCTTCTAATGAATATTTATAATCGAATTTATCTTATTCAAAACCCAATATTAAAAATGTTTTAGTTATTAAAATTTGATTTTAACTCTTTTAACTTTTCTTTGAATTAAATAATAATAAATGTCCTAATATAATACAAGTGGACCTAAATGATAATATTTTATTCCTAAGGTTGTTTTTGGTCAAGATAAACTTGTACAATAGAATTAAGACATGTGTGATGGTAATATTAATATCATTTTTACCCTTAATTACCCTATTTAATTTTGATCGTGGTAAATAAAAATAAAAAGTTACTATTCACCAATAATTATTTTCATCTCATTGAACCATATTTTAATCCTTGATATTAACCGTGTCTCTCGGATTTTCCAAATTCAGCTAACATAATTGGTAAAATTAAGCATTATGTGAATTTTCAAAAGCTCCCAGGAGGTGGGTAAAAGACCGTGAAAAGTTCAATAAATTTTTTATATATCTACAATTATTATAAACTGACTCCAATGAATTACATTGAACTTATATAGGTATTTTGTATCTATTTTGACATCAAATAATCTAAATAAAGTAAATAATTATTTAAATAAAAATTCGGTTTTAAACTATAACTCAGTGTTTTTCACTATTCATCAAAAATTAAAAGTTTTCAGAAAAATACCAAAAATTTACCCTAAGCTAATTTTAATATTCTGAATTCAAAAATGAAGTCTATTTTACCAAATTAAAAACATATATGTTTCATTTATTAATTTAAAATTAATTCCCGCTGTCAAAACAAAGAGTGTTTTTAAGAAACAATAACTATCAAAAGATTGACACTTGTTTATGTTCGATTTAAATGTGAAATTATGTCCAATGACCAACATTGGATTAAATTGTAAAAATATATTATAAATATAATTTAAAACCAATTTAATAAAAAATTTATCACAATTAATTATTTCGATTAAAAAAGTTGTTTTTAATTAAAATTTAGTATTTTTTACTATTCATCATAATATGAAAGTTATCAGAAAAGTACCAAAAAATCACCCTAAGCTAATTTTGATATTATAAATCCAAAAATGAAGTCCCTTTTACAAGATAAAATGTATAAAATTTCCAAAAGTGGGTATTACTATTTATAACGGCTGGTTTGATTGGTTGTGTTGTATGTTAGAACTCGAAGTTGCGTACAACACACGCTACTGTATTATTCAAAGAGAAGCATACCATGAAAGATTGGGGTGTTACATTATCCCCTCCTTCAATAAATTTCATCTTTGCAATTTATGCTCGTTATTGGAAACTTGGGGTTGACATTTCAAAATATCTTAGTTGAAATCCCACATCCAAAAAATGGATTAATGAGGCCTCTATTTAAAATAAAGAGTTGTAAGTATGAAGGTTACCAAAAATAACACATACTAGGGTTCCATGTAGGAAAATATGGATATGGAAGGGAAATATAACCCTCAATATCTGATGGAGAGTGGTAGAGAACATGGCTATGAAAATGCCAATAATCCCAAAGCCATAAATTTATGATGATCTAAGGTACCATATAGGAAAACATTTTTGTTCTATGTTCCTTTTCTTAATGTTGAGGAATTTATTTATTAGATTGGATAAGATCATAAAGAGATATACTTACTTTATAATTAGAGTTCTATCCATTAATAAATTTCTACCACAAACTCATCTTTCACTACAAAACATAATACAACTCAAAAATACTCTATTTATCCTAATCGTATAGGGTTCCAAATATAATGAATGTATAATTCACATATCAGACCCATTAAAAAAGAAACTACATTATACAATCCCGGGACTTCACGTAGTCCAGTGGTAGGCGATAAATCCCAATCGTACTATGGTTGTGGGTTTGATTCCCACAGCTTTTTCCAATGCGATGAGTTGTCGCACGGTCTGTGTGTTTTCCTTTTACAAAAATACAAAAATAACCTTTCAAACATAATCCATTCCAACATTTAGACTTATCCAAAATACTACTATCCAAACTCACTGTCCAAAATTTATAATAAAGTTAAACACAATGAAGATCCTTTTTACCATGTAATAACATTTGAACACCTTCACCATATATTATTTTAAAACATGGTAACATCCTGAATTACCATAAAACCTTATTGATTACATTCATGATCCCTTATTATTTATATAATACTGGATATACTCCTTTGATCAAAAATGTTGTAAACTCCAACGATGAAAAATCATTAATCAGTTTCGAGGTATTCAAGAATATCCAATATAATTTACCCAAATCAACTATATCTTATTCAAAAATCAATGCCTCAAAATTAAGACCATATTAAGGTTTATCTTTCATTCAACCAGGTAATTTAAAAAAATGTTTAACTCACTGTAGAGTCACTTTTCTTAGTACTATAAAATCTCAAATCCTTATTGAAATAGTACTACAATACAATCTTTATTTATTTCCAGAACATCATTGATACAACACTTAAATGAAATAATTCCAAAATAACAACATAAGAACACTACTCATTCATCTTCATTTGTGGTAGTATCATAACTTGATTAATATCTAATAGCATCATTTCCTGCATAGTCTTATGACTGGGACATTGGTTCGCGTAGTGTCCAAACTCCTTGCAGATGAAGCATTGTACATTTGAAACCTTTTTCTTACACTTGCAGTCACGTAATTGGTGTCCTTTTTCTCTACACTTATAACACACTCCAATTCCCTTCAATCATTTTCTAAGGTGATTCTTTCCATAGTTATCACATATGGGAAAATCCTTCTTTACCTTATTCTCTTTATCTGTCCTTCTCTCTACCATACTTTTCTTCTATGGCTTCCCTTGAAAGCCATAGGACTCCGAGAATTATTTACTTATCTTATCAACACATGATACTATTTCTTCATGTGATGATAATACATGGGAGACTATTTCCTTTCTAAATTATGGCTTAGGACCATGAAAGATATGATCCTTCTTACTCTTTGGATCATTTGTATTGCTGGACTTCTCATTCATTCTACTGGGAGCCATTTCTAAACAATGACATACACTATATTAGTTTATGAATAGCATTACCTAATACCGAACTTGTAAAAAACTTAACATAAATTAAACAGTTTATGGATATAATCCATAATCCTAAAAATGTTTTCTTTGAGTAAGTATATAATCAAAATCCCTTCATAATGTTTTGTAAAGAAAATAAGAATTATCCTAAGCATATCCCCCGGGAGTGTCGTAACCAAGAGTGTAGTGAGGCCCGTTGTCGTGCACCAGTTCCCGTTTGAGTCTAGCTCAAAGCGGTGTTTTTGGGTTTTACCCCTAGGTACATCTGTGCCAGAGCCACCTCTACCTGCTCGTATCCAAACAGGGATGTATTTCTTGGAAAAATCACAAAATCCCTACAATACCAAAATTCTAGGAAGTTCTTCTAAACTAATCCTCAAAGTCTATCTTAGGGTGATGTGCTCTAATCCGAGTTTATCTAAATCTAGATTCCAAGGTTATTGCAAAACTTACTCTAATACTAACTGTAATGCCTTGACCCCAGTTACCCAGAGTTGGTGCATTATTTTAATACATTGGCATGATTACATGGAATCAAGTCCTGAAGGACCGATCGATTTAGCAGTCTTAGAAAATAGATTACATAAATGAATGTTAAATTACACTTTATAACATAAAAAACAATATAAATAATACTTTATGAATGCAATTATTCCATTGGCTTAACCCTGCATATCAATCAAAATACACTTCTTGGAATCCTGGGAAAAATAAAACAGAGAACGAGGTGATCTCAGATGCTTAGTAAGGATAAAAATATAGCGAAAACGTTAATAAATAAGAATAAACATTTAAGGCAATGCATAACAAAAAAAAATACTGCTAAACATTAACTTCATCACAATATGCCAAAAATAAAATGAAATATTTCCATTTACTTATTAACATGGATATTCTACTAGTCGAATAATTGCATGCAATATCAATAACCACTTTCATAATGATGGAATGCATAATTCTATACTATCATAACCACATAGTCAAGGCATCATTCCAAGATTACAAATAATATTGTTTCAAGGCATTGTAACAAGACACTAGTTTGTCTCATGAGACCTACCGGCGCATCGAGGAGCTATAACAGGATCCACCTGTCACTTACTAAGTGCAATGCATTCCTCATATGAACAGTTTTAAACAAAACATAAGCATTCATATTAAAACTAGCATACAAAATGTCAATACATTCTCCATAAACCATGAATGGTAAAAAAAACACATCTGCAGTCAAACATATCACAATACCTTCAATACAATATGGAAGTTTTGTATCATAATAAATCAACTTCAAATTAGCTTAAAATCCATCAAAGGATGTTGACATAGATGAAATCAAAACTATTTGAGAGAAATGTATCTTTTTTTAAAACATTTAAAAGTCACACATTTTGGAAAAGAAGTCATTGAAAGGCATTTTTTAATCAAAGTGTCCCATACCACTTTGAATCTTTTGAAAGGAAATAACATTTTAAAAACATTCATGTCCATATAAATAAATCTTTAAAAACCATTTTGAAGACATGGACATTAATGAGAAAGATTTAGAAGAATAAATATTTAAATCATTTGAAATGACGTTTTAGTAAAAAGTACCTTAAAATAATCCCTTTGAAAACTCTTTCTTAAAACATGGACATGGATAATAAATATGTCCCAATACATACTTACGTAAAAACAACCTCGGATAATAAAGAGGTTGTGAAATTAACCCTTACCAATTTGGTAACTTACGAAACATACACCCCATGAAAGAGGTATCATACAATGAATATGTAAATACACATAAATTAAAGTATATTACACAAAGAATACAATTGTGAGTAGTACATACACCACACAAAATCTAATAGTGGCAATATGGTACAAATCTCACGGGAATAAGGAGTGAGATGAAAACCCATTACCTTGCACTTTCCTTTAGTTGAAGGTATGTTTAGCCTCTTATATGAAGAAAATATTATGTTATTAAATTATACCAGAACCATATTAATATTTATGATATCATACATTATTCATTTATGACTTTATATTATCCATTTAATAATAATTTCCATGTTATATTAATATTTCGGGTAATAATCGCTTTCTTTATCGTACGTGTCTTAACTTGTTACTGTTGATTGTATAAATTAGATCATGATTTAAATACATATAAAATATAAAACATGATTTATTTATCATATATATTTAGAATATAAAAATTTATAATAGATGTATATATGAAATGGAAAACACCGTTTATGGAGACAGTAGTCCGTAAGTACACATAAATGTTGTTTCCGTTTTCATGTAGTATCGAATGGAAGTAAGTGAATAAGATATATGTATGTAATTAAATACTTATATATATAAATATATATACCTACATTAGAATTATTATGTCATATATTACATACTTATTAGTAATATATATTTTTATAATCGTCGATGAATGGTGAACTTGGAAATGAATCTCATCGCGTCGTGGAGACGATAATCCGTATGTACGCACGAGCAAAAATATCATTCTTTTGATATTTATATAATATATAATTTGATGGTATATAATATATACATAATCCTTATCATGTTATATTTATAATTTACATCAAATTCACATCATTATTATACCCATCCAAACAATAATGTATTGAATAACAATTACACCACGATGTGGAGACGGTAAGCCGTACGTACACACATATGGTGACATGTCATTCAAAGGGTGGATAGAATAATGAATTTGGTTGTACCATAATTATAATAACATAATAGTATATAGAATATACTGGAGTTATTTACAAAGAAAATGGAAGCGGAAGAAGAAATAAACTTGAAAGAGGGTGGTGAAATCATTACCTCATCTTCGGGTTCTTCCTTTTGATTTGATCAAAAGGGCTACCTAGGTTGGATTTATGATCATATTAAGGCCTCTAGGATTAAGGGATGATATTTTAGAGGGTATTTGGGCAGGTTTTGGTGGAGTCTAATTTCTTAGAAGGTGTGAATTAGAGAGAAGGGGGAGTGCCCTTTTATAAGAGGGGTGAGGGGCACCTTAGGAAAAAATTAAAATATTATTTTATAATCAATTCATATTAGGTTTCTAATGGATAAAAATATAATTATTTAAACTCTAAGGTGGGTATAGGCCGAAAAAAGCTCAACCAATAGGTTTTAGATAAGTTTTGGTTACCATTTTAACCTTATCATTTAGATTTAACTCTATGTTAAATAATTTAACTTTTACCATGTCTTCTTGTATTCTTACACTATATGGTTAATAAACTGACTATATACTTCCAATCTAACCCAAATTGCTTCATTAATGTCATATATATTATTATATAAGTCTTTTGGCCAAATCTTAGAATTTTAGGACCATTATATCAATTAATAATATAATATTTGTTTTAAAAACTGTTTTATGTCAATTTTGACACTATTTGGTATTTTTTAAATAATAACAACATGATTACTTCAAAAAAAATACATTCAATCAATCCTAACATGTCATATTAACCTAGATAATTCGTGGATGTCATAAAAACATTGAAATTATATTTATTTTAATATTTATAATACCATTTATTTGATTCTTTCATGAATAAGGTAATTACTGCATTATCATTGTGTCATAAATAAATTTATTTATATAATGTCTAAAATTTATATATAAAATACCATGATGTAGGAAATATTTTTATCCTTCTAATTAATATTTATAATAGAATTTATCTTATGCAAAACCCTATATTAAAAATGTTTTAGTTATTAAACTTTGATTTTAACTCTTTTAACTCTTATTTGAATTAAATAATAATAAATGTCCTAATCTAATCCAAGTAGACCTAAATGATAATATTTTATTCCTAAGGTTGTTTTTGGTCGAGATAAACGTTTCCAATATAATTAGGACATTTATGAGGGTAATATTAATATCATTTTTACCCTTAATTACCCTATTATTTTTAACCGTGGTAAATAAAAGTAAAAAGTTACTATTCACCAACAATTATTTTAATCTCATTAAACCACATTTTAATCATTTATATTAACCTTGACTCTCTTATTTTCTAAATTCAGCTCACAGAAGTGGTAAAATTATGTTTCATGTGAATTTCCAAAAGCTCATAGTAGGTGGGTAAAAGACGATGAAAAGTTCAATAAAATCTTTATGTATCTAAAATTATTGTAAACTGACTCCAATGAATTATATTGAACATATATAGTTATTATCTATCTATTTTTACATTAAATAATTTAAAAAAAATAATTAATTATTTAAATAAAAATTCGGTTTTAAACTATAACTCAGTGTTTATCACTATTCGTCAAAAATAAAAAATTTTCAGAAAAATTCCAAAAAATTTACCGTAAGCTAATTTTGATATTCCGAATTCAATAATGAAGTTTATTTTACCAAATTCAAAACATGGAATTTGTATTTATTAATTAAAAATTAATTTCCACTATCAAAACAACAAACGTGTTTTTAAGAAACAATAACTATCAAAAGATTGACACTTGTTTATGTCCGGTTTAAATGTGAAATTATGTCCAATGACCAAAATTGGATTAAATTGTTAAAATATATTCTAAATATAATTTAAAACTACTCAAATTCAAAATTTATCACTATTAATTATTTTGATTAAAAAAATTGTTTTTAATTAAAATTTAGTAATTTTCACTATTCAGCAAAATATGAAAGTTATCAGAAAAGTACAAAAAATTCCCCATAAGCTAATTTAGATATTCTGAATCCAAAAATGAAGTCCATTTGGAAAGATAAAATGTATAAAATTTCAAAAAGTGGGTATTAATATTCAGAGTGGCTGGTTTGATTGGTTGTGGTGTGTGTTAGAACTCGAAGTTGCGTACAACACACACTACTGTATTATTCAAAGAGAAATGTATCGTGAAAGCTTGGGGTGTTACATGTGTCTTTTAAGGAATGATACGTGTGTATATTGAATCTATGTAAGATGTCATTTCATGGTAAAATGGAACCCTTTTTATGTTTATTTTGGAATAATGGATGTTTCAATATGTATACTTGAGAGAATAATAATTAAATTAAACTATAGGGGCTATCAAATCTCATGGTGAGGTTCAGTGATGGATCTCATTGATGAGAAGTTTTATGATGGGTATTTTGTAACAACCCCCATACATCATGGTATGAGTTGGTATATTTGTAGTGATTTAATGGTTATTTTATCCCCTTATTAATATGTAAATGCGTAGAGTAGTCTCAAGATTTGAGAATGAGAGAATAGATGAGGTGCTGGAAATCATCCCAAGGAGATGATTACCACTATAAACTCATAAGGAGTCTACAAGACTTCCTATGTCTTATACAGTGGGTTCTACCCCACCACCATGGGTATAAGGGTGTGAATCAAGCCTTGATGTCCCACTAAGAGTTTAGTGGAATCCTCTAGAGTTATAATATGACACCATAACCCCATTTTTTTGAAAAGTGTTTTCGTAATTATATTTCTGAAATTTTATTTCATACATTATCATTTTCTTCCATTAATAAATATTTCATTCTCCCATATCATCCCTTTAATCTCATCACTAACTTTAATTTATCCCATTTAATTCATCAAATAATTAAGTTTCATCACGTATATTGATCTCGGTTTTTTATATCTATTCTCATGTGACCTTATATTCTGTGTATCATGGGATATTTCATCTCTCACCATTACAAATCCCTAAAAGTTTGTTTTTCATCTAATTTGTGCATTTATATTGATTAATATTGATTCATCCAATTGTAGTGGATTATAATAAGTCTTTTACAACAAGTTGGGTGGTGCCTATAATTTGAATTTATTTTATAGGGGTTTCTTAAATAATGTAACATGCACATGTTGGTGGGTGGGGGGAATGAACCTAAAATGGATAAATTTAAATTTTATTGAGTGTTAACTGGTTATTAAAAAATATCTTTCTAATGATATATAATTTAATTTTTATGTTTAAAATACAAGGCAATCGATTTCCATGTTGCTTTGGGAAAGTGATTACATACTTTAGAATTCGAACCCATGATAGGAATCCTTATGTGATGTTTTATGGGAATATATTTATTGTTATCATTTATTATCTATTGACAATGGGAATCTAGAGATTTGGGTTAATATAGTCGTGAATATATTTATTTTTTGGTTTTGAAGTTTTTAGCATTGATATTCCTTGACTTTTGTATAATGGTTGTGAGTGTAGAATCTTAGTCAAACAAATGGGTGGATGGATTGAGTTAGCCCCATCTAGGTTTATTTTAAAAAGGGTTTAGGATTCCTAGTGAGTGATTCGGGGGAGTATAGGTATATGATATAAGTGATTTGTGTTATTAGAATATTGTGTAGTAATTGGATGGGCCAATGAGCACATAACACACAACCCATTTGTATGGTGACTAGATGGGTTAGTGAATACTAACCTATTATTCAATTTATGTGGCTATTGGAATGGTTGATGAGGCTGACCTAGTATCCTATTTGTGTTTTTATTGAACGGGTAAGTGAGGGTTTGACTATTATCCCATAATCTTGATGTAATCACGGGATAGTGGCGTCCAATCCAGTATCATGATTATAATGTGTATGTATAGTTTCATGGATTCCAACCTGGTGTCCCATAATGGTTACTATACTATCGGTGTATAGGAACTCATTATACCTTTTTGTGATATGTTCAAAATTTTGACCAGTGTTTGACTACGTATGTATGCCACACTCTGGTTGGATCATATAGTAATCAAGGATGATATAAGAGTTTATTATTTTTGTTTTGGTAGCCAAATCAAATTATGAATGAACTCATATATGATAGATATATTTATGAACATAATTGGTGGTGATCTACTAAGTACATTAATCAAACTCTACATGTACACTTTAGTGGGTGTGTAAACTTCATGGTTAGTGATATATTTAAGTTCAAGGTTCTTGTGATCTATAGATGACTAAAGGATTGATATACGTGAGTGGGAAATGAGATGGGGTGGTTCCTTGGACGCATATTTTGTTCAAGTACCCATTATTTTATACATTTTAGATTATGTGTAATATATGATCAATCCATTGATGATCTTTTACTTTATGCATAACATTTACGACATTATTAGGGGTTATTTTATTTTCATTGAAAGTTATGTTTTATTATAGGAATCTTATGGATGCAATGTCAATATTGTGTTTTTATGTAATGGGACTAGTTTAGAATTGTTGGGAATCAATTAAGGTAGTAGGGGTGTAACACCCTGACCCTATTTACCCTGAATTGGTGCATTAGTACATAAACATTCGCATGATACAAGGAATCATGTCCCGAAAAACCACTCAGGTTAGTAGGCTTGGAAGTACTAGATATATACATAAGTTTTACATTACATCATGAAATAAAAAAACAACATTGTTCCCCTTAAAAAACTCTTATATCCCTTAACCTATTCCTACAGGATAATCCTAATATACTTCTTTGCATCTTGGAAAAAATAAAACATAAGAAAGGGGTGAGATCAGATGCTCCATAAGGATAACAATATAGCGGAAACTGTCATAAATAAGAATAAACATTTAAGGCAATGTATAAGACTTGAACACAATCCTTTTAAAGATAAAGATCATCATAATATGGCAACGATAAGTCAAATAATTCCATTTACATATTCACATGGTAATTCTACTAGTAGAATAATCACATGTAATATAAATAGCCAATTTCATAATGATGGAATGCATAACGCCAGACTTCATAACCACATAGTCAAGGCCTTCTGCCAAGACTACAAATTAGATTTTGTCAAGGCCTTGTGCCAAGACACTAGTTTGTCTCATGAGATCTACTGATGCATTGAGGAGCTGTATCAGGCTCCTCCCATCACTTTCTAAGTCCAATTTTGTCCTCATATGTTAATATTTAAACATAAATTAAACATTCGTATTAAAACTAGCATAGAAAATTTCAATACTTTATCCATAAATCATGAATGGTATAAAAATAACACATCCACAATTAAACATATCTCAAAACCTTTAATATAGTATGAAATATTTGTATCATAATAAATCAACCTCGATAAATAATAATATCACATAAATGAAGTTGACATAGTATAAAATGATCAGTAAAAATCATTGAGAGAAATATCCCTTTTTCATGAAAACATTTAAAAGTCTCACTATTTATCAAGAAGCTCTTTAAAATAGATTTTTGAATCAAAGTTTCCCATACAAATTAGAAACATTTAAAAGTAATTTCAATTTTAAAACATTAATTTCTATATAAATAAAACCTTAAAACCATTTTTAAAACATGTACATTAATGAGAACGATTTAGAAGGCTAAAAATTTAAAACATTTAATTTGATATTTTAGTTTGAGTTTTTAACCAAATGAGAGATGGTTGAATAAAAATAATTGAGGTAATAAAAACTTTATAATATAACGAGAATAAAGGGATTCATGATATACTATGTTAAAGTAAATTTTTTAGCAAATAAAAGTTAATTAGTGCATAACTAAAAAGAAGTCTCAATGGAATGTAAGTTGAGATGAATTACTTTATAAAGACCGTATCCTTAGGGTAAGGATAAATCAACAACATAATTATGTTTGAAAAATATAAATACACACAATATTATTGGATATTCAGTGCAAATCAATCAGTGGAAATTCTCACATATTCTCATAAAAACAACACCAATGACTTGGATGTTTAACTTAATGAATAGAAATTGATTTAAAATTACACTTATCAAGTTTACATCAATGACTTGAGAATTTATCAATGAGGTGATTATGAGTATCAAAATAATATCCACAAAAAAGAGTGTGGAAATTACTACATAAGTAAATAAATAGTGATTTCACACATAATCTTGGAGTAAAGTAATCAATCAAGTTTGCATAAAATTAAATGAGTGGAAATTGAAATTTGAAATTCCCTTAACTGTTTGGTATCTTATGAATCATAAAACCCATTAAATAAGGACCATCCAATGATGATGTAAATACCCATAAATTAAAGTATATTATGGAAACAATACAATCATAGGTAGTACATACACCACACAAAAGGTAACAGTGGAAAATATATCATGAATCTCACAGGAATAAAAGTGAGATGAAAACCCCTTACTGTTGGGAAAAAATCCCTCTACGTATCATTGAAGAATTTTTTAGGTGATTGTGTTTATTAACAAAGTGGAAATCTATACTGTGATTATTGACAAAGAAAAACAATGACATAAAAATTTGTTTTCAAAGGGAATTTCATGGTGGAATGTCAAGTTCAAGAGACGTGGTCAACAATCCATGTTTGATTCAAGAACGTCGATAAAGGAATGGGCAATCTAGAGACGGTACAAAAAGAAAAGATACAAGGTGGTTCCGTTTTCTAGTGTTTGCCAAATTTTTGGGCCTGAAAATCAAAAATGATGAAAAGTGGTTTTTGAAAAAGGGAATTGTGAACCATGTTCTTGAAGGTGAGGATAATTGTGTGCCATATGTTTTTCAATATCAGATCATCAAAATATGGAAAAGGGATAAGGGTTGCACAAGTATTGGCTTGGTAGCGCAGGTGACTTGCGCACCGAGAAAGGAATTGCGCGCCGGTGCCTAGGAGGATTGGAAACTTGCATGCCTATTGTTTTTCAATATCAGAAGATCAGAATATGGAAAAGGAAAGAGGGTTGTGCGGGTATTTGGGTTGGTCGCGTAAGTGACTTGCAGGGGAAGAGATCTGCGCACCGAGACTTGCGCGCTGAGGGGTGACTTGCGCGCCGTCGTGTAGGTTTACCAAATGCCTATAAATACTAGACCACCCTCCTCATTTCTAACGGAGTTCAACACTTAGAAAATTCAGCGCTCCCGTTGCGCAGGTGTGGTGGTCGCGCAAGTGGCGGTGGGTTGCGTAAGTAGGACTTGCGCGCCTGATTTGAAGAAGCGCAGTTGTTGTTAGTTGTGCGCCAATATTGGTTTGGGCGTAAATGAAAGTGGGTCGCACAAGTTTGGAGTTGTAGAAAACTTGTGTTTTGCATGTGGTTGAGGAAGACTTGTGTGCTAGTTTTGACTTGTGCGCCAATACTTACACACCAGATTAGACTTGCGCACCAAGTAAGGTTGATTTTCTCGGTAGTGTTTTCGGGCTGCGTGGAAGCTGGAAGTTTTCCCGATACCTTTGGTGAAAAGAGAGATTCATCTATGGGTGAAATTTAGACTTCAATAGAAAATCCACATACAACCGAGGATGTGTTCATTAGAAATAATGAAGAAACCTACAAGTCTATAAACTGTGAGTGGATCCTTTCTGGAGCAGTGAGCAAAAGAAGAGGAAGAAGATGATCCTCTCTACTGGCAGTGAGCCAGAGAGAGAGGAATAGGGAGTGAACCTTGGGAAAGTAGTGGTCTGACCCTAAACCATTTAAAGGTAGTGAGCCTGGGAGAGAGTGACTATGCCCGAACCTTGTAATCCACATCTAGTGAAGTTTAGTGGAATTTGGTAAGACCGAAAACCTGTCGACGTATGCTCCTTGGACATAGCCCTTAGCGGTGAACCAAGTAAAAATTACTGTGTCCTGTGCTTGCTTTACTTTCTATTCATATTGTGCAACATGAAAGAGAGAAGAGTTTTTTTATTAACAACAAAACAAGATCAGAACGGGCTTTAATTTTAAATTAGTCTTACCCTGATTCACCCCCCCTCTCAGGTTATTCAGCCTTGTGGACCTAACAATTGGTATCAGAGGGAAGGATGATATTTGTTCTTCTCTCAATGTACGTCACTAATCATAAAGGTATTCCAATCCTCGATGGATGTAATTTTCAGATATGGAAGAATCGAATGAAAAAATATTTCCAATCTTTGGGAATGTATGTGTTTTTAGAAGCTATGCATGGTATCACTGCTGATATTAATAGTGGTGCATTATCAAAAGCTGAGCATAGAGAGTTGGATGCTGATTCCAAAGCAATCAATGCCATAGGGGGAGCCCTTTACAATCCCATCTATACAAAGGTGATGTCATGCAAAACGTCACATGCCATGTGGGAAAAGTTATTGAATATATATAAAGGAGATACAAAGGGCAGAGAGGAAAAACTGCAAGTGCTGTGGAATAAGTATGAAGATCTAAAGATGAACCCGAATGAGTCTATTGATGCATTCTTTGGTAGGGTAAATATTTTTGTGGAAGATATGCGGGGACTTGGTGAAGTCATTGAAGACATAAACATCTTAAAGAGCATCTTGAGGAAGATTCCACTTCGATTCAATTCAAAAGTTTCAGTTCTAGAAGATAAAGATCCCAAAGAGCTGACACTAGACAATTTACACAGTACCTTGGTTTCATATGAGATGAGGAATGATGATAACAAGGCTGTGAAAAATGGGAAATCCAAAGAGATGGCATTTAAGGCCATGAAGAAGCTCACCATTGAAGATTCTCAGGAAGAGGAAGAGACATATGAGGTTATGTCCTTCATTTCCTCAAATCTTCAAAGACGAAAAGGAAAGTTCAAAGGGAAAATTCCACTTTCTTGCTTTAGATGTGGAAAAGTTGGTCATCTTGCTACAAGATGACCCAAAAGGTTTCAAAGAAGAAAATGATTAAGATGAAGTTGAAAATACGAAGAAGAAATATTCAGCGTATGTGAAAGGGAAGAAGCAGTTCAAGAGAAATTTCTTCATGAAGAAGAATATTCTTTCACAAGAAATAGACAGCTCAGATGAGTCTGAGGGTGAAGAGGTTGAAGAGTTTGAAAATTGTAAGGATCATGGAAAAAATGAAATGGTGGATGTTGTCGGTAGTGCTCAAGAAAAGGAAGAAACCAAAGGTGATGAAGAAGAAGATGAAATTGAAAGGAGAGTTGACATGGAAGCTGAATTAGAAGCATCTCTTGAAGAAATAGATATTTGGAGAGAAAAAACAATGAAATCCAACAAGGTAGTACATGATGCCAAACTCTACATGAAACAACAAGAAGAAGATAATTCTAAGCATGTAAAAGAAATAAAAAACCTTAAGTCTTCGAGGCTAGAGAGAACAGTAATGGTTGATGATCATAAGCTCAAGATTGAATAACAAAAAATGGAGATCGATGGACTGAATAGAAAATTGAAAGATCACGTCAAGTGTATCAAAGATCTTGAAGAAGAAGTTGTCTGTCTGAGGAGAAAAGTCAAAGACTAGGAAAAACCATTGATTCCTAATACATTCTCAGGAAAGCAGGATATTACGAAGACTAAAAAGATGAAAGAGGAGCCTATTTGTTTAGTAGGAAAGAAGCATCAATTGAACTTAGACGTTAAAGATGATTCAGGTCTTGATAGGAAGCAAAAATCTGTGGCAATTGAAGTCAGACCGAAAGCACCCATCCTGAAATTAAAGGTTGTTTTGGGCACAAATTAGAATAAGAATATTCAGAGATCCCAAGGGTAAACTTGTAGTGTTGAAGAAACATGAAGGAATGCACCTTGTATCAGGTGTTATTGTTGTGGTAAGATGTTACATTCACAGTATGTGTGTTCCATAGCCAAGAGATATCGAAGGGAACAAGAACAGAGGTGGCAGCCAAACAGAGAACGGTTTTCCAGAACATATTCAGAAGGAAACTGTTTTGGGTGTGGTGGATTTGGGCACATAAGTACTGCACTTCGACCATACGGAGAAATGTGCCAAAGCAAAATCAAAATGTTCAAAAGCAGCAGATCAATAAACCACTATGTGAGTTAAAAATGAAAAACAGATTTGCGGCTTTACAAGAGGAAGATGGTCCATTATACTTTGAGAAAGAACATAAGTCTCAATCCATGCCGAGTGTGAAGGAAAACGTATGGACGAAGAAGAAGAAAAATGAGAAGGCTATGGTGGAAAAAATTGCCTTTAAGGCATCAGATCGCTCTGGTGTATGGATCCTTGATAGTGGTTACACATCCCACATGACAGGTAATGAGGATCTTGTTACAGGTATAAAATATGACAAATAAGGAGTTGTAAAATTTGGTAACGATGAAGGAATGAAGATTGTTGGTTCAGGAAAATCCATGGTTGGGGGAAAAGAAATAAGACGTACTGATGTTTTGGTTGTAGAGGATCTTAGTCACAACTTGCTCAGTGTCAGTCAACTATGTGACTCTTGGAACTCTATCCGATTTACAATTGAAGATGTGTGTTGTGAAAGGAAAAGATGGAGCAGTTGTTCTATATGGAAAAAGGACAAAGGTAAATCTTTACCTTGTAGGTGGGAAAAAAGATACATGTTTTTTATCCAGAGAAGAAGAAAACCAGTTGTGGCATAAGCGACTAGGTCATCTATGCCAACCATCCAGGGGAGATATGGTAAAGTGTGATGCTGCTAGAGACCTTCCTAAACTATCACATGATCTCACTCATATGTGTGATGCTTTCCAACAAGGGAATATCATCAGAAATACATATAGACCAAAGGAACAGAAATCAACTAGAGTACTTGAATTGGTGCATGCTGATATATGTGGACCTATATCACCATGATCCATAAATGGGAAAAGGTACTATGTCTTTTTCATTGATGATTATAGAAAAATGGATTGGGTATTTGTCATTACCCATAAGACAGAAGTGTTCAGTTGTATCAAGCAGTATAGGAGGGAATCAGAAAGGATGCTTGGGAAGAAAATTTTGATGTTTCGTATAGATAACGGTACAGAATTCACAAACAATCAAGTGTAAGACTATCTCGAGAAACACGAGATAAGGCATCAAGTTTCATCAATAAGAACTCCCCAACAGAATGGAGTTGTTGAAAGGAGAAATCATATCATCAACAACATGGCCAGAACAATTCTTATTGAAAATGACCTACCAGAGAAATTTTGGAAGGATGCAGTTTTGACATCTGTATATATTTTGAACAGGTCTCTATTGTGACCGAAGCAGGGGAAGACTCCCTTTGAAATGTGATACCAAAAGAAGACAACACTGATATATTTTATAATATTTGGGAGTAAGTGGTTCATTCTCAATAAAGAAAATCACAAGAATTTTGAGTCACATGGAGATGAGGGGATATTCCTTGGCTACTCAGGGAAAATAAAAGCATATAAATGTTTCAACAAAAGGCTGGGAAAAATTATTGAGAGCAATGATGTCACAATAGTTGAAAATGAACAGAATACTCAACGACCTAGTGAACAGGTTCTAGATGAAAGTGATCATGAGGTAAGCAACACAGGGGGAGTAGAAGTGGCCGAGACTGACTCAAAAGAAGATACTAATGATGAAAAAGAAAGTGTTAAGTTTGTGTCTGCAAGGAAGCCAAAGAGTCAAGCTGAAATTAACAGGAAAAAAATCATGGGTGATCAGATAGCTCTAGTTCAGACTCGATGAATGAAATCATTACAGAAAACATCGTTTTTATCTCAGGTGGAGCCAAAATGTTTTTCCGATGCAGCTGAAGATGAAAACTGGGTTTAGGCTATGAATGAAGAGGTTGATCAGATTGAGAAGAACCAAACATGGGAGATTGTTTTGAGGCTATCAAACAAGAATGTCATTGGGACTAAATGGTTCTATCGTAACAAGATGAATGACGATGGCACAATGATTCAGAATAAGGAAATTCTAGTGTGAAAGGGATACTCCCTGATAGAGGGAATAGATTTTGATGAGACATTTTCACCAGTTGCAAGGCTGGAGACAATCAGATTGTTTTTTGCCATAACAGTGCAAAGAAAGTTCAAAGTGTTCCAGATGGACGTCAAATACACATTCTTGAATGGAGTTCTAGAAGGGGACGTGTATATTTAGCAGCTAAATGGTTTTCACATTCATGTGGATGAGAAGAAAGTATGCAGGTTGAAGAAGGTCTTATATGGGCTGAAACAAACACCAAGGGCATAGTACTCAAGGCTTGATCAGTACTTGAAGAAGCCTGGTTTCCAGCATGGAGGAGTTGATTACAATCTCTATTTCATCAATGATAGTAATAAAAGGATTATGGTTTTTGTTTATGTTGATGACATATTATTTGGTGGATCAGATGAAGCTCAGTGGAGACTATTTTCTGAATTTATGAAAAATGAGTTTGAAATGTCAATGATTGGAAAGCTAACATTTTTCCATGGTCTACAAGTGACACAAGTAAGGAATGGAACATTCATTTCTCAATCCAAATATGCCAAGGAGGTTTTAAGAAGTTTTGGAATGGAAAACTCCAAGGAGATGAAGAATCTAGTTGCTACTCTGATGAAATTATCAAAAGATGAGGATGTCAAGGCAGTTAATATCATAGAATATAGGCAAATAATTGGAATTCTATTTTACTTGACCACAACAAGGCCTGATATTGTTTTCTCCACGTTCCAAGTAGCGAGATATTAGAGTAATCCCAATGAAATCCACATTATTGCTGTGAAAAGAATACTTCAGTATATCAAAGGCACCATGGATTTCGTTCTGATGTATAATGAAAAATCTCAATCAGTGTTATTGGGTTACATAGATTAAGATTGAGCCGGATCAACAGATGATAGAAAATAAACCTCAGGAGGTGCATTCTATCTTGATTGATTGTGTATTTATTGTCTAGGCAAGAAACAAGACTGCATTTCTTTGAGCACCGCTGAAGCTTAGTATATTGCAGTCGCTCAAACATGCACACAGTTATTGTGGATGAAGTAGCAGCTTGACGATATGGAAGTTGAAGTGAAGTCTCTGATCGGAATCCAGTGTGATAACTCACGTGATATAAATCTCAGCAAAAATCACGTCCATTACTCAAGGTCAAAGCACATTGAGATAAAGTATAATTTTATCAAGGAGAAAGTAGAGAATGGAATCATGAAGTTATAGTATGTTTCTACAGAGATATAGGTTGCATACATTCTGACAAAGGCCTTACCCAAGGTAGATTTTGAGAGGCATCGACTGGCTCTGGGAGTTCAGTCGACTCCTCGCACTTGAAAGAGTTTGGATGTAGAACCAACCCCTCTCCCTGAGGTATGACATGTATTTCCCTAATGTGATGATGTGTTATCTACTCCGTTACAGACTACAAAGGAGTCTCTTTTGGGTCCGTTGACAAAGGGGGAGAAAATAGTGATCGTTCAAGGGGGAGACAATGTGGCTATTTGAGAAATCATGAAAGATACGGGGAGAAGCTGATAGGTGGAGCAGCCAGATAGGGGGAGTTGAATGTACTTAGCCAGAGCATAGCATGGACAATACTGGAAATAGTTCTAAAGAGGTTTTGAAGCTGACAAGGGTTTGAGCTTTGAACAGAAAGGGGGAGCGTAATAAATCTGACAATGCTAGAAGCGATCGATCAAAGAATAGATATCACGACAGTTGAGGATCATGATAAAAGAAAAAGAGAGATGTTGGAATGTGGTAAGAATATTTCCAACAATTGGTATCAGTTTGGCAAAAATTGTTATCAGTTTGGTGTCAACAGTGGATGTCAGAAATGAAGTGATTCATTGATGACCTTTTCATTTACTCTTGTTTCTCATGCCGAGCATTGCTCACATGGGCTTAGAGTATGTGTTGAGCAAATCCTTGATCACTATCAAAATCACAAAAGGTGAATGGTGGCTGAAGAATTAACGATGTATCTTTTTATGGAAGAGTTACCAACAAACCCAAAGGGGGAGATTATTGGAAAAAAAATCCCTCAAGGTAAAATTGAATCATTTTTGAGGTGATTGTGTTTGTTGAAAATGTGGACATATGTGTTGTGATTGTTGAAAAAGAAAAACAATGACATACAAATTTGTTGACAAAGGGGATGTCATGGTGGAATTTCAAGTTTAAGGGATGTGTTCAATGATCCATGTTTGATTCAAGAACGTCAACAAAGGAATGGATGATCTGGAGGCGGTAAAAAAAGAACAGATACAAGGTTGCACCATTTTCTAGTGTTTGCCAAATTTTTGGTCCTGAAAATAGATAAATGAAGAAAAGTGGTTTTTGGCAAAGGGACTTGCGCGCCAGGTTTTTGAAGTTGAGGATACTTGCGTGCCATATGTTTTTAAAGACCAGATCATCAAAATATGGCAAAGGGATAAGGGTCGCGGAAGTATTGGGTTGGTCATGCAGGTGACTTGCGCGCCGAGAAAGGACTTGTGCGCCGGTGCCTAAGAGGATTAGAAACCTGCACGCCTATTGTTTTTCAAGATCAGATGATCATAATATGGAAAAGGAAAGAGGGTCGCACATGAATTTTGTTTGGTCGTGCAAATAACTTGTAGGTGAAGAGATCTGTGCACCGAGACTTGCGCGCCGAGGGGTGACTTGTGCGCCACCGCGTAAGTTTACCGAATGCCTATAAATACTGGTTCACCCCTCCTCATTTCTAACGGAGTTCAACACTTAGAAAATTCAGATCTCCCATCATGCAGGTGTGGTGGTCATGAAAGTGGTGGTGGGTCACGCAAGTAGGACTTGGGCGCCTGAATTAAAGAAGCGCAGTTGTTGTTAGTTGCACGCCAATATTGGTTTGGGCGTAAACAGAAGTGGGTCACACAAGTTTGGAGTTGCAAAATCTTATGTCCTACAAGTGGTTGAGGAAGAATTGAGCGCCAGTTGTGACTTGCGCTCTAGATTAGACTTGTGTTCCAAGTAAGGTTGATTTCCTCAGCAGTGTTTTCGGGCTGTGTGGAAGCTGGAAGTTTTCCCGATACCTTTGTTGCAAAGAGAGATTCATCTACGAGTGAAAGATGGACTTCACCAAAGCATCCACATATAATAGAGGATGTATTCATTAGAGATAATGAAGAGACCTACAAGTCTATAAACTGTGAGTGGATCCTTTCTGGAGCAGTGAGAAAAGGAAGAGGAATAAGGTGATCCTCTCCACTGACAGTAATCCAGAGAGAGAGAAATAGGGAGTGACCCTTGGGAAAGTAGTGAGATGACCTTTAACCTTGTAAAGGTAGTGAGCATGAGATAGAGTGACTGTGCATGAACCTTGTAATCCACAACTAGTGAAGTTTAGTGGAATTTGGTATGATCGACAACATGTCGGCGTATGATCCTTGGACGTAGCCATTAGCGGTGAACCAAGTAAATTTTTTTGTGTCCTATTATTGATTTACATTCTGTTTATATTGTGCAACAGGAAAGAGAGAGAAGACTGTTTTTATTAACAACGAAACAAGATCAGAACAGTCTTTAATTTTAAATTAGTCATACCCTAATTCACCCGCTCTATTGGGGTATTCAGCCTTGTGGACCCAAAAATTGGTATTAGAGGGAAGGTTGATATTTTTTCTTCTCTAAATGTAGGTCACTAATCATAATGGGATTCTGATATTCAATGGATGTAATTGTCAGATATTGAAGAATCAAATGCAACACTATTTCTGATCTTTGGTAATGGAAGTGTTTTCAGCAGCTACGCATGGTATCACCGCTGATATTAATAGTGGTGCATTATCAGAAACTGAGCATAGAGAGATGGATGCTGATGAAAAATCAATCAAGGCCTTAGTGGGAGCCCTTTCCAATCCCATTTATACAAAGGTGATGTCAGGAAAAATGTCACATGCCATGTGGGGAAAGCTATTGAATATATATGAAGTAGATACAAAGGTCAGAGAGGAAAAGCAGCAAGTGTTGTGGAATAAGTATAAAGATCTAAAGGTGAACCCAAATGAGTCTATTGATGCATTCTTTGACAGGGTAAATATTGTTGTGGAAGATATGTGATGACTTGATGAAGTCATTAAAGACATAAATATCATAAAGCGCATCTTGAGGAAGCTTCCACCTCAATTCAATCCGAAAGTTTTAGTTCTAGAAGATAAAGATCCCTAAGAGCTGACACTGGACAATTTACACATTACCTTGGTTGCATATGAGATGAGGAATGATGATAACGAGACCATGGAAAAGGGGAAATACAAAGAGATTGCATTTAAGACCATGAAAAAGATCACCATTGAATATTCTCAGGAAGAGGAAGAGATAGATGAGGTTATGTCATTCCTTTCCTCAAATCTTAAAAGAGGAAAAGGAAAGTTCAAAGAGAAACATCCACTTGCTTGCTTTAGATGTGGAAAAGTTGGCCATCTTGCTGCAAGATGCCCCAAAAAGTTTCAAGAAGAAAATGATGAAGATGAAGTTGAAAATCCCAAAATAAATCTTCAGCCTATGTGAAAGGGAAGAATACGTTCAAGAGAAATTTCTTCAAGAAGATGAATCTTCTTTCACAAGAAATAGACAGCTCAAATGAGTCTGAGGGTGAAGAGGTTGAAGAGTTTCAAAATTTTAAAGATCATGGAAAAAATGCAAGGGTGGCTATTGTTGGTTGTGCTCAAGAAAAGGAAGAAACTGACGCAGGTGAAGAAGAAGAAGAAATTGAAGGGAGAGTTGACATGGAAGCTGAATTATAAGTATCTCTTGAAGAAATAGATATTTGGAGAGAAAAAACAAAGAAAGACAACAAGGTATTACATGATGCTAAACCCTACATGAAACTGTAGGAATAAGGGAAGTATGAGCTTGTAAAAGAAATAGAAAACCTTAAGTATTCGAGGCTAGAGAGAACATGAAAGGTTGATGAGCATAAGATCAAGATTGAAGAACAGAAAATGGAGATCAATGGCTTGAACGGAAAATTGAAAGAGCACGTCAATCATATAGAAGTGCTTGAAGAGGAAGTTGTCAGTCTGCGGAGAAAAGTCAAAGACCATGAAAAACCGTTGATTCCTAACACATTATTGGGAAACAAGGTTATTATGATGACTGAAAAATGAAATAGGAGCCTAGTTATTCAGTAGGAAAGAAGAAGCAATTTAGCTCAGATGTCACGGCTAGTTCAGGGCTTGATAAGAAGCAAAAATCTGTCGCAATTGAAGTCAGACCACAAGCACCTGTCCTAAAATTAAAGGTTTTTTTGGGCACAAATCATAATCAGAATATTCAGAGATCCCAAGGGGAAAATAATATTGTTGAAGAAACACGAAGGAATGAACCTTATATCAGGTGTTATTGTTGTGGGAATATGGGACATTCACAGTATGTGCGTTCCATAGCCAAGAGATATCGAAGGGAATAAGAACAGAGGTGGAAGCCAAACAGAGAATGGTTTTCCAGAACATATTTTGAAGGACACCGTTTTTGGTGCGGTGGATTTGGACACATGGATAGGTACTGCACTTCGACCAAACAGAGAAATGTGCCAAATAAGAATTAAAATGTTCGCAAGCAGCAGATCAATAAACCAACATGTGAGTTAAAAATTCAGAACAGATTTACGGCTTTGCAAGATGAAGCTGGTCCATCATACTCTGAGAAAGAACAGAAGTCTCAATCTATTTGGAGTGTGAAGGAAAAAAGTATGGACCAAGAAGAAGAAAAATGAGAAGGTTGTGGTGGCAGAAATTTCCCTGAAGGCATCCGATCACTCTGGTGTATGGATCCTTGATAGTGGTTGCACTTCCCACATGAAAAGTAATAAGGATCTTGTTACAGGCATAAAATATGACAAAGAAGGAGTTGTCAAATTTGGAATCAATGAAGGCCTAAAGATTTTTAGCTCAGGAAAAGCCATCTTTGGGCGAAAAGAAATGAGACATACTAATGTCATGATTGTAGAGGGTCTTAGTCATAACTTGCTCAGGGTCAATCAACTATGTGACTCTGGGTACTCTATCCGATTTACCAAGAAGATGTGTGTTGTGAAAGGAAAAGATAGATCAGTTGTTCTACAGGGAAAAAGGACAAAGGGAAATCTTTACCTTCTAGGTGGGGAAGAAGATACATGTCTTTTATCTAGATAAAAAGAAATCCAGTTGTGGCATAAGAGACTAGGTCATCTATGCCAACCATCCATGGAAGATCTGGTAAAGTGTGATGCTGCTAGAGACCTTCCAAAACTATCATGTGATCACACTCATACATGTGATGATTGGAAACAAGGCAAGATCATCAGAAAGACATACAGTCCAAAGGAACAGAAATCAACTAGAGTACTCGAATTGGTGCATACTGATGTATGTGGACCTATCTCACCACGAGCCATAAATGGGAAAAGGTACTATGTCCTTTTAATTGATGATTATAGAAGAATGCCTTGGGTATTTTTCATTACCCATAAGACAAAAGGGTTTAGTTGTATCAAGCAGTATAGGAGGGAATCAGAAAGGATTCTTGGGTATAAAATTTTGATGTTTCGTTCAGATAACGGTACAGAATTCATAAATAGTCAAGTGGAAGACTATCTCGATAAACACGGGAGAAGGCATCAAGTTTCATCAGTAAGAACTCCCCAACAGAATCGAGTTGTTGAGATGACCAATCAGATCATCAACAACATGGCCAGAACAATTCTTATCGAAACGGACCTACCAGTGAAATTTTGGAAAGAAGCAATTTTGAAATCGGTCTATATTTCAAACAGGTCTCTGTTGTGTCCAAAGAATGGGAAGACTCCGTATGGAATGTGGTACAGAAAGAATCCAACGCTGAAATACTTTCAAATATTTGGGAGTAAGTTCTTCATTCTCAACAAAGAAAATCAAAGGAAGTTTGAGTCACGAGGAGATAAGGGGACATTCCTTGGCTAATCAGGGAAAAGAAAATAATATAAATGTTTCAACAAAAGGCTGGGAAAACTTATTGAGATAAATGATGTCACTATAGTTGAAAATGAATAGAATACTCAACGACACAGTGAACAGGTTCTGGATAAAAGTGATGATGAGGTAAGAAACACAGTGGGAGAAGAAGTGGCAGAGGATGACTCAAAAGAAGATACTGATGATGATCAAGAAGGTTTCAAGTCTGTTTCTTCAAGGAAGCCAAAGAGTCAAGATGAAATTGATAGGAAGAATATCATTGGTGATCAGACAGCTCTAGTTTAGACTCGTATAATGAAATCATTACAGCAAACATTGTTTTTATCTTAGGTGGAGCCGGATTTATTTTTCGATGCAGCTGAAGATGAAAACTGGGTTGGGGCTATGAATGAAGAGCTTGATCATATTGAGAAGAACCAAACATGGGATATTGTTTCAAGGCCAGGAGACAAGAATGTCATCGGGACTAAATGGGTCTATCACAACAAGATGAATGAAGATGACATAGTGATTCGGAACAAAGCACGACTAGTGTGCAAGGGATAATCCCAAATAGAGGGAATAAATATTGATGAGACATTTGCACCAGTTGCAAGGCTGGAGACAATCAGATTATTTTTTTCCATAACAGTGCAAATAAAGTTCAAAGTGTTCCAGATGGACGTCAAATCAGCATTCTTGAATGGATTTCTAGAATAGGAGGTGTATATTGAGCATCCAGATGGTTTTCTCATTCATGAGGATGAGAACAAAGTTTGCAGGCTGAAGAAGGCATTGTATGGGATGAAACAATCCCTAAGGGCATGGTACTCATGGATTGATCAGTACTTGAAGAAGCCTGGTTTCCAGCGTGGAGGAGTTGATTACAATCTCTATTTCAGAAACGATAGTAATCAAAGGATGATGGTGTTGGTTTATGTTTATAAAATAATATTTGGTGGATCAGATGAAGCTCAGTGCAGACAGTTTAATGAATTCGTGAAAAATTTGTCTTAAATGTCAATGATTGGAGAGCTAATGTCTTTTCTTTGGTCTACAGGTGACACAAGGAAGGAATGGAATATTCATTTATCTATCCAAATATGCCAAGGAGGTTTTAAGAAGGTTTGGAATGGAAAATTCAAAGGAGATGATGACTCTGGTTGCTACATGGATGAAATTATCAAAAGATGAGGATGGAAAGGCAATTAATATCACAGAATACAGGAAAATTATTGGATGTCTGTTGTACTTGACAACAAAAAGGCCTGATACTGTTTTTGCCACATGCCAAGCAGCGAGATATCAGAGTAAACCCAAGGAAATCCAAATGATTGTAGTGAAAATAATACTTCGGTATATCAAAGGCACCGTGGATTTCATTATGATGTATAATAACTAATCTCAATCAGTGTTATTGGGTTACAAAGATGCAGATTGGGCCGGATCAATAGATGAAAGAAAATCAACATCAGGAGGTGTATTCTCTCTTGGTGGATTGTGTATTTCTTGGCTAAGTAAGAAATGGGATTGCATTTAATTGAGCACCAAGGAAGCTGAGTATATTGCGGCCACTCAAGCATGCACACGGTTATTGTGGATAAAGCAAAAACTTGATGATATGGGAGTTTAAGTGAAGTCTCTGATCGGAATCTAGCGTGATAACTAAAGTGCTATGAATCTCAGAAAAAATCCCTTCCATCACTCAAGGACAAAGAACATTGAGATAAAGTATCATTTTATCAAGGAGGAAGTTGATAAGGGAATTGTGAAGTTAGAGTATGTGCCTACAGAGCTACAGGTTGTAGACATTCTAACAATGGCCTTACCCATGGAATCTTTTGAGAGGCATCAACTGGCTCTCGGAGTTTAGTCGACTCCCCACACTTTAAAGAGTGTGGATGTGGAACCACCCCACTCTCCCCGAGGTTTGATGTGTGTTTCCCTAATGTGTTGATGTGTTCTCTACTCTGTAAAAGACTGCAAAGAAGTTTCCTTTGGGTTTGTTGAAAAAGTGGGAGAAAATAGTGATTGTTCAAGGAGGAGATAGTGTGGCTATTTGAGAAATCTTGAAAGATACGAGGAGATGCTGATAGGTGGAGCATCCAGATAGGGGGATTTGAACGTGCTTAGTCAGAGCTTAGCTTGGACAACACAGGATATAGGGATAAAGAGGTTTTGAAGCTCAAAAGGGTTGAAGCCATGAAAAGAAAGGGGGGGTGTATTAAATCTGACGATGCTAGAGGTGATCGATCAACGAATTGATATCAGGACAGCTGAGGATCGTGATAAAAGCAAAAGAGAGATGTTAGAATGTGGTAAGAAGATTTCCAACAATTGGTATCAGTTTGGTAAAAATTGGTATCAGTTTGGTGTCAACAGTGGATTCTAGAGATGAAGTGTTTTATGGATGACCTTTTCATTTACTCTTGTTTCTCATGCCGAGCATTACTCATGTGGGCTTAGAGTATGTGTTGAGTAAATCCTTGATCGCTATCAGAATCGTAAAAGGCGAATGGTGGCTGAAGAATTAATGATGTATCTTTTTTATGGAAGAGTTATCAACAAACCCAAAGGGGGAGATTTTTCGGAAAAAATACCTCAAGGTATCATTGAATCATTTTTGAGGTGATTGTGTTTGTTGACAAAGTGGACATCTGTGTTGTAATTGTTGAAAAAGCAAAACAATAACGTACATATTTTTTGAAAAAGGGGATTTCATTGTGGAAGGTCATGTTCAAGAGCTGTGGTCATTGATCCATGTTTGATTCAAGAGCGTCGACAAAGGAATGGATGATCTGGAGGTGGTACAAAAAGAACAAATACAAGGTGGTGCCGTTTTCCAGTGTTTGCCAATTTTTTGGGCCTGAAAATAGACAAATGAAGAAAAGAGGTTTTTGGAAAAGGGACATTCATGCGATGTTCTTGAAGGTGAGGATACTTGTGTGCCATATGATTTTCAAGATCAGATCATCAAAATATGGCAAAGGGATTAGGGTCGCACAAGTATTGGGATGTTCGCACTGGTGACTTGCATATCGAGAAAGGACTAGTGCGCCGATGACTAGGAGGATTGGAAACTTGCACACCTATTGTTTTTCAAGATCAAAAGATCAGAATATGGCAAAGGAAAGAGGGTCACGCAGGTATTTGGTTTGGTCATGCAAGTGACTTGCAGGGGATAAGATCTGCGCACCAAGACTTGCGCGCCAAGGGGGGACCAGCATGCCGCCGCGTAGGTTTAATAAATTCCTATAAATACTATACCACCCTCCTCATTTCAAACAGAGTTAAACAGTTAGAAAATTCAGAGCTCTCGTCACATAGGTGTGGCGGTAATGCAAGTGGTGGTGGGTCGCGCAAGTTGGACTTGCACGCCTGATTTGAAGAAGCGCGGTTGTTGTTAGTTGCACTCCAATATTGGTTTGGACGTAAAGGGAAGTGAGTCGCACAAGTTTGGAGTTTAAGAAGCTTGTGTCACATAAGTGGTTGAGGAAGACTTGCGCTCTAGTTGTGACTTTCATGCCGATAATTGCGCGCCAGATTAGACTTGCGTGCCAAGTAAGGTTGATTTCGTCAGCAGTGTTTTCATGCTGTGTGGAAGCTGGATATTTACCCGATACCTTCGGTGTAAAGAGAGATTCATCTATGGGTGAAAGTTGGCCTTCAAAAGAGCATCCAGATACAACATAGGATGTATTCTTTATAGAAAATGAAGAGACCTACAAATCTATAAACTGTGAGTGGATCCTTTCTAGAGCAGTGAGCAAAGGAAGAGGAAGAAGGTGATCCTCTCCACCGGCAGTGAGCTGGAGAGAGAGAAATAGGGAGTGACCCTTGGGAAAGAAGTGAGCTAACCCTAAAACTTGTAAAGGAAGTGATCCTGGGACCGAGTGACTGTGGTCGATCCTTGTAATCTACAGCTAGTGAAGTTTAGTGGAATTTGGTATGACCGACAACCTGTCAGCGTATGCTCCTTGAACGTAGCCCTTAGTGGTGAACCAAGTTAAAATTGATGTGTCACGTGCTTGCTTTACTTTCTTTTTATATTGTGCAACAGGAAAGAGAGATAAGAGTGTTCTTCTTAACAGTGAAACAAGATTAGAGCGGTCTTTAATTTTAAATTAGTCATACCCAGATTCATCCCCCCTCTCTGGGTATTCATTCTTGTGGACCTAACACTTACCTTGTACTTTTCCTTATTATAGGGTAGGTTAACCTCCAGTATAATGGTGAAATAATTGTTAATAAATTATACAGGAACTAAATACATAAATATGATATCATATATGTTCTTCTAATATTTATTTTTATAGATATTTCTGTTGTACCATTGTTTTGGTTGTTAACTAATTCGTTTTCCTTTATATGTTTTGTTACGTAAGTCATGTTTGTTGTGTATATGATGTATTTTATTCATATCTCAAATGATATTAAGTTCATAAACATTATTTTTAATCATAAAATGAAAATTATTATTCAATGATTATAATGGGGAATGAATCTCATCACGTTCATGGAAATGGTAAGTCGTACGTATGCACGAGGGACAATATCATTATATTGATGGTGAAATTGTATGTAATTGGACTTTATATCAAATATAAAGAATAATTAACATGTTATATTTATTATTTACATCAGATATACTTATTATTATACCCATCCAAATAATGAAGTGTTTGAATAACAAACTACACCACGACGTGGAGACGGTAAGCCGCAGGTACACATGTATAGTGACTTTGCCATTTATAGGATGTATATAATTATGAATATGGTTTTATAATATTTATAATAACATAAAAGTATAAATAAGTTACTAGATTTATTATTTTGGAATGGAAACAAAAAAGAAAGAGGAAGTGGAAGAAGAAAAGAACTTGAAAGAGGGTGATGAAATTATTACTTCTTCTTTGGGTGTTTCCTTTTGAGTTGATCAAAAGGGATCCTTAGGTTGGATTTATGTTCAAAGTAAAGACTCTATGTTGAGGTGAGGGATTTTTAAATAATATTTGGGTAGGGTTTGGACAAGCCAAATGTCGTTGGAGGAGTTATTTTGAGATAAGGTGAAGTGCCTTTTATAAGAGGGGTGAGCGACACTTTAAGAAAAGATTGAAATATTAATTTATAATAAAATAATATATTGTTTGTAATGGCTCTAAAATGATTTATTTCAATGCTATGGTGGGAATGGGTCTAAAAAATTTAAACAAAAGGGTTTTATACAGGTTTATGTTTCCATATTAACCATATCTTTTGGATTTAACTCTTAGTTAAATAGTTTGACATTTACCACGTGTCTTTGTATTGTTATATTATATGGTTAATAAACTTACTATAACAAGCCAAGAGAACCCAAAGTGGTTAATTATTAAAATATATAACCTTATATATGTCCTTTTTTAGAAAATTATATTTTTATGAACATTATATAAATTAATAATATAGTATTTGTTTTAAAAACTAAATTATGTCAATTTTGACACTATTTAGTATTCAGGTTTTGTGAAAATTATAACAACATGATTACTTCGAGAAAATATTATTTAATCGACTCCAAAATTTCATATTAACCTATAAAATTAGTGTAATTCCTCAAAAGTCTCAAATTACCTTTATTTGGATATATATAATATCAATTATTTTAATATTTCATTAATAAGGTAATTACTACCTCATCATTGCGTCATAAATAAATTAGTTTATTTAATTTCTAAAAATTATAAATAAAATACTATTATGTAGGAAATATTTTTAGCTTTATAATGATTATTTATAGTCGAAATTATCTTGTGTATAACATTATATTAAAAATGGTTTAGATATTAAACATTGAATTTAACACTTTTAACTCTTCTTTAAGTAAAATAATAATAAATGTCCTAATATAAAAAAAGTGGACCAAAGAGGATAATATTTTATTCCTAAGGTTTTTTGGTCCAATAACACTTATCTAATAGAATTAGGAAATGTGTTAGAGTAATTATAATATCAATTCTACCATTAATTACCCTATTTACTTATAACCGTGGTAAATAAAAGTCAAAAGTTACTATTCACAAAAACATATTTTCCTCTTATTGAACCACATTTTACGTAATGATGTTAATTTTTTCTTTTTGGTTTTTGAAATTCAACTCACTGAAGTAATAAAATTATGTTTTATATAAATTTTCAAATGCTCCTAGAAGGTGGGTAAAAGACAGTAAAAAGTTCAATAAACTTTTATATATATAAACTTATTATAAAATGAATCAAATTATTTAAATTGAATATATATAGGTATTATGTTTCTATTTTTAATTCCAATAAATTTAAATAAAATAAATAATTATTTAAATAAAAAGTCAGTTTAAAACAATAATGCAATGTTTTTCACTATTCATAAAAAATTGAATGTCTTCAAAAAAATACCACAAATTCACCTTAAGATAATTTTGATATTAAAAATTCAATAATGAATTATATTTTACCAAATTAAAAACCTATATGTTTGATTAATTAATTTAAAATTAATTCCTGTTGTCAAAACCAAAAAGTGGGTTTTTAAAAAGAAAAAACTATCAAAAGATTGACATGTGTTTATATCAAATTTAAATGTGGAATTACTTATAATGACCTAAATTGTATTAAATGATAAAAATAAAATCTAATTATACTTCCAAAACATTCAAATTCATAATTTAACAATATAAATTATTTCGATTAAATAAGATGTTATCAATTAAAATTTAGTATTTTTCTGTATTCATCAAAATATGAATGTTTTCAAAAAAGTACCAAAAATTTATCCAAAATAATTTCTTATATTTTGATTATAAAGAAGAATTTAATTTCATTAAATTTAATATATAAAAGTTTCAAATATTGGTTTTAAAAAGGGTTTCCAATTAAAAGGTTGTAAAATTGCATTTTTTTAAAAACACTTCTTTTATCTGAAAAATTGAATTTGTTATCATATAATATCTAAGAAACACATAATATGGATTCAAAAATTATATGGAATATATAAAATTCAAAATTCAATTAATTCTATTCATAATTGATTTTTGAACGGCTTGTTTGGTAAGTTGTGGTGCGCTCAAACTTGGTGTTGCGTGTAGTCCAAGATGTTGAATTACTTTAATGAATATAACATAATATTAAATCTTAGGGTGTTACAAGGGGAGATAAATACATTAAATATAATAGTTTCTAGTGTACCTTAAATTATCAATACTACATAGAATATTTCATGTTTCAAAGTGCTTTAGAATTATTGGATTTTGAGTACAGTAAGATGTATGTTACAAAAAGTGTGCTTAAAATTATAGATCTTGTGACGTATATACTATAATTTATGAATAATTAAAATATCAAGGTATAAATATTTTAAATGTGGTTGAGATCACAAATTTTATCAATGGTTATTTTATTAATGATATTGATTTATACAGATATCGGTGAAATGATAGTTATAATAGGGGTATATATATAGTAGATATTTAGAATATGGCTATGTTCTTCCTTAGACTGGTAGTGGGAGGAACTCATTTAGTGTTTAGAAGAGGATTTGGATGGAAATTTAACTAAGATTAATCGCCATGATTTAAAAGTGAAATAGATCATTATAATACTTATTGTGCAATGAAGTGGGATAATCAAAGTCGAAGTGTTTTAATTCAACATACATCGGTTTTTAATGTGGAAAAGTGACACATATGAATAGATTCTGTAACTAATTCTTATGAATGGGTAGTGGTGGAACATAATAAAACTATAGAGATTAAAAATACAGATTGGGGAACCAAATAAATATGAGAAGGCAACTAATAAAAGAGTATAGAGGCATCCCTAAGATGAGAGGTCAACAAATCATATGAGTTAGAAGAAAAACTTTGGTACTAACAAAATCATATGAGGATGAGATTGATACACTATATTTTATGGTGATAGATACAATTATGATATATTTTATGATCATTGTTGTATTATATGATATTTCATCATCAAATTTGACTAAATATTGAATTTTTATTATTATATAACTTGAAAAGAGGTGATAAATGGTGGATGAGAGGAGCTATGGGGGCCTAAAGTGAGGAATACCATGGGAATACCCTTGGAAGATATTAATAAAATCTTTTTTAAAGGCATAAACTCCAAATAAGTCTCAAAAACATTCCATGAATAGTTTTTAGGTAATAATATTCATTTTTTTGTTCCCTTATCACCTTCCATGTTAGATTTAAACGTCTAAAGAAATATTGTTTTGAAATTTACACAAGGTATATGAGATTCTCCAATGACTCTAGTGGATTTATAAGAGATAATTGATAATTATGGATGTGTCTAATTGGATAGTGGAAAGAAAAAATTTGTTAGAAATGAAAATACAGATACTAGTGAAAATGAATTGAAATTTTCTTGGAATGAGGACCCCTTTCAAAAGAAGGTCTATAAATCCACAATAATAGATTTGTGTATATACTGAAACAAGAATATTACACACATACTTACTAGGAAACATGATTAATCTATTTTATGTTTGAGTCCCTATTGTTGAGGCCTCTAGTGAACACAAGATCGTCTATTTCTTGGCCTGTATATTATGTTTTCTTCAACATCATTGGAAATAAGAATTTTCACTACACCTTGAAGAACAACAACATTGAGAACACTACTAAGGGAGTGGGCACACTCAGGCATCCTGGATTTGAGTTAGTTGATTTTGGGAGATATGATTTGGTGGGGAGTAGTATTCTAAGTTTCCAAGATCACTAAACAACCCACCAAAATGAATATAATCCTAACTTGATCATTCATAATAGACCCTGCATAGACACTGAAATATGTCAAGAAGTAATTATTAATGGAGTTGAATCCATCATACTAACCCCCCAAGAGTGATCCAAATTAAATGAGCTCAATCCCATTCTATATAAATGGAACCTAGATTGAAATCAATAACTCAATAAGAAAAGGTATTTCTATGAGAGGTGAATTCATTTACTTTGGATATTATCATATATAGGGAGCACATAATTTCCAAGGAACCAAATTATAGAATTAAATTTTATGGGATTTCTTTCACACTAAATTTTACTTCCTAGGTGATCATTTAATTTCAGAGCATGAATATGATCCTAAAATATGGCACTAGTGAAGGATCCTAAGGGAGATTGAATTAAGATTTAGTGTTTATGATCATTTTCCAAAATAACTCTCTAATATAGGTATTTTTAATCATCATTGTGGACTAATTACAAGAAGTGAGGAAATTTATATGCATGAATAATACTAAGATATAAGATTGGGCATATAATGATTCATATAAGAAGGTAATACTAGTTTCCATCCAAAATGATTATGTAAACTCTTCCAATAATCCAGCAAGTGTTTTTAAAAATAACTCTAATAATATCAGGAATCCTGACCAGAGATGGGATCCTGAAGATCCCACAAACCATGAAACTGTACAAGATCAATGTTTTTTCCTCATTGACTTATCCTAAAGATAGTTCCCTTAAACAGTCTCCCAAGATGCATTTCCTACAAGTATGTGATGTTTTTATATATGTTTTTAAGGTTAATTTGACCCTCAATAATAAGGTTTTCTAGTCTAGCCTAGTTGGACCAATTTTTCATCCCATATTAATGATAATCACAATTGAAAGAGTTCATAACATGTTCAATATTGTAGATAAAAGTCTTTTGAGTCTTGAAAACTAATAAATCATGCATTGAGATAGAAGAAAACACACTAATAACCAGTTTGACATAATCCAAAATAAATAAGTATGATTTTACATTTGAAGATCCTTTTTGGTGATATTTTTTAGGATTCCACAAATAGGTAAATTCAGATAATTCATTTGGAAAGTGAAGCATAAAGATAACACATTGATAATTTTATTTTAAAGATGATTAGATTCTACTTTATGAGTTTGGAGTGCCTAGTCATGTAATATTTTTTTGATAAATATATTGATTTTTTTGGTGTTGGTGAGTTAAACACTCTTCCTGTAGTATGCATTGATAATAATTTTGAGATTGAGAATTTATATACTCAAACCATTGATGAGGAAAATAATTTCATCCACAAAAAAGATATTGGAAGGTCCTTTAAACCCATATCGCCCTCTACATGGATGTAGAATGGCATTGGTTATGTATAAATTCTTTTTAATACTGAGGAAATATTGAGAAGGATAAACAGATTTGATGAAATAGGGTCACATTTTCAGAGGCCCTTTATGGATATAAATAAACCAAAGTGCCTTTACATTATAGATATGGTAAACCATAGAGAAGAAAAGAATCAGAAAAATGTCTCATAACTAATCAGAGAAACGAAAATGCCTAAGTAAATTGATAATGAAGATTCATTCCATCCTTTTATAGGTATTATTTATATAAATGTTTATCATGATGTTGGAATCAAACACCCACTTCTCAATATCATAGATCTTCTCTAGATTCATAACAATAACCCCTTAGATATTCCTGTATTTGATGAAACCATGTTGTTAGTCTAAAATATAGGGTCCCAAGTTCTTAATAAGTCCTTTTTTGAGAGTGTATTTTTGGATCGTATTTGAGAAGTTACATAAAATTATAGGATAAAATTAACCAAACCCATTTGGATTGATCGTCTTTGGAATAAAGACAAGGACTATGGTAGAGACAGGTTTAGTAAGCACCCCTCCTTTGAAAAAATCATAGAAAATACTAATGAAACAATATTTCATCATATCATAATATACTTGTTATAAGGATACAATAAATCCATAAAGACATATAGAACTAAAAATACTGAGCATTTTGATAACCTCTAAAAATTACTTCTCATCCAGTTGATTTTCTAAGATAAAATAATCATGGATTTTAATAAAAATAGAGATGTTTTAAAAAATTGATTCATATTTTCTAATGGATGGAACTCAAACCTAGAGACTTTTATCTATCATAAAAGCACGTTAATGATGTGGGGAACAACTAGTGAGAAATTATTTTAGACACACTAAGTGAGAACCATCTTTTAGAGTCAAAGTAATTTTAACAAATTTTTTTTTATCCATTATGAATGAATGAAAATATATCTTCTTGTTATCCACCTACATCAATAATTTTATCTTGGATCTATTTAGTTCCACTATTTATAAAAAAATATATTCTTAAATTTTGTGTTTTTAGGAAAGTAGAACAAAAGTTTTATCATCCCATTGAATTTTCAAATGGGTTTCCATCTAGAAAATATCATCCTACAACCCTTGGAAAGAGGATTCCTGGGAAGGATCATTATTATACCACCTTAAGGTTTTCTCTTTCAAGCAATAGAGTCTTTATTAGGGAACACAAGTATTCCCTTGAGTGGTCAACAAATATAAGGAAATATCCATTTCTTTAACTCCATTATGATCCATCTATTGATTGGAATAAAATAATAATTTATCCGGATCCAAGGATGGAGTGACATGGAGTAATATTATCATCAAATTCATTTTGGTTTTCATAGATGGCTAAAAAATTAGGTCTGTATATGGAGTTGATTCTATATTCAATGAGAATAGACACAACACTTGGTAAGAGAACTATGTAAGGTTTTATGTGTCCATTATACTTGATTATGATTAGAAATATGGAAATATTGTTTGATTATTTAGTTATTTCAATGAAAAAATATTAATTTATTATTGGTATGGATATTTCAATTAAATTTAAAGTTTAAATAAATAGTTATAGTCAACGGGTTCTATTTTTTCCAGTAGATATGACTATGTTAATTTTCATAGAAGAGTGGGATATTCTTATAAGAATAAAGTGCTTGATGGAACATGATGTTCTCTATATATCATGTAAGTTGTAGGGTATGGTACTTAGATCAATCGAAGTAAATAACAATACTTTATATTGAACAATATTATATTTTTATTTATAAATTTTCTGAGATGATTTTTCAAGATTACCACTAACATGGGGAGTTGAATTTTCCATTTATCTTGTACCAGGAATGAGACCCCTTTTTTCAATATTATACATTAAAACTAGTTCAGTAGTATGAATTAACAGTGTAATTGGATGAGATTGAGAATAAGGGGATCATTTTATTAAGACATTCTCTTTTAAAATCAATTTATTTATTTTACAATAAATTTAATGGTTGTTTAAGGATTTTCATTATCTATTGAAATTTGAACAATGTAATTGTGAAAAAAACATTACTGTGAATTCATAATAAGTTTGACTAGTTGAAGAGATATTGTTTTTTTAAGATTTACCTTCAGTATGGGTATTATAAATTAATGGTAAAGGAATAGGATATTCTAAAAGATGATTTAAAATATTGATATAACCATTAATTATTCTTTTTCAGGTTTTTTATTCTTCTTGGTCATGTTTTTTAGAGTTTCCAATACACCTGTGAGTTTTATATAATAAATGAAATGAATTTTAAAAAGGTATCTAATTAATTTATGTTAGTTTTTCTGATTAAATATATATTTTTTATGGAAATAATAAGATCATAGAAGGCACTAATAATTTGTATTATAGATTTTCTATGGGCATAATTTATGCACTAAAAAATCTAAATACCACTTATAAAATAAAGTGATATTTTTTTACATGTTTTTTTCTAATAATGGACATTTGTTTGGCCCAAAAAATGTTAAAGTGGTTATGTCTAGTGAGATACATAGGAACATATTTGAGATACATATTTTTCTAGGATTGGATGACTATTTACAAATAAACATTCAAAACTTTTAAAAAATAGCTTATCTTATTATATACATGAATTATAAAGGGTATAAAAACTCAATGGAATGTGATGTGCTAGAAATAACATGAGTAGTTAAAAAATAAACTTTATTCCACTCTAGTTTTGATTAGCCATAAACTCATAGTTGGTTTTAAAGGTTATTATGGTGTATAGAGTTTGCATTTATGATGTGTTAAAATCTAATAGGGTAAGGTTATTGTGAATGCCTCTTGGAAAATAATAACAAATGATGATAATTACCAAACACATGACTTAGAATAGGTTCTTTTTCTCCATTCTTCATAATAGTTAAAAAAATTACTTTTTATGAGAAACACTATGTGTTTACAAATCATCAGTGTTTCAACAATATTTTTTTGTAGCTCCATTTTAACTTAAAACATTGAAGATGTGTATAATACCATAAAACCATAAAAGACACAAAAAATAATAGTAATTATATCCCATGTTATGTGTTCACCGAGAGAGGGTAGTGTGAAATAATGAATACTGATATTTTAAAAATATTCACTATTCTTCCTTTACCTCCAGTTAAGATAAACACATGAAATTTATATCCAACCTTATTCTTTGTTGAAAAACCCTTTTGATGTTAATAAATCTAGTTATCTAATTTCATTTTCACATAAAAATACAAAATAATAATACAAAATTTTAGAAGGTTTTACATTAAAAATTAATAGCAACATCCATGGAATGATTTGGTATCCTCCAATGCTACATGATTCACTAGAATTAACGAATGAATTTTGATGAGCAGAGTATATCTTTTAAAATACAAGTTTATTTATTTTTTAAACCCAGAATAATGATGTGACCCAATAAAAATTAATATAAATATAAAAAAAAGATACCATGGATCTTTTATTTTTAACAAAAATCTCCAAATACGCTGTCAACAGAGTGTCACCATAACGTTTTTCACATCAATCACTAAAACACTAAAAATTATCAATTACACATGTTTTATATACTATATAACACGTATATATTTCATTATATAAGATTTATTCCAATTTATATGATCCAATTATCATTAAATAATAATAATAAACCCAACAACTCATTGTGAAACCACAACATTAAATCCCTCATAATAATAAGCTATCCATATTCACTTTTTAGGATACCTCCTATAAGAAATTATGACAATAAATAGATATAATTCTATTTGGGTGTCTCTTATTTTTCTCCTATATCTCAAAATTTTACCTCTCTTAACACACACTTTATCAATACCAACATTTCTCTCTTTTATTGAATTTTTAATTTAAAATTAAAAATTCAAAAAACAATTTCAATTTATACTTAAACCACTTCAATATAAGCCACTGGATTAATCTAGAACTATTTGACACCATTTTCGTTCTTTACATATTTAAAGGTTAAAAATGGATTATCCCATAATTTAATCATAAAGTAATCTCGATAAAAACATTTTCAATCTAGATTTTTCTATAAACCATGGCACAATGAGGTGTAACAACATCATAATCAAATTAGATTATTTCAACCATTTTGAAAATTCTATTATACCATGTCTTTTTAGAATTTACTAAGACCTAATATCCATAGTTTTTTCTTTTTAGGAAAACCAAAATGGCAATTATCATGTGGTTGAAAGAGTCGTGATAACTCTACTACCAAACTATGACCATGATAGATAAAACATGATATAGTGAATTGTTTATTTGTATTCCTAGGAAATGATCCGGAGAAAATACCCATTTTAATCACCATATAACTAATTTAAAAGTGATTTATCTAATAAACCATGGGAATTATGTCATTAACATGTTTTTATACATCCCATTTATTCTTCATCTCCAAAATACTATGATGAAACATAACTGACCGTGGTGTAATAAGGATTCCATGTGGTATAAATTTATTTTTTAAAATTCATCTAGAAACCATGACCACCAAAATTTTTCATTTTCAAATCAATTCACACCATTTTCCTTGACGCATGAAACCATGACAAGATCTTGGTCATACCACGATATAATTTGTGTGCCTTCTCTTAACTATCTCTAAAATCTACGCATCAATATTAATCTTCTTCAAAACAATTATAAACATCCAAATCACCCTCTCCGAATAATAAATATTGTAATTAACTTATGTATAATTTGTATTCATACTTTTAAAATATAATAAGACATAAAAATATTAAATGACTTCAACTAAATCTCTCATTTATCTCCCTTTTTAAAATAATAATTCTTTTGGGAACCATTAAACTCTCAAAAACATTTCTATTATAAAAAATATCTCTTTTTATTTTTTTCAATCATTGAATATATTTAGATCTTAAATGTTATAAATTAATTACTATTTTATCATTTTAATCCATTTTTATTAAATATACTATAATAAAATATAATCATAAAAAATAATTTAAAAGTTTTCCATAAGTGTAACTGACATTTACTTCAAAACAACACCTTTCAACTATCTTCTAAAATCAAATTCATAAAATTATTATAATAAATTATTTTATTAATAAAATCATACATACTCAAAAAATAAATAATAATACTTCACATATTCCCCAATTAATAGACACATGTTGAAATAAAAAACTACACACACAAAACTTTTTTTAAACTGAAATCAAAATGTTCCCCTCTTGAATGAATACCCTTAAATATATACCCACCCCGTAAATATTAAATTTATCCATAATTTTGATGATAATATATTTATATTTATATTTTTATTTTTATCGCCCCCCAAATAACCAAATAACAAGTGAAACAAGAGATGAAACACCATGAATTAGAATTGAGAATATCAATGTTGGATTCTCATCATCAATATAAATTTATAAAATTTTCCTTAAGAAGTAGTTTGGAAAAGATATTTATTTCTAGTATTTTTTTTAAGAAACATTAACTATATTTATAAATTCTTCTTCAACCATCAACTTAATAAAATATTACCTAATATAAATGTTCTTTGATCATGAATTATAAACTATATTTCCAAAAAAATTATGGAATTTAGATTTTCACATCATACTGACAAGTGATGAATTTTTTAAAAAATAATGAGTTCAAAGCCACATTTATTAAAATGAAAAAAAAGAGTTGAAAAAACATGAGGATAGGGGGTCAGAAAACACTAAACTGACTTCAACAAAAGGGAATAATCCAACAAAATAAAGATAAAAAAGATAATAGACATAAATATCATTATGATAAATATCACCTTATTCACCCCAGGCAGATTCATCACTAAGAGAGATAAACCTATTGGAGTTCCCCAAAAATCCAATAGCTAGTGGAGTGGATCTTGTACCCATTGCGGGCTTAAGATTTGAATAGTTCTTTATAGGCCTATTTTAGAGATATAATTTCCCATATAATCTATGTTTATAACTTGAAACAATTTATCTTTATAATTTATTTTGTATTTTTTCCCTTTCATTCTCATAATGGTCTAAAATGTCTCCCCATTTACCAGTGGATCACAATGTTTTGTTTTCATCATTAATGGAATCCTGAAAATCCATATTTTTTTGCACCTATACATTTGAAAAACCATGTATGTATCCTGAGTATTGGTTCATTCTGATTCCTCACAAGTATTATCATTTTCATAAAGAGGCATTGAAGCACATGTAATCATTATGAAATCACCAGTTGACATGTCTCCTACAGGTTGAATATTATCACCTGAAGGTGAAACTGCACAAAAAATGTTATCATTCTGGGAAATCCATGAGCCTGAACTAGAAAAAAAAATTCTGTCTACGAGACCGTAAAAAATCCTTAATAAGGATACCTTTCCAAATGATAAGGACCTTCTTAACATGTTGTTATCCTTTGACTTCACAATCATCAGTAATATTTAAATGCCCCTGATCTCTAGTGACCTCAACCAGAGTAGCTTATCATAGATTCCAAACCAAGACTAGCACATTACCATAGTTAGTTTCAATCTAATACTCTTTTTTCTACTTAGATAATCGAAACTCAGAAATCCTTGAAGTACGAAGATGACCCTAATGAGAAAAAAGGCTTGAAAAATACATGGGATTTTTTCCGACTGTAATCTTCCAATCTCTGTTATGATTAACCAGACCTGTATCAACAACAACGTGACCCTGATTATTTAATCCTCTTGTACAAGTATACTCATGATTCCCACCAGTAGAGATCCCACATGATATATTCTCATGTCCTATTTCTTAAAAAATAGAGAAAAAAGAAGAAATTTTTTAAAGTCAACTAAAATACTATGATCTTTAGACTGTGTGGACTATACCACCCATTTAGTTAAAAATGAACTCATATCAATTCCAACCGAAATGGAATTATAATCATTAACACTCAAAACCTAATCGATATTAACATATCCAAATAGATAAATATTTAATTTACCATTATTATTTAATCCATAGTGTATGGTGTTATTGATATACCTTATAATAATTTTTTTTCTACATAAAAACCATCTCTCCATGAAGATATCAAATATAGGAAATCCAATTAATTTTTTTGAACTCATTTTGATCAACTTCCATCCAATATTCAACATTAAAATATTGGTATAAACCAATTTATTATCTCCCATTCTAAAATTTTTGAACACTTATTATACAAAATTATTTTTTAAAAGAAAATTATGACCCTTATCTTGAAAATTTAAATTCCCATTATATACTTCATATATCTTAAACATCACGAATTAACTCGATTATTTTGGATTCATAGGAAATTATAGGATCATTTTTTTGGATGGTCCTGACAATTTTGGAAGATTTTTTAAAATAGGAATGAATGGGATTTTTTATGTAAAATTGTATTAATATAGATTTACCAATATTGATACGTTTCATATCACTAGTTAATTTTATTTGATGAATTAATTTTACTTATTAAATTTTCCAACAAAAGTCTAGCCCATTCGAATAACCGTCTTTCAATTCTATCTCCCAATTTCTATATTGTTTATTCCTTTTCCCACCCATGTACTTTAAATACCTTTAGGAAAATTTAAACTAAAGGATTTTTTAATTCGATCATATATATATATATATATATATCTATAACATGTATAAATATAATAATAAAATGATCAACTTATGAGATTTGATATCACGACCACATATAGAAAACTAAACTACAAATCTAGTCGAGAAATAATTAATTTTGGGATTATAATTGTCATATATATATATATATGTATATGTATATTATATTTATAGATAAACATATAAAATTTTTCTTTTCACAGGTTTCCTAATACTATATGAAAAAATTTTCATGCTTGAAAATTATGGTCTATATTAAAAATAGAGAAATACAAGACATTCTAGAATTGACCTACGATAGTATGGGATTGATCTATATACGCTCAGACCAGCTATTTTTCATGATTAGTCTCTCTAAATATTGTTATCTCAAGCATATCATTATCTTGAGTGGAAAATTATTTAGACACATTATTTTGATTTCCAAATGAAAACATCATTATCTTAAATAAAAACTATGAGATATACCTTACTTCTTCCTTTGATATAATAGTATTTACACTCTTTATTTCCTAAATTAAGGTGACATTAATCATTATTGAAACTTGAATATAATTCTCTCAAATCTTTTATTAACCTCTAAAAAAATTCATAAACCTAAAACAACATATTTCATTATCTATAAGTAAAAAAATAAATTAATTTTATCAATTTAAATATGCTCTTCAAATTCACAATTTGGAAAATCCAACTTGATATAAATTTTAAAAATATTATATCTTATTTCACAAATTCTAGTAGGATCAATATTTATTTTACCAAGAATAAAAATACCAAATTTCTCAACAAAGTTAATTCCTTCAACCTAATAATACTGTTAGTAAACAAGCCTTGTATTTTTCTTCATCACATATTTTTTCTCATTTAACTTCTTACAGAACACTAATTATTTCAAAGAAGTTTCTATTTTTTTAAAATAAAAAAAATACTATATATTTTGTTCTTGATTTGATCAAATCCCACATTCATGAATTGTATCACATCTTTATTCTTCAATGAAACAAAAACACTCCTGGGTTTAATTTTATAAATCAACAAGGTTTGAGTTGATTCCCTCAAATATCTAATTTTATATATTGGATTTCCGTAATCACGACCAATTAAATAGATCTAAACTTAAATCATCAACCATTAATGAACTGAACCTATTCATTATTAATAACTAGAAATAGTTGAATCAACATGTAATTAAAATGGTTGTATCACTCAAATGGAATTAGGCCAGGTCACCATATAAAATTTTTTATTCCTCAATATTTGCAGAGACCAACATAAATTTTTGGGATTTAATAAATTGGAAATGGGATATGGTTTATACTAAAGATAACTAATAGAAAAAAGGTAATTTAACACTTATATTCCAATATGGCACTTAGAGTCAATGGAAATATGCCTCAAAATTCATTAAGTTTCCCCACAACTTCTTGTTCATACGAACACATTTATAATAAAGGTGACTATAAATATATAAACCTGAATACATACATATTCATTGTCAATATCATCCCAAAAGCCCAAATAATTTACCCAACTATGAGAAAAAGTTATATACACATAATATCCAGTCTAAAATGGGAGTAAATGTCAAAAATGGTGGACTCCCAAGTGAAAGTCCCATATTAAACCTTCCAGAAATCCCCAAATTAAAATATTCACATTCCTTCTAAATATTCAAAATTACTTTTACCATTATATAGTTTTAATGTGGTAGTAACCTTCTTGGTCCAATTCCTCCACTTATTGGGATCACATATAATTACATCTCTAAGCATACTAAGGGGGTGCATTCAAGGAATGAGTATGGAAACTCAATAGGTGGTCACCAATGAACACCTATTTACATGCCATAAACCCATGTGCATGTAGAAAAAAATATATGGAAAGAGTATAAATAAAAAAATTAAAAAATAATTTGTGTTTTACTTTAAATTAAAGTATCCATAGTATGATATAATAACTTATTATAATAGGAGGTTCCTCCCCTTTATTTACTTGATTCAAGAATAAACTTGTATCTTTGTCAATATAGACGTATATAAATATCATATCTCATCCTATATAGGATGATATATATACAAAGTAATGAAATAATATCATCTCAAGGGACATGGGAAATGATATACCAAGCCAGGGATTAATCCTATACTAATGAATAGGTTAAGGGGTAAATATTTTTGGGGAATTATGAGCTTATCTCAACACCATAACTCAATTTAAATAGTACGTGGTTGACATAAAAAAAATAATCCCAATAATACTTATAATACATTTAAAACTAATTAAATATCATCTAAAAATAATAAAACAAAACATGGAAGCAATAAATGTATGCACAAACAAGTAATCAACAAGAAGTATCGATAGCATGTAGAACTAATCTTTTAATGTGTTTTCCCCAGAAGGATATTTATTGAGGGAAACCCTATGAAGGGGTGAATCTGGGTATGAAATTTGTTTCATATTTCCCTACTTAACTATAAAATCTCACAACCTTAACTGATCTTGACCTTGATTTTAGTAAGGAAACACCTATTTTCATTGTTTAATAATGATCTGATTGCAGATGCACTTATCTTAGAATTAAATATATTACATATATGATATTTTAATATACATATAGATATTATCATTATAATGAATATAAGTAAATAATTCACATAATACAAAATAATTTAACTTTATTCACCCGCATTGGGATACATCCAAGGATCACCAACCTCTATTGTTTTGAGGTACCAAAATCTACTAATCATAACTAGTTTTATGGATACCATTGTTTTCCCATGGTCATTTCAAGCATAGATCTGTACCTTTTCAATATTTTGAGAGAACTAACTATACAACCTAGTTTATTACAATTCATGAATGAGAACTCATTTTTCTATCAAATTAAGGGTGTAAACTACTCCTTTGGAAGATTATTCCATTGTACTAAATCAGGTCAAGTTTGATTAACTTATTTTTTAGTTCTCTAGGATGTTCATTTTTTATCCATGAGATGAAATCAACCTTTCTAAATACTTGATTTCATGAAACACTCTTCATTTTGTACTTAGAGTTCATATATATTATTCATCATGAACTCCTATTATATTCCATAAACTCCCATAATCTTCTATAAAATCAACCTTGTGGATATTTTTAACCAGAAAATCTAATTCATAACATACCTTACACAAGCATCCCTTACACACTAATACATTATGAAATTATCCTTTGTGACTTTGAGTGCATCCTGACAAACTCCCCCTTCAACTCTATAAACATTAACTTTGTAGACTTGTAAAACCCCAAGATTTCGTAGTAATTTATTTTCTTTAATGTAATTCATTAGCTTGTGCTACACGCAATAACGAGTTCGAGCGCACCACGACTTACGAAACTAGCTGTTCAAAAAAAAGTATTGAATATTATTAATTGTATTTTTAATTTTATATATTATATATAATTTTAGTATCCATATTATGTGTTTCATATACATAATATAAGAACAAATTCATTTTTTCATATAGAAGAAGTATTTTTCAAAAAAATGAAATTTTACCGCCATCTAGTGGAAAGACCTTTATAAAATCAATATTTGACACTTTTATATATTCAATTTAATGAAATTTAATTCTTCTTTATAATTGGGACATAAAAATTTATTTTGGATAAATTTTTGGAACTTTTCTGATAACTTTCATATTTTGATGAATACTGAAAAATAATAAATTTTAATTGAAAACAACTTTTTTAATCGGAATAATTTATAGTGTTAAATTATTCATTTGAATGGGTTGGAAGTATAATTAGATTATATTTTTATCATTTAATACAATTTAGGTTATTATAAGTAATTTCACATTTAAATTTGACATAAACACATATCAATATTTTGATAGGTTTTACTTTTAAAAAACCCATTTTATGGTTTTGACAACAGGAATTAATTTGAAATTAATTACTGAAAATTATATGTTTTTAATATGGTAAAATATAATTCATTTTTGAATTCGGAATATAACAATTATCTTAAGGTGAATTTTTGGTTTTTTTGAAAATATTCATTTTTGATAAATAATGAAAACACTACGTTATTGTTTCAAACAGACTTTTTATTTAAATAATTATTTATTTTATTTAAATTTATTTTAATTATAAATATATACATAATACCTATATGTTTTCAATGTAATTCATTAGAGTCATATTATAATAACTTTAGAAATATAAAATTTTATTGAACCTTTTGTCATCTTTTACCCACATTCTAGGAGAATTTGTAAATTTGCCTAAAAATTTATTCTTCCACTTTTGTGAGTTGAATTTCAAAAAATCTAAGTGACATGGTTAACATCATTAAGTAGAATGTTGTTCAATAAGGCGGAAATAATTTTTGGTGAATAGTAACTTTTGACTTTTATTTACCACGGTTAAAAGTAAATAGAGTAATTAAGGGTAAAAATGATATTATAATTACCCAAAAACATGTCATAATTCTATTTGATAAGTGTAATTAGAACAAAATAACCTCAATAATAAAATATGATCCTCTTTGGTCAACTTGGATTAGATTATGGCATTTACTGTTATTTTATTTAAAGAAGAGTTAAATGTGTTAAATTCAATGTTTAATAACTAAAACATTTTTAATATTGGGTTAAAAATAAGATAAATTCAACTATAAATATTAATTAGAAAGATAAAATTATTTCATACATAATGGTATTTTATTTATAATTTTTAGATATTAAATAATTTAGTTTATTTATGACACAATGATGATACAACAATTACCTTATTAATAAAATATTAAAATAATTGATATTATAAATATAAAAATAAATGTAAATTGAGACATATGATGAATTAAACTAATTTTATAGGTTAATATGACATGTTAGGGTTGATTAAATACATTTTTATTGAAGTGATAATGTTTTTATGGCTTTTAAAAAAATCAAATACTAAATAGTGTCAAAAATGACATAATTGAATTTTTAAAACTAGTACTGTATTATTAATTTATATAATATTCCTAAAAATCTAAGGATTATAAAAAAGACTTAGATAAGGTTATATATATTAATACTGAACCACTTTGGGTTTTATTTTCTTGTTATAGTAAGTTTATTAATAATATAATATAAAAATACAAAGAGACATGGTAAATGTCAAACTATTTAACTAAGAGTTAAATATAAAAGATTCGTTTAATATGGTGATAAAAACCTGTATAAAACCTATTGGTTGAGAGTTTTTAGACCCATACCCACATTATCCTCTAAATAAATCATTTTTATCCATTAAAAACCGAAAATGAGTTTATTATAAAATAATATTTCAAGCTTTTCCTAAAGTGCCCCTCACCCACCTTATAAAAGGGAACTTCCCCTTCTCTCAAAATCACACCTCCAAAGCAATTTGTCTCAGAAAAACCATGCTCAAAGATCCTATAAACATCACTCACATCAACCTAGAGTCCTTACTTTGATCTGGAATCAAACCTTATGATCCTATTTGATCAACTCAACAAGAAACACCCAAAGAAGAGGTAATAATTTCACCACCCTCTTTCAAGTTCATTTCTTCATCCACTTCCTCTTTCTTCTTTCTTTACATAACAAAATAATAAATACATTACATTACACATACTTTTATGATATTATAAATATGGTACAACCATATTTATTATTCTATACATCCTATAAATGACAAAGTCACCATACATGCGTACGTACGGCTTACCGTCTCCATGCCATGGTGTAGTTTGTTATTCAAACACTTCATTATTTGGATGGGTATAACAATGAGTATAACTAATGTAAATAAGAAATATACCATGTTAATGATTATGTATATATGATATATCATCCAATTACATATGATTTTTCATCAATATAATGATATTGTCGCTTGTCCGTACGTACGGCTTATTGTCTCCACAAACGCGATGAGATTCATTCCCCATCATAATAATTGAAGAATAATTTTCATTTTATGATTAAAAATAATGTTTAAGAACTTAATATAATTTTGGATATGAATCAAATACATCCTATACATAACAATCATTACTTACATAACAAAATATATAAATGAAAAAGAATCAGTTAATAACCAAAACAATGATACTATGGAAATATCATTAAAAAACAAATATTATAAGATCATATATGATATCATATTTATGTATTTGGTTCTTGTATAATTTAATAAAAATTATTTCACCATTATATAAGAGGTAAACCTACCCTATAATAAGGAAAAGTACAAGGTAAGGGGTTTTCATCTCATTTTTATTCTTGTAAGATTCATGCAATATTTGACACTATTACCTTTTGTGTGGTGTAAGTACTACCCATGATTATATTGTTTGCGTAATATAATTTAATTTATTGGTATTTACATCATAATTGTATTATCCTTATTTCTTGGGGTGTATGTTTTATAAGTTACCAAATCGGTAAGGGAATTTCAAATTTCAATTTCAACTCATTCGGTTTTACGCAAACTTCATTGATTATTTTACTCCAAGATTATCTATGAAATCACAATTTATTTAATTATATAGAAATTTTCACTCCAATTTTTGTAGATATTCTTTTGTTACACATAATAACTCCATTGATAAATTCTTAATTCATCGATATAAACTTTATAAGAGTAATTTTAACTCAATTTCTATTCATTGAATTAAACATCCAAGTCACGGGTGTTGTTTTTACAAGAATATGTATGTATGTCCCTTGATTGATTTAAACATAATATCAAATCATATTGAGTGTATTTATATTCTTCACACATAATTATGTCATTGATTTATCCTAAACCTAAGGATATAGTCTTTATAAAGGAATTCATCTCAACTTACATTCCATGGAGACTTCTTTGTTGTTTTGCACCAATTAACTTTTATTTGGAGTTTATAATGTACTTTGACATAGTATACCATGAATAAATTTATTATCATGATATTATAATGTTTTTATTACCTTAATTATTTTTATTCAAGATTTTATCATTTGGTTATGAACTATAACTAAAATATAATTTTAAATGTTTTATAAATGTATTCTTCTAAATCTATATCATTAATGTCCTTGTTTTAAAAATGTTTTTAGGTTTTTATATATATGGACATTAATATATTAAAATTTAAATTCCTTTTCAATGTTTCAAAGTGAGATGAGACACTTTGATTTGAAAATCTATTTTAAAAAGCTTCTTGATAAATAGTGAGACTTTTAAATGTTTTCATGAAAAATGGATAATTCTCTCAAATATTTTTACCGATCATTTTCAACTATGTCAACATACTTTTCGGGAAATTATTTTTGATTGAGTTTGATTTATTATGATAGAAATCTTTCATACTATATTGAATGTTTTGTGATATGTTTGACTGTGGATGGGTTATTTTTATACCATTCATGGTTTATGGATAATGTATTGACATTTCATATGCTAGTTTTAATATGAATGTTTATGTTATGTTTAAACCATTTCATATGAGGAATGCATTAGACTTAATAAGTGATAGGTGGAGCCTGCTATAGCTCCTCGATGCATCAGTAGGTCTCATGAGGCAATCCTGTGTCTTGGAACAAGGCCTTGACAAAATCTTATTTGTTGTCTTGGCACAAGGCCTATACTATGTGGTTATGAAGTCTAGAATTATGCATTCCATCATTATGAAATTGGATATTTATATTACAAATGATTATTCGACTAGTAGAATCTCCATGTGAATAATTAAATGGAATTATTTGATTTATCTTTTCGATATTGTACTGAAGTTTAAGTTTAAAAGGCTTTTGTTCTAGCCTTTTACATTCCCTTAAATGTTTATTACTATTAATGACAGTTTCCTATATATCGTTATCCTTATTGGGCATATGAGCTCACCCCTTTCTTATGTTTTATTTTTCCAGGATTCAAAGACGTATATTACAATTAACCTGTAGGAATAGGCTAAGGGATATAAGAGTTTTCAAAGGGGATACAAAGTCTTTTTATTTCATGATGTAATGTAAAAATTATATATATATCTAGTACTTCCAAGGCCACTAAACGAATCCTTCTTTCGGGACCTGATTCCTTGTATCATGCTAATGTTATATAATAATGCACATATTCTTGGTAACTAGGGTCAGGGCGTTAAATTTGGTATCAGAGGAATTTTAGTACAAACCTTGGAGGCTAGATTTAAAAAAATCTCAGATTATGAAACACTACCCTAAGATAGACAATGAGGATTAGTATATAAGAACATCCAAATTGTTATGTAATGTAAATATTATGTGGGTTTTCCAAGCAATACATCCCTATTTGGATACGAGCAGGTAGAGGAGGCTCTGGCACAGATGTACCTTTGAGTGAAAACTACGACAAAGAAGTTTCAGGCCATGACTTAGGGTATCCTGGTGCACGAGAAAGGGCCTTGCTACACTTTTGGTTACGACACTCCCAAGGGATATGCTTATGATAGTTCATATTTTTTTTACAAACAGATTTGAAGGATTTAAATATAATATGATAATAAATATCCTTGGTTAATTCTAAGGTGTTTTAAATTAAAAATAAGGTGTTATAATATTATTAAAATGATTTTATGACTTACACTATGCTTTCTTGTGTTAGTCAATGGCTGGATTCCAAGGAATTCATAGTAACATTGAACATGATGTAAAATATGGGCACAGTGGTGGAAATGAGAAATGAAATATAATGTTGACATGTGTAAAATATAACATGTTCAGGATGAATAATTTTCCAAAAAATATGAGCAACAACATTTATATTAACCAACTCCCAGACTCAACAAAGAAGAGAAAGGCAGTGAATGATAAGAGCTCCAATAGTGGAGACCATGGCGAAAAGAAAGATCAATTTCCATTATTTAGGAAATGTGGAAAGTGAAACCTAGGGAAGTGTCTCAATGGTATAAATAAATGATTAATGTGTGGGAAAGAAGGACATAATGTAAATAATTTCTGAAGAAAAATGAAGAGTACTATTGAAGAAAATAAAAATGATCCCAAGAATCCATTAACAGTCATTTTTTGTAAATATAGGGGACCTGGGCATTACCAGAGTTAATGAACTATTCTATAGGATAACCTCTTGGTCAATGAAGAATCGATGTGGAAATAAATGGATGCTGAAATGTTTAAAAGTATTAGTGCTATTCATTGATGGGATTAATTTGGAATACTTCTCTCTTTTATGTGTAACCCAGTAGTTTGTTATGTCAAAATGAGATTTTTGGGAGAGTTATCTTTTTTATTGTTGATATAGATATAAATAACCATTTGGGTTTTTTATGATCCATAAATTTGAGGCAATTAGAAGTTATTAAATTTTGGGTTGAAAATGCAAGGTATGAGATAAAATTTTTGGTGAAATTATGTTATGGTAAATTTTAGGAAATTATCTCATTTTTGGAATGTTATAAAATATGTTTTTTTGAAAAAGGACAACATGATGACCATGTTACAACCCATCGTGTCAGGCAAAGCTGTGGGAATAGAACCTACAACCAGAGTGAGATTGGGATTTATCGCCTACCACTAGACTACATGAAGTACCTGGTTTGTGTGACTAATTATTTTTACTTAAATAATATTATTTATCAATAATAAGTTGATTTGGGATCTTATGTCTTATCAAATGGATATCCTTAGTATAGGAAAATGATTTTGCGATTAAATGATAAATGTTATTTTGGAAGATGTTCTCTCTCTTGTGAACACTATATGCCTAAGGAAAATAGAATACTATGAGATTTCATTTGAGGAGTAATGGTGGATTTTTATCTATTTTTATTATTATTTATTTATAGAGATTTGAGTTATTTATTGAAATGATTAACCGATCATAGAAAATATGTGATTAGGTTAATTAATTTTAAGTATATGACTTTAAGAATAGTAGATGTTATTTGGAGAAACAATTTAATGTGGAAGAATACGTAATAAAATTCTTCTATGTTTTGGGTTTCAATATTAGTTTGGATTATATTTAAGGATTTTAAGGACAATTTATTATTGAATGGTATTTATTAAACATTGGGTATTGTTGGTTTAATTTTAGAAATTAAGATTACTATTTCTTTCTCTAAAGGATTATCCTTTTTGGGGATCATCTGATCTTGTACTAACCGTTTTGGTTTTAGTTAATCTCTAATGACAAAGTAAATATATTGTTTATACTTTGTGGATTATGTGATTCTCAAGAAGATGATTCTAGCGCATCATGTGTGACCAAGTCATATTGAATACCCATCATTTGAAAAAAAATATGAGTTAGTGGTACAAATTTATTAAAAGATGAAACACTACTTAAAAAATAAGTATATATATTTATGTTCATAGTCAATCTCATAATTAAATTCATCAAATTTAGGAAATGGAACATAAAACAAAAAAACGTTGTCCATTTACTTTTCCTACCAAGAAACTAATGACCATTTATCCCATCACAAGTTTGTGGTTTTCTTGTTGTTAACTTTCTCATAATCATTTTTTCTATCAATCTCCATCAAAACATGACAGTTAGTTTATCTTCCATATCCGTGATTTCTTATATGGAGTCTTAGTATGGGTTATCTCCGGTGACCTTTTTAATTCTCTTTCGTTCTTTTAAAGTGATAGTTTTATTGAATCATTTTCCTATGTGGGACTTTAAATGAAGTTCCCAAGCCTAATTTTAAAAATTTGAGGACACAATTTTTAAAAGGGTGGAAGAATGTGACACCCCAAGATTTCATATTAAGTTATTTTCTTTAAAGTAATTCAATAGATTACGATACACGCAACACCGAGTTCGAGTGCCCCACGACTTACCTCACTAGACATTCAAAAATCAGTTATGAATAGTATTAACTGAATTGTGAATTTTATTTCTTCCATATAATTTTAGAATCCATATTATGTGTTTCTAAGGCATAATATAATAACAAATTAATCTTTTCATATAAAAGAAGTATTTTTCAAAAATTGAAATTTTACCACCTTTTAATGGAAAACCCTTTTTAAAACCAATATTTGAAACTTTTATATATTTAATTTAATGAAATTAAATTATTCTTTATAATAGGGACATAAAAATTTATTTTGGATATATTTTTGGTACTTTTCTAATAACATTCTTATTTTGATGAATACTGAAAAATAATAAATTTTAATTGAAAACAAATTTTTTAATGGAAATAATTTATAGTGTTAAATTATTCATTTGAATGGTTTGGAAGTATAATTATATTATATTTTTATCATTTAATATAATTTAAGTTATTATATGTAATTTCACATTTAAATTTGACATAAACACATGTCAATCTTTTGATATTTTTTAACTTTTTAAAACCCACCTTTTGGTTTTGACAACAGGAATTAATTTTAAATTAATTAATAAAATTTATATGTTTTTATCTTGGTAAAATAGAATTCATTTTTGAATTCGGAATATCAATATTATCTTAGGGTGAATTTTGGTATTTTTCTAAAAACACTCAAATTTTAACCAATAGTGAAAAACAATGCATTATTGTTTAAAACCAATATTTTATTTAAATAAATATTAGTTTTATTTAAATTTATTTAAAGTAAAAATAGGTAATGAATACATATATATGTTCAATGTAATTCATTGGAGTCATTTTATAATAATATTAGATATATAAAAGTTTATTGAAATTTTTTCAGTCTTTTACCCACCTTTTAGGAGCGTTTGAAAATTTGCCTAAAAATTAATTTTAGCAATTTTTTGAGTTGAATTTTAAAAATAATAGTGACACAATTAACATAAATATGTTAAATGTGGTTCAATAGAATGAAAACAATTTTTTGGCGAATAGTAACTTTTGACTTTTATTTACCACGGTTTAAAGTAAATAGGGTAATTAAGGGTAAAAATGATATTATAATTACCCTAACACATGTACTTGTTGAATTGGATAAGTGTAATAAAACCAAATACATCCTTAGGAATAAAATATGATCCTATTTGGTCTACATGGATTAGATTAGGATATTTATTATTATTTTATTTAAAGAAGAGTTAAAAGTGTTAAATTCAAAGTTTAATTAATAAAACATTTTTTATATAGGGTAACACATAATATAAATTCAACTATAAATATTAATTAGAAAAATAAATAGATTTAATAGATAAATATATTTTATTTATAATTTTTAGATCTTAAATAATGTAATTTATGTTTGACACAATGATGATGCAGTAATTAACTTATTAAGAAAATATGAAAATAATTGACAGTATAAATATCCAAATAAATGTAAATTGAGACATATGATGAATTAAATTAATTTTATAGGTTAACATGACATGTTAGGGTTTATTAAATAAATTTTATTCAAAGTGATAATGTCTTTATGGCTTAAAAAAATAAAATACTAAAAAGTGTCAAAATTGACATAATTGAATTTTTAAAACAAATACTATATTATTAATTGATATAATATTCATAAAAATATAATGTTCTTAAAAAGGACTTATATAAGGTTATATATATTAATAATGAACAACTTGGGGTTTTATCTTCTATTATAGTAAGTTTATTAACCATATAATATAAAAATACAAAGAGACATGGTAAATGTCAAACTATTTAACTAAGAGTTAAATCTAAAAGATAAGGTATATATGATAACCTAAACCTATATAAAACATATTGGATGAGAGGTTTCCAACCTATCTGATCCTTATACTCTAAATAAATCATTTTGGATCCATTAGAAACCAAAACTGATTTTATTATAAAATAATATTTCAAGCTTTTCCTAAAGTTCCCCTCAACCCATTATAAAAGGGCACTTCCCCTTATCTCAAAATCACACCTCCAAATCCATTTGCCTTGGTCGAAACCTGTACAAATATCCTAAAAACTTACCTCACATCAACCTAGAGTCCATAATTTGGTCATAAAGCCAACCAAAGGATCCCTTTTGATCAACTCAAAAGGAAACACCCAAAGAAGAGGTAATAATTTTTGCACCCTCTTTCAAGTTCCTTTTTTCTTCCACATCCTCTTTCTTTTTTGTTTCCAAACCAAAATAAAAAATGAATTACCTTATACATACATTTATGTTATTATAAATATGTTACAACCATATTCATTATTCTATACATCCTATAAATGATAAAGTCACCATACATGCATACGTATGACATACCGTCTCCACGTCGTGGTGTAGTTTGTTATTTAAGCACTTCATTATTTGGATAGGTATAATAATGAGTATAACTGATGTAAATAATATATATAACATTTTAAGGATTATGTATATATTACATCCCATCCACTTACAAATGATTTCTCCATCAATATAACGATATTGTCGCTCTTGCGTACGTACGACTTACCTTCTCCACGAACGCAATGAGATTCATTTCTCATCGTAATCATTAAAGAATAATTTTCATTTTATGATTAAAAATAATTTTTAAGAACTTATTATTATTTTTGATATGAATAAAATACATTCTATACATAAGAAACATGACTTACATATAAAATATATAAATGAAAACGAATTAGTTAACAACCAAAACAATGATACTACAGAAATATCATTAAAAGAGAAATATTAGAAGATCATATAAGATATCATATTTATGTATTTGGTTCTTATATAATTTACTAACAAAGATTTCACCATTTTATAATAGGTTAACCTTCCCTATACTATAGAAAAGTACAAGGTAAGGGGTTTTCATCTCACTTTTATTCCTGTGAGATTCATGCTATATTTTACACTATTAACTTTTGTGTGGTGTATGTGTTTCCCATGATTGTATTTTTTTTATAATATACTTTAATTTATGGGTATTTACACCATCATTGGATGATACTTATTTCATGGGGTGTATGTTTCGTAAGTTACCAAATCGGTAAGGGAATTTCAATGTTTAATTTCCACTCATTCAGTTTTACGCAAACTTCATTGATTACTTTACTCCAAGATTATGTGGGACATTACTATTTATTTACGTATGTATTAATTTACACTCACCTTTTTGTGGATATAATTTTGATTCACATAATAAAACCATTGATAGATTCTCAAGTAGTAGATATAAACTTGATAAGATTAATTTTAACCCAGTTTCTATTCATTGGATTAAACATCCAAGTCATTGGCGTTGTTTTTACAAGAATATGTGTGAATGTCCTTTGATTGATTTAAATGGAATATCCAATCATATTGAGTGTATTTATATTTTTCTCACATAATTATGTCATTGATTTATCAGTAACCTAAGGATACAATTTTTTATAAAGGAATTCATCTCAACATATATTCCATTGAGACATCTTTGTTTTTATGCGCCAATTCACTTTTATTTAGTGTATATAATGTACATTGACATATTATATCATGAGAACCTTTATTCTAATGATATTATAAAGTTTTTATCACCTCAATTATTTTTACTGAAGCATGTATCATTTGGTTAAGAACTCTATCTAAAATATCATTTTAAATGTTTTAAAAATTTATTATTCAAAATATTTCTCATTAATGTACATGTTTTAACAATGTTTTTAAGATTTTATTTATATGGAATTTAATTTTTTAAAATTGTAATTCCTTTTAAAAGTTTCAATTTGGTATGGAAAACTTTTATTCAAAAATATATTTTAAACAGCTTCTTGATAAATATTGAGACTTTAAATGTTTTCATGATAAAGGGATATTTATCTCAAAGATTTTTACTGATCATTTTCAACTATGTCAACATCATTTATAGGATATTACTCTTGATTGAGGTTGAATTATTATGATACAAATATTGCATACTGTATTGAAGGTTTTGTGATACATTTGACTGTGGATGTGTAATTTTTATTCCATTCATGGTTTATGGATAAAGTACTGAAATTTAGTATGCGAGTTTTAATATGAATTTTTATGTTATGTTTAAACCTTTTCATATGAGGAATGTATTGGACTTAGTATGTGACGGGTGGATCCCACTATAGCTCCTTGATGCATCAGTAGGTCTCTTGAGACAAACTAGTTTCTTGGCACAAGGCCTTGACAAAATCTTATTTGTGGTCTTGGAAAAAGGCCTTGACAATGTGGTTATGAGGTATGGAATTATGAATTTCATCATTATGAAATTTTCTATTGATATTACATGTGATTATTTGACTAGTAGAATATCAACGTGAATAAGTAAATGGAATTATTTGATTTATCTTTTCCATATTATGCATAAGGTTTAGTATAAAAGACATGTGTTCTAGTCTTATACATTTCTTTAGATGTTTATTCTTATTTATGACAGTTTCTGCTATATTATTATCCTTACTGATCATCTGAGCTCACCGCTTTCTTATGTTTTATTTTTCCCAAGATGCAAAGAAGTAAATTATGATTAACCTGCAAAAATAGGCTATGGGATATAATATTTTTCAAAGGTGAAACAATGTTGTTTTTTTATTTCATGATGCAATGTAAAACTTATGTATGTATCTAGTACTTCCAAGACTACTAAACTGATCAGTCTTTCAAGACTTAATTCTTTATATCATGCCAATGTTATGTAATAATGCCTCAATTCTGGGTAACTGGGGTCTAGGTGTTACAAGACTGCCCTAGACAATTTCCTTTTAGTAACCCCAACCTCAAGATATTAATCATTTCAAACTCCTTTTCACTTTGTAGACTCATCTCATAAAACTCCCCTTCACAACATGTACTTTGGAGACACACTTTCAGACTTATAGACGAATTCCTATAGTGTTAATATTATCTAATTTACTTTATATATCAAATAAAATGATTAGAGGTACTTTACATAATAAATTCATTCCCTTAAATCCACTAAACATTCAATTATTATTCATCCCTTAAAAAACTCTTCAACTTCATCACTATAACTCAAACAATGAACTCTTACTTGTGGTACATGGACCAACATCATGGTCCAAATTCTCTACTTTGTTAGCCCAAATACTCCTTAAAATGAAAATGTACCTTGTAATATCTCATAAATATGAAGACACTTCCACCATATAAATGCAAACTATATTCCACCCCATAACCATGATCCCTCATCTACTTTGTAACCGTGAATTCAACTTTCACCTGTCACTATATACTAGACCTCATAGTCTACATTCTTGGCCTCATGATATGTCAGCCATAAAAATCTATTATGATTCTATAAGCTCTTGAATTTGTGTTATGTGTACTAAACATTGCGGTCTATGTACACAAAATCATGTTCCAATTACTCCACTTATCAAAAAACATTCCTTTACTAAAAACCCCCTTGAACTACCAAATATTTAGGACTAACATTTTTGAAATCACAAGAAAATGACATCACCTTCCATGTGGAAATTCCCAAAACCTCCAAACTATTTTAGAAAAACTTTTTCGACATTATTTATCAACAGAAACAACAAACCAAATAATTTTAAACAACATCTAGAGGGATTTTATCAACAATATCTCCCTTTTGGTTTGTTGAAAACACTGCAAAAATTTGTAGAAACATTTTTTTGTAAAATATTAATTCAACATATGTTTAAAAAAACTTTCAATCTCTATGAATTTAGTTATAATTCAAATAATTACTCAAAAAATATTATAATCCCACATGATTCAAGCTCAACATAAAAACTAAGATTAGCAAGAAAATGTTGTCAGGTAATTACTTCATTCTTAATATCAGTTGATGAAACTTCATTGGAATTAAGAAATATTGAGATCCCATAAAAAATATTTATGGGGAATAATACCTAATGTTTAATATCTTATGCATAATGATAAGAACACTTCTACAAACACAAATAAAAAACTACTATAATCAAGAACACCAAAGGCCGCATTCATGATAGGTCAACAATGACTAAACAACACCAACATTATAATTATTTATGAAACATTGACATAATTTTTGAACAACCTTCGCATCATTGTGATATATGAATCTACCTTTATTTCTCATAATACAATTATATAATCCCCCACTTCATGAAATATAATTCAACCCCTTTCAATGAACCCAAAGGCCACCCCTTTATGGTTTGCAACATGGTAAATAACACTAACCATCACATAGTGAAAAAACCATACCTCAGAAAGAGGGGGTTTCACATACACACTATTCATGTTTAGGGAGTCAACGGGACATTAAGATCCATTTTACTCCATTTAAATTACTCTTTGGTTAAGGTATCCATTAGAATTTCTACAACTTGTAGTTTGTTATACAGATACCCTAACTTGACTAACCCATGATCCACTTTTCAAAGACAAAATAATATTTTATTTCAAAGTTATATTTCCATAGGATATGGACTATATTTTTTATAATATTTTTTGAACATGAATTATAATAATTAATTTTGATTGTGACATAACTTAATATTTCATATATATAATATATTTCATCATAAAGTAGTTTTTTCGAAGCTTGAGTGGACATAATATATTAAACTTTTGGTTTTGAATTTCTTAATTCCCTTTTCAATCATGATCCTTCCAAATAAAAATATTTTATATGATACCTCTTGTCATGAAATCCCAAAAAATCCTAAACTTGATAGACCCATTTTTTGGACCAAAACATATCTTTAATTTTTATCTCTTTTCATTATCAACCATAGTTGTATGATCTGTGATTCTTAGTTTTTGAATTACTACTTTACAAAGAACCATCAATAAACCCTATAATCCAAGTGAGTTGAAACTAGATGTAGGGAAAAGGATAAAGATAATAGAAATATCATTGTCAATTTTAATCACATAATATTATATATATAAATAATAAATATAACTTTAAAATTATTTCAAGGAACTCTTGAAAATTTATTCTTTAGTAATAATCTCTATAAATCGAACTAACACTAAATATTTAAACCGATGAAAATTATCATAGTTACCATCTTGATGAATGATACCATTTGTTGGATCATGGTAATATATCAAGATAAACTATTAAAACACACATTATTACAACTATAGATGATATATTGAGATCTTTTTTTAACCATGTTTTTTAATTGATATTTTCCCTCATCCATTGGGTGACTTTCCTTGATTACAGGGGATATCATCTCTTATATCATCACCTCAAAACTCCCCTTGATTTTCTTATTTTCATCATCAAATATAGTGTTGAAATTGAGAATGATATTAATCCATATATTGAGACCTCTTATTTTCTATGAATAGTGAAATGTTATAACATGTTAGATAAAAACAAATAAATCATGAGATCTCATTTTTTTTCAATTCTTCCATCTTCAAAATCTGATACTAGAAAAATCAAACACAGCTAACAAGCCATGACATTGATTATAATGTCAATATTCATCTCTTTATTATAATGATTATAACTGATTTTTCCTACTATAATTATTTAATTATCAATAGGACCTCTGGAGTATATCACAAAATTAGGTTTCATCTCTTGAGGAAATCTCCTCATGGATCATATCTCCCCCAAATACAATAACAATTCAACAACCATAAATGATATTTATATATATAGGTAGAGAGGGAGTTTCAATTCCTCATATTAATGAATGTGGCATGCATTGGTAGAATAAACCTTCCTGATAATACTTTCCTTTTTCCCTTTTTATTTTTGAGGAATGTAATTCCATTACCTCACCAACCTCCTCTTATTTAAGATCATTCTTCATGGTAATATTTGTCCATACATTGAAAGAGGATCTCCTTTGAGTGATGGAACATAGTAAAACATAGTTTTATATTTTTAATTTGGAATTATCATTTCCTTTATTGATAATTTCCTTTTGATCATGGCGCAAATAAAAAAATCATCCTTGGGTACTTTTATTGACATGTGTCTACCTACTTGTTACTGATTTTACCATTATTCTCTATATATTTTTTCTACCCTATTTACCCTTGTACGATTCATAATATTTCATAATGAATCCCATTTTTAAATATGGTTCTTTAAACATGAATATTTTGGACTTATTTTAATTTTTAAATATTATCCTTTTTTCATAAGAAACATCATTTCCAATGTTAGATTTGGAACTTATTTTCATGCCAATATTTTCCTTTTTCTGGGGAACTTCAACAGTTCCATTCATATATTTCCATATAGTAAATTTTTGTGAAAGCATTGAGGCATAATTCATATATGTTCTATTTTATATATTAGATATCCACCTCATATGTTTTATTCCTTGGATCACTTTTTTATATTCTCATTCTTATTTATCACATATAGAGTAGCTTACTTCTTTTTATCAAGGATTGTTTTCTTTATTTCCAAGAGGGTGGAAATGTGTAAAATAATTTTTTTAGTTCATGCTTTGTTGGGATCCATTATTTCCCTCAATATTTGAAACATTGTTTTGTAACTTAATATACTTTATTCTAGTGTAATATTTCTTCTTATTGGTTGTGGAAATGGATTAATTCCTTCTAACACCTTCAGTTCATACCTTAATACAATTTTTATCATATGTACGTGGTTATAATAGATATATCATCACCCATTAATATCACACTATGTATAATTTCATCTTTGTATATATTTTGTGATAGTAGATTTTTGTTTTCCAAATGAGGCCTTAGTATTTTAGATAAATACTCATGGTATGTCCAATGATTCCATGGTAGTAACAGTTCAAATATCTCTACATTTGAGTGAAATATCTTATGGATTTTGAAAAATTTATATGATTTATAATTAAAAATATAGTTTTATGTCTCTTGGAATCACTAGTTGATATTTCATTTGTAATTATATTATTCTTCTCATTAATGGTTTTTAACCTCCATTCGATCAAATTGATCTTCCCCTCCTTCACCTTTAGTCTGGTAGTCATAAACCTTATAATTGAGCCCACATAATTTTCATATTTTAGAATGTCATCAAGATTTTTTTAAGAGGAATAATTATAACCTTAATATCCTTGTACATGGCCATTATCATTAATATATTGTGAATGTTATTCAAATGTGTTTCTTGGAAATTTTATTCTTTCACCAATTAACTCAATGTCATAATTCTGTGCCACTTGCACTAACCTTATCCTTTGGTTAAATTTAAGAAAAATTGACATATGTGTAACCAAATGATCCTTATTAAACCACATATTTTGATCATCCATTTATTTTAGGATATTATCCTTGGAACTAGTCTTATACTCTTTCACTTTGGAATACATATTCACAAATTTCATGGCTTAAGTGTCATTTTCATCCCTCAGGTTTATTACCTAATCAATTAGTACTTGATTTAGGATTTTTATTTTTTTGATATCAGTTTCTAGCACTTAAATTTGGATCCATTATGACTAACTATTATTTATTATATCCATTTTTCTTAATTCGTCCCGTGATCAAGATCCACCGATATATGGTAAACTTCCACCTTTATATCTCTTAATATCTCATTATCACCAATAATTTAATAATTACATGGTGTATTAGGGACCATGGATAGTATTTAAGAATTATTGTATGAAAAAATATATAAAAAATTAGATATATACATACCTTTTTTGTGAGCTTCTAGGATTCTTTATCTCAATGACATACTTCTCAAAAAACTTTTCCTTTATATGAAATTACATTAGATATTTTCTTATCCTGTAAATTAATTCTATTTACCATAGAATATGGGTATAATTAAATTTAACACCAATAACTGATCAAATAAATTCATATAAATATAAATTCAATAATAAAAACATTTCAAAAATACAAATTTTTGGCCCTACAAGGGCCATTACTGAGGGATTCTCTATTGGGGTGAATTAGGGTATGAAACTTATTTCGTATTGCCTACTTAACCTGAAACTCTCATAACCCTAACTGATCATGACATCAAATTTAGTAGGATCACTCTTTTATTATGATTTTAATGATAATATTATTTGTGATTCACTTACCTTATCATTAAAAAAATTATATAAATGATCGTTCAATTAAAAAACATATATTTTCATTATGTAGAATATTATTAAATCATTCACAGAAGCCAAGATAATTTTACTTGGTTTATCAGAATTGGGATACATTTTAAGACCACACATCGACATTTATTTATTTTACAAAATCCTCTAGTAATGACTAGTTATATGCATACAATTGTTTTTATGGGGTCAATTTGTGACAAGATCAATGACTTTACAATATTTGGAGTATAATCACTATCTATCATATCCTAAAACTATTCACACTTGATAACTCATTACACTCTCAACTAAAGAATGTGAAATGATCCTCCAAAATATATTTTAATTGTTATGAATTAGTTGTTGTTTGATTCAAAAAATTGTGATTTCTCCATGAAGATATATTTTCTTACAAGAGATGAAATCCACTCACAAACGTAGCTAATTTAATAGAATCCTCTCCACCACATACTCCAACATCCCACATATTTTTCAATGCAAAGTATCATTATATACTGTGAACTCTCCTACTCTTCTGGAAACTGAACCTCATGGAATAGTTTTAAATATTTACTATACACTATAAGATATAAATATATGAGGTACCCCATCATACTCTTGCTTTGTGAAATCCCCCTTCATGACTTCACATACTTCCTCACGAGCTCTGATTTCACCTCTATAAACATTATCTTTGTGGACTTCCCTGAAAAATTCCTTCACTAAACTCAAAAATCATGAAATACAACTTTAAATACTCTCTAACACATATAATACTAACATATGTGAACTCTCCTTCACATATTATAATTCATATACACACTTTTGAACATATATAAATTCTTTCCATGATAATTTCATCTAATACAATCTCTATATAAAATGAAGTTATTGGGGATACATTATATAGGAAATGATTTCCAAGAAACTCATTATGAATTTAATAACTATTTAGACCTTTAAAAACTATTTATTTTCACTACTGACAGTCACACAATGAACTCCACCTCACAAAGCATGGACCAACTTCATGGTTTGTCAAATCTATTTCACTGTTTTTCAAAAACACAATCAAATGACTCTGTACTTTATTCCATGTTGTAACCCTGAAATCATTTATACCTTGTAACCATGAACCCTATTTTTCATTTTAATTATGAACTACCTTTTTACTCATAACCATGAATTATACTTCCTCCAGATGACCATATATTCCACCTCACAGTCTTCATCCTTGGATTCATTATTTTACAGTCACGAACATCTATTGTGATTCCAAGAAATCCTATTTATTTTGTCTACATACTAAAATAGATAAATCCAAAAACATTAAATCATCATCAAGAGGTATTTATCCACAATACACTATTTAGAGAACCGATCAAACAATTTATTTCAATATCAAATAAAATAGTACTGAAAAGTATTAAAAACCTCAAAAAACAATAATTTCATGCTTGTAAAAAGTATAATTTCAATAAAAATTCAAACACCAATTGATATCTCTAAAAATTAACTTAAATAATCATTATTTATAAAAAAATCTTTTTTAATTAAATTTACTCTACTTAATACATATTCTAACATATCCCATGAGGATTATGATAAGGAAGAGGTGTATACATACCCAAAAATTATAGTGGATTCCATAAAGTCAGAGAGAAAAGAGTATAAAAACAAAATTTCTAAACAGCCACCTAAGTAGAATTTATAATTATTTCTATACTTCTGAAATTAGTGGTAGTCAAATACATAAAGTGGAACTAGGTTTTTTACTTTAGATTTATCCATGAATTTTTTTAGTATCTAGTACAAATGAAATCTAGGGAATTTGGAAGATTTATGTAGAATTACTATTTTGGAAGGATTAGATACATCCACATTCATTGGAAGAATACAGGAAGACGAAATATTATATGAATAGGATATCTCCTTAACTGAAGAGGAGTTATGATGGCCAAATCATGAAACTATGATCACTACTAAATAATGACTTACCGGTGATGGAGTAGAGAAAGTTTTCAACCTCTAAGGATGGTGGAAACCCTAGAATTGGGAGTGAATCACATACCCCATTTAGTTTTCGTTATATTAGGTAGTTAAATGAATAAAATACCCCTTATTAAGGGTATTTTTAGCAAAAAACTTCATAGTTCCTAACATAATTTACTAGGTATTTTCTCTATGACCCTCGGGTACTTGATGATTCCGATTGATGAATATATAATCTAAATCCATAAGCACATGTTATGTGTTTTATGAAATATCTTCTTGTATAACATGGGTATGTCATAGGTACGGTATAAATATTAAAAAATACTTGATATTTGATTTGGGGTATATCATTTCATATGATATAGGGATACCACATTGGTTATTCCTTAACCTACCGTATTTTATGATAATCCACATCGCAAGGCACTGTTAATAAGAGCATATGATTCATATTTTAACACATGAATATTAATGGGATTGAATGATTATAGTTAAAATTATAATTTACCAAAAAATTGCTTTTATTGATTTAATTATTAATGTGATGATATTATCGGGAGTCATATTGTCTTAAGGATAAAAAGAGTTGTAACTAATATTTCATTTACTCATAAAATGCGAGTAAATTCACAGGGTTTTTGGAGAATACACAAAGTTTATTTAATGGAGTCATGGATAGGAGAATTAGTGGGGTAATCATAAAAAACCACAAATTTATAGTCTCCCCCTCAAATATATCTTTACCTCTTTATTCTATTATAATTCATGATAAAATCATATCATGTAAAGGATGGTCCTCTCCAAAAAAATTTTTTATTTGGTTTAGCCTATGGATACACCTAAGAGGAAGGATTTGGTTGGTAGTTAATTTTAATATTAATCAAGAATAGATTAAAGGAAAAAATGGTGATCTTCATTTCATGGTAAATGTTATTCATTTAAAATATACGAGGTTTATGTTTTAATGCATTGTGTTCTTTGGTTTTGTGGGTTTTAATGAGTTTTGGAATATTTATTATGAGTTAATAAATATTTAGAAACCCATAAGGGGTATCAGTATCATTCAATATTATTTGATTCTAAAAATACTTTAGAAAAATTCAGAAAATGGTTATCATTTGAATATCATGATGTCTAATGTTAAAAATGATATGGGTTTTTATTCAATGGTTGTTTATATGTTATGTGATATCACATTCCAAAATATAGTCATGCCATATGATATGGGATATCATATGTGGTGAATCAATATAAACATTTTCATTTTTCAAATATGATAGAATAGAGTTTGGGATATCATAAAAGGAGGTACCATTGAATTCATGTCAGAAAACAGAGCTTCGAATCACCATGGATATAATGACCTGAGCCACCAGGGTCAGCCTGGCCTGGTCAGGGCTAGCCATCACAACCCAAAGCCTAAATCCAATGGTCTAGGGGTTGGAAATATGTGTCAATAAGGAATAATATAAAATGGAAATCCTTATACTAATGTACCTATATTCACACACTCAACCATATATATAAAATAGTCTATAAGAATAATAAAACAATGTAACATCTATAATAAACTATGCATGCAATAAACTCTACACAATACGATAGGTTGTGATAGTATAATCCAAAGAGAAAATGGAAAAAATATACGCCCAACTATAAAAAGGAGTCCAAAAATCACTACAAGTGGATAAAAGAAAATAATTAAGAGAGTCTAGATCAAGATCTCAATGTCTGATCATTGTGCACGATTAATTCACCAAAGCATCACTATGTTCCACTGATGGTACCTCTGAACTATCTATCATCTTCATAATATAGGAAACATGTGTTAAAATCCCATGATTTGGTGACTATATACATATATAGTAGGAATCCATGAAACCAATAAAGTGAGAAATAGAAAGACACAATAAAGGTTATCTCAACCAATGAAATATGGAAACAAAACCCATAATAGATATATGTCTAGAAAGAATCTCATACGAGATTGAAATAGGATCTCCAACTTCATAACCCAGCCTAAGAAGATGAGACTTCTCACAACACCAAATATCTATCACATATTCCCATCATATCATGTGTCTACCCATGAAATCCATCTGGGGGACCCACACCTCATCACTGTTACAACACTTGAGGGGGAATAATCTCAAATAGAGAACCCATGCCTTAATATGATACAAGGAGTGCCACTCAATAGATAAAGGACCTGTTACCTAGTGCGACATGGGGTACCACTCAGGGAACAAAATAATATATAACCTAGCATGATTGGGGTTACCACTCAGTAAATAGTTATATAGAGGGCATGCACACAAGTTCATTAGGTGGTTCCACTTAGTGAATAGAGGACCCACACCCATTTAAGATAATGGTTTTTTCACTTGGTCGGTATAGGACCCTCAACCTTTTCTATTAGGGGATACCACTAAAAAAAGTGGAATATTGCGTACCCATTCTTTGGTGCGAGAGGGGATTTTCAACCTCAAAATTTTTCAAATGATTCTTACGTAATCCCTACCGTCATCGTGTGTCTCCAAAATAGTCATCAAACTCAGTACATGTAACATCATATATAATATACCATATAGACCATAACCATCATTTTATACATGAAAAAATATATAGGATAGGCTACACATTGGATTCTTTAAGGAGATATGATAAAAATATTTTCATGGGAGAAGTAAATGTTGTGAATGGGAGTCCACAGAGCAAATAATCCCTCCTCATCACCAAGATGTATTCTCTCCTAGATAAGTATTAGAGATCCATGTCACAATACCTGGAGTTTCCTCATGGAGCATGACATGTATGTCCACCCGGGGTCCGGGATGGGTTCACCTATCACACAACTTAGCTGTCCATGTATATATATATGCAGTTGCCACATGGGAACATGAAATGTATGCCCACCTAGTTTCTTGGGGTGTGTAAAGTTTGAACATGGATTCAATACACTACTAGGGTCACTGTAACGCCCCGACCCCAGTTACCCAGAGTCGGTGCATTATTACATAACATTGGCATGATCACAAGAAAGATCAAATCTTGGAAGACCGATTGGTTTAGTAGCCTTAGAAACACTAGATATATTCATAAGTTTTACATTACATCATAAAACGAAAAACTACTACAACAACATATTGTCTCCATAATCCACACTCATATCCCCACATAATATCCCTGCAGGTCATTCATAACTTACTTCTTCCCTTCCTGGGAAAAATAAAACATAGAAAAGGGGTGAGCTCAAATTCCCAGTAAGGATAACAATATAGCGGAAACTTTCATAAATAAGAATAAACATTTAAGGCAATGTATAACTAAAACAAAAGCCTTTCAAACATGAACTTTCAACATGGTATGTCATAAATAAAATGAAATAATTCCATTTACTTATTCACATGGATATTCTACTAATCGAATAATCACATGCAAAAATCAATAACCACTTTCATAATGTTGGAATGCATAATGCCAGACTATCATAACCACATAGTCAAGGCCTCGTGCCAAGACTACAAATAAGATTTTGTCAAGGCCTTGTGCCAAGACACTAGTTTGTCTCATGAGACCTACCGATGCATCGAGGAGCTATAGCGGGCTCCACCCGTCACTTACTAAGTCCAATGCATTCCCATATGAAAAGGTTTAAACATAACATAAACATTCGTATTAAAAATAGCATACAAAATGTCAATAATTTCACCATAAACTATGAATGGTATAAAAATAGCACATCCACAGTCAAACATATCACAAAACCTTCAATACAATATAGAATTTTTGTCTCATAATAAATCAACTTCAAATAATCTTAAAATCCATCAAAGGATGTTGACATAGATGAAATCAATATTCTTTTTAAAGAAATATCTCCTTTTATTTTGAAATCATTTAAGATCCGTATAAAATAAAACATTTTCTTTGAAAATATTCTTATAAACTTGTAAGGGAAGCTTTGAAGATTTTATAACGCTGGAAAATAGCCGCACCCGCCGTATAAGTTAAAAAAACATTCTTACCATAATTCTGTCGAAAAGGTTAAAAAGGACCTTGTTTTGAAAACGACGGAAAGATTCCTTTATAAACATCTTATAAAAGTCAAACAAGGGTATAAATTACTTTAACCCATATTTTTTTTAAATAATAAATATGTTTTGAAATACATTTCAAAGAAACATGGATGTGGATGATAAAGAAATCCCAGTAGATTATTACGTATAAACAAACTCGGATAATGAAGAGATTGTGAAATAACCCTTACCTTGTACTTTTCCCTATTTGGGGTAGGTTAACCTCCTGTATAATGGTGAAATAATTGTTATTAAATTATACAAGAATCATATATATTAATATGATATCATATATGATCTTTTAACATTGATTTGTTAATAATATCTTAGAATTATCGTCGTTTCGGGTGTTAACTTACTAATTTTCTTTTATATATTTTGTTACATAAGCCATGTTTGTTGTATCTTATTCATATCCAGATGATATCAAGTCCTTAAACATCATTTTTAAATCATCAAATGATAATTATACTTGAATGGATACGATGGAGAATGAATCTCATCACGTTCGTGGAGACGGTAGTCCGTACGTACGCACGAGCGACAATATCATTATTTTGATGTTAAAATAATATATAAATTGATGGTATATCATATATACAGAATCATTAACATGTTATATTTATTATTTACCTGAGTTAAACATAATTATTATACCCATCCAAATAATATTATATTGAATAACAATTACACCACGACGTGGAGACGGTAAGCCATACGTACGCATGTATGGTGACATGTTATTCAAAGGGTGGATAGAATACTGAATATGGTTGTACCATATTTATAATAACATCACAGTATATGTGAGATAATGGAGTTATTATTTTAGAATGGTAAGAATAAAGAAAGAAGAAGTGGAAGAAGAAAGGAACTTGAAAAGGGGTGGTGAAAACATTACCTCTTCTTCGGGTTCTTCCTTTTGATTTGATCAAAAGGGATCCATAGGTTGGCTTTCTGATCAAAATAAGGCCTCTAGGTTGTAGTGAGGTATGTTGGGAGAGTATATGGGTAGAGTTTTGCCGAACCAAAAGGCTTTGAAGGTGTGAAGAAATGAGAAGGAGGAGTGCCCTTTTATAAGAGGGGTGTGGGGCACCTTTGGAAAAGCTAGAAATATTAATTTATAATAAATTCATATTCGGTTCTAATGGCTCCAAAGTTGATTATTCAAAGGTTAAGGTGGGGATGGGTCGAAAACAACTCAACCAATAGAATTTAGACAGGTTTGGGTACTTATATTAACCTTATCTTTAAGTATTAACTCTAAGTTAATTAGTTTCACTTTTACAATGTCTCTTTGTATTTTTATATAATATGGTTAATAAACATACTATATACATCCAAGCGACCCCCAAGTGGTCCATTAATGATGAACCTATTATGATATAAGTCTCTTGGCCGAACCTTAGATTTTTAGGAATTTAAAATCAATTAATAATATAATATTTGTTTTAAGAACTCTTTTATGTCAATTTTGACACTATTCAACAGTTGATTTTTGTGAAACTCATAACAGATTGATTACTTCGAAAAAAGTCAATTAAATCAATACTAATATTTCATATTATCCAAGAAAATTAGTTTAATTCATTAAAAGTTTCATATTATATTTATTTGGGTATTTATAATATCAATTATTTTAATTTTTCACTATTATAGTAATTACTGCATCATCATTGTGTCATAAATAAAGTAACTTATTTAATGTCTAAAAATTATAAATAAACTATCATTATGTAGGAAATCGTTTTATATTTCTAATGAATATTTATAATCTAAAATCCAACATATATAACCCTATGTAACAATTGTTTTGCTAAAAGATATATGCTTGTGTCATTTTTGTATTCATTTTAACTTAATTAAAATAAAGTGTCATTATCACTTACAAGTGGATCCATGGGGTCCCAAAATCGACCCAAAGATGCCCATGGTCGACCATGTATCAACCAATAGGGTTAAGACAGATTTTAGGGTAATTTAGTATTATAATAATATTATTTTTTAACCCTTATTTACCGGATTTACCCTTAACCATGGTAAATAAAATATTTACCGCAGTAATTATTCAAAATGTCTAAAAATAAAAGTTACCTATTTACTCAATTTGAACATCCTGATTCCAAATATGGAATCCATTTTCCTAAATTCAAAACACAGAAGTGGTAGAAATTAATTTAAAATTAATTCCCGCTGTCAAAACAAAAAACGTGTTTTTAAGAGATAATAACTATCAAAAGATTGACACTTGTTTATGTTTTGTTTAATTGTAAAATTATGTCCAATGACCAACATTATATTAAATGGTAAAAATATATTCTAAATATACTTTAAAATTACTAAAATTAATAATTTATCACTATTAATTATTTTGATTAAAAAAGTTGTTTTTAATTAAAATTTAGTAATTTTCACTATTCATCAAAATATGAAAGTTATCCGAAAAGTACAAAAATTTCACCTTAGGCTAAATTAGATATTCCGAATCCAAAAATGAAGTCTATTTTGAAATATAAAATATATATAATTTTAAAAAGTAGGTATTACTATTCATAACGGCTAGTTTGATTGGTTGTTAGAACTCGGTGTTGCGTACAACACACGCTATCGCATTATTCAAAGAGAAGCGTACCGTAGAAGCTTGGGGTGTTTCATTCTACCCTCCTGAAAATAATTTCGTCCTCGAAATTTCTAGAATACTATCGCATGAAAAGACTCGGGTGGTTCTTCATCATAAGTTCCTCGGGTTCCCACGTTGCCTCTTCCATCTTATGGTTTCTCCACAAAACTTTTACCAGACGCGTCGTCCGGTTTCTCAGAACTTGTTCTCTCGTATCAAGAATCCTAACGGGCTCTTCACAATAGGAAAGATCAGGTTCCAGTTCTAATTCCTCATAGGTGAGTACATGCGTTGGATCAGGCATGTATTTCTCAACAGTGATACGTGGAACACATCGTGAACTTTGGAGAGACTTGGCGGCATTGCCAATCAGTAAGCTACAACTCCAATTCGTTCTAGAATTTCGAAAGGTCCGATGTACCTGGGACTCAATTTACCTTTCTTACCAAAACGTATGACTCCCTTCCACGGAGATACCTTCAGGAAAACATGATCACCGACTTGAAATTCCAAATCCTTCCTTCGATTATCGGCATAGCTCTTCTGCCTACTTTGAGCTGCTTTGATGTGATTTTGGATTACTTTAACCTTTTCCACCGTTTCCTCCACCAGTTCTGGGCCTACAAGTTATCATTCACCAACATCATCCCAACAGGTTGGTGTACGACATCTCTTTCCGTATAACGCTTCATATGGTGCCATCTGAATACTCGAATGGAAGCTATCGTTATAGGAAAATTCTACCAGTGGTAAATATTGATCCCACATACCCTGAAAGTCAAGTGAGAAAGACCTCAACATGTCTTCTATGGTTTGAATAGTCCGTTATGATTGTCTGTCTGTCTGAGGGTGGTAAGCAGTGCTCAAATGAAGTTCAGTATCCAGGGATTTCTGAAGACTTTTCCAAAATCTTGAAGTAAAACGGGGATCACGATTAGAAACAATTGATAAGGGTACTCCATGAAGTCTCACAACTTCATTAATATATAGTCTTGCTAGACGTTCCAGGGGTAGATCTTCTCTTATAGCAAGAAAATGTGCTGACTTGGTAAGACGATCAACAATAACCCATATTGCATCATTCCTTCTAGAAGTCTTTGGTAGCCCCATGACAAAGTCCATCGTAATATTGTCCCATTACACTCCGGTATGGGAAGAGGTTGCATGACTCCTCCAAGTTGTTGCCTTCCAGCTTTCACTTGTTGACAAACCATACATCTTGACACAAAATCAGCAATCTCCCTCTTCATGTTGTCCCACCAAAAATGTTTCTTCAAATCTCTATACATTTTGGTTCTCCCAGGGTGTATAGAGAAATTGGAACTATGAGCATCATCCAACAATTCCGTTTTTAGATCAGGTATATCGGGAACACAAAGTCTCTTCCCAAATTTCAAAATTCCATCTTCATACACAAAGTCTCTCAATCTCCCATCATTCACAGCTTTAATCTTCTTTTTAAATTCTTCATCATCGGTCTAAGTACTCTTAATCCTTTCTATTAAAGATGGTTTGGCAACCATTTGAAAAATAAATGATGTTTCGCCTTCCCTGGTTATTCCCATGTCCATCTTCACTAGATCCATGAAAATTGGATCCATTTCAATTCTCATATTGTTCAAAACTCCATGGTCTTTCTACTCAAAGCATGTGCCACCTTGTTTGCTTTCCCCGGGTGGTAGTGTATCGTGCAATCATAATCCTTGAGTAATTCAAGCCATCTCCTTTGCCTCATGTTGAGTTCTTTTTGTGAGAAAATATACTTCACACTCTTGTGATCAGTATAAATCTCACATTTTTCACCATAGAGGTAGTTCCTCCATATCTTCAAAGAAAAGATCACAGCTGCTAACTCGAGATCATGAGTAGGATAGTTTTGTTCATGAATTTTCAACTGTCGTGATGCATAGGCAATAACTCTATCATTCTGCATAAGGACACAACCAAGTCCTTTCTTCGATGCATCACTATAAATAACGAACCCATCATTCCCTGATGGTAGAGTCAATATAGGAGCATTGACTAATCTTTTCTTCAGTTCTTCAAAACATTCTTCACACTCTTTTGTCCAAACAAATTTAACCCCTTTACGTGTGAGCTTCGTTAATGGGTTAGCCAATCGGGCAAAATTCTGGACGAAACGTCGATAATAACCTGCCAAACCGATAAAACTGCGTACCTCAGTTATACTCGTAGGTGCTGGCCATTCTTGGATTGCCTTGGTCTTAGAAGGATCAACATAGATTCCATCTTTAGAGACAATATGTCCAAGAAAAGAAATCTCATGAAGCCAGAATTCACACTTGCTAAACTTCCCATATAATTCATGCCTCCTCAGAGTCTTCAAGATAATATGCAAGTGATTTTCATGATCTTCATAGGTTTTGGAGTATACCAAGATATCATCAATAAATACCACCACAAATTCATCGAGATAATCCTTGAAAACTCTATTCATTAGATCCATGAATACAGAGGGTGCATTAGTCAATCCAAACGGCATTACAGCAAACTCGTAATGCCCGTACCTGGTTCGAAATGCTATCTTCGGAATGTATTAATTCTTCACACACAACTGATGGTATCCAGATCGAAGGTCAATCTTTGAAAAGTATTGAGCTCCATGCAGTTGGTCAAATAAATCATCAATACGAGGTAGGGGATAGTTGTTCTTTATCGTTATAGCATTGATCTCCCTGTAGTCGATACATAACCTCATAGATCCATCTTTCTTTTTAACAAAAAGAACAGGGGCTCCCCATGGAGAAACACTAGGGCGAATAAATCCCTTATTACTCAATTCCTCTAGTTGTTTCTTTAGTTCGACTAACTCTACAATGGCCATTCTATAAGGGGTCTTCGATATAGGCCTTGATCCAAGAATCAAATCAATGGAAAACTCAACCTCTCGTTCTGGAGGATGTCCAGGTAAATCTTCCGGAAATACATCTAAAAATTATTTCACAACATGTACATCCTCTATTTGAACATTCCTTTCCTCACCGACAGTTATTTCATTCTCTTCCTCCCCAATAATTGAATTAAGTTGAGATACTGGGGGTGGATCTAAATAAGAATTAGTTGGTGACAATTCTGCTCTAAAGATAAGGTGTTCCTTATCATTATCATCAAGAATCGTAACCTCTTTCTTCTTACAATAAATCTTCGCATCATAGTCTGAAAGCCAGTCCATACCGAGGATTATATCAAACTCAATCATAGGTATGACGATGAGATCAGCAGATAAAGAAAATTTATGTGCTCTAATGGGGACTGATTCACAAAACTTTGTTGCAATGATACTTCCCTTAGGAGTTTTAACTGACAACTCCCTTATTAAATCAAATTGGAAATATCTAATTTTCTTAGCAAACTGGGAAGATATGAAACAATGCGACGATCTAGAGTCAAATAATGCATTTGCTGAACTTGAGGAAACCATTAAATTACCTGCCACCACGTCTTTCGGAGCTTCTATCTCAGCAGTAGTGATAGCATAAGCTTGGCCTTGAGCCCTTGGCCTTTTCTGAGGTAAGTTCTCCTGACGCTTAGGACATTCATTCACATAATGTCCCATCTCCCTGCAATTTTAGCACTGAACGTTGGTGGCTTCCTTCTTCCCTTTGCAATCACGAGCTTGGTGGCCTTTTTCACCACACTTGTAACAGACTCCCATTCCCTTCTAGCAAGCACCGAGGTGTTTCTTCCCACATTTACCACATGATGGATATTCAACCATTCCTTTCTTCCCCTTATTTCCATTCCCAGATTAATCAGCAGGCCTCTTCTTCTCTTGCTTTGCTTTAATGTCATAAGACTTAGAGAATTCCTTTTCGGTCTTGATAGCACATGAGACAATGTATTCGTACGACGAAAAGGATTGTGAGACTAATGCTCGACGGAGAAATGGTTTTAACCCATCAAAGAAACGATCAGTCTTACTTCTTTGGTTATGTATATAATCACCAGCGTACCTTTCTAACCTTGTAAAGTTAGCCACATACTTTGTGACATTCTCATCCTCCTTCTGTCTCAGACTTAGAAATTGCCTTTCCATATCTGCACGATGGTCGCGAGGAGAGTATTTTTCTAAAAACAGATCTTTGAACTCCCTCCATTCTATATTTGACACTTCATCATCTTCCTTCGTATTTTGAATCAATGACCACCATTGATCAGCATCTCCAGTGAGGCGGTAAACTGCCATGATAACTTTTTCCCTTTCACTGCTCCCCAAAGCCTGAAATATTTTCTCTAGGGAAAATATCCATTGCTCACCTACTAAGGGATTTGTACTCCCATTGAACGTTGGTGGTTGTTGCCTCATGAATCGATCTAACATTGATCCTCCACGCTGTGGATCAGGGTGCTCCATACGGGTAAGGTTATTATTCATAACCTGAGTAAGCTGTCCCAATATGGTGATTAGCTGATCGGCTCCAGTTGCATCACCAGCTCCACTATAATTATCTTGAGCAGGAGGGAAATCCCTACATGGAGTGCGTGCATTGATACGGTTTCCATTTCTTCCACTAGGCGCCATTTCTAAACAATGGCATAAACTAGATCAGTTTATGAATCAAAATACATAATCCCATACTTATAAAACACTAAACATAAATTGAACTATTTATGGATATAATCCACAATCATAAGAATGTTTTCTTTGAGGAAGTATATACTCATAATCCCTTCAAAATGATTTGTAAAGAAAATGAGAGTTATCCTAAGCATATCCCTCGGGAGTTTCGTAACCAAGAGTTCAGCAAGGCCCGTTGTCGTGCACCAGTTCCCGTTCGAGTCTAGCTCAAAGTGGTGTTTTTGGGTTTTACCCCTAGGTACATCTGTGCTAGAGCCGCCTCTACCTGCTCGTATCCAGACAGGGATGTATTTCTCGGAAAACTCACAAAATCTCTACAATACCAAAATTCTAGGAAGTTCTTCTATACTAATCCTCAAAGTTCATCTTAGGTCTACGTGCTCTAATCAGAGTTTATCTAAATCTAGTTTCCATGGTTTGTACTAAACTTCCTTTGATACCAACTGTAATGCCCCGACCCCAGTTACCCAGAGTCGGTGCATTATTACATAACATTGGCATGATCACAAGAAAGATCAAATCTTGAAAGACCGATTGGTTTAGTAGCCTTGGAAACACTAGATATATTCATAAGTTTTACATTACATCATAAAATGAAAAACTACTACAACAACATATTGTCTCCATAATCCACACTCATATCCCCACATAATATCCCTGCAGGTCATTCATAACTTACTTCTTCCCTTCCTGGGAAAAATAAAACATAGAAAAGGGGTGAGCTAAAATGCCCAGTAAGGATAACAATATAGCGGAAACTTTCATAAATAAGAATAAACATTTAAGGCAATGTATAAATAAAACAAAATACTTTCAAACATGAACTTTCAACATGGTATGGCATAAATAAAATGAAATAATGCCATTTACTTATTCCCATGGATATTCTACTAATCGAATAATCACATGCAAAAATCAATAACCACTTTCATAATGTTGGAATGCATAATTCCAGACTATCATAACCACATAGTCAAGGCCTCGTGCCAAGACTACAAATAAGATTTTGTCAAGGCCTTGTGCCAAGACACTAGTTTGTCTCATAAGACCTACCGATGCATCGAGGAGCTATAGCGGGCTCCACCCGTCACTTACTAAGTCCAATGCATTCCCATATGAAAAGGTTTAAACATAACATAAACATTAGTATTAAAACTAGCTTATGAAATGTCAATAATTTCACCATAAACTATGAATGGTATAAAAATAGCACATCCACAGTCAAACATATCACAAAACCTTCAATACAATATAGAAGTTTTGTATCATAACAAATCAACTTCAAATAATCTTAAAATCCATCAAAGGATGTTGACATAGAAGAAATCAATATTCTTTTTAAAGAAATATCTCCTTTTATTTTGAAATCATTTAAGATCCGTATAAAATAAAACATTTTCTTTGAAAATATTCTTATAATCTTGTAAGGGAAGCTTTGAAGATTTTATAACGGCGAAAAATAGCCGCACCCGCCGTATAAGTTAAAAAAAACATTCTTACCATAATTCTGTCGAAAAGGTTAAAAAGGACCTTGTTTTGAAAACGACGGAAAGATTCCTTTATAAACCTCTTATAAAAAGTCAAACAAGGGTATAAATGACTTTAACCCATATTTTTGTAAATAATAAATATGTTTTGAAATACATTTCGAAGAAACATGGATGTGGATGATAAAGAAATCCCAGTAGATTATTACGTATAAACAACCTCGGATAATGAAGAGATTGTGAAATAACCCTTAACTTGTACTTTTCCTTGGTTGGGGTAGGTTAACCTCATGTATAATGGTGAAATAATTGTTATTAAATTATACAAGAATCATATATATTAATATGATATCATATATGATCTTTTAACATTGATTTGTTAATAATATCTTAGAATTATCGTCGTTTCGGGTGTTAACTTACTCATTTTCTTTTATATGTTTTGTTACACGAGCCATGTTTGTTGTATCTTATTCATATCCATAATGATATAAAGTCCTTAAACATCATTTTTAAATCATCAAATGATAATTATACTTGAATGGATACGATGGAGAATGAATCTCATCGCGTTCGTGGAGACGGTAGTCTGTACGTACGCACGAGCGACAATATCATTCTTTTGATATTAAAATAATATTTAAATTGATGTTATATTATATATAAAGAATCATTAACATGTTATATTTATTATTTACCTGAGTTAAACATCATTATTACACCCATCCAAATAATATTATATTGAATAACAATTACACCACGACGTGGAGACGGTAAGCCGTACGTACGCACGTATGGTGACATGTTATTCAAAGGGTGGTTAGAATACTGAATATGGTTGTACCATATTTATAATAACATCACAGTATATGTGAGATACTGGAGTTATTATTTTAGAATGGTAAGAATAAAGAAAGAAGAAGTGGAAGAAGAAAGGAACTTGAAAAGGGGTGGTGAAAACATTACCTCTTCTTCGGGTTCTTTCTTTTGATTTGATCAAAAGGGCTCCTTAGGTTGGCTTTCTGATCAAACTAAGGCCTCTCGGTTGTAGTGAGGGATGTTGGGAGAGTATTTGGGCAGAGTTTTTCCGGACCAAAAGGCTTTGAAGGTGTGAAGAAATGAGAAGGAGGAGTGCCCTTTTATAAGAGGGGTGAGGGGCACCTTTGGAAAAGCTAGAAATATTAATTTATAATAAATTCATATTCGGTTTCTAATGGCTCCAAAGTTGATTATTCAAAGGTTAAGGTGGGTATGGGTCGAAAACAACTCAACCAATATAATTTAGACAGGTTTGGGTTCTTATATTAACCTTATCTTTAAGTATTAACTCTAAGTTACTTAGTTTCACTTTTACAGTGTCTCTTTGTATTTTTATATAATATGGTTAATAAACTTACTATATACATCCAAGAGACCCCCAAGTGGTCCATTAATGATGAACCTATCATGATATAAGTCTCTTGGCCGAACCTTAGATTTTTAGGAATTTAATATCAATTAATAATATAATATTTGTTTTAAGAACTCTTTTATGTCAATTTTGACACTATTCAATAGTTGATTTCTGTGAAACTCATAACAGATTGATTACTTCGAACAAAGTAAATTAAATCAATCCTAATATATCATATTATACTTGAAAATTATTTTAATTCATTTAAAGTTTCATATTATATTTATTTGGGTATTTATAATATCAATTATTTTAATTTTTCACTATTATAGTAATTACTGCATCATCATTGTGTCATAAATAAAATAAATTATTTAATGTCTAAAAATTATAAATAAAATATAATTATGTAGGAAATCTTTTTATATTTCTAATTAATATTTATAATCTAAAATCCAACATATATAACCCTATGTAAAAATTGTTTTTCTAAATGATATATGCTTGTGTCATTTTTGTATTCATTTTAACTTAATTAAAATAAAGTGTCATTATCACTTACAAGTGGAACCATGGGGTCCCAAAATCGACCCAAAGATGCCCATGGTCGACCATGTATCAACCAATAGGGTTAAGACACGTTTTAGGGTAATTTAGTATTATTATAATATTATTTTTTAACCCTTATTTACCGGATTTACCCTTAACCATGGTAAATAAAATATTTATCGCAGTAATTATTCAAAATGTCTAAAAATAAAAGTTACCTATTTACACAATTTGAACATCCTGATTCCAAATATGTAATCCATTTTCCAAAATTCCAAACACATAAGTGGCAGAAATTAATTTAAAATTAATTCCCGCTGTCAAAACAAAAACCGTGTTTTTAAGAGATAATAGCTATCAAAAGATTGACACTTGTTTATGTTCAGTTTAATTGTAAAATTATGTCCAATGACCAACATTATATTAAATGGTAAAAATATATTTTAAATATACTTTAAAACTACTAAAATTCATAATTTATCACTATTAATTATTTTGATTAAAAAAGTTGTTTTTAATTAAAATTTAGAAATTTTCACTATTCATCAAAATATGAAAGTTATCCGAAAAGTACCAAAATTTCACCTTAGGCTAAATTAGATATTAGGAATCCAAAAATGATGTCTATTTTGAAATATAAAATATATATAATTTTAAAACGTAGGTATTACTATTCATAACGGCTAGTTTGATTGGTTGTTAGAACTCGGTGTTGCGTACAACACACGCTATCACATTATTCAAAGAGAAGCGTATCGTAGAAGCTTGGGGTGTTACAGTCACACAACATATGGGTCCATCCATATGGTGTGCGATACATATCTTGGCTGAAAACCCAAGGCATTATAGAAACTGAAGAACATGATGTGTGTTCTGCATAACTACACTCTATGTGGTTTTTTTTTCATAGAATTTGCAGATCCTTTACATAGTTTCCCAATCCTCATTATCCACATCTGAATCTAAAATTATACCACCCTAAATCAAAGGGTAACATCATTAAATGTTAATTCCCAGGATTCAGTGTATGGAAATTAGATTTCATTCATCCATCGATGATCCATCACACATCTCGTATCACCTCCTATCATTGTTATCACTCTGGATCATAAATCAATAGAGCATCACCAAAAAATCACCTTGAACCATCTTCAAATAACTATCTAGATCATCATTTTCCAAACCACCATGAATTTAGGTGCTCGGTCATGCTCAAACACACCCAGTAATGTTGAACCATGATCCCATGGGTCAATGATGAAAAAAATAAAAGAATAGTTGGGAGAAATTCACATAAAACAAGATTAACCATCTTTGGTGTAGTTATCTCAAAAATGATCACATAAGTGGGAAAACCATGGGTGATATAAATTCACTACAATTATAAATTTATTTAACAATTTAATTTATCCATATGGGATCATATGAAGGGTTTGAAATCACTTATTAAGAATAAGATAACAAAATCCATTATAAATCATTTAAACTAAAACAGAAAAACCCAAAATTGAAGAGTCCTAACTCGAAATTGATCAATCTTTGGTAAGGAATGCATTCTAAAGTGATGAAGAATACTTACGGAATTCACAACCTCTCAATCCACCTTAGTCAGATCACTCTTTGTTCTATAGTTAGGTCCTCTATTGTAGAATGACTAAACCTTATCTCAAATCTTCATAGGGTTATGTGGATAACCATAGAAATTTATTATAATTTGGTATGTATAGATCTTCCTATGTGCCAGTTTAATTAAAATAAATAAATAAATTTTTTATTTAATTAAATGAACCCACTAACTACTACCTCAATCGAACATATGACACCGACCAACCTTAGTTCGCCCCAAGGGTAAACCCCATATTTCTGAATCAACTATGGTCTGGGATATCCCATATATGGTCCTAAAAATCATGAATCAAAAAAACATTTTAATAATGTGTGCTCGTTCAATAAAATATATTAATTTTAGGTTCCCAAGGCACCCAAAAACTACACCGACTCTGAGGATAAATCTTGATATATAGATTGAAATATTCAAAGGAAAAAATACAATAAAACTAGATTCATTACATTCACCCCATTCATGGATTTTGACGCTCAAAAGATAATCTACACAAGGTTAGTGAATTGATTCTTCATATGATTCTCATTCTCATAAGATCCCTCATTCATAATCTAGTGGATCCGTAACCCAAAAACTAAAGGAATACTCTATCCTCATAGGATACTCTCATGCCAATCCTCGATCATCACTAGGTACTCTGCAAAGGAGGTTCCATCCTCGATGTCCATCTCTCTCAGATCATTAACGTGCATAGGTCCATGAATGTATCTCCTCCACCACGACAAATAGAAGAATTCAATCACTCTATCCAAATTTGGGGGTATGGATACGTAGTATGAAACCTAACCAACCATCCATAAGATCTCAAATGGACTAATGAACCATGGTTATAGATTTCTTCCCTTTCCAAACCCTAAAAATCCTCATCATGTGGAGAATCACATGAAAGAATTGTCTCCCTGATCAAACTCTAAGGAACTATGAAATCGATCATAATTAGATTTATGTATGATCTGATATTTTCTCATACACTCATGTATCACCAAAATGTAATTTTTCATCATCTGCACCATCCTTGGTCCAATTAAAGAAGTCTCATCAATCTTAGTCCATAATAAGGGTGACCTAAAAGGTATCCCATACAAGGCCTAAAAATACGATGTGATGATAATATAGTGATAAATTATATTATAAGCAATCTATTATAATGGAATGTGATCCTTCCATCTGTGGTTAAAGTCCAAATCACTGGCCCTCAACATATCATTCAACAACTAGATAGTATACTCGACCTGTCCATCTGTTTCGGGTAGGAAGGTCATTATCATCCTCAAAGGGGTCCTAAATGACTCATACAAGACTCCCTATAACCAATATTTGAATCAATATTCATTTTTTGATATAATCCTTGAGGGTTTACCATGAAGATGAACAATCTTCTACAGGTGAAATTGTCCTAGGTTCTCAACCAAAATCTTGTCTTAAATTGAAAGGAAGTGTGATGACTTCATAAGTTAGTCAAAAATCACCCATATGGAATCATGGAATCTCACTTTCCACACAATCTCTGTCATAAAATATGTGGTTATTTCATCCCATTTCCATTCTGAGATTATAATAGGTTTTGTTAACCCTACCAGAACCTAGTGTTCATCCTTTACATGTTAACAAGTGAAACCCTAAGAACAAACTCCATAAAGCTCCACCTCACATCATCCAACCAAAAAATTCTATTAAAGAAATTTTTATATATTTTTCACACCCGAATTTACAGCCAAGGATGGAGTGTGAAACTACTTCATCACTTCCTCATGTAGTGTGACTGGAACTACCATCCATCCGTAGAAATAGATGAGGTTCTCCCCTCCTACATAAAATCTAACTAGTGAATAAAATGGGGATATATAGTGACATAAAACATAAAAGTTGATATATCAAAATTGTTATTCTCTCAAATGATGATTGATTGGAGGATTTACCATGATTTACTGAATAAAAACTGCACCCATCTCCTCCACTATGGTCAACTACAAAGAAGAAAACTGCTAAGATGCCTCCTCCACCAAGCATGAACTAAAATTCCTACTAATAGAATCCTTCACCATGTTTCATTTACAAATAATATATAATATCTCATATTTTTGACCTTTATGGAACTCTAACCAATGCCACTATATCATTCAGATATCTCTATATATACAGAAATATATAAGACTCCAATTGATTGGTAATACAAAAAAGAACTCTACCAGAAGATAGTTCGTACTAATATTTAAAGATAAGACTACCTATGCCAACTATATGTCATAAGTGATGTAGTAATACTCCTGGGTTATCAGCCATCTTGGCCTATATGTGGTCACTTCATACCTTAGTATCAACATGCATGTAATACCAAAACCAAAGGCATCATAAAAAATTGCATACTCTACAACCTCCATTAGTTGTCTCAATATAGTAGTATAGGTCAGACAAAACCTGAATTTATCCAAATATATTTGACACTTCTTACTCAAGGTAAATGGATTACCTTTCTACATCTGGGGGGTCAAAAGTTCTGAAATCCCAGAGAAGACTTTAATAAACCTCATGTAGTACCCTACCAAAACATGAAAATTAATCAGCTCAGACATGCACTTGGGTGGTTCCCAATAAAAAATTTTCTCCATATATAAGACAAACTCTGAAATAAAATTCCCAAAAAATTGAACCTCAAATGTCCAAAACTATAACATTGACAGCCTACCATAATGTTAGTGCTCCAATAATAAGTCTTGGACCATCCACATATGCTCTCCATGCTCCTCCTATGATGTAGAGTAAATAAGTATGTGATCATTGAAGACAACCACAAATCAGTCGAAGTGTTGGTAGATGATCATGTTTATTAAATCCATAAATGCATTGGGGTCATTCTTCACTCTAAAAGGCATCACCATGAACTCATATAATCAATTGTGACATGAAAATGTCCTCTTTCAAATATCACCCTCCAAAACCCTCAATTGATGGTAGTAAGACAAAATATCGATCATTAAGAACCAACTGGATCCACTAAATTGGTCAAAGATGTTGTTAATCCTCATAATTATGTACATGACAATTATTTTTACTTAGCCAGGTGATGATAATCATCACAAATCCTCAATCTCATATATTCCATTTTTTCACAAAAAAATGGAGCTGCCTAGGGGGACACACTAAGTCTGATGATAGCCTTATCTAGAAGGTCCCCCAACTACACCATTATCTATTTGAGCTTTTTAGGGGAAATATGATATTCAATAGAAGATATTGGTGAAATATCAGGGTAAAAGTCAAGGTAGAAGTCCATATCCCACCGTATAGGTAGTACCAGAACATCCTTGGTGAATACATCCATATAATCCTCGAAGAATAAAAGAATCTAGATGATTGAATATCTCACTATTCAAACAAATAAACTCATCAACTTATGTGTGATGGGTTTAAACTTACTTCCCATAAGACCCACTCACTCCACCATGATATCTCTCCCACCCCAAAGTTGAATAATATCCTATCTATATAACAAAATACAATACATCAATGATGATGATAAATATTTGATCTAACCATGGAAAACCAATCCATACCCATGATAATTTCACAAGGATTCTTTAAAATGGACCAGTGGTCCCATCCAAAACCCCCTATATTGAATTCCAGATCACACTATAAGCATTATCAAAGGATTGAACCTAGTCATAACCTATAGAAAAAGTTGTTACACTAATGCCCCAATAAGAAGATCTAGATATCATAGTAAGTATATGGATATGAAGAAATTACTCACACATATATCTATAAATACAATATATAATAAAACTAGATTATAAATTCAATCATCTCATGTGAAACTTATTCATAGCCCTCTATAGAAAGAAACTGCCTATGACCCCAATCATAAACTCCCTAGGCATGGAGTGGTCAAATGAGTGGTGTTGGGGGGAGTAGCTCATATGTTCATCCCATATAAAAATATCCCCCTTCATATATACAACTTCTCCTCTTCTAGCATAGCTTCCCTAGGGACTGCTCTAGTTACACCTTGGGGATCCCTGATCATGATATAGACTATATCATGGCTGTCCATCTCCTTCCTATCAACCCTCCTTAGCTTGATGGTTTGGGAAATCATAAGCCATGATACCTAAACCATCATAAGAATATAATTTTCACTCTCACGGCTGACTAGGACCACTATGTTAAATATGCACCACATGTCCACATTACCAAGTATAGCCTTTAGAAGGTCTCCTACATCGAGTCCCTAACAACTAGAGCCTACCAGATACTGTCAATAACACATCAAAATGATTCCCACTACTAGCTCCAGTTACTAGGAGTCATTATGGGAGGAATCTCTTCATCACTAGATCAAACTCTAGCACTCCAACATAGGTGTGAATGCATAAGGGGGGAACACTATAATGAATGTCATTATGGATAACCTAATAAATCTTCCATTCCTATAAGTATCCATCTCACACCATATTGATGGAGTACCATGTAATGTCGATGAGTATCACAGAATACTCAACAACCATCACACTACACTGATGTATCTCAAGAATCTCTTAGATTTGAATGAAATAAAATCACTGGGGGGTTATACACATTACAAAATTGTTGTTGGAATAATGACAATGATAGTATTGTATCACCATGAGTATGGGTGACTAGACTCTCCGAGTTCCTTAATTATCCTTGTAAAATACATGTTTCAAGAGAAAACCTCTAATAAGTTGGGGTCCACATGATCTTGAAGACTCATATCACTGAATCGAGCCAATCCCCCACTACATGAGGGTATATATATCAATGAAACCTCAGTGGTCGGTGATACTAGAACTTATAAAGCCTGATAAGCCTACACACATAATCATATTGAAATAATGGTACCATCTATTACACAATAGGTAGGGCCACTTATCTTTCACCTCTTATAGGAAACACCTCATGTGATGTCCCCTGATCTACGGCCTTATCCCTAATCACTTCTCCACAACAATACTGAATTAGTAAATAGTCTAGATATCTCTATAGAGGAATCGTGAAAAAGATCGAGATGTTGCATTCTTATATGATCATATATATATGGGGAGATGACTCATTAAGGATAGTTAAAGAACTCAATACTATATAATTTATGTACCACTTTTCCCAATAACCGATGTCTCGGTATACCATGTCAACAAGCAGGTAGTCAGGGTCCTGGTATATAGATACATCAATCTTCACACCAAAACTAGGTTCCCTATTATGAAAGCCTCACTCAATGCACTTCAACAAGGTTTCCCTATATCCTAACCAATTCATCATAAGGGGACAACACCAAATATCATCCCAAGGAATGAACTACTCTGATACCACTCTATAATGAACGAACCCCCCATGGCAAAATTGGCTAGAGTAAATACAAATATTCACAAAAAAATCTATCCTTCGATATGAAAGGGGATGGAAATAAGTTCAGGAAAGACATAATATAAAATTGGAGGCCTTATCCCAATGTAATTATTCAAATACACGCAACTATCTCAATGAAATATTGTAAAGGAATAATAAAAGATAGTAACATTTAGAGCAAACCAAGCATGAAATAAACACTAGGGTATAAAATAGAGTATAAAAGTAAAAAACAAATTTAATAGTGTAAAAAATACACACCCAACCAGAAAGGGGAATCTCAAAATTACTATAATTGGATAAAGGAATGAAATGAGTGATCATGACTCATGATCTTCAAGTCTGACCATCATGCAAGGCCAATTCATCCATGTTTCACTATGCTCTACTAATGTCACCACCAATCTATCTTTCATATACATAGATCATGAAAATTTTGTGAAAATAACATGAAGGGGTTAGTATAAACAAACCTAGTAGGAAACCACAATGCCAGAATGGGTGGAATACAAAGATACAAAAAATGTAAAATCAACCAAAAGAAATAGGGAAATGACACCCATCATATATTTTTTCTCAATATATCTATATTCACATCCTATTATGGAGGACCATTAAATATATCCAATGGTCTATCATTCATACCTAGTATCTAACATGTCTATCCGAGAAATCCATGTGGCGGAGGTACACCTCAATGCTTCTCTATAGGTCAAGGAATTAAAATCTCCAATAGTTGACTCACATTATAGTATGATAAGGGGATTCCACTCAATAGACAAAGTGCCAACTCCCTAGTGTGACAATGGGTACTACTTGGTGAAAAGGGGACTCACACTCTAGCTTGATGTAGGTTACCACTCGATAAATAGAGAGATAGAAGAAACAAACCCTAGTCCATTAGGGGGTACCACCTAGTGAACAGAGGACCCATTCCCTAGTGTGATACGGGGTCGCACTTGGTAGGTGGATTACCCACACCCTGGTCTATCCAAAGGTACCACTTCGAAAATAGAGTAATACAGTGGACCCACAACTTACGGTGAGAAAGGGATTTCTAACCCTGACATCTCTCAAATCATCCTGTACAGATCACTATACCTGGATGTGTTCTCCCCTAAACATAATTTAGAGATCCATTTGATAATACATAGAATTTAGTCATGGAATATGGTGTGTATATCCACCATGGGTCATGGGTGTGTATAACTGGTACATGGATCAGATGGCCATGTATGTCCACACGAAATGACTATATGGGCACATGGTGTGTCAGACTAGCTAGGGAAATGAGGCATGTAGTATTGTTACCCAGCTTGGATCCTAGGTAAGGTCACAAGCTGTGTGGGTACTTACACATGGTGTGTGATCCCTAACTCTACTGAAAAAACTATTAACCATAGATATCGAAAAACAAGACTTATGTTCTTCTACACTACATATAATATAATTATGTTTTCATAGAATCCTCATATCCTTCATGTAGTTTCCACATAAACATTTTTTCTAACAACTTATGACCCATGATTTTGGATAGGGTAAAAACCAATGTTGTGTATTTTTTAATTAATGAAACTAAAAAAATAAATTCCATTATACAACTAAAGATCTTTCCTGGTTGGGGCTTTGGAGGAAAAGGGATACTATTATATATAATTAGTGTTTAAAAAATTAATAAATATGTATCCATTTAAATTTTTTCATGAAAGATATTTATCAAATATAACCTCCAATTAATTACAATATGATCCTGAATTTTTTTAAAAACGTAGGATGAGCATAATTTCCCAGTAAGTGTTTTTAAAATCCAATTAAAAATCTTCTTGAAAATACTTATTTAAAACTCTTTAGAAATCATTTTACTTTGTATAAAAATAAATTATTGATATGTACTTTCTAAAAAATAAAATTTATATTGTTTTTAAAATATATATTTGGAAAAAACCTTTAAAAATCCATTGAAAATGATAATAATATTAAAAAATTCATTTTAAAACCCTTTTTTCAAAATATAATTCCCTCAAAAATACTTAACAATTGGAAAAAATTATTATTAAAACACTTTTTAAAAATATAATTCCTTTGAAAATAAATAATAATTATTTTTTTAATAAAATAATCCATTAAATTTTTTAAACTTTTCATACAATCTCATAAAAAACAAGGGGGAACATGAAACATTGAAGGATTTCTCAACCTACCCATTTTAGAGGGATGGGTTCACTCCCCAATTCCCTATCATGTTTATAATGTTGTAGCACCAAATGTTTATAATACACTTTGATCATGCCTATGTTATATTATTCAATGGAGTTTTTAGATTTTGAAAACCTGGATATATTTATACATATAGACTTGTGCATATATGCATGAAAGTTTCAAGAATATCTTTGGTGCACATCCATAATTGTGATCATCAATTAAATACTTATGTATTAATAATACGATCAACCATAAAATGATATTTTTCAAATAAAGTTTCTCTTGAACAGAACATAAAGTGAAAAATTGTATAATATTAAATTACACCTTGAATAATGAAATAACATGCTCATTTTGGATTCAATCACTTAATTTAAAATTTTAATTTTCATTGATATAATTTTTACACATAAGCTATTGGTATCCTGGTATAATACTTATACATAGAATAATTAAATAAAATAAAACAATTTAAAAATATATAATAACACTTTTATTATAAAAGAATTCATATAATTTTGAAACAAAATTATATGACAGGGGAAATTAAAATCCCTCAATAAGGGGTTATGGAAATCAGTTTAGATAATATAATTTTCCTTTATATAAAAATTAATTTTAAAGGGAATAAAATATTGTTTATATGTTTTTTATGTAAAATAACTCTTTCATAAAATAGTATAAAAGTATTAGGAACCACCGTGGATGATTTAAACACAAATATTTATTTAAAGGAAGGATAAAAAATCACACATGAAATAATTCTATTTTATTCCTACAAATGATATAAAAATGGATTATATATATATCTTAAAAAATTCTATGTTTGTTTAAAATAGGTAATTTTTTAAAATAAGTAAATAAAGAAATAAATATCCCTAAAATAGATTTATGTTTTAAAAAAAATACCTTACACAATTTGAGGTCTTAAAATAAATAAACTTGTGATTTTCAAATAGTATATAAACATTTATATACACACACACACCCTTACCTTGAAATTGATAATCAAAACTTGTTTTAAAGAGGTCTTCTCAAGCTTCTATGGTTCAGAAAGGCATTGTGGGAGAAGCAGAAAATGTTGAAGAGGTCTTCCAAAAAACGAGGGAATATTATTTACACACACACATAGATATATATATATATATATATATATATGTATGTGTGTGGGTGTTTTTATGTTGGGACAAGAAGCTAGAAGAGGAAGCTGAAAGGTTTATTAAAGGAAAAAAGCACCTATAATCGATAATATCAAGGTTTCAAGGTGTTCCTGATCTACCGACTATTTTTTTGGGGTCGTGTATATATATATATGTATATAATTTTGTGTGTGTGTATATATATACACATTTTATAATGTTTTCTTAGAAATTTTACCCCAAAATTAATTATTTGGTTTTCCTAAAAAAATATCTAACTTTTTGATTTGAGCTCAGCATGCTTCCATGAGAAGGCTCAAATCTCCATTGGATGCCGATACTTTGTTTAGGAAGATTATGTTAAAATCCTATGGATTTATTTCTAAATAATTAAAAATAATAGGTAAGGGTACCATGTGTAGGTCATTCATGATGGCATTTCCTTGCACTGAATGGAGAAGGGGAAGGAGACAACTAAGCAAATAAGAAGGAATATGGCGATGGTAGTGATGGATTGGCATGAAAATGAAGAAGAATAAATTTTGGGGGGTTAGAGGAAGACAAAAATTATGGGGGAGAACGAATGGACACCAGGTATTTGATCCAACAGTCACAATATAAGAAACATTTTTAACACAAGGTAATAGTACCCACTATCCTTTATCTCACATTGATATTTTGATCATTTTATTAGTGCCTTATTACCCAAATTGTGGTAAAAAATATTTGAGTCGGTAGTGGGGTCGACACCCACAACACATCACACATCACTCGTAGGTTTCTGACCAAAGGTAATTTATCCTAACACCATGCATGATCTATGAGGATCTAGACACAGCCCTGCGAGCTTTCTGTCATACTAATGATTCCCCTTGCCTTTGAGTGAGCCGACTACCTTCATTATTAATATGAACCATACCTCCTCATGGGTAGATATTTCTCCCCATAATGGGATGAAGGGCAGGACATGCTTGCATAGTTGGCCACTTTTAGAAAAACTATAATGTAAAAAAATTATTACTTGTGTTTTCAAATGTATTTAATTTTGGTTTCTTCATGGTGATTTTAATTATAATTACTAACTGACTAATTGTTTTATTTCTAAAAAATGTTCAGCAACATTTTTTTATTAATTATTAATCAAACATTAAAATTATTACATAACTTGATGTTTTACAAAATTTTATCATTAGGGTTTTAATAGTAATTTTTATTATTGGATAACACCACTCAATATAAATATATTATATTCTGCATTTTTCCAAACAAAATATTGTTTAGAATTATAATAATAAAATAATATTATGTTTTTATATAATAATTATTATTTTTGGTAATATATAAACTCATAATTATCTTAATTGTAAATACACTTCAATATAATAAGTGGATATAGATAAAAGGGAATATAATATTAAAAGTTATTTAAGATAATTTAAGAATAACTTATATTTTTTTTATTAAAATGAATTATAATTTATGAAATAACATTAAAATGTATCATTAACATATTTTATCATTAATTTTTATAATATCAAAATAATAGAAAAATCCATTTATTCAATGAATATAAGAAATTTTATTAATAAAATACTATATTTCAGAGAATATAAATAAAAATTTATAATTTTTTTTACATGTGATAAAAATCTTATTTTCATTTGAGAGAACATATTAATTCCTAAAATATAGTGTTAAAAAATTTATTTGTTTGTTTTAAATTATAAAACAATGAATTTATTTCACATTAATTTTAAAATAAGATACTCAAATTTCAGCGATGTTACATTCTACCACTCTTAAATGGAATTTCATCTTCCAAATTTTCTCGTCATGATTAAGTAAATTCTGAATTTCCATTTTTAGAATTTGAAACACTATCATCGCTAGAATTATATATTCTTAAAAGTAAACTAATTACCTAGATCGTCAAAATAAATCTTTGAACTCTAAGATTTTTACTCAAACAACAACCCTTAATCTCATAAGTTATCTAAAATGTTCCTTTAATACCAATTATAACACCCCATGACCTGATCTTCCGAATCTGGTACACAATAATGTTATATATTTTTTTATAAAAGAGACTAAAAATATACATCTAAAAATACAACATAGGATTTTTCTAGAATATGATTTAGAGGAAAATTACTAATACTATAGACTACCAAATATTAAATAAAAAATAAAAATGAATCCACTTGAATTTTCTCATGATATATCTTTATCGAAGATAATCTCATTTAAACTTCTAAATGATCCTAAAAACATTTTTTAATACATAGTATGTGAAAACTTTTATAGTAAGGTGTTTTTAAAATCCTATGAAAATCTATTTTGAAAATTATTTTTTAAGACTCTTTTGAAAGACATTTTGTTTTTAAGAAAATAAATATTTGATATATACTTTTCAAAAAATGTATTTTTAGGGTTTTTAAAATATAACTTTGGAAAAAAATCAAAAATCATTTTAAAATTATTTTTATAATATTTATTACCTTTAGAAATACTTATCTCTATGAAAACATTATTTTGAGAACACTTTTTCCGAATATTATCCATTTGATAATTCATAAAAAAAATAAATTTCTTAATGAAATAATCTAGTCATTTTTATAAAATATTATGCAAGATCAAAAAATAAAATCACAAGGCCACTTGATACATTGAAGGTTTTCTGGGCCTACCTATTCCAGGGGAATGAGTTCACTTCCCAATTCCATATCATGTTTACAAAGTTCAAGTTCTAAAATTTTATAAAAACATTTTAGCTTTCCCCTTTAATATTATTTGCTAGAGAATTTATATTTTAAAAACATGGGTATATATATATGTGTGTGTGTGTGTGTACACTACTCAATACATGCATGATATTTTCATGAATATCTTCAGTTCACATCTATAACTACAATTAAGAAAGTCATCCATATTTTTTAATAATAATATCATGAATAAAATGATATTTTTGTGTTCCATTTGAACTTGAATAGATCATAAAATTATAAACTCTATCATTTTAAATTCTACATTGAATAAAGAAATATAATTCTCATTTTAGATGGACTCAATAATTTTAAAATTAAATTTTTTATAATCTCATTTTTATAAATTTATTATTAGTAAGAAGGTATAAACATTATGAAAAGAATATTTAAAAATAATAATACATTTTATAAATAAAAAATAATACTATTCTTATAAAATCATTCATATAATTTTGAACAAAAATTATATGAAATATCAAATTAAAATCCCTAAATAAGGTGTTATGGAAAAGAAATTTAAACTAACAAATTTCCCCTTATATGAAAATAAATTTTAAAGAGAAACAAATGTGATTTATATTTTTCTATGTAAAATAACTCTAACATATAAAAAACTAAAAAAAATTAGAAACCCCTTTGCATGATTTGAATAAAAATAATTATTTGGATGGTGGATAAATCTTCACACATGAAATATTAATTTTTTCTTCCTTAAAATGATAAAAAAATGGATAATTATATATATATATATATTTAATAATTATAGTTATTAAAAAATAGATAAATATTTAAAACAAATAGATAAATAAATATCCATTATATATATATTAGTTTATAAAAAATATATTTACACAATTACATGTCTTAATGTTAATAAAAATGTGATTTTAAAAAAGTGTATACATATCTATACACCCATACCTAGAAATTAAAAATAAAAACCAGTTCGGAAAAGGTATTATTCCATTATTTTGGTTGGGAAAGGAAATGTTGGAGAAGTAGAAATTTTTGTATAATCCTTCCAACAATTAAGTGAATTTTTTTTCAATTTATATATTAGGGGGGGATGAGAAGATTTAAGAGGAAGCTGGAAATTCAGTTGAAGTAAAAACAATGAACCAATAATCTATTAAATTGAGGACTCATGGTGTTCTAGATCAACTTGGGTTTTTGGTGTCCTTATATATATACATATTTTAATCATGTTTTCACATAAACTATAAACCAAAATACGATTTTGGGTTTTTCTAAAAAAATTGTTTAACACATTAATTCGGCCTCATCATGCTTCTATGAGAAGGATTGTCTTACAATTGGATTTTGAGGATTATTGTAGGAAAAATGGCTGAAATGAAATGGTTTCATAGAAAAATAAATTGATTAAATAGAATAGGATATTATGTGTATTTCGTTCGATAAGGCATTTCCTTGCACTAGAAGACGTTGGAGATGCAGACAACTGAGTTGGGAAGAAGGATGTCAAAAATTGAAGTGATAGACTATCATATGAAGGAATCCAACAAAAAAGTGAAGGGTTAGTGGAAGACAATGACTCTGGGAGAGATCAAAAGACCATCTGGGATTTGATCCAACCATCATTATGAAAGTAGAAAATTTAACTCCAGTGAATAGTATATGTTTCCCTTTATCCCAAATCGATATTTTGATTAGTTGAGAGGTGACTTATTACCCATGTCATGGAAGAGACTCTTTGACCCAATGGTAGGTTCGGCACCCACAACACATCACACAACACTCTTAAGACTTAGTGCATCGAGCATTTATCCCAAACCCATGCACAATCTCTGAGGGCCTATACACAGCTCTACAAGATTTCTTCCAAACCAATGATTCCCCTTTCCTCCGAACGATTCAATTTCCTTCATGATTGTTGTGGGATGGACCTACCCAGGGGTAGATCAATCTCCCAACAATGGGTTGATGTGATGTCCCATCCTGCATGGTTGGCCACTTTTTTTTAACGAAACTAATAAGTACAAAGAATATAAATTGTGTGCTCTTTTTTATTTATTTTTGGTCTCTTAATTTTGATTAAAACTATAATTACTAACATTCTAATATTTTAACATCTAAAAATATTTTTTGAAATATTTTTTTATTTATTATTTATCATACATCAATGTGTTACAAAACCCAATGTTATAAAACCTGTTAACATAACTATTTTTATACTAATTATTATTATTGGAGAACACCACTCAATATAAAAGTATTATATTTTGTAATTTTTTCTATAAAATTAATTTTTTTAATTATAAAAATAAAAAAATAGAAATTTATTCAATATTAATTACAATCATTTGAAAAAAAAATTCATAATTATCTTAATTTTAAATACACTACAATAAAATAAAAGGATATTGTTAAAAGGGAAGATAATATTAAATCTTACTTTAAATAAATTAATAATCACTTGTATTTTTGTTATTAAAATGACTATTAATTTCTAAAATAACATTAAAATTTCTCATTAACATATTAAATCAATAATTCTTAAAATATCAACTTAATGTAAAAATACATTATTCAAAGTGTACAAAACAAATCTAAAAAAATATTGTATTTCAATTAATATAAATAATATTTTTTAAAAAAAATTAAACATATCTTTTAAAACATATATTTATTTGAAAATAAATAAATCAATTAACAAAATATAGTATTAAAACTCTAATTATGTTGGTTTAAAATTATAAAACAATCAATTTATTTCACTTTTTAAAAAAATACAATATTCGAATTGCTAGGATGTTAAATTCTTCAACATTTAATTGGAAATTTTCCCATTCAATTTTCTCTTCGTGCTTAAGGAAATTCTGAATTTTCATTTTCATAATTTGAAAAGCAATAATAACTAGAATTATATATTCTTAACTGTCAACCTAATTACCTATATCTTCAAAATAAATATTATAACTCTATGATTTTTCCTCAAAAAATAACGTCTAATCTCAAAAAATTTCTAAACTGTTCCTTTGATACTAGCTGTAACACCATGAGATCCGTGCTTCTGGACCTAGTAAAAAATAATCCTATATATTTTTTACAAAGGATATTACTAAAATATGGTCTATTATAAAACTAAGGATGTTTTCTAGTATAGTATTTCAAGGAAAAGAACTATAATTACATTTTATTAGAGTTTGAACAATAAATAAATAGGAAATTATTTTACTTTTCTTGTTCTAGGTCATTATAGATGTTAATGTCCTTGAAAATTTTAAATGATACTGATTTTTTTTCAAAAAAATTTAGTTAGTATAATTTTATAGTAAGAGGTTTTTAAAATCCTGTGAAAATCCATTTTAAAAATAATTTTTTAAAACACATTTGAAATCATATTTTCGTACCAAAATTAATATTTGATATATATTTTTCAAAAACTATAATTTCAAGTTTTTCCAGAATATATATTTGTATAAAACATTTAAATATCCTTTTAAAATGACTATAATTTTGAAAACATCATTTTTTAAGAAACATTTATTACATTTAAAAATAACTATCACTTTGAAAACACTTTATCAAAATAATGTACCATTGAAATTACATAAAAATTATTTTCTTAATAAAATAATAATGTTATTTTTTTGAAAATATTTTGAAAACTTGAAAAAAAACATTGGGGTCACTTGAAACATTGAAGGCTATCTGTTCTTACCCATTCTAGAGGGATGAATTCAGTCCCTAATTACTTATCATTTTTAAATGTTATAGTAACAAAATATTATAAAACATTTTTCTTTTACCTTTTTTATATTAGTCACTGGAGTTTCTAGATTTTTAAAACATGGCAATGAATATATATATATATATATATACTTATTCATAAATGCATTAAATTGTCAAAAATATCTTTTCTACACGTCCATAGCATTCTTAATTAGTGGAATATATATGTCTTAATAAGAATCTCAGGCATCAAATGATATTTTTTTAATCCATTTTTACTTGAATAGAACATAAAATAATAAAATATAGCATTATTATTTCCACATTGAATAAATAAATATCATTCTAATTTTAGATGCACACACTTAATTTAAAATTCAATGTTTAGTAATATCATTTTTACAACTAAAATATTAGTATGAGGTTATAAAACATATAAATAAAATAATTACATAAAATAATACTTTTTATAAAAATAGAGTAACACTTTTCTAATAAATTAAATCATATCAATTTGATACAAAATTATATGACATATAAAATTAGAATCCCTCGATATGGGGTTATGGAAAATACATTTAAATAAATCAATTTTCCATTATATAAAAATAATTTTTACAGAGAATCAAATATAGTTTATATTTTATTTAAGTAAAATAACTCTTACATATAATTGTATAATTTTTTTTGAAAACCTCTTACATGATTTGAACAAAATTCATTAATTTAAGGCATGATAAATTTTTACACATGAAATAATCCTATTATGTTACCTCAAATGAAATAACAATGGATGATTTTTCATGGTTATATATTTAAATCATACAAAATGTGATGTTTTTGTAGATGATATATTTTTTGAAAAAAAAAATTAATAATTAAAAAAATACATATATATATATATGAGTTTTAAAAAATATACATACAGAGTTAGTGGAGTTAAAATAAAGAAAATTCTGATTTGAAAATATCGTATACATATATACACCCCCTTAAATTGAAATTAAAAATAAAAAAACGATCTGTAAAAGTTGTTCTCTCAATGATATAGTTTTAAAATGTAGTGTGGGAGAATGGGGAAATGTGTTAGAGGCCTTCCAACAATTTAAGGATACTTCTTTAAATGAATATATATATGTGGGTTGTGATTACAAGCTTTAAGAAGAAGTTTAAAGGTCTTTTAAAGGAAAAATAGTGCACATTCAAATCTATAAAATTTAGGTTTTATGGTGTTTCTGATCAACTAGGTGTTTTAGTAGATGTGTGTATATATATATATATATATATGTTTTTATCATGTTTTTGAAATAACTATAACCCAAAATAAAAATTTCAATTTTTATAAAAAAAATTATCTAACTCATTGAGTCGTCCTCATGATGCTTCTAGGGGAAAGATAATCTCTCCATTGGATGTCAAGTCTCAGTATAGGGAGATTAATCTGAAAACCTATGGTTTCCTTGCTAAATAAATCAATATAAGATGGTCGGGTACTATATGTAGGTTGTCTACGACGAAATCTACATACACTGGAAGAAGATGGGTAAGGAGACAACTGAGTATAGAGGAAGGATGATGATGATGGTGGGGATAGAATGGAATTGGAAGGAATAAAAATGTACCACTGATAGTTATAAGAAGATGAAAACTGTGAGGGAAATTAAATGGATATTGAGGATTTGATCTAACAGTCACGATATAAGTGTAATTTTTAACTTGGGTGAATATTATCGTGTACCCTTATTCCCACTTCGACTATTTGAGTTGTTGATAGATCCATTATTACTAAATTATTTGTTTCAACTCTTCGATTTGGAAGTAGGGTCCGTACCCACAACATATCACACACAACTCATGGGCTTTGGCCCCGTAGGAGTTTATGCCAAACCCATGTTAAATCTCTAGGGACTCTAAATGGCCCTACATGCTTTGTCCCCAACCTATGTTTCCCCTCTACTCTTAGAAAACCCATTTCCTTCATGGTTGTTGTGAGTTGACCATCCCCATGGGTAGAGATAGGTTTACACAATGGGTTTAAGGTCTTTCCATGCTTTCTAGGTTAACCACTTTTTTAAAAAGCTAAAATGTAACAAGAATAATACTTGTGAGTCCTTCTGTATTTATTTTTTGTTTCATCATTTTGATTAAAATTATAATTACCACCTCAATTTTTTTTTTCAAAAAAACATTTTATTATATTATTTTATTATTTCTTTATCAAATATAAATGTATTATATAACCAGATGTTTTACAAAATTTTAACAAAATAATTTTAATACTAATTATTATTAAGGGATAACACCACTCGATATTGAAATATTATATTTTGTATTTATAAAAAAAATTATTGTTTATAATTATAATAATAAAAATATTAAGTAATTCAATATTGATTTTAATAAATTGAAAAATATAAATAAAAAAGTATCATAACTTTAAATATACATTGATATTAAAAAAAGGATATAGTTAAAAGGGAAGATATTATTAAATGTTATTTTACATAATTTCTGAATAAGTAGTATTTTGGTTATTAAAATGACTTTTAAATTATTAAATAACATTAAAATATCTCATTAATATATTAAATAATTAATTTTTAAATTATTCACTTAATGTAGAAATACATTTATTCAGATAAAATAACAAAATTTCCCCATAAATTCTATATTTTTTTGAATAGAAATAATATTATATAAAATAAATTTTATCTTATAATAGAAAACATATTTTTATAATAAAACAGTCAAATAATTCATAAAAGAGAGTATAAAAACATTTCTTATTTTGTTTTACATTATAAAACAAAAACTTATTTCACATTAATTTTAGAATAAAAGACTCAAATTCTTGTGGTGTTATATTCGCCACCTCATAATTCACCATTTGACCACATGAAATCATAGGGTAACATATACATCCATTGATTCCCAACCTGCATTGGTAAAAAATAGGATTCCTTTCATTCACCAATGATCCCTTTCGTATCCCATTGAACATCCTATCACCATTTCCAATCCATATCCTAAATTCATGGAGTATCATGAAAAAAAATCATCTCAATCCATCCAAAAATCATCATCCAAATTATCTATCTCCAAACCAAAGTGAATTCTTGGGTTCAATCCTACTTTTATCCTCCCAAAAATGTTGAACTGCAACCCTATGTGCTAACAAATATGAACACAAAGAATGGTGGAGAGAAATTCACATAAACAAAGTTATAACCATTGCTGGCCAAGTGTTCTCAACCAGGGATCACATAATTTGTCAAACCATGGGTGATAGAAAAGAATAAACATAATAAATATATTTACCGGTATAATTTATCCAGAAGAGTTCATGAGAAGTTTGTGAAATCTTATATAAATAATAAGAAAATTAAATCATTTCTTGACCTTTTAATCAAAATACAAAAAAATCATAGATGATAAAACAACCTTGAAAAAGATTGAATGTAGGTGAAGAATTCATTCTCTAGTAATATAGAAGGTTACTTGAATTCACTAACTCTCGATCTACCTTGATATGTTCCCTCACCATTCTCTAGTTTGATCCACTAATGAAGAATTTCTAAACCTGCTCTCAAATCATTCAAGGGTTATAAAAATAACCCGTGAGATTTGTTTTAATTATTTTTTATAGAGGTTTTTCTTGGTTATTTAATTTAAAATAAAATTATTAAATAAAATTATTTATTCAAATAAACACACCCACCAATATCTACCATAACTAGACTTGTATCATCGACCAATATTAGGTTGCACCTTTGGTAAACACAAGGTTCTCGAATCATATGTTATCTCATTTTTCGTCTCTGAGGTACCAATCAATGGGAAAACCAAAAATACCAAAACTATATGTTCACATGAAAAAATATCAATATTATTAATAGATTAATTATGGGGTAATGAGGAACCCAAAAATCTTTCCAAATTCGAGGGTTAACCAAGATATATATATTAAAAATAAAAATTCAAAAAACCAGAGTCATTACAAAAAAGATATTGTTTTTATCATCAAATACGATACCTAGGTGACACAAGGTTATATTTCAATAGATGTATTATCCATCAGAAAACATGAAACATAATGGGCAAGCCACAAATTATTTTATTACGCATATCATAGAATGAAATATCACTAGAAGCTTGTCATTTTTTCAAAATGTTTATTTTTGAATTTATTTTAAAAAAATAATTTTTTTTATAAATTATAGAAAAGAAATTTCGGAATATTTATTAAATTATAATTTTATTTATGAATTAATTAAATATAATGTATTTATAATTAATTATATAATTTTTTTTGATTTTTTAAATAAATACCCATAATATTAATTTTTATTGTTAATAATATCCGTTTGAAACTTATTTGGGTTACATTATAATTTTGATATATAATGTTCATATGAAAATTATAAATGTAATTTATATAATATTTATAAATTAAAAATATGGCTAAATATGATGGATATTATATTTTTTGATTTTTTGTAATTTTTAATTTGAATATTTTAAATGAATTGGATTGTTTGAGAAATTATTTAAAACATATCAAAACAGGTTTCAATAAATGATATAATCAATGTTTAAATTATATTAAATATATTAAATTTAGATGATATAAATTTCTTATAATGTAAAATTTGGAAAATAATTTTTTATATATTTTATTTAATATCATATATTTATCTAAAATTGTATAGAAAAGGATAATTTAAATGAGTTCATATGTGATATAAATATAATGTGTTTATATTTATTTAATTATGGAATTCCCATAATGAATAGGTAAATTGTGGACTGTTTATAATTTAATTTTCAATGAATTATTCATAAATTTTTTATCTAATGTATGAATATATAAAGTATTCATTTATTTTTATTTTTATCTTGATTCATAAATATAAATTTTATATAATTAATAGATTTATTCTTTTTTTTAAATAATTAAACTAATTCTATAAATTATCATACATATATATAAGGAGTTACATTATTTGTATCCTAATTTATTTATTTTTCTTCTTCCTTGTCTTTGGATTTTATTGGGTTATTAACTTTAATTTAAAGCTTGATTATAGTTTATAAAGATAAGGTATAAAAATGATGATGGAATGTGCTCTCTCTTAATTAAATTATCCTTTAGTAGAGGAACATTGAGTCAAACTACTGACTATTCTAGAGTCTGATGTCTTGTTTAGAAAAGTGTGGGTGACTATCTATTTCCCTATTCTTAACCTTTTGTGGATTGTTGATTTCACATGATTTTAAGCTTTTATATGATTATACCTTATGCACTGAATTTATTTTGCTGGGTTATTAGTATAGGAAAATATTAATTTGTAGTAACACATACTATCTGTTATGTACAAAGTTATATATCAATATGTTTTTTCATATTGATTTTCAAGAGGAAAAATGATTAAGAATGAAATCCCTAGAATCGTGTATACATGTAAAAATAAATAATATGGAACAGTATGGTGAGATTATACCCCATTAAAAAATTGGTTTTATATATTTTATATGAAACTAGTAATTTGCGAGATTTCATACTCCGAACTGGAAGATACATTCGGATCATAAAGTGTATAACAAGGAATCTATAATTTCTAACTAGCCACTAGCACTAAAGAATTTGTGTCCAAAACAAGAAAGAATAAACACCCCATCCACTTCACTGATCCACCATCCCCTGGTTTTGATTCCCTAGATTTCTTTAGAAATGATAATCTACTAAATACTTCATACATGTAAGAATAAACAAATGACGTAAAAATGGATGAAGCACAACACATGAAATACTTAGTTCAAAAAGTCCTAATCCATTGGGTATAAACTATTACCTTTTATTCACGGAAATCAAAAGAAGGTAAAATCGGGTTTACAAAGGACATTATTTTTCAAAATTCCTACCTAGCCATCATTTTTAGGGATTCCTTTTTTCAACCCTACTTGAGAACAGATAAAATTCTACAAGGAATCCTCTCAAAGAAAATCCTTCTGTAAGAACTTTCATAGTGGAAATCCCCCTAGTAGGAACATTCACCACTCAGTCCATTTGACTAAATGACCCAAACGCTTTATTTATAGTGGTGTATCACATCAGCTAAAATTTACTTCCATTTTCACCACATTCTGATCTTTTTAGACATACCTCCATTGGATCAAGGTGAAGAGCTATGATCCACCACTTGAAATAATGAATCAAATGAATTGTGTTGTATCCACATTATCCTTTTCTTTTATTATATCTCATAAAGTATTTTGGAACACATCCTCTAGACTATTCACTTTTACAAGATTCTAGAATCATTCTCCAATCCCAAAAATTCATATAACATGGAATAAGATTTCCACTAAAGTGTATGAATCTAGAAACAATTTCCTTCAAAATCATAATACTTAGTCACCATTATTGGTTTCACCATTCTAAACATTTTTTATTTAGTCCAATTTAAAGAACTCCACACTTAACAAGAAAATAGTTATCAGACCAAATCCTTACAATTACTTAGTTTATTATTTTTTTCATAGGATAAGAAAATAAATATCCCACCAAAATAACATTTTGAAGGATTATAACAAGCTATTCATCCTATTTCTATTCTATCTTCTTTCATAGTACATGTTTGATTTTTCATTACTCTTTCAATCATCCAATCCCCTAAGGTGAAAAAAATAATTATAGGATTTTCTAAACTCTAATCACCCATTTTATAATACAAAATACATTTTGAATTATTATATTAAAATATACACAATGAGAATAGACTTAATTACTATCTACCTATATTGAAGACCCGTCAATGAGTCATGATGTGAACCATGTCTATGAAACCACTCTTATAATACCTTATGTTTCTAAAAAATTATCAATAGGGTTTAAAAGTATGAGATAATTTAGTATATCTAAATTAAAAAATGATAATTAAATAAAACTGTATCCTTATTTAAGAAAGTATAGTATCATGGGTCTCATTAAATCCCACTAAAAAACCATGAACAATTCAATAACAATTTATTTGTGCAACTGAGAAAAGCATGGTACTTTAATTCACCTACATTCTAGATAGGTTCTAAACCATTCAATTATCCCCCTCATCAAATAGGTCATTCAGGATATATGAATAGTTTCTATAAAAAATTTACCAGAGAGGAAAATTATTTTTTCATTACTATAGATTTTTCATTTTAACGTTCCTTGTATATTGGGGTGTCCCTATTCTAATATCAACATAGTGGTATATGGTACATCCAATAAACTTTAATTGAGAAAAAACAATACTATTTATCCTCTAGGCTAGTGTATATATAGATTATCATACCCTAAAGAAAATGAGAACATCATTTACTCCCTAAAACCACACTTACTATTCTTGGAAAAAACTCCTCAAACGATAATATGATCCATAAGAGGATCTTCAAAAACAACCACTACTTCAAAAATATGCAATTAAAATATCTATACCAAATTAAACTCTTTATTATCCTCATATATTATTCAAAACAATTTTATTCATCATGAAAATTTTCAAAACTCCTTGGACTTGGGATTGAAGAAGAAATGCATGAACTCCCATGCCACATTATCAGTGAAGGTAAAAATTATAAATTACCTATGATAGAATGTAGAACTATTTTAGATTTTAATACAAGGAACAATCACTTTACATAACCAAGGACACCATTCCCTACTTCCAAGACATCACCCAACTCATGTGTAGTACTCCCTATAAACGAGTTCAGAATACATTTCATCAACTAAGGATTTTCACCCATTTTTATATCCATGTGATTAAGAAAATAATTAAACAAAAACCAATTACTATAATTATATTTATTCAAGAAAGAAAACTCCTCCTGAACAAACATTTTAGGATACTAACCTCCATATATTACACATTTCCACAACCATATATCCCAACCATGAGAATTTTTATGCCATAAATAAATATTAACTTGTTTCTATGGTTTATAATTAGAATTACCTTCAAAATTATTGGGTATATGTCATAATACAATCAGCCCAAAAATAATTCAATCTTTGTTATATAGAACTACCAAATTTTCTAATCATCACAAGTACTACTAACTAAATCTTACAGAAATAATATTTCTGTCTCTCATTCTTAGATTTTGGGTAATGAACCCCATAGACAACTTACCATGACTCAAGAAGCATGTAAAATTCCCTATAAAAAAATTTACCTATAATTCAGCTGTAAAATTTACATAACATCTGGAACATGCCTACGAAACTAGACCTTTCAGTTCAACCAGTCTCTTTCTAACCACTTCCTATGAAAATCTAGATATGGAACCGAGCACCAGCTGAACCACATCAACAAAATACTCTAAATCCTTAAACAGTTCATCATATTTTAAATATTACTACTAAGATATGAATTATATCTTACCTAAAACATCCATAAAAATTTTCTTTATTTCTTTCATGGCATTCTATTCTATGAAAAATATCACTTTTGGATGACTCACATTGATGGAACTTATAAATTATCTAAGAATGGAAAATATCAACATCTCTATAATTAAATTCTTTACACAATATTATTAGTCTAAAAATAACCTATTAATTCTCTGTGATCATAAAATATAAAACAAAACCTAAATTTGAATAGTGTAAAGGAAAAAAATACCGTTTTTTGGAAATATTCTATAAGTAAATGTATAAAATCATTCCACTGAACTTGGATATGATCATATGACTAGGTAATAAAATCATTAATAGGTTGCAATAGATATCAACATAAAAAATTTATGGTTCTTTATAAACCTATTAAAATTAACAATAGGAACCCATTAAATTTCATACGAGGCTCATTATTTGAATCTCAAAACTGTCCACCAATATCATTTTCAACCTAAGCTCTAATATAAATTATTTTGGTCAGAACTAATAATATACAAATAAAATCATCAAAACCTTGATACTATTTTTCATCCTCAAGTAAATTAAAATTAATTTTAAAGTTCTAAAGTGCCACAAACACCATGGAATAAATGTATAAAACTAGGAAGACCAAGAACCCTTTCCACCATATTAATTTGTAATCCCTTAGTTCTAATGCAATATATTTACACTTATAATGTACTCCATCAAATACAATTTATATGAAATAATAGAAATGTGATAAAAATTTAATTAATCACAACATTATAATTTTTTGGATTATCTATTTTTCTACCATACAAGGGGGAACACTGATAACTTTTATTTGAAGAATTATATATAAGAAAAAAATGGGTTATAAGAGACACCCCTTCCCAAAATACTTACCAATCCCAAGTTACAAGGAACTCCTTTTGGTGACCATATCGAATAATATATAAAAATATCCAACCATGCATCGAGTTGAGATTTCCTTCCATTCTTTCACTAGGGAATCCTCCCATAGATGGAATTGTCACCACTCATTCAATTTGATCTTGTTAACTACACCCAAAATTTATAAAGTTAATACACATTAGGATGTTGGGTCTTATTGTTAAACCACCTTATGATATTCATGGGAATCCCTCCATTCAATCAAGGTAAACAATATATCTTTATCACCTCAACTAATCCCTCCATTAAATAGTTCAATATTCATATTCCCCACCACTCTCCCCACCTCACATGAATGATTTTAGAACACATCCTCTATTTTATACACTTTGACTAGATTATAGAATCATTTTTAACATTCACACTTCACATCATCCAAAAATTGGTTTCCACCCAATTTCATGAATCTAGAACCAAGTATAATTCACATATCATTCATTAGTCAACACTGTCACTACTAGCATTAGTGAATTTTTTGGTGCTGGTGGAAATACCATTGTCTTGTTCAGAAAGGTTACTTCTAATTCTTTCATTCCTAAAATCCCAACACTTAACTAAAAATTAATTCTCACACCAAAATATAACATTATATCACTTAAAAAAACACTTTCCTAGAGCCTTATCATCAAACTGGTTAGGTCATCCCAAAGTTTAGTGCTCAAGGATTTAATTATGTTGGAAATAAATAAATAAATGTATATAATAGGATTATGTTCCCATTTTTTAAAATTTTATTTGGATAACACTTAGGTGGGAGACCATAATAGGATTAGATTAGAAAATTAATAATGTTGACTAGATCCATATGACGTACCAGGTTAACTATTTATCCAATAATGTATCTAAGATACATATATGATATGATTTGAATCATGGACAACCTAAATAAAAAATTGGCGAGAGAAACACAAAAATAGGCTCATTACTCAGTGAAATTTTTATCTTTTACTATTAATGGATATGATAAAATTTAAAAATGGATCATAATTTTAGTGGGAGACCATTTAAAAATTTCTTTATCAAATGAAACTAATTTAAATTACTCCTATGATAAAATAATTCTTTATAGATGTATGTAATCACTATCTTCTTACATCTTATCATTGAGAGATATTTTAGATAATGACAAACTTAGGGAAAATAATTTTCTAGACTGGTATTGAGAATTTAGAATATTTATTCAGTAAGGAGGAAATTCTTATGTGTTGAAAAAACGCTTTCATAAATAGTCAATAGATGAATTCATTTAAAAATGGATATAGATAATTATGATAAGCACATAAAATATTCCCTAGAAGTTTATACTCTCATTCCCATGCATATAGAACCAATGATTTGAAGAAAACATGTGAAAATTAATACATATATGATGATATAAACCTGAAAAATACTTCATTAGGAACATTAAAGAAATAAGTTGTATACAGTGTCAATGGATCTATTTTGGTGCAAGATGGAAGAAGGTGCATCAGTCTCTACTCATGTACCTAATATGATTTTGTATGTCAATGATTTGGAGAGGTTAGGATCACCTCTCATACCTAACCTGACTATGAAATTTATTCTACATTCATTACCTGATAGGATTTGATGCTTTATTTTGAATTATAATATTAATTATTCTAAAAAATCTTACATGATCACCTTAATATATTTAGTTGATGAGAAAGGCGTGATAGGTAAAAGATCAAATTACATGATGGTGGTTCAAAAAGAAAAGTGTAAATTATTCATCTTGATGGAAAAAAACATATAGGTTATAGATATTATGCACCACTATCTAAAACAGTGAAATGAAAAAAATGTTAATGCATTTATTAGGGCTAAACAATAAATTGGATAAGTAACTATCAATAATACCTATATTTTTTTATTAACGTTTACAGATTATATGTAAGGAATTAATTTTATTGAATTCAATTCTCCTAATCTAAAGGGTATATGATAATAAATATATGTCAAAAAAGTGTTGTAAATATATTGGAGTTTAGAATTTAAAAAATATTGAATATTAGACATTAAAGTTTACATTCAATGGATGTAGAAAGGGATTGAATCATTATGTTGTTAGATGTAACTGATTACTTAGAGACAAAGTGGATGAAAATAAATATTATGTTATCATCATCACATTTATCTATTATATGAAATGAAGTATAGATGTAAACATAGTGTTTTTATTAGTGATTTAAAATTTTTAAAAAAACCTTATTATTTTTAAAATAACGATCCAAACAAAAAAAATACTATATAAGATATGGAAACAATAGTTTATTTGTTTATATTCATACAAAATAAATTATGTATTATTTTTTAATACAATGGGTTTATTGTTTCTTTGAAAGATATTATGAAACGAATAAGATTTATAAGACTCTTCTAAGAGTATATTTATATTTATAAAAGATCAAGTTTAATAAATAAAAAATTATACGCACTTAAATAAAAATTAAATTTCAGTTAATATCTTATTAGGTTTAGAATATTTTGATAAAATATTAATGTAAAGAGTTACATTAGTTACCAATGTATTTCAATGAATATGTTTGATGGAAAATTTTATAATAATTATGATGATGAAAATAATATAAAATTTTTATGTTGATAACTGAAGTTATTAATATCTTAATATTTGATGTTTTAAGAAAATGATTTTGAAAACATTGTTCAAGGAGTTGAATAGTTGGAATATGAAATCTAAGTATCACATTCAATAAATCTATTTTTTATTGATGTTAATCTCTAAAAAAATTTAGTGGGATAAATTTTATTAGTTGGTCCTATAGAGATACATAAGGAATCACATAAATATGTAATGAGTTTAACAAAACCTGAAAAGAATAAAAAAAATAAGTATTATCTGGAGATCTATCATATGGGAAATTATTATATAGAGACTTATGTATGGTTTTGTTAATTTATAAAATAATTATTGTGAATATAAAATGTGTCATGTTATGCAAAACAATTACTTCTCCTTATCATTATTTCACATTCGATGCATATATTATTTGATGTGAAATGAAAATTGAACTCTAAAATTATGAATTTAAGTTATACCTAGCCAATTTTTTTCATGGAGTATTATTGGTTGTGATGAAATTTTAATATTAATGTGATTAAAATTCTTTTATTTGGATAAATAATACGATCATGAGGGAGAAAATTAGTTTTTTTCACCATATGGCCCACAATGTATACAGAATTTAGTGTTATACACTATGCCTATGGTATATTAGGGGTACATGTTTTATATTAAATCCTAATACTTGAGTCCAGTGAGAAAACTAGCATGAGAAGCTAAATAATTTAATATATTTCCTTTTTAAGACATAAGTTTTAGATAATTAGTGGTGGTTGGGTATATTTCTATTCATGTCTTTGGTTAGAGATTAAACAACATGGTATTTTTCCTCTTGTATGAAAAATATTACGTATGGGCCCTCGATTGGGATAAAAAAAGGAAATTTATGTATATACATAGATGTTAAATATTATGTGCTTCTCTATTTGTAAATGAGGAATCTAATATGACCATCCTTTTAAAATAATAGAACATTATGTAATCATTGACATTCCAGTCTATAATCAGAGAATCAAGAACATATGTAGTGGTCACATGGCATTAACATAATCAATGGTCCATGGTCACTTGATGTATTTTAGAAGGGGTTAAATGATTAGGAATGATTTAATTTTATAAAATTGGTTAACATATATATAGTGATATGTGTGTTTGATGGAGAACCCACCAAGTATTCTTTTATTTTTAGTAGAATTTTTGTTTCATAGGTTTCATTTTTGTATATATTTATAAATTCAATAATTCGTATTATTTTCAACAATAGATATTCTTAGAAGGTAATACCTTATGGTTAAGAAAATGGTAATTAGGGTTTTAAAAATTTATATATTTTCTATAAAATGTTTTTAGGGTTTATCCAAAAGCATTTTTTGTTTATATTCATAGAGTATTTTATATGACATGATATAAGGTGAAATTAACGAAATATTTCAAAAAGTGAATTAGAAGATAACTAAAATGTGTTTTAGATATGGTTTCATAAGTTATTTTATATTAAACAATATAATATTAAATGAAATAGAGTCTATTAATATTTAAATTAAGTGACAGATTGACTAAGATATACCAAAAAGATATTTGCACATTTGATATGTTTTATATTATATCATATTATATGAGATGGGTATGTCCCATCATACAATAGACATATTGAAAAAAAGAATGTTATATGCTTTGGGGGATATTTTTTTATATTATATTGAGCTATCATAGTTGTTTAACCATAATCTACCATATTTTATGAAATTATATATCATAAGGAAAAATGAATCATAGTGTAAAATTCATATATTTTCCAAGAAGTTTAATGGAAAATAAACATCAAATTCTAAAATTTTACATTGTCATGATCATTTTCTTTTATTGATTTAGCATTTCATAGGATAAAATTCTTGTGATTTTTATCAGTTTAATGTTACAATGTGTTTTAACTCATGTAAAATTTAATCATAATATATGAGTAAATTCATAGGGTTTAAGTAGCATCCCTGAGAAATATTTAAATGTGGATTAGAAAAGAATTTTTTTGGGTATTTATCGAGAAATTTATCAGATAATACCCTCTCTTGTAGCACTCTTTAACTCATTTATGATTTTCAACTCAAGATATAAGAATATCATATAAAGAATGAGAGTATTTCCTAAAGATTTTTGTTGATTTGGTTCATCCTATAGATTCACCATTGAAAAAAATATTTTATCAGCTATTCTTAGTGATCTTCATCAAGTATAGGTTGAAGGAAATGAAAATAGTGATCTCTATTCTAATGTAAAATTTCTTTATTTATAGTATATATTGTTTCAGTTTTAGTACATAATGTCCTTCAGGTTTTGGTTTCTAATGATTTAAACATTGTTTATAAAGAGTTAATTGATCCTTAGAAACCAACACCAATACTTAAGGGTCCTTCCACACTAATTCAAACATCAACCAAAACATCTGCATTCACCTTCTAACTCCCCATATTTTTTCAACCAACCTCCTAGAGTCATGAAAATGGTAATATGACCCCATGGATCTTATATAATATCATAATATCCTTACCAAAAATCCATTGGCTATTATACTTATGGGTCACTTATCAAACTAAATATTATCCCCATGGGATGACACATGTTCTTTATGTTCACTTTCTCTTGACTCACGCACACCTGAGAATCCTCATAAGAGGATACACATATTGACACTACTCCATGAAAATCTTTATTAACTATTAATTTCTAATTAATTATTCTTTTAAAAATAAATTATTACCTTATTGTAATGTGTAGTAAACAAATTTTTCCTAAATCTCTTTTTTTAGTGGTGTTACAATCTCTACCATTATAAAACACAAAATCCTTGTTATGGATCGAAAATCACAAACACACGCCACATCACTCCACCTATAGCTGGGTATTGGATCTACTATCATTTTTTATAACCCATACTCCTTGTTTCATGAACATTGTCACTCTCACACACCTTGGAAAGCTTTCAATGAGGCAACCTATCATAGAATAACTCAGGGACAAGCTCGATTAACTTTGAATTTCTAATTAGATAGGCTCCTGAAAAGAATGACAATCCTTTTTGACCTGGGTAGAAACATTTATTCATCTAAATATCACTTTTCTGGGGTATTACACTCTCCAACCCATTAAAGAGAAATTTACTTAATGTGGACCCCAAATATCTACCCCATGCAGTTTCAAAAAACTTATTGGTGGGTATTGGATCTGATACCATTTTTCATGACCTGAATTCCTTGGACCATGAACATAGTGATATGAACCCATGAGTGTCAGGTAATACATTAGTTATCTTACAAGCATCCCAAAGGATAGTACCCATATGGGTCACTATTCATACTAATGATTATCCCCACATGATAACAAATGTTCTTATAGAGGGAGTTTTCCTCACTAAAACATGCACTATGAAACATCCTAGGAGGTCTCTCATCCCAACAGTAATCTAGGATAGGCTTACTTAAATGTGTAGTTATAATAACCTAGGGTCTTTAAAATAAATTTGATCCATTTTTAAATGGGTAATAACACTTCTTTTTCTAAATATCCTTTTTTGGGGTGTTTTATTAGTATCAGAATAGATTTGGGTTCCAGTTTAGTGGTTACCTATTGGTAACCAATAATATGCCAGGTATGTTGTTCTAATCAAGAAATAGATGGGAATTATCACAATTTTATTTCTTAGAATCCCATTTTAAACTCTAAACTCTCCTCACTCAAACCTAATTCTACTCTAATGACCATAAAATTTCTATTGTAGTGGTGGGTTTTATAAATTAGTAGAACCTTAGGAGTGGGTACTGACAGATGGAGTATATGACCAACTTTTTATGTGGAGGATTTTTGTTGATGCCATCTTTATATTATGTTATTTTTAGTGATTCATGTCATTTTTTTGTAATTTACTCTTGATGACTATATTTGTATACCAACTATTTAAGGTTTATTGTCTACTTACATTCATTTTTTTGGTTATTATTATAGAAAAATCATTTACCCTTGATTGTTCTTGATTCTTATGATCTAGTATCCTGCTCGTGGGGATGAATAATGCTCTTCAGGACATGTCAAAGATGATTCCAGTTTGATTCCAGCGGGTTACTTGGGTTGATTCTTGAAACCTTCAACCCAAAATAAACTTGAAATTAGATTAATATACTAAAATGAATGGGTTTTAATATATTAAATAGGTGGGGGTCATTACATGTTATCCATTATTGGGATTCTCATTCAAAAGAAGATTCAAATGGATTCTTGAGGAAATAAATATTACAATCATCAATTTTTTTCTACAGATTCTTTACACCAAGTATCATCTTGAAGATTTTCATGCTACCACAATGCCTAAAAAAGAAAGAATAATTTTAAATATAAGAGCTAAGGACCTTAGTAAATGATATAGAAAGTTTGATCCATGAAAAATACATCATATTCCAACCCGATATCATTAATCCAAAACCATGTGAAATGGTTTAAGAACATACTTCTTTAATTGGGAAACATTAATGGTTTTGTGAATGTCGTTGAACATTAGGGATAAAGTATATTATATGAAATATAAAAAACTATTATAATAATTTCATGTGGTCTAACATATGTCATCATTAATTTTTCCTACTTTCCCATCCTTCGGTGACCCAACCTTGGTGAAAAAAATGAAACATTTGATCACCAAACATGAATTCTAAGGGCCACCTCTAACGGTAAATATAATAATTTTTAAGCATTTTATTCGTATTGATACCTTTCTAAATTATCATAACTTTCTCTACCATCTCTTGAAAAATAATAGACCTAATAATATAATATTTTCCAACCTCCATTCAATCAAGATTATAGAAACACATTCTCTAATATAATGCTTCAGAAAGGGTTATCTACATATATGATTGGTAACTTTGATTATATGTGAATTTATCTAAGGAAAGGCTATCCTCCCATGAGAAAATATTTTTAATCATAGGGGCTCAAATCATACCCTATAATATCTAAATAGTCTTCTCAGACTTGATATTAGTTTAAATATATAATGTGGTAAAAAATGCTACTTCAAACAATAATTCTCAATAAACTGCTTACCAAAAATAATAAGTAAATCATGGATCTCTATTAGATTTGATAATATATGGTGCCCCATTAATTATAATTATCTCTCTAGAATAAAATTATCTGAATTAATCAATTAAATAGGTTTATTTAATGGAAACAACTGAGTTATCTTAGTCAAAATATCGACTATTACCTATATTATATCATTCCCTTTAGTTGAACATTAAAAATTAGTCACAAAATCCAATTTTATTTTATCCCACTTCTATTAAAGAAGTGGGAGAGGTTAAAGAGTGCCTATAGGATTTCAATTATTTCCTTCATTTAATGATAGAAAAATAATTAATAGAAAATATTATTATCTATTAATCATATATGGAATGAAAAACTGAAATGAATATTAAAGTACATTTTTTATCCCTAGGTATATTTCCAATCTTGGTTTATGGAACTATTTCACCACTCCCTCTATTATTATTTTAGTTACTATAACTATTCTATGAATGTGTAGAAAATATAATGCATTTGGGAATCAACCATTAAAGATATCATCGTCATAAAGTTTCCCTTAAATGAAGTTATAATCATTGTTATAAATCTTAGAGCCCCTAACTCTATCTGGGAAAGATGATGAGTTATTAATGTGTTGTAAATATATCCCTAAATTATCCTCCAACAAATCAAGATGAAGATCATACATTAGTAACATCAGTCTTGATTCTTCTTCATCCTCTCACACCTTTTGTGGGAGAAAAATTTCTCTAATTACGTCAATAGAGAAATTTTCCATACCATAATCATAAAAAATGTAAAAATTGAATAACTAAATATATTAAAACATAAAATACAATCTAATAATTAATTATATATGTAATATGATATATTTCGAGATATTGTATCCCACAAATACCAAAATGTTATCTCCAAATAAATAATGTCTCTAAAACGTTAGAGAGTGCACCATAGTAACCAATTCTAGGTTATGAGTAGGAAAATTATAATAGTGGAGATGATGATTCTTAGTACCATAATATAAAAATAAGTGATCATATATAAATAAATAACTAAGTCTAATAGAAAAGACATTAATATACTCATAAAACTCATCTCATAGATATGATAGTATAAGGATGATATCAGAAGTAAAATTCTTCTTTAATTATTGAATGAATGATTAACTCTTGTATAACAAAAAAACAACCCATTTCATCATCAAATCATTCATTTAAATAGTTTTCTAGAAAATTACCAAATTAATAAGCGGAAATACCCTAAAATCATTAGAATATTTTTAATCTCAAATAAATTAGAGGGCAATATCCATGTCTTGATGGATTCTAACTTTTGTGGGCCTACTAAAATACTAGTTTCTAAGATCACATGACCATGGAACATTAATTTCTTGATCTAGAATGAACATTTATGAAACATATCATATAACTTATGTTCTCAAAAAATCTCCAACAAAACATAGATGTTTCATGTGTTATTTTTTCATTATTATTAAAAAAATAAGATATCATCCACATAAACCACAAAGAAAGAATCAAGTAAGGGTTGAAATATCATATTAATTAAATCCATAAACCTGATAAGATCATAGGTTGGCCTAAAACAGAAGAACAAATACTCACAAATATATATATAGTAACTATAAAATAGCTTCAGTTATGTCTTCTAATATAACCCTAAATAGGTGATAAATTTGATAAAGATCAATTTTTTAGAACCCCTTTGATCTTTATATCTATTAAAAAAATCACTGATTCATGGTAGAGAATAAAAATTCTTAATTAGTATTGGATTCAACTTTTAATATTCTATACTGAGGTGGATAATTCCATAGTAATTATGTGGAAAATAATTAAAGCACCATAAAGAGAATTTATTAACCTAATGAATCTTTTACTATCCATCTCTTCTAAATATATCCTCAATTAATTTTTTTAGATTCATATGATAATGGGGAATTGTAAAATATTTGGTACTAGGAAGGTTATCAATGGTAAAATAAACACCCCCATCCAAACGTATTCCAGGATAATATTTATGAAATAAATTTTGATAAATATCCACTATGAGAGGTAATAAATCCTACCCATTAGCTTCTAATACTTATAGGAAAAGGATATAATGTTTGAAAATGACCATTCCAACCTAACACTGGTCTAGTGTAGCCTGAAAGTCTTTCAATTCTTGTTCCCTATAAAATGTATACTAAAAAAATATTATATATGTGAATGATACCATCCAACAAAAATAGTAATGCCATGATTGAAATAGGGTCATCTAGTCCATCACTTGAATGACATAAAAGAGTTTAATTTTGAGCACAATATGATCATGATGATTCCAAAATAAATTCACCACCAGGATTTATAATCAACACCTTTTCACTAGGTCTATTATAGAGTTCTTTTAAGACTCATATAGGTAGGTGAAGACTCCATTTTTAAACTATGATTATTTGGGCATGCAAATAAATTTAGGTCTATAAACATTTTCACGTAAAGATTTAGAGACCCCAACTTGTTTTTATTTTTAATAATACTTAACGATATATATATAAAATTAGGACTTCTATATCTTTATTTATTAAAAACACATTCATATTTATGATGCCCATAATTATGAAAACAATATCACCTTTTTTGGTAAAACCCATTTAGAAAATAATTTTTTTTTTAAAAAAATTTGTTATAATTTGAAAAACCAACGATCAAGTTGATATTTTGTTCACCCTAGGTGAATTTAGAATGAGATATTTTTTGACCCCTAATTTATAGTTTGAAAACTTTCATATCAGATTGATTTTTTAATTTTAAAATCAAATAATAATTTCCTTTTAAATAATATAGTTTATAATTAATTTTTTTTATGTTTCTCATTACATTTTATGAAATAAAAATCAATATTTAAGAAACATTTTCCATGCTCTTAATAATAATTGTTAACATATTTATAGGTTTTAGGAATTGAAGAGTAAAAAGAAGAGGAATTGAAGATAGAAGAATATTGAATGTATAATGAGACATGGGAGTACTAACCTCTTTATCTTCTTTGAGAAGTTCAATGAGGCATTTTGGACATGAGTTTCTTGAGAAGGTTGAGTCATCACTATCACTCCATTTTGAGAATTTTGGAACCTTCTTATCTTTTTTCTTTTTTTTTAATCCACATTATATAGATCAGAAATTCTAGTATTATATGAATCATTTTTTTCATTCATAACTTGTAACATTTAAAAATTAAATTTCATTGTTATTTTTATCATGTCAGGATGATAATTATTCTTTAAGAGTTTATACACCATTCTGGTAATCCATTCATGTTCTACATCATCACCTGTGACCCTTTCAAACGAATCAACATTTATAATTGATTTAAATGAAATTTTTTTCTGGGTATCCTTGACCTCCATTACTTATTTAACCAAATAGAGTTTTATCATTATCTCATATTTCATTAAGGATCTAAGGAAATTTTCAACCGCCATATTTTTTGTGTCTTTGGACTCTTGGATCTCTGTTAATTTACGATCTCACATTTGAGGTGAAACCATTATGATTACTTCACATGGATTTCTATGGAAATTTTATCACTGATTGAATGTATTACATTGAAAATATCTATGAAATGACTAAATTTTCTAGTAATAGATTCATTTTCATGCATAGATAATGTTTTTATATCTTGATGATATAGATCATGTCTAGTTTTCTTTACTTTATATAAAATCTCATTCCCAATATGACAGGTATGTGTTAAACCCTATCATATCAATTCATTTTCATTGACTGGGTAGGGATTAGAATTAATTGGGAGGATAGTTATATTAGAGAAGTCAGAGATTTGTTGGACTCTTATCTTTAACTAGCTCTTTATACATGATGTCAGAGGATTATGCACCATGTAACTAGGTTACAAAACATGTAATGGTTTGTGGGAACAATTTGTGAAAGAATTTATGTTGTGAAGGATACACATCATGACTAACATTTACATTTAGTGTGTTTTTTAAAGAAACATTTTCAATTTAAAGAGACATATTTTTCATCGGTTATGGAAAATATTAGTTTCATGAAATGTAGTGGGATTACACATCATGTACTACCCCAATTTTTTTTAAATAGGTAGTGTGATTGAGATTTCCTTTTCCCCTCCTATAAAGTTTCATTTGTCTTGACCTAAGGCCTTCCCTATGTGATCTTCCAGATCTACAACCCTTCTGAATCCTTTCTTTTGATGTTCAATAATCATTGTGCTCATAGTATGATTATCGAGTATGCATTCTCCATCATTCCTAATAGTTATCTATTTATCCACCTTTTGGGATTTCATTAAATTAACCAAAAGTTGATGGATATATGTTCTTTTATTCATGATCTCATTTCTAGTTTGAGTTTTTAGGTCTTCTACACCTTCGTTCTCATTGAAGTGTGTAGTTGAGATTGTTTAGTTTCGAGGAAAGGGTGGTTGATTTCATCCTCTTTATCAAAATTGATTAACAATGAACTTCTTGATTTATTTCTACTATTGATTTAAATTCAATTTCTTAAAATTTCTCCCAATTTATGTAACAAAAATCATATTCTAGTAAATTGAGATATTTGAAATGGTTTTGGAATGAGAATTGGGAAAACCAACAATTCCATTGAATTAGGTTTTATTTATGAAAATGGGTTGATTAAAATTGTTTTCATTAAATTATGGATTTAGTGGAATTGATTTTAACTAAATTATTGAATTTAATCGTGGAAATGAATTTTTATTTACATGTAATTGATTTCAAATTGATTTAAATGTTTCAAAAATGGTATAAATGTTTTGATAAAAACATAGTGGTTTTATCTTGTTAAAGAAGAATGTTTTTGATTGAAAACTAGTTTCTGAATTTAAATGGAAATTTTGAATTTGATATGGATGGAATGGGATTTAATTTTATAATATGAAGTTCTAAAATAAATATCTCATCATTGATTTTGTAAGACTACATGAAATACTTAGGTTGTTGATAGGTTATTTGGACATACTCTATGCGATAACAATTTTCTAAAACATGCATGTAGTGGTTTACATCCCTAATCGGATGGTGATGAGTTTCCTTTTCCATGTGTCATGGGGATGTGTGTATATACATATTGCATAGACCACTTAGATCATGTGGATTCCTATAGCGGAAAATACTATCAAACATATTTGGAAGATGAACATGATGCTCACTTGTCATTTATATTTGAGATGTTAATGTATGCCAACTTGATGAAACTAATTTTCATTCCTTTTGTATTTACATAAACTATTTTTTGTAAATGTTTTATTTAATCCATTTTTTAGAAATATTATATTACTTATAATTTCTTTTCTTAAAGTAAATATTCCATCAATTGAACTGTATAGCATGATTTTGTAAATATGCTTTCCAAATGACAAACCTATTTATTTTAAAAATTGGAATAATTCTATTGGTTAATATATTATTGGAATTTTTTATGGAATTCATGGTGAGACCCTATTAGTATTTTTAACTCACATCCTACAGGAGCGTCAGGGTGTTTATAGATTACCATCTTCCAGATTCTTATAAGGTGAAATAATCTCTTAGAGGTGGATCTACATGTTGAACCTTGGATATGGTGAGTTGTGTCCTTGGGGACTTTATATGTTTTCTTATTTTGGTACTTATGTTGTAGTAATTTGGAAATTTTTATTCCATGCTGTAAACATTCACATTACTCACAGTGGGGTTTCTTTTGTTATGCATATTAACACGTCTCATTTCACTTACACAATGATTGTGGAAAAACTGTTCCCACATTCAAATGTATAATGGTAGGTTCTAGTCAACGAACTATGGCGATTATAAATTCCCTTTAGGCTATATCAGGTCTAGATCATTTATCTCGTTACTAGGATACCCATGCGGGTTTGTGAAAAAATGGTATCAGAGAGAAGTTGTTGAGTTTTGTTATTGAAGTTAGTGTGAATATTTGAAATCTTTTTGGGACATAGAAGGTAGTTATGATTAAGTATCTAGAAATATCTCACCATAATGAACCTTATATTTCTAGGGGTGGTTAGGTAAATATGTCTTATGAACGAATTCTAGTATTTTCTCTATTTATAATTGAGTAGGGTGAAATCCAAATCTTTCTTATTCTATATTTTGGGATTAATTTTCCTTGTATATAAGTTTTAGTGTTAGTTTTACATCATCATTATTGTATGCGGATGTAATGTACCATCATGCCTCTGAGAAGATGCACAAATAAAATCCAGGAAGAAGATGTTGTTAAATCACATCGTGCGAATCCTCCAGTGGCCCCAAATCTAGTTGAGGTGATTGAATGCACTGTCTAAGCTTTGGGAAATGCACCGCCTCCAATCCCCATTCCTGATACAGTAGAGGATCCTCAGGGGGATTCTATTCAAAATCATTACCAAGAGTTCCTTCATTAGAAGAAACATGTTTTCAAAGGATCCACTAATATGCAACATGATGAGGAATGGTTGGGAAGGATAGAATGTCTGTAATGTCCCAGATTTTTTCATGAATTAGTTTAATATCATATGGGAATTAATTTGAGACCAGGCTCTTAGACAGCATGCAGTTTCGAGGCCCGGTGAGCAGGGAACAATTGTTTTAATTTAATTTAATAATTAAATAACACGCGCATGTGGATTTCATGAAAAAGAGTAATAACTCCCAAACAGGTGCTCAGATCAGAAATCTGAGGGCACCGTTGCGTTCGGAACATCGATTTTACCTTAGGTGAGGCCTAACATCGGCAGACGTAGGTCGGTGGTGAAATCTAGTTTTTGGACGCAACCGTAATAAAATATTTTATTAAAATATTTTATTTTAAATCCTTGTTACATAGAAATCTAGTATCTTTTAAATGGAGATTTTTTCAGGGGATCATGGTTATAATTTCCATAACCATGAATTCTCATGGAGGCTCTGGAGGCTCTGGAAAAAACCTCCCAACGCGGCGACAGTGTTCTTGACGAGCTTCACCGATGACAATGACGCGACGACCAAATCTTCGCCAACGAACGCCGTGGATCCAGGTAGGATGTTTGTTTGATGATTTCTTCCATGTTTTTGATTTCCAAGAAGAATGCGAACTAATCCATGAACAGATTAGCCCATAGATCGATCGTTCTTGCGGGATGGGATTTTGCGGGAATCGTGGGGATTTGATTCTTGAAATTATTTTGGTTTCGTTGATCCTCCTAATGGTGATGGAGCAAGATCGACACGAACATCGATCGAGGTTTGTCCCTCTCGTTTTTTGGTGTCATTCTTCCCCAAATTCTTGCTTTCTTCGCTACGTTCAACGTGTTCTTCATGGGGATATGAACGACAGATCGTTACGCAATCATTGTGCAATGCAACGATCCCAAATTGAAGATCTGGTGTCGGTGCAACCCTACGCAAGTGTAGATGCGGTGGCGACGGATGGATCGAAGCGGATTGGAAGATATCATTCTTCGAATGATTTTCACACAGGTGACCAGAATCGGATTTTGGAGACGATCGAAGGCTCGAAACCCACAGATTCAGCATCACGACGATGAAGCCACCCATGATCTTGAGTTTCATGGAAAACGAACCAGAGAAACGCGATCTGGAGAATTGGCTGAGGCGCGAGGAGGAAGACGACGCTTCTGGAAAGTTCCCGACTACACACCATTCTGTATGGACTAAACGGCGTGTGTTCATCGACATACCACATGGAGTGTACTCCTGGAGGAAACGGGCACAAGTTGGGTACACGGCCAAGGACACAGCGTTTATACCCCTCCCCGGCTAGATACACAGGATACCCCGTGTACCGGTACACGGGTAGGCGACACGGACACGGACAGAGACCATGTACGGGCATATGGCCAGGGTACACAGGGCGATCCCCAGGTGCTCGGACAAGGCGTGTGATTATTCAACACGCATTGTAGTAACATTCTATCCGACAAGTCGAATGACACGGTCCGTTTACACGGGCAGTACCCGGAGTCAAGGAACACGGCGTGTACTTTTCTACACGCCATGTAGTTGAGTTTTACACAGCTTGAAGGGATGAAATGGGCCGTTTACACGGGTCATTTACACGAGAAGTACCCAGAGTCAAGGAACACGACTTGTACTTTTATACATGCCTTGTAGTTGAGTTTTACCCAGCTTGAACGGATGACATGGGCCGTTTACACGGGCAGTACCCGGGGTCAAGGAACACGGCGTGTAACCCTACTACAAACCGTGTAACCAATTATTCATGGCTTGAGCAACTTGTCTTCTATAACTTGGACTAGTTTTCTTAGGTTTCGTATCCTTGGTCTTTCTCCTGAAGATTCCTGGTATCATTTCCTACATATAGGAGTATGATCCCTTTAGCAAGACTTCCTGAATAGAGTTGGAATCCCCTATGTGAGACTTAGAGCTAGATCATCTAGTCATTCCTGGAACCCTAGGTAGAGTTCTTGGTATCGACGTGACCAACATTACCCAGGCACCGATCCTCTGCTTAGCGGATTATCTCAGACTGAGTTGTTGGAATCACCCCATGGCGATTGGTTGTGATCCTCATCTAAGCATCATGTTCTCAAGTACATGTGGAGTGTGTTCTCCCAGAACGGGTACTTTGTATCTCTCTCTTCAGACCTAGGAGTGTGTTCTCCTTGTTACGTTCTTAGTGGAATCTTCGAGTTGGATATTAGTGGTGGTTTCGCGATGGTCATTTGTGTATGAGTATATCTGGATATTCTTGTTATATGTTCTATAGACATATACTATGTGGAGCTGAATGTATCTTTCCATTGTGGTATTTCCATTTTTGTATGTCCATTGTGGTTTCGGGGTGTCCTAATGGGTATTGTTATACTCAACCCTCCATGAACTTTTCATGAACGTGTCATGTCTTGTACAGACGAGCGAGCCTTTGACAAGATTTTAGGCGGACCAGGACCGGATGGTACTCAGTGAGATCAGACAGGCCGAGGTGTGTTCCTACGTCTACAGAATGTCGTCTCAACACCTTTCATTACAGGTTGGAATTTGTTATGGAATCTCTTTTTTTGGTCTTGTACTTTTGGCCAAGGGTTTTACTTTATTGTATTTTACATTCCTGTCGTACTCTGTTGGTTGGTATTTAGTGTATGCATGCATCTTTTACATTTTTAGTAGTTTTCACTTTTTAGCTTTGTGGGCTTGGAAATGTGTGTGTGTGTGTGTACAGGTTTATAGAAAACGCCTCCCATGTTAGTAACATGCCTACTCGGTTCTAGTCAGCAACCCCTGGGCTATTGGAGGCGGGCTTAGGAAGTTGTGGCTCGGGCCCCACTGGGACGGGTCGTGACAGAGTGGTATCAAAGGTGGTCGATTCTACCTTAGGACTGAGAGTATGTGAGTTGGTTTGGGGCAATAGTGTTAAGTGTTTCGAGTTTGGATTTCAGGCCAGGGACCCTAGTGTTGGTGCGGGCGGCCGACGTATCCATACACCAGGACTCTGATAACTTTATTTTCAAATCGGAACATGAGAAAACTAGTTTTAGGGGGAAATAATGGTACATACATAATATAGGAATGGGTTGTGGTTTCCATGTCCTTCTTGAGTTAGCTCTCTAGATATACTCACTGACTGAGATACATCTTGTTTCTTTAACATGATGCCTTCGCAACGCGTACCCTCTAGGATCCAGCAGCTCGATCACGAGGATGAAACCCTCAGTGATGAAGCTTCGATACAGGGACCAGATCCCCCAGTTTTACCCTCAGTTGGTGTGACAGTTATCTCACCACCTGTGGAGTAGTGTTTAGTGTCTGCTGTACCAGTAGAGGAGGAGCGCTGGCTGAGCACACTCCACGAGTTTCAGAGACAGGGACACCTTGGGTTTCGAGGAGAGCCTAACCCTCAGGTAGTAGAGGACTAGCTTGAGGAAGTGACCAGAGTCTTCCGTTTGGTCCAGACACAAGCCGACCAAATGGTGATCCTGGCAGTGAGCCTTCTTCAGGGCTCGGCAGGATGATGGTAGAGTTTGGTTATCCAGACCCATGACGAGGTGAATCTTGTGTGGTCGGAGTTTGAGCATCTCTTCAGAGAGGAGATTCCACCAGTTACCCTGAGAGAAGTACGCATACAAGAGCTTATTTAGAAATAGCAGGGAACCATGATGGTGGATGACTATTAATCGATGTTTACCTACCTCTCGTGGTACTCAATGGATATGGTTAGAGATCAGTACATCAGAACTTGGACTTTTGAGCGGGGCTGGCGCAGATATATCCATGATAGCATCATCCTTATGAGAATTACTACTTATGATAGGGTGCTCGAGTGGTCTTTGGTGGTCGAGAGATTCTTGGTAGAGCAGAGATAGCCGGAAGTTGTCAGTTGTGGGTGAGCTGGAGCTGAGACCTCAGCAGCAGAAAGCCAACATTAGGGACCCAGGCATGGGAGACGTTTTCAGAGGAGATCATAAAACTGGGGATCTTCCATATAGGGTTCACAGGGCACATCCAACTAGCATTGAGAGAGGAAATTCTACTCATGTGATGGTAGGGGACATCTCGCTCGAGATTGTCCGACCCTCCGTACTACTGACATAGGAGTAGTGGATTGACCACCGAGGAAGAGGCAATGTGTGGGGCAGACAGATCCGCCGGGCGGCTGATGAGGTAGAGGAGTTGGGAGAGCAGCTGGAGGTGGTCAGCGTTTTGACACATTACCACCACCACCCCCAGGAGGTCCACCCCAGTCTTAGGGAGCTGGTGGACAGAGGCAGGGACAGCTGTAGGCGGTAGAGGATTATGACCTAGGTACTTCCAGAGGGATTAGAGGTACAATCTATGTCTTTTCTACTTTGGTTGTCGTACTGATAGACACAGGTGCTTGTCATTCTTTCCTGGCTGCTTATCTTGTTCAAGACCTTGAGATTCCAGTTGATCCATTTACTGGACCCTTATGCTAAGAAACACCGAATGGAGGAGATTCAGAGATCACACAACTTTTCAGACATTGTGACCTAACCCTTGGAGGCGAGAGGTTCCGTTGGAACCTCTTGGTGCTAGCATTGAGGCCTTACAATGTCATTCATGGTATGGACTGGCTATCCACAATTCATGCCCAGATCGACTGTTTTAGGCAAAGGGTGAGGTGTGTCTGCATTGATAGAACAAGGTTCTCTCTTTTCGGTGAAAGAGAGACCCAGGTAGCTCAGGATGGACTTGTACATAGGAAGGTGAAACCGATATCCTCTCAGATGGCTATCCTAGCCCTTGGCATAGAAGATGTTATGAGTTTCCAGTTTCCAGCAGTAGTGTCTGAGTACGAGGACATCTTTCCGAAGGATGTCCACGGACTACCTCCCCGTCGGGAGATAGACTTCTGCATTGAGTTACAACCCGGGACGACACTGATATTAGCATCATCATATTTGATGGCTCCTGTAGAGATTTGTGAGATGAGGGTGCAGCTGGATGTCTTGTAGAAGAAGGCCTTTGTGAGACCCAGCATTTCTCCCTGGGCGGGCCCAATGCTATTTTCCATGAAGGCAGACGAGAGGTTGAGGCTATGTGTGGATTATCGGATCTTGAATCAGGTGACCGTGAAGAATCAGTATCCACTACCGAGGATCGATGACCTCTTCGACCAGTTGAGAGGGGCACGATGGTTCTCGAAGTTTGATCTAAGATCAGGCTATCACCAGTTGTGGGTACAGTATGAGGATATACCGAATACAGCTTTCAAATTTCACTATGATCACTATGGGTACTTTGTGATCCCCTTCGGCATGAAGAACTCCCCAGCAGTGTTCATGGTACTCATGTACCGAATCTTTCAACCTTATATAGATAGGTTTGTTGTGGTCTTCATCGATGATATCCTTGTGTACTCTGCGTCCGTGGAGGAGTACGCGAGACACCTAACGATGGTTCTGGACACACTTTGAGAGCACCGGTTGTATGGGAAACTCTCGAAGTGTTAGTTATGGATACAGGTGGTCCACTTTGTAGGACACATTATCTCAGTAGATGGTGTAGTAGTGGACCCAGCCAAGGTGGAGGTAGTTCAAGCATGGGAGCCACCCCGAAGAGTGATGAAGGTGTGGAGCTTCCTTGGGTTGGCAGGCTACTATCGAAGATTCAATCTTTATTTCTCCAGGATTTCAGCAACCATGGAAGCTTTGACCCGAAAGGGGCAGCCTTTCGTGTGGAATGAGATATGCCAGTAGGATTTCCAACAGTTGACACAGAGTCTGACAATCGCCCCGATCTTGAGATTACCAGAGGAGTGTGTTGAGTACGTAGTGTTCTGTGATGCATCAGGAACCAGGCTTGGTTGTGTCCTGATGTAGAGGTAAGCAGTTATTGCCTACGGCTCACGTCAGTTGAGGCTATACGAGCAGAACTACGCAACCCATGATCCTGAGTTGGCAGCGGTAGTCTTCGCATTGAAGATGTGGCAGCACTACCTGATGGGCGAGCAGTTTACCATCTACTCTGATCACAACAGTCTCATATATATCTTTTCTCAAAAGGATATGAATATGAGACAAAGACGATGGCTTGAGTTCCTCCAGGATTACGACTTTGAGATCGTTTACACACCTGGGAAGGGGAACGTTGTAACATATTCTCTCAGCAGGAAATCCAGTTCGCAGTTGATGGATGAGGAAACTAGGTAGTTGGACACTTTAAAATTATCCTTTGAGGATGGAGATGAGGGTTCCTACCTTCAATAGATGGTTGTTACCCCTCCACTCTTACAGTGATTCACGGAAGCACAACACAAGGATGCTAGATGTGAGACTCTACGTTCTTATATATCCATGGGTGTTGCGGCTGATAAATATTTAGAAGGTGGGGAGCACATTGTTCTTTTTAGAGGACGTACAGTAGTACCAATGACGTTGCATGAATAGGATCTATGGGAGTTCCATACATCCCCTTTGGTGGTGCATCTAGGAATAGAAAAGATGTATCAGGACCTTCGACGTCTATTCTGATGTCCATGAATGAAGAAGTATGTGATAAAGTTTGTTTCTCGGTGCCTTGCTTGTCTGTAAGTAAAGGCTGAGCACCAGGTGCCGGCAGGCTTGACTCAGCCCCTTGAGGTGCCAGAGTGGAAGTGGGATGGGATATCTATGGACTTAGTGATGGTTTTACCACGTACGTCCAGGGGACATTATACCATCTGGGTGATCGTTGATCGACTCACCAAGTCAGCCCACTTCCTAGCCATACGGGAGCAGAGTTCAGTAAAGAGCTTGGGATGCCTCTACGTGCAGGAGATAGTTCGACTTCATGGATTACCACCCACGATCATCTCAGATTGTGATGCTCATTTCACATCCCAGTTGTGGAAGGGATTGTAGGAAGATTTTAGGACTTAGTTACGCTTGAACACAACGTTTCATCCCCAGACTGATGGTCAGAATAATCGGACCATCTAGGTCCTGGAGGATATGCTTTGAGCTTGCATACTTGACTTCGATCGTAGCTGGGAGGATTACCTACCACTGGTGGAATTTTCTTACAACAACAGTTATCATTCCAATATTTTTATGGCACCATTGGAGGCTCTGTATGGGCTACCATGCAGGTCACCGCTTTGCTGGATTGACCCAGGAGAGTCATCACTTATGGGCCCAGAGATGGTGAGAACTACTACAAAGAAGGTGCAGGTCAGCTAGGAGCAGATTAAGACTACATAGAGTCGGAAAACTTCTTATGCTGACAGGAGGTAGAGGCCCATGGAGTTCGAGGAATGAGACCATGTATTCCTTCGGATCTCACCTCGATGGGGATTGCAGAGATTTGGCCGAGGCGGAAAACTATCTTCGATGTTCATTGGCCCTTTTCAGATTCTGAGTCGAGTTAGCAAGGTGTTGTATTCCTTGGCCCTACCTCCTCAGATAGACCAGGTACATAATGTCTTCCATCTGTTGCAGCTATAGAGGTACGTGCATGATCCATCGCATGTCATCGACTGGGGTGAGATGGACATCGATGATGGAGTGACCTTTACTGAGTACCAAGTGGAGATTGAGGATTAGCAGGAGAAGATCCTTTGTGGGCAGGCTATTCCATTAGTTCATTTCCTGTGGTAGCACGAGAATCTCCAGGAGAGCATATGGGGGCGGGAGGCTCAGATTCACATGCTATAGCATCCCGCCTTTTTATAACATAACTTTTCATTACATTCTACAAAACCAAGGATCTTTAAGGTTTGGTGTCTTGGAAACCAGGAACTTATTACATGAGAAAAAAACATTCTTCTTAAACACTTGAAAGGATTCTCCTTAAGTTCATCCTAGGTTCATTAATGCATCTCATAACTTGGGGACATACATCAAAAGAAAGGGTGAGCAGAAGGCCCAGTAAGGGAAAACAAGAGAAACATTTAACATGTGAACTTGAGATACATCAACTATGTCATAAAAAAGAACTTTAAGGAATGAGAAAGAAATCATGTGGCATATCATAATAAAAATAACATTTTTCATAACATTAATATGTGGCTATATCATTTAACATAGAAAATCATGAACATATCACCAAGGTCCATCCGCAAGGTGTCATTTGAAAATTACCAAGGTTATTCACCAAGATATCGTGAAAATTGTAGTATCTAGTGGTTACATCATTACCCAATGCATTGGAGTGCTATCAGGGTGCACCCTTAAATTTTCCATATTATCATGCGAGACACATATATCATCATCAATAATTTCATAAAAAACCCATATATAATAAAAGGAATGGGTTTCATTTCATAATCATAACGTTTTAAAAACCTCTTTAAAGACATGATCTTTGTGTCACTTTAAAACCCACAGAAAAGGAAGATGCGTCTCATGTATGTAAATCCCAGAATTTAAAATAGAAAATTTTGGTATATATGTGAATACCCATATAATAGAGAGAACATTAAGTATTAACTTAATAAAATAATAGAACTTTAGAATAAGAGAGAGACATTTTGAGAAGGGAATTCTGCAGTATAACAACTATGTTTCGAGGTTTTAGAAACATTGAAAAGAGAGGGGACATGGGTCAAACATTCATAAATGACCCATAAAACCATAGAGGGATAGAATATGAAGGATATATGAACATGGTAATGAAATTTGATGTACATACCATTTAAAATGAAAAACATGGAAGGAAGACAAAAAAAAATAAGATTTCTCTTATGAAAATTCGGCAGCCTAACGGTGTCACTTAAACTTCAACAAAATGAATTGAAGAGATCAAATAGGGTATCTCATAATATTAACATAAAAGTTCATCATGATATATATAGATATCATACCATTAAAAAAATAAAAAGAAAATTGAAATACTTGACATGAAAGTAGAACATTGAAAAGTGATAAAGGTGAACGAATCCCTTAAAAACTTGGCAGCCTAACGGCGCCACTTAAAACTTCAAAATACTGAATTGAAGAGATACAATAAGGTATCTCATCATATGAACATAAGAGTTAAGTATGATAGATACAGAGATCATACCCCAACATAATAAAAAGGAACTTGAAAGACTTGATAATAAAATAGAACTTGAAAATTGAGAAGGGTGAAAGAATCCTGTAAAAATTCGGTAGCCTAACGGCGCCACTTAAACATTCTTAAAACTAATTGATGTGATAAAGAGGGGGTATCTCATCATATTAACATGAAAAGGGCAGTAAGATTAATATATAATAACATCCTCCAACATAAGAACATGGAGCATAAAAGAAATGACATAAAAGAGATTACTTGAAAAGCAAGAGAGAGGTCAGATCCCTTACCTTAAAACGTAACTCTTAAAACTCAATGGTTGGAACCTTGAGGGCTTGGGGGAACCTTGGGAGGACTCCTTGGGAGGTAATGAGACCAGAACATCGTTGGGGGAGAGTGGGGAGTCGAATGGATGAGAGGATGGCTTGGTATTTATAGGGAAAGTGAGGGGACAATGCATTAATGGCCAAGGGACACCTCATTAGTGGTTTTGAAAAAACCATGGGCTTGCCCGTGGTATTTTCCCATGGTATTGGCCACTTGGGACACCTAATACCTTATATTACTATTCATAAGTCGAAAAAATTGATTACATACTTAATACATCATTTAATGATTTCATTAAACACCAGTAACTTAAAAACTATATTTTCACTATTCATCGAAAATTCAACTTTCTCAGAAAAATCCCAAAATTTTACCTTAACAAAATATAAATTCTCTGATTTCAAAAATGAACTCCATTTTTTAAAAATAAATTTCTAAATATTTTTAATTTAATTTTTAAATAAATACACTATTCACCGAAAATTGATTTTTTTCAGAAAAATCCCCAAAAATTACCCTAACATAATATCGATGCTCCGAGTTCAAAAATGAAATCCATTTTATAAAAATAATTTTCTATATATTTTTAATTAAAATTTTAATTTAAAAACACTATTCACTCGAAAAAACTAATACTTGACTAATAATTTATGAAACCGTTATTTAACCATTTTATTGAATCATATTACTTAATCAAGGTGCCTAGATTATTTTAATGCTTAATTTAAGTGAGATTACTAATCCATTTGGTCACATTTCAAATCCTAAGCATAAAATCACTATTCATAATTTACTATTCATCAAAAATCAAGTTCAACTTATTAGACTCTAAATTTCGTACTGAACATAATAGTAGAAGATCATTTTTTGAAAATCATTACACATTTTTAATTATTTAAGATTTACATAATTTTTTTTAAATATCCTTTTTCTAAAATTCACCAAAAATATGCATACTATATTTATCTGGACATTTGAAAATTCATAAACTTCATCATAAGAAGAAATCAAAATTTTTATTTAAAACAAAGGATTACACAAGGTAGTTATGGTCTCCTTACATAGCCCCTTATCACACCAGCATAGGACCTAAGTGTAAGGTGTGCTAAGGTGAGAGAATTCGAGGGAGGCTCGACCGACATCACACGAGTTGTAATTTATATTAGTTTGAACTTCTCGTGAAGGCGATTCCGTTCTAGCTTCACACGATGAAGTTCCGCTTGGGTTTGGTCCAGAGAAAATCCTAGTGGTTCTACCTCCTTCCCAAGTTCTGTTAGATGGGCTTCGATCGGTCCAAGACTATTTGGTGAGGCCATCAAATCTTTTTTCTATATTAATTAATCAAGATTACTTGTATTTAGAGACAATAATCAAAACGTTTAGTTTCCAGTGGTCATATTGACCAATGGTCATATAATAGTCAAAATCCAACGGTCACATTTTAATTATACTCATGTTATCAAATGAAATAGTTTTCTTGAGTATAAAAAATAAAATAACACACAAAATTTGGAAACAATATTTATTCAAAATTTCGGGTCGTTACATGTGCAGTACCCACATCTTTTTTAGTAGCCTTTGTTTTGGCTTTTCGGGGACGTAAAATACCTAAGGTGGGTGTGATTTAATGTCCCGGATTTTCCAGGTATTATTTTAATATCATATGGGAATTAATTTGAGACCAGTCTCTGAGATGGAGTGCAGTTCCAAGGCCCGGTGATCTTGGAACAAATGTTTGAATTTAATTTAATAATTAAATAACACGCGCATACGGTTTTCCTAAAAAAGTGGAATAACTACGAAACGGGTGCTCAGATCATAAATCTGAGGGCACGGTTGCATTCGAAACAATTATTTTACCTTTGGCAAGGCTTAACATCAGATGGTGCAGGTCGGTGGTGATATTTGGTTTTTCGACGCAACCGTAATAAAATATTTAATTAAAATATTTTATTTAAATCCTTGTTACAGCAAAATCTATTATATTTCAAATGGAGATTTCACAGGGGATCATGGCTACAATTTCCATAACCCTGAATTCCCTTAGAGGCTCTGGAGGCTTTGGAGAAAACCTACAAAGGCGGCGAAAGTGTTCTTGACAAGCTTCATAGGCGACGAAAACACGACAATCGGATCTTCGGCAACGAACTCTGCGGATCCAGGTAGGATGTTTGTTTGAAGATTTCTTCCCCATTTTTGATTTCCATGATGAACGCGGACTAATCCATGAACAGATTATCCCGCGGATCGATCATTCTTGTGGGATGGGATTTTTCAGGAATCATGGGGATTTGATTCTTGAAATTATTTTGGTTTCATTCAACCTCCTAACAGTGACAGACCAAGATCGACACGAAAATCGATCGAGGTTCATGCCTCTCTATTTTTTTTATTCTTCTTCCCCAAATTCTCGTGTTCTTCACTACATTCTACGCGTTCTTCATGGGGATATGAACGACGGATCATTGTGCATCCATTATGCGATGAAACGATCCCAAATTGAAGATCTGGTGTCGGTACAACCCTACCGAGGTGCGGCTGTGGTGGCGATGGACGGATCGAAGCGGATTGGAAGATATAGTTCTTCTAATGATTTCCAGACGGGTGACTGGAATCGGATTTTGAAGCCGATCAATGCCCCGGAACAAACAGATTCAATATCATGATGACGAAGTGACCCATGATCTTGAGTTTCGTGGAAAACGGACTAGAGAAACGTGATCCGGAGAATCGACCAAGGAGCGAGGAGGAAGATGATGCTTCTGGAAATTTTTTGACTACACCCGATGTAGTATGGGCTACACGACGTGTGTTCGTCGGTGGACCACATGGCATATACTCCGGGAGTACACGGGCATGAGTTTGGTACAAGACCAAGGACACGACGTCTATACCCCTCCCCGGCCAGACCCGGCCAGATACCCAGGATACCCCGTGTACTAGTACACGGGCAGACGACACAGACAAGGACATAGACCATGTACGGGAACATGGCAAGTGTACACAGGGCGAGCCCCAGGTTCTCGGACATGGCGTGTGATTATTCAACACGTCGTTCTATCCAACAAGCTGAATGACACGGGCCGTTTACACGGGCCGTACCCAGAGTCAAGGAACATGATGTGTACTTTTATACACGTCATGTAGTTGAGTTTTACATAGCTTGAACGGATGACATGGGCCATTGACACGGGTAGTACCCAGAGTCAATGAACATGGCGTGTACTTTTCTACATGCCATGTATTTGAGTATTACACAGCTTTAACGGATGACACAGGCCGTTTACACGGGAAATAACCAGGGTCAAGGAACATGGCGTGTAACCATACTACACATCGTGTAACCAATTCTTCATGGCTTGAGCTACTTGTCTTCTGTGACTTGGACAAGTTTTCTTAGGGTTTGTCCCCTTGATCTTTCTCCAGAAGGTTCTTCGTATCATTTCCTACATCTAGGAGTATGATCCCTTCAGCAGGAATTCCTGAATAGAGTTGTTGGAATCCCCTCTGTGAGACTTACAGCTGGATCCTCTATTCATTCATGGAACCCTAGGTAGAGTTCTTGGTATCGACGTGACCAACTTTACCCAGGTGCCGATCCTTTGCAGAGCAGATTAGCACAGACTGAGTTGCTGGAATCACTCCATGGCAATTGGTTGTGATGCTCATCTGAGCATCATGTCCTCATGTACTTGTGGATTGTGTTCTCACGGAATGAGTACTTCGTATCTCTCTCTTCAGACCTAGGATTGGGTTCTCCTTGTTACGTGCTTAGTGGAATCCTCGAGCTGGATCTCAGTGGTGGTTTCATGATGGTTGTTGGTGTATGAGTATATTTGGATATTCTTGTTATATGTTCTGTAGAAATATATTGTGTGGAGCTGACTGTATCTTTCCATTGTGGTATTTCCCTTATTGTATTTCCTTTGTGGTTTCGGGGTGTCCTACTAGGTATTGTTATACTCACCCATGCACTGTCTTTTCCTACACGTGTCATGTCTTGTGCAGATGAGAGAGCCTTTGAGAGGATTCTAGGCTGACCAGGACCGGATGGTACTCAGTGAGATCAGACAGGCCGAGGTGTGTTCCTACAGCTACAGACTGCAGTCCCAACACCTTTCATTACAGGTTGGAATTTGTTACGAACTCTCTTTTGGTGGGCTTGTACTTTTGGCCTAGGGTTTTACTTTCTTTTATTTTACTTTCCTGTCGTACTCTGTTGGTTGGGATATAGTTTATGTATGCATCTTTTCCATTTTTAGTAGTTTTTACTTTTCAGCTTTGTGGGCTTGGAGATGTGTGTGTGTGTACAGGTTTATAGGAAATGCTTACCATGTTAGTAACATGCCTACTCGGTGCTAGTCACCAGCCCCTGGCCTATTGGAGGCGGGTTTGGGGAGTTTCATCTTGGGCCCCACTCGGACAGGTCGTGATAATGTCTATTCGAGTTCTTGGAGATATCGAACTTGATCAAGGTGAAAAATGAAACTTTCATGCTAGAAGGACCAAGCAAGAAAATGGTGGGACAAAATGGTGATGAAAAAGAAGCATGAGGTCCTAGCATGAAAATACTTCAAGGGTATTTTCACCAACTAGTTCTATTTATAGTCAATGGTGTTGGAAAAGACTATAGTGTTTTTCAAGCTTGAGCAGGCTGATAGAATCGGTACTAAGTATTCAAATCTTTTTTCTAATCTGGTACAATTTCCCCCCTGAGGTTGTGTCTAATGAGAGGATAAAGGCTCAATGGTTAGAGTTTGTACTTTAATAAGATATTCTTTATTAGGTATTCTTGCTAAATATAGGCACCTATAGTCATGTACTTGATAGGTAAATTATGGTCAAGATGGACCTGGTTGGAAAGTTCGGGTTATCAGGAGGTTCTTTTTCTCCAAGTGATAGTGTGTGTTTCTTTAAGGGAAAGTAGAAGCATGATGATCTTCATGATAGTTATTGATGACAGGTTCATACCAATCCTCCTACAATTCCATAAAGAATTACTTTTATTTTATATCAGGGTGGAAATTTGGGACAATATAATTGGGTTTGCACCGAAGAACCAAAAAACTATAGCTCATGTAGTTTTCATGGCTTTGATGAAAAGAATTTTCTATATGTATCTCAAACATTTTTATGGTATTATTTGTGGATACCATCCTATTTTACTCCATGTATTAAAAGGATCATGTGAATCATCTAAGATTAGTTTTGAGTTTGCTGAGAAATCACCAACATTATGCCAAGAATTCGAACTGTGATTTTTAGATCGGGAAGTGAAATTATTAGGAAACAAAGTGTATGAAATGGTTATAGAATTTTATCATTAAATTGTGAAAACTATTATGACTTGGGAGAAACCATATAATGTCTACACAATTAGAATATTTTTTGGATCAGCGAGATATTATCGTCGGTACGTGAAGGCCTTCTCAAAGGTGGATTCTCAAATGACTACTCTAACTTAGAGGGGGTGAAGTTTGTTTGGATTGATAAATGCCCAAATTACTTTTTTGAGATGAAACATCTTTTGACTATTGTGTCGTTGTTAACTCTTCCCAAGGATGGGTAGTGATATGTGGGATTTTTTGATGTATCAGGTTCAGGATTGGGATGCATTCTTATGCAAGGGGATCATGCAGTTACTTATAGATCTCGCCATCTTAGGATACATAAGAAGAATTATCCTTCCCTTGACCATGAACATACAGATTTGATTCACACACTTAATACATGGTGGCATTACCTTTATAGAGACATTCTTACTATCTATTCATACAAAAAAATTATTGAGTTATATATTCTCTCCAAAATATTTGAATCTTCACAAGACGTGTTGGGTGGGTTACATGTTATCATTCCACTTTTACATTGGATACAACCTGAGTAAAATGACTGGTTTTGCAGATTCATTGATCAAGAAAATTGTAACTCAGGTAGTGAGAGAATATTTAGAGGAGTGGAGTTTGATGGATCTTTTTTCACAGCTGGATATTGGAGTCTAGAAGATTGAGGATAAAGAATATTTATCTAAAATATAGTTGAAACCCACGCTTCTCAAGATGATTCTTCAGGATCAAATTATTGTTAATGAATTACAAATAATTATAGACTCTCTTTATAGTGGGGAGATAGTGACCCAGTGGTCATTCTCTAAAAGAGGTGTTCTATGCTATCATGATTTCTTCATTGTGCCTTTAGTTGCAAGGAAGGCTGTAATGGGGGATTGTCATAATTCATTTTGAGTTGTAAACCCAAGAACCACTAATTTTTTATATGGAATGTGGTTGTAGTTATGGTTTTTAATAATGAGGAATTAAATTTCTGAGTTTTTCACACATTTTATTACATGCCAGCAGGTGATGGTCGATCATCAGAAACCATCCGGTTTACATCCGCCACTTCTAGTCCCTACATGTAAGTGGGATGATATATCTATTGGCTTTGTGGTTGAGTTTAATCATACAAATTGAAAGAATAATGTTATATGTGTACTGATCGACATTCTCACAAAGTTATCTCACATCATACCCATTCATGATACAATCAATGTTGAAGAGTTAGAAAATATCTACATGAAAAAGATCATTCATTTGCACGATGTTACACCAACGATAGTCTCTAATAGGGATCCTCAATTCTCTTCTCAGTTTTGGAGAGGCCTTAAAGAGGAACGGGGATATTAGGTCCATTTGAGCATGTCCTACCATCTGTAGTCAGATGGCCATACACAAAGAGCTATAAAAATTCTTTAGGATATGATCTGCACCCGTGTTCTTGACTTTGGTGGGGCAGGGGATGATATTTTAAGGATGTTTGAGTTTTTTAAAATAAAAATTTATCAATCCATGATCATAAGGACACCTTTTAAGGCCTTGTATGGCAGTACGTTGTAAATATTTATCATGTTGGTAGGAGATTGGTGAATGTTCCTTGGTTGGACCAAGCCTAGTGCCAGAGATGACATCAAATATTTAGTTAGTTTGTCCCATAATTTTTATTTCACAAAGCTGATATAAGTCTAATTCTATTCTTCACCATAGAAATTTTTATTTTTCAGTTGGATACCATGTGTTCTTGAATGTTTTTCCCTGGTTAGGTCATCGATGGCTTGGGATGAAAAGGAATCCTTCTCCACATTTCATGGGACCTTTTGAGTTTGTTGTAACGATGGGGAATGTTGCATACCATTTATCACTACCATCATAACTAACATTGATAACTAACATATTCCTTGTATCTTAGTAGATGAAGTGTTTATCTGATCCATCTCTTGTTTTGTGCTAGAGTGATCTTGAGATTGAACCTTATTTGTCTTTGACTGAGTGGGTAGTTATGATAGTTGATTCACATACCAAGGTACTTCATGGGAGGAAGATACCTTTGTTTTGTGTACTATGGAAGCATAGTTATGTTAATTACCGGATGTGGGAATGTGAGGCACTAATGAGAGAATGATAGCCTTAAATTTGTTTCATGGAAGATTCTTATTAGGGTTTCTAGGGATAAATTTTTTTTATGGTGGGGAGGTTTTAACATCCCATTACTAATCTGATAGGTATTCCTTAAACCTTTTCATATAATTTCTTTTTCGTTGACTTTTTTATGGTAGAGAATGAATTGGGAGGATACCTATAATGGTGAAGTCAGAGTTTTGTTGGAATTTCATCTTTAACATAATTTTTCTACAGGATGCTGGAGGATTACATGTCATGTAACTAGGTTACACGGCGTGTAATGGTTTATGGGGGATTTTCATGAAAGTATTCAAAATGTGTAGGTTACACATCTTTACAATAATTTAAATGTCATGAGTTATTTAATGAACAAGTTTCAATTTAAAGTGATACATTTTTCAGCGCTTATGGAAATTAACAGTTTCACGATGAGTAGTGGGATTACAGGTCGTGTAATACCCCAGTTTCATTTTTCTAAATAGGAAGTGAGGATGATATTTTCTGGTCCCCTCCCCTACAATTTCATTTTTTAACAAAAATCATTTTCTGGGTGATCTTGAAGCTCAACAACTCTTTCAAATCCATTATTTTGATGTTCGATCCTCATTTTACTTGGGTTGGCGCCAAAATTTGGGACAAAGAAGAGGCCCAAAGAAGGCCCCAAAGAACTGTCTCGTGCAGCCCCTTCGCGGAGTTCCCGCTACACCGCGGCTACCATGAAGCAAGGAGGTGAGACGCTCTGCAACCTCCATCAAAGTTCGTGAGTCCGTGACCACCGTTGACGTTCGCGAGTCTGCTGCAAAGCAAGGAGGCGGGAGGCTCTGCGACCGCCTTTGACATTTACGACCCGCCGCGAAGCAACCTATCCCCTCTTCACGCCGTGTGAGCTCCAATTCACGGTGACTCTTTCCTATAAATACTGGTCTCCCCCTCAGCCCAAAGGATGGATAATCCGACCTTTCGACTTCCTGGCTCCCGAATCGTGAGGCATCCTTCTTCTCTGTGAACCATGAGCTGTGCGAGGTACTTTCGCTTTGCGAATTGCCTCATGTTTGTATCGTTCTGATCCCCTCTTTTGGGAGGGATGGATTTGGTGAAGCCTAAGGGCTTTCTCAAAGGAAGGGGATCCCCAAGGGTACCAGGGTCATTGAGGAGTGCCTATGCTTCATAAAACAACCTTCATTTACCCATGATCCACATGCTAATGCAGGGTCACTGTACTTCGTGAAGTACATTGCTTCCCGATGCCTTGCTTCTTGGGTCACCTTTTCTTCACGAGGCTCTTCTCTATGAATGCCCATCCACTTCGCGAAGCACCTCCCATATGCACCTCCTCCTCATGCTAAGGCTAAGGAACCCCACTTCAAGAAGCACACCCCTTCGCAAGATCCCTCCACCACTCGGAGCAACAGAGTTTCAAAAGGCCCCTGCCTATGGACCCCTCTGCTTGCCAATTCCTTTTCCCAGGAGACCCTCCAGGTTTGCATTATGTGACTTCAATGTCCCTTGGAAAATACCACCCATTGCGTTGCTTCGCCTAATGCGTATTCTCATAGGCACGCTAATGGCTATTGCTTCTTTGCATATTCATGCTAACGTGGACCCATCGATGGTTCACTCCATTACACCCCCTCACCATGGCATTTCTGGTGCCTTCCCTCCCACAAGGAGCAGAGGGTACCAGTTATGTATGTCCTAAGGTTGTGGAGAACACCCACCTCGTCCGAGCTGCAGGACTTTAAACTGCCAAGCACCACCGTCCTCAATACATGACGTTAAATTGTGACCTGGTGCCATGCCTCGCATGCGGGGTACCCCCAACATGGACATTATCCATGCCCCATGGTATTCACAGGGGATGGTATCCTTCTTATGGGAGTTGAATTTGTTCATGGGGGAAGGGAAACCACCTTGGTGTAAGCCCCTCTCCCTTCTTGCAGGAGGTAGCATCCCAGCTCCTTCTCACTTTCCAGGTTCTAAAGAGCAAGAGTGGAGATGGGGACATGGGTTTATGTCATTCTTTTCCTCTCCTGCTGGGCTTTGTTGTAATTGGGCCTCCATCCTAGAGTAAGCCCTAGATTCTTGGGCCGCTAACCACGCGTAAGCCCCTGTTTCCTCCTGGGACCACTCCACGCGTAAGCCCCACTCCACATCCCACAAATGCACCTTTCATGACATGATCATTAGGTCTCTTCTTCCTTTTGTTTCTTGCACCGAGAACGACTAACATGAGCATAGAGTAAGCACTGACCATGAAAACATCCTGAACTATGGGGACTTCGATCCATGTCAAGGCATGGTATGTAGGAAGCCTCCTCGTGGTTCAAGCCCACCACCCGGTCATTCCGACCTCCTTCATGTCGGTTCACCACCCACTTAGGCCGCCTAGAGTGTAAGTCCAATCCCATACGAACTACGGGAAATTTGATCCATATCAAGGAGTGGTACATAGGAAGCCTCCATGAGGTTCAAGCCCACCACCCAGTTGTTCCGACCTCCTTCATGTCGGTTCACCACCCACTTGGGCCACCTTGAGTTTAAGTCCCATCATATCCTGAACTACGTGGACTTTGATTCTTGCTAAGGCAGGGTACGTAAGAAGCCTCCCTGAGGTTCCAGCCCAACAACCAGTGGATCCCCGGGTCCACTTTCACGTCGGTTCGCTGACGACACCCACCTGAACTACATGGACTTTGATCCTTTCCAAGGCAGGGTATGTAGGAAGCCTCCCTATGGTTCAAGCCCACCATCCACCCGGACCCCATTTCCCACTTCATGTCGATTCACCGACTCCTGCCTCATAATTGATCCGCCTCAGAGTGTAAGCCCCAAACACCATCCCGAACTATGGGGACCTTGATCCCTGTCAAGGTATGGCATGTAGGAAGCCTCCATGAGGTTCAAGCCAACCACCTGGTCGTTTCGACCGTGTCGGTTCTCCAAACACCTTTGTCCGCCTAGAGCGTAAGCCCTAAATGACCCCATCCAACATGACGTTAAATTGTATTCCAACCTATTCCAAACTATGAGGACTTTGATCCATTTCAAGGCATGGTACGTAAGGAGCCTCCATGAGGTTCATGCCCAAAATCCAGCCGTTCTGGCTCCCTTCAAGTCGGTTCATCCCCGTCCTGCATGATGTTAAACTGTATACCCAATCCAGCGGTAAGCCGTTGTGACTCTGTTTAGAGGCAAGCCGCTGTCAGATGAACTATGCGGACTTTGATTCCCTTCCACGGGGACACTTAGGAATCCTCTTCAAGGCTCAAGCCCAAAACCACCGTCACTTTCATGATGGTCTCATCCCATTCGCCATCCTCATCAACTACTCCATCATCTGTCCTGATCCTTATCCAAGCCGCCACATCCTAGTGGGATAATGCCATTCCACTCCCTGTGCCATCTAAAAGCCTTCGGGAGGTTACCCACGTGGTGGCCCCAATATCGGTGTTCCCTCCAGGGGGTTCCTTTGTCTGATCCACTCTATTTAGTGTTCTGATCATCCAAATCCATCTCCGCTGGACATTAAACTTGTGGCATACCATGTATTAAACATAGGAAGCTGAAGAAAACCTCATACACATTCCCATGGAATATGGTTCCCCACATTCGATGCGGGATGCCTTAGGCTTCCGCACCCTCGAGAAGCCTTACAATAAGGGACAGAAGATAGACACACCAATCTTTAGCGCCCATACATGCCAGTGATGCTCAGCGTGACTACTCCCCTAACCAAATGTTGATGCCCTGATCATACCCCTTGGAATGTCCTGACAGAAGCAGCGTAATTAACTGGTGTCCATAAAGATATGACACCAGGAAGAGTTTCGTGAATAACGTATTAAATCTACGAGGGAGACCCAGACTAGGTGATGAGATACGAGGAGGAATCCATGGAAGGAAGAACCAACATCCCATCATCCCGTTTCGATCAAGGAGGAAATGTCCCTGAATAAGGAATGGATGTTTCTCTCTTATGGAAATCTTGAACGCGGTGTAACAAAGTCGCGCCTGTAGAACTGCAGAGGATGGACGCACGCGCCCCAAAAAAAGCATCAGAAACAAAAAAGGTGAATCTTAAATGAAGATTTTCTCCTAAATATAGAGATTAGTAGCTCTTGAGAAATCAATGGATTGACGTGTCATCGGATCCAAACATCCAGCACTGGGTCCTGCCAAGAAAATAGCGGGCCTGACATAAACCTCACGAGAAGTTGGGGAAGTAGAATGTTGGACATCCTGTTCTGCAACGTTTTCAATGTGGATCCCTCTTATCATTCATGGGAGATGGGATGGTGCTGGGGCATTGGTCGTCGATTCCTTTTTCCTTTCAGCACTGACGAGTTCATCTCTCTATTTCTCATGAATCAGGTTACTGTCCCAGTAATGCAATCACCACCTTCCCGCCTACACAGGGGCAGGGGAAATGCCATCATGGCCGCTCTGCATGGCTTCACCGCTTCCGCAACGACTTCTGCATCCACAACCGTGGGGTGCCCATGACACATCTCTCTATCGGAAGTTATCCAACGAAGGGTAATTAACGACCTCGTACATCTTTACAAGGAGTAGGGAATCATCCCTACATGGGATATAGCTCTTCTGGTCCTGGAGGCTTCCAAGCCACGCCGTCAACGCCACCCTCGAGGGTCATTCAGGGAGCTGCTGCTCCCCACCCAAAAATTTAATCATTTAGGGAGCCTATCCATGGAGCAGTTTGATGAATCCCAACCTTACGTTGATGTGGTGGGCGACGTACGACTCAGCCCGGTCAGAGTCCCGATCCAGGGGATACCATCACAGTCTCCCACCCGGACATGTCAGCACCACCGTTCGGCCTTGCCCGAGGCGGATCAGGTATGCTATGCACCTGCACCACCAGCCCTGGTTTATCCGACACGATGCCAGCATCGGGCATGAGTTGAACGAGCTAAGGTGGATGCCTGCAAAGGGGAATCCATGTCAACTTTTACTATGTCCTGAGCCACCGCCGACGCATATCATCAAGTCCCTGCACACACTGAGTAAGGGGGCTTTTATTCCCAACCGAAATCGAGGCCTCAACCGCCCCACGGGCAGGCTGGGTCAACTCTCCTGGTCGCAGGCATGACCAGAGGTCGTTGTGAAGCAACCCACAACGATGCCACCCCGTACGAAGGTCCTCCCCGTACCACTACCACATAGAGTGTGGGACCTCCCCACTCCGAGGCTCAGCATGGAGGTCTGCCCCGTGCTACCCCCAATCCGAATGAAGGTCTGCCCCACGGTGGTGACGTTTGGTACAAGAGCCTCTCTTGTGCCCATCACATTGGGTATGGAGTCCATCCTCCTGCCCCCAACCATCGACGTGGAGATGTTACCCATCCTCCCTCCCTCCAACGTGGGTATCCTCCTTATATCCTCTCTGCAGCTGGTGAAGGTCCTCCTCACCCCAGTAACCAGAGGGTTAAAGGCCAGCCTCGCTCCACCCGCACCAAGCATGGAGGTCCTCCCCATGGTCCTACCAGTCCTGAAAGAGGTTTTTTCCACTCTGGTGTTGTTCATGGTTTTCCTCCCCATGTACCATTTGATATTTGTCCCAGTGCTCCTCGCACCCCGGCTTTCTTGGGTGGAAACCCTCTCCAACCAAGCACCAGTGCAGCCGAAAGACCACATGTCAGAAATCAGCCTTGTCCTGAGGAGCCATCTAGAGGCAGGAAGGTGGGTCGTCGCTAACACAAGAAGAATCCTTGGAAGGCCCGGACGGAGATCAAACCATTCCACTTCTCAGACTATGAAGCGGAGTGTGACTCAGCTCATGAACCCTCTCCTCACTCATCTGAGTCATGGGCCGGGGCAGGAACAAGGCGCATCATCCTGGTGCTCCCTGAATGTGAGGTCCACAGGATTCATGCTTCCCTCCGCAGGTTCATCTAGGAGGATGAAAATCTAGAGACCTCGTAGGTTATAATTGTACAGTCACCACCATCATCATCGAAAGTGCGTTCTAACTCCACAAGAGATAACGGTGAGCTATTATGGGGACTAATTGTGGGAAAGCAGCAGTGCGACCAGCCACCGGAAGCCCTGGCCCCTGAGCCAGGAACAGTGGCTGTCATCCCCTCCTATCATGACGTAGCGGCTTGGTCGCTACACTCCTCAAAAGACAGCCTGAGAATCAGCGTCCAGTCAGCCCATTCACCGTATTCTCCAACGACCGACCTACCGTCCCAGCGGTCTGCCTCAGTACCACTGCCAGTTCCTCAACCACCCCCAGTTGGCGAGTGGGGAATCAAGGTCCAGACACTAAATTTGAGCCGAGGAGCTTTTGGAGCATCCGTGCAGCGGACCACTTCCCCGAGAAGTTCTGGCCTACAGCAACTTGGGATTTCGGCATACCTGAGTCCCTCATCCTAGAGGAAGTCGAGTGTTTCTGCTACACCCTCTGGGATACACATTTTAGTCTCCGTCATCAGCATGTGGTTTATCTATGTATCCAATCACATTTTGAAGACATCATTGAGAAATGTCATCTAGTCAATCTCGCTTCACTCCCTTTGGCCCAACACCCCAAGTCACTAGGTCGTCATGAGGCCCTCCACCAGCAATGCATTTAGATAATCAAGGTACTCCGCAAAATTATTAGGGAGGCTACCCCCATGCATAAATCCGTGGCTGGGGGCAGTACACTGCCCTCCTCTTCAGACCTATCCAGCGACAACCCGACTTGCTATGCGATATTGAGGACATGCCCCTAGTAAGGGTTAGAGTCAACATGGTCAACGTAGTGTACAAGGAGGATGTGCTAGAGATTCTCGATGGAGACTTACCCCTTGAGGGTGTTCCACCACTGTGGGACCCATTGGGGAGGATTACTCATCAGTAGAGGAGCCTCCTAGGTCTCCTTATGCCCAATGAGGCATTAACACTCAGCCAGAATGCTGGTAAAGGAAAATAGCATGTCGGAGCTGTCAAGAACTCCGACTTATCTGCCTCAATGCAGAAGACAGAGGAGGACCCCGAGAAGGCCATGTTGTGCCAACAACTTGCTGAGTATAAGATGTTGGTCGACGAACTCCTGGATGAATGCATTGTAGAGAGAAAACCCGACTATGATGATCCTAGGCCAGGGCAGTAGGGGAAGGAACAACTCCTTGTCAGTGATCTGCCCCAAAAAAACCCTGATCATGCTGCATTTGATGATAGGGTGGAAGATGGAGCTCACGGAAAGAGATCACGGTATGTCTCTTCAGACCCTCCTGAATGGCGCGAAAATCCAAGGAACCCCGCTTGGGCTCCCCCGGAAGCTCCATGGTTCACTCCACCAGTCACTCCACGAGCTGATAAACCTATCTACCACATTGAAGAGCCCGGAAATTACCTCATGGTTATGGACCCCCATCAAGATAGGGACCCACGTCCAGATGATCCAATGGCGGCACTAATTTCCCACCTAGAGGCTTTGGAAACGCTGTAGGTGGAGATCCCACCAGATGGCAAGCCATACCCGGCATGAGTAGATGATATGCCAGCACCTCCGGGATTCGGGAATCCCACCTTCTCCTCCATCAACAGGATGGGGGACCCACCGCAGCATCTGGACCACTCCAACTTAAGGTGTGGGCCCATGTTGGGGACTCCAGCGCAGGAGGAGGCTGCCATGCTCCGCTGTTTCATTTAGACACTGGAGGAGCCGACATTTGTTTGGTACAGTTAGCTTCCCGTCATATTCGTGACTAGCTGGGAGGACCTTCGCATGCAGTTTTTCTATCAGTTTAGCTCTACCACCCAGAAGACCAACATCACAGATGTCTTCAAGTCCAAGCAAAGGCCCGATGAGCGAGTCACAGACTTTATTTCCCGGTGGAAGGGGCTTACATACTCTCCTAACATGCCACTAACTCAAGAGAAATTACTGAAGATGTGCATAAGGAATGTCAAGATGGAACAGGTTCCTACTATGACCACTTAGAACTATCCTAGAGGGTTCCGAGACTTCTCAGATAAGGATCAGCGCCTCGAAGAAGCCCTGCAACCGGCCGGACAGGAACGTCCGCTGCCCCTTGTGATCCTAGTAAGGAGGGATTCCAGAGCTGAGCCCACCACAGTGGCCTAGGTAGAGGCCCCCCGATAGCTATAATTGAAATCAGTGGATCTAGCTCGACAACCTTTCTGAGTCCCTCCCCCTCAGACATAGCCTCCGGCTCTGCAGTATCCACAGAATAGGCATGCACATCCGCGTAATGCACCGCCACCGCCCAGGCTGTACAATCAGGGTCCACCTCCCGGACATGCCGTTCCGGAACCTCATTAGGGCCAGGCTCCAAGGTCTCCTTATTTTCAAATAAGACACTAGACTTAATCGTTCAGCGAGAATCAGGTCCCCGGTTACTTCCGTAGCGCCCAAGAGCAAGGGATTTTACACTTTCTTGAGTGCAGAAGGCTGACAGAGGCGCATCTCACCGACTGCCCCAAATACTACCCCTATCATTGGATTATGGGTCACACCCTTAAGATGTTCTATGTGTTTAATGACTGGCTCCAAAACTAGGTCGATAACAACATAGTCAGGATGGGGCCGGCCCCGACACAAGTAGCAGGTGTCTTTGTGAGGCCAGATGGCAGTAGAGACGAAGAAGGTGTTTGGAAGCAGACTTCTCACCGCGGGTCCCAAAAGTACGACAACTGGATGGCTCATAAGATGGTTGGACGTTCCCATGGCATCAATCGGGAATGCCTGAATCAGCGGGAGCCTTCAAAAGCTGCAACCACCACTTCTGAATCATCATCTCAGCCAACCTCTTCCCAGAAGATCAAGCATCTATGATGCAAGAAAAAGAAATGCGCCCCACCAATACCATCATCGTCTCGTACTCTCTGGGACATCATGCCCCTTGATATGGATATCCCCCCAGAATTTGACCAGTGGTGGACGATTCTTCAAGTGACAGTCAAGGGTACGCTACGGTTAATACCATCGAGTTGGTAAACCCCTATATGACTCCCGACGAGGGGGAACGCTAGGCGAACCTCCCCAACATCCCCAACCGACACAAACATCGGAGAAATGATGGATATATGGGTCGTCGAGGCACATTAGTCAGCACCTCCATCCATTCCATGCATGCCACTGATACCAGACAAAAGGCTTAGTGCAGAGCTCCGCACTCGCGGCCTCTTCATCCGGTGTTGTCAGGATTGTATCCACCACCGTTTGGGATACTGGATTAGGAAGATCTACTTCGGCCACACCATGACCAGATTCTCCCCAATGTAGGCCAATATCGGTCCTCCGGACCTCATCTAGTATCTACTCTTCAGGTTTCGACTAGTGAGCAGCGAGATATTCCAAGTACCAGTTACTCGTCGGTCCAGTCGGCAGGGCCCGCCATTTCTCTAGTCACAGAGCGGCCTCTTGTAAGTATATGTTCGCACCTGGAACAGAAGTATGATGTCTTCAAGAACCTTTCCAGAATCCCAACAAGGCTTTCCATCCTTGAATCCCTCCACTTGTCATCAGATATGCATGAAGCACTCGCCGAGGCTTTAAGGATCCCCCTCCAGTTTGAGACGGAGGTGGCAACTACAGAAGCCTTTCATGCTAAAGTAGTTGAGAACTCCGAATGCTAGGCCACCATTTTGTTCTCCGTAGAAGATGAAGGATCTACCATATAGGGGAACATATGCACATTGTATATCATTGGCCAATTTAATGGTGTGGAGGTTCGCCACTGGCTTGTTGACACTGGCTCTGGGATCAACCTTATCCGGATGTGGACATTGCGAAAGCTGGGGTTATCCGAGGATGACCTGACTCCCTCCGATTTAATGATCCAGGGGTATGATATGATAGATCAGACCCTGGTCGGCATGATCCATCTAGAGACCCATTTCGGGGGCCTAGTTTGTAGCACTGAATTTATGGTCATCTCTCAGGACACAGCGTACAATGCATTGATGGGAAGGCCATGGCTCCACCTGCACGTGGTGGTCCCCTCATCGTATCACCAGTGCCTCATTTACTCCCTAAATGGTCGATTAGGCATACTCCAGGGTGATGCATATCCTTTCGCCTCTTGTGAATCCCGTTATCTCAACGCTGACTATTACAAGAGCAAGGATATGCAAATTCTAGCAAGCGAGGTTGAACCCGCCATGGTCACAACTGACCCATGGGCCGGTCTAGATAACGCCTACGTCTCTCCAATCCATTGATTGTATTCCAAGACCCCTGACATGGGGCCATACATTGTTGTCTCTGGTAAAATAGGAAGGCATATTCCCAATTCCAAGCGACGGTGGAAAATCACCTCGTACTTCTATACTAACCAGGATCAGGTGATCCCAGAACCTCCTACCACCGTATGATACCGGGATGTCCGCCCATGGCCACAAAAAAACGTCATATGTGTCTATTTCACCAGGATGGGATCAATTGGATCAAGATGACGTGCCACTATTTTTTTGATATCATCAAGCGTGGCCCCTTGGGCCAAAGACCAGATGGGATCGGATCGACTGCCTTCGTCTCTATGGTCTCAGCAGTGCATGAATCTCCTTATATGCTGTATTGTGTTTTCGAAGCTGGTACCAGCCTCCCGTCAGGTTCATCCAATTTAGGGTAAGATCCACCCACTTGGAATCCCTCCTCCACAAGAAAAGAATAATATCTAGATGATTCTCCCCTACCTTTGAAGAATGTTTCTCTGCCACGGTCGATGAAATGGTATAGGGGAACCTTTGTAGCGAGGAGGATCTGAGGCCCACATTGATCAGTTCCTCCATCTCCCTCGAGGAGCAGTAGCGGTATGTGGAATTTTTTAAAGAGCATCGTGACATGTTTTCCTAGAGTTATGATGAGATCACAAGAATAGATCCTCGTGTAGACGTCTACCGCCTCGGTCTCCCGACAAACCATCGCGGGTTCAAACAACCTCCCAGAATGATGCACCCTTCTCACAGTGCTATGGTCGATGGCAAAGTTGAAAAGATCATCAGGGCCAACATCATCAAGGAAGTCCAGTACCCCAAGTGTCTTGCCAACATTGTTCCAGTCAAGAAATAGAATGGGCAGATCAGAGTCTGTATCGACTTCTATGATCTCAACCACCATTTTCCGAAGGAAGATTTTCCCCTTTCATGTGACAGAACTCTTGATCGATGCTACAACTGGATTCTAAGACCTATCCTTTATGGATGGTTACTCCGTATATAATCAGATCCGGATGGCCATCGAGGATGAAGATTCTGCCTCTTTCAAGGAGCCCCAAGGTACTTTCTATTACCAGGTTATGCCCTTTGGCTGGAAGAATGCAGGTGCCACCTGTAACGTCCAGACCTGGGCTCCACGCAACGGGTTCCCCAAGCCCGGTTCACCACGTGAACTAAAAATGTATTTCTCCAAACGCCAGAGGCTTCCGACTAGCAGCGAGGGCCCAAGTCTGATAGTGTGGAAACTATGCCCTCATTTGTCAAAGTGTAGCACATCGGAATACCAAAATAAACATACAACGACAACGGAAGCAGTAAACATACACAACTGAAATAAACTACAGCAGTGGATATAACCAACAATATATAATGATGATGATACATGTTTCATGTTCTAAGAAAATAGCCAGAACATGTTATACATCAATACAGTACAACAAAATATAGAGTACAACAAAGTAAGCAAAACAGCTGGCAGCGACATCGTGAGCCTAGGCTCGGTCCCATGACCTCCTACTCCTCAGCAACAGTCAAGTACCTGTACAGGGAATCATTCCCCTATCTACACCTGTAGCAACGTAATCTGTTCAGGCCGAAAAGCATGACCCAAATAGGGTTTGAGAAATATATCTCAGTAGGCACCCACCAAAGGCCCATGCCCAACTGTGTGTAAGCATGCAACAACAGTGTGAAATAGTAAATGAAATAAAGTAAGAAGTACTTCCTGGTAACTAACTTAACAATTAAATTTCCATTTTATTCTTTATTTAATTCATTATATACTAGAAATCACCACAATGCATTTCTAAACAAACAGTCCACGTCCTCAGACAATCAAATCCTTACCCTCGAGTAAGAAGAATCCAACCCGTAGGTATAGACCTCAGGCGTAACAGAAATTTCCCACATGCATAGGAAGTGTCGCCCTCAAGCACAGAAGTCAAGCCCTCAGGCACGAATGGTTTCCCTCAGGCGAAATACTATAGCCCTCAGGCTAAATAGTGAAGTGCCCTCAGGCTAATCACAACAACTCCCTCAGGCTGAACAGGTAACCGGGCCATGACCAACAGGTAAACATGCAGTTAAAAGCAATTCCTTTCAAGGAAATTATACAATTACTACTTTAAAGGCATACCCTCAGGTATCCTGGACAAACGACTAAATAGAGGAACGCACCCCTCGGGATGGTCCTGGATCCAAGCAACGATCCCAAACACCATTTTTACAACTTTATTTAATTACATATACAGTTCCAGGTAGTTAAATTAGCCACGACCTCAGCCTCACGACACCCCAATATTGGTTCACAGCTCAAAAATGCACAAAAACGCACGATAGTTAGAAAAATAACACCAAGCCACCTACCTTATACGCCAACGAACGTTATACCCGAACGCTGACTCCAGAAATGCCCAAGAATGGCGTATATCTGAAGAGGAAGAAAACCCAATCAAATGTAAATAACTCCTATTAGGAGAGGAATTGGTAAGAACCAGCCCAGGAGGTGGAAGCCCTTATCAGTGCGGTTCCAATGGGATTGTCCAAGGCGGAAATCGATTCTAGACGAACACCCGGTAGAGCTTCAAAGGTCCGGCCTCCTCCTTTGGCTCCAAATCGGCTCAAGTGTCTCCTCTGCTAAATGAGGAGGCTACTGCCTATTTTAAGAAAAAAAAACAAAGTACATGGCGTGTACTTCTGAGTACACGGCGTGTACTTCTTTCATTTAACTGTTCATTTGGCGGCACCCCCCACACTGTTCATCCATCGACATGAGTACACGACATGTACTCCCAAGTACACGACATGTACTCCCAAGTACACGACATGTACTGTCACCCAGCTGGCGGCGACTCCACCACCTTACTATTTAAGCTTACCAACTAACTACTTGGCATGTAAGGTACCACTACACGACGTGTAGTTGGTTCCTACACCCCTTATCACTAACATGGCTACACGCCCTGTTCATTCATCCCAACACAGCCAGAAGTACACGGTGTGTGGACAAAATACATGGCGTGTAGTTTCGAAATTTAGGATTTTTCCCCATTTTCCATATTTTCTCAAAAACACTTAAAAAAAGGAAAAAGAAGAAGCTTGTACCTCAAAAATACGAACCGGGTTCTTACAAACTTCCCCTCTTATAGCAATTCATCCCCGAATTTCCCTACCAAGGGTGGAAAAGGTAAAGCTCAGAACAAATCTGGCCACTAAGCACGTACGTCAGCCTCCCGCTCCCAGGTCTCATCCTGCACTCGGCCATGCTGCCATAAAATTCGTATGAGAGGAACTGACCGACCTCGGAGGACCTTCGTGCTCCTGTCAACGATACAGATCTGATGCTCCTCTAAGGACGCATCATGATGAAGCTCAACCTCCTCTGGCTGAAAGGTGTGAGATGGGTCTGAATGATAGCGATGCCATTAAGACACGTGGAAGATGTCGTGCATGGATTGGTACCACTGCGGTAACCACAACCAATAGGCAACCAGCCCGACTCTCTCCTGAATCTCGAATGGCCCCACATACCTTGGTGAAATATTACCATGTATCCTGATCCGCTTGTGTCCCAGCCCCGAAGAAACATTAAAGAAAACCTGATCCCCAACCACGAACTCCAAAGGTCGTCTGTGGTGATTAGCGTAAGTCTTCTGACGAGACTGCGCGGTAGCCATCCACTTCCGAATCAACTGGACCTGCTCAGATGTATCCTACATGAGCTGTGGCCCCTGTAAAGCTACCTCACCTGCCTCTAACCAGCACAAAGGTGATCGGCATGACCTACCATATAATGCCTTGTATGGTGCCATCTCAGTAGTTGCCTGAAAACTATTGTTATAGGAAAACTCAACTAAGTGTATATGCTCCTACCAAAGCCCCCAAAGTCTAGGACGCATGCACGCAACATGTCCTCCAGCACCAGTATCGTCCTCTCTGACTGGCCATCTGTCTGAGGGTGGAATGTTGTACTCAGCAGCACCTGAGTACCCAGCGCCCTCTGAAAACTCTGCCAGAAATAAGATGTAAAGCAGGCATCCCTATCTGAAATGATAGAACCAGGTAACCCATTAAGACGTACAATCTCTCGGATATAGAGCCTTCTAAGCTCATCCACACCGAAGGTCTCCTTGATCGACAAGAAGTGAGCTACCTTCGTGAGTCTGTCCACAACAACCCACAAAATGTCATTGCCTCAAGGTGACCTCGGTAATCCCGTCACAAAATCCATCGCGACATCATCCCATTTCCACTCTAGAATGGGTAACTGCTGTAACAGCCCAGCTGGTCTTTGGTGCTCTACCTTCACCTGCTGACAGGTGGAACACCTCATAAAAAAACCAGCTATCTCTCTCTTCATACCCGGCCACCAGTACTGACGCCTCAAGTCATGGTACATCATGGTAACCCCGGGATGAACTGACCAAGCTGAAGCATGAAACTCCCGCATCAGCTCTTCGTGTATATTCCCTGCAACCCACACTCATCCATGGAAACAGAAAACTTCATCGTCTTCTACCGTCCAACCAGGAGGAGGGTCCCCACTTGCCACTGACTCCCGTAGAACTAGGCCTTCTGAATCAGATAGCTGCCTAATCCTCACTCTATCCAGGAGGGTAGAAGTCACAGCTAACGAGGAAAGATAAGTCTGATCCTGACCATCATGCACCTCTAGATGCATCTCAGAAAACAAATCCATGAGCTCCCACTCACCACTGGCCTCCTGCACTACCTGTATTTGAGTCTTCCTGCTTAGTGCATCAGCTACTATATTACCTTTACCAGGTGTATAGGCAAGCTCAAAATCGAAGGACTATAGGTACTCGACCCACCTTCTCTTCCTCACATTCAGGTCATGCTGAGTAAAGATATACTTGAGGCTTTTTTGGTCAGTAAAATCCACAAAATGCTCTCCCAACAGGTAATGTCTCCAATAGTGAAACGCATGAACAACTGCAGCCAACTCGAGATCATGTGTTGGGTAATTCCTCTCATGTGGCCTCAACTTCCAAGACCCGTAAGCAATAACTCGGTCACCCTGCATCAAAACAGCTCCCATCCCAATCCCTGATGCATTACAGTAAACTGTATAGCTCTTCCCCTTATCTGGGAGTATTAGGATCGGTGCTGATGTCAACCTTCCCTTCAGGTCTTGAAAAGCTGTCTCACAAGCTTTTGACCAAACGAACTTCACACCCTTCTTAGTCAGTCCCATCAACGGTGATGCTAAGAGGGAGAAGTCTTGTATGAAGCATTGGTAGTAGCCAGCCATCCCTAAGAAACTCCGTATCTCAAACATGTTCTTAGGCTGCTCCAAGGAAACTACTACTCTCACCTTCTCTAGGTCAACTACAACTCTTGCCTCTGAGACTATATGACCTAGGAAGTGAATCTGGTCCATCCAAAAGTGGCACTTCGAGAGCTTAGCATATAGCCAATGCTCTCTCAGTGTACTCAATATGATCTCAAGATGAGTGGCATGGTCATGTTGAGTGTGAGAGTACACCAAGATGTCATGCACGAATACCACCACCAAAGAATCAAGATGTGTATGGAACACACGATTCATCAGAGCCATAAAAACCATTGGCGTGTTTGTCAGTCCGAACGACATAACCAAGTACTCGTATAGATCATACCTACTCCTAAAAGCTGTGAGAGGTATATCAGATGATCTAACGCGCAGCTGATGATATCCGGATCTCAAGTCAATCTTCAAGAACACTCATGCTCCATGAAGCTGATCAAACAGATCATCTATCCTGGGCAAGGGATATCGGTTCTTAACTGTCAACTGGTTCAGCTTCTGATAATCCACACAACGTCTGAGGGTACCATCTGCCTTCTTCGTGAAAAGGACTGGAGAACCCCAAGGAGAAGTACTGGGTCAGATAAAACCCTTCGCCTGTAGCTCCTCTAACTGCCTCTTGAGCTCCTGCAACTCATGCATGGCCATCCTGTAGGGAGGAATGGACACCGGTTCTGCTCCTGGCACTAGCTTGATAGAGAAATCCACCTCACGCACTGGAGGTAGACCTGAGAAGTCGTCCGGGAAGACGTCCCTGAAATGATCAACAACTGGAGGGCAATCTTTCTGACAAGTCCCCTGATCATCCAGATATAAACTCGCTATCTGGGTTGTGACTCCACCTTGCCCAGGATGCTCTGGTCCAGCTCGACTCACCTGAACATCCCACTCGCCCTTGTATAGAAACTCTCCACCCTCTGGTGACGTGAAACGCACCCTGCGACGATATCAATCTACAAAAGCTCGAAAGGGAACCAACCAGTCCATCCAGAGAATGACGTCATAGCTCGTCATCTCCAAGACATAGAGGTCCCAAAGGAAGTGACTCCCACAAACCTCAAGTGAGCACTCCTTGCATTGACGCACACCAGCCGTCCTAGTCCCCAACGGAGTGTCTAGCGTTAAGATATCAGAAGAAGTAGAAACAAAGAGATCAAGGATCTCTAAAACAGGTATAGATATGAAACTATGTGTAGCACCCGTATCAAAAACTACTGAAGATAAGACAGAAGATACTAGAATAGTACCTATGACTGTAGAAGGTCCGGGATCCTGCTCTTGCTGGGTCTGCTGCACTGCATATGCCTACCCAGTGCCAAGGCCCTGTGACACAGCCTGGCTACCCTGAGCTGTCCCGCCCTGCTGCCTCTGTGATTCTGGTGTCTGGCTACCACGTCCATGACCACCATCTCTGCCTGCACGCCCTGATGTGTTCCGGTTCCCTGACTGGTAAGAAGCCACTGGTCCTACTCCCGCATGCACAGTCTGCATAGAACCCCTCTCACTATCCACAGGTTGAAACACTTTACAAAAGCGCTTTAGATGACCCATCTTGCCGCAAGCTCGGCACTCCACTGGATCTTGTGGACACTACAATCTCTTGTGCCCCTCTCTGCCACACTGGTAGAACCTAACCGGACCACCTGAAGAAGCTGCCTGGCTGGTACTGCCACCCTGAGAGAAGTCCATCTGTCTCTTCCTCTTTCCAGTAGAAATAATACCAGTAACTGGTGTTGAACCACCCTGGCCCACACCACTCAATTCCCGCAGGTTCCTCTCTATAATCAACGTCTGTTTCACAATCACGTGTATAGTAGGTAACCTGAAAACATTCATCAGCACTTAGATGTCATACCGAAGACCATCCTCCAAACTTTTTTCTCTCAACGTCTCATCACCCACCAGCACGGGTGCAAAGCGCTGAAGCTCCGTAAAACGAGAAAAATAGTCCATCACCGACATAGTGCCCTACTACAGATTCATGAACTCTCGAGCTCTATTTTCCCTCAGCGTCTTGGGAAAGAAGAAGTCATAGAAGACTACCAGAAAATCTCCCCACGCCATGTCCCTAGGATGCTCTGTCTGGGTGGTAACATCCCACCACCTCTTGGCTGAATCACGCAGCATGTAAGTCGCGAGCTTGACCCTCCACCCTGGAGGCATCTCCAAGTGCTAAAAAATTATCTGCATTGACCCCAACTAAGACTCTGAAGCCTGTGGTTCGCCATCCCCTGAAAACGTAGGTGGATGTTGCTGCTGAAAGATACGAGTCAACTTGGCCATAGATGTGGCTGCCTGCGGTGCTCTCTGAAAGGTCTGCATGAACCGCAATAAGACTTCACAAAACTGAACCTCTGCGCCTATGTCCGATATAGAAACTGGCGCCACATATGGATCTGATGGAGGATCAACTGGTAGCCCATGGACCACTATCTCCGGAGTATAATTGTCGCTGCTCTCCTGGCGAACAACTCGCGGTCATCTAAGCGGCATGACACTACAAGGTCAAAAGAACACCTCAGATTCAATATTATTATGACCGAAAAGCGAAGGAACCACAAAGGAAACAAGAGGAAAAAGGCATTCAAAATTTTCAAAACAAGACTACACAGCCTGTACAATGACTACACGGCGTGTACTTGACTTTCCTTCCCCTGCCTGGGTCCTTCTACATGGATAACCCACACGGGTTCCGTCGAACAAAACTATATGGCGTGTGTAATATTTACACGGCGTGTACGATGTTATTTTCCAACTGCCCGTGTCGTCTATGACACGGCCGACTACCCGACTTGACACTACACAGCGTGTTACACCCGCACACGGCATGTACACCATCCTGTTTCCCAGCCACACAGCTAACTCCACATGGTCTGTCCTTGGACAAGACTACACGGCATGTCCCACAGGTACACGACATGTTCAGGGAGAGGTGACATCGGCCTGTGTTGTTAGTTACACGGTTGAGTCCCCAGGTCACACTACACGGCGTGGCTATAATTGACACGGTGTGTTCTGTCAAGTAGTTCACCGACCCATGTTGTTAGTTACACGGTCAGACTCCGGGTTACACTACACGACGTGTCCATTCGGTACAGGGGGTGTTTTTCCCAAACCTTGCCCTTCCCCGTGTCTCCACCCACACGGTTTGTGAAACGGGAAGAGACTACACAGCGTGTACTTAGGGTACACGGTGTGTACTCAAAAGGATTATTTTTCTTCCCGAACATAAGAGAATACACGACGTGTATAAAAATACTACATGGCGTGTATACTGGGTTTCCAGACAGTATGCCTCAGGAACTTCTCCGGAACCCCGAAAATATCGTAAAACAACACCTAAGTGTCAAATTCCGACCTGTGGGGGCCCATACTCCCCATGAATCAAAGTTTGACATCTTATATGCGTTATAACCAATAAACAGTTAATGATCCACCAATTTCTGATCAATGAGGGCCCATACACCCCAAAAACTGAAGAATGGCATCTATTTTATAAACAAGCTCAAACAAAAAAACCATATCCCAAGGTAGGTATTTATCAAGCAGCTATCACAACAGCATGCTTTATTAGCACAACAACTATCACAACAACATGAAAATTCTAATGCACCAAAATGGCATGGAAATTATGCATGGCATGTGATTTCTAGCATGTGATTATATGATGCATGAGGCGGAATACCCTCATCTCATCGGGTTGCAACTAAATAGAACCCACAGATAAATTATAACCAGCACAATCTCAAAGTGTTTCACACAACGGTGAAAGCATACCAATTGTAAAATTGCAAAATCAAAAGAATGCAAAATATGAGGTAGAATGGCTTTTCACTGTACACGGGTTAGCTACGCCTGAGCATAGCTTATTTCCAACTACCGTTCCGTCATGTCCTTGACCAAGACTCCAAATAGTATGTCAAGGAAAAGAACCCCTTTGATACCACTTTGTAACGTCCCAGACCCGGGTGCCACGCAACAGGTACCCCAAGCCCGGTTCGCCACATGACCTCAAGCGCATTTCCCCAAATTCCAGAGGCTGCCGACTAGTAGCGAGGGCCTAGGTCTGGTAGTGGGGAAATTATGCCCACATTTTTCAAAGTGTAGCGCAACGGAATACCAAAATAAACATACAACGACAGCTGAAGTTGTTAACATACACAACTGAAATAAACTACAGTAGTGGATATAACCAACAATATATAATGATGATGATACATGTTTCATGTTCTAAGGAAATACCCAAAACATGTTATACATCAATACAGTACAACAAAATAAATATTACAGCAAAACAAGAAAAATAGCTGGCAGCGGCATCACGGGCCTAGGCTCGGTCCCATGCCCTCCTACTCCTCAGCAACAGTCAAGTACCTGTATAGGGACTCTTGCCCCTATCTACACCTGCAGCAACGTAATCTTTTCAGGCCGAAAAGCGTGACCCAAACAGGGTGTGAGAAATATATCTCAGTAGGCACCCACCAAAGGCTCGTGCCCAACTGCGTGTAAGCATGCAAAAATAGTGTGAAATAGTAAAATGCAATAAAGTAAGAAGTAATTATTGATAACTAACTTAAAAATTAAATTACCATTTTATTCTTCATTTAATTTATTATATACTAGAAATCACCATAGTGCATTTCTAAACAAACAGTCCACATCCTCAGTCAAGCAAAACCTTACCCTCGGGTAAGCAGAATCCAACCCGTAGGTATAGCCCTCAGGCGTAACAAACATTTCCCTTAGGTGTAGTAAGTGTCTCCCTCAAGCACAGAAGTCAAGACCTCAGGAATGAAAGGTTGCCCTCAAGATAAATACTACAGCCCTCAGGCTAAATAGTGCAGTGCCCTCTGGCTAATCCCAACAACGACCTCCGGCTAAATACAACAATGCCCTCAGTCTAAACAAGTAACCGGGCCATGCCTAATAGGTAAGCAAGTGGTATCAAGAAATTATTCTAAAGGAAATTCTACAATTACTACTTTAAAGGCATACCCTCGGGTATCCTGGCCAAACAGCTAAACAGAGGAACACACCCCTCGGGATGGTCCTGGATCCATGAAACGATCCCAAGCATCATTTTTACAAATTTATTTAATTACCTTTACAGTTCTAGGTAGTTAAATAAGCCACGACCTCAGCCTCAAGACACCCCAATATGGGTTTGCAGCTCAAAAACGCACAAAAACGCACAAAAATGCACGAAAGTTAGAAAAATAACACCAAGCCACCTACCTTATATGCCAACGAATGTTATACCCAAACGCCGACTCGAGAAATGCCCAAGAACGACATATATCTGATGAAGAAGAAAACCCAATCAAATGTAAATAACTCCTGTTAGGAGAGGAATTGGTAAGAACCAGCCAAGGAGGTGGATGCCCTTACCAGTGCAGTTCCAATGGGATCGTCCAAGGCGAAAACCGATTGTAGACGAACACCCAGTGGAGCTTCAAAGGTCCGGCCTCCACCTTTGGCTCCAAATTGGATCCAGTGTCTCCTCTGCCAAATAAGGAGGCTACTGCCTGTTTTAATCCAAAAAAACAATGTACACGACGTGTACTTCTGAGTACACAGCGTGTACTTCTGAGTACATAGCGTGTACTTCTGAGTACATAGTGTGTACTTATTTCATTTAACGATTCATTTGGCGGCTTCAACACACTGTTCATCCGTCCACATGAGTACATAGAATGTACTCCCAAGTACACGGTGTGTACTGTCGCCCAGATGGGGCGACTCCAACGCCTTACTATTTAAGCCTGCTGACTGATTACACGGCGTGTAATGTACCACTACACGGCGTGTAGTTGGTTCCTACACCCCTCATCACCGATATGGCTACACGCCCCGTGTATTCATCCCAACCCCGCCCGAAGTACATGGCGTGTGGATAAAGTACACGGCGTGTAGTTTCGAAATTTAGGATTTTTCCCCATTTTCCATATTTTCTCAAAAACACTCAAGGAAAAGGAAAAATAAGAAGCCCATAACTCAAAAATAAGAACCAGGTTCTTACACCACCTATCAGCGGGCCATGCATTGCATATTCATTGCAGTCTTCGAGAAATTGGTGGAATGTTACGTGTATGATCTGGTGGTCAAGTCTCGCCAGTTCCAGGACCATCTCAAGGACCTTGAGAAAGTGTTCGGCTTCCTCCGCTCCTGCCACTTGAAGATGAACCTGTTGAAGTGTGCCTTCGGGGTCACCTCCAAAAAGTTTCTTGGATTTTTTTTCAGGTACCGAGGCATTGAGATCGACCCAGAGAAGATCAAGGCGATTAGCCAGATGCCTCCCCTAAGCGATATTCGGGAGCTTCGAGGTTTTCAAGGCCACTTAGCCTATATACGCCGATTCATTGCAAATATGGACGACAAGTGTAAGACGTTTTATCGAATAATGAAGAATGGCTCTGCCTACGAGTTGGACAAGGAGTGCTAGGACATGTTCGAGGAAATCAATCAGTACTTTCTCCAACCTCCGTTATTGAAGCCACTCATATTCAGGAAGAGACTAGTCTTGTACATAACCGCCCTAGAACGATCTATCGGTGCCCTTCTTGCCCAGAAGAACAATGAGGGGATGGAAAATAGTCTCTACTACCTCATTTGTATAGTTATCGATACGGAGACTAGATACTCCCCCTTCTAGAAGATCTGCCTTGCATTGGTATTCACAGTACAGAAATTGTGACACTACCAAGAACACCATGAGGTATAGCTGGTGTCTCGGGTAGACCCACTGAAGTACATTCTGAACCATCCCATGTTGACCAGATGTATAGCATGGTGGGTGGTAATCCTCCTGCAGTTTGACATCAGGTTCGTGCCCCAAAGGTCTATCAAGGGACATGCATTGGAAGACTTCCTGGCTGCCCATCCAACCTCTGCGGACTAGTCCTTGGACTTGTATTTTCCTGATGAGGGAACCCTCTCATTAGATCATGCCATCCTATGTTGGCAGAAGCACTTCGACGGTGCCTCTCGGAGCCCCACCGGTAGGAGGCTCAATGATCCACGACACAACAATGTGGGCCTGGGTATCATCTTCATTACCCCGGAGCAAGTCGTTTTTCCATACTCATTCCTGTTATCAAAAGACTACACCAACAACGAGGCAATGTATCATGCTCTTATCACTGTCCTCGAGATGGACCTCGAGATTGATGTACCACATTTACATGTTAAGTGGTATTCTAAACTATTCATCAAGAAAGTAAATAGTGGCTATGTTGTCAGAAATCCAGAGCTTGTACCATTGTTGGAATTCACCCTCTAGCTAATGGCCTTGTTCCCTTCTCGACTAGAGGTTACCCATGTTCCTCATTCGTAGAATGGTTGAACGGAGACTTTGGCTATCCTGGCTTCATCACTTGAATATCCCAAATAGGATAATATGATTCTACATGTGGAACACCAGAGAGTCATCACCCTTGTCACCCCAGAGGATGACGATAGCTTATGGGTAAGCCATCTTACAACCAAATCCTCCATGTTAGGACCGCTAGGGCCTTTATATGTAGTGGTTAAAGTGACTCCCGACTAGAGATCCCCTTTTGTCGAGTATCTCCAAAATGGTTGCCTCCCGACTGATAGGGCTGAGCGTGAGCAAATCTGACGTTGTGCGCTGTAGTTTACCCTCTAGAGTGGTCCTAGTCATGAGAAAATCCTCTATAAGTGCGAATTGATGGTGTTATCCTCTATTGGATTCAAGGGGTTGATATTCCACAGGTCATTCAAGAGGTTCATTCCGATTCTTGCGGTTCCCACCAAGCTGTGCCGAAGCTGTCCCATCAAATTCGAAGACTGGGGTACTTCTGGCCCTCTATGATCCATGATTGTATCGAGTTCGCCAAGAGATGTCACACATGGAAAGTTCATGCTAACATCTTGCATCGGGTGCAAAAACCTCCCCACTACACCAAGTACTCTTGGCCATTGGCGGTGTGGGGACTCGATGTCATGGGACCATATCCACCAGAGACATCTCACCAATGCAGGTTCATCCTAACCGACACTGATTTCTTCTCTAAGTGGGAATAAGCAGTTCCACTAAAGGAGGTCAAGGCCCATTCCATCATTGACTTTGTGAGCTCCAACATCATCCACATGTTCGGAGTCCCTCACGCCATCCTCACCGATAACGACACCAACTTCCAAGAGACGAGCTGAAGAAATTGTATGCTAAGTACAATATCTGTTCGAAGCATACCTCCTGCTATCACGCGCAGGCGAATGGATAGATCAAGGTGTTCAACAAAACCCTCTATAACATTCTGTAGAAAATGGTTGGTTAGAACAAATAAAGTGGGACAGATAAGCTTCCCAATACTCTCTGGGCCTATCAGAAGACGACTCGTAATTTCACCTAGGTGACCCCATATTTCCAGGTGTATGGATCTGAGGTCGTCCTGCCCATCAAGATCCAACTTCCTTTGTTACGCACCACAGTCTATGACCAACAGGAGCCATTTATGGTGGCCGAAATCTGTCTAGCTGAATTAGAATCACTTGATGAGAATAGGCTTCGTGCCCTGCACTATCAAGAAAGAAATCATAATAAGATGGACAGAGACTTCAATAAGAAGGTTCGCCTTCGCTCTTTTCTGCAAGGAGACCTGGTGTTGGCCCTCAGAGTACCAATGATCTCTCACAGGAAACCACCGAAGTTGGAGCCCAAATGGGAAGGACCATACATAGTCCATAGGGTTTACCCCAATGAAGCATACTCCCTGGTAACCATGGATTGTGAGCGTATAACTCCTCAAACCATTGGCAAGTTCTTCAAGAAATACATTTCTTGAGCTTGATGGTCATGCATGACCATAAATTGCACATTTTCCAACAAGACGTTAAACTTCATTTTGAGAACTACGTATGGCTTGATTCCCATCTTCATGGGATATGTAGGAACGCTCAGACGCCTTGTCTTGAGCCTAGCCCTGAACTCTTCCCTTTGACTGTCCCCCTTGGTATAGTTCTCTTGGGGGATCATTTCATGACATGGTGTAGGCTTCCTTATTCCCACTCATGCCAGGATTATAGAGGTCGCACCATGTGCCTGCTCCCTGTTCTTCTGTTCTCCCACATCCTTACCGCATGATGTTAAACTGCATGGCCTTCAAGAACTATGTTTGGCTTGATTCAAATCCTCATGGGATACGTAGGAACTCCTGGAAATTTCATCTATTGGCCCAGTACAAATGCCATAATCTTTCCCTCATGTCAACACATATGGTGGGGTGCAAACTCTTTCCCCAATTCATGTCATGCTAACCTCGATCCGGTCGTACGTCCCGCTCCCTGGAGACGTTCACCTTTTTTAGAGATGGGTACAACTATGCTTCACCCACTCCTTTGATTGGGACTCCATCACCTTCCCCGTCTAAAAGGGCCCTTGAATGGTATGGATTCTAGCCCTAAGGGCTCTCTTTTACCACTTCGGGCCAACTCCCTCGAGGATGTCGACCAACAAGCCGATACAAGTCCTGAGTTTCAAATATGGTCAATGGTCGATGCTCATTTTTTTCTCCCATTTCATGTCAATATAGGGACGTTGTGTTTCAAACATGGTCAACAACTATCCTGGATCATTAGGACCACCCTAAGATGTCCCAAACATTGAGTGTAGTAGTTCATTTTGCCTCGTTGTATCTCCAAGCGATGAACTTTCTTCGGGCAATGCTAGCTATCAGGCCCCCTTTAACGGGGAGATTCGAGACCAGTTCCTTCTTTCCCACACCGAGCACCACTCACGTGGTCTTAGGTGCTATGATGAGGCAACAACCATACAAGAAGGCATATGGCATTCAATCCGAGGTCTGCCCTCAGGCCCCTTGGCCCTTTCGGGCCCCCGGTCCGGGTTCCCTCTTCTGGGATTGTATGGCGTGGTATGTGATTATGTCCTCATTCACATCGGGTTGCTCACTGTGATGGAAACATCCCTAGATGAGACACCTTATCCTAACCCTCATCCTCACTGCAAGATGTTAAACGGAAAACTGGCCGGGCCTTCCCGACCGAGGCCCAACCTGAGGCCCCTTGGCCATCTAGGTCCCTAGTCCTCGTCCTCACTGGAAGACATTAAACTGCAAACTAGTCAGGCCTTCCCGACCGAGGCCCAGCCTCAGGCCCCTTGGCATTCTAGGATCCCCGAACCTCGTACTCACTACAAGATGTTAAACTAAAAATTGGCCGGGCCTTCCATACCAAGGCCCAACCTCAGGTACCTTGTCCTTCTAGGGCCCCCGACCCTCATCGTCACTGCAAGACGTTAAACTGCAAACTGGTCAGGACTTCACGTCTGAGGCTCAGCCTTAGGCCACTTGGCCTTTTAAGGCCCCCAACCCTCATCCTCAATGTAAGAAATTTAAATGCAAACTGGTCAGGCCTTCATGATCGAGGCCCAGCCTCGGGCCCCTTGGTCTTTTCAGGCCCCCGACCCTCATCCTCACTACAAGACGTTAAACTGAAAACTGGTCGGGCCTTCCTGACCAAGGCCCAGCCTCAGGCCCCTTCGCCTTTTAGGGCCCCCGACCCTCGTCCTCACAACAAGACATTAAACTAAAAACTGGTAGGGTATTCCCGACCGAGGCCTAGCCTCACGACCCTTGGACTTCTAGGTCCCCCGAACCTCGTGCTCACTACAAGATGATAAACTATAAATTGGTCGGGCCTTCCCGACCAAGGACCATCCTCAGTCTGCTGTTCCTTCAAGGGCCCTCGACCATCATCTTCACTACAAGACTTTAAACTGCAAACTGGTCGGGCCTTCTCAACCGAGGCCCAGCCTTAGGCCCCTTGTCCTTCTAGGCCCCCCTGGCCCTCATCATCACTACAAGACGTTAAACTACAAACTGGTCAGGTCTTCCCGATTGAGGCCCAGCCTCAAGCCCCTTGGCCTTTTATGTCCCCTAACCCAAGTTCTTACCCGGAGTGTACGGTGATGTCTGGGATTATGTCCCCATTCACATCGAGTTAGTCGTCGTGTCGTACACCCCCTAGTTAGGAAATCTTACCCCAGGTACCTTCAAGAACTACATGTTGCTTGATTCCCATCATCATGGGATAAATAGGACCGCCCGAATGCCTAGACATCGGGTCCAGCCCCATCTCCCAAAAATATCACTTTCACCTTGGCCCCTTGGCCTACCCTTCCACAGGGAGGGGAGTATATGGAATGGAATGGGATTATGTTTTCGTTCAAGTCATGCTTGTAATGACCATGCCACGTGCCTCTCTCTCCTGAGCACCCTCGTCGACCCTTTTTGTCGGTTCATCAATGTGCCTAAGGGTACTCGGGTTTAGTACTTGGAATGTCGGACTCTTCTCAGAAATGTTTCCACCCACTTTTCAGGCTTTGTGTTCAACTTAATTAGGGCTTCTATCACCTTTCACACCTGAAGGGATCCCCACGTGGAATTAATTCTAGGCCTAAGGGCTCCCCAACCATTATGGTCCAACGTCCTTGAGGTTCGTAGAAAACAAGACGATACAAATCTCGTGTTGTGAATATGGTCAGTAGTCGATGCTCAATTGTTGTTCCCACTTCAGGATAACGCGATATGGATAATATGTTTCAAACACGAACAATAGTTATCCTCCATCACCACACCAACCCCATTAGGCCCAAAATTTTCTTTACATGATTCACATACTTCTCCACCTCATCATATCGAAGTATAACTTCGAATCTCTTGGTACTATTCCTAAGTGCGCATCCGCGCGTTAGGAGGACCAAATCCATGATAGGGGCTTCATTCGGGACTCCGCACCGATTTCCCTTTGGTGCACATTCTAGGTATTGTAATAAACATCTTCTTCCCCTGTTTCCCACACTGATTTTAACTCACGTGGGCTTTGGGATCTGGTTGAGGTCTGCCCCTACTTGGAGGGTTTTCACTACATCTTCAGTTCGAGCTCAAAGACCTTAAACTAAGATCTCTTCTATAACAACGTGTGGATTAATTCCCATCATTATGGGATATGTAGAAACACCCAGACATCTCACTTTTTGGTCCAGCTCAGTTGGGATCTAGTTTCTCCTGCCCCTTACCCCTACCTCTATTTAGGCCCCTTGGCCAGAGTCTCCTTTCTCGGAATTGCGTATGATGTGGTGTGGGACCCTGTCCTTATTCATGTAGGGTATTTTTTATAGATTCATGAACATTCCCTCACGTCCAATCTATATGACTTTAAACTATGTCGCCATGGTCCTATCACATGACTCTAAACAGTGACATTATCGTCCTGGCCGGACGACAAAAAACAGAACTGCATCGTGATGTCCTAACTCAAGGGGGAACCATGATTGGTATTGGTCACCTGCCATACCATTTTTCAATGCCTGATCTGGCTTAATTCTTATGGCGATGCCAAGGCCTACTACCCTAGGCCTGTCTCCTCACAAAAGAAGAACCACGTACCTTAAAGAACAAATAAGTTTTATCAAAAACTATTTCTTTTGGTGTGAGGGCCATGCCTGCACGCACCTTTTATCCCTGGCATTGGTACCCTACCATTCCACTTGAATAAATACATGGAGCTTGATCCACATCCTCTTGGGGTATGTAGGAACGCCTGTTCACTTTACCTCTGGACTAGCTCAACTCTCGTTTTCGGTACCTTGACCTAAAACCTCTCCAAGGAACACATGGTGGTCAGAACCCCCGGTTCCCATTCACATCGGGTTTTTGTAATTACCCCACCTTGTGTCTCCTACATTTCTTACCATCCATGGATTGAGTTCTATGAACCTAAACTAAGATCTCTCTAAGGAAATGAACTCAACTCCGTCTATCTAATATGTCTTGTTGTCGTATTTAGATGCATCTGACAAAGAGCCTGAAATGTGGACTTTTTATGGGGACGCCCCTCTCATTCCATGTACAAGATTCATGAGCTCTCTATTTGGATTCTCATCCTATTCCAAATCTAAAGGGACACCCTAATGGCCTGGTCCCATGCCACATCATCTCACCTACCGTCCTAGACCAACACCCCTAAGGGTCTCTGACTACATTTGCGACAAGTCATGTGTTTCTAACACGGTCAATGGTCGACCATCATTTTTCTGTCCCCATTCTAGGCTAACGTGATGTGGATGCTGCATTTACACCACGATCAACAGTTATCCTCCATCATCACGCCACCAGCATTGTGGTCTATATTTCGAGCTTCATGATTCACACAGTTCGACTTACTCATGTTCAAGTGGAATTCCGACATACTCGGCTTTATCTCTTCGCATGTCTAGGTGTGCTACATGGACAGGTTAACATCATTGGTTCGACATTTACCAAGCATCCCTTTGCCCTAACATGTTCCTTTCTGTGTCGGGAAGTCCCCCATAACATGTTGATTCCCACATAGAGCATGACTAACATGGGCTTAGTAGTTTTGGTAGGGTGTGCACCGGCGCAGCCAGGCTTCTCATTGTCCCGCAAGAAGTTAAACTGTGCTTCCAGAACTATGTACGGCTTGATTCCCATCCTCATGGGATATTTAAAGACACCCAAGCATTTCACCTAGGGTCTAGCCCTGGTAATCACGAATCCTATCCTTTCCCATCATCTACCCCTCATCCTGACTCCTTTTAGGGAACCGTGTTACTGCAAATTTTCCCTGAACAAGTTCGGGATGCCGCAAGATGACATTGGGAAGTGACGACTCCCTCTCCAAAGAGGCCTTGTCTAAAAGGACGAATGATCCCTGATCAAACCAACGCGTCCCGCTAGTGTGCTTCCACCACAATGGCGTAATTTCAAGAGTGTTGGATTCTATGTGAATAAACACTCACTCCACATTCCATGATTTGTGTGCCTCTCATTCGGAACCTCATCCTCTTTCCGGTCTGAAGGAACCCCATAACAATATGGTTGCTTGGACTATGGCCTACCTATTGTCATGGGCCAATGTTCTGGAATACTAACGAATGAAATTTTGAGTTCAGTCCCGTGTTTTGAACATGTTCAATTGTCGAACCTCATTTTCTATCCCTACTGCAGGATAATATAATAAGAATTTTGTGTTTCAAATGCGGTCAATAGTTATTATTTAATGTCAAGCCACCCCCACAATGTTCCAAATCATGGGTTTCATGATCCACACCTCCCATTCCAATCTTCTTGGATTGATTTCATCTTCCCTAGCGTTACCCCATTTGTGAACAAAAGCACACTAAGAAGACAGTAATTCGGCTGTTCTGAGAGCTTAATTCTCAAGACAAGTCTCTCCCATTTCCTCCCGGAAATCTAGAACGGTTTTCCAAACCCCAGATAATTAAATATTGGTTTCCACTCCTACATTTGGATGGGGTGATAAGGTGGTCATCCCTTGTTTCTCAGATCAGGCCTGACCCACGTGAGCTTAGGGAATGATCACTGGGCGCTCCATGAACATCATAAGGATACAATAAACCAATGTAAATAATAGAAATCATGCATTATATGAAATAAAATAATCAAATAATGAATGTATGTCTAAGGGTTTTTAATCATTACAGTACCCGGGGGTCGACTCCCCCCAAAGACAGATTGAACTCGTCAAAGGAACGTTGCAGCTCCACCACCATCCGGCTGGCGGCATCCAGGAGTTGCTGCCGCTTGTTTACCTCCCCCTCCTCCTTGACAGCAGGAGGGCGCAGTTCACAGGCTGCGACTCGTGCCCGCTCCACACCAGTTTGGATAATGGTCATCTCTTTAAAGGCTCTCTCCATGCCCTCTTTGGCCTCTGCCAGCTGGGATTTCATCCGTGAGACGAGCTCTGTTTGCGCATCAAGAGAATTAGAATTCTCATCTGCCTAGGACTGCAACCGTTCAACCTCGTTTTCAGCCTCCCGAAGCCTCTTGATGTTCACTGCCTTCCCCTGCTGCCAGCCTACACTGAGGCCTCAGACATACTCCCGAATCTTTTCTTCCATAAGATCTCAGACGAGCATGTCAGGGCACTGGGTATACACTCCCCCAAAACATAGTTCACATAGCCACAAGAGAAGTCTATCCATATCATCCAACCATGAATCTTGGGGGGTGTTATTGATGAAGCACGTGATCAGATTCCATGATCAGTAGAAGACTATTTTTCTCTCCTCCTTTTCAGAGGCCAACTCGTCCCAGTCAACGCGATTGCAAACTCGTATGAAGTGAATTCCCCCAGGAAATCCTCGCCTGGGTCCACATATGGTGTTGGATTTGGTGTGGTGGGTCCGAGACTATCTGGTTGATCCTCATCATCAGATCCCACCACGATTATCTCAGGAACAGTCCCACTGGTTTCCCCACTAGCGATCGGAAGTGCTATAGTCCGGTCAGGCTGGATGTCCACCTCCATGACCCTTAGCATGCCCTTGGTAAGGGCGCTGCTAGAAGCCCTGAACAACTTCGTTGTAGCGGCCCAGGACAATTGAATGACTATACATGCCAAAAAGGGATGCAAATGTCAGTAAACGTGGTCAGGGGATGGTAGTTGTGAATTCGGTAGAGAAGACCTACAGAGGTAATATCCTTGGTCTCTCCCCCAGGCTGATGTCATCAGAACCCCAAGATATGGCCCCCTGTATATGGTTAGCAGGTATGGAGACTCCGAGGGAGCCACTTGAAGTGTCCTAGACCCACCAGACATGGATGTTAATGCAGCCACGGGTGTGGATCCTGAAGGTCCCGCATCAGCACCCAACGAGGGGCAGGAATAGGGTCTATGCACAAGGTCCTCCTGCATAGTGCATATGGGATGAGGAATCCAGAGTAACCTAAGAGAAGGGCCTGAAGAAGGAACTTGGGATTTTACCTCTAGGGCCTACGAGAAATCATCGAGGTCTGAGGACTAATCACGTACTTCACCCTCCTCTGGTGGACTCTCTCTTCCAGCCTTGTCTCCCAAGGAGGACTCATTCGATTCTTCCAACAGAGGGAGGCATTCCCTCAGGTCAACAGTTGACAGTTGCGGAGGGACCGTACGACCCAGTAGAAACCTGACTCGGTATGTCATCGGGTATAGGACACCCTGGGAATGGATAAAGTCTTCCATCTCGGCTATATATTGCTCCTCCTCTGTCTGGGATACTGCAAAATCAGCTCTAATGGGGACAATCCTCGTCAAGTCCATACCGAGTTGGTTAAGGTGCTGACATAACTCAGATGGGCCAAGGAATTTCCAATTGACATTCTAGATGTCCCAGGCCTCCGGGAAGACAGTTTTCTATGGCATGTTAACATGGCACATCTGTTTCCCCGGAGCCTGAGTAGAAATCCTGCCGAATCCCATCGGTGGCCGCCCATCCGGATGACTTTATTATCCTGGGACTATCGCCTCCGTTTCCACTACTGGATCCACCACCATTGTGTCCTCCTTAGCTGTTGCGGGTGTCGCCACTACCGTAGCCCCGCCACCGTAGGAATCCCCTGCCACCTTTTGGCCTCGACCCTAAGGTTGGGGAAGCTCACCCTCATCGACCATAATAGTTGGCCACTTTAGCATCTCCCCTGGGTAGGCCGCCTCCAAGATATGGGAGAATTCCTTTACCATCCCAAGGATGACGGTCGATGGATGCAGTACATTCCTCATCTTCCCATCTTCCCGTGTGAACAAGAGCCACATCTGCCTCATCACAAATTGGTGCTCCTCGTAGTAGACCCCCAGGTAGACCTATGGGGTCAGCCGCTGTAGGCACCAGAATTGCCTTGCAAACTGGTGTGGGGTGTATGGATTGCAGAGATGCTCGCAGTCAACCCTGGCCACCAAGACCCCACCTCGAAAGGCCAGGATATAGGCCCGATGCTCGCCTATCCCCTGACCATCATTAGTGAATTCCCTCGTCGATAATGGGAACATGTGGAAATTTAATTCCTCCACCCTCCACACCTAGTTCAGAACCGATGGTGCGGTCATCTTGGTCGGAAATCTCCATGTGACATTCAAGATCGAGGGACGGAAGTTCGACCCTAGAGGTGAGATTGGGTTCAGATATTCATAGATCCCCCTGATGTGCACCACCATCCACCCGTACAAGAGATGGAACGTCCTGCACACCCTCTGTGGCCTTTTCCCATCGCTGATGTGCCACAACATTTTGTAAAACTTGGTGTGCATTGGGATCCCTAGGTTGACCCGCCCTACAGTTTCCAATGAGGACTCCAAGATAAAAGTGCTTGGCCGTACTCCAATGTTTGTATTCCTCACTGGAAGAATCCAACCACAGATGAGAGCTGCGATGAATGCCACCATCCTGACTATTGGATATTGTTCATTGTTGATACTGAACCCCTAGTTCTTCCACTAGATATTCTCCAACATCCAGCTGTATGAGTTTTACTTACTCTGGACCCTCTTGGGGAAAGTTCGAGGCCTCTCCAGGAACTGATGGTCTACCGAGAATTTCAGAAACTTCTTGAACCAATGCTTCAAGTGGACATCCCTCACCACCTTCTTATCCTCCCCGAGCATGAGCTCCATCAATACCATTGACAGAAGTGGCATCTGCTCCAGATCCTCCCACAAACCCATAGCTGGGAGGAATTTGTCGTACATCACCCCCAGTATTGGGACCCCTGAGATATAATGAACATCCCATAGGATGATACCGACCTCCCCATGATGCAGGTGGAAGGTATTGGTTCCCGGTGACCACCAGCTCAATAGCTCCATCATTAGCTGCTTCGAATGGTAGATATGGAACTGGGAAGCCCAAGCTACCACATATATTCCCACTCTTCTCAGCTATTATCTGAACTCCTCACATGAGGCACCTACCCAGTAAGCCCAGACCCAATCATCTGTAAAGTTGACGCACTGGCGTAGGTCCCATTCCTCAGACCACCCCTACTTCACATTCCCCAACGCCGCCTAGAGGATGGTTTGGTATAGAGGAGGGGACGTCTCTGGCTGCAATTCCTTCCCATCGACATTGTTCAGATGATTGTACATGCAATCGGCAATGACAGGCATGGAGTCGTCCTGAGCATGACCATCAGGCACCCTAAACCATTTGTGCTAGTATGGCGCACTCCGGAACCAGTAAGCTGGCTCATCCCTACTTGCTTCAGGGATGAAGACGTCATCCCTCAGCTTGAAGTCATACAAGGGAAACCTCCTACATAGCGGGTAGCTCTTCTGGATCTTTGAAAATAGCTCCACCAATGAACTATGGTCGGAGTGGCTCCAGACTAACTCTCCTAGCCCCAGACTATTTTCCATTTCATCCCTCTGGGCAGCATCCGCAAGGACCCCTTGGGAAGATTTTGGGTGGGCCATTCGGTTCTGGAACTTGGATGTTATTTTGGTTGGACCAGGAAGATCATCTGCGGAGCACGTTTGCGAAGTCCGATCGTGAAGACTGTTCACAGAGCGCTGCCTAGGCGTTCAAAGCCGGATCACGGAGCGTAAATGCAGAGTCGAGGACTCACTGTGCGCCGCGAAGACTTGATTTACAGAGAACACTCACGGAGTACGCAGAGCATCGCGAATTGAGAGTGCAATAAGAAACAATCGTGGAGAAAGGAAAGGACAAAAGAGAGGGAACACCTCCTATTCATAGGCGACGACCTTCAGAGCTTTGCGGCGCATCCAGGTCATGTGGAGCTTCATAGCGTTTTCAGCTTTCACACCCCTATCCACCTCATGAGCCTTCTTCATGAGCCAGCACTGCGAATTGCCGAGGATTTTAGAGATTTCCCTCAGACTTCAACCCTTGATCTCTCCGCGGCTCCAAGTCTGAGGGGGGGGGGGATTTGATGGCACCGAAATTCGGGACAAATAGGAGGCCCAAAGAAGGCCCCAAAGAAATGTCTCATGAAGCCCATTTGCGGAGTTCCCCCAGCACCATAGCCACCAAGAAGAAAGGAGGCGGGATTCTCCATGACCACCGTTGAGGTTCGCTAGTCCGCCGCGAAGGAAGGAGGCGGGACGCTCTGCAAGTGCCGTTGACATTCGCAACCCGCCACGAAGAAACCTATCCCCTCTTCGCGCCACGTGAGCTCCGTTCTGCAGCGCCTCTTGCCAATAAATACCAGGCTCCCCCTGAGTCCAAATGACAGAAAATCCAAACATTTGACTTCCCAGCTCCAAAATCACGAAGCATCCTTATCCTCAGCGAACCATGAGATGTGTGAGGTACTTCTACTTCGCGAAGTGCCTCCCGTTTGTCTCGTTTTGATCCCCTCTTTCGGGAGGGATTCCTTTCACAAATCCGAAGGGATTTCATGAAGGAAGGGGATCCCCAAGGGGACCCAGATCATTGCGGAGCACCTATGCTCTGCGAAACACCCTTCATGTACACATTATCCACATGCTAAGGCGGGGTCACTGTACTTTGCGAAGAACATTTCATCCTGACACCTTGCTTCATGAGGCACCTTTGCTCTGCCAGGCTGTGCTCCATGAATGCCCGTCTACATCATGAAGCACCTCCCCTAGGAACCTCCATCCCATGCTAAGGCTAAGGCACCCCACTTCATAAAGCACACACCTTCGCAAGTCCCCTCCGCTACGCGGAGAAACAATGTTTCACACGGCCCCTGCTATGGACCACTCTGCTGGGAAATTCTTTTTCCCGTGCGACCCTCCAGGTTTACACGATGTGACTTCAATGTCCCAGGGATGATACCACCCGTTGTGTTGCTTCACCTAATGCTTCTTCGTATAGGCACGCTAATGGATATTGCTTATTTGCATAGCCACACTAACATGGACCCCTCGATGGTTTGCTCTATTACACCCCCTCACCACAACATTTCCAGTTCCTTCCCTCCCATAAGGAGCAGAGGGTACCAGTTATGTAAGTCCTAGGGGTGTGGAGCACACCCACCTCGTCTGAGCTGTAGGACTGTAAACTACCAAGTACCATCGTCCTCAGCACATGACATTAAACTGTGACCTGGACCCATGCCTCACACTCGGGGTACCCCGACCTTGGACATTATCCACACCCCCTAGTCTTCACAGGGGATGCCATCCTCTTTATGGGAGTGGTGTTTGTTCATGGGGGAAGGGAAGCCATCTCAGTGTATGCCCCTCACCCATATTACAGGAGGTAGCATCCCTGATTCTTCTCACTTTATCAGTGCCAAGGACCAAGAGGGGAGATGGGGACAGGGGTTTGTGTCACCCTTTCCATCTCCTTCTAGTCTTTGTCACCATCGGGCCTCCATATCAGAGTAAGCCCCTACTTCTTGGGATTCTAACCATGCGTAAGCCCCTGTTTCCTCCTGGGGCCACACCACGCGTAATGTAACACCCTGAGATTTTATGAGATTTATTCTTTTTAATTTCTTCTATATCTTCTGTTTTACGCTACACCAAGATTATCTTGCGCTATACACAAGACCGTAATAGCTTGCAGTATACGCAACACTATTCTTGGATCGTGTTACATATAATTTCAAGTTCGTTTGATAGTAGTTAATCTACGCAACATTGAGTATATATATATATATTCAATGTATAAATGAAATATTGTTGGATTATGTTATACGCAACAACAAAGGAGTCTAGAACTACACGCAAACCTGACTTGGCTTACATTACACGCAATCACAACCTTCTACAATAGCGTATCTTGTACGCAATATCGAGTTTCACTAAACAATGATATGTTATTAACATATTTTATAAACTAGAAGTTATGAATAGTAAGACCAACTTTTGGAAATTTTATAAAAATTATCTTTCATAAAGGACTTCATTTTTAGATTTGGAATATCTAAATTAGCCTAGGGTGAATTTTTGGTATTTTTCTGAAAACTTTCAATTTTTGATGAATAGTGAAAACACTGGGTTACTATTTAAAAACAAACATTTTATTTAAATAATTATTTATTTTATTTAAATTTATTCTAGGACAAAATTGATACATATTACCTATATAAGTTCAATGTAATTCATTGGAGTCATTTTATAATAATTTTAGATATATAAAAATTTTATTGAACTTTTCACCGTCTTTTACCCACCTCCTAGGAGAATTTGAATTTTTTTATAAAACTTAATATTACCACTTCTGTGAGTGGAATTTCAAAAATCCAAGAGACACAGTTAATATCAAGGAGTAAAATGTGGTTCAATAAGATAAAAATAATTTTTGATGAATAGTAACTTTTTTACTTTTATTTACCACGGTTAAAAGTAAATACGACAATTAAGGGTAAAAAGGATATTTTTATTACCCTAACACATGTCATAATTCTATTATATAAGTTTAACTCGACCAAAAACAACCTTTGGAATAAAATATGACCATTTGGGTCTTTTTGTATTAGATTAAGACATTTAATATTACTTTATTTAAAGAAGAGTTAAAATAGTTAAAATCAAGGTTTAATAACTAAAACATATTTAATATAGGGTTATAAATAAGATAAAATAGACTATAAGAATTCATTAGAAATATAAAAATATTTCTTACATAATGGTATTTTATTTATAATTTTTAGACTGTACATAATTTAATTTATGTATGACACAATGATGATGTAATAATTACCTTCTTAAGGAAATATTAACATAATTGATATTATAAATAACCAAATAAATTTAATTTGAAACTTTTCATGAATTAAACTAATTTTATAGGGTAATATTACATATTATTATTGATTTAATTAACGTTGTTTGAACTAATAACACTGTTATGATTTTCACAAAAATCAATTACCAAATAGTGTCAAAATTGATATAAGAGAGTTTGTAAAACAAATATTATATTATTAATTGTTATTTTATTCCTAAAAATCGATGGTTCGACCAAATCACTTAGAAAAGGTTATATATATTAATAATGAACAACTTGGGGTTCTTTTGGCTTGTTATAGTAAGTTTATTAACCATATAGTGTAAGAAAACAAGAAGACACGGTAAAAGTTAAATTATTTAACTTAGAGTTAAATCTAAACGATAAGGTTAAAATAGTAACCTAAACTTGTCTAAAATCTATTTGTTGAGAGGATTTAGACCCATCCCCACCTTAGATTTTAAATAAATCAATTTGGAGCTATTAAAAACCGAATATGACTTTATTATAAAATAATTTTTTAAGTTTTTCCTAAGGTGCCCCTCTCCTCCATTATAAAAGGGCACCTCCTCCCTCTCCTCCTCACACAACTTTGAGCCTTTAAGCTCGTCCAAACCCTGCCCATTTATCTTCTAAACTTCCCAAGAATCATTCTGGATGTTCTGGTATTCTCAAAATAATAACTCTACTTTCTTAAGAGGAAGCTTAAAGGAGGTGCGTCGAAGAAGAGGTAATATCTTCTTCCGATCCTTTCAAATTTATTTCTTCTTCTAATTCCTCTAATTTAGTTGTTTCATTATAAAGTAATAACATCAGTATTACTTATATACTGATATGTTATTATAAATATGAATCAAACCTATTTAACATTCTATCCATCCTACAGAAATTGGAATCACCGTGTGTGCGTATGTACAGAATACCGTCTCCACGCCGTGGTGTAATCAGTTTTTCCACCTCCACCATACTTGGATGGGTATAATGGTGTAGGAAATAACAATATATGATTATTATAACATCATAATTATTCTAATATATTATATCATCCACTCCAATTCCATTCAATAAATAATGGAACGATATCATCGCTCATGCGTACGTACAGATTACCGTCTCCACGACGCGATGAGATTCATTTTCCATGTTAACAATTCAAGAATGATTATAAAGAATATATAATAATTAATAATGAAATATATGAAATAATAATTCTACTGTGTTTATATATATAAATATATATTTATGTAATCTACTTAATTCCATTCAATCCAATAAGGAAACGAAAAACAGAGTGCATGCGTATGTACGGCCTACCGTCTCCATGAACAGTGTATTTCATTTCATTTATCTATCTATTATATATATATGTACTGAATATATATATGATATATAAATCATGATTTAAATTTTGGAAGTAAGTAAATCAAGATATAATTAATAATAATATCAAGAACAACAAGTCCAAACACGTATGATAAATAAAACGATTTTACCTGAAATGCTGCTTTAACATGAAATTTACAAAAGAATGGGTAATATAAAGTCATAAGTGAACCATATATGATATCATAACAGTGAATATGATTCTTTAATAAGTCAATGACATTATTTAAATCATTATACAGGAGGTTCGGATACGTACTAAGCATATCAGACCTATGGTAAGGGATAATTATTCTAATCTCAATCTTATCGGAGATTATTTATTCGTAAGTATTTACTGGGGTTATGTTTATCATCCATGTCCATGATTTCTAAAAATGTTTTCATAAAATGTTTAGTATTCTTACATGTATGTTTAAAGTCAATTTTACCCTTTTATGACTTTTACCACAAGGTTTGGAAGGAATCTTTCTTTTGTTTACAATACGAGGTACTTTTTGACTTTTCCGACAAAAGTACGAGGAGAATGTTTTTTTACTTATACAGCATGAAGAGATTTTTATGGTTTTATAACACCTTGTTTTCATGAATCTTACTCTACAATATTTCATGGTTATTTTCAATAAAATCCTATTCTTTTAAAATTGTGTGGCATTTTGTGAAAACAAAATGATTTTTAAAGAGAAAGGATATTTTCCTCAAGAATTCATTTCAAGTATGTTATCAAAACCATTTTCCATATTAGATGAAATTATTTCATATGTGTATGTTTCAAGTAAAATGTCCCTATGATTTAAATGGTTCCACTTTTCTTATGATGAAATGATATCCATTTGTTTCATATGGATTATGTTATGATGGGATGATGTATATGAAACCCATTTTATTCATTGGGTTATGATGAATGATTTATGTCTATGTTGTGGCACACATAATAATGATTTCAATATGAGATGTGTGGGACCTATATCTCCTTCCAATGCATTGGGTAAGGATTTATATCTCATGAGATAGTCATGGCTGGAACAGTAAGTTAATCCGGTTCAGTGATACAGGACTGGAATGAGGAGTGAACTCGATTCCGAAAGGGACTTTGTCCACTAAGATGGTCTTCACAGCAATTCCTTGGCTACTATGGAAATCATATCATCTGCTTAATGGTTTTACACAATTACATGTTTTAATCCCATGATATTTTATCATTATTGATGTATCTATGCCTTATGAACTGCTATGTTTTATGTCATTGCTCAAGATTTTGATATTTAAACATTATGTTCATGTTTTTAAATTCAAATGTATATGGTTTGTTTTATTCTCTCTATACTTACCCTTACTGAGAATTTGAGCTCACCATTTATATGTTTTATTTTCCCTAGGATATAAAGAAAAGTTTTAGGTAAGAAAACCAAAGGGGAAGATCTTTATGGGAGATTTTGAAGATCTTTCACAACGATTAGAAGATTTTGTTTTGAGTTTCCAAAGACACTAAACTATTACGATCCTTGAGTGTTGGTTTTTGTTATGTATTAATTATTCCGCAAAAGTAATGTAATGTCCATATACGTAATGTTTGTGGTCTCTAAAGTTGGTATCAGAGGTTTGGTTTAGTCAATCTTTGGAAACTAGGATGCGAGAACATTAATGAGATCCCTAGAGATATTTCTAAGGTATGTCTAGGGATTTCCCTAAGGTTAAGTATAATTATAGGTTATAGTCATATAATTATGGTAAAAATCATAGAATTTACCCTAATATGTTATATATTGATGGTACTCCACCTTTATTACGTTGTTTTCCCTGTCATGATTTTTTCCTCTCACACTATTCTTTTTGGGTTTTAGAAAATGGATGGAAACAGGAAGATTCATGATAATGGAGGATATGATGGACAATGGAATGATATTATTCATGAGCAACCAAATGAAATGGGATTTGGAAGTCCAAACATCGTTACTATGCCTAATCAAAAATCTCATAATATGATCAATAATCTCAACTTTGGTAAGTTTCCCGACTCAGGTAATAAGAGAAAGATGGAGTTTCATGATGATCACAGTGGAAAGAAAGTTCAATTTCACTCATGTAAATCATGTGGGAAGAGGCCTCAAAGAGAAAGTTTCAAAGGAACTGGAAGATGCTTTGGGTGTGGAAAAGAAGGACAAAAATCCAGTAAGTGTAAAGGAAAAGGTTCAGTTAACTCCATGGACAAGGATAATGGTATAGCTAAGACATCAACAATGGTTAAATGTTTTAAATGTGGAATGTATGATCATTATGCAAACCAATTCCCTAAGGGAAAATCTCATGAAGAGAATCAGCATGGTCATATGGGTAGTATTTATGTGGATGATGATGGGGAGACTATAAATGATATACGAGATGAAAGAAGTGTTGAAGCTTGGTCCATGGTTTAAGAAGGTAGTGGAATGATTGTATGTTTATCAAGAGTTATGTTGTATAGGTAATTTAATGGTAATATGGAATAAAGAAACATCTAAGGATTTTTACACTATTGTTTTTCCTAAAGTATTTGAAAGTATATATTGAATGGTACTTGTAACCAAGAAAGGTTATTCATATATTTTTTGGAAAGAAGATGATATGCACATAATAAAGGGATAAAGAGAAAATGAAATTTTGATAGTATTCATGAGCTCATGACCGATATAAGGAAAAACTGATATCATGGTTTGAGTATATAGAAATTTTGGGATTTTGTTATGTGGAATGAGTTATCTTTTGACATAATTAATGTTTTCACTAAGGTTATATGGTAATTTATGTTTCAAGAGAATACATTATTAAGGTATTCACATATTTGGAATGATATCAACAAGATATATCTTATGATATATGGGGCATAAATGATGGTATTCACGTGCTTGTTATGTGACCTTTTCAGTAATCGTTTTCTTTATACTATGAGACTGGACAAATGTATTTTGGATAAGCCTAAAGGTTGTAATGGATTATGTTAGACATAAGATAGTATTGTTTAAGGATAGAACTTGTTTTTCGATATTATTTCTATAATTTTATAATAGTATAGTTTTAGAAAAAGGACAACCCATAGGACGAGCGATAACCCGTCACATCGGACAAGGTTGTGGGAATCGAACCCACAACTAAAGTGTGACATGCCTTTATCGCATACCACCGGCCTATAGGAAGTCCCTGGATGGTAGAAACCAGTTTTATTATATTATGTGGTATGATATATGAAGTATAAGTCCATTTTAGGAACCATATACGATTAATATCACTATAGATAGACTTATGTATATTTGATAACTTTTTCTAACCTTACGTTTGAGACAGATGGAATGACCTATCATTCTATCACATGATCTGCTAACACTTCATGGAAGACAAATTCAACTTCATTTATTTAATAGATGAAGTGGAAATTATTCAAGGCACAAACAACAGTGATATTGTACCAAAATCAAGTAAGTATTTCTTTTAATTAAAAAAATATTCAACATTAGAGAAATGATCTTGAAAACCAAAAATGTCATCCTAGTGCCCTCATATCTGATGAATCTTATGGTACCTTAGATCATCACAAATTTATGGCTTTGTGACTGTTGGCTTTATCATAGCCATGTCCTCTACCACTCTCCATTATAACTTGATGGTTATATATTTCTCTTCCATATCCATATTTTCACCTATGTTATCCTACGTGGAATCCTAGTGATTAGTTAATTTGGGTAACTGTTACGTTTCATACTTTAGTTTTTAAAGATAAGTTTTGGTATTACATTTTATGATGTGGATTTCTATGAAAGAAACTCTCATGTAATAAACCATTTATAACCCCGATGAATTTCGATGGCGAAATTCATTTTAAAGGGGGTAGAATCTAACACCCCAAGATTTTATGAGATTTATTCATTTTAATTTATTTCATATATTCTGTTTTACGCAACACCAAGATTATCTTGCGCTATACAGAAGACTGTATTAGCTTGCAGTATATGCAACACTATTCTTGGATCGTGTTACATACAATTTCAAGTTCGTTTTATAGAAGTTATTCAACACCACATTGAGTATATATATATATATTCAATGTATAAATGAAATATGGTTGGATTCTGTTATACGCAACAACAAAGGAGTCTTTAACTACATGCAACCTTGACTTGGTTTACATTACACACAATCATGACCTTCTACGATAGCGTGTCTTGTACGCAATACCGAGTTTCACTAAACAACGATATGTTATTAAAATATTATATAAACTAGATGTTATGAATAGTAATACCCACTTTTTTAAATTTTATAAATTTTATATTTCAAAATGGACTTCAATTTTAGATTAGGAATATCGAAATTATCCTATGGTGAATTTTTGGTATTTTTCTGAAAACTTTTAATTTTTGATGAGTAGTGAAAACACTGGGTTACTATTTAAAAACCGAATTTTTATTTAAATAAATATTTATTGTATTTAAATTTATTTTAGGTCAAAATTGATACATAATACCTATATATGTTCAATTTAATTCATTGGAGTCATTTTATAATAATTTTAGATATATAAAAATTTTATTGATCTTTTCACCGTCTTTTACCCACCTCCTAGGAGAATTTGAAAATTTATATAAAACTTAATTTTACTGCTTCTGTGAGTGGAATTTAGAAAATCCAAGAGACATTGTTAATATAAAGAGTAAAATTTAGTTCAATAAGGTAAAAATAATTTTTGGTGAATAGTAACATTTTACTTTTATTTACCACGGTTAAAAGGAAATAGGGTAATTAAGGGTAAAAATGATATTATTATTACGCTAACACATGTCCTAATTCTATTTGATAAGTTAAATTCGACCAAAAACAACCTTAGGAATAAAATATGACCATATAGGTCCACCTGGATAAGATTAGAACATTTAATATTATTTTATTTAAAGAAGAGTTAAAATAGTTAAAATCACGGTTTAATAACTAAAGAATTTTTAATATAGGGTTATAAAGAAGATAAATTAGAATATAAATATTCATTAGAAATCTAAAAATATTTCCTACATAATGGTATTTTATTTATAATTTTTTGACTTTAAATAATTTAATTTATATATGACACAATGATGATGCAGTAATTACCTTATTAAAAAAATATTAACATAATTGATATTATAAATACCCAAATAAATGTAATTTGAAACTTTTCATGAATCAAAATAATTTTATCGGTTAATATGACACATTAGTATTGATTTAATTAACTTTTTTTATAACTAATCATGATGTTATGATTTTCACATAAATCAATTACCAAATAGTGTAAAAATTGACATAAAATAGTTTGTAAAACAAATATTAAATTATTAATTGTTATTTTATTCTTAAAAATCTATGGTTCGGCCAAATGAGTTAGATAAGGTTATATATATTAACAATTAACCACTTGGGATTCTTTTTTCTTGTTATAGTAAGTTTATTAACCATATAGTGTAAGAAAACAAGAAGACACGATAAAAGATAAATTATTTTACTTAGAGTTAAATCTAAATGATAAGGTTCAAATAGTAACCTAAACTTCTCTAAAATATATTTTTTGAGAGTATTTCGACCCATTCCCACCTTATCTTCGAAATAAATTAATTTTGAGCTATTAAAAACCGAATATGACTTTATTATAAAATAATATTTTATGTTTTTCCTAAGGTGCCCCTCTCCTCCCTTATAAAAGGGCACCTCCTCCCTCTCCTCCTCACACAACTTTGAGCCCTAAAGCACAGAAAACCCCTAACCATTTCTCTTATACACTTCCCAAGAAATATTATGGATGTTCTGGTCTTCTCAAAAGACCGACTCTACTTCAATAAGAGAAAGATTAAAGGAGGTGCGTCGAAGAAGAGGTAATCTCTTCTTCCGATTCTTTCAGTTTTCTTTCTACTTCTACTTCATCTTCATTAGTTGTTTCATTATAAAGTAATAACATAAGTATTAATTATATACTGATATGTTATTATAATTATGAAACAAGCCTATTTAACCTTCCATCCATCCTACGGAAAATGAAATCACCGCACGTGCGTACGTATGGAATACCGTCTCCACGCCGTGGTGTAATCAATTTTTCCACCACCACTTTACTTGGATGGGAATAATGGTGTAAGGAATAACTATATATGATTATTATAACATCATAATGATTCTAAAATATTATATCATCCACTCCAATTTCATTCATTAAATATGGGAACGATATCATCTCTCGTGCGTACGTACAGATTACCGTCTCCACGACGCGATGAGATTCATTTTCCATGTTATAAATTGAAGAATGATTATAAAGTATATATACAAATTAATAATGAAATATATGACATAATAATTCTAATTTATTTATATATATATATATATTATGTAATCTAATTAATTCCATTCAATCCAATAAGGAAAGGAAAACAACGTTCATGCATACGTACGACCTACCGTCTCCATGAATGGTGTATTTCATTTCATTTATCAATATATTATATATATGTATGTACTGAATATATATATGATATATAAATCATGATTTACATTCTTGAAGTAAGTAAATCAAGATATAAGTAATAATAATACCAAGAACAACAAGTCCAAACATGTACGGTAAATAAAATGATTTTACCCAAAATGCTGCTTTAACATTGAATTTACAAAAGAATGGGTAATAGAAAGTCATAAGTGAACCATATATGATATCATAAAAATGAATATGAATCTGTAATAAGTCAATGAAATTATTTAAATCATTATACAGGAGGTTTTGATACGTACGAATCATATCGGACCTAAGGTAAGGGATAATTATTCCAATCTCATTCTTATCCGAGATTGTTTATTCATAAGTATTTACTGGGGTTATGTTTATCATCCATGCCCATGTTTTCTAAAAATGTTTTCATAAAATGTTTAGTATTCTTCCATGTATGTTTAAAGTCATTTTTACCCTTTTATTACTTTTACCACACGATTTGGAAGGAATCTTTTTTTTGTTTACATACGAGGTATGTTTTGACTTTTCCGACAAAAGTACGAGGAGAATGTTTTTTTACTTGTACGACATGAACATATTTTTATGGTTTTATAACACCTTGTATTAACGAATCTTACTCTAAAATATTCCACGGTTATTTTCAATAAAATTATTTTCTTTTAAAAATGTGTGGAATTTTGTGAAAAGAAAATGATTTTTAAGGAGAAAAGATATTTTCCTCAAGAATTCATTTCTAGTATTTTATCAAAACCATTTTCCATCTAAGATGAAATTATTTCATATGTGTATGTTTAAAGTATAATGTCTCTATGATTTAAATGGTTCCACTTTTCTTATGATGAAATGATATCCATTTGTTTTATATATATTATGTTATGATGGGATGACGTTTATGAAACCCATTTTATTCTTTGGGTTATGATGAATGATTTATGTTAATGTTGTGGCACACGTAAGAATGATTTCAATATGAGATTGGTGGGACCTATATCTCCCTCCAATTCATTGGGTAATGATTTATATCTCATGATATAGTCATGGTTGGAATGGTATGTTAATCATGTTCAGTGATATTGGAATGGAACGAGGAGTGAACTCAATTCAAAAACGGACTTTGACCACTAAGATGGTCTTGGCAGGAATTCCTTGGATAATATGGAAATCATATCATGTGCTTAAGGGTTTTCCACAGTTACATGTTTTAATCCCATGCTATTTTATCATGATTGATGTATCTATGCCTTATGTACTGCTATGTTTTATGTCATTGCTCAAGATTTTGATGTTTAAAAAATATGTTAATTTTTTTAAGTTCAAATGTATATGGTTTGTTTTAGTCTCTCCATACATACCTTTACTAAGAATTTATGCTCACCCATTATATTTTTTCTTTTCCCCAGGATATAAAGAAACGTTTTAGGTAAGAAAACCAAAGGGGATGATATTTGTGGGAGATGTTGAAGATCTTTCAAAATGATTAGAAGATTTTGTTCCCAGCTTCCAGAGACACTAAACTAGTATGATCCTTGAGTGTTGATTTTTGTAATGTGTTAAGTATTCTGAAAAAGTAATGTAATGTCCATATACTTCATGTTTGGGGTCTCTAAACATAATCCCCAATCCACATCCCCCGGATGAAGCTTTCACGACGTGATTGTCAGGTCTCTTGTGCCTCTTGTTTCTCGCACCGAGCACGACTCATGTGGGCTTAGAGTAAGCACCGACCATGAAAACATCCTGAACTATGAGGACTTTGATCCATGTCAAGGAATGGTATGTAGGAAGCCTCCACGAGGTTCAAGCCGACCACACGGTCATTCCGAACTCCTCCACATCGGTTCATCACCCACTTGGGCCTCTTAGAGTGTAAGTCCCATCCCATCCCGAACTATGGGGACTTTGATCCATGTCAAGGCATGGTACGTAGGAATCCTTCATGAGGTTCAAGCCCACCACCCGGTCATTCCGACCTCCTTCACGTCAGTTCACCACCCACTTGGGATTCCTAGAGTGTAAGTCCCATCCCATCCTAAACTATGTGGACTTTTATCCTTGCTAAGGTCGGGTACGTATGAAGTCTTCCAGAGGTTCAAGCCCAACAACCAGGGGATCCCCTGGTCCACCTTCACATCGGTTCGCTGAAGAAATCCACCTGAACTACGTGGAATTTGATCCTTGCCAAGGTAGGGTACATAGGAAGCCTCCATGAGGTTCAAGACCACCATCCACCCGGTCCCCAGGTCCACTTTACGTCGGTTCACCAACTCCTGCCTCATCATTGGTCCGCCTTAGAGTGTAAGACCCAAACACCATCCCGAACTACGAGGAATTTGATCTATGTCAAGGCATGGTACGTAGGAAGCCTCCATGAGGTTCAATCGCACCACCCAGTCATTCCGACCATGTTGATTCACCAAACACCTTGGGCCGCCTAGAGCATAAGCCCTAAATGCCTCCATCCAGGATGATGTTAAACTATATTCCAACCCATCCCGAACTACGAGGACTTTGATCAATGTCAAGGATTGGTACGTAGGAAGCCTCCATGAGGTTCAAGCCCAACATTGAGCCATTTCGGCTCACTTCACGTCGGTTCTTCCCCATCCTTCATGACGTTAAACTGTAGACCCCATCTAGAAGTAAGCCGTTGTGACCCCGTTCAGCAGAAAGAAGCTGTCAGATGAACTATGCAGACTTTGATTCCCTTCCACGGGGATACATAGGAAGCCTCTTCGAGGATCAAGCCCTAAACCTCCATCACATTCACGACAGTCTCATCCCATTCACTATCCCCATCAACCACTCTATCATCTATCCTGATCCTTATCTGGGATGCCACATCCCAGTGGGATCATTCCATTCCACTCCCCGTGTCATCTAAAAGAATTCGGGATGTCGCCCATGTGGTGTCCCCAATATCGGTGTTCCCTTTAGGGGGTTCCTCCATCTGACCCACTCTAATCTGTGTTCTGATCAACCTGATCCGTCTCCATTGGACGTTAAACTTGCGACTTACCCTGTATTAAACATATGAAGCTGAGGAAAACCTCAAACACATGCCCATGGAATATGGTTCCCCGCATTCGATGTAGTATGCCTCGGGATTCCGCACCATTGAGAAGCCCTATAATAAGGGACAAAAGACAGACACACCAATCCCCAGTGCCCAGACACGCCAGTGATTCTTAGCATGACTAGTCCCCTAACTGAAGGTTGATACCCTAACCAAACCCCTTGGAAGGTCCTGACAGAAGCAGCACAATTAATAGGTGTCCATGAAGATATGGAACCAGGAAGAGTCTCACGAACAACTTATTAAATCTAGAAGGGAGACCCGAACTAGGTGACGAGCTGTAAGGAGGAATCCACGGAAGGAAGAACCGACATCCAATCATCCCATTTAGATCAAGGAGTAAAAGTCCCTGGATAAGGAATAGATGCCTCCTGCCTTTGGAAAGTGGGAAAATGGGGTAAAAAAGTTGCGCCTGTCGCACTCAATCGGACGGACATGCGCACCCCGATGAAAGTGTCGGAAACAACTTGCAATGTGATTCCCATGTAAGCATTCTCCATTGTTCATCACCTATATCTTTTTTTCAACTTTGGAATTTCACATATAGGTTGAGTTTTGAGGTATTATAATCCATTATTGTTGTTTATGGGTGCCATTATTAGTGTTGAGTTTTAGGAAAAAGGCATGTGATTCGATTCTATTTAGCCAAACTGACTAACTATGAATTCCTTGATTTATTTCAACTATTTATCTAAATTCAATTTCTTAAACATTATTTCAATTTATGTAATAAAATTTAAATTCCAATGAATTGGGATATTTGAAATTGTATTGGAAGGTGAATTTGGAAAGCCCCCAATTCCATTGAATTGGGGTGTGTTTATGGAAATTGGTTGACTTAAATTGTTTAATTTAAATTATTGGTTTGATGGAAATGATTTCAATTAAAATTTTGAATTTAATTGTGGAAATGAATTTCAAAATAGATGGAATTGATTGTGAATGGATTTAAAACATGTTAAAATGTATTAAAATGTTTTGATAGAAACCCGGTGGTTTTATGTTGTTGAAGAGGCTTGTTTTTTTTATTAAAAACCCATTTTAGTTTTTTAATGGGAAATTGTAATTTGATGTTGTAGGAATGGGATTTTAATTTATTTTAAGAATTATTTAAATAATGTTCCCATCATTGATTGTGTAAGATCACATTCGAGCCATTGGTAGTTGGTGATTTATTTGGGAAACTCAACATTATTACAACGTTCTAAAACATACATGTAGTGGGTCACATCCCAAATGGAATGTTGATGAGTTGGAATTGTATAATGTCAGGGGGAAGTGTGTATATACATACTATTGAGATAAATTAGAGTGTGGATTTAAATTGCTTGAAATACTATTGTACCTATATGGAAGATGAACAGGTTGCTCTCTTGTTATTTATATCTGAGATATAACTGTATGACAATGTTGAAAAAATACATTACATGCCTTATGAATTTACATAATCTATATTATGTAACTATTTTATTTAATACATTATTTTCAAAATATTCGATCACTTATATTTCATTTTCTCAAAGTAATTTTTCCATAATTTGAATTGTATAGTATGGTTTATTTAAATATTCTTTGAAAAAAACATATTGATTTTAAAAATTTAAAGGATTCCATTGGTTAATCTATTATTGGTATATATTATGGAATCTATGGTGGTACCAAGAAGGGATTTTTAGCTCGCACCGTACTTGTGACTTTGGGTATTTTCATATTATCTTCTTCCATGTTCGAGCAAGGAGAAAGGATCTATTAGAGGTGGATCCAAACACTGAACCTAGGATGTAGTGAGTTTTTTCCTTATGTAATTAGTCTATTTTAATTTTTTGGTACTTGGGTATTAGTACTTTCAGCTTCTTTCTGCCCTGTTTTATTCTGGTTCTTTACTCCTAGTGCAGTTTTTTTGTTATGCATATTGACTCATCAAATTTCACAACATTAAAAACTGTGGAAAAAAATATTCCCACATTTAATTACATGATTCCTGGTGGTAGTCACCAACCCGTGGGGATTCAGAATGCCTTTCGGGTTATTTTAGGGCTATCTTGGTTATCAGGTTTCTAGGGTATACAGGTAGAGTTCCAAGATATCACTCACCAAAATGAAGCTTAATTTTCCAGGGGTGGTTAGGGAAAGAAAACTTGTGGAAAAGTCCTATTCATTTCTCTATTGATATTTGGATAGAGTAAAATCCAAATCTTTTCTATTCTATATGATTGGAATAATATCCCTTGTTGGAAAGTTTGAGTGTTATTTTTATGAATTCTGTATTATATACTAATGTTTTTTAGCGTCTTGCCTCTAAGAAGTCTCACAAATTGTATCCAGGATGAATCGTTAACTGAATCAGAGCGAGCGAATCCTATAGTGGACACAAATCTAGTCGAGGTGATTGTGCTCACTATTCATGTTATGGGACGTGAACCACCCCTAGTCCTCCTTTAGGCTCCAGTAGTGGATTCTCAGGGGGGATGTTCTTCAGAATCATTCTCAACATTTCATTTCCTAAAAACCACCAGATTTCAAAGGATCTACTGATTCGTATCATGCTAAAGAATGGTTGGGCATGAAAGAACATATGTTTGAGCTCATGGAGACACCCGAGCTGATCAAGGTGATGTGTTCCAACTTCGTGATAGAATAACCGAGTAGGAGATTGTAGTACATAATGGTGATGGAAAAGAAACATGAGGGATTTTTGTGGAAAGACCATAAGGTTATTTTAACAGACTAGTTCTATCCAGATTCAATGGTGTTGGCCAAGACTGTAGTGCTTTTCATGATTGAGAGGGCTGATAGAACCATGAATAAGTATTCAAATCACATTACTAATATGGTGCAGTTTTAACCTGAGATTGTGTCTAATGTGAGGAGTAAGGCTAGATGATCATGTTAAGACTTATATTAGATATACTTTCTCATGTTTAATACCAAAATACTCCCACTAATGTTGATGTACTTGATATGGCGATGATGTTCAAGATGAACATGAAAAAAAAGTTAGGGTTATTGAGAGTTTCTTTTTCTCCTAGTGGATGTTTAAGTTCCTTTATGGGAAAGGGGAAGATTCATGATTCTCATAATAGTTCTTAAATGAAGGGTCATATAATACTTCTTATAGAACTAGAAGAAAGCCCCATTATTTTCTATCTGTGTGGAAAGCCGAAACATTCTATGTGGGTTTGTACTGAAGCATCCATGAACTGCAGCTCCTGCAGTTTTCATGCTTCGATAAATAGAATTTTACACAAGATTCTAAATACATTTGTGGTTTTATTTTTGGAAGAAATCACTATTACTACATGCCTAAGTGGGATCATTTATATCATATGAGAATAGTTCTGAGTCTGTAATGAAATCGACTACTTTATGCCAAGCCTTCAAAGTGTGATTTCAGGATTTGGGATGTAAAATTCTTGGGACATGTGGTGTCTGAATAGGATATATAAGTTGATCATGAAAATTTGAATGATGTTATGTCTTGGTAGAAACCACATAATGTCTTCAATAATAGAATATTTTTGGTCTTAGATGGATATTATTGTTGGTTCATGAAGGAATTCTAAATGTTGTCTTCCCTAATGACTTCTCTAACTTGAAAGGTGGTGACGTTTGTTTGGAGTAATAAATTTCAAAATTAATTTGTTGATATGAAATGAATTTTGACTACTGTGTTAGTTTTAACTCTTCCAGATGTCAGGCAGGGCTATGTGGTCTTTTATGATGCATAATATTTAGGCTTGGTCTATGTTCTTATATATGGAGATCATGTAGTTGCTTATGGATCTTGTCATATTAAGACACATGAGAAGAATTATCCTACCGATGACATTGATCTTGCAGTTATGATGGTAGTTCTTATGAGTTGGTGGAATTACCTTTATAAGGAAAGGTTTACTATGTATTCAACCAAAAAAATATTGAGTTATATCTTCTTTAAAAAATATTTCCATCTTTGCCAAAGGATTTGGGTGGACTACCTGCCATATTATCACTTTTACATCACCTATAACTTAGGAAAAAATAGTGTCATTTTAGATATATCTACTAGGAAAATTCCAACCCAGGTAGTGAAATTCTTTTAGAAGAGTACAATTTGATGGATCTTTTGGAAAAGTTTCATATTGGTGTTTAGGAGAAAGAGGATGAAGTTTCTTTTTCTATAAATTAGTTGAAACCGACTATTCTTGAGATGATTCTTCGGGATCAAAATCTTGATGTAAAATTCTATATAATTAGAGACACTCTTTATGGTGTGGAGATAGTGGAACATTGGTTGTTCTCCAAAGAATACATTATATTCTATCATGATCGCTTTGTTGTGCCGTTAGAGGAAAGAACAGATGTGGTGGGGGATTTTAATAATTCCTAGTAGGATGTGCACCCACGAACAACTAAGAAGTTCTATGAAATATTGTGACAGTTTTGGTGGCTAGGAGTGAGGTGGGAAATTTCGGAGTTTGTATTGCGTAACTTTACGTGCTAGCAGGTTATGGCTGAGCATCAAAAACCTTCGAGATTACTTCAACCACTTTATGTCCCTACATAGAAGTGGTATGAAATATTTATGGACATTGTGGTTGGGTTTCCTCATACCCAGAGAAATAATAATGTGATATGGTTGTGATGGATAGGCTGACCAAGTTGAATCACTTCATACCCATTCATGAAACGACCAATGCAGAGGAGTTGGGAAATCTCTACATGAAGGAGATCATTCATTTTCATAGAGTTCCATCTATTATAGTCTATGATAAGGATCCTCAATTCACTTATCTCTTTTGGAGAATACTTTAGGTATAACTGGGATCTTGGGTCCATTTAAGCATGGCTTGTCACCCATAGTCAGATGGCTATATAGAAAGAGATATACCAATTCGTGAAAATATTCTCTTAACTTGTGTTATTGATTTCAGTGGGGAATGGAATGATATTTTGGGGATGGATTATTTTCTTATAACAACAGTTATCATTCCATGATCAGAATAGATCCTTTTTTGGCATTGTACGGTCATGATTCTAAATATTTAATGTGTTGGTTATAGATTAGGGAATGTTCATTAGTTGGACCAAGCCTGGTGTAAGAGACGACATCAAAGATTCAATTAATTATGTAGATAATTTTGACTACCAAAAATAGATATAAGTATTATGATGATCACTATCTTCGACCTTTTTATTTCCCTATTAGTGACTAGGTGTTCTTGAATGTATCACCCAATTTGTGTTGTCAATGACTTTAGAGGAAAGGGATGCTTGCTCCGTGTTTCATGGGACCTTTGGAGGTTGTTGAGAAGGTGGTAAAAATTTCATACTGATTAGAAATTACATTTTAGATGATGTTGATACATAATTTATTCAATGTATCATAGGTGAGAAAGTGTTTATCTGATCCATCTCATGTTTTGAGCTAGAGTGATTTTGAGATTGAACTTGATTTGTCTTTGACTAAGTGTCCAGTTAGGATAGCTGATTTTGATAACAAATATCCTTCGTGGGAGGGAGATACCTTTGATTAGTGTTCTATGGAAGTATGTTTATGATAATAATGAGACGTGTGAATGCAAGGAATTGATGATAGAGTAGGGCCTCATCTTTTTGTCATGGAAGAATCTTTTTTGACTTTATGGGGACAGAATGTTTTTGTGGTGGGGAGTATATAGAATCTCATTACAAATATGAAAGGTATGTACTAAAACTTGACATAGATTTTCATTTTCATTGATTACATAGGGTTGAAAATGAATTGGGTGGATACATATAAAGGTGAAATAAGAGATTTTATAGACTCTCATCTTTAACAAGATTTTTCCACAGGATGCTAGATGATTACACATCGTGTAATTGGGATACACAAAGTGTAATGGTTTTTGGAAGAAATTTTTGAATGGATTCACATTGTGAATGTTACATGTTGTGAAAATCATTTACACATAGTGAGTTATTTAATGAACAATTTTCCATTTATATTGACAAATATTTAGTGGTTATGGAAATTAACAGTTTCACGAGGTGTAGTTAGATTAAACCATTTATAATAACCGAACTACGTTTTATTAAACAGGAAGCATGGATAATCTTTTCTTTCCCACTACTCTCTAGTTTCATTTCAGTCATCCCAAAACCATCCCTAGGTTATATTGAAGCTCTCTAACCCTTTCAGATCATTTCTAATAACATTCAATCATTGTTGTTTTTGCAGTGGGATTCCTAGGTAAGCATTCTTCATTTCTCTTCATCTTTATCTCATTTTCCTCATTTGGAATTCCATTAGATCATCCTGATGTTTATATATCTATTCTTTATGATGTTGGATGTTGTTTATAAGATTATATTCAAGGTCTTATACACCTTCACTATCATTAAAGGGTGACATTTCAGGTGTTTAGTATTCAGAAAAAGGTAGGTGATTCTGTCCGGTTTAGCCAAATTGAATAATTATGAATTTATTGTTTTATTTCAACTATTGATTAAAATTAATTGATTAAGATTGATTTCAATTAATTTTTTAAGAATCCAAATCTAGTGAATTGAGAGATTTGACATGGTTTTTTCTAGATAATTTGGAAAACCATCAATTTTATAGAATATGGGTGTGTTTATAAAAATTGGTTTAATTAAGTTGGTTAATTTAAATTATGGATTGGATGAAAATGATTTCAATTAAATTACTTAATTTAATTGTGTAAATGAATTTTTAAATAGATGGAATTTATTTTTTATCGATTTCCATCATGTGAAAATGGATTAAAATGTTTTGATAGAAAACCAATGGTTTATCTTTTTAAAAGAATTTTTTTTATTAAAAACCCATTTTGGGTTTTAAAAAGAATAATGGCATCTGAAATGGGAGGAATGAGATTTAATTTTATATTATGTAGTCTTAAAATAAATTTCCCATAATTGATTTTTTAAGAGTACAAGAAAGACTTAGGTAGTGGGTGAGTTATTTAGACACACTTTAAGTTATTACTGCATTCTAAAACATACATTCAGTGGGTCACATCCCTGATGAGATGTTGATGAGTTTCCTTTGTCCATTTTTAGGGGGATGTGTGTAAACAAATATTATTTAGATTACATAAAGTGTGTAGATTCCTACACCTATAAACCCAATCATACCTTTTCGAAAGATGACTAAGTTGTCTTCTTTTGATTTATATTTGTGATATAAATGTAATAAAATGTAGTAAAATTGCTTTACATGCCTTTTGGATTTACATAAACTATTTTATGTAACTGTTTTATTTAATCCATTTTTTAGAAATATTCCATCACTTGAAAATCATTTTCTCAAAGTCAAATTTTCATCATTTAAACTATATAGCGTGCCTTGTTTAAATTTTCTTTGAGAATGAAAAATCTTCTTATTTTAAAAATTGAAAGAATTCATGCGGTTAATCCATTGTGTACATCTATTATGGATTTTTTGGTGATACCCTACTAGTCGTTTTAGCTCACACCCTACCAGTTTTGAGAAAGGGAAAAGGATCTGTTGGAGGTGTATCCCCTTTTTTGAACCTTGGATGTGGCGAGTTTTATCCTTAGGGACTTGGGTTGTTTTTATATTTTTGGTTAGAGTACTTTGGATTGTTTATACCAAATGGTATTATGGTGCATTAATGCTAGTAAATTTTCGTTTGTTATGCATATTGATTCATCTTATTTAACTTCCAAATTGTTTGTGGAAAAACCATTCCCACTTTCAGTTGTCTGATTCTAGGCGCTAGTCGCCAACTTGGGGGGATAAGGAACATCCTTCAAGACATGTCAAGGATTTATCAGTTATTGGGTCCCTAGGGTACCTAGGATGGATTGTAAACCTTTATCCATGCCTTCAGGCATGATTTAAAATAATTTCACAATTTACTTAGAAGAAAATAAAACAATGAAATTAAGTGAAATCATTCTATAAATTAAAATTAAAAGATTAAATAGTCCAAAAATAATAATAATGAAGTTTTTCAACATAATGGTTCTTATACTTATCCTCCTCTCAAGAAGACATGATAGGGTATAAAAACCATTGGTTTTAATGGGAAGCAAGAACCAAATAATTACCTATATTTTAAGAAGAGAAATAACCCCTGGCTTTAACTGTAACCAAGAAAAAAAGAACCCTATATTTTGATCATAAAAATAATGAAACCAATTATGAGAAGGGGGGGGGGTAGACATGGTTTTACTTTTTTCAAAACTATTATAATTTCTTCTCGACTCTCACTAAAATATTATAAGTATAAATAATGTGAGATAGAGAGATACACTTCATTCGAGATAGAGAGATTTAAGGGTTTATTAAACAAAGAAAAAAGGATCATAAAAAAGAAAGAGAAAGGTTAAAAGAGATAAAAAGATATAAGAAAGAATGATTGAAGACACTTCATGAAAGTTATTGAAGATAAAAAAATTTAGGGATCCCGTTGATGATCATAGTTCCCATGGATTATTTAAACTTTGATATTCTTTTGTAACGAATGATAAAATATGAAACATTGGATCTCTTTGAGAAATGATAAATTGGTGAAGATGAAAGACCATTTTAATTGATGTGTACACTGATGGTTAAAGTTTAAATCTTCCCTTTTTCTCCTTGTATAGCCTTCTAGGATTATCGAGTTATCAAAGGTCTAGACATTATTTAGTGATCCCACCCAATTTTTTTACCATAACTAATGTACACTAAATTGTTATGGAACACTGCCACCAGATTCCATATATCCACCGCCTGGTAGATTGTGGCCTACCTGGGGATGCCTACAAGATGCCTAGTTCCACCAGTTAGTTAGCGAACGTTAATGGTTGGAAATTGAGAATTCTAGAGTAAATTAGGTTCTTACACATGCTACTAGTAATGCAGTAGCACTACACTAGCTAGGTAGTTCTGCATGCGGCAACCTGCATTAAAATAATCCATTTGAACCCATTTCAAATACAATTTCTAGTTGGATGCCTTCATACCACTATGAATTATTAGAATCACTAGAAAAACACATTGAATTATGTTTTAAATAGATTTTAATGTTTGGGATCATTAAATAAAATACACTATGAGGTATAACACATAAAGTACCCAATAGTTATCAGGCCAAAGGATTCGCCCTTCTATCTTTAAATATTATCCCAAAACTCCTCTACCTACTTTATAACCCCCATGTAACACAAAAACCCAACAATTAGATTAATATTCTAATATTAGATGTGTTTTCATAATTAGATAGATCATTATATTTACACCACATCTTCTCCATGCCCATCACTAAAATCTTCCACACTTTCATAACTTTCAACTTGTTATCCAGTTTTCTCTTAATCTTATCTATCAACATTCAAAGTTGTTTCGTTAAATTTGTAACCATTAAAAGAGTGAAAAAATACCTTCACATAAACAAAATAAAGAAATTACATATTATTGTTTAGTAGAAAAAATAATTTTTCATTTGGAATATATCCATAGAAAATATCTGTTAATTCATTTTTACTCAAAACATCACATGCTTGAACTTATAAATTTAATGGAAAAAATGATGTTAAAAACCATATTATACCTTGATTTTTTAGTGTTATTATAACATATCTTTTACATAGACATATCAATTTACATAAAATATATACATTGGTTCTGAATCTGTACTTGTTTTCCAATCGCGTGTGAGGGATTGGGTGTACTGCACTTATGAATATTCACATACTTATCTAAATATTATTCAATATTTTAAGTCTTGTATTCAAATCCACAATTTAAATGGAAAGAATTTATGTATAAACACATTAATTTTCATTAATTCTCTAAAAATATTAAAAAAAATTCGCTATTCATATATAAAATTTATAAATACGATACAAGTTATCAAATTAAATTCATCGATGAATGAGCTTAATTTGTTTTCTTCATATACAATCTTTTTCACATTGAACTAAAAATATAAATATATAAAAGCTTCAAGGGTTGAGTTGATTTAATATTCACTCATTTATATAAATAATTAGAAATCTTATTCTTTTTATTTATAGTACATTCTCATTTACTTAGTCAATTCTGTAATGTAACATTAAAATAATTGTCTACTAAAATCTACCAGTTCAACCTGATTTGATAGATGTGTCAAATCTAATGATTTCACAACTATTTATTACCCTTCAATATGATGTAATGATATTTTTTTCCTTCTCCTTCTTTAAATAAGTTTTTTTAGTCAACTATACTTGATACATAACACATATATTCAAAAATATTTAAAAAAACATTTATCTTAATGAAATATCACTTCATTTACCTTATAACATAGTTTATAAACACCGAAAGGATTGTGTTCTAAACCATCAATAAAGAGAGTACTCTTTGGATTCATCTTTTTTCTATTATTTATATAGATCTTATTAATTTTATTTCAAACACTCCATCATTATTGAATGATAAAAATCCTTCTATAAAATTTTCAAAGGAATTAATCAATCTCATATCACCTATCATATGTGGAAAACACACAAGGTTGAGTATCTATGGGAAAATATTTTAAGATTATTACAATTTAAAATACACCCAGAGATATTTATAATTTACCATATTTTTATACTTTTAACATATTTAATATATATTCATACTCAATTAACCGGAAAAAATAATTGGTTATTACTCAACCAAGAAACCTGGATAACCATATATTCAATAGATTTAATTCATAACATGAAAGTAATTATTTAATTAAACTCCAAAATTTTCATCCACTTATGATATATTTTATTAGGTAATCTACTTATTAAATTTATATATTAAAATTGATATATTTTTTTAATATCATTAATTCCTCTAAAAATAGATATTTTTCTTTTTATATCGATCACAACAATAATAGTTTTTGAAAAATAAAAAACATCTTGAAAAAACTGCCCATTATTCAAATTATGACCCTGTCATTCATTTATCTTTAATTCCATTTATTCAGTCCCATTTTTTAAAATAAAAATTGTTATATCTTACTAATATATTTCCCATAACATCTCAATGTTTTCTAGAATTTTATGTTTAATTTATAACAAATTTAGGTTCAAATCGTTTTTTTTGAATTTTCATAATTTTAGAATTCACCCTATGAGGAAAAATTCTTGTTCTTCCATATATTTAATTTCACACTATTATTATTCTCCATATATTAAAAAAAATGAATCATCAGAATGATATTTTGAATGATTTTAATAAAAAGAAATACTCTAGTATATTTCACTAGTATTATCACTACTCTATGAAAATTCAGAAAATTCATGTATACATTTTTTTTTCAAAATTGATTTTTTTCCTATTCAATTAACTTTTATACTTAATTAATTTTTTATAAAAATAAAAAATATCCTTAAATTTTAATTTTATTGACACCTTCAGTATGTCATTCATCTTCTTCTACTTTGAGGGTGATGCAATTAAAATATCCATTTCTTTTACAAAATGTTATTATATTTCTTTGTGGTATTTGTCAATATTGATTATAACCTGAGGCATCTTAACCATTTTATCATTATCCTTATTTATTTATGATATTTTATTAAGACACTCATTCATCTATGTTTTCAAAATTAATCCCATTTCTATTTCATCTTTATCTTCTTTACTAGAGAACTTCTCTTTATTCACCTTGGAAATCTAAAACCTCTTGCTAGGATACCATCATGATAAATTATGTTCAAATTTAGTTTCATCATAATCTTATTCCCACATAATTTTAAAATAACTCTTATTCTTGATTCCTAAAACTTTACTGTCATTTTCTATATAATTTTACTTCCTCTTGCTGAATTTTTGAAGTATTATTCCGATAGAACTTATCTGATTTTATATCTTCATCTTCACTCTAATCTCCCGTAAACATCGGATGATTTATAGTCAAATATATAATTACTAAAAAATTGAAAAACATAAAAATAAATCTTCTAGGATATCTACCTTTTTCTCTTTTGGAAGCATCTTAGGATAAGTGATATTATCGTATTTATATCCATGTCCACATATGTATCTAAATTTTAATCTTTAATTTCTTCCTTGACCACATTATTAGTCTCCCCATTCTTATAGGCTTGGAAATATATGTCCTTCGAATTTATAATTCTCTTATTAAAATAATATCTTTTAATCATTTTATATAAAACTAGCACATCATGAATGTTATCCAATTGAAATGCATTAAAATCTTGATCATCAAAAGATAACCATTGTCCCCAAACATGTTTGGAAAGATATAAAATAACTTCTCTCTAATCATTGAATACAATATAATGTCTAAATAATAACTCGTAAATCTTAGAATCTCATTAGAATTAGCAACTAAATAATTTATAGATTCTCCTTCAAGCATATTAATTCATTCTAGTTGGTTATTCTAGATTTTAATTTTTCCCTCCATAACTTATCATTACCATCATGAATATTTGATATATTCTCTTAGATTAATCTCACCATCTTGATTCCCATAACATTTATGAACTCTTTTTTAATTTTTCTGAAAAGATATAATTAATATCACATCTATCAATCTAGGTATTATTTTGATTAGTTAGATTTATCATTTCACATTCCTTAAATGAAGTAAATCCATTAGTTACAATAGTAAGTACCTCTATACCCAATAATAGAAAGTGTAATAGTATTATTTACATGAACTAATTTTATTATTTCACTTAAAATATTTCAAATAATTTCTTGTTAACTTAAATAATGTTATCCCTGATGAAAAAAAGTTAAAATCAATAATGATAATAAATTAAGATAAATTCCCACAAAAAAATTAAATAACCATGACATCCTCAAATTAAAACCATATATCGGATACCAATTATATATGGAACTACAAAAAATAATATTTGAGGTGAAAATTTGATTATTCACTAAATGGAGGGTGAATCAATGAATCATAATATTTTATGACTATTTTTTATCAATATTTGTTGTCAATTAATATGAACAAAAGTAAGTTAACTCCAAAATTATTCATATCTGGTTAAACATTTTTCATATCCATACACTAATTAACAACAAAAAAATACCCAAGGTTCACTAATAAAAAGAAATAAATATATCCATGGAATGAAATTATATTTTCCACTTATACATGATCCTCTAGAAAAATATTTCAATTAGTAGTGCTTATCCTTGAAACTCATGTCTATACAATTGTCACTCATTAAGTATAATGTTCTCTTGAAGTACCCAATTGAAATGTTTAATAACCATGTACTTATTTTCAACCATGAGTAAGATAATTAGAATGCGATTATGTATGTTTTGAAATTTTACTAAAATTTATTGAGTTGTTTGAAGTTGGTTTGAAAATATTTAGTTCAATTATGGAAATTACATATTAGTGGAAATTTAAAAAGTTTAATTCCTTAATATTCATTTTTGGACTGGTGAGTAGTAATATTTGGAAAATGCATGAATATCCATGAGTATTATAAGAGTCATTATAGAATCTATAAGATTCATTTTATCTATGGAAAAGAGAACCCTCAAAGGCATGATCATTCCATAAAAGTCATTGAGAATGCATAATATTCATTTTAAATTTCTATAAGAGCCATTCTGAATGTTATAAAGTTCATTGGACTCTTTATAATAGTCATAAGTCATTCAATGATATTAATATAATTTCTATAAGGATCATAAATTAACTATATATTATAAAATTAATGAATGAAACCTATGTTCTATAAGAAACAATACAATTTTATAATAGTCATTAGTGTACTCTAAGAGTCTTTTACTCTTTGGGAAATAAATAATATTAATAAACTAAAAAAGGAATGGTCTTACACTAAATAATTTAAGATTAATTTATTTTATAGAATTACTATATATTATAATTTTTTAAATAACATAAACTATAAGATTCCTTAATTTATCCAATATAAAAATTATAAAGTCAAAGAATTTAGGATTTTGGGGATTGAAGAATATGATATCCCAATATAATTATACACAATATTCTTATAAAATGGGAAAATGTTAAGCTATTTTAGAATTGAAATATCACAATACTAGTTTCATTGTGTAATTATAGAACTAATTTTAATGAATTATGAATATAAGAGTGTAAGATGATATTATTTAGAATTTCAAATAGAAATATTTTTAATTTATTATATTGGTAAGGTAGATGATTTATTTGGATTTATTAACTATAATATCAGGATTATGAAAATCATAGAGTATTTCCATTTATTAATATAGAAATAATATTCTAATAATTATATGTATATAAAAGAATTAAATAAAGAAGGATATATTGATTGGGAATTTATAATTTAGTGTTCATAAGATGATATAGTAGAAGCATATCAAACCAAAGTAGTGATGATATAAGATGGATAAAGACTATAACCGAGAGTTTTAAACTGTGACGAACACCTATAAAGGCTTACCATTTATTGATCTCTAAGATCATGAAGAAGTGATCATATTTTTTTATCCTCCCATGAAGGCTTGTAGATGATGATATTAATTAATTGTTTTCAAAGAAAACGAGAATCAAAAGTGATCTTTCTCATAATATTTTAAAATTATTTAACTATTAGTGAGTGGATATGTAACTAGAGGGATATTTGGATGAATAGTGGGAGGATATGTTTTTATTTGATTGGAAATGAGTTTTATAGGATATACATTGTTTCTATTATTGATTATAGTGTAAAATCCACAAATAAGGGTAAGCAAACAATCACAACAAGGATTAGGCACCCACACTAATACCGATCCTTTACAATATTATTATTCCCTGTGTAATTTACTTTATTCTATATTCTAATAATTATGAGAGATAATTTGGGTATATAGGATCCTAAAAAGTTAGAATGGTTTATTTATTAAAATGAAATAGTACAAGGAGACACCAATAATTCAACCTTTCTTTTTAGTGGTATAACACAAACCTAATAAAATTAAATTGGTTTTAAAGATAACTTGGTTTTCCTATATAAAAATTAACAGAAACTATAAAAGGATAATCATAATTATATTAATACTATAGGTTACACATTTGGAATAAATGGATTTTTATTTATCTTCTATAACCTGGATTATAATTTAATGACGCATCGACAATGCGAATTCCTGATTTTGAGAAGAATACCCTTTCACATTATATGATAACAAAAATTTATAAATTTAAGGAAAATATCATAAATCCATTATCATTTCTCTATTAAAGAAGTTTTACACAAAATTTATATTGTAAAAAACATCTAAAACAATATGGGATAAACTAGAGAGTAGTTATAAAAGAAATTTGAAATTTAAATAGGAAACATTGAAAATATATAGTAGAAAATTTGAGGATTCAAATATGACTTATTAATAGAGAATTAATGAAAAATTTATAAGAGTCAAGGAAATTTTCAGAAATATCTAATGGAATGAATAAAATATGAAAGATTCTATAATTGTCGAAAATTTGATGAGACATTTTGGAAACCTATTTGATCATAAATTTTCATCATTAAAATATAGATATGATTTTATACTTGATGAATTATTTAACATTATCATTTCGTGTGAAATAGAAGAGATTCCAGTATTCAAAAAGAATATCAAGGTAGAAAAGGATTTAATGCTCATGAGAAAAATCAAAATTAGAGAAGAAAAGTAGAAGATTCAATTAAATCAAATAATTTGTTAGATGATGAATACTCTAAGATAATTATAAATTTTATATAAAAAATTAAATGTGAAAGAATAGTTATCAAATAAATCTCTATCTAAGCATTTACAATTTTTTTGTCATTTGAATCTTTTTTATAAACTCTCTAAAGAAGAATAGTAACGAATATGAGATAGATGAACAATATGGGAATAATTAGAAAAATAAATGGGGTATAATTACAAATATTTGAACAAATATGGTGAAATAAAGATGATTTTTCATGAAACAAATTAATAACTTTAATGAAAACATAATATGATGATATCCCCTCATCAAGAACCTAATAAAAATTTGAATCTATTGAAAATTGGAAAAACTTTATTGAACCTGTTGAAAAATTTGTAGAGACCTGATGTAGTGAATAAAAAAATGTAAAACGACATATATAAACTTCATGTTGATGGATAAACCATAGAACTATCTAGAGTAGAATAAAAAATTACAAAATTTAGTAGTTTATTAAAAAATGAAAATTTAAATAATACTGATGGAAAATATGGTCATATCAAAAGAGAAGTGTCTTATATTTATGAAATAAAAAAATTCAAGTTCAATTTGATGATCATGAGGAAATCAACAAAGGTATTTATTAGAGGATAAAATTTAGGGAGTAATATATAGGTAAGACACATTTATGGTGTTTTGAATTTGTAATAACATTAAAGAAATAAAAAAGGAGAAAAATACATTAAAATATAATCATATTAGTCTTAGGTTGTAATTGTATGGAGATTAGAAGAGTGGGTTAAAAGTATCTATATGAAATATCAAAATAAACATACTATTTATAATAGTGAAAATTAAAATTCCATGTTCAAACATGTTTGGTGAAATATTATTAATGAGAATCACTTTTCTAAATCAATAAAAGTGGATAAAATCTCAAAAATACATTTTCACCAAATGTCAATACAAGAAATAAAAATGGTATCCTGGATAGAATTATCATCTATATGTAAGATAAAGGTATATAGGATACTACAATGTTCTAGAGTGCTTAGGAATAACCGCTAATCATATTGGTATAATATATCACTATTAGGGAAGATAAATGGAAGAAGGCAAGTCTATTATGAGAATATAAAAATAGATTCTAAAAGGAATAAAGCTAAGAAAAAAATCATCATTTCTACCAATAAAAGACTAGTCAAATTTCATTAAATATTATTTGGAAGATATGATTTGTAAGGTCACTATTTTAAGGATTCTATTACTAATCATCTTGAATATCATTACTATAGTGTCAAATGGAAGGGAATCCAAATATTTAAGGAGAAAAGTCATTTTTATAACATTTTATTGAATTATTACAAGATATAGAATTCATGGATTCATGAAATTGGATTTTACTCATATATGAATAAAGACATAAAAAATTAAATAACATTATAAATTTAGTAGGGGTAGTGAAAATTGGTAATGGTTATTCTATAAAAATAAAATGTGTTTGAATTGCTAAAATAGAAACCCAAAACGTGACATCAATAGATGTTATATTTGTTCAAGGGATGAAGAAAGATCTACTAAATGTAATCTGAATATAATATTATTGACATTGGGTTATTTTCATTAAATATTGATGTATTATTTTAAGAATGAAATATGTAAAAACTATCAATATAGGTAAAATATCTGGTAAAAATATATTCCAAATTAATGATCCCACAAATTATTTTTATTCCAGTTCCAATGATGAAAACAATTTATGATAAATACATATTAGTCATGGTTACACCACCTTGTCATTTGTTTAATTTACTTATAGAAATTTATGTTAATTTACATTATGAGTCTTTTGGATTAGAAATATATAATTAGAAATAGTTCGTTATAGATATACGGTTACTGAATTATTTTTTTCAAATTATTAAAAATATGAAATTATGATTCTACCTAACTTTGAGTTTAAGAGTTTTACCCTCCACTCTTCTCCCATCTCATGATGAAAACCTAGGGTGTTTGCATGGGGATCTCTTCTTCCACCTAGTATTAATTTTTATCATCCAAACCAGTGATTTAAACTGGATTATCAATCTTAACCACTCTTTTATTTTTTTTCTCCTATATTCCCTCTACCTTGTTCAATTTATTAATAGGTTGTCATTCTTATATAAACCATAATTAATTTATGTGTTGGATTTAGAGTTTGGGGTGATCTAATCTTGGGGTGATTAGATTTTTAAGAATCACTGAGGATATTTATTTATTTGTTTGGGCATTCAGCATCGAATGAAACTTGTTACTACTTGGTTGCACTTGAATTGAAGTAGTTGTTTTCTTATATTTCCAATAATTAGAATGAAATGGTGTTCCAAGGGTTTTCAATAGCTTATTATGTTAAATTAAATATATATGTGATATTCTTATGTAATTTTATGAATGTTTCTAATTATTCCTCACTAAAAATCAAAGTTGCTGAATGGTTTTCTAATTTATAAATAGTGTTTGTGTGAAAAGGGTTTATAATTTATTTAAATTGTATAATTTTTATGAATAATGAAATTTGATCCAATTTGGGTCTTAGAATGTCCAAAGTTTGATTTTATTGAAAAAGTTGGCTGATTTAGTGTTTTTTAACTATTTGAAGGAAAAAATGGAATTGAATATTTAAATTATTTTAAGAGAGTTTTAACATAAATTATTTCAAAAGGATATTTAAAAAAAATCAAGTGGTGTAATCTGGTTAGTATTCTGAGATTATTTTGGTAAATACACATTTGGTAATTTTTATATCATTATTTATGGAGGACTGAGAATTCCTCTTAATACCCTTTGTTTAGTGATATTTGATATGTATTATGGCCATGGGGAGGGGTTTTTATTATTATTGTATATATGATACAGAAATAGGTTGTTTCTTATGAGTGTGTTTTAAGTGAGGTGAAATTTATGTTTATGATTTTACCAATGATTTATTGATGTATTTCATTTTTTTTCTTTTAGTTGATTAATTTTATTAGAACCCAACTAATTAGAAGAGTGGTTTGAATTTATGCTACACTAGTTTTTATCACATTATGACTAGTTTCCCAAAGATTAAGGATATACCCTAGATTCTAGAGGTTCCCTAGGGAGGCGTGAGTGGAAGAATCACATGGCTATTGATATGGTTTTGGACACAATGTTGGTCATATGTTAGTATCATGTAATATTTCTATCTAGAACCATCCCACTAAAGAACCTAGTGAGTTTCCAATGATTCGTAGTTATTAAAATAACATTACACATTGAATTACCTTATTATTAATTATATCCACTAATTATTTTGGAATGTTTGGAACCATATTAAATTTTTCATTGTCTATTTAACTTCATGTCATTGACTATTTGGTGTCTCATTGTATTATACCTTTTTCATTTAGATTATCTAGTTTTTTTAAAAAAAAATTCTAAATTGGATTTGAAAATAGTGGTTCCAAATAAAAATACAGGTTTCATTTTACATATTGACTTTTAATAAAAGGGAATTGTTTTTTTGTTTTGTAAAATCTTATAAAACACCATTTTATTTTTGAAAAGGGTTGTTGTAATAGGATTTTTTCAATCCTTATTTTTTAAAAAGGGTGGTTTAATGAAATGGTTTTTATCATGGTATTTGTTATAATTTTATTATATGTGAAAAAATATTTTATACTTTTGATTTTAATCTATCATAAATGAAATGTCTTCTTAAAGGAACTACACAAACTTCTTAGTGCAATCCTATTGTCTCAATTTTTTCTCACAACCTATATATACATGTTGGTGCATGTATATTTTATGTCTTATATGAGATAATCAGGTTATGATATTTTCCATGATTCATTATATGGTTGGTCCAATGGAAGATAGCTCTAGATGCACTAAGTAAAATTGTTTCATAAGTAGATCATCAATGGTGTTTTAGGATTGGTTTAATTTCAACTATCATTATGTTATTCGTTAATATTTTCATCCTAGATTTCTCTTTTATATTTGTTTTATATACTTGATGTTTTCCATTTCCCTATAATTAGTTTTATTTTAAAGAATTATTTATGAGTTATTTATTTATTTATTAAAAATATACTATATTTGGTAGTTATTATTATATATATTGTTATTTTTATTCAAGGGTGTCTAATATACAGATGATTCCTGTAGGAATTTTGAGTCAAATCTATGATGTGGATGTTTATATTTTTAGGGGTAAATAATTCCCAAATTTTTTATGTTTTGATACCTTGGTGATTTCACCATCCCATGGCAGCTGGAATGATCTTTGGTACGTATGGATGACCTTCATGGGTACCCAATTGGTAGTAGCCTATGTTGGTTCAATACAAAATGGTATTAAAGTGCCTTTTTAATATCTAGGGTGCATCTTGGTAGTATATAGAAAAGGTCTAGTTGAACTCAATAGGTAGATCATGAGCATGTTATTTATCTCCTCCTTTTGAGGCGAAGCTTGAGTATCCAAAGGTGTTTAGAATTTTAATCTTGAATTTTTATTTATTAACACTATTTTGATGGATTTTAATTTGGAATGATGATATTTGGATCCCAAATGAGTCTATTAGTGATCTTGGGGGTCTCCATGATCAGTAGGGTTGAAAAGATAGAGATATAAAAATAGTGTTTCATAATTATATTTCAATAACTATAAAACCAATTGGATCCCATGTGGATAGTTTGAGAAACCATTACAATTTTTTTCATATTATTGGTGCATGGTTTTCGAACCTAGGTATGAAAATCACATGAAACCATGTTTCTCCCCTAAAAGTTATATTCTTCATCCCCTTATTTTTAAATTGATTGCATCAGTTTTTACAATAGATGTGATAATAAATAAGGGTGTTTTTATTGAATTGAGATTTTCATATGTGTGCCTGATTGATGTTTTTTTAAAAATTGGTTTTTTCCTTTCAAGTATACTTGTATGATTAAGAACGGTTTTGGGGTATAAGATATATTATATAACTTTATTTTGAAAAGTTTCTAACCCTCATGGGATATATTTAATTGGATTCATAGTTTGTTTTTCGTGGTTATGAATTTGGAAAGAAATTTTGAAAATATTTTATAATGAAGGGGGTTCCTTATTTATAAAATGTATTTTTTGTTATATAAGCTGGCTTATTGTTATGAGCACCTGGAAAGAGTATATTTAATAAATTTTATTTTTAACTTATGAAATATTTTCTAAATGGGAAAATAATATGTTTAAAATGAGAGTAAAATGTTGTAAGTGGGTTCTTGTTTACAAAGTGGGCATGATTTAACAAAATCATTTTAAAATAATAAATGATTTCCTATGATTTAAAATGAAAAAAAAAATTGTGTGGATTTTTTTTGTATTTAATTAATCTGATTTCGCACATTTTAACTGATTAGGTTAATTTTTTGTGTTATATAATGTATTACACCTAGAGAGTATTGAAAAAAGAGTGGAAAGTCTGTTCTGAGGGATGATTCCTCTCATTTCAATGGAGTGGTTCTTCTATTTTATTAATTCAATTTATCTTAAAAGAGATTATTAGAGAGGGATATTCTTTGATTAGACCCCATCCAAGACTCTATAGGTTATTTTCTATCCTCCTTCCACTGTAGTTAATGTCATATTATGGTAGTTAAGTGTCTAGAGAGTATTTAAGGTATATTCAGTTCTTAAGAAATTCCTCAAGCATCAAATGTCATATTCATTTTTAAATTGTTAAAGGGACCAATTAAACTATGGTTGGAGACCATGGTTTCATCTCCATTACATGAGGACATGTCTTTTTTTGTAGAATAAATTCATTCACTTGTTTTATCCATAGGATGTAAAATCAGAGAAGACTATAGAGTTCAATGGATTTTATCATGGTGAGTAGTTGGTAAAGAAGTATGAAAATAGTTTCTTCGGTCATGTGTTATTTTATCTTGATATAGTCTGGAATTATTTCTTAAAAGATTATTTATTTAAGAGAGGCATCCTCTTAGACCATAGAGTCACTATTTTTAAATAAAACATAGTATCCTATGAGGAAAATGTTGTGAGTGTCATGTTAGAGGAAGATAATTATACAAGGAATCAAGTAGTGATGTGTTCCTTAACTATAGTTATTGAAGTGCAATGTGTTGCATTTGTTGTCAATGAGGCATGAAGTTGTCATGGAATGAATGGAAGTCAAGGAATGTCAAGATGTGAATGACAAAGGTTGTGATGGTGTTGGTGATGAATGGAGAATGGCCATGGTACTAAGATGCCTGTCACTTAGGAGATTCACTAAGTGGCATTGGAGATTATGGTTGAAACATTCTCCATTGATATCTGACGATTGTTGAGCTGCTCTTTAAGTTCATAGAACTTGTATCCTGATGATACAATGTCACAACATTGATTGAAGACCATGCATTGTATTGACAATGCATGAGGAGATGAAAGAAGATCCATCCACAACTTCTAAGTGGGTGAAGTGGATTAAAGATGTCCATGTACTAACTCTTAGTGCATGTGAATTGGAAGTGATCCAACTTGATCTCTGATTTGATCAATGAAGAACATTGAAGAAATCTTTGATTCAGGAGCATCGGTTGATGGAAGAGCCTTCAAGAATTCCATTCTTAAATGACAATATATGTTGAGGAGATTGGAAGAATTCTTATGAAGAAGAAATGAAGAAATGGAAGAAATGGAGAAGAAGAAGAATAATTTGAAGTGGCATTTGGCTTAGAAGAAGGAATGGCATTTGAACTTGGTTACTTTGTTTTTAACAAAGTACTTGTTCTATTTACTTGCAAAAAGATAGCCATCTCAAGCCAGCCTTAAGGGTTCAACCCCCAAGGCACATGTGGGCCTAAGGCGCCACGCCCAAGGGGGGATCCCATGTGGCCAGCCCGAGAGGCAGGGGGGCCGTGTATAAGCCCCCGGAGGACACGCGGTGGTGAAACCCGTGCGCCCGGAGGGTGCATAGTGGGCGCTAGGAGCGCGCCCGCAGGGGCGAGAGTGGGCGCAGAGCGCGCCCGCAGGGAGAACACGGTGCGGGGCGGCACCGTGGAGGGAGAGAATTCAACTGAGCCGGTTGGGGGAGCGCTTAGTTGATAAGGCGCGGCAATTCCGCTCCCCGTTTTGATGTGGGACGCGGAAATTTCACCCGGAAGCGATCCTGGCCGCACGATCGATCGCACGCCAGATCTCGGCCGCACATCTGATCCGCGGCGAGGCGATCTGATCCAGGCCGTCCGATGTATTTCGATCGCCCGATCCAACGGCTCCGGGCTCGTCTCCTTCGTCGAGCCACCCCGAATCCACCCGCGAGCCGCCGCATGAACCAGAGCCTCCCGACGACTGCATTCGCGATTTCGGCCACCTCCGACGAAGATGAAGACACCATTGAGCTTGTCTGGACACACTGAACATATACATGCAATAAAATATGCATGCACACGTTGGATGAAGATTTCGGTTGAGGCCGAGGCAAGAGAAGCTGCCGAGGCCACGTAGGGTTGATGATTTGCATGGGTTGATCTTTAACAAAGGTCGTGCATGCGTTTGTAGTCACATGCACGTGAAGAAGAGAAAATAAAAGAAGCCGCGTGAAACAGCGAAGGAAAATAAAGATTTGAAAGATCTTTGAAGATCCAAAGATTTCGGGGATTCGAGATTTATCCCACGCGGAAGGCAGAGGCTCTCTTCGCCTATAAAAGAAGAGCCCAAGGCTCCAAAGATGCTTGATGATCCTTTCTCGAAAATCAGAAGACCCGTGAGTGCCTCTGCCTTGCGAAGAAAGAAGCCACCGCGCAGAACATTGCGCGGCTGTTGTCCCGAAGACACCCGAGGCTTTGAAGTGTTCCCTGCGCGCCTACTCCCTTGCGCGACAGGAAGAACCCGAGGCCGCATCCTTGCGCGCCTGAGGTTGCATCCCTCTCTGCACGCGGACTTGCGTGGCAGGAGGTGTTTGCGCGGCCACTTGTGCTCTTGCACCTGCGCGCCCGAGGTGTTGCACTTTGCACACCCGAGGTATTGCGCGGCCCTTGTGCACCCAAGTGCTTGCGCGGCTTGGTGCCTTGCGAGGAAGGCAGTAAAGGCCACCACATCTAGTGTGTGTGTGCCAAGTGGAGAAGAAGGCCCTACGGCTGGTGGGTGCAAAACAAGAGGAAGGCCGAGGCCTTAGTGCCTTGTGTGCAAAATGAACAAGAGTTGGCCGTAGCCTTGTGTGTGTGTGCAAGAAGAGAAGGAAGGCCGTGGCCGTGTGTGTGCATAACGAGGAAGTCCACACTATTTGTGTGTGTGCAATTCAAGTGAAGGCCGAGACTTGCATGCCTTGTGTGCATGGTGAAGATAAGACCCTATGGTTTTGGTGTGTGCAAGGAGTACCCAAGGCTTGAACCCTTGTGTGTGTGCTAAATTGGAGAACACACTTTGTGTGTGCACTTGAAGAAGAGGCCGAAGACTTTGGGGTGTGCAAAAAGAGGAGGAGGCCCTAAACATTGGTGTGTGCAAAAAGAAAACAAAGAGGCCGAAACTAGGTGTGTGCACTAAGAAGTGTGTATACACTTAGAAGAAGAAAAGGGAGGATATCCACACAAAGAAGAACACACATTTATGTGTGTAGACAAATTGCATAAAGTGTGTGAAGATTGAGAAGTAGGTGTGTGCTGAAAAGAATTACACCCTCTGAGGGTTTACTGCACCAAGAAGAGCAGAAGGGGAGTGCATGCATGCATGCATGCACGTGCACACGTGAACAGAGCCAAATCAGTGGTGTGCATTTTAGTTGACCAAGACCAGGAGGATCTTGAAGAAATTGAGAAGGCCATGCACTCAGTGCATGAAGATGATTTGAAGTGAGGCTGGACCAGACTGAAGTTAAAGATATTATTTGTCTGAGTATTCAGTAGTTGGAGAGAAGCCAGGTCATCCTCAGAAGAAGGAGATAAATCCTGAGCAAGATGAGAAGACCTGATCATCACAAGTGATCAGAGGTACAGAGCAAGGCCAGCAGCCTTTATCCCAGGCTGCTGAAGATACTTGAAGAACTTAAAGTGAAGAAGAGCTACTCGTGCGACTCGAGGAGCCAAGAGAAGACCCTGTGGGACTCAGGGAGAAGAAGTCTTCAGTGGGATTCTGGAGCAGGCCAGTGGGACTCTGGTAACACTGTGGGACACAGTATAAAGACCCTCCTGTGGGACTCAGGAGAGATACGGTGGGAAGCTGTATCGACCATTGTAATACTAACAGATTATAATGGGAGAATCCATGCTGGGAGGGCATGGCAAGGATGTAGTCCTTTGGTGCCGAACCTTGTAAATCCTTGTGTCCTGTGTCTTTTCATTACTGCATTATCCGGGAAAGGTTGAGAGATACAAGAAGAGTGGATCGAGGCTTTAACCAGCCATAGAGGTTTAATTGATAAGGAATCAATTAGTAAAAAGTTTTAAGGGATCACTGATTCACCCCCTCCCACTCTCAGTGATTCACAATGATCTGGGCACTTCAATTGGTATCAGAGGGAGGTTACCTCTAAAAGATCCAAGAGAGTCTATATGGAGTTCAGATTTGAGGAAATGAAAGAACAGCCTCAAATGGAGATATCTGCCAAGACTCTGAAAAACAGAATGAAGAAACAGGCCAAGAAGATAAAGAAAGTCTGTCCTAGCTGTGATGAAGTTGAAACAATGAATGATCTTCAGAGTGCACTCAAATATCTTCAGAAAACAGTTCCCATGGAAGTGGAAAAGTGTATAGCTACAGGCATCCATGATCTTCATGAAGAAAAATCACAGTTAGAAGAAGAAGCCAATGCAATGGAAGATCAATTGGCAAAAAGGGTTGGCATAACCAACACTCTCAGAAAGCTGGTGAAGGCTAAGGATGAAACAGTTTCTCTTTGCAATAATAGATATGAAGACACTGCTGAAGAATTGCAAAGGAGCCTTTCTGAGAATGAATTCTTTATGATATTAGTCAAAGATGTTTTCCATGCACTGGAAAAGAGGCATAAAGTGTCAATGAATGTCAGAGATGCTCAACTCAAAGACAAAGTCAAATTGGTGAAGGAGCTGGACAATTCATTGCAAGAATTAAAGAAGGTGCATGACGACCAGATAAAGCAGCTAGAAGAGAAATGGGAAGGAAGGCTAAGAACTATTGAGGATGAGAAGAACTCCCTCAATATGAAATGCTTAGAACTGGAGGTGATATTGAAAAATCAGCAATCACCCAAAGCCACATCCTCCCAGTCAGCTGAAAGTAGAAATGTTGCTACTCAAGTATGCATTGAGCAGGAAGATTCTAAAAGAAGGACATCCTCTAATGAAAGGGCAACATCTTCTAAAAAGAAGTTACCATCCATACCATCTTGTACTCATGCTTCTAAAAGTGTTTCTACTAAAAGTGCAGGATGGAAGAATGAATCCAGACAAGTATGGATGAAGACAGTGAAGAAAGAATGCTCTCCTGAAACAACACAGCAAGTCAAGAAAAGTACCCAACAATCAGAAGGACTGAAAAGGTCAAGATTTTTGGGTCAGTGTTGGTGTTGTAACAAGTATGGGCACTGTGCAAAGGATTGTTGGTACAATCCACTGAATGTCAAAGCACAAAGGAAGCCCATGCCAAGGGGGAGCAAGCCAGAAGAAAAGAAGCAGTATCCACAGGTCCAGAGACATCTGTTTACTGCAAATAGATTTGGATTACTTGACAACATCTGGGATGATTGCAAAAGTGGTCAAAAAGATACATGTCAATCTCCAACTGTATCCAGATCTCAAAAGAAGAAAAGATCACAGAACCTGGCTCAGAAAGAATCCTTGGGAAGCAAGCATAAGAAAGTGGAAAATGCTCCCAAGAAGTGTTTGAGAAATGAAGAGAAGTCCTTGGAGTCTGAGTCCAAGAAGGGTGATGCATCCAGAAGGACCACCAAGAAGTGCTTCTACTGTGGAAAGAAAGGTCATATCATGGATCTTTGTAAAGAAGCCATGAAATGCAATAGAGGCAGACTGAACTCAAACAGACAATCAATCCAGAAGAAGCAGAAGGGATTGATTGAAAACAAGTTGCCTAAGAAAGGTAGCTTGACAGCATCAAAAGAACCATGTGGAACTTCCAGAACTGGGGCCACTCTTATAAATGATTTACTTGTCATATGGCCACATCAGTTGCAACTTGCCAGAGAACTACAAAGAGTTGAAGATGAAGCTCTGGCAATTGCTAAAGCAAAAGGGAAGAAGAAGGTTTCACATGAAGATGGTTTGAGAACCACACCAGCACAATCATCAATGAAGATCAAATGTGCAAGTGTGAAGAATGGTGAAAATGGGACATCTCGGTTGAGAGAATCTTCTCAACCTTGTTGTTCACATTGATGAACCAAGGAGGTTCCATCTTATTCCCTTATACATTGGTATTTACATGTGATAACATTGCAGGGAATTGAAGATGATGATCATTCTCAGCTGGAGGATGGATTGGATTGAATGGAGTGCACCCCTTGAGGGGGAGCCAATCTGGAGAAGATGATGTTTTGAAATTAATATCATCTTGAGAAAGTAGATGAAAGGGGAAGCTTTATCTTTGCACCTGAACATTCTAATGTGTTTTGTGGAGTATGTGTAGGATTTAGCAATTCATTGAATATCTGAAAAATTTCAAACCCCTGAAGCATGATCTCACATGTATAGTGAAATGTGGACATCATTGAAAAATCTTGGTTACATCACTCTTGTTTTCTACACCGGGTTAGCCCAAGTAGACTTAGAGTTGATTTACTAAAGGTTCTTTGCTAAAGAGAACATGTGACATCATCCCTCTCTCAGTGTTTTTCAAGAAGATACAATTCAAAGGGAGGAAGTGATTTTTGAAAGAGAACCACACCACACCTTTGCATTTGATTGCCAATAAGGGGGAGAAAATATTGGCACACATATTGACCCATTCATATGTGATGAAGTTGTGTATTGACAACAAATACAAAGGGGGAGATTGAAGTGCAATGTGTTGCATTTGTTGTCAATGAGGCATGAAGTTGTCATGGAATGAATGGAAGTCAAGGAATGTCAAGATGTGAATGACAAAGGTTGTGATGGTGTTGGTGATGAATGGAGAATGGCCATGGTACTAAGATGCGTGTCACTTAGGAGATTCACTAAGTGGCATTGGAGATTATGGTTGAAACATTCTCCATGGATATCTGACGATTGTTGAGCTGCTCTTTAAGTTCATAGAACTTGTATCCTGATGATACAATGTCACAAAATTGATTGAAGACCATGCATTGTATTGACAATTCATGAGGAGATGAAAGAAGATCCATCCACAACTTCTAAGTGGGTGAAGTGGATTAAAGATTTCCATGTACTAACTCTTAGTGAATGTGAATTGGAAGTGATCCAACTTGATCTCTGATTTGATCAATGAAGAACATTGAAGAAATCTTTGATTCAGGAGCATCGGTTGATGGAAGAACCTTCAAGAATTCCATTCTTAAATGACAATATATGTTGAGGAGATTGGAAGAAATCTTATGAAGAAGAAATGAAGAAATGGAAGAAATGGAGAAGAAGAAGAATAATTTGAAGTGGCATTTGGCTTAGAAGAAGGAATGGCATTTGAACTTGGTTACTTTGTTTTTAACAAAGTACTTGTTCTATTTACTTGCAAAAAGATAGCCATCTCAAGCCAGCCTTAAGGGTTCAACCCCCAAGGCACATGTGGGCCTAAGGCGCCACGCCCAAGGGAGGATCCCATGTGGCCAGCCCGAGAGGCAGGGGGGCCGTGTATAAGCCCCCGGAGGACACGCGGTGGTGAAACCCGCGCGCCCGGAGGGTGCATAGGGGGCGCTAGGAGAGCGCCCGCAGGGGCGAGAGTGGGCGCAGAGCGCGCCCGCAGGGAGAACACGGTGCGGGGCGGCACCGTGGAGGGAGAGAATTCAACTGAGCCGGTTGGGGGAGCGCTTAGTTGATAAGGCGCGGCAATTCCGCTCCCCGTTTCGATGTGGGACGCGGAAATTTCACCCGGAAGCGATCCTGGCCGCACGATCGATCGCGCGCCAGATCTCGGCCGCACATCTGATCCGCGGCGAGGCGATCTGATCCAGGCCGTCCGATGTATTTCGATCGCCCGATCCAACGGCTCCCGGCTCGTCTCCTTTGTCAAGCCACCCCGAAGCCACCCGCGAGCCGCCGCATGAACCAGAGCCTCCCGACGACTGCATTCGCGATTCCGGCCACCTCCGACGAAGATGAAGACACCATTGAGCTCGTCTGGACACAATGAACATATACATGCAATAAAATATGCATGCACACGTTGGATGAAGATTTCGGTTGAGGCCGAGGAAAGAGAAGCTGCCGAGGCCACGTAGGGTTGATGATTTGCATGGGTTGATCTTTAACAAAAGGCGTGCATGCGTTTGTAGTCACATGCACGTGAAGAAGAGAAAATAAAAGAAGCCGCGTGAAACAGCGAAGGAAAATAAAGATTTGAAAGATCTTTGAAGATCCGAAGATTTCGGGGATTCGAGATTTATCCCACGCAGAAGGCAGAGGCTCTCTTCGCCTATAAAAGAAGAGCCCAAGGCTCCAAAGATGCTTGCTGATTTTTTCTCGAAAATCAGAAGACCCGTGAGTGCCTCTGCCTCGCGAAGAAAGAAGCCATCGCGCAGAACATTGCGCGACTGTTGTCCCGAAGCCACCCGAGGCTTTGAAGTGTTCCCTGCGCGCCTACTCCCTTGCGCGACAGGAAGAACCCGAGGCCGCATCCTTGCGCGCCTGAGGTTGCATCCCTCTCTGCCCGCGGACTTGCGTGTAAGGAGGTGTTTGCGCGGCCACTTGTGCTCTTGCACCTCCGCGCCCGAGGTGTTGCACTTTGCACACCTGAGGTATTGCGCGGCCCTTGTGCACCCAAGTGCTTGCGCGGCTTGGTGCCTTGCGCGGAAGGCAGTAAAGGCCACCACATCTAGTGTGTGTGTGCCAAGTGGAGAAGAAGGCCCTACGGCTGGTGGGTGCAAAACAAGAGGAAGGCCGAGGCCTTAGTGCCTTGTGTGCAAAATGAACAAGAGTTGGCCGTAGCCTTGTGTGTGTGTGCAAGAAGAGAAGGAAGGCCGTGGCCGTGTGTGTGCATAAGGAGGAAGTCCACACTATTTGTGTGTGTGCAATTCAAGTGAAGGCCGAGACTTGCATGCCTTGTGTGCATGGTGAAGATAAGACCATATGGTTTTGGTGTGTGCAAGGAGTACCCAAGGCTTGAACCCTTGTGTGTGTGCTAAATTGAAGAACACACTTTGTGTGTGCACTTGAAGAAGAGGCCGAAGCCTTTGGGGTGTGCAAAAAGAGGAGGAGGCCCTAAACATTGGTGTGTGAAAAAAGAAAACAAAGAGGCCGAACCTAGGTGTGTGCACTAAGAAGTGTGTATACACTTAGAAGAAGAAAAGGGAGGATATCCACACAAAGAAGAACACACATTTATGTGTGTAGACAAATTGCATAAAGTGTGTGAAGATTGAGAAGTAGGTGTGTGCTGAAAAGAATTACACCCTCTGAGGGTTTACTGCACCAAGAAGAGCAGAAGGGGAGTGCATGCATGTATGCATGCACGTGCACACGTGAACAGAGCCAAATCAGTGGTGTGCATTTTAGTTGACCAAGACCAGGAGGATCTTGAAGAAATTGAGAAGGCCATGCACTCAGTGCATGAAGATGATTTGAAGTGAGACTGGACCAGACTGAAGTTAAAGATATTATTTGTCTGAGTATTCAGTAGTTGGAGAGAAGCCATGTCATCCTCAGAAGAAGGAGATAAATCCTGAGCAAGACGAGAAGACCTGATCATCACAAGTGATCAGAGGTACAGAGCAAGGCCAGCAGCCTTTATCCCAGGCTGCTGAAGATACTTGAAGAACTTAAAGTGAAGAAGAGCTACTCGTGCGACTCGAGGAGCCAAGAGAAGACCCTGTGGGACTCAGGGAGAAGAAGTCTTTAGTGGGATTCTGGAGCAGGCCAGTGGGACTCTGGTAACACTGTGGGACGCAGTATAAAGACCCTCCTGTGGGACTCAGGAGAGATACGGTGGGAAGCTGTATCGACCATTGTAATACTAACAGATTATAATGGGAGAATCCATGCTGGGAGAGCATGGCAAGGATTTAGGCCTTTGGTGCCGAACATTGTAAATCCTTGTGGCCTGTGCCTTTTCATTACTGCATTATCCGGGAAAGGTTGAGAGATACAAGAAGAGTGGATCGAGGCTTTAACCAGCCATAGAGGTTTAATTGATAAGGAATCAATTAGTAAAAAGTTTTAAGGGATCACTGATTCACCCCCTCCCCCTCTCAGTGATTCACACTGATCTGGTCACTTCAGTTATTTTGAATAAAAATAATTCATCTAATGGGAAATATAAGTTAGATAAGATAGAGTCAGAAGGTTCAGTTTATGAGGGATGGTTTTCTTAGAATTATGTCACCCTTTAGAAGAAGATATATCGCACGTGTTTGTAGTGGAAAACTATTAATCATTCTAATCCCTCCAATGTGAATTCTCTTTGATTCTATCTTCAATGTATCCAACTAAACCAAACTTAGAAATTTTGTAAGTTGACTAATTAAAATAAAAACTGTCAGTTGTATTTGTTATCTTGTATGGTTACCATTTTTTATAATAGATCGATATTTTGAGGTAATTTTTATTAATTCGATTATTTTTGTTTTTTTTTCTTGTTGTTCCTTATGGATTATGGTATTTTTGGTTATTCTTGATAATTTTTTTGGTTCCTTTATATTTCTTGAGGTTTAATTGTACTGGTGATTTTTTCGCTATCTTGGGGTTTGCTCCATCATGGTTGTACATAGGGGATGCCTTGGGTGTATGTTTGGTTGGCTAAGATGGTTGAATTACCTGTTGATATTATAGATTGGTTGGTATTTTTATTTTATTTTTATGGGATCATCATGGGAATATGTTCTGGGTTTGAGGTTCTACATCATCATATTCTTAGTTTTTTACCCATGTTTATAACCCATGTCATTATTTTGAGGCTTGGTTGTAGTCTATTTCAAAAAAAATTTTCGTTATATCCAGTGCTAACTTGTGGACATAAGGATACATGTATGGATATGACATTACCTTTAGATTTAAACTATATTTCTTGGATGAATATTTAGGGTTATTGAATTGGTGTTGTTTCATTATTTCACAATTTTAGTTAAATTATAATTGGAGGGGTTAACTATGACAGGTCGTTATTTCCCATTGGCATTTTTTTCTTAGATATATGTTTTTGGTGCTTGGAGTCATTTAATGGTATTTATGTATTCATCTATTTTTACAAATGCGTTATTAATTTTTCATGGATTTACTACCATAGGGTCCCAACTAAAAAGTTACATACCCACTAACATCAATCTTTGAGGTGTGGTTATATTTTCTTTTATATAATATTTAAATCTAACCCATGATTTTTTGTGTCAAAAATTGGAATTTTTATGATAATTGGGAAAACCCCTTAACTCTATTATTTTTTAGTTAATTTTTTTGAAAATTTGAATAATATGTTTTTGGAGTATATATTTTTAATTTTAATTTATTTTATATAATTTTACCAATACTACAATGTTTTATGAAAATAAATTCATTTTTAAGAAAAATGTACAAGAGGTGTTGATAGACTCTAGTGGAATTGTTAACATCCCTTCATTGAGGAATATCAATATAACTTATAGTTTTCTATTGGATAATATCAAATATACAATTTATAAACCTACTAACAACTTGAAAGTTGTGAGGAGGATCAAACCCACATAAATTAATATAGTGTGAATATTAAACAAATGAAAAAAATAAAAACAAAATAAAATAAAATAATGAGTGAATGATGGTGGTGTAATATAGTATAAAGATCCAAATTAATTTAAATATAAAAGAAAAAGAATGAAAAGATAAATAATGAATAGATTTTAAGGAAACAACATTAAATAGACTAAATAAAATACCTCATATATTATATAAAAACGTAGTGTAATGGTGATAAAAAAGCTGTGAAATGATTAATTTGAAACACCTAACTATCATTTGGTGATCAAAATTTCGGAATTAACCCTCTTAAATAATGATATGTTAATTTATTACTGAACATATGGGTGATTATTCATAAAGAATATAAACTTTAACCTTTTATAATTGATTTACTTAATTTGATGTTCCAAGATTTAAATATCCACTAATATTCACATAGTAGTTAATGAATTAGTGTAGATATAATGATTATGAAGAACGAAAAGTGAGAAATTTAATGGAAAAAACACATTTCCTGACTCTTAGTGAAACTCACTTCAATTTATTAATTTTAGTATGAGTTAATTAATTTCTTCATAGATGCTATATTAAAATAATTTTTTTCAATGCTTTTTTAGATAAAGTAAAATATAATGGGGTGAAAAGACCCTGAAGAAACCACTTACCACTATGAGAAACAAAATAAGAATAAGAAAAGTCAATTCAAGTCAAGTCATTCCTACCTCCAAAATGAGTTTAGTTGAACATATTCGTAGAGAAGAAAATGATATTCAATTTATTCATCTCATGTATAATTGGGAAAAAGAAAAATGAAGACAAAATTAAGGGTTATTATCTAAAAAATCTTCACCTCTCTCAAGCTCAAGATCCTTTCGGCCTATTTTAATCAAGAAATACCCCTTACCTCAAGTCTATTACACCCCTTTCATGTGCTCCAGCATGTCACAATCCCAGTGAATCCCCTCAAATACCATATCTTGAATATTTATGTCGTTGTTTTAAAATGAAAATAAATGAAAACTCTCAATATTGATCTCATAGTTAGCACCCTAGATTTAATCTACGAGCAAAGAAATTCACAGAACTTTGTAGATCGTCTTCCTATGGTTACTCCAATTGATATTCTTTTCAACTATTAAGATACTAGTTTGTCTTGATAACTCTTCTATTAGGATTAATCATCAATTTTTAGTATATAAATTTATCTTTAGATTAAAACTATAAATCTTAGTTAACTTCTGATCTTTTTAAGTTCATTAATGATGTATCACACACAAGGAATTGGAATCCCTTGAGAACGATGTACTTGATTTTTCACTAAGTATTGTTTCCTTACGAAACATATCATATATTAGAAAGTTTCCTTCATAATACATGATGCTTACACGGGTTATCTTTTTATTGATTGATCCTAATAGTGTGCATCATCCAAATGGGATAAGTGATGATTTTATAGAGAATGGGTAGCATCCTTATAAACAAAATTTTTTTTTTACGATCAAGAGAAAATCATCCTTACACACAATGGAAATTCATCCATACAAAGCATGAGATTTTCATGCTTACATATACATAGCTTAATTATGGAAATTATCCTCAGGTTTATTGAAATTACATGTAAAATAAAATGAACAACTATGAAAATTTATCAATTCAATGAAATATAAAACCCAAAAAAAGATTAAACCATGAAATTTAAATATTCACAATAAAAAATTACATTTTAGTAATTGATATTAGAGATAAAAAATAAAGAAAATGGGAAATTAAATTCAAAATATAATGAAATTATTCGGAAATATATTAAAATCATTACAAATAACATTTAACAATTTGTCACCAAAAACCTCATTTTGATTCAAATATTCAAATAGTTATATTTTTATTCAAAAATTATGGGAATAAGATAAATTTATATTAAAAGAACATTCGAAGCCCAAAATAGTATAATATTATCAAAATATATGTGTTAGAATGTATTAAGGTCAAGCCACATCAAATTCCTCCATTCTAAAAAAATTCACTAATTAAATAAATCAATTAATCAGATTTTGTGCATGCAATATAATCTAAAAAATTAATGAATTATAATTCCAATAAATAATCAATTTTAAAAAAAATTCACCATGAACCCTCTCAGGTAATAATGAATTATTTTTATTCTAAAAAAAGTTTTATTTTAGAAAAAAATTTGGTTTAATGATTTATAGACATAATCAAATTTAAATATTTTAATATTATTTAGACAAACTTCATGTTGTATTAAAATGATCATACAAATAGTAGTTTTCTCCTTGGATAAATAACACACATAGTTTAACATATAGAAAAATTAGACAAAACTTAATTAATTAATGAGCTTAATAATTTAATGGATTGATGAATAACTCATGAAACAATTTTACCACTAAAATAAAATCAACAAACTACAATTAAGGATGAATTTCAAACCTATTTGAATTCAAGGATTACTAGTTTAAATCAAACTAATAAATTAGATTAATATTTTAAAACACAATCCCACTTTTTTTTAAATATATCAATGAAAAAAATTTATTTAATTTAAGACATTCAAAAATAAAAATGATTAATAACTCAGTGTATCAAAATAGTCCATGAATTCTAGAAAATATAAAACCACAAAAAAATGAAAATTGATCCATTAATGTAGAAAATTTCAAAAAACATTTATTTTATTTTTTTGATGAACCTCATAAAATATAGTTTATCACAAAATATTTTCCTCTTATACACATAAAATGCAACATTATCCCTAATTTTAATATTTATAGTGATGGAAATAATTAGAACTAGTTAGTTAAAAATATTTATAATTACGAAGTATGAAAACATTTGAATGTTTAATAATGATTCTATGAAAAGAATGTTTCCACAATTTTAATACATTTTCTGAGTTGATTTTGAATATAAATCCAGGAACTTATTGAAATAAAAAATAACAATTTTTATTAAATTTCAGAAAGAAATTATTTTTAATATACATTTTTAAAAAGTAATGGAATTTTAAAATAGGTTTTAATTTTTTTAAAAATAGTCTTATGAAATTTCTTAGGATCTAAGAAAGGTTTTAATTCTGAATAAAAAATTCTTTTCAAAATAAATATTTATTCAATTTTAATAACTAGTAATTTGAATACATTCATCTTGAATTTTGTTCCAACAAAATTAAGAAAATATTTCCCCACACACTTAATTTTAAATAAAGATGATGTCTTAAATAAAATTTGTATAAACAATACTAAATCAACTTGTTGGGGAGTGTTTGGTAGTTTAAATTAAAATGAAAAATTATTAGAATAATGATAAAATTGAAAACAATTATCCCCTCAAACACTTAAAATATCTATTCATTTCTCCCATTAAATTATTTAAAAGGGAATAACAAGTCAATTATTAGATTCAGTCAATGAAAAAAATGAAAATAAGTAAAATGGTTATAATATAACAATGATAATTCAGACCATTAATGTATCAATTAAACATAAGCAAAGGGGTGAACATAGTATTTTATCTTTTAAAAACTATAAGGGAAACATAAAATATTATGTGAGTGGATTTTATTTAAAAAAAACAAAAAAAATTAAAAACCCATGGTTTCCATCCTATATAGTACATGGTTTAAAGGCTTCATCCAAATATTCTCTATAAAATCTCTCCATGATCACATAGAGGGTTTTATTTTTCAATACTTTTTACATAACTATTTTATATGGAAATTTTATCACGTGACATCAAAATTTATTGAACAATAGTTTCAATTAGAATATTCCTGAAATTATCCTCATCCATAGGACTAATATTTCTTCCCTAAAAATTTTATACGCCCACGATATCCCAATTCATAAAAATATAATAGAATCAATCCTATAAAAATCATTAATATGGTTAGAATTACATTCACATTTTCCCCTATACATGTGGCTATAAACATCTTATAAACATATGGATGAACTATTTCAACCTATTCATTGTCTCCCAAAGGATCGTTCTCATAATGATTTATATTATTTGAAGTCGGTAAGGTATTCTCACTCACTCCTAAAAATTAAATAAGATATATGAGATAAAATTCACCATCTAAATAGACAAACTTAATAATTACATAATGATTGAACTTCCTGATAAAATTGTCCACATTTTCACCTTTCAGACCCTCAATAGATTTAGGTTACTTATATAAAATTTTTTAAGGGGAATTTCTAAACATGAAATTTTACTCAACTGTTAAACACTAGTTTTGTTTAAAAAATAAACCAAAACAGACTGAAATATCATAAACAAATCTGGATCCAAACTAAGAATAAGGGATGGGGAACTCTAAGAAATAGAGGTTTGTGAGTGGTGACCAATGACCTGAGATTCATTATTAACAAAGAAGATTGGTTCTTGTAGGACTACTTCACAAACATTAAAAATAATTTATCTAATTATATTCTCATGTATAACTATTATTTCATGATAATGTGTGAATTTTTATTTAACAAACTTAACTATGAGGTGTTCATAAACTTATCATGAAATAATTTCCTCAAAATAGTCATTGGTATTCTTCTTTACCTAAAATCTAAAGACTGATTCAACTATATGAATAAAATTACAACTTATCACTAGTGAGGATCTTATAAAGGAATTTAGTTCTTATTTTTCATAACCATCATAAAAAATAATCTTACCCTTAAAACATCTATAACATGACCCCTCAATATCATGGAATAATATTGAAAAATAATAGGAACAATATTATCATAGTCAATTTCTAGCACTAAAAAGACAGTGGTTAGTTTGATGTCACCTATATTGACTAATTGGTCATCCACTATTACAATGGTTTGACTGATCAATATATAATCGAAATTTATGGAAAAAAATAGATCTTATCTCCCATAGAACCAATTTTAAAAATAATGAGTAAGGCATAAGGTTTACTCTAGATATTTAGTCATGTAATTAATTTTTTTTCTCGAATTAATCCTATTATACTAGCTATAACAATTCATCTTGGGTCATTCAATTTTTATTGAATCTTTTTGTTGGAAACACCATAATCATCAGTCAAATTAATAGTGAAAAACTCTTCCAAGTTCATTTTATGATCTATAAAACTTTTTTAAAATTTGACATATGATAGAATTTTTATTAGGGATTCTACAAAGAGAATTTATATGTGAAAAAAATTAACATTTCATAGAATTATAGGTAATTAGGTTCATCATTATTCTTTATGACCCTTTGAGTGAAGGGGATTGGCAGTGAATATTTATATAAAATAGGTTAATAATTTTATTTTTCTTATATACCAACATTATTATAAAATTCCTTGATTAATTTTCACTCTATTTTATTTGTTTTATTATATTTTTCAAGTGAATATTATAAATTTAGCCCAGTTTGGACATTTATTCCACTTTAAATGATTTATTGAGTTACATGTTTTCTCATTTATGATCACATTGATATTATTTAAAATCTTCCCTATGTTGTAAAATGGAATCCTCTTTAGTTTTGAAAATACATATTGGGATAACAACCATCACATTTTATTTCGAAGATATTTTTTATTCATGGAAGATTAACCCTATCTCTAAACATAAAATCTACAACTGGATTGCCCATTGGTAACTAAAATGTGTGGATCCTAGAATCTATATTTGTTTCAAAAGAATCATGTTTTCCAAACATTTTCTCTATCATCCCTTATATATTTCTGTGATAATTTAAATAATTAGGCCTATATTGATTTTTAAATAATTGTCTTGTATGTGGTCGGAATCTTGGCGCATTATGTTGTCTTAAAATACATGGTATTTTATAGATATATTGGGGTGATTTATATAGCTGTATTTTTATTCATTTGATAATGGGTCATTATTACTCTGGTTTTTACCCCTAAAGTCAATAAATTTTAAAATTTATTCGTATTGAATGAGTATATCTAAATTAGGTCTTCAGTTATATGTATGCTTGAAAATTCCAAAATGGTTTAATTGCTGCTGAATTGAACATTACTAATTATAATTATAGACTTGAGTAATATTTGGATTAGACTCTAATGAATAGTTATCATTCTAAAACTTTTGTTTTTATAAATTTGAGCGATTTTTGGAAGAAAAATTCAACTTAAAAACAGTCATATCTGTAAAATCGCCACCCGAAGATTGTTCTATTATGGTTTGGTGGTAAAGGGGGAGACCATTATAGAATATATCCCTTAATTTATGGTCAAAAAAGTTTTTGACTAGGAAACTGAAAAAATTGTTGTAAATCTATCCCAATTATAATGAAAAGGTTCTACTTCTTCTTGTAAAAATATATTTGATGGTGAGGGTGATGAACTCAAAATGGGAGTAAATTTAGTTCTCAATTAGAATTTATTTTTAACAAATATTTAAAACTAAACCCCCCAAATTAATAAAAAGAACCAGTAAATAAAAATCATATAAATATATTTATTTTCTATTTCAACTAATTTATCATAAGAATGATTAACACTCATTCAAAATAATCATTCAAATCCTTTTAACATTTGAAACCAAATTAGTTAATCACACACTTTATAAAAACACCTATTGAGACAAATTATCAAGGTAAATTTTTTTATTGATTTTTAGAATATATATAACCTTAACATTTAAATATTGAAAAATAACACATATAAAATAAACCATGGAATTAAACAAGGGGTTCAATCTAAAGACAATACTTAATCCTATCCACTGGGAAATCACATACTACAAATTAGTTTATATAAATAGTAATATTTATCCACAAATTGGATTAGGTTTTAAAATTATCATCACATAGGGTTGTCAAAGCTTAACCCCACTTCCACAATGATATGTTGGATAAAAATGATACTTGGTCACAAAAGACCTCTTCCATAGTTATTCATGGGAATACAATAAGAGAGTTTGAGAAAATTTTTCAAGAAAAATATGTTTTGAGAACAATAGATTGTGTGTATTGATAAATAGAGTACAATAAAACTATACTTAAAATTAATGTATAAAATGGATAGAGAAAGAGGTAGATAGATAGATATTGTGGTGTAACTTGATCTTTAATGCTTCAATTATTCTAAGTCATTTATTTTTTCTTTGGAAGGTTCTAAAACAAGTTTCTCAAAAATTCCAGTAAAATAGAGTATCATAAATGTCTAATAATTCCTTATTTTTAGTATATTAATGTACAAGGTTGATTCTGCTTGAGAAGGTTTTGATCTCTTGGGATGTATCACTCTATTGGATAGATTTTGTTTGCACATGTTCATGAATGAGTTCTTTAGAATATATAACACTCCAGATTGAATTATGTATTGTATAATAAAAATAATAAATAAAATCTTATACCTTATACTGGGAAATAAATTAAAAATGTTTAACTTTTTCTTCAATGCATTCATGGAGTGATTTAATAATAATGATTATTATATCTAAATGTATCTTGAATGAATTTTAATACATAAACTAGCAGTTGGAGAAATTAAATAGGAATTAAGAAAATAAAAATCAAAGGTAGCACTCTAGAAGTAGATCTATTATAATGGTATATCTCTCTAGTAGAAGATCACATTTTGTTGTAGCATGATCTCGTGGTAGATTATCTCTGATGGTAGAACATTTAGTGGTAGATCATTAAGGATATATCATAATTTGTCGATCTATCAATGTTATATCTTTAGTGGTAAATCTATTAGTTGAAGATCCTCAATGATAGATCTAAAATTGGTTGATCTTCAACGGTATCTCTATAAGTGGTAGATCCTAAGTGGTATATTTTTTCTATGCTAGTGGTTGATGAAGTCCACCTATAGATAGAGTTTATGTAACTTTAGATCATCATAACCATTGGAATATCATTTTTACCTAACATTAGATCAATACTTAAGCAAGTTTGATCATATAATTAAATAGAAAAAGATATACTATCTTAAAAAATTTATCTTTTAAGAAACATAATAATCATTATTTTTTATCATTAAAATAAGTAGGTTCTAATAATATCCCTTTTTTGATAGAAAATCATGGAATTTATAACCATTTATAAAAAAATACATAATAATGGATGAATATAATGAATGGAATTCTTACTAGATTAAATTACTAATGTGAGATACTAATTTATCCACACATAAAATTTAATTATAATCTTAAATTTCATAATAGAATAATCCACAATTTTTATCATAAAAAAGATAAGGAAATAAAAATAAAATCCAAGCTTATGAAATTTCGATAAATCACATATAGTTTTCATTAGAAATTAATGTCAAGGATTCTATTAAAAAAATATGAAATGGTAAAAAATCCCCATCGAAAACTAATCCAAATTAGAACCACTCTCAATCTGATGAGATGAAGGGTCCATTGGAACATTTCCTTTTCCCAAAACTAGAGGCATAGAGGTGGGGGGAGATGGTTAAGTGGTAGAAAAAGGAATCTGATCAATGAGAACTGGCATGATATTCCAAACTAAATTAAATCAAGTCATAACAAAATCATGACATGATGGCGACAGATTGAAAAAATTTATAGAAGTATGTTTCCTCATGGATTTCGGGGATGACCTCCTGGATGGGAGATTCAAACATTCTGATCGGTTTCTAGCGGGTTTGTTCGTAGAACCGGAAACATCCAATGATTCTACATCCGTTTGGACCTACTTTCCAATGGCAGGCGCTCATTAGCTTGTGGACTGATGAGGCTTAGGAATTTTCATTGGTCGAGAGGATGGGAGGTCGGACTCATCACACCTTTTTGAGGGGAATTATTGTCTACTCCGGGACTCTCTTTATAGATTTAAGTTATGTTCGTGAATCCTTATTACATTACCAAGTATAAAATGTGCTTTCCTTTAGTTTTAACAATCAATGATTAAATATGCAAAAAAATTTAGAGAATCTTCTATATGTATTTGAGGTTCTTCATCAATAGACAATCATCTATATCTGTTTAGAGATTCTTGGTCAATGGTATCCTTCAAAACATTTATATAAAAGTCTCTTGGTCATTATGATGACCAGGCTAGTTTTAAAGCCACTAAGTGGGGCACTTGAAGTTTATCGTCATTCAGAAGGACAAGGATTATTTCAAAGTTGGGATCGAACCCAAAAATGGGCTACCTACGTATCCTTTGTTTTGGAAAAGGAATCAGAACCCACGTAGTTTGAGTAATGGAGTATGAGGTTTATGATTGATGGCTCAAAGAAGAATGTAATAATTTCTTTTACACTCTAAGCTCACGTGAGTCATGCTCTGTGTGAGAAAAAAGAGGTATTGGTAAAAATTAGACAATTGTTCCATGAAAGATGCAATCATAAGAATTTGTTTGGGGATTATGTATGTATGACTGCCCAGATAGATGAAGGTTTAGGATTCACTTTTAGGGAAAAAATCCATGAACAGGGTCCATAATGTTATATGTGTTTCATGGAGATTTGAATACTCTAATCTTGGGGATTACTCCTAAGGAGGATGCCCAAGTTAGGAGGGGACTTATTATTGGGTTTTACTCCTGAAAAGGAAACCCAAATCAAGGGTAAATTAGGACTGGTTAAGAGAAATTTAAGGGGGCTTGGGGTTTACTCCTGAAAAGGAAACCCAAGATTATGACTGGGACTTACTCCTAAAAAGGAGGCCTAGGTTAGTGGACTTGGGGCTTACTCCTGAAAAGGAAGCCCAAGATTATTACTGAGTCTTATTCCTGAAAAGGAGACCCAGGTTAGGGATTAAGGTTTGGGGCTAACTCCTGAGGAGGATGCCCATATTTTAGGTTGGAGCTTACTCCTGAGGAGGATGCCCAAGTTAAAGAAATTAAGGTTTGGGGCTTACTCCTGAGGAGGATGCCCAAGTTTGGTAACTTTAAGAATTTGGGGCTTACTCCTAAAGAAGGATGCCTAGATTAAAGGATTTATAACTGGGGATTATTCCTAAAAAAAGAGACCCAGGTTAGGGGACTTGGGGCTTACTCCTGAAAAGGAAGCCCAAGATTATGACTGAGTCTTATTCCTGAAAAGGAGACCCAGGTTAGGGATTAAGGTTTGGGGCTTACTCCTGAGGGGGATGCCCATATTTTAGGTTGGGCCTTACTCCTGAGGAGGATGCCCAAGTTAAAGGAATTAAGGGTTGGGGCTTACTCCTGAAAAGGATGCCCAAGTTTAGGAACTTTAAGAATTTGGGGCTTACTCCTAAAGAAGGATGCCCAGATTAAAAGATTTATAACTGGGGATTATTCCTAAAAAAGGAGACCCAGGTTAAGGATTCTCTCATCTTAAAGGATGAGGTTAAATGAATGAACTCTCAATCTTTGGTGACATAAGGATATTTAAATCACTAGGTTTTGAGAGATATTCCACAGAATTCTTTTCAGATAAGGAAGTTGAATCAAGAAATCATGCCATAAATGGCTTTGAAGAGTGTCTTGAAGACTGAATCTTGAAAAGAAAAAGGTGTAATGGCTTAAGAGGGGTAAAATGGTCAAGATGGGCACCCAAAAAGGTAGGGGCGCACAAGTCTTGAAAGGCGCGCAAGTCTTCCGTGGGCACGCAAGTATTGGTCGCGCAAGTATACCTGCGCGACATGTGGGGTACTTGCGCGATTTTCAACCAGTATTAGAATACTTGAGCGACTCCTTTTTAATCACTTTAGAATCCTCTTGAGGTTCTTCCAGAAAAGGGACGCGCAAGTTATTTTGAAGGAAATAAGTCGGCGCGCAAGTGTTGATAAGTTTCAACACTTAGGCCTTCCTTCTTCTCTTTAGATCTTCCGTTCTAGGTAAGAAATTACCTTAGAAGTGTTCCGGAAGCTATGAGAAGAGACTTGGGCATCGAGAGCTTCAATCCGAGTTTTGGGAAAAAGATCCTCCGAATGGGGGGCCCACAGGGTCTATTTATAGGCAGGAGAAGACCCCGGGCGGTTACCGGGCGGTTACCACTTAGGCGGTGCAAGTCACTTGCGTGACAAAGAGTGTCGCGCAAGTACACTTGCGCGACAGTGAGATAACTTGCGCGGTGCAGTTGTTTTTGATCTTTTGTTCATGCCTTTGTCGATTTTTGATGCTTTCTTCAAAGGTTGAATCACTTTGAGCTCAGATATTCCCTTTTCCGATCTTTAGATTCTATGACGAAAGGAGCGTCAACAAAAGTCCCCCCTCAGAGTTGGATCCGGAGAGAAATGATGATTTGACTCTGAGGAAATCGAATGCATCCAAAGGAAAAGGGTGGCGTGAAAGTCTTAAGTGCACAGAGGGCAGCGCGCAAGTTTGCGTCGCGCTGGCCTTAAGCGCTCTGGGTACGGCGCGCAGATAGGCTTCCTGGCCTATAAATACACGGCCTCACCTCCGTACAAGTATCCTGATTTCCGGACTTCATACCTTCTCGATCTATCGCCGCGCAAGTCACCTAAGCCGCGCAAGTCTCTTTTTCCACTGTTCTCTCGCTGTCGCGCTCCTGTAAAGGTTTTCGTACTTGCGCGGTTTATACTTGCGCATCAAAAACTAGAACGACACACGAAATACTTGCGCGCCATTGTTTAGATTTGCGTGACTTAATGCCTTGGCCATTTTTTCCAAATTCTTTCACAAATTTTATGAAAAATAAACCCATTTAAGAGTTAAATTTGTTCAATTTTTGTGCAGATTCAATGGCTCCTAAGGGAATTGGAATGGCTGATGAACTGGCTAGCAAGAGGATTGATGACATGATGAACATTATTGGCCATGATTACTATGATATCTACGACAACACTTTCCTAGATTTGGATAAGTACTTGAAGAAATATCATCTTAATTTCCCACAGAGCATCTACCTGTCTCTGTGTGGTCATGGTCATCTGCAAGTAGTCATTGTTCCAAATGCAAACAATTATACACCTGAGATGCAGCTGCACTGCTACTTCTCTATTTCGGTTATGCTGTGCATTAAGAGTAATAACAATGGTGTGAACTTTCAAATTCTTCCTCCATGTCATTTCCTTGCAGATATGAAAATGGGAAATCCATGGGCTGAAATATTTTCCACTAATGGTTGGTGGAGAGAAGACAAACATGGTATTAGAGAAATATCTGAAAAGAGTACTCTCTCCAAATGGCTCTTTACTTCCAATGCTCCATTCTCAAATCCATGTATCCATCTTCCAAGTCTCTTGGACAGAAACAGAGTCACTGTTTGATCAGTATAAAATTTTCTCAAACCGCACTCAAGATCATCCTTTTACAATTGTTCCAAGAAGAGCTGGTATCACTGCATCTCTTATTGTATCCAGTTGAATGAATGAATTCCAGGTGGTTGCTAATGAAGCTCGGGATGCCGTAAATCAAATGATGTGTTATGTTGAAAGCCTCTTGTAATTCTCGAAAAAGAGAAGAGACTCCAGTCTGTGGATGTCCTTCTAACTCTTGTGTATCAATGAAAAACACTTCTGTCTTCAATCATCTATACCTGCATTCTTTTCACTACCTGCTTCAAATTTACTTAAGCCAATGGGCCCAGTAAGCATAGTTTGATTTTTACTAGGATTATTACAAATGATCCTACAAACTTTGAACCTTTTAATTGCTCAATATTACCTAAATCATACAAAAAATGTATATTTAGTGAGCTGGAACTTGACTTTTATTCAGATTTCCTTTGTCTTTTGTGTGGACAGTTTAAAGTCATGCACGCCGGACATAAAGGGGCTAATGTTTAAGGTCGAAATAGCTTTGACCAAAATGGATTAAAATGGATTCAATTCCTTGACAAATTATCTGAAAACAAATTACCATACTCAAGTATGAGAGAAAATATGTAAACTATGGTTTAAGAATATTTGAATCTGAGGAATGATATGAAAAAGAGCTAAAAGGCATTAGAAGAAGTAGTTTCCAAGAATGAAGTTACTATTATTTAACAAAACCCGTTAGGGGGTTGAAATATGAAGGGCCACCTATGGGCATTGGCTGCATGGTCAAATAAATAGCATCTTTTGGCTGACAAGTCTGTTATGCGGACTGTTTATGCAAGGCCACCTATGGGCACGTGCTACATAGTCAGGCAAAAGAACACCCAGAAATTTACTTTCTTAGTGCTAAAAGCCAGTGAAAGTTTATGGAGATTCAAATTTTCTAAAGTATAGAGTTTGTTGTATGGAAAGAGGTACTTGAATATGGAGAAGAGATATTTCCGAACAAGAATATCGAAGAACTGGATGAATATCACTCCTACGAAGGTCTGACCCAAACGTAGGGAAGAAGAATAAACCATAGACTTGAATACTTCCAGATCATGAAAAAGGATATGGGACAAATATGTTAAGGATGGCTATTTTTTTCGGATCCCTACATATTGTCGTTTAAGACAAATAAGGACAAAAGAGGCATTCTTACCAAGAATGAAGTTACTATTATTTAACAAAACCCGTTAAGGGGTTGAAATATGCAGGGCCACCTATAGGCATTGGCTGCATGGTCAAATAAATAGCATCTTTCGGGTGACAAGTCTGTTATGTGGATTGTTTATGCAAGGCCACCTATGGGCACATGCTGCATAGTCAGGCAAAAGAATTCTCAGAAGTTTGACATTTTTGTGATTAGAAGTCATGAAAAGGGTTATGAAGTTCTGAAAATATTTAAGGTTAGGATTATAATGCATAAAGATGGGTATTGTCCAATGTATATAGAGATACATAGGTCAATGATAACCATAATCATGTTGTGGCTGGGTCCTGAATTTAAATTTTGGACTTCACTACGTATCTCATAAGAATGAGAATCAAGCCATACGTAGTTCTTGAAATGTAGTTTAACGTCGTGTAGGATGAAAGTATGAGTGATCTTAGTTTAGGGTCATAGAATTCAGACCATAATAATGAATACACAGTGTGTGTTTTCATAAGGACTTTTCAACCAAGGGACTGAAAGTGAAATTTGGGGTTAGGCCCAAAAGACTTGGGACTGGATTCGAGGGATACTCGAATGTTCCTACGTATCCCATAAGGATGGTAATCAAGTCCACGTAGTTCTAGAATTAACCTTTGTACAAATTTGGTTCGTACATGTGAAGGGTGAAAGGGGACTTTAGTGCAATGATGGTTTAAGCTGAGATAAAAAGTTTAGGCATTACCATGTATGCACGTAGTCTTTTGAAAATGAAACATGATTTAAAAAATCAATGTCAATAATGGTTCCTTCTCAAATGAGGAAATCAAAGAATATTTTAGTTTATTGTCGTACCGGACAAAAGTGATGTATAGTTTAACGTCATATAAAAAGGATGAAAGTGAATCAATGTAAATATATTGATTCCAGGGGTGGTTTCACGAATCAACATCATATGAGATGGTGGTGAATCGATGTGAAGAGATTGTTTTTTGGGCTTGAACCTTGGGAGGCTACCTACATACCCAGCCTGGAGGGCAAGGATCAAATTCCGTGTAGTTCAATTAAAGAATGAATTAATGATCAAGTTATTCTTGTGGACAATGATCTAATAAAAAATGTTGTTGGGACTTACACATGGTTAGTGGCCCAAAGGGAGTGTTATGGTTGATGTTCGCTCTACGCTCACGTGGGTCATACTCGGTGTGATAAACAAGAGGTAATAACAACCTTAACGATGCACAGTTTAATGTCATGTAGGACATAAAAAAGGGACTATGCAGTTTAAAGTATTGCAGTTAGGACTATTGGTGTTGCACAGTTTAGTGTCATGTAGCAGGGACAAAATACAGTTTAATGTCATGTAGGACATATCAAGGATTTTCTGTACAGTTTAGCGTCATGTAGTTAGGATGATGGGGATAAAATAGTTTAACGTCATATTGGACGAAAGGGGGACTGTGCAGTTTAATGTCATGCAGTAAGGACAAAATAACACACCATTTATGTCATGTTGGACGAAAGTGCGAATAGTTTAAGGTCATATGCATGGACCGTGGATGGTGCAGTTTAATGTCATGCTGGACCTTTGATGATTATATAGTTTAACGTCTTTCTGGACGTGAGGGACTTTTATACAGTTTAGAGTCATGTAGTTAGGACGTCACAGTTTAACGTCTTGCTGGACGTAAGGGATTTGCAAATAGTTTATGGTCATATACATGGACTAGGGATGATGCAGTTTAAGGTCATGCTGGACGGTTTAGGGAATTTTTTCACAGTTTAATGTCGTGTGGGAGGAAGTTGCATTTTAAAGTCATACTGGACCATTGCTATATAGTTTAACGTCATATAGCAAGGACGAACAGGTGCTGTACAGTTTAAAGTCATGTAGCTAGGACTAAGGTGAACCAATATGAGGATATCAGTTCTGGGGACTTTTTACAGTTTAACGTCATGCTGGACGATGAAAGTGCCACACAGTTTAATGTCATGTTTCTAGGACACAATATAGTATAATGTTATCTCGGACAAATAAGGAACTTATGTACAGTTTAATGTAATGTAGATAGGACATAATATAGTTTAGTGTCATGTAGGACATAATATGAACCAATGTGACAGTTTTGGTTCTGGTAACTATATTTTGTGTTTATACAAAATACTTCATCAAAAATCTGGCATTAGTTGGAGTCCTGATGTGTTCTCCATCCATTGAGATTAGACAATACGCTCCATTGGAGTAGACCTTATGTATTGAATAAGGTCCTTCCCATTTTGGTTCAAGCTTGGGAGGCTTATTTCCTGGTATCATTGGTGCTCTGAGAACCAATACCAATTCTCCCTGAATGAATGAATGAAGACAAACTTTTTTGTTAAAAGCTCGTGCTATTCGATTCTGATAGATTTCCAAGTGGTGCAAAGTGCACAATCTTTTCTCATATAACTGTTCCAATTCATTCAACCGCTTTTGGGATTTCTCATCTGTAGATAACTGATCACAAATGGCTATTCTGAGTGAGGGAAATTGAACTTCAATTGGCAAGACTTCTTCTGTTCCATATACCAATGAATATGGAGTTGACCACGTTGCATTGCGAGTGGTAGTCTGATAAGCCCATAAAACATGAATGAGTTTATCAGGCCATGACCACTTATCTTTATCCACCATCTTTTGCAGTATATTTGAAAGAGTCTTGTTGAAGGCTTCTATCTGGCCATTAGCCGCTGCATGATATCGAGATGAATGGTTGGACTTAATGTTGTATTCTTGATACAATTTCTTTACCTCATAAGAACAGAAGTTGGTGTCGTTGTCCGTCAATATGGTATGAGGGACACCAAATCTAGTAATGATGTTAGACTTGATGAAGATAACAATGCATTTAGAACTGACTTCTTTGAGAGGTACTGCCTCTTCCCATTTGGAAAAGAAATCAGTAGCAGTAAGAATGTACTTAAACTGCTTGGTCGTAGCTGAAGGGTAAGGTCCCACCACATCCATTCCCCATGTAGAAAATGGCCATGAGTATTTAGCTGTATGAAGCAACTCTGGAGTTTTATGATTTAAGTTGGCATATACTTGGCATGAATGAGACTTCTTTGTAAAATTAACACAATCTTGTATCATTGAAGGCCAAAAGTATCCAAGCCTTCAAATTTGATCAGACAATCTATGTCCAGACTGGTGGGCACCACAGACTCCTGCATGCACTTCTTTTATGACAGCCATTGTCTCTTCACCATTAATACATCTGAAGAGAACTCCATCAAAACCACGTTTGTAGAGAATTTTCTTGAGGTGGTTTGGGCTATCATAAAGAGTAAAATTGACCACACGTCGCTAAATTTGTTCTTTCTCAGCTCTATTAGGTGGAAGTGTTCCATTTTGAAGGTATTCCCTGATAGGTGACATCCATCCTGTAGTATGACCATACGGTTCAAGAATGGGACTAATTTCATTAATTTCCTCTGTTCTGACTTGAACATAAGGTGAAATTGCACGACGGTGGGCAATACAGATGGTTGTCTCGTCCCGATTTGGATCTTCTAAAGTTGTGGCTATATTAGCCAGTGCATCAGCTTGAGCATTTTGTGATCTTGGGACATAAGAAAATGTCGGTTCTGAAGGGAATTCCGACATTAACTCTCTAACGTAATCATACAAAGGGATTAATTCTTCTTTTCTGATGGCATAATCCCCATTGACTTGTTTGATTACCAGGTCTGAATCACCTTTCACCTTTAAGTGATTCACTTGTGCTTGAAGCGCTAACTCCAAGCCTGTAATGAGAGCTTGGTATTCAGCTTCATTATTGGTACCACCTTCCCACAAAATAAAGGAATAAGGTAACACTGCCTTATCTGGAGAAATGAGCACAATTCCTAAACCAACTTTGTTGAATTTAGGATTTTCCATTTTCTTCCCTGTTGGACTTCTAGAAGCACCATCAAAATACATTTCCCATGTTTGAGGACTCTCTTGAATAGAGAAAACTTCCTCATCAGGGAGTTCAATATCTGAATACGTGTCTTCCACTGAAGGATGTTCAGCCAGGAAATCAGCCAGAGCTTGGCCCTTAATTGCCTTTTGAGACACATACTGAATGTCGAACTGCTGTAGAATAACTGCCCACCTTCCCAGACGTCCTGTAAGCATTGGACGACTAAGGATGAATTTGAGCGGATTATTACGAGATACCAATTGGACCTCATGATGTTGCAGGTAGTGTCTCAGTTTCTGAACTACAATGATTAATGCTAGGAAGCACTTTTCAATACTTGAATACCGGGTTTCTGCTTCAAGCATAGTTCTACTGAGATAGTAGAGACTATTTTCATTCCCAGCATCATTCTCTTGAGCGAGAAAGGCACCCAATGATCACTCTAAAGATTCCACATAGAAGATAAGCGATCTACCCTCAATAGGTGGCATGAGTACTGGTGGACTCAAGAGGTATTTCTTGAGAACATCAAATGCTTCTTGGCATTCTTCAGTCCACTGGTAAGTGACTCCTTTCTTCAATAATTTGGTAAAGGGTAAACTTTTGCCTGCCAAATTGGCGATGAAACGCCAAATATAGGCTAAGTGTCCTTGAAGTCCTCTTAATTATTTCAAATTATGAGGAGGTGACATACTAAGGATTGATTTGGTCTTCTCAGGATTGACTTCAATACCACGATGGCGTACAACAAAGACGAGGAATTTTCCTGAGGTTACCCCAAAAGCACATTTTAAGGGGTTCATCTTTATATTATGTTGTCGAAGCTTGTGGAATATGACTTCCAAATCAGCCAAGTGATTAGAACGTTGTTTGGATTTAACCACCAAATCTTCTACATAGCATTCAACAAACTTCCCTAAAAGAGGTTTGAAGATACGATGCATGGCGCGTTGATATGTTGCACCTGCATTCTTTAAACCAAAGGGCATCACCCGGTAACAAAACACACCTTGAGGAGCTCTGAAGGCTGTATATTCCTCATGTTCTAGGGCCATTCGGATCTGATTATAACCAGAATATCCATCCATGATAGAAAGTACTTCATAGTCAGCCGTCACATTAATTAAGAGTTCTGTAATCGGAACTGGGAAATCATCTTTAGGACAATACCGATTAAGATCTCTGAAATCGATGCAAACCCTAATTTTTCCGTTCTTCTTCTTTACAGGGACAATATTAGACAACCACTTGGGATATTGAACTTCTTTGACGAAGTTGGCTTTGATCAGCTTATCCACTTCAGCTTCAATTTTGGAAGCATAGGTTGGGTGTGTTCTTCTCTCAGCTTGTTTAAAACCTTGATGTTCTTTTGGTAAACCCAAATGATGAGTAGCAACATCAGGATCAATCCCAGGCATTTCTGTATAATTCCAAGTAAAAATATCTTTATTTTGCTTTAGAAAAGAAATATACATCTCTTCCTCTTCAAGGGTCATGGCCGCACAAATTAAAATGGGGCGTGTATCTTTCTCTGTACCCAGATTTACTTCTCTGAGTTCATCCACAGTGGTAGAGATACCCTCTTCAAATGCTGGAGGAGCATCTCTAAGATCTTCCTCTTCCTCTTCATCATGTGTTATTTCTTCCGTTTCTACTTGCAAAGTATATGAAAAAACAAAATTCTCATGATCATAAGAGATGTCAAAATTTTCACATTTTGAAGAAGAAGCTTTCATTTCCGACCCTATTGATGATAAAGGGTCTTCTTTGGGAATCAAAGAGGAGATGATGGATCGAGAATTGACATCATTATTCACCTCTAGTTTTGCTATAAATTCTTGTGTCCTGATTAGCGAAGTATAGACTTGTTGGACTTCATCACCACTTATGCTTTCATCACTGCTTGGTAGGTTACCAATTTCTCCCATGTTGTCTGGCTCGATCACCGTAATTGACATTATGGATCTTTCCATAAGAGTATTTTGATTTGGGCCTATTTTGTCAATTTGACTGATAGGTAACACATAATCTGTACACATATGTGAAAATGGATTTATTGGAATTTTCTCCAAACCATATGGAGGATTAACTTTGGTAATTTCCTTCATTATAGATTTTTCTCTTCCCTTCATGTGATAAAATTCCGCCTCAATGTATTGAGACTCACATGTCTTGAATGGGGTCTTATCACCATTCAATGTTCCAACTTGACCATCAAAACAGTATTTGAGACATTGATGGTATGATGAAGGAATAGCTGCATGCTGATGTAGCCAGGGTCTTCTAAGCAAGATATTGAAAGCTGAGTCTTGATCAATAATCATGAAATCCGAATTGGATACAAGATCTCCAAACTGAGTTCTGAGTGTAACTTCTCCCAGTGGTTCTTGTTCATTTTTATCATATCCTTGTAACATCATGGTAGAAGGAGATAAATCAGATTCCGCGAGGCCCAATCGATGAAGTGTACGAATGGGCATGAGGTTGACTCCTGAACCATTGTCAATGAAAGCTCTTCGAACATCTACACCATTGACTTTGCCAGATAAGTACAAAGGTTTTATGTGCCCATGCACAACATCATCTTCGTCTTTATCAGTAAAAGATATCACTGCGTGGCATTCTGCAGGATTATTCTCTATGTGATAGATTTCAGCTGTAGTAATTTCAGCTTCAAACTCCTGAGGACTTGAAAAAGATTCGATGAGTGCTTCCCGAAGATCTTTTGACAGATTCAAAGCATCCAAAATTGATAACTTGGCTGGTACTTGGGCCAAGTGTTTCAATATATCATACTTTTGATCTAGAGGTCTGTGTTTCCCAATAGGAATATGGGGTTTAGCAGGTACCTTGGAAGCAGATGCTTTGGAAGCTGATGCATCTTGTATTAAAGTTGGCAACATCCTTGGTTTTGGAAGATTAGACTGATTAGATCCATTTACTTGCTGAGATAAAGAAGATGGAACCTTTAATCGGTCTTCCAAAATAACTGTGCCAAAACTAAGTTGGCCATTGGCAGAAGAACATGCTTGTTCTTTTTGAGCTCGCTGAAGGGCTCTACCACGAGTTTCTGCTGCATATACAGTGCTAGCAGGGGTAAAATTAGAGTGGTCGCTTCAGAAAGATCCACGTCTTCCCCTGTATCCTGAACCTATAGAACTTCCTCGGATTCCCTTATTTGATACAAGGAATTCAGGCTCATCAAGACTGGAATATGGATCTGTTAATTGAATCATATTAATAGAACCAAAGATTAACTCTTCGTCTGATAAAGACTCTGCCTGGTTAGCCTGTTTAGGCTGTGCCGTTTGGTGGGACGGTGCCCGTGGCTTTGAAGTAGATGGCATGAAATCTGCCAGAGTCAAAGACAATTTAGGCTTTGATACATACTCATTTTCTCCTGATTACTCTTTCTTTTTTGAATTGTGTTGCCCTTTTGAGGATTTGTCTTTTGATGGAGGCTTTACTGCAGCTTTTGTAGGAGACACAATTGGCTTCTTCAATTGTGTTCAAAAAATGGAATGGGTCTGATTGATTGTCTTTCTGACCATCCAATCATCATATTTTTTCGCAGTTTTTCTTTTGACTTCCTGCCACTCACCTCCTTCCTCTGGATCTGTAGCAGTAATACACGCTACATGAGCTGAAGAACCCTTCAATTTGACTTGTCCCAAGTCGACCATATTTTGCAGGAGGTCTTTAAAAACAAAACACTCTTGGATGGGATGCCCCATCATTTGATGAAATGGACAATAATAGGGACAATCTTCATCTCCTTCCTTGTTTGGCCTTTTGGGCACTGGTAATTGAACCAAGTTATTTTCCAGAGCTGAAATGAAGTAACCAGGAACTTGCTCACTTCAGAAAGAGTATGTTTTACTCTTCATATCCTCAAATTGTTTTCGTCGTTGATCATTTTGATCATTTGGACGAAACAGCCTTTGTTGTTGGCATTCAGGAGGTGGAGCCCTTCGAGAAGATGAAGGTTTTGAAGTAGAAATAGGTACAAGTGCTTGTTTAAGCATAACTGTAGCAGTTTCCGTTTTACCCATTCTCCTTCCTAGAGCTGATGGAATTATACGAGATTTAACCTTAGCCTGTATAAGGGAATCTTCAATCTGTTGAGCGATTGAAGTAAGGTCTCGAAACCCTCCTGTGTATTTCACAGGGATCAATGGCGTGCATAATTTTTCACGCAAATTTTCCACACAGATTGGCAACAATTCCTCCTAAGGGAGTGCTAAACTCAGGGAATACGTTAATCCCTTCCAACGAGAAATGAAATCAGAGACTCGTTCATTCTCCCTTTGCTTGCAGTTTTTAAGATAGAAAACTGTTGTTTTTGGCAAAGTTGAGCTAAACTGAAGAAGGAATTTTTGACGAAGATCCTCCCATCCGATGACTGACCGAGATTGCAAGCTTGTATACCAGACAAAAGCTGGTCCTTGCAAGGTTCGCACAAAGCATATGAGTTTCACTGCTTCTTGCTGCTCTGGAGTTCCCATCATAGGATCACAACAAGACACGTAATGCGTCAAATGTTTTTCGGGGTCACCTGATCCATTGAAAGTAGGGAAAACAGGGTTTCCAAAACTGGATGGAGGAGAAATTGAATCTACCCATTCAGGGTAAACATTTTTTTCAGGTTGAACTTGCGCCCGTTTCCCTTCCATAGTTTCTAACCGAGCTGTTAATGTCTCAATAGTAGTTATTAACTTTTGAGAAACATCAGGTTGAACATGGTTTTGGGTAGGTGCGATGAATGGAGCTTGGACAGACATGGTGGTTGGTGCTGCAACTGATGGTAGTGCTGCCAACCATTGTTTCATTTGACCCGTAGGATTAGACCTCTGAGGGTGTACTGATAAAGAAGGATATTCCTGATCCATATCAGTAGTTACAACAAATTCCTTCGGCTGTCGGACTTTAGCATCCTTAAGAAGAAGACTACTCTGAAGTAGTTCTACATTCAACCTTCTTAATTCTTTCATTTCTTCCTCCTGTTGTGCAAACTATTGCTCTAATGAGAGCGATTGACCTCCTTCAGAGGAAGGGTGAGAAGTAACCTGATCCTTTCCTTTCCCCTTATTGGATCCTTTTCGGAGAGGTGGAAGTAGGTTACTTGAAGGAATACTCAGATTTTGGGTAAGCCTTTGATTACGCGTGCGCACACCTTCTTCATTTAGGTCTGTGTGCGCAACTTCTTGAGCTGGAATCTCTTCGTCTGATCCATCTGATTGAGCCTCATCTGGTGAATCATCAGCAACGACATTGATGACATTAATGGATGCATATTGCATGGAATCCTTTCTATCAGCATTTCTGTGATATTGTCTTCTTCCATGTCCATGATGAGACATGGCATTCCGTTGACTTGATCCCTCAGGAACTTCTTGGAGAACCGTCACTTGGAGAGAATCTCCTGATAGCTTGGCTCTTCGTTCCTCTTGAGGCTTATTCCCTAATCGAGAGAATACTGATTTTCTCTGAGGGAGGGATTGAGGATTTGAAAAAGTCCCCAGTCCGGTGGACTGGGGATGTTCCTACTGCTTCCGCTCAACTCCTCGAATCCCATTTGTTGACTTTGAGGGTTGGGTTAGAGAAGTCCCCAGTCTGATAAGCTGGGGTGTCTCTTGACATGCTATGTCTGAGATCTTCTTAAAATCTCTCTTGATCATGTGAATCTTAGTTTGGAAATTAGCTGGATGCATTAACCTGTATCCACTTTTATCGCCTGGTTCAACAAACCATTGGATGATTTCCGAAACTTATGTCATTTGATGACGTGTTTCCTCCAGACGAGAGGCTTGTGCAATATTCTCGCCTGCTTGATGTAGGAGGAATTCAACAACTTGTTCTCTATATACTTGATTTTGAGAGGAACTAGTTGAAGCCTGTTCTTGAGCAAGCTTTTGATTATGAACAAAGCCCATTGACTGTGGCCGGCCATGGGCAATAACATTGCATGAGACCATTTTCGGTGGGCTTTGCTGACCGGAAAGCACTATGAAATGTAGTGCTCCGTGAACACCCCATACTCTGATATGAACATCAGATGGAGCATTGGCAATTAACTGACGCAATTTTCTTAGTACGCCAAGGCATGAACGTTGAAGGGTTCTTTATTGCTTTTCAGCCTTCGGATACCGAGAGACTGATAAAGATGCCAAATCAATCTGGCGTTGTAACCCTTCTATTATCTTAATATGATTTTCATAATCACCGTAAGATAATACTTTCTTCTTCAATTGACAATGTGTCTTCCATATGTTGAGACGAATGTCATGGATTCCATCATCCGTCAACATCTTTGGAATGTCGTACTGGGAGTCAGCCAAAGGCCAAAACATGACTGGTACTTCACCTTTTTCCAGTTTTTTCCTCATGTTCAGCATTTCCTCTTTATCATTAAATGAAGATTCTTCTACCTGTTTGGACAAGAGTTGGTGTTTCCTTGTTGCTTCACCGGATTCAACAAGATTGGTAGAGAAATCACTATTCATGATGGAAGATGAATGACCCAGGGATGGTTCGGAGAATAACCTGAACCCCAGGCTATCTTCTGATGGAGAAAGAGTTTCACCTGCCGATAGTAAAGCATCAGACTTGACTGGTTTTACGTTTTCAAGTGCCTCGAGATAGGAGGGCTTTCTCGTCACTATATTGCCTTCTGAAGAATTTTCGAGACAACGTGAATCACTACTACGGAGAGGACTTTCGCAGCGAAGTTCATCACCATGAGGAGGACCGTCATGATGGGTTACAACAAAAGATGAAATCTCTTGATCCTTGGTCTTCTGACCACACAGAGGGTTTCTCTGGCTCTCATCTGAAGAAGAAACTTCAAGATTGACTGAACTTTCATGAAGCAAGCCTTCATGAGGAAGTGACTGTTGAAGACCTTCAAAATTAATGTTCCCGTTATTGAGAACTGAGGGAGTAGAATCTTGAATTCCGACAGATAAATGTCTGAGGGCTTCAAGAACTCTAGCATCGAGAAAGGCCTTGTTGCAAATTGGCCTTTGATCTCCTGACTGTGCTGGGCGGATCTTTTTCTTAGATGCCTTCTTACTCACTTTAGAAACCACTTGTTGACGAAAGTTGTTACTCTAAGCAGGGGTATGTGCCTGATCAGGAAAGATGGTCAGGTTAGGCTGACGATCTCCACTCAAATCAGTTGTATGTGCCTGACTTGGTTGTCCGTTTGATATGGGGGAGTATGCCCCATAACCCTCTTGGACTGGAACAGATGTGTGTGTCTGTTCCGGAGTGAATCGTTGATGTGTCACTCCACTGCTAGGGATAGATTTATGTGTCTGTCCCTGAGATGATGCTGAAGCTGTTATGATATCCTGGCAAGCATCCAGAATATGAGCAGGAATTTTCTTCTGCTCTTTCACCATTGACAAAATATGTTTGGTGAATTCAGCCACCGGAACGGGGATATACGTCCATAACGGGTTTGGAGTAGGTGTATGTGCCTGCTTCTGTCCTCCTTTTCCTGTCAATGAATCCTGACAGTACTCAAGTGTGGAGGCAGAGAGTTGAGTCTGCCACCTGTTTGTCGTCGGTGCTTTCCGACTGACTTCTCCGTGCGCTACCAAGCGAGACTGTTGGTAGGCTTGATTAGTATTAGCAGGTGTATGTGCCTGCTGATTACACTTCGCCAAAAACGGTTGACGAGATCCATCATATGTAGTCAGACGAGCCTACTGACTAACTGGTGATGTATAAGCAGGTGTATGTTCCTGCCTATAGTACTCCGCCAGAATTGCCTGGCGGGATTGGTGTGATGCTGCCAGACGAGTCTGCTGGACAACGGAATTAAAACGAACAGGTGTGTATGTCTGCTCGTTGTTCGCCACCAAGTTAGGTTGGTGGACTTCTCCGGAGATGGCAGGGATGACAACCTGCCCATTGTTCACCGGATTCCGTCTCTGGCGGTTCATCTTGCCTGCTCGGGTTCGAGGAACCTGAGTTGAATGCCTGGAGTCGGTACCCTCATCATGTTGAGGGCGCACTACCGCACGAGTCTAGCGGCGATTGTTGATGGGAGCCCTTGGGAAGGACTCCTGTATTTTTGAATTAAGGTCCTGCGGGACCTGCTCATTCACTTCCTCAGAGTAAGGGAGTGAATGGAAATTGCGTTCTAGGGATAACGACCCGAAACGGTTGGAGGCGGTAGTCAGCACCGCATGCTTCTTGATCGCTGGCCACCGTTGTCCGGACGACCATGTAGAGTTGTTAACATGGAGGGCTTGACGAGTGGCCTCCAGAGTTGGGATAGTACCATTGCGACGGTCCTCCTTAACCAGTGCATTAGAAACCCAGCGTTGAAGACGCTGAGTTGGTGATGTCATCCCCAGAGCAGATGACGTTCCAGTAGGAGTAGCAGCATTGGTTTTCACAGCAGCAGACCTCACAGTAGAGGTGTTCACAGCAGCAGTATTCACAGAGGTGAATTTAAGGAAAGCCATTTTGCAGAAGATCTTGAGAAAAAGAGTTCCTATTCCATATAACATACATAATCAAGATGAATCCGGCCACTGCATATTTTGGATGAGCACATGTCAATGATTGCTTTTTTGGCCCAAGGGGCCTAAAAAATAAGAAGAATATCACTTTAACTTTGTTAAGGATTCACGTCGGGTTCACCATTTTTGTTTCCTCACGAATTTCGGGGATGACCTCCTGGGCGGGAGATTCAAACATTCCGATCAGTTTCTAGCGGGTTTGTTCGTAGAACCGGAAACATCCAATGATTCCACATCCGTTTGGACCTACTTTCCAAAGGCATGCGCTCATTAGCTTGTGGACTGATGAGGCTTAGGAATTTTCATTGGTCGAGAGGATGGGAGGTCGGACTCATCACACCTTTTTGTGGGGAATTATTGTCTACTCTGGGACTCTATTTATAGATTTATGTTATGTTCGTGAATCCTTATTACATCACCAAGTATAAAATGTGCTTTTCTTTAGTTTTAACAATCAATGATTAAATATGCAAGAAATTTAGAGAATATTTTATATGTATTCGAGGTTCTTCATCAATAGAGAATCATCTATATCTGTTTAGAGATTCTTGGTCAATTTGTATCCTTCAAAACATTTATATAAAAGTCTCTTGGTCATTATGATGACCAGGCTGGTTTTAAAGCCACTCAGTGGGGCACTTGAAGTTTATCGTCATTCAGAAGGACATGGATTATTTCAAATTTGGGATCGAACCCAAAAATGGGCTACCTACGTATCCTTTGTTTTGGAAAAGGAATAAGAACCCATGTAGTTCGAGTAATGGAGTACGATGTTTATGATTGATGGCTCAAAGAAGAATGTCATAATTACTTTTACACTCTAAGCTCACGTGAGTCATGCTCGGTGTGAGAAACAAGAGGTATTGGTAAAAATTAGACAATTGTGCCATGAAAGATGCAATCATAAGAATTTGTTTGGGGCTTATGTATGTATGACTGCCCAGATAGATGAAGGTTTAGGATTCACATTTAGGGAGAAAATCCATGAACAAGGTCCATAAAGTTATATGTGCTTCATGGAGATTTGAATACTCTAATCATGGGGCTTACTCCTAAGGAGGATTCCCAAGTTAGGAGGGGACTTATGATTGGGTTTTACTCCTGAAAAGGAAACCCAAATCAAGGGTAAATTAGGACTGGTTAAGAGAAATTTAAGGGGGCTTGGGGTTGACTCTTGAAAAGGAAACCCAAGATTATGACTGGGACTTACTCCTAAAAAGGAGGCCCAGGTTAGGGGACATGGGGCTTACTCCTGAAAAGGAAGCCCAAGATTATGACTGAGTCTTATTCCTGAAAAGGAGACCCAGGTTAGGGATTAAGGTTTGGGGCTTACTCCTGAGGAGGATGCCCATATTTTAGGTTGGGGCTTTCTCCGGAGGAGGATGCCCAAGTTAAAGAAATTAAGGTTTGGGGATTACTCCTGAGGAGGATGCCCAAGTTTGGGAACTTTAAGAATTTGGGGCTTACTCCTAAAGAAGGATGCCCAGATTAAAGGATTTATAACTGGGGATTATTCCTAAAAAAGGAGACCCAGGATAAGGATTCTCTCATCTTAAAGGATGAGGTTAAATGAATGAACTCTCAATCTTTGGTGACATAAGGATATTTAAATCACTAGGTTTTGAGAGATATTCCACAGAATTTTTTTCAGATAAGGAAGTTGAATCAAGAAATCATGCCATAAATGGCTTTGAAGAGTGTCTTGAAGACTGAATCTTGAAAAGAAAAAGGTGTAATAGCTTAAGAGGGGTAAAATGGGCAAGATGGGCACCCAAAAAGGTAGGGGCGCACAAGTCTTGAAAGGCGCGCAAGTCTTCTGTGGGCGCGCATGTATTGGTCGCGCACGTATACCTGCGCGACATGTGGGGTACTTGCGTGATTTTCAACCAGTATTAGAATACTTGAGCGACTCCTTTTTAATCACTTTAGAATCCTCTTGAGGTTCTTCCAGAAAAGGGACGCGCAAGTTATTTTGAAGGAAATAAGTCGGCGCGCAAGTGTTGATAAGTTTCAACACTTAGGCCTTCCTTCTTCTCTTTAGATCTTCCGTTCTAGGTAAGAAATTACCTTAGAAGTGTTCCGAAAGCTTTGAGAAGCGACTTGGGCGTCGGGAGCTTCAATCCGAGTTTCTGGAAAAAGATCCTCTGAATGGGGGGCCCACAGGGTCTATTTATAGGCAGGAGAAGACCCCGGGCGGTTACCGGGCGGTTACCACTTAGGTCGCGCAAGTCACTTGCGCGACAAAGAGTGTCGCGCAAGTACACTTGCGCGACAATGAGATAACTTGCGCGGTGCAGTTGCTATTGATCCTTTGTTCATGCCTTTGTCGATTTTTGATGTTTTCCTCAAAGGTTGAATCACTTTGGGCTCAGATATTCCCTTTTCCGATCTTTAGATTCTGTGACGAAAGGAGCGTCAACAAAGTAAAAGAAGACAATAGTATGGATTCACGTTCCCCAACTGTATATCTAGAGGCATAAAACAATTGATTCATGAAATTAATAAATTTTATAATGATGTTTCCACATCACTCCAAATCTTTAAAATAGTCCTTCTTCTCTTCTATAAAGCATTTGAGTAGAAGGGAGAAAACATTGAGTCGATTCACATGTTCCTTGAAGGCCTTAGTTTTAGGAGTCATCCTTATATTTTTAGTAATAAACTTAAAATGACAATTGAGCTCAATCTTGGTATAAATCCAAGAAAGGTAACACTCAATAGCTTTACTGATAGTCTCTCTATCAACTATAAACTTCATTGAAATATTACCTAACTTGTTTATAGAGATTCTCACCATGGGACTTTCTCTGATGAAGCTCTTCTTGGTGAGAAGTAAGAAGATCACCCATGACAGGATTCAATTATTCTCTTAAAATAGCATAGATTGACTTATCATCAACTTAAAATTAAGGATGTAGAGAAGGAGAAGTATAATAACTCATTATAGATAAGGTGTATGAACTCTCTAGGAGTGATTCCTATCCAGTAGAAAATATTAATTTAATCTATTTCATTATGGAATTAAATTCTTCCATATCATTGGATAACAACATTTTCATAATAACTAACACTTGAAACTTCAATATCATTTTAGGTTGAAAGTTAGATATAAACAAATCAAAAAATACACCTTGTATAGGCTTCAATGATCTTAACCGTTTAAGAGGCGTGGATCGAAGAATTCCACTAATATATGAAATCATAACGACTCTATGATATTTGAGATCATCCTTAGAAACATATTCTAAAGGTATTGGAGTAGAAGATAGTGGATATGGAATAAACTTAGGCAAAGTAGCACTTACTTTTCAAGATCTAGTGGTAGGAACACATAAATGAAAATCTTTCAACTATCTATCTTCATCTATCTATTATATCAAATGTCCATTATGATCTTTTCCATCAATAGGGAAAGCATGTACACTATGATTAGGTAGACTATCATGGTAATCATCATCAACACTACCATTACCATCACCATCAGAATCGTGGTAAAATATTCCTAGCATCTTGAACCAAGGAGACGAAAACCCCTTGGATGGTTCAACATCCTTAGTTTTTGCTAAAATAACACGTCCATTTCAATGAACTGATTTCTATCTAAATAAGCCTAGGGATTTCACCCCCTCAATAGGTGTTCTAGGGTCATCTCTATCAGAGGTGAAAACATCATTATAAACCTCAAAAATTGTCACATCATCACTATTATTACTTGAAGAAGAAGAACCAGGAGAGTGATAAGACTACTCTCCCTCACCAGTATCACAAACAACATCCTTGACTTAAGAGACCTGAGTTCCGCCACCATTTCAATTTTTAGATCCATCAGATTCATCTAAAAATGAAAATGATTTTTTTTATATTTTAGAAGAAATCTCAACATTTTTTCCACAAGATAGTCGAGTTTTGTATTATTCTACTTCACTATGTAGACTTTCTCTTGAAGGAATAGAAAATGATTTAATGGTAAATCCATAACAAACATATAGGCTCTTTACCACATTAGGGTCACTCCCTACCACAACTAAAGTATCCAATGACACTTATTCTCTAGTTACATATTTTTCTCCCTTAACCTTCTAATCATAGGAATATACTACAAATTCATATGGATCCCTTCCAAGATCAACCATATCATTAGGTCCAGAAGGATGTTACACATGATTGAAATCCTCATAAATCTTATCATTACAAACTAACAATCTCCTCAGTCGTGGGTTGTAACTAAACATTATACCTTTTTCATGTAAATTTACTCAAACAAAATCAACCACAACTGATTACTTCTTCCTCTTCTTCATCCACCAACCCATGGAACCAAACATAGACAAAATGAGCTTAATATAGATCATGGAATTATATATCAGTATTTTCTTTATCATCTCAATCCCGTGGACCATCAGATATATACAAAAATTTATCCTATCCCCCATTTCTTAATGAATATTATATATAAAACTTGGTACATCATGGTTCTAATGTTCCATTTTCTATGATAAAGCATCTGTAGGTTGAAATTAAATAAGAGTATACACTCTCCATTAATCTCTATAGTAGTTCAAATTCAAACAATAAAATTTTCAGTCACCTATATGGGCAAATTCTTGTAAATGAATAACTCACTCATTTTGGGAATGAAACCTTGAAAATAATTTGAAATACCTCTATGAAGCACATTGATGCATCTAGCCCATTACTTTGATGAAAATACTGCTTCTTTTCCATAAATCAAAATTTGAATCACACCTTTATTCTCACCAAAGTCTTACTCTACATTTTAATAGAACTATTAAACCAACCTAGGAATGAATTTCCAATAAAACCTAGAAAATTATTTCATCCATCCTCATTCCTAGATCTCTTTAAGAATCAATGAATTTATTGAAACCAGTAATTCTGAATCCATCTCTTTTTTGAAAATGAAAATTTGAGTCAAAAGACGAGGGTTCTTCAGTTAAATAGGAGCAGCGTGACTAGATTCACCTCAATAATTATTCATGGGATGTGATCCATTAAGATAATAAATTGATTCATTCTTCACGCTCACTATAGCACTAATTCAATGGGAGAAGGAAAAGTTCATGAAACATTAAATGTCAGGAGATAAATGATGATGAAAGGTTTGAAATGAGGTTTGAGGTATAGGGTTCTTAAAATTCAATTTACACCAATTTTATCATTTATATATTTTGGGAGTTATAATTTGAAAATATATTTAAAAAATACATAAATAAATCTAATAAAAATTAACTACATAAAATAATAACAAAAATAGATAGAAAAGAGAAACTTGACTGGTATATCACCAATGGTCTATCTCCCAATACTAGATCAGCAATGGTCAATCACCCAATGGTGGATCACTCATGGAAAATCATACAATGGTGGATCACTGATAGTCGATCACCTAATAGTAGGTCCCCATTTATTGATCGCCCAAAGGTATATCACTAATGGTGGATCACCAAAAAGGTTGATCATTAAAAAGTATCTCAAAAGATAAATGACTCACTAAATTTCATTTATCCTAGATCATGTCTAATATTGATTAATATATCCAAATTAAAATTCATTCTAAACATATCAGTAAGATGATGTACAATTGCGATGAATTTAGGGGTTATATCACCATTTTGAAAATGATCCCTCAACAATTTATGTCTCATATAAATATGTTTCATCCTTTAATAAGTTAAAATATTATTATACAAGTTTATTAAACTGTTATTATCACATCTTTTTGGAAAATATATAAATTGATATCCATAATATAGTAATGTGAGTTCATCCATATAATTTGAGAGAAAAAACTTCCAAAAACTATATATTCATCATTTGTAGTAGAAAGTGAAACAATTTTTTTTATTTTTACTATAATAAAAAACGAGTAACTTTCAGAAAAGGTAGAATTTTTTAAAGGTGATTTTTCTATATACCATATAATGACAAAAATAATCTTCTAAATAACTCAATAAATTAAAATCTTGTCGTTTAGGATGAAAGAGTCCAAAATTGGTCATATACATGAGGTTTTTAAAAAATATTTTGAAAAAAGTAACTTTTACTCTATAGTATTTTCATTTAAAAAAGAAAACATACATACATTGAACATAATATATTGTAGTTTATCATTTAAATATAGTAAAAATATGATCATACCTATGTAATTGGTTTTATACAGTGATTATGTTGTTTTATCAATATCCAATTTAAAGGTTGTACTCATGGGAGTATCACTAATTTTTGTACCATCCATACGAAAACTATTTAAAAGTTCCATGTTGTACTTATATTGATTTAAAATAAATACATGTTTATTTTAACAAATTTTAAAAACAAGAAATAATTTATACTCACCCATTAAAATAATTTTAATTTCACTTTATATAATATTTAAAAAATCAATACATAATGAATTTCATGAAAATAAAAAAATTATTTCATCAACATAAATTTGAACTACTAATTTTTTAAACCATATAATGTTTTGTTAATTTAAATACATGGTTTTGAAAATGAGTGTTTTGAAATCCATGGGTACTTTTAAAAATTTTCTTTTAACATTTATATGATATAATTTAAAATTTAAATGTTCTGTTTAGATAAACAAAATTATAATGTCTTTTAGTATAGATACTAGTGAAAATATTTCCTCATAGTAAATAACATATTTTTGACTATATCCTTGTGAAACCAATCTACTTTTATTTCTCAATACAGTTCCTGAGTCATCAAATTTTATTCTAAACACTCAAATAGTGCCAATAGTAAGAGTGTCTTTACATTTTTTCACTAGTTCCAAATATTTTTATCTTTTAAATTTATTGGGTTCCTCTTTCATTTCAATCACCCATTCTTAATCAATAATTGCATAATTGGTGTTCTTAGGTTGAATTTTTTAAAATAAATCATGATATTCAGCCTTTTTTATAAGAGAAGCTCTAGTTTGTGTTACTATGTCTAGATATCTAACAAAAAAAATTAAAGGATCATATCTATGAATCCTAACAGTTTCTGGAAAATAATATATAGGCATCTCATTATACTTTATATGTTGAGGTTTATGTTGTTCCTCTAGACTAAAATATTTTTCTTCTTGTTTTAGAGAATGATAAAAAAACTTTAGAATTTATATTTAGATTTGATATATCATCATCAAGGTTTCATAAAGAGGTCTTATGCTCATGTGGATCTATTCCAAAAAATTTAAAAATTATATATTTCTATAATATATTTCTTCATTTTATTAAATACCCAATATGACTTACTAGTTGTTAAACATGTAATGAAAATTTCTTCAACACATTTTTTAAGTAGTTTTTTGAATATTATTCTTTCTATTGAGAATATAGACTTTGAAACAAAAAACACTAAGTTAATTGAATTTTTATTTTCTTTTATTCCATAATTCATGAAACAATGAGTGAAGATTAAGGGATTATAATAGTATACTATATTACAGTTTATTCAAATTTGGGGTTGTGTGTTCTCCAAGCTATTGAAAAGATTAAATTTATTTCAAAGGAAATATATCATGAAGTCTCAATTTTTTAAATTATCTTATAATAATGGAATTTCATGTCATATATTTTATCAAATATGATTTTCCCTTTTCAAAATATTATAGTTTTAAATTCTTCCTCCATAAATAAATCACATCATCGGAATTTAATCTAGATCTCATAAATTAAGGGTTTTATGTTTAAAAATATCTTTGTTAGAAACCCATTTCATAAAAACAGTTAATAAAAAATCATCTTGACAAGTGATAAAGCGAGTTTAATAGTTTATCTAGAATAATACAAAACCAAGTTTCTCAGTAGGAGAACATTGTTGTGATGTGAAGATATGTACATGGAGTAAAAGTAAAAATAATTATAGAGAGTGGTATAGATAATTGATCATATGAAAGTGAATGATCAATGGAATGTTAAGGATCTAAAAACATATATATGTGATGATTTAAACATAATTTGATTCATTTAATATAAAGGTTATATGACTAAATTTTTCATTTCGATATCTTTTTCCTAAGGTTGAGAATTATTTTAATGTCTAAGAATATATGGAAATATACTCACATGATATATTTCTATTACAAAATAAAAACACCATTCTTCGGTTGTTCTTCTATCATTTTCCATTTCATATCCTACTCTAATAAATGAATATCCAAAATGAATTATTTATGGATGAAACACTAAAATGAATAGTTTACAGATTGTAGGAGTCATGCAAGAGTGGAATGTTATTTCGTCTATCTTTAAATATTTCCAAAAACCAATATAGTGGGAAAATGTTGTCCAATATAAAAAATTAATCTATAAACATAATGATTAAAACCACTAGATCAAAATTAATATTTATGTGAAAAATAATTTTGTAAACACAATTTAATATTAACCATAGCATCACATAATCCAATGGTATGCGCACCACCCATGTCACCTATCAGTAATGCGTTCAATCCCGGTGACCTTACTAGATAGGATGGGTCATAACAAATAAAAAGGTTGTTCTTTTTCCAAAACATTATTAATATTATTCCTATAATTTTCCCAAATTGTAATAACCCATAATTACCTCAACATTAAAGGTAATATAAAATTTAAAGGTTACTAATAACTTCATTAATTTCACTTTGTCATTATTATCTCAACATCAGGCACATATTAAGTGTTATCCTCCCAAAATCATGTGTTTTCATAGAAGTTCATATTTCCAATCAATCACTTTTCCTAACCATGAGTACCATGCAACATATTCTCCCAAATCCTTGAAGAAAAAGTACTTAAGTACAATCCTTATACATTTCATAATTCATATAACATAAATAACATTGATAAAGTACTCCCCCTAACATTATTCTTTAATCCAAACATAATAACATTTATCATTATATTTTTTAATAATATCAGATGATTTACCTTGATTTATTTGATTCTCTTGAGGTATATTCCCTTATGTCTTGGGAAATTAATTTTTATAGTTCCCCACGACCTTTTAGTGGAAGTATTTCACATTATAATATTATTTCTCACCCCTAAAATCGTGATTATGGTGGCTATTCTCTCAAAACTTATAGAAAATTCACATTCCATTCAAGTAAGTACTATAGTTTTTGTTTCCACAATTATCACACGGGGGAAAATCCTTTTTTCCCATATTTCCTTTTCCCCTTCCATCCTCTACTTCTCTTACTTCACTTTGGAGGATAAGACATGGATAATTATTTCTTTTTATTTATAAATCATGATGTTATATCCTCATATGATGATAATGGTTCGGAGACTAGTGACCTTCAATGAATTAGCTTAAGACCATAAAATAAACTTTGAATATTTTTGTTTAAATTATGTAAAAATTATATTTCATTCCAGTATGACATTGTAAATTTTGATTCATAAATAGAAACATATTCATCTTCTATTTTTCTATGATTTAGGAATTGTCTCTCTATATCCTTTTATTCCTCATGAGGAAAATACAATTCCAATAATAGAACCTATAAACACATCAATTACATGTTTTATACTTTTTGTTCATGATTAGTGTTTTGAATTAATGAACACCATTTATCTTCATCAATTGAGAGATGATAAAATACCATGAAAAATTTATAAATTTCATTGCATCACAATGTACGAAATATTTTATCTAACGAACTGATCCATTAATCAATTAAAAATGGATTTTTATTACCATTAAAAGATGCATGTTTCTAAAATTTAAAGTTATCTGAAATTGTTACACCATATGGTCAACCATCAGGATACATAATATGGGAATGGTTATTACTCATATCATACATCAGATTACTTAGTATGGTTATAATTAAATATGTTCCAGGTATAGTTCCAACTCCATCTTCATAATTTTTCCCAGGAGAGAAATCCCTACATGGGCTATGAGCATTAAAATGGTTCTAATTCCTTACAGTAGGCTCTATTTATAAAAAAATGGAATACATAATATTTTATCTGAAAATTAAAAATCATAATGTATTATCACACTACTGTAAAACCTTGTAACATAAATTGATCAAAATTTTCATTGCTAATCTCATTGTCATAAACATGGTTTCATTGAAAAAAGATTCAAATCATAGCAATATTTTTCAAACCCATCATAATGTTTGTAAATAAAATTTGAATTAACACAAAAATATACCCCCATAGTGTCAAACCTGGTGTACAGTAATGTCCATTTTCTTATACCAGGGAACAGTCAAATTAAACCCAAAGTTCCTTTTTTAGGATTATTTTCCCAAGGTATATCTCTTCGAGAACAACATCCACATTTAGTATCTAGACAGAGTTATATTTCTTGAAATAACTACATAATCTATTAATCACCAAAAAATTAATATATTCTTTATTACTCATCCTAAAATTCTTTTATAGTGTTATTTTCCCTAATCTAGGTTTTAATATGTCTGGTTCTCATGGTTTCTACTAAAATGCCTCTAATACCAACAATAAAACCATAAACCCTAGTATCAAAGAGTATATGATTAAATTATTACATTAGTATAATATAAAAGGAATTTCATACCATTTTACTGAATAGTTTTTTAGTTTTGGAAACTAGATACATATTTGAATCTAATTTTACAAATGAAAAAATAAACTAAAAACTTGTTTTTTTATCAATTTCATCATTATTTCCTCTAAATTTACCTTTATATCAACAATAATACTCATATTTCCATTGAATGGAGAGATACATAGTAATTTTTTGAGAACAAATGTACAGTAAGGGTTTGAGTATAGTCGAACCTATGAATAAATAAATCATAATCAATATGATGTATTAAATAACTAAAACATATTCTATATAATCAATAACTTGATATTAATATTACATGAATAAATAATTATCAAATAATTTCATATATATATACACATAATCTTGAAAATCTTCCATGGATATTATTAATAATTGAATAATCACATGGACATAAATGACTAATATCATAATGATGGAATTCATAATGTCAGATATCATAACCATACATTCAAGGACTCATTCTAATGAATCTTTCATAAATGGTTATAACCTCACTAAAAAAACATAATCTAATTTGTCTCATGAGATATACAGATGCATTGATGAGTTATGGAGGGAATCTCCCATAACTTACAAAGTCTAATTCATTCCCCATATAAAATGGTTGAACCATAATTGATATAAACATTCATATTGAAAACTATCTTATGAAATATTAATACAATACCAAATCAATAATCAAAATCATAAACTATTTAGAATAAGGTGGTGAATGATATCAAAATAGTACATCCAAGTGAAATGATTATAAATAATCTAGAAAAAAAATAATTATGGTATTATTACAATATATTAAAAATGTATCATAAGGTAAAATAAGGGTCGATGTTTTTGATGAAAAATAAATACCATAAAACATCCATTAAAACTTTTTGATGAAATATAATTTTCATTTTGGAAATTTATTTTAAAACTTAAAGTTCACAAACAGTATTTAAAATGATTTTATTTCAAAATTAAATTATAAACTTGTAAAATAATCATTAAAACATTGATTTTTCATGATGTATACAAATTTTGTACATGTTTTCTAAGTTAAAAAAAATATTCCTTCCATATTTTTGATAAAATCAAAAAAAATCCATATTTAGAAATGGATATAGAGGTTCCATTCGAGAAAAAAATAAAAAATTAAAATTGGTCAAAAAATTATTTAATAAATCATTTTTATAATATTAAAATCAATTTTGAATTTTTTTAGAAAATATGGATTTTGATGAAAAAGTATTTTTGAATGAATAGAGAAATAAAGTCAAATTTTCAAAAAAAATATTATTTTGAACAACTGGGTATATAAAGAGAGGATAATGGAAGGAAAACATGCATTCCCATGAAATAGATTTATTATAATAAAATTAATGTGTTTATTGAGATATGGATTATAATATTATATTATTGGAAGTATAAAAATAATCAATCCCTATAAATGATGATTTTTTACCTTAAAACCATTACCACTTTGGTAATAATGAATAATACTACTCATGAAATAATAACATTAAATTAAACAGAAAATTTCAGGATAATAATTAACTTTATTAAATTATATGTTAAAGGGTTCTTATATACATGTCATAAAATAATATATGTGCATAACATGACATATTTCAAAAAGAAGGAAAATTGAGACAAAAAAACCTTTCTTAAGACATGATTACCTCTGTATGTGTCCATAAATCTGGTATAAAAAAAATATATTTATTATTAATATAGAAAATAATCATACTCATATATTTTATTCTATACATGATTTAATTATAGTTCCTTATGACTTTTTATTAAAAATTCTCTGTTAAAATCAATGTTTCTGGTGATAATTCCTTCATTTTTCATGTATCATTTGGTTTAGTAATTTTGTTCATTTTTCATTGAGAGTGGTTCCATAATATCTAGAATGTAAATCCTAATATAAATATCATATATATTTATTATATATTCATTTATAATAATCTATAAAAGCTATATATATGAATTGGATTACACCATTCATAGAGAAATAGGTCCTACATATGTAGGAACGTTGTTTCAATTTTATTGATGGATTAATAAAATAAAAAAATAAATATTAAATAACCCTTTAATTTAATTATTATGTTATATATATCATTTATATTAATAAAATCCATCCTTATTACAATCCATGTAAAAATTAAATGAAAATATTTTCACATCACTATGTGGAGGCGGTAGTCCATACGTATGCATGAGCGAAATAAGTTTTTCCAAAGGACTGGATGATAAGAAGTTAAATGTGGAATTATATTTTTATAAGATTATTTAGTTCATAAATATCACCTATATTGATATAATATTTTGTTAATACCTTTTATGTAAATCATAATTATAAAACTACTAACATCACTTTGTGAGGCGGTAGTCCACCGTACACCGGAGCGGCATTATCGTATACCTAAAAAATGTAAATTAAAAAGGTATATGTTATATAATAATACCAAGTATAATAATTTTATAGTTTTTAAGATCTATATATGATCATAAAATTAACCTGGGAGGGAATAATATGATGTCTAGGAACCAGAAGGAGATGCTTGCTTCAATTCAAAGGAGGCTGAGAAAGGATTACTCTTATGTGCAAAGACGATGTCCACTAGGCCACTCAATAACGGTATGAATGTGAATAATTAATTCCTTTCATTAGAGTGGTTAAATCTTAGAAGGAAGTATTCCAAGGTTCTAAAGCAGTATAAAACCTCGGAAAGGGATTCATCGAATGTGGATGAAGGTCTTGATCATGGAGGTGGTGACAGGAGTGATTTTGATGGTATGTAGTTGCTATTTTTGTCCTATGGGGCTGGTTTTAGGTACATTTCCTTTATTTTAACAAATTTTCAGAGGTTCACCTCTGACTAATCATTCGGTAGGTTTGTTCGGCGAAAGTCTTCAGTACACACGCTCGACGGTTTCATTCCCCATTTGATTGAAGTGGGGATAGATATGGGTGATTTAATTCCTATATTAACATATAATTATATATATATTTACAATTTTATATTATCATAATATTTTGATATGTTTTAAGGAGTTTTAAAAATAAATAAAACAAATACGTATGTTTAAGAATGTTACCACTTCTTTAGAGAGCCTCTTTGGGTTTATTCTTGAAGCCTTATTAAGAGGGATTGAGAATTAAAATAAGAATTATAGGATGTTTCAAGGGATTTAATTAATTTATATGGTCATAGATTTTATTATTAAAATGGTTTTGGAGGTGTGAATATGGGGGGAGAGTGGGTGGCCTTTTATAAGTGGGGAGAGGACACACATTGAATTTTAGAAAAGTTAGACTTATAACCACATTTTTATCATGAAAAAAGCATAAAAAATGGTTCATTATAATTCTTTATAGGTTTTTAGATCAATATATGATTATAAAATTGGGTTTTTGAAACTCTTTGATCATTTCCATCCCTTATCTTCTTAGTTTAACTGCCCCGTAAATGCATTTTTACCTTAAACATGATAATTAATTTTTTTCAACATTTACTATCCATAATGATCAAAAATTAAGTTAAAATTAAATTATAATATATATTACTATAATTAAAAAAAATTAAAAAAAATTAAAATTCTATTCATAAAAGGGGAAGAATTAAATTTAAAATAAAACCCAAAAATACGACGAAAAAGTTGTTTTCCAAATAAATGATTTCACAAGAATGGAATGTTTTTATATAGAGATCAAACATTAAATTTGTTTAAAAAACCTAAATTAGTTAAGTTTTAATATAATGAATATAATGTTTCTTTAAAAAAATAAAAAATTATTTATCTTTTAAAATAATCTTAATAAAAATAACCTCAAAAAATCAGTATTTTTTACTATTCATCAAAAAATAACATTTTCAAAAAATTATCCAAAATTCACTCAAATATAGTTTTTAAATTTATATTTCAAAAACTATGATTATATTTTCCATTAAATTACCTAAACTAGAAAACAATTATGTTCACTAAGCTTGACTAAACCGCCCATTAGAAAAATATAGTTTTTAGAAAAAAAATTATTTTTCATTCAAATAATTTTTATTTTATTTATAATCAATAGATAACCATTGAATTAATTTTTTACAGGTTTAAACTATATAATTTTAAAAATTTATTCATTCATATTCATAATCTCCTACTTAATGTCTATGTTATAACAATATAATATTTTATAGTTCTTATAAACTTGATGTTGTGCGTTCGACAAGATATCAAAAATATTGAATTAATTTAAAAGGATATATATCCTAAAGTCCTGGTGTGTTACATTCTCTTCATATATTTTTATTGCGTGTCATATACTCTATCAAAATTTATGTTCCTATTTTAAAATATCAAGGAGTTACCTGTAGGCTTTAATGGCTTCCTTCAACTTTAGCCATGAACTCTCAAGATTTCATTCTCTATTTTATTTTTAGTTTCATTAAAAATGTGTGGAATATATGTAATTTTAATACCTAATGAAATAAAAACATGATTTTTCATAATTTTTGGGATCTTTATGAATAATATTATCCTTAAATAATGATACTTATGAAGACATGTTGGTTACTTGGGGTGATCCTTCCATGGATTTATCCTTATATAGGGAATCATATATATAGGATGAGTTATGATGTTTATAGATAATGGGTGGAATCCCTACAAATATCATTTCATTCTTCTGATCAAGGAAAAATCATCCTTAGATGTAATGAAAACCCACCTTTATTAAGTATTGGCTTTCCACACATACATATTGGAAACATCCTTTCTAAAATAATCCTCATCCTTATCATTGGGCCTATGGGAATGATATGGGTCTCCCTATCCCAAAAAAGAAAGAAGTCTATGATTTCATAATAAAAATTGAACACATCCCAACTTTAAAAAAATTGAAAATAAAACTACAAATAAAAATAAAATAGGATATTTCATAATTCAAATTAAGAAAAAGATGTTTTCCAAAAAAATTATATTGAAGATAAAAAATATAATTATTGGAAAAAAATAATTTAAAAGGTAAAATAATTTTTCTCAAAGATATAAAAAATAGAACAAATATAATTTATACATTTAGTAAAAAACATCATTTTCATTCAAATATTAAAATGATCAAAATTTCTATAAAAAATGGTAGCAATATGATAAATTTATACTAAAGGAACATTTAATGTCCATAAATATCATTGTTGCTTAAAAATATGTGAGGAAAATATATTAATATAATTAAAATTAGTAATTATGTGGATTAGAATGGTGTTCAAGTGATTCCATAGTTTTTTGTATAGGTAGTATAAACCATGTATCCAAATCAATGGAATAGAATTTCTTGATTTAGTGGTAACCATATCGTTACTACATGGTTTGTCTAAGTATGTGATCTAACCGTGTGGAATACCCTATTTCTTAAAAATGTGAAAATATAGTTATTACTTTTTTAAAATTTAAGTGTTTTACCCTCCCCTCTTCTCAAATTTCACTCAAAAAACTTGGGGTGAAATCAAGGGGAGATCTCCCAACTTCTACTCTTTATTTTGATCTTCGAACCCATTTAATTCAAGTGTATTCTCAAGGAAAAATACTCTTTTATTATAATTCTCCTCTCATTCCTATCCCTTATTCAATTTACCTCTATCAATCAATCCCCCATAAACCCTAATATTTGTTTTAGTTATATTTAGGGGTTTTTGTGACAAAAATCCCAGGTTTTTTAGGTACTTAGAGATCATAGAGGGTATTTCCTTGCTTCCATGTCATTCTCTATGGATTTAATCATGATGCTATAGGGATCTTCTTAGATTGTGGAAGGTGTTTTTGGGAATTTCCTTTAATTAGCATTGCATTGTGTGAAAAATGTTTTATAATACCTTATTTTATTACATTAAACAAATGTCTACTAGTCGTATGATATTTTATAAATGTTTCAAATTTTTCCTTACATGGAATAAAATTCTATAAGTGGTTTTATAAATTTTAAAAAGTTGGTTGTGTGCCAAAAATTTATGAAAATATTTTAAGTTGTTTGTTTTTGATTAATTTTTATGTCCAATGTAATTTGGAAACATTTAAGTTTTGGAATGGGAAAAGTCTTCTTTTAAATAAAAAATTTGTTTGATAGATCCAATTTTATAATATATTTTACATTGAATTTTAACATTTAAAATCCCATTGAAATACTAATTAAAGGTTACTTGTAAAATGTTTGGGTTAAAGGAATAATTTGTATTGAATTGTTAAAATATAATATTTATTTATTTATAGGTGTTTTTATTAATAATTGAAATTAGTTGATAAATTGGTATTTTTAAGTGAATATTTAATATGTATTTTTAAATTGATCATGAATATAAAAATTATTTGGAAATTATAGTTTTCCCTTTCAATTTCACTATAGTATATTTTCGTAAAGTTTTATATCTATTGAATTAAAATTTTATTTTTTTCATAATTATAAACATTTTGAGATATATATTTTATTTGAAGAATTCGAGCTAGATCACACTTTTTTATAGAGATAAGGGTTCTCAAAGTATTTTATGGATACGATTCATCAACATGGGAATCACATTAATGTTCATACCACAACTTCTTCAGGTGTAATATGATTCGTATGAATGTTTGGAACAAGTTAGAAAACTAAAATAAGAATATTTCATTCAACTATATCCATATCTAGATAATTTATTAAGATTTTAATCCACATGGAATAAAAATAGGTATTAATGTTGAATAAATTTTTAACATTCCATTATTAATGTGTATAACCATATCCTCTATTCTACTCTAAAAATATGTATTATTCAAATTTAGAGAAGGAATTTATAAATAGATTTCACTGAAAGTTATATTATAATAAAAAATTAGTATAAATTAATTTATTATTTATCTAGAACATTATTTGGATCATGCATGGTTTTAATAAGTTTTCCTCTCTATTTGGATTATCCATTTCTCTTGTTTCTATAAATCTCTCCCTTTATCTATCTATGCCTTCCCTTTTCTTAATCAGGATCTCTTTCACTCTTAATGGTGAGTGACTAGACCAAGGCTTGTCTTTGGGGTATGATTCCTCATTCTAACCAAATTATTGATTTATATTTCTTTATTTCTAATTCATAATGTTTATTTTTGATTTCTAATTAGGGAGAGTGAAGTGTTATGGGTAGTTGTGAAAATTATCGACCACTCCTTGGTATGACTCTCAAACCTGTATTATTCTCTACCAATTCACCATTCCATTTATTATATTAGTTATTCCTTTCAAAAAATGGAGTTGAGTGTGTTTGAGGGAGGAAACGACTTATAATAGAGTAAGCTCTTGGAAGTTATAATATTTTTGTTTAATGTGTGTTCAAAATTATCAACCATTGGTGGAGTTGATATTTTTTTCTAAAGGGATATCTTAGTAATGGTAAATTCCACACTCCAAACAATTATTAGTGGTCCATGTATGAGGGGATAGTCTAACAAATAAAATTTATAAAATGGATAATTTATAATGAAGTAACCCAAGGGAACAACACTTAAAACTATGTTCTTCCTTTGTAACATAAATCTATTTATATTTTAATCTATATATTTATTTCTAGTCTTTCATTCCAATTCTCAATCCCCACTACTTTTCTATTTTTTTCATAAAAATAAAAGTAAAAATAAAATTTTATATTTTAATCAAGAATAGCTAGTGATTACCTATAAAATATCCATAATATTGTTTATGTGGTCATCCACTATGATTCATTAAAAAAAATAAATAGTATTCTCTACCACCCCATGAAAAGCGAACTGTGTTTTTTGTGTATTTTCAAATAGTTTGAAAAAAAATAATTAAATATTTAAATTATTTCAATATTTTTTGCAAGTATTGTTTGAAAAGAATATTTAATAAAATGGATTTAAATTGGTTTAAAATTTCTTAATATTTTAAGTTGATTTTTATAAAGGCCCATTTTTCACTTTGAAAGTGAATTCTTTAGGTGGAGTATGAAACCATATTAATAAATTTTATATTTTTATACTTGACAAGGACTGTGAAGATGATGATGGTTATTACTAATTATTATGATATGGATTATATTTAAATGGGATGTTTCTTTAAAGGGATTTAGTAATAACATGATAATTATGTTTATGCTTATAACATTTATTGATTGATATATTAACTTACCAACTGGAGTTGACTGGTTTTATGGGAGAATCATGCACAATAAGAGATGTTCAAATTTCTGTTATACTAGTTTAGAACACACTTTGACTACTTTCTTCTTGTTTTTTTATTCCACTACTAGAGGGAGTTCCCCCAATGTTTTTTTGTGGGAGAATTAGGTGGACTATGGATTTGTTTTTAATGCATCATAGGTCAGTAGTTGGTATCATGCTTTACTTCTATTTATGACCATCTCACTATAGGACCTAGTGAGTTACACCAGATATCAAGTTGTCACAATAACATTACAAAAGGTATTCTCTTTGTTTTTATTCCACCCCCTTCTTCAACTTTCATTTTTTGGTACCATTGTAATAATGTTTTTTCTTTTCTACAATGATTATATTAATTATTTGGAAACTCATTGTATTATATCTTTATTATTGTGGTTTGACATTTTTTTCAATTTTTTTTATAATTGGATTTTGAAATCTATGGTTTCCAAGGAAAGAAAACGTTTTTATTTTTCATATACATTTTTAAGAAAGGAAAATGCATTGTTTTGTTTGGAAAAACCTTAAAGATTATCATATTATTTGTAAAATGGTTTTTTTATAAAAGTATTAGGGTTATCCTTGTTTTCTAAAGAGAGGGTGGTCTTATGAAATGGTATTATGCTTGATATTTGTTCTGATGTTCTTATAAGTAAAAAATTATTTTATAGTTTTAATTTAAAAATATTTTAAATGCATTTTCTTTTGAAAGGAACTGCACAAACCCCTTAGTGGGATCCTACTAGTCTCAAATTATCTTACACCCGTGATACGTCATTGGGTTTATATTACTCTTATGGCTTATTTTTGTGCCCATGTAGTAATTATTTCCTTAATTTATTCAATGTATGACCCAATGAGAAATGGTATGGGATGAAGTGACTGATTGTGGGTCATTTATAAAATGATGAAGATTATTCAGGTTTGGTTTTATTTATTTTTTTAGGATATTATATGTCATACCTGTTAGCCAAGATTCTTCTTTTAGATCTATTCGGTATATATGTAATTGGTCATCTATTTATGAAAACTTTTATGTTATAACACATTTTATGATTTTTATACTTATTTATTTTGTGTATATTTTGTTTGGTACTTCTTATTATTGGGATAGTTAATTTTTATACTCAGGCATCCAATATACTTGTGAGTCATGACATATTTATAAGAGGAATTACTAGTTTGGTTATTTAGACTCTTGGGGTGAAATAATACAAACATTTTGTATATTTTAATACCATGCTTCTTGTCACCAACCCATGGTGATCTATAATGTGTTTTAAGCCACATGAAAAATGTATTTTGGTACAGATTTATGGTAACTTAAGACAATTATTTAGAATCATCATTGATAAAGAAGTTTGAGTAAAATTATAAATTATTATATTTGTGATAGTACTACCAAACTGGAAATGATTAAGATATGATATTTTTGAAACTCGTTAAGAGGGGAGAGTGGGTTAATCTAATCAATAAGAAGTAGTGATTCTATCCACTAGGGTACTTGATCTTATACATACAACCTCATGTAGATCTACCAGAATAATTTTTACCATATGATATTTGTATCTCATTACTTTATTTGACGAATATACATAGATGATTACTTTCATTTTATTAATGGAATGTCTGAACCCGTTGATATATCTAAAATCATAAAAAAATATGTTGAGTAATAAGTGATATTCTTAATCAATAATCTAATATTAGATAATGGAAAAGAGTATATGTGTTGTACTTTGGAATGATATATTTCTAGCCATATAATTAAGTATTAACACAATAAATAATATACTTACAAGGGAAATGGTATAGCATTAAGGATGTATGGGAGTTTAGTTGAGAAAGAAATAATCATCTCAGTTTGAAAAAGTATCTCAATTTGTTTCTAGAGGGAATATGTATATTTTTTCAAACATATAAAATTTATTTTCACTGAGACATGATACCCACATAAAAATATATGGGATTTCATACAATATAAATCCAATAATGAATTGATTTAATGTATTCAAAAGTCCTTGTTACACAATGATATTGAATACCCATATGTAAATGTTTGAAGAGGAAGGTGAAGAAGGGATCTTAATGGGAGAATTATCAAATTGAGGAATATATAGATGTTGGAATAAGAAATTCCACAAACTCTTTGATTCTCTTGATTTAAATAATATTAAGAATTAGTTAAATTATATCTGATAATTGAAATGTAGTATAAAAAACATGGATTATTTTACCTGAAAATTTATGTAAATATTATTTAAAAATATATTATTAAAAATAAAATAACTATTGATATTAATTAATAAAAAAATTAGGGATAAAGATAATGTTTTTGGAAATAAGGGAAATAAATGTCGACAATTGAAGAAAAATTTTGAAGCCATACATTTTATAATACATCAAGAGGATCTAGTGGAGACAAGAAGTTGATTGATAATTGAAAATCAAAATTCTTTCATTTAAAAGTTTAAACCACGAAATATAGTATAATTGGTTTATCATATAAAATGTATTAGTGTTATAAATAAATTACTTGACTAGATTGAGAAGGAAGTCACTTAGGTTATTGTACCTAGACTTGAAATAAAAAATGTTATTGGTGCCAAGGGGTTGCTAAGAAATAAATAAAATGATAAATATGAGGTTTTATAAAGCATGATCATATTATTTTCAAAATGTTAATCACATATGGGAAGAACATATTTAATCATATAATTTTTCACTAGTGTAAATACTAGATAATATTAGAATGTTTCTTACAGTGGTAGACTCTAATGGACCGGACCCCTCCGGTCCATTCCTTTGTTGAAATTGATGTGGTCAACACGGCGCATGTAACAATTTTAATTATTAATGATAAAAACGAAGAAGAATTTATAAAAAAAATTAAAAGATGATTTGTCAGTTTATTATATTAAATAATAAATATGGTGATATAAAGTGTGTGATTAATTAAATTAAAAGGGGTTTTAATCCTAAATAAGAATTAAAAAAAATAAGGCGTTTAGTTTAATATTAATTGAGAAATTGTTGGAATTAAATTATAATAATAATAATAGGTGTTGTGTTATTAATATTATTCATAATATTAATGAGAAATTAATAAAATGAGTTATGATATTTATTGCAAACAAATAAATGAAGATGCACAATGGAAGCATGGTGGTGCGTTAATAAAATTAAAGGTGAGTTCGTTATTATTATTATGTTAAATAATAATAATAATGGTGGTGTAAATATATGTTGGGTTTATTAAATTGAATGACTTTAATTTAATAAAAGTGGTTTCAATTTAATCAGTGTGAAATAAATATAAATAGAATTAAATAATTAAATTGACGGATGTTACACGACATTGATGTGGCATGGTTGGATTCAGATATCCAACGTAGTGGTTTAATGTAGTCAATGCGATGAGCATAAATATTATTGTTATTAAAAATAATAATGGTGATGAGTTAATAAAATAAGTTGATGAATAGTTGTTATTATTGAAAAACAATAAATAACAATGATGACGTAAAACAATGTGTGAGAGGTTAATGAAATTAAATGTATTAAAAAGGGGTTGAATATGTAAGTTATATTAATTATTTTTGACATTTAATTCAATTAAATGAAATGGTTTTGAGTCGCATGGAATGATTTTAGTTAATATGAGAATAATTATAGTAATCTAATTTCATGGGATTAAATTAGAACATTAATGATGGGTGTTATTATTAATTTTATTAATAATAACATTAAAGGAGATTGGAGAGAGAAAGAGTTAAAGGAAATAAATATTTAAAAAAATTAATGCAATAAAACAAATACGTTAAATTAAAAAGGAAATCAATGATGGTTGGGGCATGTTGGGCATGTAATTAGGAAGGGAGGCGCCACTTTTGGTGTAGTATGAATTATTATTATGATAATAATTTTGGAAATAAGGTTAAATGAAAAAAATTGAAATCTTATGATGTGCTGGGCGTGAGGGGAAATAAAGGGGCATAAATATAATTGTGATTGGAGAGAGAAATTTTAAAATATAATAATGATTAAGTGATAATAATGATAATATTAAATTGGAGTCAATCATGGGGGCTTATGCGCTTCACTTTAAGACATGTTGAGCGTGGGTTCTTTTTTGAGGTGGAAAGAAAATAAGTGTTAAATTAAATTAAATAATATAATAATAATGTTTTTGTTTTGGGTTATATAATCTTAATTTGACCGTAACTTCTTCATATGGTGTCGGAATGACGAACCGTCAGCGGCAGTGTAATCCTATAATTTAGACGGTCATTTTAAGACCAGTGATGGATACCTTTTTATGAGTTATGTCTCAGGTCAAGGAAACACACATATTAATAAAATTAACGTCTTATTATTAAAACACGTGGAAACCGCGTGACGTGTCGTGTGTTGACCAGTCAAAACGCGTAGCGGGTGTACGGTCACACCGTGTATTCATCAATACACGCTGCATACTGTTTTACCTATTCGTTGCCTATATAAGAAAGGGTCACGGATTATTTCCAGACCAATCGTTTCTTCTTCGCACGACGACGCTCTTGCACGATCGAGAAGTATTCCTCCTCTAACTTCTTTGTCCGAGCTCCGAATTACGATCCTTCAGCGGCCATAGGATCGTACCGATAAGGCAAAGCTTCTAAGCCCGGACTTGTCACCTTTCCTTCCAGCCTTCCTTCTCCAGCTTCCATCCTAGGAGGCATTTGTCAGGTTTGGTGAAGGCGGAGGACACCGAAGGACGTCGTCGGAAGCGACGTGATCGAGACCTTTTGAGGTAGGGATCTCACTTTTGTCTCTCTAATTTGTGTATCATGTGTGGAGGGTATCATTTTGTTTTCATGAGAAATGGTTGAACCTTTAAATAAAGATAATAACTGGTTAAAGAATGGGGTCGGGAAGTTAGTGATTGTTGTCACCTTACTTTTTATATCCTGTGATATTATATTTGTGAATTGAATGAGCTTCTACCTACTGAAAATCACAGTCATTGGGGGCCTTTGCTTACGCAATTAAATGTTGCCCTCTCCTTCTGTATTTTCTTATGGATGTAAACTTCATGAAATGTGGAAATTGGTTAATCACGTAAAGTTGACTTTTTAAATGAAAATCTTGAACCCTTGTGTGATCACCCCGGTTGAACCAAAATGGAATAATGAACATGTGGGTGTTGCCTTGGTTACATGGAATGTGTTGGGGGTGTTTTGTGGGCTGTTGTGGTTTGGGTGAGCAGCAGGGCTGCGACGTTTGGGTGGTGATCTTATTGGAATGGTTGATGGTGGAAACATGGAGGTGCGAAATGTTTTGTAAACGATGGGGTTGAAATGGGAAGTGGTTGGTTGTGGAAAATGCCTTTATTTATGAAAAGTGTTTTGATTATGAAAAGTGTTTTGAAGTAAAAAGGTGTTTTCAAATGCGGAAATGTTTTGTGTGTGGAAAGGGTTTTATGTGTGGAACTTTGAAATAAATGAATGATGGAATGTTGTATGGTTGTGATAATATTTTGTAAATGAAATGGCATGTGGTTGCTTGCGTTTTACCTAACCTTGGTTGTGGATGGCAGGGATATGTTTGTGAAAGGTTTTTTCTAGATGATAGTTGCCCAGTAGTAATAATTTGTTAAACCATTGCATGAAACATGAAAACCTAAATGGGGTTGGGGGATGATTGTTTGGTTGTTGATGCATGCTTCGTGGTAGCAGTGCCGAGACACATGCTCAGTTTCTCTTTTTATGAAGCCATAGGTTGGGCTGTGTGTTTGGTATAGGTATATATATAATTGTATCTTTGTGTTTTGTCGCACCACAACCATGTCAAGCACCTAGTGCCGAACACTCCCATTTTATGGGAGAGGGTGTTCCCACTTAGTTACTAGCTCCTTCCTTCTCCTTCTTCAATAGGCTATGAGGGATTGAGGTGACCTTACACCCAAGACTCTTCGGGTAGGTCTCAGAGGCTGTGATGGCTTGAGGTGACCTTTAGCCCAAGACTCTTCGGGCAGGCTTACCGTTCCCAAGAACCTTCGGGATGAGGCCCAGGTGTCTGCGGGCGGGATAGTGGTTGTGGCCCAGGTGTGTGCGGGCGAGATGTGTGGTTGTGAGGCCCAGGTGTGTGCAGGCGGGATGTGTGGTTGTGAGGCCTAGGTGTGTGCGGGCGGGATGCGTGGTTTGGCCCAGGTGTGTGCGGGCGGGAAGAGTGTGGTAGCGCCAGGACGTTTGCCGTTAGGAAGAGCAGCATCTAATTAAGTGGGAAATGGTGCGGGGTACCCAATACTTTTGTTTTATATATATACTAAACTTGTTTGTGTTACTTGGTGAGTGTGACCAGTGAGGCTGGGTGGATAGTTTTTCCTTGTTAGTTTCTGGTTCTTCTGTTTTCTCACGGGACCTTAGGGTGTCTCCCCACTTGTGCACGAGAGCTTTAGGTTTCCGTACTGAGTATACTTGTATGCTCACCCTACGTTTACTTTTAGGTTTCCAGGAGGACTACCAGGGTCGTGCGGGACCCTACTAGTCGGGCAGTTGGAGTTGTTGCAGTTGCTGTTCTCTTGTTTTCTTTGGCATTGTACTTTTGAGCTTCCTTGTACTTGTACCTTGTTATAAAAATTGTTTAAACATGCATGTGGACTTGGTTTGGGTTTATTTATATACACTTGTTCTTTTCCCTTTTTGGTGGTTGACTTGTCCTATTTCCCGATCCAAAATAATAAAAAGGGTAATGCCTCCCATATTTGTGAAAACTCATACCCTTGGTGCTAGTCGCCAACCCGGGGCCTACTGGAGGCGGGACTCGGGGGTCATTATCTCCCTTTCACCATTGCCAGCTCTGGAGGGGCATCTTTGGTGGGAGGGGGTCGTGACAGAATGGTATCATAGGCTGATGGTTGAGAGATAGGATGGAGTCTGGAGTTAGGCACAGTGAGGATTGCATGGGATGGTAGGGCAACAATGTTCGTTAATCTTGGTGCGTGACATAGGCCAGGGAAGACCGGCTAGGACACGGGATTTTAGGGCCCCTCGTGATCTGATGCAAGGACTCTGAGCCTACCGAATGACCAAGTGAGACTATATTGATTGCAGGGTAGAGACCCTAGGGAAGGTACATGCATCATCATGTTTGTGTTTTACTTTATATGGGTGTTGTAAGAATGAAATTGAAATAAAATGATAATTAAAACTTTGAGTTTTTGCTTACTACTTGGGCTTAGGCGATCCTTGTTTACCGTACATCTATGGCACTTGGACGTTAACAGAAATGCAGAGGAGTGGGACGCGGACAATTTCACGCAACAGAAGTGGCAACCCCAGCAAGGCGAAAGATCGAGAGAGATGTTTCATGTTTTACTTAAATGCTCTCGTTTATGTTTTGTTTAAATCTAGGAGCATCACACTCAATTGTTGAAACTCATTCTCGCCCATGCTTTGGGCCTGGACCTTGTTTTTCATGAGTCTATAATTCTATGTTGTTTCCCGCTTTTCTTTAAATGTACGTGAAGAGCCCTATCATGTGGGGAGGGGAAGACCTAATCCCTAATCGAGATGCATTAATGTGGATGCGATTTAACCCAAGCAGGCGAGTCAGTTCCGCCTAAAGCGGATAATATCTCAACATGGGAGAAGGAATTCCTCAAGCCATGTGTCCGGGCAGTGTGTGGGTTGTACGTTGTTGGGTGCAGTGTAAGTTGGAAAAAAAACCTAATATATGGGAAAGGAAAAAACCTGATCCTTAACCAAGACGCATTAATGAGGATGCGATTAAACCCGTGCTGGCGAGTCAGTGCCGCCTAAAGCGGATAGTATCTTGACATAGGAGAGGGAATTCCTAACTCATAGAGTTGTCGGTTGTTTCTTGTTATGACAAGAGCCCTAAGAGGTATCTTGCGGAGTGGTTGTTTGGATCCTTTCTTTTTCTTGGTTGGTTTTTAATTCTCAAGGACGAGAATGTTTTAAGAGGTATCTGATGTAATGGACCGGACCCCTCTGGTCCATTCCTTTGTTGAAATCGATGTGGTCAACACGGCGCGTGTAACAATGATAATTATTAATGATAAAAACAAAGAAGAATTTATAAAAAAAATTAAAAGATGATTTGTCAGTTTATTATATTAAATAATAAAGATGGTGATATAAAGTGTGCGATTAATTAAATTAAAAGGGGTTTTAATCCTAAATAAGAATTAAAAAAATAAGGCGTTTAGTTTAATATTATTTGAGAAATTGTTGGAATTAAATTAGAATAATATTAATAGGTGTTGTGTTATTAATATTATTCATAATATTAATGAGAAATTAATAAAATGAGTTATGATATTTATTAAAAACAAATAAATGAAGATGCAAAATGGAAGCATGTTGGTGCGTTAATAAAATTAAAGGTGAGTTTGTTATTATTATTATGTTAAATAATAATAATAATGGTGGTGTAAAAATATGTTGGGTTTATTAAATTGAATGACTTTAATTTAATAAAAGTGGTTTCAATTTAATCAGTGTGAAATAAAAATAAATAGAATTAATAAAATTAAATTGACGGATGTTACACGACATTGATGTGGCATGGTTGGATTCAGATATCCAATGCGGTGGTTTAATGTAGTCAATGCGATGAGCATAAATATTATTGTTATTAAAAATAATAATGGTGATGAGTTAATAAAATAAGTTGATGAATAGTTGTTATTATTGAAAAACAATAAATAACAATGATGACGTAAAACAATGTGTGAGAGGTTAATGAAATTAAATGTATTAAAAAGGGGTTGAATATGTAAGTTATATTAATTTTGTTTTGACATTTAATTCAATTAAATGAAATGGTTTTGAGTCGCATGGAATGATTTTAGTTAATATGAGAATAATTATAGTAATCTAATTTCATGGGATTAAATTATAACATTAATGATGGGTGTTATTATTAATTTTATTAATAATAACATTAAAGGAGATTGGAGAGAGAAATAGTTAAAGGAAATAAAGATTTAAAAAAATTAATGCAATAAAACAAATAAGTTAAATTAAAAAGGAAATCAATGAAGGTTGGGGCATGTTGGGCATGGAATTAGGAAGGGAGGTGCCACTTTTGGTGTAGTATTAATTATTATTATGATAATAATTTTGGAAAGAAGGTTAAATGAAAAAAATTGAAATCTTATGATGTGCTGGGCGTGAGGGGAAATAAAGGGGCATAAATATAATTCTGATTGGAGAGAGAAATTTTAAAATATAATAAGGATTAAATGATAATAATGATAATATAAAAGTGGAGTCAATCATGGGGTCTTATGTGCTTCACTTTAAGAAATGTTGAGCGTGGGTTCTTATTTGAGGTGGAATGAAAATAAGTGTTAAATTAAATTAAATAATATAATAATAATGTTTTTGTTTTGGGTTATATAATCTTAATTTGACCGTAACATCTTCATATGGTGTCGGAATGACGAACCGTCAGCGGTAGTGTAATCCTGTAATTAAGACGGTCATTTTGAGACCAGTGATGGATACCTTTTTATGGGTTATGTCTCGGGTCAACGAAACACACATATTAATAAAATTAATGTCTTATTATTAAAACGCGTGGAAACCGTGTGACGTGTCGTGTGTTGACCAGTCAAAACGCGTAGCGGGTGTACGGTCACACCGTGTATTCATCAATACACGCTGCATACTATTTTACATATTCGTTGCCTATATAAGAAAGGGTCGCGGATTATTTCCAGACCAATCGTTTCTTCTTCGCACGACGACGCTCTTGGACGATCGAGAAGTATTCCTCCTCTAACTTCTTTGTCCGAGCTCCGAATTACGATCCGTCAGCGGCCACATGATTGTAGCGACGAGAGGAAGCTTCTAAGACTGGACTTGTCACCTTTCCTTATGGCCTTCCTTCTCCAGATTCCATCCTAGGAGGCATTTGTCGGGTTTGGTGAAGGCGGAGGACACCGAAGGACGTCGTCGGAAGCGACATGATCAGGACCTTTGGAGGTAGGGATCTCACCTTTGTCTCCCTAATTTGTGTATCATGTGTGGCGGGTATCCTTTTGTTTTCATGAGAAATGGTTGAACCTTTAAATAAATATAATAACTGGTTAAAGAATGGGGTCAGGAAGTTAGTGATTGTTGTTACCTTACTTTTTATATCCTGTGATATTATATTTGGGAATTGAATGAGCTTCTACCTACTGAAAATCACAGTCTTTGGGGGCCTTTGCTTACGCAATTAAATGTTGCCCTCTCCTTCTGTATTTTCTTATGGATGGAAACTTCATGAAATGTGGAAATTGGTTAATCACGTAAAGTTGACTTTTTAAATGAAAATCTAGAACCCTTGTGTGATCACCCCGGTTGAACCAAAATGGAATAATGAACATGTGGGTGTTGTCTTGGTTACGTGGCATGTGTTGGGGGTGTTTTGTGGGCTGTTGTGGTTTGGGTGAGCAGTGGGGCTGTGACGTTTGGGTGGTGATCTTATTGGAATGGTTGATGGTGGAAACGTGGAGGTGTGAAATGTTTTGTAAACGATGGGGTTGAAATGGGAAGTGGTTGGTTGTGGAAAATGCCTTTATTTATGAAAAGTGTTTTGATTATGAAAAGTGTTTTTAAGTAAAAAGGTGTTTTCAAATGCGGAAATGTTTTGTGTGTGGAAAGGGTTTTATGTGTGGAACTTTGAAATAAATGAATGATGGAATGTTGTATGGTTGTGATAATCTTTTGTAAATGAAATGGCATGTGGTTGCTTGCGTTTTACCTAACCTTGGTTGTGGATGGCAGGGATATGTTTGTGAAAGGTTTTGTCTGGATGATAGTTGCCCAGTAGTAATAATTTGTTAAACCATTGCATGAAACATGAAAACCTAAATGGGGTTGGGGGATGATTGTTTGGTTGTTGATGCATGCTTTGTGGTAGCAGTGCCGAGACACATGATAATTTTCTCTTTTTAAGAAGCCATAGGTTGGGCTGTGTGTTTGGTATATGTATATATATAATTGTATCATTGTGTTTTGTCGCACCACACCCATGTCATGCACCTAGTGTCGAACACTCCAATTTTATGGGAGAGGGTGTTCACCCTTAGTGACTAGCTCCTTCCTGCTCCTTCTTCCATAGGATATGATGGCTTGAGGTGACCTTACACCCAAGACTCTTCGGGTAGGTCTCATAGGCTGTGATGGCTTGAGGCGACCTATAGCCCAAGACTCTTCGGGCAGGCTTACCGTTCCCAAGAACCTTCGGGATGAGGCCCAGGTGTCTGCGGGCGGGATAGTGGTTGTGGCCCAGGTGTGTGCGGGCGAGATGCGTGGTTGTGAGGCCCAGGTGTGTGCGGGCGGGATGCGTGGTTGTGAGGCCCAGGTGTGTGCGAGCGAGATGCGTGGTTTGGCCCAGGTGTGTGCGGGCAGGAAGAGTGTGGTAGCGTTAGGACGTTTGCCGTTAAGAAGAGCAGCATCTAATTAAGTGGGAAATGGTGCGGGGTACCCAATACTTTTGTTCTATATATATACTAAACATGTTTGTGTTACTTGGTGAGTGTGACCAGTGAGGCTGGGTGGATAGTTTTTCCTTGTTAGTGTTTGGTTCTTCTGTTCTCTCACGGGACCTTAGGGTGTCTCCCCACTTGTGCACGAGAGCTTTAGGTTTCCCTACTGAGTATACTTGTATGCTCACCCTACGTTTACTTTCAGGTTTCCAGGAGGACTACCAGGGCCGTGCGGGACCCTATTAGTCGGGCAGTTGGAGTTGTTGCAGTTGTTGTTCTCTTGTTTTCTTTGGCATTGTACTTTTGAGCTTCCTTGTACTTGTACCTTGTTATAAAAATTGTTTAAACATGCATGTGGACTTGGTTTGGGTTTATTTATATACACTTGTTCTTCTCCCTTTTTGGTGGTTGACTTGTCCTATTTCCCGATCCAAAATAATAAAAAGGGTAATGCCTCCCATATTTGTGAAAACTCATACCCTTGGTGCTAGTCTCCAACCCGGGGCCTACTGGAGGCGGGACTCGGGGGTCATTATCTCCCTTTCACCATTGCCAGCTCAGGAGGGGCATCTTTGGTGGGAGGGGGTCGTGACATAGACCACATACACTGTAAGGTATATCAGATGGATGAGAAGTAAACCTTCTTTAATAAATTCCAAGAAAGTGAATTTTCCATAGAAAGACATGAAAGATTAATTTTGAAAAAAATTAGACAAAAGGTTTCTTTGTAAGAAGAAGGATATTTATGGTTTAAAATAGGATCCTAGATCTTGATATTATGAATAGTATAGATTCTTGAAACAAATTAAATTCATTAAAGGAATGGATGATATAAAATTTTATGTGAAAAAGATATCCATAGGTTCATTGTTTTTCATACTTTATGTATATGAGATGACATTTTTTGTGAAAAATAATATTCTTGTAATGAATTTTTAAATCAAATGAATATAAACTCTGAGATGTCCATGTTCGGTGAGATGTACTATTTTATAGGATTACATATTTCTTAAAATTATTACTTGATATTCCTATACCAAGAAAATTATTCGTGAAATTTTTTGAAGAATTGTTTCATGGATTATTCAAGAAAATTTTCAACACTCATATCAATTGGAATTAAGATGAGAAAATATAATGTTGGAAGTAGTTTCATTCAAATAGAATTTAAGAGAATTTTCAAAAGCATATATTATCTAATAGGAAAGAGGCTAGATATAACTTATATAGTGAATCTAGGTTAAGGAGTTTAGATTAATCGTAAGGTTTATTATATGTTGACTGAAAAAATATTTCTCTGATATACAAAATGAATAGTGAATAATGTTCTTCTATATATAAAACATGTATAAAAAAATAATGTGCATTACATATTTACATTTAGATAGATATTTTAAAGATATGAAATTAATATATGGTGTCATTTTATTTATTTGTGAAGGTTGTGTCAGTAAGTATAATAAAAAATAGAATTTAGAAACATTAATCATAGAATAATAAGTAAATATAGTTTTAAATCATATTTTAAAAAATATTTTTTGTATCAATGTAAAAATATAATATTTAAAAGTAAATATTGAAAAGCTACTAAAAATTTATTGATATAATAATAGGGTTATTGATCAATAAAATAACTCAATAAAACACTCAATATTAAATAACCTTTATATAAAATTTCACTTAATTAAGAAAGATTTTATGATAAAGATATAAAACTATAATACATTTCTTCTAAAGATTAAACTATAAATCTTTTAACCAAATCTATGTTAAAATATTTGTTTGTTATGCTAAGGATGAAACATAATGTTCGTACTTACCCTATCACTTTAGGATGTGTGTAACGAAACCCTTCTATGTTTTTAATCTATTTTCAAAGGGGTTTAAGAGTAAAAAATCATATACCTTTTCTGTTTTCAATCCATGGTGGGTGTTATTACAAAAAAGGGGGATACATATTTGTATGTGTTTGGATTATGGGGGGGGGGTATCAAAACCACTTGACCCAAAGATTCTTATCATTGAGGAATAAATTTATCTTAAAACACATACATTTTCTAGTGGTGTGATATGATGATAATTATATTTGATAAAATTTTGTCATTTAATGATTTTTGGAATGATATATTGTATTTTAAAAAAATTCGAATTTGAACGATTAAAGTAACAATTTGAATTGTTAAAGAGTATTTTTACTTATTCTCAACCATGAGTAAGAATCATTAGAAGGTTATTAAGTATGTTTTTTATTTGGATAATTTTTTTTTGAGTTTTTCAAGATGATTTGAGAATATTTGGATCAATTATATAAATTAAAGATCAATGGAAATTGAGTAAATTTGATTTAGTAAGAGTCCTTTTTATACATATGAGCAGTGGTATTTAGAAAAGGCATGAAGAACCCTATGGATGGTAAAAACCATTCCAGAATATGTATGATTGATTAAATCATTGTAATTGAGATTCTATGAATGAATGAGAATACTATAAGAGTTATTGAGATTTTATACGAGTCCTTATTAAGTTACATAAGTGTCGTGATTAAAACTAAAAGAGTTATTATACTGTCTCGAAGAGTTATTATAATTTCGATAAGATTAATCTAGTTTCTATAAAGGTCATAATTGAACTAAATATTATAGAATCAAGGGATACCTCCAATGTTTTGTATTGATAAATGTCATTTTTTAGGATTAATTAGTGTAACATAATATTAATTTTCTTTAATGGAAATGAATATTTTGTAGAAATTTATAAATGAGGAAACTGACCATGAGGAACATAAGAGTCATTTACGCATATATAATGACTATAATATAATATTTTTTTAAATTACTATATATTAATATTAATTTTGTGTTCCTAAAAATTACAAAGTAATGGAATTGGGATGTTTGGAATTATAGAATATCATATCCCTATATCATTCAACATGATATTCTTACCATAAGTGATTATGTAAAAGTGTTCTATACTTCAAATATCATAACCTTGATTTTATGGTGTGATTTTAGATGTTATTTGAATGAATATTGAAGAGGATATAATATAATTATATTTATAGTAATTTCAAATTAAAATATTTCAAATTCATTATTGCATTCAAGATAAAGGATTTATTAGGAGTCATTGACTATGATATAAGGATATTGAAAACCATATAGTGTTTTAATTTTTGAATAATGAAATAATATTCACATAATTATATTAAATAAAACTATTTCATGAATAAGGACAAATTAATTGAGTATTGATAAATTTTTATTATTAATCCAATATCATTAAATCATATTACTGTATTATATAAAAGAGAGAATATTGAAAGTGACTGAAACTGGTAGTTTAGAACACTGAAGAAAACATAAAAAATCTCAATGATCTTGATGAAATAAGTATATTTTTTATTGACATATTGAATAATCAAATAGTAATAAAATAATTGACAATATCCAAATAACCATGGAGTCTCAAGTGACCTTTATCATTGTATTTTGAATTTATTATAATTAAATGTGAGAGGATATGAACCCAACGGGATACAAGGAAGCATATCGTGAGGTTATTTTTTTGTGAGAAATAATATGGGTTTGAGAGGAAACTAATTGTTACAACTGGTGTTTGTAGTAGAAAATATATGAATCAGGGTGCATAAATGATCAAAAAAAGCAGTAAGTAAACACAATTGGATCAAATATTGAAAAAATTTCTGGTGTCTTGTTCTATTTATTTCATTTTATATGCAGGTAAGGATGAGAAATTACATTGAGTATCTCCGATCCTAATGTGGTGTAGATTATTATTTATAACAGTGAAATTATAAATTGAACCTCCACCGATACGACCCCCCATAGTGGTGTCACACAATATTGGGGAACATTTGTTTCATTATTTAATAAAGATAACTCATCAATGAAACAACAAAAATATTCTTCTATTGTTAACAAAAATATAATATTCTACTATCAAAAGATAATTACATTATCTTCATCATAGTGATTATAAAATTATGAAAATAAACAACCCAAAACTTCTTCTAAACCAATGCACTTCTTCTTCCTTTAATTAATATCTTTTACAGTATAAAAATATTTTTATCATCAAAAAATAATATAAAATTTAACAACTCACTATGAAACAATTTTATTCAACCATTATTTAATTAATTATTTTATCTTCACCATTCAATGATTCCTAGTATTAAAAAATTTGATAATAAATATATAGGATTATCTACAGGAATATATTATTTTTATATCTTCCCATTGAGTCATGTACTTATTACATCATTGACTTTATCAACACAAAATTTTATATATGTAATTATATTTTCAATTTCAAATTAAAAATTCACAAACTAATTTTAACTTGAATTTATACCTCTCAATATAATAAATTAAATAAATGTTTCACTTTTATACATCCTTGATATGATATATACATATACCTGTTTGAGTTATAGTATCAAATGTGTCAACTATAAATCCACATCAAAACAATAATATCATGTCTCTATTATTCTATAAAAAATTTCACATATAGGTGTAATAGGGTAATAAGTAAATCAAATACTCTAAATTATTTTTAAACTACTCATAAAAAAAGAATTATTAATAAAAATAAAATTTTAATATTACTTACATTTAATTATAGTATAACAATGATAAATTTTATCACATGGTTTAAAGAACCATCATCACTCCACGTTCTACTGATGATAAATATGGTTGCAAACACAGTCTTGTTTTAAAAATTAAAATGAATATTTGAACTAATCAAAACCAAAATTATATCCACTAAAGTCACATATAAAAATTAAATTTTTTGACATTATGATTTTAAATGGTTCACTCAGAAGGATTATTTTCAAGGAGAAAACACCGATAATGTGTTGTTATATCAAGGAAATCACTATGTGTTACGATAATTGAAAAGTTTAGGTTAGGCTCACTACCATAAATGAGGTTCACTCCCTCCCTATACTTACCTAATCCCTATTTCCAAATAAATTATTAAAATAATATTTACACATAGTTTTATGGTATTTTATATCAAAATAAAAATCAACACTTCAGGATAAAAGTGTCTTTCATTCAACTTTATACTCTTATAAAAAACTATAATTGTTCAATGAATTTTTTCACAATATGAAAATAAAATATGAAAATCCTCTTATATTATGTCAAAAAATTATTTTTAATTTATATTTACAAAATACATAACAAGTAATTCTTAATTACTCTAAAATTTTCTTGGAAACATTTCCTATCCTCGATTCCATAAGTTAATTCATTGGTGGATTTTAAAAAGTTCATCATAGACGATTGAATGTTTTTATAAGTGATAATATATTTCAATAAACTTGAATTATATAAAATATATAATATATTGAAATATAAATCAAACTATAATGTTGAACGGTAGGACATTTCATAGTTTCTTAGTAAATTTTTTTAACTTTAAAAAAAATATTTAGATCGTTATCTATTAAAAAATTTATTTTTCAACTTCTAAAAGTCATATTTGAACCACACTATGACATAATTATCTTCAAAACATGATGGTTGTTTTTATATAACTCTAGTTACTCTATAAAATATTCTTAAAAATTTATAGAAATTATAATTTTAAAGATATTAGTTTATCAATTTTTTATATAAATTATTATTCAAAAAGTCACAATTAATCTTCACTATGTTTTTCATAATATTTCAATAATTCACATCACTTTTCCATGAAAACATCCATGATGTGTTCATATCTGGATCTTTTTTTTTCAAATATATATTATAAATATAATTATTATTCCCTCCATTAACCATGATGACTCCAAATTTTCTATATATCTATGACATAATCCATAATGTGGTTTAATATCTTATAGTCTTTGCAGGGTTTATAAAATGTATCCCTTAAAAAATATTTCACTATTATTGTGATTTTATAAGCATTAAATTTACTAATAAACCAATATGTTCTTTATATGGTTTCTTTTATACCTATATCCCCTCATACTGGACTTATCTTCATGAATCATGACATCTAAAATTACTAGAAAAAAATGATGGTTTAATAACTATGATGTAATTTAATCCATAGTTGAGTGGTTGGTATTACTTTGTTAATAACTTATTAAAAAAATTCGAAGTTGACACCAATCCTCTTTATGATTCTAATCAAATCATATATCATCATCTAACTCAAATTGTTTCGTGTTTTAAAACAACCAAATAATATTCAAACATAAATTATGAACCAACACTTTGATTCCAACATTTTTCACATTAATAACATAGGATCCAATAATGAGTTCATTCCAATGTGGAAATGGAAATGGATATCATGATTGGTTTATTATAAATAATAAACATGAATAATGTTTTATATGTAGTTTTGTATGAATAGATGATATTACAATCTTTGAACTGGATACATTTTAGTCGATTTTATTGGTAAGAAATATATTAAGGAAACTATTAGACATTATAGGGTTCTGAATACTATTATATCAAATAGATACCCTTTATTTATGAAATTATTTTATGAATTTAATTTATAATTACAAGGGAATTTAATTAAATATGGGTACATAATAAACTTCCCATATAGATTTAAATTCATATTTTATTATTCATTTTTTGGAAGATATGATTTGAGAATGTGTTATTTTTATTAGGATATCTTGAGATAAATATATTTCATTAGTGATAATTATTTATAATTATAATTACCATTTATAAATTTTCACGGAATCAATCAAATAATTATATACTAATTCATGCCAATCATTGTTATATTGGGTTGGGACTGGTGAGATGACTCTTGTGAGACCTATTTTGGTGCTATAGATGACTGGTTATGAGAGATTTATTTGAATCTTAATTATCTCCAAATTGATTTTAATGAAATCATTTTCCTATAATAGATAATGAATTATGATATTTTATAATAGATTTCATGTTTTCTTGAAATTGAATCCAAGATTAGGATATAAATGGATTTTAAAGAAAGGAAAATTATTTATATGATAGTTCATACCATTTGAGTTAATTGATTGGATTAATAAAGTGGTTTAGTGGTTAGAATTTCTGTATCGTTATGCTTTGATTCATATAATTATTCATTTTTTAACTAAATAAGTATCAAATAATAAAACATCATGTCTTAAGATGGGATACATTTTATTTCTAACCTAATGATTCGTATATAGAATTATTTATTGGGGTTGTTTATAAATAAGAGATGATTGTAAAATGATAAATTAATCCTTTATTTCAATTATTATAAAATAATGAGACGATCTATTAAGAGATCATAGAGATAGAAACTTAGGAAAAATTGTTGTAACATTAGTTTTTTGATGATGGGAGTTTCCAGGTATTATCCCTGGATAAAATTCCTTTGGTATAGAGAATTGTGATACCCTATATTTGGGATCTGTGTCAATTTTCAATTTATAATGAATATAGGATGTAACCTTGATATTTTACCATTGTTATATGTATTTTCAATTATTAATTGTGAAAATTTGGTGATGATTTGTTCTAAAAAAATAATCTTTTTTTCACTATTATATCTAAAATATTGTATTTACATTAGAGATAATGTTTCATGGGAATGTTAAGGATATAGGGGAGTTACGAGGGTTTTACATGGGAAACAAGGTCACCTATATGTTCTATGAGACTACGAAAAAATGATGAAAATTCTAGGTTATTGGAGGTAGAATGGTTTACTTGGTTCTTAGAATCATACCAAATACCATTCTAAATGATCAATCATGTAGGAGTTTTTTAGACAATATACAATCATCATTTTTAAAGTCTCAGGGACTATACATGATGCATACGCAGTCGTATTTATGTTACATGATTTCCAAATTTATCCTCCAAATATCCATTTTAAAACGTTCTTCTTCCTCACAAGCACTCTTGGGTGATTCTTGAAACATTTTATTGAAATTTTAGTGGTTTATTATTTTGACATTAAAGGATCATAGGCATTTATCATACAGTTAATGTTATATTTTGGGTAAAATATAAATGTAGATTATCTCTGGACATCTATCATTCTTTGGGATACAGGATATTTGGATATTTGAGTAAATATTAATCTGTATTGTGTTATATGGTTGCATCACTGTAGGAAAATAGACATATTGTGTATTTGGTGGAATAATACATCTTTTTATTTATTATCTAATTTGAAAAAGGGTTTTTATGGGCATGAAACTCTAAAATTATTCATATAAATGTGATCCTGAATTATTGATGTTATTATACATCTTTGTGAAAATATGGATCATTACAAATACAATGTAAATATATATGTATTGTGATCTTCTCCTGTTTTTATTGTTTTTCATTTTTACTCTTCTATGAATCATTTTGTCATTTTTCCTCTTGATGTTTCCATAACATAGTATTTATCATGATATATAATTAAGTATTTATCTAATCAGTGTGATATTTGTGCATGAATCTTAGTGGATATCTTAATCAACACATCTATATAAGTATATTGAACACCTTTTATGACATTATATTATCTAGGTTTCTTTGTTGATTGATCATGATTAATAATTTATAAAAAATATATGATTTTTAAATCATTTTTTTCTTTAAAACTAGGATTTTTAATATAAATTGAACCTCCTAGGAATTTTTTATTTTACACCCATTGGTTTTTTAAACATAAAATGGTAATTTTTCAATTGAAAATATTATATTTACTAAATGAAAAATATATTTAATAGATTTCATTAGTTAAATTTAATTTTAAAATAATTTTTTTATTAAAATATCCTCAGTGATTGGTCAACATTGGTAAAAATATTTAGATATGTTGATTTGGAAATTGATACATGGTTTATGTTTGAGTGAAACCTTTAATATCCATTCGTGGTATAGCTGATACATATAGAAATTGTGTTATGGTGAGAAAAAATTGGGATAAAAGAGGTTGAAAGGTAATACTTCACTATGGTGTAGGGTTTTGACATGTGAATGTGAATTTACATATGGGGAAGCTAGCTGTAATTAGTTTCTATTTGTTATTCTATCTAATTCTTTAGTATTTATTATCTTGTGTAAATTAAGTGTTTCCATCATATATGAGAATACAAGAAGTTTTCTTGGAGATTTTTTTAAATGAGTGGATTTTGTGAAATGATATTTGTGAGGAGGAAAAATTATTTTGATTTATTTTTAAATAGAAAATATTGATTTAAGGATTTCCATTATATTTGTGTTTTTAAATGAATTGAAGGTGTTTGGTAATAATACCTTAGTTATGGAATGTATTAGATTATATCATTAATTTTGTGTAAAACTATTTTTGAGTTTTCATATGTGTCTTGGTATTTCATATTTCAGATTTCATATGCATCAGAGAATATTAGATTCATTGGTGAAAACCTATGGATTTTATACTCACCTCTTACTTGCACCCTTGGGTGTAAATGTGTACATGATTGTTTAAAATTTAGTGAATGGAAAAACATCACCATTTTCAACGGTGATATTCATATACATGTTAGAGATATAAAAGTTGAGTTATTGGCTTAGAGTTTCAATTTAATATTATTTTATATATTTTTCCTCATTTATTTACTTTGGAATTGAAATTGAAAGAAATATTATAAAATAAATTTGAAGGGGTTTTTATTTAAATAGACTTTACATTCACATGAATCATTTTTGTTTATTTCATTAATGTAATGAGTTCCCTGTATAGTTTATTTTATCCCTCATCACATGTCGGTAGACTCTAATGAATGAAGAGTGAACTTGAGGTCATGTGGAGTATTTTATTGGGTCTCTGGATTCAAGGTATTCAGTCAAGGTTCTATATTCGTCATCCTTTATGGTGGATATAATATATTATTTACTAAGAATAAGTCAAACTTAATTATTTAGTGATTTCATTTTGGCCAAAAAATACCTTTAGAGGAAAAATCCATTTTGATGTTGTTGATGGATTCAATAGATCTCCCTATTTGGGATGATTGAACATATATAATGAGTTATACATTGTTTTGTATTTATCATTTCATTTTACCGTTTAATTTCCAAATATATATTTTGATTGATTTTTGTAATGTTTTCCACTATATTTGGTAATAGATACATTTTAACAAACCCATTACTCAAATCATCATTAACCAATTTAGATAATCCATAAAAATCGATAGATAATTTTTTCAGATTTATTAATAGCCAATAAATAGGATATTTCCCCCATAATTAGAACCCACATTAAAGAGATTATTATCACCCTTGGAGTTTTATTGATGAAAATTTAATCTCCTTAATAATAGTTAGATGAGGCTTATAGTTAATGAGTTAGATGGATGAAATAATAGGAATAAAATCTGATCATATTTAAAATAGATTTATAATTATTTAGTTTTTGGGGCATGTTAGAAGTTATTAAACATCACCTGGATGATTTTAGAGAAATACGATGAAGAATGAAGATGTCTTTAATTATATAATGGGAAATGACTAAGGTATATCACTCACCAAAATATATAACTACTCATATATACAGAAAATAAATTCTAATATTATTATGTAGTTTGTTTTTAAATTTTAATTTGTTATATAGATATAGTTTTTCTCAAATTCTCATGTTAATAAAAATGGAATCCAATATTACCATTCAAAATCATTATTTAAAAGGGAGAAACAAATTACAATTTTCATTATTAACATTAATATTTTAGTATAATTTCAATAAAATAAAACCCTCATAAAATTATATATTATTTAAAAAATAAAAATATGTAAAACTAAACTAAAAAAAGATAAAAAATCATTTTTCATGCTCACAATTATAACATCATAACAAAATACTAAAATATGAAGACATAAAAAAACAAAAATTATAAAAAAATATTAATCATATTTGTAAATATTAATTAAAATAAAAATTAGTTAATAAAAATAAACCATGAAAAAATAATAGAATTAAATTAAGTTAATTGAATCATTTTTATTATACATAATAATTACATTAGGTAAAATTATAAAAACATTAATTCATATAATAAATAATACAAAACTTAATTATAAAAAATAAGAACTATAACATAATATTGGACACATAATATAAATTGAAATTAAAAAACAAATCAACATTTTATAAACAAGTCAGTAGACAAATAGAAAAACGGAAAAACAATAACAAATATTATATTCTATAAAATCATTACATCACAATAAACTCTTAAAACTTCATTTCATACACCACATAATTTAGTGAAATAATTCTAAAATATAATAATTATTAGACACACTTCATCTATAATTATAAATAAAATTATAAAAATTAATTTTTTAATAACAAATATAACTATCAAATATTCAATAAAATGAAAACATAAAAACCAACATTAATAAATTTTCAATGAAATCATATCATTATAAAACTATAAAAACCTCTATACATAACATAAATAATCAAATAATACATTTATATATTATAAAGACTATAAAACATAAATAAACAATACTTTTTCGTTATATAAATAAAAAAATATTATAAATAAAATTTAAAAAGAAATGTTCTAACAAAAAAAATCATCAAAAAGATAATCAAGTAAAATAGAAATTAAAATCATTTTATTATACAAAAACAAATTATAATAATTGTACATTCAAATGTCTAAAAAATATAATGTCAATTTCAATAATTTAATTATAAAAATAAATAAATATAACACATATTAACAACACAATAATAAAAACTAAAAATATAGTATATTGTCTAAAATAAATAGTTAAACATATAATGCAACTAAATCAAAAAATATAACATGACTATTATTAATATATATAATTATATCATCACTAAAAACTCTGAACTCTTTAATATATATAGAAAACATCATAATTTAATAATTCTAAAAAATCATAAATATCAAAAACAGTTAACCATTAATAATAAATTTAAATTCAAAATGAAGTGTTAAAAATATTTTAGATAACAATAACATGACAAGAGAAACAAATATTAACATAATTTTTTTACCGGTTAGAAACATCATAATAAGTTTTATAATGATAAATATTATATTATAAATAATAATAACCTTGAAAATTATGTCATTGAAACATGTAAATATGAATTTAAAATAAAATGTAACAAATGAAATCAATAATGAAAAAATAATAAAACTAAAATAAAAATAGCATGACCAGTTTTCATATATTTAATTAATTTATTATAAAAAACATTAAAAAGCTCAATAAATATATTATCTAAATTAAATTTACAATTCTTAATCATAGTAATTATGAAGTACACGTCTAAAATAACTAAAAATATATTATAGTGTCTTAGTCACCAAAATGATAGAAAATTTTGAAAAATATTTTAAATGTACACCACATATGGCCTTGTTGTTATATTTGGACTCAAAATAGAATGTAAAGGGTGATAATCTTTTTTCACTATCATTTATAACAATTATTTTCCATATTATTTATGTTTTTAACTAGACATCAATAAATTTAAAAATCAAGTAAAAAATATCAACTCTTAATGGGAACTATGCCACTTAAATTTTTAATTTTCACTTTTGACATATAAAAAGGAAACACATAAAATGGTTTCAAAGAGGTAGATTAATGTAGTCATTCAATTATGAATCATTTGGTAATTATTAATCCTTTTTATTAGATGAAATTAAAAAAATCAACATTTAGTGATAAATGTGAAAGGGATAGTGGACTATTGGATCTAATACATAGTGATTTGTATAGACTAATGAGTAATCAAGCATGTTTTGGGTTTAGGTAGTTTTCAACTTTTTCTGATTATTATAGTTATTATGGTTATGGGTTTCTAATTTGTCAAAAGTTTGAAACTCTGGAAAATTACCAATATTTTAATAAAAAGTTCATATTTGGTTGGGTAAAAGAAATAAGATTATTTAATCATATTGGCGTAGTGAATAATTTTTCTAGTAATTACTAAATCATATAACGAATTATGGGATTATTTCACAATTTAGTCCTCCTAGAACATCATAGAGGAATGGTTTTTCTGGAAAGAGGAATCATACCTTGTAATACATGGTTCAATAGAGGATGATTTAGTGTGACCTTTCTATTTTATTTTTTTATACTCTCTATAAATCACTACATTTATAAAAAACCACCTTCAAGTTAATGTAGTCCTAATGACACCCTATGAGATATATATTTGGAAACATCCTAATATTCAATTTATAAATATTTGGGGTTATGAAGCATATATGTGATGTTTGTCTTGTCAAAAATGTATCCCTAGGTCAGAGTGATAATTATTTGTTTTTTCATCTCATGAAAAAATGGATATTATTTTTATTATCCTACTGAGAAAAATATTTTTTCCTAAAATAGTTATATTAATTCAGAATGGATATATAAATTGATGAATTAGTAAAAGTAAATTTGAACATATATAATTTAAAATACAATAAATAGAAATAATTACAAATATGGATTTTTGGGAAGTTCCACCAATATTTATGGAGGAATAACCAACTCATGTTACAAAACAACATAAAAGGTTCAGTAGGATTCACAAGGAGCTTGATATATATAGATTTATTAAGTAAAAAGATGATAATGAAATATTAATAAATAATTAATCAATTTTTTTAGAGGCCATTAAGAGTTATAATTAATATAAATGGTTATATTTCCATGAAATTTATGATGGATTCCATGTAGATAAACTATGTTTGAAACATGGTAAATGCACTGTAAGCGGTGAAACCCTTAGGGTGAAATTATTTCTTTCATATGAAACTAAAATGGCTGGTAGAGTTTCTTCCTATAAATATCCCCACATCGTATGGTTTTACAAACAAATTCATTATGTTTTTTATGAATAATAATTTTACCTATTTTAAATGATTAAATACATTCAAATATATATATTTATTGCAACTAATTAAGGGTATAATAAATATCATATTTATTTAAAAACTAATTTCCTTAATAGTAATTTAATTGAGGATATGTATATGATGGAACCTAGTGGTTTTAAGAATCAAAATGAGTCTGATCTGTTTTTCAAGGTGTAGTGATCAATTAACATATTAAAGAAATATTCTTATCATTGGAACATCTAGTTTGATGATATAATAAATAAATATAGTTTCATTATAAAATTGAATAAACTTGTATATATAATATGATTAGTGGTAGTGTTATGGTTTTTTTATATCATATGTGGATAACATAATCCTTATCTTAAATGAAATATTGACTTAATATTTTATAATGTTTTGTTTGGAAAAATTATTCTTGATGAAATTAATTTTTGAATCATCCTACATAATGAGTATATAGATCTATAAATATAGGACAAATAGGCAATTTGGATAGAGTTAAAACACATTTGTTGGTAACGCGCTAAATTGGATTAGTAAAAAGAACTCCAAGAAGGGGTGTTTACTAGTTTTTTGTGGGACAAATCTTATGAAGATTCAGAATCCTTCTAAATTATTAGATAATATTTATATGATTACTTAATCATCCTATATAGGATCTATCATGTATTTCATCTATATCTACTCAACCTTATGTCAATTATTCTTTGAGCATAAAAAATTTATACAATCCAATCATGGTGAGAGTCTCTAAATTTCTCTCAAGAACATCCTTAATTAATTTAGAGAATGTAAGGTGATATTCGTGATCATTTAAGGATATTATGAGCTCATTTTAAGGGGGTTCATTGATTTTAGTTTCCAATATGGAAAATATGATAGGAGATCTCAATCTGGTTTTTTGTTTTCTTAAATAATCGATCCATCAGTTGGAAAATATTAAAAGAAGATAAAGTGGAAGATTAGAAAATATAGAAAAATTACATCACTATATTATATGTTGTAATTGGTTTTTTTGGATTAACAATATCATTAAAAAATGGAGTGGTTCCAATAATTTAAGGATAAATTAAAATTCACTATGATAAAAAGGGATCTATTATTCTTGCTAGGGAACCAAGGTCCCACAAAAATTCCAAACATATCCTTCAAAAAGACCATCTCATTTGAAATATTATTGAGAGAGGTTATATAATGATTTATTTATGGTATACATATAATAATGAAGTGAAACCATTAAAAAAAATTATCACTACAACATCATGAGGGTTATATTGCATATATTTATATTAGATAAATGATAGAGTGGATGTAATGTTCATAAATGTATCATGGTTTTATAATAAGGATATATTAATTTATCATTCATTCATGTGTGATGAATTTATATTTGGTTATTATTGGAGTGATAATATCCCATCAAATCAGGACTTAAGTTATCCTTAATGGATAATAATCACATGGAATTATGGGTTGTGATGAAATGTTATGATTAGAATGAGTATAATCACAAAATAAATACAAAGAGTTATATGTGGTACAAATAATGAACTCATGAGATGATAAGTCAATAATTATTATCTTGATTGAATCGCTAAAATATATCACATCAAATGATATAAGATCATTTATATATTTAAGGGTGTATGATTATTATGAATCACCATTACTGAAGGTTGGTGAGATAAATACCATGAGAACCCTCATACTTTGAATCCATTCTTATGTAAGCACTAAGGGTTACTTAATTTGGGATTGGTTTGGCATATTTTTATTAATTTCATTGGTTGTACCTTAACCAATATAAGATTTATCGACTTGAGTGTTGAGAAAATACTTTTAGTCCTTTGATTGAATTATATTAGAAAAATAAATTCCTATTCCATATTGAGTTACATGTGATGTGCATGTTGGTTTGGATGAACTATATGAGATGTATTCATTCAAACATGTTAGTATATTTCATAGAATCATAAATGTATGATTTGGATTATACTTGAGTGAAATGTTGCATGTGTTGGAGTTAGTTCCATAGAACCAAATTATATATACTTTATGGTTACATGTATTAATAGTTTTGAATATTAATAAATTTCTTATCACATCATGATTATTAACCGACATGACATTATATGTGATAATGTTATAGGGATAAATGTCACACTGAATGGTCTTAGGAGTTCTCTACTATGATGAGATCCTAGAAGTGTCATAAAAAATATTCTTAAAACATATTCTGAGGCTAGATGATATCATCTAATGAAACATAGATGATAGATGTTGTCAATAGTGGTGTCTTATAAGACATTGATAATCATTCTATCGAAGTTCATTCTTGGTAATTTTTAAGAGAATGAGGTTATGAGAATTTGACCTTCTTGTGGGAAAACAAAATTTATATGTGTCATCCAATGTTTCTATTTGTGGATGTGTGTAACATTCCATAGAATTTATGATTATTATTAATTTATATCATGTTTAATTTAATTTTATATATTAAACAAAATGTAAAGACATATGCTCGTAGAAATGTAAGATACATTGGATATGACACAACTGATATTACTTTATTGAATACTTCTTGGAAGGATTTATCCCTTCAATTCACTAACATAATTTTACATCTTAGGAACATAAAGTGAATATAATTACTTGATTAAGTCTATTTCCATGGAGTTTCATCAATAAGTTCATTTTTTAAAAGTAAAATAAATAGACATCAGGAACATTGGTTGATGAGACCAATATGAAGACTTATTGATTAGAGATATCAAGACAAAGAGATTATATTACATAGTATATGTGTCTAGTAGGTTTTATATTATTTCAACATTAACTTATTTCAATATGGTTCCCTTAATTTTTTTGAGGTTTACCTTGTAGTTTAAATGGTTCTACCCAATGCAACTAAGAAGTGGCCTATATGATTGAATGATAACTTTTTCCAGAACCATAGTTAAATTCTATATGAATTTAACATATTTAATTTATATTATTTTCAAATGTGGTTTAATAATTTTTCATGTTTGGTTGATAAAAAATATTGAGTTTCTAGTTGTTCATGAGAATATATGTGATTTGAATATTAAATAAATATTTATTTACTATTTTAATAAATATAATATTTACTTATTTATTTGAGAATAATTTTGTGATGTTTATTTTTTAAAATATATATTTAATATTCATGGTTGGATAAATAATTAAGAGATTCAGTTTTTATTTATTCCTATTCATCCCTACACATTTCTTCTCCTATTTCCTTATTTTGTTGTTCTCCTATTATTCATCTAGATTCCCCCTTTCCTGTGATTTATGTTCTAATTTTCATCTCCCTCATATCCGATAAACTCATCTATTATTTCTTGTGGATGTCTTTCTGGCCGTCTGAGATTCCATACTCTAGATCTGGTGTCTTTTTTTCATCAATGGTGGTTTGTGGAACCCTTTACTCTTACAATATGTTTTTAAGACTTTCTGGTGGTGACATCTTGAGGTCGCATGGTCATCGGTCAATTCTAGCATTGTTTTGGACATATTTATCCTTAGTGGTAGTGTACATGAACTTCTTCCCTATGGATCTAGTCGATGGAGGTTCTGTTTGGTTTTGATGGTCATCGAGTATGGGATGTTATGGTTTGGGGATACATGGTGGTTGATGGAGGTCAGACTTGGTGATGGTGCTGACATTATTGTTTTGTTGAACACCACGAGAGATCCACATCTACAACATTCGTTTCTAACAGCTAAAATGTTCATAGAAGGTGTTAGAGACATCATATATGGGTTTTTATCATGGGGGGGGGGGGGGGTTATTTCATTCATTGGAATTGTTGGTGGGATTGCTTAAATTCTAGTGGTAATATAGGTGGTCATTATTGGTGATGGCCTTTGTGTTGGTTTATTGGGTGGGAAGAAATACTCATTTTCTTGAGTGGCATTAGAGGAAGGTTTGGATAATAGTGAGGATGAGAGGTGGCCATATATAGGGCTTCAGGCCATAGTAATGATTCTTTATAGGATGTTTATGACATCTTTGGATATCTGTGTCATCATCAGTACAGATCTAGGAAGTGACGATGACTTCTTATTCGTATATAAATTTTTCTAGGAGGGTGGTGATGGATTAGGATCAAAATTAGAGGCACAATTTGGGTTTTAATTACCACTGGTCCTTCTAACTATCTTTCATTGTGTCTTGATGATTTTTTAACATATCATGATGTGTTTATCCTATGATTTTCCTCATATGGGAGGTAATGTAGTAATTTTTGCATGTTTTTTTCATTGGGAGACCCTGAAAGAGGTGTGGGTGCAACGACACCCATCATTTAGCAATATTTATTCTCCTTTGAGGGATTTATGGGCACCCAACCTCCTAGATTTCTATACAGTGCCTCAATCAAATATCATGATGCATCTGGATAATTTCGGAGTAGTATTTCATCCTTCACTGGGTGGGTGGGTTAAAATATTAATGGGTGTCCCAGAACCCATCATATGTTCCTCCACAACATTTGAAATGTGGAATGGAGGAGTTACCTACCTCGTTGTTTCAATCCATCACAACGCAAATCTTGGTAGCGGGAGATGCATTATTATTTACAATCCTGAGAGGTGAAATTTCTCTATACTGGGGGGGACAATTGTCTAGTGAGATTCATGTTTCTTACTTCTTCTTGGAACCATTGGTCATCTCCGACATGTTGGACATTTTATAGGCCTTTGGGTCACTAGTTCCTCTGGGCCATGTTTTGACCTTTGTGTCTCTAGGTATTCAGGTCATGTATTGGGTTTCCGATTAACTGATTTTAAAAGGGGATATCCTATATTTTTTCTTAATAAAATAGGGTATGACCCTCATTGTATTTAAATAAATATATTTATTTATTTATAATGGTAATATTTTTTCATACATGAGTTTAGCGCATGTCAACATGATAATAATAATAATAATATTATTTGAATACGAGGTTCACTAGGGATTAAGAAAACAATAAGGGGATATGTTTAATTAAAACTCTCTAACCCTTGTTCTATAAATACAAAATTATTTTATTATATAAACCTTGTTATGAAATTATAATAATTTTAAAAAATAAATTCTAGATTGAATCATCTAAATCCATAGAGAGCTCTTTTCTAGAATGATTTAAATAACAAATACTAATCATACTCTCCCACCCTCTAATGTATAAATATAAAAAGAATAATCCTTCGAGATTAAAGTGATTTGTTTGGTGATCAATGAAGAATAACACAATTATAAGGATCTTCCACACTAGTACCCTAGGGATTTTTAGGGCAATGTTCAGAGGTTCAGGGTACACATTTGAATAACTGTTAGAGTGGTTCTACCATATAATCCTCTAACACAAAAATAGTATGATGTGAATTAATTATTTTTATATTATATGTGATGATCCTATATCATGGATTTTGGGATGTAATTAATCTACTTTTGAAGATAAATCAAAAGAAGTTGATGAATTTTCATTGTTAGGCAAGAGCCTAACCCCTTTTTCTATGGCCCATAACCATCAAATTCTATAAAATATATGTTACATGATAATTTAAAATAATATATTATTCAATAAATTATTATAATAATTTTTGTTAATTATAAAATATATTTTATTTATTATTTAATGAAAAATTAAATTAACATATTTTTGAGAGTTAAATATATTTCTTTCAAGTTTCATATGATATTAAATAGGTTATGAACTGTTGAAGAATAATCAGATATTCTATTGGGAGGTTCTAGATTCTAACTAGATAATACAATTTCATACAGTGTTACTGTAAAACACATGTCATATAGCAAGGTTTACTATATCAAGATGAACTATGGGATACATGAATTTCTTAATATATTGACATGTGCTGTGTGTAATTACACAACACATGTTGAACGTACAAATTGTAACACTTTTTATCAGATTAAACAATGTGTAGATGTCATACACGCTATGTTGTCTTTTCATTTTCATAGTTAATTTCGTAGAATATGGTGGACAAATGCTTATCTAGTTTTAATCCACAATGCATGGTACTAATGGATCATAAATGTGGACGTGACATGCTGTGTAACCTATGTACATAGTGTATACCTCAAATATTTCTATGACCAAAAAACATGTTGATCCCCTAGGTGGCATTTATTGACATATGTAAACTATTATACACATCATGTATCTCATTAGTACATGTCACATATCCCAATTGAGATAAATTTCATGTTCCTAGATGTATATCCTAAACACAGAACATGCAACACACATAGCTCGTAACTTATCAATACACTTTGAATAGTAACCCAATAATTAAAAGGATTGAATTACAAGAAACAAATAACTAATTTCGGCATTTAAACCAAATTACATGTCTTATTGAAGGAGTTATTACTATATTAAAATATTTAAGAAATTATTAAATTCCAATTTAATTCCGAATAAATATTTTAAAAATAATTGTGTAGCCGTTTAATTTCTATATTTTCACATATGATTGGAATCTTCAAGACTCATCATATGGAAATTAATATAAATTATTTATTTAAATAAATAAATTGAATTAATTAATTCATGGATGTTTATCTTAATAATTAATACTAAATTTAATTGAATGTTAGCTGGTTAACAGTTACATATTTGTTGCATCTGTGGATGATTATGAGGTTATATCACCTTGTATATGTGATTGGTTTCTCTAAAGATGTTATTATCAAATTAGAATGACGGTATGTCTGTATTCTTCTCCTCCATACTTTGTAAGACCTACGTGTACATGGTTTCTATTATAAAAAAATGAAAACCATTCCATTTTTTACCACAACATAATATGTCTAAAATAATATGTAATGGATGGATCTCCCATGTGAGTGGATATGATTCTAGTTCAGAGTCAATGTGAAACCAACCTATGAGGTATTGAGGAGAACAGGTGGAATACAACAACTCAAACTGGTCTTAGTTTCGTAAGTTATATCCCTAGGGTCAAGGTTTTGTTTATTATGAAGTAAAAAAACCAACCATTAGATAACCTCATAATCGTTTCACCTAATTTATTTTATTTAGGTTAGTTGATTGCTTAATTATTTATGATTTTTCTATAATTAAAATAATTAATCAACAAGATTTCAAAATGGAATTTAAATAAAAATCGATTACAAATATATTTTGTCTTGAAATTGTTAATCATTTATGTAAAATCCATATAATATTAAATATATTTTAACAAGATACAAATTATAAATTTTTATGTCTAGATAAAAATCCATTAAATGTTAATATTATGTCAAAATCCTTCCCCAACATGGGTTGAAATCAAATCACATTTCAAATTTCTCGACCATCCTCTATTGGGTTACTTTCAATTATTAAAGAAAATTTTAGTTGATTTTTTGGACATCTTAACCTGGTTCATATTACGGGTTCCTCACCTATGTGAGACATAGTGAAACTAGTATTAAAGTGTTTAAGAAATCCATTTTCTGGATTTCATGATTAGGGAATCCCTTCAATAGATAAAGGATATGTGAGTTAATTCAATGGAAAATTTTTGAATAATGAAATACCTATGAATGGATTTCCATGTCCCTTACTAAGTTATGTGATGGGAAATTAAGTTTTTTGACACTAGAATATCCACATGAATGGATATTTTGAAACCAATAATGATGTCTATTGGTTTTCAATAAAATTTTGGGGGATTAATAAATTAAAAATTATTATTTATTTTTTAATCTATATAAGAAAATAAAATATGAACCTATTATAGAAATGGATACCCCCATCAGTATAACTTTATCACTTCCATATATATTATAAATGGATAAACATCACTTCATCTTCGGTTTCAGTAGTATTACATAATTGTATTCATTTTTTGATTCCATGAGTTGAAATTATAGGTTCTAGAATCCCCTATTCCAAAGAATCATAATAAAGAGGCCATTAAGGAGGACCTATCTTAATATATATGAAACACATAAATGATATGGTATATGTTCAATGTTTTATACTATAATACATTTCTAGTATGATCCTAAAGAAATATGAAGAATTTAATGCATATATCATGTTTTCTCACCTTTGAGTGCTTTATCAAGAGAATTTGTGATAAGATAGATATGATATTTATAAGTCAATATTTTCATGCAAGCATGGAGAGTTAGCACTAGATTGGATACATATATTCAAGAAGATTGGACACATAGAGTTCGTAAACATATTTGGATTTAAGATTCCCAATGAGTTCGGCATAGATATCATATTATTCCCACTACCTCAGAGCTTCTCTAATTTCACTTTTAGTTATAATATGAGTAATAGTGAGAAGAATCTCTCATAACTCCTTACCATGATTCACCATGTTGATAAATAAATGAGGAATGAAATCTATTTAGAATTTATAGAGAATAAAAGGATAAAAAAGGAAAAGGTTCCCAATAATCACTCGTAGTCTAAGGATATTGAGCATCATCATTCCCAATATAGGAAGATATAACGATCAGAAAATGAATCTATTGTGATAGGTGTTGTATGAGGTACGTTGGGCCCCTAGAAGAAGAACAATACCTAGTAAAATAAGTTTGGGGAATCTCTAGGTTTTTTCATTATTGATTTATATATTTCCATGTCTACTAATTGGGTATTAGACACTACTTTTCATACTCACATTTGTATCCAATTGTAGAATCAAATTATATTCAAGATTATTTCCCAAGGAGATATAGGTATTTGAGCTGTCAAAAGATCATGTCTTATTGAATTTGATATATAGGACTGCCACTTTTAATTTTTAATTGGGATAATCTTGGTTTTGAAAAAATGTTATTATGTAACTAGTGTTACTAAAAAATTATTTTTTTATCCTTCATAGATATAGATTATTCTATTTTCATATTTAAAAATTAAACATTATACTTTTAAAAAGAAAAACATGTTATGGTATGATGCATTTAAATAATGGTTTTCATGTATTGGATTTTGAAAAATAATTTTAGAGACCCATACTTTTCTTACATATTTCTATATCACATATTATTATATGAGTATTCACTAAATAATATAATGATCCATTCCAAAAAATTCTGGGTCTTGTATCTTTGGAAACTTGGATATATAAATAACTATTTCATAAATTAAATTTATAATCTCTCACTAAGTTCATCACAGCTAGTACCCTTCTTAGACATATAATAATTAATATATTTCTTCATAACAAGGGGAGATTAAATGTATGAAAGGGTGATCTAAAATACTTAGTCAGGGTAAATAAGGGAACATGAGACAAAAAATTGAAAAACAATACCCTTAATATCATATATCATAATATTGAGTCATTGAATAAATATTGGTTATTCATAATATTTGAATCATAATTTATTCAAAGAACATGAGCCATTATTTCACAATATTGGTAGAAGACATAAGATTGTGGCATTCACATAATCAATGAAAATCATTTAATTATTAGTTAAGGATTACTACCAAATACTATAATAGTTGATTGGTTTCACTCCCTAAACCATGTTAAATATGAAGGTTCACTCCCAATACTATCAATGTGAAAAGATTACCTTACTGAACTAGGTTCACTCCTCCTTCTAGTTCTATTTATATCATGAGATATCAATCTATACTCATTGTATTGGAGGGATATATACTTCTCGAAAAAACCATCATATAATTAAAATCATACATATATGTTCCAAAATATCATAAGAAATTCATCATATCATAACCCATGAAAAAAATGGTTTTCATAAATATTTCATCACAGTGGAAGAGAAATGGGTTTCACAAACATTTCATGAATTCATCATAGAATAACCCATGTAAAAGAAGCAGGTTTTATAAAAATATTTTCAAAATAAAAATAAACCATCAAGATAATCAATAAGGATGGTATCATTAGATCATATCCTCAATTAATCTTACGTAACATCAAAAGATTTTATATTAGATGAAAATGGTTATATAAGATCACTTGGAAAATTTCATAAGCAAAATATCCTTTCCACTTTAAAATAACCTCTTTAAAATATAAAAATTAGCAAAATATGATGGAAATGGTTTTCATTGGATATTAAAAAGGGAAATTTTAAACAAATATTCAAATTATAGAGTGTTAATGATGGAATGAAATTATTTTAATGTTGTATAAGTTAAAATAAAAAACTCCATTCATACATTTATAGAATGTCAAAAATGTACCTCATCTTGAACAATTACAAGAAGATTTATGTAAAAAAAATAAAAAAGTCAATAATTGGTAAAAATGACAGGAATAAATAATAATAAAAATATTAAAACATTATTCCAAAACAAATTACATCACTTTAGGTTGGTGGTAGTCCAAACTTATGTATGAAGGACATTATCAATTTCTAATAGGTTGTAAGTTAAGAAGTAAGATATGATATTATCAATAAATTAGAATAATTATGTCATAAATATCATATATAAACATTATAACCATCACAATACCCATCAATAAAATATGGTTATAAACATTAAATTATACCACTATGTGGATAGTAAGTCGTATGTCTGCATGAGCAATGATTTCACTTCTCATGTGATGGGGAAGAGGGAGGAATATGGTAAATTTTCAATCAAAAAATAAGTTTTCAATATTGAGGATATTGAAGTTATTATTTTATGATAAATAAAAAAGATTTAGAGGAGTTAAAATAAGAATTATAAAAAATAATGTGACCAGTTAAGATGATTGTCTATTATTTAAAAGAATTCTTTTAGATATCCTCTTACATGCCCTAAGGTTGTTCAAGATATAAGGCTTAAAATGGTTTAAATAAGGGAATGGATGGGTTTCCTTTAAAAAGGGAGGGAGAGGACACACCTGGAATTTTTTAAAATATGAAAATATAATAAAGTTATTCTCAATAAAAATGCTTATAAATGGAATAGAATTTAATGAAAAAGAGGATTTGTTTGAAATAAAAATAGCCAAAAAATTTAGGTAGGTTTTGGTTCCATTTTAATCCTTATCTTTTTAAACCCATCATTAACCAATTTTTACCTCAACCATGGTAAAACCTGTTTCAATCTTAAAGGGTCAATAAAGCTACCATGAATGGAAAAGTTACTCATAAATGAACATTGGTTAATAAGTTAAAACATATTCCTTCACATAGACCAGGGTAATATTTTTCTAATTTTAAATCATTTAATAAAATTTTATTTCTTATAAAATACCATTAATGAAAATTTTGGAACTATTCAATTAATTTGACTTTAAAGACACCGATACAAATATTAAATTAGAGAATAAAAATTTTCAAACCCCCAAAATATGTAATATGTATCGAAAAAATCATTTAACACTATAAAAAAAAATTATATTACTTTTAATATTTTAAAATCATTATTTTATTACTTGATAAAATATTTTGTGGGCATTGCGTATGCACTTAATTTAATTATATTATAACTATAGATTATTTATAAATTTCCATCATAAATATAATTGCATTATTCTCACAATATTCACTATGATTCATTGAAAGCTTTCTTTTTCCACGATGTGAACATATAAGTAATATTTAAGACCAAGAGAATGGATTTTTTGTAATATTCTTTTCATAAATTAATATATAGTCCATATTCAATGAAATTTTGATCCAAATGGAAATATATTCAAGGATGCTATTTAAATTGATAAAATCCACTCATCTAAAAGAAAATGGTAGGTGTTAAATAAATTTTGATGCCTTATCCCATAGTTTTAACCCCATTTTACCCATTTTACCATTACCTGGGTGACCAAATTTTATGATGGTTAATTTTCATGTTGATCAAAAATTAAATATACCAATTTTACAAATTTTTACCTAATTATTCCAAATATGTAAAATCTTTTTCACAATTAAATTTATTTAAGTGTCAAAAATTCATTTTAAATATTAATGTCATTACCAAATAAAAATAGTCATTTCAAATAATAAATTTCGTAGCAAAAAAATGGATTTATTCATATCCCATGTGTATAAAAAATGGTAAATGAATGTAAAAAAAATTTATTGAATAAATAATATATAAATTTCAATAAAATAATTCACAAAAAACAGTTACTTTAATTTTATTAGATAAAATCACATTGAATATTAAAAAAAAATTTCCTAAAAAATAACTTCTTTATTTTAAAATATTTTTTATTTTCATTTCTAATTAACTGATAAACAGTGAATTAATTTTATACTTATCGAAACCATACATGTTTCATAATTTAGTTATTCTAATTAATACCCAAAAATCCAATGTCTAGGCGATAATTTTCACATTAAATGATAATATATTAATAGTTTATCATGACTCCATTAAACATGGTGGTGCATGTATTGTAAGTAATTGATGTAATTAAATTTATTTGAATGGAAAAATATCAAATAAATATTTAGGTGTTACATAGGTATTGGGAACTTATAATGAATCATGTTTTCAAGACATATATCACACCCAGTCCTGGAATCATTGAATTTTTAATTTAGAAGAGAAGTGGTTGAAAAAGCTATATCAAGATGGTTGTTTAGATTCTTTTGAACTAAAACCAATTGATAGATGTCATGATTTTTTACAGTGAAATATGAACTGAACACTTTTTTGGTGGTAAGTGTGAGAGAACATTAAATCATTAATAATTAGTACACATGGATGTGTGAAGACATTTTCTAATAGAATCTAGAGGTTGGTACTCTTACTTAATTACTTTCAATTATAACATTAGAAGACATGGGCATGTTTGCTTGATGATATATGAGTCTAAATCCTTTTATAATGTTAAATAGTTTATAATGATTTATAGAATCAACATAGTAAGAAGATAAAAAATATTTTTTTATTGGGGTGGTTGTTATATTAATCTATATTTTATCCACAATTTATAGGAGTTTGTTATTTTATATAAAATGGCTCATGATTACACACTATAGTGGAATGGTGTTAGTGGTAGTGGGTTTTATAAATTTCTTGAAATGGTGAGTTCAGTGATGAGTTATGTATATATTCTATTATTTATTTGAGAATGTAAATTAAAAATACAACACACATTCTAAATTGAGTTCCCACTATGGTGGTAAACCGAATAACCTATGAATTACTCTGTCAAAGGAAATATATGTTGACATATACTCGTTTATAGGATTATGATATTTTTATCAAGGATGTATTTAGAAACAAACTAATCCCCTATGGTAATAATTGTATCATTATATAATATCCTAATAAAATAAGTGGATATTACCTATAAATCTCTTTATATATGAAATTAATTGTGGAACAATATGCTATGTTTATTAAGAGATATAATATCTCTAAAAGAGATAGTGGGAGAATGATTCACTTTGATGAAGGGAATTATTATTCTATACATTATTTTGTCTATTAAAATATACCATAGGTCCACATAGAAGTGGTTGTTATTGATACACACATACCTTGTTAGGGACCAAAGATGTTTGATTAGAAAAACGACATGGTTTTACAGTCACCAAATACGATGACTTGTTATTAGTTGGAAATAATTATCCTCTTTCCCAAAATCAAGAAGGAGAGAGATCAAACAATATAATATATAAAAAAAACATTATTTATGTAATATATTTTTTTTATTAAAAACAAGTATGTGTTCTTATTAATCTTCCAATTGGTTTAAATATTGTTGGGTGTAAATGGGTATTCAAGAGAAAACTGAATATGGAAAGTAAATTGAGTACTTATAAAGTGAATATTCTAGATAAAAGGGTTTAAACAACATCAATACATAGACTATATAGAAGAATATTTTTATAGTTTACATTCTTAAATCCATTAGAATTATACTTATTATAGTTTTTTTCTATGATTATGATATTTGGAGGTTGAATTTCAAAATATTTTATATTAACATGAGAATTTAGGAAGAAATCTATACGATATTACCAAATGGGTTTTTGACTCCAAGGAATTAAAATATGGTATAAAATTTATATAGATCCATTTATGAATTGATAAATGTATCAATGTCATGGAACATTTTTTTTATGAATCCAAAAGATAATTTAGTTTTATAAAGAACAAATCTGATTCATGATTCTATAACCAGTTTAGTGGGAGGGAAGTTATTTTACTAGTAGTATATGGAATTTTTTTATTAATTATTATAACTTGAATACTAGTATTATGGTTAGTTAAGGACTGGTTAAAAACGTTCTTCCCAATGAATGACTTACGTGAATAATCCTATATTCTTGGGATTATGATCATTCATGATACATCTAAGATGATTCTTGGTATAAGTCAAGGTATATAAATTAACTAAACTATGAAGGGATTTAGTATAGAACAATCAATGGAAAAATTGTTTCTTTTGTGATATATTATACATCTCTCCATCAAAATGTTTCCATGGACACTATAAGAGAGATAGGGTTTGGGTAAGATCCCATATAATCTTATGATTGTATCCATCATGTATTCCATTTTATAAACCATTCTTAGAATTCCCTACACATTACGTAAGGTAGTAATATATACAGTTGATCCATGTGAAGAGCATTGAACTATTTTTAAGGTTATATGAAAGTAAATGAAGACTACTAAGGATATTTTTCTGTTATATAGTGGTGAAAAGGATATGATCATCATGGGATATATATAGATTATTAATTTTAGATAGATCAGAAAAATATAAAGTCACAATTAGGATATGTATTCAGTATCAACAGAGGAGGAGTGAGTATTAAAAGTTCAAAGAAGCTAGTTGTCATCAATTATATAGAAGAATATGAGTATACTGTAGCTTTTCATGTAACAAAGAAATAAGTGTGGATATGAAACTTCATCTAAGATCATGATGTGTTTCCTAGAAATAAATTCCATATCATATTATATTATGATAATGCTAGAGCGATTGATCATAAAAGTATCCAAGGTCACATCAAAAAATGAAGAATATATTTCATATGTATCACCTCTCGAGAGATTTCTCTCAAAGGGTGAGGTCTTTCTGAGCAATGTTTCATGGAGGAGAAAGTGGGGGCCCTCTTCACTAAAGACTTATCTTAGCAGAAACATAAACAACATGTGGTATCTAGAAGGTAGGAAATAGTTACCAATTTTCTAATGTTCAAGTGATATTAAATTGTATTTGGTTCCCTATAACCAACTTATATATAATTTATAATCCACTTTAAATATTTCAATGTAGATTTATTAATAATTCTTTAGGAAATTCATCTTTTATGAGTGTTAACTATTTCAATTTTCATTTGGGTTTTAATTAGGTAGTCTGGGTCCTTATATCATTATCATTGTTCCATAGTATCTAGAATTTTAATCATGGTATGATTAAAATAATTATTCATTATATAAATATTTATAACTGTTATGGAAATGTTCATATGAAAACTGAATCATGTCGCTTCATAGAGGTGGTTTCCCACACGTATGCACATATGATGTTATAATTCTTAATAGGTATATGTTAAATAAAGTAAGTAATATATTATCTTTTTATAATCAAAATTACTTCATTAGTATCATATATATTCATTAAATCCATCATAATAACCATTATTTGAGGTGGTGATCAAAAATGAATTACACTACTACGTGGATATGGTTGGTCGTTTATATGCATGAATAATGTTTTCATTTTTCAAAGGATAGAAAGGTAACGAATAAGGGTTTTTTAAGAAATAATAATAAAAATTCTTTATATGGAATACACTTATGTTATTATATGATCATGATTATATAATATATTAATGAGGTAGAAGAATAAGTAAAATGAAAACACTTGGTTATGAATTTCACATCCTCTTTAAAGAACCTCTTGTGGATATATCCACAAAGACCCTAGGAATGGTATTTTAAGAATAATAGAACATAAATAATAAATTTATGTATGTTAAGAATAGTATTTTATGTTTTTTGACGAGATAAGTGGAATTATATGTGTGAGTAAGAGTTTTTAGATCATGTCAATTTATAATTTTGGAGAGGGTCACCCTTGAAATTACATATACTATTAAATTGTTATAAATTAATTTTCATGTTCATTTGGAAAAAATAGTATATTATAGAAAAATATGGAAATAATTATAAATAATATCATACAAAAATGTTTAGATGATTTCAAGAGAAAATTTAACCCTTATCCCTTAGTTTTAACCCCCCCCCCATTAAAACTATTTAAGGATTACTATATAAACAATATTTTTACATATCAGTATGAATAATTTTCCTATAAAATTTAAAGTGAAACATAAGTGGAAATAGTATTTATGAATGTCCATATATAATTCACTTTAAAAAACATAATATTTTCTTGAATTATAAATCATTTAATAAAATATTGTTTTTCATAAAATTCCATTAAATCCATTTCAGGACGATTTACATTATTAACTTGAAAAATTATCAATATAGTAATCTAAATTCATTAAAAACTTTTAAAACCTAAATAATATATTTTATTTATCTAAAAAAGTCATGGAAAATCATAAATAACCTAAGAAATATCACTTTTAATGTTTTTAAATCATTTACCTGAAATATTTGATGCCTCTACAAGCACTATATCAGCATTGCATAGAAATTTAAGGTAATTATTTGATCAATAAAAAATATATATAAGTTACCATATTTAAAAAATTAATTAACATTAAAAATAATTATTTTTACATTCATGACTTTTTTCAACTCCTAAAATAGAAAATTATAGATATTTAAAGAAATAAATAGGCATTATGTAATTATCCATTACATAAAATAATATATTGTTGTTTATCCTAGAAAAATGGAACCAAATGAAATATTTTTAATTATTTGAAGTGGGTGGTAGAATTGAAACCATTTTATGAAATTTAGGAATGTTTATAAATTGTTATGAAGGCTTATTTCATAGTTTTCAATTAGGAAAACCTGTTTTACCCATAATATGGTGACAACATTCTTACCGGGTTCATTATTAATTATGACAAAAAATAAAGTAAAAAAAATTAAAAAATTTAAACCTCCAAATAAGAAATATGAAATCCATTTTTTAATAATCATTTTATATAAGTGCAAAAAATTAAATTAAAAATAAATTCACAAGATGCAATGAAAAACTGTTTTTTAGAAAAAAATCATTCAAATCCTAACAAGAGATTATACCAAAATCAAATATAATATTAATTATTATTTTATAAACTAAATTATGTTTCATTAAATTTTGGTTAATTAACTTTAATACCAAGTAAAAATCATAATTGGAATTTTAAATTACATTATTTAAATAAAATAAATTACAATTTAACGAAGAACAACATTTTTCAATGTTTACTCAAAAATAAATATTTTCAGAAAAAAGTCCCAAAAAATAACTCTAAGATAATTTCAATATTATGAATCCAAAAATTAAATGATTTTTAGGAAATAAAATTTATAAAATTTATAAAGAAATTACTAAAATATAAAGAATAACCAATTTTATAGGAAAATTACCTTTTACAACATTAATTTCTCTTTATCAATTTCATATTAATGAATAAATATATCAGTGTTATAAATTTTATTCTTTTAGTTTTTTATAAGACAATTATATACTAATACGACATAAATATACCTAAATTATATATATCTAATGGATATATAATAGTTATGTGTGGAACGGTAATATCTATAACAATCATATTACATTCATATATATAGACTTCGATGATTCAGTAAAATTTCTTCAATTACCCTTTTATAATAAAGTCTATTATTTTCTAAATTCGTTATCTTGTTTCCATAGTTGTAGTTCGATTAATAATCTACATAGTGAACAATAATGATATAGATTTTATGTTTGTAGTATTTTTATATAAATGTGTATTTAATCCACCTGTACTTTTATTAATGTTGTTTCATATTTCAACTTCATAATGTATTATGGGATAAAATTTATTTAAAAATTTATATCACTAAAATAATCACAATACATTTTAATTTTATTTTCTGTGCGTCAAAATCTATCAGACATAAAATTAATCCTTTACATTTTTTAATTTAAAAACACTTTTGAGGAAAAGTGAGAAACCATAACAGTTCTACAAACACATGTCAAAACTAGTTCGATATGAAGAAGTTATTTAAATCAAGACTGAAATTATTAGAGTCACTTACCTTTTATATCCTCTATAAAGGAGAATTTACCTTCATATTTGAATCATCTTAGAGTAAATATTCGAAGTGATTAGCCAAATTTCCCTACATTTGGATGCATTCATCCACATTGATCTTTTAATCATTGAAGCCTCATGAAATAATTTTTTTGAGGACCTAGTCTCTTTGTTCCTTAATAAATTCCGTACATAAATCCCTTTCTAAGGTTATATCATTCTTATCCTCTAATACATTGACATGGATTGGCTCTAATTTCAATTCTTCATTAGAATGAAAAATGAGAACATATGTTTTCCTTTTCCTTTTTCATACCATTATTCTTTGGACCATTTTATATTTCCCTTCGTACCACCCAACCCTTTTATTTTTTCTAAACTTCTCCCTTTTTGGGAGGCTAAACTTTTCATGGTTTTCAGATATTAAATTGAAGTTTCTTAATTCTTCTCATTGGATTTACTGGAAAACCTTGTTTCCTCAAATTCATCTCCTTGAGGGTTCTTGAAGACCTTCAGTAATTCCATAGCATATGTCGCCTCCTCATATGGTAGGATATCCTTGGAGTGCAGAAGTATTAACCCCCCATTATGTCCATTTTTATTCTCCTCCATCATGACCCCCACTATCTGGAGCTCTTTACACTTAGAGTTACCACCTTTCTTGTTATACAACATCTGCATTTTTCTAAGAGGTTATTTTTTGACTTCAAGTACTTATAACTTAATCTTCATAGCCACAAATGAAACTCCCTAGGCCCCATTTTTCTTTCTGTCTCTTCTTTCTTCTTTGGATATGTAGACCACTACCATATCCTTCAATTATATTTTCTTCTGAGGTTTTTCTATAACTCTCCCCCTATGAACCTGATTATGGGAGTCATTTTGTGTTTCTCTCTACTTGAATGTCAATACCCATGTTATCAAAACAGTTACTTAGGTAAATATAGGATAATATCCTTTTTTGGTTAGGGCCCCTTCATAGCATTCTACCAGTTATTAGAGTTACACATTGGTTCTTCCTAGTTCCAATAGCCCGTATAGATTCCCTCTCCTATCAGTTATTCAATATCTTCATTGTTTATACCACAATAAGCTCTTTCCACCATTAGATAACTGTAGGGTAGCCTCTATTTTCCCTCCTTGGTCCCTATAGGACTCAAGCTATACATTGCACATAATTTCTGAATGTAGCTGATTGGGACATCCTCCTATATTTGAGTAGAAGCACCAACTCGTAGGTCTTTACTACACGATGGTATTCCTTTGATAACCACATATATCACCTCTTTATTATTGGAACTAATACCTTTATAAACTACCTCTCCCATTTCCATGGGAGTAGCTGCACACACAACCTGGGATCCTCCTATGCCAGACCGACCCTGCATATCATGTTGTCAAATATGACCATGGTTTAATCTCCAAAATATTCCAAAATATATCTCCAAACATTCAATATCACATATCTAATCCCTTGGATTAACTAAATTTCACTTATCTAAGGTCCTTAAGGTCAATAGAAAATTTTTATTTCAAATATTGAGTTTTGGGATTCCAAACCTTATTTACCTTTACTAATTATGATTCATTATCTTGAAACCTTTTAAAATTATCCCTTATTTTTATTCCATTATTAAATTTATATATTATTTTATTTTATTTGATCAATTTATAATAGGATATAACTGTTTACCACTCAAATAACTCTCCATCAAATGTTTTTATTATGTCATAATGTGTGTTTTTCAAAAATGGTGATTTCATTTTAATTATACACATACTTTTTAAATAAGGAATTAAATGAAAACAATTATACTAAATTTTTATTTTATGATATATATATATATATATTTGATTTTATAAACCCAAAATAATTAGCATGTTACCATTTTTAAAATTTTTTAAAAACATCACTCGCCAAGGTGGTTTTACATAACCTATGTGAAGAATAATGTTTTCATGAATTTAAATCTATAATGGGTATTATTCAAAATTGATCTTATAATTTAATGTAAAATTAATATTTAATTAATTTTAGGATTATGGTTTTGGAATGGTAATGTATTCATTATAACAATTAATGTTTAAGTAAACAAAATTTTTTATTTGTAACCATTAAAATAAGCATATTGAGGATGGATTTCAAGTTCTTACCAATTGAAGGAAATATTTAGCCTTCATACTTATGGAATGATATAGAGACAATTTCTTTACTTTTACATAGTTTATGAAACCATTTTACTAATACCATTAACCATTATAAATATATTGAACATGTTTTGTGGTTACGAACATAATGATCATAAAAGGACCAAATGAAGTATAACAAATTACTAAATGAAAAAAATGATAATAAGGGATAATAGTTACATAATAACATGAAATATGTTATAAATCATGTATATACTAAATATAATTTTATTATTCATGAAATTATTGGATTTACGAAGCAAGTAATGACTCAATATATGGGATTTCATAACTCAATTTCCATTTATTGGGTAATATTAATTCTTCATTGAATATGTTATGTTGAGATTATGTGTTTAATGACCTACCAAAATTTTATTTTTTATATAATGTGGATTTATATGTTTTACATAAAATCCATTCACCGATAAATTATCACATTAATGTCATGATCTTTGTAAGGGTTTCTCATATGTAATTTGCTTCATTGAGACATGTTTCATATTTCACACCATGTTTTCCTTTATACAGTGAACTTACTATCATATGAATAAATTTTATATAATTCATGAAATTTATATTACCATGTCATCTTATAGCTTTTGATGGATTGTGATTCGATGGTTACCAAATTCATAAAGGTTTATGTTTCAATGTCACTTTAATTGAGATTACCTATTTTGAATCTTATTTGGGGGATATATATGTCATTTATTTATTAAAACTCATATATTTCATTATTCTAGATTTATTTTTGTCATTTATAATTATTATTTCCATTTTTTCCACTTTGGTACTACAATCTGTGGAACATTTCTTATAAGAAAATTAAAATTTATTTCATCTTTTTGATCGCGGCCATTCACTTCCATTTATATAGTATTTATTTTATTTTAAGAATTTTATTTCTATAATTCAATTATTTATGGAGGTAAATTTTATTAACTTTACTTTCTATTAAAAATTATCAAAAAATCTTTTTAATGTTTCCTAAACAAGTATGTTTTTAATTTGATAACAATAATGTAAAATTAATCTCATTTCAAGTGTTTTCAAGAATAATAATTTTTTTCACATTCATGACCCTCTTTATTGATTAATATTCCTTTCCATGTTTTGATTATTTTCAAAATTAATATCAATTACCATTATTCCATTATTTTTGTAAAGGAAAAGTTTATTATTTTTTTAAATGTTTTAGAAATGGATTTCATTATACTTATGTATATTTTAACTTCCACTCCGTAGTTTCATACTCATGTATAGTTTATTTTAATGTTTCTATTATAATAAATTATTTTACAAAATATTTAATAAAATTTTGTTGAACCCTCATGAAAATATTTTTGGAAATTAATTTTAACTTATTTGTTTCAATAATATTACAAAAGCTTTGAGATAAATTATTTTTAAATGTTTCACTTCAATTTTCCACTCTATCCTCAAAAGTACTTATCATTATTGAAAATAAATCATTTATAATTTATTTATGGTCATATTCATATATGTGTTTTTTATTATCATGGATGTATTCAACATAATTTCTAGTATTGATTGAATAGTATACTATTTACTCTATATAGTGTAAACACACCAATTTTATATAAATTAGATTGGGGGTGGTTACCATGAAAGATAAATCATATAATAAATGTGGAAACTCTTATAATCAATATACTTATTATTAATATATCAGAGACTAGTCATTGCTAAGGAAGGTTGAATATTTTTTAGGGAAATATTGACATTTCAAATTTTAGTTTTACAATACATGTGTTTATTATTAAGGAATATTATGTATGTATTTAATGGTAATTCATTTATTTGATATAATGTATTCATTGTACTTAGTAAGTTATAGGTTGGTACTGACATTAGATGTCCCCTTGATGCATTGTTTGGTCACCTGAAACAAACTATCTTAAGTATTTGACATATTTATTACCTATATATGTATGATTTCATGGAACAAGACATTTATGGTAAGATTATAATTTCTACACTACGAATTATATCATTACAAAACCAATTGTAGTTATACTTGGGATTTTTATATAATTCATGGATACTATCCCTTTTCATTATATATATTATATGTATTATTTTATTACCGTTTATCTCCTACATATTATTAATTGTTTATTTATTCTATGATATCTTCCACACTACAATTTCCATCAAGGAGCATTTGAGATCACCATTTATTATGTTTCTCCCCCCATATTATGATGAAGAATACTATGAATGATACTTCTAGAAGAGTATTTTGATTTTATAATTTTATGGGAGATGTTTAATAATTATCATGGAATTAGAAAATATTGGTATAGTGGAAATTATATCAATTTTATGATAATGATATGAATTTTGTTATGTAATAATTTTCTTAATTGTTTAGTATTCTAAACCTAAAAAGGTTTTGGGTATATAAGGGGATGAATAATTTATAAATATTATATTTATGGAAGCTCCAAAATGGTTATCTTCAGTTGGAATCAAAAACAATATGTAGTGTAACACCCTAAGATTCCATGACACTCTTCTCTTTGAATAATACAATAGCGTGTGTTGTACGCAACTTCGAGTTCTAACACACTACAACCAATCAAACTAGCCGTTATAAATAGTAATACCATTTTTTTTAAATTTAATAAATTTTATCTTTTAAAATGGTCTTCATTTTTTTATTAGAAATATCAAAATTTTCTTAGGGTGAATTTTTGGTATTTTTCTAAAAACTATCAATTTTTGATGAATAGTGGAAAACACTGAGTTATAGTATAAAACTAAATATTTATTTAAATAATTAATTATTGTAATTAAATTTATTTTAGGTAAAAATAGATACATAATACCTATATAATTTCAATGTAATTCATTGAATTCAGTATATAATAATTTTAGATATATAAAAAATTTATTGAACTTTTTACCGTCTTTTATCCACCTCTTTGGAGCATTTACAAATTTACATAAAACATAATTTTACCACTTCTTTGAGTTGAATTTCAAAAATCTAACTGATACTATTGTTATTAGTAAGTTAAATGTGGTTAAATAAGATGAAAATAATTTTTGGAGAATTGTAACATTTTACTTTTATTTACCACGTTAAAAAGTAAATAGGGCAATTAAGGGTAAAAATGATATTATTATTACCCTAACACAAGTCATAATTTTATTGGATAAGTTTAATTCTACCAAAAACAACCTTAGGAATACAATATAATCATTTAGGTCCTTTTTGATTAGATTAGGACATATATTATTATTTAATTCAAAGAAGAGTTAAAAGTGTAAAATTCAATGTCTAATAAATAAACCATTTTTAATATATGGATACACAAAAGAAAAATCTGACTATAAATGTTCAATGTAAAGATAAAAATATTGTATATATAATATCATTTTATTTATATTTTTTATACATTAAATAAATAAATTTATTTTTGACACAATGATGATGCAGTAATTACCATATTACTGAATGAGTAAATTAATTGATATTATAAATATCCAAATAAATGTAATTGGAGACTTTTTATGAGTTCCACTAATTTTCTAGGATAATATGACATATTAGGGCTGGTTAGATGAATTTTTGTCTAAGTAATAAGGTTTTTATGAATTTAGAAAAAACAAAATAACAAATAGTGTCAAAATTGACATAAAAGACTTTTTAAAACAAATATTGTATTATTAATTTATATTATATTCTTAAAAATATAAGGCTATTCCAAAAGACTTATATAAATATATTTTTACCATTAAATAACGACATGGGGTTTTTTCGATGTATATAGTAAGTTTATTAACAATATATTATAAAAATTTGAAGAGACATGGAATATGCCAAACAATTTAACATAGAGTGAAATCTAAAAGTTAAGTTTAATACAGTTACCCAAACCCGTCTAAAACCTATTTTTGAGTGGTTATTGACCAATATACACCATATAATTTAAATATTTTATTTTGGAGCCATTAGAAACCCAACAGGTTTTTATTATAAAATAATATTTCTAACTTTTCCTAAGGTACCCCTCACCGCTCTTATAAAAGGTCGCTCCCCCTTCTCTCTAATTCACACCTTCAAAGCCATTTGAATCAGAAAAACCCTGACCAAATACCTTCTCAATTGTAATACCTTCATCATAGAGGACTTACTTTTGTCATAAATCCAACCTAAGGAGCCCTTTTGATCAAATCAAAAGGAAGAACCTGAAGAAGAGGTAAATATTTCATCACCTCTTTCAAGTTCCTTTATTCTTCCCTTCCTCTTTATTTGTTGTTTCCATTATAAAATAATAAATCAATTATATTCTATATACTGTAATGTTATTATAAATATGGTACAATAATATTTGTTGTTCTACCCATCATTTGAATGACATGTCACCATACGTGCGTACATACGGCTTACCGTCTCCACGTCGAGGTGTAATTGATATTAAATACATAATTATTTGGATGGGTATAATAATGATGTGTAATTGATGTAAATAATAAATGTAACATGATAATTATTCTTTATATATGATATAACTTCCAATTATATATTATTTTAATATCAAAAGAATGATATTGTTGCTCGTGCGTACGTACGGATTACCGTCTCCACATACGCGATGAGATTCATTCCCCATCGTATACATTCAAGACTAATTTTAATTTTATGATTAAAAATAATTTTTAAAGACTTGCTATAATTATAGATGTGAATAATACACATCCCATCCATAACAAATATGACTCACATAACAAATAATATAAAGGAAAATGAATCTGTTAACACCCAAAACGACGATAATACTAAGATATTATTAACAAAGCAATCTAAAAGATCATATATGATATCATATTAATGTATATGATTGTTGTATAATTTAATAACAATTATTTAACCATTATAAAGGATGTTAACCTACCCTCGACAAAGGAAAAGTACAAGGAAAGGGTAAATTATACAATCTCTTCATTATCTGAGGTTTTTATACGAAATTATCTATTGGAACCTCTTTATCATCGACATACATGTTTCTTAAAAATGTATTCCAAAACATTTTTCTATTTAATAGACAATGGGTTAATGTTATTGATACCCTTTTTTACTTTTTATAAAATGGTTTGAAGGGAATCTTTCCGTCATTTTCCAAACAAGGTACTTTTTGACCTTTTCGACAAATTTTAGGTAAGAATGTTTTTTTAACTTATTCGGAGGGTGTGGCTATTTTCCACCGTTATAACATCATTGAAGCTTCCCTTACAAGCTTATAATAATATTTTCAAATATAAATTTTTTCTCTTATAATTATGAGACTTTTAAATGTTTCCAAAATAGAAAGAGATGTTTCTCTAAAAAGGTTTTCATTTTTTCTGTGTTAACATCCTTTGATGGATTTTAAGATTATTTGAAGTTGATTTATTATGATAAAAAACATACACATTGTATTGAAGGTTTTGTGATATGTTTGACTCTGGATGTGTTATTATAATACCATTCATGGTTTATAGATAAAGTATTGACATTTTATATGCTAGTTTTAATACGAATGTTTATGTTATGTTTAAACCTTTTCATCCGAGGAATGCATTGGACTTAGTAAGTCACGGGTGGAGCCTAATATAGATCCTCGATGCATCGGTAGGTCTCATGAGACAAAAAAGTGTCTTGGCACAAGGCCTTGAAAAAATATTATTTTTAGTCATGGAACAAGGCCTTGACTATGTGGTTATGAAATTCTGGAATTATGCATTCCATCATTATGAAAGTTGCTGTTGATATTGCATGTGATTTTTCGACTAGTAGAATATCCGTGTGAGTAATTAAATGACATTATTTTGATTTATATTTTCCATATTATGACTATGTTTATGTCTAAAGGCTTTAGTTTTAGTTTTATACATTTCCTTAAATGTTTATGTTTATTTATGAAACCTTATGCTATATTGTTATACTTACTGAGTATCTGAGCTCACCCCTTTCTATGTTTTATTTTTCCCAGGATGCGAAGATGTATACTATTACTGACCTATAGAGATAGTCTATGAGATCACAGTGTTGTCTATGGAAACAATGTTGTTGTAGTTTTCCATTTTTTTGATTTAATGTAAACTTTATGAATGTATCTAGTACTTCCAAGGCTACTAAATTAATCGGTCTTCCAAGACTTGATATTTTGTGATCTTTCCAATGATACGTAATAATATACCGACTATGGGTAACTAGGGTCGGGGCGTTACAGTTTGTATCAAAGAAATGTTAGTACAAACGTTGGAATCTACATTTTTATAAACTCTAATTAGAGTACATTGCCCTAAGATATACTTCGAGGATTAGTATAGAGGAAATTCCTAGAATTTTTGTATTATAAAGATTTTGTGAGTTTTCCAAGAAATACATCCCTGACTGAATACGAGCAGGTAGAGGTGGCTCTTGCATAGATATACCTAGGGTTAAAACTCAAAAACACCGCTTTGAGCTAGACTCAAACAAGAACTGGTGCACGAAAATGGGTATTACTTCACTATTGGTTACGAAACTCCCGAGGGATATGCTTAGGATAATCCTCATTTTATTTACAAACCATTATGAAGGGTTTATGAGTATATACATTTTCAAAGAAAACATTTTTATGATTATGGATTATATCTATAAACTGTTCAGTTTATGTTAAGTGTTTTACAAGTTTGGAATTATGTACTTCGATTCAGAAACTAATCTAGTTTATGCCATTGTTTAGAAATGCAACCTAGTGGAAGGAATGGAAACAATATCAATGAACGCAATACATGTAGGGATTTTTCTCGTTATAATGATAATCATAGTGGAGTTGGTGATGCAACTAGTTCTCATAAGCTAATCACCATACTGAGAAAACTCACTCAGGTTATAAATAAAAACTTTACCCGTATGGAGCACCCTGATCCACAACATGGAGGATCAATGCTAGATCGCTTCATGAGGCAATAACCACCAACATTAAATGGTAGTAAAACTCCATTAGTAGCTAATAAATGGATATATTCCTTAGAGAAAATATTCCAAACCATGGGGAGTAACGAAAGGGAAAAATTTGTCCTGGCAGTTAACCGCCTCACTGGAGATGCTGATCAATGGTGGCCATTGATTCAAAACTCAAAGGAAGATGATGAAGTATCAAATATTTAATGGAGGGAGTTTAAAGAAATTTTATTTGAAAAATACTTTCTTAATGACCATTGAGCAGATATGGAAAGACCATTTCTGAGTCTGAGGAAAAAGGAGGATGAGAATGTCGAAAAGTATGAAGGTAACTTTAAAAGGTTAGTGAGGCATGCTGGAGATTATATATGTAACCCAAGAAGTACGATTGATCATTTCTTTGATGGGTTAAAACTATTTCTTCTTCTTGCATTATTCTCACAATCCTTCTTGTCCTATAAAGATATGGTCTCATGTGCTATCAAGATAGAAAAATAACTCTCTAAGTCTTATGACATTAAAGCAAAACAAGAGAAGAAGAGATCTTCTAAACACTCTGGAAACATAAATAAGGGTAAGAAGGGAAAATTAGAATATCCATCCTATAGTAAATGTGGGAAGAAACACCCTGGTACTTTCCTGAAGGGAATGAGAGTCTGTTATAAGTGTTGTGAAAAAGGCCACCAAGATCGTGATTACAAGATAAAGAAATATGTTGTCAATGTTGAATTCTACAATTGTAGAGAAAGGGGGAATTATGCAAATGAATTTCCTAAGCATTAGGAGAACATAACTAAGAAAATCCCAAGGGATAATTTCCAAGCTTATGTTATCACTACTACTGAGGTTGAAGCTCTGCAAGACATGGTGGCAGGTAATTTAATGGTTTCTTCAATTTTATCCAATGATTTATTTGATTCTGGATCATCACTTTGTTTCATATCTTCCCAGTTTTCTATGAGAAATAGATATTTCCAATTTTATTTGACAAGGTATTTTTCAGTAAAAACTCCTAAGGGAAGTATCATTGCAATAATGTTTTGTGAATCAGTCCCCATTAGGGAATATAAATGGTCTTTATCTGTTGATCTCATCGTCATACCTATGATTGAATTTAATATAATCCTCAGTATGGATTGGATTTCGGACCATGATGAAAAAATTTATTGTAAGAAGAAGTAGGTTACTATTTTTGATGATGGTGATAAAGAACACCTTATATTTAGATCAAAATCATCACCACATAATTCTTATCTAGATCCACCCCCAATAGCTCAACTAAATTCAATTATTGGGGAGAAAGAGAATAAAATAACTATGTGCGAGGAAAAGAATGTTCAAATAGAGGATATACCTATTGTGAAAGAATATATTGATGTGGTTCCAGAAGATGTACCTGGACATCCTCCAGAATAAGAAATTGGGTTTTCCATTGAATTAATTCATGGTTCAAGTCCCATATCGAAGACCCCTTATAGAATGGCTACTGTGGAATTATTGTAACTAAAGAAACAACTAGATGAATTGAGTAATAAGAGATTTATTTTCCCTAGTGTTTCTTAATGGGGATCCCCTTCCCTTTTTGTTAAGAAGAATGAATGATCTATGAGGTGGTGCATTGACTACAGGGAGATCAATACTATAACAATAAATACCATGTATCCCCTACCTCGCATTAAAGATTTATTCGACCAACTTCATGGAGCTCCATAATTTTCATAGATTTAACTTCAATCTGGATATCATCAGTTGTGTGTGAAGAAGGAAGACATTCTGAAAACAGCATTTCAAACCAGGTATGAGCATTATGAGTTTCAATAATGCCTTTTGGAATGACTAATGCACCCTATGTCTTCATGGATATAATGAATAAGAGTTTCAAGGAATATCTTGATGACATTGTAGTGTTATTTTTTGATGATATCTTGGTATAATAAAAAAGCTACGAAGATGATGAAAATCACTTGCACATTATCCTGAAGACTCTTAGAAGACACAAATTATATGGGACGTTTAGCAATTGTGAATTCTGGCATTATGAGATTTCTTTTCTTGGCCATATTGTCTCTACAGATTGAATCTCTGTTGATCCTTCTAAGACCAAGGCAATCCAAGAATGTCCAGAACTGACGAGTATAAATGATGTACATAGTTTTATTGGTTTAGCAGGTTATTATCGACGTTTTGTCCAAAATGTTTCCCAGTTGGCTAACCCATTAACAAAGCTCACACAAAAAGGGGTTAAATTTGTTTGGATAAAAGAGTGTGAAGAATGATTTGAGGAATTGAAGATAATATTAGTCAATGCTAATATATTGACTCTACCATTGGGGAATGATGGGTTTGTTATTTATAGTGATGCATCGAAAAAGGACTTAGTTGTGTCCTTATGAAAAATGATAGAGTTACTTCCTATGCATCAATATAGCTGAAAATTCATGACGAAAACGATCCTACTCATGATCTTGTGTTAGCAGTTGTAATATTTTCTTTGATGATCTAGAGACAATTACGCTATGGTATAAAATGTGACATTTATACTGATCACAAGAGTTTGAAGTATATTTTCCCATATAAATAACTCAACATGAGGCAATGGAGATGGCTTGAACTACTCAAGGATTATGATTGCACGATACACTACAACACAGGGAAAGAAAATAAGGTGGAAGTTGCTTTTAGAAGAAAAGATCATGGAGTTTTGAACAAGATGAGAGTTGAAAGGGATCCAATTTTCATGGATCTAATAATGATAAATATGGGAATAACCATGGAAGGTTAAACATCAATGCTTTTTCAAATGGTTTTCAAACCATCTTTACTAGAAAGGATAAAAAGTTCTCATGTTGATAATGAGGAGTTTCAAAAGAATATTAATGTCGTGAATGATGGGAGATTTGAGTGACTTCGTATATGAAGATGGAATTTTGAAATTTGTGAAGAGATTTTGTATTCCCTATATACCTGATCCAAAAAGAGAATTGTTGGATGATTCTCATAGCTCCAATTTCACTATTCACCCTAGGAGAACCAGTGTATAGAAATTTGAAAGAACATTTTTGGTGGGACAACATGAATAGGGATATTGCTGATTCTGTGTCAAGATGTATGGTTTTTCAATATGTGAAAGCTGGAAGGAAACATCCTAGAGGAGTCATGCAACCTCTTCCCATACCTTAGTGGAAATCAAATAATATTACGATGGACTTTGTCATGGGACTACCAAAGACTCATAGAAGGAACACCGAAATATGTGTCATTGTTGATCGTCTTACCAAGTCAAAAAATTTTCTTTCTATAAGAGAAGATTTTCCACTTGAACATTTAGCAGGACTATATATTAATGAAGTTGTAAGACCTCATGGAGTACCATTAGTGATTATTTCTGATTGTGATCCATGTTTTACATTAAGATTATGAAAAAGTCTTCAGAAATCCATGGATATTGAACTTCGATTGAGCACTTCCTACCACCCTCAAACTGATGGATAATCAGAATGGACTATTAAAACCTTAGAAGACGTGTTGATATCATGATCAAATGACCTTCAAGGTATGTGGGATCAATATTTACCTCTGGTAGAATTTTCTTATAACAATATTTTCCATTCATGTATTCAGATGGCACCATATAAAGCATTATACAGAAAGAGATGTCGCACACCAACCTGTTGGGATGATGTTGGTGAAAGAAAACTCGTCGGCCCAGATCTAGTGGAGGAAACGATGTAAAAGGTAAAGGTAATCCAAAACCACATCAAAGAAGCTCAAAGTAGGTAGAAGCGCTATGCTGATAACCGAAGGAAGGATTAGAAATTTCAGGTAGGAGATCATGTTTTCTTAAAGGTATCTCCATGGAAGGGTGTTATAAATTTCAGTAAGAAGGGAAAATTTTGTCCCAGGTACATCAGACCTTTCATAATTCTAGAACGAATTGGGTTTGTAGCTTACCAGTTGGAAATTCCTCCAAGTCTCTCTAAAGTTCATGATGTGTTCCACATATCACTGTTGAGAAAATACATGTCTGACCCAATGCATGTACTTGCTGGTGAGGAATTAGAACTGGAACCTGATCTGTCTTATTGCGAAAATCCTATCATGGTTCTTGATACAAGAGAACGGGTGCTGAGAAACCGAACGACTTGTCTGATAAAAGTTCTATGGAAAACCATAAGATGGAAGAGGCAACGTGAGATCCCGGGGAACTTATGATGAATAACAACTCGAGTTTTTTATGCTGTAATATTATAGAAATTTCGAGGATGAAATTATTTGATGGAAGGGAGAATGTAACACCCCAAGCTTCCACGGTACACTTCTCTTTGAATAATACTATAGCATGTGTTGTACGAAACTTCGAGTTCTAACACACTACAACCAATCAAACTAGCAGTTATGAATAGTAATACCCACTTTTTTGAAATTTTATAAATTTAATGATTCAAAATGGACTTCATTTTTTGGATTCAGAATATTGAAATTAGCTTAGGGTGACTTTTTGGTATTTTTCTGAAAACATTCAATTTTTGATGAATAGTGAAAAACATTGAGTTATAGTTTAAAACCGAAATTTTATTTAAATAATTATTTATTTTATTTAAATTTATTTAAGGTCAAAATAGATACAGAATACCGATATAAGTTCCATTTAATTCATTGGAGTTAGTTTATAATAATTTTAGATATATAAACATTTTATTGAACTTTTTACCGTCTTTTACCCACCTCCTAGAGGAATTTGAAAATTTATATAAAACATAATTTTACCGCTTTTGTGAGTTGCATTTCAAAAATAAAAGAGACGCAGATGATATCAGTAAGTGAAATGTGGTTCAAAAAGATGAAAATAATTTTTGGTGAATAGTAACTTTTTACTTTTATTTACCACGGTTAAAAGTAAATAGGATAATTAAGGGTAAAAATGATATTATTATTACCCTAACACATGTCCTAATTCTATTGGATAAGTGTAAGTCGACCAAATACACCCTTATGAATAAAATATGATCTATTAGGTCCACTTGTATTATATTAGGACATTTGTTATTATTTATTTCAACGAAGAGTTAAAAGTGTTAAATTCAATGTTTAATAACTAAACCTATTTTAATATAGGGTAAAAAATAAGATAAATTCGACTATAAATATTAATTAAAAATCTAAAAATATTTTATAAATAATGGTATTTCATTAATAATTTTCATACATTAAATAATTGAATTTATTTATGACACCATGATGAGGTAGTAATTACCATTTTAATGAATGATTAAAATAATTGATATTATAAATATCCATATAAATGTAACATGAGACTTTTAATGAATTTCAGTAATTTTATAGGTTAATATGACATATTAGGGTTGGTTATATGAATTTTTTTCGATGTAATAGTGCTATTATAAATTTTGCAAAAACAAAATACCAAATAGTGTCAAAATTGACATAAAAGATTTTTTAAAACAAATATTATATTATTAGTTGATATTATATTCCTTAATATATAAGGTTAAGAAAAAATACTTAAATAATGATAGGTTTATCATTAATTAACCACTTGGGGTTCTCTTGGAAGTATATAGTATGTTTATTAACCATATAATATAAAAATGAAAAGAGACATGGTAAATGTCAAACTATTTAACTAAGAGTTGAATAGAAAAGATAAGGTTAATATAGTGACCCAAACCTGTCTGAAACCTATTGGTTGAGTAATTATCGACCCATAACCATCTTATCCTTTAAATAATTTATTTTTGATCTATTTGAAACCGAAAATAATTTTATTGTAAAATAATATTTCTAGATTTTCCTTAGGTGCCCCTCACCCCTCTTATAAATGGGCACTCCCCCTTTTCTCTAATTCACACCTTCAAAGACATTTGGATCGGCCAAAGCCTGACAAAATACCCTATCAACTGTCCTAAATACATCCTACATGCCTTCTTTTAGTAATAAAGCCAGCCTAAGAATCCCTTTTGATAAAATCAAAACGAATAACCCGAAGAAGAGGTAAATATTTCATCACCTCTTTCAAGTTCCTTTCTTATTCCACTTCCTATTTATTTATTGTTTCCATTATAAACTAATAAATATAGTATCTTATTTATATTGTGATGTTATTATAAAATGTTACAACTATATTCATTATTATATCCATCCTTTTAATGACATGTCACCATACGTGTGTACGTACGGATTACCGTCTCCACGTCAAGGTGTAATTGTTATTCAATACATTAATATTTGGATGGGTATAATAATGATCTGTAATTGATTTAAATAATAAATATAACATGATAATGATTCTGTATATATGATATACCATCCAATTATATATTATTTCAATATCAATAGAATGATATTGTCGCTCGTGTGTACGTACGGATTACCATCTCCATGAACGCGACGAGATTCATTCCCCATCATATCCATTCAAGACTAATTTTCATTTGATTACTAAAAATAATGTTTAAATAATTCATATAACTATGGATATGAAAAAGATACATCCCATTCATAATAAATATGACTCACATAACAAATAATATAAAGGAAAATGAATACGTTAACACCTAAAATGATGATAATACTAAGATATTACTAAAAAAGAAATGATAAAAGATCATATATGATATCATATTAATGTATATGATTCTTGAATAGTTTAATAACAGTTATTTCACTAATATACTAGAGGTCAACCTACCCTCGACCAAGGAAAAGTACAAGGTAAGGGTTAATTCTACAATCTCTTCATTATCCGAGGCTGTTTATACGTAATTATCTATTGGGACATCTTTATCATCCACATCCATGTTTATTAAAAATGTATTCCAAAATTTTTTTACTATTTAATAGACTATGGGTTAAAGTTATTTATACCCCTGTTTGAATTATTATAAAATGGTTTGAAGGAAATCCTTATGTCATTTTCCAAACAAGGTACTTTTTGACGTTTTCGACAAATTTAAGGTAAGAATGTTTTTTAACTTATACGGAGGGTGCATGTATTTTCTGCCGTTATAACATCGTTGAAGCATCCCTTACAAGATTATAAAAATATTTTCAAATATAAATGTTTTCTTTTATAATTACGTGACTTTTAAATGATTTCAAAATAGAAAAGAGATATTTCTCTTAAATGGTTTTGATTTCATCTATGTCAACATCATTTGATTGATTTTAAGATTATTTGAAGTTGATTTTTTATGATACAAAACTTCCACATTTTATTCAAGGTTTTTTGATATGTTTGACAGTAGATGTATTATTTTCATACCATTCATGGTTTATGGATAATGTATTGACATATCGTACGCCAGTTTTAATACAAATGCTTATGTTATGTTTAAACCTTTTCATATGTGGAATTAATTGGACTTAGTAAGTGATGGGTGGAGCCCTCTATAGCTCCTCGATGCATCGTTAGGTCTCATAAGACAAACTAGTGTCTTGGAACAAAGCCTTGATAAAATCTTATTTGTAGTCTTGGCACAAGGCCTTGACTATGTGGTTATGAAAGTCTGACATTATTCATTCCGTCATTATGAAAGTGGCTATTGATATTTAATGTGATTATTAAACTAGTAGAATATCCATGTGAGTATATAAATGGAATTTGTTTGATTTATATTTTCCATATTATGATGAATTTTATGTTGAAAATGATTTTTTTAGTTTTATACATTGCCTTAAATGTTTATTCTTATTCATGAAGGATTCCGCTATATTTTTATCCTTACTGAACATCTCAACTCACCCCTTTCTATGTTTTACTTTCCCAAGATGCGAAGAAGTATATTATGACTGACCTACATGGATATTCTATGAGATATCAGTGTTATCTATGGATAAAATGTTGTTTTAGTTTTCCATTTTTTTGATGTAATGTAAACCTTATGACTGTATCTAGTACTTCTTAAGCAACTAAACTAATCAGTCTTTCGATACATGATCTTTGGTGATCATGCCAATGATGCATAATAATTCACCGACTCTGGGTAATTGGGGTTGGGCCGTTACATGTATATATTATTTTTCAGCACCAGATATTGGTGTATAGGCAATGGCTACTACATGAGTGTTTAGTTAGGTAAGGAATATATAGAAATATTATGTTCTAGAAGGAGATTTGAGACTAGCTATAAAAATAGAAAGATATTTTTTTATGTTCTTGAAGAAAGATAAACGAACATATTAGTGTTCTACTTTATATATAGAGGAAGATAATCCAAGGATGTATATAGGAATCTATGAGATTATGAAGATCTTTCAATTTGTGGATCCAAATTTAAAGTGGTGTGAAATGAAAATATTTTTTCTCCATTGGTAATCTAGAGCCCTGAAACTGTGTACCCTGGTGTTGGCATGTGATTCACTATATGCATAATGATGAAAACTTCTCAAAACCATTGTAAATTGATAACATGATATATAATAGAGAAATTGTGGGTTGGTATGACTAACAAGGAAAAGAAAATGAGTAGGTGTGTATGGTTAAACCTAATAAATTATTATGTGTTGTGCTTATTTATTTTCTATTTCCGATGAAGTTAGGTTGAGTTACACATATTTAGTGTATTAAGGTACTAACTAACCATATATGATAAGTTTAATAGGATAACTTATTAAAAGAAAGAAATAGTAATTCAATCTTCCTTATCTTAGTTATCTCTCAGGTACAAGGGAAATTAATGTATAATTAAAAGTAATTTTTTTTCATTCAAAATTATTATTTTTTATTTCAAAGATACATAATGTAACACCTCGAGATTTTATGAAAAATATTCTTTTTAATTTCATGTCTTCTGTTGTACGCTACACCAAAAGGAGCATGCACAACACGCATCCTTGACTTTCCTTACATTACACGCAATCGCGACCTTCCTCGATAGCGTGTGTAGTACGCAATACCGAGTTTCACTAAACAACGATATACTATTAAAATATTATTAAAACTAGCCATTATGAATAGTAATAAAAACTTTTAGAAATTTTGTAAATTTTATTTTTCAAAATAGAATTCATTTTTGGATTCGTAATATTAAAATTAGCTTAGGGTGAAATTTTGGTACTTTTCGGATAACTTTCATATTCTGATGAATAGTGAAAATTACTAAATTTTAATTAAAAACAACTTTTTTAGAAGAAATAATTAATAGTGATAAATTATTAATTTAAGTGGTTTTAAAGAATATCTAGAATATATTTTTACAATTTAATACAATTTTGGTCATTGGATGTAATTTCACATTTAAACCAGACATAAACAACTGTCAATCTTTTGATAGTTATAATCTCTGAAAAACACGCTATTTGTTTTGACGACGGGAGTTAATTTTTAAATTAATTAATGTAACTGATATGTTTTGAATTTGGTAAAATAGACGTCATTTTTGAATTCATAATATCAAATATATCTTATGCCTAATTTTTGGTATTTTTCTGGAAACATTCATTTTTTGATGAATAGTGAAACCACTAAGTGGTAGTTAAAAAAACTGAATTTTTCATAAAACTTAATTTTACCGCTTCTGTGAGTGGAATTTCGAAAATCCGAGAGACACAGTTAATATCAAGGACTAAAATGTGGTTCAATGAGATGAAAATAATTTTTGGTGAATAGTAACATTTGACTTTTTTTTACCTCGGTTAAAAGTAAATAGGGTAATTAAGGGTAAAAATGATATTATTATTACCCTAAAACATGTCCTAATTCTATTGGATAAGTGTAATTCGACCAAAAACAACCTTAGGAATAAAATATGACCATTTAAGCCCACTTGGATTAGATTAGGACATTTATTATTAATTTATTTAAAGAAGGGTTAAAATAGTTAAAATCAAAGTTTAATAAGTAAATAATTTTTAATATATGGTTATACATAAGATAAATTCGACTATAAATATTCCTTAGAAAGATAAAAAGAGTTCCTACATAATGATATTTTATTTGTAATTTTTAGACATTAAATAATTTAATTTATTTGTGACACAATGATGATGCAGTAATTATCTCATTAATGAAATATTTACATAATTGATGTTATAAATACCCAAATAAATGTAATTTGAGACTTTTTATGACTTACACTAATTTTCTAGGTTAATAAGACATGTTATTGTTGATTTAAGTTACTTGGTTCGAACTTATCATTCTGTTATAAATTTCATAAAAATCATGTACCAAATAGTGTCAAAATTGATATAAATTAGTTTCTAAAACAAATATTATATTAGTAATTGTTATTTTATTCCTAAAAATCTAAGGATCAGACAAATGAATTAGATAAGGTTATATATATTAATAATAAACAACTTGGGGTTCGTTTGGCTTATTATAGTAAGTTTATTAAACTTATAGTGTAAGAACACAAGAAGACACGGTAAAAGTAAAATTATTTAACTTAATGTTAAATCTAAATGATAAGGTTAAAATAGGAACCTAAACTTGTATAAATTCTATTGTATGAGAGGATTTAGACCCATCCCCACCTTAGCCTCGAAATAAATTAATTTGGATCTATTTAAAACCGAACATGACTTTATAATAAAATAATATTTTTAGTTTTTCCAAAGGAGCCCCTCTCCTACCTTATAAAAGGGCACCTCCTCCCTCTCTTACTCACACAACTTTGAGCCTTCAAGCTCTTCCAACCCCTACAAAATTATCTTCTCCACTTCCCTATAAACATCCTAGAGGTTCTGGTCATCTTCAAAGACCCATTTTAGTGCCCTAAAAGGAGTTCTCAAAGAAGCACTTCAAAGAAGAGGTAATGTCCGTTACCGATTCTTTCATCTTTATTTCTTCTTCCACTTATTCTTCTTAGTTTGTTTCATTATGAAGTAATAACATTAGTATCACTCATATAATGATATGTTATTATAATTATGAAACAACCGTATTTCACCATCTATCCATCCTACGGAAAAAGAAATCACCGCGCGTGCGTACGTACGGAATATCGTCTCCACGCCGTGGTGTAATCTATTTTCCACCACAACCTTACATGGATGGGTATAATGGTGTAAAGAATAACTATACATAGTTATTAGAACATCATATTGATTCTGATATATTGTATCATCCACTCCAATTCAATTCAATAATTATGGAAATGATATCATCGCTCGTGCGTACGTACGGACTACCGTCTCCATGACGCGATGAGATTCATTCTCCATGTTAACCATTAAGAATGATTATAAAGTATATATAAGAAATAATAATGAAATATATGAAATTATAAAGCTACTGGACTTATGTGTATATATATGTATGTCATCTACTTAATTCCACTCAATTCAATAACGAAAAGAAAAGAGCGTTCATGCGTACGTACGACCTACCGTCTCCAGGAACGGTGTATTTCTTTCCATTTATCGATCCATTATATATATGTATATTCTGAATATATATTATATATAAATCATGTTTTATATTCTATAATTAAGCAATAATGATCTAAGTAATCATATGAATAATTACAAGTTAAAACACGAACGACAAATGAGACGATTTTACCCAAAACGCTACTTTAACATGAATTTACAAAAGAACGGGTAATATAAAGTCATAAGTGAACCATATATGATATAATAACAATGAATATTATTCTGTAATAAGTCAATGACATTATTTAAATCATTATACAGGAGGGTCGGACACTTACGAAGCAAATCGGACCTAAGGTAAGGGAAATATCACAATCTAATTTTTATCCGAGATTGTTTATACTTTAGTAATTACTGGGGTGTATTTTATCATACACATCCATGTTTCCTCAGTATGTAATATTATTTCCATTCACCTAAAATTGTTTAAATCCTATTTTACCCTTCGGTGAGGTTTTAGTAAAAGATATGAAAGGAATCTTTTGTCGTTTTTCGTACGAGGTACTTTTTGAATTTTCCGACAAAAGTATGAAGAATGTTTTTTGTAACTTATACAGCATGAATGGATTTTTAAAACATTATTTCCAAGAAGCTTCCTTTACAAGTTTTCAAGTTTATTTTTAATCAACATCTTTAAGTTTATAATTTTAAGACATGTTAAGAAAGGAAAAGTGTTTTTGAAGTAGAAATGATATTTTCCTCAAGAATGAAGTTCAATTGTTATATCAAAATTATTTTCCATATAAGATAATAAAGGGTTCTGTTTTTATCCATATTATTACATTGATTTGATTATTTTGTGATGGTATTATTTTTATGAATTCCTTTATCGTATATGAATTGTTTTATGATGTCATGATGTTTAAGATTCCCATTTTTATTACATGGGTTATGCAATGATGTATGGTTTATGATTTTGTGGCACACATAAGAATGGTATAATTATGAGATGGGTGGGACGTATATCTCCCTCCAATGAATTGGGTAAAGATTTTATATCTCATGAGATAGACATGGCTGTAATGGTAGGTTATACCGGTTCAGTGAAACAGGACTGAAACGAGGGTGACTCGGTTCAAAAATGGAATTTTTCCACTAAGATAGTCTTGGCAATGAGTCTTGACTAATAAGATATGATTCTTTATGATTATGTGTGCATGCCACAAAGTTTAATGTTTTAAGTTATGATTATTGTGATTACATTTCACTGCCATGAGTTATCCCAGGTTATGAAATTATGATCTCTTTTACAGGTTAAGATTTCCAAAAGTTATGTGCTTATGTATATGATGTGATTGATATTTCTTTTGTTTACCCTTAATGAGCCTTTGAGCTCACCCTTTTATGTTTTCTTTTCCCCAGGATATAAAGAAAGGGTTTAGATATAAAAAAGGAAGATCTTTATGGGAGATGTTGATGATCTTTCACCAGGATTAGAAGATTATATTCCGAGTTTCCAAATACACTAAACTATTACGATCCTTGTGTGTGTGTTTTTGTTATGTACTATGTATTCCGCAAATGTAATTTAATGTCAATGTACGTCAAGCTTCGGGTCTCTACAGTTGGTATCAGAGGAAAGATTTATTCAACCTTTGGATACTAGGATGCAAAAACGTTAGTGAGATCCCTAGAGATATTTCTAAGGTATGTCTAGGGATGTACCTAAGGATAAGTATACGTATAAGATACAGTCCTAGAACTATGGTAAAAATCATAGAATTCAACCTAAGAAGTTAGATATTGAGGATACTGCCCCTTTATAATGTTGTTTTCCCTAGCATGATTTTTGCCTCTCACACTATTCTTTTTGGGTTTTAGACGATGGATGGAACCCGAAGGAACTGTGTTAATCAATGCAATGGACAATGCAATGATTGTCCTCCTGAACAAAAAAATGTTATGGGAGATGGAGTGCAAAATCTTATTGCTATACGTACACAAGCTATGAATCATTCTAGACTTCCAAATGAGCAGAGAAGGGAACAATATTTTTTTGAGTCCTTCATGAGGCAACGTCCACCTTCTTTCAGTGGGTCTTTTGATCCACTTGTTGCTGAACAATGGATCAGTACCACTGAAAAGATATTTTCAGTTCTTCAATGTTCTGAACATGATAAATTCATCTTAGCAGTGTATCGTTTGGAAGGTGAAGCTGGTCAATGGTGGAATCTTATTAAGAATACGAGTCAAAGGGATGAAATTGAGTCCATGGAATGGGACGAGTTCAAGAACTTATTTTTCAATAAGTACTTTCCTCGTTTTCTTCGAACAAAGATGGAGAACGAGTTTCATGAACTAAATAAAAAGGATGATGAATCTGTTGGTATATACGAAGCGAATTTTACAAGACTTGCAAGGTATGCATCTGGCATTATCATCCAACCTGAATGTAAAGTTTGTCAATTTTTCAGTGGCTTAAAACCAAGTCTTCGAAGGGCATTAGCTATAAGAGACTTCAGTAGCTATGAAGAAATTGTGTGTTGTGCTATCATGGTAGAAATGGAAGATGGTGTTACATATCCATCTCATGGTTTTGACAAGAAACGAAAGATGGAGTTCAAGGAGAAATATTAGAATAATGGTGAAGAGAAGATGAATGTTTCCTTATGCTCAAAGTGTGGAAAGAATCATGGTGGAGATTTTATTAAAGGGACTAGAAAATGTTTTAAGTGTGGAAAAGAAGGTCATCGAGCAGCTGAGTGTCGAAGTAATGGAAAAAGGGTTTCTAATGATGTGAATAAAGCAAACACTGCAGAGAATGCACCACCAACACTTCAATGCTTCAAGTGCAAGGAAATGGGGAATTATGCTAATAAATGCCCTAATCCAAGGGTTAGTGATGATCGACATGAGCAACCACTTAAGGCAAAGGACAAAGGGAAGTCACATGCGATCACTATTGGCGATGTTGAATATGACAACGATGTGGTGGAATGATTAAGTGTTTATGTAATGGGATTCCAAAATAATGTTGTATCATGGAGTATTGGAATATTTATGTATTGGTCTAATGTGGTATTCAAAGTGATTGAGATATTTTTGGAAATAAGATGGTATGCGCATAATGAAGGGAAAATGAGAAAATGAAATGTTTAACAGTATTCATGAGCTCATGATTGATATAAGGACTAAGTGCTATCATGGTTTGAGTATATAGAATTTTGAGGATTTTGGTATGTTGAAGGTGTTAACTTTTAACTGCATTCATGTTTTCACTAAGGTTCAATGGGTATTCAATAGAATACATGATTAAGGACTTTGAATGTTTGGAATGTGACCAACAAAACATATCTTATGATATATAGGGATCAACGATGGTATTAAATCTATGGTAATCGTTTTCACTATGTTATGAGAGTGGACTGCAGTATTATGGATAAGCCTAAAGATTGGAATGGATTATGTTGTACATAAGCTAGTATTGTTTAAGGGTAGAAGTTTTTTCGATATTATTGATGGGATGTTATAGTAGTATTGTTTTAGAAAAAGGACAACCTGCAGGATGGGTGACAACCCATCGCGTCGGACAAGGCTGTGGGAATTGAACCCACAACCGAAGTGCGACTGGCCTTTATCACCTACCAGTGGCCTACAGGAAGTCCCTGTTTAGTAGAAACTAGTTTTATTTTATTAAGCGGTATGATATATGAAGTATAAGTTCATTTTTGGAACCATATACGATTAACCATAAGATGGACTTATAACTTTTGCTAACCTTTTGTTTGAAAGAGATGGAATGACCCATCATTCTATCACATGATCTGCTAACACATCATGAATGACAAATTCAACTTCATTTCTTTAAGAGATGAAGTGGAAATTGTCCAAAGAACGACAAACGGTGAAACTATACCAAAATCATGAAAGTATTTCTTCTAATTCCAATTTCATCAACTTTAGGGAAATGATCTTGAAAACCAAAAATGTTGTCTTAGTGCTCTTATTTCTGATGAATCAGATGGTACCTTAGATCGTGACAAATTTTTGGCTTTTTGATTTCTAGATTTTCCATAGCCATGTTCTCTACCACTCCCCATCAGAACATGATGGTTATATTTCTCTTCCATATCCATATTTTCATCTATGTGGAAACCCAATGATTAGTTTATTTGGGTAACTGTTACGTTTCCTACTTTTGTTTTTAAAGATTGGTTTTGGTATTCCTTTTTACAACGTGGGTTAATATTAATGAAATTTTCGAATAGTAAACCATTTATAACCCCGGCGAATTTGGAGGGCGAAATTCATTTTAAGGGGGGTAGAATGTAACACCCCGAGATTTTATGAAAAATATTCTTTTTAATTTCATGTCTTGTGTTGTACGCTACACCAAAAAGAGCTTGCACAACACACATCCTAGACTTTCCTTGCATTACACGCAATTGCGACCTTCCTCGATAGCGTGTGTAGTACGCAATACCGAGTTTCATTAAACAACGATATGCTAGTAAAAAATTATTTAAACTAGCCATTATGAATAGTAATAAACACTTTTTGAAATTTTGTAAATTTTATTTTTCAAAATGGACATCATTTTTGATTCGTAATATTAAAATTAGCTTAGGGTGAAATTTTGGTACTTTTCGGAAAACTTTCATATTCTGATGAATAGTGAAAATTACTGAATTTTAATTAAAAACAAAATTTTTTTAATAGAAATAATTAATAGTGAAAAATTATTAATTTGAGTGGTTTTAAAGTATATTTAGAATATATTTTTACAATTTAATACAATGTTGGTCATTGGATGTAATTTCATATTTAAACCAGACATAAACAAGTGTCAATCTTTTGATAGTTATTATCTCTCAAAAAACACGCTATTTGTTTTGATGACGAGAATTAATTTTTAAATTAATTAATGTAACTGATATGTTTTGAATTTGGTAAAATAGATATCATTTTTGAAATCATAATATCAAATATATCTTAGGCCTAATTTTTTGTATTTTTCTAGAAACGTTCATTTTTTGATGAATAGTGAAACCACTAAGTGGTAGTTAAAAAAACTGTATTTTTCATAAAACATAATTTTACCACTTCTGTGAGTGGAATTTCGAAAATCCGAGAGACACGGTTAACATCAAGGACTAAAATGCAGTTCAATGAGATGAAAATAATTTTTGGTGAATAGTAACTTTTGACTTTATTTTACCACGGTTAAAAGTAAATAGGGTAATTAAGGTTAAAAATGATATTATTATTACCCTAACACATGTCCTAATTCTATTTTATAAGTTTAATTCGACCAAAAACAACCTTAGGAATAAAATATGACCATTTAAGCCCACTTGGATTAGATTAGGACATTTATTATTAATTTATTTAAAGAAGGGTTAAAATAGTTAAAATCAAAGTTTAATAAGTAAACCATATTTAATATAGGGTTATACATAAGATAAATTCGACTATAAATATTCATTAGAAATCTCAAAATATTTCCTACATAATGATATTTTATTTGTAATTTTTAGACATTAAATAATTTAATTTATTTGTGACACAATGATGATGCAAAAATTATCTTATTAATGAAATATTGACATAATTGATGTTATAAATACCCAAATAAATGTAATTTGAGACTTTTTATGACATAAACTAATTTTCTAGGTTAATATGACATGTTATTGTTGATATAAGTAACTTGGTTCGAACTTATCATTCTGTTATGAATTTCATAAAAATCATGTACCAAATAGTGTCAAAATTGACATAAATTAGTTTCTAAAACAAATATTATATTAGTAATTGTTATTTTATTCCTAAAAATCTATGGTTCGGCCAAATGACTTAGATAAGGTTATATATATTAATAATAAAAAACTTGGGGTTCGTTTGACTTTTTATAGTAAGTTTATTAACCTTATAGTGTAAGAACACAAGAAGACCCAGTAAAAGTAAAATTATTTAACTTAATGTTAAATCTATATGATAAGGTTAAAATAGGAACCTAAACATGTCTAAATTCTATTGAATGAGAGTATTTCGACCCATCCCCACCTTAGCCTCGAAATAAATCAATTTGGAGTTATTTAAAACCGAACTTGAATTAATAATAAAAAAATATTTTTAGTTTTTTCAAAGGAGCCCCTCTCCTCCCTTATAAAAGGGCACCTCCTCCCTCTCTTCCTCACACAACTTTGAGCCTTCAAGCTCGGCCAACCCCTGCCAAATTCTCTTCTCCACTTCCCTAGAAACATCCTAGAGGTTCTTGTCTTCTTCAGAGACCCATTTTAGTGCCCTAAAAGGAGGTCTCAAAGAAGCACTTCAAAGAAGAGGTAATGTCCGTTACCGATTCTTTCATCTTTATTTCTTCTTCCACTAATTCTTCTTAGTTTGTTTCATTATGAAGTAATAACATCAGTATCACTCATATAATTATATGTTATTATAAGTATTAAACAACCCTATTTCACCATCTATCCATCCTACGGAAAAAGAAATCACCGCGCGTGCGTACGTACGGAATACCGTCTCCACGCCGTGGTGTAATCTATTTTCCACCACCACCTTACATGGATGGGTATAATGGTGTTAAGAATAACTATACATAGTTATTAGAACATCATATTGATTCTGATATATTGTATCATCCACTCCAATTCAATTCAATAATTATGGAAATGATATCATCGCTCGTGCGTACGTACGGACTATCGTCTCCACGACGCGATGAGATTCATTCTCCATGTTAACCATTTAAGAATGATTATAAAGTATATATAAGCAATAATAATGAAATATATGAAATTATAAATCTACTGGACTTATGTGTATATATATGTATGTCATCTACTTAATTCCACTCAATTCAATAACGAAAAGAAAACAGCGTTCATGCGTACATACGGCCTACCGTCTCCATGAACGGTGTATTTCTTTCCATTTATCGATCCATTATATATATGTATATTCTGAATATATATTATATATAAATCATGTTTTATATTATATAATTAAGTAATAATGATCTAAGTAATCATATGAATAATTACAAGTTAAAACACGAACGACAAATGAGACGATTTTACCCAAAACGCTACTTTAACATGAATTTACAAAAGAACAGGTAATATAAAGTCATAAGTGAACCATATATGATATAATAACAAGGAATATGATTCTGTAATAAGTCAATGACATTATTTAAATCATTATACAGGAGGTTGGGACACTTATGAAGCAAGTCGGACCTAAGGTAAGGGAAATATCACAATCTCATTTTTATCTGAGATTGTTTATACTTTAGTATTTACTGGGGTGTATTTTATCATCCACATCCATGTTTCCTCAATATGTAATATTATTTCCATTCACCTACAATTTTTTAAATCCTATTTTACCCTTCGGTGAGTTTTTAGTAAAAGATATGAGGTACTTTTTGACTTTTCCGACAAAAGTACGAAGAATGTTTTTTTTAACTTGTACCGCATGAATGGATTTTTAAAACATTATTTTCAAGAAGCTTCCTTTAAAATTTTTCAAGTTTATTTTTAATCAACTTCTTTTAGTTTATAATTTTACGACATGTTAAGAAAGGAAAAGTGTTTTTGAAGTAGAAAGGATATTTTCCTCAAGAATGAAGTTCAATTGTTATATCAAAATTATTTTCCATCTAAGATAATAAAGGGTTCTGTTTTTATCCCTATTATTACATTGATTTGATTATGTTGTGATGGAATTATTTTTATGAATTCTTTTATGGTATATGAATTGTTTTATGATGTCATGATGTTTAAGATTCCCATTTTTATTACATGGGTTATGCACTGATGTATGGTTTATGATTTTGTGGAACACATAAGAATGGTATAATTATGAGATGGGTGAGACCTATATCTCCCTCCAATTCATTGGGTAAAGATTTTATATCTCATTAGATAGACATGGATGGAATGGTAGGTTATACCGGTTCAGTGAAATATGACTGAAACGAGGGTGACTTGGTTCAGAAATGGACTTTGTCCACTAAGATAGTCTTGGCAATGAGTCTTGACTAATAAGATATGATTCTCTATGGTTATGTGTGCATGACACAAAGTTTAATGTTTTATGTTATGATTATTGTGATTACATTTCACTGCCATGAGTTTTCTCAGGTTATGAAATTATGATCTCTTTTACAGGTTAAGATTTCCAAAAGTTATGTGCTTATGTATATGATGTGATTGATATTTCTTTTGTTTACCCTTACTGAGCATTTGAGCTCTCCCTTTTATGTTTTCTTTTCCCCAGGATATAAATAAAGGATTTAGGTATAAAAAAGGAAGATCTTTATGGGAGATGTTGAAGATCTTTCACCAGGATTAGATGATTATATTCCATGTTTCCAAAGACATTAAACTATTACGATCCTTGTGTGTGTGTTTTTGTTATGTACTAAGTATTCCGCAAATGTAATGTAATGTCAATGTACGTCAAGCTTCGGGTCTCTACACATAATATATAAAAAACCAATTAAACACACTCAATTTTTCTAGATACTTTATAAAGATTATCAATTCTTCATTTTTTAGATGTAGAAAAAAATTTACCATCAATCTAATATGAGGTATTGTTATCAAATAGGTTCAAGAGCCATGAATTAATTTTCATAAAATTTTATTAGAAAAAAAAAAAATTATAACAAGGGGGTTTAAAAAGGTGATAATGGAAATCACCATTGGTATTATAGAAAGTAAGATGATAACAATAGTCTATAAGATTAAAAGACCATATTTAAGAAGATTCTATAATTGATTTTTTGGAAAAAGAATCAGAAAACCTGGTTGGAAATTCTATAAGACTTTGTGACATCTAGGTGAAGGTCTACACTCAAATGAAGGCATTCAATCTATGATGGAACTATTATCCATGTAACATTCCTAGATTGAGTCTTTAGAGTATGCACCATAGGGGTGGAGTCAGATTCCACCATGAGATGCCTCCAATCGCGATGAATAAAAAAATATAATTGATTTGATCATATCCCATATTTCACCTTAAATGGCCAAGTCATTCCAAATGTAGTGGTAGAAGAATACTTTAACTAAGACCTGATGGGTGTGGTCTCAATCACCATATCCTAAGGGTCCTGGTTCACTAGAATCCCTCCCATCCACATTCTCATTCATCCATAGTGGGATTTATGGAATCCATCTTATGGATTTAAGAACTAAAGGTTTATTGACCCTCATAGTAACACCAAAGGTTTTCAGAATACTAAGATCATAAAACACATTTTTCAATTAAATTTTTTGTATTTATTTTGTAGAAATAACTTCCATGTAAACAAAATTCATTCCAGATTAAGAAAAGGGATACTGATTCTCAAATGAGAGTGAATTTATTTCCATCGAGATGAAGGTAATGAAAAAAAACACTATTTTCACTAGAATGGCATTAATATGGTCACTCTGATCAATTATGATAATGGATTTCATCATGGTTATCCATATCCATTTAAATAAAAAATAAATCTTGAATTTTTTTCAAGAAAATGTATTAAATATATATAAAATAATGACTTGATTCAGAGATTTTTCATCTTTCTATAATAAGCAACAAGAAGAATCCAAATGTACATGTTTATAATTTAAATTTTAAATTTTAATTAAAAATGTTCATCAAATAGAAAAAAAAGATATAACTTTTTCAGATTGTTGTCAAGCTTTAGGGAAAATATTGGTTATCCTTTTTTGAAATACAGTAATTAACTGATTCTCAATCTCACAAGTATTTTATTTATATATATTTTACCCTTTTAATTTATGTAATAAATTTATTCATTCATGTATTCCTTTTTATTTATTTTTTATGTATGAATTATTGTATCAAATTTATCTTTTATTTATTTTATTATAGTATTTGTAAAATAAGAAATATTTTTATTAAAATTATATTATTTTTTTCTTATAAATGAGGGAGGTCTATTCAATAACTGGTAGTGTGATCAGGCTGTATTGGAAGGGTGTCCCAAAGGTAGAGTAATACCGGGCCTCCCGGTATCCTATGATTTATATTTTTGAGTTTCTTGAAAATTGTATGTTTTTTAATAAACATATCAATGTATTTGTAATATATTGAAATATTTGTAAATTCAATTTATTTAAAATTATAATTTACTATAATTTCAATTTATTTCTAATTTATTTGTAATTTATTTATATATACTTTACTTGCTTATTACAATGTTTGGTTGATGTAGTTGAAAAAATCTATAATTGATGACTTTTATCTATTCTATAGATAATAATAATAAGCATCTATAATTACTGAAAAAATTTCCCATCATAAAATATAAGTTTTATTACTGCATTCTTTCGTGCTAATAAAATCCCTTGGATTTTATTAGCATAAAAAATATATTCTTTTTATGCTGATAAAACCATAAATAGGCACTGATAAAACATTGATCTATTTTGATGACTACAAAAAATGAAATAGTACAGAACACGAGTATATAACTTGATTATCCATACAATTAATAGTTTTAGTGAAATTAAATCTTGATTACTGATTATAACCTTTTTATATCAACAATTACTTTTAATATTGAATAAAACAATTTAAAATTTTCCATTAATTGGAAACTACTTATAACCAAGATTTATTTTACATTCTGGTAGTAGTACTAAAATCTCTTTTTTTATGAAGAAGATATGTGTATTTTTCATTCATTTCTTACTATCATAATGGGTGATAAAAAGGTTATTTAATAGTATGTGATTCAATATAATGGTAACATATTTTTTTGAGAAAACCTATATCTATTTTAGGTAACTATAATATACGGATTTATATTTTTAACTTGATTAATTATATTGATAAATAAAATGATAAAAAATAGAAGTTGGTGGTATGTAAGAACTAGTTCCACAGTCTACTTGTTTTTTTTCTAGAATTTTTTTATGAAGATGTGATGGGAAAAGTATGTTCCTCAGGAAATGGTTCATGTGTTGTAAAAATTTGAAGGGCTATTTCATTCATGATATTTTCATATTATGTCACTAATAAAGTCTACATGAAGAATCTACAACCTGATAAATTTATCATTGCAGAAGTATGGGTAATTTTTAACAAATATCTAAATGGGTTTCTAAATTCATTAAAATCTATATTACAACAGACATACACATAAATCAAAATATATGCATATATAACCCTTATTATTGACAGAATATCTTTTAAAAACATATTCTCTAGATATATAATCATGATAAGGACATAAATATAAATAACAATCACACAAAACAAACTTTTGACAATTTTATCCTAGAAAAACATGAAACATTCCTTGATATGAAGAGTCTTTACTCAATACCAAAGTGAGAATAAAATTATCAAACAATTAGAATTAGTAATAATTGCATCACAATACTAGAGATTAAGTAAATGTCTAAAAATATAAGTAATACCCATCTCATCAAAGTGATTAAATTTCTATTTAGCTAAAACATTCTAATAAAAAGTATATGGACAACTAATGTAATGAATACAACACTATTATTTATATAAATAATTCAATATAATATCCGCATCCCCACCATATTTTTTAAAATATTTAATCATAACTAAAAATTAATTTTCAATAGTTACCTTTAATTAATTAAAATAAATTTCAATATGATATATTTTTATTTGTATGAAATAAAAGATATCCAAATATGATCATTAATAAAATAATCATAATAACATAAACCCCCATCAAAAATTAATGTTTCAAATCCCCATATATCATAGTGAACGATTTAAAAAGGTATGTGAGGATTTCATATAGTTCATTGGAAGGAAAATTTCAAAGAATTATTTTCTAAATAATTTTTATATGAAAACGAGATAGAATGTAAATCAACAAGAAAACTATGTTTCAAAACAACATAATTAACTACTTTAATGGAAGGATAAATATATTGACCCACATATATTGAGGTTTTAATTTGATCTATTTCTTTTAATCATGTGTACTTTAAACACTTATGAATATAGTAGTAGCTATTGGAATCTTAGGATTAAAAAAAGAGTGAAGGGGGCATTTGGAGGAAATTTGAAAATGGAGAAGATTACCAACAGATGCCTGGTAGGAAGCCACAAGACATTTGGTGGCCTATGAAATGATGTTTTCCAATTCCATCAAGGGTTTGATGGTATTCCCTAGGACCCAAATAGTCCACTAGAACTCAAATGGAGTCTAACAGAGTTTTAGTTAGACCCCTGAACCACCATTCTAATCGTGTTTTTTATAGTTTTGGTTTTGAAATTTTATTTTAAATTCCTCTATTATCTTCCCCTTGTATTAATGTCCACACCCATATCCTCCCATGAAATTATCTATTAATGTGACTCCATGTCCTCAAATTCTTGAAAAATATAGCATTTCCTATTGATTTGATTTCAATTTTTAATGTCTAATCTTATGTGACATTCTATTTTTAGCATAATTTTTTAATTTATTACTTTCTATTTTAAAACCAAAAAATGAGGGTGCTCATCCACTTTAAGGATTTATGCCAACCAGGGATGGATTATCAAATGTTTTCGATTAAGAAGGATTTAACTATTATGAGGTAGGTGTTCACTACAATTTTACATAGTTTTATTTTGTTTTCTACAATGAGAAATATAGTTTTCAGAAGATGATGGGAAATTACTGAGAAAGGGAATATGTTTTTCCTTCATGTTTTTTGACGGATGAATCTAGACTATATAGCACATATGTCCTCCAAATTTTATGATATGTGGAAAAAGATATTTATAGTTATATTTTTTTAGTAAAGTGGTTTTCTGACCAGTAAATAGTACTATGATATGTAACCTTATATGTTATTTCATGATAAGTATTTAAGAGGCCTCCCCAATTGATCTTTGACAATTGTAAGTTATAGGTGTGGGGAACACTTGTGGTTGTGATAATCATATTGATTTTGTGATTTTATTAGGTGTTGATGTGCATTAAATTATATATGATGGGTATGGTTGTGGAATATTAGTCATGTTATTGGGTCACCAGCTTCAGTAGGTCCTATCAACGAATATGACATGAGGGGTATATATAACCTACTGAGGGATTTTGTGGTCTCATGACATAAAATATATGTTGGTTGTATAATTATCATTTCATGTAGTGATTAAACCCTTTTATGGAAGTCAACATAATATCCCATTTGTATAGTGATTAGATGGGTCCATGGTTTTTGAATTAATATCATATCTATCTACTAATTATGTAGGGATTCTAACCTAGTAACTCGTATTTAGGTAGTATTCAGGTCTCTATGAAAGGTGTCCTGATAACATGATAATAATAAGTATGAAATGGATGGTAAATGATAATCAAGTATCCCATAGCGACTTTATGATATGGGTGGAAAAAACACCATCCTTAAATCTTGTGATATATTCAGACAAGACACATACACTATCTTTGGCCAGTATATACACACATTGGGTGGCTCATTGAGCACTCATTGATGACATGGGTGTCTATTATTATTGTTTTTGTTGACATATGATATTGATAACATAATCATGTATATCAGAATTTTATAGAAACATTATTGGTGGTGGGTTATTTAGTATATTTCTCACACACTACACAATCAACTTATTGGGAATAATGACCTCATATTGTAGGATATAGTTAAGGAATAAAGCCCTATGATCAATGGTACAATAGAGGATGGATAGTTGGGAATTGGGGATGTGACCAAGTGGAGAATTAGATCCAAATTTTGTTCATTCATTTATTATTATGAATATATTAGATTATATTTTATATATAATTAACCTATTATTGATCCTAATGTTTATATACAGTTTTTATGATGTCATAGTGCGTTCATATTTTTTTATAACATATGATGTTTTTTATAGGATTTAGGGAGTTCATCTAATGATCTAAGAGAGAAATAAATCCATGAACAAACAAGATAAATCTTCAGCTTTTCAACATCCTATAAATTAAAAAGAACATAATAGTTTTGTACCATTACAATCAATAATTATATATCCATTATTTTATGAAGTAAATTTAATGGGAACTAGTAAAGTAATAAAGAAATTACTTCTTTCAAGGGGATTACACTGTCCAGTAGATCTCCATTTTTAATGTGAGGGTTCCTAATCAATTAAGGGGGTTTAGAACCTTTTTTGGGAGATAAAAGATGATAAATATCATGGAGAGTTTAAAATTTTCTTCCATGATTAATTTATACACTAACTTCAGTGATATAATACCTTTTATAGTATCTCTTCATTTATTAAAGAGATTCCCAACACTAGATTATTCGTTTCCATCTCATGGTGGCTGATTGTGTTACTAACCATTTGAGTAAACTCATTTAAACATTTCTAATGACTTACCATGAAAATAATTAATCAATCATATTTATTTATAATTCATTTAAATCATGTGATAATATGTGTATGGAACTCATGGCCCACATATTTAAAATCATAAGCCCTGTCGTACTCTTTAATAGTAGAAAATTGAAAACAGCGTAATTTAATTTTATATTAAAACATATCTTAAGGAGTGATTTTTATCTCATCCATATCATACTATATGAATGCATAGATATTGTAATATATGAAATCCCTTGTAGTTTATATCTAATAATATCCCACAGTTACTAAAATTATAGAAGGAATTTATGGAATACTCAATAACATTATATAAGTTTATAAAAAAACTATTTTGGATATGTTTTATTAAACTTTATTCATTTTAGAACAAATATTTAATCCAAAAATCAATCGATATAGAAATTCCAAACTACGTGACCTTATAATCGTTAATACCATTCACAAAAATATAAAATCCCAATTTCAGAAATCTATGAAAAGAGCAGCCATTGTCAAAGCATAAGTGATACTAAAGCTACTAATTGGTATATTATGATCCCCTTAAAACATACTCATGTCTCTATATGAACATTTATACTATAATTCGTATCATATATATCAAATATATACCAATATAATGTATTTTCCCATGACATCAAGTGATTACTAGACATGAAGAATTCCAATATTTGATAAACAATCTCATACTTTCTTGATTCTCTGAAAAATAATGACATGATCAATAAATACATTACATGTAATTTATCTAGAAATTGATCCTATATAATTTCCCAAAATCAATTAGCAGAACATATTGTACGTGACTCAACTATTCATGACCATATATTTCCTCAGTATAATTCTATCAAGGGAAAAATGTCTTTTCTCATTATATGAGTGGGAAAATACAATCTTTGTTATGATCCAACCAACTAAATGATTATTAATATAACAAACTACAAATTGATTAGATAACCCTCATTGATTATGTAATAAATGTATCAAAGTATGAAGGTTATCTTGCTTGGTATATCAATAACCTCAAGTAAAAAATTATGGATAATAAGAATATGATCATAAGTATATCAATGACTATATGAATTTCAATTGGATATATTTTGATAGGCCTATCCAAATAATGGGTGTCTAATTACTATCCCATGATTCTATTATAAATTCCAATCATAACATTCCATCACAAACTATAACATAATGTGACAATCATATATTAGAGATAATTTAAATTTAAATTTGAGGGGATATTATCATTCAACTATTCATATGAATTTAAATTACTAATTAATGATAAATCTAGAGTGAATTTCATTTTTGAAAAAAAAATATTATTCAACCATCACATTATTCTCTTATTTAACATATACCAAGAGACTATATATGACCCCCACGATTCTGCTACAAAATGTATTGCTTAAAGGATCTTCTATATTTTCTTATGTATCCACCTAATGGATCTAAACATCACCCGTCAAAAATCTGTCATATGATATGGTATTTGAGAAGTATGTGTTTGGTCCTTTTTGAGACTATGTTTATTTTTCATTAGTAATGGATCCATTATTTTCACAATAATTCTCAATTTCTCCCCCAATTATAAGAACCAATTATTTTTTATAAATGAATTTTCTAATAAAAAACACTTTTGCATCATCTAATATTGTAATGTATTCTACCACTATTATAAATTCCACCATTGTAGATTGTTTGAAACTATTCCTACTAATACTTACACAATTAAATCAATACATGAAACTAGACTAACATATCATATTAACTTCTTTATATAGTAAACTCTCATTTGGGTAGCCCTTCAGATAGATCACAACCTCTCCTTCAATGTGTAACAGTATATCCTTAGTTACTCTCATGTACTTAAGGATGTTCATAATAGTAATACAATGACTCTAAACAATATTTGATTGGAATATAATGGTCATTATAAGAGTATAGGAAATATTAATTCATTTAAACAACATGAAATATATGATAACATCAATAGTAGATAAATATGGAATTATTTTAATAAATTCTAACTCCATGTAAGGATAACGAATATTCCAGAGATTTGTTCGAAGAAACATTGGTCAAGAACCCTTTTTATAGATCATCATTCTGAACCTATTTATAACTTCACTAATATATGTATCCTAAATAAGTCCAATAAACACTAAGATTTATCTCTATATATCATTATACTGAGAATATTTGCTTCTTTACTCATGTCATTCATTGAGAAACATTTACCCAACCACATCTTTACATAATTAAATATCCATATTCCACTTCTAATAATAATTATTCCATCCACAAATAATATGAAAAACAATATAAAACTTCCACTAATCTACTTATATACACAAGAATGATCTAATTTTTTTTTGAAACAAAATCATTTTCATGAATTATCAAATAAAATATTCTAACCTTGAGAATCTTAATTCAATATATAAGTAAAGAATTATGAATTTTATATCATAAAAGACTCAATTGACACTTCAAAAATTTTTTTTGTATAATATAGACATCCTCAATTAAATTATTATTATGAAAATTGATTTTGAAAATTATTTGATATATCTAATAATAAAATTGATATTTTTTGAAATAAATATCCAATTAGACTTTTCCATTTCTATAGTAGAAAAGGTTTCTTATTAAAAAATACTATGATTTTCATGCAATACTTATACAGTAGGTATGAATTATAGGTAGATACTCTACCATCTATGTCATATTTATTATAGAAAACCCACTTGTACCTTATTTTTATTACGACTTTAGGTGAATATACCACATTCCAAACATGGTTAATATACATAGAGTCCATTTTATATTTCATGGAATTTAACCATTTCTTGGGATCAGAACTTTTAATGGGATCATAGTAAGAAGAATCTTCATCACATATTAATATTAATCCATCAAAATTTTCCAAAATAAATATCAATATCATGACATCTTACTAAATCTAAATGAACTTCTTGGTTATTTTATAACTTGAGTCAGTGTATCTTCTATAAGTATTTAGGGAATTGACTCAAGTTCTAGCTCAAGATTACTTCTTGTTTTATAGTATTCTACATCCCAAAGGGTCAATTTTTTCCCAATTATTCCATGAATTATTTATTTCCCCTAATACAATATATAGTTTCTTCCCACAAACATTTATTTTCAGTAGGATTATAGAATAATATCCCTTAATTTCAATGGGATAATAATTAAATAATCATTTCTATGACATGAGTCTAAGCTTGTAAAAATCCATTTTATGTTTGAGTTATTTCAAACAAAAAATAATCATAAAATTTATTTTGGGATGTTTTGAAATCTATATAATATATAGTGTCTTTATGAATGCTTTAAATGTAATTCAGTTAAGTTGGAATTTAATCGTATCCAAAGAATATCCCTATATTAGAATAAATAGGTTACACTATCTCACCATTTATAGAACCTTGTAAAAATATTTATGATCCCCCTTCTCAAACACATTGTTCCTCTTTAGTGTTCTAGGAGGAGTAATTTATGGAATAATTGCACAACCAATTTGATGATTAGTGAATTATTGGCCCAAGTATTCACCATCGTAATATGATTAAATAATCATTATACATTTTCGAAATTGATTATTTTATTCATTAGAAAACACATTAAAATTTTCAAATGTTTCATATTTTTTCTTCATTATAAGAACATAAACATACAGACTAAAATAAATCGAAAAAATAAGAATGTATATAAAATCATTATTTACTTGAGTGATAATTTAACCACATACATCACAATGAATGTGATCCAATAGTCGACTAGACCTTTCCCATTTCCTAATAAATGGAAAATTTAAGCATTCTTACTAATAATTAAGATTCATATGTATAAAATGGTTTATAATAGAATTGATTTAATAATACCTATATATGTAGTCAATGGATGTGTTTCTCATTTATATGTCAAAATAGATAATTCCCAAGGTAGGTGGGATTAGAATAAACCACAAACTTTTTATTCTAAATACTATAGATAATAATACGCATATCTAGAATATATAAACCATTTTCCATATTTTTTATGTTATAAAAATCATATATATATATATATTGTTGTTCTTAATATTGAATATAAATCCCTTATTATCCAAACATGATATATACATAAAATTTCTATTTTTGGTGGGTATATAATAATAGTCGTAAAATTATGAAACTACTCTAGTATGTAATGATAGGTCAAAAGTGATGAAATCAAATGCATCACATCCAGATTCATTACTGATATAATGAACATTTATTGAAAATTATCCCATTAATAATGATGACCCCATACATCATATCCAATTAGTGGTCCATAATGCATATTTTACTATGTTTTGGGTCATTACAATTTCTCCCATAACACAGATATTTAGTTAGGAAAACATTCCAATAATAGAATATATTATTTTGAGATACATAAGTGGGTAAATTGTTATCAATATCAGTCATATGAATTTTCTCAAGTTTATTTTTCTAGAAAAAAATATTAATATGGTATCATAGATGGTGTAACCTAAATAAAATGAAAATAATACGTGATGAAATCTATTACCCTCACTCAATACTTTATTACCTTATAAAAGATAATACAAGGGTACCTAAAATTTAGCATAACGTTCAAAGTTGGATGATTATGGTATTAATAGGTTCCACTTTGGAAGAAATATCACATAGAGTATTTGAAGGGTTTACTTTGAAAATTCTAACCCATTTAATATACAACACAAAAATATTATATTATGAATCAATGCATCACATGAAACCTTTATTATCTCATGTTTTTACCTTTTTATACATGATTCTAACTGTATTGTTTTATAATCCCTATTTCATCCTAAAAATTATTATGTTCAAACCACATTAATGTATAAATCATTACACAACCCACAAGTTTGTGTTAGTAACTAAAAAATATAATTCAGACAAATTAATTCGTATTGAAATTTATCTCATGTATAAGGTAAAAAAATTCTTCCTGAAAATTATTAAATATAAATGATATTGAAAATATCTAAATGAGTAATATGTCAACGACATAAAGAAAACTAAAATATTTCTAGAATAAGACATAAGCCTCTATATTAATGGGAAATTTGAACCCAATTACTTCTACCTAGTGAGACATTACCAATGAGAGAAGCAACAATTCTGAAACATAATATACACAAACTATATTTAAAAATCGTATTCAACCACATAACATTAATAAAAAACCAAGTACATTGAAGATAAAAAACTAAATATTATAATATCATAAAAATAATTTAATGTAGGGAATAACTATAAAATAGAAAAAATATCAAACAAATTTAGCATTTAAAATATTAATAATTCATAAATAATTTATAAACCTCAATATTCTAAAAGAAGAATATAATAAATAAAGACATTATTTTTTTTCAAAAACATTAGATATCAATATGGATATCCCATATTTAATATGGGTAGTAAAAATATAATTTTATTAGTTATAGATCTTATAATTCATAAAAATTTTATAAATCATTAGAAAATACAATAAAATGTATTTTTAATATTTTTTATCTCTGTTGTATTTTACAATTGGTAATAGGAATTATTAGTCATAAAAAATGACTGATACAGAAAGGTATATATGTATATCAATCATATTATATCATATAAAACCTTCTTGTATGTTACATTTAATATATCTTATTATGAGTTGGGATAAGATAATGCATCTATCATTTTCAATGATTTCTAGTATATCATTATTTTGTTATGATACTCAATTTTTTCACACATACCTGATTCCATTTTGGATTATGATATCATATATATTAACATATAATACTAAATAAATTTATAGGTTTGCACTGTATCATATTCTATGATTTTCTAAATTTTATGATATAACCTAGAAAAATTGAAATTGGATGGCTAACTATCAGTGACACCATATAGTATTTTATGACATGGAAATAGATGCATTAAGATATCAATGATTTATAAAAAAATTAAGGAAATCATATTTATTAGATGGGGAGACATTCTCTAATACCACTAATCAAATTTTGGGAGTTCATTTAATGAAGTAAATGAGGAAGAAACCCAGGAACACGCCGGAATTATAGTTATTAGTTAAACAATTATACAATATAAATATAAATTTATTTATAAGCCTTAAATATCATAATCACAATATCCAATAAATGATGGAGTATGTATGATGAGGATTATCAAACAAGAGAATAAAATATCCATGCCTCCTTGGGGATTACACTATGAAGTATATCCATACTCATAACATGAGGATTCATGATCAATGAAGGGGTGTTATCTCCTTTCAAATGATAAAATTGTTGATCAAAATCAACTATATTTGTGTCTTCTCTTGAATGTATAATGTAATCTCTAAAAAATTGTATCTAATTCATTTTATTAAATCATTTCATTTATTGAATATATATGTAATATTAGATAATTTGTTCCTAACTCATGGAAGACTACTACATTAATACCCATTAGTTTATATCCATTTAAAAATTTCAATAAACCATTAATGAAAGGAATTAATCAATCATATTGATTCATAATCCATCAAAACCATATGGGAAAACATGGAAGGCACCCACATCCATGGAATGCAATTTAGAAATCCATATCATACTCTATGAGATTTGAAATCAAAAGCATCTCATTTACCTTTTTGATAAAACATATAATATGTTTTGATATTTATCTCTTGAATATCATATTTAATTAAACATAGGATATCATAAGTTATGATATCCCATTTAGTGTATGTCCAATATTTTTATTTTTTAATTTATTAATGTAATGTATATATTATTTTTCTATGTTGAGATTTATGGATATATTTTATTCTCACAATTATTTATAGTTATTTGATGGATGGTATAGTATATTGATTTTATTTATAGACACTGTTTTCTAATTATTAGTCTCTAGTATATGAGATGAATTCTTGAGCTCACATGACAGTTCTAACTGATCACTATACAATATGACTTAGATAGGGATATTAATAAGTGGTATTTGATCTTTTTCTATTTCACTCTATGGGTGATTCTCGATAAAGATAGGATGTAGTCTAAAATTGGGATTCACCCTATTTTTATGTATAACTAGAACTTTTATAGGTAACTTCTATGTTTCTTGGGTATGGGATGTTGTTTATGGTTTTTGAGTTTTTTAATTTCACTATTTTCATGGAATATGATGTGCAATTTATAAATTATTCTTTTATTCTTAGATAGAGGTTGAAAGAGGGTGTGAATTCATGTATTATATTTCAAACATAGGATTCACATGTCATCAACATGCATATATTTAATTGATAATTTTTTTAAAAAGGGTGTTTAGTTATTTAATGATTCAATAATAATTTATAGAAAATTTTCCTATATATGTTATTGGTGTCAATTTATTTGATTAAACCTAAAGTTATTGGGTTTTTTGATATTATTTAATGGTTGAATATATGGATTTTTCATGTGTCAAGTATAATACCTAGATAGTGGGTAGTTTGGGATATAAGATTTACAAGTTGTATGAGTCCATTATGTGATTAGGGTGTGTATAGAGTAATACAGGTCATTGCTATTATTATTTATCCTAAAATATAATATCAAAAACTGTAATATGTGTATATGGAATTTTGTGTTAAAAAATTCTATTATATTAAACTAAAATAAATTTTTTTTGAGCACTATTATGGTTGGGATAATCAAACCCCCTTGGTTGTGGTGTTGGAACCTCCAATATTATTCATATTTCAGATATATGATTTGATAAGGGTGAGTTTTTTCAAGTTGTATCATAAATGGATCACATGTCTCTAATATCTGAGCCATCAGATCTTATGAGGGAGCTTCAACTATAGAACTCACCCCTCTTTATGGGTGAGGATGACTCACAAACTATTGTGTTTTTGGTTTAGCAACTATATAGGATATTATATTAGATCAATACCTTGATAGAGATCATAGTTAATATATAAATTTATATTCTATATTAACTAGTTAAATATTGTATTGATATATTGTTCTATTGTGAAAGAAATTCGAGAAAATCCGTAAAATATTATAATAATTGTTTTATTAAGTAGTTTTCCCTAATATTGTGTGGATTGAGAAGGATTATGATTTTATACATAATATATAGGTAGATAAGTCTATCATTGACCATGTAATATAATTCACGAGCTTGATTCCATTTTCTCTCATGTTGGAAGGTGATGATCCCTTTGGTGTTGGATGTTTTGAGATGTCTTAAGCATGTGATTCAAGTTATAGTGAATATATTTTTCTATATATAAATATTTTTGGTGGAGAAAAATGACCTCATTATTGAGAAGAACCTAGTGGGTAGTGTTATTATTAGTAAGCCTAGATCTTTTACTAGAATTATAAGTGTATCTTTAATTTGGTAGAACTAGTAGTATTATAGATCTTTCTATGTAAATGGTAGGAATGGTGTTTAGAGTAAGGGTTTTATTTTACTTCTAAAGGGAATATTATGTTCAATTTTTATTATTTTAGATTCACTATTCAAATCAAATCTTTGGGTAAAATACCCCTGATGGAGTGTCTATCATGTGAATTTTTAGGTTATTTATTGTTTTATTGTTGGAATACACCACAAATGGGCAATGATCAAGGTGGTAGTTAGACCCCAAGATCCTTAGTAAGGCCAGGTGTGTTTCCATAGAGAGCTAGTTAGGGTTATTTTGGTTCATTATAATATTGAGAAGTATTTTTTTCTTATCATTATGGGTACCTAAGACAATTGGGTGGTATACATCAGGGTTGTTTGGTGACAAGAGGCAAAGGTAGAGGGCCATGATTGATTTTATTATTGAAATAGATGATACATGATAGTAGTGAATGGATATCAACTATATGCGATTTTTTTCCAGTAACATCCACCCTATCTTAAGTTCTTTTTGATACATGAATGAAACATTGATTTATTTCATCTTAGTTAGTTGGAATCCTAGTGCTGATTATAGAGTGCTTAATGAGTATAATGACCATCGATACAACCTTAACGTTAAAATCCTAGAATATTTAATGGTCTTGATGATATACTATTGTTATTTAAAGTTATAGGAATATCTACAATTTATTAGTATTATCTATGTAATACTTTAATTTAATCATTGAGATAGATTGGTAGACTCTTTAATGAGAACACAGTATTTTTTACTATAGAAATATATCTTTCACATCTCTTACAAGTAATTTCCACAAATTTATTAGAGAGTGGAAATTAAAGGAAATAAATTTTGAAGGGTATGATCATGACCCAATTATTAGCATTTTTTAGGGATGTTTATGTGATAAAAGTGAATATATTTCCACCCATCATGGATTAGTATTAGGATAATTTTATGGAAAAATTATATTTTTTCCCTAAGAATGAGGTTTTTTTTGCTGATCTATTATTGTTCATTGAGACTACATCCATTCCACCATAGAGGATGAAACTAACATGGTTAATAGTGATAAAGTTATAACTATAGGGCCTTGGAGTGAAGGGGTTTTTCCACTTAAAGACCTCAATTTGGTGTTCTTCGGTCCCTTTCACCATGAATGGTGTTTTTATTCTATGATTTTGTATAGATTTTGAATGGTTTAACAAAGTATTAATCAAGATTTATTATCCACTTCTTTTCAGTGATGAGTTGTTTAATATACCAAGTGTATATATGGGGTTCTCTAAGAACAAAATAAGGACTAGTTACCACTTATTTTGATTGAGGGTAACACATATTTCATGTAGTATTTTTATGAGAAATTATGGCATGTATGGGTTTCTTATTATTTTGTTTATCCAAAACAAAGAACCATCGGTGTTTATAGCCTTGGTGAATAGGTTCTAAAACCCATATCTATATTCCTAAAAGTTTGAGTTTATTAAAAAAAATTATATTCTTTCATTTGTCAAAACCTGGAGGATGTAACTACAATAATTATGGTCCATCATGTTTTTTTGAGATCTCAATGTTTGTTATTTTTATCGTGGAAGTATATATCTTAGGTAATGTACTATCATAGTTAGAAGTATTAATAGACCCAAATAAGGTTTTTGTTATATTTTCTTGATAGTGTATGAAGAATATATTATGGATCCATAGATTCTTGGGATCAGAAGGCTATTATAATACATCCATCTGAGACATTCCCTGAGTGGTAGTGTCGATCATGACCCTAACCAATATTTGTGTGAGGTTTAAATAGTCATATAGATGAGGGACTTTATTCTAGGAGTAGTAGAGGATAATTGATGTGTTTTCCTTTAATATACCCTTCTTGGGTGAGGATTATAAATTATATTATGATGCATCATATGTTGGGATTGGTTATTTCATGATAGATGATATGTGAGTAGTCACTTATGGGTCCAAGTATCTAAGGATAAATTAGAATAACTATTTAAAGCAAGATCTTGAGTTAGTGGTGGTTATTTATGATCTAATGTATTTTTTTTATCCATATGATGAGGTATTTTATGTGTACACTAACCACACGAGCATTAAGTATATATTATAAAAATATAAATTCAACCTTCAATAAATGAGTTTTTTAGTACAATTAGTAATTCAACTTCAATATTATTTACACCTATGGGTAGGAGAAATCTATAATATATGAAATTAGTATGAAGAAATCAGATTGGGTGGTGTAAGTGGACAATTAGAGAAATATGAGAAAATTTTCATTATGATTCACATTTATATTCAGGATTGTTAGGGTAGGTATACCCTCACAAATATAATAATATACTCATAAATTCATAATAAGTTAAATGATATTTTGATACCAAACAAGGATAGGTGATGAGGGATATTATATATTAAGTGTGTAATGCTGCTCAAATTTCATGTTTTTTAATTTTTTTTTCAAATTTTGTGTAATATAATTATTTATAGATATTAAGGCGATGGAAGAGGCTATGTAACACCCCGGGTAAATAAAGAATATGAAATCTTTATATTTATCCATATTTGTGAATCAAATATTAATATTACTTTAAAGGGTTGCTATGTTCGATAGCGTACCCGATACGCAACGATGAGTTTCTTTGAATCTTACGTAGCACACTAGTAATAAAATAATATTATTTTTAATGGTAGTTAACATGTAGCCATTGTAATGGTGGGAATGGATAGAAATAACTAAAATATGATTATATTTGTTTTTAAATGTTTATACATTTACCCAATAAATAATAAAGGCTTAAAATACGGAAAGAGTTCAATTTTAGGCATATATACTCTAATTTTCACTAAAGGTTCACTTATCACCTTTTAATGGTGAACTGTCATTAAATATAGTTTTGATCACTCTTATACATTCTTTTGGACCAAATAAAACTCTTATTAAGAATCAGGACATCAAATTTTACTTTGTGTAATTTTTTGGTATTTTTATGATAAAGTTCATTTTTTTATGAATAATGTAAAATGTTGTATTTTAATTCAAAACCTCTTTTTAATCTAATTTATTTGTATGATTAGATTATCTTTTGAATTGGTTTTAAAGTGAAATTAGAAAATATTTTTTCCATTAAATCCAATAGTGGTCGTTGGAATCAATTTCACTTTGAAATCGGACTTAAACTAGTGTCAATCTTTTGATACTTATTATTTCACAAAAACACGCTATTTGTCATGACAGCGGGAATTAATTATTAAATTAATTAATTTGACTTATATGTTTTGAATTTTGTAAAATAGACTTCATTTTTGAATTCGTAATATCAAATATAGCTTAGGGTGAATTTTTGGTAATTTTCTGAAAAACTTCAATTTTTGATGAATAGTGAAACCACTAAGTGGTACTTATAAAGACTGATTTTCTGTTTAAATGAAATTTTGCCATCATTGTGTTTTGAATGTCAAAAATCCGACATACATGGTTGTCATTAAGAAGTAAAATGTGGTTCAATGAGATAAAAATAATTTTTTTGGTGAATAGTAACTTATTAAGTTTTTAATCGCGATTAGAGGTAATTAGTGTAGTTTAAGGTAAAAATGATATTATAAGAATGTAAAAACACCATGACACTTGTCCTACAACTATTGGGTGAGTCATTTCCGACCAAGAAAAGCCATGGGCCAACTTGGGGACCCCATGGAGCCACTTTAGTTGGAAAATGACATTAATATATTTTTATTTAATGTTAAAGTGAAAATTACACTAACATAAATTGTTTTACTAAAATAGTTTTTAAGTGGGGTTACACAGGTCCAAATTTTGATTATAAATATTCATTGGAAAGCTAAATATATTTCCTACATCATAGTAATTTTTTTATAATTTTTAGACATTATATAAAATAAATTAGTTATGGCATAATAATGATGTAGCGATGACATCATTATTTGACGATTTAAATAAAATGGAAAGAGAAGGAAAAATATAAAACCTACACATGGCCAAAACCAATTGGATGAGTGGATTTAGAAGCCTTATCACCTTATCCACGAATTATATCAATTTGGGAACTTTTAAAACCGAAACACATTTTCAAATAAAGTAATATTTCTTTACTTTCCAAAAGTACCCCTCCTCTCCTCTTATAAAAGGCCCCCACCTCTACCTCATTTCACACACTACTCAAGCCTTTGGGCCGTCCAACCCCTGCCCAATTACTCTCTCCACATCCCTCTCCTCATCCTATAGGATTCCCTTTGGGCAGAATCCTTTCAATGGAAGCCTTTAGGCTCAATTCAAAAGGGAGTTACACATTTAAAGGTAATTCATTCTCTCTTGTTCATTTGTATTATTTTGCTTCTCCAACCCTCTAAACTCTTTTTATTTACTTATTTTGTAACAACAACAGTATCTTCAATATACTAGGATGTTTTTATAATATCTATTTGAGCTACACTATCACACAACAACATCAAATGGTTAAAGAACATACGGTTTCCGTGGATGGCGAAATTCTGCCTCCCGAAACGATGATTGTTCAATACTCATTTAACACCTTCAAGGGTGGCCATTATGATATCACTATTTTTATATATGATATATAATATGTTAATGTTTTCTTTAAGCTTATGTATTTTTCATTTTTGGCATACCTTTATGGTTTCCATTATGGGTAAACACGATATCTTCATTTAAGGAAGTGCGGACTACCGCCCCATAAAAGTTATGTGATTCATTAATGCCATATGTGGGACGTGTAAAGGATGGATTTAAAGTTATTATATATGATGTTATACTGGAATTATAATATACCTCTATATCATTATTATTTATTCTATTAAAGTATGAGATAGAAATGAAAGTAGCGTTCATGCGTACGTATGGCTTACCGTCTCCATGAACGGTGCATTTCATTTCTTATCCCCAAATGTAATGTACTATTAAAAGTACATGTATATAATGGATATATATAATGAATAGTATATCGAAATGATGAATATAATTCTGGAATTAAAATATACATACCTCTCATTTAGTTTTAATTCCATTAATATGACGAAGAAATGAAAGTAGCGTTCATGCGTACGTACGGCTTACCGTCTCCATGAACGGTGCATTTCATTTATTACCTCTAAATGATTATGTAATATTATAAATACATGTATATGCTGGATATATATGATATATATGATATCCAAATTAGTAATGTCATTCTGGATATAGATAACCTTTGACCACACGAACAACATGTAATTGTAAGAAGTCCACTTTCGACTTAAGAACCAAATATTGACAAAACAAACATTATTAACTTAAATGGTTACATAATGTTTATAACATGGAAATAATTTATATAAAAGGAATAATGAACATTAAAAAGGTTCTTAAACAAGTATAAATTAACTCAAGTTTATTATTCAGGACGTTAAAGAATGATCGAGTCAAGTCGGACCCGAGGTAAGGGAATTTCTTAACCCAATTTCCATTCTTTGGGTTAATCTCCTACTTTCAAATTATGTCATGATATTATTATGTCCTATATTGTATTTTTACTTTATTTATGTGTACTTATAGTGAAAGCACATAATATATATATTTTAAAAATGATCTTTGTAAGGGACTTCGTCTCAATCTCCTTTCATTGAGGCATATTTCGTTTTATACACAAATTTCTTTTATACGGTGTATAAACTCCTTTGACTTTTACTTTTATACAAAAGGAATCTTTTTTTACGAAGCGTTTTACTAAACGACAAAAAGGAATGTTTTTTTAACGTACGCGGTGACAACGACCTTTTCCGCCGCCGCGAGTATTATTTGATCTTTGGCTTTCTCAACAAGCCGTAATGTTTTTTAAAATAAAATAAATACCATATACTCTTTTATGTATTTTGGTATTGAAAATGGTTTTGAAAAAGGATTATATTATGTCAATATATTTATGATATATTGTGATTGAAATGTAGAAATGTTATCATTCCTTTATATTGGTTTTATGTTTTATGATTTTATATTGGTACTTAGACATTTAACGGGTGGTTACGTTATAAACCATATGATGGGTGGTGCCGTGAATACCAGGATGGGTGGTTACGTTATAACCTCCAATGCATTGGGTATGGAAGTCGGGCGTATGGCTATTCCATTAAGTATGTATGGAAATTGGTCGTATGGCTATTCCATTAAGTTATATGTGTGGAAGTCAACCGTATGGTTATTCCACTTAAGTATGTTTATGTCCCAAGTTACCTTTATATATGTTATGTGTTCTTTATATGGGTTTTATGGTAATTCTTCGGTTACAAAAAGGTAAGTAATGATACTTTATTCGGTGAAGAGTTTTTATTACTTCATAAAGGTGAAAAGTATTACTTTGATAAAGTATACATGGTTTACTTGTTGTTTTGATAAAATAACAATTTTCATCCTTTGTGTATCCCTTACTGAGCTTTTTATACTCACCCCAAGTTTTTTTTGAAATGTTTTTCACAGGACTTAATGTGGAATAGGGTCAAGGATGGGATCAAGGTAAAGTCATGCTTTATAAAACATGGAACTAGACATGTTTCTTTTTAATAGTTTTTTTATTATTCTTTGGAAACTTAGTAGAAGTGTCTACTTTGTAATCTTTTGAGATGTAATAGTTATGTTCTAATTCTCTAAAACTCTAAACCTGAAAAGATCCTCAACGTGAATTATTCGTTTAATTCAATATTAAGTAAGGTTTAAGGCTGGGGCCTTATAGTTGGTATCAGAGGTCGGTTTAGACAACTTTAGGGATTATGAGTTGTTGTGAGGCACATGATCAGTCCCTATAACTATTATTTTAGTTAAATCCTTGTTTTAAAACTTTTTTTTTTCAGGTCAAGTAAAGTCGGTTACGAATGGAAGGAGGAGGATCTCAAATGACATTCCTATCTCTTCCTGATGACATGCTTGCAATAATTATTGCAAAGTCATCTTCGGATGATTGTGAAACTTTTTCTAGCATACAACTCACTTGCAAGCATTTGTTTGAGATATCAAACACCTCCGCTATACCTCGTTATCATCGTGGATCATGGGTTGTTTTTAGAAAAATACTATTTTCACAATATTCTCATGTTTTCAAGAGAGGTAAATATTATCAAGGTATTTTCAAATATTTTACCTTATCACAAGAATTTGAAGCATATTATGATTTTCAAAATGGTGCTGAGGAAGGAGACCCTTGCGCAACCTATTTATATTTGCTTTTAAAATATAGTCTCACATCACATACCTATGGTATTTTAAAAGGACCAATGATAGAAAGTTTCAACTCAATTTCGGTCCGACTATTTTTTAGAAATCATGTTTTATCAGATGTTTTGGAATTATATGTCATACATGATTATTTTCCAAAACTGTTTTTCTGTGAACACCCATATGACCCATGTTGCACGAGGTGTATTTGGATGGAGGAGGAAAATGATTTTGAAGGATATCTAAATCATTGTTGTAATGCATGGGAATTCTACCTACGTGAACAAGATGATGATGAAACCGAGTGGACGCCATGATCAATGTATGCTATTATGAGTTTGTGTAAGAAGCCTAGAAAGAGTTGAAAGTCAACATGACACGTAAGTATGTTTCCTTAAGATAAAAAAAATAAATTCCTCTATGAAAAGTAACTTAAAAGAAAAATGTTCTCTATTAACTTTTCCTACTGGGGAATCAAAAACCGTTTATCCCATCACAAGTTTGTGATTTTCTCTTGGTTACCTTTCTCCTAAACATGTTTTCTATCACTCTCCATCAGAACATGACCCTTTGTTTTTTTCCTCCATGTCCATATTTTCATACATGGAATCCTAGTATGGGTTAACTCGGGTGACCTTTGTACTTATCGTTCTTTATTTTAAAGTGATTGTTTTACCGACTCTTGTTCCGATGTGGGACTTTCAAGGATGTTTCCAAGCCCAATTTTAAAATTGCGAGGACGCAATTCCCAAAAGGGGGGAAGGATGTAACACCCCGGGTAAATAAAGAATATGACAACTTTATATTTATCCATATTTTTGAATCAAATATTAATATTACTTTAAAGGGTTTCTATGTTCGATAGCGTACCCGATACGCAACGATGAGTTTCTTTGAAACTTACGTAGCACACTAGTAATAAAATAATTTTATTTTAAATGGTAGTTAACATGTAGCCGTTGTAATGGCGGGAATGGATAGAAATAACTAAAATATGAATATATTTGTTTTTAAATGTTTATACATTTACCCAATAAAAGATAAAGGCTTAAAATACGGAAAGAGTTCAATTTTAGGCATATATACTCTAATTTTCACTAAAGGTTCACCAATCAACTTTTAATGGTGAACCATCATTAAATATAGTTTTGATCACTCTTATACATTCTTTTGGACCAAATAACCAGGACATCAAATTTTACTTTGTGTAATTTTTTGGTATTTTTCTGATAAAGTTCATTTTTTTTTATGAATAGTGTAAAATGTTGTATTTTAATTCAAAACCTCTTTTTAATCTAATTTATTTTTATGATTATATTATCTTTTTAATTGGTTTTAAAGTGAAATTAGAATATATTTTTACCATTAAATCCAATAGTGGTCGTTGGAATCAATTTCACTTTGAAATCGGACTTAAACTAGTGTCAATCTTTTGATACTTATTATTTCACAAAAACACGCTATTTGTCATGACAACGGGAATTAATTATTAAATTAATTAATTTGACTTATATGTTTTGAATTTTGTAAAATAGACTCCATTTTTGAATTCGTAATATCAAATATAGCTTAGGGTGAATTTTTGGTAATTTTCTGAAAAACTTCAATTTTTGATGAATAGTGAAACCACTAAGTGGTACTTATAAAGACTGATTTTCTGTTTAAATGAAATTTTGCCATCATTGTGTTTTGAATTTCAAAAATCCGACATACATGGTTGTCATTAAGAAGTAAAATGTGGTTCAATGAGATAAAAATAATTTTTTGGTGAATAGTAACTTATTAAGTTTTTAATCGCGATTAGAGGTAATTAGTGTAGTTTAAGGTAAAAATGATATTATAAGAATGTGAAAACACCATGACACTTGTCCTACACCTATTGGGTGAGTCATGGCCGACCAAGACAAGCCATGGGCCAACTTGGGGACCCCATGGAGCCACTTTAGTTGGAAAATGACATTAATATATTTTTATTTAATGTTAAAGCGAAATTACACTAACATAAATTGTTTTACTAAAATAATTTTTAAGTGGGGTTACACAGGTCCAAATTTTGATTATAAATAGTCATTGGAAAGATAAAAAGATTTCCCACATCATAGTAATTTGTTTATAATTTTTAGAAATTATATAAATGAAATTAGTTATGACATAATAATGATGTAGCGATGACATCATTATTTGACGATTTAAATAAAATAGAATGATAATGAAAAATCTAAACCCTACACATGGCCAAAACCAATTGGATGAGTGGATTTAGAAGCCTTATCACCTTATCCACGAATTCTATCAATGTGGGAACTTTTAAAACCGAAACACATTTTCAAATAATGTAATATTTCTTTACTTTCCAAAAGTGCCCCTCCTCTCCTCTTATAAAAGGCCCCCACCTCTACCTCATTTCACACACTACTCAAGCCTTTGGCTCGGCCAACCTCTGCCCAATTACTCTCTCCAAATCCCTCTCCTCATCCTATAGGATTCCCTTTGGGCAGAATCCTTTCAAAGGAATCCTTTAGGCTCAATTTAAAAGGGAGTTACACTTTTAAAGGTAATTCATTCTCTCTTGTTCATTTGTTTTATTTTGCTTCTCCAACCCTCTAAACTCTTTTTATTTACTTATTTTGTAACAAAACAAGTATCTTCAATATACTAGGATGTTGTTATAATATTTATTTGAGCTACACTCTCACACAACTACATCAAATGGTTAAAGAACATACGGTTTCCGTGGATGGCGAAATTCTGCCTCCCGAAACGATGATTGTTCAATACTCATTTAACACCTTCAAGGGTGGCCATTATGATGTCACTATTTTTATATATGATATATAATATGTTTATGTTTTCTTTAAGCTTCTGTATTTTTCATTTTTGGCATACCTTTATGGTTTCCATTATGGGTAAACACGATATCTTCATTTAAGGAAGTGCGGACTACCGCCCCCTAAAAGTGATGTGATTCGTTAATGCCATATGTGGTACATGTAAAGGATGGATTTAAAGTTATTATATATGATGTTATACTGGAATTATAATATACCTCTATATCATTATTATTTATTCTATTTAAGTATGAGATAGAAATGAAAGTAGCGTTCATGCGTACGTACGGCTTACCGTCTCCATGAACGGTGCATTTCATTTCTTATCCTCAAATGTAATGTACTATTAAAAGTACATGTATATAATGGATATATATAATGAATATTATATATAAATGATGAATATAATTCTGGAATTAAAATATACATACCTCTCATTTAGTTTTAATTCCATTAATATGACGAAGAAATGAAAGTAGAGTTCATGCGTACGTACGGCTTACCGTCTCCATGAACGGTGCATTTCATTTATTACCTCTAAATGATTATGTAATATTATAAATACATGTAATTTATGGATATATATGATATATATGATATCCAAATTAGTAATGTCATTCTGGATATAAATAACCTTTGACCACACGAACAACATGTAATTGTAAGAAGTCCACTTTCGACTTAAGAACCAAATATTGACAAAACAAACATTATTAACTTAAATGGTTACATAATGTTTATAACATGGCAATAAGTGATATAAAAGGAATAATGAACATTAAAAAAGGTTCTTAAACAAGTATAAATTAACTCAAGTTTATTATTCAGGACGTTAAAGAACGATCGAGTCAAGTCGGACCCGAGGTAAGGGAATTTCTTAACCCAATTTCCATTCTTTGGGTTAATCTCCTACTTTCAAATTATGTCATGATATTATTATGTCCTATATTGTATTTGTACTTTATTTATGTGTACTTATAGTGAATACACATAATATATATATTTTAAAAATGATCTTTGTAAGGGACTTCGTCTCAATCTCCTTTCATTGAGGCATATTTCGTTTTATACACAAATTTCTTTTATACGGTGTATAAACTCCTTTGACTTTAACTTTTATACAAAAGTAATCTTTTTCTACGAAGCGTTTTACTAAACGACAAAAAGGAATGTTTTTTAACGTACGCAGTGACAACGACCTTTTCCGCCGCCGCGAGTATTATTTGATCTTTGGCTTTCTCAACAAGCCGTAATGTTTTTTAAAATAAAATAAATACCATATACTCTTTCATGTATTTTGGTATTGAAAATGGTTTTGAAAAAGGATTCTATTATGTCAATATATTTATGATATATTGTTATTGAAATGTGGAAATGTTATCATTCCTTTATATTGGTTTTATGTTTTATGATTTTATATTGGTACTTGGACATTTAACGGGTGGTTACGTTATAAACCATATGACGGGTGGTGCCGTGAATACCAGGACGGGTGGTTACGTTATAACCTCCAATGCATTGGGTATGGAAGTCGGCCGTATGGCTATTCCATTAAGTATGTATGGAAATTGGCCGTATGGCTATTCCATTAAGTTATATGTGTGGAAGTCAACCGTATGGTTATTCCACTTAATTATGTTTATGTACCAAGTTACCTTTATATATTTTATGCGTTCTTTATATGGGTTTTATGGTAATTCTTCGGTTACAAAAAGGTAAGTAATGATACTTTATTCAGTGAAGAGTTTTTATTACTTCATAAAGGTGAAAAGTATTACTTTGATAAAGTATACATGGTTTACTTTTTGTTTTGATAAACTAACAATTTTCATCCTTTGTGTATCCCTTACTGAGCTTTTTATGCTCACCCCAAGTTTTTTTTGAAATGTTTTTCACAGGACTTAATGTGGAATAGGGTCAAGGATGGGATCAAGGGAAAGTCATGCTTTATAAAACATGGAACTAGACATGTTTCTTTTTAAGAGTTTTTTATTATTCTTTGGAAACTTAGTAGAAGTGTCTACTTTGTAATCTTTTGAGATGTAATAGTTATGTTCTAATTCTCTAAAACTCTAAACCTGAAAAGATCTTCAACGTGAATTATTCGTTTAATTCAATATTAAGTAAGGTTTAAGGCCGGGGCCTTATAGGCTAAGGGTTGGGAATTGGAGAGTAAGGTATGGTTTGAAGATGAAGTTCTATAACAGATAAGGGATGACGGTGTTTCATTAGACCTAACGACATAGCATGGTCCCATATGAGATTATGATTCTGGATTTGGGTGTGGGGTTGGTTAAAATAAAATTGATTTGATTACTCCAAGATTCAAATAATTGTTACCTGAACATTTTTTTTCACACCATAATAGATCTCCTCAAGATATTAAGTCCTCTTCATAAAATCGGTTGTTCACCATGAAGGCCTAGGCTAAACTATAATGGTTATTAAAAGAGATTTTGTTTCACTTAAAAGGGGTGAGTTGTTATGAAGAATATAGTCATACCATAACTGGGACCATGTATTGGGGAATTATTTCATGAAATATAAGCTCACTCTATAATGGGTATTACCAATTTTCTTAAATAATTTCATTAAATTAATAGAAAATGAAGAAACATATAAAATTTTATCTCCTCTCCCTAACCCTTTTATTCCCAAATGATAGTCTTTAGCTCCCTAATTATTTCAATTCCTCTCCTAGGTTTTTGAAGCATGATCAATTTGATTCCTATCATAATCATTTTATTTAGGTATGTCTAAACCTATATAAGATATGGATATTGGTATTTATCCTTCATTTTTTATTTCTCATGGAAAATATATAATTTAATGGGTTTTCATATATTTTTTCGATTTGGTGGATCGAGATTCAATTTGATGATGTATCGTGTAAATTTATCTTATAGATTCTTGAAGTAAGAAGTCATTACCAAATTTTGTTTTTTGTATAAGGTGAATTGGGTTATCGTTCATGTGAGTGCACCTATTTTCTTGATGCGATTTTCCATAAGGTGTCAAATTATCTAATTCACACCATGGTGGAGGGATTGTATTATACTAGTGTGATCATGAAACAATTATGGATTCTTGGATTATGTGTTATATGGTTGAAATCCTTATTTATCTAAGCACTATGTGAGTTTCCAAGGAAAATTTTCGGTAATGGAAAGATAGTGGAATAGAATGTGAGTATAGGTAATGAACACCTCCAATAATAAAGGGGTTGATGTTTTTAAATGGATAGTTTGAGTTATTGGAATGGGTTGTAATGATGTGGTAGATGATGGGATAACTCGTTGTGACATGTGATTCAGATAGTGTTATAACAATACTGGTACACCCATAGTTGGATTGGTTGTTAGTTTTAGTGAATCTGTTGTATGTTTAATAGTGTGTTATGACATATTTTATCCATGTAAACTTTAATAGAAGGAGGCTGTTGGGTTTTATTCCATGATATATGACTTGATAATCCCTCCTCAACCCATTTCTAGTGATCCTCAACTTATGTATGACTTAACTATGGGATATACATTGACAATGTTATGGTTTATCTTTTATGAGAGGTTTCCTAAATTATACCCTCTTTATAATCATTCTAATGTTGATATATTGATACACCATATATCCATCAGTCCCTTATCATCTTGATGATATGGTTCATCCAATAAGTGTGCACTATTACATTCAATTCTTTATTTTTTGTTAGTGCATACAAAACATACATATTACCACACTTATGAAAATAACCCATTGGCATTTTTCAAATGGGTTTTTAAACTCACATCTTTCAAGGTAACCCTTTTCAATATAAATATTTTTTTGTTATGGATAAATATAAAGAGAAGATCCCTATTTTGGGTACTTGAGAAGGTGGAATTGGGTATGTAAATATAAAGAACCATGTCTTTTTCAAGGATTATTTTTTATGCCATTATCTGTATTGTTATTTCTATATATCACATGTATTTATTAACCTTCATGGGAATAATATTTTAATTAATGTATTACATGGGCTCTTTTTGATATTTCATGTGAAATTGTTTATATCGATTGATTGCCTTTATGATTTAAAACCATCATTATTTCTTATAATTTTTATTATTATTTATAGTTACTCAATATCAAGGTCATAGTCTCCCCAATTTTTAGTTTAGGACCTCTCAACTTGTCATTTACTACTTATATATGGTTATACATTCATGATTCTATATAGTGATCTATCTAAAATTTGATGAACTAGCCTAATGTGTTAAAAATGGAATCATATTTTTTTAATTTTTGTATGTTTTGGTCCTATTATATTTGATATAAGTTGGTTGAAAATCATGTTGGATGTTATTCTTATGTCTATAAAATAATATTATAATGTATATTTGAGTTTTTATGGAAGTGGGATACTTTTATTGACCATATTTTTATTATTTCATGGAATTGTTTAAGATATATTGTGGAAATTATGGTTTAAATATGTTTACATCACCATCAGTGGGGAGAACACATAAGTCATTGCATCATGATTTGGTATGTATGTTCATATATCCTAAACCTACCTTTATGTGATTTATAATTTCGTAAATTAGATAAGTCTCAATAATAATCTATTTAATTCAAACCCAAATACATTATTAGTGGAACGTAGTAAATTTAAACTATTTTATTTATTTAATCTATAAATTGTTGTGAATAACATGCTAGATTAAGTGATATGGGATTAATACATTAGTAAGTAGCAGATTGATAGGATTAGTGTCATTTTAGAAAAGCCTAAGATCTTTTATCCTAAGTTGGTTATATGTGTGCGTGCTTGTAAATTATTGAATTTTGTTAAGGTTTAATTTATTAAACGAAATTTAACATTCATAAGTTATCATTTAATAAAAAATTACGTTAATTAAGTCATTTGGTGTCACCCATGGATAATTTTGATGATTTTACTAAGGTTTTTAATTCTTTTTCTATACCTATAGATTATTAAGAATGATATGTTGGACACTCCCCTGAGTAAACTCTAGAGATTCAAGTAGCTAAGCCCCATTCGATAGGGTGTTTCATATATTTTTGGTAAGAGGTAGAGGTGTGTAGCTGGATATATCTACCATGGAATACAGTTCCCTGGACATACATATACAACATCCACTATATTTATAAGTAAAAATTAGTCTATAAGATTTTGAGGAATGGATTGAGATCCTAGAGGTAATATTTGATCTAGTGGATACAAACGATGTGCGGTAAGTGAATATGGAATCTTTCATGCTTTAAAGACCATAGAATGGATAGTAAGGTTTTATGGTTCAAATCGTGTTTCATGAGGGACTTTCATGGGAGGCCTTAATATAACTCTTATTCTAGAAGTTTTCCCTTGAGTCTTTCAAGATAGACTAACCTCATAACTTTATAAATATTTATTGGATGAAATTTTCAATGATATATTATGTTACTCATTTACCTAAGATGTGAAGGTTTTATCCTCTATTGGCAGGTAATGAAGACCAGAATGACCATAAGATCGAGATCGGTTTGTGACCATATTTGAGGCTCTTGGAAATCATGTTCAATATGATTTCATATTATATTGTGTTTTTTAAGCATTTTACTACTAAGAAGAGATTCATGGATGTAGTGTACTAAATTATATTCCATTCCCCTATATTCATTTTGTTTGTCCTATAAGAGGTTATATTAATGCCTCTTGTAATGGTATAGAGAAGATATCCAATGAGATGAACCACTATGTTTAGATGAATCATGGATATGATAGAGGATCATCACATCCACACTCATGAGGTTATTCTATTGTTTGTTTTCAACATGGGTTATAGGTCTATCATTACAGTTCTTTTACAATCTAACTAAGGGAGTGTCATGTGTATTGTAATATGGCTCACCAACAATGATTTTTTAAGGATTTCTCTGAGGGGATTAAGAAAAGGATCATTTTATAAATTGAATTACTAGTGTTGGCTTGGGGAACCTCACTAGATGGACGATATTGAATCATATTACTGGTCAGAATGAGTTTTTGATTGAGTTCATTGGGTAACAATTTTCACAAAAGTTGTATGGGTAAGTTATCTAGGCTTGTATTTGGTCATAATTTCATATCAATGGATCTAAATTAGGCGATGTTTTTGTGTTGGTCTATGTTAAAACTAATGGGGAATATAGTCATTCCTCAATGATAGGTATAATTCTTATATATTCTATTCTTTTTTCTCTATATTTGATATTGAAGAATCTCATTCCATTATTTATGCCCATGTGGTTTATGGTTTGGGGATGTGGTTAGAGTTCTTTTCTAGTATTCTAGATCTTGTTACACCTAATGGAATAGGCTAGATCATAATAAGGTGTTCCTATTGTGTGTTGAAGTGGTTAGGGATATGAACACTTATGGTATATCTTAATTCTGGATATATTGTTTTTTATTACATAAATGAGATAGATTTGTTGATGCATTTTTGGGATTGCATCAATTTGCAGTAATGATGGTTTTTATTATCGTATATTAATGAAAAAGAATATACCTTCATGTGTGAATGAAATGTTGAGGAAGGAAGATATGCACTTCAACTAAGTCAGTTGAGATTCATTTCATCCTAGATAGATGGTATGGTCCTAGTAGTGGATTAAAATATTGTTCTATATGCATTTACTTAGTTATTGGATCAATTTCATGATATATTTCCAGATTATTTCCAATTTTTCTTCTTAAGAGGCAGATTGTGTTCATGATTTAACTCTTTTAAGGTACATTTCCAATATAAAGATCTTATTAGCATATGGTGTCAAATATGTTGAGAGAGATAAAGGTGATACTCTAGGATCTTCATGTGAATGGTTTTATTTGACCATGTTCATATCCTTGGAATTCTCTTGTTTGTTTCTTTATAAAGGGTTATGATAAGTTGATATAGTATATAAATTACCAGAAGCTAAACCAGTTTATATAGAAGAATAAGTATCCATTACTACTTATAGATTATTATTTTTCTCAATTCGGTGAATATTAATGATTGTCTATGATTTATCTATGGTTGATCTATCATCAGTTTCTGGATAGGGATGTGGATATACTAAGGATGGTTTTTAAGAGAAGGAATATATTACAGAGTACCTTGTGATGTCATTCATCCTTATGAATGTGCTGATTATGTTCATGGATCTTATGAAAAAAATTACAACCCTATCTAGTCTTTTTTAAAGTGATATTTATCACTAATATTCTATTTTATTATTAGACTCAGGAGTTTCATACAAAGATCTTGATTATTTTATTGATTATAATTCAAGAACATCTTGGGTATGATTGTGAATTTTATGTCCGAGTTGATAATTTATGTTATTCCAAAGAAGTTATGGGTAGTGAAATATTAATCTAGCCCTAATAATGTGTTTTATATCATGTGTCTTTCAGATAAGTTGGGTACTGTTGATTTCTTATTTTTGTATTTATCTCACTTGGTGATGTCCATGATGTGGAAGATCGAGAAGGGGAAAAACCAAAGTGAACTAATCAATCAAAATAGATTTCCTATATTTTAAAGAGATATTATCATCTTCTCTCATATATATTCTTACAAGACCATGGAAAACATATAAATTGTATTAGGATTTAAATATAGTTGTTTAGAGGTCAATATTGATTTAGTAGGATAGGGTGATCACTAATAGATCATATCTACTATGATCCCATGAGTGGAATTACCCTACACATGATCCAAATTTGGTTATTGTGGTTCATGCATTGATGTCTTGGTGGAATTATCTCTCCAAATGGATAATTTTCATCAACATGGACAACAATATCATGTGATATATCTTCTCTAATTTGGGATTAAAACCACATATTACATTTTTGATGAATATCTCTAGAAATTAATTTTTGAGATGGATTATAAGCTAAGAAATGGAGACAATATGGTGAATTCTCTCAACTGAAATACTTATGAATGAATGGTTTAATGGTTTAGTGAGGTGCCTATGTTTGTGTATCTTTTTTCAAATTTTATATTGGATATAACATAGGGATGTTATTTCAAGATCTTTTCACCCTTATCCATCATCTCCTAATTTTTGTATCATGTGAAGGACACTTATATGCATGATTTAGATTGCCTTGTGATATGGGAACAACTTATGGGTATTGAACCTATTCTATGATTTTTCATTGGATGAAGAGGGGTGACATTCCATTTTAAAAGAGTAGTGGTTCCTACTACAATAAGGTATGATTTGAGGAGGGACTCTAACAACCTTTTAGGGGTTGTTCACCTTTGGTAAACCAAGATGTACTATGATATTAGAATCTATTTTTGGAAGCCAAGAATTATGAAGGAGATCATATATTTTAAAGTTCATTTTATAGCCGTCCAAAAGGTTCAGTTAGAGCACCAATGACTTGGGGGTCTTATTCAACCACTTAATACCACTATGAAAGTAAAATGAGGTGACTGTGGACATTTTTTCTAGTCCACCAATGAACCTTAATGGTATTAATGTGGTTTTTATTGGACATTTGGTTAACTAATGTATTTTATTTCTTTCCTATATAGAAGATCTAGTCAATATATGTGGTAGGAATATTGTACATGTTGGATATTCTATCACTTCATGGTGCACCCAGGATAATTTTATCAATTCATTATGACAATTATATTTCAAATAATTATTTGTATACATTATGATATGATCAAATCTTATGTGCAATATTTTGGTGGAGAATGGGATAACTATATAGACTTGGATGATTTTACATAAAATAATTAATTTTAGTATTTGGTCAAGATGAAACAATATAATGCCATGTATGGTCATCCATGTCACTCACCTCAATGATGGATAAATGTTTTCGGCTTGGTGAGTTCATGGTTGTTGGACTGATCTTGGTGTTGGAGAACATCAAGTAGGTGTAGTTTATCTGGAATCTATTGATTATAACATAGCGTAAGAAGTTCTCAAATACAAACCAAAGGTAGTGAACCTTGAATTTTTTGGTGGGGGATTTATAATTATTATGAGTTTAGACTTGGTTAGGTCCTTAGTTTCTAAGGAAGAATTAGAATTTCATTTCATGGTGTGCCAATCTGTTTACGATTGTGAAGAGAATTAAAATATTATCTTATAAGTTATTTTTTCCTCAAGGAAATCAATCTATGAATATTGGGTTTTATGTTTCACAAATCCATATGTATGATCCATACTGAACACACATTATTCAAACTAGGGATATTGAGATTTAAGATAATGTATGTTTTAACGTGAGATAGATATGCATTATAGATTATACTGAGAATGTGTTTTAGGGATGGAAGTATCTTCATTATGCATGTTATGCAAACACTGGTGTATCTAAGATGATACCTGGGAGTTAAAGTCAGATGTATGAGCCCAAAATCTAGAGATACTTGGTGAGTATCCATAGAGACACTCCTTAATTAAAAAATTATTTAGGGGTACTTTTTAATTCCCCACGAATTTAATGATTATTTTATTTACATTTTGTTGGATCATTTGTAATTTGAGTTTTTTAGATGTTGGATGTTTTGGAAGAGGACAAGGGTTATTAATTGAGGAGTTGGGATTTGTTCGAGGTTAAAATTACATAATAGGTAGGAGATCATTACATAGTTCAAGGGGTTACAGTGTGCTATGATCCTACCTATAATTTAAATTCTAGAGTTAGCTTTGGTCCTTAGGTAAGGTATTTGACTCATGATTCATATCATTATAGTGAAAGGATTTAATCCATTCCATAATTGATCACTTTTATATATAGAGCCTTATGTATAAAAGGGTTTTCTGAAACTTGAAGGACTATATGACACTATAATAGGGGTTTATGATTTTATGGTATTTATTGGGGAAGATATATTATATATTAAACTATATGGTTATGTTGTAACATGACCTCTGGACTGGGGTGTTGTGTCATGACCCATATGTTCACTCCATAATGGTCCATGTATAGTTTTTTAAATAATTTTATTAAATTTAAAAGATGGTAAAAACTTATAGAAAAACAACTAGTATCCCCATCCTCGACATTTTAGGAAGCCCATATTTTTCTTCCCTCTGATTCTAAGTGTACTCCTAGGTAGATCAATGATCCATTTATTGAAATCATCTTAATTAATTAACTCTATCCTTTTCCAATCTCTATATATTTATTCTTTATGATGATTATTATTCTCTTAGGAAAAAAATAATTCCAAGGGTTTATACATGATTTTGGGGATTTAATGGATCAATATCGAATGAGATGATGTTGTTTGGAGAGTTGAATCCAAGAAGATTGAGGTTGGAATTCCTTACCATGTTAGGATTTTTTTCTGAGATGATTTGGCATGTTGTGCGTGAATTTTTTTGTGTTTAATTATTATGATTACATATAAGTTATCAAAGTGGATAGGTGGTCTCAATAGATAAAATTGGCCCTATGGGGGAAGGATTAAAGTGTTCTTGTGTGAGAATGACCTAATTGTGGATCCTTTTTTGAGGTTGTATTTAGGTATTATCTTTTATTATTATGGAACTAATGGATGTTCTTATAATCTTTTATGGTATTATAAGACATATTGTATTCTACGTGAGAGTGGGTTAAGACCTCCTTCAATCAATAAGGGGTTGAGGTTGGGAAATGGAATGTTGGATTTATAGGGATGGGTTATGATAAAGGGGGATAAGACCATATGGATAGAGATTTAGATGGTGTTATTTTATGATTGTTACACCCATGGTTGGATTGGGTGTTGGTTTTTATAACTCTATCACCTATTTTATATTTTTTGCGATGGAGTATAGCCTTGGGATTTTACCTATGAGGAGGGTGTTGATTTAGCTTTCATGGTATATTATCAAAGGTATTCATTATAAAGAATATTTATTATGATGCCTAATATATGTGTACCTCTTCCATGGGACCAACATTAATGAAAGAGTTGTCCATATTTCATAATAGGAAATTTATGTTATCCCCCTTTCATACTACTTTCTATGTTGATCAGTCGATACAATATATTTCCATGGAACTATAAATAGATTCATGGGATGGTTTGACTTATGTTAGAGGATGGCTATGTAAAACAATACATATATTTATTCCATATTGACTCTAATGAAGTATTTTCTATGGAAAAAATACCTTATTATAGCGTGTATCACATCAGGTATTTTCAGGGTTCTAGTATCCTAGTTAGCACATTATGACTCAATAAGAGATTATGCTGGCTAGTTTTTATTTATTTTCATTTAGTGCATGAAATCACATATATATTGCTGAGATTAAGCTACATAAATATTAGTGGTATAATAATGTGTTTTAATATTAACTCTATAAATGGGTACCCTAGTACAAATGTGGATTTGGATGTCAAGGACCAAGGTAAGAGGAAGGACCACATGTTGAGTGCCTGAGTGGTTGGAAATGAGTATGGATAGAGGTGACAGTGGGACCTAATCAATGATTATTTTATAGTTTCTCCTCTTTATTATTTGTTCCTTCATTATATAACATGTATATATCCACCATTTTATAAATCACATTTTGATGGATGTATGAAATGGTTTCATTTTGACATAACTTGTGATATATGTTATATGGTTCAGTTATTTCTATGATTGCATACTTAATTCTATTTCTTATTATATGTTCCATTATTTATATTTTTTATGGTTACCTAATATTATGTGAATAATCTCCACATGTATGTTTTATAACCTTTGTACTAATCGACAATGTCTTTCTAATGGAGATCCTCAAGTAGACTATATAGAGGATAAGAATAATTTATTATCTACAAAATGTGAATGTTTTTCACTAACGATCATGAAAGAGGAGTTTATTTTCGATTCACTTTCTTAAAAATAGGTGTGTCACATGGGATTAATGAATATATATCACTAAATCATATTGGAGTATTGGAATCCTAGTATAAATAGGACTTTATGATATTCTTATCAAAATTCCTCACTTATCAATAGGTGAAGGCTGGGAACTATATGCCTCATGGTCTTCTTTAGCCACTACACATTAAGATATGGAAATGTGATGATCTTAATTCAATCATTATGATGAGGATGTTGAGGTCACCTTTGGTAAACAATGATGTATTTTTTATATTCAATATATTAACAAAAGTGGGACATATTATATCAATCAAGGAAAATTGTTGGTTGATGATATTTGTAAGATATAGGAAAATATTGTGGTGTAACTACATAGTGTGTATAGAAGTATTACATCATATCAGTATATTTGAATCACATTTCATTCATAGCAGGAGTGTTAGTGGTCCTTGGAAAACTATGTTAAATTGATTATAATGTAGCATCCTCAAATAAAAGGGGATTTTGATCACATCACCAGGGTTTTGGGTGAAATTCTATGAGCATGCACCGTATATTATAGTTGATCTTGGGAGATTCATATTATATTTTTATATTTTTTTAATAATATTTATCAGATATCTATTCATATAGAACCCTCCATGGTATTATATAATAGAATATATCAATATATTATACACTAGTATGATGTGGGAGAATATTTCAATCGAATGTTATAATGTTTGATTTATTGTTAATTGATACCAAATGAGATTATAATGTTGTATTTATTTTTCATTGGATTCAATTGTAGTTATTTATATATAAGGGTTATATGGTGTGATTTCATGGGAATACTATAGATTTAAGTGATGTTATAGGAACAAATAATGACATAGGTCCAAGGATCACACCCTAATTGAATGGATTTTACAAAAGAAATAAGTATTCACAAATATTATTACAATTAATAACTTTCTTCAGAATATCTGTGTTATGCGATCAGGTCGCAATATTTTTATCACACTATAGAAGAGTAATGTTAGGTTATCATAGTGAACAAATCATATTAACCTATGAATTCGCTAAGCTGTATAAGAGTTATTCTTGATGTATTTAATTTTTGAACATCAAAACTTGATTTTGTGGGACTAATCATGTTGAAAAGTGTTCTATTAAAAAAGGTATAAATGACTTGTTCATGAAGGGTCACATCATTCAACAAAAAATGTCTAATCTATATTTATATCACACTATCATACCTAAATTGCGGAATAATTTATGAAACAGTTGTACAATTATGAGGTCGTGAAAGCTAAGATTTATGATGTTTAGAAATAAAAATCAATATTAATTTTTGAAATAATCTATTATGATATGAAACAACTAATAGTTTTATAAAAATGATATTGAAACCAACCTATTATCCCACAATGCAATATTTCACATAGATATTATGAAAATATAAATAATTCATATAGAATCAACTACATGGAAATATCAATAAGGTTTGATGGTTTTGGGGATGACCATTTAATATAAAAAATAATATCTTTGGTGAATGTTTACCAAGAAATATTTTAATATATACTTTTTAAAAATATTATGTTCAAAGGGTTTGAAAAAATTTAATTTTAAATTGAATTTCAAAGAAAACATATCTACAAGTTAAGAGTACCTTCAATGTAAGATAATAAAATAGAATTGATAATTAATATGTAATATCATTAATTAGATAACAAGAGATGAGGGGGTGGGTGTCATTAAATATCTATAATTGAAGAGTGAGTTATAGATGGATGGAATTACATTGATGATTGGGTTTGTATGTGTATATTTGATATACATACTTGTGAATATTCTGATGTGAATATTATAGAATCCTAGAGAACACCAATTTTTGGTTTTATATATTCTATTTTTAGATTTATGAGTATCAATTTTATATAGATACTACATATTAGGGTAACCCTTCTAAATGGTAGGGAAAAAATAGAGGAAGATGTCAGGGAATTTGGATGAGTAGTATTATTTTCCTAATGATTGTAACCATGGACTAGAAAAGTAGGGATTATTATGTGTATCAAAACATAGTTTATATATTATCCTTGGATGTAAACCAGTGTTGGCGAACCAAGAAAAATCCAAATGTTCATTATTGTTTCATTTTTATGCATTTTTTTATTATGTGTAATTATTTTAAAAGTTTCAATGAGAATATTCAATTTCAAGGAAAAGATCCGGTAAAACATGATATAAAAATAATTTCAATTCACACTCATTAATACCTCCCACCCTCTAAAGTTGTTTATTGGGAACTCAAATAGAAATATTTGGTATCATAACCACATGATATTTATTATATAATATAAGAAATTTTTCATCATGGATAATGCAATGAATTGATAGGTAGTACCATTTTTCATGGTTGCAATTATCTTGTGTCGAATAATTGGATTAGATCACATTTATTATATCTTTTTCATTTTGTATTCCTATGAGTGTTCAATAGAATTCTTGTCAATGATACTACCAAAATTTCAATGATATAGATTGATTAGAAATTTTATTAATGATGAGTATGAGGCTCACAATTCATCATCTAAATCATTGTCTACTTAGATATACATAAAAGTGATAATTTCAAATAAAAAAATTGAATTTGGAATAAACTTGTAAAATTTTATAAAGGTGAAAAAAATGTGAAAGAGGTTATGCTTTATGTTCTTCATAAAGGCCATTATGATCTTAAAATTATTTCAAGTGAAAGTATTGATAGTTTCTTCAACCAAATTATTGTTGTTATTAGAACTATTCATTGAATTGATTTTTGAGATTAAAGATACTTCTATAGTTAAGAATATCATAAAAATATATCCACTAATTTTTAATGTAAATATGTTGGCACTTAAAGAAGTAAAAATTTTGAAATTAATTCTCTATGATCTATATAGAAAAATTGTCACATATAAAATATGATTGAGCCCCTAAAGTTTTTAATACATTTTAATAAAAGATATAGAATTCAATACAGCAGAGAATAATGAGATACAAGAGACTAAAAATGATGAATAAAATGTTAGTGATGATTTTTTTTGTGTTATCACAAGTAATTTTAAGAGTTGAAAAGGAATATGTTTGGGTAAGATACCTTTATCTTGTTTTCATTATTGAATGGTTAGTAACATATTTCATAAGTTTCAAAAAACATTTGACGAAGATTATGTTGAGTTGAGTTCACTCAAAACCCATTAAATATTTTCTTCATGTGAAGAAACATTAATTTAGGACATTGATGTGTAAAAATATTCAATTAAATGTGTTTTTAAATAAGAAAGAAAATGATTCTATGAAAGATCTAGTAAAACGTTTTGAAATAATTTTTATATAAAAAAAGATTTCATCATGGTTATAGTGCAATAATAAATAGACTAAAGTAGAATAGTATTATTAATAAGAGATTTTCATTGAATTGAAAATTGAATTGGAATAAGCTATGGTCAATCTTTACCTACAATGAAAATATTACAAGAAGATTAGAAAATTTTTAAAATAGTTATCATGTTATTTTAATGATTTTGAAGCAAAAATTAATTACCTATATAAATTTATATAAGAACATGGAAATGATCCCGTGAAACCTGAAGAATTATTGAATTATATGTTAAATATTATGGAGAAGTATAACATCATTGATGATCATACGATATCCATACGAGGGAAATATAAGAATATTTAAATACTTAAATAGAAATCAGTATGTTTTATAAATAATGTTACCCCTAAATAATTATATTTATCAAGGAAAATGAAAATTTTTTAAAAATTATTGGATGAGGTATTAAAATAAAGGGCTGAATTGAGAACAATAAATTTTTAGTATGTGTTGATAACTTAAATATCTAATTTTTTTGGTAAAAGTGGTCTTGGATTTGGGGCTGAAACATAAAAAACAAAGGAAGAAATATTGATGAAAAAAGGTAATAAAAATATAGTAGAGAGTTATCAATCATAAATAACTTATAAAAATAAATGATTTATTCACGAATATATACTATGAGGATATATTCTATCAAGCTAATATTTCATGTAATGAGGTGATGATTTTTTTACTATTTATTCCCCACAATATCTTTAGTTTTTAAAGATAAATTTTGGTATTCCCTATTACGATGTGGGTTTCTATTAAAGAAACTTTCGAGTAGTAAACCATTTATAACCCCGACGAATTTCGAGGACGAAATTCATTTTAAGGGGGGTAGAATGTAACACCCCGAGATTTTATGAAAAATATTCTTTTTAATTTTATTGATGTCTTGTGGTGTACGCTACACCAATATTATCTTGCGCTATACGCAACACCGTATTAGCTTTCAATATACGCAACACTATTCTTGGCTCGTGTTACACACAATTTCAAGTTTGTTTTGTGGAAATTATTTTACACAACATTAAGTATAGATTTGTTTTAATGTATAAATGAAATAAGTTTTGATTATGTTATACGCAACATTGAGTGTATATATATATATATATATATTCAATGTATAAATGAAATATGGTTGGATTCTGTTATATGAAAAAACAAAGGATTCCTGCACTACAGGAAACCCTGACATGGCTTACATTATACGCAATCACGACCTTCCTCGATAGCGTGTGTAGTACGCAATAACGAGTTTCACTAAACGAGATATTATTATAATATTATTATGAACTAGCCGTTATGAAAAGTAATACACACTTTTTAAATTTTTATAAATTTTAACTTTTTAAATGAACTTAATATTTGGATACGGAATATTGAAATTAGCCTAGGGTGAATTTTTGGTATTATTCTGAAAACATTCAATTTTTAATGAATAGTGAAAAAACTGGGTTACTATTTAAAACCCGACTTGTTATTTAAAAAGGTATTTATTTTATTTAAATTTATTTTAGGTCAAAATTTATTCATAATACCTATATAATTTCAATGTAATTCATTAGATTTATTTTATAATAATTTTAGATATATAAAAATTTTATTGAACATTTCACCGTCTTTTACCCACCTACTAGGAGAGTTTGAAAATTTAAATAAAACATAATTTTACCCCTTTTGTGAGTGGAATTTCAAAAATCCGAGAGACACGGTTAATATCAAGGAGTAAAATGTGGTTCAATGAGATGAAAATAATTTTTGGTGAATAGTAACTTTTTACTTTTATTTACCACGGTTAAAAGTAAATAGGGTAATTAAGGGTAAAAATGATATTATTATTACCCTAACACATGTACTAATTCTATTGGATATGTTTAATTCAACCAAAAATAACCTTAGGAATAAAATATGACCATTTAGGTCCACTTGGATTAGATTCGGACATTTATTATTAATTTATTCATTGAAAAGTTAAAATAGTTAAAATCAATGTTTAATAACTAAATAATTTTTAATATACGGTTATACATAAGATAAATTCGACTATAAATACTAATTAGAAAGCTAAAAATATTTTCTACATAATGGTATTTTATTTATAATTTTTAGACATTAAATAATTTAAATTATTAATGACACAATGATGATACAATAATTATCTTATAAATGAAATATTGACATAATTGATGTTATAAATACCCAAATAAATGTAATTTGAGACTTTTTATGAATTACACTAATTATATAGGTTAATATGACAAGTTAGTATTGATTTAATTAGCTTTTTTTGAACTAATAATTCTGTTATTATTTTCACAACAAATCAATTACTAAATAGTGTCAAAATTGACATAAAATAGTTTTTAAAAAAAATATTATATTATTAATTTTTATTTTATTCCAAAAAATCTACGGTTTGGGAAAATGACTTAAATAAAGTTATATATATTAATAATAAACAACTTGGGGTTCGTTTTGCTTGTTATAGTATGTTTATTAACCTTATAGTTAAGAAAACAAGAAGACATAGTAAAAGTAAAATTATTTAACTTAAAGTTAAATCTAAATGATAAGGTTAAAATAGAAACCTAAAGTTTTTTAAATTCTGTTGGATGATAGGATTTAGACCCATCCCCACGTTAGCTTATAAATAAATAAATTTGTAGCTATTAAAAACAGAATGTGACTTTATAATATTTTGAGTTTCTCCAAAGGTGCCCCTCTCCTCCCTTATAAAAGGACACCCCTTCCCTCTTCTCTTCACACCCTTTTGAGCCTTGAAGCTCGGATAACCCCTGCCCATTTCTCTTATCCACTTCCCTAGAAAAATTCTTGAGGTTCTGTTCTTCTCAAAAGACCAACTCTACTTTCTTAAGATAAGGATTAAAGGAGGTGCGTCGAAGAAGAGGTAATCTCTTCTTTCGATTCTCTCAAGTTTCATTCTTTTTCAACTTCTTCTTATTTTGTTGTTTCATTAGAAAGTAAAAACATCAGTATCACTCATATACTGATATGTTACTATGAATATGAAACAACCCTATTTCACCTTCTATCAATCCTACGGAAAATGAAATCACCATGTGTGCATACATACAGAATATCGTCTCCACGCCGTGGTGTAATCAGTTTTTCCACCACCACCTTACATGGATGAGTATAATGGTGTAAATAAATAACTATATATGGTTATCATAAAGTGATACTGATTATAAAATATTATATGTAAACTTCAATACAATTCCACGATCATGGGAATGATATCATCGCTTGTGCGTATGTACGGACTACCGTCTCCACGAACGCGATGAGATTCATTTTCCATGATTAATCATTCAAGAATAATTATAAAGTATATATAATGAATAATAATGAAATATATAACACAATGAATCTACTTGATTTATGTATACATATATATATATATATATGTCATCTACTTACTTCCATTCAAGTCAATAAAGAAAGGAAAACAACGTTCATGCGTACGTACGGCCTACCGTCTCCATGAACGGTGTGTTTCATTTCATTTGTCTATCTATTATATATATATATACTGAATATATATGATATATAAATCATGTTTTACATTCTGGACGTAAGTAAATCATGATATAAGTAATAATAATATCAAGAATAACAAGTCCAAACACGTACGGTAAATGAAACAATTTTAACCAAAACACTACTTTAACATGGAATTGACAAATGAACGGGTAATATAAATACTTAAGTGAACCATATATGATATAATAACAATGAATATGATTCTTTAATATGTAAATTACATTATTTAAATCATTATATAGGATGTTCGGATACATACGAAGCATATCAGACATAAGGTAAGGGATAACTATTCCAATCTCATTCTTATCTGAGATTGTTATTCGTAAGTATTTATTGGGGTTATAGTTATCATCCATGCCCATGTTTTCTAAAAAAAATCATGTATTTTTAATGTCATTTTTACCCATTTTTGAAATTTACCACATGTTATGAAAGGAATCTTACTTTTGTTTACCACATGGAGAACTTTGTTTACTTTTCCGAAAAAAGTACGAGAAGAATTTTATTTTTAAATTATATGGCGTGAATGAATTTTTACAGTTTTATAACGCCTAATTTCCATGAAGCTTACTCAACAAGATTTTTTTACTATTTTAAACAAAATACTTTTATTTTAAAATTTTAAGGCATTTTGTGAAAAGAAAATGATTTTGAAGGAGAAAGGATATTTAACTCAAGAATTTATTTCAAATGTTTTATCAAAACCATTTTCCAACTAAGATGAAATTATTTCATATGTGTATGTTTCAAGTATAATGTCTCTATGATTTATATGGTTTCACTTTTCTTATGATGAAATGATATCCATCTGTTTTATATGGATTATGTTATGACAGAATGATGTTTATGAAAACCAATTTATTATTTGGGTTATAATGAATGATTTATGATTGTTTTGTGGCACACGTAAGAATAATTTCAATATGAGATGGGTGGGACCTATATCTCACTCTAATTCATTGGGTAAAAATTTATATCTCATGAGATAGACATGGATGGAACGGTAAGTTAATGTGGTTCAATGTTACAGGACTGGAATGAGGAGTGAACTCGATTCAGAATGGGACTTTGTCCACTAAGATGGTCTTGGCAGCAATGCCTTGGCTACTATGGAAATCATAACAAGTGATGAATTGTTTCCACAATTACATAATTTACTCCCATGCTAGTTTATCAAGATTGATGTTCCTTTATGATATTTTCCTTAAGTACTTCCAAGATTTATGTCATTGCTCACGATTTTGATGTTTAGATTTTATGTTCAAGTTTTTGCATTCAAATGTTAATGGATTGTTTTATTTTCATTATGTTTACCCTTACTGAGAATTTTAGCTCACCCTTTATATGTTTTCTTTTCCCCAGGATTCAAAGAAACGTTTTAGGTAAGAAAACAAAAAGGGGGAGATCTTTATGGGAGATTTTGAAGATCATTCGCCACGATTAGAAGATTATTTTTCCGAGTTTCCAAAGACACTAAAGTATTATGGTCCTTGTGCGCCTGTTTCCGTTATGTATCAAGTATTCTGCAAAAGTAATCTAAAGTCCATGTACGTCAAGCTTTGAGTCTCTACAAGACTGGGGTCGGAGAGTTAGCAATTCTCATATTGGAATTAGTTCAGAATAAAACAGAGACGGTCCAAGTGATTAGTGAGAGGATGAAGACAACGCTAGATCGTCAGAAAACATATTATGATCAAATGATGAGACCCTTGGAGTTTAATTTTCTGGATCATGTGTTTCTGAAGTTGACTCCCCATCGTGGGCATCGAATGTATGTTCATGGAAGTATGCTTTCTCCCTAGTTTTTTGGGCCTTTCAAGGTGTCAGCTCATGTTGGAGTTGTGGCATATTGTGTAGAACTTCCCCCATAGATGAGTCAGATAAATGATGTTTTCCATGTATCACAGCTCCATCATTATCTTCATGATGACTCTCACATAATCGATTGGGGAGAGATCAATGTTTATGATGATGCAACCTTTTAGGAGCGACCTGTGGAGATCCAAGAACACAAGGAGAAGGTGTTGCGCGAGAGTTCAATCCCCTTAGTTTGTGTCTTGTGGCGACATGGTGGCATGGAGGAGAGTACCTGGGAACATGAGTCACAGATGCGTGTCTAGTACCCAGAGCTGTTTTAAGTTGTTGTACTGAGTTTTCCTTGATCATTTCTTTCATGTACCTTTGATGTGATGTTATGATTAAATTGCTTGGGTATGGAATATTTGTTCACTTTCTCTCGGATGTCACGATTTAATTTTATCTTTCGAACAACTCTGGGTGGTTTTTCCATGAGGGGTATCTTACGGGGTGGTTATTTGGACACCTCTTTTATTTTGGGTTGGTTTTGAATTCTCGAGGACGAGAATGTTTTGAGAGGTATCTGATGTAATGGCCCGGACCTCTCCGGTCCATTACATTGTGAAAATGTTGTGTTGGAGGTGTTCTGGGAGGTCAAGGTGACTTATCCCCAACACTTTTCCAAATTTATAGTTCTGTGAACAGTGTTTCCAGTTTTATGATTTGTTCTATCGGTAGGTGTACAGTAATGGTAGGTGTATAGTAACTGTAGGTGTATAGTGTTTCACAGATCAGTTTCACAGATTGGTAGGTGTACAGTAATGGTAGGTGTACATTAATGGTAGGTGTACAGTGTTTCACAGATCGGTTTTGTAGATCAGTTTCACAGTTCAGTTTCACAAACCAGTTTCACATATCAGTTTCACAAATCGGTTTCAAAGAACGGTAGGTGTACAGTGTTTCACTGATTAGTTTCATAGATCGGTTTCATAGATCAGTTTCACAGATCGGTAGGTGTACAGTGAGGGTAGGTGTATAGTAACGGTAGGTGTACAGTAATGGTATGTGAATAATGTTTCCAGCATCCTACAGTTATGCCACCTTTGATGTTTCCTTTGACGTAAAATACATTTAAATACTTATTTTAAGGACTCTTAAAGACAATTCAAAGGCCATAAAGCCTATATTAATTATTCCTATGGCTAAGGAAGATTTTACTTGGTCAAACCACATGGGTTAATGCGATCCAATTTAATGGGTAACTAAGCGTATCTTAAACTGTCACCCCATTAAATTTTCAAAAGGGATGAGATATCTTCCCCTCTTTTTCTTCCTCTTTGTTCTCGACTATGAGATTATATAACCATTCAATCCTTTCTGTAGGAGTTGTACAATCAAACTTTACTCCTCGGATTGGTTTCACTCTGTTTTGATGCAACCAAGCTGTATTAGTCAATCTTCGATATAAGGTATGTGTTATCGTCATTCCTTTGGGATCATCTGCTTCTATTTATCCTCTCCATGTTATAGTATGTAACCTCTATGCTTCTAATGGGGGTTTTCTTGGGGTTTGGTTGGTGATGTCGTACTGTGGAATCCTCGGGTGGATGTAGTTGTCATGAGAGGAGGATAGTGACCTGTGTTGTAGATAAAGAACGTGAGGAACTGTTTGAGGTAGGGGATTCGTTGCATCTCTTTTATTTTACGTGAAACTGTATTGTTAGTATGTTTAATCCCACTGGATGAAAATGGAATTGACATAATAAATACTTCGAACTGAATAATGGAATTGTATCTATCGTATGTTATTTCCTCTTCATTTTCACGATAGTTTGATATCTATGCATTCTTTTTTATCTGTTTGTTCATGATGGAAATTGGTAAAGAACGTAAATCGAGATTAATTGATAAGTCTTGTCTAATGAAAAGGAGGCATGAAAATGAATCTGGTTCTTATTGTAATTTGATGTTAATCAAATTGGAACTGTAAACATGTTTAATTATTTGTGATATCTTACTGGTTAGGTTCTCGATTTTGGAACCAATGGATTAAATCTGCTAATTAAATATTGTTTAAAGAATGAGATTGTTTTACAATTCCTTGAAGGGTTCTGAGTTACCCTCTTGTTTTTTGAAAGGGGTATAGCCTAATTTATGTGATGTTTTATTTCCTACTGTTTGTGCTGTGATGTGACCCTGGAGGGGTGTTGTGATATGTGGAGTTATAGAGGCCTTTTGGTTGTGGTGGAGGATGACACCTAGAGTGGCGAGATGCATTAGTTTATGCATGTGCGTGTCAGGGAGGACACCAGGGATGAAGGAATGGGATGGATTTGATTGTTGGATGCTTGTTTATTCTTTTTTTATCTTATTTACTTTTCCCCACTGTTCAAGGAAGCTGGTCTTGATTACCCTTCTCCTCAAGGAGGAGAAGACATGTGGGGTTTGCCATGTGCTTTCAATGTTTATCCTCCCAAGGGAGAATGGGTCTACAATCTTGCTATAGGTGGAAAAGACTCAACGAGTAGTGCATCTAATCACCGTGTTGAACCCCCTTGTGTTTAGTAGCATATGATGCTTTTCTAGAATTCCTGGGAATATTGGAAGGAAATTATGTGATGAATGTTTGAATAAATGGTGTTAACCCATGGGGATGGGGTTGCTCGAATATAATGATGGGGTTGTAATTTTGAAAGAATAGCTGACTTTGGGTGTGACGCTAATGGAACATAATGTGGAACTGTTCATGGTTAATGTTTAATGAATTAATTAATGTACACTGGAACTGATAATAAGGTAATAAAGTAATATAATAATGCTCTTTAACTGGTTGTGTGCTTATAGGATACCTATTCTTAGAAGTAGCAGCCCGGAGTCTGAGGGACGTTAGCTACAGTTGTGTCTAAGACTAAATAATTCCCATAGTGTGGTTGTGAGGTATAATATATCTTGTACTCTTTGTGTTTATATACACTACTCCACCCTATTAGTAAGGTCAAATGGCACCCCGGGGATTCTGAGCTCTGGGGGGGGGGGGTGTTTTCATCAACATCTCGGTGGGAGGATGAATGACTGAATACCCCCTTTGACCTCGCTCACTTCTGTTGGTAGATACTAGTTCCATTAGGCACATCATTTAGTTTTTCCCATATATCTTTGTAGAGGGCTTTAATGGCTTGTGGTTATTCACACACATATATTATAGAAGTAGTATCATATGGACTACTATAAGTGTAACATGTATAGGTTGTGATGGCTTGATGGTCCTTACTCAGTGTATGGGATATAATGGCTTGAGGTATAATACATGATGTATGATACACGTTATGCGAGCTGTGGTGGCTCTCAGAAACTACCTGGTTAATTTTGGTTGTGAGGATGGTGTGGTGCTTCGCCCAGGTGTTTGCGGGAAACCATTTGTGGTGCACGTGATGCAGATTTAGGAGCTTAGCCCATGTGTCTATGGGAAAGCCTTTGGAGATAGACGCACATGACGTATGTCGTTGGGGAAAAGCGGAAAACCAGTGGGGAAGTAGTAGCGGGGTGCCCTTGATATTCTTCACTATATGCTATATTCTTTTATGCGTTACTTGGTGAAAGTAGCCATGATGAGGTTGGGAACTTATTATACCTGTTTAGGTGATCGGTTGGTTTCACTTGTCATTTACTGGGGGAATTAGTGGCGGGGTACCCTTGATATTCTTTACTGTATGATATATTCATGTATGCATTACTTGGTGAAAGTAGCCATGGTGAGGTTGGGAACTTATTATACCTGTTTAGGTGATAGGTTGGTTTCACTTGTTGTTCACTAGGATTTTTCTTGCTCTCTTTAAATTTTCACGAGAGGCTTTAGGGATGATCCTACTTAGTATACTGTTATACTCACCCTATGTATATATAAACTGTTTTTCAGGTCACTTGGAGAAGGTTGGAGATCAGGTTGGTTTCTACTAGATTGTGGTTGGAGGAGCTGTTCGGGCTTGTGGTTGTATCTGTTTTTATATTCTATTTGGTACTTACAGTTTTTCACTTCCAATTGTAGTACTTTTGCATGACATTTCATATATGTGATCATGTTTCTTTTATATTCGAGTTCTGAGTTGGAGTCGATTGGTGTCTATCTTATCTCTCTCTTCCGCATGTGTTCTCTTAGAGGGTAATGCCTCCCATTTGTGTGTTCACTATACCCTCGGTGCTAGTCGCCAACCATGGGCCTATTGGAGGTAGGACTCGGGGGTCATTATCTCCCTTCTCACATTGCCGGCCTAGGAGGGGTACACTTTGTGGGGAGGGGGTCTTGACAATCCAATTGTAATTTGGTGATTCCTGTCTTCTCCTCAATGAGCATGGGGTGGCCGGTCATGTAAGCTTTTGATATGAAGACATTTTCTATTTTGGTTTTGATGAGTTGACTACTCATTCAATAGAATTCATTGATTTTTATTTTGGGACAGAGAATATAGATACTCCTACCATCCTTGAAGAAAATAATTTCATAAAAAAAATAGATGTGAAGGTCCTTTGAACCCATACTGGCATCTATATGGATGTACCATGATATTAAAGATGTATAAATTCAGTTTCCAATTTAGGGAATCTTGAGTAAGTTTAAACAAACTCAATGAAAGAGGTTCAACTAGTCGATGGCCCCTAGATATTTTAAGAAACCAAACCACCTTCTCTTTAGAGAGATGGTAAAAAATAGAGAAGAAAAGCATCCAAAAAAAATTTCACATTACTATATAGATAAAACAAATTTCCCAACACCATTGATAATAGATATTCACTCCATCCTATCATAGGCCATATCTATATAAATTACAATAATGATTTTTGAATCAAACACCCTCATATGAATATCAAACATCATATCTCGATCCATGCCAATATCCTCTTAGATGTTCTATCTTTTATGAAACCATATTTATATTCTAAAAGGTGAGGTCACATGTTCTTAATAAGACTTTTTTTTTGAGTTTAGGAAAGTATTTTATTTTAAAATATCCATAAACTAATATTTTAAAATTGACGAATAACATTTGGATTTACCAAATTTGGAATAAGGGTAAGGATTGTGGAGAAAGCTCTAGAAAGCACCCCTCCTTTAAAAAAATCATATAACTCACTAATGACATTATATTTCACTATAACCCAAGATGTTGAGTACAATTATACAATAAATTGATCAGGAAATGGGGCCCTAACAACATTGATAGTCTTTAAATCCTCCAAAATATCCTTATGATCCCATAGACTTTCCCATATCCATTTATCTTCCCTCTCAATGGATCGTGAGATTTTTCAAAAAATGGATTCGTCTAGATCTAATGGATTTGGAACCCCTCAAGATACTTTTCCTTGGCCTAAAAATATGTCAAGGAAGTGAGAAACCACAAGGGGGAAATGACTTTAGGAACAAAAATTTAGAACCATCCTCTAGAGTCAAGTTAATTTTACAAATAAATATTTTTATCCTAATAAAATATTGAAAATATGTCTTATTCTTGCCCCACAACCTCAATAATTTTTCTCTTAACTATATTTCATTCCATTATTCCTATAATAATCTATTTTTTAGATTCCATGTTATTGAATATGTATAAAAAATTTCATCATCCAATTAATTTTTAAAAAGGATATCCATCTACCCAACCTTTATTTACAGTCCATAGAATTAGGAATCATGAGAAGGGAAGTTGTTATACCACCTTAAGATGTACACTTTATACTTATAGAGTTTTTTGGAGGATAACATATGGTGAACCTTGAGTGGTCTTTGAATAGGTGGAAAGATACATTTCATTTAATCCATTAATATCTATCCATTTATTGGAATATAATAATTGTTTGTTCTCATCCATAGGTGGATTGACATAGAGTAATTGTTTCATCACAATCCTTTTGACTGAAACATTATCATTTTTATTTCTTTAGGATACATAAATAAAGGAGATACATTAAAGAGTACAGAAGTAGTGAAGACCCAAAGCATTGTTGATAACAAAAATCGAGCCTCTGGTAGGAAAGGAACCTAAGTTGAGATAGAGGGAATCATTTTGTCTAGAAGAAGCCTTAGAAGACAAGAAGTCCACAAACTTATTCCCCTAACGCCATGTGTGGGAGATACCCATATTGGTTCCCATGATCTTCTTCCACTTATGGATAATATAAGCTATGCTCTAAGGGATACTTCCACATCCTGATAAAGCATTAAATAGAAACAAGGAATCTTTCTCCTCCATCCTCAAAACTATATTCCTCTAATAAAAAATCTCAAGCCATGTGGCCATAGCCAATGCCTCAGCCTGCAGAGCCTCACCTATACAATAAAATTCCAAAAAGTCCACCACATCAGACCCCCAATGATCTTTAATAACACCACCACCTCCCATCTCCCCCATCTGGAGAGACCCATCAATATTGAATATGAAACCGGAACATGGTGGATACCAACATACCCATTGTTCTGTATCCATCATCCCATGATGAAAGCCCAAACCTATGTTAAAAGATATTAACTATGGATCAAAATGACAACTAGTGTATAAATTAACTAAATCAAGCACTGTATTACTCATTCTAAAATTGATGCTTACACGGGTGTCAATGGAGTTCTTGTGACTCACATCATTCCTTGCCTTCAAAATAATCAAGAAACTCGCCACAAGAATGATAGCTCATATTTCCCTCTCTGAACCATACTCACATGCACCATCAAACCACCTGTTCAAAACCTCCTCTAGGCTTCCACCAGAAGCTTTACATCTGAAGAGTTGTTCATGTGCCTGCCAACTCTATCAAGCCCAATAACTATTGAAAAATAAATGATCCACTATTTCGTGTTGATTATTAACACAGAACCAACATATTAACTCCTAATTTATACCCATGTAATTTATATTGTCATAAGTGGGCATGGAATAATGCCAGACTCTCCACAACACAAAATTAAACTTTACAGAGATCCCCTTCAACCCTAACGATACCGCCCAAGGATCTCCAGAACTAGGGTCCCACCTTACACAACCAAAATATTTTATAGAAAACTCACCCGATATAGCTCCCATGAAAATGAGTTGTTCAAGGTCCACACTTGGAACGATATCCTTAAAAGTAGTGAGTTGATCCCCATTGAGAATGGCCTGGATGAGATCAGCGTGCACACTAGATTCTCTGAATGTAATGTCCGGTACTGGGAAGGTGGGAAACCAGAGAGTCCCTCCTCCCCAGTCATGCTTCCAGAAACTCACATCCCCTCTTCCCACCAGCCGTCACTCATGAGGAAGAAGATACTCAAAGTAAGGATGAATCAACATCCATGATCTCGATGGTTGAAACCTCTGCACTGCCAAATTCAAGTCATATTTATCTTGCATGAGCTAGGCCCACAGAGTTCTACCCTCAATTTCCTCCCATGATATCTTATCATGCATCACTTGCATGGTTGACGATACACTCCTTAAGTTTATTCCCCCTTCATACATAGGTCTTTCCAAACGCTTCATCGAGGCCCAGTTGTGCTTACTCTCCATCTGGTTGTCCCAAATAGAGAAAACCATTAATCTTTCCAAAATTTCAATCACATTTTTTGGAACCTTAAAAGTGGACATGAGGTTCATGGGAATGGAACCTAGAAAACTATTAACAAAAGTGATGCACCATCAAAAGGAGAGGAACTTGTTTTTCCAATTGAGAATGTGACCCATAATATTTCCCATGAGCTTGTAAATGTGATGAACACAGAGAGAGTATGGACTCACCATGGCACCAAGATAATCCATGGGGAAAGAGCCTCTTCTCATCTGCAAACCGAATTCCAGAGATGCAGCCCTTCTGGATAAGATGTCCCTAGTAGAGAAAAACCGGCTTTTCTCCCCATTCACCACCTGACCACTCCATTTACAGTATTCCATAAGAACCTCATTCATCCAATTCAATGATCTCTTACTACCATTGATAAATAAAATTGTATCGTCTACAAACATTAGTGGGAAAATTCCCTTTCAGCACATGTCTATCCCAAAAAGGAGGATTCTCCCCATGCGCAGGCTTCTCTTGATAAAAAATCCTAACACATTTTGGGATAAAATGAAAAGAGTGGGAAAAAGAGGCCCCCATACATCAAACATCTACATGACTTGATGAAACCAAAATGTTTACCCATGAAAGTAGTGGATATCCACGTCAAGCTAAAATAGTAGAATAGTAGACCCAAAGTTCAATTTGAGAAACCCATGCAAGTCAACACCTTTAGAATAAAACCCCATTAAATTTTATCATAGGCCTTACTCATGTCATGCTTGATAGCTAGGTTATTCCCAAAATCCTTATTATTTATCCCACTTATCATCTCATGGACCAATATGATAACACCTTGAATTGACCTCCCTTTAATAAAACCATGTTGCTCTGTTGCCAACCTGTCATTTAAGTGCACCGTAAGCCTTTTGTTGAAAATACTCACAAGGACCTTATATGAAAAGTTGCACATGCTGATTAGACTATATTGATCAATAAGATGGGTGTTTTTTACCTTTGGAATCATAACCACCTTGGTCACACTGGCTATGCGTGAAAGATGACAACCTTGAAAGAATTCCCTCACAGCTCTGACCAAGTCCCCTTTAATAGTATCCCATGCAGCCCTGTAAAAAGAACCGGGTATCCCATCTGACCCTGGAGAACTGACAGAGTTCTAAGGCCACAACGCCTCTCTCACTTCATCCTCTTACAGAGACCTCCTAAACCCCTCATCGATATCCATAGAAACAGAACTAAGAAGGTCCTCAAAAAGCTTTGTATCCTCATTTGGATAACCATTTGTCATATTAGAATTAAGACATGCAAGAATATCTTTAACAATGTCATGGTCTAGATTCCCCACTTCATCCTGATCATTGGTTTCTGATACATATCCTCTCATAATATTGGGCTTATGAGGCCGGGACATTTCTTTAATTCAATCCAGAAAGAAACTAGTATTTCAGTCCCCCTCAAGAAGCCACTTTACCCTTGATGCCTCTCTCTACAGCCTCTCCTTCTTTAAAAGGAGAACAGTAAAGAGAGCCTTCTTAGCCCTATAGTAGAGAAATAAAGCATCATCCCATCTCTGTTCTAAGTGGGCCTCCAAGAGTTCCACTTCCTTACTAATCATAATGAGCTCCTGGTCATGAGCAAGAACCAGCTTCCTCCACCCTCGAAGTAGATGTTTCAGACTCCTAAACTTATTGTGAAAAGATATCCATCGGTTCCCTGAAAGCGTCCAGTCCCATGATTCCTTGAATACATCATGGAAGCCCAACTCATCCATCCATGTGATTGAAAACATGATGCACTCGTCTCTCTAAGTACTGGAGCCCATGAAAAGACGCAACGAAGAATAATCAGACAATAAATGAACTAAATGGGATACTTTAGTATCTGGAAAGAGATACAGAGAAGACTGGTTCATCAAACACCAATCACATCACATTCCTTTTTGTGTTCATAGTTTTTTGATAAATGAAGTTAGTATATGGAGTTGATTTTATATTAAATTACAACAGACACTCCACATAGTATAAGTACTAATTAAGTCCTTAAGTGTTCATTATTATTGATTATGATTAGAAATGTCAAAATATTATGGGATTATTTGGTTCTCGAAATGAAAAAAATATATGAATTAATATTTGTATGATTCGTTTAATTAAATTAAAATCCAAAATTATCAATTATAGTCCACAAGTTCTGTTTTTTCACTAGATGGGATTATTTGTATTTTCATGGGAGAGTTGGATATTCATACAAGAATAACAGGTCAGATGGAATGTGGTGTGGGGAATATACCAAGTATGTTGAAGGGCCCTGTACATGGATCAATGTATGTTAATGACAATCCTTTATATTCAATATTAGTATATTTTAATAATTACATTTTAAAGTGAATTTCTCAAGATTACCACAAATAAGGGGAATTGAATGTTTCATTAATCTTGTACCTTGAATGAGACAGATTTTGTTTCCATCTTATAGAATGGAACCACTGTAGTAGTAAGTATTAAAAGTTTAATTTTATGATATTGAGAAGAATGGGTAAATTTGACTAACATTTTCTCCTTTATAATCGCTAGTTTGGTTTTCCATGAAGGTTAATGGTTGTATCAGGCATTTTATTATCTATAGAAACCCAAACATAGTAATGGTGAAATAAAATCATTACAATGAATTCATAATATGTTGCAATATATGAATGTATATTATTGGAAATAAAATATTTAACATTAGTATGGGTTTCATAAATTAATGGTAAAGGAAGAGGATATTCTTAAAGAGGATTTTCAATACTGATATGACTGTTAAGTGTTCTTGGTCATGTATTTTCTAGTTATTAGCCATGTCTATTAGAGTTTACTATAAATCAATATTTTTTATCTAATAACTGAAATGAATTTTATAAAGTTATTTGGATTATCTTAGGGTGCTTTTTTAAATGAAATCCTTATTTATTTGAGGTAAAACAAGATCATGGGATGAACCTGAAAATGGATTTATATATTTTATATGATCAAAATTTTTACACCATATTCTATAAATACCAATTATAAATTAAATATATAAATTTCTCAGCACATTTTTTTTATGATAATGGATTTTTGGTGTTTCTTAAAATGATTAAGGTAGTTATATCTTGGGAGATACGTAGGAATATATTTAAGACACATAGTTTTCTAGGATTTGATGCATATTACCCAAGAAACATTTAAAACATTTCAATGTTATATTTTAAAATGATGTCCTTGAATTAAAAAAGGAATTAAATTTGAGTGTAATGTGATGTGTGGGAAAGCATTTGAGTAGTTATAAAAGGAAACTTTATTCCATTGTAGTTTCGATTCTCCATGAACCTCGAGTTGGTTTTAAAAGGTATTATGTTGCATTATGTTCAGGTTTTGGATCTATTAAAATATAATTAAGTGAATTTATTATGAATGGACCTTTTAAACTAATACCCCATGATGATAAATAAACTACACATCACATAGAATTTGTTATTTTTTTTCATTTTTCGTAACACAAAAAAATTCTTTTTTATAAGAAATTCTCAGTGTTTACTATTCATCAGAGTTTAAATTATATTATCTCATAGTGTTATATCGACATGATACATTGAATAGGTTTTTAATACCTTCAAGATATATAATACACAATTATAACAGTATTTATTTCCCATGACAAGTATTCACTGAGATAATATGGGTTGAAATAGTGATTAAAAAACTTTTTTAAATCTTCACTAGTAAACCATCATCACCAATTAAGAAAAGCATGTGTATTTTATATAAGAAATTATTCATTAATATCAAAACCATATCATGTTAAGAATTTTAGTTATATGCTTTCATTTTAATATCCACTTTCAATTTTTTTTAAATTTTCACTATTTTAAATGAATAAAAATATCATAGAATGATTTGGTATCATCCAATGCTTCACGAATAAAAATAATTACCAAATAGATTACAATAAATGGATTATATATTTAATATTCATGTGTTTTTTAAGGTGAAACCACAGGTATTATGTGACCCGATCAAAATAAAGTAAAATATTTTAAAAAACAATAACACAGTTGTTTTATTATCAACAGGAATCTCTAAATCCTATATCAAATGAGTATCACAATATCAATTTCACTTTTATCATTTAAACTCTAAAATATAGAAATTAATCAAATATTATAGACTATACAAAATATTTATATTGAAACATCTATTATTTATTGTAGTATATATGATCTTTTGATCATTAAAAAATAATGCTAAACCCAACAACTAATTCTGAAACACGTGCAGTCGACCTCTCTTCAAAATAATCCCTCAAGCATCACTATTTCACGATACCTCATAAAGAAAGTTATGATAATAAATAACTATAATTATTTTTGGGTTTCTCATCTATTATATTATCTCAAAATATTGTACCTCTATTGACCAAATTATTATCAATACACACTTTTCTCTTTCTAATTGAATTTTTGAATTTCAAAAGAAAAATACAAAAACCAACATTAATTTAAACTTCAACCACATAAATATAATAAATTTTATTAATACTAACCTCTTTTTTCACCCTTGGTATACTTTACTGATGTAATGTTTGAATATGTAGTGGCCTATAATCTAATCACAAATAAATATAAATAAATTCCTTTTGAATCAATATTTTTCCACAGACCATGGCGTCAAGATTTATAACTACATCATTTTTAACTATAATTATTTCATCCATTTTGATGATTCTATTAAAACATTCCTTATGAGAAAAGACTAAGATATAATCACCCTAGTATTTTCTTCTTAACATAACCACAATTACCATTATCATGTGGTCAAAAGTACCATGGTAACTTTACTACTAAACTATGACTATGATGGATAAATCACAACACAATGACTTTCCTATTTTTCGTCCTAGGATAAGATAAAGATGGGATATGATTTTTAATCACCATGGAAACTATCTATACTTGTTTTATCAAAGACACTATGAGAATCCTCACATAACCATGATGTAATGAATCATAGTTTTTTAGATCTTATAAAGACAATGGCAACACATCACTCACCAATGTGTAATCAGGATTCTTTATGGAGTGAAGGGATTTTGAAAATATCTTCTAGAAACCGTGACCTCTAAAAGAAATATTTTCTAAATCAATACTCACCACTTTATTGAATGAAAACATTAAATTATCCTGATTTTAAATTGAATACTTTTTATCTTATTATAAATATCTCTAAACACAAAAATTCAACTTCAATATTCTTCCAAACACTTATAAAAATGAAAATGTACTTATACACATATGAAATAATATAATTATCCCATTTTTAAATTTAATTAATATGTTGAAAATTTAATACAAACATATTAAATAACATGAACTTCATCTCTCATTTACCTCCCTTTTTAAATCAGCCATCCGTTGGGGAACCATTAAGCTCTCAAACTACATCCTTTTATCGAAAATATCCCCTTTTAATTTATTTCAAACTTTGAATATAATTCACTCTTTAATCATGGAAATGAATCACTACTTAATTATTCTATGAAATAGTGAGTAAATCAAATGTAGGAAACAGAAATCGTAAACAATAATTCCAAAGTTTTTTATAAGATTATATCACATTCGCTTCTGAAAAAACATTTCACTTATATTATCAAATTAACATCATTAAAATATTAATATTAAATAAAAAAACATTTATTCAAATATAATTAACATATAATTTAGAACAAAATACATAATCACTAATTCATAAACACATCTTGAAACCAAAACCTCACACATACACCACTTTGGTAAAAAAAACTAACAATGTTCCCCTCCTGAAAAAACATCTTAAATATACCCCTACCCTAAATAATATATTTCTATATAATTTTTATTATATGTATTTCAGATTTATATTTTTCTCTCCCACCCACTCCCTCCATAAAAAATATATAAATAGAAATAAAAAATGGGGATGAAATTCCATGCCTTTAAATTTATAATTTCAATGTTGAATTCTCATAATTAATATCAATTTATAAAATTAATCCTTGGGTAGTGGTTTGGTAAAAGTATTTATTTCTAGTTAATTTTTAAGAAATATTATATATTTTTATAAATCATTCTTTATCCTTCACATAGATACCATAGTACATGAAACCAATGTGATTCATTAAGAATTATAATCTAGATTTATTAAAAGATTTATCAAATTTTGTTTATCATATACTGCTAAAAAGGGATGTTTCACTTCTTCTATATGATATTTTAGTGGTGTCTTTATTTGCATTAGTTAAGTAGTTCCTAGGAAAAAAGGGTCATATTCTTATTTACCTATGCTTAGGGAAATATAATTTTGAATCATTGCGTGTCATTTGACACACTATTCTCCAAAAAAAAGAAACTCAAACTAACATGAAATTATAATCATTAACACACAAAGCCTTAAAAATACAAACATATAAAAAAATTTAAACATTATTTTAGATATATTATTTAAACATAAGTCTGTGGTGACATTGATAAACCTCAGAATACATTTGGTTTCTATGAAATATGATTATATAGGTGCACTTTGACACATTACACATAATATGACAACCAAAAAACCAACTTACCTCAAATCTATCAAATAGGTAAACCACCAATCATATTTTAACTCATTTTGAATAACATTATTTCTATCTTCAGCTTTAAAAATCTTGGTAAAAACCAATTTATTGTCTTCTATTATAAAATTTTTCAACCCCTGTCAGAAAATCTTAATTTTACAATGAAAATTATGATCTTTATCTTTAATAATTTATGTCCCAAGAATTTCATTTTATATTCTATGCATGCACAAATAAACATTGTCCTATTGGATTCACAAGAAATGTAGAGAGATTATTAGAAATTCGGCTGGAGAATTTAGGCCTATTTTCTAAAAAAGGGAAAAAAATAATTTTTGATGTAGAATTATGTTAATAATAATTTACACATATATAAACATTCTATATCCTATTTTATTTTATTTTATAAATAAATTTTATTTATTAAATTTTCAAACTATAGACCATCCCATTCAAATCACCATACTGTATTTTTAACCGCTAATTCCCATTTAGTCCATAAATTAGATTAACCATATCTTATAAATTCCACAAGTTAAATTAAAACCAAATATTTTTTTAATTGGATCAAATATATATATAACCCATAGAAATATTTAATAAAATTATCGACATAGGAGATTTTATGTCATAACCAAACATAAAAAACTAAACTACAAATCAAGTCGAGCTATAATGACTTTTGATGTTATCTTTATATATATATATGTGTGTGAATTATATTTATGGATAACCATATAGAATGTTTTTTTACATGATTTTAATAAGATCATTTGTAAAAAGGGCCAGTCTTGAACATTGTGTCACATACTGAAAATGGGCCAATATAAGAAATGCCAAAACGGGCCAAGGCCAGTATAGGCTTGACACAATTATTGTTATATCACCAATTTTGAAGGATTAATCAATTACCAAAATTGATATAAAAACATCTAATTTATTTCTATGGAAAATTATTTGAATAAAACTTCTTCACTTCTAGAAAAAAATATCATTATTATTTGTAGTGACTATGAGAGATACCTACCTTCTTTAGTTGATATAAATTTTGTAGTCCACACTTTCTTTGTTGAGTACTAATGACTTAAAGAATGACTGAAAATTTAAATTCCATGCTCTCAAATCCTATTTTAACCCATAAAAACCTTCAACAACCTTAAACACATACTTCATTATATCAAAGTAAAAATACATCATGTTTATCAATGTAAACATCCCTTTCAAATTCACTATTGAGAAAATAAAACTTGATATCCATTTCAAAAATATTATATCTTATTTTAGAAATGATATTATGAAAAATATTTCTTATATAAAGCACAAAAACAAAATAAAATTCCCCATCTATGTTAATTACATCAAATTTAGAATAATATTTGTAAACAAGACTTTCCTAGTTCCTCATCACTTCTCTTTTCTCATTTAACATCTTAAGCAACACTAATTTTCTCTAAAAATAGTGTTTTTTAATTAATACCATATACTAAATTTTTTTCGTGATTTTATAAAATTAATCATTCATGGAATGTATAATATCATGATTCTTCAATGAATCGTAAACACTCTATTGTTCAATTTGAGAAATCAACATGGGGTGCGATGTGTCCCTCATAGATCACTTAATTTGTATCGATTGTATATGAACACCATTATTGTCGTACAGCTCCACATTCATCATCAACCCTACATGAACTAATAATATTCATTTTCAATATCTAGAAATAGTTGAATCGACATTTAATTATAATGTATCTATCACTCAAATGGTATCAAACTAGGAAACCATGAAACTCTTTATGTTCCTCGAGATATCCATATACTGACATAAATTCTTGGGGTTATCTAATGTTTTGTTTATAGATGGTTTACCCCAAAATAAACTAATATAAAAAATGAGAATTTTAAAACTAAATTTCAACATAACAATTAGATTCTATATTAAATTTCCTTAAAATGTGTTGGGTTCCACCACGTGTTCCTATTCATTAAAATACACTAACATTAATGGTAAATATTACTATATAAATATGAAAACATATTTTTAATGTGTCAATATCAACCAAAAAGTCAATATCATTTTTAAAAATAAGCAAAAATAAGTGATATACACATAATAACCAATCTATATAGAGAATAAATCTAAAAAATGAGGGACTCCCAAGTGAAAAATCTCAAGATAAACCTTCATGACACTCCATAAGAATGAGATCCACATTCCCTATAAAATTTCCAAATGAATTTTATCCTAATCTAGGTTCTATATGGAATTAACCTCCATGATCCGATTCATTCCCCTTACTAGGGTCATGTACAATGATATTTTTATGCATCCTAAGGGGGTTCATGTGGGGCGTGATATGGTAACACCGTAGGTAGTCACACACCCACCCCTGCTTACTATTCATAAATCCATGTGCATGAAAAAAATGTTGAAATATTATAATTAAATAAGATAAAAAAATAATGCTTGATAGACTCTTAAAGAAGTATTTACAATATGAAATAGATACTCTTTATACAAGGAGGTTACTCACCTTTAATTACCTACCTCGAGAATACACTAGTATGATTATCAAGCTACTGATATGAAAATATCAAAGCATATACCATCCAAGTTGGTATATATACCAATTAAAGGAATAATCTCATCTTGTGGGATACAAGAATTGATATAAAAATTCAGGGATTAATCCCTCACTAAATAATAGTGTAATGCGTATTTATTTTTAGGGTTTCATTAGCATATCCCAACAACAAAAAATAAATTTATAAAATACATGGTGTACATATAAAAAAATATCATGAATTTTACTTCAAATACATTTAAAAACCATAAAATTTCATGTATCAATTAAAAAACAGTGCAAGGAAGAAATACATGGATGAAAAAATAAGTACATAATAAAGAGAATATATATTATACTGGAACTAATATTACAATTTTTTGGATCCATGAGGGTATTTATGGAGATACGACCTAAGAGGGGGGTGAATTAGGGTACGAGACTGGTTTCACATTTCCACACTTAACCTAAAACTCTCACAACCCTAACTGATCTTGACCTCACTTTTAGGTGGACCACTCTTGTCCTCTACACGTAATGATGATATGATTAGTGATTCATATATCTTACCACTAAAAATATATTATTGATAATTTTCAATCCACACAATGATATTTTCATCCAATATAATATAAGTAAACCATGCACATAATAAAAAATAATTTTACTTCATCCACCCACACATGGATATGTTCATGGAGAACCCACTACCATTGAGTTGATGTTCCAAAATTCACTCATCTTCAGTAGTTTTGTTGATACCATTTTTTGGCCATGGTCACATCATTCCAAGATCTCTGCTATTATTATATTTAGAGTAGAGTCAAATTCTACCCTTATCTACTACCACTCACACTTGAGAAATCAATATCCATTAAACTGAATTATGTCCACTACTCCTCCAAAATATTCTCCTATTGTTCTAAATCTATTCAGGTTTGATTAACAAATTTCTGAGTGTTCTATTGAGCTCCTTTTTTCAACCAAGATATGAAATAAACCCTTTTTCATACTTGATTTCATATAACACTCTTCCCTATGTACTCTTACTTCGTGTATATTATTCATCGTGAACACCCCTAATATTCCATAGACTCTCATACTCTTCCATGAACTCACCATTGTGGAATATTGTTCACCACATAATCTAATTCATATAATTACCTATATGAGAATACCTTTCATACTCAAACTTCATGAACTCCTCCTTCGTAGAATCTTGTGATTCCTCAAAAACTACACATTTGCCTCCATGAACATTAAATTTTTATACTACCCTGAAAACATCATCCTATGAACTATAACCTCGTGGTATTCACCTTCACAAACTCTCTTTCACTTCATAGAATCGACTCATAAAAATCTCCCCCATGGATTGATCTTTTAATATACACTTTTAGACTTGCTGAATTCCTATAGTGATAATCTTCCCTAAATAAATTTCCCTCTAAAATGAAGTGATTAAGGTAATTTATATGGGAAATTATTTCCCAGAAAACAACTAAACATTCAATTACTATTAAACCCTTAAAATCACTTCATCTTCATCATTGAAACTCAAAACCTGAACTCAAAATCTTTATACATGGACTAACTTCACAGTCCATATACATTACTTCATGAAATACCAAATACACTGTCTAAGGACCATGTTCTTAATTCCACACCAGAATCATAAACTCACTTCCAACTCATAGCTGTGAACTATATTCTACCTCATAACTATGATATCTATTCCACCTTGTAACCCTGAATTTGACATCAACCTTATGACTCCATACTCGACATCATAGCCTACATTCATCGCCTCATGATTTTCTAGCCACCAACTTCCATCATGATTCCATGAACTCTTGACTTTGTGGTCTGCCTACTCAACCTCAGGTTCCACATTCACAAAATCATGATACTCATACTCAACTTCCTGGAAACATTTCATTTAACAAACACCACTTTGAACCTCCAAATTTTTATGCCTAACATTTTTAAAACACTGGGAAATGAAATCACCTTCCAATAAAACTTTTGAGAACCTCTAAATAATTTTATAAAACCATTGTAAAATTTATTTATCAACAAAAACAATATCCCAAAAACTTTGTAACATCATCAAGAGTGATTTGTTTCAATAATACCCCCCCTGTGGATTTGTTTAAAACACTTACATATTATTTAGAAACATTTTTTTTGAATAATTCCAATAAACATTATGTTCCAGCCAGAATTTTTTCTCTCAAACGTAAGATAGAATTAAAATACTTACTCAATAAATAATATAAGAACCCATGAGTCAACCCCAATATGTGAAATAATTGTAGCCTGAAAATTTCATCAATGAATCACTTTATACTTGATTCCACTTGATGAAACTTTATCTAAATCAAATAATCTTAAAATTAAATATCAATTATTGATGGGAATTGATACCAAATGTTTCACGATGAATGGATTATTAGATGACCACTTATTTAACCACACACCACAAAATTCTAGCATCATTAACCCAAGAGGTCTCTTTTGCGATATATTTTCAATGACTAAACTACTTCAGCATTATATTGATTTATGAAAGTCCCCTAAAATGACTAAAAAACTTCACCATATTTATGATTTATGAAACTCATCCAATTTATATTATCCAATTATTTTCTCCACCCCCATCTTCATGAATAATAATTATCTCCCTTTGTCAAAAAACCTAAAGGGAACCACTTTTTCTTATGCAACATTTCTGTAGGAATATACTACAACATCAGTATCCCATGCCCCAATATTCCATGATAATATTATACTTTATTTCAATGACCATATTCCATAAGATATGGAATACATTTTTTTATTTTTATAGTACATGAATAATAAAAATTGATTCTGATTAGAGAATTCACTTCAACTTCCATGTCTTCCTGATGTTTCTTTATGAAAAACATTTGTCTAAAATACTGAGTGCCCATAATATATTTAGCTTATGATGTTTATTTTATTCACCCACTTTTAAAACATGATCCATCTATATAAAAATAGACACCTTTCTCCACCTATGTTAGGAAATTACGATATATTATCAACTTGATAAATCCATTTGTTTTGTAAAAAACATGTCATGTCTTTCTGTATTTTTTCTATCTTAGCCAAAGATACATTCTTAGTGATTTTTAGTGTGTAACATACTACATAACTAATAACCATCAATAAAAACTCTAAGACCAATGAATTAAAACTCATTTTAGTAAACAAGAAATAAAAATAACAAAAACATCATTATGCATTGAACACACTTAAATTTAAACATCTCCAGATTCCATATAACATTAACTTATATCAAGGAAATCTTCTAGAATTATTCTTAATTTATCAAATATTAAAACCAAAATAATACCATTTAGTGAAATTAATACCAATTATCACATTTATCAACTCACTGTATGATACCTTTTGTTGAGTAATTTTAATCTCTCATGATCACTTCTTAATCTATACTTGATGCCAACTATTGATGATGGATCAAAGATTAATTTTAAACCATACTTGTTATCTAATTTCTTCTCTCATATACTGGGTGACATTCCATTAATGCAGGGGATATCATATATGATATCTTCATCTCAAAACTCACCTTAAATTTCTCCCCTTCATTGATGAATAATGTATTGAAATTCTGTATGAGATTTATCCATATATAGAAAATTATAATTTCTTAAGAACATTAAAATGACATCACATGTTTGATAAAAAATCATTAGAGATACATTTATTATTGATTCTCAATTATTCCAACTTCAAGATCCAGTTCAAAAAAATCATTCACTCTTGAAACATATTGAAATTTATTATAATGCCAATATTCACATCTTGATGATAATGATTGAAATAAATTGTCACAACTCTGATGCTTCAATTATCAATCAAAACAAAGTAGCATGTCACAACATCACTTTGAATCTATTAAGAAAAATTAACCATGGATTATATCTCCACTAAAACCGGAAACACTTCCACAATATTTAACATCATTTAATCATATATAGAGAGGGTTCAAATAACTTCTTCAAGTTGAGGAATGATTCTAGTATTGTACGACCAACCCTTCACCATAAAACTTTACTTTTCCAGTTTTTATATTTGAGGAAATAAGTTTCATCACATCATAAACCTCCTCTTCTACCTGATTGTTCTTCATAGAAATATTCTTTAGTACCATGAATGTGTCTCTACTTTGAGTGATAATGCTTGTACAAACATAATTTTAAATGTATTATTTGGATTTATCATTTCCTACCTTGGGAATTTTTATTTTTTCATGGCCCAAGTCATAAACCTTTATTCCTTGGGTTCTATTACTAGAAAAAATATAATTAAACACTATTGATTGGACCATTCTTCTCCAGGTTTTTTTGTTTCTTTTTTTACCCATGTATGATTCATTTGTTTACCAAACCCATGACTTGTGTAAAGATGGGTTTTTAGAACGATCATATTTTATTTTCTTTTCAATTTTCTAAATCTGCTTCCTTTTTCATAAGTAACATTGTGTTCAATGAATGATTTTGAACTTCTCAAGAAACTATTTTCCATTTTCTCAGGAACTTATATAGTTCTATTTATATTTTTCCTTGTGGTATATTTTCAGAATCCATTATTGAATGATTCGTATTTGGTCTCATTGATAGCTAACTGAGACAACTCAGATGTTTTATTCCTTGGTGTTCCTTTTTATATGCTCATTTTACCTTTTCATAAATAGAAAAGCTTCCTTCTTTTTCCTCCAGATATATTTTGCTTCTCTATAAGAGGGGATTCAAGAGTAAACTGATGGTGATGCTTAGTACAAATTTTTAGGGCTCCAATATTTATCTCTATAGTGATAAATTTGTTATCCATATTATTTTACTTTCTTCCAGTGATACATTTATTCCTCTTTTTCATGGAAATAGAGGAATTCCTTCTAAAACCTTTCGTTCCTCTCAGGCTGTAATTTTTATCCATATGTACATCATTATAACATATATAGAATCTCCTATTGAAAACATATATCATATAATCATGTCTCAATTGATATGTTATTGAAGTGTATTTCCTTTTTCTTCTGAGCCCTTAGGTGTTTAGATAAATACTCATGGTATGTCCCATGATTCTTTAATCGTAACACTTCAAATATCTCTTCTTTTGAGTTAATTCTCTTCTGGATTTGGAAAACGCCTAATTATTTCATATTATATATATATATTACAATGATTGTGGTCATCCCCATCTGGTATGGCATATGGAAGGATCTTATTCTTCTCATTTGAGGTTTTTGGCCTCTATTAGAACTATTTGATCTTTTGATAATTCTCATTCATTTTGAAATTCATCACCCTTAGACCAGAGCTCATTTTATTTAAATATTTTATCCTCTCTTAATGTTTTTTAGATGAATAATGCTAACTTTTATCTCCTTCTTTGTGGCCAATCTATTTAATATCTTGTTCAATTTCTTCAAGAAAGCTTCATTGTAATATCATTTTACCCCATTTTCACAATTTCACCATTATGGGAAACCATAACATGCATTATACTTTGGTTCTAATCAACCAAATCCTTTATGTTTGTTACCAATTCATCCTTCTTGGACCATATATTTGTACCATCAATTAATTTAAGGCACTTTTATTTATAACTAGCCTTACAGTCATTCACTTTAGAAGGAAGCTATGCTAATTCATTAGCATAAGTATCATTTTTATTTCTCAGGTCTATTTCCACATCAATTAGTATTTGATTAATGCTTTTTCGTTTATTGATCAAAAAATTTATCACCTCAACATGGATAACATGACACCCATTATTCTTTATCAGCTCTATGTTTTTTTCCTTTATCCCTTGAGAAATATTCTCTGATATGTAGAGAACTTCCAGATTTGGATATCTTTAAATCTCATGGATGTCAATTTTTCCATAAACACATAGTATATTAGGCACCATATATAGTCCAACAACATCACTGTATGAATAAGTAGATACACAATCAGATTCATCCAAACCATCTATTTGTGAGTAGTTAGTCTCCTTCATCTCAATCACACGCTTCTAAAAAATTATTCCATTGTATGGATTTTTATTATATATTTTATTACTCTTCAAATTCTATATATTTACCATATTGTATGGGTAGGATTGAATTAAACTCCAGTAAATGATTGAATCAATTTAGGTCACTAAAGCTACAACAAAACAAACCTTACTTAGATACCAATTGGTTTCCCCATAATTGTCTTTAGTAAGATATTATTTATGGGGGTGAATTATGGTATGAAAATCATTTCATGTTTCCCAAAATAAATTTAAATGATCATAAAACTAACTTATATTCCAATAACTATTTTAGGTTAACTCTTGTGTAATCGTTATAATATTGATATGATTAGTGAAAAACATATCTTAGAATTAAAAAAAAATAACTTTTCTGATTTTTCAATCCATATACATAGATTTTCATCCTCCAACATACAAGTAAATCATGAACACAAGACAAAATTGTTTTATGTTATTCTCCTACACTAGGCTATTCATAAAGATAACACATTGAGATTTTTTCAACATTCCAAAATCTATTAATCTTCTCTAGTTCAATATGTACAATGGTTTCCCATGGTTAATCAGTTCTAGGATAATTTCCTTTAAAATATCTGGATCAGACTCCTTGTACCTCCTAGACTACAAATATTTACACTTGAGAACTCATTTTCCAACCAACTGAAGTGTGAACACTACTCATCCATAATATTATTTCTTTTTTCTAAATGAATTGAGATTTTATTCAAACATTTTGGAGTATTCCATGATGGTAAATGTTAATATAAGAGTTGAAATCCACACATCTGTATACTTTTCGAGTTAGCTAAATTCTAATTGAGATCATATTCTTTAATGGATCTTATCTATCAAAGTAAGTGTTCCGTGGTCCTTTATATAGGGAATGATTTTCAAGAACCCTATTAAACTTTTAATTACTATAAAAACCTTGGAAAAATATTACACTTCATTGAATAATTTCACACTATGAAATCTAGCTCACTCTGCATGGACTGACTTTGTGGTATGAGTACTGTCTTTCATGGTGGTCCAAAAACACTGTCAAATGCCCGCATAATTCATTCCACCTCATAACCATGAAATCACTTATTCCTTGTAATCATGAAAAAAAATTCATTGTATCCATGAAATCCCTTTTTAATCATAACCATGAACTCAACTTACACCTTATAACTACATATACAGCCTCATGGTCTACATGATGGGAATATTAATCTTCTGGTCAGGATCTTCCTTTGTGATTCCATAAACTCCAGACATTTTGGTCTAATTACTCAACCTCATTTTACACATAATCAACCTCACAATACTTATGGTAAACATAACTGAAAACATTACCTTTCAAAAAAGCACTATGAACCACCAAAAAATTATGTCCAAAATTTTGGCAAACAATGTATAATGATGTCACCTAAATTTGTAAAATTATGACCACCGCAAAATTAATTATTTTCAACATTGTTAGCATGAATTATTAATAATAACATAAATTCAAAAACTATAAAATATCATCAATATTTATTTTTTCCATCACACTATTTAATGAAACATTCAAACAATTTATTTCATGATCAAATAATATAGCACTAACATTGATTAAAAACATGAAAAATACTAATGTAATGGTTATAAGATGTAAAAGTGCAAAAAAAAATACAAAACCCTATAAACTCAATAAAAGATAAATGAATGATTAAATATTTATAAAAATATCCCAAATCTAATTAAATTTACTCAGTCCAATATCGATGCTAGCATATACATTGAAGAGTATGAGTGGGAAGATAGGTACACATACCAAAATAATTCAGTGGAGACCTTGGAGTTGGATAGAAAAGAGTATAACACAATAATTTTAAAAATACCAACAAATTATAATTTTGAATTATTACAATAATATTAAAATTAGTGGAAGTCATATCCACAAAAAAGATGTAGGGATTTACTTTATATTTAATCATGGTAATCTTTTTAAGTATCTATCCTGAATAAAATCTCAGGGATTTAGAATATTTAACTTAAATTAGCATTTAGGGAAGATGAGATACACATGATTTCATAGGAATAAGATAGGAATATGAAATATTAGATATATGAGATATATAGCTAGACGAAGATGAGTTACAATGAAAAATCAAGCCACTACGATCAAGTATGAAGAGTAATGTATAAGGGATAGAGAAGGGATAGTTTCCATGCTCCACGGAGGATAGAAAACTAGGAAATGTGATTGAATCACACTATCCCATTTAGTTTTGTTTATATATAGTAGTTAAATGAATAAAATACTCCTTATTAAAGGTATTATTTTCAAAAAAACTATTAGGTACCAGCTATAATTCACCTAGTATTTGTTTTGGGACCACTAGGTACTCGATGGTTACCAATGATGAAGATATGACCTAAATACATAAGAAAAATTGATGTGTTTTATGATACTTCATATTGTATAATAGGGGTATGAAATTGGGTATGAAATACATTTTTAAAAATAAATGTTCTAGGTTTCTGGGTTTATCATTTTATCGGATACAGGGATATCATATTTGTTCTACCATAGACTACCATATTGTATGATAATCCATATCATAAGACACTGTGAATTGTATTGTATGACTCGTATTAAAAACCAAGATTGTTAATGAAAATGAATGTAAATAGTTAACATTTGAATCTCCCATACAAATGTTCTATTACTGATTGAACTATTCACGTGATGAAATTATTGGGATTTATATCATCTTAAGTCTATTAAAATTTGTAACTAATATTCCATTTACTCATAACATACGAGTAAATTCATGGGGCTTGGGGTTCGATACCCAAATATTATTTAATAAAGTCTTGTTTTAGAAAATTAGTGGGGGTATTCTACAAGAAATACACTCACCAATACTCTTCCCCTAAAATATATCATTACGCCATTCTTCTGATACAATTCTAGATATTACCAAATCAGGGAAAATAGGGTCTTCAGGAAACTATTTTAGTGAATCTGTTTATCCTATGGATACACCTACGAGGAATGATTTTTTTGTATTTAATAGTGACATTCATAATGAATAGTTTAAAGGTAACAATAATAATGATATCCATTGTAAGGTATACATTCATCATTTATAATATATGTGCTTTTAGATATAATATATGGTGTTCTTGGATTTTGTGGTGTTTAATGATGTTTTTGGTGTTTATTAATTGTTAATATATCCTTAGAAACCCATAAGGTTTCATAGATCCTTTATATGTTATTTAATTCTAGATATATTATTCAAAAATACGTAAAATGGTTATCATATGCATATCATGATGGATAATGTTAAAAATAATATGGTTTTTTTACTCTATGGTTGGTTATATGACATGTGATAAAATAAGCCATAATATAGTATCTTCATATGATATGGGATATCATAGGTGGTGACTCAAGAGAAATATTTCCATTTTTAAATATTTTAGCATATGGTATGGAATATCTCATCATGTTGTAGCGTCGAATGCATTTCCTAAAATATATATTTGAATCGCTAAGGATATATTGGATATATTATCAAATAAGATTACCAGGTCACACAAGGTTATATGGTAGCAGAAAGATTATCCTTCATAAAATAAGAATGGTAATGGGGAAAGCCACATGTTATGACATAACTCATATTTTATAATATGAAAACATGAAAAAAAATTCCATTTATGAATTTTTTTTTAATTTATAAATAGTTTATAAATTGTGAAACACATATTTTTTAATATTTATTTAATTATAATTTTGTTTATAAATATTATTAATTATAAAGTGATTATAATTAATTAATTAAATGTTTATAAAACATTTATTAAATAAATTCCCATAATATTAATTGTTTATATTAAAAACATCTTTTTAAATCTTATATGGTTTACCTTATAATTTTTATATATACTATTTTTAGAAAAATTATGAACATGATTTATAATAAATTTATAAATTAAAAAAAGTGAAAAATACGAATGATATTATATTTTATGAGTTTTTTATAATATTTAATTTTAAATTTTTGAATTAATGGGATTTTTTAGAAATTATTTAAACCATATCAAAACAATTTTAAATAATTGATATATTCCATGGTTAAATGATATTAAATATATGATATTTACTGTCATAGCTTATCCTAATCTGGGGTTCGAGCCTCAACTACCCTAAGACCTCCTCCATAACCTAGGGGATAGAAACTAGCGGTGAAGAAATAACTTACATGGGGAGGAATTTTCCTAAGTATCTTTATGCACACGCATAGTCATCTCAATGCAGAAGTGTAGAGGAAAAATAAGAAAAGACAAAAAATACTAGGGAAACAGCCATGCATGTAAAACACCTAGATAGTAGAATAGTATAGTAATGTAAACATAAATGTAAATGGGAAAATATATTCCAAACCAAAAATATGTCCCAATATAACAAATGAAAAAGTAAAATAATGAGAGACCCTTGCCCCTGATCTTCAATCTATGACCATTGTACATTTTCTACCAGGTATCCATAAGCACCTCTTTACTCACCATCGACCTTTCCATCATCTTAATAAGACACAACACATGCAGGGAAATCCCATGCAGGGGTGAGTATAAACATACCAATCAGATTCTCCAAAAGATGAAGGGGGAGAAGTAAGAGATAAAATAGTAATATAAAGATAGTAGACAGTAAATAGGATTAAACTCAACCCAAATGAAGAGAAATAGTAACCTCATCTAACCATAGGGTGATCAACAACCTGATTAGAGGGAAAACATGTAGAGTCTTTTCCACCCATAGAAGGAAAGTAAAATCATCCAACCATTAGAATATAAACATGGACATAATGGGTCATACCTCGCTCATCTTCATATCTCATGGAAATAGAATAATAAAATTCCAATGGTATGAATACAGATGTTTATATATATTCCCATTCAATAAAAACCCAAACGAGGGAGAAATGGGATCTCTATCTCGTAGCTTAGTCTAGAAAAAAGAGCCTCCAAAAGTTCCAAAAATCCATCTATGATTCCCATATTCGCACATGGATTTTGAGAAGTAACTGTGATATGTCCCACACATTTCCACTATTCCTCACATCCAAGGGGTTACAAACTCCAAGTATGTGATGCATGCCCTATTCAATCACATGGGTTCAACATTATCTGTATAGAACCCACACCCAAGCAGATGAGGTGTTATATAAAAGTGTCACGAGGACCTATGCCCTATCTAATAAGGGGTTCCACTCATAAGGTAGATAAATCATGAATAAGTTGACGGGGAGTTCCACTCTATAGGTCAAGGACCCACACCGTAGTGTGATAGGGGTTCCACTCTGGTCATTCAGGACCTGCACCCCAGTTGATGGGGGTTTACCCTATATAGGTTGAGGACTTAATCCCGGCTGTGATAGGGTGTTCCACTCTTGTCATCGATCCCCCATGCCCTATCTGATAGGGGGTTCTACTTGGTAAGGTTGACGACCCATGCTGAAGATAATGCGGGTGCCACCCTAGAGGAATCCATTACTGATCACACTTGATCACTACCATCATTGGGAATCACCTCAATAAGTGCAATTCTTAATCAATTTCACAATATATGTCAAAATTCAAATAGGTGGGAGCCGTCACATTCTACACGGAACAACACTTAGGATAGGCTACTAATGGGCCAAAATATGAGTTCAAACGAAAGAGATACATATTATTAAAGTTTCCAAAAAAGGAGTTAAGTGGTACACAATTTGTGAGGGGACCCACACGGTGTTTTTTCTCACATGATCACTTGGCTATGTCCCTGAAGGTACATAGATCCCAACCCATGTATAATTACATGGTGTCTACGGGATATTTATAGAATTCCCATGTCACTGTGGGACTTTCCTATGTTAGTATAAATGTTCGTATATCTAATATGTGTCCATGTAGTTTAATATATGGAGTGCCTCTCCAATCATGGTACTTCCCAGGTTATCTTTCTATGAACATGTACTCGATCACATGGCATGTTTCTGGTTGTGTGCTCCACCACAATGATCATCCACATGGGAAAATGGGTACACATCTTGTAGGGAATATATATGGTGCTCCATCCTAATGAAATCCCAAAACCCTAGCTATCATAACTAATAGGCTACACTTTGTTCCTCCACCATAATACACAATATGTAGTTGTGATTTTCAGAATTTCTAAAATATGTATTCCACACTTCAAATCCGTTCATTCCACTATAGATCTCACCTCTACACCATTTTAAATCGAAGAATCTGATCGTGGATCCTCATTTTCGGCTGATATTTTTAGGAAATTGGATTTTATCATTCATTGAAGATTCCACCATATAAATTGCATGTCCTAATTGGCATTATCGAGGATGATTTTATCTGTGATCATTGAAACAATAATCCACGTACCACAAGCATCCCACATATGCCATTGATTCATTGATTCGTCCCTCAAACGATGTTTTTTCACAATTATGAGGGTCTGATAATGGTCAGTACTGCCCAAAAATGCCAAACCAGGATTAGAAAGTCCTACAAATGAATAACACGAAGAATATGGAGATAAAGTAACCAAAAACTAAATTTAAATAATATTTTTGAATATTTATAGGCCTTTGATGAAGAATGGGGATATCCAAGGATAGAAAACAAGGATTAATTAATTTAATTGGTAGTCAGGAACATGCTCATGCCACAATTGGAGATGATCCATAGAAAGGGTTGATTCGCTTAATCAATTTAATAAAAAAGGGAATAATCCAAAAATTCATGAGTCAAGCTAAGAGATTGGATTGTTTATCATCAAATAACATGATCACCGATGATTCGAAGAAGTCCTTTTTTCGATGCATCTTGATATTCTCCAATCCAGAGTTTCTTTATCATTAAAGGTGACTCAAAAATGAAAGGAGAGGATGGATGCTATTTATAAATTCCTGGGTTATGAGGATAAACCTGGGAATATTTCAATAATAAATGATTTATATTGAAATACCATTGGGTTAGATGAATGAATTAATAAATTAATCCACCAAACATACTTCCAATAGGTGGGATATATGAACTCCCTACACTGACATCTTTTAGGTCACACCTATGGTAAAAAAATGTGTTCTAAAATCAATCATGGTCTCATAATTATGATTCAAGCATTAGTTTAATAGTTATACCATATTATTTAAGAAATCACACATGTGCAACATATAATATATTTATTAATTTAATAAAATTAATTCGAAGCACATGAGGCCTTAAAATTGCATGATGTATCATCGCCTAACTCTGTAAATATATGTGGAAATATTTAAAAGTATTACAAAGAATGAACTAATCCTCTAAAACAATCCCTCTTTTGAGCTTCATTGAAATGGAAAATTAAACAAACAACTTAGGGTACTAGGCCTACATCTGACTCTCCCACTTCTAGGAGCTCTCCTGTATGTTCAAATGTTTCCACAATATGTGAACCATAGGAATTTTACATCCACATAGGTTTCTCTCCAATCGATCCAAGATTTACATTGGGTTCTCCACAAAGGTATTTCACTACTCTATGTCTGTCCCACCCAAGATGATGATGTCTGTGGGTTCATGCATGTATCTACTCAACTCAAACCAATGGAAGATTCCAGGCATCCCTCTAACTGTGTGGGTATAGAAAGGATGTAAGAAACCTCACCAACACTTGACATGATCTCAAACAACTTAATGAACCTCATGGATATTTTTCCTCCCAAGGAAAACCACTTAAATCAACATCATGGGGAGAATTTTTTTTTAAAATGTAATCTCCCTGATCAAACACCAGGATCCTACAATGGTGATTGTTGTATGACATCAACCTTTACTGAGTCATCCTAATATGATCATGGATATCCTGTACTTTCTTTTTCATTTCCTAAACCAACTATGGACCTAAAAGAGAAATCTCTCAAATCTCTATTCAACACAAGGGAGACCTATAGGGTCTCTCTTATATGAGCTCAAAGTGTACCATGTCAATGGTAGAGTTGTAGTTGTGGTTGTAAGTGAACTCTACCAAGAAAAAGCGATCCATCTAGCTTAGGATAATGTCTAACATGATAGCCCTTAATAAATCCTCTAACATCTAGATAGCGTAATCGGTCTTCCCATCGGTCTATAGGTGAAAGGAATTAATCATCCTCATCTAGGTATCAAATTCTTCCTATAGATATCTCCAAAATAATGACATAAACTGTGTGTCACAGTGGTAGAAAATCTTCAAGATCATCCCATGGAGGCAAAAAATATCCCATACACACAACTGTCAGTCACTCTCCAACAAAATCTGCTCCCTGATAAAAAAGAACTGTTCCAACATTATGATTTAGTCAACTATCACCTAGAAAGATCCATGGACATATATATTCTATATAATAAATATCATAATGTTTATATATATATATATAATCGCACTTCCACTTCAGAATATCAAGGGGCTGCAACAATCCTTCTAGAATCTGGTGCTTAGCCTTTACCTACTGATAGCTGAGGAACCGAGAGATGAACTCAGTTAAACTATGTCTCATGCTAAACCACCAAAATAACCATTGAAGGTATCTGTACATCTTCCCTAAATCAAGATGTACAACTAGGGAAGAAGTCAGGAACTCTTGGATCACCTTCTTCAAAATCATGACTGGAACCAATGTTCGTCCTTGGAAAAGGATGATGCGATTATCTCATTCAAAATATTCATATGGGGAACGCCCGTGGATATCTGGTCATGCAAGACATCACACTCATGGTCTCCCTCCCGGGACTCCCTCACACTCTCGATAAGTGGTGGAGTCAACACCATCGATCGATGAAAACTTGTACCACCATGATCCTCCAAGGTTAGCATCATGGAATCCAACTTCATAGAATCCTCCTACACAATGCGATCTAAGGGACTTCCAGCTAAGGGAATATGCTACTAAATTTCCTTTTAATGTGGTATAGACTATCTCAAAGTCATGGTCTTATAGGAACTCCAACCAATTCCACTTTATCCAGTTTAGTTCTCTCTGGGTGAAGAAGTACCGAAGACTCTGATAGTATTAGTAAACCACAAAAAACTCCCACATAAGGTAGTGTGTTAAAATACTCAGGTTGAAGACTACTAATTCCATATCCAATTCATGAGTCACAAAGTAGTTCTTGTAGGGTCTCAACTACCTCAACCCCAATGCGATAATTCCTTATCGCTACATCATCACACAGCTGAGCCTGACTATTGAGGCATCAAAATACACTACATACTCTACACCTTCCTCTCATAGTCTCTAAATAGGATAACTCATCATCTTTATCATAAACACCTCAAAATACCTCAGGAACTATTGAGTCTAAAAAAAAGGTTGTCCTTTCTATGTCATGGTAGTTAATGGAGCTTCAATCATAGATAAGTATACCACAAACCTATTATATTACCTTACAAATACAAGAACACAATGCACTTATGGCATGCCCTTAGGTACCTCCCAAAAAGAACTCTATCGGTTTTCATCAGGACCATAACTAAACCATGATTAGAAATGATGTTTACACTAAATTGATCTTCATGAAACATAAACTGGAACTTCTAAATCTTCCCATAATGATATTTTCTCAAAGAAAATCTAAAACTTTCCTCAATTTATATGTATCTCCCCCCTCCAATGTGGAGTAGATGAATATGTCATAAACGAAGATGACCACAAACTAGTGTATGTATTGATGGAAGACATAGTTAATCAAATCCAAAAACATGGATGGGGAATTTTTCACACCAAAGGGAATCACCAGGAACTCAGAGTTTCTACAGTGATATCAAAATTCCATCATATGAATATCATCCTAAAAAACCCTTAACTAGTGATAGCTAAGCCTAGGATTGGTATTAGAGAGACATCTAACTCCATGAAAATGGTCAAATAGGTCATGAATTCTCAAAAGGGGTAATTATTATTTATCATTTCCGAGTTCAAATAAAAATAATCACTGAAAACCCACAAACTGTCATCCACAACTGAAAGAATTCAGATACTAGAAGAGCATGCTGCACCAATGGCTACACTCACCAACTGATGGGTGATAAAATATAGCATTTTACTTACAAAACTAATTCTCTCTACCATTAAATCACTCTAACCAACAAAAGAAAATATCAACTCATGAGTGCGTAGACATCTACCTCATTTTGGTTAATATTCACTTTGGGATCTAACCATGTACATTCATTGTATACACAAGATGACCACATACGGTTCCTTTGTGATGACCAAAAGGTCCCATGTGAACCTATATCCAACAAGCAATAGCTCTCACTGATGTAAAATAAAAGATATTGAAGAAGAATTTGCTATACAACCTCATGATGAAGCTAATAAGATAATGCCTCAAATTCGAGCTCCAGATCATTCACTATTAGTACAATGTAGAAGGAATAACTATAACATGTTGCTACTAATATTGAATAAAGAGTATAATAAACACATATCAAACCTCTAATAATCTCGTGATCCATAGGGCCATAAGTCTACAAAACTAGTAGCTATATGAGTCCTCAGAAACGAGAACCTTGAGCCTAAAATGAGACATCTGATGGTGGTGGAAGAAAGATATCATATATTCTTCCACCACCCATAGGGCATCCTTCTCTACTAGCTCCATATTCCTAGGGACCCATACCCTATCATAGGGAATCCCATTTCATGGTGTTGTCTCTCTTTTGTCATCCCATTAGTTATCTAGCCACACTCCTCTTCTTGTATGGTCAGGTAGTCTTACACTATGTGACTTCACCCATCATAAGAATACCACCATCCATAACCACATGCCTGAACCTAATCATAGGTTGGTCTCCTACATCAACATCCCCTCATCTGGAACCTGGTATCTACTATAGATGACTTATCCCTATGATTCCCACTTCTAGCTCTATCTGCCTAGTGTCTCTCTAACATGTATCATTCTTTCACTGGTTCCTTCTCCAACACACCAGTATAGATGGGGATGCACAAGGGATCCATGTTGTCACTGATCTATCTATGGAGTCCTTACTCAATCTTCTATGATCATATGTAGCCATCCCGGATCATGTCAAGGGAATACTATGTAATGTTCGTGAACCTCGATCCATACCCAGCCACTATCATCCCTACCTATTGTTGCTCTTGAAGATTATAAATCTAAACTGGGAAAAAATAAGAGGGGTATAACTCCTAATAGAATAGATACTAGAAGATGGGCTTTGTTATTGTCGACTCATCATTCATCTAGGTAACAAGACTCCACCAGTTCCCATAGTTCTATCGAAAAGGATAGCTTCTATCCCAACCACCTGATCTTTTGGTGTTCGGAAGAGCCAGAAGACAAAGGCCACCGACTCAAGCCAATCCTAAACTACCTAAGTATCCGTCTTACCGAGGAACCTCAACAACCACTTGCATTGGAACTCGAGGAGTGTTCTATATCTATGTGCATCCTCATCCTACTATGATGGGAGGATATGCTTCTAAATAGGTAGAGATTCTTCTTCCATCCAACCCAGAGAAAAAAATCTCACAGAATGGACTCTGAACTGAGGCCTCATCACTCATTGAATCATCATCATGATCTGAAAATGATTTCCTAGCTGACTTTCACTGTAGAGGCATCATGAAATTTAATCAATGTGTACCACAATCAAATGAGCATATATATATATAAAAATAATGGAGATATAGCTAAAGTTGGGAAGTAAAGACTCAATTATATATGATTCACATAACATGGATACCTATAACTAATGTCTCATTATTCCAAGTTGACAAGCCAGTATTCAAGAACATATTCAATGAATATGTCGGTCACCCACACAATCACGTGATTCCTTGGCCTAAGAGCTTCACTTGAAATGATTTGAACATTTTTGCCTAATCTCGACCAAATCTATATAAGGGGACTACTACAAACACCATCTCTAGTATCCAACCACCTCGGATAATAATTTTCAGAAGCCTACATAAGTTAGGGCTCGAACCGTAACAACCCCAAGCTTTCTTCCATAGGCCTGAGGAAGGTGACTAGCATCGAAGGCATAACTAACATGGGGAGGTATTTTTCTAAGTATCTATACAAATAAAATCCCTCTTGATTTAAAACTGTAGAGGATGAATAATAAGCGATAAAAAAATACTATGGGAACAACAATTCATGTAAAACCTATATAGATTAAAAGATTTTGGTAGTTTAAAATGAAAAGTAAAGGCAAAAATACACACCGAATGAGAAATATGTCCCAACCTAACAAAATTAGGAAGTAAAATGATGAGATAGACCAAATCCTGATCTCCAATATGTGACCACCATACACAGTCCAATGTTATAGCTATCCCTAATCTCATCTAATTTCATAGCTGGCTTGTCTGTTGTCCGCATAAGACATGACACATCCAATCAAAATCCCATATGGGGGTGAGTATATTAATTCCTAGTAGAAAACCCTAAAATCATAATGTGTACTAGTAAGAGATAAAAAATTAATAAAAATAAAATAGATTGTAATAAGGATACCGCTCAACCCAAATGATGAGAAAGAGTAACCTTGTCCAAGAACAAGGGGGCTCAACATGGTGCATTGATGAACTGCACATCGATTCGTTTCCACCCATAATAGGGGAGTAAACTTATCCAGATATGAGAAGTTAAACACAGAAAGTATGTGTCATACCCCACTGGTCTTCACATATCATGAAAATAGAGCATCCAAATCCAAATGAATGGATACATATGTATAAATATATTTATATATGCTTAGTTAAAAGAAACTCAAATGGGAGATAATGGGGATCTCTATCTCACAGCTCAGACTATGAAAAAGTGTCACCAATTGTTCCAAAAGTCCATATACGATGCCCGAAATCTCATGCATCTATATAGAAGTAACTGTGTGAAGACCAATGCCTCACCACTGTGCCATACAATCGACGGGACACAAACTCCAAGTTTAGACCATACACCCTAGTGAATCAGGTGGATTCTCCTATATTATATCAGTATAGGACATAAACCCATGTTGGTTGGGGGTTTCACCTCAGTTTCTGAGGATGTGTTCCCTATCTGATATGGGTTCCACTCAAAATGAAGAGGAATTGTTCCCAATAATATGGGGTTTCCACTCTATAAGTTAAGGACCAACTCCCTAGTGCAATACGGTGTTCCACTATGGTTATTAAGGACTCATGCCTATCTGATAAGGGTGTTCCACTCAGTAAGCTAGAAAACACGCACCCAAGATGACAGAGTGTTCCACTTAATAGGGTGAGGACTCACACCTTGGTATAACATGGGGGGGTTCCAAACTAGTCATCAACGACATGTGCCCTATCAGATAGGGGTTTCACTCAATAAGGTAGAGGACTCGTGCCCAAGATGATTGGGTTTCCACTATATAGTAAGCCTCTGGTGATCAATATGTATCACTATCAACATCGGGCATTGACTCGATAAGTTCCATTCCTAAAACATTAAACATAATATCTTAAAATCCCTAACAAAGGGGGAAATCATGTTCTATACATAAAAGAACTCATGATAGGCTACTCACGAACCAAAATCCAAGGTCAGACAACGGAGATATAGAAGATTGAAAATTCTTTAAAAGGAGTCAGGGTGTACAGAGTGTGTGAGGGAACCCACACTAAGCATGACCCTACTCCTTCTGTTGGTCGTGTCACTAGAGGTTCACAGATCCCATTCCATGTATAAGTACATGAAATATGGGTGAAAACACGGTGTTCCCATGCCACTCGGGGTCCCACCCATATGCATGGTTGTGTCCATTTTTCAAAGTTGTGTCTATGTACTTCAGTACATAGTTTTCCACTACAAACAAGGTATCAACCTTAAACTTTGTTTGTTCCCATTTACTCGGGCACATGGCATGTTCTGGGACACATCCTCCTCCACATAGCTCATCCACATGGGAATATTGGTACAAGGTGTGTATGGGGGATAAATTGTATTTCATTCTTATAGATTACAAATACTGTAGCTTCCAAATATAAGGGGATACACACTTTTTGTTCATCATAATACATAGAATACAGTTATGTTTTTAACAATTTATTAGTTCCAAAGACCACACTTCAAATTTTAATGTTCTATAATAGATCTCACCTATACACTTTTTGTAATCGGTGAATCATGAGGTGGATCATCATTTCCATCAATCATTTTCTAGAAATCAGATTATGTCATTCCTCAAAGGTTCCACCACATTCACTACACATACCAATTCACTCTTTCAAAGATTATTTGATATCCAATCAACAAAATGATCATACACATCCCACAAAAATCCCAGAATTTTCCTTGATTTGTCGATCCATCCATCATATGTCATTTCATCATTATTCCAAGGGTCCAATCGGGCTCTGTATCACCTTACAATGTCGAAACAGGACTGTGGGGTCCTATTGGTGAAGAACACTATGTAAAGGTAGGGAAATTCACCACAAAAAATGTTTGAAATCTTTTTTTTTCAAGAGTTCTTTGAAAACATTCATGAATGGTCATATCCTGGTTTAGGAAACAAATGTTATATTTAATTGATACATAGCTCATTATCATGAAACAATTGGCACAAATCAATAAAAGGGGATTCATCCACTCAATTAATTTAATAAAAATGGGAATAATACCCAGATTGATGAGTCCAACCTAGAGATTGAATCATTATTCATTTAATAAAATATTTTTCATTGATTAAAGGAAGTTGTTGTGTTTGTGGCATCCTGATATGCTCTGATCTACTATTCTGTCATCATCTTAGGAGATTAGTAGTGGAAGGAGAGGATGAACATAACTTGGAGATTATATATTTATTAGGCTAAAAATAGTCATATTTCCATAAAAATTCAATTATATGAAATTCCAATTAGGTTAAATTAATTAATTAAATAATTAATCCATTTAACACACTACCAATGAGATAGATATCAAAACACCTCGTGTGGAATTATTTTAGGTCTCACATTTGGTAAACAACGTGTTTTGAACTTATTTATGGTATTTAATTTATAAAATTATCTTAATTTTAAGATCTATCTCATTTGTTTAATATATTGTACGCATAAAATATATAATATATATAATATTTTTATATAATTAATTTTGGCCACACTGGGCCTTAAGAATTGCATGTTGCCTTAGCATATCACTCTGCAAATATATGTATATATATTTACATGTCTTATAATGAAAAAAACTGAGTCACTACATCATTCAATCCTTCATTCTTTCCATCCCTAAAAATAAAAACTAAACAAACAACTTAGGATACTGAGCCCACATATGGCTCTCTCACTCCTATAAGCTCTCATGTATTTTTCTATACTACCACAACACATGAACCAAGAGGATAGTCCATCCACTTATGGTCTTCTTCTATCCATCCTAAACTACCACTGGGTGCTTCAAAAAGGTGTTTGCATCCTCAATTTCCATCTCACCCCAGTCGATGATGTTCATGGGATCTTGCATGTATATCATCAGTTGTGGCACATGGAAGACGTCATCCATCCACTCCAGCTATACGGGTAGGGTGAAGTGGTAAGAAGCATTTCCCACAATTTTCAAAATCTCAAACATCCTGATGAACCTTGGGTATAGCTTACCTCCCCAACCAAACATCCTCAATACTCATATTGGGGAGACTCTTCGGAAAACATGGTCTCCCTACTCAAACACTAAGGGTCGATGATAGTGAAATGAAAAATATTTCTTCATCTCTAAACCATCCCCATCAACTCAGGGATGACCTAGACCTTCTCCATCATTTCCTTCACCAACTGTAGAGCCATAATAGATATCTATCAAATTTATTTCTTTCACATGTTTAACCTATAGGGTCTCCCATACAGGGCCTCAAAAGGTGTCATTTTTATGATAGAGTGGTGTCTATTATTGTACGTGAACTATACCAAGCTCAAGATATCCTCCTAACTCTATCTAAAGTTTAGCATGCTTGCCCGCATCATGTCCTCTAACATCAAGATAGTTTTCTTGATCTTCCCCTCAGTCATGAGGGGAAATGTTGTACTCGTATTTATATTGGTCTCGAAGGCTTCTTGTGGGCCTCTCCACAATCATGATATTAACTATGCATAATTATCAAAGACAATCATCGAGAGAACCACATAGAGACAAACAATATCCCATAAATAAAACTTCCCTATACTCTCCACAAACTCTAATCCTTGTTAGTAATGTAGTGTCTCAACTTCATTGTTCAGTAAACTATCACCAAGACGGAATCATGTACCTTCTCTATCAGGGGAATCCCTTTTACAAAATCAATGGATATGTCATCCCACATCCACTCCAGAATATAAAGGGCTTCCAATAAGCCTTCTAAAACATGGATAATAGCCTTCACATGATGATAGGATTATCAACAAGTGATAAAATCAACTGTTATATATCTCATTTTGGATCACTAAAACCACTATTGAATGTATCTATACATATTCCTAGCATTAGGATGTATATAATGGGGAGAAGTATGGAACTCTCATATCACATTCTTTTCATTGCGACTAGAAAAATCGCATGTCCTTTGAAAAAGATGACATGATTCCCTCTTTCACAATATCCATCTATTCAATCCCGCATGGATATCTGGTTACACAAGACCTCACAGTCAAATTATCCCAGATGGGACTCTCTGACACTATTGAGAAGTAAAGGAGTTAACACCATCAACTCCAGAAAAGTTTTAATCTCATGATCCACCATGTTTAGTCGAATGAAATCGAACTCCTCAAAAGACTCATGCACTAAGAGAGAATTAACATCCTACTAATGGAATATACTAATAAGTTTCCCTTCCTTGAGGCAAATAATATCTTGGAGTCGTGGTCCTGTTGGAAAACAACCATCACTGGCATCTCCTGTTTTGGTATCTCTGTATAAGGACTTACCTTTGACTCTAATGGTATGAGTAAACCACAAATCACTCCACCATAAGGAAATGATTCCACATCCTCATAGAGAATAATATCGATGTTATATATATGTCCTAAGACATATAATTCTGCTTGTGAGGTCTCAACTATCTCGACGCATATGCTATAACTGCCTGCCACTACATCAACAGACACCTGAGACCATATCTTGAGGCATCACAATACCCTATATACTTCATGCCCTCATCTAGTAGTCTCAACACAGGATAACTCTTTAGACTCAACCTCAAATCCTCATTGAACCTTTGTAATTTCTCAATTGTGGAGAAAGTTTTCCCTTTCTTGGTCAAAGTGGTCATAGGGGTTTCCTTCTTAGATAAATCTACCAAAAACCTCTTATAGTACCTCACTAGCCCAAAAAAACCCTACACCTTTGGAATTATATTTGGTAGATCCCAAGAATAAAATATGATAGTATTTTCTAGGTCGACTGCTAAACCATGATCATAAATGAAATTCCACCAAAACCGAAACTCATGAATCATGAACTGGAACATTTAGAGCTTCCCATAAATATGGTTCTCTTAAAGAAAATATATAACCTTCCCCAAGTCTCTACATTCTCCTCCTTCGATACAGATTATATGAGTATTTAGATGATGAATATAATACAAAAATAGTCCATGTATGGATGGATGACCTGGTTCATCAAAGACAAAAGCATAGTGGGGGAAATTATCCCACCAAATGGAATAAACATGTAATAATTGTGTTCGTAGTGACATGACAATGTCATCTTAAGAATATCACCCTCTTGAACCCTTAACCAGTGGTTTTTGGATCTAAGATCAATATTTGAGAAATGACTTGTTCCTTGAAAAGGGTTAAAGAGGTTTTCAATACTCATTAGTGGGTACTTGTTCTTTCTCGTGGTCTGGTTTAGGTGATGATAATCCACATAAAGCCACAAGCTCTTATCCTACTTTTTTTCATGAAAACACCAGGTCTTCCCATGGGGACTCACTGGGCCTAATTAATCTCTTCTCCATGATGTAAAAAAATAGCAACTGTATCTCTCGAAGATCCATGGGGGCCATACAATATTTCATAGAAGATATCGACGTGGTCCTGGGATGCAAGTCAATGAAAAACTCCATATCCCGCCTTAGAGGTAGTCCCATAATTTCCTCAAAGAATACATCCATATAATCCTTCAAAACTAAAGGAATCCAAATGTATTATGTTTTTTTCTACAATAAGTGATAAAATATATAACCAATGGGTGATGTGTTAAAGCCTCCTGCTCTCAAAAATCATTTACCCTACCATGAGATCTCTCTAACCCACAAAGTAGAATCTTGTCCCATCAATGCATAGGCATCTGACTCATTTCTTGTGATAGTCAAACTGGTCTCATACCATGGAAAACAATTAAAACCAAAGATTATTTCATAGGGTTCCATAATTATGACCAAAAGTTCCACACGAACCTCTCTCTAATAATAGATAGCTTGTAGTACCAATAGATAAAAGATATAGAAGAAGAATTCCATGTAGGAACCTCCAGATGATGTTGTTGGGATAGTACCTCAAATGTGAGCTCTAGAACTCACACTTGGAGAATAGAGATAAATTAATTACTAACACTTGTGTCTATTAATACTGAAGAACGTGTATAATAATCATATATTTTACATCTAATCATCTATTTTGTTGTAGAGTCATAAGTTTCCAAAGCCTGCATTTGTCCGCGACCCCGACCACTAGCTCCTTGAGCCTGACATGGGATGCCTAGTGGTGGTGGTGGAAGGATGTCATAGCAATGTTCACCACCCATAGCATTTACCCCTGCTAGCCCCACCTCTCTAGGAAAAACCATTCACTATCATGGGAGATATTAGAGAACAATGTTGTCTCTATCCTGGATGTATGTAAACTTTCTACATGTGATACATGGAACATCTAGTGAGGTTGTCTCATGATATGTGACCTCATTCATCATAATCACAACACCTCCCCTCTACAAGATTTCGTGGTCCTTTGTCTTGTCCCAAACCATGTTCCTTATCCAAATCATGAGGAGGTATCATGTGTCAAGATCCCATCATTTGGTTTCTATTAGATGCTACAAATGACTCATCCCAATGATACCAACTGCCAGCTCTAACTACATAAAGTACCTCTACCAAGAATCTCTCTATCGTTATTGATCTCTCTAAAACAAAGTCATATGTGGGGATGCACAAGGGTTCCTTGCTGGAATGGATCTTTATGCGTATTCCCTTATCAAATTGAAATTCTAGAAATAAGTCATCCCATATCATGTCATGGGAGTACCATTTAAGGTATTGAACATTTTCACGTACTCAGCCACTTTCATCCCTCCCTGATACAGCCTCAGAAGCTCCAAAATCTGAACTATGTGAAAAAACATGGATATTAATCAGCATGGAATAGCTACTAGATGTTGGACCATGATATTATCAACTCAATGTGCATCTAGGTAAAAAGAACTCCACCTATGCCCATAAGCTCCATGAAAAATGTTAGTTACTAGAGCAATCAACTAATCCATCTGTGTTCGGATGAGCATGAAGATACAGACCATTCAATCTAGCCAATCCTCTACTATCTTAGGATTTATCTCACCATGGAACCCCAGTGGCCCTTGGCACTGGAACATGCGAAGTGCTTTAATCTTGCACATGTTCTTTTCCTGATCTACTGGTATGATATGTTACTTAACAGGTTGAGTTTATGCTACCATCTCGCCAGAGGAAGAAGCTCATGGGATGGACCTGGAACTAAGGCCTCATCACTCATCAGATCATCTTCATGATTTGGAACTAATATCCTAATTGGCTATTATTGTGGAGGAATCTAGAAATTTAATCAAGACGTACCATAGTCATATGAATATATATATATATATACATATATAACAATAATGGAGAGCTGACTCAAACAGGAAAGTCAAAGACTCAATACAATATAATTCATGTACTAATGAACCCTTAAAACAATTTCCAACCATCTCAATCCAAAAAGTAGGTAGTCAAGGCCTTGGTGAATGGATGCGTCATCTTCCCACACTATCACTAGATTCCCTAGCCTGATAAGTTTACTTAAATTAATTTGACACTTTTTCCCTAATCTCAACTAAATCCTTGTAAGGGGACTTCAACAAACACCATATAAAGGTTTGAACGACCTCTAATAATAATATTATATAACCCCACCTGAGTCGGGGCTCAAGCCGCCTCTACCCTAGGCTAGCCTCCAAGGACATGGGCTAGAAATCAACGTTAAAGGCATAACTAACCAGGGGGGAATTTTCCTAAGTATATATATAAACATAAAAATCCATCTTAGTTCTTAAGTGCGGATAAGGAATAACAATAGATGAAAAATACTAAGGGAACAACATTCATGTAAAACATCTAGATAGTACAAGAGTACAGTAGTGTGAATTGAAATGTAAAAGAGAAAAATACACACCCAACCAAGAATATGTGCCCTTTTAAAAGAACTATAAAGTACAATACTGATAGATCCCAACTCATGATATTAAATCTGTGACCATTATATGTGGTCCAAAGTATGAGGTGTCCCTATGCTCCTCTAGAGTCACCACTGACCTTTCCATCATCTGTATAAGCCACACAATATGCAGGAAAATCCCATGAAGGGGTTAGTATATACATACCCGGTAAGACTCCCTGAAACCTAAAGGGGGAGAAGTAAGATATAAATAGGAATATAATGATAGTAGATAGTAAATAAGAGGTTGCTAAACCCAAAGTAAGAGAAAAAGTATCTTCATCCAAGAACAGGGGGCTCAACATGATGAGTATATGAACTAAAAATTGAGACTTTTCCACCCATAACAGGAGAGTAAAATCATTCATGAATGAGAATCCCAACATGGAAAGAACATGAAATACCACATGGACCTTCACATATCAGGGAAAAAGAGTAACCAAATATAGAGGCATGGATAAAATTTTACACATATTTTCTCAGTCGAAATAAAAGAAAATGAGAGAGAATGGGGATCTCTGTCTCATAGATCAACCAAGAAAAATGAGTCTCCTGCAGTTCCAAAAGTCCATATATGATTCAAGTCATCTCATGAATCTACCCATAAGTATCCATCTTAAGGATCACAACTCACCAGTGGGCCACATATCCAAGGGTCACAAACTCCAATTAGAGAACTATCACCCCAGTTATTCAAGGGGGGGGGGGGGGGTTGACACTATAGTATTAGTAGAGGACGCACGCCCAAGATGATGGGGGGGGGGGGGGGGGGGGGGTTCCACACTATTGTAATGAGGATACATGACCTATCTAATAAGGGGTTACACTAGGAATGTAGAAAAACTAGTCCTAAGCTGTTGTGGGGTCCCACTCTATTGGTTGAGGACTTGTTCCCTTTTGTAATAGGTGTTCCACTTAGGTCATCAAGGACATGTGCCCTATCCGATATGGGGGATTTTACTTGGTAGTGTAGAAGACCTACACCCAAGCTGATGGGTGGTTCCAATATATTGGTCAAGGACCCTATCCCTGGTGATATAGGGGGTTCCACACTAGTCACTAAGGACCCAAACCCTATATTAAATGGGTTTAAACTCTATAAGGTAGAGGAACATCATGTAAGATGATGGGGTTTTCACTCTATACGAAGCATCTGGTGAGCCCACCTGATTACTGCCATCATCAAGCATCTCCTCAGTAAGATTCATTCAAGTAATAATTCACACCATATCTCAAAATCACAACAAAGGGAACAATCAAGTTCTACATAGAAAAACACTCAGGATAGGTTACTCATTGCCCAAAATTAGAGTTTAGATGAAGGAGATATAGAAGATTGATGTTAACACAAACTGATCCAAGGGGTACATGGTATGTTTGGGGACACACATGATGAGTGTTCCCACTGCATCACTTGTTCATTTCCCTAGATGTACATGGATATCAGTCTATGTATAAGTACATGGTGTGTGGGTGATATACCTGGCATGCCCATTTCACTTGGGGTCCCACCCATGTGTGTGGTCATCTGCATGTATCTAAGACATGTTTGTGTATTTTACTACATTGTGTTCCCCTCTACACAGGATACCCCCTAGTTCTATGTTCGTGCCTATGTAACCAGGATCATGGAATGTGTCTATTCATATTCTCTCACACCTGTCTCATCAACATGGGAAATGTGTTCATAGTGTTTTGGGGGTCTATACAGTTTTCCACCATTATGAAGTCCCAAAACCCTAGCCACCATAGCCAAGTGGCTACACAATGTATGTTCATCATAGTGCACAACAGGTAGTCAAGTTTTTTCACAATTTCTCATATTTGGTTTCAATGCTTCGAATACGTATTTTCCCACATAGATCTTGACACCACACCATAAAAAATCAATGGATATGGTTGTGGATTATCGTTTTGGGCATCATTTTCCTAAAATTGAATTCTATCATTACTTCAAGGTTCTTATTTATGAACTACACATCATTATTCTCTTTGTTGATAATGATTTTATATCTAATCATCAAAATGATTATCCAGATCATGGAAACGTCTTAGATATATCCTTGATTCATTTTAAGGACCATTGTACATCATTTTATCTTGATTTTGAGGGTCAAGTAGGGCTCAATACTGATGGACAATGTCAAACCAAGATTTTATTTTCATATTGGTAATGAACATTATGAAAAAGGATTGAAAGGAACCACAATTTATTTGAATGAACTTTTCAAGTTTTATTGTTCAATGATTATGAACAAAGATATTAAGGGTTAGAAAATAAATATTAAACAATTTAATTTGTACTTAGGTGCATGCTCAAGCCATAATTGGCACATATCAATAGAAAGTAATTGATCTACTCAATAAATTTAATCAAAATGGGAACAATACATAATTTGATGAGTCCTACCAAGAGATTAGATCATTCATCGATTAAGAATGAACTCACAAATGATTGAAGGAATTCATTACGTTTCTTGCATCCTGATATGCTCTAATCTATAGTTTTATCATTTTCTGAGGAGATTCGCCAATAGAAGGAGGGGAAGAACATTTCTTGATGATTCCATGGTTATGAGGCAAACCATGGGTAGATTTACATAATAATTTATTTATAGGAAAATTCTATTAAATTAAATGAATTATTGAATGAATTAGTTACTTAATCAATCCACTAAAGGCATTGCTAAGAAAATAGATATATGAATTCCCCACACTGACCTATTTTAGGACATGCCTGGGGTAAAAAATGTGTTTTAGACTCAAGCATGGTCTGAGATTTCTGATCCGAGCATCCATTTTAGAGTTATCCTATTTTCATTAAGAAACAATTCATGTTAAAAATAAAATATATTTAATATTTTTATAATAATAATTCAAGGCACACCATGACACAGAATCACACATCATCTTATTGACTATCTTTAGAAATATATCTAGAAATATTTCAGTCTTGTATGGAAAAATCCATGTCACTAAATTTAGATTATTTAAATGTTTTACATAATATAAATTGGAATATAAATTTTTATATATCTTATTAAATATCATATATTTATACAAAAGTTATTATAAAATGAAAATATAAAGGAGTGTATGTTTGATATAAATATAAAGAGTTTATATGTATTTAATAATGAAATGTATATAATGAATAGCTAAACTATGATCTGTTTATAATATACTATTATGAATTATTAAAATATAGTTTAACTATTGTTTAAATATGAAAATTATTCATTTATTTTTTTATTTTTTATTCATAAATGTAACCATTTTACAATTAATGGATGTATTAGTTAGTTTCTATAATTAAAATAATTTCTTAAATTATTACACAAGCATATAAGGAGTTATATGCTAGGTATGACAATTGATTTTGATTCCTTCTTCTTTTAATTTAAAATGTATTTGGTTATGAGCTTATATTTGACGATTGATTATAGTTTTTACATATGAGGACTCAAAAATATGATGGAATGAGGTCTCTCTTCAGTAATGTATCATTTGAGTGGATGATTTTGGTTTGGACTGTTCACTAGTTGGGTGGATTATACCTTGTCTAGAAAATTGTGGGATTATTAGTTATTTATCTAAGAATAATCCTGTGAGGTTTTTTGATTTCCTATTATTTTAATCCTTTATATGAAGGGGTTCCAAGTAACTTACACATAAGATGTTTATCAAAATTGGTGGATTTTAATTGGGGTTAGTAACAAAAAATTTATTTTTGTAAAGAGCTCCACGTCAATATGGTTTGAACATATTGATTTGGTTAATAGAGAAATATTACAAAATAAATTTCTATAATTAGGTATTCATGTAAAATTAATAACATGAGATAATATTCTGTGATTTAATCCCATTTAAAAAATCTACGTGTCATGTTTTTGACTAAAACCAGTAATTCAGAAGATTCCATCCTCCAACCCAAAAGATACTTTTAGAACCTGAAGTGTATAATAAGAAACCTAGGAGTTCAAAATAACGACAGGAACCATAAAAATAGTGTCCAATACTACAAATACTAAACACCCGCACACACTTCACTAATCCATCATCCAATGATTTTCAGTACCTATATTTCAACATACAAGATCTTATGCAAAAGACAACGTACATTTAAGAAAAAACATGGGACATTAAAAAAGAACAGTCATAAGACATGGAATACATGGTTCCGAAAACTTATTAATCTATATGGGGAACAATAAAACCTTTTATTCAAGGAAATAAAAATAATATAGAGTAAGGTTAAAAAGTTAAACCTCCTTCTAGAAACCCTTTCTAATCGGAGTTTCTATGGTTTCATTCCTTTAACCCTAAACATTAATAGAAAAAACACCCTAAGGATACCTCATATTGAAAAATCATTTTGTAGTAGCATATATTAGGGATGTCCCCCTGCCACCAGTAGGAATCATCACAACTTAGTCCGGTTGAGTAAGTGAAAAAACCCTCTTTTTATAGACGTTCTTCAAAGCATCTTGCATATACCTCTAGTTTCACCACCTTCTGATCTTTATAGACATCCATCTATTTAGTAAAGGTGAAAAGCTAATCTCTGCCACCTCAAATGATCCATCTAATACATAACATTGTCTCCATATTATTTACTTAGTTTATTATATAATGTGAAAGATTTTGGAACACATTTTCTAGCATCATTAATTCTATTATAATATGGAGTCTTCCTCCACTTTAAAACTTCACAAAACCTAGAATCAGGTTTCCACTAAAGTGTATACAACTAGAACTAAGTTCCTTTATAATCCTGACACTTAGTCACCGTTTTTTTCACCGTTCTAAACTTTATAGGTTTAGTCGAATTCCATACATCTCAACATTTATCCAGAATATAGTTCTCACACCAAAACCATAAAATCACATAGTTGAGATTTTTTTCACATTTTAAGCATAAGAATATCCCAATTTAAGGCCATTTAGACGTCTTTTACTGATTACTTCATCTATTTTCTATTATCTCTTCATTTACAGTATTAGTGTAGTTCCCTGCCATACATTCAACCTAAGATGCAAAGTAGTAACAATAGGATTTTATAAACTTTGATCACCCAATTTATAATACAAAATACATTTTAATTCCTTTGTTTATATCACCACAAATGAAGTAGGACTAATTGCTATCTAAAGTTGTTGAAGATCCATAAACGTTTCATGTTGTATACTATATATGTGGAACCACTATTTCTATACCTTATATATCTAAAAATCAGTCACCTATATTTAAAAATATAATATATTTTAGTATATCTAAATTCCAAAACATTCATGAAATTTAACTTTATAGTACTTTTAGAAAGTATAGTATCTTTGAACTAATGAACTCCCACTAAAAAACCCAACACCATTCAATCACCATTTTCTTCTTCAAACAAGGAAATTAAGGTCCTTTACACCCACTCCATTCCAATCACGTTCTAAATAATATGAGGTTCCCCCTCATCAAAAAGTAAATTTTGTAACTCTTTTATATTATATAAAAAAATCCTAAAAAACATAAATGGTTTTCTTTACCATAAAATTAGAAAAGTAATGAGTCCATGATACAGTGGTTTCCCTCTTCTGATATCAACATGGTGGTATGTGTTACTTCCACAAACATCAAGTGAGACTCAAATAGACAATTTATTCTTTAGAAAAAAGTATATCCAGATGATCCATAACTAAATGAAATGAGAAAATTATCTACACCATGAAACCACACATGGTGTGCTTGGTATAAACTCCTCAAACTATAAGATAATACTCAATAAGATATTCTAAAACATCCCCTCATTCCATGAACTATACCACATAAATCTATAAGTAAATACACTCTTAATTATCCTCATGTATTCTTTAAACCAAATTTCAAAATCAATAAACATTTCAAAACACCATGGAATTGTATGGGAGTAAAAAATGCATGCACTCCCATGCCACATTATCATTAAAGTTAAAAAGTATAGAATCCATACGAGAGTAACTAGAACTATTCATTATTCTAATTCAAAGAACATTGTCCTTCCAAAAACAAGGAAACCTTCCCCTACATCCAAGAAATCGTCGATTTCAATTTTGGCACTCCCGGTAACCTTGTTCCGGAATTTATTTTCATAAATAAGTGTTTTCACCCATTTTTATATCCATGTTATTAAGACACTCATTCCAAAACCACCTATTACTGAAAGAATATTTCTACTAGAATGAATACTACTTTTGAAAAAACACTCAAGTTACAAACCTCCATATTTTACACATTTACACAACCATATAGTCCAATGAATGTAATTTTTATTATATCATTGAATATTAACATTTATATCTAGATAATATTTAGAATCACTATAGAAATGAGTGTGTATGGGTCACACTCCTTTTATCCATACAACAACTCATTTTTTTATTCTCTGGAACCACTATATTTTCTAATTATCACTTGTACTATTAACTGAATCTTATATAACTTAAATTTTTTGATCCCCTTATTAAATTTCAGTAATTAATCCTCCGATCCAACTAACCACACCTCAAGAAGGATGAAAAACTCTCTATATAAAAAAAATTACCTCTATTTTAGTTATTTAACTTGAATAAAATCTATAACATGCCTTCCAAAACATGCATTTATGTTCCAGTGGTCTCATACCAACCATTTCCTCTAAAAATCCAGATATAGAACCGAGAACCAGTCGAATCACAAAATATAAATCCTATAAATCCTTATATAGATCATCATATTTGAAATATTACTTCTAAGATATGTGTCATCTCATACTTATATCTTATATAACAATCTACATCCTTGATTTCATAACATTACATTCTACTAAAAACCTCACTTCAAGATGACTCCCATTAATGATTATTATAAAGTATCTAGGAGTGGAGATTTCATACATAACTATAATTAAAATCATTCCACCATAGAATTATCTATTCAGGGATTACCATATTAAAATATAATCCTACCAACATAATGAAAATACACTAAATATGAGAAGTGTAAAGGGAAAACATTCTTTCCACGGAAATATATCAAAATTCCACGTGTAGAATCATTCCACTAAACTCGGATCTCGAAAAATTACTATGGCCTAATCCTTTCACAGTATCTAATAGTTTTCAAAAATAACTAAATAATGATTTTTTAACTTAATAAAATGAATAATAAGAACCCAACAATCTAAATAGAAAGATCAATATCTGAGTCTTGGATATATTCCCCAATATCAGTTGCAACCAAGTCTCTTATAATAATTATTTTTAATAGAACTAATAATTTATAATTACCATCCTCAAAACTAGAATATTGTTTTCAACCTTAAGTGAATGATATGTAACATGAAATTACATAATTACCACTAGAACCATGTACTCAGTATATAGATCTTGGAAGAACAAGCACCCCAGTCACTAGGTTGATCTGTCATCCTTTAGTTTTGATTAACTATATTTCTTCATATAATGTCTTCAACTAAAGAATATATATAAGAAATAATAAAAATTTTATATAAAAAATGAATAAGAACAACATAATAATTCATTGTATTAGATAAAAGTCCTACTCTACTAGGGGTAACACTATAAACTTACATTTAAATAAACATAAAGAAGAGAAAACATGGGCTATGTGAGACACCTCCTTCTAAAATCCTTACCCATATTGAGTTATAAGGTACTCCTTCAGAAAACCCTATATAGTAATACATAAAACTCTCCATAAATTCCTCTGGTTGAAAATTATTTCAACAACTTGTTTCACTAGGTAATTCTCTCATAGTGTGAAAAATCACTACTCAATAAATTTGAGCATGTGAATTGTATACTCTATTTATAGAGTTGGTCCACAAAATCTAGTTTCTCTATCGAGTTATAAATCCTTTAAATCCTCATCGTAATCCCTATATTCAATCAATGTGAACATTTTTTCTTTATAACCTAAACCTATCCATCTTTTGAATAGTTCAATACACATATTCACTACCACTTTTCCCAGAGGATAAGAAATATTTTGGAACACATCCTCCAGATTCTAAACTTCGAAATGATTCTAGAATCATACTGATATGCAATACTATACATCATCAAAAAAATAAGTTTCCAAGCAACTACACGCATCCAAGACCATGTATCTTTCACATATCATCACCTAGTCACATCTATAGCTACTAAGATTCTATACTTTCTTTGTTATGTTAGAACTACCACTAATGGTTCTTTAAGCTTACTTCTAAATCTTCTATTCATGAAATTCCTGCATTTAACCAAAAACTGTACTGACACTAAACCTAAAATTATATATTTTTTAATTAAAACATGTGTAAATTCACCTATCATCAAACTAGGCAGGTGATGCTAACGTTGAGTTCTCAAGGATTATATTTTGTAGGAAATTAATGAGTGAACTAATATGATAGGATTAAGTGTCCATTTTCTAATTTTCTTTGGATAACACCTATCTAGTATACAATAATAGTATTATGTTTTCATATGAATGGTGTAGCATGAATCCATTCTGATACATTATGGTAAATAGTTTTCCAAACTTCTATCTAAGTTCCTTATATTATAAGATTGGAATGGTGGACTACTTAAATAAATTATTAGTGAAATAAAAATCAATTCATGCCCATTATCGACTAAAATTTAGTTCCTTTACTATTAACAGATATAGTGAAATATAAAAATGTTTCATCATTTTATTAGGATACTATTGACTAAAAACCATTATTAAATGAAAATGACACAAAATAGTCATTTGATAAAAGATTTTATTATAGATGTAATGGAATCATTATTTTATTATATCTTATCATTGGGAGCTATCTTAAAGAATTAAAAAATTAAAAGAAATAATTTTATGGACTGGTACTAAGACCAAATAATAGTTCTTCAGTAAGAAGTAAATTCTTATGTGTTTAAAAACACATTTCATAAATAAGTAATGGGTGAATTCATTAAAATTGGATAGGGATACTAATGAAACGAATATAATGAAATCAATAAAAAAATTACTCTCATTCATATGACAATAGAATATCTGTTTTGAAAGAAACATTAGAAAATTGATGAATATATGGTGATAAACAATCTAAAAATGATTCTTTAGGAATACTAAATCCATGAGAGGTATGAGGTGTTAATGAAACTATTTTTGAGAAATATAGAAGAAGGTACATTGGTATCTACTCATGAACCCAATTTTATTTGGAATTTCAAGGATTTAGAGAGGATGGTATCACCTATCAAACATGATTTATCCATGTAATTTATTCTAAAGTAAGTACCTTAAAGGATTTAATGGTTCAATGTGAATTATAATGTGAATGAGTTTAAAAGAATTTTACCTAATTACTTTAATACGTTGAGTATCGATGAGAAATGCATAAGAGGTATAGTATAAAGTTCCATGGTGATGATGTAAAATTAAAAGGGTAAATTATTATCTTGATAGAAATATAGAAGGAATGGAGAGTCCACACCACTATCTGTTATAGATAATAGAAAAACGGTAGTTATTTACTTATGGATAACCTATCCCATGAATATGGAAGTGTTAAAAATAATTATAGTGCATCAATATACATTGTAGATATTCCTAGTAAGGTATTAATGTTATTGAATTAAATTATCTTGTTCTCAATGGTATATGATACTAACTGTATGTTTCAAAATTTTTAAAAAAATATCAAAGAATAGAATTGATAAAAGATTAAACATTATAGTTTAAATTATATATTAAATTGATAGAAAAATGGGTGGATTATTTAAGGTTTTAGATGTAATAGATTACATAAACCTTGAGTGGATCAAAATAGAGATTGTTTTATTGCTATTGTGTTTAATTATTTTATGGTAATAAGTGTAGTTGAAAATATAGTGTTTTTATTAGTAAATGGGATGATTGTTTTATATAAACATTCTCATTTTTAGAATAATGATCATTACAATAAAAATAAAAAATATGATATAGAAATAATAGTTTATTTTTCAATATTCTTGCTAATGGAGTTAAGTGTTAATTCTAAATGCAATGGTGTTTGTGATTATTATAAAGATACTCTCATAATAACATGATTTATAATATCCTTGTAGGATTATATTTAGAAACATAGAAGTTAAATACCATTAAATAAAATATTATACCCATTAAAATGAAAAGCGAAAGTAACATAATATCCAAAATGGTTTAGAGTTTATTGATAAAAAATTATTTTAAATAGTTACATTAGTTACCAATATATTTTAGGGAATATTTTTTATGGAATATGTTCCGTGAATGATGATGATGATAAAATTTGAAAAAGAAATCATTGAAAACTAGAGTTATTAACATCATAAAATTTTATTTTTGTTAATAAAAGAAGTTTTGAATACTATATTAAAGGATTTAAATTGTATGAATATAAAATCTATGTATCATAATAAAATGTGTTTTCATTATAGATTTTAATCACTAAAAGAATTTATTGAGAGAAATTTTATTAAATGGTTACATTGAGATGTGTTATGAATTTCCTAAATGTGTAATGAGTTTAGCAAAAACCCAAAAAGCGTCTTATACATAAGTATGATCTGGAGATCAATCATATGGTATATGACTAGATAGAAACTTATGTTTGTTTTTTTAATATTATTAATAAATTTTAGGATTAGAAAATGTATCATGATATTCAAATTAAAAAACCCGCTTTATCATTTTGTCACATCGTATTATTATATTATGTGAAGGGAAGCGATAATTCAAATCTAAAGTATGATGTTAATTTATCCATAATAAAATTTTATCATAGAGTATAATAGCTTCTGATGAAATATTAATGTTATTGTTTGTAATATTCTTGTATTGAAAAGAATATACTCCTGAGGCACAAAAATAGTTTTTAGACCTTGATGACCCCTAAAGTATACCAAATTGAGTATCATTCACAATTGATTTGGTATATTAGGGGTTCATGTTTTATATTAAATCCACAAACACTATGTTAGTGAGATACCTGGCATGATAACCTTCATAATTTGATATCTTTATTTTTTAATACTTAAGGTTTATATAATAAGGGTTGTTTGGTTATATTTTAATCATGTATTTGGTTAGATATTATGTAAGATGACATTTTACCTCTCTTATGATAAATGTTACATATTATCCTTTGATTGGGATAGGTAGAGGAAATGTATTGAAATTCATAGAAGGTACATGTGATGTTCTTTTCTCTTGGGGTGAGTGGAATGTGATGTCCCCATCCATTTAGAATAGTGTCATGTGATGTATTTATTGACCTTTGATTCTATATTCATACAAAAGGACAAATATATAGGTTATATGGGAATATCATAATCCATGTACCATGGTCACTCGATGTATTTAAGAAAGGTATGACATGATTATGAGTTCATACATATGATGAAACTAGTGGAAACATGTATAGAGATAAATGTGTTTGATAGAGATCACACCAAATTTTATTTTATATTAAGTGACATTGATTCTTTTATATGATTCTCTTTTTCTTTCATATATGAATTTGTAAATTCACATTTGTTTTCAACACTAAAAATTCATTTGGGGTTAAACTTTTTAGTTGAATAAATGATGATAATGTTTTAAAAATCGTAGATATATTATCCAAAAGAGTTTTAGAGTTTATCTAAAAGAGTTTTGGATATATATTCACAAATTATTTCATATAATGTGATACACGTTGAAATTAGTGGTATCTTTCCAAAATTTCTTTTGAAGATATCTAAAATGTGTTTTGGGTATGGTTTCGTAACTCATCTTATATGAAAAAACATAAGCTAAAATGATATAAAGTATATTAGGCATTAGTAATAGTGGGAGATTGATATATATATATATATATAGCCAAAAAGTCCGAGAGACCGGAAAATCATCCTCCCACCAAATTATTAATAAAAAAGGGTAAACAACAGAGTACAGCTCAAAGAAGTGGATCCTTACAAAGCCTAGTATAAGCAACACCAGCACTATCATCATGCACTAGTCCATTGCAATAATTGGGTAACACAAAAGACCAGCTGGAACTGACCTCCATAATCGCTCTTTTAGAAAGAGCATCAACAACCTGATTTGCCTCTCTGTATACAAGTGAGACATCAAGACAAATCCTCTCAGCAAGCTTGAGACACTTTATCCAAGCATGTAGCATTCTCCATGGGACATTCCTGGATCGGTCCTTCAGGATCTTCACTGCAATAGAGGAATCTGACATGAGCCATAACTTTCGCCACCCATATCAAACCGCATACCTGATTGCTTTTATAATCTCCCAATGTTCTGCTTCAATCGCATGCCCAATCCCAATGTAATGAAAGTAGAAACCTTTCACAAAGCCCATAGAAGTCCAAAAAATCCACCACAACCAGCCATGCCCGGTGCACCATGGGCCGCTCCATCCACATTGACCTTCAACAAATCACGAATTGGTGGGATCCATCTAATGTACTTCATCACACATGACCGCCTCCCCCTTCCACTTACACCAAGATTCTTCAACAGTGTAAAGTCAGAAATATCATTGTTCATGAATCCATATTGATGTACCAAAGTAATCTGAATGCTTTGGTGAATAAACAATAAACCTTCCTTAAATAGGGGAATTCCATTATTAAAAACCACACTATTGAGCGCTCTCCAGATGTATGAAAAACCGAAATAGTAGCAGTAGTGAGTAGGTTTTTCACTAGCTCACTTGCTTCTATTTGAATCACCGAGTTGAAAAATGAATCAACCGAACAGAATGTGAAACAGCAGTGAAAAATGGACTGTAAGTACAGCCATAAGCACATGGGATAGGTTTTATGCTATTTCGTATTGTAAAATATTGGAATGTCATACGGTATGATAAACAAATTCAAATAGGAATGTTCTTTGATTATGTATATATTGTTTCATATGATATAAGGATATCATATTTGTTCAACCATAACCTCTAAAATTTTTAATATTCCTTATAATAAGGATCAATGAATCATTTTGTAAAATTCATACATTTTCCTGTGAATTTTAATTGAAAATAATCCTTAAATTTTAACATTTTAATATCTATTGAATGTTTCGCATCATCGATTGAGAGTATCATATGATGAAATTATTTTGGGTTATAATGGTTTAAAGATAAAAATATATCTAAATTATATACTAATTAATAATAACGTATGATTAAATTAAAATATTTTAGATAGAATATCTAATAAATATTTGAAGGAGACTTATACATAAGAATTTTTGTGGGTATTCCTCAAGAGATCCATCAGATGATATGATCTCTTTATAAACTTTTTCTTTTTCAAATCATGATACTATAATATCAGAGAATAAATGATAGTCTTGGCCAAAAATATTGGGTGATTTGGTATATCACGTGGATTCACCATGGAGGGAATATTTTTTTAGTTGTTCCTAGTGATATTCATCAAGTATAGTTGTATAGAAATGAATGTTATGATCTCTAGTATAAGGTTAAAATTCAACATTTATATTATATATGGTATCAATTTTAGTGAATCATGTTCTTAGGTTATATAGTTTCTAATGATTTACACTATACTTATAAAGAGTTAATCAATCCATAGAAACCTAACACCCATACCTAAGGGGCCTACATCACATATTTCCCACTTCCACATAAACTTTTATATTCACCTTCTAACTTCCCATATGTCATGAATTGACCTCCCCATGCCTTGAACATGGCTATTTGACAACATGGGTATTATATAATACCTTTGTTTCCTAACCAAAACACCATAGTCTATTACCCACCAGGTTCACTTATAAAACAAATGATTGTCCCCACAGGCCAACACATGTTCTTTTAATATACCTTTTCTTTACAAACATGCACACTAGAAAACATCATAGGAGTTTCCAATCTAAACAATACACTAGAAAAAGAATGGTTAACTGTGAATTTATAATCAATTATGCTCCTAAAAATAATGGTGAGCCTATTAATATGGGTAGTGAAATTTACCCTTATAAATCACTCTTTTACAAGGGCATTACAATATTCATCAAATTAAGGAAATATATCCATTTCAAGGAGCCAAAATCTCAATCCCAAGTTGTGTCACTACAATTCCATCTGGGTATTGGTTCTGATACCATATTTAAAAACTCAGCCGTCCTAATCCATGAACATGGTCACTCATAGACACCCAAGGAAACTTACTTGGAGTACATCCATCTTAACACTACTCTAGACCAAGATCACTTAACTATGAGGTTATAATTAGGTAGGCTATAGAAAATAAAGGCACACTTTGATTACAAGGGTAGAAAAAAACTTCTTGTAAATATCACTTTTTCGTGGGTGTTACACCCTCCATCCCATTAATGCACAATTCCCTTTTATGAAACCCAAATATCAATCTTATGAATTTAAATTGTACTTTTAGCTAGGTATTAGATCTGAAACCAGTTTCCATGGCCTAAAATACCTAGGCTATGAACATGATCATCTGATCGCATGGATTGTTATTAACACCATGGTTTCCTTGTCATCACATCAGAGGATATTACCAACTAGGGTCACATATAATACTAATGATTATGACCATAGAATAACACATTTTCTTTTAGTGTAATTTTTCCAGACTCACTCACACACTAATAAAATTCTTATGATGTCACCCATCCTAAGGCTACTCCAGGCCAATATTACTTAAATGAAAAGTTCTAATCATGTAGACTCTAGAAAATAATGAATCACCTTATTATCATGGGTAATAATAATTAGTCTTTTAAATCTCTATTTTTTATGGGTGTTACACTTGTATCATTACTAATTTAGGTTCCAGTTTATCAGGTTACTCGGTGGAATCCAGTGGCAAGATGATGATTTTATTATGAGAGAGAAATGAATGGGTGGTATAATAATTTTATTATCTAATATCCCCTTTTTAATTATAAAATATCACTCTAAAAAACTAATTAAACCCCTATTACCATAAAGGAACTCTTTTCGTGATTTGTGTTATTAATTAGTAAAACATTGGGAGTTGGCGGTGATAGAATAATTATGTGATACACTTTTTATGAGGAGATATCATGATGATTTCGTATTTTTGTTATGTGATGTTTAGGGATTCATACATATTTTTAGTACTTTACTCTTGATGAATGTCTTAATATAACAACTATTTATGGTTTCTTATCCACTACCTTGTATTCTTTGCTTATTATTATTGAAACATAATTCTCCCTAGATCATTCCTGAGACCTAGGCTCAAGTATACCATGAGGATTAATAACTCCATTCTTGTCTTGTCAAATCTAATTTAGGATCATGTTTATCAGGTTATCTAGGTTGTTTTAGGACTCCTTTAACCAAAAATACACAAAAAATGAAATTAAGATACTGAAATTAAAGGGGATTTCCCATATTAAAGAGGTAGTGGTCATTATAAACTCTTTATTATTTATATTCTCATACCCAAGAATATTCAATTAGATTCGTGAGGAATCAACTATGACCAGAATATTTTATTATTTATGATTCCCACTCCTAATTCTCCTCTTGGATATTTTAATTACACCGCCATGCTCGAAAAAGAAACAAAACTTTTAAATATAACAACTACTAAATTTAAAAAATGATTTAAATAGGGTGATCAAAATAAAATTCCACATATTCCATACTACATCATTAAACAAGATCAGGTGAAATTGTTCAGGAATATACTTCCTTAATTAGGAGACATGAAAGGTTGTGTGCATGTCATTGAACATCGGGGATAAGGTATATGATAAGAGACTTCCTGGAATTTTATAATAATTTTAAATAGTAAAAAATATATTAGTGCTAATTTTACCTAATTTAACATCATTCAATGACCCAATATTATGGAAACATAAAGAAACACTTGATCACCATCACTGAAATACAAGGGTCACATTCTATAGTCAGCATAAGACTTTTTCAGTATTTGATAAATCTTGATACTTTTCCACGTTAGCTTTACCTACTCTTCCATATCCTAAAAAATTCCTGGATAAATTATAAAATAGTTTCCAACCTCCATCCAACAAATAAGAGAGAAATAAATTCTCCCAAATAATTCTTCATATAGGTACATCTTGATAGATAACTAGTAACATTTTTTATAGGGTTATCACACTAAGGAATGTTTATCCTCCCATGAGCCACAAAATATGACAGTGAAGGATGGAATAATATCTTACAAATTCTAAATAGTCTTCTCAGACAATATATTAGTTTAATAATGTGTGGTGGTAATCAATTTTACTTCAGGCTCTAATTATTTTAAAAGTACTTTCCAAAACTAAGATGTAATATTTTTATATCTATTAGAGATTATACCGGATAGTAACCAATGAATTTTTACTATCTATATGAAATAAATATTTTAAAATTCAACAATTAAATAGGATACATTAATTTTGAAAAAAGTGAGTTTTCATAGTTCGATGATCTACTATTACAAAAATTACTTCATTTTTTTAGTTGCAATTTAAATATTATTCATGATATCCATTTTGATTTCATCCCACTTCTATACGGGAGATCTCAATGGTTTAAGTGCACCTAAAATATTTTAGTTGTGTGCCCTCCCTTTATGATAGTTAATTAATTTAATGGAAAATATTTTGATTCCATTCACTAAGGACATACACAAAAATTGGAAACAAATATTATAGTATAACTTTGTGATCCCCTAGTATACTACATATCTAGATGAACCATACTATTTCATCACTACCTATGTCAATATCATAAGAACTAAAAGTATTCTTTTAATGTGTATAAAATAATATACATCATAGAATCAACCATTGATGAAATCATCACCCTCTGGTTTTTTCAAAGGAAGTTGCAGTCTCTAACTCTCTCTAGGGATGATGATGAGTTATCAATTTGGTGTATGTATATCCCACTATGATCCTCCACCACATCCAGGTGAATGTTATCCAAAAAACAAATCAGTCAACATTCATCTGCATCCTATCACACCTTTTGTGGATGAACATTTTTTATAATGGAATCAATAATAGAATTTCCTTTACCAAGAGCATACTAAATGTAAAAATATAAAAACTAGTGATATTCCACCTAGAAAATTAACCTGATATTTAATTATTTTTGTGAGATGATATATTTTTCGACATTGTTTCCCCTAAACACCCAAAAATTATCTACAAATAGTGAACCACAATTTCCAATTATAGGTCCATAGTATGATAATTCAACTCATGGGGGTGATGTTTTTTTGGACCATACTCTACAACTCGATGCTCCTTTATAGGAAATAAACTAAGGTTAATAGAAAAGGCATCATAATGCACCTATTAAACCTCTCATATATAAGATAGTATGAGTATGAGAGATAAAGTTAAATTCCTCTTCAATTCTTGAAATAATGATTCACACTATCCTTACCAAAACCATTAACACATTTATTCATCAAAACATTCATTAAAGTAGCCCTTCCAGATAAATACAAAATTAATTATGGTAAAACCCTAAAATTATGAGAAATTTTGTAATCTTGAATACATTAAAGGTTACTTTCCATGACATGATGGATTATATTTTTTAGAGTTATACTAATATAAAAAATTATGAGATCACATTATCAAGGAATATTACTTCCTTGATCTAAAATGATGATGTTTATGCCATATAATATAATTGATTTTATCATAAAGTCTATAATATATATATATATATATATATCATGTATTTCATTCACAATATTAGTAATAAATTGTGATATCATCCACAAATACCAAAAATAACGTATAAAGGAAGTGATGAAATATAATATTTATTAAATTAGTAAACATTTTAAGGTAAAATTTAATCATAAAAGGAATGAACAAATAATAAAAATTTATATATTAGATCTTGAAAAGTGATTTTGGTATATCTTCTAATTGACCATCAACTGATGATAAATTGGATAAACTTCAATTCTTGAGCACCACATTACTCAGTTTATCAAGTGAAAAAATCATCAAATCATGGTGGAGAATAGAAATTATAAAATATAACCTGATTCAAATTATGATAGACTATATAAAGGTAAATAATTCTATAGTAATTTTTTTCAAAAATAATTGAAGCATCCTAAGGAGAATTCATCTGAATAATGAATCTTTTATCCTATATATCATCTAACAATATATTTAATTCCATCATTTTTGTTGGATTCATACGACACAGGGGAATTGAAAAATGTTGGGAATTAAGAAGATATCAATGGTAATATCATCCTCCCTATAAGAACACAGTCTAGTAAAATCTTCATGGAATAAATTTAGGTGAAGATCCACTATGAGAGTAAAGAATTGTAACCCATTAGATTCTAATACATCTAGCACTACGATACCAATTTTCAAAAATGATCACTCCCACCTATGTCTAGTTAGGTGTATCCTAAGTAGTTTGAAACACTCATTATCCACAAAGTGTATACTAGACACCTATTGGATATGAGAATGATACCATACTATCAAAATATTATTTCCATGCCTGAAATAGGGTCAACCAGTCCACTTGAATGAAATTTAAGTGGTTCATATTGAGAACCATATGATCTTGAAGATCCCTAATTGAAGACACCACCAAGGTACAAAATGAACACATCTACACTGGATCTATTATTTTCCATTTTTTTCAAGAATCATATAGGTGGGAAAAATATCCATTTTTAGACTAAGAAAAGAAACTGGTTTCTAATAAATAAAATAGTAAAAAACATCGGTATAAAATTATACACATGATAATGTGAAGAAAAGTAGGAACATAAATTTAACAGTATAATGACACAATTCGTTCTCATCAATGATGGACTCTATAATGTAGACATCTCATGAAACTTCCTACTAGACATGAGGTGTATATCCCTATATAGAAGAAAATATGGTGGATAACAAGCCTCGACCATCCCAATATCCTCCTCAACTATATCTCCCAAATGGTGGTCAACTACAACCAGTCAACTTATTATCCAACAGAACATCCAATAACTCACTCAGTCGAGGTATATTCCTGATGATTTTGGACACACTATAGTGATAGAATGTTGGAGGTATCCAAACTACCCAAACAAGCGACACAACATTTCATAAAAATTAGATTTCCACTTGATGTTCCTAGAGAACTAACATTTATAGAGCTAAATGGATACCTCTTATAACGTAGGGATGAAGGTACTCTACTCTGCTAACATCTTTGGTGATAATAAATCTTTATATCCTTAAATTGTCATCACATATAAAGAATATATAAAGAATTTCCTAGAACCCAACCTAGAACAATGTTCCCCTATCTAATAACTTCTTTATATCCAATTTTAGTGAGAATGGAATTCATGAACACCTCAAAAAATGTATTCCAATTGAGAAACATTACTTGAATATGTAAAAAATAATTCTTATGAATTTTTAAGAACCTCAAATTAAATACTGAATCACTACTTAGATAAGGAGAAAGGTGGTGTAAATCAGTGATCTTTCCCATATACTCTTTAATATTTATTGATAATTACGAAGGATTCATAAATACTTTTATCTTCAATAAATATAAATTATTTATGTAGACTCTCTAAAAGAAATTGTTTCTAAAAGTTATTCCAAGTGAATCCGTTATGTATCTTCACCCCAAGCATAACATCCCACCACCGGTGAGATTCCCCCTTTTTCATGAAGGTGGATATCTTAAATCAGTGATCATATCAGGTATTAATGATCTCAAATATATGGTGGATTTGAATTATCCAATCATCAAACTATTATTAGAAATCCTTACCTAAAAAATAAAGGATAAAGAAAATTTAATTACTTCATGACATGAAAAGAAGTTGATTCCTTAGGTAGAAACACGTTGACTAGGAACCAAAAGTATCTGAGAAATTCCCTTTGGTAAATTCGAATCAACCACATGTTAATCTTTTAGGTCATGGTTTTCCCCCTTATGGATCAACAATTGATTCTCATCTAATCAGAATACAATATAATAAGACTAAGAAAAACTTGAATTCACATTCCTTTATCAACAACCATAGAATTCAATGCTATGTTAACAAGGTTAAGTCTAATACCATTTCCACCTCTCCCCTTTTAATATTTATTTATCAAAACACTTTTGAATTGAACATTCTATTTAATCATGAATGATTGAAGATAATTTTAAGGACACATAAAACATATTTTGGAAAAATGTAATGTAATATAAGAAGAAATTTAAACAAAATCACAATGGAATAAAAAATCTAGTTATCGGTGTGAATAAGTAAATTATTCTAATAAATGAATCAAATATCAATTCACATTGACCAACTCATTATATAAATATATATATAATTTATTTATTATAAATGATTCAATTAACATAAACCTCTAATTTTTCATATATATAATATAATAATGCATATGCAAGAATGTGGGGTGATATGCAGTCATACTAGTGTCCATTTAACAATTCCATGTGTTGTTTAGAGTGTGTAACTCAAGAGGGGGTAAACTGTGTACCCAATTAAAATTTTTACTAATTTTTTTTAAATAAAATACCATTTTTAATTTAGAATACTCCAGTCAACCAAAATATCAAATTGATATAATGCTTGACCTTTCAAAATAATTCTCAAAAGATTGATTAGGTATCATTACAAAAAAATATTATTACATTAACCATTGAAATCAATTTACTCAGTATAAATCTTATAAAAAATTAATTATGGTTTTCTATGAATGTTGAAGTTTTTGTTTTTGGTTTCAAGAAAATTCATTTTTTAATCTTAGAAATAAAATAAAAAAACAAAAACACATAGAAAAAATAAATACAAGAGGTTCAGTCTCAAGTTGAGACTTAGTCCTCTCCCCTTTGTAATCACTTACAACCAAGTAGTTTTTATACAACTAATTTTTTTACAACCTGAATCAGGTATACAATAATAATAAAAAATCCAGGTCACACATGGATCTCCTCCATAGCATTCATGGGAGTAGAAAATATAACAAGCTATACAGGGACCTCTTCCACCATAATCCTGGGAAACAAGTAAATCAGTGCTTGAGAAGATATCTATTATCTTTAAGTTTAAATTAGGAGATAGTGTGCATATAATTACAGAGTATACATACACTAATCATAATGTAAAGATAAATGAATAAACAGATCATGTAAAGGTGTAGAAATAACAGTGTTAATTTGTCTGTGTTATGGAACTTTTGACTCTTTGAATGTATATTTAATGGTATTTTGAGTCAAGTTTCTAATATTTTCAATGTAAATGAGTGCCATAAAATCATTTTCTATATATATTAATTAGTCAAGATGTTCAATGTGCTTAAATTCATTTACATGTGATTAGTGTTATATATCCTTCGTGAAATGAACACTTTACATCACCTCATATATCTTCACATGTACGTGTATATTTTGTTTTCAGAGTTGTTCCCTGTCATATGCACGAGGGACTGTTATTCCTATTTTTAACATAAGAATCTAGAATCAAGTAGAATCATCAATGTATTATACATCCACATACACAAAGCTAACACAATATTTAATTCATCATTTAAAAATAATTAATAAAAATCATTAAAATAAATTTGATAATTAAATTCGATAAAATAACTATTAGATATATTTAATTCAAAATAGATTTAAACTATAGTAGTGATTATTTAGACCAGTGACTCTCTAGTGGTGTCTAATTCTAGTGGTGGGACACACTCTATTGGTTTCTAAACATGACATTGAGGCACACTCTAGAAGTGTTTATTTCTGGAAGTGAGACACACTCTATCGGTGTCTAAGTCTGGTAATGACATAGTCCAATGGTAAATCTTCTCATTGGTAGGTGATTCAAATATTTAACTATATTTTTTGTTCTAATAGTGACTCTTTCTTGGTGTTGACTAATCCCATACATTTCCAAATTTATGTTCTAGTGATGACACAAATCAGATAGAAGGTAAATTCAGTACTTAGCCAAATTTTGATTTTAGTGGTGAGACATTGTCGACAATGAGTGTTTCCTACACTTAGCCAAAGTTCCCTAGAGGCAGGGACTTATCTCTGACTGTGAATCTTCCTGGTGGTGAGAGTTCCAAAATGGTGACTCTCCCATAGCCATGTTTCTGTAATCTATTTTATATGATAAAATTCTATCAGAAACCATGAAACTCATTAGTATTATAATAGAATTGATTTTTTATCAAACAATCAAGGAGGCTAACAGTCTCCCCCGTTTTGAAGATATCAAATCATGGATGTTTATACACATGGTATCAAAGATAAATCATGTTATTTAATACAACATGGAATCAAAGGAAAGGAATATTCAATATTTATCAAAGATATTAATTAAATGGTATGAAAGGGAAAGAAAGGACACATGAAATTAAACAATAAATAAAAATGAAACAATTATCAAAGAAAAATGAATATATTAATGGGTATTGGAGTGAATTATGGAAAGAGTATAGTATAAAAAAAATACTAAAATAGAAATAAAATTCAAAAAATATTCTCCCACTTTTGGGATTATCAAAAAGTATTAAAAAATTGAAATGAAATGAAATAAAATATGAATAAAAAAAATAACCAGAAAAAAATATTTGGCATTAGAAAATTTATTTAATGTAGACCCCAAAAGTTTCCACAAAAATTAACACAAAAAACATCCCATAAAAGAAAAAGGTATAATGATGAATGGTTATCAGATTGAGATGAGGGTTTAGGATTTATTTTCCCTTCCCTTTATCATAATCATAAGGTTTAGCATGATATGATGGAGCTTGAGGGATGGCTATAGGAACACCAGTCATAGTAGGAGTCTCTATGATGATCATATTCCAAATGTTTTGATTTTCCTCTCTAGGAGAGAGAGTAAAAGGCTATAATCTAGCTGGAAAAATTTCATGTGGATCTCTGTTCACTCCTGATCTTAAATACATTGAATTAGTAGCTTGATGTGTCAGATGATCAGTAACAATTATGACCTTATGGGCTTCCACTATAGTTCCATGCACATGCAGGAATGGTTTCGTGAAATTGAAAAATTATATAATAATGTTCCCACCTCTCCCCATAGCACTAAACAATCCTTTATTCTCTTCCATAAAATGATATATAATAGTATTTATAACCTCCAACTGGTTGACTTTTTCCTTGAAGTCTTGGTAAAATAAATAAAACCTTATATTTTCTACAATGAACATGAAATAATCATCCAAGTCATTCTTGGTTAAAATTATAGACAGACAGAACTTGATGTCTTTTGATATAGTTTCTCTACCATGCTACATTTCCTTCGAATAATCTTTAACAAACATGAGTACATGATTAACATTAAATTTTATTTTCTTTAAGTCACTTGAGGTTGGTCAAGAACAACTCTAGATTCATATGTAATCTATTCTCTAACAATAATTGTAAGAATTTCATCATCAAAAAATAGTAGGAGGTTCACTATAACTATAAGTCAACGAACTAATATTTTGGATTATTTCCAATAAGGTTGCCATGGAATCCTAAAATAAATACTGAATCTCCTACACATTGGATTTTAAGGATTATAATTAATTTTTCTAGCTTCTAGTTTCAATTTAAACTTCTTGAATATGATGCATTATTTCTAGTTGAATATATTGAATCACTATCTCAAACAAATACTGAGCATCATGTTCACTTAACATAGTAACCAAGGTGGGTTGATTCCTCAAATTCCCATCAAAATCACATAATACCTTCCCACTAAATGCATCCAAACCACCCTTGGTGACCATATCCACTAGAATGTGTGGGATAGAAGAAGTAGGAAATGGAGTATAAGGCTCATACCTGGTAGGTACATCAAATTATAAACATTGAAACATGTTATTATCATCAATTTGATCATCTAAGGATCCTTTTGGATCCAATTCATTTTGACGATTTGGTACACCATTCTTTGGTGGAATCCAAACATTACCAAAAAAATCCATATTCTTCAAACATAGGGTAAGTCCAACATTCAATAGTCCTAGAAATAAAAAACTCAATAAATGTAGATACAAGCATAGTTGGAACAACCATAGAGGGCTCAATAGTTCTTTATTCATCAATAACTAGATCAATATTCTCAACTTCCATCTGCTCAACCACAGACATATCAACACCAGTAGAAACTCTCATCTACTAAAAACAAATTAATCCACAACAATATAATCATCAGCAACAACTTGTTGAATCGAAAAACACATGGATTTATCCCCCTCAACTGATGATTATTTCCCCCCACTTTATGACCAATTTATATCCTTAATTAATCTAGGACTTTCATCTTGAGGCATTTCCACATCCTTTTCTTTAATTCTTAAAATTAGACTATCAGGTTCATATCTTCTATCATCATCACTTTTATTATCATCTCCATAAACAAAATCATCATCATCATCACTACCAACATCATTATTTCCATTTCCATTACCTTTATCATCATCATCTTCATCTCCGTATTCTTCATGCCATCATCATTATTCTCATAATAATATTTAAAACTACTCGTAAACTTTTATTGTCTATAAAATTTTTTATCTTCTTTACTTCCTTCTTTTAATAGTTTCTATTTTAGGGAGAGTCTTAGATGGAATAGGTTCTCTATAGGTAATAGTAGGGGATTCTCATGAAAAATCAGAGGCACATCTTTCATCCACTAGAAAATTATCCTCTTTATTTGTGGAAATAAAATATTACATTTTCTCATAAGAATCAGAATAATCAACAATTTCATCAGGCTCCATAACATGATCAACAATATCTCTTGGTCTCTAAGGGTGTTCAACAAGATTAATCTCATCATAAATCTTTTTAATATTAACTTCCCATTACTACTTCTATCGGTTTAAACCGATTTTAATCTTTCAAAAAATTATCCTTATGATTTAGTAACCACCACAATCCACTAAATGTTTTTCATCTTTACCAACCAACCCTTTGGATTTTTCAATTTTAGAAATGGATGTCATAATGATCAACGAATTGTATCTTGAATATTTCTTGGTCATTTACAATATGTGATGAAAAAGGTATATACACATATTTATCTTGTAACCCATTTTCATAAGACATGAAAAATATAGATATTCATATCTAAAAGTGAAAAATTAACCTTTTATTAGACATAGAATGTGCTGGATATTTTTGAAAATTATCTTACACTCACCATCAAGCTCTAAAATAGTTGGTCTTCTTAAAACTCCATATCCTGTTAACTCAGCATGGGAATATTCATAAAAGAAATCATAACTAGGATCTGGAATAGTCCCTTGATGATCATTAAACACACATTCTTGTTGAACATTCAAACATTCACCAGATTTCCTTGATGAAAAGATAATTCTATGGCTATTAATTCAATATTTTTACTCAGTATACATTATCATAAAAACTAAACTCCACATATTGATAATATTGATATATCAACCTAAGATAAAAAGGCTCTCATATTAAGTGTACCAATCCCTCCATAAATGGTACTGGAGAACTTGAAGCACCAAATATTTACTCAAAAGTAGTCAATTTTCCTGTACTTTTTTCTCAAGTTATACAACCCTCTACGAAAGCTTGGGATTTACTGGATCAACTGTAGAAGAACTACTAGACTCCCCTTTTTTTCTTAATTTTAAAAAGAGAATCTTCTGGTAAAGAAATTGTAGGATGATTCACATTGGACATAGAGATAAGATTGATTAGTTCAATTGAAGGTGAAATAAGGAAAATAGATAGGATAATAAAGATTCACAACATGTCTCGATAGAAAAGGAATGAGGAAATAATGTGTTGAGATTACAAAAAAAAATCTTTTTATATCATTTGGGATTTAGGGTTTTCAAAAATAAAAAAAAATTATTTGAATCAAATCATAAATTAAAGAATCCATAAATAAAATAAAACTCATTATTTAAAAATGATTAAGTGAAAACAATGATAAAGTAATGAGAACTCCAATGGTGGGAAGTACTCAACGATGAGAAGTATCAATTATGAGAAGAATAAATACTGAGAAAGATAAACAGTGAGAAGTATCAATGGTGAAAAATTAAAAATGATGTTACATTCACAATGGTGAGACATTCACAAAGGTGACACATTCACAATGGTGAGATATTAAAAATGATGATAAATCACAATGGTGAGAAATCTACAACTGTGAGACGTCTACAACTGTGAGAAATCTAGAATAATGAGAAATCACAACGGTAAAAAATCTAAAATGGTTATTCCCATAAAATTAAACAAAAAAATTGATCATACCTAAATCATGTTTTTCATAATTCATTATCTTATAATTTGACGTCTTAGTAAAAATATTAGCAAGTCGATATTCTGTACCAATGTATTCAAGAGTGATACCACCCTTTTGAAAATTATCTCTGAAAAAGAGATTCCTTAAATCAATATTTGTTGCTCTAGAATGTGAAAATTTATTCTTAGATATGTTTATATTTATTTTATTAAAAAAATGTATATGTACATGTAAGAATTGATATCCATAGTCAAGAAATTTTTGTTCCATATAAAAACCTTTTTGCACGGTAGCTAACTATAGCTATGTATTCAACATCAGAAGTGGAAAGTGGAAAAAAAATTGTTTCCTACTACATAAAATAAAAATAAAAAATTCCTAAAATGTGACATGTTCTAGATGCTCTTTTTTATCTAACTCATATCCACCAATATCAGTATTAGAATAACTAACCTAGATAGATTCATATCCTCTTGGATAGAATAGTCCAAGATTAGTAGTATATTTGAGGTATTTTAAAATTATTTTCAAAACAACCTTGTGTGACTCTTTTGGTTTTTCTTGAAAATGAGAACACATACACAAAATAAAGATAATATCAGGATGACTAGAAGTTGAGTAAATAAGACATAGAAACATACCTCTGTAATTGGTTTGATCGACTCATTTCGTAGATTAATCAAGATCCAATTTATAGGTTATACTAATTGGATTATCAAAACTCTTAGTGACATCCATATATAAACTTTTTAAAATATCTTTATTATATTTACTTTGGTTTAAAAAAATCCCTTCTTTATTTTCAATGACTTGAAAATCAATAATGAACATTATTTTTTCCATCAATATCATTTATAATTAATTTATCATCATTTTTTAAAACATAAAACTTATAGAATTTTTTTAATATCCAAAAATAATATCATCTACATAAATTTTTATAACTGAGACATATTTTTTAATTATAATTAAAATTGGTAGGATTAGTTATCCCTTTTGAAAAACCTTTTGAAATAAGAATGATGTTGAGCCTATCATGCCAAGCTCTATGATATTATTCGAAACCATATAAAGATTTTTTCATTATAAAACACTATATGGAAAATGGAGATTTTGAAAACCAGAGGGTTTTCAACAAAAAAACTCAACCATAAACCCATTTATGCATTCACATTCAGCATCCATTTGATAATTGTTAAAATTAAGATGATTTGTGTAGGTAAAAAGTATTCCAATGGATTAATGTCTAGATATTGGTTTCAAGGTATCTTCATATACTATTCCTTATTATTGACTATACCCTTTTACCACAAGTCTACCCATATTTCTTACTATAGTTACTCATTCTTCTACCATGTTTCTATACACTCATTTAGTTTCTATAGTCAGGGATTCCTTGGGTCTGTCCACAAGTTTGCATACTTTGTTACTTTCAAATTGATTTAGTTCTTCCTGAATTTACATTACCTATAACTCATCATTAAATGAATCATTGATTTTCTTAGGTTCATGTTGTGACAAGAAAGCCTATAGTTCAACCTGATTTATTAGAGAACCTATAGTATGCGTTTCCCGATATATGCATCTAACTACATAATATAAAGGATGGAACTTAAGGGTCCAAAAAGCTCTATAAAATGTGGTGTTGGTTATCTCAGGATATTCTATAGGTTCATGTTCATGTTCTATAAATTCCTTATAACTAGGTTATTTTTACACTTGCATTCCAGAAAAATTAGAAAATGTGGAATTTAATTTTAGGGAAGATAAATCATACTTAATGTTTTCTCAATTATTTTTAGGATCATGTGGATCAGTCTCATCAAATTTGACATGAACAGACTCTTCCACAATTTTGGACCTTTTATTAAAAACACTATAGGATTTACCAGAAGTGGAATAACATAGGAAAATCACTTCATCACTTTTGGAGTAAAATTTTTCAATATTAACCTCAGTGTTAAGAATAAAAAACTTTCAATAAAAAATTGTAAAGTAATTAGATTAGGATATCTACTATTCCATATCTTATAAGAGATTTTCTTCAAGATAAGTCTAATTAAAACTCTATTGATTATATAACTGGTTGTGTTCAAAAACACTTCCAAAAAATAGGCAGGTAATTCATATTCATTTAGAATAGTCTGGACTATCTCTTGATGTGATTTATTGCTTATTTTTACAACACTATTTTTTATGGTTTCTAAGAGCAGAAAAGTTATGACAGTAGAAATTTTATGAGAAAAGGATTCAAATTATTATTTTTAAACTGATGGACATGGTTACTTCTTAACAAATTAATTATATGCCCGTTTAAGTTTTCTACATATCTATCACACTTGGTTAAATAAAAACAGTACTTACTCTTGTGAGGTAAAAGGAATGCCCAAATATACCTAGAAAAGTCATCTACTATTACAAAAACATAGTTCTCCATATTTATACTAGACATTATATATGGGCGAAATAAATTTATATGATCCAAATCAAGATGTTAATAAGTTGAAAATTATTTCATAGATTTGAAATAAATCTTATTTTTCTTCCACTTTTGATAGTGATTATATACTTTATTGTATGGGACCTAAAGATTTCATAGATCCATGAATAAAACATTCGAAGTAAGGTTCTTATGTATATTGAAGTTACAATGTATTAGTCTATTATCCAAAATCCAATATTCTTTAGGGAATTCACTTATGAAAGAAAAATTCAGATAAAATTAAGAATTAAGATCAACAATATAAAAATTTTCATTTATTAAAGCAGTAAATAGTAAAGAATCATTATAATAAAAAACTAACATGCATTATTATAAAATTTTAACAAAAAACCATCATAAAATAATTATGAGAAGCTAAGAAAATTATACTTCAAACCATTATAAAACACAACTTTGGAAATTAAAATAGGATTAGTCTTACCAATTTGTCCAAGAGAAATGATTTTCCCTTTATAATTATGACAAAAGGTGACATGACTACTATTAACCATTATTAGGAACATGAAACTTGAGTAGTAAAATGTTCTATTCCATGAACATATGTTATCCAAGTACCATATACTTTTATAGGAGGTCTTCAAGAAGTTATACTACAAAATAAATTATACAATGAATTATTATGGTACCCAGATTTTCTTGGGTCCATATGTGTTAGTAATCAGGGCTCTAGGAACCAACATTTTTTTAATGGGTGTCTTATAAACATGCTGAAATATTTGTGAAATAAACAATTTATTTGGTTCTTTTAAAAAAATCATGCTATAACATTAAAGAATATATTTAGGTATATATGTGGTCTTATCTATTTTTCTTTGGCCTGGTTGATATCCTATACAACAAATATACTTTTAAGTAATTTATTTTCATAATATTGGATATATAGATTCTCCATCCTTAGTAAATCATTCAAAAATATTCTTAAGTTTTTAATTAGACAATTTAAGTTCAATATTCTCCGTTAATAACTATTCATTTTTATCTTCCTCAATATCGTGTTTGGATTTAGTATTACAAGATAAAGCATGTCCTTTTTTCAAGACATTATATTTTTCATATAGTTCATTTAATGTGTCCATATGAATTTTTTATTATTAAAACATTTCTTCTTGAGACATATATTCTTCATTGTGTTCACTTTAAGAGTTATCATAATTAATCATAAATTATAAATTAGGTACCTCATATTTATTAGTCATGATGCCCATGTTGTCTTAGTAAAAAATCACTTCAGGAGTAGACTCTGAGTCACTAGAGCTTTCCTTAGAGGTACACCAAATTTATTTTATGGATTACATTAATTTTTATCCTTGTATTCATTTTTTTGTATTTCAATTTTTGAAATTCTTCCTTTACATTTCCATTGTGTTCACATTCATAGAAGGTTATTTCTTCTGTGTTTTCATCCTTTCTCCATTATTTCTTCTAGTTGCCTTTTCAATTATACATTTATTTATAACTAGGATTTCTGAAAAAAGTTCTTATTTCTAGAATATATCTTAAATTATTTCACCCGATGGGACATTTCTACATCCATTTATGGTGGGGATTCATCATCACTCGAACATTAAACTTGTATATTTTCATTTTTATTTTATTTTTATTTGTATTTAGTAGACTATAATGCTATAGGTTTTCTTTTGGGATCATCATTATCTACTTGGTTGACTTCTACCTCTTCCTCGTACATCATTATAATTAAAATTAATTCCTAATCTAGAAGGTTTCTATTTACAATAGATTATCTGATTGACACTAATGCCCCTCTCCATCATTCATAATGTTATTTGATCAGCCTCACGATTTTATCTTTATCAAATACTAGATTTATTATTGAGCTCATGGAGATCACAATTTTTTTGAACATGAGATACAAACATGTAATTACTTCATCAAGATTCATTTTAAAAGAACAATTCTTTAATATAAATATAAAATCAAATTTAATCGACACTGGTTGTTTCCTCAAATGAAACAAATAATGTATCCTATATTACAAAAGTATCTTTTCAAGAAAAAATTCAATCAAATTATTAATCTCCCAATGAAGAATAAAGGGAATTTTTATATTTACAATTATTATTATATGCATTCTTAGTAGCTTCAGACCATTTGAATTTAAATGTTGTATGTAATTCATATATATCTTCTATAGTAGTCTATATTTCTAAACCCATACTCTCTATATGCATTTTCGTTTTTATTTTCCACTAATTATAATTGTTTTCATTTAATAAATGTTTTATGTTGGTAACAATAACCTTCTTGTCTATTATTAATTTAAAGAATTAAATTTATAACTAACAGAAATTTATGATCTCTAAAGCATAAATAAAATCACAATTTAAATGTTTTTTGAAAACTATGATACCATAGCTTATACCTATGATGCCAAATTTTGGGTGGAGTGATTATCTCAACAAGGGAATCAATTAATACCCAATAAAAATTCCTATTAAAAAAATTTCAAAAAAAACTATCATAGCTAATTTAAAACAGGCCACTCAACCAAAGACCTAGATCGATATAAGTAATGATATTTTAAAATAATTCTCACAAATTGATTAGGTATGAGTTAAAACAATAAAATATTACATTAACATTAGATATCAATTTAGTCAAAAAAAACATACATAAACACTAATTAATTATATCTATCAAACTATAGGATTTTTTGTAGTTTAAAAAAATTATGTTTTAGATCTTAGAAATAAAAAACACACACAATAGAAAATGAGTACAAGTGGTTCAGTGTCAATATGAGACTTTTTCCTCTCTATTTGTAAATAATCTAATTCTGAGCATTTCATATAAAAATAATTGATCGAAAACCTAGATTGGGTTTACGACTGTAGAACAACTATCTAGGCCACAAATAGACCTCTTACATAGTAATCATGGGAGAACAAAAAGACATGAATCCACATATTGACCTATTCCACTGTAATTGTGGGAAACAGTTAAACTAATGTTTAAGAATATATCAACTATATTATAATTTAAAGCAAATGATAGTGTAAGTTTGTGTATAAATATAGAGTATACACATAATTATAATAATTTTAAGATAAATTAACAATGATTTCAAGTAATGGTTTAGAAATAATAGTATTTATTTTTCTGAGCTATATAGCTTCTGAGCCTTGAAATATATCTTGAATGGTAGTTTGATTTGAGTTTATGAGATTTAAAGTGGAATAGAGTGTCTTAAACTCCCTCTTGCTATCATTATGAAGTAGTCCAGATGTTCAATTTGATTCACTTCATCCTTAGGGTATCACTAGTATAGATCATTTTTGTATTTCACACTTTACTGCACCTCACATCTCTTTACGTGTATGTGTATATTTTGTGTTCAGATTTGTTCCCTTTCATACACATGTTGGAGACTACTTCTTCTTTTTAACAGCAGAATGCAACAAAAAGAAGAGTGATCCACATATCCTACATCCTCATACTCAGGGATGAAATCTTCTTTTATTAATATCTATAATAAAACTAAGAAGGATCATTAAAATAATTTTTAGCATTAAACTCTAAAAACTAGTTGTTAGATGTATTTAATTCAAAAAAATTGAAACATTAGCGGCGAGTCTTTAAAATGGTTACTCTATAGAGGTGTGTAATTATGATAGTGAGACACACTCTAGAGGTGTTTGAGAATGTTGGTGATACACACTCTAGTGGTGTCTGAGTCTCAAGGTAAGATGCACTCCTGTGGTGACATAGGCAAGAAGTTACATTACTCAACGATATGTGACTCCAAACCATATCTACATTTTTATTATGATGGTGACTCATCCCTAGTGGGGATTCATCCCATACTTTTCTAAATTAATGTTATAGTGGTCAAACATAGATAACATTAGGTAATTATGGTACTTATCCAATTTTGGATCTTAGTTTTGAGACATAATAGATGGTGAGTGTTTTGGCCACTTAGCCCAATTTCCATATTGGTTGTGACTGATCTCTAACGATGAGTCTTCAAGGCGGTGAGACTTTTTTAATAGGGATTATTCAATATCCATATTTCTATAATTTTATTTATAAGATAAAATTCAATCACAACACTTTAAACTCATTAGAATCATAATAAAATGTGTTTTGTGCTCATTCAAATAAGGAGGTTAGCACCTAGTATGATTCATAGGACCAAAGTACCTAGGAGAGACTCAAAAAAAGAAAAAAGAAAAAAACTGATATGTTATACTACCTTAAGTAACTCAGAATTCTACCACAATTATATTGGTCGGGAATATTTATGGGTTACTTCACAATTATTTATGGTCCTATCTCTAGTGTAATATCAAGTCCTAAAACCATAAAAAACATTAAGTGGGCACTGAACACATTTTTGTATTGGCCATGACATGATCAATCAGCTGGTATAATACCTCACTTCCAAAACAACTCAAACACACCTATCTATTTCTAGAAAATGGATTATATTTCACAGTTTATCAAAAATTTTTGTGGTATATGTTTTAACACTTTAAAAAAAATGTAATTTCACACCAAAAAATTAGTGTAACACTAAGGGTACTTGTACAAAATACCCATAATAAATTAGCTTCCTTCATGGAAACCTTCTCATCTTGAAACGTTGATAATAAGGGTAACAATAAATATATATAAATATACATACATACATACTCTTTATAGGAAAATATCATCCTCAAAAGTTTGTAGAATATACATTGTAAAGAGAAAGTGATATGCACATTATACCCAATCAAAACAAGGTCTAAAATACCAAAATAATGGACTCCAAAGTGAAAAATCACAAACAGAACCCTTAGGATAACTCATAAGTATATGTTTCACAATCCCTATAAAAATTTGAAAAATAATTGTCACATGATCTTTGATCTATGTGATATCATCCTTTATGCTCTGTTTTTCCCTTACCTGGATCCTATATAATGAAACTTGGAGACATCCTAAAGGGTCACATGTAAGCTGAGGGTATGGTAACTTAGTAGGTGATCACTACACCACTCCTACTAACCTTACATAAACTAAAGTTATTTCAGACATAAATATAATGTTATAGTAGAAGAAAAAAAATTTGGTATTGATTAACATTAATGAAAATCATTTAAAATATGAAATATTAAGCCCTTATACGGTGAGGGGAATCACCTTTATTTATCATCTTAAATAATAGAATAATATCAATGTAATTTTGGAGGTAGATAAATTTTATATCCTCTCTCATCTAGGTAGATATATATGATAAAATGTTATACCAGTTTAGAGCCAAATATCATATCGAGGAATAGTGGAAGTGGTATAAATAGTCAAGGCACTATCATCTTATCCTAATTGAAAATACCATTGAAGTTTACATGTTTGAAAAATATGAAAATATCCCAATTAACCCTTTTAATACACTTATAACTCATTAATTTTTTTGTAACAATAAAAAAATATCTCAAGGATTAAATATGATTATGCACTTACAGGTACACAATAAGAATCATTTATAACATAATAGAATTAATATTTAATCTTTACGTTATAAATGAAAATTTTTAGTTTATGATCAAATATTATATAACTAACATGGATTTGGAAAATATGAAAAATACCAAATTCATTCTCATGGTAAGTGTAAATGTAAAAAAATTAAAAAATCTTCAATATCTAAAAAATATAAATAAATGATTAATTATTATTTAGAAATGTTCTTTTTTCATTAAATCGACGTGGATTTTACGAATTAAAACAAAAGACTTTAGGAGAAATAAAGGGAAGTGGTATATTCCTATAAAAAACATAGTATCTCACATGAGATTAGGTAGGAAAGAGTATGTCACCAAAATCGTCAAAATAAATCCTAAAAATAATTTTTAATTATAGAAATACCACTAAATTTCTTGGAAGGAGAATCTAGAAAGTAGAAATAGGGATTTAGATTTGATATATGAAGGAAAATATTTCACAATTTCTGACCTAAAAAAATAAAGGTGGTTTGCATGATTCAACATTACCTAGAATTTGGGTAACATTAGATACACCCGCTATCGTGGGAAAAAAGATAATGAATAAATATTAGAGGTATGCGTGATTTACCAAGATATAGAGGAGTCCCCATGACTATATCAATCAAATCATATTAGGAATGAGGAAGGATCCGAATGATAATGATAGGTAAGAGATTAGAAACTCAAAGTAGAGTTATATACTAGGAAACACTATTAAATCTCTTGACCCTTTTTAGTTTAGGTAATATTTATGAGTTAAAGGATTAAAATATTCCTTATTTAGGGAATTTTTTCTAGAAGACTATTCTGTAACAAATACAATCCATTGAACACTTGATTCTTTAAAGTAGAACCAAGAAGCCCTACAGAAGCCCACTAGGTACTAAATCCCAAAAAACCATGTTGGGTTGGATAAATATAAAGTTGGGGTGAATTTACTTTTTAAAAATAATTTTAAATAAAAAAACAATGATATAAATGAAAATATGTTATAATACATAAAATTATATATAATAAAAGTATGTACAGAAAAAAATAAAATAATGAAATAGTGAAATAGTTTCATAAATTAAAATCTAGAATGTAAATAGACAACATAAATTGATGATATTGTATTTAAATATCACACAAATGTGCCCCAATATTACTTCCCATCAATAATTTCTGATATGTTATATAACACCTTAGTTATAATAGAAACCAAGAACCAAATAATTTCCATGACATTGAATAAAAAAAGAATGAAACTAAGAACCCATGGTTTTAATAGAAACCCAGAACAAAAAGAAACCTTTATTTTTATTGAATAAAGAAATAAGTCAATTATAAGAAGAAAGAAAAATATTGTTTTCCCTTCTGGAAAATCCATTACAATAGTGTATCAACTGCCACTAAAAGATAATAAGTAGAAATAAGGTGAGGGTGATAGATAGAGATTAAAATTTAGAAAGAAGGATCTAGGGGGTTATACTATATAGAACAAAGTCTCAAGATGAAGAAAGTGAAAGAAAATAACATATATAAAAGATATAAAAAATCATGATGTTTCTTGATGATATTTGGTGGAGATAATGACTTTGGATAGTTCCATTTGATGATCACAATTTGCATGGATGATTTTCACTTTGATATTATTTTCAAATATATGATAATGAATGGAAGTTTGAAGTTATTCTAAAAATGAGAATTCATTAAATATCATAAGGCATTTTGGTTTATTCTTAAAATGATTAGATGAAGTTACAAGCCACTATTTCCCTCCTTTTATAGCCTCTTATGTTGTCTTGGTGGTCCACGATTGAGTAATGATTTTAATGAGTCAACTGGGATCTTATGTACCATAATCAATGAAACATGGAATGTTTTGGAACACCGCTACCAGATACCAAGTATTCACCATAAGTTATTAGGAGGCTTATATTGGGATGCATGTAAACTAATTGTTTCGACCTACTAGCCAGTGGGACTTTAAGAGTTCAATTAGTTCCCCCTCATGCTACCCACTAGTCGATATTACAATAATTGCTATTCAGTGCTTCCTATTGAAACATACTTTGGGAGAAATCATTTTAACCAATTTTAATCCAAATTATGGTTGGATTCCTTCCTACTATTACAACTATATAGAAACACTATAAAAACACTTGAAACATTTTAACACCAGTTGGAATCAAATATAATTTTTTGATCATTAAAATAACACACTATGAGGTACAACAATCTATTCATTTTTGACAATCAAAAAAATATGAAATAAAAATCAAGACAAAAAGAAGGAAAATATAAAATGAAAGTAGTTACCAATTTTTTCAAGAAACCTTATCTTCCTCTTTCTAATAATTTGAAACAAATTTCACCCCATTTAGGAATAAAATTTGAAACCAACATTGTTTTATCCTTTTCCTATATGAAAAAATTCTCCCCTTCGAGATTATCAAAAAGAAACTTAAAAATCATGAGTGCTGGAGTTATATGAAAAGAAAATATAAATTAAATAGATTTTCAAAAAACCATTATACAATATTTTACACCATTTTAGAAAGGAAAGGCTTATTTAATCTCAACAATCCATATAGATTTTAAAAATTATGCTCATTACCATGACAAGATAAAAACAAAAAATAAAAAAATAATCCTATCAAATAATCATTTTTACAAAAAAAGGATTTTGAAAACATGGGTAAATATATTAAAATTATTAATAAAATATTTTCAAAAAATTAGGAATAATTTTCAATGAATTAGAAATGTTTTCTAATGAAGTATAAATGATTTTAAATGAATTACAAAACACATGTAATGATATTGACGATATATAACATTCTTTTTATGCACAAAATAAACAATTGAATTCTTTATTGGTTAATAAAGATGAAAAAATGAAAATATCATTAAGGAAAAAACCCCTATAATAAATAATTAAAGCATATAGAATTTAAAGAAAACATCCTAGATTTTATTTTGAACTCAAATCCATGTATTTTTTTAATATAAAATTCTTTTAGTTTTATCATCCTTTATTAGTATGGCCACCAAATGAGATATCAGCCAGGACTGGTGGGATCGCCTAATAGGATATTAAAAATTGTTGTCTTTTGGTACCCTAACGAGTTAAAAAATTTAGATCCATTAACAGTTTTAGGTAGAGATGTTGGGACCCAAACTTGTCAAGACTTTTGAAGAATATTATAAGAATTGTGGATATACTTAGGCCTTATATTTATTGTAATCTTAGCATTATATATATATTTAATATTACCAAAATTATGAAAATATTCTAAAAAATTATTTTGAGAATCTCCTTCTAATAAATTAGTGTTTTTTGAAGAAGATTCATTATCATTTGAAAAACCAAAACAAATATTGTTTCCATTAACTCACTGATAACAAAAGATCATGTTGATATTTTGTTCAATATGGGTGAATTTAGAAAGGGAGAATTTTTTATCCTTGAGTTTTATTTTTAAAACACCAAAATCGGGTTGAATTTTAAAATTTAAAATCAAATAATATAATTTTTAAAGAATATCCTTTTTATTTGAAAATTTTATATGTTTATCATTACATTTTTTGCAATTAGAATGAATAATTAATAAAAAATAAGATATCTTCATAATTATTTTTAATGTCCTCATAGGTTTGAGGTATTGAAGATAAAGAAGAAAAATAATATGTTATTGAAGAAGACCGAGAAAGAGAATGAGACATGGGAGTACTATCCTCTTTACCTTCATCGATATATACCATGAGGCATTTTGGAATTATATTTATTAAAGAATTTGAGTCTTTAAGACCACACTATGTTGATATTTTTTGACTATTATCACCTTTTTTCTTTTTTTTCATCTTCCTTTTTAAGATCATACATTTAGTTATTATATAAATTTTATTGATTCATTCACAACATGTAACTTTAAAATATTCAAATAGATATTTATTATAGTATCTCATTATGATTTATTAATTTATAGAATTTTTTACACCATTATGATAATCCATTCAAGTCCTACTTAATCATCATTGTCACTTTTGGAAGAATCACCATCTTCAACTACTTCAAAGGTAGTGTTCTTCTTTGTTCGATTGACCTCTATTTCTTCTTTAACAACTTGGAATTTCATCATTATCTCATATGTCATTAAGTATTTGATGATTTATTCATCCACTATTTTTATGTCATTTACTTCATGCATCTCCATTAATTTGGGAGCCCAAAAAATAGGTAAAACCAATAGGATTTTATTCATGAGTGTTTATGAAGAAAGTTATCCACTGATTGAATTTATTCCATTAAATTTTTTTGTGAAATGGTTAAATATGCTAGTAATATATTTATTTTCAGCAATAGAAAAACATTCAAATTAATGATGATACACATCCAATTTATTTTTCATTTCATTATTCATGATATATGGTGTGATTTAAAATTTTTTCCAAATTTCATTAGTGGAATATAAATCATGGAAAATAAGTGAAATCATTATAGAAATTAAAATGTAGAAATTAAATAGATAATGAAAATTGATAACAAATTTTGGTAATACAATGCAAAGGTTCTTATTTTTCTCCTCCCCATAAGAAGGTGTAGGGACCATTTTGGCCCATGATTTCATGAGATTTTTTATATCTTGTCATTCCAAAAAATGATTTTTGTAACAGACCATGAATCTGTATCAAATTTAGAATGTTGTAAGAGTTTTTCAACATCCAATATTAGTTGATTCTTAGCTGGGATTAAATGTATCAACATCATGAGTTCTCAAACAACTCAGGATCGAAGAATTTTTTCATAATGGGATAAAAATTATACATTCATGAAAAGTATTCTCTAATATGTATTGAGAAAGAACTCTAAATACAAGACCAAATAAAATTTTTGAGATGATATTTATATTTTGATGGGAAGACTGAATTTTTTGAAATAAAGTAAGCTTGTAATTTACTAATACATGAAATTATGGAATGTATATAATGACCTGGAATTTCAATTTAATTGTTTTTAATTAAATAGGAATTTTACGAGTCCGTGAAAATTTATGGCGCATGATTCCAAGGTCCAGAGTGCCCAAAATATTTTCTGATGTTTTTTTAGGTATGTTTAGTGAAATTTTGAGCGGGATTTTATAACTTTTGAACCGTAGCTCAGAATTGAAATTTGAGGGAACTATTAAACTCACAGCACCGATATTCGCTTAAGAATACTTTCACCTCGACGGCAATGGGTCGAGAATAAAATATAGTTTTAGGGTTTTTAGTGAAAGAAATAAATAAAAATATAGTTGTGCAGCTTTATTTTTATTTTGATGGTTAAAGCCTCCATGTGGAATTTAGAGGTGGGGACCACCAAACGTTAACCTCCCATGAGAGGTTATTGTAGTGGGGCCCAGCCAAGGTCTAAACCTCCTCTTCTAATTTATTGTGTTGGGACCAACCAGTGTTAAACCCCTTGAAACTCCCCTTTAATGGGGAGAAACCCTCGACCTTCCATTAAGTGTAGGGGAGCCTCTTAAACTCCCCAACACATAATTTTTTCCAAATCCTCCACATTAATTAAGTGGAGCCAACATAAATAAATCACCAATTTTTAATTTTTTAACTAAAATTAAATAATAGATTAACTTAATCTATTATTTGGTTTGGAATATTCATTTTGGTGGAAACTTTGGAGAAGAGAGAGCTTAGGGAGAGAAGCTCTCGCCAGTGAAGAGAGAAGAATGAAGAACATGTTCTTGTAACAAAGAAAATCAGCAACGATCTCTTTTGACCTTCACCCTCAGACTCCTACCAACGTGGGACGTCTTCAACCAACCTTCCCTATTCATCCTCATCAATGAACCGACACATGTGCTTGGGATTAGAAGTGTGCATCGGATGTGACAGATGACGAAAACACTGTCTTCTTCCCTGTGACTCTGTCAACGAATATTGATCAAGGTAGGGGATTAATATCATTTAAGTGTGAATAATTTCCATGTTCTTCCTTTCATTCAAAAATGAAGAATGAGAATGTTTTCCTTTTATGGGATGGTTTTCACACTTCGTTTTTATGAACCAATTTCTATCACCCTAAATGTAGAGGGTGTGGTCCAAAATAACATGGACCAACTCCCTCTGCCGATCTCTTTCTGGTGTTCTTCGATATGGCGATGAAACGATGAGGCGAAGAAGGTGACAGGAAACCATCAGACTATACGCAGTCTCTGCGACCCATGCCGATCACCGGTCGTGCCCTCCGTCTGGTGAACCAGTCTGCGTTGCGCCACACCCTGGCTAAACTGACATCTGTCGCACTGCGCCATGGGCTTTCCATGCCTCCTAGTCACCCCGTGCCTCCCAGCAGAACCGCACCGGCCCTCACACCCTATGCCTCCTGGCCGAACCGTGCCAACTCACGCCACCCGGTGCCCGGCCGTCACTGGCCTCTCGTGCGGCTCGGATGAACCGCGACGGCCCCCGCTCCCCCTTGGCCGAACCAATCCGGCTCACACCACTCGGCTCCCAGCTGCCACTGGCCTCCTGTGCACCCCTTCCAAACCGCGCCCGCCCACGCGCCCTGCACCGTCTCTAGCCGAACCAGCCACGATTATCTAGGTTGAGCCGCCCGAGCTGCACCCCTCGTGGTGCTGACCGAACCAGCTTCAGCCATCTGTGCTGAGCTGCCCGAGTCATGACCCTCATGGTGGTGGCCGAACTGGCCTCGGTCATCCGGGCCGAGCCACCGAGCCTCACCCCACACGCGCCTGGCCAAACCGGCCTTCCCCACCCTCACGACTAGTCTGCACCCTCGTGCTACTCGCGCCCTTTACTACCCGATGGGCCGAGCGTAGAGGGCCGATCCAAAACCAATGGGTCAGGCCCGACTGAACCAGAACTGGGTCAACCCAGTCTTAGTTTGGCCAGGTCGGTCTGACGAGGTCAGACCAGACATAGGCCCACTACAGACCCTTTACTTTCTTTATCCATATCATTGGAAATGGACTTCCGTTTGAAGAACCATCAATGGTGCTAGTAATCATGGAGCTTGACGGTCCCTTGGAGTATAAACCACTGTAGTTTTGGGTATAGTTGAGATACCGTCTAATTTGATTGTGCACGAATCCAATCGGACCCCAGTACTAAAAGGCTAATAACTCAAAGACCGGGTGTCCGATTGACACGCCATCTATTGCGTTGAGACCCCTATGACATGGCATAACACTGGGGTATTTTCTTCATGGGTCTTCATAGATGTTAATGTATTGACATATGGATTGAGGAGAAGACCCTCCAGGAATCAAGCGTTATTTGTGCGGAAACACTATGGCTGGCTACTCTCTGACTATTGTTCCTGGATCCTACATGGGTTTGAAAGCTCTGACTAATATTCATGGATACTATGTGGGTTCGACAGCTCAGACTACTATTCCAGGATCCCATGTGGGTTTGACAGCTCTGACTACTGTTCTTAGATCCTATGTGGGTTTGACAGCTCTGAATACTGTTCCTGGATCCTATATGGGTTCGACAGCTCTAACTGCTATTCCTGGATCCTGTGTGGGTTCGACAGCTCTGACTACTATTTCTGGATCTTGTGTGGGTTCGACAGCTTTGAATACTATTCCCGTATCCTATGTGGGTTTGAAACCTCTGACTACTATTCCTGGATCCTATGTGGGTTCGATAGAAAAGATGATTTAGTGGCTACATCTAATCATCTATAACTCTCTACATAAGTTGTATACCTGTGTGAGCTAAGTTAGTAATTTTTTTGCTTACCACATTTTTGAGATGGATTACTTCATAACTTATGTATATGTATGAGCATATACCTAGGTGGGGTTATCTGTTAATTTCGTAACTTGTGGTTAATCCTTGTTGGTTTTTTTGAGACCATGATGGTTCGGGGTCCCTACTAAGCATCGTTATACTCACCCCTGCGCAGGCTATGCCCGAACCTCGTCGTGTTGGATGCAGATGACACACATCGCTGATTGAGGCTGAGAGTACCAGTACTGGATGGTACTTGGAAGTGGAACTTACAATGAGTCTATACACGGAAGAGACTGACAGACGTGGAGTACTGAGGAGGCTATTTGTGCCTACCCTTCAGGTAGGAATCCCAGAGGATGACCCAACATCTATTTTTCTTTTCTTCAGTTGTATTTTCAGTTTCTTGTACATTATGGTTGGGCTTGTATTTCCAGCCCCTTTTACTTTTCAACACTCTTTTGATATACAATTTACTTAGGGTTCTGTATCCAGTTTTGTACTCTATTGTGTGCATCTATAGGTTATAAAGGAAATGCCTTCCCAGTTAGGGAATTATGCATTTTGTGCTAGTCACCAGTCCCTGGACTATGGAAGGCGGATATGGGGTGGTCACGACACGGGCCCCCGAGGGATGGTTCGTGATAAATTGGTATCAGAGGAGTCGTTTCTACCACAGAACTCATGACTCTAATATTTATTTTCTATGATGCAATAATGATAAGTGCAGTGAGTATGGTTTTCAGTTTAGGGAGTCCAGTGTTGGTGCGACGGCCGATGTATCCATACCCCTTGACCATAACTTATGATTTCGATATCAGTGTACGAAAACACTGATTGCGTTTGTTTTTTAGAAAGATTTTCTTTGAGTCATCTCACTAGGAATAATCTTTTGACCGTGGCGAACCTGTTTATTTTCAAAATGTCCCCACACAAACAGCCAGCCAGGGTTCCAGACTTTGTACAAGATGACAGCACACCGAGCAACGAGGCCTCAGTGTAGGGCCCTAACACAGTAAAGGCAAAAGCGGTAGCCCTACCCGTTTGGCCACCGATGCCGCTATACCCAGCTGTAGAGGGTGCATTCCACCTGATCGCGTTGCAAAAGTTCAAGTGCCAGAGGTCTCCTAGGTTCAGGGGTGAGATGGACCTGCAAACAGCTAAGGATTGGCTGGAGGTTGTAGTGAGTGACTTTAGACTAGTAGGGACACCACCTGACCTTATGGTGATCCTTTCCACGAGCCTCCTTCAAGAAGCAGCAGACAAATGGTAATGCCTGATGCTCCAAGTGCATGATGAGGCGACACTTCTCTGGTCAAATTTCGAGATCCTGTTTCGGAAGGAGTTTGACCCATCCACCCCACGTTCAGTGCGGATTCAGGAGCTACTTCATCTGCTGCAGGAAAACATGATGGTGGCACAACACTCAGCGAGGTTCACCAACCTCTCGTACAACACCAAAAATATGGTTCGGGACCCATTCTTCATGGCCCAGACCTTCGAGAAGGGGCCCAGGCGAGAGGTCAGGGCTTCGATGATCTCACTCAGCATTCCGACGTAGGCGTGGGTGCTAGAGCGAGCCTCTTAGTGGAGAGTTTCCTTGTTGAGCAGTCACTAGCAGCGATGCCCACCACTGAGCATCACGTAGCAGAGTCTTCTGTAGCTGGCAGTAGACATATGTCGTAGAGATCCATGACGACTAGACTATCCAATGGACGACCTCCTGACACGGGTTCTGTTGTTCTAGGGACATGGGAAAGAGCCAGTCATTTGAGGAACATGCAGAGTTTTACATGCGTTAGACAGGGTCACATGACTAGTGACTGTCTGACATGCCATTCGGATGATCAGAAGACAGTTGAGGGACCTCCCAGAAAGAGGTAGAGGTTCGATCGAGGGGATCCGTAGGGAACTGGCAGATGTGGTAGAGGAGCCGGTCTTGCAGTTGGTGGTGGATTAATGTACGAGGTTTTACCACCACCACAAAGAGGTCCACCCCAACCACAGGGGGTAGGTGGACAGGTGAGAGCTCAGTTCTAGGCAGATGAGGCTTATGAGCATGGCGCTCTGGAGATGATTCGAGGTATGACCATTGTCTACTCTTCCTTAGCTAAAATTCTTTTAGAAATAAGTTCCAGTCAATATTTCATTTCCACCGGCCTCGTTCGGAGCTCAGAGCTTTCGACGGAGCCGTTTGCACGATCCTTATGACTAGAGACTCCTACAAGAATAGATTAAACGATTATTCACTAGTGCTGGCAGTGTGAGCTTATGCTAGGAGGAGGGATCTTTGACTGTGATCTCCTAGTAGTGGCGTCGAGGCCTTATGACATCATCTTGTGTATGGAATGGTTATCTACCTTCCATGCTCAGATTGACTATATTAGGTGAAAAGTGTGTTGTGTCTACACAAATGGGACCAGGATTACCTTCAGCCGCGAGAAGGGAGCCTTTGCAGCACAAGTTGGACTTAACCAGACGAGGGTTCAACAAATCACTCATTAGTTGGCTTACCATACCCTTGGATCATTTGATGTGGAGAGTCCAACATATCGTTTAGTGGTGGACCTGTACGTGGATGTTTTCCCTAATGATTTCCCAGGTCTACCTCCTCATAGAGTGGTGGAATATAACATTGACTTGTACCCCGAGACGACATTGATATCTACTCCAGCATATCGGATCACTCTCGTGATGCTTCGTGAGCTGCGGGTGGAGCTAGAGGACTTACAGGGGAAGGGATTCATTCGACCCAGTGTTTCTCCATAGGTAGCCCCAATTCTGTTCGCTAAGAAGGTGGATGGGAGCTTGAGGATTGGTGTTGACTACCGGCACCTGAACCAGATGATCTTGAAGAAAAAGTACCCACCCCCGAGGATTGATGAACTCTTTGATCAATTGTAGGGATCACGGTGGTTTTCAGTGATAGACCTCAGATCCGGAAATCACCAGCTCGGAGTTCATGGTGAGGATGTGCAGAATACATCCTTCAGATGTCGGTATGGCTACTAAGAGTTCTTGGATATGCCTTTCGGTGTAACCAACACTCCAGAAGTGTTCATGGGACACATGAATAGGATTTTCCAGCCATACCTTGATTGCTTTTTCATAGTCTTCATTGACTAAATTCTGATCAACTAGACTACTGAGGAGGAGCAAGCCTACCATTTGCAGGTAGTACAAGACATGCTTCAAAGGCATCAGATTTATGGTTATCTCTCAAAGTTCTAGTTTAGGAAACGAGAGGTTCACTTTCTAGGACATTTCATCTCAGAGGCTGGAGTTGCAGTGGATCTAGTGAAGATTGTTGTGGTACTTGATTGGGAGCCACTGAGGAGTGTGACGGAGGTATGGATTTTCTTGGGTTTGGCTGGATACTACCAAATATTTTTTCATGACCTCTATAGAGTGGCAACACCACTATCATCATTGATGAGGAAGGGGTAAACCCTTCGTGTGGTCAGAGAGATGCCAACAATGCTTTTAGGAGCTGAGGCGGAGGCTGACTAGTCCCCCATCTTGAGGATTCCAGAGGAAGGAGTAGGGTACATAGTTCACTGAGAAACATCAGAGACTAGAATCATATGTGTCTTGATGTAGGAGAGAGTAGTGATCACTTATGGTTCACGAAAAATGAGATGGAATGAGAAGAACTACGCTACCCATGACCTGGAGTTAGAAACCGTGGTCACTGCATTGAAGATGTGGAGACACGGTCTGATGGGCGAGTGTTTTACCATGTACTCTGATCACAAGATTCCCAGGTATATCTTCTCTCAGAAGGACTTGAACCTGAGACATAAACGTTGGCATGAGTTCTTCCGGGACTATGACTTTGAGATATTCTATAATAATGGGAAGGAGAATGTAGTTGCAAATTCACTCAGTAGGAGATCTAGTATACAGCTACTATGCGAGGTGACAGATCAACTAACTAATTTAATTATATCCTTTGGGGATAGAGAAGGATCATCATTCCTTTAGTCTCTTACAGTCACTCCCCCACTTCTTAAGTGAGTCAGGGAGGCACAACACATGGACACTGACTGTGAGACCCGATGTGCTCAAATATGCACATGGAAGGCACCTGATGGTTTTTTGAAGGTGGGGAGCATGTCATCCTCTTCAGAGGATGTACCATGGTACCAGTGTCACTTTAGGAGGTAGTGTTGAGGGAGTTCCACACACCCCCTCTTGTGTTATATCCAGGAGTGGTGAAGATGTTCCTGGATCATCGACGACAGCACTGGTGGGTTGGTATGCAGAAGGCAGTAGCAGAGTTTGTCTCTCGTTGCCTCACTTGTCCGCAAGTGAAGGCATATCACCAAGTACCAACTGGCTTGTTTCATCTTTTAGAGGTCACAGAGTGTATGTGGGATGGGATATCCATGGATTTTGTGACAGGACTTCCACATACATCCAGGAGCCGCGACTCGATTTGGTTGATCATTGACCGACTCACCAAGTCGGGCCACTTCCTACCGATTAGAGAGAAGGGTTCAGTACAGATCTTGGGATTCCTCTATGTACAAGATATTGTGTGGCTACATGGAGTAACTTCAACGATTTTCTCCGATCGTGACATGCATTTTACTTCTCGGCTATAGAAGGGGTGGCAAGTGGCTTTCGGGACACAACTTCATTTGAGAATTTCCTTCCATCCTCAAATGGATGGTTAGAATGAGCGGACCATTCAGACCCTCAAGGACCTGCTGCGTGCTTTTTTCCTCATCTTCAATCGTAGCTGGGAGGATCACTTAACTTTGGTGGAGTTTTCAAACAAAAACTTCTATCACTCCACCATTGGGATGGAGCTTTTTGAGGCGTTATACAGGTGACCGTTCATGTCACCCTTGTGCTGGAATGACACATGGGAGTTAGCAATGGTGGGGCCATAGATGGTAAGAGCTATCATGGAGAAGGTGAAGATCATAAAAGAGTAGATGAAGACTGCCTGGAGCAGGAAGAAGTCATATGTCGAAGGAGATAGTGACCTCTGGAGTTCGAGGATGGATACCACGTCTTTCTATGGAACTCACCTTGATGAGGTTTATGGAGATTTTACCGAGGTGGTAAGTTATCTCTGAGATTCATTGAACCTTTTCAGGTCCTCATTATAGTTGGAAAGGTGGCATACCGCTTAGGTCTTCTACCTCAGTTGCACCGGGTGCACAATGTCTTCCATGTATCCCGACTGAGGAGATACGTGCACGACCCTTCTCACATGATCGACCATGGAGAGTTGGACGTCGACGATGGGGTGAATTTTACGGAGGTTCCAGTGGAGATTGAGGATCAACATGAGTGAGTCTTACATGGACGTTTGATACCTCTGGTGTGTTTTTTCTAGAAGCACAGGAACCTCCAAGAGAGAACATGGGAGAGGGAGGCTCAAATGAATGCTCAGTACCCCAACATGTTCCCTTAGTTCAAGTTTTAGCTTATGAAGGCATAGATCAATAAGGTAGGGAGAATGTAAAGTCCTAGAATTTCTATGTAATGTATTTTTAATTTAATGGTAATTTTACGAGTCCGCAAAATTTACGGCGTGCGATTCTGAGGTCCGGAGTGCCAGTGATGATTTTATAATGTTTTTTTGCGGTATGTTCAGTGACAGTTTGAGTGGGATTTTATAAAATTTGAATCGATACTGGGAATTAAAATATGATGCCATCGTTGAACTTGTAGTGCTGGTATTCTCTTAATATGTCTTTCACCTCGACAGTAGTGGGTGGAGAATAAAAGATAGTTTCTGGGTTTTTAGTGAAGGAATTAAATAAAAATAAAGTTGTGTAGCTTTATTTTTATTTTGTTGGTTAAAGCCTCCTTGTAGAAGTTGTTGGTGGGGACCACCACACCTTAACCTCCCATGATTGTTTATGGTGGTGGGGCCCACCCTAGGTCTAAACCTCATCTTCTAGTTTATTATGCTAGGGACCACTCGGGGTTAAACCCCCTTGAAACTCCCCATTAATGGGTCAAAATCCTCTACCTTCCATTAAGTGTAGGGGAGTCTCTTCAACTCCCCAACACATAATTTTTTCCAAATCCTTATCATTAATTAAGTGGATCCAACTTAATTAAATCTCTCGTATTGAATTTTGTGCCAATAATTAACTAATATATTAACTTAATCTATTATTTGTCTTGGAATATTCATTTTAGTGGAAAATTTGGAGAAGAGATAGCTTAGGGAGAAAATCTCTCACTAATGAAGAGCGAAGAACAAAGAACGTTTTCTTCCATATAAGAATGCCGAAAATGATGTCCTTTGACCTTCACCACCGGACTCCTACCGACGTGGGATGTCTTCAAACAACCTTCCCTCCTCATCGTCATCAATGAACCAACACAGGTGATCAGGATAAGAAGTGTCTGGCGGGTGCAACGAATGATTACAACACTGTCATCTTCCCCACGACTATGTCAATGAACATAGATCAATGTATGTGTTTAATATCATTTTAGTGTGAATAATTTCCATGTTCTTCCTTTCATTCAAAAACAAAGAATGGGGATGTTTTCCTTTGGCGGGAGGGTTTTTGTGCTTCATTCTTATAAACCGATTTCTATCACCCTAAATGCGGAGTGTGCGAGAAAAACTAACATGGTCTGACTCCCTCCACTGATATATTTGTGGTGTTCTTTGATATGGTGACAGAACGACAAGGTGAAGAATGCGATAGGTAACGACTGTGCTACCCGCGGTTTCTGTGGCCCGTGCCACTTGCCGGCCAGGCCATCCGCCGGGCAAACTGGTCCGAGCCACGCCGCACCCCGCCCATGCCACACCGAGCTTCCCGTGCCTCCCAGTCGCCCCACACCTCTTGGTCGAACTATGCCGGCCCGCACTCCCCACGCCTCCTGGATGAACTGATCCTGCCCGCGCCACCCGACTCCCCGCCGCTGCAGGCCTCCCTTGCGCCCCAGCCGAACCGCACCGGCCCGCACACCCTATGCCCCCCGGCCGAACCAAGTTGGCCCATGCCACTCGGCTTCTGGTCGTCGCCGGCTTCCTGTGTGCCACGACCGAACCATGCCGGCCTACGTGCCCCGTGCTGCTGCTGGCCGAACCGACCTTGGACATCCGGGCCGAGCCGCCCAAGCTGCGCTGGACAAACCGGCCTCGGCCATCCGGGATGAGCCGCTTGAGCCATGCCCCTCACGGTGCTGGCTAAACTGACCTCATCTATCCGGGACGAGAAGCCGAGCCATGCCCCACACGCAACTAGTTGAGATGGCCTTCCGCACCCTCATGACTGGTCCGCACCCTCGTGCTACTCGCGGCCTTCACGGCCTGGCCGAGTAGGCCGGGCCGAACCCAATGGGTCAGGTCGGCCTAACCTGAACCGGGTCATCCCACACTAAGTCGTTTCAGGTCAGTCTGACCCGGTCAGACTGGACTTGGGCCCACTACAGACCCTTTACTTACTTTGGTCATATCTTTCGCACCAGACATCCATTTGACAAAACATCAGCGGCGCTGGTAATCTTGGAGCTTCACAGTCTCATTGAGTATACCCCACTAGAGTTTGGGGTATATTTGAGATATGGTTAGGTTGGATCATGTAAGAATCCAATCGACCCCCTGGGACTAAAATGCAAATAACTCATAGACCGGGCATCCAATTACGTGGTGTCTATTGTATTCACACCCCTATGAAATCGCAGACCTTCAGTAATTTCTTCGTGGGACTTCATGGAAGTTAATGTTTCGACACTAGGCTTGAGGAGTAGACCCTTCTGGAATAAAGCGTTCTTTGTGCAAAAACACGGTGGTTGGATACTCTCTGACTACTATTACTGGATCCTATGTGGTTTCGACAACTCTGACTACTATTCCTAGATTCTACATAGGGTTGACAACTCTGAATACTATTCCATGATCCAGTGTTGGTTTGACAGCTCTTACTACTATTCCTAGATCCTGTGTGGGTTCGACAACTCTGACTACTGTTCCTAGATACTGTATGGGTTCGACAGCTCTGACTACTATTGCTGGATCTTGTGTAGGTTCGACATATATGACTACTGTTCCTGGATCCTGTGTGGGTTTGACAAAAAAGATGATTTAGTGGAAACATCTAATCATCTCTAACTCTCTATATAAGTTGTATACCTGTGTGAGCTGAGTCACTAACTTTTGTTCTTATCTCATGTTTGAGATGGATTACATGATAACTTAGGTATATGTATGGGCATATACCTATGTGGTTTTATCTGTTGATTTCATACCTTATGGATTATCATTGTTTTTTTTGTGATACCTTGTGGTTCTCGGTGTCCCTACTGAGTATCGTTATACTCACCCCTGGACGGGCTATGCCCGAACCTCGTTGTGTTGGATGCTGATGACGAACAACACTGACTATGGCTGAGAGTACAAATATTGGACAGTACCCAGAGGTAAACCTTATGATGAGTCGGTACATGGAGGAGACTGACTGACTTGGAGTGTTGAGGATGCTATCTAAACCTACCCTTTATGTAGGAATCCCGGAGGATGACCTAGCAGCTGTTTGTCATTTCTTCAGTAGTATTTTCAATTTCTCATACTTTAAAGTTGGGTTTGTCTTTCCGACCCCTTTTACTTTTCCGCAATTTTTTTTATACAATTTACATAGTGTTTTGTATCTAGTTGTGTGCTCTATTGTGTGTGTTTACAGGTTATAAAGTTAATGCCTTCCCAGTTACGGAATTATACCTTTGGTGCTGGTCTCCATCCCCTCGCCTATGAAAGGCGGGTTTGGGGTTGTCACGACATTGGCCTCGGGGGACGGGTCGTGACAAAGTCATTGAAAATTTAAAAATAATTTATATGATTCTATTTCTATATCAATTTTCTTAAAAATCATGAATAAGTAATGATATAAGGAGTATTTTTTAGAATAAAATTGAAATGTGATGTTCTAGTGTTTCTACAAATCTTATGTTTTCTAGATGTAGAACATTAGATCAAGAATCACTGGATGCATAAGTTATTTGAAGACTAAAAGTTTGAATTTGTTGAATTTAGAATAATTTCAAAATAATTATCAGTTGTTTCATCAGATGAGTTAATCCGTCAGTCAATCCAATTCATTAAATCAACCGTAAATTATTGACTAGTTAATGGAAATAATTCACTATTGATAGTGAATCATTAGATAATATGTTTTACACTGATAATTCATAGAATGTGGTTTCATCATACATATGAGAAGATAATCAGATTAATAAATATGATATAAGAAAAATTATGTATTTATAATTTTCATTGATGTTGTCAAAGGGTTTTATTTTCCTAGGGAATCGGATCAAAAAACATTTTTCTTTATGTGTTTGAAATTGAGTTATAAGTACCAGAATGATGAAAAAATTGGTTTGGGAAATAATTTTATATAAATATAATTTAATATTTATAATTCAATTGAATTTAAAATTTAATAAGTTCTATATAATTCAATAATAGTTGAGAATACTCCATAAGAGTTGAGAAGATTTACTAAATGATAAAATGAAATTCAATTTTCATATTAATTTGAATCTGAGAACTTTTTTGATATGGAAAAAACATCTAAGTACCCTCCATTAATGTTTCAAGTGAAATAACAAAAATGGGTCCCATTAAAATCTACTCAAACAATATTTATTTTATATAAGGTAGAGCTTTAGAGTTTTGGTTTTGAATAGGTTATCAAATAGAATTTCTAAAGAAATTTTTTTCTGAATTTTTTTTGAAGAAGTTCTATCGGACAGAAGAAGTGATAAAAGAAGTATTGTTCAAGATTCATCATGTCAAACTAAGAAATATGATGTATATAGTTTTAATTAAATGGATAAAGGAAATTTTTGTGTTATTTTTTTTATATAGGTAAACAATTCAAACTTGTTTCAGACTGAATAATTAGACAAAGGAATCATATTGAGTGACTGGACCAAGTTTTATAAAAAGTTCAGAGAAGTTTCTCCAATGAAATTCTTGGTAATAAAATAAAAATTTTTTTCTATAAAATTAAAGAAGTGAATGTTTTTTATGTATCATATTGAAAATATTTTCAACCCATAAGTGAATGTTTCTAAATTTGTTATGAAATATTATTTACATATTTTTTTCTTGAGAAGAACATACACTATGGTATTGATTATAGTGTTTAAGAGTTTATGGGTATTTCATAATTGTCATATCCACACAAAATTATTTTTCAAGTTTATTTTGTGATATGTATTATCTTAAACCAATTCCAAGGACTAACTACACGTATTGAAATGTGAACCTTGTACACAACTGTGTCCTTATGGATGTGTTTGAGAATTTTTTTAGTAATGTTGTATTTATTTAATAGGAGGTGAAGGTTGTCATGAAAATTAACATAACTAAGAAATAGATATTACTGATTCACCACATCACTGTCTCTGTGATTACATTTGTCCTGTTTGGGACTTTTAAATTGGTACCAATGTAATGGTCTCTTTGTTTACTCTACGCTGAATTTTGAAGTGAAATTTTCCTGGATAATTGTAACTATATGAATAGTAAGATTATTCCACTATTTAATGGAAAAACTATCAAATATAAAATTAAAAAATTATTTCATATCTTATGTCCCTTTTTTATGATATCCTATAGGTTTCTTCTAATGGATTTCCTCCACATACATTAAATTTTCCACTAATAGTTTTTGATAAGAAAAATCTAGAGAATGATAAAATAGATTAAAATTCTTTACTCCCTTTACTATTTGAAAGTGTATTTATTAGATTAAAAGGGGCTTTAATGTCCAATAGTTCTTGGAAAAAGTTGAAAATATTTATGAGGGCCATACAAAGTTGAATTAGGAAAAGATTCAAATCTAGAGGTTAATGTGTGAATATCTCAAAATGGGTGTGCATGAATCTATTAGAAACTTCATTACAAGGATTAATGAAACTGTTCTAATAAAAATATCTCTTGGTTTTAATCTTGAAGAGTGAACTATTTTTTAAAATGTCATACAAATTTATTTTAAGAAATTTTATGCCAAAGATTCATCTTTGAAAAATAGATAACCTCAAACTACACCTTTTGATGACTTACATGGCACTCTAATTACATAAGAAATGATAATAGAGAATGTTATTAATTGAAAAAGAAAAATATGTTCATGAAATTTATTTTAAAGCTTCCCAGTAAGTAAAATACAAGAAGATTAATGAAGATGAATAATTCGGTGAATCCAATTGTAATGATCTATTTATGATCAATTTTGATGAATTATTTTCCTTATTTCCAAATAACGTGAAAAGAAAAATAGTAGAATAAAAAGAGAAGTTAAATATTAATTTCATTGGTTGTGGGGAAATTCATCAATTTTCTATAAATTTCCCTCAAAGATAGGATGATGGATAATGTGATTAAGAAGAAATAAATACTATGATAAAAATTAATAAATATGTTGATAATTCTAAATATTATTCTAAATAAAAGCATTAAAAAATATCTAAATTCAATAGGAGTTGTTCTTTTATAAGGATGATGAAGATGAAGATCTTCAATTTGAAATTGAAAAATTCACTAAAACTACTGGAGAAACACATTTATTGAAAAAGTAAATGATAATGTTTTTTCTGGTTATAAATTTAGTAGTTATGAAGAATAATATTAGTTAAAATATTCTCTAAAAAGAGAGTTGAAAGAAATTCAATGAATGATTATAATACCTGAGACATGAATCAAGAAGTTGAAGAAGGAATGATTTATAAAAACAATTAAGAATCATTTTTTGATGAGAAGTCTGTGTTGTTGGTAGATATTGATCATTTAAATAAATATCTCGAAAAAGAAAATATTCTGAATGAATAGATATAAATAAAGGTAATGTTTTAGGGGGAGGATGTATCATTTGTTCAATAAAAGTTCTCCAAAATTGAGTTGGGAGTTATGATTTTCAAAAAATATGTTTCTAAAATTAGGAAAAGGACTAATAAAAGTGAACATGATAAAGATAAAAAAATTATATTCAAATTTTTAAAAGGAAAATTAATATGTTTATAAGTTTAAAATATGTCAATTTTGATCTTTGTGTGGTGGTTGACATTTATGGGATAATGGATGACCCTGATGAGAGAATAGATGACCCAACACCGCAAAGTATACCAATGACAGATTGACCCAAAGGGATGCCACTGTTGTTTTTGGTGCATCTGGGGAACAAGTGGAACCTGTTATTATTACCCAGTAGAAAAAATCCAAAATTTCAGGTGTAAATAAAAAGAGTTTTTCAATCTAGTTCTTTCCTCACATGTCAAAGTGAGGCATGTTACAGGTTGGATGTGTAGGATGCGAAATCTCTCGATCAGCTTCCAATCTGGTCATGTGTTTGAGGATTCAATTCTCAATTATTAGAGAGAAAAATCTGTTTTTGAATATATATATGAAGATTATAGTTGGGTGCACCATGTTGTTCTCACTCAAACATAAAGTGATTTTTGAGTTTGTTTTTCCTCATGTCTCCAATAGTGGATCCCCTTGGGAATTCTCTTGTTTGGTTCTTACTCAACCATAAACTGATTTATTTAAAAATCAAAAAAAAAATTGGATTATAATTACAAGAAATCTGAATAATTTTTTTTCGTATGTATCCAAAGTCTACAATGTTGAAAATTCCTATGTTTAAAAAAATTTAAAGTCTAAATCAAATGTTTCTTTTGCAGCTGATCCGGTTGAAGATGAGAAGAAATAAAAGTTGAAGAAATATATTTTGATAGATAGTATATATTCTGAAGCTCAATGAATACAAAAAAATGGAAAGTAATAATGTGGTAGAAAAACAAGTTTAAAACTCTCGGAAGTATGGAAGTTACATTGAAAAGTATTCCAACTATAGATACTTCTTGTATTTTGGTAAATTTTCCCATAGATAAAATATGTATTGGTTCAATCAATAATACTATAATAATCCCAGGAGTAACTAGAAGAAATGTTTTATGGGGAGTCAATCCACTCAAAGAAGGAATCCGATGATAGTTTTTATAAAAACTAAAAATAGATGGCAACCTATGGAAAATAGTTAAGAAATATGTGAACATCCTGGAAATCATAAGAAAGGGTGTCTTATTTTATAAATGGGACAACAATTTTTTTAAAATAATTATCAAATGTCGGATGTGAATAATGATAAATGAAAGGAAAAAATCTCTTATTCTAGAAACTACTATCAATGGTAAAAAAGGATAATGACCTTGAAATATAGATAGTGGGTGATATTATCATTTGAAGGAGATCGAATGTTTTTTAATAATGTGAATGATTTTAAAGATAGAACAGTGACGTTTGGAAATAACGAATCTCTCAAAATCAAAGGTGTTGGATCTTCTATTATTGGGAAAGAAAAAATGAAATAAAAAATTACCATGTTTTTTATGGTATTAAACACAAATTGATATGTTTTTTATAGCTTTTTGATGATGTTAATGTATTGAGTTTTAAAAAAATGGTTATTTAGAAGAGTTGAATAAGGAAAAGTTGTTGCAAGAGGTCAGCAAACAAAATGAAACTTATTTCAAGTTGGTGATGTACAAAATTCATGTTATCTAAGTATGATGTAAGGGAATGAATTTTGGAATAAATTGTTGGAACATATGTATTATAGAAATAGGATAATGTTAAAAAAGTGAAATAGTTTCCTTGATATTTCTGATTTGACATGAAGATCCTATTAGTGTTTCTCTATATTTTAGACAGGGAAAATTACAAACTCCGTGCATAAGAAAGATGAAATCTGGTCTACTCGTCACCTATAATTGATTCACTATAATATTTGTTTCCAATGAAAAAACAATCAAATTTTATAGATAAGTAATTTTTTCCCTTCATTGATGATTTTAGTCACATTACATGTATTATGTATTTGAAACATAAATTTGAATCTCTAAAAATATTTTAGGGTTTCAAGAGAAGAGTATAAAAATGTGGATATTCTATAAAGAAGTTGTGAGATGATAATGGAGGTGAATATAAAATTGAATAATTCAAAATTTATCCTGAAAAAATGTTATATTCATCATGATTTCATTGCACATAAGACACCACAGAAAATTTATGTTGCTAAAATAAAGAATAGAAATTTTGTGGAGATGGGGTACACAATGATAATTCAACATGGTATTTCTCACTAATTATTGAGGTATATAATGAGTATAGTAGTTTAAATTTAGAATTGGTGTTTCTACTTACCATGTTTTAATATGACTCCTTATGAAATGTTATGTGATGAAACATACAATAAAAAAAAATTTATACAGAGGGAATGTGGAATCAAGTGGTGCCACTTATGGGGTCTTATAATAATGTTAGCTGAGAGAATCTCAAATAAAAAGGAGATAAAATATTGTGGTAAGGGAGGCAGTTCTATAGTAGGACACGAGAGAGGAGTCTTGGGATGTTTAAGAGACAATAAAATTAGCAACACTATTCCCTTCATGCCATGTGTGAAGAATAGTCAACTTACTATTGATGGACTTCTTATAATTCTAGATAAATTTTTTTGTTTCTTTAGGTGGTGATAAGACTGTTGAAAGAGTCACATATGATCTTAGAGTTTGATTCCCCTACTAAAAAAGTAATTCCTCTAGATTGGAAAAGGAAAATACCACTCAGGATGGAATTCACCTCCACACATAATGAACCACCTTATCCATAAAACGAACGAAAAGCAAGGAACACATATCCTTTGTGACTATGAAAAACACCTCCCCCTAACATGGTTAATTGGTCTAATAAACATTAGTTTTATGATTGAGGCTAGATAGGGGTGGGTTATAGATGATATAATCACCTTAGGGGAGGTGGCTATTTTTAGAAACTTTTCCTGCATTAAACACAATATAAATCAATGAGGGTTCATCTTACCTATTTTTCAAAACGAAGGAGAGATCTAATGTGGGGAATAAAACATTGTTAATGAAAGCTCTTTCCTATGAGGAGAGTTCATTAAATATGATCTGGTTCCAAGCATCCCAAATACACCAGCAACCCGCTATAAGAATAAGAGACTGCACATTCCCCTTAGTATTTTTTGGAAGCCACTCTATTAAACAATATGTAAGGAAAATCCTCAATGGAGTTCAAAGGAATAGATAAACCTGTGAACACACCCATCTTACTCCATTAAATGATTTTCCAATATCCTAGAAAGAAGAGGTGCATGGCTGGTTCATCCTTATAGACATAATATTATGAGCATTGGGTGGAGGGGAGTATGACTTTACCTTTCACTATTGTGTCCATAGGGATGGCCTAGTTGTGAATGCGACTGATTAAGAAGAGATACTAAATTGGAGTTTCCTTACACCGAAGGAGGTCACAATAGGGATCATGATTATGATTATGAGAAGTATGAAGCATACATCTATAAGACTTTGTAGAGATGTTTCCCAGAGTGGAGCTCATGAGGATTCATGAATTTGTCACATCCTCTATAGTAATGCTATCAATAAATTTTTTTTTGTCTTGGGTCCAACATAGACTATCAGAATTCCATGTAGACGATTGATTCACAGGAAAACATCTATAGGGTCAGGCATCTCATACAGTGAATCCCCAATCATTCTTAGTTATGGTTCCCAAATATAATATCCCCCCATCTAATAGTCCACCTCTGTAGATTCTATCGATCCAAGAATTGACCTTGGAGAGTTTTCCAAATAAAGGAGTGTTTACCTTTAACAAATTTCAGATCACATACATATTTATTAGTGACAAATTTTATCCAAATGGAGCTCCATTCATTCACCCCCGATTCCATTTTACCTTATTATCAAAGCACCGTTTCTGAAACATTATTAACATTGATGCCACTATTAGAAGTAGGTTCAGCTAACCTGTTCCAGGAATCCAAATGAAATCATCTATCCACGTGTGAATTCCAAATGAAATAGGTCAATAGTTTCTCGATATCATGAAGAAACTCCTTGTGGACCTTGAAAAAGGAGCAGATAAGCATTGAAATTTTGTTCACAATTAAATTTAAAAGACTAATCTTTCATTCAAATAAAATATAGTGATTTTTCCTATTAATAATATGAATAATAATCTTATAAACCACAAGTTCAAAATGAAGGCTAGATATTCCACTAGGAGAAAGAGGAGAACCCAAGTATTCCAAGGAAAAATTACATATGTGTCTGCCAAGCACAAGTTCGATATGCTTTTCACACTACTCCAAGAAGGAAAATGAAAGATAAACACAACTCTTTTCATGATTTTTGACTATCCCTATCCACTTAGAGTACTCCTCCATGATTTTGTTGAACCCTAGGATGAAATATATATATTCTTTGATAAGAAACCATAAAATTTGTGAATAAGAGGTTCAACAACACATAGAATTGGTAACTACAGTGAAAGGGCTTAATGTAGCTGAGAAAAATGTAGTGGTCAAGGTGTATTCTAAAGGAATTTAAACCATAATGATGTTGATGGGGGGATGTTAATTGCCTTGCCTTATCCCCTAGAACAACTGAAGGAAACTATATTACCTTCTATGAAGATAATTGGAAATCCGGAAGATATAAAATTGTGAAAGATATAGTCAACCACACAATATGGGAATCCTATACACCTCATCACATGGATAATTAAATTCCACTTGATTCTATCAAAGGACATATCCATATCCAATTAGATAAAATTATCAGAACCCATTGTTTTATTATTAATGACTTATATAATATCCTGATAAATTCTAATAGAACATTGAATATATCTTCCTATAATGAAACAATGTTTCTCACCATATACCCATATATGACTAAGGTGATAGAACCATCTATTGATAATGGAATCAATGGATTTAAAAGGGATGGTACACATTATAATGGGTATGAATTTTCTTATAGATGTGGGGTATTTTAATTTTGAAATGAGGAACATCATTGTGGAAATTGAAACCCGAGGGATGTTGCCACCGTGGAATAAGTAATGATTGGCTTAAATGAGGTCTTTTTTAATGATATCCCATGAGATCACATAGAATTATCCTTGTAAGACAACTGATCTAGGAGATATTTCTTGATTGAGGGATTGAATAGATTACCATATTTCTTTCTCATTAGGGAGACTCTCTAATATAGAAAATATATCTGGGGAAACCATATTTAAGATTGAGTTGAAGATGTCACCTAGGCCATCTAGGTAACCATTCTTAATATAAGTATTAAAATACCCAAGAATAAAATTGAAGTATGAATCCATTGTACCACTGACAACCAAAGGATCACTAGTGAAGGATCCATCATCTATTCGAATTTTGGGGGTGAAACCATGTCACTTTTCTTTTATAAAGGCATGGAATTAGACCATTTTTATCTCTCTATTTGTGTTAAGTGGCCTTGTAGAATTTATAGGGAAACCTCCCATGTTGTAGTTGCATTTCATTCAGCTGGTTCATTCTTTGGGTGATGGTCCCAATGCCATTTTCTTCCCATTCATCTTTCAATTTGGATTCTGGAATATCAATATCATTATTAAGAAAATCCATTTCTTCAGTACAATATGTACTGCAGCTATTCCAAGAAGATATGTCTTTCACTATCCATGGGTTCTCATTATGAAATCATTCCATAATATGTCTATTGTGGGTTTAGACTAAGATTTCATGAATTATTGGTGATAATTAGGTTAATTTAGAAGTATCTGAGGAATAAGAAGAGGTCACCACCAAAACTAATTTCCTAAAAAGTGATTAGTAATGGGTAGTGATTAGAAAGTTCATGAAGAAGAATCATAATAGTTAGTTGATTCTACTAATGTAAATGTTCTTGAAAAATATGAAGAATAAGTTTCAAAAACACATGCATACAAGGAATATAGGGGAGATGAGATAAGTTAACAACATGAAAATAACTACAAAGATGGTTAAGCCATGAAAATAGAAGATTTAGAATCAGTTATTTATAATGATGAGGAATAATTTCATACATCTCATCCATGTCTGAATAAATAGGTTGAAATAAAAAACATCATTGGTGAGAAAAAAGTTCAAATAATTATAATGTAAATGTTTATTTCACATAATTTTTTGTATTCAGATATTGATCCCAGTGATATAAATGATGATTTAGATTTTTAAGAGTAGATTAATTCTATGAATTAAGAGTTAGAGAGGATTGAGAAGAATGGAACTAGTGATATTTTACCCAAAACAAATAATAAAAATGTTATTGGTACACAGTGGGTATTAATAAACAAGTTGAATGAAGACGGTGAATTAGTAATGAAAAAATAGAATGATTTGTTTTTAAAGGTTACTCAAATATTAAAGGTATTAATTTTGATGAGACTTTTATCCTATATCAAAGTTAGAAACAATGATAATATTTCTTAAAATTATTTTAAAAATGTTAAAAAAATAGATGAATGTGGAGTCATATTTTCTAAATGGATAACTTATTTAAAAACTTTATATTGACGAACCATATAGCTTCATAATTCTAAAAGATGAAATTTATGTGTGCATGTTGATGAAGGATTTGTATGGGTCAATGAAATCATTGAGATTTTAGTATTCCAAATTAGATGCATGTTTAAGGAAGATGAAAATTATGAAAATAAGAGTTAGTAGTAAAATCTACATAAAAGTAAATTATGAGATCTATCTCATTTTAATTGGTTATATTGATGATATTATATTTTTTAGGAATAATGAAATAACATGGGAAAAATTTTCTAAAGAGATAAACAAGTTGTTTGAAATTCCCATACTGGGTGAAATGAAATTATTTGTTGGTTTACAAATATTAAAAAAGAAGAAATATATTTTTCTATCAAAATAGAAATATGTAAATTAACTTATTATTAAATTTGGGATTGAACACTAAAAACCTATTTCTATACCAATTTTGGTGCAAACCCAGTTGTATAATGATGGATAAGTAAAGGAAGTGGAATCTAGAAAATTTTGGAATCTGTTTAAATGTTTTTTAAATCAATGTTCTCAAGAGTAGATATTATATATTCTATTACATTATATGAAATATTCCAATGTTCTACAAACTAATATCATATATTCATATGAAAATGAATTCTCAGATATATCGGATGCATAACAGAATTAGGTATCAAATAGGAAATCTCGGGATGAATTTACCTACACATGAGCCTCAGTCCGATTTTTCATGACAAATAAATTACATCCATGCGACACATGTTCGAATCCGGGTGGTGGAATATATCGAGGAATGGTAGAAGAACTGAATTTGGTAATGTAACAATCACTAAAGTCGGTATTGTAGCAGGTATTGTTAAGTGTTGTAGTAGCCGAATCTATTCACCTTTGGGACACCAGTTTGGACGTGGAGTCCTTTAGGCCTTCAGGACACCCATGGCCTTCGGTATAGATAAGGATTTTAAGCCACCCCAATGCCTAAAGTCCACCTCAAGGCCTTTGGGCCACCTCATTTGGAAAAAGTTTGAATATGTTCCTATAATGGAACATGTTTTTGATATATTCGCAAAACCAATACCAGAAGAATATTTTTAAAAACTAAGGTTGAACATGGGAATCCAACCTCAAACTCTCTAACATTGAGGTATGTGGTTTTTCCCTTCTCTCATATTTTCTTTGAATAGTTTTGTAAAGGAGGATAAAAGTTATGTTTCATAAAACTATCTATTTTAAATAGAGAAACATTTTAAGGAAAGCATGTATTTAGGGGGAGTTTTTTAAAGGGGTAAGATGTGATCTTACTATGAAAATGTGTGAACTATTTTAATAGATTATTGGATTAGTTGTTGTAAAGTAGTTTATTGTAAACATAACAACATGTGTGGAAGAATATTTCATGTTTCGTGTTTAATTTTTTGTTTCTTAAGTCATTTATTATAGACATGATGGTTTTTGTATTCAATGATTGTTGTTTCCAACAATGATTTTTCTCATATAGGATTAAAATTATTGATAAGTTATCCATAGATTTAGTACACATATTATCAATGATTTATGACTCTTGGTTGACAATAAAATACAAAAGGGGATATTATTGGGACCAAGTTTTTCGGGAAAAGTGTTTGAAATACGTTTTCTTGAACTTTTGACTTTTGTTTTTTTTTTTGGAAAATCTCCTCACTTTATGATCATATGAAGGGTTTCAGACTCAGGTGATCAGACTCATATTTGATGGGAAATTAAACCATTTTGTAAATATTTTTTGTTAAATGTTTTTGGTCTTATCTTTACAGAACATACCATGAATCTATATCAAATTCAAAATGTCATAAGAGATGTTCGAAAAAAATACATTTATGATTTCTTTTAAAAAAATATATCATCATCATAAGTTATCTAAAAAATCATGATCCATGTGATTTTTAAGAAAGGGAAAAAATTAATTCGCGTGTTCAAAGTTTTCTCAAAGAAGTTGTGTAAAAGAAACTCTATCTTAAGACTACACCAGAGGTTGGAGATCTGATTGAGATTTTTATGGAAAGACAGACATTGTTGAAATGAATTAATATTTTTTTATGACATGGAAATATGCGAAGTGATAGAACATTACAAAATAATTTAGATTATTCTATATCGATCTCATTATTTTAAACATCATGAATAATTCATTATACAAGTAGGATTTTAGGGATGAAAAAGATAAATGTGATATTTGGTGTTTCTACAATATTGATGTTTTTTATGTATATCATTGGACCAAGAATAACCCGACATAAATGTTTTTATAGACTATACGTTTGAATTTTTCAAAGTCATAATATTTGAAAACATGATGATCGATGTATCTATAAGATGTTCCAATCCATCAGTTGAACCAATTCATCAAATGAATCATCTGTTTTTAGATAAATGAAATAAATAATTAATTGTTGATAATGAATCATCATATTAGCTATTTGACATTGATAAGTCATTTGACATGGTTTCATAGGATAGAGGAGAATAATAATAGAAAATAATGTGGTTATAGGAAAATTATTTCTTTAAAAGTTGTAACAATGTTTTCAAACAGTTTTAATCATCCTGGATCATTGGTGGGACAATTATTTTTCTTTACTTATTTGAAATTTGGTCATAAGAACCAGAATAATGAATAGATATTCAAAAAAATAATTTTGAAGAAATAGTATTTTAAAATATCTAATTAAATGGAATTGGAAAGTTATGATGGTCAATAGAATTCATGAATATTTGATAATACTATAGAAGAGTTGAGATGGTATTAGAAATTGTAAACTAAAGTTAATATTTATGATTAATTCAAATATGTGAAATTTTCTCAGTGAGAAAATTATTTCAGTTTCGTGCCATTTCTATTTTTAACTTATATAAAGGTTTCTAAGTACAATATAGTCTAAAAATATTCATGTTAAAGGATTTAGAGCTCTATATTTTTGGTTTATAACTGGTTATCATACATAATTTCTAGAGAAATGGTTTTTGGACATAATTCTATAAGAATTTTCTACTAGATATAAGAAGTGATTAGAGAATTTTTGGTCTAGATTTATCATATCAGACCAAATATTTTTACAGAAATTATCAGAATGAGAAGGAATAAGAAAATTTTTAGGTTCTATTTTTTAAAGGAAAACAAGTTAGACTTATTTCGAGACTAAATTATCTGATAGATAATCAGAGTGAGAGATAAATTAGATCACTTTACAAAGTTTAGACAATTTTTTCATACCTATTAGTATGAAACTAAATAAATAATTAATTCTAAATAATTAAAAAATTGAAATTTGTCAAATTTTAAAAGTTTCAATGTTCTGAACCCATTCACAAAGGCTTCAAAACTTGTTACAAAATATTAATTACATATTTTGTTATAAAATAATAGCATACATTGTTGCATTGATAATAGTTCAATTCAAGTGTAGGAGTACTTCTTAATTATTATATCCACACAAAAAATGATTGTTTTCTAGTGTATTGTGTGCTATTTTATTGTTTTCAAACCATTCCAAGGACTATCTACTATTATTTAGTAGTGAACCTTACAAATACCGTTGTTCATATGTATGTTTTTGAGAGTCTTTCCCTAAATTTTCATTCTCGTTAATAGAATATGAAGGTTGTAATGATACTCAACAGAAAAAAGACATCGTTGATTCAACCCCTAGCGATTACATTACTCTTACATGGGCCTTTTTAAAAGTCTTTAGTGGGTGTATAAACCCTTGGATTTAACGGGAACTAAGAACCAAAGAATTACCTCTATATCGAATGGAAAAATCAAGAAACCAATAACCCTTGGCTTCAATGGGAACTAATAACAAAAATAACCCTTGCTTCTAATCAGAAAAAACAAGATACCAATTATGGGAATGAAAGAGGAAAGTGATGGTTTCCCTTTCTAAAAACCCATTAAAATTATGTTTGAACTCTAAATAATATATTACAAGTATAATTAATGTGATAGATATAAATATATTTCAATTGGGATACAGGGATCCTAGGGGTTGTGCAAAAAAGAATAAAGTCTCAATAATAATAATAAATAGAAAAGTAAAATGTGATATAAATGATTGAAAAAATAATGTTTGAAGGAACTTCATAAAATTCATTAATGATTGTACCTTTGGATAATGACATTTGATGATCACAATTTCCATAGATTATGTTATCTTTTATCTTATTTGGGAAAGTATTAGAAACAACGAAACAATGAAAATATTTGAGAAATGATAAGTTTTTAAATATTAGAGATCATTTAGATTGATGTGTACAATGATTGTTTGGTGTTTTAGGACTACATTTTTGTCATTTTATAGCTTCCTATAATTCTCAGGTGGCCCATGATCAATCATTTCCTTAGTGGTATAAGGATATTATTTACTATAATTATGAAAACCTAGTGGGTCATGGAAATATCCCACTATATGCCTAGTACCCACCACCGGGTACATAGTCAGCGAGTGAGCTCCACTGGCTAGCTGCTGGTACTTTTAGATTTCTGGAGGTTATTCCTCAAGCTTCTCGATAGATGGTATCACCGCACTATCTAATATGTGTTACTTTCTGCAACATATATTAGAATAATCCATTTGAACCCATTTGAAAGATGAAATTTAGTTTAACTCCTTCCTTCCAATATAAATAAACATAAATATTATAAATACACTTAAAACACATTGAAAGAAGTCAAAATTAGATTAATGTATTTGTGATCATTAAAACAATTACAATACAGAATATAACACATTGGGTACACAACGGTTCCCAGACCCAAGGAGTCTCCCCATCATTTGTCCCCCTTCTTCCAAAACTCCACCATATACATTTTAACACCCCCTCAAACCAAAATGAACCTAAATTTAGATTAAGATACTAATTTTAAAGGGTTTTCTCTCATTAGATATATTTGGATCTTTACACATTATCTTCTTCATACCCATCAGTCTAATTATCCACACTTCCATTATTTTCTAACTATTATCCAGTTTACTCATCATTCTATCTACAAACATCAGAATGTTTTTCTTTACATTTATAAATTTTAAAAATTTTATCAAACACCTACAGATAATAAACATAAAAAACACTTCCATATTTATTTTTTAGTGTAAATATAATTTTCTATTTGGTAGATATCCATATAAAATTTATTTTAACACCACTTTACTCAAACTTTTACATGTTTGAACCTTTTATTTGATGATAATATGGGGTTAAATAACATGAGATACTTTTACTTCTTAGTATTCTTATTATAAATCATATAATGAGAAATGTTAATGATTTTAAAGATAGAACAGTGACATTTGGAAATAAAGAACCTCTCAAAATCAAAGGTGTTGGATCTTCTATTATTGGGAAAGAAAAAATGAAATCCAAAATCCCCTTGTTTATTTATGGTATTAAACACAACTTCATATGTTTTTATAGATTTTTGATGAAGTTAATATATTGATTTTAAAAAAATGGTTTTTTAAAATAGTTGAATAAGGAAAAGTTGTTACAAGAGGTCAGTAAACAAAATGACACTTATTTCAAGTTGGTGATGTACAAAATTCATGTTATCTAAGTATGATGGAAGGGAACGAATTTTGGAATAAATGGTTGGTACATATCTATTATAGAAATATGATAAAGTTAAAAAGTGAAATATTTTCCTTGATATTTTTGATTTGACATGAAGAACCTATTAGTGTTTCTCTATATTTTAGAAAGGAAAAATTATTGACTCAGTGTATAAGAAAGATGAAATCGGGTCAACTCGTCACCTATAATTGATTCACTATAATATTTGTTTCCAATGACAAAACAATCAAATTTCATTGATAAGTAATTTTTTCCCTTCATTTATGATTTTAGTCACATTACATGTATTATGTATTTGAAACATAAATTAGAATCTCTAAAAATATTTTAGGGTTTCAAGAGAAGAGTAGAAAAATGTGGATATTCTGTAAAGAAGTTGTGAGATGATAATGGAGGTGAATATAAAATTGAATAATTCAAAATTTATCCTGAAAAAATGTTGTATTCTTCATGAGTTCATTGCACATTAGACACCATAGAAAATTTATGTTGCTAAAATAAATAATAGAAATTTTGTGGAATAGGGTACACAATGATAATTCAACATGGTATTTCTCACTAATTAATTAGGTATATAATGAGTATAGTAGTTTAAATTTAGAATCGTTTTTTCTACTAACCATGTTTTAATATGACTCCTTATGAAATGTAATATGATGAAAATTAGAATAATAATAACAATTTTATATACAGAGGGAATCTGGAAACAAGTGGAGCCACTAATGGTGTCTTATAATAATGTTAGGTGAGGGAATCCCCAATAAAAAGGTGATAAAATATTGTGGTAAGGGAGGCAGTGCTATAGTAGGAAACGAGATAGGAGTCTTGGGATTTTTGAGAGGCAATAAAATTAGCAAAACTATTCCCTTCATGCCATGTGTGAAGAATATTCATCTTACAATTGATGGACATCTTATAATTCTAGATAAAATTTCTTTTGTTTCTTGAGGTGGTGATAAGACTGTTGAAAGAGTCACATATGATCTTAGAGTTTGATTCCACTACTACAAAAGTAATTCCTTTAGAGTGGAAAATGAAAAGACAACTCAGGATGGAATTCACCTCCACACATAATGAACCACCTTATCCATAGAACGAACTAAAATCAAGGAACACATATCCTTTGTGATCATGAAAAACACCTCCCCCTAACATTGTTAATTGGTCTAATAACCATTAGTGTTATGATTGAGGCTAGATAGGGGTGGGTTATAGAGGACGTAATCACCTTAGGGGAGGTGGCTATTTTTAGAATGTTGACATGTATTAAACAAAATATAAATCAATGAGGGTTCCTCTTACCTTTTTTTTCAAAATAAAGGAGAGATCTAATGTGGGGAATATAACATTGTTAATGAAAGCTCTTTCCTCTTAGGGGAGGTCATTACATATGATCTGGTTCCAATCATCCCAAATACACCAGAAACCCATATTAAGAATAAGAGACTGCACATTCCCCTTATTATTTTTTGGAACCGACTCTATTGAACAATATGTAAGGAAAATCCTCAATGGAGTTTAAAGGAATAGATAAACATGTGAACACACCCAACTTACTCCATTAAATTATTTTCCAATATCCTTGAAAGAAGAGGTTCATGGCTAGTTTATCCTTATAGACCTAATATTATGAGCACTGTGAGGAGGGGAGTATGACTTTACCTTTCACTATTGTGTCCGTAGAGATGTCCTAGTTGTGAATGCGACTGATTAAGAAGATATACAAAATGGGAATTTCCTTACAACAAAGGAGGTCACCATAGGGATCATGATTATTATTATGAGACGTATGAAGCATACATCTATAAGACTTTGCAGAGATGTTTCCCAGAGTGGGGCTCATGATGATTCCTGAATTTGTCACATCCTCCATAGTAATGCTATCAATAAACATTTTTTTGGCATGGGTCCAACATAGACTCTCTGAATTTTAGGTGGATGATGGATTCACAGAAAAACATCTATAGGGGTAGACATCCCATATATCCAATCCCCAAACATTCTTAGTTTTGGTTCCCAAATATAATATCCCCCCATCTAATTGTCCACCTCAGTTGATTCTACCGATCCAAGATGTGGCCATGGAGACTTTTCCAAATAAAAGAGTGTTTTGCTTTCACACATTTCAGATCACAACCATATTTATTGGTGATAAATTTTATCCAAATAGAGCTCCCTTCAATCATGCCCGATTCCATTTTACCTTATTATCAAAGCTCCATTTCTGAAACATTATTAACCTTGATGCCACTATTAGAAGTAGGTTCAGCTAACATGTACCAGGAATCCAAATGAAATCATCCATCCACATGGGAATTCCAAATGAAAAAGGTCAATAGTTTCTCGATATCATTAAGAAACTCCTTGTGGACCTTGAAAAAGGAGAGGATATGCATTGAAATGGTGTTCAAAATTAAATTTATAAGACTAATCTTTCCTTCAAATAAAATAAAGAGATTTTTCCTATTTATAATATGAATAATATTCTTATAAACCACACCTTCAAAATGACGGATAGAGATTCCACTAGGTGAAAGAGGAGAACCCACGTATTCCATGGGAAAATTTCATATGTGACTGCCAAGCACAAGTTCGATATGATTTGAACACTACTCCAGGAAGGAAAATGAAATATAAACACAACTCTTTTCATGATTTTTGATTTTTTTTCTCTCCACTTAGAGTACTCTTCCATGATTTTGTTGAAATCTAGAATGAAATATCTATATTCTTTGATAAGAAACCATAAAATCTGTGAAGAGGAGGTTCAACAACACATGTAATTGGTAACTACAGTGAAAGGGCTTAATGTAGATGAGAATAATGTAGTGGTCAAGGTGTATTCTAAAGGAATATTGAACCACAATGATGTTGATAGGGGGAAGTTAATTGCCTTGCCTCATCCCCTAGAACAACTGAATGAAACTACATTCCCTTCTATGAAGATAATTGGGAATCCGGACGATCTACAATTGTGAAAGATATGTTCAACCACACAGTATGAGAATCCTATACACCTCATCACATGGATAATTAAATTACACTTGAATCTATCAAAGGACTTATCCATATCCAACTAGATAAAATTATCATAACCCATTGTTTTATTATTAATGACTTATAAAATCTTCGGATAAATTCTAACAGAAACTTGAATATATCTTCCTATAATGAAACAATGTTTCTCACCATATACCCATATATGAATATGGTGATAGAACTATCTATTGATAATGGAATCAATGAATTTAAAAGGGATGGTACACATTATAATGGGGATTAATTTTCTTATAGATGTGGGGTATTTTAATTTTGAAATGAGGAACATCATTGTGGAAATTGAAACCCGAGGTATGTGGCCACCATGGAATAAGAAATGAATGGCTTCAATGAGGTATTTTTTAATGATATCCCATGAGATCACATAGAATTATCCTTGTAATACATCTGATCTAGGAGATATTACTTGATTGAGGGATTGAATAGATTACCATATTTCTTTCTCATTAGGGAAAATCTCTAATGTAGAAAATATATCTGGGGAAACCATATTTAAGATGGATTTGAAGATGTCACCTAGTCCATCTAGGTAACCATTATTAATATATGTATTAAAATAAACAAGAATAAAATTGAAGTATGAATCCACCATACCACTAACAACCAAAGGATCACTAGTGAAGGATCCATCATCTATTCTAATTTTGGGGGTGAAACCATGTCACTTTTATTTTATAAAGGCATGAAATTACACCATTTTTTATCACTATATTTGTGTTAAGTGGCCTTGTATAATTCATAGGGAAACCTCCCATGTTCTAGTAGCATCTCATTATGCTGGTTCTTTGTTTGGGTGATGGTATCAATGCCATTTTCTTCCCATTAATCTTTCAATTTTGATTCTGGAATATCAATATCATTATAACGAAAATCCATGTCTTGAGTACAATATGTACTAGAGCTATTCCAAGAAGATAGGTGTTTCACTATCCATGGGTTCTCATTATGAAATCCATTCCATAATATGTCTATTGTGGGTTTAGACTAAGATTTCATGAATTATGGGTGATAATTAGGTTAATGTGGAAGTATTTGAGGAATAAGAAGAGGTCACCACCATCACTCATGTCCTTCAAAGTGATTAGTAATGTGGAGTGATTAGAAATTTCATGAAGAAGAATCATAAAAGTTAGTTGATTCTACTAATGTAAATGTTCTTGAAAAATATGAAGAATACATTTCACAAACACATGCATACAAGGAATATATGGGAGATGAGATAATTTAACAACATGAAAATAATTAAAAATATTGTTAAGCCATGAAAATAAGAGATTTAGAATCAGCTATTTATAATGATGAGGAATAATTTCATACATCTCATCCAAGGCTGAATAAATAGGTGGAAATAAAAAACATCATTGGTGAGAAAAAAGTTCAAATAATAATAATGTAAAAGTTTATTGCACATATTTTTTTGTATTCAGATGTTGACCCCAGTTATCTAAATGATGATTTATATTTTTAAGAGTAGATTAATTCTATGAATTAGGAGTTAGAGAAGATTGAAAAAAATGGAACTAGTGAAATTTTACCCAAACCAAATAATAAAAATGCTATTGGTACAAAGTGGGTATTCATAAACAAGTTGAATGAAGATGGTGAATTAGTAATGAAAAAATAGAATGATTGGTTTTCAAAGGTTACTCAAATATTAAAGGTATTAATTTTGATGAGACTTTTTGTCCTGTATCAAAGTTAGAAACAATAATAATTTTTCTTAAAATTGTTGTAAAAAATGTAAAAAAATAGATGGATGTGGAATCATATTTTCGTAATGGATAACTTATTTAAAAAAATTATATTGACGAACCATACAACTTCATAATTTTAAAAGATGAAATTTATGTGTGCATGTTGAAGAAGGATTTGTATGGGTCAATGAAATCTTTGAGAGTTCAGTATTCCAAATTAGATTCATGTTTAAGGAAGATGAACATTATGAAAAGAAGAGTTAGTAGTAAAATCTACATAATAGTAAAATATGAGATCTATCTCATTTTAATTGGTTATGTTGATGATATTATATTTGTTAGGAATAATAAAGTAACCTGTGAAATTTTTTCTAAATAGATAAAGAAGTTCTTTAAATTCCCATGCTAGGTGAAATGAAATTATTTGTTGGTTTACAAATATTAAAAAAGAAGAAATATTTTTTTTTTATCAAAAGAGAAATATGTTAATTAACTTATTTTTAAGTTTTGGATTGTAAATTAAAAACCTATTTCTATACCAATTTTGGTGCAAACCGAGTTGTATAATAATGGATAAGTAAAGGAAGTGGATTCTAGATTATTTTGGAAGCTGATTAAATGTTTTTTAAATCAAAGTGCTCAAGAGTAGATATTATATATGTTGTTACATTATATGAAATATCCCAAAGTGCTACAAACTAATATCATCTATTCATATGAAAATGAATTCTCAGATATATCAGATGCATAATCGAATTAGGTATCAAATAGGAAATCTCGGGATGAATTTGGCTACACAAGATCCTCAGTCCGATTTTTCATGAAGAATAACTTACATCCATGAGACCCATGTTCGAATCCGGGTGGAGGAATATTTCGAGGAATGGTAGAAGAACTGTATTTGGTAATGTAGAAGTCACTAAAGTCGGTATTGTAGCAGGTATTGTTCGGTGTTGTATCAGCCGAATCTATTAACCTTTTGGTCACCAGTTTGGGCGTGGAGTCCTCTAGGCCTTCAGGACACCCATGGCCTTCGGTATAGTTAAGGATTTTAGGCCACCCCAATGCCTAAGGTCCACCTCAAGGTCTTTGGGCCACCTCATTTAGATCAAGTTTGAATATGTTCCTATAATGGAACACGTTTTTGATATATTCACAAATCCAATACTAGAATAAGCTTTTTAAAACTAAGGTTGAACATGGGAATCCAACCTGAAACTCTCTAACATTGAGGTATGTGGTTTTTCCCATCTCTCATATTTTCTTTGAATAGTGTTGTAAAGGAGGATAAAAGTGATGTTTCATAAAATTATACATTTTAAAGTGAAATACATTTTAGGGAAAGCATGTATTTAGGGGGAGTTTTTTAAAGGGGAAGATGTGATCTTACTATGAAAATTTGTAAACTATTTTAATAGATTATTGGATTGGTTGTTGTAAAGTAGTTTATAGGAAAAATAACAACATGTGTGGAAGAATATTTCAAGTTTCATGTTTAATTTTTTGTTTATTAAGTCATTTATTATAGACATGATGGTTTTTGTATTCAATGATTGTTGTTTCTCACAATGATTTTTCTCATATAGGATTAAACTTATTGATAAGTTATCTATAGATTTAGTATACAAAGTTTCAATGATTTATGACTCTGGGTTGACAGTAAAATCCAAAAGGGGATATTATTGGGACCATGTTTGTTGGGCAAAGTGTTTGAAATAAGTTTTCTTGAAGTTTTGACTTTTGTTTTATTTATGGAAAATCACCTCAGTTTCTGATCATATGAAGGGTTTTAGACTCAGGTGATCAGACTCATATTTGATGAGAAATTAAATCATTTTTTATATATTTTTTGTTAAATTGTTTGGTCTTATATTTACAGAATGAATCTTTTCAGAACATACCATGAATCTATATCAAATTCAAAATGTCATAAGAGATATTCGATAAAAAATCCATTTATGATTTCTTGTAAAAAAGTATATCATCATCATGAGTTATCTAAAAAATCATGATCCATGTGTTTTTTAAGAATGAGAGAAAATTAATTTGCGTGTTCGAAGTTTTCTCAATGAAGTTGTGTAAAAGAAAATCTAACTTAAGACTACACTAGATGTTGGCGAACAGATTGAGATTTTGATGGAAAGACAGACTTTGTTGAAATGAATTAATATTTTTTTATGGCATGACTTGAAAATATGGGAAGTCATAGAACATTAAAAAACAATTTAGATTATTCTATATTGATCTCATTATTCAAAATATCATGAATAATTCATTATACAAGTAGGATTTTAGGGAAGATAAAGATAAATGTGATATTTGGTGTTTCTACAATGTTGATGTTTTTTATGTATATCATTGGACCAAGAATAACCCGACATAGATGTTTTTAAAGACTAGAAGTTTGAATTTTTCAAAGTCATCAAATTTGAAAATGTGATGATCGATGTATCTATAAGATGGTCTGATCCATTAGTTGAATGAATTCATCAAATGAATCATCAGTTTTTAAATAATTGAAATAAAGAATTAATTGTTGATATTGAATCATCATATTAGCTATTTGACATTGATAAGTCATTTAACATGGATTCATAGGATATAAGAGAATAATAATAGAAAATAAAGTGGTTATAGGAAAATTATTTCTTTAAAAGTTGTAACGATGTTGTCAAATAGTTTTAATTTCCTTGGATCATTGGTGGGATAATTATTTTGCATTACTTATTTGAAATTTGGTCATAAGAACCAGAATAATGAATAGATGCTTGAAAAAATAATTTTGAAAAAATAGTATTTTAAAAGTTCTAATTAAATGGAATTGGAAAGTTATGATGCTCAATAGAATTCGTGAATATTTGATAATATTCTAGAAGAGTTGAGATGGGATTAGAAATTGTAAACTGAAGTTCAAATTTGTGATTAATTCGAATATGTGAAATTTTCTAAGTGAGAAAGTTATTTCTGTTTCATGCCATTTCTATTTTTAACTTATATAAAGGTTTCAAAGTACAATGTACTCTGACAATATTCATGTTAACGGATTTAGAGCTCTATATTTTTGGTTTAGAACTGGTTATCATACATAATTTCTAGAGCAAGGGTTTTGGACATAATTCTATAAGGATGTTCTACTAGATATAAGAAGTGATTAGAGAATTGGTATTCCAGATTCATCATATCAGACCAAATATTTTGACAGAAATTATCAAAATGAGAATGAAAAAGATAATTTTTTGGTTATATTTTCTAAAGGAAATCAAGTTAGACTTATTTCGAGACTAAATAACCAGATAGAGGAATCAGAGTGAGAGATTAAATAGAGAACTTTACAATGTTTAGATAATTTTTTCATAACTATTATTATGAAATTAAATAAATAAATAATTCTAAATAATTAAAAAATTGAAATTTGTCAAATTTTAAAAGCTTCAATGTTCTGAACCCATTCACAAAGGCTTCAAAACTTGTTACAAAATATTATTTACATACTTTGTTATAAAATAAGAGCATGCATTATTGTATTGATAACAGTTCAATTCAAGTGTAAGAGTACTTCATACTTATTAAATCTGCACAAACAATTATTGTTTTCTAGTGTATTGTGTGGTATTGTATTGTTTTCAAACCATTCCAAGGACTATCTACTCTTATTTAGTAGTGAGCCTTACAAATAAATTTGTTCATATGGATGTGTTTGAGAGTCTTTTCATAATTTTTTTTATCTTTAAAAGAATTTGAAGGTTGTAAAGATACTCAACAGAAAAAAAATGCATCATTGATTCAACCACCTAGTGATTACATTACTCTTACATAGGCATTTTTAGAAGTATTTAGTGGGTGTATAACCCCTTGGTGTTAATGGTAACTAAGAACCAAAAAATTACTTTTATATTGAATGGAAAAATCAAGAAACCAATAAACCATGGCTTTAATGGGAACCTATAACAAAAATAACCCTTGCTTCTAATCAGAAAAAACAAGAAACCAACTATGAGAATGAGAGATGAAAGTGATGGTTTCCCTTTTTGGAAACACATTAAAATTAGGTTTAAACTCTAAATAAAATATTACAAGTATAATTAATGTGATATATAAAGTTATATTTGAATTTGGATACATGGATCCTAGGGGTTGTGCAAAAAAGAATAAAGTCTCAATAATAATAATAAATAGAAAAGTAAAATGTGATAGAAAAGATAGAAAAAATAATGTTTGATGAAACTTCATAAAAGTCATTTACGATTGTACCTTTGGATAGTGACATTTGATGGTCACAATTTCCATAGATTATGTTCTCTTTTGTCTTATTTCGGAAAAATATAAGAAACAATGAAATAAATAAAATATTTGAGAAATGAGAAGTTTTTAAATATTAGAGATCATTTAGATTGTTGTGTACAATGATTGTTTGAAGTTTTAGGACTACCTTTTCCTCATTTTATAGCTTCATATAATTCTCAGGTGGCCCATGATCGATCATTTCTTTAGTGGTATGAGGATATTTCTAACTATAATTAATACAACCTAGTGTGTCATGGAAAGATCCCACTAGATGCCTAGTAGCCACCACCGGGTAGATAGTTAGCGAGTGAGCTCCATTGGCCAGCTTCTGGTACTTCTATATTTCTGGAGGTTATTCCTCATGCTTCTCGATAGATAGTATCAACACACTATGTAATATGTGTTACTTTCTGCAACATATATTAGAATAATCCATTTGAACCCATTTGAAAGATGACATTTAGTTTAATTCATTCCGTCCATTATAAATAAACATAAATATTATAAATACACTTAATAAACATTGAAAGAAGTCAAAAATAGATTAATGTATTTGTGATCATTAAAAAAATTACAATAAAAAATATAACACATTGGGTACCCAATGGTTCCCAGACCCTAGGAGTATCCCCATCATTTGCCCCCCTTCTTCCAAAACACCTCCATATACCTTTTAACATGCCCTCAAACCAAAATAAACCTAAAATTATATTAAGATACTAATTTTAAAGGGGTTTTTCTCATTAGATATATTTGGATCTTTAATTTTTATCTTCTTCATAATAATCACTCTAATTATCCACACTTCCATTATTTTCTAACTATTATCCAGTTTACTCTTCATTCTATCTACAAACATCAGAAATTTTTTATTTACATTTATAACTTTTAAATATATATCAAAAACCTATAGATAATAAACATCAAAAAAATTTCCATATTTATTTTTTTAGTGAAAATATAATTTTCTATTTGGTAGATATCCATATAAAATTTATTTTAACACCACTTTACTCAAACATTTACATGTTTGAACCTATTATTTGATGAAAAAATGATGCTAAATACCCTGAGATACTTTTAGTTCTTAGTATTCTTATTGTAAATCTTATAATGGGAAATAAATTCATAGAAAATATAGACATTTTTTTGAATCTGTAATATTATCCCAATAATGTGTGGGGTATATAGTTTACTATACTCATGAATAATCCCGTAATTCCCCAAATAATCTTCAATATTTTCACTTAATACTACATTATCAAAAGTAAAACACTTTAAGGGTTATCCCAATTCCTTTCATGAACATCTCTTAATATATCAAATCTCTTGAATGATTCATATTTCTACTTCATAAACATGATATAACTAATCCATGTAATGTAATTAATGAATGAGTTAAAGTTTTTACCTTTATATATCAATTTATTCCACCTTGGTCTACAAATATCCAAATATAAAAGTTCATAGGGATGAGTTGATTGAATCTAATCTCTTTTATGTAATTAATTAATAATCTTCCCCTTTTTATAAAGTAAATTCTCATTTACTTTCTCACATCTAAAATATAACATGAAAACCATTGTCTCCTAAAATAAACCTATTCAATATAGTTAGATAGATATGTCAAATCCATTTATTCCCCAACTTGTTATCATCCTTAATGCTCATGTATTATGATTTTTTTGATTTTTGTTCTTAATATAAGTTTCCTTTAGTCCACTATCCTAGACACACAACAAATAAATCCTATAATATTTCAAACACATATTCATGTTTTTGAAATATCACTTCATTTACATTATAAAATATTTGTGAAACACTAAAATGTTTGTATATTAAACCATTAATAAATACAATAAAATTAGAATTTTTCTTCTTTTCATTTATTTATATAGAGCTATGTCATTGTATTTCAAGTGCTTCATCATTAAAAAATATAGCAGATCCTTCCCTAAAATTTTCAAAAAACATTAATCATTATTATATCACTTATCATATGTGATAAAAAACACTATTTAGTAGCTATGGGAAATTATTTTAAGATCATTATAACATAATATCCATTATTTCTAGTTTCTTTATTATTTATACTTATAAAATATTTTACAATTATTCATACTATGTTTATTTGGTAAAATGGTTGGTCATTCCTCTACCAAGTAACCTAGATGTTCATACATTCAATAAATTTCATTTAGAAATTGAAACTAATTATTTACTGTAACTCAAAAAATTTCAACCACTTTCTGAAATAATTGGAGTGGGTTGTCTCCCAACTAAATTTATAAATTAAAATAGTTATAATTTTTATTAATATCATTAATTAATATAAAAAAGCATTTACACGTTCATATATCTACTATAGAATAGATTATTTCTTAAAAATAAATATATTTTATTAGAAAATACTAATTATCCAAACTATGGCACTTTTGTAACCTTATCCATATTCTCATTGATTTTAATCCATTTTTTAAAAAATAAAAAATATTATATATTCCTAATATATTTCCTATCACGTTTGTAGTTTTTTCAAGAATTTTATGTTCCATTTATAATAATTTCATCTTAAAATTTCCATTTCTAGATTTTTTAGAATTTTATAATTTACCTTATGAGTAAACATTCTTATTCTTCAATATATTGAGTTTAACACCAGTATTCTTCTCCTTATCATAAAAAAATTAATCAATAGAATGAAATAATAAAGGATTTTAATAATCATCAATACTCCATGACTTATCACTAGTCTCCACACTACTCTTTCAAAATTAAACAAATTCACCTATAGTTTTTTTAAATAGATATTAATCTTCCTCAACTCATATTTACACATAACTAAAATTTTCTAATAATAAAGTGTATCCTTTTTTGATTTTATTTCCTCCATTAGTACAACATTCCAATTATTCTCCTCCCTATGTGATATATTTAAACTCTCAAGTCCTTTCATAAACTACAAGTATATTTATCCTTTGGTTTTTTACAATATTATTAAGAACATTAGACATATCAACCAATTTTTTGTTCTCATTCTCTATTTAAGAGATTTTAGTAAGGAAATACATCATCTTAATTTTCAAATTTAATTTGATTTATACGTATTTTTTGTCTTCTTTGATATAAAACTTCACTTTATTAATCTTGGCAATTTGATTCTTCTCTCCTTGATCCCATGGTGATCAATTATCTTCACATTCAGTGGAATCATATTCTTATTCACCCATAATTGATTAATAACTCTTATTATTTATTTTTAGATAGTTAATTTAATTTTCTTTTTAAATTATACTTCTACTTATTTAAATTTTAAGTCATATTTCTATATAACATATTGAATGACATATCAATATCTTCACACTTATTTTATTTAAACACTATAAAATTTATTGAAAACTGTATAATTACTCCATGAATGAAACGCATCAAAAGAAATTTATGATTATGTCTACATTTTCCCTTTTGGAAACTTCTTAAGATAAGTGATATTATCTTATCAATCTTCACATCAACATAACTATAAAAATATAAAACTTTACTTTTTTCATTAACCCCATTATAATTAATACCATTCTTCTAGGTTATGAAAGATATTTCCTTCTAAATTTTACTTCTCTTCATAAAATAATATCCTTTAATCATTTCATATTCAATAAAAATTCTATGGAAGTCATCTAATAGAAATTCATTAAAATCATGATCCCTAATAGATAAAACATTATCATACAACATTTTTGGATAGATATGAAACAAATTCTCTCCAATTATTGAATTATATAGAGTTTCTAAAATAATTATAATAGATCTCCCAATCTCATTAAAATTATTGAATAAATCATATATTGATTATTTTTTTATCATTTTAATTCAATCATGTTGGGCATTCTAGATATTAATTTTTCCCTCCTTCAAATAGCATTCCCTTTATAAATATTTTATAGCTTCTCTTGGATTCATTTCACCATAATTATTCCCAACATATTTATGAGTTATCTCTTTAAAAGTGAGGATAAGATATCATTCGCCTCAAATCCATCAATATTAATATTATTTTTAATAGTTGGATTCCTCACATCTGGTTCTTTTACTGATGTAAAACATTATTTAATATTTCATGAAAATCTATACCCAATAAGAGTAATTTTGAAAATATTATTTCCTTCTAAGAATTGTAATTTTTCCCTCAAAATATAGGAACTTTGTTAATATTAACTGAAATAATGTGAAACATGATTAAAAAAATCATAAAATGAATAATAATAATAAGTAGAGATAAATCCCCACAAAAATTAATATAGCCCTGATATCTTTAAAATAAACACATTTCTCTAATAACAATTATATATGGAACACACACCAATAATAGTGTGGTCCCATTCTAAGTATTCTCTGAGAGGGGGGAGAATTAGGGAATAATAATATTATATGATTATTTTTTATAAAAACAAATTACCATTTAAGATGAACAAAATTAAGTTAATTCCAACATTATTTTTCAATGGTGAACCCTTTTCACACCCATAAAAAATGAGAACACAACATTTTTCAAGGTTTCCTATTCAAAATGAATAGCTATATCCATGGAATGCAATGGAATTATATTTTACATTACTACATGATCCACTAAAAATGGATTACAATGACTAATGTTAAACCTTGAAAATAATGAGTATACAAATTTTAATAAATAAGTATAATATTCTTATATAGTACCCAATTGAATTGTTAAATAATTTTATAATTATTTTCAACCATAATAAAGAATAATTTAAATCTAATTAAGTGTGTTTTTGAGATGGACATAATATTATAGAGTTTTTTTAAGTTTGTTTGAGAATATTTGGTTTAATTATATAAATTACATATATGTTGAAATTACTTATGTATGATTCCCTTCAATTTCTGGATAATGGCTGGTAATATTTGGAAAATGCATGGTGACCCCTGAGGATCATACGATTCATTCTAGAATCCATTAGAGTTACTTCAACTCTAGAATAGATAATCTTCAAATACATGATAATTCCATGAGATTAATTGAGATTACATAAGTAACATTTAATATTTCTACTAGAGTCATCATGAAAATTATAAGATTCATTAGAATCGTTGAAAGATTAATTGTTCAATCCATAAGAGTCATCCGGTTTATGTAAGGATTATTAATGAACTGAATATTGGGAAGGGAATGAATGTTAAATATGTTATATAAGGGGAATTGTAATTTTATAAGAGTCATTATTATACTATTAGAGTAATTTAATCATATGGAAATGAATATCGTTATTAAATTGAAAAAGGTAAGACTCACCCTAATGAATAAAAGATTCATTTACTTTTATAAAATGATAATGTATTATAATTTAGAAAATTTCATAAACTATAAGATTAATTTAGTAAATCAATCCAAAAATGAAAATACATGGAATATATCTAGTTGGTAATTATAGAATATGATATTAGATATTAATTATAATCAATATGCTTACTAAATTGGACAATGTCATGCTATTTTAGAACATAAGTATCTTGATCTGAATTTTGTGGTCTGATTATAAAACTGCTATTAATTTGTACTAAATATGATATTTTTGGATGATATTGTTGGGAATCTAAAATTGGAATATTTTATATTTATAACAATGGTTAACATAGAGGATTTAATAGGATTTGTTTCCTAAAATATAAGGATTTTAAAAATCAATGTGTATTTCCATTTTTGAATTATATATATATAATATGGACATAATTATGTGGATATAAAAGAATAAAATAGATTGCGAGAAATTAATTGAGAATAAATAATTCAGTATTCATAAGTTATATAGTGGAAGAATTTTGAACTATTTTAATAAATATAAAATATGAATAGAGATTGAAATTTAAAGTTTTGAAATGAAAAGAAAACATATAAAGACTAATAATTTAGTGATCTTGAAGCTATTTAAGAGGAGATCATATTCTATTATCTTTAACTTGAAGGGTGGAAGAGGAAGATCGTCATTAATAGTTTCCAAAGAAACCGAGAGTCCTGAGTTATATTTCTCATATTGTTCTGATGGTTTTATAACAAGTAGAGATAGGATATAAACCTAGTGGGGTGTATGGACACATACTGTGAGGATATTTTTATATTTTATTTGATAAGGGTTTTATAGGAATCCTGTTTCTATCACTTCTGTTTATAGTGTAAAATCCATTAATCAGGGTGAATAGCTAGTCAGAACAAATTATAGTTAACCACACTAGGACCAAAACATGAAAATTTTCTTATATACTATATTATTTACTTTATTCTATATTGAATAAGGATGAGAGATATAATTTTGAGTATATAAGAACCTAGCAGGTCACAAAGATTTTTTTTAATAATGAAATGGTACATGGAATCACCACTGATTCAATCCTCATTCTCAATGGCATAACAAACCACTAGGGAACTTCAGTTAACTTGGTTTCCCTCTATAACATCTAATAACAACTAGGAATGAATAATATTAATTCACAAATAGTAGGATTGTATTCACTTTTTATATAAAAAAGTTAATATACTTGGAAGATAAGATGTTTTTATATCTTATATCTCTTGGATTAGAAGTTAAAGATGTGGCAATAATGGGATTTCCATCTATTGGAAAGAATAACCTTTTATGATTTTATGATATGAAATATTTTTAAATTGATGGAAAAGATAAAATTAAATTATCCTTTCTCAATCAGAGAAGGTTTGCAAAAAATCTATAGGGCTTTAATCATATAAATAAATTTGGGATAAATTGTAGAGTAGTTATAAAGGAAATATGAATTTTAATAAGGCCAAAATACAAATATAGATCTGTTTATTTATTTATGTAAATATTAATAATGAATATAGAATTTATTATTAATTTTCAAGAGTTAATTAAATTTTCAAAAGCAATCTAATGGTAAAGAGAAAAGATATATTATTCCATAATTGTTAAAGAATTGAGGAGAAACTTTTAAAACATATTTGATACTAAATTGTCAGTATTAGAAGATAGATATAATCTTAGCATTAATGAATTATATTACATTATCATTTCTTATGAAATGGGAAATTTTCCATAATGAAAAAAGAATTTCACTTAAGAAATAGATCTTATGTTTGTGAGAAAACTCAAAATTAGAGAAGATAAAGATAAATATTAACGTGAATTTTATAATGAGGAAGATGATAAAACCATAAAAATAGTGGATTATATATAAAAAAGGTATAAATGAACCAGAATAATAACAACATAAAACACAAACTATGTTGTTATAAATAAATCGGAATTTGAGAATTTATTAAAAACACTCTAAATAGTAAGAGTAATGAATATGAGTTGGCTAAAAAATATGAGAATCCTCATAAAAATAAATCATCTATAATTTCAAACATGTGAAAAAATATGGGGAGATAAAGAGTAAGTTTTCAAAAAAAAATATTTTTTTGAGAAAAGAAGAAGATGTTGACCTCTCATCAAGAATCTAATTTGAATTTGAATCTATTGAAATTTTCAAAAACTACAAGGATCATATTAAAAATTTTCTAAAGACGGCAGTTAGTGAATAAAAATGTTTTAAACCAACATATATGTATCACATGTTGATGTTTTAATGGGAATTATGTATATATACAAATTCAAAAATCAGGAAAAATGATATATTGTTAAGGAAAGAAAATGAAAAGAATGCTAAAGAAAAATAGGGGTACAACAAAATGGAAGTATCTTATATTTATGAAATAAAAAAATTTAAGCGAAAAGTTGTTGATTATGAAAAAATCATCAAAGATATTGAATAGAAGCTAACATAGAGGGGAGTATATCTAGGTAATACATAATCAAGGTATATTTAATTTGAAAAAGAATTAAATAAAGAAAAATAACTCTTAAATAAGGCTATTAAAATAATTTAAATATCAGAATAAGATGTAAAGACAAGGATACTAGAAGAGTGTATTAAAACTCTCTATAATAAATCTCAACATAAACCTATGATTTCTAATAATGCATATTCAAATTCCATGATAGGGTATATATTTTTTCCCAAGATGACTAATGATAAAACTTCTTCTAAATAAAAAAATATTATGTTAAAAAGATATTTCCCCCTAATAAAAATAAAATAATACTTTATTTAAAGTAATTTAAAATATTATTCTATATAGAATTATCATTAGTAATGAATATCATGGTTTAAGGGATACTACTAGTGAATTGGAGTGCTTAGGAAAAATCCTAACTTATACTATTTTAATATTTCACATCTTGGTAAGAGGACTAAATCAAGGGGAGGCTATTTAGAGAATGTAAAAAGACATCCTCAAAGGAAGATGTTTTTGATAAAAAAATCATCATTTACCCCAATAAAAAACTAGTTTTATTTCTTGAAAAAATATGTGGTAGATGTGATTAGTAGGGTCATAATGTTGGTGATTCTATTACTAACCTTCTTCAATAGATTTCCAATACTATTATAGGAAATTGAATAAAACAATTTATGGGAAAAATATGGCTTGGCATAATTTTACTTGATGTTATAAAAGATAAAAATGTAATGGATTATTGATAGAGTATGTTCCTCATATATGACTAGTGACACAAAAATAATGAGGAATATTAGAATGAATGAAGAAGGGATAGTGAATTCTGGTAATGATTTTCTCAAAAAATAAAAGGTTTTGAAACTACTAAAATTGATGTCTAAAACATGAAGTCAAAATATGTACTATTTTTTAAAGGGATAAAGAACTATCCACTATGTGTTAAATATTTCAGAGATAATATATATATGGTTATTTTGAAGAAATAATCGTGTATTATTTTATAAATAAAATATGGAATAACCCTCACTCAAGGTAAAATAACAAGTATAAATATATTCCAAATTAATAATCTCACTAATTATATTTATATCAAAACCATAGATGAAAACAATTTGTGGAATATGAGTATTAGTCATTATGACAAAACCTAGTCACTTTTTTATTTAAAAATAAAATTTTGGTAATTTAAATTCTAAGTGTTTTTCATTTCAAATTGTGAATTTAAAAAAATCTACAGTTGCATGGTTACCACACAGTTTGCATCAATTTTTTTTTCGAAAGTGTGATTCAACCCATCTTATAATTTAAGAGTTTTACCCTCCACTATTTTCAAAATTCACTTGGACAACCTAGTTAGTGTGTGTGTGTAGGTAGCTCTTCCCACTCTTTTATTAATATTTAGCCTCCAATCCTTGGATTTCAAGTGAATTCTCCAGGTAAATACCTCTTTCCTTTTTTTTCTCCTCTATTTCCAATGTATTCATAAATTTATTTATGGTTTCTCTTTCTTCCATAAAACCTAATTACTTTTTTGGCCAGATATGGAGTTTGGTGTGACGTAATATTGGGGGTTTTGTTTGTTTAAGGATCATATATTGTATTTATTTATTTGTTTTGGGTGTTCACCAGGGAGGAAAACATGTTGCTACTTGGTTCCACATGGATTTATGTAGTTTTATTGTGTATTCCCTTTAATTAGAATGGAATTAAGTTCATGGTAAATATAATACCTTGTTTTTCTAAATTAAAAATATAAGTTCTATTCGTATTTGATTTAATGAATATTTCAAACTTTTCCTCAGTTTAAATAGAATATGTTAAATGGTTTTCTAATTTCTAATTTATATTTTATATATCAATTGTTTATAATTTTTTTAAATATATATTTTTGATTAACTTTGAGGAATAAAGTCATTTGACCCATTTTTTATCTTGGAATGTGTAAAGTGTGGTTTTGAAGAGAAAATTGGGTGATTCAGATTTTTACATGGTGTGGAGGAAAAATATAATTTAATATTTAAATTATTTCAAGAGTGGGCTAACAAAAATTTCTTCAAATGGATAATTTAAAAAAATTTATTTCAATTGGTGTAAAATATAATTGGTATTTTATGTTTATTTTAAAAAAGGCACATTCAATAATTTTTCATGGATTGTTTCATGAGAAGTAAGAAACACCCCTAAGAACCACTATTTAGGTATACTTGATATGCATTTTGGCCCTGAGGGGTGTTGTTTTTATTTTTTTATTGATGTTATTGAAGGGGTTTAATTCCTTTGAAGGTTTTGAAAGTGGGGTGAGATTTATATTTATGCTTTTAAAATCGATTGACTGATTTTTTTATCACCTTCAGTGGATTACTTTAATGGGAACCCGAGGCACCAGCAGAGTGGTTCTAATTTATACTACACTTAGGAAACTCATGGTTTAACTTGTGACCCTGTAACATCCTAAAATGGGTACCACACACCGATTCCCCAAACATATCTGACACATGACCTCAAGCGCAACTACTCGTATGCCAATGGCTGTCGACTAGTTGTGAGGGTCTAATATATTTTATGGGGAGACTATGGTGACTTTTTAAAATTTAAACACCTATGGATGATAAGTGAAAAATAACCAAATATATAACCATAACCATAAATACAGAAAAATCAAAAGATGAAAAAAATGGAAATACAATATCAAAACAGAACAATATATATTCCAAGATAATGTACGTGATAATTATCAAAATGAACGATCAAAATTAGTGATTTTGAAGACTCCCCAGATGGTCCCTAACCATTTTTGTTTCCCTCATCTCTACATCATCCTGACTCAACCACAAAACACATGGCCTTTTCCCTTTTCTTGTCCATCAACAATGAAATATATTTGTCTACTGATCAGGAAGCCCGAGTAGCAACTGAGTAAAACTCAGTAGGTTACTAGTGGTGGCATCGAAAATAGTATCCAATAAAATAATAGGGTATGTAATTGTATAAATAAATAATAACAACACATAAATAAAAATTCATTATATTATAAATTAATCTTATTTTAACCACATAAACCCAAGGGTTCCTATCGAAACCCATACATCAATACCTAATTCAACACATTCTTGAGCATGAAGTATGTCGAAGGGATATCATATCTAAAAATGTTATTGTTACCGCTATTTAATTAATACATTAATTCCCATGTAACCATTCATACTTCACATAATAGAATGACCATGTTACCATTGTTTTATTCATACTTTAATTCCCATCTAATCATTCATACTCAATACAATTGAAGGAACATGTTCTCATTATTTATTTTATGACTAAATGACCATGTTACCACTTATAACATCATAATTGAATAACCATGTTACCATTAATCAACGCATAATTAAATCAACAATTAATTATCCACATCAATTCTATTACTAATTCAAAAATTAGTAAAACATTAAAATCCCTTTAATTAATTCACCAATTAATTAATCATCTCCATCTCAATACTAATTCAACGATTAGCCACCACATGATTCCTATTAATTAATTCCCTAATAAATTAATCACATCAATCTTATTAATTATCTCAACCGTTAATTAATAACTAAACTCTAATTAATTCAATAATTAATTATCTCAGTATCTAACAACTAATTCATCAGTTAATTATCTCAAAAAATAACCTAAATATCTCATAATTAATTCATCAATTAATTATCTCAAATCTAATATCTCAATATCTCATATTTAATTCAGTAGTTAATTATCTCAGACAAACTATATCAATATCTCATAATTAATTATTCAATTAATCATATAAAATGAACTACCTTCATATCTAATAATTAATTTAAAAATTAATTATATCAAATCAACTGTCTCAAGATATCATTACTAATTGATCAATTAATTATCCATGATCTATAATACCAATGTCCCAATTTCACATTTTCCATAACAAAGTAATTGTTCAAATTAATTATTTTCATCAATTACTCAATTACTAAACATCAAATATAAATTATAAAATTAAATTCCCATAATTTAAATCAAGACAATGGGATTTGGATCATTGTCCAATTACCTCAATTCGTTCACAATTCTCACTAGTGAAGAATCCCCAATTTTGAAAAAACAATGACATAGAATAGGATCTGGATCTTAATCCCTAAATGAATATCAAAAAAATCAGTATCCCATAATCCCTAGATATAGACCCCAAAATAATATACTTACATCTAACCAAAATAAGAAATAATAACCCTAAAACTTATGGGAGAAGAATGGGAGTGAGATGGGAGATCAGTGAGGAAAAAACCACATACCTGAAGAGGTGAAGATATACTATATTGCCTTTGAATCCCTATGAACTGAGATTTTATTGAATTTTAATACCTCCATTTAGCGCAAGAATTAATATAAATCAAATATGCATTGATCTAGGGAGATTTTGTGTATTAGACGGTGGTTGGAAAATATTTTAAGAATTTTCAATATAGTAAAATATCATACGCATGGTTTTCTACTTTGGGTGCATAGTTTCTCCTAACTGTGTGCCTAACCATGCACTGATTCCATGAGGGTGTGCAGTTTATACTAATAGGGAACAAATTTTTATAAAACATGCCCCAACCACGATAATCCCTAATATCTGGGGTTTCATGGTTTGATGGCCTGGGGTGTATGGTTTTGGAAAACTCTGCACCAATTGGGAAGTAGCCCATTTCCTTGAAAATTTTCCAAACTTCACCAAAAATCACCCCAAGGTAAAACCCAAATGAAAAGTACTCAACACTAAATAAATTAGTACATGTGGAAGAGCCTGATACATGTTCATAAAAGGTTGAGATCTTACAATATCTCTTCAATATAACAGCTCATACTTGAGCTATACTACCAAGAAACTCTAAGATTATGAGTCAAAAATATCGGTCCATTAATCCTTCATATCTATTTCTCTCTCCCATGTTTTGTCCAATACATGTTCATGTTGCCACAATATAAGAATTATCAGCATGTTGTTTCCCCAAAACACATTCTCATTCTGATAAAATAAACGTATTCGATGCTCCTCAAAAGATTTATCTATCTCAAGATTAACATAATCCACATCGATCACATGATAAGGGTCTGGGTGATACCATCATAGTTTTGAAACATGGTAAATATCATGCATAGAACTATATCTCTACGACAGAGCCAATCATAATGTCATTGGCCCAATTCTCTCCATAACATCGAACGATCCTATGATCCTGGGCACCAGCTTGCCCTACCACTATATCATGTTGTGATCCAAACATGGAAACACCTAAAAGAATACATGATCACCATATGGAAACTGTAGGTGCCATTGAAATTTATTATCATATGACTTCTATCTACTCTTAACCATATCCATTATTTTCCAAATAAATTGAATATTCTATGACATCTCCTGCATGAGACTTGGTCCCAACATCTCAGACTCACCTACCTTCATCCGTCATAGAGTAGATATGCATGGTCTACTATAATGTTCATTATATGGTTAAATCTAAATAGTTTCCTGATAACTTTTTTTAGTGTCAGTTTCTACTCCCATGACCCACCAAATACTATATCTTATGTTCATAGTGTATCCCAAAACACCTATATAGTATGCTCTAACTTCCCATCTGCATGTCGGTAGATATCCATACTAAAAAAAACATGTGTACACATCACCTTCTTCAATAACTTCTATAAGATTAAATTAAAACATGAATCACCTTATGAAATAATAGTATAGGCACCCCATTCTAATAGAATATCACTTGGACATACAAATCTATGAGTTGATCCACTAATAAAGTCTCCCATATAGGAAATAAATGTGCTACCTCCATTAGTATGTCCAAAATATCCCAAATAGTTTCAGTATTTAAATTTTTCCTTGGGAGACCCATAAAAAAATCCATGGTAAAATCATCCAACATCTATTCCAAAATGGGAAACATTTTAATAAACATATAGGTCATTTATTCTCATCCTTAAAATGATGATAGGTGTATCATCTTGTCACGAACCCTCCTATATCCTTTTTCATGTATGGAAACCAAAATTATCAATGTAGGTCATGGTACATTTTGGTCACATCTGGATGTGCCGCCCACTTTGAGGCATGAAACTCAAGCATCCGCTCCCCCTATGTGCTCATAGGAATAGACACCCAACTCTTGACATAGACGATCTCATCCTTATCTATGCCTAAATCAGAAGTTGAATCCCCACCTTCAATGATTTCCTTCAAGGATAGAAAATATATATCCTCATACTTCCCATATCCAAACATTCTCAAAAGTGTAGATTATATTGAAACTGATATAAGGTTCATATTCTACTAAATCTCCAGAACCACATCATGAAGTTTATCTAGTAGAGTCATCATATTCCACCAAGAACTACACTCCTAAATAGTATGAGTATAAGTGTTCATGATCAAATCATCTGCAACACTATTCCCCTTTTTGGGTTTATATCCTAGCTCAAAATCGAATGACTTCATATAATCAACCCACCTCTGTTGTTAGAGATTCAAGTCTCATTGAGAAAATATATACTTTAAGATCATATGACCCATATACATAGTAAACCTTTCACCCAACAGATAATACCACCAACTCTTTAAATCCTAAACCATTTCATCTAAATCGAGGTCATGTGTAGGATAATTATGTTCATGTGGCCTCAACTATTGAGACCCATACACCACAACTCGATCCACCTGCATCAACATTGACCCATGTCTGATCCCAAAAACATTGCAATACACTGTATATCCTCACATGGATCTGGTAGGATCAGTAGTGGTGTCGATGTCAAATGATTCCTCAACACCAATAAAGAATTATCACATTATAATGAATAGTAAAACAAGACCCCCTTTGTCACGAAAAATACAAGGTCGTCATCCAAACTGGCACCTGACCTAGTCTATGTACTGACCTCAAGTGCATTCCATATCCCCATGGGATGGGAACAAGTTCTTAGGTATCAATGATACATCATGGAAATGATTTACCCAATTCAATAAACATAAAACAACCAAAAACGAATGTAATTAAAAACTGAAAATACTCAACCAAACATGGCATAAAATGTTTTTCAGATCTCAATTTACAAGATTAAACAAAATCCAATAGGGGATACAACAAAGGGGGACAAACACTATCCCAAAATAACCACATGACAAGAGGAGAATCACCCTCAAACAACCAACATCAAACCCGCACAAAATAGACCTTTAGAAACACAAACCACCATCTCTAAACACCATTCCTTTACCTATGTCAAACAAAACTAAGTCTAATTACACCCAAATCTGTAAGAAGGGTGTTATCCAAATCATAGTAGGATGAAACTTAACATAATATTCCATGAAATAAACATTATAAGATAAATAAAATTTCATGTTTTATAAAAAAATGCTAGATAACATTTTATAATTTTTTTAAAGAAAACCATTGTTTCTTTTGAAATGACCAAAAAACATACTATATGTGAACAGTGAGTGCGATATCAACATAGGGAAGTAGTCACAAGAAAACAATCTAGAAACAGGATAGAAATAAGACACTAGGTACATCATATATTACTAGAATGAGGCATAGAAACCATGAATAATAGCGTTCTCATGCACGATCCACTATATGGGGACACCCAAATGGCCTATTGGTCTCCTATAATCACAATTGTTTTATAGAGTTTTCATTGTCAATCCTTCTAGTTGAATCTAGGAAAAACCACTTTTTATTCAACTAGCCTACTACTCCTAGTTCACTCACCGAGTTGCACAGGTTTCCCTTCGTGCTTAAGTCACATGTCACATGACACTACACTTACACATAATTCAATCCGAACAAAGAAACACACACATTACCCCATCAATTGAACACCCAAGTCCACTTTAAAAAAATATACACACACCAGAACCATTTCGAAATATGATACACATCAATTATACATTTTAACAATCAACTTGCAGAATTTTTAAAACACAACTTAGCGGCACGACATAGATCTACACATGAAATACACCCATATGATATAGAAAATACATTTTAAAACCAAATTTATATCAAATCATCTAAAAAAAATCCTTCATCACTAACTACATTGATCATTGAACATATCAAATTACACAAGAAAGCATAATAAATTCGTAAAATAATGTTTATGCAAAAAATCACCAACCATGGGTGTAGAAATTTTCAAAACCTTGTGTAAAACATTAACTACACCAAAATGAATTAAGATCATTCCAATTATATCAAGACCAAACCCCAAATATCAATATTCAACCATAAAATCATATCCCTACCCATTAGAGAAGAGAAAACCCAAATAAATAGGGTGAACCCTTAGATTAGAGGAAGAAAACAAGGGAGAAGAAGACTTACTGGAAGAATATTGGAGGAATCACACCAAATACTCTAATTAATCAAAGATCCAGGGGAGGAATTGGGTTTAGGGGAGGAAACATAAGAGGATAATCCCAATTGGGATGAAAAATATGGGGTTTAGGGCTTCAAATTGGAGAGAGATAAGACCCAAAACCCAATTTTTAATTACGTGGAAATGTCGAACAGTTTGGAAAACCGTGAAATGATCTTTCTACCCTAACTATCCCAAATAAAACCTACCACACTACTATATAGTCAAAGGATCATGGTTTGACGAACTATATTCTGGTTGTGTTGTAGCTTCTGTCTTAACAAGACACATATCACATGATTACCTGGGTAGGGCGCATGAATAATACTAACCATACACCAACTATGTTTCCCTCACTATCCCAAATAGAACCTACCACACTTAAATGTAGGAAAATGATCATGGTTTGACTAACCATATTCTGGATGTGTGGTAGCTTCTGTCTCACCAAGAAACATGTCACACGATTACCTGGGTAGGGCACATGATTAATACTAACCATGCACCAACCATTCCCCATGGTCTATCCCCCAAAAATTCACTCTTTTACACAAAAACAATAAGTAAATCCTAATCAGGAAAAGGTAGAGTGAATTTAAATAGATAAAACCTAAAAAGAAAATCTTTGATATGAAAATTCCCCCACCATGTTGAATTTCCATCCTCAGAAAGACAACATGAAGCTTCTTTGTAAAATATGAATGTGTACTCTAGTTGAACCCACAAATTCCATTCCCTTGTCTTATATATGTCACTACCATGTTACCAAAATACACTGGCTAATGGAATATACTTCCCACTAAGCACTTTCTCTTTGGAATCCAATATATAAACTGGTCGTTCAAACATTGATAAGTGGTCTCTATTTCCAATTCTTCCCAATTTACCACATAATATGGGTTTAGATTATACATATTCAATTAGAAGACATGAAAAATGTCTTGAATTGAAGTCCCTTGATAAGGAATGTATAACCTATATTCCACCTTGAAAACCAACTTGGTAATCCCAAAGGGTCTGACATACCTTAGTGTTAGATTATATTGTCTTCGGAAATGAAAATAACCCAGACAAGGTTCCACCTCCCAAAACACCTAGTCACCCACAAAGAACTCATGTTCTTCGTTTCTCGGATTAGAATAAGAATTTTGGTTACTCTGAGCATTCTAGAACCATTTCCTAGTCAATATTACCTTCTTAGAAGTCACTTTCACCAAAATTAGTCTCAAAAGTGAGGTCTCACCCACCTCAGCCTAATATAATGGTGACCAACATGACTGACCATAGAGAACCTCAAAATAATCCATTCTAATAGAGGATTGATAGATTTTATTGTAATAAAATTTTACCAATTCTAACAGGATTTCCTAAGATCCTCTAAAATCCCACAACATGCATCAAGCAATACTTCTAGAATCTGGTATGCCCGCTCCATCTGACTATCCGTTTGACAATGATATACTATACTAATCTGGATTTGTGACCCTAATGCAATTTATGGCCTTACCAGAATCTAGAGGTAAATTGTGGGTCTCTATAAAAAATTAACAATGGAACACCATAGAGTCTCAATACCTCTTGAACATTTAATTGGACCATCTCATCTACTTGGGATGAATCTTAGATCAAAATGAAATGGGATGATTTGGTGAACTGGTTGATTACCACACAAATGGTATTCCTTCCCCATGGTGTACAAGGAAATCCAATAAAAAATCCATTGTGACCTCATACCACTTCCAAGTAGGAATGGCTAATAGTTGAAGCAACCTAGAGGAACTTTGATGCTCTGTTTTCACCCGTTGACATGAATCACACCTAGATACGAAGTCGGTTATATATTTCCTTGTAATTGGCCTCCAAAACGACCAACACAAATCGTAATACATCTTGGTATCTCCATCACGAACAACCCATTAATACTGGTGGATATTATTCATCGTCACCTTCCTCAGAGATAACTGCACCACAAAATGGACCTTGAAACATAGAACTCCCTCGGGAGACAACGACTAATCATGATGTCTCTCCCCACTATGAAGAAACAATGTAAACTACAAGGAAGATGTATCACTAGGATTATCCAACTGAATAATCTCCAAAAGATAAGTATCTAATTGAATACTCTCCAAGAATTCACCTCCACTATACTCTATGGTCTCCCAGTGCGTCTAGGAAAAGTGTCCCATCAAGTTCCACTCATCACTAGACTTTCTCAGTGAATGCAATATAAATTTTTTGCTTAAGTCATCTACCATAACATTACACATTCATAGGGTATAGACAATATCATAATCGAACCTCTACAGATACTCAACCCAGCGGTACTACCTCAAATTTAGATCTTGGTGGATGAAGATGTAGGCTAATATCTAATGATTAGAGTAAACCACAAAATTCTCCCCAAAAATATAGTGATGCCACATCTTCATGGAATGTTTCACCACTAAAAACTCCATGTCATGGTTTAGTTAATTATTTTAATGTGACCAAAGTTGGTGATAGCTATATGCCACCACCTGGTCATCTTTCATAGGAACACATCTGAGGCCCATACCAAAATCATCACAATAAACCAATTAGATCTTTCCTGAATTTGGAAATATCAACCCAGGTGCTATATTCAACCACTAATTTGGATCTATAAAGGACGGGTCACACTCTAAAATCCATTAAAACTTCAATCCTTTTCAGGTGAGTTATTTCATGGATGAAGAAAGCTGAGAGAAGTCCCGAATAGATTGTTTGTAATAACCTTCCAGATTAAGGAAAATTATGATCTCAAACATGTTCTTCAACTTCTCCCAAGACATTAATACATTGATATTATCAGGGTATACTAAAACCTCTTGTTCTGAGATCACATGGCCCAAAAAATACTCTTACCAGTTCCAAAAAAGTGAAATATGAAAACTTTTTCAAAGAAATGATGATCACAAAGAGTTCCCAACATGATCCGTAAATGATGATCTTTCTCTTCCTTAGATCCAAAATAAACTGGGATGTCATCCATGAATACCATGAGAAAATATTAGAGATACTGGTGGATCACCCTATTCTTGTGTCCCATAAAAACCACTAATTTGTTTGTCAGCCAGAAAGGCATGAACAAGTACTTGAGGTAGTCGTACCTTCTTTAAAAATATGTCTTCTGAATAACATTCTCTTTCACATTAATATTGTGGTAACCTAAATTCAAGATGATCGTAGAGAACCACATTTCCCATTTTAGCTGATAAAAAAGCTCATCAATTTAGGGTAAGGGATAAATTTTATTAAGTGATACCCTATTTATCTTCTATTGATTGATACAAAACTAGAGATATCCATTGTCTTTAATGGAAAACAAGAATGGGGTGGCCTAAGGAGAGACTTTATGGTGAATGAATCCTTTGAATTCCAAATATTTCAGCTATAGCTTTAATTACCTTGGCTCTGTTGGGGCTAAACGATATGAATGAAGAGATATAGGTTGTATACCTGGTGCCAAATCCATCAAGAACTCCATTTCCCATTCTAGGGGTATACTTGAAAAGTCATCTGGGAACACCTCTGGGAACTCATCCACTACAGTAGGTAATTTACCCTTAGGAGAACTATCATCATCCCCCAAACATGAGTGAAAACAACTTGAAAAAAAGATTACCAAATTCCGGGGGTGGAGGTCCAGCATGACCTGACCAAGGTTCCCACTTTCCATGAATAATTTGATTACTCCCATTAGGTTCCATGAAACTTATCCACTTCCCATAAAAATCAATATCCACTTAAAATAGAACCATTCAATCCATTCTAAGGATTACATCAAAAAAGACCATAACCAAGACTAGTAAATCTCATTCCAACTCAAACCCTAATAGAGAGAGTTCACATGATGGGGACCTATGACCCATATCCTTCTTCATACCCAAGGGTGTTACCAACTCTATCAAAGAAGACATAATCTCAGTTGGATTGTTAATAAAATTACAATATTGAATGAGATAAAAGAAAAAAAAGAACACGTATCAAACACAATAGGTGTTATGAAGATGTAATCAGAATGGCACCTCGAACTATTAAGGGACCTGAATCCAATCCTGATGGTACTTGATTCAAAACATGAATATGTCTATTATATGGATGATTCTGAACAAGACCACCAACCTATGGCTCTTCCTTGAACTAATGTTGACCAGAAGATGATCTTTTACTACCACCAAGACCTCTAAAATGAGACCCACCATTCAATATGGCTCTGACTGAGATGAAATTCCCCTAGAAGCAATAGATCTTTCCCCACAATGGTATGGTCATATCACCATATAAAAATGTTGCAAGTGTCCCATAATGCTACATCGATGACATGTTTTAGGGGGGATGGACACATAGGTTGTATGTGCCCCACAATCCTGTACAAGGGTCACACAACAGAACATACATTAGATCCAAAGATAAAGACTTCCTGGAAGGATGTCCTAAACTATAAACTCCCTTTTTTCCACTTCTCATCTTTCATTCGCTTATTCTAATATGAACCAACACTGCCCATTATCGATATTACCCAAGAGTAAATTGACCTATGTTTCAGTTAATATTCACCATACATAATTGATCAACTAATTTAGAGTTGGACTTTAAATTGAACATAAAGACATGAGAACAACTTTATGGCTGTAAAGCCATTTCTAACCACTGAACCTTCATCTTCTCATTGGAAACTATTTCAGGTACATACTAAACTAGCTCAACAAAGAAGCTGGCATACTCCATTACTGACAAGTTTCCCTAAATGAGATTTAATAACTCTTGGGATCTAGCATAGGCTAAGACCTCAGGGAAATAATTTTCATTTAAGATATCCATGATGTCTTTCAATCTCTTTTTTCTCATTCTTCCAAGCATGAATCAGTAAGTCCCACCACCTCCAACTGGGACCTTCTTGTAATAACGAGGCACATTTCAACCTAAATTCTTCATGAGTGTCAAGGAATTAAATAATATGCTCTATATTCTCAACCCACTCCTCCACTTATTGATAATATATGATCCCTTGGAAAGATGTAGGTTTATTCTTGAGAAACTCTTGGGATTTTTCCTTCCCATGACAAGATTCGACTTCCATAACTGGAGTAAGACCAGAACCCACACCCTATCCCATTTTTTAAATAGCCTGGACCATGGATTCCACTAATATATGATCAAGAGGTGAGGTATAACTCTATCGGGCTTCCTCCTGTAGTTTCCTAGGAATTATCTAGGGAGGCATATTGCTACAAAAATCAAAAATCACAAGAAAACCCATCAATACCTCAAATCTAAAAATTATCAGCAATAAAAAATACAAATATTCCAAACTCATCATGACAATGTAATGACCAAACTAATTCACCCCCAACCAAATGCCCATGTACTTATTATATCTTGCATGTCCCACCTATATGAGAAGTTAAACAAAAATACCAACATCCCATTGTGACCCAAGGTCTGTCATGAAGTATGCTGGTCAGGCACCCTACTCGCATTTAGAACTCTGAGCCCTGATAGTCATAGCTCTTGTTTATCTAGATTAATCACAAATAAAATTATCCAAAAGATCAAATTTATATTTGATACCATTTTTTCATAAACCAAGACAGTTCATCATCCTAACTGGATCCTAACTCACTATGTGGAAAAGCCTGAAGAGTGTTCCTAATCCCCAAGGGATGGTAAAAAGCTCTAGGTTATCAATGATAGAGTACGAGAATTATTTACCTAATTCTATAAATATAAAATGACCAAAAATTAAAATAATTAAAAACTAAAAATAATCAACCAAACATGGAATAAAATGTTTTTTAGATCCTAGTTCACAAGATTAAACAAAACCAAAAAGGGGAGATACTAAAGAGGAAAAACTATCGTAAAACCACCACATGACAAGAGTATCATCTCTCTAAATCCACTAACATCAGCCCCACACAAAAACGACCTATAGTGACTCAAACCACCATCTCCAAACACCTTTCCTTTATCCGTTTCAATCATAATTAAGTCTACATACACCCAAAGGTGAAAGCAAGGTGTTATCCAAAGACTAGTAAGATTACACACAAAAAAACATTCTATGCTATAAAAATTATCAAATAAATAAACATGCATGTTTTATAAAAAAATTCTAGAGACAATTTTATAGAATTTAATTTTAAAGAAACCCATCCTTTCAGTTGAAATAGCCACAAACTATATCGCATGCCAATGGTATGTGAGATATCACTATATAGCACTAGTCATGCGAAAACCCTCTAAGAACTACCTAGAAAAGGGACACTATGTACATCATACCTCAGTGTAATGTGAAATAGAAACCATGAATAATAGTATTTTCATCCACAACCCACTAAGAGGGGACACCCTATTGTCCTGGTGGTCTCCAATCATCACAATATTTATTTATATATGTCGTCGGCAATCATGATTTTCAAATCCAGGACGAACCAGTTTTCAGTAATCTAGCGTACTAGTCCTAGTTTTCCCACCTAGTTACCCTTCTTTCCCTTTGAGATCAAGGATGTTACACATGTCACAAAACACTTCAATTTTTCATCATTCAATCCAAACAAGGAAATACACACATTATGACATCACTTGCATGACTAATTCATCCATTAAAAAAAATACACACCCAAAACCTTTTAAAAACATGATTCGCTTCAATTGAACAATTTAATAAGAAAATTTCACAATTTATAAAACACTCCCAAGAGGGATGACAATACTCTATACAAAAAATACAACAATTTCATATAAAAAATCCTTTTTCAAACTAAATTCATATCAAATATTTTCAAAACCCCATTTTTTACTATCCACATAGATCATAGATCACATCAAAACACACAAGAAAGAATAATAAATTCATCAAATAATGTTTATGCATGGAATCACCTACCTTGGGTGTAGAAATTCTGAAAATACTATGTGAAACTCTAACCACACCTCAACCGTACCCAAAGGAAGCAAAATGAAACCTTTAATATCAATATCAATCCCCAAAGATCATGTATAAATGATAAATTGTATACCTACCTACTAGAGAAGGTAAACCCCCAAAAAAATAGGGAGAAAACCATATATTATATTAAGAAAATAAGGGTGAAAGATACTTGAAGAATATTGGCGGAATCACACTAAATACACCAAGAAATTGAAGATCTTGAGGAGGAAGAGGGGTAAGGGGGGAATCTAAAGAAAAGAAACCCGATAGGGATGAAAAATAGGGGGTTTAGGGAATAAAATTTGGGGGGAGAGAAAACCTAAAGCCCAATTTTTAATGACCTAGATAGGACACATGGTTAGTTTTCATGGTGTGAAAAACTGTGTGGCATCCATGATACCCTCAATTTCCCAAATAGATCCTACCACATGGCTACCTGGGCCGAGGCACATGGTTTGACTGACTGTGTGCTGGCCATGAGGTAGCTTCTGTCTCACGTAGACACATAGTGTATGCTTACCAGGGTAGGGAAGACAGTTAATACTAACTGTGCTCCAGCCCAGCACCATGGAATGTCCACCCAAAATTCACACTTTTCATCAAAAAATCAAATGAAAACACCAAGGGAAAAGGAATATTGAAATTAAATTGAAAACTGCCTCTAAAGAAAATCACGGATGTGACACTCTTTCTCGTCAATCCCGAAAAAGGTGCTTCCAAATGAGGAATGTCTTGAATGAACCATCAATAATATCTTGATAATCCTGGAGAGTTATGGATATTGAAAATAATTGGGTTTTCAAAAAGATTCCATTGCCTGGACATTTTATGGCTCCACTAACATACCTTCCTCTAAGATAATGTGACCTAAGAAGTGTACATGGTCAATCAAAACTAAATATTAGATGGCTTGGTGTATAATTGATCCTCTCTTAGTGTACTCAAAATAATGTAAATGTATTTAGCATGATTATTATGAGTCTTGGAGTACACCAAGATTTCATCCACAAGCAGAACTATAAAATGATCCATGTACAGATGGTATATTTTTTCATTAATTCCCTAAACACTTCAGGTGCATTCGTCGTCCCAAATGGCTTTATGAAGGACCCGTAAAGGCCATACATTCTCTTGAAAGCATCCCTAAATATATCAGAATTCTGAAATCATGGATGATACACTAATCTCAAATAAATATTTTATAAAACAGACATCCCCCTCAATTAGTCAAAAAGTTCATTGATTCATGGAAGTGAATATTGGTTCCTGACATTCTTCTAGTTCAACTTCTAGTAATCAACACACAAGTGTAGAGTCATGGAAGCCTTCTTTGAATAAAACACTAGTGAACCCTAAGGTGATGTACTTGGGTGGATAAATCCATTATCCTCTGACTCCTACAGCTGAATCTTGAGGTCTTGATGCTCTGTAGGTTCCATTCTATAAAGGTGGAATAGAAACTGGCTCATCTCAAAGAATAAGCTCAATTATAATCTCCACGTCTCTCTTAGGTGGATGTCGTAAGAATTATTGAAGAAACAAATCCTAGAACCTATCCATTATAGGTGGAAAGAAATATATTTGTACACATCCTTCATCTAGTAATAGACTTGCAACCTAAGATGTAAGCTCTCTTAGTTGCTGTGTAATTGGACCTAATTGGATTTCCTAAATGTCCCACTCTCCATGGTGAATATTTTTTTTCACCGATATAAGACATAAAAGTCACTATCCTATAGTAATTATCAATGTGGGATTGGTATGAAACTGACACGTACATAACCAAAATTACGTTGAATCCGGACATGTCAAAAATATAGAGATCTCATAGAAAAAGTCACTCTCCAACCATCCTTGCACAAGAAAAAGTATCTTCACCATACTCTCAGTGGTGTATCTATCATTATATCCCTACTTATGAACTCCAATACCAAGGTCAAACCATTAAGAATTTCTAAACATATAAACTAATGAGACTCACTAGTATTAAATAAGTTACTAGATAATGAGGAAGCTAAAATAATAAAACCATTCATTATCGATGGTTTGACCTCTTTATCCCAAAGTATAGGCTTCACCACATGAAAATGTCCTACCCCTCTTCCATGTGATGCAATATAACTCCCCTAAGCTACACCACTCAGATGATATGGGCACTCTTTCCAAGATGTATGACATCCAGTACCTCTACAGCCATATCCAGTAGAAACCCATCTTCTAGAGTGATATGTTGTAGAGGATCCCCTTCCCACACCCATTCTCTGTGTAGATCATGTATCACTACTCGTGTGTCACTATGGAATGGAAAACATCTATAGATATCTCATATTTAAAAAATATCAGCACTCTACTCGTGGTCGAGGGAACTATCTTTGTAAGTTTCCCAAATAAACAAACTAGTGACAGGGGACTCGAGTAATATCTTGAGAACCTAATTCCTCTATTTGTGCACTCTTCTTCCCACTATCCTAACTAAAATTTTCATAATGATGCTTCCTAATTTCAAAATTTGTACCTCATAATCATCTTGTTTCTACTACCTATCACACATTTTAATCCATTTTTGGGTACCCCTCAACTATGAGAGCCTTATCCACCACCTGAACTAAATTATTTAGACGAAAGGATTTTCCATGGGAATTATCACATTTAAGTACACCATAGAAACAAATATTTGTTCTCATATCATCCCACACCAATGTTGGAGAAAATAATTTAAAGTCTATAAAGAATCCAACATAGTCCATCACAGTCATACTCCCAGGAGTCAACCTCATGAACTCAACATATCTCTCCTGACTTAATGCCTCTAGATAATATTTCGCCAGGAACTTCTCCAAGAATTCCTTCTATAACATAACATCTGCCTCTCCATTCAATGATTGAACGTCCCACCAATGCTTCACTGATCCTGGTAGAATATAAGAATCCAACATGTCCCTCCTCTTAGAAAGTGTCTCTAAATGGATAATTAAATTCTCAATAAACTCAACCCAGAACTCATCTCTCTCAGGTTCACCATGTCAATAAAAATTCGATGAGTGTTACATCGGAAAATCCATAGTCAGTTTAGATATTCTCGTTACAACACACCATGTGTCTCTTTATAGTAATTTCATTAAGAAATTAATGTTATCTCAGAATTTCTCCTCTGCTTCCCTGCCCAGCACAATAGGTTCCTGATGTCCCACTATTCTTAGATATCCTCCAACTATAACCTCATGCCATACTCTCAATAAGATGCATTATGTAGGCATATATTTTTAATTCCAAACACACCCCTTAGCACACATTTCACAATATTAACATCTTTATGTAAGAGGAAAACAAAACAAGACACAAAAAGTATTTTTTCCCAAACCATGAAACATGGTAAAAACCAATGCGCTATAACTACCCATAACCATCCTATATCTCGTTCATGGTTCACAAAGGGAAACTCATTATTATTATTAAATTTTGTCATTTAGACACATAGTTATACATATATTACATCATTTTATCTATTCCAATTTCATGTTGGGTATAATTTTAAATTAAAATTCACAAGAAAATAAAAAAACATCAAGTTCAAAAACATACAAAAAACTCACTTTCCCATGCATGCCTAAAATGATGCATGTCGCAAAATAACACTGAGTTCCTAAAATGATTCATACATCCTCATCTCTCATGCAATATTGGGCCATGATTCTAATCTATAAAAATCACTAAAAATATATATAACATTACACAAAAAATGCATAACCCAAGTTGAAATAATATTCAACTGTAACAATACACATAAATAATAGAAATCCTACCCTAGATACTAGGTTTTCCCCCATACATGGGTTTCCAACTCCCACGACCAAGCTCATTACCAAGGCCATACTATTTTTATTCTCCTATCTACCTTTCCCCAATAGAAATACAAATTAAAAGAAAACAAAATACATTTGATATTAATTTGTAATGTCCTAGTCTAGGTGCCACACACTGGTGCCCCAAACTGTTAAGTCACATGAACTCAGGCATGCATCCCCATATGACTGAGACTACTGACATGTAGTGATGGTCTAATATCTATCATGTGGAGACTATACCATCATTTTCCGAGAAAAACACATGTTAAAAAAGAATAAAATATATATTCAAAACCATAAACTTACCAATATCACCAGATGAAAAAAACTTGAGAAACAATATCAAAATTGAACAATACATATTCCACACTAATGATCGTTCCAAGTTTCCAAAAGAAAAATCAAAATTAAGGACAATTATGAATCCCAAGTAGGTCTCAAACCATTATTGGTTACCTTAACTCTTCTCCATCCTCACTCAGTCACCTAATATAGGGCCTTTTCGATTATCATATCTGACAACCATGAAATATATTTAGGTACTAATCAGGTATCCTGAGTAGGTTGTCAGTAAAACTCCGTAGGCCACCACCAACAGTGTCTAAAACAATATATAGTAAAATAATAGTCTATGAAGTTGTATAAATAGATAATGACAACGAATAAGTAATTAGTTACCACATTATCAATTAATCATTATTTAACCACATGAACCCATCAGTTTCTCGTAGACACTGGTACCTCAATACCTACTTCCTTTCATGCCTAATATAGAGGTATGTATGAGGGATATCATATCTTGTAACTCTATTGTTACCATTCTTTAATTAATAATTTAATTCCCATGTTACAGTTTATACTTCACATTACAGAATGAACTTGTTCCAATTATTTTATTCATACATGAATTCCCATGATACCATTCATAATATATTCAATTAAATGATTGTGTTGCCATTTTTTATTTCACAACTAAATGAAAATGTTATCATTATTAACATCATAATTGAATGACCATTTTACCATTAATTAACACATAAATAATTCAATAATTAATTTTCCACATCAATTACATTACAAATTCAACAATTATTCAATCATACCAATTCTATTAATTAATAAACCAATTAATTAATCATCAAAATATCAATAATAATTCATTAATTTGTCATAACATGATCCCTTTTAATTAATTCCTCAATCAATTTTGTACATTAATATATTTAATTATATTAAAAATTAATTAATCACTAATGAATAATTAATTAAATAATAAATTTTATAAATTCACTATCTCAATATCTCATAATTAATTCATCAATTAATTATCTCAAATCATACATCTAAATATCTCATAATTAATTACACAATTAGTTATATCAAATAAAATATATCAATATCTTATAATTAATTCATTAATTAATTTATCAAATAATCTATTTTAGTTTCTCCTTTTTTATTCATCAATTAATTATCCATGTTCTACAATCCCAATATCCAAATTCCAAATTTTCCATAATTAATTAAATCAACAAATTAAATAATTCAATAAAGAACTCAATTTCTGAACATAAAATTTCAATTATAAAATTGGATACACATAATTTCAATCAAGAATATTGAATTTTAATCATATATCCCCTACCTCAATTCGTTGACAATACATTCCAATAGAAGAATCCTTAATTTCTATGGAATAACAACATAGAATGAGATATGAATCATAATCCCAAAATCAAGATTGAATAAATAAAGATCCCATAATCCCTACATCTAGACCCAAAAATAATATATGTGTATAAATATATAAACAATCTATGGAAGATAAATCCTATAATAGATTGTATAAGAATATGAGAGATACTAGAAATCAATTTGGAAGAACCCACACTCCAAAAGGGGCATAGATCTGCCAACCAGGCATCGAATCACCATGAATAGAAGTCAGATAGCCTTTTAATGCCCCAAATATGATCTATAATTGATAAAAATAAATTATGGGTTAATATATAGAATTTGTGGGTATTATACGGGGGTTTAGTAAATATTTTAAAAATTTTTGGGGGAGTAAAATCTCATAGGAATGGTTTGCTGCTCGAGGTACAAAGTTTCTCTTAACTGTGAACATAATTATGTGACTCTTCTAAATGTTCATGGATTCTATTATAACATTTCATGGTTTAAAAAATCTTTCAACAACCATAAAAATTTACAGTATACATGTTTTCACGGTTTGATGGGATGGGTGCATAGTTTGGGAAATCCATGTGCCAACCATATAGTTTTCCATTTCCTGTAAAAATTTCATGATTTCATCCAAACTCTCTCCAAGGTAAAACCCAAATGAAAATTAATCAGCAAATAAAAATTACCAATTAATGATCTAGATATATCTATAGAAAAGGTTGGGATCTTACATACCCCTAGTTGTATAATATTCCCTTGTTAAGAGAGTTCCCTCGAGGTGGCTTGTATGGGAGAATCAGTTGTCTTTTAACATGGTGTTGGACACATTTTTGGTCGTTTGTTTGTCCCATGTAATATTTATATCTATAAGCATCTCACCATTGAACCTACTGAGTTCCCATGATTTATACTTATCATGATATAATTAAATATTAGATTCCCTTAATGATTATTCTATCCACTAATTCAATGGGTGTTTGTGGAGCCATTATTTGTTTTTTGTTGCTGTTTTCCTACTTTCATTCCATTACTTATATGGTTTCTTATTGTATTTTATCTTTTTTATTATAGAACGGATGGTTATTATAAAACAAAATCCAAAAATGGAATTGAAATCAGTGGCTTCAAAGAAAAGAAAAAGGTTTCCTTTTACATATTTATTTTTAATAAAATGAAATTGTATTGTTTTGTTTTGGAAAACATTATTGAATCCTATTTCAAGTTTAAAAAGTGTTATTATAAAATGATTATTTCAATACTTGTTTTTGAAAAATGGGAGGGTTCTATAAAATTGGTTTTAGCTAGATATATTTTCTAATGCGGTTATAAGTGAAAATTTATTTTATACTTTTAATTTTAAACAAAAATAAATATTTTTTTTTGAAAGGAACTTTACAAACTCCTTAGTGTGATAATTTTGAGAGTAATCTTTCTCACACCATATTTATAACTTTTGGTGCATTTGACTAATATGTATTCTTATAGGCACCCACGTTATGATTATTTTCATCATTTATGATTGATTTGTTCTAATGGGATATGGTTCAGGATGGGGTGACTTAAAGTGGGTCACATACAAACGATCTATAGTTCTTTGGGTTTGGTATTATTTCTAGTCTCAAGATGTTATGTGTCGACCTTGTAATCTTTTATTCATATATTTTAATTACATTATATCAATGATGTTTTCAATTTTTCTATGTTTAGTTTTCTATTAAAAATCTATTTTTAGGTTATTTTAATTTGATATACTACATATACTCTATTTGGGTTTTTTTATTTTAGATACTCCTTATTTTTAATCATGGGTGTTTGATATATGGATGGGTCATGTCACATTTTTTGGAGGAATCTATGATACAGATATTTAGATTTTAATTTTTAAATCATTTGAAAATTTGTTATGTTTTGATACCTTGGTTCTTGTCATTACCCCATGGTGATTGGGAATGGTATTTGGGCCATATAAAAGACAATCTTGGGTTTTGATTTGGGGGTATCCCACGTTTGTGCATTACAAAATGGTATTAGAGACCCCTCTAGATATTTAGGGTGCATATTGGTAGTATAGACAATAGGTATATCAAAACAAAAGAGGTATATCATGACTAGGGGATTTATAATAACCTTTTCATATTAATCTTGAGTTTTCATGGGTGGTTAGAATTTTGGTTTTGAATTAGAGTTTATTTTGATTATTTTGATATATTTTGATTTGAAATAATGGTATTTAAATCCCCAATGAGTGAATATGTGCTTTTGGGAGTCTATATGATCTTTAAAGTGTAAATATAAAGATAACTAGCGATTCATTATTATATTTGGCATTATGTAAAACCATATAGAGCCTATGTGAATGATTCTAGAAATAATTATAGGTTATGTCACGTGGTTGGTGCATAGTATTATAACATGGATTTCCCAATCATACACAAACTTATTTCTTCACTAAAATTCCTATTTTCCTCCCTTTATTTTTGAATTTATTCAATCGGTGTTTACAATGGATTAGAGGTTACTTTAAAAAAATTGAAATTATAAAAAGTGTCATTGATTTATTTGTGTGAATTTTATAGATTTTTCTTTTAAAATATATTTTTGTCTTTAGAAAATTATTGTTTGGGTGGAAAATTGATTATATAACCAAATTGTGAAAAAATTTCAAACATCATGAGATGTATTTAATTTTAATTTGAGTGTTCTTTAGAATTTTATTAATTTAGAAAGGAAATTTGAATTTATTTTAAAATAAATTCGGTTTTTTTATTTCTATTATGAATAAGAGGTTTTATAAGATGGGTTGGTGTTTTCAACTGCCAAACAGGAAGCTTTAAAAAATTGGAATTTTAAATCATGAATTATTATTTTAATGGGAATACATTAGGTTTAAAAAGAGAGTAAAATATTGTAAGGTGATTTTATTTTTTCAAATTGTGAATTATTTAAATAAACCAGTCTTAACAATTAAATGAATTCATATGATTTAAAAGGAAAACATTTCCACTGTGTGGTTTTTTATGGGGGTTAATTGATATAATTTGATAATTTTGAATTGATTAGGTTCCTTTTTTTGTTATATAAAGTATTCCTTAAACAATAATTTGATGGATATTGAAAATTATATTACTATGGGTGGTTCCTCTCATTTCATAGGAGTGGTTCCACTATTTGATAACTTTACCATAACTCTAAAGAGAGAGGTAGAGTCGGGATCTTCTTATCTCTTGTACCCTATACAAGACTTCATGGATTATTTTCCATATTCATTATATGGAAATAAAAGTCCACTAGAGGTATTTAAGTAGGTAGATGGTATTTAAGGTATCTTCAGTTATAATGAAATTCACGAAGCTTCAAATGTGAGGGTCATTTTTAGACAGTTTGAAGGACACATTCGAGGGTGGTTCGAGAAAATGATCCACTTGGTATTTCATGAGTACTGGAGATGGTATTTTAAAGAATAAATCTATTAAATGGATTTATATGTAGGATATATGAGTAGAGAAGCCCATGGAGTTCATGGGACTTTATCTTGCTAACTAGTCTGTGAAGTAGTATGTCAAATGTTTCTCAAAGATGTTGTTATTTTCTCTTGGTCTAGTCAACAATGATATTCTAAAATAATTTTTCTTCAACAAAATCTTTATACGATTAATTAGTTAAGAATCCATCCAATCAACTAATGAGAAACTTTTGGTGATGGTCATATTAATAATATAAAATTATAGAGCGCATCCAGTAGTGAGTGGTTCCTTGGCCTCTGTTTTTTTAAAAGTAAATCATTCATCTAATTGGAAATATAAGTTAGATGGGAAAGAGGTAGAATGTTAGGTTTATACGGGATATGTTTCCCATCATCATGTCACCACTTAGGAGAACATATCTCTCATGTGATTCTAGTGTAGAGATCCTTATTTTTATAATCCCCCCAATATGAAATCTATTAGAGTATATCTTCAGTGTATCCACTTAGACCATATTAACAAATATTTTATGTTGAGTTATCAGAAGAAAAGATCTCATGTATATTTCAAATCTAGGATTTTTATATATCTGGGTTTATAATATATTGACATTTGTAGGTAATTATTATAGATTATTTTATTTTGGGTTCTTTTGTGGTTTTTCCTCATAGATTATGGTATTTTGGTTTATTCATGTTATTGGGTATGGTTCCTTTCTGTTTCTTGAGGGTTTGGTGTATTGGTGATTTTTGGGGCATGTCGAGGTTTGTTCCTACATGGTTGGACATTGAGGAATCCTTGGGTGTATGTTTGGGTGACTAAGATAAGTGATTTACCAATTTTGATTATTCATTTGATGGGTTTTTATTTGATTTTGGTGGGATTGTCATGGGACAATGTTCTAGGTTTAAGGATCCCGATCACCCTATAATTTAATATTTTAACCCAATTTTTCAACCCATGCCTTAATTCTGATACATGTTTGTATACTATTTCAAACCCTTTTGGGTTCGAACTGGTGGTACCTTGTGGACATATGGATGCATGCATGGATGTTTCTTTCCTAGGTGATTTAGAGCCTATTTCTTGACATTTATTTTTGTTTGGTATAATATTTCCATTTTTTTATTTCTCTATTTTAGATAAATTATAAATGGTGGGGAGACCTATGACATGTCTCTGTTTTCCCAACGTATTGTACAATCCTAAATCTGTTGTGTCATGCTTGGGGTTATTTTCTAGTATTTATGGATTCATTAGGTGTTTCTAAGGATTTATTCTTTATTTAGTGATTTACTTACGTATAATCCTAACTAGATAGTTCCCTATCCAAAAAAATCCATCATTGATGTGTGGTTATATTTTCATTTAAATTATTTTACATCTAAGCCAAGAAATATTTGGGTTAAAAGTGGCTTGGTTGGGATTATTGTAACACCCCTTGTAACATTTGATTTTTATTTAATATTCTTTTTGTCAATTCCAATATTATGTGTTTTGTTTTTTAAATTATGTATTTTAAATATATTTGTTTTATTTTACCATTAATACATGGTTTGATGACAATATGAGTTTTAGAAAAAACTATGTATGAGGGGTAATATTTCATGTCCCGACCATGTAGATTCTCCGAGTAACCGATACTTTGTCATTCGATAATATCAAAAATAAAATTTATAAACTATATTACTACTATATATTTATGTGGAGGTTCAAACCCAAATAACGTAATATAGTTTAAGTCCTAAAAAAATACAAAAATGGAGAACAACAATATAAAAAAATAGACTAATGTGAATTGTATGGTGATGCAATAAAGTAGAAAGTGAAAAATAAATGTGAAGATATAAGAAAAAGAAGACAAGGGTGAACAATGAAGAAATTTTAGGGAAACTAGGTTGAATTAAATAAATAAAAAATATTTACTCTTACAACAGAATTAAGCATAGTAGTGATAAAAAGTTTTGAAATTAGTTATTTTTAATATCTAACTATCATTTGGTGATCAACCTTTCTTGGTGAACTCTATTAAGAACGTATATATCAATTAAACACTGAATATATAGATAATTATTTTTAGATAAAATAAAATTCATCCTTTTCTAGTTAATGTACTTTGGTTGGAGATATAATGGCTAAAGAACCACTAATCCTCACCCATCAGTTCATCTAGCTGTGTAGAAATAATGTCTCTAAAGAATATAATGTGAGATATTGAATGAAAGAAACACATTGTTGAGATCTTATTGAATCGAAATACAATTTCTAAATTTTACCGATGAATTCATTAATTTAAATATTCCAAGATACTATATAAAAAATATTTTTTTGTATTTTATTAGAGAAATTATAAAATATGGTGGTGAAGAAAAACCTGTATAAACCACATATCATAAGAATAAACCAAAAAATAATTGGAAAAGAGAAATCAATTAATTTCATTTCAAAAATCAAAACAAGTTTAGTTATATTTGTTCATAGTGATAGAAAATATATTAAATAAATGCATCCCAAATAAAATTTAGAAAAAAGGAATAAAAAATTTACGGGGATTCTCTATCAATATTTTTCCTTTCCTAGATCAAGATCCATTTGACAAATTTTATTCGATTGAAATCCCTTGACTCTAGTCCATTACTCCAACATCATGTACTTGGGCGCATCTATCTACCTGTCAATCTCCCAAAATCCTATATCTTGAATATTTAGGTTATAGTTATTAAAATGAAAATATATTCCAACTTTTGGTGTCGATCTGACAATTAACACCCTAGATTGAATCTCAAAACTCAACATGTTATGATTAATTATAGAATGTCTTCCTATGATTACTCCAACTGAAGTATTTTGAAAATGTTAATATCCCAAGTGATCTTGATTCCTATTTTGTTAAGCTTACTCATTAATCATTTGTCTGTCACTTAATCTTTATATTTAAACTCTCATGATATAGTGTCCTCTTTCATTTTTATGTTCATTAATTAAGTATGGTGCACAAGTCATTTTAATCCCTTGATAATGAATAGAATTATTTTTCACAATGTGTGGAATCCTTATGAATAAGATTATCTGTAAGCAATTGTAATTATAAAAACTGTATTCTTGTTTAGGTGATCCTTATGTGGGTTAATTCTTATAAATCCTATTCATCCTTAAGTAATAAGTGATAATATTTACCGAGAATGGGTGGCATCCTTATGAAAAACATTTCATTCTTGCGAACAAGGGGAGATAATCTTTACATGAAAATAAACTCATCCTTACAAAGTGTTGGAATTTAATGCTTACATAGCAGAAACATACTTATAGAAATGTGCCTCTTCTATATAAAAAATAACCACAAAAAATAAAAAACTATGAAAATTTATCAATTAAATGTAAAATAAAACTAAAAAAATAATTAAACCATGAAATTCCAAAAATCACAATAAAAAATGTATTTCGAACAATGATATTTGTGATAAACAAATAGAAATTGAAGAAATAAACTTAAAAATCTAAAACAATTTATCTTAATTATAAGAAAATAATTCCAAGTAACATTAAACCTTTTATCACCAAAATACTCAATTTTATTCAAATATTTAAATAATCAAAAAAATTATTAAAAAAAGATGGTAATGTGATGAATTTCAAATAAAAGAATATTTGAATAAAAAATAGTATAATTTTAGGAAAAGGGAACTGGTTTCAAGTATTAAATTCAAGACACATAAAATTTCTCTATACTTAACAAATTTCATGCCATCAAGAAATCAATTCATTAAATATAGTGGAAGAAACTTCATCTCAATAATACAGAAACTTTCATTCCAATGAAGAAGTGATTTTGTAAAAAAATTTCCCCCATGAAATATCTCAAGTAATTATGAATAATTGTCATTCTAAAAAAATTATTTGCAAAAAAACTGGTATCATGTTTTATAAAGATAATCAAATTTTATTTTTTTGAAAAAATATAAACAATATTCACTTTATATTCAAAATTTTGTAAAAACTACTAATTTTTTTCACTGTTGAATAGATACACATAGAAAAATTATACACAAATAAAATAATACATGAGATTAATATAAACAATGAAGAATAAATAGCTCTTAAAAAATTACCAATAAAATAAAATGATAAACCTAATATTTGGAGTGCACTTAAAACCATATTGAATACAAGTTTTTTTAGTTTAAATACAGATAAGAAATTAAATTACAAATATAAAACTAACTCATAAAAATTAATATTTTTAAAATAGATCAAAAAAAATAATGTTACATGATTCAATACATGGTTTAATATATCTCCTTAATTAAATAAATATTACATAATTAGAAATAGAAACATATCCTTAAAAATAATTTTTTTAAAACATTTGATTGTATTTTGACATGAATATCATAAAATATAGTTTATAAAAAAAATAAACATTGCCTAAACATTGAAATCCCAAAAATTTTTATAATGTTTAAATTTATAGTGAAATAAATAAAAAAAAATGGTTTAAGAAAATAATTTTTTAGTTCTAAAATGTGTGAAAGAGTAATAATAATGCTCAAAATAACAATTTCCCTCAATTTCATAATAATTTTCCAATAAGATTTTGAATGTATATATATTTCATTATATATAGATTAAAATAATTTTCAATAAAGTTCATAAAAACAACATTTTAATCCTTGATTCCATTAAGTAGTATAATTTTAAAATACGTGATAATATTTTCCAAAATGGTCTAGAGAAATTACATGGGTGATAACCAATTTTTTAATTAAATTTAATGATGATTTTAAATATAAAATATTAAATAAATCTTAAAATATACAAATTCAAATAGATTTATACTAAATTTCATTCAAATCTATTTAATAAAGTTTTTACCCTTAAAATTAATTTCTAATCATGATTATATCTGAAACAAAAAATCACATAATCAATTGAAATCAAATTTTTTAGGTGAGTGTCAAATAGTTTAAACCAACATGAGAAATACTAAGTGGAATAATTAAATTTAAAAAATATATCCCCTAACATAATTCAATATCCCCATTATTTCTCTGATTTATGTACTTAAAATAGAATAAAAAGATAACAATGAGATTAAATAATTGAAAATAAAAAAAATAAATTAAAATAGATAAATTTAATAATGAAACATCAATCCAATAATTTGTTTTTCAAAAATTGGTCTCAATGGTTTTCATAATATAAAAATATGTTTCAAAAACATAAAGAATTAAATATGACCTTTTTTCTTTGAAAATGTTTTATTAGATCAGTAGGTAGAGTGTTAGATTTGATACCCTCCTATTAAACAAAAAAAAATTTGAAAGGAAAATGGTATGCTATTTGGCTTCATGAAAAACATTGGTAATAATAAAATTCATTGAAGAAATATTTCCATGGGAATTAGACCATCATGCCATCAAATTTCTAGAGAGATGAATTTCCTCAACTATAATTGTCTCCATAATTATGGTAGAGTCAAATTTTAACCAATTATTATTCCAATTTTTTGACTTTCCATGTGAATAACATTGATCATATAAATAATTTATTCTTCCAAGGAAGCGGTGATACCATAATGGTCATGGATATATTCAATTACATCACTAATGTGATCTCTAAAGATCGTCTCATTGCCTATTATTCTAGTATTACCCCTCGATCATCCATCTGAGTTGTACATGCACCATCTATCAATGGGTGGGATCCATAAGACCTAAATCAAGCCAAGTGGGGGAGGCAAGTTACCTAGAATATTCAGATGTCTTAGTATAATAAGGTAACAAGCTGAGTGTTGTAGCACCCACCCTATAGAATGCTCGTGTATTGAAAGGCCTCTATAATATCAGCAAGAGATGAATGAGAGATAAAATTTATTTGATCATGAATTATCATATTTCTCCCTCACCAAATTAAATGTAAATCATCTTCACAAGCCACCGTGAATATGTTTTCTAGTTGATGAGAAATCTAAATTTGATAAAGGCAAGATAGAAACTCACAAAAGTGTTTATGTGTGGTGGATGGAGCTCAATTATTTCAAATATGGACATCAATAGAGAAGAGAGTTTGTGGTTTCACAAAAAAATATGATCAATGTATTCTTAATTATGATTATAGAACACACACCTTGAGTAGAGGGAGATTCCAGCACATTAGAAGATTTGCATCAACTAGGACTCGGTTGAAAGAAATTCTCCATAGCAGAGTAATCCTGGAAGCGGATAACAATTTATTTGAAGTCTCCAACCCATTTAGGTGTACCCTATATCAAATTAATATAAAATTCCTTAGAGTCAAGAATTCTATCTAAAGTTGGTTCACATATTAGTATATTCCCTTGGTTTATGAACTCATAATTTGAGATAGTTTATTTTCTGTCATCGGGTAAAAAATCCATATTTCGTAGATGATCTATTATTTAGTTTTTGTGATTAGTTTCTGGGTTAAAGGAGATGGAAAATTCCATCAGGGGTGATAAAATCTGATTTTCATTCCATAATATGAGATAAGGGTTAGCATTCACTAGCCAATGAGAGCGCATATAAATTTTATGAAAGACACTTTTTAGACAATGTGATGTGAAGGATTTCATGTAGCTTGAATTTAATATTGTCATTATTTCCAAAAATCATGATCTAAATAAGATAAAAGAGTCATTTTTTCTATTAATGAGTCTCCAAAGGAATTGTTCTTGAAGGGACTGATTGAACTTTTCAATATTTTTCACACTTAGTACTCTAAGGGATATGGCTTGTAACATTGTTTCCAAGGAACAGTAACAATTTTTCATTCCATAATACTACCGCTCTATACATAGACTCTCATTGAAGTGTTGATGATTTTAAATAAAGAGGTAGGCTAGTAATACACTAAAATAGAATAAACAAGTTTTGCGACCACCATGTGCTTAACAAGACAAGCCATTCTTTCCATAGAAAGGGATTTACCTTTCTAAGGGGGAAGGTTCCTTCTAATATGGATTAAAATATGAGTAAATTCGGATCTTCAATCCCAACCCCAAATATAAAAACATCTAAATAAATAAATAGGATAGTTCCCTCCATGATACCTTGATCATTGATAATACTTCTTCTCTAGGAAGCTATGATTTTTTATCTGAAGTAGAAGAATGAATTTCTCCTTCTTATTTTATGGCCTCACACGTTTTAATAATGAAGAATATAATTATTGATGATTTTAATATTATTCAATTCTTCCCATTTATATATAAAAATTTAATCAATAAAAAATAGATGGTATGGAGAAGAGATTACTCTTTCTAACCTTATGGTCTTCAAATCATCGTTTTCCACCATATTAATAATATATTTTTTAAGATAATATTCTACTATAGTGAAGGTGATAGTAGAGATTGGTTATCTTTTCCTCACCACCCTAGTGAATATAAAATTTTATTTTGGATAACTATTTATTAAGATAGAGATATTTGAAGATCCAAATAGAGCCTTAATCCAAAAATTATTCTCATATTAAAGCCAAAGAAATACAAAAAATTACCTATAAATATTTAATCCATTGCATCAATTTTTTCTTATATCAATATAAATAGATATGTTTCCTCTCCTAGTAGGATTTATTAGAATTTTCACATATTCCAAAGTAGTGTATATACAATATAGAAGAGTCCTACATTTTAAAAATCCAAATTGGAAAGAGAAGATGATTCTATCTTATATTCTGGAAATTCATTTGGCAAGAAATTTTTTTATAAATTTTTTAATTGTATAGACATGATAAAATGATAAAAAACCGATTTGACTTTCAGTTTACAATTTATGGGTTAGGTTAATGAATTTTTCTTTGAGAAATTTTGTGAAATATCCACCCTTGAATAAATTCTTGACCATCCTGGAGGCATTATGTTGAATGACATCCCTGTAAAATTAGAAAAAGTGCTCAATGGATCCATCCATTCTAGGTAAGCTACCTTTGTTGAAGCCAAATATAGAATCCTTTATTTACAAATCTAGATGAATTTTTGTGACCAACATGTCTTCCTCATCAGTAATTAGTTTTAGAATGATTCCTTCCATTAAATTAATATTCACAATTTGTACATTAAAAATATTTATATAAAAAGAAAAAACATCATTAGAAAGAGAATGTATTTTATCAAGAATTCATTCTCCATCCTTGAGAAGATTTATAAAACTATTTTTCTTTTGAATTATATCCTTATGTTTGATAATATTGGGTATCTTAGAGTAAATTTAATTGTTTGAATAAGATTACCATAAAAAAGTTTCTTGGTAGTCCACTCTTGAAGCATGTGGAGAGAGAATTCCAGGGAATAAATCTCTTCACAAAATAAGATAAAGCTTTTAAAAATCAATTATTTCATTTTAATCTTTCACAATTTGTGAATATAAATACATACTAGAGGAATATCATTGAAATCAGGTGAGGCCCATGTGTCACGAACAATACTACTTCATTTCGGGTGACCGGTCCGTGTATTATTAAACCAAAATATAGGTTTTGTCTTATCATTGTGAAGAAATATCAAAATAATGGCGTGGGTTTCATATTTTTGTCATGAAAAGGTCACACAAGATATGGATCTCCACTTTCAATGTGGGTAATCAACCTCAAAATCCCTATAAATTTTGTTATATTTTATACTATTTTAATTCTTTCTATACCAAATTAAATTTTCTCCAACAAGGCTTATCTCAGTGAGATTTTATCCCTCATAACATGATTTGAAGTCTTTGATAGAGACAAAATGTAAAACGGGTCCAATTGTCTCATCCAGAAGGAGAACTTAATTGAAGTCTACAAGGATGTTCCAAGGTTCAGTGATTGTACTCGAGAGATACATAATTTTCATCCACACATCTATCATTTCAATATAATTATTGGATTGATAAATGAATGAGAAAAAAATTTCCTACCATATTTGAATAGGCTTCAAATGATAATATTTTACTCTTCATGAAAATTAATGGTGTTTTCAACATTTCTATGATCCATAATCCAAATATTTTTAGAGTTAGTGGTGGTGTTTTTTCCCAGTAAACGGTGTCCACTGCAATCAACAGTATTTACCTGTTGAGAATAATTTTTCATTATCTAAGTGATACCAATTAAATAATTGATGAGGTTAATAGGTTTTTTTATCTTTGAAAAACTATGATGGAATCAGAAAATAATGGATGTTGGAATTTTTTTGAATGAAAAACATCAAACAAGAATTTAAAAAATCATGGTCCCCCTCTCATGTAGAGCTATGTTTAAAGTATTCATCTAGAATATCTCCATAAAATATCTCCCTTATCACATAGAGGGTAAGATTTTTCAATAATTTTGACATCACTATATTATATGGAAACTTTATCATGTTTTATTAAAATTTATAGAACCTCAGTTTCAATTAGAGTCTTCCTGAAATCATTTAAGTCCATACAACTAAGCTTTCTTCCCAAAACATTTTATAAGACCAAAGTATCACATATTTTACAAAATATAATTGAAATAATTCTATAAAAATTATTAATATTGTTATTATAAACTTCATGGATTTAAAATGTAGTAATTGTTACAATCATATAAAAAAATATGTTCATTAACTATTGTAAGCAATTCATTGTCTCCAAAATGATCATTCTCATAATGTTATTTCTTGTTTGAAGTTTGTAAAACATTTCCAAGATCTACTTAGAATTTATTAAACTCTAAGATATAAAATTAATCTTCTAAATAGCTCAACATAATGGGAATATATTGGTTTTTTTCATCCACTATAAAATTGCCCATATTTTCACCATCTAAAGCTTTAAGTGATTTAGGATACTTGATTTCAAATATTAAAGGAGAAGACATACAATATTATTTTTATTCACATATGAAACAATAATTTTTATGAAAAATCATATTGAAATAGAATAAAATACAAAAAAATTATTTTGATCCAAACTAGAAATGAGGGAGAGGGAACTCTCACAAAGATAGGGTTTTGAGTTCTAACCAATTACCTGAGAAGAGTTAGTAACAACGAGTCCTTATTCATGTTAAACCACTTCATGGTATTTAAAAATAAGTCCACTAATTCTACTCTTAAGTATCCCTATTCTTTTATTTTCATGTCTGGATTAGGTTTCAACTTAGTAACACTAATCATTTCATCAAATGGTCCTTAAATTATTTCATCAAAATGGTTAAGGGAATTATACTTATCTCAACTATAAACACCTCTTCAAAGATATCAATAAAAATATAACTTAGAACTAGTGTGGACTTCCTAAATATATTTTAATTATATTTATCATCACCATTTTGTATAATCATATTACCCATTGAAAAATCTATATAAGTCCACCCAATAGTAAGGAATTTCATTTCTCAAATGATGGGAACCTTAATGTCACACTCTATTTCTAGCACTAAAAATATAGTGGATAATTTGATATTCCTTATGTTGAATAATAGTTCATCCACCCTTCACATGGTTTGAATTGTTTATCTATTTTCTATTTGTAGATAAAAATGTGTTTTTTATCTCCCCTAGTCATAGTTGTAAAAACATGGAGTCTGTCATATAGTTGACACTATGTCTTATGTAATGTAAGTAGTTTTCTCCCTCACTTTATCTTATTCTAATGGGAATAATAATGATTCTTGGGTCTTTTAATTTTGTAGAAAAACATTTTTACATGAAAATAGTACTTTTATCAGTCAAATTAATAGTGGAAGACTCCTCTATGTTCCTTTTATTATCAAAAAACCTTTTGCAAAATTGTACATATGAATGGATTTTGTTTATGGATTCCATAAATGGAATGTTTATATGAAAAAAGTATAAATATTAAATAAATTTTATGTAATAAGGTTTACCATTATTCTTTTTGAATTTTTGAGGAAAGGATATTAGTGGGGAATATTGATGTAAAATAGGTTAATTATTTTATTTTTCCTCCATCCCTACCATCTTATACCCATCCTTGATTAATTACAACACTATTTTCTTTTTTTGCTAATATTTTCAAGTAAATATTACAAAATAAAATTAGTTTGTAACTTGTTTTAAACTTTTAAAACTTTATTTATTTATAAATTTTTTGTAGGATCACTTTCATCTTCTTTCATAGCTTCCCATATGTTGTACCATGACGTCCTCTTTAGTCTTCAAACCATGTATTATAGTATTAACCATCTAATTGTCATTATTATTGATTTTTTGGTTCTTGGAAGCTTACCCTTATCTCTAAAACTAAAATATATATCAATATGGTACATTTGTAACTATAAGTATTAGAACCTAAATTTTTTATCTATTTCAAGATAATCTGTATCATATTTACATGATTCCCTTAAGAATTGGAAGAATCCGGCCTATATTGATTTTGAAATAACTTTCTCAGATGTGGTGGGAATTCATGGGAATTATGTTTTTTTAATACACCTTAATATTTACATGATAATTTAGGGTGATTTATATATCCATAGTTAAGGTTTTTTTGAATGGGTAATTATTACCCTAATTTTTACCCCTAAATTCCAATACATTGGTCACTTTAATCCTATTAATTCGGTAGATAACAAATATGATATGCTTTTTTTGTATGTCTAAACATTCCAAAAAAATTTCATTACTAAATAAGTAAACTATATTGATTATTATTATAGACTTCAGGAACCTATATATTGAAATCTTATGGAATGATATCCTTCTTGAATGTTTATTTTAAGAATCTTGATAAAATTTAGTTAAAGAATTAACTCTTCAACTGCCATATCTAAACACTTACAATAGAAGACTAGTATATTATGTTTTGATGGTAAAATGTGATACCATTAATGAATATTTACATTAATATATTAGAAGTAATATTTTGATTTGGAAAATGACTAAAAAGTACTCTAAATCTTTCCAAATTTTAAAAAAAATGTTCAATATCTTCTTGAACAATTGTATTCAATACCTGGGGTCGTGTGTCAAATATTTTCTCATCATTTTTTTGGAACCATATAATAAACGTAATTTTTCTAATAAATATGAAAACTCTCAACCTAAGTTCCTTTTTACTAATCCCATGCAATGGAAACTTCTGAAATACACTATAAAAAAATTGAATAAACCTTAATAAATCCTCATTAGGTAGTTTCTAAAGAAAATAAACATAGACAACTAAGATTGTTTCATATCACAATGTATGTGTTAACTATATACAATATGGTTTATTTAAAACTTTAGGATGGTATAAATCCCTATGTCTCGGACACACAACAATCTTGTTCTAAGGTTGATATAGGACAAAATTTTCAATTTTATTAAGAGTCCCAACTCTACCAATATCAAGATTCTCCATTTTAGTTTTCTTATTATTTATTATGGAATTATAGTTTTAATTTTATTTATATTATTAAAATAATATTCACATATATGGAATATTACCTAGTGTCCATGAAATTTCAAATAAAAAATGTTTCAAAAACAACACACAAGAGTGAAAAATAATTATATTTCAAAATATATATTTTTTTGAACCCAATTTAATAAATTCTTCTTGTTATTTTTTTTCTTGGTCACAAATGTATTCCCAATTAAAAATGTAAATTTTTTAAATAAGTTCATTGACTAATGTCAAAAATAAAATTTACAAACCTATATACTACTAGATATGGTGAATCAAGGTTGAATTCAAAAAAAATATTATAATGTGAATCTTAAACAAAAAAATGTAAATAATATATAAAGTAGAATAAATTGTAAATTTTTTTGATTGAATAAAGTAAATTATTGAAATAAATATAAAAACAAAATGAAAATAATAAAAGGGTGAAAATTAATGGATTTAGTAACAATTGGAATGAACTGAATTGATAATATATATATATATATATTTATTATTACATCAGCAATATGTATAGTAGTGATAAAAAATTAGTAATGAAGTACTCCAAAACACCTAAATTCTATTTGGTGACCAAACATTCCCAATGAGATCTCTTAAAGACTAATATGTATATGAAACACTCTGGATATGAATGGTTATCATAGAAAAAATAAACTTCAATATTTTCTAATCTATGTTCTTAGGATGAATCTCCATGGGTCAATGATCTACTAATATTTACCCATTCACTCAAGAAGTATTCTAGAAATTATGCTCATGATGTATAGAAAATGAGACACTAAAAAAACACATTGTTAACTCTCGATGAAACCCACTAAAATTTATTGATTTTAGTGATGAATGTATTAATTTTCATCTACTAAGATACTATCTTTACATAATTTAATTTTTTAATAATTAAATAGATAAATTAGAAAATAAGTTAGTGAAAAAGACCCCAGAAGAACATCATACTACTATGAAAATCAGAACAAGAATGGAAAAAAAAGAATTCAATTCAATTTATTTCACACCCAAAATGAGTATATCTATACATGTTCACAGTGATAGTATATTTATTTAATGAATTAATATAAAATATAATTAGTAATAAATAAAATAATAATAATTAAGTGATATTATCTATTGAAATCACCCCTCTCTCTAACTCCAACTCCACCTAGCCTGTCTAAATCACACATTTCCCTTAATTCTGTTCTTGCCCTTCTTTGATGTGTTCTATACCCCACCTCTCTCATAGTTAATATCCCTAAATTATTTATTTCAAGTATTCACATTCTGATTTATAAAATTAAAATGTTCACCAACTCTTATTATTAATCTCACAGGAAGCATCCTGGGTCAAATCATTAAACACACTGTGTCACGGGTCATTAAACATCCCCATACTCAAGTGACTCCAATAGAAATACTCTATAAATGTCTCAACCCCACATGATATAGATTCCCTATTTTGCTAAAATTTATCAGGTATCATTAGAAGGTCCCTTAAACTTTATCCTAAAACTCCCAATATGAGGTTCCTTGGTTTCCTTTAAAGTTCATTAATGAAGAAGGGACCACAATGCATTTTAATACCTTGATAAAGAAAAGTAAATTTTTCATAAATTACGGGATACTGATGAACTATATTTTCCTTAAATAATAATATTTATTAACTCATTATGATTTATTTGTTTATCCTTACATTGATATATCTTTACATGGTGATTCATTCATATTGGACGAGGGATGTTGTTTAAAAATAATGGTTGGAATCCATTAAAACATCATTTCATGCATATGATCAAGGAATATTTCATTATCATTCATAGTGGAATGTAATACTTATGAAGTATGGGTGTTTAATTCTTACATAGTTGTATAATTATTTAATAAATCAGCCTCATCCTTATAAAAATTACCTATGAAACAGAATAAAAGATTCTATGAAAATTTATAAATTCAATGAAAAATAAATCTGTAAAAAAGAATAATCCATGTAAATTTATAATTCATAATAAGAAAAACGTTATTCCAAAAACATATATTAAATATTTAAAATATTTAAATAGCAAAAAATTAACTTTAAAAGGTAAAAAAAATATTCATAGAGGTATGAAAATTAGGTCATTTTATTTTCCATTTGCCACAAAAAAACTTATTTTCATTCAAATATTCAATGAATCATATTTTCTATTAAAAATGATGTGAATATGATAAATTTATAACAAAGTAGCATTTATATACCATAAATATAGTAATATCATGAAAAGATACATGAAAAAAATTATTAATATTAGGTCACATTAGTAACTATGAGGATTAGCTTGGTGTTTAGGGGAGTCTTGCATGGTTGGAACATGGTTAGTAGAAACATTATAACCAAATCATGAAAATTGACTAACTTTATTTAGTGGTAAAAATATTGTTACGATACAAAATTTTATAACCATGTTATATAACGATGAATCATTTCCAATTTCTTAAAATGTAAAATTATAGTTCATTTCATCTTCAAATTCAGGGGTTTTAACCTCCCCTATTCTCGTGTTTCACTCAAAAAACCATAGACGAAATAACGAGGAGATCTTACATCATATAAAATATATTTTGATCTATAAACCCATAGATTTTAAATTGATTCTGAAGGTAAAACTCTCTTTCATTCTTATTCTCATATCCTTCATATCCCTTATTTAATATACCTCTTTTATTCATTCCTCCTTGAACCCTAATCATTGTGTTTGTTTTATTTAGGGTAATATTTGGTTTTTTATTTACATAGAGATTACAAAGTGTATTTATTTTCTTTTTTGGGTGTTCACCATGGAATAAAACATGTTACTATATGTATCTTTTTGGATTTTGGTATGTGTTTTTGTGTATTTCCTTTAATTATCAGGGAACTATATGCTTGTTTTTTTTCTAATACCTTATTTTGTTAAATTTAACATATGAATACTAGTTGTATAATATTTTATGAATGTTTAAAATGTTTCTTCACTGTATATTGATGTTGATAAACAATTTTATAATTTTTAAAATGGTTTTTGTGTTCTTAGAATTTATGAAAATGTTATAAATGGGTTTTTATGATTTTTTATAACCAAAGGAATTTTACACGGTTTAAGATTTGGAATGAGAAATTTTTATTTTAAATTGAAAAAGAGAGTTAAAAGATCCAAAATTTTGATATATTTTTCTTCAAATTTTAAGGTTTAAAATCCCACAAAATTATTAATTTATGGTTAGTTTTTACATGTTCAGATTAAACAAATAATTATTATTGAATTATTAAAAAAATAATATTTATTTAATTTTTATGTTTTTTTATTCATATTTTAAAGTAATTGATACATTTATATTTTTTAATTTATTATTTAATATTACTTTATAATTTGATCATGAATTTTGGAATTATATTAAAATTCATGTTTTCCGATTCATGTTCACTCGAGTATTTTTTCAAAAAATTTACCATCTATCGAATTTAAATTTAATTTTTTTTTTCATAATTATAATAATATTGGAATACATAATTTATTTTAATACCTTGATTTAGATAACATTTCTAATAGATATAATGGTCTATAAAATCAATGTTGTATTTGATTTACTAATTTTATATCACTTTAATGTTCAGGCCGTATATTTTACATATTTAATGAAATTGAGAAGAAATTTATACAAAAGTTATAAAACTAAAATATAAATACTTCATTCAAAACAATCCACATACCTTTAATTCATTTAAATGTTAAAACACAAGTAATAAAAGTAGTTATTTACTTTGACTCGATTTTAAACTTTCTATTTGGTAATGTTTGTAACCCTAGCCTTCCCTCTATCCTATAATTATATATTATTCACCTTTGGAGGGTAAATTTTCAAGATAATTTATATGAAAGTTATATTATATTATAACATTAGTATATTTTCTTTTATTTAATTCTCTTATTCTATATTTGAATTCAACATGGTTTCAATCAACTAACTTATGTCTTTATTTTTTATATTTCTCATGTTTTTATCTCTCTCCTTATATCTCTCTTCATTACCTCCTATTTATCATGATATCTCACTTTCATCAAGTTGAATTATTGGGCCAAAGTTTGTTTTTTGGAGATATTTTATCATTGTTCCCTCAATTACAATTCTTAATGTGTATTTTTTATTTATGGTGGGGGAGAGAGAGTTGTTATGGGTCGGTGGATTGATTGCCCCCCATTCCATGGTATGAATCTAATTTATTTTGTTATATACAAAATCACTATTACATAATTTCTATCATTTAATCTCTTGATATAATGTATTTGAGTGAGTTAAAGTGATGAAATGACATACAATGGTGTCGGGACTTGGAAGGTGTCATGTGGTCAATCTTGGTGTGTTCGAAACTATTAACCATTTTATGAGGTGAGGTTTAGTTTACCAAATATACCTTAAAGTAATGATAAATTACACACTCTAATTAGGTATTATTCATCCATGTATGATGGGATATCCTATCAAATAAAACGTAGAAAATAAATAATTTATATGAACCCAAGTAGCCAACCTCAGGGACCATTTTATTTCATGCTAAATTAATTTTGTATGTATTTTCATATGTATGTTTCATTTCAGTATTGAACTCCAATTCTCAATCCATGATTATTTTTTCTATATTTTTTTAAATATAAAAACAAAATCATATAATAAATTAAATAATAATAGCTAGTTATTGAATATAAAGTCTCTATAAGAGAAAAGACTTGTGTTAGCCACTATGATGTATTAGAAAAAATAAATAATATTCTCTAGCACCCCATGACTGTTTTTCCAAGGCTGTAATTTTTTTTGAAGATTAAATTATAATGGAAATAACTATTTAATTGATATCAAGAGTGGTTCTAAATGAATTTTTTCAAAAGGGTATTTTATAAAATGGATTCAAATAGTGCAAAATGGCTTGGTATTTTGAGTTAGTTTTTATAAAGGACCATTTGTAAAATTGTAAAGGATTTATTTATAAGGAGTATGAAACCCTCTTAGGAGACTTAATTTTTTTAATAATAGATATGTATTGTGACCCTGAAGATGGTTTTATTTATTAATATGATATGTATGATATTGAAATGGGTTGTTTCTTTCAAGTGTGTTCATGATGATGTGAGATTAATTTTTATACTCTAACAATTAATTTGTTGACATACTAACTGATCACCTCAAGTTTATTGTTTTCAAGGGAAACCTAGGAAATAGTAGATATGTTTGGATTTATGGTACATTAGTTCATCTCACACTTGGACTATTGTCTCCTAAATTTATTGTATGCATAAGATAGAGGGGTTTATCCCAAGGATGATTATGTGGTTGAATTAAGTGCCATGTGATTTGGTTTTGGATGCAATATAGGTCTACATTTGGACTCATGCTATATATTTCTCTATAACTATATCATTATAGTACCTAGTGAGTTTCCCATTGTTTTTAGTTATCATAATGACATTACATAGGGGATTCAATTATTCTTTATTCCATCACATTCTTTTATTTTCATGTGTAGAACCATTATATAGTTGTTGTTTTTTTAATTCATTTTATTGATTATATTTAAACTCATTATATTTTATCTTTTTTCTTGTTGATTGGATTTTTTTACAAATTTTTTTTTTAAAACTGGATTTTGAAATATATGGTGTTAAAGGAAATAAAAAGTTATTGTTCTTTATGTCTATTTTAAAGAAATGTTATTTTTTTAATTTTTATATAGAAAATCTTATAGATTCCTATTATATATTTAAAAAGGATTATTCTTAATTCATTGGTTCTATCCTTCTTTCTAAAGAGTGTTTGGTTATGGGAAATTGATTCATGATTGATATATTTTCTGATGTGCTTATAATCGAAAAGGTATTTCATTGTTTAAATTTCAAGTAATTATAAATGAAATTTCATTTGAGAGGAAAAATAAAAAATAAATGGTTGGATCCTAGAAATATCAATTTTTTAACCCTATATTCACCTTTGGTTGTATATAGCACTTATACCTTCTATTAGGTTGTCAGGTTGTGATATTTTCCTTAGTTAATGCGTGGGTTGTTTTGATGGGAAATGGTCTGGAATTTGATGACTGATTGTGGGATATGTATATATGAACAAATATTTTTTAGGTGTGGTTTTTTCTACATTCAAGAAATTATATGTCATCCATTTCGTCCTGTATTCCTCTTTTGAAACTATTTTATATATTAGGAATTTTTTTTCTCTATGTTAAGTTTTATAATATAGATTTTTAATTGTTTTTTTCTTATTTATATTTTTATATTATGTTTTTTTGTACATATTATTGAGAATATTTATTCTTAATCATAGCATTATAATATATAGTTGATTAATGATATATTTCAGGGAGGAATTCAAGATGTGGTTATTTGGATTCTTGGGGGAAATAATTTTGAAATTGTGTATGTTTGTTTACATTAGTTCTTATATCCAAACCATGGTAACTGAGAATGTGGTTGGGGCCCTAAGGTGAACTGATTCTGGTACTAGTTCATGGTAACCCAAGATGATTCATTACAATCATCTTGGAAAAATAATTTTGTGTAAAATTATAATTTATTATATTGTTAGAGGCCAACCTAAAAAAAGAGATAAAAATATTGTGATTGTGATACTTTTTAGGAGAGAAAAATAGTACATGGTTCCTACAATGGGGTATATATTATGTCTACTAGGCCACTTAGGTTTATTCATATTAACTAATGTGGATATATGAGACCAAATTATACCTTATAATATATTTATTTTATTAATTTAATTTATTTATTCACTCATATGACTACATTAATGTTCATTAATCACAAGTAATATTATATTGAGATGTTGAGAATATTAAAAATATATGTTAAGAATGAGTTGAGAGTATGTATCAATAAGTTAATATCAGATAATGGTAAAGAGTACATATTTGTTACATTTTAACACAATCATTCTAGATATAGAATTATGTATCAATATAGTACACTATATACTCCCCAAAAAAATGGTGTAGCATTACTAAAGAGTGGGAGTTTAGTTTAGATGGGTGGAACCATGTAAGTTGGAAACCAATTCTAAAAAACATTCTAGAGGTAAGATTTCTATTTTTTATACATATAGAATAGGTGTTATTGTGACCTAAGATCCACATGAAATAATTTTAAATTTTAAACAATATAAAATTCAAAAATAAATTACGTTATATTTTTTGGTGGTCATTGTTACATGGAGAGAAAAAATAACCATATTTGAACGTTTGGAAAAGAAGATGAAGAAGGGAACCTAATGGGATACTTGTTAAATTGAAGAGAATATAGATTTTAATATTAGTGATTTAAAAAACTATGTTATTTTAATTATTTAAATTTTATTAAGAATTTTAAAAAATATATATGATAAATAAATAATAATTTGAAAAAATTAGAGTAGATAACATGAAATTTTTAGGAAAACATAATGAATAAAAGATGAGAAAAATATAATCTCTACTTATTTTTATTCTAAAAAACATTTATAATGATAAATCTGATGGAAATTAGAGAAAGAAATGTCAAGTATTTCAGAGACATGTTGAAATTGGAAATATTTTTGGAAATTAAGATGATCTAGTGAATATAATAAGAAGACTGTGAATTGAAAATAAAATTTCTCTCATTTTACAGGTTAAAACACAAGCTATAGAAGAATCCATACAACAAGAAGAATTCATTAGTGTTATTAATAAATAAATAGAGCAGAATAAGAATAATATCATTTGTAATCATATACCTAGAAATGGAAATAAAAATGTTTTAGGTACCCAGTGGCTGTTTATAAACAAATTAAATAATAATTTTGAAGTGTTAAGAAACAAGACCATATTAGTTTTCGATTGTTATTCATATATGGAAGGATTGTATTTTTTAAGACAAATTTTCACCAATAGCAATACTAAATACTACTATAATGTTTCTTATAGTGACTTATCGCATACACTATGAGTTATATGAGATGGATGTAAAGTAGAACTTTTTGAATAGAGACCAAGAAGGATTGGTTTTTCATAGAGCAACCTAGAGGAATCATTTTTAAACAAATATAGAGGCATGGTTTACTAGATAAAGAAGGGTTTTTATAGATTAAAATAGGCTCCTAGAGCCTAGTATTCTAAATAATATGGTTTCTTGAAAAAATGAATTTAATTAAAAGAAATGTTGGTAGTAACCTTTATGTGAAAGATATAACCAAAGGTACTTTAATTTTCATATTTTATCTAGATTAAATGATATTTATTGGTGAAAAATAATATTTCTATAATGAATTTTCAAATCAAATGAAAATGTAATTTGAGATGATAAAGGTGGATGAGATGAAATATTTTCTAGGATAAAATATTTCTCATAAAGACGATTTCAAGTTCCTATCCCAAGAAAAGTATAATAGAAAATTATAAATGAATATTTTCATGGAGGATTATAAAGAATATTCAACACAAATATTAATTGGAACTAAACTGAGAAAATATGAAGCTAGATATAGTTTTGATGAAATGAATTCAAGAGAATCATTTGAATCCTTCTTTATATAAGAGTATCAAGTGAAGTAATTATTAATGAAGTTAATATTTGTATAATAATTTAAATGGATCCCAAGGATTATCATATGTTCAAAAAAATAATTTTCATATATATCAAATACACACTGAATTATGGAATGCTATACATAATCTTTGTATAAGTAAACATGATGGGATTTATTGATATATATGATGATATAGATTTCAATGACATGAATTTTAAATATAGTGAGACTTTAATTCTGGGTGAATTTTTTTTGAGTTCTTATAGTAAAAATAGAATTTAATAACTTTAAGTATAATAAAAGTAATGTATGTAGACGTAAATTATTTTTTATATAGATTTTTTTCATGAAAATACATCTATAAAATTGAAAAATAAAATGTTGAGAAGCCACTAAAAATTAATTCATATAATAAAATTGTTCTTGATCTATAAAATTACGCAATATAACAATCAAGATCAAATCACATTGATATCATGTTTCACATAAACAAAAAATAGTTTCCAATTGAAATATAAAACTATAATAAATTTCCACAAATGATTAAATTGTATATATATTCACCAAAGAAATTTTAATAGTTAGGTTTTTTTCCTTAAGGATGAAACTTCAGTTTCATGCTTACCTAATCACTTTTGGATGTTTGAAATGTACCCCTACTATGTTTGGATTATATTTTCAAGGAGGTGAAAAATTACAAAACAATATACCTTTTTTATTTTGAATCCATGTCTGGCATTATTAAAAAAATAGGTGGATTTATCTTCTTAGTGTTTTCTTTTAGTGGGAGAGCATCCAAACCACCTTTTCAAAATATTATTATCATTAAGGGTTGAAATTCTCTCTGAAACATTACATTTTCTTATGGTGTGGTGTCTAGATAATTATTTTTGAGAAAAATTTTAGCATTAAAAGTTATTTGAATAATATATTAGGGTTGAAAATAAATTAATAGAGGATATTGAAGTAACCAATTAATTTTTTGAAAATTATTTTTAATTATTATCATCTATGAGTAAGAATCATTAGAATATGATAAATTATTTTTTATTGAGATAAATGTTTTTGAGTGGTTTGAAGTTGGTACGAGAAAATTTTGATCAATTATATATATTACATCTCAGTATAAATTTCCTAATCATTATTCAGTAATATTCGTCTTTAGACTGGTGAGAAGTAGTATTTCGAAAAATAATAATGACCCCTAAAGATCATATGATCCATTATAGAATATGTAAAATTCATTCTAGTATTGGAATGGTGAATCGATAGTGGTATATAAATATTGTAAGATTCATTGATATTGAATAAGAGTCACTATAAATTTCCATAAGAGTCGTGATGAAAATTGAAAGATTCATTAGACTCTATGTAAGTGTCATTATACTTTATATAAGAGTCATCCAGATTCTATAAGGGCCATCAGTGAACTTAATGTTGGAAAATGAATAGATACCACCTATGTTTTATAAATTTCATTGTTATTTTCTATGATACATTGGTGTATTGTAATATGCATTTACTCTTATAGAAATGAATATTTTTCAGAAATTTATACAGGCAGATCCTTTACCTTAGGAACATAACGGTTATTTACTCTTATATAATGACTATAGTATAAGATGTTGAAAAATTCACAAATCATAAGTTTTATTCATTATTGTTCCCTAAAAATGATAATGGAATGGATTTTAAGAAGGTAGGAATTAAATAATATGTTTTCCACATAATTATACATGATATTCTTACAATAAGAGATGATTATATAGTGTTATATAATTCAAATTTCCTGAACATGATTTTGTGGTGTGATTCTAGAAATCATTTGAATTAATATTCAATAAAATATCACAAGATGATATTTATATGAATTTAAATTTGATATATTTGAAATTAATTATTGCAGTAAATATAAAGATTTATTGGGAGATGTTGAGTAAGACATTGAGTTAATATAATGCACTGGAAATTTTACTTTTAAATATGTAAATAATATTCACTTAATTATTTGAATATAAAACTATAACCTGATTAAGTATAAGTTCATTGAGATTTTATAAATGAGTATTGAGAATCCAATACCATGGAATCATATCAAACTATTATATCAAATAGAGAAGGAGTGATACTGAAAATAGTAGTTATGAGAAATGTAGAAAACATACAAAGCCTAAAAATTTATTATTTTAAAATATTTTAAAGAAGTATAAATTTTTTTAATGAACTTATTGAATACTTTTGGAAGAATATCATCATCAAATGTTTCTAAAACTACCTAGGGTCAGAAGAAATCTTTATTATATTATTTTTAATTTATTATCATTGTTAGTGAGAGGATATTAACTTAGTGGGATACTAGGAAGCATAATATGAGTTTTTATTATGTATAATGAAATATGGGTTCGAGAGGATACAAATTTTTATCACTAGTGTTTATAGTGGACAATATTTGGCCTATGGTGAATAATTTACCACACCAATAAGTAATTACACACATTATCTGAAAAAAAATTCCTTTTTCATGTCCTATTTACTTATTTTTAAATTTTAGAATGGTTGAGAGATATACCTTGAGTGGCTCTTATCCTAATAGGGTAAATTGGTTTATTTCTAATAAATAAATTATAAATAGAACCACCACTAATTCAACCAAATCCCCACATTCAATGTGGTGTTGCAAAATCGTAGGTTACTTCAATTTCATCACAAAATAATGGCAACATTCCAACGAAATAATAACAATGATATTTTACTGTAAAAAAATATCAACATGTATTATTAATTGAGAATTAAATTATGTTCTTCATATTGATCACTAAAACTATAAAATTCATCATTCTAACACTTCTTATAAACTACAAATTTTTTCTTCCATTAATTATGAACTCTTCAAGTATAAATAAACCTTTGATCAAAAAATAATAAAAGAAAACATACAAACTAAATGTGAAACCATTGATGACAATCTTTCTTTAATGAATTTTTATGATCTTCACTATTTAATGATTCCACCTATAAAAATATATGATAATAAATAGTAGGGATTCATTCAAGGACTATCATATTTTTCTCTCCTCTCATTTAGTCATTTACTTATTCTATTATAGACATTATCAATACATACATTTATCTATTTTCCTAATTTTTTAATTTCAAATTCAAAATTAAAAAACAAACATAAACGTACTTATATACCACATTAATCTAATCCAGTAAATAAATATATATCTATTTTTCAACCTTGATATTATTTATTAATGTAATGGTTTTTTGGTTTGTCCAATGTGTCATCTATTAATCCAAAACATTAAAATTTTATCAAATATAGTTTATTCTATAAACCATATAATAGAGAGTTGTAACTAGGGAATATGAAATTTAACCACTATGAACTATGTTAAAACTACCATGAAACAATGAATTCTAAAGAAAAATCATTGTGTAACAATCCTTGTTTTTCATCTATGTATAATCATGATGAATATTGTCACGTTGTTTAAAGAACCATCTTCACACTATTGTATAATCATGATCATGGTGTCTAAAAACATGATCATGTTCTTAAAACGAAAATAAATATTTGAACTTATAAAAATCAATAATGTATCCACAAAAGTCAAATATAATAAAGTATATGTGATGGAATTAATATTTTACTTGTTTAACTTAAACTATTTATGTCAAAAGAGAAAACCCTAATAATGCATTGACATACCAAATGAATCAAAATGTTCTAATTTTTTTAAAATTTTAGGTTAGGATCACTTCCATAACAAAGGGTCACTCCCTCCCTCCACTTATCCACTCAATATTTCAAGATAGATTCTCAAAATAAAGTTGACACAAAGGTCACATGTATTGAATATCATAAAAAGATTCAACACTCCAAGATAAATAGTGGGTTTTTATTAAAATCTATCCTTATATGAAAAACTATGATTCTTCAATGAATTTTTTCAATATACTAAAATAAAATATTCAAATTCTTCTATCTTCTCTCAAAACATTTTATACCATTCACTATTCTAAAATACTTTAAAATTCTTTCTTAATTTCTATAAATTGTTCTTCTAAAAAATCCTAACCTAAATTCCATATGTTAACTCATCATTGGATTCAAAAAAGTTCATCATGGATGATTTAATGTTCTTAGAAGTTATAAAATATATCTATAATTTTAAATTACATAAAATATAACATATTCTTAAAATTCAATTTAGCCATAGTGTGGACATTTATAACGTGTCATAGTTTCATAGTTAAAGTTTATAACATTGAAAAAAAGAATTATCTCATTATCTATTAAAAAAATTAATCGTTTCCTCTTTTAAATATTAAATTCGAACCACACCATGACATCATGCTCTTCAAAACATTATGCAGGTTTTTCATATAATTCTTGTTATTCCAAAAAATATCCCTATAAACATCTATAACTATGACTTATAAATAATTTTGTTTCCCATTTTTTATGTAAAATAGTATTTATAAACTTTCATTTTATCCTCACTATCTATTTTCACAAAAGTTTCATAATTCTCAACACTTTTCCATGACCACTTACAAGATGTGGTAATCTTATGACCATTTTTTTAACTATATATATGAAACATAATTATTATTCCCTCCATAAACCATGATAACTTCAATTTTTTTATTGATCCCTAAAATAATCCATTTTTTTGGCCTAATATCATATGGTATCTAGAGGTTTTATAAAATTTAACCCTCAAAAACATTTTTCACCAAAATTGTGATTGAATCACCATTACCTGGATTAATAAACCATTATATTGTTTCTATGGTTTCTATTATAACTCTATGCCTTCTGTAGATACCCGAAGCATGACGTACATAGATATCACATTAATGTTGTGGAATGCCTAGTACATAACAAAAACACACACACAAGGACCGTAATAGTTTAGTGTCTTTGGAAACTCGAAACGTAATCTTCTAATCATGGTGAAAGATCTTCAACTTCTCCCATAAATATCTTCCCTTTTTTTGTTACATAAAACCTTTCTTTATATCCTGTGGAAAAGAAAACATAAAAGGGTGAGCTCAAAAGCTCAGTAAGGGTAAACAAAAGAAATAACAATCACATCGTATTCATAAGAACATATCTTTTGGAAATCTTAACCTGCAAAAGAGATCATAATTTAATAACTAGGGATAATTCATAGTAGTGAAATGTAATCCCAATAAAAATAACTTAAAACATGAAACTTTGTGGCATACACACATAATCATAGAGAATCATTTATTATTAGTCAAGACTCATTTCCAAGACAATCTTAGTGGACAAAGTCCCTTTCTGAACCGAGTTCACACCTCGTTTCAGTCCTGTTTCACTGAACCAGTATAACCTACCATTCCAACCATGTCTATCTCATGAGATATAAAATCTTTACCCAATGAATTGGAGGGAGATATAGGTCCCACCAATCTCAAAGTGAAATCGTTCTTACTTATGCCACAAAATAAACATAAAACATTCATCATAACCCAAAGAATAAAATGGGTTTCATAAACATCATCCCATCATCACATAATCCATATAAAAAAATGGATATTTCATCATAAGAAAATTGAAACCATGTAAATCATAGAGACATTATACTTGAAACATACACATATGAAATAATTTCATCTTAGTTGGAAAATGGTTTTGATAAAACACTTGAAATTAATTTTTGAGGAAAATATCCTTTGTTTTTCAAAATCAATTTCTTTTCACAAAACGTCATGCAATTTTAAAAGAAATGGATTTTTTTGAAAATATTCATGAAATATTTTGGAGTAAGCTTCATGAAAACAAGTCTTTATAAAACCGTAAAAATCAGTTCACGCCGTATAAGTTAAAAATAACATTCTCCTCGTACTTTTGTCGGAAAATTCAAAAAAGTACCTCGTAAAGTAAATAAGAGAAAGATTCCATACATAACATGTAGTAAAAGTCAAAAATGGGTAAAAAGGACTTTATAAATACAGGAAAACACTTTTATAAAACATGGACATGATAGAAATAGCCCCAGTAAATACTTACGAATAAGCAATCTCAGAAAAAAATGAGATTTGCAAAATCATCCCTTACCTTACGTCCGATTTGCTTCGTAAGTGTCCTAAAATCCTGTATAATGATTTAAATAATGTCATTGACTTATTACAGAGTCATACTCATTGTTATGATATCATATATGGTTAACTTATGACTTTATATTACCCGTTCTTTTGTAAATTCAATGTTAAAGAGCGTTTTGGGTAAAATTGTTTCATTTTTCGTCCGTGTTTTGACTTGTAATTATTCATATCATTACTTAAATCATGATTAATTAATTCCAGAATATAAAACAAGATTTATATATAATATATATTCAAAATATACATATATATATATAATAAATCAGAAAATGGAAAGAAGTACATCGTTCATGGAGATGGTAGGCCGTATGTACTAATGAACGCTGTTTTCGTTTCCTTATTGAGTTGAATGGAATTACGTAGATGACATACACATATATACACATAATTCCAGTATCATTATTATGTCATATATTTCATGATTACTTATTATATATACTTTATAATCATTCATGAATGGTTAAAGTGGACAATGAATCTCATCGCGTCGTGGAGACGGTAGTCTGTACGTACGCACGAGCGATGATATCGTTCTCATGATTGTGGGACTGTATTAGATTGTATGTATACTATTTGAGAATCCATATCACTTTAAAATAATCGTATATAGTTATTATTTACACCATTATACCAATCCAAGTAAGGTGGCGGTGGAAAATAGATTTCACCAAGGCGTGGAGACGGTATTCCGTACGTACGCACGCGCGGTGATTTCGTTTTCCGTAGGATTGATAGATGGTGAAATAGGGTTGTTTCATACTTATAATAACATATAAGAATATTAGTGATAATTATGTTATTACTTCATAATGAAAAAACCTAAGAAGAAGAAGTGGAAGAAGAAATAAAGTCGAAAAAATCGGTAACAGACATTACCTCTTCTTTGAAGCGCCTCTTTGAGATCTCCTTTTAGGGACCTAAAATTGGTCTTTGGGGAAGCACAGAACATCTATTATGTTTCTAGGGAAGTGGAGAAGAGAATTTGGTAGGGTTTGGCCGAGCATGAAGGCTCAAAGTGGTGCGAGGAAGAGTGGGAGGGAGTGCCCTTTTATAAGGGAGGAGAGGGGCACCTTTGGAAAAACTAAAAATATTATTTTATTATAAAGTCATGTTCGGTTTTAAATAGCTCCAAATTCATTTTTTTCTAAGATAAGGTGGGGATGGGTCGAAATCATCTCATACAATAGAATTTAGACAAGTTTAGGTTCCTATTTTAACCTTATCATTTAGATTTAACATTAAGTTAAATAATTTTACTTTTACCGTGTCTTCTAGTGTTCTTATACTATAAGGTTAATAAACTTACTATATGAAGCCAAACAAACCCCAAGTTGTTTATTATTAATATATATAACCTTATCTAAGTATTTTTGACGAACCTTAGATTTTTAGGAATAAAATAATAATTAATAATACAATATTTGTTTTAAAAACTATTTTATGTCAATTTTGATACTATTTAGTAATTGATTTTTAGTGAAAATCATAACAGAATTATTATTTCGAAGAAAGTTAATTAAATCAATACTAACATGTAATATTAAACTATAAAATTATTTTAATTCATAAAAAGTCTTAAAATACATTTATTTGGGTATTTATAACATCAATTATGTCAATATTTCATTAATAAGACAATTCTTGTATCATCTTTCTGTCATAATAAATGATAATTATTTAATCTCTAAAAATTTTAAATAAATTTTTATGATGTAGATAATTTTATTATATTTCTGGAGACTATTCATGTTCTATGTTTCATGAAGTGTATCGCTAAATTAAAATTATTATACTTAAAAGATTTAAGAAAGTGACATGTTGTCACATTCTTTGGTTTTAATAATAATTAAATTATTTTCATAAAAAACGTCCATTAAATGAATCTAATCCGACCCTTAGGTGATATGGGTCGACTTTTAGTCATCCAATAGGATTTTGACATATGTTAGGGTAATTTTATATTATTATATTTACCCTTAATTACCCGATTTACCTTTAACTATGGTAAATGAAATTTACCGTAGTTACTATTCATAATTCCAGTTACTATTCATAATTCCCAAAAATAAAAAGTAGCTTATTAAAATAATTTGTATCCACTGATTCCAAAAATGGAATCCATTTTACCAAATTCAATACACAAAATTTTCAGTAATTAAATAAAAATTATTTCCGTTGTCGAAAGAAAACGTGTTTTTCTTTAAAACATTGCAAAAGATTGAATTGATTTATCCTACGAATTCAAGGTAGAATCAATGCCAATGACATAAACTATATTTAATGGTAAAAATATATTCAATTTATAATTTAAAACCATTCAATATTATAAATTAACCATATAAATTATTGCGATGAAAAAAGTTGTTTTTAATTAAAATATATCGTGTTTTTACTATACATCAAAATATGAAACTTAGAAGAATAATATGAAAATTATATCCAAAGTAAATTTTTATTTTAATGATTCCAAATAGGAATTTTATTTTGTCAAATTGAACTTATAAACATGTCAAAAACAAGATTTAAAGTGGGTGCGCCATCAAAAGGCGGCAAAACTGCATTTTTGGAAAAATACTTATTTTACCCGAAAAAATTATTTTGTTTTATACCATGTTTTCGAAAATGTGTAAGATGAATAATAATTCTATAATATTCAAAATTTAGTTAATACTATTCATAACGGCTAGTTCATAATAATATTATAATAATATATCGTTGTTTAGTAAAACCCAGTTTTTCGTACAACACACGCTATTGAGGAAAGTCGTGATTGCGTGTAATGAAAACCAATTCAGGGTTGCGTGCTGTGAAAAAATCTTTCATTGTTTCATATAACATAATCAAACTATATTTCATTTATACACTGAATATATATATATATACATACTCAATGTTGCGTAGAATAACTATTATCAAAATTGTGTGTAACACGACCCAAGAAAAGTGTTGCATATACTACAAGCTAAGACGGTGTTGCGTATAGCACAAGGTAATCTTGGTGTATCATACAACACAAGACATTAATGAAATTAAATGAATATTTTTCATAAAATCTCGGGGTGTTACATTCTACCCCCCTTAAAATGAATTTCGCAATCAAAATTCGTCGGGGTTATAAATGGTTTACTATTCGAATGTTTCTTTTATAAGAACCCACATCGTAAAAAGGAATACCAAAACATGGCTTTAAAAACTAAAGTATGAAATGTAGCGGTTACCCAAATTATCTCATCACTGGGTTTCCACGTAAAAGAACATAGGTGAAAATATGGATATGGAAGAAAAATCTAACCATCAAGTTCTGATGGAGAGTGGTAGAGAACATGGCTATAAAAAAGCCAACAATCACAAATCCATTGATTTGTGATGATCTAAGGTACCATCTAATTCATCAGATATAAGTGAACTAGGACAACATTTTTGGTTGTCAAGATCATTTCCCTAAAGTTGATTAATTAAAATAAATACTTGCATGATTTTGGTACAATCTTACTGTTTTTCGTGAATTGAACAATTTTCACTTCATCCATTAAAGAAGTGAAGTTGAATTTGTTATTCCTGATGTGTTAGCAGATCATGTGATAGAATGATGGGTCATTCCATCTCTTTCAATCAAAAGGTTAGAAAAAGATATAAGTCCATCTTATGGTTAGATTAATCGTATATGGTTCCAAAAATGAACTTATACTTCATATATCATACCGCTTAATAAAATAAAACTAGTTTCTACTAACCAGGGACATTTTGTAGGCCAGTGGTAGGCGATAAATCCAGTCGCACTTTGGTTGTGGGTTCGATTCCCACAGCTTTGTCCGACGGGATGGGTTGTCGCCCATCCTGCAGGTTTTCCTTTTTCAAAAACTACATTACTATATCATCCCATCAATAATGTCGAAAAAAGGTTCTATCCTTAAACAATACTAACTTATGTCCAACATAATTCATTCCAATCATTAGGCTTGTCCATAATATTGCAGTCCATTTTCATATTATAGAGAAAACGATTACCAGAGATTTCATATAAGAAGCTTGTTAATACCATCATTGATCCCCATATAACATAATATATGTCTTGTTGGTCACATTACAAACGTTCGAAGGCCTTAATCATGTATTCTCTTGAAAAATGAATACCCATTGAACCATAGTGAAAACATGAATGCAGTTAAAAGTTTACACTTTTCACATACCAAAATCCTCAAAATTCTATATACTCAAACCGTGATATCACTTGGTCCTTATATCAATCATGAGATCATGAATACTGTCAAATAATTCATTTTCCCGTTTTCCCTTCATTATGCGCATATCATCTTTTTTTTCAAAAACATCTCAATCACTTTCCATGGTTATCAGTACCATAAAATTATTGAAAACCACAATAGACCAATACATAATTATTCCAATATTCCATGATACTATCACCAATGGTGATCGCAATTAACTTCCCTTTGTCGTTTGCTTTAAGTGGTTGCTCATGTCGATCATCACTAACCCTTGGATTAGGGCATTTATTATCATAATGCCAAATTTCCTTGCACTTGAAGAATTGAAGTGTAGTATGTTCATTTTGTGTATCCCTTCCTTTGTTTGCATCATTAGACATCTTCTTCCCATCATTGCAGCATTCAAATACCCGATGACCTTCATTTCCACATTTGAAACATTTACTTGTCCCTTTAAGACAATCTCCACCATGCTTCTTTCCACACTTTGAGCATAAGGAAACATTCATCTTATTTTCACCATTATTCTGAGATTTCTCTTTGAACTCCATATTTCGTTTCTTGTCAAAAATATGAGATGGATAAGTAACACCAACTTCCATTTCTACCTTGATAGCACAACGCACAATTTCTTCATAGCTACTGAAGTCTCTTATAGCTAATGCCCTTCGAAGATTTTGTTTTAAGCCATTGAAGAATCGATAAACTTTTCTTTCAGGTTGGATGATAAATCCAGCTGCATACCTTGCAAGCCTTGTAAAATTCGCTTTGTATATCCCAACAGATTCATCATCCTTTTGCTTCAGTTCAAGAAACTTCTTCTCCATCTTTGTTCGAAGAATACGAGGGAAGTACTTATTGAAAAATAAGTTCTTGAACTCATCCCATTCCATGGACTCAATTTCATCTCTTTGCCTCGTTTTCTTGATAAGATTCCACCATTGATCAGCTTCACCTTCCAAACGATATACTGCTAAGATGACTTTATCATGTTCATAACAATGAAGAACTGAAAATATCTTTTCAGTAGTACTGATCCAATGTTCAGAAACAAGTGGATCAGAAGACCCACTGAAAGAAGGTGGACATTGCCTCATGAAGGACTCAATAGAATATTGTTCCCTTCTCTGCTAATTTGGAAGTCCAGAATGATTCATAGCTTGTGTAAGTATAGCAATAAGATTATGCACTCCATCTCACATAATATTTGTTTGTTCAGGAGGAAAATCATTGCTTTTTCCATTAAATTGATCAACACGGTTCCTTCGGGTTCCAGCCATCGTCTAAAACCCAAAAAGAATAGTGTGAGAGGCAAAAATCATGCTAGGGAAAACAACATAATAAAGGGGAGGTACCTTCTATATCTAACATCTTATGTTTAATTATATGATCGTTAGCGTAATTCTAGGACTATAACCTATACGTATATTTAACCTTAGGGACATCCCTAGACATACCTTAGAAATATCTCTTGGGATCTCAATAAAGTTCTCACAACCAAGTTTCCAAAGGTTGACTAAACCTTTCCTCTGATACCAACTATAGAGACCCGAAGCACGACGTACATAGATGTCACATTAATTTTTCGGAATACTTTGTACATAACAAAAACACACACACAAGGACCGTAATAGTTTAGTGTCTTTGGAAACTCGGAACGTAATCTTCTAATCATGGTGAAAGATCTTCAACATCTCCCATAAATATCTTCCCTTTTTTTCTTACCTAAAGCCTTTCTTTATATCCTGGGGAAAAGAAAACATAAAAGGGTGAGCTCAAATGCTCAGTAAGGGTAAACAAAAAAAATATCAATCACATCATATTCATAAGAACATATATTTGGCAATCTTAACCTGCAAAAGAGATCATAATTTCATAACAAGGGATAAATCATAGTAGTGAAATGTAATCCCAATAATCATAACATAAAACATGAAAATTTGTGGCATACACACATAATCATAGAGAATCATTTCTTATTAGTCAAGACTCATTGCCAAGACTATCTTAGTGGACAAAGTCCCTTTCTAAACCAAGTTCACTCCTCGTTTCAGTCCTGTTTCACTGAACCGGTATAACCTACCATTCCAGCCATGTCTATCTCATGAGATATAAAATCTTTACCCAATTCATTGGAGGGATATATAGGTCCCACCCATCTCATAGTGAAATAATTCTTACTTGTGCAACAAAATAAACTTAAAACATTCATCATAACACAAAGTATAAAATGAGTTTTATAAACATCATCCCATTATCACATAATCCATATAAAACAAATGGATATTTCATCATAAGAAAATTTAAACTATGTAAATCATAGAGAAATTATACTTGAAACATACAAATATGAAATAATTTCATCTTAGATGGAAAATGGTTTTAATAAAACACTTGAAATGAATTCTTGAGGAAAATATCCTTTGTTTTTCAAAATCAAGTTATTTTCAAAAAAAGTCATGAAATTTTAAAAGAAAGAGATTTTGTTGAAAATAGTCATGAAATATTTTGTAGTAAGCTTCATGAAAACAAGTCTTTATAAAACCGTAAAAATCTGTTCACACTGTATAAGTTAAAAATAACATTCTCCTCATACTTTTGTCGGAAAAGTCAAAAAAGTGTCTCGTAACGTAAATAAGAGAAAGATTCCATACATACCATGTAGTAAAATTCAAAAATGGGTAAAAAAGACTTTATAAATACATGAAAACACTTTTATAAAACATGGACATGATAGAAATTGCCCCAGTAAATACTTACGTATAAGCAATCACGGATAAAAATGAGATTTGCAAAATTATCTGTTACCTTACATCCGATTTGCTTCGTAAGTGTCTGAACCTCTTGTATAATGATTTAAATAATTTCATTGACTTATTCCAGAATCATACTCATTGTTATGATATCATATATGGTTCACTTTTGACTTTATATGACCCGTTATTTTGTAAATTCCATGTTAAAGAGCGTTTTGGGTAAAAATTGTTTCATTTGTCATTCGTGTTTTGACTTGTAATTATTCATATGATTACTTAGATCATGATTACTTAATTCCAGAATATAAAACATGATTTATATATAATATATATTCAAAATATACATATATATATATAATAAATCAGTAAATGGAAAGAAATACACCGTTCATGGAGACGGTAGGCCGTACGTACGCTTGAACGCTTTTTTCGTTTCCTTATTGAGTTGAATGGAATTAAGTAGATGACATACATATATATACACATAATTCCAGTATCATTATAATGTCATATATTTCATGATTACTTATTATATATACTTTATAATCATTCGTGAATGGTTAAAGTGGAGAATAAATCTCAGCGCGTCGTGGAGACGGTAGTCCGTACGTACGCACGAGCGATGATATCGTTCTTATGATCGTGGGAAAGTATTGGAGTGTATGTATACTATTTCAGAATAAATATCACTTTATAATAATCATATATAGTTATCATTGATACCATTATACCTATCCTAGTAAGGTGGAGGTGGAAAATAGATTTCACCACGACGTGGAGACAGTATTCCGTACGTACGCACACAAGGTGATTTCATTTTCCATAGGATGGATAGATGGTGAAATAGAGTTGTTTCATACATATAAAAACATATATGTATATGATTGAAACTTTTGTTATTACTTCACAATGAAACGACCTAAGAAGAATAAGTGGAAGAAGAAATAAAGTTGAAAGAATCGGTAACAGACATTAACTCTTCTTTGAAGCGCCTCTTTGAGATCTCCTTTTAGGGCACTAAAATTGTTCTATGGGGAAGAACAGAACCTCTAGTATGTTTCTAGGTAAGTGGAGAAGGGAATTGGGCAGGGGTTTTCCGAGCTTGAAGGCTCAATGTGGTGTGAGGAAGAGAGGGAGAGGGTGCCCTTTTATAAGGGAGGAGAGGGGAACCTTTGGAAAAACAAAAAATATTATTTTATTATAAAGTCATGTTCGGTTTTAAATAGATCCAAATTGATTTATTTCTAATCTAAGGTGGGGATGGGTCTAAATATTCTCATACAATATAATTCCTCTTTTAACCTTATCATTTAGATTTAACATTAAGTTAAATAATTTTACTTTTACTGTGTCTTCTTGTGTTCTTATACTATAAGGTTAATAAACTTACTATAAGAAGCCAAACGAACCCCAAGTTGTTTATTATTTATATATATAACCTTATCTATGTCATTTGGTCGAACCTTAGATTTTTAGGAATAAAATAACAATTAATAATATAATATTTGTTTTAAAAACTCTTTTATGTCATTTTTGACACTATTTAGTAATTGATTTTTCTGAAAATCATAACAGAATGATTAGTTCGAAAAAGGTTAATTAAATCAATAATAACATGTCATATTAACCTATAAAATTAGTTTATTTCATAAAAAGTCTTAAATTACATTTATTTGGGTATTTATAACATGAATTATGTCAATATTTCATTAATATGACAATTACGATATCATCTTTGTGTCAGAATAAATGATAATTATTTAATCCCTAAAAATTCTAAATAAATTCCTATGATGTATATAATTGTATTATCATTCTGTATACTATTCATGTTCGACGTTTCATGAAGTGTATCACTAAATTAAAATTATTATACTTATAATATTTAAGAAAGTGACATGTTGTCACATTCTTTGGTTTTAATAATAATTAAATTATTTTCATGGAACAAAGTCCATTAAATTAATCTAATCCGACCCTTAGGTGATATGAGTCGACCTTTAGTCATCCAATAGGATTTTGACATGTGTTAGAGTAATTTTATAATATTATATTTACCCTTAATTACATGATTTACCTTTAAATATGGTAAATAAAATTTACCGTAGTTACTATTCATAATTTCCAAAAATAAAAAGTAGCTTATTAACATAATTTTGATCCACTGATTCCAAATATGGAATCCATTTTTCCAAATTCAATACACAAAAGTTGCAGAAATTAAATTAAAATTAATCCCGTTGTCAATAGAAAACATGTTTTTCTTTAAAACATTGCAAAAGATTGAATTGATTTATCCTACGAATTCAAGGTAGAATCAAAGCTAATGACATAAATTATATTAAATGGTAAAAATATATTCTATTTATACTTTAAAACCATTCAATATTATAAATTGACCATATAAATTATTGCGATGAAAAAAGTTGTTTTTAATTAAAATATACCGTGTTTTTACTATTTATCAAAATATGAAACTTACCAGAATAATATGACAAATTCATCCACAGTAAATATTTATTTTATGATTCGAAAGAAGAATTTTATTTTTCCAAATTGAACTTATAAACATGTCAAAAAATATATTTAAAGTGGGTGCGCCATCAAAAGGCGGCAAAACTGCATTTTTTTAAAAATACTTATTTTACCCGAAAAATTTATTTTGTTCTTATACCATGTTTTAGAAAATGTGTAAGACGAATAATAATGTTATAAGATTGAAAATTTAGTTAATACTATTCATAACGGCTAGTTCATAATAATATTATAATAATATATCGTTGTTTAGTAATACCCGGTATTGCGTACAACACACGCTATCGAGGAAGGTCTCGATTGCGTGTAATGCAAGCCAAGTCAATGTTACATCCTGTGAAATAATTCTTCGTTGTTTCGTATAACATAATCCAACCATATTTCATTTATACATTGAATATATATATATATATACTCAATGTTTCATAGAATAACTATTATCAAAATTGTGTGTAACACGATCCAAGAAAAGTGTTGCATATACTGCAAGCTAATATGGTGTTGCGTATAGCGCAAGGTAATCTTGGTGTAGAATAAAAAACAAGACATTAATGAAATTAAAAGAATATTTTTCATAAAATCTCTGGGTGTTACATTCTACCCCCCTTAAAATGAATTTCGCCCTCGAAATTCGTCGGGGTTATAAATGGTTTTCTATTCGAAAGTTTCTTTAATAGAAACCTACATCGTAAAAAGGAATACCAAAACATGTCTTTAAAAACTAAAGTATGAAATGTAATGGTTACCCAAATTAACTCATCATTGGGTTTCCACGTAGGAGAACATAGGTGAAAATCTGGATATGGAAGAAAAATCTAACCATCATGTTCTTATGGAGAGTGGTAAAGAACATGTCTATGAAAAATCCAAAAATCACAAAGCTATTGATTTGTGATGATCTAAGGTACCATCTGATTCATCGGATATAAGGGAACTAGGACAACATTTTTGGTTTTCAAGATCATTTCCCTAATGTTTATTAATTAAAATAAATACTTGCATGATTTTGGTACAATCTTACTGTTGTTTGTGAATTGAACAATTTCCACTTCATCCCTTAAAGAAATGAAGTTTAATTCGTTATTCGTGATGTATTAACAGATCATGTGATAGAATGATGGGTCATTCCATCTCTTTCAATCAAAAGGTTAGCAAAAGTTATAAGTCCATCTTATGGTTATATTAATCATATATGGTTCCAAAAATGAACTTATACTTCATATATCACACCGCTTAATAAAATAAAACTAGTTTCTACTAACCAGGGACTTCTTATAGGCCAGTGGTAGGCGATAAAGGCCAGTCGCAATTTGGTTGTGGGTTCGATTCCCACAACCTTGTCCGACGCGATGGGCTGTCGCCCGTCCTGCAGGTTGTCCTTTTTCTAAAACTACATTACTATATATCCCATCAATAATATCGAAAAAAGGTTCTTTCCTTAAACAATACTAACTTATGTCCAACATAATCCATTCCAATCATTAGGCTTGTCCATAATATTGCAGTCCATTTTCATATTACAGAGAAAACGATTACCATAGATTTCATATAAGAAGCATGTTAATACCATCATTGATCCCCATATAACATAATATATGTCTTGTTGGTCACATTACAAACGTTCGAAGGCCTTAATCATGTATTCTATTGAAAAATGAATACCCATTGAACCTTAGTGAAAACATGAATGTAGTGAAAAGTTAACACATTCCACATACCAAAATACTCAAAATTCTATATACTCAAACCCTGATATCACTTAGTCCTTATATCAATCATGAGCTCATTAATACTGTCAAATATTTCATTTTCTCCTTTTCCCTTCATTATGCGCATATCAACTTTTTTTTCAAAAATATATAAATCACATTCCATGGTTATCGGTACCATAAAATTATTGAAAACCACAATAGACCAATACATAAATATTCCAATATTCCACGATACTATATACAACATTATTTTGGAATCCCATTACATAAACACTTAATCATTCCACCACATCGTTGTCATATTCAACATCACCAATGGTGATAGCATGTGACATCCCTTTTTTCCTTTTCCTTAAGTGGTTGCTCATGTCGATCATCACTAACCCTTGGATTAGGGCATTTATTAACATAATTCCCCATTTCCTTGCACTTGAAGAATTGATGTGTAGTAGGTTCATTCTGTGTATCCCTTCCTTTGTTTGCATCATTAGACATATTCTTCCCATCATTGCGGCATTCAAATGCCCAATGACCATCCTTTCTACATTTGAGACATTTACTTGTACCTTTAAGACAATGTCCACCATGCTTCTTTCCACACTTTGAGCATAAGGAAACATTCATCTTCTTTTCACCAATATTCTGAGATTTCTCCTTGAACTCCATATTTCGTTTCTTGTAAAAACTATGAGATGGATAAGTAACACCAACTTCCATTTCTACCTTGATAGCACAACACACAATTTCTACATAGCAACTGAAGTATCTTATAGATAATGCCCTTCAAAGATTCGGTTTTAAGCCACTGATGAATCGATCAACTTTACTTTCAGGTTGGATGATAAATCTAGATGCATACCTTGCAAGACTTGTAAAATTCACTTCGTATATACCACCAGATTCATCATCCTTTTTCTTTAGTTCAAGAAACTCCTTCTCCATCTTTGTTCGAAGAATACGAGGGAAGTACTTATTGAAAAATAATTTCTTGAACTCGTGCCATTCCATGGACTCAATTTCATCTCTTTGCCTCGTATTCTTGATAAGATTCCACCATTGATCAGCTTCACCTTCCAAATGATATACTACTAAGATGACTTTATCATGTTCAGAACATTGAAGAACTAAAAATATCTTTTCAGTAGTACTGATCCATTGTTCAGTAACTAGTGGATCAGAAGACCCACTGAAAGAAGGTGGACGTTGCCTCATGAAGGACTAACTAGAATATTGTTCCCTTCTCTTCTCATTTGGAAGTCCAGAATGATTCATAGCTTGTGTAAGTATAACAATAAGATTTTGCACTCCATCTCCCATAACATTTGTTTGTTCAGGAGGACAATCATTGCATTTTCCATTACATTGATCAACATGGTTCCTTCGGGTTCCAGCCATCATCTAAAACCCAAAAAGAATAGTGCGAGAGGCAAAAATCATGCTAGGGAAAACAACATAATAAAGGCGGAGTACCTTCAATATTTAACATCTTAGGTTTAATTATATGATTGTTAGCGTAATTCTTGGACTATATCGTATACGTATATTTAACCTTAGGGACATCCCTAGACATACCATATAAATATCTCTAGGGATCTCACTAAAGTTCTCTCATCCTAGATTCCAAAGGTGGACTAAACCTTTCCTCTGATACCAACTGTAGATACCCGAAGCGTGATGAACAGAGATATCACATTAATTTTGTGGAATACTTAGTACATAAAAAAACACACACACAAGGACTGTAATAGTTTAGTGTCTTTGGAAACTCGGAACGTAATCTTCTAATCATGGTGAAAGATCTTCAACATCTCCCATAAATATCTTCCCTTTTTTTCTTACCTAAAACCTTTCTTTATGTCCTGGGGAAAAGAAAACATAAAAGGGTGAGCTCAAATGCTCATTAAGGGTACACAAAAGAAATATCAATCACATCATATTCATAAGAACACATCTTTTGGAAATCTTAACCTGCAAAAGAGATCATAATTTCATAACAAGGGATAAATCATAGTAGTGAAATGTAATCCCAATAATCATAACTTAAAACATGAAAATTTGTTTCATACACACATAATCATAGAGAATAATTTCTTATTAGTCAAGACTCATTTCCAAGACTATCTTAGTGGACAAAGTCCCTTTCTGAACCGAGTTCACTCATCGTTTCAGTCCTGTTTCACTGAACCGGTATAACCTACCCTTCCAGCCATGTCTATCTCATGAGATATAAAATCATTACCCAATGCATTGGAGGGAGATATAAGTCCCACCCATCTCATAGTGAAATCATTCTTACTTGTGCCACAAAATAAACTTAAAACATTCATCATAACCCAAAGAATAAAATGGGTTTCATAAACATCATCCCATCATCACATAATCCATATAAAAGAAATGGATATTTCATTATAATAAAATTGAAACTATGTAAATTATAGAGACATTATACTTGAAACATACACATATGAAATAATTTCATCTTAGATAGAAAATGGTTTTGATAAAACACTTGAAATGAATTCTTGAGGAAAATATCCTTTGTTTTTCAAAATCAATTTCTTTTCACAAAACGTCATGCAATTTAAAAGAAAGATATTTCATTGAAAATAGTCATGAAATATTTTGGAGGGAGCTTCATTAAAACATGTCTTTATAAAACCATAAAAATCCGTTCACACCATATAAGTTAAAAATAACATTCTCCTCGTACTTTTGTCAGAAAAGTCAAAAAAATACCTCGTAACGTAAATAAGAGAAAGATTCCATACATACCATGTAGTAAAATTCAAAAATGGGTAAAAAGGACTTTATACATACATGAAAAAACTTTTATAAAACATGGAAATGATAGAAATAGCCCCAGCAAATACTTACGAATAAGCAATCTCGGATAAAAATGAGATTTGCAAAATTATCCCTTACCTTACGTATGATTTGCTTCATAAGTGTCTGAACCTCCTATATAATGATTTAAATAATGTCATTGACTTATTTAAGAATCATACTCATTGTTATGATATCATATATGGTTCACTTATGACTTTATATTACCTGTTCTTTTGTAAATTCCATGTTAAAGAGCGTTTTGGGTAAAATTGTTTCATTTGTCGGCTGTGTTTTGACTTGTAATTATTCATATGATTACTTAGATCATGATTACTTAATTCCAGAATATAAAACACGATTTATATATAATATATATTCAAAATATACATATATATATATATATAATAAATCAGTAAATGGAAATAAATACACCGTTCATGGAGACGATAGGCCGTACGTACGCATGAACGCTGTTTTCGTTTACTTATTGAGTTGAATGGAATTAAGTAGATGAAATACCTATATATACACATAATTACAGAATCATTATTATGTCATATATTTCATGATTACATATTATATATATACTTTATAATCATTCATGAATGGTTAAAGTGGAGAATGAATCTCATCGCGTCGTGGAGACGGTAGTCCGTACGGACGCACGAGCGATGATATCGTTCTCATGATCGTGGGACTGTATTGGAGTGTATGTATACTATTTCAGAATCAATATCACTTTATAATAATCATATATAGTTATTATTTACACCATTATACCCATCCAAGTATGGTGATGGTGGAAAATAGATTTCTCCACAGCGTGGAGACGGTATTCCGTACGTACGCATGCGCGGTGATTTCATTTTCCATTGGATGGATAGATGGTGAAATAGGGTTGTTTCATACTTAAAATAACATATCCATATATTATTGATACTTATTTTATTACTTCATAATGATACAACTTAAGAAAAAGAAGTGGAAGGAGAAATAAAGTTGAAAGAATCAGTAACGGACATTACCTCTTCTTTGAAGCGCCTCTTTGAGATCTCCTTTTAGGGCACTAAAATTGGTCATTGTGGAAGACCAGAACCTCTAGGATGTTTCTAGGGAAGTGGAGAATAGAATTGGGAAGGTTTTGGCCGAGTTTGAAGGCTCAATGTGTTGTGAGGAAGAGAGGGAGGGGGTGCCCTTTTATAAGGGAGGAGAGGGGCACCTTTGGAAAAAAACTAAAAATATTATTTTATTAAAAAGTCGAGTTCGGTTATAAATAGCTCCAAATTGATTTATTTCAATGCTAAGGCGGGTATGAGTCGAAAGACTCTCATCCAATAGAATTCAGACAAGTTTAGCTTCCTATTTTAACCATATCATTTAGATTTAACATTAAGTTAAATAATTTTACTTTTACCGGGTCTTCTTCTGTTCTTATACTATAAGGTTAATAAACTTACTATAAGAAGACAAACGAACCCCAAGTTGTTTATTATTAATATATATAACCTTATATAAGTCATTTGGACGAACCTTAGGTTTTTAGGAATAAAATAACAATTAATAATATAATATTTGTTTTAAAAACTATTTTATGTCAATTTTGACACTATTTAGTAATTTATTTTTATGAAAACCATAACAGAATGATTAGTTCGAAAAAAGTTACTTAAATCAATATAAACATGTCATATTAACCTATAAAATTAGTTTAATTCCTAAAAAGTCTTAAATTACATTTATTTGGGTATTTATAACATTAATTATGTCAATATTTCATTAATATGACAATTACTGTATCATCTTTGTGTCATAATAAATGATAATTATTTAATACCTAAAAATTCTAAAAAAATTCCTATCATGTAGATAATTGTATTATAATTCTGGATACTATTCATTTTTGACATTTCTTGAAGTGTATCACTAAAGTAAAATTACTATACTTATATGATTTAAGAAAGTGACATGTTGTCACATTCTTTGGTTTTAATAATAATTAAATTATTTTCATGGAAAAAAGTCCATTAAATGAATATAATATGACCCTTAGGTGATATGGGTCGACTTTTAGTCATCCAATAGGATTTTGACATGTGTTAGGTTATTTTATAATATTATATTTACCTTTAATTATCTGATTTACCTTTAACTATGATAAATAAAATTTACCGTAGTTACTATTCATAATTCCCAAAAATAAAAAGTAGCTTGTTAACATAATTTGGATCCGCTGATCCTAAATATGGAATCCATTTTTCCAAATTCAATACACAAAATTTTCAGAAATTAAATTAAAATTAATCTCGTTGTCGAAAGAAAATGAGTTTTTCTTTAAAACATTGCAAAGGATTGAATTGATTTATCCTACGAATTCAAGGTAGAATCAATTCTAATGACATAAATTATATTAAATGGTAAAAATATATTCTATTTATACTTTAAAACCATTAAATATTATAATTTTACCATATAAATTAGTGCGATGGAAAAAGTTGTTTTTAATTAAAATATACCGTGTTTTTACTATTCATCAAAATATGAAACATACCAGAATAAAATGAAATATTTATCAGAAGTAAATATTTATTTCATGATTCCAAAGAGGAATTTTATTTTTCCAAATTGAACTTATAAACATGTCAAAAACTATATTTAAAGTGGGTGTGCCATCAAAAGGCGGAAAAAATGCATTTTTTTAAAAATACTTATTTTACCCGAAAAATTTATTTTGTTCTTACACCATGTTTTAGAAAATGTGTAAGACAAATAATAATGTTATAAGATTGAAAATTTAGTTAATACTATTCATAACGGCTAGTTCATAATAATATTATAATAATATATCATTGTTTAGTAAAACCCGGTATTGCGTACAACACACGCTATCGAGGAAGGTCTCGATTGCGTGTAATGCAAGCCAAGCCAGGGTTGCGTGCTGTGCAAGAATCCTTCGTTGTTTCGTATAACATAATCCAACCATATTTCATTTATACATTGAATATATATATATATATATATATATACTCAATGTTTCGTAGAATAACTATTATCAAAATTGTGTTTAACACGATCCAAGAAAAGTGTTGCATATACTGCAAACTAATATGGTGTTGCGTATAGCGCAAGGTAATCTTGGTGTAGCATACAACACAAGACATTAATGAAATTAAAAAAATATTTTTCATAAAATCTCAGGGTGTTACATTCTACACCCCTTAAAATGAATTTCGCCCTCGAAATTCGTCGGGGTTATAAATGGTTTACTATACGAAAGTTTCATTAATAGAAACCCACGTCGTAAAAAGGAATACCAAAACATGGCTTTAAAAACTAAAGTATGAAATGTAACGGTTACACAAATTAACTCATCACTGGGTTTCCACGTAGGAGAACATAGGTGAAAATCCGGATATGGAAGAAAAATCTAACCATCAAGTTCTGATGGAGAGTGGTAGAGAACATGTCTATGAAAAAGCCAACAATCACAAAGCTATTGATTTGTGATGATCTAAGGTACCATCAGATTAATCGAATATAAGGGAACTAGGACAACATTTTTGGTTTTCAAGATCATTTCCCTAATGTTTATTAATTAAAACAAATACTTTCATGATTTTGGTAATATCTTACTGTTGTTCGTGAATTGATCAATTTCCACTTCATCCCTTAAAGGAATGAAGTTGAATTTGTCATTCGTGATGTGTTAGCAGATCATGTGATAGAATCATTGGTCATTCCATCTCTTCCAATCAAAAGGTTAGCAAAAGTTATAAGTCCATCTTATGGTTAGAATAATCATAAATGGTTCCAAAAATGAACTTATACTTCATATATCATACTTCTTAATAAAATAAAACTAGTTTCTACTAACCAGGGAGTTCCTCTAGGCCAGTGGTAGGCGATAAAGGCCAGTTGCACTTCGGTTGTGAGTTCGATTCCCACAGCCTTGTCCGACGCGATGGGTTGTCGCCTGTACTGTAGGTTGTCCTTTTTCTAAAACTACATTACTATATATCCCATCAATAATATCGAAAAACGTTTCTATCCTTAAACAATACTAACTTATGTCCAACATAATCCATTCCAATATTTAGGCTTATCCATAATATTGCAGTCCATTGTCATATTATAGTGAAAACGAATACCAGAGATTTTATATAAGAAGCATGTTAATACCATTGTTGATCCCCATATATCATAAGATATGTCTTGTTGGTCACATTACAAATATTCAAAGGCCTTAATCATGTATTATCTTGAAGAATGAATACCCATTGAACTTTAGTGAAAACATGAATGCAGTGAAAAGTTAACACATTCCACATACCAAAATCCTCAAAATTCTATATACTCAAACCATGATATCACTTAGTTATTATATCAATCATGAGCTCATGAATACTGTCAAATATTTCATTTTCTCGTTTTCCCTTCATTATGCGCATATCATCATTTTTTTTCCAAAAATATCTCAATCACTTTCCACGGTTATCGGTACCATAAAATTATTGAAAACCACAATAGACTAATACATAAATATTCCAATATTCCACGATACTATATACAACATTATTTTGGAATCCCATTACATAAACACATAATCATTCCACCACATCGTTGTCATATTCAACATCGCCAATGGTGATCGCATGTGACTTCCCTTTGTCCTTTGCCTTAAGTGGCTGCTCATGTCGATCATCACTAACCCTTGGATTATGGCATTTATTATCATAATGCCCCATTTCCTTTCACTTGAAGCATTGAAGTGTAGTAGGTTCATTCTGTGTATCCCTTCCTTTGTTTGCACCATTAGACATCTTCTTCCCATCATTGTGGCATTCAAATGCACGATGACCTTCCTTTCAACATATGAAACATTTACTTGTCCCTTCAAGACAATCTCCACCATGCTTCTTTCCACACATTGAGCATAAGGAAACATTCATCTTCTTTTCACCATTATTCTGAGATTTCTCCTTGAACTCCATCTTTCATTTCTTGTCAAATATGTGAGATGGATATGTAACACCAACTTCCATTTCTACCTTGATAGAACAACACACAATTTCTTCATAGCTACTAAAGTATCTTATAGCTAATGCCCTTCGAAGATTCAGTTTTAAGCCACTGAAGAATCGATCAACTTTACTTTCAGGTTGGATGATAAATCTAGATGCATACCTTGAAAGACTTGTAAAATTCGCTTCGTATATACCAACAGATTCATCATCCTTTTGCTTTAGTTCGTGAAACTCCTTCTCCATATTTGTTCGAAGAATACGATGGAATTACTTATTGAAAAATAAGTTCTTGAACTCGTCCCATTCCATGGACTCAATTTCATCTCTTTGCCACGTATTCTTGATAATATTCCACCATTGATCAGCTTCACCTTCCAAACGGTATACTACTAAGATGACTTTGTCATGTTCAGAACATTGATGAACTAAAAATATCTTTTTAGTAGTACTGATCCATTGTTCAGCAACAGGTGGATCAGAAGACCCACTAAAAGAAGGTGGACGTTGCCTCATGAAGGACTAAATAGAATATTGTTCCCTTCTCTGCTCATTTGGAAGTCCAGAATGATTCATAGATGTGTAAGTATAGCAATAAGATTTTGTACTCCATCTCCCAAAACATTTGTTTGTTTAGGAGGAAAATTATTCCATTGTCCATTACATTGGTCAACATGGTTCCTTCGGGTTCCAGCCATCATCTGAAACACAAAAATAATAGTGTGAGAGGCAAAAATCATGCTAGGAAAAACAACCTAATAAAGGGGGAGTGCCTTAAATATCTACCATCTTAGGTTTAATTATATTATTGTTAGCGTAATTCTAGGACTATAAGCTTTACGTATATTTAACCTTAGGGACATCCCTAGACATACCTTATAAATATCTCTAGGGATCTCACTAAAGTTCTCGCATCCTAGTTTCCAAAGTTTGACTAAACCTTTCCTCTGATACCAATTGTAGAGACCCGAAGCATGACGAACATAGATATCACATTAATTTTGCGGAATACATAGTACATAACAAAAACACACACACAAGGACCGTAATAGTTTAGTGTCTTTGGAAACTCAGAACCTAATCTTCTAATCATGGTGAAAGATCTTCAACATCTCCAATAAATATCTTCCTTTTTTTTCTTACCTAAAATATTTCTTTATATCCTGGGGAAAAGAAAACATAAAAGGGTGAGCTCAAATGCTCATCAAGGGTAAACAAAAGAAATATCAATCACATCATATTCATAAGAACACATACTTTTGAAATCATAACCTACAAAAGAGATCATAATTTCATAACAAGGGATAAATAGTAGTAGTGAAATGTAATCCCAATAATCATAACTTAAAACATGAAAATTTGTGGCATACACCCATAATCATAGAGAAAAATTTCTTATTAGTCAAGACTCATTTCCAAGACTATCTTAGTGGACAAAGTCCCTTTCTGAACTGAGTTCACTCCTCGTTTCAGTCCTGTTTCACTGAACTGGTATAACATACCATTCCAGCCATGTCTATCTCATGAGATATAAAATCTTTACCCAATGCATTAGAGGGAGATATAGGTCCCACCAATCTCAAAGTGAAATCGTTCTTACCTGTGCCACAAAATAAACTTAAAACATTCATCATAACGCAAAGAACAAAATGGGTTTCATAAACATCATCCCATCATCACATAATCCATATAAAACTAATGGATATTTCATCATAACAAAATTGAAACCATTTAAATCATAGAGACATTATACTTGAAACATACACATATGAAATAATTTCATCTTAGATAGAAAATGGTTTTGATAAAACACTTGAAATGAATTCTTGAGGAAAATATCCTTTGTTTTTCAAAATAAATTTCTTTTCACAAAACGTCATGCAATCTTAAAAGACAGAGATTTTATTGAAAATAGTCATGAAATATTTTGGAGGGAGCTTCATGAAAACAATTCTTTATAAAACCGTAAAAATCCGTTCACACCGTATAAGTTAAAAATAACATTCTCCTCGTACTTTTGTCAGAAAAGTCAATAAAGTACCTCGTAACGTAAATAAGAGAAAGATTCCATACATACCATGTAGTAAAATTCAAAAATGGGTAAAAAGGACTTTATACATACATTAAAAAACTTTTATAAAACATGGACATGATAGAAATAGCCCCAATAAATACTTACGAATAAGCAATCTCAGATAAAAATGAGATTTGCAAAATTATCCCTTACCTTACGTCCGATTTGCTTCGTAAGTGTCCGAACCTCCTGTATAATGATTTAAATAATGTCATTAACTTATTCCAGAATCATACTCATTGTTATGAAATCATATATGGTTCACTTATGACTTTATATTAACCGTTCTTTTGTAAATTCCATGTTAAAGAGCGTTTTGGGTAAAATTGTTTCATTTGTCATCCGTGTTTTGACTTGTAATTATTCATATGATTACTTAGATCATGATTACTTAATTCCAGTATATGAAACATGATTTATATATAATATAGATTCAAAATATACATATATATATAATAAATCAGTAAATGGAAAGAAATACACTGTTCATGGAGACGGTAGGACGTACATACGCATGAACGATGTTTTCGTTTCCTTATTGAGTTGAATGGAATTAAGTAGATGACATACATATAAACACGCATAATTCCAGTATCATTATTATGTCATATATTTCATTATTACTTATTATATATACTTTATAATCATTAATGAATGGTTAAAGTGGAGAATGAATCTAATCGCGTCGTGGAGACGGTAGTCCGTACAGACGCACGAGCGATGATATTTCTCTCATGATCGTGGGACTGTATTGGAGTGTATGTATAGTATTTCAGAATCAATATCACTTTAAAATAATCATATATAGTTATTATTTACACCATTATACCCATCCAAGTAAGGTGGTGGTGGAAAATAGATTTCACCATGGCGTGGAGACGGTATTCCGTACGTACGCACGCGCGGTGATTTCATTTTCCATAGGATGGATAGATGCTGAAATAAGGTTGTTTCATACTTATAATATCATATCCATATATTAGTGATACTTATGTTATTACTTCATAATGAAACAACCTAAGAAGAATAAGTGGAAGAAGAAATAAAGTTGAAAGAATCGGTAACGGATATTACTTCTTCTTTGAAGCGCCTCTTTGAGATCTCCTTTTAGGGCACTAAAATCGGTCTTTGGGGAAGAACAGAACCTCTAGGATGTTTCTAGGGAAGTGGAGAAGAGAATTGGGCAGGGTTTGGCCGATCATGAAGTCTCAAAGTGGTGTGAGTAAGAGAGGGATGGGGTGCCCTTTTATAAGGGAGGAGAGGGGAACCTTTGGAAAAACTAAAAATATTATTTTATTAAAAAGCCATGTTCGGTTTTAAATAGCTCAAAATTTATTTATTTAGAAGACAAGGTGGGTATGGGTCGAAATCCTCTCATCCAATAGAATTTATACAAGTTTATGTTCCTATTTTAACCTTATCATTTATATTTAACATTAAGTTAAATAATTTTACTTTTACCGTGTCTTCTTGTGTTCTTATACTATAAGGTTAATAAACTTACTATAAGAAGACAAACGAACACCAAGTTGTTTATTATTAATATATATAATCTTATCTAAGTCATTTGGTCGAAACTTAAATTTTTAGGAATAAATTAACAATTAATAATATAATATTTGTTTTAAAAACAATTTTATGTCAATTTTGACACTATTTAGTAATTGATTTTTCCGAAAATCATAATAGAATGATTAGTTCAAAAAAAGTTAATTAAATCAATATTAACATATCATATTAACCTATAAAATTAGTTTAATTCATAAAAAGTCTAAAATTACATTTATTTGGGTATTTATAACATCAATTCTGTCAATATTTCATTAATAAGACAATTACTATATCATCTTTGTGTCAAAATAAATGAAAATTATTTAATCCCTAAAAATTCTAAATAAATTCCTATGATGTAGAAGATTGTATTAGATTTCTGTATACTATTCATTTTAGATGTTTCATGAAGTGTATCACTAAATTATAATTATTATACTTATAAGATTTAAGAAAGTGACATGTTGTCACATTCTTTGGTTTTAATAATAATTAAATTATTTTCATGGAAAAAAGTCCATTAAATGAATATAATCCGACCCTTAGTTGATATGGGTCGACTTTTAGTCATCCTATTGGATCTTGACATGTGTTATGGTAATTTTATAATATTATATTTACCCTTAATTACACGATTTACCTTTAACTATGGTAAATAAAATTTACCGTAGTTACTATTCATAATTTTCAAAAATAAAAAGTAGCTTATTATCATAATTTGGATCCACTGATTCCAAATATGGAATCCATTTTTCCTAATTCAATACACAAAATTTTCAGAAATTAAATTAAAATTAATCCCGTTTTCGAAAGAAAACTGGTTTTTCTTTAAAACATTGTAAAAGATTGAATTGATTTATCCTACGAATTCAAAGTAATTTCAATGATAATTACATAAATTATATTAAATGGTAAAAATATATTATATTTATACTTTAAAACCATTAAATATTATAATTTAACGATATAAATTATTGCGATGAAAAAAGTTGTTTTTAATTAAAATATAGCATGTTTTTACTATTCATCAAAATATGAAACTTACCAGAATAATATGAAAATTTTATCCAAAGTAAATTTTTATTTCATGATTCCAAAGAGGAATTTTATTTTTTAATATTGAACTTATAAACATGTCAAAAACTAGATTTAATGTGGGTGCGCCATCAAAAGGTGGCAAAACCGCATTTTTTGAAAAATAATTATTTTACCCAAAAAATTTATTTTGTTCTTATACCATGTTTTAGAAAATGTGTAAGACGAATAATAATGTTATAAGATTCAAAATTTAGTTAATACTATTCATAACGGCTAGTTCATAATAATATTATAATAATATATCGTTGTTTAGTAAAACCCAGTATTGCGTACAACACACGCTATCGAGGAAGGTCGCGATTGCGTGTAATACAAGCCAAGTCAGGGCTGCATGCTATGCAAGAATCCTTCGTTGTTTCGTATAACATAATCCAACCATATTTCATTTATACATTGAATATATATATATATATATACTCAATGTTGCATAGAATAACTATTATCAAAATTGTGTGTAACACGATCCAAGAAAAGTGTTGCATATACTGCAAGCTAATATGGTGTTGCGTATAGCGCAAGGTAATCTTGGTGTAGCATACAACACAAGAAATTAATGAAATTAAAAGAATATTTTTCATAAAATCTTAGGGTGTTACATTCTACCCCCCTTAAAATGAATTTCGCCCTCGAAATTCTTCGGGGTTATAAATTGTTTACTATTCGAAAGTTTCTTTAATAGAATCCCACATCATAAAAAGGAATACCAAAACATGGCTTTAAAAACTAAAGTATGAAATGTAATGGTTACCCAAATTAACTCATCACTGGGTTTCCACATAGGAGAACATAGGTGAAAATATGGATATGGAAGAAAAATCTAACCATCAAGTTCTGATGGAGAGTGGTAGAGAACATGACTATGAAAAAGGAAACAATCACAAAGCTATTGATTTGTGATGATCTAAGGTAACATCTGATTCATCGGATATAAGGGAACTAGGAAAACATTTTTGGTTTTCAAGATCATTTCCCTAATGTTGATTAACTAAAATAAATACTTGCATGATTTTGGTACAATCTTACTGTTGTTCGTGAATTGAACAATTTCCACTTCATCCCTTAAAGAAATGAAGTTGAATTTGTTATTCGTGATGTGTTAGCAGATCATGTGATAGAATGATGGGTCATTCCATCTCTTTCAATAAAAAGGTTAGAAAAAGTTATAAGTCCATATTATGGTTAGATTAATCATATATGGTTCCAAAAATGAACATATAATTCATATATCATACCGCTTAATAAAATAAAACTAGTTTCTACTAACCAGGGACTTCTTGTAGGACAGTTGTAGGCGATAATGGCCAGTCGCACTTTGGTTGTGGGTTCGATTTCCATAGCCTTGTCCGACACGATGGGATGTCGCCCATCCGGAAGGTTGTCCTTTTTCTAAAACTACATTACTATATATGCCATCAATAATATCGAAAAAAGGTTCTATCCTTAAACAATACTAACTTATGTCCATCATAGTCCATTCCAATCTTTAGGCTTATCCATAATATTGCAGTCCATTGTCATATTATAGTGAAAACGATTACCAGAGATTTCATATAAGAAGCATGTTAATACCATCGTTGATCCCCATATATCATAAGATATGTCTTGTTGGTCACATTACAAATGTTCGAAGGACTTAATCATGTATTCTCTTGAAAAATGAATACCCATTGAACCTTAGTGAAAACATGAATTCTGTGAAAAGATAACACTTTCCACATACCAAAATCCTCAAAATTATATATACTCAAACCATGATATCACTTAGTCCTTATATCAATCATGAGCTCATTATTACTGTCAAATATTTCATTTTCTCGTTTTCCCTTCATTATGCGCATATCATCTTTTTTTCAAAAACATCTCAATCACTTTCCATGGTTATCTGTACCATAAAATTATTAAAAACCACAATAGACCAATACATAAATATTCCAATATTCCACGATACTATATACAACATTATTTTGGAATTCCATTACATAAACACTTAATCATTACACCACATCGTTGTCATATTCATCATCGCCAATGGTGATCACATGTGACTTCCCTTTGTACTTTGACTTAAGTGGTTGGTCATGTCGATCATCACTAACCCTTGGATTAGGGCATTTATTAGCATAATGCCCCATTTCCTTGTACTTGAAGCATTGAAGTGTAGTAGGTTCATTATGTGTATCCCTTCCTTTGTTTGCATCATTAGACATCTTCTTCCCATCATTGCGTCATTCAAATGACCGATGGCCTTCCTTTCCACATTTGAAACATTTACTTGTCCCTTTAAGACAATCTCCACCATGCTTCTTTCCACACTTTGAGCATAAGGAAACATTCATCTTCTTTTCACCATTATTCTGAGATTTCTCCTTGAACTCCATCTTTCGTTTCTTGTCAAAACTATGAGATGGATAAGTAACACCAACTTCCATTTCTACCTTTATAGCACAACACACAATTTCTTCATAGCTACTGAAGTCTCTTATAGCTAATGCCCTTCGAAGATTCGGTTTTAAGCCACTGAAGAATTGATCAACTTTACTTTGAGGTTGGAAGATAAATCCAGATGCATACCTTGCAAGACTTGTAAAATCTGCTTCATATATACCAACAGATTCATCATTCTTTTGCTTTAGTTCAAGAAACTCCCTCTCCATCTTTATTCGAAGAATATGAGGGAAGTACTTATTGAAAAATAAGTTCTTGAACTCGTCCCATTCCATGGACTCAATTTCATCTCTTTGCCTCGTATTCTTGATAAGATTCCACCATTGATCAGCTTCACCTTCCAAATGATATACTGCTAAGATGACTCTATCATGTTCAGAACGTTGAAGAATTGAAAATATCTTTTCAGTAGTACTGATCCATTATTCAGCAACATGTGGATTAGAAGACCCACTGAAAGAAGGTGGATGTTGCCTCATGAAGGACTCAATAGAATATTGTTCCCTTCTCTGCTCATTTGGAAGTCCAGAATGATTTATAGCTTGTGTATGTATAGCAATATGATTTGGCACTCCATCTCCCATAACATTTGTTTGTTCAGGAGGAAAATCATTTCATTGTCCATTACATTGATCAACACGGTTCCTTCAGGTTCCATCCATCGTCTAAAACCCAGAAAGAATAGTGTGAGAGGAAACAATAATGCTAGGGAAAACAACATAATAAAGGGGGTGTCCCTTCAATGTCTAACATCTTAGGTTTAATTATATGATCGTTAGCATAATTCTGGGACTATAACCTATACGTATATTTAACCTTAGGGACATCCCTAGACATACCTTATAAATATCTCTAGGGATCTCACTAAAGTTGTCGCATCCTAGTTTCCAAAGGTTGACTAAACATTTCCTCCGATACCAACTGCAGAGACCTGAAGCTTGACGTACATAGATATCACATTAATTTTGCAGAATACTTAGTACATAACAAAAACACACACACAAGGACTGTAATAGTTTAGTGTCTTTGGAAACTCGGAACATAATCTTCTAATCATGGTGAAAGATCTTCAACATCTCTCATAAATATATTCCCTTTTTTTCTTACCTAAAACCTTTCTTTATATCCCGGGGAAAAGAAAACATAAAAGGGTGAGCTCAAATGCTTAGTAAGGGTAAACAAAACAAATATCAATCACATCATATTCATAAAAACACATCTTTTGGAAATATTAACCTGAAAAAGAGATCATAATTTCATAACATGGGATAAATCATATTAGTGAAATGTAATCCCAATAATCATAACATAAAACATGAAAATTTGTGGCATACACACATAATCCTATAGAATCATTTCTTAGTAGTCAGGACTCATTAGCAAGACTATCATAGTGGACAAAGTCCCTTTCTGAACCGAGTTCACTCCTCATTTCAGTCCTATTTCACAGAACCGGTATAACCTACCGTTCCAGCCATATCTATCTCATGAGGTAAAAAATCTTTACCCAATGCATTGGAGGGAGATATAGGTCACACCCATCTCATAGTGAAATCATTCTTACTTGTTCCTCAAAATAAACTTAAAACATTCATCATAACCCAAAGAATAAAATGGGTTTCATAAACATCATCCCATCATCACATATTCCATATAAAACAAATGGATATTTCATCATAAGAAAATTGAAACCATGTAAATCATAGAGACATTATACTTGAAACATACACATATGAAATAATTTCATCTTAGATGGAAAATGGTTTTGATAAAACACTTGAAATGAATTCTTGAGGAAAATATCCTTTGTTTTTCAAAATCAATTTCTTTTCACAAAACGTCATGAAATTTTAAAAGAAAGAGATTTTGTTGAAAATAGTAATGAAATATTTTGGAGGAAGCTTCATTAAAACAAGTCTTTATAAAACCGTAAAAATCGGTTCACACCGTATAAGTTAAAAATAACATTCTCCTCATACTTTTGTCGGAAAAGTCAAAAAAGTACCTCGTAACGTAAATAAGAGAATGATTCCATACATACCATTTTGTAAAAGTCAAAAATGGGTAAAAATGACTCTATACATTCAAGAAAAAACTTTTATAATACATGGACATGATAGAAATAGCCCCAATAAATACTTACGAATAAGCAATCTTGGATAAAAATGAGATTTTCAAAATTATCCCTTACCTTACGTCCGATTTTCTTCGTAAGTGTCCGAAACTCATGTATAATGATTTAAATAATGTCATTTACTTATTCCAGAATCATACTCATTTTTATGATATCATATATGGTTCACTTATGACTTTATATTACCCGTTCTTTTGTAAATTCCATGTTAAAGAGCGTTTTGGGTAAAATTGTTTCATTTGTCGTCCGTGTTTTGAATTGTAATTATTCATGTGATTACTTAGATCATGGATACTTAATTCCAGAATTTAAAACATGATTTATATATAATATATATTCAAAATATACATCTACATAATAAATCAGTAAATGGAAAGAAATACACCGTTCATGGAGACAATAGGCTGTACGTACGCAAGAATGTTGTTTTCATTTCCTTATTGAGTTGAATGGAATTAAGTAGATGACATTCATATATATACACATAATTCCAGTATCATTATTATGTCATATTTTTGATGATTACTTATTATATATACTTTATAATCATTCATGAATGGTTAAAGTGGAGAATGAATCTCATCGCGTCGTGGAGATGGTAGTCCGTACGTACGCACGAGCGATGATATCGTTCTCGTGATCATGGGACTATATTGGAGTGTATGTATACTAATTCAGAATCAATATCACTTTAAAATAGTCATATATAGTTATTATTTACATCATTATACCCATCCAAGTAAGGTGGTGGTGGAAAATAGATTTCACCACGGCGTGGAGACGATATTCCGTACGTACGCACGCGCGGTGATTTCATTTTCCATAGGATGGATAGATGGTTAAATAGGGTTGTTTCATACATATAATAACATATCAGTATATTATTGATACTTATGTTATTACTTCATAATGAAACAACCTAATAAAAATAAGTGGAAGAAGAAATAAAGTTGAAAGAATCGGTAACGGACATTACCTCTTCTTTGAAGCGCCTCTTTGAGATCTCCTTTTAGGGCACTAAAATTGGTCTTTGGGGAAGAACAGAACCTCTAGTATGTTTCTAGGGAAGTGGAGAAGATAATTGGGAAGGGTTTTTCCGAGCTTTAAGGCTCAAAGTGGTGTTAGGAAGAGAGGGAGGGGGTGCCCTTTTATAAGGGAGGAGAGGGGCACCTTTGAAAAAACTAAAAATATTATTTTATTATAAAGTCAGGTTCGGTTTTAAATAGCTCCAAATTGATTTATTTCGAATCTATGGTGGGTATGGGTCTAAATCCTCTCAAAAAATAGAATTTAGAGAAGTTTAGGTTCCTATTTCAACCTTATCATTTAGATTTAACATTAAGTTAAATAATTTTATTTTTACTGTGTCTTCTTGTGTTCTTATACTATAAGGTTAATAAACTTACTATAATAATCCAAAATAACCCCAAGTTGTTTATTATTAGTATATATATCCTTATCTAAGTCATTATGCCGAACCTTAGATTTTTAGGAATAAAATAACAATGAATAATATAATATTTGTTTTAAAAACTATTTTATGTAAATTTTGACACTATTTAGTAATTGATTTTTCTGAAAATCATAACAGAATGATTAGTTCGAATACAGTTACTTAAATCAATAATAACATGTCATATTAACATATAAAATTAGTTTAATTCATAAAAAGTCTTAAATTACATTTATTTGGGTGTTTATAATATCAATTATGTTAATATTTCATTAATAAGACAATTACTGTATCATCTTTGTGTCATAATAAATTATAATTATTTAATCCCTAAAAATTCTATATAAATTCCTATGATGTAGATATTTGTATTATATTTCTGGAGGCTATTAATGTTCGTAGATTCATGAAATGTATCACTAAATTAAAATTATTAAACTTATAGGATTTAAGAAAGTGACATGTTGTCACATTCTTTGGTTTTAATAATAAATAAATTATTTTCATGGAAAAAAGTCCATTAAATGAATCTAATCTGACCATTAGTTGATATGGGTATACCTTTATCCATCCAATAGGATTTTGACATGTGTTAGGGTAATTTTATATTATTATATTCACCCTTAATTACCCGATTTCCCTTTAACTATGGTAAATAAGATTTACCGTAGTTACTATTCATAACTCCCAAAAATAAAAAGTAGCTTATTAACATAATTTGGATCCACTGATTCCAAATATGGAATCCATTTTTCCATATTCAATACCCAAAAGTTGTAGAAATTAAATTAAAATTAATCCCGTTGTTGAAAGAAAACAGGTTTTTCTTTCAAACATTGCAAAAGATTGAATTGATTTATCCTACGAATTCAAGGTAGAATCAATGCTAATGACATACATTATATTAAATGGTAAAAATATTTTCTATTTATACTTTAAAACCATTAAATATTATAATTTAACCATATAAATTATTGCGATGAAAAAAGTTATTTTTAATTAAAATATAGCGTGTTTTTACTATTTATCAAAATATGAAACTTACCAGAATAATATGAAAAATTCATCCACAGTAAATATTTATTTCATGATTCCAAAGAAGAATTTTATTTTTCCAAATTGAACTTATAAACATGTCAAAAACTAGATTTAAAGTGGGTGCGCCATCAAAAGGCGGTAAAACTGCATTTTTTTAAAAATACTTATTTTACCCGAAAAATTTATTTTGTTCTTATACCATGTTTTAGAAAATGTGTAAGAAGAATAATAATGTTATATGAATCAAAATTTAGTTAATACTATTCATAACGGCTAGTTCATAATAATATTATAATAATATATCGTTGTTTAGTAAAACCCAGTATTGCGTACAACACACGCTATCGAGGAAGGTCGCGATTGCGTGTAATGCAAGCCAAGTCAGGGTTGCGTGCTGTGCCAGAATCATTCGTTGTTTCATATAACACAATCCAACCATATTTCATTTATACATTGAATATATATATATATATATACTCAATGTTGCGTAGAATAACTATTATCAAAATTGTGTGTAACATGATCCAAGAAAAGTGTTGCATATACTGCAAGCTAATACGGTGTTGCGTATAGCGAAAGGTAATCGTAGTGTAGCATAAAACACAAGAAATTAATGAAATTAAAAGAATATTTTTCATAGAATCTCGGGGTGTTACATTCTACCCCCCTTAAAATGAATTTTACCCTCGAAATTCGTCGGGGTTATAAATGGTTTACTATTCGAAAGTTTCTTTAATAGAAACCCACATCGTAAAAAGGAATACCAAAACATGGCTTTAAAAACTAAAGTATGAAATGTAACGGTTACCCAAATTAACTCATCACTGGGTTTCCACGTAGGAGAACATAGGTGAAAATATGGATATGGAAGAAAAATCTAACCATCAAGTTCTGATGGAGAGTGGTAGAGAACATGGCTATGAAAAATCCAATAATCACAAAGCTATTGATTTGTGAGGATCTAAGGTACCATCTGATTCATCGGATATAAGTGAACTAGGACAAAATTTTTGGTTTTCAAGATCATTTCCATAAAGTTGATTAATTAAAATAAATACTTGCATGATTTTGGTACAATCTTACTGTTGTTCGTGAATTGAACAATTTCCACTTCATCCCTTAAAGAAATGAAGTTGAATTTGTTATTCGTGATGTGTTAGCAGATAATGTTATAGAATGATGGGTCATTCTATATCTTTCAATCAAATGGTTAGCAAAAGTTATAAGTCTATCATATGGTTAGATTAATCATATATGGTTCCAAAAATGAACTTATACTTCACATATCATACCGCTTAATAAAATAAAACTAGTTTCTACTAACCAGGGACTTCCTATAGGCTAGTGGTAGGTGATAAAGGCTAGTCGCACTTCAGTTGTGGGTTCGATTCCCATAGCCTTGTCCGACCCGATTGGCTATCACCCATCCTGCAGGTTGTCGTTTTTCTAAAACTACATTACTATATCATCGCATCAATAATATCGAAAAAAGGTTCTATACTTAAACAATACTAACTTATGTCCAACAAAATCCATTCCAATCTTTAGGCTTATCCATAATAGTGCAGTCCATTGTCATATTATAGTGAAAACGATTAGCATAGATTTCATATAAGAAACATGTTAATACCATCGTTGATCCCCATATATCACAGGATATGTCTTGTTGGTCACATTAAAAACTTTCGAAGGCCTTAACAATGTATTCTCTTGAAAAATGAATACCCATTGAACCTTAGTGAAAACATGAATGTAGTGAGAAGTTAACACTTTCCACATACCAAAATCTTCAAAATTCTATATACTGAAACCCTGATATCACTTAGTCCTTATATCAATCATGAGCTCATTAATACTGTCAAATATTTCATTTTCTCCTTTTCCCTTCATTATGCGCATATCAACTTTTTTTTTCAAAAATATATAAATCACATTCCATGGTTATCGGTACCATAAAATTATTGAAAACCACAATAGACCAATACATAAATATTCCAATATTCCACGATACTATATACAACATTATTTTGGAATCTCATTACATAAACACTTAATCATTCCACCACATCGTTGTCATATTCAACATCACCAATGGTGATCGCATGTGACATCCCTTTGTCCTTTGCCTTAAGTGGTTGCTCATGTCGATCATCACTAACCCTTGGATTAGGGCATTTATTAGCATAATTTCCCATTTCCTTGCACTTGAAGAATTGATGTGTAGTTGGTTCATTCTGTGTATCCCTTCCTTTGTTTGCATCATTAGACATATTCTTCCCATCATTGTGGCATTCAAATGCCCGATGACCATCCTTTCCACATTTGAGACATTTACTTGTACCTTTAATACAATCTCCACCATGCTTCTTTCCACACTTTGAGCATAAGGAAACATTCATCTTCTTTTCACCATTATTCTGAGATTTCTCCTTGAACTCCATCTTTCGTTTCTTGTCAAAACTATGAGATGGATAAGTAACACAAACTTACATTTCTACCTTGATAGCACAACACACAATTTCTTCATAGCTACTGAAGTCTCTTATAGCTAATGCCCTTCGAAGATTCGGTTTTAAGCCACTGAAGAATCGATCAACTTTACTTTCAGGTTGGATGATAAATCTAGATGCATACCTTGGAAGACTTGTAAAATTCGCTTCGTATATACCAACAGATTCATCATCCTTTTGCTTTAGTTCAAGAAACTCCTTCTCCATCTCTGTTCTAAGAATACACGGGAAGTACTTATTGAAAAATAGGTTCTTGAACTCGTCACATTCCATGGACTCAATTTCATCTCTTTTCCTCGTATTCTTGATAAGATTCCACCATTGATCAGCTTCACCTTCCAAACGATATACTTCTAAGATGACTTTATCATGTTCATAACATTGAAGAACTGAAAATATCTTTTCAGTAGTACTGATCTATTGTTCAGCAACAAGTGGATCAGAAGACCCACTGGAAGAAGGTGGAAGTTGCCTCATGAAGGACTCAATAGAATATTGTTCCCTTCTCTGCTCATTTGGAAGTCCAGAATGATTCATAGCTTGTGTAAGTATAGCAATAAGATTTTTCACTACATCTCCCATAACATTTGTTTGTTCAAGAGGACAATCATTGCATTGTCCATTACATTGATCAACACGGTTCCTTCGGGTTCCAGCCATCATCTAAATCCCAAAAAGAATAGTGTTAAAGGAAAAAATCATGCTAGGGAAAACAACATAATAAAGGGGGAGTACCTTCAATATCTAACATCTTAGGTTTAATTATATGATTGTTAGCGTAATTCTAGGACAATAACCAATATGTATATTTAAACTTAGGGACATCCCTAGATATACCTTATAAATATCTCTAGGGATCTCACTAAAGTTCTCACATCCTAGTTTCAAAAGGTTGAATAATCCTTTCCTCTGATATCAACTGTAGAGACCCGAAGCTTGACGTACATAGATATCACATTAATTTTGCGGAATACATAGTACATAACAAAAACACACACACAAGGACTGTAATAGTTTAGTGTCTTTGGAAACTCGGAACGTAATCTTCTAATCATGGTGAAAGATCTTCAACATCTCCCATAAATATCTTCCCTTTTTTTCTTACCTAAAACCTTTCTTTATATCATGGGGAAAAGAAAACATAAAAGGGTGAGCTCAAATGCTCTGTAAGGGTAAACAAAAGAAATATCAATCACATCATATTCACAAGAACACATCTTTTGCAAATCCTAACCTGCAAAAGAGATCATAATTTCATAACATGGGATAAATCATAGTAGTGAAATGTAATCCCAATAATCATAACTTAAAACATGAAAATTTGTGGCATACACACATAATCATAGAGAATCATTTCTTATTAGTCAAGACTCATTGCCAAGAATATCTTAGTGGACAAAGTCCCTTTCTGAACCGAGTTCATTCCTCGTTTCAGTCCTGTTTCACTGAACCGGTATAACCTACCGTTCCAGCCATGTCTATCTCAAGAGATATAAAATCGTTACCCAATGCATTGGAGGGATATATAGGTCTCACCCATCTTATAGTGAAATCATTCTTACTTGTGCCACAAAATAAACTTAAAACATTCATCATAACCCAAAGAATAAAATGGGTTTCATAAACATCATCTCATCATCACATAATCCATATAAAACAAATGAATATTTCATCATAAGAAAATTTAAACCATGTAAATAATAGATAAATTATACTTGAAACATACACATATGAAATAATTTCATCTAATATGGAAAATGGTTTTGATAAAACACTTGAAATGAATCCTTGAGGAAAATATCCTTTGTTTTTCAAAATCAATTTCTTTTTACAAAACGTCATGAAAATTTAAAAGAAAGAGATTTTGTTGAAAATAGTCATGAAATATTTTGGAGGAAGCTTCATGAAAACAAGTCTTTATAAAACCATAAAAATCTATTCATGCCATATAAGTTAAAAATAACATTCTCCTTGTACTTTTGTCAGAAAAGTCAAAAAAGTACCTTGTAACGTAAATAAGAGAAAGATTCCATACATACCATGTAGTAAAAGTCAAAAATGGGTAAAAAGGACCTTATAAATACATGAAAACACTTTTATAAAACATTTACATGATAGAAATATCCCCAGTAAATACTTACGAATAATCAATCTCGGATAAAAATGAGATTTGCCAAATTATCCCTTACCTTACGACCAATTTGCTTCGTAAGTATCCGATCCTCCTGTATAATGATTTAAATAATGTCATTTACTTATTCCAGAATCATAATCATTGTTATGATATCATATATGGTTCACTTATGACATTATATTACCCGTTCTTTTGTAAATTCCATGTTAAAGACCATTTTGGGTAAAATTGTTTCATTTGTTGTCTGTGTTTTGACTTGTAATTATTCATATGATTAATTAGATCATGATTAATTAATTATAGAATATAAACCATGATTTATATATAATATATATTCAAAATATACATATATATATAATAAATCTGTAAATGGGAAGAAATACACCGTTCATGGAGACGGTAGGCCGTACGTACGAATGAACGCTGTTTTCGTTTCCTTATTGAGTTGAATGGAATTAAGTAGATGACATACATATATATACAAATAATTCCATTATCATTATTATGTCATATATTTCATGATTACTTATTATAAATACTTTATAATCATTCATGAATTGTTAAAGTGGAGAATGAATTTCATCGCGTCGTGGAGACGGTAGTCCGTACGTACACACGAGCGATGATATCATTCTCATGATCATGGGACTGTATTGGAGTGTATGTATACTATTTAAGAATCAATATCACATTAAAATAATCATATATAGTTATTATTTACACCATTATACCCATCCAAGTAAGGTGGTGGTGGAAAATAGATTTCACCACGGCGTGGAGACGGTATTCCGTACGTACGCACGCGCGATGATTTCATTTTCCATAGGATGGATAGATGGTGGAATAGGGTTGTTTCATACTTATAATAACATATCAGTATATGATTGATACTTATGTTATTACTTCATAGTGAAACAACCTAATAAGAAGAAGTGGAAGAAGAAATAAAGTTGAAAGAATCGGTAACAGACATTACCTCTTCTTTGAAGCGCCTCTTTGAGATCTCTTTTTAGGGCACTAAAATTGGTCTTTGGGGAAGCCCAGAACCTCTAGGATGTTTCTAGTGAAGTAGAGAATAGAATTTGGCAGGGTTTGGACGATCTTTAAGGCTCATCATGGTGTGAGGAAGAGAGGGAGGGGGTGCCCTTTTATAAGGGAGGAGAGGGGCACCTTTGGAAAAACTAAAAATATTATTATATTATAAAGTCATGTTCGGTTTTAAATAGCTTAAAATTGATTTATTTCGAAGCTAAGGTGGGTATGGGTCGAAAGCCTCTCATCCAATGTAATTTATACAAGTTTATGTTCCTATTTTAACCTTATTATTTAGATTTAACATTAAGTTAAATAATTCTACTTTTACCGTGTCTTCGTGTGTTCTTATACTATAAAGTTAATAAACATACTATAAGAAGACAAACGAACCCCAAGATGTTTATTATTAATATAAATAACCATATCTATGTAATTTGGCTGAACCTTAGATTTTTATGAATAAAATAACAATTAATAATATAATATTTGTTTTAAAAACTATTTATTTCAATTTTGACACTATTTAGTAATTTATTTTTCTGAAAATCATAACAGAATGATTAGTTCGAAAAAAGTTAATTAAATCAATACTAACATGTAATATTAACCAATAAAAGTTGTTTAATGCATAAAAAGTCTTAAATTACATTTATTTGGGTATTTATAACATCAATTATGTCAATATTTCATTAATAAGATAATTATTGTATTATCTTTGGGTCATAATAAATGATAATTATTTAATACCTAAAAATTCTAAATAAATTTCTATGATGTATATAATTGTATTATCTTTCTGGAGACTATTTATGTTCTATGTTTCATGAAGTTTATCACTAAATTAAAATTATTATACTTATACTATTTAAGAAAGTGACATGTTGTCAAATTCTTTGGTTTTAATAATAATTAAATTATTTTCATGGAAAAAAGTCCATTAAATGAATATAATCCGACCCTTAGGTGATATGGGTCGACTTTTATTCATCTAATAGGATTTTGACATGTTTTAGGATAATTTTATAATATTATATTTACCCTTAATTACCCGATTTACCTTTAACTATGGTAAATAAAATTTACCGTAGTTACTATTCATAATTTCCAAAAATAAAAAGTAGCTTATTAAAAAAATTTGGATCCACTGATTCCAAATATGGAATCCATTTTTCCAAATTCAATACACAAAAGTTTCAGAAATTAAATTAAAATTAATCCCGTTGTCGAAAGAAAATAGGTTTTTCTTTAAAACATTGCAAAAGATTGAATTGATTTATCCTACGAATTCAAGGTAGAATCAATGATAATGACATACATTGTATTAAATGGTAAAAATATATTATATTTATACAAAAAAATTTCAATATTATAATTTAAATATATAAATTATTGCGATGAAAAAAGTTGTTTTTAATTAAAATATAGCATGTTTTTACTATTCATCAAAATATGAAACTTACCAGAATAATATGAAAATTTTATCCAAAGTAAATTTTTATTTCATGATTCCAAAGAGGAATTTTATTTTGTCAAATTGAACTTATAAACATGTCAAAAACTAGATTTAAAGTGGGTGCGCCATCAAAAGGCGGCAAAACTGCATTTTTTTAAAAAAATTTATTTTAGCCGAAAATTTTATTTTGTTCTTGTACCATGTTGTAGAAAATGTCTAAGACGAATAATAATGTTATAAGATTCAAAATTTAGTTAATACTATTCATAACGGCTAGTTCATAATAATATTATAATAAAATATCATTGTTTAGTAAAACCCGGTATTGCGTACAACACACGCTACAGAGGAAGGTCGCGATTGCGTGTAATGCAAGCCAAGTCAAGATTGCGTGCTGTGCAAGAATCCTTCATTGTTTCATATAACATAATCCAACCATATTTCATTTATACATTGAATATATATATATATATACTCAATTTTGCGTAGAATAACTATTATCAAAATTGTGTGTAACACGATCCAAGAAAAGTGTTGTGTATACTGCAAGCTAATGCGGTGTTGTGTATAGCGCAAGGTAATCAAAATTGTGTGTAACACGATCCAAGAAAAGTATTTGTTTGAAAACAAATACTATAATCTTTAATCAAAAATTATAAACCAAGACATTGATTCCAACATTCTCTACATTAATAACTTAGGTTCTAACGTTGTGTTTATTATTGTGTGGAAATGGATATGGACATAATGATTAGATTATTGGGAACACTAAATATGTATGATATTTTCCATATAGTGGTGGATCGACACATGAAATTCGTATATTTATTACCAATATTAGATACATTTTAGTTTATGGTCTTGGTATGATATATATTATGCGAACTCGTAAACTCTAGGTGGTTCTTTTGACTTCCATCTCCAATATAAATCCTTTGTTTACCATAGGATTCGAGAATGGACTTATGAATTCTGTGAGAATGAAATTAAATATGAGTACATAATGTAATACAATGATGGATAGAGAGACATAGCATATTATTATTATTTTTCATGATATTGTTTCAGCATGTATTATTTATAATAGGATATCTTGGGAGGATTATCTTTCAATTGTTATGTTTTTTATATAAATAATTTTATTCAATGATCTACATAGAATCATTCAAATCATTATGTGTTCAACCATGGCATTCATTGTTGTATTGGGTTGAGATGGTTGAGATGACTCCTGTGAGACCTAGTTTGGTGTATAAGATGACTAATTAGAAGATGTGTTTTTATAAATGAATAATATCAACTTTGAGTATAATGAAATCTAATTATAATCATTGATAATGAACCTCTATATTTTATGATATATATCATGTGTTCTTGAAAGTGACACACAGGATAGGACATTAATGGATTTAGAATCAATATAAATTATTTCTATGATATTTCATTCAATATAAACACATTGATTAGATTTTTAAAGTGGATAATTGGTTGGAATTCCATATCTTAATGCTTTGTTTCATATAATTCTTCGTGTTTCTAATTGAATAAGTATAAAAAATTCTCAAATATATTCTTATGATAGAAGAAACATGATTTCAATCTTAATGCTTATTATATGGAATGATATATTTAGGTTGTGGATCAATAAGGGATGACTCTAGAAGGATAAATTAATAATTTAGTTTGATTGTTATATAAAAATGATATGATCTAAGAAGTGATTTAGGAGAGAGAAACTGAGATGAAATGGTAGTAACTTGAGTTGTTTGATGATGGGAAAGACCATGTACTTCCCTATGCTAAAATTATTTTGGTGTGGAGAATTGTAACACCCAATTTTTTGGTTGTATATTAATTTTTCTATTTTTATTGAATACAAAATGCAACCTTGATGATTTAAGGAGGTTATATGTATTTTTAATGAAGAATTTTTAAAAATGGGTGATGATGTTATCTATAAATTGTATATTTTTTTCATTATTATATCTAAAATTGGATATTTAATTTAGGGTTAAAGTTTCATGGTAATATAAAAGTTATAGGGGATTTGAGAGAGTTTTACTAGGGATACATGGTCACCTTCACATTCTAGGATATCGTGCATAAAGACCAGAAAATCTAGGCTATCAGTGGTAGAATAGTTTTCATATTTGAAATAATCCTCACAAAGAACATGTCTGAGGATCATTCCTTTTTTGATCTAATATAGAATTGTAAATTTTATAGTATCAAATAGTATACATGATGATTATGTAGTTATATTTTCACCAAAAAAATTTACCTCTTTATATCTAAAATATAATTTTCATCACCATATTCTTTCACCCAAACTGTCTTGTGTGATTCTCAAAGCATTATAGTTAATTTTTTGTGGTTTCTCATTACCAATTTAATTGATCATGGGTGTTGATCATACATTTAATGTTAGATTTATTGTAAGATATAAATCCAGATTCTCTGTTTATTTCTCTCATTCTTGGGGATATATGATACTTGGATCTATGAGTATATATTGATGTTCATTGGTCATCATGTAATATATTTAAGGATTCATCTCAGGGTATTGCAGATTCCTCTCATTAGAGTTATATCCGAGTAAACATTTTGGAGTATTTATAGAACAACACATCTAGGTAAGTAGACATGATGCATTTTATGAGATAATAATATCCATTTTTTCCTTTATTATTGTTATTTATTTATTATTTATTGAAAATATTTTATTTTTTAAAAGCATAGTTTTCTTTAAAATTGGAATTTTATTATAAATTAACCTTGTTTGAAATTGTCGATTTTACACCCATTGTTCTTTTAAATTGAAAATGATAAATTTAATGAAAAAATATGTTATTTACTAAATGATAAATATTTTAAATTTATTTTATTAGTTAATGTTATTTTAAAATAAAATATATTTTTATTAAAATATCCATCGTGAGTGGTCAAATTATTTCAAAACACTTTGAAATATTGAATTGGTAATTCATACATATTGTGTGTGGGGGTAAACACATAAATATTCATTATTGGTAAATTGGATACTTAGAGATAATGTGTTAAGGGGAGAAATAATTAAGATAATAGAGGTTGAAATTCAATACTGAAATATGTTGTTGGGTTTGGACATGTGAATAATGATTTACACATTGGGAAGGTAGATATAATTGGTTTATTTTTATTATTATTGTGTATTATTTAGTATTATGAATTTTGGTGGATATAACGGTTTCCATCAAATTTGTGAAAATAGGGAGTTTTCAAGGAACATTGTGTAAAATAAGTGTGTTTTATGAAATGATGATTTTGGGGGAAACACTATTCAGATTTGTTTTTAAATCAATTATTTTGATTTAATTCATTCTATAAGTTGTGTATTTTTTAATGAATTTAAAGAGTTTAGTAATAATACCTTGGTTATATAATGTATTTAATTAAATCTTTAATTTTTTTAACCAAAGTGACATATCATGTTTTACTTGGAATTGAATATTTGAGGTTTCTCATGCCTCATATAATATCTTATTCATTATTGAAATCCTACTAAGTTTATACTCACCATTTACATGCAATATTTTGTGGAAATATAGAAGTTATTTTTTATGATATAATAAATGGAAAAACAATACCCTTTGTAAATGGTGATATATATACAAGGTAAAGAAAAAAAAAATAGTTAATGGATTTGATTTTGAGTTTATTATTATTTTCCAGATTGTGTCTCATTTATTTTCATTGGTATTGAAATTGAGAAAAAATTATTTTCAATCATAAATTTTTTATGTGGTTTTTATTTAAAGATATTTTACACTCAAATGGATTTTTATTGTTTATTTAATTAGGGAAAATAGTTACCCATATGGTTTATTTTATCCCTCAGTTCTTTTTGATATCCTCTGATGAATAGAGTGTGAACTTGAGGTCATAAGGAATCTGGTTTTGGGTCTCCATATTCAGTATACTAAGTCAAGTTGTTATATTCATTATCCTTTGAGACATATCTAACACACTATTCAAGTAGTAGGAGCCATGACTAATTAATTAGTGATTAAATCATGGATGGTGGATACCTTTGTAGGAATAAGTCTTTTGGTTGTTGTTAAGTGATTCTATCAAATTCACTATTATGGATTATATCACAAAGACAAATAGGTACGCATTATTTTATATATTTCATTTAAATTTATTATTTAATTTTTTGATATTTTTTTTGGTTTATTTATCTTTCTTCCTCTACAATTGGGAATTGATATATCAAATAAAACCCATCACTCTAATCATTATAAACACATTTATATAATCTGTTAAAATCCATATTTTTTGGTTGGATTTTTTAATAGCTAATGAAGATGATGCATCCCACGTGATGGGAACCCACATTAAAGAACATTTTATAGAACATGTGGAATTATTGATTAACATTTAACCTCTTTAGTTATTGTTATATAAGCCTTATATTCATGGATTTAGATTGATGAAATGATGGGGATATATTTTGATCATATTTTAAATATATTTATAATGTTTTAATTTTTAGAGTTATGATGGAAAATTTTCAACATCGTATGGACGAGTATAGAGCAAGATGATGAGGAATGGATATTTCTACCATTACATAATATGGAATGAATATGGTATATCATCAACCATGATATGTACTAATTTAAAAATAAAAAAATAGAGTAGTGATATTGTGTAGTTTATTTCAACATTTTAAATTATTATATATAAATAAGTTTACTCAACTGGTCATATTAATTTAAATGGTAGACAAAAATACTCCAAATTATACACTACTTGTGATGGAAAAAAATAATTACTAATGGTTGAAAACATTCATATTAGAATATAATTTAAATAAAAATAAACTATCATAAAAAATATAATTTTTTTAAAATAAATTTATGCAAAAAAAAAAAAAAAAAAATTGTCATTCACACAATTATAACATCATATAAAACTATTTAAATATCAAGGATTACAAAAAATATATATATTTATGAAATCTATAAAGTATAAAACATTTATCAATCATATTTATAAGTAAAAATAAAAATAAAAATTAATTTAAAAAAATAAATCATGATAAAAATAGAAAAATAAAAATAAGAACGTTAACTTAATTATTTTTATTATACACAATGATTACATTTGGAAAAATAATCAAAATATTAATTCATATAATATATACCGGATAACTTCATTATAAAACATGAGAACAATAAAATAAAACTCGAAAAAAATTATAAATTGAAATTTAAAAAATTCAAAATTTTAGAAACAAGTTAATAAACAAATAAAAACACTAAAAGCAATAAAGAAATTTAAATTATCCAAAATAATTACATCACAATCAAATATTAAAATTACAATACATACCACACATAATTTAGGGACAAAATAATAAAATAGAATAATTAATAAACACATGTCAACTATAATTATAAATAAAATTAAAAACCATTATATTAATAACAAAAACTCAAATAGGAAATAGAATGAAAACATAAAAATAGACATAACTAATTTTTACTATGAAATTAAATCCTTATAAATAACTATAAACACCTTAATTGATACCATATATAATATAATAATACACTTATATATTATAAAAACTCTAAAACATGAACGAAAAATATTTTTCAATATATAAACCACTAACACTTATAAAAAAATTAGAAAATAAATGTGATAATAAAAACAAATAATAAAGGAAAAATGAAATAAAATAATATTACAATTCAAAAATATAACACCATAAATGTGAAATCAAATTGGCAAAAATTATAATGAAAAATTTTACAACAAAATTATAAAATATTAGAACTATAACATATATCATCAACAACATAAATAAAAACAAAAAATATAGTATATTGATTAAAATAAATAATCAATCATTGAAAAAAATTAAAACCCAAAAAATTCAACATGAATATTATCAATGTATATTATTATATCATCTAGTAGAACTCTAAACACCATAATATATATAGAAAATTACGCAATTTCATAATTTTACAACATAAGAAATATAAAAAACATGTAAACCATACTAGTAAACATTAATTAAAAATAAATTATTAAAAAATAGGTTATAAAATCAATAACATGACTACATAAAAAATAATTATATTTTTCATACATGGTAAAAACATCATTATATGTATTTCAAGGCTCAATATATACTATAAATAATAATACCCTTCAATCATACATTATAAAAACATGTAAATAAGAATTTAAAATAAAATGTGTCTAATCAAAAAAATCATAATAATTTTTAAAACAAAAATAAAAAATACAACATTACTATTATTATTATTTATAATAATAAGATCATAATTTTTGTAAAAAATTTCAATACATATAATAAGAATAATAATTACATAATTATAAAACATAGAAACTATAAAATACTTGTGAATAATAACTAAAAATACATTATAGTGTTGTAGTCACCATAATGAATGAAAACATTAAAAAATATATTAAATGTACCCCACATATGATCCTATTATTATATTTGAACTAAAAAAATTGAGGGATGATAATTATTTGAATCTATCTTTTATAATAATGTTTTTATATATTTTCCATTTTGATAACCATATATCAATAAATTTTGACATCAAGAACAAAGAACTTGAAACACAGAGGGGAATTATCCCTCCTTTAATGGTCCAATATAACATAGATTTACAAGTAAAAAACATAAGTTATAAATATGCTAAAAACCATTAAATCAATATAATCGAATCAAACCCTGATCACGAAATAAAAACAACCCTAATAGATTCTTCCTAGATTTACTGCATCAAAAAAATTGATTTATTTATAACTCTCTATAATAGAAAATATTATTAACTTTGTGAAAAAGACCTTAAAAATTTATCACTGCAATAGATGATCCACCACCTGAATCATTTAGAATAGTACCTACCCCACCAAACCAAAAAAATAATCCAAAAATATAACTAAAAATAAAAAAACAAATGATGGATATGAATTAAAACTTGACTAATCATATTTGAATACTGGTGTGTATAAAAATCCTACATATACCTGCAATGCATTTCACAGTCTATATTCAGTAAATATCATAAATGGGAATTATATGCATCAATTGCAGTGTACGATGGGATTTATATATGAGTTATTGAATTCAAATCTATTAACATATTTTCCAAATAGTTTCCTTTGGTTTTCAATCATTAATATGATTCATTTATAGAAATATAAAGATATTATAATAATTTTAAATGTTCAAATAACTATATATATATATGTACCAATGAATATGTGATGTAAGTTAACCATGTTGTCTTCCACGAATTGGAAGACCATAATTGACTTACATGATTAAATGAGGGATTTCAATATAAAAGGATATGATCACATTATATTGGTGTAAAATACTCTCTAGATAAAGTTGAAACGGTCTCCCCTTCCAATTATCTATTTATCTTCATAAATAGGATTCTATTACACCATTGGAGTTCATGGGATCTTCTCATAGCATGAGAGGATTCTAGTCGATAATGTACTACTGGTAGAGACGATAGTCTATTGATTTTATATTTGTGATCACTGCAAAATATACATCATTGAGGTCTAATTTATTTTATAAGAGGTTAACACATTAATATTTATTCTCATCATTCCATATTTATTTTTTAATGATTGATTATGAATTAAAATGGGTTTATGTTATTATATTAGCCAATAGATGATCCTAGGAATCCAAAAATAGTATCATAGCCACCTTCATCTTCAAATCAACATGGTTTTCTATTGACTTCATAAATAAAATGTATATTTTATACTGGTTATGGATATGTTAAAGGTTAATATATTACTTGGTCAACCTATTGGTAGTTGGACCACTCTTTCAACCATTATTGTATGGGATATCATAAGGTGAAATTTTATATTTTTTTCTTGTCAGAGAGTATAGAAGTGTGAATCATTACATAAAATTTATTTAATCTCATGGTTTTATACTAAATTTAGGAATAAATATGTTATATCACATCCTATATCTTGAATCTCCATGTTTAAAAAATTGTATCTTCATATCATATAAATGATATATCTTTTATCGTCAAATAAAATAGGAATTTAATTCAAGATATTATATTAAGCACTAACTTAGTCACATATTTGACCATTGATTGTTGGAGTGTGGAATAGAGAAAGAAATAAAACCAAAAGAGATTTTATGGTTTATGATCAGAAATGATGTTTTCTAGAGATATAGGGATTGAAATTAAAGATATTTTTTTCGGTGGTCCTCATTCAAACCCATTTCAGAAGGGAAATGATGAATTGAATGAGAAATATTTTTAAATGAGTTTGAGAATGGAATTGGTTAAATAGCTAGATTCATTCAAGGAATTATCTACAAGAAGTATTTTGATGAAAGGATCTACAAAAATTGTGATATCTAATACCAAATCAATTTCACAGTGAATTGGTATGTGTAAAGGTTCATTAATTTCTTGCATAGTTCTTCTTAATGTTTAATAGCCCTGGTGTCTTGAGGATATAGTCAATCATGTTTTCAAAATTTGGGGTTTTACTGATTGGAGTTTAATTTCCCTTGAGAGTGGATTTTTCTCATTATTTGTACCTTCATGTGATCGCATGAAAAAGGCATGGGGTGTTGGGTTTTTTCTAATGCTCGGATATCTGTATATCAATGAATTCATGATTTATTTTCATACTTATTCTACTAAAAGTACCTATTTGTGGGTGTGTGTAATAGTATATGGATTCAATTGGGTTTTTTGGATCCTAATGATCTTTATTGTCTTTGAAGATGTTGAAGGTGTCCAATTTTGGATGGAAAAGGTGATTGAGATATTGAGGTTTGGGAACAATGTATGGATTTTAGTGGAGGTATATCTTACTGAAACTCTCATAGATAAAGTACTAATTTCTACTAAAAAGTATTATATTAATTTGATAATAGTCTATGAAAAATTACTCCCTTTTATTCTGAATGTAATTCCATTGGTCACTCAAAAGAAAAATGTAGAAGGAATAAAATTTGTGGGGTTTGAACCTAAAAGGATATCTTGATAGTGACTATGTTAATAGGAAAATACAGACTAATCTGGTGATGAATTTATTTGAGTATTTATATGACGTTATAAAAAACATTTCTAGTCACCTTCAAGATGGTCTAGGATCTTCATCCGGAGCTGAACTTTCCGAAGTATAATTAGGCTTCAATTAGGGTGTTTATTAGTAAACTAAATGGGATGTATCTTATCAGGATGTGCATGCTGGTATTGTTCTTCAATTTGAGTGGGTCTTCGCTTCTTTTTCTTCTCCAAAATATATTGGAAAACCATCGAAACAGGAGTCTTAGGGAATTAATTATAACTTATCCATTCAAGATTCCATGAAAACCACATAACTATATAGGAAATTGTTTGACGTTTTAGCCCTTAGTGAAACGAAATAAGTTCCTATTGGAAGTTGAATCACATACAAGGATGCAACGTAGAATCAAAAGTCTAAATATAATGAGGGTTTCTCAAAACTTCCTCCTAAAATGTCCAATCCTTGGAATGATTATTCCCATATGAGGCCTACTTTCAGCACTAGATCAGCTTCCAAAGAGAAGATGCCACATATTAATAAATTCATATATGTATGACATGACTCTAACTAGAATGAGGATTATGAGGCTTTTAATCAACTATATTATGATCTTTGATGTCTCTTTTCATTTTATCTATTGGTCTCTTCGGATAAAGATATGTTTCCTTCACATTCCCATTCTCGTCATTATTTATTTTTAATTTTTCTCTATATAATTATTAGGGTCTCTGACTTAGTATTTTTCTATTAATCCCATATTATGATTTATAATGTAACTCTCAACCATAAAATTTGATAAATGTAGAAAATAAAAAAAAATTAATACAAAACTACTTATGGTTAATAAATTGTTTATAAAATTTGAGTGTTTGGAATTATAAATGGAAAATTTTATACCTAAATTAAATATAAATATACATATTTATAACTCATATTCATAAAATAAATAAAAATATCATTTATTTGTTTTTTTGTCTTTTGATTCATATTTATATAATGTGAATATTATGCATTCAGAAATGTATTTGATAAATTTATTTTTATAAAATTTTCATGTTATTTTAGGTACAATAATGTAGGATTTATTTTTTATCTACCATGACTCCATTTTATTGTTAAATTTATTATCCAAAATTTAGAGGTTTAATATAATCTATACATATTATTTGTTAGAGTTATGATTTATTTGAAATGAACCTTGAGTATGGTATCCTTGGGTAGACAATCTTTGGTTCTGATATCTCACTGGCCTGGAGGCTTACGCCTTCTATAGAAAAGTTGGGGTAGGATATCTATAGATTTGTTATTAATCATGTGAAGACAGCTAATTTAATATAATTATAATCCTTCATATGAAAGAGTTTGTATACCTTATACATGGGATGCATTTGGATATGTGTAGATTTGTTTTTCTTCTATTTTTAGGTGTGTAACATAGACTGTTAATTGTTATAAGTGTTTGACATCAATATGGTTGAAACATATTCATTTTTTTTATGGAATAGTGATTCCAAAACTAAATTATTAGATGAATGAATATATAATGGATGAAAATGATATAATAAGGATTATATGTTCTCAAATAGTAATGGATTTAATATTCATGTAATGTATAAGAAATATTGAGACTTAAAAATTAGATCCCTAAAATGATAAATATATCATTTATTCCAAATAAAACACATGTTAGGATCATTACAAATTTCCATGATTGTAGATTATTTTTATAAGGCAAGCAAGATATTGGTGACACTAATAGGATTTGGTGACCAAATTAAATTATAATATTTTGGGTATACATAGTAGGGAAACCCTAATATGATAGGACACTAGAGGAATAGATTTGAAAATATATTCATTTGATGGATTTGGATGATGCTTTTTTGAACCAAATATCCTAGTGCCAATTGGGATATGATTATTATGATGGAATTTCAAAAGAACCATGTGATGAGAGAAATTTCAAATTAGACTCATTTTTTAGTTAAATATGGATCCCAAAAAACTAAAGGTAATAATATATGAGGTGATCATTTTAATCGGTGTACTTTTATTAAATATCCTAGATGAAAAGATAAGAATTGGGATACTCACACAATGATATGTCTTTGTTATAGATTATAGAACGAATCATAATTATAATTTTGAGGTGTCTTATAGGTATGTCCACTAAAATAAGATTAGATTAGTATATATGGTTAATAATTAATCACAATGATATGTATTGTTATCATTTTGATGTTAATTTTTATAGAAATCAATTTCTCCAACTATGGCTCATGGGTGTAGGATTTTGGGTGTTCTTATCATATTTGTGCATGTAAACACAAACTCAATGATTAGATAGAATTGAAGATCAGTGAATTATATCAATTTTTTGTAAATGTATAAGCAACATCTACATTAGAGTTTAATAATTATGATATATATATATATATATATATTTGAAGTATATTAACTCTAGAATTAAAAAACTATTTTTATATTCCTTCCATAAATAGAAATTTTATTTGTGTATCTTGTTTGTAAAATATGGGACATTCATTAATTATTATAAACAATAGTTTTTAAATATATATATATAAATGAAATGTTTTTATTGGATTTTTAAAATGGAAAATGGTTTATATATTCTAGACATGGATATTAGAATTTGTAAAATTAAAAATAAAAAGGTCAAGTTTGATTCTAACTCCACATACCTTTGGCAATGTGTCAATGGACATGTAAAAATTTAACACTTTGAAAATCACTATAAATATTGATTAATGTATTCATTCAATTGTGAGTCATTTTATAACTATGAATCATTCTTATTAGTTAAAATGAGAAAATCATATTTTTTTGATAATGATGAAAGGCATAATAGATTATTGGATCTAATACATATTGATTTATATAGACCATGAGTATTCAATATAGTCTAGGGTTTAGGTACTTTGAATCATTGGTTATTAATTTTATTTTTATGGTTATATTCTTTTGATGAGATAGAAGTTTGAAACATTTAAAATTTTAAAAAAATTTAACAAAACAGTGTAGAATCAACTTAGTAAAAGTATTAAGATTAACTAATCAAATGGGAATGATGAATAATTTAATTTAGAATTTACTAATCATTTAAGAAATTCCGGAATCATTTACTACTCATTTTTCCTAGAACACCATATTAGAATGTTGTGTTTGAAAGGTGGAATCATGCATTAATATAATTTGTTCAATATGTGATGATTCAGTGGGAGCATTTTATTTTATTTTCTATATATACTCTAGAAAATGCTGAATTCCTAAAAAACCATATTTCATTTAAATCATTCATAAAGAATAATATGATATGTTGATTGGGAAATATCACAATATTCATTGTATAAATATTTGGGTTTGTGAACCATTAATTGTGATATTTTTCTTATTATAAACTTGGACTTTAGTCAGATTGATGTTTATTTATTTGGTTTCCTCATGGAAGTAAAAAAGATATTATTTCTATCAACCTACAAAGCACAAATTTTTTGAGGCCTAAATAATTATATTCATTGAGAATGAAAAATTAAATTTTTAAAACCAATATGATAAGAAAGATGACCGTATTAAGAAGTTTTATGTTATTGTTAAGGATGTTTGAAAAGAAAATAAACCACATCACATTGTAAAAGAAAATGATCAGACTTACCATCATATTCAAGAAACCATAATAAAGTATCTTAAGAAAGTCCATCAGATTGGGAAGGTGTTTTATGGAAGAAAAGGTTTATAGACCTCAAATTGGGTCCAGAATATAAGGAATATCATAGTGAGAAAGGGAATTGGATTCTATATGTATCCAATGTAAATCTCATGATGATTTATTTTTTTTTATTTCTCAAAAATCATAAGTAAGATGTAAAACTTGTGTTGAAGTATTAATAAATGAAATGGAGATAAAAGGTGTTATCAATCATATTTAAGACAATCATATTCAGACTGATTAGGAAAGAAAGATATTGCTTAAAGAATTGGAAGTTATAATACCTTTCATTATAAGTCCGATGATCATGAAGATTATCTTCGACATATAAAAAGTCATGAAGGCAGTCATGAAATTAGATGAATGTTTTAAGATGAATTAGGTTGCTGAATTTTAAGATTTCCAATCTTAGGTCATCGATGTAAGATCACAAAATGTATTTTTTCTCGAAGGAAAAGAAGGATGACCGTAATGATAGAAACTGAATGTGACAGTTTTTAGTCAGAAAAAAAACAAAAATATTTAAATTTCTATAGAAAACAATTGATGAGTTTCATAATAAGAAAAGATAATGAATTTAAGTTTTGAATGTAAATTAGTATTGTATTCAGAAAAGAAAAAAGTTTTTAAAGTATAACTATTGACACCAGTCTATTAGATTCGATATTCCATCGTCATCATCAGAGGAAGAATTATATTCATTGTATGTTTTTGAGACCAATGAAAAAATTAAATATTTTATCAGTAAATACGAAAATAAATTCAAAGATCAATCAAAAATATATTCATCCATTTCCATCAAGATGAATTTTTGGTTATAAATGTTACAAGTGGGTCAAGAGATAGAAAAACTATAATTTAATTTTAGTTATTTTATTTACATATGAGTCAAGATCTGTTGTATTAAAGAATCTATAATTTTCATCGTAATAAGGATATCAAAATGATAATATTAGTTTTCCAATTAATATAGAGAAACATAATGCGTTGTATTCAGTTCTGATTTTTTTTCAAGTGGGTCAAGAAAATCATAGTGACCAAATTCCCCCATCATAAGGAAGAAATCATAATTAAAGTTGGAAACAAAGTAATGTTTTCTAAGAATATTAATGATTCATATATCTTCATATATGTATGTTTTATTGGGAATCATAATGAATAAATCATATTGGGAAATCAGAATGGAGAATTAGAATTAGACTAATGTTTTTTAAGGATATCAAAAGCGAGATGAAGTTGTTATATGATTTGAGAAGCTTCGAGAAGAGTTGAGAGGTATTTAAGAAGTCATAAATTCACCTTAAATTCATGTAGAGCCTAATTTTTGGTAAATTTTGGTTGAGTGGAAAACATTTTCAATCCCGAAAAAACCTCTTTTAGGTCGACTATAAAAGGAAAAATCACATGGTAATTTTTGAAACCGATGTACTATTAGGAGAAAAAAAGATGCTCAGAATTTCAAGGGAAAAAAAGTATCCAGATTGAGTTTTTTTGATGAATTTTTTTATATAGAATTTGAAAGGATAAGAAGAAATAACATATTAATGGTTTTTAGAATCGGGCTAAGCAATCAGATTTGGTTTTTCGGAACTGAGATATAAGTGGTTCATAATTTTCTCAACTGTATTATGATAGAGTTATATTTCTATATTAAAATGACAAACATGGGAATTATACTGGAAAATTTGGATAAGTGTCATTATTATTTCTAGAATATGTTCTTATCAACATCTAGGTAAGAAAGTGAATAATTGATTTGAAAGATCATATTTGTGAATGTTGATCCAGAAGTACTGTAACATGTTTTTTATAAAAAATATCTCACATTGCTTCATGCTACATAAAAAACATGACCTATTTTATTGATCACAGTACTACACTAGTGTAATGAAATATCATACTCATTGTATGACACAAAAAGGATTGTTTTCTTGTGGATTGTGTAGTACTGGATAACATCCAAACCATACTAAGGAATTTGCTATTTTTTATCAATAAACCTTATAAATTCTTATTTTCCTGTGGATGTGTGTTTGAATTGTTTTTAATAGGGAAACAAATATTTAACTGGAGGTGATGGTTGTTTCAAAAGTAAGGAAACATAAAAGAACATGATATCATAGATTCATCCCCTCCCCCTCTCAGGGATACAACTATCTTGACTGGGAAATTACATGTAGAGTCAGACCCTAAGGTTCCCTTCATTTATTACTTTCTAAATTTTTTATGACAATTTAATGGAGAATTTTAATTATGTAAACAGTAAAGGTATTCCATTATTTGAAAATAATAATGATCATTTCTATAAAGATATAATGTTTCTTTAACTTATGTCTATTGGGTATGACGTTCTTGAAGCTGTAATATATGGTTTTCCTCCTATTAATGAGAAAGTTCCCCTTATATCTATTGAAAAGAAGAATCATGAGAAAAATGCAAGGGAAAAGAAATATTTACTCTCATAACATTATAAATATGGGTTTTTAAGATTAAAATGTGTTTCCACTACCAAAGGTATATGGAATAAGCTAAAAAATATTTATAATGGCAATTACAAAAGTAAAGAAGGATAATTTACAAATTTATAGTCGGAGGTATGAAGGAATCAATATGGGTGAATAAAAATATGTTGGTGACTTCTTTAACAAGGTTACTTACATTTTCATCACTATTATATGTCTTGGGGAAAATATATAAGATTCTAGAGTTGTTGAAAAAATCTTGAGAATCCTTCCGGACATGTTTGATGCTAATGTTTCAACATTATAAGAGAGAGATCTAGAAACATTATATCTGGATGATTTACATAACACACTCATTATATATTAAATGATAAGGTAGAAATTTATTAAGGTAAAAAAATCATAGAGAGATGTCTTTCAAATCCACAAAGAAAGAAAATTCTAAGAATGTACGTAAGATGATGTTGGTGACTCTAACTTTGAAAATGAGGTATATAAAAATCTTGATGATATTTTATCCCTGTTTTATACAAATGTGAGAAGAGGTAAAGGTATATATAAATGGAACATTCTCTATAAATTATTTTAATGTGGCGCCACTGGATACTTTACAACTAGTTTTCTTATAATAAATAAATTAGAGGGTTTTTATGAATATGAAATATGACCAATAATTCATTTAAGAAATAAGGTGATAAGTGTAAATCTTTTTCTATAGAGAATGTTAAAATTTTATACAAATCAAAAATTAGAATTTTCATATATAAATATAAGGAGGTATTAGAATGTGTGTATGAATCCATATAATCCACTAAGCATGCTGGTGAGAGTACTTTTATTATAAAAGTGAATACTGAAGAGTTAGAAAATAAAAATTCTAAATAAGACACCCAATTAGAATTTCTTATTAATGAAGAATTTACAGAATGTCTACAGATGATTTTTAATCTTGAAAAAGAAATTATGACTTAGAAAAGTGAATAATCTTCAACAAAAAATTAGTAAGTTGTTTCTAATGATAATTTCAAGTTGAGGGAAAAAATTTATGATTTAAATAAATATATTGAGAAATAAAAGAATTATATTGAACATCTGAAAGTAAAACTGAAGGGATAAGAAGAAGATTTTGTACTTTTAAAATAATGAATTTTTAAAGATGAAAAAAGAGGTAATGGTTTTAAAAACTCTATCTCTGATTTCGGTAAATGTTCTCATAAGGAGAAACCTGAGAAGGATCAATAAAATTTACCTTTAAAAGTTTATTAGAAAGTTGAAATTGTTTCTATGAAAATGAAATATGTGAATTATATGTATATTGACAAGACCAAAATTATTTGGAAATCAAAAGTTATTAAACAATCCAGTTTTGAAAAATTTTCTATTACTTCGGGTTCGGATGATGATAAAAATAGAACCATGTTAAAAAAAGATTATGTTTGAATATATTAATGTTAGTGGTAAATTAATTTTTGATATGAAATATGAGAAGGTTTCTAAGAAATTCATTCACAACTCTTGTCAGTATGAAATTTTTATAAAAAATATCTTTTTCAAGGGATACTGTTGGTATTATGGTGGATTCATATATATAGAAAATATGTTTTTCTTCAATCAAAAACATTACCACAATTTTACAAATTACATAAGTAAAAGTATGAGTGGGATTAAATACCTTCAAAGGAAGAAGAATAGGAAGGTTGTTTTGATGAAGTATGGGAATGTTTTTTTGAAGAAACATGAGATGGTTGGAGTAAAAGATGATAATAGATTCCAACCTATTGAAACTATTTTTGAAATATGTGAACAACATAGACACCTTGAAAAGGATGTCTAGTTTTTTTACCAATATAATAAAATTTTCTTTAATATCATAAGCCTAAGATAAAGAAAGAGAAAGTGAAAACAATGTTTATTATTATATAATCCACTATAAATGATAGAAAATGGTAATGAACTTGGATTATTGATAAAAGGTGTTCTTCTCATGTGAATGGATATTTAATGCTTTTGAAGAAGGTGAAAGACTAACAATAATTATTATTGACATTTTGAAATCTTAAATCTAAGAGAAACAATGTAGTTGGATCATCCCTCATTGGGAACGAAAAGTGGAAATCCAAAAATATTTTCATGTTAATGGGTTGAAATAAAAATTTCTAAGTGTTTCAAGACTTTTTGAAGAAGGAAAAAAATTCATTTTCAAAAAATATGGGTTTTCTTATGAGTGATGAATATAGAATGATTGTTATAAGAGGTCAAAATACAAAAGGAATATTATTTCAAATTAATGAAACAAAAAATATAATTACATGGGAATGGTAGAAAGGAATTATTTATATCATAAAAGGTTGGGACACACGTGTCAAAGAAACACGAGCATGTTATCAAAGTGACACAGTGTATGTTATATTCCTAATATTTGAAGAAGAAGATATTGGTGTTTCACTATTTTTTAGAAAGGAAAAATTATTAAATCAGTGTATAAGAAAGTTTAGATTTATTAAAAACAACACATATAACATATATATTTTAATCTCTATAGGCCAACGAGAAAACAATCATATAATTGATATTAGTATATAGTCACTTTCATTAATGACTTTACTCGCGTTACTTTTGTAATGTATATGAAACAAAATTCAGATGCTCTAAAAATGTTTAAATGTTTCCCAAGTAAAGTTGAGAAGGAATGTGAGAATTCATTAAAGCAGTTGAGAACTGATAATGGTGGTGATTAATGTAATAAATAATTTGAAAATTATCAGGATAATGATGGAATTCGGCATGAGCTTAGTTCACCATACACTCCTTAGCAAAATTGGTTTACTGAATGGAAGAATAGATGTTTGGTGGAAGTGGGGATAATCATGTTACTTGATCATAGTATCCCATAACTATTGGAGGTAAGAAATGAGTACTAAAACGTATATCAAAAACCTTTGTTTTTATAGTACAAGTTCAGATATTACTCCATAAGAAATGTTTTATAGAAAAACTCAATGCTTAAAAACTTTAAAAAAAATTATGTGTCTATGAATCATAAAGAAGAATGATGGAAACCTTGAAAAGTTTGATCAGAGTGGTGACAATGGAATTTTTCTTCTCTATTATATGGATGGAAGATGATAAATATGTTTTAAAAAATAAACAAGAAGAATTTTTTATGTTGGTCGGAGTGAATAATCAAGAGGGGGGGGGGAATTGAGTTCCAATTAAAATTTCTGTTAAAAATATCTCTATTAAAATCCCACAATTTAGAAAAAGTTAAACTATAGTGAAATTTTAAAACATTAAGGGTTCAGTTAGGTTCTCAAAAGAGTGATTAGGTCTCAGGTAATTTAATCTGAAGATTAAATTATCTTTGAAACTAACTAACTGATTTACAATAGTTACAAACACTTGCTAGATTAACTATCAAAGTCACTTTAAAACAATTTTATATTTCAAAGTAGTTAGTAGTGGAATATTCAATATAGATAAAAACCAAAATAAGTAAACACAACGGGTTTAACACAAGACGTTCAATCTCAACCTGAGAGTTAGTCCTCTCAAACAATTTATATAAATTTGATCCACACCCTGGATCGGGGCAAACAACAATACAAAGACTGTTTAGGTACCAAGTCCTCTACCACAGTTTTTCGTGGGAAAACAAAACAACAGCACATTGGATGTCCAATTCCTACTATACCTCTACCACTATCAACAGTGGGATACAAGAGAGTTATATATTGTTTGTGTGAGGATTTAAAAATCTTCTTGTTTAGCACATGAGACAGTATATGTATAAAAACATACAGAGTATACGCACTGATAAAAATATAAATAAAAGAATCATTGAGAGAGAGTAGATATGAGTTTCTGAATGTTCTAGTGATGTGAAGTGCAGCTCTGGACTCCTTTGATTAATCAGGAATGCATCTGAGTCCTTCACTGGTTTTTGACTAAAAAACCGAGGGTCGTTTTCTTCAAGGTCAATTTGATCAGCTTGAGTGTATGAAGAGCTCATGTAGTTTTTCACTCCCTGGATAAGCTGCAGCTTGTGTTATCTTCTTGAATGAATGGTTTTGTTTATGGAAAGTGCTCTTCCAGAATGGATGTAGCCTTTCTTTTCTGTGTGTATGAACCACTATTCAGCACTCTATAGTTATTATTTTCCACACACATATTCCCGGCCATTGTCCTTCCTTTTATAGATTTTTGCTCTGACAATGGGGATGATTAACTTTTTATAGGTATGAGGTACAGTTCCCTGACATGCCAACAACTATCATTAAATAACATTAATTTCATTAAAATCATTAAATATGACTATTAACATTATTTTAATAATATTGAAAAAGTATAGAGTTTATGTATCAGGGACTGGTTTTCTTTCATCAGTAGCTCTCTGTCGGTAGACTTGTAATGGTGGACTTTGTAAAGCGGTGAGCTCCTATCGGTAGCTATCTGTTCATGTACCATTAGCTCCTGGAATTGGTAGCAGTTACTCCATGTATCAGTAGCTCTATGTACCAGTTAATCCTTCTATCGGTAGCTTTGGTCTATCGGTAGATCTGAGTAGAGGTGAGCTTCTATATATCGGTGAACTTCCTAGCGATATACTTTCTTATACTGGTAGACTTACTCTAATGGTAGCTATGCTTCTATTGGTAGCTGTCTGTATCAGTGGAATTTATATATATGTAGCTTTTCTGTCTTGGTAGACTTCTATCAGTGGCATTGGCTTACCGGTGGAATTATAAATACCAATATCTATGTTTTGTTTCAGAGACTTTCAATTAATTCTATCGGTAACCATTGTCTAACGGTAGACTAAGTACCATTAGGTCTCTGTTCGTCTGTATCAGTAGCTATGAGCATATCAGTGACTTAACACTTATCTGTTCTATGAAAAATATATCCATATTGAGTTATAATTATGTCAAAGTATGATTAAACATAGATAATCATTGATTGACGTATTCCAATGATTATTTTGATATTCAGCATATATATATATATAGAATTATAAGTACATATCATGTTTATCAAAACATATTAAAGAATGATTGGGATTATTAAAATAGGTGAGGTCAAAAATCTCCCCCTTTTTGATAATCACAACTCGTGGTATTATAAACCAAAAAAAATCAATAATATATCAAAGGATTTAGCATTAAAACATAAATGTATCATAGGTAAATATAAAAACAAATGTAGCAGAGGGAAATGAATTATGATCATAAAATATAATGATAATGCATATATGTTTTCCCTGTTCTCCATGAGATATTATTTTTCCCCCAGATATGTTTCCCTTAGATAGTATTTCTCACCTAGATACATTTCCCTTAGATTGTATTTCTCCCTCTTTGTGATTAAAAAAATGTTGGACAAAAAGGAAATTCAAGAAAAGAGAAGTAACCGAGAGTAATAGAAAGTAAGAGAATATTTTTATTGAAGAAAACAGATACAAAGAACTATATAATTGAAACAAAAAGAAATAAAGGTGATTACTATCAAAGATCCTAGTCATGAATTAATACACATCCTCGACATGAGATTTTCCCTTGGGATCATGATAGGATTCAGGTGTGGTGGATGCAGGTGGAGGCTTAGTAATACCAGAAATGATCAGAGGAGGCTAAGATTCTGAAACTGTTCCTGGCATGTACTATGTAGCTCTCTGAGTGATCATAGGAGTAAGGCTTAGAATGGCTTGGACCGGAGTCGTCTGAGTAAGAGAAGTAGTAGAGGTAGAGGCAGGTAAATATGGAGGTATAATCACTGGCCGAGCATCAGCATGATATAAAGGCAATAAGTTATTTATGAAATCCATAATGATTCCTCCTCCTCTCTCCATTGCAGAAATGAAATCATCCTTGTTTTCCATAAATTTTTCTAGTGCAGGGGTCAACTCTCTGAGTTTTCTAACTTTCTCTCCGAAGGCATGATTGACTAGAGGTATCTTCATGTTCTCTATCATATGGTTGAAATGATTGTTGGGCAGGTTCTTGGTGAAGACCCTTTGTAAATAGTAATCTACCTTGTCATTGACTTCCTTTTGGGAAGATGTATCTTCTCTCATATAATATGGAACAATATTCATTATATCTCTAGTGGTAGACACCACTTGGGTCATGATAGATGAGTCCACATAGCTACTAGTTGAAGCTGAACCAAGCTCCTCCTTAATCAAAGCTCTAATCTGATCCAATTCTATTAAAGGTCTCGAAGCAATAGAACCAATAGAAAAAGTCACAGTTTCCATGACACTCTTAGTTAGTCCACTAATAAGATTTTTCACTACAGAATCATGGGTGCTAACATGCTTTGTTTTGTAATGCTTAAACTCTGCAAAAACTGAGACCATTTGGCTGACCACACTCTTCACATAGGCCAAATCCATGTCTGCATGATATTTATAACTCATATAGGATTCCAGAGAGACAACTAATTTCTTTTGAACATAAACATCCTCTTCCAAGGCAGTCATCTGATTTTGGAAAGCTGTGATTTCATCAATTATTTCTACCACAATGTTTGACACATTACAACCAAGAGAGAGTTCAAAATACTTTTTCATATTTCTCATATCTACAACAAATTGATCCTTTAACTCTTCAACTGAATCATTCAAAAACTCTTTCAATTCATCCTTCAAATATTCTATGTCATACCTGGTGATTGTATTAGTAGGTGCACTAACATGTTATCTTTCAGATACAATACTGGCCACTGATTCATTCATAACTGATTGAATGGATGACACAAGTGAGACTTCCATTCTTCTTACCTCTTCCACAAAAAAGGATTTAAGATCAGACTTTAACTTATCCAGTTCATGTTTTCTTAACACATATTCAAGTAATAACTCAGACTAAATATCATAATTGACTTTTGGTCTCCAAAGGGATGTCTCATTATCAAAATCTGGGTAATCTAATCCACAAACCACAAAACATGGGTCTTCTACCTAGTCCTCTATCTCAACAGCCACTGAAACACTTCCAAAGATGGTTGTATGGTCCCCCACAACTGGTGCATTCTCCTGTACAGCAACAACATCCCCACCTGCTTGGTCATTCTCCTCAGAATCCTACACAACCATCTCCAATTTTGTAACAGCAGGAGGCTCCTTAGGAATAGTTATATGTCTATCAACTTCATCAAATTCCTTAGTAGGAATTAAGGAGTGCCCAATCAGTAGACTAAGGCTCAAGATGACAAAAATAGATGCTTCACTTGCATGAACTTCTTCTTCATTTTCTTGAACAACCTCTTCTAGATTTGATCTCTGCTGATCTTATTTTTCTTGTGACACAATTTTAGGAGTTGGGCTTGGAGGAAAGTCTGGATCTCCTCCATCTACTGCAGATGAATCCTCCTCTTATGAGTCATCACTGTACTGTGGCTCCTCCTCATTATGTTATAGACCTAGATCCCGGAAATCCTTATGCCTAGAAGGCTGATTCACATGATTAAACCTATCATATGACTTCTTATCATCAGTAACTCACTCCCTTCTCCATGGATTCCAGTTTATCTTCATGTACATACACATTGTGCTTTTGATAGAAAAGTTGTTTCTTTCTACCACTGTCTCTTCCTGAGACTCAACTATTCCTTTTACCTTGATCATCACTGAGATCAACATGGAAAAGAATAAGGCATTGGTCATTGATTTGGGTCTGGTCATGTCCTCCATTTGAATCATTAACAGCCTGCACATATTCACTTTCACACCATGTCTCAAGAGATGTAACAGATAGATATCTTGATATCTCATATTTTCAAAGTCCCATCTTCTTGGACATAGCACATTTTGCACAAATTTGAATAACTGTCTGTTTTCTTCATCCATTTTTGCATCCACTTCCTTTCTCCAATGTCCACTACCAGTGAGCTCCTCTAGGGGCAGTCTCATAATCAAATATGTCACTTTTAAGTGGTACTATCTTCAACGAATATCCAAAAACTCTTTAATGTGGTACTCTCAGTACTCACCATATTCAACAGATGAAAAGCTATCTCCTTTCCATTTACACATGAAATCATTCAATTTTCGTCATCGGATTTCTCAAAACTCACAAACTCATAGAACTGTTTTACTAGCATTGGAGAGTGGGGTCCATTGTTGTTGAAAAGCATTCTACCCACTTCTAATCTTCCAGCACCTCGAGAAATAATGATTTACTAGACATCAACCATTCCATGCATAACTCTTTCTCAATTACAATATCTATATTTTGTAAATGTGGGTTCACTGGATAACTTCCCGACCTTATTCTACCAACACTGATACTTGCTTCAGGTCCTGTCTTCTACTTCCTCACATCCGGCTCATCAATGTCATCTCTGACAGTATAGAGTTTGTTTTTTTCCATCTCTAGTTTGAGGAACATAGTGTTTTCACGAGATCCGGGAGCTAAGGCTTGAGTGTAAAGTGAGTGTTCGGTGGATTGAGAAGAAACTAAGACTTATTTTTATCATTTAGGTTTTATAAAACAAATAATTAAAATAAAATAAGTAAATTATAAACGATACAGATTCTGGCGGCTAAAGATAGAATTTTAAAACATCGCATACATAACGGTGGGATATACCGGTTAGAGTTCCTAATAGTGATATTTCATACCGGTGATGTATAACAGTGAGGTTTCATACTGGTGATGTAAAATAGCGAGGTTTCATACCAGTGAGGTAAAACTGTGAGGTTTCATACCAGTGAGGTATAATAGTGTGGTTTCATACCGGTGAGGTATAACAGCAGGGTTTATCTATCAGTGACATTTTATATCGGTCAAGGTTAATCATTACTAACTCATTTATAATGTTACCTAACCTATCTAAACTTAATGTTTTGTTGAAAATTTCATCTAAGTGATGTTTAGTACCTATAAATTCAAGAGTAATATCAGCTTTTTGGTAAGGGTATCGTAAAGAGTGGTGCCTTAAATCAATGTGTTTGGTCCTACAGTGAGATACAGTGTTCTTTGAAATGTTAGTTGCACTACTGTTATCACAGTTAATACATAAATGTCTAAAATCATAGCCATAGTCCAAAAGAGTGTGTTTCATCCATAGAATTTGTGCACAAAAACTACCAGTTGCAATGTATTCTACTTTAGTAGTAGACAAAGAAACTGAATTCTATTTCTTACTACACCAAGATACTATGGATTTTCCTAATAAATTACATGTTCTAGATGTGCTTTTTCTATCCAACTATCAACCAGCTATGTTAGCATCTGAAAAACTTATTAATTCAAAATATTGTCATGTTGGATAAAACAAAGCTAAATTTCCAATATGTTTAAGATATTTGAATATTGTTTTAACAACAATAAAATTATATTCTTTTGGATTAGCTTGAAATCTTTCACATATACACACACTAAACATAATATCCGGTCTACTAGAAGTAAGGTAAAGTAAGACTCCAATAACACCTCTTTAGATAGTTTGATTCATTGGTTTTCCAGTTTCATCAACATCCAACTTATAAATAGTACTCATAGGTGTATCACTTTTCTTTAACACTATCCAAACCAAATTGTTTTCAAATATCATTATTATATTTACTTTGATTCAAAATAATTCCATTTTCATTTTTAAAAACTTGAAATCTAAGAAAATATTTGAGTTCTCCCATTAAACACATTTCAAATTTATTTTGCATACTTTTTGAAAAATCAGTATATAAATAATGTTTTTAGATCCGCAAATAATATCATCAAAATAGATTTGTGCTATCAAAACATCTTTATAAATTCAGTTAATAAAAATAGCTGGATAATCAATCCCTTTTGTAAATCCTTTTGAAAAAATAAAATTTCTAAGTCTATCATACCAATATCGTGGAGCTTGTTTTAAACCATATATTGCTTTAGAATGTTTGAAAAATTGATTTGGAAAATGAGTATTAGTAAATAAAAGTGGTTGTTCAACAAAAACATCTTCAATTATAAAACCATTTAGAAAAGAACTTTTAACATCTATTAGATATAACTTGAAATTCAGATGAGCGACATAGGCAAGTAGTATCCTTGTAGGTTCTAATTAGGATACAGGGTAAAAGGTTTCCTCGTAGTCTATTTCTTCCACTTGACTATATCATTTTCCAACTAGTCTATCTTTATTTCTAACTATACTTCCAGACTCATCAACTTTGTTTCTAAAACCCCATTTAGTACCTATGGTCATATTGTCCATAGGTCTGAAAACTAATTCCCTTACTTTGTTTTTTTCAAATTGATTTAATTCTTCTTGCATTGCCATTACCCAAAATTCATCATTGATTGCATCCTTGATAATTTTGGGTTCTAATTGTGAAAGAAATTATTGATGTTAAACCTGGTTTCTTAGAGAAGATCTAGTCAATGTCCCACTATCAGGATTACCATCAACAACATATAAAGGATGATTCTTTTGAATCCTAGTTGATCCAATATAGGCGGTACAAGAAATTTCTGGTTCATCTCTAGATTCGGGTTCAATAGAAGCAGGTTCTAGAATATCTTCAGAACTGGTTGTCTTTACAGCAAGTTCATTGGTATTATCATTATGTTCAGAATAGACAGATTTTCATCAAGATTTTCAATTGAAGATTTGGGTTCATGTAGATCAGTTTCATCAAACTTGATGTGAAAAAATTATTCCACACATTTCGTTCTTTTATTAAACACTCTATAGGTTATTCTAGTTATAGAATAACCAAGAAAAATTCCTTCATCACTCTTAGAAGAAAACTTGTTGAGATTGTCCATAGTATTGAGAATAAAAACATTGCATCCAAAATATCTAATGTAACTAACATTAGGTTTCCTATGATTCCACAAATTATAAGGGGTTTTTTTGAGAACAGGTCTAATCAAGACTCAATTTATAATATAACAAGCTATGTTTATAGATTCAGCCCAAAAGTAAACAGGCAGGTCATATTCATTAAGTATCGTTCTTTCAATTTCTTGTAGGGTTCTATTTTTCTTTCTACTACACCATTCTGCTGAGGTGTTCTAGGGGCAAAGAAATTGTGACTATATCCATTGTGTGTGAAATAAGATTAAATCTCATGATTTCCAAACTCACGACCATGGTTACTTCTCAATGACATAATCTTAAGTTGACTAAGGTTCTCTATAGACATGGAGTATTTAATAAATTATGAACAAGCTTCAGTTTTGTGAGCTAAGAAGTATACCCAGGTGTACCAAGAGTAGTCATCTACTAAGACATAGACATAGTTCTTCCCATTTAAACTAGAAACTCTATATGGTCCAAAGAAGTCCATGTGAACTAACTCAAGAGGTTGAGAAGATGAAACTTCTTTCTTTGATTTAAAAGATACATTATGTTTATTTCCCTTTTGACAGGGATTACAATCATTATCAACTGGGAATTCAAGTTGAGGTAGGTCCCTAGCTAAGTTCTTCCTAGTCAGTTTTCTATGTGAATGAATGTTGCAATGTCTTAATCTTCTATGCCATAGCCAGGACTCATTATGAAAATCATTTAAGGAAGTAATAATTTGTATAGATAAATAAATAAAATCAACTACATAAATATTTTCATTTATCAAAGTAGAAAATACTAAAACATTTTTAGAATTAAGAACATTTCAAGAATACTTTTCAAATTTAACATTGAAACGATCATCACACAAATGAGAAATACTTAACAGATTATATTTAAGTCCATCAACAAATAAAACATTGGAAATTAAAACATAGTTAGTGTTACCAATATGGCCTAGGCTGATGATTTTTCCTTTAGAGTTATCACCAATGGTGACATGGCCTCCATCAACCTTGATTAAACTCTTGAAGAATGAGTAATCTACAGTCATATTCCTTGAACATCCACTGTCCAAGTACTATGCCTTTTTATGGGAACATTTCAAGCTAGTTACATTGGATGTGTTTGTCATGAAACACATATCAGCTTTTTGATATTTTTCATCCTGATTAGAATCAGAATCACTTGAACTGTCTTTTGAAGCACTCAATGTTTCTTTCATAGATTTTTTATACTTATTTTCCTTGTAGTAATATTTCTTCTTGAACATCAATTTTGGACACTCTAACTTTACATGTCATTTCCTTTTGCACTCATAGTAGACAATGTCATCACATTTATTAGGATTCTTCAAATCCTTCTTCCAATGAACTTTATTATCATACATTCCCTTATATTTTGATTACCTGAAGAATTTATTCTTCCTATATAACTTCTTGAATTTCCTAGCTATTTGAGTCATCTCAGCATCATTATTATTATCTGAACTTTTAGTTGTTGAGATTTTAGTAGGTATGTGAGCTTTCTCTTTATCCATGCTCTTTGAGGTAGTAGACTTAAATGCCACTGACTTCCTTTTTGGTTCATCATATTATTCCTTATTCACATTATGTTCTTCTTCATACATCGTAAGCTTACCAATTTATTCCTTAACAGGTAAAGCACAAATATCAAATGATTATCTAATTGAAACTGATGTGCCTATCCATTTTTCTGGTAAACATCATAACATCCTCAGGATCTATTCTTTTGCAGGAACAAAATTTCCATGCGAGCTCATAGTTTTGACAATCTCATTGAACCTGAGATACATGTTTGAAATGGGATCATTAGGATTCATTTTAAAATTATCATACTTAATAGTATAGGTATTCAATATCATTTCATTAACATTGGCTGTTATCTCATGAGAAACACACAATGTATCCCATATTTCATAAGATGTTTTATAAGAAGATATGAGATTAAATTATTCATCTCCAAAATCACAATACAGAGCATTCATTTTTTATAGTTATTAAAGTAGGCAATTTTAGTTGGTTCATCCTAAGTAGTTCTTTCAGTTTTTGGAATCTTATATTGAGTCTCTATAGCAGTACAAATATCAAATCCCATAATCTCTAAATGAATTTTCATTTCAAGCTTCCACTGATCATAATTTGCACCATTAAATAAGGGTGTATTATTGGTACCAAAACCTTATAATCTATTATACATAATCAGATATTAGAAAATATATTTAAAGAGATTATATTTAGAACTAACAGAAATTTAATATCATTAGTATACAACTAAAATCATAGTTGAAAAACAGAGTGTTTCAAAAAACTTTAATAATAAACAATCATCTGATCCCAAATGTTGGTCGAAGTGGATACTCAAAGGGGGGGGGGGGGCGTGGTGAATGGTGTTCCAATTAAATTGTTTTTTAAAAATATTTCTATTCAATTCCCCCAATTAAAAACTATGTTATGATATAGTGAATTTGTAAAACTGTAAGGGTTTAGTTGGGTTCTCAAAAGAGTGATTAGGTATTAGGTAATTTAATCAGAATATTAAATTATCTTGTGAAACTAACCTACTGATTTACAATAGTTACAAAAACTTTCTAGATTAACTATCAAAGTCACTTTAAAACTATATTATATTTCAATGTAGTTAGCAGCATAATATTCAATATAGATTAAAACCAAAATAAGTAAACACATCATTTTTAACACAAGAGGTTCAGTCTCATTGCGAGACGTAGTCCTTTCAAACAATTTATATAAAATTCATCCTCACTTTGGATGGGGGTAAACAACAGTACAAAGACTGTTCAGGTACTAAGAACTCTACCACAGTTATTTGTGGGTAAAAAACAACAGCACACTGGCTATCCAGCTCCTACTTGTCCTATACCACAATCCATAGTGAGATACAAGGGAGTTATAGATTGTCTATGTGAGGATTTAAAAATCATCCACTTTTGAACAAGAAAAAATGTGTGTATAAAACAATGCAGAGTATACACACTTCTCAAAATGTAAATAAAAGAATCCCTGAGAGAGAGTAGATCTGAGTTTTAGAATGATCTAGTGATTTGAAGTGCAGCTTTGGACTCCTTTGATTAATCAGGAATGCATCTGAGTCCTTCTCTTGTTTTTTTCTGAAAAATAGAGGGTTGTTTTCTTCAACGTTAGTTTGATCAGCTTGAGTGTATGAAAATCTCGTGTAGTTATTCACTACTTGGTTAAGGTGTAGCTTATGTCCTCTTCTTTAATGAATGGTGTCATGTATGGATGTTCTATTCTAGTATGGATGTAGCATTTCTTTTCTGTGTATATGCACTACTGTTCAGCACTCTTCAGTTTTTATTTTTAGCACACCCATACCCGGCCTTTGTCCTTCCTTTTATATATTTCATCTCTGGCAATGGGAATGATTACCTTTTTATAGGTACGAGGTACAGTTTCTTGACATGCCAACAACTATCATTAAATAACATTAATTGCACTAAAATCATCAAATATGACCATTACCATTATTTTAATAATATTGAAAAAGTATAGAGTTTAGGTATCAGTGATTGGTTGTCTTTCATCAGTAGCTCCCTGTCGGTAGACTTATAACAGTGGACATTGTATATCGGTGAGCTCCTATCAGTAGCTCTTTGTTCTTGTACCGGTAGCTCCTTGTATTGGAATCAGTTACTCAGTGTATCAGTAGCTCTATGTACCGATGACTCCTTATATCCGTAGCTTTGGTCTATAAGTAGCTCTGAGTAGCGGTGATCTTCTATACAATGGTGAACTTCCTAGAGATATACTTGCTTATACTGGTATACGAACTCTAACGGTAGCTCTACGTATATCAGTAGCTATTTGTATCAGTGGACTTTATATATCGGTATCTTGGGTGTCTTGGTAGACTTCTATTAGTGGCATTGGCTTACAAGTGGACTTATACATACTGGTAGCTATGTTCTTTTTCAAGGACTGTCTATTCATTATTGTGGTGACCTTTGTCTATTGGTAGACTAAGTACCCGTAGGTCTCTGTTTGTCTGTATCAATAGCTATGAGCATATCAATGACTTAACACTTATCTATTCTATGAAAAATATATCTTGATTGAGTTAGAATTATGTTAAAGTATGATTAAACATAGATATGCATTGATTTATGTTTTCCAATGATTATTTTGATATTCATCATAAATATATAGAATTATATGTATATATCAAGATTATAAAAACTTATTAAATAACGACTGGGATTATCAAAACAGGTGAGTTGAACAGTTTACTCTGCTAATGTGAATGTTATTGAAAAGGATAAGGAAGGAAAACAGGCTTGAGCAGATAAATATGATGAACAGGATAAAAGAACGTTGTTAATAATTTTCATAAGGATACTGACAATGGTAATCCTAATGAAGAAGAAAAATGAGAATCAAATATTTAAAATGATGAGGATGAAACTAAAAAAAATCATCCCAAACATAGGAAGAAAGTGGAGGATCAAAACATTATTGTTGAACAACATCAGATGGTTTTAACAAAAAGAACATCATGTTCAACCAAAAAGGTTTCCTGATGAATTTTTCATTTCTCTATGTTTTGAAACTAAAAAACACATTATCATAAAGAAAATTTACTTTCTCTAAGTATTATTTTCATAAGATAAATTTCATTTCTCTATGGATAATTTTTATCCTTACTCTAGTATTCATTTTCCTCCCAAAACAATGTTCATTTTATTACTAAGTCAAATATTCAAATCATTATCTAAAACCTATGAATCATATAGTTTTTTTGGATATGGAGTCTTCTATTTTAAGATTCTAAATTCTCTAAAATTTAGACTTTTAATTCTTTGAAATTCAAATTCTGAATTATTTAAAATTCATATTCCGAATTCTCTGAAATTAGACACCAAATTCTCTGAAATAATGATTTGGAATTATCTAAAATTCAGACTCCAAATTCTCTGAAATTCAAAATCTGAATTCCCTGAAATTCAGACTCTAAATTCTCTAAAATTCAGACTCCAAATTCTTTGAAATTCAGACTCTTCATTCTCTGAAATTCAGATAGCCAATTCTTTGAAATTTAAACTCTGAATTCTATAGAATTTTGATTCCAAATTCGTTGAAATTCTTACTCTGAATTTTTTATAATTATGACTCATAATTCAATAGAATTTGGACTCTGAATTTATCATAATTCTGACTCTAAATGCATTATAATTTTGACTCTGAATTCAATGGAATTCAGACTCTAGAATCTATATATTTTAGACTCCAAACTATTTGAAAAACAGAATCTGAATATCAATGTTTATATAATCATATTTTTTATATGTTTAGACTCTGAATTATATTTTCCCCATGAATCCAAATTTTCTCATTTGATTAAGATTCTTCATATCCCTATATATGGTTTGTTACAATGAGACAATGGAATACAATATATTTCTATCTAACCATTGGTTGAGTGACATGGGTATAGGTCCCTCCGCAATTCAAGGAAAAATATGACTGTTAGAGGAGGGATCCATCCATTGAAGCGTTTCCTATAAGTATGAGATCAATAATAATATATATATGTTATATGTTGGGATGTTGCAAAGTGGTTTCTATAGATAGAATATCATACCTTGTGCGCTTTCTGAACATATTGTTCAGCCGTTAACATCTTGTTCAGCTTGCTTTGTGTGACTCTGATTGTTGCTGAGTACAATCAAGATCTACTAGGGATAAGAAGAAAGTGGTTCTAACTACCTTAAATATTGAGGGAATACCCTGGTGTTTGTAATAAAGACTTTCTTGAAAGTATAAATCAATGGAACTTGATTCAAGGTTGTGGGATACCATACTCTTTGAGTTAAAATTTTTCCAACTTGTTACTTGTTTTTGTTTCATGTTTTATATCCACAACATTTTGATAAAGAAAAAAAGAATAACTTTTATATACATTATTTTACATTAACATACTCTAATAAATAAGATTATATATGCTTTAAGTAGAATATTTCTGTAAGAAAACTATTCTTATGTTTCTTTTTTGGGTTCATATTTTCGGACCCTAAGAATGTTTGTTGTATTGTTAAGAATCCAAGTGGGTTTTTGAATATACCTACTTTAAATTTGTTAAACATAGTTTTCCTCAAGGTTAAAAATGAATGTTTTTAAACTTATAAATCACCTCCCTCTTGTAATTGAGCATCTATGTAAACTATTTAAATCTTATAATTGGTATCAGAGAAAGGTCTTTGAAGTACTTATACTCACATATAAGTTCTCTTGCACATGTTTTCATTGTTCTAAATTATTCTAGATTATTTTTTCTTGTTCAAGTATTTCTTAAAGAATTTTATCTTTCTTTATATATATATTCTATTAACGAATATTTTGGAAAAGTATTTTCTTATAGAATGGAAGGATTAAATGTTGGTTCCATTGACAAAATTAATCCTACCAGACCACCAATTTTTTATGGTAATGATTATCAATATAGGAGAGATAGGATGAAGTCTTTTGTCATTTACACTTTAGTGGACAATATTTTAATTCTCACTAGGTATTTCCAAATTCCATACAATGAAGTCAAAACCTTCACCAATCAGTAAAAACAAGAATATCAACAAAATTACAAGGTACACAATACTTTGTTGTGTTCTATAACCAGGAATATCTATAGTAAAATATCTTATTGTGAACATGCCAACTGAATCTAGAAGAAAATTGAAGCTACACATTTTGGGGATTCTAAAGTGATAGAAACTAGAAGAGCTATGTTAAGAGCTGAATATCATGGATTCTTATTTTATTATGGAGAACCTGTTTGAAAAGTACATCAATGATTTATGACAATTGTCAATAGCCATCAATATATGAGACAGGAAGGACTTGATGATGAAGTCCTTGTTGATAAGATAATAGATATAATTCCCAATGAGTGGTAATAAAAAACGATATTTATTGATGAGAACTAAAAAGTACCCAACATTACTCTTGATGAGTTATTTGGAACTCTTCTTCATCATGAAACTGGAATGAAGAGAGATTTTGATTTCAACAAAAAGAAGAATGGTAATGGAAGATTATCTTTCACTACAACATCTAAAGACAAGACTCTGGAATGGGTAACCATATTTATGTCTAAGAAAGCTATTGTTATATATGAATCATGTGACAATGATCATTATGAGAATTAATTAGCCAATCATACTTAATGGATGAAAAAGATTGTGGGAACGAAAAGATTTTCCATACATATATAAGAAGAATGATAGAAATGAAAATAAATATTTTGAACTAAGTTATTATGAATGTAAAAGAGATGGGCATATCATACCTGATTGTCCAATGATTATGAGAAAATATTGAAATGAAAATCATTTTGTGTGAAATAGAATGAAGTATTACAACTCTAAGGCTCAGAAATTTTTGAATGAAAATGACCCCTGTAGTTCTAGTGGTGGTAACTCTTCAGAAAAATCTTCTGATTATGAATATTTTGTCCAGGAGAATATTTATCTTATAGCCAGAGTACCTATTGAAAATCATTGTCTTATGGTTAAGGTACACAAAGACGAATCCTTAACCAATATGTCTTTAAATAATGTTTTTTCTAATGAAAAATATTATGAGTCTTCAAATGATGAATCTTCCTTAGTAGAAGATAATACCTTACCCTCATTCGAATAAGTATCTAGATTTTCTAAACTTCTTGAAAATTAAAATTGTAAGATAAAAAATAAGTTAGAGAAATAAAATTAAAGATTTTTTTTACCTAAATAAGTACCAGATCTTTCTAAGGATCATCATCCAAAGAATTTCTATTTAGAAAACCGTTCTAAAAACCATAAGGAAGATAATTATGAGAATGATAAACATTCTAAGGATCTTGGAAATATTATTTCCAAGAAAAATGTTTTATAGGATAACTCAAAATCCAAGACTAATCACTATGAGGATAAAAAATTGGCAATCACACTAATATCAGAAATTTTTTCCTTGAAAAATATTTTATCAAATTTTACTATGGGAAGGAAATAATTTGATAGAATGTATTCACAACTTCTTCCTATAATGAGTAGTTTTGGGATTGGTTATACTCATTAAAAACCTATTTTTATTAAAAAATATTTTGTACCCAAAAGTACTCCCTTTTCCAATAACTATCAACATGGTAAAAATTGGGAGAAAATTTGTTCCTTAAATAAAACTGAATTCATAGGTTTTCATAAGGTGTATTTTTCTATGAAAATATGGATTATTAATATTTTACTTTCTATCATTTCTTGATCCAAACATGTTTGGATTTCAAAAAACCGACTCTTTCATTTTTAGGAAAATAAAGAATATCCAACTGTAATACATAGTAAATAGATAGTGGATTTTTATATTATATGACTGGTAGGAAAAACATTTTTGAAAAGATTATCAAGAAGAATTGAGTAAAACTATCTTTCATAGAGAATGGTCAGGGTGAAATTGTTTGTATATGTAACATTGTTCTTCTTGAAAAAACATTAATTTCAAATTTTTCATTTGTTAAAGTTATTATGTACAACCTCATTACCATATGCCAATTATGTGATGAAGTTTACCTTGTTAATTTTAGGGATGATAAATTCATAGTACACAATTTCAAGGAAGATTTTATTCTTTCTTCCATAGGCATGAGAATTTTTATTCACATAACATAGAAGACCATAGGTTCTAAGATCTACCTTGTCTTAGTGCAATGAAAGATAAATATTGGTTGTGGAATAGAATTTTAGGACACTATAACCTTAGGAACCTATGTAAAATCTAAAAGAAAATACTTGTTAATTATCTATAAGATGAAAGATTTGATTCTATAATTTTTTTTGATCCTTGACAATATAGAAAGAGACATAAGTCAGGCATTAAATCAATTAGTGAAGCCTCAAAATTTTATGCATTATAGTTAGTACATATAATTCATTTGGGTCCATCACAAACTATAAGTATTGAAGGAAAATATTATTTATTTTTCTTAGTTGATAATTTCACTAGATTTTCATGGGTCTATTTTCTAGCAAATAAATATGATGGTTTTTCTTATTACAAAAATTTTAGAGCCCAATATATAAATGAGAAAAACCTTCAATTGAAAAAATGTCAAAGTGATCATGGAAAAGAATTTTAAAAATCATATTTTGAACCTTTTTGTAGTAAGAAAGGCATTACTCATAACATAAAAGCTCCAAGAACTCCTCAAAAAAATGGTGTTGTTTAAAGAAGAAATCAAATTATTAAAGAGATAACTAGAAATATGTTGAGTGAATATTCTATTTCTAATCACTTTTGGGCTGAAGCTGTTATCACTTCTTGTTATACTATAAATTGAATTTTAACCATGCCTTTTCTTAATAAACACCTTATGAATTATAGACTAGTCGAAAACCTATAATTTATTACTTCAAAGTATTTGGTTGAAAGTTATTAATTCTAAACACTAATGGTAACTCAAATAAATTTTCACACAAATCTAATTATGGAATTTTATAAGGCTATTCCACTACTTATAATGCCTATATAGTTTTTAATAAAAATAATTGTTCTATTGAAGAAACGATTCATGTAAAATTTAATTAAACTGAACCTTTTGTTTTTAACCAACACTAACCTATATCCTCATATGTGTTTTCAAAAATTGATTATCAGCCCTTGATAGAAGATTCTTCAAATAAGGAAAATTTTCTAGAAAATATTTATGGAACATTTACCCCATAATATTTTATATATTATTTTGATGAAGTTTTTTTAAAAAATTTAAATTGGTTGTTTCTTAAGAACTATCCCTGTGATAGTATCATTGGTGACATAAATCATCCTGTAAGGACTAAATGTTTTTTAATAAATGATGTAGAAAATCTAGAATTCCTTTCCCATTTATAACCAAAAATAACAGATTAATATTTAGGCAAGGATGATTGGATTATATCCGTGATAGATGATCAAAATGAATTTGAAAGGAACAAAGTCTGGACCACGGTTGAAAGGCCTAAGGAAACATCCGTAATTAGAGTAAAATGGGTCTTTAGAAATAAATGTGATGAAAATGGAATAATTGTATAAAATAAATCTTGATTAGTTGATAAAGGCTATAATCAACAAGTAGGAATAAACACTAAAGAAACCAATAATCCAATATCTAGACATGAATCTATTCAAATTTTACTTTACCTTACAACATTCATTAATTTAAAACTTTTTCAAATGGATGTAAAGTCTTATTTCCTTAACGGATACGTTCAAGAGGAAGTTTATGTTAAACAACCTCCTAGATTTGAAGACACAAAATATCCTGAACATGTTTAGAAACCTACCAAAAATTTATATGGACTTAAACATGCCCTTAAAAACTTTTATGATAGACTAAAATGATCTTTGTTACCAAATTATTATGTTAAGGGAACTATTGATACATCTAATTTTATAAAGAATGAAAAGAAAAATGTGTCAATTGTTCAAATATTTGTTGATGACATTATATTTAGATTAAATTCGAAATATTTAACTGACAAATTTTTGAATCTTTTGAAATCTGATTTTAAGATGAGTATGATGTGTCAGTTAACAATTTTCTTAGGTTTTCAAAATTTGAAAAAACCAGAAGAAAACTATATATCTAAAAATAAGTATATTAAATATCTTCTTTAAAAGTATCGATATTAAAACACTAAAATTATAATTACTTCAAACGGTACTGGAAATACTATCGATCTTGATGATGCTGGAAAACCAGTAGATCAAACATTCTTTAGAGGTATGATAGAAAGTTTACTATACATAATGTCTAGTCATCCCTATTTAATGTTTTCAGTATTCTTATGTGTAATATATCAATCTAATCCAAAGAAAACTCATTTAAAAGTAGTAAAAATATTTTTTATCTATTTAAAGAGAACTATTGATTTAGGAGATTTCTATACATCTAAAAATGATTTCGTTTTAAATGGTTTTTCATATTTTTTATTTTGGTGGATTTAGAATGGATAGATAAAGTACATCTGGAACATTTCATATATTATAATATTCATTAGTTTATTTATTATGCAAAAATCAACTCTCAATATCACTTTCCACTGCTGCTGTTGAATATGTAAAAGATAGAAGTTTTTGGGATCATGTTTTGTGGATTCAACAGACACTCATAGAATATGGCATGAGTTTTACCAAAAAAATACTGGTTTATAACATATGTGCAATTTTCCTATGTAAAAACCATTCACATCAATATCGTGAAAAACACATTGATATTAGGCATCACTTTCTTAGGGATCACACACATAAAAGATATATAATTCTTTAACTTATCAGAATTCATGATCAACATGCTGGTACTTTTAAAAAAAATTTACCCTTTAATATATTTTAATACATTAAAAACATTTAGTAATGATAACAATAATGTAATCCTCCATATTAACTTTTTGTTGAAACCCATATCGTTACATTAAGAATATTTTTTTCCTAGGTTGGTGAATTTAATTGTATAAAATTTTTTTTAATCATTTTATTTGTAACTAATTTTTTTTAATAAAACATTTTTTAACCAAAATATTTATTTCTTAATCAAATTTTTTTTCGGAACCCAAATTTCTCGGAATCTAAAATTCCGGATTCAAAATGTACTTTTCCTTTAAAAAAATTCAATAAAAAATAATTTTTTTTTTCATATATAATTTTATTTATAAACAACACAGAAGGTATGTTTTCATACTTAAATTGAATTAATAATATTTTTTTCTTGCTGGTATTTCTATCTTGTTTAAGGAAAACTCTATTAGATTCACTTTCCATAAATCTGATTTTTCCTTAAAACCTCAGAAGATATGAACCTACTAAATATTTTTTTGGAATTAATCTCAACCATCAGAACAGATCATGTTTATTTCAATAGTTATATCATTTTGGGAATTCAAACCCTTACTTTGACACCATTGAAAGGCCCCCTATTCATCATCCCACATTGGTTTCAAGACATTTTGTGTTGATGCTATACTCCTCTTCAAATAGATCGTTACTTTTTTTCAATGTTTTCTTAGGCTACATATGTCGCTGGAAGCTTCCCCATATAAATAGAAATCTTTAGTTAAGGAAATCAAGGATTAAAAAATATATAGTAAATGTTTGTTTGACCCAAAATTATTTTCTAAGAATAATTTCTTGATTACAAAAAATATTAAGCAGAATGGATGGAAGAGTTTTTGAATAGCCAATCTAAAGAGTCAGGATCGGGTTTACCCTAACAAACTTTATAATTATATTATTTAGTATGGTTTTATGAGGAAGGTGGAAAGGAGAAGTTTTAATTCAAGATCTATGGGAAAAACTATTCCCTATCTTTTAATATGACAGTAAATATTCTTGAAATTCTATTTGAATGTGAGGAAATTTTTTACACACGCTAGTTTCTGGATTAGTCGTGATGTTTTGAGAAGGAAAAGGAAATTGAGTGCCTTGGACTGAAAGGAGTAAAATCACAAAAGATAAACCATATGTCAACAAATTATAGAATGTTATCCTTGTGGGTACAAGGTTTCTTCATTCCTAGAAAAGGAGACACTAAATCCATAAAGAAAAGTGATATCGTTATTCTGAAATTTTGGTTAACATTATAAAAGTAAACCTCATGAATTATATTCTTTTAACAATAACCAATATTCGAAATGTATCTCTGAAATCATTGATCATTATTTATCTTACCATCTTGTCAAGGACTATAGTTCTATACTTATAATCCTTCAAAATTAACCATAGTTCTTAATCATGAACCTTCGATATCTGTTTTCTATTTGATGATACCTTGAGGAGAATGAAATTAGATTCCAATAAAAAGTCCAGAGAGATTTATGATCTTTCTAAAAGAGAGTTCTTATATTTAGTTAAGAATGTGGAAGAATGATAAAATTCCTTAAAAGCACAGAATACGTGAAAGGAAAAAAGAACAAAAAACAAAAAAAATACCATTTTAGATACTCAGTGAGCACCATCAAAGAAAAAAAGAAACAAAACAAATCTTGACGAATTGGTAATAAAGTAGAGGTAATAGAAGAAGAATAAGAAAGAAGGATATCCAAGCATTTTCTTAGATCATGCTAAGGAAAAGGCCTTGAAAATTCAAGATGATGAACAGTATGAATGGAATCAAAAAGAGAAGAAACAAAAGAATTTTTTTTGATGTTGATATTGTTGAAACACTACTCAAGGATACTAAGAAAGCCACTGAATAGATTCTAGTATCAGAATCATTTCTCCAAGAATCATAAATAGTAGACACTCTGGGAGATAAATTTCTAATTCTGGAACCTGTTATGGAAGAAGATATATTCAAAGAAGAATAATTAGATGAAGAACATGATGTTGAATAACATGAGAGTGATGATGTGATAAATAAAGTATAAGAATTCTGTGAGAAATAAATACCTTCAAGCTAACTTTTAATCCAAACATCTCACGTTGAGGTAACTAAAATTGTTTCTCAAGAAAAAGTGGGTGATATATAGGAGGTGGTTGATAAACATACTGATGATGAGAGTAGAAAGCAAAATTCCATTCAACATGATGATGTTATGAAAATTTCTGACAAAGAAGAGGTATGTGAAAATATGATAGTCCAACTTTAGGATAGTGAGCATGAGTTTCTAGAGGATGAGAAGGTTATTTCCAAAATTGATAATGGAAAATATGTGGTTGATGATACACATAAGAAGGCTATGGTTATTAAGGCTATGAAGGATGATGGTGGTTTATCCAAGAGAGAAGATGAAGACATAGACATAGAATCACATCTTTTAAAGGAATTAATTTATGAAGCTTCAACTTTTATGGGTTAGGATTTTGTTTTTCATCCATTAAAGAATTTAGTAAACATCATTCATTTTTTTCTATGTATTGTTTCAAGATTTCAATTGCATTAACACTCTTTCAATCAGAAGACATATTTTGTCGGAATGCTCTTGAAAGAAGTCATCATGATTTAGGAAGATTTAAAAACTTTTCTTATTTTTTAGGATGCTCATAAAAGATCATGTAAGGAAATTAAAAAATGGCCTAAAAGTACAATGGAAGGCTTGAGAATTTTTTAGTACTTCCATGATTTAATGAAAGTGGTTTTTGATAAGTCATATGACATAATAAAAACCCTTTCATTAAGTTTTATAGAGAAGTTAAACCTTGAGAAAGTATCTTAGATGACAGAAGAGAGATATCTAAATGAAAAGTTAAATTCAGTTGCTTTAAATATGAAGTGAGAAAGGGATCTCAGAGAAGAATTTCAAGAAATCTTCAATCAGCAAGAAGAAGAAGTGAAGTCTCAGGCATAAATCCTTAAATCTCAATATGAAAAAATCAAGGCTCTGGAAAAGAAAAGTAAGGATCAAGAATTGTTGGTCATATTGATTGAGGAAGGTCATAAAAAGTATAACTAGTTAAATGATACATTGATGAAGATCATGCCGAATGAAAAGAAGGATGAGTGAATTTCCTGGGATTCCGATCTTTTGTTGTATTTTTTCCCTGTATTAAATTTTCCTATCATAATGAAAACATTTCTATCCTTCAATTATATTTTTTATAGTTCTAATCTTTTAGGAACTAATTTTTCATTCTCTATATTCCTTTTTAAAAATCAAAAAGGGGGAGAAAAGAATGTTCAAAAGAATATAATGTAAAAATAAGGTAATTCCTTAAGTAAGGGGGAGTTTACTTAAAGAAGAATTTCTTATGAAATAAAAAGTAAAATATATCTATGGAAGTTAGGAATATGATCCATAGGAATTTAAAAACCTAGGAGGTATTTAGTTGTATTCATCATGGTTCATGATTAAAGGGAGATAAGTTTTTTATTTAAAAGTTCATAAAGAAAATTCTTATTCCATATATTATTTTAAGAAATAATGTTTATTCTTTCAAAAAAGGGGGAGATTGTTGAGTAAATAATATTTTCTTATTACTTTCCCATTTGTATATGTTTATCAAATCACAAACACTCTATCTTAAGGAAAATTGTCTTTCTCTATGAGTTATTTTCTTAAGAATAATTTTCTTTCTCTAAGGGAAAATTTTTCCTTACTCTGCTTTTCATTGTCCACGCAAAACCAAGATCATTTAATTACTATGTAAAATATTTGTATCCGTATCAAAAACCTTAGAATCTTATAGTTCCTTGGATAATGAGTCTTTTATTTTCAGAATCCGAATTCTCTAAAATTTGAAATCCGATGTTTCTAAAATTCAGATTCTGAATTCTAAAAAATTCAGATTCCTGATTCATTGAAATTCAAACTCCGAATTTTCTAAAATTCATATTCTGGATTCTCTAAAATTCTGACTCTAAAATCTCAAAAATTAAGAATATGAATTTTCTAAAATCCAGATTCTGATTTCTCTAAAATTTACACACTAAATTCTCTGAAATTTAGATTTTAAATTCTATGAAATTTAGAATCTGAATTCCATTGAATTCTGACTCTGAATTTCATAAAATTTGGACTCAAAATTCCTCAGAATTCCATCTCTGAATTTATTGGAATTCAGACTCCCGAATCTATAGAATTCAGACTCCAAACTATTTAAAAAATAAAATCTAAATATCCATGTTTATATAATCTGATATTTTATATGTTTTGACGTTGAATTTTATTATTCCGTATATTTTGGATTTTCTGATTTGATTATGCTACTTCCCTTCCCTACACATGTTTTTGTTACAATGAAACGATGTCATACAATCTGCTTCTAACTAACTGTTGGTTGAGTGACATGTGTACAGGTCCCTTCGATATTCAAGGAAAAATATGATCATTGGGGGAGGGATCTAACCATTGAATCGTTTCATATAAATATGAGCTGAATTGAATAAGATCAATAATAATCGATATAGATATTACATGATATGATGTTGTGAAGTGAATTCAAGAGAGAGTCTCTCATGCCTTGTGTGTTTTATGAATATCTTGTTCAGCCGTGAACATCTTCTTCAGCATGCTATGTGCGACTCCGATTATTGATGAGTACAATCAAGGTCTTCAGGGAATAAGAAGATAGAGGTGTCAACTTCCTTAAATATCAAGGGCTTTTAGGGATATCAAGATAGATTCAGATATTCCTATCAAGGTATTACCCTGGTGTGGGTATGATAGACTTTCCTAAAAGTATAAATCAAGGGACCTTTATCGAAGTTTTTTAGATACCCAACACTTTGGGTTAAATGATTTCCTACTTGTTAATTGTTTTTTATGTTTTATAACAATTTAATTTTGATAAAAAAATGAAATTATAACTTTCATATACTTTATTGTACTTCTACTTACTCTGATAAATATGATTCTATACACATTAAGGCATCATTTTTCTCTAAGAAAAATATTCTTACATTTCTTTTCTGGGTTCATATTTTCGAAACCTAAGCCCTTTTCTTGTATAGTTAAGAATGAAAGAGGGTTTGTGATGTTACCTTGTTTAATATTGATAAAAATAGTTTTCCTTATTGATAAAAATGAAAGTTGTTAAACTTTAAATTGACCCCCCTCTTGTAATTGAGCATCTACATAAACTGTTTAGATCATACATATCAAAATACACTGCAAAAACTTATTTTTATTCAAAAGTAGAGATGGATAATTTGAATTAATCCATTGATCATCTATAATGGGTTAAGTATATGAATGAATATTTTCATTAGATATAAAATAATCATACATGGGAATTTATACCTATTCCAAATAACAGAAATATTATTGGTACACAGTGAATTTTCAAAAAACATTAAATAAATAAGGTGAAGTGATACAGATCAAGGCATGATTAATGTAAAAAGGTTACTCAAAAATTGAAGGTGTTGATTTTGATGAAAACTTTTCTCGGATGAAAAGGTTTGAAACAATTAAAATCATTATTTCTATTACATTATAAAAAAGATACAATATTTTTCAAATGGATGTATAGTCAACATTTAATAATGGGGATCTTGATGAGGAATTTTTCATTGAACAACCATGTATATTTATTTTTTGGAAAAATCATGAATGTCTCAAAGGCCTTCTTTTTTTATTTTATTATAGATAATACCCCTTTTAAGGGTTGAAGGGGAACCCGAACATGAAATGTAGGCCAAAGGCACAAGGCCCTACATGACCTGAAATACATTACCTGAAGGCCTAGGGGAAAACCATGCCCAATACATGACCCATATGCCCAGCCCACTAGAACTGCCCCTCCCCAGCTTCTACATCATTGATTACCTTTATCTCCCTAACTGCTTTTCTAATCGGCTAGCATTTCCCCGTACAAAGCTACATGTTGCCCGGTCCTGATGGCGATTGTCATGCCCTCTCATTCTTCCAATCTGGTTAACTCTGCTTCTGGAGAATGATATTGGTGCTCTGATCCTCATCTTGGGCATGCATTGTGTGAACTGGGATACTTCATGGTCTTCAATGGCCCGAAGTCCCTGAGACCCATAGGCCCAATCCAGTCGTCCAAAAGCCCAAATCAGGTGAAAATTCTGGGTGATACAGTACAAAACAGTGCCTTCTACAGTGCCTTCTATAGTTCCTGCTAGAGTTTCTACTACAGTACTTCTACAGTACTGCTACAGTACCCCAGAAAATTCACCTCCACCCGGTTTTGAACCTGGGTCTCTTTGTTGCCAAGCAGGAGCCCTTACCACTCGGGTACGGGCTCGTTGGCTGGGAAATATTAATGTTATGTTATCAAGCTAAATAAATCCATATATGGGATAAAACAAGCTCTGAGATCATGTTATTCCAAATTTGATATGTTCTTGAGAATGATGAATTTTAATAAAGGAAGTTTTGATTGTAACCTTTATATCAAGGAAAGTCATGCGTTTTATTTCACTATAATTTTATATGTTTATGACATTGTCTTTTCTTAGAATGGTAAAAGATCTTATGAAATATTTTATGAAGAGACAAAAAGAGTTGTTTGAGATGTCCATGATGGGATAAATGAAATAATTTCATTGGTCAAAAATCTTAAAAAAGAATAAACACATTTTTCTTCCATAAAAAACATATGTGAAGGATCTTATTAAGAGGTTTTGAATGGAAAAATTGAAACAAGTTATAACACAAATTTAGGGGGAACTAAGATGATTTAAGATGGATATGTCAAGTAAGTTGATCCAAAATTGTTTCAAAAGCTGATTAGATGTTTTTTATTTTTGACTTCCTCGTAACCTTACATTGATTATGTTGTTATCTTATGTGAAATATTTCAGAATGCTCTAAAATAATCACATTTACTTTCTAGAAAGGTAATTTTTCGATATATCAAAGGCACAAAAAATTTTGGATTCGGGTTGATATCTCAAAATCGAATGACTTTTTTGGGTATTTAGATGTTTATTTTGAACCAAATATTAATAATAAAATATCCACTTCTTATAGAGTATTATATCTAGGAAATAGTTGTGTTAGTTGTCATACCAATAAAAAAATTAGTAACTCTTAGAATAGATAAATTAATGTATTCTGATGCTACTCAAGCCGCTACTCAACTTATGAGAATGAAGACTCTATTATAATACTTACTTATTGAAGTAATGTTACCCTTTATCATAGTTTGTGATAATCATATTTAAATCAACCATACCAAGAATATTCTAAAACATTATAATTTAAAAAATATTTATATAAAATATCATTTAATCAAATAGCATGTGGAGAATAATAAATTGAATGTGGCATATGATCCTACATTAAAAAAGTTGATAACATTTCCACAAAACCTTTTCTGAAGGAACCATTTCACAAATTGAGGTTGAAGACGGGTGTCTAACCTATTTCTCATCAAGGTTGAGGTATGTGTTATTTTCCCTTCTCTCATTATTTCTTTGGATAGTTTTTTCAAAGGGAAATTTTTTCATAAATCTATCTATTGAATATATGTTAATCCTTTTTAGGGAATCATATATAAAGGGAGAGTTATGGGAAACCTATGAGAGTTTTCATAAATCAATCTATTTTATATAGTTTATCCTTTGTGGATTATGTGATTCTTTAGAAGTTGATTCTTGCATTTCAGTTGTGACGAAGTCATCTTGAATACTCATCGTTTGGAAAAATAGATTTGTTAGTGGTTGAAATTTATTAAAGGTGGAAGCTCTACTCAAAAAGTAAGTATATATATATATCTATGTTATTAGTCGATCTCACAAATAAATTCCCAACGTTATGAAAAGGAACTTAAAATAAAAAACGTTGTTTGTTTACTTTTTATACTCGTAAAATAATGACCATTTATCCCATCACAAGTTTGTGGTTTTATTGTTATTAACTTTCTCCTGATCATGTTCTCTACCACTCTTCATCAGAACTTGACACTTAGTTTTTCTTCCATATACAAGTTTTCCTACATGGAATCCTAGTATGAGTTATCTCGGGGGACCTTTGTACTTGCCTTTTTTTCTTTAAAAGTGATAGTTTTATTGACTCTTTTTCCAATGTGGGACTTTCAATGAAGTTAACAAGCCCATTTTTAAAATTTCGAGGACGTAATTTCCAAAATGGGGGAAGAATTTAACACCCTAAGATTTCATAATAAGTTATTTTCTTTAAAGTAATTCAATTACTTGTGCTATACGCAACACTGAGTTCGAGCACACCATGACTTACCAAACTAGCCGTTCCAAAAGAGCTTATGAATATTATTATCTGAATTTTGAATTTTATATATTCCATATAATTTTATAATCCTTATTATGAGTTTCTTAGATATAATTTAAGAACAAATTCATTTTTTCCGATAAAAAAGCATTTTTCAAAAAAATGGGATTTTACCACCTTCTAATGTCAAACCCTTTTTAAATCCAATATTTGAAACTATTTTGTATTAAATTTAATGAAATTAAATTCTTCTTTAAAAATGGAATTAATTTGTTTTTGGATAAATTTTTGGTACTTTTCGGATAACTTTCATATTTTGATGAATACTGAAAAATACTAAATTTTAATTAAAAACAACATTTTTAATTGAAATAATTTTTAGTGATAAAGTATGATTTTGAATGGTTTGCAAGTATAAATAGATTATATTTTTATATTTTAATACAATTTACGTCATTATAAATAATTTCACATTTAAATTTGACATAAAAACATGTCAATCTTTTGATAGTTTTTACTTTTTGAAAACCCACGTTTTGGTTTTGACAACAAGAATTAATTTTAAATTAATTAATTCAACTTCTATGATTTTAATTTGATAAAATAGAATTCATTTTTTTATTCAGAATATCAAAATTATCTTAGGGTGAATTTTTGATATTTTTCAGAAATCTTTTACTTTTTGATGAATAGTGAAAATCACTCATTATTGTTTAAAACTGACTTTTTATTTAAATAAATTTTTATTATATTTAAATTTATTTTCAGTAAAAATATATAAATAATACCTATATATGTTCAATGTAATTCATTGGAGTCATATTATAATAAATTTTTATATATAATTTTTTTTGATCGTTTTACCGTCTTTTACCCACCTTATAGGAGCAATTGTAAATTTGCATAAAAAATAATTTTACCACTTATGTGAGTTTAATTTAAAAAATCCAAGAGACACATTTAACATTAGTAAGAAAATTTCGGTTCAATAAGATCAAAATAATTTTTGGTGAATAGTAACTTTTCACTTTTATTTACCACAGTTAAAAGTAAATAGGGTAATTAAGGGTAAAAATGATATTATAATTACCCTACCACATGTAATAATTCTATTAAATATGTGAAATTTGACTAAAATCAACATTTCTAATTATATATGATCCAATTTGGTCCACTTGGATTAGATTAGGACATTTATTATTATTTTATTTAAAGAAGAGTTAAAAGTGTTAAATTCAATGTTTAATAACTAAATAATTTTTAATATTGGGATAGAAATAAGATAAATTCACTTATAAATATTCATTAGAAAGATAAAAATATTTCCTATTTAATGAATGTTTATTTATAATTTTTAGACATTAAATAATTTTAATTATTTACGACACAATGATGATGTCGTAATTACATTATTAATTAAATATTAAAATAATTGATAATATAAATATCCAAATAATTGTAAATTGAAACTTTTGGTGAATTAAAATAATTTTATCGGTTAATATATCATGTTAGGGTGGATTTAATAAATTTTACTCGAAATAATAATGTTTTAATGGCTTTCAAAAAAATCAAATACTAAATAGTGTCAAAATTGTCATAATTGAATTTTTTAAACAAATACAATATTATTAATTGATATAATATTTATAAGAATATATGGATAGGAAAAAGGACTTAGATAAAGTTACATATATTAAAAATTAACAACTTGGGGTTTTATTGGCTTGTTATAGTATTTTTATTAACTATATAATATAAAAATACAAAGAGACATGATAAATTTCAAACTATTTAACTAAGAGTTAAATCTAAAAAATAAGGTTAATATGGTGACCTAAACATGTATAAAACCAATTTTTTGAAAGTTTTAGACCCAAACCTACCTTATACTTTCAATAAACTATTTTAATCCATCAAAACCTGAAAATTATTTTATTATAAAATAATATTTCCAGCTTTTCCTAAAGTGCACCACACCCCTCTAATAAAATGTCACTCCCCCTTCTCTCAAAATCACACCTCAAAAGCCATTTGTATTGGCCAAACCCTACCGAAATATCCTAAAAACATCCATCACATCAACCTAGGGTCCTTAATTTTATCTTAATACCATCCTAAAGAGCCCTTTTGAACAACCTAAAAGGAAACACCCAAAGAAGAGGTAATAATGTCACCACCCTCTTTTATGTTCTTTTCATCTTCCACATCCTATTTATTTTTTGTTTCCATAACTAAATAATAATTCAGTACCTTCTACATAAATTGATGTTATTATGATTATGGTACATCCATATTAATTATTCTATCCATCTTATAAATGAAAAATTCACTATACGTACGTACGTACGACTTACCATCTCCACGTCGCGGTGTAGTTTTTTTTTCAAACACTTCATTATTTGGATGGGTATAATAATGAGTATAGTTGTTTTAAATAATAAATATAACATGATAATGATTTTTCATATTTTATATACCATCCAATTACATACGATTTCACCATCAATATAATGATATTTTAACTTGTGCGTACGCACAGCTTACCATCTCAACGAACGCAATGAGATTCATTTCCCATCGTAATCATTCAAGAATAATTTTAATTTTATAATAAATAATAATGTTTAAAAAATTAATATACTTTTTGATATGAATAAAATACATCATATACATAACAAAAATGACTTACATAACAAAACATATAAAGGAAAACAAATCATTTAAAAACCAAAACAACGATACTACATAAATATCATTAAAAATCAATATTAAGAAGATCATATATGATATCATATTTATGTATTCGGTTATTTTATAATTTTATGAAAATTATTTCTTCAATATACAGGGGTTTAACCAACCCTATACTAAAGAAAAGTATAAGGTAAGGGGTTTTCATTTCACTTTTATTTGCGTGATATTCATGCTATATTTTCTACTATTACATTTTGTGTGGTGTATGTACTACCCATGACTGTATTATTTTCATAATATAATTTTATTTATGGGTATTTATATCATCATTGGATGATCCTTCTTTAATTGGATGTATGTTTCGTATGTTACCAAATCAGTAAGGGAATTTCAAATTTCAATTTCCACTCATTCAGTTTTACACAAACTTTATTGATTACATTACTCCATGATGATGTTTAAAATAACTATTTATTTACTTATGTATTAATTTCCACTCCCCTTTGTGTGGATATACTTTTGATAAACATAATCAATCCACTTATAAATTCTCAAGTCATCGATATAAACTTGATAAGAGTAATTTTAACTCAATTTCTATTCGTTGAGTTAAGCATCCAAGTCAATGGTGTTGTTTTTACAAGAATATGTGTGAATGTACTACGATTGATTTAAACTGAATATCCAATCAAATTGAGTGTATTTATATTTTTCACACCTTATTATGTCATTTATTTAACCTTAACATAAGGGTGCTGTCTTTATAAAGGAATTCATCCCAACTTACATTCCATTGAGACTTCTTTGTTGTTATGCACCAATTAACTTTTATTTGGTGTATATAATGTACATTGACATAGTATATCATGAATAAATTTATTATCATTATATTATAAAGTTTCATTACCTCAATTATTTGTATTAAAGAATCTCTCATTTTGTTAAGAACTATAACTAAAATATTATTTTAAATGTTTTAAAAATTTATTCATCTAAATCATTCTAATTAATGTCCATGTTTTAAAAATGGTTTTAATGTTTTATTTATATGAACATTAATGATTTAAAATTTATATTCCTTTTAAAAGTTTCAAAGTGAAATGGGACACTTTGATTCAAAAATCTATTTTTAATAGCTTCTTGATTAATAGTGATACGTTTAAATGTTTTCATAAAAATGAGATATTTCTGTCAATGATTTTTACAGATAATTTTCAACTATGTCAACATACTTTACAAGATATTATTCTTGATCGAGGTTTGTTTATTATGATAAATATCATTCATACTATATTGAAGGTTTTGTGATATATTTGACTGTGTATGTGTTATTTTTATTCCATTCATGTTTTGTAGATAAAGTATTGACATATCGTATACTAGTATTAATATGAATGTTTATGTTATGTTTAAACCTTTTCATACGAGGAATGCATTGGAGATTGGATGTGACGGGTGGAGCCCACTATAGCTCCTCGATGCATCAGTAGGTATCATGAGACAAACTAGTGTCTAGGCACAAGGCCTTAACTAAAATTATTTGTAGTCTTGTCACAAATCCTTGACTATGTGGTTATGAAGTCTGACATTATGCATTCCATCATTATGAAATTGGCTATTGAAATTACATGTGATTATTCAGCTAGTCGAATATCAATGTGAATAAGTAAATGGAATTATTTGATTTATATTTTCGATATTATGCTGATGTTTTAAGTTTAAAAGGCTTGTGTTCTAGTCTAATACGTTGCCTTAAATGTGTATTCTTATTTATGACAGTTTTCACTATATTGTTATCCTTACTGAGCATCTGATCTCACCCATTTATTATGTTTTATTTTTCTTAGGATGAAAATTAGTATATTACAATTAACCTCTAGGAATAGGATAAGGGATATATTAGTATTCAAAGGGGATAATTTATTTTTATTTCATGATGTAATGTAAAACTTATGTATGTATCTATTACTTCCAAGGATACTAAAATGATTGGTCTTTCAGGACATGATTCCTTGTATCATGCCAATGTTATGTAATAATGTACCGATTTTTGGTAACTTGGGTCTAGGTGTTATAGTTTTTATCAGAGGATGTTTAGTAAAAATCATGGAAGCTAGATTGAGAAAAAACAGTGATTATGAAACACTACCCTTAGATAGACATTGAGTATTAGTATAGAATAATATCCAAAAAATTTGATAATGTAAATATTATGTGGGTTTCCATGTAATACATCCTTGTTTGGATACGAGCAGGTTGTGGTGGATCTACCACAAATGTACCTAGGAGTTAAAACATCGATAAGGAGTTTTGGGATTGACCTGGGGTATCCCGGTACATGATAACGGGCCTTTCTACACTCTGGGTTATTACACTCCGAGGGATATACTTAGGATAATTCAAATTTTCTTTACAAACCGATTTGAATGATTTTAATATAATATGGGAATAAATAACCTTGGTTAATTCTATAGTGTTTTTGATTTAAAATAATGTGTTATGATATTCTCTAGAATATTTTATGACCCACATTATGTTTTCTTGTGTTAGTCAATAACTAGATTCCAAGGATGTCATAGTAACATTGAACATGTTGTACAAGGTGGGAACGGTGGTGGATATGATCAAAAAAATGGAATAATGATAGGTGTAAAAGATATCATCTTCATGCTGAATCAGTTTACCAAAAATATGATCAATAAAATATATATTAACCAACACCCAGACTGAACAAAGAAAAAAAAGGTGGTGAATGATAAGAGATCCATTAGTGGATACCATATAGAAAAGAAAGCTCAGTTTACATAATGTAGGAAATGAGGAAGGAGAAACCTAGGAAAATGTCTCAATGGAACAAAGAAATGCTTTATATATGGGAAATAAGGACATAAAGTAAATAATTGCCACAGAAAAATGAAGAGTGCTATGGAAGAAAATAAAAATGATCCCAATAATCAATTTACAATCATTTCCTGTAAATGTAGGGGACCTAGTAATAACCCAGGTGAATTACATATTCTATAGGATAACCTCTTGGTCAAGGAAGAACCTAATTGGAAATAAATGGGTAGTGAAATTTTTAAAAGTATTAGTTCTCTTTATTGATGAGGTTACTTTGGAATAATTTTCTCATGTATGTGTAACCTAGAAGTTTGTTTTGTGAAAATTCTATTTTATGAATAATTATCTTCTCTATTATTGATATAGTTATAAACAACCATATGGGATAATTTGATCCTTTAATTTGAGTCAATTACAAGTTATTAAATTTTGGGAAGAAAATGAAAGGTATGAGATAATATTTTTTGTGAAATTATGTTATGGTTATTTTGAGGAATTTATCTCATTTTGGGAATGTTATAAAATATAATTTTGGAAAAAGGAAAACACACAGACCGTGTGAAAACCCATCATGTCAGAAAAATCTATAGGAATTGAACCCACAACCAGAGTGTGATAGGGATTTATCGTGTACCACTAGACTACGTGAAGTCCCCGGTTAGTGTGACTAATTCTTTTTAGTTAAATGATTTTAATGATTAATAATAAGTTGATTTAGGATCTTATGTCTTATTTAATGGATATACATTGTATAGAAAAATATTTTAGTGATTAAATGATAAATGTTATTTTGGAAGATGTTCGCACTGTTGGGAACACTATATGCCTAAGGAAAATAGAATACTACGGGATTTCATTTGATGAGTAAGGGTGGATTTTTATCTATGTTTTTATTGTGGTTTTAAATTGATTTGGGTTATTTAAGGAAATTATTAACTTATCATAGAGAATATGTGATTAGGTTAATTACTTTTATGTATGTGATTTTAAAAATTGTCGATGTTATTTAGAGATACAATTTAACATTGAAGACTGGGTAATCAAATCCTTCTATGTTTTGGGTTTCAATATATGTTTGGATTATATTGAAGGATTTTATGGAAAACTGTTTATTGAATGGTATTTACTGAACATTGGGTATTGTTGGTCTAATTTAAAAATTAAGATTAATATTTATTTCCCTAAAGTATTATCCTTTTGGGGGATCATCTGATCTTGAACTAACCGTTTTGGTTTTGGTTAATTCCTAAAGACAAGGTAAATATATAGTTTATCCTTTGTGGATTATGTGATTCTATAGAAGTTGATTCTAGCGCTTTAGGTGTGACCAAGTCATCTTTAATACTCATCATTTGAAAAAAAAGATGCATTAGTGGTAGAAATTTATTAAAGGATGAAAATCTACTAAAAAATTAAGTATATATATTTATGTTCTTAGTCAATATCATAAATAAATCAAATTTATGAAATGGAACTTAAAACAAAAAACACTGTTTGTTTACTTATTCTACTAAGAAACTAGTAACCATTTATCCTATCACAAGTTTGTGGTTTTCTTATTGCTAACTTTCTCTTGATCATCTTCTCTGTCACTCTTCATCAGAACTTCACTCTTAGTTTTTTATCCATATCAACTTTTTCTTACATGGAATCATAGTATGGGTTATCTCGGGTGACCATTGTCATTCTCTTTCATTATTTTAGAGTGATAGTTCTAGTAAATCTTTTTCCGTTGTGGGACATTCAATGAAGTTACCATGCCCAATTTTAAAATTGAGGAGATGTAATTTCCAAAAGGGGGGATGAATGTAACACCCTATGTTTTTATAGAAAGTTATTTCCTTTAATGAAATTCAATTTCTTGCGCTACACACATCATCGAGTTCGAGCGCACCATGACATTCGAAACTAGCCGTTCAAAAAGAGGTTATGAATAGTATTAAATAAATTTTGAATTTTATATATTTCATATAATTTTAAAATCCATATTATGTGTTTCCTAGACAAAATATAAGAACAAATTCATTTTTTTATGATAAAAGAAGTATTTTTAAAAAAATACGATTTTACCACCTTTTAATGTCAACACCTTTTTTAAAAAAATATTTGAAACTATTATATATTGAATTTAATGAAATTAAATTCTTTTTTAAAATCAGGACATAAAAATAGGGGATAAATTTTTTGTACTTTTTTGATAACTTTCATATTTTGATGAATACTGAAAAATACTAAATATTAATTGAAAACAACTTTTTTAATTGAAATAATTTATAGTGATAAATTATGCATTTGAAAGGATTGTAAGTATAATTAGATTATATTTTTATAATGTAATACAATTAAGGTAATTATAAGTAATTTCACATTTAAATTTGACATAAACACATGTCAATATTTTGATAATTTTTACTTTTTAAAACTAGCTTTTTGGTTTTGACTACATGAATTAATTTCAAAATAATTAATGCAACTTCAATGTTTTTAATTTGGTAAAATGGAATTCATTTTTTAAATTAGAAGATCAAAATTAGCTTAGGGTGAATTATTGATATTTTTATGAAAACATTCAATTTTTAATGAATAGCGAAAACACCCATTATTGTTTAAAACAGACTTTTTATTTAAATAATTATTTATTATTTTTAATTTTTTTTCAGTAATAATATATAAATAATACCTATATATGTTCAATGTAATTTATTGGAGTCATTTTATAATAAATTTAGATATATAATTTTTTTTGATCTTTTTACCGTCTTTTACCCACCTTTTAAGAGCATTTGAATATTTGAATAAAACATAATTTTACCACTTCTGTGAGATTAATTTGAAAAATCCTAGAGACACAGTTATCATTAGTAAGTAAAATGTTGTTCAATAAGATCAAAATAATTTTTGATGAATAGAATCTTTTGACTTTTATTTATCGTAGTTAAACGTAAATAGGGTAATTACGGGTAAAAATGATATTATAACTACACTAACACATGTCCTAATTCTATTTTATAAGTGTAATTTGACAAAAAAAATCTTTGGAATAAAATATGATCCTCTTCGGTCCACTTGGATTAGATTAGAAGATTTATTATTATTTTATTTAAAGAATAGTTAAAAGTCTTAAATTCAATGTTTAATAACAAAATAATTTATAATATATGAGTTAAAATAAGATACATTCATCTATAAATACTCATTAGAACAATAAAAATATTTCATACATAATGGAATTTTATTTATAATTTTTATACATTAAATAATTTAATTTAATTATGACACAATGATGATGCAGTAATTACTTTATTAATGATATATTAAAATAATTGATATTATACACATCCAAATAAATGTAAATTAAGAATTATGATGAATTCAACTACATTTTTAGGTTACTATTACATTATAGGATTTATTAAATAAATTTTAGTTGAAGTAATAAGGTTTTTATGGTTTTCAAAAAAATGAAATACTAATTTGTGTCAAAATTGACATAATTGAATTGATAAAAAAATGAAATATTATTAATTGATATAATATTCCTAAAAATATAATGTTCAACCAAAGGACTTATATAAGGTTATATATATATTAAAAATTAACTACTTGGGGTTTTATTGGCATGTTATAGTATGTTTATTAACCATATAATATAAAAATACAAAGAGACATGGTAAATGTCGAACAAATTAACAAATAGTTAAATCTAAAACATAAGGTTCATATAGTGACCTAAACCTATATAAAACCAATTGGTTGAGAGTTTTTCTACCCATCCTGACATTATCCACTAAATAAATCATTTTGGATCCATTAGATACCGAAAATTATTTTCTTATAAAATAATATTTCAAGCATTTCCTAAAGTTCCCCTCACCCCTCTTATAAAAGGGCACTTCCCCTTATCTCAAAATCACTCCTCCAAAGACATTTGGCTCCGCCAAAACCTTCCCAAATATCCTCCCAACTTCCCTCACATCAACCAAGAGTCCTTAATTTGATCAGAAAGCCAACATATGGAGCCCTGTTGATCAACTCAAAAGGAAACACCAAAAAAAGATCTAATAATTTCACCACCAACTTTCAGGTTCTTTTCTTCTTCCACATCTTCTTTCTTTTTTGTTTCCATACCAAAATAATAAATCCAGTACCTTCTACATAATTTTATGTTATTATAAATATGTTACAACAATATTCGTTATTCTATCCATCCAATAAATGACAATGTCACCATACGTGCGTACGTACAGATTACCGTCTCCATGTCATGGTGTAGTTTGTAATTCCAACATTTCATTTTTTGGATGGTTATAATAATGAGTATAACTGATGTAAATAATAAATATAACATGTTAATTATTCTTTATATACGATATAACATCCAATTACATATGATTTCACCATCAATATAATGATATTATTGCTCGTGTGTACGTACAGCTTACCGTATCCACAAACGCGATGAGATTCATCCCTCATCATAATCATTCAAGAAAAATTTTTATTTTATGATTAAAAATAAATTTTAAGAACTTAATGTCATTTTGGATAAGAATCAAATAAATCCTCTTCATAACATACATGACTTACGTAACAAAATATTTAAAGGTAAATGAATTAGTTAACAACCAAAACAATGATACTACGAAAATTACATTAAAAATCAATATTAGAATATCATATATGATATAATATTTAGGTATTTGGTTCTCATATAATTTAATAACAATTAATTGACCATTATACATGAGGTTAACCTACCATACAATAAGTAAAAGTGCAACGTAATGGTTTTTCATCTCACCATTATTCCCATGAGATTCATGATATATTTACCACTATAATCTTTTGTGTGGTGTATGTAATACCCATGATTGTATTGTTTTCATAACATAAATTATTTTATGGGTATTTACATCATCATTGTATGATCCATATTTCATGGGTTGTACATTTTGTAAGTTACCAAATCGGTAAGAGAATTTCAAATTTCAATTTCTACTCATTCAGTTTTACGCAAACCTCATTGATTACATTACACCATGATTATTTGTGAAATAACTATTTATTTACTTATGTAGTAATTTACACTCCCCTTTATGCAGATATACTTTTGATACACATATTCAATCCATTGATAAATTCTCAAGTCATCGATATAAACTTGATAAGAGTAATTTTTACTCAATTTCTATTCATTGAGTTAAACATCCATGTAATTGGTGTTGTTTTTAAAAGTATATGTGTGAATGTCCTCTGATTGATTTACATTGAATATCCAATCATATTGACTGTATTTTTTTCACTCATAATTATGTCATTTATTTATGATTTAACTTAGGAAACGTTCTTTATAAATGAATTCATCTCAACTTACATTCGATTGATACTTTTTTGTTGTTATGCGCCGATTCGCTTTTATTTAGTGTATATAATGTACATTAACAACATATATCATGAATCACTTTATTCTCATGATATTATAAAGTTTTTATTACCTAAATTATTTGTATTCAAGTGTCTCTCATTTGGTTTGGAACTCTAACTAAAATATCATTTTAAATGTTCTAAAATTTTATTCTTCAAAATATTTCTCATTAATATCCATGTTTTAAGAATGGTTTTAATGTTTTATATTTATGGACATTAATAAATTAAGAATGAGATTTTTTTAATATTTTCAAATTGGTATGGGACACTTTGATTCAAGAATCTATTTTAAATAGCTTCTAGATAAATAGTGATACTTTTAAATGTTTTCATGAAAATGGATATTTCTCTCAAAAACATTTACTGATCATTTTCAACTATGTAAAAATCCTTTACGGGATATTCATCTTGATCGAGGTTGGTTTATTATGATAAAAATCTTACATACTTTATTGATTGTTTTGTGATATGTTGGACTGTGGATGTGTTATTTTTATACCATTCATGGTTTATGGACAAATTATTGACATTCCGTAAGCTATTTTTAATATGAATGTTTATGTTATGCTTAAATAACTCTATATGAGGAATGTGTTGGACATAGTGAGTGACGTGTGGAGCCCGCTATAGATCATCGATGCATTAGTAGGTCTCATGAGACAAACTAGTGTATTGGAACAAGGCTTTGACAGAATCTTATTTGTAGTGTTGGCACAAGGCTGTGACTATGTGGTTATGATGTCTGGAATTATGCATTCCATCATTATGAAATTGGCTATTGATATTACTTGTGATTATTCGACTAGTAGAATATCAATGTGAATATGTAAATGGAATTATTTGATATATGATTTCTATAATATGTTGAAGATTAAGTTTAAAAGGAGTGTGTTCTAGTCATATACATTTCCTAAAATGTTTATTCTTATTTATTATAGTTTCGTCTATAATTTTATCCTTACTAAGAATATAAGATCACCTCTTTCTTATGTTTTATTTTCCCCATGATCCAAAGAAGTATATTATGATTAATCTTCTGAAATAGGCTATGAGATATATGAATTTTCAAAGGGGACATAATATTGTTTTTTATTTAATTATTTAATGTAAAACTTTTGTATGTGTCTAGTACTTTCAAGGAAACTAAAGTGATCGGTATTTCAGGACATGATTCCTTGTATCATTCCAATGTTATGTAATAATGTACTGATTATGGATAAATGGGGTCAGGGAATTAAAAATAATTATGGGTAATTTATAGATGTCTTGTCTATTGAGTTAAATATTTTTTTTAAACTTATTGGGTATTATATACAACTTTTGGTACTCAAATATGTATCCAAATATAGACACCAAATATATTCGTGAAGATTTTATGAGGATAGGTGGATCTTTAAGCTGTTAGTAGAGAAAATTTCTCTACAGTGGGTATATAACACTAATATTTTTTTTCTAATTGGTTTGATGTTGGTATTGAAAACTGTTATTATGTACCTAGTATTACCAAAAACAAAAACAAATTGTAACCTTCCTAGAAATTGATCTTTTTTTTCAAATTTAGAAATATAATATTTATCATTAACAAAGACATCATATGTTATGGTATGATGCATTCAAATAGTTATTTTTATATATTATATTATAAAAACATTTTTATGGATACCCATACTTTCCATAAATAGATATTACATCTTATTAATTGAGTATTCATTACATAACATAACAATCCGTTACAGAATCGTATAGGTCCGGTATCTTTGTAAATTTAGATAAATAAAATACTAATACATAAATTAACTACATTATCTCTCAATATGTTCTTTTTAACTATCTCCATTTTTAGAAATATCATACTTATTACCTTTATTTATAACCTTTGGATAAGAAACATAAGAAATGGTGAACTCAAATGCTCGGTAAGGGTAAACAAGGGGGATATCAACATAACATGAGCATAAGTGTATGAGAACATGATCATGACATTTTAAAAGTCATACCTTTAAAATCATAGATCATATTCTTAATTCATGTCATAAATATTATTAGTTCATAAGACATGAATAATAAAGGAATCAAAGAACATTATCTATGAGAGCATAACATTGGCATAAGACATAATTTTGTAGCATACACATAAGTATAGGAAATGATTTACTTAGTAGTCATGTAATAATGTTAAGACTATTATAGTTCATTGGTTTCACATCCTAAACCATAGTAGTGGTAAATTTTCATTCCCAGGACTAACATATTGGAGAGATTCCTATACTGAGTTGGGTTTACTACCCAATCCAGTGCTTTTTATCTCATGAGATATCTATCTTTACCCAATGAATTATAAGGTATATAATTATAGCCTCACACATAAAATGATAAAAATAATACATATGTGTGAACAATATCATAAAAAATGTATCATATGATAACACATGATAAATAAATGGGTTATATAAACATTTCATTATACCATAACCTGTGGAAAAGAAAAGTGATTTATAAAAAATTCACCATAGCATCATAGCATAACCTGTAGAAAATTTAATGTTTCCATAAATAACATGTAACAGTAATCATAAACCATACCTATAAATAATAAGGATAGTATCATTGGTTTGTATACCTATTAAATTTTAATTAATATCAATGTATGACATTCTATATGAATAATGACTATAAAAGATCACATGGAACATTTCTTATGTAAAATATATTTTCCTTTGAAATCAATTATTTAAAATATAAAAATTAGAAAAATATTATGAAAAAAAAATATTTATATTAAAATATAAACATTTAATACAATCTCCAAATTATATAGTGGACATGATAGTGGAATGTTTTTTATTACCATATAAGTTATAAGAAAAAATTCCTTTTGTACTTTTGTAGAGAGGTCAAAAAAGTACCTCATTTTGGAAAAACACAAGAATATTCCTTTTAAAAAATATTTAAAAAATAAATCATGGGTAAAAATTACATTAAGAAATAATATAATAATATTAAAAAATTCATGAAAACATTGAAATGTATGAAAAAGAATTTTTGGTTGAAGTGATAAATAATGTCGATTTTCTTTAAGAATATTTCTTCGGTATCTTGAGTACTTAAAGAGATGACAATGAAATGAAAATTTTATTTTATATAAATAACCATAGGATAATAATATTAATTATATTTTTGAGAGTTAGATTATAATATCTCATCATCATAAACAAAATCATAAACAATCCTCATAAATAATGATATTGTATCATAAAACCCTTACCACATGTCTGAATTTATTCATACGTGTTCAAACATTATATATAATTAATATATACTTTTTATACATCTATCATAACACAATAATAATATATATCATACCACATAGAATTTAATTATAAAATCTTATCCCCCATTAATTAATAATTCTTTGTTAAAATCATTTTTTTGATTGATAACTACTTTATTTTTCATGTATCTTTTGGATATGTGGTTTTATTACTTGTACATTGATCTTGGTTAAATCATCAGAAAAATCTTAATAATGATATAAATATCATATATATTCATTATATACATATTTATATTCATCCATTAAATTTATAGGTATAAAATGAATTTTGCCATTCATGGAGAAGTTAGGTCGTATATACGCATGAACACTATTTTCAATTTTCAACATATGGAACTAAATAAAGGTAATTAATAATTCAACATTATAAACTCATTATTAAATCATATATATATATATATATATCACATAAATACTTTAAATGTTATTTATTACCATACATATAAAACTAAAATGAAAAACGAATCGCATCGTTTCGTGAAGGTGGTTGTCCACATATACACATTAGAAAAATTATCGTTTCATAACTGATTGTATGTTAAGAAGGTAGATATGATATTATAATTATAGAAGAAAAATTATTTCAAAAATATAATATATAAAATTTATACCCAACATAATAGCCATCCAAAACAATGGTGATGAAAAATAAATTATATCTCTACAGGGAGATGGTAAGTCGTACATACACAGAAGTGGTAATTTCACTTCCCATTTGATGGGAAAGGGGGTTTATAATGGTTGTTTCATAATCATAATTAAAGTTTTCTATATTGAGGATACTAAATTAATAATTTTATTGATAAATAATATAGATTAAGAGGAGTTAGAATAAGAATTAAAAAAAGAAATTGACAGGTTAAGGTGATTATCTCTTCTTTGAAAGAACTCATTTATTAGTTATATTAAGGACCTTAGTGTTTGTCAACATAAAATTCTAAATGTTTTTTAAATAAGAAAAAATAGGGATTCCATTAATAAGGGAGGGAGAAGAAACTCTAGGAAATTTTTAAAATATTAAAATATAATATATTCATTCTCAATACAAATGCTTTAAAATGACCATAAATTATAAGAAAAAGAGGTTATGGTCAAAATAACATCATAAAATGAAATTAAGATAGGTTATCTATCATTTTAAATATTATATTTTTTATTAATCCCTTCATTAACTATTTATTACCTTAAGCATGGTAATGAATATTTCAATCTTCTTAGATAAGAATATTACCACAAATGAACATGTGAATCATAAACAGTCCATGGTTGATTTGTTCAACCATATTCTATCCACTTGGATAAAGATAATATTTTGAAGAATTTTGAATCATTTAGTTAAATATTATTAATCTTAAAAGATCAATAGTTTTATTTTTGGAACAGTTTGATTAATTTGATATTAAAGACACCAAGATAAAGATGGAATTCAAATATAATCCCTTCAAACATCCCAAATATGTCATATGTATCTATAAAATTCATAGAACACTATAAATAACAAAAAAAAATTAAAATTTTTAAATTCGTTTATTTTTTTAGTAATTTAAAAAATATTATATTGGTGTTACATATTAAATTGAGGTAACTATATAATTAATAAAAATTAGGAATAAATTTCCATCATCAAAATAATTTCATTATTATCAAAATATTCATTAATATTCATTCAGAAATAACTTTATCCTTATGTGAACACATAATATATATTTAAAAGTAAAATATTGACATTTTGTATTTTTCTTTTAATAATTTAATATAAAGATCATATTCAATGAAATGTGGCACCGGGTGGATATATATTAAAAAAATTGATGGAAATGAATCCAATGATCCAATTAGATAAAGGAAAGAGTTAGATAAATTTTATAGCCTTACCCCAAAGTTTTAATGCTATTTTAGTCATTTTACCCTTACTACGGTAATAAATTTTACTATGATAACTCTTTATATTGGCCAAAAATTGAAGGAAAATATTTACCAAATTTGAAGCTACTGATTTAAAAAATGAAATATATAGTAAAATATTTTAAAAATATGGAAAATATTTTAATTATTTAAATTTATATTAGTGGAAAATATAATTTTAATAATAATTGTGCAAAACTCGACAGAAACCATTTTTCAGAAGAAAAAGGAACATTAAGCATCAAATTGGATTTTTTATTATATGATGGATATAAAAATTATTCAATTAATATTAAAAAAATTATTGAATATATAATACATAAATTTCATTAAAATTATTAAATATTATAGATTAATTTGATTGATTAAAATAAAAACACATTGCATGCATAAAATCAGTTTTTCATAAAAACCTATCATCATTTTAAATGGGTTTTATTTTCATTTATAATTAATTAATAACTAATGAATTAATATTATACATATATTAACCATAAATTTTTAATAATTTAGTTAGTCATATTCATACCCACTAGTCATACAGCTAGGTGATAAAATTCATATTACATAAAAATATTCTAATAGTATATTCATTTAAAATCAATGTTGTGTGCATCATAAGATATCAAAGAAATTAAATTTATTTGAAAAAAAATATATCATAAAATTATTTCGGGGTTACATAGGTATCTTAAATTGAGAAGGAATCGGTTTATCATGACTCATATCACATCCATCCATGGCATCACCATCTTGGTCATGTAAATGAGAAGCAGTTGGTGATGCTCTATCAATATAGTTATTTAGATTCATTTTAACTAAACCAATTAATATATGTAATGCTTGTTTATAATAAAATATGACAAAATCTATTTTTTGGTGGCAAGGTAAATGATTCAAAAATCATCTATAATTAGTACACAAGGTTTTATGTAGACCATTTCCAAAAGAAGATAGATGTGAGCATTCATACTTCATTACTTTAACTAATGAATTCTTTAGACATGTAAGTGTTTACTTTATTAGATATAAGTATGAATCCTTTGAAAATTTTATTGGTTTTGTAAATAAATTAGAGAATAAACATGGTAATATTATAAATAATCATTGATTCGATCAGCATGGGGAGTATCATAATAAATTGTTCATCAATTATTTATGGGAGTTTAGAATTATATATCCACTAGCTCCCCCTTAAAGACCATAGTGGAATGGTATTAGTGAAAATAGGTTCCATAAATTTCGTGAAATAGTCTGGTTAATGATGAATCGAGGAGGACTTCAAATATTATGTTTAAGATATAAAATAAACACTGCAACACAGATTCTAAATTGAGTTCCCACTAAGGTGGTAAATGGAATATCTTATGAATAAATGTGTGGAAATAAATATATGGAGTGAGATAATCATGAATGGTCTTGTTAGTTATTTGGAAAGAGTAACTTTGGAAAAAAAATATAACTCTAGGGCATGAAATTTATCATTATAGTATAACTTAAGGAAACAAGTGTATATTACCTATATGAATCGTCATAAAATAAATTCATTGGGGAAAGATAATCTATATTTATTTATAGTGAGAATATATCAAAAATAGATAGTTAGAGAAATATTTAAATCAATGAAGTTGATTATCAAGATACAAAAGAGTTGGTCAGGAATAGATACTGCAGATCCCCATAGAATAGGTTTTTCCTAACACACAAGTACTATGTAAAATAACTAGAGATGTTAGAGAAGAAAAAAGATACGTTTTTTAGTCACCAAAGATGGTGAATAATTATTGGTAGAAAATAATGATCATATTTCCCATAAGAATATAGATGATATATGAGATACTATAATACATAATGAATAATGAATTCTAAAATGGATTATATGTATTAGAACCAAGTATGTGATTTAGTTGATCTTACAATTGATGTAAATTCCATTGGGTATAAAGAGTTATTTAAAAGAAAATTGGACATGGAAGGTAAATTGAGTACTTATAAAGTTCGGCTAGTTGATAAAGGGTTTTAAAAACATCAAGGCATAGACTATGGGGAAACATTTTCTCTATTTTACATTCTTAAATCTATTATAATTCTACTTGTTATAGCATCTTCCGATAACTTTTTGATGTGGGGTATGGATTTAAAAATAGTTTCTCTTAATAGGGGAATTCATGAAGAAGACTATATAAAATAAACAAAATATTTTGTGACTCTATGGAATTCCAATAAGTTTTAAAATTTATAAAGATCTATTTATGGTTTGAATCAAGTATCTAGTTAACCGAACATTTTATTTTATTTTATGAAACCATAAGATATTTTAGTCACATATAAAACAACTTTTATCGATGTTTCTATAAGTGTTTTTGTGGGAGTAAAGTTATTTTAATATTATTATATTACATTGACATATTAATTATTGGAAATGGCATAATAGTCTTATAGTCATTTTAGGATTTTTTAAAAAAGTTCTTCTCCATGATGGTCTTAGGAGAAGTTACCTACATTCATGGGATCAAGATCACTTCTAATAGATTTAATAGGATTACATGGGTATGTCAAGGTGTACACATTGACCAAATACTAAGGGGATATAGTATAGTAAAATACGAGAGTGGATTGGTTCTAGTTTCATATGGTATACATCTCTCAATAAAAATGTGTCTTTTGACACAGTAGTAGAGAGTGTGGATGTGTAAGATACTTGTTGATATTCTTATACGATCCGTCATATATTCCATTTTATACACCATTATTGGTGTCTACAAGATTTTGATCATGGTAAGAAGATATCAAGTTGATCTAGGTGAAGACCATTAGTCTGTTGTTAAGGATATCCACGAGTATAAGAGGAGTATTGAGGATTTTTTTGGGTATATGGTGGAGATGAGGAGTTATTCATTAGGGGATTTATAGAATCTAGATTTCAAAAATAAAAAAAATCACAATCATGATAATTTTTTTCTTTCATTAGAGAAACAATGGAATGGAAGAGTTCAAGGTAGCTATTTTTCATCAATTCTATAGTAGAATCCGAGTATATTTGAACTTTTGTTGTAACTAAGGAAGAAGTGTGGATATGAAACAACAGGTAAAATATTTTTTTGGATCCTAGTAATAAATTCAATGTCATATTATATTTTGACAATATACAGTGGTATATCATACATTGTTTCTAATGTCACATCAAAGGACAAAGAACATACTTCATAAGTATAACCTCTTGATATATTTTTTCTCAAAGGGTGATGTCGTTATTATAAAATTCTCATAGAGGAAATTTTTTTACCCCCTTATCTAAATACTAATATTAGTAGAAGCATATACATAATGTAAGAGATAATAGGTTAAAAGTTTTTAGCTGTTGTCTCTAGTGCATGTGGGAGTCTATTAGAGTTAGTTCCTTAGAAGCAACTTCTATATAATTTATGATTAACAGTATTCATGGTATTCTATATTAATAATTTTTTTCACATTTTTATTATTATTCTATTGTACATTATATGTAATAATATCCTAATTGTACCTGTCAAAATAAAAGGTCATAGAAGTTCCCTGGTAAGAGAGAACCTTGAAGTACCATGAACGTATTATTAAATTCATTTTATATAGATAACAGATATCTTATAAATAAACATATATGATATAAGCTATCAGAGTAGAGGTTCTCATGAGAAATTAAAACTTTTTGTCCTGAATTCCATCTTTGGTAATCTTCAACAGAAGTAGGTTATGAAAACTTAACCCTCCAGTAGTAAATGAACATTTATATGTGTCATTGGATGTTCTTATATATATATGAGATTAATTGTTCTAAGACTATAAAATTATTTTTAATCCAAATCATGAATCATGTACTTGGATATATTGATGAAAATAGTAATGACATATGTTCATGGTGAGGTAGGACATGTTGGGTGTATCATAAGTGATATTTCATAAATAAATAATGCATGGATGGATTTTTCCCTTTTCATTTTAACAAAATATGCAATATCATTCCCTTTTATGAGAATAGAAATTTTGAATTAAGTCCATGTCCATGTAGTTATCTTGGAAAGTAAATTTCCCAAAAATCATGGAATGCGACATCAGGAACATAGTTTTAAGAAAAAATTATGTCACTTTTTTTATAGATATATTGAGATAAAAGGATTATATTACACTGAATATATTCCTGTTATGTTGTATGACTTTATGAAATTAGCAGTTCTTCTAAATTTTAATTAGAATGTTTTTTGATGTTAATATTGGAATTTATTTTTTTCTACCTAATGCCACAGATAAAGGAATCTTTTGGGTCACAAACTACGTTTATCCAGAACCACAGTTAAATTATATATCAATTTAACATGTTGAAAAAATATTATTCACGTACATTGTTTAATAATTACGAATATTTGATCAGTCACAATTATTATTTCACCAGTTATTGGAGAGTATATATATTATTTTAATATTTAATAAATATTTATTCACAATTTTAATGAATATAATATTAATTTATTTATCAATGAATAGTGAAGTGATATTTATTTATTTAAATATATAATCGATATTAAATGTTCGATAAATATTGATGAGTATTAGAGATAATATTTTAATTTTCTGATGAAAAATGACATATTAAATATTATTTTAATAAATATTAATTTATTTATTCTATAAAAACTAATTTTATCTATCTGTGAGATTAGCTCCTGTCAAAAAAAATATTATTATTATTATTAAGAAATGGGGATCACTAGGTATTAAGAGAATAATAAGATCCTATATGAATGAAATTATTATTCTATAACCCAACATCTATAAATTCCACATTATGTCATTCTCTAACCCTAGTCGAGAAATTATAATCGTTATGCATAACGAATTCTAGAGAGAATCCTTTGGAGCCTTAATGATGAATTTTCTAGAACTCTCTCAAGAATAGAGTGCGATCCTCCTACACCACCCTCTCAAAAATATAGATAAAAATAAGAATAATTTAACATCTATCGGACTCATATGGAGATTAAAAAGGAATGATTATAGCTTAAGGATCATCCATTCTAGTGCCCAGGTATTTCTACAGCGATGTTCATAGATTCGTGGTGCATGTCTAGATAAATGATAGATGAACTATACCCTTAAATTATCAAATGAAACTGAAATATTATATAGATTATTTAATTATAATTATATTTGACGATCATGTATCATAGATTTCCGGGTGTAATTTTCTATTTGTGTTAATAAATCTCAAGAGGTTGATGGATTCCCATTGTTGGTCACAGGCCTGACCACTTTTACTATGGCCCGAATCCTTCACCATGTCCTGTGGTCAGTATATTTCATGTAAAAATGGATTATATAACAATATATACGACGTTTATGATACATATCATTGTGTAAATGTTCATATAAAGATATTGGAGTGTTTAATTGGGATACCACTAGACCCATTTGTAGTTTAAATAGCAAAAATTGTTTTTTAAAGGCCACTCGTTAATTATATCTATGAATTATAAAATTCATATTTTGGTCAAAAATATAAAGGCCTATAGGATCACACAATTGGTTATTAGAATAAGGATTATTTTTTTAAAAAAGTATTTTAAAATAAATATTTTGAAAAACAATATCTAAATGAGTTTGGATGTATTCACAAAAGGTGGTGATGTTTTGTATGAATTCCTTATGGGATTTTTGTGCTAGTGGAATATTGATAGATATGCATTAAAACCAGACTAATAATATTATAAGATTGTTATATATCATTATCCTAAAAATTAATGTGATTTATATCATGGGATATGATCAAGACACATCATAAAAATCAATGATATGTCTCTATATTATTGTGTCATGTGCTTATGATATGGGTTATCAAATGCATGGCTACTACCTCAACATGTAAATGATTTCCATAAATTTTGAATCATTATGATGGTTAATTTATGGAATTCTAAATAAAATATATTCATTTAAAAAGTTGAAATGATTATATATATATATATGTGTGAATTATAAATAAATATTGTCATATATTTGGATTTCCGATGATCGATGTAATGCCCAGTATCCATATGGGTCAAAAAATTCTAGAGGTAATTTGAATTTTCATTAGGTGGATAGGTCAAATTTCAATATAATATTTTAAAGGAATTTATAATGCTTCTATCATCCCAAAATATATTTTTTAGAAACTGTTTAAGGATTTTATGGGATTATAGGTGATCATGTAGGTGTCTAAGGATAGATGGGGTTGTCAGAGATCTAGCCTACAACCACTAGCCAACCACTAGCCAACCACTGGCAAGGGATGTAACACATATAGTTCTGCAAGTTCTAATGGCTCTCCAATAGCTCAATTAAAAGTGTTTCATCCAATTGGTAATCACCGGATATCCTATTGGTTTAAATGGGTGGAAATTTCACTTCCCCCCCCTAATTTTTATAAGAGGTTTCTCCCTCTCCCCTTTCTTGTGTCAATGCATGGGCAGGGGCTCCCCTTTCCCTCATTTGTCTTGGATTTACCTTGGTTTGGGGTGATTTTCTTTATTGATTTCAGCAGTTGATCGAGTAATGGGCTCCCCTACTTATCTTTTTCTATATTTTCCCTCTCTCTCATTAATAAAATGTCGTTTGAGTTTAGGGAATCGATTGAGATTTCACTAGAAGATGGTAAAATCACCTGTTTTCAAGGATTTTTTCATGTAGCTTAGTTAGAGGACACTCATGGTAAAGTCCACCTATCACCGTTCTTATTATTCGGCAAATTTATGTTGATATTAGAAATTATTTAAGGGTTTCTATTGATTTCAAGTTAATATAATTATATAATTAATTTCATGTATTAATACTTTTCCCTAGAATGAGGTCAGGCACATTGCAGCTCCTTAGTATGCATTTAGTCACGGTTCCAACATGATGAGTCCACCAATGATATTATTGGAATTTATTCCCTTTTAAAATTAAATAAACAAATTAATTTTAAATATTTTTATAGATCATTTCAGGTTTCTTGGATATATATAGGGGCTCAAAATATATTTTGAGATTGGAAGATATTGGTTGGTCTTTCACGGTTCTTTGAAAGACAAAGAGGTGATGTTAGAATGATACATTAAAAAAGAAAAATTGCTTTATATCAAGGTTGGTGTTCCTTGGTGCTTTCCACATCGAGGTATTTCATTTATTAATAATGACTTTAATGTGTGATGGTTCCATTATGGGTGCTAAAATGTTTCATTAAAAAGGATTAGTTTAATTTAATTTTTTTTGTGAATTTATATTAAGTGGTAATAAAATTTAAAATTTTCAATTTATGTATACACCGGGGATAAAATATGTAAAGTTCCAAGGCCCCTGAGGACCTTAAGATCTAGCTTGAATCCTCATCCATTGATGGTTGAGACCTGAAATAATAGGAAACATTGACACTTTAACATCCCTAATAGAGGGTGTGATATGACATGAGATATACAGCTCTAGTAAGCCAGATGAGGAACCTTGTAACATGTTTGGCCTAGGTAGATAGGCCATATTTATTTTAGATAGAGGTAGATTTACCAAAGAAACTGGGAGTGACCCTATATATGGATACGAGCCTTGATCTATCCCTCAAGATAGATATTAGTGAGGCTTACCCATGAGTCTTATGAGTTTGTATTGTGACTATGACTTTAATGAGGTTTGTGAAATCGTCTGAGAGATGTTTTAGGACTAGAGTGACATGGGTTGGTATTCTGAACCCTATTAGGGTGCCTCCTTTTATGTTTTGACCAAGGGTAATGTAGTAAGTAACCCAAATGAAAGACTGAACCTTAGTAAGTGAGATGAGATACAGATAGTGTTGATGGGTTTAGATGTTTATCTAATTCTCTAATTTTTTTTGTATGTTCTACATGGTATATACCCATGGGTAATATTTTATTATATATTGAAAATTTCCTTTGAGTGGTGTTTTGATATTCGATACTTATGGGCTATGGATGAACTGAGAAAACACGTATAGGAAGGTCTGTGATACTTATAGTTTGTGCCATTGGCTAAGAAAACTCCCACTAGAGGGGTTTATCTTATAATTAGTGGGTTTTCCATGGATTTGGAGTCTTGGGTTATTCAATTATACTAGGATGGATCTTTCTAGGAAAATTCCCTAGGCTTGCGATACAAATAAGTTATACCTAGGCTAAAAAGAATTTCATCTGGGAGATACGTGTTACTTGATATGTATATAAGGGAGACTTGAGAATTTTATATAGGGGCATGGTCATCAAAACATGCTCGTAAAAACCCCTATATTGGCCTAAGAAGGTATGGTCAATTGTGTTCTTGGACTTATGGATCTACAATGGTATGGTACTCAGTACATGGGATGGTATGGTCCATGTGATGTGATCAGCAATAACCTAACATAGGTCTAAAGAAGACATTATTGTTTATTTATTTATTTATGTTCTATCATTTATTTATTTATTTTTATCATTCACGTTAACATATAATCGATTTTTCAGTATAGTATGGGACCAAAATGGTGTTTCCTTAATGTGTTATGTAATCAAACCTTGCTCAATCCACCACTACACTTAGGTACTCGAGTATCCTTTACTTTTTGCAAGTTCATGTTGGGAATAGGTCTGAGATTACATGTTTGAGTTTGAGAAACTCATATAGTTTTTGGAGTTCTGGATTGGAGGAGACCTATGGGTTGTAGTGGAACCTCTAATACATTTATTATGGTCTTTTCCTTTTCTTTTATCTTTGTTCAATATATGGGAACATCCCAATGTGAAACTTTTAATTGTTTGATATTATGGCTATATTAAATTTTATTTTTGCATGTTCCATTTCAGTAATTGTTTAAGTTCACATTGATACTTATGGATGTGTATGATGTTTAGTTTATTTATCTGTGTTCATGTATTCTGATATATGGGGTATAGTATCCCCATGATACCTTCTCAGACCCCTACTGCTAATCGACAACCAACAATGTCTGGGGAGATGTGTTTGAGTTTATATAGCAGTCTGATCTGGTTACTATTTAGAGTGGGCTAGACAGGGATATTAAAATGTGGAATCAGAGATATTTCTATATGTTTTAATATTTAAGATATAGTAGACAAGAGATATAGGAATATGTTGGATATTTTGATGTATATCAGTGCGGTCCATCATGATCACCTACTCCCATAAAAAATCCATGATCCGAGGGGATCAAGTTTTTGTTCTTATTATGAAATTTAATATCGATGTGATGTTAACCTCGTGTGATTCACTTGATGTTTTAGATTGATGATTTCTTTATGTTTTTTTAACTCTTGACCGACAAGAAATAATCCAATTATTGTATTTGACTCTTAACCTGTAGAGGTGGGAGGCATCCCATACATCACGATTATGCATATAGGATATAAAATATATTTATTCTTACCTATGTGTGATTCTTATCGTTGATGAGGGGATCAATTATTTAAAGTGTCAAAAAAATGTTAATACAGTGTTTTCCCATGTATGTACTTGGTGGAATTCTACTCAAATAGGTTGACTAAATATTTTTCTGATGGTATTTCATGTATATCTATGGTGAGATATTCAATAAGGAGGATGATAGTATAGCCCCTTGGTACATAGTATATGTAGTGAACAATGTGGGTATTCATGGCTATGTATACCTAATGATGAACCCCTTATGGGTTTTCGTTATCTGGGATTAGTTATTTAATGTTCCAAAAACAACCTATATGGTTTTTTCCTACAGAAAATGGAATAACATTCTATCTAAATGAACCTCATGGTTATCTTTGTTTGATATAGATCATATAGGATGATGTTGTTGTTTATAAAAAGTGTTGAGCATTGAATTGTGATTCTCGAGGGGTATTCCAATGTGAATATTCTTGTGAGAATCAAATCCTGTTGGGATAGTTTTGGAATATGATGATGGTTTGTTTGTGAGACCTTGGAGATGAGTGTTTGGTTTGTTAGATGTCGGTGGATATTTGAGTTTGGAGTGTGGATGATGTTGGGGATCCGTGACTTTTATGTGATACTTATTTAGGGGGTGGTTCAGCATGTGAGTTTTCATTGGTTATAAGATGGGTGTAGTGAGATATTTATCATGAGTTATGACCATTCATAAGACCTGGAATTTGGAAAATGTGACAAGGTTGATTTACAATTGAGGCATGACTTAGTGTTTCAGTGAGTTAGGACTTAGTTTTTATATTAAGGTGCCTGGGTGAGGGGTTTTCTTGAGATGGTGGTTTTCTTATTGAAAAAAGGCATGGGGATATGCCTAGGTTTAAATAGATGAATAATAGGTGCTACTAGGTTTATGTTATAGTCATAAGTATTCTTCAGTGTTTTGGGGGAAGGGAAACTTGAGTGGTAGCACCTTGAAATGTGAGACACTTAAAGTTTCATGGTATTAAGACTTCCTTTTAATCAGAATATTATTTGGATGCATAAACCTACTGTTATGGAGGTGTTTATTATATTACGAACTCTAACTAAAATATCATTTTAAATGTTTTAAAATTTTATTTTTCTAAATATTACTTATTAATGTCCATGTTTTAGTAATGCTTTTAAGGTTTTATTTATATAGACATTAATGTTTTAAAATTCATATTCATTTTAAATGTTTCAAAGTGGTATGGGACAAGTTGATTCAAAAATCTATTTTAAATAGATTATTGATAAATATTGAGACTTTTAAATGTTTTCTGAAAAAGGGATATTTCAATCAAAGAATTTTACTGATCATTTTCAACTATGTCAACATTATATATGGGATATTATTCATGATTGATTTTTGTTTATTATGATACAAATCTTTCATACTATATTGAAGGTTTTGTGATATGTTTGACTGCACATGAGCCTCAGCCCAGTTGGTGAGAACTCTTTAAGTGCATCCAGGAGACCTGAGATCAAATCCAATATGAGGATAATTTCCAGTACTAAAGTTGTACTGTAACAGGCAATGTTTGGAACTATAGCAGCAGGGAATATTTCTCTGTTTGAGCCATTGGTTCATTGATTTGGTCCCCAAGTCCTTTAAGGCCTTTAGGCCACCCAGGCCTTCTGGCCACCTCAAGGACTTCAGGATACCTTAAGGGCAGATGCAAACCAAACAACCTACAAGGAACAAACATTAGAAAGAGGAGAAGCAAGGATATTTCACCATATAAGAAGCTAAACGGATTACTAGAATGAGAGGGAATGACACCTTCCATCAGGACAAGCCTGTGAATGCACGATAAAGCCTAGATGAATAGCCATGCGAATGTGAAGAGCTGATTTCATGATGAAGATGCTGGGGAGGATCAGTTCCAAGTAGTTAGGTTGTGTTGTATGTAATATTTGAAGCCTACAGGCAATGAATTATTCTAAGGCCTATGTTCCATGTAATACTTACACATAAAGAGCTTTTAAGGTATCCACCTCACCCCTTGATAGGTGGATTATCCAAATCAATAAAAAATGAAGGCTTTTAGGACATTAGAGGAGGTGATATGTTTAACTGTGGATGTGTTATTTTTATACCATTCAGGGATTATGGATAAAATATTGACATTTCATATGGTAGTTTTAATACAAATGTTTATGTTATGTTTAAACCTTTTCATATGTGGAATGCATTGGACTTAGTGAGTAACGAGAGGAGCCTAATATATATCCTCGATGCATCGGTGGGTCTAATGAGGCAAACTAGTTTCTTCGCATAAGGCCTTGACCAAATCTTATTTGTAGTCTTGGAACAAGGCCTGGACTATGTGGTTATGAAGTCTGGAATTATTCATTCTACCATTATGAAATTGGATTTTGATATTACATGCGATTATTCGACTAGTATAATATCCATGTGAATAAGTAAATGGAATTATTTGATTTATCTTTTGCTATATTCTGATGAAGATTAAGTTTAAAAGGCTTGTCTTCTACTCTTATACATTACCTTAAATGTTTATTCTTATTTATGATAGTTTCCACTATATTGTTATCTTGACTGAGTATCTGAGCTCACCCCTTTCTTATGTTTTATTTTTTCCAAGATGCAATGAAGTATATTATGATTAACCTATAGGAATAGGATAAGGGGTATAAGAGTTTTCAAAGGGGACACAATGTTGCTTTTTTATTTCAAGATGTAATGTAAATCTTATGTATGTATCAAGTAATTCCAATGTTATTAAACTGATCAGTATTTTGGGACATGATTCCTTATATCATGCCAATATTATGTAATGATGAACTGATTCTGGGTAACTGTGGTCGAGTGTTACACTTCTCCTGGAAGGGATCCACTCACAATTTATAGAATTGTAAATCCCTTTATTTTCATGAAATAACGCATCCTAAACTATAGATATATTCTCTATTTAAGTTTCTTTTTTACCTGTAGATAGAATCCACATTTCTGTTTACTGTTATTTAGTAGAAATTGCTTTCATGAAAAACTAAAGTGCCTTCCTGAACAATCTAATTCATCTACAAACAATGATACACCGTGTAGCACATATTCTTAATAGAACACCTCTCTTCCACAGATTTCATTTGCTTCCATGGACCAAACATTCTTCCATGAACCTTCCATGCTTCATGAATGATTTCCTCATCTCTGGACTGCCTCTTCTATGCGGACCATGTGATGTCCCACGGACCACCACTTCTCTGTGGATTCTTATTCTGTTGTGGGATACATTTCCCACAAAAAACCCCTTTATGAAACATTCCCACAAACATCGTCCCATTTCACATAACCCACATTGCGAACCACTTTTCCTTTGCAGACTCTCCGTGAACTATTTCGGACTAAGAAAAATTTCTTCCCAGATTGAATATATTTTCTAATGAAAAACTCTCTCAGTACTGATGGGATTAGTTATCCTTATATAGTAAAATAAGTCCTAAAAATATACTTTTCCATTTTACATAAATGTTTAATGTGGTAAAGTATTCCCCACGTACTGAGCTCCTCCTATGAACTATTTTCCATTCACAGACCATGTAGCATCTTCTTTCATTCATGGTATATGATATATTCCACAAAAAAATCTCTTTCTGAATCCAAAAATCACTTCTTCACTTCCAAAAATGATTATCCATCCTGAAAAATGCAAGCTCTTCATGTACTATGATCATTATGTGAACTGAAAGCCTTAAGTAATCTATTTTCACTACGCAGCCTGCATACCGCGTATCGCGGCCCGTATAGCTCTACTATGTGGAAACTCTTACATTTCTGATTCCCTTCATCATTCCAATTTCATCATTTTCATTCCATGAACTATACTTCAAATTCCTCATACCATGAACTCCTTTGCGTAAATATTCATTTTCCAATAACCAAACTCATGATTTTGAGTCCCAAAAGTTTAACAAACACAGGGAAAATTTGCCACCTTAAACACCTATTTTTGAAAAAACCCACCATACTAATTCTTAGTCATATAATTTTTTAAATAGACACAATCATACACAAAAACACTAAGAGGAATCCTTGAAGTATTTTTTCCCAACAATCTTCCACTATGGTTTTGTTGGCAACTCTTCTCGTTTCGATACATCATTAGAGCTTCTTACATCAACTAAAAACATTTTCTTCTTGCGATTCAGATAATGATGACGGACTTAATCAACACATACAATAATACTATACGAGAAATAATCACCATGAAAAATACATTTATAATACAAATTCCATAAATGAATAACTTCATTCCATTCCAAAACCACTCTTTTGCGATCACTATGAAACTAAACTATCATGATATATGTATTTTGATCAGTCAACATTATCAACATCATATTTAATACTTCCTCTATCTCATTTCTCCCCCTAATATCTTAATCTCCTCATATCTCACTACTCAAACTAACAGTTTCTCCTTGTATCTTGAATAGAAAAGATTCTCCCCTTTGATATCCACAATTTTCCCCTCTGTCAACGAACCCAAAGGTCAATCCATTGTGGTCTCTAATTGGGTAAATAACACATATAAACACATTTTAAAAAATCCATCATAATTTAGGGTGATTTGGTCGTATATCCACATGTTTTCAACTGCAGAGAGTTTACTGGACTACTAGAGCCAGTGGATATTGTTCAAAATATTATTTGGGTAAGGCCTTTGTCAGAGTGTCTATAACCTACTATTCTATAGGAACGTACTGCATCTTCACAATCCCTTTCTACACCTTATCCATGATAAAAGGACACTTTATTTCAATGAACATTGTCCTTGATTGATGGACTATTTTTTTATGACTTATAGCACTTGAATTATCACAACAGATTTTGATCGGAGGCTTTATTTCAACTCTCACATCATCAAGATGATTCTAAATCCACAATAACAATGTTCATTCTTGAGTATCCACATTATATTCAGATTCTATAGATCTCAATGAAATTAAATCTAATTTATTTATTATCCCCGAAATTAAAAAACCACCAAGACCGAATACACCTTCTAAAGTTCATTTCTTATCATCTGCTGATTCGGCCCAATATAAATTTATATAATATTATAAAACATTACTAGAATTTTCATTGTAAATAAAACCGAAATAAAACATGCCCTTTATATAAATAAGTTTTCTTTTCACTGAAATCAAGTGTCTTTACTTGGAATTTATTTCATACGACACTACTTAAAAAGTGGAAAAAATATGGTCTTGTCGTTATTAAGTACAACATTATTCCAATGGTCTATATATATTTGGTGAAAATTTCTGTATTTCCTTCATCATCCCTTGATAGTTTCATCTAGGTAGACACTAGAGTCATTATCTTCATAGAACTATTCATTCCAAATCCTCTCAAAGTATCCATGTTGTATTTAGATCAAGAGATTAATGTGCCATCCTTTCCTTCTGTTGCTGTAAAATAAGTAGAAATTTTCGTTCCCTAGTCATTGACATTTCAAAATCACTTTTCTTGATTTTGTAAAAATTTATGTGGTGTGATTCATCTGATCCAATAATTATTATGTCATCTACATACACCAGCACCATCATCCTTTGATTATTGTCATGAATGACATATATATTGTAATCAACTACACCATGCTAGAAACTGATCTTTTTAAAAACAGATCCAGTCCTAAATACCATTCTCTGAGTTCTTGATTCAACCCATATAGAGCCATCTTCATCCAAACAACTCTATTATCATTTTTATGAATGATAAAACCATCTAGATTCTCAATGTAAAATTCTTCTTATAGAACCCCATTTAGAAATTATGGCTTGAAATCTATCTGGAAAACATTGAATATTCTTCGCAATGTTATGGATAAGAACATTAAAATTGTATCTAGTCTTGTAATATGTGAAAATGTTTCAACAACATAAATAACCTATATTTGGGAGTACCCTTTCCACACTAGTCATGTTTTTTTCAAATAATTTTACTATGTTCATTCATTTTTTTGTGAATGACCCATTTAGTCCCAAAAAAATACTTATCCATTGGCTTTGAAACAATCTCCCATGTTTGATTCTTATCAACTTTTTCAAGCTCATAATTCATAGTCTAAACCCAATTCTCATTTCCGTCAGCTTCATCAAAACATTTAGATTGTAATTATGATAAGTACGATACATGTTGTAGAGTCTTTATCCTCCATGTCTGCACTAGAGCTATCTGGTCACCAATTGTGTTCTATCAATAAATTTTGGCTCTTATCTTCTATCTTTTCGAAGATACTGAATTGTTCACATCCTTTTTATTCACTAAATATTATTATAAATCATCTTATAGAACTGGATCATCCCCTGATCTTCTTGTCTCTTCATCACTATCCTCTTGAGACCGATCATGTATTTGTAGAAGATTCTACTCATTCTTCACTATAGTTACATCATGGATTTCAACTACCATTCATAGTCTCTTACTGAAGAAATTATATATTATTTTAATTTCTTTTAGTATCCCTGAAATATCACTTCATATCCATAGGATTCAACTTCTTGTTTTTATCCTTATTGATAATGAAACACTTACTTTTGAAGAATCAAATGTACTTTAATGATGAATTCTTTCCATATTGTATATCATTTAGAGACTTCTCTTCTTTTAGACATAACAATGATCTATTTGACGTGTGGACTAATCTCATCACAGCTTCATTCCAAAACTTCTCTTGAAGGCATTTCGTAATGATAAAATGTTATAGTTATGTTGTTGATAATTCAAATTTTCTATCAAATAATCCAATATTTTGTGGAGTTATTACTTCTAAAACGTACTGCATTAACCCATGTTTCTTGAGATAATCATATAGTCATCTATTTCAAAAAGTTATTACATTATCTTTTCTGATCTTCATAATTTTCTAACCTATCATCTTTTGAATTTACTGTCGATATCTTGTAATTCCACAGAACACCTTAGAATTGGGTGTGATCATTGATACTCATGACATTCTACTAAAATCATCAATGAAGAGAACAAAATATCTTCTTCCATCAATAGATCTTTGTGAAATCGGTACACATTTGTCAATATGCACCAGATCAAGAACTCTTTTTGACCTTTTATATTTTTCAATATATGTATTTTAAATGATATTTCCTTGTTAACAAGCATCACATGTATGAGTTTGATCATGTGATAAACTATAGAGGTCACGAGCAACATCATATTTCACTAGATCATAAAAGGATGTTTGGAACAAGTGGCCAAGAAGCTATGCATTAACTTTTTTTCCTCTTCCTTTGATATAAATCACAGATATTCTTCTCCACTGATAAGACATAGATCTTATTTTGTACACTTTCCATACAAAAAAACTACACCACCTTTTTTCTTAACGACACAAAATTTCATTGAAAAGATTCTAGACTTTGTTGAGACACACATTTGACTGACACTATGAAATTGGTGATTGAGACCTTCAATAATTAAAACATTAACATGTATCATGTCTTTTCCCTAAAACATGGATTTTCTTGATCCAAAAATATTCAAACCTTTATCAGTACCAAATATTAAGATTCCTTCATTATCATACCTAATTGTTTTCACCAGATCATTATTACTTGTCATATGAGAGGTGTATCCACTTTCAATAATCCATATTCTAGTGAGATATGATTATTTAAAATAAATCTATACCACTACTTCATGTTCAACTATATTATTCTTTTTAGCCCATGTTTTTTACTTTATATCTTGTAAATATTGATCATATTGATCATCATCGAACTATGATGGACCAAATTCATCCTTTAGTGTTTCAAATAAATTTTTCATTTTATAATAATCTTATGATACCTTTATATGATTCATATGGATACATTAATTCATCTTTATCACATTTCTCTGCGTTTTTGATGAGTAGTACCTTAGCATGTGATTAAATCCTTTACACAAGAAAAAATGACCATCAAATGATGTCCTAAAATACTATACCACGTATTAATGCCTTTTTTGTTATTATTCCATTTGATACCTCTTTTCAATGGAACAATCATTTTCTGATTTCCCCATACTTCCAAAATAATAGAATCTAATGCGGGGTGAATTCCTTTATAGAAATACTGTACTACCGGTTCTCATTTATGATCTCTTGGTCTTCTAAATCAGATTCATATCCAAATCAATCTTTACCCTTGAAGTGGTAGCTTGTGGTATAACTTTAAACATTACCAATTTATTTTTTGCGATCAAGCCCCATACTAGCTGTATCATTATGATCAATCATTTTTATTTCTTGATGTTCCATTATCTACTTGAATAGGATGCTAAATGCAACATTTCGTTTTTTATTACATGTGTGTCCTTCTATTCTTGTATCAATAGTTTCTCATGATATTTAAGTTATCATTGAACATGGAAAAATCCTCTCCAATATATATTTTTTTTTAATTTGATATTTTATAGTATTAGTCAAACTTTTGATCTACATTTTTTGTTATTTAATTTTGAGTTTTTACTCCACCATCTTTTCTAGGCATTCTGGCATTGAAGAATTTCCTTTTTCAATTTGTCCATTCAGCTCATAATTCATTTTTTTCTACTACAACATGTAATGTTTGGCATCACAAAGAAATTTTATGTCTTTATTTGTTTTTTATCTCTAAACATCTATCTCTTCAAGAGCATCTTCTAATTCATCCGGATGTTTAACTGTTCCTTATACTTCTCTAACATCACTTTCACATTCCTCCATTGTTTGGGAATTTTTCATAACGTCCACAATATCATATTATTTATGATCCTTGCAATCCTCTGACTCTTATACATTATATTATTCTAAAAATTCATCCTATTTTGAAAGAATATTCTTATTTTTTAAGAAATATCCCTTTTCACTTGTCTTATATTTCACGTTGGATGAATAATTATTCTGTGGAATTTCATCTTTGTATTCATCATCATCTTATTAGAAAACTTTTGTAAACAATTTCCAATCATTCCACATCAGAATCAAGAAAGTGAAATTTTACCTTTAAACTATACTCTTCCAATTTATAGATTTGAAGAAATAAATGACATAACATCATCCAATTTTTCTTTATCCTATCAATCTTCAATAGAGTGTGTATTCATGTCCTTGAATTACACTTATTTGGGCATCCCCATTTCCAAAAGATTGTTATCACCATTTCTCATTTCATATGAAACTAGTATATTGTACAAGTTATCCAATATCATCTCCATTAGGTGTTTATTTTCCAATATAGAAACCATCATATTAAACTGAGGTGGAATTTTTGACAAGATATGCTTAACAATATTTATATCTTCAATAATTTCTAAGATACTATGCATGTATTCCATTAAAAAATTACCCAATCAAAGAATTTATCAACATAACCATTAGGGTGTATTTTGAGATCATAATATTTGTTCCATACAACTTGCAGATCTTTTCTTACTTTTGAGGCACCCTCATAAATGTTCAACATATTTTCCCACATAGAATGTGATGTTTTACATGATATCACCTTCTTATATATTTAATTTTATAGGGCTCCCTCTAAAGAATTATTGTCATTAACATCATAATCAAATCCCATTCTATCGGATTCTGAGAAAGAACCACTGTCGATATTGGCTGATGTTCCATGAATATATGATGTAAAGACATCCATTCCTAATGATCAGATGTAGTTCTGAATCCAATTCTTTCATAAATGAAATTTATTTCCATCAATGATTGGAATCCCTTTGTAAATTAAAACCTGTATTTATTCTACTACGATAGAACCACAGACTTTTAACCTTTTTCTATGACACTAATTGTTAGCCCAATTAGGTTAAATACCCCGATAGGGGGTAAATCAAGGTATGACAGATAAAAAAAAAATTCCCTTAGGATCTAGTTTCAACATTAAAAAACATATTCTTTCTTCTTCTCATACCAATATATGAATAGAAAAGAAATCATTCATGAGATCCTGATATTTTTTCTTGGTTTATCCCCAACTAGGCTACATCCAAAGAGAATACAATAACAATGTGTCGATGTAGAAAATCTACTAAGGATCACAAAAAAATTACAAGGTTCGGAAGAGATAAAATATATGCCAAGTGTCACTACATTTACAAGATTTAGGGTCTTCTCACTACATTCCCAAAGGTCACTACCTACGTAACTTTCTCATGTTCAGTGCCAGTGGAAAGGATTAATGTATTCCTCTTCCATTCCTAACTACTCTTGGAAAGGAACCACTCGCATTTTATGGACTTCTAGGTCCCTTAATATTCATGAAATCAAACCTCATCAATTGTAGATAGATTTTCTATTGATGTCACTTTTTAACCCATAGATGAAATCTAATTTTTCACGTAATGTTACTTAGAAAAATTGCTTTCGTGGTCTATTTAAGTCACGTCATTAACAACCAGCATCCTCAGAAAATTGTACTGCACTGTTTAGCATGTATACTTCATATACCAACTCTCCCCCAGGGATGTCCTATTGTTCCATGGACCAACCCTTCTTTAATGAACCGTCCTTGATTCACATGTGAGTTCTTCTTCTACAAACTGCCTCTCCTACATAGACCATTTGATGTCCAGCGGACCACCTCATCTCAATGGATTGTTATTCATTTTCTGGCTAAAATGCCCCATAAAAACCCCTTCATGAAACATTCCCATGAACTCTTTCCCCTTTCACGAAACCCACCTCGCAAACCAATTCTCCTTCACAGACATCCCACTAACACTTTCGGACATAGGTGAATTTCAACCCATAGAAATGATACTTTCTAATGAAAAGCACTCTTAGTAATGACTGTATTAGAAATCCTTATAGAGGAAAATAGAACCAAAAAAACTACTAATCTATTTTACTTAAATCTTCGATGTGGCCTAGCCTTCACTGCATACTGAGATCCTCTCATGAACCTTTTTTCCTTCACAGTCCACAGAGAATCTTCATTCTTTCATGATATTTGATATATTCTAAAAATTGACCCCTTCATGAATCTATAAATCATTTTCTTTACTTTCACAAACAATTATAAACCCCATGAACTACAACCATTTCATTTATTGTGATCATCCCAAGAACCACAATACTTCCACAAATCATTTTTCCTATGCGGTCTGTGTACAGTGCTTCGTGGCCATCTGACTTTGTTAGCAAACACAATCACACCCAAAAATACCAAGAGTATGCCTTGAGGGATTTTTTTTAAAAAGTAATTGCCATATGAAATCATCCTTAGTATGATCTAGTTGTATTTATTTTAGGATGTCATGGATTTCTTTGGGAGGCATGATGTGTTCTATGATGCAGATGGAGATTTTTTTGTGGTTGTTGGTGAATGATACCCTCTAATGGGTCGGAGGATTATTTCATCATTTCATTCCTTGATGGACAATTTGATTTTGATTTTTTCATAATTTTATACGGTGGCGTTTCATAGGGTTGTGGATTAGTTTCCTGATTTCTTTTCTAAATAGGTATTAGGGTTACCTCATAAACGATAGATTATGTTCAGGATAGAGGTATCATAGAGTGATTATCTGATATTTATTTATCCATATAGGATGGAACCTTGTTAAATTTAGGAGCTATGCATACAGATCAATGATAAATTGTTGTGAGGTTTTATTCATCTGTATGTGTCACCTTGTGGTGTTACAATTTTATTTATAAAAACGGTTAATGGATGATTTTGTTTGTATATCGATAGTTATAAACTAATTCATGTTAAAGTGATGAATTTATACCCTCTTCTATGGATTGAGGATTTATTTGATCAGATGACAGGAGGATCGTATAAGTTCTCAACGATCCATCAGTGGTCGGTATATAATAAAATGTGTCTGAAGTATAAGGATATACCAAAGACTACTTTCTGATTTAATTTTGGGCATTATGATTTTTTTCAGTGTTATTCATCATGGTGAATTCTCCATTCATATTCATGGGGTTGATGAATGGAGTGTTTTGATATTTTTTGGATCGGTTCATGGTCATTTTAATCGAAGACATCCTTGTGTACTCTACATCTGAGGAAGCTCATGTAGAGTATCTATTGGAACTCTTAGGAGGTCATCTTCATCAATAGCTATTTGGGAAGTTATCAAAATGTGAGCTTTCTAATTATGATTTTTTTGTGGGGAATTTCTCATCCTATTTTGGAGTAGTTGTGCATCCTTTGAAGATTATGGTGGTTATTTTTATAGTATATCCCCTGAATATTCTATAGGTGGAGAGATTCCTCAGTATTACATGCTATTATATGAGGATTATATCAGAATTATTTTTGATTATAGATCATATGTAATCCTTAACCAATAAGTATCATTAATTCTTTTGGACTATTTAGTGTCAAGAAGTATTAGACTCTCAAAAAGAGTGGTTTTTCAGCACCCCAATTATTTGTTTACAACAAGAAGGGGTTCATTTTGAATTTTTTTATGAAACATTATGTCATTGTTGGTAAATTTATTGATATAGTATAGATATATTGATTATTATTGGTATTTTTAGTCATAACCCCCTGAACATAAAAAATTCCACCCATGATCTTGAGTTGGTAGTGGTCATGTCTTTCATGAAGATTTAGAAACACTGCCTAATCAGTGAATGCTTTGTGGTTTTCACTGATCCCAAGATCCTGAGGTATGTCTAATCGCATCATAAACTGAATATAAAATAGTGATGGTCGATGGAATTATTATGGGATTATGACATTGTTATTTTTTATAACATAAGAAAGGGTAATGTTGTAATTGGTGCGCTAACAGCATATTGATATTTTTTTATAAAAACGGGTAATGTTCATAGAGAGAGATAGATGAGATCATCATAATTAATATTGATAAGGGATAGGTTGGTGAAAGAGGATTTCGTTTTTAGATGATAGTTCATTCATATTTGGTATAGTCGATATAGGAGTCCCAACTAGGGGATTTTGAGGTGGATGTTTTGTTTGATTGAGTTACAATACCATAATGGATAGTCTGAGGATGTTCAACATTGATTATTGTTACAAGTGAGGGTTTTAATTCCTCTGGTGATGTGTGAGGTGGTTCTCTATAAGTTTCATAACCCACCCTTGGGATTACATCCTTTTTTTAAAAAGATTTACCATTATCCGAGAGGTTAGTTTTGGTGGCCTATATTAAAGTGTCAAGTTATAGAGTTCTTGTCCAGGTGTTTGATTTTCTAGAATGTAATGGATGAACATCTTGTTCCCTATGATTTTCTCTAACTGTTAGATGTTTCTCAGTGGAAGTGGATGTATATTTAAATTGACTTCATCACTAATTTACCACAATATCATGTTGGTTATTATGTTATATGGGAAAGATAGGACCATTTGAAAAAATCAACTCACTTCTAAGTGATCAAGGACTTGATCTCAGTAGAGGTTTTTTAAAGGAAGTGTCTATAGGAGGTTTTGATGATTCTTGGAGTCCCATGGATGGTAATATATGATCACGATCCTCATTTCACCTCTAGGGTATAAATATGTATTCATAATTCTCCAGACTCTAAGTTATTCTTTAGAAATACTTTTCATCCATATAAGGATGGAAAGATATTACATACCATCTAGACTCTTGAAGACATCTTTCATGATTGTGTATTGGAATTTGGATGTTTTTGGGTGTGGCACAAACCTTTGGAATATTTTTCATTAAGTAATGGTTTTAACTACACCATTGAAAAATTATCGTAAAAATTTTTGTATGAAAAAGTTTTCTAATCTCTATTGTGTTGGACTAGGGTCAGAGAGTTAGTAATTCTCAGGATGGAATTTTTGAAAATAATAACATAGATGGTTTAGAGGATTCATATGATTTTGAAGGAAATTCAGGTTCATCATTATTCTTATGCTAACTATAGGACGAGACCTCTTGATTTCGATGTTAGAGATCATGTGTTCTTAAAGGTGACTCTAAGTCATGGGAATCAATGGTTTGGTCATAAGAGTAACCTCTCTACTTCTTTTTTTAGGAATTTTTAGGTGTTGATGTGTCTTGGCATCACTGAATAATAGATAGAACATACCTGATAGATTGTCCATATTCATGATTTATTTCATGTGAAAAATATTTTACACTATCTTCATGCCAATTATCATATCATGGATTTGGGTGAGATCAATATTGATGATGATGTGACCTTCTCGGAGTGGAATGTGGAGATCTAGGACTTCTAAGAGAAGGATTTTCATGGGCATGTTATTTCTTTAGTTTTTTCAGTATGGTGACATAGTTTTATGTAATAGAGAATTAGGGAATATGATTCATAGATACGCACTATGTATTTCAAGTTGTTTGATTCTCAGATCTTTCTTTGTATAGATTTTTGGATGATGTTTTCAACCTCTATCTAGATTATGAAATGGTTCTCTCTTACTTGATTCCTAGTTCATTGGTTTTCTTCTATTTGAGAGGTATCTCCCTCAGAAATTTGTTTTGGGAATTGGTTGGTAATGTTTCATAGCATTGTTCCTCATTACTCTATGTGAGGTGGTTGTGTTCCTATTATGGTGAGATTCTTGATGGGTGTCTCATGGTGTGGTTGATTGTAAGACATGTTTCCCTACCTTCTATCTAATTTTGATTTTAATTAACATCGAAGATAATTAATAGAGTGTTATATGATGTATTGGTTTGGAAATTTATATACATTCCTTTATGGATTCATGAGTCTTATTGATTCTAAGAAGGAGTTTGAGGGTGTTCTAGAGGCTACGATAGGGCCTTGGGACATTTTGGTAGTCATCATGCCCTTGTGGTGTGTATAGTGGAGGCTGTTTTGAGCATCTGGTGATCAGTGGTTGGTCGTGTGGTGTTGTGGCGTGCCATGGTGAAGAAAACAAATTATGAAACCATTTTAAAATGTGATTCATTTTATAGTTTTCCCTATGTAAAATGGGAAGCCTAAAAACCATGAGGGTGGGAATGATGCTAGGCATGGAATCTTAAGGGATCTCTTATCTGAAATGTGGATCTGGATATCACTATTTCATAGTCATCGGCATGGTGAGTAATAACCCACCATGTATTGGTAACGAGGACATAGAATATGGATTTGGAATATGTTTAAGGATCAACCATTGCTTGGACTACATCATGGTCTCAGTCGTGGTGATGTTTAAACTCGGTTTTTGAATCTCTTGAGTTTAAGGATCTATGAATGGGGGATTTGGATTTCCCTCTGAGGAAACTAAAGTGTGGTTGGAGGCCATTATTTCTTGGTGGAGTCAAGAAATAACTCCTCTATAAATAGAGGGCTTGGACTCCCTACCTTTGGGCCCCTCTCTTATTCTTCGAGCTTGGGCTGACTCCAAACACCCTTAGTTCCATTTTTTTGTTTCCTTTAAGGATTCTAATCCCTTGTGTCATTTGGACAAGTATTATTGATCAAGGTAAGTTCTACAATATTCACTTTTACCCATTTTAGTATCTTCTTCTTTTCCAGTAAGATCACAATAATGATAGGATCTATTTTAGGACTAAGATCTAAGCATGGTTGCTAGTTACTTTTTTTGATAGGTTCCAATGAATCTTCCATTGATTTCGGTGGAGGTTTTTCCATGGTTATCTATTCTTGTATGGATAATGGTGAACTTATAAATTGAGTTAGGGATTATTTTCTTCTCCTTATGTTTATGTGAAATCATAAATTTATCATGTTTTATCTTATTGGGTAATAATGGAATTAAACTCAATGAAGAAGAAACTATAATTAAAGAATGTAATTCGTTTTGGTTGTAGAGATCACATGTTTTTTTGTTAAGTTAATGGTTATCCTCCTGATTTTCAAAATAGTTTTTTATCTTAACATGTGTTATGGTTTATCATTATTGTTGTGTTTAGAAATTGGATTATGAATATAAAGTTGGTGATGATTTTTGGATTAATAATAAAGAGGCATGTTTAATTGAAAAAATTTTCCATATATTTTATGTAAAATCCAATTGATGCTCAAATAAAATTTAAATATAATATAAATGTTTATAGTTGATGGATTTGGTTGTTTGTTCTTATAAACAGAAATAAATTCAAGTTATTAATTAGTTTATTGTTTGATAAAAATAGTTGTTTAAGGCCAACCGACCTTGTTTTCGTATAAAGGCAAGATATATTGGTTCTAGGGCATACTCTCACTATTGAATGTTTTTTTACTTTCTTGTTTCCTTATAAGATTAATTTGGATGAGGATTGTTTCTATAAAATGTGATATGATCTAGGAATGGGTAATATTTTGTAAAGAATAGAAAAGCGGTCATATGTTTGTGGTATTATTTAACACTTCTGATGGTGGGATGAATGATGATATGTATAGTGGTGTTGAGGATAGAACGTGGACTGATTGAGTGGGTTGAAGGTGGGATTTCCCATTTTGTGGTAAAATTTGGGATGATTTCATGATAATGAATCTTCTTTAGAGTTTGGACAGTTGGGTTTCACGTTTCTACATTTCTTTCATCATTTCTCAAAGAAACTTTTTTTTGGGTTTATGTATATTTAATTGTATCTTAAAATGAGTCTTAGTGTTTCTCAAATTTTATAATGATAATGAATGAAAAATAATTTTAACCATGGGGGTTTGGAAGCCTAATGAAATTTTGAATGATGATAAGTCTTGAGGAACCATTGGATCAGTTATATTGTGCCTGGAAGATGTGGAATTTAGTTGGTAATTAATGAAATAATGAAGTTCTAACATAAATAATTAAATGAACGCCCTTGAAATTATTGTGTTCTTATAGGAAATATAGTCCTTAGTGGTATCATTCGGGTATCCAAGTGAAAATAGTTTCATTCTAGGTTAAGGATAGGTAGTTTATTATTTTGTAGTTATGAGAAATATTAATTATTTAGTTATTTTATTTCATGCTGTACTCCCCCATGTCGATAGGGTGACCAACACCTAGGGGACTCTAGAGGGTGTTTTCCACAACATCCAGGCTGGCATGGAATGAATGACTTGCAACCCCTAACTTCTCTGTTCTATTCTCTTTTTATTTTTATGTGCTGGTATATACAGTGGTTATAGTTACCAGATATGTGTGTAGTGTGTTGTAATTTTGTGTGGTTACTACACACACAATTATATTTAGATATATTATCCTTACGATTATTATAGGTATGCTGTGTATGGGTTGTGATAGATTTTGGTATGATACATGACTTATGGACTATTATGGCTCCTAGAAACCTATATTTTACATTCTATAGATGTGGATGTGGATGCGGAGATGGTTTTATGCTTGGAGTGAATGATATGATATCATTTCTTAGGTTTTTTGGGTAGTATTATTTATTAGAGAGAGATGTTTCAGGACGTGCAATGTTGGAGCAGAGTAGTAAACTAGAGAAAAAGTATTAGTGGGGTACCTTCATTAGTTATTATGTGGGATATTATATTTTACTTGTATATGATTATTAGTGAGAGATCTATGGTGATTCTAAGAACATAGTGTTCATATTTAACTGACGAGTTATATTCACTTATTTATTCACTAGGATTTCACATGCTTTCTTTATATCTGTATGAGAGGCTCTGGGGAGTATCATACTAAGTATACCTATTATCCTCCCCCAATGTATATATAAATTTTTTCCAGATGTATGGGATCTAGTTGGTTATTGTATTGGACATTATATCTCATCAGGTTGTACAAATGTTGTTTGGGATTTGAGATCATATAGGAGGATTTTTTTGGCACGTGTAATTTATTTTAGGATTTTTCAGATTATATGTCATTTCATGAATGTATTGGTGTATCTTATTTATCTTAATCATGATTTTTTTAGTGTTTTTATCTTATACCTTCTTCCACATGTTCTTATTAGAGGGTAATGTCTCCATATTTTGATTATGATATACCCTTGGTGCTTTTTTCTAACCTGTTGTCTATTGGAGGTACGCTTCAGATGTCATTATATTCCTTCCCTCATCGTTGGTCCAAGAGGGGTTCCTTGGGGGGGGGGGGGGAGGGTTTGACACCATATAATGTGAATAAATTGGTATGTTTGATCTGATTCATGGACCTAAGGATCAAAAGTGGAATGGTACACGGACATAGATTAGCACCGTCTACGCGATGTGATCATATAAATTTCAACATCAAAACAAAGAATTTATTGGTTTTTATTTATTTATTTATGTTCTGCAGTTTATTTATTTATTATAATCAATAACATGCACATATTACTGCATATTCTGTATGGTACGAGAAAGAATTGGTGGTTCCCTGGTAATTCATGTACTCACACCCTGCTTGGGTCACCACTGAACATGGGTTCTCAAGAAGCCTTCACTTATTGTATGTTTATGATGGTAAGAGGCTAGGGATTTCTTGTTCGTGTTGTAGCAGCATTGATTGGTTATGGAGTTCAGGATGAGATAAGTCTAGGGGGTTTTAGTGGATCCTCATGTACTTCTATTTAAGTATTTTCTTTCTTTAATCTTTATTCTATGTAAGGGATCATCCAAGTGGCTGACCGGTTATTGTTTTATACTAGTTCGGTTAAATTTCATTTTTTATAGCTTGTTTCTTTTCAATTATTGTTTTTGTGTATTTTGATGCTTATGGATGTGTATAATGTTTGGTTAATTTATCTGTGTTCTCTAACTCTATTAAAGAGGTTATAGTCACCCCATTGTACCATATCAGAATCCCAGTACGATTCACTAGTCTCTAGCATAAAAGGAGGCACGCTTTAGGTTATGTGGTGGTCCTGTCTGGTTACTACTCGAAGTGATCCAGTTTGGAATGTTACAATCAAATTCAATCCTTAAATGAAGAAATCCTATATAAATGGATAAAATCACTTCCTAGTTGTGTTAAACACTATATAATTATATATGAAACTCTCTTTTCACCTAGTTCTCCATTTTAATTCACAAAGAAGGTGTTACCACACATTTAGAGATTTAGTATCCTCTCATAACATGTGAGGATTCTAGATTTTAATATACTATTTGTGGGGTGAGAGTGCTTTGATTATCTCTTGGTGATCCCCCTCAAACATACTTCATATATATGGAGTATGTTAGAAAAGTCAGGGACATGTTTATATTTATGTTCTAAATTATATTTTTATTTAGTGATGATAGATCAAACTTTCAAATGACTTTCTTCTAATCCATTTTTCAAGAGATGATCATATAAAACCCATCAGGAAATTCCACAAACAAAACTACACCAAAACCCATAACCTATTAAAAAGGTCCCAAAAAAATAAAAACAATGAAACCATCAAGATATATCCTAGATAAAGTGATTAACATAAAAATCACTCATTGTTAATACTTACTCCCACTTATAACACACATTGCTCGTAGATATATCCATGTAGCAAGCCTAGTACATTAAAAGGATTCATAAATATCACTCAACGAAGGGAAAATACACCCAATCACTACATCAAAAAGCCTATATTAATAAATCAATGTTGAAATAGGATAAAAAATTAGTTTTCAACATAAACATGATAGTAGTAACACAAACTATAAATGAAGAGAAACCCTTGTGGAAATTTGATCTATATACACATAGTTATAATTGTGGATTGGATTGTCTATGGCTATAGGTCACCAAAAGCCATGTAATTTCTTTGTGGTATAGTATAGGTTATAGTTATGATAAAGTGTGCAACTCAATGGTATATTCCCTTATGGGTCGCGATGATGTCTCGAGTCTGAGTGTCATAGAGTATACCTTTGCATTGTATATTGCATATGTTCTGGGTTCTATAGCCCCATTTCCCAAATAAACCGAGGTTTCAACCTCAGATTCTGTATTATCCAAACCCATCAAAATTATGTACTCGATTAAAAGATGTTCCTCAAACCTACTATTAAGATAGTGAAAAGTACAAGACATATGGGATCATGTTAAGCTTGCATATGGGATGAGATCATCCAACGATAGGAACAAAAGCCATAATTTATTAGGTAAAAATAAAAAAACAACTACAATACTGTAATTTAATTTCAATTAAAAACCATGAAAATATTAAAATATTTTAAAAAATAATTAAAAGGGTCATTTATTTTGATCTTGATTTCTAATTCTAAAAAAAAACCTTCACTTCTATTTTAGAATCTGATGAGTTTAAAAAAATATTTTCCACATTTTTATACATGTTTTATAAAATCTATATAAATTTAAATAATAAAACTATTGATATTTTTCCCCATTATATATTTGTATGCTTTAAATATATCTCTTGTTAAATCACGATAAGTTTATTATTTTGTTGATAAATTAATGCATTCTAAAACAAATATAAAAATTGAAATTATTTGAAAAGATGACATTCAAATGTTGAAATGGATATTATTTCTCAAAAAACATTTAAAAAATATAGGAAATAATTACCATTAATAACAATCTTATTTATAAAAACACACCCAAGACCGACCATCACTATATTTTTTAAATATTTATATAATAACCCAAATTATTTTTTTTCTAAAAAATTATTTTAGATATGGATAAAATTTAAGAAGTAATCAATGAATTTCAAAGCATATAGTAAATTAATCTCATGTGAATCAATATAATGTTTTCAATCAACTATATGTAAAATGTTATCACAATTAATACAGAATTTTATTGTGAAAGTAAAATACTTAAATACATAAACATTAAACTTACACCCCATTTATCCATTTTTTAAAATTTATAGATTCATTTTGTTATATAAAAAAAAATTTAAATTTTTTTTATTCATTTCAATCACATTGAGTGTCTTGTTCACAGGTGACATGAAATCCAAAATTAGTTCACTAACTCATTTTTACTATTTTTTGATCATTTTACAGATAAAAATGTTAGAATGTTTAATCTAATAATTATTATTATGTGTATACTTATTAAAATAATTATATTATGGGTTTTTATTCATCTAGGGTCAATAAATTATCTTCATTTAATAAAACATTTATTAGGTATAATCCATAAATTTATAGAATATCAATACTAAATTAAATAGGGTTTATATAGACCTAATTTAACATAGTATAAAAAGGTATATAAATGAGTTATTGTTTTGATTTGGATATAAGTCATTTATTGGTATAACCCATCAAACATGAAGGAGATAACAGTTCTAAACATAGAATCCCTCTAATTTGAAAAATTATATTAGTTAACTGGGTTTTCTTCCCAAATCACTATTGATAATTCACCAGAGAATTTCTTGGTAGTAGGGTCTATACAGCACGAAACTAAAAATTGAATCTATATTAAATTTCAAATAAATATCACATAAGAGCTCATACAATTAATCAGAATAATAGTAAATGAAATCAACCTATATGAAAATATTCTAGAATAATGCTCAAATAAGAACATAATTTCTTGACCACTCAATGTAACTGAAGGGTTAGCATATATAAGAGCTAGTCAGACAATCCCTCATACATTCCACTCAAAATCTGATAGTCCTACGTCTCTGATATCATACCCATAAAATAATAAAAGGTAAATTTGATACCATTTTAAAATGAACTAACCTAGGTTGTCTTATTCATACATTAGATACCCATCCACAAAATAAACAGTTTCCAAATAATATAAACATCCAAGAAAATTACAAAACATCATAAAAAGAAACCAAACACCAAACCTCTCTTTATAACCAAATTTAATGTGATAAACTAACACCATAGTATCTCATAAATTCAGAAAATATAACTATGGTTGATATGAGTGATACTTATCTAAAATCTAAATCAAATAACAATATATCCCCAAAAACATTCCAATAAAGCCATATCTATGTGACCTTCCATCACCACCAATCCCAAACCAAGGAGTATGATGAATACATCAAGAGGTACTTAAATATGATACAACTCATTTACCTTTACCCACTTCATTCATAATGAAGTCTACATATTCCTAAAGGCATTTGTAAAGTGTAAGGAAATTCCTGGTAGGATACCACCATGAATCCACAAAATATATTTCTCTATGAAAACCAATATTTCTAGTATAGAGACATTATTTTTAAAATTTTCCTTTACATTATGTACTAAAATTGAGATGATAAATCATTTCAAAAATACGTTGGTTTTATAAAAATTAGACAAGTTTCATAATTTCTATGAATAATGAAAATAAAAAACATAACTATTGGAAACGAGGAATAATTGACTACATAATGTACAAATGAAAAGTTTGAGGAATTTTTTATAGTCACTGACTAATGTGCTTGCATATTCCACCTGAATGGATTTAATGGCTTTTGTATTCATTGAATGGGTTCAATGAATAAATACGAGACTGAATATATGTCAATATTTTGAATATTATTGACACATTTTTCATCAAATTAAATGCATCAAGCATGAATATATAGAGAGTCCATGATTATATTTCTTAAATCATCTTATTAATTTTAATAGAGCTCATTTGTATTGTGAGAGCCTTGATAACTCCACGTGAGTGAAATACAGAGAGGAATGGGATGGGGTGGTTCTTGGAATCCTTGTTCTTCATGAAATAAAAATAAATTCTCTTCTCATTCCACTTTATTAGTGATTACTAATTCACAACAAGTGGTATCAAGGCTTGATTAGCAGTGAAACTATAGTGATCATAAGAGAAGTTTTATACCCTAGGATACCCTGAGAGGGGAGGGGTGACTTAGGGTGTTGATTTTTTATTTAAAGGTTATTGACTCCAAGTTAGTAGTAACTCTTTGAAACTATCTAAAAGAAGGTGAATTTACTAAACACATAAATATAAAAATAAAACAAAACATATTAGTTTTACATGGTTCTCTATTAAGGTATAGTCAATTGAGTATACACTAATGATGTGTTGATCCTACCAAAGACAATTAACCATCTCTAGAATATGGAATAAAATTATTTGGTTATGATCTTTGTTTTTTATAGTACAATACCTTTACATTGTATTCAGGGACAACACACTACTTCCCTCAGATCAATTCATGTTGACCCTTCCTTACAAATTGCTCTGGATAAAGTCTTCCTCATTCTATTGATTTGTAGGCCAATTCCTCATTGTCAAGAATGTATTATTTAATTTTCAGCATGTGCGCATGAATTTTATTCTCTAATGAACTCTATGATATCCAAAAAATATTACCACCCCATATCTTCATGTGAAAATACCCATTTAAAAATTGTTTTACTATAAGTAACCATGTGGAACCTAGTTCACCATGTACTCAACCTTGCAGACTACACACTACACTTAATAGACCACAATATGTACTTTGAGGAGATTCCCCACATGTTTCCTCTATCCACCACGTATTTCCCTTTATGAACCACATACTCTACAACACATGATACTTATTATCACCATATACTAACCCCACAGACCGCATACTCCCCTACATAAACAAGTTTTATGGAAAAAATCTTCCTTATGTATGTTTTAGACAAACTCTTAGGTCTTCTTTTAACTTTTAATTAACCCTTAAACAAGGATTAGAGAGGTATTTATAGTTAATTACCTTCATCAAAAATTTAACCCTAAAAATAATATTTAATACCTTTGTAAAAATACTCTTTATGACACTCAAAAAAAATATTCCTTGCAACCATGTACTCCACTAATGAATGCATACTCCACTAGTTGACTACATACATGACTTCATGTTCGACCAAGCCCCTTTGTGGAACAAACATACCAAAAAACCCATCACTGGTTATGTAATTCCTCATGGTCATTCCAAATACACCACCTTATAATCACATATTTTCATGTGAACTGTGTACTTAACTTCATGATTGAAAAACCTCTTTTACATAACTCCTTTTACTAGGTCGTGTAATATACCATGTAGTATGTGTGCTTAACTATGTGGAGAGACTTCCTTCTCCTTGAAAACATCACCCAACATTGACAAAACATTATATAATGGTTCATACCTTCCCATCCCATTACATTATTGTATGGGTTGTTGGAGGAGAAGAGGTATAGTGGGATTAGTCGAGTTGAATCTATAGTATTACTACATATGATGTTTGAAAATGTGGACCAGATTCATGCCGTGAGTTGGTGGTTCATGTCTTGTATAACCAGATGGTTTCATAGTTTCTATGTGGGATAGGGGGAGTCTGTGAGATGGATTCATATAATGAAAGGCAAATTTACAATGTGTAATTAAATTCAAGCCAAAGATATTTGTCTTTTGATGGAAACTAGAGATATGAGATTTTCATGCCTTGTATATGGGTCACAGCTTGTATGTAGTGGTACCCCATGAATTACACCACATGAAAAGGTTACACCATGTAAACAATGTGGGTTCTCGGTTCTAAATAGGTTTTCTTGACTATTTTTCTTTCACTAGGGCATGACTCTCTCTCTCTCTCTCTTTTCTGGGAAAAAACTAGGAGGTTCTGGGAGATCTTCCTTCCCATTTCTCCCTATTTTGATCCACAGTTTCTTGCTGTTGATTTTTTATGATCCTTGGTAATTTCTTCTCATTACCCCTTTATTTCTCCTCATTCTCCCATTGGGTGTCATTTTTGTGATTTTTTAGTTTGGGTCGAGTATGGGTTCTATTTTGAAACCCCTTTAATGTGGTGTAGGTTGATCTATAATCTCATGGTGTGGTTGTGGTTTGAAGGTAGTTTCTTATTCACCATATGGAATACAGTGAGATCAAAAAGCTTTTTTAAGGAAGGGGATCCTCATTATCACCTGTATATGTGTTATGCATGAGATCAGCATGGTTTTACATTCCATTGGTCAGATATTAAGGGTCATAATAATCAATATAATTAATTATAAAAACTTAAATTAATGGTATAGTGGATTTATGTCAGCTTTTTAATCTTTTATATATGTTGTTGATGAGTTTGTGCTGTTTTTTTTATTTGTTGAAAATGAAAGATATTGGGATCCTTTTTTTACTTTGTAGTTGTTGTTCTATGATGCCCCTTGTAGTGTTGTTGTGTGGTCACAACCCAAGTAAAGAGTATAAAGAAAATATAGTTGGATAATTAATTAGTTTCCTTTGGATTCTAGTATGTGTTATAAAACCCATGCTAGATAAATATTGAATTTGATAAATCCTCTGAATAATTGAGGAATCTGGTTTATGATTTGTTGTGTATGTTTTTTATTTTTGTGTTTCCCTTAGTGGTTTGGGACATTAAGAGGTGTTGGTAGTGATCATTTGGTATTTTTAGTACATGGGGCAAAGATATGGTGGTTGGTTAGAATGGATTTGATATGGGAAGCGATTGTGGTGTAGTGGTTGTTGTTGTGGTATGTGGTGATAACATTATATGGTGGTTGTGTTGTGAGAGGTGGTTAGGATGTGCAATGTGAGGTTGTCATGGTGGGATATATTGGGTGATGTGACGCGGTGATGATGGTTGATGTGTTATGTTCTAGTGGTGGTTGTTAGAGTTTTCCAAGTTGTAGGATTTCATGGTTGAGATATTTTCATGGTTATCAATGGCATAAACTATGAGGATAAATGAAAGAAAATAGACCGGTAAAAAATGAGATGGACTCGAAATGGATTTTTGGAAATTGGATAAGTAAATTGAATGAACAAATGAGTAGTGTATTATGAATTGTAATAGATAACGAAAAAATATGGTGAAACTTGGAACTAAAAGTGGTAAATGTTGTGTGGCTTGTGCGGTGGTTATGTGGTGTTTCATATAGTTGTGGGAGAAGTTGTGATAGTTTGTTTGTGATATGGTGGTAGTGATGTGGTGTGCACTAGTTTAGTTCAGGGGAACCCATAGGTTTGGTAATATGTATTATATATATCATGTTTGTTTATGTTATTTTATACACACCCCACCCAATTTGGATAATATTACCAACCCTCATAGGTTCTATGTTCCAGGTGTTTTCCCTAACATCTAGGATGGTATTGATACAGATGGATGGCTATCCCACCACCTCCCCAATACTTCCTTCAATAGTAATTATACAGGTTGGTGTTGTATATTACACAGTTATGATGTTTGACCTCAGTGTTTGTTGGTGGGATGTGTTGTGATTCCATGTGATGTGATGTGTTGTCCTAGATGTATAGGGGTGATGTGGTGTGGGAAAGTGTGATAAGTGGTGAGTTCATGCGTGGTAGGAGGAGGGCCAGAGGTTGATTTCCTTCACGTTGATGATACCCTATTGATCTGGTTCTAGATTTGATGTGATGTGATGTGTTGCCCAAGTGTCATTGTGATGTGATGTGATGTGATGTGATGTGATGTGATGTGATGTGATGGATGTGATGTGATGTGATGCGATGTGATGCGATGTGAAGGGATGTCATGGGATGAGATGTGATGTGATGCAATTCGATGCGATGTGATGCGATGCGAAGTGATGCGATGCGTTGTGATGTGATACGATGCAATGTGATTTGATGTGATGTGATGTGATGTGATGTGATGTGATGTGATGTGATGTGATGTGATGTGATGTGATGTGATGTGATGTGATGTGATGTGATGTGATGTGATGTGATGTGATGTGATGTGATGTGATGTGATGTGATGTGATGTGATGTGATGTGATGTGTTGTGATGTGGTATGTGTGTAATGGATATGATCATAGTATGTTTGACATTGCGGTATGAGATTATAAAATCGTTGAGGAAGCGGTAGTGGGGAACCTTTCTTTGTTATGATCTTGATCCTGTATAATTATATTAGAGTGTGGTTTGGTGAGTGATCCATTATGGGGAATGGTTTGGTTAGATGACCAATATAGATTCTCATTGGTTCTATTGTTTGTTCATTAGCATATTTTCATTCTATTTTCACACGTTCATTTGAGACCTTGGATTTTTTTCTACTGATTATATCTAAACCTTGATCGTATATATCTTCACAAAAAAATAGAAATTGTTAAATTCCTTAGTAGGGGGTTAATTCAGAACCTCCTCATGATCAGGTGGGTGGTTTAATATCGTGGTTCAATTGATTCTTCTCATAATATAATTGGACAATGGTTTAGTAATGATCTCTTCCACATTCTCATTAGTTACAACATACACCAATTTGATGAGCCCTTATTCTACCTTCTCTTTAATGAAGAGATAGAAAATTACAACATGTTTGGTATGAGAGTGTAGAATTGGATTCCTTTTTATCTCAATCACACTATTTTCACAATATGTTATCATAGGTTATTTTACATATCCATCGATATCTTCTACATTAGTCTTCATATACAGATGTTTAATATAGGCCTTGGACACAAAGATATATTCTACTTATTCTTTAGTCAGTAAAGTTATTTCATGCTTCTTACACAGTCATCCAACACATTTACTATCGATTAATAATGGAACACAACTTATCAATTTTTATTCCACCACATCTCTAACCCAATCCACATTATACAATTTAGATATTTCATGATCTTTTCATATATCAAAGAATAATCCAAAATTGAGTGTACCTTGGATGTACCATTTAATTCATTTAAATACTATGAGATAATATTCTTTTGAATTATTCTGGAAATAAATTATCTAAAAATCATGTAAGAAATATATTTATCCATGTCATATTAAAATAACTTAATCTTCTAAAAATTGCATTATATATGGTGGAACAGACAAAATTCTCATCTTCTACTTCCCATACATGATTCCAATAACAATTATCATTAGATTAGAATCATTCATTTTGAACTTCTCTAGTAGTTCTTGGGCGTGGTTTTCCTGAGATATGAAAGTGTATGACTTTTTTTGTATCACATGTATCCCTAGAAAATATGTGAGTTCGCCAATCAGATAAATTTTAAATTATTACTTCATTTCGTAAGAAAACTATTCCATGGTTTTCTTCATTATTTTGAAAAATATGATATCATTTACATAGACAATAACTATATATTGATTTTCTGTGGATTTCATCACATATAGATTATGATTGGCACTTCTCCATTTGAATTAATACTTCTTAAAATATGAATCCATCCAGGTATACCATAATCTGGTGGCTAAATTAGACCATATAGATCCTTACACAATTATCAAACCTTTTTCATCATTTTCAAATCTAAATCCCACTGGGTTATCAATGTAAACATCATATTTGATACAACCTTTTAAGAATTTTATTTCTGAAATACATATGGAAAAAATAGAATTCTCATTGATTTTCCCTAGCCAAAAATAGATTGGTTGAATTCAGTCGGGCTACCAGAGAAAATATTTCTTCCAAATTGATGCCTTCATTCCGTATATATCCTTTATAAACTAAACATTACTTGTTTTTTTACGTTGTTGTGATCATAAATTTTTTCGTGAAGATGAACTTTATTCCAACAACATTGTGATTTTTTGTAATTTCAATAACACCACAAGTATGTTTTTTTCAATCTAATGTAATTATCCATTCATGTATTTAACCCATGATTCAACTTCCACTACTTCTTCCAACGAGTTTGGTTCTAAAGTTGACATCAGAGCTGTATGATCAAAATTTATCGCTATCCTTTTTTATCGATGAATATCTATAACAATTTATATTGGATAGATCAACCTATTTTCTCTTGTTTCTTCTCTAAAGTACATATTTTTCTTCTTTAATGGAAATTTACAATTTCTACATGGCCTTAAAGTAATCATCATCTAAAAAACTCTATACTAATTTTATAGTTGCGTCATCTTCATTTTATTCCTATTATTTTCAATAAAAATATCAGTGTTTGTGCCTCTACATTTCCTCACATATTTATTAGTAATGACATTAACATCACTTCTCTCCTAAATTTTACATAACTGATTGTTGATGCTTTTATAAGTCTTACTCTTTATTCAGTATCCTAGAAATACTCCTCAATCTGTATCGTCACCATACTTTTCGTGATTTCCTTCATTATTTTGGATGCATAACTTACTTACAAAGACCTATAATCATTTTAATAAAGGCTTCCATCCATACACACATTTCATATGGAGTCCATTATTCTCTAGGGATTATAAATTACTGATTCTATGTATCCAATGTGACATGTTTTGCCTATTTCCAATTGTGGTGTAAAATTTCACCTTAAATGAGTAGTGTCTTGGATATATTTTTCATCAACTGAATTTTTAATTCAAAAACTCTATTTTTTGTGGAGTTATCGCAGATGAAGCTTCAGTATTTATGCTTTGTTTCTCAAGATTGTTCTCAAAATCAAAAGACTGATACCCTGTTCAATTGTCAAATTAAAATATCTTAATTTTGTGCCTGATCTGAATTTTTAATGTTCTCATATACCTCATCATGAATCCCATGTCATCTCTCTTTCTTTTTGTAAACATGGTGAATATTATTTTGTAACAGTCATCATTAAAAATAATGAAATTTATTTCTCTATATGTTCTATAAATATTCATCGAACTACATACCACTATGTAGACAAGATCAAAAAGATTAGATTCTATCTTGTAATTTGTCCAAAAAGGATTAGACACCATTTATCCATATACAAGCATCACATTTCTTTTAATGGTCTCTATTTAGAATTGATATGTCCATTATAACTCCTATCTTGGATAAAGTTTCCATGATTTTTTTATAAAGGTGACCTAACCTCTGATTCCACAAGTTATTTTCTTCAACCAATATTAAGAGACATTTATTTTCATGAATTACCACCTGGTAATGATTACTATTAATTTTTGTTCCTCTCATAATATATTTTATAGCTCTGTCATTGATCATACACAATTTCTGATTATATGTGACCTCATTAACCGAGTCATAATGTTTACTCACACTTGGAATGTCATGTTGTATCTCATCCATAAGAAGAAAATCACACTTCTTTATCTTATCACCTAAAAATAGGTATTTATTACCCCATTTTTTAATTACTTCATAATTTCCAAAGTTAATGGTTCAATTAATTCCAACTTTCACATTCTATAAGAAATTTGCATTTCTTGTTTTTCATGATGAACACCCACTATCCTAAATCCAAGTGCATATATTCTTCATTTCTTTGAGAGAAATATCTACTATATTTTTCTTCATAATATTCCTCTCTTCCATCTCTAATATACTAATTTGAGAAGATGTATAACCTTTCCTCACCAAATTTTCCCCATCATGCATTGTAGAATCATACTCATCATATTATTCCAATATAGAGTACGTATTTTATAGAAGTATTTTACTTGAGTGAACAATATTCATTAGTATATATTATCTATAATTATTTCTTACACTCCATTATTTCCTATAGTCGATGACTTTAAACCCAAAATTAGAAAATAAAAAAATATCCATATAAATTATTACTTTTATTTGATCAAAGATATAGACTCGTTCTCCTTTGTTAACTACTTAAAGATTCCCTATTAAAATAAAATCATTCCTCTTAATAGCGTGATGCAGTGTGGCCATGGTATCAATCAAATTTTCACTTCATAAGAAAATAATTCACCTCTCCTTAATTTCTCCACATTTACCTAGAATTATTATGTTACCTTAGTTGTTGAAAAGTATCAGATAATATTGGATTATTATTATCCCTTGGGTTTCATTTTTTTGAGAGATCACTGTTTTAATATCTTATGACATAGGTTTGATTATATAATTATGAAATTTACTCATTCCCTTTTTTAGATCCCTCATGTTTACTACTTTTTATGTCTCAACATCAAAGTCAAATCTAATTTTATATTACAATCTAGATATCTTTTCATTCGGAATGTTATTGACACCTTTAGAACCTCGATTAGCCCTTAATATAAATTCTCCATATATAATCCTCCAAAAATGTATCTTCTTCTTAGAATCACATGATTTCAATGTTGATTAATGTTTAATTCACAATGTAACCACATATTCTTCAAGGGAATCAAACCTATTATATCTCCCCTCTAGGATATCATTTAGGGTATCTATCACTTTAGTTTGTAATCTAATATTATGCTTGAATCTCAATAATTATTTTGAATTCACCTTGAATGAACTCATATGATTTAACACTTATTATAACTATTAAATAACTACTTTTAACTAAACTACATATTCAAATAATTCTTTTATAAGTCCATTAATCTTTCAAAAAAATTTCAATGAATACCATGATCATCAAAATATCCTTTAATTTCTACCTTCAGATCAAATAATCCTTCATGATAATTGTATATTCCTTCTATAGGTTATTCCTTATTATTAGTATTCATCACATAATCTTCTTTTTTATATTTCAATTCATTTTTTCCTACCTTCAGATAGTCTTTTTACTAACATTTTCTTCTTTTCTAAAAAATCTATTACTATGAAATTTCATTTCTGATGAAATATAAATTTCGAATTTTCTTCTAGGAGGGAAGATTCTTCATGGAATTAATGTAAACTTTTATTTTCATTCATTATCATAAACTCATATTGGGAACAGTTTTTGTCGTATTTCCAAATTTTCCACACTAGAAATAGTTTAATGGTAGATTTCCATTACATTTACCCTTTCCACTCCAGAATTTTCCATCCACAAGGGAGAGAAGTTCATTTTCCAAATTCTCTTCACCATTGTATCCTTTAGAAATGTCAATATTATACATGTATTTGAATATAATCTCCTTACTCATGTGAATTTATGTCTCTTCTAGATTAACTCACATTTTATAATCCTCCTAGATGCTTGGGATGTTATCTAAAAAGGTCATAGATTATTATCTCTCTTTAAGATTAGATACTTTTGGATTTTATAGATATTGAAACCATCAAAAAAACTTCTTAACAATATTAATATCATATATATATATATATTCCCCCAGTCCTCAAATATATCTAATAACATCATTTATTCTGTTACAGAATCTATAAACATTTACATTTGGAAGAATTTTCAAATCATTAAATCCATTATGGATGACCTTCAGTTTGGCTTCCTTCACCTTACAATCACATTCAAATATATATTAGAAAATTTATCCCAAATGACTTTTCCACAGGTGTAACACATCAATTTTATATATATTTGATATTTATGATCTGTTGATAAATTATTTTTGAGCTTTAGTATCAAGATTCATCCATTTTATTTCAAATTCATCCACGAACTACCTTATCGCATCACTGAAATCCATCCAATGTAGAGTAACAGAAAGAACTTTTGGAATGATAGATCAAACATGTTATATAATTTTATTATTCTAAAAATTGTATTTTGTTCCATAAAATAGAATAAATCCTTTAACATTTAATGAATTTTATAACAGAAATAAATTTTTATGATAGATTTAACACAAGTGGCCTTTCTCTAATACCACTTGTTATACCTTAGAACACATTGTGAGGGGAGGGGTGAATCATGTGTCAAATTTTTATTTTTTATATAAAGTATCATATCCCCTAATTTTTAAGAACTTTTTAAACCTTCCTAAAATAAAATAACTTCACTAAACACATAAATTTATAAATAAAATGATATGAAATAGTTTTACTTGGTTCACTAATAATGTCTTATACAAGGTGTATACAGTGATGATTTATTTATCATGCTAGAATCCAATAATCTTCACTATATTTTTTCATTACAATTATTCATTTTCAATCACTCCTTGTAATACACACTACCTTTACAAAGTATTTTGGGAAAACAAATTTACACCATCGGATCACTTTAGGTGACTCTTCCTTATGTACTTCTCTAAATAAATACTATCTCAGTTTATCAACTTGAAGGAAACATCCTTATTTTATAGAATATAATATTTTATTTTCATAATTTAATATCAAATTCAATGTCCCAATGAACTCAATGGTCTCTATAAATACCTTCATTAAACATTGTTCTATGAAGTAACCCCGTGGAAACAATTCACTATATACTCAACTTTGAGGACTTAATATTAGAGTAGATAGACTAAACTCTACCCCTTGATCGTATATATCTTCACAAAAAAATAGAAATAGTTAAATTCCTTTGTAGGGGTTAATTCAGAACCTCCTCGTGATCCGGTGGGTGGTTTAATATTGTGGTTCAATTTATTCTTCTCATAATATAATTGGACAATGGTTTAGTAATGATCTCTTCCACATTCTCATTAGTTACAACATACACCAGTTCGATGAGCCCTTATTATACCTTCTCTTTAATTAAGAGATAGAAAATTTTAACATGTTTGGTGTGAGAGTGTAGAATTGGATTCCTTTTTATATCAATCAAACTATTTTCAAAATATGTTATCATAGGTTATTTTACATATCCATCGATATCTTCTACATTAGTCTTCATACACTGATGTTTAATATAGGCCTTGGTCACTAAGATATATTCTACTTATTCTTTAGCCAGTAAAGTTATTTCATTCTTCTCACACAGTCATCCAACACATTTACTATCGATAAATAATGAAACTCAACTTATCAATTTTTATTCCACCACATCTCTAACCCAATCCACATTATAAAATTTAGATATTTAATGTTCTTTTCCAATATCAAAGAATAATCCAAAATTGAGTGTACCTTGGATGTACCATTTAATTCATTTAAATACTATAAGATAATATTCTTTTGAATTATTCTAGAAATAAATTATCTAAAAATCATGTAAGAAATATATTTATCCATTTCATATTAAAATAAGTTAATCTTCTAAAAATTGTGTTATATATGGTGGAACAGACAAATTTCTCATCTTCTACTTCCCATACATGATTCCAATAACAATTATCATTAGATTAGAATCATTCATTTTGAACTTCTCTAGTAGTTCTTGGGTGTGGTTTTCATGAGATATGAAAGTGTATTACTTTTTTTGTATCACATGTATCCCTAGAAAATACGTGAGTTCACCAATCAGATAAATTTTAAATTATTACGTCATTTCGTAAGAAAACTATTCCATGGTTTTCTTCATTATTTTGAAAAATATGATATCATTTACATAGACAAGAACTATAAATTGGTATTCTGTGGATTTCATCACATATAGATTATGATTGGCACTTCTCCATTTGAATTAATACTTCTTAAAATATGAATCCATCCAAGTATACCATAATCGGGTGGCTAAATTAGACCATATAGATCCTTAAACAATTATCAAACCTTCTTCATCATTTTCAAATCTAAATCCCACTGGGTTTTCAATGTAAACATATTATTTGAGACAACCATTTATGAATTTTATTTCTGAAATACATATGGAAAAAATAGAACTCTCATTGAATTTCCCTAGCCAAACATAGATTGGTTGAATTCAGTCGGGCTACCAGAGAAAATATTTCTTCCAAATTGATGCCTTCATTCTGTGTATATCCTTTATAAACTAATAATTACCTGTTTTTTTACGTTGTTGTGATCATACATTTTTTTCTTGATGATGAACTTTATTCCAACAACATTGTGATTTTTTGTAATTTCAATAACACCACAAGTATGTTTTTTTCAATCTAATGTAATTATCCATTCATGTATTTAACCCAAGATTCAACATCCACTACTTCTTCCAACGATTTTGGTTCTAAAGTTGACATCAGAGCTGTATGATCAAAATTTATCATTATCCTTTTTTATCGATGAATATCTATAACAAATTATATTGGATAGATCAACCTATTTTCTCTTGTTTCTTCTCTAAAGTACATATTTTTCTTCTTTAACGGAAATTTACACTTTCTACATGGCCTTAAAGTAATCATCATCCAAAAAAAACTCTATACTAATTTTATAGTTGCGTCATATTCATTTTATTCCTATTATTATCCATTAAAAATATCAGTGTTTGTGCCTCTACATTTCCTCACATATTTATTAGAAATGACATTAACATCACTTCTCTCCAAAATTTTACATAACTGATTGTTGTTGCTTTTATAAGTCTTACTCTTTATTGAGTATCCTAGAAATACTCCTCAATTTGTATCATCACCATACTTTTCGTGATTTCATTCATTATTTTGGATGCATAACTTACATAAAAAGACCTATAATCATTTTAATAAAGGCTTCAATCCATACACACATTTCATATGGGGTCCATTATTCTCTAGGGATTATAAATTACTGATTCTATGTATCCAATGTAACATGTATTGCCTATTTCTAATTGTGGTGTAAAATTTCACCTTCATTGAGTAGTGTCTTGGATATATTTTTCATCATCTGAATTTTTAATTCAAAAACTCCATTTTGTTGTGGAGTTATCACAGATGAAGCTTCAGTATTTATGCTATGTTTCTCAAGATAGTTCTCAAACTCAAAAGGGTGATACTCTGTTCCATTGTCATACTAAAATATCTTTATTGTGTGCCTGATCTGAATTTTTAATGTTCTCATATACCTCAACATGAATCCCATGTCATCTCTCTTTCTTTTTTGTAAACATGGTGAATATTATTTTGTAACAGTCATCATTAAAAATAATGAAATTTATTTCTCTATATGTTTTAAAATATTCATCGAACTACATATTACCATGTAGATAAGATCAAAAAGATTAGATTCTATCTTGTTATTTGTCCAAAAAGGATTAGACACCATTTTTCCATATACAAGCATCACATGTCTTTTAATGGTGTCTATTTATAATTGATATGTCCACTATAACTCCTATATTAGATAAATTTTCCATGATTTGTTTATAAAGGTGACCTAACCTCTGATTCCACAAGTTATTTTCTTCAACCACTATTAAGAGACATGTATTTTCATGAATTCCCACCTGGTAAAGATTACTATTAGTTTTTGTTCCTCTCATAATATATTTTATGGCTCTGTTATTGATCATACACAATTTCTGATTAAATGTAACCTCATTAACCGAGTCATAAAGTTTACTCACACTTGGAATGTCATGTTGTAACTCATCCATAAGAAGAAAATCACTCTTCTTTATCTTATCACCCAAAAATAGGTATTTATTACCCCATGTTTTTAATTACTTCATTATTTCCAAAGTTAATGGTTTAATTAATTCGAACTTTCACATTCTATAAGAAATTTACAATTCTTGTTTTTCATGATGAACACCCACTATCCTAAATCCAAGTGCATATATTCTTCATTTCTTTGAGAGAAATATCTACTATATTTTTCTTCATAATATTCCTCTCTTCCATCTCTGATATACTAATTTGAGAAGATGTATAACATTTCCTCACCCAATTTTCCCCATCATGCATTGTGGAATCATACTCATCTTATTATTCCAATATAGAGTACATATTTTATAGAAGGATTTTACTTGAGTGAACAATATTCATTAGTATCTATTATCTATAATTTTTGCTTACACTCCATTATTTCCTATAGTCGATGACTTTAAACCCAAACATAGAAAATTAAAAAAATACCCATATAAATTATTACTTTTATTTGATCAAACATATAGACTCATTCTCCTTTGTTAACTACTTGAAGATTCCCTCTTAAAATAAAATCTTTCCTCCTAATAGCGTGATACAGTGTGGCCATGGTATAAATCAAATTTTCACTTCATAAGAAAATAATTCACCTCTCCTTAATTTCTCCACATGTACCTAGAATTATTATGTTACCTTAGTTGTTGAAAAGTGTCAGATAATATTGGATTATTATTATCCCCTGGGTTTCATTTTTTTGAGAGATCATTGTTTTAATATATTATGACTTAGGTTTGATTATATAATTATCAATTTTATTTATTCCCTTTTTAGATCCCTCATTTTTACAACTTTTTATGTCTCAACATCGAAGTCAAATCTAATTTTATATTACAATATAGATATCTTTTCATTCGGAATGTTATTGACACCTTTAGAACCTCGATTAGCCCTTAATATAAATTGTCCATATATAATCCTCCAAAAATGCATCTTCTTCTTAGAATAACATGATTTCAATGTTGATTAAAGTTTAATTCACTATGTAACCACATATTCTCCAAGGGAATCAAACCTATTATATCTCCCCTCTAGGATTTCATTTAGGGTATCTATCACTTTAGTTTGTAATCCAATATTAATCTTGAATCTCAATAATTATTTTATAATTCCATTAATCTTTCAAAAAAAATTCAATGAATACCATGATCATCAAAATGTCCTTTAATTTCTACCTTGAGATCAAATAATCCTTCATGATAATTGTATATTCCTTCTATAGGTTATTCCTTATTATTAGTATTCATCACATAATCTTCTTTACTATATTTCAATTCATTTTTTCCTACCTCCAGATAGTCTTTTTACTAACATTTTCTTCTTTTCTCAAAAAATCTATTACTATGAAATTTCATTTCCGATGAAATATTAATTTTGAATTTTCTTCTAGGAGGGAATATTCTTCATGGAATTAATGTAAACTTTTATTTTCATTCATTACCATAAACTCATATTGGGAACAGTTTTTGTAGTATTTCCAAATTTGCCACACTAGAAATAGTTTAATGGTAGATTTCCATTACATTTACCATTTCCACTCCAGAATTTTCCATCCACAAGGGAGAGAAGTTCATTATCCAAATTCTCATCACCATTTTATCTGTTAGAAATGTCAATATTATACATGTATTTTAATATAATCTCCTTACTCATGTGAATTTATTTCTCTTCTAGATTAACTCACATTTTATAATCTTCCAAGATGCTTGGGATGTTATCTAAAAAGGTCATAGATAATTATCTCTCTTTAAGATTAGAGACTTTTGGATTTTATAGATGTTGAAACCATCACAAAAACTTCCTAACAATATTAATATCATATATATATATTCCCCCAGTCCTCAAATATATCTAATAACATCATTTCTTCTCTTGCAGAATCTATAAACATTTACATTTGAAAGAATTTTCAAATCATTAAATCCATTACGAATGACCTTCAGCTTGGCTTCCTTCACCTTACAATCACTATCAAATATATATTAGAAAATTTCTCCCATATGTCTTTTCCACAGGTGTAACACATCAATTTTATTTATATTTGATATTTTCGATCTGTTGATAAATTATTTTTGAGCTTTAGTATCAAAATTCATCCATTTTATTTCAAATTCATCCGTGAACTACCTTATCGCATCACTGAAATCCATCCAATGTAAAGTAACAGAAAGAACTTTAGGAATGAGAGATCAAACATGTTATATAATTTTATTATTCGAAAAATTGTAGTTTGTTCCATAAAATAGAATAAATTCTTTAACATTTAATGAATTTTATAATTGAAATAAATTTTTATGATAGATTTAACACAATAGGCATTTCTCTAATACCACTTGTTATACCTTAGAACACCTTGAGAGGGGAGGGGTGAATCATGTGTCAATTTTTTATTTTTTATTTAAAGTATCATATCCCCTAATTTTTTAGAACTTTTTAAACCTTCCTAAAATAAAATAACTTCACTAAACACATAAATTTATAAATAAAATGATATGAAATAGTTTTACTTGGTTCACTAATAATGTCTTATACAAGGTGTATACAGTGATGATTTATTTATCATGCTAGAATTCAATAATCTTCACTAGATTTTTTCATTACAATTATTCATTTTCAATCACTCCTTGTAATACACACTACCTTTACAATGTATTTTGGGAAAACAAATTTACACCATCAGATCTCTTTAGGTGACTCTTCCTTATGTACTTCTCTAAATAAATACTATCTCAGTTTATCAACTTGAAGGAAACATCCTTATTTTATAGAATATAATATTTTATTTTCATAATTTAATCTCAAATTTAATGTCCCAATGAACTCAATGTTCTCTAAAAATACCTTCATTAAACATTGTTCTATGAAGTAACCACATGGAAACAATTCAGTATATACTCAACTCTGAGGACTTAATATTACACTACATAGACTAAACTCTACACTTCATAGAGATTCATTGAAAGTTGCATCTATCTGTAGAATAATTCCTTATATAGACCATGTAGTCCAACTCATGAGTTTATTCTAATCACTATCTTCTAACCCTATAAATTGTGCACTCCCCTTTATGAACTATCTCAACAGAAAAAATCTGTCTTCCAAATTTTTTAGATAAACTCTTAGATATAATTTTTATTTCTAGATAATAATCAATGGAAATATTAAATAGGTATTTATATGAAAATTATTCCATAAAACTGACTAACCCTAAAATTACTAGTTAATTCCTTTACAAAAATAACCTCTGTTGTGCACCAAAAATATCTGTTCCTTTCAAGCATCCACTCTACTGATTGATTCATACTCCACTACATGACTACATACATGAATTAAATTTCTAATAATCCACTTTATGGAAAAAAATTTTTTGAAATCACATCATTGGTCACATACTATTTCATGATCTTTCCGAAAACACCTCCTTTCAATCACATAATTCCATGAATTCCACATACTTAACTTCATGGTTGAATGAGATCCTTTGTTGAATTCATGTTGTTGGGTGACATACATGACCACATGGAATTTGTTCATAAATATGTGAGGTACATGATTGACTATGTATAGATACATAATTTTCCTAGAAAACTGCACTAAACTTCACCAGAACCACAAATTTTTCAAGCCCAATTTTTTTCCAAACACAATAAAATAATTTCATTGAAGAAACATTTAAAATTTATCCACTGAGACTCCATTAAATGTAAACCATATTCCACGTTATTAAAATTAATTTTATCAACCCATAAATTTGTTTTCAATAAACACAACATCAATATAAAACAACAACCCAAATCACATTGGTTTTAATAAGAAGATGGCATTTTCCATTGTTGATGAATTTTATAAAAGGTTATCTAGAATGACATTTCATCAATATGGCATCGATCAATATCAACTTTTAATACTTTTTTTACTATACCATGATCAATAAATGTTCTTGTTCAACCTTCCAGAAGTTTATACCACTATTTTTTAGAATTATAGACACAACGGTGCACTCATTTTTTTCAAAAAATCTACTCATTTTTCATATATTTAAAAGTTAATGAAGGTACCATCCATAAGAGGGATGATCTTGTTTAATTACCTAAACAAATAAATTTAGAATCCTCAAATAGAAGATATATTTAATTCCAAGGATCTATTTGATCCCATTAATAAAAAGTTGTACAACCCCAATTCCAAAAAAGTAAGTCAAGTGGAAGACTTTAATTAAGATAAGGATTGATAAAATTCACCAATGGATTGATTTAAACATATACCACTACATTTAGTAGGATAATCGTACATATGAAGGTTGGATGAAGTTTTAGAACACATACCATTCCTAAACCACTAAAAACAAGATTCCCTTGTTAAAGTAGTTAATGAAAATTAAACTACATCGTGTATGTTCTATACCCGAACACACCAATGAGTTCTGTATTCTATTAAACCAATTTTTCGATATAGTTATTACTCTGAATGATAATGATATGAAAAACCACCCACTTTACACATGTATCAATAGCTTGGATAAACTTCTAGTTTTCCTTAGAAACGTGGTGCTTAGAGGTAAATATAAAATTGAAATAGTATAGGATGCATTATTCAATATGGAGTACCAAAGTAATAATGCAAGTTATAACTAGACAAACTCTTAAGATAAACAATTGAGGGAGAAAATAGTGTGTTGTTCAAGGGATAGAAAGAAAAGTTTGAAGTAAGAGATGAGGAAGGTTTAGAGATGGTAGGAGATGAAAATACCTCGACACCAGTAACCCTGATCTGGTACATTAGTTTATTACATTGGAACTGGGTATAAGAAATCACATCCTAAAGGATAAATAAGTTCTGTAGTCTTTAATAACTACATACATACATATTACCCATATTAAATAGTTAATTTAAAATAAAACATAATAAAGGAATGAAATTTCATCCTTGAACTCATTCAATCCTAATAACATGGAGGGAATAGGAACAAATAAAATGGTGATATTGGAGTCCTAATAATATTTACACATAGTGGAAGCTATCTTGAATCAATAATGCATAATAAGTACAGCAAGGAAATATAATTTAACACACACATTCCATTTAATCAATAACTTTTTCACAACATTAATCTAGGGTTACTATTATAGTGAAAATACCATGGGTAAAAATAATTGAATTCATAATGAAATTCATAATTATTAGTCCTCGTGTTTCCTTGGTACATAATAACTTTACCTTCATGACCATTCACATAAAAGTTTAATATTAATGGGTAAAATCCCATTTAATTTGGATAATTTAGTTGTCTCATGAGACTACTAATGCATTAAGGGTGTTTCTTATATATGGTCTCGACCGATTCATGCATGTAAAAATAATTGATTATTTAATAAATAATTGATTTAATTTTTGACAAAAATATCTATATTGAGTAAAAGATACGGATTTAACATTATTTTCCCAGTTAACCAAATCACATTCAAACTAAACTTTGGATATTAAAATAATATACATATTTGGGAATAATCATATCCATGGTATAAGAAATATAGATATTTAATAGAAATAAAACTATCAATGAAATATGATAATAAATTAATCAAACTTTTAACATATAAACAGTGGAAAATAAATTAGGTGCATAATATTAAAATATTCATCGATAAAGTGGACTAGTGACAAAGTCCCTTAAAAAGGTCATTTTATTAATAAAATGAATCAATTATGTGTATTTTTTGTAAATAAACATAAAAAGGTAGAAATAAAACATAAGTTAATCGATCATTACACACATAACCTTTTCCTGACATTATTAATGAAATAGATGTTTAACCCAATGAATGAAAATTGAGTTAGGAAATCCCTTACCACTTTGTAATCAGTCAAATAATGTGCCCTATAAAAGTAATAATTATCAAATGAAACACAAAAATCAAAGAAGATGATAAGATTCATGATATGATATATCAGTGGTAAGTATACATACACCACAAAAAAGAAATAAGTGGTGAATAAGTAAAACATCTCAGATAAGTAAAAGTGAAATGGAAAACCATTAAAAGTGCATATCATTGTGGTGAGAATTAAAAAATTGGGTTATTATATGTAAGAAAATTATATAAACACAAACATAAGTGTAAATATAACTTAAATAAATCAATAAATATTTGTATAATATAATCAACAAAGTTGATGTATAACCCAATGAATGAAAACTGAGTTAAGAAACACATTACCTCATGCTTCCCTTTAGAATATAATTTTTATCCTCCTATATAATTGTTCAAATAATGTTATAAATTAATGATATAAATATATTCATATTTATAATACCTTATATGATCATTTTATAACATCTTACCACCCATTAATTAATAAAATTTCATTATTTTCATTGTTTTGAGTGTATTTGCTTCATTGTGTCATGATCAGTTTACTTGAGTATAATAATGGATATTCATGTACAATGGAAATAATACTTTAAAAGTGAAAAGAAAATGTATTAATGTAGTTCCAGAATTGTAAACATTCTCATATATCATTTTTTTTGATTTTACATGAGGATGATTCATTTGATAAATGTTAATAATAAATGTTTAGTTTATTTTGGTGATTTTCCAGTCATCATAAACTAGTTTCATTTGATTTAACATATATATATATATTTATATATATATATATTCTAGAGAATAAAATGGGTTATAATATAAAATTTAAAATTTTATTTAACCATAATAATACTTTTTTGTCCAGACACTGTGGAAGTAATGGAAAACAAAAAATCATTACTCTTGTAGATTGTTAACTGATATAATTTGGACAACGGTTTAATTTATTTTTTTATAAACAGAGGTAATAAAATGGATGGATATAATATATTACATTAGAAACAAACAAATTTTATATTCACATGAATTTTTAGTTATTATTACTATATGGATGAAGGAGGTGAGGAGAAATTAGAAGGGGAAAATAAAATAAGATAAGTGGTTTGAGAAAATTACCACTTGAATATCACCTCTTTGAAGGACCCCCTATTTAAATTGTAATTGGTATTTGGGTGAGACTAGAAAAACATTGATGTGGGGATAATGGGGAAAAGTTGGTTTAAAAGATATTTTAAAATCATTGAGGTAATTTAGGAGAAATATTGTGGTGATGGGTGATATTTTTACTTGAGGAGGGGTGGTTTTGAGTGATAAAATAAAGATTATTTTATGTTTCAATCCAACTACATTAAGGTGGAATTAATTTCCAAGAATATGGATAATAATAATGTTTTAATGAAATTATAGGGTTAATCAAAACATCAAACACCTATTGAGTATAAAGTTTCCTTGTGACTTTTTTCGTTCCTTTTATGTTTTAAAAATCATCATCCCATTTACATTAATAATATTTTTCTTACCATCTATAAGGTTTTTTTAAAATTATGCAAGTTTGATTATAATAGGAATCTTGTTCTTCAATCACTTTTAAGTTGTTTTCTATGTATTTATAATAAATATTTCCAATGACCAAATAGAAACTACCATTAATTAAAATTGGATCCTTACCTATAATCAAATGCACTGAGTTTATCAATTCTAATTCACTTAGCATTTCTAATCCAATTCAATGGGTTTCTAAATTAAAATTTTCTCAGAATTTTGAATCTCAATCACTGAGTTTCTCAATTCCTATTCACTCAAAATTTCAAATCTAAATCACTGAGTTTCTCAATTCCTATTCTATAATAATTTCGATTCTGATTCACTAGGTTTCTAAATTTTGGTTCGTTTAGAATTTAGAAATTGATTCAATGAGTTTCTCAATTATTATTCTCTCATAATTTTGAATATGATTAACTATGTTTCTCAACTATGATTTTCTCATAATTTCAAATCTAATTCTTAGATTTTCTAAAATATGATTCTCTTAAATTTTCCAATTCGGTACTCATTATTTCCAGAATTTGATTCTCATAATTTATAGAATCTGTTTGTCCTTATTTATAAAAAATGATTTCATAAATCACTCAAAACTATTTAGTTGATATATTTTCTTATAATGAGATTATAACATATTTTCTTTTATGTTAAGATAATATTATTTCTCGTGATATTTTTCATTGTGATAACACGATGTCATGTAATCTATTATTTTATAACTGTTGTAATTTCCACTTGTGAACTTCATTCCAAAATTTCGTAATAAATATGATTATTAGAGAACTAGTTGACCATTTGACTTCATACCTCTAAATATCTGGTTACATTATCATTTGTATATACTGATCGATAAATGTGGGTGTGTCTATGTGTAGTAAATTTTCTCCCTTGTGAACAATTTATTCTCAATGTTTATAATCGGTGTAAGAGAGATTCAATCATAAAAACCTTATCAGGATTCCCCTTTAATATTTTTTATTTTTCTTATTCTTTAATTGAAGGATTCTAAGTAAATGATGATATAGGTTTCAATTACCTTCAAAGTAAATGGATTTTTAGGAGATCAAGATAGAAGTTGCATCCGATTTTTAGTGGATCAGGGACTGACCTTGGTGTGGGTAAGATAGAATTTTTTGAAATTATAAATCATGTTACTTTTATCCAAAGTCATTGGATAACCTTTTATTTGGGTTAAAATATTTCCTTTCATTTTTATTACTTGTTTAATTACAACTGCTTTAATTCCAATACATTTTCTTATAAATAGAATGTGTTACTTGTTGTACATTCTCTATTTGTATTAACTCTGATTTAAGATTCAATATGCTTTAAGGTAGAATCATATCTATCCCAACAAATTTATTAATCTCATTACGATAATCATCTTTATCAGACTCTAGGTATCTTTCCATAACCTTACAGAAGAGGGATTAATAAATCTTAATTGTTTAACTTTGTTAAAAAAGATTTCCATAAAATTAAAAATGATTGTTTTTAAACTTATAATTCACCCCCTCTTATAATTGTTATTTCTTATTACATATTTTTATCCAAAACCACCAATTTAAATTATTATTTTTAGATATTTTAATCTTTTACCTTTTAAATTTAACCAGAGTCATTATTTTATTTATACTATGGTAATTTTCTGTTTTCCAGGGAAAATTATTTGTGAATAAAAATTAAAATAACCTTAAAAACAAATTGGTAACTTATGATTATAAATTTGGAATCCATTTTACCATATTAAATTTATATAATAGGTAAAATTATATTTACAATTAGTTCCATGTAGGAAATATAAACACAGGTATTTAAAGATAAAATGTTCATAAGTTACAAATGTTTTTATATCAAAATTCAATATGAAATTGATTTAAATTTCCCAATTTGTAATAATAGATTTATAATATATCTATTTTTAATTAAAACCCAATTTAAAATATAATTTAACATGATATATTATTTATAAGAAAAGTCAATTTTCAATTAAAATCTAGTATTTTTAAATATTCCTAAAAAATGAAACTTCTCATAAAATCACCAAATATTCATCCAAAGATAATTTTGATATTAAAAATTCAAAAATGAATATTATTTTTTCCAATATAATTTATAAATGTTTAAAAAATTAGTTTGAAAAACACGTGTTCTATTAAAAGGAATTAAAATTTCTTTTTAGAAAAACATAACTTTTATGCTTAAAATTCAATTTATTCTTATATTAAGCATATAATACTATTTGGATTAATTTAAAAGAATATGAATTTATATAAAAATATAAATTTTATTATTATATTTCACTAATAGTAATTAAATTATTTTATTAATATAAAATTTTATTGTGGTCATAAAAATAGTTTTTTAAAAAAACCCATCATTTATATACAATTAGTTTTTATTTTCATTTATAATTAACTAGTAACTAATTAATTAATTTTATAATCATGTGAAAACAATAATTTTTTATTTAATTAATCTCAGTCATTCCCACCATTCTAATGGCTATGTGATAACTATCATATTTAAATAATAATATTTACTCATTTATTTAAGATCGATGTATCATAGCTGGTATGAAATTGAACATAGTGTTTATTTTAAAAAAAGGATTTTACATTATCCTATTATTTAATAAATTTGTTCATTGAAATTTAAACTCATGTTTTGTAATAACTAAGTTTACATTATAAAATAACCTTGTGAAAATCCCTAATTGTAAAAAGGGTTAATAAAACATCCTACAAAAAAGAGGCAAAGGGGAAAAAATGAGGGTCACTGAAAAAAGGTTTCAATACATGATAACATTAGTGGGAAGTGAAAACATGGACATGGAGAAGAAATATAACTATCATGTTCTTATATAGAGTTATAGGAACATGTTCATTATAATTTTTACTATCACAAAACTATAAATTTGTGATGGGTTAAATGGCCATCGATTTTTGAAAATAAAAATGAACAAATAATGTTTTTCGTTCCAGATTCTTTTTCTTATAATTATAGAATCCCTTTAATTTAAAGAGAAACAACATAATGGAATATACTTACATGATATTTAACACTTAATCCTTTAAAAAACATTCACCAAAAACTTATCTTTTTCTCTAAAAGACAATTCAAACATTATTCCTCAAATGATATTCTATTTTCCATAATCATATATGGTTTACAAGATTATGAGAATATTATGATATAACATAAGTCACATATCATAAAATCAATTTCTATACCCATGTTTATATATAATATATAATTTAAATAAAGAAAAACAATCTCATACTAACCAGGACATCATGTAGACCAGTGGCAAGTGATACACTCGTCTCGCCCTTTGGTTGTGGGTTCAAGTAACACATCCTTCTCAGATGTTATGGGTTATCACCTGGAATATAAATTGTCCTTTTTCTAAATATATATTAATAGAATTATTATAATATTACCTAAAATAACCTTTATATATTAAATTTTAAAGAAATGTTTTAACCTCAATGTTTATTTTATAAATTTTATTTTCCATTCCTAAAAATATAATACCCCATAATTACCTTAAAAACAATGATCTTATAAACCCTAAAGGTTATCCATACCTTTAAACATATTTCCAAAAAAATTAATGTCATTATTCCTCAAATAACCATCTTCACATATTATCCAAGAGGGTTACATATACTTATAACATTTACCAAAACTCAATAAATGAATCCAAAAAATTATAACCTTTTTACTACACCACTTTTCAACGATATTTATTCCATATAAAATATGTTTCTATATTTTGAAAAAAAACTTCTATATGATATCATTTAGTGGTTTCATTAATTTTTTTGATATTTAGGATGTATCAAAATATCAGTGATAAAAACATCCTTCAATCAACATCCAATTTAATCCTTTAACTATTATTTATTGTTTTATCCCTTTATAAATAAATATATATATATATATATATCATTATTAATCATATATATAAACCAAAATAAGTTTCATACTTATAATAAAATAATTCATAACTTAAATCCATACATCAGTGTATTTTTTATGCTCTTAGTATATTCATTATTTTCCAACGTGAATTCTATATCTCCAAAAAAGAAATAGTGATCTCCTTGGGGGTATTTCAATTATCGAATGAGATAGATAAATTGAGATTTTAAAATCATATAAATGATACTCCATGACCCTTGTAAATTTTAGAGAAATGAAAATATACTGGATAGATGAAATAGTTTCTTGCAAGTGATTTGGATGTTTAAAAAAAATTCAAAGTCATTTGAAAATGTTTTTTCTATGATAGTGATGATTAAATCATTTTTATGGATAATATGGTTGTATGATATAGTTTAACTTTTATCTGGATTAACGATCCTTAATCAATATAAATAAAAATATGTAAAAAATTAAATTAATTGTTACATATTAGAATGAAAAAGGGGTTTTACCCTTAGAAACTCCATAATACTTTATCCTTCAAATATTTTATACCTAAATCAATTACCCTTATATATAAAATATACAAAACTATCACTAATCATCTCAAAATCCATCACATAAATAATAATAGGTTGTTTAATATTTTAAACATATGATCAACATTAAACACACAAAATTGTGATAGTATCTATAACTCTTATTTTAATGAACATAATTTCATTGAAATTTTATGAATCTTATAACCATAATACCATTGGGGAAAAAATTCATCAACACAATTTATATCATATTAAATTTTACACCATTTCATTCTTTCCTCTCAATTGACTAAAATCAAAATTCAATGCGTAAACATGAAAATAAAATAATCAGAGTGAGCTAACAAATAATCATGAAAGATTATTCAAAGTATGTCCAAATCATGAAAATTTATTCTCAAACTATGATTACTTAAGTTTAACCATGTTTTCCCTTGGATATTATCAAAATTTAATGGATTTGAACCTATACTTGACTTATCCACAAATTCTATCATAATTTTATATTAACAAATTTATGTTTTCCTAAATCTAGTTCCGAAGGCTTATATTAAACATTCTTTGATACCAACTGTAAAGAACCTAACCCTAATAGCCCAGATTCGATGCCTTAATCTATGACATTGACACTAGGTATAAGTTATTTAATCCCAAAGAACCAATTAGTTTTGTAGTCTTGATGAACTAGATTCATACCTAGTACCCTTATTATATTGGTCACTGAAAATAAAATATAACAATGAAAAGTAATTTGAATCAGTGAACTCATTCAAACATTACATATTCATAATATCGGGGGATAGAAAACAAATAAAATGGATATATTTAATTCCTAATAATGGTTACACACAATGGAATCTATCCTGACTCAATTATTCACAATTAATAGGGAAAGGTAAAATAACTAATCTCACACATACCATATAATCAATAACTTTTCCACAATATGATTCCAATCATAGTTTCATAGTGAAAATATAATGGATTAAAATAAATTAATATGAAATGAAATTCATAATTATCATACATTATGTTTCTCAAGAAGATAATAACTTTTCCGTCAAGACCATTCACAACACAGTTTAATATTTTTGGGTAAAAACCCATTTAATTTGCCCAATTTATTTGTCTTATGAGATTACTGATGCATCAAGGGTATTTTATATATGTGATCCCCACCGATTATTTCATGTCCAAATCATTTATTATATATCAAATAAAGGATTTAATTTATCAAAAAATATATATATTAAAAAAAATATGGATTTAACATTATTTCCCCAGTTAATCAAATCACTTTTAGAGTAAACATTGTATATAGAAATACAATAGAACTTAAGTAATAATAATATACATGATACAAAAAATATGGATATTTATGATAAATAAAATTCTAAATGATTGATGATCATAAATAAATCAAATTGGAAGTACATACACCATATAATATAAATTAGTTTCATGTTATTAAAATATACCTCGATGATGGATAATTGAGATCAAGCCCTTTATAAAGATCATATTATTAATAAAATTATCCAATTATAGGTATTTTATGTAAATACACTTTAAAAAGTTGAAATAAAACATTAGATAATGAAAATAAATTTCACATATAACCTTAGCATGGCATAATTAATGAAATATATGTTTAACTCAACGAATGCAAATTCAGTTAGGAAATCCCATATCACTTTGTAATTAATCAAATCATATACCCCATAAAAATAATAATTATCAAATAAATAATTGAATACAAGGATGAAAATTTGATTAAATATATGATATTTAAAAGTTAAGTGAGCACACACTAAAAATAAGAAATACGTAGTGAATAAGGCACACATCTTAGAGAATAAAACATGAGATGAGAATCCATTACAAAGTTCATATCATTGAGGTGAGAATTAATCAATTGGGTGATTATGTGTAACAGGTGTATATCCATGAAAAGGGATGTGGAAATAAAAAATAAATCAATAAATAGTGATTCCACACATAATCATGGTATAATATTATCAATGTTGTAGACATATAACCCAATGAATGAAAACTGAGTTAAGAAACCCCTTACCTCACGCTTCCCTTTAATGAAGCATTATTTAACCTCATGTAAAATGGCTTATATAATTTTATTAATTCATTAACAAACTATATTATTATTTAAAATATCTTATATTATAATTTGATAAAATATTACCACCATTTCATTAATAATGATTCATTATTGTTATTTTTTTAAGTGTGTTCACTTGAGGGTTTCACGGTCAGTTTACTTGTGTATTATTATTGATATTTTTTTAAAATGAAAAAAATAATCTACAAGTGAAATGGAATGTATTCATGAACTTACATAAGTTTATATTGTACCATATATCATTTTTATTTTGTATATGAGGATAATTCAATTGATAAAATGTTAATGATAAATGTTTATTTTATTTTGGTGGTTTTTCAGACCATCGCGAACTAGTTTTGTATTATTTAATTATATGTATATATATTAGTTCTTGAACATTAAATAGGTTATAATATAAATTTTAATATAATATATTACCATCCTTGATGGAATCAATGGAATACAAAAAATAATTATTCATGGTGATTGTTAACTTCCATAATTTGGACAATGGTTTTATTTAATTGAATAATAGAAGGTAATAAAAGGGTTGGATATAAAATATTCCATTAAAAAAGTTATAGTTTAAAATAGTTATTTAGTTATTATAAATTTATGTATTAATTAGAGGAATATAACTTAGGAGAAGAAAAGAAAATAATAGAGAAATTTGATAAAATTACCTCTTGAATTTCACCTCATTGAAGGATTCCTTATGGATTTTACAATTAGAAATTGGGCAAGACTAGAATAATGTGTAAATGGGGAGGGTGGGGAAGATATGTTTTTAATATATTTTAGAATCTTTGAGGATTTTAAAATAAATGGGACAGTGAGGGGTTGTATTTATACATGAGGTGGGGTGGTTGTAAGTGATAAAATTATTATTATTTTATATTTGAAGACAACCACATTGAGGTAAAATTAATTTCAATGATTTTGGATGATAATTAATTTTTAGAGGATATTTAGGTAAAAAAATATCAACCACCCATATTAATTTTTTATTTTTTAGGTATTTTATGCTTTTATCTTTTAACTTTAACCCGTTTCGTTATTTTATTTATATTGTATTAAATCTTTTTTCCCATAGTAATTTTTTTATAAATGAAATTGAAAATAATCATACCACATAATTTGGAACATATTATTAAAAATATGGAATCCATTTTTCCAAATTCAATTCAAATAATTGGTTAAATTGTATTTAAAATTAATCACCCATATGAGACGAAAAAGCAGGATTTTAAAGAGAGAATTTTCAAAAGATTCAAATGTTTTTATATCAAAATTCAATATAAAATTGATTTAAATTACCCAAATCATACAAATAGATTTATAATTTATCTGTTGTGACTTTAAACTCAATTTAAAATATAATTTAACATTATCAATTATTGCTAAAAAAATCCAGTTTTCAATTAAAATTTATTGTTTCTCATTATTCATTAAAAAATGTAACTTCTCAAGAAAATACCAAAAATTCACCATAATATATTATTGATAATCCAATTTAAAAAATGAATATTATTTTTTAAAATAAAATTTAAAAATTTATCAAAATTTAGTTTTAAAACATGTGCGCTATTAAAAGGAGGCACTTTTTTGAAAATATAGATTTTGATGATTAAAATTTAATTTATTATCCTCATACGACTATAATACTTATTAGATGAATTTAAAAATATTTAATTGGATATCAAAAATATAAATTTAATTTATATATTTCACTAATAGTTATTAATTTAATTTATTAAGATAAAATTTCATCTGTCGGAATAAAAATAGTTTTTTAATAAAAACATATCTTTTATATTCAATTATTTTTTATTTTCATTTATAGTTAATTTTTAATTAATGAATTCATTTGATAATAATGTGTGAACTATATTTTCATAATTTAGTTAATCTCATTCATTCCCATTATTCCAATGTCTAGGTTATAACTAGCTCAATCCAATAATAATATTTAGTTGTTCGTTTAAGCTCGATGTGGTGTGTCTAATATGAAATTGAACATAGTGTTTACTTTTAAAAAAATATTTAGATGTCACATTATCTCCTCCTTAAATGAATTTCAGCCTCAAAATATAAACTTTTGATCGGCAATAATAGAGTTGACATTTTAAAATGCCCTTAGCGAAATACCACATCGTAAAACGAGTTAAGGAAACATCCTCTTAAAAAGTTGGAAGGGAATAAAAGTGAAGGTATCCATAAAAATAGGTTTCTATATAGAAAACAATTAGTGGGAATTTAAAAAATGGATATGGAAAAGAAATATAACTGTCAATTTCTAAGGGATAGTGATAGAGAACATGTTTATTAAAAATTTTACCATCACAAAACTATAAATATGTGATGGGTTAAAGGTATATTGATTTATCAATAAGAAAAATAAACTGAAGTTCTAAAGGATCGAACAACAACTGAGAAGAGGGGTTGAATTAGTTGTTCACTTTTTATAAGTATCAAAACATTTAAAAAATTAACTCCTACAACATGATAAGAATTATTTCCATATGAAATTTTTGTAAATAGTCACTCATGAAAAAGATGGAAATCAAGTAAAGAACACAAGATTTACAAGGTTCGACCTCAGTGTTAGAACCTACATCCTTTCTATAGCCACATTCATAGGCCTATGGAAATCCACTATTAAGAATAATTTAATTCAACTTGTGAAAACACTAGTTAAACACATTTTATCTCCTAATAGAAATTATAATACTGAATCCGATTAGTTTAAAATGTTTTTTATAAAATAATTGAGCCATAGAAAAGAATAAAGACATTGTTCAATCAGCTCCACAATTGCTCAGTTTCAATTATCAGTCTGATTGGGTTGGATCCTATTTTCTCAATCCAATGATTTTGTATATTATTTTATCAATACAATGGTTTTAAATCCTAGATTTAATTTTTTGAGTATGATAATTCTATATTCTAGACCTGATTCTCTGAATATGACAATGTTGGATTCTGAATCTGATTATTGAAATATGATAATACATGATTCTAGATCTGATTCTATGAACACAATAAGACTAGATCTTGGATCCAATTGTATGATTATAATGATTCAATACAATGAATTCATTCCCAATATGAAAAACACAAACTCCGATAGAATTATAAATTCAAGACTTCATCAATTAGATGGGAAGTTTCACTTTGAATAATCTAATTCTCATCCTTTTGCACATGTGATAAAGTTGTGAATGAAAAAATTATCGGAGGAACTATTTTTAGGTGACTCAAAAAAGATTGGTAGGAAAATTGGAAAAATTCCTTGCTACCTCAAATATCAAAATCCCCAAAAATATCTCACATTTTAAAATTCAACTTTGACTTAATCAAACCTCCTTAGATTTCTATGCGATTTATCCAAAATTGAAATTCGATTTTGACCAATTTAATTCATCATAAATTTCTCAACATATTAAAATCTATTTCTTTCTCAACAATATTGCGATCTATTTCTTACTCATATAATTATTATATTTTTATTTGTCAGCTCATTACGATTTGTTATATTTTTGGCTCATTAGGTTCATTTCTTTCTCATCTCATTACAATCTTTTTCATTCTCAGCTCATTACAATATGTTTCTTTCTCAGTACGATTTTCCCTATATGCAAATCCTAGTAAAAAAATATCATTACTAAAATATAATTACGATAATATCAGTATGAAAATCTGATTCTGAAATCTCAGTATGATTTTCCCAATACATAAAATACAGATATGAAAATCTGAGTTTGAAAATCACAATACATTTTTACTTGTATTAAAAATCCTAGTATGAAAATCTATGTAATAAAATCACAATATGAAAATATGTGTAAAAAAATATCAGTAAAATTTGATTCCTTCTCAGGCACAATAACATCATTTTATTTCTCATCTCATTTTATTGTATGTTTAATTACAATGTAAATCCCATTATGATGGAAATATCATTTTTCAACCCAAAAAGTATTCAATCCTGTCAACCATTTATTCAAAATCTTTTATCATGGAAGTTTTCATGATTTTTGAGAACTTATTGATTAGAAAAGAATCGTGTAATTTTTTTAGAAAGTATTAAAACTTTCTAACTCCTAAATTACTATAATTATGTTTTTTTAACCCATTGTCAAATAAAACTTCCTAAGAATTCAATTTTTTGGCTTCAATATTAGCCATTCTGAATCCACTAATTTTTAAGGAACTATCATCACCAATGGTAACTGCTCCTCCATCATGACATTAAACATATTTCAATATTTTTATATCAAATTTCATATGTGATGAGACACTACTATCAATTATCCATGGATTGTTATTTTTTTACTATCTTTTAACGTTATTCCAACAAACAAATCTCTTTCCTCAATATTCTTCTTTTCATCTTCAATTTCTTTTAAATCATAAGAATATTGTTCTGTAAGGAGTGTCATTCATATTTCATCATGATAACCATCTTGATCACATCTTCAACAAAATTCTTCTTGAAAAAATTTGTTTTTTTGGAAAGTTTCTAACATCTTGAGATGTCATGTTTTCAACTTTGGGTATGTTAGGAAAGTCTCTCATTCTTCTTAAAATATTTCTTCCACTTTTATCAAACCTTCTTTTGTGTAAGGAAATGTTTTCTGAATAATTATAATATATATTCCCATATATTCCAAATCTTTAACAATAACCATCAAATTTTGATTTTCTATTGAAAAAAGATCTTTCTCTATTGAAACATTATTGAGGTTGGTAACTTCATTCTGCTCAAACATACTCAATATGTGAACCATCTTTTCATTTAAATGATATTTATGCTTTTCTTGATTTGATAGGTTTATCAAATCCTTTTTCCACCAAATATTTCCCAATACCTTTTCCAGAACATAAAATTTTAGAAGAATTAAATGAAACATTATTTTTTAAGAGAATATTTTACATGATCATCATATTGAGCTTTCTTTGCAACATTAGAAGTATCATATTTTACTTTCGAAGCTTTTTTGAAGTTTTCATTCATCTTCCTCAAGGTGATTTCATAATTAAGAAGTTTTAATTGAAACTTGTTAACTTCTTATTTCGTAGTTTCCTTCTTCTTATTATGATCTTAAATCATCTTTCCATATACTTAAATTATATGTTTGTAACATAAAATATCATTTATTTATTCTTCATCCTACTTGATAACAACTTTTAACCCATTAATTACTTCTATAAAATCTTTCTTTAAAACTCTAATTTATTACATGAGAGTTTTTTTCTCAAGGCTACCAAAAATATTGGGTTTGAGCTGATACTCTCTATAAGATTCTTCAGCACCAGCATCACTCTTTGAGGAATATTTTTTTCTAAACTTTTGAAATGAAGGCTCTGAATTATTTTGAACGTTAATATTCATAGGTATTGTTGTTCGTTGAGTCCGATTCAAAATTATTAATCAATATAATACTTTTTTTAGTTAACTTCTTCTGGGATCTATTGAAACACTTTTCTTCTGTAACATTTTTATTCCACTTCTTCCATTTAGTTTTTTCAATTAGAATCATCTCAATATTATCAAACTTTCTTATTGTGTAAATTCATAGAAAAGAATTTAATTACACCACACTCAAAACATTTGAGAGGAAGTTTACCTCCATACTTTTTTCTTCCTCTTTCATAGTAATTAGAAATATGAGAAATGATTTTTTCATTCAACTCATCATTCTATTTATCTTCAGATTCATAAGGATCAACATCTTCAACATCATGAATTTTCTACTTTATCATCTCTTCAAAATCCATTACATCTTTAATACAATTTTTAAACACTAGAGCTTACTTAATTTTAGAATCCACAATAAATTTATGAAATTCATCAAGATAAAAATCATCTTTTTCTTCTAAAGGGGATGTTTTAGAATCAAACATTTCCTGAAAGTTTCTCATCAATTTATTCACAATTGTATAATCTTCCAAGAAAAACTTGAATCCTAGGATATTTCAAAAAATTTCATTTACTCTATTAAATTATTCATCAACTTTTTACTTTATCTCTAATTCTGATGTATTCATAATTATTAAGCCATATTTATGGCTTTTCTTACATAAATTTTTTATTCCCTACAACAAATACTTTCCTACTTGTCCCACATACTTTTGATATTTTGAGACCCATCACCATTTGTTAAAAATTCTCTGATAAGGACATAATTATTTCATTTATAGGAATTCTATCAGCTTCTATACTTGTATTTTCACAAAACATCCGAAGAACATCTTTCTCAATATGTGTACCACCAATAGTAGTAGAATCTCCAACTTCATTTCCATGAGATAGGAGATATAGAATCATCCTATTTTTCATCCATAAAAATTTTTTCCATCAAATGTAGGAATTCCTATACTATTTAAAGAATTTATATTATCAGTTATAAGGATTCAATAAGGGATCGTTCTCTATGATACCAATTGAAGTTTGAAAGGATCTAAAAAAACTGAGAAGGGGTGTTGAATCAATTGTTCACTTTTTATGAGTTTCAAAACATTTAGAAGATAAACCCCTACGACCTGTTAATATTTATTTCCTTGTAAACTTTTAGTATATACTCATTCATGAAAAGGTAAAAATATAGTAAGAATGAAAGATTTATAAGGTTTGGCCTCATTGTGAGAAATAACATTCTTTGTATATCCACTCCTGTGGGTCTATAGGGATCCAATATTAAGATGAAGTGAATAGATTTTGTACCAACTCATGTTAGACACATTTTATTTATAGATCAGAATTATTTTATGGAATCTAATCAATTTATAATTGTTTTCTTATTAGACAATTGATCTGAATAAAATAATAATATTTTATTTGAATCTACATCATAAATGGTCAGTCTAAATTATCAGTTTGATTTTTCTTGATCTGATTTTCTCAATATGATGATGTTGGATATGATTTTCTCAATATAATGATGTCTAATCATAGATATGATTTTCTAAGTAAGATAATGTTGTATTGTAGATTTAATTATCTAAATAAAATAATACTTGATTTTGGATCCAATTCTTTGAATATGATAATGCTAGATTCTATATCTAATTATCTAAATACGATAATGATTTATCCTAGATCTGTTTTTATGAGTATAATGATTCAATACAATGAATTCATTCTCAATCTAAAAAACTCAAACACTGATAGAAATATCAATTCAATTATTCTTCAATCAGATAGGAATGTTTACTTCAAAATATCCATCACTATGTCTTTTGTGTTCATGTTAATGTTTCGAATGAAAAAATTATCTGAGGAAGTATTTATAGGAAACTCGAAAAACAAAGGCGGGAAACATGGAAACATTCCATACATCCTCAAAACTCAAAAACAAAACAAATATCTCACATTTAAAACATCAACTTTGACTTCTTCAAACCTATTTATATTTCTTCGAGATTTATGAAAAACTAAAATTTGAGTTTGAACACTTCAATTAATCATACCATTCTCGTCTTACTAAGATCTATTTCATTATCAGCTTCATTACGATATGTTTTTTCTTAGCTTAATACGATATTTTTTATTTCTCTGCTCATTACGGTCTATTTCATTCTCATCTCATTACTATATTTTTCTTTCTCACCTTGTTATGATATTTTTTTTCTTCACTCATTACTATATGTTTCATGGTACAATTTTCATAGTTAAACAATTCCAGTATGAATACCCCATTATGAAAATATGAGTACCACAATATGAGTACAAAAATTTGAGTACCAAAATATCAGTATGATTTTCCCAATATGAAAAATATCAGTATTAAATGCTTAATATGATTATCCTAGTACAAAAAATTTTAGTACGAAGATCTCAGTATGAAAAGAATATTTAGAATATCTTAGTATGATTATCTTCTTCCTTATGCTCTGTAACATATTTTTTTTCTCATATCATTATGATGTAATTCCCATTATAATTGAAATACCATTATAATGGAAATCTAATTTTGTAAATCTAAAATTCATTATACCTCTCCACAATTTCATCAAAATATTTATCATGAGATTTTTCATGATTTGTGAGAACTTCATGATCAATAAAGCATCATATGAATTTTTTTAAAGAATAAAACCATTATAACTCTAAGCATTGATTTCTTATTTCAAAAAAATTCAAGAAAATTCATTTCTAATTTGATTATTTTAATTCAATTATTTTTAATAACATGTTGATGGACCTGAATATGATTGTGTCTGATCAAAAACTTCATATTAATGACATCATCTGTATTCAGTACAGCTCAATATGAAAACATGGGTCTAGAAAATTATGTCTAGAAAATAACTTCTTTATGATAGATTGGTTCTGATTCCTAGAAAACAAAAACATTATTTTACAAATAGAGTTAGTTTTTAAAAAATAAAAACTTTTTCAAAACAAAACACCATAAAGTTTCTTCAATCTCCCCCTCTATATTTGTTGACAACCCTCATTAGAAACTTTTCAAACTCTCAAAAAAATATATAACTCAACAATTTGACATTTATCAAAACATATCATTTCATAAAAGAGAGTGTCATGATACCAAACTATTGGATAAAGTAATTTTTTAAGGAATTTTATCCCTCGATGGAAATAATGCGTTGAATCCATGAAAAGATAAATTATACTTACTTTTTTGTTCAAACATTCTTTATTTATCCCACATTTTTCTTTTTTACACTATCTTTTTCTCTCCCCCATTCATTATTTGATCACATTCATTCTTTTATAACGGTTTTTCTCTCTGCCATTTTACAATAACCACATCATTATATTCCTAAAATAATGATAAGAAAAAATTCTTACAAAATTTGCTAATTTCTCTCCCCGATTGTCAAAATAATCCGAATCATAGTGGGTCTTTTTCCTTATAAGGTTTATGAAGACATGGGATGAGGATGAACATGCATTTTCTGCCTCAATTCCACAAACCTTTATTTTGGCATTACTTTTGTAAAGATCTCCACAATATGATATTTTTTGAAATGAATACCAAAAAACATCTCCAGTAGAATCTTTCTCTTTTATAAAATGAAAATTCGTATCAATGATCATTGATCTTGAATGTTGGAGAGTATTCTTGGACCTATTAATTGCACTCTGATTATCACAAATTATTTTCAATGGTTTATATACTTTTACTTTTAAATCTTTTCATTGAACCATCATCCACAACATTTGAGTATAAGCTTGACTGGCTGCGACATATTCGGTTTCATATGTGCTAAAAGTTACTAAACATTTTTTCTTACTATACCAACTCACATGACATTCACCCAAGAAAAATGTTCCTCCTAAGGTTGATTCTCTGTCATTATAATCTTCATCCAAATAATTTATAGTATAACCATGAAACATCATTTCACTATTTCTCTTTTATAACAATACATGTGAAGTTTTTCCTTTGACATTTCATAAAATTACTTTTACTAGAACCATATGTGATTCTTTCATATTAATTTTATATCTAGAACAAAAAAATACACCATAAACAATATCATGCCTGGAGGCTGTAAGGTAAACAAGATTTCATATCAACTTTTAAAATTATTTTTGATTCACACATGTTTTAGATTCAAATTTTCTCAAATTTGAGATCACTATAATATGAGGTGAAATTTTTTTGGATTCTAACATCCCAAACATCTTTAACAATTCCTTGGAATAATTTTATTTGGATAAGAAAATGTATTTTTTTTTGTTGAACTTGTAAGCCATAGAAGAAAGGTAAATCTCAAACATTAAAATTTCAAAATTATTCTTCATTTTTTCAAAAAATGTTTTAAAAACATCATATCTAACTCAAAAAAATATATAATCCAATAACCAATTTAAATTAGAGTTTCATAGTCGACATATTACATATACATGTTTTTATCAATTTTCGATTGAGAAAAATTCAACATTCTAAATAAAATTTCAATCATATAATACCAAATGTGACAACCGGTCCCCGTGACAGCACAACCACCCCGCCTTAACATGGTCGGCGGGTCCTAGCCCACCAGGTACCACCAGTTTCCCCACAGACACGTGGGGCCCACCCTAGGGTCCACCCACATGCTTGAACGTGTCATCTGACTAATGATCGTCCCCACATGCCAACACATGTCCTTTCCAGTGTGATTTGTCCTCACTCACACACACACTGGGAAACTTCCCAGAAGGTCACCCATCCTGATCACTATTCCAGGTCAAGCACACTTAGCTGTGGTGTTCTAATGAAACAGACTCTTGAAAAGGAAGGTTCACCTTGTTGACTTGAGTCATATCATTTAGTCATTTAACCCTTTACCATTTGGGGATGTTATAAAAATATTTCTTCAATTTTCAATCTTTTTTTTCATCCCCATCAAGTAGAAACCCATTAGGTTGTTAAATGTAATCTTCTTCCTCAGTCTCACCATTTAAGAAAGATGAATTTACATCCATTTTATAAACTTTGTAATTTCGATGATAGGAAACTGAAGTACACATTATAATAGTTTTTAATATTATAACTAGGGAAAAAGTTTCTTCAAAATCCACAATATCCACATGCACATAGCCTTAACAAACAATCCTCGTTTTCTTTCTTGAAACATCTCTATGTTCATTTAACTTGATTCTATAAAACCACTTGGTTATGAAAACTTTTTTATTTTATGGTCATGAAAAAAGTTCCCATGTTTCATTGTTTTCAATTTGATCTAACTATTCATTCATAGAATCCACCCATTCTTTGTATTGAATAGATTATGAAATAGATTTTGTTTAATATTATGAGATAGGTGAAGTATGGTTTTCAAATATCAACTTTATCCTTGTCTAAACCAGAAATTTATATTTACCATTAATGTTTTTAGATTCAGCATGTTTCTGTATGTTAGGGAATTTAAAAGTTTCATTCCCAGCTGAAAATTCCTCATCACAAAATTCTTCTGAGTCATGATAAGAATGTTTTGAATTACATTCACCATTATTATAATTCTTCAGTTTATCCGCCTCAGCATTCTCAGTATCTATTGTTAAAAACATTGATTTTAAATTACCTTTACATCATATGATTCCACCAACTTTTGTAAATGTTTTTTTCCAACATTTTCAACTTCATCCATTTGGTGAATAACCAATAAAAGTTACTTGATCATCTTTCTCATTAAACATTACGAAATCTAGTTTTTATATTTTGAGAAAACATGGACATCATTAACTTTAAAGTATTCAATGAAGAATTTTTATTATACCACAATTCATAAGGAGTCAGGTTATTTTACGATCTCAAAAAGCATCTATTTTGAACACGTACAGTTGTATTAACAGCTTCTATATAATAGAATTTTGAATGATTATATTCAGCTAACATACTTAGTCCCATTTCCACCAAGTTTCTATTAATTCAATCTACTACCCCATTTTTTGGTGGAGTATAAGGAGAACAATACTGATCTTTGATACCATGATTTCTCATTAATGTTTCAAAAGTATTGCTTATGAATTAAATACCATTATCCCTCCTAAAATTTTTTATGTGTACCCCCATTTAATTCTCAAAATCCCTTTTGATAAATTTAAACACTTCTATAGCCCTTGACTTGTACTTCATTGTCACGACCCCCTCCCACCAAAGATGCCCTTCCTGAGCTGGCAATGGTGAAAGGGAGATAATGACCCCCGAGTCCCGCCTCCAGTAGGCCCCGGGGTGGCGAATAGCACCAATGGTATGAGTTTTTCACAAATATGGGAGGCATTACCCTTTTTATTATTTAGGATCGAGAAATAGGATGAGTAAACCACCAACAAGAAAAAACGACAAGTGTATATAAATAAACCAAAAACCAAGCCCACATGCATGTTTAAACAATTTTATAACAACGTAAAAGTACAAGAAAGCTAAAAAGTACAATACCAAAAGAAAACAAGAGAAGAAAAACTACAACAACTCCAACTGTCTGACTAGTAGGGCCCCGCACGGCCCTGGTAGTCCTCCTAGAAACCTAAAAGTAAACGTAGGGTGAGCATACAAGTATACTCAGTAGGGAAACCTAAAGCTCTCATGCACAAGTGGGGAGACATCCTAATGTCCCTTGAGAACAAAAGAAGAAACCTAACAAGGGAATCTATCCACCCAACCTCACCAGCCACACTCACCAAAACACAATCACAACAGGTACTTGTAGTATAAGAACAAGAGTATTGGGTTCCCCGCACCATTTTCCAATAGTTAGTTGAACGTCCTGACACTGTCACACTCTCCCCTCCCACACACACCTGGGCCTCACAACCACACATCCCACCCGCACACACCTGGGCCTCACCACCACGTATCCCGCCCGCACACACCTAGGTCTCACAACCACGTATACCGCCCGCACACACCTGGGCCTCACAACCACAACCAAATACCCGCCCGAAGAAACCTAGGCCTCACAACCACAACCACATCCTCGCCCGAAGACACCTTGGCCTCATCCCGAAGATTATAGGGAATAGTAATAGTAACAGAACTCTCACCCGAAGACACCTGGGCCTGAAATTGAAACCTACCTGAAGAGTGTTAGGTGTAAGGTCACATCAACCCTTTATATCCTATAAGCATGCCGAAGAGTCTTGGGCCTAATCACCCCAATCGAAACCTACCCGAAGAGTCTTGGGTGTAAGGTCGCCTCAAGCCATCACATCCTATAAGCCTTCCAAAAGAGTCTTGGGCCTAATCACCCCAATCGAAACCTACCCGAAGAGTATTGGGTGTAAGGTCGCCTCAAGCCATCACAGCCTAGGGGAGAAGGAGAAGGAAATAGCTAGTAACTATTGGAAAACACCCTCTCCCATGAAATTGGAGTGTTCGGCACTAAGTGCTCAACGTGGGTGTGGTGTGATAAAACACAAAAGATACAGATATATATATATATATATATATACAGCAACCACTCATCCCAGCCTATGGATTCTAAAAAGAGACACTAAGCACGTGCCTCGGCACTACTACAATGAAGCATGCACCCAACAAACAACCCCAACCCCATTATGGTTTTCACGTTTCAGCAGAAATTAGCTTATTTAGTTCCTTAACTTCTAGGAAACTATCCACAACCGACCACTTCAATCGTTCATAAAACATATCCCTGCCATTCAAAAAACAATTTAGGGAAACACAACCAGCACAACAAAACCCTTCTTAACAACCAACAAGACCATTGATTATTATTTCAGTTTCATTACCAAGCCCCATCATTCATTAACTCTTCCACATTTATTATTTATTAAACACAACCCATAGTCCATTCATATTTAAACCCATCCCTACAGCCTCGCTGCCAACCACCATAACCACACAATACATCATTATCCCTTTAATACCATTTATCACAGCCCCACTTCCCATCACCATTAAACATTCACACCTTCCCGCAACCAAGTCAACTGCAGCCCCGCTGCTCACCCAAACCACAATATCCCACAAAACACCCCCATCACATGCCACGTAACCAAGCCAACACCCACATGTTCATTATTCCATTTTGGTTCAACCGGGCTGACCAGACAAGGGTTCTAGATTTTCATTTAAACAGCCAACATTACTTGATTAAACAATTTCCACATTCAACAAAGTTCCACACATAAAAACGGTCTAGAAAGATAGGGCAACATTTAATTGCGCAAGCAAAGGCCCCAACAACCGTGATTTTCAGTAGGCATAAGCCTATTCATTTCACAACATAATATCAAAGGATATAAAAGGTAAAGTAACAGAAATCACAAACTTCCCATCCCCGTTCATTAACAAGTTATTATCTTTATTTAAAGGTCCAACCATTTCTCATGAAAACAAAAAGATACCCACCCCGAATGATGAACAAATTAGAGAGACGAAGGTATAACCCCTACCTCAACAGGTTCTGGCCACAACGCTCCCCGGGGTCAACTTTAGAAGACATCCATTAGTGTCCGGGAAAAACCTCTTTAGGTGGATTTAGGTGAGGAAAATCCGAAGGAAAGACAACGGATCCAAGCTCGGATGTTCTGCCATGTCGTTACGATCCCGCGGCCACTGACGGATCATAAATCAGAGCTCGGACAAAAAAGTTATAGAAGAAAGAGCCTTCGAGTCTCTTGAGAGAGCTCTGCTCAGAGGAGAGGGGAGGAGAGGTGTGAGCTGAAAGAAGGAGATGACCCCTCTTTTTATAGGCGTGAAAAGAAAAAGTACACAGTGTGTACTTATGGTACACGGCGTGTACTCGACCGTTTTCACACGGTCTCCACGCGGCCTCCAACACGATTCTGCAACCATTGACTGGTCAACACACGGTTTAAAGGTAACACATACATGGGGATGTACTACACGACGTGAAGATTGGACTCACAGCGTGTACCCATTTATGGCACTCGGCAGGGACACGGCTCCAACGTGGCACATAGACGACGACCGGTCAACAGACGGTAAGCGTATGCGGGGAGGGACTACACGGCGTGTAGTACCGGACACACAGTGTGTACCCATTTTCTTCACGCGGCAAAGACACAGCCATCCACATGGGGTATACCCGGCAAGAGGGTACACGTCGTGTAGTTTCAAAATTCTGGAAAGTGTGTGAAAAGTCCATTTTACCCTCCAGAACACTTCGCGGCCTTCTTTTTGACAAAGGAATGGGCCGCAGAGGTCCGGGCCATTACATCAAGTACCTCTTAAAACATTCTCGTCCCCGAGAATTAAAAAACCAACCTAGGGGACCCCAAAAAAGATAACTCTTAGGGTCCTCGTTATAACAGGAACCCAACCAACAACCCTAATCATATGTGTTAGGAATTCCTTCTCCTATGTCAAGATATTATCCGCTTTAGGCGGCACTGACTCACCTGCAGGGGTTTAATCGCATCCTTATTAATGCGTCTCGATTACGAATTGGGTCTTCCCACTTTCACAAATTAGGATTTTTCAACTCGCACTAACCCCAACACCACACAACCAACACACTGCCCAAACATGTGGGTGTTGGAAATTTCTTCACCTATGTCGAGATATTATCTTCTTTAGGCAGCACTGACTCGCCTGCATGGGTTCAATCGCATCCACATTAATGTGTCTCGATTAAGGGTCATGATTTTCCCTTTCCCACACATCCGGACATGTTACACATTACCAGGGAACAAAGAAACAAAAGGTCTCACAACCGACAAGCCAAGCATTCCATATATCAAAGGTACAGAGTACAACATCAACACAAAGCTCAGAAGAACAAGGGAAAACACAAGTCAAAACAACTCAGGGTACTGAGCGTGCATCTGGTTCTCCCATGCCCAACTGCTCTCCATGAGACCGTCATTCCTCCACAACACACGAACCAAGGGAATGGTTTGTCCATGGAGAACCTTCACTTTACGATCCTCGATTCTGATTGGTCGTTCGTCGAAGGTCGCGTCGTCTCCCATATCTAACTCTCCCCAGTCGATAACGTGAGAGTCATTGTGTAAGTACCAACGAAGCTGGGAGACATGGATGATGTCATGGACTTTCTCCATCTGAGGGGGCAGGGCCAGCTGATATGCCACATCACCAACTCTCCTCAACACCTCAAAAGGTCCGATGAACCTAGGTGAGAGCTTGCTCCCCTTCCCAAACCTCTACTACCCCCGTCGAAGGGAAACTTTCAAGAACACATGATCCCCCACCTCGAACTCCAAGGGTCTCCTTTGATGATCAGCATAAGACTTATGTCAGTCCTGATCCGCCTTCATCCTCTCACGTACAAGCTGGAATTTCTCCATGGTGCTCTTCACTACCTCTGGTCCAAGAGCACCTATCTCACCAACCTTTGCCCAGCAAATGGGTGAACGACATGGCCTTCTATAAAAAGCCTCAAACGATGCCATGCCAATAGTAGAGTGGAAGCTGTTGTTGTAGGCAAACTCTACTAAAGGCAAGTGTCGTACCCATGATCCTCCGAAATCCAGAACGCATGCTCGCAGCATGTCCTCCAGCTTCTGGATAGTCCGCTCTATCTGCCTGTCGGTCTGGGGGTGGAAAGCAGTGCTAAGGCGTAGCTGGGTGCCACAAGCATGTTGTAACCCCCTCCAAACTCGTGAGGTAAACCGGGTATCCCGTTCTAAGACTATGGTCCTTGGAACTCCATGAAAATGAACCACCTCATCTACGTACCTCTGTGCTAAGGTACTCACCGGACCTGACTCCTTGATTGATAAGAAGTGAGCTGATTCCGTCAGACGATCCACCACTACCCAGATAGCATCATAACCACCCTGAGCTCTGGGTAGTCCTGTGACAAATTCCATTGATATGTCATCCCACTTCCACTCGGGGAAATCTAAAGGATCCAACAAACCACTGGAAACATGGTGTTCAGCCTTCACTTGCTGACACACTAGGCATTTAGCCACAAACTCCGCGACTGCCCGTTTCACCCCGGGCCACCAAAACTAATCCCTCAGGCCACGATAGATTTTTGAAACTCCTGGATGTACCGCCAAGGCTGAGCTATGGAACTCACGGAGAACTCCCTCACACATCGCCTCTGGGACAAAAAACCTTCCATGGAAAAGCATCCGATGTCAGCTGTCCTCTGACCATCCCTCTGGAGCATTCCCCTGATTGACATGATCTCGCATCACCTCTGCCTCAGAGTCCCCACACTGAGACTCTTCCACCTTCTGCGACAAGGAGGAGTGCACCATCATCTAGAACAAACAGCCTCTAACACCTTCTTCCCTTGCATCTAAGTGCAGGGCAGCCAACTCTCCCATCGCCTTCCAAGCATCAGCGGATTCTCGAACCACTTCCTTATGTGACTTCCTGCTCAGGGCATCAGCCCCAATGTTTCCCTTACCTTCAGTGTAAGAGATCTCGAAGTCATGGTCTTGGAGAAACTCGACCCATCTCCGCTGCCGTAAGTTTAGGTCACGCTGGGAGAGGATATAATGCAGGCTCTTGTGATCTGAGAAGACCACAAAGCGCTCCCCAAAGAGGTAATTTCTCCACAACTTCAATTCGAACACTACTTCTGCAATCTCCAGGTCATGGGTGGCATAATTACGCTCGTGAAGGGGCAACTGCCTAGAACCATAACAAATCACGCCCTTCTTCTGCATCAGCACGCACCCTAGACTAAGGCCAGAAGCATCATAAAACACTTCATACAACAACCCTTACTCTGGAAACCTGAGCACGAGAGAACTATTCAACTTCTCCTTCAGGTATTCAAAAGCTTTCTGGAACTGATATCTCTATAGGAAGACCTGATTCTTCCGATTCAAAGCTTTCAATGGAGAAGCAACTTGATAGAAGTCTGAAACGAACCTCCGATAGTAACCTGCTAACCCCATGAAACTACGAACATCTGCCACGCTCTTCGGTGCTGCCCAAGAAACAACTACCTCCACCTTCAACGGGTCCACTGATACTCCATGCTGAGATACCACGTGCCCAAGGAATTATACTTAATGTGTCAAGAACTTGCACTTCGACAATTTCCCATAAAGCTGGTGGTGTTGAAGGACTTCCAAGACTGCCCTAAGGTGCTCAACGTGATCCTCCTCTGATCTTGAGTAGATCAGGATGTCATCGATAAACACAACGACGAACCGATCCAGAAACTCTCGGAAGACAAGGTTCATAAGTTCCATGAACACAACTGGTGCATTCGTAACTCCAAACTGCATCACTACAAACTCGAAGTGTCCATACCTACACCTGAAAGTTGTCTTCGAGATGTCATTGTACTTCACCCTCAGCGGATGATATCCCGATCGTAGATCAATCTTAGAAAACCAACGTGCTCCCCTCAGCTGGTCAAAGAGATCATCGATCCTTGGAAGGGGGTAACAGTTCTTGATTGTTACCTGGTTCATCCTTCCGTAGTATATGCATAGCCCGAGACCACCATCTACCTTCTTCACGAACAAAACTGGAGCACCCCATGGCAACACGATGGGTTGAACAAAACCCTTATCCATCAGATCGTCAATCTGATTCCGCAACACCCGCAACTCCGAAGGTTCCATCCGATAAGGGGACATCGAAATCGGAAAGGAACTAGGCTGTATGTCTATCCTGAACTCAACATCTCGTCGGGGGGGGGGTGGTAGAGTCCCAACCTCCTCAGGAAGAACATCTAGTAACTCCCCAACAACTTCCGGGACATCCATCATCTCTGTATCAGCTGGAACCACTGATAACCCTCATAACAAGGATAAGAGAGGCTCCACACATGGACTTCCCACCTGATAGCTCCTCTCGCCAATGAAAGATACACGCTTCCCATCCACGTCAGAGAACACGACTCTTCTCCAGAAGCAGTCAATAACGGAACCAAGAGAAAACAACCATTCGATTCCCATGATGACATAGTATGGCTGCATCTGTAACAGAAGAATGTCCCCACTAGATCGATGTGGTCCCAACGTTAGCCTACATCCATGGAAAACACAAGATACACTGGTATGGCCCCCTACTGGTGTACTCAGTACCAGTGGTATGGAAAGTCTCTCTACATCTAGTCCCAAAGCATGGGATAGACTAGGTACAACAAAAGAATGCAATGCTCCCGAATCGAACAAAGCAGAGGCAAGAGTGCTGAACAAACAAACCATACCTCGCACCACCTCTGGTCCTGCTGGAGCTGCCATCTCTATTGCGTGGAACTTTCTACGCCCAGCTCCACTGCCTCTCTGATGTCATCCACTTCCCCGACCATGCCCTGGTTGAGGTCCCTGAGGAGCACCCTGAGGTCAGCCTCCTCCCGCAAAGTCTTCCCTCAGAGGAGCATGGTCCTGCTGCTGCTGGAAGGGCCTCACCGGCAACTGGTGCTGCTGCGGTGGGCGCTGAACCTGCCCACCTCCACTGAACGGATCTCGGGTCGGGCACCGACTCTAAACGTGCCTAAAACCTCCAAAAGAAAAACACCTCGGTCCTGGGATCGTGGAAAAGGGACAAAGACTCGAAGATCTGAACTAGAACTGCTAGTGCCTGCTCCCCACTGGCCTGAACCTGGAAGGTCCTGTTGCAGGAGACCTGCTGCTGACTACCTTCCCCTTCGAAGAACCTGGATGAAACACCTCACGTGGTGCACCTCCCAGCAAGTGCTTCCTCTATGCAACCTCTGCCTTCTTCTGCACTGCCAAGTGCGTCAGAAGGGTAAATGGGGTGACAACATACTGGAGTGATGGACGGAGCACCTCCTCCAAACGTCTTTCCCAAGACTCCTCATCCGGAAAGAGATCCGGAGTAAATCACAGGAGATCCTTGAACTTGATCCCTAGCTCTCATACCGACATACTCCCCTGCTGAAGGGAGAGTAACTCCTGTAGCTTCTCCGCCTTGATCATGGAAGAAATGAATTCATCTCGGAATTCCTTCTCAAAGTTAGCCCATGGAACCTCTGCCTCTATCCTCTCTCTAAGGTAGAGCGTCCACCACTGTCACACCGCACCTCTCAGCTGACTGACTGCTAGGGGAACCCAGTGATCCCTCGGAGCACGAATCAAGGTGAAAGCAATCCCTAGCTCCTCAAGCCACCCCTCTATCTCTGTATCTGAAGTACTACCCTCGTACTTCTTAAGGGTATGCCGCTGGAAGGAACGGAGAGTCTTCTGCCACTGGCTATCTTCCTCCTCTCAGTCAATCCTCAACTGATCGACCTCCTGGATCTGCTAGGCCTCGGCTATCTGAGCCACCCGGGGACGACGTCCAGGTGCCATAGCTGTATGGTAAACAAGGATCACCTAAGCCCAAGTAGTGAGGAAAAACTCAAGATTTTATTTTTATCATTTTATTTCAATTTCTTTCCCAGAACAACCAAATCAAGTAAAACACAATCATGATGATGCATGTACCTTCCCTAGGGTATCTACCCTGCAATCAATGTAGTCTCACTTGGTCGTTCGGTAGGCTCAGAGTCCTTGCATCGGATCACGGGGGGCCCGAAAATCCTATGTCCTAGCTGGTCTTCCCTGGCTTATGTCACGTACCAAGATTGACTAACTTTGTCACCTTACCATCCCATGCATTCCTCACTATTCCTAACTCCAGACTCCATCCTATCTCTCAACCATCACTTCTGATACCATTCTGTCATGACCCCCTCCCACCAAAGATGCCCATCCTGAGCTGGCAATGGTGAAAGGGAGATAATGACCCCCGAGTCCCGCCTCCAGTAGGCCCCGGGGTGGCGACTAGCACCAAGGGTATGAGTTTTTCACAAATATGGGAGGCATTACCCTTTTTATTATTTAGGATCGGGAAATAGGATGAGTCAACCACCAATAAGGAAAAATGACAAGTGTATATAAATAAACCCAAACCAAGCCCACATGCATGTTTAAACAATTTTATAACAAGGTACAAGTACAAGAAAGCTCAAAAGTACAACACCAAAAGAATACAAGAGAACAACAACTGCAAAAACTCTAACTGTCGGACTAGTAGGGTCCCGCACGACCCTAGTAGTCCTCCTGGAAACATGAAAGTAAATGTAGGGTGAGCATACAAAAATACTCATTAGGGAAACCTAAAGCTCTCGTGCACAAGTGGGGAGACATCCTAATGTCCCGTGAGAACAACAGAAGAAACCTAACAAGGGAATCAATCCACCCAAACTCACCAGCCACACTCACCGAAAAAAAATCACAACAGGTAGTAGTAGTATAAGAACAAGAGTATTGGGTACCCCGCACCATTTCCCAATAGTTAGATGAACATCCTGACACTGTCACACTCTCCCCGCCCACACACACCTGGGCCTCACAACCACACATCCCACCCGCACACACATGGGCCTCACCACCACGTATCCCGCCCACAGACACCTGGGCCTCACAACCATGTATCCCGCCCGCACACACCAGGGCCTCACAACTACAACGACATCCCTGCCCGAAGACACATGGGCCTCACAACCACAACAACATCACCGCCCAAAGACACATGGGCCTCATCCCGAAGATTCTTGGGAATAGTAATAGTTACAAAACTCTCGCGCGAAGACACCTAGGCCTGAAATTGAAACCTACATGAAGAGTCTTAGGTGTAAGGTCGCCTCAAGCCATTATACCCTATAAGCCTGCCCGAAGATTCTTGGGCCTAATCACCCCAATCGAAACCTACCCGAAGAGTCTTGGGTGTAAGGTCACCTCAAGCCATCACAGCCTATAAGCATATCCGAAGATTCTTGGGCCTAATTACCCAAATCGAAACCTATTCGAAGAGTCTTGTTTGTAAGGTTGCATCAAGCCATCACATCCTAGGGGAGAAGGAGCAGGAAGGAGCTAGTAACTATGAAAAAAAACCATCTCCCATGAAATGGGAGTGTTCGACACTAAGTGATCAACATGGGTGTATTGCGATAAAACAAAAGAGATAAAGATATATATATATATATATATAGCAACCACTCAGCCCAACCTATGGCTTTTAAAAAGATAAACTGAGCACGTGCCTCAGTAGTACTACCACGAAGCATGCCCCCAACAAACAACCCCAACCCCATTAAGGTTTTCATGTTTCAGCAAAAATTAGCTTATTTAGTTCCTTAACTACTGAGAAACTATCCACAACCAACCACTTCAATCGTTCGTAAAACATATCACTGCCATCCACAAAACAAGTTAGGGAAACACAAGCAGCACAAGAAAACCCTTATTTACATTCAACCAACCCATTGATTATTATTTCTGTTTCATTACCAAGCCCCATCATTCCTTAACTCTTCCACATTTATTATTTATTAAACACAACCCATAGTCTGTTCACATTTAAACCCATCCCTGTAGCCCCGCTGGCAACCACCATAACCACACCATACATCATTATCCCTTTAATACCATTTGTCGCAGCTCCGCTGCCCATCACCATTAAACATTCACACCTTCCCACAACCAAGTCAACTGCAGCCCCGCTGCTCACCAAAACCACAACAGCCCACAAAACACCCCCATCACATGCCATGTAACCAATACAACACCAACATGTTCATTATTCCATTTTGGTTCAACCGGAGTGACCACACAAAGGTTCTAGATTTTCATTTAAACATCCAACTTTACGTGATTAACCAATTTCCACATTCAAAAAAGTTCCACACATAAAAATGGTCTAGAAAGATAGGGAAACATTGAATTGCGCAAGTAAAGGCCCCCAACAACCGTGATTTTCAGTAGGGATAAGCCTATTCATTTCACAACATAATATCACAGGATATAAAAGGTAAAGTAACAGAAATCACAAACCTCCCATCCCCGTTCTTTAACCATTTATTATCTTTATTTAAAGGTTCAACCATTTCTCATGAAAAAAAGGATACCCACCCCGCATGATGAACAAATTAGAGAGACGAAGGTAAATATAACATCCCGCCTTTTTATAAAATAATCTTTCATTCCATTACACAAAACTGAGGATCTTTAAGGTTTAGTGTCTTGGAAACTAGGAACATAATACATGAAAATAACATAAAACATTCCTCTTAAACACTTGAAATGATTCTCCTTATGTTCATCCTAGGTTCATTACTGCATCTCATAACCTGGGGACATACATTAAAAGAAAGGGTGAGCAAAAAGCCCAGTAAGGGAAACAAGATGAACATTTTACATGTGAACTTGAGATACTTCAATAAGGACATGAAAAGAACTTTATGGCATGAGAAAGAAATCATGAGGCATTTCATAATAAAAATAAAATTTTTCATAACTTGAAGATGTGGCTACAAAATTTAATATTGACAATCATTTCGTTTCACCAAGGTCCATCCACAAGGTGTCATTAAAAATTACCAAGGTTATTCACCAAGGCGTCGTTAAAAATGGTCATCTCTAGAGATTAAGTCTTTACCCAATGTATTGGAGCGCTATCAGGGCGCACCCTTAAATTTGCCTTTATTATCATGTGAGCCACATATATCATCATCAAACATTTCATAAATAACCCATATAGCATAAAATAAATGGGTTTCATTTCATAATCACAACGTTTTAAAAACTACTTTAAAGACATGATCTTTACGTCACTTTAAAACCCACAGAAAAGGAAGGTGGGTCTCATGTATGTAAATCCCTAAATTTAAAATAGAACATTTTGGTATATATGTGAATACCCCTTTTGAAAAAAGAGCTTTGAGTATTCACTTAATAATATAAAAGAACTTTAGAAAAAGAGAGAGACATTTTGAGACGGAAATTCTACAGCATAACAGCTATGTTACGAGGTTTTAGAAGACATTAAAAAGATAGGAAAATGGGTCAAACATTCATAAATGACCCATAAAACAGTAGGTGGACAGAATAAGAAGGATACATGATCATGGTAATGAAATTTCAAGGACATACCATTTGCAATGAAAAACATGGAAGGAAGAGAAAAATTAGATTTCTCTTATGAAACTTCGGCAGCCTAACAACGTTACTTAACCTTCAACAAAAATGATTTGAAAAGATCAAATAGGGTCTCTCATCATGTGAACAAACGAGTTCCGTATGATAGATATAGAGAAAATGCCCCAAAATAATTAAAAAGGAACTTGAAAGACTTGACATGAAAGTAGAACTTTGAAAAGAATGAGAAGGGTGAAAGAATCCCCTAAAAATTCGGCAGCCTAACGGTGCCACTTAAAACTTCAAAATACTGAATTGAAGAGATCAAATGGGGTCTCTCATCATATGAACATAAGATTCCAGTATGATAGATATAGAGATCATACCCCAACATAACAAAAAAGGAACTTGAAAGAATTGACATGAAAGTAGAACTTCAAAACGAGAAGGGTGAAGAACCACTTAAAAATTCGGCAGCCTAACGACGACACTTAAAACTTCAAAAATACTGAATTGAAGAGATAAAATGGGGTATCTGATCATATGATCATAAAAGATCAGTATGATAAATTTAGAGATCATACCCCAACATAATAAAAAGGAACATGAAATACTTTACATGAAAATAGATCTTGAAAAATGAGAAGGGAGAAAGAGTCCGTTACAAAAATTTTGGCAGCCTAACGGCGCCACTTAAAACTTCATAAAACGAAATAATGAGAGTAAGAGGGGATCTCTCATTATATGAAAATAAAAAGGGCAGTAATAGGAGTATAAAATAACATCCTCCAACATAAGAACATGTATCATAAAAGGAATGAAATAAAAGAGATTACTTGAAATGAAAGAGAGAGGTCGGATCCCTTACCTTAAAACGTGACTCTTGAAACTCAATGTTTTGGACCTTGAGAGCTTGGGGGTACCTTGGGAGGACTCATTGGGAGGTAAGAAGACCAGAACTTAGTTGGGGGAGAGTTGGGAGTGAAAACCAAAGGAGGAATTGGTGGGTATTTATTGGGAAAGTGAGGGGACAAGGCATTAATGGCCAAGGGACACCTCATTAGTGGTTTTGGAAAAACCATGGGCTTGCCCATGGTATTTGCCCATGGTATTGGCCACTTGGGACACCTAATACCTTATCTTACAATTCACAATTCGACCATATTGAATATATACTTAATACATCATTTAATTATGTCATTAGACACCCGTAACTTAAAAACTGTATTTTCACTATTCATCGAAAATTTAACTTTCTCGGAATAATCACAAAATTTCACCTTAACCAAATATCAACGATCTGATTACAAATATGAACTCCATTTTATAAAAATAATTTTCTAAATATTTTTAATTTAATTTTTAAATAAAAACACTATTCACCGAAAATTCATATTTTCAGAAAAAACCCCAAAAATTACCATAGCATAATATCGGTGCTTTGAGTTCAAAAATGAAATCCGTTTTATAAAAAAAAATTCTAAATATTTTTAATTAAATTTTTAATTAAAAAACACTATTCACCCGAAAAAACGAATACTTCAATACTAATTTATGAAATCGTTATTTAACCATTTTATTGAATCACATTACTTAATCAAGGTGCCTAGATTATATTAATACTTTCTTTAAGTGAGATTACTAATCCATTTGGTCACATTACTAATCCTAAGTGTAAAATCACTATTCATAATTTACTATTCATCAAAAATCAAGTTGATCTTATTAGACTCGAAATTTCGTAGTGAACATAATTGTAGATGACCATTTTTTGAAAATCATTACACATTTTTATTTATTTAAGGTTTACATAAACATTTTTAAAATATCCTTTCTCTAAAATTTATCAAAAATATGCATACTATATTTATCTGGACATTTGAAAATTCATAAACTTCATCATAAGAATAAATAAAAAATTTTATTTAAAACATTAGATTACACAAGGAAATTACGGTCTCCTTACATAGCCCCTTATCAAACCAGTATAGGACCTAAGTGTAAGGTGTGCTAAGGTGAGAGAATCCGAGGGAGGCTCGGCCAACATCGCACGAGTCGTAATTTCTATTTGTTTGAACTTCTCGTGAAGGCGATCCTGTTCTAGCTTCACACGATGAAGTTCATCTTGGGTTTGGTCCAGAGCAAATACCAGTGGTGCTACCTCCTTCCCAAGTTCTGTTAGATGGGCTTCGATCGGTCCTAGACTACTGGGTGAGGCCATCGAATCTTCTTTCTATATTAATTAACCAAGATTGCTTGTATTTAGAGATAGTAATCAAAACATTTAGTTTCCAGCGGTCATATTGACCAATGGTCAAATAATAGTCAAAACCCAATAGTCTCATTTTAATTATACTCATGTTATCAAATGAAACATTTTTGTTGAGTATAAAAATAAAATAAAACAACACATAAAATTAGGAAATAAGATTTATTCAAAATTTCGGGTCGTTACAATCTTCCCCCCTTAAGAAATTTCATCCTTGCAATTTTTAAAATTTGGTTTTGAAATTTCATTGAAATTCCCACATCGGAAAAGGAGTCAGTAAAACTATTACTTTAAAAGAAAGAAAGTGAAGTACAAAGGTCACCCGAGTTAACCCATACTAGGATTCCATGGAGGAAAACATGGACATGGAAGAAAAACAAAGGGTCAATTTCAGGGGGATATTGATAGAGAACATGATTAGGAGAACGTTAACCATAAGAAAATACCAAACATATGATGTGTGTAAACGGTCTTTGATTACCAAGTAGGAAACGTAAACCAACAACCTTTTTTTTCACGTTCCTTTTCATAATTTTTAGGAATTCATTTACAACATAAAACAAAAACATAAGAAAATATACCTATCTTCATGTAGAGTTTCATCCTTTAATAAGTTTCTACCCAAAACTAATCTTTTCTCCAAATAATGAGCATTCAAAACTACTTGGTCTCATCAAAACACAAGAATCATCTTCATAATCCACAAAAGATTAACTGTCTATTTCTTCTATCTTTAAACATTATCCCAAAAACAGAAAGGGTAAGGTAAAACAACTCTTCAAATAGAAATAATCCCATAGGAATGGAAACTAATTTTAAATCTTCAAAGTTCCATGGTACTACCCAAAGTTCATCATAGTCCATTCCATAAATAAATGTCCTTAAAAAATCCTCAAAATAAACCAAACTAATATTGAAACCCAAATACAAGAAGGATTTGATAACATAGTCTTCCAAGGTAAACTTTATCATTCATCTCCAAACAACATCAACCACTCCTAACATCTTATAAAAAAATAACTAACCTAAACATATTTACCCCAAGAAAGGTTAAGAATTTCCATAAGTAACCTAAATTACTATAATTCCACCTTAAATTCATCGATTCTTCAAAATATAAGTCAACCCTACTCTTCAATGAAAATACCGTAGTAATCTATTTACCTTGATCATATAGGGTCCCCAAAATAGTGAAAATCTTCCAAAATAATAATCATATTTTAATCCCCTAATCATCCCTGTCATATTAATACGACAATCGTCGCATTTCCTATCACATTGGTTGTTTGGACATGTTCCTCCATTTCCAACCATTAACTATGAAGAGAAAGCATAATTAGGGGCTTAAGTACTTAGCCAATAATCATGAAAAGGAACTGAAAGCATATAAGGATAACTTATAGAAGAAAAGTATACCCTAACTTGTGATCCGCTAGGTTCCCATCTAGGTTATCCCTGATCATATATTCTTATGTGAATCTTTATTTTATTTTATCTTTGTTCCTTTAACAATGGTTCATACTAAGCTTATGAATTTACCAAAGCATATCCCCCGGGAGTGTCGTAACGAAGAGTGCAGCAAGGCCCATTTTCGTGTACCAGTTCCCGTTCGAGTCTAGCTCAAAGCGGTGTTTTCGGGTTTTACCCCTATGTACATCTGTGCCAGAGCCACCTCTACCTACTCGTATCCAGACAGGGATGTATTTTCTTGGCAACCCCTTACTCAATACTCACCAAAATACCATGAATATTTCCTATTTTTTTTAACTTTTCTATAGGTTTATTCCTAGAGTTTTCATATCCTAATTTCCACAAATAACCAAACCATCCTTTGATACCAACTATAACATCCCACCTTTTTATAAAATAAACTTTCATTACATTACACAAAACTGAGGATCTTTAAGTTTTAGTGTCATGGAAACTAGGAACATAATACATGAAAACAACATAAAAAATTCCTCTTAAACACTTGAAAGGCTTCTCCTTATGTTCATCCTAGGTTCATTACTGCATCTCATAACCTGGGGAAATACATTAAAAGAAAGGGTGAGCAAAAGGCCCAGTAAGGGAAACAAGATGAACATTTTACATGTGAACTTGAGATACTTCAATAAGGACAAGAAAAGAACTTTAAGGCATGAGAAAGAAATAATGAGGCATTTCATAATAAAAATAACATTTTTCATAACATGAAGATGTGGCTGCAACATTTAATATTGACAATCATTTCGTTTAACCAAGGTCCATCCCCAAGGTGTCATTAAAAATTACCAAGGTTATTCACCAAGGCGTCGTTAAAAATGGTCATCTCTAGAGATTAAGTCTTTACCCAATGCATTGGAGCGCTATCATGGCGCACCCTTAAATTTTCCTTTATTATCATGTGAGACACATATATCATCATCAAACATTTCATAAATAACCCATATAGCATAAAATAAATGGGTTTAATTTCATAATCACAATGTTTTAAAAACTGCTTTAAAGACATGATCTGTACGTCACTTTAAAACCCACAGAAAAGGAAGGTGGGTCTCATGTATGTAAATACCTAAATTTAAAATACAAAATTTTGGTATATATGTGAATACCCCTTTAGAAAAAAGAGCTTTGAGTATTCACTTAATAATATAAAAGAACTTTATAAAAATAGAGAGACATTTTGAGATTGAAATTCTACAGCGTAACGACTATGTTACGAGGTTTTAGAAGACATTAAAAAGAGAGGAAAATGGGTCAAACATTCATAAATGACCCATAAAATAGTAGGTGGACAGAATAAGAAGGATACATGATCATGGTAATGAAATTTCAAGGAAATACCATTTGCAATGAAAAACATGGAAGGAAGACAAAAATTAGATTTCTCTTATGAAACTTCGGCAGCCTAACGGCGTTACTTAAACTTCAACAAAAATGATTTGAAAAGATAAAATAGGGTCTCTCATCATGTGAACATACGAGTTCTGTATGATAGATATAGAGATAATTCCCAAACATAATTAAAAAGGAACTTGAAATACTTGACATGAAAGTAGAACTTTGAAAAGAATGAGAAGGGTGAAAGAATCCCCTAAAAATTTGGCAGCCTAACGGTGCCACTTAAAACATCAAAATACTAAATTGAAGAGATCAAATGGGGTCTCTCATCATATGAACATAAGTGTCCACTATGATATATATAGAGATCATACCCCAACATAACCAAAAAGGAACTTGAAAGAATTGACATGAAAGTAGAACTTCAAAACGAGAAGGGTGAAGAACCACTTAAAAATTCGGCAGCCTAACGGCGCCACTTAAAACTTCAAAATACTGAATTGAAGAGATAAAATGGGGTCTCTCATCATATGATCATAAAAGATCAGTATGATAAATTTAGAGATCATACCCCAACATAATAAAAAGAAACATGAAATACTTTACATGAAAATAGATCTTGAAAAATGAGAAGGGGGAAAGAGTTCGTTACAAAACATTTGGCAGCCTAACGGCGCCACTTAAAACTTCATAAAACGAAATAATGAGAGTAATAGGGGATCTCTCATTATATGAACATAAAAAGGGAAGTAATAGGAGTATAAAATAACATCCTCCAACATAAGAACATGTATCATAAAAGGAATGACATAAAAGAGATTATTTGAAATGAAAGAGAGAGGTCAGATCCCTTACCTTAAAACGTGACTCTTGAAACTCAATGTTTTGGACCTTGAGGGCTTGGTGGTACCTTGGGAGGACTCCTTTAAAGGTAAGGAGACCAGAACTTAGTTGGGGGAGAGTTGGGAGTGAAAACCAAAGGAGAAATGGGTGGGTATTTATAGGGAAAGTGAGGGGACAAGGCATTAATGGCCAAGGGACACCTCATTAGTGGTTTTGGAAAAACCATGGGCTTGCCCATGGTATTTTCCCATGGTATTGGCCACTTGGGACACCTCATACCTTATCTTACTATTCACAATTCGACCATATTGAATATATACTTAATACATCATTTAATGAAGTCATTAGACACCCGTAACTTAAAAACTGTATTTTCACTATTCATCGAAAATTCATCTTTATCAGAATAATCCCAAAATTTCACCTTAACCAAATATCAACACTCTGATTACAAATATGAACTCCATTTTATAAAAATATTTTTCTAAATATTTTTAATTTAATTTTTAAATAAAAAAACTATTCACCGAAAATTCATTTTTTTCAGAAAAAAACCCAAAAATTACCATAGCATAATATCGGTGTTCTGAGTTCAAAAATGAAATCCGTTTTATAAAAATAATTTTCTAAATATTTTTAATTAAATTTTTAATTAAAAAACTATTCACCTGAAAAAACTAATACTTCAATAATAATTTATGAAATCGTTATTTAACCATTTTATTGAATCACATTACTTAATCAAGGTGCCTAGATTATATTAATACTTTCTTTAAGTGAGATTACTAATCCATTTGGTCACATTACTAACCCTAAGCGTAAAATCACTATTCATAATTTTCTATTCATCAAAAATCAAGTTGATCTTATTAGACTCAAAATTTCGTAGTGAACATAATTGTAGAAGACCATTTTTTGAAAATCACTACACATTTTTATTTATTTAAGGTTTACATAAACATTTTTAAAATATCCTTTCTCTAAAATTTATCAAAAATATGCATACTATATTTATCTGGACATTTGAAAATTCATAAACTTCATCATAAGAAGAAATCCAAATTTTTATTTAAAACAATGGATTAGACAAGGCAATTATGGTCTCCTTACAAAGCCCCTTATCACACCAGCATAGGACCTAAGTGTAAGGTGTGATAAGGTGAGAGAATTCGAGGGAGGCTCGGTCAACATCGCACGAGTCGTAATTTCTATTAGTTTGAACTTCTCGCGAAGGCGATCCCGTTTTAGCTTCACACGATGAAGTTCAGTTTGGGTTTGGTCCAGAGAAAAGCCCGGTGGTGCTACCTCCTTCCCAAGTTCTGTTAGATGGTCTTCGATCGGTCAAAGACTATTGGGTGAGGCCATCGAATCTTCTTTCTATATTAATTAACCAAGATTGCTTGTATTTAGAGATAGTAATCAAAACATTTAGTTTCCAGCGGTCATATTGACCAATGGTCAAGTAATAGTCAAAACCCAACAGTCTCATTTTAATTATACTCATGTTATCAAATGAAACATTTTGGTTGAGAATAAAAATAAAATAAAACAACACATAAAATTAGGAAATATGATTTATTCAAAATTTCGGGTTGTTACAGTAAAACCCCTACCTCAACAGGTTCTGGTCACAACGCTCCCCCGAATAAACATTAGAAGACGTCTGTTGGCGTCCGGGAAAAACCACTTCGGGTGGATGTTGGAGAGGAAAAGCCGAAGGAAAGACAACAGATCCAAGCTCGGAAGTTCCGCCTCGTCGTTATGATCCCGTGGCTGCTGACGGATCGTAAATCGGAGCTCGGACGAAAAAGTTATAGAAGAAAGAGCTTTCTAGTCTCTTGAGAGAGCTCTGCTCAGAGGAGAGGGGAGGAGAGGAGTGAGTTGAAAGGAGGAGGGGACCCTTCATTTTATAGGCATGAAAAGAAAAAGTACACGACGTGTACTTATGGTACACGGTGTGTACTCAGCCGTTTTCACACGGTCTCCACGCGGCCTCCAACACGGTTCTGCGGCCGTTGACTGGTCAACACACAGTTTGAAGGTAACACATATGCGGTGAAGGACTACACGACGTGCAGATTGGACACACGGTGTGTACCCATTTATGGCACTCGGCAGGGACATGGCTCCAACGCGGCACACGACCGATGACTGGTCAACACACAGTAAGCGTACGCGGGGAGGGACTACACGGCGTGTAGTACTGGACACATGGTGTGTACCCATTTTCTTCACGCGGCAAAGACATGGCCATCCACACGGGGTATACCTAGCACGAGGGTACATGGCGTGTACTCAAACTACACGGCGTGTAGTTTCAAAATTCTGGAAAGTGTGGGAAAAGTCCATTTTACCCTCCAGAACACTTCGTGGACTTCTTTTTGACAAAGGAATGGGCCGGAGAGGTCCGAGCCATTACATCGGATACCTCTTAAAACAATCTCGTCCTCGAGAATTCAAAAAGAAACCCAGGGGAACCCAACAAGATACCTCTTAGGGTCCTCGTTATAATAGGAACCCAACCAACAACCATAATCATATGTGTTAGGAATTTCTTATCTTATGTCGAGATATTATCCGCTTTAGGCGGCATTGACTCGCCTGCATGGGTTTAATCGCATCCTAATTAATGCGTCTCTAATAATAATTGGGTCTTCCCACTTTAAAAAATTTGAATTTTTCAACTCGCACTAACCCCAACACCACACAACCAACACACTGCCCGAACACGTGGGTTTGGGAATTTCTGTCACCTATGTCGAGATATTATCCGCTTTAGGCGGCACTGACTCACCTACACGGGTTCAATCGCATCCTCATTAATGTGTCTCGATTAAGGGTCAGGTTTTTCCCTTTCCCACATATGTGGACATGTTACACGTTACCAGGGAACAAAGAAACAAAAGGTCTCACAACTGACAAGCCAAGCATTCCATATATCAAAGGTAAAAAGTACAACATCAACACAAAGCTCAGAAGAACAAGGGAAAACACAAGTCAAAACAACTCTGGGTACTGAGCGTGCATCTGGGTCTCCCTCTCCCAACTACTCTCCTTCAGACCACCATGCCTCCACAACACACGAACCAAGGGAATGGTTTGTCCACGGAAAACCTTCTCTTTACGATCCTCGATTCTGACTGGTCGTTCCTCGAAGGTCACGTCATCTCCCATATCTAACTCTCCCCAGTCGATAACGTGAGAGTCATCGTGTATGTACCGACGAAGCTGGGAGCCATGGAAGAAGTCATGGACTTTCTCCATCTGAGGTGGCAGGGCAAGCTGATATACCACTTCACCAACTCGCCTCAACACCTCAGAAGGTCCGATGAACCTAGGTGAGAGCTTGCTCCCCTTCCCAAACCTCTACTTCCCCCGTCGATCGGAAACCTTCAAGAACACATGATCCCCCACCTCGAACTCCAAGGGCCCCCTTCGACGATCAGCATAAGACTTATGTCGGTCCTGAGCCACCTTCATCCTCTCACGTACAAGCTGGACTTTCTCTGTGGTGCTCTGCACTACCTCTATTCCAAGACCACCTGTCTCACCAACCTCTGCCCAGCAAATGGGTGAACGACATGGCCTTCCATACAAATCCTCAAACGGTGCCATGCCAATAGTAGAGTGGAAGTTTTTGTTGTAGGCAAACTGTACTAAAGGCAATTGTCGTACCCATGATCCTCCGAAATCCAGAACGCATGCTGGCATCATGTCCTCCTGTGTCTGGAGAGTCCGCTCTGTCTGCCCGTCGATCTGGGGGTGGAAAGCAGTGCTAAGGCATAGCTGGGTGCCAAAAGCATGTTGTAACCCCCTCCAGACTCATGAGGTAAATCGATTATCCCGGTCTGAGATGATGGTCCTTGGAACTCCGTGCAAAAGCATGTTATAATCTCAATTGCATGAATGTTAAAAATGAGTGAAATTGGATAATTAAAAATGTGTAGACTTTAAAAATATTGAAAAATGAATAAGTTTTCTTAATTATACTAATTATTATAAAAAATAGATTTATATTAACATAATGATGGATAAATATTGAAAATATTAAAATATATTAAATAAACATGTATATATAAATATTATAAAAAGATTAAATTACAAAAAATAAAAAATAAAAAATATTAAAAATGAATAAATACTACTAATGTAATAATATTAAAAATAAAAAACTAAAATTTACCCATTAAAACATTATATATTAAATATATTATTTTACTAAATTAAATTATTATGTTGAATATTAATATTTGAATAAACAGCATAAATATTAAGTGTATGTGTGTCAATATAAGATTTTCTTAATTATGTAAGTATTTATGTGTGTGAAATTTATGTGTGTTGGTGTATATATATAAAATTTTGATGTATGTTAAATTTATCAATGAAATAATATAATATAAACCATCTATTAATAAAATTAACAATAATAAAAATGAATAATTTTTTTAAAAAAGAATAGTTGTTGTTAATTATATAGATAGTTTTAAAAATTGAGTATTTATATATGTTAATGAATACATGTTAATTATATAAAATAAAACCATATTAAAAATATTAAATTTTTATGAATAAACATGTATAAATAAATATTGAAAATGGAAAAAATTACATACATATTGAGTAAAAAAAATTAAAATAAATAAATTTCAAAAATATTAAAAAAATAATTAACATTATTAATGAATTGATAATATTAAAAATGAAAAAATTTGAAAAAAATGTATGTTATAAATTAATAAATATTATATATTTAATAAAAATTTAAAAAATGATAAAATTTACTAATTAAAAATGATATATATTAAATATATTATGTTAACAAATATAATTCTAAAATGAATATGAAAAATTGAATAAATTAAAGAAATATTTTTCATTTGTGATTTGTATATAAAAATGCATTAATTACATATATGTATCTATGAAATCAATGTAACATATGTTTGATATATGATAAATTGAAAAATAAAACGACATTCGATTAAATGTATATTACTCGATACTATTAGTCAACATTTTTAGTTAATATTATTTTGTAATTATAGACCATTTTTTACAACATATATGACTTATTTACTTTAAGAAAAAGTTTTTTGTATTATAGAAATCATAAAATATGGAAAAATATATTTATCGACATATATATATACGTGTGTGTGAATATATTTCTATAATTAGAATATTAATTATATTAATGAATAGTTATGTATAAAAACCATTAAAAAGGATTGGAATTAATAATTTTTTAATTAACTTTCTATATTGAGGTTTAATATATATAATTTATTAAAATTTATAATAATAATATATATAAATATATATTAAATTTATTCATTTTTATTAATAATTGTTTCTTTAATAATTTTTTAATAATTTTGTAGTTTATTCGTTTTTAATGTTTTATTTAATTATTACAATAGTCATTACATATTTATATATTATACTATTAAAGAAAATTTATAATATATATGTATATGTATATTAATTTTATTTATTTTTTTAATAATTATTTAATTAGTAATTTTTTTATTAATTTTTATAATTTTCTCGTTTTTTATTTTTATTTATTTCATTTTTAAAATTATGTATTTTGTATATCTATATTTAATATATAATATTTATTATTATTTATAATTTATATATATATATATATTAAATTTATTAATAATTTTTAATTAATTTTTTTTAATTTGTTAATTTCTAATTTTATTTGTTTAATTATTTTAAATTATTTTAATATTTTTTTAATACTTGTATATATTTATTGGATTATATAAAAAATGAGGCATGAACTGGCCTAGACTATGTAATTGATTTGTTACGACCCGTCCCAGAGGGGCCCATGCTGTGACTACCCCAAGCCCACCTCTGATAGATCAGGGGATGAGGACTAGCACCATGTAGGAAAATCCCATAAATGAGAGGCATTTGGATAAATACATGTACACATGCACACATCTCTATGACCAAAATATTGAAATGTAAATACACTATGTAAACAAGAATGCATACCACTATGATACCAACAACAGAGTACGACAGTAGGAAAACTGGTTAGTAAATAGGGTTAGAAAACAATCCCACCAAAAGAAAAGTCTAACAAGTGAATGCAGGAGTTCCTAAAACTCATCCGTAGAAAACCCTACCTGAAGGGTAGGTGTATGACAGTTGTCTGAAGTCATAGGAGCACACCTCACTTTTTTATCACTCTAGGAACCACCTAGTCCTGGTCCACCAAGGACTCCGTCAAAGCGTCGATCATCTGCACATGACATGTCACGTGAAAGAAAAGCCCGTGCAGGGGTGAGTACAATAATACTCAAAAGGACATCCCAAAACCACAAAGGTAATAATACTAAGAAATACATGATGTATACCAAAAATATAACACAACAAGTATAGTCAATATGGTCATCTCACATAGGTATAAGTATAAAGCATGAAGAGAGGGATTTTTAGTTGTAGTCCATAGATCTGCTAGTCTCCGTGAAACTATAATTGTCAAAGATTCAAAGACCATCGATGGTGCACGAAGTGTCGATGGTGCACGGAGCGTCGATGGCGCACAGAGCATCAATGTTGCATAGATAATTGGTGGTTCCCAGAGTAGTGATGGTGGCCAGGGCATCGATGGTTCATGGAGCATCGATGGAACATATATCGTCAATGGGTCACACATCCCCAATGTCAAATAGTCAGGAAGATCACATAATCCCAGTCAGCTGTAGTATTCTTCTCGTAGTGTTCTGGTGCTAGGAGAACCTACTCCTCAAGCCATTAGGTCATAAACCAACTCCCATAAAAAATCACTTTGTGTATTTCAAGTGGACTAGCTCACCACAAAGGTCCCAACACCACAAAAGCCTTGTCAAATAGACCTCCTATTTGAAAGATATGGACAATTTAGTAAAAAGTATTCAGTCTACTCTGGGTCCAAACAGACCCCATTTGGCCGACCCGACCAAACCAAGTCGTTTTGGGCTGGCCCAAACCAACTCGGTTTGATGGGCTGTTGGGCCACTAGATTAGCCTAGTTCTCCATCCCATCCCACATTGCACAAGCTGGCTCTGCTCCGCGGGACGTGGCTTGCCCATGTCATGTCGCTCTAGTCCACAAGTTCTCCCGACCGCGTAGCTAGCTCGCTCCCATTGTCCAAACTGTCGGCATTTCTACCGCGTACGCAAACACCACCTACCGCATCACCAATTAGTTCCACGGTCTTCTATTGTTTCATGTATCCCACGTGGACCTACTGGGTTGCATCCCTATTGACGCCACCATGACCTCCTGTCGCAGCGTCTGCCACTGTGGTCCCTAAGCGGTCGAACTGCGCCACATGTGCAGTACGACCGCCACTGCCTGCTCCCAAAGTTGTCATTGGGGAAACTTCCATCCTCAGCAACACCCGAACATGGTAACCACCACGTACTACCTAGTTCCATCGTGCACCAAAGTTGGTGGCCCTAGTACTACGGGTTTCCCCCATTGCTTTGATGCTCTGTTTTTTTAAACAGATCCATATCCTCGATCATTACAACTTCGGACTTGGTCTTGTTTTCCATCGCTCAGAGGGTCTGATCGTGCTTAGAACCTCTTGGAAACGTCGATCCAAGATCCATAGGGTTCCAACTGTGAAGAACATGTAGAATGGGGGTAGAAATGCACATAGAAATGGTTTAAGATGGTTTTCCACGAATTCTTGTCCAACAATCAAAATCTGGGGAATTTGGGTTAGAAACAGATTAGTTCTAATCCCACCGACCTGCAACATAATACCAATAAAAATATACTTTCGAATAATGGGATAATATTTTCATGGATTAGTACATGTTCTTCATAGAAATCAAGAATAGAAAAAGAGGAAATCACAAGGAGATAAAAATCTTACCTCGTGGTTTGAACCATCGTTGACAAAGAACAGGGTTCTATTTCATCGTCGGTCCTCGATCCACCGGTGTTCATCATCATTCATTGGAAAGGTTTCCATCTCCCTGCATCAATGAAAATTTCAAGGTTATGGTGATAACCCTAGATTCCTAAAAATAGACCTTACTTAAAATAAACTAACATAGCTCCAAATAATATATTTTTATTAATATATTTTAATGATGGTCATGTCGAACTTCTAACATTCATACTAGACCCGTGATGGTCGATGTTAGGCCATACCTAAGGTAAATACACAACTCTTAACGTAATGGTTCCATTAGATTTCTGATTGTGGAATCTTTTTAGATTTTATTACTATTTAAAGAAGAAACTACTTCTCTTTATTAAATACATGCCATCTTTCACTGTATTATTCTGGGCGCACCGGGCATTGGAATCTCAATCTAACTCAGTGCCTAGTCTCTGAATTTTACCAATTAGTTTTATAAAAAACCGAGGAAATATTAGTCATTGCATGATTAGATAGGTGGGTCAGGTCACGTAGGACCATGTTTGGTGTAATATAGTGTGTCGATGCCCAAGGGAAGCAATGTGTGGGCCAAATACCATGGGAGTCCATGAATGGGCCCATATTTGTGTGTGTAGTGTATACGGGGGACCATCCACATAGTAGACTTTTGAGCATGGTATGCGGCATAATGATATAGAAGGAAGTAGCCTCCCTTTCACTATTTTTATGTGGGACTTTCTCATGCAATTGAGACATTTATCATCCCTAAAAATAAAGCGCTAATATAGTTATCCTTTATCAATGATAAAAAATGCTAATAAAGGTAACCCTTTATCATAACTTATTTTAGCATATATAAATTATTCCTTCATCAGTAATTTTTTTAATGCTAATAACAGATATCCTGTTCTTTAGTAGTGTTTGTTTCATGGTTTAAAGAGAAAAATGTTATGATGGAATAATGATGAAGACACGAGAAGAGGTAAATTGTGTCCTTTTAAAAACAATTGAATTGTTTAGAAATAATTCCCCCTTTTAACATAGAATGTGATTTTGTTTCCTTTTGTTAAATAAAATAAGTAATAGAAATTAAAAAAAGAATAAAAACAGTTTTATAGTGGTTCAACGCACAGAGGTCTCCTAGTCCACCCCAAAAACACACTCTCTACTAGTTTGGGGATTTTCACTAGCCTATCTTGTTCTAATTGATCGTGATGTTTGAGTGCAAGAAATTGCAACTAGTTATAATAGAATTTATAATAGGACTGAAAAAACCCTCAAAACACTCAACACCTGAGTATTCAGAACTAGAAAGAGATTTCCTATAGTTAGATAAGTTATCTTTTAAAGAATTCAGATGTATTTGATGAAACTGACAGATGAATATATATTTAAAGGAAAATGTGACTAAATTCAAAAAACCATCCTTATAAAGAATCTCCTAACTTACTATAGTTAATATATACATAAATCATAGAAGTAGTAAAAACATGTTTACAATAGTAGTAAAAACACATTGTAGTAGCTATAACATGTATGTCTCTATAGTGTAGTCCTACAAATATTTAATGATCTATGGCAGATGAATAAATTTTTTGAATATAATTAGTTACAACCTAAATTATAATATCATCTATACCAAGAAATATCAAACATAAATTTATAGAAAGTGATTTAGATTTTTCTTTAACATCAAAGAAAACATATCATTGGAAAAAATATCAACTGCACTATATATATATATCTAGTTGAGAATAAAATTAGACGCTTGATTTAATTCTTGTCAATCTAATCTGAAAATTTCTCTTGATAAATCATGATTTTAAAACACACAATGTATTTAAAATTTGAATTTAATCATCCATAAAAAATAACAACTTCCCTTAGAAAACATAATAAATTAATATATTATTGAAGATCCTCTAAAATGACCTCTATATCACTTTAATGAGTGACTTATTCTATTGAAATCATAGTATCAATATCAAAAATAATTCAGATTTTAAATCATATAGATGATGGATTCAACTTGGGGATAACTTTACATAAGGATAACTCAAAAATCCTGGTTTCCAGTGTTCAGTTGATACCAAAAATAGAGTTCTAGAATCTGTGGTATGATACCAACATGAGATTACTTAGGTTAAGTACATACCAAATATTAGGTACCAAAATGTGAGGTTCCTTAAAAAATTAGTTTCCAAAACATAATGTTCAACTCAACCTTGAGGTTCCAAATGTAGGGTAGGATAACAACATTAGGTTGCGACCTCGCTTTTTTAAACAATGATTCTTGGATTCTATAAACTATCGAGAATACATTTGTGGAATAAAATTTTACAAAAAATAAAAGATTATTAAAAAACTAAGGCTTCAAAAATTCTAAGGAAATTAAAATAAATATTTTATATAAATTAGGATCAATTTAGAGTAACTTTATTAGTAAAATGAGTGAGGGTTATTTTTAGCATCAAAACCACTAATAAATTAATGATAAATAAATAGATCAACATATGTATGCCCAAAAATCACCTTTTTTTTATGACCACAAACCCATAAACCAAATAATTAAAGGTAGACACAACAAGTTATTTCAAATATTTATCAAATGATATTTTTAATGCATATTTTGATATTTTGTGTGTATCTAGATTTCTCTTCCTTTTGTGAGATAAAAAAATTAAAACAACAGAATAAGATAGTTAATTTTTCATAGAACTATATTTGAATATCATATAATTAAAAAAATAAGAGTATTGAAATTAGCTAAGATTGGAACATAAAAAAATAACACCAATAAATCATAAATATAAGACAATATAATAAAAGAATTAAAATTTTTATAAATGAATTCATATTACATAGAATTTAAACTCAATGGAAAAAGAATTAAGGTTCGAGGTAAGATCCAGGGTCAGTAGTAGTTTTAGATTCATCAAAAAAAGAATCAATGCGTAATTCATCTCAAAGAGGGTGGTGCATAACCATCAACAATTCAACCATATCTTTGAAATTATTTTTCAATAGTATAGATCACTCTCTCAAATATTTCCATGAATCTGGACTCTCCTTCAGCACTTCAAAAATTTAAAATTCAATTTTTTTTAACATTATCTGAAGACAGTACATTCTTCTTCATCATTTCCACTAACATGTCAAGAAATAAACTAATTCTTATTTATAAAGAAGCCATTGGTTCAATAAGTTCTTTCCGACTGTCAAACAGAGTGTGTAGAGTCTCACCATCACAATAAAAACATTGAATATTTTTATCCATTGATGAAATATCAACAGATATAATTTTCATCCATCATAACACATCTCCATATCTTAATCCACTAGATGTGGATGCTCTTTCTTGACTGGGACAAGATAATATTACATACCCAAAATGATTTGATAATAACTTATTGAGATCATTAAAATTTTACTTTGAATCTAGCTCACATCAAATCTTTCCAACCTAGTCAGTAATATCCATCTTAAAAGTATCAAAATAATTCATATAGATTGGTATTTTTTTGAAATTTTATATGAGTCTATAGAAACACATATTCTATTTTAGAAATATAATAATTTCATAATAATTTAGTAGACTTCCTATAACTATCAAGTTCTTTTCAAAACATTATGGCCTTATCTTTCCATAGATCAATCCATGAGAAAAGGATTTCAGAAATACTTAAAGCATGATCTTCAAAACATGAATCGTACTTATATTCTGAGGGTACTACATCAACCCTTGCGTTGGGTTCTCCAACTTAAACTAATTAATGTGACTGGACATTCAATACATCACTAGAGGGAGAGGAAAACTCTCCAAGAACATTTTTGACTAATACATATCCTTCATCAGTATTTTCAATGTACCCATCAATCAAACAAACTCATTGATCCTAGATCAATTGAGTTATAGAAACAACATGAGAACTAACATTCTCAATAGAATGATCTTTTTTTTTGTTCTTTCCAAATCAGCATATTGATCAGCTTCCTCAACTAATTATATCGAAATATGAGCAACCAGCTCAATTGGACCTTCCACAAAAATACATGGTTAGAATACTTTGTTTACAAAAAACTAAACAGTATGGTAAAATCTTTCTTCAAAAACTAGAACTAATTGATCAACATCATCAACCTACTGAATAGTTGTTGGGTCCTCTCTTCTCCAAGGACTTTGAAATAGTATAACACCACTTTCTACTTCAATATAATGTTCTTTGTATACTTTGGGAAACAAAAAAACTCCCCAAATTATGATATAAATGTTCTCATCTAAGACTTGCCTCCTTTTAGTTCTTGTTGGGATATTCTATCCACCAAAAGTGGAGTCCTCTAAACCTCCAACAACCCATATCCTTGTAGAATCTCGTTCTAATCAAGACTCACTAACTTATTCTACACCAAACCTTGTAGAAACAATAGAATTCAAGGTTTTTCACTCCGACATATCATGAACATCATATGTATCATCCATTACTACACCAAAAAGAATCAATATTTTCCTTGGATACACTACATAAGAAAACAAATTTACCCAGGGTTCTAGAAGAAAAAATATTGATGCAATAACATCTCAAACCAATACTAATGTCACAAATCATACCAATTATAGATAAGAAGATATAACAAATTATCATAGGGATAAAATGAAATCCTTAAATTATTTTGGAATAATTGGTTCATGTATCATAACATATAAAGAAATATATTGAAATTGATTCCACTCATCATGAGGAATATGATATACATTTCTGGAAAAAGAATATTCTCAGACCTAGACATTCTTAGAACAACAGTTGTATGAATGAACATAACCATCACTTTCTAGTCAGCTTCTAAATCATTAACCAACATTTTTCTAACCAGGGTCATTCCAAAAAGAGATTACAAGATGTACTTAGACTTATTCACTCTAATTCTAATAGATCATAGGATTAAATTGAAATTACCTTCATAAAGACACTAAAATAACTAACCTATATCCATTGGTGAGATTGAAAACTCATTGTCATTCACCTATGTATAAATAATATCTTAACTTTCACTAAAGATGAACTGAGAATTCTTGTAAAATTATATTACATTCCTTTCAAATATATATTCCTAATTACTTCTATTAACCTTGAATTATAGCCATTTAAATCTTAACAATTTATTCCATAATAAATTGGTCTCAAATAGGTATTCAAATTCTATTACATTCCCCCATAGCACTCAATGATCCATATTGAAAACTCTTTTCTTATTAACACCACTAGGAACAAACTCTTTAGTCCTCCTAGTCTTCACCATAGTAAGACATAGTGGATGTTTTATGGTTTATAAAATCAAGGGTTCAAGAGATTAACAGTTTGGGATATTTAAAGGATGAGGGTTTGAAGGTAGGATAGAGATTTGAGATTAACTCTGATAGTTTTAAGTGACATCTTTATTACATGAAATGATAATTAAGTCTAGTCATTCGAGTTTTTCAAAATTAAATGATGTTTTTTCGGAAAAAATATGAATATGAAATAAAATATTTTAAAAACATAGTGAATAAATCATTAAAAACAATTAATTTAAAATATAGAAAAAATAATTTATTAATCTAAACATAGATTAACAAAAATATTAAAAATATTACCTAAAATTAAATTAACCAAACTCCCCATTAATAGAATCAAAACTATCCATAGAAAGTGGTTTAGTAAAAATATCATCAAAATGGTATTCAATATTTAAAAATTCTAAATTAATATACCCTTTATGGGCATGATCCCTTAAAAATTGATATCGAATATCAATATTCATAGTTCTAGAATGACTAACATAATTTTTTGAAATATTTATAGCACTAGTATTATCTCATAAAATAGAAAGATGATCAATATTAAGTCCAAAGTCTAGAAGTATGTGTTTCATCCACAACACTTATGCACAATAACTACTAGAATATATGTATTCTACTTCAACAGTTGAAAATGAAACTGAATGTTTCTTTTTACTAGGAAATAAAATTAGGGATTTCTCAAAAAATTGATAGGTTCCTGAAGTACTCTTTTTATTTAACCTAAAACCTCAAAAATAAACATCTGAATATATATTTAAATCAAAAATGGTGGTTTTTAGATAAATCATAGATTGAGAAATAGTTCTTTCTAATTGTGTAAAAATAGTTTTAACATCAATTAAATGGAAATAGTTTGGGATTGATTGAAATATTTCACAATGTAAAACATAAAATGTTATAATTGGTCTAATATTAGTAAGATATAATAAAATACCAATAATTACATCATACAAATTATTACCAACCGATTTACTATATTCATCCAAATAAATTTCTATATTCGTTTGAATATGAGTTATATATAGATGACTATTTTCAAGAACAATTTTTTTTAACAAATCAGAAATTTAGTTACTTTTATTTATAACATTTCAAAAAACATTTTGACATATTTGAAATCCAAGAAATAAATTTAATTCTCCAATAATACTCATTTAAGTATATTTATCATAAGTTTTGAAAAATCATTACATATATTTTTATTAATGGAACCAAAAATAAAATCATCTATATAAATTTGAACTAATAAATATCATAATGATATAATTTATTTATAAGAAGTGGGATTATCCATTCCTACAAAAAACCTATTTTCTAAAAGAAAATATCTAATCCTCATACCAAGCCATTGGTGATTGTTTAAGACTATATAGATATTTGGTATGTTGAAAAACATAATTTTGTAGATGAGAATTTTAAAAACATAAGATTTGTTCAATATAAACTTATTACATTAAATAATAATTTCAAAAATAAGATTCAATATCCATAGGGTATGATTTAAAATTTATAAGGGATGTAGAATCTAAATGAATTTTATTGTCTTTAAGCATAATAACTACAGAAATAGTCTCCTCATAATATATACCTTCCTCCTAATTGTAACCCTCAGATACTAACATATACTTATTCCTAGTAAGTACACATCGATCATCTTGATTATTCCTAAAATCCCATTTTTTTCTTATTATAATATGTTTTGAGGGTCTATAAACAAATTAAAAAACATTGTTTATTTTAAAATAATTTAGCTATTATTTCATATCCAACATTCAACGCTAAGCATCTAGGGATTATTTTATAAAATTTATCTTAAACTAGGATCGAACGGAAGGTATATCCACAAGGATTCCAACATTATTCATATTTCAAAATACTTTATCTATATATCCTATAATACACTTTAAATGATGGTCCTTCAAAGTCCTAGTTTATCTAGATAAAAAACTTTCAGGTTCCTTAGTTTCATTTTCTTCAGAATTGGACTACTCATGATCAAGTTCTAGTTTATTTTCAAACATATCATTAGAAAAATTGAGACTCAAGTTGTTTAAAGAATCAGTAGATTTTCCTTTTTGTATTTTATTATGATCAAGTGGACCACACTCATAAAACTTTGCCCGAACAAATTCTAAAATTGTCCTTGATTATTTATTAAATGTTTTAAAAGATTTAGAAGTAAAATAATACCCATAATAGGTTCCTTTATCATCCTTTAGATAAAAAATACCAAATAATTTATTAATATTCATGATATACAACTTTATTCCAAAAAATTTGAGTATCCAACTTTAGATTTTCTATTATTCTAAATCTCATAAGGTGTATTTTAAAGTATAGGTATTATTAAAACACTATTCATAATATGAAATGTTTTACTAATATATTCTTATAAAAATATAATTAGGTAAAATATAATAATTTTACATATATTTTTCTATTTCATGAATGGTTTTATTTCTTCTTTCAACAATCCTATGTTGTTGAGGTTTTCTTAAAGCCCAAAAGTATGTTTGATAATGATATTTGAGAAAAAAATTAAAAATATTGATTTTTAAGTTCTCCACCATGATGACTTCTCAATGAAATTATTTTTAAATCATTTTCATTTTGATCCAAATTACACAAAAACATAAAGATGGAAAATTATTCCTTTTGAAAATTAAAAAATTAAACCGAATTAAATCTAAAAAAATCCTCAAACATAGCATAAACAAATAATTTTTTAACTAATCCTGCTACTCTAAAAGGTCCAAAAAAATCCATTTGGATAAGTTCTAAAGGAATATATGTGGAAAAATTATTGATTAATTAAAAATATGATTTATGATGCTTTTCTATTGGAACACATCACAAAGTCTTTACTCATAAAAACTAAGATACAAAATATCAAAACTATTTATTATTAGATAATTTAGATAAATAAAATATATTATTAGGACCATGAATTTTATGTCGTATCCAAGATTCACTTACTTCATTATTTAAAAAGTTCACATTTTGTTCACACATGGAACTAAGGTCCAAAGTATGAACACATTATATTCTAGGTTCTCTAAACATTAGTATTTTATTCATAGAATCAATATAATAATAATTTGAAAAATAAATAGTAAAATTGTCATCATAGAGTTTAGATATACTTATTATTTTATTCTTTAAACCTTGAATATAGATAACCTAATAGATCAGGATAGATTTTGGATCTCCAACTAACCCAACTCCAATGATTATTTTGTAAACAAATTTACCAAAGGTAACCAAACCTCCATTAAATTTAGATAGTGCATGAAATTTTAAAATGTATCCACTCATATGCCTTGAAGAGCCACTATATATACACTAAAAAATATTTTTGTTCTTATGGATACTCACCTCATATTCTCTATGTATACTACACATATTTTCTTTTTAATTTTTTTTCTTTCTCATATTTATAACATGATGAATTACTGAAATATTTAGATACAATCCAGGTAGTATTCATATATTACATCATTTTTTACTCATAATCAGCTTTCATTTTAATCTTCTTTTCCTTATTCTATATTTTTCTCCTTTCCTTTAGTTGTGAACAATCATATTTGATATGTCCCAACAAATTTAATTTTATACTATCTGACTTCGTACAAATCATGACCACTTATTAAATGGATTCTTAAAACCATTATTATTTCTTAAATAACTTTTTAATATTCTTTCCATATTTTCATGTTATTCTCATAAATTTGAATAGATTGAATCATTAGTGAATATAACATCCTCCTTTAAATTATTTTATTCTTTAGGGATAGAATCTTTAAGATCTATATTTTCCTTTTTGATCATTCTAATATACTAATGCTAGGATTTTATCTCATCTTTATACATTATAGAAGTACAAATCAATTCTTTCACTATTAATTATTTAGTAGGTTTTTATTATCTAACTATATCTAAAATATCATTTCATCTAGTAAGAAAAACTCTAAAAAAATTAATGGTTGATCTGTTTTAGTCATAGGTGTTCGAAATAAACATCACCATTGACTATTTCTATCAATATTATATTCATATGGTTGATAATTTCACCTTCATAAATTCTAAAAGTATAAAACATCAATTTATCAGTATTTATCTCAATTTCCAAAAATTATTAGCCCCTTCTTAGTCAACAAAAATTGTCTTCCACATTTCATTAGTAGTAGCATATTATAAGAAATTTGTGAATTCATATTATTCAATCATATAAATAATATAATTTATAGCTCCTAACATTAGTACATATTCACCTTACTTAGAAGCATCCCATTTTCTATTTTATCCTTATGTATTTTATATGGCTTGAAATTATTCAAGTAAAATTTCAAATCAACATTCTTCATATATATAACCATTCAAGCTTTCTAACATTCATTATTTTCCCCATTATAATATAGAGCCTTGATTATAGACATACCTTCCTTATAGCTATCCATTGATATCTTTCTTCATATATATCTTAAACTCAAGATTAATAGAGATAAAATAAATCTATAATAGAACACCCATTTGATAACAATTATTATACTGGAATAATGATGAAGATGCAAGATGGGGTAAACTGTTTCCTTTTAAAAACACTTGATTATTTTATAACTAAACACCCTTTGTAACTTTAAAATTGATGTGGTAATATATATTTTTTAACATAATATGTAGTTGATATTAAATAATGAAGGAAAAAATGTATAGTGGTTCAAGTTACAAAGGATCACTAGTCCACTCCACTAACACTCTCTCATTGAGCTTGGTTATTTTTATTAGCATTTACTTTTATAAGAGATCTGAATAATTGAGTACAATAAATTTAAAATTATTATAAAAACTTTTAAAAAAACTTTAAAATGGTACTAACATCATCCCTAGAAACACTCGACACATATGTGTTAAAAACCAAAATAGACAGTATTTTGTGGGATATATTATCATTGGAAACATTAAAATATAAATGATGAGATTGAAAGATGAATAGATCTTTAGAGGAAAATATAACTAAATTCAAAGCACGATCATTATGAAGAAACATTGAATTTTCTATTGATTCAATATTTAGAAAACATAGAAATATCAATAATAAATTTTAGAGCTATAAGATAAACACACAACTATAACTATTAAATGTATGTCTCCAAAGTGTAGTCATGAAAGGCATTAATGAACGATAAAATATGAATAACATATTTAAATACAAATAGTTATAATATAATGGATATATTTTCTATAACAAGAATGATCTAAAATAAATTTAGATAAATAGATTCATATTTTTATTTATCTTGAGATAAAATAGATCATTATTAAAGAAATATTAATATTACTACATATATATATTCTTATGAGAATTAAATAAGAACCCTAACTTAATTATGGTCAAACTAATCAAAAAATACCACCAGATAAATCAAGATATTAAAACACATAGTTCCATTGAAATTTTAATTTAATTATTCATATAAAATCACAACTCTCCTTATAAAATGTAATGAAATAATTATTTTATGATCCTCTGAAACAACCTTTGAATCACCTTAATAGGAGATTTACTCTAATGAAATCGTCATACAAATACATGGAATAATTCAAAATTTAAATCTTTAATATGAATAATTCAACATGGGTATGATGATGTGTGAGGATAACTCTAACATTTTTGTTTCTAGTGTTAACTTTATACCAAACCTAGTGTTCCAAAATGTGAAGTTTGATACCAATGTGAGGTTATATATGTTAAAAACATACCAAATATTAGTTAATCATAATTTAGGTTCCTTAAAAAAAGTTAGGTTCCCATGAATAATGTTCAGCTCAAATGTGGGGTTCCAAATGTAGGATTGGATACCAACATTTTTGTGGCAGTATCACTTAATAAACAATGATTTAAGACTTATTTAAACATTCCAGAATACATTACAGAATTAAATTTTACCCAAAATAATTAAGCATTACATAAATAAGTAGTCCATAAATATGGAAAAATTAAAATAATCATTTAATATAAATCTAAAATCCACTAAAATTCATTGAAAATATAACGATAAATTATTGGATCAATATCCGTATATGCCTAAAAAATCAATGTTGGTTTATCCGCATTAGATTAATTGAAATGATTATTAGGAGGACCAAGAATTAATGTGATCATGTTGTCTTATTTTGATATTAATGGTTACACATTTTACCAAAAACCAATATGAAAATAGTACCATTAAAAGTGATAGAGTAATGGTTGTCGCTGAAGCACTTCATTTTTCGATTGTCAAAGATAAAAACCCAATTTCTCATCAATGTCATATTTTAGAGTTATTGAGGATATATGGGAGATTGACTATACTAAATTTTGGATACCATTATTTAAGTGTACCTGGTTTTATGGTAATACTAATGTGAAATATAATGAGTATGAAATTACATATATTGATTTAAAAATATTTAGTTGTAAGGAGAAATCATTTATCATTGCAATGCATAAAAAAACAAATTGCATGTTGATAACATATCAAATTATTTGTGGTCCATTTTTTTTACTTGGTAAAAATTCATTTGGGTGATAAGAATATTTACTATGATGTTGAAGACTTATCTAAAATTTCTCCATTAGTTACATTATAACCCAATGATAAAAAGTACTCTAATGTGAAAATTGTCCAAACAACATGAAATTGTCATGTATAAGTGATATCAAAAAACACTACATTACCCTCCTAATTAACAAGGTAATCTAATTTTTATTAAAATCCCAAAGTTAAAAACATTATTTTTTAACATTGATATTTAAATGTATTGGTTCTCATCATTCCTGCCATTTTTTTGACATTCCTTAAATTCATTAGATTTATATATCTTTTTCTAGAAAAAGAAATCTCCTTCATCTTTTTATTGTGACTATTTTAATTATATTTCTATTTTCAAGTATATGATTTTAATAAAAAAAATATTTATAATTTTCCTCTTATTATGAATAAATAAATTTTATACTTATAACATTTATTTATTTCTAAATGAATACAAGTACGAAAATTTATACATTTTTATATGATAAATATTTCTATAATTGTTTTCTTGTTATTTTTTATATTCACTAGTTTTAGTTACTCATTTTTATGGTTGAAAAAAAATAACATTAAATGTTTTTTTTCTATTTTAATAAATAATTTTTTTATTTCATATAATTATTCAATTTTAAACAAATACATGTGTACATACTTCGGTTGAAGTAGAATATATATTTCTTAATGAAATACAAGTAAGTAGGGGAACTGTGGTATACTTGTTTCTTCATATAAATATATATAAATAGTAACTGAATTATTAAATGAAATTATTTGAATCTCTTAAACATATCCATAGAGGATGATACCTAAAGATAGTAGGCATGGAAATACATGTTTACCGAAACATTCACTCACACATGGAGAGTAATGGTTGATAATTAACATTGATGAGAACAACCACCCAACTAGCCCACATTCCATGTAGTTTAGAACATACCAAGATATATAGAGTCATTATAGGATAAGTATTTTATTCCATTATTAGGGTAGAGTCGATCAGTTGGTGAATGATCTGTTATGGGAGTTCATATATATAAACTTTCAAAAAAATTATATATTTTTTCAAAAGATTAAATATTATATATTTTATAATATTTAATCTATTCAATTACAGGTGAAAGATAAATTTAAATGAAGGGGATTAATAAAAATATTCAATCCTTTACAAAAACATGATATATATATTTTAATTCAAAATTGATATAATTTTATATTTTCAAGAGTAAATAGGATCAAGATCAATGCCATAAATATGGGTTTATAAATACAGTGACATGGAAGAATTTTTCCTCCATTTAGAGATAAAAGACTTTAAGATATGTATTTTTTTCCCTGTAAAATAAATTTAATTAATTAATTTTAATTACTTTATAACTCATTTATTTTTTCATATGTAACTGGAATTTAGGAAAACTAATCAAGAGATACAGTCTCACAATTTATACCCTCATATATTGTCACATGGATGGTATCCATTATTATAGGATCAAATTATTAATAAAAAAATTAGTGAATTGAAATCCAACTCAAAGTTGATGCTTTTATGAGGTTTCACATGATCCTATATCTCCTCCCTCTTATTATAAAAAATTGGGATGTGTGAGAATGATAAAAATAGAATTAAATTACTAATCCAACAAAGGAAGTACCTAATAAGATTTTAAGTAATTAATAGTTAATTTTAATAAATATTACTATTTGATAAATTTATCTCACTTATATAACATTTGAAAACATTATTCCATGATACATTTCAAGAAAAAATGAAAATGTGGATCTTTATCCCTAAGGGTAGGATAAATATTCCTAAATTTTTTTAGGAAATTTGGAACACTAGGGCCATGATAGAGGGTATAATAAGGGTATAGGTTTTTAAAAAGTTTTTGGTAATGCCCCTAGTGCAACATCACTAAGGGAAGAATATAAGGGGGAAATAGATTAATTGAATAATTATCTGAAACACTTGAATGAGTCGATAGATGATATAATTAAATCATATGTGTCAGCCATGCTTGAAGAAGCAATGAGATTGAAATAGTGTACGTTGTTTGTCTACCCTCGTATGTTACCTTTTCATTCAAACCTGACCATGTACTATGAGTTTTATGTTGGAGATCCCCATGTACGTATTATGGAATAAATAATTGTAAATCATCCAATGGATTATATATCTCATCATTCTATACAGTAAAATTAGGATAGAATAGTGGTAAATGTTATTATTGATCCAACCACTCAAGTGTTGCTTCCAACTGAGAAGGTGTCTATAGTTGGAGAGGGTAGTGGTCTTTTTTACTTTTCACAACTAATATTTATCCCCATCTGAAATATTAGGTATTTATTGTTTTTTATTTATTATTTATAATTACATTTATAATTAATTATAATATTTTATTACACATAACTTATATAAAAGTATCTAAAATCGAAGGAATCACTATAAAGGAAAGGAAACAATCAAGTTCCAGAACCTTTAGATACTCCTTAGGGAGTTTATGGGGTAATAATGTTATCAAAAAAAATTATATATAAGATAATTATTATACCTTTCAATGGGTGAAAATATATATGGAAGATATTATATATAAAATATTTTCAAAACTGACATCCTGGATGTTGTAATAGGTAATCATCTTATTATACATGTGGTAAATTTCTTTCCTATATAAGTAAATTCAAATTATTAATTTAATTCCTTGAAGTAAACATATGTAATATTAACTTAATTAATTACTTTTAAAATTGGTTTTCTCCATGATCTTTATATCGAATTTGATTTCACTTCTATCTATTATTTTATGGATCTATAATATACATCAACATTTTTTCAAAACATGAACCAAACTGCCATAATTGGATATATATCTGAAAAATTAAAAACATACAGATTACACGTTGGTTTTCTCCCATTTTTGTATCTAGTAAGAACAAATATAAATTATAAAAATCTATTAATTATACTATTATTAATGTTGTATTTTTTATATTTTTGTAGAAATTGGTGTTATACATATTTTGTCCAAAATAATATAGAGCATATTGGTTATACTCTTTTTTGGGTGGGCTTTGAAGAAGATTTAGTAATTTTATAAATAAGTAAGTATTATTCTATTCTTTTAATTATTTAATCATAAATATTTTTTACATAAGTTCTGATTATTGATTTTTGAAATTACAAAAACTCATGGATTGAGTTCAATGTTTCTCACTATTCAACAGTAGAACCTAGAAAAATTGAATAAGCTAAAGTTTAGGTTGATAACTTTTATATTATTGAATAATTGTTTTTTATTAAACATTTCATTGTTTATATTTTAAAAGTATTATTTCATAAATGTAGTTTCATCATCAAAGAGTGATTTTTGAATACAGATATAATGTTTTATAATTCATTTATTAGATAATAATGACTAGAAAAACAACAAATTTTGAAGAGTTTATTTTAATTATAACACTTATTATTAAAAAATATATGTAATTTTTTAAATTAATTAAAAATTATTTTGTGGGTTTCTTATGATTCTTATTTATATAATTCGAATGATTTTAAACACCTTAAAAATTTATTTGTATAATATTTTCTAGGTTTGGTTAATTTGGATATTTAGTTTTATTTATCATTGTATTTTTTTAAATGGTTGTAAAAGTTATAAATGGGGTTTTTATTTTTATTAGGTTTGTGGTGTTTTTTATTTCGACTATTTGGAGTTTCAAATTGTGTTTAAAAGTTTATAATTACAAATTTTTAATATTTTAAATAAAAAATAAACTCTCAATATTATTTTTATAAAAAACCGATGTTGAAATCCCTTATGAAAGAACATTTAATGATTTATTTCATTAAAACTATCTTGTAAATAATTATATATAACATCTTTTATAAGTATTTCAGTATCATTTTTAATGAAAAGTGATGTTGAAAGCCAATTATATTTCATCTTTTAAAAGGTTTTCATCATCTGTTTTTATTAGTCATCATAGAAATTCACACTTTCTATGTCACTTGTTTTAAAATTTCCTTATAACTAAAATTTAAATGAAAAAATAACATTAAAAGTGTTTTCCCACCAGTGATAAAGTGTAAAAATAGGATAATATAAGGGATATAAGGGTAAATAAAAAATAAAATATGATATTAACTTGAAAAACTCACTTTAATCTAACTGATATCACTAAGGAGGCAAGAAGAAAAATATATCCATTACTGGGATATATATGTCATTTGAATGGGGAAGAAAATGGAAGAAAGTGGTTAAAATTATGTATGTGAATAGGAGTAATTTCACAATTTTAAAATTGGGGAAGTTTACCACACGGAATAGTCCTACAGGTCAGAGTGTGACTCTCCCTTCTAATACCTCTATGGCATGAACTTCAGAGATTATGATGTAGAGAACATCCTTGAGGAAAAACCATAGATCCTAACCTCTAAGTGACTATAGGGGAATGTAGCCTGCCATGGAATAGTCCCGAACATGACATCCTCACTATATCACAACACCTACCACCATTGTCTGGTTATCCCTTCTTTCATAAAGGCAGAGAAAACATCCGCAAAAATAATGACTTGCTACACTGTGAGGCCTCTAGCTGTGGCATGACCTACTGAAAATCAAAACAACATATCACTAAAAATATCCAGAAACATTAGAAAGATAATTTAATCAAAATTTTGATACAAAAAAATTAATAAATAATAAATATATTACCTAAATGTGATGATATGGGTTTCCTAGATTTCCATTTTTACACTCATAGGGTGTCTCATAGACAATGTTATTGAGTTATCTCTCTCTTGTGGTGTGGCATGAGTTCTTTCATGATAATTTTCTACATGTAATATAATATCTTCTTTCATAAACCCTTAGGATCTTCAATATTTTCATGGCTTGGACTGACCACAACTATTATGCATAAACAAAAACACCTATTAAAAATTACTCTTTGGAAATTAAAATATAAAACAATGAATAAATCAATGAAACTAACAATTTACCCTAGTGGCTACCTCTGGAGGCAAAAGTCGATGGATTCCTTTGGAGGAAAAAAATTATTCTAATGGATTCTATCATGCTCACTATTTTCAAAGAATTGAATAGAAAATAATGAATGTTTTATTTTATATTTTTCATTTAAATTTATCTTTTTCTTTCCTGGTTGATCTTTTGGTAAGAATTATTATCATTTTTTCTATATAATTAGGGATATATATATCTCAAAAAACCCTTCACTTCTATCATCATTAAAAAATTTAAATCATATGATATACCTCATTGATTTGCGTTTTGTTATATTTGTTGATAACTAAGGAATAAGATAAATCAAACATGATGATTTTAGACAATGAAGTCCTTATGATGATTCTTGGGGAATTATAAAATAAAAATTAATATTTTAATTATTTTATATAAGCTGCATAATCCAGGAGATAGATGTATTAAATTTTACAGAAAAAAATTGATCACACTAAAAATATATTAATAATTATTTATTTTTTGGAGGCATGTTGGAAAATATTAGACATCAAATAGAGGAGTTTGGAAGAATTTGAAGCACGTTGGTGAATAATGTAGATATTTTTTATTATATTGTTGTAAATGAATAAGGAATATCATTGGTCATGATATCTAAGTCATCATATATACACAAATATTTAGTAGTGATATTTTATAGTTTCATTCCACATTTTCAATTTTTTATAAATAAATATATTTCCTCGAATTTCTATAACCATAAATAGATTTAGTAAACATTAACATAACATTTTAACTTAAAGAAACATTTTTTATAATAGAAAAAAATAACTACTTTTATTTCAATACATTTATATTATAATTAAATTTCAATAAAACTGAACCCACATATTAAATATAAATTCATTGTTTGAAAATAAATGCTGGAAGATAAAAACATATATGAAAGTCATTTTTCATACACATGATTATTCAATCATAACGAAATACTAAACTATCAATGCATACAATAAAGAGTTTATCTATTAAATTAAGAAATATGAAAATAATAAAACAAATTTCAATAAAATATATATAATTAAATTAAACCAAAAATTAAATGTAAAAAATAAATTATAAAATAATTAAAAATGAAACAAGAAAGTTAAAATAATTGTTTTTTATACATACAAATAACATCAGAAATCATAAAAACATTATTTCATATGATAAATACTTGATAAAATTATTATATAGAATATGAACTATAAAATAAAATTGGAAAAAATATATAAATTGAAATAAAAAAATCCACTTATCAAAAAAATTCAATAAACAAATAAAAAAACTGAAAATAATTAGACTATTTATATTGAAGAAAATAATTATATCATAATTATGACATCTAAAATAGATTACTTCATCATAATTACACAGCTTAACGAAATGTTACATTTCAATACATTACCATTATCTTTTAGGTTTATAGTTTTACAGAACTAAGAAAAAACCTTAACCAATAAATCTCATGTCTTTTTTAACTAATGAACATTATTTCACTATATAAGAAATTTTTAATCCTTAACAATCCTTCAATATCTCCCACAAATATTCCATGCAATATACTCTTCTATATACATAATATATATTACTTTTCTTTATAACATAGTGAAATGGAAACATAATAAAGGGGTGAGAAAAAGCTCTCAGTAAGAGTAATCATAAGTAATAATAATCAAAGATCATAAGTTAACATAAGATGAGCATGTGATTATGATAATATAATCAAGTTAAAATGATAGATAATAGATAAATCAATCCCAATAAAAAATGGATCATACGTCAAGAATCATAAAATTTAACTTTTATCATAAAGAATGGTTATCATAAGATCTTGGCATTAAAATTTTGTGACCACAACATAATGCCTGAAATCACTATAATATCACCAAATTTCATTAAAAATGTACCCTAAAATAATATTTCAATGTTTTTTTACTAAGGTATAATAAATAATTACCAAGTAATGCATTCACGGTATCATAAACATCTCATATCTGAAGACTAATTCTTTACCTAGTGCCTTGGATCACTATTAGATCACACCCTTACATACATTACATGTAAAATGTATATTGTTTTCTCATAAAGAAAACATTAATGACTCAACTAATAATCATAATAGGATAAACCTATATAAAATAAATAGGTATCTAATTATATTAAGTAAATTTCAAGGTAAATACCATTTAAGGATGAATATAGTATTTACATTATATAGATAGAGGGTATATGGTTATGTAAATAACTTACCTCAATAAATTGATGTATGAAATTTATGTGAACACCGTTTGTTCAAAAGAAAGAAATATAAATTATTTTTGGAGGAATGGAATTTGAAGAAAAATTAATTTTATAAAAATCCAATGACTATAAAATCCATAGGTAGAGATGGACCATTTATATGTATGAAAATAATATATTATAATCCATCTAGATGAAGAAGTGGGATGGTACCATTTGAAGTATATTCATGATCAATCATAATATATGTAAAAATATTTTAATAAAAATAAAAAACCGTTTTTTCGGATCATTAAGAAAATTGATATGGAAATAAGAAATATCATTAAACTTTTGAAACAATTTATAGATATTTTTTAAAACATGGAGACTTATTTTTTTTGAGAAATCATGAATATATATAGTATAATTTTCATATAGGAATACAATTATTGTCTAAATATGTGTTCACAATGAAAATATTAAAAAGTGATTCTTTTCGTACATTGATGAGAATTACCCATATAAAAAACATTAAATTTTTCATTAAATTTTTTAAGGAAAGTGAATGTAGCGGAAAATGGATACAATCAATTATTTTTGTGTCCATAATGATGTTTTAAAAAGTGTCCAATCAATATAAACAAGGAAAATGGAGGTTCACAACAAAAAAGAAGCGGTGGGGTTTATTTAACTTACAAAAAACACTTCGAGTAAAATATGAGTTAAGGGGTAATGAAATTATGAGGGAACATGTAAAACCCCATGAATTAAATGAATATGATAAAATAAATTCATTATGAATTAATCACACCATATAAAAAATATCAGGGTGTGCAATATGAATTAAGACTCAATAAATTAAATTTGAGAGAAAGAATTAATTACCTTAATTTCTAACCTTCACAAAATAAATTCAATCTCCAGTATAAAAAAATTATTAATCACATATTTTAGATCCGTATCAATAAATATAATCATTTATAAAATTAATTTAAAATTATTCACTGTATATATATGTTATTTATTATCTATTTTTGATATCATGTGTGAGTAATCTTGCATGTTTTGAACTAGTTTTGTATTAGTGGTATTGTTATTCATTATTCTACCAAAGTTCATTATTATCATATTATAAAAAGAAATAGAATTAGTGATTTATAATTATTTATACTTTTATTATTTATTATATGGTATTTTTTATGATGATTCTGAAATATTAAATCAACGATGATCATGTTTTAGTGTTTTTTAATGAATGAACTTTGGTGTCATAATTAATGATTTTAATATTGCTATTATCATTCCAAAAAATAACATTTTACTTATTATATAATATATTATTAGTTATTTAGTACACATAATGATCAATTATATTATTTGATAGTATTTTTCATGTTTGTGTTTAGACCGACCCAAACATGAACATACCATAATTAATGGATGTGTATGCTTATGAAAGTGGATTATTTTAGAATAATATCATTACTAATGAATCATAATGATATTATTTAGATATTTTTATGTTATTTAATCATCATTAAATATATTTTAATAAATAACAAAATATGTGAAAAATGAGATACATTCCATCATGGAGGTGGTAGTACTTACAAACACACAAATGATGTATTATTTTCTTAATTGAAAAAGGGGGAGGTGGTTAATGATTGTTAACATAGAATAATAAAATTAGGTATACAAAAAAATAATGATTTAAATATATATAAATAATACAATTATGTATATAAAATTATGATATAAAAGAAAATAAATTAGGAAATTATTAGTAATCACTTTGTGATCTCGAGTTTTCACTTGGATGACTCTTTGGATATTGAGGTCCTAGGAGGAACTCTTGTGTTGAAAATTTTAATGAAGTGAAAAAGGATTTTATTTCATGTAAATAGGGTATATTTTCTAAAGGAAACATTAATATAGATTGGACATGAAGAGGTGGTGATAGGTCCCTTCAATTATTGAGAATGACATCCTTGTAAATATTTTATCTTAATATAAAGAGAGCACATGTTTCACACGTAAAGAAGACTCAAAAATGAAAAATAGTGGATTGGTGATAATGTTTGATTTAAATGAACTATATGACATAATTAGAAACATTTCATTAACATGTTAGTCCTTTTACCCCTTTGGTTAACCCATTTTACCCTTTTGGCTTTCATCACAATTACTAGATTTTACATAAGTGATTCGTTTTTTATACATAAAAATAAAATGGACCTTATTAAATAATTTGTAAATAATAATTCCAAATATAAAATCCACTTTATTAGATAAAATTTCTATGTGTAACAAAAATTAATTTTAACATTAGCGAATAAAAAGCGTAAGACCCCTCTTTTAGAAAGAGTGTATTTTTATGCTAAAATTTTATGTGTAGGAGAAAATTTTAAATTTATTTAATTTTCATGATATAAATTGGTTCATTATATAAAATAAAATTTATGTGGATTTAAAATCAGTAAAAACTGAATTTCATGGAATAATATTTAATTAAAATAAAATACAAAAAACAATTTCTTTTTTGCAAAATATTAATTTTCATTCAATTTTAGACATGGGTTTTATAAATTTGTAATGGTATTTATAAATGTATAGTTTTACTCCTTAGATACATTGTTAATCATGAAAAAATATACTATATGTTTTTAATTTGTACCTACTTCTTGATAGATTCATAACCTTATGCGTGATGAACCCGACCCGGATACCCTCTCAAACTGACACCGAACCTGAATTTCCATAAACCCAAAGAGGGTTCCCAATCCCCACGGTTTGACATCTATCATCTAGGGAAAAAAATTAGGGGAACAATTTCACCCAACCTGAAGCTAACAAAATGAAATATATATATTCAAAAAGAAACAGGGTATGAAAACAAGAATATATATGTCATAACAGATAGAGAACAACAGAAGTGATACAACTGAAAGGGCAGAAAAAAATCGCCAAGAGACAAGTCTAATTTTAAATGACATTAGAACTAAAATAGTTTCTCTAATAGTCTCAATGTGATATCTTGGGAAAACTCCCACCATCTCACTGTCAGCTACCCAAACCCAGCTGATAGAGAACCTCAATATTGCATGTTTCCTTTATCTGCATCGAAACACAGAATATGGTCCATGAATTGTCAAAAGGGTGAACTGGGTGTGGGATAAAATTCTTATTAGGATCCCACCCTATTGTTCCTTAAAAAGTATCTGTATAATAATCTAATAGTTATCAAATTTGAAGAAATCATATCATGATAGATTGTTTAACAATATTATATTAAAATCAGGGAAAATTTATTTTCCAAATTTTCCATAATTATTAATAAAATAGGTAAATCAGTCCAAACAATTTCATATAAAGAAATCATTCATATAAAAAAAGTTGTTTTTACATATCACACAGAAATCCATGGAAGTACATCCAAAATAGTACAAGCTAAAGCATATGTAACATCATGCCATGGATCACACTGGGTCAGGATATCTCGGACACTTGTACCTAACATAGAAAATCGTACAAGTATTATACCTCTAGACATATGCACGAAGTCTAGAGATCATAAGAACAGCCCAAAAAGTAAACTCCCCCCCCCCCTCAATAAGTCTAACATGTCCATATAACAAAAGGCCTAGGGAGCAGAAGAACACCCCATGAATGAACCCCCTAATAGAGGACGGGGCATATTATTACACCTTCCACATAAGTATCCAAGGATTCCCATGTAATCTATTTTCCAAACAATTTCAACAAAACCATTAATTGAAAACCATTTAACAAATACATTCCACGATTCGTTGAAAAAACCTTTATATCTACCAAAACTGGGGGAAACCAAACTTTATTCAAAAAAACCATTTCCAAAATGACCAAAAAAATCATTCCATCATACCATTTCATTAATTAAACAATTTATAAAACCCAAATAAATTCATCTCATCCATCTAAGGATAGATATAGAACCACCTACCTCAAAATTAGGTTATACACACAAACAACGGGATCCACCAGAAAAGAAGAACATAAGGATGACAACATAGCCCTTAGAATCAATATAAACATCTCAAAATTGATCCAAAAAAAAAGGGTTGGTGAATATGTAATATCATGACATACCTCAAGAATGAACACCCTCCACACTGGAACCAACAATGGATTGGACCCCTGAAGTAGATCACACAATGGATCTAGAATGAATCAATAAGAAACATCATCACGGATCAACGGATATAGATACGTTTTGAATAGGGATACCATAATCAAAGTAAATGAACAATCATAATGTATTACTCACACAACGAGATGAAACACAATTTTAATTAAGATAAATCACCGAATGAAGTGATTTAGAAGGATCATATGTCCCCAAAATCATTAAATATTGCTTCTAGGTCAAGAGGGAATATGGTTGTGGAAGAATAAAATAAGAATTATCCATGAAATATATTAAATCCACAACTGGTGAGACTTACATGATGTGTAACCCCTTTACACATTGTGTAATCCACACTACTCAAGTACACCAAAAAACCCATAACTTTTTTTATAAGAAACCCAATTTTATAAATTACACAACATGTAATCTTTACAGACTATGTAACATTCAATGTTGTGCACTCAACTCCAGACATGAGTATGGTGATCAAATACATGCTATGTAAATGAGTTTCATAGAATGTAATATTCTAGCATACTGCAAATATTTGAAGATCATTACATGAAAACCCAAACCACATTGCATGTTCTCCAAACATAGGGAGAATCCCGCTAATCCATTAAAAAATTTATACCTGGACACCATTAATTCATAAAAACATAAATCCATGAACTTCAGTTCGTTTTGCAAAGAAAATGATCACTATCTTAGCGAGTCCCCAAACATGCACAATTAAATAGGAAAAAAAATAAGGATATGGAAAATACATAAAATGCGGTAATGGGATTTTAGAGACTTGGGAGTGCGAGTTATTGATAAGGCAGTAGCAGCCTCAATTCATTATTGTACTTCATTCATTCACATGAGATTCTGTTATATCTACTAGATAATCCACATTAGAAACATCTAGATCTAATTTTATCTCTTCCCAACTCAGATTATGAGAAGGATTATGATGGTATTTCCTAAGCAGTGATATGAGGAAAAATCATGATTTCTTATCAAATGATCTAAAAATTATAACTAATAAGAAACCTATCTAATTTTCTCATTTACTGCATGGGTGACCTTACAATACATCAAAATGATATAATCAATGACTAGTAATTATTGTTAGAATAAAACCCAGGAATCCCAAGATGGATATCCCAAGATGCATTAAAATCCAAGACACAAGCATAACAGATATCTTACATAATCAAAATTCCACACTTCATATGATCGTCTCTATGTGGATGATATGTTGTACTCAATCTGACCTAAGTCCCCATCACCTCCTGGAGACTTCTCTAGAGCCTTGAAGTAATCCTAGGTTCCTTGTATAAAAAAAGACCGAAGGAACCCCATATGACCTCATGATCTCCAACACATATAGTTTACCCAGATCCTCGACTATTGGGATTTCTTTGTTCAAAATAAAATGAATTGAATTTGTCAAATGATCAATCACCACCAAGATTTCATTCACCCCTTTGTGATACCATAGTAATCCAACAAAAAAACAATGGATACCTAATCACATTTTTAAATCAACGCTAGAAGAGGTTGAAGAAAACCAAAAGGTTTTAGACGATTTGCCTGTATTTTTTGGAAAGTGTAGCAGTAGGAAACATAAATATAAATGTCATGCTTCATACCTAGCCACAAGAACCTTATCCTCATATCATAATACATCTTCATAGTTCATGGATGAATTTCCCATGAAGAAATATGATAATAAAATGAAATTTATATCCTCATAGATGCTAGGAATAAAAACAGCTCTCCAAAACTAATAATACCATCTCAAGGTAGAGACCAACAAGAAATGGTCTCCCCACCATATAGGGTTTCTCAAATTCCTATGAACTATCAATCCTACTACTGAATATACAAAAAAAATCAATGAGTGATGATGATAACTGAACATTGTGTTGTAATAGTGGGTTCATTATACCCAACTAAAAAATATTTTTTATTAACATATCATGGATATAGTGAGTTATAAATGATGAACACATACCATTTTAGTTTAAAATTTTATGCACCCACTATATAAAAGGTAATTCTATTGAATATTTTTCAAACCCAAGGGTTGTAGTATATCCCAAGATATAATAAGAACCTCGAGATACTATGACATTAATCTTAAAAAAATATCCTATTGTGTAGATACATCAATCAAAATGGACACGAATGACGTATGACTATATAATGAAAGGTTCTCATATGTATTGATACTTATTCTCATTATGTTCAGACATCATGCTCTATGGTGGGAGAGATCATGAGGATAGAAACACCAATGTGAACACCACTTATTTAAGGTGTACTTGGTTGTTCCTATCTAAATAAATTTGTATCAGTCTTATAACTTGAGATCATTATTAATGTATTCCATTTTATCCCATACTATGTTGTAAGAAAAAAATTGTGATAATGAAATTTTAATGAGGTATTTTGTGTTGGGTTTTTAATTCATGGAATGGAATTGGCTGAATGGTCAAGATAAAATTTGTCTCTTTTGAGTTGAGGAAGTAATATCTCGATCCTAGTTGATGGATATTTTTGTAACTTCATAAATCTTTTTCCAAGGTATTCAATGGAAATTCTGTCTCGTTAGGTCAAAAAATAATAAATCATGAAAGGAGGATGACACAAGTATAAATCATGATTTATGAGATATCTAAATATAAAGAGATTATATCACATAGTGTTCATTAATTGGATTGATGTCGTTATTATAAAAATTCCTTGTCTCTTTAGGGGTCTTGATGGCTATCTAGACTCTGATATTGGTCTGTGAATATTATTCAACGTTATCAAGACAATATCTTAGAGTTTCACAGACAATAGCACAATCATGAATCTTCCATATTCTAGTGAATTGGTATATAAGGCATGATTGGCCCCCCATGGGTCAGAGAGTTTTTTAAGTAATAAATGGCTTAGAAAAAAATTCATTATTATTCGAGTATAAAATAATGGGGTAGAATATATTTATTAAATGTATTTACAAGTGTTTACGTAAATACAAGAAAAAAAATATTTGAATGAATATTATTTTTATATTCAAGGTTCATTTTATATTGGTGGGAATTTCGAGTCAAGTTAATGACTCATGTTTTATCACATAATATATTAATTTTATAATAAGGAGGTGATAAAATAGAAATAATATTTATTACAAAATCAGTTCATCATAACTATTTATTTATTTCTTATTTAGTGGGTGATTAATTTTTAGCAGTTGGGGAACCCTTATGAGTATTTTGTTCCACCCACTATATTAGCAGGATAGAAGAGCTCATCTCATTAGTGTTGTCCATTCCAATATAATGAGATCCACTCTCTCCTCCCACTATCTAGATAAATAAAGTCTCTCTCTGATCATTTGATCAAAGATCGCCTTCGATGGATCAAAGTAATGAGATTGTGGTGATTTTCATGATGCCAAGGATTCATAAATTCTCTATGATAGCACCCAAAATTAGATTAATGGATAGTAGATAGATTATTAGAGCATGTTTAGATGATCTAGAGTGATTTTTCTTTGGATCATTCAAGAAATGATCATCAATAATGCACTGCAGTTGAATGCACTGATGAATCGAATGAGGCACTCATTTATTTATTTTTTGTGCATTGTATAATTAACATGATATCATTGGAACTCTACTAGGGGTTGTCCCACCAGAGATGACACGTTTCAGCACTCTAACGAAGAAAAATTTTAAATCCTCTGTGCACCAGCTTCTTCTGGGTGCCTCAGTATCTTCAATTGGTATCAGAGTGATCGCGTGAATTTTCTAAGACAGTAAAAATTAAATTTTCACTATACTATTTATAGGGAATTATTTTAGTGTCAATGGAATAGACTGCTCATCAATCTGATTTTGGATGGCCATGTTATAGCCATCTGAAATTTTTATTACAGATCATATGTGGTTATTCGGGTATTAAAAATTTAAGAATGTGATATGTGTGTGTGTGTTTTTTTTACCTTGTTCTTATTTTCTTTGGTGGGGATTTCAGTGAATTTTTTTCTGATTGGGTACTGGCCAGATTCTGATCGTTAGAATTTCTATGGCTAGTGACCATTAATTTCATAATTATTGTGGAATTTAATTAATCTAAAATAAGACTACTTTAGACTATTTAATATTTTAATAATATTCCAATTTAAATTTTGACCATTATGCCTACAACTCCTAACACCTCTCAATCTTCCCTCATCAACCCAAGGAATCTGATCCCCTCGACCTCTTCTTGGGAATACCCACCATCCGTCTCACCTCACTGTATCCACCTCATTGATTCTTATTAGGGCACATGCGCCACACCACCTCATGGATGGGTCTTCCCTTTCATGAAACATGTTATTGATCGCCATCCACAACCTCCTCCTCCCACCATGCTCACCTTCTACAGCTATCATGATGCCTTATCACTGTCTTGACCACCCGCCGGTCTCACCACCACCTATTATAAGTTCCCAACCACCTCAAGCTCCTCCACCTTTACATGATCTCCCACAGCCAGATCTAGTGCTCTTATTTTTTCCATCTCATCAACGACCTCACTCTTGGCTTCTATAGGTACGGAACATGATTCTAGCAGTAAGATTGTGTCGACCAGCCTCTAGAAGGACCACTAAAGGATGAACTTATGTTTCCATTTGAGCACACACTGACCACTGTGCCTCATTAGGCCAGTTAACTTTAGAGCTCCTAACTGTCAACCCCCCCCCCCATATGACTCAAGTCACCATGCTATACTCCCAGCAGTAAGGTAACCACCTTACATGGCCTCATCAAGTTATATTGGACCATAGTCTCTCCACAATGGGTCAGGTAGGGTCGAACTAACCTGAAATGGGTTTGAACATGCCTTCCTAACCCAGAACATCCCTACTCTAGGTTTGCCTAGCTTAAAATGGGCATGCGGGGTTACTGACTGACACGCAAAGGGCTTGGGTGGGATTTCCGGCCTGGGAAAATATTAAATAATCAACAATTTGTTTTGTTAATTAATTTAATTTTAGCAATAAATTAAATTAAAAAAATATTAATTCTTGTACTAAAAAATAATAATTTTAATAAACTACAAAAATTAATTTAACTTGGGTATTAAAGTAATCAATTAATTTATTTTTTGGAATTAAAATTAAATTAATATCAGGAAATAATAGAATTAAATTATTTGAATTTAAATAATTCATTAAATTTAATAAATTCCATTATACTTATATTTATTGAATTTAATTTAATTACATTCTACTTTTATCCACTGACTAATATTGAGAATTGACTAAACATGAATGACTATTTTATTTATTTAATAATTTATTACCAGGACATACTATGTTTGTAATAAGTAGTTAATTTTATGATGTTATGTGCATTTTCTTATTTATTGTCAATATGCATAAGGGTTTTCTTTTCAAATTTATCTATTTGTATTTTGTGCCCACAAGACCCCCTCGTATGTGTGCTAGTAATTTTTTACTATGATGAGGATGGTGTAATCCATGGACCACGCCAGGTCGAGGTGAAATCAAAATGATAAATGGAAACATCATATAGGGATGAGTTTCATCATGAGTTATGACAAGACTCGGGTTTGATTTTCCTTGGTTATGGTTGATCTATAAAGTTTAATTAGATCTACTCATTGTAGATACTCAAGACAAATCCGGTAATTTTATTTCCTTTATGAATATGTTTATTATTATATAAATTTTCTTGATAGTGGGAAACACATAAAATAATTAACAATGAAATGCATAAAGACGTAATGGATGATTTTATATTAATGTTTAGTTGTGAGAATGACAACATAGTCTGAACAGATTAATAGAAATGGATTACATTTTATAAAACTTATAAATACCCTCACATAAATATTATGTCAAAAACTCCTTCCAATCATTTAATTTGAAAAAAAATGTGAGTTTGGGTTTCTCGTCATCCAAAGATATGGGTGCCTCCTAATACCCATGAGTTCTTATGAGAATGAATGGTTGACTTAACTAAAGTTGGAAACAAAGAAGTATGCAAATATATCTTATTTAAAATTTGGTGTTAAGTATTCATTAAATCAATTTTATGATTTTAGAAGGTGGGAATTCACTGAACATATCATGTAGCCATGTGTTTATGTGGTTGGCCAGTAAAATTCCTACATTGAACTCTCTCAGTAGTGGCATAGTCAAATCATGCAGACAATGAGGGTGGTTTCATGGATCATTTACACTAGAATAATCAAGCAAAAAATTATTATATAAATATGATTCATAGAGTTAGATAAAATAGTGGGAGACATTTAATTATTTAATTAATTAATCAATAATGTCAAAATAGATAATGAAGATAAAATTACTATCTTTTTGGTTTTATTTTTTTTAGATAATAGAAATTAATACCACAAGTACACTATAATAATATTGAAGAAATAAAATGTTAATTCTGGCATGGTTTTTTAAAGAGAAATATAGGATTTTGTGAAAAGTACTATGACATCATAAATTCACGGTTTTAGTGTCCCTAATACCTGTTAAGAATCCTTATGATGAAAGGGTGTAAAAATTATTATTGGAGACTCATGTTTGATGCATATGATTATTATGTCATAATGTTATCATCAATAAAAGGTGTTATTTGTTGATACTACATCAAAACATGGATGATATTACATGTAGTATCATCTTTGAAAATCATATAAGGAGAAAGAGAAGCATAAATATGAATAGGTGATGATTAGACTGGATATGTGTAAATTGAAATATGGATCATGATATTTCAATGGATCCATTTGTCATATCATTTTCACCCACTTACTCTAGTTTCATTTAATATTACAAAATTAATATTAGGGAAAAAATGCTTCGTTACATTTTCAGTATGGTTTACCCAGAAATAATAACATTAAATAAAGATTAATGATTTCTTCTTATGGTGAACAGGTTTAAAAACAAGATGAAAATTCCAATGGGAATAGTGATTCCAAAGGAACTTTCATAACTTCCATAAAAAAATAGATATTAAATAGGAGGTTATTAACTTTCCCATGTCATGAAATAAGTCTATGGAAGTGTAAATTAAATAGAAGAAAGTAATCACTTCTTCTTCAGGTATATTCATCAATTATAAGTAATGTTTCTTTTATAAATTTTGGGTATTAAATAAAATATTCCTATTGCATTTGTTTATTAAAATATAGTAATGTAGTGTAGAAATGTTAATAGAAGTAAGTTGTGTTCTCCAAAAAATTGGTAAAGGGTTGTTCTTAAGTCAGTGGTGAGAAGCACACTACTTCAATATTACCATGTTTATTGATTACAGTTGAACATTTGGAGTGTCACTAAAACATTAATCTCATGTATCTAATGGAAACAAGGATACATTATTTCATTATAGGAATGAATGTTTTTTGTATTATCTTATATTCAACTAATATTTCAGTGATATATGAATCATATCAAATACATGAGGAATATAAAATGTAGGACTTATATACCCAGTTGTGGAAAGATAATACTTTTTCAAGATAAACAATGTAGTTTTCAAGAATATTCCCAGAATGTTTTTAGAATCATCAGAGTTAAAGACCTTAGGTATTATTAACACACTAATGTGCTATGTTTTGGAAAAAGGGACCTTTATAAATAGATGTATGTCAGAAAGATTTTATAGATAGTTCACCTAGAGAGTGTGAACTATTCCAAGGGTAATATAGTGGAAAATATACTTCATAATATTCCATTAAGTGTTTAAGGGAAGTGAATGTGAAGTATGGTATATGCATCATCAGAATATATGATTTTCTTCAGGCCCACATGCCAGACAATATATTGACCAAGTATTCATCGATTATTATAATGTAGTGCGGAGTAATTCTTAAACACACATTACCTTATCCACATCATAGATTTGATGATAATAAAGAGGGTCAATGATGAGTCTTATATGTGAAAATTGATCAAAAAAATAAAGTGTGGTGTAACTCTTAAATGAACATTTCCTTATACCCATTAGTGCCATGACATAAGGAATGTATCATCAATGTTCATACATATATCCATTGCAGTGACTTTCATTATTTTCGTGATATAAATCATAAATAAAGTCATCACCCCATAAAAATATGAAAACTATTATGAAAAATGGATATCATATGAGTAACAGTATGATATAAATTCATTATGTCATAATAATATGTTTTTAGATGAAAAATGTTTGTTATGGATATAAATGTACATGCATCATAAAAAACAATGTGCATCTAAATTAATTATCCTAAAAGTTTTTTAGGATATTAAATAAATTCCTGTGATAAAAAACCTCTAGTTATGTGATATACAACATTTCTGTAAAATGTTTAGCATCTCTACAGGAGATAGTGGGAGAAATATTTTATTGGGTTTAGTCAATACTAGAGATGTAAAAATATTTTGAATAAGAACATGTTCCACAAGAGCACGTAGAAAGATAATGTTCCAGAGACACATACTGTGTAGGAAGGATAAAACCATGGTGATGGTTTTATATTCACCATAGTTGGTGATACATTATTCATTACAAGTAAATATTCAAACAAGTATGTAGTATATCAAAATTAGCTAAAATTGAAAAGACCAATTAAAATTCAATAATGGATTTCATGTATCAAAGGATATAAGATTATTATTCGGAATACTGTGGTGGGTATTAAAGTGATATGATACATTGGAGGTACAAGTGTAGTACTAATAAGGATTGACTGATAACACCAAGTTCTTATTCCTCAATAAATTATAATTTTACTTTTCATATATAATTTTTATGATCATTCTATTGGGAATTGTATTTTATGACCACCAATCATGGAAGATAGTTGTACGATGCAACCAGAAAGAAACAATGACATCATAGAATGCCAATAATGGAAATAGTTACTGAAATCCTATTCTATATTAACAGTAATAAAAAATATCGATGAATATTTATTTGGAATAAATATTATTCATGTGTCTACCAGAGGTTATTGGGAGAATAATTGTCTTCCAAGTGAAATATGTTTGGTAAAATATGGAAAATTATCTTTGGGATTACAATTATTTTCGACCAAAATGAAAGTATCTATCCATAGATTCACTTAATGTAATAAACTATGTTATAGGGAATAATATATACTGAGGTAAATCTAATAGTTGATTAGACCTTTTCATTCATACAAATATTTTAACGGTATTGAAACATGCAAGTTGTTTGCAATATCACAAGGAATAAATCTCTCTAAGAAGACATGGATGGGTATAAGAAGAGATTATTGTCGTTTGTTTAATTTCATATTTTTTTCAATGGATCAATAACATATTCCATGATATGTACATGATATGATATTTCCAATATATACTTTATAATAGTCTAATATCAATTATATATAGAAAACCTGTAAGGGAGGTTGTCAAAAAAATCTAATTGCACTTGAGTTTGTACAAAAGATATGTACATGGTTTGTGGAAAGGAAATGATACTAGTTTTGAGGGCACAAAAACTATTCTTCCTTGGATCAATATGATCTTATATAACATTTAGTCTAAGGTAGTTAGTGAGAAAAGCTCAAACAATCTAGTGGTAGACATAATTAAAAATACTAAGTACATTTTAGTTTTTGAGGCAGTTAGGTAGAAGTGAATTAAATGAAATGATTTGTTCCATTTATTGTAATTACATCTAGTAAGTGATGTTTTATCATAATAGAAATTATGATAATTATACAACCTGTAACCTCCAAGATTTCATGCATAGATAGTGAAAAAAGGACATATATTAGAAGTTAACATCACTTGAGGAGTCTTTATCAAGCAGGTGAGATAACACATAATAGAATACCTATAAAATGAAGACATGGTAAACTGAAAAACTAATTTTGTGACTTATCCGAAACATAATCATAGTCATCTAAGAGCTAACAAGTATAGTAAGCAGGTTCAACCTAGTGTAAGTGGGTGTGTTGTAATAGTGGGATCTCTAGACCCAACTAAATAGTACTTTTTGATTACTATGTCATAGATACAATGCGTTATACATGATGAACACTTACAATTATAGTGAATAAATTTATACATTCACTTTTTATACGGTAATTTATATATATTATTTTTCATATCAAAAGGTTATAAAATATCCCATTATATAATGAGAACCTTGAGATACTATGACATTAATCATAAATAAATTTCCTAGAGTCTAGATACATCAATATTACTTAACACATATGATGTGTGACTATCAAGTGTTGGGGGATCATAATAATTGAGACATATTCTCATGAATCCGCACTTGGTGATCTCTGATAGGTGAGATCATGATGACAGACCTACCAATAGAAACACTGCATGTTATAGGAAACAATGGTTGTTCCTATCTATGGACATGTGTATTAGTCGCTTGAATTGAGATCATTATCAATGTGTTCCATTTGATCATGTACATTGATGAAAGGAAAAAATAATTACAATGAAATCATGGATAGGTTGATTTATTAGTTTCATCATTGTTGGTATGGAATTAGTTGAATGGTCAAGATGGAATTTTTCACTTCTGAGTTGATGAACTAATATAACTAGAATAGTTGATTAGGATGGTAGTAACATCATAAATGCTTGGCCAAGGTAGTCAATGGAATGTTCTTTCAATTAGAACATTAAATAATAAATCAATAAAGGATGATGACATAAGTGTGCATCCTACATTATGTGATATGTAAAGATAAAGAGATTATATTACACATTGTGTGTTTGTAGCATAGTTTTCATTTCTATAACAATTCCTTATTTCTTTAGTGTCATTAGTCAGTTTCTAGACTTTGACCTTGGTTTTTGAAGACTATTCACTACTATCCATATCAATTCTTGTAGGGTCACACACAATAGGACATTCAAGAATCATCCATATTATATTGAATAGGATATAGGACATGGTGGTCCCACCATGAAGTCCGAGAGATGTTCATGTCATCAATGATTGATGAATAAATAAATTCATTATTATTTGATTATAGAATAATTAGGTTTAATTTATTTACAAGTGTTTATGTAAATAAATAAATATTATATTAAAGAATATTATTTTAATATTCAAGGTTTGTTTAATATTAGTGTGAATTTTGAGTTGATTTAATGACTCAGGTTTAATCACATAATATATTTATTATATTAATTGGGATTGACTAAATATAAATAATATTTATGATGTAGTTAATTCATTATAAAAATTTAATTTTTACATATTTAGTGGACGTTTAATTTATGGTGGTTGGGGAACCTTTCAGATATTTTGTGTCACATACTATATAATAAATAAATGTGACCTAATTTATTTAGTTTTGATCATTACAATGGAATGAGAGACTCTCTCTCCACCCACTTTCTAGAGAGATAAATTCTCTCTCTGACAATTTGATCTAAGAACACCTTTGATAGATCAAAGGCATCAGATCAAGGTGATTGTTGCGATGTCGAAGGATTCATTAGATCTATGTGCTAGAACCCGGGATTAAACGAATAGAAATCACGTGGATTATTAGAGAATGTGTGTATAATCTGAGGGGGTTTGGCTTTAGATCCTTCAAGCAATGATCATCATCGATGAGATGCAGTTGAAGGGACCAATGAATCGAGTGAGGTACTTGTTTATTTTATTTTTTTGATATAAATAATTCATGTGAGATCCTCATACCTCTTTTAGATCTCAGATCATTGGAGAAGATTGGGGTTTTCACTCCAGTAAAGAATAATTTTAAATCTCCATCCCACCGGCTCCCACTATATTCCTTGGTACCTCTACACTGTCCAGAACCAAACCTAATACATCCTTCTGAGCATCCAAATGAAACTAAGAAAAAAACATCATAAGGTTCTACTCTTCCTTTGATATCAAATTATATTTGCATGAGACTTTCCTGCTAAGATCATCTGAAACAAAAATCCCCTTCCATGAGGTATAATCATTATAGAAGTCAAGCGTTTGATGGTATTCCACCAACCACCACTATTTGAGATTCATGTATTTCTAAGAAATGATACAACTCAGAATCTTATGTTCATAAAATACATTGAACCTCTACCTAATAATATATTATTCTCAATACTAAAGCACATGAAGAAATATAGAAATCTCTAAATCATGATTGGGTTAGTTATTCTCATGTGGTTGATGCTGAAAATATGCATAAGACACTATATGATCATCCAACATAATCACGCAACCTAAACCAGCACCAAAAGCATCACATAAAACCACATACCAGTTACCAGGATAATATAATATTATAATAGGAGCTGATGTCAGAAGTATTTTTATCTCATCAAAAATACACTAACACTTTCAATCTCATGTAAATTTAAACCCCTTCTTAGTTAGAGCAGTAAATGGTAACACCAACCATGAGAAATACAGTCGATAGTATCCAGAGATACCAAGGATGCTTTTAATATCAAAAACATTTTGTGGTTCGTCCCATGAAAAAATAGTGTTCACATTTTCAGGAACAACTAATAATCCAGGATCAGAAATCACATGCCCCAAGAACCTCACTTCTTGAATCCATAAGTTAAATTTTGACATCTTTACTTGAAAACAATGACACGTCAGTATTTCAAGAACAAAACTCATATGTTTCTTATGCTCATGCACAGATCTTGAATAAATAATAATATCCTTCATGAAAACTGCCACAAAAATTTCCAGATACAGATAGAATATTTGATTCATCAAATCCATAAAAACATTTGTATAATTATTCATACTAAAAGAAATCACAAGATATTGAAAATTGTCATACCTACTCTTAAATGTCGTCTTTAGTATTTTAGACTCTCAAACATTGATCTTATGATAACCTGACCAAAGATAAATCATAGAAAACCACTTTTCCCCTATAACTGATCAAAAAAATCATCTAAATGAGGAAAATGATAGTTGTTCTTAACCATTACTCGATTCATATTCTGATAGTCTATACACAATTGGAGTAAACCTTCAGTATTTTTTGCAATTATTACTAGGGTCTCCCAATGAAAAACACTACGGAGAATAAAACCATTTTCCATCATAAAATCTAATTGAATATTGTCCTCTTTTAGATCTACAAGATATATATGATAAAAATATATAGAAATTAGATGCATACCTGGAACTAGGTAAATCGTAAACTACCTCCCTCTATGGATGAATACTAGAGAAATAATCTTGGAAAATGTGTGGAAAGTCCCGAAAAATAGTAGGAATATTATCAATAGATGAAAATTCATTGGGAACAATTACTACAGTAGATAAAAAAATTTAAGCTTTGGGTGGGAGGGTTCTGCATGACTAGAACTCAGATCCCACTCTCCCTAAAACACCAATGATGTCCCATTAACCATAATCAATGAGACATATCAATGATTAAACTAAACCATATTATAATGATCAATAAGACAATACATCCTAATAAAGATGTCAACTAGATCCAGATCAAGTATAAGAAAACCACATACTAACTCCTCGTCATCTATTCATATAACACAAAAAAACGATTCTCTTTCCTTTCCCCAAGAGGTGTCTATAAATACACAAAAAATACTTTGTATCTATGGTATGTTTAATCATATCAATGAAATAACAAGGTATAAATGATTATGAAGCATCGTTATAAAAAAATGAATCACTACTAAGGATTCCATAAATATAGTACCTCTCACTATCGTTGGACATGAATCTACCTCCACTAGAAAATAATCTACTATATGAAGGTGCTTCACTCCTGAGGCCTGTATCTAAAGCCCTATAGTCTATGAATAATTTGACTACACCATTTAATAATTTAGAGCTGATGATACTGACCATATCATGGATTAAACATATCCTAGTAGAATAAATTATCATGACCATAACATCTACACTTTTAGCACATCTCTGTAGCTAATGGACAATAAGTTCAAGTGTTCCCATCCTTTCTACAATAATAGATTGTCAGAGCCACACTACTAGTTGGAATTGAAGGTGTTGAAGAGGCTTTATACTGATAACTACCTCCAACACTACTAATATGATCTTTCCACTTACTATTCATCACTAGTACACCACTGAAGCTATTACTATGTGGATGAGAAGGGTAAAAATAACAAACCATTAATTCCATATTCGTCTATTTCATAATTTTCCAATCCACTATCATTTCATATGTAAAATTTTTCAGCATAAATACCCACAATCTAATATCAGGTCGCAAACTCTGCAGTTACTTATGATCCTATAGCTTTTAATTCTTTACTACCTCTATAGAAAATTGAACCATCTCAAAACACTGATTGGTGTATTCCAACACTGAATTCTATCCCTACTGTAGATAAATGAACTCCAAATAATTATTCGTCATCACTGACTATGGAAAAACTACTAGAAGAATAGGGACTTAAAACCATTACATCCTAATCCCACATTCTTATCCACCTATACCATGGAATCCCACCATCACTTTCTAGGTCCCCCAAGTCTGAACATCATGCACTCACCTTGATACCCTTAGGTGCATCTAGGAAGTTGAAAATTTGATCGATATTTTCTAGTCATTCATCATCCTTTTGAGGTTCATTCATACCTTTGAAGGGTGACGGATTCACATGCAAGAACTCTTGTGATCGACCCCCTTCTCCTCCAAATCCTAGATGTACCACTGAAATTGTATTTTGGACTTTCAGTTCATTTTATTTGACATCATGAACTACCAGTGTGAGAGCCTCGATAAAATTTTGATCCATAAGGGTATTCCATTGAAGTGTATCATCTACACCCTCCTATGGAACCCATGGAAGATGTTTTGGAGGTATAATACTGCACACTAAAATAGAATAAATGATTAGGAATAGAATAATCTCAGTTCAAACAAGAGAACCCAGAAGAAAAAAATGAAATTAATATCAAGAACTCAAGACAACAAACACTCATCAAAAAAATCATGGGTAACTTAAGTCTCATCATGGCAAGAGCTATCCAAGATCTCACAGAAACCTACCTCTCATGTCTTAAAAAACCTATCTATAGACTATAAAATGTTCCAAGATAACTGAACATAAAGAAAAACCTTATATGATATCAAAATATGATGAATATCTCCCAGATACCCTCTCGAACTAGTACATGACAGAAATCTCCACATACCTAAATGGAATTATTGATCCCAACGGGTAGAAGTCTAATACCCTGGCATCGACAAAAACAGAGGAAATAATTTATCCCAATCTGAAGCAGACAAGAAGACATATATACATATGTAGAAAGAACCATCAGAATAAAACATGAATATATATATTTCATAATATATAGAGAACAATGGAATTGATACAACTGAAAGGGTAGAAAACAAAATATCTGAGATACATGTCCAAATGAAAAGGAAAACAAAAATAAAAATAACTAGTACAATAGTCTCAATGTGATATCAGGAAAAAGATCACACCATCTTACAAACAACTACTTAAACCTAGCTGACAACAAACCTTATTGCCACATAGTGACACCTTTCCTTTACCTACATCAAAATAAAAAATAAGTTCTACTCACCTGAAGGGGTGTGTAGGGTTTGATTTAACTAGCTCAATAGAATCCCATCCATGTGTTCCATAAAAATTATTTGTACAATAATCTAGGAACTCTCATCTTTAAATAAAATGAGGCTTGATAAACAGTTTAACATTTTTATATCAAAATCATGGAATGAAAATTAAAATTCACCCTTATCCATATTTATAAATAAAATATGTAAATCAGTTCAAATAATTTCATATAAAATAATGTATTCATATCAAACCACATAATGTGTTATATATAATATCAAATCCATTGTAGTAAAACCAAAACAGTACATGCCAAAGAATAGGTGAAATCATGACAAGGATCACACTAGGTCATGATAGCTAGGACACTTGTACCTAATATAAAAAATCATGCATGCATCAAGCCTCTAGACATAAGAATTGAATCTAGAGAGTATAAAAACAGCCTATAATGTGAACCCCCGATTAATTCAAACATTTTCCTAGAAAAAAATACTAAGGAGAAGAGGAACACTTAATGAATGAACCCCCTAATAGGGCATGGGGCCTATTACTACACCATTGACCTAAGTACCCAAGGCTTCCAATGTGCGCTATTTTCAAAACAATTTCTTTAAAACCATGACTTGAAACCAATTTCAAAAATCCATTTAAAAATGATTTGAAAAAACATTTGTATTTTACAAAATAAGGGGGAACCCATCTTTTATAAAAAAACCCATTTCCACAAACTTAAATCAAATCCATAAATCATGCCATTTCATTTAGAAAATAATTTATAAATCCAATAGAAATTCAGTACATCCAACATAGAATAGGTATGGAACAAACGACCTCAAACTTGGGTCACACACACCCAAAATGGAATCCACAAACAAGGAAGAACACACCAATGACAATGATAGACCTATAATAAATCTAAACATCTTAGAATTGATCCAAAAAAACAAAAAGGGACCATGAAAAGAAAATTTCACAACAAACCTCAGGAATTCACACCCACTGCACTACAACCAACAAAGGATCAAACCTTGGAACAGGATCACACAACTGATATAGAAAGAATCAAGAAGAAAAATTATCACATATCAACAGATCTAGAAACATAGAACAATATGGATACTGTGATCAAAAGAAATGAAGAAGCAGAAATGATTACTCACCCAGAGATATGAAACCCATCTAAAATGGAGATCAATCACTAAATGAAGTGATTCAGAAGGAGTGGAGGTTCTTAATATCACCAAAGAGTTATTCTAGGTCAATAGAGAATAGTTATGTAAAAGAATAAAATAATAATCATCCATTCAACAACCTAAATCCACAATATGAGACAAATACATGGCATATAACCCCGTTACATGTCATGTAATCCACAACATTCATGAATTCCAAAAATCCCATCACCTTTTTATTAGAAACACAATTTTTAATATTACTTGATGTCTAATCTTTACACTACATGAAAGCTTTCACATTGTGTACTCAACTCATGACATGATCTAATGATCAAATATATAGTTTGTAATCTCCCAGCAGAATGAAAAAATGATATATTCTTACATGAAATCCCAAACAACCTCGGGCATTCTCTGAACTCTAGGAGAATCCCACTAAACTATTAACACATTTATACCTAAACTCTTTTAATTTACATAAACTTAGATCCCTAAAAATTATGTCATTTCCCCCAAAAATACTCACCATCTTCAAGAGTCCCAAGATGCACCCAATTAATGTTTAAAATAAGTAAAGAGATGTTAATTACCTAAAATGCAGTAACAGGATATTTCACTATGGTTTTATTAAAAACATTATTTTACACTATTTTTAAAAATCTATTATTTTAAGGAAAATCAAAAAAAAAAATACAAATCTAATTTTAAAATTATAAAATAAAAAATTATATTTGTTTTATCGATTTCAAATTCAAAACATTATTAATTTGGTTTTTAAATAAAAATACAAAGTATAAAGAAAATTAATTTTATTGAAAATTGTTCATTTTTAACAGTAAGTGTTCTTAATATTATTCAGTTCCAATTTCAAATTTAAATAATTTAATATTATATTTTATCATAGTGTTTGATTTAAATTTTAATATTTGAAACAATTATTTGAGAAAGAAAAATATTTTTTTAATATTAAATCATATTATTTATTTATCCTCCAAAGGTAAGAAATTAAAATTGATTGCTATATTTTTACTTACAAGAGGTTTTATTCATCTTATAAATTCTTAATAATTTTTATATAATATTTCGTGGCTCATATTAGTACAGTTTTTCATTTATAATAATCTATAAACCTAATATTTATTTAAGAAAAATACATAGTGAAATTTCAAGTCATTAAAACCCCCTTTTAAATAAATTGCATCCCCACAATTTTAATTATTATTCACTACTTAAATAGTTAAGGTTTTACATAAGAAATACATGACTCTATGATTAATTTATAATGTGGTTTCATCCTCTTTATCATTGGTATGACTAGTGAACACACATTTTCCATCATAATAGGAATATAACTGATGTTGATTTTTCCTTTAACCATTTGTGCTAAATACCCCCAATATAGTGGGACTAATTGGTAATATGGAGTTTATAGTAATCCCTAATAGGTCATAATGGGTTGTATTTAAGATTTTATTTTCCTATATTAGCGATTATCATTGTCATTATGTAAAACAATTCATTCCATTCAAAATATCACATCAAATTTGATTAATGGGAGGATAATAAGAATTTATAAGAAGTACATTCCTACAAGCATATTTTAGAAAGGATTTATGTAATCGAGATAAAATATTAATAAAAATAGAATTTTTAATTAATAATTCAACATCTAATATTCGGGGTGGTGATTTTATGTTTTTCATAACCATTCTAGGTACATAGGAGTTTGTTAAAAAAGATACAAATACAACACTCACAGTCCTTGAGCGGGTGATCATTTTACCTTATTCTATATAATATTTGGAACTCATTTACATAGTTTCTGATTCAAAAGACTTCCCTTTTATTGGAATCTATTAGTGCATATCATCTTTATTGGCCCTTGGATTAAGGAATTGGCATGGATAATGCCCATGTATCCCATGTTTAAGACATTCAACTATTAGTGGTGCCTCTAGAATAACTCTATTTCGTTTCATTTTTCCACTGATCTCTTCAAATTTTCCCACAAATTAATCTCTCTATACTCTCTTTTTATACATATAAAACATCTCCCAGTTTCATTAATACATTCCTCTTACTAATTCTTACCACATTTTTTACATGAAAGAAATTGATTATTATTTCCTTCATAATCGTTATCACCTAAACTTCTAGACTCAATACTTGTATTATTTGGTGTTTTTTGAAACTAAACTATGTTTTAATTTCTAATCACAGTCCAGGATAGATGAATATTCATAACCAAAATATTTCTCTCCTAAGGTCTTATCCCATTAGGATTCTCACTTGGAAAATTATAGTATTTTCCATGACATCCATTGTTAAATTGATTTATTTGTGTTTCAGCTATTACTAAAAGTTAAAGGAGTTAACATTAGTGATGAACACCATAAGATAATTATTTTAAGATAATTTCATGAAAAAAACCAACCTAGAAATGTTTTATTCTTTGAAATTATTATATCATATTTCAGTTCAACATAAATAACTCCAATTTAAATATAGATTTTTTAGGTTGGGTTCTCTCTTATTACATAACCAAATTCCTTAAAATAATAAATACCTCCTAATATATTTTCATTAGAATTCGATTAACCAAAACATATCACATGGGAGTGTATATCCAAGTGTCTAGTATTAGGCCCAATCATCATGTACCAAAGACAAAAAAAAATTGATACTCAACCGATCTTTTTCAGGGTTATTACCTCTAGAAAAATATGTTCCATGACTATATCCACTTTCCAATATCAAAACAGGGATATAATTTCTAGGAAAACAACACAATATATATATTAACATAACATCTGGATGTTATCCTATACTTATACTTATCCCTTAGACTTATCCCTTGTTTTTTCACTAAATTAATATGATCTTAATCCCTAAAATATTCAATATTACCACAAATACCCTAAAGGGTTATCTATACCTTTAAAAATGTGATCAAACATAACTTAACACCCCTTGTTAACATTTAAGTCCTAAACAGATAACATCCTAATATCCAAATTTATCAAAACCAACAATGATACCAACTATAACACCCAAAATTTAACAATTTCATAATTGAATGACTTAATGAAAATATTTAATTTTAATACATTCTCATGGTCTTATTGATTTAGGGTTTTTGATATTTATAAAAAACATTAAGTAAAAAACCCATTTCTATTTCATCTAATGGACATTGTTTTAACTATATAAGCAACTGTTTAGTCCATAAAAATCCTTTAACATCTACCACAAATCCTCAACACATGACACTCTTCTAAACACATCAAACATATTACTTTCATTCATAACCTATAGAAATGGAAATATAAGAATGGGTTGAGATCAAGTGCTCAGTAAGGGTAGACATAAGTGATAAAAAACAAAGATCATATGTGATCATAATATGATAATGTGGGTATGAAAATATAATCAAGGAATAATAGCATATAATAGAGAAATCAGTCTCAATAAAATTTATATCTCCTGGATTTGATTCCCTAGAACCAAATTCATTGTACTTTATGATAAAACTCTATTCAGGGTATTTGAATATTAATAAATTTATTATTACATCATGACTATTCTTTCTCATAACATAGTATGTGATAATTTCCTTAGAGTATATATCGCACTAAAAGGTCATAACAGTTCCCCTCTATGATGAGAACCCATAAGTGCTACAATACTATTCATGAATATATTTTCTATAGCTGGATGATATCATTTGATGGGAACAAATGATATAGGATATCATGGGTGTAAACTCATAGGACTTTGAGGAATATTCTCATGATGTACACTCATGGTAATATCTAGTATGGATATTATGAGTATGAGACCCACTTGTAGAAAATCCACATTTCTATGTGCCATTGGATGTTTCTATCTGTGGATTTGTGTATTGGTCCATAGAAATTAAGTTTATTACTAATCTGTATTATGAGTCGCCCACTTATATGTGTTGACAAAAACCATGGCAACGAATGTTCGCAGAAAAGTATGATATGTTTGGTGTGTCACGAATAATGTTGAATTAATTAATAATATGAGAAATTATTTATCACTTATATTCATTAACAAAAGATAATATCTAATACCCTTTGATGTAAATGATATATCCTAAATAAATCCATGGCCATGGTGTTCTATTTACAAGTGCTATTTTCAAAAATTCAAAGAATGCGATATCGAACATATAGGTTGAAGTCACCGGAATGCAACCTGCTTGATTTGAGATATTGTGATAAAAGGGTTATATTACACGGTAAACATTCATATGAGGTGACATTTCATTATGACATTAACATCTTTCTATATGGGTTCCTTCATATGATTCTAAATGCTAACCTTGGATATTAGGATATTTTGTCTAATGCCACTGAGAAATGGGCCTAGAGGGTCATACACTAAGTATATCCACATTCTCAGTTAAATAATAATATATAATTATTATTTACATAAATGTTTGAATAAATATTATTCATGTATGTGGTTTAATAATTATTCATTTATGTTTTATGGCATATAAATTTTAATTTTCTATTTAGTAAATATAATATTTATTTATTTATTTGTTAATAATGTAGTCATATTTATTTAATAAATAAATATATATTTCTTAAAGCATGATAAATATTATAGAGGAATGGTCGACTGATTTTAATGGTCCGATGAGAAATGATAATATTTAATATTATTTAATTAAATAATATTTAATTTTAATTCGCAAGTTAACCGCATGTCAATAAATAATAATATTACAATTATTATTTGAAATGGGGGTTTTCTAGGATTAAATAATAACAAAGTAACTTGTGAAATTATTTTATTTTAACCAAAGAAATATAAATACTAAATTATATTATTTTCTCATTTATCTAATTCGGTTTTTCACAATGACTCCAGGAAACACCTCCCATGCCTAGAGATATCCCTTCTCTATGAACGCTCACAAGAATGGAGAGAAATCCTCCTCCACAAGATCAAGGAAAATTCTTTGGAAGTGATTCTCAAGGAAATCAAGGTAGATGACGCAAGTGCGAGGATCTTCTATGCTAGAACCCAGACACTCTTTCGATGACATCTAGGGATCCCTAGAACACATGTGGATCATCGCTAGATGAAACCTAAATTTGTTTCTATAACACAATGACGGTGCACTACAGATCTGTCGTCCGACGCATGAATGAATAAATAATTCTATATATGTAATTATTTATCTAATTAAGTTAATTATAAAAAATATGTGTTGATCCATCCCTCTTGGTTCTGAAAAAATTATTCTTTGTATTTTTATTTGACTCAATTTTGTGACTCACAACATTCATCATCATATAGATCCTGGATTGATCATTGATTCAGGAAAAATTAAAGTTGGGTACTGCCTATCGCATTCTTCCACTACGCCAAGAACCTACAAGTGGTATCAGAGGGGGGAACATATCTGTTTATAATTATTTAAAATCAATGTTGATTTAAGCATTTGTAATTTAATTTTTCAATTCAAGATTAATCATTCTTTTAATATAAATTTTGAGATCTACTACTTACACATTCATTTCTCATATATCTAATCAAGACATTTAATATTTTGATTAAAATAAGAATGATGAACTCATCCAGATGAGCCAAGGATTTTTCTTAGATAACATAACAGAACACGTCGCGTAACTGGACGTACACACTATCTAGTTGTGTTCAATGCACCAGGAGTTAATTTGGAAATTACTCTAGGTGTAGTTAATTCTTACATTGCACATTGATTGGGATAGACTGGTGCACAATTAGCTAGACTACACACTATTTGGTCCATTAGACATGGTGTGTGGTCTATTTCCATTACAGATGGTCCGTGAATTAAACACATAGCCTACCTAATGGGTGACCATGTAACATGAAGTGAACACGGCCTGTGGCCAATTGGACATGTTGTGTACACAAATTTTTACAAGGCACAGACTATATGCTGAGTCCCTAGGTGTGTCTCTTGGATATATGATGAGAGGTGTACATTCCATGTATATCAGATTTACATGTTGTGTACTTATACCAAGTTACAATGATTTAAAATTTATTTGTTTTACTATAAAAACCATGATACATGTACTTGTGTGTGGTCATAAAGATAGGACACTCCATGTGAAAGGTTTTAATATACATAAATATTTAAATGTTTAATTAATATCTTTATAATGTTCAAATATTCATATCATGTATGATAGGTATTACATGTTGTTGTTATACATGTGTTTGAGCATAAAACATGACCTAAAAATCATGTAATTCATGTAATCACATGTGAATTAAAAATCATGAAAGTGCGTGATAAGTCATGTATGCTATATGTCAGAATAGTAAAATAGTGTACAACTATAATACATGTTGGTAAGAATCGGACAGGTTTTCGCCGTGTTGCCTCCTAGGTATTTTTATGTAAAAGGTTAATTTTAAATTTTTTTATAATTTTTTTTAAATTATAATTGATGAGAATATAAAGGAAATTTACATTAGGATTAAGATAAAACTATTGATTAATTAATATAATAATTATTCAATTCGAGCATGATTTATATTAAATAAGAACAATTAATAATTGAATGCAAGTTTTATTCAATGCGTAATTTGTTGCATGCTAGTGAATGATCATGAGTTGGACCAAACCTTTTTATGTTATTTTTTTCATTTTAATTTATTATTAAATTAAATTGTTTACTTTCATTCCTTCTCTCCGCATTAATATGTAGGGACTACATGCCCATGGTTTTTTATGTAAACCCCTTTTACCCCTCACCTACATGTGAGTAAAAGAATATGTAATGTATGATGCTCCCAAGCTAGTGGAGGCGGTTCAAATTAAAATCCAAGGAAAAACCAATCCAAGAATGATACAAAGGTGGACATGTGGAAAGATATAAACATGAGCATCAGATTGGTTCAAGGTTTTTCTCTCATAGGTCATCTGTTAGTTTATCTACAGCTAGATAAACTAACCATTATAATAAGCTCATGATCATACCCTTTATTTTATTTATGTCATTTTCATGGTTATTTAATTAACTATGTATTATCATGATCACATAATTAATGAATTAAAAATCATGCAAGATAGAACTAAAATAAACAGGCTCATGCATGAATATTATTTAATACATGGTCTATCACTTATGTAATCCAGCTTAATAATAACAAGTATGTAATAAAGATGATAAATGGTAATTTACGGATAAAGGATAAAATCCCCCAATAAAATATTACGTTGGTATAGTCTTCCATTACTTCTGTTAAAATATTACCACATATCAATGTTCATGACCAGCCAAAGTTAGGGTGATTTCAATTATCAAAGAATTATAACATTAGGTTATGGGTTGACATAACATGGTTCACATCAATGTTTGACTTCCAAAGTAGGACTTGGTGTAACTGAGAGGAAATGGTTGAGTAAATCAAAAATTAATGATTTCAATATTGGGGAGTCCACTCAGAAGGTCAAGGAATTGTGAGTTATTGGATTTGGAATTTGAAATTCCCACCTAAAACCATTCAAGTTACATTACCATCCAAAATTATGGTAATGAGAAGGGGAATATTGATACTTTTCACTAGAATGTCCAAGAAACAAAATATTCTGAAGCTAATGTTGAGTGATATAGGGTTTCAATAAAATAGTGGAAGTATAATAAAATATAATATTTATTTTTTATAAATTTTATCTGATAAAGTTCTAAAATTCTACTTATCTTGTTCTATAGAAACATGAATAAATTGAAATCAAACATATCAATGTGATCCATAAATGAGAAGGAAAACATTCCCACCAACACCAATTAACATGAGTGGAAAAGGTTTGTATGGGTCATCCATCACCATGAAAGGAAATTATATATGCTGGAAGAACCTTTACCAGTTATGCCTAAAAATGAGGCAAGTGATGAAGAAATATATCTTTATAATAAACATCTGAATTATGACAACCCTGCATTTTATTACAAAGTTAAACATGATTTATTACATAAAATATTCACTTGGTACAACTTGGAAGATCGAGATGTATCGTGTCTTTGGGGCTTAGGATCATTACATATCAACTTAAAACATGAAATACAACATCTTTATTAAAACCATCCATTACATGACCACTACATTCCCTCATACTTTGTATTGCATGGGATAACCTAAGGACATGAATAAGAAAAGAGTTAGCTAAAAAGCATAGTATGGGAATAAACATAGAATAATTGAGGAGTACAATACATGTTAGATGATAGGAATATCAATAGATCACAAGAGAAACATGAACATAAAGGAATGATAAATCATGATAATCATAACATGGAAATGTGGAAAAACACTTAACATGGAATTATCATGAGCCAAGGCTCATTGCACATAGAGAATGAGTAATTACTCATTGAGCATGAAGCATGAGTAAACCCTCATTGCACTTCAATTAGCATGGGTCAACACTCATTTCAAATGATGTATCATGATACTATACTTTACCCAATACATTGGAGCGCTATAAGGGTGCACCCTTCTTAAACATTTCATTTCATGCATAAGTGTGCCACATGGATCATAAAACATGGATTCATAAAACATAATCATTTATTCCACAACACAGGGATGTAGAATTCATACATTAAACTTTATAATCAATAAGTAAATTTGCATAAAGGTGAATAACATTGATGGATAAATGGACATGGTATTCACTACACAATGGCATTGGCTTAGTAAATCGGTGCGATTTCGGCAGCGTAACAACATGACATAAGAATTCATAAAAACGGTTGATGATAGAGAAAGGGGTTACTCATCATATTTACATGTAATGGATAATAGGGAGTTCATATAGATACATCTCCCAACAATTGTAATGGAATTTAGATTCATGATACAAAAGTATTGCTTGAAAATAATTGAGGAGAAAGAAGTTCCTTTCAGAATTTCGGCATAGTAACCAGTGTACATGGGAGGAATTTAATGACAGATAAAGGGGTCTCCCATAATTCAAACAGAAAGAGGGTAGTATGAGGGATGTGTGAAACCATACCCCAATATTCATAATTGATATTAAAAGGGAAGAACAACTTAAAGAAAATTGGACAAAAATGAGAAAGGAATAAAAAACTCTTACTTGGAAGTCTGCTTCCAAAGGCTTGAGAGATGCTTGAGAGAGGCTTCTTGGAAGGTGGGGGCACGTTGAGAAGATTATAGAGAGAGTAAGGAAGAGGTTGGACGAACACCAAGGCTTTGAGTGGGGAGTAAGTGGGATCTTTGGTGGGTTTATATAGGAAAGGTGAGGGAATTCGTTATTATTTAGGTTTGGGACCCCTAATCTTAAATTAGTCCAAACCAAAAACCATCACATGTTTTTTGCCCTTGGTTTTAGGAAAATGGAATAAGAAAACAATATTATATATGGAAAAAGTATGATATTCTTAAAATAATAGGGTTTCTTATGTGGAGGTGAGTCACACTCCCATGGAAAACCATTTAAAAGGACAATGTGTTGAATAAGTCTTGAAGGGTCCATTAATGTTTTTAAAACTAAGTAAAAAACCCCAAAATCACATTATTTTAATGTTAAAACAAATATTAACCGAAAATAAAGCTTATATCATTTTATTACATCACTACTGGGTCATTATGATGTCAAAAAACACATTATATATTTAAACAATAATTAATTTTTACCCAAAAATTAACTGTCTTTAAAAATTATGAAAAATTCAGAATTGGATAATTTCGACATCCTGATTCCAGAAATAACATTTATTTATCTAAATAATTCTCTAAATATGTTGATTTTCACTTTTAAAATAAAAACCGACATTTATCGAAAATTCACGGGTTTTGTCAAAAATGGATTTCAAACCTAAATAGACATTAAAATTGCACTCCTAAAATTATATGATCATTCATATATAATAAAATTAATTTAATAATAACAATAATAATGTTTATTAAAACAATATTTAATTCAAAAATCCCTTAATTTAAGAAAATACAATTCTTAAATAAATAATAACTAAAAAAACTATTTGCACATTAAAAAATATTTACAATGTATCAATAATGATAAGAAAGTATATTCATTATTATATATAAAAAAATAATGTACATGAACATAGTACTAGAGAATTTTTACATAACCCCTTAAAACAGCCACATAAGAGCTAAGGGTAAGGTGTGCGATGATGACAGACTATTGAGGTGGCTCGTATAACATCGCTTGAGTGGTAATTTCTATCAAATTTCACTTTTCCCATATACGGTCACATTCGAGCTTGACATTATGAAGCTCAACTTGGGCTTGGTCAAGAGAAAAGCCCAAAGACACCACGGCTTTTCTGAGCTCTGACATATGGGCTCTGTATGGAGTAATTCTAATGGATGAGGTCATCACTTCCTTTGTTTGAGTAAATTGGATTTGTTAAAGCACTATATTGATACTAATCATCTGATCACTGTTCAACCGCTATAAAAGCAAGAGTCACAATTCGTAACATAAGACCAAAGAATTTGACATTTTATATAAACATTTTACATAAAAAGACATTTAACTAGATCAAGAGGGGTTTCCATTAATGAAGCATTGGGTCGTTACAATATTCCCCCCTTAAGAAATTTCACACTCGAAATTTCCTTTTTCCCACACTAAAATAGATGTGGGTAACTCAGCTTCATCATTTCCTATGATTCCCAAGTCGCTTCTTCAAACTTGTGGTTTCTCCACAACACCATGACAATGGGAATTGTCTTATTTTGTGGAACTTTTTCTCTATGATCTAAGATCGTCAATGGTTGCTCCTCATAAGAAATGTCATCCTCAAACTGTACCACCTTAGAGGAGAGTACATGTGAAGGGTCCGGTATGTACTTTCTTAAGAGGGATACATGAAATACATCATGTACATTGTCTATGGTAGGTGGAAGTGCTAGAAGATAGGCCACAACCCTGACACGATCAAAAATCTCGAAGGGGCCGATGTACCTTGGACTTAACTTCCCTTTTGTTCCAATCCTCATGAAATTCTTCCACAGTGATATGCGTAGAAAAACAATGTCTCCAACTTTAAACTCAAGGTCTTGTCGATGATTATCTGCATAACTCTTCTATCGACTCTGGGCTGCCTTGATAAGCTGCTGAATGGTTTTCACCTTCTCCACCATTTCCTCAACCATTTCCGGTCCAAGAAGCTTACGTTCACCGACCTCATCCCAACACGCCAGTGTTCTCCACCTTTTCCCATAAAGGGCTCCATATGGTTCCATTTGGATGCTCGAGTGGAAACTGTTATTATAATAGAACTCAACCAGAGGAAGATGTTGATACCATCCTCCTTTAATGTCCGTTGAGCATTCACTCAACATGTCCTCAAGTGGTTGGATAGTCTACTCGGATTGGACATCAGTTTGAGGATGATAGGACGTACTGAAGTTCAGTTCAGTATTCAGAGCATGTTGAAGACTCTTCCACAACGTAGAGGGGAATCTTGGATCTTAGTCAGACACAATATATAATGGCACTCCATGCAGCCTTACCACTTCCCTGATATATATCAGTTCCAGTTGATCCAACGAGAAATCCTCTCGAGTAGAAATGAAGTTTTCAATCATTGTAAGATGATCCAGCACAACCCAGATTTCATTTTTTCCTTTGGTTGTCCTCGGAAGTCTGGTGACAAAGTCCATGGTGATGTTCACCCATTTCCATTCTTGTATGGGCAATGGTTGCATCATACCCTTATACTTCTGCCTCTCTGCCTTCAATTGCTGGCACACGAAGCACTTTGATGTATATTCAGCAATCTCCTTCTTCATATTATCCCATGAAAAGTTTTCTCGAAGATCTCGATACATCTTTGTGCTCCCTGGGTGAATAGAGAAATTTGAACTATGTGCATCATCCAAATGTTCTTCATCAGCATCAGACTTGATTGAACACATAATATTTTTCCAAATCGCACAATTACTTCTTCATTAACATTAAACACCGAGGATTTCACTTTTTTGATAGCTTCCATTTTTTCCTGAATTCCCACATCACCCTTTTGAGCATCCTTTATCCTTTCCAAAAGATATGGTTGAGAAAACATTTGTGAAAGGATTGAGGATTTTCCCTTTATTAGGATTCCCATGTCCATCTTCATCAAATCTAAGAAGATTGGATCCATCTAATTTCTCATCAATGATAGAATCACTAGGTCCTTTCTACATAGGGAATAAGCCACCTTGTTTGCTTTCCCAGGGTGGTAATGTATTGAACATTCATAATCCTTGATGAGATCTATCCATCTTCTCTGACGCATATTAAGTTCGTTCTATGTGAATATATGTTTAAGACTCTTGTGGTCCATATATATCTGAAATTTCTCTCCATAGAGATAATGATGCCAGATTTTCAAGCCAAAGATCACCACCACCATCTCTAGATCATGTGTTGGATAGTTTTCCTCATGTATTTTCAACTGCCTTGAGGCGTAGGATATCACTTTATCATTCTGCATCAGCACACAACCTAAGCCCTTCTTTGAAGCAGCACTGAATACCAAAACAAATTCCCCACATGTGGGTAAAGTGAGAACGGGAGTAGTGATAGCCTCCTTTTCAACTCCGTGAAGCTTTCTTCACATTCATTACTCCAAGAAAACTTTACTCACATTCGAGTTATCTTGGTAAGAGGGTTGGACAAACGTGATAAATTTCTCACAAATCGTCAATAAATCCAGCTAACCCCAAGAAGATACAAATATCCATTACCGATGTTGGTCTTAGCATTCCCTCAATTGCATCTGTTTTGGAGGGATCCATAGATATCACATTGCTTGTGATGATATGGCCCAATAATGAGACCTCCTTCAACCAAAACTCAGACTTTTTGTACTTTCCATAGAGCTTTTACTTGGGCATAGTCTCTAGTACAGTTCTTAAATGCTCCTCACGATCCTCCTTGGTTTTGGAGTATATTAGAATATCATCCATAAAGACTACCAAAAATTTGTCAAGGTAATATCTAAATACTCTATTCATCATGTCCATAAATATTGTTGGAGAATTTGTGTGTCCGAAAGGCATTAATATGAATTCATAGTGCCCGTATCTTGTACGAAAATCTGTCTTGGGGGCATCTTCCTTCTTCACCCTTACTTGATAATATCTCGACCGCAAATCTACCTTGGAGATGTATTGTGCTCCACGGAGCTGATCAAACAAGTCATCGATCTATGGTAGAGGATACTTGTTCTTTATAGTGATTTTGTTAAGTTCACGATAATCACATCAAAGCCGCATTGACCGATCCTTCTTCTTGATGAAGTGGTCTGGTGCACCCCATGGTGAAGCACTTGGGAGTATAAACCCTTTATCCATATTCTCCTGTAGTTGTTTCTTCTGCTCTTCAAGCTCCATGATAGACATTCTATATAGATTCTTGGATATTGGTAGCGCCCCTGGTATAAGTTCAATTCAAAATTGAACATCTCTTCTAGGAGGAAGACCAGGCAGTTCCTCGGGAAACACTTCAGTGAATTCCCCCACAATAGGCATTTTTTCAAGGGTGGTTTCTTCCTTGGACTCAATCATCTGAGCCAGATACTTGTTCTCAGAGTGAAGTAATATCCATGCTTGAGATTATGGAGATAATGGAGGTTCATCTTCCTCCTTACACTTGTAAATAATCGGGGGTCGATTCACCAAATGAAGTGTGATTTACCTCTCCCAAAAATTTATGTTGGCTCTATATAAGGAAAGCCAATCCATGCCATGAATTGTATCAAATTCCACCAGAGGGAGTACGATGAGGTTCGTCCAGAAATTCAATCCACAGATTATAACAAGGGAGGACTTATATTCATGGGATGCAATGATTTCCCTATTTTCTATACTCACCGACATCTTCACTTCCATGATTTGTGGTGGTGCTAGGATTGTTATACTAAACTTTACAGATATAAAATAAAGTGTAGAACCTGAATCAAAAAGTACGTTCACTATTCTTGAATGAATAACTAGATTACATGTCCCCAATTCGTTTTCGGGGTTCTCTTCGACAGAAGTGATGGAAAAATCTCTTCCTTGCTGCCTTGGAGGTTGTTGGTTGCCTCAGAAAACCCTTGGTTTAGGGCACTGATTTGAAAAATGCCTCGGTTCTTTGTAGTTGTAGCAATGAACAACGAATTGAGGTCCGAACGAAGCGTTCCTCTCCTCGGTCGCAGCAGCGGGTATTTTTTGCTGAAAGTTAACAGCTTGGTGCCTTTCTCTTCCACACCTAAAGCATTTCCTCGCCCCCTTGAGGAAATTTCCAGGGTTCTTCTTTTTTCACTTTTGGAAAGTGGGGTTCTGGATCTTCTTCGCACCGTTGGATTTATCCATCAGACTGCCAGCATTGAATTCCACCTTACACTTCTTGTCCCCATGATACCCCTGTGATTCCCCGATCACCATTTCGACCCTGAGGGCACATCCTAAAATTTCCTCACAGCTATCGATGTCATGGATCACTAATGCTTTCCATAGGCTAGGCTTCATCCCACCAAAGAAGCGGTCAACCTTGCATTCAGGGGTAACGACAAAGCCGGAAGCGTATCATGGAAGTCTTGTGAAGTTTTCCTCGTACTCTCCAACAGATTCATCTTCTTTTTTCTTGAGAGAAAGGAAGTCCCTCTCCATCTTAAGCTAGAGGGTGCGCAGAAAATATTTTTCGAAAAACATCTTCTGGAAATCCTTCCATTCCAATGCCTCGATCTCCTCCTCAGGCTCTGTATTTTTTATCAAAGTCCAACATTGATCAGATTCACCCTCCATACGATATGCCTCTAGGATAACCTTATCTTGTTCATAACAACAATGGATGGAGAAGATGTTTTCAATGGAGTTGATCCATTGTTCAACGATCGTGGGATCAGATGATCCACTAAAATTAGAAGGTCTTTTTCTCATGAATCTCTCGATAGCAACTTGTTCAATCATAGGGGGGTTTGGATGTTCCTCTTGACCCGTGTTTCTATTCAACACTTGATTTAGATGTGAGATAAGCGTGACAATGTTCGCGATTCCTGCTCCCATTGGATTGGGCATCTCATTAGTACATTCATCACAATGATATTCACATCAGTTGATAGCCCGAGTCCTCCTATTACCAGCCATTGGCTGGAATAAAAGGAAAATTAGTCGGTAACACATAAAGGGTAATCCAAAATAAAAAGTTGATGAATTATAAATAAACTTGTATTTCCTTAACTCGTGAGTCTTTAGGCTACAATCTAGACTTTTCATGAGCTACATTCTAACATATATTCTTAGGAGAATTTTTTCAATTCCCTTAATAAGAGTTCATACTAAGCTTGTGAATATATCAAAACATATCCCCTGGGTGTGTCGTAACCAAGAGTGTAGCAAGACCCATTTTTTTGCACCAGTTCCCATTTGAGTCTAGCTCAAAGTGGTGTTTTCGAGTTTTACCCATAGGATACATATGTGCCAGAGCCGCCTCTACCTGCTCTTGTCCTGACAGGGATGTATTTTCTTGATAAACAACTTACACAATACTTTCCAAAACATAGGGAATTTTTTATTATACTTAGTCTTGTCTCTACGGATTTACTATGGTTTTCTAATCCTAATCCTAAAAATATCTAATCCTATCTTTTTATACCAACTATGACAACCCTTCTCTTTATTACAAAGTTAAACATGATTTATTACATAAAATATTCACTTGATACAACATGGTAGATAGAGATTTATAGTGTCTTTGAGGCTTAGTATCATTAAATAACAACTTAAAACATGAAATACAACATCATTATTGAAAACATCCTTTACATAACCACTACATTCCCTCATACCTAACATTTCATGGGATAACCTGAGGTCATTCATAAGAAAAGGGTGAGCTAAAAAGCCCAGTAAGGGAATAAACATGGAATACATGAGGAGTAAAATACATGTTAGAAGATAGTAATATAAATAGAGCACAAGAGAAACATGAACATAAAGACATGATAAATCATGATAATCAAAACATGGAAATGTGGCAACAACACTTAACATGGAATTAGCATGATCCAAGGCTCATTGCATATAGAGCAAGAGTAAATCCTCATTGCACATGAAGCATGAGTAAACACCCTTTGCACATGAATTAGAATGATTAAAAAATCATTTCACATGACGTATCAGGATACTATACTTTACCCAACTCATTGAAGCGCTATAAGGGTGCACCCTTCTTAAACATTTCATTTCATGCATAAGTGTGCCACATGGATAATAAAACATTGATTCATAAAACAAAATAATTTATTCCATGATAGAGGTATGTGGAATTAATACATGTAACTTTATAATCAATAATTAAATATCCATAAATGTGAATACCCTTGATGGAGAAATGCGCCTGGTATTCACTACACAATGGCATTGGCTTAGAAAAACGGTGCCATTTCACTAGCGTAACGGCGTGAAATAATAATTCAAAAAAATGGTTGATGAGAGAGAAATGGGTCCCTCATAATATTTACATGTAATGGACAGGAAGTAGGTCATATAGACACATTTTTCAACAATTGTAATGGGATTTAGATTGATGATACAAAGTATTACTTGAAAGTAAATGAGGAGAGAGAAGTTCTTTTCGGAATTTCAGCATAGTAACGGGTGTACATGGGAGGCATTTAATGAGAGAGAAAGGGGTCTCCAATCATTCAAACATAAAGAGGAAAGTATGATTGAGGTGAAAAACCATACTCCAACATTCATAATTGAAATTAAAAGGGCAAAACAACTTAAAGAAAATTGGACAAAAACGAGAAAGGAAGAAAAAACCCTTACATGGAAGTGTGTTTCCAAAGGCTAGAGAGAGGCTTTAGAGAGGATTCAGTGGAGCTTCGGTCACCTTGAAAGGATTATAGATAGGGTATGTCAGTGGTTGGACGAAATACAAGTCTTTGAGTGGGAAAGAAGTGGGTGATTGGGTGGGTTTATATAGGAAATGTTAGGGAATTCTTTATTATTTATGTTTGGGACCCCTAATATTAAATTAGTACAAACCACCAACCATCCCATTATTTTTTCCCATGGTTTTTGGAAAAGGGTATTGGAAAAAAATATTTTATAAGGCCAAAGTCCGAACTTCTTAAAATAATAGGGTTTCTTATGTGGAGTTCAGTCACACTCCTGTGGAAAACAATTTAAAAAGACAAGGTGTTTAATAAGTTTTGAAGGGTCCATTAATGCTTTGAAAAGTAAGTCATTAAAACCAAAAATCAGATTATTTAATGTTAAAACACATATTGGTTGAACATAAATCTTATAGTATTTTATTACATAACTATTGGGTCATTATGATGTCATAGAACACATTATATTTTTAAACAGTAATTAATTTTTACCCAAAATATTGACTGTTTTAGAAAATTTTGAAAAATTCACCATTGGATAATTTCAACATCATGAATCCAGAAATAAAATTTATTTTATCTAAATAATTTTCTAAATATTTAAATATCGACTTTTAAAATAAAAACCGATATTTATCCAAAATTCACAGGTTTTGTCAAATATGGCTTTCAAACCTTAATAAAAATTACAATTGCATTCATAAAATTAAATGTTCATTTATATATAATAAAAATAATTTAATAACAATAATAATAATATTTTTTAAAATATTATTTAATTCAAAATTCCCTTAATTCAATAAAATAGAATTCTTAATTAAATACTAACTAAAAAACACTATCTACACTTTGTAAACTATTTAAAATTTATCAATAATGACAAGAAAGTATATTCATAATTATAAAAAAAATTACATGAACATAGTACTAGAAATTCGTAAAATAACCCCTTAAAACAGCCGCATAAGACCTAAGGATAAGGTGTGCGATGGTGACAGACTCTTGAGGTGGCTCAGATAACATCACTCGAGTGGTAATTTCTATCAACTTCCACTTTTCCCATAGATGGTCACCTTCAAGAATGACATGATGATGCTCAGCATGGAATTGGTCAAGAGAGAAGCCCAAAGATGCCACCTCTTTTCCGAGTTCTGACAAATGGGCTTCGTATGGAGTAATTCTATTCGATGAGGCCATTGCTTCCTTTGTCTGAGTAAATTGGATTTTTTAAAGCCCTATATTTATACTAATCATATGATCACTGTTCAACAACTATAAAAGAAACGGTCAAAATTCATTACATCAAACCAAAGAAGATGAGATTTTATATAAATATTTTACATAACGAAACATTTGACTAGATCAAGATGGATTTCCATTAATGAAGCTTTGGGTCATTACATGAATGATGTTGTATATGTTTAGTGATTCATGCTATCATCTATTTCCAATGATATTTTGAAGTTGCATGAGGGTATTGTTGCCTATACCATGATGTCTCACATTCAGGATCATTATCAAGAGAAGCAGAGACAAGAGTGGTAAGAGATCTCTAATTCTTTCATTACCACTAGGATTTGAGAGTCAAAACCAGTTCGGCCTCATATAGTCAAGATTATTGGAATCATTGAATACCTATAAATCATAGGGATTAAATTCCTGGATGAGTTGAATAAATATATCATACTTTAATCACTACCCAAGACCTTCTCTAGTTTTATTGAGAATTATAATAGGATAAATAATGAGAAGAGTCTTTCAGAACTTCTTACTTTAATTATCCAAGTGGATAAGGTCATGTGGAATAATAAAATCATGGTCCTTATAGTGGATAAGAAGATGAAGTACAAGGAAAAGGGTCCCAATACTTATAAATATTCTAAATATCCCATGAACCATATTACCAAGAAGATGAATATCAAAAGGTAGGGAAAGGAAAATGAGGTAGTATGATTTTCATGTGGAAGGTCCGACCACTAGAAGACGAACTGCACCCAGAAGCAAGGGGAATATAAATATGCAGTCGTTATTGAGTGAAATATTTACATATATACACATTAGGTATTAGATATAGCATTCGGTTCTCACATATGTATCCAAATGTATGAACCAAGTATATTCTAGAAAATTGCTAGAGGAGAGGTGGCTCTATGAACTGTCAATGGTGTGAAGTTGTCTCCGCTTTCCATTGGTGACTACAACCATTAATTACCAATGGGATTGATTTTTGTTTTATGTGGTTGTTATTATGGACAAACTATTACAAAAAAAACATAATTTTTATATCAAGTGTAGATACATATGGATTTAATTTCATGCTAAGAGATAAAAGTTGCTTTTTATAAGGAAAACATATTTTATGGTATGACACATTTAAATAATATTCTGTATATTATATTTTGAAAACCAAGTGTTCGAAATTAATAAAAAGTCATGTTCACAAGAGTCATATAATACCCAACTTTAGCATCACTATCTTGGTCATGTAAATGAGAAGTGTTTGACAAATCTCTCTCAAGATGGTTATTTAAACTCTTCTAAGCTAAAACTATTGTATTTATGTCCTGATTATTTACAATGAAAAATGAAGAAACCACCATCTGGTGGATTGTGTGAAAGAGCTAAAGATCTTTTAGTATTGGTACACACTGATGTGTGGGGACCATTTCTAGTAGAAGTTATAGGGGGATATTCGAACATCATAACTTTTACTAATGACTTTAGTAGATTTGGCTATATCTATATGATGAGGTATAAGTATGAGTCCACTTAGAAATTCAATGTTTCGTGAATGAATTAGTGAATCATCTTGGTAAAAAGATAAAGAAGCTTTGATCGAATCGAGGTGGTGAATATCTTAACCACAAAATCATCAACTTTCTACAAGATTTTAGGATTTATCTCAACTCACTCCACCTTATACACTACAATGGAATGGTGTTAGACGGAGGGGGAGTCATACTTTTTTGGACACAGTAAGGTTGATGATGAGTCGTGCAGATCTTCCATTATCCTTTTGTGGATATGAATTACAAACTATGGCATACAAATTAATCCCAGTACCAACAAAAGTGTAAAATGGAATTCCCTTCGTGCTATAGAGTGTAAAGAAACCCATTTTAATGCATACATGTGTTTGGGGTTGTGAGGAGTTTGTTATGGCCTTCTAAGGTAAAAAACTATCACGTCGGGGCATGAGGTGTATCTTTATAAGGTATCCGAAGGAAAAAAATGGATACTACTTATACAACCCCTCATAAAATAAAGTGATTATCACTAAACAAGTCATCTTTCTTAAGAGGGAGCACATCCTCAAAAAGGATAGTGGGAGAAAGATTGACTTTGATGAAGTTGATGCTCAAGATTCATAAGAGTTGATACAGGAACATGTTCCATAGGTCCTCATGGAAGAGTTAATTCCAGAAATACAAGTATTGCGTAGGAGTGTAAGAGAGGTAATGAAACCATAGATATATGGTTTTTCTAGTAAATGTAGATGGAGAATCATTATTATCGAAAATGATGATCCTATATCCTAAAAGGAGGTAGTAGAGAGCTCATAAGCTACAAGATTTCAATAATATATGAATTATTAGATGGATTCCATGTATCAAAATCATGTTTGGGTTCTGGTCAATGCATCAGTTAATGTAATGTCTATTGGATAAAAATGGGTATTCAAGAGGAAACTGGGCATGAAAGGTAAATTAAGTACATATAAATAATGTATAGTGGCTAAATGTTTTAAAAAGAATCAATAATTAACTAAAATGAAACATTTTCACCAGTTTCTATGTTTAAATCCTTCATGATCATTCTTTAAATAGTAGCCGACCATTACTATGAGATTTTCTAGATGGATGTTGAAACTACATTCCTTAATGGGAAGCTTCATGAAGACGTCTATATAACACAACCAGAAGTGTTTGTGACTCAATGTTATGCCAAAATTATTTTTAAGTGGTAGAGATCCATTTATGGATTGAAGAATGAACCCAGGTTGTAGAACATTCTATTTGATGAATCCATAAAATAATTTGGTTTCATTAAGAATGAATGTGATCCTTGTGTTTACAAAAGGATTAATGCGAATACATTTGTTATCTTAGTAGTGTATTTTGATGACATATTACTTATTGATAATGAAATACCAGTCTTATAGTCAGTTAGGGTTTGGTTGAACAAGTAATTCTTTATGAAGGACTTCGGCGAAGCAGCCTAAATTTTAGGGATTAAGATCATTCGGGATAGATCCATGAGGCTGCTTGGAATAATTCAACGTGCTATATTGACCAGATATGAAAGAGATTTAGTAAAAAACAATCCAATAGGGTATTTGTTCTAGTGTCACATGGTTTACATATTTTTCTAGGAAAATATATCCCCAGACATAATATGAGACAGTTAGAATGAGTAAGAACCTATATGCTTTAGTGATAGGATCCATAATTTATGTCATGTTATGTACTAGACATGATGATTCTTATACATTGATCATGGTGGGTAAATATTTATAATATCTATGAGAATAGTATTGGACTCCTGTTAAGGCTATCATTATGTATCTGATAAGAACTATTGATATGTTCCTGGTACATGGAGGAGATGAGGTGCTTGTCATAAGGGGTTATACTGATGATAGTCTTCAGATAGATCAGAATGATCTAAATTCATAATCAGGATATGTTTTATGTCTCAACGGAGGAGTTTTGAGCTAGAAGATTTCAAAGCAGCCAGTAGTTACTGGTTCTATAGAAGAGTCTGTGTATATTGCGGCTTCAGATGTAGCTAAGGAATCCATTAATATTTGGATCCTTGTCTAATATATTGATGTGGTACCTAGAAGTAAACACCATATCACATTAAATTATGATAATATTGCAGTAGTGTCTATTGAAAAAGAGACAACGTTACACCAATGGACAAAGAATATAGTCTAAAAGTATCACCTCTTGAGGAATTTCTATCAGCGCGGTGAAGTTACAGTGACCAGGTTACACATGAAAGAGAACATGTTGGACCCCTTGACTAAAGGCCTATCTTAATAGAAGATTGAGTATAATGTGATAGCTAGAATACCAAATGTTAATTGGAGTTGGCTCTAGTGAAAGTGGGAGTTTGTTGGAGTTGGCACCCTAGAACCAACTTCTTTGTTATTTATGATAAACTTTTATTCATGGTTTTTGAATATTAATAAACTTGTTATCACATAATTATTTTTCTTATACATAACATAGTATGTGATAATGTCCTATGATTATATATTTCACTAAATATTTAGAGTATTTTCCCACTATGATGAGTACCTTGAAGTGCTACGACACTATTCTTAAATATATGTTCTATAACCGGATGATATTATTTGATGGATACAACTGATACAGGATATTAGTTGTAGATACTAATTGGACATTGAAGCACATTATCATGGTATACATCCTTGGCAATATCTAGTATGGATATTATGAGAACGAAAACCACCAGTAAGAAATCAACATTTCTATGTGTCGTTGGATGTTTCTATCTGTGGAAATATGTATTGGTCCTTAGACGTTAATATTATTATTTATTAGTATTGTTAGTGGTTCACTTAGATATATTGACAAAAACCATGATGACAAATGATTATTGTGATGTACGATCTGTTGGGCGTGTCAAGAGTAATATTTCATTAAAGAATAATGTGAGAAACGATATATCCCTTCTTTTCATTAATTGAAGTTAATATCTAGCCATATTGATATAAATGATATAACCCAAATAAATCCATGTCCATAGAGTTTTATTATAAATTTAAATTTCTATAAATTTAAAGAAAGAGATATCGAGCATATAGGTTGATGTCCCTAGCATGAAACCTACTCGGTTTGATATATTGTGATAAAGGGATTATATTAAACGGTAAGTGTTCATATAAGGCGACATACCATTTTGGATTTAACTTATTTGATTATTGGTGTCGTAGTGTGTTTCTTGATGATATCTTTGGACTCTAGGAAGCTTCTCCTAATGCCATTGAGAAATAGGCCTATAGGGTCATACACTAAGTATATCCCGAATTTCAATTAAATAATGTATTTTTATTATTTATTTAAAAGGATGAATAAATATTATTCATGTATGTAGTTGAATACTTATTCATGTATTATTTATTTAATATAAATATTTATTTACTATTTAGTAAATATAATATTTATTTATTTATTTATTGGTGAATAATGCAGTGATATTTATTTAATAAATAAATAAACCATATAAAGACCTTATAAATATTTATAAATAATGGAGAGCTATGTTTAATGGTCTAGTGAGAAATTATAATATTAAATATTATTTAATTAAATAATAATTCATTATAATTCTCATGATAAGTGTTTGTCAAGAAATAATAACATTACTATTATTACTTGACATGGGGTTTCTATAGGATTAAATAATAATAAAGACACACATGAAATTATTTTATTTTATCCCTAGAAATATAAATACACAATTACATAATTTTCTCATTTAACCAATTCAGTTTTGTAGAACAATTTAAGGAGAACCCTCTCAAGCTTAGAGAGCCCCCTTCTCCAAGAACACTCTAAAGAACAGAATGGAATCCTCTTCCACTGGATCAAGGATATTTCATTGGAATTTATTCTCAAGGTGATTATGGTCAATGATTCATGCTCAAGGATATTCTATTCTAATACCCATGGACTCCTTCGGTGATGTTTGGAGATTCCTGGAAGACGTGTGCATCACCGCTAGAGAAAGTATACACTTAGTATCTCCAGTGTAATGAAGGTGCACCTCAAATATATCTTCGGACCTATCAATGAAGAAAGAATTACTTACATATAAATCTTTATCTAATTAAATTAATTATAACCAATATGTGTTGATCCCTCTCTCTCTCATTTTTGGTGCAATTCTTCTTTGTCTATTTGTTTTAATCAATTATGTGGATCAAAGAATTAATCATCATATCGATCATGGATTGATCATTGATTATGGAAAAATTAATATTGGGAACCATCCATTGCACACTTCCGCTGCTCTTGGAACCAACAATACCATGAGACAAGTATCTTTAAATAAAGATTTTATCATAAAGGGATTGTTATCATAGGATATTAGAATAAAAATATTGTGACCAAAGAATAATACACTTTGTTGTAAGAATATCACCAAAGTTCATCACTAAGGTTTCGTAAAATCATATTTCCAAGTTTTTTCACCATGGTATCATAAAACATTATCAAGTCATACTGCCAAAGTGTCATAAACATGTCATTTCTAGAGATTAATTATTTACCCAATGTACTGGAACTCTATCAGGGTGCATCCTTACATAAATTACATGTAAAATTTATATGTGTTTCACATAAATAAAACATTCTTGGTTTAATAAATAATCATATCATACCAAATCCATGTAAAATAAATAGGTATTTTCTGATATTAAGTAACTTTTTTGGTAAATATACTTTAATAAATCAAATTTTATTTAATTCATATAGACAGAGGGTATATGTTTAAGTTAAACATTTCCTCAATAAATATATTTATTCCATCTAGGTCAAAACCCTTCAATGAAAGGAAAAATAATATATAGTATTCATAAAGGAAATGTATTGGAAGAAAAGTTTGGTTTATAACCATCCAATGACTAGGGATGACAAAATCAATGATGAATCATTTCTATGATAGAAAATAATATTTCATCAGTTGTCCAAAGGAATAAGTGAGATGGTGTCATTTGAATAATATCTTTTATCAAGAAAAAAATAATTAACAATATATTGAATAAATGAAAAATTAGTATTTAGTATCATTCTAAAAAGTACATTGGAAAGAAGAAATATTTGTGTACTTTTGAACTCATTTATAGAAATATTTTATAAAACATGGAGAATAAAAATTTATTCAATAAACTACGATGATATATATAAGAATATTTATATAAAAAATACAAATATGGTGCAGAGATACGTTCAAATGAAAAATGTTAAGAAGAGAATATTTTCACAGATTGGTGAAAACAACCCCTATATAAAATGTTAAAAATTTCATTAAATTTTTTTAAGAAATTTAAAACTAGTAAAAAAAGAACATAATAAATTATTTAGGAATTTATATAAGTAATTTCAAAAATAATACAATGAATATGAACATGTAAAATGATGTTTCATGACTGAAAATAAGAGGTGGGACCAATTTCACTTATAAGACACTCTTTGGGTAAGATATGAGTCAAGGGGAAATGATTTTTTTTGGAACATGTAAATCCCAAATGAATTTATATATATGGAAAAATAAATTCATTATGTAGTAATCACACCATATCAATGATATCGCGGTGTACAATATATAATATATATCCAGAAATTAAATTTGGGACAAAGAACTCCTTACGTTAATTCCTGACTTTCAAAAAAGTGCATGAATATCATGTATAAAATAATAATTATACTAATAAAATATTTAAAAACCTTATTCATATATATAATATTTTATAAAATTATTTTTTAATTATTCTGAATATTTATATTAGTTATTTGTTATCAACATTCCATGTCGGGAGTGAGTAATCTTGATCGTTTTGAATGTGTTTCATAATATCATTGTTGTTATTCATTATTCTCACAAAGTTCATAATTAGAATATCATAAAAGGTACTGTAATTGATGATTTAAAATTATTTATAATGTTATAATTTCATTCTATGGTATTTTTTTATGATCATTAAATATGAAATCAACGATGAGCATGTTTCAGTGATTTTTAACGAGTGAATGTTGGTATCTTAATTAATGGGTTTAATATAAATGTTATCATTACAAGAACAAAATAAAATAATTATTTACTTATTTATAAAATATATTATTAGTAATTAATTTCTCATATACATTCATGATATTATTTTATAGTTTTGTTCAAGTAAGTGGTTAGACAGACCCAAACATGAATGTACCAGAATTAATGGATGTGTATGGTTATGAAATCAGTTTATTTTGAAATAATAACATTATTATAGAAGAATGGTGATATAATTTAGATATATTTATGGTTTTGAATCATATTTTAATACATTTCAATTAGTAATAAATAAACTAGATGAAAAATGTGATATGTTACTTTGTGGAGGGGGTAGTCTGCATAAATGAATGAATATCATTTTTGTTTTTATTTATAAATAAAGGGGTAAGGTGGTTAATTATTTATACCATAGAATAATAAATTTAATTATAAAATATACTTATGTAATTACATAGTAATTATAAAATTATTTTTGGAAACGTATTTTAGAAAAAAAAAATTCGGGAAAGATTAGTACTCATGTTAAGAATTAATGTTTTCCCTTGATGGACTCCTTGAAAATGGAGAACATAGGCCAAAAAATTATGTACATAAGATCACTGAAGTGAAATAGGATTATAGGGGAAGGAAATATAGAAGAGTGTATATATGAAACCTAAATTTATATTAGCCTTTAAGGGGTGGTGAGAGGCCCCCTTTATAAATGGTGAGAATGACATTCTTGTAAATATTACATCTTAATATGTAGAGAGAACATATTTCACATGTCAATAAGATTTCAAAATGGAAAATAATGGATTAGGGATAAGTTTTTTCCAATAAAATCCTCAAACAAATCAATCAAAAAGATGTTTTAATCAACTTAGTCTTTTTACCCCTTTAGATAACTATTTTTCCACTTTTCCTTTTACCGTGGTAACTAGTTTTTACCTAAGTGAACGATTTTTTATGCAAAAAAATAAAATTGAACTTATTAAATAATTTTTACATAATTTTTTAAAATATTAAATCCATATTATTAGATAAAATTTATATTTTTAATAAAAAATAATTTTAAAACTAATGTTTAAAAACCCATTTTTAGAAAGACTGTATTTTTAAACATAAATTTTATATGTAAGATAAAATTATAAATTCATTTTATTTTAGTCATATAAATTGGTTTATCATAAATAAAATTAAAATTTTTATCACATTCAGAGCAATCTGAAATCAAGTTTTACAAAAATAATATTTAATTAAAATAGAAGACCAAAACAATTTCTTTTATTGGAAAATATTACATAAGTTCATAAAATGTTGAACATAGATTTTATAAATTCAGAATATAATTTTATTATGTATATTTTTACTCTTTATATTTATCATTTATTATAAAAAAATATTTTCTATTTTATTAATTTATACCTACTTCTCGATAGAGTCATAAACACTTTGACTTTGGTAAAAACTAATATATTTTTTTACTATTCACTATAAATCAATTATTTTAGAAAAATTAAAAATAATATATACTATGATAATTTTGAAATTATAAAATAAAAAAATTATTTTTACCAAATTAAAATTATAAAATTCGTATATTTATTTTTTAAAATAAAAATACAAAATATAAAAAAATGCTTATATTGAAAAATATCATTTTTGATCATTAAGTGTTCTTGATATTATTCCATATAAATTTATTATTTACAAAATGAAATATTATATATTATCATAGTAGTAGATTTACTTTATTAATAATTTAAATAATTGTTTGAGAAAGAACAATCCTTTTAAATATTAAATCATATTAATTATTTATCCTCTAACCTAATAAATTTTAACTGATTACTATATTTTTTTACTAAAGTTCTTATTCATCTTATAATTTACTAATTATGTTATTATAATATGTAATGTCTCATTTTAGTTTAGTTTTGTGTGTAGAAAATGTTTTTAACATAATATTTGTTTAAGGAAATTACATTGTGAAATTTCAGGTTTTACAACAATGAAAATTTTAAAATGAAATAAATACAACCCAAAATTTATTTGCACATTTATATATTATAATAATTATAATAAATAATTTAGCTTATCTTTTAAATTAAATTTAAAAAATCCTTCAAAAAAAATTATCAAACAAAAAACTAAATGAAAACATAAAAAAGAAACATAACTATTTTTTCTAGGGAACCATATCATTATAAAAATATTATACATTTATATACATGGAATAAATAATGTAATAATACAATTATAGAATATAAAAAACTATAAAAAATAAAATACCAACACTTTTTTAATTATATAAATCACAAACCAATAAATTAAATTAGAAATTAAATATTCTAACAAAAAAAATCATCAAAAAAATAATAAATTTAAAAGGGAAATTAAATAATTTTATTACAAAAAAAACATCACATCATAACTATAATTTCAATCAACCTAAAAATATAATGAAAATTTTAATAATTAAATTATATAACTTGATAACTATTTAACATTTCACCAATAAATAAATAAAAAATAAAAATATAATATATTGGATAAGATAAATCATTAAACATATAACAAAACAAAAAAATAAAAATTGACTGCTATTAATGTACAAAATTATATCATGAAGAATAAATTTCAATACGTTAATATATATATATATAATAAATTAATTTTGTAACAAAACAACATAAGAAATATAAAAACCATGTAAACTTTACAAATAAATATAAATTAAAATGAGTTGTCAAAAAATAGGTTAGAAAATCAATAAAAATACTAGAGAAAATAATAATAACGTAGATTTTTGTATACACTGTCAAAACATCATAATAAAATTTTTAGGCCTTAATATACACTATAAATGATAAGAAATTTGAAATGAATATCAATGACACTAATATATTGAAATTTGGAATTATGTATATCTATGGACATAGATCATAAAAATAATAAAACAAAAACAGAAAATATATATCATGAACATTTTGCAAATATTGAATTACAACATCATAAAAAAACTGGAAAGATCACTACATATAATAAAAAAATTAATTAAAAAATCATAAACTCTATAATCATAAAATATATGGCAGTAGTAATTAAAAATATATTATATTTTCCTAGTCATCCAAATGAATTAAAATATTGATAAATTTTTTAAATCTCACCCATATATGGTCTTGTTGTTATATTTTTAACTAGAAATTAACTGGGTGGGGTGACAAACATTTTCATAAATTATTTATAATAATTATTTTCTATAATATTTTTTCTGTTAATCCAAAATAAAAATATCTAAAAATAGATAACTAATAACGAAAAACACAAATGGGATATCATAAAGTTTGATTCATTATTTTTCTTAGTCATTGGGTATGGAAGGATGAAGTAAAATACACAATTTATTTTATCCTATGGGTTTTTACTAAATTGTAAGTAACAATATGAAATATTATATCATGTGTCTTGAACCCCAAGTTTCACAAAATAATGAATCTTACTATATATGTGATATAACATATATCATCAAATATATTTATCCTCCTTTGATGACTTACTACATGTGTTGACCTAATCATGGATTATAATTGATAGTGGCGTTGTCAATTGTAAAATATAATAAATGCTAAAAATAAGGAAAAATAAATTTTTAAAAAAATTCTTATGGTTTACAATTTTTATATAAAAGACAAGTTCTATGATTCATAAACAGAATATTTTTACTCCTACATTAAATATGAAATGTTAATATTGATATATCATTTCTGGAAAATAAATAAAGTGTTTATTTATTTATTTATTCCTTTTAGTATTCATGTTTCTAAATTTTTTTATATAATTTGAATAATTTGTTTGCTTAAATTTATGTGATAAATTACTTCTTATAAAATTATCATACCATGATAGGTATGGGAACATAATATTTAGGTTTTTTCTAACATGAAATTTATTTGTTGTTGAAATTATTTGTTTTATTTTAGAGGTTTAATATATTATATACATATTAGGTGTTACAGTTATTATGGATTTTAAATCACTCTAATGTAAAGTATCATTTGGTAAAGGTACTTTGGGTTGGACTTATAACTATCTTAGTGGCTTATGCCTTGTCAAGATAAGTATGGGATGGTTATCTATTTCTCCGAGCTTACTCATATAGAGATTATTAATTTCATATAATTCAAAACCTTTACATGAAAGAGTTCAAATATATTATACATGAGATGAATTTGGATATATATAGATATGTTTGTCTTCTATTTTTGGGTGAGTAACAAAAAATGTCAGTTTTATGAATAGTATCTCATTATTATGTTATGAACATATTAATTTGGTGGGTAAAATTTGGATTCCAAAACTAAATCATTAGAAGCATGCATATATAAAAGAATAAAATATGACATAATAAATATTTAATTTGATATGATAGTTATAAATTTAAAATTCTTGTGATGTATTTTAAATGGTAAGACAGAAAAAAGAAAACCCCTCAAATACTAAGTGTGAGATTCTTTCCAAAGGAAACACATTTCAAGACCTCCATCATCCAACCAGGTAGGTATTTCCAATGTTAGTTTCCCATAGATTATCTTTTTTATTGAATGTTGGATATGGGTGACCCTAATAGTATTAGGTTTCCTTATTTGATTGCAAGATTGGGTTTACACTTAAATGGGAAGCCCAAATAATATAAGGATACCCAAGGAATATACTTCCAATTATATTCATATGAAATATTTGAAAAAATAGTTGTCTACCCAACTATCCGAGATTAATCTGTAATATGATTAGAATGATGGACTACCTAGACAACTAAATGATGAATGAAAGGCCAAAGAAGACTCGTTACATAGTGAAATATGGTTCTTCTATTGCTAAAGGTAATAATATATGGGGTCTTCATTTTTGTGACAGTAGTTTAATAAAATTTCCATTATGAAAATATATAAATCATCATAGTCACCCATATATTTTTTTTATTGTATATTATAACATGAATCGTGATTATCATTTTGGTGTCTTTTATAACTATAAACTATAAAATAGTAATATATTGGTATCTAATGTTAATAACTGTTATCAAAGATATGTATTCTAAGAATTTAGATGTGAATTTTATATAAATAAATTTCTCCACCAATGAATCATGGGTTTTAGATACTAGGTTTCCATAAAAAATTTGTACTGATAAACATAGACTTGAATATAGGTGATAATAGAAGAAATATTAAGTAGGCTTATGTATTGGAAATATGGAAGGAGTAACTACATTAGATGTTAGAAATTATGATCTAAGTCTACCAAATAGATTAAATAAAATATTGGAAAATTTTTATTTTGTTCCTACCATAAATAAAAATTTCATTTAAGTATCTTATTTGGATAGGATGATATTTTCATTCATTATTAAGAACAAGAGTTTTTCAATATATATGAATTTATTGTTTTATGTAATTAGGGAATATGGTAAATGGTTTTCATATTATGGACATGGATAATACAATCAATAAAGTTAAAAAAAAATCTTATAGTTGATTCTAACCTCTATTTACCTATAGAATTGTCACCTTACACATATAAATAAGAAACACATTCAAATACTTCGTAGATATGGGATGTTGGGGCCATTTGATTATGAATAATTTGATAGATGTGAATTTTATTTGTTATGTGAATTTATTGAAGAAAATTTATGTTGTAAAGTTGAAAGGACTAGTGGACTATTGGATCTAAAACATAGTTTTTTATGAGAACTAATGAATACTCAAAAAAATAGTGGTTTAATGTAATTTATGACCTTTAACGGTTATTAAAATTGGTGTGGTTATGTGTTTCTAATGATAAACAAGTTTAAAACTTTAAAAAAGTTCCAACACTTTCATATCAAAGTATAAAATCATGTTTCTCTGCTCTAATCAAGGATGTTAATACATAAGACAGGAATTCACTAATCATTTTATAAATTGGGGAATTGCTTCAAAACACACTCTTCCTAGAATATCATAGTGGAACAGTGTATCTAATTGGTGGGATATTACCTTGTTAAACATTATTGGATAGATTATGAGCTAATGTTACCTTCCAATTTCAATATTCTCTTGAAAATATTGCATTCTTATTTACCTGTATTCCATCTAAAGTTGTTATCAAGACACCATATGAGATATGGACTGGGAAAAATCGAAATATGTATCTTATGATGAGTTGGGGTTGTGAATCATATGTGAGATATTTGGATTCTGATAAACATGATCATATGATAGATAAATTTTTACTTATTAGTTATCCTAATGAAAAAAAGATGTTATTTATACAGTGCAATTGGGAAAAAGTGTTTATTGTATGAAATAGTATATTTCATGAGAATTAATATATAGTTAAATGTGTTGGTGGGAGGAAATTTTAACTTATAGGATTTCAAGACCAAAAGACAAGAATTTTTACTAAGATTTATGTTATGATAGTTCCCCAAATAGTTTTGGTAGGAGAACCAACTAAAGTGAAACCAGAAACTCAAAGGCCTGGATGGATTTTTTGGGATACTAAAAGATATGGATTTCTTGTAGGAAATTATGATTTTTAATGTTTATAAATGATTATCATATTAATTTTTGGGAGTATATTAATATTTCTAATATTGAGAAATAGTTTAATAATATGAACTCTAAGATTAATTCCATATACACTAACAATGTTTTGAACATGGTTGATACACCTAAAGAGGGGACACCAATAGGGTGTCTGTGGGGATTCTATAAGGAAAATTACATGGATGGTAGAGTGTCTACATAAAAATATATCTTGGAGGCAAAGGGTTATTAAAGAATTCATGGTATTTGAAGAAAAAGTTTCTCTATTTTTAATGATTAAATCCATTGAGATATTGTCGTCTATAAAAAATAATTATGATTATGATATATATCATATGGATTTTAAACCACTTTCCAAATAAATAATTTATTAGAGGGTGTGTATATGATATAAACAACGGTTTTGATATTCCAAATGAGACTGCTAAGGTTTGAAAGTTGCAATAGTCTAATTATGAATTGAAGCAAAATTATTATAGTTGGAACATTCTATCTGATTATATAAACAAAGAATTTTGTTTCATCAGGATTGTAGAAAGTTCCCTACAATCTGAGTATAAATATCTACATATATAGATTGAATAGGATACTTAGATAATGTTAAAACACATATATTTGTAATGTGCTAAAGTGGGTTTTCATGGAGAACTCAAAGGAGGGATATTTACCTACGTTTAATGACACAAATATTATGAAGATTCCAAATTATTATAAAGATTGATAATTGGTTTATAAGATACCTTATACATACTCCATACGATTTATCATGTATTACATGTTATGTATTCGACTTGATGTCAAATAGACTTTGAGAATAAAAATCATATACCAAACGGATCCTGATGAGATTCATTGAAATATTATTAAGAATATACTAAAGTAATAAATAAGTAATAATATGTTTTTGGTATTTAGAGGATGGAATGAGCTCATTATAGGGGTTACATCTAAAAAAGATTATATTAGATCTCAATCTAGTGTCATGTTTTACCTAAATTGTGGAGTTAATAGGTAGAAAATTTCTAAAAAATCTACTATGGTGGGCTCAACAACATAGGTGGATTACCGTGAGACATAAAATTTTACAAAAGAAGGTGTTTGAATCAAGAAGTGTATCACTAAAATTGGGGTGGTTCTTTGTATTTAAGGATAAAATGATATTTAATGTGAAAATCACAGAGCTATTTCTTCAAAAAAGTAACACTAGCCTCACCAAAAGACTAAACACATCTATCGCAAATATGATCATTAAAGGGATCATTGAGAGGGGTGATGTAAATATTTATTGGGTGTTTGCATATGCTAATGTAGTGGATCCTTTGAAAAACCCATTAAATAGAAAAAGAATGAGGTTGTTGGTATTAGATACAAGATAGATTGGATTTAATGGTTATAAAATGAACCTTTATATTTTGTTGACAATGGAATGATAATAAACCATAAATGTATGACATTGATTTTTTCTAAATTGATGATTGATGTGGCCTTCAATTGATTGATTTTTCACATCATTTAATTGACATTTTTTAAAAAAATTGATTAATTAATTTTTCCTTCTTTGTTAATTAAATTAAATTTAGTACATTAGTAGTTGAAATTATTAATTCATAATTTTAAGTCATAATTCTATACTACTTCATTTAAGTTATCAATTCAATTTATTTAGTTTTTCATACTATTTTCTTTATATTTTTCCTTTAAAATATTTATTTTAAGATTATTTTTTATTTTTTTATATTTTTTTATTAATGATTCTACCAATTTATTTCCTTTAATGGAACTTTAATTTAATTTTTTATATTTATTGGTTGTATTCAATTATTTTGGTATTTTAATTTTACTATTTTAAAATTTTAATTAGTTTTCATTTATTATCAAAAAGTTTTTTTAATTAGTAGTTTTATCTTTTTATTAAATTCAACTTTTAATTTATGTTTCATTTAATTAGTTAACTGATTAAGTTTTTGTTTTTTATTTTTTATTATTTTAATATTTTAATATTTTTATTTGTTAATTTTTAATCTATCTGTATAATTGCAATTGATCTTCCGGTAACACTCTGAAATTATTAAGTAAAAACCTTATATTCGAAAGCGTGCATGACCCGTAACACCAATCACGTAAGGAAATATAATATCTTAAGAATTTATAATAAATTTTATATTTGAATAAATTCATTATATTTTATAACTTTATATATAAGCAAAGAATGAGTTAGCGTATGTTGCATGCAACAACTAGTTTCTTCAAAAGATTACATTACATAGAAGACCAAGTTATACCAAATAATAATATATTATTAAAATAATATTATTTAATATAATGAGATATAACCTAGACTATATGAATAGTATTAACTAAATTATTAAAATTTATGGTTTATGTAAATATAAAATGAATCCATGAGTTACCAATTAACGAGAAACAAAAATAAGGACCAATTAGATATAAAAAGAAATATATTTATTCTTATGCTTTCAAAGAATTTTTATCTTAATAAAAATAATTAATTACAATTAGTTAATTATTTTAATGAAATATTTATGTTATATATTTAATAAAATATGTTTTATAATCATCCATTAGGTTTGATAGGCACATTTTAAGAACAACCTCTATTTTACAAATAAAAACCTCTATTTTTATAAAGGCAATTTTACCTTCTTCAAATGGAGAACCAATTTGAAATATTAATTAGGAAAATTTAATTTATTTAATATGTCAAAATAAAATTTATATTTGAAATATAAACATAATATTTAGTTTATGATGAGTTTTAAATATTTTTCTGAAACATTTTAATTTTTAATAAATAGTTTAAACTATTGAATTTTATTTCAAACCTGATTTTACATCTAATTTATTAACAAGAATAAATTATATTTGTAATTATTTTTCATGTTTAATTATATTATATTTTTATCAATTAATACAATTTATTTCATTGGAATCAATTTATCTTCGAAATTGATTATAAAAAATTATCAAACATTTAGACGTTTTCACTTTAAAAACCCGCATTGTTGTCCCACCTACTGGATGGATTTTAAATTAATTATCCCCAATTATGTGATTGGAATTTGAAAAAATATATTCCATATTTGGAACTAGAATAATTTATAATGTCTAATAAGTTCAAATTACTTGTTGACCAAAAATATTAGTGAAATTAATTAAAATTATTTATAATTATTAAGGAAAAAATTATCCGTAATAAAATACTAAACTTTTAAATTAAGGTCCCAAATGAACTAGTCACTTGTCCAACACCCATTTTATGGCCATATATCGGTCATAAACCTTCCTTTATTGAGTTTGGTTGCTTTGGTCTTATTTTTTTAAGTAAGTACAAGTGTACACCTAGATTGATTACAAAAATATAAAGTAAGTCCTTTTCCTTCACTATAAAAGGTCATAGTTTATCCTCATTACTCGCACCTCCCAAACCATGTAGGTTCTGCAAAAAATTACCCAAATAGAATCCCCACATCCCTCACCTCGATCCTGAATCTTCCCTTTGGTTAGGAATCTTTAGAAGGATTCATTTTGGTACAAACTAAAAGAAGTTACCCGCTTAAGAGTAGGTTAAAGAACACACAACAAAAAGGAAGAATAATATAAGAGATTTCATTTCAATTTACATTATATTGAGACTTATTTGTTATTATACACAAATTCACTTTTATTTGGTGTATTTAATAAACTTTATCATTTTATATCATAAATCTCCTTACTCTCCAGATATTCTAAGTTTAATTTAAAATTAATCTTTCTTTAGTTTTATGTTTTAAATGTTTCAATATGGTATGTGACCCATTAGAATGTTTAAAATATCATTTCGGTCAATATTTTTTTATGATCTTTCAAAGGTATTTCCATCCATTAATGTCAAAAAACCTTGTTTTTTACAAATCCCCCTTTGAGGTATTATTGTTAAATCCATATTCTCTTTTCAATATGGTTCATTGTTTATACAATATATGAGTAATGTTCTAGACATGCAATAAATAGGTTGGGGACCATTTAAGGAATGTCCTATTGTTTTGGGACTAGTTAATGTAAACCCCACGATGCATCAGCAGTCTCATGGGACAAATTAGTTGTCAAAATAGTCTAAACAATCTCTTGATGGTAAATGTATAACGTTCTTGGGAAACATGATGTCCGATAATTAAGAATTCTCATTATTGAGAATTCAGTTATTATTTATCCATGAGTTTTCGTATCGACATATCAATGGATTCATTTTACTTTCAATTTATTGATTTAATGACATGTGATTTCAGTTTCTTACTTTTCTATATTGATATTGACTTATCTAGTTATTTTTATGGCATGTGTTATTAGTTATTTACTTTTCCATGTTAATTTATTCATATTGATTTATTATTACTTCCACTGAAAGAACTGAGCTTGAAGCCACCAGAACTGGACACCAATGCAGATGTTATAATCAAAATCATACTGAAGTCATTGTCAAAGCACGGACTCAATCCAATATTCCTATATTAATAATTAACTGATGTCACGTGAGCTTCATCTGTCGTAATCGTTAGAAATCTGATGAACCAGTCACAATAGGTGTGAACCTGTGTCGGATGAAGCCGAACCTTGATCTAACGAAATTGAACCCACTGTAGGAAGATGAAGTCATAGTAGCCCCTTGAGCTTGAAGCCAACTGAGCCACATCCGACTGCCAGAGCTTGCCAACCCTCTACATCCATGAGCCCCCATGTTGGGCTGAAGATCCACTGAATATCAAGAAAAAAAGATGAAATTGAGCCTCCACAATTGGATCTTGAAGAGAACAGTAGCCGATGCCGCTTTCCTGTTGATGTTGATCCCACCACTAACCCCGAGCATATTTTGGCCGTAGTCGACCTCTACATTTGAACCAAATCTGGAGCAGTGCTCAATTTGGGAGAAGAGACCCCGGATCATGGCGGATAATTAGAGGGTATTAAAATACTAATAAAATAATAATAATAATAAATGAATTTAAAAGTAATAATAATAATAGAATAATATTAAATAAATTAAATTAATATAATGAAATCAACATAATTATATAATATATATTTAAATCTAATAATAATAGAAATTATTATTATTATTATTATTATACATTTATTTTTGTAAATTATAATTATATTAATTATAATTTCAATAATAAAATGAATCGAATATATATATGTATATATATATATTGGGTTATAGATAAATAATTATGAATATTAAAATATATAATTATAAATATATATTCATATTAATGACAGTATGAGGGATGACCAGTGAAGACGTCGAACCGCACTATGATAGTTATGTTGGGATGACTAACAGTGTGTAATTTTTAGCAGATGATGGATCTTGTTTGGTGGGATGACGTCAGTCGCGCACAAGGTCTTGGCTATGGTGTTCAGATATTGGATCTCGATGGCATTTTGGTTTCACGTGGGTTGGGTTTCGGCTATTGAATATGGAGATTGTGATTGAGTTGGGATCTCTATGGAATCAACGGGATGAGTGGTTGGGGCAATGGTTTCATAGTGTAGCAGGTGTGAAGATGGCATGGGGAGTGAGCTGGGGACTTCCTCAGGCAACGAAACGCCCTTGGGACATGTGGGCCAGTTCTATGCCTCAGGATGCGGCTGGACCTTGGCCACAAAAGGATGACTTGGTTGTGTCAACGCGATAGGCTGGCAACAACCTGTTTTTATCACTTTGGGATTCAGTTGTCCTCATCCTTGGAATGAGTATGGGTTTGTGGCGTGATATGAAGAGGTCTATGGTGACCTCGTGGTGGGTTCTTGGTACATGATAACTCCCTGATGGAGTGGTTGTGTGGATACATGCTGGTTGGTGGGTTTGAGATGGTTAATATGGGCTTTAAGCTAGTTTTTTTTTGGGATACCTGGGCTGGAGTGCTGGTGTGGTTGATTATGATATTTATTTACATGTTATTGTTTTGGCTGGTATTTTTATTGCCACTTTTTTTGGGTGTAATTTGGTGTGCCACATGGTTTGTTTAGTTGTACATTTATTTTTATTAACAAATGTTTAGGGGTCGAGTACACTCGATTCCGAAACTTTCCTGGTATATTCATATCAATAATTTGAACAACAATATGAATTATTTGTGTTAATATTTTTATTACTTTTTATATATTTATATTTATATTATTATTAATATTTTTTAATTTATAAAAGTTATATTTTTTATAGTATTGTTAATTATAATTAATGATTTATTAGTTTTTTTTTTGATTTTGTTGATTCTTGTGAGGGGTGTATCTATATTAATTTGGCTTGCTTTAGAATCCAAATGTCAAGTGATATGTTATGTTCTAGTTAGAAGTCGTTACTCAATTCCGGTTTGGGTGATCATTTTTACATGATCAGCATCACATATTCGGTGATAAGAAGACTAGACTAGGTTGGTGAAGAACCCCAATGATGAACCAAAAAACAACAAAGGATAAATTCTATGACGTAGAGACACTGAGACATGCTGAATTTTGGAGGGCAGACCCATAGACCAGGGAGCACCAGAACATATAAGATGATGAGAAAAATGAAGTAGTGGAGCAGTATTTATCTCGACCAATGCTTCAGGTATATTACATCTCCCTTGTATTCTATTTTGTTTTTTTTTCAATAAAGATTGTTTAGTTCTTGATTATTTATAGAACTTGTGGGTTAACCCTTTGATCAGGGGATTTAATTCTACTGATTTAATATTTTCTCTAATTCATGTCATTTTTATATGAAATTATAATAAATTGGTGATATTAATTATAAATTCATTAAAATTGGTTTGCACTTCTCAAACATCATTTAAAAATATTGGAATTAATCAACAACATTGTTTTATGATTTTAATTTATTCAAAACACATTTCTTTTTTAGGTTTCTTGATGTGGTGAACTCTTAGATTCATTATTCTATGTGTTTAATCTCTCGATGAGGGAGATTAATCGAACTCATTTTCAGGAATGAAAATTTAATTAATTTTCCAGGAATGAACAAACCCATTTCAACTAGTAGTGTTTTTTTTCAATGCATATATCTTGATCTTTTTACTCAACCTATGTTTCTACTGTTATCAATACCTCATTATATTTTTTGATCCTCTTTTTCTTTAAGAAAGACACTATTTCATAATTTTTGTTTCATAATCATTTTCATACATTTAAAAAGTTAAAAATAAGCTCTTTTTTCCACTTTTTGAAATGATTTTTTTTTAAATTTGGTCAAAAAATATTATATTACGTTCCCAATGGATAGATACTCCATCCACTGTATTAGTTTTAGAATGTTTACTAAATAATTATAATTTTCACGTTTTCAAGGACAAATGTTTCAATAATCATCACAATGTATTTTGGGTTGTGATGATATGTTAATATTATCATGTGTAGAATCATGTACTAGATACTAAGAGTTGAATGCAACACAATGAATATACCCATGAGATAATATGTCAAGACATATTATCTGGAATGACCCACTAAAGTATATCACATAAAATTTCATTTAGTCATTGATATGCATATGAGTGAGTGTTTAATATGAAACCTCATTAACTGAAGTTCATTTGATACCAAGCATGAGAACATTTATACTTTTATACCATTCATATGAAATATTTGAGGCTTAAATAATTAGGGGGTGGTTGAGTATGTTGTTGATCATGTCATTGGTTGGATCTTGAGCAAGTTGAGATTTGTCGATTCATGTGATGAGAAAAGTTATTTAAGCCCTTGATTGGATTATAACAAGGAAATGTGTGTTCATGCTTAGTTGAGTGACTTTTGATGACTTGTGCTACTTGGATGAATGACATATGATGTATTAATTCAATCTGGGAAGTCTGTTTCAAGGAATCATGAATGCATGATTTTTCATATACTAGTTTGACATGTTCTATGTCTAGTGGTCACTCAATTTCATGGAAAAAGGGAATATATGTATAGACCCAAATCTTGTCGTACATGGATATTACATTACTTTTGTGTAATAATTAATACATAACAAAAACAGACACACAAGGACCGTAATAGATTAGTGTCTTTGGAATCTCGGAATATAATCTTTTAATCGTGGTGAAAGATCTTCAATATCTCCCACAAAGATCTTCCCCTTTTTTTCTTACCTAAGACCTTTCTTTTTATTCTGGGGAAAAGAAAGAATAAAAAGGGTGAGCTCAAATTCTCAATAAGGGTAAGCATGTATAAAATAAAACATACCATATACATTTGAAATTTAAAAACATGAACATAATGTTCAAACGTCAAAAGCATGAGAAATGACATAAAACATGGAAGTACGTATGGAATAGATCATAAAGAAACATTAAGAATGTAAAATAGCATGGAAATAAAACATTTAATTGTGGAAACCATTAAGCACATGATATGATTTCCATATTAGCCATGGAATTGCTGCCAAGACCATCTTAGAGGACAAGGTCCCTTTCTGAATCGAGTTCACTCCTCATTACAGTCTTGTATTACTGAATCGGTTTAACTTTCCATTCCAGCCATGTCTATATCATGAGATATAGATCTTTACCCAATGCATTAGAGGGAGATATAGGTCCCACCCATCTCATAATGAAATCATTCTTACTTGTGCCAAAAAATAAACTTAAAACATTCATCATAACCCAAAGAATTAAATGGGTTTCATAAACATCATCCCATCATCTCATAATCCATATAAAACAAATGGAAATTTCATCATAAGAAAAGTGAAACCATGTAAATCATAGAGACATTAAACTTGAAACATACAAATATGAAATAATGCCATCTTATATGAAATAATGCCATCTTATATGGAAAATGGTTTTCATAAAACATTTGAAATGAATTATTGAGGAAAATATCCTTTCTTATTCAAAATCATTTTCTTTTCAGAAAATACCATGCACTTTTAAAATAAATTTTTTTTTAAAATGTTAATAATATCTTGTAGAGTAATATTCATGAAAATGAGGCGTTATGAAGCCGTAAAAATCTGTTCAAACCGTATAAGTTAAAAATAACATTATTCTCGTACTTTTGTCGGAAAAGTCAAAAAGTACCTCATTTGGTAAACAAAAGAAAGATTCCTTCCATTTGATGTGGTAAAAGTAGAATAGGGTAAAAATTACATTAATCATACATGGAAGAAAATTAATCATTTTATGAAAACATTTTGAGAACATATGGACAAGGATAATAATCATCACCCCAGTAAATACTTACAAATAAACAATCTCGGATAAGAATGAGATTGGAATAATTATCCCTTACCATAGGTCCGATACGCTTCACACATATCCAAACCTCTCGTATAATGATTTAAATAATGTCATTGACTTATTACAGAATCATATTAATTGTTATTATATCATATATGGTTCACTTATGACTTTATATTACCCGTTCTTTTGTAAATTCATGTTAAAGTAGCGTTTTGGGTAAAATCGTTGCATTTATCGTTAGTGTTTTAACATGTAATTATTCATATGATTACTTAGATCCTGATTACATACATCCAGCATGTAAAACATGATTTATATATAATATATATTCAGAATATATATATAATGGATCGATAAATGGAAATAAATACACCGTTCATGGAGACGGTAGGCCGTACGTACGCATGAATGCTGTTTTCGTTTCTTTATTGAATTGAATGGAATTAAGTAGATGAAATAAATATATATATACATAAATATATTATCATTATTATGTCATATATTTCATGATTACTTATTATATATAATTTATAATCATTCTTTAATGGTTATCGTGGAGAGTGAATCTCATCGCGTCGTGGAGACGGTATTCTGTAGGTATGCACGAGCGATGATATCATTCCCATGATCGTGGAATTGTATTAAAGTGTATGTATAATATTACAGAATCAATATCACTTTAAAATAATAATATATATTCATTACTTTCACCATTATACACATCCATGTAAGGTGGTGGTGGAAATTAGATTACACCACGGCGTGGAGACGGTATTCCGTACGTACGAACTCGCGGTGATTTCGTTTTCCGTAGGATGGATAGATGGTGAAATATGGTTGTTTCATACATATAATAAAATATCATTATATGAGTGATAATGATGTTATTACCTCATAATGAAACAACTAAAAAAGAAGAAGTGGAAGAAGAAATAAAGCTGAATGAATCAGTAACAAACATTACCTCTTTTTTGAAGTGCCTCTTTGAGACCTCTTCTTAGGGAACTAAAATTGGTCTTTGAAGAATACCAGGACCTCTAGGATGTTTCTAGGGAAGTGGAGAAGAGAATTTGGCAGGGTTTTTCCGAGCTTTAAGGCTCAAAGTGGTGTGAGGAAGAGAGGGAGGAGGTTCCCTTTTATAAGGGAGGAGAGGGGCACCTTTGGAAAAACGAAAATTATTATTTTATTATAAACCCAAATTCGGTTTTAAATAGCTCCAAATTGATTTATTTCGAAGATAAGGTTGGGATGGGTCGAAATACTCTCATTCAATAGAATTTAGTAATGTTTAGGTTCTAATTTTTACCTTATCATTTAGATTTAACATTACGTTAAATAATTTTACTTTTACCGTGTCTTCTTGTGTTCTTACACTATAAGGTTAATAAACATACTATAACAAGCCAATCGAAGCCCAAGTTGTTTAATATTAACATATATAACCTTATCTAAGTCATTTTGCCGAACCATAGATTTTTTAGGAATAAAATAACAATTAATAATATAATATTTGTTTTAAAAACTATTTTATGCCAATTTTCACACTATTTAGTAATTGATTTTTATGAAAATCATAACAGAATGATTATTTCAAAAAAAGTTAATTAAATCATTACTAACATGTCATATTAACTTTTAAAATTAGTGGAATTCATAAAAAGTCTTAAATTACATTTATTTGGGTATTTATAACATCAATTAGGTCAATATTTCATTAATAAGATAATTACTGCATCATCATATTGTCATAAATAAATTAAATTATTTAATGTCTAAAAATAAAAATAAAATACCATTATGTATAAATTTTTTTTTATCTTTCTAATGAATATTTATAGTCGAATTTATCTTATGTATAACCCCATATTAAAAATGATTTTCTTATTAAACATTGATTTTAACTTTTTTAACCCTTCTTTAAATAAATTAATAATAAATGTCCTAATCTAATACAAGTGGGCCTAAATGGTCATATTTTATACCTAAGGTTGTTTTTGGTCGAATTAAACTTATCCAATAGAATTAGAACATGTGTTAGTGTAATAATAATATCATTTTTACCCCTAACTACCCTATTTACTTTTAACCGTGGTAAAAAAAGTAAATAGTTACTATTCACCAAAAATTATTTTCATCTCATTAAACCAAATTTTAGTCCTTGATATTAAATGTGTCTCTTGGATTTTTGAAATTCTACTCACAAAAGCGGAAAAATTACGTTTTATGAAAAATTCAGTTTTTTTTACTACAACTTAGTGGTTTCACTAATCATAAAACAAATGAAAGTTTCCAGAAAAATACCAAAAATTAGGCCTAAGATATATTTTATATTATGAATTCAAAAATGATGTCTACTTTACTAAATTAAAAAACATATTAGTTGCATTAATTAATTTAAAAATTAATTCTCGTCGTCAAAACAAATATCGTGTTTTTAAGAGATAATAACTATCAAAATACTGACATTATTTATGTCTGGTTTAAATGTGAAATTACATCCAATGACCAACATTGTATTAAGTGGTAACAATATATTCTAAATATACATTAAAACCACTCAAATTAATAACTTATCACAATTAATTATTTCGATTAAAAAAGTTGTTTTTAGTTAAAATTTAATAATTTCCACTATTCATTAGAATATGAAAGTCATCCAAAAAGTACCAAAATTTCACCCTAAGCTAATTTCGATATTCCAAATCCAAAAATGAAGTCCATTTTGAAATATAAAATTTATAAAATTTCAAAAAGTGGTTATTACTATTCATAACGGCTAGTTTTAATAATATTTTAATAGCATATCATTGTTTAGTGAAACTCGATATTGTGTACTATACACGCTATCGAGGAAGGTCGTGATTGCGTGTAATGCAAGGCAAGTCAAGGATACGTGTTGTGCAAGATCCATTTGGTGTAGTGTAAAACACAAGACATTAATGAAATTAAAGAGAATATTTTTCATAAAATCTCGGGGTGTTACATTCTACACCCCTTAAAATGAATATCTCCCTAGAAATTTTTCGGGGTTATAAATGGTTTACTACTCGAAAGTTTCTTTAATAGAAACCCAAATCATAAAAAGGAATATCAAAACCAATCTTTATAAACAATAGTATGAAACGTAACGGTTACCCAAATAAACTAATCACTGGGTTTCCACATAGGTTAAAATATGGATATGGAAGAGAAATCTAACCACCATATTCTGATGGAGAGTGGTAGAGAACATGGATATGGAAAATCCATAAATCACAAAGCCATAGATTTGTGATGATATAATGTACCATATGATTCATCGGATGTAAGAGCGCTAGGAAAACTTTTTTTTTGTTTTCAAGATCATTTCCCTAAAGTTGATGAAATTGGAATTAGAAGAAATACTTTTGTGATTTTGGTACACTCTCACTGTTGTTCATTCTTTGGAAAATTTCCACTTCATCTCTTAAAGAAATGAAGTTGAATTTGTCATTCGTGAAGTGTTAGAAAATAATGTGATAGAATAATGGGTCATTCCATCTGTCTCAAACAAAAGGATAGAAATGTCATCAAAAAATACATAAGTCCATCTATTGTGAGATTAATCATATATGGTTCCTAAAATGGACTTATACTTCATATATCATACTGCTTAATATAATAAAACTAGTTTCTACTAAACAGGGACTTCCTGTAGGATAGTGGTAGGCGATAAAGGCCAGTCGCACTTCGGTTGTGGGTTCGATTCCCACACCCTTGTCCGATGTGATGGGCGGTCGCCCGTCCTGCAGGTTGTCCTTTCTCTAAAGCTATATTACTATAACATCCCATCAATAATATCGAAAAAAAGTTATATCCTTAAACAATACTAACTTATGTCCAACATAATCCATTCCAATCTTTAGGCTTATCTAAAATACTTCGGTCCAAGCTCATAGTATAAAGAAAACGATTACTTGAAATTTCATCAACCAAGAATGTGAATACAATCATTTGTCCCCCATATATCTTTTTGGTCACATTCCAATCTTTTGGATACCTTAATCATGTATTCTCCTAAAAAATGAAAACCCATTAAACCTTAGTGAAAACATGAATTCTATAAAAAGTTAACTCTTTACTCATACCAAAATCCAAAAATTCTATATACTCAAACCATGATATAACCTTCTCCTTATATCAGTCATGAGCTCATGAATACTATCAAATATTTAATTTTCTCCTTATCCCTTCATTATGTGCATATCATCTACATTCCAAAAATATCCAAATAACCTTTCATGGATACTGATACCATTAATCACACACTTTCAAAACTCAAGGAAAGACAACAGTGTAACAATCCTTAGATGTCTCTTTATTCCATAGTAACATGAGATTACTTCTACAACATTACACTTGATAAACATGTAATCATTCCACTGCCTTCTTAAACCATTGACCGAGCTTCAACAATTCTTTCATCTCACATATCATTTGTAGTCTCTTCATCATCATTAACATAAATACTACCCATACGATCGTACTGATTCTCTTCATGAGACTTTCCCTTAGGTCATTGGTTTACATAATGCCCGTAAATTCCACATTTAAAACATTTAACCATTGTTGATGTCATAACAATACCATTATCCTAATCCATGGTGTTAACTAAACCTTTTTCGTTGCACTTACTGGCTTTGTGTCCTTCTTTTCCACACCCAAAGCATCTTACAGTTCCTTTGAAACAATCTCCCTGACGCCTCTTCCCACATGATTTATATGAGGGAAATTGAACTATCTTTCCTCTATAATCATCATGAAACTCCATCTTTCTCTTATTATCTGAGTCGGGAAACTTACCAAAGTTGAGATTATTGATCATATTATGTGATTTCTGATTAAGAATAATAATGATGTTTGGACTTCAAAATCCCGTTTCATTTGGTTTTTCATGAAGAATATCATTCCATTGCCTGTCATATCCTCCATTATCGTGAATCTTCATGTTTCCATCCATTTTCTAAAACACAAAAAGAATAGTGTGAGAGGAAAAAATCATGCTAGGGAAAACAACATAGAAAAGGAGAAGTACCATCAATATATAACATCATAGGTTAAATTCTATGATCGATACCGTAGTTATAGGACTATATCCTATATGTATACTTATCCTTAAGGATATCCCTAGACATGCCTTAGAAATATCTCTAGGGATCTCACTAACGTTTTCGCATCCTAGTTTCCAAAGGTTGACTAAACCTTTCCTCTGATACCAAATGTAGATTCCCAAATCTTGATGTACATGGACATTACATTATTTTTGCGGACTAATTAATACATAACAAAAACAGACACACAAGTACTGTAATAGTTTAGTGTCTCTGGAAACTCAGAATATAATCTTTTAATCATGGTGAAAGATCTTCAACATCTCCCATAAAGATCTTCCCCTTTTTTTCTTACCTAAAACCGTTCTTTATATCCTGGGGAAAAGAAAACATAAAAAGGGTGAGCTAAAATGCTCAATAAGGGTAAGCATGTATAAAATAAAACATACCATATACATTTGAACTTAAAAAACATGAACATAATGTTTAAACATCAAAAACATGAGTAATGACATAAAACATGGAAGTACCTATGGAATAGATCATAAAAAACATTAAGAATGATATAATATCATGGGAATAAAACATGTAATTGTGGAAACCATTAATAACATGATATGATTTCCTTATTAGCCAATTCATTGCTATCAAGACCATCTTCGTGGACGAAGTCCCTTTCTGAATCGAGTTCACTCCTCGTTCCAGTCCTGTATTACTAAACTGGTTTAACTTTCTGTTCTAGTAATGTCCATCTCATGAGATATAAATCTTTACCCAATTCATTGGAGGGAGATATAGGTCCCACCCATCTCATAATGAAATCATTCTTACTTCTGCCACAAAATAAACTTAAAACATTCATCATAACCCAAAGAATAAAATGGGTTTCATAAACATCATCACATCATCTCATAATCCATACAAAAAAATAGAAATTTCATCATAAGAAAAGTGAAACCATGTAAATCATAGAAAAATTAAACTTGAAACATACACATGTGAAATAATGTCATCTTAGATGGAAAATGGTTTTGATAAAACATTTGAAATGAATTATTAAGGAAAATATTGTTTCTTCTTCAAAATCATTTTATTTTCAGAAAATTCCATGCACTTTTAAAATAAAAGTATTTTGTTGAAAATGGTCATAATATCTTGTAGAGTAAGCTTCATGAAAATGAGGAGTTATGAAGCCGTAAAACTCAGTTCATGCCGTATAAGTTAAAAATAACATTCTTCTGGTACTTTTGTCGCAAAAGTCAAAAAGTACCTCGAATGGTAAACAAAAGAAAGATTCTTTCCATACGATGTGGTAAAAGTTGAAAAGGGTAAAAATTACTTTAAACATAAATGGAAGAAAATTAAACATTTTATGAAAGCATTTTGAGAACATTTGGACATGGATAATAATCATAACCCCAGTAAATACTTACAAATAAACAATCTCGGATAAGAATGAGATTGGAATAATTATCCCTTACCTTAAGTCTGATATGCTTCGTACATATCCAAACCTCCTATAGAATGATTTAAATAATGTCATTGACTTATTACAGAATCATATTCAATGTTATTATATAATATATGGTTCACTTATGACTTTATATTACCCGTTCTTTTGTAAATTCATGTGAAAGTAGCGTTTTGGGTAAAATCGTTTCATTTATCGTTCGTGTTTTAACTTTTAATTATTCATATGATTACTTAGATCACAATTACTTACTTACAGAATGTAAAACATGATTTATATATAATATATATTCAGAATATATATATAATGGATTGATAAATGAAAAGAAATACATCGTTCATGGAGACGGTAGGCCGTACGTACGCATGTACGCTGTTTTCGTTTCCTTATTTAATTGAATTGAATTAAGTAGATGAAATAAATATATATATACATAAATCCAGTAGAATTATTATGTCATATATTTCATGATTAATTTTTATATATACTTTATAATCATTTTTGAATGGTTATCATGGAGAGTGAATCTCATCACGTCATGGAGACGATATTCCGTACGTATGCACGAGCGATGATATCATTCCCATGATCGTGGAATTGTATTAAAGTGTATGTATAATATTTCAGAATCAATATAACTTTAAAATAATCATATATATTTATTACTTTCACCATTATACCCATCCATGTAAGGTGGTGGTGGAAATTAGATTACACCACGGCGTGGAGACGGTATTCCGTACGTACGCACGTGCGGTGATTTCGTTTTCCGTAGGATGGATAGATGGTGGAATATGGTTGTTTCATACATATAATAACATATCAGTATATTAGTGATACTTATGTTATTACCTCAGAATGAAACAACTAATAAAGAAGAAGTGGAAAAAGAAATAAAGTTGAAAGAATCGGTAACAGACATTACCTCTTCTCTGAAGCCCCTCTTTGAGACCTCCTCTTAGGTTACTAAAATTGGTCAGTGAAGAAGCCCATGACCTCTAGGATGTTTCTAGGGAAGTGGAGAAGAGAATTTGGCAGGGGATGGCCGAGCATGAAGGCACAAAGTGGTGTGACAAAGAGAGGGAGGAGGTTCCGTTTTATAAGGGAGGAGAGGGGCACATTTGGAAAAACAAAAAATATTATTTTATTATAAAGACAAATTCGGTTTTAAATAGCTCCAAATTGATTTATTTCGGATCTAAGATGGGGATGGGTCTATGTAATCTCATCCAATATAATTTAGACAAGTTTATGTTCCTATTTTAACATTATCATTTAGATTTAACATTAAGTTAAATAATTTTACTTTTACTGTGTCTTCTTGTGTTTTTACACTATATGGTTAATAAACATACTATAGAAAGCCAAAATAACCCCAAGTTGTTTATTATTAATATATATAACCTTATCTAAGTCATGTGGCCGAACCATAGATTTTTTTGAATAAAATAACATTTAATAATATAATATTTGTTTTAAAGACTATTTTATGTGAATTTTTTCACTATTTAGTAATTGATTTTTGTGAAAATCATAACAGAATAATTAGTTCGAACCAAGTTAATTAAATCCTTAATAACATATCATATTAACCTGAAAAATTATTGGAATTCATAAAAAGTCTTAAATTACATTTATTTGGGTATTTATAACATCAATTATGTCAATATTTCATTAATAATATAATTACTACATCATCGTTGTTTCATAAATATATAAATTTATTTAATTTCTAAAAATTACAAATAAAATACCATTATGTAGGAAATTTCTTTAGATTTCTAATGAATATTTATAGTCTAATTTATCTTATGTATAACCCAATATTTAAAATTATTTACTTATTAAACGTTTTTTAACTATTTTAAACCTTATTTAAATAAATTAATAATAAATGTCCTAATGTAATCTTAGTGGGCCTAAATGGTCATATTTTATTCCTAAGGTTGTTTTCGGTCGAATTACACTTATCCAATAGAATTAAGATCTGTGTTAGGGTAATAATAATATCATTTTTACCCTTAACTACCCTATTTACTTTTAACCGTGGTAAAAAAAAGTAAAAAGTAACTATTCACCAAAAATTATTTTAATCTCATAGAACCAAATTTTAGTCCTTGATATTAACCGTGTCTCTCGAATTTTCGAAATTCTACTCATTGAAGCGGTAAAATTAAGTTTTATGAAAAATTCAGTTTTTTTAACTACCACTTAGTGGTTTCACTATTCATAAAAAAAATATAAGTTTCCAGAAAAATAGCAAAATTTAGGCCTAAGATATATTTGATATTATGAATTGAAAAATGATGTCTATTTTACCAAATTTAGAAACATATCAGTTGCATTAATTAATTTAAAAATTAATTCTCATCGTCAAAACAAATATCGTGTTTTTAAGAGATATAAACTATTAAAAGATTGACACTTGTTTATGTCTGGTTTAAATGTGAAATTACATCCAATGACCAACATTGTATTAAGTGGGAACAATATATTCAAAATATACTTTAAAACCACTCAAATTAATAACTTATCACTATTAATTATTTCGATTAAAAAAATTTCTTTTTAATTAAAATTTAGTAATTTCCACTATTCAACATAATATGAAAGTTATCCGAAAAGTACCAAAATTTCACCCTAAGCTAATTTAAATATTCCGAATCAAAAAAGGAAGTCCATTTTGAAAGATAAAATTTATAAAATTTCAAAAGTTGGTTATTACTATTCATAACGGCTAGTTTTAATAAAATTTTAATAGCATATCATTGTTTAGTGAAACTCGGTATTACGTACTACACACGCTATCGAGGAGGGTCACGATTGCGTGTAATGCAAGGCAATTCAAGGATACTTGTTGTGTAATCTCCTTTTGGTGTAGCGTACAACACAATACATTAATGAAATTAAAAATAATATTTTTCATAAAATCTGAGGGTGTTATGCTATATATGTATAAATATTATGTGTATGTTAAATCTTTTAGTTGACATGTTCATATAGAGATATGATTTTTTTATCGGGGTCACACCTGATCCCTTTGTAGCATGAGAATCTGAAAGTGCGGCTGATTGTCGCCTATCGGCCGTTCAAGTTTTCGGTGCTCTGCTAATGTGTATAGCAGCACTCTGGTCAAATCCTCGGCGATGATACTTTGTGATAGTCGTTGGTTTTTAGTTGATTGTATTTTGATTAGGGGGGTTTATTTCAGAGCTTAATTGAAATGATTTATGGATGATGATTGATTTACCAAATTGATAAAGATTGGGGTGAGTTCATTATTGGGGAGTTAAGAATGTGATATCCTTGAGCCTTGCTTTGTATTGCATTAAATTAACACCCATGTCATAAGTTGAGGTTGATTGGAATTCCTAAGTGTGAAGGCTTTAATCCAAGCCTTAAATTAACTTAGGTTTCTAATCTAAATCAAAACTTATTTATGTTAGTGTATTTATGGTTCCAATAATCCATGAAAAACCACTCGTTAAACAAAACATATCATTAATCCATGACATATTAAGTTTAACATACACAATATTAATTTAAAGAATACTCATTGAGCAAAAATCTCAATCACTTAACATCCCCGAATTATAACTCACCCCAATGAGAGATTCACTCAGCCATTTGGATGTTTAATATTCTGGTTAAAATAATTATGATGATAAATTAAGAATAGAAAAAAAAGAAAGGGATTAGAAAAGAGTGGTACGTTGACACACACACACGAACGATGATGTTAATTCAAAACGGATTTTCGATTGAATGAGGAAGCAAAAGAAGGGAAGGAGATTAAACTGAATTTAAACTATTTTAGAAACATAAATATTAAACTACAGAAGGTGGATGTGAATAAGAGATATTGAAGAAGTAACTTGCATTAAAACAGAATTACAAAGAAAGAGAATTACAAGATTACAAAAATGAAGAACACAAAAGTAAGTGAAAACAAAGAGAGGAGGAAAGGTATCTCAAGTGAAAACATGAGTATGGCAGGTCCTCCCAAGCCTTTGAAAGGCATTGGTCGTGCCAATATGATATCCTCTCTTCTGAAATGTCAACCCCTCTCAAGGAGAGAAGGGGAGAGTATTTATAGCCCAAGGAGTGGACTGTTTGCATTCCCAATCTGTCCCTCCACTTGTATCGCCAATTTGGCTATTCATACAACCCAATCTCCGAATATCGCCTTCTTCAAAGTTGTAGATAATAGAGTTTTCCGACTACTGTCAAAAAATGGAGGCATTTGGACAAGTGGATACATAGTTATGGCGGTTTTAGTATACAAATGTAAACTGTCCATTTCTATCCATGATTTTTAGATGGCCAAAATGTGAATGGATTTTTGAACAGGAAGATGCCTTAAAATCCGAATGACTTTTTCAACACAGTCGGCCGCCAATATCTCCACTTTCCCACTGCAAAATATCAGCTCTATTTGATGTTTACATCATGAGATATGTCATGAATAGTATACTGATTTTAATTCTCGTACAGAATGGTGGGCTGGATTTCAATGTTTCATTTGTGCCCCTTGTACATGGATTTGGGCCATTAAATTTTTATCAAAGATGACATGTAGTGTCCCCCGAATTATGGTGGAGAGTTAATGTTTTTGGACTTCTGTATTATGCCCAGTAAATCAATCTTCAAGGCCGGTCCAGTTTGTTCACAGATTCTTTGGTCTTGTTTGTGAGGACAATATGACCCTTAAAATGGCAGAATTGGATCATGGTTCCTTCTAATGAAATGTTTTATATTGAAAGGAGAATCCTAAAAAACAAGAACCACACAATTTGGATCAGTATAGTGATAGTTATAATTAAAACAATAAACTGACTCAATTGGACTACTTCTAAAAATGCTCAAATATTAAACTTAATATTAAAACATTAATATTTCACACAAATTATGCACATTTCATATAAAATAAGTAAACGGGGAATATAATAAGTCATGAAAATATTAATAAAATCAACTCCCCCACACTTAGATTTGCGCGTGTCCTCATGTGCAACAAATATAAATGCATGACAAAATCATTTTCACTCACCAACAAATATTAAAATTTTGTTTTCTCCAATCAGGGGAGGTTTAGACTATTTCACTCATCCATATTGAATTCCATCAAAAATTTGGTTCACAATAATGCATCAGAAAGAATTCATTTTTTCATGTTCATGGTTTGAATTGGAAAATGTAGGCACTCAAAACATACTCCTCTCAAGATGATAAAAATGTATTTTAGGAGGTTCACTCATTCACCAACAAAAAGTGAAAATCAAGAGTTTATAAGAGCTCTCAGCTTCCATTCCCAAATCTAATGTGTACAAGATTCAAGAGGTATTTTAAGGGGTTTTTCAGTGGCTATGGGATGGTAGGTATATAATGTCCAAAGGAAAAGAGGGGTTAAAAACACCAACATGGAAAAATCAATGCACATTTTTTTTTGAAATTTGATTTGAAAGGAAATAGAAACACATATTTACAAGGGCATGAATGTGTGATGATTGAAAAGTGAGGGAGATAGAAAATGAAATAGGGTGAGACGATGGAATATGTACAACATGGAAGACTTCCAATAATGACACAATACAAGATGATTCAAGTGTTCTTTTTTCTCTTTTTACTCTTTTTTTCGAAAGTTGTGCTTGAAACAAGTCTCACAGTCATATCCCAACCCATGTTTGATATTCTCATGGAACTAATTTTAGTAGTTATAACACGATCAATGGTTGATGATGAATGATTTTTGACCCACCCAAGACACGACCCATTCCTTTTTTTCATTTTTTTTAATATAAGTTTTTTTCATTTTTTTGAACACTTTTAAATGACTTTTGTACACATGAAAATTACACATATACACCCCAACGATCACAGAATTACAACCTTTCCCCAACACTTGAATGGATGCTTGCCCTCAAGAATATGATGACACATTGGAAATCAATGAAAGTACGCCCAAAAATGAAGTCCATTCCCCCCACACTTAAATTTCAATAAATTGTCCAATGAAAATCCATGAAGATGTTGGGTGGGACAAGGTATTAGGCTTGTAATGTGGCTATCAAAAGAAAGGTTTTCATAGGATCAAAGGGGCTTTCAAAAGTAGGATCAATGTAAGGGTAACTGGAGGCTATTTGTCTATTCTGATTCTCATGTTGCTTAGAAAATGCCTCTATCATATTAATGCACACAAAAGATGGAAATTCAGCTAGAAGGTCCACAAAATCAAGACTCACAATTAGTGGTGAAGACACACAATGGAAAAGATGGCCATAGATGACCTTGGAATGAAGGCTAATGTTATTCCTCACGGTAGGGGAGAATCATTTTCCACCAAAAATTGTTTATTCAAAATGTTTGTTATTGACACAAAATTGTTTACCCAAGTTTGAGATAAAAATTCAATATATTTGAGTTTAAAACAAGCCTTTTGACTCCCCAAAATGGTTGGACATAATTTCAATATTGGATGATGAGTAATTATGACACCCCTTTTTTTGTTTTTAATTTTCGTTTTTTTATTAATTTTTTTTAAATTTTTTTTATTTTTAATGACACATCCACACAAAAGAGAAAATAGAAAAAAGGTTGCGGAAGAATGTTGTAAAAAAATGAGAGGGAGAGAGGAAGAATAATAAATAGAGAGAAGAAGAGAGGGAAGAGAGATTGAGGAGATAGAGAGTTAAAGGGAAAGAGGTGCCCCTTGGTTTGGATTTGGTGGGTCGTCGTTTCCATCTTGTGGTGGGTCAATGGATGTCGATGTGGAACCTGAAGTGAATGGCCTCTCATGGTGATGCTTTAACTGGTGTCTATTTACCGTGAATTTTCTTTTTGAAGAAGGGTCTTGGACTTGCACTGCACCAAATGGGTATACATTAGTAATAATAAAAGGGCCACCCCAATGAGAATTGAGCTTACCTGGGTGAAGTCGAAATCGAGAATTGAAAAGAATTACCTTTTCACCTTCATGAAATACCTTTCAAATAATGTGCTTGTCATGGATTGACTTTGCCTTTTCTTTGTAGAGAATGGATTTCTCATACGAATCGAGTCGAAGCTCCTCCAATTCAATCAACTACAACAATCTTTCTTCACCAGATTTTTCACAATCAAAATTACAAGTTTTGACAGCCCAAAATGACTTATGTTGGATTTCAACTGGTAAATGACAGGCTTTTCCAAAAACTAGCCTAAATGGAGACATCCCAATGGGTGTCTTATAGGATGTTTGATAGGCCCAAAGTGCTTCACCAAGTCTATCGGTCCAGTCTTTTCTTGTGGGCTTAACAATTCTTTCAAGCACTCTTTTCACTACTCTGTTAGAAAGTTCAGCCATACCATTTGTTTGAGGGTGATATGCAGTGGATGTTTTATGTACAACCCCATTCTTTTTCAAAAGTGACTCCATGGTTATATTACAAAAATGAGTTCCTAAGTCACTTATCAAAGCACGTGGTGTTCCGAATCGATGGAAGATATGGGTTTTGAGGAACTCACTCACAATTTGAGCATCATCTTTCCTAGTGGGTTTGGCCTCGACCCACCTAGAAACATAGTCAACGGAAAGGAGAATGTAGGATAATCCATTGGAAGGGGGAAAAGGTCCCATGATATCGATGCCCCAAACATCGAAAAGATCAAAGAAGATTAATGGCTTTTGAGGCATTTTGTTTCTTTTGGAAATTGTGCCAAACTTTTGGCAAGTGGGACATGATTGACAGCACTTGTGTGAGTCCTTGAAGAGTGAAGGCCAAATGAATCCAGAATCTAGGACCTTTCGAGAAGTCCTTTGTGGTCCAAAGTGGCCACCTCCAGGCATTGAGTGGCAGAATTCCAAGATGGAGGATTGTTCAGTTTCATCAACACATATCCTAATAACCATGTCAACCCCAGTTTTCCAAAGTTTATTATCTTCCCAAAAATAATGCTGTGAATCACTTTTCATCTTTTCTTTTTGTTATTTTGAAAAATATTTAGGGAAAACACCAGAAACCAAGTAATTGACAATTGGGGCATACCATGGTAACTTTGGAGTGAGAGATGAGAGGTGTTCAGTTGGAAATTCAGGATCAATTATTTCAGAATGAGAAGAATTAGAAATTCTACTAAGGTGGTCAACCACAGGGTTTTCATTTCCAGGTTTATCTTTTATCACAAGTTCAATTTCTAGGAGCATTAAAATCCATCTTATTAGCCTTGGTTTGGAATCACTTTTCTTAATTAAGAACTTTAATGCTAGGTGGTCTGTGAAGATGATGATTTTGGCACCTAAGAGATAGGGCCGGAATTTATCCAAGGAAAAAACCACAGCTAAATGTTCTTTATCAGTCATAGTGTAGTGTGATTGAGTTTCATCCAATGTTTTTGAGGCATAAATGATGACATGAGGAATTTTTTCTCTTCTTTGACTAAGAACAACCCCAATTGCCCTATCAGAAGCATCACACATCAATTCAAATGGTAAGGACCAATCTGGGGGTTGGATTATTGGAGCAGATGTGAGAGTAGATTTGAGTTCAATGAAGGATCTCTTGAAAGCCTCATCAAAATTGAATGTGACATCATTTTGAAGTAAACGAGTGAGTGGGAGGGAAATCTTGCTGAATTTCTGAATGAATCGCTGATAGAAACCGGCATGACCAAGGAAGGACCGAATGTCTCGAACTGATTTGGGTTCAGGAAGTGATTGGATCTCCTCAATTTTCGCTGGATCAACTTGGATACCCTCTTGAGAAATTATGTTCCCTAGAACAATCCCATTTGAAACCATGAAGTGACATTTTTCAAAATTCAGCACAAGGTTGCACTTGACACACTTTTGAAGGACAAGAGAGAGTGAATTCAAACAAGATTCAAATGACTCACCATAAATGGTGAAGTCATCCATGAAGACTTCCATGCAGTGTTCAATGAATTCGGAGAAGATACTCATCATACACCTCTGGAATGTTGCAGGAGCATTGCAAAGTCCAAAAGGCATTCTTCTATATGCATATGTTCCAAAGGGGCATGTGAAAGTAGTCTTTTCTTGGTCCTGAGGTGAGATTGGGATTTGAAAATAGCCGGTGTATCCATCAAGAAAGTAATAGTGTGACTTTCCGGCTAATCATTCTAGCATTTGATCAAGGAATGGAAGAGGGTAGTGATCTTTTTGTGTTTCAGCATTCAATTTTCGATAATCAATGCATACACACCATTTGTTCTTCACTCGAGTTGTGAGTACCTCTCCTTGTTCATTTGTGACAACAGTTATCCCACCCTTCTTAGGTACAACTTGAATTGGACTAACCCATTCACTATCAGAAATTGGTAGATAATACAAGATTGAAGAAGCTTGGTGATCTCTTCCCTAACTACCTCAAGGATGAGTGGATTAAGTCTTTTTTGTGGTTGTCTAATTAGTTTGGATGATTCCTCAAGATGGATGTGATTCATGCAATGGGCAGGGTTGATTCCTGGTATGTCATCTAGGGTCCAACCTAAGGCCTTTTTGTTTTCCTCTAACACTTGATAAAGTTTAGACTCCTCTATTTCAGTAAGTGTGGCAGAGATAATGACAGGATATGAGTGATCATGGAAGAGGAATGCATATTTCAGGTGTGCAGGAAGAGGTTTCAGATCAATCTCATCTTTCACTTTTGGTATAGACAACTCAGAAATGGAGGAAGGGACTTCAGTTTCTTCATATTCATTTTTCTCAATTCTGTCCAAGGTGGAGCAGTAGAGATCAGAGTTGATGTGGGATTCAAGAGAGTTTTCATGTTCCTCTAGATTGATGGAGACTATGAATGAGAGGTCCACATCAACTTCACCATTTATGACTTTGTTAATCATGGTGCATATTTCACCAGATACTTTATCATTAGAACATGAATAACATGGTGGATTGGGGTTTGATTGACTCTTAGAAGTGTCCTCAGAAGCATGGATTGAGAATGCAGAGTGATCCTCAGATGGGTATCACATGGATTGGAAAATGTTGAACTTGGCCAGTTGGTCACCGAATTCCATGGATAAGATGCCTGAATGGACATCAATCTTGGTTCTCGCAGTCATGAGGAATGGTCTTCCTAGAATTAGGGGAGATCGAGAAGAGGTCGTCTCACCTTCCATGTCAAGGACATAGAAATCAGCTGGGAAGATAAGATCATTGACCCGAACAAGAACATCCTCAATTATCCCCTCAGGACTGGAAGTGCTTCGATTGGCTAATTGAATGACAACACCCGTTGGGTGCAAGGGACCTAGACCAAGGTTGGAGAAAATGGATTTGGGCATGACATTTATTGAGGCTCCAAGGTCTATGAGTGCATCATCAAAGTTGGAACTCCGTATTTGACATGGAACCATGAAGGTCCCTGGATCTTTGAACTTCATGGGAATGGACTGTTGGGTTGAAACATTTTCAATGTTCCTAAGTTGCCTCATATGGGTGCACAATTACTTAAGAAACTTGGCATACTTAGGGATTTGTTTGATGGCATATAAGAGGGGGATGTTCACTTCAACACGTCTAAACATGTCAAGCATTTCAGGATCAGGTTCAAAGGACTTCTAAGGCTTGGAGATGTCTTGAGGAAAAGGAATTGGGTTCCTTAGAGGAATGGAAGGAGGTGAAGGAGTGTATTCAAGTTCCTTTTCCAGCTTTTTGTTCTTTTGATTTTCTAGATCAACATCAAAAGGGGAGGTAGAGCAATCAGCATGGGGCATAGCAATTTGCTTTCCCGATCTAAGTGCAATTGCACTTACATTACCCTTAGGGTTGGGTAATGGTTGAGCTGGGAGTTGGGATGAATTGGATGGTTGTTGCTGGCTAAGGTGGGATGCAAGATGACCTATTTGGGTTTCAATCTTCTTGAGGCTAGAATGGGTGAATGAAGCAAGATCCTCTACAGCACTTTCCCATGGTTGTTTAGAAGAAGAGGCTTGTCCCAAATTGGGTTGGCCCTGATTTTGGTTCTTGGGAAAGCGATTGTATTGGGTGGGGAATTGGGAAGGCTCGTTAGGATAGTGGAATCCAGGAGGAGGATTGTTCCTTTGGGGTTGAGGAACAAAAGTATAAGGTTGATGGATGTTACCACCACTTTGACCATATTTGAACTGGTTTGGATTTTGATGAGGGAACTGAGGAGGATGAGAAATGGGATTACCATACCTCAGAGGTGGGTTAAAGGTAGAAGAGAAGGGCTCATAGTGGGGTTAGTTGAAGTTTCTAACAAACTGACCTGATTGTTGAGGGTTGAAGTTTCGCTGAGCATATGCCTCATTGAGCTCCATTGGACTAGATAAATCAGATGGATCATCTTGAAGTTGTGGACATGTGTCAGTCGGATGAGATTGAGAGTTGCAGATTCCACAATTCTTGATAGGTCCATGGAATAGTTACTGTGGAGAAGACGAGGTTGGGGCTTTGGTAGCCACCGCTAGTTGACGCACAAGACCTGTAAGTTCACTCATCCACTCAGTCATCTTGTTGGGCTCTATGGATTGATTCTCTTGGGCTTGTTTCACTTGAGCATGTGCTCGAGTATGGAATTGCTGCGTGTTTGCAGCCATGTTGCTTATGAGTTCTCATGTAGCTGCAGGGGTTTTGTCAACAAGAGCACTGCCACTTGCGGCATCAATGAGAGTTCCCTCCATAGGAAATAACCCCTCATAGAAGTATTGGATCAGGAGTTGGTTAGGTATTTGATGGTGTGGACAAGTTGCCACAAGATTTTTGAACCTCTCCCAATACTCATGGAGTGATTCATTAGGGAATTGACAGATGCCACTTATTTCCTTTCGGATAGAAGTTGTTCGGGAAGCGGGAAAGAACTTCTCAAGGAAATGTCTCTTCATGTCAACCCATGAGTTTATGGAACCAGGTGGGAGGTAGTAGAGCCAAGACTTGGCAGAATCCGCTAGGGAAAAGAGGAAATCTCTATGCTTGATTTGTTCTTCAGAAACCCCTTGAGGCTTCATGGTAGAGCATACTACTTGGAACTCTTTAAGGTGAAGATGTGGATCCTCACCGGCTAGCCCGTGAAAATGAGGGAGAAGATGAATCAAACCCGATTTGAGTTCGAAGTCAGCTTCAATGTTTGGATATTGAATACCAAGAGGTTGGTAATTCATATCAGGGGCAGCAAGTTCTTTCAATGTTTGTTCCCTAGGATTGGCCATATCTAATTCAATTGGTAGGGCAATGATTAGTTCTTGGGTGATTTGGTTATCCCTAATGGTCCTCCTAAGTCGATGAAGAGTTCAATCAATTTCAGGGTCAAAAAAACCTGAGGGATTGTTTGGGAGGCTGCGGGGAATTCAGAGATATTTATAAAGGATGAGGATGATGGGTTTTCCTTTGTATTTTTTCAGTTTATGATTTTTAAGAGGAAGACATGTTTTTCTTTGTGTGTTTTTTTCAATTTTTTTTAAAAATTTTGATTTTTTTTGGTTTTTTTACAATAACCAGAAACTAATGACTACATAAAGAACCATCCCCGGCAACGGCACCATTTGAAAGTGCGGTCGATTGTCGCCTATCGACCAGTCAAAATTCCGGTTCTCTGCTAATGTGTATAGCAGCAATCGAGTCGAATCCTCGGCGATGATACTTTGTAATAGTTGTTTGTTTTTAGTTGATTGTATTTTGATTAGGGGGGTTTGTTTGCAGAGCTTAATTGAAATGATTTATGGATGATGTTTGATTAACCAAATTGATAAAGATTAGGGTGAGTTCATCATTGGGGAGTTAAGCATGTGATATCCTTGTGCCTTACTTTGTATTGCATTAAATTAACACCCATGTCATAAGTTGACGTTGATTGGAATTCCTAAGTTTGAAGGCTTTAATCCAAGCCTTAACTTAACTTAGGGTTCTAATGTCAATCAAAACTTATTTATGGTAGTGTATTTATGGTTCCAATAATCCATGGAAACCACTCGTTAAACAAAACACATCATTAATCCATGACATATTAAGTTTAACATACACAATATTAATTTAAAGAATACTCATCGAGCAAAACTCTCAATCACTTAACATCCCCGAATTATAACTCACCCTAATGAGAGATTTACTCATACATTTGGATGTTTAATATTCTGGTTAAAATAATTATGATGATAAATTAAGAATAGAAGAAAAAGAAAGGGATTAGAAAAGAGTGGTACGTTGACACACACACACGAACGATGATGATAATTAAAAACGGATTTTCGATTGAATGAGGAAGCAAAAGAAGGGAAGGGGATTCAACTGAATTTAAACTATTTTAGGAAAATAAATATTAAACTAAAGAAGGTGGATGATAATAAGAGATATTGAAGATGTAACTTGCATTAAAATAGAATTACAAAGAAAGGGAATTACAAGATTACTAAAATGAAGAACACAAAAGTAAGTGAAAACAAAGAGAGGAGGAAAGGTCTCTCAAGTGAAAACATGAGTATGGCAGGTCCTCCCAAGCCTTTGACAAGGCTTTGGTCATGCCAATATGATATCCCCTCTTCTGAAATGCCAACCCCTCTCAAGGAGAGAAGGAGAGAGTATTTATAGCCCAAGGAGTGGACTGTTTGCATTCCCAATCTGTCCCTCCACTTCCATCGCCCATTTGGCAATTCAGATAGCCGAATCATCAAATATCTCCTTCTTCCAAGTTGTAGACAATAATTTTTGCCGACTACTCTCAAAATTTGGAGTCATTTGGACCTAAGGATGAAACGTTATGTCCGGATGCATAAAAAAACATTAACTGTCCATTTCAATCCAGTCTTTTTGAAGTCCATAATGTGAAACGGTTTTTGAATATTAAGATGCCTTAAAATACGAATGGTTTATTCAACAAAGTCGTCCGCCTACATCTCCTCTTTCACACTGAAAAATATCAGCTCGCTTGGATGATTACATCAGGATATATGTCATGCATACTATACTGATTTTCATTCTCGTCCAGAATGGTGGGCTGGATTTTAAAGATTTATTTGGGCCCACTGTACTTGGATTTGGGCCACGGAATTTTTATCCAAGATGACATGTAGTCTCCCCCGAATTATGGTGGAGAGTTAAGGTTTTTGGACTTCTGTATTGAGCCCAGTAAATAAATTTTCAAGGCTGGTCCAGTTTGTTCACAGATTCTTTGGTCTTGTTTGTGAGGACCATATGACCCTCCAAATTGCAGAATTCGATCATGGTGCCTTCTAATGAAATGTTGTATATTGAAAGGATAATCCAAAAAAACAAGAACCACACAATTTGGATCAGTATAGTGGTAGTTATAATTAAAACATTAAACTGACTCAATTTGACAACTTCTAAAAATGCTCAAATATTATACTTAATATTAAAACATTAATATTTCACACAAATTATGCACATTTCATATAAAATAAGTAAAGGGGGAATATAATAAGTCATGAAAATATTAATAACATCACTTACTCTTAAAGTGTATTCCCTAGTGATTTGGGGTTATTATCGGGGCTTACTCATGAGGAATATTCCATTTGGCTTAGTTTGATTCGGGGCCTACATCAAAAGAGTATTCCCATAATCAGTTGGTTTCAGGATGACTCCTGAGAAGGATTACCTTAATTGGTAGGGTCTTACCATTGGAATGAGGCCCGAGGGTTAGTATGATTGGAGAATACTCTTGAGGAGGGGGCCCTTTTAGGATATTTTGGGGCTTACTCTGGAAAAGGATGACCTTAGGATAACATGATAGGGACTTACTCCTAAAATTGAATCCCAAAGTATTTGGGATCATGTGGATGTCATGACCACCATCTACCTATAATCCCACATGATTCATTCTCAGTATGAGGAACAAGAGGAAATGGTATGTCCAAGAAACCACATGATCCTCTTTTCCATGAGGTTTTATACATGGCCTTGAAGAATCATGCTGAGGGAGCACTTTGAAGGAAAGTGTTAGGAAGATTCAAATGATTATTATATGTCGAAACATGAATCCAACTGTGTGGATTACGTGATCATGATTACCCGCTAATCCAACAAGTCATGGTGAGTCAAGATTGAATTTGATGGATAGTAAGAAGTCAAAGATATGGAAAACCACACTTCTCCTCCTCTACTAGTGTAAGAGGTTGGGGGTATGGGAGGGAGGGGAGAATACTCTAGTTCCCATCCCCTCTCTAACCCAGTAGCCAAGGGGTGAGGAGGAGTTGGATTGAAACATCCTTCAAGAAAGGATAAATGATTACTCCATGAGGGACGCCCTAAAATTGGTTATATGATAAGGGGTGGGATATCATTCCATGTTGAATGGATACACAAGTATTATCCTCTCCTTATTTTCTTGGAACTGGAGGCTCTAGGTCTTAAAGATTACGAGGGTAGGACATGGTACTAACCCTGGTATTTGATATCGAGAACTCCTTGACACCGTCCCTGGGGTTGAGGACCATGTGACTAAGGAAATGAAAAGCCACATGCACCCTGAAGACCCTAATCATCTAGAAGGAAAAGTGTGGGAATCCTATGACCAAAGAAATGAAAATACAAATGGGATACATGATGATGTTCCCATTTTTCATGGTATTTCATTTTTTGAGGCTTTGGTGGAGGTTTTAACTTGATCTCACATAGATAAGGGATCCAAAGGAAGAGTGGACATGCCATGGATGGCTTTGATGAAGGCTCATAGAGTGGCTCACGTATGTCCTAGACATAGGTACTGGGATCAGGTCCTCAACTTAGGTCCTTGGCTAAGGTACTTGGCTTAGGTACTTGTCATAGGTACTTGGATCATGTCTTTGGCTTGGGTTCTTAGTTCGGGTCCTTAGCTCAGGTCCATGGCTCATAACCATGGCTCAGGTCCCTAGCTAGGGTCCTTAGCTAAGCTCTTTGGCTCAGGTCCTTGGCACATGTATTTGGCACATTCCCTTTTCTTACATCCTTGCATTCTAGACCTTCATGTGACTTTGATCCAAGTTTTTCCCTTTTAATTCTCTCTTCTATTAGGATTTGAAGAGCTACATGAGATATTTTAGAAGACCTGGGTGAATGGGGCTATGTGAACAAATCTTGAGGGATTCTTCTAAATTCTTAGTCATACAAATGTGGGGCCAAATGGTATTATTTATAAGAAAATATGGAACCCTGGGTTAGGGAGTTACTCTACTTGGGTCATTGACCTTGGTCCTTGGATCAGGTCACACAGGTACTTTGATTAGGTCCTTGGCTCAGGTACATGGCTAAAGTCATCTTTTCAAGTCCTTGGATTAGTTCCTTGGCTCATGTCTTTGGCTAAGGTCCTTGGATTATGTGATGTAAATCCATTTATAAAATTTATCCATCTTCCAAGTGTAATAACTTTTGATATATAAGTCTGGTTGGGATCCATGGCCAGAAAAATTGAAGGTATTAGGGAGATCTATGCTTATTGATATTGTTAATAAACCAAATTTTCACTAAAGGAACATGAAAATTGTATTTTATTTCCTAAACACATTTTTATAATCTATCTTATAAATCCAAAGCCTATTTCTAGAGGGGTTTCATTAATATTATCCCCCATTGTAAAGTAGTCTTATGCAACATGGAAATACAACATATATCTTATATTTATATGGAGACACATCTCTACTCAAACCTGAAATATGTTGTCTAAGTAAGGGTCATATCATGAATTTTTCAGAAAAGTGCATGAAATTCAATTTCTTTGTCAACAAAAGCCCCCCCTTAAAATTAAATTCATTTGAAATGAAAAAAGTATCTGGTTTGAAGTTAGCAATATGGAATATTGATGCATTCCAACATCATTTAGTGGGTTTTAGAGATACATCAAGTGTGGAGGGATGCCCAATTTTTTTCGAATCTAGGGGACCTAACAAGAATAGTTTTATTATTTCTATGATTATATGGACAACCCAAAAAAATTACATCTTTTTATTTCATTGCCATAATTTTTTCCTAATCTCCATATGAAGGAGACATAGTGGGCGAGACTAGGATTTTTGTTAGGACTAAATTTTCAGGTTTTAGACAAAACATGTTTTGCACCTTTTATCTTATAATTTCTCAACTTTTTTCTAAATAATATGGAGTTTTGGTCTAAAAATTTGATACTCACCTTGTTTCCAGATTTCCCTTTATAGATTTTCAACCAAGTCAGTATTATGTCTCATTTTTCAAGTTGTTTAAAATCATGAATCTTTGACTAATGAGACTAGTGTTTTAGGTCAAACAGTGTTGACTGTATGCTTTAAAATGATGACCCAAACAAGGCTTGTTACCCACGAATGTTCCAACATTCTTCAAATATCTGATGGGGGATCTTGAGCCATGATTTTGTGGTTATAATATCTAAAACAATATATTAGGTAATATTGGATGTCACTATTAAGGAATAATTTACCACTGTTTAAAACCCAATTTGTTGGTTGTTTAATGAAAATCCAATTGGGGTGTGTTATAGAATAGTCGAATAATGTCATCCTTTAGCTGAAACACGCTGAAATTTATGATAAAATTATACAAAGCCAACTAGGGAGTACATTGATTACTTTTATATTTGATGTATTGAATATTAATAAAACTTATTATCACGTATTTTCTTTATTATTCATGACTCTATTGTAATAATTTCATAGAGTTTATGTCATACTGATAAAGTCATAGAAGATCCCCGGTATGATGATAACCTTGATGTGCTATGATGATATTCTGAAATAATGTTTTATCCTTGGATAACATATTATGATGGGACACATAGTACCTAGACTATTGGGTGAGAGTAACCCTAAGTAGACAAGGATTCTTCTCCTAAAGTTCTCACTTGGTAATCTCCAGGATGGGAGAGTATGAGAACAGACCCACAAATTGGAATTCTATATGTTTTGTTGTCATTGGATATTATAATCAATGATCAAGTGTGATGGTACTTAGAATTTAAGAATATTATTAATGCATGTTATCAGTCACATACATAGATGTATTTCATCAACCATGATGATAATAGTTCATGCTGATGTCGGACATGTTGGGTGTTTCATGAGTGAAATGTCATTAATGAATAAGTCGATGATGGATTTTTCACTTCAATCTTTATGAAAGTTGATATCTCGACCCTTTTATTGGACTAGAACCATCACATTAAATTCCATGGTCATGGTGTAATGAAGTGTTTATTTTATATAGTCATGGAATTACATATCGAGCATATATTTTGGTGATATAAATTTTAATTTTTCGTTATGCGATATTCACACAAAGTGATTATATTACACAGTGATCATTCAAATGTGGTTTTCGATGTTGCAATATTATGTTCTTTCGCTTGGGCACCTGGACCCATTGCTAGATAGTAATATTGGATTTTAGGCAATCCCTCTAACTGTGTTTTCATGACACATCAAGTTGATTATATTTTTAAAGTTTATTTAAAGTAAATGGTAGAACCTAGGTGGTCTCTCAAGGATAGTTGGATTTTTAAAGTGTCTGTTTTTAATAAAGATTACTAAAAGACGATTTTTTGAAAATTGTTTTAAAAATAAAATAACTTAGTTAAAGAGATTAATAGTTGATAAATAAAGGTTGTGTTTTAAGAATTATGGGATAAAGAGTTTATTTCAAGTTCACTAAACATTTTTTTAGTTCATTGTTCTGAAAATTACACACGATTTTATGGAATCCTGTGGTTTAGGGTAATCCTGATCTCAATTCCCCTCATTCCCATTAAAATGATGCACAAAGAACCAAACCATAACACAATAATCATGTTGTCAAGGTTTGGATCTCAAGAAAATAATAAGGGCTACCAAATCATACTAATATATTATGTATGTGTGAGAGAAATAAGAAGCATATATTGTCCAATTATAGAAACCCAAGATTCCCACTTAAATCTCAACCCAATCGATATTGAAATGAAAAGTGTTACACATAAGTGTACCAATGAAATGCATTATAGCGAGGATCATGGTAAGATAAAACTAAAATGAAATGTTTCACACACAAATTACACCAAACCATCAAAATAAAATGTTCCAGAACTCCCTTTACAAGATATGTATCTCTCTTTAAATGATCATCCACTGTTTGGATTTCAATCGAGAGGAGGAGGAGGATCGGTTGGAACTTCACCTTCATCCATGACCCCCCTATAGAGATAGGGGACTCCCAAAATTATTGTATGAGAAGATAAATCCTTTGGGTCTCCAAAATGGCAGATCTTTTCTCTTGGTTTGATCTTTAAAATGGGGTGCCCAGGGTGCCATTTATAGGCAAAGTGGAAGGTGGTTTTGAGTACATAGATCTCCTAAAATCACTTTTCCCATAGTTTTTGGCCTCTAGAAAGTCTTATTTTGATTTGGACAAAAATAAAAAGTAATTATTACAACTATTTACTATATCCACAAAAAAATTTGAATTATTTGGATGCAGAAAAATCACGATATGGATGAAATATAGAACACAACTTTTGACTTTGGGAAGATTCGGTTCCCTTGAAAGATCAGTTTGGTTGGGAATTTTAATGGATGAATTGGGATTGGGTTTTTCTGAAGAGTTGTATACCAATGAATTTTGGATCATCTTTCCAAATGTGAGACCAATTTAATTCATTTATCATCTTCAATGTCTATTTGAGTCTGCTAGATTTCTTGGAATCTTACACATTTTGTCCCATTTTTCATAAAATTCATCTTGGGCCCTCTAAATTACCACCAACTACAATGAAAAATTAAAAACAAGTGAAATAACACATTTTAGTAATGATAAAAATTATTTTTTAAAATCCGAACTAAATTTATTTTTTTATAATATTTAAAATTTATAAAAAAATCATTTTAATATAGAGGTTTTATGGGGAAATAAAACAGTGAATCACAGTGTGATCACACCCCTACACCTAAACATTTTCTGTAATTCCCCAAACCTATGTTCTAATGGTGTAATTAATATTAATGTCATTTTTTTCTTATTATTATTATATTAAAATAAATGAATATAATTTATATGAACTAATGGAATATGAAAATACGATATACATTTTATTTAATAAAACAATGATACGTTACAACATTACACATCAAACAACTTCTACTACTCTAGGAAAATCATAAAAATACCAACCAAAACAAATAGTTCTCCACTTAGTAACATAAGATGAAATATTAATTAGACCTCTTCCTTTGGTTCTACCATATTTATAATAACAACAACTAGAAGAATAATTCAAATAATGAGAATAAAAGGAATGTACACAACCATTTTTGATGCAGGAGAACACTACTGATTTCTATTCCATTAATACCAATAGACATGGGTATTTATACTTCTTTTTATAGCCATTGTAAAATAAGTAGCTTTTGGGATTTAATTTTAAGTGATCATTGATGTTTATATTGAACTATTATAATTTTATATCCATGAAATATTTTAAGTGTTAAAATTTTAAATGTTTTAAATTATTACTTTCAATCAAATAATAATATTGATTTAATTGATGGATAAATTGTAATATTTAGATTTCAAAATTACAACATGGGTATTTATACATTTTTAGTAACCATAGGTGTTTTAATGGTTGAGTAATTGAAAATTTTAAAATGAATTGAAATTTATATTTGTAAGATGTAAAATTAACAACATGCAATGTTATAATTATTAATTGGATAATAAATCCTTAGAAAATAATAATAATGGAAAAATAATTTTAAAGTATTAAAAATATATACATATAAGAATATTTTATTTTTATTTTTTCTATGTTATACATATAGAAATATATATATTGTATATAATAAAATGATATTATTTTGAATTGTTATTTTAATAACATTTTTCCAAAAAAATTGGCTAAGTACCCAAAATCAGGAGTAGCCTTATTGGCCAAGATCTCAAGGTCCAGTGGGGACTTAGCACAAGTCCACTCTAGTAGATAAATGAGAAAACATTGTATAGTCTTCTCTAGGTCGTTCAATGACCTCTGTGTAGGGTCCAAGTCAAGAGCGTGTAGTGTTTAGGGAAATGCCTGTGGGGGAGTCCTATGTGTAAAGACACCATAGTGTGTCTGTTCATTTCATCGAACTAAGGAAACCCACACCATACCTTATAAGGTTGTCCAAAAATGTGAATGGTTTTGATGGGGAATTTTTTTAAGTGAGAGATCAAATCTCGACTGCACAATCGATCCACACATGATCCCAGGAATCCACACCATTTTCCAGTTAGAACCCCTCCACCTCAGTTTAATGAAAGGGGTTTTTCCATCAGTTGGATCTGAGAAGGATTATTCAGACTATCCCCTTTAATCCTACGAAGACCCACCTTCTAAAAATTCTGGGGTTAATCTCAACCCTATAATCAGACCGAAAAAACCCCATCCCTCCATCTGGTTTACCTTCTTCCTCCCACATAGAACTCCTTTACGCTGGACAGGACATGCCATCAGATATATCCCAATACTTAGATTGTGTGGCTATAGTCTCGACCATCTATCCGACTTTCTTTCTCTCTTACTGAGTCGTGCCTCAACCATCCACCCTGCACCAGTCTGTGTCGCACTATAGGTTGACCACCAGCCCTCCTTTTTCCTTCAACCCATGATTCTCTCAATTTTTATCCTTGGTCCCATCTAGTTTTCTTTTTACACAAGTCTAACACAATTGGTTTTATTTTAAGACAATACCCCATCAGATTCCGCTTCAAGTTTCAAATATATATTTATAAGATGTCCATCAATCAGATTGTTCATCACTTTCCACTAATCATTGATTTCGTTATCTTTGTCTTGGTCAATTTCGCGTTTCAATTAAAAACTTTCCAAATTGAAACATCGGTTTTAATATATGTATATATATTCAACCCTCTTTGCACCTAATTCTACCAGACCCTCTTCCTCTCAAAGCCTCATTTTCTTGCTACTCGAATTTTAGAAGCCCACAACCCCTCTTTTGATCTAAAAACATGTAAGAGTTTAATTATTTTGTTCAATTATGCGGTTATACAGAATTATACATATATATGAAATAATATGTATTTATATAACTTAAAATTTTAAAAATACATATATGATAATGGTTTCTGAATTTAAATTATTATTTCTAAATATTATGGTTTGTAATGGTGCAATAAAATTACTTTCATTTCATTATTTTATTTAAATTATGTAAGTGTCAAAATTATTTTCATTAGTGTATATATATATATAGATTTTTACATATGTATCTAATAATACTTATTTTATTTATTTTATATTAACTAAAACCATGTACAAGATATTATTAATTTTATTTTTAGATTGTATTGAAAATGGATAATTTTAGTTATGGTTATTATATAATGAGTTATATATTTATATGTATATATATTTTCCTATATACACATATATAACTTATTATTTTCATATATTTATACATGTATGTTAAGGGTTTTAATCTTAAACTTTCTTTAAAAAAATTATGTATGTAAAGGCTCAACAAGTTATTTTGTTTACAAAGTTATACACAAATATAAATTTATATATGTTTCTTTATTTTCAGAATTTATTGGATAAGTGTCATGTTTAAAATCTAATCTCTAAGTGTGTGAATTAAAGGATTTATTACATTTCATAAAATTATCATCATTATACAAGATGTAAATATGTGTAAATGTATATTTTAATCTTATATCATTCTATATAACTTAATATTTTCATATGTAATGAAGAATGATTTTTGTTTAGAATTTTAATTCAAAGTCTATGGATTCCATGAATTTAGTCTCATTATTGGTCAATTTGTGTTGATTATAATGATATATATGTGTTTGTGTATATATGAATATATATATATATATATATATGCATTTATATAATAATATTTCCATATTTTAGATTTTAGTAAATAGTGGTTTTGTTTTAAAGTGGGTTTCTAGGCTAATATGATTGTTTACCAAAGGGTTTGCTTGAGTTTTCAAAAACATCATTTTATTTTTATGGTATACATATATTTATGTATGTACATACATGTAAATCAATTTTATTTAATAAATAGGTTTAATGTTTCTTTCCAAAATCTATATACAATTTGAATTTTTTTAATTTCTCAACTTATGGTTTATGTTTATGTGTACCCTTATTTCTAAATGATAATAGTTATCATTTTATGTGAAAAAACCCAAACAACCCCTTATTGTATGTGTGAAAGCTATCATTTCATGAGAAAAACTTCATTCACAACTCTTGGTATGTCATGCATTGTTAGTTATGGCCACAATCTAATTTATAAAGGACACCCCATTCGTTTTAGAGAGGATGTATGTATTTGATTATCCTATTTATTTGTGCATTACAAATAAGGAAATTTATTTAATGTATGAGATTAATCCTTCATGATATTACATTAAATGATTTATGATTATTTTGATGGAATATTTAAATATCATTTAATTCCTTACACAGAATGTTTAGTGATTATGTCTATAGATTGAAGAGAGTTATTTACATTGTACATGTATATGATGTTTATGTTTAACCCCATTCATAAGGGTAATGCATTGAACTTAGTAAGTGGAGTGTGGGCCCGTAATATCCCCTTGATGCATTGGTAGGTCTCCTAAGACAAAATAGAATTGGGTTTTGGTCGAGGCCATTCCCCAGATTTTTCAGATGTCTTTGCTGAGGCCTTGACTGCAGTGACCCATACTTGATGTACATGGACATTACATTACTTTTGTGGAATACTTAATACATAACAAAAATAAACACTCAAGGACCGTATTAGTTTAGTGTTTTTGGAAACTCTAAAAAATAATCTTCTAATCATGGTGAAAGATCTTAAAAATCTCCCAAAAAGATCTCCCCCTTTGGTTTTATTACCTAAAACCTTTCATTATATCAGGGGAATAATAAAACAAAAAAATGGTGACCTCAAATTCTCAGTAAGGGTAAACATATAGAACATAAAACAATCCATATACATTTGAATGCAAAAACATGAACATAAAATCTAAACATCAAAATCTTGAGAAAACATATAAATCTTGGAAGTAAGTAAGTAATATATCATAAAGGAACATCAATGACGATAAAATAGCATGGGAATAAAACATGTTATTGTGTAAAACCATTAAGAACATGATATGATTTCTATAGTAGCCAAGGCATTACTGCCAAGACCATCTTAGTGGACAAAGTCCCTTTCTAAATCGAGTTCACTCCTCATTCAAGTCCTGTATCACTGAAAAAGATTAGCTTACCATTCTAGCCATGTCTATCTCTGGAGATATAAATCATTACCAAATTCATTGGAGGTAGATATAGGTTTCACCCATCTCATAATGAAACCATTCTTATGTATTCCACAAAATCATAAATCATAGCATAACCCATGTAATAAAAATGGGATTCTTAAACATCATGCCATCATAACATAATCCATAAAAGATAAAAAAAACTTAATAAAAATAATTTCATCATAACATTATCAAATCAATGTAATTATATGGATTGAAACAGAACCCTATATTATATTAGATGGAAAATAATTTCGATAAAACACTTGAACTACATTCCTGAAGAAAATAACCTTTATTCTTCAAAAAATAAATTTCCTTTCTCAACATGTTATAAAATTTTAAACTAAAAGTTGTTGATATAAGATAAACTTGAAAACATTTAAAGTAAGATTCGTGGAAATAATTTTATATAAAATCATAAAAATATGTTCATGCCGTATAAGTTAAAAAAACATTCTCCTCGTACTTTTGTCGGAAAAGTCAAAAAGTTTCTCGTGTGGTTAACAAAAGATAGATTTCTTTTATAAAATCTGGTAAAATTCAAAAATGGGTAAAAAGGAAATTAAAAATACATGATTTTTTTAGAAAACATGTTCATGGATGATAACAGTAACCCCAGTAAATACTTACGAATAAACAATCTCAGATAAAAATGAGATTGGAAAAGATATCCCTTACCTTAGGTCTGATATGCTTCGTACGTATTTTCACCTCCTATATAATGATTTAAATAATTTCATTTACTTATTAAAGAATCATATTCATTGTTATTATATCATATATGGTTTATTTATGACATTATATTACCCATTCTTTTGTAAATTCAATGTTAAAGCAGTGTTTTGTGTAAAATCATTTTATTTATCATACGTGTTTGGACTTGTTGTTCTTTATATTATTAATACTTTTATCATGATTTAATTACTTAAAATATGTAAATCATGATTTATATATCATATTTATTCAGTATATATATATATAATAGATAGATGAATGAAATGAAATACATCGTGCATGGAGACGGTAGGCCGTATGTACGCATGAACGCTGTTTTCGTTTCCTAATTGGCTTGAATGGACGAAAGAAGATGAAATATATATATAAATAAATACAGTAGCTTCATTATGTCATATATTTCATTATTATAAATTATATATACTTTATAATTATTCCTTAATGGTTAACATTGAGAATGAATCTCATCGCGTCGTGGAGACGGTAATCCATACATACGTACGAGCGATGATATCGTTTCCATAATTATTGAATGGAATTGGAGTGGATGATATAGTATCTCATAATAATTATGATGTTATAATAACCATATATATTAATTCTTTACACCATTAAACCCATCCATGTAAGGTGGTGGTGGAAAAATGGATTACACCATGGCGTGGAGACGGTATTCCGTACGTACGCACATGCGGTGATTTCATTTTCCATAGGATGGATAGAAGGTGAAATGGTGTCGTTTAATATTTATAATAACATATCAGTATATTAGTGATACTTATGTTATTAATTTATATTGAAAAAACTAAAGAAGAAGAAGTTGAAGAAGAAATAAACTTGAAAGAAGCGGTAGAAGAGATTACCTCTTCGTCGACGCAACCCTTTTAAGCTACCCCTTAAGGCACTAGAGTTGGTATTTTGAGGAGACCAGAACCTCTAAAATGTTTCTAGAGAAGTTGAGAAGGAATATGGTAAGGGTGTTTCTGATCTTGAAGGCTCAAAATTCTGTGAAGAGAAGAGGGAGGGGGTTCCATTTTATTAGGGAGGAGAGGGCCACTTTATAAAAAACGTAAATTATTATTTTATAATAAAGTAATATTCAGTTTATAATGGCTCCAAAGTGACTTATTTAGAAGCAAATGTGGGGATGGGTCGAAAGATTCGCAAAAAATAGGTTCCAGACAAGTTTATTTTACAATATTTACCTTATCATTTAGATTTAACTCTGTGTTAAATAATTTAACTTTTACTGTGTCTTCTTGTTTTCTTACACTATATGGTTAATAAACATACTATAACAAGCCATCCAAACCCCAAGTGGTTCATTATTAATATAAAGAACCTTATCTAAGTCATTTGGATGATCCTTAAATTTTTAGGAATATAATCACCATTAATAATATAATATTTTTTTAAAAAACTATTTTATGTCAATTATGAAACAATATGGTAACTGAATATTGTGAAAATCATAACATAATTATTATTTAGAAAAATGTTAATTTAATCAATACTAACATGTCATATTAACCTAAAAAATTAGTGTAATTTTTAAAATGTCTCAAATTATAATTATTTGGGGATTTATAACATCAATTATGTTAATATTTCATTAATAAGTTAATTAGTATATCATCATTATGTCATAAATAACTTAAATTATATAATGTCTAAAAAATATAAATAAAACAAAAATATGTAGGAAATTTTTATAACTTTCTAATTAATATTTATAGTCGAATTTATATTCTTTATAACACTATTTTAAAAATGATATAGTTATTAAACATTGATTTTAACTATTTTAACTCTTATTTAAATAAAATAATAATAAATGTCCTAATCTAATACAACTGAACATAAAGGGTAATATTTTATTCCTAATTTTGTTTTTGGTCGAATTAAACTTATCTAATAGAATTATAACATGTGTTAGGATACTAAAAATATCATTTTTACCCTTAATTACCTTATTTACTTTTAACTGTGGTAAATAAAAGTAAAAAGTCACTATTCACCAAATATTATTTTTATCATATTGAACCACATTTTACTCCATGATATTAACCATGTCTGTAACACCCGAGACTTTTATGTTATATAAATCATCAAAGGAATCTTTTTCTACACAGCACTTGCTTGGCTTGCTTTACACGCAATCGCGACCTTCCTCGATAGCTTTCGTCGTACGCAATACCGAGTTTCACTAAATAAATATATGCTATTAAAACTAGCCGTTATGAATAGTAATAACCACTTTTTGAAATTTTATAAATTTTATTTTTCAAAATGGACTTCATTTTTGGACTCAGAATATCGAAATTAGCCTAGGGTGAAATTTTGGTATTTTTCTGAAAACTTTCAATTTTTGATGAATAGTGAAACCACTAAGTGGTAGGTTAAAAACCGAATTTTGCATAAAACTTAATTTTACCGCTTCTGTGAATGGAATTTCAAAAATCCGAGAGACACGGTTAATATCAAGGACTAAAATGTGGTTCAATGAGATGAAAATAATTTTTTGGTGAATAGTAACTTTTTACTATTTTTACCGCGGTTAATAGTAAATAGGGTAACTAAGGGTAAATATGATATCAATATTACCCTAACACATATCCTAATTCTATTGGACAAGTTTATTTCGACCAAAGACAAACTTAGGAATAAAATATGACCATTTAGGCCCACTTGGATTAGATTAGGACATTTATTATTAATTTATTTAAAGAAGGGTTAAAAGAGTTAAAATCAAAGTTTATTTACTAAAACATTTTTAATATGGGGTTATACATAAGATAAATTCGATTGTAAATATTCATTAGAAAGCTAAAAAGATTTCCTTCATGATGGTATTTTATTTGTAATTTTTAGACATCAAATAATTTAATTTAGTTTTGACACAACGATGATGCAGTAATTATCTTATTAATGAAATATTGACATAATTGATGTTATAAACACAAAAATAAATGTAATTTGAAAATTTTTATGCATTACACTAATTTTCTAGGTTACTATGATATATTAATGTTGATTTAATCAACTTTTTTCGAACATTTAATTCTGTTATGACTTTCACAAAAATCATATATCAAATAGTGTCAAAATTGACACAAAATAGTTTTTAAATCAAATATTATATTATTAATTGTTATTTTATTCCTAAAAATCTAAGGTTCGGCCAAATAACTTAGATAAGGATATATATATTAATAATAAACAATTTGGGGTTCGTTTGGCATGTCATAGTAAGTGTATTAACCATATAGTGAAAGAAAACAAAAAGACACGGTAAATGTTAAATTATTTAACTTAGAGTTAAATCTAATTGATAAGGTTAAAATAATATCCTAAACTTGTCTAAATTCTATTGGTTGATAGGCTTTCGACCCTTCCCCACTTTATCTTCGAAATAAGACCCTTTGGAACCATTATAAACCGATTTTTGACTTTAATATAAAATAATATTTTGAGATATTCCTAAGGTGCCCCTCTCCTCCCTTATAAAAGGGCACCTCCTCCCCCTCCTCCTCACACCAAATTGTGCACTCAAGCTCGGCCAACCCCTGCCATTTTCTCCTCTCCACTTCCCTAGAATAATCCTAGAGGTCCTGGTCTTCTCCAAAGACCAATCTTAGTTCCTTAAGTGGAGGATTCAAAGAGGCGTTTCAAAGAAGAGGTAATATCGATTACCGATCTTTTCAATTTCTTTCGTCTTCAACTTCTTCTTCTTTAGTTGTTTCATGACAAAGTAATAACATCAGTATTACTTACATACTGATATGTTATTATAAATATGAAACAACCCTAATTCACCTTCTATCCATCCTACGGAAAAATGAAATCACCGCGCGTGCGTACGTACGGAATACCGTCTCCACGCCGTGGTGTAATCTATTTTTCCACCATCACCTTACAAGGATGGTTATAATGGTGTAATAAGTAACTATATATGATTATTATGAAGTAATATTTATACTGAAATAATATATATACTCCAATACAATTCCACGATCATAGGAACGATATCATCACTCGTGCGTACGTACGGAATACCGTCTCCACGATGTGATGCGACTCGTTCTACATGATCTTCATTTCATAATGATTATATAAATGAATTGAATGAATGAATATGGTATATACTACACAAATACCATTCTGTAAATGAATTATCTATAACCTAAAGATGAGAATAAGAATTTATTCGACAAAACACGCATAAGAACAAAAAGTTATAAAGACCCGAGTAACAAGTAACAATGAAATATTACTAACAAAAAGCTAATAATATGACCATATATGATATCATATCAACATGTATGATTCTGGAATAAGTCAATAACATTATTTAAACCATTATACAGGAGCTTCGGACACGTACAAAGCAAATCGGACCTAAGGTAAGGGAAATATCACAATCTCATTTTTATCCGAGATTGTTTATTCGTAAGTATTTACTGGGGTGTATTTTATCATCCACATCCATGTTCCCTCAATATGTAATATTGTTTCCATCCACTTGCAATAGTTTAAATCCAATTTTACCCTTAGGTGAGTTTTTGTAAAGAATATGAAAGGAATCTTTTGTCGTTTTTCCGTACGAGGTACTTTTTTGACTTTTCCGACAAAAGTACGAAGAATGTTTTTTTTAACTTATACGGCATGAATGGATTTTTAAAGCATTATTTCCAAGAAGATTCCTTTACAAGTTTTCAAGTCTATTTTTAATCAACTTCTTTTATTTTAAAGTCGTATGACATGTTATGAAAGGAAAAAATGTTTTTAAAGAAGAAAGGATATTTTCCTCAAGAATTCAATTCAAGTGTTTTATCAAAATTATTTTCCATCTAAGATAATAAAGGGTTCTGTTTCTATCCATATTTTTACATTGTTTTGACTATGTTGTGGTAGAATTATGTTTATGAATTCCTTTATCTTATATGAAATGATTTATGATGTCATGATGTTTCAAGAATCCCATTTTTGTTACATGTGTTATGCAATGATGTATGTTTTATGATTATGTGGCACACATAAGAAAGGATTCATTATAAGATGGGTGGGACCTATATCTCCCTCCAATGCATTGGGTAAAGATTTTATATCTCATGAGATAGACATGGCTGGAACGGAAGGTTATTTCGGTTTAGTGATACAGGACTGAAACGAGGAGTGAACTCGGTTCAGAAAGGGACTTTGTCCACTAAGATAGTCTTGGCTATAAGTCATGACTAACAAGAAATGATTTTCCATGATTATGTGTGCATGCCACAAAGTTTTAAGTTTTATGTTATGATTATGGGGATCTCATTTTCACTTCTATGATTTATTAAGATTTTATGATCTCTTTTGCAGGTTATGATTTTCAAAAAAGATATGATATGATTTTTATTTCCTTTATTGCCCTTGCTGAGCATTTGAGCTCACCCTTTTATGTTTTCTTTTCCCCAGGTCAGGAAGATGGATATTAAGTAGAATATGCTAAAAGGGACCCTAGATATGATGAAATAAATGGGAGGCGCTGTAGAAGATTTATGAACCAGTTGTTTATGTTTCCCAGTTTCTAAAGACACTATACCTATACGGTCCTTTGTGGTTTTATCATATGTTGTAATAAGTGTGCTTCAATTTTGATGTATTAACAATGTATGTAAAGTATGGGTCGTTATAGTTGGTATCAGAGGGAGGTTATAGTCAACCTTTGGAAACTAGGATGTGAAAGCCTTAGTAGGAAGCCTAAGGATAAGTCTAAGCATACAATCTTAGTGTTTTAGAAATGGCCTTGAATAACCTAGGATAAGAACTTAAGCATGAAAATTTTATTCTTGAATTATGTGGTTTTCCTATTATAATTAGTGTTGCTCACACTATTCTTCTTGGTTTTAGTCAATGGCTGGAACCCGAAGGAACCGTGTTAATGCGGAATGCGATGGGCAATGCAATGATTGTCCCCCTGAGCAACCAAACAATATGGGAGATGGAATGCAAAATCTTGTAGCCATGCTCACACAACTTTCTCAAGCTATGAATCATGCAGGATTTCCAAACGAGCAAAGGAGGGAGCAACATTCTGTTGAATCCTTCATGAGGCAGCGTCCACCTTCTTTCAGTGGGTCTACTGATCCATTAGTTGCTGAACAATGGATTAGTACTACTGAAAAGATATTTTCAGTTCTTCAATGTTCTGAACATGATAAAGTCATCCTAGCAGTGTATCGTTTAGAAGGAGATGCTGATCAATGGTGGAATCTTGTTAAGAATACGAGGTAAAGGGATGAAATTGAGTCTATGGAATGGGACGAGTTCAAGAACTTATTTTTCAATAAGTACTTCCCTCGTATTCTCCGAACAAAGATGGAGAAAGAGTTCCTTGAACTGAAGCAAAGGGATGATGAATCTGTTAGTACCTATGAAGCAAATTTTACAAGACTTGCAAGGTACGCTTCTGGTATTATTATCCAACCTGAGAGTAAGATCGATCGATTCTTTAGTTGCTTAAAACCAAGTCTTCGAAGGGCGTTAGCCATAAGGGACTTCAATAGCTACGAGGAAATCGTTCGATGTGCTCTCAAAGTCGAGATGGAGATTGGAGTAACCCATTAGTCACATGGGTTTGATAAGAAGAGGAAGATGGAATTCAAAGGAAACTCTAAAGAGCACACTGAAAAGAAGATGAACTTTCCCTTATGCTCAAAGTGTGGAAAGAAACATGGAGGGAGTTGTCTTAAAGGGACAAGTAAATGTTTTAAATGTGGAAAGGAAGGTCATCGGGCATTTGAATGCCGTGATAATGGGAAGAAGATGTCTAATGACGCAAACAAAGGAAGGGATACACAGAATGATCCTACTACACTTCAATGTTTCAAGTGCAAGGAGATGGGGCATTATGCCAATCAATGCCCAAATCCAAGGGTTGATGATGATGGTCGACGTCAACAAACTCTTAAGGCTAAAGACAAAGGAAAGTCACATGCAATTTCTATCAGCGATGTGGAGTACGATAACGATGTGGTGAAAGGTACACTTACCATCCACTCTAAAGTAGCAAATGTTTTATTTGATTCTGGATCCACCCACTCTTTTATTTCTGAAGACTTTTCTAAGGGTATCACCGTATTACCTCAACAATTAGATGTTGAGTTAGCTGTGACAACACCTAATGGCACAGCAATCGCATCAAAAGTTTATAATTCTTCTCCGATCGAAGTTTGTGGGAAAGTGCTTCCTGCAAATCTTGTGATCCTTCCTATAGTGGAATTTGATGTGATTCTTGGCATGGATTGGCTTTCTTTATACGGAGCTCATATCGATTGCCAAAGAATGGAAGTCACATTTCATATTCCAGATCAATCTATGATCGTCTACCAATGCAAGGATGAACATAACCTTCCAGTGGAAATTTCTTCCATTTTATGGGTATTGATTCCACTAAATGAAGGTTATTTATCTCAAATGGTTGGTGAGAAACTCGCGATTAAGAATATGCCCATTTTACGGGAGTTTGATGATGTCTTTCCGGAGGAATTACCAGGTCTTCCACCAAATCGTGAAGTTGAGTTTTCAATAGAACTCGTACCGGGTGCTTTGCCTATTTCAAAGACACCTTATAGAATGGCCCCAATTGAGTTGCAGGAATTGAAGAAGCAACTCCAAGAGAATCTTGATAAGGGATTCATACGCCCCAGTGCGTCACCTTGGGGAGCACCTGTTCTATTTGTTAAGAAGAAAGATGGATCAATGAGACTCTGCATTGATTATCGAGAACTTAACAAGATCACTATCAAGAACAAATATCCTCTCCCACGCATTGATGACTTATTTGACCAACTACACGGAGCTCAATACTTTTCCAAGATTGATCTTCGTTCAGGGTATCATCAATTAAGGGTCAAAAGGGAGGATATACCAAAGACGGCTTTCCGTACAAGGTATGGACACTATGAATTTATAGTGATGCCATTGGGTCTTACTAATGCCCCTGCTATCTTCACGGATCTAATGAATAGAGTCTTTAGAGACTATCTTGATCAATTTGTGGTAGTCTTTATAGACGATATTCTTGTCTATTCAAAGAGCAAGGAAGAGCATGAAGATCACTTGAGAATTATATTGAAGACCCTGAGAAAGGAGAAGCTTTATGCCAAATTTACCAAGTGTGAATTTTGGCTTCAAAAAGTTGCATTTTTGGGTCACATAATCTCAAAAGAGGGGATATCTGTGGATCCAGCAAAAACAGAGGTTATCGAAAGATGGTCAAGACCAACAACAGTAACTGAGATCCGAAGTTTTCTTGGTTTGGCTGGATATTATCGACGTTTTGTAAAAGATTTTTCACGATTATCTAATCCAATCACCAAGTTGACTCGGAAAGGAGTCAAGTTTGTCTGGACAGAGGAATGTGAAGAGAATTTCAAGGAGTTGAAAAGAAGGTTATCCAGTGCACCTGTGCTCACACTGCCGTGTAGTGGAGAAAGGTTTGTGATCTACAGTGATGCATCCAAGAAGGGATTGGGGTGTGTTCTTATGCAAAATGATATGGTGATAGCTTATGCCTCACGACAGTTGAAAATCCATGAGCAAAATTACCCAACACATGATTTGGAGTTGGCTGCGGTAATCTTTGCATTAAAGATCTGGAGGCATTACCTTTATGGTGAAAGGTGTGATATTTATACTGATCATAAAAGTTTAAAGTATATTTTCACAAAAAAGGAGTTGAATATGCGTCAAAGAAGATGGTTGGAGCTGATTAAGGATTATGACTGCTCAATCCATTACCACCCTGGGAAAGCAAACAAGGTGGCAGATGCATTAAGTCGACAAGACCATGCTAGTTTATCCATGATGAGGATCACAAAAGATCCAATATTTATGGATTTACAAAGGATGGATCTTGGAATTATAATGGAAGGGGAAAAATCTTATCTTTCTCAAATGAATGTTCAACCATCTATACATGTGAAGATTAAAGAGGCACAGAAAGAAGATGTCGAGTTACAAAAGAAGGTGAGAAATGTTCCTGAATTCAACCTTGATTGTGATGGGATAATAAAGTTCAGGAATCGGGTTTGTGTTCCTCCCATCCCCGAATTAAAGAAGGAGCTGCTGGATGAGGCTCATAGTTCATCATTCTCTATTCATCCTGGAAGTACGAATATGTATAGGGACCTGAAAGAGTACTTCTGGTGGGATGGCATGAAAAGAGATGTTGCTGAATATGTCTCTCGATGCCTGGTTTGTCAACAAGTTAAAGCTGAGAGACAGAAGACTAAGGGGATGTTACAACCATTACCCATACCCGAATGGAAATGGGAAAACATCACTATGGACTTTGTCACAGGACTTCCTAAAACATCCAAAGGCAATAATGCTATCTGGGTCATAGTTGATCGTCTTACAAAGTCTGCACACTTCATTCCTATTAGAGAGGATTTCTCTCTAGATCAGCTTGCCAGGATATATGTAAAGGAAGTGGTAAGATTGCATGGAGTACCACTTTCTATTATATCTGATCGGGATCCGAGATTTACCTCGAAGTTCTGGCGAAGTCTTCAGCATACTCTGGATACAGAGTTGAGTTTCAGCACTGCTTATCATCCCCAGACAGACGGTCAGTCTGAGAGAACAATTCAAACCCTAGAAGATATGTTGAGAGCTTGCTCTATGGATTTCAAAGGAGGTTGGGATCAACACCTACCTTTGGTGGAATTTTCTTATAATAATAGCTTTCACTCCAGTATTCAGATGGCTCCTTATGAAGCTCTCTATGGAAAGAAATGCAGGACACCAACTTGCTGGGATGAAGTTGGGGAAAGAAAGCTATTAGGACCTGATCTCGTTGATGAAATGGTAGAAAAGGTCAGATCTATTCAACAACACATAAGAGCAGCTCAGAGTCGACAGAAAAGTTATGCCGACAACCGAAGAAAAGACCTAGAGTTTGAAGTGGGCGATAATGTGTTCTTACGAATATCTCCCTGGAAGAGGGTTATGAGATTTGGAAAGAAGGGGAAGTTGAGCCCTAGATATATCGGTCCTTTTGAAATACTGGATCGTGTTGGGAAGGTAGCTTACCGATTGGCGCTTCCACCGAATCTCTCTCAAGTTCACGATGTGTTCCATGTATCTCTCCTGAGAAAGTACATACCAGATCCGTCACATGTACTCAGCTCAGAAGTTGTACCGCTGGAGCAAGATCTTTCTTATGAAGAACAGCCGATAGAGATTCTGGATCGTAGCGAAAAAGTTCTACGAAACAAGACCACTCGATTAGTGAAAGTTTTATGGAGGAACCACCAACTTGAAGAAGCTACATGGGAGCTTGAGGATATGATGAAGGAGAAGTATCCTCATCTGTTTGTTACAAAGTGACGAATTTCGAGGGCGAAATTCTTTTTAAGGGGGGTAGAATGTAACACCCGAGACTTTTATGTTATATAAATCATCAAAGGAATCTTTTTCTACACAGCACTTGCTTGGCTTGCTTTACACCCAATCGCGACCTTCCTCGATAGCTTTCGTCGTACGCAATACCGAGTTTCACTAAATAAATATATGCTATTAAAACTAGCCGTTATGAATAGTAATAACCACTTTTTGAAATTTTATAAATTTTATTTTTCAAAATGGACTTCATTTTTGGACTCAGAATATCGAAATTAGCCTAGGGTGAAATTTTGGTATTTTTCTGAAAACTTTCAATTTTTGATGAATAGTGAAACCACTAAGTGGTAGGTTAAAAACCGAATTTTGCATAAAACATAATTTTACCGCTTCTGTGAATGGAATTTCAAAAATCCGAGAGACACGGTTAATATCAAGGACTAAAATGTGGTTCAATGAGATGAAAATAATTTTTTGGTGAATAGTAACTTTTTACTATTTTTACCGCGGTTAATAGTAAATAGGGTAACTAAGGGTAAATATGATATCAATATTACCCTAACACATGTCCTAATACTATTGGACAAGTTTATTTCGACCAAAGACAAACTTAGGAATAAAATATGACTATTTAGGCCCACTTGGATTAGATTAGGACATTTATTATTAATTTATTTAAAGAAGGGTTAAAAGAGTTAAAATCAAAGTTTATTTACTAACACATTTTTAATATGGGGTTATACATAAGATAAATTCGATTTTAAATATTCATTAGAAAGCTAAAAAGATTTCCTACATGATGGTATTTTATTTGTAATTTTTAGACATCAAATAATTTAATTTAGTTTTGACACAACGATGATGTAGTAATTATCTTATTAATGAAATATTGACATAATTGATGTTATAAACACAAAAATAAATGTAATTTGAAAATTTTTATGCATTCCACTAATTTTCTAGGTTACTATGATATATTAATGTTGATTTAATCAACTTGGTTCGAACATTTAATTCTGTTATGACTTTCACAAAAATCATATATCAAATAGTGTCAAAATTGACACAAAATAGTTTTTAAATCAAATATTATATTATTAATTGTTATTTTATTCCTAAAAATCTAAGGTTCGGCCAAATAACTTAGATAAGGATATATATATTAATAATAAACAATTTGGGGTTCGTTTGGCATGTCATAGTAAGTGTATTAACCATATAGTGAAAGAAAACAAAAAGACACGGTAAATGTTAAATTATTTAACTTAGAGTTAAATCTAATTGATAAGGTTAAAATAATATCCTAAACTTGTCTAAATTCTATTGGTTGATAGGATTTCGACCCTTCCCCACTTTATCTTCGAAATAAGACCCTTTGGAACCATTATAAACCGATTTTTGACTTTAATATAAAATAATATTTTGAGATATTCCTAAGGTGCCCCTCTCCTCCCTTATAAAAGGGCACCTCCTCCCCCTCCTCCTCACACCAAATTGAGCACTCAAGCTCGGCCAACCCCTGCCATTTTCTCCTCTCCACTTCCCTAGAATAATCCTAGAGGTCCTGGTCTTCTCCAAAGACCAATCTTAGTTCCTTAAGTGGAGGATTCAAAGAGGCGTTCCAAAGAAGAGGTAATATCGATTACCGATCTTTTCAATTTCTTTCGTCTTCAACTTCTTCTTCTTTAGTTGTTTCATGACAAAGTAATAACATCAGTATTACTTACATACTGATATGTTATTATAAATATGAAACAACCCTAATTCACCTTCTATCCATCCTACGGAAAAATGAAATCACCGCGCGTGCGTACGTACGGAATACCGTCTCCACGCCGTGGTGTAATCTATTTTTCCACCATCACCTTACAAGGATGGTTATAATGGTGTAATAAGTAACTATATATGATTATTATGAAGTAATATTGATACTGAAATAATATATATACTCCAATACAATTCCACGATCATAGGAACGATATCATCACTCGTGCGTACGTACGGAATACCGTCTCCACGATGTGATGCGACTCGTTCTACATGATCTTCATTTCATAATGATTATATAAATGAATTGAATGAATGAATATGGTATATACTACACTAATACCATTCTGTAAATGAATTATCTATAACCTAAAGATGAGAATAAGAATTTATTCGACAAAACACGCATAAGAACAAAAAGTTATAAAGACCCGAGTAACAAGTAACAATGAAATATTACTAACAAAAAGCTAATAATATGACCATATATGATATCATATCAACATGTATGATTCTGGAATAAGTCAATAACATTATTTAAACCATTATACAGGAGCTTCGGACACGTACAAAGCAAATCGGACCTAAGGTAAGGGAAATATCACAATCTCATTTTTATCCGAGATTGTTTATTCGTAAGTATTTACTGGGGTGTATTTTATCATCCACATCCATGTTCCCTCAATATGTAATATTGTTTCCATCCACTTGCAATAGTTTAAATCCAATTTTACCCTTAGGTGAGTTTTTAGTAAAGAATATGAAAGGAATCTTTTGTCGTTTTTCCGTACGAGGTACTTTTTTGACTTTTCCGACAAAAGTACGAAGAATGTTTTTTTTTAACTTATACGGCATGAATGGATTTTTAAAGCATTATTTCCAAGAATATTCCTTTACAAGTTTTCAAGTCTATTTTTAATCAACTTCTTTTATTTTAATGTCGTATGACATGTTATGAAAGGAAAAAATGTTTTTAAAGAAGAAAGGATATTTTCCTCAAGAATTCAATTCAAGTGTTTTATCAAAATTATTTTCCATCTAAGATAATAAAGGGTTCTGTTTCTATCCATATTTTTACATTGTTTTGACTATGTTGTGGTAGAATTATGTTTATGAATTCCTTTATCTTATATGAAATGATTTATGATGTCATGATGTTTCAAGAATCCCATTTTTGTTACATGTGTTATGCAATGATGTATGTTTTATGATTATGTGGCACACATAAGAAAGGAATCATTATAAGATGGGTGGGACCTATATCTCCCTCCAATGCATTGGGTAAAGATTTTATATCTCATGAGATAGACATGGCTGGAACGGAAGGTTATTTCGGTTCAGTGATACAGGACTGAAACGAGGAGTGAACTCGGTTCAGAAAGGGACTTTGTCCACTAAGATAGTCTTGGCTATAAGTCATGACTAACAAGAAATGATTTTCCATGATTATGTGTGCATGCCACAAAGTTTTATGTTTTATGTTATGATTATGGGGATCTCATTTTCACTTCTATGATTTATTAAGATTTTATGATCTCTTTTGCAGGTTATGATTTTCAAAAAAGATATGATATGATTTTTATTTCCTTTATTGCCCTTGCTGAGCATTTGAGCTCACCCTTTTATGTTTTCTTTTCCCCAGGTCAGGAAGATGGATATTAAGTAGAATATGCTAAAAGGGACCCTAGATATGATGAAATAAATGGGAGGCACTGTAGAAGATTTATGAACCAGTTGTTTATGTTTCCCAGTTTCTAAAGACACTATACCTATACGGTCCTTTGTGGTTTTATCATATGTTGTAATAAGTGTGCTTCAATTTTGAAGTATTAACAATGTATGTAAAGTATGGGTCGTTATAATGTCTCTCAGATATTTTAAATTCAACTCACAGAAGCGTTAAAATTATGTTTTGTGTACAATTGCAAAAGCTCCTGGGAGGTGGGTAAAAGACAGTAAAATGTTCAATAAAATATTTATGTCTCTAAAATTATTATAAACTGACTCCAATGAATTAAATTGAACTTATATATATATATATATTATGTTTCTATTTTTAACTAAAAAATTTAAATAAAATCAACAATTATTTAAATAAAAAGTTGGTTTTTTAATAGTAACCTAGTGTTTTCACTATTCATAAAAAATTGAATGTTTTTAGAAAAATACCAAAAATTCACCGTAGGATAATTTAGATATTCCAAATCCAAAAATTACATCCTTTTTGAATGATAAAATTTTTAGAATTTCAAAAAGTGGGTATTACTATTCATAACAGCTAGTTCATAATATTATTATAATAATATCTCATTTAGTGAAACTCGGTATTGCATACAACACACACTATTGGGGAAGGTTGATCTGGCCTGAAACACAATCCTAGAATAGTGTTTGCGTATACTGTAAGATTATACAGTGTTGCGTATAGCGAAAGATAATCTTGGTGTAGCATACAATAGAAGACATCAAAGAAATTAAAATGAATATATCTCATAAAACCTCAGTGTGTTAAATTCTACCCCCCTTAAATTGAATTTCACCCTCAAAATTCATTTGATTCATAAATAGTCTACTAATTGAAAGTTTCATTAATAGAAACCCACATCATAAAAAAGAATACTAAAACATAATTTAAAAAGTGATGAATGAAACATAATGGTTACCCAATTTAACTCATCACTGGGTTTCCACATAGTAGAACATATATGAAATATGGATATGGAAGAGAAATATAACCATCATGTTTGAATGAAGAGTGGTATGGAACATGGAAATGAAAAATCCCACAATTACAAAGCCATCAATTTTTGATAATCTAAGGTACCATCTAATTCATTAGATATTAGGGCACTAGGACAACATTTTTGGTTTTCAAGATCATTTCCCTAATGTTGAATATTTAATGAATTTAAAGAAATACATACTTGATTTTGATACAATATCAATGATGTTTGTGACTTAAACAATTTCCACTATATCTCTTAAAGAAATGAAGTTGAATTTGCCTCTCGTGAAGTGTTAGAAAATCATGTGATAGAATGATAGGTCATTCCATCTGTCTCAAACATAAGGTTAGAAAAAGTTATATACATAAGTCCATCTATTGTGAGATTAATCGCATATAGTTCCTAAAATGGACTTATACTTCATATATCAAACCTCTTAATAAAATAAAACTAGTTTCTACTAATCATGGACTTCCTGTAGGCCAGTGGTAGGTGATAAAGGCCTGTCACGCTTCGTTTGTGGGTTTGATTCCTGCATCCTTGTCCGACGCGATGAGTTGTCGCCCATCCTATGGGTTATACTTTTTCTTAAACTATACTATTATAACATAACAAAAGTTCAAGCCTTAAACAATACTATATGACGTCTAACATAATCTATTACAATCTTTAGGTTTATCCAAAATACATTTATCCAATCTCATTGTATAAATAAAATGATTACTAGAAAGGTCATCTACCAAGCATTGAATACAATCATGTATCGCTCATATATCATAAGATATATATATCTTGTTGGTCACATTCCAAACATGTTAATTCCTTAATAATGTATTCTCTTGAAACATGAGTACCTATTTAACCTTAGTGAAACCATGAATGTCATCAAAAGTTAACTATTTCCACATACCAAAATCCCGAAATTCTGTATACTAAAACCATGATATCACTTTGTCCTTATACCAGTCATGAGATCATTAATACTATTAAACGTATCGTTGTCTCCTTATCATTTCATTATGAACATATCATCTAAATTCCAAAAATATTTGAATAACCTTTCATGGATACCAGTACCATTCAACATATACTTTCAAAAACTCAAGGAAAGACAACAGTGTAACAATACTTAGATTATTCTTTATTCAATAGTACCATACATTATTCTTGATAAACATACAATCATTACACTACATTCTTAAACCACGGACTGAGAGTCATCATTTCATTCATCTCATATATCATTTGTAGTATCTTCATCATCATCCACATAAATACTACCCATATGACCATGCTGATTCTCTTCAAGGGATTTTCCCTTATGAAATTGGTTTGCAAAATGCCCGTACATTCCACATTTAAAACATTTAACCATTGTTGATGTCTTAGAAATACCATTATCCTTGTCCATGGTGATAACTAAACCTTTTCCTTTACAATTACTGGCTTTGTGTCCTTCTTTTCCACACCCAAATCATCTTCTAGTTCCTTTGAAACATTCTCCCTGATGCCTCTTCCCACATTATTTACATGAGGGAAATTGAACTTTATTTCCTCCTTAATCATCATGAAACTCCATCTTTCTATTATTAGCTGAGTTGTGAAACATACCAAATTAGAGATTATTAATCATATTATGAGATTGATTATTAGGGATAATAAGGATATGTGGACTTCTAGATCCAATTTCATTTGGTTTCTCATAACGAATATCATTCAATTACCCATCATATCCTCCATTATCGTGAATCGTCATGTTTCCAGCCATTTTCTAAAACACAAAAAGAATATCATGAGAGGAAAAAATCATAATCAAGGGGGAGTACATTCAATATCTGTCATCTTATGTTTAATTATAATATCGTTTCCTTAATTCTAGGACCATAACCTATACTTATACTTAACCTTAGGTACATCCCTAGACATACCTTAGAAATATCTCTAGGGATCTCACTAATGTTTTCTCATCCTTGTTTCCAAAGGTTAACTAAACCTTTCCTCTGATACCAAATATAGAGACTCATACATGATATACATGGAAATTAAATTTCTTTTGCAGAATACTTAATACATAACAAAAACAAACACACAAGGACCGTAATAGTTTATTTTCTTTAGAAACTATTAAAAATAATCTTCTAATCATGGTGAAAGATCATCAACAAGTCCCATAAAGATATCCCCTTCTGTTTTCTTACCTAAAACCATTCTTTATATACTGGGGAAAAGAAAACATAAAAATGGTGATCTCAAATTCCCAATAAGGGTAAACATATAGAACATAAAACAATCCATAAACATTTGAATGCAAAAACATGAACATAAAATCTAAACATCAAAATCATGAGCAAAGACATAAATCATGGAAGTACATAAGGCATATATCATAAAGGAACATCAATCATGATAAAATGACATGGGAATAAAACATGTAATAGTGGAAAACCAATAAGCACATGATATTATTTCCATAGTATCCAAGACATTGCTACCAAGACCATCTTAGATGACAAAGTCCCTTTCTGAATCGAGTTCACTCCTTATTCCAGTCCAGTATCACTGAATCAGATTAACGTACCATTCCCGCCATGTCTATCTCATGAGACATAAATCAATACCAAATTAATTAGAGGGAGATATATTCCCCACCAATCTCATAATGAAACTATTCTTATGTGTGCCACAAAATCATATATCATAGCATAACCAATGTAATAAAAATGGGATTTTTAAACATCATGCCATCATAACATAGTCCATAAAAGATAAAAGAACTTCGTAAAAATAATTTCATCACAACATATCAGATCAATGTAATAATAGGGCTAGAAATATAACCCTATATTATCTTAGATGGAAAATAATTTTGATAAAACGCTTGAACTCCATTCCTGAGGAAAATATCCTTTCATCTTGAAAAACATTTTTCCTTTCTCAACATGTTAGAAAATTTTGAAATAAAAGAAGCTAATTGGATATAAATTTTAAAACATGTAAAGTAAGATTCATGTAAATACTTTTATATGAAATCATAAAAAAAAATTCATGCCGTATACGATAAAAAAATATTCTCATCGTACTGTTGTCAGAAAAGTCAAAAAGTACCTCTTGTGGTAAACAAAAGTAAGATTTCATTGATAACATGTGGTAAAATTAAAAAATGGGTAAAAAGGACATTAAAAATACAAGAATATATTTTTAGAAAACATGGTCATCGATGATAACAATAACCCCCAGTAAATACTTACGAATAAACAATCTCGGATAAAAATGGGATTGGAAAAGTTATCCCTGACCTTATGTCTAATATGCTTCGTACGTATCTGAACCTCATGTATAATGATTTAAATAATGTCATTTACTTATTACAGAATCATATTCATTGTTATGATATCATATATTGTTCACTAATGACTTTTTATTACCTGTTCTTTTGTAAATTCCATGTTAAAGCATTATTTTGCGTAAAATCATTTTATTTATGTTACGTGTTTGGACATGTGGTTCTTGATATTATTATTACATATATCATGATTTACTTACATACAGAATGTAAATCATGATTTATATATCATATATATTGAGTATATATATATAATAGACAGATGAATGAAATGAAATACACCGTTCATAGAGACGGTAGGCCGTACGTACGCATGAACTCTGTTTTCCTTTCCTTATTGACTTGAATGGAAGTAAGTAGATGACATATATATATATAGACAGACACATACATCCAGCATCTTCATTCTGTCATATATTTCATTATTATTCATTATATATACTTTATAATCATTCTTGAATGGTTAACATGGAGAATGAATCTCATCGCGTCATGGAGATGGTAATCCGTACGTATGCACGAGTGATGATATAATTCACATAATTATTGAATGGAATTGGGGTTGATGAAATAGTATCTCAAAATCTGTATGATGATATAATAACCATATGTAGTGATTTTTTACACCATTATACCCATCCAAGTAAGGTGGTGGTGGAAAAATAGATTACACCACGGCGTGGAGACGGTATTACGTAAGTACGATGCATGGTGATTTTGTTTTCCGTAGGATGGATAGAAGGAGAAATGGTGTTTTTTCATATTTATAATAAAATATTAGTATATTAGTGATACTGATGTTATTACTTTATAAGGAAACAACTAAATAAGAAGAAGTTGAAGAAGAAATAAACTTGAAAGAATCGGTAGAAGAGATTAACTTTTTTTCGACACAACTCTTTTAAGCTTCCTGTTAAGGCACTAGAGTTGGTCTTTTGATGACACCAGAACCTCTATAACAATTCTAGGGAATTTTAGAAGAAAAATTTTCATGGGTTGGACAAGCTTGAAGGCTCAAAATTGTGTGAAGAGAAGAGGGAGGAGTTGCCCTTTTATAAGGGATGAGAGGGGCACATTGGAAAAAACTTAAAATATTATTTTATAATAATGTTATATTCGATTTATAATGGCTCTGAAATGACTTATTTTGAAGCTAAAGTGGGGGTGTGTCGAAATATTCTCAACCAATAGGTTTTAAACAAGTTTAGGATACTATTTTAACTTTAAAATTTAGATTTAAATCTAAGTTAAATAATTTAACTTTTACCATGTATTCTTGTTTTATTACACTATATGGTTAATAAACTTACTATAAAAGACTAAAGAAACCCATGTGGTTCATTATTAATATATATAACCTTATTTAAGTCATTTTTCCAAACATTAGATTTTTATAAAAATAATATAAATTAATAATATAATTTTTGTTTTAAAAACTATTTTATGTCAATTTTGAAATTATTTGGTAATTGATTTTTGTGAAAATCTTAACTGCATGATTAGTTATAAAAAAGTTTATTTAATCAATACAAACATGTCATATTAACCTAAAATATTAGTGTAATTCATAAAAAGTGTCAAATTACATTTATTTGGTAGTTTATAACATCAATTATGTTAATATTTCATTAATAAGGTAATTTTTGCATCATCATAATATTGTGCCATAAATAATTTAAATTATTTAATTTCTAAAAAATTTAAATAAAATACTATTATTTAGGTAATCCTGTAATCTTTATATGGAATATTTATAGTCTAATTTATCTAATGTATAACCCTATATTAAAAATGTTATAGTTATTATACATTGATTTTAACAATTTCAACTCTTCGTTAAATATAATAATAATAAATTTCCTAATCTAATCCAAGTGGACCTAAAGGGTAATATTTTATTCCTGAGGTTGTTTTTTGTCGAATTAAAATTATCCAATATAATTATGACATGTGTTATGGTAATAATAATATCTTTTTTACCCTTAATTTCCCTATTTACTTTTAACCGTGGTAAATAAAAGTAAAAAAGTTACTATTCACAAAAAAGTATTTTTATCTTATTGATCCATATTTTACACCTTGATATTAATCGTGTCTCTCGGATTTTTGAAATTCAACTTAGGTAAGTGGTAAAATTATGTTTTCTGTTCAGTTGCAAGTGCTCCTAGGAGGTGGGTAAAAGACGGTAAAATGTTCAATTAAAATTTTATATCTCTAAAATTATTATAAACTGACTCCAATGTATTACATTGAACATATATACATATTATGTATCTAATTTGACCTAAAATAAATTTTAATAAAATAAATTATTATTTAAATAAAAATTCTGTTTTTAAATAGTAACCCAGTGTTTTCACTATTGATCAAAAATTGAAATTTTTCAGATAAAATACCAAAAATTCTCCCTAGCCTTATTTCGATATTCTGAATCCAAAAATTAAGTCAATTTTGAAAGATAAAATTTATAAAATTTTTAAAAGTGGGTATTACTATTCATAACTGCTAGTTCATAATAATATTATAATAATATCTCATTTAGTGAAACTCGGTATTGCGTACAACACACGCTATCGAGGAAGGTTTCTCCGGCGTGAAACATTATCCTATAATAGTGTTTGTGTATACTGTAAGCTAATACGGTGTCGCATATAATGCAAGCTAATCTTGGTGTAGCGTACAATAGAAGACATCAACGAAATTAAAAATAATATATCTCATAAAATCTCAGGGTTTTACATTAACAATGTGTTTTAGTTGTCTGGAATTATGCTTTCCCTCATTATGAGTTCAATATTTTACCTTCCATGTGAGTATTCAACTAGTATAATATCCATGTTTAAGAATTATTCTCTTATGAACATATATATATCTTTAACTAATCAGTTTTAAGTTATCAAATGCACATGGTATAATGTTTAATATTTATGAATATACTTATATAGAAATTAATTTATAAATAAGGGTTAATATTTTAATTTCAAACAATAATTTTATTTAGAAAATCTCCCATCATTTCATGGTTTTCATTTATGTGTTAAATTATAATTTATATCATCTTATGTGCATGCATTGAACAAGTATTATTTCATTCTAAAACTTGTATCTCCACCACTCACATGTCAAAAAAAACATTAGTATGGATATCATCAAACTTATAGGTTCCATTCCATGTATTTTTATTGAATTGAATGCATAATATATTATTCATTTTGTTGTTATCTTTTTAATAAGTATAATAAATTTTGAGCATAGTAATTAAAAAAAATTATTTTAGTAAATATCTAAAAAATGATGATGACATGTTATGTGAAAGGTTAATTTAATTTTAAGAATATGATTTAATGTATATTTTCTATTTATTGGAAATGTTTTTAAAATATTTTATTAATTTTTTTAAACCCCCAGAGTCGGAATTTTAAATTCCCACCCTACATTTCAAATACAATATTACAGGTTTAATAGATTTATCAGTGATGTACTTTACTTTGTGGAGGGAGCACATTGAAGTTTATTTTCATACAAATTCGAGGAAATGTAATGATTGTGTCTAATTCTCAAAATCCTATATGGGTAAAAATCATCTACTATGTAATGTGATGTTTAATTATTCTGTTAAAATTTATAAAAAAATTTCACATTTTATTTTAGCACTAGCACAATTCAACTAGTCTCGGCGCATTACAGTAGGTATCAGAGGAATGGTCTAGATAATTATGGACAATTAGAACAAAAATAATAATTTAATTATGCATTCCTAAGGAAAATTCGTTCCGTAAATTTTTTGATTTAATATGAGAGATCACCAACCAATCTCTTGTCTCTTCCTGCATAGTTACATAAAACTATATTTGTTAAATCATGTTTGGGTGCATATGGGCCTTTTTCAAACCAACGGTTAAACGAAAAACACTTTTATCAGATATCAAACAACTCAAATATCCTATGATTCTTCAAAGGATAAATCTATGTGGATTCACAACCTGCATTCTATACACGTAAATGGAAATACTCTTAAGGTCTCTTCAAAAGTTTTACTTTCTTTAAAAATTATCTTGCCTTAGGTAATTACGAGAAGCCGCAGTGTATGGTGACCTCCATGTAGCCTATATGTTTCAAGTCATCATCATTAGCGTGTATGAGAGACTTTATGATATCAGACCTCTAGAAAACAATGTAGTCAAACTATTATACAGGGACATAGTCCATTATTATATCTATAAGCTTTACACCTTCCATGCCTCTCTTTGGAGACCTGATTGTTATATGCATGAGTATTATCCTAGCTATTAGAGATGTATTTGGGAAAAAAATTGAAGATCTTCATAGGAATCAATTTGAGGGGAAGAACATTAGGGATTTTTTCACAGAGGTGGACCTGCTAAATGTATAAATTAATTGTTTTACATTCAATTTAGTTAATTAATAATAATTAATATGTTTATATAGGGACATCACTGATGATGTTGTAATTTCTATGTTTCTAGTAATGTGTGAATACAAGAAAATTGTGACGACATAATTCTACTGGGTGGGTAGAATGTAATGCCCAAAACATATGTTGCGATGGTATAATTAATATAAATGTCAATTTTTTTACTTATTATTTTTATTTTTATTTTTATGAAAATAAATGAATATACTTTAGATGTTGTAATGGAATAATAAAATATGAGAAACATTTTATTTAATAAAACACTAATACATTAAAACATTACACAGCAAAAGACTTATACTACTCTAGGACACTCATAAAAAAACCAAGAAAAACAAATGGTGCCCCGCTGAGAAACATAGGAAGAAATATTGAGTAGGACTCTTCCTTTGGGTCTACCATAGTTAGAATAATAATAGCTAGAAGAATAATGTAAATTCTGAGAATATGAGGAATGTAAAAAACCACTATTGAAGTAGGGGAAAACTAGTGATTTTTGTGTCTTTAATACCCATAGACTAGGGTACTACACTACTTTTTATGGGTGTTGTAAAATAAGTAGTCGTTGGGATTTAATTTTATGTGACCGTTGATGTTTATATATAACCATAAAGTATTTTAAGTGTTTAAAATTTTAAGTGTTTTAAATTATTATTTTCATACAATTAATACTATTGATTTAGTTGATGAATAAATTTTAATATTTAGATTTTGAAATTATTACATGGGGAATTATTAAATTTTAGTAACCATTTGTGTTTTAATAGTTTAGCATTTTAAAATTTTAAAATGAATTTAAAAGTATATTTATACATGGTAAAATTAACTAAATGAAATATTATAATTATTAATTGGATAATAAAACCTAAGAAAATAATAATAATGGACAACTAATTTTGAAGTACTAAAAAATATATACATATAATATAAAAATATATTTTTTTATATATTATAATGATTTTATTTTGAAGAAATATTTTAATAATTTTCATACCAAAATATGGCTATGTACCCAAAACTGAGAGAAGTCTTTTAGGTCAGTCCCTCAAGGTCTAGTGGGCACTTAGAAGAAGTCCACTCAAAGAGCGCAAAGAGAGAACTGTGCATAATCTTGTTAGTATACTCATAGAATCGGGTATAGGGTCCTAGTTGAGTACGTGTAGAGGTTAGGCCAAGGCCCATGATAGAGTCCCATGTTTAAGGACCCCATGGTGTGTGTGTTTGTGTCTTTTAACTAAGGGAAATGCACACCGAGTCTTATAAGGTAGTCCCAAAAACAAAATGGTTTCGAAGTGGGATTTTTTTTAAGTTTAGGATCATATATCGACCGTACAATCGATCGACATGCGATCTCATCTATCCCCACTATTTTCCCATTAAAACCTGCTCCACCATAGTTTAATGACATGTTTATTTCCTTGTGTCTGAACCGAGATGGATGATCTTGACCATCCCATTGAATGTTGAGCATACCCCCCTATTTGAAAAAAGATAGGATTAATCTCAACCCTCTGATCGGTCTATAATAATCCCATCCCTCCATTTGGTTTACCTCCTTTCTCCCACATCGAATGCTTATGCGCCACACAAAACATGCCATTGAGTCTATCCCAACCCTCTAATTGTGCTGCTTGCATCCCTGCCATCCATCCAACTTTCCTTCCCCCTCATTGATTCGCACCTTAACCATCTGTGATGCAGTAGTCCGTATCATGCGACATGCCAATTGATGGAAATCCTTTTTCCCTTAACCAATGATGATCTCTATCTCCATCCCAGGTCCCAACTATTTTTATTTTTCCACAATTCTGACACAATCAATTTTATTTTATGACAAGACCACATCAAATTCCTGTTATATCTATAATATTTTAATCAATCTGATTGATCATAACTTTACAATAGTCATCTTTTTTTTATTTTCCTTGGTTAATATCAGGTTTCAAACAGAAAATTTTCTAATTGAAACAAGGGGTATAATATATCTACATATATATCCCTCTTTACACCTAATTGTACCTAAACTTCATCATCTCAATTTTTCAGTTTCTTGTTACTTGAATTTCCAAAAGCCCACAACCCATCTTTTGATCTAAATACATGAAAAGGTTTATTTATTTTGTTTAATTAAGTTTTTATAAAAAGTTATACGTATGCATGAAATAATATCTATCTATATAACATAAAATTTTAATAATACACATATGGTATGGATTTTTGAATTTAAATCTATATTCTTAATCTTATTGTTTTTAAGGGTGTATTAAAATTACTTTCAATTCTTGATTTTATTTAAATTTGGTAAGTGAAAGAATTATTTTCATTATTATATATATGTATATACTGATTTATACATACATATGTTATAATATTTTTTTTATCTATTTTATATGATATATAAACAGGTAAGGGAGATTAGTAATTTTATTATCTGATTGTATTCGTAAGGTGGAATTTTAGTTATGGTCATTATACAATGATTTATATATCTATGTGTTTATATTTTCAAATATACACATATATAACATATTATTTTTATATATTTATATATATAAGTTAATGTTTCTTTTCATAAACTTTATTTCCAAAACTTATGTATGTAAGGGTTCTATAAGTTATTTTGTTCACAAAAGTTACATATATATATATATATTCATAATTTATTGAATAAGTGGAATGTTTAAAATCATATCTCTAAGCATATGGATTGAAGGAGTTATTCCATTTCATCAAATTATCGTCGTTATACAAGATGTACTTGTGTACATATGTATATATGAATTCTATATCATTCTATATAACTTAATATTTTCTTATGCAATGAAGCAAGATTTTTATTAGAATTTTAATTCTATGTCTATGGATTGAATGAAGTTAGTCTCATTATTGTTTAATTTGTGTTGATTATAATGATATAAATATATATATGTTTTATGTATGTATGTATATATGAATATATATATATATATAACAATATTTCTATATTTCGGATTTCAGTAAATAAATGTTTTCTTATAAATTTTGTATCTAAGCTAATATAAATGTTTACTAAACGGTTTTCTTTCATTTTCAAATTTTTTTTTTGTTTTTATAGTATACATACATTTATGAATGTACATATATGTAAATCAATTTTATTTAATAAATATTGTTAGTCTATATTTCCAAAATCTATATACAAGTTGGATTATTTTTAATTTATCAAATTATGGTTTATGTTTATGTGTAGCCCTGTTGAAAATGATAATAGTTATCATGTTATGTGAAAACCGCAAAAACCCCAATATTTTATGTCCACAAGCTATAATTTATGTGAGAAACTACATTCACACCTCTTGTTATGTCATTCATAGTTAGTTACGACCATCATCTAATTTATAAATTACACCCCGTACATTTTAGAGAGCATGTAAGTATTTCATTATACTTTTTATTTGTGCATTACAAATAATTACATTTATTTCAAGTATCGGATTAATCCTTCATGATATTACAATAAACCGTTTATGATTAGTTTTATAGGCTATTTAGAAACCATTAACTTCATTACTCAGAATTTTTAGTGGTTATGTCTATAGATTAGAGAGAGTTATTTACATTGTACATGTATATGATGTTTATGTTTAACCCCATTCATATAAGGAATGTATTGGACTTAGTATGTAATTGTAAGGGCCTTAAATTTTCCCTCTATGCATCGGTAGGTCTCATGAGACAAAACATTATTGGGTTTTGGCCAAGGCCTTACCCAAGTATTTTCAGACATCTTGGTTGAGCCCTTGACAATGTGTCGTAGTTGTCCATCATTGTGCATTCCTTCATTATGAGTTCAATATTTGAACTTCCATGGGATTATTCGACTTGTATAATATCCATGGTTAAGAATCATTCTCTTATGAACATATATATGGATTTTACTAATCAGTTCTATATTCTCAAATGCACGTTGAATAATGTTTTTTATTTATGATTATACTTATATAACAATTCATTTATAAAATAAGGTTAATATTTTATTTTCAAAAAATAAATAAAGGGTATAAAAATTTTATCATTTTATGGTTTACACTTTTGTGTTAAATGATAATTCATACCATTTTATGTGGATGATTCGAACAATTATTATTTCTTGTGAAAATTGTTATCTACACCACTGACAGGTCAAACATAATTATGTATGGCCTTTATCTAACTTATTTGATGAATTGCATGAATTTTTATTGAAGTTCATGCATATTTTATTATTCATTAAATTTGTAACTTTTTATTAAGTATCGAAATTTTTGATAACGGTAGTTTCCTAAAAATTATTCTAGTAACTCTCAGAAAAATGATGATGACATGTTATGTGAAATGATATTTTATTTTTATGAATATGATTTAAAGTATGTATTATATTTCAAGGAAATTATTTAAATATATTTTATTGATTTTTTTTAAAAACATTACTGGACATTGTAAATTCTCACCCTATGTTTTAAATTAAATTATATAGGTTTAATATATTTATCAATAATGTACATCACTTTGTGGAGGCAACAAAATGATGTTTATTATCATACAGTTCTGAGGAAATGTAACAATTGTATCTAATTATTCAAAACCTCTACTGATAAAGATCCTCTTCTGTGTAATGTGATGTGTAATTATTCAGTTAAATTTTATAAAAAAATTACAAAGTATATTTTAGCACTGACACTGGAAAACTAGGCTTTGTGTGTTACATTTTCAATCCTGGGAAATGTCAAATATCCAAAAACTATGCATGGATATATTCCCAACATCATGAATATTAAACCTTGAATGCAAATTTAATTCATGGTAGAAATGTGATCAAAGAAAAAACCACACCAAGGTCTTATTCTTTGTGACCAGTGAAAAGATGTCTCATAAATTGTATCAGAATGAAATTCAAGGAGAAGAATGATAAAAATTGGAGAAAATAATGAAAAAGTAAAAAATTTCACTAACTCTCCAAATATTTATGTTACAACCATTTCATTCTATTCTTTCCACTTTCTATCTAGCAAATATAGGTTATTTAAAAAAACCTGCATAAATGATTATATCCACCGAACCTACCCTACATCTATTGCTATTAAATTTCTGGAACCACTCACTTATGCACTCTTGAAAGTCAAACCATAATCTCATGACCTAGATATCCCCATATGTTGTACATTTCATCTATCCCCTCACTTTTTTTTTTCAAAAGTTAATCTTGGAACAAATATAACACTTGTTACTCAACCCTTGTATGATCTCCTCGTGACATTAATTTTAATAGTTATTACAAGATCAATGGTTGGGGAAGAGTGGTTTTTGACCTGACCAAAGGAAAACCCATATTTTTTATTTTTTATTTATATTTATTTTTTATTTTTTAGGGCGTAAAATAGTTAGATAATAGATAAACACACATACGTCAATCTGGTACCACAATACAAAAATTGGATAAGGAACCAACATATAGAAAATTTAATTTATAAATCTGATAAATACATACCTAAATTATATCCACCTTATATTGAGTAGGGAAAATTCATAATTCATGGTTGGGTGAAAATATGTGTGCAGATATTAAGTGACACAATTTTCCCATTAACTACTCACACAAAGGGTACCATTCTTCTCAAAGGTTTCAAAATGATCAAACCATTCATATCATTGAAAAAACCCGATTTTCAAGAAAAAGTAAAACCTCAATGTAATGTTCAAGTTAAAACACACATTCTTTCAGTGAAATGTTTTTTAAATGTTAAAACAACTTGAAATAGGGAAATTCCTCATGAATTTTCAATAATTTCCATGATTAAGTGGGAATCATATTCTACGATTAAGTGGTCATAATTTTCCATGATTAAGTGGGCATAAAAAATGATTATTCTGGCACAAAAGTGAAGGGGTAAATTTCAGTGGGAAGTAACAATACTATTCACAAAGCTAAGAAGAGGGGGAAAAATAAATATGATGAAAATTCATAACTAAACCAGGAATGTACCTATTGCGACCCGAGCTTTTTCTTACATTACTATTACATCATTTTAAAGAAAAAAACATAATAGTATTACACATAGAGGATCCAAAGGTTTAGTGTCTTGGGAAAACTAATACCATACATAACAAATACAACGTCAAGCATAAACGTTTATTTAATATATTCTTCTCTAGATTCTTATTAGATCTCTTCCTATCCTTAGTACATGTAGCCACCTGAGGATATACATCAAAAGGGGTGATCTAAGAGCCCAGTAATAGGATAGATAAGAAAAATATAGCATGTGGTGAGCATAATCATAACATGGGAAAAAGATCATGGACATGAGAGGAAGCATTAATATAAGACTTAAAATGTGGCAATGCATAAAAATGAAACATCATGTCTTAGTGGTTAACTACAACACATACATGAGAACCAAGCTATATTATTTTTCACACATCATTTCACATTTACTCATGAGATTCGTCACTTTACCCAATGCATTGGAGAACTGTATAATTCAGGGTGCACCCGTCACTTTGAAACATTCATATTGGGCTATATAATTTCGGACGCACCCGTCACATCATAACATTATCATTATCATGCTTTCCACATAGAAAACATATCAAAAATTTACATAACTAACACATGGAATGTAATGAGATTAATCTCATAATAAAAAATTCATAATCTTTGGGTTCCCAAATGAAAGAGGGAATAACATACATGTTACAAGAACCGTCCACTTTGAGTGAGAAGTAAAAGGGGTGTTATTAAAAGAGGACTTAATTTGGAAAACATTTGGTTTGACATAAAAAATACTAACAAACATTTATATCCTAGAATAGTAAATTCAATGATGAAAAAATAATCTTTAAGGAGTAACCATATCAAAAATGGAGTGAGAGAGGGAGAACCCTAAGAAAAAAAATTGGGTTCAAGATTTCCCCTTACCTTGTACCCGAATGCTTTTTTCTCTTTAATGTCCTATATAATGACATTTTATTAATTAATTAGAAGTCCAAAATCTTGTTTACATTAATATGGTTCATTATAGTTTCATTAAGTTATTTTATGAGCCTTTTTACGACCTATAGAGTTTATGAACATTGTTCGGGGATGTTCGTTTTTATGGTATTCTTGAGTGGTTCACATGTATTCTTCATTGATGTTTGGGTAGAAAAAGGGTAAACATCCAGAACTGATATTACATGTTATTAATCATATAACAAGATTTTTAATGATCTTATAATGAATCATATTATATCAATGTGGATGAATCATGAGATAAGAATTAAATGATGGTTTTTTGGGTTAATTTGGGCGGTTTTTCGATCACAACGAACTTGTAACAATTTATCACATAGTAAGATGTTCATTAGTCAGTTTCAGAACATTAAATAGGACATAATACATATAAAATATTCTATTACTACCTTAAAAATGGTTTCATGGCCAGATTTGAAGGTACAAATGGAAGAATAAATAATGTCGGTCTTGAAGGTGATAAATTAACACCTCACGAACAACATTCTCATTAATAAAATAAAAGAAAGAGGGGAAGGGAGTTTGGATGATATAATATCCCATTATAATCATAAAATTACATTATATGTATAATAATGGAGTTACAATAACATTTGGATGATTATAGGTGGGTAGATATCAACAAATAAACTTGAACTTGAAAGGAAATTATAGGAGAAGAGGGACATAAATTACCTCTTGAATACTTCTCTTCAGAACCTCTTTAAGGGCCTAAGCATGGTCAATTTTTGATACCAGAAGCTCTTGTACATAGGATAGTGGATAGGTAAGGTGTTTCAGTAGATTTTAGAGAAGGCTTGGAGATTGAGAGGTGTGATGAAATGAAGGAGTGAAGTGTGGTTTTTATAGTGGAGTGGAGAGGGGTTTCCTTAATATAAAATTCATTACTTTATTATTTGCTCCTAATACATGGAATAGTGAGTCTCGAATTACCCAGAATAATAATTTCATCATGTTATCCCAAACCAAGTGGGCTTACATCAGCAGAGAATCATCGATGACTCAATTAATCCATTATTTAGCATTTAATGTAAATTTTCGGATTCTACAAGTCATAAAAAATTCAAGTTTCTCAAAAAAATCCCAAAACATTACCCCAAAAAAAATTTGACGTATAGAATCCAAATATGAAGTCCATTTTCAAATATAATTTTCTAAATATTATTAATTGATTATTTAATTAAAATCATAGTTTACTTAAAAAACAGTTTTTATGATTAAAACTGATTTTATTGTGATTTCTAAAATAACCCAGGGTCTTACAAAATTATCTACAAACTATAAGACATTGATTTGAAAAATAATGAATAAATTTTAAGAAAATATATTTTCCTTTATATTAATTAATTAGTTATAATTAATTATTTATGACATACAAAATTCCAAAATGTTTACTAAGGTCAAATTGTCAGTTTCTAAGATGTCTAAATTTTATTTAATTATTAATGGGTAAAGTTACTCTTATTTTGGATGATTTACTATTCATAAGGGTCATATTACTATTTATAAGGGTATTTTACTATTCTTAGGGGTACTTTACTATTATCCAAAAATTATTTTTGTCTCATTAGACTACAAAAATATTCTTGAGCACAACCGTGTATGTCGGATTTTTAAAATTCCAGACACAGAAGTGAAAAAGATATGTTTAAAGATCACTTATCACTTACTATTTCCTTATGTTGTGTTTTCATGTGATTTTATGACATAATTATAAGAATAGAATTTCCCTTGAAAACATTGGGTCGTTACATTCTTCCCCCCTTAAGAAATTTCGCCCCCGAAATTCCACTTTACACAAACAGGTGATGGTACTTCTCCTTAATTGCCTATTCTGGTTCCGAAGTTTCTTCATCAAACTTATGGTTTTTCCACGACACTTTGAAAATATGAGTTTTTTTGTTGTGTAAAACCTTACCTATCCGATCCAGAATCATTACTGGTTGCTCCTCATAAGAGAGATTATCTTCTATCTACACCACCTCTTAGTTTATTACATGTGAGGGGTCTGGTATGAACATTCTTAGTAGTGATACATGAAACACATCAAGAACTTGAACCATATTCAGTGGAAGGGAAACACGATAGGCCACAACTCCTATGTGATTGAGGATCTAAATGGGGCCAATATACCTTGGGCGTAGCTTCACTTTCATCCCAAATCGCATGACTCTCTTCCATGGTGGTATTTGATGGAAGACTTTATCTCCAATGTCAAACTCCATGTCCCTTCGACGGTTGTTAGAATAGCTATTTTTCTGACTTTGAGCATCTTTTATGAGTTCTTGGATGACTTGAACCTTCTCTGTCATCTCTTGAACAAGATCGGGTCCAAGTAGCATTCTTTCTCCAACTCCATCCCAACAGGTTGGAGTTCTACATTGATTTCCATACAAAGCTTCATATGGAGCAATCTGAATACTCGAGTGGAAGCTATTGTTGTATGAAAACTCAACCAATGGGAGATACTAATCCCATCCACCTTTTAATTCTATAGAGCATGCTCTAAGAATATCTTCAAGCATCTGAATATTCCTTTCAGATTGGCCATCAGTTTGGGGGTTATAGGCCATGCTGAAATTTAATTTAGTACTCAAAGCATGTTGAAGGCTCCTCTAGAATTTAGATGTGAACCTTGGGTCACAGTCAGAGACAATTGAGAGTGGAACACCATGCACTCTCTCCTCTTCCTTAACATATATCTTTGGAATTTTTTCAAGTGAGAGAGCTTCTCAAATAGCAATAAAATTGGCAGTCTTGGTGAGTTGGTCAACCACAACCCATATCGTATTATTTCCCTTCGAAGTCTTTGGGAGACCCATGAAAAATACCATAGTAACATTTTCCCACTTCCACATGCGTATAGGAAATTGTTGCATCATACCTTTGGACTTTTGTCACTCTGATTTAACTTGCTGACATACAAAGCACCCCGGTATATATTCCGCAACCTCATTCTTCATGTTATCCCACCAGAAGCCTTCTCGGAGATCACAGTACATCTTGGTACTCTCAGGATGGATAGAGAATGTTGATCTATGTGAATTATCCAATAGATCCTTCTTTATCCCAGGTAATGAAGGCACACAAATCTGCATTCCAAATTGAATTACACCATCATCATCGATATGGAACTCCGATAGCATCCCTTCCTTTACTACATTCACCATCTTTTGTATTTCCACATAATCCCTTTGTGCTTCTTAAATATTCTCCTGGATGGATGTTTGTGCAATCATTTGGGAAAGGTAAGATGTATCCCCTACCCTTATGATTTCCATATACATTCATTGCATATCCAAGAAGATAGGGTCTTTCTCAATCCGCAACATAGATAGAGTAACAGGTTCTTTTCTTCTTAGAGAATCAGCTACCTTGTTCGCCTTTCAAGGAAGACAATGAATAGAGCAATCGTAATCCTTGATTAGCTCTAACAATCACTTTGGATGCATGTTGAGCTATTTTTGCGTGAATATATACATTAGGCTCTTGTGGTCGATGTATATGTAACACTTCTCACCATAAATGTATTTCCGCAAGATTTTCATGGAAAAAATCACAGCTGCCAGCTCTAGATCATGTGTCAGGTAGTTATGTTCATGGATATTCATGTGCCGTGAGGCGTAGGCTATCACATTGTCATTTTTCATGAGTACACAACCCAAGCCTTTCATTGAAACATAACTATATATCCCAAAAAAATCTACACTTTTCGGTAGTGTGAGTACAGGTGCAGTGATCAGCCATATATTTAGCTCTTTGATGCTTCCCTCACATTCTTATGTCCAGAAATACTTTACCACCTTCCTTGTTATCTTAGTTAGCAGGCTTGACAATCATGAGATGTTTCTCAAAAAATGCCGATAGTACCCAACTAATCTAAGAAAAGTACAGATTTTTGTGACACTAGAGGGCCTAGGCCATTTCAAAATCACAATAATCGTTGAAGGATCCACAGAAATTCCCTCACTTGCGATCACACGTCCCAAGAAAGTGACCTTATTCATCCAAAAGTCACACTTTCTGAATTTTTCATACAACTTATCCTTTCTTAATGCCTCCAACACAAGTCTTAGATGTTCTTCATATACCTCCTTTCTTTTAGAGTAGATGAGGATATCATCGATAAACACTACCACAAATTTGTCGAGGTAATGTATAAAGACTCTATTCATCAAATACATGAATATTTCATGGGAATTAGTAATTCCGAAGGGCATCACCAAAACTCATAGTGCCCATACCTTATGCGGAAGGCAGTCTTCAGAATATCGACATTCTTCACTTTTACCTGATGATATCCAGAATGAAGATCCACCTTTGACAAGTATTGAGATCCTCTTAATTAATCTAACAAGTCATCAATCCTTGGGAGAGGATACTTGTTCTTAATGGTGATCTTGTTGAGTTCCCGATAATCGATACACAAAGGCATTGTTCCATCCTTCTTCTTCACAAAGAGCACCGGCGCACCTCATGGTGATGCACTTGTGAATATGAACCCTTTTCCTAGATGATCATGTAGCTAATTCTTTAACTCCTCCAGTTCGATAGGATCCATCCTATAAGGACACTTCGAGAGAGGAGTAGCTCCTGGTATGAGTTTAATTGAGAACTCTACCTCACGATCCGGAGGAATTTTGGGTTACTATTCATGAAATACATCACTATAGTCAATCACAATGGGAATTGCTTCAAGGTTGGCACAATCCTTCAACTCATCCATTTGGGCGAGGTATGCTTCTTCATAGGGAATCAACACCCACACAATCGAAGGATTTTTCAAAGGAGATTCATGATATTCCTTGAATTTTTATAGGAGCATGGGATGGTTTGAAATATGAAAATATACTTCCTTTTCCCGACAGTTGATACATGCTATATATAATGAGAGCCAATCCATTCCCATTATAGCATTGAATTCCACCAAGGGAAGTATTACGAGATTTTCTAGAAGAATCTTCCCACATATGCCAATAGTATAAGAGGCAAACACTTGTGTTGCAATGATTACAACACTTGGTATTTTTACAGACATCTCTACTTCAAGGCTTCTGGGCTTCGATTCTATAGTTCTAGAAAACTTGCAATATATAAAGGAATGTGTAGAACCAGAATCAAATAATAATTTTTCCATTATTGATTGAATAGTATGTGTACCTTGTATGACTTCATTATCATGATCCACGTCTATAGTAGTGATGGAATAAGCCTTCCCTTGTTCCATTGGCTTTGGTGGCTCCTAACGCAGATTACCTTCAAGAGATCGAGGTTTACTGCACTGGTTTGCATAGTTCCTGAGCTCCCTACAGTTGTATCATTGAACCATGAGTGGTTCTCTCCATTTATCAGCTACATTCTCCTTCCTTTTTGTGTCTTTTCAGAAATCATGAGCCTGTTGTCCTTCTTTCCCACACTTGAAGCATTTCCCTGTCCCTTTGAGGCAGTTCCCATGGTGAATATTCCTACATTTTTGGCATGTGGGTCATTGAGTTTTCTTACCACCTTTGTCATTAGATCCACCAGCTTGAAACTCCATCTTTCTTTTCTTATCACTATAGCCATTGGACAATTCTGCAAACTCAATATCCACTTTGATAGCATACCGAACAATTTTTTCATAACTCCCAAAGTCTCAAATTGAAAGAGCCTTTTGAAGGTGTGGTTTTAATCCACTATAGAATCTATCAATTTTACTATCATTGTTGACACCAAAACCCGGAGCGTACCTTGAAAGCCTTGTGAAATTAGATTCAAAGGTTGTGACAGATTGTCCTTCATTTTGCTTGATCTCTATAAATTCTCTCTTAATATTCGTACGAAGAGTTTGTGGTAAGTACGTATTAAGAAATATTATCTTAAAGTCATCCCATTCAATCTCTTCAATTTTTTCCCTTGGCTTGGTGTTCCTAATCAAAGCCCACCTTGATCATCTTATCCATCTAGACAATAAATGGCTAGGGTCACCTTCCCCAGCTCAGAATAGGGAAGAACAGAAAATATCTTCTCCATGGAGCTGACCCACTGTTCTGCAACTAGTGGATTGGAAGATCCACTAAACGTCGATGGTCGTTGCTGCATAAAACATTTGATAGTCAGTTCCTCCCTCTTTGGTGAAGGATGACATTACCCATTATTATGGTTATTGTTCAAAACCAGAGATAATTGGGGTAGTATCACCATGAAGTTTTGAACTCCACCTCCCAAATCATTGGGGATGTCGTTCGGACAATCATTGCATTGGCCCCCGCAAGAGTTGTTTGCCTGATTTCTCCTGGTTCGCACCATTTTCTAAAATAGAAAATTTTAGAACAAAACATAAGTATAGAAGTCATGAGTAACTTTTTAATTTAAATAATTTATACAGAAAACATAACATATAGGATCCCTATGTAAGTATTCTTGTGTTCCTACCTGTACGTAGCCTCATGCTAGAGGTTTTCTCTAGGATTTACTAATCCTAATTCCCAAATTAACTAAACCTTTCCTGTGATACCAACTATACAGACCCGAGCCTTTTCATACATTAATATTACATAATTTTAAATATAAAGAACATAATAGTATTACACATAAAAGATACAAAATAATATTTTCTTAGGCAAACTAAGATATTACATAACAAATACAACATTAGGAAGAAACGTTTATTAAATTTCTTATTCTCTAGCTTCTTATTGGAACTTGTACTCTCTTTAGTACATGTAGCCACCTGAGGATATACATCAAAAGGGGTGATCTAAGATCCCAGTAATAGGATAGATAAGAAAAATATAACATGGGGTGAGAATAATCAAAACTTGGGAAAAAGATCATAGGCATGAGAGGAAGCATAAATATAAGACTTGAAATGTGGCAATGCATAAAAATGAAACATCATTTATTAGTGATTAACTAACACAAATAATTGTGAAGTAAGATAAAATCGTTTTTACACATAATTACAAATTTACTCATGAGATTCATCACATTACACATTGCATTGGAGCACTGTATAATTCCGGGTGCACCCGTCACTTTGAAACATTCATATTACGCTATATAATTCTAGATGCACCCGTCACATCATAACTTTATCATTACCATTCTTTTCACATGGAACACATATCAAAAATTTACATAACTAAACCGTGTAATGGAATTGGTTTCATCTCATAGTAACACATTCATATGCTTTGGGTTCCCAAAAGAAAGAGGGAATAACATACATGTTACAAGAACTGTCCACTTTGAGTGAGAAGTAAAATGGGTGTTTTAAAAGAGGAATTCTTTTGGAAAACATTTGGTTTGACATAAAGACCATTGAAAAACATGTATATCCCAAAAAATTAATGACAATGATGAAAAAATGATCTTTAAGTAGTAACCATATAAAAAACTGAGTGGAAGAGGGAGAACCCGAAGGAAGAAAATTGGGATCGAGATTTCTCCTTACCTTGTACCCTAATGATTCCTCCTCTTTAATGTCCTTTATAATGAAATTATATTAATTAATTTGAAATACATAACCTTGTGTACATTAATATGGTTCATTATTGGTTCATTAAGTTATTTTATGTTCCTTTGTAACACTTATAGAGTTTAAAAACATTGTTTGGGGATTCTCATTTTTATGGTTTTCTTGAGTGATTCACTTGTATTCTTAATTGATGTTTGGGTAGAACATGGGTAAACATAAAGAACAGATATTACATGTTATTAATCCTATTAAAGGAGTCTTAATGATCTAATAATGAATCATATTATATACATGTGGATGAATCATTAGATAATTATTAAATGATGAGTGTTTGGGATAATTTGGGTGGTTTTTCGATCACAACACAATTGTTTTAATTTATCACTTAATAATATGTTCATAAGTCACATAAACAAATTTAAATAGGATATAATACATATAAAATAATCCTTTTAAACCATAAAAATGGTTTCATGACCAGATCTGAAGGATGAAATGGAAGAAAAAATCATATCGTTCTTGATAGTGATAAATTAACACCTCACGAACAACGTTCTCTTTAATAAAATAAAAGAAAGAGGAAAAGGGTGGTTGGATGATATAATATCCCATTAGAATAATAAAATTACAGTATATGTATAAAACTAGAGTTAAAATACCATTTGGATGAATATTGGTGGGGAGATATCAAGAAATGAACATAAACTTTAAAAGGAATTTAAGGAGAAGAGGGAAAGAAATTACCTCTTGAATCCTTCTTTTGAGAGCCTCTTAAAGGGCATAATCTTGGACATTTGATGAGACCAAAATCTCTTTGACGTGGGGGAGGGGCTAGGGAAGGTGTTTGGGAAGAGTTTAGAGAAGAATTGGAGCTCTATAAATGTGAGGAAATGAGGGAGTGAAGGGTGGTTTTATAGTGGAGGGGAGAGAGGTTTCCTTAATATAAAATTTATTGGTTTATTATTTTCCCCTTAGAAAGTAGTGGTGAGTATTTAATGACAAAGAAAAGTATTTTTATCATGTTGTCTTGGACCAAGTGGGCTTACATCAGAAGAGCATCATCGATGACTCAATTCATCCATTATTTAGCATTTATTGCAAATTATCGGATTCTACTATTCATAAAAAATTCATGTATCTCAGAAAAATCCCAAAAATATACCCCAACCATTTTTCGACATTTAGAATAAAAAAAGGCAGTAAATTTCCCAAAAATATTTTTCTAAATATTATTAATTTAATATCTAATTAAAATCATAATTTATATTAAAAACAATTTTTTAGATTGAAACCGCTTTTATAGTGCTTTCAAAAATTACGTAGGGTCTTATAAAATTATATAAAAACTATAAGACACTGATTTGATAAATAATGAATACATTTTTAGAAAAAACATTTTCCTTTTAATTAATTAATTAGTTATAATCAATTATTTATGACTTACAAAATTACAAAACGTTTACAAATGTCAAATTGTCACTTTCTAAGATGTCTAAATTTTATTTAATTATTCATGGGTATGGTTACTCTTCTTTTTGATGATTTACTATTCATAAGGGTCATATTACAATTCATAAGGGTATGATACTATTCTTAAGGGTATGTTACTATTCACTGAAAATTAATTTTGTTTCATTAGACTCCAAAAATCATCTTGAGCACAACCGTGTATGTTGGATTATTAAAATTCTAAAAACAGAAGTGAAAAACGTATGTTTAATGGTCACTTATCACTTATTAGTTTATTATGTTGTGTTTTCATGTGATTTTATTACATAATTACATGAATGGAATTTCCATTGAAATATTTGGGTCGTTACAGTACCCCCTCACATCTATATTATGTTGTGTCCTCATTGTAATAAAATAGAATATGGAAGGGAAGGGTAAAAACTAGTGGGTTTCATTCATATCTTGATTCATTAACTAGGAGTTCTTCCGTCAGGGACTCCAGAATGGATTTATGAAAGTGCTTCATCTTCTTCCCATTGACAACAAAGGTTTGTTTTGTTTCTTTATTTTTAACCTAAACAATACCAAATGGTTAAACATTACTAACAGTGTATGGGCCAAACCATATTGAATAAATCATGCGTAGATATAACTTCAGACTTTCATTGTAATGGATAACCTTTTTCCAAATGTGTAATTGACGATGAAGGATGAGGCGATCATAGGAAACCATGGTTCTCTCCTTATGAGTCTCATTTAATTTCCTCCAACTCCTAACTCTATAACTTCGATTTATCAACTGAAATAGAAATTTTATAATTGCATTGATTAATGGCCTAGTAGGCCTAGTTATCTATATCAACAGGTATGTGACAACTCTTTCAAAAAACTAGCCAATATGGGGATATTCCAATGGGAGTTTTGAAGGCAGTATAAAAATCCCATAATGAATCATTGATTATATGACTCCAATATTTTCAATTGCATTGAACCATTTTTTCAATAATATTTTTACCTCTCTATTCGACACCTTGACATGACCATTGGTTTTTGGGTGATATTCATTATAAACTTTATTCCCCACCACATACTGAAGAAAAATTGGTTACACTATTAAATTGAAGAAATGATAACCCTAGTCACTGATGGTGAAACTATGTAATCCAAACCTAAGAAAATATGTGTTCTCAAAAATTCCACAACTGTCTTAGAATCGTCTTTCCTCATGGATCATTCATCTACCTATTTTAAAACATAGTCAACTTCTAAAAGAATGTACAAGTTTCTAAATGAATTGGGGATTGGTCAAATCAAGTTAATTCCCCAATCATCAAAGATTTTATGAAAGAGATTTATTTTTGTGTAATTTCATTTCTCTTAGAGACATTTCACATTACTTAAAATTGAGGAAAATATTTTAAAAAAATTATGGGCTTCTAGAAATAATGTTGGAAAAAATTGACCAGAATCGAGGACCTTACGAGCAGTCCGTTGGGGGGAAAAGTTTCCCCCACAAGAAAGAGTGTGGTAGAACTAAAGGATAGACTGAGACTCACTCTCGTGAACAAAACACCCAAGGACTTGATTACCACATGTGTAACAAAGGTATGGGTCATCATAAATGTACCAAAGAGACTCATATTTTAGATGGCTTGTTTGTTTTTTTTAAATTGGTAGGAATGAAATATGCTACCAAATAATTTACAATTTGGGAATACCAAGTAATATCATATTGCACTCGGTACAATTTATCATTGGGAAATATATCATTTATGGGAATACAGGGGGTGAGTCAATGTATGAGGATAGGAGGATCCTACTGATTTGGTCATCCACCACATACTCTACTCTTTTTTATCTATAATTTCTAGATTAAATTCCTAAACTATGAGTGTCCAACTAAAGAGACGCGGTTTGGATTCTGGTTTTTTAAAGGGATGTTAGAGGGATTCATGGTATGAGAACACACGAAAATTGAACCCTAAAAGTTATGACCCAAATTTATTCAAGGAAAACACACAAGAAATGAATTATTTTTCGATTTTGGTGTAGTTTCCTTGGTAAGGGTCCAGTGTATGTGAGGTTTGGGCAATGACATGTGGAAATCAATCAACCCGTTATAATAAAACATCCCCAAATGCATAGTTATATGTGTCACAAATAAGCTCAAATGGTAAATCCCAATGAGGTGGTTGGATTATCAAGGGTGTGTGAGACTTCATTTAAAATTTTCAAAAGGTTATATATATTATTTATCAAAAACAAATTATTTTTATTTTTGGATTAATCAAGAGAGGAGAGTGCAATATTACTAATGTCAAATATGAAAAAATGGTAGAATATAACATGACTTATGAAATACCACACATCTTGACCATTTTTATGGAGTGGTATAGAAGAAATAAAATCCACTTTTGATTTATCTACTTGGATTACTCCCCAAAAATGACATGTCTAAGTACTATACCTTGTCAGACAATAAAATAGAATTTATCATAATTTAATACAAGACTATTTTCAATATAGAGATGTTGGACAGAATCAACACTACTCAAACTTTGATCAAAATGGGATCTATATATAGTGAAATAATTCATGAATAATTCTATGCAGTTATTTAGGTAATCCAAAAAAATACTAATCAAGCATCATTGGAAAGTACCTGAAACATTGCACATACCAAATGGTATCCTAATATATGAAAATGAGCCAACGGGGTAAGTGAAGGTTGTATTTTATTGATCCTTTAGAGAAATAATGATCTAAAAGTATCCAGAATACCCATCAAGGAAATAGTTGTGGGACATCCCTACTAGCCTCCCGAGAATATGGTCAATAAAATAAAATGCTAAATGGTTCATCCAAGTATGTTGTTTCAATTGATGAGAGTCTATACAGATACGCTAACTATTTTGTACATTGTATGGAACCAATTAATTGTTTTCATATTAATCATTGTAAGACCAATTTTTTAGGAAATACCTGCATCAAACTGACCCAATGGATATAATATATGGGGAAACTGATTCAATCAACCAATAATTTTTTACCCCATTTTTTAAAACATCTAGAAGGTTTTGGTTCAGTAAATTTTGGGCCTACCTCTTCAAATTATCTTCATCATTTAATAATATGTGATGTGTCTAAATTTATGGGACAATTCTAGGAATGCCAAAATGTTTCCATCCCAATACTTTTTTGTACTCTCTAAGAAGTTCAGTCAATCACAATTCATGCTCTAGATGGAGTTAACTATGAATGATGATAGATAACTTGTTTCCATTCTCAAGATATGAATATCTCAAATTTTGATATTGTGTTTTAAGTTCCAATTTAGGTGGATTTTGGATTCATGGGAGTAAATGAGAAAGTGAGAGGCCACTAATCTCATCTAACTACTCAGTGGAAACATCCTTGGATGAGGAGTGAGATTTTACAAGCTTAGTAGTATCATCGATGTTCATGAGATCTTCAGTGTTCAAGAAATCATAAATTAATTAATATTAATGAAACTTTTTCTACACTAGTGCAACATTATATGCATGATTCATTTCATATAATGTCTATAAATTATGAAAACTTCTAAAGTGGGTCAGGGGAAGGAACATAATTTTTTTCCAGGTAAGGGAGTACATCAATAGAGTTAACAGAAAGTGGGGAATGTTTTATGAGGGGTGATTCCTAGAATCAAGGTTGTTAAAATGGAAATTTTCACCTATAGAATCCACAGATAATGTACCATTGTGTATATTAATTATAGTTTTATAGGTTTTATAGATGACACTCCCCAATATAATCAAGGCATGTCCATTCATTCTATCATTTTCCATTTTAAGAACATAAAAATATGCTGGAAAAAATAAATTTTCACCCTCACATGAACATCCTCTAGAACACCAGTGGGGTGTGAAATACTCTTGTTTTCTAGCTTAATGACTATAATAATGGGATTTATTTCCGCAACCTATAATGAAGATAACTTTGAGTGGGGACTCATATTTATGGAAGAACCTAAATAAAACAAATAATTGGAAAATAAATAATCCACTATGGTGCATGGAATTGATAATATTCCTGGATCATTGCATTTAGTAGGAAGTGATGGATCTATAAATGATGATATTTTCCTCCCCAATATAAAATTTTCATCACCTCAATGTTTCCTTCATTGTGTAAACATATTATTTAGAGATTTGGCGTATCGTGAAATTTTATTTACAACATCAATCAAGGGGATGTTAACCTCTACTTTTTTATAAGTTTCTAAGATTTATTAATAAAGTTTAGTTTATTTTTATTTTATTATTTGGGTGTCCCTTTAGTGAAATTTAATGGGAATGGTTGGGCTATGTGACTCATCAATAAACATGCTCATTACTTTAGAGGGGTTTTTCTTTGGACATGGTTCTTCCATTCTTATACCATTCTTAGTGGTTGTGATAGTGGATTCCTCAAGAGAGGATGAATCTAATTGAGGGGTTATTTGGATTTTAAGTTATCATCCACTCCAAAGAGTGATGTAAATGACATTTTATTTATCCATAGGGTTGACCAATGGTAGTGAGGGTAGTTTACCCAACCCATGACTTTGGATTTCTCCACAGAGTTAGCAAGTCATCCTAATTGGGGTTTTATGTCTTTTATGGATTCTTAGTTGTTTTGTTGGAATTAAAGATTATTTATAGCCATTTTTAGTCATGTATTCATAGGATAGTATTAGGTTTTTAAGGGGGTTTTTGGAAAGGTATTTTTTGTGGTTGAGGATTTTTGGGTGGTGGCGGTGGATGACTACTCTACCCCAGTTGGTTCCATGATTGATGAGGTTAGTTCGAATACACCAATTTACTATAGGTTTGATTTTCATTCCACCAATGGATGGATGAATAGAATGGTTCTTTCCTAAGGGGGTAATTATAGGGGTGTCTTGGAAAAAATACCTTACAACAATCGAAAGGATATCTCAGTTTAAGGAATTAGTCAGAATAGTGGGTGTCAGCAAGAGGATATTGGGATTTCCCTTGGGAAAGAGAATATTTTTGCAGAAGGGTACTTAAATATTCAAAACTTATGTCCGCCTTCTTCTCAAATTCAGTACTTTCTAGATCATGGACACCTCGAATAGGTATACTAGACCCTGAACCAAATTGATGAGTGTTCTCCACCATATTTACAATGAGGGTCCTTACAATGATTGGGGTTTTGTTAACTAGCGCACCACCTGCATCATCTTCAATCACATTTTAGTCAATATGAATTAAACCTTCATAAAAATATTATATTAAAAGTTTATCGCTTATTTGGTGGTGTGGGAAACTTGAAAAAATCATTTTAAATATTTCCTAGTATTCATGAAGTGTTTACAATTACAATTCCGTTATTCTACAAATATCTTTCCTTATAGTTGCAGTTCAAGAGGTTGGGAAGTATTTTTCAAGGAAAACTCGTTTCATGTCCTCCAAACCTCTTATTTAGGAATTAGCATAATATAACCATTATTTTAAAATGTATTCTAATGAAAAAGGTAATACACTAATATTTAATAATTCTTCATCCACATTGTCATGTTTTAATTTTGAACCCATAGTGTGAAATTCTTTTAAGTGCTTATGTGGATCTTCTCTTATGAGTTAAAGTAATCTTGGTAGTAAGTGAATAAAACTAGATTTTAGATCAAAATTGGGTTCTTTGCCTAGTATTTGAATGTATGCGGTGTGGATCTCTACATCATGTGAGGTTTGTTATTTTAATTTCCAATTATTTTCATATATATTAAACAATTTTATTTCTGTTTTAATGTGGTTTCTAGAAGAATAAGAAGGATCGAGAAGATTTTTAATGTTTTGGGTTTCCTCTTTCAATGGGTTATCCTACGTTTCTCGGTGTCACCATCATATGATCCTCTCCAGTTTGGGATTGAAAGGTGGTAAATTACCCAAAGTATAATGAATAATGCATAGAACCTATACATGAAATAAAGAAGAACACAAAAATATAAGTAAAGGTATAAGATTCAACAAAGAAATATTTATAAATTTTTTAAATATATTATAAAAAAGATGCACTAAATACCAAAGTGCTCCCTGAAAATAGTGCCAAAATTTGACCACATCAGCATAAAACGTCAAATTTATTATGTTTTTTAAAGTTGATTTATAGTAAATAACACACCTTAGGTTGTCTCTCATGGATTTTTGAATGTTTAAAGCATGTATTATTAATAAATATTAATAAAAGAGGGGGTGGTTTTGAAAACAGTTAAAAAATGATTTAATTAAAGAGTTTAATAGTTGATAAATAAAGGTTGTGTTTTCAAAATATTGAAATAAGGAGGTCATTTCATGTTCACTAAACATCTTTTGTAGTTAATTTTTATGAAAATTATACAATTTTTAATGGAATTCTCTTGTTGAGGGTAATCAAGATTTCAATTCCCCTCATGCCCTTTAAAAATATGCACAAAGAACCAACCCATAACACAATAATAATGTTGTCTAGGATTGGATCTCAATAAAATAAAAAGGTCTACCAAATAAAACTAAAATATTATGTATGTGTGAGAGAAATAGGATGTTTGTGTTGTCCAATCAGAACAACCCAAGATTCCCATTTAAACCTCAACCTAATCGGTATTGAAATGAAAAGTGCTACACATAAGTGTATAAAATAAATGAATTCAAAGGAGGATAAAGTCAAAATAATAATTAAATGATATTTTTAACACATAAATTGCAACAAACCATCAGAATAACAACTGTATGAGCTCTCTTTAGAATATGTTTATTTCTCTTGAAATGATTATCCATGGTTTAGCTCACCATTGAGAGGAGAAGGAGGATCATGTGGAACTTTGACTTCACCCTTTATCCCCCGATGAGGATAGGGGACTCTAGAAATTATTTGATAATGAGAGGAGTCATTTTGGTCTCTAAAACAACAGATATTTACTCCATGTTTGAACTTACAAAAAGGGTTCCCATGGTTCCATTTTATAAGTAATGTGGAAGGTGGTTTGGGATCACAGATTTATTAAAACCACTTTACCCATGGATTTATAAATTCATAAAGACTTATATTTTTTGGGGAAAAATAAATATTTCTTACCCCTCTTATTTTATATCTACACTGAAAACAGGGCATCATTTTGAGGTCTACATCTTGAGATATGGATGAAATACCGAACTCAACTTTTGACTTTGGGAAGATTTGGTTACCTAGACAGATCAGTTCAGTTGGACCCCTTAATGGATGAATTGGGATTGGGTGACTTAATAAGAGCTATATACAAATGAGTTTTAGATCATATAAAAAAATTTGAGAAGAATTTAATATATGAAACATATTAAGTGTTCGTTTGAGTCCACTGTTGTTCTTAAAATCTTGCACATTTTGGCCTGTTTTTCCTCTAATTCACTTTGGGCCCCCTAAATCACCTCCAACTACAATGAAAACATAAAAAAGTGAAATATACATTATTAATTATGATAATAATTAAATTATTAAATCAAACATGGAGTGAATTTTTTTTTAACATTTGGAATTTACAAAATAAACCCAGTTTAATATAGTGGTGTAAGGGTGAAATAAAAATATGAATCGTGGAACGATCACCTACCTAATGCCAATGAGAAATAATCCTCTAGTGTCACACACTAAGTGTTTCCGCTGATCACAATGAATTTTATTGAGTTTAATTAATGTAATAAATATTATACTCAAGTCCAAAGAATAATTTTATTAAAATTATATTAATCGAATAAATTAAATAAATATTTATTCACCACCTTGTGAGTAAAATATTTATTTTATTTATTTGATATTTTAATAAATAATTATTCACTTGATTTTGAATAAAATATTTATTCATTTTTTTATTAAATTCTAGAGGATGTTGAATATATCAATACTGTGACCGGAGAAAAATATTAATTAACAATACTGTTATATAATATTTGTTATTGCGCAAGTTGGAATGTTCCACAAAATAATAATTATATAAGTATTATCATGGGGAATGTGATTTATTTAAGGTAATAAATGTTATTTAATGGCTTTTATGAAACTGAATAAAATTTTAACTTAAATCCCAACTCTATAAATAGATGTCTATGTTTATTGTGTAGAGAATTCAAAAATTGAGAATATAGTATTTTTGAACACAATGAATTCTCTCTCAACTAATCCTTCTCTATAACTCTCAAGAACATGATCTAAAAGAGTTATTGCTTCATGAATGAATAATGAGTGATCAATAATGAACCATACAAGACATTCAACTCCCCGTGACAACACATGGAGATTTAGTGGTGTTTCTCGGAGGTCATTGGAGAATGTGTGGATCATCGTTAAAAGTATTTTATCCTTGAATCATCACACTGTAATAAAGGTAATCCAAAAGTGTATTTTCAGATGATCAACATTTACTACTGAATAAATTTCATAATCTCAGGTATTTATTTCCTCAAATATTAAATAAATTAATTGTAAATTTAACCTAAATGATTCTTTTTCTTGGTTTCGGGCAATGATTATTAAAATAAATTTTAATATATTTTCCACCTATGTATTCTTCCGTTATGCCTAGAACCAATAATAGGTATCAGATTGGTCAAATTTAAATTTATAATTATTTATTTCATTGTTAATCTATGATGAATTGTGGTTACATTTGTATTTCAAGTTATTTGTTCATTCATCCTATTTTAATTAACATGTTCTCTAATTATTAATAATGTATGTTCAGTGTTTCATTTTCATAAAGGATTATGAATAAATTAAGAATGATTGGGGATTCCCTCAGGAAGTGTCATATATTTTTTTGGTAAAATTGGGTTACACGACATGCAACTGATGAACATGTTGCATACCCATACAAAATATATTTATTTGAATTTAGAAATTAATTACACATTGCGCTTTTATTATGCACCGCATGTTCACCGGTCCAACCATGGAACATGGTAAGCAGATACTGTATGTTTAGTTGGCATGTACATGCCATGAAGTTTGATCGAGTTAACACACCAAAGCCCCAGGTGTGTGACATTGATATATGAGTACCGAGTTACACAGTGTGTAAATTCATATACAAGTCATAGAGTCCTTTATTAGTGGAAAAAATTAATATTACATTAAATCTGAAATTGTAGCATTAAAACCTTGTTTTATTGATTATCACACTATTGTGTGTTTGAAAATTTATAAATGGTTTTAAAATTTTTTAAATGATAAATTATATTATTGTAACTAATATATAATAATTGGTTCTTTCGTTTTGCTTCGATTAATTCCAAGAATGATGGGTATCTATAATTAAGATGATATTATCATTAAGATGAAAGGTAATTAATTAAGGCAAGTGTTTTATATTAAATAATAAATTAATGGTAACCAGTTACATTTTTGTATTAATTGCATGTATAACTGGTCATGATCTTGACAAAGACCTGGGTATGTGTTGTACTTTTTAATTACTTTATTGTAGAAGTTTTTAATTATTTAATATTAAGTTAAATTATGGTCTATGAGTCATACATTCCTACATTATTATATAGGACATACGTGCCAAATGAAATTTATGCAATCCCATTTAACCAATCCTTTGGTTCCCCTCAACTGCATGTGACTAACATGTATTTGTAATTAATATAGCACCCCAAGGCACGTGGAGGATGTTCAAGAAAAAACCATAATATTTCCAATTAAGGTGATACACAGGTGAATAGGATGAGTGGTGTAACTCATTCCAAGACTAATAAAATGTGTTATTTCCCCTAGGTAAATGTTTGATTTGATATCCACTCATTAAATCAGTTTTTAGATATAGCTCATGAAAAAGTCATTTATTTATTTATATCTATTAAATTTTTTATTTTATGGATATAAGGTCTCAATCACATAAATAAATGAATTTATGTGAAAAGATAGAAAATAAATGAATTAATTATGTGTAAATATTTTATCCAATATGGTTAATAAATTAAGTAACATCCACTTAATATTAAAAATATGTGTAAAGGATAAAACATGATAAAATTTATGCATAATAAATTAAAATACCTAAATTATATATTAAGTCAAACTCTACCTTCCATTACTTGATTCAGAATGAAATTATAAAACTAAGTGTAGTATATGGCCAATGTCTGGACACTTAATTTTAGTAGGGAGTTCTCATGAGTGTTTTGGGTTGACTTAATTGAAATTGTAGTGAGTTTAATAGCTGAATTATGTTCTATAAAAATTTGGAGGCAACTGTTGAGGAAATCCATGTTAATATTTTAGGATAGGGGAATCCACTCAATGAATCATGGAGTTACAGGTTCACATTTGCCAAGGCCGGCTACGAAATTACTTTATTATGGTTTTCATAGCCAAATTATGGATCATTAATAAAATTAATGGGGATCCATGACACTAGAATGTTAATGAAAATATAAATTTTTAGTTCAATGGTGAGGGCTATTGAGACATGATAAAATACCTGGAGAATAAATAAATAAATAAATAAATAAGAACATTTAATTTATTATATCTCACTTATTTTGTAGTCAAGCAATGTACTAATAGTCATCTATTTTTAATTGTAGAATAAAATGATAAGTTCATTATCCACACTATCCCTATGATCAATATTGGAGAAAGATAACCCCCTAACTACTATTAAGTTTTAGGATTGTTTTATACTCATTTGGGATGTGCTACAATGTGAACAGAAATCTTACATACTAGAATCTTCAATGCCTAATCCACCTTCTAAAAAAACAAGTGATGAAGAGTTACTTGTCTAAGAAATTTTTTTTATGAATGTCGTTGATGTTAAATGTTTAATGCATGCATTAATGACTAGAATACTTATAAAATCTCATGAAAAATGGATGTGTATAGAAATTTTGAGCACCGATATGGCCATTACTAGGAGAGATCTAGACTGGAATGGTTTTAGATTTCTAAGGCACTCTTTCAGAGAAATCATGAAGAGGGTTCCCCAGCTAGGCCACATGTAGTCAATCTCATTTTCTACATTGAATGCATAGAGGTTCTTGTGTTTAAACTCACCGAAGAACTGAGCACTGACCTCATCATGGCATCAATCCCATCGATATTCTCTAGATTTTTTTGTGAATTATAATATGAACAACATTGAGAACTCTCTGCCAATACTTTCTACTCTTCTACTCCAAGTAGATAACGATACTCAGCATGAAAAACCTTCTATTCTTATAATGAACAAATGGAATTGAAATGTGAAGAGATATAAGACCAATTATTTTTCATTATTTTCCAAGAAGAGGGAGATCAAGGGGAAAGAAAGAGAACATGATGTTGTTTTTTTCACATGTGCAAAGAAGGGACAAAAGAAGGAAAACTACACCCATCCAAAGAAGAAAGGGGAAGCTTCAGGTGAATTTGTTATCGATTGATATTTACTTATTTCTACAAATTGGGTAATAGATTCAGTTTTCATTGCTGAAATATGTATTAAAATATAAGAACCACCAAGATTCAGAAATATTGATAAATGATAGTTAGATATTTGAGTAGCCAAAATTACTAAACTTGATGTTGTAGCTATCAGCGACTACCACCTCCCATTTCCAACCAGAATGATCTTGGTTTTAAAGGTTTTTTATTATGTGCCTTTAGTTTCCAAAAATATTATTTCTATATCATGAATTGATACAGATGAATTCATTTTCAAATTTTAGAATAAATGTTGCATCTTTTATAAAAAATAAATTTTGTATAGTAAGGAAAATTTAAATATTGGTTTTTATGTGTTAGATTACATGAACCAAATAATGGAAATCAATAATGAAGTAACTTCACATGAATCATACCACAACCAACATTTGAATCACCAGGTAGGTCATGTAAATGAAAATAGCTTGACTAAATTACATCAAGATGGATATTTAGATTCTTTTGAACTAAAACCACTTGGTGTATATCACTCGTGTTTATAAGAAAAAATGAATAAATCCCCATTTAGTGGGAAAGGTGAAAGGGATAAATATCTTCTTGAATTAGATCAAACCAATGTGTGTGGACCAATTCATGTTGAATAAAGAGGAGAGTATTCAAACATCATAACTTTTACTGATGATTTTAGTAGATATTGATATGTCTAATTAATGAGTTATTAGTTGGATTATTTTCTTAAATTTAAGGAATATAATAATGATGTGGAGAACCAGTTTGGTAAAAAAATTAAGAAACTATTCACAGATTGTGGTAGAGAATATCTTAATCAAGAGTTAATTGATTATTTGTAGGATTTCAGGATTTTATCACAACTCACTCCTCCTTATACGCCTCAGTGGAATGGTGGAAGTGAAAGAAGGAACCACAACATGTTGGAAATGGTGAGATCAATGATGATTCTTATGATTATTTTATTAAACTTTTGCGGATATGTGTTACAAAATGAATCATCTATACTAAATTGAGGGCCAACTAAATAAACAGATGGTATACCATACCAATTATGGAATTGAATGAAACGTATGTTATCAAAATTAAATGTGCGGGGTTGAAAATTATTTTTAAGGCTTCTTCAGGTACCCATATTGTACCCCAAGTCACAAAGTGTATCTTTATAAGATATCCTAAAGAAAAAAAGGGATTATACCTATACAATCCATTAGAAAAAAGGGTTGTGGTTGATATACATCCCACATTTCCTAATGAGTATCAAATTTCTAAAATAGATAGTGGGATAGATATAGACTTCGATGAAGTCCAGGCTCAAGATACATAAAGGTTGGCATAGAAAAAAATTCCACAAAGCCTTTTGGAATAAGAAATTAGTCTACAGACATATTTACTACTTAGGAGTACTATAGAGGTTAGAGAACCAGAACAATATGGTTTTCTCGTCATAGAGGATGGTGACACATTATTAATTGAGAATAATGATCCACTAACCTACAAGGATGTTGTAAGTGGTACATATGTTTCCAAGTGGAAAGAAGCCATGAATTCTAAATTGGATTCCATATATAAAAAGAAATTAGGGATTTTTGTAGACCCTTTAGTTGAAGTAAAGTCTATTGGATGAAAATGGGTATTCTAGAAGAAAATGGACATAGAAGGTCAAGAAAGAAAGGTTGAAATAGAGTTTGAACAATGTCAAGGAATTGAATATGGTGAAAATTTTTTACCGGTTGCAATGATAAAATCCATCAGAATTTAAATTTCTATTTAAAATTTCCATGATTATGAGATTTGAAAAATGGATTTATAAACAACCTTCATTAATGGGACCCATTAGGAATATGTATTTATGACATGGCCTGAAGCATTTGTGATTCCAAAGAAGTACAATAAGGTATTAAAGTTGCAAAGATCAATTAATGGATTAAAGTAAGCATCCAGGTCAAGGAACATTTGTTTTGATGAGTCCATAAATGAATTTGGAATCATAAATAATGAATGTGAATCATGTGTCTATAAACGATTTAGTGGGAGTTAAATCGTATTCTAAATAGTACATGTTAATGAAATATTACTCATTGGAAACGAAATACCAATCTTACAATCAGTTAAGGTATGGATGAATTAAATCTTCTCTATAAAGGAATTGGGTGAGGCAACATATATTCTTGGTATCAAGATCCATCTTGATAAATCTAATAGGTTTCTCAGCCTAATTCAAAGAACACACATTGACAAGATACTGAAGTGATTCATTATGGAGCAATCCATGAGGGGATTGGTGATAGAATCACATAGAATTTCACTTTATAGGAAAAATGTTTACATATACACATGAGGAATGAAAAATAATGACAAGGATTCTATACACATCAGTGATTAGTTCAGTCATGTTTGTTATGTTATGTTTGAGGCTAGATGTCACTTAGGTATTTTGTGTGGTAGGAAGATATCAAGCTGATCTTGGTGAACACCATTGGATGGAAGTCAAGACTATCCTTAAGTATATGAGGTGCACTAAGGATATTTTATTATTTTATGGAGGATATGAGGAACTAGTCATCCTAGGATATATAGATTATAGTTTGTAAATTGATCAAGATAACTCAAAGTCATAAACATGTTACATATTCACTTTGAATGGAGGTTTTGTGAGATGTAAGAGCTCAAAGATGGATGTGGTTTCAAATTATATAGTAGATTCTGAGGATATTGTGGATCTTGAGGTAGCTAATGACATAGTATGGATGTGAAACCTAATCTAAGAGATTAATGTGGTACAGAGGAGTAAGGATCATATCAAACTCTATTCTGATAGTACTGTAATGGTAGATCTTTCAAAAGAGTTAATGTCACATCAGCAGAAAATGAACATACTTCAGAAGTATCATATATTGAGGATTTTTTTCTCAAAGAGGTTAAGTTATAGTGAGATGTATTTCCATGGAAGACAATGTGGTGGATCCACTGACTAAAGTCTTGACTTAGCAGAAACATGACTACAATGTGAGTTCTATCAGATAGTAGGTCATAGGCAGTTGTCTCTACTCTAAGTGGGAGTTTTTTTGGGGTTTGTGTCCTAGGACCAACTGTTTTTACATTGGTTACATTTATATTCAATATATTTAATATTAATAAAACTTATTAATATATATTTTTTTCTACATGAATCTAAACTAATAATTTCCTAGAGTGTACGTCACATTGATAAGGTCATAATAGTTCTCCACTATGATGATAACCTTGATCTTGTATGATTATATTCTCTTATAATTTTCTACGATTGGATAACATACTATGATGAGACACATAGTACATAGACTGTCAGGTGTGAGTATTCGTAAGAAAATGAGGATTCTTCTTGTGAAGTTCACACTTGGTAATCTTCCAGATAGAATATTATGAGAACATACCCGCCAATATGAATTCTTCATGTTTTTGTGTCATCATATATTAATATCCACTAACATTAGTGATTGTCCTTATACTTTAATATTATTATTAATTCATGTTACAACTTGCATACTTAGATGTATTTCATAAACCACGATGATAATAGTTCATGGAGAAGTTGGATACATTGGGTGTGTCATGAGTGACATGTCATTAATGAATATGATGAGGAAGGATTTTTCCTTTCCATGTTTATGGAAGTTGGTATCTTGGCCCTTTGATTGGAATAGAACCATCACATTAAATTTCATGGCCATGGTATAATGACGTGTTTATTTCATATAATTAAAAGAAGACATATCGAGCATATAGGTTGGTGACATAGATGCACAACATGCTTGATGAGATATTGTGAAAAATGAATTATATTACAAAATGAGAATTCATATGAGGTTTTTGATTTATTGACATTAAATTTTTTCTTGGGTTACTTAACTCATTGCTAGATAGTAGTCTTGGAATTTAGGAAACCCCATCTAATATGAACAAGAAATAATCCTAGAGGGCCACACACTAAGTGTTTCCATTGATCCTAATGAAATTCTATTTCAGTTTAATTAATGTAATAAGTATTATTATCAAGTATAATGAATGCATTTATTTTAATTATATTGATCAGATAAATTACTAAAATATTTATTCTCTCGCTTATGAATAAAAAATTTATTTAATTTATTGAATATTTTAATAACTATTTCCTCCTTATATTTTAAAAAAAATATTTATTTATGAATAAAATATTTATTAATTTTTTCCATAAATTTTTTTGGATTTTAAATGGACCAAGATTTAGTCCAATGAAAAATATTAATTAACAAGACCGTTATATAATATTTGCGATTGCACAAGTTGGCACATGCCAAAAAAGAGTAATTATAAAATTATTATTATGTGGAATGTGATTTATTGAAGGAAATAAATGTTATTTAATGGTCAATATGCAATTAAATAATATTTTAACTTAAATCCATACTCTATGAAGAGTCAGAAATATCTATTGTGTATAGAATTCAAAAATTGAGAATAGATAATTGTTGTGCATAATAAATTCTCTATCAAATCCACCTTCTCATTTACTCTCAAGAACGAGAAGTGAAAGATATATTTCTTTAAGACCTATGAATAAGTGATCAAGAACAAACAATTAAAGGAATTCAACTAACCATTCTAGCACTTGAAGATTGAGTGGTGTTTCTCAAAGCCCATTGGATCATGTTTGGGTCACCGTTAGAGGGATTTTATCCTTGAATCCTCAAAATGCAATGAAGGAAATACGAAAGGGTCTTTTCAAATGATCAGCATTCACAAATGATTTAACATCCAAAGCATGTATATATATTTCTTCAAATATTAAATAAATTATTTGGAAATTTTATGTTAATGACCCCCACTATTGGTTTCAAGAAATGATTATGAAAGGAAAATCTAATATATCTCCCACATCTACATGATTATTCTATGCTCGGAACCAACAGGTATTATAACATATTCTGACAAAGAAGTTATCATGAATTACAAAATTCTATCAATAATGACAGAAGATTATGATGACTAATAATTCTCAAGACCACTATCGGTATTTCTATCAAGGGAAAATTTCTAAGATTGAAGGTAATATATTTATTGGAATTGGCCGTGAAAGATAAACAACTCCTATATGAATTTGGATCAAGTGATGGAAGGTACATTTTTTATATGACCAATGTTAGGAGGGAAGTCCCCTTTCAGACAAGGGTTAATGTATCATGAGATTCAATTTCATGTGACTAGGACATTAACGGTGTAGCTTAAATTCTTACAATGATGAAGTTGTCAAACATTTTAACATCTTGTGACTAGGATGTTATGCTATGCAGTTTATATCCGTACAATAAGGAAGTTGTGAATATATAATTTAAGGTCTTTAACATTGACTGGATTCTTAATGGTTTCCCCATATACTAGTAATTTATCCAAAAATGTAATACCATATTCAGGCATGATGGGAGAAAGTTTTATGCAATTATTTGCGTATCCCTGGATCCAAAGAGTGGTATGCGGAAAAGATCTCACAGTGATAGAGGAGGTATCTCCCAATAATTAAGTCACCATTAATTGGAAAACCAATTTGTGGGATATTTTATGAAAATACAACAAGGTCATATTAAAGCATAGTCAATAATGGCATCCCTTAGCTGAAAAATATGTTTTGTGGGATGCTTTATGTAATTCCAACTGGGTTGTGTTACAGTATATTGAAGTAAAAATGATCTCATGAATCTAGAAATTCTACTACTAAAGGAAGATGGAAGTTTATGGAAATTTGTATTTCCCTTGACACAAATATTGGTTTGTGGAATAAAGTTACCTAATTATGGGAGAATAATTTCAAGTTAAAATTCCCAAAGGATTGGAGAAGAGGGGTTCCTGCACTGATATAACCCAATAATGAAAACATGGTTCCTGTGTTTTTGGGTCGTATGACTATGACCATGTTATTATGGAAATCATAGGTGATATATATCTTATCAAGAAAAGATCACTCCTGTATACTTTGTACATGGGGGTGTTGTAAACCATATTCTTGATGTTTTCCATATTTGGAGAAATAATATGGAACAAATGTTTGAATAATGAATGTAGGATAAATTTGAATCACGAGTTCCAACATAATGTAATCAAATCTTACATGTAAATAAGATAATTCTCATAAGGGTGAAGTTACCGGTGGTTTACAAACCCGTTTTGTGGGTTGTTTTATGTAAACCTGACTAGGGTATGTTTCTTCATAGTCAAACAGTGGAATCCTTTTCCATACAATCCCATTTTTTGGGATACATTATGAAAATAAAATTGCGTAATGTTATAGAATAGTCAAGAAAAATATTCCATAGGTATCATATATTCTACCACCGAAAGATGAAGAAAGATTATGTAGATATGAAAGTGTTCAAGATTAGTCATATGATGCATGAAATAGTTAAATACAAGTTCAAAGGATGTTTTTGGACCGATATTGGCCATGAGATTGGAGTCCCTTGTGTAGATCTAAATCAAATTTAGATTGGGGACATATCAATTTCCTTGTAAGGCCCCTTGATGAGGGTACTTGAATTAAGAGTTCCTACACATATCATTGTTTATAAATAGAAGAATGGGTAATATAATTTTACAATGTGTATGAGACTAGAAAATGAGGCCTTGGAATCATTACATATCTCATTTTTATGAGAATCAAGACACACATAGTTATTAATGGACCATGCAGTTTAAATTCATGTGGTAAGGACATTATTAGTGCACATTACCATCATTTGCTAAGGGCTAAAGTGTCTCAAGGTGAATAGAGATAGAATTTTGTTGATGGGATAATGAATGGGACCCAATAGTCACTAAAATATTATTGGGAAATAATCAAAACGCATGTAGTACTCAAAATGAGATCCCCACATTGAATGAATTCATGTGTGGAGGAAATTGGGGGGGGGGGGGTTGAATATGGATTCATGCATAGGGTGAGAACCCACATCAGATCCTCTCATGTAGATTTGACTCATAAATGGGTGAGTGAAGTAATTTTCAGTATTGTGTTCTGGTTGGGCCTAGGATTAAAGATTTAAACATCACTATATATCTCATTGAAATGATAATCAATACACATATAGTTCTTGAGGTATCGTCATGCAGCTTATTGTCATACAATGAAGACATTTAGTTTGTCTTTTATGGTCTTGCATCTAGGACCATGGTAACCCCAATTTGAATTGATATGCCTTTATTATGAAATTAATACATTTACCAAATTTCATAAGCCCATGTGTGCTATGCTTGGTGGGAGAAACAAGTAGTGAAAATGGTTTCCTCCAATGAAAAAAAGATACACAAGTAAAGGATAAAGGCATTTAGATTTTTGTGGAGGCTGGGACAGTAGGTATAATCTATAAATTTATACATATATCAATGGGATAATAATCAATACAAACATATATCTTGACGTTTCATAAAATTTAAAGTCATGCGGTCAGGAGATTATTTGTGCAGTTTAGCATCATGCGCTAAATACGAATATAAACTAATGTGAAAAGTGGAAAATGTTGTGGCTGGGATGAGGCATGGGACCCAAGAATAACTAAATAACATTGCAAGACAAGAATCAAGGAACACATAGTTCCTAGGAGGTTCCCTATGCGGTTTTGATATATACACAGGGAGTGGGATATTTTTTATTACGGTTGGACCTGAGAACAGAGATCTAAGCATCACTACATATCTCATTGGAATGATAATCAAGCCACAAGTAGTTATCAAAAAAAATTTCTCACATAAATAAGGATTTTACATGGGGAATGAGGGATTTAATATTTTCTAGAAGAATGGTTGGTCCCAAGACTTGAGGTACATGTGTCATTACACATCTCATTGGAATGAGAATCAAGACATATATTATAGAAAAGTTTCTTTTATAAATATGGTTTATACACAAGGAATAGGGAAATATTTATTTGTGGTCATGGATGGACCCAATATTAGAGATCTAGGCGTCAATCGTATCTCATTTGAGTGAGAATCAAGCCGAATGTAGTACTTGAATAACCATGCAGTTTAATATCATGCGACAAGGAAATTAATCATGTTGTTTTACGTCTTGCAGTAAGGATCTGGGTCACCTAACATGATAGAAATATTACAGCTAGAATAAGGGATAAGACATGGGCATCCCTACATATCTTTCTAGAGAATGAATCAGGCCACACGTAGTTCTTGAAATGATTCCCTATGCAGGGCTGATTCGTACATAGGAAAAAGAGGCTATATATTTCTTTATTGTGACTGGACCTAGGATTGGAGATCTGGGTGTCACTATATATCCCATTTTAATGAGAATCAAGACAACTTTATTTCTTAAACAAATCATGCAATTTACCTTTATTTTATGAGGAAATTAGTCACACAATTTACTATCTTGCGGTATGTATGGGATAATGTTGGGACTTATACCTACAAAATGGGGACCAAGTGACACTATGGAATGGAAACAATGTGAGTGGGGCTTATGCATGATATCATTCCATATTTTTCTCCTCATGTCTATCCATGAGGGAATTTTGACCCGCTGAGGGGTTATAAGGGTGTGATTGGGACCTACACCTGTGATGGAGGCCCATTTGTAAGGGACCACAGGGAGTATCTCAACTCTTGGTACTTCGGGATTTTCTTAAAATTGAATGATATGGACTTTAACCATACAGTTTAATGTCATGCAATGAGGAAGAATGGTGTGATTAAATTTTAAGTCATACGAGTAGGATATTATGTAAGTAATGTTTATCATCGTGCGACATGGATGATGATGCCACATTGTTTAACATCGTAATTCATGGACATTATGTCAGGCCTTTTAAGGTTATGCAATAAAGACCAACTAGGCAGTTTAACGTCTTGTAGTTGAGACGTATATAGTACTATGCAATTTAACGTCTTGCAGATAGGACGAATGTCTTGCGATTACCCGAAATATTTCTTTAGGGACCTTTCATTGGTTGGTATCATAATGATCTATCCATCAATTGAGATCAAGGAATAAAATTCATTATAATGGTCCTTATGTATGGAGTAAGGTCCTTCCCACTTCAATACATGTTTTGAATGCTTTATTCCTAGTATCACTGGAGTTCTGAGGACCAATACCAATTCTCAATGGTCATGATTCCTTCTATGGTGAAGGGCTCTATTTCACCATATTCAAGAGTATGTTCGATAGGGAATTGTTGAATGCCTCTATTTGTCCATTTTCTACTACATAATAGTGGGATTAATGGTTGGACATGATATTGTATTCATGATATTTCTTTTCTACCACAGTGGAATAGAAATTGGTGTTTTTCCATCAATATTGTATGAGGAATTCCAAATCTGGAAATAATTTTATATGTTATGAAGAAAAAAATTCTTTTTCCCCAACTTCTTTGAGGGGTATTGCCTTATCTCATTTAGAGAAGAAAATGATATCAATTAGGATGTATTTGAAATTATTAGTCATAGTTGGATGGTATATCCCCCCAATATCCATTCCGTATATGTAGAATGGCCATGAATATTTGGTTATGTGTAGAAACTCTGGGGGTTGATGGATGGAGTTGGCATGCACTTGGATGGAATGAGACTAATTGGTGAATTTTGATCAATCTTGCATCATTGAATGTCAAAAGAATCCAAGCCTTTGTATTTGGATGGAAATATTATATCTAGACTGATAGTCACTACAGTCCCTGAAATTCTCCTTGTTTATGAAAGCAACAATCTCTTATCCATCAATGCATTTGAGAATGACTCTATAAAATCCTCATTTATAGAGGACTTTCTAGTCATTTAGGCCATCATAAAGAGTGAAGTTGGATACTCACCATTGAATTTTCTCTCCCCCATCCCTATCTAGTGGGATTACTACATTATTGAGTTAGTCTATGATTGACATCATCCATGCCATGGTAGGACCATATGGCTCAGTGATAGGGTTGACTTCGTTAATCTCCTCCATTCTAATTTGACAAAAAGGTGAGACCCTTCAGTGATGTGAAATGTTGATGACTATTTCATCTTAGTTTTGATCTTCTAGAGCGGTAGCCACATTTTTCAATGCGTCATCTTGGGAGTTATGTAATGTAGTGGTGTGATTCATTGTTTTATCTAAGGGGATCTCTTCCATTAACACTCAAATATAGTCAAGCAAGGGGGTTAGATTTTCTTTTTTGATGGCTTAATACTCATTGATCAATTTTATTACCAACTCTAAGTCATATTTAAACTCTAGGTGGTCCATCATTATTTGGAGTTCCATTTACAGGCTAGTAAAATGGGCCTGATATTCTACAACATTGTTATTACATCCATCTGATATCCAGGAAGGAGTAAGTTAAGACTGCCTTTATTTAGGAGATAAGAACAATTACTAACCAAATTGTCTTAGGATATTCTATTATCTCCTTTGTTGGGATTCTATATGTTCCATCAAAATACATTTTCCATGTGTGGGGGCTCCTTGAAATGATAATATCCCTTCATTTAACAGTTCAGTAATTAATGATGTTGCTTCTACGGACAGGTGTTCTGTAAGGAATTATTCCAAGCCATGACCCTTCACTTATTTCTAACAATTGAAATTTATGTTGAAATACTATAGGATAATCAAACACCATGCTGTATTTCCTACCAATATAGGGAGACTAAGGATATATTTGTGTGAGTTATTGTGAGAGACCAATTATAACTCACGGTGATGCAAGTAGTGCCTTAGATTCTGGATAGTAAAGATTAACGCTAAGAATCTCTTCTAGATATCATAATAATGAGTCTTATTATTGATTATAGTTAAGATGAGAGAATAAAAGATGTTTTCATTCGCATCATCGTTCTTTTGTGCAAGGATATTATTGAGCGTTCCATGGATGTCACATATAGGATGACTGGATTTCCCTCAATGGGTGGAATTAATAATGGTGTATTTGAGAGTTATTTCATGATGGTGTCAAATGCCTCAAGAAATCCACTCTTTAATTGATATGTGAAGCCTTTCTTTAGTGGTTTGGAGAAGGGAAAACACTTTCCTATAAAATTGTCTATGAAGCATCGGATATAGGCTAAGTGTCCTTGAATCTCTCTCAACACTTTATGGTTTCAAGAAGGCGACATTCTAAAAATGGAATATTTTTTTCTCAGGGTAAACATCAATGTCACGATGGTGTTTGAAAAATCTGAGAAACTCCTCCTAGGTTACCCTGAAAAAAAGTTTTAAGGGGTTCATATTTAGTCTATGTTGTCATAGCTTATTGAACATGGTCTCCGGGTCAGAAACGTTTTCAGAACATCGTTAGTATTCGAGAAACATATCATCAATATAACATTCAACAAACTTCCCCAAGAAGAGTTTGAAGATGTGATGCATGGAACATTGATATGTGGAACCAATGTTGATCAAGACAAAGGGAATTATCTGATAATAGAATACTCCCTGAGAGACCTTGAATGTGGTGGATTCATCATTTTCTAGACATACAAATTTGGTTGAACCATGAATATATATCTATGAAGGAGTGGGATTGATAACTAGTTTTTGCATCAATCAGGATTTATGTGATTGGAACCAAGAACTCATCCTTTAGATAGTGCTGATTTAGATCTCTGAAGTCAATGCAGACCCGGATGTTCCCATTTTTCTTCTTTTTAGGGACAATATTGGATATCCATTTTTGATATTTTACCTCTCAGATGAATATTACCTTGATGAGTTCTTCCACTTCAACATCAATTTTGGAAGTGTGAGTCGGGTGTGTCCATCTGGCTGCATGCTTGGACCCCCAATGGTCTTCTAGAAAACTTTAGTGATGGGTGGCCACATTGGGGTCAAGGCCTGAAATTTTTATGTAATTACCTGAAAACACATCCTAGTGTTGTTTCAAGAAGGAAACACACACTTCCTTTTCTTTGGTAGTCAGGTTCACACAAATCAATGTGATTCGTCGATCTTCTTCTATACCCAGATTTATTTTCTTGATATCATCAATAGTGGTGGAGAAACCTTCCTAATATTCTAGATGGGAATCCCTAGGGTCCTCCTCTTCTTTCTCTTCCTCATTATTTACGAATTCTGTCTCAACCTGGGAGGTAGTTTATGGAGAATGTCCTTCAGAGGGAAGAGGTAAGTCGATATTTGGACATTCAGAAGATGAAACAAACATTGTTGGCTCAATCGATGGAATGATGCCTTTTTGAATCCTTGAAGGGGAAACGAGGGACTAAGAATGAGACTCTTCGTTTTCACTTATTGGCATGAAAAATTCTTCTAGCCTAGATGACTGAACTAGTTTTTTTTGAAGATCATGGGATGGGATAAAGACATTTTCATCCAGGATTTCATTATTACTTGGAGAGATGGAATATTCTCCAATGCTATCATCCTCAGTTGTAACAATTGACATTACCAAAGTTTATGAACGTATGATCTCATTTGGAACCACCTATTCGATTTTATTTATTGGAATAACGTATTCTGCACTTAACTATTTAAAGGTATTGTCTAGAATTATCTCTATACCATTTGGGTTATTGATTTGAGAAACATTACCATCCATGGATTGTTTTCTTTTCTTATGGTAGAATCCAGTGTCAATTTACTCGGACTCGCTGGATTTGAATATGAAATTTTCATCAGGAAATTTCATAATTTTTATATTGATGCGATATTTGATGCATTGTTGGTATAATGTGGGGATAGTCTCATGCTAATGTAGCCACCGTCTTACTAGTTTTATGTTGAAGGTTGTATCTTGCCGAACGACCAAGAATTCCAAATCAAACACGAGATCCCTAAACTGAGTCTTGAGTTTTATTTTTCTGAGATGTTTTTGGTAATTCTTTTCATAACCCAGTAAAATTAGGTTGGAGGGGGAATGAAATTCTTTGACACCAAGTTGACAGAGAATTCAGATAGGAATGAAGTTTAATCCCGATTCATTATCAAAAAAGGCTCGACTGATATCAGCGTCATTTATCCTGGAAGATATATAGAAGGATCTGGCATGTCCCTCTATGATGTATTCCTCATCTTATTATGTGAAATATATGATTTTTTGTCATTATTTAGGATCATTCTCTACACGATATACCTCATCAGGTGAAACCTTGAATTCAAACTCCTGATGGCTTGAACAAGCATTGATAAGTGCTTCCCAGATATCTTTTGATATAATTAGGGAATCCAGGATTAACAACATAGATGTTACTAAGTCTAATTGCTTTAAAATTTCAAATTGCTGGTCTAAATTTGATAGCCCTGTGGGCATAGTTAATTTCCATTAGGTTATCAAATTTATAAATTTAAAACAAGAATCAAAAAAATTTCTAAACTATATGGTGTTATATGAAATGTAAGTCTGAGGTCGAACCCACATCGACAGGGTTAGAGAAAATATTAATTACATAAAATACACCTAAACTAATTATAAATTATTAAAAATAAATCTAAAGTATCGAGTATTGTATTTTTTATGATTGGTGGATAAGAAAATATAAAATAGATGTCAGGTATCCATGATCTAGGTTCATAAGATGACAAGGTATGAAATAATTAATTAGCAGTCATACAGTCATCGGAATCAGGACATAGCGAGTTCAATGGTCATGATAAACACTCTCTATCTTAATTTATCCTTTTCTAATGGTCAGATACTTTAGATTTCAAATAATGGTTAACCCAAAACCATATTTAAACATAGGGAAAATACAAACCCTATGGTCATGGTGGAAGTATAAACCCTAGATCACACATTAAATAAATGTATTCATTCAATCCCGACAATGGTCATTCTCAAAGAGAGAACGAAATTAAAATCATCCCCCAACCCTGCTCACAATGGTCTTGCAAGAATAATTAAAAAATAGATAAACCTGAAGAGAAGATATAAAATACCATCATGAATTAAAAATAAATATAAAATAACTCATACATCCAATCCCCATTAATCATGACTTTCTCAGCACAACAAAACCACCCGATCATTCTAACTATGAGTGGGTGTAGAAAAACGAAGAATTCGAAATCCTATAGAAGTGGTGAAGCAGGTGTTGCACCTTCATTTGGTGGAATCCAGTTGTTGTCTTCTATCGAGCTCCCTTATAAATGTATTACTAAAATGGTGTGGCTAGATCATCTATTTATAGGTGTTGAATGGTTTCTATCCAACTCATGTCTTGACGTGTACTGAATGTACATGTCGTGTAGTCCTGATATGTATTTCCTTCACATCCCCTTGAATATTTCATGCATCGCATTCATTAATTTGATGTTTGAATTTTTATCATGTTGTGTAATGAGAAATCACGATGTGTAAGTGCTCGGTCTTTAGTCATCATAGATCCCAAACCATTGGGATAGGTAAATATATAAAAATGTTTTAGCGAAAGTTTGAACCCACAACCTACAAGTTATATATCAAATACTTTTAAAATATACTATTGTTTCCTTTGTGAATATATTTGGATATATATATATATATAAAATATATATTGATTTATTGGATTATATTCAAGAAAAGTAATCATAAAAATTAGGGGTACCTATCCCAATGTTTTTCTTAAACCGTTGGGAAAAGTGGCTCAAAGTACCCTTTCCAAATGGTTTTTGGAAAATCCTTTGGGAAAAGTGGACCCTTTCCCAATGGTTTTGGAAAAACCATTGGGAAAAGTGTAACCTTTCCTAATGTTTTGGGAAAACCATTGGGAAAAGTGGTCTTAATGTACACTTTCCCAATAATTTTGGAAGAAACATTGGGAAATTTGGACCATTTCCCAATGATTTTCGAAAACTGTTGGGAAAAGTGGTTTCAATGTGCTGTTTCTCAATGGTTTTGAAAAAAAATTGGGATATGGGAACTATACCAATATTTTGTATAAACTATTTGAAAAGATGCATTGGTATTGGTAGGATTTATACTAGTGGTGTACTTATCATTCACAACATAATTACATGTCCCGAATTTTCCAGTGATGGCGGTTTTCTTTGATGAAGTCATGATACATTCTAAGATTACATGTTTTGTAAGAGTGTTTATTAATTTTTGATCTCTTTTTTACCCTCCAAAATCTAGTGTCGTGCCACGAGAAAAACAAAGCAGCACGAAGTGTATTTAAGCTCAAATTTCCACCACTTTTCTTTACTTTTCAAAAGATTCAACATTTCCAAACACAAATAATAAAACAAGTTAATAGATTCCAAAATTTGAAATATTATTTATTAAAATAAAAAAATCAATACATTAAACCATTTAAAAATGCATGCATGAAATACACTTATCAATTCCCCCCCCCAAACATGAATTTAGCCTTGTCCTTGAGGATAGAATATCAAAATACTATAAATGATTCACACCTTAACATGCTTTAAATTTAATTTTAATATAAGTAATTGATCAAATAGAGAATTAAATTTTCAAGAATCACTCAAGAGAATTATTCAATGCCACATTTTTCAAAGAAACAATTAAACTATGTATTTTACTTTCCCCTTTTGACACAACCATTCCTTTTCAATCATCCATTCACATTTCTCAATACATTATTAATATGAATTCCACATGAAATTTACATCACATGAATTTTTCTTCTCATCATCAAGGTATAAATGAATAGAGTTCAACACATACCTCAGAAACATGAATCTTACCACATGCTTTCAAGGAATCTAACATCTCGACCGCGTAAAAAAAATCACAAGTAATTATGAGGGCTTCACCATTATGGTTCAAATAAACCTAAGGCTTTGTGGTGGGTAGGTAAATGATATAAAAAAAGGATAAAAAAGGAGCATCAACTCTAAATTACTTTTCATAATAACAAAATATAAGCTCCAGGATTTTATCCCTTTACAAATGTTACTTTTATCTTGCACTAAATAACTCAAAGTGGACTCATGATACATGTATGTGTAATGAATGAATGAACCTCTCATTCTATTTTTTCTTTTTTTTATTATTATATTTTTTTAGGATATGTTCATGAAAAATCTCACATCCATCACTTAACCACATATGATCAGAAAATTTCAGTCTAGAAAACGGTGATTTTTGATACGTCCAAAACACAACCGCTTTTTTTATTTTTAGATATTTTTTAGCAAGATAAGTCAACCGTTTAACAGTATGAAATATAAGGGGCCCCTCCAAATATTATAATAAAAAATACCCCATTAAAATATGAACAATATATTATATCCCCATACACCCAATAAAGATCCTCCCCCACACATATTCTTTTTGATATCATGCACAACATTTATTGGAAGGTAGTGAAGGATAAAATTGCTTTGAAACACAACACATTTACTAACAAGGCAATTAAGTTCTTCTACAGGATTAAAATAGATTAATGCAAGGTTGGTATCAAGATAATGGATAAAAAATTATCGAATCATTAATTTTAAAAGAGATTCTATTTATTTATAGCTTAGATAATATTCAAATCAAGTTCTAAAAGATGAAATACCTATGTTTGTTTAGAAATATACTTTAGAAAGAACAGAAAATATTAGCTTAGTGGATATCCCAGGAATGAGATGAATGTTTGGGACAATCACACAATGAAATACATACCAATAATTAAATCAATTAATGAAAATTTTAAAAGTTCAAAACATGGAAAACTCATAGAAAAATTTCAATTACAATGATTAACAAGGTACTCTAAATCAGGATTTTTCAAATCTTAACCCAAATGTTTCTCACTAATAATTTTTTCCCATTTTCACATTTAAATTTATTAACAAAGAAATTTAAAATTCATGGAATAGTAAATATCATAAGTAGTTTATATCTCCTAGATAATATGATTGAAGAATGAATCTAATGAAGGGAATGAAATTTATAGTTAGAGCTATAAAATAATTATAATGTGGGGGGTATAGCTGAAAAAACCGGAATTGAAATACATACTCCCCTTGTAATTGGTGGTTCAAATACGGGATTTATAGATAATGTTTGTGCCAGATTCACGATATGAAATGGTCTTACAACTTCTATTCCTTCTACCTACAACATATTGCCCATGCCTTTGATGGACATAAAGAATAAATAAAAACAAGTGACAATACAATACCTATAATTAATCTCAAAAAGAATTAGTGGAATTGAAATTAAATACTAATATATAATTAATTAAATAAATCAAAATTTCAAGAATGTAATAAAAATATCGGGTTGCCTCCCAGAAGATACTCCCTTTAACAGTCATTTAGCTTGACCAAACCTAGGTTAGCTGATAGGAGTGTGGTATAATGTTATCCATCTGTTTTTCACCTAATCATGACATTGATTTTCTCCCGTACCACCTTGACTTCTCCACTTTGGAATTGGCATGCACCTATGAGGTGGTGAATAGAGTCTGAACAACATTAGCATTGTGAACATAATTTTATCATTAGTCCAAACTCAGTAAAAATATTCATTTTAAATGTATAGCTGAATTTTTTGATTTTATTCAATGATCGCTTCCTCTTCAGCATCCATATATTCAACATTTTTTTCTACTTCTTTATTCTGTCCCACGACAGAGATAGCATAGGGTTTATCTTATTCTCCTTCCTCTTCATCTTATGATGCACTTAAAATTTGTAAAAAGTATGTGAAAAATTCAGTAGTTTTCGTACCGTATTTATCTTCTTCATTATTGAATTCTTCCTTAATCTTTGGTCCTGTTGTTGCACGAATGTTTCGTAGCATCTTAGTAGTTGAGGTTCCTTTTTTTCTTCTTATTGCTATTTTTTTAAATGTACTTCTATCCATTCAAGTTTTATAGCAAGGTCACCCTATTCATCATCTTTAGATACTAAAAAAGTAATGTCATCATGATTAGTATAAATATAAGAATTAGAAGTGGTACTTGCCTCTTCTTCATTGTTTTTATTTCTTTGTTTGGGATTCTCCTTGTAGAATTACGGTTCCAGGATATGGGTGGTTGTGTGTTCATAGCACGAGTACAGTTGCGGGTACTCAAATGGTAAAATTTTTATTTCTTTAAGATCGATGATTAGTTGCACCATATCATTTATTAGGTAGGTGAACCTCTCTATAATAGTCATTTCACTTCAAATTCCTGTGATCAGAACCAAAAATACCCCATATGGAAAAAATTAATATAAATAATAAAAATTATATACTAAAATCATGAAATAGAAAAAATGGGAAAAGACTTGTCAAAACTATTCAAATAATAAATTATTTTCTCATATCCATGGAAATAGTGCTAAAAATATGATAGCCCTACAAGCATCTTTAATTCCCACTGGGCTACAGAATTAGGAAATTTAAAACATGAATCAAACAAATTGCTAAACTGTCGATTAGTATAGGAAATGAAATTTTAAGGTTGAACCTATAAATATAGGGTTGAATAAAATATTAAGAAAATAAAATAACCCTAAACTAATTTTTAATTTCTAAAAATAAATCTAAACTAGAGAGCATTGGATTTTTGGATATTCGGGGAGAAACAAATATATATAATTGGTGTTAGTAAACCATGAATCAAGGGTCATGAGATGAAAAGGTACGAAATAATTAATTATCAATCATGAAGTCATCAGAATAAGGTCATAGTGAGTTCAATGGTCATGATAAACACTCTTCATCCTATGTTTTCCTTTTCTCATGGTCAGATACTTCAGATCACAACACATGGGTAACCTGAAACCTTATTTATACATAGGTAAAATACAAACCCAATGGTCATGGTGGAAGTATAAACCCTAGATCACATATTAAATAAATTTATTCATTAAATCCTATTAATGGTCATGCTCAAAGAGAGAAATAGATTAAATCAATTCTTTATCCTTGCTCACAATGGTCATGAATGAATAATTCTAAAATAAATTGATTTGAAGCGAAGATATGAAATCCCAACATTAATTGAAATTAAATATAAAATACCTAATACATCAAATCAATATTAATCATGCTTTGCTCCACACAAATAAATCACTCGCTCATGCTAACCATGAGCAGGTGTAGGAAAATAGAGAAATCAAAATCCTATAGGAGTGGAAAAGCAGGTGTTGCATCTTCATCTGGTGGTGTTTGGTGGTGGTCATCCATCGAGATCTCTTCCGATGTTCTTTCTAAAATGGTGTGGTTAGATCCTCTATTTTTAGGCATTGAATGGTTTCTTCCTGACCCATGTCATGATGCATACTGATGGTACACATCGTGTATTACTGATCTATATTTCCTCCACATCTCTGTGAATCTTTCATGTATCATGTTCATTAATTTGAATTTTGATTTTCATCACATTGTGTAATTGGGACTCACGACATATAAGTGCTTGGTCTTCAGTTATCATTGATCTCACTGAAATATTCTGCAAAAATGTGTCTCGAAAGATTTAACATCATGTAAAGAGGTTACACGACATGTACTTATCATTCAAAACATTCTTACATGTCATGACTTGTCCAGCTATGGCAGTTTCCTTTGATGAAGTCACAAAATTTAGTGAGATTACACATCATGTAATAGTATTTATTTATTTCCCAGCTCATTTTTGTCCTCTGAAATCAGGTTTCGTTCCGTGAGCGAAGCGAAGCGGTGTGAAGTGTCTTTAATCTCAAATTTACAACATTTTTTCCTTTTCAAAAAATTCAATGTTTCCTTCCACAAATCATAAAACAAGTTAACACATTCCAAAATTTGAAATATTATTTATTTAAAAAAAATCAGTACAGTAAACAACTTCAAAATGTATGGATGAAATACACTTATCAAAATGCCTCCACTTACTAGCATGTGGGCGTATTTTCAAAGGTGAGTTGGGACATGATTTTCTTAATGTAGACATATCATCCCTTGGTAGAGGAGGTTCTTTCGCTCTTAGTGTATTAGGATGGCAAGGTCTACCTACACTCTACGGTTGATTAGGTAGCGGAGTTTCCATCAACCAATATTATAGGATGATCAGGATAGTGAATAATCTATCATGTTGGGTGAGACATCCTTGCTTCTAATGGGAATGCTATAGAGCTCTCTAACAAGTTTCTAACGCATAAACAGTTCGAGAAGGGGCATGGTTAAAGTAGTGAATTTTCGAATGACCACATCATCTCATATATCTTTGATTCTGACGACCTCTTCCCACAGTTCCCCAATTAAGTGTTGGGAATTTGGGTTCATAATCATGATCATCATTTTATAAGGGATCCATGAAGTGAATAATGTTAATAGAACCAAAAATCAACTCCCCATATTATAGAGATTTAGTCTTGTGGGTGTACTCTTATTGTACCATTTGGCGGGGTAGTACCCAAGATTTTGAGACCATTGACATAAATTATGCTCGGTTTAAGGATAAATTTGGCCTTTATAGAACCTCATTGTTGTGCCCTTTCTTCTTAACCTTTAGGTTATATCATTTTTAGAGGACTGAGCTATTGATGATGTTGGTTGTGTTGTAGCGGAAGAGGCAAGAGGCACAATCAACTACAGAAATTGTGATCAAAGGATAGCATGAGCCTGGTTGATCATTTTTATCATCATCCAGTCACCTTTATTCTGCATACTCTTGATCTTTACTTCTTTCCATTAATTTTACTCCTTTGGATTAGCAATAGAAACATACACGACCTGATTAGGTGATTTTTTCAACCTCACATTCCCGTAGTCCACCATCTTTTGTAGAAGGTATTTGAAAACACAAGAAACATGATTTCGTTCATTGGTACATGTTGTATGGGGAAATAATTTTGGATTACTTCATCACCTTATTTTTTGGGCTTCATAGGCTTTGGAAGATTGACCATGTTGTTTTCCAATGTCAAGACGAAGTAGGCAAGGACTTGGTCATTTTGAAGACAATAGAAATTGTTTTTTATCTCCTCAAACTTTTCTCCCTTATTCTATTTGATTATCCTAATGAGGCTGGTGTTGTTGTTGATGCTTGGGAGGTAGAGACACACGATATGGTGTAATATTTGAAATGGTAGTGAGTAAAAGAGATTCCAAAAGTGTAACTATTTTAGCATATACTTCCCCTACTCTCTTTTTTGAGTTTGTGGAATGACTTTGGATATGGATTTGGTCTCTATGATGGAGTATTTAAACCTTTGAGCAATTGGAGAAAGGTCCTGAAACCCTCCAATGTATTTCACAGGGAGTAGAAATGTTCTCAACTTGTAGCAAATATTCACTATTCTAATAGGAAATAACTATTATTACAGGTGTGGTAGGTTCAAGGTTTATGTCAAAACTTTGGACTGAGAAATAAAATTCAAGACTCTTTCATTCTATCGCTACTTACAGTTTGATAGGTCAAAGATTGAGGTCTAATATATGATCGAGCTGAAGTGGAAGAGAAACTTTTAATGAAGGTATTCCCACTCTATAATTGACTGATCATGAAATCTTTTGGACCACAAAAATTCTGTTCTTTGCAACAATTTCATGAAGCACCTATGTTTCACCGCCTCTTATTGTTCATGGGTCCCCATAACGGGATCATGAAAAAATAAAAAATGCACCAAATATTGTTCTGGGTCTCCTAGGCTATTGAAAATAAGACATGTTGGATTCCCAATGTTTGGAAGGGGAGGAGTCGTATCATCCCATTCGGATTAAGGCTTGTTTTAAAACGGTATTGGGGAATACCATTCCTCTATGGATTCCAATCGAGTCATTCATGACTCAATATTTTTCATATGAATTTGAGGAATGTCTGGATGAGATGATTCCTAGAATGGTGTGGCGGCTAGAGCATGAATATGTGTGATAGCTGGTGGGGCCATTAATGGTGGCACAAATATTATCTGACATGGGTAACCTATATGGGATTGGCCTGTAAGTATGTTCTTGGACCTATTCTGGTTATGCACCCAATGGAGGCAATACATGATCTGTTGTTGTGGGATCCATGTATATTGGTGTTCGGTATCCCATGTTGAGAGTATGTTCTAGATCTATTTCATTTTTGTGGAAAACCCTCTTTGTTGAGGTGCAGTAGTAGGAAGTGTGGGTTGAGGATCTACTTGAATCATATATCTAGTAGTATGGCTTCCTCATAGTAGTTTTTCATTGAGTCTCCTCAATTATTTCATCTCTTCCTCCTATTGTGACAATATTTATTCTAGAGGAAGAAGCCTAATCTATCTAGAAGAGAGATACGGTACAATTCAAAAATTAACATTTTTTCTATTAGATTCCTTTAAAGGGAGTAATGGTGGATTATTTGTGTGAATTCCTAGATTTAGAGAAAGATTTTGGTTTTGGGTTGTAAAAAAACCTCCAATTGTTTTGATGTTGACCACATTTTGAACTGAAATTTACACTCCTTACACCTCGAAATGAGCCTCATATTCTGTAGAATCTTTGAGAGTGGAATTGATGATATTCACTAAAATGAAATTAATTGAAGACATTATACCAGTGTCTTTTATAGATTTTCTTCTTATTTTCCTTCCATGAGGTTTCGTTCTCTTATTTTTCGATTCTCTCGGAAATTTTTGGGGAATAGTTTTCTGAAAGGGAATCACTAGATAGTTCGGTGATGTGTGTCCATAGTGAAGGTACCAGATCACATAATGGGACAAACTAGGAGGATCCATTCTACTAATTCTTCCATAATTAGGAGAAGACTGATTCCCACCGAGGAGGGGATTGTTGAGATTAAAAATCCCCCATCCCTGAGGGCTGGGGTTGTTCACATTCCGCATTCACAACCCTTACGGAATGGTTTAATTCCCTAGAGGGTTGGGTTAAAAAATCCATCAGTCCTGTGGGATGGTGTTTCTCCTAAATTATCGTGGATACTACTACTAGGGATTCCATTTTTATTCTACGGAGGGTTTTTTCAAATGTGTGTTTGGTGAATCATTCAACATGAACATAAATCACCAGTTTCCAAAGACCATTGTTCTATTTCTGGATGTTTTATTATCTAAAATTGGATTTCCACAAAATGGGAGGCTTGATCAATATACATATATTCCTAATGAAAACTTCTCACAATATCCTACTCTCTTCTATCTGGATGTCAGTGAGAGTCAGTTGGGGATTATTTTTGTTGGGCATGATCTCTGGTTGTGAATATGGTCCATTTTCTGAAGAAATCATGAGGCTATGACATTGCATGATATCACTTTTAGTGAGATTTGATAGTTAAGGAGTGTGATGAAATGTAATGTTCCATGTGCATTCCATCCTCTAACATGAACACCACATAATTCACTGGAGATCAATTATCGTAACCTCATTAATGGGCTGAGGCATGAACGTTGAAGGGATCATTGTTGTTTCACTAGGTTTCATGAAGCTAGGAGAACTTCCAAGATAAGTTGGGGATGCATCCCATATATAACCATGACATGGTTTTGATACCCTTTATAGGGAAATTATTTATCTATCATGTGATAAAGAGTCTTCCATATGTTGAGGCAGATTTCATGCACACAATATTCCGAAAATGCCTCCGGAATTCTATATTGAGGGGTGGAAAATTCCATAACATGACTGGTATGTTTTGTCTATGTAGTTTTTTTGTCACGTTTGTAAGATAATCTTCGTCTTTTTATAAAGTTTCCCCCACCTAGTCCGACCAGAGTGGATGTTTTCCTACCACTTTATCATAAGCAGTGATATTGGTGGGGGAATTCCTCTATTATGCTAGAAGGTAGGGGACCTAAGGGTGGTTTGAAGATTGGTCATCACCTTGGGATGTATTCTCTATGAGAAAGTATATCAAAATCTAATGATATGGAATCATACACGAATGAAATTATTTTTTCAGGCACCTCATGATAGGAGGTATTTCTCATCACTACATTTCCAATCGAATAATTCTATTACAAACATGATATACTAATGTAGAGAGAAATTTCTCACCAAACACCATCATGGGGAGGAAGACCATGTTTGATTACAATAATGGGAATACCCTTTTTCTCCATGATCTTTTTTCCATACATAGGGCTATTGTGTCGCTCATCAGGATATGGGCTCTTGAGATCAATCATATTGTGTTCATGAAGAAAATATTCATGGTGAAATGTATGGAGAGTGCATTATGAATTAATACTACATACCATATTATTTGGAGACAAGAGTTTAGGATCTTGGTCTAACATTGATAAGACTCTAAGATCTTCAATAACTCCAGTATTTAGTAGAGTATGATCATAGACTGACTCATTGTTTACCAATTGTCTTTGTTAAGGCTTATTTTTAAATACCTTCTTGCTCGCAACTGTTTCCACTTGTTGGAGGAAGTGGTTTTCATGGGCAGTTGTTTGTGCCTACCATAGAGTGGACATTGGAATATGTTGATTACCTTAAACTAGAGTTGTTGAATGTTCCCGACATGGTAATCTATATAGAATGGGTGAGTTTTCCTATGATCATTCTAGATGAGAGAAAAGGTGTTTATTTTCTCCATGGTGACATACATATAAGCCACCCCATTTGTGTAGATAGAGTTGTGTGTATCTCTCTCAGGCACTACTTTCTTCACTGTTATGATGTTCTGGAATGTTTGTAGGGTGTCAGAATGAATTATCATCTTCCCTTTCACCATTTATAGGATATGATTAGTTAGTTCAGAAATTAGAATGGGGATATTTACCCATTAAATATTTGGAGTAGGTGTACATTTATACTCTTATCCTCCCATTATATCCAATGGATATTGATAGTACTCATGTGTGGGGACATAGAGTTGAGTCTTCACCCTATTTTCTGCCGAGAATTTAAAACTGGCTTCTCCAGATGCTGCCAGATGAAACTGCTGGAAGGTTTGATGAATGCAGGTAGGTGTGTTCACCTACTCATGGCTTACCACCAAACTCCGTTGAATATATTCTTTCAATGATTCCAAATGAGCATGATGGTTGGATAGGTAGGTGTAGGTAGGTGTATGTTCATACTCCTAGTGTGATTCCTAATTTGAATGGTGGGATTCTTTGAATGCTACAAAGAGAGTCTAATGGTTGTCTGAATTAAGGAGAACAAGTGTATGTGACCATCCATATTAGGCCACCAATGTTGATTGGTGGGATTATCTGGAGGGGAAAGGGGTGTGTCCATAGTGCCTGAGGACCGATCACTGCCACCGACAAGACATCTTGCCTGACCAGGATTGGCCGATCTAGTCTAGTTAGTCGTGGATGGAACCCTTATCATGTTGAGTGTTCAGTACTGTGTAGAATTGGTGGTGGAGACTATTGGCAGATGCTCTTGATACAGACCCTTGCTTATTTTGGATGAGGCTGTATGTATATAACACCCGATATTTTTATGAGAAATATTATATTTTTATATTATATACATCATCAAAGGAGTATTTCACTACACACAACACTAGCTTGGCTTTGTTTATATGCAATCATGGCCTTCCCCGATAGCTTGCGTTGTACACAACACCAAGTTTCACTAAACAACGATATGCTATTAAAATATTATAAAAATTAGCCGTTATGAATAGTAATACCCACTTTGTGAAATTTTGTAAATTTTATCTTTCAAAAGTGACTTCATTTTTTCATTCGGAGTATCGAAATTAGCCTAGGGTGAAATTTTGATATTTTTCTGAAAACATTAAATTTTTGATGAATAATGAAAACACTAGGTTACTATTCAAAAACCGACTTTTTATTTAATTAATTATTTATTTTATTTAAATTTATTTTAGGTCAAAATTGATACATAACACCTATATAAGTTCAATGTAATTCGTTAGATTCATTTTATAATAACTATATATATATAAAAATTGTATTGAGCTTTTCACCGTCTTTTACCCACCTCCTAGGAGAATTTGAAAATTTACATAAAACATAATTTTACTGCTTTGTGAGTGGAATTTCAAAATTACTAGAGACACGGTTAATATAAAGGACTAAAATTAGGTTCAATGAGATAAAAATAATTTTTGGTGAATAGTAACTTTTTACTTTTTTTACCACGGTTAAAAGTAAATAGGGTAATTATGGGTAAAAATGATATTATTATTACCCTAAAACATGTCCTAATTCTGTTGGATAAGTTTAATTCTGAGAAAAGAAACCATAGGAATAAAATATGACCATTTAGACCTACATAGATTAGATTAAGACATTTAATATTATTTTATTTAAAGAATAGATAAAATAGTTAAAATCAAAGTTTAATAACTAAAAATTTTTTAATATAGGGTTATACATAAGATAAATACAACTATAAATATTCATTATAAATATAGAATTTTATCCTACATAATGGTATTTTATATATAATTTTTAGACATTAAATAATTTAATTTATATATGACACAATGATGATGCAGTAATTATCGTATTAATGAAATATTGACATAATAGATGTTATAAATACACAAATAAATGTAATTTGAGACCTTTTATTAATTAGACTAATTTTATAGGTTATTATGACATGTTAGTATTGCTTTAATTAACTTTTTTCGAACTAATCAATCTGTTATGATTTTCAAAAAAATCAAATACCAAATAGTGTCAAAATTGAAATAAAATAGTATTTAAAAACAATATTATATTGTTAATTGTTATTTTATTCTTAAAAATATAAGGTTAGGCCAAATGACATATATAGGGTTATATATATTAATAATAGACAACTTGGGGTTCATTTGGCTTGTTATAGTAAGTTCATTAACCTTATAATATAAGAAACAAGAAGAACCAGTAAAAGTAAAATTAATTAACTTAAAGTTAAATCTAAATGATAAGGTTAAAATAGAAACATAAACTTGTCTAAATTATATTAGATGAGTGGATTGCGACCCATCCCCTCCTTAGCTTCAAAATAAATCAATTTTGAGCAATTAAAAACCGAATATGACTTTATAATAAAATAATATTTTTAGTTTTTCCTAAGGTGCCCCTCTCCTCCCTTATAAAAGGGCACCTCCTCCCACTCTTCCTCACTCCACTTTGAGCCTTCAAGCTCATCCAATCCCTGAAAATTTCTCTTCTCCACTTCCCTAGAAACATCCTAGAGGTCCTGGTCTTCTTCAAAGACCATTTTTAGTTCCCTAAGAGGAGGTTAAGAAGAGGCGCTTCAAAGAAGAGGTAATGTCTGTTACCGATTCTTTCAACTTTATTTCTTCTTGTAATTATTATTATTTAGTTGTTTCATTATAAAGTAATAACATAAGTATCACTAATATACTGATATGTTATTATAAGTATGATACAACCATATTTCAACATCTATCAATCCCACAGAAAAAGAAATCATTGCGCGTGCGTACGTATGGAATATTGTCTACACGATGTGATGTGACTCGTTCTACATGATCATCAATGCATAATGATTATATAAATGAATTTAATGGATAAATATGATATATATTACACTAATACCATTATGTAAATGAGTTATCTAAAACCTAAAAAGAAGAATAAGAATTTATTCCACCAAACACGCAGAAGAACAAAAATAAATAAACACCCGAATAACAAGTAACAATGCAATATTACTAATAAGAAGCTAAGAATATGACCATATATGATATCATAAAAATGAGTAAAATTCTGGAATAAGTCAATAACATTATTTAAATAATTATACAGGAGGTTCAGACACGTACAAAGAAAATTGGACCTAAGTTAATGGAAAATCTCGCAATCTCAATTTTTATCCGAGATTGTTTATACTTCAGAATTTACTGGGGAATATTTATTATCCACATCCATGTTTCCTCAATATGTAATATTATTTATATCCTCCTACAATATTTTAAATCCAATTCTACCCTTCAGTGAGTTTTTAGTAAATGATATGAAAGGAATCTTTTATCGTTTTTCGTACAAGGTACTTTTTGACTTTTCCGGCAAAAGTACGAGAAGAATATTTATTTAACTTATACAGCATGAATGGATTTTTAGAACATTATTTCCATGAATATTCATTCAAAATTTTTCAAGTTTATTTTTTAATCAGCTTCTTTTAGTTTAAAATTGTATGACATGTTAAGAAAGGAAAATGTTTTTGAAGTAGAAAGGATATTTTCTCTCAAGAATGGAGTTCAAGTGTTTTATCAAAATTATTTTCCATCTAAGATAATATAGGGTTCTATTTGTATCCCTATTTTTACATTGTTTTGATTATGTTATTATGGAATTATTTTTATGTAGTCCTTTTATCTTATATGTATTGTGTTATGATGACATGATGAATAAGAATCCAATTTTTATTACATGGGTTATGCTATGATGTATGATTTATGATTTTGTGGCACACATAAGAATTGTTTCATTATGAGATGGGTGGGACCTATACCTCCCTCCAATTCATTGGGTAACGATTTATATCTCATGAGATAGACATGGCTAGAAAGACAGGTTAATCTGGTTCAGTGAAACAGGACTGAAATGAGGAGTGAACTCGGTTCAGAAATGGACTTGGTCCGCTAAGATAGTCTTGGAAATGAGTCTTGACTACTAAGAAAATATTCTTTATGATTATTTATGTTTTCCACAATGTTTCATGTTTTAAGTTATGATTATTGGGATTACATTTCACTTCTATGATTTCTCCTATGTTATGAAATTATGATCTCTTTTGCAGGATATGATTTCCAAAATGTTATGTTCTTATGAATATGATGTGATTGATATTTATTTTGTTTACCATTACTGAGTATTTAAGCTCACCCTTTTTTATGTTTTCATTCCCCAGGTCAGGAAGAAGGTTATTAAGTAGGGTATGCCAAATGGGACTCTAGATATGATGAAATAAATGGGAGGAAATGTAGATGATTTGTGAACCAGTTGTTTATGTTTCCTAGTTTCTAAAGACACTATACCTATACGGTACTTTCATGGTTTTGTTATATGTTGTTATAAGTGTGATTCAATTTTGAAATAATAACAATGTAATGTATGGGGTTTTATAGTTGGTACCAGAGGAAAGGTATAGTCAACCTTTGGAAACTAGGATGTGAAAGCCTTTGTAAGAACCCTAAGGATATGTCTAAGCATAGAACACAATCTAAGTGTTTTAGAAATGGCCATGAACAACCTATGATAAGACCTTAAGTGTAAAATTTTATTCTTGATTATGTGGTTTTCCTATTATAATAATTGTGGCTCAAACTATACTTCTTGGTTTTAGTCAATGGATGGAACCCGATGGAATCGTGTTAACGCGGAATGCAACGGGAAATGCCATGATTGTACCCCTGAGCAACCAAACGTAATGGGAGCTAGAATGAAAAATCTTGTAGCCATGCTCACAAAACATTCTCATGCTATAAATCATTTAGGACTTCAAATGAGCAAAGGAAGGAGACACATTCTGTTGAATCCTTCATGAGGCAACGTCCACCTTCATTCAGAGGGTCTTCCGATCCATTAGTGGCTGAATAATAGATCAGTACCACTGAAAAGATATTTTCAGTTTTTCAATGTTCTGGTCATGAAAAAGTCATATTAGCAGTATATCATTAGGAAGGTGAAGCTGATCAATGGAAGAATCTTATCAACAATACGAGTCCAAGAGATGAAATTGAGTCCATGGAATAGGACAAGTTCAAGAACTTATTTTTCTATAAGTACTTCCCTTGTATTCTTCAAACAAATATGGAGAATGAGTTTCTTGAACTAAAGCAAAAGGATGATGAATCTGTTGGTACCTACGAAGAAAATTTTACAAGACGTTCAATGTACACTTCTGGGATTATTATCCAACCTGATAGTAAGATCGATTGATTCTTTAGTGGATTAAAACGACTTCTTTGAAGAGAGTTAGCCATAAGGGACTTCAATAGCTACCAAGAAATCGTTTGATGTGATTTCAAGGTTGAGATGGAGAAAAGAGTAGCCCATCAGTCCTATGTGGTTGATAAGAAGAGGAAAATGGAATTAAACAGAAAATCTAAAGAGCACACTGAAAAGAAGATGAGTTTTCCCTTATGCTCAATGTGTGGAAAGAAACCTGGAGGTAGTTGTCTTAATGGGACAAGTAAATGTTTCAAATGTGCAAAGGAAGGTCATCGGGCATTTGAATGCCGCAATGATGGGAAGAAGATGTCTAGTGATGCGAAAAAATAAAATTCTACATAGAGTGCACCTCATACACTTCAATGTTAAAAGTACAAGGAAATGGGTAATTATGCTAATCAATTCCCTAATCCAAGGGTTATTGATGATGATCGATGTCAACAAACTCTTCAGGATAAAGACAAAGGAAAGTCACATGCAATTTCTATCAGCGATGTGGAGTACGATAACAAAGTGGTGAAAGGTACACTTACCATCCACTCTAAGGTAGAAAATGTTTTATTTAATTATAGATCTACACAATCTTTTATTTCTGATGAATTTTCTAAGGGTATCGCCCTATTAACTCAACAATTAGATGTTGAGATAGTTGTGACAACCCCTAATGGAACAATAGTCGCATCAAAAGTTTATAATTCTTCTCGTATTGAAGTTTGTGGGAAAGTTATTCCTACAAATCTTATGATCCTTCCTATAGCAGAATTTGGTGTGATTCTTGGCGTGGATTAGATTTCTTTATATGGAGCCTATATCAATTTCTAAAGAAGGGAAGTCATATTTCATATTACAGATCAATATATGATCTTATATCGATGCAAGGATGAACATAACCTTCTAGTGGAAATTTCTTCCATGTTATGGGTCTTGATTCCACTAAATGAAAGTTATTTATCTCAAATGGTTGGAGGGAAACTCATGATGAAGAATATACCCATTGTACAAGAGTTTGATGATGTCTTTCAGGAGGAATTGTCGGGTCTTCCACCAAATCGTGAAGTCGAGTTTTCAATAGAACTCATACCTGGTGCCTTTCTTATTTCAAAGACACCATATAGAATAGCCCCAATTGAGTTGTAGGAATTGAAGAAGCAACTCCAAGAGAATCTTGATAAGGGATTCATACACCCTAGTGCATCACCTTGGGAAGCACTTGTTCTGTTTTTTAAGAAGAAAGATGGATCAATGAGACTATGTATTAATTATCAAGAACTTAACAAGATCAATATCAAGAAAAAATATCATATCCCACACATTGATGACTTATTTGAAAATTTATGTGGAGCTCAATACTTTTCCAAGATTTATCTTCGTTCAGGGTATCATCAATTAAGAGTAAAAAGGGAGGATTTACCAAAGATGGCTTTTCATACAAGGTATGGACACTATGAATTTATAGTGATGCGATTTGGTCTTACTAATGCCCCTGCTATCTTCATGAATCTGATTAATAGAGTCTTTAGAGACTGTCTTTATCATTTTTTTGTAGTCTTTATAGACGATATTATTGTCTATTCAAAGAGAAAGGAAGAACATGAAGATCACTTGAGAATTGTATTTATGACCATGAGAAAGGAGAAGCTTTATGCCAAAGTTACCAATAGTAAATTTTGGATTAAAAAAGTTTCATTTTTTGGGTCACATAATCTCAAAAGAGGGGATATCTGTGGGTCCAGCAAAAACAGAGGTTAACGAAAGATGGTCGAGACCAACAACAATAACCAAGATCCAAAGTTTTCTTGGTTTGGCTGGATATTATCGATGTTTTGTGAAAAATTTTCCTGATTATCTAATCCACTCACCAGTTTGACTAAAAAATGTGTTAAGCTCGTGTGGACAAAGAAAGGTGAAGATAATTTCACGGAGTTGAAAAGAAGGTTATCCAGTGCACCTGTACTCACACTTCCTTGTAGTGGAGAATGGTTTGTGATCTATAATGACGCATCCAAGAAGGGGTTGGGGTGTGTTCTTATGCAAAATGATATGATGATAGCTTATATCTCAAGACAGTTTAAAATCCATGATCAAAATTACCCAACTCATGATTTGGAGTTACCTACGGTAATCATTGCATTAAAGATCTGGAGGCATTATCTTTATGGTGAAAGGTGTGAAATTTATACTGATCATAAAAGTTTAAAGACTATTTTAACACAAAAGGATCTGAATATGCACCAAAGAAGATGGTTGGAGTTGATTATGGATTACGACTGCTCAATTAATTACCACCCAGGGAAAGAAAACAAGGTGGCATACGCATTAAGTCGACAAGACCATGCTAGCTTATCCATGATGAGGATCACAAAAGATCCAATATTTATGGATTTACAATGGATGGATCTTGGAATTATAATAGAAGGGGATAAATATTATCCTTCTCAAATGAATTTTCATCCATCTATACATGTGAAGATTAAAGAGGCACAGAAAGAAGATGTAGAGTTACAAAAGAAGGTGAGAAATGTTCCTGAATTCAACCTTGATTGTGATGGGATAATAAGGTTCAGGAATCGGGTTTTTGTTCATCCCATCCCAGAATTAAAGAAGGAGTTTCTGGATGAGGCTCATAGTTATTCATTCTCTATTCATCCTGGAATCACGAAGATGTATAGGGACCTGAAAGAGTACTTCTGGTGGGATGGCATGAAAAGATATGTTGATGAATATGTCTCTTGATGCTTGGTTTTTCATCAAGTTAAAGATGAGAGATAGAAGACTAAGGGGATGTTACAATCATTAACCATACCCGAATTGAAATCGGAAAACATCACTTTGGACTTTTTCACTAGACATCCTAAAACAGCCAATTGAAATAATGCTATCTAGGTCATAGTTGATCATCTTACAAAGTCTGCACACTTCATTGCTATTAGAGAGGATTTCTCTCTGGATCATCTTGCCAGGATATATGTAAAGGAAGTTGTAAGATAGCATGGAGTACCACTTTACATTATATCTGGTCGGGATCTGTGGTTTAACTCAATGTTCTGGTGAAGTCTTCAGCATACTCTAGATACAGAGTAGAGTTTCAGCACTACTTATCATCCTTAGACAGACGCTCAGTCTGAGAGAACAATTCAAACTCTAGAAGATATGTTAAGAGCTTGGTATATGGATTTCAAAGGTTTTTGGGTTCAATATATACCTTTGCTGGAATTTTCTTATAATAATAGCTTTCACTCCATTATTCAGATGGCTCATTATGAAGCTCTCTATGGAAATAAATTCCGAACTCCAACTTGCTGGGATGAAGTTGGGGAAAGAAAACTATTAGGACATGATCTTGTTGATGAGATGGAAGAAAAGGTCAGATCTATTCAACAACGCATTAGAGAAGATCAGAGTTGACAAAAAAGTTATGCCGATAATCAAAGAAAAGATCTAGATTTTGAAGTGGATGATAACGTGTTCTTACGAATATATCCTTGTAAGAGAGTAATGAGATTTGGAAAGAAGGGAAAGCTTATCCCTAGGTATATCAGTCCCTCTGAAATACTGGATCATGTTGGGAAGGTAGCTTACCGAATTGGATCTTCCACCGAATCTCTCTCAAGTTCATGATGTGTTCCATTTATCTCTCTTGAGAAATTACAAACCCGATCCTTCACATGTACTCATCTTAGAAGTTGTACCGTTGGAGCAAGATCTTTCTTATAAAGAACAGCCAATAGAGATTCTGGATTATAGCAAAAATGTCATACGGAACAAGACCACTCACTTGGTGAAAGTTTTAAGGAGGAACTACAAATTATAAGAAACTACATGGGAGCTTGAGGATATGATGAGGGAGAGGTATCCTCATATGTTTGTTACAAAGTGATGAATTTCGAGGGAAAAATTCATTTTAAGGGGGGTAGAATGTAACACCTGAGATTTTTATGAGAAATATTTTGTTTTTATGTTATATACAACATCAATGGAATATTTCACTACACGCAACACTAGCTTGTCTTTCTTTACATGCAATTGCGACCTTCCTCGAAAGCTTGCATTGTACGCAATACCGAGTTTCACTAAACAACGATATGCTATTAAAATATTATTAAAACTAGCCGTTATGAATAGTAATACCCACTTTTTGAAATTTTGTAAATTTTATCATTCAAAATGGACTCCATTTTCGGATTCGGAGTATCAAAATTAGCCTAGCGTCAAATTTTGGTATTTTTCTGAAAAGTTTCAATTTTTGATGAATAGTGAAAACACTCGGTTACTATTTAAAAATCAAATTTTTATTTAATTAATTAATTATTTTATTTAAATTTATTTTAGGTCAAAACTGATACATAACACTTATATATGTTCAATGTAATTCATTGGAGTCATTTTTTAATAAATTTAGATATATAAAAATTTTATTGAACTTTTCACTGTCTTTTACCCACTTCCTAGGAGAATTTGAAAATTTACATAAAACTTAATTTTACCGCTTCTGTGAGTGGAATTTCGAAAATCTGAGTGACACGATTAATATCAAGGACTAAAATGTGGTTCAATGAGATGAAAATAGTTTTTGATGAATAGTAATTTTTTACTTTTTTTTACCACGGTTATAAGTAAATAAGAGAATTAAGTGGAAAAATTATATTATTGTTATCCTAACTAATGTCCTAATTCTATTGGAAAAGTTTAATTTGACCAAAGACAATCTTATGAATAATATATGACCATTTAGGCCCACTTTTATTAGATTATGACATTTAATATTATTTTATTTAAAGAATACTTAAAATAGTTAAAATCAATGTTTAATAACTAAAACATTTTTAATATAAGGCTATACATAAGATAAATTTTACTATAAAAACAAATCAGAAAGATAAAACTATTTCCTACATAATGGTATTTTATTTAATATTTTTAGACATTAAATAATATAATTCATTTATGACACATTGATGATGTAGTAATTATCTTATTAATGAAATATTGACATAATTGATGTTATAAATACCCAAATAAATGTAATTTGAGACTCTTGATGAATTCCACTAATTTTCAGGGTTAATATGATATGTTAATATTGATTTAATTAACGTTTTTCCCACTAATCATTCTGTTTTGATTTTCACAAAAATCAATTACCAAATAGTGTCAAAATTGACATAAAATAGTTTTTAAAACAAATATTATATTATTAATTATTATTTTATTCCTAAAAATATAAGTTTCAGAAAAATGACTTATATAAGGATATATATATTAATAATAAACAACTTTGGGTTCTATTGGCTTGTTATAGTAAGTTTATTAACCTTATAGTATAAGAAAACAAGAAGACACTGTAAAAGTAAAATCATTTAACTTAAAGTTAAATCTAAATGATATGGTTAAAATAGAAACCTAAACCTATTTAAATTCTATTTTATGAGAGAATTTCTACCCATACCCACCTTATATTATAAATTAATTAATTTTGGGCTATTAAAAACCTAATATGACATTATAATAAAATAATATTTTTAGTTTTTCCTAAGGTGCCCCTCTCCTCCCTTATAAAAGGGGACATCCTCCCTCTCTTCCTCACAGCACTTTTAGCCTTCAAGTTCAGCCCAACCCTACCAATATCTCTTCACCACTTCCCTAGAAACATCCTATATGTCCCGGTCTTCTTAAAACACCATTTTTAGTACCCTACCAAGAGGTTAAGAAGATGCGCTTCAAATAATTGGTAATGTCTGTTACTGATTCTTTCAACATTATTTCTTCTGGTACTTCTTCATATTTAGTTGTTTCATTATGAAGTAGTAACATCAGTATCAATCATATACCGATATGTTATTACAAGTTTGAAACAACCCAATTTCACCATCTATCCATCATATGAAAAACGAAATCACCGCACGTGTGTACGTACGGAATACCATCTCCACGATGTGATGCAACTCGTTCAACATGATCTTCATTGCATACTGATTATATAAATTAATTGAATGAATAAATATTATATATATTACACTAATACCATACTGGAAATGAGTTATCTGTAACCTAAAAAGAACAATAATAATTTATTAGACAAAACACGCACAAGAACAAAAAGAAATAAACACCCAAATAACAAGTTACAATGCAATATTAATAATAAGAAACTAAGAATATGACCATATATGATATCATAATAATGATTAAAATTTTAGAATAATTCAATAACATTATTTAAATCATTATACAAGAGGTTCTAACATGTACAAAGAAATTCGGACCTATGGTAAGGGAAAATCTCGCTATCTCAATTTTTATCCGAGATTATTTATACTTCCGAATTTACTGGGGAATATTTATCATCAAGATCCATGTTTCCTCCATATGTAATATTATTTATATCCTCCTACAATTTATTAAATCTAATTTTACCCTTTGGTGAGTTTTTAGTAAAAGATATGAATGGAATCTTTTGTCATTTATCGTACGATGTACTTTTTGACTTTTCTGGCCAAAGTACGAGAAGAATGTTTTTTTTAACTCATACGACATGAATGGATTATTAGAACATTATTTCCATGAAGCTTCCTTCATAATTTTTCATGTTTATTTTTTAATCAACTTTTTTAGTTTAAAATTATATGACATGTTAAGAAAGTAAAATGTTTTCGAAGTAGAAAGGATATTTTCCCTCAATAATGGAGTTCAAGTGTTTTATCAAAATTATTTTCCATCTAAGATAATATAGGATTCTGTTTCTATCCCTATTTTTACATTTTTTGATTATGTTATGATGGAATTATTTTTATGATGTTTTTTATCTTATATGGATTGTGTTATGAGGGAATGATGATTAATAATACCAATTTATTTACATGGGTTATGCTATGATGTCTGATTTATGAATTTGTGGAACACATAAGAATGATTTAATTATATGATTGGTGGGACCTATATCTCTCTCCAATTCATTAGGTAAAGATTTATATCTCATGAGATACACATGGCTAGAATGGAAGGTTAATCCGGTTCAGCGAAACAGGACTGAAACGAGGAGTGAACTCTGTTCAGAAATGGACATGGTCTACTAAGATAGTCTTGGCAATGAGTCATGACTACAATGAAATGATTATATATGATTACGTGTTTCTTCCACAATGTTTCGTGTTTTAAGTTATGATTTTTGGGATTTTATTTTACTACTATGATTTATCCCATGTTATGAAATTATGATCTCTTTTGCAGGTTAAGATTTCGAAAATGTTATGTTCTTAATGATATGATGTGATTGATATTTCTTTTGTTTAACCTTACCGAGCATTTGAGCTCACCCTTTTGTATTTTTTCTTTCCCTAGGTCCGGAAGAAGGTTTTTAAGTAGGATATTCCAAAAGGGACTCTAGATATGATGAAATAAATGAGAGGCAATGTAGATGCTTTATGAACCGGTTGTTTATGTTTCCCAGTTTCTAATGACACTATACATATACGGTCCTTTCATGGTTTTGTTATATGTTGTGATAAGTGTGCTCCAATTTTGAAGCAATAACAATGTAAAGTGTGGGTCGTTATAATGTCACCTCTTGATCCACTTCCCTAAGATAAGGGAGGGACAAACCATCACATTTTGTAGAAAACCACATAAAACAGTTTAAGATGGAGGTCAGTTCCGTCTACTTCAGGACCAATGATCCTCTCTGACTGGAAGATCAGTGGGGATTGGTGATCTGGATGTCCTGTTAAGAGACCTCTATGGTAATGATTGTATAATTCTAATGGTACTCCTAGACCAACAAGTTTGAGACCCAATGTTTAAAATGATGGTTCAGTGATGGAATCCTCTACATGGCTAAATATCTGGCATTATAAATAGTCAGGGCATGCATTAGTGATAGTTAATACAATTCCATTGGATTGAAGGGGGGGTTCTAAAAAGAATTTCACAGATAAACAGAAATAATAAAACCCCTTCAAAGTATAATATCATTTGATTGAACACATGCATGATTGATTATCTTGTTTTCTACTCTTTCATTTTTAGAGGATAGGGGATTGATAGGTGGCTAATAATATCATGTAGTATAAGGATTCTCATCATGTTATGAATTTTTTTTCTCTAAAGAATCAGTTTTCCTGACGGCTGATCAAGGGTGGGGGGTGAATTGTGCATAATTATTCATGTTGGGTTTACTATTTTTGAATGGTTTCCAGGGGGGTTTTCATGGAGTTGGAAACACAAATTAGTTCTATATCCGTGAGGGACTTTCTTTACAAAGGTAGGTGATCATTAGGTATTTTGTCCAACGAATCTTATAAACTCACATTGGTCGAAAGGATGGGAGGTCAGACTCATCACATCCTTTTGGGGGGAATCATTTTCTTCTCAGGGAATCTCTTATATATTTAAGATATGTTCATGAATACTTTAATAATTCCCAAGTATTATATGATTTACCCTTTAATTAACAACTAATTATTCGTATTCATGGATTTTAGAATCATCTTCATGTATTTGAGGTTCTTCATCAGTGATGATATCTATATGTATATGAGGCCCCCCATCAATGACATCCTCTTATGTACTTATTAGAGATTATGTGGTCATTATTCCAACAATGCTAGTTTTATAGCGAAACAGTGGGTCACTCTAGAGTGTGTCACCATCCAGGGTGATGAAAATTGTTTTGATGTTGGGATCAGACCCATGAAATGAGATTCCTATGTATCCTTCTGAGAGGAATCAGAACCCACATAATTATGTTCTATTTAATAGAGAACATCACCTTTTAGAGTTATGTGATAATGACCGAGTGATAAATTTTAATTTCATAAGGCAAGCACATCTAGGTGGAAGGTTCATAGTCATGGTTTTGTGTGGGACTTATGCCAATGTATATTAGTGAATTTGTAAGGAATATGGATTTCTATATTGAATTAGGCCCTACTGAGAATGTGGCCCAATGATAATAGGGTTTACATAGGTTTTTGGGTTTATACCTTAGAGAGGCTTCCCACATATCCCACTTGGATGGGAGTCAAAAACCACATCGTTCAGTTGGAATGATAGGGGAGAGTGGACCATTCAGAGGATAATGTTGTGACTTAATCTTGAAAAATATTCTATATAAAGGGAGAGTGAGGGATTAATTCAACTCATGGTGATCTGGGGGTTTGGTTTGGGGATTACTCAGGAGGAGGATGCTCGGATGTTTGATCTTGGAAGATTACTCTTGAAGAGGATACCCTGGTGAATGGGGGTTAAGATTGGGGATTACTCTTGAAGTGGATTCCATTTCACTTGCTTTGGTTTGGGGCTAACTCATTAGGAGGATTCCCATAATCATCTGGTTTGGGGATTACTCTTGAAGATAATTCCATTGATTGGTTGGGGGTTACAATTGCAAAGACTCCCAAGTGTTAGTATGGTTGGTGAATAATCCTAAAGAGGATGCCCTTGGAGTAGATTTTGGGACTTAATTATGAAGAGGATTCCCTTAGGATAATATGATCAAGGCTTACTCATAAAAAATAATCCCATAAAAATGGGGATCATGCATATCTCATGACCACCATCTACCTATAAGCCCACTTGAGTCATGATCAATGTGAGAAACAAGAGGAAACAAAATGTCCAAGAAACCAAATGATCTATTTTTTTCCTAAGGTTGGATAGATGACCTTGAGGAATCAAACCAAGGGATAACTATAATGGAAGGTGATAGGTATATTCAAAGGATGGTTCTCAGACAAAACATTCATTTGTCTATGTGGATTTCATGATCATGGTTATCCCCTAAGCCCATAAGTCACGGTGAGTGATGTTCCCGATTTGTGTTTACATTTTGATACATATTATTGAGTATAAAAACAAGTTTTCACCAAAAACACATTATTTAGTTTATAAAATAATTTATTTCGGTGTTCACGGTGATTTCATGAGTTTTCAAGCCAATTTTGACAAACTGGGAGTGATCAAATTGAAAATAAAGATATACATGGTGTGTACATTATAATCACACACCATGTACCTTTTCCCAGGCATTGTTCATCCAGTATGGGTACACACCCATGTAGCTGACCAGAGACAATACATCATGAATTCACCTTAAACACAACATGTATTCCATTCTAGAAGAGTTTGGTGGTAAAAATAGATTGTGCATGCCATGTTTGGCGATGCGAAATGCTGGGTACCTCACCAACTGACTGCCCATGTATTGAATTCAAAGGGTTATCATGGTAGATCACATACCGGTGGAGAAACCAAAGAATATATATTTGAACTGATTATAGTGAATGTAGTAAACGGTTTGGAGTATAAGATGTGGAGTACACGACATGGAGTATATGGCATGGAGTACATGGTGGGTACTTTAGGGTACACAACAAGTATACTTACTTTATATAATTAGGTAAGAACCCATCCTAATTCGAGGTTGGACACTCTAGGGGAAGGTGCTTTCACTCTGCCATTTAAATCTACCCTAAATAATAATTGAGTTTTCCTTTACAATTTATTTAAACTGTTTTAGTATAATTCCCTTTCCCCCTTTTCTTTCCCCTCATATCCATGGTATGGATTGAGATTCTGCTCAATCCTCACACCATTACCATGTTCATAAGTGGTTATTATCCTGTGTTGGGTTGTAATAAGGTTAGCTGTTATTGGTAATTGAAATTATGAAGTGTTTGTTTTATTATAAATTCTAATTTATAATTATATAAATGAATTAATTTCATATTGACTACTGATGTTGTGTCAGACCAAAACAAAAACAAAATAAAAATTTAATGGAGTTACAGTAGGTGAATCCATGTGCTTTGAGTGAGCTCGTTGTTGCTTTCTTTAGGGGTAAAAAACTAGAATGTATTGAATGTAGTTAAATAATGTATTAAGGAGTTAATATTTTAGTCATGTAATTTTTTGTTATTGATCCAATAAACAATATTTTATTTTAATACTCGTGGTATGTTTGTTTCATTAGTTAATTTAATACTAAATAACAAACATTGCAATAAAAAATAATTGAATTGAAACCTAAACACATTTGGTTTCTAATTGTTCTAAAACTTCTTCAGTATTAATTCAATTTTTTCAAACAGTTTTAATATTTTATCTGTTCCCTTATTTCAATCAATTATTTATTGGATAATCGACTTAGAAATGATAAATTTCACTGATTTTTTCTTCTTTCTTTTTCCATGTCGAATCAACCCCTATTGTCGCTAACTTCATAGTTAGTTAGATTAAAAGGGAACAAACAAATACTTTCAATTTTCCGCACCTCATAATGGGAGAAACCAAATTATGGCATCGTTTCTATGGAACATGTAAAGAAAAAGTGTGAGTATGAGTTAAGGTTAGTTTACCAAGAGTTTTTATTTTCCTCTATCTGGGGATGATGGGTTATAATACAAGGAATACCCATGTACATTCCCCACCCAACCCATTCCCCCTTAACTTTAGGAACTATATTTTGGTAAAAATGAATGATTAATATCAATAATGCGAGACATTACCACATTCCAGTTGGACAAAAATGAAAGGTTAAGATGAATTTTTATTATAGTAGAGACAATTTTAGAGATAATCACTCATATGGATACTTCAGGTGAGTTTGAAGCTGGGTGTTATAATTTTCATTCAAATGAGGATACATGTTATGATGTGGGACCCACATTTCATTCACTATAAATTTTAGAACATGATTTTCAACACTTGAATATGGGGACACATCAGATCATGTTAATACTAAATTTGATCAATTAAATCTTTATAAACATTCATTTGATCATTTACCTACTATGGAGGACTCCTGTGATTATTTTCAGGTTTTCAATATTGTGAATTAGGAACCATAGGAGGTGGAGAATATACATAATAAGACCAAGAAAAAAGTCCACCTTTATCATATTTTTGGGCATGTATCTGGGATACTGCAAAATGTCTCCAATATAACATGAAGTTCAAGAATGTTGGATACATGATGAGGGTGCCAGACATATGTGGTGGTTAAAATATTGAAAACCACATCCACCATCAGATTTTGGGTAAGTAACCTAACTCAGGTTGATCCAATTACCTAAAATAAAGGAACATTCTAGGAGTCAAGACAACCACTATTTTTTCTATTTCTTTTCTATTTTTAATAAACACATGGCGTGTACTTCTTCCCAATATGTCTTGTACCAATACATTCTTTTGGAAACTATTTCAATAAGAGTAAAATAAGGTTACACATCATTTGTAACTTCATAAAAGTGTGTAATTTTATTTTTAGTGTTTATATTGATAAATATTTTAGTATAAGTGAATATTAATTGAGTTGATAAATAAAAATAAATCTTCTTTTGATTGAAAGGTCACCAAAGTGTATCTGTTCCATCGAGGTTCGAATCACTCTACACCTACCATCATTACAAGATTCATTTTCTTAATCTCATGTTTTAGGTAGAAAACATGTGTAATGGTTTCAAAATTAAATAAAAAAATTTCAAAATAAAATAAAACCAATGGTCGTGTTGAATTAGATGGAAATTTCATTGTCCTCGGATCCAAAAGACCCATGTTTGATTGCTTCATGTCGGTTCAGTTCCATCCATTATCACTAAAATTAAACCACACAGAGTGTATATGAGTAAACATCATGTATTCCATGTTTTCATAATAATTTAAATTATTTTCAAAAATAAGAAATCTCTAGGGGTGATGTGGGCTAATTGGTAGAGTCGTAGCCTAGGTTTCAAAAGACCCGAGTTTGAATTTTGATAATATTTCCATTTCATCTCAATATTTAAATAATTAAAACAACACATTGTGTATTATAATATTCCCCAAGAACACCTAAAAATTAAATTTAAATATTTGATGTTAATAAAAATGTGCACTACTACAACCTTCGCTCCAGTGGTTGTGGGCTTGCATTTAGATCGGCTGGTTGTGAGTTCGAATTGCACCCCAAACATCGGACTGAAGGTTGTAGCTCTTTTTTTCAATTTTAGGAATCACAATGTATATTTCATTAATACTTTACTTGTCTAGGATAATTTTGATGTGTAAATAACTATATATTTTATTTTATTTATTTATATTTATAAACAATAATTAATATATAGTGGATTTTAATAGAAATATATTAATATAAATAAAAACATTTTACAATTTGTGGGACTTCAAACACACAGTGTCTTATGGATTTAAATGTTTGGGAACCCTAACGGAGAAGAGCTTGTGTTTCACTCCCCTTCTTCCCCCTTCCTTCTCCCTTATGCCACTCCCCTCCCCACCATTAATCCTTCTTCTTGGATCAATTTAGGTAACCCAACCATCCTTTTTTTATCCTCACTCTAATTAAGTGCCTCAATAATCCTCATTTCATTAATTTTCAGGCATTTAAGGTGATTTGGGATTAATGTAAGCATTCAACCAATCCTGAGGTACAGAACCACAAATGAAGAACATGTGCCATGTAATTTCAGTACACAACCACACGTGATCACATCTCAAATTCAAAAACTCATTGTGTGTCTATTTGGGAAATATCATGTCTATTTCATCTACTCAGACATTACTGAACCTATGTTCACACACTGAAATGGACACCACCCTGTGTACATACACACAACATGTGTGTTCGGAACACACCTTTACCAAGTTCTCAATAGAATTGGTCGAGTCAGGGGTGTACAAGAGTTACATGCCTATGATCTCTCACATGTTGTGTACTCTCTCACACATGGTGTGAACATTATTTTCCCCCACCCCTCTGGACCAAGTCTGTGTCTGGGCACATATATGAAAATTGTCCTTGTTTCCCACTAAATGGAATGTACTTATTAAAAACATCATGTATTCCTTTGGCCCCAACAAATTCCCACTCGACCTGTGTATCCAAACTACATGGGTGTGAAACCTGTTCAATCTACACATCATGTAGTTGGGATCCACACGCCGTACATTTTTATTTTTATGGTTTCTCATTTTTCTTCTTTATTTTTCATTTTATCTTATTTTATTCTAATATGATATTTCCATTTCAGATTTGGCAGAGAAGCAGAGTTAGTGGGAAACATACTATGATTTCTATTAATAAAGAGCGGACCGCATGTTATATCTGGATTAGGAGGTCAATGAAACCTTCAACGACAGATCCTTAGGTGTCGTAGCTTCCATATTTGGTGATGCTTCCCCCTATTTTATCAAAAACCACATCCTCAACATTATAATATATCCCATAAGACATGGATCCACTATCTACCACAACTGTGGGATCCATCCCAGTAGTTCTTGCTACCAGCACGCCACCATTAGGTGCGACCACATTGCCTTCCACTACTACAAATTTCCTTAGTAAAACCAATCCTCCTACTAGCGCAGCCTCGTCAGGAGAAATTGTGACATTTCCACATATTCCACCACATTAAATCCATCCTCTTATGTAGCTGGTGTGCCTCCACCCATAACTACTTCATTATTCCCTTCTTCATCAGTATTTGATGCTCCAGCACAGCCATCACCAACTTCGGTCTAACCCCATATGCACCCTTTCCTGATCATTGATGACTATCATCGTACACTAGAGAGGTTGTGGTGATTTTCATGATGCACCACCCAACTGAGCAGGAACTTCTTGGATATTATAGTACCTGAGTGTCTGGGTGTCTAGGATGATATTAAGAAGCTCCTCAAGAAAACACATCTGATAGAGACACTCTATGTCAGCACTAACACTTTCGATGATTTATTTTTAGAGTTTTTATATACATTCAATTTCAACAGGACCACCTACACCCGGACACCTAATGAAATTGTGACACAAGTAAGATTTAATCTAGTTAGACAACTGTTTTCTTTGACCATGGTGGAGTTCGTCCAAGGGTGAAACTTCTACCCCAATCGATCAACCCCACCACCTATTACTGACCTTACCCACCCTAAACACCAAGACCTCATTTTTATGTGGTGGGATATTGTAGGGCCTAACCAGAAGTATAGACACACTTCCCAAAAGAAAACTCTCATCATTCCCCATCCCCTATGATTGATCCATTAGCGTTTTACTGCCATATTTTTTCCCCAGCACGGGGACATGGGTGTCATGTCCGGACATGACATAGAGCTCCTTATGTGCATTTTCAAGTATAATTACCCATACCTACCTTATTCTACTACCTCTTACTTTCATTTTATAATAAACATCCATCGGGGAAACCTAAACATGGGCTTCTATGCCACCCACTTAGCATACTTCCTGGGGTTGGTCGATCCATATCTCCCTCAGGATCATTTAGTTTCTCCCCATTGTATGGACTCTATCATGCTTATACTCATGAAGATGGTCGATCATTGAAGAGATTCCTTTTTCTTTCTCATGTCGTAGGCCACATCACCATATAGGGAGAGAGATGACCCACATACCCCCAGTGGTTTTGATGATCAGGTACCACTCCCCCACCAACAAACATCCCTTCTCCACAATGGATATTTCTTATTCCTCCCTTCTATCTTCTTCTTCCATCACCTTTTCTTTTGGCCCATCCATAGACCCACCTTCACCCACACCCTCATATGATCTCCATATCTCCCTCTACTTGGACTCTATAGATCATCGTTAGAACATCATGGGGCATTTTTAGGATTCAATGTCTTAGACACTCTCACAGATAGAGGGCATGTTGGGCCTCATTCTCTCGTACTTGGGCCTTCCACTTCCACCAGTACCTACTCTTACATTGGATTCTCAGCCTTCTGTAGCAAAGACGCCATTGATTGCTTTATACAGGTATTCAATCCTCTTATCTACTAATTGACTAGACAATCCTTCTACTTCTGGCAGCCAGGATGTGCCAGTAGATCCTACAATATAGAGCGAGGACCAAGTATCTCCATATTCTACTACAGCTACCTTGACTCTTCCAGATCCACTTGTTTCTAACAATTCCTCCTGTAAGGTATATATATATATATACCTTTTGTTATATCCCTGTGATGTGATGGTTTCTATTCTTTTAAAATTCTTTTCCAATTTCAACAATAGTAACATGTACTCTGGAACAACATGAGCATCTCCTTTTCATACTCCTTCCAATTTTTTGAGATTTTCATTAGGGAAGTATTATTTTAGTGTTTATTTTCATTTTTTATGTTGGGAATAATTATTTCAATACTCCCATTCTCCCTGTACTAGATGCGTTCTTCGACATCCTCTTATCTTCTTAATTTTGCACTTGGAGACCATGTGCAATATTAAGTGTGGGAGAAAGTCTTTGACTACACTAATCTTTAACCTTAATCTAATCTAGGAGACATCATTAATAGATGAAATATTTTAAAATGTGGATTTTTTTTTGTTAATTATATTTATAACTAATAATGGAAAATATGGGAATTTTAAAAGTTACATTCTTATTTTAATATTAAAGTATTTTAAAATGATTGATTATTTAACTTGATTTTTAATTTAAATTATTATCAGTTTTTTAACTAGTCTGATAATTTTTACTCATTTCATGACCTAATTGACCCTTTATTAACTTCATTTCTTAGAGGAATTTAAATCCCATTGACATATTCTTTCTTATACCCTCTTTCGTGAGATATTCATGGGATATGCATGACTACTAGAACTTGAAAATGATTCTTTTAAAAACATGAATATTTTGAATATCATTAAAATTGTGGAGAAATTTGATTGATATTTCCACCCACTCTGACCTTGAGACTTATCCTACATCTAACCCTTGTGAAACCCATAGAAACCATCAACTGATTTGATTGGAAGTCATATTACAAGCCTCTTATCCTTCCCACCCTAATTCTTTGATAAATTTTCATGATTATTCATTTGAGCTTTAAAGAAGGTGTTTTGAAATTCATGTTATATTTTAGTGAGCCAACATGAAATTAAGTGTGGGAGAGAGAGATTATTTTTCATTTTGGTAGAAGGGTTCCAAAACCACTATTCATTGTATCCCTAGTGGTCCCTATAAAAATGCTTAAAAAGAGGGACCAAATTAATTTATTACATTTACGAACCCATATTGGCATGGGAATACCGTGATGATGGTTACCTTTGAGAGATATTGTCGGGGATGAATTCTCATTGATCTTATTCATTGAATATCATACTTTATTATTAAATAATATAGCCTCCTTTTTCAAGGCATTGAGAATATTTTTCAGATCATTAAATACCTACCATTTTTTTAAGAATCATTTGAACCTTTTTAAAAGACCTCATGATTTTTGTGATTTGAGTTATAAGTGGATAATGATAATACTATCAAGCCTATGTATAAATTGAATAAACTTGAGATTGATCAAACTATGATTAAATGGTCTTGAGTGACGAGTTGTCACTTTCTGGTGAGGTAAATCATCAAGAGGTATGTATATGTATGAAAAGTTGAAAAATGTATGTAATAGGGGATGCATGTTTTTAATTGAATTATATAGAAGGCATGATTATAATATATTTGGAATTGAAATATGTTTTGTGCATTTTAAAATTATATGTTATGAATATAAAATTTATAAGTAAAATTAATTGAATTATTTGATTTTTAGATTTTGGATTCTATTGATTAGATGTTGATATTTTTTTGAGGGGAAGAAAATGACTATGAGTGGGGGTGCTTTACGTGCTTAATATTTTTTACCTTTTCAACATTTTATTGATTATAAAAACATTTTTTTCACTGGATACACATTATTTTTGATAAAATGCTTTATTTTGGTGTTCATGGTGATTTTTATGTGTTTTACAAACAAAGTGAAAAATCATGAGTGATAAGAATGAAAATAAATATATAAATGGCATATACATTATAAGATCACACCATGTAACTTTTCCTAGACACGATTTGGCCAATATGAGTACACATCCATACAATAACTAGAGACAACACATTAGGTATTCACCTTACACATGCTGTGTATTCCCATCCAAAAGTGTTTGGTGGATGATATAGACTATACAATCCATGTGTGGTGGTTCCACATTCCGTGTACCTCACCAACCAACCATCGTCACATTTAATTAAAAGGGGTGGCATAGTAGATCACATACCACCATACAAACTTATTAAAATATAGCTGACCCGTGTACATAGTGTTTACTTTAGGGTACACACTATGGAGTCATACATTATATAAATAGATAGGAACCCCTCCTAGTTCATGGTTATACACTCCCTGGTATGGTGTTTCCACTCTACTATTCGAATCTCCCCCGAATCCAATTTATGTTTTCCTCTACTATATTTTTAATTTGGTTTTAATGTAATTCTCTTTTCCCCTTTTCATTCCTCTCATATACATGGTAGGGATTGATCTTCTTTCTCAATTAATAAACCATGACCATGGTCAGAAGTGGCTAAGGTCTTATGTTGGGATTTTAAGAAAGTTATGTGTGATTTGTAATTGAAATTCTAAAGTGTTGATTTTATTTAGAATTCTGATTTAAAATTTATTATCTGAATAAATGTCATATTGAATTATGGTGTAGTATCAGCACAAGAAAAAAATCAGCAATGACAACTAAAGGAGTTATAGTGGGTGAATCTCGGACCATTGGTTGAGCATGTTTCCGCTTTCATTAGGGGTAAAAGAATAGAATGTATTGAAAGTAGTTAACTACCAAATCAAGTATTTAATATTTTAATCATGTAATTGTTTGTTATCAGACTAAGATATAATTGTTTATTTGAATCCCCAAGTTAATAAAGTTTCATTAATTAATTTAATACTAATTAATGACCATTTCAATAAAACATAATTAAATTGAAACACAAACACATTTTTTTCTTATTGTTCCATAACATCATTTGTTTTAATTATATTTTCATAAATAGTTTAAATTTGTCATATTTCACCTTCTTTTAATAAATATTTTCTAGAGAATCAAATTATAATTTTTAACTCACACTGATTATTACTTATCCCTTTTTCCCATGGGATTGACCTCGACTACTGCTAACTACCTAATAAGTCAGATGATAAAGGAAAAAACAAATACATTGAATTTTTAAAAGCTAAATGTACGATCATCCACTATTTAATGCTTGAATGTGTCAGATAGGAGGATGTTAAAGATATGGAAAACCATACTTATCCTCCTCCACTAGTGGAATAGGTCAGGGGTACGGGAGAGAGAGAAGAGAAGACTCTACATCCCATCCGCTCTCTGATCTAGTAGCCATGGGAGTGAGGAGGAGTAGGATTGCAACCTAATACAAGAAAGGTGATGAGATTAATCCATTAAGGATGCCCTAAAATTGGTTCCTCATCAATGGAGACAGATTTAATTCCATGTTGAATTTAAACAAAAGTGTTAACCAATCCTTCCCTACATGGAAGTAGAGGATCCATGTCATAATGATGACAAGGGTAGGACATGGTTCTAACCCTGGTATCTGATATTAGGAACTCCCTAAACACCATCCCAAGGGCCGAAGTCCTGGTGACCAAAGGAATGAAAACCCACATTCAAATCGAACACCCTATCCATATGGTAGGAAAATTGTGCGAAACCTCTAACTAAAGAAATGAAAATCCAAACAGAAGACATGCGGATGTCCCCTTTTTCATGGTATTCCATCTCTAGAGGATTCGGTTGGGGTTTAAACTTGGTCCCTATAAAGAAATTAAATCAAAATGAATACAGGCACTGCCATGGATTTCTTTGACAAGGGCTTAGAGAGTGGCTCACACAGGTCTTGGGTGTATGTCATGGACTCAGTTCCTTGACTCAAGTCCTCAACTCGAATCCTGGGATCAAGTCCTTGGATATGGTCCATGGTACTGCTCCTTGGCTCATGTCCTTGGAATATCTCCTTGGGGGAGGTCAATAGCGCAGGTCCATGGCGTCGGTTCTTGACGCGGGTCCTTGGCTCAGGTCAATGGCACAGGTCCTTGGCGCAAGTCTTTATCTCAAGTATTATCATTCTAGACCCTGATGGGAATTTGATCCAACTTCTGCCCTTTAATTCTCTCTTCTATTGTGTTTCATAGATCCACATGAGAGATTTTGGAAGACATGGGCTAAGGGGCTATGTGATTAGATCTCAGGGGCCTAGCCTGGGTCAATGACATGGGTTATTTGCTCATTTCCTTGGCACATGTCCTTAGGTAATGTCCTTGGAACATGTCCTTAGCTACTGTCCATGCATTCTAGACCTTGATGGGACTTTGATCCAACTTATCCCCTTTAATTCTCTCTTATCATGGACTTCATAGAGCTACCTGAGAGATTTTGGAAGACCTTGGCTAAGGGGATGTGCGACCAGAGCTCAGAGGCTTCTTCTGAATTTTTATTTGTACAAATGAGGGGATCAAGGGTCTCATTTATAGAAAAATATCAAATGATGGACAAGGGAGTTACTCCACACAGGTCCTTGGCTCGATTCCCTAGCTTGGATCTTCGGATCGGGTCATTGGCCCAGGTCCTTATCTCAAGTCCTTGATATAGGTACTTGGATCAGGTCCTTGGCGTGGGTCCTTGGCTCAGGTCATTGGTTTATGTGAGACAAATCCATTCATCTTTCAAATTCCATAACTTTTAATTGGTAAATATTTTTGGGCACCGCAATTAGTAAAATCAAAGCTATCAGGGAGATCTACGCTCCTTGATATAGTGAATAAACTAAATTTTCTCAAAATAAAAATAGAAATTTCATTTTAATGCATCAATATTTTTTATAATAGATCTTATAAATCCACTACCCACTCTTAGAGGGGGTTCCTTAAACTTATCCTTCATTGTGGAGTAGTCTTGCAAAACATGAAAATCCAACCTATATATTCTTTTGGCATTGAGACACATCTCTACTCAAATTTGACCTTTTTGTCTAAGTGAGGTTCAGATCATGAATTCTACGAAAAAGTGCATGAAACACATTTTGCGGTGTCAACAATCCCTCTGGACATAAATCAACATCAAAACAAGATAATAATAAAAATATAGTTTGCAACATTAACAGGAGAATTGTAATCCAAAAAGGGAAAGAAGAGAGAATGGAGAAATCAGATTGGAGATGAGAGAAGAGGATAAATCATAGAAGTTTCTATTAAATGATTCACCTAAATGGGAGAGAAGGAAGCAACAATGCATTATATAATTTTTTTACAATATATACTGGAATCATTCACATCACAATGGATTTAAATGATGAATATAATTCAAATGTCCCATCATGTGCTCATATCATCACATTGACTAATTTATCATTATCATTAACATAAAATATTTAAATTATATTAAAATGTGGGTTGATGTCTAGACCTATACATGGGTTGGTCTAGAAAAATTCTTTTCTATTTATTATTCATGTTTGGCTGGACTGACCCTGACCCAACATATTTATTAACTTGTCCTTAAAAAAAAGCTTGTTAATTAAATTGGGCCCTGAAAAAAAAATGATGGTTTATTAATCGGGGCTTAGTATATTATTAAATTAAATAAAGACAACATATAATAATCATTAATTGGAAATATTAAATACATAATATTGTACATATTTTAAAAAAACTACAATATAGATTAATCAATTCAGGAAGGTAGAATACTAGGTCATTTATAAAAACATTAGTCTGACCTCATTATTAATTAAACAATAAAATTGATCTGTATAATAATGGATCCTTAAAAATTAGATCATATTTGGACTTTTTATTGAGTTTGGTGGTTCCCATTTCCCATGTATAGGTGTACTTGCACTTATGTCTTAAGATGCATTTGAAAATAATAATTAATTATATAGGTTTGTATACATTGGAATGATCAATTATAGGTTGATTGAACAAATATTTTTGATAATTTTTATTGATGAAAAATAAATTAAGTATTTTTACCTCATATTTTTACAAATGTCATGAAACATATTTATTGTATTTGATTTGACTATGTAACTTGAATCTATTTTTTATATGGTCATATTATAAGGGCTTACCTGTCACTATTGACATGAATGATTATACATAGATTAATAAATTTTTACATTAATTTTATTTTAAATCAATCACTTTATTTGTAGTATTTATATATTTTCAATATCTTGAAATTTTATTAATTTTCATAAATATTTTTATAACATGATTATATTATAATGAAATAAAAAATATTTATTCAAAGATATTAGATATTAATTATGTTAGGGGCATAGCGGAGGTGTGTAGAAATGAAAACTCACAAAGAAAATAAAAATAGATGAACACAAAAATTAAAGTGGTTTTGATTGAAGCCTACATCCATGGTAGATGGGGTGATCTTCTATTCACTCTCTCCAGATCTCGTTAGTAGAATCACAAGACATCCATTACACTTTATGGGATTCAAATCCCATTTTCAAGAAGAATCAAATGTAATCTTGTCAGATTGGTTTGGGTATCTCATCTATCCATGAGAAATCCTCTCGTCGCCTACTACACTCCACAAAATCTACTGCACATCCATGGTTTGATGCCCACCATGGAATACTCCTACATAGAGTAATTGCTGACAAAACACCAATAAGGCACATCTTTTACCAATAACTCTCCAAAATTGAGAGTGGCCACCACAAATATACCCCTCATGTCCAATTTGGGGTAGAATCATGTCCTACAATCTCCTTTCAGGTGTTGGAAACGTCATCTGCAAATTGAACAAACTTCTTCACGCTAGATGACATGGAACATCCACTATCTTCAATCGATCTCGGGCTGACTGTAGTCCCCATAAAATGAAACAAAAATTGGGACTCTTTACCTGTATGTATTTCTGCATCCCCAAATGATAATTCCAAGACTCCACCAACTATGGACATATTGTATCCCCTCGCATCGATCATACTTAATGATACCAGGTTCTATCTCATCATTGGAACAAATTTCACGTCATCAAGTTTACACTCTATCGGGTGTCTTCAATTTCACCATCCTGACTGCTCAAACCTCACATGATGACCCATCACCAAGTCTCAAAACGTATAGAACCATTTTAAAAGTATGAAATGTAGCTTTCATCATACATATGTCCACTGAGATCCATAAATCCAAAACTAATCTGTCTTGCTTTAGATTTTGTGAGGGATTATTATACATTCTTAGAAATCGTCTGTAAAGACCCGTAAAATTCAAGGGAATGTTTTTCTTAATTTTCTTTAGAATTTTACAAGAGCGCGGTTTCTGACGGCACCTGATTCCGAGGCCCGGAGTGCCCGGAATCAATTTCCGAAGATTGGCTCGGGTACGTTCAGTGAACGAACGAGCGGGAATTCCTAAATTTTGATTCGGTGCTCGGAATTGAAATCTGAGGGCACCGATGAACTCGCAGCGCCGATATTCTCTTAAAGAGACCTTTTCGGAAGTTGCGTTTGTTGCGGGTTGAAAGTTAGTTTTTGGGTTTTTAGTTTAAGTTTAATAAATTTTGTGAAATACAAAATTTATTTAAGATTGTGGGTTAACTTCTCCCAATGGAAGTTAGGGGTGGGACCCACACCCACTTAACCTCCTTTGAGAGGATTAAGTGTGGTGGGGCCCACACGAACCCCTAAACTTTTCAAGTTCCCTAACTCCCCTCTCTCCCTTTTAATGGCTTGACAACTTAACTTCTATTTATTTATACAACTCATGTATATTAAATAAGTGAGTTTAATTTTGGAGTTATTAATTTTGAATTTCAAACCTTTGAATTTCTTATGTTAGGTTTGTAAATAAAATAATCTCTTATTTTATTTGGATGGGTTAGAACACTTTGGCCACCTTGAGAGCTTTTGGGAGCTTTTCTTCTTCTTCTTAAACTCTGACGAAGAACACGAAGAACCTTCGAACTTGACGAAGAACGCTCAAGTTCCGACGAAGAACGCCGATCCGCTCTTCTTCATCTTCCATGTCAACGAGAGGGAATGCCGCTTCCTCCTTAGTTTCCCTTCGTCGACATAAGAAGTTTCGCCAACGATGTATCACATCGGACGCATCTCTTCGTCAACGGATTTGACGAACGACGACCGCGACGCCCGACCTCCGCGACGTTGTCTTCCGCGGACGTTGACAAATCCTCGAACTTATACCCAAGGTAGGGGTTGTGGTTTTATTGTTTAATTATTCCATTCTTGATCGTGGATCTAGCATGTCTAACGTGTGGCTTTTGAATACTATAAATTGTGTTTTAACGTGAGGGGGCCGGACCGCATGAACACGGCCGAACCCCCTCCTCCGTTCTTGGTGTTTAAATTTGTGGATGAATCAAGGTGGCATGGTGTCGTCGCACCACGCGGTTATTCGCCCAATCAAGAACGCAACGTCGTCGCGCGCGCACCATGGAAGAAACATCAAGACGCGACGCCGTCGCGCCGCGTTGAAAGAAATTAAAGTGCGGCGGAGGGGCACGGTGTCGTCGCACCGCGCCGAACGACGAACATCGCGGCCGGTTCCGGGCCGCGGCGGGATGACAAGACCGGCGGCTGGGCCGCCGGCGTCGGAAGCCGAAGAGGGGACCGGATTTTCCGGTCCCGTTGGAGAAAACCGGCCGGCCAGCTGGCCGGCCAGATGGCGTTAAACCGGGGGAAATTAATCCCCCGGCCAGCGCACAAAACCCCCCTCTTTATGAGGGGGGTGGTTCCTTTGAGGGGGGATAGGCGGCTCCCCCCGGTTGCCTTCAAGCCGACCCCCACGTGGGGGCCGTTTTCCACAAAGGCGCGGCATTATGCCGCGCCGCCGCTCCCAATCAGCATGGGGCTTTGCCCCCCCCCCCCCCCCCCCCCGCATGCCGCCAGGCCGCCGCGCCTGCCGCCGGGCCGCACGCGCCCCCGCCAGGCCGCCGCACCTGCCGTCGGGCCGCTGCGCCAGCCGCCGGGCCGCCGCGCCTATCCCCTGGCCGCCGCGCCTACCCCCGGGCCGCCGCGCCACCGCCGCGCCGCCGGCCGGCCGGGACGGGTCGTACCCGAGTCGGGTCGACCCGGTTCGGGCCGACCCAGGAGGGGGGTCGGGCCGGGTCAGCCCGGACCCGGACCCCCCGTTTCGAATCATTTTCGGTCTTTTGGCCAGAACTTGAGTCACAGACCTCCAATCGACGAACCGTCTGCGGAAACGCGATCCTTGGATCAAGACGGTCTTTTCGGTATATCGCACTCAAGGTTTCAGATTGCTTTGAGTTCGGCCGGGTTGGTTCGTTCACGAAACCAACCAGGCCTTCGGAGCGGAAACGCTCATATCTTGAGCTACGGACGTCCGATTGATGTGCCGTCAGCCCTGTGGTGTTCCTCTTATTGGGACGGATCTTTTGGCATACTCCGCCCGAGGTTTGGACGCAGGTGGAGTACGGTCGGGTTGGTTTTGCCTTAAAAACCAACCGGGCCCCGGGGACGAAAATGCCAATAACTCTCAGACCGGGCGTCCGATCGACGCGCCGTCTGTTGCGTTGAGTTCCTGTTGATGATACGGAACTTTTGGATACATCAACTCTGGACTTTGTGACAGTTGATGTATCAGCCTCTCGGCTCGTGGAGCGGACCCTCCGAACGAGCTTGCTGTGTGCGGGAACCCTAGTGCTGGCTGCGACTGTTACTGTGACTACTACTGGGACTGCTACTACTGCTACTACTGCTACTGTGACCGCGACGACGACAGTACAGAGATCCTGTTTGGATTCGACGACGACGACTACATCACTCAGCGATCCTACGTGGATCAGTGCTACAGGTCATGTGTGGGCCCGATCCTGTGTGGGTCTGATCCTGTGTGGGTCCGCGCTCAGCGGTTCTGTGTGAGCCAGCGCCTACAGGTCCTGTGTGGGCCCGATCCTGTGTGGGTCTTTGCGGGGGTTAGTTACCTATCGATCCTTCGTGGGTCCGAAGACTTAGATGGATCAGAGATCATCTTTATCGTCCTATGGTTAGTTACCTATCGATCCTTCGTGGGTCCGACGACTTAAATGGATCAGAGATCATCTTTATCGTCCTTTGAAGAAGTATACCTGTGTGAGCTGAATCTGTTGCTTTCCTGTGTGGATTGTGTTGTGCAATCTTGTGTGGATTACGTTTTGCTTTCCTGTGTGGAATACGTTTACTTTCCTGTGTGGACTGAGTTGTACTTGGGCTCAGAGGTTGGAGCGTATTTGAAATTGATGACTTAGGTATATGTATGGGCATATACCTAAGCAGTGTTGGTTATTACTTCGTGATTGTTCCTTTCTTCATGGTTTATCCTTTGTGGATTTGAGAGACCTTCAGGGGTCTCGGGGTCCCTACTGAGTAGCTTATACTCACCCCTGCACGGGCTTTGCCCGCACTACGTTGTGTTGGTTGCAGACGACGGACAGCATTGACCTTAGCTGAGGCTTGCAGAGCGGGACGGTATCCGGAGGTGGACCACTGGGTAAGATGTGCTCGGAGCGGACGGCGGGACCCGTGGAGCAGAGGAGCTATCTGTACCCACCGTTCAGGTGGGATTTCCAGTGGACAGCTCTGTGTAGCGGCTTTTACTTTTCAGTTGCTGTTTTTCCTTTCGAGTTGTACTTTACTATCAGTTTGGGTTTGTATACTGGCCCATTTACTTTTCCGCACTTTTAGTTGTACTCTGCTTTTGTTTAGTGTTTACTTTCCGCTTGCTTACTCTGTGGTGTTTGTTTACTTTACAAAGGAAATGCCTTCCCTTTTTATCAGGATTTATGCCTTGGTGCTAGTCGCCAGCCCCTGGCCTATGGAAGGCGGGCTTGGGGTAGTCACGGCACAGACCTGGAGGGAGGGTCGTGAAAAATTGGTATTAGAGGAGTTCGGTTCTACCGTGAACTCTGATCTTTTCTATGTGAAGCAATAATGTTTAGCATATTGAGTGTGGTTATCAGTCCAGGGAGTCCAGTGTTGGTGCGGCGGCCGACGTATCCGTACACCAGGACCCTGACTTCTGATTTCCGACTTAATGCACGAAAACATTGATTGCGTGTGTGTTTCAAAGTTTTCTTTGTGATTACTTATATCAGCTCACCAGGTATACTGTTCTGACCGTGGCGCACCTGTTTCCTTTTCAGGATGGCCCCACGACGGTAGACAGCTAGGGTTCCGAGAGTCGTGCGTGACGACAGCCCACCGAGTGACGATGCCTCGGTGCAGGGCCCTTTGTCAGCAGTGGCACCGGCGGTAGCTCTACCCGCCGAGCCCCCGATTCTTCCAGCAGCAGCCGCTGATGATGCACGTCGCCTCAGCGCACTGCATGAGTTTCAGCGCCAGCGACCGCCCAGGTTTCGCGGGGAGACGGATCCCCAGGCAGCAGAGGACTGGCTGGAGGCAGTGGTTCGAGTGTTTAGGCTAGTGAGGACACCAGCAGACCTCATGGTGATCCTCGCTGCGAGCCTACTACACGCAGCAGCAGGACGATGGTGGAGCCTGATGCTCCAGGTGCACGATGAGGCATCTCTACTTTGGACGGACTTTGAGAGCCTCTTCCGCTCGGAGTTCGTCCAAGCCACCCTTCGTGCGGTGCGTATCCAGGAGCTTCTACAGCTGCGGCATGGCAGCTTGACGGTCGCCCAGTACGCGGCGAGGTTCACCGACCTTTCTCGGTACTCGACAGACATGGTACGAGACCCATTCTTCCGGGCCCGGACCTTAGAGCAGGGTTTGAGACATGAGATCAGGGCATCGCTGATCTCCCTCAGCATACCGACTCATACAGGAGTACTGGAGCGGGCCCTTCTGATTGAGAGCTTCCTTGCTGAGTCTTCACCAGCACAGCGACCTACCGCAGGGCGGCAGATAGCGGAGTCTTCGGTAGCAGGTAGCCGACAGATGACTCAGGATTCCAGGCAGACCAGACCTACCGGTGGCCGACTGCACGACTCAGGCTCAGTTGTGCGGGGAAGCCGGGGTGGAGTCAGAGCCAGGCGTGCCGAGAGTGGGCAGTGTTACTCCTGTGGCGGGATTGGTCACATGGCTCGTGACTGTCCGACCCGCCATGCTGATGATCAGCAGTTAAGTGAAGAACCTCCCAGGTAGAGGTAGAGGTTCGACCGTGGCGGTCCGCAGGGAGGAGGCGGACGAGGCAGAGGTGCTGGCCGAGCAGCAGGTGGTGGGCGACGCTTTGAGGCTCTGCCACCACCACCACCAGGAGGTCCGCCACGACCACAGGGAGTTGGTGAACATGCGAGAGCTCAGCTTCAGGCAGCCGAGGCCTTCAAACATGGAGTTCTGGGAGCCGATGGACAGGAGAAGAACTAGTGGATACATCCTTTGTACTTCTGGTTCCTTATTGCTTTTGTGTAGCGTCTAGTATTATGAGCTGAAATAATAAAAGACGCATACCTTTGTGTTATTTTCATTCCTGTCCTCTTTCATGATGTTACTAAGAGGTTCCAGTTTTGGCTGTTGACTTGACCCTCACTTGTGAGACATCTACTGGAGGAGACCCAGTTACCACACACTGATGCTGACAGTGTGACTCAACCCTTGGAGGCGAGAGTAACGGTTGAATCTCTTAGTAGTAGCGTCGAGGCCTTACGACGTCATCCTTGGTATGGATTAGTAACATCCCTGTTAGGATTGACTGTTTTAGGCAAAGAATGTGGTTCATCCAGGGGATGGGACCAGATTTCTCTTATCGGAAAAGAAGAAATCTTGCAACTCTTGTGGGACCTGAGATGGTCCAAGTCATCCAGGGGCGGATGAGTTCAGCTGAGAGCCGGCAGAAGTCATACGCTGACAGGAGGCGAAGGCCACTGGAGTTCGAGGATGGCGACCACATCTTCTTGCGGGTCTCACTTCGACGTGGTATTCGGAGATTTGGCCGAGGCGGCAAGTTATCTCCGCGCTTCATCGGACCCTTCCAGGTCCTCAGCAGGGTTGGCGAGGTGGCTTATCGCCTGGCTCTACCACCTCAGTTGCACCGGGTGCATGACGTATTCCACGTATCTCAGTTGAGGAGATACGTGCACGACCCGACGCACATCATTGACCATGGGGAGCTTGACGTTGACGATGGGGAAACTTTTACGGAGGTCCCAGTGGAGATAGAGGATCGACATGAGTGGGTCCGGCATGGGCGATCGATTCCTCTTGTGCGCATCAGATGGAAGCACGGGAATCTCCAGGAGAGCACATGGAAGCGGGAGGCTTAGATGCGTGCTCAGTACCCTCATTTGTTTCCCTAGTTTTTGGATGTATCTTTACGGGGACGTAAAGCCCTGAGGTGGGAGTAATGTAAAGACCTGTAAAATTCAAGGGAAATTATTTCTTAATTTTCTTTAGAATTTTACAAGAGCGCTGTTTCTGACGGCACCTGATTCCGAGGCCCGGAGTGCCCGGAATCAATTTCCGAAGTTTGGCTCGGGTACGTTCAGTGAACGAACGAGCGGGAATTCCTAACTTTTGATCCGGTGCTCGGAATTGAAATCCGAGGGCACCGATGAACTCGCAGCGCCGATATTCGCTTAAAGAGACCTTTTAGGAAGTTGCGTTTGTTGCGGGTTGAAAGTTAGTTTTTGGGTTTTTAGTTTAAGTTAAATAAATTTTCTGAAATACAAAATTTATTTAAGCTTGTGGGTTAACTTCTCCCAAAGGAAGTTAGGGGTGGGACCCACACCCACTTAACCTCCTTTGAGAGGATTAAGTGTGGTGGAGGCCACACGAACCCCTAAACTTTTCAAGTTCCCTAACTCCCCTCTCTCCCTCTTAATGGCTTGACAACTTAACTTCTATTTATTTATACAACTCATGTATATTAAATAAGTGAGTTTAATTTTGGAGTTATTCATTTTGAATTTCAAACCTTTGAATTTCTTATGTTAGGTTTGTAAATAAAATAAGCTCTTATTTTATTTGGATGGGTTAGAACACTTTGGCCACCTTGAGAGCTTTTGGGAGCTTTTCTTCTTCTTCTTCAACTCTGACGAAGAACACGAAGAACCTTCGAACTTGACGAAGAACGCTCAAGTTCCGACGAAGAACGCCGCTCCGATCTTCTTCATCTTCCGTGTCAACGAGAGGGAACGCCGCTTCCTCCTCAGTTTCCCTTCGTCGACATCAGATGTTTCGCCAACGACGTATCACATCGGACGCATCTCTTCGTCAACGGATTTGACGAACGACGACTGCGACGCCCGACCTCCGCGACGTTGTCTTCCGCGGACGTTGACAAATCCTCGAACTTATACCCAAGGTAGGGGTTGTGGTTTTATTGTTTAATTATTCCATTCTTGATCGTGGATCTAGAATGTCTAACGTGTGGCTTTTGAATACTTTAAATTGTGTTTTAACGTGAGGGGGCCGGACCGCATGAACACGACCGAACCCCCTCCTCCGTTCTTGGTGTTTAAATTTTTGGATGAATCAAGGTGGCGTGGTGCCGTCGCACCACGCGGTTATTCTCACAAGCAAGAACGCAACGTCGTTGCGCGCACACCATGGAAGAAACATCAAGACGCGACGTCGTCGCGCCTTGTTGAAAGAAATTTAAGTGCGGTGGAGGGGCGCGGTGTCGTCGCACCGCGCCGAACGACGAACACCGCGACCTGTTCCGGGCCGCGGCGGGATGAGAAGACCGGCGGCCGGGCCGCCGGCGTCAGAAGCCGAAGAGGGGACCGGATTTTCCGGTCCCGTTGGAGAAAACCGGCCGGCCAGCTGGCCGACCGGATGGCGTTAAACCGGGGGAAATTAATCCCCCGTCCAGCGCACAAAACCCCCCTCTTTATGAGGGGGGCGGTTCCTTTGAGGGGGGGGCAGGCGGCTCCCGCCGGTTGCCTTCAAGCCGGCCCCCACGTGGGGGCCGTTTTCCACAAAGGCACGGCATTATGCCGCGCCGCCGCTCCCAATCAGCGGGGGGCTTTGCCCCCCCCCCCCCCCCCCCCGCATGCCGCCAGGCCGCCGCGCCTGCCGCCGGGCCGCCGGGCCTGCCGCCGGGCCGCCGCGCCTGCCGCCGGGCCGCCGGGCCGCCGCGCCTGCCGCCGGGCCGCCGCGCCACCGCCGCGCCGCCGCGCCGTCAACCGGCCGTGCCGGGTCGGCCCGGACCCGGACCCCCCCGTTTCGAATCATTTTCGGTCTTTTGGCCATAACTTGAACCACGGACCTCCGATCGGCGAACCGTCTGCGGCAACACGATCCTTGGATCAAGATGGTAATTTCGCTATATCGCACTCAAGGTTTCGGATTGCTTTGAGTTCGGCCGGGTTGGTTCGTTCACGAAACCAACCGGGCCTTCGGAGCGGAAACGCTCATATCATGAGCTACGGACGTCTGATTGACGTTCCGTCAGCCGTGTGGTGTTCCTATTAGTGAGACGGATCTTTTGGCATACTCTGCCCGAGGTTTGGACGCAGGTGGAGTACGGTCGGGTGGTTTTTGCCTTAAAAATCAATCGGGCCCCGGGGACGAAAATGCCAGTAACTCTCAGACCGGGCGTCCGATCGACGCGCCGTCTGTTGCGTTGAGTTCCTGTTGACGATACGGAACTTTTGGATACATCAACTCTGGACTTTGTGACAGTTGATGTATCAGCCTCTCGGCTCGTGGAGCGGACCCTCCGAACGAGTTTGCTGTGTGCGGGAACCCTAGTGCTGGCTGCGACTGTTACTGTAACTACTACTGCGACTGCTACTACTGCTACTACTGCTACTGTGACTGTGACGACGACAGTACGGAGATCCTGTGTGGATTCGACGACGACGACTACAGCACTCAGCGATCCTACGTGGATCAGTGCTACAGGTCCTGTGTGGGCCCGATCCTGTGTGGGTCCGATCTTCTGTGGGTCCGCGCTCAGCGGTTCTGTGTGAGCCAGCGCCTACAGGTCCTGTGTGGGCCCGATCCTGTGTGGGTCTTTGCGGGGGTTAGTTACCTATCGATCCTTCGTGGGTCCGACGACTTAGATGGATCAGAGATCATCTTTATCGTCCTTTGGTTAGTTACCTATCGATCCTTCGTGGGTCCGACGACTTAGATGGATCAGAGATCATCTTTACTGTCCTTTGAAGAAGTATACCTGTGTGAGCTGAATCTGATGCTTTCCTGTGTGGATTGTGTTGTGCAATCCTGTGTGGATTACGTTTTGCTTTCATGTGTGGAATACGTTTACTTTCCTGTGTGGACTGAGTTGTACTTGGGCTCAGAGGTTGGAGCGTATTTGAAATTGATGACTTAGGTATATGTATGGGCATATACCTAAGCAGTGTTGGTTATTACTTCGTGATTGTCCCTTTCTTCGTGGTTTATCCTTTGTGGATTTGAGAGACCTTCAGGGGTCTCGGGGTCCCTACTGAGTAGCTTATACTCACCCCTGCACGGGCTTTGCCCGCACTACGTTGTGTTGGTTGCAGACGACGGACAGCGTTGACCTTAGCTGAGGCTTGCAGAGCGGGACGGTATCCGGAGGTGGACCACTGGGCGGGACATGCTCGGAGCGGACGGCGGGACCCGTGGAGCAGAGGAGCTATCTGTACCCACCCTTTAGGTGGGATTTCCAGTGGACAGCTCGGTGTAGCGGCTTTTACTTTTCAGTTGATGTTTTTTCTTTCGAGTTGTACTTTACTTTCAGTTTGGGTTTGTATACTGGCCCATTTACTTTTCCACACATTCAGTTGTACTCTGCTTTTGTGTAGTGTTTACTTTCCGCTTGCTTACTCTGTGGTGTTTGTTTACTTTACAAAGGCAATGCCTTCCCTTTTTACCGGGATTTACGCCTTGGTGCTAGTCGCCAGCCCCTGGCCTATGGAAGGCGGGCTTGGGGTAGTCACGACACGGACCTCGAGGGTGGGTCGTGACATCGACATTTCCACTTTATGTGCCCGTATAATTTACAGTAATTACACTACACTTCTCCCCATTCAACTATCTAATTTGAGTGAAATCTTCACATTGTCACGTAGACTTCATCATATGCTGATAATTGTGTGATGATCGCATCCGTATCTTCAACGTTCTCTTTCCCAGCAACATACCGTCTGTGCTCTCCACAATCACTTTTATAGTTACCCTTTTCCTCACACAAAAAATGTGATTTTTCTAGGATCACATCACCTTTATTTTGTCCTTGATTCATTACCTCATGAATTTCTAGGTCAACTCTTCCAATTTTGATCCTCTCATGTCACAAAAATTTTCTCGCCTAAATGCGTCACGGGTCTTTAGAATGTCACTGAATCTTGAATTGATGCCATATTCTCACCCATATTCAAGGTTTCCTTCCCCACGAGAAATGTAGTCACAATTATATCAAATTAACTTAGTAGATATAATAAAAGAAAATGTTCATTGTCTTCCTCTCCAACATTCACATCGTGCCCCAATAATTGCATCAGGATCCTGTTCAATTCATTTTTGTGATCCAAAATATTTTCTCCCTCCTCCATCTAAAACTGGTACAATTTATTATTAAAGACTAATTTTTTGGTGAGAATCTCCACCATATATCATTTCTTTAACTTATTTCAGATCATTTTTAGTGTGGTCTCATCCATCATCGAGTACTTTACCTCATTCTCCAGACATGGTCGAATTGTGATGATGACCCGCATCTCAAGATCTTCCCAATAATCTTTACTGGTTGTCTCAATAATTTTTCTTATTAATGGTGTGATCATTAACTTCTACACAAGAATAACTTTCACCTTGCTTTTACACAAGTCTAAGTTGTTCTGACCATCGAACTTCTTAATCTCAAATTTTCCCAGTGCACCTCCTCCAGCCATAGATGTTTTTAAAAACACAATCACCACCATCTATGAAGAAACCCTAATTAATGCATTTGATAGAGTGATAATTTTGAAAAACTACCCATACAGATGCATCTAGAATGGCCGAAATAGTCGGAATCGACTCATGGATCGTCAAAATCGAAGTCTGATTGGTCAAGATATCACCAAAAAAATTGAATTGTCCTTATCACCTGCTAATGTGGTACTTATGTGGCACACTAGAGCAGCTACCAGAATCCTTCCAGAATTTTCACTAGTGTTGGAACAATATCTTAATCTCTAGCACGATGTTATTTTTCACCCACAATTTTGACTGAACTTTGACTAAGATTATCTCCTTCAATTCAGCTCTATTCTTGATGCCGCTTGAGCAGTTGGAATCATCTCATTGTACTCTTAATATATGTGGTCTCAAAAAAATTTCCATCCACAATAATTTTTTTGATCACTAGAAAACTCGCTGTGAGTTCTTTGTTTTGACTCTGCTCGCTCTGGCTCCCTCTCATACCACTTGTAAGGGTCACAACGGAGGTGTGTGGCAATGAAAAGAGAAAAAAATAGAATAACAATGAATGAACACATGAATTAATGTGGTTCCTCTTGATCTATATATCCATGGGAGAAGGGGTGAACATCTATTCAGTATCTCTAAATCTCATTAGTGGAATCACAACACACCCATTACACATTATGCGATTCAAATCCTATTTTAAAGAAGAATAAAACACCATCCTCTCTAGTTGGTTTCAGTAGCTCATATACCCATGATAAATCCTCCCACTACCTATTTCTATCCACGAAATCTATTGTGTGTCCATGGTTAGTTTACCACAATGGAAGACCCATATATAGAGTAGTATCCAAAAAATCTCTTGTGAATCACATCATCCAAAAATCACGCTCCCAAATTTGGAGTGGCCCACACAAATTAAAGATTAAATTTTTAAGTTTCATTCCCTTAGTATGTATATATATTCATTAAAAAACATTATAAGGACTGGGTCAGTCGGGTACTTCCCAATCATGTTTCCCATGTGAGGCTTTTCCAGTCAACACCCAGAACTTATGGATACCTGAGTTTTTGAGCCATCAAAAACAAATAAACATCATCTGGAGGTCTTGAAGAAAGTGGACAGTCAAATGAGTGAATGTAACATGAATAAAAATGAAATCACATACATATATTTGTATATATATATATCGATGGGATGATATTTCACCAAATAAAAGACAATGATTAAAACATGCATGACAAATTATGGAAACAAAAGCTATAATTTGTGAAGTAAAAATAAAATAAAATATTTTCAGTAATTGGTGGGGTTGAAATAAATGACTTGCCACATTTTTATGCATATTTTAAAATTTTTTATAAATATTAACAATAAACCAACTAATATTTGTTTTATTGAAAATATATTTTAATACATTAAATACATCTCACTTTAAGACATGATAACTTTATTTTTTGTTGATAATTTTATGCATTCTAAAACAAATAAAAACTTTAAACCATTTAAAATATGAATATTCAAATGTAAAGATTAGTATTTATTTTCAAAATAACATTATAAGTAAATATGGATCATTGGGAGAGGGAGTTACTGCATGCCGATGCAAAGGGGCTGCGCGACCAGAGCATGGAGGCTTCTTCTTAAATATTTAGTCATATAAATAAGGGGCCATTTTTTATGTGGGTAAATACATTAGTAACTGTCATTTGATAATCCCTATAAGAGTCATATTATAATCATTATATTTAGAAATAGTGGTTTCTATTAGGAGTTCTAATAATGTATTGATAAATGTGATATTTAACCATCCTAAAAAAACACTAATAAAAATATATTTTTGTAAATTATTTTCTTACCTCTCATGTCCTTGGATCGGTATTTGGATTAGGTATCTAGATTAATCACATGGTACATGTCATTGACTGAGGTCTTTGGCTCAGGTCCTTGCATTCTAGAACGTGATGGGACATTAATCCAACTTATCCCCTTTAATTTTATCTTCTCTTGGGTTTGAAAGAGTAGACTGAGGGATTTTGGGAGACTTGGATGAAGGGGATGTGCAACATGAGCTAGGTTGATTAAACAGAATTTTTCGTTATATAAATAAGGGGACCAAGGGTCCTATTTATTATAAAATATGGAACCCTGTGTGAGGGAGTTACTCCACACATGTGCGATGAGGCTGCGCGACCAGAGCTTGGGGGAATCTTTTGAATTTTTAGTCATACAAATAAGGAGATCAAAAGTCGTATTTATAAGAAAATATGGAACCCTGGGTGAGGGAGTTACTCCGACCATGTACTTGGCTCAGGTCCGTGACTCAACTTCTTGGTGTTGGTACTTGGATCAAGTTCTCGACTCTTATACTTGGTTCATGTCCTTGGCTTAGGTGAGACAAATCCCTTTAAAAAATTGTTTCGTCTTTCGAGTGTTATAACTTTTGATCCTAAGTTCATCTGGGCTCTGAAACCAGTCAAATTGAAGCTATCGAGGAGATATACAATTCATGGTATAGGGAATGCACCAAATGTTCTCTAAAGAAATGTAATATTTCAGTTTAACGCATCAACACCTTTTTTTATCATTGATCTTAGAAATCCACGACCTACTACAGGAGTGTGGATTGTTACAATTATCCCTCATAGCAGAGTAGTATTGGGGCACATGGAAATTTAAAGTATATTTTATATAGTCATGGAGACACATCTCTTCTCAAACTCGAGATTTATTGTCAATGATAGGGTCACATCATGAATTTTAATAACAAGTGCATGAAACACATTTTGCAGTGTCAACGGCTTTTTATCATCGATATTATAAATCAATGACCTACTCAGGAAGAGGAGTTCATTAACCTTATTCTTAATTATGAATTATTCATGTGTAACATGGAAATCCATCCTATATCTTATTTAAACATGGAGACACATCTCTACTCATACTCAATATTTGTTGTCTATGTGAGAGTCTCATCATTAATTCTGTAGCAATGTACATGAAATGAATTTTGTGGTCTCATAAAAATCCCCCTCTTAAAATTATATTCATTCATAATAAAAAATTATAATTCTAAGATAACTATAAGGCACTTTAACACATTCCAACATCATTTTTTGGGATTTGGAGGTACGTCCAATGTGGAGGGATGCTCTAATTTTTTTTAATCCAAGGGGCCTAGCAAGCATAGTTTGACTGTTTGAAGGATCTTATGAACAACAATACAATGTTTCCATCTTTTTACATCATTGAACTAATTTTTTCTTAAGCTCAATAAGAAGGAGACTTAGTGGGAGAGACTAGTATTTTTCTTAGGACGCCCTTGGAGGGTTTTCAGCCGAACGAGTTTTACAGCTTTTATATTTTCATTGTTTAATTATTTCCAAAACCATATGGACTATAGGTCTGGAAATATGATACTTGATTTTTTTTCAGAGTTCCCATTACGAGTTTTCAACCTGGATAATCCTAGGTCCCTTTTTTGCAGGTAGTTAATGTCATGCATGCCAGACTTGTGAGACTAGTGTTTTAGAACAAACTACTTTGACCATAATTTTTTAAACTAATGACCTAAATGAGGTTAATTGTCCACATATTTTTCGAAATTCTTCAAATATATTATGTGGAATCTTGAGCCATGATTTTGTGGTTCCCAAATATAAAACAAAATATTAAGAAATAGAGGATATATCTCCTAAGGAAGAAGTTATCACATATTGAAAAACCCATTTTGTTGGTTGTTTTACGAAAACCCAACTCAGGTGTGTTACTACAAAACCAAATAATGGAATCCTTTGGATAACAGACCCTAAAATTTATGATCCATTTATGAAAGTCCATCAAGAGTTCATTGTAGAATTTCCAAACAAAGAAGTTCTTAGAGATTATAAAATTTTATCACTAATGACCACCGTTTATGGAGATTCAGAATTTTGAAGACAATGATGGGTGGTTTTTCCAATGGAAAATGTTTGGTAATGAAATGAATAATTGTATTTGAATTGGATATGAATGGGAAAGTACTCCTATATGAATTTGGATCGAGTGAATGATGGTACAATTTTTTAGATGACTGATGGTAGGAGGGAAGAACCCTTTATGATAAGGGTTAAATTATCTTGCAGTTTAATTTCAAGTGACCAGAAAATTAACCATACAGTTTAATTTATTCTGGTGAGTACATTATCGTGCAACTTAATGTCTTCTGACTAGGATGTTATGTTATTATTTTTAAATTCATAAAACCAAGAAATTATGCTATTCAATTTAACTTTTCACAATAGGGACATTGGGGGGATACAATTTAAGGTCTTTAGGTTTGATTGAAAGTTTAATGGTTTTCCCCATTCTTGGTAATTTATCCATAAATGTGTTACCATATTCATGAATTATAGAGGAATGTTTTATTTTGTGATTTTACGATACCTGGATCTGAAGAGTTGTATGGGGAAAGGGCTCATTGTGATAGAGGGGGTCTATCACAAGAACAAATTCACCACTAATTGAAAAACCTGTTTTGTGGGTTATTTTATGCAAATACAACTAGGGAGTATGAAAGGATATGCAATATTGAAATCCATTGACTGAAAAAAAAATTGGGGGATACTTTATGAAAATACAATTGGGGCGTGTTACAACATAGTCATGAAAATAAGTTATCCAGAATTCAGAAATTCTACTTCTAAAAGCTGATGGATGTTTATGGTTATTTGGATTTCCCTAGGCATAGATTTTGGTTTGTGAAAGGAATTCACCTGATTATGGGTGAAGCATTTGAAGTCAAAATTCCAAAAGGATTGGGGGAAAAGGTTTCTTACACCGTTCTGAACCAACATAGGAAACATGGTGCTTGTAGTTTTTGGTCATACATGTAGGAAAATGTTATTATGAAAATGATAGGTGATATGTGGATTATCAAGCCAAGGTAAATTCTGCATACATTGGACATGAAGGAGGATGTTGTAAACCACAATCTTTGATCATTCCATATTGGAGGAAATTATACAGGGAATATGTGCGAAGGATAAACTTGGAGTGAATTTGAATCACAGGTTACAACATAATGTCATCAAATAGTATAAGGGCATAAGAGGGTTCTCCCAAGGGAGACGTTACTACTAGTTGACAAACCCATTTTTGTGGTTTTTTATGTACATCCAAGTAGGGGGTGTTACTAAATAATGAAAATGTGGAATCCTTTAGCTGAAAAATCGGTTTTGTGAGATAATTTATACAAATATAACTAGGGCATGTTATAACATAGTCAGGAAAAAGTTACCTTAGGTATCAGAAATTTTTCCACCAGAAGCCGAAGACAGATTATAGAGATATAAAAGTGTGCAAGAATAGAAGTATGACTTGTGGAAGGGATATATCCGAGTACAAATGATGTGTTTGGACTGATATTTCTCATGAGTTTGGATTAACATGCATATATATGACTCATAAGTAAAAGGAGGACATCTCTGTTTCCTTGGTGGCCCCCTTGATTAGGGGACTTGAATTAAGAGCTCTTGCATATATCTTTGTTTATACACAGGTGAGGGGGTGCTATTGTTTTACCCTTTTGATAGGACTAGTTCATGTGGCCTAGACATCACTATGTATCTCATTGGAATGAGAATCATGTCATATGTAGTTCTTAAGGTACCATGTTGTTTAATGTCATGTAGTCAAGAGATTAGTCGTGCTGTTCAACGTCATGTGGTAAGGAAGAAAGTGTATCGACATGAAGAGTGAGGGAATGTTATGGATGAGCTAAGGCATGGGACCCAAGCATCACTATGTATCTTTTTAAGACAACAATCAAGCACACATAGTTCTAAAATGGAGGTACCCCACACTGATTGAATTCATGTGTAGACGAAACTGGGGGGGTGAATATGGGTTCATGTATAGGGTGTTAACCCACATCAAATCCTCTCATATAGATCTGAATCATACATGGGAGAGAGAGTGAATTTCTCATATTTTTCTTTAGTTGGGATCAAGATTGAAGATCTAGAAATCACTATATATCTCATGGAAATGAGAATCTAGCCACACATAGTTCTTGAGGTACCTTTATTTAGTTTATTATCATAAAATGAGGACATATGGTGTGTCTTTTGTGGTCTTTCAGCTAAGACCATGGTAACCGCAATGTGAATTAATACTACATACTTAGGTAGTGAATCCTTTTATCAAATATCCTAAGACAATTTGAGCTATGCTTAGTGTGAGAAATAAGGAGTGGAAAGGCCTCTCCTGTAGCACAAAGGAAATACAAGTGGAGGATAGGGGAATTTAGATTTTTGTGGTGGCTAGTCCAGGAGGTATAATCTAGAAATTTCCACATATCTCATTGGGATGATAATAAAGCCATATGTAGTTCTTAATGTTCCATGCAATTTGACGTCTTGCAGTCGGGATATTAGTCATGTAGTTTAACATCATGAGGTAAAGACGAAGATGAACCAACATGAAAAGAGGAAATGTTGTTGTTGGGCTGAGGCATAGGAACCAAGCATCACTATGTATCTTTTCATGACAATAATCAAGCTATACATATCTCTTAATATATTCTCTATATAGTTTTGACCCATACACAAGTATTGGAGGGTTTTTTATTATGGATGGACCAAAAACTAAAGATCAGGGAATCACTACATATCTATTTGGAATTAGAATCGAGCCACATATAGTTCTTGAAAATTGTTTCCCACATCAATAAGGATTTGATATGGGGAATGAGATATTTAATATATTACAGAATAATGGATGGTCTTGAAACATTAGGTCTATGTGTCATTACACATATCATTGGAATATGAATCAATTGATATGTTCTATAATAGTTAACGCTATAGATTAGGTTCATACACAGGGAATATGGAAATTTTTCTTTTCGGTCATGGCGGGACCTATTATTGGAGATTTAGTGGTCACTACATATCTCATTGGAATAATAATTAAGCCACACATAGTTCTTAAATAATCGTGCAGTTTAATGTCATGCGAAAAAGAAAAATAATATGATGTTTAAAAACATGGGATAAGGATGTGGGTCACCTAATGTGAGAGAAAATTTGCAGATGGACTAAGGGATAGGTCCCAGGTGTCACTGCATATCTTTCTAGAGTAATAATAAAGACACACATAGATTTTGAAAAGACTCATTATGCCAGTTTGATTCATACACAAGGAGAAGGGGCTATAGATATTTTTTTTATTGCATCTCAAACCATGATCAAAGATCCATGTGTGACTATCTATCCCATTGTAATGATAGTCAATCCACACATAGTTCTTGAATAGAATTTCTATTTTACCTTCAAGCGATGATGGTGTTGGTTGTGCAGTTTACTATCTTGAGGTAAGTACAGGATAACAATGGGATTAAAACCTACAAAAGGGGTCCCAAGTGCCACTATGGAGTGGAAATGATGATAGTGGGGATTTTTCATGATATTTTCCCATATTTTCATCATCATGTCATTCCAAGAGTGCATTTGACCCAATGAGGGGTTATTGGGTGTTATTGGTACCTAACCATAAGATAAAGGACCATTTTAAAGGGAGCATGAGAAGTATATCAACTCATGGTACATTGGGGGTTTCATAAAGATAAATAAGATGGACGTTAACCATGAAGTTTAATATCATTGGTGAGAAAGAATGATGTCTTGTAGTTTTATGTCATAAATCTTGGATGTTATGTCGTGTGGTTTATCATTATGCGACAAGAACGATGATAAAACACAGATTAACATCATGAAACATGGACATTTTTCCATAACTTTTAATGTGGTGCAATAAAGGCCAACTAAGCGGTTTAACATATTGAAGTTGGGACATATATGGTGGTATGTAGTTTAATGTCCTACAACTAGGATGAATGTTGTGTGATTACATGAAATATTTCATAAGGAAACTTACATTGGTTGGAATCGTAATGATCTCTACATCCATTTATATAAAGGAATATAAACAGTTAGAATGGACCATATGTATAGAATAATATCCTTCCCACTTTGGTTCATGTTTCAGATGCTTTCCTCCTAGTATCATTGGAGTTCTGAGGACCAATACTAGTTCTCTGTGGAGGAATTAGTGGAGGAAAACCTTATTGTTAATATATCACGCTATTTTAATTTGATAGACCGCTAAGTGATGTATGGTATGCAGTTTTTTTAATCCAATCATTCCAATTCATCCATACATTTATGGGATTGCTCATATGTGGATAGGTGATCACAGATGGAAACATGGAGCGATAAAAACTAGATCTTAAAGGGAAGAACTGCTTCTGTTCCATATACCAGTGATTACGAGGTTTCCCATATAGAAGTATGGGTTATAGTTTTGTAATCCAATAATTCATGTATGTTCTTGTCAGGGAAAGAATTTTTATATTTTTCAAACATCTTTGGGAGTATGTTTGACAAGGTCTTGTCCAGGGCCTCTATATATCCATTATCTATGCATGATAGTGGGATGAATGGTTGGACATGATATTGTATTCCTGATGTATCTTTTCTATCTCAGTAGAACATAAATTGGTTCCATATTCTATCAATAATGTATGAGGGATACCAAACATGGTAATAATGTTAGATTTTATGAAGACATAAATTCTTTTACCCCCAACTTCATTGAGGGATATTGCATCATCCCGTTTGGAGAAGAAATCAATAGAATCTAGGATGTATGTAAACTACATGGACATAAATGGAGGGTATATCCCCACAAAATACATTCCCCATATGGATAATGAGCAAGATTATTTTATTTTTTGTAGAATCTCTAGGTGTTTGTGGATGAAGTTCGCATGCACTTGGTATGGATAAAAATTCTTCGTGAATTCAGTGAAATCCTACGTCAATGAATCCTAGATGTATCCAAGACTTCATATTTGGTTGGAAGGATTATATTTAGACTGATCAGACCACATCCCTTAGCGTACACCTTGTTTGTGATAGCAACCGTCTCTTCTCCATCAATGAATTTGAGGATTCCATCAAATCCTCATTTGTAGATTTTTTTTTGGTTATTTGGGTCATCATAAAGAGTGACGTTGGATACTCATTATCATATATTATCTATCCTATCCCTATCAATTGGGATCACTCTATTATGGAGGTAGTCCATTATGGACATCATCCATCTAGTGGTAGGACAATAAATCTCATAGATACGGATGAATTCATTTATCTCCTCCATTCTGATTTGAAAAAAGGTGAGACCGTTCGATGATGGGTAATGGTGATGGTCATTTCTTCCCATTTTGGATCTTCTAGAGTGGTTGTTGCATTTGAAAATGCAATTTCTTGATAATTATGTGATTGTTGGATGTGAGTCACTATTGGATCTGAGGGGAACTATACCATTAACACTCATACATATTTATGTAGGGGGATTAGATCTTATTTTCTGATGGTGTAATCCCCATTTATTTTTTTGATTACCAACTCTGAGTCACCTCTAACCTCTAGGTGGTCCATCAGTATTTGGAATTTCATTTATAGGCCCACAATAAGGGCCTGATATTCTACCTCATTATTAGTACAACCTTATGTCAACAAGAAGGAGTAAGGTAAGAATGGAGTTGCTGGAGAGATAAACACCATCCCTAACCCAATTTTTTTGAGATTAGGATCTTCTATTCTCATCCCTATTGGGATTATTGATGCCCCATCAAAATACATTTCCCATGTTTGTGGGCTACCATGAATATATAATATCTATTCATCCAGTAGTTTAGTATTTAATAACATTTTTTCTGCATATGGGTGTTCTACAAGGAAGTCTACCAAGGCCTGAACCATCACTTCTTTATGAGGCATGAAATATATGTCAAACTACTACAGAATAACCACTCAATGTTTTAGACATCCTATCAACATTGGGCTGATGAGGATTTATTTGAGCAGGATATTGTGAGATACCAATTATAACTCATGGTGATGTATGTAGTTCCACAATTTTTGGATAGTAATGATTAATTATAGACATCTCTTCTTGATATCGGAATAATTAGTATCATCATAGAGCATGGATCGATTGAGATAATAATTTTTTTTCATTCCCAACATCGTTCATTTGCGCAAATAAGGTTCCTAATGATCACTCCATGGATATCACATTTAGGATGAGTAGATTTACCTAAACAGGTTTCATTAATACTGGTGGATTGAAGAGGTATTTCATGAGGGTGTCAAACCCCTCTTGGAAGTCACTAGTCCATTTATACGTGACCCCTTTCTTAATCAGTTTGGTGAAGGGAAACACTTGCCACAAAGGATGGATATGGAGGGTCAGATATTGTCGAAGTGACCTTGAGGTCCTCTAAACTATTTAATGTATTTAGGATGTGACATTATAAAAATTAATTATTTATTAGGTTCAAATTTGATGCCATGAGGGCATACGATGAAGCTGAGAAACTTCCCCAAGGTTACCCTAAAATCAAATTTTAATGGGTTCATCTTCAAGCTATGCTGTCATAGATTATAGAAGATGGCCTCCAGGTTAGCTAAGTGGTCAGAACATTATTGGTATTTAACCACGAAATAATGAATATAAAATTCAAAAACCTTCTCTAGGAAAGGCTTGAAGATGAGACACATGACACATTGATACCTAGAATCAACGTTCTTCATGCCAAAGTAAATTACCCCATAGAAGAATACTATCTAAGGGGACATGAAGGTGGTGTATTCCTCAACGTCTAATCTCATATAATTTTGGGTGTACTCTGAATATCCATACATGAAGGATTGGGATTGTTTACCAGATGTTTCATCAACCATGAGGGTCATGGATCTTCTTCCGTACCCATATTTATTTCCTTGAGCTCATTAATTGTGGTGTAGAAACCATCTTCAAACACTGTAGAGGCATCCCTGAGGTATTCCTCTTCTTTCTATTCTTTATGATTTACATATTCTATCTCTTCTAGTGAGGTAGGTGATGAAGAAAGTTCATTATAGGGAGGAGGGGAGTTATTATTTGGACATCCGAAAGATGAAACAATCGTTTCTGGCTCAATCGATGGCATTCAAACTTTTTGGGGTTTTGAAGGGGAAATGAGGTACTGAGAATGAGTCTCTTCATTTTATATTGTTTTAATGACAACTTCTTTCAAACTAGATGACCAAATTTGGATTTATGGAAGCTTATGGGGTGGGATGAAGGCATTTTCATCCATAATTTCATTATTTCATGGACAAATGACATCTTCTCTAACACCATCGGTATTAGTTATCACAATCAACATTATCGAAGTTGCTAAATGTGTTCTTGCATTTGGACCCACCTCTTCAATTTGGTTGATGGGGTTCACATACTCTGTGCTGATTTGTTTTAAGGGATTGGATGGAATCAACTTTATACCCTTTGGGGGTATTGATCCGAGCTACATTACCATCATTGGCATGTTTTCCTTCCTTATGGTTGAATCATACATCAATGTATTATGACTCATAGAACTAGAATGTGATTTTTTTTCATTGTGAAATGTCCCAATTTTCCTATTGATTCGATATTTTCTTCCTTGGTGGTATGATGGGGTAATATTTTCATGATGATGTAGACAAGGTCTTCCTAGTAGGATGTTGTAGGATGTATTATACTGAACACCTAAGAATTATAAATCAGACATGAGATCCCAGAACTGAGTCTTGAGCTTGATTTTGCAGAGAGTATTTTTCTCGTTCTTTTAATAATCATGTAATATTAGGGTAGATGAGGAAAATAATATTCATTTACACCTATTTGATAGAGAATTTATATAAGAATGAGGTTGACTCTTGATTTGTTGTCAATGAAGGCTCATTGGTTATCAACAAGTTTTATCCAACCAGATTTATATAAGGATGTGATGTGTCCCTTTATGATGATGTCCTCATCCTATGCTATGAAATAGATGATCGTGTGGTATTCGTTAGGATCATTCTTTTCAAAATATAACTTAGCAGCTACAACCTCAACTTTGAACTCCTAAGTGCTCTACAAAGCCTTGACAAGTTCTTCTCATGGATATTTTGATATACTCAGGACATCTGAGATTGACAAAATATCTAGTAACAAGGATAATTGGTTAAAAACATCCAATTTTAGGTCCAAATATCTATGATGTCCATCATGGGGGTTCTCATTCATAGGTGATTTGGGAACTGATATTCATGATGCAGATAAATCAACCCTTGAAATAGGAGGTGCTTCCTCTCTTGGTGGATTCGGTCGGCCATGTCTTTCTACATGCCGAGGTTGATTTGGAAATAGAATGTCCTATAACCGATCTTTTAGGATGATCATGTCTGGGAAGAATATGTCATGTTGTGGGATATATTATTTCTTCTATTTGGCACGCTGGAGATCCCTCCCAGGAGTTTCAATTGCATAGATAGTCCGAGAATGGGCATGATTATGGTAGTGACTTCTGGAATTACCACATCATCCCATGTATCCTCAACCCTGATGGCATCTTCCCCTAGACCCCCAATCAAGTGTAGGGAATTATGGTTTATAATCATTCTCATAATTTGATAATCAACCCATTAAGTGAATAATGTTAATGGAAATGAAAATCAACTTCCCGTATGATGGGGATTCTATATGGTGGGTGGAATATAGTAATACCATTTGGTGGGGCCGTGCCCGTGATTTTGAGACCATCATAATGAAGTACTATAGCATCAATGATACCTTTTTTACTTGACATGATCTCATATATCTATTCTTACATCTTTCCCTTCTGACTATGTTGTGTTTTGGAGGACTGGCTTTTAGAGGACTGACCTATCGATGAAGTTGGTTGTGTTATAGCAGAAGTAAATAGAGGCACAATCGACTATTGAAATTGTGCTCAGAGTATAACATGAGTCCAATTGATCATTTTTCCCGCCATATTCTCACTGAACATCTACATAATATTTCTCCTAACTTATTTTCATTCATTTTCCTCTTCTGAATTAGAGACAAAAAGATATGCAACCTTAGGAGGAGAATTTTCAGCTTCACATTCCTAATGTCCACCATATTTTGAAAAAGGTATTTACAAACAAAATAAATCCTTGATTTGGTGCCCCAATACTTTATGAAAGGAAAAATAATTTTTGAGATCTTCATTACATCTTATTCTGGCTTCCTAATCTTTAGAAACATGACCTTGTTGTTTACTAATGTTGAGATGAAGTAGCCAAATACTTGGTCATTTATAAAAGAATAGAACATGTTTTTCATCTCCTAAAACTATTTCATCCTCTATTAATTTTGATCATCCTGATGAGGTGGGTGTTATTACTAATTCTCAGGAGGTAGAGTCACCCGATATGGTGCGAGATTTGAGATGAGAGTGAGTACATGGGATTGCTTAAGTGTAATTGTATCAATCCCTAATTTCTCTTATCTCTTTCCTTGAGTTTATGGAATTAATAGGGCCTTTGATTTAATCTCAAAAATAGGGTCTTCTACCCTTTGAGAAGTTTTGTAATGATTCAAAAACACACATATGTATTTCATTGGGATTAGCAGTGTGCACAGCTCATCACAAAGATTCACTATATAGATGGACAAAAAAACTTCTTGAGAGAGTGGTAAGTTCATGAAGTATGTCAATACTTTCCACTGAGAATTGAAATCTGAGACTCTTTCATTCTCCCAATGATTACTATTTGAGAGTTCAATGATTGTTGTCTTCTGCAGCATCACGCTGAACTAGAAGATAAAAATCTGATAGAGGTCTTCCCACCCCATGATTAACCAAAACTATAAAATTTTGTACCATAGATTGGTTGGTCCTTGCAGCAATTGCACAAAGCACAAGATATTCACCACCTCCTCCTATTATGTGGTCACTATCCTGGGATCACAATGAGATATGAAGTGCATCAAATGCAGCTTCTAGTCTCCTGAGCTGTTGAAAATGGGAAATGTTTGATTCCCAATGTTTGGCAAGGGATGAGTCAAACATACCCATTTATGGTAAGGATTATTTTATAGATATATTTAGGAACTTCATTCCTATATGTATTCCAATCGATCTGTTAGTGACTCAATAATGTGCATAAGAATTTGATAAATGTATGGTTATCTCCCAGCCTAGACAGGTGTAGCTGCTGGATCTTGATCATGTGCAACAGCTGGTGGGGCCATCAGTGGTGACCCTACTAGTATCTATCAAAGGTAAATTATAGGGTTAGGCCTATAAGGATGTACCTGGTAATGTTTTGGCTATGTAGCCAATGGAGGGAATTCATGATCTGCTGCTATGGGATCTAAGTATATTGGTGGTTGGTATCCCATGTGGTGAAGATGTTCTATATCTATTTTTTTATTGTGGAAAACCCTCTTTGATGAGGTGAACCAAATGTAAGTGCAAGTCGATGATCGGCATGCAGAACATATCTTGCCTGAAGTTTTCCTCATAAAAGTTATTCATCGAGTATCCTCAATTAGTTCATATAATTCTCCTATTGAGAAAATATTTCTTCCATATAAAGGGTATTAATCTCTTCGGGAGGGAGGTGAGGTAAAATTATACCCATACCCTTTTCCCTATTAGATTACTTATGAGGGATTAATAGTGGATTGACTGAGGTAATTCCTAGACTCAGGGAAAACATATACTTTCATGTTATCACAAATCCTTCAATTTTTTCAATGTGGATCACATTATGATCCAGAACATCCACTACAGACTCCTCTAAATGAGCCTCATGTTCTGTTAAATTTGTGAGGGTGGCATTGATAGTATTCATTTACATGAAATTCCCTATAGGTATTCTACCAATTTCATTAAGATATTATCTTCTTCTATTCCCTCCATGAGACTTTGTTCTCTTATTTACTGATTCAATGTGAATCATTTTACAAATCGTAATTCGAAGGGAATATTCAAATAGTTGAGTTGTCTGTGTCCCTATTGAAGGTACCAGATCAAAAAATGGGACAAAATGGGAGGATCCATTCTGTAACATCATCGTAAATCAGGAGAAGACATATTCTCACTATGAAGGGAGTTTTTGAGGTGAAAAACCCCCCATCCCTGAGGGTTGGAGCTGTTCCTATTCCGCATTCACAACCCTTTGGGACTAGTTTGCTAACCTCGAGGTTTGGGTTAAAAAATACTCCACCCATGTGGGATGGGGTTTCTCCTGGACTATCATGAATACTAATATCATGATTTCAATTCTCGTTTTAGGGACTTTTGTTGGAACGTGGGTTGGGTGCATCATTCGGTACAGACTTTAATTAATTTCTTCGAAATATATATTCACTAATTCTATAATTTGAATTATATGAAAATGGATTTCCCCTAAATGGGAGGCTTGGTTGATATTCAAAAATTCTTGATGAAAAAGTCTCTCAAAAGTCTACTCTCTTATAACCCAATGTTGGTGAGATTCAGTCGAGGCCTATTTTTGTTAAGCATGGTCTCTGGTTGTGAATAGGGTCTGTTTATTAAATCCAGACTAAGTCTATGAAATTTCATTATACCACTTTTGGAAGGATTTTTTGGTTAGGGAGTATGGTGAAATGTAACACTCCATGTGCACCCTATCCTCTGATATGAACACCAAATGTGGCATCAGTAATCAACTGTTGCAAACTCCCTAAGTGTTGAGGAATGAATATTGAAGCGATCCTTGCTATTTTTCGGGGTGCTGTGAAACATGTAGAGCTGCCAAGTCAAGTTGGAATTAAATCAATTCTATTACCTTTATGTGGTTTTGATACCCATCATAGGGTAATACTTTCTCTCTCAAGTGAAGAAGAGTCTTCCATATGTTGAGGAATATGTTGTGCACAAAATCATTCCACAAAACCTATGGATTACAATATCAAGGGGTGGCTAAATTATACAACATGACCGGTATAGAATATTTAGAAAATTATTTATTCATGCTTAGTAGATCTTATTCATCTTTTTATAGAGGATCCTCTACTTATTCCAGCCAAAGTAGACTTTTTCTTAACACTTTTTCACAAGCGGTGAGATTTGTGGGGACTTCCTCTATTAAACTGGAAGGTAGGTGACCCAAGGGCGGTTCATAGAATGATTGTATCCTTGGGATATATTCTATTTGAGAAATAATTTCTCCTTCCAATGAAAAATCATCAGAGATGATTGCCCTTGTTTTTTTGAGTGCCTCGCGATGGGAGGGCTTTCTCGTCAATAAATTTCTAATATGAGAATTCTGTTGACAACATGAAATATTATTGCGGAGAGAAATTTCACAGAGAATACCATCATGAGGAGGACCACTATAGTGGATTGTAGTAATGGGAATACCCTCTTACCCCTTGATCTTCTGGTCATGTAGAGGGTTTCTATAACTCTCATTAATAGATGGGATCTCGAGACCGAACATACTGTGTTCATGAAGCAAGCCTTCATAGTGATGTGTCTAGAGAAGAACAACATAATTACTACTACTACCCCTACGATTTGGTGATGAGAGAGTCATATATTGAGTATCCATAGATAAGAGTCTGATGGATTCAAGAACCCTATCATTGAGTATAGTAGGATTGTAGATTGACGCTTTGTTTTCGAGTTGTCTCGATTGAGGATTCTTTTTGGATTCCATCTTATGAGTGACTGGGGCCACTTGCTGGGGGAAGTGGTTTTCATGGTACGATGTTTGTTCCTGCCTTAGAGTATCTATTGGGATAGATTGGTTACCTTTTGTTGGAGAGGGTGTATGTTCCCAACCCAATAGTCTGTATAGTACAAGGGAGCTTCCCACAAGACCCTACTGGATGGGTGAAGAGGTGTGTACCTGCTATAGGGTGACATGCTGATGATCCACCCCATTTTTGGGGATACATTTGTGTGTCTATCACTCAGGAACTACTGTCATTTCCTTTATGATGTCCTCCCAAGTCTGGAGGATGCGGTCTGGGACTTGCGTTGGCACATTCACGATTTCCAGGAAATTTTTGTTGACTTCATCAGTTAGAAAGTGGATATATGACCATTTTGTATTTGGAGTAGGTGTACATACATGCTATTTTTCTCCCTTTATTTCTAATGAATGTTGAGAGTACTCATTTATGGGGGTAGAGAGTTGATACAACCCCCCATTTGTCATTGGGACATTTTGACTGACTTATCCATATGCTGCGAGATGAAACTGCTAGAAGGTTTGATGAATGCAAGCAGGTGTGTGATTCTGCTAATAAATTGTGGCCAAACATGGATGGAAGGATTCTTTGAGTGATTCCAGGTGATTCTTTTGATTGTCTTGGATGGTATAGGTATTTGTATATTCCTATTCATAGTGCGCCTACATTTGTTTATGGATAACTTCCTTGAATTATTCTTAATGAGTTTGGTGGATGGCTGAATTAAGGCAGATGAGTGTATGTTTCCGCTTGCAGTTGGCCATGATATTTGATTACTGGACATATCTGGAGGGGAAAGGGGTGTGGACCTGATCCCTAGTGATCCATTTCAATCCCTAATGGTCCATCTTGCATACCTGGGTCTGGATGATCTGGGTTGGTCAGCTGAGGATGACACCCTCATCTTGTTGAAGGTTCACTATCATGTGGTGTTGGTGGCAAGAATATCAATAGGATCCCTTGAGAATGTCCCATATGTCTTCTATATGAGGTTGTATGAATGATCTTGATCTACCACCCTGAGATAAGGGGTGGGATGGTTGTCACGTTCTGGGGATAATCTCTCGAAATAATTGAAGATGATGGTCGGTAATGTCTACTTCAGGACCACCAGTCATTGGTCATCAGATTTTTGGATTGTCTTAGTGAGATGGAGGGTCAATTGGGATACCTCTATGGTGTGGATTTTAACATTTTTATGGTACTCGTAGACCAATGAATTTGAGACCCAACTTTGAAGACGTTGGTTCGTTGATGAATTTGAGACCCAACATACATGATTAATTGTCTTGTTTGACCCTATTTAATTTTGAGAGAGAAAGGGACCTGATAAGTAGGTAACACTATCATCTTATTTAGGAATTCATGTTGGGTTCACAATTTTTGATTTCCCTTCTGAATCAATTTTTTGGATGGGTGATCATAAGGGGTAGAATTGTGAACAATCATTCACACGAGGGTTACTATTTTCAAATGGGTTCCAACAGGTTTTTTAATGGAACCAGAAACACCCAATGGCTATATATCCCTGAGGGAACTGCTTTCCAAAGGTAGAAACTCGTTAAGGTGTTTGACCAACAATGTTTAAGAACTCAAATTAGTTGAATGGATGGGAGGTTAATCTCATCACACCCTTTAGAGGGGAATTATTTCCTACTCTGAGACTCTATTATAGTTTTAAGATATGTTTTTGACTCCTTTATTGATTCCCACATATTATATGAGTTACCCTTGAACTAACAACAAATTATTAGCATGAATAGAGTTTATAACCCTATACATATATATGAGGTTCTTCATTAATGGGTATATCTGAATGTATGTGAGGTTATCCATTAATGGTATCCTCTTACGTACTGATAAGATATTCTTTGGTCTTTATTATGATGATGCTGGTTTTCTGGACACATAGTGGGATGCTCTGGAGTGTTTCCTCATCCAAGGATATGAGAGTTGTTTTTATGTTGGGATCAGACCCATGAAATCGGATTCCCATGTATCGTCATGATAGGAAAAATAACCCATTTAGTTTCGTTCTATTTAACAGGGCACATAACCTTTTAGGGTCATGTGATAAATAAAAAACTGTGTAGTTTAACATCATGGGACAATGACTTCTAGGAGGATGTTACCTAGTAATGGTTTGTGTGAGAATTATGCCAAATCATCCCAAGGAACCTAGAAGTGATATGGATGTCCATGTTGAATTAGTCCCTACTGGGAATACAGCCTAAAGTGAAAAGGGATGAAATATGGTGTTGGGATTGGAACATAGGAGGCTCCCTATGTATCCCACATGGATAGAAATCAAATACCATTGAGTTTGGTTGGTCTCAGATGGGAGTGTGTCCCTTTGAGAGGATTATGTTGGGGCTTAATCATAAAAAGGATTCCCTATAAAGGGGGACATGATGGATTACCTTGACTCATTGTAATTTAGGGGTTTGGATCGGGGCTTAATCATGAGGGGGTTGCTCGAATATTTGATATAGGGAGCTTACTCCTAAAGAGGATGCCCTAGAAATTGGAAGTTATGATTGGATCTTACTCCTGAGTAGGATTCCATTTTGTTTGGTCTAAATTGGGGATTACTCCTAAGTAGGATGCCAATAATCAGATGGTTTCAGGCTTACATATAAGGAGGATTCCATTAATTGTTTGGGGGAATATACTTAGAAAGAGGCATGAGGGCTAGTATGATTGGGGGTTACTCTTGAGGAGGATTACCTTGGAGGATATTTTGGGGCTTACTCCAGGAGAGGATTCGCTTAGGATAACATGACTAGGGATTAGTCTAATAATATAATCCCATAGGAATGGATGTTTTGAGTATATCATGACTACTTTCTACCTCTAAAATTACATGAGACATGCTCGATGTGAGAAACAAGTGGGGAAAAAATTTCTGGGAAACCACATGATCTTCTTTTCCCTGAGGTCGGATATATGGCCTTGAGGACCCACACTGAGGGATAACTATAAAGGGAGGTGAGTGGAAGATTCAAAGGATGCTTCTATATCGAAACATGCATCTGACTATGCAGACACCATGATCATGGAAATCCCCTAATCCCATAAGTCATGGTGATTCGTGCTCAAATTTGATGGATCGGTGGAAGTCAAATATTTGGTAAACAAAACATCTCCTCCTCCACTAGTAGAATATGTCGGGGATATGGGAGAAAGATTATAGGAATTCACTACCCAGCCCTTCTCTGACCCAATAGCCAAGGGGGTGAGGAGGAGTAGGAGTGCAACCTCCTGCATGAATGGATAAAGTCTTACTCCATGAGGGATTCCAAAAAATTGGTTCTACACCAAGGGAGGAGGATCTCATTCCATGTTGAAAGGAAATGTAAGCATCATCCTTTCCTTCCCGACATGGAACCGGAGGTTTTAGGTCTTAGAGATGACAAGGGTATGACATAATCTTAGCCATAGTATTCGAGACTGTAAACTCCATGACACTATCCCTCGGGTTGGGGTCCTTGTGACCAAGGGAATGCAAAACCACATGCACCCAAAGAACCCGAAAAATCTTTTAGGAAAAGTGGGAAAAACGTCAGACCGAAGGAATGAAAATCCAAACATGAGACACGATTATGTGACCCTTTTATGGTATTGAAATCTAAGGGGATTTAGTGGAGGATTCAACCTTGTCCTCTCAAACAAGGGTGCCAAAGGAAGAGAGGACCTACCATGGATGAATTTAAAGAGGTCTTAGAGAATGGATCACAGAGGTTCTAGGTGTAAGTCTTGGGATCATGTTCTTTTGTTCTAAAGCCTTATGAGGGTTTGATCCCAATTATCTCCTTTAATTCAATATTATCTTGGGTTTCAGAGAGTTACCTAAGAGATTTTGGAAGACCAAGGTGAAGGGGCTGCCGAACCAGAGCTTGAGGGCTTATACCAAATTTTTAGTCATACAATTAAAGGGACGACATGTTCTATTTATTGGAAAATATGAGACCTTGTGTGAGGGAGTTACTCTGTGTAGGTCCTCAACTCATGTCCTTGACTCGAGTCATTGGTTCAGGTACTTAGCTTGGTCCTTGGATCATGTCATTGGATTATGTGATTCAAATACCTTTATAAAATGATTCCGTCTTCAGAGTGCCATAATATTTGATTTATATGTCTGTTTGGGATCCACGACCAGTTAAACTGAAATTATTGGGGAGATCTATGCTTCTTGATATGGTGAATACACCAAATGTTCTCGAAAGAAATACAGAAATTTCATTTTAATGCATCAACACTTTTTTATCATCAATATTATAAATACATGTCCTCCTCTTAGAGGAGGGTTCATTAAACTTATCCCTCATTGTGGAGTAGTATTATGATATATGAAAATACAACCTGTATCTTCTTTCGGAATAGAAAAACATCTCCACTCAAACTCGACATTTTTTGTCTAAGTGATGGTACATCATGAATTATACAAAAAAGTGCATGAAACACATTTTGTGGTGTCAACAACCATTCCGCCAATAAATCAACATAAAAAATGGATAAAAAATTTTCTTTGAAACATTAAAAAGAAAATCATAATTCAAACAGAAAATAGAGAGAGAATGGAGAAGTTGTATTGGGGACGATAAAAGATGATAAATCCTATGTTGTTTATCTTGAAAGCATATCCTCAATGAGAAAACAATGATCCAACGATAATTCACCTAATTTTATTTGTCCACAATATATTGGAATCATTTTTCCCCAACGAGTGAGTGGGGTGGTTGGGGTGGGAGGGGTTTGGGATGTGCATCGTGGGGTCGAGTCCCCAGGCACGTTTTCATTCATTGAATGTGTTGTAGAATTTTTTTAATATATTAGAATCTTTCAAATTGCATTGGACGTAAACTATGAATATAATTTAAATGTCGCATCACGTGCTCATATCATCACATTTACTAATTGATCATTATCATTAACATAAAATAATTGAATTTTAATAAAATATTAGATGATGTCTAGACTGATACATGGGTTAGGCTGAAAAAAAACGTTCTATTTATTAATTGGGTCTTGATGGGATGACTCTGACACGACCTGTTTATTAACCGGGCCTTGAAAAAAAATCTTGTTTATTAATTGGGTCTTGAAAAAAATGCATGTTTATTAACCGAGACTTAATATATAATTAAATTAAATAAATTTTATATATAATGATCGTTAATTTGAAATATTAAATATTTAATATTGTTCATTTTTAAAAAAATATATATTTATAATATTGGTTAATCAGATTAAGTGGGTTGCATATCAGGTCACTTATTAAAACATGAGTCTAACCTAATTATTAATTGAGCTTTATATTAGATCTATTTAATAATTGGGCCTAAAAATAGGTAATGTTTGAAATTTTTATCAGGTAGGGTGAGTCCCCTTGCCCTTGTATAGGTCTACTATCACTGATGTCTTGAGATGCAAGTAAAAATAATAATTAATTATATATTTTTTATACTTTGCCATGATCAATTATAGGTTGAAAAAAAAAATATTTTTATATTTTTGATTGATGAAAACAATTTGAATATTTTTAACTCATAGTTGTAAAGATGGCATGAAACATATTTATTATAATTGATTTGACAAAGAAACTTCAATCTATTTTTTAAGATGGTAGCATTATAAGGGCTTACATGTAACTATTGAAATGAATGATTATACAAAAATTAATAAATTTTAACTTTCATTTTATTGTAAATTAATCACTTTATTAGTAGTATTTATATTTTTTTCATATCAGGTACTTTTAATAATTTTCATAAATGTTTTTATAACTTGTTTATATTTTTATGAAATATAAAATATTCATTCAATAAATATTTGATATTAATTAAAAATTGCATTTTTATGTTATAATCCCTTGATATATATTTATATATATATATATATATATATATATATATTACAAAAACATTATAAGGATTGGGTTAGCCAGATCCATCCCAATCCTGCTGCCCGTGTGGCTTTTTCAGTCACCGCCAAGACCCTATTGATAACCTAGTTTTTGAGCCATAAAAAATAGATGTCATTGAGAGGTCTTGAATAAAAAAGACATTCGGATCCGTGCAAGTAACAATAATAAAAACCACACACACACACACACACACACACACACACACACACACACACACATATATATATATATATATATCGTTGAGATGAGATTGTGTAACATAAGAAAAAAATATAAAAAATTGAAACTCAAATTATGGAAACAAAAGCCTTAATTTTTGAGGTAAATATAAAATAAATTCATTGCAGTAACCGATGGGTCTAAAAAAGATATTTTCCACATTTTTATAAGTATTTTACATTTTTTTATAAATATGATTAATAAAACTATTCATATTTTTTTTCTTGAAAATATAATTTTATGCATTAAATATATCTAACATTTAAACATGATAAGTTTATTATTTATAGATAATTTTATTCCTTCTAAAACAAATAAAAAATTTACACAGTTTAAAATATAAACATTCGAATGTAAAAATCAGTATTTATTTTCAAAATCCTTTACAAACATATGATCAATACTTATAAGTAATCAATAAATAATTTTATTAAAAAAACAATCAAAATGCATGATCGAACACCACATGATTTTGTTGAATATTTATATAATTATTAAACTCATTTTTTTCTCTATAAAATGATTTGAGATATAAATGATATTTCAAATGTATATTAAATTATTCCAAAAATGGTTGGAATTAACCTCAAAATAATGTGAATCAATGTATCCTTTTTTATCAGCTATTATAAAACCACCACTACCCATATGTCCTTTAACAACGCGTAAAAATGCTTTTAACATCACTAAAAAAGCACTGTTAATCGTAGAAATGATAAAGACCCCATTTTATCAACATTATTTTAATGGTGATAAAGACCACCATTTTTCAGCGTTATTCTTATTTCTAATAAATGCCTAACTAGAAACAATTTATTGTTAATATAATTACACACCCAGAAAAAACGTGCAATTTTAAACAATACTATATAAATTTAATCGACTTCATGAATAAAAAAATGTACTCTCATGGTATACACAAAAAACACTTCTATATACATTTTAAATAATTTTTAATATAATTACTCTAATAATTTTCCAACAATAATTTAAAAACATTAATGTATCATATTTTGATTCCCAGGAACCCTTTAAAAAAATGTCCTCCCATAGTACCGGTTACTGAATAAATCATCTCAACCCAAGAGAAATATTCCACCAATATGTGGAAACAAATATTATGTTACTAATAATGTAAATAAATAAATTAAACATTAATAATAAATAGTAAATTAATAAAATGTCAATTTTCAATAAAATAGTCTCATTTGGAGTTATACCGGTCATACTATGTGTCGTATTGAGATGGAGTTGATTTCTACAAGTCATAAATGAGTTATGGATCATTGTCTGAAAATATCAAAAAAAATATTAATGTGTTTTCTCATTTTAGAGTATGTAACTTGTTCTTTTAATAAAATTATTTTCAATTTTAAAAAATGACCCATTTAGAGTTATATTGTCCACACAATGCATTATATTGAGGTGCAGTTGATTCTTACATGTCACAAATTATTTATAGATCATTTACCTAATGCAAAAAATAATCCAAATACATTTTCTCAGTTTTCACTAGGTTATGTTTGTTAACTAAAATGTCATTTCAAACTAGAAACATGTATTATGAGTTATACCGATCTTATCGTGGGTTGGTTTGATGTGATATTACTTCGTACATGTCACAAATGAATTATAAATCACTTTCCTAAATTATTAAGACAATTAGAGTTCATTTTCCTGGTTTTTAGTGAGTGACACATTTTGAACTAATTTGTCAATTTTAAGCTGATAACGAACACTTTTAGTCCTACGAATGACACCGTGTGTCATATTGAGGTCTGGTTGATTCCTACATCTCAAAAAATGACTCATGGATCATTTTACTAATGTATCAAAACAATCAAAATGTGTTTGTTCAGTTTTTAGTATGTAAATGTTTCTTTTTTAAATAAATTAATGTTCATTTTAAATAAAAAGACACACAAGGAGTCATATCAGTCACACCATGAATCATATTGAGGTGTGGTTGACTCGTACATGAAAAAATGACTTGTGGATCAGTTTCATAAATTATATAAAATATCCAAATTCGTTTTCTCAGTTTTCAGTATGTCACTAGTTATTTTTACTAAAATTAATGTCAATTTTAAATAAAAAGCGACACATTGAGTTATACACGTCACACCATGAATCCCAGTGAGGTGCAGTTGATTCCTACACATCTAAAATGACTTATAGATCATTGTATTAAAGTATCAAAAAAATTCAAATACATTTTCTCTGTTTTCATAAAACCAGTTGAGTTTTTCTACTAAAGTGTCATTTCAAACTGGTAACTTACTTTTTGAGTCATACTGGTCGCATATGCATCGTTATGATGTGAGACTGCTTCATACACATAAAAAATGGCTTATAAATCACTGTCCGAAAATATCATGATAACCAGAGTGTATTTTTTTTATTTTCAGTGAGTGACTCATTTTGAACTAAAATGTCATTTTTAAAATGATAAAGGAAACTTTTAGTCATACTAGTCACACCATGCATCAGATTGAGGTGTGATTTATTCCTACACATCAAAAATAACTCATGGATCATTGTTCTAAAGTATCAAAAATATCTTAATTCATTTGTTTCATTTTCAGCATGTCACTTGTTCTTTTTATTTAAATTAATGTTAATTTTAAATAAAAAGAAACACTTAGAGTCATAATAGTCACACCATTTACCATATTGAGGTCAGGATGACTCTTATATGTCAGAAATGATTCATAGATGATTTTCCTAAATTATCAAAACAATCTGAATGCATTTTCTCAGTTTTCAGTATGTCACTTGTTATTTATTCTAAAATTAATGTCAATTTGAAATAAAGAGAGACACTTTGTGTTATACTGTCCACAATGTACATCATATTGAGGTGTCATTGATTCATACACGTCAAAAATGACATATATATCATTATCCAAAAGTATAAAAACAATCCAAATAAATTTAATTAGTTTTCAATATGCCAGTTTTATTTATTTTTTGCTAAAATGCCATTTCAAAATGGAAACATGCTTTTTGAGTCATACCAGTCACATCGTGCATTGGTCTAACATGAGAATGCTTCATACAAATCAAAAATTATTTATGAATAGTATTCCTAAATTATCAAAGTAACGAGAGTTCATTTTCTTGGTTTTTAGTGACTGAAACATTTGAACTAAATTGTCAATTTTAAACTGATAACAAAAACTTTTAGTCATATTGGTTACACCATGCATCAGATTGAGATTTTGTTGATTCCAACACGTAAAAAATGAATCATGGATCATTTCCCTAAATTATCAAAAAAACTCCAAATGTGCTTGTCCTATTTTCAGTATGTCACTTGATCTTTTTTACTTAAATTAATGTCAATTTTAAATAAAAAGACACACTTTGAGTCATACGAGTCACAATATGCATCTTATAGAGGTGTGGTTAACTCCTACGTGTCAAAAATGAATCATGGATCATTTTTTTAAATTATCAAAACAATCAAATGCATTTTCTCAGTTTTCAATATGTCATATCTTATTTTTACTAAAATTTACGACAATTCTAAATAAAAAAGAGATACTTTGAGTTATACCAGCCACACGATGCATAATATTGAGGTTTGGTTGATTAATACATGCCAAAGGTGACATATAGATCATTTTCATAATGTATAAATACTATCTGAATGAATTTGGTTAGTTTTCAGTATGCCAATTGTGTTTTTTCACTAAAATCACATTTCAAAATGGAAGCATCCATTTTGAGTCATCCAGATCGCATCATGCTTCATTTTTACTACTACATACACATAAAAAATTACTTATGAATCAATTTACAAAATTATCAATAAAATCAAAATGTGTTTTCTTAGTTTATTGTTAGTAACAGGTTTTCACTAAATAATAAATTTTAAACTCCTAACAGACACTTTTAGTCATTCTAGTCACACCATGCATTGGATTGAGGTGTGATTGATTCCTACACATCACAAATGACTCATGGATTATTTTTATAAAGTATAAAAACAAATATAATTAATTTTCTCGGTTTTTAGTATGTCACTTGTTATTTTTACCTAAATTATTGTCATTTTTAAATAAAAATACACACTTTGAGTCATAATGGTCACATTGTGCATCATATTAAGGTACGATTGAATCCGAAACACCACAAATGACTCATGGATCGTTGTACTAAATTATCAAAAAAATCTGAATGTGTTTTCTTTGTTTTCAATATGTAACTTTTTCTTTTTACTAAAATTAATGTCAATTTTAAAGAAAAAGAGACACTTTGGGTTATATCATCTACACCGTGCATTTTATTGAGGTGCAGTTGATTCCTACACATCCCAAAGACTCAAAAAAATACAAATTTATATGTTACAATGCTTTCTATTTAATTTCGTCGTCGAACTAGCAACACTATAGTGTCAACATTTATCACTTTCCTTCAAGTTCCCTCTACTCCCATTGAAGGAAAGTGATAAATGTCGACACTGCTAAGGTGGCAATGTTTTTAGGGAGATATAATTTATGGAAGACATTGTCTGCTTGAGTAGTAAAAAATTTAATTTAGACTATGTTAATGTATTAGATCAGAAATAATATTTTGAGAAAATCCATAGTACATTAAAAAAAATTACCTTTTCATTGAATTATATGTTGCAATGGTGAATTCCAATCTCTTAAGAGCATGAGCATCTTCAAAAAAACCACACCAACTAAAATAATGAAATCTACCTATATATGAAAAAAATTATTTTGTGAGTAATACTAAAAGGAAATAAATTAAATATAGATATGAAACAATCCACTACTTCAATAGAATTCACACCTTCATGTTATTTGTTTACATTCTGCGACCATGTATGATGCCCATTCATTTCTAAGAAAATGTATATTATCTTTTGAATATGATTTTTTTCAAAATTTATAAACGTACTAGAAAAATATAAATTCACAAAAGATTAATATATATTTTAATTGAAATAGTAATTAATTTTAAAAATACCTTTTTAGTTATGTGTGTTTTTTGATGGAATATGATCTCTCTCATAAATTTAAAAACATAATAACCAAAATCATTTACATTTGATTGTTTCAAAAACCACAGAAACATTATGGAAAATAATTAGTTTGTGTTGATGTTTTTTTCGATAGTGAAATGTTATTATACATACCCTGATACTTATCTAGTTATAGAACTTGTCAGGGTCATTGTGCACAATTCGTGTCCTCATTCCATAATTTAGATGATATTCGAATTCCACCCTATAATAACAGAACCCTCATTAAAACATAATATAAATTATATAACTTGATGTTTAGTTATAAAATGTTGGATATAGTGTATTAAACATTTTCAAACACCATCATGTGTGGTCGGTTTGTTGGTAATATATGTAGTAAATCTAGAAAATAAATATTTGGAGTATCCAAATTGACCATTATGAATATCCAATGTTTCCTAAAAACTCAAAAAGGAATAAGTAATGAAATAAATAAAAATATGTTTGATATGTTTAAATTTTAGTGTTTTACCCCAGAAATGTTGGTATTAAGAAGATTATTCCACCCCCCCCCCCATTTTCATTCAAATTATTTGGAAAGTTTATTCCCTATTTCAAACATTTATTTGGATTCTATTTTGTTTTTTCTGTAGAGGTGATGTGAGTACTAAAAAGTCCATTTTTCATGGGGAAATAATTTCATTTGGTATTGATATATATTCCTAAAAAATATGATATGTATTTAGTCATAATTAACATAGTATACCCGCTTTATAATAAATGAATCATGAAAATATACATCATGTATACATTCAAAACCGAGGATCTTAGCTATTTATAGTTTAGTATTTCATTTAAATTATAGAAACCAATGTTGTCAGTACCTTCTTTTCCATACATTTTTTATTCAAAATAAACTACGTGAATACTACCAATTTGGGAATTTTTATCTACATGAACATTCAATGTTAGTATATGTGGATATTTAATGGGAGGGGTAAAGGTGATTTCAGAAGATATTTTTGGTCGTTCCGTTGATCCTTTAGATGGTTTTGAGTTGACCATTAATTTCAGCACTTTCTCTTAGTCCTCATGTAAAAACATTCGTCAGTTCACAAATTTTTTCATTAATTGTTAATGATTTAACATGAAAAATAAATCAGAAATGAATACCTCCTTGTTGGCATGTGTTTTCATAAGATCTGAAGACCATAAAATGAATGTTTCAATATCTTGGTCGACCTAATGAATAAACTCACCATCAAGTGAAATATGTAGATCGGTGCTCGACTCATGAGCTGTGCTAATCACAACTCCCACATAACCTATTGGAAGTGGTGTATTTTATAGTATTTCATCTTGGATATTGAATACTATTGCCTACACTACAATGTGATGAGTGAGTGTTGATATTTATAAATCACAATCATTTCACCCTATACAATATTAGTACAAAAAAGGTATAAATTTCTATCTTATTCACATTTCATAGAAACAATTATTAGAATATTTATTACCTCAACTAAGCTAGTTCTTTCAGGGGAATTGATCACCTCAATGCTAGTGGGGGAGGGGGATCTCACAAAATGGTTGTTCATGAGTTTCTTATTCTCTTAGAATCCACCCCCCAATAAAATTTTCTAGAAACTAACAATACTAATGAATTTTTTTTTCAAGGGTCTTATATTATTTCTTTCATCTCCACACTTTTTACATCTTTATCCTCTTTTTTTTCTTCTCAAAATATGATCTAGGTGTCACTCCAAAACTGACACCTCGGACACATCCCTACTGTTCTAGAAACATCAAGGACCCCGATAGTAGGTGTTCATCATATATAGGTATTTATGATTCATGATAGTATGTCACATAGAAAATATTGAAAAATATATAATCATTTTTATGTAATAGTGATTTAACGAGAAACAAAATTTTATTATGTCATACATACACATGTTTCCCAGACTTTTTATGTGTTTTCATTTATTAGTATCCTGTCTTTATTTACACATGCCTCCTTCCATAGTACCTAGAATGAGATGGAAGTGGATTTGGATTTGGATTTGGATTCATCAATATTAATATAAAGAGATGAATGTAATTATGTTTTTGTTTCATGTTACGTAAAATTATTATGATAGATTTAATATACACACAATTTTTTTCAAGTGAAGTATACACCATACATTCATTATAGCTGGGGTACATTGGTTTTGCTTCAAGTTCCTTATTTTTAGAACCCAATTTATATATTATAAACAAAAAACTATTAATCAAAGTGATGAATACACATATCATCAAACAACATATTACAAGACACAATGTATATGAAAATACACATCTACATGATGGACAATAAACACATCCCACACTTATTAGGTTATCATGTGTGCATAGATAAGAGATGGGTGTGGGAATATTTTTCCCTTCAGCATTGTAAGATTATGTCTCATTAGAATTGTGTTAAAAACTATGTGAATATTTATAGCATGAATTAATACAAATTTCATGTGGGAGTCATCTACTATAAATGAACTCTATAAGGTATGATGAAGAGTAATTCAATTTCATTGTTTTATTTTTTAGTAAAATAAAAAATGATATCATAATGTTACCACAATATCATCCCACATCAATGTATTAAGCACGAGCACAACATAGTGCCATCAATCTACATCAATCGAAACTTGTTGCTGAGTGAATATTTTAATGTATCTACTGAACATGGCCTTTTTGGGGTTTACATGATGGCCATGTGCATTCCATCCGACCTCATATTTGATGAATTTTATTTTAACATTAATGATTTTTGTTGACATCATCAAATTACGGAGCTCTTGATTTTTCTACATTGCCGGTCGTCTTCCTACCATTTCCTTGGATTCAAAATTGTCAATATGTTCCTCTAGAGTGGTAGAATCATCACAAGAAGATGGTCGTTGTAGCTCTTCACTGGGAGAAAAAACATGTTGAGAAAACTTTTGTCCCTCAGGATTGGAAGCACCAGCATGTGTAGAAGGTTGTTGTTCCACTGCATAGCAATCAACAACATGTTGAGAGACATATTTTTCCTCAGGATTGGGATCACAAGCAAGTGTAGAAGTCATTATCTACAGAATAGGTTTAACATTTTATTTAGAGTATATAAATTTAGTAGTGAAAAGATAATAATATGACGTAACATGATGTATATTAAAAAATATATAAACTGATTATTAAACACTTTTTTTTAATGATTAATGGATTTGATCCCTCTATCGACTATCTAAATCCCTCCATTGTGGTCTCCTATGACATAGAAATACACCATATAAATTGGGAGCATTGTAAAATTATTGTGACGTTCCAATGATTGGGTAATCCTCAGTTGAATTTTCATCCTAGTGGTTTTGTTTGATAACAGGTCAATTCACCACTTTTGGTTTCGTATGATATTGAACATAAAATACTTATACTGCCTACGATTCAATTATAAATGGTTCGTCTTTGTACTATTTGTAACTAGAATTAACTTTCACGAATACTAATTTATATATTTTAACAACACTCCTTTTATCAACCCACTTGCATTGAAAAACATGCACTTGGAGTGTTGTACAATCCAACTCCCATATTTGTTTGATGATGAAAAATTATGACATATTCATGTAAATTGGATTTCTGTCCTTAGTGCCAAAAACATGAATCGCTTCAACCACAAGTGTAACTTCACTATTTTTCATGGTATTGTCTTTATCATGTTCATTTGAATATAACATATAACCATTAATTACATAACCACTTTAAGATAATACATACAAAATTAGTCTCTTATATATACGTCAATGTTATTCTGAAATTGAATTCAGATTTTTATACGACTCCTTAAAAATATGGTTCTAAAACCATCCTATAAACTATTGATTATGTGTATTTGATATCAATATTTCATCCCTTCATGGATTTAAATTCCTAAGAATTTATTTATTGGTTTAAACATAAGATTCAACCTCTAAACTGTTATAATAAATGTAAATGTGAGCATGCTCCTAATCATTAATATTTATTGTGAAAATATATCTTATAGAAATTCCTTCACCCACAAGACGTCTTGTGTGATGATACTTTTATTGACCAATGATTTCCGCAACCGAAAGATATTCAATAAAAAATTCAATGAATTCCTCAATAATATAGCATTCTACAATAAAACCCTCTGGTAAAATTTAATTTTTGACATACCCTTTCAAAATCATCATATACCATTCAATGGGGTACATCCATCTATAGTGTACATGACCATATAGTTGAATCTCTCTCACCATGTGAACCATCAAATGAACCATCATATCAATGAATTTTGGTAGGAAGAACTTTTAAAACTCACATAATATGATGGGAATTTATCTTTCCATAGTCATAAATTTTGCAAGGATTATAAATTTGTTGCATATAGTTTGAAGAAGAAATAGAGATTAGTTAATGTCTAACAAACACTCTTGGAATAAATTCCACAAAAAGCTATAGGAATTAGATCTTGAATACAAAAAATAAGTCATGTGATTTCATACACATTAACATATATCGGTCATTGAAATGATGTTCATGATATTCGATGAATAACCCTTCAGAACCATTATGGAATTCAGGAATTTCCAAAACTGAAATGTCTTCTTATTTGAGAAGGTGTAAATAGTTGGAGGATGAAAAGTAAATTTTTCACCCTTCATTGGCACCAACTCTTCTCATATTCCCATGTCAACCATATCCAAACTATCCTTAATTCCATTATTTTTTTGTCAGGTTCATTTAGAAACATGCCTATAACACAATCACATATTTGTTTTTCAATATGCATAATAGTAAGAAAATTCTTGACGTATAGAAAATTCAAGTGTGGTAATTAAAAAAACCGATCTCTTTTTCCAAAAGTCTTTATTATGGTTTTTCAAAAATGGTATACCAAAAGCAGTGTCCACATATTTTACATTCTGAAATAGTTTATCACCAGTTATTGGAGATGGTGTTGTACATTCTTCTAAAATTCCATCGAATGATGTCGTCCAAGATTGGCACTTATGTCGTTAGGGTAGAAATATGTGATGTCCTAGAAATACAGTTTTCAATGAATGTTTCAACCTAATTGACTGTGTACCTTTAAAAAAATAGGACACCCTTGAGTTACTTTCATTCTATATCCTGAAAAATTTCCTTAAAAAGGAAAGTCATTTGTCATCCCGTACTACATGCATCTGAACATGAAATATTCATTTCCATAGTCATCATACAATGTAACACCTGAATCCCACATTAATTTCAAATCAGAGATCAATGGATCAAAATAAACATCAATATCATTAACCGGTTCATTCTTATTATATAAGCATTGATTACATGATGTATTTTTATTTCATACATAATCGTAGAGGAAAGTTATAATTTACCAACATAACTGACCATGTACTGTGAGTGATTATTTAATAACTAAAAGAATTCACTCTATATCTAGATAAAACAAGGTGAAGGTTTCTTGGATCATTTACAAATTCAGGATAATCATGATTAATTATCTTCCACTAAGTAGATTCTAATGGGTGATGTAGTTTTCCATCTTTATTTCTTGTATTTGTGTGCCACGTCAATTTCCATGCAGTATCCTCACTTCCATATAGGCATCTAAACCATGGAATGATTAGAAAGAACCATAAAAAAATTTATAGGACCGAATTAATCTATCTTTTATTTAGAATCACCACACTTTTTGGGAATTATGTAAGTTATTTTTTGTCCTTGAGAAATAGTATACTGTCATTTAACAAGACATTTATCCTTTCAGTGATCATACCCATCGAGTATAACATTCATTTTGTGTTGTAAGTTCGACTCGGGATCTCATTTTCTTCTGGGATAATTATATTCAAGTAAAAAAACAGTTTCATAAAACTGGATTCACTCCAACCAATATCTTCTTTGAAATTATAAAGCATCATTAAGGCTGACAATGTTGCATATTTAGTGAGACCATCATACAATGACATCTTTTCAAAACTCTCTATCCTCCCAAAATTTTTTGAGAAATCATGATGTTCATATTAAACTATCCTTATCATTTCCTAAATAAAATTTTTATCATCTTTCACACCTATAATAACATTCTTGATACAATCTTCTTCAATATCCACACTTATAATTATACAAGATGATCCATAAAATGCAGTGGTATCCTAGAAACTAGCTACATTCATTTTTTCTTCGTGTTTATTCCAACATTTATAACATCAATACATTCCATGACAGATCAAGTGTTCTTCCAACTCATCTGGACTAATTAGTATTTAATAACTATAGTATAAACATGGAAAAAGGATTTTGGAATGGTCATATGCATGATATTTTTAAAACATGATGAATTGTTTCACTCCATCTTCATACTCCTTTGTTAGACGATTTACATACATCCATTATTTAATCATATCCATCCAATTGTATTCAGTAGTATTAATATTAAAAAAAATACACAAAATATATTCAATTGTGGTCACCATCCAACCATATATCCTTCTCAGAAGATCCAAAGGAAGTGAAACAAGAAAGAAGAAACCTAAACCTATATAATACAGGCGTGGTCTAAAGGTCCAGTAGGTTACCACAAACTACCAAATATAAGATATCACTTTTTTATTACATCCTAAAAACCCATGTTTAAATACATTAAAAAAATAAACATTTTCTATAATGTTTTACCAAATAAGTAGTGACACATAAATGTGCGTTAAACCCCTTTTTCTAGATATTCATAAAATTAAAAAAATAACTTAGAAAAAAAAATTGTCAACCATTACCTCTTGGTCAAATCACATTTTTAAAATATAACTTTAAGATATTTCATAAACACCCAATTTTGAAATACACATTTCAAAACAAAAATAGGTTTCGAACTATAATACAATTTTTTAATACACATTTGAAAATCTACCATTTACTTAAAAAATGTATCATGGCCTAAAATCCCATTTTTAAAATTAACACATTATTGGAGATTAAAATAAAAACCATTCTAACATTTCTCATTTGATAACACTTTTCAAAACCCATTATTAATTTTTTTAAAAACACATAAAAATCGAACTTTTCCTTTAGTCCTTCATTAAAAACCTTTGACAATCCCATTTCAAAAAAATCCAAAAATCAAGCCATTAAAAAAAGTAAGAAATAACACTGTCAAGCACCACTATATCAAGTTTCACAAAATAGTTTTTCAATAACATACATCCCAACATTTGATCACAAGATACAAAGGTCGTAAAATAATCAAAGGGGATTAAGAGGGTATCCCTCCTTTTATGAAAACTCATTTTTTATAAAATTTTAAATAGTCCTCTTTTCAAAACATTCATAGAATTACAATAATTTTTATCATTTATAAAATCCTTCCAATTCTACTTTTCAGACAAGTTTTATCCAAACACCTTTGAAAATCAAATGGGAATTTACTCTACCCTTTAAATAACCATTGAAAAACATTCAAAGACACAATAAGTTTCAAAATCTAATTCACATGGGAAAACACACCCTTTTAAAATAATCCATCTTATTTGGAAATCTTAAAATCATTAAATACACCAAAAATTTGATATAATAATTAACCAAGGATAAAAAATGGTCTTAAATATATATCACAACGGTTAACTCACCAATTAAAAAATAAAACAACATTTTACACCATTTTTAACACTTTCAAATCACCCAAACTCTTGGTTTTAAATCTAATTCACACAAAAATAATTTTTAAAAAATCAAGATGGTGATTAATACTTATTCAAAACCAAAATAATTATTCTAAAAAACCCCATTTAGGCATTTTCCCGAACACTTTTCATTTAATATAATTTGATAACAAGGGATAAAACCACTCAAGAAACACCATTTATCCCACACAGGCACTCATATAGGCATAGTTATAATAAGGAAACACTTTCAAAACAACAATAATTTAAAAATAGATAAAATTTTAAGTTGAAAGAAAAAGAAAAGGGAACATGGTATATAATAAATTTAATAAAAACAATCTAATGTAACGAGAAATAAGACGAAAACATAAAATCTAAAAAATTATATCCATAAATGACACATAATTCATTTATAATAAGGATGATACATGGAATGGAATAATATTAATATTAAAAGTTAATGGAAATGTTTATTCAGTTGTACATCAACATCCCATTCTCCATTGAAATCTCTATAATGTTGTCATGTTCCATGTTTCTTAAAGAACTCATTTAATATAAAAATAAATTAGAATATATTGGTGTGATTTTTATAAGATATTATTTCTAAATTTGTGTTCAATTATATCTTACACTAAAAATTCAAGATCTATGTAGCTTTTCTCATTCCAAGAAATATTGGTTTTTGAAGTTTCTAGAAGGCCATTTTTGATTTATAGTGGCTATCCGACCTAGGATGCTAAATATTTTAATGAAAAATAATTAATATACAATAGATGTTATTATTTAACAATATAAACATTCAATGGAGTACACCATTGGAATTTAGTGTGATTTCTTAGTCTATGTAGGGAAATTATTCATTCCCTTTGACATTTTCATTCAATAAATTATAGAATAATTGAAGGTGATAATAATAATTGGATGAAAGTTCATATCAATGGAGAATTTGTTCATTAATTTTAATATTGGATATTTTATTTTTTAAATTATAGAGGAGAGAGTCTAATTTATTTAGATAAAAGAGGTGAATCAAGTAGGTGAACAGGAAAAGTTTTGTATCTTCATCCCCACTAATGAAGATTATATAGAATTAAAAATAAAATTGGTTTAAGAAAAAGGTATGATATACTTGATAAATATAAAATTAAAAAATAATAGTATAGAAATTAATGAGAATATGTAATAATAATAAATATTCACTACCACAGAACTACATTCAAGGGATTCATTTACGAAATTACTTCTATAAAAAAAATTTGAACCCAAGTTATAGATATTAAAATTCTTAACAAAATTTAGGTACTCATTCTTAGGAAATTCAGAGGAAATACCTATGGAGGTCATGGACTCTAAAGAACTCTAAAAAATGTCATGGTGGGAGTTATAGATAAGACACAAGATGAAGACCATGATTGGAAATTGTTGGAATTGAGATAAGAGTTGATCATTATATTGAACCTAAAGTATCCTTTGAGGAAATTATCATTTTGAGGGCTAAAAAAAAGAAATCAAAAAGAGTTTTTAAATATGAATAGTTCATTATCCAATAAAAAATAGAGTAAAAAATAGATACTAAAATTGGATATTGAAAAATTTTAATAAAAAATTATGATAATTATAAAAATTTGGTTGAGTTATGGATCATCATTGATGAATGGTACTGTAAAATTTATGGCCTAAAAAATTGATTGAATGATTTGGTCAAGAGAATATAGTAACTCAAAATTGGTGTTAGGAAGTGGTGATCAAAGTGTAATGATTAAGAGAGGATTCTAACTCTCATAATGAAATAAGAATGATCATGTACATGGGCTATGAACAATGATAATTAGGTACATTTAGAATCTACATAGAGGGTAGATAACGTTAGGACAATAAAGTGGGTCCAAAATAAATGAAATTTAAACCAATGTAATGATCATAAGAACAAGTCAGCAATAGTTAAATGAACCCTCAATGAACCAATTTATGGAAAATGTTTCATTTAGCAACTTATTATTTTTAGGAACAAGATGATAATGAATGTGATTTTTTTCATGTGTTGTCTTTTTTAAAAGAAACATTTTTGGAGAAAGTAAATCACCTCACTTTTTATTTGGTGAATTTTTTTGATCACCGTACTCAATAAAATCAGATGCATGTTTTCAAAAGAATCTCACTCACATTATCCATCATAACAAGAAGAAGTTGGGTTAACTAAATGGTTCTGATTGGAATCACCTTGGGTTCAGAATGGGAGAAAATTTTAATAAGGAATTTATTGTCATCAGATTAACTATGGATATGGTGTGGATGGAGTGGTTGTTTTAATGGGAGAATCAGAGTCCCTATGACTATGATAAAACAAATTTGATGGTGCATTGGTAATTTCTAATTCTCATAAATCACAAGTAAGTTGTGAAACTTATGATGCAGGCTTCATTAAAGAAAGGTGGAGTGAAAGAGATGAAACCAATTGTCGTCATATTGATAGGACCAGGAATAGAAGTGAAAAAAATAGCTGATGTCGAAAGAAAATGAATCGTACCCAGATTTATTTCTTCCTAGTGGAAGAGAATAAAAATGGTGCTAAAGATAATACTCAGAATGATCATTCCCAGAATGATTATATTCAGGATGATCGTACCCTAGGAAATTTTATTAAAAAAATCATACTCAGGCTAATAATAAATAAATAAACTAGAATGAATGAAAAGTTATAATACTTTCCAATTGAATTTTGGAAATGCTGAAACTTTTATCAAATTAATTTAAAGTCATGGAAGAACTCATGATACAAGAACAAGTTTGTGAATAAAGGAATTATCTGAAGATGAGTTGATCCCAATGAAAATTATAATGAAAAAAAACAATCAACAATGTAGTCAAACATTCAAATGGGGGTGAATTAATTTGTTTTTTATCATGTTTATCTTAAAGTGGGTAAGGATAATAGGTGAAGAAGTATAAGTGGTTCAAGAATATAGATGAAGGCGTTTTCTGAATGTTCTATCAAGGGGGAGATTGACATTCATAAGAATGATTGTATTCAATTGATATAGATAATTGTATTCCTTAAATCAGTGTGGTATCGATTTATTCATACATTTATGTATTCAATTAATACAAATATTTTCATTTAAGAAATCAGATTCAGAAAATCAGACTCATGAATTATGATCAATCTGAAAATGGAAAAAATTCGGCAAAAGAAGTGAATATTGTAGAAGAATTTATGAGCTTTGAGAGGAGTTGACAAAGACAAAATGCACTCGAGATTTAGTAGAAATTGTGATTTGGGAGAATTTGTTAATGTGAGAAAGGTTTTCGGATTCCCACCAAAAACACTTATAGGTCACCTATAAAAGGTGAAAAGTACACAGTACTTTACTAATGAGTAATGTACTATTCACTGTAGAAGGGAGAGATGCTCTGAGTTTTAGAGAGAATAATAATTTTCCATATTCACTTGTGTGGAAGAAGTTTGGAAATATTGAAGTGAAATATAAGAGACAATATTGTAACATCATATTAAGCTGATCATCATACTTATTGATTTTCATAATTAGTTGACTATTGTATTCATTTTTTCAATTATATTTAGCTGATAATCATATCAGGCAAGATTAATTGGATCGTGATTTCCATACTGGGATTCTTGAACTAAGGAATAAGGTGTTCTGAATTGACTCAATCATACTCATCTAGTGTTATATATTTTTGTACTGAGCAATCGTACTATGAATATTCATACACATATGAATCAGAATGAGAGAATCATACAAAGAATAATTTTATTGGTAGAATCGAACTTGGAGGAATCGGATAGTGAAATATGGACTGGTAAAATCAGAAAGAGTTTTCCACATCAATGTCCTTGAAGTTATTACTTTCTTCTATATCCATATGATCACCATATCAAGTGTGATTAATTGGATCAAGATTTCCACACTGGGATTTTCAAACTAAGGAATAAGGAGTTCTGAATTGACTCAATCGTACTCATCTAGTGTTATATGTTATTTTATTGAGCAATCTTACAAGGACTAATTATACTCAAGATAATCACATTGGGAGAATCTTACAAAGAATAATTTCACTTGGAGAATCGTACTCGGAGGAATCAGACTAGGACAGATGGACTGGTAAAATCAAACGAAGTTTTCTTTATCAAAGTCATTAATTTTCTTACCTTCTTATGGGTAAGAAATTGTAAAAGTGTTTTCAATTGAATTCAATTGTGGAATTGAATATAAGAACAAATAACATGAGTTATTAAACAATCATTATTTTACCCTATTTGTGCTAAGAGGGTGCACATGCACTATTGGAATTATTTACATCATGCTAAAAAAGTGAAAGAGTATATCATATTCATTGTAATCCATGGATTTATTTCTAGTGTATTTTTTGTTTTTGCATCATTTCCAAACCATACGAAGGACATAACTATTATTTTTAAATAGTTCACCTTGTTAATACTTGTATTTCGGTGGATATGTGTTGGAATTTTTTTCAACAGGGAATAAAATATTTAATAGGAGGTGAAGGTTGTTTCAATTTCAAGGAAATATAAAAAAGAAAAAATTATCTCCAATTCACCCCCTCTTCCTCTCACTGATACAATTATCTTAATTGGTCACTTAAAACTAGTATCAGAGGCTAGGTTCCCTTCGCTTATTCTTTGGTAATGGAGAATTTGAATTTTGTGAATAGTAACTATATTAAAATTTTTGATGGAAAGAATTATCATATCATGAATATATAATGTTGTATTATCTTATATCTACTGGATATGATATTCTTGAAGCTATAATAAATGAGTTTCCTTATACTGATTTTAAATCTCTTTTTACATATGTTGATAAGAAGAATATGAAGGATGATAGAAGTGCCTAGAATGCTATGTTATCATAAATTTTTAGAAGTTAATTCTTAAGAGTGAAAGGAGTTTACACATCCAAAGGTATATGGGAAAAATTAATAAACATATATGAAGGCAATAAAAAAAGTGACAAAGGAAAAGTAACTATAATTGAGATTGAAATATGAAGATTTAATAATGGGTGAGATTGAATCTGTTGAGGACTTCTTTACCAGGGTAAATGACATTGTGTGTACTATTATATGACTTGGTGAAAAGATAGATGATTCTACAGTTGTTGAAAAGATAATGAGAATCCTTCACGATAAGTTTTATGTAAAAGTTTCTTCATTATAAGACAAAGATCATAAAACATTATCTATTGATGATTTTTATAGTACTCTCATCACTTATGAAATGAGAATAGAGAAAACTATGAAAAACAAAACAAAAGTAGATAGTGAAATTTCTTTCAAGGTTGCCAGGAAATAATAATTGAAAATTATTTTTATTGAAGATGAAGCTATTGATTCTAGCTTTGAAAATGAGGTATGTAAATATCGTTATTATATTTTATCCTTGGTTTATGAAAAATTTGAGAAGAGGTAAAGGGAATCTTCACTTGAAATTTATTTGAATGTGGAGGCGTTTTTCACTTTGTGGCTAATTGTCCTTGAAGAGAGAATGAATAGAATAGTGATGAAGAAGAATGAAGTACAAGAATATCGTGGAAGAAACAGAGAGATAATGGAAAACTATATTCCATAGGGACAGAAATAAAATTCTTAAAATCCAAAATAATATGTTTCTTATCTAAAGATGAAAAAGAATAAGGCATTTATTTTGAATATGAAAAATCTGTTGAGTTTGGTATTGAAAATACTTTCATTGAAATAGTGAATGATGAAGAGTTTAGAAATACTAGTTTCAAAGAATAAAAAGCTCAACTTGAATATCATTTGATAAACGAGTTGAAAGAATGTCTAATAAATATAAGAATACTTGAGATGAAAAACAAGAAGTTAGAAGATAAATATTCTTCAACAAGCAATAAAAAATGTATTTCTGATGTGAAAGTAAATGTGGAAAAATAGATCGATGATATGAAGTAATATCTTGAGGAAGAAACTAATTGTAATGAGCATTTGTAAGTGAAGTAAAAGGAAAAATAATAAGAGTTGGAACTTATCCCATAAAAACATTCCAAATCTGACTAGAGAAATACAAGTTTCAGAAACTCTATTTTTGAAGATGGTGAAATTTATCTAAAGGAGAAGCCTAATAAGGATAAAAAAACAAACCTTCAAATTATGAGAAGAATAATGGAATTGTTTCTTAAAAGAGTAATGTTTGGAAATTCAGAAGTCTCAAAGAAACATGAGTCTTATTTTTTTTTAAACAAAATACATCTAGAAAATTTTCAAATAATCCTAGTTCTATTAAATCAAAAAAGAAAATGAAAACTTTGATTGACAATCAAATGGTTGGTGGTTTAGAAATGAAAGAGATGAAGTAGGATGAGAAGTGTATTCACAATTCCAGTCAGTATATAAATTTCTAAGGCAAATACTCATTTTATAGATATAGATGGTATTGTGGTGGATTAATTCATATTGAAAATATGTATTGGTAAAACCAAAAACATTACTATTATTCCATAGGTTATGAAACGAAATAGTTTAGGGGGATTCAATTCCCTCAATAGACGAAGTCTGAGAAGTCTATTTTGAAGAAACATGATAAAGGTGGAGTAAAAATTGAAAATAGGTTCTAAACATTGAAAACTATTTGTGAAAGAGGTGAAAAACCTAGAAACCTTGCTAAAGGATGTCTTCTTTTGTTATTAGCACAACAAAAGAATCTTAACAATTCATAGAAGCTGAAGTTCAAGAATGAAAAGGAAGAATAAAATTCTATTTTTGTTGAAACTACTTTTAAAGTTACAAAAATAGAATGTAATTTGATTCTTGTTAGTGGGTTTTATTGACATATAATAAAATATTTGAAATTATTGAAAATTGAGAAATATTTTAAAGAAGTAAAAGTGTAATTTTTCAATGATGAATCCCTAAGAATAAAATTTGTTGGATCAACCATTATTGGAAAAGAAAAGATGAAATCCAATAATGTTTTGTATGATGATAGGATGAAACATAATCGATATATTTTTTCACAATTCTGTGATGAGGGTAACAATTTTATCTTAAAAAAATATTGGTTTTCTGTGAAAATAGAAGAATATGGAAAGATTGTTACAGGAGGCCAACATACAAAAAGGAAATTTGTTTCATAATGTTGAAAATAAAATCTCTTGTTACATGACTATGGTAGAAGAGAATCAATTTTGTCATAAACGTTTTGGACACATATGTTAAATAAACATGAGAATATAATATGAAATATATAGTTTTCCATACATTCATAATTTTTCAAGAAGAAGATATTGGTGTTTCACTATCGGTTCGAAAGGAAAGATTAAAAACTCAGGGAATAAGAAAGTTGAGATTTGTTCAAAACCACCCCTAGAGCTGATACATTTTCATATTTGTGGGAAGATGAGGAAAAAAACAAACATATAGATATAAGCACTTCATCACTTTGATCTATGATTTTACTCGCATCACTTGTGTTCTGTATAAAAAACTTACGTTAGATGTTTTTAAAATGTTTAAAATTTTCAGAAAGAAATATGAGAAAGAATATGAGTATTTAGTGAAGAATTTGGTAACAAAGAATGGTTGAGAATACATATGTGTAGAATTTTAATGTTATCTTTAGAATCATAAAATTCGGCATGAGAACAGTTCCCCATACACTCCTGAAAAAATGGGGTAGCTGAAAGAAAGAATAAATGATTGGCGGAAATGGGAAGAACTATGTTACTTGATCATAGTCTTTCTCATTAATTTTGGAGGTATTCCACGAGGACTATTATTTATATTTATAATCATTATTTCTAGAGGATGCAATCAAATATGACTCAATATGAATTGTTTTATGAAAAAAAATCAATGTTTAAAACAATTTAGAGTTTTTGGGAGTCCATGTATTATAAATAAGAAAGGTGAAAACTGTGGAAAATTTGAGTAGAAAGGTAAAGATGGAATCATTTATGGGTATGGTCTAGAATTAAGAGGATATAGATGCTTCAAAAAAGTGAAAAAAATAATTTATTATTTTGTTGATGTGAAAGTAAATGAAATAGGTGAGAAAGAAAATTATATTCAGGCATAAAAAGAAGTTGAACAAGTTTAAGAAAACAATTATGATAAGGAAATTGAAAATTGTATTCATAATCAAGAAGAAGAATTAGACTTATACATTTCTAGTGATCTGGACGATAATCAATAATTTCATCCAAGGATGAGGAAGTAAGTGGATGCTCATATCATTATTGGTGATCAACATCAGAAGGATCAAACAAGAATAACAACCAATTCCATTAAACATACTTATTTGTATTGAAAAGTGTAGCCAAATGATGTAAAAGAAGCTTTTGAGTATCCAGAATGGGTTCAATACATGAATTAAGAGTTGGATCAGATTGAAAGTAATGATATGTGTAAACTCATACCCAAGCTGGAAAACAAGAACATTATTAGCATAAAGAAGATTTTTTGAAACAAAAATAATGTTGAAGGTGAAGTGATAAAAAACAAAACAAGTTTGGTGTGTAAGAGGTATTCTCAAATAGAAGGTATTGATTTTGATGAAACATTTAATCTGGTTTCAAGGTTGGAAACAACTAGAATATTTCTTGTTATTACTACACAATGAGGATAAAATATTTTTCAAAGGGATGTAAATATTCATTCTTGAATGGTGATCTTGATGAAGAAATTTACACTAGACATCCTTATCAATTTTTTGTTGGGAAAGATGAAATTTATGTGTGCAGACTGATTAAAGACTTGTATAGTCTACAATAAGCTCTGAGGGAATTGTATTCCAAATTAGATAAATTTTTAGTAAGTTAAATTTCAAGAAAGGAAGAGTGGATAGTAATCTTTAAATCAAAGAGAGTTAGAATTATTCCAGCACTATAATTATTTATATTGATGACATTATCTTTGTTGGGAATGATGAATGATGTTGTGAAAGATTTTATGAAGAGATGATAAAGGTATTTAAAATTTCCATGCTAGGGGAAAAGAAATACTTCTTTGGGTTAGAAATACAAAAAATTATGTTGTAAATTTTTCATTCTCAAGAAAATTATGCTAAGTAACATTCTAATAGGTTTGGCATGGAAAATAAAAACATGTTTCCATACCAATTTTTGTGGGAAAAATGTTGTCATATGATTGATAAGGAAAAAAGTTGATCTGAAAGAATTTCAAATATTAATGGATGTTTGTTTTATTTGACTACCTTAAGATCTGTCATTATTACGCTATTACTCTATGTAAAAGATGTAATATTGATCGAAAAAATAATAATTTACTTATTGTAAAAAGGATTCTAAGATACATAAATTACACAACTCAATTTTAGAATCAGGTATGAAAGCTCTGATAGTATATATTTTTTTGGGTATTCAGATGATAATTGAGTCAGAAATGTTGATGATAAAAATCCTTATCTGGTGGATTATTCTTTTTGGGAAATAATTTTGTTAGTTAGAATTGAAGGAAAAAAATTTGAGTAACTCTCATCACGACTAAAGCTAAGATTGTTACTACCACTCAATCCAATACTCAACTTATATGGATGAAAACTCAATTGAACGATTTACTTATTAATGTGATGATACCCTTTCTCTTGGGTTGTGATAATCAAATTAAAATCAATATCACCATGATTCTTGTTCAACATTATTTTTAAAAATATATTGATATAAAATATTATTTCATCAAAGAGCTTGTGGAGAAAAATAAATTGAGCTAGAGTATGTTCCAAAATTGGAACAAGTTGTTGAAATTTTTACAAAACCTTTCCTAAACAAATCATTTTTTATGCTGAGGTTATATATGGATGTCCAACCTCTTTCTCATCATGGTTGAGGCATGTGTTTATGTTCCCTATCGCATCTTAACATTGTACTTTATTATCAGTGGGTGGATTGTTTCATAAATCAATCATTTTGAATGCAAAAAGATGAAGATATGGGTATGTTTTGAATTCAAAAATATTTTATGTGAGAACAATTCTCACTATTTAATGGAGTTGTTATAGGAAAAAATTGTATTGTTTTCCAGGAAATAATAAGATATGAGGAAAAAGGTGAAGATGATTTTCAGAATAACTTCTTTTGGAAAAAATGGTTTTTCTATCAATAATTATTGTTTCCTACAATGAGTTATCTCACATAAGATTATAATTATTTACATGTAATCTATATCATTATGATACAAAGTTTAGTGATTTATGAAGTATAGTTGACAAAAAAATCCAGAGGCGGATATTGATAAGACCGAGCTCACAATGAAGGTGATTATTTTTAGTTGTTGTATTTTTTTGTAAAGGAACATTTTTTATGAAAGGAAATCACCTCACTTTGTATGTTGTGAAAATAATTTTGATAATACTACTCAAGAAAATTGAACTCGTGTTTTCAAAAGAATCAGACTCACTTTGTCTATCATAATGTGAAGAAGATGTTTAAATGAAATGGTTCTGATAAGACTCACCTTGGGTCCAGAATGGGAGAAAATCGTAATGATGAATTGGTTTTTATCGGATTCACATTGGATTTGGTGTGGAAGGAGTGGTCATTTTCATGGGAGAATCAAAATCTCTATGACTATGTTAAAATAGATGTGAAGATTATTTTTTTATTTTGAATTCTCATAAATCATAAATAAGTCATAAAACTGATGATGAAATCTTAATGGAAGAAATGGGGAGTGAAAGAGACATGGCCAGTTGTTTTCAAATCAATTGGACCTGGAATAGAAATGAAGAAAGAGTTACAGTTGATAGAAATGGAATTGTACATAGATTCATCATATCCTTGTGGAAGAGAAGAAAAAGGGTGTTGAAGATCATACTCAGAATGATCGTACCTAGAAGTATTATACTCTGGATGATTTTACCCATGGAAATTGTATTCAGAAAAGATCATACTTATATTAAAAAGAAAATAAAGAAAAATTTATGAATGGAAGGTTATGATACCTCCTAATTGATGTATGGTGATTCTGAAGCTATTCTGAAATGAATTTAAAGTCACAAAGGAAGACATAATACAAGTATAGGTTTGTGAATAAAGGAATTTTATTAAGAGGATCTAAGCCCGATGAAAACAACAAGGAAAAAACCAATCAATAATGTAGTCAACCATTCAAAAGGGGTTGAATTAATTTTTTTTTCTAGTTCATTTTTAAGTGGTTCAAGAGAAAAGGTGAAAAAGTTGAAGTTGTTTGAGAACAGAAATTAAATATTTTTCTAAATGTGCTATCAAGGGAGAGCTTGAAATTAAAAATAATGATTTTATTCAATTGATATATAGTATCATATTCAAGAAAACTAGAGTCATATCCATTTTTTAATACATTTTTGTATTCAATTGATAAAATTCATTGTGATGAAGAAAACATATTCCGAAAATCGGACTCGTGAATTAAAATTAGACTGTAAATTGGAATGAAAGTCCGAATAAGTGAATATTGTAGAAGAATCGATAATCTTCAAGAATAGTTAATGAAGTCAAAATGAACCCGACATTTAATGGGAAATTGATATTTGGGTGAATTTGTTTGAGCATGAAATGTTTTGGGATTCCTGCCAAAACCACTTATAGGTTAACTATAAAAGCTGAAAAGTACACTATACTTTTCTGATGACCGATGTACTATTCACTATAGAAGATATAAAAGCTATGAGTTTTAGAGAGAAGAAGAAGTTTCTGTATTCACTTATGTTGAAAAAGTTTTGATTGATTAAAGTGAATGAGAAGAGACAAGATTGCAGTGTTGTATTTAACTTACCATTGTTTTCAATGATTATCATACTCAACTGATTACTGAATAAATCTTTTCAATTGTATTCGGATGATCATCGTATTAGGTTGGATTAATCAGATTAGTATTTCAACATTGGTATTTCTATACTAAGGAATAAGTGGTTCTGAAATGACTCAATCTTACTCATCCATTGTTATATCTTTTCATATTGACAAATCATATAAGGAAGAATCATACTCAAAATAATTGGACTTGGATAATATTATATAGAAGCATGAAATTGGGAGAATCCTAAAAAGAGGAATTAGACTGGAAAAAATGGGTGGAGTTTTACTTATCAATGTCCTTGAAGTTATTTCTTTCTTCCAAGAATGAAATTGAAGAGTTGTTTTCAATTGAATATATTTGTAGAATTGAAAAGAATCACCTGTAACAGGAGTTATTACACAATCATTGTTTTAAAATATTTGTGCTAAGAGGGTGCACACACAGTATTGGAATTGTTTACATACAGCTACACAAGTGAAAAGATTTATCCTACTCATTGTAATCCAAAGATTGTTTTCTAGTGGATTGTGTTGTAATGGATAATTTCCATAGAATTCCAAGGATTTAGCTATTCTAATTGAATAGTGAACTTTGTAAATACATGTTTTCATGTGGAATTGTATTTTAATTATTTACATTTGGGAATAAAATCTTTAATAGTAGGTGAAGGTTGTTTCAATTGCAAGGAAATAAAAAAAGGAAAAGTATCACTAATTCACCCCTCCCACTCTCAGTGATATAATTATACTGACTATGCACTTATAATAAAAGAATCAAAATACAAAACATTGAGATGAAATGGCATAAGAAATACACTAAGTATTTGGTTTTTTTGTTTAAATACAGGACATAAAAAACTTGTTCAATAGAAAAGAGGAACTTTATGGCTACTGAGAAACAAAAATATATGAGAATAATTTTCTATTCATGATATGTTTACAATGACTATTTCTATTTTTTTAGGATATGGCTACAAATAAATGAATTTAAAATCTAGGGTATGAATGGATGTACCAAGACAAAACCAAAGGGGAAGATCACAACCGTTAGAAGTGCCATCAAGCATGATGAAAATGATGAAAGTATAGAGGTAAAATCATCCCCAAATAGAAAATATGGTACGGTAGAAACTAGTGATAAAAAACTTATCTGCGATGGTGGTGGGAGAGAAAATGAAAAAGCATGGAGAAATATCGACAATGATGAAAAAGGAGAAGGAGGGTGGTGGGGTAGGGAGAGAGAGGGTGGTGAGGCATGGGTAGATGGTGGTGTGGTAATAGTGTGGTGGGGTGACGACATGGAGGCAGTGCAGCTGAGGGAGAGTGGCCCACAGAGACAGCGGGGTTCAGCAAAAGTGGCGGTGTGGTGCGGCTACCACAATGATGTTGGTAATGAGTGGAGGAGTTGTAGCATAAGGGTTCAGTAAGAGAGGTAGTGCGGTGGCAACCAGCTTCCGTGAGGGATTGAAGTGTGTGAGAGAAGAAGCCGTCTGTTGGGGTTCTTTTATAAAATTAGATACTGCTTTTATGAGCGCTACTTAAAAAGTGATGACAATGGTATGTTTTATAGTGCTAAAATAGAAAAAATTTGATAAAACATACCTTTATCAGCGCTAATATTATAGCGTAGATAAAGTCAAATTTTATTAGCGCTAAAAAGGGTTGATAAAGATATAATCTTAAAAAAATTTATATTATTATATATATTTATAAAAGTATATACATAATAAGTATATATATTTATTTATAATTCTATCTATAAATAAATTTTTATATATATTTATTTATATTTATAATAAATATATTTATATAATTATATATATTTGTAAAATTACAAATATTATAAACAAATAACTATTTATTTATAAATTAAAGATTATAATACAAAATTTATTATCTTTATAATTATATATAATTAATATATATAATTAATATATCTATTATAATAATTAAATATATATATTTATTTATATTTATATATATAAATTGATATAAATTTAATTAAATAATTGTAAAATTATAATTATTTTATTTCTTATATTTATAATTTTATAAATATATATAATTAATATATTAATTGTATAGATTTATAAGATTATAAATTTAAAAAATATATTTATTATAATATTAAAATTAATTTAATATATAAATATTTATTTATAATTATACCTATAAATAAATATTTATTTATTTATGTAAATATTTATAAAATTATAAGAACTGTATATATTATACTTAAACATTTATAAATATATATAATTAATATATTTATTATAATTTTATAGTTATTTAAATATATCTATAATTATTTTTATTTATAATTATAAATATTTTTATATATTTATAAATATTTTTATTTAATTATATATATTTATAACATTTTATGTCTAATTAATATATTTATTATAATTTTTTAATTATTTAAATATATATAAATATATGAATATATTTATAATTATAGGTATAAATAAATATTTATTTATTTATAATTATATATATATATTTTTAAAGAAATATAAAATTATAATAAAAATATTTATATATATTTCTAATTTTATTAATATATATATATAATTAATATATTTATTATTATTTTATAATTATTTAAATATATGTATATTTATTTATAATTATAATTGTAAATATTTGCATTTATTTATAAATTTATTTATTTAATTATATATATTTTAATATTATAAGTAGTTGGGGGCTTACCAGAGTGGTAAAAACTCCCCATGATTCTACATCAGACCCAAATCCAAATCTGAATGGTTGTAGGTATTGTTACAGTACTATGCAGGTGGTGATGTAGATAATGATGCGTGTTTGGTGATGTAGGTAGGATGATGTAGGCATGACGCTACACTGAGCCTGCAGGCCATGTTTTGGGATTCATGCCCTCTAGGTCTACAAGCAATGTATTACATAAATAAGACTTGATGGGTGGGTTATCCCCTTAGGGGGACTATAACCTACCATTCCAACCTTTGTGGGTGTGTTTGAATGTAATTATACCCCCAAACAGCTAATATATATATTAATATTATAAACAAAATAAATATATATTTTTTATAATTTTATAATCATTTAAATAAATATATATTTATTTAAAATTATAACTATAAATAAATAAATATTTATTTATAAATAAAAGATTATAATAAATGTATATTTATTTATAGTTATAGTTATAAATAAATAAATAAATTTATTTAAATAATTTTATTATTGCAAATAAATTTATTATATTTATAATTTTATAAATATATAAAATTGATACATTTATTATAATTTTATAATTATTTAAATATATCTATATTTATTTAGTATTATAATTATAAACATTCTTACTTATTTATAAATATTTGTATATATTTTTCAAAATATTTATTTAATTTTATATATTTATAACTTTATTAGTATAATAAATATAATTTTTAAATTTTTAAATTTATTTACACAGTCACACAGATATATATTTATAATTATAAGAATAAAAAAATATATTTGTAAATATTTATATACAATTATAAACATATTTATACAATTAAAATAGTTGTAACTATTTTAATTTTATAATTATTTAAATATATATAATAGTTATAATTATAATTATAATTAATTATATTTAAGAAGTATTTATATATAATTAAGAAGTTATGATTATAAATATAATAAATATATTTATTTTATTTTTATAATTATTTATGAGAACATTATAGATTTATGGGTTTAACATGAATCAAAACATATACCTAGTAGAGTATAGATCATTAAAAACGAGTCATCACATATATGAACAACATGAATAATTATAAGGATGTAATATATAAATGACCATTCATGATGAATAAATTGCATATACACTTCAATTATACTCACACGTCAATATATTTATCATCCAAATTCATTTGAAACATATATTTATTTATAAATATAATAATAAATATATACATTTAAAGAGTATTTATATATAATTATGAATAATTATTATAAATATATTATTATATATAAATAATTATAAATATATTATTATATATATATAATTATAAATATATAATATTAAATATATAATTATAAATATATATTTGTAAACATAATAAATAGATTTACTATTTAACAAAATTTATTATAATTGTATAATTATTTAAATATTTAAATATCTAATTATAATCTTGTAAATAATTTTTTTAAACATTATATATATATTTTAATTATATAAAAATATATATTAATTATAAACATGCATTTTTTATTTAATATATATAAATAAAAATCGTTTTTGAATATAAATATAATAATTTTATATAAAATAATAATATTTTTTGTTAAAAAACTTTTATCAGCTATAATAATAGTGCTGATAAAACACCCTTTTATCAGTGTGTTTTTCTTAGTGTTGATAAAGGCCAGTGTTTCCCTTGTATCGACTGATCTATGGTAGTGAACTATATCACTTTTAAAATTAAATAATAATTTAATATTAATAACAAATTTTCATAATAAATTTTTTATTTTCATTCATTTATATAGGTTTTTTAGTTCAGAGGTGACTTTCCAACCATTGTACTGAATTTTCAGGCCAAAATGAGTTTACTTGCATTTTTTAACAATTTATTTTCTTATTTTACACATAATAATGATTTAAGTTTTTTAATATAATAATAATAATTATGGCATACATATTAAAATAATTATATTATAGGTTATCATTTTATTAACATCAATAAGTGATCTGTATTTAATTTATCATTTTTTAGGTATAATCCATAGATGTATAGAAGATCAATACCATATTAAATAGGGTTTATGGGACTATAATTTATCTTTATATAACAAGGTAAATAAATGGGGTTTGGTCCTTATTCAGATTTTAATTTTTAGTTTTTCTCCACAGCTTTAAAGAAAACACGGAAGAGATTCCTGAATTGGAATCCCTTCAACTTAAAAACTTCTATTAGCCATGGATTCAAATTTGAACACATTTCTTTAATCCAACCACGCCAATCTAATGATACACGTGAGGTTATCGGATATCGCAATTGATTTACAATAGAAAATAGTTATATCTAACTATCAGGTTTGTTTAGTTTGTGCGTATAAAACATTAAATTAATGTGTGTCTCCTTATTATAGGTGAAAAATGACTCAGAACTCATTGTCAGGAATTCTACAACAAACTAATCCCATTTTCTTATGCTCATTTCATTTAAAAAAAACTATCCTTAAAACCCAATTTCAATCCTTTTGAGTATCTCGAATTTTTATTCACGCATAATTTATTCGTAACTCCCAAATGCCACATGTCTCTTTTTCCTGAATTTTCTACATGAATCACCATTGTTGACTCATTTTTTATTATTTTATACCCATTTCACACATAATAAAGAATAGTATCCCTTAAAATATATTTTCAATCCATCGGAGCATCTCAAATAGATTAATGAAAAATTTAATCCTATAAATAATACTAGAAATATAAATCATAGTAGTTAATAAAAGGAGTCGTAAAAAAGCCTTAGTTTCCACCAAATAGTGGCTGTTTTTGGCATGTCAGTAAATACTTTAGTAACTGTCATTTGATAGTCCTTATTGGTGCTATATAAAAATCATAATAGTTAGTAATGGTTACCACATTTATGAGTGTTAAAAAATTACTGATAAATTTGATTTTTAATTGTTCTAAAAAACATTGATAAAAAAAACATTTGTCAATTCATTTTTGAGCACTCATAATGGTTCCCTTTATAAATGTTTTTTAGCATCAATAAAAGTGTTCTCATTATCACCAATTTTTTAGTGGTGGTAAATTATATATTACATAATTTTTTTTATATATGTATTTATATATTATTAAATATGAATTATAAGACAATAAATATATATATTTATTCGAAACAAAGGTGGGGTCAAGCACCTTTATTATGAAAAAAATCTCTTTTTAATTGCATTAAGAGGGAAACCTTAAATGACCCATATACCTAATTCGTACATTATAACAACCCAACTCATTATTACATGTTAACACTTTATTTATTACATAGAATTAACCTTAATACATCCAAAAAGATTGATAATTCTAGTGTCTTTAGGAATTAGGTACAGAGCATAACAACTTATAACATGGGATAATAAAATTATTTAACACTTCCTTGGCAAGATCGTAATATTCCAATGAACATAAATCTATGTGGGATATCATGGGGAACAACATAAGAATGGGGTAATCTATACAACATAGTATGTAAAATATTCAAGGTATAACTTATAGAAGATTATACATTTTAGAAAATAGGCAAATCAATAGTGCATAAAAGGAACAAGAATAATAAGGCATTATATACCATGATAATAATAACATGGGAAATGTGGAAACAACTTAAAACACAGCATCATAAACACAAGTCCAGGATAAATCCTCCACGACTTCATGGTGGAAGAATTCCCATAATGTAATCAGGTAAATCCCTATCCCAACATGAAATATCATGAAACAAAACATTACACAATTCATTGGAATGCTATCTGGGTGCACCCATCAGAATCATTTCATTCTCATGCTTAAGAGTTTCACATATATCATACAACATGGATAAATGTAGCATAATAATTTATTACATTAATAACGAATGAAGAATACATAAATTAATTTTACCAATAAATAATTAAATGTCCATAAAGGTTAATTCCAATGATAATAAAATGGTTATGGTATTCACTACAAAATTTTTTTGCAAGGAAAATCGTGGTGAAATTCTGGCAGCATAACGATGTTACATAAAAAATCATAAAAATGGATTATGAGAGATAAAGGGGTCTCTAATTATATGGAAATAAAATGGTAAGTAATGGGTACATGGAAAATCATATCCCAAAATAATAAATTTGGAATAGAATGCATAAGTTAGTGAAGATACATGAATAGAGAAAAGAATCTTTAAGAAATTTGACATGGTAACTAGTGTACATAAAGAATAATGGGAGGATTAATGAGAGTGGAAGGAATATATATAAATTTATACACAATATAGACTGTAAGGGGAATATGGAATATTATATCACATTATATGCAAATTAAAGATAAAATATATAACATAAAAGGGGATCTTGATAAAAGAGGAGTGTGGAGGATTAGGTTCCCTTACATGAATGTGTGACTCCAAAAGTATTGGTAAGGACTTATTTAGAGATTGGGGAACCATGGGAGGACTGTAAGTAGTGAAGGGAAGATTGTGGATGTGATTAAAAAGAGTTTGAGTGAAGAGAAATGAGATATTTGGTGGGTTTATATTGGAATGGAGGGGAATTTATTTATTATTTAGGTTTTGGAATCTACATAATAAATTATCCAAAACCAAAATCCATACCATGGTTTTTGCCTATGGTTTTTTACCAAATTAGATTAGTATAAATTATTTTATAAGTCTATGGGCCTAAATTATTATAATATTACCCTTTATGATGTGGAGTTGAGTCAAACTCTTATTGAAATGATTTCAAAATATTAAAACATATTATAATTCTTGAAGGATTCATAATGGATTTAAAAAATAAATGCAATAAATATAAAATAACATTATTTAAATATATAAAATATATTTTGCTGCTTATCCTATTTTATAACTTCTTACATCACTTTTGGATCATTGTTATGTCATAAAACACAAAGTATATTTATACAGTATTTAATTTTTACATGAAAATTCGACTATCTTGTAAAATTATGAAAAAATAACCTTTGGAAAATTTCAATGTCCTAATTCCAAAAAAATATTAATTTTATATAAATAATTATATATATATGTTAATTATAACTTTTAAAATAAAACCTATCATTTATTAAAAATGAAGGGTTTTTCTAACAATAACATTTTTTGAACCCTTATAAAAAATATATTTGACTTCATAAAAATTATACGAAAATTTATATTTAATAATATTTATTTAATAATATTATTTTTAAAAAAATATTATTTAGTTCAAAAATCCATTAATTCATCAAAATAGATATCTTAATTAACCAGAAATACTATTTGTTTTTTATTAAATCAAAATAAAAATAATTTATAAAATAATAGTAATAAGATTAAAAAATATTCATCATTATATAAAAAATAATATACATATAACTATTTCTATGGTCATAATATATATATTTTTAATACACCAACATAATCTGTAAGATTAAGGTGCGCTATGGTGGGGATTTCATTGCATCGTTTGACAAACCTGGTTTGGTCCATAATCTCGATGAGCTTGAACTTCTCCCGTAAAGAGTTTTTCTCTTTATTAAGTTATTGTATGTCAACATGGGATTGGTCTAGGGTAAATCCCATAAAGGATATCTCCCTTGTAATCTCTAAAAAATGTGATTCATAGGCTATGATCCTACTAGGTGAGGCCATCACTTCCTTTGTCTATGATAATTATATTTGTAAAAACCTCATATTTATACTAATCTTTTGATCACTATTTGAAGACTATATTACCAATCACAAAGATACTTAACAGTAATTAAAATCTAATCGGATATAATAAAAAATAAGTGCATGTGTTTTCTACAACCATAAGAAATTTAATTAAATAAAAAGGGGAATTTTATTCATAAAATTTCAAGTCATTAAAATGTTACACCTTTAGAAATTTCTACATAGAAATTTTATTTTCCCACACAAAAATAGATGAGGGTATTTTTACTTCATCACTTCCTATGATTCTCATGGTACTTTTTCAAAATTGTGGTTTCTCAACAACACTTTGACTAGGGGAATTATCCTATTTCGTAGAACATTTCTCTATGATCCGAGATCTTCACCAGCTGCTCCTCATAGGAAAGTTCATTATCTAAAGGTGCTATCTCTAGATTGAGTACATGTTATGGTTATGTTATGTACTTCCTCAAGATAAATTCATGGAATACATCATGTACTTGAGATAGGTTTGGTGGGAGTATTAGTCGATATGCCACTACTCTGATGCGGTCAAGGATATAGAAATGGTTGATGTACCTTAGAAAAAGATTTACCTTATTACCAAATCTCATCACTCTCTTCCATTGAGATATGTAATGGAATATCATGTCTTTAACATGAAAATATTGGCCATGTCGATGATTTTCAACATAGCTCTTTTGTCAACTCTGGGCTGCCTTGATGTGATGCTGAATGGTCTTAACCATTTCCTCAATCAATAGTGGTACACCATGAAGCCTTACCACTTATTTGATATATATCATTGATAGTTTACCCAGTTATAAGTCCTCTATAATCAAAATTAAGTATGAAATATTTGTTAGACGATCCAAAACAACCTAGATAGCATTGTTTCCCTTGGATTTCTTTGGATGTACGGTGAAAAAAGCCATGGTGATGTTTTCCAATTTCCATGTGGGTAAGGGTAATACTTACATCATACCATTAGACTTATGTCTTTTATTCTTAACTTGCTGACATACTGGGCACTTTGATCTATAACCAGTGTTATCCTTCTTACTGTTAATCCACCAATAATTCTCTTGGAGAAATTAATACATCTTTATATTTCATGGTGAATGGAGATTGTCGAACTATGTACATTATCCTATAATTCTATATTTAACTCATTATTTGATGAAACACATAGTCTAGACCTAAATATCAAAATTAATTCTTCATTAATATTGATCTCTGAGGATTTACCTTTTCTTATAATTCCCACTTTCTTCTAAATTACCACATAATCTTTTTAAGAATATTTTACACTTTCAAGAAGAGACGGTTGATAAATAATTTTTGAAAGGATTGATTATGTTACTTTCTTTATGATTACCATGTCTATCCTATTTAAATATAATAAGAGTATATCCTTTTGAATTCTCATTGATGATATTATTTCTTGATCCATTCTACTTAGAGCATCTTCTACTTTCTTCACTTTCCCATGATGATAGTGGATTGAGTAGTCTTAATAATTGATGGGCTCTAACCATATTCAATGAAGCATATTAATATATTTCTATCTGAATATATATTTGAGTATCATGTGATTAGTATATATCTCAGACTTCTCCATATAGAGATAATTCCATTGGACTTTCAAATAAAATATCATAGATTCCATCTCTAAAACATTCATGGGATAGTTTTTATCATAAATATTAAACTTTGTTAATGAATAGGCTATTACATTGTAATTATTCATTAATAAAAATCCTAAAACCTTCTTCTAAGCATCACTATATACCATAAAAAGTTCTCCACTTGTGCGTAGATTGATCATAGGGGCATTTATAACCGTTCTTTTCAACTCTACAAATATTTCTTCACAATCAAAATTCAAGGAATTTTTGACTCCCTTATGAGTGATCTTGGTAAGAGGGTTTTAGAATCATAATAAATTTATCTCCAATTTATGATAATACCCATAAAACCCAAGTAAACTATGAATATAGGTCATGAATGTTGGCCCCTTTAATCCTTCAATTGGTTTTTTCTTTGAAGGATCCAATGATATCCCATTTTATTTGATGATATTTCCTAGGAATGATACCTCATTTAACCAGAAATCACACTTCCTATACTTGTAATAAACAATCTCTTTTCGTAAAGTCTTTAGCATAGTGTTCAAATTCCCTTCATGCTCCTCCTTTCTATTGAAGTATATTATAATATCATCTATAAAGACTTCCAAAATTTTTCAAGGTAATCTCTAAAGACTAAATTAATCAAGTCTATGAATATTTCCAGAGCATTTGTGGGCCTGAAAGTCATCACTATGAACTAATAGTGCTCGTTCCTTGCACAAAAAGAGGTATTGAGGATATCTTCATTCATAACCCTTACTTGATAATATCTTGATCAAAGATCCACCATGGAGAATTATTGTTCTCCACATAACTGATCAAAAAATTCTTCAATCGAAGGAAAGGTTTACCTTTTCTTTATCAATATCTTATTAAGATCATGAGAATCAATGTAAAGGTGAATTAACACATACATCTTCTTTATGAAGAGAACCGGTGCACCCCATGGTGAAGAACATTGGTGTATGAAACCATTATCTAGATTCATATATAGTTTTTTCTTCAGTTCCTCATGTTCCAAAACAACCATAATACATAGAGTATTGGATATTTTCAACACCCCATGTATAAGCTAGATTAAACATCCATCCTCAGAACTTGGTGGAAGACTAGATAATTCCTCAGGAAACACATAAGCATATTCCCTCGCAATAGGAATGTCTTAGAGGATGATCATTTCATTAGAATCAATAATTTGAGATAGATACATGTTCTCATAGGGTAATAATATCTAGGATTGAGATAATGGTACTAAGGAATATTCATCCACCTAGCACTTGTATAGAATCGGGGGTTGATTCACCATACATAGAGTGATTTCATTCCCACGAAAATTTATGTTGGCTCAATATAGGGAAAGCCAATCCATGACCATAATTTTATTAAATTACCCCAAATGATGTATAACATGGTTCCCTGGGATGTTTATCCCTCAAATTTTGATAAGGGAGGATTTATATACATTGGAAGAAATGATTTACCCATTTTCGATTTTCAATGACATCTCTACTTTCCTAATTTGTGGTGGTCTTTAAATAATTATAATAAACCTGTGTGATATGAAGAAATATGTATAAATATAATCAAAAAGTACATTTAATATTATTAAATAAATAACTAGAGTACCTATCACCACTTATTTTTTGGGATTTACTTCAACACTAGTGATGGAAAAATCTCCACCTTGCCTCATTGGAGGTTTTTGGTTGCCTCAAAAAACCCTTGTCTTAGGGTATTGGTTTGAAATGTTCCCTGGTTCCTTGTAGTTATTATAGTAAACAATCCATTGAGGGTTGAATGGAACATTACGTTCCTCCATCACATTAGTGGGGTTATCCTATCGGAAACTATTAACTAGGTTCCCTTCTTTCTTGCACCTAAATTATTTACTAGTTCCTTTTAGTTAATTTCTAGGGTGCATCTTCTCGCACCCTTGAAAAGTGAGAAGTTAAAATATCATAGAACCATTAGATATCTCTATCAGAGCACTAGAATTAAACACCACTTTACAATTCTTATCCCCATGATACCCGTGAGATTCAGTAATCTCCATCTTGACATTGACGCCACATCGGGCATTTTCATCATAGCAATTAAAGTCATGGATTTCCACATATTTTCACCAAAAAAGTGGTCAACTTTGAATTCATGGGTAATGAATGGACTAGAGGTGTATCATGCAAGTATTGTGAATTTTCCCTCATAAACCCTAATAGACTATTCATATTTTTACTTGAGTTCATGGAAATCCCTATCCATTTTAAGTCCGAGAGTGTGAGTAAAATATTTATCGAAAAACATTTCCCCTAATTCCATACACTCCATCACTTCGATCACTTCCTCAGGATTTGTATTCTTGATCAATGACCTCCATTGACCAAATTATCCTTCCATATGATAAATAACCAGAAGGAAAATCTATTTTTCAGAACATTGAAGGATGGATAAGATCTTTTCAATGGATTTGATACATTGTTCTTCAATTAAGGTATTAAATGATCCATTGAGAGTGGGAGGCCTTTATCACATGAAGCTATCTATTGAAGATGTATCTCACTTATGGGGTTTGGGTTCTATTATTGATTCATGTTTCTATTCATAACATTAGTTAGTTGAGATAATATCATTCCTATGATTTTTATCCCCGCTTTTATCGGATTGGGAATCTCGTTGGGGAAGTGATCACATTGCCCTTCTCATTAGTTGTTAACCAAATTCTCCCTACTACCAGCCATTGAATACAAGGAAGGGAAAACCAAGGATGAGTATTTTAAACTATTAAAAAATAAAAAATGGAATCCAATGACAATTAATGATTAAATTATAAATTTCATTTATTTCATAACATATGGATTTCTAGGATTTGATCTATGTTATCAATGATCTATTTCCTAACAAGTATTCTTATGGGCATTTCTTATTCCCTTAGAAATGGTTCAAAATGATATTATGAATTTACCAAAGAATATCCCCTGGGAGTGCCAAACTAGGTGCACATTAAGGCCCCTTATCGTGTAATAGATTACCCCGAGTCAGGCCCAGAACATCTTGTCAGAGTTGTTACCCAGAGGTACATCTATTCCAAAACAACACACACTTGTAGTATTGATATAGGGATGTATTTTCATGATAAAAAACTAACTGTATACTTACTAAAATTTATGGATTTTTTCTTAAACATAGTCATATCTAAATTGTTTCTCTGTAGTTATCTAATCCTAAAAATTTCTATAGTGTTTTCAAATCCTAATCCAAAAAATAACGAAAACTTTTTTTTCTGATACCAACTATAACAACCCAAATCTTTATTACACATTAATAATTGATTTATTACATAAAATTACACTTCATACAACCCAAAAGATAAATAAATATAGTGTATTTTGGAATTAGGTACATATCATGAAAATTATAACATGGGATACAAAACATTATTGAACACTTTCTTGACATGATCGTAAAACTTCAATGAACTTAAAACTGCAAGGGATGTCCTGGGGAAAAACATAATAAAGGAGTGAGATATATAGCCTAGTAAGGGAATAAACAAGGAATAACATGAATTATATAATACATGTTAGAAAATAATTATATAAATTGATTATAAAAGGAACATGAATTATTAGGCAAGATAAAACATGACAATTATAACATGGGAAATGTGGAAACAACTCAAAACACTACAACATAAATAGAAGTCAAGCCTAAATCTACCATGACTTCATGGTGGAAAAAGTACAATAATGAAATTTGGTAATACCCTATCCCAACATAATTTATCATGATAATAAACATTACTCAATTCATTGGAGTGCTATCTGGGCATACCCGTTATAATAATTTCATTCTCATACATAAATGTTCCATATAGATCACACCACATGGATTCATTCATCATAATAATTTATTCCAAAATTATGGAATTTGGAAAAAATATATATAAAATTAACCAATAAATAAGTATAGGTTCGTAAATATGAATACATTTTATAGAAAAAAATGGGTATGATATTCACTAAAAAAAATTTTGGCATGGAAAATCACGTTGAAATTCTGAAAGCATAACAACGTTCCATAAAAAATTAATAAGATTAGTTGATAAGAGAGAAATGGGTCTCAAATTATTTATACATAAAACAGAATGTAATAGGGATATGTAAAATAATATATTATAGTTATAAATTTGAAAATAGAAGGAAAATTTTAGTGAAGAGACATTAATAGGAAAAATAATCGTTACAAAATTATGGCATAGTAAAACTTGTACATAAAGGATCATGGGAGGCTTAATGAGAGTGGAAAGAATATATAATTATTTATAAATAAAATGGAAATTAAGGGGAATATGTTATATCATATCCCATCATATGAAAATTAAAAGTATAAGATATAACATAAAATGAGTTCTTGATAAAATAGGAGAGTGGAGGATGAGGTTCCCTTACTTGAATGTGTCATTGAAAAAGGATTGGTAAGGTCTTATTGAGAGATTCAGGGAAAGTTTTGAGGACTATAGGGAGTGTATGTAAGAGTTTTGATATGATATATAGAGTTTTAGTGAATATAAATGGGATCATAGGTGGGTTTATATAAGAGAGGAGGATGATTTCTTTATTATTTTTGTTTTGGACTCTACATAATAAAATATCCAAAACCACAAAAACTCCCACAGTTTTTGCCCATTTTTTGTATAAAAGGGAAGCAGTTTAAATTATATTATAATTATTAGAGGATAAATTATTAAAATATTACCCCTAGTGATGTGAAGGTGAGTCACACTCTTAAATAAATGATTTTAAAATATTAAAATATATCTTAAGTATTGGAGGATTCATAATAGAAATAATAAATAAATCAAATAATTATAAAATCACATTATTTTAAATGGAAAAAATATATTTTATTGTGGATTATATTTATATTACTTATTACATCACTTTTGGTTCATTGTTATTTTGTAAAATACAAATTATATTTATACGATATTTAATTTTTAACCGAAAATTTAACTGTCTCAAAAAATTATGAAAAATCCACCATTGGATAATTTCAATATCCTAACATCTAAAATAATATTAATTTTATGTAAATAATTTTATAAATATATGAATGTACATATTCAAAATAAAAAAAAACATTTATTGAAAATGATAGGTTTTTTGACAATAACATCTTTTGAACCCTTATAAAAATTACATTTGACTACATAAAAATTATATTATAATTTATATTTAATAAATCTTATTTTATAATAATTATTTATTCAAATATTAATAATTTCAAAAATCTCTTAATTCATCCAAATAGATATATTAATTAAGCAAAAATACTATATGTGTTTTATTGAATCAAAATAAAAATCATTTATAAAGTAACAATAATAGGATGAAAATATATTCACTATTTTATACCACACAATATACATATTGTTATTTCTAGGGTCTTGATACATATACATTTAATACACCAGCTATTCTTTAAGAGTAAGGTGAGTGATAGTGGGGATTTTATGGGGCCTTTAGGTGAACATGATTTGAGCTGTGATCTCGATGAGTATGAATTTCTCTCGTAAACTGATTTTCTTTTGCATATTTTTTTAGATATCAGTTTTGGATTAGTCTAGGGAAATGTCCCAAAATTATATCTCATTCATAATATCCAATAAATGCTCTTTATAGGTTACAATCATACTGGCTGAGTGTATCACTTCCTTTGTCTGTGAAAAAGGATTTGTTAAATCCACATATTTATACTAATCCTGTGATCACTGTTCAATGACTATATTACCAATGGTAAATACACTTAATGGTATTTAAAATAAAATTGGATATAATAAAACAAAATAATTTCATTTGTTTTATATAACCATAATACATATCTTTAAATAAAAAAGGTAATTTTATTTATCAAAATTAGGGTCGTTACTTACATTGCATGAAGGTCCAAAGGAACAAAACCCTTAACACATAGATAACCTAACCATTACATTGATATGCAATGAATCTGGAACCTCTTTAAAAAAAATCCCCTGAACACACACACACACACACACTCACACACATTCATGAACATCGTATATATTTTTAATCATATAATCATTTTTTATTATTTTATACTTATTAATAGGTCAATTACATCCACTGCCATGGAAAAAATGCAACTAAGAAAATTATAGTAAACTCACATTTTCAGTGACTTATTCATATTTTTGTATAGGTTTTTCAATATATTTTTTTGATTTTTGTTAATAATTTGGGAAAATAAAGATCACATTGACATTGTCACACCCTCCAGAGGCTTGGGACAGGGTGACCTGATCTCACCCTACTTGTTTATTCCGTTTGACGATGAATTCTCTAATATCATGTCTCATGCCATAAAAAATGAAAAATTCATGGCTCTATAGTTATTGGACATGGTCCCATTATCACTCATTTATTCTTTGCAGAAGATTTCCTCCTTGTCTCTAGAGTTACACTTTGAGAGTGTTCCACGATTTTGTGCATCATTGTGATTTATGAACAAATTTATAAATAGAGAGTTAATTTTTCTAAATCAGAGATGTCTTTCAGAAAATATTTATAAGATGACTATAAGGATCTTATCTATGGTCTCTATATAATTAAAGTGATTAAAATACATCAAAAATATTTTTCCCTCCCTAAAATTTCTATAAAATCAAATAAAGGGGCGTTTTATGCTATTTTTGAAAAGTTTGATGAGAAGATCCATGTGTGTTAGAGAAAGATTATTTCAAAATGGGGAAAATGGTATTCTAAATTCAGTTAATCATGAAATACCTTCTTATGTGATGTCCCTTTTTAAGCCCCCCGATTCTCTTCCTTTCAAGTTTTATTATTCTCTTTCAATGTTTTGATGGGGTTGTAATAATGGAAGGGAGAATAAAAATTTGATTTCTGGGGATGATGTTTGTGTTCTAAAGGATTTTGGGGGTTTGGGATCCATAAATTTAGAGTATTTAAATTAATTAATTCTAGACAACACGTTTTAGAGGATTATCTATATCCCAATTCCCTTTGTGATATAGTTTTAAATCAAAATATTTTCAAAATTCTTAATTTTTGAACACATGTTTTAGTCCCAGGACAAGAAACTTTTAGAGGAATGTATGGAGCTCTAAAAAGTATCTTGATCATGTTTTGTATTAGATACTTTCTTACTATGATAAGGTAAATATTTAGAGGGATTTGTATCCTTTTTAGGAATGTATTTTTAGGCCCACGTCTGCCCCGATTCTAGGTTTTGAAAAGGATACAATCTGTGATATTCCCTTAGATAACCTTATTAAAGGATGTATTCTCTAAATATATATATTTATATCATATATTTATAAACTAAATCTCATTTCATATAAATTAAGATTTTCATGAAAAATAGTGTGTGTCATTACAAAAAACTGTATATGTGACAAAATTATAATTGTTATCATTTAATATAGTCTTCCACATAAGCTATCATTAATAAATCATTACATGATATAAAACGGTAGGGAGAATTTGTATCTATGTATGTGCTACATGAACCAGCCATGGAATTTACCTTATGCATTTCAACTCAAGAGTGAATGTAAGCTATTTTAGAGTGTCATAAAAAACATATATAATTATATCATATGATGGTATTGTGAGATATGTGTGTATATGCTTGTTACATGGCTAAACCACCCTGGGGGATTTTCATTACACGGGGGATCCTCAAAAAATGGTTTTATATTTCTTTTATAGTATCTAATAATAATTATTATACTCTAAAATAACCATTTAGTGATATAAAAGGAAAGGTTAAAGAGTTAATAAATTCATTAGAACATCTACACCTAAATAATGATGAAGTGTGGATCTCCACCCATGAGCTCCATTGTGATGAAAAGAGTTGCATTCCTAAAGAGTTGGGTTGATGGATTTCCTAGATCATTTTATATTCACGTTGGATGTATTTAAATGAGGATTATATAATCATACATTTTTCATTAGTATCAGTGTGACATATACTTATGTTTTTTGAAATATTGTGACTAAATAACGAATAAAATAAAAAATAGATCATTGTTATTTAGGGTTTTAAAAAATATGGAAAATGTTTAACCCTTACATAATAAGGATACATAAAGGTAATTGAAGTGTTACCTTTACATAGATAGGTTGTGTAAAGGTAACCAAGTCATTACCCTTACAAAAATAAATTGTGTAAGGGTGATTAAGATGATACCTATACATGAGTGGTCACATAAACGTAGTCCAGGACATGCTTGTACATGAAGGGGTTCATGTAAGGGTCAACATGGATTACCCGTAAGCATATGTGTTTTGCATAATGGTCATCTAGACACACACTTACATAAAGTAGTACACATAATGGTAATCCCCTAACTCACATAAGGGTATACTCCATAATCCCTTAAATACATTATTTTAAGAACCTCATCACTTCAATGAAAGATGCATGATTTTTTTCCAAAAAGGTTGTTGTGGTTTTAAGTGGGATACATAAAGGTAACCATCTGCTTACCCTAACGTGAAACGAATATTTAAAAAGGTAAGTGAGGGGATACCTTCACACATATGGGTTCTGTAAATGTAACCAATAGGTTACTATTGATTGTCTCCTTAAACAACATTGTTTATTAATAATTACAAACTCTTATGTGTTGTATTTCCTTTTAAGGAATTAATACTTTGAATTGTGATTTAATTAAATTATTCTTAACCATGATCATATCATTTAATTCATTGATTAAAATATCTTTAATTTACATGTTTTTGTTGTTCATAATAAGTTATACATGTTTTATTGTGAGTTCTTAGAGTAAATAAGTTATTTGGGACCTTAAAATATCATTTATACCTATTTTTTATAGTTCATATACATCAAAGATATTGTTCACCAAATAGATAATTCATAGTCCACTATAGAAAAATGAATCGATTAAAAGGGGTTATTTTTTACTTTAGAAGGGGTTATAACCCCCTCTAAAAAATTATAAGCGGTTATGAGGAACTGCTGCTAATGTGACCGTTTACTCTTGTTAGAGGCAATTTTGAGAAACCTTTAGTAAAATGAAGCCTAATTTAGAGGTGGTTGTATTAGAGACGACAAAAACCCCCACTAATTCAAGCCCAAAAATTCATTTTAGAGGTTGTTTAAACACCTTATAATATGTTTAACAAATTGGAAATTTTTTAAACCACCTCTAATTGATCTAATCCCCTCAAATTAAATGCTATTTTGAGAACCGCCTCTATTTTAGTGCCAATTAGAGGGGATTTTAACCCCCTCTAATTGGGGCCTGATGCCACATATTAGAGGCAGTTTGAAAACCACCTCTATTTTTTGAGAAATATCTCACTAGGGCCTCCCTCTAGTTCACTTTTGAGGGTCCCTCCTATTAAGGTGGTTCCCCCATAGCTTTGGTTCACCTGTAAGACCCTACTCCCCACCACATTCTTAGGTTTGATCACCCCACCCCTCTCCTGTTCACTGGTAATAGTACCCCCATAACTCCTCAATCGGTATCCAGTTCCCTCCCCCACCCTCCATTCAGTTTTCTTCCTGTGTGACACTCCACCCTCCATTAAGTGCCAAACAGCGTGTCACCCGCACCGACCACCCACCCCCACCTTCACAAGGATTGTAAAATGTTTTCCAGCAGGTTTCTAACCCCCCACCTCAACAACAAATCCCAACGCCTCTACCACCAAGGTTTGTGATTCTTGATGTTATATATACACATTATATATCTGTGTAATAGTAAGCTAATTTAAATAAATATTATTTTAATAAATATTTAAATACAAATAAATAAATAACCTACATAAATATGGATATGAATTAAAATATATTTATTTAGATTATGTGTTTTTGTTTTTATATTATAATAAATTTATATTATATTTAATTTATACATTTATAAAAACTATATGATTTACATGTTTATTTACATACATTTGACTAAATATATTTAATAATTCTATTTATATTGTGTATATACACATAAATTTATATATTTATAAATATATTTATGTAAATTATTTATAAACTTAAATACATATTTATATATTATATACTTGTTTATTTATAATATATATATATATAAGTATTTATTTAATATATTCATAAAATGTATTTCAATACATATATCTATTATTATGAGCATTAATATATGTTTATTTTTATAAATTGAATAATATTATATATAATTTATAAAGAATTAATATAAAATAAATACAAATATATGAAATAAAATTTATAAAAATATTTATATTATATATAATTAATATTATATGAAATACAATAAATATATATATTATATACGAAATAAAACTTATTCAAATATTTAATTAATTATATATGAAATACAATTTAAAGATGTATTTATATAATATATTTCAATAGATATATTTGTTATTATGCACATTAATATATATTTATTTCAATAAATATAATTTTATAATACCATGTACATAAATATATATATATACATATATATATATCAATAAATATAGTTGTATAATATTTTGTTCATTGATATATATTTATTTTTATAAATTGTATATCATATAATATTAATTATATATAATATAAAAGCATAAAAACATTTTTTAAAAACATATTTATTATTATTATTATATAAATTATAAAAAATACAAGCTTGAGTTTTTATCTGATATATTTTTTAAATAAATTTTATTTATGTATATATTTATGTAATATGTTTATAATTATATTTTATATATAATCAATATTATATGAAATACAATTTATACAAATAAATATATATAAATGTACAAAACATTATACAATTATATTTATATATACATATAAATACAATTAAATACAGTCATATAATTGGAAATATATTATATAATTAAATGATATATATATATGCTAACTAAATTAGTGTACAATTAATATGTTAGACTGACATATATATATATATAAAATAATTATATAATATTTATAAATTTATATATAATGAAATATTTATAATATAATATATAATATATAATATATACATATTTACTGTTAAGTCTATCTATATTATATTTATTTGTATACATAGTATAATATAAATGTATTTATACATAAATATACAATAAAAATGTCTTTAATATAATATATGTATAATATAAACGATAATATATATGTATAGTATTTATAAAGCCATATATAAATTTTAATTATGTGAATAAATATATTTATAATTACATTTATTTTATGTATACAAATCTTTATATATGTATACTTTGTTGTTTATATGTATATGTATTTATTTATAGTATTTTTATAATGTCTTTATATATATATATATTTATTTATAATGCATTTAAATATATTTATATAATGTGTGTATGTAATATATATATATATATATATATCTATGTGTGTGTGTGTGTGTACACACATGCGCACACAAACATAGATATTACAGTATTCGAATTTATATGAGATTTATTTTAAAAAATATATAAAAAAATTGTCGTGGATTAAAAATCCTTTTTAATCAAAGGGATTACCAGTGCTTCAGGAACCCCCTCTAATGTCATAAATGAGAGGGGGTTCAAACCCCCCTCTCATGTCATATATCAGAGGGGGTTCATAACCCCCACTAATTATTTTAATTACAAAGGGTTTAAACCCCCTCAAATCTAAGTGATTAATGACAGTTCATGAACCCCCTATTATTTTAGATATTAAAGTGGGGTATGAACCACCACTATTTCCTAAAAGAAAAAATTCAAATGATATATATATATATACTTTATTATCCAAATGAATATTATATATAAGGCCTCTAAAATCCAACCAAAAATATAGGGTCATTGATCATTAAATTGTCATTAGTTTTGATACAACTACCTCAAGAATCTAACCAAATATTATAAAGACAAAATGCTAAAAAAATTATTAGGGGTTGTGAATCCCCCTTATATTTGATGACTAGGGGGGTTGTGCATAACCGTTTATAAAATTAATTTATAGGGGTTTTTTCATGACCCTCCTTACAAAATACCGCTAATCTGCTATTTTTTATAGTGATCCAAGTAGTTGATTTGCAATTTAAATAGCCGTTTTTAAATCCATGTAGTTGTTTTTCTAGAATAGATTACCCTCTATATAACGACCAAATATTGAGATAAATAACTCCAAATTGAACGAATATTTTATTTGGAAATTCAAAAATATTGTATACATTTTATAAGAATTAATAAAATTTTGAATCGATCTATATGATGTCTGAAATTAGGATTTAAGTCAATAAAATTTCAGTATGAATTTTGTGGTTTTTTCAGAACTGTTTTGATACTATTATTAATGATAACATGAGTTATAGAAATAATATTTAGTTTATTTTTTATTCTTTTGAAAGATAGTGAATTTTATAAATATAAATCAAAAGGATTCAAAGAACATTATTCCTTCAACAAGGCCAATTTTAGGTTTTCAATTTAAAAAGTCAATCTATTTCCAGTTTTTAGGAATTCACATATGTGAATCTCCTTTCTGATAAATTTAGATACATGATTCCCTTACATAGTGATTCACCTATATGATGAATTTTATTACACGAATTTCTAATATAAATCCCTTATGTAGATTCATCTACATGGTCAATTCACTTAGGTAGATAAAAACACTTACGTGAAATTCACTAACATGAATTTGGGTACATATTTCAGTGAAATAATATAAGAAATTTTGATATGTTTTCAATTTTGTTTCATATATCAATTTTATGAAAGTTTATTTCATATGTTTAAATTGTTCTAATGATTTTAGAAATTCATATTAATTATATATAACATATGAAAAGTGTTTTTATTTGTTATAAACATGTTTTTATAAGGATCTATGTGTGTAATATTTTCCACACATGAAACGTAGAGCTGGAAACTCAAATATAATTTTTATTATTTTATGTTTTTTTCTTCTATTTTAGTGTATCAAATTAATATTAAATGATATTAATCTCAAGGAAACTTGTTTTAATATCATTAATGTGTTTTTATTAATTTTTAATATTCCTTTCATATTTACTGCTCATTTTAATTAGATTTTTTTGTATTTCATATTTCAAATTCAATATTCATATTTTATTGGGATTTGTGATTGCCTTATTTTCTAGAGAACATTTCAATTATTTTATGAAGGATTTAAAATTGGTTTGAATCAATATTTATTATTTTGAATATTGGATGTGATTTGAGAGATTGTTATGAAATGATAATCTTCTTCTTCAATCTATTTCTCTCTTAGATAATCCAGTATTATTCTTTTTGAATTTTAAATTATCAAAATACTAGTCCGTTGTGTTAATTTTATTTTTTTAAAAGCAAATCAAGATTTTTTTCTGTGTAGACATGCAGAAGTTAAATAATTTTGATATGAAACATATATGGGAGATATTTCATATTTCAAGTGATATAGGGATACAAAAAATTGGTGTGGACATTCTAGTTGTGCTAAATATTTATCACTACTAATAAGTGATCTCTTAAGGAATGAAATAAAAATTCTATTACTTTTCCTTCTAATTTTATGGGAAAAATCAAGCCGATCAATCACTCAAGAACAAGTACCTATGTTTTATTATTCTTATATATTTTTCATTATGGTTGTTTATGTATGAATCACTTATTCTCATCTCTCACATGATTCCACATTATCATTACAATTTTTTATAAAAAGCATTTTCTATCATTAGGTTGTGACTCATGGATTCTAATGTTAAAATATTTTTGCATGTGACTCATATTTTCTAAATTTGATGTTGTAATTATGTGGTGAACATCAATAAAAATTTCAAGTATTTTGTTATTCTCTACAGGAAAAATTAGTTTATAATCGGGTTATGATTCTCCTTCAAAAATAAAATTTGTGAAAAATTTATATATCACTAAGTAGTGTAGTATAAAAGTAGAACTGGTCCACTTTAGACAAAAATATTATTAAAATATCCTCATGTTATTTCTTTTATTCCGAATCTAACTAATTTTATTGACTAACATTCAAAATTAATTTAGATAATTAATTTATTGGATTTTTTATCTGGTCTATTCACCCCTATAGGTAAACAATTATTTCCATTTCAGACCTACCTATTGGTATCAAATCATAACCCCTATTTATAATTTTTTAGAGTTGTTATTCGTTTTTCTAATACCTAACAATTGGTATGAAATCTTGTTCCATTTGGAAGTTATTGAATCCTTCTATAGAGTCTATTGTTTATATTTTATTACGATAACCTCTTCCTAGACCTCATATTCTATGGAAAGGATCTTTAATTTGGTAGGAATAAATATGATGTATGCTTAGATACCTTAGAATCCACGTCACTTTTATGGAAATTATTACGGTTACTAGAGAGATATAATGAAGTCACACCACAATTAGTTAAGCATAAAACAATGGTCCATAATAAAAAAAATCATACGCACAACCAGAAGCCAACCTAGATACACTTACCAAAAATGATTCTTTTAGATATGTTTTAAATTAAAAATTTATGAATATTTTATATTGTGATATTAAAAATAATGTTTTTATTCATGTTTTTACTTGTAAGATAGCTCATGTTATTTAGAATATTATTTATGATACTCACCTTGGATTATAAAAACTGATTCAAACCAATCATAGAATAATTCTAGCTAAGTACCAAGACATCAAGATGGGTGAAGATAAAACTATGAATCTAATTTTCTATTGATTCACAAGTATTTTAAATGTAATGAATTAACTTGATTAATATTTGGATAACCCTATAATTATTAGACCAGTCCTATTAGCACTACCAAATAAATGGAATTCAATAAAGGTCACTATTGATTAAATAAATAACTCCAAAGAGTAAAATTTTATGAATTTATTGAAGCAATGATTCAATATGAACTGGAACTGAATAATATAGCTTAAGAGGAAATAATAAAAATAAAAGGTGTAGTTTTAAAATATATAAAAGTTGTCTATAAAAATTCTGTTGATTCTGATCCACAATATCATGAAAATATAATAGGACTCAGATTGTGACTGTAGTTTATAAATGAATGTAAAAGAAAGGATTTGAGAATTGATTTATAAGAAACCCTAAAAAACACAACAGAGATATAACATTTAATACTAATTATAATTATTAATATTTTACTTATTTTGAGTGTAGAAAGAATGGAAATATCAAGACTATCCAAAACTAGAATAATGAATAATATAAAAATGAAAAACTGGAATTACCAACTATTTGGAGTTGTACAAAAGATTCTGATTATAGTGATGAATATAGAAATGAAAAATCTAATGATATATTTTGATTCACAGAATCATTAAATGTTGTTATTGAACCAGGTTTTTATTCTACACGTTCTGTTTCTAACTATTATTTTGAAAATATGAATGTTGAGTTAAATGAAGAAATTGGAATATTTTGAAAAGATATTTTCAAAGCTACCGATTTATATAATAATATTAATGAAAAAATGAGAATCTTGTTTTTAAAAATAAGGTTCTTTTATAAGAGATTGTAAAATTAACTAATACTTGTTCTTCTTCACATTCTAATGTTTATGATGATATGTAATCTATTTGGGATTTGAAAAAAAATGGATAATGGAAGTTGAAATTATTAAGAAATGTTTGTCTTATTTTATTCAAGGCTGTGAAAAATATCACAAAATGATGTCTTTGCAAAAAATAAATAAAAGTAAATATGGTATTGTACATGACAAGAGATTTACTCAAATAAATCAAAATCAAAAAATTTAAGGTATAAATGCTTGTAATATTATTACAAGTTTTTAATGTGTCTTGAAAGGTTACTATGAAAATGATCATTCTATTAGATTCAAGTAATATTTGGGAGATAATTTTTTTATTTTTAATTATTTTTATATAGAGTACAGTAAAATGATAATTTAAATTCTATATTGGTACCTAAAAATTATATTATTAATCTAATTGGACCCAGAGTAGATTGTGTAACAAAAATGTCATGTAATTTATTATTGTAGGAAAAATTCCTTAGATGTATCAATAATGATATATAGTACATGAAAAGTGGATGCTCTAGGATTATGACTGAAGGCCCATAAAATTTTATCACTTACAAAAAATTAGATGAATGCACTGTAACATTTGGAGGTAATTATAAATGAAAAATAAAAGGTTTTGGTAAAGTTGGTATATCTAATTCTACTTTTATTTATAAAGTTTTATATGTTAATTGTTTATAACATAATTCAATCAGTGTGTCATAGTTATGTGAAGGTGCAATGGGATTTAAATTTCAAAACTATAAGTGTTTAGTTTTCAAGGATAATTCTTTATGACTCTATGATAATCGAAAGGAAAATATTTATACAAATAATTTTTTCAAAAATAAGTATTCAAAAAGGTAAGTTTTTGAATGCTATACAGAGTGATACCATTATTTGGCGTCGAAGATTAGGTAATGCTAACATCAGAATGTTTTATAAGATCTCAAAAAATGAGAATTTTCTACAATTACCTTCCTTAAAGAAAGAAATTCTTGTTTGTGATGCATGTGTGAAAGGGAAACAATGTAAAGTCTCTTTCATAACTATCAGTCATATAAGTACTAATAGTGATTTAAAATTAGTACATCTTGATATATTTGATCCTAATAAAATTTTTATCCTTGGAGTAAATAAATATACATTAGTTTTTATTGATGATTATAGTATATTTACATGGGCTTACTTTCTTGCACATAAAAATGATAATTTATCAATATTTATTGGCTTTTGTAATCTAGTTAAAAATGAAAAAGGTTGCATGATTGATTCTATTCACCATGATAAAGGAGACGAATTTTATAATTTAGATTTGATTTTTTTAAAATAATGGTTATTATCATAACTTTAATAATTCTGTAGCACCACTACAAAATGTTGTTATAAAATGAAAAAATAGAACTATGTTATGTGAATATGATTTGACTAGATGTTTTTTGGTTGAGGCTATATTCTTGTTATATTTCAAATATAATTCTTATTATACCATAAAAAACTTTTTATGAACCACCTAATGGTAAAATATTAATGTTGGTTATTTTATAGTTTTTTTCATAACATTTTTATTCAAAATTAAAAAAATAATTTAGATAAATTCTATGATAAAAGTGATGTAGGTATTTTTCTTGGTTATTCAAATAATAGTAAATATTATAGAGTTTATAATAAAATAACCATATTTATTAAAGAATATTTTTATATTATGTTTGATAAAAATAATTTACAATTAATTTCTTATTCTAATGTTGTTTATGATGAGTTTAGAGATATTAATTTTGGTGGAAAAACCTCAAGGTTAGGATGAATCAATTGTGAGGTAGAATACTCTTTAACATGGTCCTATATCATAGAGGATTCATAAAGATCCTCTAATTTACAATGTAACTAGTAATATTTATTTTGGTATTAAAACTAGAATTTTTTTTATATTTTTGTTTATATTGGGCTTTTATTTATAATAATATTCCTAATAATGTGGATGATACGTTAAATGATGTTAACTAGATTATTTCTATAAAATATTAGATTAATCAGTTTGGTAGAAATAATGTATGGTATTTATTTGAATTTTCTAAGTATGAATAGGTAATTATAACTAAATGGATTGTTAGAAACAAATTGGAATAGTCTATTTAAAAAGCCAGACTTGTTACCCATAGAGAATCTCAATCCAAATTAATTTTTTTATTAATATAGATTAAGGGCCCAACAAGGACAATGAGTTTTAACTTAATGGATCCCAAGGTAATCCTCTCATACAAGGTCAGAACACTTAGGATGGAGGGACCCCATGTTAGAAAAATCCATACAAGGGTTATCTTGAGAACCTTTTGAGGACAAGTTTTCTACCAATATGTTACCTTTATTCCATGCATGCCTCATGTTCCCATGCTTGATGAGCATATTAACCCTATGTAGATGATATATTATGGGATGTGAGATGGTAATACTATTATGTAGATATTTTAGGAAAAAAAAAGATTCCAAATCAACTTCATCCAGAATTATATTATAAGAAATACAAATCTCAAACTGACATAGCAAACCTCTGGCATCCCCAAGAAGAGAATTACCTTGGACATAAAATCTGTTGAATTTAAAAACAACAGATCCTTTTCTAACATGAACCAATTCACCACCCTTCATGATTACTAGATGACAAGATCCATTAATATTGATTTTATGTCTGCAATTGGGAAGTTCCCATCAAACCCACATACCTGAAGAAGAAATCATATGCATTAAAGGAAGGGGATTCCTACCCACCACCACTATCCTCATGGAGGTGGAACAATACCATTTCTTTAAGATAATTCCCATGTTTAGTACAATAAATCTAGATTGGACCTTCATAGCTAGACACAATCTATAAGAAACGTCAATCTGGGAAATATTCCTTACACTCCAGTTACACCAGAATCCCATAGGAAATAATAATGCCCTCGCCTTATGTTCAAATAATATATTTCCCACACATTGAATCCAATACTATATAGGAATATAGAATAATTGTCTGCCTGCAAGTATATTATATCGAGAGTAAGGAAACCCAAAAACCCAACAGTGACACCAACCCAATTCTAATTCTTGAATCTAAGCTCCCCAAGATAAAAAATCCATCAAGAAGGGGGTTAAAACTTTGGTAAATGCCTAAAAAATATCTTCCATAAGAGAGATATCGTCACATGTGGGTCATCCATGTGCATTCAATATTTCCCCATGATTTATTTACCCTATAGAGAGTGACCCTCTAATTCATTCCAAGACATCTTATCCTATAAGTACTGCATGATTTATTCTGCATGCCTCCACTATGTTAGCCATATTATCCACAGAGGACCAATGACACTGAACTTCTTTATGAGTATCCTAAATGAAATTAGTCAACATATTCTATATATGTCTCACTATTGTATTTGGTAATTTGAGAACTCCCAACACATTCATTGGTATGGAAGTGAGGACGAATTTGATAAGAGTGATATGGCCCCCGAAAGATAAGAATCGATTCTTACAGTTGTTGATGTGAGAGGAAATCCTTTCAATTATTCCCTCAGAATTATGAATGCACAACCTTCCATTCGAGATCAACGATCCAAAATATTCCATTAGAAAATGTCTCCCATTGATTCCAAGTATGTTCTCAATCATCTTGCTTCATTAATTTGAGCACACATTATAGATATACACACTTCATATCTCATGGTTGATGCGCTAACCTCTCTATTTACTATAATACTCAAAGATTCTATTGATACAACTAATGGACCTATTACTACCATTGATGAACAAATTAATATAATCTGCAAAGAGGAGGTGAGATACACCATTAAAAGGAATTATTCACTGAAAAGTAAGGATTGAGACTCTATGAATGCCCCTCATTTAGAAGCCTACTAAAAGAGTCATGGTCCATAATAAACACACATGCTGAAAAAGAATTAACTTTACTCAAATCGTGAATATATATTAAAAATACAAATATTCATCCCATAAATTAGACAAAGAACCATGGGAAACTGAATTATCCAAAAAAACAAGTTAGTCACCTAACCAGAAAATCCCATGCAGGAAATATCCCTCAAAATAAAACTCTACTCCAGCCTATCATACACCTTATCCATATTAATTTTGAAAGCTATGTTAGATCCTGGGGTCTTTCTATTAATTTCTATGATCATTTCCTGGGCCAGGGAAATGTCATCATATGTAGACGTTCACCTAATAAATTTGTTTCTCTCTTAAAATAATCGTTCATGTAGATTCAATGACAAAATCATGTTAATAACACTATCAAGGAACTTGTAGGTAAAATTATACATATTGATAGGCCTCTAATGTTTGAGAGAAAAGGGGCCTCTAACCTTCAGGATGCGTATTAGTGTGGTCACACATGCCCCTCTAGGAATACATCCCTCCAACAAAAACCCTAATATACTCCACAAAATTACTTTTAACATTATTTTAGGATGCAATATAAAATGAACCTGGGAAAAAATAGGCCCAAAGAACTCTCCTAGTTGAGTGATAACCCTTCATACCAAAGACCTACCTCATCTGGAGTGGCCTCGATGTAGGAGTTAGTAGAGTCTGGCGCCACATGAGGAATAAAATCGAACATATCTAAGTAGCTCCTCAGATAACCCTCCTTCATGAATGGGTTAGTTCCAAAAAGAATATATTTATAGTGATCTTAGACCGTACCTTAAACCACATCAAGATCACTAGTGTAGGAAGATTATTTTTCTCTACCACTAGTTTAGAAAATACAAAACTTCCTAATCATTGTTTTTAAATTATTTAAATATTTATATTGTCTCAAACAAGAACCTTATGCTTTTTATGATGGGGTTTATTTATTTATATTGAATAATGGTTTCAAGGAAGGTAATTTTGATCATAATATCTTTATTAAAATAATTTCAAATTATATTTTAATTTTGAAAATTTATATTGATGATATATTTTTTGGTTCATCTAGTGAATTTCTTTGTAGTCATTTTCTTCCTTGATGTCATCGATTTTTGACATGAGCTTAATGGGAGAATTAAATCTCATTCTCAGTCTTAAAATTTCTCAAAGGAAATATGAGATATTTATTTATCATTCCAATTATGATAAATATTTGGCTAAAATGTTTAGTATTGATTTTTATAAATATTTAATAAATCTTATGGTTAATAGTTATAAATTAGATGTCGATTCATCTAGTAAATATATTGATATTAAATTTTATATAGGAATAAAAGGTATATTTCAATATTTGACTACATCTAGACCTGATATCATGTTTAGTGTTTTTTATTTGAATGATTTCATGTTTATCCTAAAAAGATTCATATTAATTATAGTAAAACAATAATAAGATATGTTAAAGGAACTATTAACTGTGGTTTTATTTATCCTAAGTATAACTGTTTTGATTTAATATCATATGTTGACTATGATTTTGGAGGAAGTATAATTGACAGAAAAATCACATATGGTTGTGTTACTTTATTTATAAAATTTTATTTTGTATGTCTTTTAAGAATCAACTATCTACTGCTATATAATCTGTATATGTAGAGCACACCTCTCATGCTAATTTTGGTGATGAAATATTATAAATTAAAAAAAATTATGTGATTTTTTATTTATATTAATAAATTTTTTATTTATTATGATCAAATATATGTAATATACATTTATAAAAATACTTTACAGTATTCTAGAAAAAATAATATTTATTTTAGATTTCATTTTATTAGGGGTCATTTGAATAAAGGATATATTGTTTTAGAGTTGATCACTACTGAAAATCAAATTATAGATATCATTACTCTGACTTTTAAATTTTCTATGTTTAAAAAACATAAATTTTAGATGGCTATGTTAGAATATTAATAGTTTTATGTTTGAATATATATTTTTGGAGTTTGAGTATGTTTATATACGTAATATTTTATATTTATAGGAAATATGTAAAACTAAAAAATTGTTTTTTAGATTACTATTATTAATTTATATAAATATATATATTTTTTATAACTATTTTAAAACCTATAATATATCCTATATGATGTTAACTTACTATTTAAACCTTTAATTTCCATAAAATATTATTTTTTAAAATATTTCTCTTTATTTTATAGTCTTTAATAAATTATATTCGCTCCATTTACTTATAAGTTTTAACAGTGGATGTCTTTACATTGGCTCCTTGATATATTTTTTTTAAATGATTTATTGTAGATACTTGAAATATGTTTTGGAAATATAAATTTTCAATAGTAATATATACATTATTTAAATATTTTTTATTGAAACCTTATGTTTTTTATAATTTCAAAAAGGGGGGAGATATTTTTGGAATTATACTTTGTGTTGTAATTATGAATAATGGGGAGAATGTTGAGTGGATCCTCGAACTGCTTTATGATTTAATATTTGAAAATTCATTTGTGTCTTATTTAATTTTAAATTATTAATACTTTTAATTGTGAATTAATTAAAGTATTCATAATCATGATCATATCATTTTATTAATTGCTTAAAATATCTTTAGTTTTCCGGTACTGATTGTTCATAACATATGATACAAGTTTTATTTTGTGTTCTAAGGATAAATAAGTCATTTTAGACCTTAAAATATCATTTATTCAGGTTATTTACTATTCCCATTCAACAAATATATTGTTCACAATGTATCCAATTCATAATCCATGTAGCTTATTTGTAATTCTTGTCACCATTTTGAAATCCATATAACTAATTTTCTAGAATCTGTTACCCTATGTATTTGGACAATATATTGAGCTATAAAACTCAAAATTGAGTGATAATTTTTTGTGATGATAAGGATATTATCTAAAATTAATTAAAATAAATAAACTTTTGAATTAATCAATGTCATGTATGAAATTAGGTTTGAAGTCATTGGATATTTTCAGTCTAATTTTTACTACATTATAAGAATTAATTTTCAATAGTGTTTTGATGATAACTTGATTTATAAAAATATGATTAATGTGAAAATTTATTATTTGGAAAGATAATTAAATTTTATAAATATAATTAAATATGATTGAAATATGATTCTTCCTTTAAAATGGGTTGTTTTAGGTCTCAAATTTGAAAATTCAATTTGTTATCAGTTTTAGGAATTCCCTCACATGAATCACCTACATGATAAATTCGAATACATGATTCCCTAATGCAGTGATTCACATACATGGTGAAATCAATTAAATTAATTTATAACATGAATAACTTACATTTGTTCACATACATGTTCAATTTTCTTATATAGATAAAAACACTTATGTGAAATTCACCTATGCGAATTTGGTTACATAGTTCAGTGAAATCCTCTGGGAAATTATGTGTTGTTTTATGTTTTGTTATATATATCGATTTTTTTGTAATCTTATTTATTATGATTAAATTTTTATAAAGACATTATAAATTAGTATTAAATATTTAGAATATATGTGAAGTGTTTCCCATTATTTTAAACATGTTTTTATAAATATAAATGTGTGTATTAATTTTTACTCAAGAAAAGTACAACTGAAACTCAAACACCATTTTTATTATTTTATATTTTTTCATTGATTTTATTTTTTCTAAATTAATATTAGATGATATTAAACTCATTAATACTTATTTTCACATATTTTATTTATTTTTATTAACTTCTAATATTCTTCACATATTTACAGGTTGTTTTAAAAAAAATGTTTTTTTAATTTCGTATTTTAAATTCAGTCTTTCTATTTTCTTGGGATTTACCATTGACATGTTATTCTACAGATCATTTCAATTATTTGATGAATTATTTCAAATTTTTATAAACAATTAATTATTATTTTGAATGTTGGATGTGATTTGAGTGATTATTTTGCAATGAAAATATTCTTCTCTTTTAGATAATCTATTATTATTCTTTTTGAATTTTAAATTTTCTAACTATTAATCATCTTCGTTATGATTATTTTTTTAAAAGGAATATAGATATTCTTATGTGTAGATGTTAACAAGTTAAATCATTCTAATAAGATACATATTTTATGAGATCATTCATTTTTCAAGTGATACAGTGATACAGAAAAGTTGTGTGATCATTATGCTTGTGATGAATATTTCACACTATTACTAAATGATATCTCAAGGGATGAATAGAAACTTCTAAAAATTCTTATACGTCCTTTAATTCACAATCAAGATGATCAATCAACCAAGAACCAGTACTTTTATTTTATTCATATTATATTTTTTATTTATGTTTCTTGAGTCTGTAACACTTCTTCCCATCCCTTGCGTACTTTCGCTATCTCTTTATGATTTTTGATAAAATTATATTTTCTATCTTTGGTTTTTGACTCTAGGATTATAATGTTAGGCCCAATTGTGTTTTGACTCCAATTTTATAAATTTAGTGATGTAATTTGGTGGTGACTCCCCATACAAAAGTCAGATGTTTGGTTATTCTTCTACAAATAAATGTATTTTTTTAATTTGATTATAAATCACATTCAAAATTAATATTAGTGCATAACATACCTCTCACCAAGTAGAGAGGTATAAGAGTATTCAAGGTCAAATGTGGACTAAACTACTATAAATATATTATTTTTTTATTTTTTATTCAACTAGTAATTAAATTTATTAACTAACATTCATAATTAATTTAATTGTCACGACCCGTCCTCAGGGCCCGTGCCGTGACTACCCCAAGCCTGCCTTCCATTGGCCAGGGGCTGGCGACTAGCACCAAGGCGTAAATCCCAATAAAAAGGGAAGGCATTGCCTTTGGAAAGTAAACAAGCACCACAGAGTAAGAAAGCGGAAAAGTAAACACTAAGTAAAAACTGTACAAGCTGTGCTGAAAGTAAAAGGGGCCGGAAATACAAGCCCAACTGTAAAGTACAACTGAAAGGAAAAACCGCAACTGAAAAGGGAAAACTGCAGCGTCGAGCCGTCCTCTGGAAGTCCCACCTGAAGGGTGGGTACAGATAGCCTCTGCTGCTCCTCGGGTCCACCTGACCGCTCCGAGTACGTCCCGCCCAGTGGTCCACCTCCAGGTACTGTCCTGCTCCGCACGCGTCCACCACGGTCAGCGCTGTCCGTCGTCTGCAACCAACACAACATAGTGCGGGCATAGCCCGTGCAGGGGTGAGTATAACGATACACAGTAGGGACCCCGAGACACTCAAGGTCTCATAAAACCAACAAAGATAACCACAAGAAGATCTCAACAGATAACCTCTACTTAGATATATGCCCATACATATACCTAAGTTATCAAGTAACCCATCTCAATCATGACGCAAACACAAGGTCAAAAGTCTCTGCTCAAACCAGGATTTTCATCATCGATACCGTAACTGCTGAAGAGCTCCGTCTCTGGAGTGTACAGTGGTCATGTCACAACTCCGAGGTACTTCTCACTAACTTAAGACTGCTGTAGTACTCCACCTATCGAGTATTGCGGGCCAGCCGCTACCACCAAGCGCTCTCATGTGCCGCTACAACCAAACGCACCACTGTTATAGGTCTGCCGCTACAACCAAGCGCTCCCATGTGCCGCTACAACCAAGCACACCTCTGTCGTGGGTCTACCGCTACAACCAAGCGCTCCCCTGTGCCGCTACAACAAAGCGCACCTCTGTCGTGGGTCTGCCGCTACAACCAAGCGCTCCCCTGTGCCGCTACAACCAAGCGCACCTCTGACTTGGGTCTGCCGCTACAACCAAGCGCTCCCCTGTGCCGCTACAACCAAGTGCACCCCTGTCGTGGGTCTGCCGCTACAACCAAGCGCTCCCATGTGCCGCTACAACGAAGCGCACCTCTGTCGTGGGTCTGCCGCTACAACCAAGCGCTCCCCTGTGCCGCTACAACCAAGCACACCTCTGTCGTGGGTCTGCCACTACAACCAAGCGCTCCCCTGTGCCGCTACAACCAAGCGCACCTCTGTCGTGGGTCTGCTGCTACAACCAAGCGCTCCCCTGTGCCGCTACAACCAAGCGCTCCCCTGTGCCGCTACAACCAAGCGCACCTCTGTCGTGGGTCTGCCGCTACAACCAAGCGCTCCCCTGTGCCGCTACAACCAAGCACACCTCTGTCACGCACCGGGTCGTTTCGATCAGCAGTCGTCAGGTCTTAGTCAGCTACACGGTCTCCGTGCTCCGCCCGCTCGTCTCCGGGAGGGTCCGCTCCACGAGCTACTGGTCGATACTCCAAGTATCACAAAGTCCCGCAAGGAAGTATCTCGAAGGACCACCTCGTCATTGGGGTCTCAACGCAATAGACGGCGCGTCAATCGGACGCCCGGTCTGTGAGTTATTAGCCTTTTCGTCCCAGGGGCCCTGTTGGTTTCGTGAGCGATCCAATCCAGCCGTAACTCAACTATACCCCGAAAACTCACAGGGTATATTCATAGGGACCGTTTTTCAACGTGATCACCAATGCTGCTGACGGTTCGTCAAATGGATGTCTGGTCTGAAAGATATCAGCTTTTCCGTTCTAGGGGTCCGGTTGGATTTCAATGCGATCCAACCTGGCCACAATCCATCTGCATTCAAAACTCGGGCGGAGGATGCCAAAAGTTCCGTCTCATCAAGAGGAACTCAATGCAACAGACGGCGCGTCAATCGGAGGCCCGGTCTGAGAGTTATTGGCTTTTTCGTCCCAGGGGCCCGGTTGGTTTTTAAGGCAAACCAACCCGACAGTACTCCACTTGCGTCCAAACCTCGGGCGGAGTGAGCCAAAAGATCCGTCTCACTAAGAGGAAACTAACAAAGCTGATGGCACGTCAATCGGACGTCCGTAGCTCAAGATATGAGTGTTTCCGCTCCGAGGGCCCGGTTGGTTTCGTGTACGAACCAACCCGGCTGAACCCAAAGTATTCCGAAACATTGAGTGCGATAAACCGAAACGACCGACTCGCTCCAAGGATTGCGTTTCTGCTGACGGCGAGTCGTTTGGAGGCACGTAGCTCAAGATACGACCATTTGAACAAAGTCTGTCCGAAGACGGGGGGTCTGGGCCCGGGCCGACCTGGCCCGACCCCCCCTGGTTGGCCCGAACCGGGTCGGGTCCGACTCGGTTGGCCCGGCCCGGCCTGGCCAGGGCCGGTCCAGCTCGGCTCGGCCGAGCGGCTGAGCGGCCGACGCGGGGGAAAGCCGCTGCCCCGTGTGACACCCCCGCGGCACCCGCGGGTGTCTCCCGCGGCACTCGCGGGGTGTCGCGCTGGCCACCCGCGACACTCGCGGGGTGTCGCGCTAGACACCAGCGGGGTGCCGCATGACAACCCCGCGGCACCCGCGGGGTGTTGCGCTGGACACCCGCGGGGTGCCGCCACCTCCGGCCGCCGGTGCCGCCGCGCCGGCGACCCGCGCCACCATTGGCTTCCGCGGGCCGCCGGAGTCGCTCCGGTGGCCCGTTTTCCTTCCCGTCTGTGCCGTTGTTCCTCCCTGGTTCCGTTCTTTATTGCGGGATCATCAAACACCCGTTGCGGCACGTTCCGTCGTCGCCCGCCAAATCCGCAAAACACGAAGAATGGCGGAGGGTTGTCGGGCCATGTTCGTTTGACCCGCACCCTCCGCCTTAGATAAAAACAACGGGAGAAATTGTTCAACACATGAAACGACAATTTTAATAAAATAAAATTGTTCATTTGAAACCGGCTCTTAAGTTTTTAAAGAATGTTCATGGGAATATAAATAGGGGTATTCCAAAATTATAAATTTCCTACCTCGTTGATCATCGCGCGCGGGCGTTCTTCGTGGAAAGGCTCGTCGCGGAAGAGGATGATCGTCGCGTCGCCGTTCTTCAGAAGAAGGACGTGACGACGTTCTTTGTCAGAGACCGATTCGTTCTTCACGTTCTTCGTCGTTGAAGAAGATGTTCTTCAAGCCTCCCAAATCCTCCCAACGTGACAAGACTCAAAAAAATAAAATAAGCCCAAGTCTTATTTTATTAACACAAGACAAGAAATTGAATTTCAAAAGAAAAGAAACGATAAATTAATCTCAAAGAATTAATTGTAACAAATTAACAGCCCAATTAAATGGGGCGTTTCTTAACCAGAAAAACGCACGGTTGACTTCTTTTAATAGGAGGGGGGGTGCGAGTGTGTTACTTAAGAAGAAAAAGAAATGGTGGGGCTCGTGCGGGCCCCACCTCACAAATATCCTACCAAGGGGGTAGGATATTCCTGGATAGAACCTTATCCAGTTCAACTCAGTTCAAGCCGCCTTTAAGTGGCTTCAAGTGGCTTCCAAGCGGCTTAAGTGAAATAAAATAAAGTTGTCGCAAAATTATTTTATTTCTTAACTTTAAGCCAGAAAAATTAAAAACCACACCCGAGAAAACACAACTCCGGAAGAGGCGTTTCTAAGCGAATATCGGCGCTGCGATTTCATCGGTGCCCTCAGAATTCGATTCCGGGCACCGGTTCAAAAGTTAGAAAAACCCACTCGTCCGTTCACTGAACGTACCCGAGCCAAACTTCGGAAAATGATTCCGGGCACACCGGGCCTGGGAATCAGGCGCCGTCAGAAACTGTGTTCTTGTAAAATTCCAAAGAAAATTAAGAAAAAAAAATTTCATTGAAATTTACGGGTCATTACATTAATTAATTAGTTTATTTGCTTTAATTTTTTAATATGGTATATTCAACCCCTCTAGACCATCTTCCACTTCCCTTCTAGTTATAATAGTTACCTATACATGAGGGCTCTAGAATCGGATTACCCTTACACAAAGTGTCTGTGTATGGGTAAAGGGTGTACACCCTTATGAAAGATATGGATTATATATAAGGTTAAATTGAAATGATTTCAATTTTTTTTAAATTATTAAATTATTTATATAGTTTATAAAATGTTTATAAATCATTATAATAGGTATTTTGGGAATAATTAATTTATAATAAATTTATAAATTAGTTAATTAATCATTATTGGTTTTTAATTAAATAATTAAATGTTTATAAAATATTTTATTCCCAAATACTAAATATTATTATTTACAATAACTTTTAAAAAAATTGTATGGAATATCTAATGATATGGAAATAAATATGTTCATTTATAAATCATTAGAAATCATTTACAAAGGGTTATAAATTAGGAAATATGTACAAAATATAAATTGTTTATATTTAAATTATGATTTTTTCATAATTAATTATTTTTTATTTTTGAAAATAAAATGGGTCCTTATTTGGATATTATTTAAGACACATCAAAATGAGTTTTTTATGACTGATATGATCAATGTAATGAACCAACCAAGGTTACCCTTAAACATGGAACCCAACTCGATCCGTTACATACCTAAATGGAATTCCTAATCCCCATAGAATGGCAACAAGTACATGAGCATCGAACACAAAAACATCGGGAATTATTTCTCCCAACATGAATAAACACATGGAATATATAAACACGAAGCTAGAGGAACATCAGAAAGTTAATAAAATATATGCATTAACTATAAGAAAACAATATAAAAAATTACAATATAAGCAACCAAAAATCCAAGAGACAAGTCCAACTAAAAATGACCAAAATCAAGAAACTGATCTATGTGATGGCATGGAAGAACTCCCACCATCTCACCACCATCTACCTAAGAGGTGCATAAGGTGTGAGCTAACAGAATCAATAAGATCCCACCGATGTGTTCCATAAAAATTCTTGGTATAACAATTCATGTATTATCATTTTAAATAAAACATTTCATGATAAATAGTAAAGAGTCTTTAAAGAAAACATGGTAAAAATTTCTTCTTTATCGCAGTTCTAAGACAAAAGCAGCTATATCAATTTCAAATAACATTTAACATATCATATTTCACAAGAATAAACATGCATATCAAGGCTAAAAAATGCACAAACAAGAAACACAGAATAACAGTAGTAGAAAAGGAATAACAATACCAAGGAATACAATAGGTCAGACATTAGACTACTCATACCAAAAAATATATGATCATTGCACTACAGTACCCAAATCCAATTATTTACACATTAAGACCAGAGAGACACCCTAAAAAGAGAAACCCCAAAATCATATATATAACTAGAGCCAATAATCTACACTCCAGGACAAGAGTAACACCTAGAAAGTGAACCCCCACAATGGATGATTTCCTCAAGCAAAACCTTCCACCTAGTACCCATGGTATCCAATGCAATCATTTTTCATGATCATCTCAATATTTTGAAAACCATTTCAAAACCTTTTTTGAAATTCAACACTAACCGATTCTTTTTCATAGATCATTCAATGCTTTGAACCCCTTTTCTTTTTATTTATCAAAAACCAAAGAAAACCCAATTGTATTAAAAATATCATTCCAACACACACAAAAAATCAATCCAATTTCATACCAATTTATTTATAAATCAATTTATAAAAATAGAACAATACTGTTTATCAAACATAGTCTGGAGATGAAACCACATACCTCTAAACTTGGGTCGAACACGCCCGTAATGGAATCCACCAATATCAAAAACACAATGATATCTATAATGGACCTGGAATCCCATCCACATCTCAATATAAGTTCAATTTAAAAACATAGGCCAGAAGAAATGAATTAATTCACATACATTAAGAATTAACACCCATCGAACCACAACCAATAGAGGAATGACCTTAAGAATGAGTTCGCACAACAGATCTGGAAGAGGAAATGAGGAAACACCAACATAGACTGAAAATTATGATAAAGTAACTCTACAACATTTCTGTTATCAATGGAAATGAAGAAGCCGAAAGATCACTCACCCAAAGAGATGCACCACAACTTCAAAAAATATCGAGCACCAAATAGATCGACCCATAAGGAATGGTGTCTCCAAAAATCATAGGAGAGGAACATTGGTTCTAGTGTAAAGGAGAAAATGTAGTCTAATGGCCACCCAAAAACCAAAGTGATGCCCTAAAACATCCCTACATAGGGAATTACATGATGTGTAACTACTAAAAAAACTTGAAATCCATGAGGTTTATGTATTTTGAAAAATCTGTCACCTGAGATTAAAAATAAAATATTTAATTTAATCATGAACTGTAACCATACCTCACATCATGTAACCTTAAAAATAATAAAGACATTTCATGGCTTGAACCTAGAAATAATTACAAATTGTGTAACCTATTTACATCGTGTCAAATCCTCCTACAATTTGTAGAAACCATCGGTTAATGTTGAGAGTCCAAAAAATCCATGACTTCACCAATATAAGTATCCTCCTGATTCATCATCTTCCCTATCTGGATAACGAGAAAGGAATAACACAATGATATTAAAGATATACCTGAAAGATTAGTAATTAGATGTTACAAACTACACACTGTAAATACATTCTATCCCTTGGATGTCATGTGAAATATGTAATCCATAGAAAAAGATGAGGCAACTTCTACATCATCAACAAATCGTGTCCCTTAGTCTCATGAGAAATAGTTTTTTCCAATGAACTTTGACTAATAGAATCAATATTCCATTAAATAATTTCACTTGAGAGTCAATGATATCAAAATTTTTCTCCAAAATAGAAACATATGGATCTAACCCAATTTCATACCAACTTAGAATGTGAGGAGGATCAAGATTATACTTCAAGAGTTAAGACATGTAGAAAAAATCTGGAATTCTTGTCAGCTGAACTCGAAATAGTAACCGATGAGCAACCTGTCTGAGCCACTCAGTGACCTCAAATGTTCCAACATATCTCAAAGCCAACTTCACCTATTTTACCAGGTGACGGTGACCCAACCTTGCCGAAAATTACATGAAAACCCATCCACCAATGGAAAACTCTAGAGTATGAAATCTCTGATTCTCATAAAATTTCCGTCAATTCTGTGAAGTAACTAGATGTCTATGTACATCCAGAATCTACACCGATGTCTCCTGAACCAATCTTGTTTCAACCAAAGCAACTCCTCCCACCTCATCCCAACATATAAGTGATCTACATGGGTGACCATACAATTCCTCAAAGGGATCTATTAGGATCAAATACCGATAACTATTATTATAAAAAAACTCACAGAGTCCCAAATGGATATCACATGATCCACTGAAATCCCAGAAACAAGAATAATGCTTCTCCTCCAAGATATGAATCACTCACTCTATCTGACTGTCTGTCCGTGGATGGAATGTTATGATCAACTTGTCCTGAGTTCCCAGCACCTCTTGGAGAAACCTACAGAACCTCAAGGTAAAATTAGGATCCCTCTCTAAAATAATTGTAGAAATAATTCCATGTAACCTCACAATCTATTTTATAAACAGCATACTCGTATCTTCAACCTTAGTGGCATCCTTGATCAGAATTAAATGAGAAGACTTCATCAACCAATAAATAACTAACCAGATATAATTCCTCCCTCGGGGTGTCTATGGTAATCCAACTTCAAAATCCATGGATACCTCATCTCATTTCGAGACTAGAACCAAAAGATAATGAAGCAAACCAGAGGGTCTCAAGTGTCGTGCCTTTATCCATTAACAACCTTAACAACGAGACACATAATCTACAATGTCACACTTCATACCCAACCACCATAATCGCCGTCTAATGTCATAATACATCTTCGTAGTTCAGGGATGAATGGACCATAAATAGATATGAAAAGTAAACAAGACTAAAATTTTCAAAGATGATGGGAAGGCAACCCGCTTCCCAAAGTGAATCAAACCATCTGAAGAAACAGACCAACCAAAAATCGTCTCCCCGCCATAAAGGCATTTTCAAACATTACTAAACTATTCATCCTACTGCTGACTCTTAAAATAGACTCCATGAGAGATGATGATAACTAAATACTAGTTAGAAACATATTTGAAACATCCCCAAGCATCTAGAAATAATTGGGTGAAAATACCCATAAGGTTCCACTCCTCCTTCGATTCTAGAACATCCTATGAGAGTATTTTCCTGCTAAGAGCATCTTCATTAATATTACCCTTCCTTGAGGTGAAGATGAAATCGAAGAAAAACATCTGATGGTATTCTACCCATATTCTATATCTGAGATTAATGTTCTTCTATGAAAATATATTGATGGAGTATCTGATTAATAAAATCCATAAAAACTATAAGATCTCTATTTAGTTCACAAGGAATCCAAAGATATTCGTAATGTACATTCCTACTCATGAAAGCCATGATTGGTATAGAAGACATCTGAATTCTGAGCTGATGATAACCCAACCGACGATCAATATTTGAAAATCAGTTTTTCCACAAGGACCGATAAAACAAGTCATCCACACGGGGAAAATGATATTTTTTCTTAACTATTACCAGATTCACCTTCATAAATTCCACACAAAATATAATTGACCATCTAACTTACTAGATAAGAGAATAGGGGATTCTCAAGGTGAAACACTAGGGATAAAAAAATATTTTTCCAATAGGTCATCCAATTGAATCATAAGCTCTTTCTGCTCTACTGGTTCCATACAATAAGATGGTATCAATGTCAGCTACGTACCTAGCACCAGGTCAATTGTAAACACTACCAATATCTCTATAGAGTACAAGTTGTTTGGGAAAATATCAGAAAATTCTTGAACAACAATGGTATGTTCTACAACAGAATAGATTCCATCGGGCTCACTTGCAATAACAGACAAAACAATCCTGAGCTCTAGGCGAGAAGGTTTTGCATGTCCAGAACATTGGTCCCACTCCTCCTAAAACACATGAGAGATCCCATCATCAACATGAAATAAAACAATCCAATGATAAAAATAAACATCATCTCAATGGGAAACAAATCAATCCATAATAGTGACGAAGTCAAATAGATCTAGATCAAGAATGAGAAAACCCCATACCAACTCCATATTTTCTAATGATAATGAAAAGGGACAATGAAACCCATGCTATCTTCTATTAGAAAGAGTTGTTTCTAACTAAATGAAAATTAACATAAGTCCTATTGGGATTTTAAGAATATAAAAAAAACATGAAGATATAAAACAGTGGTAGGTACCAGTGTCAAATAAAGCAATTGATACAGAATATGGAATAAAGATAATAACTCTCACTATTACTGGACCTGCACCGAATTATACTAGACACTCATCTACTACGTGAATTTTCTTCACTCCTGAGGTCTCTTGATGGATACCTATTTTTTTAGGATTTTTATTTCACCATTGTAGCCTTTGGAGCTGACGAACCCTAAACATAACAAGGAATAGTCATAACTGGACAAAAGTGTTGTAAATGACCGACACATCCATAGTTGTTGCATGTCTTTCTGGGAATAGGGAAAAAAATTATGCTGTGTCCAAAATTTACCCAATGATAGAATATAATTGGCACACTAATATATTTAGAAGATGGTACATAGGAGGCTCGCTATTGAGACCCACCTCAATAACTTCTATGATGATCCTACCACTTCTTTTTCTTCCCATGAATGCCATAAAACTTCCACTAGATGGAAGAGAAGGGTTGGGAAAACAAAAATTTCCCACCATATCCATCTCTTAAATTATATTTCTATCTACCATATCTATATAGGTTTAAAGTTTCAGCATAAATAAATGTGATCTTATATTTGGTTGCAAACACTGTAGGTACTTCTAATCATTTATGTGGTCATTCGTTGCTACATTCGGAGAAAAAAGATACATACTCAGAAAATTGATCGGTGTTTGAAAACATCGAACAATCTCCTTTTTCCAATGATAGAAACTCCAAAGACATTTCCAACATCAGGGACTCTGTGAAAAATTTCTAGAAGAACAAGGTTTTGAAACCCTTCTAATCCAAGTCTACATGTCGATCTTCCTGGACCGTAGAATCACACCATCGCTAACTAGTACCCTTGAGCCTAAATTCCCTACACTTCACCTTGATATTATCTAGTGTCTCTAAGAATTCAAATATCTGATCGATTGTAACACCCGAGACTTTTATGTTATATAAATCATCAAAGGAATCTTTTTCTACACAACACTTGCTTGGCTTGCTTTACACGCAATCACGACCTTTCTCGATAGCTTGCGTCGTAGGCAATACCGAGTATCACTAAACAATATGCTATTAAAACTAGCCGTTATGAATAGTAATAACCACTTTTTGAAATATTATAAATTTTATTTTTCAAAATGGACTTCATTTTTGGACTCAGAATATCGAAATTAGCCTAGGGTGAAATTTTGGTATTTTTCTGAAAACTTTCAATTTTTGATGAATAGTGAAACCTCTAAGTGGTAGGTTAAAAACTGAATTTTGCATAAAACATAATTTTACCGCTTCTGTGAATGGAATTTCAAAAATCCGAGAGACACGGTTAATATCAAGGACTAAAATGTGGTTCAATGAGATGAAAATAATTTTTTGGTGAATAGTAACTTTTACTTTTTTTACCGCGGTTAATAGTAAATAGGGTAACTAAGGGTAAATATGATATTAATATTACCCTAACACATGTCCTAATTCTATTGGACAAGTGTAATTCGACCAAAAACAAACTTAGGAATAAAATATGACCATTTGGCCCACTTGGATTAGATTAGGACATTTATTATTAATTTTTTTAAAGAATGGTTAAAATAGTTAAAATCAAAGTTTAATAAGTAAATCATTTTTAATATGGGGTTATACATAAGATAAATTCGACTATAAATATTCATTAGAAATCTAAGAAGATTTCCTACATAATGGTATTTTATTTGTAATTTTTAGACATTAGATAATTTAATTTATTTATGACACAATGATGATGCAGTAATTATCTTGTTAATGAAATATTGACATAATTGATGTTATAAACACAAAAATAAATGTAATTTGAGACTTTTTATGAATTAAACTAATTTTCTAGGTTACTATGATATATTAGTGTTGATTTAATCAACTTGGTTCGAACATATAATTCTGTTATGACTTTCACAAAAATCATATATCAAATAGTGTCAAAATTGACACAAAATAGTTTTTAAATCAAATATTATATTATTAATTGTTATTTTATTCCTAAAAATCTAAGGTTCGGCCAAATGACTTAGATAAGGATATATATATTAATAATAAACAATTTGGGGTTCGTTTGGCATGTTATAGTAAGTGTATTAACCATATAGTGAAAGAAAACAAAAAGACACGGTAAAAGTTAAATTAATTAACTTAGAGTTAAATCTAATTGATAAGGTTACAATAATACCCTAAACTTGTCTAAATCCTATTGGTTGATAGGATTTCGACCCATCCCCACTTTAGCTTCGAAATAAGACCCTTTGGAACCATTATAAACCGATTTTAACTTTAATATAAAATAATATTTTGAGATATTCCTAAGGTGCCCCTCTCCTCCCTTATAAAAGGGCACCTCCTCCCCCTCCTCCTCACACCAAATTGAGCTCTCAATCTCGGCCAACCCCTGCCATTTTCTCCTCTCCACTTCCCTAGAATAATCCTAGAGGTCCTGGTCTTCTCCAAAGACCAATCTTAGTTCCTTAAGTGGAGGATTCAAAGAGGCGTTCCAAAGAAGAGGTAATATCCATTACCGATCTTTTCAATTTCTTCCGTCTTCAACTTCTTATTCTTTAGTTGTTTCATGATAAAGTAATAACATCAGTATTACTTACATACTTATATGTTATTATAAATATGAAACAACCCTAATTCACCTTCTATCCATCCTATGGAAAAATGAAATCACCGCGCGTGCGTACGTACAGAATACCATCTCCACGCCGTGGTGTAATCTATTTTCCACCATCACATTACAAGGATGAGTATAATGGTGTAATGAGTAACTATATATGATTATTATGAAGTAATATTGATACTGAAATAATATATATATATACTCCAATACAATTCCACGATCATAGGAACGATATCATCACTCGTGCGTACGTACGGAATACCGTCTCCACGATGTGATGCGACTCGTTCTACATGATCTTCATTTCATAATGATTATATAAATGAATTGAATGAATGAATATGGTATATACTACACTAATACCATTCTGGAAATGAATTATCTATAACCTAAAGATAAGAATAAGAATTTATTCGACAAAACACGCATAAGAACAAAAGGCAATAAAGACCCGAGTAACAAGTAACAATGAAATATTTCTAACAAGAAGCTAAGAATATGACAATATATGATATCATATCAATATGTATGATTCTGGAATAAGTCAGTAACACTATTTAAACCATTATACAGGAGCTTCGGACACGTACAAAGAAAATCGGACCTAAGGTAAGGGAAATATCACAATCTCATTTTTATTCGAGATTGTTTATTCGTAAGTATCTACTGGGGTGTATTTTATCATCCACATCCATGTTCCCTCAATATGTAATATTGTTTCCATCCACTTTCAATAGTTTAAATACAATTTTACCCTTAGGTGAGTTTTTAGTAAAGAATATGAAAGGAATCTTTTGTCGTTTTTCCGTACGAGGTACTTTTTGACTTTTCCGACAAAAGTACGAAGAATGTTTTTTTAACTTATACGGCATGAATGGATTTTTAAAACATTATTTCCAAGAAGCTTCCTTTACAAGTTTTCAAGTTTATATTTAATCAACTTCTTTTAGTTTATAATTGTATGACATGTTAAGAAAAGAAAAGAGTTTTTGAAGAAGAAAGGATATTTTCCTCAAGAATGGAGTTCAAGTGTTTTATCAAAATTATTTTCCATCTAAGATAATAAAGGGTTATGTTTTTATCCCTATTATTACATTGATTTGATTATGTTGTAAGTGAATTATTTTTATGAAGTCATTTACCTTTTTTGATTTGTTTTTGATGTCATGATGTTTCAAGAATCCCATTTTTATTACATGTGTTATGTGATGATGTATGATTTATGATTTTATGTGGCACACATAAGAAAGGATTCATTATAAGATGGGTGGGACCTATATCTCCCTCCAATGCATTGGGTAAATACTTTATATCTCATGAGATAGACATGGCTGGAACGGAAGGTTATTTCGGTTCAGTGATACAGGACTGAAACGAGGAGTGAACTCGGTTCAGAAAGGGACTTTGTCCACTAAGATAGTCTTGGGAATGAGTCATGACTAACAAGAAATGATTTTCCATGATAATGTGTGCATGCCACAAAGTTTCAAGTTTTATGTTATGATTATGGGGATCTCATTTTCACTTCTATGATTTGTTCCATGTTAAGATATTATGATCTCTTTTGCAGGTTATGATTTTCAAAAAGATATGATATGATTTTTATTTCCTTTATTTGCCCTTGTTGAGAATTTGAGCTCACCCTTTTATGTTTTCTTTTCCCCAGGTTAGGAAGATGGATATTAAGTAGAATATGCTAAAAGGGACCCTAGATATGATGAAATAAATGGGAGACACTATAGAAGATTTATGAACCAGTTGTTTATGTTTCCCAGTTTCTAAAGACACTATACCTATACGGTCCTTTGTGGTTTTGTCATATGTTGTAATAAGTGTGCTTCAATTTTGAAGTATTAACAATGTATGTAAAGTATGGGTCGTTATAGTTGGTATCAGAGGAAAGGTATAGTCAACCTTTGGAAACTAGGATGTGAAAGCCTTAGTAAGAACCCTAAGGTTAAGTCTAAGCATAGAACACAATCTTAGTGTTTTAGAAAGGGTCTTGAAAAACCTAGGATAAGACCATAAGCATGAAAATTTTATTCTTGAATTATGTGGTTTCCTATTATAATTAGTGTTGCTCACACTATTCTTCTTGGTTTTAGTCAATGGCTGGAACCCGAAGGAACCGTGTTAATGCGGAATGCGATGGGCAATGCAATGATTGTCCCACTGAGCAACCAAACGATATGGGAGTTGGAATGCAAAATCTTGTATCCATGCTCACACAACTTTCTCAAGCTATGAATCATGCAGGATTTCCAAACGAGCAAAGGAGGGAGCAACATTCTGTTGAATCCTTCATGAGGCAGCGTCCACCTTCTTTTAGCGGGTCTACTGATCCATTAGTTGCTGAACAATGGATTAGTACTACTGAAAAGATATTTTCATTTCTTCAATGTTCTGAACATGATAAATTCATCCTAGCAGTGTATCGTTTGGAAGGAGACGCTGATCAATGGTGGAATCTTGTTAAGAATACGAGGCAAAGGGATGAAATTGAGTCTATGGAATGGGACGAGTTCAAGAACTTATTTTTCAATAAGTACTTCCCTCGTATTCTCCGAACAAAGATGGAGAAAGAGTTTCTTGAACTGAAGCAAAGGGATGATGAATCTGTTGGTACCTATGAAGCAAATTTTACAAGACTTGCAAGGTACGCTTCTGGTATTATTATCCAACCTGAGAGTAAGATCGATCGATTCTTTAGTGGCTTAAAACCAAGTCTTCGAAGGGCGTTAGCCATAAGGGACTTCAATAGCTACGAGAAAATAGTTTGATGTGCTCTCAAAGTCGAGATGGAGATTGGAATAACCCATCAGTCACATGGGTTTGATAAGAAGAGGAAGATGGAATTCAAAGAAAAATCTAAAGAGCACACTGAAAAGAAGATGAACTTTCCCTTATGCTCAAAGTGTGAAAAGAAACATGGAGGGAGTTGTCTTAAAGGGACAAGTAATTGTTTCAAATGTGGAAAGGAAGGTCGTCGGGCATTTGAATGCCGTGATAATGGGAAGAAGATGTCTAATGATGCAAACAAAGGAAGGGATACACAGAATGATCCTACTACACTTCAATGTTTCAAGTGCAAGGAGATGGGGCATTATGCCAATCAATGCCCAAATCCAAGGGTTGATGATGATGGTCGACGTCAACAAAATATTAAGGCTAAAGACAAAGGAAAGTCACATGCAATTTCTATCAGCGATGTGGAGTATGATAACGAAGTGGTGAAAGGTACACTTACCATCCACTCTAAAGTAGCAAATGTTTTATTTGATTCTGGATCCACCCACTCTTTTATTTCTAAAGAATTTTCTAAGGGTATCACCATATTACCTCACCAATTAGATGTTGAGTTAGCTGTGACAACACCTAATGGCACAACAGTCGCATCAGAAGTTTATAATTCTTCTCCGATCGAAGTTTGTGGGAAAGTGCTTCCTGCAAATCTTGTGATCCTTCCTTTAGTGGAATTTGATGTGATTCTTGGCATGGATTGGCTTTCTCTACATGGAGATCATATCAATTGCCAAAGAAGGGAAGTCACATTTCATATTCCAGATAAATCTACGATCGTATATCAATGCAAGGATGAACATAACCTTCCAGTGGAAATTTCTTCCATCTTATGGGTATTGATTCCACTAAATGAAGGTTATTTATCTCAAATAGTTGGTGAGAAACTCACGATTAAGAATATGCCCATCGTACGTGAGTTTGATGATGTCTTTCCGGAGGAATTACCGGGTCTTCCACCAAATCGTGATGTTGAGTTTTCAATAGAACTCGTACCGGGTGCTTTGCCTATTTCAAAGACACCTTATAGAATGGCCCCAATTGAGTTGCAGGAATTGAAGAAGCAACTCCAAGAGAATCTTGATAAGGGATTCATACGCCCTAGTGCGTCACCTTGGGGAGCACCTGTTCTATTTGTTAAGAAGAAAGATGGATCAATGAGACTCTGCATTGATTATCGAGAACTTAACAAGATCACTATCAAGAACAAATATCCTCTCCCACGAATTGATGACTTATTTGACCAACTACGCGGAGCTCAATACTTTTCCAAGATTGATCTTCGTTCAGGGTATCATCAATTAACGGTCAAAAGGGAGGATATACCAAAGACGACTTTCCGTACAAGGTATGGACACTATGAATTTATAGTGATGCCATTTGGTCTTACTAATGCCCCTGCTATCTTCATGGATCTAATGAATAGAGTCTTTAGAGACTATCTTGATCAATTTGTGGTAGTCTTTATAGACGGTATTCTTGTCTATTCAAAGAGCAAGGAAGAGCATGAAGATCAATTGAGAATTATATTGAAGACCCTGAGAAAAGAGAAGCTTTATGCCAAATTTACCAAGTGTGAATTTTGGCTTCAAAAAGTTGCATTTTTGGGTAACATAATCTCAAAAGAGGGGATATCTATGGATCCAGCAAAAACAGAGGTTATCGAAAGATGGTCGAGACCAACAACGGTAACTGAGATTCGAAGTTTTCTTGGTTTGGCTGGATATTATCGACGTTTTGTAAAAGATTTTTCACGATTATCTAATCCACTCACCAAGTTGACTCGGAAAGGAGTTAAGTTTGTCTGGACAGAGGAATGTGAAGAGAATTTCAAGGAGTTGAAAAGAAGGTTATCTAGTGCACCTGTGCTCACACTGCCTTGTAGTGCAGAAAGGTTTGTGATTTACAGTGATGCATCCAAGAAGGGATTCGGGTGTGTTCTTATGGAAAATGATATAGTGATAGCTTATGCCTCACGACAGTTGAAAATCCATGAGCAAAATTACCCAACACATGATTTGGAGTTGGCTGCGGTAATCTTTGCATTAAAGATTTGGAGGCATTACCTTTATGGTGAAAGGTGTGATATTTATACTGATCATAAAAGTTTATAGTATATTTTCACACAAAAGGAGTTGAATATGCGTCAAAGAAGATGGTTGGAGCTGATTAAGGATTATGACTGCTCAATCCATTACCACCCTGGGAAAGCAAACAAGGTGGCAGATGCATTAAGTCGACAAGACCATGCTAGTTTATCCATGATGAGGATCACAAAAGATCCAATATTTATGGATTTACAAAGGATGGATCTTGGACTTATAATGGAAGGGGAAAAATCTTATCTTTATCAAATGAATGTTCAACCATCTATACATGTGAAGATTAAAGATGCACAGAAAGAAGATGTCGAGTTACAAAAGAAGGTGAGAAATGAACCTGAATTCAACCTTGATTGTGATGGGATAATAAAGTTCAGGAATCGGGTTTGCGTTCCTCCCATCCCTGAATTAAAGAAGGAGCTGCTGGATGAGGCTCATAGTTCATCATTCTCTATTCATCCTGGAAGCACGAAGATGTATAGGGACCTGAAAGAGTACTTCTGGTGGGATGGCATGAAAAGAGATGTTGTTGAATATGTCTCTCGATGCTTGGTTTGTCAACAAGTTAAAGCTGATAGACAGAAGTCTAAGGGGATGTTACAACCATTACCCATACCCGAATGGAAATGGGAAAACATCACTATGGACTTTGACACAGGACTTCCTAAGACATCCAAAGGCAATAATGCTATCTGGGTCATAGTTGATCGTCTTACAAAGTCTACACACTTCATTGCTATTAGAGAGGATTTCTCTCTAGATCAGCTTGCCAGGATATATGTAAAGGAAGTGGTAAGATTGCATGGAGTACCACTTTCTATTATATCTGATCGGGATCCGAGATTTACCTCGAAGTTCTGGCGAAGTCTTCAGCATACTCTGGATACAGAGTTGAGTTTCAGCACTGCTTATCATCCCCAGACAGACGGTCAGTCTGAGAGAACAATTCAAACCCTAGAAGATATGTTGAGAGCTTGCTCTATGGATTTCAAAGGAGGTTGGGATCAACACCTGCCTTTGGTGGAATTTTCTTATAATAATAGCTTTCACTCCAGTATTCAGATGGCTCCTTATGAAGCTCTCTATGGAAAGAAATGCAGGACTCCAACTTGCTGGGATGAAGTTGGGGAAAGAAAGCTGTTAGGACCTGATCTCGTTGATGAAATGGCAGAAAAGGTCAGATCTATTCAACAACACATAAGAGCAGCTCAGAGTCGACAGAAAATTTATGCCGACAACCGAAGAAAAGACCTAGAGTTCGAAGTGGGTGATAAAGTGTTCTTACAAATATCTCCCTGGAAGAGGGTTATGAGATTTGGAAAGAAGGGGAAGTTGAGCCCTAGATATATCAGTCCTTTCGAAATACCGGATCGTGTTGGGAAGGTAGCTTACCGATTGGCGCTTCCACCGAATCTCTCTCAAGTTCACGATGTGTTCCATGTATCTCTCCTGAGAAAGTACATACCAGATCCTTCACATGTACTCAGCTCAGAAGTTGTACTGCTGGAGCAAGATCTTTCTTATGAAGAACAGCCGATAGAGATTCTGGAACGTAGCGGAAAAGTCCTACGAAACAAGACCACTCGCTTGGTGAAAGTTTTATGGAGGAACCACCAACTTGAAGAAGCTACATGGGAGCTTGAGGATATGATGAGGGAGAAGTATCCTCATCTGTTTGTTACAAAGTGACGAATTTCGAGGGCGAAATTCTTTTTAAGGGGGGTATAATGTAACACCCGAGACTTTTATTTTATATAAATCATCAAAGGAATCTTTTTCTACACAACACTTGCTTGGCTTTCTTTACACGCAATCGCGACCTTTCTCGATAGCTTGCGTCGTACGCAATACCGAGTTTCACTAAACAACAATATGCTATTAAAACTAGCCGTTATGAATAGTAATAACCACTTTTTGAAATTTTATAAATTTTATTTTTCAAAATGGACTTCATTTTTGGACTCAGAATATCGAAATTAGCCTAGGGTGAAATTTTGGTATTTTTCTGAAAACATTCAATTTTTGATGAATAGTGAAACCACTAAGTGGTAGGTTAAAAACTGAATTTTGCATAAAACTTAATTTTACCGCTTCTGTGAATGGAATTTCAAAAATCCGAGAGACACGGTTAATATCAAGGACTAAAATGTGGTTCAATGAGATGAAAATAATTTTTTGGTGAATAGTGATTTTTACTTTTTTACCGCGGTTAATAGTAAATAGGGTAACTAAGGGTAAATATGAAATTAATATTACCCTAACACATGTCCTAATTCTATTGGACAAGTGTAATTCGACCAAAAACAAACTTAGGAATAAAATATGACCATTTGGCCCACTTGGATTAGATTAGGACATTTATTATTAATTTTTTTAAAGAAGGGTTAAAATAGTTAAAATCAAAGTTTAATAAGTAAATCATTTTTAATATGGGGTTATACATAAGATAAATTCGACTATAAATATTCATTAGAAATCTAAAAAGATTTCCTACATAATGGTATTTTATTTGTAATTTTTAGACATTAGATAATTTAATTTATTTATGACACAAAGATGATGCAGTAATTATCTTGTTAATGAAATATTGACATAATTGATGTTATAAACACCAAAATAAATGTAATTTGAGACTTTTTATGAATTAAACTAATTTTCTAGGTTACTATGATATATTATTGTTGATTTCATCAACTTGGTTTGAACATATAATTCTGTTATGACTTTCACAAAAATCATATATCAAATAGTGTCAAAATTGACACAAAATAGTTTTTAAATCAAATATTATATTATTAATTGTTATTTTATTCCTAAAAATCTAAGGTTCCGCCAAATGACTTAGATAAGGATATATATATTAATAATAAACAATTTGGGGTTCGTTTGGCATGTTATAGTATGTGTATTAACCATATAGTGAAAGAAAACAAAAAGACACGGTAAAAGTTAAATTAATTAACTTAGAGTTAAATCTAATTGATAAGGTTACAATAATACCCTAAACTTGTCTAAATCCTATTGGTTGATAGGATTTCGACCCATCCCCACTTTAGCTTCGAAATAAGACCCTTTGGAACCATTATAAACCGATTTTAACTTTAATATAAAATAATATTTTGAGATATTCCTAAGGTGCCCCTCTCCTCCCTTATAAAAGGGCACCTCCTCCCCCTCCTCCTCACACCAAATTGAGCTCTCATGCTCGGCCAACCCCTGCCATTTTCTCCTCTCCACTTCCCTAGAATAATCCTAGAGGTCCTGGTCTTCTCCAAAGACCAATCTTAGTTCCTTAAGTGGAGGATTCAAAGAGGCGTTCCAAAGAAGAGGTAATATCCATTACCGATCTTTTCAATTTCTTCCGTCTTCAACTTCTTATTCTTTAGTTGTTTCATGATAAAGTAATAACATCAGTATTACTTACATACTTATATGTTATTATAAATATGAAACAACCCTAATTCACCTTCTATCCATCCTATGGAAAAATGAAATCACCGCGCGTGCGTACGTACGGAATACCATCTCCACGCCGTGGTGTAATCTATTTTCCACCATCACATTACAAGGATGGGTATAATGGTGTAATGAGTAACTATATATGATTATTATGAAGTAATATTTATACTGAAATAATATATATATATACTCCAACACAATTCCACGATCATAGGAACGATATCATCACTCGTGCGTACGTACGGAATACCGTCTCCACGATGTGATGCGACTCGTTCTACATGATCTTCATTTCATAATGATTATATAAATGAATTGAATGAATGAATATGGTATATACTACACTAATACCATTCTGGAAATGAATTATCTATAACCTAAAGATAAGAATAAGAATTTATTCGACAAAACACGCATAAGAACAAAAGGCAATAAAGACCTGAGTAACAAGTAACAATGAAATATTTCTAACAAGAAGCTAAGAATATGACCATATATGATATCATATCAATATGTATGATTCTGGAATAAGTCAATAACACTATTTAAACCATTACACAGGAGCTTCAGACACGTACAAATAAAATCGGACCTAAGGTAAGGGAAATATCACAATCTCATTTTTATTCGAGATTGTTTATTCGTAAGTATCTACTGGGGTGTATTTTATCATCCACATCCATGTTCCCTCAATATGTAATATTGTTTCCATCCACTTGCAATAGTTTAAATACAATTTTACCCTTAGGTGAGTTTTTAGTAAAGAATATGAAAGGAATCTTTTGTCGTTTTTCCGTACGAGGTACTTTTTGACTTTTCCGACAAAAGTACGAAGAATGTTTTTTTTAACTTATACGGCATGAATGGATTTTTAAAACATTATTTCCAAGAAGCTTCCTTTACAAGTTTTCAAGTTTATTTTTAATCAACTTCTTTTAGTTTATAATTGTATGACATGTTAAGAAAAGAAAAGAGTTTTTGAAGAAGAAAGGATATTTTCCTCAAGAATGGAGTTCAAGTGTTTTATCAAAATTATTTTCCATCTAAGATAATAAAGGGTTCTGTTTTTATCCCTATTATTACATTGATTTGATTATGTTGTAAGTGAATTATTTTTATGAAGTCATTTACCTTTTATGATTTGTTTTTGATGTCATGATGTTTCAAGAATCCCATTTTTATTACATGTGTTATGTGATGATGTATGATTTATGATTTTATGTGGCACACATAAGAAAGGATTCATTATAAGATGGGTGGGACCTATATCTCCCTCCAATGCATTGGGTAAATACTTTATATCTCATGAGATAGACATGGCTGGAACGGAAGGTTATTTCGGTTCAGTGATACCGGACTGAGACGAGGAGTGAACTCGGTTCAGAAAGGGACTTTGTCCACTAAGATAGTCTTGGCAATGAGTCATGACTAACCAGAAATGATTTTCCATGATAATGTGTGCATGCCACAAAGTTTCAAGTTTTATGTTATGATTATGGGGATCTCATTTTCACTTCTATGATTTGTTCCATGTTAAGATATTATGATCTCTTTTGCAGGTTATGATTTTCAAAAAGATATGATATGATTTTTATTTCCTTTATTTGCCCTTGTTGAGCATTTGAGCTCACCCTTTTATGTTTTCTTTTCCCCAGGTTAGGAATATGGATATTAAGTAGAATATACTAAAAGGGACCCTAGATATGATGAAATAAATGGGAGACACTTTAGAAGATTTATGAACCAGTTGTTTATGTTTCCCAGTTTCTAAAGACACTATACCTATACGGTCCTTTGTGGTTTTGTCATATGTTGTAATAAGTGTGCTTCAATTTTGAAGTATTAACAATGTATGTAAAGTATGGGTCGTTATAGTTGGTATCAGAGGAAAGGTATAGTCAACCTTTGGAAACTAGGATGTGAAAGCCTTAGTAAGAACCCTAAGGATAAGTCTAAGCATAGAACACAATCTTAGTGTTTTAGAAAGGGTCTTGAATAACCTAGGATAAGACCATAAGCATGAAAATTTTATTCTTGAATTATGTGGTTTCCTATTATAATTAGTGTTTCTCACACTATTCTTCTTGGTTTTAGTCAATGGCTGGAACCCGAAGGAACCGTGTTAATGCGGAATGCGATGGGCAATGCAATGATTGTCCCACTGAGCAACCAAACGATATGGGAGCTGGAATGCAAAATCTTGTAGCCATGCTCACACAACTTTCTCAAGCTATGAATCATGCAGGATTTCCAAACGAGCAAAGGAGGTAGCAACATTCTGTTGAATCCTTCATGAGGCAGCGTCCACCTTCTTTCAGCGGGTCTACTGATACATTAGTTGCTGAACAATGGATTAGTACTACTGAAAAGATATTTTCAGTTCTTCAATGTTCTGAACATGATAAAGTCATCCTAGCAGTGTATCGTTTGGAAGGAGACGCTGATCAATGGTGGAATCTTGTTAAGAATACGAGGCAAAGGGATGAAATTGAGTCTATGGAATGGGACGAGTTCAAGAACTTATTTTTCAATAAGTACTTCCCTCGTATTCTCCGAACAAAGATGGAGAAAGAGTTTCTTGAACTGAAGCAAAGGGATGATGAATCTGTTGGTACCTATGAAGCAAATTTTACAAGACTTGCAAGGTACGCTTCTGGTATTATTATCCAACCTGAGAGTAAGATCGATCGATTCTTTAGTGTCTTAAAACCAAGTCTTCGAAGGGCGTTAGCCATAAGGGACTTCAATAGCTACGAGGAAATAGTTCGATGTGCTCTCAAAGTCGAGATGGAGATTGGAATAACCCATCAGTCACATGGGTTTGATAAGAAGAGGAAGATGGAATTCAAAGAAAAATCTAAAGAGCACACTGAAAAGAAGATGAACTTTCCCTTATGCTCAAAGTGTGAAAAGAAACATGGAGGGAGTTGTCTTAAAGGGACAAGTAAATGTTTCAAATGTGGAAAGGAAGGTCGTCGGGCATTTGAATGCCGCGATAATGGGAAGAAGATGTCTAATGATGCAAACAAAGGAAGGGATACACAGAATGATCCTACTACACTTCAATGTTTCAAGTGCAAGGAGATGGGGCATTATGCCAATCAATGCCCAAATCCAAGGGTTGATGATGATGGTCGACGTCAACAAAATATTAAGGCTAAAGACAAAGGAAAGTCACATGCAATTTCTATCAGCGATGTGGAGTATGATAACGAAGTGGTGAAAGGTACACTTACCATCCACTCTAAAGTAGCAAATGTTTTATTTGATTCTGGATCCACCCACTCTTTTATTTCTAAAGAATTTTCTAAGGGTATCACCATATTACCTCAACAATTAGATGTTGAGTTAGCTGTGACAACACCTAATGGCACAACAGTCGCATCAGAAGTTTATAATTCTTCTCTGATCGAAGTTTGTGGGAAAGTGCTTCCTGCAAATCTTGTGATCCTTCCTTTAGTGGAATTTGATGTGATTCTTGGCATGGATTGGCTTTCTCTACATGGAGCTCATATCAATTGCCAAAGAAGGGAAGTCACATTTCATATTCCAGATAAATCTACGATCGTATATCAATGCAAGGATGAACATAACCTTCCAGTGGAAATTTCTTCCATCTTATGGGTATTGATTCCACTAAATGAAGGTTATTTATCTCAAATAGTTGGTGAGAAACTCACGATTAAGAATATGCCCATCGTACGGGAGTTTGATGATGTCTTTCCGGAGGAATTACCGGGTCTTCCACCAAATCGTGATGTTGAGTTTTCAATAGAACTCATACCGGGTGCTTTGCCTATTTCAAAGACACCTTATAGAATGGCCCCAATTGAGTTGCAGGAATTGAAGAAGCAACTCCAAGAGAATCTTGATAAGGGATTCATACGCCCTAGTGCGTCACCTTGGGGAGCACCTGTTCTATTTGTTAAGAAAAAAGATGGATCAATGAGACTCTGCATTGATTATCGAGAACTTAACAAGATCACTATCAAGAACAAATATCCTCTCCCACGCATTGATGACTTATTTGACCAACTACGCGGAGCTCAATACTTTTCCAAGATTGATCTTCGTTCAGGGTATCATCAATTAAGGGTCAAAAGGGAGGATATACCAAAGACGACTTTCCGTACAAGGTATGGACACTATGAATTTATAGTGATTCCATTTGGTCTTACTAATGCCCCTGCTATCTTCATGGATCTAATGAATAGAGTCTTTAGAGACTATCTTGATCAATTTGTGGTAGTCTTTATAGACGATATTCTTGTCTATTCAAAGAGCAAGGAAGAGCATGAAGATCAATTGATAATTATATTGAAGACCCTGAGAAAAGAGAAGCTTTATGCCAAATTTACCAAGTGTGAATTTTGGCTTAAAAAAGTTGCATTTTTGGGTCACATAATCTCAAAAGAGGGGATATCTGTGGATCCAGCAAAAACAGAGGTTATCGAAAGATGGTCGAGACCAACAACGGTAACTGAGATTCGAAGTTTTCTTGGTTTGGCTGGATATTATCGACGTTTTGTAAAAGATTTTTCACGATTATCTAATCCACTCACCAAGTTGACTCGGAAAGGAGTTAAGTTTGTCTGGACCGAGGAATGTGAAGAGAATTTCAAGGAGTTGAAAAGAAGGTTATCTAGTGCACCTGTTCTCACACTGCCTTGTAGTGGAGAAAGGTTTGTGATCTACAGTGATGCATCCAAGAAGGGATTGGGGTGTGTTCTTATGCAAAATGATATAGTGATAGCTTATGCCTCACAACAGTTGAAAATCCATGAGCAAAATTACCCAACACATGATTTGGAGTTGGCTGCGGTAATCTTTGCATTAAAGATTTGGAGGCATTACCTTTATGGTGAAAGGTGTGATATTTATACTGATCATAAAAGTTTATAGTATATTTTCACACAAAAGGAGTTGAATATGCGTCAAAGAAGATGGTTGGAGCTGATTAAGGATTATGACTGCTCAATCCATTACCACCCTGGGAAAGCAAACAAGGTGGCAGATGCATTAAGTTGACAAGACCATGCTAGTTTATCCATGATGAGGATCACAAAAGATCCAATATTTATGGATTTACAAAGGATGGATCTTGGAATTATAATGGAAGGGGAAAAATCTTATCTTTATCAAATGAATGTTCAACCATCTATACATGTGAAGATTAAAGATGCACAGAAAGAAGATGTCGAGTTACAAAAGAAGGTGAGAAATGAACCTGAATTCAACCTTGATTGTGATGGGATAATAAAGTTCAGGAATCGGGTTTGCGTTCCTCTCATCCCTGAATTAAAGAAGGAGCTGCTGGATGAGGCTCATAGTTCATCATTCTCTATTCATCCTGGAAGCACGAAGATGTATAGGGACCTGAAAGAGTACTTCTGGTGGGATGGCATGAAAAGAGATGTTGTTGAATATGTCTCTCGATGCTTGGTTTGTCAACAAGTTAAAGCTGATAGACAGAAGTCTAAGGGGATGTTACAACCATTACCCATACCCGAATGGAAATGGGAAAACATCACTATGGACTTTGACACAGGACTTCCTAAGACATCCAAAGGCAATAATGCTATCTGGGTCATAGTTGATCGTCTTACAAAGTCTACACACTTCATTGCTATTAGAGAGGATTTCTCTCTAGATCAGCTTGCCAGGATATATGTAAAGGAAGTGGTAAGATTGCATGGAGTACCACTTTCTATTATATCTGATCGGGATCCGAGATTTACCTTGAAGTTCTGGCGAAGTCTTCAACATACTCTGGATACAGAGTTGAGTTTCAGCACTGCTTATCATCCCCAGACAGACGGTCAGTCTGAGAGAACAATTCAAACCCTAGAAGATATGTTGAGAGCTTGCTCTATGGATTTCAAAGGAGGTTGGGATCAACACCTACCTTTGGTGGAATTTTCTTATAATAATAGCTTTCACTACAGTATTCAGATGGCTCCTTATGAAGCTCTCTATGGAAAGAAATGCAGGACTCCAACTTGCTGGGATGAAGTTGGGGAAAGAAAGCTGTTAGGACCTGATCTCGTTGATGAAATGGCAGAAAAGGTCAGATCTATTCAACAACACATAAGAGCAGCTCAGAGTCGACAGAAAATTTATGCCGACAACCGAAGAAAAGACCTAGAGTTTGAAGTGGGTGATAAAGTGTTCTTACGAATATCTCCCTGGAAGAGGGTTATGAGATTTGGAAAGAAGGGGAAGTTGAGCCCTAGATATATCAGTCCTTTCGAAATACCGGATCGTGTTGGGAAGGTAGCTTACCGATTGGCGCTTCCACCGAATCTCTCTCAAGTTCACGATGTGTTCCATGTATCTCTCCTGAGAAAGTACATACCAGATCATTCACTTGTACTCAGCTCAAAAGTTGTACTGCTGGAGCAAGATCTTTCTTATGAAGAACAGCCGATAGAGATTCTGGAACGTAGCGAAAAAGTCCTACGAAACAAGACCACTCGCTTGGTGAAAGTTTTATGGAGGAACCACTAACTTGAAGAAGCTACATGGGAGCTTGAGGATATGATGAGGGAGAAGTATCCTCATCTGTTTGTTACAAAGTGACGAATTTCGAGGGCGAAATTCTTTTTAAGGGGGGTAGAATGTAACACCCGAGACTTTTATGTTATATAAATCATCAAAGGAATCTTTTTCTACACAACACTTGCTTGGCTTGCTTTACACGCAATCGCGACCTTTCTCGATAGCTTGCGTCGTACGCAATACCGAGTTTCACTAAACAACAATATGCTATTAAAACTAGCCGTTATGAATAGTAATAACCACTTTTTGAAATTTTATAAATTTTATTTTTCAAAATGGACTTCATTTTTGGACTCAGAATATCGAAATTAGCCTAGGGTGAAATTTTGGTATTTTTCTGAAAACATTCAATTTTTGATGAATAGTGAAACCACTAAGTGGTAGGTTAAAAACTGAATTTTGCATAAAACTTAATTTTACCGCTTCGGTAAATGGAATTTCAAAAATCCGAGAGACACGGTTAATATCAAGGACTAAAATGTGGTTCAATGAGATGAAAATAATTTTTTGGTGAATAGTAATTTTTACTTTTTTTACCGCGGTTAATAGTAAATAGGGTAACTAAGGGTAAATATGATATTAATATTACCCTAACACATGTCCTAATTCTATTGTACAAGTGTAATTCGACCAAAAACAAACTTAGGAATAAAATATGACCATTTGGCCCACTTGGATTAGATTAGGACATTTATTATTAATTTTTTTAAAGAAGGGTTAAAATAGTTAAAATCAAAGTTTAATAAGTAAATCATTTTTAATATGGGGTTATACATAAGATAAATTCGACTATAAATATTCATTAGAAATATAAAAAGATTTCCTACATAATGGTATTTTATTTGTAATTTTTAGACATTAGATAATTTAATTTATTTATGACACAAAGATGATGCAGTAATTATCTTGTTAATGAAATATTGACATAATTGATGTTATAAACACCAAAATAAATGTAATTTGAGACTTTTTATGAATTAAACTAATTTTCTAGGTTACTATGATATATTAGTGTTGATTTAATCAACTTGGTTCGAACATATAATTCTGCTATGACTTTCACAAAAATCATATATCAAATAGTGTCAAAATTGACACAAAATAGTTTTTAAATCAAATATTATATTATTAATTGTTATTTTATTCCTAAAAATCTAAGGTTCCGCCAAATGACTTAGATAAGGATATATATATTAATAATAAACAATTTGGGGTTCGTTTGGCATGTTATAGTAAGTGTATTAACCATATAGTGAAAGAAAACAAAAAGACACGGTAAAAGTTAAATTAATTAACTTAGAGTTAAATCTAATTGATAAGGTTACAATAATACCCTAAACTTGTCTAAATCCTATTGGTTGATAGGATTTCGACCCATCCCCACTTTAGCTTCGAAATAAGACCCTTTGGAACCATTATAAACCGATTTTAACTTTAATATAAAATAATATTTTGAGATATTCCTAAGGTGCCCCTCTCCTCCCTTATAAAAGGGCACCTCCTCCCCCTCCTCCTCACACCAAATTGAGTTCTCAAGCTCGGCCAACCCCTTCCATTTTCTCCTCTCCACTTCCCTAGAATAATCCTAGAGGTCCTGGTCTTCTCCAAAGGCCAATCTTAGTTCCTTAAGTGGAGGATTCAAAGAGGCGTTCCAAAGAAGAGGTAATATCCATTACCGATCTTTTCAATTTCTTCCGTCTTCAACTTCTTATTCTTTAGTTGTTTCATGATAAAGTAATAACATCAGTATTACTTACATACTTATATGTTATTATAAATATGAAACAACCCTAATTCACCTTCTATCCATCCTATGGAAAAATTAAATCACCGCGCGTGCGTACGTACGGAATACCATCTCCACGCCGTGGTGTAATCTATTTTCCACCATCACATTACAAGGATGGGTATAATGGTGTAATGAGTAACTATATATGATTATTATGAAGTAATATTGATACTGAAATAATATATATATATACTCCAATACAATTCCACGATCATAGGAACGATATCATCACTCGTGCGTACGTACGGAATATCGTCTCCACGATGTGATGCGACTCGTTCTACATGATCTTCATTTCATAATGATTATATAAATGAATTGAATGAATGAATATGGTATATACTACACTAATACCATTCTGGAAATGAATTATCTATAACCTAAAGATAAGAATAAGAATTTATTCGACAAAACACGCATAAGAACAAAAGGCAATAAAGACCCGAGTAACAAGTAACAATGAAATATTTCTAACAAGAAGCTAAGAATATGACCATATATGATATCATATCAATATGTATGATTCTGGAATAAGTCAATAACACTATTTAAACCATTATACAGGAGCTTCAGACACGTACAAAGAAAATCGGACCTAAGGTAAGGGAAATATCACAATCTCATTTTTATTCGAGATTGTTTATTCGTAAGTATCTACTGGGGTGTATTTTATCATCCACATCCATGTTCCCTCAATATGTAATATTGTTTCCATCCACTTGCAATAGTTTAAATACAATTTTACCCTTAGGTGAGTTTTTAGTAAAGAATATGAAAGGAATCTTTTGTCGTTTTTCCGTAGGAGGTACTTTTTGACTTTTCCGAAAAAAGTACGAAGAATGTTTTTTTTAACTTATACGGCATGAATGGATTTTTAAAACATTATTTCCAAGAAGCTTCCTTTACATGTTTTCAAGTTTATTTTTAATCAACTTCTTTTAGTTTATAATTGTATGACATGTTAAGAAAAGAAAAGAGTTTTTGAAGAAGAAAGGATATTTTCCTCAAGAATGGAGTTCAAGTGTTTTATCAAAATTATTTTCCATCTAAGATAATAAAGGGTTCTGTTTTTATCCCTATTATTACATTGATTTGATTATGTTGTATGTGAATTATTTTTATGAAGTCATTTACCTTTTATGATTTGTTTTTGATGTCATGATGTTTCAAGAATCCCATTTTTATTACATGTGTTATGTGATGATGTATGATTTATGATTTTATGTGGCACACATAAGAAAGGATTCATTATAACATGGGTGGGACCTATATCTCCCTCCAATGCATTGGGTAAATACTTTATATCTCATGAGATAGACATGGCTGGAACGGAAGGTTATTTCGGTTCAGTGATACAGGACTGAAACGAGGAGTGAACTCGGTTCAGAAAGGGACTTTGTCCACTAAGATAGTCTTGGCAATGAGTCATGACTAACAAGAAATGATTTTCCATGATAATGTGTGCATGCCACAAAGTTTCAAGTTTTATGTTATGATTATGGGGATCTCATTTTCACTTCTATGATTTGTTCCATGTTAAGATATTATGATCTCTTTTGCAGGTTATGATTTTCAAAAAGATATGATATGATTTTTATTTCCTTTATTTTCCCTTGTTGAGCATTTGAGCTCACCCTTTTATGTTTTCTTTTCCCCAGGTTAAGAAGATGGATATTAAGTAGAATATGCTAAAAGGGACCCTAGATATGATGAAATAAATGGGAGACACTTTAGAAGATTTATGAACCAGTTGTTTATGTTTCCCAGTTTCTAAAGACACTATACCTATACTGTCCTTTGTGGTTTTGTCATATGTTGTAATAAGTGTGCTTCAATTTTGAAGTATTAACAATGTATGTAAAGTATGGGTCGTTATAGTTGGTATCAGAGGAAAGGTATAGTCAACCTTTGGAAACTAGGATGTGAAAGCCTTAGTAAGAACCCTAAGGATAAGTCTAAGCATAGAACACAATCTTAGTGTTTTAGAAAGGGTCTTGAATAACCTAGGATAAGACCATAAGCATGAAAATTTTATTCTTGAATTTTGTGGTTTCCTATTATAATTAGTGTTGCTCACACTATTCTTCTTGGTTTTAGTCAATGGCTGGAACCCGAAGGAACCGTGTTAATGCGGAATGCGATGGGCAATGCAATGATTGTCCCACTGAGCAACCAAACGATATGGGAGCTGGAATGCAAAATCTTGTAGCCATGCTCACACAACTTTCTCAAGCTATGAATCATGCAGGATTTCCAAACGAGCAAAGGAGGGAGCAACATTCTGTTGAATCCTTCATGAGGCAGCGTCCACCTTCTTTCAGCGGGTCTACTGATCCATTAGTTGCTGAACAATGGATTAGTACTACTGAAAAGATATTTTTAGTTCTTCAATGTTCTGAACATGATAAAGTCATCCTAGCAGTGTATCGTTTGGAAGGAGACGCTGATCAATGGTGGAATCTTGTTAAGAATACGAGGCAAAGGGATGAAATTGAGTCTATGGAATGGGACGAGTTCAAGAACTTATTTTTCAATAAGTACTTCCCTCGTATTCTCCGAACAAAGATGGAGAAAGAGTTTCTTGAACTGAAGAAAAGGGATGATGAATCTGTTGGTACCTATGAAGCAAATTTTACAAGACTTGCAAGGTACGCTTCTGGTATTATTATCCAACCTGAGAGTAAGATCGATCGATTCTTTAGTGGCTTAAAACCAAGTCTTCGAAGGGCGTTAGCCATAAGGGACTTCAATATCTACGAGGAAATAGTTCGATGTGCTCTCAAAGTCGAGATGGAGATTGGAATAACCCATCAGTCACATGGGTTTGATAAGAAGGGGAAGATGGAATTCAAAGAAAAATCTAAAGAGCACACTGAAAAGAAGATGAACTTTCCCTTATGCTCAAAGTGTGAAAAGAAACATGGAGGGAGTTGTCTTAAAGGGACAAGTAAATGTTTCAAATGTGGAAAGGAAGGTCATCGGGCATTTGAATGCCGCGATAATGGGAAGAAGATGTCTAATGATGCAAACAAAGGAAGGGATACACAGAATGATCCTACTACACTTCAATGTTTCAAGTGCAAGGAGATGGGGCATTATGCCAATCAATGCCCAAATCCAAGGGTTGATGATGATGGCCGACATCAAAAAAATATTAAGGCTAAATACAAAGGAAAGTCACATGCAATTTCTATCAGCGATGTGGAGTATGATAACGAAGTGGTGAAAGGTACACTTACCATCCACTCTAAAGTAGCAAATGTTTTATTTGATTCTGGATCCACCCACTCTTTTATTTCTAAAGAATTTTCTAAGGGTATCACCATATTACCTCAACAATTAGATGTTGAGTTAGCTGTGACAACACCTAATGGCACAACAGTCGCATCAGAAGTTTATAATTCTTCTCCGATCGAAGTTTGTGGGAAAGTGCTTCCTGAAAATCTTGTGATCCTTCCTTTAGTGGAATTTGATGTGATTCTTGGCATGGATTGGATTTCTCTACATGGAGCTCATATCAATTGCCAAAGAAGGGAAGTCACATTTCATATTCCAGATAAATCTACGATCGTATATCAATGCAAGGATGAACATAACCTTCCAGTGGAAATTTCTTCCATCTTATGGGTATTGATTCCACTAAATGAAGGTTATTTATCTCAAATAGTTGGTGAGAAACTCACAATTAAGAATATGCCCATCGTACGGGAGTTTGATGATGTCTTTCCGGAGGAATTACCGGGTCTTCCACCAAATCGTGATGTTGAGTTTTCAATAGAACTCGTACCGGGTGCTTTGCCTATTTCAAAGACACCTTATAGAATGGCCCCAATTGAGTTGCAGGAATTGAAGAAGCAACTCCAAGAGAATCTTGATAAGGGATTCATACGCCCTAGTGCGTCACCTTGGGGAGCACCTGTTCTATTTGTTAAGAAGAAAGATGGATCAATGAGACTCTGCATTGATTATCGAGAACTTAACAAGATCACTATCAAGAACAAATATCCTCTCCCACGCATTGATGACTTATTTGACCAACTACGCGGAGCTCAATACTTTTCCAAGATTGATCTTCGTTCAGGGTATCATCAATTAAGTGTCAAAAGGGAGGATATACCAAAAACGGCTTTCCGTACAAGGTATGGACACTATGAATTTATAGTGATGCCATTTGGTCTTACTAATGCCCCTGCTATCTTCATGGATCTAATGAATAGAGTCATTAGAGACTATCTTGATCAATTTGTGGTAGTCTTTATAGATGATATTCTTGTCTATTCAAAGAGCAAGGAAGAGCATGAAGATCACTTGAGAATTATATTGAAGACCCTGAGAAAAGAGAAGCTTTATGCCAAATTTACCAAGTGTGAATTTTGGCTTCAAAAAGTTGCATTTTTGGGTCACATAATCGCAAAAGAGGGGATATCTGTGGATCCAGCAAAAACAGAGGTTATCGAAAGATGGTCAAGACCAACAACGGTAACTGAGATTCGAAGTTTTCTTGGTTTGGCTGGATATTATCGACGTTTTGTAAAAGATTTTTCACGATTATCTAATCCACTCACCAAGTTGACTCGGAAAGGAGTTAAGTTTGTCTGGACAGAGGAATGTGAAGAGAATTTCAAGGAGTTGAAAAGAAGGTTATCTAGTGCACCTGTGCTCACACTGCCTTGTAGTGGAGAAAGGTTTGTGATCTACAGTGATGCATCCAAGAAGGGATTGGGGTGTGTTCTTATGCAAAATGATATGGTGATAGCTTATGCCTCACGACAGTTGAAAATCCATGAGCAAAATTACCCAACACATGATTTGGAGTTGGCTGCGGTAATCTTTGCATTAAAGATTTGGAGGCATTACCTTTATGGTGAAAGGTGTGATATTTATACTGATCATAAAAGTTTAAAGTATATTTTCACACAAAAGGAGTTGAATATGCGTCAAAGAAGATGGTTGGAGCTGATTAAGGATTATGACTGCTCAATCCATTACCACCCTGGGAAAGAAAACAAGGTGGCAGATGCATTAAGTCGACAAGACCATGCTAGTTTATCCATGATGAGGATCACAAAAGATCCAATATTTATGGATTTACAAAGGATGGATCTTGGAATTATAATGGAAGGGGAAAAATCTTATCTTTATCAAATGAATGTTCAACCATCTATACATGTGAAGATTAAAGATGCACAGAAAGAAGATGTCGAGTTACAAAAGAAGGTGAGAAATGTTCCTGAATTCAACCTTGATTGTGATGGGATAATAATGTTCAGGAATCGGGTTTGCGTTCCTCCCATCCCTGAATTAAAGAAGGAGCTGCTGGATGAGGCTCATAGTTCATCATTCTCTATTCATCCTGGAAGCACGAAGATGTATAGGGACCTGAAAGAGTACTTCTGGTGGGATGACATGAACAGAGATGTTGCTGAATATGTCTCTCGATGCTTGGTTTGTCAACAAGTTAAAGCTGAGAGACAGAAGTCTAAGGGGATGTTACAACCATTACCCATACCCGAATGGAAATGGGAAAACATCACTATGGACTTTGACACAGGACTTCCTAAGACATCCAAAGGCAATAATGCTATCTGGGTCATAGTTGATCGTCTTACAAAGTCCGTACACTTCATTGCTATTAGAGAGGATTTCTCTCTAGATCAGCTTGCCAGGATATATGTAAAGGAAGTGGTATGATTGCATGGAGTACCACTTTCTATTATATCTGATCGAGATCCGAGATTTACCTCGAAGTTCTGGCGAAGTCTTCAGCATACTCTGGATACAGAGTTGAGTTTCAGCACTGCTTATCATCCCCAGACAGACGGTCAGTCTGAGAGAACAATTCAAACCCTAGAAGATATGTTGAGAGCTTGCTCTATGGATTTCAAAGGAGGTTGGGATCAACACCTACCTTTGGTGGAATTTTCTTATAATAATAGCTTTCACTCCAGTATTCAGATGGCTCCTTATGAAGCTCTCTATGGAAAGAAATGCAGGACTCCAACTTGCTGGGATGAAGTTGGGGAAAGAAAGCTGTTAGGACCTGATCTCGTTGATGAAATGGCAGAAAAGGTCAGATCTATTCAACAACACATAAGAGCATCTCAGAATCGACAGAAAATTTATGCCGACAACCGAAGAAAAGACCTAGAGTTTGAAGTGGGTGATAAAGTGTTCTTACGAATATCTCCATGGAAGAGGGTTATGAGATTTGGAAAGAAGGGGAAGTTGAGCCCTAGATATATCGGTCCTTTCGAAATACTGGATCGTGTTGGGAAGGTAGCTTACCGATTGGCGCTTCCACCGAATCTCTCTCAAGTTCACGATGTGTTCCATGTATCTCTCCTGAGAAAGTACATACCAGATCCTTCACATGTACTCAGCTCAGAAGTTGTACCGCTGGAGCAAGATCTTTCTTATGAAGAATAGCCGATAGAGATTCTGGATCGTAGTGAAAAAGTCCTACGAAACAAGACCACTCGCTTGGTGAAAGTTTTATGGAGGAACCACCAACTTGAAGAAGCTACATGGGAGCTTGAGGATATGATGAGGGAGAAGTATCCTCATCTGTTTGTTACAAAGTGACGAATTTCGAGGGCGAAATTCTTTTTAAGGGGGGTAGAATGTAACACCCGAGACTTTTATGTTATATAAATCATCAAAGGAATCTTTTTCTACACAACACTTACTTGGCTTGCTTTACACGCAATCGCGACCTTTCTCGATAGCTTGCGTCGTACGCAATACCGAGTTTCAATAAACAACAATATGCTATTAAAACTAGCCGTTATGAATAGTAATAACCACTTTTTGAAATTTTATAAATTTTATTTTTCAAAATGGACTTCATTTTTGGACTCAGAATATCGAAATTAGCCTAGGGTGAAATTTTGGTATTTTTATGAAAACTTTCAATTTTTGATGAATAGTGAAACCACTAAGTGGTAGGTTAAAAACTGAATTTTGCATAAAACTTAATTTTACCGCTTCTGTGAATGGAATTTCAAAAATCCGAGAGACACGGTTAATATCAAGGACTAAAATGTGGTTCAATGAGATGAAAATATTTTTTTTGGTGAATAGTAACTTTTTACTTTTTTTACCGCGGTTAATAGTAAATAGGGTAACTAAGGGTAAATATGATATTAATATTACCCTAACACATGTCCTAATTCTATTGGACAAGTGTAATTCGACCAAAAACAAACTTAGGAATAAAATATGACCATTTAGGCCCACTTGGATTAGATTAGGACATTTATTATTAATTTTTTTTAAAGAAGGGTTAAAATAGTTAAAATCAAAGTTTAATAAGTAAATCATTTTTAATATGGGGTTATACATAAGATAAATTCGACTATAAATATTCATTAGAAAGCTAAAAAGATTTCATACATAATGGTATTATATTTGTAATTTTTAGACATTATATAATTTAATTTATTTATGACACAAAGATGATGCAGTAATTATCTTGTTAATGAAATATTGACATAATTGATGTTATAAACACCAAAATAAATGTAATTTGAGACTTTTTATGAATTAAACTAATTTTCTAGGTTACTATGATATATTAGTGTTGATTTAATCAACTTATTTCGAACATATAATTCTGTTATGACTTTCACAAAAATCATATATCAAATAGTGTCAAAATTGACACAAAATAGTTTTTAAATCAAATATTATATTATTAATTGTTATTTTATTCCTAAAAATCTAAGGTTTGGCCAAATGACTTAGATAAGGATATATATATTAATAATAAACAATTTGGGGTTCGTTTGGCATGTTATAGTAAGTGTATTAACCATATAGTGAAAGAAAACAAAAAGACACGGTAAAAGTTAAATTAATTAACTTAGAATTAAATCTAATTGATAAGGTTAAAATAATACCCTAAACTTGTCTAAATCCTATTGGTTGATAGGATTTCTACCCATACCCACTTTAGCTTCGAAATAAGACCCTTTGGAACCATTATAAACCGATTTTAACTTTAATATAAAATAATATTTTGAGATATCCCTAAGGTGCCCCTCTCCTCCCTTATAAAAGGGCACCTACTCCCCCTCCTCCTCACACCAAATTGAGCACTCAAGCTCGGCCAAACCCTGCCATTTTCTCCTCTCCACTTCCCTAGAATAATCCTTGAGGTCCTGGTCTTCTCCAAAGACCAATCTTAGTTCCTTAAGTGGAGGATTCAAAGAGGCGTTCCAAAGAAGAGGTAATATCCATTACCGATCTTTTCAATTTCTTTCGTCTTCAACTTATTCTTCTTTAGTTGTTTCATGATAAAGTAATAACATCAGTATTACTTACATACTGATATGTTATTATAAATATGAAACAACCCTAATTCACCTTCTATCCATCCTACGGAAAAATGATGTCACCGCGCGTGCGTACGTACGGAATACCGTCTCCACGCCGTGGTGTAATCTATTTTCCACCATCACATTACAAGGATGGGTATAATGGTGTAATGAGTAACTATATATGATTATTATGAAGTAATATTGATACTGAAATAATATATATATATACTCCAATACAATTCCATGATCATAGGAACGATATCATCACTCGTGCGTACGTACGGAATACCGTCTCCACGATGTGATGTGACTCATTCTACATGATCTTTATTTCATAATGATTATATAAATGAATTGAATGAATGAATATGGTATATACTACAATAATACCATTCTGGAAATGAATTATCTATAACCTAAAGATAAGAATAAGAATTTATTCGACAAAACACGCATAAGAACAAAAGGCAATAAAGACCCGAGTAACAAGTAACAATGAAATATTTCTAACAAGAAGCTAATAATATGACCATACATGATATCATATCAATATGTATGATTCTGGAATAAGTCAATAACACTATTTAAACAATTATACAGGAGCTTCGGACACGTACAAAGAAAATCGGACCTAAGGTAAGGGAAATATCACAATCTCATTTTTATTCGAGATTGTTTATTCGTAAGTATCTACTGGGGTGTATTTTATCATCCACATCCATGTTCCCTCAAAATGTAATATTGTTTCAATCCACTTGAAATAGTTTAAATACAATTTTACACTTAGGTGAGTTTTTAGTAAAGAATATGAAAGGAATCTTTTGTCGTTTTTCCGTACGAGGTACTTTTTGACTTTTCCGAAAAAAGTACGAAGAATGTTTTTTTTAACTTATACGGCATGAATGGATTTTTAAAACATTATTTCCAAGAAGCTTCCTTTAAAAGTTTTCAAGTTTATTTTTAATCATCTTCTTTTAGTTTATAATTGTATGACATGTTAAAAAAAGAAAAGAGTTTTTGAAGAAGAAAGGATATTTTCCTCAAGAATGGAGTTCAAGTGTTTTATCAAAATTATTTTCCATCTAAGATAATAAAGGGTTCTGTTTTTATCCCTATTATTACATTGATTTGATTATGTTGTAAGTGAATTATTTTTATGAAGTCATTTACCTTTTATGATTTGTTTTTGATGTCATGATGTTTCAATAATCCCATTTTTAATACATGTGTTATGTGATGATGTATGATTTATGATTTTATGTGGCACACATAAGAAAGGATTCATTATAAGATGGGTGGGACCTATATCTCCCTCCAATGCATTGGGTAAAGACTTTATATCTCATGAGATAGACATGGCTGGAACGGAAGGTTATTTCGGTTCAGTGATACAGGACTGAAACGAGGAGTGAACTCGGTTCAGAAAGGTACTTTGTCCACTAAGATAGTCTTGGCAATGAGTCATGACTAACAAGAAATGATTTTCCATGATTATGTGTGCATGCAACAAAGTTTCAGGTTTTATGTTATGATTATGGGGATCTCATTTTCACTTCTATGATTTGTTCCATGTTAAGATATTATGATCTCTTTTGCAGGTTATGATTTTCAAAAAGATATGATATGATTTTTATTTCCTTTATTTGCCCTTGCTGAGCATTTGAGCTCACCCTTTTATGTTTTCTTTTCCCCAGGGCAGGAAGATGGATATTAAGTAGAATATGCTAAAAGCGACCCTAGATATGATGAAATAAATGGGAGACACTGTAGAAGATTTATGAACAAGTTGTTTATGTTTCCCAGTTTCTAAAGACACTATACTTATACGGTCCTTTGTGGTTTTGTCATATGTTGTAATAAGTGTGCTTCAATTTTGAAGTATTAACAATGTATGTAAAGTATGGGTCGTTATATCGATCATATCCATCCATTTCTCCAACTCTTGAGGCTCATTCGTTTCTTTAAAGAAATGTGGCTTCCCCCCAAAAAATTCTCACGATCTCTCTCTCTCTCCTCCAGCTTCTAGCTACACCTCAACAACTGCATTATGAACTTGTGGTACATTTTGATCAATACAATGAACTACTCGTATGATAAACTTGAGGATATTCTAATCTATTTGTGGATTCCCATAAGGACCATCAGCTGAAACCTCCCAAGGAACTCATGGAAGATGTCTCAGAGACATAGTCCTACACAGCGAACCATAAGAACGATCATAAAATAGATCAAATATTAGTTCAATCTAAAAATCCCATAATGAGAAAATAAGATTTAAAATAAAATCCAACTCTAGAGGCACATGTCCCAATATCCCATGGAAACATGAGTCTTATCACAATAATATATAACCAGAAACTTATCACAACATACCTCTCATGACTTAAAAATCATATCTCCAGTCCAATAGACATCCCAATACAATGAATCTTAGGGAAATACATCCTCTAATACCATTTATAACAAACATACCCAAGTTATCCAAAAAACCCAGAACCCAAATAGATCTATCACATACCTAAAGGGAATTGCCGATCCCCACATGATGGAGACATGCACTCTGGAATCGAACAAAAAACCATATGGAATGATTTCTCTAAAAATGAAAAAACATAATGCATTTATAAACATGAAGTAAAATGGATCATCGGAAGAATAATAAAATATATTCCATAATTGAAAGAAAAAAATATAAAAAAATTACTATAAAATTATCCAAAACTCCAACAGACAAGTCCAATTACAAAGGTCAAAAATCAAATATCTACTCCATATGATGGTGTGGATGAACTCCCAACATCTCACTACTATCTACCCAACTTAGCTGACACAAAACCTCACCACCTAAATTGTAACACCCAAAGATTTTATGAGATTTATTCATTTTATTTTCTTTCATATATTCTATTGTATGCTACACCAAGATTATCTTATTCTATATGCAAGACTGTATTATCTATCAGTATACACAACACTTTTCTTGGATCGTGTTACAAACAATTTCAAGTTCATTTGATAGTAGTTATTCTACGCGACATTGAGTGTATATATATATATTAAATGTATAAATGAAATATGGTAGGATTATTTTATACGCAACAATAAAGGAGTCTTGCATACATTCAACCCTGAAAAGGCTTACATTACACGCAATCGCGACCTTCCACGATAGCGTGTCTTGTATGCAAAACTGAGTTTCACTAAAGAACGATATTTCATTAAAATATTATATAAACTAGACGTTATGAATAGTAATAACCACTTTATTAAATTTTATAAATTTTATCAATCAAAATGGACTTCATTTTTTAGATTTGGAATATCGAAATTATCATAGGGTTAGTTTTTTGTATTTTTCTGAAATCATTCAAATTTTGATGAATAGCGAAAACCATGGGTTTCTATTTAAAAACTGGATTTTTATTTAAATAATTATTTATTTTAATTAAAATTATTTTAGGTAAAAATTGATACATAATACCTATATAAGTTCAATGTAATCTATTAGAGTCATTTTATAATAATGTTATATATATATATATAAATTTTATTGAACTTTTCACCATCTTTTACCACCTCCATGGAGAATTTGAAAATGTATATAAAACTTAATTTTACTGCTTATGCGAGTAGAATTTTAAAAATCCAAGAAACACGGTTAATATCGAGGAGTAAAATGTGGTTCAATAAGATAAAAATAATTTTTGTGAATAGTATATTTTTACTTTTATTTACCACGGTTAAAAGTAAATATGGTAGTTAAGGGAAAATATGATATTATTATTAACCTAACACATGTCCTAATTCTATTGGATAAGTTTAATTCGACCAAAAAACAACCTTAGGAATAAAATATGACCATTTAGGTCCACTTGGAATAGATTAGGACATTTAATATTATTTTATTTAAAGAAGAGTTAAAATAGTTAAAATCAATGTTTAATAACTAAAACATTTTTAATATAGTTTTATAAATAAGATAAATTAGACTATAAATATTCATTATAAAGATAAAAATATTTCATATATAATGTTATTTTATTTATAATTTTTAGACTTTAAATAATTTAATTTATTTATGACACAATGATGATACAGTAATTACCTTATTAAAAAATAATAAATAATTGATATTATAAATACCAAAATAAATTCAATTTGAAACTTTTCATGAATTACAATAATTTAATAGTTTAATGTGACATATTAGTACTGATTTAATTAACTTTGATTGAACTAATCATGTTGTTATGATTTTCACAAAAAACATTTCGAAATAGTGTCATAATTGATATAAAATAATTTTTAAAATAAATATTATATTATTAATTTTTATTTTATTCCTAAAAATCTATGTTTTGGCCAAATGGAGTATATATAGTTTTATATATTAATAATTATCCACTTGGGGTTCGTTTTTCTTTTTATAGTTTGTTTATTAACCATATAGTGTAAGAAAATAAAAAGACACAGTAAAAGTTAAATTATTTAACTTAGAGTTAAATCTAAATGATAATGATAAAATAGTAACCTAAACTTGTCTAAAATCTTTTGTTTGAGTGTATTTCGACCCATTACCATCTTATCTTCGAAATAAATCAATTTGGAGCTATTAAAAACTGAGTATGACTTTATTATAAAACAATATTTTAAGTTTTTCCTATGGTGCCCCTCTCCCCCTTATAAAAGGGCACCTCCTCCCTCTCCTCCTCACAAAACATTGAGCCTTGAAGCTCGACCAACCTCTTCTTATATGTAAGGGATAATTGTTTAATCTTATTTTTATTAGAGATTTCTTATACGTAAGTATTTAATGTGGTGATATTTTTCATCCAACTCCATCAAAATGTTTTTCATAAAGTATTTAATATTATTCCATATATGTTTAAAGTCATGTTTACACCTATTTTAATTTTACTTTTTGTTATGGAAGGAAAGTTTCTTTTGTTTACCATACATGGTTCTTTTTGACTATTCCATTAAAAGTATGAGGAGAATGTTTTTTTAACTTATACGGACTGAACGGATTTTTACGGTTTTATAACGCCTTATTTTCATGAATCTTACTCTACAATATTTCAAGACGATTTTCAAAAAAAATATTTTTCATTTAAAATTGCATGGAATTTTGTGAAAAAAAATTATTTTGAAGTATAAAGGATGTTTACCTCAAGAATTGATTTCATGTGTTTTATCAAAATTATTTTCCATCTAAGATGACATTATTTAGTATGTTTATGTCTCAAGTATAATGTCTTTATTATTTACATGTTTTGATTTTTCTTATGATTAAATGATATCCATTTATTTTATATAGATTATGTTATGATGGGATGATATTTATTAAAACCATTTTATTTGTTGGGTTATTATGAATGATGTATGTTTATTTTGTGGCACATGAAAGAAGGATTTAATTATGAGATGAGTGGGAACTATATCTCCCTCCAATGCATTGGATAAATATTTATATCTCTTGAGATAGTCATGGTTGGAACAGTATGTTAATCTGGTTCAGTGATACTAGACTAGAACGAGGAGTGAACTCGATTCAGAAAAGGACTTTGTCCATTAAGATGGTCTTAGCAGCAATGCCTTGGCTACTATGGAAATAATATCATGTGCTTAATGGTTTTCCACAATTACAAGTTTTAATCCCATGCTATTTTATCCTGATTGATGTATATATGCCTTATGTACTACTATATTTTATGTCATTGCTCAAGAATTTAATGTTTAAACATTATGTTCTTGATTTTAAGTTCCAATGTATATGCTTTGTTTTATTCTCTCCATACATACCCTTTACTGAGCATTTGAGCTCAGCCTTTATATGTTTTCTTTTCCCCAGGATATAATGAAAAGTTGTAGGTAACAAAACCAAAGGGAAAGATCTTTATGAGAGATGTTGATGATCTTTGACAATGATTAAAAGATTTTGTTCTGAGTTTCCAAAGACAATACACTATTACGATCCTTGAGTGTTGGTTTTTGTTATGTATTGGTATTCTGCAAAAGTAATTTAATGTCAATGTATGTCATGTTTGGGGTCTCTATAGTTGGTATCAGAGGTTCAGTTTAGTCAACCTTTGGGAACTAGGATGCGAGAACTTTAGTGGATCCCTAGAGATATTTCTACCGTATGTCTTGGTATGTCCCTAAGGTTAAGTATAAGTGTAGGTTATAGTCTTATAATTACGATAACAATCTTAGAATTAACCCTCAGATGTTATATATTGAAGGAACTCCCCCTTTATTACGTTATTTTACCTTGCATTATTATTTCATCTAACACTATTCTTGTTGGGTTTTAGAAAATGGCTGAAAACAGGAAGATTCACGATAATGGAAGATATGATGGACAATGGAATGATATTCTTCATGAGCAACCAAATCAAACAAGATTTCGAAGTCCAAACATCGTTATTATGCCTAATCAGTAATCTCACAATATGATCAATAATCTCAACTTTATTATGTTTCTCTACTCAGCTAATAAGAGAAAGACGGATTTTCATGATGATCATAGAGGAAAGAAAGTTCAATTTCCCTCATGTAAATCATGTGGGAAGAGGCATCAAGGAGAATGTTTCAAAGGAACTGGAAGATTCTTTGGGTGTGGAAAAGAAGGACACAAAGCCAGTAAGTGTAAAGGAAAAGGTTCAGTTAACACCATGGACAAGGATAATGGAATTGCAAAGACATCAACAATGGTTAAATGTTTTAAATGTGGAATGTATGGGCTTTATGAAAACAAATTCCCTAAGGGGCAATATCATGAAGAGAATCTTCATGGTCAAATGGCTTGTATTTATGTGGATGATGATGAGGAGACTACATATGATATATGAGTTAAAAGAAGTGTTGAAGCTTGGTCAGTGGTTTAAGATGGTAGTATAATGATTGCATGTTTATCAAGAGTTATGTTGTATAGGTAATTTAATGGTACTAAGGAATAAGGAAACATCTAAGGATTGTTACACTATTGTTTTTCCTAAAGTATTTGAAAGTATATGTTGAATGGTACTAGTAACCATGAAAGGTTATTCATATATTTTTGGAAAGAAGATGATATGCGCATAATGAATGGATAATGACAAAGTCAAATTTTTATAGTATTCATGAGCTCATTACTGATATAAGGACAAACCGATATCATGGTTTGAGTATATAGAAATTTTGGGATTTTGGTAGGTGGAATGAGTTAACTTTTGACAGAATTCATGTTTTCACTAAGGTTCTATGGTAATTTATGATTCAATAGAATACATGGTTAAGGTATTCACATATTTGAAATGAGATCAAAAAGATATATCTTATGATATATGGGGGATAATTGATTGTATTCACATGCTTGTTATGTGACCTTTTCAGAAATCATTTTCTTTATACTATGAGATTGGATAGATGTATTTTGGATAAGCCAATAGATTGTAATGGATTATGTTAGACATCAGATAGTATTGTTTAAGGATAAAACATGTTTTTGGTATTATTTATAGAATGATATAATAGTATAGTTTTAGAAAAATAACAACCCATAGGATGAGCGACAACCCGTCGCGTCGGACAAGGATGTTGGAATCGAACCCACAACTGAAGTGTGACATGCCTTTGTTGCATACCACTAGCCTAATGGAAGTCCTTGGTTAGTAGAAACTAGTTTTATTATATTACATGGTATGATATAGGAAGTATAAGTCCATTTTTGGAACCATATATGATTAATCTAACTATAGATAGACTTATGTATATTTGATAACTTTTGCTAACCTTATGTTTCAGACAGATGGAATGACCTATCATTCAATCGCAAGACCTGCTAACACTTCACAGAAGACAAATTCAACTTCATTTTTTAAGAGATGAAGTGGAAATTGTTTAAGGTACAAACAACAGTGAGATTGTACCAAAATCAATTAAGTATTTATTTTAATTCAAAAAATATTCAACATTAGGGAAATGATATTGAAAACCAAAAATGTCATCCTCATGCCCTCATATCTAATGAATCAGATGGTACATTAGGTCATCAAAAATTTATGGCTTTGTGACTATTGGCTTTATCATAGCCAAGCCCTCTACCACTCTCCATCAGAACTTGATGGTTAGATTTCTCTTCCATATCCATATTTTCACCTATGTTATCCTATGTGGAAACCCGGTGATTAGTTAATTTGGGTAACTGCTATGTTTCATACTTTAGTTTTTAAAGATAAGTTTTGGTATTACTTTTTACGATTTGGGTTTCTATGAAATAAACTCTCATGTAATAAACCATTTATAACCCCGAAAAATTTTGAGGGGAAATTCATTTTAAGCGCGGTACAATGTAACACCCCGAGATTTTATGAGATTTATTCCTTTTAATTTCATTCATATATTCAGTTGTACGCTACACCATGATTATCATGCATTACAGGCAAGACCATATTAGCTTACAGTATACACAACACTATTCATGGACCGTGTTACATACAATTTCAAGTTCGTTTGATAGTAGTTATTCTACGCAACATTGAGTGAAAATATATATTCAATGTATAAATGAAATATGGCTGGATTCTGTTATAAACAACAATAAATGAGTCTTCCAGTATATGCAACCCTAACTTGGCTTACATTACACACAATCACGACCTTCCACGATAGCGTGTCTTGTATGCAATATCGAGTTTCACTAAACAATGATATTTTATAAAAATGTTATATAAACTAGAAATTATGAATAATAATACCCACTTTTTGAAATTTTTGAAATTTTATCGTTCAAAATGAACTTCATTTTTAGATTTGGAATATCAAAATAATCCTAGGGTGATGTTTTTGTATTTTTCTGAAAACTATCAATTTTTTATGAATAGTGAAAACACTAGGATACTATTTAAAAGCCGACTTTTTATTTAAATAATTATTTATTTTATTTAAATTTATTTTAGGTCAAAATTGATACACAATTACTATATAAGTTAAATATAATTCATTGGACTCATTTTATAATAATTTTAGATATATAAAAATTTTATTGAACTTTTCGTCGTCTTTTACCCACCTCCAAAGAGAATTTGAAATTTTATATAAAACATAATTTTACAGCTTCTATGAGTGGAATTTTGAAAATACAAGAGAGACGGTTAATATCAAGGAGTAAAATGTGGTTCAATAAGATAAAAATAATTTTTGGTGAATAGTATCTTTTTTACTTTTATTTACCACGGTAAAAAGTAAATAGGGCAATTAAGGGTAAAAAGGATATTATTATTACTCTAACACATGTCCTAATTCTATTGGATAAGTTTTATTGAAAAAAAAACCTTAGGAATAAAATATGACCACTTAGTTCCACTTGGATTAGATTAGGACATTTAATATTATTTTATTTAAAGAAGAGTTAAAATAGTTAAAATCAAGGTTTAATAACAAAAACATTTTTAATAAAGGGTTATAAATAATATAAATTCGACTATAAATATTAATTATAAAGATAAAAATATTTACTACATATCTGTATTTTATTTATAATTTATAGACTTTATATAATATAATTTATTTAGACACAATGATGATGTTGTAATTACCATATTAAGGATATATTAACATAATTGATATTATAAATACCCAAATAAATGTAATTTGAAACTTTTAATGAATTAAAATAATTTTATAGGTTAATATGACATATTATTACTTATTTGATTTAAAATTTTTCAAACTAATCATGCTGTTATGATTTTCACAAAAAATCAATTATCAAATATTGTTAAAATTGACATAAAATAGTTTTTAAAACAAATATTATATTATTAATTGTTATTTTATTCTTAAAAATCTATGGTTCGGCCAAATGACTTAGATAAGGATATATATATTAATAATGAACCACTTGGGGTTCTTTTGGTTTGTTATAGTTTGTTTATTAACCATATAGTGTAAGAAAACAAGAAGACACAGTAAAAGTTAAATTATTTAACATAGAGTTAAATCCAAATGATAAGGTTAAAATAGTAACTTAAACATGTCTAAAATATATTAGTTGAAATTATTTCAACCCATACCCACCATATCTTTGAAATAAATCAATTTTGAGCTATTAAAATCCGAATATGACATTATTATAAAATAATAATTTAGGTTTTTCCTAAGGTGCCCCTCTCCCCCCGTATAAAAGGGAAACCACTCCCTCTCCTCCTCACACAACATTGAGCCTTGAGGATCGGCCATCTCTCGTGAACATTTCTCTTATAAACTTCCCAAGAAACATTCTGGAGGTTTTGGTCTTCTCAAAATACCAACTCTACTTCCTTAAGAGGAAGCATAAAGGAGGTGCGTCGAAGAATAGGTAATCTCTTCTTCTGATTCTTTCATGTTTCTTTCTACTTCTAATTTTTCTTATTTAGTTGTTTCATAAAGTAATAAAATCAGTATTAATTATATACTTATATTTTATTATAAATATGAAACAACCCTATTTAACCTTCTATCCATCCTACAAAAAATGAAATCACCGCGCGTGCGTACGTACGGAATACCGTCTCCAGGCCGTGGTGTAATCAGTTTTTCCACCACAACCTTACATGGATGGGTATAATGGGGTAAGGAATAACTATATTTGATTATTATAACAACATAATGATTCTAAAATATTATATCATCCAATCCAATTCCATTCAATAAATATGGGAATGATATCATCGATTGTGCGTACGTACGGATTACCGTCTCTATGACACGATGAGATTCATTTTCCATGTTAACAATTCAAGAATGATTATAAAGTAAATAAAATAAGTAATAATGAAATATATGACAAAATAATGATACTTGATTTATGTATATATATCTTTATGTAATCTACTTAATTCCATTAAATCCAATAAGGAAATGAAAAACTGCATTCATGCGTACGTACGGCCTACCGTCTCCATGAACGATATATTCATTTCATTTATCTATATTATATATATATATATGTACTAAATATATATATGATATATAAATCATGATTTACATTATGGAATTAAGTATATAAATATATAAGTAATAATAATATCAAGAACAACAAGTCCAAACACATACGATAAATAAAACGATTTTACCCAAAACGCTGCTTTAACATGGAATTTACAAAAGAACGGGTAATATAAAGTCATAAGTGAACCATATATGACATCATAACAATGAATATGATTCATTAATAAGTCATTTACACTATTTAAATCATTTTACAGGAGGTTCGGATATGTATAAAGCATATCGGACCAAAGGTAAGGGATAATTTTTCAATCTCATTTTTATTCGAGATTGCTTATACATATGTATTTACTCGGGTGATATTTTTCATCCATGTCCATAATTTATTTTTCATAATGTGTATAATATTATTCCATGTATGTTTAAAGTCATTTTTATTATTATTTGAATTTTACTTTGTGTTGTGGAAGGAATCTTTCTTTGTTTACCATATGTGGTACTTTTTGACTTTTCCGTTTAATGTATGAGGATAATATTTTTTTAACTTATACGGCATGAACGGATTTTTATGGTTTTATAACGCCTTATTTTCATGAAGCTTACTCTATAATATTTCATGTAGATATAAAAAAAATCTTTTTCATTTAAAATTGCATGGCATTTTGTGAAAAGAAAATTATTTGGAAGAAGAAAGGATATTTTCCCACAAGAATTGATTTCAAGTGTTTTATCAAAACTATTTTCCATCTAAGATGACATTATTTAGTATGTTTATGTTTAAAGTATAATATCTCTATTATTTACAAGGTTTTATTTTTCTTATGATGAAATGATATGCATTTCTCTTATATGTATTATGTTATGATGGGATGATATTTATTAAACCCTTTTAATTTTTTGTGTTATTATGAATGATGTATGTTTATTTTGTGGCACACGAACGAATGATTTCATTAGTAGATGGGAGGGAACTATATCTCCCTCCAATGAATTTGATAAAGATTTATATCTTCTGAGATTGTCATGGCTGGAACAGTAAGTTAATCTGGTTCGGTGATACAGGACTGGAACGAGGAGTGAAATCGATTCATAAAGGGACTTTGTCCACTAAGATGGTCTTGGCATAAATGACTTGGATACTATGGAAATCATATCATGTGATTAATGATTTTCCACAATTACATTTTTTAATACCTTGCTATTTTTCATGATCGATGTATCTATGCCTGATGTACTGCTATGTATTATGTCATTGCTCACGATTTTGATGTTTAAACATTATATTCATGTTTTTAAGTTCAAATGTATATGGTTTGTTTTATTCTCTCCATACATACCCTTACTGAGCATTTGATCTCACCCTTTATATGTTTTCTTTTCCCCAGTTTATAAAGAAACGTTTTATGTAAGAAAACCCAAGGGGAAGATCTTTATGGGAGATGTTGAAGATCTTTCACAACGACTAGAAGATTTTGTTCCAAGTTTCCAAAGAAACTAATCTATTATTATCCTTGAGTGTTGGTTTTTTTATGTATTAATTATTCCGAAAGAGTAATGTAATGTCCATGTACATCGTGTTTGGGGTCTCTACATAAATGTATCACCTTACATTTCACTACATTGGCAGACATACATAGGTCTTCAAACCATAGAAGAGGTGCACATGGTGTGAGATAATAGGCTCTATAGGATCCCACCCTGGTGTTCAATAACATGTCTCTGTATAAAAATGCATGTATGCTCATTGAAAAAAAACAAGGAATTATAAGTATTAATGTAATTATTTATAAAACAAGTTAAAAATTTCTTCTTTATCATACTTCTAAAACAATGCTCATATATCAATTTGAAATTACATTTTCCATATCATATTTTACAAGAATCAACATGCATATCAGGGAAAAAATAGTAAAAATCCAAGAAATAAAAAAATAGTAGCCTTATAGGCATCACAACACCAATGAATACAATAGGTTAGACAACAAAATACTCATACCCAAAAATCTTTGAATAGTGCACTATGGTTCCTGAAGCTAATTATCTACACTCTAGCACCAGGGAGATACCCCATAAACTGAAAACCAAACAACATATATGTACCTTGAGACAATAATATACACTCTAGGACAAGAGGAACACACAAAAAGAAAACCTCCACAATGGATGATGGCCTCAATATAAACATTCCACATAGTACACAAGGTAACCCATGTGATCATTTTAATAATCATCTCGATGTTTTTAAACCCATGTAAAAACCATTTATGTAATTCAGCAACACCTGCTTCTTTTCACAGTTCATTCTATGATTTTTAAAATAACCCTTTTTTTCTATTTATAAAAACCAAGTAAAAAAACATTTATTCAAAATATAATTCCAACACACAAATAAATTCAGGCAAATTTCATACCAATTTATTCATAAACAAATTTCTAAAAATAGAACATTAAGTTTTACCAAACATAAGCTATTGATGGAACCACCTACCTCAAAACTCAGATCGTACATGCCCACAACGGAATCCACCATCAATGAAAAATGAATGAAATCTATAAAGTACCTATAATGAAATCCAAATATTAATATAGATTCAAATTAGGAAAAGGGGTATGTAAAAAGGAATAAATTCACATACCTCAAGAATGAACACTCGCCACACCACAACCAATAAAAGATCAACCTTTGAATAAAGACATGAAGAAACACCAACTCATACCAACTATTACGATAATGCAACTCTGGGGTGGTATTAAGATCAATGACAATGAAGAAGTGGAAAAATCACTCACCTAAAGAGTCACAAAAGAACCCCAATGAATATCGAATACCAAACGAATTGATCCGTAAGTAACATTGTCTCCAAAAACCATTAGAGATGACCTTTAGTTCAAGGGAAATTGAGAATAGGTAGTTGAATGGACACCCCAAACCCGAATAATGCACTAAAATAGCCCTTCTCTAAGAATTACATCATGTGTGACTCCTTTACACATTGTGAAATCCACAGTGTTTAAGTATGCCAAAAAGTCCATTGCCTCAGATTAATAATCCAATATATAATTAACTTAGGATGTGTAACCATTCATCACATCGTGTAACCTGGATAAAAATATGATATTTAATTAACTCAATATGGGTAACCATTCATCACAATATGTAACTTTTCACTGTGTGAATCCCTTTCATGGATTGCACCCAACAATCATTACACGCTGTGTAACCTAGTTACATGATGTGAAATCTTCTTACAACCTACCGAAACCACAAGTTAAAATGATGAGAGTAAAAAAATTAGTGAACTCACCATTATTGTTATCCTAAAAATTCTTTCTTGACCCTATAAAGACAATGAAAAGGGAATACCACGACAAGGTTTAGGTTATACCTGACAGATCGGTAATGGGATGTTACAATCAATGTTGAAATATTAATTAAGTATATGATATTTAGATTATGTAAAATGTTTACATAATTGAAATAAAATTATAAACCTTATTTATTTTACATAATATCATATATTTAAAATGTAAATATTATATAATGACTAATATGAAAGTGTTCATATTTGAATTAATATAAAATGTTTATACTCAAAATTATTGAATGTCCATAATGTTAAATCTATAATTATTAAAGGGTTTGTAGATGGATTTTATTTATGAATTGTTCCTAAATAGTTATCTCAAATTTAAATATATGAATTTTTATTTTATATAGGGTTTATTCCTTACTATATTCTTGTTTAGTAAATTATTTAAGAAGTGTGAATATTGTGTATGCTTTAGTTAAAAAGTCTAAACATCTTCTATAATAGAGTCATTCTTTACATGAAATGTGTAATAATGAAATTAGTTTTTCATCAACCTTGAACTCAGTTTTCAATAGATGTTATAAGCCTAAATTTAGTTTTTAAATGTAGTTTTTTCAAATTAGGTGTTATATTTATAATGAATTTTCTTCAATCTTGAGTATAGTGTCCCCAAGAAGAGGGACTTGGGTGATATATCTTTTTTAGGTTGGTGAATGGGGTTGTCTTTATATTACTCCATGACAAGTCTAATGGATATTTTTAATCTCATATAACTCTATGCCTTTACATTAAGTGTTCATACACCTTATGTATATGATACATTCAAATATTTATGAATATACTTGACTTCTACTTTTGGGTGAGTAACACAAACTTGTTAGTTGTATAAAGAGTAACACATTAATAAGGTTTGAAAATATTAACTAGGAAGAGGGAATAATATTCCAAAATAAAATCACTTGAATCATGCACACCTAAAAGTGAATAACATGAGATAAAATAGTGATATTAAAACCCCCTCCAAATAACTAGTGTAAGATTCATTGCAAAGTGGCATTTTTGAAAACCTCGATCATATGAACATGTAGTTTCACACCAAAGCGGGGTGCCCTTGGATTATCTTGTGTAAGGAAATAATGTAATGAGTGACATGAGATAACCTCTGGGAATTTTTTTTTCCAAATAATGGTTCCCTTGTATTTATATTGTGATTAGATTGTTTTTGATGTTTTTACTGGGTTACAATACCTTATAAACCCAAACGGTTGGGATACCATAAGAATAGAGTTGGCTTTATCCATATGATGGATTAAATATAGAGTAGACCACTCAACTATCAAAAATTTAATATATGATATGATTAGGATGATGGAAACATAAATAACTAAGTGTTGAGTTTCATGTCAGAGCGAGGTCATTTTGTTTGTGAAATATGAATATTGACCCACTAATGTGTATGATGGATCTTAAAAGGGGTCATGATTTTTTTGGGAGATCATTTAATAATAGTTCTTATTAAACGGTTAATAATACATCATACACATCTGATAAATGTCTTTGTTGTAGATAATATCATCATTTTTATCAAGATAAACATTTTGATTAATCCTTGAGAAGAAGAAGATTAATGTAAGCTACTCCATATAATGGTAACTTTAAAAAAGTTCTTAAACAAGATTAGCGATTTAAGAGAAGTTATTAAGTAAAATTATACATGTTGGAACAGTTCCTTATTTAGTAACCAAATGTTTTAATATTCCTAAAAGTGAATCTAGAAGCTTATGAAAGCATATAGTGATTCATTTAAGGTTTTAAAGGCATTATGTAAGCAATGACCAAATGAATCTTAGTATACACTAAGGTACTCAATATTATTGGGTACGTTAATGATTTAAGGAATTTTAATCCCATATACTCAATATGATAAACCATGCAAAATGATATTAAATATTATTGAACATTTTAAAGACTCAATGAGACTAATGTTTTCCTTGAAAATGTATGGGTAATAGAAATAAATTCTATTATTTTGGTAGACATATGATATCAACTGTATGATTAAAATGTTTTGTTAATATTAATGAAGGTGAGAAGATGAAAAAAATTGTATCTTGAAGTTTTCTTTCAAGTAATAGAGAAACGAAGTTGTTGCATTGATAACATGGATACGTAAATATTAGATAAAATTTTCATAAATTGCATATTTTAATATCATTTAGTTCTTTAAAAAATAATCTAAAAAATATTTGGTTAATTGAAATGAGAAATGTGTTTTTTTAATACAAATGGTTTATGATTTTTTTAACTATATTACATTATTTTATGGAAGACTAAAAATATATTATTATATTTAGAAAATTTATCATATTCATCTATGGAAATGTTTTGAAAATATAATTAAATTAAACTAACATTTTAGAAATATTCTAAAAGTTTTGGTAATATATATAAACTAGGAACATGATTTATAGTTTATAAAGTAATTTTCAGGAAGTATAAGTAGATAAAAATTCAAATTGGAAGAATAAAAAATAGTTGAAAATTTTAACAATGTTTATACATGAATCTCGTCAAGGTCATCGGAACCTAGGGTTATTAGGAAGGAAGAGTAATAATTATATATGATTTTATTATAAAATATATACCTGAAGGAGTTTATGAAACTCTGTTGAATTTCCATTATAGGTATGGATGTTATAAAAATTAATTTTTAAATTTTGAAAGGTAGTGATACAAAATGTATATTTTATGAAGTGTTGTAAATATAATGGAGTTCAAAATAGAAGGAATAATTGATTGATCTTGTAGTTTATATTCATGATATGAAGTAAATAGTTACTACATCAAGGATTTGAATGTAAAGGATTTTGTCAAACTCAATTAAATATATATAAACGATATGTATGGTCATTTCATTTTTATTATGTGATAAGAGAATATGTTTAATAACTATGAATTTTTATGAATAACATGAGATGATAAATTGTATACAAATGGATTATGAGTCATCAGGTTTTATATCATGTTTGGAGAAGAAGACATCAATAAATGTTTTTATCCAAGATCAAAGTGTTTATCAAGATATTTGTTAAAATATAACATAATGTATTCTAACCACTCATTGGTGGTATATTTTAATAATGTATTATTTTCAAATAAAGATATTTCAAACACATATAATACCATATATGAAATGAAAAAAATATTTTATTGGTTTAAAATTTGTATTTAAATTAAATAAATGATATTTATTAAACATAATAGCATATTTTTATATTAGTAATATATTTTTAATATAATATAATATCTAAGAGGGTAGTGGGAGTATATTTGAGTATAAATAAGTTTAAAGTTAACAAGTAAAGGATTACCCAAATCTTAAGTTAAGGTGACTGACACTAAATATCCTGAAATGTCTATGATATGTGATGGAAAAGAAAAATGTAAAGAGGTTAATTTAGTTATTATTAATAGAGAAAAGAATTATTTTTTGCTGGATTGTACCAATAAAAATGAAAATTAAATTACACTTGAAATCCTAAAAATGGTTAAGTGCATGATAGTATAGAGAAATATTAAATTTACATTTAGTTACTATATTATAGTAATATTCACTTTATCCTAAAAGAGTTTAGGAGTGAATGTAATGAATAATATATCTAGTTACATGGATTTTTTTGATAGAATATGATTATATGTATTATGATGATGAAATTAGAAAGAGTTATAAGTAGAAAATAATGTCAACATTTTAACATTTAATGTTATGAATTTAAGAGGATTGAATATGTTCATGTAGTTGAACAATTAAGAATATGATTCCTAACTCTCACTATTATTCAAACCAGATTTCTTCATATATGTTTCTCACTAAAAGGATTTTTGGGAGTGTTTTTTCAAATGGGAACTCAGATACATGACATGAATTACATATGATATAATTAGTAAACAAAACCTTGAATGTGTATCAAACATAATGATGATCTAGCAGTTTATTATATAAGATATGATAATTCAGTTCTTATATCGGTTTGGTTAAATATTATTAAAGAGTTTAATAATATTAAAATGTATCATATTAAAGGAAACTTACATTTTATCATTGTCACATGTTTTATACATAAATGTTTATATATATATATATTCGATGTAGTATAATGATAATTTACCTCTCAATTCATGAGTTTGATTTTATCTGTGATCGATGTTTTTTTAGAAAATTATAGGTTATAACTAAATGATAAGGTTAGTGTGAGTAAGATTCATATATATATATATTTAATATAGAGAATATATTTCTTTTTGTGCACTAGATGACCTACTAGGTATACCATATAGAGTGTCATATAGATGTATTTGGTATATTAGATGTGCATGGATCATATTGGATTCTCATTACCTAAGGTTAGAGAGAAACCTAGAATGAAGAAATTTATAATTTAATAACCTAATTGTGTATGTCTGTATATTGACTTAGCTAAATTGGGGTTGGTTGAGTATGTCAGAGAACATGTCATCGATTGGAGAATAACAAAGATGATATTTTTCCTCCTGTATGACAAGTATGACATCTGGGACCTCAATTGAAATAGACTGTGGGAGTGTGTAGCCACGCCTAGATATTTATTATCAATATGGAAAAGTTTCATGTCATCTGATTATCCATAAGGATGAATGAAATGTGATGTATTTATTGATCATATCATTATATAGTTTAGGGAATCAAGAAAAAATGAGATGGCTATATGGGATTGACATGTTTTGTGTCCCATAGGCACATGATGTGTTGGAAAGGGAAAATATGAGTCTTAATGTTTTTATATGACAAAAAATGGTAGATATAATTATAAAAATATATGTTCTTGATGTAGATCACACTAAGTCCTTTTATGACTTGAGTAGCATTGATGTTTTTCTAAAGGACAATCATTGCTTACATAAATGGATTCATAGATTCATATTTATTATCAATGATATAAAGGCCTGTAGGGTTACACTTTTTTGTTGAATGAGTGGGGATTTATATTGACTTAAAAAGATACTCTGAAAGTGATTTAGAACTAATAAAAAAGTTTTTTTCGATAGGTATTCACAAGATATTACATACGATGTGATACAAGGTGAAAATAATGATATATTTCCAAAAGTGTTTTGGAACATATCCAAAAGGAATTTTGGATATGGTTTCATAAGTAATTTTATATGATAAAAAAAAGTTAAATAACAAAAATTTACTCGGATTTAGTGAATTTTGGATATTATATATGATATTCCTTAAATCCATATTTTTAGATGATATATTTATGAGGTAAATTTTATTTCCTGCACATCATGATTTGCATGAAAAATTGGGTATATTTTAACATTAAGTTGTATATGAGATTTAATGATAATGGTTATCATTCATTGTAGTATTCAAGATAAGATATCATTAATGATCCATTACGTCATATGAAATGGTAAAGAGAAGATATATTCATGTATATGATACATGAACCCATGATTACATTTAAATCATGTGTTTCACTATATGAGTGGATGGGATTTGCTGTGGAGTGTCTTTGATAGACTATAGAATACTATTATACAATGGAAGTATGAGGCTTTTTTGTGCATTCTTATTCCATGGCCTAACCTCCTAGTACTATGACTCATTCTTCATATTTCTCTTTTTCATTAGAGACACTAGAAATACATGGAGTAATGAAAAATAAAATACATATGATAGATCATTCATGTTGGCCTATAGATACCCATGGAGGGATATCATTAGGCTGATATTATGTTGATCATTATAAAAAATACCAGATTTATGCTAAAGGATGAAAATAATCATTTGTGTATGGTATATTCTAAGTATTTTTCATTTATATATTATTCACAATTTCATATTTCTCTCATTGTAGATCCATAGGAAAGGATTTTAAATCACCTAAAAACTTCTAAAAATTGTTAATATACTATTAAAAAATAATTCATTTAGTATAGGAGACCAATTGAAATTCACCTCCAAGTTCAATTTATCTAATCGGTTGGCTATCCAAGATATCCCTCGTTTTACTGATCATGGTGGTGACTTGGTTTTCTAGAGTAAGGAACTATTAGATAATTATTCTGTGTACTCAAGGTATATATTTCTAGTTGGTTCTATTGTATCCTAGTGTATTTTCCATAGAAAAACTTTTGGGTTCTTGACGTTCCACATAAAGTGATGATTTTCTACTAGATAATTTGTCGGAGTATCTTTCCGGTTTGTGATATGTTAGTCAATATCCATCATTTAAGGATCTCTCATACTGTTTTTCTGGGATGGAAGACAAGTCATAATTTTATAAAATCGTTGATTTCCCATCCGTTTTTGGGTTCTGGCATCCTAGTAACGTGTTTAATAGATTTTACATGAAGAATTTTCATGATGTGGAACATGTTTTTTGGGTTTCTATTTCATCTTTCCCAAATATGTTGTGTTCAGTTTGTATATTCAGGTTTGGATAGTGTTGTTTATGCAGAATGAGTTAATTTTCAACCACTTTTCAAAGGAGGATAACATTTGGGTCAATATATTTTCATCTTGGTTGAAAATATCAAGATTTACGAGGTTTCTAAACCTTTCATGGCTGCTAATATATCTGTATAATATGGATTCTCCCTCCTTTGGGGTTAATTAAAGTCAATATTGATGAGATTGTGCATGGATGAAACAAGGTCAGTGTCAGTGTTGTTATCATTAAAGTTAATAGAATCCAATTATTTCCATCCATGAATCCTTTTCGGCTAACTATAATCTCATGGTCACCAAAGATATCGAATTTCTAATCGATATGGATATTTTGGTTTCTCAACTCTACAAAATGTTTGGTTTTATCCATTGCTAAAAAAGTACCGATAAATGACCCTATATCAATGCTAGAAAAATAGACCTAATAAATGAGGACCTTTATTAGCTCTAACAAAAAAAACTGATAAAGGAGAAACTTTGTCAGTGCTCTAAAAAAGTGTTAATAAAGGGGTGTCATTTTAAGTACTAGAAAAAACACTGATAAAAGCACCCTTTATCTGGGTTTTTTTCACTGATAATGGTTCCCCATTATCATTACTAGAAAAAAGCATAGATAAAGGTGGTCCTTTATTATTCCTAAAATAATAACTAATAAAAGACCTCCTTTATGAGTGATTTTTTTTTCTAGCACTAATAAAGGACCCCTTTTATTAGTGCTTTTTTTCTAGCACTAATAAAGAGTATATTGAATAAAAAAATTATACATCATTAAAAATAATATATAAATATAAAATATAAATATATTGATATGAAGTTAATATATTTTATTAAATATTATTTAGATATGGATAAATATGCATTTAAACTTAATACATATGATATTTAGTGAAAATAGATTAAAACAATTTAAAACATAATATTAAATAATAATTTTATAATTATTATCGAGTAATAGTAATGTAATAAAAATTAGATGACATAAAAATTTAATAATCCAATGAAAAATCTAAGATTTGTTGAAAACATGACATGATCTTGAAATAGCCATAAATTTTGATCTAGTTTTCCATTTGAGTTATACCATATATCAAATTAATTCATGAAAAGATTTCCCTTCTCTATTGACTGGGAGAGCCTGAGTAATATTTTTTCAAAGTCAAAAGTCCCAAAATCCATTTAAAGGTGAGTTTTTAGTTGGCATACCCTAATTTTGTTTAATATTTGATATTATTTTTGCTTCGTTTAAGAGATTATTCTTATGTTATGCATATTTTAATATATTTACTTATAATAAATCAATTGGATAAATATATATTTTCATATATTTTTACATAACATATTCTAAAAATGTATTTAAAATAACATCTATCAATTTTTTCACAATATAAAAATATATGAATATATATATATATATATAATTTTTATATATACATATGTGTGAATATTAATAAAAAAAAATATATTTTTATTTTTATTCTAATATACATAAATGAATATTAATATACAACATATTTAAATAAATATATGTATATATATTTATATAACACACATAAACATATATTTTATAAATGTTATTAAAAATAATTATTTAAATACATGAGTAAAATTATATAAATGTCAATATATATATATAAATAAATAGAAATATCATAAAATAGAAAATAAAACTTCTTGGTGTAGTGTTAAAGGAATTCTATTTTCAAAAGTGTGGTGCAAGAATCAAATCCTGGCATGCACGAGGAGTGAGAACCAATATGGACTTTGAAAAACTTCTGAAAAAGGGACATTCTATGTTCTGAAAAGTTATGGGGGGGCATGGGGAGGGTGTGAAGAAAATTGGGAAATAGAAGGGGTGGGGGGTGAGTGTATTAAAAGTGATGAAACCGAGGGGGAAAAGTGATGATAAATGTGTGATGGAGAAATATAAAAAAAATATTTAATGGGCCCTTTTAAGTGCTTAAAAAGATTCGACAATGGGTCACTTTATCATCAAATTTTGTAAGCACTGATAAGGGGGGCCTTTATCAGTGCTTTTTAAGCACTAATAATTGGGGCCTTCATCACTACTTTTAAATCACTGATAAATTCTTCTTTTATTATCACTGGAAATGAACTAATAAAGTCTCACATTATTAGTGATGATAATGGTTGATAAAAGTACCCTTTATTAGAATTTTTTGGCACATTTAAAAGGAATATTTTAACAGTGCTTAGATAAACAGTGCTTTTATAGTGCTCTTAATGAAATTTTTCAGCACTGTTAAAATTGTGACCTGTTGTAGTTAAAGGATGGAATGATATTACTAAACAATTAGGCTGGAAAACAATTTTCAATGTTTTATTTCCTCGAAAGGGTTACCAAAAAGATTTTGGATATATCCTTGAAAAGATTAGGGATCTTTTAGAGAAATTGCCCTCTTTAGGTTTATCCTTTACTCGGAGTGGTGGGAATCATGTTTCTCACTTTCTGTATTACATGGGAGAATTTGGGGGGACCTCTACTTTTCCTTCTTCACTTCCTAATGACCTTTTAAATATTTTTCATTCTGATATATAATATCTCATTTTTATTTAATAATTTATTTATATAATAAATTATATTGACTTAAACTGTATAAATAAATATATAAATTCATTAAATATATTTATATGAACTATATTAATACATTTAGAATAGTTTATATTTAAATTTATATATTTACACTCATATTAAAATATTTATTATAAACATATATATTTATAATTTACATAAATAATTATATGTGTGTTTGTGTTTATATATATTTTTCATATTCTTATATATTATAAAATATAAACATAAATATTTAAATATAAATCAATATTTTTTCATAAATATTATATATTTAAAAATATAAATCAAATTAAAATAAAAATTTACTTTCAATATTACATTCATAATTTATATAAATAAGAATTATCAAAATAATATTTATACAAGTATACATAAATACATTATATAATTATATAATTACATCAATATTTGTATGTATATATATTTAACTATATATTTGATGCAAATTATGTGTGTGTATATATATTTACATATATATATAAATTGCAATAAAAATTTATTATAATATATATACATACATATATATAGATATATTTACACACACTCATACAAATATATACATATATATATATATATAAATATGTGTGTGTAGGAATAATTTAAATATAAATATATGTGTAAGTGTGTTTTCAAGAGTGTGTGTCAATTAAAATATATGTGTGTGTAAATGTAAGTATGTGTTTGTGTCGATATTAGGTAAATAAATAATATGTAATTATTTAAATAAATATATATTTAAATTAATAATATAAATTTACATAAACATTAATAAGATAAATATATTTAAAAATATTATAGAAAAATATTAAATAAAATTATTAACTAAAAATCATTTTATAAATATATTATAAGAAATTTATATGAAAACCTGTAAGTACATATATAAGAATATTTTAAAATTTTATTTTGAAATTATAATATAAATATAATATTATTATATGGATAAACATATAAATAAACAATATATTAGTAAATATATATAAATAAACAGATATACCATAACATATTTGTAATAACATGATGGAGTAATGGTATGGGCATTCAACGTGTACAAAGAGGTCTGGGAATGGATTCCTTACAGGAGTTCATGCCAGATTACGACTATAAGGGTGTTCAGGCATGTAATTAAAACTGATAAAGGATTTATATTAGCATAGATAAAGGGGTGAGAGTATCATTGTGTTGCCTAGTTGTGGCATGAAATAGCTCTGCTAAACATCGAATTTCTCACCCAAAAGTTATTTAAAAAACATTTTTATGTTATATGAGTGAAATGAATTAGTGGTGTGAAAGGAGTGTCTTATCAGTTATATAAAATCATTGATAAATGGAACCTTCATCAATGCTAAAAAATGCACTGATAAAGGGGAATTTTATCAGAAATTATTTCTAGTGCTTATAAAAATCTATTTTGTTACTATTTTTTTATAATTTATAAAAGTGAAAAACATTAATCCGCACTAATAACATCAATAAATTTTTTCATTGATAATTCCGATTTCCAGAATTGATAGAAGTTCATTTTGTATTAGTTTTCCAAATGTGGTAGCTAGTGGCTATAACCATATTGTGACTGCTAATGGTGTTAATTTTTTTAAATATTTATATACAATTAAATTCTTCATGTGAAGAAATTGATTGATCTATTAATACATATAATACCATATACCCTAACTAATAAGACAAAAAATAAATAAAGACCCAACCTTAATAAATTTATTTAAATTCATATTCCCGACAACACACATAAAATCAAAGGATTATTTTTGACATATTTTTGGGATGAATGGTGAGAAAATATATGCAATGAAAAGATTTGGTGGGAAGGTCCACTAGCTATCATGAAGAAGAAATATGATAAATTTTAATAGCATGACGTAGAATAAACTCACATAAAAAATGAACATCAATCAAAAAAATCTTATTAAATTAATGATGAATATGATTTTCTATAAATTAAACCACATTACAACTGTTACTGTCCAACATGGTGGGTTCCAATAGTTTAGGAATATTTAGGTCTCCTAATAGAATTTTCAATAAGGAAAATTTAGTAACACAAGTCACAATATCTATTTATTCAACTTCATTAAAGGAATGAGATACAATAGTTTTTTCTTAGAGAACTAGGAAATAAAATTATCTATGTGTAAAATAAAAAATCCATACATGGAGATTCTATTATTATAACCAAAATCCCAGTAAACATTTTCCAAACTTATTAACTATAATGAAGAATAATGCTATAACCCTATACCATTATGTGAACTACCTATGAAATATAATAAAAATTCACTTTATAGTCGGCTAGTGATCATCCATAGGATACTGTATAAATTGGAAAACACAGTTTACAAAATAAGAAATATCCGAGCGAGTTAGAATGATATAATGTAAGCCCTAAATAGTTTATTGATAAATATTTGGATTATATAAGAGAGTAAAAAAAAGAATGAGAGAACATGAGCACATCATATGTAAATAGTACATCATTTTACATGACTATTCAATACACATCATAATAAAACACACCAAATAACCTATAGGATTATTTTATTTGGAGACTAGAAACATAATTGATTTATTTGAAAACCATTCGTTAATATGAACCACAAATATTCGCCAAACATGATACACTTATTGAAATATGATAAAAAATTCTCTTCTTAATAACCCAAGGAAAAATTAACATAATAAAGTGTGCTATAAAATTCTGAATAATGGATTAACATAATAGATACCAATTTAATATCATAAATTCACATAATATAAACTTGTCATTGGATAGAGAAATATGGAAGGGTGGGATTAATTTTTTCATTTTTAAAAATTTAAAGTGACATTAAAGGTTCAAATCAAAATGAAATGTTTTTGAAATAATAATGAGATAAATAGATTGAGTTATAGTTTATAAATTCTATAATATTTAAATATTTTACAAAATAAATACTATTTTTGATAGTATATAAGATACACAACACTGCACCTAAATGAATATTGATATATTATTACTTAAATATGACCGTTAAAAATTATTCGTTCAATTGGAGGGTGTGAATATGATTATCTGAATTTTGAAATATATATCTATATAATTTTCATAATCAATAAAAATTTATTGTTTAATTCTCATTAAATAATCACACAATTTGTAGTAAAGTTATTTTATTCATCAAAAATACATTTTCTTCAAAATTGGTTTTTATTGTTTTTTTAGAGAAAAATATTATAATTAATTTCTAGAAAATTAATAAATTTTATTTAATAAAAGGGATATAATTTTTGGATTCATCAAATCAAAAATATCTTATAGTGAAATTTTTATATTTTTCTAAAAATTTTTATTATTCAACGAATAGTGAAAAATACTAATTTTTATTAAAAACCATGTTTTCTTTTAAAGTGTATAAAAATTATTATTTGATTATATATTATTTTAAAAATATATTTATATAAATTTGATTAAAAATAATCCAATTATAGTCATTTTAATAAATTTTATACTTGACTTTAGTATAAAAATATTTTTATACTTAAAAAGAAATTTTTCTAAAAAATGGTATTTCCTTGCATTTTATAGGTTTAATTTTAAATTATATTATTTCACTTTTATATTTTGAATATTAAAAAATGGATCACATATTTGGAATCATTATTTCTCTCTTTGGTAAACATTTCCCATTTATATTTGGTCATTATCAATATTAATCATAGTAAAAATTATTACAACGGTAAAGGTAAAAAAAATTAATAAAGGGTAAAAATAATGTCATAAGGAATATAAGTATCATTAAAACATGAATTAATTTTATTATAGGAGTATATTTTATCCATAATCATCCAAAATTTTAATATGAAACCTTTTTTTCAACATGAATTTTTTTACCTTTATAATATTTTATGTAGAGAAAAGTAAATAATGTCATTCTATTTGTTTTTTTATATTTAAATTTTTGAAATAGTTATAATAATAAGGAACGTTTAATTTTAAATATTAATTTTAAATATAAATTATTTTTTATTTTTTATTTTAATTTATTTTTAATTTTTATTAATTAAATAAATATATTAAATTACTATGCAATGCATATACAATAGTTATCAACTAATAAAAAAATAAAATAAAAGATATTAAAAATGTTAAAATTAACATATTATCAATGAATTATTGTGTTAAATTATTTTTTAAATAAACATGAAATATTTGAAAGGTTTCGATACATTATATTATAATTACATTACTATATTTTAGTTTTAATAGTCAAATTAAAATGAATATTTCCAAATTTGACATTATTGTTATTTTATAGTAAACATTATTTTAATAAATGATTTAAAAATAAAAAAATACTATTTTTGGCCAAGTTATTAGGATAAGGTTTAAAATATCATTCACAATCTATTTATGGTCCAATTACCTTTTTAGAGTAATTTTATTTACCTCAAAAAAGTAAAATCTTTAATACAATGGTAATTGTCAGAAAGGGTTAAAATAGGTTAAATAAAATAAGCGTAAAAAATCACCTACACTTGTAAAATTTTTATTTTATGGAATTATTTAGATTTAAAATCACATTATATTTAAATATTATCTTTTTTGATCTATTTTAATGTGAAAATTAACTTATATTAATATTTAATGTAATTCAAAGAGTACCCCTACCATCTCTTATAAATGGGATCCCCTCTTTATCATTTATTCAAAGATTAAGAACCATTTGGTTTAGAAAATAACATCCAAAATACCTTCCTAAGATAATTACCATTATTTGATAATCCTTGGTTTTATCAGAAAACAAACCTAGGAAATATTTTGGTGTAAACTATAAGAGGTTGTACGAGGAAGAGGTATAGTTATTAAAGAATAGTTTTTTTGTTTCTTTTTTCAAATTGATCAAATTTTATTCAACCATGAAAAAATAATAACACCAATATCTCCCATATGATGATATTTTATTATGTTAATTTCATAATCTATATCCATCTCTTCTTCAATCAAATAGGAAATGAAACCACCATTCGTGTGTACGAAAATCCACCACCTCACGAACTGATGTAATTCATTTTTAATCACCTCCTCATATGAATAGTTGTAATTATGGACTTAATATATATATATATGAACTTGATAAAATATTTAGCACTATTAAAATATATTATATCATTTACTTTTTTACCTTCCCATTCACAAAAAAAATGATAATGTCATTCGTGCGTATGTATGGACTACAAACTCCAAGAAGTGAAGTGATTTGTTTTTCCTGACCATTTCACATTGATTATATATACATGTATTTTTAATGAAATAATATCTTATTTATGGTATAATTATAATTATTTAAATATGAAATGTTACTGGCCTTCTTTCCATAATGATCCTTCAAAAATGGAAACGTTACTCATGCGTACATAAGACCTACCATCTTCAGGATTGTAATGTACTTAATTTTTCTTGACCACATTTCATGGTTGGTTTTAAAAGTATTATTGATGTATATGAATGGTAATTACTTTCTTATTATTATTTTGTATATGATATAATAAATACCACACTAACCATAGTCATCTTACCGAAGTCATTTTGGACATGTTAACTGAATATCATTAAAACATTTTATATAAAATAAAATGATTAGGTAATTTAATATAAAATTGTAACAAATAAGATAAAAAGGAATAATAGACTTGAAAACTATGATTTAACATAAATTATTTTATTAAAAATAATGGAGTAAAAGATTTTCAATGGGGCATATAGGAATGGAGACCTAGTGCATCTCCAATAATAATATTTGTACCTCATGGGGGAAGGTAACCTATGCTAGAAAACTCCCTGAGGGGGACCTCTTTGGAGGCCATTGATGCCATAAAATTAGCCATCCAATTTCATTCTCTACATGTATGAGAAAGATCAATGTTGTTTGGAAAAATATAATTTCATTTATGAATCATGTAATTGAAATCCCAAGTAGTGTAAGAGAGTCCTTTTATGGAGCTCTATATAATCTCTGAGTCTGTATCCATAGTGGCCAAATAGATTTATTTAGAGAGTTACATTTTAATAACATTTATCATATATTATTATTTTACCCTAAGTGAGTCAGGATCCCCATAAAATGATATTAAGGTGGTGAAAACCAAGCCCATGGAGTCACAAACCACACCTCCTCCTCCCATGCATACTTGGTTGCTAGATCCATAATTATTCAATTTTAGACCACGGGAAGGGGGAGTCCATCTCACTTAATGTCCCACCAGTTGCGGTATGGATTACACATGGAATTAATTTTATCCCTAAAACACCTCAGAGGGGGATTCCTCCCACTGGTTTAGAAGATCTGCAAGATCATCTTCAGGGCATTTGGTCCCCACTTCAAGTGCCAAATCATATGGGCGACCGTTATACTAAGATTGGTTCCTTGGCTCCCACATGATCCAGTAGTCCACTACAAGAAGGATTTATTGAGCCCTATCCTCATGTTTATTACTGTTGGTGGCTCTAAAACATTTCTATACGAACTCCTCTATATATTCCACCATCTAATTAAATCCAAATAATTCTCCCAGTATTATACAAATTTCCTTGGACCACTCAATTTGGAAAAAATTTGGTCATGGTTCCTCCTTATGGATTTTGCAACAAGAGAATATGGAGGGTATGTGAATGACCTTTCATTTAACCACCATATCCGTAGGTATGTCATTATTATGGATCCTCAAAATTAAGAAGTGTAATTTAGGTGGTATAGCCTTGCACCAAGGAACTCCTCCCATGTCATCACCGGCTTATTTAAAGTGTGTCAACTTTATGTCTTCCTTGGAGGAGAAGATGATAATAGTAGACCTGGGGAAAATACTAGAATTAGGGGTCTCCGCAACTTAATTCCATCAAAGATATTTTTCTGACTGGCATCATGGATCGCTTGGATGAAAGAGGGACACATTATAGACTAGTTGAAAGTAATATCAGTTGTGGGATAACCTGGATGGACCAAGATATTGTCATCCGAATTGAAATTCCAAAAACTGTTGTCTCCAGATCAAGAATCCCCTGGGAGTAATGTTGAAGCTCTGGTGTGTGGCCCAATAAAGACTTTTATAAGGAATACAAGTTCCCTCGGGTTGGTATCCGGACATTTCCCTACTTTCCTTTGATGAATTATCTCCACATGGAGATCCACTCAATGACCCCATGCTAATTATCATTGAATGAAAATGCATTTCCTCCCCCTACATTCCCCAAACTGATTCCCACATTCTCCAGTGGTCTGACATGATATTTCTAGGAAGTCCAGGGACACTTTTCCTCACCCTGTATACCCAAGATAAAGATGATAAAGATTTTTTAAATCCCCTTCAGTAAAATATTTGGCACCTTGAGAAATTAAAGGATGTGAATGGGTATGGAAGCTAGAACACAATTGAAAGGGTGATTATACCACCAAATAATAGAAAATAGTTTTTCTAATTTTTTATTATGTTGGTGATCTTACTAACTATACCATCAATGTACCTAATTAAAATTATAACTAGAGTTATAGGTTCTCCCAAATAATCTATAGAGAAGGAATTCTTATAAATACCCAACATCGACTCAATGTTGGTCCTCCATATATCCAAACATTATATCATTAAGAACACATGACCTCTCTCCTTATTGATGATTTTCCATCCCCATTTGATATAAGCATCCATTGTTTTGTTAAATCATTCATTTAATATTTTCAATCATTGATTAAGAAGATCACGTAATCCGTGAAGAAGTGGTGAGACACCCTAAAGAATCGAGCTCCACAGAGGTAAGGCCTGGTATTTTCATGTTGAATACCAGATCCAACATATCTGATAAGGAATCCAAAGGCCATGGGGAAGATGTTGGGTGATAGAGGGTCACCTTGAATTATCCCCCTATTTGGTTTTAGGAAGACACATTGCCTCCCCAAAATGTAATATTGAACTAAGAAGAATGATATCATCGAAAGATTAGATTTACTACCTATTCTATGAACCCCATGATACTTATGACATGAAGGATAATGTTCCATTCAAGGTGATCATATATCTTATCCCCGTACAACTTAATTTATATGTTGGATCCCACCACCATCCAATTAATATCACTACCCATATCTCGATCTACACCCATTGCTCCTTGTATAGACCGACCTTTGATGAAAGCATTATGTTCATCAAAAGCCTGAGAGTGTATGAACCATGAGATCATTTTATTCATGATGGTTTCAAAAACCTTATAATAAATGTTACACATTATAATGGGTATATATTGTTATATTGATGATGGGTATTTCACCTTGTAGATAAGAACCATATTGGAAAAACATGTAACTCAAGGGAGGGGTCCACCACTGATGTAGTCCTGAATTGCTATAACAAGGTCCTTATTTCTAATATTTATAGAGCTAATATAGAAGAACCCTAGGAATTCATTTGGTGTTGGTTCACTATCATGTTTTATAGACTTTATTGAGGCCTAGACCTCATCCTTTTTATGATTTCCCTTAAGTAGATTATTGACATGGGAGGTAATCATACCCGAGACCGAGCTAAATACTTCTTTCGAACCACTTGGATGTCTATTATGAATGGAAGGGTAAATATTTCATAATAAAGAGTTGAAATGAGAATCCACCAAACCTAAAAACACTTCTATGTCCCTAGTGAATTTTCCATCATTCAATCAAATGGTTGAAGCATAAACACATCATTTTTATTTCGATTAACCATGAAGGTAACTAGTATTCTGATCTCCTTCCTCGAGACAAGTAGAACAAGATGTTTTAGGAAGGAATCTTTCCTACTCTCGCAATATCAACTACTACAAAATAGGCCTTTAACCGTTCTAAAATAGGTCTTTATCAGCTCTAAAAAATATTAACTATCGTAGCATACATAAAAGGCCTAGGATTTTATCAGTGCTTCTAGATGTGCTGATAAAAGAAACCATTTATCATAAAATTTATTTAACACTCATAAAGTATACTTTTATCAGCACTACTAAATGCACTAATAAAGAGGAATACATTAGTGTAATGGTACAACTAACTATAGCACCAGAAATAGGGCAAGAAGTGTTCTATAAAAACACACTTTACCACTATAAACACCACTATAAATTAGAAAAAGCATATACAAATATATATTTTAAATGAAATAAAATTTTCAATAGAAATACAAGAAGAAATTTTTTTGTAGAAAATAATAACACACCTATATAAAATAAAAATCCACCCCTACTTGAGAAAAAGAACACACCTATATAAGAAAATAATTCATATGTTATAAATAATATTAAAAAATAAATTAAATGGAAAATGTTAATTTTAAACTAAACTTTGAGTCATACTAGGAACACTGTGTATCATATTACGTTGCAGTTAATGTCAATTTTGAATAAAAAACACACATTTGGAGTCATACTGGTCATACCATTTGTTGGACTGAGGTGAATCTAATTTTTACATGTTCAAAATGAATAATGGATCATCCTAAAAAAAGTATTAAAATAATCCGAATGTTTTTCCTTAGTATTGATTATGCCACATGTTTTTTTACTAAAATGTCAATTTAAATTGGAAACACACACTTTGAGTCATTGTGGACACATCATGTGTGGTTTGACATGAGACTGATTCACACACAACAAAAATGAATTATGAATCATTGTAATAAATTATGAAGACAACCCAATCATTTTTTCTCATTTTTTAGTAAGTGCCTCTTTTTGTATTAAAATGTTAATTTTAAACTAATAACAGACACTTTCAGTCATACAGGTCACACAGTGCATCATATTGAGGTGAGGATGATTTCTTCACATCAAAAATGACTTATGGATAATTTTGTAAAGTATCAAAACAATAAAAATTTGTTTTCATGGTTTTGAGTATGTAAGTTGGGTTTTAATAAATTTAAGTCAATTTTCAATAAAAAGACATACTTGGAGTCACTCCGGTCCCAACGTGCATTGGATTGAGGGGTAGATGATTCATACACATCCCAAGTGACTTATGTTTTATTTTAATAATTTATAAAAACAACTAGAATGTGTTTTCTTTGTTTATATCATGTTAGTTTTTTTACTAAAATAATTGTTAATTTTGACTAAAAAGATGCACTTGGAGTCATACTGGTCACAACGTGGCTCAGATTAAGGTTTAAATGATTTATACACATCCCAAATGACTTATGTATTATTTTACTAATGTTTTAAAACAATATCAAAGTATTTAATTTGTTCTGAGTATGCCAGTTGTTTTTTTTTTACTAAAATGTCATTTTAAACTGGAAACACATACTTTTAGTCATACATGTTACAACGTGTGTGATTTTGACATGATACTGACTTGTACATGTCAAAAATGTATTATTAATTATTTTACTAAATTATCATGAAAATATGAGCATGTTTTCATAGATTTCAATGAGTGATTCTTTTTTGAATTAAAATGTCAATTTTAAACGGATAACCAAAACTATGAGTCATATAGGGAGCATTGTGGATCATATCAAGGTTTGTTTGAGTAATACATATCAACAAATAATTATGTATCAATTTAATAAAGTAATCAATCAATTTTTATGAATTTTCTTAGTTTTGATTATGTCATGTGTTTCTTTACTAAAATTATTGTCAATTTTGAAAAAATATATTCACTTAGAGTCATACCAGTCACATTGTGCAAAACATTGAGGTGAGGATGATTCCCACATGTCCAAAATGAATTATGGATTGGTTTCCTTAAGTATCAATCCAATATAACTAAATTTCATTAGTTTTGAGTATTCCACTTATTTTTCTTACTAAAATGTAATTTTAAACTGGAAACATTCACTTTGAGTAAAAAAAGTCACATCAAGTGCAGGGTTTACGCGAGACTGATTCATACAAATCAAAAATGAATTATTAATAATTTTTATAAATTATCAAGACAATCCGAGTGTGTTTTCTTAGTTTTAATTAAGTAAATCTTTTTATATTGAAATGTCAATTTTAAATTAATAACAGACATATTGAGTTATACCAGGAATATAATCAATCAAATTGAGGTGAGGCTGATTTATACACATCAAAAATAACTTATGGATTGTTTTCCAAAATTAACAAAACATTCTGATTGTGTTTTTCTAGTTTTGAGTATGAGATTTTTTTACAAAAATCAATGTTAATTTTCAATAAAAAGATAGGATTAGAGACATACCAGTCACACTGTGTGTTACATTGTGGTAAAGCGGATTCATTCACATCCCAAATGTCTTATGGATCATTTTCATTAATTCAAAAAATAATCCGAATTAATTTTATTATTTTTCAGTATTCCACTTGTGTTTTTTACTAAAATGTCATTCTAAACATGAAAACGATCATTAAGACATACAAGTCACATCATATTTGGGTTTTATATGATATTGATTCATGCACATCATAAATGAATTATAAATCGTTTTCCTAAATTATGAATACAATATGAGCTTTTTTTCTCTGTTTTTAATGACACTTTTTTGTATTAAAAATGTCATTTTTAAACTAATAACTGACACTTTGAGTCATAGTAGGTACATCGTAGATCATATTGACGTGTGGCTAATTTCTACATAGAAAAAATTACTTATGGATGAATTTTTTAAAGTAATAATACAATATAAATATGTTTTATCAGTTTTGAGTTGTCAAATTGTTTTTTACTAAAATTAATGTCGATTTTCATTAAAATTATGTAATTGGAGTCATACCTATCACAACATGCATCAGATTGAGAATAAACTAATTCTTACACATCCCTAATGAATTATGGACCATTTTTTTAAAATATCACAACAATACAAACACATTTCCTTAGTTTTTAGAATGCCACATGTTTTTTTACCAAAATGTCATTTTAAATTGGAAACACACACTTTGAGTTATATAGGTCACATCACATGTGGGTTTGACAAGATAATTGTTCATAAAAATCACAAATCAATAATGAATTATTTTCCTAAATAATCAAGAACATCTGAGAAAGTTTGATTAGTTTTCAATGAGTGAAATTTTTTGTATTAAAATTTCTATTTTAGATTCATAGCATACATTTTGAGTCAAACAGGGTTCATCATGGATCAAATTGAGATGTGAATGATTCCTACAAATACAAAATGACATATAGGTCATTTTTCTCAAATTTCAAAAAAAATTAAATGATGTTTATGGGTTTTGTGTTTGTCAGTTATTTTTTACTAAAATTAATGTCAATTTTGAATAAAAAGACACACGTGGAATCATACCGGCCACCCTATGTATTATATTGAGGTGATGATTATTTCTAGACATCCCAAATGACTTTTGGATCATTTTACTAAATAATAAATACAATATGAATGTGTTTCCTTGGTTTTGATTATGCCACTTGTGTTTTTTATTAAAATTTCATTTTAAACTAGAAACATTCACTTTGAATCATACATGTAGCATCGAGTGTGGGTTTGAAAAGAGACTAATTCATACATGTCAAAAATGTATAATAAATCATTTTCCTAACTTATTAAGACAATGCGAGTGTGTTTTGTTTGCTTTCAATGCATGAAACATTTTTTTATTAAAATATAAATTTTAAGAATGTATTTCTATTCATTTATTAATGAATATCATGATTTTTTATTAATAAATTCCAAGTCGATTACCATCCTTTATAGAATCACTTAAACAAGTGGTGACAAAAAATTTCTATTAATCCACCTGAAAAACTTGCACAGTGGATCCCATCTTATGTGATCAGTGTTGTGCACACTTTTCAATAATTGTTCTCAATAAAATCTGGGTATGATCCTCATTCAACCTCATAACCCAACTATATTATTGTTGAAAGCCATCACTTTGTCTCTTCCTCCACCTCAGTCTTCGACTCCTCCTTATCCTCTACGTTTCTCTTAGAATCCACCTTTACCTCCGCCTTTACCTCAGACTCCTCCTCCACCTCCACCACAACCTCTACCTCTATCTCCACCTCCACCATTTATCAAAAGCATTATTATTTGTAGGTTTGTTCTTCTATGAAAATTGATTTCCTCCATTATTCTTCTCCTTGAGAAAGGGATCCAAAATAATATATAATCATTCTAATACTAATGCTTCACACCCCAAATATATTTCTAATGTCATAGATTATACTACATCCCAAACATAGTAGGTAATCACATAAATTTTTTCTCAGCATGTATTCTAACAACATTTACACATCCCACTCATCTATAAACAAGTTTATTTTATACTTTGATTAAAAATTTTGTTATCAATCATGATTGTAATGAGAATATATAATAAATTATTAGGAAATATATTTATTTAAATCATAATTACCTTTAGAAAATACCTATTGGGGGATGCTGGTCTTTTCATGATTTACGATATCTCTCATAAATTTACAGACATAATATCCATATTTAATTCCATTATCTCTCTTCACACACTATAGAAACATTGACAATAATAAATAATAATTTTAATTATTTTCATAGTTAATGATTTCTATGTATACCTTAATTTTATTCTATTGATAGTAATCTATAATCATTGTCTATTCAGACACTGACTACATTCCATGATTTATCATATATTTATAGATTTCCTTATCATAAAAAAAATCTTTTTGAAACCCATACTGAAAAATATAATTTGAAATTTATCTATGACATTTTGATTTTAGTGTATTACATATTCATAATACACATCCCGTGTGGTCATTTGGTAAGAAATCCATGTATTGGATCCAAAAAATAAATATTTAGGGTGTCTAGATTTATCATGATCTGAATCCAATGCTCCCATAAAAAATAAGTAATGAAAAAATTAAAAATATATTTTTTGTTGTTATATTATAGAGTTCTACTTATGAATTGAAGCAATAAAAAATACTATATCATCTGATACTTTTTGATGGAACACTTCAATTAACTCATCTTTTTTTCTTCCTAATTTCTTCAATATCAAAAGTATGTTTTTTATAGATATGATACAGGGATAAATGTATCAAAATTGTGGTTAACAAGATATTCCATTAATATAGTGGTAATATAAATGCCTTTAGAAAATATGATAAGTTAATAACTTTAAAAACATATTATCTTACTATTTTGAAAAATGTATTATGAAATTAAACAATATGTATGTATTCACAACTAATATTCCCAACTATTTATGCTTAGGAATCTCAATTATTGTCTCAATACCAATCACATATTTTATGGAACTTCCATAAATTTATTCTTCATATGGAATGTAAGATAAATTTTAATCTTTAAATTTGGTATCTATATAATTTTTTAATGATAATAAATGATTCTCTGGAACTGTTGGGAGAAGGTACTCTTAGAATGTCTTATTGATTTATTGTTCAATTCACTACATTTTCTTGACCTGACCTTCCATTTCTCCACCGCTTTATCCATATGTAATATCATAACTCACATTAGAACTTTTATAATCATCTTTTACATGTTTTTTATACGAAAGAAATTGTTAAAGACATACCTCATGTATCTTTATAATATTAGATGATCGTGCTATAAAAGATCCAATAGCCTCATAAACCACTGTAATGTCTAGATCATCAAGTGGAATATGCAACTCACCAGTCAGATCATGAGATAACTCAATCCCCACTCTCCTGTGATCATTTGGGAGGTCATTATTGTATATATTGTATCCCTATATATTATACACTACACCCATTATAACAAGGTTTGTGTGGGTGTTAACTGAAAAAAATCACATACTATTGTGTCCTACATAATTTTAGTAATATAATGTTTTTAGAAGATGGTTCACTCACATTTAAGAGAATGATTAATGAAAAATTTGATTACCTTAGCTAAGGTATGAGGTTGGGGGAATGACTATCCTCAAATATAGTGGGATCATTTGGTTCATGTGTGGATCTTTACTCCACTACTGGTTTACTTTGATCTTTTTTCATACATTGGTATGCCAAACCAGACTGACCAATAATATCTTGTAGCGAATTTATTTGTATTTTGAATCATCTCACCATATTATATATATGTTCTTGTGGTTTTATCTTCTAGAAATATGCCTGAGGAGATACTCCAAAACCTAATCATATAACACGACCATATTTTTTCATCCACTTCAAAGCTATTGAATTTAGTTTTTCTTCTCGTATGTTTATTTTCAATTCTTATGTATATACTATATAAAAAAATATGAAAATAAATATATATTTTTATGTAATATTGTTATAAATCATAATTAGTTATAATTATATTATACTTACAAGTGATTCACATATTGTTTTTTGTTTTTATCAACTACTTTACCCTCCTTATTTACAAAATCATCCTTCTATAGAACATGATGTGGGATGGAAGTGGATTCATATTTTGATTCATTAATCTGTAAATATACAAAGTAACATGTGTTGTTTTATATAATATAATTAAACTTTTATTGCTGATTTAAAATACATACCAACCTATTCTATAATGAATTGTACCCAAACCTTGATTTGCGATAAGAGTACATTGGTTTTTATTCAAATTCATTATTTTAAGTACTCTTTTTATGTTTCATAAATTAACAATTTATAAACAAGTTAGATATATTAAATAATATAATATAACATATCATCAAATACAATTCACTATAAATTATTTCTCATTGTTACAATTGATAAAAGAGTTCCATGTTTCCTACATTATAATGTGTGTATAACTAACTAGTGGGTGGGGCTTTACTTTCCCCTCAACATCCCTAACATGTACCTTTTTTAGAATAGTCCATAACCTTATATAGGATTTTCCATTGTCCATTAAGACATATTTATTATGGAAATATTATAAAATAAATTAAATATACAAGGAATAATGAAAATTAAATAAATGTTTCATTATATAATTCTTTTGGTAAAATAGGGAAAGTATATCTTTTCATTACCATTATATATTTCTTATGTATTTCCTTCGTTATAGGTTGGATGTGTTGCCATGAGTCAATATCAATCAGCACATTCATCATCATTGTGATCCCAAGATAAATAATTAACATTGAATTTTTGGGGCCAATAGGTTGAATGAGTTGATTTCAACCAACCTTAAATTTTATACCCTGACTTCTTGCCTTGATAATTATATTCAACACTGTGATGCTTTATCGTTGTTCTTCTTTCATAAATATGCTATTTATTCCTTAATAATTCTATAGATTCATCATCAAAGGTCTATTCTTCCTCGGTATTCGTAACATCATCAAGCACAAAATACATTGTCTGCATGAGTAGTCAAACATTTAATTGGTCTTGAATAGCAATAACTCAAAAATGAATAATGGATTAGAGAATGTTTCTTACATTCTCTATTGAAAAATTTATTAACTCTTTAACTCTATATTCATAGTAATTCTTCAAATGATTAGTATGCACCCATATTGAATAAAATGGGTAATTAAATTTAAGCAAATAATTTCCCCACTATGGTAGGTTTTATCCTCAGTATTAATCCATAAGTGAAAGTTATAAACCATTTTAATCCTCATCATCTTCATCTCACAAATAGTTATTACTAAATTGTGTTTCCTGATACTCATCCCTCATATCTTGTGGACATCCACATATATTTATTTAACTAATCTAACCAAAATTCACCCCTTACAGGGTACTGGTGATCATTTTGGATGACTACTTCTCAGAGTAGTTCAAAAAACATAGAAGAGAAGGGGGATGATTCTCAAGCAATAAAATGGAATAATAACTTTTTGGGAGATAAAGTTGTTGAGGATGATAGTTTTATCCTTAAAACATATTAAATTACAAAATCATAATTTAAAATTTATAATCTCATATAAAAATTATAAAAGGTCCCTAACACTACCATGATAACATCAACTCATCACCACTAAGTTTCATCGACTCAAATATATGTTAGTAGTCTCTTCACCTCACATTTATCACAAATATAAGATCTCTATATCAAATGAGGTTCATGTGTAGGGTGTGAGTACAAAAATAACCAAGTGAACATTAATAGGGCCCCTAAAATAAACAATGAATATATTTGTGTATATGTTTGAAGTAGTAACACTCAAAAGAAACATGTAAGTCAAGCTATCTTGTAATAACCAAGACATCATGATAATTAAATGTACCAAATTCATTTCATATGAGTCAATTGAGCTAATAATACAACAAGTTTTTCCCATGGTTGTTCGCTAAAATTCAAATAAATTCACTAATTAGTTCCCTTAGGAAATAACCAATTAACGGGTGCCGCAATACCGTAGATAAACTAATCTTCTAAAAACCTATTAAGAATAAAAATTAACAACAAAAATGTTACATCGCCCTTACCCTATAACATTATGAATCACTAACATGTCTATACTAACTCACATTCTATCATACCATACCTAGAACTCACAAAAAACACAACACTTATTAATTTTTAAATTTTTTTTATCCCATGTATACTCTAAACCCATTCAAATTCAAAAATCACCCAAATGAAATTTGAAATATGGATTATAACATATTGCATTTAAAAAATGAGGTAATTGACATTAAAATCCATATTGAAATAAATATTTATTCCCTTAATCTATAAAATTGTGTATTCTCAAATCCATTTAGTTTTCTAAATCACTATTTTCTCCCCAAACATAGCCTAAATATTATCTTCTATTAGCCTTTTTGGCAACCCTATTGATTGCAATTGGTGTATTTGGATAAAAATAAAGCTAATGAAAATGTATTCATATTTATTTTTCTCCTAAGACACAAATTAAAGTGAAGATAAATTTAAAAGTAGGGCTAGAGAGCTCTACTAATTATGGGAAGAATACCTTTGAGATTCAGATTGGCACCCTTTAAAATTTTTCAAGGTTGATGGGAAAGAGAATTAAAAGGTGCGTTTGGTGTGATTTTTGTTTCACAAAAAATGTTCACCATGATTATTTTTAAGAGGTTACCCATCGTAGTTTTATTCACATCCACGTATGATGAAATACAAAGTTATAATAGGATCTGATGTAACTATTCCTAAATTAAATGTAATTTTTGATGGAGTATTGTCATAACTAACTGAGTGAGTTGTATGAGAAAATGCATATCAAGAAATAAAAAAAATTCATTCATTATGTTTTGATTAATTTTTATGGTTCATTTTTGGTGTTCTTACGATTTAATAGATTAATAGTATGAAAGACTGAAAGAGTTGAAAATTGTGTTAGAAGATGTGGTATTCAAAGCCATGGTAGTGAATTTTTTAAAGATTAAAGAATATAGTCTGAGCGAGAGGTATGTCATCAAGGAACATTGTAACCACAATGATGGGAGGAAGGATTATTTAAAAGAGGGATTAAAATCCATAATCAAGGGATGAAAGGAAGTCAAGCATAGAAGGCATAGAAAATAATGGGGAGACCATCACATGTCATGGTAGAGAAGGTTGAAGGGAAGTGGTATACAACCCTTGTATGTCATTTCCCCTTTAACATGCTCTTTCACTCGAGCCATAATAGCGAGTAACATTGTCATACGGTCTGTCACCATCACTAGTAACACTCTAAAATTAAGTAAAACATTAAAATATATTATTAAATTAAATGAAATGGGTTCAGATTAAAAAATGTGTACCATATAGTCTTTCAGGATTGAGTTAGGGTAGAAATCTAATTGGAATAAATGGGCTTGGGTAGGGTATAAGTTAAATGGGTTTGGGTTTAGTTAGACTAAAATTTGTGGGAACATGATCTGTTCCCATCCATATGTCAAACTTCTGAAATCTAAAATGTGAAAAACTTTTGGGCTCACATATGTCATTAAAGAAGCTTATGTAATGGCTCCCATTCCCGGAAATAGTAAGTATGGTATATATTTATCATATTTTAACTATAATCATATATCCCCTAACATGATCTTCATCTAATCAATATTAATATGCTCAGTTTCCAAATTAATAAATTTATACTAACACATGACATTATGTAAAATATATTAGAACATGAAGCTTAAAAAAATTAGTCCTTGGAATGTTGAAGGTTATTTAAAATTACCAACATATCATTAATAATCAAGGACACACCAAGGTAAACAAATAAATTATGTATTTTAAGAAAACATTTAGGAATAATGAAATCAATTTCATCATTGTCAAGGTTTTTATTTTTTTCACTAACCAATTATAGAGTAGGGGTGGCATTATGTAGGTACAGGTAAGTGAGAGAGAGAGAGAGATGGATAAAAGATGTAGGCTTTGTTATGGTTAATAATAGCACGAAAACTCAAACCGTGGAACCAAAAAAATCAAAAATGAGGGAGGAAAAGAAAAAAATCACATAACTTTGATTCTAGCCTTAATTCATTCAAGAGAACGTATAGGGGTAGCATCAACAATAGTATATTTCTACAAGAACATGAAAATTGTAGTTGAATGAGTCATAGTTAGGGTTTTTAAATAGGTAGGGGACACATTTATCAACGCCTTTAAAAAAGTTCTAATAAAAGGCATATTTATCAGCATTTTTTAGCCCAGATAAAATATTATAATTAAAATTATAATTTTTTTAAAAAAATTTATATAATTATTTATATATTCATTATAATTTTATAATTATTTAAATATTTTATTATTTATCCAAAATTACAATACAAGTCCAGTGAGGGGAAAATCCATACCCAATTTATTAAGAAAAAAAATTGTATACATGAGGAGCATATGGGGATGAAAACATGACTACATCCAAAAAATATACAATTATAATTATCAATTTATAATTATTTATATATTTTTATCATTATATATATATATATATTTAATTATATATATTTAATAAATATATTTAAATATAAATATAGTAAATATATTCATTATTTAAATATATTTATTATAATTTTAGAATTATAAATATAACTACATAATTATATAAATATATATTTATATAATTATATATATATATTTAATAAATATATATATAAATCAACATATTCATGATTTAAATATGTTTATTATAATTTTATAATTATTTAACTATATATTTTTTTATTTATAAATATATGCTGAATACTTAAAAAAAATATATTTATATATTAAATGTATATATATAATTGTGTGTGTGTATATATATAGCCTCCAGGGTGCTGCTCTTTGGTAGCCAACCTATGGGTCTCAACAAGTTTTCGAGATCGAGTCTCACCGAGTATATGCCTACATTGTATATTGCTTTTGTTTATAATGGAGCCCATTTCCTTGAATAAACTGAGGCTTCAACCTCAACTTATATGTATATATATATATATATATTTATTATAAATATATATATTTAAATATTCTGTATTCATTATTTAAATAAATTTATTATAATTTTATACTTTTTTAAATAAATATAATTATTTATTTATAATTAAATAAATTCTTTAAAAAAATTATTTATTGATTTATAATAATTTTAAAATTACAAATTTATAAATATTCATATATATTAATATTAATTTAAAAATATATTTTTATCATTATTAATTAATAAATAATCTTATATACATGCATTCTTAAAATTAGTGAAATTGAATATATAAAAATGACTTCACATTAAAAATATTGAAAAAATGGATATGTTTTATTAAATAAATATAAATTATCAAAAAAATATGGATATATATATTGAAGTAAATATGAATACATATTGAAAATACTAAAACATAGTAAATATATAAATATAAATAAATAATAGATAATGATTAAATTAAAAAATAAAAAATAAAATAAAAAAATATTAAAAATGAAAACTAATACATAATTGAAATAATATTAAAATTAAATATTGAAATGAATGATTAAAAATAAAATATATTAAATGTATCATACTATAATGAAATTATAAATTATAATTTTTTTCAAATAAATTATATAAATATTATGTGTATCAGTTTCTATATAAGATTTTATTAATTTTGTAAACATTTATGTGTGTGCATATTATATAAAAAAGAATTTAGTAAGAATATGTATCTAAAATCAATGCAACACACATTTGATATATATTAAATTAAAATATCAAACAACATTAAAAATAAATTAGACAATAATATTTTTTAATTATTATATTTATTCATTTTCTATATATTAATATTCAGTATATATTATTAATTACTATTTAAAATTAATATATATATATATATATGTATTTTACTTATTTATTTTGTTTAGTAATTTTTTCATTAAATTTTTTTTAAATGATTCTGTAATTTATTCAGTTTTAATTTTTTTGTTTACTCATTATAATTTATTTATTTTATATATCTATATTTAACATATACTAATAATTAATATTTATAATATATATATGTATATTAAATTTATTCATTTTTATGAATTATTATTTATTTAATTAAATTTTTAATATGTGTCTCAATTTACACTTTTTTAATTTGATTTTTTAATTTGATTTTATTTATATTACATATATAGATATTTAATATATACTGTTACTAAATTATATAATTTATATATATTTATATTCAATTTATTCATTTTTGTCAATAATTATTTAATTAATAACATTGTTAATATTTTCTTATTTTTTTTATTTTTTTATTTATTACATTTTATTCTATAACTTTATCGACACAAAAAATGTACTAATAAATTCTCCACATTATCAGTGCTCAAAATATGTGATGATAAAGGGTACACTTTATCAACACTAAAAATAAAAGCACTGGTAAATGGTACCTTTTATTAGTGCTATATAAAATCTCTAATAAAGCTAAACTTTATTAACATTTTTTATAGCGCTGATAAAGGCCGACCCTGTTAAAGGCCTGTTTTTTAGTAGTCTCGATAATTTGTTGGTTCTTAAGCATGAGAGAAATAAATTGACCATCATCTGAAGCTTCTACTACACTCCTTTCTTCATACTCAATCTCTCTTTTGATCGTGTCCAAATTCTGGTGGGCAGAGGGTAGATAATTATCCCAAATGAAAAGATCTTTTCTCTGGCAATGCTGCTTATTATGGAATCTAATCTACTACCTACCTTGAATTGGTTTCTCCTAGGATTCTTGAACTTTTTCAAGGAATCTATGATGATGTGACCACCGACTATAGAAGAAGAAGCAGTCCCCACTTGTGTTGATGGACTTAAGATGAACGAGAAGAGGTGAATAGTCTGATAAAGCACAAACTAGATGTGTGACCTATATGCCAGTAAAAGAGGATATAACATGAGGGTTTCTAAATAAATAGTCTAGTGTACACCATGTTTACCAACTAGCTCTCTGGTTATTACACCATGTGTATCTATCACCTGACAAACCCAAGTCTATGAACCCCTCTCGAGCTGTGAAGGTTGAGAATTCAAGTCTGTATGTTCAAGAGGAGAAAACCTTACATTTTTCTGTAAAACATCCATTATAGAGTTGAAATAACCTCCCACCAACCAAGAAACATCCTCAAGGTTTGATGATTTGATATCATTCAGTATGTTTTCACACAGTCTTGCATCGTATTTGGAATATACAAATGAAAAGAAGAAAACATCATCACCACCAGCCAATATGAACAAAAAATGCTGGCCCAAATATTCATACTTCTCCAATATCATAAAATATTTACAAAAAAACCCATACATGTTGGTTCACCAGTTCTACATGAAAAACATATCGTATTCCAATTCTTCTTGCGAATTGCACAATCTCTGATGATATTTTTTTGGTTCTTAGTATCAACACAATAGAAAATTTTTACTTAGATGTATCATTGGATATGTAGTCTATTTTTACCTAGGAACCCATGATATGGGAATTCCAGATGATGATAGAGATCATTAGAAGAGGGGTCGCCTAGAACTGTCCCCAGGAGAGGGAATCCTCTTGTCACATGAACTATAACCAGTATATATTATTCTAGTTTGAGATACTATAAAAACTCAATTTGAGGATAAAAATTGTGTAAAGGGGGTCAATGATAATCCACTATGGGTTGGTCCCTAAGCTGAACACCTTTCCTATATGTTGTTGGAGGGTATATGCTTACCGGTAAATAGACTAAGGCATTGTAGCTTTTGGATAGATTAACTGGGGAATATGAAGAACCATGTTCCCATGGTATGTATGGTTCTTGAGATGGGTCAAAGTGAACAATTTCCTTCCCTTTATAATCATTTCTCACACGTCCTGAGAAAAAATGATGGTGTGAGACTAGGGAGAGAGTAAATGGATATGGGAGGTAAGGGATAAGGTCCATGAAAGGGGAGGTAGGGAGATTCTACAATTGTTTAAACCAAGATAAATAGGAGGAGCTGGAAGAACTAAAACTAGGGGATCACTAGTCACCACATGGTCCATTGAAGATGCAGTCTCAGTCACTAGATCTGGTCCGAATCCTGAGTGAGAATATTTTCCACTAATATTGGGGCTATTCTGATGATTTGGAGATTAGTGAGAGGCACATTTTCTATATTTGACATCGAGTTCCCAAGTAGATGATAGCTCAAAAACTAGTAGGGAATCATTGGATAAGATATGGGTTGCAACCATTCCATGGAGTCTTTGACTCAATGAATCATCTGGGATGGAGATAGAGAATATAGGTCCATTAAAATGAAGATCTAGGATGATGCTACATCTTCAAGCTGAAGGGTACATGCATATTCATAAAGACACTCACCAAGTAAGACCCCAATCTTATCCAAAAACCTAGGTTTCGAAACAGGAGAGTTAACCCCGAGATCTTTATCCGCACCACCAATAAAGGATACTTTCTACCATGGTGAACCTCCACTGACCAGAGGGAGATGTGGAACTACCAATGATTCAACAATCATGGACATTGGGCCCATTAATTACTGAATTCATCATGAAAATATAAGAATATGAAGAAGGATTTTCTATTCAACTCAGAGACACTGGATGGTAGATCTAGTCCCCAAGAGGGAACAAAGTTCAATAAGAGTCACAATGTAGTATTTTCAATAAAAAATAAATCCACCAAGGTCCACCTGAGGAGACCAAAAGATTATAAAAAAGTGGATAAAAATAGTTAACACGTGAATATCGTTATTCGATTCAAATCTGAAGAAGGAGACTAGAACCACTAGAATCTAGTGGGTCTGAGGGGAATGACAACAACTTTTCTCACTACTGTAACCATTATTTGAGTTACTTGACAATATTACATGTTTTATTAAATGGAAAATAATCATCCGTTTGTTCTAGTTATTTTCAAAAATGATGTTAAAATTGAATGGATATTTATCCAAAAAATATTTCTTATGGATATAAAAAATATTTTTAAAACAGAAAGATTTTATGTGATCTGAGTATGTTTTGGTTCGTGGAAATTTTTTATAATTATGGTTAGTTCCATTATTAAAGATAGATTGGTGGGTATGTGAGATTCCTCTAATTATTGGGTAAGATTAATTTTTAAAATTGACTAGGAGGGTTATTCCATATATAAACATGAATGTTATTCCATGTGTAACCATGAGGGATATTCCATTTTTATTTGTGAAGGTTACTCCATATGTATGAGTGATATGAAAATGATGCCTCAGGTTAAATTTATGATTTATTTATGATTTATATGGTTCTTATAAAAATATAATGATTTATCACGGTATTCTAAAGAGTTTATATTTAATGAATAGTATCTGCTACTTCTTATGGGTGAAAATGATAACTTTATGGAAATGTTTTCATGAATTTTTCATGATTAAGAAGAAACCTTTATGAGTTTTATTTTTTACTTTATGATTTATTATTAATTTTTTTATGAAAATATTTGGGAAAATAAGTTTATTTATTGGGTATGAAAATATTTATTTTGAGGCCAAAGATTATTTAAAAAAGGAAAATTTTTATGAGTATCCTTGAAGTCATGGTTTTATTTATTTAATTTTATGTATCTTAGTGTGTTTTTTGTTCTCATTCAACATTTTAAAAAAAATTCCATTGGGTTTAAGGGTTTATAAGGGAAACAATGAAGAAATGTTGAAATTCATGAACATTCGTCATGAAAATAAAATGTGTATCATTTCAAATGTTTTAAATTATTTGAAGAATGGATACTTTGTTGAAATGCCAAATTATAATTTATTTGTTTATTATGTACATGTTATGACCTAATTATCTAAAAATATAAACTAAAAATATCATTCAGAATGAATGAAAATGAATTCATAACTAAAAACTCATGTTTATATAAATTTTAAGGTTTGTTCATTACAGTTGGTATGGGTGGAATGGATTAGATAACATTGAATAATAATATGTTTTCGTTTGAGGTTACCTTAAGAGTTATGGATACCATCATGGGTTTATAATTTTAAGGATGATACTAAGTTTATATTCTTATAATATTATTGATGTTTTATTCGACGAGATTTTAAGGTGATTAATGATATTCTGGGTGATGTTTTTATTGTGTTAAGGTATATGTAACCCTCATGTTTATCATTTTTATTTTAAATTAAAATAATTTATTTCTTATTTTAATTATGTTCTTTTCTACAGATTAGAGATCATTTATCAAGATTGAAGTAAATGGATCCAACACAACTTAACAAACCCTATAAAATTATGTAATCATCACTATTATAGAAAAATAGTGTTCAAATGATTTTGGAAGCTTTTTGAAAATCCAAATCACCAATAAAAAACTATTTGACCTTCTAAACACCTTTTAATTTCTCCAAAATTTCTATATATCATGGATTATATTTTATTTGACTTCAAAATCTTAACTCATTCATATCATTTGTCAAGTGAAATACCACCAAAGAATTGAATTTTTCTTTTCTAAAGAAATAGACATCATGATAAATGATAAAAGGGGATATAAACAATATAAAGGAATACCCTGATGTCATGATTTATGGTATGAATTATTTATTCTGTTTTATGTATGAATCATGATTGATTTTATATTGGAAAATAATAAGTAAATATTTCATATCATTTAATAATATGAAAAACCATGGTTAAAGGTTTAAGAATGAAATTGAATAAAATATTGGTTTATCATTGATATTCTTACATGTTCAACATTTTATGAGAATTATAATACATTATATAGTAGATTTTATTTTAAAAAATTTAAAAACATATGAAATCAATACATTTGAAAAGTGGTGTAGAGAAAAGTTGATAATTTATAAGGGCATTCATTTAAGGATATATGATAAAGGGATAAAGAAACCTTTGAGTTATTATTTCCATGATTATAGTCAATTAATACTATATGATTTTGTGGAAAAATGAGGTGTATAGAAAACATTTGATATTAAAAATTGAAATTATTCTTAATGATATTTTTATGAATGTTCATTATATTTTAAGATCATTATAGAAATTAATTTAATATAGTATTAGTAAAAGAAGTACAACCCGTCACTTTAGGAAAAGCCATAGGGATAGAACCCACACTAATGGGAGACAAGGGTGAACACTATAACCAATACCCTACCTGATGTCCTAGTTAATATCACATTACAAATAAATATTAATTTGATGTTGGGAATATATGTTTTATTTTAGAGATAACCATGGGATTGAAAAGTGATTTGGTGATTAAGTGATTAATGTTATTTTAGTAGAGGTTAATTTTTTTGCGAAGCTTATATAATTAAGGTAAAAGAAAATTTATTTTGGGTACGTTGATATTTTATTTGTGGAATAAATTTTGAACTTACTTTTATAAGAATATATGATTTTAATGTGGATTTATGGATATCCAGGTTATTTATGGAAATTATTAGCATGTCTTAGAGATTATATGACTATTTTATATAAGTTTTTTTATGCGACTTTATGAGTGATTGACATAAGTTGAAGATAAATGTTGGATGAATATGAAATCAAATCATTCTAATATTTTAATTTTAATGTAATTCAAATATAATTTGAATAATCTTAATAACTATTATTTATATAATGATTTATATTGAACATTGGGTATTACTATCTAATTTTTGAGATTAATGTATTATTTATTCATATAAATCTCTTATAATTTTGGGAATTATCTTTCATTTTTATAAAATTTTTGGTTTTGGTTAATATATAATTATAGGGGAAATATATTTTTATCCTTTTATGGAAGTATATGATTTTATGGGAGTTTATATTATTTCTTAAGACATAAAATATTCATCTTCAATACTCATCATTTGGAGAAAAAGATTAGATTGTAGTGAAAATTGATTAAAGGATGAAGCTATAATTTTCAAGTAAGTATATTTCCATATATTTTTAGTCAACATAGTAATGGAAATACTAAAAATGAAGAAAATTATCTTGAAACAAAAAAATATCTATAAACATCATTTTTAACGAATCAATGGATTTTTCACACCTATTTGGTTTATGGTTTTGTGGTCGTTAGCTTTCTCATGATTAATCAATTTCATGAAATCAATGATCTCTGTCACTCTCCATCATTATTTGGACATCCCACATAACTCAATGTATATAATTTCAGTTACCAAAAATTTTATCCTATTTTGAAACCAAGTTATCTGTTATTCTTGATGGACATCATATTTTTTTTCCATTATTTAAGAGAGAGATTTATTAACTCTTTTTATAATGTGTGGTTTCAAAATAGGTATTTTCAATTTTCAAATCTTTTATTTTTGATATAAAGTTTAAATTTGAAAGAAAAAATTTACCAAAGGGATGGAATTTAATATCACTATATTTTATGAAATAAATATTATGTCTTATAACATACAATATACACTACACCGAGCTTAAACAAAACATAAAATATTACTATTTAAACATGATTGTTATAACCAATCCAATGAATTGGTGGGTGTGAATATGATTATATATATATATATATATATATATTTAAAGGTATTAATCAATAAAAATTTATCGGTTAATTATTAGTACATAAGCACTCCATTTTTATTAACATTATATTATTCAACAAGATATAATTTTTCTTCAAAAATCGGTTTTATTGATTTTTTTAGAGAATATTATGATTAATTTCTTGAAATTTTAGAAATTTTATTTCATAAAAATGATATTATTTTTGAAATTATCAGATCAAAATTATATTATGGTGAATTTTTTATATTCTTCTAAAAAGTTTTATTTTTCAAAGAATAGTGTAAAATACAGATTTTAATTTAAAACGATATTTTATTTTAAAGTGTTTTCAAATTAAAATTGTGTTTTGTATTAGTATTAATATTAATTATTTACTTTTTATTAAAAGTAATACAATTATATTCTTTGTAATTAATTTTAAACTTTAATTTTTATAAAAACATTTTTCTACTTAAATAGTTATTTTTCTAAAAAACTGTTTATCACCGCTTTGGATAGGTATAATTTTGAAGTAAATTATTACAATTATATAGTTTGAATCATGAAAATTATATTAAATGTTTGGAATCCCGAGTTCTTAACATTATAAATAATTTGTTGTTATTTTTAGTCTTTATGAATAGTAATCGTATTAAAATTTGTTACCATAGTAAAGGTAAAATGAGATAGTTAATGGTAAAAATAATGTGACAAGAAGATAACCCTAAAATTTTAACTATTTTTTTGAAGAATATATTAATTTTTAATTTCATTGTTTTTGTACTATTTTTGTGCGTTTACAAATCTAGATGACTGCATCATAGTATGGTTGTTGTTGCTGAAATAGATTTTTTGAAGGTGGCACAGTTTCCAAGTGTTTTCCATATTTTTGGGCCTTAAAATTCATAATTTTTATGGAAAAGGAATGATTTCCATATAGAATAATTGTAAAACTACATAGGGGGTACACAAAATCACAAAATGAATTTGGGAAAGTCATAAATTGCACATAGAAGCTGCACTACGAGGACCTCATAAAAGGATCAATATTCTGTAGAGGAAGGCGTTGAATTAAGGCCAACACAACGGGTCATTAATTGTTTAAACCATATAGGACGATAATTTAATAGTGAGATGTTTTTATTGATAGAAGAAGTTGAATTAATTCCATTACAAATGTATCATCATTTGTGAGTGGAATTATGTGATTTAAGGGGAACCACGAATGAATAAATGCGCTATGCGGATCACATAACATGTTCAATACATGGTGTTGGCTAATATATGAAGGAATTTTTAGAAATTGTAATTATAATGTTTTATGGGATTTATTTTCTTATATAGTGGACTCTAATCATTTCTATAGTAAATGAAAAATTCATTAGGGAATATCATCACTGGAAGACTTCAACTAAGTCCAAAGTGGTTTATGAATGAACAATTTTGTGATGGAAGTGGTTCATGAGGGAGAAATTCCTGGAAGGTGGTAGTTATTGAAGACATTTTTTAAAAGGGGTTTTCAGGGAACTATATATCCCAAAAAAATTGGGATCATAAAAATAAGGTATTTTTTGAAGTGAAGGCCATCTATAACGAAAAGTAATCTTATAAAGAACTCATGTTACAAAATGCCAGGGTTTTTACGAAGTGTCTTAAATAGTTCATGAAGGAGAAAAAATAACTCGTGAAAGGTCTATATGTAATGAAAAATCCACACAGTAAAGTGTATTTCATTTACCAGATGAAAACAAGACATCATGGGACTCTCATATATATGTGAAAAAATTATAAGATGATTCATAAAAACATAATATTATTTTGAAGATGTAGTGAGCAAACCTCAATAGAGAGAGAAATGATCTTTTAAATTGTGATATGTTTTAAACCATGGGGGATAGTGAGTCCGCTCGGAATGTTATGTTGGTAGTGAGATTTATTTTATTTGGTACATAGGAAAATTTATTTTTTGTTCTCCTTGATGTTGCATAGTGTGTGTGAACCAAGTATAATCGATGTGTCTAGTGAATGTTTTAATTATGTTATTTTTCTATACTAAGAGAAGGAGAGATAAGAGTGATTTTATTAATGAAAAAATAGGGTTCCAAGAGGCATTTACATTAATATATGATACCTTGATTAACCCCTCCTCTCAGGGTATTTATAATATTTGGGATAACCGTTTTATGATATGATTATATTTCATCCATAATCCTCCAAAATTAAAATATATGACATTTTTCCCATATGACCATGAATTTGAACTCTATATTATTTTATGTAATGAAAATTAAAAAAATTCATTCTCTTTGTTTTATTTTTGTTAAAATATTAAAGTAGGATGGAAAGATGGAAAGCTCAATTAAAAATATTAATTTGAAATATAATTTTTTTACCATGGTAATTTATTTCAAATATTTATTGATAAATTAATTACCTTAAATTCCTACACAACACTAATAAAATATGTATTCAATTAATAGAAAAATAAATTAAATTATTTTTAAAATGTTAAAAATACTATAATTGATATTATTTTTTTTTCCATATTTTTTTAAGATAAAAATGAAATATTAGAGCACTGTTAATATATTATACTTTAATTTCATTGTTTTATTTAAGGTTTAAAAGACAAATTTGATGAATTGTTCCAAAATCAATATTAAATTTAATTTATAATAAATAATATTATATTAAATGATTCAAAACTCCAAAATATAATACGATTGACCATGTTATTGGGAGATAGTTTAAAATATCAACCCAAGTCCATTTATAGTATAATTATTTTTTTATAATAACTATTTTACCCATAAAAAGTAAAACATTAATACCATGATAATTGTCAAAAAAGGTGAGAATATATTAGCACAAAAAGATAAGGGTGAAAATATCATCTACAATTGTATAACATATATTGGTTAAGATGAGTTTTACTAAAACTAACAATATTTTTAATCAGATGAATTTTAAACCATTTGAATTTGGAAATTAATTTATATTAGTTAAATATTTTAAGTTATCCCAAAAGTGGCCATCCCATCTCTTATTAAAGGGAAAATATTCTTCTAATTTTCTCACAATTTAAGAACCATTTAGTTCAGAAAATAACTACCTAAATCCCTTAATAACATCCATAAACTTGTACAAGATGTATTTTTTTAATCATAAAATCAACCTAGTAAATATTTTGGTGTAAACCTAAAGAGGTTGTCCAAGGAAGAGGTATAGTTCCTAACAATGTGTGTTTGTTTTCTTTCTTTTTCAAAATTCTTCAAATATTAATCAACCATAATGAAATAATAAAAACAGAATATCCCAAATATTGATATTTTAATTTTTTAATTTTATAACCTATATAAATATCCTCTTCAATCAAATTATATATGAAACCATCATTCGTGTGTATGACAGACTACCACCTCACAAACTGATGTAATTAATTCTCCAACATCTCCTATTATGGTTTGTTGTAATGATTGATTTAATGCATATATATGATATTCATGAAATATTTTCCATTCTAAAAAGATAATATATCATTTACATTCTTACATTTTAATTCACTAAAAAATTATAACGTCATTCGTGCGTACTTGTGGAGTACCACCTCTATGAATCGATGTGATTTTTTTTCAACACCACATAACATGGTTGATATATATAAGTACATTTAATGAAATAATTTGAATTTATGATATAATTATAATTATTTAAATGTAAAATAACACTTACATTTTTCCATAATGATCTTTGGAAAATAGAAATGTTGCCCATACATACATATGACCTACCATCACCATGATTGTAACATATATCATTTTTCATAGCTATCATTCACAACATAGTTTAAAAGTATAATAGATGTATAAAAAAATAATTTGGTCATGATTATTATTCTTTAAATGATTTAATAAATATGACTTTGAGTGTAGTCAACATACCAAAGTTATTTTGGACATATGAGCCAAATATCAACAAAACATATGACATAAAATAATTTAAAATGAACTTTATTGTGTCCTTTTTAACATTATTTAATTTTTTTCAAAAGTAATATTTTCACATATTTTATAAATATCATTTCAATTTTCTTTAAAAATATAAAAGGAATTTTCTATTTTAACATTTACTATTACAATGACTATTCCCATATCAATAAATTTTATTTGACTTCCTTTATAAGATTTCATGTTTTTTAAAATAAAAACATTCCTTCCATATGTTCTTATTAATTTCAAAAAGGTTTTCAAAATGGAATGGATATTTTAATATTTGAAAATGTTTTATTATAGGTGTAGTGAATATTTTAAAAACTAAAATATTTTATGTGATATTATTATTTTATGGTTCTTGATAATTGTTTATGATGATGATTGGTTCCATTATAATCCTTATTTGGGTGGTTCTATGATATCCCTTCAATGAATTGGGTATGATTTATGTTTGGAAGTGGATTGTGAGGGTAATTACAAGTTTAACTGTAATGGTTATTCTATGTGTAGCCATGAGGGTTATTCATTTTTTAACTACGAATGTTAATGTAAATGTAATACTGATATGAAAGTGATGGCTCAAGTTACCTATATGATATATTGATGGTTTCTATTGTTTTTAAAAAATATTATGTTTTCTCAATGTATGTTAAAGATTTTTTATTTGACGAAAAGTATTTTGTACATCTTATGGGTGAAAAGTATAACATTGTGAAAAATATTTCATTAATATTTCATTATTTCAATGAAACAATTATGTGTTTTATTTTTTCTTTTAATAGTTATTATAAAATATTTTAGGAAAATATTTTATAAGATAATTTTATTTATTGGGTATGAGAATATTTATTTTGATCCCGATGATTATTTTGAAAAAAGATTTTTTTAATAAGTATCCATGGAATATGAGAGGACAAGTTTGGGATATACTTAACACTGGGAGGGGGTGAATCAGTGTTTGGGACTTTTTAAACCAATTCAAAATTTTATCCCTATACCTCTTGATCTATTAGGATATTGATTCTCTTATTCTATTTTCCCTTCAAATGAAATAATATAAAACCATAAATATATGCACATGATATTTTTAAAAGGTCCACCACTCAATAAGATAAGCAACTTCCTTCCTAGGGATGATAATGATGAGTTCATGGATTCTCCACTATAATGTGATATGCTTTTACAGTGGGTTGACTAGGAAAACAATCATTCAATTAGTGCGGGTCCCAACACTTTAGAGGGTGGAAGGAAACAATCCTATTCCTAGAATTGGTGACAACCAAGTACAACTTGAAACTCTTTGCTAGTTATTTATACTCCCACCTAAGACAACCTTCTCCCTATAGAATAGGGTTTGAAACACTAATATAATCTTCCACATGCATAGACCTATTGGATTACATACTGCTACTTGATCTTCTACTCTTCACTTGTTACTTTCTTAACAACATGAAAGTTACCATATTCTTCATTCCCAACAATAAACCTGAACGTTGTACAATCTTATTCCCTTACTTATTTAGTTCAAAACAAGCTGGACTGAAACTTATTCTTCTTATTCTTTCTAGAATAAAAAACCACCTTTTTTATTGTCAAAAAAATGAGAATCATCTCAACGTAGCATCATCAGAGTTAATATAACCTGAATAATTGAGTATATGTTGACCACAATTCTTCTTATTCTCTTGTTTCTTATGGTGAGCCACCTTGATTCTTCACGAACTATGTACTGGGTATGGTTATCGGATTGCTTCTCCCTGAATCGTATCTCCACCACATACTGTCCTTTATTAATTTTTGTGTACCACACCTTCTGCGCAAACCGTTCTGGATCTATGCACCGTAGATGGCCCACTTACCGCAGCTGCTCAGCATAATGCAACTTCTCCATGTACAGTGCCTTCTCAGTGTACCTGCACCTGCTCCGCATACTGAGTTGAAACTGTGTACTACACCTGCTCCATGTACTACACCAGAACTGCATAATGATCCTACTCTGCATCTTCTTACTGCTCTTGCTCTACATCCATATACCGTCTCAACTTCTGCATATCACTATCTGTCCATGAACAGTTCTCTATTTTCAGACTTCCTTCACCTTCGCATACCACAGCTTGCTCAGCCTACTGCGTCTACTTATTCTATGTACTAGACAACATCCTCCATGTAACGAACTTCCTATGCCATGTACCAAACTTCCTTTGTAGGTTATGAATAACTACAGGAACCTTCAACAAAATTCATTTTGCACGAACCACCTATCATATGTGAAATCCACCTCGCGAACAACATTCTAGCTTCACCGAATTTATTACCTAATTGAAGGATATTCTCTAATGATAATCTCTCACACATAATAATGGGATTAACACTCCTTATATAGGAAATAATCTCAAAAAAAATTTATAATCAATTTTACCCAAATTTTTAATGAGGGACAATCTTCACCACATACTGAAATTCATCCGTGTACTGTGAGCCTCTACCACACACTGTGATCCTCCTGTTGTGAACCTTCACTGCATACCATATGCCTACCACATACGGTTGACCTTATTTATATTTTAGGCCTCCTGGTCTGCGTACCGCATCTCTTTCGGTAATGATGATCCATCCACCGTACTCCAACTCCTTCCACCGCGTACCATTTTAGATTCTGTGAACTGCTCTGTGTACCGTTCCCACTGCCTTTTATGCTATCCGCATGCAATTCCAAGAACATGGTATGCATTCTGTCCATTTACAATCTCCTTCACCATTCCACATATCTTTCCCTCATATTTTGAAATTCATTAAAATATTCTTTAACAAGAACACCAATTCCACTTAACCATCTTATAGTTTTCACCACGAACCTCTTTTACCATGATATATATGCCTTGTAAAATCATCATATTATCTAAGGAAAGTATGAAAAACTTCATTTTTCAAAAATCATAATTATTTCCAATCAATACTAAATATGATTGAAATCACCTTTCTACCCTTTCCTTCATAAGGCTTGAATCAGAAGTTCCCCAAACTTATGTTATATGTGAAATACACATCAGAAAATCATTGTATGATTTTAATGCAATGTGAAATGCATGGACATCTAAAAATACCAGGCCCTTACAGACTCTCTATTCTTCTTCAACCATCATTCTCTACTTCATTCAAATCAAATGATTATTTTCTTCATGTATGATCTTACATAGTTCTCATGATACCATGAAGCATTTCAGGCCATTCTTCACGTCCTCATTCTTCCTTAATCATCCTCTTATGGATGATATGTCACCATTTTTCATTATTGTAAATAATAAACAACCTTTCATACATATATTTTGATCTTAAGACCAGTAATACGATCTTCTAATTTAACATCATCATAAATTTATCAGGAATGGTAATCCAATGCTATAAATCCATAAAAATTCTTTAGGAATCATCAATTAAACCAACCTCCATTAACTTTGGATATCCTTCTTCATTTTGAATAGCATTGACAACTGTTGACAAAAAATATAACTTCAAACACAATGTGGTCCCACAAAATAATGGTATTTTTCTTTTTTATGTCCCTTTTGATGATTTTTTCACTCATCCCATGTTTATTATTTTTTTCAAAGGGTTTAAGGATGGGTATGGTAAATAAAGAATACATGTTGAAATTCATGAATATTTTTCATGAAAAGAATACATGTTTCATATTAAATGTTTTATATTATGGGAAAAACTGATACTGAGTAAATGTGTAAACTTGTAATGTATGGGTTTATTATATATGATTTATGAATTAATTATCTAAAATTATATATATTAAAGATTATTAGGAATGAAATTCATTGAATTCATGACTAGAAAATCAGTTTTAGGTATTGTTTATGGATGGGTCCTTACAAATTGGATCTGATTCATAAAGAAAATATGAAAGTAAATTTTGCTCAGAAATGATCGAATTTTTATTAAAGTATTTGAATTAATGATAAATTATGTAATGCATAATGTAAATATAGATAAAAATAATTAATAAGAAGTTAAACAATGACTTGAGGTGATCCCCAATGTCTCTTACCCTTGACTTATGAGGTCAATAATATTAATCAATTTACCTTGGAAATAATCAAGAAACATGCCCCTCAATCTTTTTTATAACGACCTTCTTGAGATTTTTTCAGTAGGAATGGAGCCTCACCCTTACTTTTGAGGATTGGGAACATGTTTGAGAAGGTTTATAAGAGGATGGAAGTTTTCTCTATTAAAACTACTTAAATTACACTCAAAAATATCTTGGAAGGGAAATTACATATGGGGTTTGGATATTTGATGTAAATATGGAGATGGAACATGGAGAAATATTTGAGGATAAATATTAAGAGGATCAACTAGATCTTTTCTTTGAATAAATGATCATAGAGGTATTTTTGGTAACTGATATGTCTTCTAAAAGGCCAAGGGAATCCTTTTATAGGATTCAAGAAGTATGGGACTCCTTTAAGAATAATTAGGTGTAACGAAGTTGATTAAAACCACCATTATATCCATTTTGAGAATAATTAATGAATTTTTAGAGTGGCTAGAACGACACCACCAATTACACAATAGCCACCACCGGGTTTCCAGTGGCCTACCTAGAACTCAAAGCTACTAGAAGACATCCACTAAGTAGCAGGTAAAACTCACTCAACTGGCTAATTGACTTCCTAGAAATTTGGTTTCTATTTTCTTCACTATTATACATATGGTGAGGCTTATTAACATTTGATATTCTCCTACCATGGTTCCAACTAGCGGGTTCCTTGAACCGAGCAACCAATGATGTCTTTTTAGAGACCCAAAGCATGATGTACATGGACAACACATTACATTTTCAAAATACATAATACCTAACAAAAATAGACACACAAAGATCGTAATAGTTTAGTGTCTTTGGAAACTCGGAATAAAATCATCTAATCGTGGTGAAAGATCTTCAACATATCCCAATAAAGATATTCCCCATTTTTCTTACCTAAAAACTTTTTTTATATCCTCGGGAAAAGAAAACATAAAAGGGGTGAGCTCAAATGCCTAGTAAGGGTAAACATAGAGAACATAAAACAATCCATAAATATTTGAATGCAAAAACATGAACACAAAATCTAAACATCAAAATCATGAGCAAAGACATGAATCTTGGAAGTACATAAGGAATATATCATAAAGGAACATCAATCATGATAAAATAGCATGGGAATAAAACATGTAATTTTGGAAACCATTAATCACATGATATTATTTCCATAGTATCCAAGGCATTGCTGCCAAGACCATCTTAGTGGACAAAGTCCCTTTCTGAATCGAGTTCACTCCCCTTTTCAGTCCTATAACACTGAACCCAATTAACATACCATTCCAGCCATGTCTATCTCATGAGATCTAAATATTTACCCAATGAATTGGAGGGAGCTATAGGTCCAACCCATCTCATAATGAAATCATTCTTACTTGTGCCACAAAATAAACATACATCATTCATAATAACCCAATAAATAAAATGGGTTTCATAAACATAATCTCATCATCACATAATCCATATAAAAGAAATGGATATCATTTCATACTATGAAAATTGAAACCATGTAAATCATAGTGACATTATAATTGAAACATACATATGAAATAATGTCACCATAGATGGAAAATTGTTTTGATAAAACACCTGAAATGAATTCTTGAGGAAAATATCCTTTCTTCTTTAAAATCTTTTTATTTTCATAAAAATGTCATGAACTTTTATGAGAAAAGGGTTTTGTTGAAAATAATCATGAAAATATGTAGAGTAAGATTAATGAAAATGAGGCGTTATGAAACTGTAAAAATCCATTCACGTCGTAAATGTTAAAAATAACATTTTTCTCTTATTTTTGTCAGAAAAGTCAAAAAGTACCTCGTATGGTAAAAAAAATAAGATTCCTTTCATAACATGGGGTAAAATTCAAAAATGGATAAATTGGACTTTAAACATACATGAAAACAATTTTATAAAAAATGGACATGGATGATACCAATAACCCCAGTAAATACTTACGAATAAGCAATCTCGGATACAAATTAGATTTGCAAAATTATACCTTACCTTAGGTCCGATATGCTTCGCATGTATCCGAACCTCCTGTTTAATGATTTAAGTAATGTCATTTCCTTATTACAGAATCATATTCATTGTTATGATATCATTTATGTTTCAATTATGACTTTATATTACCCATTCTTTTGTAAATTCAATGTTAAAGCAGTGTTTTGGGTAAAATCATTTCATTTATCGTATGTGTTTCGACTTGTCGTTCTTGATATTAATACTTATATCCTAATTTACAAAATTCATTATTGTAAAACATGGTTTATATATAATATATATTCATCATATTCATATATATATATTATATATCGATAAAAGGAATTAAATACACCGTTCATGGAGACGGTAGGCCGTACGTACGCATGAACGCTATTTTTGTTTCCTTATTGAATTGAAGTAAACTAAATAGATGAAATACATATATATATATATATATATATATAAATACAGTATCATTCATATATTTCATTATTATTCATTATATAAACTTTATGATCATTCATGTATGGTTAACATGGAGAATGAATCTCATCACGTCGTGGAGACGGTAGTCCGAACGTACGCACAAGCGATTATATCGTTCCCATAATTATTGAATAGGATTGGAGTAGATGGTATAATATTTCATAATCAGTATGATAATATAATAACCATATATAGTTATTCTTTACACCATTATACCCATACATATAAGGTGTTTCTGGAAAAATAGATCTCACCACGGCGTTGAGACGGTATTCTGTACATACGCACACGTGGTGATTTCGTTTTCCGTAGGATGGATAGACGGTGAAATAGGGTTGTTTCATATTTATAATAATATATCAGTATATGAGTTATTCTGATGTTATTACATCATAATGAAACAACTAAAGAAGAAGAATTGGAAGAAGAAATAATGTTGAAAGAATCAGTAACAGACATTACCTCTTCTTTGAAGCGCCTCATTGAGACCTCCTCTTAGGGCACTAAAATTGGTCATTAAAGAAGACCAGAAACTCTAGGATGTTTCTATTGAAGTGGAGAAGATAATTTTTTAGGGGTTGGACGAGCTTGAAGGACCAAAGTGGTGTGAGGAAGAGAGGGAGGAGGTGCCCTTTTATAAGGGAGGAGAGGGGCACCTTTGGAAAAAACTAAAAATATTATTTTATTATAAAGTCTTATTTGGTTTTTAATAGCTAAAAATTGAGTTATTTCAAAGATAAGGTGGGGATGGGTCAAAATCATCTCATCCACTATAATTTAGACAAGTTTAGGTTTCTATTTTATCCTTATCATTTAGATTTAACTTTAAGTTAAATAATTTTACTTTTACCGTGTCTTCTTGTTTTCTTACACTATAAGGTTAATAAACATACTATACCAAGACAAAAGAACCCCAAGATGTTTATTATTAATATATATAACATTATCTATGACATTTGGCCTATCCTTAGATTTTTAGGAATAAAATAAAAATTAATAATATAATATTTGTTTTAAAAACTATTTTATGTAAATGTTGACACTATTTGGTAATTGATTTTTTTGAAAATCATAACCGAATGATTAGTTCAAAAAAAGTTAACTAAATCAATACTAACATGTCATATTAACCTATAAAATTAGTTTAATTCATAAAAAATTCTCAAATTACATTTATTTGGATATTTATATCATCAATTATGTCAATATTTCATTAATAAGATAATTACTGCATCATCATTGTGTCACAAATAAATTAAATTATTTAATGTCTAAAAATAATAAATAAAATACCATTATGTAGGAAGTAGTTATAGCTTTCTAATGAATATTTATAGTAGAATTTATCTTATGTATAACACTATATTAAAAATTATTTACTTATTAAACTTTGATTTTAACTGTTTTAACCATTTTTTAAATAAATTAATATTAAATGTCCTAATCTAATCCAAGTGGGCCTAAATGTTCATATTTTATTCCTGATGTTGTTTTTGGTCGAATTACATTTATCAAATAGAATTAGTACATTTTTTAAGGTAATAATAATATCATTTTTACCCTTAATTATCATATTTACTTTTAACCGTGGTAAATAAAAGTAAAAAGTTACTATTCACCAAAAAATATTTTCATCTCATTGAACCAAATTTTAGTCCTTCATATTAACCGCGTCTCTTTGATTTTTTAAATTCCACTCACAGATGTGGTAAAATTAAGTTTTATGAAAAATTCGGTTTTTTAACCACCACTTAGTGGTTTCACTATTCATCAAAAAATGAATGTTTCCAGAAAAATAACAAAAATTAGGCCGAATATATAATTGATATTATGAATTCAAAATGATGTATATTTTATCAATTTCAAAATATATCGGTTGCATTAATTAATTTAAAAATTAATTCTCATCGTCAAAACAAATATCGTGTTTTTAAGAGATAATAACTATCAAAAGATTGACACTTGTTTATGTCTGGTTTAAATGTGAAATTACATCCAATGAACAACATTGTATTAAATGGTAAAAATATATTCTAAATATACTTTAAACCCACTCAAATTAATAAATTTTCACTATTAATTATTTCGATTAAAAAAGTTGTTTTTAATTTAAATTTAGTAATTTCACTATTCATCAGAATATGAAAGTTATCCGAAAAGTACCAAAATTTCACCCAAAGCTAATTTCGATATTCCGAATCCAAAAATGGAGTCCATTTTGAATGATAAAATTTATAAAATTTCAAAAAGTGGGTATTACAATTAATAACAGCTAGTTCATGATAATATTATAATAATATCTCGTTTAGTGAAACTCGGTATTGCATACTACACAGGCTATCGAGGAAGGTATTTATTGCGTTTAATGAAATACAAGTCAGGGATTCGTGTTGTGAAAGCTCCTTTTGCTGTAGCATACAACAAAAGACATTAATGAAATTAAAAATAATATTTTTCATAAAATCTCAGGGTGTTACATTCAACCCCTCTTAAAATGAATTTCTCCCTCGAAATTCATCAGGGGTATAAATGGTTTACTACTCGAAAGTTTCTTTAATAGAAACCCACATCATAAAAAGTAATACCAAAACATGGTTTTAAGAACAAAAGTATGAAAAGTAATGGTTATACAAATTAACTCATCACTGGGTTTTCATGTAGGAGAACATATGTGAAAATATGGATATGGAAGAAAAATATAACCATCATGTTCTGATGGAGAGTGGTAGAGAACATGTCTATGAAAAAGTCAACAATCACAAAGCCATAAATTTTTGTTGATCTGGGGTACCATCTAATTCATCGGATATAAGGGAACTAGGACAACATTTTTGGTTTTCAAGATCATTTCCCTAAAGTTGAATAATTTGAATTAGAATATATACTTACTTTATTTTGGTACAGTCTCACTGTTGTTCGTGCCTTGAACAATTTCCACTTCATCTATTAATGAAATGAAGTTGAATTTGTTATTCGTGAAGTGTTAATAGATCATGTGATATAATGACGATTCATTCCATCAGTCTCAAACAAGAGGTTAGAAAAAGTTATTAAATATACATAAGTCGATCTATAGTGAGATTAATCATATATGGTTCCTAAAATGGACTTATAATTCACATATCATACTGCATAATATAATAAAACTAGTTTCTACTAAACAGGGACTTCCTCTAAGCCAGTGATAGATGATAAAGGCCAGTCGCACTTCGGTTGTGGGTTTGATTCCCACAGCTTTGTCCGATGCGATGGGTTGTCGCCCGTATTGCATGTTGTCCTTTTTCTAAAACAACATTACTATAACATCCCATTAATAATATCAAAAAAATTATATCCTCAAACAATACTATATTGTGTCCAACATAATCCAATCCAATCTTTATCTAAAATATTTCGGTCCAAGACCATAGTATAAAGAAAATTATTACTTGAAATGTCATCAACCAACCATCATTTATCCCCCATTATATTGTTGGTCACATTCAAATAATGTGGTTACCTTAATCATGTATTCTCTTGAAAAATGAATACCCATTAAACCTTAGTGAAAACATGAATGCTGTCAAAAGTTAACTCTTTCCACATACCAAAATCCACAAATTCTATATACTCAAACCATGATATATCCTTCTCCTTATATCAGTCATGAGCTCATGAATACTATCAAACATTTAATTTTCATCTTATCCCTTCATTATGTACATATAATCTACTTTCCAAAAATACCAGTACCATTCACCACACACATTCAAAAATTAAGGAAGGACAACAGTGTAACAGTCCTTAGATGTATCTTTATTCCATAGTACCATGGGATTACTTATACAACATTACACTTGATAATAATGTAATCATTCTACTACCTTCTTAAACCATTGACAGAGCTTCAACAATTCTTTCATCTCACATATCATTTGTAGTTTCTTCATCATTGTAAACATAAATATTACCCATATGACCATATTGATTCTCTTCATGAGACATTCCCTTAGAGAATTGTTTTTCATAATGCCCGTACATTCCACATTTAAAACATTTAACCATTGTTGATGTCGAAGCAATACCATTATCCTCATCCATGGTGTTAACTGAACCTTTTCCTTTGTACTTACTGGCTTTATGCCCTTCTTTTACACAACCAAAGTATCTTCCAGTTACTTTGAAACTTTCTCCATGATTCCTCTTCCAACATGATTTACATAAGGAAAATTGAACATTCTTTCCTCAATGATCATCATGAAACTCCATCTTTCTCTTATTATCCGAGTCAGTAAACTTACCAAATTTGAGTTTATTGGTCATATTATGAGATTGCTGATTCGGCATAATAATGTTGTTTGGACTTCAAAATCCCATTTCATTTGTTTTCTCATGAATAATATCATTCCATTGTCCATAATATCCTCCATTATCGTGAATCATCTTGTTTCCAGCCATTTTTTAAAACCCAAAAAGAATAGTGTGAGAGGAAAAAATCATAATAATGGGGGAGTAACATCAGTATCTATCATCTTAGGTTTAATCTAATATCGTTACCATAATTCTAAGAATATAACCTGTAACATCCCAAGTAAGTAATGAATAATAGATATTTTTATCTATGTCTATTAATGATTAAGATAGTGTTATAGAGGCTTAAAATGAAAATAAATACAATCTTATGCATGGAATACACTAATATTCTTAAAAGATTGTTTTACTACCTTTTGATGGCAAACCATTTTTGAATCTAAATTTTGACAATTTTATAAAATATGTTTGTCAAAATAAACTTATCCTTTATGATTGGGACATCAAAATTTACCTTGTGTGAATTTTTGGTATTTTTCTGACAATGTTCATTTTTAATGAATAGTGAAAAATACTGCATTTTACATCAAAACTGCTTTTTAATCTAATTTATTTATATTATTAAATTATGTTTTGAATTGGTTTTGAAGTGAAATTATAATATATTTTTACCATTTTATCCAATTGTGGCCATTGAAATCAATTTCACTTTGAAATTAGACTTAAATTGGTGTCAATCTTTTGATACTTATTGTTTTGTAAAAACACGCTATTTGCTCTGGCAGCGGGAATTAATTATTAAATTAATTAATTTGACTTATATGTATTGAATTTTGTAAAATAGACTTCATTTTTGAATTTTGAATATCAAATATAGATTAGGATGAATTTTTTGTAATTTTCTGAAAAAGTTCAATTTTTGATGAATAGTGAAACCACTAAGTGGTAATCAAGCAAACTGATTTTTCAGTTAAATGAAAGCTTACCACTAATGTGTACTGAATTTTGAAAATCCGACATACATGGTTGTCATTAAGAAGTAAAATGTGGTTCAATGAGATTAAAATAAATTTTTGGTGAATAGTAACTTATTAAGTTCTTAATCACGAATAGTGGTAATTAGTGTAGTTTAAGGTATAAATAATGCTTTAATAATATGAAATGACCTAGACACATGTCCCAACATTATTGGTTGTGTCATGGCCGACCCAGACAAGCCATGGGTCAACTTGGGGACCCCATGGATCCAATTTGGTTGGGAAATGACATAAATAACATTTTATTTAATGTAAAAGTAAAATTGACACAAACATGATATGTTTTACTAAAACATTATTTAAGTGGGGTTATACAAGTCCAAATTTTGATTATAAATAGTAATTGGAAAGATAAAACGATTTCCTATATCATATTACTTGTTTTATGATTTTTAGACATTAAATATATTAAATTATTTATGACATAATAATGATGCCGCGATGACATCATTATTTGACGATTTAAATAAAATGGAATGATAATGTAAAATCTATGCACTAAACATGTCCAAAACATATTGGATGAGTGGATTTCGAACCCTTATCACCTTATCCACTAATTATATCAATGTGGGACCTTTTAAAACCGAAACACATTTTCAAATAAAGTAATATTTCTTTCATTTCCAAAAGTTCCCCTCCTCTCCTCTTATAAAAGGCCCCCACCTCTACCTCATTTCACACACTTTTCAAGCCTTTGTCTCGGCCAACCCCTGCCCATTTACTCTCTCCACACCACTATACTCATCCTAGAGGATTCCCTTTGGGCAGAATCCTTTCAAAGGAAGCCTTTAGGCTCAAATCAAAAGGAGTTACACTGTTAAAGGTAATTCATTCTCTCATGTTCATTTGTTTTATTTTGCTTCTCCAACCCCCTAAACTCTTTTTATTTACTTATTTTGTAACAAAACAAGTATCTTCAATATAATATGATGTTGTTTTAAGATTTATTTGAGCTGCACTCTCACACAACTACATCAAATGGTTAAAGAACATACGGTTTCCGTGGATGGCGAAATTCTGCCTCCCGGAACGATGATTGTTCAACAGTCATTTAACACCTTCAAAGGTGGCCATTATGATGTCACTATTTTTATATATGATATATAATATGTTTATGTTTTCCTTAAGCTTCTGTTTTTTTCATTTTGGGCATACCATTATGGTTTCCATTATGGGTAAAACACGATATCTTCATTTTAGGAAGTGCGGACTACCGCCCCCTAAAAGTGATTTGATTCGTTAATACCATATGTGGGATGTGTAAAGGATAAAGTTAATGATATTATATATGTTGTTATACTGGAATTATAATATACTCTTATATCATTATGATTCCATTCCAGAAAATATGAAATAGAAATGGAAGTAGCGTTCATGCGTACGTACGGCTTACCGTCTCCATGAACGGTGCATTTCATTTCTTACCTCTAAATGTGATGTAATATTATAAATGCATGAATGTAATGAATATATATGACATATATGATATCTACATCATGAATACCATTCTGGATATAATGAAACTTTGACCAAATTCACAACATGTAATGTAAGAATTCTATTTTTGACTTAAGAACCAAATACCGTCAAAATGAACATTATTAACTTAACTGATTACATGATGTTCACAACATGGTAGAAAAGGAATAATGAACTTGAAAAAGATTCATAAGTAAGTAGAGATTAACTCAAGTTTATTATTCAGGAGATTAAAGAACGGTCGGGTCAAGTCGGATACGAGGTATGGGACTTCGTCTCAATCTCCTTTCGTTGAGGCATATTTTATTTTATACACAACTTTCTTTTATACGGTGTATAAACAACTTTGACTTTTACATTTATTCAAAAGGAATCTTTTTTATACGAAGCGTTTAGTAAACGAAAAAAGGGAATGTTTTTGTCGTACGTATGCGGCGACAATGACTTTTCTGCCGCCGTGACCGTTATTTGAGTTTCGGCTTCCTCTACAAGCCATACCTTCTTTTTAAAAGAAAAATAAATGCCATGTTTTACTTTTCTTTTATTTTGGTATTGAAAATGGTTTTCATAATGTTTTTATATCAATGTGTTGTATTGATATCTCGTGATTGAAATGTGGAAATTTTATGTTTCCTTTATGCATGTTTTATGTGATATGACTATGTTATGGTTCTTGGGCATTATTATGAAGACGGGTGGTTCCGTGATAAACTAAGGGCGGGTGAGCCCGATATAGCTCTCCAATGCATTGGGTAATGCGAAGGAGTGAAACGTTAAGGTTTCTCCGGAGAGATTTTTAGGGAATATACTGTGATGGGTATTCCAAACGTAACCAAGAGGGTTACTCCCTACGTAAGAATGTTATGAATGCCTCAAGTTACCTTTATGTCTTATGATTTCTATGATTTATTCATGATTTTATGAGGTATGTTAAAGTGCCTATGTTTTATGGGTAAAGTATGATTTCATTCTTATATATGAACTCATGTTTCCTTTCCATGTTTTTTTTATAACCCATACTGAGTTTTTATGCTCATCCCAAGTTTTGGAAATGTTTTTCACAGGTCAAGGGAAAGGTACATGATAAGATGATAGAGTCAAGGATGTATCAAGAAATAATCCATGTTTTATTTTAAACGTGTTTCCATTGATGTGAATGAAGAATGCTATCTTTATGTAACCACTTTGTTTATATGTGGAATGTAATGCAAGTTTTATGATCTAATTCTCTAAAACTCTAAACCCGAAAAGATCCTCAATGTGTAATCTTGTAATAACTCAAGATTAAGTAAGGTTTAAGGCTGGGGCCTTATAGTTGGTATCAGAGGTCGATTTAGATAACTTTAGGACTTAGAATTCTATTAAATGATTATCCAAAAATATTTGTTTTTTCGAAATGATATAGCATTTAATGATTACCATGATGCTTCATCTAAGACATGTTTGTTCAGAATGGTTTTCCGGAGAGGAAACAGGGAAGCAGTGCTAGGAAGGCATACAGAAGGAAATAACCTTCCGAATCGGCATCCAGAAATGGTCAGAATTGGAACTGAACAGTTTGTTGCAGTAATGGCGCAGTTGACTCAAGCGATAAATGGTGGTGGTATCCATGCACGAGAACAGCCAGATCAACCGCAGAGGAACATGTCAGTGGTGGAACATTTCATGAGGCAACATCCACCATCATTTAGAGGATCATCTGACCCTGTGCTAGCTTAAGGGTGGATTAAAGCACTGGAGAAGATTATTAATGTCATGGGGTGTTCAGACAATCAAAAGGTTAGTCTTGCTATTTACCGTTTGGAGGGTGAGGCAGATCAGTGGTGGTCTATGGTTAAAAATATCAGGGACACCGATGAGATTGATGCTCTTGACTGGGATGAATTCAAAGGTATGTTTCTTGAGAAGTATTTTCCTAAGGCTGTCCGACATAGGATGGAAAAGCAATTCTTGGAATTGAGGCCGGAGGAAGACTCAGTGGCTGCCTATGAAGAAAGGTTCACTCGATTGGCAAGGTATGCTCCAAATTTTATCTGGGACCTTGATAGTAAAATCAATCGTTTCTACTCAGGATTAAAGCCAAATTATCGAAGGGCATTAGCTTCTCATGAGTTTAAAAGTTATGAAAAGCTGGTTCGATGTGCTGAGAAGGTGGAAATGGAGTTTGCCGATGACCAAGTGTTCTATAACAACAAGCAGAAGAAGAGACCGAGGTGGCAGGAGAAAGGTAAGAATTCTTCAAAAAAGTCTGAAGGTAAGAGAACTAAGTTTCCAGTTTGTGATAAATGTGGCAAAAGGCATGCTGGGGAATGTCTTCTGAATTCTGGGAAGTGCTACCGATGTGGTAAGATGGGACATAAGGCTCGTGATTGCGCTGAAAAGGATCAAGGTGAAGGTAAGAACAAATTTGATTTACAGTTAGTGAAATGTTATAAGTGCAATGAGATGGGTCACTATACAAACGAGTGTTCGACAAGGAGCTTGAGTGATGGGAAGCAGTTAGACTACAAGAAGAAAGGGGTGGTGAAATCCTTTGAAACTACTTCAGCAGATGTCGGGCCAACAAATGAAGTGGTATCAGGTACTTTGATTGTTTTTTCAGATTATGCCAGTGTGTTGTTTGATTCGGGGTCTACACATTCTTTCATTTCTGAAACATTTTCTAGTAAAATGGGAATACCATATCAAGAAATGACTCCTGAACTTTTGGTAAAAACACCTGGGGGAAGTGTTGAGGCAAAAAGAATTTATAAGAATCTTCCTATCCTTATCTGTGGAAAGAACCTACTTGCAAACCTTATTGTTCTACCTCTAGTAGAGTTTTATGTTATCATGGGTATGGATTGGCTCTCTATTTACCATGCTAAGATTGACTGTAGAGCTAAAGAAGTTTCTTTTCAGAAAGAATTTCAGTTTGTTTACAAGAATGAACCCTTACTTTTGATAACATATCAAGAGGCCGAGAAACTTGTAAAAGATGGAAATAAATGTTACCTTGCACACGTCGTTGAAAATAAAGGAACTGTTCAGATTAATGATGTGCCAGTGGTAAATGAGTATCCTGATGTTTTTCCTGATGAGTTGCCTGGAATAATACCAGATCGGGAAGTTGAGTTTACTGTTGACTTAGTTCCTGATGCTAAGCCAATTTCAAAACCCCCTTATCGAATGGCACAAATTTAACTTTTAGAGTTGAAGGAGCAATTGCAAGATTTATTAGAGAAAGGTTTCATTAGACCTAGCACATCACCATGGGGTGCTCATGTTTTATTTGTTAAAAAGAAAGATGGTTCTATGAGACATTGCATTGATTATAGAGCCTTGAATAATATCACTATTAAGAACAAATATCCTTTTCCTCATATCGATGATTTGTTTGATCAGCTTCAGGGAGCTCAGTTTTTCTCAAAGATTGACTTGAGATCGGGGTACCATCAGCTGAAGGTAAAGGAGGCAGATATTCCGAAGATCGCGTTCCGTACGAGATATGGTCATTATGAATTTGTAGTAATGCCTTTTGGGCTAACCAATGCACCTGCTGTATTCGTGGACTTAATGAATTGAATTTTCCATGAGTTCTTGGATAAGTTTGTGGTGGTTTTCATTGATGATATTTTGGTGTTTTCTAAAAGTAAAGAGGAACATGAAAAACATTTAAGGGTTATCTTGCAAACCATAAAAGAAAAGAAACTGTATGGGAAATTCAGTAAGTGTGAGTTTTGGTTGCAACAAATTTTTTTCCTTGGTCACATTGTTTCTAAAGATGGAATAATTGTTGATCCTGCAAAAACAAAAGTTGTGGAAGAATGGCCAAGACCCACAAATGTAACCGAGATTCGTAGCTTCCTTGGTTTGGCGGGATATTACCGAAGGTTTGTTAGAAATTTGTCACGGTTATCTAGACCAATGACTAAGCTAACTCGGAAGGGTGTTAAGTTTATCAGGACAAAAGAATGTGATGATTGTTTTCAGGAATTGAAAAGAAGATTGGTGAATGCTCCAGTTTTGGCACTACCATCCAGGAATGGTGAGTTTGTTATATACAGTGATGCTTCATTGAAAGGACTTGGTTGCGTCCTAATGCAGAATGATCAGGTAATTGCTTATGCTTCACGATAGTTGAAAACTCATGAGGTAAATTACCCTACACATGATTTGGAATTAGCTGCTATTGTTTTTGCTATAAAAATTTGTAGGCATCATTTGTATGGAGTAAAGTGCGAAATATATACCGATCACAAAAGTTTAAAGTATATATTCACTCAGAAAGAGTTAAACATGAGACAAAGGATATGGCTGGAATTAATCAAGGATTATGACTGTACAATTCATTACCATCCGGGAAAAGAAAATAAAGTGGCTGATGCTTTGAGTCGAAAAAGTAATGCTTCATTAACAATGTTGCGGTTGGAACGTGATCCTTTGGTTAACGATTTGATGAACTTTGGCATAGATGTTGTTGGTGCAGGAAGTCCTTCTGTTTTGTTTCTGGTATCAGTGAGATCTTCTCTATCAGATAGAATCAAGCAAGCACAGAAGCAAGACAGTGAGTTGCAGAAAAAGGTAGAGCTAGTTCAGAAAGGTAAGTTGCCTGAATTCAACATTGATAATGATTGTGTTTTGAGATTTGGGAAGAGATTGTGTGTTCCATGTGATTCACAGTTGAAGAGAGGGTTGTTATGTGAAGCTCATAGTTCTCCGTTTTCAGTTCATACGGGAAGTACTAAGATGTATAGAGATCTGTGGGAGTATTACTGGTTGGATGGAATGAAAAGAGATATTGCTGATTTTACTGTGAAGTGTTTGACTTGTCAGCAGGTTAAAGCAGAGCGGCAGTTACTGAAAGGGATGCTTCAGCCTTTACCAGTTCCAGAGTGGAAATGGGAGAATATATCCGTGGACTTTGTTGTTGGATTACCGAAGACGTCTCGAGGTAATAATGCAATCTGGGTTATTGTTGATCGCTTGACCAAATCTGCTCATTTCCTTGATATACGAGATACTTTCTCTCTTGATCAACTTTCCCGTTTGTATCTTAAAGAGATAGTCAAGTTACATGGAGTTCCTCTCTCCATTGTATCGGATCGTGATCCCAGGTTTACTTCTAACTTTTGTAAAGGCTTTCAGAAGTCGTTGGGTACTGAATTAAATTTTAGTACAACTTTTCATCCTTAATCAGATGGGCAGTCAGAACGAACAATTCAGACATTGGAGGATATGCTACGAGCTTGTTCTATGGATTATCAGGGAAGTTGGGACCAACATCTTTTTTTGGTTGAATTTTCATATAATAACAGTTTTCATTCCAGTATACAGATGGCACCATTTCAGGCATTATATGGGAAGCAGTGTCGAAATCCAGCTTTCTGGGATGAAGTGGGTGAAAGGAAGTTGATGGGACCAGAATTGGTAGAAGAGATGGCCGAAAAAGTTCAGCTGATTCAGAAACACATGAAAACAGCTCAGAGCAGGCAGAAGAGTTATGCGGATAACCGGAGGAAGGATCTATCTTTCGAGGTAGGTGATCATGTTTTTCTCATGGTTTCTCCTTGGAAAAGTGTGATGAGATTTGGTAAGAAAGGAAAGCTAAGTCCAAGGTTCATTGGACCATACAAAATTCTGGAAAGAGTTTGATCAGTTGCATACCGAGTGGCTTTACCTCCGAGTTTGTCTCAGGTACACAATGTTTTTCACGTTTCTATGTTGAGAAAGTATATGCCAGATCCATCTCATGTTTTGAGTCCAGAGGTAGTTCAGCTGGAAGAGAACCTATCTTATGAGGAACAACCGGTCTAGATTCTTGGCCACAGGGAGCAAGTGTTACGGAATAAGGTGATTAAGAAGTTAAAGGTTTTGTGGATAAACCACATGATTGAAGAGGCAACATGGGAATCTGAAAATGCAATGAGGGATAAGTACCCCCATTTATTCGATAAGTAAAGAAATTGCGGGGACGCAATTTTCTAAAGGGGGGAAGGATGTAACATACCATGTAATTAATGAATAATAGATATTTCTATCTATGTCTATTAATGATTAAGATAGTGTTATAGTGGCTTAAAATGAAAATAAATACAATCTTATGCATGGAATACACTAATATTCTTAAAAGATTGTTTTACTACCTTTTGATGGAAAACCATTTTTGAATCTAAATTTTGACAATTTTATATACTATGTTTGTCAAAATAAACTTATCTTTATGATTGGGACGTCAAAATTTTCCTTGTGTGAATTTTTGGTATTTTTCTGACAATGTTCATTTTTTAATGAATAGTGAAAAATACTGCATTTTACATCAAAACTGCTTTTTAATCTAATTTATTTATATTATTAGATTATATTTTGAATTACTTTTGAAGTGAAATTAGAATATATTTTTACCATTTTATCCAATGGTGGCCATTGAAATCAATTTCACTTTGAAATTAGACTTAAACTGGTGTCAATCTTTTGATACTTATTGTTTTGTAAAAACACGCTATTTGCTCTGGCAGCGGGAATTAATTATTAAATTAATTAATTTGACTTATATGTATTGAATTTTTTAAAATAGACTTCATTTTTGAATTCGGAATATCAAATATAGCTTAGGATGAATTTTTGGTAATTTTCTGAAAAAGTTCAATTTTTGATGAATAGTGAAACCACTAAGTGGTAATCAAGCAAACTGATTTTTCAGTTAAATGAAAGTTTACCACTAATGTGTACTGAATTTTGAAAATCCGTCATACATGGTTGTCATTAAGAAGTAAAATGTGGTTCAATGAGATTAAAATAATTTTTTGGTGAATAGTAACTTATTAAGTTCTTAATCACGATTAGTGGTAATTTGTGTAGTTTACGGTATAAATAATGCTTTAATAATATGAAATGACCTAGACACATGTCCCAACCTTATTGGTTGTGTCATGGCCGACCAAGACAAGCCATGGGTCAACTTGGGGACCCCATGGATCCACTTTGGTTGGGAAATGACATAAATAACATTTTATTTAATGTAAAAGTAAAATTGACACAAACATGATATGTTTTACTAAAACAATTTTTAAGTGGGGTTATACAAGTCCAAATTTTGATTATAAATAGTCACTGGAATGATAAAACGATTTCCTATATCATAGTATTTGTTTTATGATTTTTAGACATTAAATATATTAAATTATTTATGACATAATAATGATGCAGCGATGACATCATTATTTGACGATTTAAATAAAATAGAAAGATAATGTAAAATCTATGAACTACACATGTCCAAAACATATTGGATGAGTGGATTTAGAACCCTTATCACCTTATCCACGAATTATATCAATGTGCGGCCTTTTAAAACCGAAACACATTTTCAAATAAAGTAATATTTCTTTCATTTCCAAAATTGCCCCTCCTCTCCTCTTATAAAAGGCCCCCACCTCTACCTCATTTCACACACTTCTCAAGCCTTTGGCTCGGCCAACCCCTACCCATTTACTCTCTCCACATCCCTCTCTTCATCCTAGAGGATTCCCTTTGGGCAGAATCCTTTCAAAGGAAGCCTTTTGGATCAAATCAAAAGGAGTTACACTTTTAAAGGCAATTCATTCTCTCATGTTCATTTGTTTTATTTTGCTTCTCCAACCCCCTAAACTCTTTTTATTTACTTCTTTTGTAACAAAACCAGTATCTTAAATATACTAGGATGTTGTTATAAGATTTATTTTAGCTACACTCTCACACAACTACATCAAATGGTTAAAGAACATACGGTTTCCGTGGATGGCGAAATTCTGCCTCCCGAAACGATGATTGTTCAACACTCATTTAACACATTCAAAGGTGGCCATTATGATGTCACTATTTTTATATATGATATATAATATGTTTATGTTTTCCTTAAGCTTCTGTTTTTTTTTAATTTTGGGCATACCTTTATGGTTTCCATTATGGGTAAAACATGATATCTTCATTTTAGGAAGTGCGGACTACCGCCCCCTAAAAGTGATTTGATTCGATAATACCATATGTGGGATGTGTAAAGGATAAAGTTAATGATATTATATATGTTATTATACTGGAATTATAATATACTCTTATATCATTATGATTCCATTCCAGAAAATATGAAATAGAAATGGAAGTAGCGTTCATGTGTACGTACGGCTTACCGTCTCCATGAACGGTGCATTTCATTTCTTATCTCTAAATGTGATGCAATATTATAAATGCATGAATGTACTGGATATATATGACATATATGATATCTACATCATGAATACCATTCTGGATATAATGAAACTTTGACCAAATTAACAACATGTAATGTAAGAAGTCTATTTTTGACTTAAGAACCAAATACCGACAAAATGAACATTATTAACTTTACTGATTACATGATGTTAACAACATGGTATAAAAGGAATAATGAACTTGAAAAAGATTCATAAGTAAGTAGAGATTAACTCAAGTTTATTATTCAGGAGATTAAAGAACGGTCGGGTCAAGTCGGATACGAGGTATGGGACTTCGTCTCAATCTCCTTTCGTTGAGGCATATTTTATTTTATACACAACTTTCTTTTATACGGTGTATAAACCACTTTGACATTTACATTTATTCAAAAGGAATCTTTTTTATACGAAGCGTTTACTAAACGACAAAAGGGAATGTTTTTGTCGTACGTATGTGGCGACGACGACTTTTCCACCGTCGTGACCATTATTTGAGTTTCGGCTTCCTCTACAAGCCATACCTTCTTTTTAAAAGAAAAATAAATGCCATGTTTTACTTTTCTTTTATTTTGGTATTTAAAATGGTTTTCATAATGTTTTTATATCAATGTGTTGTATTGATATCTCGTGATTGAAATGTGGAAATTTTATGTTTCCTTTATGCATGTTTTATGTGATATGATTATGTTATGGTTCTTGGGCATTATTATGAAGACGGGTGGTTCCGTGATAAACTAAGGGCGGGTGAGCCCGATATAGCTCTACAATGCATTGGGTAACGCGAAGGAGTGAAACGTTAAGGTTTCTCCGAAGAGATTTTTAGGGAATATACTGTGATGGGTATTCCAAACGTAACCAAGAGGGTTACTCCCTACGTATGAATGTTATAAATGACTCAAGTTACCTTTATGTCTTATGATTTCTATGATTTATTCATGATTTTATGAGGTATGTTAAAGTGTATATGTTTTATGGGTAAAGTATGATTTCATTCTTATATATGAACTCATGTTTCCTTTCCATGTTTTTTTATAACCAATACTGAGTTTTTATGTTCATCCCAAGTTTTTGAAATGTTTTTCACAGGTCAAGGGAAAGGTACATGATAAGATGATAGAGTCAAGGATGTGTCAAGAAATAATCCATGTTTTATTTTAAATGTTTTTCCATTGATGGGAATGAAGAATACTATCTTTATGTAACCACTTTGTTTATATGTGGAATGTAATGCAAGTTTTATGATCTAATTCTCTAAAACTCTAAACCCGAAAAGATCCTGAATGTGTAATCTTGTAATAACTCAAGATTAAGTAAGGTTTAAGGCTGGGGCCTTATATAACCTATACTTATACTTAACCCTAGGGACATCCCTAGGCATACCATAGAAATATCTCAAGGGATCTCACTAAAGTTCTTGCATCCTAGTTTCCAAAGGTTGACTAAACCTTTCCTCTGATACCAACTGTAGAGACACAAATCTAGACATACATGGAAAGTACATTACTTTTGTGGAATACAAAATACATAACGAAAACAGGCACACGTGGATCGTAATAGTTTAGTGTCTTTGGAAACTCAGAATAAAATCTTATAATCGTGGTGAAAGTTCTTCAACATCTCCCAATAAAGATATTCCCCTTTTTTTTACCTAAAACCTTTCATTATATCCTGGGGAAAAGAAAACATAAAATGGGCGAGCTCAAATTCCCAGTAAGGGTAAACATAGAGAACATAAAACAATCCATAAACATTTTAATACAAAAACATGAACATAAAATCTAAACATCAAAATCTTAAGCAAAGACATGAATCTTGGAAGTATGTAAGGTATATATCATAATGGAACATCAATCATGATAAAATATCATGGGAATAAAACATGTAATTGTGGAAACCATTAAGCACATGATATTATTTCTATAGAAGCCAAGGCATTGCTGCCAAGACCATCTTAGTGGACAAAGTCCCTTTCTGAATCGAGTTCACTGCTCGTTTCAGTCCTATAACACTAAAACAGATTAACATACCATTCCATCAATGCCTATCTCATGAGAAATAAATCTTTACCCAATGCATGGTATGTAGATATAGGTCCCTCCAATCTCATTATGAAATCATTCTTACTTGTTCCACAAAATAAACATACATCATTCATAATAACCCAATAAATAAAATGGGTTTCATAAACATCATCCCATCATCACATAATCCATATAAAAGAAATGGATATCATTTCATACTTTGAAAATTGAAACCATTTAAATCATAGATACATTATACTTGAAATATAAATATGAAATAAAGTAATCATAGATGGAAAATGTTTTTGATAAAACACTTAAAATGAATTCTTGATGAAAATATCCTTTCTTTTTCAAAATAACTTTCATTTCCCAAAAAATGACATGCACTTTTAAAAGAAAATGTTTTTGTTTAAAATAATCAATAATACTTGTAGAGTAAGATCTATGGAAATTAGGGGTTATGAAACCATAAAAATCCAGTCACGTTGTATAAGTTAAAAATAACATTTTTCTCGTACTTTTGTCAGAAATGTCAAAAAGTACCTCGTATGGTAAAAAAAAATATGATTCCTTTCATAACATGTGGTAAAATTAAAAAATGGGTAAAAATGACTTTAAAAATACATGAAAACACTTTTATAAAACATGGACATGGATGATATTAACAACCCTAGTAAATACTTACGAATAAGCAATCTCGTATAAAAATGAGATTTGCAAAATTATCCCTTACCTTAGGTCCGATATGCTTCATACGTATCCGAACATCCTTTATAATGATTTAAATAATGTCATTGACATATTACAGAATCATATTAATTGTTATGATAACATATAAGTTTCACTAATGACTTTATATTACCCGTTCATTTGTAAATTCCATGTTAATGCAGCGTTTTGGGTAAAATCATTTCATTTATTGTATGTGTTTCGACTTGTCGTTCTTGATATTAATACTTATATACTAATTTACATAATTACAGAATGTAAAAAATGATTTATATATAATATATATTCATCATATACATATATATATTATAGATCGATAATTGAAATGAAATACATCGTTCATGGAGACGGTAGGTCGTACGTACGCATGAACGCTGTTTTTGTTTCCTTATTGATTTGAATGAAACTAAATAGACGTCATACATATATATATACATAAATCGAGTAGCATTCATATATATCATTATTATTCATTATATAAACTTTATGACCATTCATATATGGTTAACATGGAGAATGAATCTCATCACGTCGTGGAGACGGTAGTCCGTACGTACGCACGAGCGATGATATCGTTCCCATAATTATTGAATAGAATTGGAGTGGATGGTATAATATATCAGAATCATTATGATGTTATAATAACCATATATATTTATTCTTTACACCATTATAACTATCCATGTAAGGTGATGGTGGAAAAACATATCTCACCACGGCAGGGAGATGGTATTCCGTACGTACGCACCCGTGGTGATTTCGTTTTCTGTATGATGGATAGATGGTGAAATAGGGTTTTTCATAATTATAATAACATATCAGTATATTTTTTATACTTATGTTATTACTTCATAATGAAACAACTAAATAAGAAGTAGTGGAAGAAGAAATAAAGTTGAAAGAATCGGTAACGAACATTACCTCTTCTTTGAAGCGCCTCTTTGAGACCTCCACTTAGGGCACTAAAATTGGTTTTTGAAGAAAACCATAACCTCTAAGATGTTTCTATGGAAGTGGAGAAGATAATTTGATAGGGGTTGGCCGAAATTGAAGGCTCAAAGTGGTGTGAGGAAGAGAGGGAGGAGGTTCCCTTTTATAAGGGAGGAGAGGGGCACCTTTGGAAAAAACTAAAAATATTATTTTATTATAAAGTCATATTCGGTTTTTAATAGCTCTAAATTGAGTTATTTATAAGATAAATTGGGTAGGAATTTAAATCCTCTCATAAAATAGAAATTATACAAGTTTGGGTTTCTATTTTATCCTTATCATTTAGATTTAACCATATGTTAAATAATATTACTTTTACATTGTCTTCTTGTTTTCTTACACTATATGGTTAATAAACATACTATAACAAGACAAAAGAACACCAAGTTGTTTATTATTAATATATATGTCATTATATATGTCATTTGTCCGATCCTTAATTTTTTAGGAGTAAAATAACAATTAATAATATAATATTTGTTTTAAAAACATTTTTATGTTAATTTTGACACAATTTGGTAATTGATTTTTGTAAAAATCATAACAGAATTATTAGTTCGACAAAAGTTAACTAAATAAGTCATAACATGTCATATTAACCTAGAAAATTATTGTAATTAATAAAAAGTCTCAAATTACATTTAATTGGGTATTTATAACATCAATTATGTCATTATTTCATTAATAAGATAATTACTGCATCATCCTTGTGTCATAAATAAATTAAATTATTTAATGTCTAAAAATTATAAATAAAATACCATTATTTATTAAATAGTTTTATCTTTCTAATGAATATTTATAGTTGTATTTAGATTATGTATAACCCTATATTAAAAATGATTTACTTATTAAACATTGATTTTAACTATTTTATCCCTTCTTTAAATAAAATAATATTAAATGTTCTAATCTAACCCAAGTGGGCCTAAATGGTCATATTGTATTCCTAAGGTTGATTGTGGTCTAATAACACTTATCAAATAGAATTAGGACATGTTTTAGGGTAATAATAATATCATTTCTACCCTTAATTATCCTATTTACTTTTAACCGTGGTAAAAAAAGTAAAAAGTTACTACTCACCAAAAAATATTTTCATCTCATTGAAACACATTTTAGTCCTTTTTATTAATTGTGTCTCGTGAATTTTTGAAGTTCCACTCACAGAAGAAGTTAAATTAAGTTTTATGAAAAATTCAGTTTTTTAACTACCACTTAGTGGTTTCACTATTCATTTAAAAATGAATGTTTCCAAAAAAATAACAAAAATTAGGCCTAAGATATATTTTATATTATGAATTCAAAAATGATGTATATTTTAGAAAATTCAAAACATATCAGTTTCATTAATTAATTTAAAAATTAATTTTCGTCGTCAAAACAAATAGCGTGTTTTTAAAAGATAATAAATACAAATAGATTGACACTTGTTTATGTCTGGTTTAAATGTGAAATTACATCCAATGACCAAAATTGTATTAAATGGTAAAAATATATTATAAATATACTTTAAAACCACTAAAATTAATAATTTATCACTGTTAATTATTTCGATTGAAAAAGTTGTTTTTAATTAAAATTTAGTAATTTTCACTATTCATTTGAATATGAAAGTTATCTGAAAAGTACCAAAATTTCACCCTAAGCTAATTTCGATAATCCGAATCCAAAAATGAAGCCCATTTTGAATGATAAAAATTTTAAAATTTCATAAAGTTGGTATTACTATTCATAATGGCTAGTTCATAATAATATTATAATAATATCTCGTTTAGTGAAACTCGGTATTGCGTACTATGCACGCTATCGTGGAAGGTCTTTATTGCGTGTAATGAAAGCCAAGTCAGGGATGCGTGTTGGGCAAGCTCCTTTTGGTGTAGCTTACAACACAGGAAATTAATGAAATTAAAAAGAATGTTTTTCATAAAATCTCGGGGTGTTACAATCTTCACTTCACCGACTTTATGCAAGGACTCCTCCACCTGATTGGTAAGAATTTTAAGGATATATAAAGTTGATTATTTGTAATTAATGTATTAAAAGTGATTGATAAAATTATTTAACAAGAAATAAAAATATACAAAATATTCCATTAAATTATTTCACTTGGTATTAAAAAAATCATAGGAACTCACTTATGATGAAAATGTTATAGACATAGGAGGGTGTAATTAATCATGAAAACATAATTATGGAGAGTGTTACAAAAAAATTGAGTATCATAACAAAACAAATGTACATAAAAATAATATAAGGAAATCATACCCAATAAAACATAGTTCATAAATCGTGAATCATGATATAATACGTTGGGATGACATATTATATTAGTCATAAGAGTATGAAAATATCTGTAAATAATCATGAGTCATGAGAACATGAAATAAGTGTATAGAATAAAATAAGACTGTTTCACAAACATAAGCATGAAAATCATAACATATATCATGGATAACCACAAAGAAACTCATATGATAATGTACGAAGCTAACCACATGATAATAACATAAAGGAATTGGGCTATTCTCCCACAGTTCATAATAATTTGGACTCATACTAAATTCCCATGAAACATTAGTATCTCATGAGATATAATAAATTACCCTATTAATAGGAGGGATATATAAAACTAAACCATAGACTTATTATAAACCATATAAATGTGTGTTCCGCATCATCATGAAAACATTTATAATTCCATCATAGGTTAATTAACCAATTTGAACGAAATGGTTTTCATGAAAATTTTCAAAATACATTGTCATTAGCCATCTAGAGAAAGAACGTGGATAATATCATTAGAGAATAAACCTAGTTAAGAATAATAAAAATTAAATTATACTAACATTGATGAAAATATAATTATAATTGCATTAAAATTTACTATGAGAAATTAGAATAAATACCCTATATATTTTTGATAACTCTTATTTTAAATAAAGTAATTCATAAAAAGGGAATTGAAATTATTTTGTAAAACTATGAAAACTTATAGAAGAATATTTTTAAATTAAATTAAATAATATGATAAGAAAATTAATTAATATACATTTTTTAAAATGAACCGTTTTACACTTTTTGGAAGAATGTCATTGATAATAGAAAATGACCCATGAAATTTTTTAAAGGGATATTAATTTTATTCATTTATAAGTAAACTCAAGTCTAATAAAAATGACTTAAGAAATACTATAATTATATATAATTAAATTTATAAAACAAAATATGTAATATGAACATGGAGGAGAAAAATTCTTGATCGAAAAGTTGAGATAAGGTTGGTTCCAATTACAAGAAACTATTGGTTGAGTTGTGAACCAAATGGTGGAGAAATGGTACGAATACATGTAAAAAATAAAAGAAAACTAGAGGAAAATAAGTATATTGGGTTTTATAGAGTAATAAAATTAGATGTTCCTTCTTTGAAATTTATCCATTAAAAATCCTGATTTCAAAGTGACATCTAAAAGAACCACTTATTAATTTGGATAATTTTGAGTAAAAAACCCTCGAAAGAGAGAAACTAAGATTTATTTGTAGATCCATTAAATTTCATGAAAATTATGACAAAAAATAATTCCTATATTATTATAAACACTACACAAAAGAAAATGTTTTTTGAATGTATGGAATATCTAAATGAATAGATTATTGATATGAGAAACCCTTACCTTTACTCATAATTTCCATGATAGAATTTTAACCAACTATACAATAAATATAAACATATCAATAAATTATCTACTAAAATTATATATATATATATATATATATATTAAATTTTTTAATATTCAATTAAGATAATCTATTACACATATATTAGTTAGTTAGTGTTTATCTTAATCATTAGATGTTAGAAATTTTGATTGTTTTGTATATGTTTCATAATAAAGATGATGATCCTCATTATTTGAAAAATAGTTTATAATTACCATATTATTAAAGTAAGTGGAATTATTTTTATTTACTGATTTTTTAGTCCCATTTTCAATAGATGGATGGTATGGCTATGATTTAGGAGAGTGGAATCCATGAATAGAATGTTTCATGTAATTTAATGATAACTACAAGTTACTTTGTAATGACCATTCATTAGTTTATCACCCTTAAATAACAATATTCAGGGAATCAATTATTCCTTAATATTATATACTTATCATATTAATGTCTTCACTCTTAATTTCTAAGTAAAAAATGATATTGATATAACATTATTTACGAAGGTGTTTGAGCCAACCTAAACAAGAACATGCTATACTAATGAATTAGGAAAAGTTTGGAGTTATAAAATCATAATATAATGTTTAAATAAGTATAGTAATGATAATAAAACATCATTATATTGGAAATTATATTTAAAAAGAGATGATATAAGAATTAAATTTAAAAATCTGTAGAATATATTAGATACTTACTTCAATGAATCCACTCCTCAAAAAAGTTTCCTCTATAATAAAGGACATACGACTCCTTAATAAGACTAGAAGAAATCAAACATATAATAATGTACTAGTATATCAAAAATGGGTAGGTATTGATTAGATATATTAAGGATATTAATGTCTTGTAAGGGGGGGGGATATGACTTTTTATAGGCGATTTTAAGTGAAATTTTCTCAAATACCCATTCCTTAATGAATAATGAATGCATTTTATTATGGAATGTGAATCATAAGTTGAACAATAATTTAGGTCAGATAAGGGGAGTTTGATCATTAAATTATCCAATCATTTAGAGATAATTGTTTTGATATTTTTCAGACTTTACTCCATAATTTGATCATACTACCTCATTTTACCTTTACCATAGCAACTCAATTTTTACCTCGGTAACATATTTTTTTACAAAAAATGAAATTTACCTTATTAAGAAAACATTATTTGCTATATAAAAATTAAAACTCCATTTAATTTAATTATGATTATAAATATTGGATATTTAACTTTTATGTGGAAATACAAAATATGAAGAAATACCATTTTTATAGAAAAAAGAATTTTTCAATCATTAATAATTCGTTGTACTATTTAATATTATTTATTAATTATATGATTTTTAATATATTCATAAACATTTAAATATTATATTTTATTATAATTCTACTTTAAAATTTATGAACTTGTTTTATAATGAAAAAAACACATGCGTTTGAAAAATAATTCATAGATAAAAACAACATTTTTTGCACTAAATGATTTAATCATGTTCTACTAAAATAATTTATCTTTTAACCAATAAATTTTTTATTAAATTGGTATTATAATATTTCTTTCAATTATATAAACACATTAAATAATTAATTTTGGAAATAATAATGTTGATAATATGTAAAGAAAAATACATTTTTTATATTAAAATATTTTAAATGATTATTTTTATTTAACCATTGAATTTTATATTATTTGAAAATTATATTAACATTAATTTATTATTATAAATTACACAAATTCAATGAACCTATTGGATTATAGTATATAAAACTACCATATATCGAATGGTTATATATCAAATGACCACATGTCTAATGACTATATATATATATTTAATATTATTTTTTATATATAGCCTTACATACATCTCTAGAATCATTAATCTTATTAATTTAATAAATTATTGAAACATCTATTATATTTATTATATATTTAATTGTTTTCATAATCGTAATATAAGGTATGAACTTCAAAGAAAACCATAATGATACATATTTCATGTTCATGTCCATTTTATCAATGTGTGGTCCCCCCTTGTATTTTTCTTAATGATGCTTCATATTTTATTATCATAATATATTAATGTTTATATTTGATTGTAATATTTTATATAAATAAAATATATCATGGCTTATTCTATTCACAAAAAAATTTATTCAAAATAGAATACATACTTAAAGTCTCAGGATTTTATTATTAACCTCCTGTAAAATAAATTTATGCTTTTAATTTTATTAAAAGATGGAAAAAATATAGGGTAATTTTTCCTCATTACATAATTAATTTCCCATATCACTTCTTCAGAGTTATGATTACTCCATAGAAATTTAACTAGGTTAGTAGTCTTGTATTGTAGTATATTTTCTCTATGATTCATGATTTCAATTGATATTTCCTTATAAGAGAGATCATATTCCCGTTTTGATACACTCGAGTTTAGTACATGTGATGAATAGGGTATGTACATCCAAATTTGATACATGGAATACATTATAAACTTGGAACAGGTTTAGTGAGAGTATAATAAAATAATTGATTTTCCACCTTTGATCAAGGATTTTTATGGGGATACTATATTAAATACTTAAGATTCCCTTATTACTGAATCTCATAACTCTATACCATGGTGACATTCAATGTAGTTTATTTTCTCTAGATTTAAACCCAAAATACTATCTATGAGAATCTATACATCACATTTATCAACTTTGTGCTACTCTAATATGTCACCGAATGGTTTACATCTTATATACTATTTCTTTAGAAATATTTGACCATAATAGGTTATTCACTCTAACATTATCCCAACATGTAGTAGTTATGATGTTCTTACCATATACAACCTCATATGGTGCCATTTGAATTATATAATATAAATTGTTATTATATTTGAACTATATCAATGGAGTGTATTGATCCTAACCACAATTAGAATATATTAAACAAGATCTCAGCATACCCTCTTGAATTTGAACATTCATTCCATATTTTTCACTATTCATAGGATAATAAGTAGTCCTAAAGATCATATATATCTAGTTATTATTTAACACTTAAATAAAACTTCTTGGTATGCTAGAAATCTTAATTAGATAAAATTTAGAGTGGTACTTCAAGAATTCTTACCACCCCCTTTATGTATATTTTGGCATGTTGATACAGTGAAAAATATTCTCAAATAAAAATAAAATATGATAACATTGTAAGGTGATCGACTATATTCCAAATAGAATTATATATTTTAATGATCTTAGGTATACCTTTAGTGAAATCCATGGTGATGTTATCATATTTCCATAAAAGTATGGTCAATGGTTAAATTATGTCCTCAAACTTATGGCGTTCAAACTTAACTTATTGAAAAACTAAAAATCAAGACATATACTCTATAACAGTAACTCTATTTATGTTCTCCCACCATAAATGATTCTCTAAATATCAATACATGTTATCTCTTACAGTATGGATAGAGAATTATGAGCAATTTTCACCATCCAACATCTCATCATTCAATTCTGATATTGATGGAAAACATATTAATTTGTTAAATATTGTAATTACATCATTGATAAAGATTAACTTGGTAATATTTTATAACTTCTTCTATAATTATATAGCTTTCTTATGTTCCTCCATAATCTTCACATAGATAGATTTGTGAGTATTCATTTTGGAAGTATTGAATATATCACCGTACCTTATGATTTATGTTGAGCCTAAATTATTTATATGAAACAAATTCTCTCAGATTATGGGAAAAATTATAATCATGTTCCAATTAATTTAGAATACACTAGTTCCATTATAATTTCTATAAATCCAATTAAATACTATTTTACTAAAAACATTGATATTAGACACCACTTTTTGAGAGATCGCTTCAAAAAAGGGGATATCTTGCTCATGTCATTAACACCAATATTCAAATGGATTGTATTTTTATCAAACCTATTAATCTAGAAATTTTTTATATTATTAAATTATAGTTGGGAATAGTATTAATATGACATTTATTCATTAACTAAGGAAATATTGAGATATTTTCAATTATTCTAATTTAAATTCTTTATTATTTTAAATTTTTGTTTTCATAATATTTTTTTCAAACATTATATCAGGTTTGGTATTAAAGAATGTGTAATATTTCTAAAAAATAGATTCTTTGCAGGATTCAAAAAATTGGATATAATTCCAGGGAAGATTCAACTTGAGTTTATAACCACACAAAGGGATGGTTATATTTTTAATCTTATCTTCACCATGGGCATGAATAATGGTCCTTTATTGGACACATAGTTTGATAGTCCAAATGGATAGTAATGTATATGTAAATTAATTATCTTTTAAATTATTTAATTTAATATTGTTTAATTTTTTTAATGTGTTATTTAAATTTCGTTATTATTTTAAATCATTTATATATTTTTATTTATCTCTTTAATCTCAATATTTTATGACTCCCTATATTTTTAATGCATAAATTCTAAGCAATCTTATAATGTAAATTATGAAATATTCATATAGGATACATGAATCATGATAAAATATTTGATATTATTGAAAATATATTTTGTTATTAAAAGTACATAATTTCGCTTCACGATGCAAAAAATGTAATTTAATAATTTGAGAATTTACTATTTTTTCTAGATCAATAAAATTGAATGATTTCAAAAAAAAATTTCAGAAATATATATATATATTTAAATATGATTTCTTCTCTCTTGAAGTATTATTAAATATGATAAATATATGTTCTATTTTTATTTGAGGATATTATATATTTAACCATGTTTAAAAGTTTTTTTTGATAATTACAAAGGAGAAACTTCTTGTAATGGAACATTATAGTTTTAATGTTTCAATTCCTTTATATGTTAGTGATTATTAAAAATTATGTTATAATCTTATTTTAATTTCATTATTGAATATTGAAATTACTTTTGAAAATTTATTGGGTATATTCCTAGTGATTTTGATAATAAAAATGGGGATATTGTTGTACCCCACACTCATAGATTGTATTAATGATCACAAACACCTTTTGGTATTGTAACCATTTCAATTTTTTATACGTTTCATTTATTAAGAATATAAATCAAGTTATATAGTTTTTTAGGAAATAGAAAGAAATCAACCAGAGTGTGTTGGTCATGTTCAACATCCCACAGAAATTGGATCCACCAGCTACCCTATAGAGTACCACCACCCAATTGGTGGCCCTGGACAGAACCTCCACACATATTTGATATCTATGGGAAACTCAATAGAGTTCATTAGATATCTGATTAGGTCTTTGTTATCTTCGATAACTACAATAATCTCATGAGCTAGCCAGTGGTATCAGGAGGCTATCTGATCGTGTCGAGACAACAAGTAAATGGAAAAATTTATTGTTTTTTTGAATGTATTATTTTACACATTAACACCTCTCACTCAATCTAGATACCCTCAAATACTATAAATACATCCCTTGGTAGTATTGAATAATAATAACATTTAATTATGATGAAATTCATTAATATATATTAAATGATAATGACAATTTATGACTAAATTTCTTTCTTTGTTCCTCCTCTTGAGATGTATTTATACTTCTATATTCAAACTTTTTTATCTACCTTGTTTCTATCTATCAATATATCAATTTGATATTCTACTTATTTCAATGGAATTGATAACATTTATTCAATGAGTTTATGCCTATGAAAACCTTATCTTTCTTTATTTTTAGGTTCTTTCTTACTGCTAATGTTAAATTCATTCTTCTTATGTTCCTAGTAATCACTAAAACCAAGGTATTTTTTTTGGTTTCATGGTTACCACAATCATTAAGGTATATTAATCCATAAAAACTCATGAATTTTTGTTGTGAGAGATTGGGGATATTAATTTATTTAGGTTTAAAATCCATTATAAAATTATGTGCCTTTTCATATATTTACATTCCATATCATTTACATTTTAATATTCACCAGTCCATGAATCATTTTAATCAATTAATTATTATAAAATGTTTAATAATTAAATTGATATATTTATTCTATTTTTCACTTTATTTTATAATTTACATATAGTGCTTAATTTTTTTTAATTTTCATTATCACTTAATTGCATAATTCTATCTCATTATTTGATTTTAATTCTACAAACTAAATTCACACCCCTATTTTCAATCATACCCCAAAGACATTTTTAAAGTTCTATCATTTTCAAATCCATGATTATCGTGTCTCTTTAAATCGGTATTAATGATATTGTATCATGATCGTTTCTACTCAGAGAATCAACCACCATGTCTACCTTCTCAAGGTTGTAATGTATTGAGAATTTATAGTCCTTAATGAATGAAAACCATTGAGTTCAATGCATGTTTTACTCCTTCTACATGAATTTATTATTTATGATTTTATAATTAGTATATTTCACACAATTTTTACTATAGAGATAATGCATCAATATATTTATTATAAATACTACTACTTCTAGTTCAAAATCATGCATTAGGTAATTTTTCCATAAATCTTTAATTGACATGAGGCATAAGCTATCACCATGTCATTTTTCATGATGAAACATCCCAATCAATTAATTGATGAATCAATATATATCACAAACCCTTTTCTACTCTAGGTAAGTGTGCGTATATGTGTAGTGAAAAATCTTCACTTGATATTCTTGAATTTTTATTTACATTGATACATTTTTTGGAAGTTGACTCCCTTCTGAGTTAACATTGATAGTAGATTTAATAGTCAGGATAAATTTATCACAATTATTCGATAGTATCCATCAAATCCATTCATACTAAAGATCTCAGTTACAATGGTTGGTCCGAGCCATTTTTTAGTCACCTATGTATTTGAAATATCCACCTATATACCTTCACTTGTGATTACATAACATAGGAATGACACTTTATATAACCAAAATTCACACTAGTTAAATTTAGAATACGATTTATCCTTTCTCAAGTTATTTAATACAATCCTAAAATAAACTTCATGATCTTAATACACATAAAATATATGGGAATATCATCTATCAATGCTATAAAAAATTGACTCTAATGGAATTTTATCCTATAGCCACTATTTGAAACCATGGATATAAGTATAAAAAACATGTCTATAGGTGATAGCCACGATTTTATAAACCGTGGCTGGCATTTGTGTGGATATAGGGCAAGACCTATTTCCATAGTTTCAAACCATGGATATAGCCCTATAGCCATGGTTCAAACCATGGATATACTCCTAATGCCACGGTTTGAAATTGTGGCAGAAACTTAAAGCACATAGGGCCATAACCACAATTTCAAACTATGTCTATAGGGTGATATCTGTAGTTCAAACTATGGATATGGGTCTATAGACATGGTTTAACCCCTTGGATATAGGGTGTCCCATTTCATAACAAACACCCCCTAGATCATGGACAGACCCACCCCCGGACATACCCTGGACACCCCCTAGATAGCCCCCAAGACCCCGGACACCCCACTAGACAGACCCCCAGACCCTGGACCCCCTGGACAGAATCCCCCCCAACCAGACCATGGACAGACACCCCAGGACAGACCCTGGACGCCCCCTAGACAGGTTTTGGTTACCCCCAGACGAACCCTAGACATACCCCCCAAATCATGAACACCCCCAAAGACATACCCTAGACACCCCCAGACTGACCCCCCCAAGACCCTGGACAGACAACCAAGCCCTTGTAAACCCCCCTGACCCTAGAAATAACCCCCCCCCCCATGACAAACATCCCCCCCCCCACGAATGACCCTGGATAGAACCCCCAAACCCTGGACAGAACACCCAAGACAGACCCCCCTCCCCAAAAAAGACCCTAGATAGACACCCCCCAAGACAGACCCTCGATTTCCCTCCCCCAGACCCTGGACCCACCCCAGACCTTGGACAACCCCCTAGACAGACCCCCCTCCATAACACCCCCTCCCTCCTAGATCCCCACCCCTAAAACACTCATTCCCCCATGGAAAACCCCCTCTACCCCCCTATACACCCCACCTCCCTCCTAGACCACCCCTCCCCTTGGACACCCTCCCCGCCTAGACAGCCCTTAGACCGTCCCATTGCACACCCCACTACACCCCCCAATACACAACCCCTCCCCTTGCCCTATACACCCCTCCCCCTACCCCAGCACCCCTCCTAGAAATCCCTCCCTCCTTGACCCCCAACCCCTACAACACCTCGTCCCCCATGACAAGACACCCTCCACTCCCCATGGACAACCCCCCCTCTGGACTAACCCCCCTTTGGATAGACCAACCCTCGTGGTCACCCCCCGCCCCTTAGACACCCCTCCCTCCAGTGCATACTAGCTGCCCCTGCAACCCCTCCTACCAGCCCATTATTCTGAATTAATGTGATAAAAACCCCATCGTATCCCTATAAATTAGTATATTCTCTATGGAAGAGTTTATAAAAAAATTCCTATGCTGGTGAGAAGATAAAAGCCCCTCATATCGGCCCTTAATCCTTGATTAATGGTATAAAAACATTATCATGTCCGTATAAGTTAATATATTCTCAATTTTTGTGTACCGAATCAGATGTGTACCTAATTTTGGTATAAGTTCATTTTTAGTTATTGTATAATGGTTCCAAATCAGTTGTGTACCAATATTGAAGAGAATACACCACCACTATTTCAATTCCATACCTATTATAACAACCCATTTTCCTTCTCATCCTTGGTTATTATATTGACTATATAACATACCCCTTTTCATCTCAAAAGTACTACCAAGATCCCACTCTTAATATAATAAATTCAGTACTACTTCTATAGTGGTTACAACATGAAGGTGTCTTCCCAAAAAAATATCATTAACCTATTAATGTTAGTGATCCCATCAATAAACCAACCCTTCATCCCACCCTTAGGATAATTACTAACCCATTCCCACTGTGAAACCAAAGGATTTACCCCACTAGTCATGACTTAACGTTCATTTTATATTTCTCAATTGAGATCTCATCTATTAGGAATCTCATTATTTCAATATGACATAATTTATTCTAGAAAGAGATTAAATTTCATGAAACCAGAGGATAGAAAGTAATGAAACACCATAGTTATTTATATTTCTCAATCAATTCTAATGCCTTTGAACCCTAATAATTGATCACTTGAACATTTAACCATCAACCGAGTGGGGAAATCAAATAGAACCGATGAAGGTTCTTCAAGCAGTTCAAGGAAAACTAATTACTTAGGTACAAAGTGGTAAATTCTTTCTTCCCCATGCCCTGCTGCACACTCCATGTGCACCCCTTTCACCCCATGCCCCTCCCCTAACACCCCTAACCCCACAAACACATTACACCCCCTGCACCCTCCCACTACACCTCTCACCCGCCTACACACCCCCTTGCACTCCATGGAAACCCCACTGCACACCACCCTCCCCACCGAAAACCCCCTCCCCTACCTGGTACACTTCCTCCCACATCCCCCAGCACACCCCCTTCCCCAACACCCCCTATTAGACACCCCTCCCTCTTGGACACACCATACCTCTTGGACTCCCTGGATAGACCCCCCCCTGCAACACCCCTTCCCCCATACAAATCCCCACTACACTCCCCCTAGACATCCCCCCCTGGACTCCCCTCTGCCTGGACACCCCTCCCTCCAACGCATACCAGATTCCCCCTAAAGACCCTCATTCCACCCCTTAATCCTTAATTAATGGTATAAAAACTCCATCAAGTCCCTATAAGTTACTATCCTCTCTAATGTTGAGTTTCTAAAAAAATCCTATGTTGGTGAGAAGACAACAACCCCTCATACCAACCCTTAATCCTTAATAAATGGTATAAAAACTCCATCAGATCCCTATATGTTAATATCTTCTTTAAGGTAGATTATCGAATCTGTTGTGTACCTAATTTTAGTATAAGTTCATTTTTGGTTTGAGTACAATGGTTCAAAATCATTTGTGTACAAATATTGAAGAGCAGAAACCCCCACTATTTAAATTCCATACCAATTATAACAGACTCATTTACTTCTCATCCTTGGTTATTATATACACTATAGAACATACCCCTATTCATCTCAAAGGTACTACCGATGTCCCACTCATAATATCATCAATTCGGTTCTACATTTATAGTGGATACAACCAAAAGGTATATTCCCAGACAGGCTCATTAACCTTTCAATGTTACTATTCCCATCAATAAACCAACCCTTCATCCCACCCTTACGATAATTACTAAACCATTCCCAATGTGACACTAAAGTATTTCCCTCACTAGTGATGCCAAAACGGTCATTGTATCTTCCTCAATTGAGAGATCATCTATCAGGAATCACATTATTTCAAGATGAAAATATTTATTCTAAAAGGATATTCAATTTAATGAAGTTAGAGGATAAACTTTGAGGAAACACACTAGCTTATTATATTTATCACTCAATTGTATACCCTTTAAATCTAATGAATTGATCACTGGAACATTGAACATTCAACCAAGTTGGGAAATTAAAAATAACCGATGAAGGTGGTTCAACCAGTTAAAAGAAAACTAATAACTTATGTACTAAGGGGTTATTTCTTCCTTCCCCCTTCCCCACTTCACACTACATGTGCACCCCTTACACCCACTTTCCCCTCCCCTTCCTCCTCCACCTACACCCCTACCCCCAAACAAACCTTTAACACCCTTTCAACCCTTCCCATTGCACCCCACTACACCCCCATCGTCACACCCCTCCCAACTGCACACCCTCCTCCACCTATACAAGCACACCCCCTTCATACAGTTTCCCCTTGCACCCCTAGAACATCCCATGCATACATAACTCCCCTACACCCCCACCCCAGCACCACCTCCCTATAGTTAATATATAACCAACCTAGGTGTTGTAAAACTAATTGAAAAATGACAGATGATGTTAAATTTTCCATTCTCCCCAAATCCACTAATCTACATTAGATTCCTCTTAGAAAACCTCACTATTTTTAGATACTAGGTAATATGATATTGAGTTATTCATATTTCAATTAAAAAAAATATATGAAACACCAGAAGGTAAATAAAATTAAAAATTGTTTCAACCAGAAACTTCATCTAATTTCACACCACATTTGTAACCTAACCAATTATAATAGTTTGATCAACTATAAAATATCATTTATTTGTAGAACATGAAATAGAAAAAGATTTTGAGTAAAGATGATAAACATACATTTATTTAATATGAAAAATTAAGAATTTTTCTACCATTATAAAAATAAATACAAAAAATATAACACAAAACAAAAACAATGTGTGACCCTTAGAAAATAACATTAAACATACATGGGAATCTATGAGTCTCGCCACCATTTTCATGCGTAATTATTGAAGCACCCCAGAAATAAAAATCTCATCCAATAAATAATCCTTCCATGCATTTTTTATCATCAAAGTATCACAACTTCAAATATAGAAAATAACGTTGAACATACCTTGTGAAAATTGAACATCAAGTCCAGTTAACACACCAGATAAACCTGAAAACAATAACATATTTAGATCAACACTATCATCCTTTTGAAGTTTACGCAATAAAATATCACACATCAAAAATAGTAGCCCAATGTCTAAGCATAGGGGTGAATTATTTCCAGGATCTCTAGTTCATTGTCATCCTCTTCGATGCACATGAAAAAATATAGGCCCAAGTATCTACAAATACATAATAATAATTTATTCTATGTTGCATGAAAATAAAAAAATAACAGAAAATGATTAGGAATTGGAAAATGGAAAATCATGTTGTACCTTTTATAAATGGCTTTTCACCCCCTAAATTCAACAATTTTTCAAACATTAGGACCGCATGTAGTCGTGTCTACCTAGCAACCCAAACAACCTTGGTAAAATGAGATTTCATCATAAAGAGGATTTCATGCCTTATAATGTGTTACATATTAATTCATAAATATCTTAAATCATTTCTACTTTTAATCTCAACTATACCAATAGCTCTATGTAATCACATGAAGTTATTAAAAAGAGTACAAAGATCACATGAGGTTCAATGAGATATCACCATCATACAAAAACCTAAAAATGACATAAGAAAGATACTGTATATGAACTATTGTCACACCGAAGATATCCATTCTGAAAATTCTCATGTGGACTTTTGCATTAGAAATCTAAAGCATCTTGGATCCCATTTCTAACGATCCAACAACTCTATTACACTATCATATAGAAACACCACAAATTATATTGTGTTGAATTGCTCCAACATTGCAAACATCGATCTTCATACCATAATTATGTTTAATATCATCTACATCCATGTAATATGTACTCCCCACAAACACAATAATATTAGTAGGATAAGTCAATGGGGATTCACTCCCCAATGAGCTAACCTCATCATATTTCAATTTTTAACTATGGAATTCCACGAAAATATTGAAGTTGATGTAAAATGATGGGAATGCACTCATGATTTGTGTTACAATGAAATAGATACTCAAAGACATATTAAGTACATTATTCCAATTAAGGTTTAATAATGAACTCTTAATCGTGCAATCTAATGGTTTTTCCTCCACTAGTTGAAATAGCCCTGCATATCTTTGATTTCTCTTTATACTGCTAGGAATCATTCCCTCACTGTCATAATATTTTGTTTAGAAATATCCTCAACTAACATTTAAAAATTATTGATTCCTTCTTTGTTCCCATGAATAATTAAATAAATCCTAGAACAAATTGAATTTTTAATTTATATAAATCCATTAATATTTAATTGGTGTGCCTTGATCTCCTTGTGTACTTTGAGTATATTTGTAGATCCTAAATAAACTTTCTAGATGAGCAATCATGTTTTCAACATGCTCACAAGTTATTCCTTTTCTAATAACCACACTTCTATTTAACTTGGTACATTACTAGTACACAATTGTTGAAATTTATTTTCTCTTTCAAGTTGAGTTTGGGTGACAATTTCACCATGTGTTTAATATATTTGAATATGATCATTATATTATGAGTTTTCTCCATATGTAACCCATGTATCTTGCTTCCTACATTCTATCTTCTAAGGATTCATGTGGATGAATGTAAAAATTTGTTCAATGTATGAAATTTTATAAAAACATAAAATAGTATATTATCATTTTTTCTTTAGTTCCTTGAGAACAAGTTCTTTTTCTTCAATAATATGTCTACAATATTTGAATTTACATCATATTTCATTATCAAAACATTCAGAATATCCCTTTATCCTTTGATTTCATTCTTTAGAGAGTTAATAGCCAACATGTTGAATATTTTTTGATCCCAACTTATTTTTGACACCATAGTGGACTCTTACTATATTATCAATTAATTTCATCCCCCATAACATTCTTTTATTAATTTAATCATTATAATAGTATAGAATTTGATAATTAATGATATGGAAACCTTTGGTTTTAATCCATGAATCTATAAATTTCTTAAAGAAAATATTCATGAACCTTCTCTGTAAAATTGTAGACCGTGTTAGTAAGAAAAATCTGTTATTCTGTAGGCTAAAATAATCTAATAAAATCATTGTATATATACTCCAATGTGATGAAATACTTTTCTTTTTATTATATAAGTCACGTTCAAGCTTGTACTTTCACAAATTAATGAATCACCTCATTTTATGTTCTTCCTCAATTACAGTGTTTACTGGAAAATAGTAAAAATTAGTAACTAAATTCACAACTAAATATAGGGAATCGTATAAAAGAAAACTTTTAAATGTATTCACATACTAATGGTAGTGATGGTTTATCACATAATTCATTACATTTGAGGAAAATGTGATACAATACAAGTTTCTAAATACTCATGGAACATTCAATTCTCTCAATATAAGTAAAATGATATCAGTTTTTCACAATTTCAAAAAGAAAATATTACTCTTCCTTAATCTATGGATTTGTAACATTGATTAATTTTTCTATATACATTGTGGTTCTAGATCTTCTTTTTTAGAAGTAATTATTTGGAATGATAGGTAGTATATTTTCACGAAATTACTTAATATGGATACATAGAAATAAAAAATCTTTAACCCCAATTTTTTAATTATAAATCAATACTACATAATTAAAGTTTGTATAAAACTAAAGGGAACCTCACACTGTTCTACTCATCAATTTAGTGCTAGAAATAGAATGAAGATTATTTCTATGAACTAATACATCCTTATATTCCAATGAACAATATTTTCTTGATGTAACATAGGTAGCATTTAGATATTATATATTTTTATAATATCAAACACCAATGTGATATATTCTGATAGAGTCCCAACAATGCCTCAAATTCTTCCATGAAACTGTACTAGTGATAAGAGTTCCTCACACATTAATGAAATGTTTTTTCTCATGATAATGTTATCACGCACTAAAAAAACACATGTCATTGATTCCTCAACATAGTCTCACATCCAACCTTATCATTCCATTTTCCCATTGATGCATCCGTTATTGTTAAAAATAATATTCAAAACCTTGATCACCAATGAAAATCATCCAATTACAATATTTATCATCATATAGAGATGAGTTCATGGAATGGTCATATAGATTATTTGATAGTTGTAAAGAAAATACCCCCTTCGCATGAAACACATGAAATACAAGTGGACCATATTGGAAAACATTCACTCATGTTTCCTAACTAAAATCGGTAATTAAACAAATAGAATACGACATGGAAGGATATATCAAGGAGAGGTAAATAGTATATATCATAGACATTGTAATTTTAATCATGTATTAATAGGAAGGAATAAAGATTCCAATATAATAGTGATTCATACATCCATTAGAAAATTTAAATATAGCAAAAATTTATTGTGAATTAAATTTTAAAAAAAAATTATCTAAGGGAGAAATAAACAAAAGGGAGATAAACCCTTAGAGGTTGAAATTGAATACATGGAAGAAGATGAGGATTTAGTATAGGTTACCTATAGTTTTTAATAAGATGTTAGAGCTGGAAGCGGAATTTTCACTATTAAAAATAGGAGTGAAGATTTATTTTCAAGAGTTTTTTAATCCCATTTATTTGTACCTTATTTAATTTTCTAACATACTGGTGTCATAGCCTATTTGAAATATATATATATATATATATATATATATATATATATAAAATTTATTTTAGAGAATCTAATTTGGTCACCCAACAATTAAATTCTTGGATAATTGAATCCTTGTTTTTATATTAATACCAAATTAGAAGGAATTAGTGGATTACCATGTAAGAGATTCAAGAATTGGTGATAAGATTCACATTATCACTTATTTCCTAATTGATATAATTAACTACGGAACAATGAGTATAAGAAAAAAATTAATGTTGAGGATAAACGTAATCATTGTGGATAGATTATTTCTTATTTTTGGAATTCATAGTGTAGAGAGTGACACCCACACATAGTGATTTAAAACCTCACCATTAAGGGCTTGACACACTTAAAGTAGATATAATAGCTAAGAGAAATTTTAGAGCACATAAATGGCTGATTGAATTCTTTATATGTCTAGATTAAGATATATAGGAAACATCAATGGTAAATGTATTTATTTTTAAAAGGAATATGGATATTTTGAAGGATCTTTTAATGTTATCCAATGATGATTTTTCAAAGTAATTGTTTGGGAAATTTTAAGACTTGCATAAATTTGTTGATTCACGTAAAATTACAGGTGTTTTCCACATCCTATGGATTTAAATCCCTACTTGTCACCAGATCTTAGTTGATCATAAATATATCATTTCCATATATAACTACAAAGACATTATCACCATTTTTCTATATAATTTATATTTAAAGAAGAAATTTATTGCAAGATAGTATCCTAGTATTCACATTATTTAAATTTTAATTTCCTTAATTACCAGTCACTGTATTTCTCTATTTCTGTGAATATTTTTTATAGATTATGAACCAAATAGTAGGGTAGTTTTTGAGTATACTTGGTATTCATGTGTGACTAATACAATTGATATATTTCTATCTATCATTATCTTATATAAATAATGTACTTAAACAATAGAAAGTCATTGAAAAAACTAGAGTAATGGAGTATAAATGAGTATAAATTAGGTGAATAGAATAGAACCAAAATACATATAGATTACCATGATGAGAAGGTTGACATTTTAAAATGGCCACAATAAGGGTGAAATCTGGAGAGAATCGATGTAGTGAGGAGACCAGGGTAGAACGATATTACCGAAAGCTTATAGTAGAAGGTCGTGATCCAGAGTAGAGGTAGGCATGAGCAGGATGAAATATATGGTGGAGCCAGAGGTGGATTATCCAAAGGCAGAGTTTCCATAGGAAGAGCGGCCGGAAGAGGAGGCGACGTGCTCAAACGGTGACGTTTTGTGGCCGGAGGAGGAGGCAGAGTGCTTGGAGGAGGAGGCAGAGCATCCAGAGGAGGAGGTGGGGTGAACAGAGCAGAGGAGGGAGAGGGATTCTCGGTCACAAAAGATTGTTCTGAGAGAAGGATTGCACATATGTGAGTAAAGGCACAAGGAAGGGATAAAAGGTTTGGAGAGAAGGGATCTGGGGTTGGGGGAGTAAATCCCAGAATTGAGATGTATTGCCACAAATTTAAAAATAAGCATGGCTCTATCTCAGCTTATAGCCCTAGTTTAATTATTATTTGGCTATAAGTATGTGTCTATAGGGCATTTTTCTAGTAGTGTGATTAAAATAATATCTAAAGACTCTATTCATTATATCTATGAATATATCAAGGGATTTTATTTGTCCAAATGGAATCAATATTAATTCATAGTGTCCATATATTATATGAAAGTATGTCTTGGGTGCATCCTTTATTTTAAACCTTAATTGATGATACCTAAATAAAATTTCAGTCATTGAGAATTATTTATCCCCTTATAGTTTATCGAAAAAGTCATTAATATAGGGTAGAATATACTTATTCTTGATCATAATATTTTAGGTTCATGATAGTCACTATAGAGATTCATTAATCCATTTTTCATCTCAATAAAGAAGACTGGTTTAGGACATGTTGAATTAGTTAGGATTATAAATCCCATATACATATTTTTGTTGAGTATCTACTTCAATTACTCCAATTTAATCATGTTCATTATATAAGGTGTCTTTGATACAGGCATAACACTGGGAATGAGTTCAATAGAAAAATCAAGGTAGACTAGGAAAATTTTCTAAAAAAGCTTTATCATATTCATAAAATACTAGAATTAATAAATATTTAGTTTCTTGAAACCCATTTTAGCTAAATACCCCTCATTATTTTGTATTAAGACCCATATAATGGAATTAGATTTCATAAGGAGTTTATAGCCAGGCTTTGACTGACAGATGATCATAGGTTTATTTAGGATATGAAATGTGATTTCCCTACCATACCAATTAAAATAGGATCTATGTAGATAGATAGATCCAATTCATTCCAAAATGATATAAAACTCTACTAGAGATAGAATAATATGATTTATTGGAAGACAATTACCAAATTTTTTTAAAAAAAAGGCATTATAGATTTGGGATGATATCATCACACCACTATGATTTTTTACGAATAATTCATTATCTAATAATTTGGGTGGTGATTTTATTCTATTAGGTAAATTTTTAGATTTGAAGAAGTGGGTAGATCTAAGATCAAATAATACACGATGAGTTTACCTTTCACCACTTAATTTATTTAACCCACTTCAGTAGTTTTGATTGAATAATATTTCCTTTTCTAACATGAATTAAGAGGGTTTTAATGTGGATTATCATAATTTTTCTTTATTTTGTGTAATTTTATGGAATAATGTTCATAATTTTTTCAATTCATTCATTGGAGAGTGTGTGGTGCATTATGTTGATCATTTGACCGGTAGTCACTATATATTTGATTATGAACAAGTATTGATCAGATTAAATTTGTATCTCCCATACTGTACTAGATACTAACATGTAGCATAATAGATGTCTGAGGTGGAATCCACAAAGACAAATTATAGAAATGTAACCCAGTGGTAAATTTTTTTGGGAAGGATTCCTCATTTAATTTTTTTTTGAGTTTTCTAAAACTATGTATATGGATTAATTACAATTTAAAGGAAGAGTTTAAGGTCAATTTAAGGTTATCATCAAATGAGTAATCCTAAATATAGCATGGGATAGACCTATAGAATTCGATAAAAAGTGGTGAAAAAGTAATCAATTGATCTTGATCTAACCAATTGGATCTACCAAATATGGGAACCACTCCTTGTTCTATACAGAGTTGAAAACCTATGTGTAGGTAGCTAATATTAATTTCAGAAAGAATCATAGGTTATTGGTCCTAGATTTCTAAAATTTAATTAAGTTATGGATACGTTTTATTACAAATCTGATGGACATGGTAGTTTCAAAATAAACAAGATTGTCATTTCTTAAAGCTAAATTTCAGGCATAGGTTTACTAAGATTTTATTCAATTATTTTATAGGTTCAATACCCTCTTACTCTCAACCCTTAACCCTATGTGGATCATCCTTGGATGCTAGAATTAAACAAAATCATCGAAAAATATCACAAAATTCATTACATGAAAAATAGACAACTTAAATAAAATAGATATAAAATTGAAATCATGAAATATATATTAAATAATAACATCAACAAAGAAACAATGAACAAATCATTGAATGAGAATTTTTATTTGATTTAGATGTTCGAATAAAAAACAAAAACCTTATGAGTATCAAAATAAAAATTAGGGACCAAGGATTGATTGAAATAATAAAAGAAATTCGTTAAAAAAAAGATAATGAAAGAATGAAAATAGTAGAAAATAAAGGATAAAGAATGTTCAGATGTCCGACCTTCTATGTGTGTGGGGGTTACTAACTTTTTATAGACCATGAATGTTACACAACATGTAAATTTTTCACATAGTATAACAACTTTTAGTGTGTTATGCATCGAGACATTCAGAACACTTACTTCTCTTACACAATATGTACTTAAATAATTCACATTATTCTCCTAAAATTTTGGTTATCATGGATATTAAAGATTTAATCATTAGTGGAAATTAGGTTTTGAAATTTTCATATCATGAATTTGGTTCACATCATGTATATCATCAGATGTTGACTACAAATATTTTATGATGTGTAATCAGGATTAACATCTTGTACTTTCTTCACACATTTCATTTGGTATTCATGGATTTTCCTTAGGCTATCCGTTTTTCTATTTGAGGATTATCGATTTTTTATAATATATTCATGATTTGTGATTATTAATTTTCTATTTTTCCATCATATCCTCCTTTGAGTATTGAGTTCCCAATTCCTGTGAAAAAACATCAAATCCCATTGTAATATTAAATAAATAATGATTAAAAATTAATGGAATGTATCAAATATATGAATATGAATTCAGTTTATCAAATCCCCCCATGCTTGAACAATTTATTATCCTCGAGAAAAAATCATATTATTAGGGATTCCAAATAAATTATTTTTTTAAAAAAAATATGCACTACAACTAGGAAAATAAAACTAAGTGCACGTGAAAAAATTATATCCTCCTAAATCCTATAGGGAAAATCATTCATTCCTCATAGTTAAGTTCGTTATTTTTATTATTTCTTCTTTTAATTATAATTTTATCACTATTTCTTAGAATCTATACCAATTTTTTAATTTACCTCACAATAAATTTTCTCTCATCACTCAAGATAAAATAACACTATTGCTCTGCTCATACCCTGAATACATATTCCAAACCATAGGCTTGCATTGGTTCTAATATCTCCACATCTTAAATATAAATAAAAAATAAATTATGAGTAATTAAGAAAGATTGTTCAAATGACTATGAGGCTTGGGGTAGGTGGAAAGATGGTGAAAATAATGCCAAAAAAGGAGAGTATTCTCTATAGTATAATGCATTATAACTGTTAATAGTGTAATGAAGTGACTACTAAAAATATGTCCATGCTCCAAACAGTTCAACACGGGTCTATGAATATGTGATCAAATCATAAATAATGTTTCATATTCCTTTTTTTAATTTAATTTTATTTATTTTTTGAAATTTATGTCTTGGTCAAATCCCACATTCATCAACTAACCACATATGATCAATCATATGATTCATCAGTTTGGAAATGGTGATTTTTGACCTTCCTACTACATAATTGTTTTTCAAAGTAATTGGGTAAGCGTAGAAAATGTAAAAATTTATAATAAAACACATCATATCAATATGGTGATTATGCCACTGAAAATATCCTTAGTATCATCGTCCCATGTGTGGATGAGAAGAAATACACCATAGTTGTTCAAAAGAAAATCATACATATTACTAAGAGTAGGGTAGAAAGGGATAATAGTTATGAAATGTATTAATCCACACAAGGTTATTTAGGGATATTATGGACTAAATAAGAATATATTTATAAGTGTATATCATGAAAAATGGCTCAAGAAATGTTTCCTCAATCATTTTAATAGTGTATTCCATCAATCATAGCCTCAATAAGACTCTAATGAAATTTTTGATAGGTTTACATGCCCAAAGTATCTCTCAAGAAATATTCTCAGAAAAGAATATGATAGTGTAGGTACATAATCCTATTAGTAACGAGAGTATAAAAAAACAATTGGAAATCACTCAGGGCATAATATTTAGTAATAATTCAATCAAAAATAATTTCATGAATCTAGAATTAAAAAATAATTTACTCCACTCAAAAATCATAATAAAATTTTACACAAGAATAAAATTTATTTCACATTATCTAACATAAAATTGCCTTTTTCTAAATTTTTGTAATGAGAATTAAATTTCAATTCATGATTTAAATGTAAAATGTTTCCTAGGAAAGTGAAAAAAAGAAAAAATCCAAATTTATTTACAAAAAGTGGTCACTAAAGACTTCTCCAAACATAAATTAATATAGTGTTCACAGTATTCTAGAAATATACTTTGTATATATAGGAGGTATAGCATGGTTAAAAAATAAATGATAATTTATGAATTTTAAATAGGGAATCAAGGGATCCCTGTAGAGAAATTCATTACATGGGAAGCTTGTTGTATAGTGATTGGAAATTAGAATACCTATAAAAATTGTTAGAAAAAAATACCGACTAGATAAACCATTAGTCCATGGGTTTTAACCAATATTTAAGAAGAAATATGGTAGTTGAACATAGTTAATTATAGGAGAAAATATCTTAGGTAGATACATGATGGGGATACAAAGAAGCATGGGATGAACGATAGATAGAAAATGTTGGAAAAGATAAAAATCCCTATGAACACAAATGAAATAAAATAAATAGAAAACATGGTCTACGTATCATAAAGTGATAACAATGATGTTGTTAGTTAGATGGATGGATAGAAGAATCAGTTAGTTCTGTTAATCTGTTTAGAGGTCCTCTGCCTCCTGTAGGAACTTATGGTAATGTCATCAAGATAATGAAGATGCTTGGTGGGGTTAACCACCTCAAAAAAAGATGAATGAAAATATCATGTGTAATCAATATCTTCCATGCATGTTGTGGAGGGTGATCCAGTTGAAGATAGATTTGGAGCTGGATCACCTCAAGGTGGAACTATATGTCATAAAAATACTGATACATCTGATGTAAGAGAGTAGATGGTGGCCTTCCAGTCTCTCCAATGATCATAGAGGATATTGAAAACAAGATATGGATAAATAAATTCATAAGTACAATGAACATAATAAATCCATGTAGTGAAGTAAAAATTGTAAAACATCCATATATAATAAATGATACATGAGTAAATATGTGAAATAATGGGAATACAAAATGATACACCCCTTCACAACATACATCAGGGGAGGGTTAAATGGACAAGACTAGACAATTTAATCTTTCTCTCCATTCTCTACACCAAATTTCCCCTCCCAAAAAATGGGGGTCTAGATCAAATCTGCAAAATATACCTCATTGATAGAGGCGAGGGATGTATGATTGGCTGTTGTAATAGGTCACACAATGTTAATAGTAGTCTTGGTCAAGGATGGATGGGGTGGGGGAAGTGATGGTATTTACTAATGTTGTACATATAGATACATGATTAATTCGATGCACCTCAAATGAATATAAGAGGGCGGATCACTTCTTCCAATGGGCCTACCCCATTAAGATGCCCTACCTAGAGGTTGGGTCTGTGAGCTTAGGATATAGGTCGGTCGGGGTAGTTGATGGTGCAAAAAATATATAGAAGGTGGGTTAGTTGGTGGGGGTGAGTGGGAAGATGAAGGGACTGGTGGAGGGGATGGGGTGGTGAAATGATATGGGTTGGTGAAATGATTTAAGGGACGATGATAGATTTGAAGTTGGTTCTCCATAATATAATAGAGAACATTCCAAATAGAATATGTTAATGGGGAGGGGGAAATGAGGTAAGAGGTGGTGGTGTAATGGTGGTAGAGGGTGAATTTATAATGTTAGGGTATGATGTAGTGGTATCCGAACATGTGGAATCGGGGGATGAAGTGGATGTAGGGGTAGGTGGATAATGAGTGGGGGAAGGGGCTGCAGTTGGAGCGACAGGAAAAAAAGCAGAATCATAAACATTTTCAAGGGACCACTAATAACACCCATCAACCTTCATTAAGTGCCCAATCTTATGGAATATTAGAGGGCTGATTGACTCTATATTTTCAACAATGGTAAGAATCTTTGTGGTGTCAAAGAAGCTGAGATGACTATAATGATGTATAATGAAACTTCATCTTACCAAGGTTCCACGATCCCACTGTATCTAGGTATGGTAATGTAATGAAAATTATTTGACCATTTTTACAGTATGGATACCCATGGGTGAGGCAAGGATGATCACCTCAATCTAGATAATGCACCCATGTGGATATCCTTATTCCATCTAGGCATGGGATAGAGCCTAATGCATGATTTGAATGTTGGAACCCCAAAGCCGGGTTCTCTTCATCATGAGAGGGTCACGAAAGATATGGGGATCCATGACGATCAACTCCCAATACTGTTTCAAATCCTCCTTGTCTGAATCGAGTTGTAAGGTTTGTAAAATGGGGGAGGCAATAAAATCATATGAGTATATGTCGATTCCAACAACGAATTTTCAAAGGGTGAGCTCCCAAGGATTGTCTCTATGCCTGAACATTTCAGGGGAGATGGATAGATGGAAGGTGATTAGGAACTCAAGAAAGAGCACCTGATACGTCTCCTTATGTACATGGACAATGTTGGAGAGCTTCATATATCCTAATAGATCAACAACTTCTTCATTTAGGTGAATGTTCTCGAGTATGGCCTGGTCCAACATCATGTTGGTTCATGCCAACATGGCTTAGAGTTAGACCAACCTAACCTGATGCTCGAGTGTTATTAAATGGAGGCATGGGAGTATATATAGGCATCAAGAACCACATTTGGGCTATATAAATGTAGAATAGGAATACCTAGAATCTGAAGAGTTGGATGAAGTAGAAGACAATGATAATGTGGTTGGATCTATGGGTGGTGGAGTTGGTGCAACCACCTCATGCTTGGGTGGAATAGGTGCATCTCCTCATGATGCGTGTTTGGTGTGAGATATCAGGGCTCGACTCGGGGAAAAAGGACATAACATGATATAAGGGTATGTGGGGGGGGGGGAGGTTTCTGGTTATTCCTAGAGAGTAAATAAGGGAGGCCAAAGGTCAGAGGAGGGGGGAGGGGGTGTACGATGAACCTAGGGTTCATGAATTTTAATGTTATGCCACATTTTTCACATCATGTATTTAGTACATGACATGTAAATCTAATGTTTTTTATTTTTTGAGATTGATGTTTTCACATCATGTATATTTAGTAGGTGAGATGATTTTTTTGAATTTTAAATTTTATACTTTTTAGAAAACCAACCCCAAACCATATCCAATGTTATTAAACATCACATGTTTGGGGATATCTAATTTATCATATCCTAAGTTTCCTCCCAGTAAACACATTTTTTAGTATCTAGAGATGGAAACATTTCCATTTAGATGATTTTAATTATTAGTACATACCCCTCATAGAACATTTCTTGAAAAAAAGGGCATGAAATGTGGAATGACATGCTTAATCAGAGCTGTAATTATATTTATGTTCTTGTGAGAACTGTATCCATTATCATTAGGAGGTAGGTTTTTTCCATCCTGAATGGTTTTATAATATTATTTATTATCAATAAGAGAAATGGATTGATAATACAATGACTCACCACTTTGCTGATCAAATTCTAGTAAGTCGATAAAACCTTGTTATTCACATAATATGAATATCATCAGTCCTTGATTTACATCAATCAGATCATCACCAGTGGAAAGAAATGGTAATCCTAGAATTATTAGTACATATCCTTCTTCCTCCATATCTAGGATAAGGATGTTAGCATGGAAGATGAATTAACAAAAGTTTACTAAGACATCATTGAGAAGTCCTCGAGGGCTATTGACAAAGAGGTCAACAAATTAGAGTACCAATCTTATTGGTTTTAATAATTTGAGCCCCATATTTTTAAAAACACTCATATAAATTTGATTGATACTTGTGATAAGAACACACAATTCCATTTAAAAATTTCATGTTCCTATATTGTATGAAATTGAGAATCATCTAGAGTATTTTATTTTGTGAAGGAACTTCCACTAAAATCTCAAGAGAATTATTCATTTAGGGAGATGAATCCTAATTAATTGATTTACTTTTTTCTAGAATGTCAGTATTGAAATATTTTTTCATAAGTAGAAACTTGATTAATTGCTTCAAGAAATGGAATGTTGATGTGTAGTTATCCAAACCTCTCTATAATTTTTTTATAATGTACCTCTATTGTAGGTTGTACCATACACTATGGAAATAAAAGAGGGGGATTATATAGTGGTGGTGACACATAAAAAACATCCATTTAAATTCTATCCTTTAAAAGAGTTATTTCAATTAATTGTACCTATTTTTTTTTCTCCTAACTGTCTATATATGATTTATTTAACTACATTTTCTAACATAAGTACATCTACTGAATGTCCAACATCATTAAACTCATATGAACTATATCTTTATCCTCATATTGTGTATGATTCATGATATTACTTGGAATGTATCTGGTAATTGATTCAATAGAGTATTAGAAAATTTCCCTACTTGATGTTCAAGGTTTCACAATAAAACCCTTTGATTTTTCATCTCCGTTTCATAGGATTTTATCCTCTAATCTAATATTTTTGTAAAGGCAGTGAGTAGGTTTTCAATATTGGAATGAATAGTTTGGGCTTATTTCTAATTTTTCATATCTTATAGATACTATTTTTGTTGAGTAGGTGAAAAAAATAGGATCTAGGAAGATTTTTATAGAATTGTTGTTATGGTTGAGGTGCATTAACATGAGGTGGGTATCGAGATAGTCCCTAATTCCTTGGTGGTACTTTTCTACTCTACTATTAATAATAACCTTAGTTTGGATACTGAATTTGATGAGAGAGACTCTATGAATAATACTATTATTGATACCATTGGGGATTCTAGTACTACTGATTTTATTTATTTTAATTAACATAATTACAATCCTATCTTTTTGGTTCCCCTAAGTCATACCTATAGTCATGATAGGGGTGCATGCCCTGAAACATTTCACAATATTGTATTTCCATAACTTTATAAGAAGGGGGTGGTGATGCAGGTGGTTGAAAAGACTCTAGCTTCTTTGTTAGGGACATAACATGTACTGTGAGGTGGGTATTCCCCTCCACCCGATGAATTCCACATCGGGGTGATCCTCTCTCAATTTTCCACAGATTGGAATTATAAGAAATACTATCTAACAATGATCTTACGAATTTAGGTCTCTTGAGTATCAGCCTATCTTCAGTGGAGACATCTAAAAAATCATTTTCATTCAGATGGAGTCCATGGTGGAATGTTTGTAACTAAATCCAAACATTTAGTATGTGATATGGGGATTTATGATTCAACTCCCTAAATAGATCCCATGCTTCATAGGAAAATTCTCCATTCCACTGATTGAAATTTTGTATCATATTTGTTAGATGAAATGTTCAATTTGGTGGGAAATATTTATCTGTAAATTTTATAGACAAAAAATCTCATGTTATCATGGACATAGGATATTAACTCTTAAGTCAATCCTTGGCTTGATCGCATAAGAATAACATGGAGGCATAGAGTCTGATTGAATCTAATGAAACACCTTATTTTTTAATGGTATCAAAAACCACTAAGAAATTTGAAATTTTTTCATGGGGTAATAAATATGAATTCCAATAAGGTGCCCCATGTTCTGGATCATAGGAATGAGTATCTGTTTTATTTTGAATGAGTACGACAGAATTGGTGGACACATAATGTTGGGTGATACAACAATGATAGATGAAAAGATGTTATCCATTATGGTGTGCTCTTACCACATTGGTCACTCAACATAAAGTTCAAGTGGGTCATATTGATCATTTTTTGTATTTGGAAGTACAATATCATTTCACTCATCTAGGACTAAATGTAGACATTCAGATATAGATCACTCAATTTCATGACCAAAATAATGAAATTATTATATATCATTGATTTTAGAATGATTCAGGGGACCCTTGAACATGAACTATGTCAAAATAAAGTGGATAAAAGTTCTTGTCTGAGTGAAAAAATATAAAATGAAAATATGAAGGAAAATAAGAAGGGTTAGGGTTAGGCAATTCATGGATCGTACAACAAGACAGTTTGCCAAAGCCCAATTATCCTCATAAATGGAAGAGAAATTTTACTGACCAATATAATGTAATTGAATATGAATTTACATTTATCATATTGAATTTTTATCTCCCAAAATACACTTGGATACAATGGAATACCATAATGGAAGTCTGGCGTCAAACCCACAAAGACAATTTGTAGACAAGAAACCTAGCTGTAAGAACCTTTTGGGAAGGATTCCATACATCTATTATTTTTTGTTTGGATTTTATAAAACTATGTATATTGGGATTATTTCAAATTGAAATAATGGTTTAGGGTTTATTTAATGGTATCAACAAAAGATAAATCCTAAATCTAATTTAGGATAGACTTATGACATTAGATTCAAAGCATTGAATTTTTTTGGAATTGATCATAGTCTAACCATTTGGAAATACCTAAGATGAAATTTAATCCTTGAACTATTGATAGGAGACAACGTAAGTGTAGGAAACACATATTCTAGGAAAAAATAATCATATGTTATTTTTTCCAACCTGCTCAACTTCAATTATGATAAGTATCCTTTCAATGTCACCTTCGATGGTTAGGGTAGTTTCAAAATATACGATATTGAATTTTTTTAACCTAAATACTATCAATATAGTTATTGAGTTCGATTTAATATATTAAATAGGTTTAAGAAACCCATACTCAAGACCCCTAACCACAAGAGGAATATCCTCACGTGACAAAATTAAATAAAAGTAAAGAATGTGATCACATCATGCTTGACATGAAAAATAGACAACTTAAATAAAATAAATCCACAATTTAAATCACACAATATCAATTAAATACTAACATGAATAATAAAAAATGAATAAATTAGTGGAAATTAACATTGAATGACAATTAGTATTGGATTCAGACATTCGAATAGAAAACGTGCAATGAACGAGTCTCAAATTCAAAATCAAGGATAAATTATTTCTTGAAATAATAAAATAATTTAATTGAAAGAAATAGAACTAAAAATAGTAAAATAATTGAAAAAACTAAGAAAAAAAATTCAGAAATTCAACATTTTGTGTGCGTCAGGGTCATTAGATTTTTATTGACCTAGAATGTTACACATGGTGTAAATTGTTCACATCATGTAACAATTTTAATTGGTTTCTACATTGATAAATTTAGGTTTTGTTCTATAATTACACTGTTTATACTTAATATAATCATTAGTCATTGAAAATTTTGGATCTCACAGATTTTTTGGATTGAATCTTTAGTGACAATTAGGGTAAGAACTTTTCACGCTATATATTATGTTCACGCGGTATATCTTATCAAATATGGAATCATAATATTTTATAATGTTTAATCATGATTCATGTCATGTAATTTCTGCACACATTATATTTTATATTCACAGCTTGTCCTTCGGCAGGAATTTTGCTTATTCGAGGAGTACATGAAGTGTATTGTAGATTCACATTGTGTGATGATGAATTTTATATTTTATATCATCTCTTCCTTTGAGTCTTGAGTTCCCAATTCCTATAAAAACACATTAAAACCATTTTTAATATAAAATAATACATTATTAAACATCAAAAAATGTATCCAAAATATTTATATTAATTAATCTTATCATCATTCTTCTCATTCTTTATATCCCTTTGGAATTTATGAGCTTGATGGCCATCTCCCCCCACTGGAAAGATTTGCTTAATCCTTTGGTACAATTTTCCCATGACTCTTTACATATCATTTGAATATAGGAAGATAAATCTTCTGTCCTCCATGGGTTTTATCATTCGAGTTTCCTTGAAATTTATTTTCCTCTTTTCCCCCAAAATATACAAGAATAAAGGGAGTCTCTAGTTCCATTTTCACCTTGATAGCACATGAAACAATTTATGAATATATAAATTAGTACCATATAACTAATTAAATTGAGATACATGGTATTAATCCACTAAATAAATGGTCAATTTCCATTCATGATCAATGATAAAACCTAAATCATACCTCACAAGTCTCATGAAGTTTTATTTATAAGTACCAATGGATTCATCCTCCATTTTTATTAGGTCCAATAATTATATCTTCATTTTAATTTATAGATATTTGGGAAAATATTTATTGAAAAATATCTTCTTAAAATCCTTCCAACCCATGGATTTAATTTCTCTTTTCCTCCTCGTGTCCTTAATGCGATTCCAATATTAGCGAGTTTTTAAATCCAAATGATAGATAGCTAAAACAACTCTTTTCATGATCTAAGCACTAAGGAAAGGAAAATAACATTTTTTTAATCAATTTATTAATAATAATTGTATTATAAGACACACTAATTTTGTCTGAATGTTTCTTCTTAAAGGACTCATTAGATAGTTATTACTTTCATAGTGAGTTCTAGAGTTCACAATGGTTCACGTTATTGTTCAGGGATTGAGAAATTTGGATGAAAATAATCATGAGATTTTTTACTCTAGAACTTATCCCATTTATTTAAATATTAGGGTAACCATTGAATTTATTATTTGCATCATTCTTTACTTGGTTTTTCACTTCTTAGGAAGTTATTCTAAACTAAACATTATCAGTATAACAAAAAAGGATAAACTTGTGTACTCTATCCCATGGTAGTAGTGCTCTCTATAGAGGTTATATATCCATGAATAGTTTGGTAGGACTGTCAGATATTTGTAAAAGTTCATTAGTGATACTTTGGATTTATCATATCTAGTTTATGTATTTATTACTATACACTTAGGGAGTTTCCCGTAATGCTAGGATCTTATTTTTAATTAGTTAGGGGATTCATTTATTTTCCTTATTTGTATCCCCTATCTATGGTGTAATTTTATGGAACCTTTGTATTGATTTTTTTATTTTAATTACAATATTTCATTGATACCATAGTGATTTATTCCATACACTCATTATTCTTTATAATGTTACATTATTTTAAAATTATTTATATGGATATTTTTTAGGATGGTTATGAAAGAAGGAAAAGGTAGTAGTTTTAATTTACATTGAAAGTTATTTATTAATAGGTTATTATGGTGTGTTCATTAAATGTGAAAATATTTTTTTTCAAATGTTATTGATAATTTTCTTGATAAAGAAAATAATATAATGGTTTTATTTTGAAACTGAAGATACTTTATTATTTTTTCAATAGTATAAAAATGAATATATTTAAATCAGTGCATGTGTTTTAAAATATGGTTTTTGGCCTAACATGCCTGGTTTATTTGTGAATGTGTGGCTTTAGTTATGGATGGGAAATAAAATAAGATGATTTTATTTTCTATATAGTTATCCCTCTGAAAATCCTATTTTGTAATTATTTTTAAACTAACATTTTTTTAATGTCATATGAAAGTTATTTCATAGACTCTTTAGTGTAATTATATTGGCCCCATTTCACTCACACCCTATATACATGAATGGGTGTATAAAAATATATTATTTTATTACAGATTACTAGTGATTAATTTTGTTGATTTTTGGTTAGCTCTATTTATTTGATACAGGTGATGGGGTTTCATTGGTGATAGTTGGGTTTTTTGGAGGTTCATTGGAGTGGTTCGAGGTTTCATTTTTTGTTTGGAATTTTATTAGCCCCACCATCCCAATGTATTTTCGTATTTGGTTATATTATAATCAACATCAACTACCCTTTTACTTATGGATACAGTAGTATTTTGGACTTGTATGTTTGTTTATTATTTCATAAGTGGTTTTTTTGTAACTTATTTATATACTTATTATGGTAAAGTCAATCCCAATGTTTTTATGTGATTTTTAGGTACTAGATTCCAGCCTAGGGAGATCAAGAACACCATTAAGATGTATAGGTGATCCAAGTTAGGTGTTGGTTTGATGTAAGTCTAGGTTGGTTCATTAAAAATGGTATCAGAGCCTAGGTTTATTGTGAGGTCCCATGTTTCAGATTATCTCTTTTTTTTATTTAGGAAGTTGATAGTGAAGTTGTAAAACATTCAAGACTTGAGAGGTTGTGTTAGGAAGGGACTCATAAGATCTTTTCTATTAAAATACTGCATTTTTTTTGGGTTGATATAATTTTAGTTTGATTTTGGTTCACTGTTTAATGATATTATTGGATTGTGATTTGATATATATGATGAGGGTATTTTGATCCTCATTTTCATATCTTTTGTTTCCTTAGGGAGTGTATTTAATTATTTTGGGATGAAATTATAAAATAAAATAAAGGATAAAGGTTGTATTTTATGTATTGAATGACCGTACAGTGACCATGTACTCAATTTCTATGTTTTTACGGATTTTATCATGGTTGGAAAATTATGTATAAAACCATGATTCCAATCAATCATGGTTCTGTTCCCATTTTTTTATTTATACCCCATGTAACAAAGATTTCTTAGAGTGTTTTAAGAAATGGGAAAAGGGTCATGATGGGTCTTGTTATGTGTTGATGCGAGTGGATTGTATTTTACATGGTAAATTTGGAATTTTTTTATTATGTAATTATTTTCATAAAATTGATTTTGTTTGTTTGAAAAGTGGATTTCCTGAGGAAATTATTTTCAATATAAAATGAGGCATTGTTTATTGTTGGTAGAATAAATCTTGTTTTTCTGAAATGTTTTTGAAGTGGTTTATTTTATTAACAATTTTAAAATCATCTAGGTTTTAAAAAACAATTTGGTGTTATTTTGATATAAATATTTTTTAAATGATAGATTCTAATTTTAGGGGAAGATGATGATTTTCAAAACAATATTTTTTTGTTTGTTTGGTCTTTAAAACATGATTCACATTTATAAAAGGTGAATTATTTTAAATTGTTTGAGAGGATAAGTGTTTTATTTTATCATGAAATTTAGAATGTATTTTAATTTTAAGACAACTTTGTGTTTTTTATAAAATAATTTAAACTCTCTAGGTTTTATTTCAATAGCGGTTGGGTTTAAAGTGTAAAATTTGTATGTGTTTGAATATTTTTGAGTGTAATTATGCTTTTAAATAAATTAGAACCTTAAAATCAAAGGGAAATTCATTATTTTTTAGGAATGAGATAATTTTCAAAATGTATTTTTTTGGTTCTTTGATTCATGACCCACAAATAGAATAAAAATAAATAGTGTTTTTGTGATTATTTTAAAGGGGGTGATTTTTCAAAATGGAAATTGGGTTTTATGGAAATATATTGAACTAAAATATGTTGGGTTTGTGCTTAGGGATGGAATTTAAAATGTATTTATTTTGGGTACCTTTTTAATGTTTGGACATATTTTTAATGTTTCTTTGGTATTCAAAATGATTTTTGGGACTCTTTTAAAAAGGGTAAATGGGTTTAAAGAATTTTTTTAATTTATTATTCTTGTTTTGGTGAATAGTGTGATTTTAGTTATTTGTTTATATTCAATTTATGCCCCTAGTTGTTTAGAATAAGACTCCTATAATTTTCTTAAGAAAAGTTAGGGTGCCTATATTTAGGTATTTTTCCTCCTAGTTTTAACACCACCACTAATCTATTTGAAGTGGTAGGTGTTTTTCTTTCCTCAAAGAGGTGTGTGATTAAATTATTAAAGGTATTTTTCTATAAAGACTATATTAGGGAATCATATTTGTATGTTTTTTTGGAAATATGATATTTTGTTTTATAGATGAATCCTTGGTGGTATGATTTCTTAGATACTAAGAAGTGGGATTAGATTCAGAGTGATTGTTTATCAAAGGGTAATTGTTTGAATTATCTTAAAGAAATTTAGGATTCATGAGGTGTTAATTGTTTAATGTATTCATTTAAAAAATTATAGTTTTTCTTTTGAGATGTGGGTATTTTTTAGGTGACAACCTGTTTAGTTATTTATGCTTCGTAAGGTTGGAGAAATTGTGATATTTAGGAGATATTTGCATTATATATTACTTGGGTGCATTATGATTACTCTTTTTGAGTGTTAGTTATTTTGGGAATGTTTATTCCTTGTTTTTGGTGGTGTTTATTATTTATTATGTTTGGTGGAGACCACATATTGGGTCTTGGATTGATTGTGTTGATACGGAGAAACCTATTCTGTGTGTATGTGTGATTTTGTGTATATTTTTTTGCACTAGGTCCACGAGTTCTACTATGTTGGGTTTTCTTATCAGAATCGCCCTGATATGTTGTCTAGTGTGTTTGGACCTATGTTACCCTCATATTAAATTCATTATCCCATGGTTGGAATCATCATTTTGACATGTCATAGTTCAGATTGTTGTGTTCCTTGATCTTTGTGATGTTTCCAAGAATTTATCTACTTTTTTAGATTTTATATTATTAATTATCATTGTCCATGGAGTGAGTAATCCTATAATTCCATTTTCATATTTTTTAGAGAGTGGTTTCTTTATGAAATATTATTGTTTTATAAAATATTTTGTCATTATTTCACTATTCTATATCAATTATAAATGGTGGGAAGACCTATTTTATGTCAGTGTTTCCTGATAGATTCAATTAATTGGTTGAATATTTAATATTTCTAGTTGTTTCATGATATGTTTTGAGGATTAATCCAATTGTTTGAGGAGTAATATTTTTATTTGAGGGTTTGTTTTAGTTTGGTGGTTCTTTTTTACTTGGGATCACCATTGGAAGTTCTTCCTGTAAATTAATTAAATTAGTTTTCCATAAAACATCACCTTGACAAAAAAAATTGAGGGATGAAAATGGATTGTTATAGAGAATTGTATCCTAGGCCATGAAATTATAGATTTTATTTTATAAATTTTTTCGTGTTTTAAATTTTCAGGATTTTTAGGATTTGAAATTGAAAATTTTAATGGTTTTTTAGGGTCACATAGTAAACGCTTAGGGTCAGGTAAACCATGTGGTGGCTATGAGACAATACTGTGATTATTAATGATGTCATTTAATAGGATTAATGCACGTATTGTAAAACTAGATAGAGTATCTAGAAAAAATTTGTAGCCTAGTTTGTCTGTGGGGGTAACTCACATGGTTGGCTATTATTTTAGTGAACGTTTGAAATGAAAACTAGGTGAAGTGTGTTTATATAGGCAATGTATCCCACATGATTGCAAAATATTTTTTTTAAAATCATGTGGACAAACTATTTGGTGTTCTAAAATTCATTAAAATTTGGTATTATCGCTTAACCATTATTATTTTAATCCCTCTTCTCCCTAATTTCATCACCATTGTTTGATTGGGAATAGGTCCCACACCAATGATGATTCCTCTCTACATACCTCTCATTTAAATGGATGACCCCCTTTGATTCAAATGGATTTTCAAGGTATTGCCCCTCCATTCTACTTCCGTTATCACTTCATTGTTTTTATCTTATTTTAGTTTCTCTGAGGAACCCTAAAGAATTTGGTATTGATATCAGGGTTTTGGGTTGGATGATTGTTGGTGTTTGGTGGTTTATGGGTTATAGAAGGTGTCTCTTTACATGGTGGAACCTTTTTCATAATAGGAAACATGTTGGTGGTTGATTTTAGTTAGATTGAAGTAGTTTTTTATACTATCACATTATATTATATTCCATAGAGTGATTCAATATTATGAAATGGGTTTATTTTCAAATTATACAAACTTATGTGTCTCATGATGGACTAAAAATTATTTGGAAAAGGTTTCAACCCTTAGAATGGAAATGGTTCCATTCCAAGTGGCTATAAAAGATTCCATGTAGTTTTCTAAATTATGTAAACATGTTAAAAAGGGCGTTTAAAACATAATTGAGGTTTAATGGGTGTTTCAAACATTATGGATTCCAATCAAAGTGTTTCATGTTTTTTAAATCGGAAATTTAATTGAAATGGGGTGTGTAAAACCATTTGATTTATAGTTTGAAACTTATTAAAAGTTATGAGTATTTAAAATGTAGATTGAAAGAATTTATTGATTTAAAAATGGATTCCATGAAAGTATATATTATTTGGATTCAAGAGTGTTTTGAAATTGGATTTTAAATAGTGTGAGTTAGCTTGTAATCATAAGATAATTTTTATATGGCCCATTTGGAACGTTATAAAAAATATATTTTATAAGAGTTGTAAATCCCTTTTATTACCATGATTCATGTATATAATTTTGATCATGGTTGGTTCTTCATGAATGTAAATACATAGTGATGGATGAAATGGGACTTCTCATGAATGAGTATTGGAGGTTGGATGAGAGATCATTTAAAATTAATTTGATCATAATTTATTCTCATCACTTTTTTGAATGTTTTAATGCCTCATTATTCAATGTAATTAGAATTTTAGGTAATTTTTAGCCAAACTGGATGATTTCAATACCTAGTATATATTTAGTTCTTTATAGGGAGTGTTTCACAATTAAAAATGAGTTGGTTAGACCAAATGGGATATCGGGATAAATTTTGGCCCCTTGATGTAGTGTTATCAAAGGAGATTATATGTCCCTGGATATTTATATTCGACTACCAGGGAATGGAAACGTTCCTCAATGTTAGTCTATGTTCCTCATCACCAGTTTGGGTCTTTATTACATGATTCTTAGGGAGTTTTATATGATTATAGGATCCTATTGCAAATCTCTTATGGGATTCTATGATTTACCTAGTTTTCACCCCAAATAGCTTTTATGATTACATGGAAACTATATACTAATTGATTTATTTTTATTACCATGATTCATAGATACTTTGGTTTTGAATTTCATACACTCCTTCCTTATTCTGTGATTTCTTTTTAAATGTTTTGGAAATAGATTATTGAGTAAGGATTTTTAATAGTAAAAAAAGAATGGTTTTAATTTTCTTTTAAACTATTTTATAAATGGGTTTGAAAGGTGCATTATTTAAATACAAAAAATATTACTTTAAAGGGTATTTGGAATGTCTTCCAGAAATAAAATAAAATAATGGGATTATCATAAAACTCTTCAAATTTTCTGTTTGATTTCAGGATAATTGTATAGGAAATTTGTTAATCTAGTGTGTGGGTTCTAATGCATGGGGTTTTTACTAATGTACATGGTTTATTATTGAATGTGTTTCTATGGTTTTAAAAATCAAATAAAACTAGTTGATATGTTTTCCCTATGGTTTCTCATGTGAAAACCCAATTTGTTAAGTATGTTAAAACTTCAATTTTTGGAATGTAATATGAATGTTATTTCATATAATATTTTGTTGAATTATAATGGCATGTATCATTCACACATTTTATAGACTAATGGGTATATGAATTCTATTATTTTATTTATTTTTTCCAGTGCTTCATCCTATTTATTTTGGTTCAATCTGTTCACCAACATAGGTGTGAGGGTACGATTAGTAACCATGGGTCATGTAGAGTATTATTGGAGTGGTTAGAGGTATCATTTTTAGTTTTGGATATTGTATTATCCACTCTAATAGGATCTATTTTCTTCTTTGGGTTTATTTATTTCCACATCCACTTCCTTTTTATTAATTTATTTAGTTTTATTTTTGGCAAATATTTTTGTTTATTTTATCATGTTTTTTAGTTTTTATATATATAATTTTCATTGTATAAGGGTGAAATAATTCCCAAGTGTTTTATAGGATGACCAGAAATTAGTTTCTTACATTTTGGGATCTGTAATTATCTTCAATCCTAGTGGAAATATGGGTCGAGTGCCAACTTGGTGGATAATAGGAAAAATTCTTTAAAAATGGTATCAGATCCAAGGTTTATTATGAGGGACTTTATTTTAGAGAATACCTTTTATAATTTTGAAAGTTGTTAATGAGTATTTAGAACTATTAGGTCTTGAGATGTAGGTGTAGGAAGGGTCTCATGATCTCTTTTCCATTCAGATACTTTAATTTCCATAAATATTTTGGATTTTAGTTTGTTTTTGGTTTTCTATTTTATGGTTTTTTATTGTTATTTTTTGTTTATTTTGGGGATATTTTTATCCACCTTGAAATATATTGAGTTGCCTTCCGGTAGTAAATGTTTTTTTGAGATTAAAATTTAAAAATGAATCTTGTATAATTGTTCTCTTTTATAGACTAATAAACCATGCCTTAATAATGCACTATATTTTGAAGTGTTTTAGGGGTTATTTCATGATTGGGACATGGTCCATCAAACAGTGTGACCAAGTCAATCACAGTTACACACCCTGTTTTGGTATCTATTTAGACCTCATGATGGTTGTATTTTTTGGGAAATGATAAAAGATTTATGGTGGGACTTGTGACATGTTTTTATGAGTGTATTATATTTTACATGGAATTTAGGGAATGTTTTTATTATTTCATTATTGTAAAAAAATATTTTTATGTGTGAAAATTATATTTCATTAGAAAAGTGTATTTTTTTTAAAATGAGGGCATAGAGATTATTTTTAAAATAAGCTTAGTTTTTTTAATATTTTTGAAGTGGTTGATTTCATCATAATATTTGCAATGAGGTTTTGTTTTAAAAATCAATTTTAATGTATTTTCACATAAATAAAACTATGTAAAAGGTATATTACAATTTTAATAGACATCAATGATATTGTAAAATTGATTTTGTGGTTGTTTGTGTTTTGGAGCTTGATGTATATTTCAAATTTCTGGTTTACAAAAAATTATTTCAGAGCATACATTTTTGTTTTTATCATCAAATCCATGAGGTAATTTGGTTTTAAAACTATTTGGTGTTCATTTATAAAGGAATTTAAAATCTATTGTGTGTGTTTCAAGAGAGGTAGGTTTTAATGTGTAAAATTTGGGAGTGTGTTAAATATTTTAAGATGAATATTGTTTGGAAACAAAGGAAACATTAAAATTATAGATTGTTTTCTTATTATTTAAGAATACAATAGTTTTTAAAATGATTTTTTTGGGTCATTTTATTCTCGAACCCCAAAGGGAATCTAATTAAGGAATGTTTTTAGATTATTTTAAAGTGGAAAGTGTTTTCAAAATTGAAGTTTGGTTTTATAGACACTTTTTAACTCACCCATGTAGGATTATGTCTTGGGGCTATAATAATAAAATGGATTTCATTTGGATGACTTATTGTTGTTTGGCCATTTCTCATTGGTGTTTCGGTTATCAAAAAGTGTTTTTGGTATTATTTTATATGGGGCTCGTGGTATTAAAGGGGAAATATTGAATGTGTTTTTCTTGTTCTTGTGAATGATGTGTTTTGGTAAATGGGACAAGATTGAGTTCTTATCCTAATTTTTTTATTGTAAGCTTCCCAAAAATGGCTTTAAGAAAAGAAAGGTTCATATCTTTAGATATTTTACCTTTTTTTCAGTTTCAACACTACTCAGACTCTAATTGGAATGGTAGGTTTTCTCACACCTCTTAGTAGTTTGTCATAATAGTATTCATGGAAGTGTTTATCTTGGGGAATGATTTGGGAGATATAGAGTTATGATTGTTTAGACCTGTGTAATTTTGTAAGATTGTTGGACCACCGAATGTCAGTTTTCTTAGAGACTCAAATTCGAGCTCTGATTTTCCAGAGTTGTTTATCATGAGATGATTGTTCAAATGAGATTGGAGATTTTCGGGATTGATTATATGGCCATATTTTGAAGAGTCCCTTAAATTATTTTTACTTCTATTTTTGGAAGTGGTGTTTATTTAAGTGAAGAAATATTTGGGGATATATTCTTGGTGATCTTGGAGTAGTTATGACCGTGAAGAAATATTTATCTGGTGTATTATTTGGGTGCCTTATGGTGGATCTTTATGAGAGTTAGTTATTTTTGGGATCTATATTCTTCATTTATCCGGGATGTTTATTGTTTATTAAGAAGATTAGAGACCATTTATTAGGTATTGGATTATTTTTTTGGATATATATAAACCTATGGTACATGATTTGATTACTGGAGTATAGTTAGATTCTGGTTAGACTACGGGTTCCATCACATTTGATCTTTCAATTAGGATCACTATGTGATGGTTTCCAATGAATCCATTTTTTCTTAGTTAGTTGTTATTTAAATTATTTTGCATACTTAACCTTTTGTTATGTTTTTTGGAATTAGGATCCCTTTTTGTAATTGATCTAGTTAATTGTGGTTGGATATGGTTAGAGAAATATAATAATTAATTCTAGAGGTTTCTGAGATAGTGATTACTAGTTGGAATTCTCTTTTATATAAAATTGTTTTTTTCACTATTATAGACCAATTATAAATAGTGTGGATACCTTTTTTAGGTTTTATTTTTCTTATAGATTCAATTGATTGATTTTATAAGGGATCTTTCTCGAGGTTTCATAATGTTGTCTGAGGATTCATCCTATCATCTGAGGATTTATATTTTTCTTAGAGGGTTAATTTTACTTTGGTGGCCTTTTTCCCTTAGTATTATCATTGGGAGTTTAACATATAAATCATTTGAAATAATTTTCCATTGAACACTACTTTTATCTAAAACTTTATAGGGCCATAAAGTTGCATGATGGGGAAAATATTGACTCCCACTGTTTCATTGTGGAGTTTATTTTTTATCATTTTGAGAAGATTTAAATTTTAATGATTTTAAAGCTTCATAATTTGAATTTTTAAAGATTATTAAGGGTAACATGATTCTCACACAAGTTAAGGTGAGGTGGTTTTGCCCTTGTGATGTTACTATAATTCTTGGAATTGTAGTTAACAATTGTTAGATCATAATTATGAAAACCGTGCTAAGTCTCTAGGAAAACATTGTAGCCTGGTTTGTCTTCAAGGATAACAAACATGATTGGAAAATACTTATTTTAATCAATATAGCCTATAATTTGAAAAGTGGGATATCCTAGTTAGTGTATATAGCATGATTAGAAAACAATTTTCTAAACTGTGTGGCCACCCCATACAATCTTCCTATATTTATTAAATTTCAATGTTTCCACTTTCCCTCTAATTTTAACCTCATGTCCTCCTCATTTAATCCCCTAATTTGATTGTGTTTGAGTCACACACACTGTGATATTCATATTCTCCTCTGTCTCATTTAGAAGGATGTTCTCCTATGATTAAAACATATTTTCAAGGTATTATCCATATGTTATTCTCCTTCCCCTCCCCATTTCAATTCCACTCCATGTTTTAGTTTTTATCATTATGACTAATGGCCTAATTCATGATATTAGGATTTGGGGCTACTCTAATCACGTGGTATTGGAAGTGTAGGGGCCATATAAGGTGTCTAGTTTCTTAATAGAGTCGTTGGATCAAGGGGAAATTTATTTATTCTTGTTTCCTCTAGGATGGAGGTAAATTTTTCTATATCACTGATTTATATTATATGAAATTGAGTTACTGAGTATTATAAAATGGTTTTAATTTCATATTATATTATACACACATGTGTGTCCCATGAGGCAATGGATATGATTTCAAAATGATTTGAACCCTTGGAATGAAATGGGTTCTATTCCAAGTGATTGTAAAAATGACCATGTGATTTTATAAAGTATAAAAACATTTTGATAGGGTTATTTGACAAAACAATTAGGGTTTTGTCGGTGTTTTACATGAAATTGTTTCCAATCAATGTGATTCAGGTTTTCTAAATGTGTTGTTTTATTAGAAAAAGGGGCATGTTAACCAATGTGAGTTATATTTTGAAACTCATTGATAGTTTTAAGAATTTTTTGGGTGGTTTCAAAGAAAATGTGGATTTACACAAGGGTTGTAATAATTTATTTATGATTTAGTTTCAATTGTTATTTGAAATGGTATTTAAAATCGTGTGAGTTAGATTGGATTCATAATCATGTTTTTGGAAGTATCGTTTGGAACCATATGAAAAGTAATTTTATAAGAGTTTTGAAGCCCTATAATGCCCATAATTCTAGTACATCCTTTCCATTATGGGTGGTGTTTCATGTATGTAGAGTCCAGGTTATAAATTAAAGGGGAAGTTTCATGACAGGGTATTGGAAGAGAGATGATGGAATATAAAAAAGAGTATAAAATATAATTTATTCTCTATTTCTTAACTTCGTGTTTTATCACCTCTTTGTTTGATGTCATGGGGGTCCTAAGAAAGTGATAGAAAACCTAAATTATTTTAATACCTTGTGCAAATTGAGAACTACCTAGGGATTGTTTCCCAGCTAAACTGAGTCAGTTTGATAAAAAGGGATATTAGGATATATTATGGCCCATAGTTACAGTATTCTCTTGGGAGGTTATATATGCACTGATAGTTTGATGAGAATAATTTGGGAATAAGGAAGTATATTTAATTTAATATTATTTTATAAATGGGTTTTAACGGTTTTTTATTTAAAAGTAAAAATTTATTTTCAAAGCATATTTAGATTGTTATTTAGAAATAAAACAAAATAATTTTTTTTATTTTGAAACATTAGATCCTTTATTTTTATTTCAATATAATTTTAAAGGAAAATATTTAAACCATTTTTGGTTCTTAGATTTATGTGCATGTTTTATTATTGAAAGTGTTGTTTTTTATTTATAAAGGAAATGAAACTCGATGATATTTATTTCATTATGGGTTCCCATGTATAAATAATTTTTTTTAATTGTGTTCAACATAAATTTTATGAATGTAATATGAAATGGATTGTGTAGACACTTTAGTGGAATCCTATTGGGAAGATATTTCTAAAACCCTACATACACCAATGGGTGTATGCTGATCTACTATCTTATTTTAAATACCCAGCACATTAACATTTTCATTTTGGTTTTCTCGGTTCACTAACAAATGTCTAAGAGTTTGATTTGTGACCATATCTCACACAATGGTTCTTCGGACTGAGATGATGTCCTTTTTTTGTTTTAGAAATTATATAATCCACTCCAGGCTACTGTATTTTTTACTTTGGTTTTATTTTACTTTTCTTATACTGCACTTTTATTTTTTGTTTTATTTTTATTTTTGACTTATATTCTTTTGTTTATTATATCAATTTTTATTTTTTTATTTGGTTGTGCCCACTACTTATTTATATCATTTTATAACTGAAAATTAATTCCCAATGTTCGTTTTGTGATTCCCAAGTACTAGTTTCTAGCGTATGGGGATTGATAATTCCATATGAATCCAATGGAAAGCTAGGTAAGTTGCCAATGTAGTGCATTTTTAACCCATTTCATTATATAGGGACATTTGAACATTATAAAGGGTAAGCTCATACATTCATTAAGGGATAAACATAAAAGATCTTAATCCAAGATCATAAGTGAGTATAAGTTAAACATGTGGATATGATTATAATCAATGTAAATGAAGATAACATATGAAAATAAAACCAAATAACACATGGATCATAAAAGATGAATTATGAGACAAATATTTGCGAATAACAAAAGATAAGAGTTACAGGTGTGTCGAAACCTGAGTCAATAATTATGAGTCCTAAGAACATGATAAATGTATTCTTTATAAAAGAAGAACACATAACATACATAAATATATAAATAATTACATATATAAATTTTATCTACCAATAAATTCATATAATAATGGAAAATGATAACCACTTACCCATAACGTAGTAGAATTGTGTCTACCACCCATATACCATAACAATTTTAACATAGACTAACCAATCATGTCCTATTCAGATCTCATGGGATATAAAAATTTTACAAATTCATTTGAGGGATATATAAAACCCACCAGTCACATAATTTTAAACCATATATATTTGTGTTCTATATAATCATGAAAAAATTCCTAATTCCATCAAAGCTTAATTTACTCATTTGAACGAAATGAGTTCAAATACATTTTTACAAGACTTCATAATAAGATATCTAGTAAATGATGGTGGATGGTATAAATAGATAATAACCCAAGTGAATAATAAATAATATATATAATTTTGATATAGATGAAAAAAGCTTTATAAGACGATTAAAAATTACTTTGATAAGTATGAAGAAATTCGCTTTACATTTTGATAACTCTTATTTTAAATTAAATTAATTCATAAAAAATGGAGTTGAAATTAATTTGTAAAACCAAGAAAACATTGAGCTTAGTATTCATCAAAAAAATTAAAAACATTTTTGGAAAATGAGTTCATGTGGAAAATGTTAAAAAAATTTGTTTCATGCTTTTTTAAAGAAATAAAAAGACAATGAAATGCGTCCAATGAAAAAAATGTTAAAAAGTGACTACCTTAATTATTTTATAAATAAATTTGAGGAAAATAAGAATTGACCTTATAAATTATATAATTATTTATAAATAAATTAATAATAGAAATAATATAGTATGAAGATAGAGTATAAATATTTCTAAATGAGAAGTTGAGATAAGGTCAACTCCACTTACAAGAAATATTTCGATTAAGTTACAAAACAAATAAGGGTGAAATTATATTTAGACATGTAAAACATAAAAAAACCAAAGGAGAAGAAAATATATGGTTTTGTAGATATTAATAACTTAACATCTACTCTAATGTAAATTTAGTTATAAATAATCTTGATTTCATAGTGATATTGGAATGAAACCCTAACGACATTGGTAACATTAAAATAAAAAAAAGTAAGAGGGAGTTTAATTTTTATTTTTAAATCCATTAAATTTCACAAGATTTACGATAAAAAAATTCATATAGATTTATAATCCTGAAACAAAATAAAACATGTCATGACCTGTCCCCATGGTCCCGTGTCATAACTACCCCACGTCCGCCTTCCATAGGCTAGGGGATGGCGACTAACACCAAAGGCATAGTTCCATAAAACTAGGAAGGCATTGCCTTTATAAAACATAAACTCACACAACCAGAGTACAGAAAGAATCAAACACTAAAAAAATTCTGTATAAAAAGATTACTAAAAGTAAAGGGGGGGTAGTAGAATAAATCCCTAATGGTACGGAACAAACATCACTGAAAGAAAGTACAACTGAAAAAGGGATAAACAGTTGTAAGGTGGATGCAGCTCCTAGATCATCCTCCGGGGTTTCGACATGGAGGGTAGGTACAGATAGCCTCCTCGGCACTCCACGTCCGTCAGACTCCACCGTGTAACGATACATTGAATGGTCCTCCTCCGGTATCGTCTAGTCCTAGAAATCTTGGCCTCTTTCAGAGATTTCCATCGTCTGAAAGAAACATAACGAGGTGTAGGCATAGCCCGTGCAGGGGTGAGTATAATGATACTCATTAAGGAACCTGAAACCCTTTAGATCTAACAAAAACCAACAAGGATAACCCACAATGTTTAAAATCTACTGATAACCATTAGTTCGGTATACGACTATACATATACCTATGTTATCAAGTAAGCCATCTCAATCATTATAAATACACTAAGGCTATTGACTCAGCTCAAACCAGGATTTTCATTATCGAAACCAGAGTTGCTGGAGAACTCCTCCTTTCTTGAGTACAGTGGGCCTATCGTGACACTGAGGGGCTGAATGGCCCTAAGACACATATAGAGGGGAGGGTGAATCAGGGTGATAGCATTTTCATTTATTATGATTGATCTTTTTCCCATGTTGGTGGGAACTTGTTGAACTTGTATGATAAAAATGATCAGAAATAAAACATTCACATGTATAGAGAAGACAAAACACTTTTTACTTGGTTCACCACTAAGGGCTACATCCATGGAGCATACACTGACAAGTTGTTGGTCGTACCAAATTCCTCTAATATTACCTAGCTGTGCATTACAAAGGTTCGGGCACAGTCACTCTGTCCCAGGCTCACTTCCTTTACAAAAGTTCACGAATAGCTCACAACATCCCTCAGGTCACTCCCGTTGACTCCTCCTCGCTCACTGCCCTTGGTGAAGTCACACTAAATTTATAGATGTGAAGGTTTCTTCAACATTGAAAAAGAATTAATCCTCTGTTGAATGTAAATTCTCTGTTGAAGTCCAACTTTCACTCGTATACTAATCCAACTTTTCACCGAAGGTATCATGCAGTCTTTCTGTTTTTTGTTCAGCTCCAAAAGAACTGGCGTACAACAACCTTACCAAGATCGCTTTTCCAAGACTGGCATGCAAGTTTCAAGAATGGCGCATAAGTCACATGTGCAGTACAAAACAGAGTTTAGGCTACACCAACCCACTTGCGCGGCACTGCCTCTTTCAACTCCAAACTTGCACGACATTGCACCTTTGATTCCCAAACTGCCTTGGTCGTGCAGCTAACAACTGGCGCACAACCTCTACTTGCGTGACCCAAATACCACTTGTGTGACTCAACGACTTGCGTGACAAGAGATTGAAAAATATCTAAGTCTTGATCTTCATTTCAAATGAAGTGGGGTGGTCCTCTATTTATAGGCAAACTGGACCCCCCTGTGTGGTGGCACACATGTGTCCTCACGACGCGCAAGTCCTGGCGCGCAGCTCCAACCGCCCTCACCTCTATCGCGCTACTCACTTGAGAGAACACACCAATACTTGCAAGACCTACTTTCCTTTTCCATATTTTGAAGTTCTGGTGATGAATAATGAACAACGCTCATGTTTCCAAACCTCATAGGCATCGACGTGCGAGTCCTTTTCTTAGTGCACAGGTCACTTGCGTGACCAGCCCAAAACCGGTGCGACCCTTATCCCTTTTCCATTTTTCCATGTTTTGATCTTGAAAAAGATATGGCATGCAAGTTTCCTCTCCATCATGTACATGATGTGCAAGTCTTCTTTAAAAAAACAGTCTTCTCAATTGTTTGATTTTCATGCACAAAATTTTGGCAAACAATGGGAAACGACGCCACCTTCAATACTGTTGTCTGCGTAAACTGTATTATCACATTGATGGTACACATTCTGAACATCCACTAAGGATTGAAAACAAACACAAACCACACTCCAATTCATGCATAGAAGACCGTGGTTCCAATTGGTTCTTCTCACTATCTTTGGACTGCTGAGGTAATCCTCAAGTCGAGTACCGTGGGTCTGCTGCCAACTACCAGGCACTCTGTCCGCTGTGGGTCTGCCACAAAATACCAGGAACTTCCCGTAATAACTGGAAGAGGTACTCCTCCTATCGAGTACTAAAGGTCTTCCAATAAATACCATGTGCTCCACCGCCATGGGTTTTCCACCAACTACCAGGAAATCCCCACTAGGCTAGGCGAATAACCTTGAGTCGAATCGGTAAAGCAGTCATCAGGTCTGTCAGCTACTAGGTCTCCGCACTTTACACACTCGTCTCCAAGAGGATCTGGTCCATGAGATACTAGGTATCCGCACTTTACACAGTGGTCAGGGGCGCGGCCCGGCCCGGATGGCCACACGTCGTGTGGCCCGACCGGCCCGCCGGGGGCCCGACGGTTGCCTGTGTGGCCCGGTGGCTAGATGTGTGGCCCAGCCTCACCGGCTGCATGGCGTAGCTAGCCACACCGTGTGGGGGGGGGGGCTTTGTTCATAACGACTGGTGCATGGCGCTGGCACCTATAACTGTGGGACCCAAAGGGTCCCTCCTGTGTAGTGTGCACCTACAGCCGACTCAGCCAGCCACCCTCTCCAGTCCAATGTGGTAGTAGGTCATGGGACATCTCCGGCGCAGCCCCACGGCACCGCGATCCTACTCTCCCACCGCGGTCCACCCTGGCCGCGGTCCTGCACCACCGTTGTGGCACGATGGCGCTGCGTGCCTCCGCCGTGTCCTGACGTGGTCGTGGATCTCCTCCTCATAGCTAGGTGGGGTTGCGCCCTCTTGGCGACCCATGTGCCTTTTCACCACCGGTTTCTTTTGCAGTCGACCCGTCATTGGCCACTGTTGTTCTCCGCGGTCTGTTCCTTCATCGTCAACAAACAAGATCAATAAAATGGGGAGGGTCATCCATGTTGGTGCGGTCCGAACCCCCCTGTTATGTTGATAACATTCGGCATAACGAATACCCAAATATTAATGACATAGAACAGAAACAAAACAAATCAAATCCCCCTACCTTGCTTGTCGTTGATCGTTGACGAAGTCGCAGGATGGCGGTGTCGATACAGTGACGTCGGGAAGCATCCGGTGTAGGAGACTGAGGAAGAAGCGTCGTCAGCATTTGTCGTGATAGGATCCTTCTCTTTTGGCATGGTTGATGATCGATGAAGGAGTTAGATGATCTTTGGTCAACGATGAAGATTCATTCTTCATGGGCGACAATTCTTCGTTGGAGATATATTTCTCCAAGTTCCTCCAAGCCTCACCATGTTGCCAACCAAAAATAATTGTTTATGATAACCCATTATTTAATTTGTTAGATAAGAATTCAAAGAATTCAAAATATTTCAAATTAATTAATTAATTCTATTAATTAAGTTTTGTGGTTTGGAACACTAATGAGGGAAGTTCAATGGTTGGCACAAAATTAATTAAAGGAATATGAAGGTTTTCCTCCACATCAATAGGGGGTTCCAGGAGTTACACACTCAGGTGGACCCCACCTTAATTATTTTCTCAAGGGAGGTTATGCTCGGGTGGGCCCCACACCCATAACCTCCCATGGGAGGTTAGGGTGTGGCAGCCCCACCTCCAACCTCTACATGGGGATTTTAACCACCATTTTATAAAAATAAAGTTAAAACTTTATTTTTATTCAATCTAATTAAAACTTCGAAAACTATCATCCATTCTCTGTAAAATGAAACTATGGTGAATGTCTTACTAAGAAATCACCAACGCTTCAAGTTCAATGGTGCCCTCAGAATTCGATTCTGAGCACTAGTTCAGATGTTATAAAATCATGCTCACACATTTATGGAATGTACCTGAGCCAAACTTGATAAATTGATTACGGGAACACCTGACCTTATAATCAAGTGCCGTTAGAAATTGCAGACTCGTAAAAAAAATCCCAGGAATTTAAGAAAAAAATTTCAATAGAATTTCATGGTCTTTACATTCTCCCCACCTCAGGGATTTACATCCCCTTAAGCTAAAACTCACACTAAGTGAACAAATGGGGGTACTGAGCACACATCTAAGCCTCCCACTCCCATGTTTTCTCCGGGAGGTTATTGTGCTGCCAACGAACGCATACCAGAGGTATCAACCATCCATGTAGGACCCACTCCTGCCGATCTTCAATCTCTATTGGGACCTCCGTGAAAGTCTCCATGTCATCGATATCCAGCTCCATGCGGTCAATTTTGTGGGATGGGTCATGCACATATCTCCTCAACTGAGATATGTGGAAGTGGTCGTGCACAAGTGAAACTGAGGTGGGAGAGCTAAGTGGTAAGCCAGCTCACCTACTCTGTTGAGGACCTAAAATGGTCCGATGATTCACGGAGATAACATTCCACTTTGGCCAAATCTCAATAGAGCTCATCACGGTGAGACCCATAGGAAGACATGGTCACCATCCTTAAATTCCAGAGGTCTCCATCTCCTGTCAACATAAGACTAATGCTTACTCTGTGCAGTCTTCACCAGCTCCTGGATGATCTAGACCATCTCCGTGGTAGCCTGTACCATCTATGGTCCCACCAGTGCTGACTCCCCTTGGTCTATCTAGTATAGTGGAGATCTGCATGGTCGTTCGTACAACACCTCGAAATGTGCCATACCGATGGTGGAGTGATATATGTTGTTGTATGAAAACTCCACCAAAGTCATGTGATCCTACCAGCTACGACCTAATTTAGGGACACATGCATGTAGCATGTCCTTGAGGGCCTAGATGGTCCTCTCAGTCTAACACATCATCTGAGGATGGAAGGCAGTGCTCAAGTGATGTTGTGTCGTAAAAGCTTCCTACAACCCCTTCCATAGCCGGGAAGTAAATCATGTTTCACGGTCAGTGACAATAGAATAAGGTACTCCATGTCATCTCAAAATCCTTTCCAAGTAGAGGCCTCCCATGCTCTTTACTGAGCCCTTCCATCTGATCTTTATGAAGTGGACCGACTTGGTGAGTCTGTCGATGATCACCCAAATCCGGTCATGACCCCTAGATGTACTTGGAAGACCCGTTACGAAGTCCATGGATATCTCATTCCACTTCCACTCTGGGACCTCTAAGGGATGAACCAAGCCAGATGGTACCTGGTGCTTCACCTTCACTGGCTGACATGTGAGGAATCATGAGACAAACTATGCTAATGCCTACTTCATACCTGGCTACCAGTGCTGTCGTCAAAGGTCTGGTATATCTTCGCCAATCCCAGATGTACCACTAGAGGGGTGGTGTGGAACTACCTCAACACTTCATCCTTAAGAGAAACTGGTCCCATCGTACGTCCTCTATAGAGGATGATGTGATCCCCACCTTATAAAAATACACCAGGTGCTTTACCTATGGATATCTGAGCACGTTGTGTCTCGCATTCAGCATCCCAATGCTATGCCTCTCTGACTCGCTGAAGAAGTGGGGGTGACTGTAAGAGACTATAGATAGGCTTCTACATCCCTATCCACAAATGATATATGAAAGGTAGCTAGTTGTTCCGTCGTCTATCCTAGAAACTGAATACCAGTCCTCCTGCTATAGGTGCATCCGCAACAAAATTCCCCCTAGGAGTATAGACTATTTCGATGTCATAGTCATGGAGGAACTCTAGAAAATGTCATTGTCTCAGGTTCAAGTCCTTCTAAGACAATATATACCTGAGAATCTTATGATCAGTGTAAAAGGTAAAAAGTTCTCCCATCAGATAATGTCTCAATATCTTCTAGGCGAAAATCACTGGTTCTTACTCTATAACATGGGTAGTGTAGTTCTACTCGTGTTGTCTCAACTGCTGAGAACAATATATGATAACTTCTCTCTCCTACATCAAGACACAACCGAGTCCAATCCTTGATGTGTCGTAGTATACTACGTACCCTACGCCTTCCTCTAGATGACTCAAGATGGGGGCACAATTCAGCCTCTACCTCAGCTCCTGAAATCTATGTTGTCATCTCTCCGACAACACGAAGGGTTTCCCCCTTTTCGTCATGGATGATAATGGTGTTGCAACTCTATAGAAGTCTGGAACGATCCTCCGATAGTATCAATCCAAATTCAGGAATATTCAATCCTCCATCACACTCCTGGGTGTCTCCCATGAAAGAACTACCTCATTATTCACTGGATCCACTGTAACTCCAGCCTTCCAGATGACGTGTCCTAAGAAGTGAACCTCTCGAATCCAGAACTGTAACTTCGAGATCATACCATAAAGATGGTGCTCTAGGCGTGTGTCCAGTACTATCTATATATGGTAGGCATGCTCCTCCTTAGTAGTGGATTTGATCAAAATGTCATAAATGAAGACCACGAAAAAGCGATTGAGGTAAGGCGGGAAGATCCTATTAATGCGACACATGATTACTGCTACAGCATTGTATATGCCTAAGGTTATAAAAAATAACTCATAGTGACCATACCGACACCTAAAGGTCTTCTTCTATACATCCTCATCTCGAACCTTGTGCTGGTGATAGCCTGATCCGAGGTCTATCTTTGAGAACCATTGAGCTCCCTTGAGATGATCAAAGAGGTCTTAAATCCTCGATAGTGGGTACTTGTTCTTCACGGTCACTTGGTTTAGGAGATGGAAGTGAAAATAGAGCCTCAATCTCCTGTCCACCTATTTGGAAAACAGTATCGGGGATGCCTAAGGAGAAACAATAGGGTAGATGAATCCCCTCTCCTACAAGTCCTCCAGTTGTACACTCACCGCATGATGCTCAGTGGGATCCATCTGATATGCTGGAGTAAATATCGGTGACGTCTCGGGGTACAGGTCAATGTATAAGTGAACCATTTTGTGGGGATGTTGTCTTGGAACATCATGAGGAAAAACATCGGCGTAATGGTCCACCACTACAGTATACGTCGGACTCTCCACATCAGCTTCTCCAAGGGTAAGGCAAGCCAACTGGTGAGTGATCGGGTACAACCTCCTCTGAGTAAGTCTGTCATGTGCTGCAAAGGTTCCCTTCTCATAGGTGAAGGTGAACCTAGTCCCATCTGTGTGGACACACCTCACTTTACACCTAATACAGTCGATCTGAATATGGACTGTAGATAACCAGTCCATACCCATGATGACGTCTTAAGGCCTCGATGCTGCTACGATGAGATCCTAGCCGAAATTCATGCCTGCTAGAGTAAGCTTACACTGCCGGCACCAGTCAGTAATCATCATGTCTGCTCTCATATGTGTCTCTAGCCATAATGATCGATCCAATGGCTCCGTAAAAATCTTCGAGCTCCGAACAACGGTAGTGGTTAGGAAAGAGTGAATGTCACCTGTGTCTATAAGAATTGCAGCTATGGTAGAGTAGACACGAATCGTACCTCATATAATCTCTAGAGCTCCATGGTCGTACGAATCAGCTTCCTAAAGATGAGCTCTGCCATGTCCACCTTCTCCCTATGGTTAGGGTGGACCTCCTGGTGGTAGTGGCGGAAACACCACATATCGTCTTCCACCGCCAGCTACACGTCCAGCTCCTATTCCACATCCGCCTCCGCACAGTAGACCGCCTTGATCGAACCTCTGCCTCAGCCTGGGAGGTCCCTCAACTGTCTGTTGATCATTAGTATGGAAGGTTGGACAGTCTCAATCCATGTGACCTAGACCACCATAGGAGTAACATTGTACGCTCTTAGCATGTCTGTCTATGTCTCCACTCTGTGTGCCCCGCACAATGGATATTGATTCATGCGGTCGACCAACTATGGGTCTAGTCCTCTAGTTCCTCTGCATCCTAGGTCTCCTACCTGCTTCAGAAGGCTCTACTGTAAGTAGACTAGTGGTGGGTCTCACTGTTTGAGACTACTCAGCAAGGAAAATATCCACTAAGTGGGCTCTCTCCAACACCCCCGTCTGCGTTGAGATAATGTGGGAGATAAATGAAGCTCTGATCTCTCGCATGAGTCCCTGATTCAAGGTCTGGGCCATGTACAACAGGTCTCGTTCCATATCACTGGAGTAGCGTGAGAGGTCGGTGAACCTCATTTTGTACTGAGCTACACGCATGTTGCACTGCTTTAGATGAAGTAGACCTTGTATATGCACTGCTCGAAGGTTCGCTGGTACAAATTCCGCCCAGAATAGGACCTCAAATTCTTCCCATAGATGTTTCATCTCATCATGCATCTGGAGAATCAGGCTCCACCATCTACCTGCTGCTGCCTGAAGGAGGCTGGCAGAAATGATCACCATGATGTTGGCTGGTGTCCCTACTAGTCTGAAGACTCTCACCACATCCTCCATCCAATCCTCAGCCGCCTGCTGGTCCATCTCTCCCCTAAACCTGGGTGGCCTCTAGCGCTGGAACTCATGCAGTGTGCTCAAGCGATGTGCACTCTCTATAGCAGGGGCTGGTTGCATTAGTGGACGAACGGGAAGTAGTACCACTGGTGCCTCCATTGGAAGAGGGCCATGTTCTAAGGCCTCGTCGCTCAGCAGGCTGTCAGTACATACAACTGTCGGGGCTCTAGCTGGTCATCCGTGGGGAGGTATCCTGAATGAAACAAATGTGACACAATCAAAAGATTATACACGGTGAGCTGACCGGGTTTGAGATGACTTAATGAAAAATTTTGAAAACACGCACATAATTAGTGTTTTCATACACTGAGTCAAAAATCAGAAGTCAGGGTACTTGGGTATGGATACGTCGGCCACCGCACCAACACCGGACACCCTGAAATGAAAACCACACTCTGTATCCTTAACACTATTGCTTCAAAGAAAAAATATTAGAGTCCTATATTCTGTAGTGGAACCGATTCATATGGTGCCAATTTGTCACGACCAATCCCCCGGGTCCCGTGTCGTAACTACCCCAAGCCTGTCTTCCATAGGCCAGGGGATAGCGATAAGAACCAAAGGTGCAATTCCCTAAAACTGGGAAGGCATTACCTTTATAAAACATAAACTCACACAACTAGAGTACATACGGAGGAAAAAACAATGTAAAATCTTTATAACAGGTGTACTAAAAGTAAAGGGGGGGGGGAGAGAATATAACCCCAACGGTAATGAACAAATACACCTGAAAGTAAGTACAACAGAAAAGGGAAAAAATAGCTGTAAGTTGGTAGCAGCTCCTAGATCGTCCTCCTAGGTTCCTACATGAAGGGTAGGTACTGATCACCTCCAAAGGACTCCATGTTTGTCAGACTCCACCGTGTACTAATACTTCAAAAGGTCCTCCTCTGGTACCATCTAGTCATTCCGCTCTCGGCCTCCGTCAGTGATGTCCATCGTCTCCATCCAACACAAAGAGGTGTGGGAATAGCCCATGCAGGGGTGAGTATAACGATACTTAGTAGGGACCTCGAGACCCTCATAGTCTCAAAAAAACCAAAAATGATAAACCACAAAGTATGAAATCAACAGATAACCATTAATTAGGTATATTCCCATACATATACCTATGTTATCAAATAACCCATCTCAATCATAATAAATACACAAAGGTCATTAACTCATATCAAACCAGGATTTTCATTATCGAAACCACGTCTGCTGGAGAACTCCTCATCTATTGAGTACAGTGGGCCTATCGTGACACCATGTAACATTTTACTAAACTTGGACTGCTGATGTACTTCTCCTATCGAGTACTACAGGTTTGCTGCCAACAACCAGACACTTCGTCCGATGTGGGTCTGCTGCTAAATACTAGGCGCTCCCCCTAATAGCATGCACAAGTACTCCTCCTATCGAGTTCCGCGGGGTTGTCACCAAATATTGAGTGCTCATCCACAATGGGTCTACCTCCAACTACCAGATACTCCCCAATGAGCTAGTCGAATCACTCCAATTCGAATCGGTCTAGCAGTCGTGACGTCTGTCAGCTACTAGGTATGCACACTATGCACGCTTGTCTCCAGGATGATTTGCTCCACGAGCTATAGGTAGATATTCCAAGTGTCAAGAATTATAACATGGAAGTATCTCAATGGACCGCCAAGTCATTGGGGGTCTCAACTCAATAGAAAGTGCATCAATAGGACGCCTGTTCTATGAGTTATTGGCATTTCTATCTCAAAGGCCCGATTGGTTGTTAAGTTCAAACCAACCAGACTGTACACCAACTGTGCCCAAAACTCAAGTGGGATATTCCAATTGAACCTTCTCACTCTAATAATTCCGTCGCCATAGACGGTTCAAAGATCGAATGATCATAGCCCAATGTACGTGCGTAAAGGTGTTTTCGAGTCTGATGGGTCCGGATTAGGGTCTGACCAGGTCCGCGGGTCCTACCCAGCCTGAAGGCGGCTAGCCTGAAGGCGGCCCGACCCGAAGGCGGACCTTCCCGTGGGTGACCCAGCTCGAAGGCGGTGGCCCAGCCCAAAGGTGCGGCCCTGCCCGGTTGTGTGGTCGTGTGGCCCAGCCTGGCTGGCCATGGGGCCGTGCCTGGAGGGTCGTGTGGCCTAGCTCGGCTAGCCGTGTGTCCTGTATGGGTGGCCCGGCCGGCCGGCCGTGTGGTCTGGTCGGTGGTCCCAAAGGCCTGGCAGCTGGCCGTGGGGTCAGACGGCTAGCCATGGGTCCCGGACTGGGCGGTCGCGGCTGGCGAGCCACATGGCCCGGCTGGCCACATCGCGCGGCCTGGCCAGCTCCGCCGTGGGGGTGGGGGTGGGGAGTGGTGGTGGGGGGTGCCACAAACCCCCCTTTGTTCGTAACGGCTGGCGCATGGCATCTGCCCCTCTAACCGCATGCCCTGAAGGGTACTGCCTGTGTAGCGCGCATTGGTGGTTGGCACAGTCAGACGCCCTCTCTTGTCCACTGTAGCCATAAGTCACGGGTCCTCTCCGGAGAGGCACAACAGTGCCAGAACCCTAATCTCCCACCGTGGACAGCCTTGGCTGCGGCCTCTTGCTGTACTTCGCATGGTACGACGATACGACGCGCCTCCCCCATGGCCGGACGTGGCCGTGTCTCTCCTCCGTATAGAGAGGCGGTGCCACAACCTCTTGCAAACCAGGTGGCCTTTGCTCCACCGGTTTCTTTCACGGTCGGTCCAACGCCGGCCACTGTGGTTTGCTGTGGTCTGTTCCTCCATCATTAACAAACAAGATCAAACAATGGGGGAGGGTCGTCCATGTTGGTGTGGTCCGAACCCCCCATGTTATGTTGATAACATTCAACATATTGAATACCAAAATATTAACGATGTAGAACTTGAATAAAACAACTCTAATCCCCCTGCCTTGCTTGTCGTTGATTGTTGACGAAGTTGTGGGATGGCGGTGTCGATTCGTCGATATCGGGAAGCATCCGAGGTAGGAGACCTAGGAAGAAGTGTCGTCGGCATTCTTCGCAGTCATCTCCTTCTATTTTGGCACGGTTAATGATTGATGAAGTGGTTCGACGATCTTCGGTGAACGATGAAGAGGCATTCTTCGTGGGTGATGGTTCTTTATTGGAGAGATATTTCTCCAAGTTCTACTAAGCTCGACAATGTTTCCAACCATTAATAATGGGTCATTCTAACACATTATTTAATTTTTTGGCTAAAGAATTCAAAATATTTTTAAATATTTCACATTAATTAATTAAAGCCATTAATTAATTTCTGTGGTTTGGCACACTCATGAGGGAAGTTAAATGTTTGGCACAAAATTAATTTAAGGAATTTTAAGGGTTTCCTCCACTTCAATTTGGGGTTCCAAGAGTTACAAGCTCAAGTGGACCCCACCTTAATTATCCTCCCAAGGGAGGTTATGCTCGGGTGGGCACCACCACCATAACCTCCCATGGGTGGTTAGGGTTTGGTGGCACCCACCTCTAACCTGACCTTGGAAATTTTCACCACCACCTTATAAATATAATGGTAACACTTTATTTTTATTCAAACTAATTAAAAACCCTGAAAACTATCATCCATTCCCGTCAAAACGCAGCTGTGTTGAAAGTCTTACTAAGAAATCACTGACGCTGCGAGTTCAATGGTGCTCTCAGAATTCTATTCATTGCACTGGTTCAGATGTTATAAAATACCGCTCGCACGTTTACTGAATGTACCTGATAAAAACATCAAAAATTGATTTTGGGAACACTGGGCCTCAGAATCAAGCACCGTAAGAAACTACGGACTCAAAAAAAATCCCTTGAATTTAAGAAAAAAAATTACATAGAATTTATGGGTCTTTACAAAACATGTGGTGACTATGGGGTATATCTCAATGAATGGAAAATTAAGATGAAAATCCCTTACATTTACTCCAAATTTACATCAAGGTGCTTTAAACTATTGTATAATAAAGATAACCATCTTAAAAACTATTAAATATTCATTTTAATATCCATTTCCATTCCCAATATTCAATTATAATAATTTTTTCCACATAAATTAGTACATTATTGTTTATTTTCATCACCATTTGTTAGTAATTTAGATTGCTTCATATGAGTTCTGTATTAGCGATGTGGATCCCCATTAATTGATAAAAATTTAATAATTACTAGATTATTCATGTTGGATTAAAAATTATACTTTAATTAGTTTTCCCCATATTCATTTTTTGGAATGTATGGGAACAGTTCATAAAAATGGAATCGACAACAATCATATTTTAGGTAATTTACCAATAACTACTGGTTACATTATAATAACAATTTATTTTTGTGTAATAATTACCAAACCATATTACTAACATAAATTTCTTCATAATATCATATATTATGAGTATTAGTGTCTTTATACTTATTCATTATGAATATGAAGATATTTTTATAGCCATGTTCTTATAGGTGGTTGTACCGACCGATATAAGAAGATGATATACTAAGGAATGAGTTAGATTTTAGAGTTATTTAATAGTATTATCATTTTAATATACGAATAATGATGTTAATAGAACATAATAAAAGTGTATAATAATATTTAGAAACATTTTATGTGGTAATTTAATTCAAAAAATTTATAAAATAACATAGATACTAGTTTTGTGATAAGGAATGAACTTTCTATTTTAATGTGGATTAAAATTGGAAATATAATTGAGGTATTGTAATTTTATGTATATAAATATCTCATCCAATAATTTATAGAAAATAGTTTTGTGAAATTTTTATGACACTGCCCCATAATTTAACCATTTTACCTCATTTTACGTTTACTCTAGTAACACAATTTTGTACACTTATAACACAATTTTATGCTTAAAAAGTTAATTTTCATTGTTATTTTATTTAAAATTTTTGATTAGATTATTTTAACTCAATTTAATATAATTAAATTTCAAAATATGAAAATTTAACTTTTATGAGAAAACATAAAATATATTGAAATTATTTTTATAGAAAAATGAATTTTTTAAAATGTGTTCTTAAAATTATTCATATCAATTACTAAATAAATTACTAATTATATACCTATTTATACATTGAAAAATTAAATTTTATTATAATAATAATTTAAATGTAATCGATTTGATTTAATATCATATAATTACTCTATATTTAGAAAAACAATTCTTGATTAAAATATCCATTTTTAGGATGACATGATTTTAATCACATCCCAATAAATTTATTTATCTTATAAATAATCAAAAAATTCAATGAATTGGTATTAAAAAAATTTCATTGAATTTTATAAACACATCAAATCATTCTTTTGGAAAATAATAATTATAATAATATGTAATATAAAATACTCATTTTCATAATACTTTTTTTAATTAGTTATTTTTTTCATTGCAGAAATAATTTTTATTTGTGAATTATATCACATTTAATTTGTTAATAACATTTCTAAAACTACATTATACCTATTGTATAACATTATATTCAATGAATATAAATCTAATGGTCATATATCCGATGACCATATTTCCAATGAGAATGTATATAACGATCTTATTACATTCCTATATAATATTTTCATACATCTATAGAATCATTCATCCTATTAATTTTATTCATTATTGAAATTTATATTTTATTTTTAATATTATTAGTTCATTCAATATTTTTATTCAAAATCATGATATTCAATTAAATGTATAATAATGAGGATTTCATGTTTATAGACTATTTATTTACTTATGGTTTTATTCACCTTATAGTTTTCATAATGATGTTTTAAATTTTATTAATATAATGAATTAATATTTATCTTAAATTGTAATATTTTAATTGAATAAAATATATCATGGTCGATTTTAGGTTAATTTTGTGTCTTGTCTTAGCCCAAGCACCATTAAATTGGTGCCCTAAGCCGGTTGGTGACATGGCCTCAAGCATGCCTCTCCATATGCCAGATGATTCAAACTAGCAATGAGGATCTAAAGGTGGTATCATGGGGAGGCTATACCATCAATAATTATGAATAAACAAAAAAGTAATAAAGGAATTATATAAATCGTGGGAGGTAATTACAACTGATTGTAATAATAAAATGGTAAGATGAAAAGTTCCAAATAATTGAACCATGCATGAACATGTTATGACATAAATCCAAGAAGTTATACTAAAGCATATTTTTACAACAGATATAGATAGAAAAAATAATAACTAAATAAAAATACCCAACTCCTATAGGTACCCATAGTTTATGCTTGACCCACGGATCCATGTTAAGTCCTAGCCCATAGTAAAAAAATAGAGTGGCATGAGCCCAGTCCTAACCTACAACTAGAAGATATGTTTGAGTACCAACTACTGGACCAAACAGGGTGTGAGTAAAACATAGAAGGCGACCACCAATAGTGTCTAATGAAAATATTGTATATGAATATAAAATTAAGTGGTGTGCAAGTACAATAATAAGAGATATAAGGAATACTGTAAAAATAACCCATGTCAAACTCAAGTTCCTCTTGGGAAACCTGGCTAACCATACTTGGTTCAGACATATCCAGAATGTCTTTAAACATTTAAATTCATATAAATAACTAAGGGAACCATGGTAAGTAACCATGGTGTTTATGTACAATGAGAATCACATGGGGGATTCATATTTAAATCAAGGTTATCAATTCAAAAAAATTAACCAAGGGGATGTGGAGAAACATATCAACCATTTCCTAATAAAAATTAAGGAAGTATACAGTCCAATAATAAATAAGAAAATGATGGGGAACTCTATGTCCAACAATTCTCAAGTGAACGATAAGGAATTCTGTTTCCAAATATGGATATTTAAACAATTAGTAATTCCATGTCCAATAATAATTTGGTAAATGGCGGAGAATTTCACATCCTATGTTAGTAAATAACAATGATAAATCCATGTCCAATAATTATTATTAATCAATCAAGAACCACATGTCCAATACTAATTAATTGAACAGTAAGAAACATCATGTCTAGTGATGGTCAACTAATGATAAGGAGTTATATGTAAAATAGAAACCAGAAATAATTATGTAATCACATCATATCATACCACATACCATGGACAATGGATCTTTCCCTTTCCATTTTAAAAATCCATTCATTTAATAATCCATATAACTGATAAGTAATTAACATGTTCTATAGATTATAATCCATTACATTTAATAAATTTAATTCATCATTTATTATATAGAACATAAGAGTTATGAAAAGGGTCCATGCATAATATACTTGCTGCTAAATAATTTATCAAGGTTTAAGTGATATGGTCTTACCATTCACCTTAAATTTAATTCATTTTTATGTGTTCGAGTGGTCCATGGGTTTTTCCACTCAACAAAACATTTCATTAGTTAAATTTATAAATTTTCACTAGCCAATTCCAATACAAACACAACATAGTGGTATTTTTGTCACATTGGAAACATAAGTCATCAAGGAGCATAATTAAATACCTCAGGGGAGATTTGGGATTTAGGTAGATTACAATAATCATGATTATTTTAATTGAACCTACCGTAAAGGGGTAGTTCAAGTTGAGGTATTCACCTCCAAAAATGTTAAGGAGTCTAAATAACATTAAATACTGGGTATAGGTATGTAATTCAAGATATTTCACATTTTTGGAGAAATGCACAGAAAAAATGGTGTGCAGAATGATGATCAAATCCTTATAAAAGATGAAACATTGAGGGTAAATCCATTGATAACCTACCTTATACAAAGGAAGCTTCACTCATCCCATATCCAAATTTGACTAAACCCGAAGCAAGATGAATAATTGAAATACAAAAATGATTTACAAATAGGGAAAATGGTATCAAATTAATATAATCATAAATATGTAGAGAGAAAATAAGAAAGTAAGGAAGTTGAATCATAGGCTAATCGAGGGAGATTCAACATAATAAAAAATTCTCAAATCAGACACCGGATAAAGGAGATACCTAAAATCCTAGTTTGAGGGAAAATGGAAAGATTCTAATGGATAGAGGCTAATATTCATGAGAGGTGAGGGAGGAAAATTTGATTAAGGTTGAAATAAGGTATGGGAAAATCATTATTTACAACATTATAAAGGGGAACATGGTTTTAACACATGATTTAGTTGACCATGTGCCCAAGAAACAACTCACACAAGCCAAGGTACATAACTCACATGGTTTATGTGAATGGTTGGGGAGACCATGGAAAAACCATGCCCTTGGAAATGACTCACCTCTACACCCTACACAGGAAAGGCACATGGTTAGAAAAACTGTTCACATCTTTGAGCTCACCTCTTTAATAAAAAATAGAGTTCTCTTATATCCATGCGGCCTCAAGTGAATGGTTTTAAAAACTCACTGAAACCTCTATATGCTTACATGGTTTGGGTTCATGGTTATCACTAGATGTGTGCTAACTGTGCACCACCCCTTGCTTCCCAAAAATTGGGCTTTTAAACCCAGATGCCCTTGAAATGTTTTTGGAAACCGGAGAAACCATTCATTTATTAAAGCTTGTTTTCAAAAAAACCTTTTAAGTGTTATAACTATGGAGATATCATTATGAAGTATAATTTGTGATTTAGACCATCAAACAAACAAAAGACTTAAATTTCTTTATAAATTTCAACCCATCCAAAACAAGTGATTCTACAACCTCCCCACATTATAAATTTTCATCCTTGAGAAGTCTTGTGGGACAATGAAGAAACAATCCAACCTAATCAGGTTGTGAATTATCTCTCAAATAGCCATGTTTCATTTTTAAATTCGCAACATTCCTCCAATATTCACATAAAACATATTCATCTTAAGTTGTGAAAAACATGACCCAACACATGTAACAACTAACGAAAATATAGTACAATTCTTACCCATGGCCGTCTAACACAAAGCAAGATCACATTATCCCCTCTTTCATTAACCACCCTAGGGAACTTACCACTATAGGTTCTAGATTAGCAATGGTCCATTCTAATTCATGGTACATTCACCATTGGAATTTCCTAGTAAGGAAAGTCCTTAGTGTCCCAGTGATACTTATGGTACATTTCTCAATTTGACCGAATGATTGAATTCTAATCTACCAAGCATGACTTGAACATGCCTAATTTTACTTGAATGTCCACAATTGACCCTTGCATTACACCAGTGTAAGCATAATGGAATGGCCAATGCGGTTCCTCAATGATCATGTACAACTATTTAAGGAAGCCCAAGTAAAACCACTCCATTGGACTAAACTAAAAATTTATCATCTTTAACAGCTGATGTTCCAGTAAAACAAAATTTCCAAGAGAATTTATCCTAACTCATATAGAGATCAATTATGATCATGATCACCAAATCCCATACCCAAATTTTGGTGATATTTCCTAGAAAAACTGTACCCTATTGAACATCATCATGTGCTATAACACATGCACTAACACATTCTTGATCCAACATTCTTGGATTGTCACAAGACATACTGGTACTAACACCAGCACTCTGACCCCACCAAGTCATTATTCATACCTCTTCTTGGAATTTATTGGGAAATTTAGTCATACAAATTTCATTTTATATGATGATTTACAAGAGACAAAACAACTTTCACACAATAAGTCTGATGTTCCAATGACCCTTCTCACATGAGTGTTTCCAACCAGTGACTGACATTACACTCCCAACCATAAGATAATTTTTTTGTTTCACTAATTAAATTATTTCAAATTTACCACATCTCATGCTTCTCACATCACTAGACATATATATTGTCTTTGAAAAGGATCTATTTACCTCTAAGAACTGAAGTAAAGTTTTCCCAGTCACTCGTTCCCACCTTTAATGAATAGTTTCCAAGGCATTTGATGAATTCCAATTCAAAAAAAGGGTTAACAACCTCAAAATTCCCATAGTGTACTCCCAACCATAGGTTATACAAAAAAACTCTACCTCGGGTACAAATACAAAAGAGTCTCTTTATCAATCCAGAATGAGATAGATCAGTAGCTAGATAGATGGCAGTTATCTCTTTTCATACTCAGGATGATGCCATGATGTTGGATATAGTGGTCTCTAAACTAGGAGTACATTAGGATTCCATTAATAAACATGTATTTCTCTCCCTGATCTATGGTAACATCTAATTAGGATTTAAATACATTAACCAACACCTAAAAACATGTCTCCTGATAATTCGTGTCATGGTCCAAACATGGGTATACCATTTGACAATACCCACATAATTTCCAAACTAGCCCTTTTTAGAAGCACTGCATTTAATTTTCCCAATTCTACCGGAATTCCTTATGATAAGATTCAGTTCGTGAAAGCATTGATCCTTGGACCATACCCATCCATTCACCGACATTCAATCCTAAAAAGCTTCAAAACATAACCATTATTAACCAAACATTCCATATATAGAAGGTGTACATCTCGTACCACCCGATTCAAGGATTAACTCACCTTACTATGAGTTATCTGTCAATAAGACTGAGTTGAACATACTACATGGAATGCAATTTTTTAATACACCCGGATATCCCTTAGAACTATTCTTAAAAAATGGGCACCGTACTATGCCATGGTTTATCAATCGAACACCCATCTCACAATTCCATTCCGAAAATTTAATCATTAACACATAAGAAATGGTTAACTAGTCTAGGGACCTAATCATTCCTATCCATCGAAGATAATCTCTTTACATAGGAACCCATGGTTCTAACTAGAAAGCCAAAGCATCATCATGATTTTATCACAAAACCTGATCCCCTTCCTTGCATCAATCTTGAAACAATCATAAAACCAAGCTCATTTCCTTAAAGGCAATTATAAACCTGGACTTTCCACTCTCATTGGTTTCCCTTGATCGACAAATGTCACTGACCCACTAGAGTCCAATCCCAAGCTAAGGGCATCTAGGTCACCCACCTATCCCTTTAAATAATCGTCAAAACAAGTTTAGTAGATCATTCCACCTATACCTAAGGTGTCTCACATGTGAACCATATCCCACTTTAGGTCCTCTATAATAGAAGATCTAATGCCCCTGTTAACTCTATATAAAGAGGTAAAGTTAATGATGGTAGAGAAATCATCGACCTAAAAAGTTAAATAGGATAATAAAAGCACAATAACATCACCTGACCAGGCATTGATTCTCTTCAAGAATCATCCTAAGGGAAAATTCACATTGGAGGGTCATAATTGAAAATGTACAAAATATAAAGAGCGGAAAAAATGGGTATCATTATGTAGTAAAACTCCATTGAGGTTCAACTTAAAAAACAACCACCCACCTCCCAAGGGGTGTTATTTTATCAATATGAAGTCTCAACCAACTCAATAAAAAAAGGATAATACTAACCATGCCTAGAAACTAGGCATTGAATTCTATTAGTTTCCTATATCCAAGGTACTAACATAAGAAGATAACCCATCATTTTAGCATGAGTTATCTAATTTTAAAGTAGATTCATGTCTATAATGTCACTGGGATATATATTATAATATTTACATTAAATCAAAATAAATAAAATCAAACTGAGACAAAGGGGAAACAATCATGTTCAAATTCATAGAAAATCTCTAGGAGAAACTAATTCCAACACTTACATGAGGGTTATTCATTACCAACATAATCAAAAGTTTTTTATTAATCCATTTAAGTCAGTTTACATTCATTATAAATAATAATTAGGAAAACATACATGAATGTTCATGTACCAGTTATGAAGGAAATCATTTTACAACTATACTTAGCACCATATTTAGCTGATCCCAGTAACTAATATTAGAACATTATCTCAAAAGTTCCTTTTAAAACCATTATTTATCAAAGATTCTCACAAATAGGTTTGGGTGAATAAAATTTTAATTCCAAGCTATTGCGGAAAACAAAATTATTGTTGTAATTTCCATTTTAATTAAATTTCACCTCATATGAATGAATCCAAAATAAATATAATTGGTAATTTATTAAGTTAAGAGGATTGGTCAAGTAATATAAAACCATAAATTTATACGGTACACCATATAAGTGTCTACTGACACTTTAAAAAACAACCCCATGTAATGTAATAATACTCCCATGGTTTAAACACTATAGAATAAGTAGAACATGATATACCTTGGAGGATAAAATCACATAATCCTTGGTCCAGTTATACGGGAATACATTCCAAATTTGTAGATTCAGTGCTTTATAAACAGAAATTAGTATCCTATTTAAGTGAAACCCATTCAATGTTATTATTTTCATGATTTATCACACCTGTTAATGGTTTTATCTAATAGAATCAACATTCCACTACTAATATACTTGGGTCGAGCTTTTCATTTGGGGATTCAGTTATATCAATTTTCTTTACCAAGTTATAAGGTTATTAGCCTTTATAAATTTCAATTGACCCATAATATAACTGAAATACTTCACTAAGAAATTATTTTCATTTGTCAAAAAAATTTTAAATGACATTTAAAGACATCATCTAGGATAATTCATTAACTATTTGAAAAATAATTCATTCATATAATTATTTTCATGATGATCAAATAGAATTCCACAACAAGATATAGGGGAAACAACATTTTAATTGATACATACAATTTATTTAACTCACCCAAAATCATAAATATAACCAAGAAAGCTATTACATAAGAAAGTAATATAGGTACACAAGGATGGTAATAATGAAACAAGTATTTTATATAAATACGCATGATAATCAGATGTGAATCATATGTTCTTGAGAAAGATGCATGGATACACCTCATCTATTTCATATATTGGTCCAATAGGTATATATCATAAATAATTATCTAGAAAAAAATATATAAATCTCTACAGTTCAAATAATAATAAACTTTAATAATAGGCATTATGAACATGAGTTTCATCCGTAGAAACTATATATTTCCTTCATAGGTGGGTTGGACATTCCCAGTCATGAGATATCAACAACATTTTAATGGATTATTAGTCTCATTTATACTCACTAAAAATAGTAATATATGAAAAATGAGTCTCTATGATACTATTTTTTTCATGTTCCGACCCGGAATCCACTAAACCGGTGCCCCGCATCGGTTAGCGACGTAGCCTCAAGTACGCCATCCTATATACCAGAGACTTAAAACTAGCAGCGAGGGTATCAAGGTGTTAAATTGGGGATATTATACCCACTATATAAGTAAATAAATAATATTTGAATAATGTAATAATACAAACAATGGAAGGTAACGAAAAATAATAATAATAATAAATCGGTAACCTGATAAGTGCTAAATTATACTACCATGCATGAACATGGTATGTAATAAATATAATAAGTCAACATATAATATATACATAAAATAAAGATATATTAAAAAACAAATAAAATAATCAACTCCCGTAGGTATATCAATTACATGATCACCCCCCCACTCTATGACACGTCCTAGACCATAGTAAAGCAACGATATAGGTTGAAGACACATGTCCTAACTTTCACTCATCATACCTAGCAGAGTACTATTTGAAAAACAAAAATGTGTGTGAGTAAAACTTACTAAAAAGAAAAACATGGTTTCTAATGAAAATCTAGTTTTTAAATATAAAATTATATAGTGTGCTCAAAAAATAATAAATATGATAAGAAATGATGTAAAAATAACCCATGTTGAGCTCAGGTTCCTCATGGGACACCTGGAAGACCATACCTACATTGGCCTAAGTCATAATGTCTATTAACATATAAATTTATACAAATAATCATTGGACTGATGGTATGTTACCATGGTGTCCATGTACAATGATAATATTAAGGTTTCTTTATATTTTAATAACATGTTTCAATCCAAACAACTAAAATAAGGGGATGTGGAGAAATATGTCCAACTATTCCCAAATAAGAATTAAAGAAGAATTATATCCAAAAATAAATAAGTAAATGATAGGGAACACCATTTCTAATAATGATCATGTAAATTATAAATAATTCCATGTCCAAATATAATTTATAAAACAACAAGGAACTACTTGTCCAATAATAATCAGGTAAACAATGTGAAACTTCACGACCTATGTTAATAAATAATAATGGGAACACCAAGTCTAATAATTAATATTAAAAAAATTAACACCATGTAAAATACTAATTAATTTATTAATATAGAATTTCATGTCCAATGATGATAAAATAATGATAAAGAGTTCTATTTCCAGAAAAATCAATTGATTATGATATAATCACATCATGTCATAGAACAAATCATTGATATGGGATTCCACCCTATCCATTTTACAAATCCATTCATTTAATAACCACTATAATTAATAATTAATAAATAGAGGACATGGAATATAATCCATTCCATTAAATCAAATCAATTCATAATTTATTTCATATGACAGAAGAGTGATGATAAGAGGCCAAGTGAAATCTACTTGCTGCTACATCATCAATTAGGGGTCAAGTGACATTCTCTTACCATTAAACATTCTTTTAATTTATTTCTAAGTTATTGAGTATTCCATGGGCATGTTTATTCCCTAAATAATATATCATCAGTTCAATTTATAAATTTCCACTGGCCAACACTAAGAAAAATACAGTTTAGTGTTGTTTTGGTCGGATGGAAAACATAAGTCATCTAGTCACCTAATCAAACCCATTGATGGAGTGGTTTAGTCATTAGAAATGTGATGATAATCATTAGAAATTTAATTAAAAATGTAACAAAGGGGTGGTTTGGGTTGAGTTCATCACCCCAAATAAGGTCAACGTGTCCACAGAACATAAAATCTAGGGTCTAGGCATTTATTTCAAGGTATTTCACATTTCAAGATTAACAAGTGGATATTCAAGTGTGTGACACAATGAATGTTTTTAAAAAATGATTAAACATTGAGGGAAAATTAGTAGACCACCTAGATTATACCAAGGAATCATAAATCATTCAATATTGGGATTTGATTCGACCTGTAGAAATAAAGATTAATGAAATAGAAAAATGACAAAAAAAAGTTTAAATAAGATCACATAGATATAACGCAGAAGATTGAAAGAGAAAGTACGAAGGTAAGTAAGAGGAATCATATACTATCTATGGGGGATTCAACACATCCAATGACACGCAAATAAGAAGATAGATAAAGAAGATAACTCAAATCCTATCTTGAGGTAAAAGGGAGACTTTCCATTGTAGTGGGGCTATTATTAATGAGAAATTATGAAGGGGGAGTGGATTAAGGGTCAAAGGAGGTAGGTGAAAAAGAATCATTTCCATCATTTAAAGGAGTGATGGGATTGGCCACAAGGATTCGATAACCATGCATTAAAATTGTAGATAAAACTACCCATGGTCTACACCCCATATGATGCATCTGCACAGTAAGAAAAACCATGTGAAAACCATTCTCTTGGAATTGTTTCATTTTTACATGCTACACATGCATGGAAAATATTAGAAAAACCATGAAACAATGTATTCTAACCTCTAAAATAAATTTCATCATTCTCAAACAGTTTTTCAAACTTAGGTTCATGGTTTTACAAACTATGTGACACCCTTATATGACTATAGGGTTTGGGTGCACGACTAGCACTACTCGTGTGCTAACCATGAACCTCCCTTTGAATTTTAAAAAACAAATAATTCAAACCCGGATTCTCACAAAACTCATTTATGTTACTAGGAAAACATATGACCCTTAAAAATCATTTAGAAATAACACTTTTAAGAATTCTAGCTCTCATGAATTCCTTCTGAATATCAATTTCCAATATGGACCATCCACCAAATGAAAAACATAAATTCATTTAGAAATATCAATTTATCCAAAACAAGAGATCATACACATTATGTGTGAAATAATATAATAAATATAATTTATTAAATGATAATACATACTTAGATTCTTATTTTGATATATGAAAGCTGATATATGAGATCCCCCAGTCATTAGGGTTCTACATGGCTTAGATTGATCAATGGATCCTTGAAATAAACATATTTTACATAATTAATGGTTTCTTTAACAACCCATAAATATGATATTAATAGAAATAATTTCCTTATTTTACATTCCAATTATCATTTGATTTTAGGGATTTATATATTTATAAAAAAACATTACATTAGAAATTGGAGACATCCGAATAGTAAAAAAATTTCCCATAAAAATAAGCATTCTGTTTACACCCATACTTCATTCATGACACCTTTTTATTATTTCAAGATGAGCCAAAATTGAAATGTTAAACCTTTCTATAATTCCTACTCATATTATATCCTTTTAAAAAAATTGAAAACATGATCTGAGAGAAAAAATATTAATAACGAACATAAAAAATATAGTAATCCTATTGGTGCAATGAAAACTTGAAAACACATTAAAATTGGTTCCTTTTTCCCAATAAATCATTATACACATTAATAAAATAGTTTTATATAATAAAATAAATATTTTCTCAAATAATATTTTTTTAAACCATTATTAATCATATGAAAACCATGAAGGAATCTTTAAACACATGTAAACTAATTAAAACATTTTAAAACATTCTCCTATAAAATTTCAGAACATTCATTACCACATGAAATCAAATGAATTTAATAAAAACATTTTTCAAGAATAATATAGGTATCATGGAGAATAATTTTCAAAACCCATGTTCCCTTAGGTTTAACCCCTGTTAGAATAAATGAATCCCATTTAATTCCATTGTAGTAATTAACCCATTTACCTCTATCATTTTTCACCCTCAAAACTAAATCATTACCCAATTACTTGGAGAGATATATCAGGATCACCCATAGCCAGGTGATGTATAAGTATGATCCACCATCACCTATAATTATATGTTATCATATAATTAATAATTTTTTAATCTTTTAATTTCTTATCATAAAATCCTTAAAATCCATTTGATCCTATAATAAAAACACTTTTCCTTTTCACATAATAATAAATTGAATTATCAATTTTTAACTACTAAAAAATAAAAAAATAAAATAAATGAATAATTATGAAATAAATCTAATAAAATTTTAACATATAGTTGAATATTTATAATAAAAATCAGATATGATGGTGTAAATGGGTGGTCAAGCTGTATATGTTAAAAATTTGTATTTTTTTATCTTTTCATAAAGTTAAATATAAATAAAAATATTTTTGGAAAAGATTAAATTTTCAAACTTTAAAAATAATATTGTAAATATTAAAATATTATCTTTATACACATTTAAATCATAAATAACCACATTCATGAAATATTTAAAATATCCTCAATATGGAAAAAATGATTTGAGAGAAAATTTTTAAAATAATATTTTTTAAATAAAGTCCTTTACCTAAAGTCCTGAGTAAATTTGTTCATATATATACTATCCTATATAAAAAACTATATTATTTTTATACTTTAATAAGAACCTTTATTATTTTATTTAAATTATCTTTATTTTTTAATTCCATACTATGCATTTTTTATTTACTAAAATGGTTCTGTTCACACTAGAAATTTTGAGAGCATTTTGTTTATGACCAAAAAATAACCGTGATGAATTGAACATGATCACAATGTTTATGGACAAATTAAATTCAAATTAGCTAATATTTCATAATTATCATATTTATATACATTATACAAATTTAAAACCAACCATGTAAGATGGTCTAGAAAAATGAACCATATCATTTCATGAAAATGTTAGTCTGTACGTACACATGCACGACATTTTCAATTTTCTACAAGGTTGAAATTAAATAAATTAGATAATGTTTTAATTTTCTAGAATAATATATTTTTAAAAAAATTCATACTTATTTATTAGGTCCATCTTTAAGATGATCCTTATAATATGGAAATGAAAAATGAATCACTTCACTTTGTGGAGGTTCTAGTCCACTTGTACACACAAGTGTCATTATTGTTGGACCTTATATAGAGTTATCTATATAAATATGAAATATAGGGGGAGGGTTATTATTCATTTTAAAAAATTTATACCTAATAAAATTTTCCATGTATTATTTATTTTAGACTTCATAATAGATGAATATGCTTGATGTGTTCAAACAAATAAGAAATAGAATAAAAATAAATAATAAAAAATGCATGAATTTATATAGCGGTTTCGATAACTAAAATAAAAAAAAAGTAAGAGGGAGTTTAATTTTTATTTTTAAATCCATTAAATTTCACTATATTTACGATAAAAAATTCATATAGTTTTATAATCCTGAAACAAAATAAAACATGTACTGACCTGTCCCCGCGGTCCCATGTCGTAACTACCCCACGCCCGCCTTCCATAGGCTAGGGGATGGTGACTAACACCAAAGGCATAATTCCCTAAAACTAGGAAGGCATTGCCTTTATAAACCAAAAACACACACAACCAGAGTACATAAAGAATCAAACACTAAGCAAATTCTGTATAAAATTTTTACTAAAAGTAAAGGGGGGGGGGTAGAATAAATGCCTAATGGTATGGAACAAATATCACTGAAAGAAAGTACAACTGAAAAAGGGACAAACAGTTGTAAGGTGGATGCAGCTCCTAGATCGTCCTTCGGGGTTTCGACCTGAAGGGTAGGTACAGATAGCCTCCTCAGCACTCCACGTCTGTCAGACTCCACCGTGTAACGATACATTGAATGGTCCTCCTCCGGTATTGTCTAGTCCTAGCAATCTCGGCCTCTGTCAGAGATGTCCATCGTTTGAAAGAAACACAACGAGGTGTGGGCATAGCTCGTGCAGGGGTTAGTATAATGATACTCAGTAAGGAACCCGAGACCCTTTAGATCTAACATAAACCAACAAGGATCACCCACAATGTATAAAATCAGCTGATAACCATTATTTTGGTATATGACTATACATATACCTATGTTATCAAGTAATCCATTTCAATCATTATAAATACAGTAAGTCCATTGACTCAGCTCAGACCATGATTTTCATTATCGAAACCACGGTTGCTGGATAACCCCTCCTTTCTTGAGTACAGTGGGCCTATCGTGGCACTGAGGCACTGAATGACCCTGAGACACACAGAGAGGGGAGGGTGAATCAGGGTGATAGCCTTTTTTTTACTGTGATGGATCTTGTTCCCACGTTGGTAGGAACTTGTTGAACTTTTATGATAAAAATGATCAGAAAGAAAACATTCACATGTACAAAGAAGACAAAACACTTTTTACTTGGTTCACCACTAAGGGCTACTTCCATGGAGCATACACCGACAAGTTGTTGGTCATACCAAATTCCTCTAATATTACCTAGATGTGAATTACAAAGGTTTGGGCACAATCACTCTGTCCCATGCCCACTTCCTTTACAAAAGTTCATGGATAGCTCACAACATCCATCAGGTCACTCCCGTTGACTCCTCCTCGCTCACTGCCCTTGGTGAAGTCACACTAAATTTATAGATGTGAAGGTCTCTTCGTCATTGAAAAAGAATTCATCCGCTGTTGAATGTATATTCTCTGTTGAAGTCCAACTTTCACTCATATACTAATCCAACTTTTCACCGAAGGTATCAGGCAGTCTTTCAGTTTTTTGTTCAGCTCCAAAAGAACTGGTGTACAACAACCTTACCAGGCTCGCTTCTCCAAGACTGGCACGCAAGTTTCAAGAATGGCTCAAAAGTCATGTGTGTAGTACAAAATCAGCGTTTAGGTTACACCAACCCACTTGCGTGACACTTCCTCTTTCAACTCCAAACTTCCACGACTTTGCGCCTTTGATTCCCAAACTGCCTTGGTCGCGCTGCTAACAACCGGCGCAAAACCTCTACTTGCGTGACCCAAATACCACTTGTGTGACTCAACCACTTTCCTGACAAGAGATCGAAAAATATCTAAGTCTTGATCTTAATTTTAAATGTTGTGGGGTGGTCCTCTATTTATAGGCAAACTGGACCCCACTGCGTGGTGGCACGCATGTGTCCTCACGGCGCGCAAGTCCTAGCGCGCAGCTCCAACCGCCCTCAACTATGTCGTGCTACTCACCTGAGAGAACACACCAATACTTGCAAGACCAACTTTCCTTTGCCATATTTTAAAGTTCTGATGATGAATAATGAACAATGCTCATGTTTCCAAACCTCCTAGGCATAGGCGTGCAAGTCCTTTTCTCAGTGCACAGGTCACTTGCGCGACCAGCCCAAAACCTGCGCGGCCCTTATCCCATTGCCATTTTTCCATGTTATGATATTGAAAAAGATATGGCACACAAGTTTCCTCTCCATCATGTACACGGTGTGCAAGTCTTTTTTCAAAAAATAGACTTCTCAATTTGTCGATTTTCATGCCCAAAATTTTGGCAAACAATGGGAAACGACGCCACCTTCAATACTGTTGTCTGCGTAAACTGTATTATCACATTGCTGGTACACATTCTGAACATCCACTAAGGATTGAAAAAAAAACACAAACCATACTCAAATTCATGCATAGAAGACCGTGGTTCTAATAGGTTCTTCTCACTAACCTTGGACTGCTGAGTTACTCCTCTAGTCGAGTACCGCGGGTCTGCTGCCAACTACCAGGCACTCCATCTACTGTGGGTCTGCCACCAAATACTGAGAACTTCCCCTAATATCTAGAAGAGGTACTCCTCCTATTGAGTACTAAAGGTCTGCCACTAAATACCATGTGCTCCTCTGCCATGGGTTTTCCGCCAACTACCAGGCGATCCCTACTAGGCTAGGAGAATAACCTTGAGTCGAATCGGTAAAGCAGTCACCAGGTCTGTCAGCTACTAGGCCTCCGCACTTTACACACTCGTCTCCAAGAGGATCTGATCCACGAGATACTAGGTATCCGCACTTTACACACTGGTCAGGGGACTCGGCCCGGCCCAGCTGGCCACACACCGTGTGGCCCGACCGCCCGGTCGGGGGCCCGACGGTTTCCTGTGTGGCCCGGTGGCTAGCTGTGTGGCCCGACAATGCCGGCCGCATGGCATAGCTAGCCACACCGTGTGGTGGGTGGGGGGGGGGGCTTTGTTCATAACGACTGGTGCATGGCGCTGGCCCCTATAACTGTGGGACCCAAAGGGTCCCTCCTGTGTAGAGCGCACCTGCAGCCGGCTCAACTAGCCACCCTCTCCAGTCCAATGTGGGAGTAGGCCGTGGGTCATCTTCGGCGCGGCCCCATGGCACCGCGATCCTACTCTCCCACCGTCGCCCACCCTGGCCGCGGTCCTGCACCACCGTTGTGGCACGATGGCACCGCGCGCCTCCGCCGTGTCCTGACGTGGTCTTTTCCCTCCTCCTCATAGCTAGGTGGGGTTGCACCATCTTGGCGACCCATGTTCCTTTTCACCACCGGTTTCTTTTTCAGTCGACCCGTCACCATCTACCGTTGTTCACCGCGGTCCGTTCCTTCATCGTCAACAAACAAGATCAACAAAATGGGGAGGGTCGACCATGTTGGTGCGGTCCGGACCACCATGTTATGTTGATAACATTCGGCATAACGAATACCCAAATATTAATGAAATAGAACAGAAACAAAACAACTCAAATCCTCCTACCTCACTTGTCGTTGATCGTTGACGAAGTTGCAGGATGGCGGTGTCGATATAGCGACGTCGGGAAGCATCCGGTGTAGGAGACTGAGGAAGAAGCGTCGTCAGCATTTGTCGTGATAGGATCCTTCACTTTTGGCATGGTTGATGATCGATGAAGGAGTTAGACGATCTTTGGTGAACGATGAAGAGTCGTTCTTCATGGGTGACAGATCTTTGTTGGAGAGATATTTCTCCAAGTTCCTCCAAGCCTCACCATGTTTCCAACAAAAAATAATTGTTTATGATAACCCATTATTTAATTTGTTAGCTAAAGAATTCAAAGAATTCAAAATATTTCAAATTAATTAATTAATTCTATTAATTAATTTTTGTGGTTTGGAACACTAATGAGGGAAGTTCAATGGTTGGAGCAAAATTAATTAAAGGAATATGAAGGGTTTCCTCCACATCAATTGGGGGTTCCAGGAGTTACACACTCAGGTGGACCCCACCTTAATTATTTTCTAAAGGGAGGTTATGCACGGGTGGGCCCCACCCCTATAACCTCCCATGGGAGGTTAGGGTGTGGTGGCCCCCACCTCCAACCTCTACTTGGGGATTTTAACCACCAATTTATAAAAATAATGTTAAAACTTTATTTTTATTCAAACTAATTAAAACTCCGAAAACTATCATCCATTCTCTATAAAATGAAACTATGGTGAATGTCTTACTATGAAATCACCAATGATTCGAGTTCAATGGTGCCCTCAGAATTCGATTCCGAGCACCAGTTCAGATGTTATAAAATCATGCTCACACATTTATGGAATGTACCTGAGCCAAACTTGATAAATTGATTCCGGGAACACCCGACCTTAGAATCAAGTGCCGTTAGAAATTGCGGACTCGTAAAAAATCCCAGGATTTTAAGAAGAAAATTTCAATAGAATTTCCTAGTCTTTACATTCTCCCCACCTCAGGGCTTTACATCCCCTTAAGATAAAACTCACACTAAGTGAACAAATGGGGGTACTGAGCACACATCTGAGCCTCCCACTCCCATGTTATCTCCGGGAGGTTATCGTGCTGCTAAAGAACGCATAACAGAGGTATCAACCATCCACGTAGGACCCACTCCTACCGATCTTCAACCTCTACTAGGACCTCTGTTAAAGTCTCCATGTCATCGATATCCAGCTCCCTATGGTCGTTGTTGTGGGATGGGTCATGCACATATCTCCTCAACTGAGATATGTGGAAGTGGTTGTGCACAGGTGAAACTAAGGTGGGAGAGCTAAGTGGTAAGCTAGATCACCTACTCTATTGGGGACCTGAAATGTTCCGATGATTCACGGAGATAACATTCCACCTCGACCAAATCTCCATAGATCTCATCAAGGTGAGACCCATAGGACAACATGGTCTCCATCCTTGAATTCCAGAGGTCTCCATCTCCTGTCAGCATAAGACTAATGCTTACTCTGTGCAGTCTTCACCAGCTCCTGGATGATCTGGACCATCTCCGTGGTAGCCTGTACCATCTATGGTCCCACTAGTGCTGACTCCCCTTGGTCTGTCTAGTATAGTGGCGATCTGCGTGGTCGTTTGTACAACACCTCTAAATGTGCCATACCGATGGTGGAGTGATATCTTTTGTTGTAGGAAAACTCCACCAAAGTCATGTAATCCTACCAGCTACGACCTAAGTTGGGGACACATGCATGTAGCATGTCCTCGAGGGTCTAGATGGTCCTCTCGGTCTGACACTTCATCTGAGGAAGGAAGGCAGTGCTCAAGCGAAGCTGTGTCCTGAAAGCTTCCTACAACCCCTTCCATAGCCGGGAAGTAAATCATGTGTCATGGTCAGTGACAATAGAATAAGGTACTCCATGTCATCTCAAAATACATTGCACGTAGAGGCCTCCCATGCTCTCTACTGAGCCCTTCTCTCTGATCATTATGAAGTTTACCGACATGGTGAGTCAGTCGATGATCACCCAAATCAGGTCATGATCCCTAGATGTACGTGGAAGACCCGTTACGAAGTCCATGGATATCTCATTCCACTTCCACTCTAGGACCTCTAAGGGTTGAACCAAGCTTGATGGTACCTGGTGCTTCACCTTCACTGGCTAACAAGTGAGGAATTACGACACAAACTATGCTAATGCCTACTTCATACCTGGCAACCAGTGCTGTCGTCGAAGGTCCTGGTTTATCTTCGCCACTCCCAGATGTACCACTAGAGGGGTGGTGTGGAACTACCTCAACACATCATCCTGAAGAGAAACTGATTCCATGGTACGTCCTCTATAGAGGATGAAGTGATCCCCACCTTATAAAAATACACCAGGTGCTTTACCTATGGATATCTGAGCACGTTTTGTCTCGTATTCAGCATCCCCATGCTATGCCTCTCTGACTCGCTGAAGAAGTGGGGGTGACTGTAAGAGACTGTAGATAGGCTTCTAAATCCCTATCCACAAAGGATATATGAAAGGTTGCCAGATGCTCCGTCGTCTCTCCTAGCAACTGAATACCAGTCCTCCTGCTAAGTGCATCCCCAACAAAATTCCCCCTCCTAAGAGTATAGACTATTTTGATGTCATAGTCCTGGAGGAAATCTAGAAAATGTCATTGTCTCAGGTTCAAGTCCTTCTGAGTCAAGATATACCTAAGAATATTATGATCAGAGTACAAGGTAAAACGTTCTCCCATCAGATAATGTCTCAATATCTTCAAGGCGAAAACCATGGGTTTTTACTCTATAACATGGGTAGTGTAGTTCTACTCCTGGTGTCTCAACTGCTGAGAACAATATATGATCACTTCTTTCTCCTACATCAAGACACAACTGAGTCCAATCCTTGATGGGTCATAGTATACTACGTACCCTACACCTTCCTCTAGATGACTCAAGATGGGGGCATTATTCAGCCTCTACCTCAGCTCCTGAAATCTCTGTTGTCATCTCTCTGACCACACGAAGGGTTTCCCATTTTTCGTCATGGATGATAATGGTGCAGAAACTCTATAGAAGTCTGGAACGAACCTCCGATAGTATCAATCCAAATTCAGGAATATTCAAACCTCCATCACACTCCTGGGTGGATCCCAAGAAAGAACTACCTCATTATTCACTGGATCCACTGTAACTCCAGCTTTTGAGATGACGTGTCCTAAGAAGTGAACCTCTCGAATCCAGAACTCTAACTTCGAGATCTTTCCATAAAGTTGGTGCTCTCGGCGTGTGTCCAGTACTACCTGTATATGGTATGCATGCTCCTCCTTAGTAGTCAATTTGATCACAATGTCATCAATGAAGACCACGAAAAAGAGATTGAGGTAAGGTAGGAAGATCCTATTTATGAGACACATGATTACTGCTGGAGCATTGTATATGACTAAGGTTATAAACAATAACTCATAGTGACCATACCGACACCTAAAGTTCGTCTTCTCTACATCCTCATCTCAAACCTTGTGCTGGTGATAGCCAGATCCGAGGTCTATCTTTGAGAACCACTGAGCTCCCTTGAGATGATCAAAGAGGTCTTAAATCCTCGATAGTGGGTACTTGTTCTTCACGGTCACTTGGTTTAGGATATGGCAGTGGAAATAGAACCTCAATCTCCCGTCCACCTTTTTGGCAAACAGTATCAGGGCTGCCCAAGGAGAAACAATAGGGTGGATGAATCCCCTCTCCTGCAAGTCCTCTAGTTGTACACTCAGCTCGTGAAGCTCAGCGGGAACCATCTGATATGATGGAGTAGATATCAGTGATGTCACGTGGTACAGGTCAATGTATAAGTAAACCTTTTAGTGGGGATGTTGTCTTGGAACATCATGAGGGAAAACATCAGTGTACTGGTCCACCACTACAGGATACGTCAGACTCTCCACATCAACTGCTCTAAGGGTAAGGCAAGCCAACTGGTGAGTGACCGAGTACAACCTCCTCTGAGTAAGTCTGTCCTACACTGCAAAGGTTCCCTTCTCATAGGTGAAGGTGAATCTAGTCCCATCTGTGTGGACACACCTCACTTTACACCTAATACTGTCGATCTGAATATGGACTGTAGATAACCAGTCCATACCCATGATGACGTCTTAAGGCCTCAATGCTGCTACGATGAGATCCCAGCCGAAATTCTTGCCTCCTAGAGTAAGCTCACACTGCCGGCACCAGTCAGTAATCATCATGTCTACTCTCATAGGTGTCTCTAGCCATATTGATCGATCCAATGGCTTTGTAAAAATCTTCGACCTCCGAACGAGGGTAGTGGTTATGAAAGAGTGAATGTCACCTGTGTCTATAGGAATTGCAGCTATGGTAGAGTAGACACAGATCATACCTCATGTAATCTCTAGAGCTCCATGGTCGTACGAATCAGCTACCTAAAGCTGAGCTCTTCCATGTCCACCTGCTCCCTATGGTTAGGGTTGACCTCCTGGTGGTGGTGGCGGAAACACCTCGTATCGTCTTCCACCGCCAGCTGCACGTCTAGCTCCTATGCCACATCCACCTCCACGCAGTAGACCACCTTGATCGAAACTCTGCCTCAGCCTGGGAGGTCCCTCAACTGTTTGTTGATCATCAGTATGGCAGGTTGGATAGTCACAATCCATGTGACCTAGACCACCGTAGGGTTAACATTGTACGCTCTTAGCATGTCTGTCTATGTCTCCACTCTGTGTGCCCCGAACAACGGATCTTGATTAATGCGGTCGACCAACAATGGGTCTAGTCCTCTAGGTCCTCTGCATCATCTGTCTCCTACCAGCTTCAGAAGGCTCTACTGCAAGTAGACTAGTGGGAGATAAATGAAGATCTGATCTCTCGCATGAGTCCCTGATTCAAGGTTTGGGCCATGTACAACATGTCCCGTTCCATATCAGTGGAGTAGCATGAGAGGTCAGTGAACCTCATTTTGTATTGAGCTACACTCATGATGCACTGCTTTAGATGAAGTAGACCATGTATCTGCACTGCTTGAAGGTTCGCTGGTACAAATTCCACCCAGAATAGGACCTCAAATTCTTCCCATAGAAGTTTCATCTCATCATGCATCTGGAGAATCAGGCTCCACCATCTACCTGCTTCTGCCTGAAGGAGGCTGGCAGAAATGATCACCATGATGTTGGCTGGAGTCCATAGTAGTCTGAAGACTCTCACCACAGCCTCCGTCCAATCCTCAGCCACCTGCTGGTCCATCTCTCCCCAAAACCTGGGTGGCCTCTGGCACTGGAACTCATGCAGCGTGCTCAAGCGATGTGCACTCTCTACAGCTGGGGCTGGTTGCATCAGTGGCCGAACGGGAAGTAGTACCGCTGGTGCCTCCATTGGAAGAGGGCCATGTACTAAGGCCTCGTCGCACAACAGGCTGTCAGTACATACAACTGTCGGGGCTCTAGCTGGTCATTTGTGGGGAGGCATCCTGAATGAAACAAATGTGACACAGTCAAAAGATTATACATGGTGAGCTGACCTGGTTTGAAATGACATAATGAGAAATTTTGAAAACACGCACATAATAAGTGTTTTCATACACTGAGTCAGAAATCAGAAGTCAAGGTTCTAGGGTATGGATACGTCGGCCACCACACCAACACCGGAATCCCTGAAATGAAAACCACACTCTGTATCCTTAATGATACTGCTTCAAAGAAAAAATATTAGAGTCATATGTTCTGCAGTAGAACCGACTCGTATGGTGCCAATTTGTCACGACCAATACCTCAGGTCCCATGTCGTAACTACCCCATGCCTGTCTTCCATATGCCAAGGGATTGCGATAAGAACCAAAGGCATAATTTCCTAAAACTGGGAAGGCATTACCTTTATAGAACATAAAATCACACAACCAGAGTTAATACGGAAGAAAAAACAATGTAAAATCTGTATAACAGGTGTACTAAAAGTAAAGGGGGGGGGGATAATACAACCCCAACGGTAAGGAACAAATAAAATTGAAAGTAAGTACAACAGAAAAGGGAAAAATAGCTGTAAGTTGGTAGAAGCTCCTAGATCGTCCTCCTAGGTTCCTACATGAAGGGTAGGTACTGATCACCTCCAAAGGACTCCATGTTCGTCATACTCCACTGTGTACTAATACTTAAAAAGGTCCTCCTCCGGTACCAACTAGTCATGGCGCTCTCGGCCTCCGTCAGCGATGTCCATCGTCTGCATCCAACACAAAGATATGTGGTCATAGCCCATGCAGGGCTGAGTATAACGATACTTAGTAGGGACCCCGAGACCCTCATAGTCTCAAAAAAACCAAAAATGATAAACCACAATGTATGAAATCAACAGATAACCATTAATTAGGTATATTCCCATACATATACCTAATTTATCAAATAACCCATCACAATCATAATAAATACACAAAGGTCATTAACTCATATCAAACCAGGATTTTCATTATCGAAACCACCACTACTAGAGAACTCCTCCTCTATCGAGTACAGTGGGCCTATCGTGACACCATGTCACATCTCACTAATCTTGGACTGCTGATGTACTCCTCCTATCGAGTAATGCGGGTTTGTTGCCAACTACCAGACGCTTCGTCCGCTGTGGGTCTGCTTCCAAATACTAGGCGCTCCCCCTAATAGCCTGCACATGTACTCCTCATATCGAGTTTCACGGGGTTGTCACCAAATATTGAGTGCTCCTCCACAATGGGTCTTCCTCCAACTACCAGACGCTCCCCAATGAGCTAGTCGAATCACTCCAATTCGAATCGGTCTAGCAGTCGTGAGGTCTGTCAGCTACTAGGTCTCCACACTATGCACGCTTGTCTCCAGGAAGATTTGCTCCACGAGCTATAGGTAGATATTCCAAGTGTCAAGAATTATAACGTGGAAGTATCTCAATGGACCACCATGTCATTGGGGTCTCAACTCAACAGACAACACATCAATAGGATGCCTGGTCTATGAGTTATTGGCATTTCTGTCTCAAAGGCCCGATTGGTTTTTAAGTTCAAACCAACCAGACTGTACACCAACTGTGCCCAAAACTCAAGTGGGATATTCCAATTGAACCATCTCACTCTAATCATTCTGTCGCCATAGAAGGTTCATAGATCGAATGATCGGAGCCCAAGGTACGTGCGTAAAGGTGTTTTCGAGTCTGATGGGTCCGGATTAGGGTCTGACCAGGTCCGCGGGTCCGACCTAGCCTGATGGCGGCCAGCCTGAAGGCGGCCCGACCTGAAGGCGGACCTTCCTGTGGGAGACCCAGCTCGAAGGGGGTGGCCCAGCCCAAAGGCGCGACCCTGCTCGGTTGGGTTGCCGTGTGGCCCAGCCTGGCTGGCCATGGGGCTGTGCGTGACGGGTCGTGTGGCCTAGCCCAGCTGGCCGTGTGTCCTCTATGGGTGGCCTGGCCGGCCGGCCGTGTGGTCCGGTCGGTGGTCCCAAAGGCCTGGCAGCTGGCCGTGGGGCCCGGCGGCTGGCCATGGGGCCCGGACTGGGCGGTCGCGGCTGGCGAGCCGCATGGCCCGGCTGGCCACGTCGTGCGGCCTGGCCAGCCCCGCCGTGGGGATGGGGGGGGAGTGGTGGTGGGGGGTTCCAGGACCCCCCATTGTTCATAACGGCCGGCGCATGGCACCTGCCCCTCTAACCGCATGCCCTGAAGGGTCCTGCGTGTGTAGCGCGCATTGGCGGGTGGCACAGTCGGACGCCCTCTCTTGTCCACCATAGCCATAAGTCACGGGTCCTCTCTGGAGAGGCATAATAGTGCCAGAACCCTACTCTCCCACCGTAGCCTGCCTTGGCTGCAACCTCTTGCTTCACTTTGTGCGGTACGACGATGCGGCAGGCCTCCCCCATGTCCGGACGTGGCCGTGGCTCTCCTCCGTATTGCGAGGCGGTGCCACACCCTATTGAAAACCCGATGGCCTTTGCTCAACCGGTTTCTTTCACGACCGGTCCAACGCTGGCCACCGTGGTTCGCTGTGGTATGTTCCTCCCTCATTAACAAACAAGATCAACCAATGGGGGAGGGTCGACCATGTTGGTGTGGCCCGAACCCCCCATGTTATGTTGATAACATTCAATATAATGAATACCAAAATATTAACGATGTAGAACTTGAATAAAACAACTATAATCCCCTTTCCTTGTTTGTCGTTGATTGTTGACGAAGTTTTGGGATGGAGGCGTCGATTCGTCGACGTCGGGAAGCATCCGAGGTAGGAGACCTAGGAAGAAGTGTCGTCAGCATTCTTCGCAGTCAGCTCCTTCTCTTTTGGCACGGTTGAAGATTGATGAAGTGGTTTGACGATCTTCGACGAACGATGAAGAGGCATTCTTCATGGGTGATGGTTCATCATTGGAGAGATATTTCTCCATGTTCTTCCAAGCTCCCCCATGTTTCCAACCAAAAAAATGGGTTATGCTAACACATTATTTAATTTTTTGGCTAAAGAATTGAAAAGATTTTTAAAATATTTCAAATTAATTAATTAATGCCATTAATTAATTTCTGTGGTTTGGAACACTCATGAGGGAAGTTAAATGTTTGGAACAAAATTAATTTAAGGAATTTTAAGGGTTTACTACACTTCAAATTGGGGTTTCAAGAGTTATAAGCTCAAGTGGCCCCCACCTTAATTATCCTCCCAAGGGATGTTATGTTCGGGTGGGCACCACCACCATAACCTCCCATGGGTGGTTAGGGTTTGGTGGCACCCACCTCTAACATGACCTTGGATATTTTAACCACCACCTTATAAATATAATGGTAACACTTTATTTTTATTCAAACTAATTAAAAACCCTGAAAACTATCATCCGTTCTCGTCAAAAAGCAGCTGTGTTGAAAGTCTTACTAAGAAATCACTGATGCTGCGAGTTCAATGGTGCCATCAGAATTCGATTCTTTGCACTGGTTCAGATGTTATAAAATACCGCTCGCACGATTACTGAACGTACCTGATAAAAACATAATAAATTGATTTTGGGAACACTGGGCCTCAGAATCAAGCACCATAAGAAACTACAGACTCGTAAAAAAAATCCCATGAATTTAAGAAAAAAATTACATGGAATTTATGGGTCTTTACAAAACAGGTGGTGACTATGGGGTATATCTCAATGAATGGAAAATTAAGATGAAAATCCCTTATATTTACTCCAAATTTCCATCAAGGTGCTTTAAACTATTGTATAATAAAGATAACCATCTTAAAAAACTATTTAATATTCGTTTTAATATCCTTTCCATTCCCAATATTCAATTATAATAATGTTTTACACATATATTAGTACATTATTGTTTATTTTCATCACCATTTGTTAGTAATTTAGATTGCTTCGTATGAGTTCTGTACTAGCGATGTGGATCCCCATTAATTGATAAAAATATAATAATTACTGTATTATTCAAGTTTTTTTAATAATTATACTTTAATTAGTTTTCCCCATATTCATTTTTTGGAATGTATGGGAACAGTTCATAAAAATGGAATCGACAAAAATCATATTTTAGGCAATTTACCAATAACTACTGGTTACATTATAATAACAATTTATTTTTGTGTAAAAATTACCAAACCATATTACTAACATAAATTTCTTCATAATATCATATATTATGAGAATTAGTGTCTTTATACTTATTCATTATGAATATGATGATATTTTTATAGCCATGTTCTTATAGGTGGTTGAACCGACCGATATAAGAAGATGTTATACTAATGAATGAGTTAGATTTTAGAGTTATTTAATAGTATTATCATTTTAATATAAGAATAATGATGTTAATAGAACATAATAAAAGAGTATAATAATATTTATAAACATTTTATGTGGTAATTTAATTCAATAATGTTATAAAATAACATAGATACTAGTTTTGTGATAAGGAATGAACATTCTCTTTTAAAGTGGATTAAAATTGGAAATATAATTGAGGTATTGTAATTTTATGTATATAAATATCTCATCCAATAATTTATAGAAAATAGTTTTGTGATATTTTTATGACACTACCCCATAATTTAACCATTTTACCTCATTTTACGTTTACTCTAGTAACACAATTTTTTACACTAATAATGCAATTTTATACTTAAAAAGTTAATTTTCATTGTTATTTTATTTAAAATTTTCGATTAAATTATTTGAACTCAATTTAATATAATTAAATTTCAAAATATGAAAATTTTACTTTTAAGTGAAAACATAAAATATATTGAAATTATTTTTATAGAAAAATGAATTTTTTAAAATGTGTTCTTAAAATTATTCATATCAATTACTAAATAAAGTACTTTTTATATACCTATTTATACATTAAAAAATTAAATTTTATTATAATAATAACTTAAATGTAATCGATTTGATTTAATATCATATAATTACTCTATATTAAGAAAAGAAATTCTTGATTAAAATATCCATTTTTAGGATAACATGATTTTAATCACATCCCATGAAATTTATTTATCTTTTAAATATTCCAAAAATTTAATGAATAGGTATTAAAAAATTTCATTGAATTTTATAAACACATCAAATCATTCTTTTGGAAAATAATAATTATAATATTATGTAATATAAAAAACTCATTTTCATAATACTTTTTTTAATTAGTTATTTTTTTCATTGCAGAAATAATTTTTATTTGTGAATTTTATCACATTTAATTTGTTAATAACAATTTTAAAACTACATTATACCTATTGTATAACATTATATACAATGAATATATATCTAATGGTCATATATCTGATGACCATATTTCCAAGGAGAATGTATATAACGATCTTATTACATTCCTATATAATATTTTCATACATCTATATAATCATTCATCCTATTAATTTTAATCATTATTGAAATTTATATTTTATTTTTAATATTATTATTTCTTTCAATATTTTTAATCAAAATCATGATATTCAATTAAATGTATAATAATGAGGATTTCAGGTTTATAGACAATTTATTTACTTATGGTTTTATTCACCTTATAGTTTTCATAATGATGTTTTATATTTTATTAATATAATGCATTAATATTTATCTTAAATTGTAATATTTTAATTGAATAAAATATATCATGGTCAATTTTAGGTTTGTTTTGTGTCATGTCTTAGCCCAAGCACCATTAAATCGGTGCCCTGAGCCGGTTGGTGACATGGCCTCAAGCATGCCTCTCTATATGCCAGATTATTCCAACTAGCAACGAGGATCTAAAGGTGGTATCATGGGGAGGCTATACCATGAAGAATTATGAATAAACAAAAAAGTAATAAAGGAATTATATAAATCATGGGAGGTAATTACAACTGATTGTAATAATAAAATGGTAAGATGAAAAGTTACAAATAATTGAACCATGCATGAACTTGTTATGACCTAAATCCAAGAAGTTTAACTAAAGCATATTTTTACAATGGATATAGATCGAAAAAATAATAACTAAACAAAAATACCCAAATCCTATAGGTACCCCTAGTTTATGCTCGACCCACAGATCCATGTTAATTCCTAGCCCATAGTAAAAAAATAGAGTGGCATGAGCTCAGTCCTAACCTACAACTAGAAGATATGTTTGAGTACCAACTAGTGGACCAAAGAGGGTGTGAGTAAAACATAGAAGGCCACCACCAATATTGTCTAATGAAAATATTGTATATTAATATAAAATTAAGTGGTGTGCAAGTACAATAATAAGTCATATAAGGAATACTGTAAAAATAACCCATGTCAAACTCAAGTTCTTCTTGGGAAACCAGGCTAACCATACTTGGTTCAGACATGTCCAGAATGTCTTTAAACATTTATATTCATATAAATAACTCAGGGAACCATGGTAAGTAACCATGGTGTTTATGTACAATGAGAATCACATGGGGGATTCATATTTAAATAAAGGTTATCAATTCAAACAAATTAACCAAGGGGATGTAGAGCAACATATCAACCATTTCCTGATAAAAAGTAAGGAAGTATACAGTCCAATAATAAATAAGAAAATGATGGGGAACTCTATGTCCAACAATTATCAAGTGAACGATAAGGAATTCCCTGTCCAAATATGGACATTTAAACAATTAGTAATTCCATGTCCAATAATAATTTGGTAAATGGTGAGGAATTTCACATCCTATGTTAGTAAATAACAATGATAAATCCATGTCCAAGAATTACTATTAATCAATCAAGAACCACATGTCCAATACTAATTAATTGAACAGTAAGAAACATCATGTCTAGTGATGGTCAACAAATGATAAGGAGTTATATGTACAATATAAACCAGAAATAATTATATAATCACATCATATCATTACACAATCCATGGACAATGGATCTTTACCTTTCCATTTTCAAAATCCATTCATTTAATAATCCATATAACTGATAAGTAATTAACATGTTCTGTAGATTATAATCCATTACATTTAATAAATTTAATTTAACATTTATTATATAGAACATAAGAGTTATGAAAAGGGTCCATGTATAATATACTTGCTGCTAAATAATTTATCAAGTGTTAAGTGATATGGTCTTACCATTCACCTTAAATTTAATTCATATTTATGTGTTTGAGTGGTCCATGGGTTTGTCCACTCCACAAAACATTTCATTAGTTCATTTTATATATTTTCACTAGCCAATACCAATACAAACACAACATAGTGGTATTTTGGTCACATTGGAAACATAAGTCATCATGGAGCAAAATTAAGTACCTCAAGGGAGATTTGGGCTTTAGGTAGATTACAATAATCATGATTATTTTAATTGAACCTACCTTAAAGGGGTAGTTCAGGTTGACGTATTCACCTCTAAAAATGTTAAAGAGTCTAAATAACATTAAATAATGGGTATAGGTATGTAATTCAAGATATTTCACATTTTAGGAGAAATGCACAGAAAATATGGTGTGTAGAATGATGATAAAATCCTTATAAAAGATGAAACATTGAGGGTAAGTCCATTGATAACCTACCTTATACAAAGGAAGCTTCACTCATCCCATATCCAAATTTGTCTAAACCCGAAGCAAGATGAATAAGTGAAATACAAAAATGATTTACAAACAGGGAAAATGTTATCATATTAATATAATCATAAATATGTAGAGTTAAACTAAGAAAGGAAGGGTGTTGAATCATAGGCTAATCAAGGGAGATTCAACATAATAAAAAATTCTCAAATAAGACACTGGATAAAGGAGATACCTCAAATCCTAGTTTGAGGGAAAATGGAATGATTCTAATGGAGAGTGGCTAATATTCATGAGAGGTGAGGGAGGAAAATTTGATTAAGGTTGAAATAAGGTATGGGAAAATCATTGTTTACAACATTATAAAGGGGAACATGGTTTTAACACATGATTTAGTTGACCATGTGCCCAAGAAACAACTCACACAAGCCAAGGGACATAACTCACATGGTTTATGTGAACGGTTGGAGAGACCATGGAAAAACCATTCCCTTGGAAATGTCTCACCTCTACACCCTACACAAGAAAGGCACATGGTTAGAAAAACTGTTCACATCTTTGAGCTCATCTATTTAATAAAAAATAGAGTTCTCTTATATCCATGTGGCCTCAAGTTAATGGTTTTAAAAACTCACTGAAACCGTTATATTCCCACATGGTTTGGGTTCATGGTCATCACTAGATGTGTGCTAACTGTGCACCACCCCTTGCTTCCCAAAAATTTGGCTTTTAAACCAATGCTCTTGAACTGTTTTTGGAAACCTGAGAAACCATTCATTCATTAAAGAATGTTTTGAAAAAAACCTTTTAAGTGTTATAACTCTGGAGATTTCATTATGAAGTATAATTTTTGATTTAGACCATCTACCAAACAAAAGACTGGAATTATTTTATAAATTTCAACCCATCCAAAACAAGTGATTCTACAACCTCCCCACATTATAAATTCTCATCCTTGATTAGTCTTGTGGGACAATGAAGAAAAAATCCAACCTAACCAGGTTGTGAATTATCTCTCAAATAGCCATGTTTCATTTTGAAATTCGCAAAATTCCTCCAATATTCACATAAAACATATTCATCTTAAGTTGTGAAAAACATGACCCAACACATGTAACAACTAATGAAAATCTAATACAATACTTATCCATGGCCGTCTAACACAAAACAAGATCACATTATCCCCTCTTTCATTAACCACCCTAGGGAACATACCACTTTAGGTTCTAGATTAGCAATGGTCCATTATAATTCATGGTACGTTCACCATTGGAATTTCCTACTAAGGAAAGTCCTTAGAGTCCCAGTCATACTTCTGGTACATTTCTCAATTTGACCGAATGATTGAATTCTAATCAACCACGCTTGACTTGAACATGCCTAATTTTACTTGAATGTACACAATTGACCCTTGCATTACACCTGTGTAATCATAATGGCATGGCCAATGCGATTCCTCAATGATCATGTACAACTATTTAAGGAAACTCATGTAAAACCACTCCATTGGACAAAACTAAAAATTTATCATCTTTAACAGCTGATGTGCCAGTAAAACAAAATTTCCAAAAGAATTTATCCCAACTCATATAGAGATCAATTATAATCATGATCACCAAATCTCATACCCAAATTTTGGTGATATGTCCTAGAAAAAATGTACCCTATTGAACATCATCATGTGCTATAACACATGCACTAACACATTCTTGATCCAACATCCTTGGATTGCCACAAGACATACTGGTACTAACACTAGCACTCTGAACCCACCAAGTCTTTATTCATACCTCTTCTTGTAATTTATTGGGAAATTTAGTCATAAAAATTTCATTTTATATGATGATTTACAAGAGACAAAACAAATTTCACACAATAAGTCTGAAGTTCCAATGACCCTTCTCACATGAGTGTTTCCAACCAGTGACTGACATTACACTCCCAACCATAAGATAATTTTTTTTGTTTCACTAATTAAATTATTTCAAATTTTACACATCTCATGCTTCTCCCATCACTAGACATGTATATTGTCTTTGAAAAGGATCTATTTACCTCTAAGAACTGAAGAAATGTATTCCCAATCACTCTTTCCCACCTTTAATGAATGGTTTTCAAGGCATTTGATGAATTCCAATTCAAAAAAAGGGTTAACAACCTCAAAATTCCCATTGTGTACTCCCAACTATAGGTTATACAAAAAAACTCTACCTCGGGTACAAATACAAAAGATTCTCTTTATCAATCCAGGAAGAGATAGATCAGTAGCTAGATAGATGGCAGTTATCTCTTTTCATACTCTGGATGATGTCATGATGTTGGATATAGTGGTCTCTAAACTAGAAGTACATTAGGATTCCATTAATAAACATGTATTTTTCTCCCGGATCTATGGTAACATCTAATTAGTATATAAATACATTAACCAACACCTAAAAACATGTCACCTGATAATTCGTGTCATGATCCAAACATGGGTATACCATTTGAAAATACCCACATAATTTCCAAACTAGCCCTTTTTAGAAGCACTGCAATTAATTTTCCCAATTCTACCGGAATTCCTTATGATAAGATTCAGTTTGTGAAACCATTGATCCTTGGACCATACCCATCCATTCACCGACATTCAATCCTAAAAAAGCTTCAAAACATAACCATTATTAACCAAACATTCCATATATGGAAGGTGTACATATCTTACCACCCGATTCAGGGATTAACTCACATTACCATTAGTTATCTGTCAATAAGACCAAGTTGAACATACTACATGGCATGCAATTTTTTAATACACCAGGATATCCCTTAGAACTATTCTTAAAAAATGGGCACCTTACAATGCCATGGTTTATTAATCGAACACCCATATCACAATTCCATTCTGAAAATTTAAGCATTAACAACATAAGAAATGGTTAACTAGTCCAGGGACATAATCCTTCATATCCATCGAAGATAGTCTCTTTACATAGGAACCCATGGTTCTAACTAGAAAGCCAAAGCATCATCATGATTTTATCACAAAACCTCATCACCTTCCTTGCATCAATATTGAAACAATCATAAAACCAAGCTCATTTCCTTAATGGCAATTATAAAACTGGACATTCCACTATCATAGGTTTCCCTTGATCGACAAATGTCACTGACCCAATAGAGTCCAATCCCAAGCTAAGGGCATCTAGGTCACCCACCTCGCCCTTTAAATAATCCACAAAACAAGTTTAGTAGATCATCCACCTATACCTAAGGTGTCTCACATGTGAACCATATCCCACTTTAGGTCTTCTATAACAGAAGATTTAATGCCCCTATTAACTCTATATAAAGAGTTAAAGTTATTGATGGTAGATAAATCATCGACCTAAAAAAGTTAAATAGGCTAATAAAAGCACAATAGCATCACCTGACCAGGCATTGATTCTCTCTAAGAATCATCCTATGGGAAAATTCACATTGGAGGGTCATAATTGAAAATGTACAAAATTTAAAGAGCATAAAAAATAGGTATCATTATGTAGTAAAACCCCCTTGAGGTCCAACTTACAAAACAACCACCCACCTCCCTAGGGGTGTTATTTTATCAATATGAAGTCTCAACAAACTCAATAAAAAAGGATAATACTTACCATGCCTAGAAACTGGGCATTGAATTCTATTAGTTTCATGTATCCAAGGTACTAACAAAAGAAGATAACCCATCATTTTAGCATGAGGTATCGAATTTTAAAGTAGATTCATGTATATAATGTCACTAGGATATATATTATAATATTTACTTTAAATAAAAATAAAAAAAATCAAACTGAGACCAAGGGGAATCAATCATGTTCAAATTCATAGAATATCTCAAGGAGAAACTAATTCCAACACATACATGAGGGTTATTCATTACCAACATAATCAAAAGTTTTTTATTAATCCATTTAAATCAGTTTACATTCATTATAAAAAATAATTAGGAAAACATACATGAATGTTCATGTACCAGTTATGAAGGAAATCATTTTACAACTATACTTAGCATCATATTTAGCTGATTCTAGTAACTAATATTAGAACATTATCTCTATAGTTCCTTTTAAAACCATTATTTATCAAAGATTCTCACAAATAGGTTTGGGTGAATAAAATTTTAATTCCACGCTATTGGGGAAAACACAATTAAAGTTGTAATTTCCATTTTAATTAAACTTCACCTCATATGAATGAATCCAAAATGAATATAATTGGTAATTTATTATGTTAAGAGGATTTTTTAAGTAATATAAAACCATAAATTTATACGGTACACCATATAAGTGTCTACTGACACTTTAAAAAACAACCCCATGTAATGTAATAATACTCCCATGGTTTAAACACTATAGAATAAGTTGAACATAATATACCTTGGAGGATAAAATCACATAATCCTTGGTCCAGTTATACAGGAATACATTCCCAATTTGTAGATTCAGTGCTTTATAAACAAAAATTAGTATCCTATTTAAGTGAAACCCATTCAATGTTATTATTTTCATGATTTATCACAGCCATTAATGTTTTTATCTAATATAATCAACATTCCACTACTAATATACTTGGGTCGAGTTTTTCATTTGGGGATTCAGTTATATCAATTTTCTTTACCAAGTTATAAGACTATTAGCCTTTATAAATTTCAATTGACCCATAATATAACTGAAATACTTCACTGAGATATTATTTTCATTTTTCAAAAAAAAATTACATGACATTTAAAGACATCATCTAGGATAATTCATTAACTATTTGAAAAATAATTAATTCATACAATTAATTTCATGATGATCAAATAGAATTCCACAACATGATATAGGGGAAAACAACATTTTAATTGATACATACACTTTATTTAACTCACCCAAAATCATAACTATAACCAAGAAAGCTATTACATAAGAAAGTAATATAGGTACACAAGGATGGTAATAATGAAACAAGTATTTTATATAAATAAGCATGATAATCATATGTGAATCATATGTTCATGAAAAAAATACATGGATACACCTCATCTATTTCATATATTGGTCCAATAGGTATATATCATAAATAATTATCTAGAAAAAAATATATAAATCCCTACAGTTCAAATAATAACAAACTTTAATAATAGGAATTATTAACATCAGTTTCATCCCTAGAAACTTGATATTTCCTTCATAGGTGAGTTGTACATTCCCAGTCATGAGATATCAACAACATTTTAAAGGATTATTAGTCTCATTTATACTCACTAAAAATAGTAATATATGAAAAATAAGTCCCTATGATACTATTTTTTTCATGTTCCGACCCGGAATCCACTAAACCGGTGCCCCGCATCGGTTAGCGACGTAGCCTCAAGTACGCCATCCTATATACCAGAGAATTAAAACTAGCAGCGAGGGTATTAAGGTGTTAGATTGGGGATATTATACCCACTGTATTAGTGAATAAATAATATTTGAATAATGTAATAATACAAACAACGGAAGGTAATGAAAAAATAATAGTAATAATAAATCGGTAACCTGAAAAGTGCTAAATTATACTACCATGCATGAACATGGTATGTAATAAATATAATAAGTCAACATATAATATATACATAAAATAAGGATATATTAAAAGACAAATAAAATAATCAACTCCTGTAGTTATATCAATTACATGATCACCCCCCACTCTATGAAATGTCCTAGACCATAGTAAAGAAACAATATAGGAGGAAGACACATGTCCTAACTTTCACTCATGATACCTAGCAGAGTACTATTAGAAAAACAAAAATGTGTCTGAGTAAAACTTACTAAAATGAAAAACACGGTTTCTAATGAAAATCTAGTTTTTAAATAAAAAATTATATAGTGTTCTCATAACATAATAAATATAATAAGAAATGATGTAAAAATAACCCATGTTGAGCTCAGGTTCCTCATGGGACACCTGGAAGACCATACCTACATTGGCCTAAGTCATAATGTCTATTAACATATAAATTTGTACAAATAATCATTGGACTAGTGGTATGTTACCATGGTGTCCATGTACAATGATAATATTAAGGGTTCTTTATATTTTAATAACATGTTTCAATCTAAACAACTAAAACAAGGGGATGTGGAGAAATATGTCCAACCATTCCCAGATAAAAATTAAGGAAGAATTATATCCAAAAATAAATAAGTAAATGATAGGGAACACCATTTCTAATAATGATCAAGTAAATTATAAATAATTCCATGTCCAAATATAATTTATAAAACAACAAGGAACTACTTGTCCAATAATAATTAAGTAAATAATGTGAAACTTCACGGCCTATGTTAATCAATAATAATGGGAACACCAAGTCTAATAATTAATAATTAAAAAATTAACACCATGTAAAATACTAATTAATTGATTAATAAGGAATTTCATGTCCAAAGATGATAAAATAATGATAAATAGTTCCAATTCCAATAAAATCAATTGATTATGATATAATCACATCATGTCATAGAACAAAACATGGATATGGGATTCCACCCTATCCATTTTACAAATCCATTCATTTAATAATCACTATAATTAATAATTAATAAATAGAGGCCATGGAATATAATCCATTCCATTAAATCAAATCAATTCATAATTTAATTCATATGACTGAAGAGTGATGATAAGAGGCCAAGTGAAATCTACTTGTTGCAACATCATCAATTAAGGGTCAAGTGACATGCTCTTACCATTAAACATTCTTTTAATTTATTTCTAATTTATTGAGTAGTCCATGGGAATGTTTATTCCCAAAATAATATATCATCAGTTCAATTTATAAATTTCCACTGGCCAACACTAAGACAAATACAGTTTAGTGTTGTTTTGGTCGGATGGAAAACATATGTCATCTAGTCACATAATCAAACCCATTGAAGGAGTGGTTTAGTCATTAGAAATGTGATGATAGTCATTAGAAATTTAATTAATCATGTAACAAAGGGGTGTTTTGGGTTGAGTTCATCACCCCAAATAAGGTCAAGTGTCCACAAAACATAAAATCTAGGGTCTAGGCATTTATTTCAAGGTATTTCACATTTCAAGATTAACAAGTGGATATTCAAGTGTGTGACACAATGAATGTTTTTCAAAAATGATTAAACATTGGCGGAAAATTAGTAGACCACCTATATTATACCAAGGAATCATCAATCATTTAATATTGGGATTTGATTCGACCTGTAGAGATAAAGATTAATGAAATAGAAAAATGACCTAAAATAATATAAATAAGATCACATAGCTATAACGCTGAAGATTGAAAGAGAAACTACGAAAGTAAGTAAGAGGAATCATATACTATCTAAGGGGGATTCAACACAACCAATGACATGCAAATAAGAAGATGGATAGAGAAGATAACTCAAATCCTATCTTGAGGTAAAAGGGAGACTTCCCATTGTAGTGGGGGTATTATTAATGAGAAATTATGAAGGGGGAGTGGATTAAGGGTTAAAAGAGGTAGGTGAAAAAGAATAATTTCCATCATTTAAAGGGGTGATGGGTTTGGCCACAAGGATTCGATAACCATGCATTAAAATTGTGGATAAAACTACCCATGGTCTACACCCCATATGATGCATTGCACAGTAGGAAAAACCATGTGAAAACCATTCTCTTGGAATTGTTTCATTTTTACATGCTACACATGCATCGAAAATATTAGAAAAACCATGAAACAATGTATTCTAACCTCTAAAATAAATTTCATCATTCTCATACAGTTTTTCAACCTTAGGTTCATGGTTTTAAAAACTATGTGACACCATTATATGAATATAGGGTTTGGGTGCATGACTATCACTACTCGTGTGCTAACCATGAACCTCCCTTTGAATTTTAAAAAACAAAGAATTCAAACACATATACTCAAAAAACTCATTTGTGTTCCTAGGAAAACTTATGATCCTTAAAAATATTTTAGAAATAACACTTTTAAGCATTCTAGCTCTCATGAATTCCTTATGAATATCAATTTCCAATGTGGACCATCCACCAAATGAAAAACATAAATTCATTTAGAAATATCAATTTATCCAAAACAAGAGATCTTATACATTATGTGTGAAATAATAGAATAAATATAATTTATTAAATGATAATACATACTTAAATTCTTATTTTGATATATGAATGCTGATATATGAGATCCCCGAGTCATTAGGGTTCTACATGGCTTAGATTGATCAATGGATCCTTGAAATAAACACAATTTATATAATTAACGATTTCTTTAACAACCCATAAATATGATATTAATAGAAATAATTTCATTATTTTACATTCCAATGATCATTTGATATTAGGGATTTATATATTTATAAAAAATATTACATTAGAAATTGGAGACATCTGAATAGTAAAAAAGTTTTCCCATAAAAATAAGCATTCTGTTTACACCCATACTTCATTCATGACACCTTTTATTATTTCAAGATGAGCAAAAATTGAATTGTAAAACCTTTTTATAATTCCTACTCATATTATATCCTTTTAAAAAAATTTGAAAACATGATATGAGAAAAAAAAATATTAATAATGAACATAAAAAATATAGTAATCCTATTGGTGAAATGAAAACTTGAAAACACATTAAAATGGGTTCCTTTTTCCCAATAAATAATTATACACATTAATAAAATAGTTTTATATAATAAAATAAATATGTTCTCAAATAATATTTTTTTGAACGATTATTAATCATATGAAAACCAAGAAAAAATCTTGAAACAGATGTAAACTAATTAATACATTTTAAAACTTTCTCCTATAAAAGTACAGAACATTCATTACCACATGAAATAAAATGAATTTAATAAAAAACATTTTTCAAGAATAATATAGGTATCATGGAGAATAATTTTCAAAACCAATGTTCCATCAGGTTTAACCCCTGTTAGAATAAATGAATCCCATTTAATTCTATTGGAGTAATCAACCCATTTACCTCTATCCTTTTTCACCTTGAAAACTAAATCATTACCCAATTACATGGAGAGATATATCAGGATCACCCATAGTCAGGTGCTATATTAGTATGATCCATCATCAGCTATAATTATCTGTTATCATATAATTATTAAATTTTTAATCTTTTAATTTCTTATCATAAAATCCTTAAAATCCATTTGATCCTATAATAAAAACACTTGTCATTTTCACATAATAATAAATTGAAATATCAATTTATAACTACTAAAAAATAAAAAAAAATAAAATAAAAGAATAAATATGAAATAAATCTAAGAAAATTTTAACATATAGTTGAATATTTATAATAAAAATTAGATATGATGGTGGAAATGGGTGGTCAATCAGTATATGTTAAAAAATTGTATTTTTTTAACTTTTTAAAAAGTCAGATAAAAATAAAAATATTATTTGAAGAGATTAAATTTTCAAACTTTAAAAATAATATAGTAAATATTAAAAAATTATCTTTATACACATTTAAATCATAAATAACCACATTCTTGAAATATTTAAAATGTCCTCAATATGGAAAAAATGATTTGCGAGAAAATTTTTAAAATAATATTTTTTAAATAAAGTCCTTTACCAAAAGTCATGAGTAAATTTGTTCATATATATACTATCCTATATAAAAATTTATATTATTTTTTTACTTTAATAAGAACCTTTATTATTTTCTTTAGATTATCTTTATTTTTTAAAACAATACTATGCATTTTTTATTTACTAAAATGGTTCTGTTCACACTGGAAATTTTGAGAGCATTTTGTTTATAACCAAAAAATAACCATGATGAATTGAACATGATCACAATGTTTATGGATAAATTAAATTCAAATTAGCTAACATTTCATAATTATCATATTTATATATTTTATACAAATTTAAAACCAACCATGTAAGATGGTCTAGAAAAATGAACCATATCATTTCATGAAAATGGTAGTGTGTACGTACACATGCACGACATTTTCAATTTTGTACAAGGTTGAAATTAAATAAATTAGATAATGTTTTAATTTTCAATAATAATATATTTTTAAAAAAATTAATATTTATTTATTAGGTTCCTCTTTAAGATGATCCTTATAATATGGAAATGAAAAATGAATCACTTCACTTTGTGGAGGTTCTAGTCCACTTGTACACACAAGTGACATTGTTGTTGGACCTTATATAGAGTTATCTATATAAATATGAAATATAGAGGGGAGGGTTATTATTCATTTTAAAAAATTTATACCTAATAAAAATTTCCCATGTATTATTTATTTTAGACTTCATAATAGATGAATATGATTGATGTGTTCCAACAAATAAGAAATAGAAAAAAAATAAATAATAAAAAACACATGAATTTATATAGCAGTTTCGATAACTAAGATTATAGCCAAATACTCAATCCAATATAACGCTATAAGAGTACTAGTACCTTCTAAAGCACTGTCATGCCCTGGCCCCGGACTGCCACTGAGCTGGGGCGGAGCCGAAATAAAACATGGTGTGTATTATTTTATACAGAAAATATAAGATGAAAACACACACACATGTTCCACTAGAGAGGGTCGTTTTGGTTTAGGTCCTAGAGAATTAGATAAAATTATTAAATTCTTTTAAAAATTGGAAGAGAAAGAAACTCTACAAATCTGCCACCAAAAAAAGTGACTTAAATATATTTAAAATGTAAAAGAAAATAGATTGAAAACATAGGGTGAGCATATGAATGCCTAGTAAGGTGTTTTAAAATAATATAATATACCGATTGAAAACATTCTTTTAAAATTATTCATAAAACATTTTCTTAAGGATTATATAACCCATGTATCATAACATAGTATTTAGTCTAACAATTATAAGATCACATTTCACAGAATACTAACATTGTTACAAGGAAAGATGATTCAATTATAAGAATGCTCATTTAGAATAATAAGTAAAATAAATTCTAACATTAATAGGTATGACATGTTTATAAGAAAGTAAAAAATTTATAACTAAGGGTAGTACATAATCATATTTGAGAATAAAAATAATAACATCATTTTCATCCTTTACTACTATGAAACATACCCTGGATAATAAAACTATGAGTGCCGAATAATTAATAATCCATAAGCTTTTACTTCATTTTGATTCTCATAAACATAAGCTCTTTAACCAAGAATATTCTAATAGTCGAACGTTCTTCTAGTTATTTAAATTTCATAGTCATATTGAGGAAAGTGCATATATCAGACTGTGTCAAGGCCTCATGTCAAGACCATAAACTCTATGTGAAGGCCTCATGCCAGGGCCATAAATCATAATCGAGAAAGGCCTCGTCCTGTTCAATGTTTAGTTTGTCTCATGAGACGTACCGATGCATTGAGGGTCTATAGCATGCCGTAATCATCACATAATAAGTCTAATACATTCCACATTTCTATAAATCATTGTTCTCATACCACTTTGATATACTTATTACTTATGATTCCAAGTGTCACACATTACATGGTTTCATATTATTCAAAGTGTCCCATACCACCATGAATAATTCAATTTCATATTTCATATTTCATTCTCTATTCAATAAAATTCTATTTTAGTTTAGAATTTACATATAGAAAGTGAATCATGCATATCAATTTTAATAATAATAATATCAACTGCATGGCTATGGAAATAAATAGAATGCATGATAAGAATATTATAGCATATGTAATGATAACTAAAGAATTACAAGTTTGTCACATTAAATGAAAATCCCTAAAATCCATATTATGAATGTAAAAATTTTATATTTTAGAATCCACAATTCTAAAATTAGGATAATTGAAATTAATATTTAAAACACATGCTGATAAATGGGCATATTTAATTGATCATAATGATTGAAAAAATTTATTGCAGTGGATTCAAGTGTTTTAGAACAATAAATAAATTATCTTCTTATTCTATGAATATTAGGAAGGCATACACAAGGGTGACTATTATTCTTGTTTAAATGTGGGTTAAAAATTATATGTACTATAATATAAATTGTATACAAAATATTTTTTCAAAAACACATGGTTTAATAAATTATTATAAATATCATACATCCCTCATACATAATAAAATCACAAAAAATAATTTTTTATGCAAACACAACCAGTTTATGATTAAAACCCAAAAACGCATATACATGTATCCATACATTCATATGTAAGAGTTTTTACCAAAATATAATTATTTACATTTTAAAAAACTACTTAATCATTGAATCTCAATTAATAGGAGTCTTAATTTTGAGTATAATAGACGTTTATCTAAACCTGTATGAATAAATATATATATATATATATATCCAATTATATAATGTGTTTATAAAAGATCATACATCATATGTGTAATGACACTTCTATATTTAATACACATTATCAACATTAGGTAATCATGGGTGTATAAATTAAAAAACATGCAACTAAATATAGAATGTTTTGTTATTGAAATATGTGCACATATATATACTTATATATATATATATTTCAATTTTATAGAATCACAAAACCACCCAAATACTTTTCTTCAAAAATAATTAAGAACTACATGTAGGATCAAGGACTCATCATTTTAGAAGGTAACAATATGTCATATTCTTAACCGTATACATATATACATATATAACTATATAAATTTATATATATATATATATATAAACCCAAACCATATCAAAAGAAGGAAACATAGAACCCTTATATGTTTTGAGGAGGAGAGGTCCCAGGAAACGTGATGGAGGCTTGAGAACAAGAAAAACTGATGGGTTTTATAGTGCAATGGGATATTTATAAACTATAATATACATTAATTACATATAATGTCATTAAGGCAATTTTTTTTGGAAAAATATGGCCCACTCAGTTTATAAAATGACTGAGAGTGAGTCTTTGTAGAAAACGAGAACAAGGGAGGGTCCACTAGATTCACGGTTGGAAATAAACAATAGAATAAAGGGTAAATACCCACTGAGGCAGTGTAGATAGAAGAAGAAGAAGGAGATTGGGAAGAATATCTAGAAAATAAATGGACGGTGGATATTAACGATGGGAAGATCCAGCCGTGGAGGGGAGTCTGTGAATTTTAAAATGATGTCGACTATCTAGATTCGATCATGACTCAATCCGATGGTTGTGGTAAGGAATAAAGATTTTAAATGACTCAGAATACCACGTTTAGATTGACATAGATCAGATGGAACACAATAACATGGAGATATACCGAGGCTACTAAGAATCAAGGACCAAACCAAAATGGACGGCTCCAGTTGCGCGCGACGCGATCTAACAACGTCAATACAGTCTTGGATGATTTCCGCCATCCTACATTGAAACGAGGGATTTTCTTGCCTCCCTTATATGCCCGAGACTCTGATCCATTGATCAAATTACTCCCTATCTCCTCTCGCTACTACCCCATACCATGTTCTTATACGAGTTGTATCTTGCACCCACCCACACCATTGTGTTTCCCCACACAGTGGCACACTCTGGATCATTCACTGGTGCCTGTGTAAATTGAGGGAAAGCCATACTTCTCATGCACACTAGTTTTCATGCACCCTGCGTGCACACCACCCCTGGGCCATCGCCAGGGGGTTGTGTTAGATTCCCATTAGGGCCTAGAGGGATAACACAAGGTGGCCCTCAACTGGGTGGGGTACTCACCGATATTTCAGCTGAGTAAATATTTGTCTTTTCTTAAGTATATATAGGTATCCTAAAAATATAAATTCATTACTATAACTTTATTATTTTCCTTAGTCTTACAAAACAAAAAGTTATGAATCATGGTTTAATAGTTCATAAAGAAAACCTTATATTATTTTCTAAAGAAATCAAAAACACATTTTAGTTAAGATCTTGGTTTAAACATCAAGAATAAAGATATTTATATAATCTTTCAACACATTTGAAATATTTAAAAAGTATTTGATATCCATACATCATTTGATAAAATACTAGGTGTAGATAAAATATTTATAAAAAAGTGTTTATATGTTTTATAAGTTATAATTACAATACATACATTAAATATTATAGAAAAATAATTATACCTAGGTATTTTAAATTGATCCACTAGAATGACCAATAACTATAATTATAGCCGTTATAAACTCAAAAGTCTCTTAAGGGTCAATGGTCAAATTGAGGCCTTATATAAACATGTATTAGGGTGTTCCATATTCAATACATCTTAGTGAAAATAGTTCTCGTCATACCATTGATTCTCAATACAAATGTTGTGGTTATGGTCGTGATTGTTTTTGTTCTGACTGAAATGAAGGATCTTCTATATTTACTGGGTCTCATTATTGTGTTTTGTGGCCTCCCAGTAGCTCTGATAGGGATTTTAGTGGATATTCTTGATTAATATGGTTTCTATTGATCTTGTTGTAATGTAAACACTTCTGTGTTTTAATTAAATAAAATTTCTAGTTTTAAGTTTGCAAGTTCTATTTGGATAACATGTAAATTAAACAGAGTAAAACCATAATATTACTTTTACATGTGAAAAGGTTTGGGGTATCACATTATTCCCCCATACAAGAAATTATGTCCTCACAATTCTAAAACTCTCGTACACAACCCACTAGAAAAACCGTACTCACATATCACTCCTGAGGTCCCGTTTGCGGAAACACCCCTAAGGGTAGGGTGCTAACGACCTCAGGTGGATTCCTAAGGAAGAGTTAAGATGTACAATTTCCATGTACCAGATACACTATGAGAAGATAAGGATGAACCTGTGCCTAAAGCACTCATCCTTCCAAAGAGTGTCATGATAGGTGTGGATGTCAGAGATTTTAGAGTGGATTAAATCCATATAAATCCCACGCACCACATCGTGCTAGAAAATATTTTTGTTGTAGAGTTTTCCATACATACTAAAAAAAGGAACAGGAAAAGGTAGGCTTCTCTATGGTCACCATTTAAAGCATCTTCTACAATCTTACCTACTGCTCGGAAGTTATCTGTCAAAGTGAAACATAGAAAAAGGGCTTCATGATACTTACATCTTTGCATATATTTGGAAAAATGTGCATTTTCAATATGGTAATAGGCATGATTTTTTCTTAGATAAATACAGAGAATGTTTGGTAGGATCTAAAAATTATGGAGTATTTTACAATCCACATTTAGGTTTGAAAAGGGATGGTATTCTTTGGAGCATGTCTTGACAATTTTAACCTATAACAGTTCAGTAGGAAGTGATAAAATATTGGTTGGGGAACCCACGTATTCTATCTATAAATTTCCAAAGACATGTTTTATTTATTAACACATAATAACAATAAGACAAATGAGTTATTAGTAAGAAATATTAATGTACTAAGACATAACATCATCTAATTTTAAAAAGTTAATAAAACCACATATGTTACATAACTACTTTCTTCCTCTCACAAATCACATGTGTGGATTTTCTAATATCCTCTAAGATGTCTCTACATAGATACCACCGATGATAGGGATTTCACCAGTTCTTAGACAAACGAACTCCCACTGTGGTTCTAAATTCATCTATCTCCTTTGTCTAGATGCAATGTGTAAAACTAGGATCAACCACATGTGGACATCTAATGTTCATATTGATTGAAGAATGTCTTGTATCAGGATGAGCGACATTGGTAAGAACATGACGTCAGAAATGTAAATGGGTAGTCTCATTCTAAAGGGCTTAAAATTCAATAACTATACCATGGAGACCTTAGGTCAAAATTTGAAATAGGTACACTGCTCATAGGTCACCCTCTTGGGCAACCTCTTTGAATTCCTCTAGAGAAAATAAATTATTGGATAGGGTAAAAAAATTAATGATACCCTAAAAGTATTTCAATTTTCATGAATAGAATGGGAGTTGAACATTCATCATGATAAAATAGACGAACTCTGACCTTCAGTGAAGATGGAGTACACGAGGACAATTAGACACACAATTGTGGCTTTTTCATAATAAACAAATATTTTTAAATGTCTCGTAGTTTTTGACATATGATTTTCCCACTATGGTATCTAATATTTCTGTTGGAAGAGACAATAGAATGATTCACCAACCATATGAAGACTGTAAATAAAATACTACATAGTAACACAAAACCAAATTTTTAGTACAGTTCTAATTTTAGAGGGTTTTCTAAACGAATCCTTTGATACCAACTGTCATGCCCTGAACCTGGACTGCCCTTGAGCCAGTGCGATGATGAAATAAAACATGGTGTATATTTTTTTATATAAAAAAAGATAAGATGAAAACACACAGCCACAAGTTCCACTAGTGAGGGTCATCTTGGTTTAGGTCATAGAGAATCAGATAAAATTTCTACATTTATTTCAAAATTGGAAGATAAAGATACTCCACAAAGCATCCACAGACCAAAGTGACTTAAATATAATAAACCTGTGAAATAAAACATATTGAAAATGTAGGGTGAGGATGTGAATATCTAGTAATGTAACACCCCAATATTCCACGATACGCTTCTCTTTCAATAATCCAATAGCTTGCATTGTACGCAAGTTCGAGATTCTAACACACCACAACCAATAAAAATACCCATTATGAATATTAATACCCACTTTTTAAAAGTATATAAATTTTATATTTCAAAATGGACTTCATTTTTAGATTCTGAATATCGAAATTAGCCTATGTTGAATTTTAGGTATTTTCCTGAGAACATACAATTTTCGATGAATAGTGAAAAATACTTAAAAACATATTTTTTAATCAAAATAATTTATAGCAATAAATTATACGATTGAGTGGTTTTAAAGTATAATTAGATTATATTTTAAAGGTTTTATCCAATGGTGGTCATTATAATTAATTTCACTTTGAAATTGGACATAAACAATTGTCAATATTTTTATATATATTGTTTCATAAAAACACGCTATTTGTTGTGAGAAATGGAATTAATTATTAAATTAATTAATTCAAGTTATATGTTTTGAGTTTTTAAAAAATAGAAATCATTTTATAATTAGGAATATCAAATATATCTTAGGGTTAATTTTTGGTATTTTTCTGAAAAACTTCATTTTTTGATGAATAGTGAAACAACTAAGTGGAGGTTAAAAAACTAGTTTTTATTTTAAATGAAACTTTACCACATCTGTGAATTGAATTTCAAAAATTTTTTATACATGGTTGTCATTAATAAGTAAAATGTGATTCAATGGGATGAAAATAATTTTTGGTGAATAGTAACTTATAAGTTTTATTAATCGCGATTAAAGGTAATTAGTGTAATTTAAGGTAAATATAATGTTATAATAATATGAAATTACATTTACACTTGTCTTACCCTTATTGGATTAGTCATGGCCGACCATGAAAATCCATGGGTCAACTTGGGGACCCCATGGTGCCACTTGGGTAAGAAAATGACATTAATGACTTTTTATTTAAAGTTAAAATAAAATTGTCACAAACATGTGTTGTTTTACTAAAACAATTATTACATGGGGTTATATAAGTTAACTTTTTGACTATAAAAATTCATTGGATTGCTGAAATGATTTCTTACATCATGGTAATGCAGCGATTACCACATTAATGAATGATTTAAATAAAATGAAAAGATAAGGTAAAATCAAAGACTTACGCTTATATAAAGCCTATTGGATGATTGGATTTCGAACCCTTATCACCTTATACTAGAAATATAATATTATGGGACCTTTAAAATCCGAAAATCATTTCATAATAATGAAACATTTCATGACTTTCCAAGAGTGTCCCTCCTATCCTCTTATAAAAGGCCCCAACCCCTACCACCTTGTTCACATCATCAAAGCCTTTTGGCTCAGCCAACCTCTGCCCAAATACCCTCTCAACATTCCTACCTTCATCCTAGAAGTCGTACCTTAGGCAGAAAGCTCTTCAAGAAACCAGTTTTCTTCAAACCGAGGGGAGTTACCCGATTTAAAAGTAATGTCTTCTCTTATGTTGTTTTGTATTAATTTTCTTTTCCAACCCCCTAACCTCTTTTTATTCTTTTATTTTATAACAAAAACAGTATAATAAATATAATTGGATGTTATTATGAGAAGTATTTTATTTACACTTACACACAACTGCGTATAATGGTTAAAGAACATACTGTTTCTGTGGGTGGCGAATTACTGCCTCACGAAAGGATTATTGTTCAACCTTCTTTTAAAACCTCTCATGGTGGGAATTAAGATGTCATTATATTTATATATGATATATATTATGTTTATTCTTTTCTTATGAATTTTTATTTTTCATTTTTGTCAGACCTTTATGAATTCCATTATGGGTAAACGCGATAATTTCATTTTTGGAAGTGCGGACTACCACCCCTTCAAAGTGATTTGAATCGTTAATGCCATATGTGAGACATGTAAATGATAGAGTAAATGATATTATATATGATTTTATAATGTAATTATAATATAACTTTGTATCATTATGATTTCATTCTATTAAATATGAAATAGAAATGAAAGTAGTGTTCATGCGTACGTACGACTTACCGTCTCCATGAACGGTGCATTTCATTTCTTACCTCTAAATTATATATAATATTATAAATGAATGTATATACTGGATATGTATGATATAAATTATATCTACATCATGAATATAATTCTGGATTTAATGAATATTTTACAACATGAACAACTTGTAATTATAAGAAGTTTATTTTTGACTCAAGTACCAACGATCGACAAAATGACGGTTATTAACTTAAATAATTATATAATGTTCATAACATGGTAATAAGTGATATAAAAGGAATAATGAAATTGAAAAAGGTTTTTAACAAAGTAGAAATTAACTATAGTTTATTATTAAGGAGATTAAAGAACGATCAATTCAAGTCGTACACGAGGTAAGGGACTTCGTCTCAATCTTCTTTCATTGAGGCATATTTTGTTTTAATACAAGACATTCTTTTATATGGTGTATAAACCCCTTTGAATTTTATGATTATTCAAAAGGAATATTTTTTATAGAAGTGTTATACTAAATGACAAAAGGGAATGTTTTTTTTGTCGTACGTATGCGTCGACAACGACTTCTCCGCCGCTGTGACCTCTATTTGAGTTTTGGCTTCCTCTACAAGCCATACCTTTTATTAAATGAAAAATAAATACCATGTTTTAATTTTCTATTATTTTAGTAATGAAAATGGTTTTGATAATGTTTTTATTATATCAATGTGTTGTATTGATATATTGTGTTTGAAATGTGGAGATTTTATGTTTCCTTTATGCATGTTTTATGTGATATGATTATGTTATGGTTTATGATATGTTTAAACCTTTTCATATAAGGAATTCATTGGACTTAATATGTGACAGTTGGAGCCCGTTATAGCTCCTCGATGGATCGATGAATCTCATGAGACAAACTAGTGTCTTGGCACGAGGCCTTGACAAAATATTATTTGTAGTCTTGGCATGAGGCCTTGGCTACGTGGTTATGAGAGTCTGGCATTATGCATTCCATCATTATGAAAGTGGTTATTGATATTGCATATGATTATTCGACTAGTAGAATATCCATGTGAGTAAGTAAATTGAATTATTTCATTTCACTTTTTCCATATTATGCTAAATTTCAGGTTTAAAATGATTTTGTTTTATTTATACATTGCCTTAAATGTTTATGTTTATTTATGAAAGTTTCCGCTATATTGTTATCCTTACTGAGCATTTGAGCTCACCCCTTTCTATGTTTTATTTTTCCAAGGATGTGAAGAAATATTCTATGACTGACTACAGGGATAGTCTGAAGGGGATATGAGTGTGGACTATGGGGACTATGTTATTTTGATTTTTCAATTTATGATGTAATGTAACATTTATGAATGTATCTATTGTTTCCAATGCAACTAAACTAATCGGTCTTTCAAGACATGATCTTTTGTGATCATTCCAAAGTTACATAATAATGCACCGACTCTGTGTAACTGGGGTCGGGGCGTTATAGTTGCTTTCAGAGGGAGGTGAATACTAATATTGGAAGGTAGATTTAGATAAAATCTGATTATAGAACATAGCCCTAAGATATACATTGAGGATTAGTATAACAGAATTCCCTAGAATTTTCGTATTTTAGTGATTTTGTGAGTTTTCTGAGAAATACAACCTTGTCTGGATAGGAGAAGGTAGAGGTGGCTCTGGCACAGATGTACCTAAAGGTAAAACCCGAAAACACAGCTTTGATCTAGACTCGAATGAGAACTGGTGCACGAAAACGGGCCTTGCTGCACTTTTGGCTATAACACTCCTGGGGGATATGCTTTGGATAATTCTCATTTTCATTACAAACCATTATGAAGGGTTTATGAGTATATAATTTCTCAAAGAAAACATTTTTATGATTATGGATTATATCCATAAACTTTTCAATTTATGTTAAGTGTTTTACAAGTATGAAATTATGTATTTTGATTCATAAACAGATTTAGTTTATGCCATTGTTTAGAAATTGTGCCTAGTGGAAGGAATGGAAACTGTATCAATGGACACACTCCATGTAGGGATTACCCTCTTGCTTAAGATAATTATAATGGAGTTGGTGATACAACTGGTGCTGATAAGCTTATCACTATACTGGAACAACTAAATCAGGTTATGAATAATAAACTTACTAGTATAGAGCACCCTGATCCGGGATGTGGTGGATCATTGTTAGACTGCTTCATGAGGAAACAACCACCAACATTCAATGGGAGTAAAAATCCCTTGATAGTTGAGAAATTGATAAATTCCCTAGAGAAAATATTTCAGGATTTGGGGAGTAGTGAAAGGGAAAAGGTTATCATGGCAGTTTACTGCCTCACTGGAGATACTGATCAATGGTGGTCATTGATTCAAAACACAAAGGAAGATGATGAGGTATTAAATATGGAATACAGGGAGTTAAAAGATATTTTCTTAGAAAAATACTATCCTCGTGACCATCGAGAATATATGGAAAGGCAATTTCTGATTCTGAGACAAATGGGGGATCATAATGTCACAAAGTATGAGGCCAACATTACAAGGTTAGCAGGGTATGTTGCAGATTATATACATAACCCAAGAAGTAAGACTAGTCATTTATTTTATGGTTTAAAACCATTTCTTCGTCGAGCATTGGTCTCACAATACTTTTCATTATACGAAGACATTGTCCCATGTGCTATAAATACGGAAAATTCGTTTTCTAAGTCTTACGACGTTAAAGAAAATAAAGAGAATAAGAGAACGATGGAACAAGAGATAAGTAAATGGAAAAAGGGAAAGAATGATTTTCCATTATGCGTTAATTGTGGGAAGAATCACCCTGGTACTTGCCTAAAAGGAATGATAGTTTTTTATAAATGTGAAGAAAAAGGTCACCAGGCTCGTGATTGCAAGGGAAAGAAAGAGGCTGTCAATGTTGAATGCTACAATTGTAGGGAAATGGGGCATTATGCAAATGAATGTCCTAAGTGTTAGGGAAACGTACCTTTGAAAAGTCCAAGGGATCAATGCCAATCATATGATGTTACTACAGATGAATTTGAATAACTATTGTATTTTTTTGATTCAAGAACTATATTATGGTTATTTGAATAATGTGATATATATAAGGATTGTATTGTAGTAATTTTTGTTTTTATTATGGATTTAATATGATGAAGGTAATCATATTTTTAGTTTGTGACAATAGTATAATCTTTACTTTGTTTGGGTAATATGTTGTTACAATTGATTTTGGAATTAAGATACCTTTTAGAGAAAGTATGGACATTGGTATTTTGGATTACTATAAAGGTTGGAATGGATTATGTTTAACTTTGAATAGTATTATTCAAGGTTATAACATTTCTTATTATTTTTTTCGAATATTATAATACTATAGTGTTAGGAAAAGGACAACCTGCAGGTCAGGGGAAAACCCATTGCGTCGGACAAAGCTCTAGGAATCCAACCCACAACAATAGTGTGACAAGTCTTTATTAGCTACCACTAGCCTACAGGAAGTCCCTGGTTATTAAGAAATAGTGTTCATATTCTAAATGGTATGTTTTAATATTTGTAACCTTGTATGATTAGGATAAATATAATATTTGAGTTCTATTACCTTTTGGAGGGAATGATGGGTTTGAGGTAAAAATTTATTAATGAACGAAAGTCTACATGACAAGTAAGTATATTTCCTTTGGTTCTTTGTAAATCTCCTAAATAATTTCCTCACCATTATGAAAGGTAACGTAAAACAAAAATGTTGTCGGTTAACTTTTCCAACATGGGAATCAATGACCGTTTAACCAATCACAAGTTTGTGATTTTCTTGTAGTTAACTTTCTCCTAATCCTTTTTTCTACAAATCTCCATCTGACCATGATGGTTTGTTTCTCTTCCATATCCATGTTTTCATATTATCCTAGTATGGGCTATCTTGGGTGACCATTGTACTTCTCTTTCTTTCTTTTAAATTTATATTTTTATTAACCTTATTTTTGATGTGGGTTTTCCACAAAGGTATTTGCTACATTCAACCTTTTATTTTCAAAGAACAATTTCAATTTGAAAGGATGAAATTTATTGAGGGAGGGGAGAATGGAACATCCCAAGCTTCCAAGATACACTTCTCTTTTAATAATGCAATAGCTTGCATTGTACGCAAGTTCTAGATTCTAACACACCGCGACCAATCAAAATAAACGTTATGAATAGTAATACCCACATTTTGAAATTATATAAATTTTTTATTTCAAAATGGACTTCATTTTTGGATTCAGAAGAACAAAATTAGCCCATGTTGAATTTTTTGTATTTTTCGGAGAACATCCAATTTTCGATGAATAGTGAACAATACTTAAAAACAATTTTTTAATCAAAATAATTTATAGTGATAAATTATACGATCTAGTGGTTTTAAAGTATAATTAGAATATATTTTAACGTTTTTATCAAATGGTGGTCATTATAATTAATTTCACTTTGAAATTGGACATAAACAATTGTCAATATGTTGATATATATTGTTTCATAAAAACATGCTAATTGTTGTGATAGTGGGAATTAATTATTAAATTAATTAATTCAACTTATATGTTTTGAATTTTGTAAAATAGACATCGTTTTTTAATTAGGAATATCAAATATATCTTAGGGTTAATTTTTGGTATTTTTCTGAAAAACTTCAATTTTTGATGAATAGTGAAACCACTAAGTGGTGGTTAAAAAACTAATTTTTGGTTTAAATAAAAATTTACAACTTCTATGAATTGAATTTAAAAAATCTAATATACATGGTTCTCAAAGTATGAAAAATGTTGTTCAATTAGATGAAAATAATTTTTGCTGAATAGTAACTTTTAGGTTTTATTAATCGCGATTAAAGGTAATTAGTGTAATTTAAGGTAAATATAATGTTATAATAATATGAAATTACCTTTACACTTGTCCTACCCTTATTTTACGAGTCATGGCCAACCAAGAAAATCCATTGGTCAACATGGGGACCCCATGGATCCACTTGGATTAGAAATTGACATTAATAACTTTTTATTTAAAATAAAAATAAAATTGTCACAAACATGTGTTGTTTTACTAAAACAATTATTACATGGGGTTATAAAAGTAATCATTTCGACTATAAATATTCATTAGAAAGATAAAATGATTTCCTACATCATGGTAATTTATCGATTACCTCATTAATGAAAGATTTAAATAAAATGAAAAGATAAGGTAAAATTGAAGACTTACACTTGTATAAAGCCTATTGGATGGGTGGATTTTGAACCCTTATCACCTTATCCTCGAAATACATTATTTGGGGACCTTTAAAATCAGAAAATCATTTCATAATAATGCATCATTTCATGAAATTCCAAGAGTTCCCCTCCTCTCCTCTTATAAAAGGCCCCCTCCTCTCCTAACTTATTCACACCATCAAATACTTTTTGCTCGAACAACCTCTGCCAAAATACCCTCTCAACATTCCTACCTTCATCCTAGAAGCCTTACCTTAGGCAGAAAGCTCTTCAAGAAACAATTTTGTTTCAAACTGAAGAGAGTAATATGAAATTACTTGTACACTTGTCATACCCTTATTGGATGAGCCTTGTCCGACCAAAAAAATCCATGGGTCAACATGGGGATCCCATGGAGCCACTTGCATAATAAAATGACATTAATAAATTTTTATTTAAAGTAAAAATAAAATTGTCACAAACATGTGTTGTTTTAGTAAAACAATTATTGCATGGGGTTATATAAGTTAACCATTCGACAATATATATTAATTGGAATGCTAAAAATATTTCCTACATCATGGATTTTTTTTTAATTTTTAGACATTAAATAAATAAATTTATTTGTGAAACCATGATGATACAGTGATTATCTCATTAATGAACGATTTAAATAAAATGAAAAGATAAGGTAATATCTAAGACATAAACGTGTCTAAAGCCTATTTTATGGGTGGATTTCGAACCCTTATCACCTTATCCACGAAATATATCATTGTGGGACCTTTAAAATCCTAAATCATTTCATAATAATGTAACATTTCATGACTTTCCAAGAGTGCCCCTCCTCTCCTCTTATAAAAGGCCCCCACCTCTACCACCTTATTTACACCTTCAAAGCCTTTTGGCTCATCCAAACTCTGACAAAATATCCTCTCAACATTCCTCCATTCATCCTAGAAGCCTTACTTTAGGCAGATTTATCTTCAACAAACCATTATGGTTCAAACCGAGGGGAGTTACCCGATTTAAAGGTAATGTCTTCTCTTATGTTGTTTTGTTTTATTTTTCTTCTCCAACCCCCTAAACTAATTTTATTATTTTCTTTTGTAAAAAAAATAGTATACTAAATATACTTGTATGTTTTTATTAGAAGGATTTTTTTTACACTTACATACACCTTCGTCTAATGGTTAATGTACATACTGTTTCTGTGGGTGGCAAATTACTGCCTCACAAAACGATGATTGTTCAGCCTTCTTTTATCACCTCTCATGGTGGCCATTTAGATGTAACTATATTTATATATGATATATATTATGTTTATGTTATCCTTATGCTTCTGTATTTCTCATTTATGTCATTCCATTGTGATTTCCATTATGGGTAAACACGATAATTTCATTTTAGGAAGTGCAGACTACCACCCCCTCAAAGTGATTTGAATCGTTAATTAGATATGTGGGACGTATAAAGGATGGAGTAAATGATATTATATATGATATTATACTATAATTATAATATACATTTGTATCATTATGATTTCATTCTATTAAATGCGAAATATAAATGAAAGTAGCGTTCATGCGTACATATGGCTTACAGTCTCCATGAACGGTGCATTTCACTTCTTACCTCAATATGTTATGTAATATTATAAATGAATGTATATAATGGATATGTATTATTTATATGATATCTACATCATGAATATAAATCTGGATATAATGGATATTTTACCATAGGAAGAACTTTTAATTATTAGAAGTTTATTTTTGACTCAAGTACCAAAGATCGACAAAACGACAGTTATTAACTTAAATAATTACATAATGTACATAACATGGTAATAAGTTATATAAAAGGAATAATGAACATGAATAAGCTTCTTATGCATGTATAAATTAACTCTAATTATTATTAAGGAGATTAAAGAATGATCGAGTCATGTCGGAAATGAGTTAAGCGACTTCGTCTCAATCTTCTTTCATTGAGGCATATTTTGTTTTAATACGAGACTTTCTTTTATACGGTGTATAAACCCCTTTTACTTTTATGTTTATTCAAAAGGAATCTTTTTTATATGAAGTGTTTTACTAAATGAAAAAAAGGGAATGTTTTATTTTCATACATATGCGGTGACAACGACTTCTCCGACACCGTGGCCACTATTTGAGTTTCGGCTTCCTCTACAAGCCATAACTTTTTTTAAATGAAAAATAAATACCATGTTTAAATTTTATAATATTATGGTATTGAAAATACTTTTGATAATTTTTTTATTATATCAATGTGTTGTATTGATATCTTGTGATTGAAATGTGGAAATTTTATGTTTCATTTATGCATGTTTTATGTGATACGATTATGTTATGGATTATAATATGTTTAAACCTTTTCATATAAGGAATGAATTTGACTTAATAAGTGACAGGTGGTGCACGCTATAGCTCATCGATGCATCGGTAGGTCTCATGAGACAAACTAGTGTCTTGGAACGAGGCTTTGACAAAATTTTATTTGTAGACTTGCCATGCGGCCTTAGCTACATGGTTATGATAGTCTGGGATTATGCATTCCATCATTATGAAAGTGGTTATTTGTATTGCATGTGATTATTCGACTAGTAGAATATCATTGTAAGTAAGTAAATGTCATTATTTCATTTTAATTTTGAAATATTATGATAAAGTTCAATTTTAAAAGGCTTTTGTTTTATTTATACATTGACTTAAATGTTTATGTTTATTTATGAAAGTTTCTGCTATATTGTTATCCTTAGTAATATCTGAGCTCACCCCTTTCTATGTTTTATTTTTCCCTGGATGTGAAGAAATATTTTATGAATGAACTGCAGGGATAGTCTGAAGGGGATATGAGTGTGGAATATGGAGACTATGTTATTGTGATTTTTCACTTTATGATGTAATGGAACATTTATGAATGTATGTAGTGTTTCCAAGGATACTAAACTAATCGGTATTTCCAGTGTTGATCTTTTGTGATCATGCCCAAGTTACGTAATAATGCACCGACTCTGGGTAAATGGGGTCAGGGTGTTACAAGTAAGGGGTTTTAAAATAATATAATATACCAATAGAAAACATTCCTTTAAAATTATTCATTATCTACTTTCTTAAGTAATGATGTGACACATTCATCCTTACATAGCATTTCGTTTATGAATTATAAGAGCACATTTCATGGAATAATATTAGAGTTACAAGGAAACAAGATTCAATTATAAACATGCTTGTTTAGAATAATAAGTAAATGAAATTATAAATTTAATATCTATGATATGTGAATAAGCAAGTTCAATATTTATAACTAAGGGTAGTACATGATCAGTGTTGCGAATAAAAATAATAAATTCATTTTCATCCTTTACTACTGTGAAACGTAAACTGGCTAATAAATCACTGAGTGCTGAATAATTGATAAGCCATAAGCTTCTACTTAATTCTGATTTTCATAAACAAAATCTCTTTAGTCGGGAATATTATTCTAGTCAAAAATTCTTCTTGTTAATTAAATTTCATAGTCATAATGTGAAATGTGCATATACAACACTATATCATGGCCTTGTGCCAAGACTATAAACTATGTGTCAAGGACCCATGCCAATACAATAAATCATAATCGGGAAAGACCACAGCCTATGCGATGTCTAGTTTGTCTCATTAAACCTACCAATGCATCGAGGGGCTATAACGGGTCCCACCTATCACATAATAAGTCAAGTGCATTCCTCATTTCTATAATGAAAAGTGCTCATACCGATTTTATTTAATTATTTCTTATCATTCCAAGTCTAAAACATTACATGGTTTCTTATTATTCAATGTGTCCCATAACACCTTGAATAATTTATTTTCTCATTTAATATTATTCAAAGTATCCCATAACACATTGAATAATTTACATTATGTTTTCCATAAAATACCATTTCCGTTTAGCATTTACATATACAAAGTGAATCATGCATATCAGTGTTAATTATAATACTATCAACTACACGGCTATGACAATAAATGAAAAGTATGACAATAAGATTATATCATATGTAATGAAAACTAATGAATTACATGTTTGTCACATAAAACGACAGTCCCTAAAATTCATATTATGAATGTAAATATTTTCTATTTCAGAATTAAAAATTCTAAAATTAGGATAATTTCCATTCATATTTAAAACACATTCTCATAAATGGGCATATTCAACATAACTTAATGATTGAAAAAATTAAATTTGGTGGATTCAAGTGCTTTACAACAATAAATAAATTATCTCATTCTTCTAAAAATATTTGGAGGTCATAAACAAGGGTGATTATTTTTCTTATTTAAATATGGGTTAGAGGTTATACATTCTATAACAAAATGTTTGTAAATAATATTTTATCAACCAACCCATGGTTTAATAAATTATTATGAACATTATACATCCCTTATACATAATTAAATCATTAAAAATTGGTTTTATGCAAACATAAGAAGTTTTTTATTAAAACCCAAAAATGCATATACATGTAGCCATACATACATATATAAGAGTTTTATACAAAAATATAATGATTTACATTTTACAAAACTACTTAAACATTGATGCTCAATAAATATGAGTATAAATTTTGAGTATAATAGAGGTTTATCTAAACCTGTTTGAATAAATATATATAACTGATTGTATAATGTCATTATAAAGGATCATACATTATATGTGTAATGACACTTGTGTATTTAAAACACTTTGGGAACATTTTTTTATCATGGGTTTATTAATTTCAAAACGTGCTACTAAATATAGAATGTTTTGGTAATGAAATATTTGCACCTATATATGCTTATATATATTTTTTAATTTTATAGAATCACAAAACCTAACACATCTTTTCTCGATAAAGAATTAAGAACTTCATGTAGGATTAAGGACTCATCATTTTAGAAGGAAACGATAGGTCATATTATTAACTATATACATATATATATATATACATAAGTGTTTCCATTTATGTGTGTGTATATATATATATAAACCCAAACTGTATAAAATCAAGGAAACATAGAAACCTTATATGTTTTGAGGAGGATGAGAGGTTTGAGGAAATGTTATTGAGGCTTAAGAAGAAGGACGACTAAGGGTTTTTTGGGTCACAAAATGTTGTTTATAAACAATATTAAACATTAATTATATAGAATATCTTTATGGACACTTGATGGAAAACTGAGGCCTACTCAATTTGTACATTGGCCGATGGTGAGTCTTTGTGGAAAAAGAGATCAAGGGAGGGTCCACTGGAGTCCCTGGTGGAGATAATCAAAAGAAGAAAGTGGAAATACCCACTCGTGGAGTGCATGTGGATAAAGAAGAATAAGGCGATGAGGAAGAATATATAGAAAATAAATGGACGGTGGGGATTAACTGAGGGAAGATCCATCATTGGAGGTGAGTCTGCAGAATTTAAAATGAGATGGAAGGTCCAGATTAAATCGTGACTCGATTTGATGTTTGTGGTAAGACGCATTGATTTTAAAAGACTAAGATGACTATGATTAGATCATGATGGATCAGATGGCGCAAAAAAATAGAGATATATACTGCCGCTGCTAGGATTCGAGAACCAAAACAAAATGGATGGCTCTGATCGCGTATGATGTGATCTAATGGAATAGATGTGATCCCGACTAATTTTCACCTTCCCACATCGAAATGGAGGGAGATTTTTGCCTCCCCTATAGGCTCAGGACTCTGAGAAATCACTCATATTACTCCCTCTCCCCTTCTGGTACTGCCTTATACTAATTTTTTCTGCAGTCACACTCCTGTGCCCACCTGCGCTGCCATTCTGCCCCGGACGGTGGTGATCTCAAGTCCTTGCACAAACACCCATGCATGATGAGGCCAATCCATGCTTACCATTCAAGCTAGTTACCACACTCCATGCATGTGTACCACCCTCTAGGCCATCACCAGGGGGTTGTATAAGAATCCCATCAGGTCCTCGAGGGATGCCACACGGTGGTCCTCAGATAGGTGGGGTACTCACCTATATTTTAGCTAAGTAAATATTTTTTTAAGTATATATAAGTATATTCTATATATTAATTTCATACTATAACTTCAATATTTTCCTTAGTTTTATAAAACACAAAGTTTTAACTCATGGTTTAGTACTTTATAATGAAATGTTTATATTAATTTTACAAAAATCAAAAACTTATTTCAGTTAAGACCTTGGTATAAATATCATGAATTAAAATATATATAAAATCATTCAACACATTTTAAATATTTGAAATGTATTCAAAATCCATCCCTCATTTGAAAAAATACTAATTGTAGATAAAATATTTATAAAAAGAGTTTATATGTTTAAAAGTTATAATTTCAATACGTACATTAAATATTTTGTAAAACTGATTATACCTAGGTATTTTAAATTGATCCTCCAGAATAAAAAATGGCTATAATTATAGCCTTTAGAAATTGAGGCCTTATATAAACATTTATTAGGGTGTTCAATATTCAATACCACTTGGTGAAAAATGGTTCTCATCATACCACTGATGCTCAGTACAACTGTTGTGGTTATTTTCTTGATTTTTTTCATTCTGACTGACCCAAAGGATCTTCTCTATTTATGGGGACTTGTTATTTCATTAGGTGGACATCCAATAGCTCTAATAAGTCATTTTCTGGGAATTTTTGGTTAGTATGGTTTCCTTTGATCTATTTGTAATTTAAACACTTCGGTGTTTTAATTAAATTAAATTCCTTCTATTTTGTTTTCATGTTTTTTCAGATAACATGTAAATTAAATAGAATAAAACTATAATATTACTACTACATGTAAAAAAGGTTTGGGGAATCCTAATCACAGGAAAACAAAAATAATTTTATAGGTGAATTATTCAACCTAATTTATTATAGGATATAATATCCTTTACTTCCATTTTAGGGAAAGGAAGTAACAAAAATTTTACAAGAGAATCCCAAACTGTTGTTATTTTATGAGTACAGATAAAACCTAGTGAAACTACTATTTTTTAGGTGACAATAAAAAGATACTACTCTTTTAATGGATGTATAACCATAAGTATACTTTAAAATACAAAAATTTCTAAAAAAATATTAAATCAACTAGACTTATTAGAAGATATTGAAGAAGGAAAACTGATGTATAATAGTAAACATAAGCCCTTATAGAATTGATGTAGATTAAGGGAAGTATTTGGAAACTATCAATGTTTCTGGAAATTGGAAGAATAAATTTGTATCCCGTTGTGTATTACTTTTCTTATCATTATTCACTTCTTTTCATTAACCATATTAATAGATGAATTCCAAAATGAATATTACTCTTCAAATAATTTAAATAAACCATTTTTATTAAAATGTTACTTATTTATTCAATATAAAAGTCAATGATAATAAATTAAAAAGAAACATATTAAAATTTTAATTTTGAAGTATCGTGCTCAGTTAATCCATGCAATGTATTCATGGTACTATGAGAAACCAACAGTTGAAGCATTAGTATATAGGGTAAGAAGTAAACCAAAAAAAATTACTTTATGTAACTCATATAGGGATATTCTGTGTAAGGGTACTCTAATAAGTGTAACGTATGTAATGTTACTCCCATACGGGTATGGTTAATGTACAACTTGTTATATAGTGAAACATACGTACGGGTAGATATGTTTTTATATGGGTTACATAAGGGTAAACATATATTGCTTAAAGATATAGTGAGTTGTATAAATGTAGATAATAATTTTTATTTCTCACATAATAGTATAATTTGTTTTAAATATATTATGTAAGGGAAATTATAAGTTGTGTAAGGGTAAGATTAAATTTCGTAAAGGTAAACAAAACTTACCTAAAGGTAAACATTTACCTGTAAACACTGCATAATGTTAAACGCTGAGTTGTGAATGCTACATAAGGGTATATAAAAATTTAAGGGTTAAAAAGAAACAATGTAAAGTTATACAACATTTTACATGACTTGGATAAAGATAAAGAATACTTTTGTAAGGGTAGCAGGAAGCAATATAAGGGTAAAAAACATGTATCATAAGGGTACACAACATGTTACGTAAAGGTAAATGGTATGTTTTAATGATCCCTTGAAGTTAAAGAATAGGCACAAAAGGGAAATTGACATCATTTAAAGCACGCATAAGGATATGGGACAACTTATTTTGGGGTAAATAATAAAATTTACAACATTAAATTTTCACAAGTTTCAAACAAAAAATAATTATAAAGAATAATAAAAAAGGAATGAATGAAGAAAAAATAAATAAAATTTTATGAAAATTTTATTTTTATAAAAAAACAATAAACTATGTTTAAAAAGAAGATCATTAATATGTACAACTGTCAACCATGTAATATAATTAAACATTCCATATGTGCAATATAATTTAAATATCTAATTATTAATAAACCAAATATAGAGTGGATATCAAATTTATGATTCTCCAAATAATGTAAAACTATAAGTCACATAATAATATTATTAAATTTCTAATAAATTTAAATAATAAAACTAAGATGAGTTTTTCAATTTATCAATGTAGTAAAATTCAACTTTCCAAAACTCTTAGTGTCTCAACACTATAAATCTACACCATTTCGTAAATTTCAAAACTAAAATCTAAATTTAAAAACTACAAAATATTCTCCACTTTTTTAAATATTTTCATAAAGAACCAAAAAATATTTTAATTTTAAAGAATTTATTCCCCTTTTTTTAAATTAACAACTTCTTATAATGAAATAGTAAAACATATTCAAAGCTCAAGATATATTCAAAATTAGAAACGTTAGAAACCAATTACTATACATAAAAATTATTAATTTAAACAAAGTAAAAAAACATACTTAAATAAGAATATGGGATTTTAAAAATAAATAGTTAAACATTCATCATCACACAATTAATTAGGGAGATAAAATACATAATACCAAAAATAAATTACACATGTACTATAAAAATGATTTTTCCTGCATGTTACATAATTTAATATAAAAGGGTAACCTCCCCCTTAATTGATGTATCTCAATAAAATAAAACAATAATCCTAAAATATGTACAATGAATTAAAATTGGATTTATGAACATGATATTATTACACATCATAATAAATAAGAATATACTCACTGGACAGAAATAATAATATATTGAATGATGCATGTAATTTCGTCTCAAGCTAAATATATTCATGTCATTATAAATAGGTGCTGCATATTTACAAAATATACACCCATGAATCGATGAATCAATTAAAAAATATATTCTAATAATTTATAGTGATTTACTAAGAAATGATGATTTTAAATTCCATGACAGAAGTTTAATAATTGATACTATAGAAATAGAATTTCATGACATATGAATAACAATTTAGATTAATGTCAATATACCAGCTTACAAAAAGATATGAGAGAATACATGATGTCCATAATAAAAACACTTTCCTAGAAATTTTTTTGAACTTGGGAGAAATTGGATTTGAATATGATCCTTTGGGAACCCATGCTTTATAAGTGTTTGTCCTTTTAACATTGAAATCTATTTTTTAAAGAAATTCCATCCTACTTCCTAATGATTTAACATGATAAAAATATTAACCCAAAGAGTTGTGTCAAAATTTTACGCACATAATAAATGTAACATCATAACCCTTTCCATTAGTTCTCTTAAGAAATACAATATTATACATCTTAAGAATCTACTTGTTGTAATTGAATATTGTTTTTTAATTATTTATTTTGTACTTTGAAATCATCTTATAACCCATATATTTAACTTGAAAATAGTTGTAATAGATGATTCTTAATAATCATATTTATTTTTAATTTTTTCATTTTCCATTCGATATTTTTACATGTTTGTCAAAATTTTACTATTTTAGTTGGATGGTAAATTTATTATTTTAATATTTTCACCCACTAACTTCTTCCATTATTTTTGAACATTATAAATACCATCTAAAAACAATTTGAATATTATTTCTTGATTTTTATTTTTCTTAGATGAAATTAATCATAAATTTTATTCTCATTTCTTAACTAGTCAATTTTTTTGAAGATTTTATAGCTCTTTACAATTAAAAAGTGTAGTACATTTTTTTAATTAGTGTTCTATTAAATAAAACATTTATTCTCCTTTTTTAACTTTACATATTTCTCCTTAATTTCTTCAAATAACATTATATATTTCAACGAAACCTCTTGTAAATTTTCATTAATTTATTTTATTTCTTTATAAAAATAATTTTAGAACATATTTTATCACTATAACTTGAATACGATTCATAATTACTTTCGAAATTAGAATTTATAGTAACACAAGAAGGATTTAATAATGGTGAAAATAATGGTACAAGTACCACATTTGAGTATCCATAAAATAAATATTACATGTTTTCATTTTCACTTTTATATTACTCACTGCATGATCTTAGATCCTTAGTACAACTCTATCCAGCATGATATTCTTTCCTTGACTATTCTATTCCTTATTTATTTAATTTTGGGTAATAAAAATGGATATTCCAACTTTTATTAGATTTAAAAAATGTTAATTGTGAAAACATTTTCTATTTACTTAACTTACCTATCATTTTCAGCCTTTATTATACTTCTTTTATATTAGTTTCTTTGAATTTTTTTTCTTTTATCATAATATATTTCAAAAATTTATAAATTTGATTGAAATTATTATATTTTTTTCTACGAGGGGATCCTTCATTTTCACTAGAAGAGTCAGAAGATATATATATACATGATTTGAATTCCACTCTCTTTTTTTCAAAATATGCACTCTCATTATTCTTCAATTTCTTATTTTATTAAAGGGGTGATCCCATTAATTCATCCATAGTACATTGAGTGAAATCCTTTATTTCATCAATTATAAGATACATTGAGTTTCATTTCATTTGTAATGTTCAAATAATTTTCTCAATAAGCATTTAATTCTTTATAGTATCCCTGAGGGAAACCATGACATTAACAATATTGGTAAATCAATTGTACATATCATTGATGTTATCATGATAATTCATTCTAAATTCCTAAAACTCTTCATGATATATTCCTAACTTATTTTTTAGAAAATTATTATTGACATGATGAGTTACTTTTAAAGTCCTATAAATTTATTAAAATGTTTTTAATGATTAAGTATTATAATATATGTTTATACTTAAATAAAAATGAAGTAAATTCATGATTTATAATATTACACATTCTTGGAGGCGTTATTCCAAGCCAATGCATCCAAATCTACATAATGAATATTATATGGTTTAATCATAATTGTCTAATATTCAATACCAATATACATTAAACATACCTCCATATGATCTTTCCAATATTCATAATCACTTAAATTGAAGTGAGGTGGTCTAATAGGATATATGACTTCTTTTTATTAACCTTCCATTGAAAACAATAACGATCCTTCCATTATACTATTATGTCTAGCACAATTTTGGCATAATAAAAAACATAAAAAATAGATTTCCCTAACTATTTAATATATCAAGGATATGATATCAATTTTTAGCCCCAATATAGATTTATATATGGGATGTTGGATGGGGGGTGAATAAATCTTTTAAAATTTTTAGGCTAAATAAAATTATTAATGTATTATTTATTGAAAACAATACAATAGATGAATGTGAGTGTGGTGTTCAAATGTATATTAAACCGAATGACAATAAAAAAAACACTGAGATTTTTATAGTGGTTCAAATCACTATGATCCTAGTCCACTCTTTAATCCCCTATAACGTAGTGGTAGGATTGGTACCCACTAAAATTGAGAGAATAACACATCTTTTATAGGTTTAGAATTCAACCTAGTTGATTAGAGGACACACCAAACCATTCCAACCTATTTTTGGAATATGAAGAACCCATTATTTTACAACATCATCCCTAACCTATCAATATTTTATAAGTGAAGATAAATCCTAGTTAACCTATTTTTTGATTAGGTTCGCATAACAAACACTGCCATTTGAATAAAAGTATAACTTTATGATTTAATTTAAATACAAAAAATTATACAAAAAAATTAAATAGAGTTTATAGAATATGATTAAAAAGAAAAGTTGGTGTATAATATTGAACATCAACACTTCTAGAATTGATTCACCATAATATAAGTCTTGATGAACAAGTAATGTATCATAAAATAAGAAAATGGAATTGTAATCATGTTGATTCTTACTTTTATTATCATTATTTAGTACTTTTATTTTACAAATATTTACTATTGAAATCCCTAATAAAAACTAATTTTCAAATAAATTCCATGATCCATATTTATGATTAAATTTCATATTTATTCAAATAAAAATCATTGGTTTGAAATAAAATTGTAATATTGTACCATTATTATTTTTATGTATCATGCTCAATTAACCCCTACGCTTATTTAGGACAATATGAGAAACCTGCGGTCGATGGAGAGGTATTGTAAGATCACATTTTTTCATTGAGGTATGAATCATTTAATTTTATGTATAATACTTCAGTTTTATCTAAATGGTAGTGACTAAAGGTTTTATAAATATTTAATAAATTTTTGGTCATATTTTAGGGCCTAGAGTTTTTATTTTTAGAGAAGAATGTGGATGCACATGGTTATCACTAACCACACACCACAATTGTGTGACCCTTTAATATAGAAGAATAGTAAGATAAACTATTGAAAAAAGGACACATGACCATGAAAAATGTGTAATAGACTAATGTGTCACAAAAAATGATTCACACAAGGTTTTCTTAACAATTAAACTAATCTATGAGAGGTGTGGGTGCTTATAAATTGTCCAACACAAGATTGGTGAACAGTTTAGAAAATAATGTGACAAAACTGTACACCCTATTAAAAACCTAGGATGTTACTATTTTCCCCCATTTACCCTTAAACATATTTCCTTTCTTCTTATACACCAAATTCACAATAGCTGTTCATATGGGATTTATCTTTATCTTCTTATTAGGAATTGTTGGATCTCATCTGTCTAATATTCATTTGGATCACCATCAATTAGGTTGAATCCCCCTTAAAAAGTATAACTTTATTTTTTTTATTTTTAAGTTTCTGTTACCATCTTTTGTGATATAATTATATGACCAAATATACTATATTTTTAATTATTTTTACTTCTTTTACATTTTCTCTCATTTTATCCAGAATATGTGCCTGATAATTGATGAAGAGTCTACCACCATGTTTAGGTATATGTTCAAATTCTTTTACATAAAATTATATATGTTTATAATTATTTCTTGTTGTTCCACACATCATAATTTTTACACATTTATATAAACATGATAAATACCATAGATTAATTGTTTTGGACATAACCATGATGTTCATTATCCCCTTTGTTATGGTTTGAGTTTGATGACATCAACCCAAAATACCCCTTATGGTGGGATTGATTAAATTCTGATGTCAACCATCATTTAATTTTTACTAAATCAACCCTTTTGTGTGTTGAACATTCCTCTTTCTAGTGGAATTCTATAATAAAATTAAATGACTTGAAAGATGATATGAGCACACAAATTAGGCCCTTTATAACTTTTAAGTGGAACGAATAAGGAGATTATGGTTTTGTTAAATGGTATTAATACCACTCTTGGACCTTTTGTATTTATAAATGAAAACCCTAATGGATTAGAAAAAATATAAACTGTGTGTTGAGATGGATTTACACATGGATATTTTTTAAAGAACTAAATATAATACATGATTATCGTGATAAATGTGGACCACATTAAAGGAATAGAAAATGTTGAGTAAGACTTTGATTCCTGACTTAGAATTACTTGAGTGATCTCAGAGGATGCCGAACAATTAATTGATGAGACCTCTATGTGAGACACCACAATAGGGTTTTGTCAAAATCTTATATTAGAGAATACCTAAGTGTATCACCAATGATTTACCTCAATATAAGAAAAATAGAATGAATGTATTATCTATTTGGATTCAACTTGATTTTCTCATAAACTTGATTCCACTAATGATCACCTTGGGATAAAAATCATGCACAACTAGATATTTTCATAGACATGTTCCTTGGACTCTATTAGAAATCATTATGGTGGAATGCCATGGGTTCATCCCTTGGATTTGACTTAGATACCTATAGCCAGGAAATATTGTTTGTTACTATGATTTGGTTCAACCTATTAAGGTCAAGGATGACTTGGTTCTTCTTGGATCCTACATGATTATGTTATATAGATTCTTGACCATATTACTTGGTTTCTAGGTTGAACTAAAATGGTCTTATGTTTAGAGAAATATAGCTTTGGATGTAGTAGTTACAGTCAACTGAGTGCCCAATGAGGGCCACGAGCATGACACACTCATTATTTATTTTCTAATTTTATATTATACATGCACGTTTAGTACATCTATGTTCATGGGGTGGACTTTTATTAGAAACCATTGGTGGTGTCTTATTCCATTATACTCACACCTTGTTTGAGTTGCTGACTGGTACTTAGGAAGACTCCTTGTATGTAGGTAGGGATAATGGAAAATTCCTGGTCATAGATGATTGATTTTATTTTAGAATTGGCGTTTATTACCAGATTACTAATCTAGTGCTCAGGATTCTCATGGAGATAGTTTTTTTTCTTTTTTTTTATTTTGTTATACATGTATTATTTACATATCTACTACTTATATGTTTGCTTAATTTTTTGTAGACATGAAATCATTTTTATATGAAACTACATATTTACTTTGACTATTTTCTTTTGTTTGTCTGTCCATTTCCCCTTCTTAGTCTAATTCTTTTGTTGAGTTATATTATTTCTACTTCCATTATTATTACTACCATAATTGTGCTACACTATGATAAAGAGGGTACATTCTCCCCACCATGACATCCTAAATCATCATTTCGAGTCGAATTCCATTGGCATACGGGGAGTCACGTTTATGGTAATGTGTCCAACTAGGTTCAGATACGTATGAGTGAATTGAGTTTGGGACATAAAAAAGTGGTATTAAAGGGGGTTTGTTTTATTTTTTTATTTTTTATTAGTATTTCGGTTTAGTATATATGAGACTAGGAAGCATGAAAACATGGTAATAAGACATTCATGAGATTATTTAACCCATATTGTGGGGAAAAGAAAAGTTTTCTAGGGATGGGGTTTTTTATTATAGATTATCCTATTATGGTTTTATTATATCATCATTTGGTAATGTATAAATTTTTTACATTAAATTATTTATTTTTATCCTTTTTTTAGAATGAAAATGGAGTGTTACCTAATAAATTATTATATAAATGTAGTGATTATATTCTATGAATGTTTCAAACCATGTTTATATTCATTTCATGATTTCAAATTGCTTAACACATGTTCTTTGACTGTTACACCTATAAATTTTGGAAAATTTATTATAAGAAAAAGGAGAAAAATAAATGATCACTTAAATTTTTTGAATCAACATAAATATAGTTATCCCACATATACTGAAGGTGGAACATCAACTAACTAATTATAACATGTTTAAGCTATATAACAGTAGTTACATGAACTAAAATATTAGTTGTTTGTGATTAAAAGGGATTCTAACTGTAATTAATAATGTATTAACCTCTATAAATTGGTAATCATGATCCATATAATTAAAACATTATATATAGACTTGCTATATCCCGAGACCAGATGCAATGGTTTGGTTGCAGTTACATGAAGTATATATTGTATCTTATAATGTTATGAATTTATAAAATTATAATGGTAACTCATATAATTGAACCGTTGTCTAAAGATAAAAATATTAATCAATTTTATATTATATGAAGGAGTAGTTATTTCTAAATAGAGATTCCAATTATAACTTAATGGGAATTTCCCTCAACAACATGAAATTAACACTTCATATAACCGAATCTCAATAATTGAAAGTAAGAATATTAAGAATACCCTAACCATTGATTTGGGTAGCTAGGTTAGTATGTTATGCGTAGTGAGACCATATACCTCTCTTTCTCTCCTAAAAAAATCAACCCTTTATTGTTATTGTGTTTTGAGGTGTGTTAATGTAATTTTAGATATATTCCTCCATGATGATGTCAGGTCATGTGCGTAGAAGGTGGAAATGACCATGATATACTGGTGTGGGAACCTAAACTCACTATAGTTACACTAGAGGAACCTCTACTAGTACCAAATATTATATGTGGAATGGGAACTAATACTCAACACTGATATATTTTCTTATGGTTAGTGAAGTATATGGATGGAGGTCCACAACCTGCACCGACTATGTCAGATTTGATGAGAGAGTTACAACCACAAAATTCATCTTCTTTCATTGGGAATGGTTCCCCCTAGGATATTGAGTCATAGTCACATGCCATTCTATGATACTTTGAACATTTTGAGACACCCTTATAGAGGAGGGTAAATCTCCTTGATTACAAGCTTCATGGATCCACTCGGTGATGGTGGGATTTTGTAAATCATGTAGATCAGCACAGAGTCAGGATGTGGAGAGATTTCAAAATAACATTTTATGATTACTTTATCTCAAAAAAACTGACAACTGGTAAAACTAGGGGATTTATACACCTAGAAAAGGGTATTATATACATCATGGACTATTTATCTTGCTTCACAGAACAATATCACTTCACTCATTCTCTTACTAATGATGGGTTGTACAGAGTGAGACACATTGATGATGTGATTATTTATGCTATCTAATCATAAGTGAATGTATTATGATTATCAACCATTTAAAATATAGTAAAGTAGGCCCTTATCTCTGAGCACAACTTGATTGAAGATGAAGGTACATGGAATAGTGATTCATCACCTTGGATAAAAAGTGATTCATCTAGTAGTAGGAAGTCTCTTCTTTGTGGTTTATCATGATGGAAGTGGTAGTTATATTGTACACACTAATAGATATGAGGTTTTACATTAGTTTGGGAAGAAGGGTCACACAAATCCTCAGTATTATAGAGACACAATTGAGTGGATATCCTAACGATGAATGGTCAATCTTTAAATATTTGTCTAGATATTTACACCAGTCCCTCGAGGGAGAGGATCTGCATTATATCCTTAACCCAGAGTGGGATAATTAGCCTCATGATAGACTGATAGATGGAGTACCACAAGCCGATCTGCCTGAGGATATGGTCTTGCCTGGGGAATCCTGAAATATAATGTGCATCTCTCACAAAGTGGACTTGCTCAGCGTGGTTAGTAAATATCTCAAGTACATGGATCAGACTAGTTATATATTGTACAACCTATGCCCGCAGATTAGAGTGTCGGTCCATATACAATGCAAGGTTTGTTCTTAGTATCAATAACTTTAGAATATTTTTTATTTGAAACCTACACTTCCCATTAGTTCTTATTTTTAGTTTTAATGGAGATTCTTATACTTGAGGTTGATTAAGTTTTTTGGGTAATGACTCTTGATAGTCCGTTGGGAGTATGGTTATAAAGTGTATGATGATGATTGGAAGGTTCCATTTATATTACCAATTACTATTTTATATGGAAACACATTATCATCAAAATGAGATTAATGAAAATAATTATAAAAATGGATTTATTAATAAATTATGACACCTATATTGACTATTATTGTTTTTGGGTGTCTTTTATATTCATTAAGGGTGATAGCTACATTAAAAAGGGAGAATACGGTATCCATGAAAGCTGAGTTTGATCTAAGAATAATGGGTCGAGTGGAGTGTCAAAGAATAATTTCAGTTTTTTTCTTATTGATAGAATAGTATGGAATATCTTTTTCCTCCAGTGGTGGACTGACTCGGAGATTCTTTCCCTGACATATTTTTTGGGAAAACTTTTCAAAGATAGAGGTAGAGTTCACCATTAATATTGTTCCATGAGTAAAACCATTATATATTCCCCTATTAATTATTACATATACTTATCTTCTGTAACTGAAGATGAAATTAGAGGACCTAGAAGACAGAGGGTCTATCTGACCCAGTACATCTCTTTGGGCTTTACTGATGCTTTTTATCCATAAATAGAAGGATACCCTAAGGATATGTGTGGATTATCAGTGATTGTATCAGATTACCATCAAGAACTGATACCCACTTAATCATATAGAAAACCTCTTTGACGAACTCTAGAATCATCAAACCTATGTTAACTATACAAATCACCCCTGGTGTTCTGCAACATTGTGAGGTATGAAAAAGATAATGAAACATAATTTTAATGTTACCAAACCAAGACATAAGAATAGAGTAAAATATAGAAGAAAGGGATACAACAAGATCCATACAACCTAATACAAACTAGATAAACAAAAAATGTAAGAATAAATAAGACCTATAAAACACTATGTGACCTTTCGTCATAACCAACCCATCTTGATATGTTGGAAACATACAGAAAGAGAACATGAAATATTAACATTATTCCCTTACCTTTACCTAATTTTTGTAAAACAAGGACTACAACCTTACAAATGAAAAATTAGGGAGTGAGCATAGATCATAGTAGGATTGTAACACCGCAACCCCACATACCCAGAGTTTGTATATTATTTTAATACATTGGATTGAATAAAAGGATTCAAATTCTAAAAGACCAATCAGTTTAATAGTCCTGGAAAATAGATTACAACTAAGAAATTTACATTACAATTCAAATAATAAAATACAACATTGATAATCCTTTGAAAATTCATTTATTATCCTAGATTAACTCTGAATATCATTCATAAAACACATCTTGGAAATTGAGAAAATAAAACATAAGAAAGGGGTAAGCTCATATGCTCAGTATTGTTAAATAGTATAACTGAAGCTTTCATAAACAAGAATAATCCTTAAAGGAAAGACATAAAACTAAAACAAAATCCTTTTACACAAAATCTTCAACATAAAACAGTACAAATAAATTAAATAATTCAATTTAAAAATTAACTTGGATATTATACTTGTCTAACATTCAAATGTAATATCAATAAATAATCTCATAATGAAGAAATGCATAATGTCGAACATCTGAAACGTACTATTGACGCCTTGTCCAAGACATCTGAAAATAAATGGTTAAGGCCTCAGCCAAATGCACATAGGAAAATAAATTGGAAAGGCCTCTGGGAAGTCCATGTCTAGATTGTCGAATGAGACTTACTGATGCTTTGAGGGGCTATATCAGGCTATTCCCATTAATTACTAAGTAAAATACATTCCTCATATGAAAAGAGTCAAACAAAACATAAACATTCATATTAAAACTAGCATATGAAATGTTTATAATTTAACTATAAACCATAAATAGTATTAAAATAGCATAGCGATATTCAAAAGTATCAGAAATCCTTCAACATAATGTAGAATATTGTATCATAAAAAATCAATCTCAATTATGCAAAAAATACATCATAGATTATTGACATAGATGAAAAATACTCTAATATATTTATTAAAACTCTTTGAGAGAAATATCATTTTTTTACTTTGAATTCATTTGAAAGTTGCACAGTTATAAAATAAAAATTTTTTTTTGAAAATAACATTGTAATATTCTAATGGAATTCTCATAATGTTAAGGCATCATAACAGAAAAAATGGCTGCTTGTGCTGTATGTGTTTAAAAAAAATTCTTTCCTTAATTTTTCAAAAAGGTCATAATGTACCTCGTATGAAAAATGAAGGAAATATTCATTTCATGAAAATTTATATAAAATGTATAAAATGTGTAAAATTTTCATTAACCAAATTTGATTAATATTTTGAAATTCATTTTTAGAAACACATATGTGGATGATAAGCATGTCCTTGTAGATACTTACGTATAAACAACCTCAGATAATAAAGAGATTGTGAAGTAAACCCTTACCCCGAATTTTCCTTTAGTTGAGGATGCATTAACAACATGTAGAATGGTTAAAGCATGTAATTAAATTATAATAGGACAATATCCATATTTATGATATCATTTATTATCCTCGTATATCATTTTATTAATAATATTTTAGTATTATCATTTTTCTAGTGTTAACAGTTTTGTTTTTCTATGATTATTTTGTCATATAAGTCAGGATTCTTATGCATTGGGCATATTGTATTCATATCCAGAATGATATTAAATTCATAAATATTATATGTAATTATCATATGGATTTTATAATAATTCGTTAATGATTAAAATGGACAATTAATCTCATCACATCATGGAGACGGCAAACTATATGTATGCACGAGCGACAATATCATTCATTTAATGCTTAAATGGTATGAAATTTAATTATAAATTAATTTTAAAGAATAATTATTATGTAATAATCATTAGTTATATCCATTATACTCATTATTATACCCATCTAAATAAATTAGTGTAGAATAACAAATTACACCACAACATGGAGAAAATAAGATGTACGTATGTATGGATGATGATATTGTTATTCCTAGGATGGATAAAATGAGGAATATGGGTTTTCCCTGATTATATTTTAAACTAAGAATATGGATTATACTGTATTTATTAATTTTGTTATTGAAACAACATATAATGAGTATTTATAATAAGAAAATAAAATTGAAATGAGTTAAAAGACAACTACCTTCGGGTGGATCCTTTTGATTTTCACAAAAGGAATCATTTGAATCGATTTATTCCTAATGTATGGACTCTATTATATTTTGTGGAATGTTGGTAGAGTAAATGTTTAGGGTTAGTCTGAACCAAATGACTTTGTAGGTGTTAATTAATGAGTAGGATAAGTTCCCTTTTATAAGAGGGGTGAGGATCGCTTTTGGAAGATCTTAAAATATTAAATTATTATAAATTCAATTTCTATTAAAAATGGTGGAAAAATAATTTATTCATAAGATAAGTTGATTTTGGGTTTAATACCAATCCTAAAATTAAAATTATAAATGTATTTAATAATTTATTATTCTTATCTTTTTAGTTTATCACTTATTTTACCTTTTTTAATCTTACCGTTATATTATTTTATTTACACATTGTGATTTAATGTAAATTCCATAAAATGTAAAAAGACACCAAAAAGTGATATTTATGACATATTTGGAGTTATAAAAACAATTTCTCTTAATATAATTTTTTAATAATTGAATATCACTTAATAAACTGTTTTATATTTTAAAATACCAATAATGTCAATTTTGACACTAATCATTATTTGACTTCTAAAAATATCATAATAGGAAGATATGTTCAAAAAAACCTTATAATTCATCAAAAAATGTCAAATGTATCCATAAAATTGTTGAATGCTATAAATTATGTCATATAGTATCGATTTTAATATTTATAATAAAATTTATTTTTATTTTTTAATTAATAAATAAATTACTAAATTGTCTTTGTGACACCACTTAATTTAATAATCTATTTCCTAAAATTTTTAAATAAATTACCATGATGTATGTAATAATTTAATATTTCTTATGAAAACTTATAGTCATAGTGATCACTTTTGTAATCACAAATTATTTTTTTAGTAATGACAGACATGGTTATGTCATCATGGTCTTATTTTAAATAAAATATTTATAAGTGTCACAATCACATCCAAGTGGATCCAAGTGTTTCTATAATCTATCCAAGGATAATATTGTTCGGCATAAACTCATAAAATTAAAATAAGATATGTTTCAGGGTTGTTTTATATTATTATAACATTATTTTTTCCTTTAATTTCCCAATTTACACTACTGGAATTTCGGGTATTTGCAACAGGCTATTTTTTAATGGATCTCGTCACAAAAAATCTCTTGCGACGGAGTCCCGTCGCAAATAAATCATTGCCGAAAACAGAATCACAACTATTATTCTTTGCGATGGGCCCATTAGAAAAAATATTGCTTGTGACGGGACTGCTTCCCATCGCAAATAGATTTCCGATTAATTACGTTATATATACAAGAACCTATTGCTATAGGGCCATCGAAAAAAGTAGTTCCAATAGCCCGTCATCCCATCATGAATAGTTCTATGTTTATATATGTTGTATAAACCTAAACTTTTTAGGACTGACCCATCACAAAAAAATTATTTTCGACGGTAAGGAAACCCATTGGAAATAATTTTTAAAATATATATATAATATATTTACAATACGGCCCCATCACAAAAGGTCCCATAACAAATACATAATAATAAAAAATAAAATAAATACAATTATGGTTAATGAAAAAATAATATTATTATTATTAAAAAATATATTAAAATTCTCAATATTCACAACAAAATATAAATAAATAATAAAAGCTTGTTATTATTATTATTAGTAAAATAAAAAAACATTAATAATTTTAATACTAATAAGAAATAATAAAATAATAAAATATTAAAAAAATTAAGTTATTCTATATTCTCACCAATATAAAAGACAAAAACTGTTAATAGTTTATATTACAAAAAATGTTGAATTTAATTTTTTTTAATAAAACTAAAAAATCACTTGGGGGATAGACTTCTGGAGGATTTAGAGGAGATGGTGGAGGAAACTTTATACCTAAACTACGTGTCAGACGACACATGTACCCCATCTTCTCGTGTTGTTGCTACTATCATCGACGCATGTCCCTCTCATGTCGCCGCTGCTGCTGCGGTTGATGCATCTCTTCCTACTACTTCTAAAAACACTCTCTAAGCCCAGTTTAGCTCGCAACTACTCCTGATACTGTGAGTCAAAAGATTATGCCTCACCACGAGCTCCTCTCAAGCTGGACGCCAACATCGCAGCAGTACCATAATAAGTGTTGGAGTGAAATGAAAGCTGATACCAACTACACGAACCTTATCGAAGGCATATTTTGTCTCCTATATTCATGTCACCTCATCGAAATAGTGGTAACTAGTCTGATCAACCTTCTCAACCTAACTATCATCTCGTGTATGAGAGGGCGCGACCTTATATGACTCATTGAGTGATTATTTGAAATTAAAATAGATAAAATATTATATGATATTAATTTTCAAACTGAAGAAGAAATAATACTAGCCATAATCTGATGCTAACGATCACCTCTAATCTATACAGTGGATGAATCGTTGTACATTCCCCGATAAATGTCTTACTCCATAATATCGGGATGCTCAACTGCCTATATTAATATAAAATAAACTTTTTATATTTAATGTTATATAAAATATTTAAAAAAGATACTTACATGATGCTCTCTATGCGTACTGAATGTACAACTACCAGCTTGATTTGTCACCTCTGGTCTCCCCCAGTTCTGTAGGGCCAATGAAGATCACCTCTTAAATCCACCACTAAACCAGTGGGAACCTAATCCATCCAAAATGTGAGATTAAATGTACTCTGGTTGGTGGGCTCTACCTGAATCATCAAATACCATAACTCCTGCTTTTTTAATGGATTTCCTTTTCAAATTGCGAAGAAAATGATGGAAATAGTTACGCATAGACACCTCCCCTTCCTCATGGATAAATTCCCACATGCTATCATCGATGGGATATCATAAACCTTAAAAATAATTTATAATATCATGTTATTATTGAAATAAATTTATAAATAAATATTATTTATTTATGTACTAGCAAATTATTGAACATTCCAAGTTGCACATCAACGGGAATCTTTTCCCATGTGATCCTTATCTAAGAAAAATAATTGCGCAAGATAGTGATCCCCTATCCAAAAACTACATGTGCAAAAATATTAAAAAAGAAACAATAATCAAAAAAATTGTATATAAATAAATTAATGAATGAAAACTAAATTACACGGGTTACCATACCTCTGTATATGTGGATCGTATCCAACTCGTGGATGTCACTCGGGGATAGGGGTAGGAATCATCAGCCATACAAGACCATGCCCCCTCCGCGTACCGCCTGAATCGCCAGTAGGCTGGGGGTCGGATGATCCTAAATCCTCCTTATCCAAAGGTAGCTCAGCCTCCTCAGACTCACGAAATAGATCAGGTTCCATCTGAAACACAAAATTATTGTTATTATCATATAGCTGAAAAAACTATTACATAAAGATATATATTAGTTATGATTATATCTAACATTTAACTATTTCAATGTTCACCTTCAATATCATCTTCGTATCTTAAAATGCCAATATCTTCATATTCATTATCCACATCATCAATATCTATTTGAGTTTTAGTTTCATCATAACTTTCCATTTGAAATTATTGTGTAACATCATTAACATCATTATCACCAACAACCGTTAATTGTGGGGTGTCATCATCGATATTCATGTATCTTTGTGAAAGCGATGTATTTTGAGTAGTATTTTGAAAATTTTTAACTCCTTGTACTTCATCAAAATCAAATTTAGTTTGAGTAAACTTATTTTCCCAAGATTTCATTTTTATTATGCTCCATTAATCACTCTGGTCTCTTGAAGTACCACAATTCATTGTGAAATATATTAGATGTGCCTGTTGATCCATTAAAAATGGTTAATTTAATCCAAGAAGACATTTATAGTTAATATCGATGATTCCATGAATCTAATGAACATGAAAGCCTCTATCAGTATCCAACCACCGACATTTAAACATTGTTATATAATTTTCCCTAGATAACATGGTTCAATAATTTTGTCCATCATACTATAAAAGTCAAATTCAATTTCTCTATGATGTGATCCTCTAAATAAAACTACATTGTTCATTGTTTTTTTATTCCCCATATGCAAGTGTATGAAATCGAAAACCATTCACCATATATGCATTAGCAGATTTAATAATTTTTTATGGTGCGTTACTCATTATACACAGTCGGTTATCGATTTTTTCATTGTGTTGAGAAACCTGAAGAATTTTAAAATAATTATCGATATAATAAATAAAAAACTGAAATTAAATATTAAACCATCGATAATTTATGTGACCTGTTTTTGAAACCATTGAGAAAATTATTTTTTTCGGCATTCTTCAAGAGCATCTGCTATAATATGTGGAAGCTGTTTTTTGATATAATTATCATATTGCCTACAAATAAAATAAGTTTACTCACTATAAAATAAATTATTGAATAAGTTATAGAAGCACTCATAGTACAAATATTTTCATTTATTCAGAGTTTAGTAGAACATATGTATGAGCTGAAGTATGTTCATCAGCTGAAATCCATAATTCATGAACTCCAATGAAGCGAAGATCAGGATGATTAAATACTGATAAATGATTTTCAATTTCATCATCAACATTACCCTTGTTCCGTACCATGTATTTGAGTTTTGAATGATATTCAGTTTCAAAATAATTAGATCAGAAAAAAGTTTCCTCTTGCAAATAAGCTTCATCCATTGAGCATTCAACTGATGCTTTGTTACTTACTTTTTTCCTCATTTTCTTCATGCATCTCTATAATGGGTACATCCATCGAAACTATACTAGACCTCCAAATTTAGATTCATGTAGAAAATGTAATATCATATGCTATATTGAGTCAAAGAAAGATGATGAGAATATGTTTTTAATTTACATATAATTACAACAACATCTTCTTCCTGTTTTGTTAGTACATCATAGTCTATTGTCATCCAAAGAATGTCTCGAAAAAAATATTATATGTTTGTTATCGAATACAAAATCCAAGAATTAAACAATGCTCTAAATCCAATCGTTATAAGTATTTCCATTATAACATGGAAATCATGATTTTTTAATCTGGTAATATGACTATTCTTAACACATCTACCCAAATAGGATTTATAACAATCTGGATATCTCAAATCGGTAATCCAATGACAAAATAATAAGAGAATCTTGTTGGACAATGTATAAGCTGATTTTGGCTTCATTAACCTCAGTGATCTAACATTTTGAAACAGTTCAAGTTCTGATTGTCTAAAAATTTGGGTATGATCTAATCATTCCTTTACATTATATTTTTTTTATCTGGTCTATCCGAAACTATATGAAATAAATAATCAAAATAGTTTTTCTCAATATGCATGACATCCAACATATGTCAGACCAAAAAATCAGGCCAATATGGAAGATCCCAACAAAATTCTCCATTTTATCCAATTATGTTCATTCTCAATGCAATGAATTTATTGTTGGTTTACAGTTGGCCAAAATTTGATGGGTGGTAATGAAAATATAACTAATTCTAAATCTGTAATGGAGATCATTTTTGGAGGTTCAAACCTTTCAGCTGTGCCTTTTCTGGAATGAGATTTGTTTCTTCAAAAAGAAGGATTGTTTGGACGAAAGCTGTTATGATAGTCATAATAGAAAAGTTTTTTTTCCATTGATGAGCATAATGTTTTTTTGTCTTTCATACAGTAAGGACAAGATTTCAAACCATGTGTACTCTATCTAGATAACATTCCATATGCTGAGAAGTCACTAATTATCCACATCGATGCAACTTTTACTATCAAATTTTGTTTTGCAATAACATCATATGTACTAATACCATTACCCCATAATGAATTTAACTCATCAATAAACGGTTTCAAATAAACATCAATATTATTTTTTGGATGTCCTGGGATTAACAAGGTCAAAAATATATAGGGCTCTTTCATCAACATCCATGGAGGTAAATAGTTTGGAGTTATAAAGACAGGAAAAAATGAATATTGACTACCATAAGAACTGAACTGAAAGAAACCATTAGTAGAGAGACCCAATCACATGTTTTATCCTACTAATGAAAAATTTGGATGCAGTCGATAAAAATGTTTCCATGAATCACCATCATATAGATGATTCATTATTTTATCGGTTGAAATTTTGGTTTTGTGCAAGGATATCAATTACGATGTGTTCCAAGACATAAATAAATGTTGCAATCTGGGTGTAAGGGAGAAATATTTCAACTATTTTACAGGAATCAATCCAAACTACCCTGGTTGATCTTCTTCATACCTCTATTTTCCACATGTGGGACAACTATCCAACTTCTAATTTTCACCAGAATATTAGATGCATTCATTTTTACATGCATGAATCTTTTGATAACTACAACCCAGATTAGGAACCAACCACTTTCTCTCATAGTAATTTATAGGGAACACATTTATTTCAGGTAACAGTGTTTTAACCAAAGAAAATATCTGATCAAAACAGTTGTTTGATATTACATTATCTTATTTAATATCCATAAATTTTGTAACAGATTCTGATTTTCTAATCTTGAAACCATGATATAATGCATCCTCACCAGACCTTAAAAACTAAAAAAATTAGATGGTGCCAACATAATAGTTAAATCAATATCATTCTGAGTATCAATTTGTTGAACAGACGAAACTGCAACATCATGTAATAAAATTTTAAATCTTGATGGATCTGGAATCAAGTTATTAGTATCTTCTCTAGAACTGTGTTCACCATGTTGATACCCAAAAAAATAATCTTGTTGATAACCAAACCACATGAGATGTCCCCATTCCTTTTCAAATGTGTCAATGGTTCTCAGAGAGTTTTTTTACAAGGACACATAATTGTTACTTCTGAAAAAATTTTGGTTTTGATGATGAAAATGATAAGAAGGCTTCAACACCCTCAATATATACAGGATTTTAAGTAGAACAGTTTGGATTTATGTTCTGATTTTTCCTAGTGTGATCATCTAATAGTAAATATTGTCGACTTCCTTGTGCAATATTTTTTTATAAAATATAAAATCATTACTGTTTTTGAATAATTTGAAATTACAAAAACACTATCCAAAAAAAGAATATAAATAATTACAACTAATTCTTAATAATTACAATTTATTATGGGTGACACAATGTCTAGAGGATTGACGAATAATTTTTATCTGAACTCTCGTTTACTTAGAACATTATCACACTAAAATCACAATGAATAATTTTCTCGAAGGTACTCAAATTCATTCTCGTGCATACGAGAATGTATAATAATACCTACAAGTAGATTTTTCATTGTAATTTCACTATGAAAAAGTTTCAAGAAAAATGAGAGGTTAGACAAAAGAGCCCCCTTTTCGTTGATGAATAATCTTTTTGCAACTGTCACTACCTGAAAACATTATAAAAAATGTGGTCATATGAATTCGTATTCAAACTCCTGCATACGAGATTAGATATACATACGGAGAAGAAAACTTTTTGTAATGTTTTGAGTTTGAGAGAGTTAAAAGGAGAAGTGTCATCGTGAAAAAAGGAGTGTTATCGATCCACTAGAAATTGTGCCATGTTATCAAAACTTATTACAATTGATTTTATTTCTAATTGTTCCTAATAATTCATAATTATTCCAAATTATTCTTAATTATTCTTAATTATTCATAATTATTCTTAATTATTCCTAATTATTCCTAATTATTACAAATTATTCATAATTATTAGTAATTAGTACTAATTATTTACAATCATTGCTAATTATTATTATTTATTAATATTTATAACTACTTGTTGCTAATTTTTACTAATTATTACTAATTATTAGTAATTATTACCAATTATTACTATTTGTTGGTAATTAATACTATTTATTAAAATTTATTGCAATTTATTACTATTTTTTACTATTTATTACTAATTATTACTATTTATTTCTATTTATTACAAATTATTACAAATTATTATTAATTATTCCTAATTATTACTAATTATTGATAATTATTACTAATTATTACTAATTATTATTAATTATTACTAATTATATTACTATTTATTACTATTTATTATTATTTATTACTATTTATAACTAATTATTACGAATTATTACGAATTATTTCTAGTTATTCATAATTATTACTAATTATTACTAATTATTAATAATTATTTCTAATTATTACTAATTATTACGAACTAATACTAATTATTTCCAATTATTACTAAGTATAAGTATTTATTACTAACTATTACTAACTATTAGCATTTATTAGTGATTATTACTAATTATTACTAATTATTACTAATTATTACTAATTATTTCAATTTATTACAATTTATTTTATTTATAATTAAACCAAGTAATTACAATTTATCACAATTGATTTTATTCCTAATTATTCTTAAGTATTATTAATAAGTCCTAATTATTTTTATTTATTCTTAAGTATTCCTAGTTGTTCATAATTATTCCTAATTATTCCAAATTATTCCAAATTATTCCTCATTATTGCTAATTATTGCTAATTATTTCTAATTATTCATAATTATTCTTAATTATTCTTAATTATTGCTAATTATTACTAATTATTACAAATTATTACTAATTATTATTATTTATTACTATTTATTATTATTTATTACTAATTATTACTAATTATTACTAATTATTACTAATTATTACTAATTATTACGAATTATTACTAAATATTACTATTTATTACTGTTTATTACTATTTACTAACATTTATTACTATTTATTACTAAATATTACTAAATATTACTAATTATTATTAATTATTACTAATTATTACTAATTATTATTGATTATTACTAATTAATACTAAATATTACTAACTATTTCTAACTATTACTAATTATTACAAAATATTACCAACTATTACTAACTATTACTAATTATTACTAATTATTACTAATTATTACTATTTGTTAATATTTATTACTATTCACAACTATTTATTAATATTTATTACTATTTATTATTATTTACTACTATTTTTTCTATTTATTTCTATTTATTACTATTTATTACTATTTATTACTATTTATTACAAATTATTACAAATATTTACAAATTATTACAAATTATTACTAATTATTACTAATTTGTATTTATTACTATTTATTTGTATTTATTACTAATTATTTATATTTATTTCTAATTATTACTAAATATTAGTATTTATTACAATTTATTACTAATTCTTAGTATTTATTACTAATTCTTAGTATTTATTACTAATTATTAGTATTTATTAGTAATTATTATTATTTATTACTAATTGTAGATATTTATTAATTTTCCCCCTAATTATTACTATTTTTTTAATTATTATTAATTACTGTTAATTACTATTAATTACTGAAAATTAGAGCTACTAATTACAGCTAATTATTTATAGACATTACTAATTATCGTTAATAATTCTTAATTATTGTTAATTACTAAGAATTAGTACTAATAATTTAATTTTATTACTACAAATAAATACTAATGACAAAAACAATTTAAATATAACTTATTTACAACTAATCAACAATAAATAAAATTATTATAAAGAAATGAAATAAGTACTAAATTAAGTACAACATAAATACCTTTAAACATGATCTCTTAGCATTGTAGACAGCTTCACAACTTCTTCGTAAAAAAACTGACTCTATAAAATTTTCACTCTAATATTTGTGTTTAGAGAAGTAGAGAAAGAAGGAATTGATGAGGAGGAAAGAAAAAATAGATGAGGGTATATATAAGATTTATTAGCTGTGACGGGAATATTTGCGACGAGATTCCCATTGCAAATAGTACTTTTTTTTTGCGATGGGGCCCGTCGCAAATAACTTCGGCCGCATAAATTAATGTTGGTGGCTAAAAGGTTATTTGCGATGGGTCGTGTCACAGAAAGTAAACTGTCGACACACTATTTGTGATGTGACAACATCCCGCCGCAAATGGGTTTTGACCGCCGCCAGTTATTTGTGACGAGACCCATAATAAAATACCCTAAATGGATCGAACTAGTTGCAATATGGGATCCCCGGTCGCTACTAGTGTTTACCACCTCTCGGTATTTGTGATGGGATGTGCATACCCGTCCCAAATACCCTTTCGTTTGGATTTGTGCGCAAACCGCACAAAACTGAATGTACGTTTTTGTGATGGGACACCAAGGCCCATTTCAAATAATTGGTTATTTGCGACGGGAAAATATAAAAGTCACAAATAACCCATTCGACAAACTATTTGCAAAGGGATTTATTCTCGCCGCAAATAACCCATCACAAAAACTAGTTTTTCCTATATTGTTACCTTCAACCATGTTAATAAAAATAATTATTAATGTTACTATTCATAAGGCCCAAAAAATAAATGAAACCTATTTATACATTTTGGACCCACTGATTCCAAATATGGGATCCATTTTTTCAGAATTAAAAAAAAAATTAAATTGAAGTAATTAATTTAATATTAATCGCCTTTGACAATATGAGAAAATGGGTTTTTGAAATGTAAAACCATCAAAAGATTGACCTGTGTTTATATCTTATATTAATGTGAAAATAAATATAATGAACTACATTATATTAAATGACAAAAACATAATCTAATTATCCCTTAAAAAATTAAAATAATTATCTACCAATTTAAATAAATTAGATGAAAAAGCAGTTTTGGACTAAAATGCAGTATTTTTCACTATTCAATAAAATATAAAATTTATAAAAAAAACACCAAAATTTATCCAAACTAATTTTTTATGTACCGCTTCCAAAGGAGAAGTTTATTTTTGTCAAATTGAATATATAAAAATTTCTAATATTTAATTTAAAATTTGTTCTCCCTTAAAAAACTGACAAAACTATATTTTTTGAAAATAATACTTTTATCAAAAAAATAGAATTTATTATTTTGTCATGTCATACAAGATGTATATTAAAATTATATATATAATTCAAAATGTGATCAATACAATTCAGAACCTTTAATTCAATGGCTATAATAATATTTTATCAATATATTGGTGTTTGGTAAGACTGGGCCTTGCGTGTAACGCATGACAAATCCTTGTTGTGTGTAACGTAAGCTTAACATGGTGTTTCATAGAAAAAATAAAAAAAATAAAATTTATTTAGAAATGAAAATATTATAAATTCAAAAGTTATTACATTCTCCCCCCTTTCAATAAATTTTTTCTTCACAATTTATACTCAAGAATGAAAATTATGGGTTTTTCATTTCAAAATATCATTGTGGAAATCCAATATCAAAATTGGATTTATGAGTCCTCCATTTCAAAATAAAGAAAGGGATATACAAAGGTTACCATCGATAATTCATACTAGGGTTCTGTGTAAGAAAATATGGACATCAAAGAAAAATCTAACTATCAATTTCTTGATTGAGAGTGATAGGGAATGCAGTGAAGATAATGTTAACAATCACAAAGCTTGAAATATGCAATGATCCAAGGGATCATTTTATTCATTGTAAAAATTACTTGGATATCATTTTTAGTTTTAAGATCCTTACCCTTGGAAGAATTATTATGCAATCATTAAATTTATTTCTTTTCAAGTCATAAGCATAATATCATCACTTGGTTGTGCTTCGATCTATTTTCACTTCATCCCTTACACATGGAAAAGATTGTTAAAAATGATTTTTTTCAAACATGAAGCATTTTTGATAAGTCATAAGGCCCATATGTATTTTCTTAATTATTTTAATGTTTTCTAAAGCCAAGAATGTTAGACCTTTAAAATATAATTTAGCCTTAGAAAATAAAATCCATTGTTCAACGTACTCTATTCCAACATTAATAATTTTCAAAAATACCCTTGCCCAAATTCAAAGTCTAATAAGGTCTGTAAATTTCCAAAATCAGCCATAATTTATCTCTTATTGAAAAATAACCTAAAAATATTTAACGAAATAGTTCATGATTCCAAATCTATAAAAAAGAAGTACTGCAATACAATCCTTATATATTACATTATATTTATAGCTAAAATATAATAACATAATTCTTGAATCGAAAAACATATAAATTAATTATTCCACTTCTATTTTAGTAACAACATAAGCTTCACCTTGATCCATTTTCTTCTTCTGAGATATATTTCCTTGACTCTTTCAACATTCATTTTCATAATTTCCCATCTCTTTACAATTATAGAGTTTCACATTTACAAATTTTTTATTTCCAGTACAATCACGAGCATGATGGATTGTCTCACCACACATGAAACAAACACCTTTACCTTTTGAGAAGGAATAATGGTGTTTCCTTCCATAATTGGAACATATGGGAAAATCATTATTTCCCTTCTTCCCATTATCTTTCTCTTTCTCCACCATTCTCTTCTTCTCTTTCTTTCCATTAAAGTCATAAGACATATACAATTATTTCTCTCTCTTGATAGAACATGGGTTAATATCTTCATATGATAAAAACGTTTGGGGTAGCAATGGATTTCAGTGAAATGGATTTAACCCAAAAAAGAAATAATCAATATTACCACTTGGGTTATGTATGTAGTCTACATTATGCATTTCCAACCTTGTGAATTTAGCTTCATACTTTACAACATTCCCATCCTCCTTTAGCCTTAGACCCAGAAACCATCTCTCAATATCATATCGTTGTTCTTGAGGAATGTATTTTTCAAAGAAAAGATCTTTAAACACAATACATTACATATTATCAACATCTTCAACCTCTATCATGTATTGAATTATTTACCACTATTGATCCACATCTCCTATGAGGCGATAAAATTTTATGAAAACTTTTTCCATTTCATTACTTCCCAAATCATGAATTATTTTCTCCAAGAAACATATCCATTTCTCATCTACAAATGGATTTTTAGTCCCATTTAATTTTGTAGGTTATTTTCTCATGAAGAGATCTAAATTTTACCCTACACATTATGAATCAGGGTGCTCTATACGAGTATGTTTATTACTTATATCCAAAGTCTGCTATCTCGGAACAGTTATAATCTATTAGCAGTAGTTATATCTATAGAAGTAGTATAATTATATTTAATAGGAGGTAAATACCTACTTGGACTAAATGTGTTGATATAGTTTCCATTCCTTCTACGAGGAGCCATTTCTATACAATGTCAAACACTATATTGTCTTATGAATAATAATTTATATTTCCAAACCAGTAAAATACATAAGATAAATTAAAAAATATGTAAATATATAATCTATACTAATAAAAATGGTTTCATTGGGGACATATTTACTCATAAATCACTAGTAATGGTTTTTAAATAAAATATTAATTATCCTATGAATATCCCTTGAGTGTGTCAAACTAGGTGTGTAGTAAATCTCGTTATCGTATACTAGCTTAACCTGAGTCAGACCTGGAACACCTTGTCAGAGTTTTTACTCCTAGGTACATCTATCCTAGATCCACGTCCACATATAGTATCCATAAAATAATTTATTGTAAGAAAAATCCATATAATTTATATTTAACCAAAAATCATGGATTTTCTTCTATACTTATTATGGAAGCCTATCTTAAGGATATAATCCCTAATATAAGCCTTCTAAATCTAACTTCCAAGGTTTTTTCTAAACTTTTAGAATACTAATGGTAATGGACCGACCCCAGTTACCTATAGTCAGTACTTTATTTCAATACATTGGCATAATTACAAGGAATCAAATCCTAAAGGACCAATTGGTTTAGCAGTCTTGTTAAATATATTACATATGTGAAATTTACATTACAATTCAAAGAATAAAATACAACATTGAAAATCCTTTGAGAATTACATTATTCTTTTAAATGTACCCTACATATCAATCATAATACAATTTTTTTCATGAAGAAAAAATAAATTAGAAAGGCGTGAGATCAGATTCTCATTAAAGTTAAACAACATTGCATAATCTTTTATAAACAAACATAACCTTTTAAGGCTAGGTATAAAACTGAAACACATGGGTTTTACACATAATATTCCGCATAATATGGTATGAATAAGTCAAATATTTCCATATAAATATTAACATGGATATTATACTAGTTTAATAATCACATGTAATATCAATAAATAATCTCATAATGAAGGAATGTGTAATGTCGGATATCTGAAACATACCATCGAGGCCTCGGCCAAGACATCTGAAAATAAATGGTTAATGCCTCATCCAAATCCATATATAAAAATAAATGGGCAAGGCCTCAGTCAATTTCATATATATTTTGTCTCATGAGACTTATTGATGCATCGAGGGGCTATATCGAGCCCCACCCATCACATACTATGTCCATTGCATTATTTATATGAAAAAGGTGGAGCAGAACATAGACATTTATATTAAAACTATCATAATAAATGTTTAAACATTAATAATAATCCATGAATGGTATTACTATAGCATATCCACAGTCAAAAAATCATAAATACTTCAATAAAATATCAAATATTGTATCATAATAAATCAATCTCAATTTATCAAAAAATCAATCTAAGGATGTTAACATAGATGAAAATAATTTAGATAATTTATTAAAACTTTTTGTGAGAGATATATTTTTTATAATTTGAAATCATTTATGATTTGTGAAATTGTAAAGAAAATTCTTTTGAAAATCGATTTTTAATCTAGTAAGTTAAGATTCAAAATTTTAATTCTTTATTATGGTAGAAAATGGCTATTTGCGCTGCAAAAGTTAAAAAACATTCTTTCTTTAATATGTCGAAAATGGAATAAAGTAACTCATTTGGAAAACAATGGAATGATTCATATCCAATTATTTTATATAAAAAGTTAAACATGGGTAATAATTTCTTTAAATAAATTTCAATAATAGTTTGAAATACATTTTAAGAAACATGGATGTGGATAACAAGTATGTCTTAGTGGATACTTACATATAAACAATCTCAGATAATAAAGAGATTGGAAAATTAACCCTAACCTTGTATTTTTCTTCAGTTGATGGTGCATTAACCTCCATTATAATGGTTAAATCATGTTATTACAATATAATAGAACCATATCCACATTTTTTATATCATATATAACCCTCTTATATCATTTTGTCAATAACATTTCAGTATTACCATTGTTTCGGATGTTAACTACTTCATTTTCCTACACATGTGTTGTCATGAAAGTCATGTTTATTATGAATTGAAAATATTTTATTCATATTCAGAGTGATATTAGGATCATAAATATTATATTTAATTATCATATATCTTTTATAATCATTCTTGAATGGTTAACATAGATAATGAATCTCATCACATCGTAGAGACGGTAGGTCGTACGTACGCACAAACGACAATATAATTCCCTTATTGGTAAATGGTATAAAACTGAATTATATATTAATTATATAGAATCATTATTATTTAATATTCATTAGTTATCTGTTTTATAATCATTATTATACCCATCCAAATAAATCAGTGTTTAATAAAAAATTACATCACGGTGTGGAGAGGGTAATCCAAACCTACGCATGCATGGTGATATTGTTATTCATAGGATAGATAAAATGTGAAATATGGTTATACCATCATTATAATAGATTATTAGTATATGTATTATACTCTATTTATTACCTTTTTTAGTGAAATAAAAAATGTTGTAGTAGAATAATAAAATAACATTGAAAGAGGTGATAAGCCAATTACCACTTTTTGGTGGCTCCTTTTGATTTGCACAAAAAGAACCATTAGGAAGAATTTCTGACCAATGTATGAACTCTAGGATGTAGTTAGTGATGTTGGGATAGTAAATGGTTTGTGTTATTCCATAAAAAATGTATTTTTAGGTGTAAATTAAATACTAGGAGAAGTGACTTTTTATAAGAGGGGTGGCTAGCACATTTGTAAGATCTTAAAATATTAAATTAATATAATTTTAATTTCACATCCAAATAGTCCCAGAATCATTTATTTCTAAGATAATATGATTTTGAGTTGAATAAACATCATAACATTTAAATTATACAAGTTTTGAATATTTTTTAATCCTTTTCCTTTTGGTTTAACCCTTATTTTACCCTTTTTAATCTTACTGTAATATTATGTTATTTACACTTTTTGAGTTAATCTAATTTCCATAAAATGTCAAAATACCCAAAAAAGTGACATATTTTATATATTTGGGCTTATCCTAAATAGTTTTCCAAATCATATATTTTTAGATATTTAATATCATTTAATAAAATATTTTATAATTTACTATACCAATAGTGTGATCTTTGACAATATTCATTAGATCACTTTTAATAATATCATAAAAGGAAGATAATTTTTAACCAAATCCTTCAAATGATTAAAAAATATCAAAATTATCCATAAAATTCTTTATTGGCATAAATAATGTCAAATAATATTTATTTTAATATTTATATTATCATTTATTTTAATCGTTCATTAATTAATAAATTAATACATGATCTTTATGACACGATTTAATTTAACTATTTATTTCATAAAAATTATAAATAAATTTAAATGATGTAAGTAATATTTTTATATTTATAATGAATATTTATATTGATAGATATAATATTTATAACCCCATATTAATTTTTTTAGATACGAGGGGCATGATTATGACATCATGGTCTTTATTTTAAATAAAATGTTTTTAGTGTCATAATCACATCAAAGTGTCTCCAAGTGGATCTAAAATCGACCAAAAGATATTAATGGTTGGTATACACTCATCCAATTATATTAAGAAAAGTGATATGGTAGTTTTATATTTTTGTAACATTATTTTACCTTTAATTAACCGATTTTCACTTAACAGTGGTAATTAAAATAATTACTAAAGTTACTATTCATAATGCCCAAAAATAAAGGAAAATATTTTTATAATTTGGTATTACAAGATTAAAAATATGTAATCCAATTTTCAAAATTCAGAATATAGAAATTCATGTAATTAATTTAAAATTTACCCCCTTTGACAAAACGAGAAATGAGTTTTTGAAAAGTAAAAACCATCAAAAAAATAACATATGTCTATATCTAAATATAATTTAAAGATAGACCCAATAAATTAAATTATATTATATGATGAAAAATTAATCTAATTATACCTTAAAACCAATTAAAACAATCATCCAACCATATAAATAAATTAGATGAAACAACAATTTTGAATTAAAATGAAGTATTTTTCACTATTCATTAATATATGAAAGTTATCAGAAAAAACACCAAACTTTATCCAAAATAAATTTTTATTTCCCAATTCCAAATAATAAGTTAATTTTTTAATATTTAATATATATAATTTTCCAATATTTAATTAAAAATTGGATCACCATTAAATGGAAACAAATCTAGATTTTTTTAAAATATTTTTTTATCCGAAAAATTGAATATATTCTTATATAATGTCATATAAGATGAATGATAATATTATATATCATGTTTAATTTTTTTAATACTATTAATAACTTCTAATTTAACGGCTATAATAATATTTTATCAATATATTTTTGATTGGTAAGACCGGGCCCTGCATGTAATGCAAGACAACTCATTATAGTGTGTAGCATAAGGATGACATGATGTTGCATGAAAAAAAGAAATAAAATAATTAAATGTATTTAGAAATGAAAATATTTTAAAGACCTGGTGTGTTAAAAGGATACCGACAAATAATATATACAGGTTCTAATATTAATAAATCATACGTTATAGATTTAAAATAAAACCTAATTGATAATTAATTTTTATAAGTAAAACTATTTGTAAAAATTTGTATATACATAACATATTCAAAAAATATAGTAAAATTTCAGGGATAAAATAAAAATAAATAAGTTAAACTTGTGATAAAATTTCCATTCAATAAACCATTATGTGATAAATCAGTTATAATAGGCAAAGCATGACATTTGTCCCCTAGACTATGGGAATATGTACTAGACTTAAAATATTCCTAAACAAAGCCTATATAAGTTCCAATATATACCGATTACTTAAAAATTTTATCATTATTTTAAAATTCATCCTTAGTGGTGACACAAACACTAATGTCTCCTGTGTCTATTTCCCTGTAAACCCAATGTTCTCAATGTATTATGTTTGTTCAAAACCATTTCCAAAACAATGTTCAAATTTAACTAAAACCCCCTTTCCCATCGAATAAAATATATTTCAACAAGAACATACAGATATTTATGAATTAGAATCACTTTTATAGATACACAAAACTCTAGAATGATGGAAACCATAATCCCTTTGACAATGAAGATTGAAAACCATGAATTTTCCTTCGAAAGAAAATACATGACAAGAAACTAAAAAGGATCAATTGAAAAACCAATGTATCAAAAATCTAAAAAAAAACAAACATTATTACATATCCATATGTGATGATGATTTAAAAATACAACTTACCAGGGACATGTGGTATAACAACCACATGAATCAAATTCCGAATGAAGTAATCCTGAAAAAGGGAGACCACCAAAAACAACTAAAACCCTTATTTGGGTTTGATAGGGGATCCTGTAAACTGAATGACAAAATAATGAGTTTTTAAGTGTGTTTAAAAATATTGTACCTAGTAATTAATATCATAAATCCCTTTTATAATGTTAAATCCCACATATTAAAAATACATTGAAAAGGAGTACGGTCATGTTAAATTAAATATTGATCCCCATTTTTAAATCTTGTAATCTTTTCACGACCAATAAATTTTTTAAACCATCCATGATATTCATGGAATATACTCCACAAAATATTTACTTTATGTTACCCATTCATAGTGTGAATGTTTCTAGTTGGGAATACTTAGCACAATTTTCTATATAAAACTCATAAACCAAAAATTTTGGTTCTATGGTCCCATCGAGAGAACTCTAAGACATTTACACATTTATATGAAAATAAATTAATTTAAAGAAACATACATCCCCAAACATTAGGTCATTTTTCACAATAAAGGTATCTATATTACTATATATCTTAAAAATGAACCAAAAAAAATTCCAAATAATAACTGAAGGGAGGTAACTAGCTGTTACAATCTCCCCAGCATAAATGATTTATTCCCTTATAATTTCCTCAAGTTTCTAGACTCAAAAAAGTGAATTCCATTTATTTATTATCAAAAATTCCCAATATGATATCTTGTATAAATCCCATCCACTCTACCTCACAACGAATACTAATAAAATATTTTTACCACATAATAAATTCTCTTGATTATCCATTATCTGAAGTAGTTACTCAACCACTATGGTGTAAGGCTTAAGATCAACATCGTCCCTTTCAATCAAATTATAACGATTTAGTTGAAACTTACTCAGTTATGAAATATTGAATATGTCATGGATATAAGCCAAACAAGATGGTAAGTCCAACTAATATGAAAAATTTCTTTGTAATCCATTGATCTCATAGAATCCAAAAACCATAGTTCTAACATATCCTTATTACCCAGCCGATGATGTACCAAACAAGCTGAAAATACAAGAAAGACCTAATCACCAACCTCATAATCCAATGCTTAAATAAAATGGTCTGCATTAGATTTTTGAAGATTCTACGATGTGATAAATCTCTTACAAATCTTCTGCACCCTATCTTTCATCTCTTGAAAAAGACTCATCCTAACCAAGTACTACCCTCCCAAATATATCAAATATAAGGGTGATCTAAATGGACTCCTATAAATATCCTATAAGCATTCCATTTTGATTTAGGCCTAATATTTATTGTTATAGGAGAACTAAACTAAATGAAAATTATTTTCCCTAGAACCACTAAAATCATGCACACTTTCTTGAAGCATATTCTCATGAACATAGATTTCTCAATCTATCTGTACATCCATATGAAAATGATATGCTATGATCAGTTTCAACAAAGAACCCATTGCGGCCTAAAATCATATTTAAATCCTAGATGTGAACCTTCGATACCTATTAGAAACAACTATAGAGGAAACCCCATGAAGTCTCACAATCTCTTGGACATATAGTTCCCCAAGTTGTCCCACTATAATTTTCTCCTTGATAGGTAAGAAATGTTATGATTTAATGATTCAATCAATCATCACCCAAATTGCATCCTTCCCACTAGGAGTCCATGGAAAACCAATGATAAAATACATGTAAATATCATCCAATTTCCATATCAGAATGGGTAAGGACTATAACAAACTAGTAGTTTTCTTCATAATTATTAGAAAAATAAGAAACCATGAATAAAAATTTTGTAATCGACCATCTCCTCCCAGATTACCAATACCAACATCTTAAATAACGATACATATTTGTACTACTTGGGTACATGGAAATGTAAGACTGGTGTCCATTTTCCATTAAATCATTCCTTAAATTTAAAAGGAACATTTAACCTATTTCATTAACATGAACCACCATTGGAAGATTGAGACAAATCACATGCAGTCTCCCCACCATATATGATTTCACTAATGTTCTCAAACTCATAATTCTTACACATTCTCAAGGTAAGTATTCTCATCAAATGAAGAGCTAACCATCACTAAATCTAAACATACTCGACCAACATCTTCCTCCATATCTAATCTAATATCTACAAACAAACTCATCAAAGGCCATTGATCCACCAATTCCTTCACGGCTTATGCCTATAATTTAGTACTCATTGTATTATAGACCAAATTAAATTTTCCAAAATCATATGAAATATCAAAATCAAAATTATGGAGTTACTCCACCTACTGTCTCTATCAAAATATCTGGTCCCTTTGAGTGAAAATATACCTGAGGATTTTATGATCACAATAGTTGTAGAACCCTCCCCAAAGTTGTAATGATTACAATTTTTTAGTTTATTCATAACTTCTGATAACAAAAGATACTAGGTTGGGTAGTTCTTCTCATGAGGGTGAATCTATTGAGGGACATATACTACCACCTCTCTCCTCTATCTCAAGTCACACCACAAAACCATGCGTGAAGAATCTCATTAATCATCACAAACCCAACCTGGTTATGGAAGAATAAAAATTGGTGTTGAAGTAATTATCGCATTTAGTTCCTAAATGATCTCTAACAATTTTCCTTCCATTTAAAATTTACACCCTTATAGTTAAAATATATCATTGGGGATGCAAGCTAAGAAAAGCCCTAGAAAAACTGCATGTAATAACTAGCCAACCCCAAGAATCTTCATATCTCAAACTCATTTTCAGGCCACTACTAGGACATAACTTCATGCAACCTTTTAGAGTCCATTAAGACAACCCTCCCAGCTAAAAAATTTCCCATAAACATTACTTCTTATATCCAAAACTCACATTTGGAAATATTACCTTACAGATGTTGTTCCCTTAATTTTCTTAGAAGGATTTCCATATGGTCCATGTGTTCATCCTATAGCTTGGATTAAACCAAAATATCATCGAAAAAGACCACAGAAAAGACTATAATAAAAAATGAAATATCTTGTTCATTAACCCTATAAACAATGTAGGACTGTTAGTGAGACTGAATGACATAACCAAAAACTCAAATTTCCCATACAGGCTTCTAAAAACTCTCCAAGGTATATTATCTTCTAAAAATTTCAACTAGTGGTACCAAGATCTCAGTTAAATGATTGAAAACCGACGATCTCCTCTCAGATGATCAATGAGATAATCACTCTTCGGAAATGGATATTTATTCTTGATGATCACTAGATTCAACTTCCAATAGTAAATAAAACATACAAGGCTTCTGCAAGCCTTCCAAGAAAATAGGTCTCTCAAATCCCATGGTGGCGAGCTTGGATGAATAACTCCATTATCCTCGAGATCCAAAAAGATAGACCTTTAGTCTAACAAAATCATTAGGTTTCGTATTGTAAGAAGGAATAGAAATCAGAATCTTGCTACAGAGTAGGTAAATAGTAAAATCATCATCTCTCTAAGCTGGTACTCCTTAAAAAATCATCCAAAAAGACCTCAGGGTACACACACAACACCAAAATTAGATAACTCCCCAAAAGGTAAAATAGAATCAAGAAAAATCTCTAATAACTATTTATAGATTACCCTAGTATAATAAAAAACATTCCCTTCCCTTTATGATCAAGATGCACAGTCACCATAAAAAAATTGATTTACGCCATTGAAAGATGAAAACTGAAACCAAGTTGTTATAAAAATCCATCTGGGCCATAACATTTCACATCCAATCCATAATAATAATCAAGTTGGGGACTTCAAGATCGAGAAATGAGAAGTCCCACTCCACCTCATGGTATGTTATCATCTCTTGACATGCTGGGAACTTCAAACCTTGTTCAAAAGTCCTTCTTAAAGGTGTGGAAAGATCTAAAAAGACTGAAATATCATCTTCATGCAAGACCAAAACATCAACTAGATTTGATGATATAAAATAATGTGCAGTACCTATATCCAACAAATCTTGCACCATATAAGAAGAAATAAATATGGTACTTATGACTATGTCTAGCCCTACATTAGATTTCTCTAGTGCATACTCCGCTCCATGAAGATTTCTGGTATTAGCTCCTACATGAGCTTCCTTAGCCTCATAAACACCCCCTTAACCTAAGGATGAGATACCCAAACTTGGATGCATCAGTATGAACCTTCCCTCACATCATGAATGTAGATTCAACTTTGATTCCTTGGTAAATCCAGTAACCAAAATATTTTTGATAGATATATTTTACAAAAAGATGAAATGTTTTGGGAGCCTCCATAAAATTATTCTTGGTATAACTAAGATGCCCACACTAATAGTAAAAAACCTACAGTTATCCAAAAAAATCCCATGAGACAGGTTCCAAAGAAACCTAGATACCTTTATGCTATATTTTTTGGCTAAGAGATACACCCAAGCTAATAACAATACAAACTGAAGCTCCTCCCAAACCTATTTTTCTAGATATGTAAGCCTCTACCAAGTTTACCTTATCAACTACATCTATAATAGTTGGAAGGCCTATTCGAATCAACATTGACTAAATATCAACCCTCAACCCCATCTAAATCCTCCAAGCCATCAAGTAATCATTGGTGATAAGCTTCTATGACAGGTGCACCAACTCAGAAGACTAGTTGGAATACTCCAGAATGGTATCCTCTCTCCTTTATATAAGGTTAAAAATAAATGGGACTTTATCACATGTAATTATTACGATAAAATTGTTGGTTGAAGATTTTCATTAAGGAAGACCAAGTAAGATCCTTATGAAACTATGTTTTTATAATAGAGTCACACACCATAGTTATCTATTCTTAATCAATATACATGGAAAAACCCACCTTAGAGTCCTTAGGAGTATTCAAGAATTTGAATATCCTCTTAATACACTAACTAAATTATTTATTTTCCTACAGTACCAAATCAGCATGGATGGTGGGTGGATACTGCTTTGTTAATTCTAATACATGATCGAATACTCATTCTGGGTTCTCATCACCTAGTTGACCCAGATATTAAATAGTGTGGATTATAGATTCTTCAAAAGAAGGTTCCACAGGAGGATTTTCCTATTGAACCAATATCATATATTCTTTTCTAATATTTGGAAGATATATTTTAGGTGGAATTACCTAAAAATTACAAGATAGAACCAATAAGTTACCAAAAGATTCCAAAATAATAAGACCAACTTCAGGTATTAATCTAAAAGATTTAAAAGGAGAATAATTTATAATAATTATGAATTATATGAATTTAATATAATGATTTTAAATAAAAATGTTGACTTAATTAAAATTCCCATATAGTATATTCAAATAACGTCAAACACCACGTCTCAATCCGGGAAAAAAATTTCAGACCACCCATGGAAACTTATGTTTAGAAATAGATGTGAGCTGGCCAGGCCCTTTACCACACTTACTAACTAAATTTCTATGGCCCTAAATCCTATATACACAAGAAGAAAACCACACATAGGTATTGTTAACATAATTCATTATTAGAATACCACTGTTAAATTTTTTTAACAAACCAACCGTGGTCAACTAGACATGTCACCCATGGTGGTCCATCACATGGTGAGGTATAATAAAAATTGAATCAAGGCCAGAATATAATGAAAAAATACATACAACACGAGTAAAATATAGAATAAATAGATAAAAAATGATCTATACAACCCAATCCAAATAGGATAAACCATAAAAAGTAATAATAAAAAATACCAACAAGTCTCCATGTGACCATTTATCATAACCAGACCATCCTACTACAAAGGAAATAGATAATAAGAGAACCTAGATTACTACATGATACCCTTTAAATTTTTTGAGTCTTGTAAAAATAGGCCTAAATCTACCCAATACAAAATATATGGTTTGATTATAGAGACCAATAGGATACCACTAATTAATATATACATGTTATAATATTAAGAATGTACAAGTTCTATCTTTTAAAAAACCTAGTTTATATTGTATTTTCATAAATAAAACCATTTTTAAACATTTCCATGTACATTAAATATTCACTAAATCCAATAATATATTTCGTATAAATGAAAAATATGTAAATTAAACATGTGCAAAAATATCAATTGAATAAACCATCATGTGATAAAGAAGGTATAAAAAAATAATACCATTTGGGAAGTATCATATGTGAATATATACTAGATACAAAAGAATCCTAAGCCAGGTCTATATTGGTTCCAACTGATATAGGGTCCTTCCACAGACCATCGATATCATAAAAATAACCCCTAGTGGTACCACACAAATTAAGATCCCCAATGATTATTTATCGATGCGCACAAGGTTCCCAATGTGCTAAGTTTGTTCAAAACCATTTCCAAAACCATGTTCACATTTAATTAAAACCCCATTTTCAATCGAATAAAATAAATTTCAATGACAACATATAGCAATTAATGAATTATAAATAATTACATAGATACAAAAAACTCAAGAATGATAGAAAACTAACAACCTTTGAAAATGGAGATTGATAAACCATGGATCGTTCTTTGAATGAAAAGGAAAGATATGAAACTGCAATGGATCACTAAAAAACACAAATCAATCATTTATATGAAATAAAAATGCAACCAACACCACTTCCATAACCAATGGAAATGAAGATGCAGAATGACTTCTTACCAAGGATTTGAAGTGCAAACAGTATATGAATCAATCATTGAATAAGTGATCTATAAAAGAGGAGATCACCCAAAATAACCCAAAATTTATTTTAGGTTATATTGGTGAGCTTGGGAAACAAATGATAAAAATAATCAGGTGTCAAACTTTTTTAAAACTGCTGGACCTGAAGAATTCATATCATGATTCCCTTAAAAAGCATATAAACCCACACATTAAAATTATTCCAAAAAAGGCATTACCATAGATTAAATTAATTCGTGATTGATGTTTTCATGATCTGTAATCTTTTTAGTGCCTATAATATTTTCATTACTTTTATGATTTTCATGAAATCTTTTCCATAAAATATTTTATATAGTGTATCCCATTCACAGTGTGCATGTTTCCATCAGGGGGTACTCAACCAAATTTTCTATAGAATACTCATGATCCAAAACATTATATTATTGTGTCCAAGGAGTTTCCTCTATTCTATTTACCAATTTATAACCAAAATATATTAATTAAAACAGACATACCTCCCCAAACATTATGTAATTTTCCCTAGAAAAGGGTCTCATTCCCAACAATCCCGCAATGAACCCAAACAAATAGAGAATCTAAAAATAAAATTTAAAGAATAAATAATGGGATTTAATGGTGTGATACAAGATATAAGGATATATGGAATTATTGAATATTGATTTGAGAATAGGGTATCATTAGGTTAGAGTTAAGACCTTGAATATACAACACAAAATATTCCAAAGAATATATGGATTTTATGAGTAATTGGTTACACTGTTTGGTCTAACCAACACACTCTCCATTTTTATGAATTTAATGAATTGGATTTTCCTACAGTACCTATATGATTATGCTTGTTTATTTTCATGATATCTTAGTGTATTTCCAAAATCAAAATGATCATGCCAAAACACTTGACAACATTTTGAGTACATTAAGAGAGTATAAGTTCTATTCCAAGATAACAAAATTCATCTTCTAAATTGATAAATATTTATTATTGGGTAACATTATATAGAGATAATGGTATCTGTACATATAGAGAAGGTGAGATCCATGATTTATTAATGCATCCCAAGGACATTTTTTCCATTCTAATCTTTTTTAGAGTAGCTGGTTACTACTAGAGTTTCATTATGACCTTTCCTAGACATGAAACACAACTTATATGCATGACTAAGACAATTGTTTTTTATCATGGTTAAAAAATTATTAAATGGTTGTTCAATAGTTGAAAGAATTCTTTTCCTATATGTCGATTTGATTTTACTCGATAATTGAAGTGCCTATATAGTTTAGTGTAATGCATCAACCATTATTCTAAGATCTATTTTGATGTATGGGGAATAAGTAATGGAACATGGGTCTCATCAGTTAATACCTCATGAGAATAGTTACCCAACATACAATATTGAGTTACTGTATTTTTTTATGTTTTTCCTCATTGGTGATTTTATCTTCTGGGCGATTCATTTTTCATAAACATAGACCATAAAAGTATCAAATATATATTCAATAAATTTGAATTGAATATCTAAAAAGAATATGGTTCAAATAACTTCATTGGTTAAACATAGTTCGTGGTTATAAACCAAGGAAGGGAAATGCATTTATTGACATACTGAGCTGAAAGACTCGGAATTATGTTTTTCAAGAAGCCTAGAGAGATTGGAAGTTGATGGATATTCTTTCATAGATGAATCTAGAGGTATAAAAACATCATGATAAACCTTTTATCACATCTTTTATAGTGTTCCAATCACATTTGGATAGATTGATGAGGATAAAAAATTTAGATCCTAAAGGATTGGTTCTTAGGGAACGTGCTTCTGGTGATGAATCACCACCTACCTAGACACTTGTCAAGGATGAGATCCTACAAATCCATGGATATATCTGGGTATCTGAAGAAATTTAATAGAATTGAAGCACATATCTCATGTTTCTAATTGGGAAGTACACCCTAAAAAAACTAATATGTACCATGGATTATGAAACAATTATTGGTGGCTTAGGATTAAAAAGCATATCACATGATTTGTTACTCAATGTTCCACCTATCCATAAATAATGGATAAAAACATGGCCATCTAATATTTTGAAACCACTGAATATCCTAGAGTATAAATGGGATGATATTATTATATATTTTGTTAAGGAATTATCAATATATCCATAGAATAGTGATGTAATATGGGTGACCATAGATAGGACAAAAAAGGTCATCCACTTCTTGGAAATTCAGAAAACCTTCTACGTTAATGATATTGAGATACTTTCTATCTCAGAGATTATATACCTTCATGGTGTTCCACATACCATCATATTAGATAGGGATTCTTAGTTCACTTATCAATTATGGTAGGGTGTAGAAGGCTTTGGGTTCAAAGGTTCTTCACAGTACTTCCTACCACCCTCATATCGATGTTTAGTCAGAGCGCACTATACATGTATTAGAGGATAAAATTAGAGAACATGTACTTGATTTTGGAGGCTAAAAGAAAAATAACTTATCTCTTCCTAATTTAACTTTTAATAACATTTTTCAACTGACTATTTAGATGAATCCATATGATTTTCTCTATTGTAGGCCTTTCCATTCATCTCTAGAATTGGTTGAAGAAGGGGTGGAATCACTATTGGGACCTTATCTTGTTTATGAGACATTAAAGTAGGTTTATCTATTTAAGAAACATATAGATAATGATCGATAAAGCTAGAATCATTATGTTTATTTTCATTCTTGACCTCTATATTTCAAGGTGGGAGATCATGTCTTATTCTGTGTTTCATCTAGATTGGATCATCGATGAATTCATAGGAATGGGTAGATGAGAAATAGGTATGTTGAACCATTTGAGATCATATAGAGATGTAGGTTAGTATCCTATTGTAGAGACCCGAAGCTTATCGTACATGGACATTACATTACTTTTGCGGAATACTTAGTACATAACAAAAACACACACACAAGGATCGTAATAGTTTAGTGTCTTTGGAAACTCGGAACGTAATCTTCTAAACGTGGTGAAAGATCTTCAATATCTCCCATAAAGATCATCCCCCTTTTTTTTACCTAAAACCTTTCTTTATATCCTGGGGAAAGAAAAACAAAAAAAAAGGGTGAGCTCAAATGCTCAGTAAGGGTAAACAAAAGAAATATCAATCACATCATATACATAAGAACGTAGCTTTTGGAAATCTTGACCTGCAAAAGAGCTCATAATATCATAACATGGGATAAATCATAGAATTGAAAATGACATCCCCATAATCATAACATAAAACTTGAAACTTTGTGGCATGCACACATAATCATGGAAAATCATTTCTTGTTAGTCATGACTCATTGCCAAGACTATCTTAGTGGACAAAGTCCCTTTCTGAACCGAGTTCACTCCTCGTTTCAGTCTTGTATCACTGAACCGAAATAACCTTCCGTTCCAGCCATGTCTATCTCATGAGATATAAAATCTTTACCCAATTCATTGGAGGGAGATATAGGTCCCACCCATCTTATAATGAATCCTTTCTTATGTGTGCCACATAATCATAAACCATACATCATAGCGTAACCCATGTAATAAAAATGGGATTCTTAAACAACATGACATCATAAAACAGTTCATATAAGATAAAGGAATTCATAAAAATATTTCCATCACAACATAATAAAATCCATGTAATAATAGGCATAAAAACAGAACCCTTTTATTATCTTAGATGGAAAATAATTTTGATAAAATACTTGAACTCCATTCTTGAGGAAAATATCCTTTCTTCTTCAAAAACATTTTTCCTTTCATAAAATGTCATACGACGTTAAAATAAAAGAAGTTGATTAAAAATAAACTTGAAAACTTGTAAAGGAAGCTTCTTGGAAATAATGTTTTAAAAATCCATTCATGTCGTATAAGTTAAAAAAACATTCTTCGTACTTTTGTCGGAAAAGTCAAAAAGTACCTCGTATGAAAAACGACAAAAGATTCCTTTCATGTATTTTACAAAAAACTTACCAAAGTATAAAATTGGATATAAACTATCGTAGAAGGATGTACATAATATTACATATTGAGGGAACATGGATGTGGTTGATAAAATACACCCCAGTAATTACCAAAGTAAAAACAATCTCGGATAAAAATGAGATTGTGATATTTCCCTTACCTTAGGTCCGACTTGCTTTGTAAGTGTCCGAACCTCCTGTATAATGATTTAAATCATGTTATTGACTTATTACAGAATCATATTCATTGTTATGATATCATATATGGTTCACTTATGACATTATATTACCCGTTTTGTAAATTCCATGTTAAAGAAGCATTTTGGGTAAAATCGTTTCATTTATCGTAGTTGTTTTGAGTTGTTGTTCTTGACATTATTATTACTTATATCATGATTTACTTACTTCCAGAATATAAAATATGATTTATATATCATATATATTCAGTATATATATATATATAATAGATAGATAAATGAAATGAAAAACACCGTTCATGGAGACGGTAGTCCGTACGTACGCATGAACGCTGTTTTCCTTTCCTTATTGTCTTGAATGGAAGTAAGTTGATGACATACATATATATATATATATACATAAATACAGTAGCTTTATAATGTCATATATTTCATTATTATTTCTTATATATAATTTATAATCATTCTTAAATGGTTAACATGGAGTATGAATCTCATCGCGTCGTGGAGACGGTAGTCCATACGTACGCACGAGCGATGATATCATTTCCATAAATACTGAATTGAATTGGAGTGGATTATACAATATATCAGAATCAATATGATGTTGTAATAACTATGTATAGTTATTCTTTACACCATTATACCCATCCATGTAAGGTGGCGGTGGAAAATAGATTACACCACAGCGTGGAGACGGTATTCCGTACGTACGCACGCGCGGTGATTTCTTTTCCCGTAGGATGGATAGATGGTGAAATAGGGTTGTTTCATACTTATAATAACATATAAGTATATGAGTGATACTGATGTTATTACTTTATAATTAAACAACCTATGAAGAAGAAGTGGAAGAAAAAATAAAGATGAAATAATTGGTAACGGTAATTACCTCTTCTTTGAAGCGCCTCTTTGAGACCTCCTCTTAGGGCACTAAAATTGGTCTTTGAGGAAGAACAGAACCTCTAGGATGTTGCTAGGGAAGTGGAGAAGAGATTTTGTCAGGGTTTGGCCGAGCTTTAGTGCTCAAATGGGTGTGAGGAGGAGGGGGAGGACGTGTCCTTTTATAAGGGAGGAGAGGGGCACCTTAGGAATATCTCAAAATATTATTTTATATTAAAGTCAAAATCGGTTTATAATGGTTCCAAAGGGTCTTATTTCGAAGCTAAAGTGGGTATGGGTCGAAATCCTATCAACCAATAAGATTTAGACAAGTTTAGGATATTATTTTAACCTTATCAATTAGATTTAACTCTAAGTTAATTATTTTAACTTTTACCGTGTCTTTTTGTTTTCTTTCACTATAAGGTTAATACACATACTATAACATGCCAAACGAACCCCAAATTGTTTATTATTAATATATATATCCTTATCTAAGTCATTTGGCCGAACCTTAGATTTTTAGGAATAAAATAACAATTAATAATATAATATTTGATTTAAAAACTATTTTGTGTCAATTTTGACACTATTTGATACATGATTTTTGTGGAAGTCATAACAGAATTATATGTTCGAACCAAGTTGATTAAATCAACACTAATATATAATAGTAACCTAGAAAATTAGTTTAATTCATAAAAAGTCTCAAATTACATTTATTTTGGTGTTTATAACATCAATTATGTCAATATTTCATTAACAAGATAATTACTGCATCATCTTTGTGTCATAAATAAATTAAATTATTTGATTTCTAAAAATTACAAATAAAATACCATCATGTAGTAACTTTTTTTAGATTTCTTATGAATATTTACAATCGAATTTATCTTATGTATAACCCCATATTAAAAATTATTTACTTATTAAACTTTGATTTTAACTATTTTAACCCTTCTTTAAATAAATTAATAATAAATGTCCTAATCTAATCCAAGTGGGTCTAAATGGTCATATTTTATTCCTAAGTTTGTTTTTGGTCGAATTACACTTGTCCAATAGAATTAGGACATGTGTTAGGGTAATATTAATATCATATTTACCCTTAGTTACCCTATTTACTATTAACCGCGGTAAAAAAGGTAAAAAGTTCCTACCAAAAAATTATTTTCATCTAATTGAATCACATTTTAGTCCTTGATATTAATCGTGTCTCTCGGATTTTCGAAATTCCATTCACAGAAGCGGTAAAATTATGTTTTATGCAAAATTCAGTTTTTAACCTACCACTTAGTGGTTTCACTATTCATCAAAAATTGAAAGTTTTCAGAAAAATACCAAAATATCACCCTAGGCTAATTTCGATATTCCGAATCCAAAAATGAAGTCCATTTTGAAAAATAAAATTTATAAAATTTCAAAAAGTGGTTATTACTATTCATAACGGCTAGTTTTAATAATATTTTAATAGCGTATCGTTGTTTCGTGAAACTCAGTATTGCGTATTACACACGCTATCGAGGAAGGTCGCGATTGCGTGTAATGCAAGGAAAGTCAAGGATGCGTGTTGTGCAAGCTCCTTTTGGTGTAGCGTATAACACAAGATATTAGTGAAATTAAAAAGAATATTTTTCATAAAATCTCGGGGTGTTAAATTCTACCCCCCTTAAAATGAATTTCGCCCTCGAAATTCGTCGGGGTTATAAATGGTTTACTATCCGAATGTTTCTTTAATAGAAACCTACATCGTAAAAAAGAATACCAAAACTTGGCTTAAAAAAAAACTAAAGTATGAAATGTAACGATTACCCAAATAAACTAATCACTGGGTTTCCACATAGGTGAAAATATGGATATGGAAGAGAAATCTAACCATCATGTTCTGATGGAGAGTGGTAGAGAACATGGCTATAGAAAAGCTAGCAATCACAAATCCATAAATTTGTGACGATCTAAGGTACCATCTGATTAATTAGATATAAGAGCACTAGGACAACATTTTTGGTTTTCAAGATCATTTCCCTAAAGTTGATGAAATTGGAATTAGAAGAAATACTTTCGTGATTTCGGTATAGTCTCACCGCTGGTCGTTCTTTGGACAATTTCCACTTCATCTCTTAAAGAAATGAAGTTGAATTTGTCATTCGTGATGTGTTAGCAAATCATGTAATAGAATGATGGGTCATTCCATCTGTCTCAAACAAAAGGTTTGAAAAGTTATAAGTTCATCTTATGGTTAGATTAATCGTATATGGTTCCAAAAATGAACTTATACTTCAAATATCATACCGCTTAATAAAAATAGTTTCTACTAAACAGGGACTTCCTGTAGGCCAGTGGTAGGCGATATAGGCCAGTCGCACTTCGGTTGTGGGTTCGATTCCCACATCCTTGTCCGACGCGATGGGCTGTCGCGCGTTTTGCAGGTTGTCCCTTTTTCTAAAACTACGTTACTATAACATCCCATCAATAATATCGAAAATCTTCTATCCTTAAACAATACTAACTTATGTCCAACATAATCCAGTCTAATCTTTAGGCTTATACATAATACTGCAGTCCACTCTCATAATATAGTGACAACGATTACTAGAGATTTAATACTGTCGTTGATCCCCACATATCACAAGATATGTCTTGTTTGTCACATTCCAAACATTCAAAGTCCTTAATCGTGTATTCTCTTGAATACCTTAGTGAAAACATGAGTGCAGTTAAAAGTTACCAAAATCCTCAAAATTCTATATACTCAAACCATGATATCACTTAGTCCTTATATCAATCATGAGCTCATGAATACTATCGAACATTTAATTTTCTCCCTATCCCTTCATTATACGCATATCATCTACATTCAAAAAATATCTGAATAACCTTTCATGGATACTGGTAACATTAATCATACACTTTCAAAACACAAGAAAAGACAACAGTGTAACAATCCATAGATGTCTCTTTATTCCAAAATTACACATGATAAACATGTAATCATTCCACTACATTCTCAAACCATTGACCGAGCTTCAAAAATTCTTTCATCTCACATATCATTTATAGTCTCTTCATCACCATCCACATAAATACTACCCATATGACCATACTGATTCTCTTCATGAGTCTTTCCCTTAGGGCATTTGTTTGCATAATGCCCATACATTCCACATTTAAAACACTTAACCATTTTTGATGTCGTAGCATTACCATTATCCTCATCCATGGTGTTAACCGACCCTTTTCCTTTGCACTTACTTGCTTTGTGTCCTTCTTTTCCACACCCAAAGCATCTTCCAGTTCCCTTGAAACATTCTCCTTGATGCCTCTTCCCACATGATTTACATAGGGGAAATTGAACTTTCTTTTCTCTATGATCATCATGGAACTCCATCTTTCTCTTATTAGTCGAGTCAGGAAACTTACCAAATTTTACTTTATTGATCATGTTGTGAGATTGCTAATTCGGCATGATAATGATGTTTGGACTTCCAAATCCCATTTCATTATGAAGAATATCATTCCATTGTCCATCATATCCTCCATTATCGTGGATCATCTTGTTTCCAGCCATTTTCTAAAACCCAAAAAGAATAGTGTGAGAGGCAAAAAACATGCTAGGGAAAACAACATAATAAAGGGGGAGTACCCTCAATATCTAACATCTTAGGTTTAATTCTATGATCGTTAGCGTAGTTCTAGTACTATAACTTATACATCTACTTAACCTTAGGGACATCCCTAGACATACCGTAGAAATAACTCTAGGGATCTCACTAACGTTTTCGCATCATAGATTCCAAAGGTTGACTAAACCTTTCCTCTGATACCAACTATAGAGACCCGAAGCCTATCGTACATGGACATTACATTACATTTGTGGAATACTTAGTACATAACAAAAACACACACACAAGGATCGTAATAGTTTAGTGTCTTTGGAAACTCGGAACGTAATCTTCTAAACGTGGTGAAAGATCTTCAATATCTCCCATAAAGATCATCCCCTTTTTTTTACCTAAAACCTTTCTTTATATCCTGGGGAAAGAAAAACAAAAAAAAATGGTGAGCTCAAATGCTCAGTAAGGGTAAACAAAAGAAATATCAATCACATCATATACATAAGAACGTAGCTTTTGGAAATCTTGACCTGCAAAAGAGCTCATAATATCATAACATGGGATAAATCATAGAATTGAAAATGAGATCCCCATAATCATAACATAAAACTTGAAACTTTGTGGCATGCACACATAATCATGGAAAATCATTTCTTGTTAGTCATGACTCATTGCCAAGACTATCTTAGTGGACAAAGTCCCTTTCTGAACCAAGTTCACTCCTCGTTTCAGTCCTGTATCACTGAACCGAAATAACCTTCCGTTCCAGCCATGTCTATCTCATGAGATATAAAATCTTTACCCAATGCATTGGAGGGAGATATAGGTCCCACCCATCTTATAATGAATCATTTCTTATGTGTGCCACATAATCATAAACCATACATCATAGCGTAACCCATGTAATAAAAATGGGATTCTTAAACAACATGACATCATAAAACAGTTCATATAAGATAAAGGAATTCATAAAAATATTTCCATCACAACATAATCAAATCCATGTAATAATAGGCATAAAAACAGAACCCTTTTATTATCTTAGATGGAAAATAATTTTGATAAAATACTTGAACTCCATTCTTGAGGAAAATATCCTTTCTTCTTCAAAAACATTTTTCCTTTCATAAAATGTCATACGACGTTAAAATAAAAGAAGTTGATTAAAAATAAACTTGAAAACTTGTAAAGGAAGCTTCTTGGAAATAATGTTTTAAAAATCCATTCATCCCGTATAAGTTAAAAAAAACATTCTTCGTACTTTTGTCGGAAAAGTCAAAAAGTACCTCGTATGAAAAACGACAAAAGATTCCTTTCATGTATTTTACAAAAAAATTACCAAAGGTTAAAATTGGATATAAACTATTGTAGAAGGATGGACATAATATTACATATTGAGGGAACATGGATGTGGATGATAAAATACACCCCAGTAATTACCAAAGTAAAAACAATCTCGGATAAAAATGAGATTGTGATATTTCCCTTACCTTAGGTCCGACTTGCTTTGTAAGTGTCTGAACCTCCTGTATAATGATTTAAATCATGTTATTGGCTTATTACAGAATCATATTCATTGTTATGATATCATATATGGTTCACTTATGACATTATATTACCCGTTTTGTAAATTCCATGTTAAAGAAGTATTTTGGGTAAAATCGTTTCATTTATCGTAGGTGTTTTGAGTTGTTGTTCTTGACATTATTATTACTTATATCATGATTTACTTACTTCCAGAATATAAAATATGATTTATATATCATATATATTCAGTATATATATATATATAATAGATAGATAAATGAAATGAAAAACACCGTTCATGGAGACGGTAGTCCGTACGTACGCATGAACGCTGTTTTCCTTTCCTTATTGTCTTGAATGGAAGTAAGTTGATGACATACATATATATATATATACATAAATACAGTAGCTTTATAATGTCATATATTTCATTATTATTTCTTATATATAATTTATAATCATTCTTAAATGGTTAACATGGAGAATGAATCTCATCGCGTCGTGGAGACGGTAGTCCGTACGTACGCACGAGCGATGATATAGTTTCCATAAATACTGAATTGAATTGGAGTGGATTATACAATATATCAGAATCAATATGATGTTGTAATAACTATGTATAGTTATTCTTTACACCATTATACCCATCCATGTAAGGTGGTGGTGGAAAATAGATTACACCATGGCGTGGAGACGGTATTCCGTACGTACGCACGCGCGGTGATTTCTTTTCCCGTAGGATGGATAGATGGTGAAATAGGGTTGTTTCATACTTATAATAAAATATCAGTATATTAGTGATACTGATGTTATTACTTCATAATGAAACAACCTAAGAAGAAGAAGTGGAAGAAGAAATAAAGATGAAAGAATTGGTAACGGTAATTACCTCTTCTTTGAAGCGCCTCTTTGAGACCTCCTCTTAGGGCAATAAAATTGGTCTTTGAGGAAGACCAGAACCTCTAGGATGTTGCTAGGGAAGTGGAGAAGAGATTTTGGCAGGGGTTGGCCGAGCTTGAGTGCTCAAATGGGTGTGAGGAGGAGGGGGAGGATGTGTCCTTTTATAAGGGAGGAGAGGGGCACCTTAGGAATATCTCAAAATATTATTTTATATTAAAGTCAAAATCGGTTTATAATGGTTCCAAAGGGTCTTATTTCGAAGCTAAAGTGGGGATGGGTCGAAATCCTATCAACCAATAAGATTTAGACAAGTTTAGGGTATTATTTTAACCTTATCAATTAGATTTAACTCTAAGTTAATTATTTTAACTTTTACCGTGTCTTTTTGTTTTCTTTCACTATATGGTTAATACACTTACTATAACATTCCAAAAGAACCCCAAATTGTTTATTATTAATATATATATCCTTATCTAAGTCATTTGGCCGAACCTTAGATTTTTAGGAATAAAATAACAATTAATAATATAATATTTTATTTAAAAACTATTTTTTGTCAATTTTGACACTATTTGATACATGATTTTTGTGGAAGTCATAACAGAATTATATGTTCGAACCAAGTTGATTAAATCACCACTAATATATCATAGTAACCTAGAAAATTAGTTTAATTCATAAAAAGTCTCAAATTACATTTATTTTGGTGTTTATAACATCAATTATGTCAATATTTCATTAACAAGATAATTACTGCATCATCTTTGTGTCATAAATAAATTAGAATATTTGATTTCTAAAAATTACAAATAAAATACCATCATGTAGTAAATCTTTTTATCTTTCTTATGAATATTTACAATCGAATTTATCTTATGTATAACCCCATATTAAAAATTATTTACTTATTAAACTTTGATTTTAACTATTTTAACCCTTCTTTAAATAAATTAATAATAAATGTCCTAATCTAATCCAAGTGGGTCTAAATGGTCATATTTTATTCCTAAGTTTGTTTTTGGTCGAATTACACTTGTCCAATAGAATTAGGACATGTGTTAGGGTAATATTAATATCATATTTACCCTTAGTTACCCTATTTACTATTAACCGCGGTAAAAAAGGTAAAAAGTTCCTACCAAAAAATTATTTTCATCTCATTGAATCACATTTTAGTCCTTGATATTAACCGTGTCTCTCGGATTTTCGAAATTCCATTCACAGAAGCGGTAAAATTATGTTTTATGCAAAATTCAGTTTTTAACCTACCACTTAGTGGTTTCACTATTCATCAAAAATTGAAAGTTTTCAGAAAAATACCAAAATATCACCCTAGGCTAATTTCGATATTCCGAATCCAAAAATGAAGTCTATTTTGAAAAATAAAATTTATAAAATTTCAAAAATTGGTTATTACTATTCATAATGGCTAGTTTTAATAATATTTTAATAGCGTATCGTTGTTTCGTGAAACTCAGTATTGCATATTACACACGCTATCGAGGAAGGTCGCGATTGCGTGTAATGCAAGGAAAGTCAAGGATGCGTGTTGTACAAGCTCCTTTTGGTGTAGCGTATAACACAAGACATTAGTGAAATTAAAAAGAATATTTTTCATAAAATCTCGGGGTGTTACACCTATTATTTATATCATTATTATAGGAACTTGTATATGTATGATAAATTCTATGGTTCTCAGCTTCACCGGTGTTACCATGACTTGTATCATATATTTGATTTCGAGGAAGTTGAGATTGAGGTACATGGTTATTTTGAGTGGTATACAGATTTTATCATTTACTGTAGTGTGGAGGCTCTATGAGGTAAGAAAATTACATTGATTTATATGATATGGATGCATGACCATGTACATGATGTGGCTTGAGAGAGGTACTGATATATGTGCATAGTGGATAGAGGTGTTCAAGGATGTTTTTAATACACCCTCATAAGTTTAAATCATTAATGAATTGTTTTAAAGAAGGGAGTCTATAATATAAAAAATTTTCATTGAGGTATTAATCAATTAATTTTCAGGCCAAACCGTTGGTTTTATGTAAATAGGAGTTGCTAAAGTGGTCACGGATGTTTTTGGAGTGTTCTGTCTTGGTTTTTTCACCAGAGTTTCAGTTTTTATAGATAAAGAGGAGGCACATGGTTAGTTTACAGTTACACCTAATCGCACAACTCAATTGTGCATCCCTGAATGGGAGGATCTTGGTTTTCTAATCCATAGAACAAAGGTTTCATGGAACTGAAAACCCGTAAAAAATTGTAGATCCACCACACATGATTTTCACATGGTTTCTGTAACTGGGAACATAATCCACACATGGTTTGGAATCTTGGACAGTGGAAAAATCACAGTAGGTACAAAATTTAGTAAAACACATGAACAAACTATATAACCGGTTAAAACCCATATAAATTACAATTTATATCATCTATACCATAAATACTATATCCTTTCTCATCCTCTCTCAAACACACATCGACCTCACATATGTGATCTCTTGTTATTCACCTCCTAGGATTTGATGGATCTTTTCTATCTATCATCCATTGTGAATGTAATCTGTTACTTTGGACCCCCCTCACTAAGTCTAAAAATCACCTTAAATAATTTCTTAGTTTCTATCACCACCTTTGGAATTATATTCACATGGTATAATATATATTATTTTCAGGGGATATTTATTGTTTTATATTTTCTGCCATTCTTACCTGATTCCGAGACTATATTGGATGAGAAGTCTACTATCGAGTTAAGGTATGTGGTATAATAATTTTCCATAAAAATTTAGTTGTTTATAATTTTTCACCATTCTGCCACATGCTATAATTTATGCAAGTTTCTCTAAAAATGTTTATTACCTTAAATTAATTGTTTTGGAAATAACCATGATGTTACATATCCCCTTTTACATGGTTGGATATAAATGACCTAAACCTTCATCACCCCTCAAGGTGGGTTCCATTAATTTACAATGTCTATCATTATTTACTTTTTACTAAAACACCCCTTGGGTGTGTTGATATTTTCACATGCTATTGAAAATACATAATGAAATTAATTGATTTGTAAGATAATATTAGAACATCACCTGTACCTTTTCTGAGTTTTAAGATGAATCAATATAGAGCTGATTGTGTTTTAAATGGTATGAATATAACAACCCGAAATTATCATACATAGATATTACATCTTTTTAGATGAATGTTAATTTCATTATACAAATACAAAACTAATGATCATAAATGTATAGTTCCTTTGTGAATAGAGAAATAAAAAATATGGTTCATAAAATATCTATATCATCTCTTACTTATTTATTCAAAATTAGACCCCTTTTATCGTATCACACATAAAACATTATTCATATCCTATGGAAAGAAAATGTAAGAAAAGGGCGTGATCAGATGCTCATTACGGGTAAACATGGAAGATATCAATTTTATATCTTATAAAAGAATAATATAAGAAATACAAGTATGTGATCATGATCATAAGATAAAAATTTCATTCCCAACCTATCATGGATAAAAAATATGAGTTATGACATAAAACCATAACATGAACTGTAATAATGAAACTTCACCATAACTATTCGTGAATCATATATGTTATGAACATTACCCATGTAGCCCGGAGCCGATTCCTTTCATAATTAAATCAACATAGATACAAGGCTATAATACCAAAGGATAAATCAATTTATAAGTTTTTCGAAAATCCATTACATACATTATCATTACATTACAATTAAAAATCCAAACTACTACATAGATAATCCTTTATAGATCATGATTCTTCCCGATTAACCCAACATATCATCAATATTATACATATTTGCATCTTGAAAAAAATGAATCATAATAAAGAAGTGATCTCAGATGATCAGTAAGGGTAATAATATAATATAATCTATTATTCATAAATAATCATAAACCTTAAAGAAAGGTGTATAACTGAAACACAATCCCACTAAAAGTATTCTTGAGGACAATATGGGAAGAATAAATCATAATTATATATAAACATTCACATGGATAATACAGTAGTTGAATAATCACATGTAATATAAATAACTAATTTCATAATGAGGAAATACATAATTCTAGACATCTAAAAAATCCTCAAGGCATCGACCAAAACATCTGAAAATTAATGGTTAAGTCCTCAGAAAAAACCAGGTCTGAAAATAAATGGGATATTCCTCAACCAAGTCCATATCTAGTTTGTCTCATGAGACATTTCAACGAATCAAGTGGCTATAGAAGGCCCTAATAGTCACTTACTAAGTCCAATCAGTTATTTCTATGAAAACACAATTAACATAATCATTGATATTAAAAAACTATCTTATGAAATGTGAATACTTCAATCATAAACCATGAATGGTATCAAAATTGTACATCCATAGTCAAAATGATAAAAAAACCTTCAATAAAATATGATATATGGTATAAAAAGATATAATATAAAAACATGTAGAATATTCAACAATGGATGGTGACATAGATGAAAATAACATAATAAAATCAATAAAAATTTCTTGAGTGAAATACGCATTTTTTACTATGAAATAATTTATTTAAAAAACTATGCAATTATAAATGAAAAATATTTATATAAAAACAGAATTTTAAACCTGTAAAAAAATATTCAAACCATTAAGAATTCATGATGGAGTAAAAATACACTCATTCTACATAAGTTAAAAAACATTCCATCCATCGAAAAAGTCACACAGTACCTCGTTTGGAAAATGAAATAAATATTCCTTTGAAACCATTTTATAAAAAGTAAAAAATGGGAAAAAACAGACATTAAATATTTTTAGGATAATAATAAAAATAATTTGGGAAACAATTTTAAAAAACATGAAAATGCATGATAAATAATCCTCAACAGATACTTATGTACAAATAATCGCGGATAATAATGAGATTGCCAAATAACACTTACCCTATAAATTCATTTAGTTGAGAGTGAATTCACTTCCTTTATATTGGTTAAAGTATGTTATTAAATTATACAAGAACAATATTTATATTTATGATATCATATATGATCTACTTATATTGTATTGTTAAAAATATCTCATTATTACTTTTGTTTCAAGTGTAAACAGCTTCATTTTCATATGTTTGTTTTATCATGTAAGTCTTGTTTTTTAGGAATATGATATATTTTATTCACATAAAAAATAAAATTGTGTTTCTAAATATTATATTCAATCATCATATTCATTTTTATAATGATTCTTGAATGGATAATGTGGATAATGAATCTCATCACGTCCTTAAGCGGGTAGGCCATACGTATGCATGAGCGATAGTATCATTCTTTTAATGAAAAAATTTTAAGGAATTGGATATTATATTAATTATAAAAAATCAATATCATGTCATGTTTATTATTTACATCCATTATATTTGTCATCATACCCATACAAATAATGTGGTTATGAAAATCAAATTACACCACAGTGTGGAGATGTTAATTCATACCTACACACGCATGGGGATATTGTTCATGGGATGGATAAAAGGATTAATATGATTGTTATATAATCAAAATAACATCTCAGAATATATAAAACATTGGATTTATTATTTTATATTGGAAAAAACGCGTGAAAAGAATGAATAAGAAGAAATAATTTTGAATGAGTTAGTAAAGATGATAACCTCTTCTTTAGAAAACCTCATTTGGATATTCTCTTAGGGACAATAGGGTTGGTATTTTGAGGATGGAAAAAAATATAGTATGTGGATATTTGAGTTTATTAGGGAAACTTTTAGGGTTTTTTCAATAAATAAGGCTCAATGTGGTGTGAGGAAGTGAGGGAGGAAGTTTCTTTTTATAAGAGAGGGGAGTGGAACTCTTTCTATCCATTATATTATTAAGTTAATTTAAAATACTTTTAAATAAAAAATGTATCTAAAGACATTAATTTAAAATATAAGATGATTATGCGTAAAAATAATCTTAGAAAATAATTTTTAGACGTATTTAGGATATATTTTTACCCTTATCTTTTGTATTTAACCCTAAATTAATTCCTTTAACTATTGACATGACAAAATGAGTTTTTAGTACTTATGGGTTAATATAGTTAGGATAAAATTACAAAAGAACCCCAAATGGGTCATTTATGACATATGTAACATTAATATAGTTACTTTTTCCGAATTTTTTATTGTTATTATTTTTTATCTGTTCATTAAATATTATTTATTTTAAAGTATCATTAATATTGATTTTGATAGTATTTATTTATTTTTTAAATATAATAAATCATGATCTCTTGTAACAATCAGTTATAATATATCAGAAAAATCACAATTTTGTCTATAAAATTCGTGAATTTCATTAATTATGTAAAATAATATTTATATTAATATTTTTAATATAATTTATTGGATATTTCAATTGATTAAACAACTACAAAATCGTTAGTATACAAGACTTTAATAAAATTATTTCTTCTCTAAAAATTAAAATTAAATTTTCATGATGGACATGATTTTCTTATATTTACAATTATTATCTATAGTTAAATTTAACTTCTATATAACCCTATATCTTAAAAATTATTTTGTCATTAAAAATATGACTATGAAATTTTAAACTTGTCATTAAATAAAATATAATAAATGTCTTATTCTTACCCAAGTGGCTTAAAAAGATTATAATTTCAGAATATGGTTGACTTTTATTGAATAAGACTTATCCAATAAAATTGGGACAAGTGTTAGTGTAATTTTATAATATTATAATATAATTTTTACCTTTAATTACCCGATTTACCCTTAATCAAGGTAAATAAAATATTAACATTACTATTCCACAGAAGTTATGTTTATTCTATTAGACTCTAAATATAATAGTAATTCTAACATTGATGGTATATTTTCTAAATTAAATTCATATAAGTGGCTAAATTAATTTTAACACTAATCCCACAGATGTGGCAAGAATGTAGGTAAAAGAAAATGTTCAAAATTTCAATGTGTTTCTATATATAATTTCGTTATAAAAATGATTCTAATAACCTATATTGGATTAATATATGTATCATTGATAATATTTTTACATTAAAAAAATCTAAAGTATAAAATTTTTTTAAATGAAATGTCAGTTTTTAACTACAATGTAATAATTGTCACTATTCATAAAAAATGAAAATTCATAGAAAATACCAAAAATTTATCACAAGATACTTTTTTCCATATGAATTCACATAAAGAAGATTACTTTTTCATATAAAAATTTGAAAAGTGTAAAAAATTATATTGAAATTAGGTTTTCAATTAAAAGGTGGTAAAATTATCATTTTTGAAAAAAACTTCTTTTATGAAAAAATAAAATTTATTTTTATATTATGTTTATAAAACAAATAATATTAATGATAAAATAATATAGAATATATTTTAATTACTATTCATCCTTGCTATTTTAACTGCTATTTCATATTATATTAATTAATAATATTTTAATAATATACTCTTGTTCAGTAAAACTCGATCATGTGTATAATGCAAGATATCAATGAAAGTATATCTTGAGTGTAACACAAGATAAATTGATTTTTCATGCATTACAATCTATAAAATATATTTAATTTATTTAAAATGAAAAACACTGCAACTTATTAGGGTGTTACATTCTCCCCACCTTAATTAAATTGGTTCCTCTCATTTTAAAGTAAATATGAGTAATCAAAAGATTGATATTTGAAAATACTATTATTAATGAAAACAGATCATAAATAGTGTTAATAAGACATATTTTTAATAATTAGGAAATGAAAATTTCATGATCACTACAAAACTAGGATTTCGTATAGGAAAACATTAGTGGAAAGTTGAGATACATATATGGAGGAAAATCATGAATATTTTTAGGGAGTGATCAAGGTTATAAATTACAATATATTGAATGGTCAATAAAAAATTTAGGGCCTAAAATATATAAATATATGATGAATTAAAATACCATCAGTTCAACACAAATTAACATTTTTAGAGCATTTTCCTAGAGAAGAGGAATTCGTTTCACTCTATAATAATGTAAGGAAAATATAATTACTTGATTTGTTTCTATAAACAAAATCACATCCTTTGGTTATGCATCGATATATTTTTACATCAATTCATACACATATAGATGGATATTTAAGATGAAATTTTATGACTAAAACAATTTTGATGAATTATAAGGTCTGAAAGTATTTCATTTATCTTGTAAATATTTACTTAAATAAAAAGGGTTAAGATAATTTATCTATTATATCATAGTTTATCCTCAAATTATAATATCCAACGTTCAAATTAATCCATTCCAACCTTAAAGCTAATCCAAAATACACCTATCTACAATTATAAGGAAGGTCACTAAATTTAATATTATCATCTTAACACCAGATTTTTCCAAAACAACGTAAAGTGGATATTTTTTTCAAATAAAAACTATATGAATACCATTATCACAATTAAAACATTAATGATATCATGCATTATTAAAAATCCCTAAAGAATTTTGACTACAATATAATCCTTATATTATTCCTATAACCATGATATCATAAAATATTTCTTGAATCCAAAAACACAAATACACTAATAGTTCCACTTTGACTGTAGTAATAACATAAGAATGACCTTGATCCCTTTTCTTTTTCTGATCTATATTCCCTTAATGCTTATGATATTCATGTGAATAGTATCAAAAATCCTTACAACTATAGCACTGCACATTACTAGATTATTACGTTCTCTTTAAATCAACATCCTAGTGACATTTATCTTCAATCTTGTAACAAAATCTCATTCCCTTCAAGATACTACGAGGGTGTTTCTTACCACAATTTTCACATGTGGGAAAATAAATCTTTTATTTTTCCCTTTATCCATCACTTGATCCATCATTATCTTCTTCTCTTGTTATACCATAAAGAAATAAGACTTATATAATTTTTTCAATGTCCTTATAACACATGATACAATATCTTTGTATAATGAGAATGTTTGGTAAACAAATAACTATCAGAGGAATGTATTTAACCAATCAAAGAAATGATCAATCTTACTCATTTGGTTACATATGTATTCTATATCATCCTCGCTAACCTTAATAATTTTTCTTTATACTGGGGAAAATTATCTTCATACTTTTTCCTTAGTATTAGAAATTGCCTCTCCATATCTTCTCCATATTCTTGAGGAAATTATTTTTCTTTGAAAATTTCCTAATAACGCTTCTATTACATGTTTTCTATTTCCTCATTCTTCTTAATGTTTTGAATCAATGAAAAAAAATTGATCTACATATCTTGATAGATAATAAAATTCTATGATAACATTATCCATTTGTTCACTTCCCAAAGCAAGAAATATATTCTATAAAGAACTAATCCATTGTTTAGCTATAAAAGATTTTTTATTACCATTGAAGGTTGGATGTTATTATCTTATGAAGTGATCTGACATTTTTACTCTATGCTGTGTATAAGGGTGATCCATATAAGCATGTTTATTGTTTATAACCTGAGTCAACTGTCTGATTATAGTTATAAGTTCTCCATCATCTGTTTTGGCTCTAGCTCCAACATAATTATCTTGCATTGGAGGAAAATTCTTACATGTATTATGTGTGTTGATACAATTTCCTTTCCTTCTAGTAGGCACTAACTCTAGACAATGATACATATTAGATTAGGCTATAAATCATAATGCATAATTCTAAACTAGAAAAATAATTAATATAAATTGAGAAATTTATACAAATCTAATCTCATGATCATAAAAATTGTTCATTTTGGGACATATTTAATTTTAAATAATTTATAATGAAATTTAAAGAAAATGTAAATTATCATAACCATATCCTCCATGAGATTCAAATCTGGTCTGTAGTAAAGACCATTGTCTTGTTTCAGGATACCCCAAGTCAAGCCCATGACACCTTATCAGAGTTGTCATCCTTAGGTACATCTGTTCATGAACTACATCAACTTGTAGTATCTAGACAATGATGTATTGGAAAGAATACATATATAAAATCTACCTTACCAAAAATCTAGAACATTATTATATATTTATCTTTAAAGTCTATCTTAGGTTTATGTTCCCTAATCTATGTTTTATAAATACAGTTTCCATGGTTACAGCTAAACTTTCTCTCATACCAACTTTAATGACCCCAAATATAGTAGCATAGAGTCAGTTCATTACTTTATTACATTGGTATAGATACAAGTTTCAAATCCCAAAGGAATGATCATTTTAGCAGTTTTGGAAAATTTATTACATATAGTATTTTTATATTTTAATTCCAAATATAAACTAGAAGATAGAGAATCCTTTGAACATCGTGATTGTCTTGGGATAACCATCTATTGAAGTCATAATATAAATATTCATATCTTGGGAAAAATGAAACATAAGAATGGGGGAGATCAGAGTCTTATTAAGGGTAAGAGTACAATAGAATTTGTAATCAATAAATAATCATAAACCTTTAGGAAATGTGTATAACGGAACCAGAATTCATTTAAAGATATTCTTGAGTATAATATAGAAAGTATAAATAAAGTAATTCCACATAAATATTCACTTGGATCTTATACTATTTGAATAATCACTTGTAATATCAATTACTAATATTATATTGATAAAATACATAATATCATACATCTAAAACATACCATCGAGGCCTCATTAAAGACATCTTAAAATAGATGGTTAATTCCTCGACCAAAACCATGTTTGAAAATAAAAGGGAAAGGCCTCGGCCAAGTCCATATCTAGTTTATCTCGTTAGACCTACCGATGTATCTAGGAGATATAGTGGTCCCCTACCATCACTTACTAAATATAATTCATTCCTTACATGAAAACACAATGAACATACACATTTTTATTTAAAAACTTGAATACAAAATGTGAATACTTCATCCATAAAACATGAATGTTATCAAAATAGAACATCCATAGTCAAATTTATCATAAAACACTGAATATAACATGTTACATAGTATCATAATATATCAACCACAACCAAGAAAAACGTTCACAAAGTATTATGGAATAGATGATAATAATACAATAAAATTATTACATTTTTTGATAGAAATGCCCCATTTTACATTGAAATAATTTATTTAAAAGACGTAAAATTATAAAAAAATATTTTATTTGAATATAATATTTTAAACTTGTAAAAGAATCTTTAAAATGTCAAGCTATCATGGTGGTGGAAAAATATTCTCACGTCGCATAAGTTAAAAACATTTCTTTCATCCAAATGGTCCCAAAGTACGTCGTTTGGAAAATGTCAAAAATATTCCTTTAAAAACATTTTATAAAAACTCATACAAGGGTAAAAATGGACATTATATAATTTTAGGATAATAATAAAAACATTTTGGGAAATATTTTTAAGAAACATGGACATGAATGATTAGTATTTCCTAGTAGATGCTTGTGTATAAACTATCCTGAATAATAATGAGATTGTGAAACAACACATACCTTTTACTTTCCATTAGTTGAGGGTATGTTAAACTCTTATATAATGTTTAATGTTTTTTATAAATTATACTAGAACTATATCCATATTTTTGATATCATATATGATCCTCTTATATTGATTTATCAATAATATTTCATTAGTACATTTGTTTTGGGTGTAAACTACATCATTTTCTAATTTTTGTTTAGCATGTAAGTCATTTTTATTTTGAATTGGATATATTTTATTCATGTCCAGAATGATATTTAATTTATAAATATTATATTCAATCAAACAATAATTTTCTATAATTATTCATTAATAGTTAACATGGATAATGCATCTCATCATGTTGTTGAGATGGTAGACCGTATGTACACATGAGAGACGATATCACTCCCTTAATGGTAAGTTGGTAATAACTTTCATGGTATATTAAGTATAAATAATACATATCGTGTCATATTTATTATTTATATCCATTATATTCATCATTATAACCATAAAAATTATTTTTGATGAATAAAACAACACCATAGTGTGGAGACAGTATGCAGTGAATATGCAGACATGGTGATATTGTTTTTCATAGGATCGATAAAATGAGGAATATAGTTATTCCATAATCAAAATAAAATCTCATAATATATATGATATAAGAGTTATTACTTTATAATGTGAACAATTAATTAATATGAAGTAGAAGAAGAAATAATTTAGAAGGATTCGGTAAAGATGGTTACCTCTTATTTAGCAAGCCTCATTTGGATCTCCTCTTAGGGACACTAGGGTTGGTATTTTTAGTAGAACAAAACCACTAGTATGTGGATAGAGAAGTTTATAAGGAAACATTTCAACGAGTTGTCAAGAATGAAAACTCAATGTGGTGTGAGTAAGCTAGGGAGGAAGTTCCTTTTTAAAGGATAGGGGATGTGCACTCATAGAATCCCATAAAATATTAAATTAATATAAATTAATTGTAAATTCAATATGGCTAAAAATAATTTATTTAGAAGATAATATGAGTATGGTTCTAAATAATCTCAAAAAGTTAATTTTATATAGTTTTTGGTTATATTTTTACACTTATCCATTGGTATTAACCCAAAATTAATTCCTTTAACTCTTATCATAGTTGAATGTGTTTTTATTACTTAAGGGTTAATATAATTACTAAAGAATTAAAATATAACACCAAATGTATCACTGATTAAATATTTATCCTTATTAAGTTGTACTTTATAATTTTATTTTTATAAAAAATTTCTTATCATTTAATACAATATTATTTATTTTGATGCATTATTTATGTTAATTTTGATACTATTCATTATTTCACTTTTTAAAAATATCCCAAAAGAAATGACAACGTCAAACCAAATAATATTATATTTCAATAAAATATCAATGATATCTATAAAAGTCATGTATGTAATTAATAATATGAAATTATATTTTGTTTATTCTGTTTAATATCATTTATTTGGTATTTCCATTGATTAATAAATTACTAAATCATTATTATACAATGCTTTAAATAAAATCATTATTCTATTAAAATTAAAATTAAATTATCACGATGAATATTTTTTTTAAATAAATTTTTATAGTGGAAATTATCTTCTATATAACCTTATATTAGAAATGATTTTGTTATTAAAAAAATAAGAATGATATTTTTGACCTATCTTTAAATAAAATATAATAAATATCATATTCACTCACATGTGCATTAAAAATATTATAATTTAGAACTAAGGATTTTTTGTCTAAACACACTTATACGATGAAATTAAAATAGCTGTTAGGGTAATTTGATAATATTGTAATATTATTTTTACCTTTATTTACCCGATTTTCCATTATCTACTATAAGTAAAATACTAAAATTACTATTCATAAAAAATTAAGATAATCATATTAGAATATAGATATCATACTATTAAATACCATTTGTGTATTCTTTCTAATTTCAATTAATATATGTTGATAAATTAAATTTTACATTAATCTCAAAGATGTGGCAAGAAGGCGGGTAAAAGAAAACATTCAAATGTTCAATATGTTTTTATATGCAATTTAAATATAAAAATGATTCAAATAACCTAAATTGTATTAATATATGTATTATTGATCTATTGTGACTTTAGAAATCAATTTAATATATAATAATTATTTAAACTAAAGGTTAATTTTTAAATATAATGCAGTATTTTTCACTATTTATCAAAAAATGATACTTTTCAAAAAATACCATAAATTTACCCTAAGATAATTTTGTAATTCCAAATTCAAATAAGAATAGTATTTTTTAAAATTAAAATTATAAAGTGTTAGAAATTATATTTAAAATTGGTTCTCCATTAAAAGGTGTTAAAAGAAGATTTTTGGTAAAATATTTCTTTTATATGAAAATTTAGAGTTGATCTTATATCATGTCTTGAAAACATATAAGATGAAATTTAAATTTATATGGAATATATATAAATTAGTATTAATTCATACTATTTTAATGGCCAGGTTATATTAAATTAGATTATAATATTTTGATTACTTACTCATGTTCGGTAAAACACGATCTTGGGTATAATGTATGCAATTTAAAATAGTCCCTCTTGCATGTAACATAAAATAACTTAGAGTTTCTTGAATTAAAAGCTACACAGTATATTAAATTAATTTAAAAAATTTAAATTAATGTGGTGTTACAATATTTTCTTGTAATAAATGTTTGTAGAGTCATCATAAGTACAAAAAACTATTTCTTATGTCAAGGATAACTACTACGACACTTAGATCAAGACTTATCATTTGTTTCCCTTAATAGATCAATTATATATTCTTTTTTCTATAATTATATCATGAGATATAATTCATTATCAAATTCATTGGTGGGTGATATATGTCCCAGCTCTCACTAAATAAAAATTGTACATTTTTATAACACATGATAATAAAACATTCTTCATATCAGAACCCATGTAATAAAATAAGTTTCATAAACATAATTTACTCATATATAACCCATGAAATGAAATGGGTTTCATAAAAATAATCCCCTCATTAAAATAAACCATTCATAGAATTATAAATAATGGTATCCATGGTTCATATCCCCAGTAATGCATATGTAATATCATGCAACATCATCTTAGGTGGGAAAATATTTTTTTTGAACGATTACCTGAAATAATTATTGACGAAAATATCATTTCTCTAATAAAATCATTTTATTAAAGAGCCATGTGATTTTAAAGGAAATAATTTTCCTTGAAATTAAAATTATAAGATTTTAATGGATGCCTCTAGGCACTTAGTAATCAATGAATTGAAAAATACATTTCTTCCATAAAGTTAAAATATCAATCTTCTCATACTTTTTCCAAAAATGTCAACAAGTATCTCATTAAGAAAATGAAAAAAGAAATCCTTTACAGCCTTTAAGTAAAAATTCAAACATGGGTAAAAAAATTTAAAAATTTATTATAATAATATAAAAAATATTTTCGAATACATTTTTAAGAAACATCTACATGGAAGATAAATATTTCCCAGTAAATACTTATGTATAAACAGTCACAGATAATAATGAGATCGTGAAATTAACCCTTACCACAAGTATTTCCATTCCTTGATCAAATTAAAACATACTATATAATAAATATGGATGTTTTATACATATATTATATAATAATATATCAATAAAACCATTTATTATTTGTTTATAACTTCTTATCATCTGTTTATTAATAATTTAAATAACTGCTCTATGTGATAATTTCTTTATTTTCCATGCATGTTTCAGTTTGACAGAACTAGTGTTTATAATATGATCATTGTATAATCATTTAAAGAATCATTATAATTTTATACATACCACATATATTTATAAAATTCATCTTTATTACAACTGATGAAAAATAAAAATGATCAGATAATCACATCATATCGTAGAGATGGTAAGCCATAGGTATGCATGATCGATGTTATCATTTCCCACGAGAATAGGTGGTAAAATGGTATATATGATATTATATTAAAATAAGTATAATTATTTCAATAATATCATATATAACCATTAAAACTATCATAATTACCATTCTTGAATGTCTGTGAAGTGAAATGAATTGTATAACTACATGGAGAAAGTAAGTCGTATGTATGAATGAGTGATACTTTCACTTATTGTTTGATGGGAAAGGGGTTGTATAATTGTGTGTTAATAATAATAATAAAATTTCATCACATTTATTATGATTAAGATATTATTTTATGATATACATTATTGATTTAAATGAGGTATATAAAATTATAAAAAGATAGTGATCAGTTAGAGTGATTACCTTGTCTTCGAAAGGTATTCTTTCGATATCATCTATAGGATTCAAGAGTTGGTCTATAGGGATGAACATAGCCCTTAGAATGTGGATAATGATGTAGTGAAGTTAATTTTACAGATTTTGGTATAGATAAGAGACTCAAAGGGGTTAAATAAGATGAAGGATGAGGTGACCTTTTATAATGAAGGTGAGGGACACTTTGGGAATTTCCAAAAATATTAATTTATAATAAATTTTATATCAATAAGAATAGCTAAAAAAGTCAAATTATTAGAATATAATATGAGATATGGTTTTAATGTCATCATAAAATATATTTTATAAAATTTTTAGTATTATTTTTAATCTTATAATTTTGATTAAACCATAGTTATCCAATTTTAATTCTAACTACAATAACAACATTTTCAATATTAAAAGGTGAATATTTATACATATAAGTTTTCAATTAAACCTAAAATGGTAAATTTAAGATATTATGGACAATAAATTTTTTCCATATGTTCGTATTAATGTTTTTTATTATTTTTAACTAATTTAATTAAATGTTATTTTCATAAACTCTCATTACTGTGAATTCTGACACTATTCCTTACATTGACTTTAAGAAAATAAATCAAAATAACTTAGAACCAATTTATTTAATAAAATTAAAATATGTAATATTCACTTATTAAATTCATGTATAGCTATACTTAATTAAAATTATATATATTTTTATATTTCTAGTATCATTTAATTGATTATTTCATTAATTGAATAATTACTGCATCATCATTGTGTAATTATTATGATTATTATTTCATCACTAAAAATTAAAAATAAAATTACATGATGAATTTAAACCTATTATATTTCATAAAAATATACATAGTCTAAAATAAATTATATTTAACTACATATTAAAAATATGATACTTATTAAAAGTAAGAGTGTGACATTTTTTCACTCTCATTAATTTTCATGATATCCAAGTAATTATCAGTGTAAAGTATCCATTAAATTATATAATTTTTAAAATTATGTGTTAAGGGTCGAATTAAAATCATCAAATAAGATTTTGAAAAGTTCTATGGAAATTATTTAATAATTAAACAATCCTTTTAATATTTAATTACACCTTTTACCCTTAATCGTGGTAATAAAAATTAATAAATTTAATATTCATATTGTTTCAAAATACAATGAATTTATTTAATAAATTTTTTCATTATTATTTCACATATGGAATCCATTTTTTCAAATTTAATTCACATAATTTTAATGAATTAGTCAAAAACATAATACCGTAGATGGGATGAAACAATTAGTTTTTTATTGTAATAATGTTTGGTAGTTTAGAATGTTTTTATATCTAATTACTGCTTAAAATTGATTCAATTGACCTAAATTGGATAAATTTATGTTAAATTTTACTAATTATTCATTAAATCCAATTAAGAAATAATTTAGCACTGTAAATTATTTCTATGAGTAAAATCATTTCAATTAATATTTAGTGATTTTTCACTATTCATCAAAACATAAATCTTAACAGAAAACAATTAAACTAAATTAAATTTTTATATCCTGATTTCAAAAAAAGGCTGTTTGGCCAAATAGGATTTATAAAAGTGTTAAAAACCTGATTCAATACTAGTTCTGCTTCAAAAGGCGACAAAACATCCTTTAGGAAAAATACAATTTTTATTTGTAAAACTAGATTTATTTTTTTATCACGCATAGATAACACATATAAATTATCTTAAAGATTATATTAAATATATATATATATATAATCAATATAATATAATAATAATTATTTTATTCGTATAAAATACACTTTTGTGCATTTAAATTGTTTTTTATAAAAAAATATTTTCATTTATTTTCAAAAAGAGTTTTCATTTGTAAACCATACTTTTATAATATAGATAATCATATTCATACCCTCCATTATAATATGATGGTTTTTATTTTATTTTATAAATTATTAAAATAATCAAATTATTTTTTTTAGAAACTCAGTGTTGTGTGTTACACAAGTTAAGTCGATGTTATTTGTAGTGTAAGCTTAACTTAGTGTAGTGTATAACACAAGACATCATAAAAATTTTATTTATTGCAAACAATTTCATAAAAACCCAAAGTGTTACATTCTACACCCGTTAAAATGAATTCCAACCTTAATCTTTCATGCTCTAACACAAATAGATGAAGATAACTCTTCCTCATCACATCGTCATGTTCTTATGTAGCTTCTTCAAATTGGTGGTTTCCCCATAAGAATTTATCGAGATGAGTGGTATTATTTGGTAGTAGTTTATCTATATGATCCAAAAAATCCATTAGTTGTTCTTCATAAGAATTATTTTCTTACAGTATTACTTCCTCTATGTTTAGTACATGTAAAGAATCATGTATGTACTTACCCAAGAGAAATACACAGAATAGATCATGAACATGAAAGATATTTGATGGAAGATTCAATCAATAAAGTACCGTATTGATATGATTAAAAATTTAAAAAGGACCAGTATATATTGGGATTAGATTTCCCATCTTGAAAAATATCATTACTCACATTGAGAGAGATATTCATAAAAATACCATATCACCCACTTCAAACTCATAATATTTCAGATGATTTTCATCATAGATTTTTTGTAAACTCTATGTCACTCTTATTTGTAGTTGAATGGATCTAACCCATTCTGTCTTTTCCTTACCTAGATTATGTCCTAATATATTTCTTTCCCCAACATCATTATGGAACATTGGGTTTTTAACTTCTTAGCAAATACGGCTTCATAATGATCCACTAAAACGATAGAGTGAAAACTATTATTATAGTAAAATTATACCGAGGAAATTTATTTATCTCAACCATCATTGAAATCCATAGATCAATATATCAATATTTATTATAGAGTTTTATTTTTCCTCTCATATTGACCTTCTTTCTGATGATGATAAATAGTGATAAAACATAACTATAAGTCCATATCCTACAGAATAATTCATTGGAACTTCAACGTAAAACTTGAATCCTAATCATATATAATGAAAAGTGGTACACCATGCAATATTACCACTTCCATAATATCTATTATGAAAAAATTATAAAGTGGGAAGTATTATCTAATATTAATTAAGTGTTAAGGATTTTTAATATTATTGATTAAAATCCATATAACATTATATCATTTATATGTTTTGGGATGTCCGACGACAAAATACATGGTGATTTGTACTCATTTCTATTTGGGTATGGTCAAGAGTTTTAAAATACCATTATATATCTATCACATATGTTTAACTTGATAACAAAAAAAAAATTAAACACACTCTACAATATACATCATCAATCCAGCCCTCCCTAAATATTATTGAATATCTCTATACATCTTTTTTTACTTCTAATATGAATTTAGAATGACGAACTATGAACCTTATCCAATAGTTCTTTCTTAAAATCTGGTATAGGTGGAAAACATATACAATTCCTGAACCTTAGTACTCTGTCACAATCATGTTTTATATCAAGAACATTTTCACCTTCTTTTTGTAGTTCTATGTCTTCCTTCTCTACATCTTTAATATTTACATAGATAAATGGTTGAACATTAATTTGGGTTAGTTAATATTTCTACCCTTACATTATGATTTCAAGATCCATACTTTTTAAATCTATAAATATATAGTCTTTTTTGTCCTCATCATAAATAATATATCATGGTCCTTTCAACTCAATGAATGTTCCACATTTTTCTCTTTTCCAGGGTGGCAATGTTTTGTGAAGTCATAATCCTTAATCAGTTCCATCTATATTCTTGGAAAATATTCAACTCCTTATATGTGAATATTTAATTTTATTTTATTATTATTATATATATCAAAATATTATATATAATGATAATTCCTATAAATCATTAATAAAATGATTAAAAAAACTAACTCCAAATCATGAGTTGGGTAATTTTTCTCATGAACATTCAGTTGTCACGAGGCATATGCTATAACAATTTTATTTTTCAAAAGATAAAAAACCAATAAATTCATTGATGAATCACTATAAATTACATACCATTATTCACTATTGGGTAATGTAAGATCAAGGGTACTGACAAATATTCTCTTTCTTTCCTTAAAATGTTCATTACATTCCTTCGTCCAAAGGAAATTGGAACCCTTTCGAGTTAAATTGGTGAGTGGATTTGATAGTTGAGATAAATTATCCACAAACCATTGATCATATCCATCCATACCATGAAAATTATGAATTTTAGTTATTATGGTTGGTCTTAGCCATTTCTCAATAAGTTATATATTTGAATGATCTAATGGTATACCATTATTTGAGATTATATTTCCATGAGATGAATCTTTATAAAGCTAAAATTAAAACGTGGTAAATTTTTTATAAAGCATACCCTTTCTCATGGCCTTCAACACAATCTTCAAGTGATGTTCATGTCATTACTTTATCATTGAATATATAAGAATTTCAACTATAAATACTACTAAAAAATGATCAATATAGTCTCTAAATACTATATTCATGAGGTCCATGATGATAGTAGGGGAATTTGTAAGACTCAATGAGATAAATATAAATTCATATGGTCCATAACTTGTTTGGAATGACGCCTTTGGTATATGAACCTTATTGAACCTCAATTTACTATATCTAAAATGATGGTTAATTTTAGAAAACAATTGTTCTCTACATAGTTGTTCAAATAAATCCTTGATATGGAGAATGTGGATACTTTTTCTTGATTGTAAATTTGTTATGCTCCTAATATTTATAAAAAATATTCATTGACCCATCTGTCTTCATAAAAAATAGAGCAGTTTCACCAAAAGGTGACAAACTAGGTTGTATGAATCTCTTATAAATATCATACTACAGTTTCTTCTTTTAACTCATACAACTCAATTTGGTCCATTCTTTCAGGATTATTTTAAATAGGTGTAGAACAAGGTATAAGTTATAAAAAAAATTAAACATCATGATTTGGTAGAAGAAATTGAATATCTTCAAGAAAATCATCAATAAGAACTTCTATAATAGGAATATACTTAATGTTGAGTTTCTTCCCAACTAGTTGAGAAAGATAACCTTTATGTATAGGAATTATGACCCACAAGATCGAAGAAATTTCTATTAGAAGATCATATTAATCATTGAATCCACAAATGGTTATAGTTTTATTTATAATATGGAATGTGACTGACTATCCTTTAAAATTAATATGAGCTATGTATATATGAATGAAATCCATACCATGACTTATATCAAATTCTAATTTTTGGAAAATCACAAGATTCAATGTTGGTACTTTCCCACAAACATTTATCAGAGAAGAACTATAACCATGAGATGTGACCATTGTTTCATTGGGATTCTTCACAACATAATCAATATCTAATTTTTGAGGTGATACTATAATACCCTTATAAAATTATTTTGAAATAATATAGTTGGTGGATCCAAAATTAAAAATACATTATCAATTTTAGAGTTTATGATATGTGTACCTTTCACCACATCATTCATATAACAGACATTGGGAGTCATGATTACATGATATTTCCCTTATTATTTGGGAATTTTAGGTTCTGGTTATTGATCTTAAAAAAATAATATTCATGAACTGATTGGAATAATTTCAATACTACTTTAATTTATAGTACTGAAGTGTGTGTGGGGCATAACATGGAATATTCGTTTCCATTATTTCATTAATATTACTATTCATTTCCTCTCTACCTTCATGGGATTTAGAACCCAAATTTCAACATTAAAATAATATCCCAATTCCATTTAAACAATTACCTTAATTTTTTTTAACACATTTTTAGAATATAGATGGCTAATATTTCTTTCCACAATGCTATGTATAAGAGTTTTCATGAGAGGTGATTTTTCTTTTATTATCAAATCCATGGGAATGGTGGGTATCTCTAATTTTAATTTCAACCAAAATATCACATAGAAAAATTTATTCATAGGTACTGAAGTCTCTTATTCCTAACATCCTTTAGAGACTTGGTTTTAATCAACTGAAATATTGTTTGATCTTACATTCATGTTGGACAATAATACCAGAAGTAGACCTCACAAGCCTTGTAAAAATTTTCTTGTATGTATCAAAAGGTTCATCATCATTTTTCATTTTCTCAAGGAACTCATTCTTCATATTCATAAAAATTATAAATGGAAATTAGTTATTGAAAAAAAGTTCTAAACTCATCCCATTCCATTGATTCAATATCCATCTCTTGCCTCATATTCTTGATAAGATTCCACCATTGATATGCTTCTCCTTCCAGATGATAAATTGATTGGAAATATCTTTCATGTACCGAGCATTGAATAACATAAAATATTTAATCATTGAAGTTAATATATATCTCATCCAATAGTGGTTCATAAAATCCACTAAAAGAAGGTGGATGTTTTTACATTAAAGATTCAATAATACATTGTTACATTATTTGATCATTTGAATAGTTGATATGATTCATAGACCAAGAAGGTTTTGTTAGCATGGATTCAAGGTTATATATTCAATATACCATAACATTTGGTTTCTTAGGTGGAAAATTATTTCATTGTCCTTAAAATTCAATATTAGTACTATTTTTTGGGTTCTACCCATTGAATAATACAAAAAATCATATTTTGAGAAATAACTACCATAGTGAGGAATCGTGGAAAGAATTTATAAAATGTATTGAATCATGAAACCACCTATAATGTATTAGTTTTCAACACTCGTCATTCATAATTGTTACCAAAACTAAAGTGTTTTATATTATACGTAGAATAATCATTATGCTTCTTACTTAGGCTTTATTGTCTTAGTTTCCAATGTTTAACTAAACCCTTTCCACGGATACCAACTATAATGTTCTAAACAAATCATACATAGATATTACGTATTTTTTTATTAATATTCATTTCATTAGAAAAATAAATTCTTGTGTATCATATAGGTTTTTTTCAATAATAAAATAGGAATGATAAACAACTGGTTCATAAAATATCTACATCATCTCCCACTTATTTCTTCATAATTATATCCATTTTAGTAAATCAAACATAACATATGTTTTCATATCCCATTAAAAGTAAACATAAAAAAGGTGATATTAGATGCTCAGTAAGGGTATGTATAGGTGATATCAATTTAATATCTTCTGAAATCATAAGATAAGAAATATGGGTATAGGATCATGATCATAACATATAATTATCATTCTCATCCTATCATTGATAAAAAACAAGAGTTATGACATAAATCTTTAACATGAACCATAAAAATAAAACATTATCATAACTCAAAATTAAATCATACAGTGAAGTCATAAATGTATGTGGAATCATCATAAGAATATAAAATGATTTCATATGTCAAGGTTAACTACCATAACTCTCAAATCAGGCCTTATCATTGGTTTCCTTTAATTAATCAAGCTTATCCACTTATTTATCATAATTATCTAATGAGATATAATTAATTACCCAATGAATTGGAGGGATATATTAGAACCACCAATCACTTAATAAAAATTATACATATGTACGAAACATGACCATAAATAATTCATCATTTTAGAATACATGTAAAGAAATGAGTTTCACAAACATTATTTAATCATACATTAACCATGAAAAGAAATGGGTTTCAAAAATACCATTACATCATGAAAATAATCCATTTACAGAAATATTAAGAAAGACATCATGGATTCATATCCCTATTAATATATAATTAACATCACATAATTTCATCTAAGATGGAAAAATTATTTTCTTAAATATTACTTGAAATAATTATTAAGGAAAATATCCTTTCCTTTATGAAATAATTTTATTAAAGAGCCAAAATAATTTAATGTAAAGTGTTTTATTTGTAAATAAACTTATAATATAATAATGGAATGCCTTATTAATTAAGGAATCAGGAAATTAAAAAAATACTTTCATGTTGTATAAGATAAAAAATATTCTTCTCATACTTTTACCAAAAAATTAAAAATACACCCCGTTAAGAAAATCATTGAATGATTCCTCTCAAACCATTTAGTAAAAAATGAGACATTGGTAAAAAATGAGTTTAAATTTATTTTAATGAATAGTTAAAATATTTGGGAATAAATTTTTAAGAAATATGTACATGAATGATAAATATTCCCCATAAATAATTATGTACAAACAATTTCAGATAATAATGATATTGTGAGATTAAACCTTACCACTAGTCTCACATTTCGTTTTTCACATTACAAACTACTATATAATAAATATGGATTTATTATAAATTTATTTTTTATCCACATATCAATCATACCGTGTTTTATTTTTTATAACATCTTATCATATACTTATTAATAATTTAAGTAAGTGGTCTAGGTGATAATTTCTTTTCTTTCCAAGCATGTCTCATTTCAGCAGTTAGGATCATTATACATTGATCATAGTGTAATCACTCCCAGATTAATTATTATGTTATATATATCACATACATATTTAAAAAATCAATCCTTATTACCACCCATGTAAAACATATATGAGAAACTAATCACATCGGATCATGGATATGGTAAGCCATACGTACACACGAGCGACATTATCATTTCCAAAATGATTTGGTGGTAAAAAGGATGATATGATACTATCATTACAAAAGTATAATTATTTCTTAAATATCATTTATTTACATGGTAACTATAATAATTATCATTAAAAAGAATGGTTCTGGAAAATGAACTGTATTGAAATAAGGAGACGGTAAGTCTTAAAGCACGCACGAGCGATACTTTCACGTCTTATTCAATGGTAAAGGGATTGAGTAATGGTGTGTTCATAATCATAATAAAATTTCTGAATTTTAATGATTCCTAATTTATTATTTTATAATATATATAATAAATTTATACGAGTTGTAGAAGAGTATAAAAAGAGAGTGATCGGTTAGAGCGATTACCACCTCTTTGAAACGACTCCTTTATATCTCCTCTAAAAGATTCTAGAGTTGGTACTTTTAGAAGAAAGGAACATATATAATGTGTATAGGTATGTTGTGAGGAGAATGTGACCTATTGTTGTCAATATAGAAGACTAAATGTTGTGAAATGATATGATGGAGGAGATCTCATTTTATAATGAAGGCGTGTGACACTTTTCAAATCCTAAAAAATATTAATTTATAATAAATTAAATCTCAATCCAAATACATAAAAATGAAAAATTATTCAAATAAAAGTAATATAGGTTTGTAATGTCATCATAAAATATATTTTAGGCAAATTTTTTTATTATTTGTAACCTTATCATATTAATTAACCCTTAGTTAACCAATTTTAAATTTATCTATTGTATCAACATTACCAATAATAAAATGACGATTTTTTAAGTTATAAGTTATAAATTAAAACTAAAATTGTAAATTAATGATATTATAGAACATAATTGGTCACATTTGTAATTATTTAGGACTTTTTATGATTTTTATCCAATTTATTAAAATATTATTCTTATGAACTATCATTAGTGCCAATTTTGACACTATTAAGTACATTTACTTTAAAAAAATCCAAATAGTAAGATAACTTCAAAAATATTAATGTAATATAAAAATAATATTTCTTATTAAAAATTAAAACTATTTAATAACATTAATTAATTCAAATTTGTTTTTACTTTAATATTTATATTATCATTTAATTGATTGTTTCATTAATTTAATAATTACAACATCATTATAATGTAATTATTATGAGAGTGATTTATTCACAATAATTTAAAGAATAAAATTCAATGATGTATTAAAACATATCATATTTCATCAAAATATACATATTAAAGAATATAATCTATTTATGAACATAATAAAATTTTTATACTTATTAATATTAAGAGTGAAATTTTGGCACTCTACTTGATTTCAATGATATCGAAGTCATTATCATGGAAATATGTCTATTAAATTATAAAATATTAAAGCTTATGTTTTAATTTTAGAATTAAATTTATCCAATAATATTTTAAAATTTTTTAGGGTAATTATTTAATATTTATAATATTATTTTTACCCTTAATTACTCATTTTACCTTTATTTGTGTAATAATTTTTTACAGATACTATTCATATTGTCTAGAAATAAAAAGTTCATATTTAAAAAATTTGGACCATATGATTTAAAATTTGGAATCCATTTTTTCAAAATAAATTCACATAATATTGAGAACAAAATCAAAATCTAATATTGTAGATGGGACGAAACATTGTGTTTTTAATATAAAAATGTTCAAAAGATTGAATTTTTTTTATATCCAATTTCAATTTTTAATTGATTCCAATGACCTAAATTGAATTAATTTATGTAAAAATTGAATAACTATACTATTAAAAAAATTCAAAACATAATTTAACACTTTATATTATTCTGAAGAAAAATAGGTATTCAATTAAAATTCAATAATTTCTCACCATTCTTCAAAACATGAAACTTATCGGAAAAATTGAAAAAATTGAACCAAAGTAAATTTTTATATGACTATATCCTATAAAAAGTTTATTGGGTAAAATATAATTTATAAAAGTGTCAAAAAAATAATTTAAAATATATTCACTATGAAAAGGCAGGAAAACTATTTTTTAGAAAAATACAGTTTCTAAGTATAAAAATGGATTTTTTTATATCATATCTAGAAAACACATATGAAAAATTTAAACATTTATATTGGATAATATATATATATCAATAATATAGTTTAATATTATTTATTTTATTTGTATAAAAAACACTTTTTCACATTTAAATATATTTTCTAAAAAATATTTCCCTTTAATTTAAAAAGGGGAATATATGTGAAAAAAATAATTTCATAATGATTTTAATCCTATTAATTCCTATAATTTCAATGGATATGTTATAATTTTAATTTTTATGCAATTATGATAATAATATGATATTTCGTAGAATCTATGTGTTGCATTTAATGAAATATAATCTAGTGTTGTGTGTAGTAAATGATCAACTTGGTGTGGAATATAACACAATACATCAATGAAATTTGGTTTATTTATAAGAAGTTCATAAAAATTTAGGGTGTTATAATGAATACCACTCTTGGAACTTCATCGTTAATAAATGAAAATGTTAATTGATTACAATAAATTGAAATTTTGCATCATGACAGATTTACAATTAGGTTAGGTTTAAAGTATTAAATGTAACAAATGATTATTGTTATGGGCTTGAATCACTTTGAAGGCATGGACCGCCTCATGTAAGTCATGGATTCTTAAATTAGAATTCCATTAATAAACTCAAAGGTTTCCAAGTGATTCGTTAATGTGACCACTATATTAGACATTATACAATAGTTTATTCAATATATATATATGTGATGGAATTTCCATATCACCAATAATTCAAATTCATCACCAAAAAATATAATTCCATGATAATTTCCTCGGATTTAGATTTATGTCCTCAAAAAACATAATAATATGAACTATCAGTTTTGGATCAAAATTATACATAGACTTAGAATAAATTAAAATTGTTCCATAGGCTATGCTAGAAATATTTATGGTGTCATTACAAGTGTTTATCCATTTGATTACCATCCAATAGCCCAAAGGCCTACAGATTTTTATTAAAAGAACCCCCCCCCCCTTTTTAAGGGAAGATGTGGGAAAAATCTTACAGACATCATTGAATTAAAAAAAATCACGACCTAATGGTGAAACAAGAAAACCCAAAATAACAACATGGAGATACCCCTCACCAACAGTTGATCATGAAAAAGTTCTCCACCTGTGCAAGGATGAATGACAAGAAAGTTTCCTGTTTCAAAGCACATGTCCAATCCGATGTTAAATGACATATCATCTAAAACATCCAAATACATAAAGCTCTTCAACGATGAGAAACTACCTATGGAACCTTTTTTGGGGTCTGATCCACATTGTTGAGTCTGGATGCATCACCATACCAGTAGTCCTCACAAATCCTTACACCATACTGAGAAAAAACCTAATTTCCTCCAACCATCGATCATCCTAGGCCAAACCCGATTCTCTACTAGACACCCCCTCCATCGCACCCATAGATGCCCTAAAGAACATACAATGAACTCATGTTAAATCCATTATCACCTAGGACTATATGACTGAAACCTGCATCGAGGTATAGTAAACGATGAAGGAACCTAGGACTCTTTGGAACAGAATCGATACTATGGGAATCAATATGATCCAATCAAAACCGTGGATAAATACCCACCGGTTTCTGGCACAACACTCATGATGACTAGAACCAGAAGGACCATCAATATGAACTATGAAATCTAGAAACAGATCCAGCCAACATAATAAATTCACGGTATCATAGAAAAAGAAATTTGAAGCATCACCAAGTTAAAATCATGCAAAAACATAGGGAATTTGAAACAGAGAAAACCCCACCCCCTCTATAGCACTACAGGTCTGCCCGAGACACATCAAAAGTTCCCTAGAATGAACCCTAGAAACATCCAATGAGCATTGAAACCCAAACAGACATATTTGGTCCACCCCATGGTTTGACGCCATTGGAGGAGGAAGATCACAATGGGGTGACAACTAAAGCTCCTCCATGAAGCGGTGACACCAATCCATTATCGAGGTTCTGTGCTGAGACGATAGGCTATGATCCTCCGAGAACGACACCTTCGCACAAGAAAAAAACCCACACCGAGTCAAACCTATAGCCACCTCGAACAGATCCTAGCCTGAATGGGGGAAGAGGAATGAAACTAGGAAACCATAGTCTCCACATGAGGGAGGGAGGGCCACACTACTCTGATGCCTTTTCATCCATTAGATTACAATCATACTCCAATTTCCAAGTTATATGGTTCTTTATTGTATGATGGTTCAAACTCTTAAGATCATGGATGCCTTGGTTCTTCCTGGATATTATATGATTATGTTATACATACATCTTGACTTTTTTCCTTGTTTCCCAAGCCGAACTGAAATGGTATTATTTTTAGAGATATCCAGCTTAGGATAAAACAGTTATGGTCCGTCGAGTTCCCCATGATTACCTTGAGCTCGATGATGTTCTTTTATATTATACCATCACACTATGTTCATTAATAATCATAAGATATATTTTTGTTAGAAATAATTGGTGATAGCCTACTGAGTTTAACTCACACCCTGTTCAGGAAAAAAATTGATACATAGAAAGCGTTCTTAGATGAAGGTAGGGATAAAGTAAGGTTCTCAGTCATAGACACTTGATTTTATATTAGGATAAGAGGTTGGAGTAGTTGAATGAGGCAATGATTGGGATGCTCATGAAGACAATTTTTTGATAATTTTTTTTTAAAACTTATTTTATGTATGTATAAAACCTGTCTACCCATTTCATTTTTTCATAGACACAACATCGCCTTTATAAAAAAGTGCTTTTGTATATTGACAATTTATTATTATATGGATAGCTATTTCAACTCACCATCCATATTCTTCTCATTAATTATATTGTTTATACTTCTTTACATATATTTTCCATCACAATGATGCGCTCTGATAAAGATGGTATATTATCCCCCCAAGCCATCACAAGCCCTCAATACTAGTTGAAACACTCTGGAGTAATAAGATCCATGCTTGAGGCCATGTGACCAACTGGGTTTGGTTACTTATGAGCATACTGGGCCTTGGACATCACATATGTGAGGTGTAAGAAGTAAACTGTATAAATTCACTTTATATTACTCATGTTGGGGTAGTATATGTAAATGTACTCTCATTTTGGTAAGATGCATAATGTTAGTCATGTATGTGTGAGGTTTAAATAAAACAACTTGCATAAAGGTACTTGCATAAGGATAGAAATATTTTTACATGGGTTGTGTATGTGAACACATATGCTCTGTAAAGGATCAATGAGTTGTGTAAAGATAACATATATATTGTATTGCTCATGTAAGGTTCTAATTTATTTTAAGAATGATGAATAAGTGAAATCATAAGTTGTGTAAGATTAATAATAAGTTTCATCAATGTTATCAAAATTTACATAAACATAACCACAACTTTTTTAGAGGTAAAATTTATCTTTTTAAAGTTATTTGAAGGAAAAAACTAAATTTTACACACTATGGTAAGGAATGTATAAGCCTCTGCATGTGTAAATAAGCAGTTATAGAAAGTTATGAAATATTTTGAATAACTTGATTAATGGTCATCAAAAATAATGTAATGGTAATAATAAGTTATGAAAGGTAACATAACTTGTTATATAAGGTTATTGAACATGTTATGTAATGTTAAAGGGTATTTTTTAATACTCACCCAAGGGAAAAAAATTTATGTATGGGTAACTCAAATCATGTAAGTCTTATATAAGGAATTGAGAAAACATACTTAAGGGTAAAAAACAAACATTATAAAAAAAATTGACACTTTTTTTAGAAAATAATTATAATGAAGGATAAAGATATAAGAATAACTACAGAGCAAATTGAAAACAATTAAAACAAAAAATAATTATTAATATACGAAAACAATAAACCAAAGAGGATTGCATCCCAATAAAAATTTGGGTCAATTGGTTTTACGGGCATTCATACCATTTAATGGACTTTAGGACTTTTATTTCATAGGCATATGTTACTATATCTCTTATGTAATTTTAAAAAAACAAAACGATCTATGTAAGTGGCTCATAACCTCTGGTTTTGGGCCATCAGGCCCAAAAACATATAGTTATATGGGTTAGAGGGTCATTTGGGCCATGTAAGGGCCTTCAAAAAATATATTACACATTACATTATATCTCTCATCCCACGATCCATGTAATGAGTTCCCTATAAAACTAATTAAAAAAGAGTTATTATTTTATTAATAAAAGTAGTTTAGACCCTCAACCTATAATAATTTAATACAATTAATCATTTAATACAAGTAATATAATAAAAATCTCCAATTAATAATTAACTAAATAAATAATGTATATAAAAATTAATATTATTAAAAAAATTAAAGCATTAATTCACCTAATAATATTGATGAATTTAAAATATTTTTTGAATGATAAAATATAAATGCTGATTTCAATTTATTGAGACAACAACACTCAGTTTACGAAAACTCTTAGTGTCTCATAACTATCAGTTATCATTTTTCAATGGATGGTAGGGTAAGAAGGAAAGTAATATATTATCATTATCGAATTTTGATTGTCTCATAAATATCATATATATTCATTTTATCATTAATTATAACCCTTCATATAATCTGTAGCTGAAAAATGAAACACATCGCTTTCTGGAAGTGGTAGTCCACACGTACGAACAAGTGATGTTTTCATTTTCTATAGGATGGAAATGGAGATAAAAAGGATTATACCATAATCATATTAAAATTTCACTATATGTAAGACAATGATGTAATTATTTCAGCATGGTTAAACTTTATTTGATGGAGTTAGTAGAAGAAATAAACATGAATTACTCGATTAAGAATTATACTTCTTCTTTGGAAATCCTCCCTTGTATTACACCTTAATCCTTCATAGATTGGTATTTTGGTGAGACCAATACATATAGGACATATGTATGTATGTTTGTAATAGATTTGGGTAGGAATTGGTTGGGATCAAAAGTCTCAGTGTGTGTTGTTATGTGAAAATAGAAGGTTCTATTTTATAAGTAAGTGGATTGGAACAGTTTTTAATACATAATACTTTGAAAAATATTTTATTTATTTTTCAGAGGAAAGTGGAAAAAAGTTGATACATTTAAAATATATATTGAATATGATTATAGGATAACTCATAAAATATAATTTAAATAGTTTTTTATGATATTTTAATCCTATCTTTTAATTTCAACCCCCTCATTAACTCTTTTAACCATTACTACAATGAAAACGTTTTACCAAGTTCTCTATAAATAATGACTAAAAATGAAATTGAAATTCTATATAAAATTAAAAACAATTAATTAAAAATAATAAATTCATTTTACTATATACAATTTTTAATAGTGAAAAAATTTATTTTTACATACATTCACAAACCACAACGAAGACATTTTTTTTCAAAAATATTGTTTTTAAGAATAAAATGGATTTCATTCTAGACTAAATTATAATTACTATTAATATGAAATTAATTGGATTATGTTTAGTAAAAATTTAATTATTTTAATTTAAAACCAATTAAAAATATAATGTATACTAAACGAAAGATTAAATAAAAATCTATATTTTTTTATCATTCTCCCAAAAAGAAATCATGTAAAAAAATATTACAAGTTAACCATAAGCTAAATTTGATATAATGAATCAAAAAATTAATTACATTATATCAAATTTAACCTCCAAAATAAAACAATTTAAATTTTAAATATAACCCTATAAAATATTAAAAATCAATTTTGGTAAATAGAAATATTACATTTTAAATTGAAAAATCATATAATATTATTTACAAAACTCTGATGAATATAAGTCTACAAAATCAATAAATATTATTCATAATATTCACTTCTTTTAAATATTATATAGATATTCCATTATTCATTCCTTAAATAAATTTAATCATCAACTTTTTCTTCACTACTTAAACAAGTGAGGATATTTTTCCCTCATAGTATTTTCTGATTTCCAAGTTACTTTATAAATCATGTAATTCTACCATAAGAGCTTATTAATGTGAATAAACGATTTTAACAGTATCCATTCTATTTGATACACGATATTATCCATTTTTTCATAAGAGTTATTCTACTCTAAGTGCACATCTTCCTAGCAACAAATTTGATGTATCTAGTACGTACTTCCTTATCAATGATTCGTGAAAGAAATCATGTAACTGAAGTAAACATGGAGGTATTGTTACCATTTAATAAATTATCCAACTTTTTTCAAGAATATTGTATGGTTCAATAAACCATAGATTTATATTTCACTTTATTACCAATTTTTTTAACTCTTTTCAAAGGAGTAATTTTAAGAAAAACATGATCTCTAACCTCAAATGACAGATATTACCTCCATATATCTACAAACATTTTCTTCCACCTATAATATTCTCTTATGTGGGTTGGAATCATCCTAACATTGTAAAACATATATTTTACCAATTTGTTCCCAACAAACTCCATTCACTGTCTTCAACCCAACATGATGGAGTTCGAAACCAGTTTGTATATAATGTTGTAAATGGTTTTATCAATATACTATAATGAAAGAAATTATTATATGAAATTAAAGTAATTAAATATGTTGATCCCATATTTCTTGACAATTATTGATCAAGCTCGAGGAATCTCTTAAGAATTCCAAATCAGTAAATCTAAGCATCCTTCATATTGAGGATAAAAAGATATATTGAAATTTAATTTAGTACCCAATCACTTTTGAACCTCATTCCAAAAAATTTGAGATAAATCTAGGATCACAATTAGATACAATAGAGTAGGAGAACCCATGTAATCTAAATATATCATTAAGAAAAATTCAAGTAAGTTGATACAAATTCATAGTATATCAATTTTAACAAGATTCATTGATTTAGGAAAAAAATAAATAATAACACAAATGTCATTATTAAATTGATATGTGTCTTATAATCCTAATACAAAATCCCTGGATATTTTGTACCATTTCTAATCAGATGATAGAAATGGATTACACATCCCCTTCGTTAACTGTCATTCATCATTAACCTATTAAATTACAATACATTTCATGGTAAAATATACAATATCATTATTCCTTCCACCCCTTTAATAATTCAACAGAAGGCATCTATACATTTTAATGGTGCCAAAATGCATAGAAAATAGAGTGATATGGGCTTCCCATGACAATTCCTTCTTAAATTTGGAATCACATGGAACACAAAAAACTCTTTCCAAATATTATATAAACTTCTATGATAGTCTTTAATTATACAAAATTTCCCTTCATGAACAATTCTACCATTTCGTGTAAATCATGATATTATTTTTGATCATTATTAATTCCATCAGAAACAGGATACAACAAAAACACCAAACTAAAAGAGGGGGAGTTCATGTATGCATAATTTCTAAGAAATAATTCATCAAATCATTAACGAATGGTTAAAACATAAAATGGTTAATGATACATTACTTATTGATTCATAGCATCATGTACATTTTTTGTTTTACTTGAATTTTAATGATTCTTATAATGAAAATATTTTATTAGTTATAACCATCCTTTCTACTTCATATTAAAATATTTTTAAGTGATTATATACTTTAAAACTTTACAGTTAGTATATATTTCACATTTTACCTCATATAAATAATGCCTCAAAATTTTTAAATAAAAAAACACTCCATAAAGATCAAGATCATATATAAGGTAATTTTTCTCATTGATTTTGAGTTGACATAGAGACAAAATAATTACCTGATCATGTTGCATCAAGACACAACCATGTTTCTTCAATGAATAATCACTATAAAAAAAGTTTACTATTTCTTATTTGTAAGGATAATGCTATAATATTAAATAATCTACTTTTATATTCCTGAAAATAGTAATCACATTCATTTATACAGATGAATTTAACTCATTTTCATGTTTTCTTAGTTAGTGTGATAGATATCTAAGTAATGTTTTCAACAAAACATCAATAGTAGACTACTAATTCAAAAAAACCATGAATATCAAGGTCATTTTCATGTCTTAGAAACTATTGCACCACTTTAGTCTGTTCAATTTCAATAGATATTCCATATTGTGAAACAATATACCAAAGGAATGAAATATACTATAACTAAAATTCTCATTTACTATATTTTAAATATAAATTATTATCATTTTAATTCATCAAAACTATGCATGGTTTTTTATAATATTCCTTATAATATTTAGAATAAACTAGATTTTAAATAGTGATGAATCAATTTTTTCCAAATATTCATTGAATAATATTTTTATATGATCTATGAGTACTATGGGTGGGTTCATCAAAAAGAATGGGGAAACCACAAATGCCTAATTCCCATACCTAATATCGTTTTCCTTCCTCAAAATTTCTCTATACTTTATCTTTATCTAGTGATAACCATACCTGAGATCAATCTTCGTGAAATACATATCAACCTAGATATGATAAAAAAGTCATCAATATGATGGAAAAGATATTAGTTTATAATAATGATGTTATTGAGTTCTATATAGAGAATTAAAAATTTTAAATAATAGTTCTTATTTTTATCAAAAAAGGATAACCTTAAGGGGAAGATCTAGGTGGGTTGAACTCATATTAATAAATTCTTATAACTTCTATTTTATTTCTAAAATTTCAATTAGATAAATTAGATATGGGGGTTTAGAAATTGTATTAACATTAAACAGTAATTATATTCTAAATTCCACAACTTTATTTGGAATAACAATAGAAAAATTATTTGGAAATACTTCAAAATATTAAATGACTACTAAAACATCACTAATTTGAATAGTTACTTTATTTTCAATAATATGTGCATGATAAAATTTTCTTTTATCCTTTATCAGTATATCAATTTTTAGATATGATATCAAATGTATGAATTCATTATTATAGACATACTAAAAATATAGTTTAAAAAAATTAGTTATCTATGTAATATATCATATCATGATAAACTAAATTTTAATCTATACACAAAATAACACCAAACAATACATTGGGAAACAAAATAAGCCTTGTTGGAATACTATTCCACATATGATATTTTTTTATAATTTCTTATTTCCATTATACTATACCTATCTATTTTTACCAAAATTAATGAATTAATTTCTTAACATGGTATTTTAATTTTACTTTAAGATATCCATGATATAAAATAATGTGTTGATTGACAATCTAAAAACACATTGTAATTAATTGAATAATAAAGAAATATACAAATTAACATTTCATTTTGGGGTCCCACATCTGATATAGTAGTAGAAAAATACTTTGAATCAAGTTTCTAATTACGATCATGATTATTTTTACAATGTTTAACTAACAGTATATATGAATTAGTATAATTTATAAACCGATTTCAACTAAAATAACTTACTAATAGATGATTTTATTTTTCCCATTACTTTTTTGATTAGAACTATTTTCCTTATAGTCATAATCTAGATGACCAAACATATCATAACGGTAACACTTTACTGATCCCATCAACAATTATTTAAAATGTATATTTTAAAATTTACAACATTTGGGTGTATTAACTATAGATTTATTAGTTTAATTCTAATACATTTCATTCCACCATAACCACTTTTTCCCTTGTTATTATGAAGTACATAAGTGTTGAAAAAATCCATCTAAAATTTCCTTGAACAATGAACAACCAAATCATAATTTTAAATACATTTGAGGAGAAAACTCTTCAAAATATTTTTTCAGACGTGTAAAATCAATGAATTTTATCTCATGGTCTAGAATAAAATACAGTGCATAGCTAGACAGTATAGTATAATTTTATTTGTAATCAACCACTATGTCTTCTTCCTTGTACATTAACTCTAGAAAATTATTTTCTACTCTAAGTAATATAACATTAAGAAAAATAATTCTGATGAGTGTGAACTTGAAGGATCGTTAAAACCATTACATCAATCTTATCCCTTTACTATGTATTACTAATAAAATATCCCATATTAATCATCTTCACCATAGGAAAAATAAATATAAACAATTATCTTATAATGTCTCATACATCCCAAAACTTTGAATGTATTCTTTGATTCATTTATCCATCATAAAGCTTTTACTAGGTCACAAGATCCTCCCAAATATAGAGGGTGCTATCTTATAAAATCATCCACTATAGACGTATTCGTATATGGAGAATTCAATTTATATCTTTGATGGGTACTGCTATTAGTTTCCTTTGTAAACTAAGTGAACTCTACTACAAACTATTTTTTTCTATTCATTCCATGTTTGGTTATTTGTCCGGTTGTTATCCAATTTATGCCTTCCTACTTTAGCTGACCCGTTTCCTATATGAAAAATATTGTGAAAAAACATAGAATTGATTAATCAATATGGAAATATTTATAATCTTTAGCATGATAATATAAATAAAAAATCTGAATATATTAATATATTCTTTTTATATTATCCAAACCTATAAAAGTATCCAAATATTTTTATTGATAAAAAATAAAATGACATGTTATAATAAAAATCCATAAATATGAGTTTAATGGTAATGATTTCACATTTTTTACATTCCCATGATGTTTTGAGATTTATTTTTTACTTAATTTGAAAAAAAAATTACATAAAAAACAGGCAAATTACAAGCATTATACGTTTTGTTACAAAAATATGGCTATAAGTTTACATCCATGTTTGATTAAATAGACTTTTTATTATTTTAGGATGAGAAAAAAGAGGATTGTTGGAACATTATATAGTTTCTTACCATAATAAGATCCTATTAAAATAATTAAAGAACGTGGGCAAATGAAAAAAATCATAGTAAGTGACATAAAAGTAATGAAATCATGTTAGTCTAGTGAGAACATTAAAACCCATAATTTTTTCTTTTTTACCAATAAAACATTGAGAATATAAATAAAATATTTCCACCTATGAAAATAAACCATTAATGAATGAAAACATTGGAAAACCTTTTATTAATCATTGGAAAGCCATGCAGGGCCCTTGGGGCATGTGATAATTTATGAAAAAAAACAAACATTTTACATTTAAAAGTTTATAAACATCCCATACATCAATAAATCAAATTCTTTCTATAAAAAACCTTTTCACAAGAATACTATATTTATCTAGAAGAATCATATTCCAAAACATTGTTTAATCATTTTTTATCCATGTTAGAATAACAGAATCAAAGATAATATCATATATGTATGGAAATTTGTTATCTCCCTCGTTTTTTCATTAATGAGTAAATCACCACCCAAGGAATAGAAGAGATATATCAATATCATCAACCATTATAAGTTATATTAGACTCACCAATGTTTATATATAATTAGTAATATAGTATCATAAACCATATATCACTAATATTTTAATTTTTTATCATACAATCCATAAAAAATCCTGTGAACCCATAAACTATACACTTTACATTTTCACATAATTATAAGAAGAAATATCATTTTACTTTAAAAAATTAAAAATTGAAAAATTCCTTGAAAACAGGAAATATAATCCACTTTGAAAAATAACGCCTACTTATAGTGTAATATTGGTAATGAATAAGAACTGTGATGTTTGGAAAGGGAGTTCAATAAGTATACATTAAAAAACCATCCTCGTACACTTTTTTAAAATTTAAAAAATAACCGATATAGAAAATATTAAAGAGACGCATTCTTAAGCCATTGTAAGGAAATCCAAATGTAGTAGAAAATGAAATTTAAAATACTTTCAAGTATAAATAATAATTTTCGTGATATATTTATAGTAACCGAAACATGGAATATAAATATTTGTGATGAATACTTTAAAATAATATTTTTAAAATAAAATCCCCTACCTTTAGTCTTGACTCATTTTGTTTGTACATCTACCATCCCGAATAATAAAATTATATCCTGATTATAATATATTAAATTAAATTGAGTTTAATTAATTTATGATTAATATTTAAATATCTTTTTTACCTTGTTTTATTTAGTTATTAAAATTTTTAAGTTTATGTTTGATATTTTGTGGACGTTTTATTTATAACCTAAAAATTAAATTGGTGCATTGGCCATGGTCAAAGGGGATAAGGTTCCATCAAATCAAAAAAACATAATAATGTTATTATTAACATATTTATACATTATATAAACATTAAAAACCAAACTTTTATGGTGTTCATGTAAAATGAACCATGCCATTTCATGAAGATGGTATTGCACCAGTACGCATAAATAATATTCTTATTTTTCTACTTGGAGGAAATGAAATAAAATAGATAATAGTTTACATTTATCGAATAATAATGTTAATATAAAAATTATATTTATTCATTTAGTTCGATAATTAATATAATAATTTAAATTTTGAAATAAAAAATTAATGGAATCACTTTGTAGAGGTGGTTGTCTACATGTACACACGAGAGACATTATCATTTTCCAAAAGATTGTAGGAAAAAAGGTAAGAAATAAGATATCTTTAAAAAATTATAATTATGTTATAAATATCATATGTATTAATTTTTTCCATTATTTTAACTAGACCTATCATACAATGATGGAAAACAAAACACATCTCTTAATAGAGGTTATAGTCCACTTGTATGCACAAGCGATGTTTTTATTTCCCATAGGATGAAAAAATAGATGAAAAAGGTTATACCATAATCATAATAAAATTTTAGTATATAGAATATAATTATTTTATTATTTTAATGTTGTTAAATAATATTTTAATGAGTTCTATCAGGAGTTAAAAAATGAAACAATCTGTTAAAAATAATACAACTTATTTGGAAAATCTCACTTGGTTTACTTTTTAATCCTTTGTAAGATGGTATTTTAGTGAGAAAAAAAACCATAGAATGTGGGGAGGGATTTTAAAAATGTATCTTGGATGAAGTAAATAAAAATAAATAGATAAAATTTTGAATAATTTTGGATTAGATGATCCCTTTTATAAGTGATGAGGGTCACACACTTGTAAATAGTTAAAACTATTAAGTATATAATATGTATTTCGTAATGGAATGTGAATTAAATTGAAATATTTTAGAGATATAATGAGTATGATTTTAAATACAATGATATAGTAAAATTTAAACAATTTTTTATGATATTTAAACCCTTATCTCTTTATCTAAACCTCCTCCTTGACTCTTTTTACAATTACCATGATGATATAGTATTATGAAGGTCAAAATTTATAATGACGAAAAATAATTAATCCGATTACAAAATTTAAAAATAATGATTAAAAATATGAAATAACTTTAACCATATTCAATTTCCTAGAATGTTAAATATTAATTTAAATATAAATACAAAACCCACAAGAAAAATAGTTTTTAGAAAAATGTCTGTTTTAATCATAAAAATGAATTTATTAAAACAAAATTATAAAGATGATTAAAATAAAATAAATTGGGTTTTTATAGTAAAATATGACATATATAAATTAATACTAATAAAAAATAGAATGTGAAATTTTAATTATTTTAAAATAAAATATAGTTTTAAAAAATTTATATTTTTAACTATTTAGTGAAAAAATGATCTTTTCAGAAAAATATAAAAACATTAACCTAAGATAAATTATACGTAATGGATAAAAAATTTAATTACACCTTATCAAATTTGTTTTATAGAATAAATTAATTTATTTGTAAATAAAGTCATGTAATATGTGGAAAACCAATTTAGTTAAATAAAAATAGTACCTTTTCTATTGGAAAATGATATAAAATTATTTGTAAAACTACATAGAATATGAATCTTTAATATGAATAATTATAAATCATAATATTTTCTTTATTTATATTATTACTTGGGTTATTATAATTAATTTATTTTCTTTGAGAAAAGAAAATCTCTCATTGATATTTTGGTTAACTAAATTTCAAAAAATAATATGCAAATCTATTATTATTTAGTAAAATGTTATAACCATGTTTCTAGATAAAATAAGAGACATATTTCTTATCACACTTAGTAATAAAATTCTGCAACATATAATAAGAAATTATTTTCTAGAGAATAATAATGAGAAATATGGAGAGTTAAATAATTGGAGTTCTATTCAAAACCATAAGATAACATTATATAATTTATATTATCAAACCATGCACATGTCTCATAGTCAAGTCCATAAAGGGAATGATTCAACATAAAAATGAAAATGAAGTACCATGACTCAAACCTGGTTCATTGTTTAATATAACAAGCTAAAAATGAAATATATTATTGATATCAACTTGAAAACTATTCCATCCTTGAGAAAGCAGAATTGTATAGAGCACCAATATTGTTTCATTAATAACCACAAGACTAAATGTTTTAGTGAAATTAGTTATTGGTTGTTGATGAAATTTGTTTTCTATTGACCATGCCTTATGATGTTTTTTAGAACCATTAATATTATCCATTAATTTTAACATGAACATATAAATGAAAATTCTTTTAAATTTAATATGAGGTACTAATAACAATGTTTCTATCACCACCCCCTCAGTTGGTAACCATCCGGGGCTAGCAGTGAATATGGGGATGACCCCCGAATCCCACCTCTCATAGGATAGTACCCAGTGACTATCACAGAGGGTATGAAATGCATAAAATTTAGAGTCATTACCCTTAATATATAAAATAATGTATAAGAGATAATATGAGATCTTACAATAATCTCCAAAGTGAAAATAAATAAGTGATCCCAACCAATCAATGTAATTTCATATATTAAAAGGAATCAAAAAAAAAACCCATGAATCAACCATGAAACTCCAATATCTTCTAAACAACTCCATGAGATAGTAACACAAAACTTAGTCACCATCTAACTCATTCAGATATAAAAATAGTATATATATATTTGAGGTGAGAATACATTTATATATTGTAGGATCCTTCGAGAAACCTATCACGAAATTGTGAAAGAATCATTCTAAATATTAGTGTAAAAAATGAAACCAACTCATTACCTATGAAGGTAAAACTATATCCCGTCCACATCTAGACACACTTATTGAGTAATGAACATAAATATATAACATAATATTAAAAGAATATATTAGTGGATGGAACCCCACAACCACTTCCCCTATTGGGTTTTCACCTGCATTCCCCAATGAAAAATGTCAAGTGGTACAATACCTTTCCCAACTCCTCCTACACCTCATGCTATTATACATTAGCCACAAATCATCCAGCGCCTCATGTACACATATCACAACAACAAATCATCATATCCAAAACAAAGTAAAAATTATGAAAGACAGTGATGACCAAGTATTATCTGTTATTTATCAATCCATAATACTACAATATAGGCATTTAACAACACCACTATTTATCAACTTTAGAAAAAATCACAGATATATGACATCTTTATCAACTCTCAATAAAGTGATGATAAATTTAACTCTTTATCATCACTTTATTTGTTGCACTTAGAAAACAATCCTTTATCAGTGCCTTTTTTGCACTGATAAAGGTCCAGATAATTAAAATGAAATAGAAAAAATTATTAAAAAAATATTACAGATTTTATTAATTAAATAATTATTGATAAAATTTAATAAATTTATTATACTATATATTAATTATAAATACTATTAAATGTTCTTATTAAATATATAGATAAATGAAAAATAAAAATATAAAAAATAAAATAAAAAAAGGTAAACTGAGAAAAATATTAAACATTTTACTAATTATATGATTATTTATAATGTTAATTAATAATATATAATAAAAATATATAGATATTTATAATTTTATATAAATATGATTTATATAATAGAAAATATTATTTAGTCAATTTACATTAAAAAATAATATATTTAGTGAATAATGGTTTACAATTAAAAAGTAATATGAATTAAACGTAGTGACTAATTGCGTTGAGTAATGACATAATTGAATGTCATTTGATTTTTCAATTTAAAATATAGATAAAACATATTATATTGATTTCTAATATACATAGTTATTGAATTTTAATATACATACACAGACACAATAATATTTTTTTGGAATTTAATCAATTTATATTATTTATTTTATATATATTTAATTCCTATGTTTTAGAATTTTCTATATGAATTCAACTTTATTGTAATAAATACCCATTTATTAATGATTTATATTAACTTATCCAAATTTTCATTATTTTACTCATTTTTAATTAATCAATTTTACTAATTTTTATCACGCATTAACTTAATATTAAATATTCAATAAAAATGTTAAAAATAAATCTGTAGAAAATTATTTATAAATCAAAATATTTATAAATATATGTTTGCTATTTTTATACATTTATTATTATAAATAAAGAAATAATAATTTTTTATAAAAGTATTTAAATAATTAAAAATAAATAATTTATAGTTTATAATTTTTTCAGTAATGAATATATTTACTATGTTTATATATATATAATTATATACATATATATAATGATATAAATTTTATTTTTTTAATAATTTATTTATATAATTGTAAATAAATTATTATATATTCAATGAATTATAAAATTATTATTCTATAAAATGTATTATCAGAAGTATTATAATTATATTTAAAAAATTTAAATTTTTCAAAAATTATATATTTTTTAGTAAATTATTATAAGTATCATTTCTTTTTTAGAACTGATAAACATAGATATTTTTCAATGCTCAAAAGGCACAGATAAAATCAATCTTTATAAGTGCTAAAGAAAGAGCTGATAAAGGTGTCACGACCTATTTTAAGAACCCTATCCATCATAAACCAGTTCACAATATCTAAATCTCTATATGGAAGTAACCTACTAACAATGCTCCTCTTTGGAAAATCCATGATTGAATCTAGGATATAATCAAGGCTCCAACTATTCCAATGCTCAAATCCAAGTCTCAAGCGATTCAAGAGTTGAACACAACCACAACTCGAACAAAATCCTAGTTTTTTGATATCTCTAATTTCACTCAGTTATCCACCAAACCATATCTTCCCACATTTGTGTATTTTGACATGTCTAGTTTCACTATACAATAATAAAACATCCCAAAAATTATTTTTTAGACATATTGAAGTAACGTCTTCTCCGATATCACGTGGGTCTCCTTAGGACAAAATTAGTACCGTGCGACTTGAAATATATCAAACCCAATTCTAGGTTATGTTTTTACAAGGTATAATAGTCTCCCAATAACTATATTTGATGACATCTATCTCATTATAATAATCAAATTTTGAAAAATTCATCCATATAGCTATCATTGTTGTTATTGGTTTTGAATATTACATGGAAAATAACATGGATGATAAAATATGTAACATCTTTGGGGAATTATATTATGTCCAGTTGAAATTGAAACTTAGAGGGTTGAGTGAGAAATAACTGAAATATACGGTTATCCCATTCTATTTTAAGTGTAATTTTAGAAGTTATCTACAAAAAATGGATGATAAAATATCTGACGCATGGGATTAACCATATAATGAATTTTTATGAAATTATTTCCTAGGATAATGAGAAATAAAAATAGGGTTTAAGATTAATTGATTTATTTAGGATGAATGTGAACTATTTCATAAGGCTTGTGAAATATTTGTGTTTCAATAATGTAATTTAATAATAAAATAATTCTGATGAATCTATAAAATCATATGAGAAAAAACATTATATTTGATGATTTTTTGTCATATTTATTCATTTACTTCTTGGAAAAATAAAATTGATTTAGTTTTTATTTTTGAAATATTTAAATTTGAATTTAAATTAAATAACTTAAATACTATAAAGAGAAAAATTGAGGTTCTATAATCCTTTAACTATATCATACAAGAAAAAATGAATTTGAGATAAAATGTATTTGATTTTTTGATTTTTGTTTTTAAAATATACTAAGAAAATAAACAACTGAAATGAGTCATTGTTTAAGAAAAAATATATTATCATAATGTTTTATGAAAAAACAATATTTTGTTATGTGGTTCATAAGAATAGTACATTGTTGGTTTAATTTATTGTTCTCAATGCTTTTGTATTGATCACTTTTTTCCTAAATTTTATATTTTCTTCGAAAACTAACTTATTTAATGAGAAATATTTTCAGTTATTTAAATTTTAATGAATATTTTAAATCATTTAAGAATAAATATCATACCACTAGATTTAACTAATTTTGATAAGATATAATATTAACATTGATTTATGTAAATACAATATATTTGTTTTAATAGAATATATTAAGTTAAAATAAAAAATATTTTTCATGGATAAAATCATAACACCTTTAGAATCCCAATTTAAGTCAAATTTAGTTGTCTATATTTAATAATGTAATGACATGCTATATTCACTATGTATTCTTAATTATATTGAATTTTATGGTTTAATAACATAAACTAAAACCCTTTTTATGTATTTATAGTGGTAATATGATTCCATACGAATATGACCATCTCAATTACATGACATAAAGAAAATGTTTCAATACAATAAATTACCATGAACTTTTATGATAAGAGTCTTAAATAATTAGGACTAAACATTAAATAAAAAATCATGTATTTTTAAACTAATGGAAATATTTTTGGAACAATATATGAAACAACTTGATCTATAAGAATCCTTCATAGTTATTATTTAGATCAAGATAATTTTGTCACATTTTTCTTATTCAGATCAATCTCTTTATTCAGAAATTTGATTCAATTGTCATCCTTGTTATCCTCTCCAAGTGATTTACACTCAACTTGGAGAAAATGATGTTTTTAGAGTATTAATCCATTGAGTTTTCAGTAAAACTTTTTATCACCAATTACATTCTATTCATTTATTTCAGGCTTGCTTGTATTTCCTGCAGTTGATAAAAATATATCCATATTTGAAATTATCACCCTCTAATTAATACTTATTAAAAATAACTTCATTTATTTCATAACACACTTAATAAACACTATTAATATTTTATATTAATCCATTAAAAATATATAATTCTTTAACATTTCATTTTGGTTACACCCTTAGGAATATATGATTACTATCCGTGTAATTTTAAAAAAATGTAGAAATTCACCTTTTATAATGAATATATACTGTGTATTTAATTATTTACAATACAGAAAAATATTATTATGAACATAATAGGATACCTATACTTTATCCTCAATGATTCAAAGAATTAATCTAATGTATCATATTTTCTCCCCATCCTCTTCACTCATTGATTGATTATTTGGCGAAATCTAATTTCATTTTTTTATCATCATTATTGCTTTACAATGGGCATATCCCTGTGGTAAACAATGTTTTCATAGTAAACTCATTTTTCATAGAAATAATTTATTACTTCATATTTAAGTTAATTTTATATATTTTTAGTATTACTCATATAATAATTATTTTCATTTACAAGTGGATTCTTTTGGTCGAGTTAGGATGGTTTTTTCGAAGATGCTCATGACCGTGAGAGTTTGAAATTCGAGCCTAGAATTAAGATACCGATAATAGGAAAATGCATCATGAATGCATACAACCATAAGAAAAATGTGAATTCCTACTACTTATTTAATTATGGTTTTCATCATTTTTATACTCTTTGTATGTTAATTTCATTATAATTTCTATCTAATACAAATTTAGTTTTTTTCAAAGATATTGTAGGAAGTTATATTTTTTTCTTTCAACAACATACAACAAGCCACAAAGAGATCAAATGATTCATTCTACTAATGTAACCATGTTTTTCATATTGATTTCCTTTCATTGTCAGACATCAATCATTGCATATTTATTTGGATTTATTATCTAAAAAAACATTCTCATTGTTGAAATCATATTCTATTATGACTTTCAACAACAAGAAAGGTTTTTTTGTTAATATCATCAAGTAAATATGAAGGGTTCGTGGTTTTATACATAAATACAATGTAAATGTGTTAACATTAGATCCTATGACTGTTCTAAGACATTGGGACATGAAGGAATCAGCCACATCTCAATCCAACACACAATGTGATTATAATGACTCCATGTTCTTTTATTCTTTAAAATTGACAACAATTTTAGTAAAAAGGATAAATGAAATACTCAGAATCGAGAATAATTTATTTTATTTTATTGATATATTATGGGAATTATCCACAAGTCATTTAATATGTGTAGAAATCAGCTAAACCTCAATTTGATTCGCAGTGTGACCATTGCGATTGTGTCCATTATTAGTTTAAAACTGATAGTTAGGTTTCAAACAATTAACTCATTGAATTTTTTTTTCATATTTTCTTGAAAATATATAAAATTGAATCATAAGTCATTTGTGATGTGTAGGAATTGGCCTCACATCAAATCGATACATGATGTGATCGTTATAGATGAATGTTTGTGTATCTATTTTGAAATGACATTTCAGTAAAACAATTAACATACTCAAAACAAAGAAAAAATTACTTATTATTTTTATACTTTAAGAAAATGATGAATTATTAATTTAATATGTGTAATAATTATCTGTACCTCAATCCGATGCACGGTGTGAGCGGTATGACTTCAGGTGCGTAATGTTATATAAAAAGTGACATCAATTTCAATAAAAAGAACAATTAATGTACTCAAATCCCAGAAAATACTTTCATATTGTTTTAATACATTAGAAAAAATATCCATAATTAATTTCCAATATGTATTAATTAGACATAACTCAATCTGATAGACGATGTTACTAGTACGACTCAAGTGTGTAATTTTTTTAAATTACAACAGTTTTAATAAAAAGGAAAACTCACCAACTCAAAACTGAGAAAACACATTCATATTGTGTTGATACATTAGTGAAATTATCCATAGTTCATTTTTGATCATTTGGAATCAGTCTCACCTCAATCCAATACACGATGTTCTTGATACGACTCGGTCTTTCCATTATTAGTTTAAAATGGACAGTTTAGTTGAAAAAATTTCACACCCTAAATACAATAAAACGCTCTCGTATTTTCTTGATAATTTAGGAAATTTATTCATATGTCATTTATGATTTTTAGAAATTGGTATCATGTCAATCTGATATATGATGTGAGCGGTATGAGTCAAAGTACACGTTTCATGTTTTGAAGGACATTTTCATAAAACAGAAAGCTAACATACTCAAAACTATGTAAATTCATTCATATTTTTTTGATACATTATGAAAAATATCCATATTTAATTTTAGACATGTAATATCCTTAACTCAATCTAACACATGGTGTGACTTATATGGATCCATGTGTGTCTTTCTTATTAAAATTGACATCACTTTTATTAAAAAAGGACACCTCACATACTCAAAAATGAAAAAATACATTCAGATTGTTTTGATAGTTTAGTACAATGATACATAAGTAATTTGTGGTGTTTATGAATAATCCAATCCCCAATTCGATATATTATGTGTCCAGTATGAATCAATGTGTCTATTATCAGTTTAAAATCAACATTTTAGTTCAAAAAGTGTCACTCACTGAATACCAAAAAAACATTCTCGGATTGTATTTATAATTTAGTAAAATGGTTTTTAAGTCGTTTGTACTGTGTAGGAATTAACATCACATCAAACCAAAACATGATTTGAATGGAATGAGTCAAAGATCATATTTCCAGTTTAAATTGTCATTTTAGTAAAATAGATATGGGATGTTCTCAAAACTGAGAATATACATTTGTAATGTTTTGACACTTTTAGAAAAAGATCCATATTTCATTCAAGATGTGTAAGAATTATCTGTTCCTCAATCCAATACACAGTGTGACCAGTATGACTCTTAGTGTGTGTTTTTTGATATATAAGTATCATTTTAGTTTAAAACACACATATCATCACAAAAACTGAGAAAATGAACCTATATTGTTTTCTCTTCATTTAGATTCTATATTCATACATGATTTTTTAGATTTAGTGGTGTGGTTTGTGGTGTGGTTTTTTGTTACAATACACTAAAATATGACCCTTTATCAGTTCATATAAAAGTTCTACTAAAAATCATATTATTTTAATCTCTCTCTAATATTCAGTGGTTCTCTAACACTGATAAATACTATTTTTTTCACCATTAAAAACCTATTTTTAGTAGTTTCATCACATAAAACACATGTATACCTATAGAAATCATAACAAGTATAGAAAAGTTACATGTATTTGACATCACATCAATCTTCTATAGCACATACACACATTTATGGTAAAATGGAGACCCATCACAACACATATAGGCACATACACAATATCATAATGCATTATATCTCAAATAAACCTATACATTATGCGTTGTATAAAGGTATATTTTGGAATATTTAGAAGTCATACAGCCTTTCCCTTTCCAATTTGGATGTTGGGGAAAACAATTGGATCATAAAGAAATTATTTTTCAATTTCCCACTAGAATAGGGTGGCACAACGTTTGGATTTGGAAAATATAATGGATTTTATATCACACAACCAACTAATGAAATATACCTAGAATCATACTAAACTTCAAATATTATCCCACTCGACACCAGTTTTCCACCTCTATGGTATAGGGAACTAGATCTCATAAAATCACACATGCGTCTTGATTTAATCATCAGTAATCATTTTCATTTATTGATTTGAAAATTCATATGATTCATTAATTCCATTAAGATGTTTTGTCTAATAAATCTATTTCATTTAAAGTCAACATGATTTTGTAATAAATATTCCATTGTCAATATTTCCATTCAATAATCATACAATATTAATCAAAACATCCAATAGTCATTATTTAATATATATCATTACCTCTATCAACCACACATAATCTCTTGAGTTTTTGTATAACTCATTTACCATTCCATATTTCGAGTATTATAGCGATCAACCTAAAACACTATTCAGAATATGAACATATAGTGCATATGTGAACTATAATAGGGAGTTATAAATCGAAAACAAATAAAAAAATTAATATATCCATCAAAATGAAAAATTAATCTAATTCCTGAAATCCTAGCTCTCAACCTATACCAATCTACCATTCAATAGCCTCATCACAACCATTCGAAAACATGAAATCTCTATTACCAACTTGTCCTAAGAATCTCCTCTATAACAAATCCTTCTCATAAAATTATCGTAAACATATACCATCCCATAACACATATACACAGTAACAAGACATAATTTGGAAAAATTAAACTCATGGGGCTACTATGGCCATAAAATCAAGTAATAATGCTTAAAAACCATGTTTTAACTGAAAGGTTGGGGTCCCAATTTCCCCAAACATTTTAATTTCAATAATTTTTTTCAATATTTTCATGAATTAACCAATTAAATATTCATAGGTACCAGAAAAAATTAACCAACATGAAAACTAATAATAGTTAAGAATCAACCATAAACATTCCTTGCACAATAATTTCACAATCAATTATTCTCAAGGAGGAACAATAATTAAATATAACATGCATCAATTATTATGAACTTCATCTCTCCATATTTATTCTATTTTCCCAATTTCAAGAATATCATCTATGCTGTGGAATAATATAGATCATAGAAATCTATTCGGAATTATCTATAACATAAAGACCCTAACCCTAGTATCCTAGATCTAGTGGTTGATTTATCACAATGAACTTAATACAAGTGGTTCTATCCCAAAGGAATGAATAGTTTAATAGTCTTAATAATCTAGATATATACATGTATCCAAAATTATATTTTAGAACATAAAATAAAACATAGTATGTTATTTGTAATCATCTTTATTCCATTTAAAATATCCCTAAATATCAATCATTAGACATTTATTAGAATCCGAGGGAAAGGTAACATTAGAAAAGGGTGATCTCTAATTCTCAGTAAATTAATTAATACAGTGAAATATAAATAAGGAATTAATAATGTGGTGGGAATAAATGATGATCAAATAATTCTATATAAATAATTACATGATATTGAAACTTATTCATATATATAAAAAACTATTCAATAAACTCATGCACATCAATAATTGATTTCATAATGATAAAATACATAATACCGAACATCTGATATTACCATCAAGGCATTCTTCTAAGATATCTAAAAATACAATCATGTACTCATGCAAAGAAATCTACACAAATGGGTAAGGCCTCAGAGAAATACCCAATCTTGTTTATCTCATGAGACATATCGATACTTAGAGAGTATATTTTATTCTAGGACATACCCATAACATAATAAGTCTAATGAATTCATCATATAAATAAATGAAAAAACATAATCAACATTCCATAAATAACAATAACTGTCTGTATAGAATGAAATAACATAAGAAATATCAATACTTTACCCAGTAAATCTGATCATAAATAATATAAATAAATATGGTGTATGGTATCATAAGTGGATAAATTTATTAAATTATAATAATCAACAAAGGATGTTTACATAGATGGACATACTTTCAAATTATCACTGTAAATTTTTTTGAGAGAAATACACTTTTTCACTTTGAAAAAACTAATTTAAAATCTAAAAAATTCACAAATAGAAATGAATAAAATTTATTTTAAAATAAACATGTAAAATTTTAATTAATCTTAAAATCATTGAGTGATTATGGTGGAGGTAAATTTCATTCATGTCATAAAAGATAAAAACATAACTTTCACACTTTTCTAAAAATGTCACAAAGTACCTCATTTGAAACAAAACTAGAAGATTCCTTTTAATTTTTATAAAATTTAATCATGGAAAAACAATTTATTGAATAAATTATTTTAGCATATTAAAAACTTTATTTTATAAATTTTATGTAAAATTTAGTATAAAAGATAATGATTCTAGACTAAGAATGCAAACTATGTCTATTTTCATTAAAAGCATTAGTTTGGTCTCTTGAGTTCATAAACAGAGTAAAAAGATAGGAAAACATGGAATTTTTATAAATAATAATATTATAATAATATTTATTGGATATAATATAGAACTATCAAATATTCCACCCTGTGGAGACTTAAACATTGACAATCCTGAATAATGATAAGATTATGATGTAAACCCTTACCTCATGTTTAAATTACATTGGATGTTTCCTAAAATCATTTATAATAAATAAATATTTATTATAAGTAAATTAGATAACCATAATATTCTATATCATACAGTATAATATATACATATAATCATTTATCACCCATTTATCAACAATTCTTTGTTAAAATTACTATTTTAGGTTATAACTACTATGTTTTGATGAATGTTTTAGTTTCTTAGTTTAATTAATTTTTCTATTATAATAGTTACATCATATATAGAATGTTAATTAATATATTAATATCATATATATTCATTATATTTTTATTTATAGTAATCCATAAAATATAGATATAAAAATTGAAATACAATATTCGTGGAGACGGTAGGCCATACTTACACATGAACGTTCATTTCACTTTTCCAAGGATAGAATGAAAGAAAGATAAATAACAATTAAACATTAAAGAACCATTATTATATCATTTAAATCATTTATATTAATTTAATGTAATCTTTATTATTATCCAAGTAAAACGGAAATGAATGAAATCACATCACTTTATGGAGTTAGTAGTCCACACGTATGCACATGCATCATTATTATATTCCATTGGATTTAACGTTAAGATGATATATTTGATATTATAATTAAAATAGTATAATTATCTCATAATTATAATATAGAAATATTAAACTCATCATAATTACCATCTATGAATTTTGGAGGGGGAAATGAAATATATCAATATTGGGAGACGGTAATCCATACGTACACAAAAATGATATTTTCAGTAACTATATGATGTAAAAATGGTGGGTAATGGTGACTTCACAATAAAAAATATATTTAATTATATTTTTTATACTTATATTATTATTTTATGATAAATACCATAGATTTAGAGGTGGTAGAGGAAGAAATAAATTGAATGAGGTTAGGAAAGATAATTACCTCTTCTTCAGGAGACCTCCTTTAGATCCTTTTAAAAGGAACCTAGGTTATGTATTTTAGGTAAGAAAATATAAATAAATTATATAAAGTAGTTTATAATAGTAATTGTTAGATATATTTAAATTTTGGATATGAAATGTGGTGTAAACAAGTAAAGGAAGGGGTGTCCTTTTATAAGGGTGGGAAATGATACACTTGGAATTATTCAAAAGAAGAAAATATAAATAAATAATTATCAATTAAAATGACTCAAAATGGAAATGTATTAATAGATAAGATATGATATGTTTGAAATATCATAAAAAAATAAACTTTTACAAGTTTATGTGGTATTTTAAACAGTATATTTTGATTTAACCCCTTAGTTTATCTATTTATTTATAACCACAATAATGTTCTTTCCACGATTAATGTTTTATAATTTTAACTATTAGGTAAAAATTCCATCATAAATGGGAATGGTATGAATGTATTGACCAAATATTCTTCCTCTTTTCATATTTCATGATTTTAATTATTTTTAATTATTTTAATAAAATAATATTTTCATAAAATATCATTATTATCATATCTTACACTATTCATTTAATTTGACTTAAAATAGATCAATACAAAATTTTAATTCATATATAAAACTTGAAATTCCCATAAATATGTTATATTTGACTAAAAAATTCATGTATCATAACAATTCACCAATATTGTCACACCTTTAATATTTTTAAAATCATTTATTCTATTTTTCCATTGATTGAATAAATATTGTGTCAACATTACATAAGAATATAAAGTTATTATATAATACAAATAAATTTATAAAAAAATTTAAAAACTTAAAATAATTATATTATAATATAAATAAAAATATATATTCATTTACCAATTTCCATTTTCTTTATATGAATGCATAAGAGATATCTAAAAAAATACAGTGACATTTGGTGTTTTTTTATTGCTTTAAATATTTTTTAGTTCATTTTGGTGAAACAATGTACCTTAAAAAATTAAATTTATATACTACTATGATAAGGCTATACATGAATTATTCTAATAGGAATGTGTATGGAAAATAATGATCCTAACACTTTTATTTAACTTAGATTAACATGATTTATTCTTTACTCATATGATAAATTTACTATGGTTAATATTCACAATGGATAAAAATAAACTTGAGGTGTCTAATAAATTTAGACCGCCTAATTCTATAAATGGATGAAAATTTTCACAATTAAAACTAAATAAGTTGTAGAAACTAATTTATAATAATTGTAGAAAATATAACAAAACTGGTTTTTAGAAAAAATATAGTTTTACCAAAAAACTGAATGTAGATTAATCTTCTGCCAAAATAAATATTTTATGTATAAACTTTAATTGAATATATAAAATTCAAATTTTATAAAAATAATTAACCAATATTAATTAGTTTAATTTATCAATTTTAAAACACATTTCATGCATAAAAGTACTGTTAATGAAAATCATTTATTTTACTTTCAAATGATTTTTATTTAAATTTCAATCAATGATAATCAATGAATTTATTTTAAAAATTAATTTATTATTATTTATTTATTCATATTAATACCATCAAATTTTATTGTTAGGTTATAATATATAGTACATTATAGTTCAATTAATCTTAGGGTTACGAGTGTCACAAGATATCAAAAAATGAAATTTTATTCAATGAAATGTATAAATTAAAATATTAGGGTGTAACATTATACCCACCTTAAAATGAATTTCACCCTCAAAATTACATCACATTAATAAAAAATGTGTATATATCTATCTCATTACAACCTCAGGTTCCCATGTAACTTATTCTAATATTTCATTCCTTTAGATAACATTTAGCAGGTGAGTCATCTTGTTTCGTTGCATTTTAGCTCTATGATAAATGATTTCTATAAGATATTTATCATAATAAATATCAATCTAAAATAGTAAATCCTAGGAGTTCAGTTCATGTAAATAATCATGATAATAGTTCTATATAAGAGATAAATTGAACATGTCGTGAAGTTTAGAGAAGTTCGGTGGAAGATCCAAGCGATAATCTAGTGTCCCTGCTCGATCAAGAATATAAAAAGGTAAAATATACCAAGGGGTCATATTTTACTTATTTACAAATATCCTAAAATTATTCAATAGATAAAGTCATAGAATAACATTTTTACCAAATTCTAACTTTAGATTTCACTGATGATTGTCAGCAAAACATTTCTGTTGACTTTGTACTGCACTTTTTTGTTCCTGAATAACTATAACCTTCTATGCTATCTATTTATCTAGATAAACTCCCAATAGATTTATTTCTCTAAATTCATCACAATATTTTTATGTTCTTCACTTATATCCATATAGGGTTTCATACTGTTCCATTTGCATGCTCGAGTGAAATATATTGTTTTATGAAAATTCGACTAGTGGAAAGTGTTGATCCAAAACAACTATGAAATATATAAAAATAGATATAAACATATCATATAGGGTTTTAATGGTTCTATCATTATATTTATATATATACGTATGATATACCATAATAATACTCAATTACGTATCCAAAACTCACTAATGACTTTTTTAAATGTTTGATATAACCCTCATATCCTTATCAGATATATAAGACAATGGTACTCGATGAAGCCTTATAACCAACTTAATATATATTCTAGAGAGTTGATTAAGACGGAAATATTATATGATAGAAATTAAGTGGGATTAATTTGTGATAAAATCAACTGAAACCCACATAACATTATGCAATTTTAATGTCTTGAGGAGTTCGATGAAAAAATTAATGATGATGTTTTCCCATTTCTATTCTGGTATAGGTAAGGATTGTAACATCCTCTTAGACTTCAATGTCATAACCTTAACAATAGGACATACCAGTCACTGAGGTATATACTTTATAATATATGTATTCATTTTATACCACAATAAATACTCTTTTAAATCACTATACATCTTCACACTTCCTTGATGAAAATAGAATGATGAACCATATCTATAAAGACCCAGCTATAAACATTATATAATCTTGTAAATCATATTAGAATTAAATTACTTACATACCCTAAGATATTTTTGGTTTAGAGTTTATAAAATTTAGAAATAATTCATACATATCAACCCAAAAGCATACAAAGTGGGTACAACTAAGACAATATCAATTTATTTTTCATTATTCAAATGTTTTTAATAAAAAACATGAAATATATTCATGAAAAGACTTTACAAAATTCATATTTGTGTATCCCCTTATCATAAACATCCTTTAACACTGTTAATTTTATTTAAAGTTGTGATGATCACAAAAATTTCGGTAATGGATATAAAAAGACGTATAGAAACCATTAGTACCTGAATATTAATATGCATATGGAATCATTTTCACAAATACACACTTATCAAACAATAAGTATTATATAGTAACTTTGTGAAAACATGAGATTTATGTAAAAGATATAAAACAAAAATAATAACAAAAAGGTAATGTGGAGAATTACTTACTTAATATTTTAATGCTCATAGCTACCTGGTGACTTATTACCGTCACAACAACCTTACAATGTAACCCCCACTGCTACCTTATGGTGTGACCATCATAGTTATACATAGAGTAAACATATGGATGAACACCGAATGAAAAATACTATATTAATTAGAGGGAAATATATATACAAAACTTATTCATAAAAAAGTCCCATGAAACATAGTATAACTAAAAAAGAATAATAATTTCATAAATAACATCTGTTTTTAATTTTATAAATATAAAATTTTAAAAGATTTTTTTAAAAGATTTTTTTTACAAATATCATATAATTATAGTGTGAATTAATAAAATGAATGAAATATGTGTATAAAATGTAAATAAACAAAATAATATTATTAGAAACTAAATTTATTACATAAATAATCTTATTAACACATAATTAATGATGTTCAAGGTTAACTAAATGAATGGAAATCAAGATAAGAATTATGTTACCCCATGTTCTATTTACTTAGAATGAGTTTAGAAATCCAGTATGATGGTTAAAATAGTGTTATTAATTATTTATAGATACATATTTAATTTTATAACACCTTATATGGTCATTTTATAACCTAATTCCATCGATTTATTAATAATATTTTGTTATTTTTCTTGTTTTGGGTACCTTCTTTACATGGTCTCTATTGTCAGTTCCTAAAGGAATTTCTTGTATAATGGAGTAGAAACTACAAAATTGGAATAAAATTATATTAATATGTTTCTAGAATATTAAATTATACCATCAATCATTTTTTAATATATTATTATGAATAATTAGATAAAACATTAATGATATTCCTTTAGAGTATTTTGGAAGTTGTTCGATAATCACAAACTAGTTTTGTTATAAAAATTAATTTTATGTATTTATGTTAATAATATAACATAAAAGAGGTTATATAATAAAATAAAAAATATTTTGAACTATTAGAATTATTTTATGAACTTTTATTAAGGATTTAATGGAAATTGAAAAGACATTGTCCATGATGTCAGTAAATCGGCTCATGACGGACAATGTTCTTATATTTGAAATAAAAGGTAGAGGAGAAGATGTATGATAATTATTTTTTTCATAAAAATAATAAAATTAATGTATATATAATATAATAGAGTTTTAATTCATTTTTGATAAGGGGGGTTAAAGATAGTATAAGGAAATAAAAATAATTTAAATGAATATAATAGAAAATGAAAGAGGATTTCTAGGTCTTAGATCCTCCTCCTTGAGAACCTCTTTAAGGCCCTTGGTTTTGGAATATTGGTGATACCAAAAGGTATTGGTTGTGGATAAGATTATTATTAAGGTAAATGGATAAAAATTAAGAAATATAAAAAGCATTTAGGTTTGAGGTGAATAGGTTGTATTTATAGTAGTGGAGAGGGGTGTTTTTTCATTATTATACTCATTAGTTTATTAATTTGGATTAAGAAAATGAATAGTATGATAATTATTATTCAATATATTCAAATAAATATGGAATTTTGTTGATTATGTTTCTTTCATCATTCATTAATCAACTAATAGTGTATTTATCTTATAATGCATATATACTGTAAATTATAATAGTTTACTATTCACAAAAAAAATCATATATTTCAGAGAAATCCCAAAAAATCATCTTAACCATTTTTAGACATGTAAATTTTAAAAATGAACTCCATTTTATAAAAATATATTTCTAAGTATGAAATTTTTTTTTTAATTAAAATAACAATCTATTCAAAAAAATATCATCTAATTTTTAGAACACATTGAAAAATTAATTATTGTCTCATAAAATTATCTTATAATAATAATAAAACACAATAATAATTTATGAATCTAATTTATAAAAATAAATTTTGTTTTAAATAATTAAATTTAATTTAAAATTGTAATTCAATATTTATGACTTAAAAACTAACAACACTTAATTTATCAACTCCATAAGATATATTTACTTATTCCAAGACATAAATATGTTAGGATTACAATAATACAATACATTTTTTTGATAATCCTATATGTGAGGATATTATTCTATTTGTCAAATTACTATTATTAATGGTTATGTTATTATTTATAAGGTTATGTTACTATTTTATTAGTATAAATTTCTCAATTTCATTAAATATTAATGACTTCCTTATAAATTTATCATGAATTTAAATATTTTATTCAATAATGAAATTTTTTTATAAGTTCTTGGGTTGTTATATTCTCCCCTTCTTTTGGAAATTGCATCCTCACAAATATTATTTACTTATTAAAAAAGTGGGTATAATTTTCCATCATAGTATTTTAATATACCCATGTTGCTTCTTCAACCTTGTGATTTCTTTACAAAACCTTAACCTTGTGAATAACCTTATTTTGTAATACTTGATCTCTAAAATAAAGAATCAGAATATGATTTTTTATTAGAAATGTTTTCCTTAAAATGAAATACTTTTGGGCTCAAAACATAATATGGATCTGGAACATACATTCTCAACATAAAAATAAGAGAAACATTGTGTACCTGAGATAAATTCGGAGGAAAAGCTACTCTATTGGAAAATGGTATAATTTAATGCCGGATTCTATAAGGTCTAATGAACTGTGGACATAACATTACGTTCTTACCAAAACACATAACACTTTTACGTGGAGAGATTCTAAGAAAAATATGATCACCCACGAAAAAAGAAAAGTCATTCGTCATGTTATTTGCATAATGTATCTCCCTTCATTGAGTTTTCCTCATTTGTTGCTAGATCATCTACACTTTCTCAGCCAATTAGTCTAATAATTTTTGTCCCAACAACATCCTTTCCCATAATTCATCTTAAAATGATAGTTTTTAACAATTATTCTCATAAAATGCCTCAAAATATTCTATATGGATACTAGAATGAAAACATTTATTTTAAGAAAAGACGATTAATGAAAGATAATGATCCCAACTTCCCAGATAGTCCATTGATCATGCTCAAAGCGTATTCTCCAATGTATGAATTGGTCACTTAGAATATCTATTAGATTGAGGATAAAAGGAGTTGATGAAATTTAATTATTTTACCAATAACTTCTAAATTCTTTAACAATTTTTTTAAGTGAACCTTAGATCAGGTCAGATAAAATTGAAAGAGGAAATCCATGTAACCTGATAACCTTTTGAGGTAAAATTGAGAAAGCTAATCTAAATACATAGTATCTAGAATAGGAATGAAATGTGTTTATTTAGTCACTCAATCAACAATAACCAAAATTGTATCGTTACCTCAAGAAGTCCTTGGTATTCCCACCATGATTTCCATGGATATATTTTTCCATTTATACTCTTACACTAGAAAAGGCTGAATCAACCCCTTTGGTAGTTGTCACTCTGATTTAACATGTTGACATGTCAAAATTTTCATGATAAAATCTATAATATTTTTTTAATTCTTTCCCACTAGTAATAATTATGAAGGTCTATGTACATCATAGTAATGCAAGGATGAACTGAAAATGGAGAACTCTGAGTTTTACACAACAATTATTTCTTTAGTTGAGAATAATAAGGCACAGATAATCTCTTTCCAAATCATAAAACATAGTCTTTATTAATGTAATATTTGGGAAAAATATCCATATTAACCAATTCAACCTTTTTCTATATCTCATGGTCTTACTTATGCACTTGCATGCTTTTTTATGATATAGATGACTGCACTGACACCTGATACAAATGGGAAGAATTTCCTACACAAAGAAATTCCAAGATGAAATTCATTAAATCACTATTTAGGGGACATTGTTTCAAACATAACATGGTTTATGATGCATGATGTCTTTATCTCATGGAATCCAAAACTTTTTTTTACTTTCTAGGATGGTAATTTATTGTGAAATCATAATCCGTTATCAGTTTAATCCATCTTCTCTATCTCATGTTTAATTCCTTCTATGTGAACATATACTTCAGACATTTATATTAAGTATATATTTCACATTTGGATATGCATAAATAATGCCTCCAAGTTTTCTAAGAAAAAAAATATCTACAAATTCCAAATAATGTTGGGGATAATTTAACTCAGTAGGTTTCAGTTGTCTTGAAACATAAGAAATTACGTGATCATTTTTCATCAAAACTCATCCATGTCCCTTTAATGAAACATCATTATAGATAAAAAAATTAACTATTTCTAGTGGTCATGGAAAAAACTAGAGCATTCACCAATCTCTTCTTCCATTCCTGAAGAAAACATCACATTTTTCTATCCAAATACATTTAACCCCATTTTGTATAAACATAGTTAGCGGGCTTGATTACCATTCAATGTTTATAAAAACCCATCAGTAATAACCTACTAATCCAAGAATACAATGAATCTCTATAACATTTTTAGGTCTTGTAAATCCATCGAAAAACATTATTTGGGAAGGATCAACTATTATTACATTCACATTTACAATGTTCCCAACAAAATAAATCGTTTGAAACCAAAAATCACAATTTCTAAATTTTCCATATAACTTATTCTCTTAGAAAGTCTGCAAGACAATACTAAAATGTATTTTATGACCCTCATAACTTTTTTAAGTCCTAAATATAATCAATAAAATATCAATAAACTTATACAAATACTCATAGAAAATTATAATAATAAGATCCATGAATATAGTTAGGGAAATTTTCCAACCAAAGGGCATAAAAAACACTCATAATGACAACATCATTTATGAAAAGATGTTTTGGGGATGTAATCCTCCTTAACTATATGCTGATGGTACCCAGATCTCATGTCAATCATGGAAAAATAATGAGCTCCTTAGAGATGATCAATCACGTAATTTATATGATTAAAATGATATAAACTCTTAACATTAATGTTATTCAAAGCCCTATAATCATTATAATGTCTCATGGAACCATCATTATTTTTAATGAACAAAACAGGATCACCATATGGTGAAGTACTAGGATGACTAAAGCCTTTATCGGGAAACTCCTGCAACTACTTCTTCACTTCAACATGTTCCACTTAATCCATTTGATAAGGGGGTTTTGAGATTTTATTTTCATTAGGAACCAAGTCAATAGTTAATTCAACTTCTTGATAAGGCATTACACTAGGAAACTCAGTAGGAAAAGCATCCAAGAATACATTTTCCACTGGCACATAATTTATCTAAATAGTTCCCATGTTTTCAAAAATCTGAGTAAGATATCATTCATTTATATATTTTAATAGTTTCTCATCTTCCTGATATGTTATCAATTGTATTGGTTCACTCTTGTATATAAACTACAACTCATTCTAAAAACAACTTTTTTAGCATTACGACCAATCTAAACAGGATAAACAAATGGACAATCCATACACAGAATGACATCAAACTACACTAATGAAATAAACAATGAGTGTAGGTAATGTATTTTCATAAAAAATACAAGAATATTATAAAAATTCATTTCTGTTGTAATATTTCCTGCTAATGTTATAACCATATGTTTTGGTATTATTTCATGTGGTGAAATTTTCAATTTAACAGAAAATTTGTCATAAATAAAAGAAATTGTAGACCCTGTATCAAACAAGACATTAGAAAAATATGAGAAAATACACAAAGTAGATGTTACCACTTTATTAGATAGCCTTAAATCATCTGACATAGTAATAAAAGATATTACTACACCTTTCTACTTATAATATATTTTCTTTCCATCATTTATAGCATCTTTGGGAAGGTATTTGCAAAATGACCCATCCTACCACATTTAAAACACTTTATAGTTTTCTTATCAAAATTAATATTAATATAATTCTCATTGAAATATCAGGACATATGTACAATCCTACTAATTTAGAAACATTTATAAGTTTTTTTAAGGCATTCCACTAGATTCTTTTTACTCACTTTTCCCAAACTGCATACTAGATTTTTATACCATTATATTTACTTGATTAATTCTTACCCATATATTTCCATATATACCTCTACATTTTTTTATTTTAATGTGCATGTGATCATTATAAAATTTAAATTCTAACCTATTAGTACATGAGATGAGTTTCTCATAACTTTTGAATTATCAGGAGACCAATTCCCTTATGTATCGTGGTTTCAATCCTGAGTAAAAATGATTGATTTGTCTATCAAGATCACAAATAAGATTTGGAGTATACCATAACATTCAGGTGATATTTTTTTCATAAAAATATAATGAATCCTCTTATTTTTTATTCAATTTAAGAATTTATTTTCCATCCTATATAGAACCACCTTAAGAAAATATTTTTTCACAAAAAATATTTTTAAATTTATCCCATTCCAAGACATAAATCTCCTCACTATCATTGATATTACTGACCATTTACCACTACTGGTGAAATTAAACTTAAAAACAATAAATGGGATGAATTAAATTTTGATTATATGAACACCCATAACATTGAATATAGTTTCAAGGTATTTAATCCATCCTTTAGCCGCTACTTGGTCAGAAGATCCAAATAAAGTAGGATAGTGTTTCCTTATAAAATTTTCCACCATCATCATGTTCCTTTATGGTAGCTCTGATTGTACTATTTCATGGATTACACCTCCATTTATATCATGTGTAAAGTGATCCATTACTATAAAAATCTATTTGGTTCAAAATACCATCATCCCAATTTATATATTCAAAAAGATATCATCCTCTTAGTGACTTCCTACTTCATCTTCCCTGTTTCTTCTATAGAAAACCAAAATGAAGAGACGTATCATAAATGAAGATGTATGGTAATATTAAAATTCTATATGATTTCAAAATAAAAATAATATAAAAATTATTTATGGTATTCAATTAACGTCAAACTAACCCCAAATATTATCTAAACTATTCTCCGAAACAAACTATTAGGAACTGACCTTAAACATTACATAATCAATTAAATTCCATTAGAAATATATTATTTACATTATCAAAGATCTTTTAAATTTATAAATTTCTAAAATATGGATATAATTCATAAATCATAACCAACAAAAATACAAAGTGGGTACAACTAATACAATATCCATTTTTTCATAATATAGACTATTTAATAACAAATAAGAAATTAATTGATGAAAACTATTCAAAACATTAATATTGGACTCTACTGTTCTCTTACCCATCCTTAAACAATGTGAAAAACAATTTAAAACATGGGATGAGGGAAAAAATATCAGTAAGGGATATGAAAAAAAGTAGATAAATCATTATTATATGAATACTAATAAGCATATGAAATCATTTCAAGGAAGATATACTTCTCACCCAATAAGGGTTATGTATTTTCTTTGTGATAATGTGATATTTCCATAAAAAATAGAAAATATAAATAATTACCTAAATGTAACATGTGGAATTACTTATTTATAATTTTAACCCTCACAGATACCTTATGATTTGAAACACACACAACTACCATATGGTTTTACCATCACTGTTACACTTGGAGTAACCATACGACCAACCTATAACATAGACATACCCAATGAATTAGATGGAGATATATGTCAAACCCTTCATCATAAAAAAATCCCAAAAACCGAAACATTATCATACAAGAAGAACACTTGCATAAAAACATCCCTTTTGAGATTTAGAAAAATTATAAGTATACGAGAGGTTTGTAAAATGAATTTCACCTAAAAATATAATATGATTGATGGGAAAATTAGTCAAAGGAAATTATTATGTGTATACACTTAAAATACACATCATGAAACATAATATAAACTAAACTAATTAAACAAATAATCATAGTACCATATAATTAATAAAGTAGAAGGTTGACCCAAAGAATGGAACTTTGGTTTAGAATTCCACTACCTAGAGTTTGTCTTAATAAAAATGTGTTTAATCATACTGTATAATAAATAATCGTGTGTTATTAATATTTTAAATAAACATATTTATTTTTATAAAAACTTATATGATCATTTTATAACATCATTCTATAAATTTATTAATAATATTTTGTTATCTCCATTGTTTCAGGTGTGTTCATTACATGGTTTCAATCATTGGTCTATAATAGATTTTCTTGTAGAATGGAAGATAAATTCGACAAGTGGAATGAAATGATATTATTATGTATAAATAATATTAAATTATACAATAAATTAGTTTTTTTCATATATGATGATAAACCATTAGATAAAACATTAATGTTATTCATTTATATCATTTTGGTTGTTCTTTGATAATCACGAACTAGTTTCATTATATAATATTATATTATGTAAATATATTAATTCCCAAAAAAATATTATATAATAAAATTTAAAATATGTTTCATCCATGGAAATGGTTTTATGACCTACCCTGAAAAAGGTAAGTGAAATTGAAAACACATCATCCACGATGTCGATAAATCAACTCATCAGAGACTTTGTTTTTATTTTTAGAATAAAATGGAAAGGAGAAGATGCATAATGATTAATTTTTCCATAAATATGATAATATAATATTATATATAATATATTGTTGTTTTAATGAATCTTGGATAAGGGTAGGTTAATATATTATTAGGAAATAGAAAATAATTGAAAATAATATAAATGAAAATCATATGGGAATTTTATTCCTTGAGGCTCCTTGTAAACCATTTTAAGGCCATTAGTTTTTTCCTTTTGGTGAAACCAATAGGTCTTAGACATGTGTAAGAGTTTAGGAAAGGTAATTAGAAAAAAAAATTAAGCATGCTACAAGGCTTTTCGGTGTGTGGGGAATAGCTTGTGAGGGGTGGTAATTATAGTGGGGGAGAGGGGTGTTTTCTCAATATTATATTATTTTGTTTATTAATTTTGATCAAGACTATGTATAGTTATATAATTATCATAAAATATATTAAAATAATTAAGGGATTCTTGATATTATGGTTCTTACATCATTCATGTCTCAATGACTATTGTTTTTATCTTATAATGTATATATATCGTAAATTACCGTATTTTACTATTCACAAAATTCAACTATTTCAGAAAAATCCCAAAAAATAACCTAAATCATCTTTATAAGTTTAAAATTTAAAAACTCCATTTTTTGAATACAATTTTCAAAATATGATAAATTTTAATTTTATTTAAAAATATAATTTATTCAAAAAATACCAACAACTTTTATAACACTTGGAAACATGAATTAAAGACTTATAAAATTATCTTATAATCATAATAAAATTAAATAATAATTTATGATTCTATTTTAAGAAATTAAAATTTATTTTTAGGTCATTAAATTAATTATAAAATTGTAATTAAATATTTATGACTTACAAAAACACCAACATGTAATTTATCAAATCCTAAACATTTATTTATTTGTTCCATTATATAAATATAACATGAATACACTTATATGATATAATTTTTTTACACATTCATAGGTGAGGTTAGTATTATATTGGCCAACTTACTGTTTTTAATGGGCATGATACTATTTCTATGGCCATGTTACTACTTCATCAGTATAAATTCATTAATTTCAATAAATATTAATTATTTCATTATAAATTTATAATGATTTTAAATATTTAATTCTTGAATGAAAACAAATTATTTTATAATTACCTAGGCTATTACAATGTGCCTCATCTAATAGAGCCCTCATCAAATCTAGTATTGATGGCACAAAATCTTGGTTACCGAACCTTATCATTATTTCTTGGTGATGGTTGAACTTAGAAACATTCCTCACCTTCTTCTATGATTCCACATCTTCCTTTCATACATTTTTAATCCTATCATGGATGGATTATCGATCATTAATCTAAGAAATATCAGATACTTTCTCTATACCAATGATTTCAATATTCACCATCTACAAATACATGTATATTATATCTCTTTCAATCCCCATCATGGATAAACATTCGTGGTCTTTCTAACATAGAGCATATGTCACCTTGTCGACCTTTCTTGGTGGTAATGTATTAAGAAATAAAAATCTATTATTAACTCCATCCATCTTCTCCAGCAATAATTCACCACCTTTTGTGTAAATATATATTTCAATATTTTATGAACAATATATATAAATATATAACATCTTTCACTGTACAAATAATTCATTCATATATTCAATGATTAAAATATTGATTCCATCTCTGAATCATGATTTGGGTAATTTTTCTCATGAACCTTCAATTAGTGTGGGTCACAATCTATCACCATACCATTATACGTGTTGATATATCCCAATACCTTCTTTGATTCATCACTATAGATCATAAACCCTTTTCCACTATATGGTGGTGTAGGAATATATGTGCCTTCCCTTAAATTCTTTGATTCCCTCTTCACATTCATCTATCTGTAAGAACATAACCCCATTCCAAGTCAACTCAGTCAGTGGATTAGATTTTCATAAGAAACATCTCATAAAGGGTCAGTAGTATCCAACCAACCCAAGAAAAAAATATATATCTATTATTATAGTTGATATTGGATATTTATCATTAAATTATATCATTGAAGGATCCATTGATAAACCCTTACTTGAGATTATATAACACAATAATAAACATTCTAAATCGAAAATTCACTCTTCCTAAATTTAGAATACAACTATTCCTACCTCAATGTATTATAAACAATTCTAAAATAAAATTCGTGATCTTCTTTAATATTCAAATATTAAAGAATATTGTCAATAAATAGCACCAAAAACTTATCATGTAAATCTCTAAAGGCGATATACATTAAATCCCTTAATATAATAGAATCATTGATAAGTCCAAATGGAATTACATTTAATTAATAATTAACATAGCTCATTTAAAAAGTTTTATTCAGAATATAATCCATATTGATCCTTAGTTGATAATATATAGATCAAATATAAATCATAGAAAATTATATAGCTCCATGTAATTGATTAGACAGATCATCAACATTGGGTTGAGAATACTTGTTCTTAATTGTAATTTTGTTATGTTATCAGTAATAAATGTAATGATGCATTGAAACTTATATATTATTAACATAAAGGTCATTTAACCCCATGAGGATGAACTTGGACAATTTAATACCTTTTAAAAATTTAATTTTTTTCACTTATTCAATTCATATAACCCAATTAGGGCCATTATATATGTATTATTTGAAATAGGATCAGTACAAGGTATGAGTTCTTTTTAAAACTAAACTTCTTGATTTGGAGGAAGACTAGGAAAGTCCTAAGGAAACTGATCATTATATTCATGAAAAATTTGAAAATTTTCAATGTTGATTTTGTCCCTAATCAATTGAGATAAATATGCTTCATGATAGGTAGAAAAAACAATATGATGGAAGTTATTTAAATTGGGTGTTCAGGTCCCTTCTTTCCCTGATAGATGATTGAAGGGAGATTTAGAATATCAAATGTCACATCCATTCCTTGAAAATCAATATGTAATTTATTCTAGGAGAGAAAATCCATAACAAAAATTACATCAAATTCAACTAAATGAAGAATAATAATATTTTTAAGAAGAACCATCACACAAACTTCTATTGGAGAGGACTAATAGATTTTAGATGCAATCCTTATACCATTACAAGTTATCACTACCAAAAAATATCTAATTGTGGAGGGGGTGATACGATAGACTTAGAAAATTGTTCAGAAATAAAAGAGTAGATATAACTAGAATCAAATAAAAAAATTACAATTATGGAGTGGATGGTAAGTGTAACTTTGACCACATCACTAAGAGCTTACACTACGGAGATAGTAATCTCATAGGCTTGATCTTATCCCCATTAATAATTTTATGTTATGTTCCCATGATGTTTGGGGAATAATTTGGAGTAGTTCCGAACATTATTATTGTTAAAACACTATATATTTATGGATTCTCCCTTACCCTATCATTCACAAACATGATGTCCTTTTTATCAATACATGATGAAAACTCCTTTTCATTTTAGGCATGTACCAATGTGATTCCTTCTACATGTATCGCATGTTGGGAAATTCTTCTTTCATTTCTCCTATTTATCTATTTTTTCTCTACTCCCATATTCTTCTATTTATTAACTTTAAAGCCATAATACTTGTATAATTATTTCTCTTTTCAAATAAAACATTTTATATCATCATATGATAAGATTGTATAGGATAATAGTTCCCTTTTAAGGATTGGTTTTGACCAATCAATGAAATGATCAATATTACTCGTTATATTAAATATATTGTATGAATCATTCATTACAAACCTAGTAAAATTGGATTTATACTTAGAAATATTTTCTTCTTCCTTTTTTCTAAGTCTCAAGAATTACCTATCCATATTTTCTCGTCTTCCACAAGAAAACATGTTTTCTAGAAAAGTTCCTTTAAATCCTTCTATTCCATACATTATATTACCTACCCATCCTTAATGTTTTGAAAAAAATGAAAACCATTGATCCAAAGTGTGAAATATATTCACTAATGGAATTATGAAGTGATAAGAAACAAATGTATTTTTAGACTAATTTAACAATGAAGGTTATTGATGAATGATGTGGTCAAACACTGTTACACAACATTGCCGATCTGCAATCTACTTTATACGGGAAAGTTTATTTCTTATAACCTAAGTAGATTTCTCCAATGTTGTTCTAATTTTATCATCCCTAGTTTTATTATCCTACCTAGGAGGTTAATCTCTATATTAATCATTAGCATTGATACCATTTTTATTCTACCTACTTGTAATGACCCGTAAAATTCAAGGGAAATTTTTTCTTAATTTTCATTGGAATTTTACAAGAGCGCGGTTTCTAATGGAACCTGATTCCGAGGCCCGGTGTGCCCAGAATCAATTTCTGAAGTTTGGCTCGGGTACGTTCAATGAACGAACGAGCAGGAATTTTCTAACTTTTGAACCGGTGCCTGGAATCGAATTCCGAGGGCACCGATGAACACGTAGCGCCGATTTTCGCTTAAGGAGACCTTTTCCGAGGTTACATTTTATGCGGGTTGAGAGTTAGTTAAGGGGAAAGTTGGATGTAGTTAAATAAATTGTGGAACACAATTTATTTTAATCCATGTTGGTTATATCCTCCCAAAGGGAGTTAGAGGTGGGACCCACATCCTCTTAACCTCCCTTGAGAGGATTAAGTGTGGTGGGGCCCACACGAACCCTAACTCTTCAACTCCCCTTTAAACTCCTAATAACTCCTCTTCTTTTTAATTTTGACAACTTGAGTTATTAATTGAGATGAGTTATTTAATTCCAAACTTTCGAAATTCAAAGAGGTGAAGTTGTGTAAATAAAATAAGTCTTAGACATATTTTATTTTGGTTAGTTTTCTCTTACCACCTTGAGAGTATTTGGGAAGCATTATTCATCTTCTTCAACCTTGAAGAAGAACACGAAGAACTCTTAGGCTCCGACAAAGAACGTTGTCACCATAAGAAGAGAAAGACGTGTCGTCTCTTCTCTTCTTCGCAGCCGGTGTGTTTCCGAAGATCGACGATGCCGCTTCTTTCGATCTTCTTCCCGTGTCAACGAAAGGAGATGCCGCTTCCTCCTCAGGCTTCCTATGTCAGCTTACGAAGCTTCTCCAGTGGCATTACCTCTTCGGACGCACCTCAATGTCAATGGAATTGACTTTCGATTTCCACGGCACCCGACCTCCGCGACGCTTGTCTTCCGCGGGTCGTTGACGAACATCATTCCGGAACCAAAGTAGGGGTTTTATTTTAAATTATTTCCATTCTTGATTCTGGCATGTTGAATTTTGTGGTTTTCGACTAATTGTTATCGAATAATGCGAGGGGGCCGGTCCGCACAAACACGGCCGACCCTCATCCTTATTTATTAAATGTTTTCTTTGTGGTTGGTACGATGGAGCGTGGTGCCGTCGCACCACGCCGTTTCATGCGGAACATATGTGTGGCGCCGTCGCGCCGCGCCGTGGAAAGGAATTCACGGATGCGACGCCGTAGCTCCATGTCGAAGGAAACCGAGGACTCCGCGGCGGAGGGGCGTGATGCCGTCGCACCGCGCCAGACGACAAAGGCCGCGGCCGGCTTCGGGCCGCGGCGGAACAAGGTGACCGGCGGCCAGCCGGGCCGCCGGTGTCGGATGCCGGAAGAGGAATGGCCTTTGCCGGTCCTGTTGAGAAGGAACCGTCTGGCCAGGTTGGGACGGCCGGAGTGGAGGAAAACCGGGGGAAATAAATTCCCCCGGCCAGCAGTCAACGACCCCCAATAAATGAGGTGGGTCGCGGTTTCACAAGGGGGGGCAGGCGCCCCCCGTTTTTCCAACATCTCGGCCGAAGGCCGAGCTGGCATCGCGCCCAGCGCACTGTGTCCAGTCGGACGGGCGCCTGGCCGGACCGCCAGGCCGGGCTGCGCCGGGCCGAGCTGTTTCGTGCCGGGCCGACCCTGTCTGGGGCAGGTCGACCCGGTTCGGGCAAACCGGGGGGTCTCGGGCCGGGTCGGCCCGGGCCCGAAACCCCCGTTACCGAACTGTTTGGGTTCAAATGCCCATAACATGGGCTATGGACCTCCTAAAAATGTGTCGTCAGCGGCGATGCAATCCTTGGATCGAGACGGTCGTTTAGGTATATCACACATAATGTTTCAGATTACTTTGAGTTCGGCCAGGTTGGTTCGTACACGAAACCAACCGGGCCCTCGGAGCGGAAACGCTCATATCTTGAGCTACGAACGTCCAATTGACGTGCCGCCACTTTGTTGAGTTCCTCTTAGTGAGAATGAACTTTTTTCATACTCCGACCAAGGTTTGGATGAAGGTGGAGTATGGCCGGGTTGGTTTTGCCTTAAAAACAAACCGGGCCCCTAGGATGAAAAAGCCAGTAACTCTCAGACCGGACGTCCGATTGACACGCCGTCTGTTGTGTTGAGTTCATGTTGACGATACTGAACTTTTGGATACATCAACTCTAGACTTTGTGATAGTTGATGTATCAGATTCTCGGCTCTTGGAGCAGACCCTCCTGAACGAGCTTGTTGTGTGCGGGAACCCTAGAGCTGCCTGCGACTACTACTGTGACTGCGACGACGACTGTGCAGAGATCCGCATGGGATTCGACGACGACGACTATAGCACTCAGCGATCCTGTGTGGATCAATGCTACTGATCCTGTGTGGGTCCGATCCTTTGTGGGTCAGCATTCAGCGGTCCTGTGTGAACCAGCGACTATAGATCCTATGTGGGTCCGATCATGTGTGGGTCTTTGCGGGGGTTAGTACATATCGATCCATTGTGGGTCCGACGACTTAGATGGATCAGTGATCATCTCTATCGTTTTCGAAGATGTATACCTGTGTGAGCTAAATCTTGTTTACCTTCCTGTGTGTATTGTGTTGTGCTATCCTCTGTGGATTATGTTTTTCTTTCCTGTGTGGAATACGTATACTTTCTGGTGTGGACTGAGTTGTACTTGGGCTCAGAGGTTGGAGCGTATTGAAATGATGACTTAAGTATTTGTTTGGGCATATACCTAAGCAGTGTCGGTTGTTACTTCGTGTTTGTATTTTCCTTTGTGGTTTATCCTTTGTTGATTTTGGGAGACCTTCGGGGGTCTCAGGGTCCCTACTGAGTAGCTTATACTAACCCCTGCACGGGCTATGCCCGCACTACGTTGTGTTGGTTGCAGAAGATGGACAGCGTTGCTCGTTGTTGAGGCTTGCAGAGCAGAATGGTACCTGGAGGTGGACCATTGGGCGGGACGTACTCGGAGCGGACGGTGGGACCCAAGGAGCAGTGGAGCTATCTGTACCCACCCTCTAGGTGGGATTTCTAGTGGACAGCTCAGCGTAGCGGCTTTACTTTACAGTTGCTACTTTCCCTTTCGAGTTGTACTTTATAGTTGGACTTGTATTTCCGGCCCCTTTTTACTTTCTGCACTTACAGTTGTACTCTGTTTTTACATAGTGTTTACCTTTCCTCTTGCTTACTCTGTGGAGTTTGTTTACTTTACAAAGGCAATGCCTTCCCTTTTTACCGGGATTTACGCCTTGGTGCTAGTCGCCAGCCCCTGGACTATGGAAGGCGGGCTTGGGGTAGTCACGACACGGGCCCCGAGGACGGGTCGTGACAAAATGGTATCAGAGGAGTTTGGTTCTACCGCGAACTCTGATCATTTCTATGTGAAGAAATAATGTTTAGCGTATTGAGTGTGGTTATCAGTCCAGGGAGTCCAGTGTTAGTGCAGCAGCCGACGTATCCATACACCAGGACCCTGACTTCTGATTCCCGACTTAATGCATGAAAACATTGATTGCGTGTGTGTTTCATGTTTTCTTTGTGATTACTTTGTATCAGCTCACCAGGTATACTGTTCTGACCATGGCGCACCTGTTTCCTTTTCAGGATGGCCCCACGACGGCAGCCAACTTGGGTTCCGAGAGTCAAGCGTGATGACAGCCCACCGAGCGACGAGGCCTCGGTGCAGGGCCCTTTGTCAGCATTGGCACCGGCGGTAGCACCACCCGCCAAGCCACTGATACTTCCAGCACCAGCCGCTGACGATGCACGTCGCCTTAGCGCACTGCATGAGTTTCAGCGCCAGCGACCGCCCAAGTTTCATGGGGAGATGGACCCCAGGTAGCTGAGGACTGGATGGAGGCATTCGTACGAGTTTTCAAGCTAGTGAGGACACCAGTAGACCTCATGGTGATCCTCGCTGCGAGCCTACTACACGCAGCAGTGGGCCGATGGTGGAGCATGATGCTCCAGGTGCACGATGAGGCATTTTTACTTTTGACGGACTTTGAGAGCCTCTTCCGCTCGGAGTTCATCCCAGCCACCCTCCGTGCGGTGCGCATTCTGGTGCTTCTTCAGCTGCGGCATGGCAGCATGACGGTCGCTCAGTACGTGGCGAGATTTACAGATCTCTCGCGCTACTCGACCGACATGGTATGAGACCCATTCATCTGGGCCCAGACCTTTGAGCAGGGATTGAGACACGAGATCAGGGAATCGCTGATCTCCCTCAGCATACCGACTCAGACGGGAGTACTGGAGCATGCCCTTTTGATCGAGAGCTTTCTTGCTGAGTCTACACTAGCGCCGAGACCCACTGCAGGGCGGCACGTGGAAGAGTCTTTTGCAGCTGGCATTCGACGGATGACTATTGGGTCCAGGAAGACCATACCCTCAGGAAGACGACCTAAGGACACTAGCTCAGCAGTGCGGGGCACACAATGAGGAGCCAGTCTTTCGAGAGGCAGACAGTGCTACTCGTGCGGCGGGCAGGGCCACATGGCTCGTGACTGCTTGACCCGCCGTGCCGAGGAGTAGAAGACGGTTGAGGGACCACCAAGGCAAAGGCAGAGGGTCGACCGTGGAGGTCCGCAGGGAGGAGGCGGATGAGGCAGAGGAGCTGGCCGAGCAGCAGGTGGTGGGCGACACTTTGAGGCTCTACCACCACCACCACAAGGAGGTCCACCCCGACCACAGTGAGCTGGCGGGCAGAGACAGGCACATCTCCAGGCAGTAGAGTCCTACAACCACGACGCGCCCGAGATGATTCGAGGTACTATCTGTGTCTATTACACCCTTGCTGCAGTACTTTTAGACACATGAGCGAGTCACTCTTTCATAGCTGCTGCCCTTGTTCGGAGATCGAAAATTATGACAGAGCCATTGGCTCGATCCTTAAGGGTAGAGACTCCTACGGGAGCTGACTCGACGATTACGCACTGGTGCCGGCAGTGCGAGCTTACTCTAGGAGGTGAGAGCTTCGACTGGGATCTTCTTGTAGCAGCGTTGAGGCCTTACGATGTCATCTTGGGCATGGATTGGTTATCTACGGTCCATGCACTAATTGACTATTTTATGCGCAAGGTGCGATGTGTACGCATTGACGGGAGCAGGTTCACCTTCACCGGCGAGAAGGGATCCTTTAAAGCACATGATGGACTTCCTCAGAGGAGAGGATATCCCATCACTCATCAGTTGGCTAGCCTCATCCTATGAGCAGTCGACATGTGAAGTCCTTGTTTTCCTGCAGTGGTGGATCAGTTTGCGGGCGTTTTCCCCGATGACGTTCCAGGGTTACCTCCTTGCAGAGAGGTAGACTTTTATATAGACATGTACCCCGGGACAGCCTTGATATCGACTCCAGCATATCGGATGGCCCCCGCCGAGCTTCGAGAGCTACGGGTACTGTTGGAGGAATTGCGGGGCAAGGGGTTCATCTGACACAGTGTTTCACCCTGGGATTCCCCGATTTTGTTCGCCAAGAAGGTGAACGGGAGCATGCAACTTTTTGTTGACTATCATCGCCTGAACAGGTTATATTGAGGAACAATTATCCGCTACCGAGGATTGATGAACTCTTTGATCTGCTCAAGGGAGCACGGTGGTTCTCGAAGATAGACCTCATGTCAGGCTATCACCAGCTCAGAGTTCGAGACGAAGAGATACAGAAGACGACCTTCAGATGTCGGTATGACCACTATAAGTTCTTGGATATGCCCTTCGGCGTAACCAATGCTCCAGCAGTGTTCATGGCCCTCATGAACAGGATCTTTCAGCCATGCCTCGATCAATTTTTTGTGGTCTTCATCGATGACATTTTGATTTACTCGACGACTGGGGAGGAGCACGCCTACCACCTGCGAGTTGCACTAGACACACTCCGAGAGCACCAGCTTTATGGTAAGCTCTCGAAGTGCCAGTTCTGGATACATGAGGTCCACTTCTTGGGACACACCATCTCTGAGGTGGGAGTTGTAATGGATCTTGCGATGATTGAGGCAGTGTTAGCTTGGGAGCCACCCAGGAGCGTGACGGAGGTGCGGAGTTTCTTGGGTTTAGCTGGATACTATCAGAGATTCGTTCCAGAATTATCTAGAGTTGCGGCACCACTCTCAGCATTGACGAAGAAGGGGAAACCCTTCGTGTGGTCAGACAGATGTCAGTAGAGCTTCTAGGAGCTGAGACAGAGGTTGACCAGCGCACCTATGTTGAGGGTGCCTGAGGAGGGAGTAGTGTATGTAGTTTACTGCGATGCATCAGGGACCAGACTCGGATGTGTCCTGATGCAGGAGCGGGCAGTGATCGCCTATGGATCATGTTAGTTGAGGCCGCATGAGTAGAACTATGCTACCCATGACCTGGAGTTAGAAGAAGTGGTTTTCTCCCTGAAGACATGGCGACACTACCTGATGGGCGAGCGCTTTACAGTCTTTTCTGATCATCAGAGTCCCATGTATATCATCTCGCAGATGAACCTGAATCTGAGACAGCGGCGATGGCTCGAGTTCCTCTAGGACTATGACTTTGAGATAGTCTATACTCCTGGGAAGGGGAACGTAGTAGCCGATGCCCTCAGCAGGAGGACGGGCATTCAGCTGTTTGAGGAGGCGACGAAGCAGCTAGCCACTTTGCAGATATCCTTTGTGGATAAAGATGGAGCATCCTTCCTTCAATCACTCACAATCACTCCTCCACTACTGCAGTGAGTCAAAGAGGCACAGCGTGGGGACGCTGACTGTGGGACACGACATGCACAGATATCCTCAGGAAAGGCACATGATGGTTTCTCCTTTGGAGAAGAGCACGACATCCTTTTCAGAGGACGTACCATGGTACCAGTCGCTTTGCGAGAGGAGGTGCTGAGAGAGTTTCACACTTCTCCTTTGGCAGTACATCCAGGAGTGGCGGAGATGTACCAGGATCTCAGACGACAGCACTGGTGGCCGGGAATGAAGAAGGTTGTGGCAGAGTTCGTTTCTCGATGCCTCACCTGCCAGCAGGTGAAGGCTGAGCACCAGGTACCAGCAGGCTTGGTACAGCACTTGGAGGTCCTGGAGTGGATGTGGGACGGGATATCTATGGACTTCGTGACTGCACTTCGATGCACTTCCAGAGGTCACGACTCCATCTGGGTGATTGTCGACCGACTCACCAAGTCGGCTCACTTCTTACCCATCCGAGAGCAGGGCTTAGTGGAGAGCTTGGGACGTCTCTACGTTCATGAGATTGTACGGCTTCACGGTGTTCCATCATCTATTGTCTCCGATCGAGATGCTCGCTTTACTTCCCGGCTTTAGAAGAGATTGCAGGAGGCATTCGAGATGTATCTAAATCTGAGCACAACCTTTCACCCTCAGACGGATGGTCAGATGGAGAGGACCATTCAGACTCTCGAGGACATGCTCCACGCATGTGTCGTCGACTTTGGTCGTAGCTGGGAGGACCACCTACCCTTGGTGGAGTTTGCATACAACAAAAGCTACCACTCCACCATTGGGATGTCACCGTACGAGGCGTTGTACGGCCGACCTTGTAGATCTCTTTTGTGCTGGACAGGCCCTAGGGAGTTAGCACATGTGGGACCGGAGATGGTCCAGGCCATGACAGAGAAGGTCCAGGTCATCCAGGAGCGGATGAGGACAGCTCAGAGCCGGCAGAAGTCATACGATGATAGGAGGTGGAGGCCACTAGAGTTCGAGGATGGCGACCACGTCTTCTTGCGGGTCTCACCTCGACGTGGTATACATAGATTTGGCCGAGGCGGCAAGTTAACTCCGCGCTTCATCGGACCCTTCCAGGTCCTTAGCAGGATTGGCGAGGTGGCTTATCGCCTGACTCTACCACCTCAGTTGCACCGGGTGCACGACGTCTTCCACGTGTCTCAGCTGAGGAGATACGTGCACGACCCGACGCACATCATTGACCATGGAGAGCTTGACGTTGATGATGGGGTGACTTTTACGGAGGTCCCGGTGGAGATCAAGGATCGATAGGAGCGGGTCCTACGTGGATGGTCGATTCTTCTAGTGCTCATCAGATGGAAGCACGAGAATCTCTAGGAGAGCACTTGGGAGCGGGAGGATCAGATTCGTGCTCAGTACCCTCATCTTTTTCCCTAGTTTTGATGTATCTTTACTATGATGTAAAGCCCTGAGGTGGGAGTAATGTAAAGACTCGTAAAATTCAAGGGAAATTTTTTCTTAATTTTTTTTGGAATTTTACAAGAGCGTGGTTTCTGACGGCACCTGATTCTAAGGCCCGGTGTGCCCAGAATCATTTTCCGAAGTTTGGCTCGGGTACGTTCAGTGAACGAACGAGCGGGAATTTTTTAACTTTTTAACCGATACCCGTAATCTAATTCCGAGGGCACCGATGAACTCACAACACCGATTTTCGCTTAAGGATACCATTTCCAAGGTTGTGTTTTATGTGGGTTGAGAGTTAGTTTTGGGGAAAGTTGGATGTAGTTAAATAAATTATGGAACACAATTTATTTTAAACCATGTTGGTTATATCCTCCCAAAGGGAGTTAGAGGTGGGACCCACATCCACTTAACCTCCCTTGAGAGGATTAAGTGTGGTGGGGCCCACCCGAACCCTAACTCTTTAACTCCTATTTAAACTCCCAATAACTCCTCTTCATTTTAATTTTGACAACTTGAGTTATTAATTGAGATGAGTTATTTAATTTCAAACTTTCGAAATTCAAAGAGGTGAAGTTGTGTAAATAAAATAAGGCTTAGACTTATTTTATTTTGGTTAGTTTTCTCATGCCACCTTGAGAGGATTTGGGAAGAATTCTTCATCTTTTTCAACCTTGACGAAGAACGCGAAGAACTCTTAGGCTCCGACGAAGAACGTCGTCACCATAAGAAGAGAAAGATGTCTCGTCTCTTCTCTTCTACGCAGCTGATGTGTTTATGAAGATCGATGATGCCACATATTTCGATCTTCTTCCCGTGTCAATGAAAGGAGACGTAGCTTCCTCCTCAGGCTTCCTCCGTTTGCTTACGAAGCTTCTCCAGTGATGTTACCTCTTCGGACACACCTCGACGTCAACGAAATCGACGTTCAATTTCCGCGATGCCCGACCTCCGCGATGCTTGTCTTCCGCGGGTCGTTGACAAACATCGTTCCTGAACCAAAGTAGGGGTTTTTTTAAATTATTTCCATTCTTGATTCTTCCATGTCGAATTTCGTGGTTTTCGACTAATTGTTATCGAATAATGCGAGGGGGCTGGTCCGCACAAACACGGCCAAACCTCCTCTTTATTTTTTAAATATTTTCTTTGTGGTTGGTACGAGGGAGAGTGGTGCCGTCGCACCACGCGGTTTCATGCGGAATATATGCGCGGCGCCATCACGCCGTGCCGTGGAAAGGAATTCAATGACGCGACACCATCGCGCCGCGTCGAAGGAAACCGAGGATGCCCCGGCCGGAACGGGGCAACAGTGGAGGGGCGTAGTGTCATACGACCCCGCCGGACAACAAAGGCCGCGGCCGGTTCCGGGCTGCGGCGGAACAAGGTGACCGGAGGCCAGCCGGGCCGCCGGTGTCGGGAGCCGAAAGAGCACCGGCCTTTGCTGGTCCTGTTGAGAAGGAACCAGCCGGCGAGGTCGGGCCGGCCGGAATGGAGGAAAACCGGGGGAAATAAATTCCCCCGGCCAGCAGTCAACGACCCCCCGGAAATGAGGGGGGCTGTGGTTTCACAAGGGGGGAAAGAGCCCCACGTTTTTCCAACTGCTCGGTCGAAGGCCGAGCTGGCAGCGCGCCCAGCGCGCTACGTCCAGCCAGACCGGGCCGCGTGCCGCCATGCCGGGACGACCCTATCCGGGGAGGGTCGACCCGGTTCGGGCCAACTGGGGGGTCTCGGGCCGGGTCGGCCCGGGCCCGAAACCCCCGTTACCGAACTGTTTGGGTTTAAATGCCCATAACTCGGGCTATGGACCTCCAAACGACGCACCATCAGCGGCGATGTGATCCTTGGATCGAGACGTTCGTTTTGTTATATCACATTCAAGGATTCAGATTACAATGACTTCGACTGGTTTGGTTCGTACATGTAACCAACCGGGCCCTCGGAGCGGAAATGCTCATATCTTGAGCTACGTACGTCTGACTGACGTGCCGTCGACTTTGTTGAGTTCCTCTTAGTGAGACGGATATTTTAGCATACTCCGCCCGAGGTTTGGAAGAAGGTGGAGTACGGTCGGGTTGGTTTTGACTTAAAATCAACTCTAGACTTTGTGACAGTTGATGTATCAGCTTCTCGGCTCGTGGAGGGGACCCTCCTGAACGAGCTTTCTGTGTGCGGGAACCCTAGAGTTGGCTGCGACTGCTACTGTGACTGCGACGATGACTGTGCAGAGATCCACAGTGGATTCGATGATTATGACTACAGCACTCAGTAATCCTGTGTGGATCAGTGCTACTGATCCTGTGTGGGTCCGATCCTATGTGGGTCAGCGCTCAGCGGTCCTGTGTGAACCAGCGCCTACAGATTCTGTGTGAGTCTGATCCTGTGTGGGTCTTTGCGGGGGTTAGTACCTATCGATCATTTGTGGGTCCGACAACTTAGATGGATCAGTTATCATCTCTATCGTCTTCGAAGATGTATACCTGTGTGAGCTGAATCTTGTTTACCTTCCTGTGTGGATTGTGTTGTGCTATCCTGTGTGGATTACGTTTTGCTTTCATGTGTGGAATATGTATACTTTCCTATGTGGACTGAGTTGTACTTGCGCTCGGAGGTTGGACCGTATTGAAAGGATGACTTAGGTATATGTATGGGAATATACCTAAGCAGTGTCGGTTGTTACTTCATGTTTTTATCTTTCCTTTGTGGTTTATCCTTTGTGGATTTTGGGAGACCTTCGGGGGTCTCGAGGTCCCTACTGAGTAGCTTATAATCAACCCTGCATGAGCTATCCCGACACTACGTTGTGTTGGTTGCAGATGACGAACAACATTGATCGTGGTTGAGTATTGAAGAGCAGAACTGTACTTAGAGGTGGACCACTGGGCGGGACGTACTCGGAGCGGACGGCGGGGCCCAGGGAGTAGTGGAGCTATCTGTACCCACCCTCCAGGTGGGATTTCCAGTTGATAGCTCGGCGTAGTGGCTTTACTTTACAGTTGTTGTTTTCCCTTTCAAGTTGTACTTTACAGTTGGGCTTGTATTTCCGGCCCCTTTTTACATTCTGCACATACAGTTGTACTCTGTTTTTACTTAGTGTTTACCTTTCCTCTTGCTTACTCTGTGGTGTTTGTTTACTTTACAAAGTAAATGCCTTCCCTTTTTACCGGGATTTACGCCTTGGTGCTAGTCGCCAGCCCCTGGCCTATGGAAGGCGGGCTTGGCGTAGTCACGGCACGGGCCCCGAGGACGGGTCATGACACTACTAACAATAAGAGAAAACAATCTATATCTTCATATTATGAATTATAATGTACAATTTCAAAACTAGTTAAATGAATAGAAAAAAATTAATATATATGTATAAGTAATCATTAAATCATAATCTTGGATTATTTGGGAATATTCTCCAATTGTAAAAATATTTTTAAATCTTTAATATTTGGTTCTAAATAAAATTTGAATTAACCCAATCATATCCCCCATTATTTTCAAAACTAGTTCATATAAAGGTCACACTAACTCTCTACTAGAATGATGGTCGAGATATACTAAACCGAAACTTTTCTGGGTTATTACCCCTAGATTCATTTTTGCTAAAAACACATTCACTTTTAGTATCTAGACAATGAATTTTTTTCTAGGAAAACCACATAATATCTACCTTGACAAATTTTTTGGATATTATCCTATACTTATATTTATACTGAATGACACTTATATGGTCATATTCCGTAATCCATTTTTTCCTAAATCTACATCCTATTTTTTCTACAATAATTACTCTGATTCCAACTATAAAGATCCCAACCAATGTAGTCTAGACATGCTAGTTTCTTCATTACATTGGTACTAAATAAAATAGATCCCATAAAAAAGTACTAAATAGTTTAATAGTATTGGTAACTTTTATACATACTTGTATCCCACTTTAATTTTGAGAAAATAAAATATGACCTAGTATTTTCATTGGGGTCATTGTTATTCCCTATAGTATATCATTGTATATGAATCATAATATATTTCCTAGAATATTGTGGAATGGAAACACAATAAAGGGGTGAGCACCGATACTCAGTATAGGAATTCATATAATAGAAGCATAATAAAGAATGAATAATATGAAGGAAATAAAAAATGATCCAATAATGAAATATAAACAATTATATGAGTTAGAAACATATTCATTGATATATAAACTATTAAAATAAACTCATGGAAACAAAAAAATGATTTCATAATGATGTAATGCATAATTTTGGACACTATAAACATATCATCGATGCATTGTGGAAAGGCATATAAAAATACCATGACGGCCTCACAAAAATACATCTACATAAATCATTAAGGACTTGTAAAAATATCCAATCTAGTTTTTCTCAACTGAAATACCAATGAATCAATGGGATATGTAATTTTTTGTTTGACCCATAAATTAATAAGTATAATTCATTCATCATATTGATAAATGACATAATTTAATCATCATGCCTTATCAATAAGTAATTGTATGTATTGAAATATCTAGCATAAAAAAATCAATAATTAACCCAATCATGCTAATAAGAAACCATCTGAGGAAACATGATGGATGGTATCATAAGATTATATCCTTAATGAATACTAATATTCAATAACCTATATTGGAATATATAAAAATACTTTTAAAATATCACTCGAATTTCATTTGATGAAAATACAATTTTTCACATCAAAAAACCTATATAAAATATAAAAAATTCTAAAATAGTAAGGAAATAATTTTATTTGAAAAGAAAAATAAAAAATTATTGAAAATATTAAACAAACTTATCAGTAATGATGGTGGAAAATTCCATTCATGTTGTAAAAATTTAAAATACAATCCTTTTACACATTTATAGCAAGGTAAAAAAGTACCTCATTCAGAAAAAAACATGAAGATTCCTTTTAAACCATTTTTTAAAAAGTAAAAAATGGATTAAAATTTATTTAATAAATAATTTTATAATATTAAACAAATTATACATTTTACAGATAATATAGACATTAAATAGAATTACTCCCTACTATGTATAAAATTAATGCCTATTTTACCTAAAAATATTAGATTGGTGTGTTGAGTTATTTAAGAGAGGAAAATGAAAGGAAAAAATTTCATTTATAAAATTAAAAATAATAATAAAATATATTGGTTATAAAATAGAAAAATATAGTAATCTCTATAGTGTATACTTGAACATAAACCCTCTCAAATAATGTTGTGTTGTGAAAGAAACCATTGCCTAAGGTTTGATTTCCTTTATATGTGTCTGAACATCATATATAATAAAAATATTATAAATCTATCGCATAACCATAATAATACGAAAAATACCATATATTATTTAATTGTAATCATTTATCACCATTTTATCAATATTTATTCGTTAAAATCATCAATTCGGGTAAAAACTAATATATTTTTAGTAAATGTTTCTGTTTGGCAGTTTCATTAATTTTAATTTTATAATGGTAACATAATATCAAAAATCATAAACATGCTATAAATATCATATATATTCATTATATTTTAATTTATATTAATCAATAAAACATAGAGATAAAAAATGAATTACACCATTAATGGAGACGGTTGACCGTACATACGCATGAACGATATATTAACTCCTCGGCAGATGGAATTAATGAAATCTAATAAATAATTCAAATTTATAGAATAATTATTATATAATATACATAATATATATTTATTAAATATATCATTATTAACATCCAACGTAAATAGAAATGGAAAATTAATCACATCACTTCATGGAGGTGGTAGTCCACATGTACGCACGAGCACCGCTATTATTTTCCAAGGAATATGACGTTATGAAGGTAAATGTGATATTATAATTATAGAATATGATTATTTTATAGTTATAATATATAAAAATAAAACCCATCATAATAACCATCCATGAAATATGGTTGTGTAAAATGAATTCTTTCGCAATGTGGACATGGTAGGCCCTATGTATTCTCATGAAAAATATTTACTCCTTGTTTGATGGGAAAATGGTGGATAATGGTGATTTAATAACCATAATAAAATTCTGAAATATATTTGATATTAGATATATTATTTTATTATAAATATCATATATTTAGTGGAGGTATAGGAGGGAATAAATTGAATGAGGCTGAGTAAGACAATTTCCTCTTCCTCAAGAGACCTATTTAGATCCATTTTTTAAGGATAACAAGGATGGTATTTTGGGGAGTAAAGAGCCTACATTACCTGTATAATTATTTTTATAAGACGAATGGTCTGATATTGGTCAGTCTAGGTTAATCAATGTGGTGTATATAAGTGATTGTATGGGTGTTATTTTATAATGGAGGGAAATGAAAAACATAGAAGTATTAAAAATATTAAAATACAAGTAATTATCTACAAAAATTATTCCCAATTTTAAGCTATTTAAATATAACGTTATATATGGTTGAAATATAATAAAAAAATCTGGATAGGTTTATGGGTTATTTTAAACCTTATCTTTTGGACTAACCCCTTAGTTAACCTATTTTAATCTTAATCGTGACAATGTCTTTTTCAACCTTAAGGGGTTATAATTTTACATATATGGTTAAAATCAGGTCATAAATGGAAATTATATGAAATTTTAGAGAAAATATTAACTCCCTTTTCCTCTTTGAAAATTTAATTATTTATAAATAATTTAATAAAATAATATTTTCATAAACCATCATTATTGCCATTTTTTCACTATTAATTAAATTTTACTTCAAATAAATAATGACAAAGTTTTAATTTGAATATAAGAATTTAAATTACTACTAATATGTTATATTTATATAAATAAATTCTTGTATTACAATAAATCAACCAAATACTTGTATTTTAATATTTTTAATATTTTTTTTATTAATTAAATATGTAATATGTAATCATTGCGTAAAAATTTTATATAATTATACCAAACCTAAAAATTAGAAATAAATTATCATATTAATTACCTTATTATTATCAAAATAAAATATATATTCATTCACCATCTTCTTTTATCCATATGCGAACACATAACTTATATTTTAAATAAAGAGAGTGGAATTCTATATTTTTTTCTCGAAATATTATATAGGTCATTTTCTTGGACAAGTCCTTAAAAAATTCAATTTGACCATAAAGTGATGTGGATAAAATTTACTCTACCAAATACGAATTTGGTTGGAAAATGGTGATCATAACACTTATTTTTATCTTAGATGAATCTGATTAAAACTTTACTGTAACACCCGAGACTTTTATGTTATATAAATCATCAAAAGAATCTTTTTCTACACAACACTTGCTTGGCTTGCTTTACACGCAATCGCGACCTTTCTCGATAGCTTGCGTCGTACGCAATATCGAGTTTCACTAAACAACAATATGCTATTAAAACTAGCCGTTATGAATAGTAATAACCACTTTTTGAAATTTTATAAATTTTATTTTTCAAAATGGACTTCATTTTTGGACTCAGAATATCGAAGTTAGCCTAGGGTGAAATTTTGGTATTTTTCTGAAAACATTCAATTTTTGATGAATAGTGAAACCACTAAGTGGTAGGTTAAAAACTGAATTTTGCATAAAACTTAATTTTACCGCTTCTGTGAATTGAATTTCAAAAATCCGAGAGACACGGTTAATATCAAGGACTAAAATGTGGTTCAATGAGATGAAAATAATTTATTGGTGAATAGTAACTTTTTACTTTTTGTACCGCGGTTAATAGTAAATAGGGTAACTAAGGGTAAATATGATATTAATATTACCCTAAAACATGTCCAAATTCTATTGGACAAGTGTAATTCGACCAAAAACAAACTTAGGAATAAAATATGACCATTTAGGCCCACTTGGATTAGATTAGGACATTTATTATTAATTTTTTTAAAGAAGGGTTAAAATAGTTAAAATCAAAGTTTAATAAGTAAATCATTTTTAATATGTCGTTATACATAAGATAAATTCGACTATAAATATTCATTAGAAAGCTAAAAAGATTTCCTACATAATGGTATTTTATTTGCAATTTTTAGACATTAGATAATTTAATTTATTTATGACACAAAGATGATGCAGTAATTATCTTGTTAATGAAATATTGACATAATTGATGTTATAAACACCAAAATAAATGTAATTTGAGACTTTTTATGCATTAAACTAATTTTCTAGGTTACTATGATATATTAGTGTTGATTTAATCAACTTGGTTCGAACATATAATTCTTTTATGACTTTCACAAAAATCATATATCAAATAGTGTCAAAATTGACACAAAATAGTTTTTAAATCAAATATTATATTATTAATTGTTATTTTATTCCTAAAAATCTAAGGTTCGGCCAAATGACTTAGATAAGGATATCTATATTAATAATAAACAATTTGGGGTTCGTTTGGCATGTTATAGTAAGTGTATTAACCATATAGTGAAAGAAAACAAAAAGACACGGTAAAAGTTAAATTAATTAACTTAGAGTTAAATCTAATTGATAAAGTTAAAATAATACCCTAAACTTGTCTAAATCCTATTGGTTGATAGGATTTCGACCCTTCCCCACTTTATCTTAGAAATAAGACCCTTTGTAACCATTATAAACCGATTTTGACTTTAATATAAAATAATATTTTGAGATATTCCTAAGGTGCCCCTCTCCTCCCTTATAAAAGGGAACCTCCTCCCCCTCCTCCTCACACCAAATTGAGCACTCAAGCTCGGCCAACCCCTGCAATTTTCTCCTCTCCAATTCCCTAGAATAATCCTAGAGGTCCTGGTCTTCTCCAAAGACCAATCTTAGTTCCTTAAGTGGAGGATTCAAAGAGGCGTTCCAAAGAAGAGGTAATATCCATTACCGATCTTTTCAATTTCTTTCGTCTTCAACATCTTCTTGTTTAGTTGTTTCATGATAAAGTAATAACATCAGTATTAATTACATAATGATATGTTATTATAAATATGAAACAACCCTAATTCACCTTCTATCCATCCTACGGAAAAATGAAATCACCGCGCGTGCGTACGTACGGAATACCGTCTCCACGCCATGGTGTAATCTATTTTCCACCATCACCTTACAAGGATGGATATAATGGTGTAATGAGTAACAATATATGATTATTATGAAGTAATATTGATACTGAAATAATATATATATACTCCAATACAATTCCACGATCATAGGAACGATATCATCACTCGTGCGTACGTACGGAATACCGTCTCCACGATGTGATGTGACTCGTTCTACATGATCTTCATTTCATAATGATTATATAAATGAATTGAATGAATGAATATGGTATATACTACACTAATACCATTCTGGAAATGAATTATCTATAACCTAAAGATAAGAATAAGAATTTATTCGACAAAACACGCAAAAGAACAAAAGGCAATAAAGACACGAGTAACAAGTAACAATGAAATATTTCTAACAAGAAGCTAAGAATATGACCATATATGATATCATATCAATATGTATGATTCTGGAATAAGTCAATAACACTATTTAAACCATTATACAGGAGCTTCGGACACGTACAAAGAAAATCGGACCTAAGGTAAGGGAAATATCACAATCTCATTTTTATTCGAGATTGTTTATTCGTAAGTATCTACTAGGGTGTATTTTATCATCCACATCCATGTTCCCTCAATATGTAATATTGTTTCCATCCAATTGCAATAGTTTAAATACAATTTTACCCTTAGGTGAGTTTTTAGTAAAGAATATGAAAGGAATCTTTTATCGTTTTTCCGTACGAGGTACTTTTTGACTTTTCTGACAAAAGTACGAAGAATGTTTTTTTTAACTTATACGGCATGAATGGATTTTTAAAACATTATTTCCAAGAAGCTTCCTTTACAAGTTTTCAAGTTTATTTTTAATCAACTTATTTTAGTTTATAATTTTATGACATGTTAAGAAAAGAAAAGAGTTTTTGAAGAAAAAAGGATATTTTCCTCAAGAATGGAGTTCAAGTGTTTTATCAAAATTATTTTCCATCTAAGATAATAAAGGGTTCTATTTTTATCCCTATTATTACATTGATTTGATTATGTTGTAAGTGAATTATTTTTTTGAAGTCATTTACCTTTTATGATTTGTTTTTGATGTCATGATGTTTCAAGAATCCCATTTTTATTACATGTGTTATGTGATGATGTATGATTTATGATTTATGTGGCACACATAAGAAATGATTCATTATAAGATGGGTGGGACCTATATCTCCCTCCAATGCATTGGGTAAAGACTGTATATCTCATGAGATAGACATGGCTGGAATGGAAGGTTATTTCGGTTCAGTGATACAGGACTGAAACGAGGAGTGAACTCGGTTCAGAAAGGGACTTTGTCCACTAAGATAGTCTTGGCAATGAGTCATGACTAACAAGAAATGATTTTCCATGATTATGTGTGCATGCCACAAAGTTTCAAGTTTTATGTTATGATTATGGGGATCTCATTTTCACTTCTATGATTTGTTCCATGTTAAGATATTATGATCTCTTTTGCAGGTTATGATTTTCAAAAAGATATGATATGATTTTTATTTCCTTTATTTGCCCTTGCTGAGCATTTGAGCTCACCCTTTTATGTTTTCTTTTCCCCAGGTCAGGAAGATGGATATTAAGTAGAATATGCTAAAAGGGACCCTAGATATGATGAAATAAATGGGAGACACTGTAGAAGATTTATGAACTAGTTGTTTATGTTTCCCAGTTTATAAAGACACTATACCTATACGGTCCTTTGTGGTTTTGTCATATGTTGTAATAAGTGTGCTTCAATTTTGAAGTATTAACAATGTATGTAAAGTATGGGTCGTTATAGTTGGTATCAGAGGAAAGGTATAGTCAACCTTTGGAAACTAGGATGTGAAAGCCTTAGTAAGAACCCTAAGGATAAGTCTAAGCATAGAACACAATCTTAGTGTTTTAGAAAGGGTCTTGAATAACCTAGGATAAGACCATAAGCATGAAAATTTTATTCTTGAATTATGTGGTTTCCTATTATAATTAGTGTTGCTCACACTATTCTTCTTTGTTTTAGTCAATGGCTGGAACCCGAAGGAACCGTGTTAATGCGGAATGCGATGGGCAATGCAATGATTGTCCCACTGAGCAACCAAACGATATGGGAGCTGGAATGAAAAATCTTGTAGCCATGCTCACACAACTTTCTCAAGCTATGAATCATGCAGGATTTCCAAAGGAGCAAAGGAGGGAGCAACATTCTGTTGAATCCTTCATGAGGCAGCGTCCACCTTCTTTCAGCGGGTCTACTGATCCATTAGTTTCTGAACAATGGATTAGTACTACTGAAAAGATATTTTCAGTTCTTCAATGTTCTGAACATGATAAAGTCATCCTAGCAGTGTATCGTTTGGAAGGAGACGCTGATCAATGGTGGAATCTTGTTAAGAATATGAGGCAAAGGGATGAAATTGAGTCTATGGAATGGGACGAGTTCAAGAACTTATTTTTCAATAAGTACTTCCCTCATATTCTCCAAACAAAGATGGAGAAAGAGTTTCTTGAACTGAAGCAAAGGGATGATGAATCTGTTGGTACCTATGAAGCAAATTTTACAAGACTTGCAAGGTACGCTTCTGGTATTATTATCCAACCTGAGAGTAAGATCGATCGATTCTTTAGTGGCTTAAAACCAAGTCTTGGAAGGGCGTTAGCCATAAGGGACTTCAATAGCTACGATGAAATAGTTCGATGTGCTCTCAAAGTCGAGATGGAGATTGGAATAACCCATCAGTCACATGGGTTTGATAAGAAGAGGAAGATGGAATTCAAAGAAAAATCTAAAGAGCACACTGAAAAGAAGATGAACTTTCCCTTATGCTCAAAGTGTGGAAAGAAACATGGAGGGAGTTGTCTTAAAGGGACAAGTAAATGTTTCAAATGTGGAAAGGAAGGTCATCGGGCATTTGAATGCCGCGATAATGGGAAGAAGATGTCTAATGATGAAAACAAAGGAAGGGATACACAGAATGATCCTACTACACTTCAATGTTTCAAGTTCAAGGAGATGGGGCATTATGCCAATCAATGCCCAAATCCAAGGGTTGATGATGATGGTCGACGTCAACAAACTCTTAAGGCTAAAGACAAAGGAAAGTCACATGCAATTTCTATCAGCGATGTGGAGTACGATAACGATGTGGTGAAAGGTACACTTACCATCCACTCTAAAGTAGCAAATGTTTTATTTGATTCTGGATCCACCCACTCTTTTATTTCTAAAGAAGTTTCTAAGGGTATCACCGTATTACCTCAACAATTAGATGTTGAGTTAGCTGTGACAACACCTAATGGCACATCAATCGCATCAAAAGTTTATAATTCTTCTCCGATCGAAGTTTGTGGGAAAGTGCTTCCTACAAATCTTGTGATCCTTCCTATAGTGGAATTTGATGTGATTCATGGCATGGATTGGCTTTCTTTATACGGAGCTCATATCAATTTCCAAAGAAGGGAAGTCACATTTCATATTCCAGATCAATCTACGATCGTATATCAATGCAAGGATGAGCATAACCTTCCAGTGGAAATTTCTTCCATCTTATGGGTATTGATTCCACTAAATGAAGGTTATTTATCTCAAATAGTTGGTGAGAAACTCAAGATTAAGAATATGCCCATCATACGGGAGTTTGATGATGTCTTTCCGGAGGAATTACCGGGTCTTCCACCAAATCGTGAAGTTGAGTTTTCAATAGAACTCGTACCGGGTGCTTTGCCTATTTCAAAGACACCTTATAGAATGGCCCCAATTGAGTTGCAGGAATTGAAGAAGCAACTCCAAGAGAATCTTGATAAGGGATTCATACGCCCTAGTACGTCACCTTGGGGAGCAGCTGTTCTATTTGTTAAGAAGAAAGATGGATCAATGAGACTCTGCATTGATTATCGATAACTTAAAAAGATCATTATCAAGAACAAATATCCTCTCCCACGCATTGATGACTTATTTGACCAACTACGCGGAGCTCAATACTTTTCCAAGATTGATCTTCGTTCAGGGTATCATCAATTAAGGGTCAAAAGGGAGGATATACCAAAGACGGCTTTCCGTACAAGGTATGGACACTATGAATTTATAGTGATGCCATTTGGTCTTACTAATGCCCCTTCTATCATCATGGATCTAATGAATAGAGTCTTTAGAGACTATCTTGATCAATTTGTGGTATTCTTTATAGACGATATTCTTGTCTATTCAAAGAGCAAGGAAGAGCATGAAGATCACTTGAGAATTATATTGAAGACCCTGAGAAAAGAGAAGCTTTATGCCAAATTTACCAAGTGTGAATTTTGGCTTCAAAAAGTTGCATTTTTGGGTCACATAATCTCAAAAGTGGGGATATATGTGGATCCAGCAAAAACAGAGGTTATCGAAAGATGGTCGAGACCAACAACGGTAAATGAGATTCGAAGTTTTCTTGGTTTTGCTTGATATTATCGACGTTTTGTAAAAGATTTTTCACGATTATCTAATCCACTCACCAAGTTGACTCGGAAAGGAGTTAAGTTTGTCTGGACAGAGGAATGTGAAGAGAATTTCAAGGAGTTGAAAAGAAGGTTATCTAGTGCACCTGTGCTCACACTGCCTTGTAGTGGAGAAAGGTTTGTGATCTACAGTGATGCATCCAAGAAGGGATTGGGGTGTGTTCTTATGCAAAATGATATGGTGATAGCTTATGCCTCACAACAGTTGAAAATCCATGAGCAAAATTACCCAACACATGATTTGGAGTTGGATGCGGTAATCTTTGCATTAAAGATATAGAGGCATTACCTTTATGGTGAAAGGTGTGAAATTTATACTGATCGTAAAAGTTTAAAGTATATTTTCACACAAAAAGGAGTTGAATATGCATCAAAGAAGATGGTTGGAGATGATTAAGGATTATGACTGCTCAATCCATTACCACCCTGGGAAAGCAAACAAGGTGGCAGATGCATCAAGTCGATAAGACCATGCTAGTTTATCCATGATGAGGATCACAAAAGATCCAATATTTATGGATTTACAAAGGATGGATCTTGGAATTATAATGGAAGGGGAAAAATCTTATCTTTATCAAATGAATGTTCAACCATCTATACATGTGAAGATTAAAGATGCACAGAAAGAAGATGTCGAGTTACAAAAGAAGGTGAGAAATGTTCCTGAATTCAACCTTGATTGTGATGGGATAATAAAGTTCAGGAATCGGGTTTGCGTTCCTCCCATCCCTGAATTAAAGAAGGAGCTGCTGGATGAGGCTCATAGTTCATCATTCTCTATTCATCCTGGAAGCACGAAGATGTATAGGGACCTGAAAGAGTACTTCTGGTGGGATGGCAGGAAAAGAGATGTTGCTGAATATGTCTCTCGATGCTTGGTTTGTCAACAAGTTAAAGCTGAGAGACAGAAGTCTAAGGGGATGTTACAACCATTACCAATACCCGAATGGAAATGGGAAAACATCACTATGGACTTTGTCACAGGACTTCCTAAGACATCCAAATGCAATAATGCTATCTGGGTCATAGTTGATCGTCTTACAAAGTCCGCACACTTCATTGCTATTAGAGATGACTTCTCTCTAGATCAGCTTGCCAGGATATATGTAAAGGAAGTGGTAAGATTGCATGGAGTACCACTTTCTATTATATCTGATCGGGATCCGAGATTTACCTCGAAGTTCTGGCGAAGTCTTCAGCATACTCTGGATACAGAGTTGAGTTTCAGCACTGCTTATCATCCCCAGACAGACGGTCAGTCTGAGAGAACAATTCAAACCCTAGAAGATATGTTGAGATCTTGCTCTATGGATTTCAAAGGAGGTTGGGATCAACACCTACCTTTGGTGGAATTTTCTTATAATAATAGCTTTCACTCCAGTATTCAGATGGCTCCTTATGAAGCTCTCTATGGAAAGAAATGCAGGACTCCAACTTGCTGGGATGAAGTTGGGGAAAGAAAGCTGTTAGGACCTGATCTCGTTGATGAAATGGTAGAAACGGTCAGATCTATTCAACAACACATAAGAGCAGCTCAGAGTCGACAGAAAAGTTATGCCGACAACCGAAGAAAAGACCTAGAGTTTGAAGTGGGTGATAAAGTGTTCTTACGAATATCTCCCTGGAAGAGGGTTATGAGATTTGGAAAGAAGGGGAAGCTGAGCCCTAGATATATCGGTCCTTTCGAAATACAGGATCGTGTTGGGAAGGTAGCTTACCGATTGGCGCTTCCACCGAATCTCTCTCAAGTTCACGATGTGTTACATGTATCTCTCCTGAGAAAGTACATACCAGATCCTTCACATGTACTCAGCTCAGAAGTTGTACCGCTGGAGCAAGATATTTCTTATGAAGAACAGCCGATAGAGATTCTGGATCGTAGCGAAAAAGTCCTACGAAACAAGACCACTCGCTTGGTGAAAGTTTTATGGAGGAACCACCAACTTGAAGAAGCTACATGGGAGCTTGAGGATATGATGAGGGAGAAGTATCCTCATCTGTTTGTTACAAAGTGACGAATTTCGAGGGCGAAATTCTTTTTAAGGGGGGTAGAATGTAACACCCGAGACTTTTATGTTATATAAATCATCAAAGGAATCTTTTTCTACACAACACTTGCTTGGCTTGCTTTACACGCAATCGCGACCTTTCTCGATAGCTTGCGTCGTAAGCAATATCGAGTTTCACTAAACAACAATATGCTATTAAAACTAGCCGTTATGAATAGTAATAACCACTTTTTGAAATTTTATAAATTTTATTTTTCAAAATGGACTTCATTTTTGGACTCAGAATATCGAAGTTAGCCTAGGGTGAAATTTTGGTATTTTTCTGAAAACATTCAATTTTTGATGAATAGTGAAACCACTAAGTGGTAGGTTAAAAACTGAATTTTGCATAAAACTTAATTTTACCGCTTCTGTGAATGGAATTTCAAAAATCCGAGAGACACAGTTAATATCAAGGACTAAAATGTGGTTCAATGAGATGAAAATAATTTTTTGGTGAATAGTAACTTTTTACTTTTTTTACCGCGGTTAATAGTAAATAGGGTAACTAAGGGTAAATATGATATTAATATTACCCTAACACATGTCCTAATTCTATTGGACAAGTGTAATTCGACCAAAAACAAACTTAGGAATAAAATATAACCATTTAGGCCCACTTGGATTCGATTAGGACATTTATTATTAATTTTTTTAAAGAAGGGTTAAAATAGTCAAAATCAAAGTTTAATAAGTAAATCATTTTTAATATGGGGTTATACATAAGATAAATTCGACTATAAATATTCATTAGAAAGCTAAAACGATTTCCTACATAATGGTATTCTATTTGTAATTTTTAGACATTAGATAATTTAATTTATTTATGACACAAAGATGATGCAGTAATTATCTTGTTAATGAAATATTGACATAATTGATGTTATAAACACCAAAATAAATGTAATTTGAGACTTTTTATGAATTAAACTAATTTTCTAGGTTACTATGATATATTAGTGTTGATTTAATCAACTTGGTTCGAACATATAATTCTGTTATGACTTTCACAAAAATCATATATCAAATAGTGTCAAAATTGACACAAAATAGTTTTTAAATCAAATATTATATTATTAATTGTTATTTTATTCCTAAAAATCTAAGGTTCGGCCAAATGACTTAGATAAGGATATATATATTAATAATAAACAATTTGGGGTTCGTTTGGCATGTTATAGTAAGTGTATTAACCATATAGTGAAAGAAAACAAAAAGACACGGTAAAAGTTAAATTAATTAACTTAGAGTTAAATCTAATTGATAAGGTTAAAATAATACCATAAACTTGTCTAAATCCTATTGGTTGATAGGATTTCGACCCTTCCCCACTTTAGCTTCGAAATAAGACCCTTTGGAACCATTATAAACCGATTTTGACTTTAATATAAAATAATATTTTGAGATATTCCTAAGGTGCCCCTCTCCTCCCTTATAAAAGGGCACCTCCTCCCCCTCCTCCTCACACCAAATTGAGCACTCAAGCTCGGCCAACCCCTGCCATTTTCTCCTCTCCACTTCCCTAGAATAATCCTAGAGGTCCTGGTCTTCTCCAAAGACCGATCTTAGTTCCTTAAGTGGAGGATTCAAAGAGGCGTTCCAAAGAAGAGGTAATATCCATTACCGATCTTTTCAATTTCTTTCGTCTTCAACTTCTTCTTCTTTAGTTGTTTAATGATAAAGTAATAACATCAGTATTACTTAAATACTGATATGTTATTATAAATATGAAACAACCCTAATTCACCTTCTATCCATCCTACGGAAAAATGAAATCACCGCGCGTGCGTACTTACGGAATACCGTCTCCACGCCGTGGTGTAATCTATTTTCCACCATCACCTTACAAGGATGTGTATAATGGTGTAATAAGTAACTATATATGATTATTATGAAGTAATATTGATACTGAAATAATATATATATACTCCAATACAATTCCACGATCATAGGAACGATATCATCACTCGTGCGTACGTACGGAATACTGTCTCCACGATGTGATGCGACTCGTTCTACATGATCTTCATTTCATAATGATTATATAAATGAATTGAATGAATGAATATGGTATATACTACACTAATACCATTCTGGAAATGAATTATCTATAACCTAAAGATAAGAATAAGAATTTATTCGACAAAACACGCATAAGAACAAAAGGCAATAAAGACCCGAGTAACAAGTAACAATGAAATATTTCTAACAAGAAGCTAAGAATATGACCATATATGATATCATATCAACATGTATGATTCTGGAATAAGTCAATAACACTATTTAAACCATTATACAGGAGCTTCGGACACGTACAAATAAAATCGGACCTAAGGTAAGGGAAATATCACAATCTCATTTTTATTCGAGATTGTTTATTCGTAAGTATCTACTGGGGTGTATTTTATCATCCACATCCATGTTCCCTCAATATGTAATATTGTTTCCATCCACTTGCAATAGTTTAAATACAATTTTACCCTTAGGTGAGTTTTTAGTAAAGAATATGAAAGGAATCTTTTATCGTTTTTCCGTACGAGGTACTTTTTGACTTTTCCAACAAAAGTACGAAGAATGTTTTTTTAACTTATACGGCATGAATTGATTTTTAAAACATTATTTCCAAGAAGCTTCCTTTACAAGTTTTCAAGTTTATTTTTAATCAACTTTTTTTAGTTTATAATTGTATGACATGTTAAGAAAAGAAAAGAGTTTTTGAAGAAGAAAGGATATTTTCCTCAAGAATGGAGTTCAAGTGTTTTATCAAAATTATTTTCCATCTAAGATAATAAAGGGTTCTGTTTTTATCCCTATTATTACATTGATTTGATTATGTTGTAAGTGAATTATTTTTATGAAGTCATTTACCTTTTATGATTTGTTTTTGATGTCATGATGTTTCAAGAATCCCATTTTTATTACATGTGTTATGTGATGATGTATGATTTATGATTTATGTGGCACACATAAGAAAGGATTCATTATAAGATGGGTGGGACCTATATCTCCCTCCAATGCATTGGGTAAAGACATTATATCTCATGAGATAGACATGGCTGGAACGGAAGGTTATTTCGGTTCAGTGATACATGACTGAAACGAGGAGTGAACTCGGTTCAGAAAGGGACTTTGTCCACTAAGATAGTCTTGGAAATGAGTCATGACTAACAAGAAATGATTTTCCATGATTATGTGTGCATGACACAAAGTTTCAAGTTTTATGTTATGATTATGAGGATCTCATTTTCACTTCTATGATTTGTTCCATGTTAAGATATTATGATCTCTTTTGCAGGTTATGATTTTCAAAAAGATATGATATGATTTTTATTTCCTTTATTTTCCCTTGCTGAGCATTTGAGCTCACCCTTTTATGTTTGCTTTTCCCCAGGTCAGGAAGATAGATATTAAGTAGAATATGCTAAAAGGGACCCTAGATATGATGAAATAAATGGGAGACACTGTAGAAGATTTATGAACCAGTTGTTTATGTTTCCCAGTTTCTAAAGACACTATACCTATACGGTCCTTTGTGGTTTTGTCATATGTTGTAATAAGTGTGCTTCAATTTTGAAGTATTAACAATGTATGTAAAGTATGGGTCGTTATTTTTACCGAGCCGATAAATTTTTCAATAGTTAATATTTATAATGCCTCAAAATATATTAAAACTATTTTAATATTTTATGAATTACGAATCCAAATATGTAATGATTTTTTAAAATTTAAATTTCTATAATAGGATGAATTTTTTATAATAACTGTGAAAAGCATGATGAAACTACTTTTATGAAAAAATACAGTTTTAGTCATGAAACAGGATTTGTTATTATAACATTCCCAAAACAATATTAGATGAAAGAAAAAATATTTTATTGAATATATAATTTAATATTTTATTTAAATTCATTCACAAATAGTGATTAATTAAATTCATTAAGATTAAAACATACAATGAATATTAAAATAGTCTTTCATTAAAACATTTCTTTTACATTGAAATGATTTTTATTTTCATTTATAATAAAATAATAATAGATAAATTTATTTTGTTAATAATTTTTTATAATTTAGTTATAACTATTTATAAACAAAAATTTAATTTCTATTTTATAATGATATACTATTTTAAAGTTCATTTATTATCTGGGTAGCATATATTATAGTTTATCAAAAAATATTTTATTTGAAGAGAACTATTTTATAAAATATTTTGATCTTACATTAAACCCTTACTAAAATTAATTTCACCATTGAAAATATATAACTTAAATAAAAAAAATTTAGTATCTAGGATTCATTAAATCCTTTGGTTCCCAAGAAGTATCATCAAATTTCTAATTCTTCTAATGAACATTAACAAAGAGAGTCACCTTGTTTTGTATCACATTATCTCTAAAATCCAATATTTATAGAGGAAATTACTTATAAGAAAGAACATTATACAATGTTACACTATTTGATTTTAGTACACGTGAAGGATCAGGTTTGACCTTCCTCAGGGGAGACAAACGGAATACATCATGAACATGGGAGAGGTTTGGTGGAAGCTCTAATATATAAACAACTTGAATTACTCAATCAAGAATAAAAAAATTTCTAATATACCAACAACTCATACATCCATTTTTTGCATCTCATAACCTTATTCCATGGATAAATTCCCCAAAAAACATTTTCAGTATCTTAGAACATCAAATCTCACTGTAGATTATCAGTATATGTTTTAAATTGATTTTTTTCCACCTTTATCCATTGTTGAATGATTGTATTATTTTATTCCATTTATTTAACTAGATCAGATCCCAAAAGATTTATTTCTCCAACTTCATCATATTAGGCTGGATTTCAATAATTATTTCAATGGAGGGATTCATAATTTTCCATCATAATGCCCGAGTGAATCTATTGTTGTATGAAAACACAATTAGAAGAGGTTGTTTCAATCAACCATCTTTTAAATCCATAAAAACATACCTCGACATATAATCTAGTGTTTTAATGGTTCCCCTGGAATCAGTATCTATTTGAGGATGATACATTTTACAAAAACTAAATTTTATATCTAGAGATCGCTGAAGACTTTCTAGAACATCGAGGTAAACCATAAATCCCAATCAGATACAATAGCCAGTGCTACTATATGAAACCTTAACACATAATGTATATTAGGGAAATTTGATCAAGAGGTAAATCTTCTTAGATAGTAATTAAGTGTTCAAATTTTTTATGGTGATCAACTACAACATATGTAGCATTATGGCCTTTGGGTGTTTTAGGTAGTTTGATTAAAATATCACTGGTTATGTTATCCCATTTAAATTTTTATAAGGGGAACAATTTAAAAATCTACTTAGACTAAAATATCCTAACCTTAACAAACTGACATTCCATGTTCCATGATACATACTCTTCAATATCTATATTCAAGTAATCCCATCAATTTTTTTAAAATATCTATGCATCTTCATACGTCTAGGATGAATTGAGAATGTTGAACAGTGTGCCTCAACCAATAACTTCTTCTTCACTTCTAGTATTTATGGGCCACATATTCAGTTCCAAAACATTATAATTCTAGCATGTATATAGTATAACTCAATAATATTCCTCACATTCTTCAATAATTACACATATTTCTTTCATTCCTTCTTAATCCAATCATGTTTAGAAGGTTGAACATTCATATGAGAATGATATGATCATTTCCCTTTCCTCTAGAATTCAGGATTCGTATTCTTAAAATCTATAAATATTATTTCTTTTTAAATCCTCATAATGGATAAATTTGAATGGTCTTTCCCACTTAGTGCATCAGCCACCTTGTTTTCTTTCCCAGTGTGGTAATGTATTGAAAAATCAAAATCTTTGATTATCACAAACCATTTTCTCTAGAGAATATTCAACTATTTCCATGTAAATATAAAATTTATGCTTTTATTTTTTATACTATATATATATATAACATTTCACCATATAGATATTGCCTCCATATTTTCAATGAAATAATTATTATTGCCAACTCCAAATCAAGAGTGAATTAATTATTCTCATGAAACATCAATTAGTGTGATACATAATATATTACTATATCATTCAATATTAGGATTCACAACAATACCATATTTGGTGCATCATTATATATTATGGACCCTTCTTGTAATGACCAGAAAATTCTTATTTGATTGAGAGAACAACAAGTCATTACTGGGCCTTAAGCGACATCACAATTGTGCCAAAGGCTGCTAATAAATGCCTGAGGGTTTGAAATACAAGTGGGGGATGATTTTTCCTTTAATAAATTAAACAATAAACTAATAATCAAACAAGCTATAAACAAACCATTTACTAAATTATGAATGAACAAAATTAAGACAACTAAACAACTTCATATATCTCAAAACCACATCAAAGTGTGAAATATAAGAAGACCAAACAAGTATCAAAGTAAAAAAATCAATAAAAAAAATAAAGAATCTCAAGAGACCACAAGACTCCATTCTTAACAATCTCTAAGCTTCACAATCACCGAATCGACCAACTATCGTGATGTAGTGCTAAAAATGTGTGGAATGTTACCTTTACCCCTGTCCCTAATGATAGAATCTACAAAAGCACCAAATTTCAAAAGTATTGGTGAGTATAAAACACAGTAGGTTTTTACAATGACTTCTATAATAATTATAGTAGTATAGAAGAGTTAGAAACATTTACATAAATCATTTTATATAAAACAATCTCACAAAACAGTTTTTAACAAAATATAAACAAGTACCAAAAACCACTTAGAGCCATGTGGAAACAAAACTAAATGAAACCAAATTACCTGACGTTATTTTTCAATAAAATAACTAATAAAGTCTTAAAAAACCACTTCATATTATCATTTTGGCATGCCCATTCCATAGTTCACAAAAAACCCCCACATGCATGCTTCAGCCGACAGTTCCGTACTCATGAATGGTCTCTTTTCCAATTACCTTGTGTACAAATGACACAAAACTTTGATCCAAGGTCACACACCATTTACTCCAATGGTACATGTCTCTTATTCAGGGGAATGTTGAACATGAAGTCCTGAAAAACCCAATGTATGACAAAACCATTCCAAATAACCATTTCAAACCATTTCAAAAACTGTAATTTTATTGGAATCCAAGGAACAACCCTTTCTAAAAATAGTCATATATTTTGAATAAAACATATCCTTTTTAATGAGAACATATAATAAAATTTATGTACCACAATTCTAGAAAATCCCCATTTTAAAATCCACATTTTATAACAAAAAACTAAATCACTTTATTCAAAACACCCAATTTTACAGATTTCTACAATTTAACAAAACATCATAAAAAAGGTTACTAGAAATACATAACTATACAATACATGACCAATTATTCACAACGAAATAAATTTTAAAGCATGCCCTTTAGTTCTACTATGTGGAGTCCAAAGAGAAACCCCTTAAATCACAGGTTTTGAAGAAACTTGACAATAGACGAATAATGCTTAAGAAAACCAATCGATCCATCACATAACTACCTTATATCTCTTATCCTACCAATAAAAAAGACAAATTTCATCATATTTGGCACCCAAAAACCTAGATATACCCCTAACAGTAATAGAAATGATAATCGAAGAGAATAAGATAAGTAGAACTAAGTAGATCTAATAAAATGACCAAGAACGATGAATAAGGATCATATAGCTCAAGAATTGAGGTTTAAAACACAAAGGGAAGCCTTTAGATTGACTCCAAATCTCATAGGAGAGGTTATTCTACCTTCAAAGAAGATAAATTCCGAGTTATTGCTACTTAAGAGAAAAAATGTTCCACTTAGTGGCAAAAATGTGTGAGATCCACTTTTTTAGGATTTCACTTAAACCATCCTCACAGTTTGTTCGCACAGTTAGACAAAATGTACGCTAACCCTGTATTAGATATTGTCTTGGAATACCCTCACACGAACTCATCGTAAGTCTCCCTAAATGTTCACCCACCGTGCCGAAGTTATCTAGCTCAAAAAATCTCCTTCACATGATTTCTACAAGGATTTCCGCACGGTTTGGATAAACCATGTGGAACCTATATGCCTCTCCTTTTGTCCCAAAAACATAGTGAAATATCCCCAAACACTCCCAACATTACCTATTATACATAATATCCATAAAAACACAATGAAAGGGGTCACATGCAAAAGATCATGGCTACTACATTCTCCCCACCATCTGTTATTCCATAGCCAGATTGTAGAAAACCACTATTACTCAGAAAGAGTTCTTGCCATTGATCTTTCATTTCCTTCGCATGTTCCCACGTCTCTTCCAAAATATGAATATGCTACCATAAAACCTACACCAAGATGATTGTTTTTCCATGCTATACTTTCTCTTTCTTATCCATAATCTGTACCGGGGTATGTATCAATAAAGCATCCAACTCCAGGTCAACGTGATCCCATTTGATCACATGGTTTGGATCAAGATCACACTTTTTAAACTTGGATACATGAAACACATTATGCATAGAATTGAACTGTGGTGTTAATCTCAACCGATATTCCACTTCTCTAAACCATTCTAGTATCTCAAAAGGGCCAGTGTATCTAAGAGACAACTATCATGGCTTCCAAAAACAACGATTTCCAAACCGTTGAGATATACTCATGAAGACATGATCACCTAGAACAAATGAAAAATGTCTTCGATGGTGATCTGCATAAGATTTCTGAAAACACTAAGACATCTCCATCATATTTCTAATCAAACTGGATATTATCCATTTTTTCTTGGAGATGTCTCACCCCAACGAGTGAAGTCTCACCCATTTACACCCATCACAGTGGAGAATGACATGGATTCCCATACAATACTTCAAACAGATCTATATGTATCAAGTCATAATACCTTTTATTATATGATAACTACACTAAGTGTATGTGATCCTCCCATGAGCCACCCAAATCTATTACAAAATCTCGTATCATGTCCTCCAATGTCTATATCATCCATTCAGAATTCCCATATTCATGAGGATGATACACCATACTCATATTCAACTGAGTGCCAAGAGATTTCTGTAAGGATTTACCGAAACAAGTCATGAACCTTATATCTTTATTTGAGACTATTTTAACTGGAACGCCATGCCTCTTTACCCCTTCTCGAATATAGATTATTGACAAATCCTCCACCCTATGAGTTTCAAAAATTGGAATGAAATATGCCGACTTGGTAAGATGATCCACTAACACCCAAATGGAATAGTGCTTCTGAACCATCAATAGAAGACCTATAAAAAAATCCATTACTATCTCCTCCCATTTCCACACTGGAATAGGTAAAAATGGAAACATACATGCTGATCTCTAATGCTATTCCTTAACATGTTGACAAGTTAAACACCTAGAAACGAACTCATCCACCATCTTTTTCATGCCTCTCCACCAAAATTGTTCCATCATAACCTTATAAATCTTTTGAGTTCCTAGACATACATCTTATCTCGAATTATGGTAAGCATGAAGGGGTTTTTCTGAAAAGCCATAGATACAACCATCCGAAAACTAAAACACAAAAATGAAAATCCATCAAGTATCCTTCCCTCAATGGTCTCCCCACCATTGAGTACTGAACTCATAACCAGACATTCTGAATCAAATGTTTGTACCTCTTTGACCATATTTACCAAATCAGGGACAAGCATAGATTAAAGGAAAACCGCAATATCACTTCGGTCTTCACATTCCACAAGCATGTAGGTGAGAACCGACATCAACTACCATTCATCTGAATCTTATTTCACCAACTAATCATATGAATTTATACTCAATGAATCCACCATTGAATTCCCTTTTCGTGGTGTATACATCATGTCAAATTCATACATCTCGAGATACTCCATTGATCTCTGTTGCCTCAGATTCTAATCTCATTGTGAGAAAATGTGTTTTAAGCATTTTTTCAATGTGAAAACAGTAAATTTATTACCAAAAAGATAATTTATTCATGTTTTCAAAAAATGAAAAATGATAGCTAACTCTAAATCATGTGTTGGGTAATTCTTCTCATGAATTCTCATCTACCTTGATCAATAATCAACCAAAAGGTCTCCTTGCATAGAACATAGCCCACCCCTAATCATGAAGCATCACAGTACACCACATACCCATGTCCTGATTCTGGAAAAATCAAAATACGTGTTGATGGAAGAAATAATTTTAGTTCTCGTAATGATTTTTGGCATTTTTTTGTCTATTGAAATAGAGCGTTCTTCATTTTCAGAGCTGTCATTGGTGAATATAGTTGTGAGAAATCATCAACAAAACATAGGTAGTAACCATGTAGACAATGAAAACATAGTATATCGAAGACATTATTTGGTGGATTCCATGAGATAATAACCTCTATATTTTTAGGATCCACTGAGACACCTTTTTCAGAAAATAAGTGACCCAAAAAGCATACCTCCTATATCCAAAAAATCAAACTTTGATAATTTTGAATAAAAAACTTGATGTCACAAAAATTACAACACTATTTTTAGGTGTTCCACATGATAATTCCTTTTCTTTGAATACACCGAGATGTCATCCACAAACACCACAAAAAAAGAGTCCAGATATTGAAAAAATATATAATTCATCAAATCCATGAACACCGCTGGTGAATTCATTAGACCGAAATGCATGACTACATATTCATAGTAGCTATATCTACTTCTAAAATATATCTTGGTAATATTTTCCTTCCAAAATAAAAAATTTTCAATATCCTAAATGAATGTCAATCTTGGTGAACCACTGATCACTCCTTAATTGATCAAAAAATTCATAAATTCATGAATGTGTGTACCCGTTGTATATCATAACATGGTTAATCTTATAATAATCAATACAAAGACGAAGATTTCAATATTATTTCTTCACGAAAAAACCTGGTTCATCCCACAATGACGTACTTGGGCAGTTGAAACCCTTCCTTTCCATCTCCACCATCTTTAGTTTGAATTCCCATAACTCTATTGGTGGCATCCTATAAGATGGAAGGGAAATAAGATTAGTCCCCGGAAGGATATCAAGTGTAAACTCCTCTTACTTTATAGGTGAAACCCCTAAGAAGTTTTTGGGAAAGACATCTAGAAATTGATCAAAAACTTGTGGAAAACTATTTTCCTATATCACTTCCTTTGATTCCAAAGACAATGATTCCAACTGGTAAGAGATGATTCCCACTACTGATGCCGACATGCTATTTACATATTTCATTACTATCCAGTCTCCTTTAAGAGATGATCACTACCATTATCCGTCATGAAACTCTAAATTAACCTATAACAATCCATGTGAACCTTGAAAATGGTCAACCAATCCATACCTAGGATTACATCATATAAATCCATGTCCAAGACTAAGATGTCCCATTTTATCTTAGCTCCATAAAAAGTTATAGCAAAAGCTCTACACATAAAGTATTGACATTCTCTTTCCCTAAGAGGTGTTTTTATTTTTAAAATAAAATGCATCATTTCCAACATTAATCAACGAAAATAAACACCCTATGAATCAATTAAATAATGATATTCCCTAGTATCAATGATCACTTGCACAAGGGTAGAATTAAAAACAATTATACCATTAACTATAGACTTCCCATCCTGATCGTTGACAATCATCTGATCATATCCATATAGTTGCACTGTAACTGCACTATTATCCTTATTGAATTACTATGAATGCCCAGCTTGGGGAGTTAAGGTATTTATATAATTTCCATGGATATCTCTACACTTCTTACAACACTTATTCTATGGTCCTCATCCTTTTAAAGAATATGATTCTTGAGATGTGTGAGAAGTTACTAAAGCACCTGATCTTGGATAACTATGACAATAGCGCTGAAGATTCCACATCTTCTAGTAATTATGATATGATTTTGGTTGTAACATACAGTCTTTATTGATGTGGTCATATAAACCACATTGAACGCCACATACTTTTCCCTTGGGTTGTGGAGGAAGGTTCACTGATCACTCCATATGATTATGATTTCCACTTCCACATTGGAAATAGGTGTCCCTTTCCCACTTGTTCTTAGAATTTGAGTTCCCACTATTTCCTCTAGGTATCAACATACCTCCTCCCATAAATTACCAGATATCAAATTCAACAACTGTTCCTCTATTCAACATCTTTATGTAATCAATAATTCAGATCACCATAATCTTTGATCAAATATCCTACCTTTACTCTGATTTGAAGAGGCGTGCCTTTAAGGATGCACTTGCTGCAACTTCTGGTGAAAGCACTATAAATTCATGAATTGAGCCACGTATTCCATGATAGAGAATTTATCCCAATTTAGACTAAATAATGCATTCATTTTTGGGATTTTGAATATGTGGGGATATAATTGTTAATTAAACAATTGTCCAAAATCCTCCCATGTAAGGGCTTAATCCAATTTACCCTGCACTGAAAAATCCTACCACTGACGAACCTAATCCTCGAGAATATAATTCAATAGCATGCCACTGATCTCCAATGGTGTGATAATGGATTCAATGATATGATTTATCCTACTCATCCACACCTGATGTTTTTTAGGTTCAACATCACCTAGGAAGATGGGTGGATTCTACTTCATGAACTGGATGGTATGATCCGCACACCTTAGATCATTCCTCTAGTTCTTGAATATATAGATTGAAAATCTTTCACAGTAATCTGAACTAGCTCTTTATTCACTCGTGGTTTAGGTGCAACCACATATTCCACAACATCCTCTTGTTGGTAAATATGATGCCTACTGAGTTTCATTTTCTAATCCAACAACAAAATATGTCAATATCACTCTCCAGGAAATGATGTCTTAGAATTTCAAATTATATCATATAATCTATCACAAAATTGTTTTCCAAAAATATACTTATTCGATGTCCAACCATTTTTGAAATCCATCAAATTTTTTTATAATTAAACCATTTTCAAAATACCATTATCACTTTATTTATAAAAACCATTCATTTGAAAAAAATCATACTTTTTCAAATATCAACACATTTTCACAACCTAAATGATTACATGAATTTATGTATGCACTTATAGTGGGAAGTCATTCCACTATAGATCATGTCATGATTGTCTCGTCAGCTAAACCCAGGACAATGAAGTTTCAAAATCCTAAAAGTGTCTCCAAACACATTTGTACCCAACACCATAGTAACTTAATGTAAAGTATAAAAGGTTAGATCATTCCTTTTATTCTATAAATTTCACGTTACAATTATCCTACTACATTATAAGATTCTAAACCATGTAATAGACATGAAATAATTCCATCTTTGAGACAGAAAAAATTGATGACTATTTTTTATGTATGGACTGAACAAACTAATACCATTTGTAAGGACCCAAAAAATCTCATTCCCTTGAGAGTACAATGAGTAATTAATGGGACTCAACTGACATCCCCAAGGCACCAATTGCTGGAAATAAATGGTGGAGGGTTTTAAATACAAGTTTTAGAAGATTTATGACTTAATAAATAAATTTATAAACTGACAAACCATAACCAAACCGTTAACTAAAGGATGTACGAAAAAAAGAAAGGAAACTAAAAAAATTAATGTATCTCAAAACCACATCAAATGTGAAATAGTAGAAGTCCAAACATGTATTAAAGTAATCATTGGATAAACAACTAAATAATATCCAGATACCACAAGGTAACATGCTCTAAAAGCTCCAAGATCTACAATCACCAAACATCCCAACTATCATAAGGTAGTTATATAAACATGTGAAATGTAAACATTTCATGTATCCGAGAAGATAGAATCAGAAAAATAACCAAATATAAGAATAAAGGGCGAATATAAAACTCAGCAGCTTTTCCCAATTAATTCCCTACTCAAACCATCAAGATAGATGAGTTAGAAACATTTACATAAAACAGTTTAAATAAAAAATATCTCTGTATAGTTTATAACAAAATATATACATGTTCAAAAAGTCTTTCAGAACCAAGTGAAAAAAAAAATTAAATAAAGTTACAGAAAAGTTATTTTTCTAGAAAATAACTAATCAATGATAAAAAACACTTCTTTTTTTTCATTTTGGCATACACATTCCATAGTTCACAACACACCGCACATGAATGATTCTGTCAACATTTCCATACTCATGAGCGGTCTCTTGTCCAAATACAATGTGTCCCAATGAAACACCCCCGATCATAGGTTAAACACTTTATAATCCAATGGTATATTTCCATTATTTAGGGGCACATCAAAAATTAACTAAAAAAACCTTATGTTTTCCAAAACCATTCCAAATAAAAATTTCAATAAAACTATAATTATAGTGAAAACCTAGGGAAAAACAAATTTCAAAACATAAATTTCAATTCAATAAAACATCCCCTTTTGTTGAAAACATATAATCAAATCCTTGTACCACAATTATAGAAAATCCTCATTTTAAAATCCATATTTTAAAACCAAAAACAAAATCAATTTATTCAAACTACCCAAATTTCCAAATTTCTACAATTTACCAATCCAACACCAAAGAAGGTTTCCGACAATTCATAACAAGCCAATTCACAATCAACTAATTAAAAGGAAATCAATTTGAAAGCATTTCAATCATGTATACTAAGTGGAGTTGAGAGAGAATCCCCCTACCTCAATGGTTTTGATGAAACATTACAATTGACGAAGAACACTTAAGAAAACCGTTCGATCCTTTATGGGACAGCTTTAGATATCTTCTCCTACCAAGGAAAAAGAAAAATGTCATTATTTTGGAATCCACCAACATATATCTACCCATAACAGGTGTATATCTGATAATCCAAGAAAATAGGATAAGTATATCTAATTAGTTCTAAGAATCCAATCATGAATGATGAAGATGATCACAATGCTTAAGAATCCAGGTTCGAGACACCAAGGGAAGCCTTCGGATTGAATCAAAATTTCGTTGGAGATGTTCTTCTACCTTCAAGGAAGATAAATCTAGAGGTATGGATACATAATAGGAAAATGATCCACTTAGAAGAAAAAACATGTCAGATTCACTTTTTTAGGATCTTAATTAAACCATCCCCAAAAGTGCACACACCGTGCAAAAACTATCTACCTCAAAAATATTCATTTACCTGGTTTCTACTAGGATTTACTCACTGTTTGGATAAACAGTGTGCAGATAGTCCACCTCTCCTTTTTTCCTAAAAAATTATTAAATGATCACAAAAATCTCCAACCTTTCCATATTATACATTATATTCATAAAAACAAAAAGAAAAGTGTTATATACAAAAAACAGGGGTACTAAACTTCTCCACTACAGGGTTTTCTAAGAATAGGCACACTGACCAACCGTATCTTTAGCTCATTGAAATTTTTTTCACATTCATATATCCTAAAGAAGTCACACCCTTCTTGGTAAAAATGGTGACTGTGTTGGACAATCCTGAGAAATATCTAACAAAGCATCGGTAATATCCATCCAAACAAATAAAACTATGAATTTTGATTACTGCGGTTGGTCTAGGCCATTTCTCAATAACTTCCATCTTTGAAGGATCTACTGATAAATTCTCAGTTGAGATTATATGACCTAATAATTAAACTTTTTTAATCTAATATTCACACTTTGAAAAATTAGCATATAACACTTCCTTACTCAGGGTATTCAACACAACTCTCAAATAATCTTCATGATCTTTCTTACTAATGAATATATTACAATGTCATCTATAAATACAACCAAAAACTGATCATATTAATATCTAAAGTGTGTTTTCTTTAAATTCTTGAAGATATATTAAGCATTGGTATGTAAAAATTGAATTATCATGAATTTATAATAACCATACCTCATAGAGAAATCCATTTGGGTATATCCTTATTCTTGATCCTAATTTGATAATATCAATATTAACGATCAATCTGGGAAAATATGGTGATCCTTATAATTGATCAGACATGTCATCAATAATGGGTATATGATACTTGTTCCTAATAATGTTTTTATGTTCTGGATAATCAATGCAATGATTCATTGAGCCATCTTAATTTTTAAAATAAAGAACTGGTGCACCCCATAGAGAAGAACATGTATAAATTAATCCCTTATCTTGATTCTCCAAGAGTATATTCTTAAATTCCTATAACTCCATCAGGGATATTATATTCGGATTTATTGAAATAGGTTTAACACTAGGTATGAGATATATTGAAATATCAATATCATAATTTTGTGGATGAAAGGGATATTCCTCAAGAAAATAAAAATTGTATTCTTAACTAATAGGATCCGTTTCAATGTTTAGTTTTAGCCCAAACATTTGAGATTAATATCCCTCATTAATAGGTAACAAAAACCCTATGGTGTATGTAATTTCCATTAGGTGTTCATATTCCCACTTGCACTGATAGATAATAGATGGTTGATTTGGAATATAAAATGTAAATTCACTTCCTTTAAAATTAATACTGTATCTATTCTAGAATATCCAATATATACCAAAAATTATGTCAAATTCAACTAGAGGATGAATAATAAGAATCAAAGGAAAAACCAGCCAATAATATTATATCATAGAGGAGTTATAGAGTTTAGATGTGATCATTTCATCTTTAGGTGTATTAAAAGCAAAATAAATATCTAATAATTGAGGTGGTGATATAGCACCCTTAAAATTTATTTGGATATAAAATAGTGGGTGAAAACAGCAATTTTTATAATTTAGAGTGGATTTTTTTAAGTGAACATTTGAACATTTTTCTAGGAACTTACACATCCTCTTTAGTAATTATGTAAGCTTAACCTTATCACCTTGGATTCATTTGGTTTAATTTCCCTTAATGTTTTCGGAATTGTTTAGAGTGGTGACGCATATTTTTACAGTTAAAACACAGTTCTTTGTTGGTTTCTAACTTACCCATTCATTTATGGGCATGATGGTCATTTTCTCCACACTTTATGAGAACTCCTTTATCTTTTAGGCATGTAACATGGTGCTTCCTTCCACCAGTATAAAATTTTGAATAATTATTCATTCTCATGAATCCTATGATTAAAAATTACTAAATAAGGCTTACGATCCTCCAAAAAATGCATTTTATTTTAATTATATTTTGAGATCAAAAGAAGGGATATATGAAAAATTGGGGGAAATTTTAGATTTATTTATGGAAGAAAAAAACTATATTACAATATAATTGGGTCTAATTGTGATATGATTACATATAAAACCCTTAATAACATCATGGTGAATCTTTTTCATGATTTCACCCATCAATCTCAACCAAATATTTGAAATTCGTACAATGAATCCCCCAAATATCACTCATTCAAAGCCTGATTAAACTCTTAAACCTAATTAAATTTAATAAGGTTTTTCCATGACCCATGATCCTTGGTGAAACATTACCTAGAATAGAAACACTATAATTGAGCCTCTAGATCTTCATGGAATGATACATACACCCAACACCATGAAGAACTATAGAAAAAACCATGGAAGTCTATCTTTAAATTATTTATAGAGTGATATTATCCTCAATATGTGTTTGAAAAACCCTGAAAACAAACACTTATTTTGAGAACTCATTCCTTACATTAGATCACAAGGACAACACCATGATACCAATTGAAATCTTTTCATGTCATTTATAGATATACCCTCAAATTGTGACCCATATGGGCATGACATTACGAAACTATTACAACTATAATTACAGTTAAAACCACATTCATCCTCACCCTTCTTTCCCTTGACTCCTCCAATCATCACAAAATAAAAATGTATTTGGAAAAATGATCAATTACAATAAATATGTCTCAAAAAATTCTCATCCTCGAGAATTAAAACCAAATCCATAAATGTAAATAACTAGTAATAGAACAAACAGCCTATGATATACCTCAAATGGATCTCTCTTTTACAAGAACACAACTAACACTTTGGAGGAATATGGAACAAAAAAGATCAACACCATACATTATCTCATAAATGAAGATAAGGTTATACATAACATTAAAAAAATGCAATATTAAGAATGCATATTTTAATCTATCTCCCATGTAAAAAATTTTAAGACACCATGCCTCCATATGAAATGAACCAATGGAATATTATAACGACACAACACCTCTCCTGATGGTCATAATTTATCACAAGCTTTTCATCAAAGGCTACACCATATTTAACTTATAGTTCACTCCATTCAATGACATTTCTAATGACCCTAACCCAGTTACCCAGTGTCAGTCCATTATTACATAACATTGGCATGATACAAGGAATCTTGTCTCGAATGATCAATCGGTTTAGTAGCTTTTGAAGTACTAGATACATACAAAAGTTTTACATTATATCATGAAATAAAGAAAAACAAAATTGTGTTCACTTTGATCACACTCATCTCCTTGTCTTATCCCTACACATTAATCATAATTTACCTCTTCACATCCTGGGAAAAATAGAACATATGAAATGGGTGATCTCAGATGCTCAGTAAAAAAAACAATATAGAGGAAAATATCACAAATAAGAAAAAAAATTTAAGGCAATGTATAAGACTAAAACGAAGACTTTAAAAATTAAACAATAGTATAATATGGAAAATATAAATTAAATAATATCATTTACATATTCACATTGAAATTATATAAGTATAATAATCACATGTAATATCAATAGCTAATTTCATAATGATGGAATGTATAATGTCAGACATCTTAAACACATAGTCAAGGCATCTTACCAAGACTACAAATAAAATTGTATCAAGTACTTGTGACAAGACATTAGTTTGTCTCATGGTACCTACAAATTCATCAAGGAGCTATAGTGGGATCCACCCATCACTACTAAGTCCAATGCATTCCTCATATGAAAAGGATAAAACATAACATAAACATTTTTATTAAAACTATCATATAAAATTTTAATACTTTAACCATAAACTATGAATGGTATAAAAACAAAACATTAATAGTTAAACATATCATAAAACGTTCAATAAAATATAGAATATTGGTATCATAACAAATCAACTTCAAACAACTGTAAAATCCAGCAAAATATGTTGACATAGATGAAATAAAAACTATTTGAGAGGAATATCTCTTTCTATTTTGAAATAATCTAAATTTTATATAATTATTGAAGAAAACATTTATCTTGTAAATATTCATATAATCTTGTAAGGGATTATTAGAAGGTGTTATAATGGCCAAAAATAGCCGCACCCGCCATATAAGATAAAAAACATTCTTAACGTAATTCGTTGAAAAGGTCATAAAGTACCTTGTTTGGAAAATGAAAGAAATATTACATTGAAAAACAATTATAGAAATTCAGCCAAGGGTATAAATTCCAGTCACCCATAGTCTAGTAGATAGTTAAAATGTTTTTAAAATACATTTTTATGAAACACAAATGTGGATTATAAAGAGGTCCCAGTATATACTCATGTATAATCAACCTCAAATAATAAATGGTTTGTGAAATTTAAACCTTAACTTGCACATTTCCTCGATCAACTGCATATTAATCTAATATATAAATGTTAAATAATTGTTATTAAATTATATAATAACCACATACAAAAATATGATATCATATATGATCATCAAATATTTCATTGTTAATAATATTTGAGTAGTATCATTGTTTCGGGTGTTAACTGATTCATTTTCCTTTATAGGCATTGTTATATAAATCGTGTTTGATATGGATAGGATTTATTTGATTCATATACAAGATTATATTATGTTCTTAAAAATTATTTGTAATCATAAAATGAAAATTATTCTGGAATGGTTAGGATGGAGAATTAATCTCATCACGTTCGTGGAGACGGAAATCCGTATATAGGAACGAGCGACAATATAATTATATTGATGGTGAAATTGTATGAAATGGAATGTTATAGCATATATAAATAATCATTAACATGTTATATTTATTATTTACATCAATTTTACTCATTATTATACCCATCCAAATAGTGAAGTGTTGAATAACAAACTACACCATGACGTGGAGACGGTAAGCCATACGTACACATGTATAGTGACTTTTTCATTCATAGGATGGATAGAATAATTAATATTGTGTTACATATATATAATAACATCATAGTATGTAGAAGGTAATGGATTTATTATTTTATTGTGGAGATAATAAAGAAAGAGGAAGTGGAAGATCAAAAAAAATATCGAAAGAGGTGATGAAATTATCACCTCTTCTTCGGGTGTTTCCTTTTATGTTGATAAAAAGGGATAAATAGTTTATATTATGATCAATGTAATGAATCTAGGTTGATTTGTGAATATTTGGGAGGATATTTGAGCAGGTGTTTTCTAATCTAAATGGCTTTGTAGGTTTGATTTTGAGAGAAGGGGAAGTTCCCTTTTATAAGAGAGGTGAGGGTCACTTTAAGAAATGATTGAAATATTATTTTATTATACATTCATATTCAGTTTATAATGGATCAAAATTGATTTATTTGAAGGATAAAGTGGAGATGGGTCGAAAACCTCTTAACTAGTAGGTTTTAGACTAGTTTAGGTCACTGTATTAATATTATCATTTAGATTTAACTCTAAGTTAAATAGTTAACCTTTTACCATGTATTAATATATTATTATAATAAATGGTTAATAAACTTATTATAAAGAGCTATAAGAACCCCATTTGGTTTAATATTGATAGATCTAACATTATCTATGTTATTTGTCCAAACCATTTAATTTTAAGGATTATAATATTAATTAAGAATATAGTATTTGTTTTAAAAACTAATTTATTTCAATTTTGACACTATGGTATTTTGTTTTTGTGAAAGACATAAAAACTATATTACGTGGAAAAAATTTATTTAATCAACCCGAAAATTAAATATTAACCTATAAAATTAGTTTAATTCATCAGAAGTCTCAATTTACAATTATTTGGATATTTATAATATCAATTATTTTAATATATAATTAATAAGGCAACTACTCCATCATCATTGCATCAAAAATAGATTTAATTATTTAATGTATAAAAATTATAAATAAAATAACATTATGTATGAATTATTTTTATCTTTCCAATTAAAATTTATAGTTGAATATATCTTATGTATAAATCTATATTAAAAATGTTTATTTATGACAATTTGAACATAACACTCTTAACTCTTCTTTAAATAAAATAATAATAAATGTCCTAATCTAATACATGTGAACCAAAATGATCATATTTTTGTCCTAAGGATGATTTTTGTCGAAATAAACTTATGTAATAGAAATAGGACATGTGTTATAGTAATAATAATATCATTTTTACCTATAATTAACCTATTTACTTTTAACTCTGGGAAATAAAAGTCAAAAGATAATATACACAAAAAATAATTTCATCTTATTGAACCACTTTTTACGTACTAATATAAACCATGTATCTCTTATTTTGTAAATTTTATTTACTGAAGTGATAAAATTACATTTGATGCAAATTTTCTCACATGCCTAGAAAGTGGGTAAAAGACGGTAAGAAGTTCAATAAAATATTAGAAATCAAATTTTATTACAAAAATGACTCAAATGAATTAAATTTCACTAATTTAGGTATTATTTTATCTATTTTGACTTAAAATAAATTTAAATAAAAAAATATTTTATTTAAATAAAACGTTGGTTCTAAACAATAACGTAGTATTTTTCACTATTCATTAAAAATGGAAGGTTTCCATAAAAATACCATAATATTACTATAAGAAAATTTTGATATTCTGAATCCAAAATTGAAGACCATTTTGAAAAATATAATTTATAAAATTTTAAAAAGTGGGTATTAGTATTCATAACAGCTTGTTGAATTGGTCATGGTGTGCTAGAAATCTAAGTTGCGTACGTCACATGATATTGTATTTTTCAAATGGAAACGTATTGTGGATGCTTGGGGTGTTAAATTATTCCCTCATTATAATAATGTTTTCCATGATATTTCAAGAATACTAATACACTGAAGGATTCAGGGTGTTCTTCATCATATGTTCCTTAGGTTCCCACATTGACTCTTCCATCTTATGATTTCTCAATAGAACTTTTACTATATGAGTCGTCCAGTTTCTCAACATTTGTTATGTTGTATAAAGAATCTTGAAAAGATCTTCATAATAAGACAGATCAAGTTCTAGTTCAACTTCATCATAGGTGAGTACATGTGTGGGGTCAGATATGTATTTTCTCAACAATGATACATGGAAAACATCATAAACTTTGGAGAGACCTGGCGGCACTGCCAAACGATAAGCTACAACTCCAATACAATCTAGAATTTTGAAAGGTCTGATGCACCTAAGACTTAATTTACCCTTTTACTGAATCGTATAACACCCTTCTATGGAGATACATTCAAGAAAACATGTTCACCTAGTTGAAATTCCAAATCCTTCCTTCGATTATTGGCATAACACTTTTTCCTACTTTGAACTGCTTTGATATGGGTTTGGATAATCTTCACCTTTTCCATTAGTTCTTTAATATTTTTTGTTCCTACGAGTTTTCTTTGACCAACATCATCCCAACAAGTTGGTGTGAGAAATATATTTCTATATAATTCTTCATATGGTGCCATCTGAATACTTGAATGGAAGCTATTGTTATAATAAAATTCTACTAGAGGTAAATATTGATCTCTCATAACTTCAAAGTCAAGTGTGAAAGATATCAGCATGTATTTTATATTTTGAATAGTCTATTCTGATTTTTCATTAGATTGAGGGTGGTAGGAAATGCTCAAATGATGTTCAGTATCAAATGTATTCTAAAAACATTTCCAGAATCTTTATGTAAAATGGGGATCAAGATCTGAAAAAATGATAGGGTTACTACCTGAAGTCTCACAACTTCATTAATATATAGTTCTGCTAAACATTCAATTGGTAAATCTTCTCTTATAACATGAAAATGGGCTGACTTCATAAGGTGGTCAACAATGACCCATATTGCATCATTCCTTGTAGGAGTCCTTGGTAGCCCCGTGAAAAACCCCATCGTAATATCATCCCATTTCCACTAAGTTATGGGAATAGCTTTCATGACTCCAAAAGGATGTTGTCTTCTAGCCTTCACCTACTAAAAAAGCATACATCTTGACACATAATCAGCAATCTTCCTCTTCATGTTGTCCCACCAAAAATATTCCATCAAATCAATATACATCCTAGTGCTAACTAGTTGTTTTGAGAAATTGGATCTATGAGCATCATCCAACAATTCCCCCTTTATATTAGGTATATCAAGAACACAAATCTCCATCCCAAATTTCAAAATTCCATCATCATATATGAATTCAATCAATCTCCCATCATTCACAGCCTCAATTCTCCTTTGAAACTCCTTATCATCAATCTGAGAACTTTTTATCCTTTCTAGTAAAGATTGTTTGGAAAATATTCAAAAAAGTGTTGATGTTTAACCTTTTATGTTTATTATCGTATCCATTAATACTAGATCCATGAACATAGGATCCCATTCAACTCTGATCTTGTTAAGAACACCATGACCCTTTTTGCTCAAAGATTCATCCACCTTATTTTCCTTCCATGGGTGATAGTGTATAGATCAATCATAATCCTTGTGGAGTTCGAGCCACCTCGTTTGACCCATGTTCAGTTCTTTTTGTGAGAAAACATACATCAAAATCATGTGATCGGTATATATCTCACATATTTCACCATATAGATCGAGTCTTCATATATTCAATGAAAATATTAAAACAATAATATCAAGATCAGGAGTGAGATATTTTTATTTCTTGAATTTTTATCTCTCTTGATGTGTAGGCAACAACTCTACCATTTTGTATAAGGCAAAAACCATGTCCTTTCATTGAAACATCACTATAATTAAAAAAACCATCATTCCCTGATGGTAGAGTCAAGATAAGATAATTGAAAAATATTATCTTTAGTTCATAAAAACATTCTTCACACTCTTTCTTACAAACGAATTTAACCCCTTTACGTGTGATCTTGGTTAATGGGTTAGCCAATCAGGAAATATTCTGGAATAAATGATGAGAATAACCCACTAAACCAAAAAAAAAAACAACGTACCTCAGTTATACTCGTCAGTACTGGCCATTCTTGTATTGATCTTGTCTAAGAAGTACCATCAGATATTCCATCCTTATAGAAAATATTTCCATGAAATGAAAATTCATGATGCCAGAATTCACACTTCATAAACATCCCATATAATTAATTTCTTCTGAGGGATTTCAAAATAGCGCACATGTGATTTTCATAATCTTCATAGATTTTTTAGAATACCAATATATCATCAATAAATACTACTAGAAAGTCATCACGATATTTGTTGAAGACTATATTCATTAGATCACTGACAATAGATGTTGTATTAGTCAGTCCAAAAGGCATTACTATAAACTTGTAATGTCCGTAACTTGTTCGAAATGCTTTTTTTGGAATTTCTTCCATCTTTACACAGAACTGATGATACCCAAATTGATGTTCACTCTCTGAAAAAAATTTAGCTCAATCAAGTTCATCGAATAAAACATCAATGTGAGGCAGGGGATACTTTTTATTTATTTTTATAGCATTGATCGCCATATAGTCAATGCACAACATCATAGATCAATCTTTAGTCTTATAAAAAAGAATAGGGGCTCCCCATGGAGAAACACTAAGAAGAATAAATCTCTTATTACTCAATTCCTATATTTATTTCTTTAGTTCCACTAATTTCATAGTGTCCATTCTATAAGGGGTCTTCGATATGGGCTTTGAACCAGAAATTAAATCAATGGAAAACCCAATTTCTTCTTCAAGAGGATTTCCAGGTAAATCATCTAGAAACACATCAACATATTCTTTATCAATCTGTACATCCTCTATTTGAACATTACATTCTTCACCCATAGCGATTTCAACCTCTTCCACCCCAATAATTGAAATTAGTAGAGCTACTGGGGGTGGATCTAGATAATAATCAGGTTGTGACGTTTCCTCTCTAAAGATGAGGTAATCTTTTTCATCACCGTAAATTGTGACCTCCTTCTTCTTTAAATAAATTTTCGCATCATGTTTTGAAATCCAATCCATACTAAGGATTATATCAAATTCAATTAGGGTTATGATGATGTGATCTGTGGATAGAAAAAATTATATGCCCTATTAGGGATTTATTCAAAAAACATTATTGCAATGATACTTTCCTTAAGAGATTTTACAGAAAACTCTCTTGTTAAATCAAATTGGAAGTATCTAATTTTCATAGAAAACTGGGATGATATAAAACAATTCAATGATCTAGAATAAAATAAAGCATTGGCCAGACATGAGGAAACCATTAAATTACCTACCACTACGTCTTTCGAAGCTTTAACCTTAGCAATAGTGATCGTATAATCTTGGCCTTGCTCCCTTGGCCTTTTATTTGGTAATATTCCTTGGAACATAAAAAATTCATTTTCATAATGAACCATTTCTCTACAATTGTTGCATTAAACACTGATAGCCTCTTTAATTCCCTTACAATCACGAGCTTTGTGTCCTTTTTCACCACAATTGTAACAGAATCCCATTCCATTCAGGAACAACCAGGTTGTTTCTTACCACATTTACTATAGAATGGATATTCAAATTTTCCCTTCTCAACCATATTTCAATTTACAGAGTGTTCACCAAATCTCTTCATCTCTTGTCTTCAAATTAATAAGACACTGAGAATTCATTTTTTGTCTTGATATAACATGATACAATATATTCATATAATAAGAAGGATTCGGAGACTAATTATCAATGGAGAAATGGTTTTAACCCATCAATGAATCGATCAATCTTACACCTTGGGTTACATACATAATATAAAGCATGCCTTGAAAACAATGTAAAGTTAGCCTCATAATTTGAGTCATTATCATCCCTTTTTTCCTTAGACTTAGAAATTTCATTTCCATATCCACTCAATGGTTACAAGGAAGGTATTTCTCTAAGAAAACCACTTTAAAATCACCCCATCACATACTTGATACCTCTTCATCCTCCATTGTATTTTGAATCCATGGCCACCATTGATCTACATCTCCAGTGAGGTGATAAATTGGCATGACATCTTTTTCCCTTTCACTACACCACAAAGCATGAAATATTTTCTCTAAGGAACTTATCCATTGCTCAGCTAAAAATGGAATTGTATTCCAATTGAATTTTTTGGGTTTTTGACTCATGAAGTAGTCTAACCATGTTTCTCCGCATTGTGGATCAGGGTGATCCATATGGGTAGCTTTATTATTCATAACCTAAGTGAGTTGTCCCAGTATGGTGATAAGATGATCAACACCAATTTCATCAACAACTCCACAATAATTATCTTTAGTAGGAGGTCAATCCCTACATGGTTTACATGCATTGATACATTTTCCATTCCTTCCACTAGGTGCCATTTCTAAACAAGTTCATACACTAGACTAGTTTATGAATCGCAATACATAATTCCAAACTTTTAAAACACTCAAAATAAAATTATCATTTTATGGATATAATCCGTGATAATAAAAATTCATTCTTTGTGGATGTATATAATCATAAATCCTTCATAATTAATTTTAAATTAAATATGAATTATCCAAAGAATATCCCTTAGTGTTGTCTTAACCAATAGTGCATCAAGGTCCGTTGTCCTGTACCAGGTACCGTAGGTCAAGCCCGAAACACCTTGTCAGATTTTTCACTACTAGGTACATCTGTTCCAGAGTTTCCTCTACCTGCACATATCCATACATGGATTTATTTTTTGATAAATACACAAAATATCTACGTTAACAAAATTCTAGGAAGATCTTATATACTAATCCTCAAAGTCTATCTTAGGGTAATGTTCTCTAATATGAGTTTTTCTAAATCTAGTTTCCAAGATATGTACTTACCTTATTATGATAGCAACTGTAATGCTCTGACCCCATTTACCCAGAGTCTGTGCATTATTACATAGCATTTGATTGATTTACGGAATCATGTTTCGAAAGACCGATCTGTTTAGTATCCTTATAAGTACTAGATACATATATAAGTTTTAAATTACATTATGAAATAAAGGAAAACAACATTGTCTCCCCTTTGAACACACTCATATCCTTGGCCTATCCCTATAGGTCAATCATAATTTACTTATTCACATTATGGAAAAAAATAACAAATAAGAATGGGGTGATCTCTGATTCTTAGTAAGGATAACAATGTAGTGGAAACTATCATAAATAAGAATAAACATTTAAGGCAATGCATAAGATGGAATCAAAAGCCTTTAAAAATTAAACATTAGCCTAATATGGAAAATATAAATCTAATAATTCCAATTACTTATTCACATGGATATTTTACATGTCAAAAATCACATGTAATATCAATAGTTAATTTCCTTAAGATGGAATGCATACATCTAGACATCATTACCACATAGTCATGGCCTCATGCCAAGGGTATAAATAATATTTTGTAAAAGCCTTATTCCAACACACTATTTTTTCTCATGAGACGTACCGATTCATCGAGGAGCTATAATGGGCTCCACCCGTCACTTACAAAGTTCAATGCATTCCTCATATGAAATGGTTGAAACGTAACATAAACATTCGTATAAAAACTAGAATATGAAATGTTAATACATTAACCATAAACCATGAATGGTATAAAAATAACACATCCATGGTAAAACATATCACAAAACCTTAATTACAATATGGAATAAATTCATCATAATAAATCAACTTCAAAGAAGTGTCATATCAACCAATGGATGTTGACATAGATAAAATCAAAAATATTTGAGAGAAACATCTATTTCTATTTTAAAATCATTTAAAATTCACATAATTATAGAAGAAAACATTTATTTTTTTAATATTATTATAATCTTTTAAGGGAAGCTTCGAAGGTGTCATGAAGGAAAAAAATAATCGCACCTGTTGTATAAGTTAAAAACATTCTTACCTTAATTATCCGAAAATGACATAATGTACCTTGTTTAGAAAACAACACAAAGATTCCTTTGAAAATTTTCTATAAACATTCAACCAAAAGTATAAATGAAATTAACTCATAGTCTAGTAAATAGTAAAAATGTTTTTGAAATACTGTTTTAAGAAACAAAAATGTCGATGATAAATAGGTCCTAGTAGATACTCACATATAAACAACCTCGGATAATAAAATGATTGTAAAATTTAAATCTTACCTTATACATTTACATGATTGAGGTTATATTAACCTACTGTATAATAGTTAAATCATTGTTATTAAATTGTAAAAGATAAAAATACATAAATATTATATCATATATGATCTTCTAATATTGCATTGTCAATAATATTTCAGTAGTATCATTTTTTCAAGTGTTAACTGATTCATTTTCCATTATATGTTTTTTTACATATGTCATGTTTAATATTGATAGGATTTATTTGATTCCCATCGAGGATTCTATTACATTTTTAAGAAATATTTTTAATTATTAAATTAAATTTATTCTTGATGTTCTACGATGGGGAATGAATCTCATCGCGTTTGTGAAGACTGTAATCTGTACATACACATGAGCGATAATATAATTCAATTTTTAGGGAAATCATATTAAATTGGATGGTATATCATATATAAATAATAATTAACTTTTTATATTTATTATCTATATCAATTATACTCATTATTATACAAATCCAAATATTGCATTGTTGAATAACAAACTACACCACGACATGGAGACGATAAGTCGTACGTACGCACGTACAATGGCTTTGTCATTAATAGGATGGATAGAATATTTAAAATGGTTGTTACATATTTATAATAATATAAAATTATGTATAATATAGTAGATTTAATTTTTTGGTATGAAAATAACAACGAAATAGGAAGTGAAAGAATAAAATATCTTTTAAAGAGGTGATTAAATTATTACATCTTCATTGGGTGTTTCCTTTTGAGTTGATAAAAAGGGATCCTTAGTTTGTATAATGATCAAACTAAGGAATCTATATTGAATTGAGTGTATTTGGTAGGAAATTTTAGTGGGTTTTGACTGAGAAAAATGTATTTGGAGGTGTAATTTTGAGATAAGGGGAAGTACCCTTTTATAAGAGAGGTGATAGTCACTTTAGGAAAGGATTGAAATAGTATTTTATTATACAATCATATTCGTTTTTTAATGGGTCCAATGTTATTTATTTAGAGGATAATGTGGTTAGAGGTAGAAAAACGTTCAACCAATAGGTTTTAGATAGGTTTTGGTCACCATATTAACCTTATATTTTAGATTTAACTCTTAGTTAAATAGTGTAACTTTTACCATGAATTGTTGTATTATTATAATAAATTGTTAATAAACTCATTATAAAATGGAAAGAGAACCCCAAATGGTTAATTTTTGATATATATAACCCTATCTATGTCCTTTTAATAAAACGTAAATTTTTGGAAATATTATATCAAATAATAGTATCGTATTTGTTTTAAAATTTAATTTATGTTAATTCTGACACTTTTTGGTATTTTGTTTTTGTGAAAGTCATAAAAAATTTATAACTTCACAAAAAATTATATAATCAAACATAAAATGTAATATTAACCTAGAAAATTATTTTAATTAATTATAAGTCTCAATTTATATTTATTTGGATATTTATAATATCAATTATTTTAATCATTCATTAACAAATAAAATTATTACATCATCATTATGTCATAAATAAATTTAATTATTTAATGTCTAAAATTTATAAATAAAATACCATAATTTATAAAATATTTGTATCTTTCTAATGAATATTTATAGTTGAATTTACGTTATGTATAACCCATATTAAAAATGATTTAGATATAAAAATTGGAATTTAACACTTTTAACTCTTCTTTAAATAAAATAATAATAAATGTCATAATCTAATCCAAGTGGACCAAATGGATCATATTTTATTCCTAAGGTTGATTTTGGTTGAAATAAATTTATCCAATAGAATTATTACAAGTTTTATGGTATTAATAATATCATTGTTACCTTTAATTACTCTATTTGCTTTTAACTGTGATAAATTAAATTCAAAACGTACTATTCAGAAAAAAATTATTTTCATCTTATTGAACAAAATTTTTCTTACTGATATCAACCGTGTCTCTTATTTTTTTGAAATTCAATTTACAAAAGGTATAAAATTAGGTTTTATGCAAATTTGATAACGTCCCTGAAGGTGGGTAAAAGATGGTAAAAGGCTCAACAGAATTTAATATATCTAATTTTATTATACAAATGACCCCAATGAATTATATTGAACTGATATAGGTATTATGTATCTATTTTGAATTAAAATAAATTTATATAAAATAAATAATTATTTAAATATAGACCTAGTTTTAAATAATGACGCAGTTTTTTCCACTATTCATAAAAATTGAATGTTTGTTGGAAAATACCAAAAATTAACCATAATCTAATTTGAAGATATCTAATCCAAAATTGAAGTCCATTTTGAGAAATAATATTTATAAAATATAAAAAATTGTGTATTACTATTAATAATGGCTAGTTTGATTGGATGTGGTGTGCTAGAACTCGAAGTTGCATAAAACACAAGCTATTTTATTAATCAAAGGAAAATGCACCATGGAAGCATGGGGTGTTACAACTTAGGAATCATCATGAATATAAAAAATAATCTATAAATCATGAAAGACACCCTAAATCCAGATCATATGCGGGGGATGTTCTAATCTATAAATGATAGTTTCATCACATTCCAAAACCATGAAAGGCCAAAAAAATTCTTGGAGAAATATTAATCCCATATTCAAACCTCCCCTACCCACTATGAGGATATATCTTTAACAATAAATAATATCAATCATCAACATCTAGAGGCGTCATCCTATGATCATCATACTACTTTTGATGATCCTAAACTACCATCATCCACAATTTAATCTACTGCACGTTCTCCATCATGCTCTACACCAATTTTGGTCCGATAATAGCTAACTATTTTTCCCTATTAAAATACAATGATGATATAAAAGGTCATACATAAACTGCCTATAATGGTAAAATACTAATATTAGAGTGAAATATTTTATTATAAGAAAAATATTCCAAAGATTAATAGCACACCCACTAACCACAAAAATCCAGAAAACCTGCACACAACAATTTCCCTAAATTCAAGATAGTCCAATATATCTTAATATCCATCTCCAGAAATCCCTTTGATAAAACATTTACTCATATGGACTTTTTAATTTATATGAATTGTGATAACTTCTTCATTATATCCATGATTACCCATATAACATCATAACGTTTATGATATGGAGTAAAACCAGTGATAAAGTCCATTGATATATCCTACCACAATCATAAGGTAACATTGAGTGATTGAAGAAACCAACTAGGAACAAAAATGATTAAACATAACCCTCTATCGGTCCAAACAGTAATATATTTTTTGGTAATAGACCTATAAAAAATAAATAACATGGTTTGATACATATTGTCCAAACCAAGATTAATTTCCAATGTTTAACTTTGGAAATCATGGAGAACCATACCATGAATCGCTAAGGGAATGAATATATTTCCTTAAAATATCACAAATATCAGTCATCATCAGACCATCCCTCATAAGAATCACTATAAATAAACTAATATCACCAAATAACCTACTCATGATTCCCATAATAGGATTGTTCCACCAATTTTACTAAGGAAAACTACACCCTCATATATAAAGACACCCTCTACCAGCAACAACTCCCATGTCAACACCCATCATAGAGAGTTCAACCATCACTCTCTAAGAATCACTAGAACCACACAGAATGTATCCACATTACTTTGATATAAAAGGACTATCAAATCCATTTCCTTTCCCTTGAGTATAGAAAGTCCCAATGTTATAATATAATAAGAATTCCTTCCACCATTACAATTGAAAATTAAAATTGCATTGAGAAAAGATATAGATTACGTAGTAATTATTTGTGAAAATTATAATGCACTCATCAATAAAGTAATTATGCTAAAAATTTAGATAAAACCAAAATATAAGAAGATTAATATCGTGGATAGTTTAGTTACATTAATGAGTAAAAAAATTCCCAGATCCATTGGAGATAATTCTATCTCCAACAACATAGCACTACCCATTCCAAAATGATAATGATTTCATTAAAACATCACTATAATGCCATTATTTGAAAATTAAGAAGAATAAAATAACCAAATTTTTCATTAAGTACATAAAATGTAGCCTATAAGTGGTCATTTGACCTAAAATCTTGATCGTTATGAGACAAATCTCTCATAGGAGTCATGATTTGAAGGATGTTGGGTATGAACCTCCTATAGTAGCTAGAAAGACTGAGAACAATATACATCTCTATAAATTTTTTTGGGGTTATCCATGAAATAATTTCATTAATCATCATTGGATCCATGAATATTCCATACCAAGAAATATGATGTCCCATGAAATGGAACTCTGGTTCCCAAAAATTATTCTCTAACTACTTCCCAATTATGTTTATTCTCCAACTCAAAATACACTAAATGGTCATAAAAAACACAATGAATTAATACATAAATTCATGGAACACAAAATTCATTTGTCCCTTGAATATGGCTGTAGTTTTCATAAAATTAAATGAAATCATTGTGAACTTAAAATGTTCATAAGAAATCACGAATAATACTTATAAATATCGACATCCATTAATCACAATTTATGATATATTTAATGTCAATTAATGATTAAATACTATATTTATCCCTTCATTGGATCGAATAAACAATCAATAAAGGGAATAGGATAATGATTCATCACTGTCACCTTATTTATGAGATGATAATTGATGCACAAATGTAGACTATCATCTTTTTTATTAGTAAATAGAACTAGATAACCCCAAGGATACACACTAGGACAAATAAAACATAACTATAGATATTTCATCAATCTAAATATATATCTCCCCTAACTCAAGAGATAGTACCCTAAAAAAATTTATGTTCTACCCATTAATAGATGTATCCTAAACATGATCTCGCTTTCATGGGGTAGAAACAAAAATAGTTCTAAAAAGTTATTAGGGTAGACTTCTATAACCCCATGAAAACCCATCAACTGATTATATAATAAACTCAACATCAGCTTGAGCATCAAGGAAGATTACGATGCTATACACCTCCAAACCATATGGGGGTCTCTCTCAACAATAAACCTAACCTTATCTCCATCATCATTATAAAATATAAAATTCCTCCTAAAGAAATAAATGATATATTATATTGACCACAAACAATCCTTGTCGATGATGATATCATATGGTTGAATCTATAAATGTATGAAATCTTACCAGAAGTGATTCTCCCCTAGAATCAACTCACAATATCTAAACACATCATATTATCCTTCTCAAACTCGAACTAGAATAGTAAAAAACTAAATAACTCATATCATCTCTACCTAAAGACCCATACATGGACAAGGGAGGGTGTAATAATGAATTTCCTAACTTTTTGAATAAAAAAAGATAATAACATTTTTGATGTTTTACTTCAATGGAACTATAAAATTTTTGGAATAAATATTACAATGTTTGGATCTAAGAAATATTTGGTCCTCTTGGTGACTACCTCTCTTACCATGCACTGGTCACTATCCCTTTGGATGCGGTGTATCATTAGGATGTCCTATATCCACCCCATCACCTCTCTAATGATCAAAATCTCAAGCACCATACCGGTGCTACTACATTGGAAGATACTGCTACAATGGATAATATTAAAAAGGGTTTTCATATCCATTCTAATGGTTAAGGAATGATCGGAACGTCTGATTTAAATGAACACAACCTCTATATACCAAAAAGCTACTCTTGATTTGATGGGAGGGGCCAGGGAACTAGCACCCCCGAGGAACATAGAGGGATAATTATAGAAAAAATATATAGAATCTAAATATTATACTAACCTAAAAATTGAGAGATTCTATCCAAAACTATACTCTTTAGAGAGTCATATAAACTCCCAACTTATGATGATTCGATAGTAAAAAACATTCTCTTAATAAACAATGAAATCTACAACACCTCAAGACAAGTCAAAAAAATAAATAGGGTGAACTGGTAATGAGTATTTGAATGAAAATACTCTCCTAAAAGTTTATCCCTTGTAAGAACCTAGATATTTTTCTAAGGTATATTTTTATTTTTCTGGTGTTTTTGAGTAAAAGATGAAATTTTGGAAATATTTTAAGTACCCGACATGTACTTATATGTACACACTGTGTAATCTTTTGTTGCATGTAGCCGTGTGCTAGATGTGTAACAGACGAGCACACAACTGTGTGTAGTGACCTGGAGATCACCTTATGCGGGGGTAGAATAAGGAGAGTACACGCTGTGTACTTAAAAATTACATGTCGTGTACTTTCTTTTTTTCATTAAACCTACCAGGGTCGCGTTTGAAAGACATAATCATCACTTTCTCAACCTAGTTCACTTGATAGAATTTGTATGTCAGTGATCTTTCCCCAAGTCCTCGATCGAGCATCTGTTCTCTAATTCCACCATTGTTGATTACATTTGGAACACCACAGTAATCTATTCCTTCTTCTAGATATTAGTCTCTTGATTTCTCCTCTTTATCAAGTTATCCACAGTTGAACGTTTTAGAAGTTTTTGAAGATCAATGGTGTTCTAGGACTGTCCAAGGCTTGAGGTTCACTTATAGTGATCCTACAACACTAAGGTATGTGGTTTGTGCCTGTTAGTAAAATTATATGATTTTATGAATTAATAGAGGTTAATTGAATGTGAATAGGGTTAATTAATATGATTTGTAAGTTTTTTCCCATGCATGTTTTGTTTATGATCATTTGGTCATTCTTGGCATGTTAGGTTGCCTTTTGTCTCCCTTACCTAGTACTGTAGGATGGAGTGTTGGTTTATATGACATGTTGTTTTATTATAGACAATTAGCCAAGTGGTTTATGAGGTTTACATTGGTTGATACCCATTTCCTTGCTTGCTTGACTTACACAGGTCCATGATAACCTGGTGTAGTAGAACATATGGATAAAAAATGTATGGGATTCTCTAGAGTGTATGTTTTTACTATTACGATGCGAGACCATAGAGGGAATTGACATAAGTGCTACCTCAGAGTGTCTATAATTCCTTGATGTGGGCCACAAGGGTAATGTGACATAATTTCTTCCCCAAAGATCCTTTTAGTTATTGATACACGACTATAGGAGGAATTGACGACGAGTGCTTCCTCAAAAAGACTATGCTTAAGATGAACCAGAGGGGTTAAACTATGAGTACTTCCCAAAGAGTTTTGTTTGTTGTTTTAGTTGAACTATATGGGTTATGTTGAGAGTACTACCTAGAAGGTTACCTTCTTGATTAGCATCATTCTTAATATATGAAATTAAATGCATTGAAACTATGGAATTGTTTACTATTTAGTAATTCCTTGTTTACTAATTCTTCTTCTTATTGTCTACCATATATATTCACTAACTGTTAGGAATAGTTCTCTTGGAGGTTCCTACTGGGATTTAGTCTCACACCATATTTATGTCATGCTATTGGGCCCAGATAGATTATATTCCTGCAAGTATAGATAAGGGAAAAAATCCTTCTACTTCAAGTAATTGACTACTTTGGAGCAGGAGTGCATGAGACCAAGATGAGGCTTGCGATGCTGAGGAGTTGATTCTTGTTTTAATTTTGTACATGATTTAGTACTGTATTCTAGCAGTGTGACTTGTTTTTCTATTTTCCCAGACATATGAATCATCCATTATTTATATATGTGCTCTAGTTTCTATTAATTTCAGTCTTCCATTGTTTACTGTTGTATGGTATAATTACCACTTCCGCTGTTGTATATATGTTTCAATTCTGCTGTGTTAGTGTGCCAATGAGGGAATAGAATCCCCACTATCACACCCAGGGCCATTGCTACTAGTCAGCAGCCTCTGGCATTCGAGGAAATTCACTTGAGGCCATGTGACCAAACAGGTACGGGGCACCTCTTGGTGGCTTCCAGAACTGAGACGTTACAAATTGGTATCAGAGGGGTTGTTTTATTCTGGACATACTGTTTGGAGCTTATAGCTAGGGATAAGATGGAATTGGTATATGGTAATAAGCTGTGCTGGGGAGTAGCTAACCTATGTAAAGGGAAAACCAAATATTCCTCATTAATTGCATTTATCTGGTTTTTGCAATTTTACAATTGATTTTATTTTCACTATTGGGATATTCAAATGTATTGGGTTGTTATTGTTGATGTTATTGAGGTTCTATTTCTGTTTCAAACTGATGAGATTAGGGTATGCCATCTCATGCATCATATAGGTACTTGCTTGAAATCACATTTCATGCATCCTTTCCATAACATTTAGGGTGAACTAGCAATTTTATGTTGTTGTTATAGATGTTGTGATAGATATTAATGTTTTGAGATAGATGCCTTGATAGAATACCTGATTTTGAAAGGGTATTTACTTGCGTAAATATTTCTTTGAGTGAACGCCAATATTTGGTTCCAAAAGATTTATAGGTCCCCATGGACCATAATTTGGTAGATCATTACCTTGGTTTCCTTGTATATGACATGTATAATATTAAAAGACTTGATTTTTGGGCAGTATGGGAACTCATGGATTGGAATTTAGAACATTAAGGTTCTTTTCAGGGTTGTTCTAGGTTTCAGAATCGTTTTTGAGGCTTACTGTCCAGAAAAAGCCAGAATACACGCTGTGTAATGATTAATACACACCATGTATTCTTTTTTTGGGGAAGAAACTCTTTTTCTTAAGTACATTTCGCTTACTATATGTAAACATTGTGTAGTCGCTAACCATGACTTAGACTATGTGGGCAGGGACATGGGGTTGGGTATATTTGGTAGGACACACCGTGTACCGGATGTACACACCATGTTGTAGAACTATGTAACTGGTCGTGTCACTAACAACAAGAGTCATTTGAGTTTTTTTTAATAAATTCTATGTTCATCTGGAACATACTGTGTTGTGTGAGCCATGTAACCAGCTGTTTCACTAACGTCACAGGTCGGTGATGCTCGTCTAGTACACGCGGTGTCCGGAACGAACATGTCGTGTAGTCTTGTTGTAGGAGGACCATGTGGCTTAGCCATTTAGAAGAAATCAGATAGGGGAATTCATGTATAGAACATGTGATTGGAAAACACACCGCGTGTTTGGGGTGTTACCCGATGAGTTGTGTCTGGAGTACACACAAATGTGAAGGGCTTAAGGGAACATGTCATGTATGCTATATACACGCCATGTATCCATGTTTTGAAAAATATGAATGCTTTATTTATGATATTATTTTCTTATACTTCTATGTTTCAGTCCATGTCAGTCTTGATCTAAGGCATGCACTTGACCTTACAATGTCATACCACTGAGTCATCCTCCGATTGTCCGCCAGTTATAGGGTAGTGATCAGACACTGGACATGGCTGGTCAGGGACTACAAGCAGATCCTCCAGTAGTGCCTGTCTTGGCACCAGCCGTCATTCTGGACATAGGTGCGGATGGATAATTCCAAGAGGGCTTTATAAGTTTCATGTAGTCATTCTGAAGAGTACCACATCCTTCCACTTCTATGGTAGAGTTGACATGGGTTTTCTAGCAGCAGCTCACTCCAACCTTTAGAGGGGAAGGAGGAACTCAGGCTGCATAGTCAAGGATAAACGGCATGCATTCTGTCATCGTGGATCTAGAGATGACTCTAGAGGGGAGGGTCAATATCGCTATGTACATGCTTCGGTATTCTTCCAAGAGATGGTGGGATGTGATCTCATAGGCAGGATGCCATCTTGTTATGGAATGGGGTGAGATCCAATTTACCCTCTATGACTACTTCTATCAAGAGATTTTGAGGGTCGATCGAGCCTAGGAATTCATGGGTCTGGAGCAGAGTACTTTTTCTGTTATGGAGTATTATTCTCTCTTCACAAAGCTGCAGTGCTTCATGACCATTCCAGGAGGTGATGAGTTATTCATGGCGAGGAGGTTTGGGGATGGTCTAAGGAACGACATTCGATCTCAGGTGAACATCTTCATATTGACATGAATCACTTCTATAGTCACCAAGCGCTAATCACGGAGCGCAATCTGTGGGATTATGTAGTTTTGAATCAGCAAGGCTCAAAATCCAGAGTTTGTATCCCCCCTACTGAGAACAGGAAGCGCCGCAGTGAGTCTACGAGCAGAGATCCGAGGAGGCGGGTCACTTCTTTTGGTAGCCAAGTGGTGTGCTAACTATGTAGAAAGAGCAGAAATATGAGGCCACATTGCCCGAGAGACCCAATGGAGTGCTGATATTGCTGAAAAATGGGTCTTCTTCAGCACTTATGTCAATTTTTTTCACCAACAGTTGGTGATAGGGGTTATTCTATGACTCCTCGTACAGGAGCAACACCACCAGTTTCGCACCAGTCTGGGAACTGGAGTTCTCTTGGCCATTCAAGTCGAGGTGGAGGTCTTGGCTGTGGTATTCAGTCTCCAGGCATTTAGTGACAATAGGTTGGATCATCATAGAGTGGTTAGGTAGGGTCATGGGGCCGCAGTACATGCCAGAGTTTTGCAGTAGAGCAGACAGAGTAGGAGATGGATCTCGGACCCACTACAATTCGATTTACAATCTTAGTTGCCTAAATTTTATCTTCTTATCTTTTAATTAAAGGTTCATCCCATAGAATTATATTTGTTGTTGTTGTGGAGAGTCTTGGGCTCTGCATAATTTCTTTTACTGATATCTTGATGCTAGACACACCATTGGGGATAAGAAAAGAGAGTGTAAAAAAGTGCAAGGAGTGCCCTCTAGAGGTTGGTGTATGTCACTTCTTAGGGGACCATTATGTCTTAGAGAATATAGGATATGATGTTATTCGCAGAATGTACTGGTTACTTTTGTTCTAGGATGTTTTCGATTTCTATCGTCGTAGGGTGAGTTTCACATCACTAGAGGGCAGATTGTTTCTTCATAAGGGAGAATGGGATGTACAAGCGAGCAGAGCGGGACCCGAGCATCCTGGGTTGGGAGGAGTTACAACCCAGATTGCTTGTCTATATTTGAATGACAAGGGGACTTCACATATGGACATTCATATAGTGGTTGATTGTATTAGGGATGTCATTCTAGAAGACTTTTCAGGTTTTCCATCAGAGCAAGAGGTGGAATTTTCTATTGAGCTTGTGTAAGGAGAATCACCGGTGTTCGTTCCTCCTTATAGAATGGCTAAAACTGAGTTGTTGGAGCTCAAGAAATAGTTGGAGGGGTTTTAGGAAAATGGTTTCATCCAACCTAGTACATATCCTTGGGGTTCTTATCCTGTGTGTGAAAGAGGTGGACGATACCCTCATAATTTGTTTGGATTATCAAAAGATAAACCATTTGACGGTCAAGAAATGAAATCACCTGCTGAGGATTGATGATCCATTTGATCCACTTCGAGGAGCCCATGTGTTCTCGAAGATTTACTTGAGATCCAGTAACCATCAGTTGCATGTTAGACCATTTGATATACCTCTTACAGTCTTCCGGAGTAGGTATGGTCTATACGATTATGTGGTTAGGCTGTTCGGTCTCACAAACATTCCTGAAGTTTTTATAGAACTAATGAATATAACATTCAATCAATACTTGGATTATTTCATGGTAGTCTTCATGGGTGATAACTTGGTGTACTCTCACACTCGACACGCCCATGTTACCCATATTGAGATTGTTTTGAGTACAATGAGAGATCATCATTTTTATGCTATGATCTCAAAATGCCATGTCTGGATGAACCAAATTCACTTCTTGAGTCATGTTATCTTAGAGACAGGTGTGTTTGTAGTCCTATAGAATGTTAGTGTAATTGTTTCATAGGAGCAGCTGAAGATCTTCTTTAAGGTATAAAGTTTTATAGGGATGTCAGTTTACTACAGACGATTCATACAAGACTTTTCATATTTAGCAGCACCACTGACAGGTCCAACAAAGAAGGGCGCAAGGTTCTTTTGGTCATATCCTTGTGAGTCATCCTTTCATGAGATGAAAGTGAGGTTTATTTTAGCACCGATACTAGTTTTTCCAAAATTGGGAAAAAGCTATACAGTATACTGTGATGCATCAGGTATCGTGCTGGGAGTTGTGCTTATACAGGGAGAAGGTTTCGTTGTGTATGGGTCTCAGTAGTTGAGGCCACATGAGAGATATTACCTGAAGCATGATCCCGAGAGGGATGTTGTTGTTCATACCTTATGCTGTTGGAGACATTATATTCTGGAAAAGCATTTTTTGGTTTTCACTGACCCAAAAAATTTCAAGTATATCTTCACTCAATGCGATTTGGATTAGAGATAGTGAAGGTGGGTTGAGTACCTTCAATCGTTTGACATTGTGCTTGACTGTATGCTTGGGAAAGGCAACACAATGGATGATGCACTGAGAATGAGGACTCAGATACATGCAGTTTTAGAGGATAGAAGTGAGTGACAGCTAATGGATCTGTTCCATGAGATGCATTTGGATGTTCATGATAGACAAGGGAATATGTTTATATCTTTTCATGTTGTTAACTCTACCCTTCTTTATCGAGTGAGAATGAGGAATCTATGAGATTCTGAAGGACTATTCCTATCGAAGAGTGTATCATGAGAGGACCCTATTCCTATATGGATACTAGGCGTGGATGAGATCTTGCATCTTCATGGGTTCGTATGGGTGTCTTCAAACATATTCTAGGAGCTGATGTGGGACTTTCATTCATCATTTTGGGTAGTTCATCCTGGTGTCACCAAGACGCATCATGATCTACACCATAAGTATTGGTGGCAAGGTATGAAGAGAGATGTTGCTGGTTTTTTCATGAGGTGTTCCACCTGTCAGCAGGTGAAAGTGGAGCATCAACAACTAGAGGGGCTTTTGCAGTAGTTATCCATTCCTCGGTGGAAATGGAATGATGTCACGAATGATTTTGTGACATGTTTTCTGAGGTCACATCAAGGAAATGATGTAGTTTGGGTTGTCAGTGGTAGACTCACGAAGGTTCATCACTTCATACTGGTCAATGAGAATTTTAGTGTTGATGAGAAGGGAAGATTGTACATCCGAAAGATTTTACATCTACATGGGGTTCCACACTACATTGTTTCATACCAGAAAAGGCATTTTACTTCTCATGTCTAGTAGGGTCTCTAGAAAGCGTTGGGTACAAATTTACTTTTTAGTACAACTTACCATCCCCAGACAGATGGCCAGTCTAAGGATACGATTCACGTGCTTGAGGATATTCTTCGATCATGAATCATTTATTTTTGAGGATCTTGGGAGAATCACATACCTTTTGTCGTGTTTTCCTACAATAATTGTTTTCAAGAAACTATTCTGATGAATCCTTATGAGGATTTTTATGGTAGGCCATGCCGATCTCCCTTATGTTGGCTAGAGGTCAGAGATGCAACTATGTTGGGACCTCATCTTGTTCATGAGACCACATAGCAGATAGAGTTGATTTGGAAGAGGATGGCTACTACACGGTCTCAATAGAAGTCTTATGCTGATTAACGGAGATTGGATTATGGAGTTAGAGGTTAGGGATCGGGTTTTCATGCATGTCACACTGGGTTTGGGACACAATAGTATTAGGAGGTAGGCTAATATTTCACCGAGGTACGTCAGGCCATTTGAAGTATTGAAGAGTCTTAGGATGGTTTCTTATCGGTTGTCGTTACCTTAAAGGTACCGAGCAATGCATGACGTTATCCAAATTTCTGAGCTTCGACGTTACTTCTCAGACATGTCTCATTATTTTCAACACGAGGATGTTGAGCAAGATGGGGATGCATCTTTTGAGGATCACATTATCTAGATTGTTGATCGAAGCATGATGGTTCTCTGTGGCCGGTCTCTTCCTCAGGTATGAGTGATATGGCAGCACATGATATTATAGGACGAGACTTGGGAGAGGGAGGCCGATGTACGATCACACTTGCCAGAGTTGTTTGAGGATTCTTCTTCTTCTACACAACTTTGCTAGGGAAATTTGGGGAAAAATTTCTTTAAAGGGGGATGTTTTTAAGAACTTGGATCTTATTTTCAGATATGTTTTCTTTTTTCTAGTGTTTTTGAGGAAAAGTGGAGTTTCTAGAAAAATTTTAAGTACACTCCTTGTACTCTTTTTCCGCACGTAGACGTGTGGTGGACATATAATGGCCGAGCACATAACCGTGTGTGGTGACCAAGAGACTGCCTTATGTAGGGGCCGAATAAGGTGAGTACAAGCTGTGTACTTCAAAAGTTCACACCATGTACATTTTTTTCATTAAATGTACCAAGGTCGCGTCTGATAGATAGAACCGTCTCCTTATCAACATATTTCATTAGAGAGCATCCGTACAACCGCGATCTTTCCCGTGCCACCGATCGAGCATCCATTCTCTGATTCCACCTCTGTCGAGATCACCAAGATACACTCTTCCTTCTAATAGATCTTCGTCTTTTGATTTCTCATCTTTCTCAAGTTATCTTAGTTTGAAGGTTTTAGACATTTCTGTAGATCTGTGAAATTCTAGGTCGATTCAATTCATGTGGTTCATGTATATAGATCCTACAACATCAAGGTAGGTGGTTTGTGACTTTATGAAGAAATTAATTGATTTATATATACAAAATTGCCCAATAACATTGAACGAGGTATTGCGTGTTTACTGTTTTAGCCATGTTTCTTACCTTCTATGCTTCTATTCTTGAATTTAGATTAATTGAATCTGAATATGGTTAATTTATATGATTTGGAAGTGTATTCCCTTGCATGTTTTGTTTATGACCCTTTGGTTCTGATTAGCCTATTAGGCTGCCTTGTTGTCTCCCATGCCTAGTATTGTAGGATGGAGTGTTGGGTTATCTGACATGCTATTATGATGTAGACTGTTAGACAAGTAGTTCATGAGGTTTAATTTGTCCGATATGCATTTCCATTCTTTATTGACTTAAACAAGGCCATGAGAACCTGGTGTAGTAGACCATAGGGAGAATGGATATAAGGGATTCTCTAGAGTGTCTGTTTTTACTATTATGATGAGAGACCATAGGAGGAATTGATATAAGTTCTTCCTCAGCATTCTTGTCGTTCCTTGATGTGGGCCACATGGAGAATGTGATGTATGTTCTTCCCCAGTGCTCCTTTTAGTTACTGATACGAGCCTATAAGAGTAATTGGTGGTGAGTGCTTCCTCAGAGAGTCAATGCTTAAGCTAAATCAGAGGGGTTAGTCTGTGAGTACTTCCCAAAAGGTTTCTTGTGTTTTTTTATTTGAACCAGAGGGGTTATGTGGGGAGTACTATCCACAGGGTTACCTTCTTGAATAGCTGATTCCTTGATGTATGAATTTGAATGCATTGAAACTGTGGAATTGTTTACTATTGAGTAATTCTTCATTTAATGGTTCTTCTACTTATTGTCTACCATATATATCCACTGAGTGTTTGGCACATATCTCTTGGTCATTTCCTACTGGGATTTAATCTCACACCCTATTTGATTCATGATTTTAGGCCCAAAGTGATTAATTTTTTTTATGTTTATATGAGGGAAAATTCTCTTCTACTTTAGGTACTTGACTACATAGGAGCTGGAGAGCATGGGACCAAGCTATGGCTTGCGATGTCATGGACTTGATTCTTGTTTTACTTTTGTAAATGGTTTAACACTATATTCCAGCATTGTAACTTGTTTGGCTATTTTCCTAGACATATGTATCATGCATCATTTATATATGTGCTGCAGTTTCTCTTACCTTTAGTCTTCCACTGCTTACTATTTTATGGTATTATTACCGCTTCCACAATTTAATATCTGTTTTACTTCCACTATGTTACTCTACAAATGATGGCATATTTACCCAATAGCACACACATGGCCCTCACTTCTAGTCGGTAGCCTCTGGTGTTCGCATGAATTTGCTTGGACCATGTGGCCAACCAAGTACGGGGCACCTCTAGGCGACTTCTAGAACCGGGACGTTACATCCCTAGAGTCATTATCTGGGATACTATTTTATGTATGAAAGATAATTTTATTTTATCAGATACTAAAATCCCACACAAAAGACTCCCTTGATGAGGGTAATAAACTTCAATAAAAAATTACCATTTTGGATGATTAAATATCTCAGTTTTAAAATGATCATGTATCTTCTCCCATAAAATAGTTGACTCCTAATAATCACTAAGGAACAAGAACCACCACTAAAGAGAGACCCCACATAACATACTGATAACCAATGTAATTAAATACTCCCTTCAATCACAGATCAAAATGAAGGTAATCTCTACCTTCTCTAACCAAGACTCATTGTCTTGATCTAAAAAATGCCGACATTATCCTCTAGAACCTGGAACTAAAACTCTTGAAGTATAGAACTTCATGTATTATCATCACTGGTCTCCACTTTTTAGTGATATTATAGCACAAATTGTGTAATGTATTCAACACAAAACTGATGACGACATCGACCTAGATCCACAACATCAAAAGGGAAAATGGCAGGAACTATGAAACGAGAAATTTGGAATATCAAATAATAATTAATCCAAATTCAAAATAAATACAATTATCAAACCAATTAAAATGCATTTATAAATATCCATGTTGAATGTTCCTTACCTAGGTCTCTACCTCTCACGTGGCATGACATTTCTCAAAATTTTTAGTAAACTTAAGGCCCTTTCTTATGATCACAGGGGCCCTAAAATAATATTATATTTCTGGTCTCCATTACTTATATCACAACTTATGTTGAGTGTTTGATTTTACCCTACCATCTCAAGAAATACCCACCAGTTCCATCCTCTAAAATCCATCCAATATTTCAAACATCATCCCTAATACCACTCTATCAACACCCCACTCTACTCATAAACCTCCAGGTCTAGTCATGAACTTGGGGATGACACCCAAAGACACTTATAAGAGGAAATGTGTCATACACTAGCATCACGGTTATAATGTTCATACAATTGGGAGGAATTACTATTAGAATATAATGTTGAGGATAAGAGATAATTTGAGATCCTATAATCAAATCCAAATCTCATAATATAAGAATACAATTTCACATAAGGAAAAACTACTGAAATACAAAAAATAAAGTATAAGTTATTCTCACAAAACTCAAAACTCTCTTTAACATGTTCATGATCTATTAAAACTCAACCTGATCACCATCCAACTGTTATTGACCTAAAATATAGTTTATATATGTGGGGTGAGCATATAGATACACTTATTAGGTTCCTCCATAAAACCTCATGTGAAAATGTGAAATAAAAACACTAATGGATAGGGAGTAAACAAATGAAACCAACTCATTACCTAAGTTGGTAAAACAATATACCATCCTCACCATGGACTACTAAATAAGTAATACACATAATTAAGTAACATAATATAAATAACATATATATGTTTAAGGTACCCCACATCATCACCCCCATTAGGTTCCCTCTCTCATGTTTCAATAAGAAAGGTTATATGCTCTAATCCATTACAAATATCATCATACAGAACATTAAAACATACCTCATCCATATCTCATCCTAAACCCAATGTACATATATCACAACCACAATTCATCATCCGAAAAACCAAGTAATAAATTTTATAACCATCACATATTATGTATCATGCATTATAACTCAAGCCATAATATACTAAGAATGTATACCTATGATAACCTTAATCACTATAATTAGAATACATATATATACTATCAACTCATATTACTACATCCCTCTAACACATGTATAGTAAAACTGAGAGCCACCATAACCCATGTATACCTAAATACTATACAATATACTATTGTATCCTAGATACGAATACACTTAATGTTATATCAGAATGGAGATTTTGGAAAAGAGATATGTTAGCTATCATCCCCCATGAAAATCAGGATGTTGGGGAAAAGAAACAGAACAAATTTTTTTTGGACATTGACTTCACACCAAACTCTTCTGGCAGATCATATGAAATTAGAGAATATAATGGATAATATATGACATTACCAGGGGGAACTACCTTTTCTTGGACTCTACTATAGCTATCATCCAATATGAAACCTGATTTCCACTATTATGAGTTTTAGAACTAGATCTCATAGAAGAAAAAAACCATAAATCATTAACCATAATTAATCATTTTAATTTTTTGATTAGAAATTAAAAACTATACATTATTCAAATTACAAATTCTAGTATAATTATTTAATTTCATCATAAGGATAAATGATTTCATATTTCATATTCTATTTTCTATAATTACATTACATGATATTATAGAATTAATGCAACTATCCCATTGCTTTTAATTAACATTTATCATTACTACAAAAAAACAACCACAATACCATGAATTTATTTATAATTTGTTTTATCATTATATAATCTTGGACTTCAAGGTATCAACCGAAAATACCCCAAGGAAGATACACATGCAGTGAGTAGGACAATCATAGTAGGTAGTTGGAAATGAAAAAAATAACCCATAAGATGAACAATCCATTAAAATAATATACAAAGAAAAGTCAAAAAATAATATTTCTAAACCCATACCAATCAACAAATCAATAACCCAAAAAAACCATTCAACAATAGAAATTCTTTTCTCTCAACCTGCCCCACCTAACCTATGTATAGAAAATTCAATACATAAAATAATAGTAAGGATATATCAACCAAGAGAACATATACAAAGAAATTAAATGTTGTGTTCACAAATCAAATTCGTGGGAATACCATGATCATAAAACAAACACACATTCATAAAAACACATCCAAACAATATGGTTGGGCTATTAACAACACAAAAAAATTATTCTTAGAAGAATAATTTTTTCAATAGAATCTTCAATTAACCAATACATTATGTATAAGTTCTAATAATAAGAAACTTATATAACAAACTGGCGATAGTAAATAATCAATCAAAAATATACCTTTAACAATATATTCATATTAAATTATTTTTAAGAAATAAGAATAATTAAATTCCACATGCGTTATTCATAATGCACTTATCTTAGAATGTTTATATTTTTCGTCCAATTTTTATCATATCAGGTATTGAGATTAGAAATAAGAAACATTTTTATCTATTTTCCACTATCTAGTATATATCAAGTGGAATCTAATCATATAAAAAAACATGGGATCATAACATCTCATTCCATATTTCATTACTCTTTAATTTTACGCTAATTATCCTCATTAGGTTGATTCAACCATTACCTAATGATGATAAATCATGCTGACACTGTATTTTAACAAAATATAAAGATAATTCAAGAATCTCTTACCGTGAGATGAAATATTCAATGTTTTTAATGTATGAAAACAAGATTAATAAGAGAACTGTAATCAAAGCTCCCGAAAAGAACTAATGTTCCCTATTGATATAATATAACAATTAATCATCTTCCAATCATCAAAAAAACCCCATGAAAATTTAAGGAAACAAATATATATAACTTTTAAAGAGAGAATGAGATAAAATATAACCAATATAAAAGAGAAAAAATCAACTCAAATCACCAATCAAATTAAATCATGACATTTATGATTAAAATTCATTAAAGGGGGCTCTAGAATCTCCATATATATACATTATATCACTGGTATTTCGATATAAAATAAATGAAACATTAGGAAATTAGGGTGACTAAAATATTTATATCTGGCTAAAAAAGACTGGGTAATGACACAACAGAGAATCACTAATGTATGATCACTCAATAAAATCCTTAATCATGACACGGGGGATCATAATTACACTCTGTTGGGTTAATATCTAAAAACATTCAACAATATTCTTCATGTGTCCTCCCTATCTTGCTCATTCCAAACCCAATTGAAAACTCAAACATGATAATATTTATGATGGGTCATGCCATGACCCATGCTTTATGACATGAAATTACCAAATATACTAGCACTAGAATATGGACTATAATTCCTCTCATTCCAAGCCATACATCCCAGATTTTAAATCTATCTACGAAAAAACCCTGTAGTTCTACCCTTAATGTCTTTATACTAAGACCATATCTTACACACCCTGACCAACAACCCCAGAAACAAACACTTCCTTCATGAACTCCATCATGTTGTGAGACACAACTATTGTGCTATGATACCAACCCCAAACACTACATATCATATGTAGCTATTCCCAAGATCCATGAACCATATGAATGCACAATGGATTGCAACTTCTAGTTGTAACTTTTGGTAAAACAACACTCATATTCAACCATCGTTCAACCATCACCTCCAGTAACCCCAATGTAAAAAAGTATGGACATAAGAAAATTAATCATTATAACACTTTATTCAGAATAATATTATTCATTAATTTTTAATTTTTATAATGGGTGGTGGAATGATTCTTTGACAGTTTGTGATTCAATTAAGATATGATGGATTTTTGGTTTGACAATACCATATGTAGTTCTGGTGTCCATAGAATGATTATAATATTTTTCAATTATTATTGAGTGATTGGTTGATAGAAAATGTGAGTTTAAATTTGGTGATAAGTATGAACCATTTATGCGATATACTTTTTCTATTTCTATAATATGATTTGATCAAGATATGGGTGAAGTGTGATCATTAGGATGTTATATAACTTTGGAAAACATATAAGTGTATGAATTATTGTTAATATTATCACATTAATTTATATTTAAAGTCAAAAAAATGAAACTATACTTAGATATATTAATATTAATTGAATAATTGGAAATTATCAAATGATAACTAAATGAGTATATAAATCCATCAAATACAATATAATGGTGAAACAAGAAAACAAATTATCATCATAATATATGGTTTTATAATAATTGTTTTGAAATAATACCTAAAAAAATAAATTTCTTTTGATGATGAATCGAGTTTATGTTAAAGATAATCCCATAAACAAGGATTATATGAAAAATCAATAACCCATAGTTAATTAGAATATAGAGAATCATGAAATCATTATTGATATAGGGAGTACATATTTAAAACCAAATTGTGTATAAAATATATCTAATAGTTAATTATAGTAATAATTTCATCATTATAATTGGGAGGCCTTAATGATCTAGAATTTAAAATGAGACCCATCTCATCCACATATTGTTTTTTACATTTATCTAAACCACTATTCATAGGATTATACACAAAAAAATTTAATTAACAATATCATATTGTTAAAAAAAAGAATTCTAGTAATTATACATAGAAAAACCATTACTTTCAAAATATATAATCGTAACATTAAATTGATTTTTTTCAACAACATTAAATTATTTTAAATCTATAACAATTTGTTTTTAAAAAAATTAAAAAATAAATATGAGAAAAAACACAAATGAGTTGAATATAATAATGGAAATATCCAATTTAAATCAATATAGGAAGACCCCATACATCATAGTGATCAATGTAAAAATTTATGTAAGTATATTTTTATGATTATTAATAAAAAAATATGTGATTATTTTTCATGAAATCCTTACATGAAAATATTATATGTGATGAATAAAACCAAAAACTATATTTCCCTAAAAAATTAACATATTTAAATAATGTACATCCATGATTAAAATGACCAAGACTAGAATATAAAAAGAATTTTTATTCTATTAAAACCCTAGGAGAATCTGAAAGGAAATACTATAAATAAATGTATAATAATTAGTAAAATCTATTATCATGACACCCCTTGAGAAGAAATCAGTTTTTGTATTTAAATTTAATATAAAAAAATGGGATAAAAATGAAATAAAAATTATTTTCAGATGGAAATTTAGAAATACTTAATAATTTTTTTGATAACAAGATTATCTAAAATGAACTGAATAATTCATTCATCCGGTGAATATTATTTCCCTAATTTATTTTATATAATGATTTAAGAGGGGGTAAGGTGTTTTGAGATATTTAATGTCCCTTTCTATAAATTTATCTTTCATATTCAAAAAAAACTATAAAATATTTCCTTTTATTTATAATATATTTGTAGTTAAATAATAGAAAAGTAATGGGAGATAGATTTTTATAGTTTTTCAGGGTCTCCAAGATAATTACATACACCACTCCATGAATACATAATCTATGTATAGTGACTTTTATTCAGATACACTTCTTGGAGATGTCATAACAGATTGATAGAACATGGACATAATAAATGTATATTTTACAAAATATATTAATAGTATATTAATTGAAAATATTTTATAAGGCCTTACAAAACTATGATAAAATAACATGAACGAACATAAATAAATAAGGACACATATTTTGTTCAATAAAAGTATAATGTAGTAGAATATATTCATAATAGGTAGAAGTCGAATATTCTTTAGAGTAAAATTTCTCTATATATTATATATCAAAAAGGATCCATATAAATATATGAAATCATATAGAATTCACAATGACAACATAAATTTCTTCTAATTTTTAATTCCTAGTTATAAAATTTAGAGGATAAAATAGGTATCTAAATATGAATTACACATCATCTAGAACTAGTATAACATCTATAATAGTATTTCATAGATTAATAAGTATTTGAGAAAATTAAATTCATTATTTTTTAATGATTTCCAAAAAAATTATTATATATATATAAACTAAAAATTAATTGTATTATAAAATTCTATTTATTTTCTCATAAAATGCAGCATTATTCATTCCTGTTAGAAAAGATTAAAAATTATAGGATTAAATTCGTAATTAAACTCATCAAATAACTTTCAATGGATCAAAAAATCTTAAAAATAAACTTCAAAGTTGAAAAATCATTTTATTAATTCAAAAAATAAAAATCATTATGAATTTTTATAACTTTTTAAATTTAGATAAATATCCAATGTTTTTATTCTTTAATTAAGATATATCTTAGAATTGATAGGTTGTTTAAGAATAAATTAATCTTTAATAAACACATGTAATAATAAATTATTCTATATATAAAAAATAATTACTCTAACAACACTTAATAACAAATTTGTTATTTACATTTGAAAAAAATTTTATGACTTAAATTATTTACAATATGTAAGAAAAAATTTCAGTAGAACTCAATTCATAAAATATATTACTCTTAGTCTAACAACCAAAAATCTAGTAACCTTGAGTTGATTTTTACTATATTATATTGTAATGAGATAAAATTGATTGGATCCCATGAGATCATTCAATGTTATGTTCTGGATAACTTGGTGATAAGAAACAAAATAAAAGGGAAATCTATGATAATTATTAATTGAAATCATACATCATAAGCTATCATAGAATAATAAAGGAATTCATAATATGATTGTTATAAAAAATAATAAAATGTGTAATATAGTTAATCTCTTAAAATTAGTATATAACCATGGATGACATGAGAACACAAATATTACCATGGATAATAATATATATTTTTATAGTGATATAATATATAACTTCCGATATCATAATCTTTCTGTCATGGCTGCTTGTTAAGACATGATATAGAAATAGGTAAGGAATTAACTAAATACCCAAGATAAATTGTCTCATAATACCTACCAATGAATCATGATGATAACTAATATCATTTATCAGACATTAATTAGTATATATAATGTATTAATCATATTGAATAAATTAATTTCAATATATTACATAATCAATATAAACATTCATATTGAAAAATACGGATATAAAGTGTTACTATTTTCTCCAGTTAATAAATAAAAAAAATGATCAAAATCCATCCATAGAAAGAAGGTGGATATATTCATTAGGTCATATTTATATTGAAAAAGAGTATTATGTAATGAATTTTGACATAACTGAAATCAACTTTATAAAGGCTTTATAATGATTTTTTGAAGACAATAGGAAATATCATTTTGTTTATATTTTTTTGAAAAATAAAAAATCATCAAATTATTGGAATTTTATTTTCATTGAAAAAGAAGAAAAAAATGTAAATGTATATCAATAATGAATAATGGTCATTATAATGGTAAAACATTACCATGTGATAGAAATTATCAAAACATTTTCCACACTTTGTAAAAATAAAAAAAGAAATTAGTTATTTTAGAAAAATTAAAAATATTAATTTTAACCATATTAATATAATGTCATAGTTAACTAAAACTGATTATATAAAATTATTGAATTATTTAAGAGAATATATTTTAAAAATAATAATTAATATGTATATGGTAGAAAAATATTCTCGACCAAAAAAGATAAATAACATCGTATTTTCTTACAAAAATTAATATAGTTGATTTGTATAAAAAAGGGAGAAAATTGAAATAATACTTAATAATTATAAATAACTAGATAACAAAAAATATGGGGTTTAGGGGATAAAGAACATAAATGTTTTCCCAGTGGAAATTGACACATAAATAATCCCAACAAAACCTAGGACCGTAACATAAACCCTTACCTTGGAATCTAGAATAGTTGAATACATTTAAACCAATTCTCTAATAAAGTTATATTTTTATTCATTTATTAAAAATACATATTTATATTTTTTTTCTATATCATTTATTTACATTTTTACCAATTTACAAATACTAAATTTTCAATGTAAATTTTTTAGGTGTTAACTGCTATATTTCCCATGCATGTTTTTATTTAGGGATTTTTTTGTTGCACTATGAACATGATTTCATTGTATATAGAATCTTAATCATGTTATATATATAATATTTATACATGAAACTAGTTTTAAAACTATCCAAGTAAGGTGGTTATGAAAAATGATATATATCTCTTCATAGAGGTGGCAGTCCCTAAAGGTTCTAGGTGCAATGGATGTGCGCTATCGGTGATTTTATAATTACAATTTATTTTAATTTCAATTTAATATAACCTCAATATTTTATTTTCATGTTAAATTTACAATTTATTTATTTATTTTGGAAGAAATAAATTAGCTCATATGAGGTTTCATTCATCGTAGTATATTTCTATTAGGTAAAATGACCCTTTCAGACTAACTTATTTATGATTGAGAGGATCCAAGTGTGGAATCCCTCTAGCAGTAATCAACACATGCTTCAATGATATCTGACAAACTCCACTGAATCTTCAATTTCAATCATGTGGAATTGAATATCATGCAGAGTTTGTTTTTGACAACTTTTTATTCAGTCATGGAAAATTTTTCTTGCGTTCTTATTCTAGAGAGGGTGTGATACGCATAAGATGAAAAAATTATTTGTGTGAAAAAAATCACTAGTTATTATTACGTACAAAATAACTATAAATAAATATTTTTAGAGGTATGATTTAGGTTTTAACATTGTTTAATTTCATACAAACCCATAATCAATATTTAAATATTCAATAAACCCCTAACTAAAAAATAATAAATCTATTATTATTTTGTGGTCTGTGCCATCTTATAAAAATGATAAATAATACTTATAGGTTTGTATATTATTATTTATCATCAAACATAGTCTTGGTCTATTCTAACTCTTTGGTGTTTATCAAATACATGGTTTAATATTTATATTCACAAATAAATATTAAATTCATATAGCAATGAATATTTTTTAAAATATTTAATAAATTAAACTAATATATTTTTGTTCACAAATCAGATAAAAAATACTTATTTAATTTATATGGTCAATACATATTGAATAAAATTATTTCCCGCCCTTGAGAATAATATATATTCCAATTATTAAATTCAAATAAAATTTAATTGAGATTAAAGGAAACACTTAACGTCCGACTCACTATGATTTTTTCTTATTAGCATTAGGCGGTATTCCCTAATGTTCAAGATTAATATCAACCAATAGGTCAAGAGAGAAAAGAGAATGAACTTAATGTTGAAAAATTGAAAAAAAACATATGAATGGACACTGTGTAATATAATCCCTTTATTAAAGTATCTTATCAATCTGGTTTCACAATAGTTACATCAACATATATTCTAATTATTTCTTTCCTTGAATATCTAAAAAATATATAGATAAACCACAACCATGGAATTTCGGTGATAGTTTTATTCATATCAAAGTGACCAGATATCAACAGCCATAATGTTGTAAGGGAAAAAACCTTCCTCGAATTATCGCTTAATGCAATTTCAGTATTGACACACCCAACATACCCTACATAAAAAAAATATTTCATTATAATATTCTTCAATAAATCTAAGTTTGAGAGTCATGACCTACAATAATAATAATTATAAATTCTAGTGACCATTAAAAATTCTCGAAAATAGAAATATCTGATGACACAAAAACATGTGGAATTATTACAGGCATATCAATTCTCATAATCTCTTATCTTGGATATTTCCATTTGTTAACATCATGAGAAGAAGACGTATCCCCTTTTGAGGACTCACACAAGATGGTATATATACTCTATGTCCCATTGTAGTATGATATCCAACCATTGAACTATATTAATATTATTTTTATAACACTTAAAGGAAATCATCACAATGGGGAACTACTATGACCTTATCAATATGAGAAAGACTCTAGGACATCATTACATTAAAGTCATGTAGAATAAATAAAAATGCGTAATAATTAGTTATATTAATATTCAATACATCAAAAATACATGTAAACAAATTCCAATCAATTGGCCTTAGGAAGCCAAATCTAGCTGACTACCAGTAGAAATAGATCCAAGTAACTATGAATATTAGTCTGTCATAGCTCACATGAAAATAATGTTTCTAACGAGTCAAGGATTTATTAAATCGGTCCACCACGTTTTCTTCCTTATAAATACTTCTCAATACAACCTCACATCTCTGAGAAAAAACCTTCAAGTGATAATACATATAAAATATATTCATTGTCCATTGAAATTTCATAGGATCCTTTTCAAGAGAAACTGGTATTGTACTATTAAAATAGATAATGATTAAATATTTAATTCTAGGTACAAAGTTATGCTATTGGATTATGTTTTAAATCTATACTAATTCCTTAAATTCCTCATAATACATAATATACATAGAATCCACTTTTGAATCTATGACTGCAACCTTCATTGTTTTTTTCCATCTCCCAACACCTCTATTAAGAGAAAATATTAATCCTGTTTGTGACTTCATGTTATCATTATCTATATGGAAAATAGAATCAAAATATCCTCTAATGACTATTTCTCCATTTACTCTACATTCCAAGAATATATACTTCATACACATTAGATAATAATGGAATACAAAAATGACATCCAATGGTAGTCAACTAGATCATCTTGATATCATTTAACCACACTCAATGTATATGAAACATCTAGCTTAGTACATATCATAATAGACATGGCTGAACTAATAACTAATTAATTTAGAATCATTTCTATTATCTTTCATTCCTCATGTGTTTAAGGACACATTTTCTACAAAATATTAATTCCACGTGACATTGGAAATAATCCCATCTTGTATTTTTCCACACTGAATGTCATCAATATGTTGTCAATATATGTAGCTTGGATTAGGTCATTAAGTCAGTTTGATTTATCAAGATGAATCATAATCCCATCAATATATCAGGCCTCACCTAAAACCTCTATGGAGAGGCATTTATTCAACCATACCTTATAAGACTATAAGAATAGTCTTTCATATCCAATAAGTAAAATGTCATCAATATATAATTCTTATAAAACAGTTGTACACCTAATAAAAAATTTATAGACACATGTCCCATGTTCATTATTTTTGAAAGAAAAGTCCATTATGTACTAATAAAAATGAAATATTCAGGACTTGGATTAATTCTTTAATCCAGAAATGGTTATTTGTAACTTTCATTCCTTATTAGAATCTTTTAGAGTCTCAAATCCGTCTGGTTTTGATATATAGACATCTTTCGGAAGGTTCCCATTATAGAAGTCTATTTTGAAATCCATTTTCCAAATATCCTAATCATGGAAGCCTATAATGGTACGTACAATTATGATGGATTTAAACATTGAAAGTAGTGAAAAGGTTTCATCATAGTCAATTACATGATTCTATTTAAACCCTTTTGATTCTAGTCACAACATATAGATACTGAATTTTCCTTACATTCCTAGTTTTTTCTATAATACCCATTTTCATCCAATGGGATTTACATCTACTGGAGGGTCTACAAAAATCCAGTTTTGGTTTTGATACATGGGAACCATTTCATAATTCATGGATTCTTGACACTTGGAAACAAATGTGCCACATTCTAGTTCTTTTTAGGTTATAGGATCATTATTATGAAATAATAATGTGTCAACATCCTTGGTGACTAGAAAATCCTTCCATTCTAGTTCTCTAATCTCTCTTATACTCATTCACAATAATTGTATCTCTAGAATATTTTCTTCGTCCACTAGGCTTTGTAGAATATGATCTTTTACCAACTGTTATGTTACTTGATCATTGACATTTTTTATCCCACTATATATTTTAGAGATTCAATCCCTCTCATGTAATAATGAATTTCGTTTGACTATAAAAATTTTTTTCTAAGGGGTTGTATAGTTAATACCACTTATTTCCCAGTGGTATCCTATAAAGGTATACTTGATGCCAGGGGGAACTTTTTTGTTAATTGAAGAGGGATTAACAAATTATTTACCTCCACACACATGAAATTTGATAACATGGTTTTTATTGAACTTAATAATTAACATGGAATACCATTTGTTGATTTAGTTGGTACTTGTTTTAGTATATGTGCTACTGTTTGTAACACATATCCTGAAAAATATAATGGAAGATTCAATTGACACATCATTGATCTCACTATATAGAACCAGTAATATTTCTTCATTTTACATATAGTGTTCCATTGAGGTGTATAAGGATGGGTTAGTGGAGATAAAATCCAAAACATCCGTAAATAATCAATGAAGTCAGGATTGAGATATCCCTTATAGTGTGATCATAGATTCTAAATATTATTACCAAGTATTTTCTAAACATCATTAATGTGTTTCTTTAAATTTTTAAAGGAATATGACTTATATATCATTAAGTAGAAAAATGAATATCTACTAAAATCATTAGTAAAAGTTATGAATAATGAGTAACCACCTCTTTCTTCAATAGGAAATGGACCACACACATATATATAAACTAATTTGAGGATCTCGTTGGACCTTTAACCGTTCCCACTAAATGGGGATTTTCTAATTTTTTCTTGTAAAAACAAATTCAATACACCAATTGGTTTTAGTTTAATATAATCTAAATATCCATCTAGATATAATTTTAAAATTCACTTTTCATTTACATTACCTAGATGATGATTCCAATGTTGGGTTTGTTATGAGTCATGTGGTGTAGTTTTTTTATCGATTTAAATTAATTGTTTTGTGTATTCTAACTCATAAAGAAAACTATTTAAATGTTACATACCATAAAATTTATTGCCTTTATAAAATAAGAAACTTTTATTTTAAATTCAAAAATAAAATGATATATATCTAGTCTGGATAATAATATAATATTTTTGGTAATGGGTGACACATAATTAAAACCTATAAAAAAATATTATTTTAATCAACAACATAAGGTTGTTGTCCTCGATAGATACAATAACAATTTTAGCTCAGTTGGATGCTCATAGATCCACCTCCCCTAGGTCAGTTCTTCTGAATCTACTTGGATTCTTTACCTGAATACATATTTGATCAACAAAATATTTATCTAATACATAATTTATAGAAAATAAATTGAACTTGATAATAAATGCACCTGAAGATTCTCATTTCTTCTTAATATGGGTATAGTTTCTCTTCAACGGTAACTGTTTCCACATGTGAATCAAATATCATCTTGTTCCCTTGCTTTCCCTACGATCTTCCTCTTCTTGGAAGGGAATTGTGAAGAATCCTTGGCCTCGAGTATTTTAACTTGGAATTTTTTATTATTTCTTATAAGGAATGAAATATTTTTGATCTTAGTCTCCTTATCCACTTGGTTATGAATTGTGAGAAGATCTGATAGAGACTTCTCTGTGATTTTCATATTAATATTTACAACAAAAACTGGAGAATCTCCGAGATAGTGCTGAAATAATTATATCAATGCCTAGTTATTTAAAGAGTATAAAACCTATAACCTCTAGGATCTAAATGTTGAAAATTATATTGAATACATGTGGAATAACTGGGAAAACCTTCAAAAGATCACTCTAAAAAGTGTTGTGTAAATCTCAAACTACCCATATCTAGCTCTCTCTTCATATAGGCCACAAATATTATTGAAAATGCTATACACATATACGTCTGTATGATACATCATGAGATCAGTATACATAGATGAAATCATAAAACATTTTACTTAGACCATGTTATTCATATGTTTCTCATGGAGTAAGAACTCTTCATCACTCCTCTCCTTGGTAAGCAGATCATTATGTGATGATTCTAGCATGTATGATTCCCATTCATGGTGAAAAATAACCCGAAGGAATTTGTACCATTCCTAGAAGTTACGTCAAGTTAAAAGATGTTATTTATCAAATATGTATTATAAGTATAGTGTGAATAGAGAGCTTTATTTTTTTTACAATTTAAAAAATTATATTGTTATTACTTTTCTTGAATACAAATTATGTCAGAAATGAAAAATTAATTTTTTATTAGATATCCCACTGCTTTATATAGTACCAATAACCATCACCATTAAACATGGAAGGTCCATTTTTATGAATTTATCAAGGCAAGGAACCATATTCCCCATTTCATAAACCTAATAAGGATTTTTCAAGCTACATGAAGGTATTTTGGTAAGTAGGTATTTTCTAACTATATGTTTATAGCTCCTTGATCCGTTGAGTGGACTCCACACTCCCAAAATCCTAACATGAATCTTCTCAACACATGAAACCAAATTACACCAAGTTAAGAAAGGTTCACTCTTATTAATTTAAAATGGTTTAGTCAACCAAAAACCATCATAATAACAACCCTTATAAAGGCTAGAATCCCAACATGTGTTTTTAAACACTTAGTTCAACTGGATTCATTCGTAATTAAATAATAGAAGGATGAGTCCAAATTAATATTTTATTGGGTTAATTTAATTTATTATGAATAAATTTTATATTGTTTTATTAATTACCTATCAGGTTAATATTAAGTTAATTTTACTAAATTAATTAACCATGTTGGGTAAAACATTTATTCATAATCCATTTATTCAAATTCATTCTCTATATAGTAATTTATTTATTTATGGGACTGTGGTATTATAAACATAATATTAATAGTTCATATATAGAAGTAAATAAATAAATTCAATGAAATGACCATGATCTTATCTAATAGTTTAATTATTTAGCGAACATTAAATCATGTTATGAACTAGGGGAAAAATACATTTTATTGTCTTAGAATGTGTTACAAAATCCCACTTGTACACATAAGTATCACAGACATCATAATGGTTCTATATTAAACCACTTACACATTCCTTGGGAATCTCCATTAATTACAAGTTTTTATTACACAGATGATGGTGATGGGAACAAATATAGTGGTAAATATGATTTTTTAAATATCCACGGACATGTAGGTCCTCCATAATAATGGAGGGAGAGATGAATCACTTGACCTCATTTAATTTAATGTTAAATAATTGTAAACCCATAATATCAATTAAAATAAATAAGTTCCAACACTTCAATGGGTCTTCGTAAAGATCTTGATTGGTCATACATGCAATGAATAAGGAAAAGTAACTCGATGAAATTAATTTATTCATCCATTCATTATTATTAAGATGAATTCTCTTACATTAATTAATTAATGAATTAATTAATTCCTTTTATTATTAATGATCATACAAACTTAATTGATGATATCCATCATATATAAAATACATGTAGAATTAACAAGATAACCAATATATTCAGATTTATTATAATAACTTAATTGTGAATATAAATTTATGGAAAAAAATTATTACATTTGGAATTTTTTTTCCAATCATTAAAATAAGTTTTTAGTGAAACAATTTTTTGATTTAATCTATTTTTAATGATATCCTTTAATAGGAGACAACATGGAATGTACAGTCTAACTACACATCATGTATCTCATTTATAGTGTATCCTGGGAACATGCCTGGCTCAGAGGTGTGTACCTCAATCAGAATACACAACATTTACAAACAAAGTACATATTGTAAGTTTATCTTTTTTTTCAAGGTTGAATGCCTGGGTCTTAGGTGTATGTTTTGGACACATAAATTAATAATCTAGCCAATGTGTTCACCACATACATGCCATGTGTATCATAACTTATCAGGTTGTCAGTCTTATGTGGGTTTTACCATGCATAATGACCACATTGATTGCGTGATTTACACCGCTTACCCATTTATACTACAAGATTTGTAAAATGATATATTTCATGTAATCCGACAACATGTGGGTCATCTTGTCATAGTCTACACATGGTGTCCAATTAATTCCCCACATGTAGTAACTCTGTGGTGCACTGTGTATCCATTAGCATACCCAGATAATGCGAAATCGGTTACATGACATGTACATATATGTACAAATAATATAACCCTGTAATAATGAAAAACAATTTTGATGTTCCTAGTGGAATCTATAATAATTTTTAATATATTCTTAGACCTTTATGAAAATAAAACACTGGTCGAACATGATTAATATGTCAAAGCATATTGTTTCAAATCAGAATAAATAAATAATAACATGAAATGAAATCTAACCACAATTGTGCATAAATAAACAATCAAATAAATAATTATAAATTTAAATGTGACCACTCTGATACCCCATGAAGGTTTTTGGCCCAACGAATGTGTCCCGTGGGTGATTTGATAATTAAAATTTCATTTAATTTTAATTACCTAGAACCTCAATAGAGGTTATTTCACATTATGTTTATAATTAATTTATATATATTGGAAGAGAGAAATTACTTTGTATTAGGTTTCATTATTTATAGTTAATTTCAATCATCAAAAAACACCCTTTCTTATTTCCTTCATTATTATTTTTTGGCTCCACGTGTAGAATCCCTCTAGTAGTGATTCAAACATGCTCCCATGATCACCGAGTTATGCCAATCGTTCTCTAGGGGATAGTGCAATGAATCAGATGTATTTTGTTATCAGTTCTTGATCCATCATTCTTCAGTATTGAAGAAATATCTATTTCATTGTTTTTATTAAGAGGGAGAGACAAGGAAGAGTGGAAAGATAATTATTTGTGAAAAAAAATTCTTTTTTTCTATTACCTATACAATAGCTACAACATGTTATTTATAAATGTAGGGGTTTGGTTGAAATATTTTTTAATTACATGAAAGATATTAAAAAATATTAAAACCACCAATATAGCCCTTTCCACAAAATATTATTATTATTATAATTTTTTGGTGTGTAACATCTTGCGTAAATAATAAATAATTTTTACACGTTTTTTAATTATTATTTATAACTATATATTGTCTTGGTCCATTTGAACTTATCAGTGTTTATTGAATAACTAAATAAATATTTTTATTTATTAATAAGTATAAAATTCACATATCGATGAGTAAATATTTTTATATATTCAATAAAATAAAAAAAATACGTAACACCTAAAAATTCATAAATAATAACATTTTATTGCATATTTGTATGACGCACAACACCCATAGTATAACGGAATACAACATCTTGATACTTTATAATATATTCAATATTTAAAATAAATTCAATCTTCGATATATCTTCAAATGGAAACAATATTGATTCAGCTTTTTTACATAAAAAACAAATATCTTCGATAGTTTTCATTACACGCCTAACCAAGTATTACAGAATACTATTAATATTATTAATTAAAATGAAAATTATCACTTATGAGATAAATTTTTTGTTATAACTAGGATTTAATAACTTGTGAAAATATATGGATGAATTATTTGGTTATAATTTATTTATAAATGTGTATAAAAAACCAATTGATGATAAAATAAATATATTTATAAAAAACTATTATTATGCCCTAAAACTATTTTGTCCTAATAAATCAAATTAACTATTATTAGTAAATTATATTCTGTAAATTTATATATTATATATTCAATGAATTTTTAATATTAATCTAGTAGATTTGATAGGCATAAGATAAAAATAAATTTAATTTTACTGATAAAATCTATATATTTTTGAAGGCTATTTTACCACCTTTTAGTAAAATACATGGTTTAATACTAAATTTTATCAATTTAATATTTTTTTGAAAAAAAAAACATCATTTTATAAGTATAAATTTAAAAATTATCTTAGGGTTAGTTCTTGTTATTTATTTTGAGATGTTTCATTTTTTGACCAACAGTAACAAAAACTAAATTTTCATATAATCAATTTTGTTGTTAAATCACACTTCTATTTGATTTTAAAGAAAAACTAAATATATTATACATTTTAAAATCTGATTTAGGTTATTGGAATAATTTTTTTGAATTGATAAATATAATCATTGTAAATTTTAGATCATTTTCACTTTTGGAACCCTCTTTTTCATCGAGTCTACAGGATTAATTTTAAATTAATTTTTTCCACTTATGCATTTTAAATTTGAAAAAATGGAATAAATATTTTTAATTTGAATAATTTACTATTTATAATATGGTCAACTTAATTTCTTACAGTAGTGATTACTGTGAGCAGTTATAAATAATTCCCATGATTAAGAGAAAAATTAATTTACTAATGAAGTAAACATTAAACATAAGGGTCCAAATGTCCTTGAAACATGTCTAATAACCATTTTTGGCCATATTTAAACCGTATAAATTCTATTATTAAGATATTTTCATTATTTTATCCCCTTTAAAAAGAAAAAACATGGGTGGAATCCCCTCTTTCAAAAATTTAAAAAATTTCTACTCACTCCACCTATAAAAGGCCTCCCTCTTTCACCCTTACTGACACCTATTATACACGTTTGGTTCAGCCAATATTAGACAATATTACACTAAATATTCCCTCAACTAATCCTATATTAATTATCTTTGGAATAAATTCAACCTAATAAGGAATTAGTAAAAACCTAATGAGTATATATGAAGAATTTGTATAATATTTATAAAAGTGTTTTTTTCTACACCTCTTTAAATTTTTTGTATATTGTAATTATATTATAAAATAATTATATTAAAATTTATTCTATTTTTAATGTAACTTTTATGATCTACACCTTCACACACTTCCATCAAATGGGTTACAAAATCCCCGTTCACGTGTATAGCTGATTACCACCTCATGAACCGATATCATTCATTTTTTATTACCACATTTCAAGGTTGGGAATAATGATGAAAATAATATTTATAGATGAAATATATGAAATTTATTATGTACTTATAAATCTCAATTATTTTATAACACCAAAGATCTTGCTTTCCATTTTGTTGATATACGATAACACCGTTCATGTGTACAGCAGACTACCGCCTCACGAAACAATGTGATTCATTCACACTTTTCATGGAATGTAATAAAGATGGTTTTAATTAAAATATGTGATATATATAAAATAATAATGATAATTTAAAGATAATATATATACATATATCATTTACTTTGTTTTCTATCAATACAATAATCAAATTGAAAAATTTCCATGTGTACGTACAACAAACAGTCTCCATCAATATTGTGTTTCATTTACCATCATCAATTTTTATTGATTAATATAAATAAATATATAATATAAATATATTATATTTAATTAATTTTTTAAATTATTGATATAATGAAATCATTTTCAATGTAAAAGGATAATAAAATAACGAGTCATAACATACTCGAAAAAGAATTCAATTACCAACTAAAAAATGGAAATAATAAAATAATATGAAAAAACAAGGGATAGGATGATATAAAAGGATAATATATATTATTTTAAATATAAATATGTTTATATTAAAAGTTACTATATTTTAAAAAATAATTATATATGACGTTAAAGGGCATTCACTGAAAGTAAGCGTAAGCTCAGGGATTATGTCTCAATTTTATTTCATTAAAGAAAATGGTAATGTGATGAACATAGTTACATTCATATGGTGTATATATTTCCCATTGACATGTAATATCATGGATACATGATTTTTAATAGTATTTTATATTTATATTTTAATTATTTCATTTATTGGTATTTGAATTAAATGTTACAAAATGGTAGTTAATTTCATAACCCAATTCCTTTTCATTATGTTATATTACATTCTATTTAATATTAACATTATAAGAATATGTGTGTAATGAATTTTGACTATTTATTATGGTATTTAATATATATTTTTTGATTTAAAATATATGCACATAATCTATTAATATTTTTATTCTAACTTCAATGTTATTATATTTTAAAGGGTTTACATCAGAATCTCATTTTGTTCAGTATTGTTTATAATTAAATTTCCATCAAAATAAATTATTTTATCATTATTTAGTAAACCCTTTCCTTGTCATCAAATATATTTATACATTATTATTTTCATGTAGTAGTACAATTTTCCCACTCTTTGGTACATAAAATGTTTTTGAAAACATTTGTATAAGAACCAAAAAACATTTCTCTCTATTTAGTTAGAACAATGTAATCTTCCAAAACAATATTTTCAAAAAAATATTTTTAGAAATTATTTTAACTTTTAAAAATGATATATTAAATGGTTTTATAATATTTATTTATTTATTTATTTTAAATTATTTTTAGAGAAAATGTTTTTCAAAAAGTTTTTCAAAACAAAAATGATTTTTTCTTAAAGATTGTTTTAAATATTTAATACTATTTTATCAAAGAAAATAACCCTTATTCATACTAAAATAGGAATATATTATTTTGATACCATCCTCATTATTATTATGGATAAATTATGATAATTTTTACCAAGGATAGTATTGAAATTCACTTCCTTGAATAATTTTATTAGTCATTAATTTTCCCGGAAGTTATTCACATTCCTATGATCATTTAATATTAAATTCACGTAAATATTGATATCATTTTTAATGGATATGATTATTAAATTAACCATATCCCATTTTTACATTTGGTGTTTACATTGAATGTTGTTTGATTATCTAGGGAAATATTGATAAATCCATATCCTTTTCTCAATATGGATATTTTATAAGGCACATTGTTTTTGAATTAAATCAATTATTGTATATATGAAAAATTATTTGGAAATGAAATAAAATAGTCAGGGATAGGTTATTGTAAGAACCTAGATGCATCTGTATTCTATTTTTATTAATTATATGGCTAGCCATAGTTATTGGGTTTTCTCCTAGTATGTTTTCAACCATATAAAGGATATATATTTATAGTAAAATTATCTTGTTCCTAGGAAACATGATGTTCAATAATTAATAATTTTGTTTATTTAGTCTTCAGTTATTACTATCCAAGATATTTTCACTGTGATAAAATATATTTATTCTTTTCCTTATCATCTTATTAATTAAATGACATCTGTTCTTAGTTTATTACCATTCCATGTTGATAATGACTTATCTTCTCATTATATTGAAGTTATTTAAATTGAATGTGTTATCAGTAATTTACCATTCCATAGAGTTTATTATTACTGATATGAACGAATATGTTTGAATGAATAATGTTATTTTAGAAAATGTTTTTATTTGTATATTGAAATGTAATATGTGAACCATATATGTATATTTTTTACCAAGACTAAAAAATTGACCCATCATTTAGGATTTTATTCCTTGTATCTTATGACAATGTAATAGTAGTGGACACCAGTTTTGGGATTTTGAGATCTGGGTCGTATCAAAATATATTTTTACTCACTTACTTGTAAATAAATATTTGCTTAATTTATTCGATCAATATAACTTGAATAAATGTATTCATTGGTCGTGAGAAAAATATTTATATCATTAACTTAATTCAAATAATATTCAATCATGTTCATCAGAAAAACATAGTGTGTGATCCTATAAGATTATTTATCATTGGAATTAGGTGGGAATGCCTAAAGTAGTACATTTATGTTTAGAAATGGGTCAAGGAACACAAGAGAAATAACCTGATGTTTCAATTTCTATTACCACATATGAATGATAACTATGTAATAAAATGTCATAATTAACAATATCTCGTCATGATGGTTTTACGATAGTTTCATCAACCTATATGCTCAATACACCTTTTATTGAATATCTGAAATATACACGTAGATACACCATGAACATATAATAGTGGTGAAATTTATATTCTAGTAAACGTGTTGAGAAATCAACTCCCACAAATATGGAATGGAGAAATCATTCATCGACTTTTACATTAATTAAATTTCAATCAAGACACAACCAATGTACCCTAATTCTCACCAATATATGGTGTGATAGTTTTTGTTTGGAAATATATGTTCGCGCTTCATGAAATAAACCATTGATAATCATAATGTCTAAGGACCCTTAAACATAGCCACAGATAAAAATTTCCATTGACTCCAAAATAAGTAGAATTACTATTCGTTGAACGATTTTAATAGTATCACTTCAGAAAGATTAATATGGGAAAACATAGTGAGTAAAAGCATCGTCCTCTAACAAGTAATCACACCTCAAAGTCTCAATACTATTTACCCTATCATACTATGTTTTATGACCATAGAGTTATGCTATGTATATTTTCATATCACATTAATTTCCTCTTCATAGTGGGTAACTACTATGACCTCATATATACGAAAATGACCGCAAGACATTATTGCATTAAAGTTATAAAAACCAAGAACAATCTGTATTTAAAATTTAAATTTATATTAAAAAAATCTAACATATATGTAATCAATGTATAGTCAGTTAGACCTAGGACACTAACTCTAACAATCCATATATACCCATAGTTGACATTTTCATTTATCATTGGATAAAAATAAGGAAAGTTAAAAAATAATTTGTCTTTACATAATCAAAATTATTTTATAAAATATAATATATATTAAACAAATCATTATATATAACCATACATGTAAGGTAATGATAAAAAATAAAATATGTCTCCTCCTGGAGGTGGTAGTCCATATGTACGCCTGAGTGATTTTTTTGTTTTCCATTTTATGGAAAGGAGATAGAAAATGGTTACACTATTAACGTGTAATCATTTAAATATAATTATGATGTTGAATTAATTATGTTAATATGGTTACATATATAATGAAAAAAAATTAAAAATTACAAAATATATTTCCATTATATTAGAATTCACATTCTTTCATTACCAAAGTTCACTTAGGGTTAGTGTTTTAGAGAATTATGTAATATATATTACATTAAAGACCTATAAATTACAAAGTGGACACTTCCACTCAGTATCCATTCTTTCAATAATATAAATATTTCAAAATGAATTTTTTTACTTTCATGATCAATCTACAAAACATCCAGCTTTACTTATTTAATCTTCTTACTAATCTTTAACCCTTGTGAAAATTGGTTATAAATGAGGGAAAATAATTAAAATAGTTTTATGATTGATAAAATAAATAAATCAATTGTCCTAGAAAGAATTATGAAAACATCTAATTTTTTTCTTTTCTCATAATATTATTTAAGTGTAAGAAATTAATCATACCCACATGAAACACAAACAATTTTTAATAAAGGGAATTTTTTAAAACCCATTACAATAAAATTGAAACCCTTTTATGAAACTCATGGTATTATATTAAAAAAAATTCATATATAATTGGATCCTTATTAAACCCATAGGATTATACACCGTGATAAAATAATTATTTCTCACCATTGATGATACTATACATTACCCAATGCATTGAAGAGCTATATTAGGCTCACCAATCATATAAGTTCTACCTAGATCACCCATAATATAAGACGTATTAGGGTCACCCATCATCATCTACAATGCTAAAATGCCATATCATGATTAAAATATTTTATTCTTGCACTTTTTCGTAACAAAATCATTGAAAAAGTCATTTGAACCTATATGCAAAGCATTTTCATATATCAAAGTACCATTTATTTTAGAAACCTGATTTGAAAACTAAAATTTACAAAAAATGAAAGGAATAATGGTTTTTTGGGAGAAAACATGCAATATTTTATTGGATTAAAAATAAAATATAAGGTTTATGGTGGTGGGAGAAGTTGTTGACACCATATACATTAGAATAGAACATTTCATTTATCCAAATGTAAAGAATGTCAAAAAAATTAGCGTAACAAGATTCAATTTGAAATCCATAAAGAAAGTAAAAATATATAAAAATGTTCCTTTAAAATTCATTTATATCCATCAAAATATGTCCATAAAATAATTTTAATAATATGGAACTATTATAAAAATATTTACAAAATAAATCTTTAAAACATTTTAAATGAGGTCTTAAGTTAACGTATACCTTACTGCTTCTATAAATCATTGCATTCATTATTATTATTTCTGAATAATATTTTTTTATTTATATTTTGATGAAAAATTTTAAAATATATTTATCCTTTTATTTTACTTATTAACAAGGTATATATAGTTACCTAATCAATTAATCTCACATTAGATGTTTTGATGATACTCAGATCATATATCCAAAATGACTTTTGTAAGTTTATTATGGTCAAAGACATAATTATGAATTCATTAAAATGATAAAAATCAAGCATTAATTTTGATTTTCATAAATGTTTTATACTTTAAAAATAAAACCATGAAATATGGTTTTTAAAATTTAACTACATAACAATTATGGAGATAATAGGCTATTTGTAAGCATTCGTAACGTTACCATTTTCTAATTATTATGATCAAAAGAAGGTACTTATTATTTTAATTTTCAATAATAATTATTAGATCATAAAAATAATTTAATCCTATATATATCATCCAGGTGATGTGGTGATGAATTATGAAACACATTGCTTCGTGGAGGATGTAGTTTACATGAACACACAAGCAACAACATCATTTTTCAAAGGATAAAATGGATATAAATTATATTATATATTATATTTAAAAAATGTTAAATATTTCTTTAATATCATATTTATTAATTAAATTTATCATGATATACATCCTTGAGAGATAGTGATAGAGAACAATACACATCTCTTCGTGGAGTTGATAATCCACAGGTTCGCATGAGCGATGATTTCATTTTCCATAGGATGGAAAACGAGATGAAAAATGTTGTTAATATAATATTAATGAAATATTAATGCATGGAATATACTGATGATATTATTTCAACATGAATAAATAAGATTTAATATATTTTAATGATTAAAAAAATGTAAATTTTTTTGTTGAAAGCTATACGTCCTCTTTATAAACCTCATATGTTTACACCATATGACCTCTATGATTAGTCTTATACCAAAACAAAGACCTCTATAATTTAGGGAGGGAAGTTATGAAGGGATATGGGTTGGGATAATCTGAGTTATAGTGCTAAAATAGTTTGGTTAATAGAGGATATAAGGTTTCATTTTATAAGTGAGGGGAAAAGAAATTTTGAAATTGATAAAGTATTAAATTAATAAAAAATAATTTTCAAGTTCATGTTTCTCCAATATTATATAATATATTTCTATAATGGGTAAAAACATTCTTATATAAATTTTATTTCATGTTTATATTATGTTTTAATTCTAATGTATTTGTTTCTACCTCCCTAACCCTTTTAACGATATTGATGATATCAATGATCTTTACTCACTAGGGGTCAATAGAGTAAAAATAAAAGGGAAATATTCTCACAAATAGAACAAGGATTATATTTTAAACCACATAAAATTTACATGGATGAATATAATATTTTTATGTATTTTAATAATTTAATAAATTATATGTTTTTTAAATAATATTATGATCATTCTAGATCTATTTATTTACATGGACTTTAATGTAATCTAGATAACAAATGTATTTAAATATAATCCTATAAAAACATATAATATTTTTATTTTAATAAAAATTTAATGTAAAAATTTAACTCACCCCAAAATTATTACTTTTTTTGTTTTTAAACCATTTACTTTATTTTTATACTAATTTCACAAGCACTGTGTATGTATTTTATAATAATTAAATAAATTTTTTAATTAATAAAAATTAAAAATAAAATACCAATATAAAATTAATTTAATTATTATCAAAATAAAATTTAATATTTACTAAAATCTTATTATTATATCTATGTGAACAAATAAGATGAATTTAAAAGTAGGAGGGTGACACTTTGTATTTTTCTTTACTTATATAATTATAAAAGTTAAAATCCAAGATAAATAGAAAAAATTGTAATACTTTAAAACATCAAAATATTATGTATAAAATATAATCATAAAATGAAATAAAAAATGCTTTCGAATGGATTTTATTCCTCGTCACATTAGTTTTAACCCTAATTTAACCATTTGAACTTTTCCATGGTAACAAAATATTATTATGGTTTTTATTATTAATAACCGAAAATAAAAGGAAACTACATAAAAAAAGTAACCTCATAATTTCAAATATAAAATCCATTAATCCATATTATAGTTATAAAAGTGTAATAATTTAATTTAATATTAATATTAAAAAAATTTATAAAAAACTATATTTCATAAAAACGTCCACTTATGTATAAAAAAGTTTTTATAAAAATATATATTATAAAATTAATTCTAACAACCATAATTGGTTTTTTTTTAATAAAATAACTAGTTAAATTTTAAAACTAATACCAAAAATATTTTTAATTTAAAATACTTTAATAAAAAATACAAATTTTAATAAAAACCAACTTTCTCACTATTCATTGGTAAATATAATTTTTTTCTTAAAATTCTTAAAAATCAATCCTAAGATAAATTTTTAATTATGAATCCAAAATTTAATATTTTTTCAATTTAAAATTATATATGCATGAAATATAGAGTTAAAATAGAACAATATAATATGTGCAAGCCAAATATTTCTATAAATATGCTTCTTTTAATTATTATGGAAAATTTGTGTAATATTGTAATAATGAATATAATATTTTAAAATATATTTAATTATTGTTAGTCAAACAAGAAAATTATTTATATTAACATTACCTAACTTGTTTCATTCTTCCCCCTTTTGGAACTTTAATTCAAACAATTTTATTTACCATTTTAATATATGGGTGTATATTTCCCTCATATAATTCTATGATTCTCATTTTCATTCTTGAGTCGTATTGATTTTCAAAAAAAACTTAACATAGTGAATCACTATATTTTATAAAATCGTCTCTTTATGGTTATGAATTTGAATTGGTTATTTCTCATATGAAAGGTTTTCTTCCAACTGAACTACTTTTGGGTACAAAACAGAAAATGTATCTAACAGATATTTTCATAATAAAGAATTAAGAAATACAAAATAAACCTAAGATAAAATTAGTTGTAAAGGAAATTAGTAAAAATCTATCCAATATTCTATAGGATTCGATAAGGTTCCCTGAAATATATACTTTTATTCCATTTATTTATACTGAAACACTTTTCCATTGAGATACAATAAGAAAATCAAGATAACCTACCTCAAAAGGAATATTTTTCCTCAAGTTATCAACAAATTTTTTTTGACTACCCTAATATATCCTCATATATTGTTGAATCATCATAACTTTATCAATAATTTATTATAAAAAATACTTTCCCAACTACTTCCTTTCACCTACTACATCCAACTAATTTGGAGTCGGTTACCGATTTAGATATAAGGTCTCAAATGGTACGATTTATATACTATAATGAATAATGTTATTAGAATAAAACTTATCAAATGAAATATATTTACCCCAACTTCCATGGTATTCTATTGAATAATTATTAATCTTGACTTCTATGTTTTTAATCATCCACATATTCTTGACATCATATTAATTATTAAAATAGATATTAAAATTTAATATATTACCCAATAAAATCTTATGGACATTCAAAAAATTATATGTAAACCCATAATCATGTCCATATGAAATAAATATATGAAATCAATGTATCCTAACTATATCCATGAGGTGTAGTTGAGAATGATGATTGAAATAAAATTTATCTCAAATTAGAAGGAAATGATCATATTTAGTTAGTCGATCAACATTAACCTAAATTGTTTTATTTTTTTATAATGAATTTGGTAATCCCACCACAATATATATATATATATGTAATTTACCATTTCCACTCTGGTAATGGATAAGGCCCAATAATCCCTTTAAATCATTGTCATTGAGGTTTAAACTGTTGATAAGTCAAATATTTCATGTTAAAATATGCAAAATATTTCTTATTCTATCTTAATAATAATACTCTTGGGGGTCTCTATAAATGTTAGTACTAAATAGATGAACAATAAATGGATAGCTATAATATTCCCTTAAGAATTACTTTTTTAACTAGGTGATAATTGGAAGAGCCAAACATTTTCCAAATCACAAAACATCATCCATAAAATGTTGAATTTTGTTAAATTTTATTTATTGAATAATTCATAATTTTCTTCAAAATCATGGTCTTCTATTTGAGATTTCTTAATTTTTTAACAATATTTACAGAACTAAAAACTAAAAAAATGAGTCGGTTATGTTATGCACAATTTATAGGCCATCTTTCATTAAATTTTATGAAAGTGATTTTTTTTTAAATATAGGATGGTTAATGATGAATTATCTTTTTGAATTAATTTGTAAAATTATTTTTTTATTTTTATAGATAGAAATGAATCGTATTTTTATAATACTCAAAGAGTGATAACCATCTTATTTTCCTAATGTTTATCTTTTTTTGAGTGAATGTATACTTTAATATTTAACGATCACTCTATATTTCAAACATTACTACATATAAATGATACCTTTAAATTTCTAGAGAGAAAACCATTGCATCTAAATCTAGATCATTTATAAGATAATTTAACATAGGTGGTTTAAATTAAAACGATTTATATGAAATTATTTGATCATTCTACATCAAAATATAACAAAGTCCCTTTGTAGAATAATTGATTAAGATGAAAAATTAACCATTTATCATGGTCGTGGACAAAAGTAGAGCATTCATACAAATTTTTTCAGTGATTATAAATAATCATCACTCTCATATTTCTAGATAAATTTAAATACTTTTTTCGTTATATTAGTCATTGGTATAGATAACCCAATAATGTTATCAATAAACCGAATATAGTATCCCACTAGTACAAAAAGATTAAAAATCTATATGTCATTTTTTGGTCTTTTCCATTGTTGACAAGAATTTGTTTTAGAAGGTTCAACAATTATTCCATATTTAGAATGAATGTTCCTGAGGAAAGAAATAGATTGCAACCATCTTGAACAATTACTATATTTTCTAAATATTTTTTTAATTATGGTTTTTCAAAACAATTATTAGGTTACTTTCATGATCCTCATTATTTTTATAAAATAATGAAATATCATTAATAAAAACAACCAAACAATTTTCTAAATAGTCATGAAAAAATATATTCATAAAATTCAAAAATATAACCAATGAATTAGATGACCAAAAGGGAATAACTAAAAACACATAATTCTATATCCAGAATGAAATTATATATTTATAGTATGTTCTTCATTCACTTTCAGTATTCAAAAAAAATATTATGCTCCTAGATGCTGATAAACAAAAGCATTTATATTAGGTAAAGGATACTTGTTTTTTAATGTGATTTCATTTATGCCTCTACAATCAATTAATGTCAGCATTGGACTATATTAATTTTTAAAAATAAAATACGACAACCCCATGTTAAAGTGCATAGATGAATGCGTCCTTTTTCTAGAAACTCTTACAACTACCTTTTCACTTCGAAATGTTCTGTATGAGCCATTAAATAAGGGGGTTTATATAGGCTTAACATTATGATCTATGTCAATAGTATGATCAACCTATATATAAGGAATAAATATAAGATATTTATCATAAAATAAATCAATATATCCATTCATAATTGGAAAATCATTAATTTGTACAATTTCATTGTTTTCCGTAACATGACAAAGGTAACATTCACTACCATCTAAAATCAGTTTCTTAGTTTCTTGATATGTCATATAGGTGATGAAGTTATTGACTATAACATTATTAGCTCTAAATTTTATCTGATAATGACAAAATAAAATTAAATGTGTACTCAAAATAACATTGAACTACACTATGAGATGTTACACAATAATTGCAGGAAGGACCATGCCACTAATAACAATAATAATATTCCAATAAATATTGGTTTATTTAATATTTAAAACTCAAATATACATCAAAAAATATATTTTTTTAAGGGGGAGATATTCCTATTTTAATTTCAAATTTATCATAAATGAAGGAATACGATGATCTAGAGTCAAATAAAAAAATGAATAATTCAAATAAATAAGTAACAAACTAGTTTCCTCTTCATTTGGTATCCCAACATCAACCATAGTAGTAAAAAAATTTATACACTATTTTTCATTATATATTTATTATGTAAAACCCTAAGAAATTAATTTCAGACACACTGTTTCGGTGCGGATGTGCGTCGGGTTTTCTGTTCCGACGCTGTTCCGCCAGGACGCGTTCGCGCGTGCACCCGTCGACCCGAGGGGATGGGCGCGCGCGGCTTGTGGTCCCGCAGTCCCGCTTTCCAAAGGCGGGCGGCATCCGTCCCTTGTTCAGGGGCGTCTGCTCCTTGATCGAAACCGGGATGATGGGATGTCGGCTCCTCCTTCCTTGGACGTCTCCTCGGAACTCGTCGCCTAATCCGGGTCTCCCTCATAGATTTAAGACATGCTCGTGAATCTCGTTCCCGGTGCCATATCTTCATGGACACCGGTTAATTACGCTGCTTCCGCCCGGACGCTCCAAGGAGTCTGGTCGGGGCAGCAACCTGCAGTGAGGAGACCTGGTGGCTCTGGGTGTTGGGGGCGTGTATGTACACTGCGGCTCTGCATATCTGTCTTCCGTCCCTAGTAGGGCTTCTCGAAGGCGTGATGGCCTGAGGCATCCCGCACTGAGTGCGGGGAACTGTGTCACCTGAGGTTTTCCTCAGCTTCCCATGTTTAACACGGGGTGTGCCGCGAGTTTAACGTCCAGCGGGGACGACATCGGACCGATCGACACAAGGAGTGGATCAGGTAACAGAACCCCTTGCGGGGAACCTCCGACGCTGGGGCCAGCACGTGGGCGGCTTCCCGGGTGAAGTGGAGTGGATTGAAGTGGCATGACCCCACCGGGATGTGGCGGCCCGGGTAAGGGTCAGGGTGGATGGTGGAGTGAAGAGCTTGGACCTCGTAGAGGCTTCCTACGTACCGCGCGTTAGCGCTGATCAAAGTCAGCGTAGTTCGAATATACAGTTTAACGTCATGCTGGACGTTGGCAAGCCGACTCACAAGGGGATCGAGGCTGCCGGGCGGAGGATTGAACCGAACCACCTCGCACAGAGGGGGATGGAACGGCCGGGTGGATCACAGTTTCACGTCATGCTGGACGTTGGCAGGCCGACGCACGAAGGGGTCAAGGCCGCCGGGCGGAGGATTGAACCGAACCACCTCGCACAGAGGGGGATGGAACGACCGGGTGGATCACAGTTTCACGTCATGCTGGACGTTGGCAGGCCGACGCACGAAGGGGTCAAGGCCGCCGGGCGGAGGATTGAACCGAACCACCTCGCACAGAGGCGGATGGAACGGCCGGGTGGATCACAGTTTCACGTCATGCTGGACGTTGGCAGGCCGACGCACGAAGGGGTCAAGGCCGCCGGGGGGAGGATTGAACCGAACCACCTCGCACAGAGGGGGATGGAACGGCCGGGTGGATCACAGTTTCACGTCATGCTGGACGTTGGCAGGCCGACGCACGAAGGGGTCAAGGCCGCCGGGCGGAGGATTGAACCGAACCACCTCGCACAGAGGGGGATGGAATGGCCGGGTGGATCACAGTTTCATGTCATGCTGGACGTTGGCAGGCCGACACACGAAGGGGTCAAGGCCGCCGGGCGGAGGATTGAACCGAACCACCTCGCACAGAGGGGGATGGAACGGCCGGGTGGATCACAGTTTCACGTCATGTTGGACGATGGCAGGAGAAATGGAAAAAGGGGCTGTGGGGAAGCACAGTGGAGATACACACGTGCGGTCCCCCACAAAGGCGGACTCATAGGTGAATCGACGCAAGTGTGGACCCAGGAAGGGTCCACTGATGGACGAACCGACGTAAATACGACCGGGACGACCAGGTGGTGGGCTTGAACCTCAGGGAGGTTTCCTACGTACCCTGTTTAGAAGACAGGGATCAAAGTCCACGTAGTTCATTCTGCCAGGACTTACGCACTAGGGCAGCCCGGATGCGGCAAAGCTCAGTTGGAAGGGACCTGGACCGAAAGTAGGAGACACCTCGATCCCAGTCACACCCTCTACTGGCTTCGGCAGTGGGGGAGCGCAAATGGAGATACACATGCGCAGCCCCCCACAAGAAACTTGGGGTTTGTAATACCCTGCCCCCATAGGGAAAAGCCGCTCCCATTAAATCGTCCCTAAAGAGGGGCAATCCCGACATACCTGCAGAGACAAGCGGGTGGGGGCCACATCCAAACCGGGAGGGGGACTCTGCGTGCGAGGCACGGGATCCTGCGATGCGGACGGTTTAACGTCTTGCCGGACGAAGTACAGTTTAACGTCGTGTGTTGAGGACGAAGCGGACAGTTTAGCGTCTTGCCGGACGAAGTACAGTTTAACGCCGTGTGTTAAGGACGATATGCTAGGCAGTTTAACGTCTTGCAGTGCGGACGTGTGCAGTTTAACGTCGTGCGGGACGATATGCTAGGCAGTTTAACGTCTTGCAGTGCAGACGTGTGCAGTTTAACGTCGTGCGGGACGATATGCTAGGCAGTTTAACGTCTTGCAGCGCGGACGTGTGCAGTTTAACGTCGTGCGGGACGATATGCTAGGCAGTTTAACGTCTTGCAGTGCAGACGTGTGCAGTTTAACGTCGTGCGGGACGATGTGCTAGGCAGTTTAACGTCTTGCAGTGCGGACGTGTGCAGTTTAACGTCGTGCGGGACGATATGCTAGGCAGTTTAACGTCTTGCAATGCAGACGTGTGCAGTTTAACGTCTTGCAGGACGATATGCTGGGCAGTTTAACGTCTTGCAGTGCGGACGTGTGCAGTTTAACGTCATGCGGGACGATATGCTGGGCAGTTTAACGTCTTGCAGCGCGGACGTGTGCAGTTTAACGTCGTGCGGGACGATATGGTGCCGCTGAGGGGTCTGTGTCACTTCGCGCGAGCCTGGAGGGCCGCACGGGAAGACAACGCACGATGCGAGTACCCGGAATGAGGATCATCGGGCGCCACGCGGGCGGATACCCTCAGGGGGTCAACGGGGGCGACCCTGGCAGATTGCGCGGAAAAGAGGAGCTTTGCGCGCAAAGCTGCGGATCGGCGCGCAAACGGGGCGGGCTGGCGCGCAATTGGGCCAGCGCCTTGCGCGCGGATGATAAAGATTGCGCGCACCGGGCTTCGGACAGCGCGCGGGGGCAACGGCTCATCCTTTAATGGATGGCCACTTGAAAGAAGGGGGTGCGCGCAATCGGGCCGGATTGCGCGCACCCCGGGGGGCAATTGCGCGCAAGAGGCTTCTTTTGCGCGCAAAGGCCTTACGGTGAGTGTTTATTCAAAGGAAAGGAGCCAGGGGGGATTGCGCGCGAAGGCGGGCCCCGAGGCTCTCTTGCGCGAAAGAAAGGAGGTTACCTGGAGTTCGACATTGCGCGCGGAAGGGGTTGAATTGCGCGCACGAGAGACCGGTCGACTTCCAGCAACCTTTAAAACGTTGGGGGTCGCCTTGTATTTATAGGCAACCCCGGGCGCGGAATCCAAGGCGCGAGCGCGAAAGTCTTCTCGCGGGCGCGGAATCAGGCCCGGCGCGCAAGGGAGTCGCGCGGGCCAGCGGCGCGCAAAAATGCGCGCCGTCCCTGCGCATTGCGCGCATCCCGGGGGTTTTGCGCGCGAATCTTCACCTTTGCGTGCAGGCCTCGAAAATTCCGCGCAAGGCCTCCGGGCCCTCCGAAACGTGCTTCTGACTCCAAATATGACCTCGCTTTCCGCATCCGGAGCTTCGTTTGGGAACAACAGACTTTTCCGGCGTCTACAAAAGCCCCCCCTCGGAATCTGATCGGCGAGAGGTCGCAACGATCGGGTTCCGAGGGAGACGCCGGAATGCCGAAGTCCTGGGCGGCGTGGGACTGTGGCGCGCAAAAATGGGTGTCGGGGGCGAAATCGGCCGATGCGGTCACACAAAGCTTTTTCCGCGCAGCGCGGGCCACGGCCTCGCCTATAAATAGGGGCACTGGGTCCCTCCCTGCCGTACACTGGCCTTCCGCGCGATAAGCCTCTCTACTCTCGTGCGCGAAATAGCCTTTTCCGGCGCGGAATTCGCCCGCTCGTCGTGCAAAACCGTCCGGATTCCGCTTTGTCTTTGCGCGAATACCCGGGGTTTTTCGCGAAGGACTTCCCAATTGCGCGCCGTCCACTAGGATTGCGCGCCGCCTCTCAAACTTTTCCACCATCCTCGTCCGATTCCGCACACTTCATCCCTTAGCCCGCACGACTCCCGAAGCTTCTGAGATGGCCGCACATCAAGGAAATGAGGGGGATGCCGCCACTCGCAGAGCTGAGATGGCGACGAACGAGGAGGTTTACGGAGCCAAGGAGATTGTTTCCAACAATCAATCCTTGTTCGACTTGCTGACGCCGGCCCAGAAGACATATCCACTGTCAGACAACCTGCCGCTCTGGAACTTCGGCCTTCTAGATGAGGTTCCGGTGCCAGGGTTCGAGGTTGATGCGCCACGGACCTGGGTGACTCGGGAGGACGAGCTTCCCCGCTATAACATCACCAACAATGGGCATCCTGCCAGGGAGACCAGGCACTTGGACGTTTACGTCCTGGACCCGAGGACGCGAACCATTGACGGGGGTGAGCCTACTGCGGAGAATTCTCCAGCCCTCTACTCGAGCACATACCGCCAGAGTGTCACTGACGACACCAAGGGCTGGCTGAAGGACTGGGACTTGCGGTCTAGGGGCAATTTCACCAGTGAATGGGCCTGGGCGTTCTGGGTACGCCACACTTGCGATCACTTCGCAGAGGAGCTGCGGTACATCGGCCTGTTTGAGGCGGTGTGGACGTCGCAGTTCCACTTCTACCAGCAGTCTGAGCTCGGGCCGGAGCTGTTCACCCGCTGGTCCCCGAATACCAACACCTTCCATCTTCACCATGGGGAGGTCGGCATCGGTCTCTGGGACATCCACTGCATCGGAGGTGTCCCGCTGGAGGGCTACCAGTACGATGAGTTCCTGCCTCCGAAGAACACCTGGGGCGATAGGTCACGGACTCCCATCCTAACATGGCACCTGCTGGACCTGGCTACGGAGCGGCTCGGGGTCAACGACTTCCAGAAGGACATAGCCTACAAGGAATGGTTCGGCCAGTTCCTGGAGCATGACCCGGTGGTCAAGATGCCAGGCAGGGGGAAGCGGTGCCCGACCGCAGCTCAGAGGAGCCGGAACGGGTCGTACTGGCGGGTCCTGGAGACGGGCGACTACCGCTCATGGGGGTACCGCGTCATCGAGGCCCGGGACCCAAACGTCCGGTACGCGGCGTTCTTGGCCGCCTTTCTGAGTGGGTGGCTCCTGCCAGTGCGAGACGCGAGAATGGGTGTTCGCCCGGCGACACTGGCGGTGGCGGGCGCTATGGCCGCCAACAAGAGATACAACCTCGGGGTCCCAGTACTGGCGAGGCTGTATGCCATCCTGGGACGCATCTCACGACGGGGGTCGCCACGAAGGATCTGTGGGCCCTTTCAGTTCTTCCACGGCTGGGTGGCTGCTCACCTTGGTGGGTATACTTTTCCGAACGCCATCACTCCTCCGGGCAACGGCCTGCGACCCTCCCTGCTGAACATTGCGGGGGTCGCTCCGATGACCCTAAGTGAGGAGGGCGTGAGGATTCGGATTGGCAATCATGTCAATTTCAACTTCAGCCCGTTCCCCACTCCCGTCGGCCAGATGATCGACAATGGGCAGGGTCCGCTGGAGCAGCATGAATACTTCCTGAACATGCGGGGCGGGGTGCTCGTGGCTCGGATCGACGAGAAGGTGATCTGCGAGCCTTACGTGCCGACCCGGTTCGCCAGGCAGTTCGGGTGCCTTCAACGGATGCCGAAGAGGGTATTCACTGCTGTCCGGGAGGAGACGAACCCTTGCGTCCTTCGCCAGATGTGGCTGATGTTTGTCGCCTTCGGCTCTGGCGACGTCATCACTCTCCCTCCTAACGGGATCGACGCAGGCTTGGCAACCGAGTACGCCGAACACTGGGCCATCGCGTACCCCGAGGGGCTTCTACGGAAGCCAGTTCAGCGGCTCGAGGTCACCCGTGCGGAGACCGGGCGTCAAGGGAGGAGGCGAGGCGCCGCCACACGGGGGAGAACGGAGGCGCGCCAAGCAGCGGAGCCGGCGCGGGCAGGGACTTCGGCGGCGGGTGCATCGCAGGCTGCCGCCACGACCTCGGTGCCCAGAGAGGGGGCACATGCGGCGGTCGGGGAACGGCCCGGGAAGCAGGTGAGGCGCCTGCTCGAACCCTCCCACGATGCGGTCTTCCCGGCGCTGTGGTCGGCCTGGATGACCCTGCAGCAGTCACTGGGGACCGACGTCATCTGGGGAAAGATACTTAGAGAAGGAATCTATCTGCCAGAGGTCGGGCGCCTCCAGATCACCGACATGGTGGACTTCAACCGGCAGTATGCGTATCTGACGGCAATGGACGAGTACGTGCGCCAACGTGGTCAGCGTGCGGAGCCATCCCTTCTGGTGAAGGTGATGCTCGGTCTAGAGCCTGCTCCAGAACGGATGCCGCCGGGAGAAGGTGACAGTGACGACTCCGAGGAAGAGGAGGAGACGGGGGAGGATGAAGGCTCCGAGGGAGGGTCCCATCGGGGGAGCCCACGGGAGAGCGGCGAGGTGGTCGGCTCGGACAATGTTGATGTCACTGAGCTCCTCGAGGTCCGCTTCTATCCCTACTCAATCCGCTTCATCCACTCTCTTATGCAGCTTCTAACCCATTTCTCCACCTTTCTCAGGAGCGCACGGATATCGGTCAGGCGTCCTCAGTGGGAGTGGGAGAGGCGCCAGCAGGACAAGGCGGGGGCCAAACACTCATCATTGAATCGACGAGCGCAGAAGGGTCCCCTGCTGCAACTGTTCCTGCGGCGGCCGGGATAGCGGAAGATGACGCTCTGAACTCCCGTAAGTCTCCCTACTTTACCGCTGGTGCTTTCCGTTGACGATCCGTGACTAACCATGGCATGCCCCGCGCAGTGATCTCAACCCTGGAGGCTCGTCGGGTTGCCGAACCCGGGCCATCCACGAGTGGACCGGTGGCAGACATGCCGCCTGCTCCGGAACAGACTTTCCAAACCGACCCGGCCCCATCAACTGCCGATCAGGGGGCTCCGGACGCCGGCGGCGCTGACATCGGAGAGAGGGGGGCTGACGAGGGCGTCGTCGCCGCTGGGGCGAGAGAAGAAGGTCGCCCAGGTGTTGGGGAACCTATCCCCCACGAGGACATCCCAGGGGCGGACCCTGCAGCAGACCTGCTGGCTGCCTTCCCTGCTTACCGGCCTGCCGACCCCGAGGAGATGGACGACTCGGACGCGGAGGCGGTCGAGGAAAGCCGGATAACGCGCCGCAGGGGGTGGAAGTGCATCCAGCGCTTCCTCAAGCGAGACCCATCGGAATGGCTGGGGCGCATGGGATCACTTCAGACCTGGCTGCGCTTCCTGTGTGCCGGGGGAGCTGATGCTCAACGCCTCCATCTGACGGTCCGTGATTTCATGGCCGAGAAGATGGGCGAGAGCCGCCGGCGTGCCGACGTCGCACAAAGTCGGGACATGTCGGAGAGCACGCGGGCGCTCCTCGCGGCGGAGCAGGAAGTCCGGCGCCTCGAAGGGCAAGCGGCAGAGAAGGAGGCCTTCGTCGCAACGTGTACCGAGCTTGTGGAGCAACTAGCAGCCCAGCTGGTTGACGCCCAGGTTCAGTTGACGGAGGCGGGCCAACAGATGGTCACACTCCAAGTCGAGCGGGAGCGTGCGCAGGCCAGGATCGACGAACTGCGTGCTGCGACCGCCGATGAGGAGAGGGCACGCAGAGAACGAGAAGCAGCTCTGGAGGCCGCCAGCCAAAGGGTAGCGGCATTAGAAAGACTTATCCAGCACGCTAATCCTTAAGGGCTTTGTTTTTTCCCCTCCCAGAACATTTACTTCCGCTACAAAATATTTAGATCCATTTGTATGAATCAATATATCCATCTGCGTCTTTTGGCTTAACATGCTCAACCACAATTCACTGTCTTGCGGGAGTGTTAACCAAGCATCAGGCATCCATAGCTGGGCCTGGATTGCTGGAGAAAAGAGGGAGGTCATTCCTAGGAAAGGAGACCTCAGGCCTAATCAATGTATCATCCCCCAACATGTTCCAACACACGAGCGGGACAACACTAGGGGCGTTGAGATTTTATCCGAACATAGGGAAATGAGCAAGGGTGAATCGCGTGTCCCGACCTCAGAAATCCACGACAGTCGGCCTTCCAGGAAATGCCCAAGACGGTAGGCGGACAGTGGATCGACCATAACAACTGCAAGAGACGGACCGAAGGTCATCATTCATATTGCAGGAGGCGGACCACATGTCATCATGAATACCGCTTTGGGGGTTCCTTCAGACACAAGGGTGGAAATCCGGGTCAAAAGAGCATGCGAAGCGTGAGGCGAAGTGATGCTTTGTTCGGACAGAATCCAACGCTCCCAAAATTGCGCCACCGTGGGGAAAGCGTGTTAGGCAGATGCACTAATCTGGCCGTGAATCACCCCAGTTCTTAGACAGCACCTCTTTGACGAGGAAACCGTCACTTCCCATCATTGCGATGGGGCATCCCGAGCTGAATCGGGGAGAATATCACAACTGCACCGCTCTACCCGAAGTCAGGCCAGACGGCCGGCGACAAGGAGGGGCGGGACTTAGCGATCCCTGAGGCTGGACCCGAGTCGAAATGCCCGGGCGTTCCTACGTACTCGATCAGGCTGGAGATCAAGCCACACGTAGTTCTGAAAGTGCAGTTTAGCGTCATGCAGGACGTAGAACCCCAATTAGGGAGATCTTAGTTTAAGGTCGTAGAGCTTGGACCAAAGGGGGAGATCTTAGTTTAAGGTCTTAGAGCTCGGACCATAGGGGAAGAGATCTTAGTTTAAGGTCTTAGAGCTCGGACCGTAGGGGAAGAGATCTTAGTTTAAGGTCTTAGAGCTCGGACCGTAGAAGATCTTCGTTTAAGGTCTTAGAGCTCGGACCGTAGGAGATCTTAGTTTAAGGTCTTAGTGCTCGGACCGTAGGAGATCTTAGTTTAAGGTCTTAGAGCTCGGACCGTAAGGGCCTCAAAGTACGCCACATCGCGGTCCTATCCCCTGGATGTGCGAAGATGCACTGAGGGATAGTGTCAAGAGTGTCCAGGTTCCGCCTGGTCAGAACGGGAGGTGGAAAATGTGAATCATGCGGCCATTCACTCGAGGACTGGGAGCACTGGCGTGACGATATGAGAGTACTGCCGACCGTGGCGGAAAAGCAGCATCAATATCGCACTAACCATTGATGGAATGAGGCAGCAAGCGAGCATCGACCGCTCGATCGCAGGATTCATATCGACTTGCTGCCCAAGTCCATTGGGGGCACCAGCCCGAGTCGGTGGGAGAGCACTGGGGCATTGTATCCGAACCGCTCACGGGGATCCCACCCAGGGCGTAGGCGATGGGTCCGAATGAAATGGAGCATGAAGCCTGAAAGGTGGAAGGAACCCGACCAAGCAGAACCTGACCCTCCCGGCAATAAACCAGAGTACTCTTGACACCGGTGGACCACTGCAAGGGGTCGAGGGACACGCCTTGAGGGTGACCCGAAGGCGGCGGACTCCCCAAGAGAAGGGGGAATCTTCAAGAGGTGGGGCTGGACCCGTAGTTTCAAACATCCGGGCGTTGCTACGTATCCCATAAGGATGGGAATCAAGCCATACGTAGTTCTTGAAGCGCGGCGCGACACAATCAGGCACCAGCACGGGGAAGAGTGCGGGTCTGACCCTCGCACACAAAAGAAGCGGCATTCGATATTTCTTGTTTGTCCTTAAAGGTGGGTGGTTTTTCTTTGTGCGGCGACATGCCTGTGATTAAGGAATCCCTGGCGTCGCCACAATAATCAAGCCATGAAAGGCATTGATAAATGGCGTGGTTATTAACCAGCGCCCCAACGTGAGTGTCCCCTGAGGAGAACATCACGATGCAGTGCCATTTCTCGTCGGGCGGCCAAGACGATCACAATTTACGGTCGTGTGGTAGGACCAGACAACACAGTTTAAGGTCGTGTGGTTTGGACCATGGAGGAATCCGCTTATTGCGATACGGCGGACCCAGCGGAGGCGGGAACATATCCCGGCCCTGCGGTCACGCACGATTCCGAGAGAAGGGTCTTGGGATAGGGGCCTGCGTATGTTCATCACCCGAGGGACAGAGATGCTAGCCTCCAGCCATGCTGTGCCCAGAACGCAATTGTTCGGACGACCCCTTCCTCCTCACGGGGACGAGGGTCCAGCTACGCATGGCCCTTAGGGAGGACATCCGCATATATCCTTGGTGCTCAGATCATGGGAGCCTCGAACGACATCATTACCCTGGTAGGTCTGCCTAACGTGTAGAGGTGTACTGGAGGTCAGTATGAAAAGAGTGTCGAGATTCCACTACAACGCACAAAGGCAGAGTGTGATGAGGACTGCGCAACCAATGTTCAGTGCCTGAAAGAGCCGACGTGGCGATCAAGGACGTTGCTGACCATATTCGCAACACAACATCCGATCGCGTCAGCCTAAGACGGGGCAAGCAAACGAGCATCAACCGCTCAAGCGCAGGATTCATATCGATTTGCGGCCCAAGACCCGCCGGTAAATCGACCCGGAGCGGTAGGAGAGCACTGAGGCATCGTACCAAAACCGCTAACGAGGATCCCTTTGGGGGAAGGCTCAAACAAGAGGAAGCGCGAGGCCCGACAAGCAACACAGGACTTGTCGGGATTGAATCTGACACTACGAGTCATAGGCCGAAGTACCCAAAGCATGTTACCAGATCACCGGGAAGGGTCGGAGGACTCGCCCTGAGAGCAACCAAAAGAGGGTAGATCCCCGTGATCAACCAAGAGACGGGGCTGGACCTGAAACACAAGCGTCCAGGCGGTCCTACGTATCCCATAAGGATGGGAATCAAGCCGTACGTAGTTCTTGAAGTGCAGTTTAACGTCATGTAGGACGATGAGGGGTGTGAGGTAGTTCCACACACGGGGGAGGCGTACATCGCGGCCAGTAGACCAACGTGAATGGGGACTCCCCCGCTCACGTCATACGCCTCACACAAAAAGGAGGGGAACTTGGGCCAGAGGCCCAGTGCGGGATAGAGATTCCCGGGAAATGGGGCTGGGCCTGAAACATGAATGTCCAGGCGGTCCTACGTATCCCACAAAGATGGGAATCAAGCCGCACGTAGTTCTTGAAAGGTAGTTTAACGTCATGCAGGACGATAAGAGAAAGAAGGGGGGAGCAGAAGGCATCCCCAAATGTGGGGGGCGTACAGCGTGACGAGCAAACCGACGTGAATGAGGGCATGGCCTCGCGTTCACCCCGTACGCCGCATACCCAGAGGCAACTGGGCCAAGGGCCCGAGATGGGATGGAAATTCCCAAAGGATGGGGCTGGGCCTGAAACATGAGTGTTCAGGCGGTCCTACGTATCCCATAAGGATGGGAATCAAGCCGCACGTAGTTCTTGAGGTGCAGTTTAGTGTCATGCGGGACGAAAATGCTGAACAGTTTAACGTCTTGTAGCTCAGACGAAGATGCTGAACAGTTTAACGTCTTGTAGCTCGGACGAAGATGCTGAACAGTTTAACGTCTTGTAGCTCGGACGAAGATGCTGAACAGTTTAACGTCTTGTAGCTCGGACGAAGATGCTGAACAGTTTAACGTCTTGTAGCTCGGACGAATGCAGTTTAACGTCGTGCAGGACGTAGATTCTCAGACAAAGTACTGCTTGAGGAACCTAGCGTTGGTGGGAGGAGTGACACGCTCACCATCCATAGTCGCTAGGGAGTACGCGCCATTGGGATAGACCTTGTGGACGACAAAAGGTCCCTCCCACTTGGTCTCCAACTTGGGCGGCTTCCTGCCGGGGATCATCGGTGCTCTTAGGGCCAACACTAGGTCACCCTGCAGGAAGGAGCGGAGGCGAACCTTCTTATTGAAAGCTCGAGCCATTCTGCTCTGATGCCTCTCCAAGTTGTGCAAAGCGCGAAGTCTATTCTCATCCAGTGCTTCCAACTCGACTAGACGGGCTTCAAAAGCTCTGTCCGGCGCTTGCTGGTCATAGACCGCAGTGCGCAAGGACGGTAACTGGATCTCGATGGGCAGGACGGCCTCAGCTCCATACACCAGGGAATAAGGGGTCATCTGGGTGGAATTGCGAGTTGTCGTCCGATAAGCCCAGAGGGCGTTGGGGAGCTTGTCTGGCCAACTCTTCTTGTTCTGAACAACCATCTTTTGCAGAATGTTAGAGAGGGTTTTGTTAAACGCCTCGATCTGTCCATTCGCCTGCGCATGATAGTGGGATGTATGGTTCGAGCGAATGTTATACTTGGCGTACAACTTCTTCAACTCGGCTGCTCGGAAATTGGTTCCGTTATCCGTGAGGATAGCGTGAGGCACTCCAAATCGATAGATGATGTTGGAGGTCACGAAGTCAGCGATCGAACAGGATTTGACCTCTCTGAGCGGAATCGCCTCTGCCCATTTGGAGAAGAAGTCCGTAGCGGTCAGAATGAACCGGCACTGGCGAGCCGTCGCTGGCGGGTAAGGTCCCACAACGTCCAGACCCCAGACTGCAAAGGGCCAGGAATACCTGGTGGTATGGAGGGGCTCCGGCGGCCGATGCACAAAGTTCGCATGGACCTGGCACGCATGGCACCTCCTGGCATACTCGATGCAGTCATGGATCATAGAGGGCCAGAAGTATCCCAACCTCCGAATCTGGTGGGACAGCTTCGGCCCAGTCTGGTGGGCGCCACATGAACCAGCATGAACCTCTTGCATGACTCGTGGGATCTCGACTCCCTGAAGGCAACGGAGGAGAACACCATCAAATCCGCGTCTATAGAGGATCTGCTCCAGGCCGGGACTACTCTGGAGGACAAAATGCGATGCGCGGCGTCGAACTCGCTCGCGCTCGGCCCGATCCGATGGAAGAATGCCATGTTGGAGGTACTCAACCAAAGGCGTCCTCCAATCAGGGGCTGATCCGACTGTCATATCTGGGGTACTCGGGGCTCCGGGCACAGGGGCAACCACGGTGAGATTACTTACCAATGGGCCGCGATCTTCCTTCGGGATAACGGGAGCGATGAGCCTGCGGCGCATCACGCGGACGATCAGGTTGTCCTGTTCAGGCTCCGCAAGTGACGCAGCAAGGCTGGCCAAAGCATCTGCTCGACCGTTCTGTGACCGGGGAATATGGACAACTTCAGGCCGAGAAGGGAATCGAGCCATCAGAAGGAGGGTGCACTCCAACAATGGCACAAGTTCCGGCTTCCTGACGACATAGTCGCCATTGATCTGCTTAACAACCAGCTCGGAGTCCCCTTTCACGCACAGACGGGGCACGTCGATCTCGAGAGCCAACTCGAGGCCGGTGATGAGGGCATGGTATTCCGTCTCATTGTTGGTACAGCCCTCTGACAACAGGAAAGAGTATGGCAGAACGGCTCGCTCCAGGGTAATAAAGACGATGCCCAAGCCCACTCTTTTGAGCTTAGGATTATCAAGTCTTCTACCGGTGGGGCTCCGGGAGGCACCGTCAAAGTGCATCTGCCAGCATGGATCGGCTCGATCAACCGAGAGAATGGTCTCATCAGGAAAGCCTAGATCCAGCGGCTGATCCGCGGAGGTCGGGTGAGCTGCCAGAAAGTCTGCCAATGCTTGCCCTTTGATGGCCTTCTGAGACACATACCTGATGTCGAACTGCTGGAGAATCACAGCCCACCGTGCTAGACGGCCAGTCAACATAGGCCGGCTCAGGATATATTTCAACGGGTCTACCCGAGAAACCAACTCTACCTCATGGTGCTGCAAGTAGTGTCGTAATTTCTGTACGGCAAATACGAGCGCCAGGCAGCTCTTCTCGATGGGGGAATACCTAACCTTCGCGTCGAGGAGCATGCGACTGAGGTAATAGAGGCTATTCTCTGTTCCCTCGTTGTTCTTCTGGGCGAGAAGGGCACCAAGGGACCGTTCCAGGGCGGTCACATAGAGGACCAGCGGCTTCCCGGATACAGGCGGCATCAGAACCGGAGGTTGAAGCAGATACTTCTTGATTTCCTCAAAAGCGGTCTGACACTCTTTATCCCATACATAGGTGACACCTTTCTTCATGAGCCGAGAAAAGGGCTTACACTTGCCGGCCAGATTCGCGATGAATCGGCGTATATAGGCTAAGTGGCCTTGGAACCCTTGCAGTTCCCGGATGTTACCCGGGGGAGGCATCTGGCTAATCGCCCTGATCTTCTCTGGGTCGATCTCAATACCCCGGTACCTTACCACAAATCCAAGGAACTTTCCGGAGGTGACCCCAAAGGCACACTTCAACGGGTTCATCTTCAGGCAGCGAGACCCGAGGAAGCCGAACACTTTCTCAAGATCTTTGAGATGGTTCTGACGCTGGCGCGATTTGACCACCAAGTCGTCGACGTAGCATTCCACTAGTGTGCCGAGGATTGGCTTGAATATGCGGTGCATCGCCCGTTGGTAGGTGGCACCTGCATTCTTCAGGCCGAAGGGCATGACCCGGTAGCAAAAGGTACATTGGGGGGGCCCTGAAGGCAGTGAACTCCTCATCCTCAGGGGCCATCCGGATTTGGTTGTATCCGGAGTATCCATCCATGAAGGAGAGGGCTTGGAACCCTGCCGTAGCGTCGATCAACAGCTCTGTCACTGGAAGGGGAAAGTCATCCTTCGGACAGTGGCGGTTGAGATCGCGGAAGTCGATACAGACTCTGATCTGTCCGTTCTTCTTCCTGACCGGCACAATGTTGGCCAACCATTTGGGGTACTGGACTTCCCTCACGAAGTTGGCTTTGATAAGCTTGTCAACTTCGGCCCCAACCATGGCACCGTGGGATGGGTGCATCTTCCTGGGAGGCTGCTTAAACCCGCGATGGTTCGCCGGGAGGCCAAGGCGGTGGACGGCTACCTGAGGATCTAGCCCCGGCATCTCGTCATAACCCCAAGCGAACACATCACGGTGCTGCCTGAGAAAGTCCACGTACTGCTGCCGCTCCTCAGAGGGCATGGCGGCACTGACCAATGTGGGTCTTGGATCGTCTTCGGTTCCAAGATTCACCTGTACTAACTCATCAACCGTGGCGGGGACGCCCTCCTCAAAGGCTGGGGGTGCATCTTCCACGTCCTCTCCACTCGGGGAGGGATCGTCCACGGGAGAGACTGCGTTGGAAACTGCGTTGGGGCTACCAGATCCTACTGGGCCGCTGGTGCTGGCACGGGCGGTCGCGGTCATCTCGTCGGGAGACTCGCGGGCCGTCGAGACCATGGCGACGTCCAACCGGTGAATCGGGAGGACGTAAGCGTCATCCAGACATGCCCAGGGATCACTTGCAACATCGACAGGCTCAACCTCACCTGCCAGGATCTGCTTGTCCTTGCTCTTATAATAGTCCGCGTCCAGATAACGGGCTTCACATGAGGCAAAAGGAGAGGCATCTCCCTGAAGCACGCCTACTCGACCATTAAGGGAGTATTTGAGGCATTGGTGGTATGATGAGGGAACCGCCACATGAAGGTGGAGCCATGGCCTGCCCATCAATGCGTTATACGCAGTGTCCTGAGAGACTACCATGAATTCGGTGTTGGCAACCAAGTCACCGAACTGGGTCTTCAAACGTATCTTGCCGACCGGGGTTTGCTCGGTGCGGTCATACCCCTGGATCCTGAGGTCGGAGGGGATCAAGTAATCCTCAGACAACCCCAATCTCCGGAGCGTCCGAGTCGGAATCAGGTTGATCCCAGATCCCGTGTCGACAAGACAGCGCCGGACTTCAAGGCCGTTGAACTGGCCAGTAACATACAGCGGACGAATGTGTCCCTGTATAGGAGGGTCTTCATCCTTACCAGAGAACGAGATAACTGCCTGACATTCGGCGTCCTCGATCGTTTCGGCGTGAAAGGCCTCTGCAGCCGCAACCTCTATCTCAAACTGGAGGGGGCTCTTCAGGGCTTCAGCGAGTGCCTCGCGCATCTCAGATGACATGCGCAGAGCCTCAAGGATGGAGAGCCTTGCTGGGATGTCGGCCAAGTGCTTCAGGACATCATACTTTTTGGCCAAGCGCGAGCCCCTGGTTGCAGGAGGTTGCTCTGCGGTTGGCGGTATGACGGGCCTTGCCGGTTGGATCGGAGACCGACTGGTACTTGGCGCATCTCGCTGTTCACCGGTCGCAGTCCGGGAAATGGTCACCGTACTGGGGTCAGGAGGCCGGGATGGACTCGTGGCAGGGTGGAGCTGATCGCGACGCGGCCGAGGCGATTCTGCCTGGTCCCACACCACAAACAGTGGCGGAGGCGAATCCGTCATCCCCGGATGGGGGGGCTGCGCACGCTGAGCTCGGCTTTGAGCCTGCTGCCTAGTCTCAGTGGCGTGCACGGCCTGGCTGGAGATACCAACGGCTGTGTCCCGGTGACTCCTGCTGTTGCGGCTCTTCCGACGGTGGCGACGACCGGGGACACTAGGGAGGTCCACCTGGTGTTCTTCAACGTCGGGAACTGAAAAGGGATTTACCAGCTCGACGGTATTAACCGAAGCATACCCTACACTTTCATCGGACGAATCATCCACCACCAGGCAGATCCGAGGGGGGATCCCCATCTCCGGGGGCATGAAATCGCCGAGAGTGCGGGATAGTGGCGGAACTGGCGGGGCGCGCTCTTCCTTCTTGCGCTGCCGCCGTTTGCTCCTCTTGGAAGAGGCAGGCTGGGATGATGACGCCGAAGCAGCACCCGCAGATTCTGGGGGCTCAGGCTGATTCAAGCGCGCACGGATGACTCCATGGGTGCGAATGATCGTCTTGCGGGCCATCCAGTTATTATACTTCTGGGACCCGCGGTCGGAGACCAGCTGCCATTCGTCCTCGTTGCCACTATCGTCATCTGATCCCACGAATACGCCTGCCACTTGTGCCGGAGCTGGGCCCAACCTGATTACATTGTTGTTAATCTGGTCTTGGAGCCAGTCATTAAACGCATAGCACCGCTGGATGGTGTGCCCCAGGGCTCGATGGTAAGGGCAGTAGCGGGGGTTATCCGTGAGATGTGCCTCCTCTGGCCTCCAGCACTCAGGAAATCGCACAATCCTCTACTCCAGGGCGCTCCGGAAATAACCGGGGACCTGTTCCTCGCGAAATGAGTACGTCAGGTATCGCGGGCCTCTGGGAGCGTGGTCTTGACGAGGGGCCGGAGGGGCCTGCCGAGGAGGTGGACCCTGATTATCTCGCCTGGGTTGTGGCGGTACATTACGCGGAGGGGCCGGCCGGTTCTGGGGCTGCCGCTACTGTGCCGGGAACTGAGCCCGTGGAGGCGGATTCCTGTGAGGCCGTTGGAGCTGGCGTGCACCCGTCGACCCGAGGGGATGGGCGCGCGCGGCCTGTGGTCCCGCATTCCCGCTTTCCAAAGGCGGGCGGCATCCGTCCCTTGTTCAGGGGCGTCTGCTCATTGATCGAAACCGGGATGATGGGATGTCGACTCCTCCTTCCTTGGACGTCTCCTCGGAACATGTCGCCTAATCCGGGTCTCCCTCATAGATTTAAGACATGCTCGTGAATCTCGTTCCCGGCACCATATCTTCATGGACACCGGTTAATTACGCTGCTTCCGCCCGGATGCTCCAAGGAGTCTGGTCGGGGCAGCAACCTGCGGTGAGGAGACCGGGTGGCTCTGGGTGTTGGGGGCGTGTATGTACACTGCGGCTCTGCATATCTCTCTTCCGTCCCTAGTAGGGCTTCTCGAAGGCGTGATGGCCTAAGGCATCCCGCACTGAGTGCGGGGAACTGTGTCACCTGAGGTTTTCCTCAGCTTCCCATGTTTAACACGGGGTGTGTCGCGAGTTTAACGTCCAGCGGGATCGGCATCGGACCGATCGACACAAGGAGTGGATCAGGTAACAGAACCCCTTGCGGGGAACCTCCGACGCTGGGGCCAGCACGTGGGCGGCTTCCCGGGTGAAGTGGAGTGGATTGAAGTGGCATGACCCCACCGGGATGTGGCGGCCCGGGTAAGGGTCAGTGTGGATGGTGGAGTGAAGAGCTTGGACCTCGTAGAGGCTTCCTACGTACCGCGCGTTAGCGCGGATCAAAGTCAACGTAGTTCGAATATACAGTTTAATGTCATGCTGGACGTTGGCAAGCCGACTCACAAGGGGATCGAGGCTGCCGGGCGGAGGATTGAACCGAACCACCTCGCACAGAGGGGGATGGAATGGCCGGGTGGATCACAGTTTCACGTCATGCTGGACGTTGGCAGGCCGACGCACGAAGGGGTCAAGGCCGCCAGGCGGAGGATTGAACCGAACCACCTCGCACAGAGGGGGATGGAACGACCGGGTGGATCACAGTTTCACGTCATGCTGGACGTTGGCAGGCCGACGCACGAAGGGGTCAAGGCCGCCGGGCGGAGGATTGAACTGAACCACCTCGCACAGAGGGGGATGGAACGGCCGGGTGGATCACAGTTTCACGTCATGCTGGACGTTGGCAGGCCGACGCACGAAGGGGTCAAGGCTGCCGGGCGGAGGATTGAACCGAACCACCTCGCACAGAGGGGGATGGAACGGCCGGGTGGATCACAGTTTCACGTCATGCTGGACGTTGGCAGGCCGACGCACGAAGGGGTCAAGGCCGCCGGGCGGAGGATTGAACCGAACCACCTCGCACAGAGGGGGATGGAACGGCCGGGTGGATCACAGTTTCACATCATGCTGGACGTTGGCAGGCCGACGCAGGAAGGGGTCAAGGCCGCCGGGCGGAGGATTGAACCGAACCACCTCGCACAGAGGGGGATGGAACGGCCGGGTGGATCACAGTTTCACGTCATGCTGGACGATGGCAGGAGAAATGGAAAAAGGGGCTGTGGGGAAGCACAGTGGAGATACACACGTGCGGTCCCCCACAAAGGCGGACTCATAGGTGAATCGACGCAAGTGTGGACCCAGGAAGGGTCCACTGATGGACGAACCGACGTAAATACGACTGGGACGACCAGGTGGTGGGCTTGAACCTCAGGGAGGTTTCCTACGTACCCTGTTTAGAAGACAGGGATCAAAGTCCACGTAGTTCATTCTGCCAGGACTTACGCACTAGGGCAGCCCGGATGCGGCAAAGCTCAGTTGGAAGGGACCTGGACCGAAAGTAGGAGACACCTCGATCCCAGTCACACCCTCTACTGGCTTCGGCAGTGGGGGAGCGCAAATGGAGATACACATGCGCAGCCCCCCACAAGAAACTTGGGGTTTGTAATACCCTGCCCCCGTAGGGAAAAGCTGCTCCCATTAAATCGTCCCTAAAGAGGGGCAATCCCGCCATCCCTGCAGAGACAAGCGGGTGGGGGCCACATCCAAACCGGGAGGGGGACCTTGCGTGCGAGGCACGGGATCCTGCGATGCGGACGGTTTAACGTCTTGCCGGACGAAGTACAGTTTAACGTCGTGTGTTGAGGACGAAGCGGACGGTTTAGCGTCTTTCCGGACGAAGTACAGTTTAACGTCGTGTGTTAAGGACGATATGCTAGGCAGTTTAACGTCTTGCAGTGCGGACGTGTGCAGTTTAACGTCGTGCGGGACGATATGCTAGGCAGTTTAACGTCTTGCAGTGCGGACGTGTGCAGTTTAACGTCGTGCGGGACGATATGCTAGGCAGTTTAACGTCTTGCAGCGCGGACGTGTGCAGTTTAACGTCGTGCGGGACGATATGCTAGGCAGTTTAACGTCTTGCAGTGAGGACGTGTGCAGTTAAACGTCGTGCGGGACGATGTGCTAGGCAGTTTAACGTCTTGCAGTGCGGACGTGTGCAGTTTAACGTCGTGCGGGACGATATGCTAGGCAGTTTAACGTCTTGCAGTGCGGACGTGTGCAGTTTAACGTCATGCAGGACGATATGCTGGGCAGTTTAACGTCTTGCAGTGCGGACGTGTGCAGTTTAACGCCGTGCGGGACGATATGCTGGGCAATTTAACGTCTTGCCGCGCGGACGTGTGCAGTTTAACGTCGTGCGGGACGATATGGTGCCGCTGAGGGGTCTGTGTCACTTCGCGCGAGCCTGGAGGGCCGCACGGGAAGACAACGCACGGTGCGGGTACCCGGAATGAGGATCATCGGGCTCCACGCGGGCGGATACCCTCAGGGGGTCAACGGGGGCGACCCTGGCAGATTGCGCGCAAAAGAGGAGCTTTGCGCGCAAAGCTGCGGATCGGCGCGCAAACGGGGCGGGCTGGCGCGCAATTGGGCCAGCGCCTTGCGCGCGGATGATAAAGATTGCGCGCACCGGGCTTCGGACAGCGCGCGGGGGCAACGGCTCATCCTTTAATGGATGGCCACTTGAAAGAAGGGGGTGCGCGCAATCGGGCCGGATTGCGCGCACCCCGGGGGGCAATTGCGCGCAAGAGGCTTCTTTTGCGCGCAAAGGCCTTAGGGTGAGTGTTTATTCAAAGGAAAGGAGCCAGGGGGGATTGCGCGCGAAGGCGGGCCCCGAGGCTCTCTTGCGCGAAAGAAATGAGGTTACCTGGAGTTCGACATTGCGCGCGGAAGGGGTTGAATTGCGCGCACGAGAGACCGGTCGACTTCCAGCAACCTTTAAAACTTTGGGGGTCGCCTTGTATTTATAGGCAACCCCGGGCGCGGAATCCAAGGCGCGAGCGCGAAAGTCTTCTCGCGGGCGCGGAATCGGGCCCGGCGCGCAAGGGAGTCGCGCGGGCCAGCGGCGCGCAAAAATGCGCGCCGTCCCTGCGCATTGCGCGCATCCCGGGGGTTTTGCGCGCGAATCTTCACCTTTGCACGCAGGCCTCTGAAATTCCGCGCAAGGCCTCCGGGCCCTCCGAAACGTGCTTCTGACTCCAAATATGACCTCGCTTTCCGCATCCGGAGCTTCGTTTGGGAACAACGGACTTTTCCGGCGTCTACACACACATTATTATTATTACACAACTCATTATAATTAAAATATATCACTGTTGGAGGGATATCTCTTACTAAATTCTTATATTGTTCATAAAACTTTTCTTTTTAGTCACAAGCCTTATGACCATACATACTGCAATTGTAACCATTTCCTATTCCTATAAAAATTACCTAAGGCTTACCTTTATATTCAGTAGTCTACTTCTTCTCTATTTATTTACTAATTAAAAAGTTATTATGCATTTCATTACAAGGAACATATATTTCCGAAAAATCCATATTAACATTCTCAGCATAATGAAAATGTTTCAAATAAATTTTCAATTCTCATGAGTCAAATTAAATTTATGAACATGGGTTCAATACTGAGTAAAATCTACTAAATTTAACTATCCAATATTGTAATGTTTTCTTAATATATGGCTACTAAATCATCATCTTTTTTCTTATATTCTACAAATTGTTTCTCTATTATGAGTATAAAACCATAGGGAAATATTTATCTATTAAAATATTCTTTTATGTATATCATTTTAGGTAATCAATATCATCTCTCTCTTGTTGTATTAAACAGAGCCCACATTTTATTTGAATAAAATTCAAAATTGTAAATGTAAATACTTACATTTTGATGTTTTAAACATCCTATGGCGTCAAATATATATTCCAAATCATTAATACATCATTTGGATACTACTCGATATGAGGTTCCACCGAAATCTGGAGGGTTTTATTTCATAAAATGCTCAACTATCAACATGTTTCACTATGAAAAATCTAGTTTATCTCTAACACGGATCCCAACACCATTTATATCCAATGTCAAGGGATCCTTCACTATAATAAGTTTGTCAGTTCCAATTTCAAATACTATAGGATGTGTATTTAGAATGATATTTTCCTGTTACTTTATCTTCCTTAATTCTTATTAGAAAAACCATTATGAATTGACATATATTAAATGAAGCAACATTATAATCTTTAAATACCATATAATTTAAATTAAACCACAATGTATAATTTCTCAAGTATATTATATTAACATTTTGATAACCTATTAAGTTATCTAAACATTTTTTCTAATAAAAAATATAATGTATCATCCTTAACATTACATAATATAGTGAATTTTGATTAGAATTTACATTCATGCATTCCCAAAGATCATTATGTTTTAGAGTTTTAGATAATTAAATCATTTATATTTCATATAAAATCCCAATATTACAAAGTGGACACCACCAATTAGTATTAATTTTTCCCACAATATACAATATTTAAAATTAAACACATTTTCCTTCACTGATAAATATTCATGATTTAAACTAGAATTGTCCTTTATTATAACTCACCTATAAATGATGCCATTTTTAGAAAAACATGAATGATGAAAAAATGATCAGTAAGGGAAATAAAATAAAGAATGATGTTATTCATGTCAAAAAAACGAAAACATATAATTTTTAATCTTTTTTAGAATATCCATTGAGTATATGAAATAATTTATATCCACATGAACCACACACACTTTTTTCTTAAAGAAATACTTGAAAACCCCCAAAAAATAAAATTAAAGTAGGAAAATCAGAGAATTATATTCCTAACTCGTGTAAGGAATAATTATGGCCAATTTTAATTCAATAGGATAAGTGTCCTCAATTAACATGCTCCTTTCATTTTTAGACAATGATCATTACCAAATGCATTTTTGAGTTATATCAGGCTCACCCAAAAAAAATGATATTTCAGGATTACCTATCATATAATTTGTATCTGTACCACCCAAAATCATCTATTATTTTAATGTACCATATTAAAAATAAACCATTTTAATCTTACATATTTTCATTTTAAATCCCTTAAAAACTATTTTAAATCCATATATAATGCATTTTTTACTTATTGAAATGCCACTTCCTTTTGAAAATAATTTTTTTGACCAAAAATACATACAATAAAAGGAATAAGAGATTTTATTTAAATAAAAAATAAATTATTAAAAAGTAATAAAAGATTCATTTAACTGTTATAGTTTATTGAAAATCTATTTATTTCATATATATTAAAATTGAACAATACCTTTTTCCTTTTGGAAAAAAAGACAAAATATTATTTTGGAAAATATTCATATTGAAAACATTTGAATGAAATTTAAAAGGGAAATAAATTTACATTTAAAATTCATTTTTTTCACTATAAATAAACCTATAAAAACTTCTAATAATACAGACAGATGAAAAATATTTTGAATAAATATCTACAACATTTAAAACATGGGTTTTAGTTAAGGTATCCCTTACCTCGAGTTCAACTCAAAATGGTCATTAATTATTTTCATAAATAATAAAATTATTTTAATTAATTAAATTCATAAGAATTTTTTTAATTATTATTATTTATATTATTATATTTATTACCATGTTATATGTAATTAAATAATCAATTTATTACACGTCAAATGTTTTGTTGATATTCGACTCACATGTTCAAAATGAATTTTCTACGTTGAATATGGTAAAAGTGATTATTCTTCCATTATATATAGAGTAATAATAATTAATTAATTATAAATATTATAAATATTTTATAACTAAAAAACAACTATGAAATATGATTATGAGAAATTACCTATGTTATAATCAAGATACAATAGTTCGTACAAACGCCAAATTAATATTTCCATTTTTTAAAGATCATGATGGTAAAAGGTATGTATTATTTTAAAATTATAAAATTATTATTATATAATAAATACCATATGAACATATATATATATATCATCTATGTTACTTGGTGAAGAAAAAAATCACATCACTTCGTGGGGGTGGTAGTTCATTCATATAAGTGAACAATGTTATTATTTTTATACCGATGAAAAGTTAAGAAAGTGGGTGACATAATTTCTTTCAAAACTTTTATGTATTACATTAATATTATATATATTAATTAAATGTATCATAATAAAAATATACATTGGATGGTTATGGAAAGTAAAACACATCGCATCATGGAGGTAATAATCCACAAGTACGCAAGAGTGATGTTTTCACATCCCATTGGATGGAAATGTGATTCAAAAGGTTTGTAATATAATAATAAAAATAGATAAGTATATGGAATTTAATTATTTTATTATTTAATCATGTTTAAATAATATTTTATGTATATAATAGAATAAATAAAAATAAAACATTCTCTTAAAAGAAACACATATTCATTGGACAACCTATTTCTTTAAAACATATGACTTATAAAGTAAGTATTATACCAAAAATAAGACTTCTAGATTGGGGGGATGTATTATAAAATGGAAATTTAGTAGGTATTGGCTATGATAAAGTTTTAAAATGTTATGGGTATGAGAGGAGAGGAAGCACTCTTTTATAATTTTGGGGTGGGGAATCCATGGAATTTATTATGTTATTAAATTAGTATAAATAAATATTATTGGTAAATATGATTAAAATAGATATAAATAGAATATAGTATGAGTAAGGGTCAAAATAATTTCATTAAATAATTTTTTTAGAAATTTAGATTATGTATTTACCGTTATCTCTTTTTTAACACCCATTAACCACTTTGAAAATTTTGAGATATCAATATTTTTTATTATTTAGGGGTTAATAAAGTTTATATGATGGTGGAGTTTACATAATATTTTAATATATAAATATTACATCATTTTAGATAATCATTAAATACATAATATTACAATACATTCTAGAAATGCAAAGTTTTATTGTGTATAGATACTAGATACACAATAGTGTTTTTCAAGAATAATCTTCTGCATTTCCCAAATAAAACTATTCTTAGGTATACCCTAAATAAATCCTTTAATATTAATATATGGAAGGGAAAATAATGGGGAGATCAGATTCTTAGTAAGGGTAAATATAATAGACTATAAATTATCAAACATGATAATAAGATTAGAAAATATGTATGATATCATGATCATAAATTACAATGTTTCTACCCAATATATCAAATATCCAAAAAATGAATCATGAAATAAATAATTACAATAATAATATAAAATATTCATAAGAGTTTGGAATCATCAATAATAAGTCATGATTCGTGTGTTCATAACATAGACATATGAATATGGAAAAAATATAAGATTATAAAATTGTGGACATGTATAAATAGTTATAGGTTCACTCATTATATGGAATAAGGACGTAATATACACTTATGGACATGAATATAGGTTCACACATAATATTATATACATGAAAACGAGGTAAATTCATAATATTATGGAAACATAAACTATATTCTTGTGTAAAATTTTAAACTTGAAATCTAGTTCACACATAACATATTTATTTCATTAGTTATCCATATTTACCAAAATAATTATAGAAATATATAATTTCATTCACACCAATCACATAATCAAAATCCATTTATATGTGTGACACAAGACCATAAATGAGTCATTATACATTACAATACATGGAAAGGAAACTGGTTTCACAAACATCTCATTATTATAATCATTAACCATTTTGAGAGAGAATAAGGTTGGTATCATTGGATAATATTCCTATTAAATTAGAATAAAAATCAAAAGATTCCATACTCTATGAAACTGAATTTAAAATATCAATTTCAATAATTCTAGAGGAAAATAATATTTTTCTTTGAAATCAATTCTTGAAAATCAAAAAATTCCTAAAAGAATAATCGAAAAATCATTATCTCAAAATAAACATGGAAAATTATAGGTAAATATACAAATAAATTAGTGGGAATAATGGAGATAAATTCCATTCATGATGTATATATTAAAACAAATATTATGTTCCTATTTTTAGTAAAAAAGTTCAATGAACATCATTTAGAAAACAAAAAGAAGAATCCTCTTAAAACATTTTGAAAAAAATCATATATTGGTGAAAATTAATTTAAAATAATATTAGTGAATAGTAAAAACATTCTTGAAAACGTTTTTTAGAAAACATGGAAATATTGGAAAAGATATTGATGTCTAGAGAGAGAGATATGGTATGTTTACATTAAAAATAATAATTTGATATGTCATGTAAATAAAGAAAGAAAAATAATATAAAAAAATAAATATTTAGAAATATATATAGTAGAATAAAAATATTGGTATTATTGAAAGTTAAATCATGAAATTTATTCATTCAAAACATAATCATAAACAATTTTTCTAAATAATGAGAATATAACATAAACCCACTATTGTTTTGGTATGTTTTGATTCATAATCCCTATGAAACAAAGAAAATTAGATTGATATTTATATCCCATAATTTTATTGAGAATAATATGAAAATGAATTATGTGAATTATATTCAACACATAAAGATACCTATAGAGAATATGGAATGTATCTCATAGAAATAAAAATGAGACGAAACCCCTTAAATCAAATAAGAATTACTTCAAATGTGATTCAAAATCATGTATCATAAATTTAAATTTCATTTTAATCTATTAAAAAGACATTAAAATACTTATAATATAATATAAAATACATTTATTTCATTTTAAAACCCACTTATTAATGAATATTTATTTAGATCATCATTTCACGGTGTTTACTGTTTTGTTATTCATGAGAATTTTTCTTTGGTAGTTATTATCATTATAATTGGATGATGGTTCCATCACATCCATGATATAAACCATGATATAAATATCATATATATTCAATATATATATATAAATATTTCCCCCCATAAAAATTATAGATAGAAAAATGAATTACACTATGGAGATAGTAGACCATACAGACACATGAATGTTGTTTTAAATTTTCGATAAATGAAATAATGATTTGTAAATATTAATTCAGAGTTATGAAATAATTATTATATAATTTTTATAGTTTTTATTTATAAAATATTACCTTATTACCATCCATTTAAATCATAAAAGAAAAAATTACCATCACGTCGTAGAGCTTGTAGTCAACACTTAAGCATGAACGACATTACTAGTTTCTAATATATTGTAATGAAAGAAGTTAGGTACGATATTATAACTAAAAAAGAATAATAATGTAAAAAATATCATATATATAACTAAAACACATTAGTATAACCATCCATAAAAAATGAAAATGGAAAATGGATTATACCACTATATTGAGGCGACAATATACACATACGCACATGCAATAGGTTCATTTTCCATTTGATGTAGTATAGGGTGGATATTAATGATTACTATTCCAACCTGATATTTTATTAAACAATTTATTCCGTTTAAAAAAAATATTTAATATTTTTATAATTTTATGTTTAAATAAACACTAATTTTATATTGAGTTACATGAAAAAATGAGTTTTCATTGTGTTATATGAATCCCCATGTCAATCTTGTGTTACACACAACCCTGGGTCATCTTGCATTTCACACAACACTAAGCTTTAACAAAACTAAAACATATTATTAACATCATTATTTAAAACAAGCTATTACAACCAAGCCATTTCACTTAGAGATAAGAATATTGATTACTAATTTTAAAAATATTAACATTAATTGATATATATAAATGAAAAATATTGATAAAAAGTACCTAATTTTTTATTGTGTCTTTATATGTTTCAACAATATGATTTTCTCTAAAGAATGACTTTTGTTTCTATTTTCTGACATTATTGAAATTATTTTTTGAAACTTTTATGAAATTAAATTTATAAAATAAACCTCATTTTTTAATCTATAACTTTAATATTAGCTTAGGGTGATTTGTTTCGATTTTCCCAGGAATGTTTCATTTTTTCATGAAAAGTGAAAATTATTGAATTTAAATTAATAACATTATTTTTGTTTAATATATTTATAAAGATAAATTATATTAAAAATTGTTTTTAAATTATTATTTGTTCAATTATACATATATTAATTAAATTTATATCATTTTAATCATATTCATATTAAATTTAGACATAATAATCTTGTAAAATTTTGAACATTTTCACTCTAAAAATCCTCTTTCTCGTCATGACTATGTGATAAATTTAAAATTATTTTTTAGTCTAATTATGTGAATTGAAGATTAAAACATTGATTATATATTTTAAATCCTCAAAATTTATAATTTATATTAAGGTCAACTAAATTTTTAACCAAAATTAATAGTGAATGCTGTAAAAATTAGTGATCATTGTTAAAGTAAAAATTGGTTAACCAGGGGATAAACTAGAGGTATAACAGTTAAAATGACCTAAAATACTATTTTATTTTTAATTAAATGGATTAGTTTTATCAGGGACTTCAAATTATCAAAAATATGTCAATTATTTTACACTTTACATCGATTGTGACCCATATATTAAGTACAGTAAAGAAAATAAAAAATATACTTTTCTTACATTCAATATCTATAAATAATTGTGATAGGGGAAGAAATATAGGTTTAATTATAAATTTTATTCTGAATGATAAATATTTTTTTATATCATAATAATTTATTTTTATTTTTTATATATTAATTAATTTTTTTTAATTCTTAATAAAATTCAATGTTTTAATTATTTAGAAAATAATTAACCTAAATAAATGATATAAAAAAATATTAATTGTGAAGTAAATTGAATGAATTATTGTCTTACAGTAATATTTTAGATGAATATATCATGTTACATGGGTTTAAAAATAATATATTCTACTTACATAATTTTATTTATAATTTATAATTTCAAAATAATTGAATAATGATCAATTAGACATTAATATTATTTTATACTAAATGATATTTTAAACAATGATTTAAAATTTCATTTAAAAAACATTATTCTTACAATTATTTTTAAATAACAAATAATTATCCAAAATGTTTCATTTTAGGACCATTTTTTGAATTATAATGAATATATTCAACGTTAAACAGTAGATACTAATTTAACATTGTTAATGTTAAATTAGTGTTTTTTTCATGTTACATGCACTAATGATAAAATTAAATAACAAAAAACATAGGATTTTTATTATTCACATTAGAATTAATATCTAAAATTACTAGTTAAAATTTAAATAATAAGTATTAATTTATTTTACTCTTAAAGGATAAATTACTGATGTTACAACACTTGTAATCACAATGAAACACTAAAATGATAAAAAAACATAGAATTTATATAATGAAATTTCTAAAATAAGTTAGGGTGGTGCCTAAAAGGTAAAATACATAATAATATATCAATATAATAGGGTTTGAAACCTAGATCCCCCTATGTAGTGGCGACGTAGGCTTGACCGGGGCAGGAAATGACGTAGGCATGATGCACGCAAGGGGTATAGAACCCCGGACATGCTGATGAAATTATGGCCTTTGGTCCATAAAAACGAAATTTTATTTGGTTTATCAAATTTTGGGTCTATAGTACCTTAATATAGGAAAAATTTCAGAAATATGGGTGGGTTAACCCTAAGGGGGATATGACCGTTCATTCTGACCACTATGAGTGTGTTTGAATGTAATTGTTTCCTTAAGAACCTAATATATTTAAATTAAATGTTTAAAAAATGTGTTTTTTTATATTTTGGATGTTTATATTGACCATATAATCTCTATAAAAATTTAATTATTATATTTGGATCCAATTGAGTTAATAATGACCTCCCAATAGTGAATACTTTTGAGTATTTATAAGAACACCACTCCTACTCAACTATAAAAGGGAACTCAATATCCGTAGTTGTTCATAACTCTCAAGGAATTTCAATTGAAAAACCTCTACCAGAATAATCTATAAACTTCCCTCTTATCATAGAATAATTGTTTTGGGATGAAATATAACATAGGAAGGATTTATTTAAAACCAGAGAAAATACCTGAAGAAGAGGTAATATTCTTTAATAAGAATCTCTATTTTATTTTTTACTTCCACCCCCATTAAAAATTTATTGTACCGTAACTATATAAAAATAGTATTATATTACATATAATTATATTTTGTGATGTTTTGGTTAATTACTACAACCGAACACAATTCTATCAAATGGGTTATGAAATCATCATTTGTGTGTATAGTGGGCTAACGCCTCACAAACTGATGTCTAGCGTTTTTATATTACCTCCGTTAATGGTTGGTAATAATGGAAGATTTATAGTTTGTATATGATATAAATTATATTTATAATGTTAATATTATTTTGGAAATATTATATCACATATACCTTTATGCTTTCCATTTTATGGGAATATGGTAACATCGTTCGTGTGTATGACGGACTACTACCTCGTGAAGCGATGTGATTCATTCATGATTTACATGTAATGTATTAAGGATGAGATTAATAAAAATATGTTATATATATGGGAAACAATTGATAATATAATTATATATATATATATCATTTACTTTTATTTCTTTTAATATTATATGAAAATGGAAACAATGTTCATGTGTACGTATGACCAACCATCTCCATGAATGATGTGTATCATTACTTATGTCAATATATTATGGTTTACTATAAATAAATATATAATGAATATATATGGTATTTATATCATTTTTTATATTATGGAGATGATGAAACCAATATCAATGTAATCGGACCCAAAAAATAAGAAGTCAAAAAATAAATATGAAAAACAAAACAGTTTATACCTGAAACGTAAATTTAATATGGAATTGATAATAAAAGGGTAATAAAAGGTTATATAAAAATAATATATGGTATAATATATATGAATATGGTTATACAATATATTTAAAATAATCTTGTATTTATTATACATGATCTTTTAATGATTACGACAAATGTTAAGACTGGAGGTAAGGGATTTGCATGTCACTATTATTTTTCTGTGAGTCACATGCCAAGATCATCAAATTTTTATTTTATGTAGTGTATATTATACCCATGAATGATTATTACTATTTTTTATACAAAATTATTTATACTTACACATCTCTTTTAGGATCTCTCTTTCATGTGTTATACTATTATGGAGTTATCAAATTAGTAATGGATACTTTTTCCTTGATTTTCTTTCTTTGAGATTTACATTATGTTATGCATCTATATTTTTTATTTTGTGTAAATACAACCCTAATGACATGTAATATCATGAAATCTTTAATCCTCATTATATTTTATTTTCCATTTTATGTAATTCCTTCACGGGGTCTATGACTTATTGTTATCGATGTTGTAAAGATTTTATGTTACAATATCATCATTTATCAAAATTGTTTATGTTTATGTATCCAATGATGAAATATCATGTTATAAATCTACAAAATTATCTTTCATTTTCTTATAATATGGTTATTCATTATATATTCATGTAATTTTACCATTTTCCCACTCATTGGTACAAAACAAATAATTAAGAAAATATTATAAATAAAATATGACTTTATTTCTCTATTCGTTTAGAAATATGTTTTCTTCCAAAACCATGTTTTCTAAAAAAGTTATCAAATATTTTTTAAATGATATTTTTAATAACTTTTAAATAAATAATTTTCATAATATTTTAGTTATAAAAAGTGTTTTTAATTATTTTCAAAACATCTTATATAATATTTAAAAGCTATTTTCAAAGAAAATGGATTTTAAAACGTTTTATATTTTAAAAATTGTTTTTAAAATTAGAAAGGATATTTTCATGAATAATTTTCTAAAAGATATTTCATTATTATTTCCCATCTAAGAAGGCAACCATTGGTTTTACTCAAGAATATCATTTTTATTCTTTCATTGAATTGTTAACATTTTTATGTCATAGTATTAATGAAACTTGTTTCTCTTCCAAAAGATATACCATGATAAAAAATCTTAGGAATCTCCCTTATTTTCACAGGTTATGATATGATGAAATTATTATAAAACCAATCTATTTTCATAATTTTATCATAGGATGAAATGTTTTTTTTCCCATTTCATTTCATGGGTTATAATATAAAGTATGTTTTATGATCTTATGGAACACATATGTATGATTTTATTATATGAAGGGTGGGACCTATATCTCCATCCAATTCATTGTGTAATTGTTTATATCTCATGAGAAAAATATGGGGTAAATTTCGATGAGATTGATCCACTATGGTATATAGGTGTGTATTGATCCACTATGGGAAAAAGTGTGTCATGATCCAATATGGGAATCCTATGTGTCCTAATCCACTATAAGAAATAGGTTCGTCTGGATCCACTATATTGATGTACATGGTATTTAACCTCGAAACATGAAATGGGTTTTTTCTATATTTTCAATGGATACAGACATTTATGAAATGATATTATGGTTCATGGTTGATATATGATGATTTATCACCCTTATGGTCCTTATTTTAAAAAATGATAAGTTTTATGCCATGTATCATGATAATGATAAATGTTAGGTTGGGTATGAACATATTAAGTTATGATCACGATGAAATACCCTTATTATTATCTCATACTTTCATATTAACATTGATTGATACATATTATGTCTACCCTTACTGAGCATTTGAGATCATAATTTCTCACGATTCATTTCTCTATGTTTTGATGAAATATTTTATGTAGGGTATGTATATAAAGAGTAATAAATGTGAAGATCATTGTGGGAAACACTGATTATCATTCACTATATAAGAATACTATTTTACATGTTTCTAAAGGAACTAAACTATTATGGTCCTTGGTCAGGTGTTTGTGTAATGTAATGAATAATTATCATTTTTTAACATTCATATATGAGAATTATAGGTCTCTATTGTTGGTATCAAAGGATATGTTTAGTTCAAATTTGGAAAAACATTGATAATAATATATTGTGATAAATGGAAATATTTCTGAAAATTTGTCTTGGAATGTCTCTAAGAATGTGTCTATAAATGACTTAAAGTATAATAAAACCTCCTAGAATTCTGTTAAAAGATAGAGTGGGTCATTTTCAAGAAATTATATCCCTATATGGATACTAAAAGGTGATTTTTCTATATAACAAATGTACCTTGGAGTAAAACCCCCTAAAACATTGTATTGAGCAAGACACGATCTAGAACTAGTGATTGAAAATGGGCCTTGCTGAACCCCTGGCTATAAACTCTTGTACAAACTCTTTATAAACCATCATGATTGATTTAAATATATGATTAATTTTAATAAACTAAAACAAAAAAGGTTTCATAGATTAAAAATGAGGTATTATTATTTAGATACAATATAAGTAAGTTTTCATGATTATGTGGTTTTACACTATGATTAGTGTTTCACATTGTTTTTTTAGTTTTAGTAGCTAGATTTAACTAGAAAGAACCATTTTATCATTGAATATGATTTAAAATTCAATTATTATGTGTAAAAAAAATTGGATGATGAATGTAGTGAAATATAATGTGATTATTCATAATAATCATTCGCAATATAAGATTAACAATGTGAAATTTAGTGTGATTCCCGACACATAGAATCATATGAGGATTGGATTTTATTAATTATCATATAGTAATTAACATATAATAAATAAGACTATACATACTACATGTTAATAATGTGGGAATAAAATGATAAAGGAATATCTAAAATAGAGGGGAAGATGTTTCATGTGTCGAAAAAGGAGTCACACAGTGAAAGTTTTCAAGGAGTTCAATGTATTCTCTAGGATGGACTTGTGAACTACCTAATTAAATTCCATGACTGAGAATTAACTTTTAGACCAAAGAAGTAGCTATTACATGCCAATCATTGAAGTTAAAGGATTGAAGATTTTATTTTCCATGATTTAAGAATCATGAAGTGTAAAATATATAAGTATTTTTCAGTATAACATTTCATTAAAGTTTTATAGAACATGTAGAATGGTATTGATTACCTAGAAAAGAAAATTTATGGATTGGATATATTTTATGGAAAACACATGATTAATAGATGTTAACCATTAATATGTTCTTAATATTACAAAAATTATGTTTCAGTAGGATAAATATATAATTTATTTAGATAAAATCACTAGGATTTTACTAATATCATTAGAATAGATTAATGATTTATTGATATGGTGTTTTACACCATCATTGAGAGTGTTTACAGTAATATATCTAATAATCAGTGTAATTAATATAGTAACATATATATATTCAATTAGTTTTTATGGTAACTTAGTTTATTACCACCTTTCAATATAATTAATAATGAAGGTACTCACATTTTTAGTGTTTCAACTTTAAGAGATACTATATTATACATGGTGGATGTATTTAAAGATTTTTTTAGGATTTTTGAAACCTTTTTTAATGTTTTGTATTTTCATCTTTTTTAAAGTTAAAAATTTCAAGAATTTAGGAAGAGGTTTATGTTGAATTTTTTTATATATTAATGTATTATTTCACCATTTGAAGATTTATGAATAAATTTTTCCATCGATTTTGTTTTGCTAATAAGTAAATATATACATAATCAGTAATCATTATATTTTCAGATCATATGATTTGTTTGTGGTTTAGGAAAAAAACTCCACCTTAATTTCTCTGGGTAAGAGATGAAGTGGAATTTGATCAAGGAACAACCCAAGGGTGATATTTTATTTATTAAAAGGACATAAATTAGATATGTATATATTATCTTGAAAGTTATTCAACTTTAAGAAAATGATATTGGAAAAAATGTTATACTAGTACCATAATTTCTAATGAATCTGGTAGTCCTTTAGATCATAAAAAATATATGGTTTTGGGCTTTTTTACTTTTACTTGATCACTAAATTTCTTTTGGTGAGTTATCCTTATCACTCTCTAAAATTATTTATTCTTTTCTTCCATGTCCAAATATTTACTTTCCACCCATGCCCATCAATATAGAAACCCAGTTTTCAGTTAATTTGGGAAATCATTATGCTTCCAAATTTCAATTTTAATGGAAGTATAATGATTAATATTTATGATGTGGGTTTATATGAAGTAATATTGAAATGATAAAATTTGGACGACCAAGATGAATTTTGAGGGAAAAACTCATTTTAAGGTCAGTAGAATGTAGCACCCAAAGATTTTGTGATGTATTATTTTCTATTTTTCCAATATATTTAATCATTTTAATATTTTAATTTACCTGAAACAATGATTTTAGATTTATCTAAAAAAATGAGTTTTTATTTTGTTATATTAAACACCAATTCAAGCTTTCATTACAAGAACCCTTGGGTTTCTTGTGTTGCACAAAACACTGAGTTTTAAAAACATCATGATATATTATTAATATAGTCATTTAACCAAGATTGGTATAACATAGCTATTAAAAATATTGATAATAATATTAATAATTAATTTTTAAATATTTTATTTCATGGTTTCAAATAAATGAAACATATTGATATTTTTTTACATTTTTGATAAATTTTATATATGTTTCAAAAATAATATTTTCTCAAAAAAGGTTTTTTATTTATACTAATGAAAAATAATGAAATTAACTTTTGAAACATTTTCAAAATTAAATATTGAATTCAAAATTTTAAAATTATCGTAATGAACATTTTTGGGATATTTGTAAAATTTATCATTTTTGATGAATAGTGAAAAATAATTTCATTTATTTTAATTAAAAATTTAGATTATATTTTAAATTATTTTTAAAGTATAATTAGTCTAATTATACATCTTTTATTATAAATTTAGGTTATTTTATGCATTTTCATATTTAATTTTTATATAAAAACTTTGTAATCATTTGACCATTTTCACTAAACAAACCCATTTTTTATCACATCTAGTTTATTATTTTTTAAATAAGTTTTTTTTTCACTTATATGAGTTAAATTTGGAAAAATAGATCCCATAATAATTATAATAATTTATAATTTATAATTTATATTATTTTCAAAATCATTTTGTCCAAAATGAATAGTCACTACAATAAAAATTAATTACCGTGGATGATGTAAAAATGAGTTCACTAATAGTTAAACTAGAATGATAAGATGAAAATGAACTAAAATATTATATTAATTTTATTTATAATGTTTATTTAGATCATTTACATTAAATTATTTTAAATATGGAAATTACTTGCCACTTTTATTTGTTGGTGACCCATATAATAAGTTAAGTAAAGAAAACTTTAAAAACAATATTTTTCTTAGTTTTAATTTTTATAAAGATTTAAGATAAAGAAAAAAACAGCCTAAGTCATGTAATTAATGTTATTTTGATTTATAAATTATTTTTTTACATGATGATAATTTATTAATAATTTTCTATACAAAAATTAATTACATTGAATGGTTAAGAAACAACAACACAATAATTATTTTGATAATAATTATGAGAAATAAATGATAGAAAAAAATATTTAAAGTGAAGTAAATGGAATAAATTACTATATTTAATTAATTTTTAATATTAATATATCATTTTAGAAAGGTTTTAGAATAATATATTATAATTACATCATTTTAATGATAATTTTATATTAATTTATGTGAATAATGTTAAAATGGAAATTAGTGTTATCTTATAATAAATGATATATTATTAAATAATTTAAAATAATAAAAATACTATATTATACCATGTAAATTTTAAAATTTATAAAATAATAATTATATTTAATTAATGATACAATCATTCTAATATAATTACTATATTTATTACTAAAGAGTAAAAACCCAGTTAGTACGGTTAAGGGTAAAGTGGTATTTTTTCACGTTATATGCGCTTATATTGAAATTAATTTCCCACCAACATATGATTTTTATTTTATAAATTAGATTTAATATTTATAATAAGTTGTTGAAAATTATATTGTATGTATAATTTTATATTATTCTTAACGGATTAATTAATAACGATAGAAAACCAGTTAGCATAATGAATAACCAACATGATAAAAATAATGAAATTTAGAATTTAATTAATGAAATGTTTTAACAATGTATATCATTATGAGTTGTAGGTTTTTGTAAACCATATAGTCTTTATAAACATTTATTATGTTTATTGTTATCCACTTCATGTAATAATGACCCCCCACTAGTGAATTTTTTTGAGTATTTATAAGAATGCCACTCATTCTAAACTATAAAAGGGAACACACTCTACACACTTATTCACAAATATCAAGCCATATATATCTATAATGGTATACCAATATAACTTATAAGATTACCTCCCCTCAACCTATAAGACCTAGTTTTTTAATAAATACAACCTAGTAAGGGTTTAGCGAAACCCAACAAGAATACCGAAAGAGGAGGTAATGTTCTTCCACAAGAATATCTATTTCATTTATTACTCCACCATTTTAATTTTAATTATAACAGATTATAAAAAAACATAATAATCTTACATATGTTGATCTTTTATTATGTTAAGGTTATTAACTACAATGACACATAGTTCTATCAGATGGGGTATGCAATCATCATTCGTGTGTTTGGCGGACTACAGCCCTGCAAAAAAATGTCTTTTGTTTTTCCATCATTACCTTTCATATTTTGGAATAATGAAACATTAATAGTTTATATATTTTATACATGATATTAAAAAAATTATCATTATTATTAAAATATTATATCACACCTAACTAGTTTTTTTCATTTTTTGGGAATATGACAACATCATTTGTGTATACAATGGACTTCCAGCTCGTGAAGCGATGCGATTCATTCCCAATTTTTATATAATGTATTAAATAAGGTTTTATTAAAAATATGTGATATATATTCCATAAAAATTATACTGTAATAATAATAATATATTTATGTATATCATTTACTTTTTTTCAATATGATAATAAAATGAAAAAATGTTAATGTGTTTGTATAACATACCATCTCTATGAACAATTTATATGATTTCCTATCACAAAATAGTATGGATTAATATAAATACATATATACTAAATATATATTATATTTATATGATGTTTTAAATTTTTTATATTATGAAAGCAGCATTTATATATGAGGACCAAAAAAATAAGAATCCAAATAATATGATAAAAAATAAAGCAACTCTTACCTGAAGCACAACATTAACATGGAATTATTAATTTACTAGAAATGTAAGGTAATAAAAAAAATATACAGTAATGTATATTTGATTTTTTATCATCAATATAATTATAATAAACATATATTTATTTTATAGGATGTTTGAATGTGTAGTATGGAAGTCACAATTTACGGTAAGAGAGTTCTGTATGACTTTTAATTTTCTATGAGACACAGGTCATTATCACCACATGTTTCCATTTTGTGGTGTATATAAAAACAATGAATTTGTATTATTGTTTTTATACTTATTATTATTTATATTTTCAAATCCATTTAAGTATACCATTTTATGGGATTTATGGTTCAAAAATTAACAAACAAGTATTATATTTTTGTCCTAATATGCCATCTTTGAGACATATATTATGTTGCACACCAATATTACCCCACGAGGTGTAAATACTACCAATTTGACATGTATTATAATTAATTAATTTTTCTTCCTGATATTATTTGTTCTATTTTATGTTTTACTTCATTGATATTTTGATTTAATGTTACTGAAGTGGTAAATATTTTATTTTCCAATCTCATTATTTATCATTATTATTTAGGATTAAGTATATATTCTTGCAATATCATGTTCTACCTCTATATAATTATAATAAATTTTATTCACCTTTGGTTATTTATGATATCTTCAGGTAATGGTACCATTTTAAATTATTTGGTACATAAGATTTCTAATAAAATGTTAGTAAGAAAATATGAATTTCTTTCACTCTTCAGTCAGAAATCTGTTTTCTTCAAAAACCATGTTTTCTAAAATTGTTTTCAAAGATGTATTTAAATGATATTTTCATTTCATTTACATGGAAAAATTATTGATTTTTTTAATAATCTTTCTAAAGATATTTTCAATACATCATTCATTTATTTTTATCGATATTTTCTAAAAAATATGATTTCAAAAAAATTTATGATTTTAAGATAAACATTAAATGATGAAAAAATATTTTCCTCAAGAAATGTTTTAAATGATATTTCAGAATTATTTTCCTTCTAAGATGACATATATTGGTGTTACCCAAGAATACCATTCATATTCTTTACCGGAATAGTTTATGTTTCGATAATATTTATACCATAATCAAATGATTATAAACCTTCTTCTTTTCAATGGTTATTATATAATGAAATGATTATAAAACCTTTCACTTTTACATATGTTATGATATGATGAAAATTATATGATACCAATTTCATTTGATGGGTTTTGATATGTTGAATGTTTTATGATATTATGGAAATCATATGAATTATTTCATTATGTAATGGGTGGGACCTATATCTCCATAAAATTCATCGGGTAATGATTTATATCTCATGAGATAAAAACGGGGAAAGGTGTTTGGGCCTGATCTACTAGGGAAAAAAGTTGTGTCATAAACTACTATCGGAAACATGTTTATCATAATTCATTATGGGAAGTTGGTGTGTACAGATCCACTATGGGAAATTTGAATGCCTTGATCAACTATGTTAATGGGATTAATAGTTAATCTAGACACATGAAATGTTTTTTATCTATATTTATGGTGGAGAAAAGCATTTATGACATGATATTATGGTCCATGATTTATTTGTGATGATTTATAATATTAATGGGACATGTTTTAAAAAATGATAATGTTTTATGACATTTATAATATTTGTGATCTATGATAGGTTGGATATGAACATTTTTAGTTATTTCCACGATAACTCACCCTTATTATTATCTCATGATTTCATATTATCATTGATTTATATCTATTATGTTTAACCATACTAAACATCTGAGATCACACATTCTTATGTTTCTATTACCTAGGTTATGATGAATGATTTTATATAGGGTATATCTATAAAGAGTACTAAATGGGATGATCATTGTGGGATCCATTTAAGATCTTTTACCAGATAAGATTATTATCTACGTTGTTTCCAACTTCACTAAAAAAATTGATGGCCTTGGGCTTGTGTTTTTGCAATTTAATGAATATACACCCAAATTGATATAATATTCATTTATGAGAAGCCCGAGTCATAATAATTACATAATAATGATAAAATTTATTTATATTTAAAATAATTAAGTTATTGTTTCATAATTAATAACATAGATTAATATGAGGTATAAGAAGAAATAAATTGAAAGAGGTATGTTAAGATAATTACCTCTTCTTTGTTAGGTATCCTTCTGATCATTTCTTAAGTACCCTTAGAATGGTCTGTTTAGTGAAATAAAACATATAAATTAGTGTTAGGAAAGTATAGAAGAGAATTGGGTAGGTTTTTATTGAGAAAAATATCTATAATTAGTGTAATTGAAATAGATAAGTAGTGTCCTTTTATAAGAGAGGGAAACGACCAACATGGAATTTAAAAAAAATATTAAAATATAATTATATCATTATCAAGAAAAATTATTCCATATGGAAATATATTCTAGGAAGAATAGAATAATGTCTATATATACATATCCAATGAAACTAAGATAGTTCTTTGTGTCATTTTAATTCTTATATTTTAGTCAAAACCTGTGGTTAATCAATTTTAACATTATTTTTTGTAACAAAAATTTCAATCTTAATGGTTTATTAATTTACTTATAAGTCTAAAATTAACATATTAATGGAAATGGGATTAAATAAAATACAATTATCCATCCTAATTTTCTAATTTGAAATATTTTATGTTTTTTATGTAATTTAATTAAAAATATTGTTGCATGAGATATCATTAATGAAATTCTTGGAGTATTCATTTACTTTGACTCTAATGTCCAGAAAATAGTTTTGAAATTAAAATATAAACCATTTAAACATCAAATATATTTTATATTTATCCTCAAAATTTTATTAGTATAAAAATTCATCCATATTTAATTATTTAATATATTTTTGAAAGTATTTATTTTTATTTTTCTTTTAATTGAACAAATACTGTGTTGGCATTTCGTAATAATTTTATGTAATTATTCATCCCATAAAAATTGAAAATAAATATCCATGAAAAAAATAATTATTATTTTAGAAATTCATTTAGAAATATACTTATTGTCTTTTTATCCTTATGAAAATTATATAGAGATATTAATATCTATAGAGTTACATTTTGTAATTTCCATTACTTAAAATAATATAAATATTATTATCACGATAAAATGAAACAAAAAATCCATATATTAAAATTTTTGTCATCTATGATTGAATTTATTACATCCAATGAAAAAATGGAATGTGATGGGTCAATTTTTAGACCTTATATCATGGTTTTAACCCTGTTTCATCCATTTAGACTTTACCATCGTGATAAATAATTATTACTATTATTATTCATAGGGATGAAAAAATACATATTTATCAAATTTTAACCATAGGATTCCAAATATAGTATCAATATATAATGATTAAATCTACATAACTGGTATATATCAATTTTGGTATAAATTCGTATAACTCGATGAAAAACTATTTTTAAAATAAAAGTGTATTCAAGAATAACAATAAACTTATATAAAAAGCTTAAATATTATTGATGAAAATATAATTAATAATATTTTTATGAATTAAATAGATCAGTTTTTGCTTTAAAAATAAATCAAAATTATAAAATTACTTCTAAATTTTATTGTTTAAGGAAAAGAAATGAAAATATTTTAAAAATTGGTATTCTTCATCATTCACTAAAAATTAAATTACGCATACAAATATTATATTTCCACCCAAGTGAATGCTGATATTATAATTTTAAAAGTGTAGTTTATATAATAAAATTATTTTTCTAAAACATGCATAACTTTATTATAATTTATACACAAAAAAAGAAAAAATGATTTTTAAATAAAATCTCTTTTAAGAATAAATGACTAATAAAAATTGAGTTATTATTTCATAATAATTTATTGATACATATGTATTGAGTAACACAATTATAAATATATTTTAATAATAAAGTTACTCATAATCATACTCGCTAATTAAAATACTATGTTATAATTCTCTAGTTATATAATAATATTGTATAATATATATCAAATTTCATTAAACTAAATGTTTCTTTCTAAGAAAGATACCAAGCTTATTATTATTTTAAAATAAATTTTGGGGGTGTTAAATTCACCCCAATATAAATAGATTTCACCCCCATGATTTTTTCTCAGATATCAATGGTCAAATATTTGAATATTCCTTTATTAAAAAACCACAATGTATTGAGGGATAATACAACTTCTTTTAGAAAGGGATAGTAGGAAACATGATGGTTACCGAAAATAAAAGATAGTTATGTTTGTAGAGGATTGAATTAGTGGGAAGAAACATTATAGATATGATGTATAAAACTACTTTCCAGGGGATAATAAAGAGTGATAGATAACATGGTAATGAGAACGTTAATTCCCAGAAACAATAAATATTTTATGGGAGAAAAGATCATAGATTCATTGAAAATGAAGGTAAAAGTATTATATTAATATTTAAATATCCTTTTCATTAAATGGAAGTATTATTTTACTATCAATATATAGAATATGAAAAAATTTAATTACTGGATTTACTTCCATTTTATAAGCACAATTTTATCCTTTGGTTGTATATTGATGAATTTTCATATCCTATATTTCTCCAATAAATGAATATTCAAGAAGAATTGTTCATTACAGAAGCACTAAATTAACATTTAATTGATCATATGATCCATTAAAGAATATAAAGTAATTTTATTTATCTATAGATTTCATAAAAATGAAAATGGAATGAATATGTTATCCAATATTGATAAATATAATAAATTGATCTCTAAAACCTCAACAATCACACCCATAATTCAAATTAATCCTTTCCAAAAATAGTTAACCTTAAAGTTCCTCAAAAATATGTTCAAAAAAGATTAAACCAAAGGATTAGAATTATTTAATGTTAAATCCATCGATGATCTATATAAAAATTATAATTTTAATCACTCTTAATGTCTCATACCAAAATATATATACAATGATTGTATAATCTCCAAAATATACTAATAATTTCACAAAACAAATTCACAATAAAATCCAATTTTCTTCCAAAAGATAATTCACCTTTTAATCATTAAATAAGATCATATCTGTTCTGAAAATAATTCCACTGGGTTTATCCTTATATCGATCGATGATCAAAGGCTGATTCAGAATATCAAATAATATTTCCTTATTGCTGAAATTTATATGGAATATATGTTGAGAGAGATAATCAATGCATTGAATCACATATAATTACACTAATGGATAAATAATAAAAACTTCAAAGCGATCATTCATATAAAATTCATCATGGAATCCAAAAACATGCAGTGGATAATAATTTCACCCAAATTATCATAATTCTCCTTAGCAGCTGTGATGTAATAAAATATCCATTTATCCATTGACTTTAGAGGTTTTTGTGTCTTAACATATTCTTTAACCATTGGATTAGGTAACTTAATAATATAATTCCCCAAACCATTATATATATATAACACTAATGTGTGAGTGTTGTATCCTATTGAGCTCTCTCTCAATTAATTTCATTTATCGGCATCTTCACATCACTTTGACATTCTTTTTTTGGATGGATTGTTTCCCACACTTTAAATATATTATTGTTATTTCAGGAATTCAAAAGAGCATTCCTTCAAACATTTTTGGTAAGTAAGAGTTTGAAACTATTTCTTATCTCTATATTCCATACCATTGGATCTTCTATAAAACTCAAACTTCCTTTTCTTATAATCCGAATCATGAATATTTCTTAAATAAATTTCCATATTGAGTACACATAAAATGATTCCATAGTAGATTAAAAAGTCCCTTATGGTTAATGACTATTTAAGACATGGTTTCAAACTACTATAAATTATTAATTATTTCATTTAGGGATGAATATTACACTAGAATCATACCGTGAGAGTCATGTAAAATTTTACTCTAAGGTACTAATGGATTAATCATCCTTTCCATTAATCTCAAGGATTTGATTGTTTATTTTTTTATGTAGAATATTATATATGTACTTACTAAAAAAGACCCTCTTAAACTTATCTCATTCAATGGAGACGATTTCTATCTATGGACTTGAATTATTAATATTAAACCTCTATTTATATACTTTTCCTTCAAAATGATAAATTTCGTGGAAATATTTTTTATGGTTTGAGAATTAAAGAATGTAATATATCTTTTTCAATAATGTTGATCCTATGCTCAACAACTGGTGGGTTAGATGACTAAAAAATTGTATAAATTGTCTTATTAAAATTTGATGACTTGGTTATCCCCCTTCGTGAACTCATATATTCAAAATGAACCCCATTACCACTCCTATCTTAATAGAGTTGAGTGGGCATGGTCATAAAATATTACATCATAACTCCCAATCCATTGGGTTTCCCATGACGATGGTCATTTCTCTATCATTCATATTCATTGTTTACAATATTCCACTACTATAAATTCCATTATTTGTGATGGGCTATTTATGATAGAAAAGTGATATGTTGCATATAGTCTTAAAAATCAGACTATTTGTGATAGAACACTTCTTCCATTTATAAAAATCATTAATTGTGACATAAGAAACTATTCCTCCACCAATAGTTTTAGCAGGAACCCGGACTTGCCAACGATGAACTCATTTGCGAAAAGTATTTGTGATGGACAAAAACATCCATAAAAAATACCCATCGGCTCAGTAGTATTTGCTAAAAAATTAAATTCCAATCAAAATACTTTTCACTAAATGATTATTTAAGAGAGAATTAATTATATCCCAAATAGTCCATGGGAAATAATAACTTGACACCTGGTTCTCAACCAACTTATCTATAATATAATTGGAACTAACCATATAAAATGTTAAAACATGTATTTTTATACCATTTTGAATCACCTTAGTCGATTTAATCATATTTTAAATTGAGCACAATCTGGGATCATTGTATGAATAACCCTAAAAATAGGTAACTAACTAGAAATGATAACTTAAACTATATATTATGGAGACTATTCCCTTGATATAGAGTAACATTAAATAATAAATACAAAAAATGACAAGAAAAAAGGACAGTATTAAATCACAAAGGTAATTCCTACATATAATATATTTCACATGAAATAAAAAAATAGTCCCATTTCATACATTAGTTAAAAGGTAATCCCTATGGAGGTCGATAAATAAATGTGACATATAGAACAAACTAATAAGATCAAGGTGAAACTAAGAAAGCTTCAAAGATTATGATATCATTTTGGATATTTCCGTAACCAACACTAACTTCTCATGCACCCAATATAGGGATCATCCCCTTACATCAATCCATAACAAGAATATATTTATATTCACTGGGTTTACCTTACATGTTGTGATTTAAGAAAACCTAGTTGGAAAATACCAAGTGGTTATTGTCAAAAGTGATGTAGTATATATGTTTGTGTATGAGAAAACATAAGATAATGAATAAATTGTAATAATTCACTACTATGGGATAATTTTTTTATTAACTATGCTTCCAAAAACCAAAACACAACTAATGTAATCTATTCTAGAATAAGGTAGTAATCCCATACCAAGGCCTAATCATATTCATCATGGAAGATTTCTAAGGAGGCTATAACATAGTCAACCTCACACACAAGATGTGCCATCTCATCAAGATGATAATATGTTGATGGTTATATATTGTATCCACATATCAACATAGGAATGATTATAAGATGGTTATAACTTAGAAAACCTCTCATACAAGCTGAACCGAAACCTTTTCATTTCATATCACATTGCTATTTCATATATATGTTGAGGATCAATATAAATTGTTTGAAGATGAATTATTATAGTCATCTACCATGCTACAATAACCAATAACCACCGTGGATATAAGGACACATGGATATACTATATTAGAACACACTATAAAATATACAACAGAGACACCAAAACTAACAAAAAATCCCACTATGGGTGTACCAATCATGTTAGAACACCATATCAATCAAAATTCAATAAGAGTTATCCCGGTTTCTTCCATATAATTTCAACCAAATTAAATAACTCCAAATATCCATTTCCCATCCTCAACCCATTATTTGTTGGAGGCGTACTTTACCCATACTCGTATTTTAATAAACTATCCTTCCATTACCATAAATGAGCCAAGGAAACTCATATAGTTCTTAGATAAACATTCAATTCAATGATATACTGCATCACGCATGAATCCAAAACTAGTTCATGGACACACTATCAAACTAAAATCCATCCTCCATAGGGTAAATTAGAAACATGGATTGAAATATCAAATAAGGAAAAAATGTGTTCCCAAAAGAATGATAACAAAATTCATCATGTAAAAACAACCTAGAATGATATGGACTTCTAATATCAAGCTTATAGAAGATAAAATTCCATGAAAAATAATCCAATTCAATTTCAATACTCGAAATCCCAAGAATATAGAAAACAACCTTAATGTCATAGGATTTTAATGCGAGATAAGGGATCAATGATAATGAATAGTATCGAGATATTATATAAGGATAGACTTACCAAAATTAAATGACTTTATTTGAAATCATTTTATTCCAGATTCAAACAAACTTAATTGATAAATTTAAATGAGCTAGAATATAAAGAGTAAAATTTGGGCATATTATGTTCAGGTTGAGGAGAAATTTTTTTATAAGTTTACTCATTTTTTAATAATTTATTGAAATTATATAGGAAAGCAGTTATGAACCATTATAGATTGACCATATAGTTCCTGAAATAATTCCCCAATCTAGGGTCCATGTTGTGGTATGACAATATTGTTCAGAACAGTATACAAGTTTTTAGTGAGAAACTAAAAAAACCATGAAAAACAATTATAGTTTCACCTTTGTATTTAAGGTAACTAACCATATTAAAGCCATATGGCTTGATATACTTACGATATCTATAACCGTGTGACCAAAATGATCATGTAAAAATGATATAAATCATTGATTAATTCCCTCTACATTATCGTAAACAACCCCAGATCCTAAATAATAATCTCATATGGGACTATATTATGTTAACAACACAATTATGGAACCATTATCCCTTATCTATTATAGAACTTCATACTCAAAAAATACTAAACATCCCCATTCCTAAACCTCATCTTCTTCCATCACCTCCAATTTCTGAAAATAATTAAATTACACACAATTGGATAAAATTCAAGAAAAACATTGAAATTTTAGGGTAATTACAAACTTAATATAAAATATCTCTCATCGAAAAATTATATGTGTCTCATATCAGACTATTATTTAACCAACCATGAATTTCTGACTTGATTCTTAGAGCTATGAGGGTAGACCTACCCTAATAATCCTGATTATAAAGGTGAATATCAATGAAAAGGATTCTAATCTTCCAATAATTATATTCTTACACGACCCAATCCTTGTTCTTACAACTAATTGAATCTATAATTGTGTTCCCCTTCTCAATGGTGTATATAATATTGAAGTTGAATATATGAATGTACTCAAACCACCTTCTCAATTGAATGTTTAGTTTATGTTTTGATAATTTGTATTTAATGATTGCGTATTCATTTTATACTAATCATACCCCCCCAAATGGTTAATAAACCCACTAATTTAAATTATAAAAAACCTCAACTAACTTCAAACTACGCATCAGATATTTTTTTCTCCTGCAACCTTAGAACTATGAACCCATAAGTGACTACACAAAACTCATGTATAATGACATATCCAATACCAACATCTGATACATCATAATTAAATGTATAATCCTTACCTAGGATGGTTATATTCAATATCAACACATAAATTATCTTCTAGTGATCCTAGAATGACCTCTAATAGTGATATGAATATTTAAACCTCACCCACTTCTTGGTTTGGGTCTTTATTGATATTTACAAATAGGATAAGTCTCAGATAGATCTCTTATAATATCTTTTATATTCATAGAATCCTTTTATCTCTAATATGTTATTTTTTATCTCCCAAGAAACCATATCCTCAAACTACATTGTGTCTATTAATATTCCCAACAATGATATTATCATCCCTAATAAACATACTTCCATTATCTAAAAGTAAAACTATGTGATCATGGGAAAACGTTGATGCAGCCTAATTATTGTTGATACATCTTCTGGTTCCTGCCCCAATCATATCATCTATGGGACTATATCAATTTTTTTCAATAAAAAAACAAGTAGGAAAAAATATTTGGGTTTAAGACCCTATTCATTATGTCTATAAACACTAATGGGTATTTATTTAGGCCAATAAATAATAATAAACCCATATGGGAAATAAAATACCCAATAATAAATAAATTGAATATCTTTTACTCTCACTCAAAATATTTGGTAACCAGGCCTTTGGTAAATAATAGAGAACAACCTGGATCCCCTAATCATAACAAATAACTCATCAATTCAAGGAAGAGGATAAAAAATCATGATTTGTCCAGGGTTCATCCATTTGAAATCTATACACATGTATACACTACAGTCACACTTCTTGTTGAATGATATGGGATAACAGTAAGATGATGTGTTCAAGTGGAAAACACCCTTTAGTACAAGGTATTTTAGTTAGATCTTTATCACTCCCAATTGTGATAGTTTTATTTAATATGGTGGAATGTATATAGTATCAATGAATGAATATAAATAAAACATAATCACAACATCCTTATTAAGAAACAAACCTAAGTATTATTCATTAAAAATAAACTAAAAATAACCCTTGATGGGTGGAAATATTAGTACATTTATCACATCAACATCTCTCAAATTAATTCTCACAAATGGATGACGATCATACCTAACATGAAATGTTTATATTAAAAAAATTCCAATAATTTAAACATTATAATAATAGTGTGTAAATGTCTAGTAAGAGAGGTCAAAGATACAATTCTCTGATAAAAATTAATGTGTCCTCAATAAAGAGTATAATAATTTATCCAAAGGATTAAATTTAAGTAGTAAATCTATAATAAGAATAAATACAAGATATTCCTATAACTACCCCTCATAGAATTATATTGAGAGAACCTATACATATCATAATATTTCATCCACAAGGGTGTTTTGATGGTCATTAACCTCATTAAACACTCTATAATAAACTCCATGTTTCCGACAAACTATGAAGAAATATATGAATGTGTCATTCATGAATTCAATAGTACATTATATAGAGTGGATGATAATAGAGTGTAATTAAATAATATTAATATCCCGTAACTACTATCATGTAATGATTGGTTCACTAATAATAATGACATTGTGCCCATAAAATGTACTCTTACCACCAAACTACCCTGAAAAAGTAAAAGCTTTTGCCTTTGATACCCATAACCATATAAATAAATTCACCTTCCACATTATTATGATCTAAAATAACCCTAACAACCTCTCTAGGGAATCACTCCTAGCCATAATTTGTATCGCTTGTTTTAACTACTACCTTTATCACTACCAATTTGTGATGTATTTCCAAAATGGAACTATAAATGACCCATAAATTCACATGATGATCACTACACAAGTGGTATTATAAAAATATATCTTATTCAAATTGTATATATAAACTAATAAAAATTTAATAGTCTATTCCTTTGAGGAGTAATATACAAACCCTTTCTCGAACCATTGTGTCCACCACTGTGATGGTGAGATCTATAAAACTATTTGTTCCGACAACATAAGGATACACTACCAAATCTTGTAAACAACCATCCTACCCATGAAAAATCCCTCTATAGGTTTTTACTCAGAAATGTGGTCATCATTTACCACCACCATAAGGAATATATGGATACACATATTAATTTGAACTAGATACAGATGACTCAAGCTATCTCAAAACAACAAACTAAAAATGGATCATCACCTTACAACTTTATAGAATAGATAGTAAATCTCATGAATCATATTAAATGGTCCATGATAGACTAATATTTTTAGTAATGGTGTATAAAATCAAACACCCTCTCAGGAAAAAATATCTCAGAAAAAAACTACCAAAAGAAAAAAATTCTAAAAACATTTTAAGGATTGTCACAAATTTTATTCTACCAAGACCAATAAATCAATATAATATTTATCCCATCCCCATAGAGTATACATTTAGAGATTCACTATTATATCTCTTTAGGATTTGATCTAATAAAATATCAGGTATAGTGACTCGACAATAAACTCAATATTATTTGAGTCAACCTATCCCATAAAGAGGGATGTGTACAATATTTAAAACACTTTAAATATATATGATGGATCATATATTGGATACTTGTGATCCATTTACCATATAACTTGAAGAGAACTCACCCTTATCCCCATATACATGGGAAATATAAATACTATCAGAAGAATCAACACCACACCCTATGAGGAATGCTCACTCGTACCATCATGGTTCTCAATCATATTTTATTATTGTAGAATATAACTAAATTCTAAAACACACAATTATATAGTCATATATTATAGTTATTGTTATTATATTTTATAAAAAGTAAGAATAGTAATTATTATACTACTCTAAACACACTATATCACATAAGGGACTCATATAGCTTGTGCATTTCATAGCCCAATCTACCCACTCTCAAGGTGCGATAAATGACACAAGAACAATCCATATATTCATTCATTACTTAATAGAAAAATAAACCAGTTACTATTTGTTAAATCAAATAAATAGAAACCTATAACATATAGAGTATAGTGTTCTGTAACTTATTATTGGAACATTAAATAACTAAAAACCATTTTGTAGCCAAACAGTAAATTTTATATATGTATGTGAATGAAATTTTGATGCTATTTATCCGTTATAAATTTTTAATTGACATAATTTTCCACTTATATATAAGAGTAAAATATTAAATTGTAAATCACAGATCACATTCCATGAAAATCATGAAATAAGGACAGAAGAGAACCATAAATAACTGTCATATACCCTGGTAATAGAGAATTTACATATTAATGTGCTAGATATACATAAACATAAGGCCCATCTCATGTTATGAATATATCCTATCTCTAACCACCACCCCCATCGATTGGAGAGAAAAAACATTGATCTAGTACCCATTTGTGAAATCTATGTCTCAATCATCTTACATAGTGATCAGTCAAGATTGTTGTGTGAGATTATGCATTCCTCTCATATTCTAGATATTAATCACTAAAAATTAGGTTATAACAATATCATATATATAATGTACCCTCCATAAAATAACCATAAATAACTTTGACAATCAAATTCCACAAATAGTAAGCTAAAAAATAATATATATACTACATTAATAAATTAAACATAATAAAACAATTGGATACAGACGAAAAGGGATATCATAACTTTCGATATCCTTAGATTAGTATTTTATGATATGTTGTTGTTAAATATCACACATTATCATATGTCTTATAAGAAAAGGTAAATGTGATTATCATTTTTTCCACTAAAATAGAGTATGATATGGATTTATATATTGAATTCCTAGGGCATGATTTCCATCCATGTCTACAAGTATGGTTTTGATGGATTATTAATAAATATCATCGATTCATTCATTACAAAAAAGGATGGTTGAAATGTTAAAACTTCTCTACACAAATGGGTAATAACGTAATAGGATTCTATGATTTGATAACTAATTCTCTAACATTACAACCCTCTTAAATAAATGATAAGTGTCTATTAAATGGATTAAATTCATTTTTGTTAGAGTATTCATGAATAATCCAAGACAATTCAATGCTATACTTGATTTTGATTATTAGTCTTATAATTTTGAAGCCTCTAACACACCATTATTGACCAGGAAGCCTCATTTTATGAAAACGATTATTATTCCTAGTGTATTCCCTACGGAGGAAGTGCTATTTTATTTTCGTCTTCGGGGATACTATTCCAACATACTCCATTAGAAATTTGAGAGATTGATTATGTTATTGAAGGCATGAAACTATATTTCTATTTTTATGATGTATATTTTTAAACAAATGAAGATAATTTTGGAATATTTATGAGTTTCTTCCATTAATACAACATTAAATTAAATACCTAAATCTCAATTGTGGAATTAGAGAACAAATCCTCATTAGATCAGTATGATATCTTATGTTTTAAAAAAACATTTACCTTATATTGCATATGTGGACATATCATAAAATACGATATGATGAGAATGATTGTTATCCATAGAAATTCTATTTTTCTAGGTTATATCATATAAATGATCAATATTATAATGTATAATATAGTTAAAACTACTAAATTAATTTAGTAACATAGTTTAAGATATATTATATTGTAAGAGAAAACATAATCAAGGATGTTTGAAAAAAATGATCATCATAAACAAATTATGATATATAGGATACTGTTGAAGAATATATATTAATTATGATATCACCAGTCGTAAGAATAGATAATAATTGTACGATACAATAAGGATTTATATAATATAATAAAATTGATATACACATATACCCTTCCACATAAATAATAATTTATGACAAAAAATTCTTATTATTAATTTTAAAATAATACAGAGCTAAAAAATATTAAAAATAAAACTTAATATATTTATTTATGTTTAAATTTTTTTATAAAATATAAGATCTAAAAATTATAAAATTAGATTTTTTCTACCTAAATAAAATATGAAAAATTAATATTGATATACCCTGTTTTCGAAAATAAACATATAGTTGATTTAATTGTTTATTACTTAAGAATATTAATGTTTATAAATTATTTATGAATTTTTAAAATTGTACATGCCACATTATGTGATATATTTGTTGTATTTGATAGTTATTCCTTTCATTAAATATTATATATGATACTAAATGATTTTGGTTTTATATTCTATATCCTTAGTTTTTTAATAATTTTATGTGATTGAATATAGTTTTTCAATATTTTATTTTAGAGTTATTATGAATTTGATTATCTCATAGGTAATGTCTCTCCAAGTAGAAGAATGTGGTATCAGATTTCCAACTAATATAAGGGATTAAAACTTGTTCTAACATTTCTTGGTTTCCTTTGTGTCATTCCAAGATTACTAATGTATAGATTTTAAATCTCGTATAACATTAAAAATATTCATGAATAATATACTTGTGTTAAACATTAGATATATTTTGCTAGGTATTAATATTGTGGACATATATTTTTCATTGAGTAACATAAACTATTAATTTGTGCAATGAGTTAACACATATTGTGGCATGAACACCTTAATTAAGAGGGTGAAATAGGGATTCTAAAACAAAAATGTTATAATAAAGAATACAAAATTGGAAAACATTATATAATAATGGTTTCATTTGATGAAATGATGATGAATTTAAAATATATGTGATGTATATTAAATTGTTTTGAATTTTAAGTGAAAACCCTTCAAATATAATGTGTGTGATTTCACCCAAAGAGGAACCTATCAATAACTTAGTCCTAAAACTAGGAATGTGATGATAAATTTGGAATCCATTGTATTATCTTGTGTGTAGTAGGTATGTATTGGGTGCTGCTAGTAGAATTCAAGAACCGTTCTTTCCATTTCTCATTGGGTTACACCTATTAGGAGACCCTAATAATATTTTTTTATTAGAGAAATTGGGATGGGTAAATCTATATGAATGATATTGATAAATATTTATACATTCAACAATCTAATAATAATAATTCTTTTGATAAAATAGTTTGACTAGTAAATATTTATGTGATTTGATAAATTCTAAAGTGACAAAAAACATTGTAAAATATGGATCGTGTCCTAGGAAATGGAAATAATGTATTGGATTATCATTTTTAATTAGATCATTTTCATTAAATGTTCTTGATGAAAGGATATAAAACATAATACTCATCCACATATATGTATTTGTTATATATTATGACATATATCATGTTATTCATTTTGAGATCCCTTATTAGTATAACCTATGAAACAGTTCAAAATTGTTATTTGAGGTTGAAATGTCTTCTTCAATGAAAAGAATTATGAGCATTTGAATTTTCATTTTATAATGTTTAATTTACACAACAATGACTCATGGGTATTGGGTATTAGGTTTTCACCTCATTGTTATGATAATAAATATACCCTTCAATATAAGAGATAATTTAAAAATGGTGAAGTTGATCTTTATGTAGATAATGGATCAAGTGTCCTTGTAATGAATTTCTAAACATGTGATATGAATTTACCTAGTGTATTAGTTCTATAATTTGTCAACTATTATAATATTACCACCATAAACATAAATTTTATTTATATATCATGTTTAGATAAGAACGTATTTTTATTCATTATTAATAAAAAGTTTGTTTTTATATATATGCATGATTTTTTATGGAGTCATAAATATTTTAAATGGTTTATATATTTTAGATATTCATAATATTATCTGTTGTATTCAAAATAAGAAGTTCATGGTTAATTATAATTTCACCTACCTTTGGAATTTTCATTTTAGACTTATAGATTAGAAACACATCCACTGACTCTATATAGTTGGATTGTCTAATCCATTAAATTATAAATAATTATATATATATGAATACTAATTATTATAATAAATTATCAAATCACCATTTTTAAGGAAATATGAAAAGACTATTGGAATATTGGACCACATATATTTTTATATATGTAGATCAATGAGTACTCATATAAATAATGTTTTAGGTACATTTTTATTTTTACACTTTACATCAGTCAATATGGTTATGTGTTTATAATGAGTTATAAATATTAAAAAATTTAATAGATTGAAGAGTTTTTTTGATGAAGAACATACTCAATTTGAAATAGGTATTAATATTCTCAAATCAGATTAGGTTGGTGAATACATGGGCTAATAATTCACTAATCATTTATATGATTGTTCAATTATTCAAAAAATAACTTCTATTAGAACACCATAGAGGTGTGTTTTGTTTTAAAGGGGGAATATTACCTATTTTGACATGGCTCAATCAATTGAGAGTTTGTGTGACCTGTTTATTACATTATAGGGTTATTCTTTGAATACTATTAAATTCCAAATTATCTACATTTTATTTAAGGAAGTCATAAAGACAATATATATGATATATATTGAGAAAAATACAAATATTTCTTTCATGATGATTTTTATTCATTAATAACTTGTTTTAAAATTAGATTATAATAAGATAGGAATAAATTCCTATAAATAATTATTTACATATAATACCATGGAAATTATGGGATATTATTTCTATAATCCTACTAAACAAAAAGTGTATATGGGAAAAAATTGTATAATTATTTAGAGGGAAGAAATAATTAATGAAATATGTTAGAAGAATGTGATCCTTTGTGATGTTAAAGACAAATAAATATGATTTATTCCAAAGGTGGAACTTGATTTAGTTCTATAAAGTGTTTTGGAAGATGAGCTATCTCAAGTTACAAAATAAACTCGAAGGATAGTATAGATTAACTAAGATATCCTGAGATTGATATTTCTTGTGTAAAATGATTATGGAGTGATATTAACAAGATATTAGCATATTTCTTACTGAGAGGTCATTAATAATTTCAATCCAAAAAAATGGTTAAATTCCATGGAATCTAAAATGGAGTCCATGTATACAAACTATGTTTTTATCTTTGTAGATTTATCAAAAGGGGTAAGACCCATAGCGTAAAAGAGTGGTTTATGTTATAAATAAGAAATAAATGGTACATTATGTAACTAAAAATATTTCCTTGTTGTCAGGGGTTTTAAGAAAATTCATGATATTTTATATGAAAAATCCTTTTCTCCTATGTAAATGGTATATTCCATTTCTATATTTCATTCCATAACATCTCAATCTCATAATGAGGCATATAAAATAAATATAAAAAACTTTTCTTTATTGGAATTTTATTGAGGATGTCTATATGATACAAACTGAATGTTTTTAAGTGAAAATGATTATTTTATGATATAAAATTCATATTGATTTATATAAATATATATGTAATATTATAAATGATTTAGTATTTCATTTGATGATGCAATCAAATAATTTTGTTTCATAGAAAATGCAGATTATTCTTATAAATATAAGTACATTAATGGTAGTGTTATAGTGTTTATGATATTATTTTTCTATAACTTAATTCTTATCATAAATGGAATCTTCAGTTTTTATTTTTTACAGATGTGTTTGGGTAAATTATACTCAATGAAATTCAAGGGTATAGTGGAATATATTATTGGTAAAATCATCTATATAGATGGATCTAATAGGTTTCTTGGACTTAGTTAATAAATATAAATTGGTAAATTTATAAATAGGTTCATCATATAGATCTCCAAAAAGGGTTATTTACAAAAGTTGGATGAAATATAACATAGGATGATTAAGTATCCTTAAGAGTAGTTAGAATATATTGATAAAAATAATTATTTATCTATGATTGTATTTAACATGTGTGTCATGTTTTTTAAAGGACAATATATTTATTATTTTCTTATAATAACTAGTAGATACTAATCTAATATTAGTGACAGTCACTATATTACTATTAATAACATGTTTAACTACTTGATATTAACTATGGATATATTATCCCACGTTGTAGGAGAGAATGAGATCTATTTAAAGGGATAAAAAAATTAAATTTAACAATATAACAATGTTGATATAATATCATAGTATAGTTTCATGTTTTTTATGAATGGAGTAACTTTTAGTTGGAAGGGATTCTAACAAACCGCCATGTTGGACTTGTAACGGCGGTAGAACACATCAATGTGTTAGATGACTCAAAAGAGTTTGACTGGATTAGAAAATATATTAATTAACATTAAAAAGTTCTTCCAGTCAATGGAGAAATAAAAAAATAAATTGACCAAAATAGATCCATTACTCAGGACAAATAACCATAGTCTCACCAAATGACAAAACACATCCTTCCCAAAGACAATTTTATGTGAGAGACTATTGAGGGGGTGATGTTAGGATATTTTAGTGGTCTAGAGTGGAATATATAACATATACATTGAGGAAATGATTATTTTAGTATAATTATGAGGGTCAACTATAGTATCTTATTTTATGATACATAAGAGATTAATGTAATCGATTAACAATATATTAGGTTTTTATAATGAAATTAGACCCACATTTATCATTCATTCATGTATTTAGTAATATAAATTTATATGATAAGTGTAATGATAATATCCCATCAATTATTATCATTGAGTTATCCCTAATCTATGATCTTCACGTTAGGGTATAAGTTGTGATTGAATGATAATATAGACTTGTGTAATGGGAACATGCGATAGTTTGTAGAGAATTAAAATTTGGATGGGCCGGTCAAAGTATATCCAATGTAATGCCATATAGTCCTCAATATACTTATGAGTGTATGATTATTATTCATACATCTTAACTTGAGGTTGGTGATATTCCTAGAATGAGTACCTTATTACATTGATACATTTATTACATAATCCATGAGACATAGTTAAGCAGAGGATAGTTGTGTATGTTACTAATCATGTAGTCAATTCCATCAAGACAAATATGGTATTTTTTTCACATGTATAATTATAAAAAAAATCTGACCCTCGGTTGAATAATACCGAGGAAATATATTGTTATGCATAGTTGATTGACAAACAATACGTCATGCTGGTTGAATGAGGTATATGTTAAGTGATCATATTCTAGATAAATTAAATGTGATGTATTCATAAACCAGATCATTATTTTTCATATAATCAAGAATATATGAGATGGAATATAAAATATCAACACTTTTTTATATCAGGTTATAATTTTATGTCAAATAAATAACATTATATTGGAAAATATATGACATATATGATACATATTGTAGTGTAAATGCTCATATAAGGACATGTGAATATTTAAAGAAGATCACAATAGACCCCTTAGTAGACTGAGTGTTGATGATTCTATTCTAGTTTATTTTCTTTTCAAATATATATTAAATAGGGATTTTATATAAATTTTCAATGATACTAAGTCTTTTTGGGTCACATAGTTTATAGTTTCTATAAGAATTGAGTTTTGGATAAAATATTTCTTCTAAAATGAATAATGTTTAATAAACCGTATCCAATAGTTTTTTTATGGATTGATAAGGAGTGTTACCATTTTTTATAATGTCCATATTGGATTAGAGTGAATATGGGATATTATTAGATATAAACTAAAAGGGATTTCGTAGCTTACAATATACCATGATTTTGATAGTATGATATTGATGAGATGCATATCACTCCTTATGATATGTTTTATCATAAAAGGGAAATGGGTAGGTTTTACTTTTCCACTAACATGGAGTACGATGGGGTTATGATTTTTAATATGTGGGATGTGAGTTCACTACACACGTTCTCACATGATATAAATACATTATTAATCAATATTATTGATTAATTCCTTTCATGGAATGTAATTTTAAATGTTTAAATGTGTACAAAAAATGGGAATTAAAATAATCAACCACCATGATATAGTGACCAACAATCATGTTTTTTAAAATTATTTAATAAATGAAGAGATACTATAAAAGTTAATAGATCCCAAATTTTTGTATATAAATCAATCATAAAAATCATTATAAAACTCGAAATTATATTTATCATCTTTTACCTACCAAATATGGTTCTAAAATCCATTCATTGATTAGGAATCCTCACATTAATCCCCTTTAAATGTACACCATAAATTAATGGATTGAAAAATTATGATTTTAATGGTATAAAACTATTATGTTCTAGGCATTCTTAATCACATTGAACTGATGAAGATTGATTGTGTTTGTTCATGGGTTTATTTTTCTCCCAACTCATTTGATGAACTCCCTAAATATTATCAACAATGTCACATGTTATTAAAAAAATATGAACCCATGTGGACATCATAAATAACATATATAAACTATATTATCACAAATACGTTGTTCATTTATAAAATATAATTTAATATATAAAAAATAATGGATGAATGAATTGAAATTGGGTCTTATATTCTTCTTGGTCCTATCCATAATACCCAATTTTTTATCCCCCACTCCACCATCGATTAGGGGGTATTTTCCCTTACCTACATCCTCAAATATGAAGTCAACATTCCTACTAAGGTATATGTGTAGGGTTTGTTCAATATACAAAATATTTCAACACCAATAGTGTTGTATATAAATATAACATATATGTGTATGTTAACAATATGATATTGAAACCATTGATAATAACTATAAAAACCCCTCTCATCATTGATTGCTCAATGATCCACCCTGTGTGGGTATATACCTTTTTTGGCCAGTTTCTATATCCAGAATGAATATATCAAAAGAATATGGGATGAATTTCCATCCACACAAATCATATAAAAATATGGTACACTAGGATAGATATTAAAAATATTCAATACTTTTTATAATAAATTTATTTTGACACCTTATACAGTCCCATGCATACAACATGAATATGAGATACTAGGTAAGATACCATGGACCCATCTAATTAGTACACATATAGCTTACTAATTCATCCAATTATGACCCATATAATCTCAACAGAAATGGGATACTTAGTTGACCTCCATTAACCATTCAAATCACCAAATGATTGATAATTATTCAAATTGCATATACTGTATTTTATGATACAAAAAAATCACTCACTGTGAAATATGTAACCCTTATGTAATATACATTGAGAGGACCAAATGAAGCTGTTGAGCCATTAACGTATCATTGATTCTATACCCATACCCATTATATAAAATTTATGGAACATGAACACATAATTACATCACAATTACATAATAATTATAACCTTCGATTTCTTGCCACAAATCATAACTTCACATTTTCCATAAAAATTCATGGATGCCTCTTAATATCTTCTAAAAAATAACATATAAGGATACCTATAATTGTTTGATTTCCATGGATGATAAACACGTTCCCAAAAATATATGACTATCAATATCCTTTTAATCAAAGAATAATAATTTTTCAAAATATCATGTGCTTGATAGTCAAGATGCATCACTCAAAAAACATGATGACTAAATTCTGCCCCTTCTTGACTCACCCCCCTTCATCTTCCAAAACCTACTTATCTTATGGTAAAAAACCTAAAACTAATGAAAATCATATTTACCTCTTAAATAATAATATTGGAATCCTTCCCAATTGATATCATTAGATAAATAATCTCAGAATGACATAAATGCTTATATTCACTCAAAACCCTCATTGTTGGGATTTAAACATTGAGTAATGAAATAAAAGAAGACACTAAGAATATAAGGTCACATGATATTATCCCTTCAAAAGTGATATAAAATAAAGAGGTGATGCTTGATTTTATCATGAATATGATTACATGTAGGCACATTAATGGAGAAGTTCATCCAAAGAGAGGTGGAAAGACATTCACACATAGCGAGGATAACAAAGGAATATAAAATAAAATTTTAGAGCCAAAACAATAATAATTTTCCCATTATAATGGTGTTATATGGGTACCACTAAAACGTTTTTGGACACCACTAGACTTATAATGGACCATCTGGGTCCTAAGGTATTCCAAATAATCCTTGACGGAATGGAAATACCCAATTCCTTAGGACACCAAAACCCTTGTGGAATTAGACTAGAAATTTGATGGGAATCCTATCCAAGTTCAAATTTCTTCCAGGTGTTCCAAAAAAATTTATTTTTAATACCATGATTCAAATAATTGATTTTGTTTTCATAAGTGTTCAAAGTCCAAACGATTTAAAAAAATAGATCAAATTCATACCCCAATATATGCGGGTCATTATTATCACCATTGATTTAGAGAAGATATGTATGATTTATTGAAAATATTTTTCACATTGATTCGATGCCTGTAACATTTTCAAAAAATAATTATTTAAAAAATACATGTCATAAATTTTCCATTAAATAAACTAGATGTGATTATCATATATATTTAAAAATTTTTCACTTCGATATTCGGGGTTTACAACATTTATTTACGATGGAATTTTCTGTTATTATGAACACTTTAAAAAATAGTTTATTTTTTTCATGGATTTTATTACTAAAAAAAATCTATTTTTTCTATTTAATTTAATGAGTTAATGGAAACCATTTAAAATTAATATGGAGCTATGACTAAATATTTTTATTATAATGGTAGGGGTAGTATATTTTGTTGAATTATTAATTTCAATAATATAGTTATATTAATTACAAGATTTGTCTATGTACTTCTGAGTATAATAGGTTAGGTAAATAAAAGTATCATCATGTATTTTAGATGAGTAATATTCTTTTTTCGAAATTTAATGCCTCTGTAGTATTGATATTCAATCATTACTACTTATAACCATTTGATAATTTGATTCTTAATTTACAATTGAGTAGGCAATCTTTGTATCAATGACTATTTCATGTTCATCTAGGTTAAAATTGACTAAAGGATGTTTGGTTTTCTAATTATCTATATTTATTTCATTATCATGATTATAAATATAGAGTATATGTTTCAGAGATATTATATAAATAACATGAGTTATATATTCATATATTTTGATTATTCTATGTTTATATTTTCATATATATATTTTAATTAATTTAAAAACCCATTTAGTTGTTGGTTGAAAATTTCCCACAATTATACCAGGTTGAATTTATCTAATTTAAGTCTCTTTATGTGGAATTTATTAGTTACATAATATGAAAATGTCAAGAATGAAACAAACCATCATATGTTTATGACATGAGAACCACTTCTTGAGGCACATTATTTTCTCATCACATATTCAAAACTAATTCTGCAAACAAAACAAGAAAATAGTGTAACTTTTCTTACCTGCCAACTACATAAGTTTTTTAATTTTTATTGATATATATAATTAATCGAGACAAAAATATAAATCCTTATATTATGGTTACACTTTGTAAAGAGATGATTATAACCAAAAAATCTAACACATTTACATTGAATCATATGATGTTAGTGAATTTTTCTTATTACCCATTATGATGATAATAAACGATGCAAAAATAATAATATATTATTCATAAAAAACATTATTTAGAAACACTACCTAAAGGAATAAATGTTATTGGTTATAATTAGTGTTTATATTGAAGAAAAATGTCAAATAGTTTTATTCATTATCCAAAGGAATGGTTAGTTGAAAAAGTTTTTAATCTGCAACCAAGATTCAATTTTATTGAAACTATTATCCATATGGTAAATAATTTTGTATATTATAGTCCAATGTAATATATGTTTTTAGAGGAATTAATAAATATCAATGTTTTATCATAACATATTAATTTCATTATCAACATTAAAAAATAACTAATGTTTTCAATGATAATAAAATAAAAGTTAAATTATTCAAACATAAAAAATAAAAAATATATGTCATATTTTATCATGGTTAGTCTTAGAACTAATGAATGACAAATTTTTAATTATATCTCTAGAATATATAAAATTCTTCAATTAAAGATATTTGTGACTACATGATCCGAACATTGTGGTAACCAAATAAATAAAACATAAATAAGTTACCAATAATTTAGAAATAAATTAAATTTAAAATAAACTATAAATAGAAATAAATTGACATTTTAAATATTTAAAAAATAACTATTACATTGATATATTTAATAAAAAATGGTTACAATTTTAAAAAAACTCAAACAATCAGAATTATAGGGGACCAAGTGGCCCTGTATTAAATTACCATTGGGATTCCCTCTCAATATGTCCCAATCATACCACCAGTTATTGAAAAAACCACCCTAATCTGGAAGAAAATAAAAATTAAATTGTAATAAAAAAAATTCTTATTTAAGCAATACTATAATGAAATAAATAAAGCATAAATTTCATATAATAAGGAATACATAAAAAAATTGATAAAATTAAATACATAAATAAAAAGGGTAATAAAATATATGAATAAAATAAATGCATGAATGAGATTCATTTAATTACTACATTTAAAAAAGTATAACAAATAATTTTCCAAAAGTATCACAACAATATGAAAATTTTTACTCTTTTTTTCTCAATAATGAGCATTTTTAACTAAAATTATAATTTTAAATTAAAAATATGTGTTTTTTGTTATATTAACAATTCCTCATATTATATTGAGATATAGTTGAATCCTACTTGTAACAAATGAATAATCCATAATTTTTAAAATGTTTCTAGAAAATTTTAACGTGTTTTCTTGGTTTTGAATATGTGATGTTCTTCTGAACTAAATTTGTAATTTTTAATGAAAAATCATGCTTTCATTTTTATTTGAATTTCCCTTGGATTAGAGAGATTATTTAGATAGGTAGGGGTGAATTACTTATCCCTTTTTTATTTTTATATGTTATCCTCTAAAACTAAACTGCTAGGTTTATATAGTACCACAATAGACTAAATCTGTTTAAATCATAATAATCTCATATAGAATAGAAATAAAAGAAGAACACCACACAAGAATTCACATGTTATGACAATAAATATATACATATCTTCTTTCACGGTTAGTAATACCAAACTACAATTTATCTACATTAAATCATGTTATCAATTTTCAATGGATATGGGTATTTGTCGTCACAACCTACATTGTGATTCACACACCAACACTAAATCACAATGTTTCATGGATCTAGAGTGCCAATGGTGAAAATATATTTTCATTTCTCATCACATGACGTTTGGAACCAATAGCAAAAAGATATCTGAAATCTCCATGTTTCTTTTATAAATCATAAAAGTGTAATTTCATTATGAATTTGATGAACGACTAATATGATCATTTATATTTCTTGTAGAAATTCAACAATTATCCCAAACAATCAGTTCAGTAATTCTGAAATCTCATTATAGGGCTTCAAATATTGTGATATTAATTACATTACTGAACACTCATGTATTAGCCATGGCCAGTACATCAAGATCATGTGCTCAAAACATAATATTTCCATATTGTCTTTTATTACAACTCTTGTGAACCATTTTTCAACTTCCATAATTATAATGTAAATTAAATTATTTTGTCACATATATGAAAATTACCTTTTTGAGTTTTCAACATTATACAATTATGGAAATCATTACTTAACAAAACTCATATCTTTCCTAACAAATGGGCATTTTCCTACTATAACTAAATTTTCTTAATACAAAAAAGTGAAAAAAATTTCCTAAATTTTTTACAAATAATAATATTCTTATAAATGTATAATTCAATTTATTTTTCTTTATAAGTTGGGGAAGAGAAACTTAATAAAGGTTGATATTAAATACTTAGTAAGAGAAAGTGAATAGTGGATGGTATCATAGAATAAATGAACAATGAATATCTTGAAAGAGATAACAATTAATAAAATATTCCATACAAAAAATTTAATGAAAGAGGAACATATCTATAAATAAAAAAAAATATAAAAACCACAAGGGTATCAATAACTTTATTCATAATGATAGAATACATATTGTGTACATTATAATCACATCTTCAAGGCCTTGTGGAAAGACATAACACATAAATAGGTATGAAATATTGCAAATACCCGTAATAGTTATGTTATGTGACAAACAGATTCATCAAGATGTCATCGATTATCAGGAACAAACTATAACATACTATGTCCAATTCATTCGTCATATGAAATAAATGAGTATCTATTCAATACAGAATCAAAATTCCTTAATAATAATAATTTTTTTGGAAAAATATCATATGAAATGTCAATATATACCTAGTATATATTGAAAATATATTATAAATTAGTATTAAAAATACATAACTAATAAGTTTATAAATTATTAATCTTTCCAAAATTAAAAAAAGAGCTATCGTTCTTATTAAACACCCACAGTATGATTTATATAAATTTGGGTTCTTTCAACATATAGAGTAAGGAGTAAACTATTAATTAAATACTATAAATGATGTAAAATACATCCATAATCATAAATAACATGGGCATGAATAAGAACATTAATACATTATAAATTATGGTTTTCTAGTAATGGAAAGTCCTTTGGAAGATTTAGAGGAAAATGGAAGTGAAACTTTTAAAAATATTTCCTCTAAAAAATTTTGGGACATTATTGAAAAAATAAAGTTCACAATAATATCCAGAGTTATTTTTTAAAATAATTTATCGCAATATAATATTGAAAATAAACTATACTTATGTAATAAAATTTAGAGGAAAGATAAAAATATGCATTACTATAGTGAATTCCATTTCCAAATTGTTTAAGAACATATGTGACTTTTTCCATGAAAAATTATTGGAATAATAGTAGTAGATATTAATTTTTAAAATAAACAAAAAATTCAAAATAATATAAATCATGAAATAGGTTCCTGACTATTAGAAAAATTGAAAAATATTAAAAACAGTTAAAAAGAAATTATTTTCACATTATTATAATAAATATCAAAACTGACTTGTTGTGGAAACAATAAAAAGATTCCATTTATAATATTTAATTAAAAGTAATGTTAACAAAATTTTCCTTTTTAAATAATTAATTTATATTAAAAACATTCATAAATGAAAATAAATAAAATATAAATTGAAGTGAAAGGTTTCCAATAAAAATTGTGAAATAATGATTAATTTTATTATAAATAACTTTTTAGTAGATTTCTTGTACCAAATAGGTTAATAATGGATTGAATACTTATAAACATTATAAATAAATATAGAAGATTAAAAAATATGAGTTTAAAGAGATAAATAAAAAATAAATCCCATAAATAAGATTCAGACATAAGAAATCTTGATAAAAGTGAGATTCAAAAATGAACTTTTATGAATTTGAAAAAATTCGAATCAAAGTCCATAAAATGTCATAAGATTAAATGGTTATATAATTACATTGAATTATATCAATTTTTTTTAAATATATTCATAGGATAGTATGTTCACTACATAATAGAATGCTGGGTGTGAAATATGAAACATGTTTCAAGGAAGAAAATTAAATATTATAAAGCCTCAAAAAGATCAAAATAAATTAAGGTGAGATTTGATCAGTGAAGGATTTTTTTGTAAAAAATGTAAATACTCATAATAAAATTTAAATAAAAACTAAAATTTTCTGAGTTCATTACCAACATAATCTTGGAAGAACGTACTCCATGAATAAGGAATAAAACCGCATAAAAGGAAATTGAGTTAAGAAACCCCTAATATCAAGCCCTAACATGAATCATACATCCACTAACTTCTTAAAAAAATAAATTTTTTATATACTTAATTCAGAACATATATCATGTTAGTTACCTTACTATTATCCCTTATTATGAATTTTTAATTTACAAATTTTTTATAGTTCAAATTGTATTTTTAGGATCATTTGGTTCATAATTTCCAAACATGTACAATATATTAATATTGGTCAATGATATTTGTGAAATGGTTTCTTAAACTATTTATGTGTTAATAAATTGGATATATATCATTTTATATGTATAATGGTTCAATATTTCATCAACTTGGTACCATCATAAAATCCTTCATTAATAAGCCTATTTTATATGTTTAAAAATAAGTTTTTTTGTTTAATGTTTAATTAATTTTTATAATTAAAACTTTACCATTCTATAAATATAATAATATAATCAAACTTATATTTTTTTTTCAATCAAAATATCAATTTTTAAAAATACCCAACAGAGACATAAATTCCATAAATCATCATTATTCATGTAGGTTACATAAACCCACCATGGTTGGAGGTGTTTTTAAAAAGTGTGAAATAATATGGTAACATGGAAAAATTATGATCTTTAGAAATGGAAATATATTTAATATGGTTTGAAGATATCAAATAATAATTAAGAAAGGTGAAAGTGGCTTGGAAGCCCATAACGTGATCTTTGAAATGCCACATTTTGATTAACCTTAAAGTCTTTGTATTAGTGAAATTTAATTACTAACATTGATTAGATATGTTGTATTTGATGTTTATAGAGATATTTAGGATGATTTTTAAGATTAATCCAATCTCTTATACGACACCTTGATATTTAAATATATGTCAATCCTTTAAATGAATATTCTGTTTGATAGCTTGTGACACACACAACATCAAAATAAAATGTACCTTAATGATTTTAGTGTGATGAAATATCAAAATAAAATATATAAATTAATATATTATGAGGTTTAAATATGAAACAACATGAAGAAATGTAGAAGTTGATTAAATGCAATTTTATATAAAAATACTAGAAACAAAAAATTGTTATCCCCATTATCTTCATATATATTGTCACCCCTACAAAAACTTTTGATACAATAAAATAATTAGGAATATAATAAACATGAAGAGAGAGGTACCTGAGTTTTGTTTAATGAATCATATAAGGCTATATATAATAGTTCAATATTACTGTTATATATATTTTCATTGGACATATAACCATTATATATATCCATTAGATATATAGCCGTTAGGTATATTTAAGACCAACTGGTATATATTTTTGTCATAAGAAATTAAAAATTATGTAGTTCACAAAAATAATATATTTATTAATTTATATGAATAGATTAAGAGTAATTAATGTTCTAAAAGTTATTTCATATAAAATGTTTTTGATTTAACTTTTAGAAAAAATGAAACATCTAAATTTTAATAATTAAATTTAATATTAATTATTTCATCTTTGGTTTAATAATATTAAAATTATCTTAGAGTGTATTGTTTGGGGTTTTCTATAAATATTTTTTTAGTTAATGATGAAAAATGAAGTTTTTTTATAAAATATCATAACATTTATTTAGAAAAAGAAATTTAAAAGTCACATTATTTTTGGATTTGATATTAATGTTAAATAAACCTGTTTTAATTATACATAATTTAATTTATCATAGAATAATTAATTTTATATTTCATTTTGGTGTAAGATTATTTTAGGCTTAAATAAATATTTTTTTTAAAAACTCTTTTTCATTGACTATTGCACATTAATATTATAAATATATTTTTTAAACTTTTATAAATTGAATATTTTAAAATCTATTCGATATTTTTAATTACATTTTTTAATTTTTTTAAATAGGGATATTTTATTTTTTGTCAGAGTTAATATTTCCCTTGGTATAAGTGTTGCCACCATAGTAAGGGTAAACCGTGTACAAAAAAATATAAAACTATGAAACATGGTTTGAAAATAATTTATACAGTTTCCTAATTTTCATCATATTATTTTGAATTTACAAAACCTTTCATATCATTGAAAATATTTCATCTTGGTGCCATTTTTCAATGTTATATAACTTTTTATTATTTTATGTAATGGAAAAAATACAAGATATGTCATTCTTATTTTCAATATATATAATTTTATGTGATAGGGTTTGAAACATGTTAAAAATGTTCTAAAATTTTATTTTTATAATAATTAGTTTTTTAATTATGGTAATGTATTTATAATTTTTAGTGGTGAAATAACGACCTAAAATTTTTATTCAATGCCGACACAGTTCTTGTGTAATAAATAAAAAAATCAAGTAAATGATTAATAAAAATTTAAAATTAATATCTATTTAGGTTATTTATGATATTAAATGATTTGTAAGATAAGTACAATATATTAGTGATGTTTTAAATGTTTTTGTTCAAACTACATAAAATTATTGATAGCTTTTGAATTCGATAATTTGAATTGTCCGAAAAATTACTTTAATGGCAATTTATGTTAAATAATATTTTATTAAAAGATTTTAAATTCATAAAAATATTAAAATTTTCCAATTGAATGAGATATTATCATTTATTTGAACCTTTCACAAATTATGTGTCATTTTTTATTTTATATGAATTTTCTTGACCCTGATGCGTAAAAATATTATTTTCATGGTAATTGTAAAATAATGCAAATAATGGGGGGAGTGAAACTAAGAGATAAGGGTTAAATTATCACCTAAAATCATAAAAATTTTATTGTATGAGAGTATTTAGAATTATATCATTCCTTTATTTGGAATATATCAATTCAATTCTATATGAACATGAAAATTAATTTATATAAATTTAATAATGTATGTAATTTCAAGGCTGCCCCTATAGTAAATTATAAAAGGACACAAACTATCCAATCTTACTCACACTAATTATGTTACTTATCTCTCAAAATACCTGGAAAAATATATTCTTAACATCATTAACTAAATTATATATGTTATAGTCTTCTTAAAAGACCACACCTATGGTCATTAAGGAGAGATCAAAGGGGGGTTTTTCAAAGAAGAGGCAATCTTCTTAACTAAGTATCTCCGTTTTACATCATCTAACTCCTTATGATATTCTAAAATCATGAACATATAATAAAAAAAGTATATTCCACATACATGAATAGTATTATTATTGAAGAAAATATATTATTCATCACCTTTCCATCCAATTAAAAATTAATACTTCGCTTGTGTGTACGTACGACCTACGGTCACCACGTAGTAGTGTAATTCAATTTGATCACCACTTTAAATGGTTGGTTATTATGATGGATTTAATGAATATATATAATAACAATGAAGTAATTACTATTAAAAATTATTATAAATATCCTACCTTCTTCTTCTTCTCCTCATTAGAAAAAGATAATGTCATTTTTACGTACATGTGGACCACTACCTCCACGAAGAGACAAGATTTAATTTTTCCTTCCACCTTTCCAGAATGATTCAAAATAATTATATAATTAATATATATCATATTTATATCTAGATTAATATTCTAGTGTTTATTGCACCATGATTAAGTTATAAGGACCAAATATACCTAATGGAAACTTACATGACCAATGAAACAATTAAAACATAGAAATGATAACATTCATAACGAATTATTTATAAATGAGCATTGAAGTGTTATAAGTGTATCATAAAATATTTAGATGTTTTCTCTAGGGAAAAAAACTAAAATAATCCCACTTTAACTATAGAAAACTAGTAACAACATTCAACATGATGTCACCTAAATGATTTTCTTACTTCTGATGGGATAAGGCGTTAGTCCAGGGGTCCACCACATTATCCTTTATTGAAAATTTTTTAGAAGGACCTCACCAAATCAAGAAATATATCTTAATAGGTGATACTTATAATGTTTGTTATTAATATATTAATGTGACCTTGGGTACTTTTTACAATCCACCACAATATTATTATAATAATAACATAGGATATAGACTTTATTTCTAGGAAACCAATCAAGCTCTTAAATGAAGTCTCATATCCACACTTAGTCATTAGCTACTTAAATGCTATAACAAAATCAAATTCTTCTTTTGAATCGATGAAAACTAGCCGATTTGAAATCTACCAGCTCACTATTACTACGTTTATACTGAAGAATAATCTTGACTTTGACTTAAAATTGTTATGATCTATCTAAAATCCAAAGTCTATATATATATATCTAGATGATAAGCTAATTGTCTAAAAAATATATAGAAAAAATATATTCCATAGTCCTTATAAACTTATGTATAGCCTTAACAATAGTCTAATTCCTCCTCCTAGATTAACAAGATATCTTACAAACAAGATCATGGTGTATAGAACACTAAGCATGGTTTAGAGAAAGGTATATATGATGGATCCTATCATAGAATCATCTCAGATCTCACCCATCCCCTCTCACTTATATTGTTTCTGAGGACACATTTTGTTGTAGAGATTTATTTTTTATATCAATATGACCAATCTTACCATGGTTTCATCCATATTAATTCCCTCTAGTAACTGTTTAATGTGTATACCTTAACATAGCCTATGAATCCTCTTAGATATATCATGAATGATCTAGATTCCAATAACATAGGCTTTTTCACCTAAGTCCTTCATAGAGAACTACTTGATAAAGCAGTCCTTATTCGACTATAATTCTAGTAATTCGGTTCTAATAATCAATTTTTCAATGAAATATACTACTGAAAAATACCCACACTCCAACTAAACCACTTACAGACTCTTGGATCACTTTTTAATTTATGAAAATAAATTATCTTATGGTTCTATCAAATCAAATTCTCCATGAATTTGTTACATAATTAAACTATTAAATGTATTTATCAAACTTTTATACAATTTTGTAATTTCATACAGTCCCCAATACTTTGGTTGTGTCATATAGACTTCATCCCAAATTCTCATTTTAAGAAACAATTTTTATAAATCCATCTTCTAAATATCATAATCAAGGAAAGGCACTATAACATATAGAATTATAGTGAATTTGAGCATGTAAACTATGTAAAATTATTCTACATAGTCTATGTCTTTATGTTTTGTTAATCCTATAGACACTCACTGCACTTTATAAGCCTTCCACGTTCAGTTTTATCTTGAATTCCCATTTACAACCAACATGATTTACACCAATTGGATGATGAACCAGAACCCATACTTGGTTTGAATATATAAAATCCATTACATAAAAAATGGTTGTAAAAAAATTATTGTTTTGGAGATCTATCCTTCATTCTTGTGGTAAATAGTGTAATTATTTCGAACTAATAATGAGTTACCATATTTGCTGACTATAAAACCAAACTTTTTTTCTTTTTTAACTTATATGGTGATCATATATATTACTTGTGACTCATAAAACATAATTCAATAGGGACTTATGATATCTATTCATAAACAAATATTGTATATCTTGTGCATAAAATAAATAAAATTGGATCTTGATACCATTATTTATTTTTAATATATTCCCCCACTCAATAAATATATAATATATTTTCACAATGAATTTATTTTATAATAATTTGATTAGGTAATATCCTATTTTTTGATTAGTATATCCTATAATGATAAAATTAATCACCACAGTTTCTATTTTGTTTCCAATTCTATCCTTGAAAAACATCTCGCAATACACTCAATGTGTATATGACAACATAGAGCTCTTTCTACACATTAATTCAGAGGGTATTCTATTTACCACCTCAGTTGGAACTCACATTGGATTGTATGTTTTATTTTTTAATGTGTATCCCAAAAATAATAATAAAATATATGAATGAATCATCATTTAAATAACCTTTTTAAACAAGGTATGGAACATAATTTCAACAACATCATTCCAATTTTTTTTGTAAGTATGTGAAATTTGAGTTATATTCCCAAACTCTTGTAAATAATTGATAAATTTTTATTAATATACTCAAGACCCCAATCAAATAAATAATTCCTTATCTTCCTAAAATTTTGATTCTATACTTCATTATAAAACTATTTAAATTTATCAAATTATTCACAATTATATCTCATTAGGTAAAGGCTTCTATCTCTACTGAAGTTATCAGTGAAATTGATGAAGTAAGATTAAAACATATACCTTCTATTAGAAAAGGTCTGCACGAATTTGTGTGTACTAATTATAGATAATTTATGTCTCTTCCACACATACCCCCAAAAAATTGGTTGTTTATATTTCCTTCTAAACAAGAGAGGCATCTACACAGTTATTTCAGCTTAATATAATCTAATTAACCAACCTGATTGATCTTTGTGAACCACTTCTCATCTACCTTAATTAGTAATTTGTGTCAAAAATGGGTGTGATATGATTCACGTCAACATGATACCTTATCAGATTAAAATAATTATGTATAAACCCAAATATTTTATGATATATTTATTTTAAATATATTTAATTCCATTTATAACAGTTAGTACACGCACAACTATGTTTAAACAATCAGCGATATCATATTAAAATAAATTTTATGTAAAATTTATCTCCAAGACATTAGATTAGAGAGTGTGAATATGATTGAATAAATTATGAAACATATATTATTTTAATATGTATTAAATTTAATAATTGGTTAAAAATTAATCATAAATTAAAATAAAAAATATTTTAAAACAAATGAGTTATTTTTTCTAAAAAACAATATTTATGCACACAATGTTTTTTATCTTAATAAACTAAAGTAATCACTCTTGGTAAATTATTATAATGAAATTTATAAATTATAAATTATATAAAATATATTTACATTCATATAATATTTTTTTCTATTAATGGTTTATGAATATAACCCTTTTAGTCTTAAAAATGTATTATTCTAGAAAACTATTTTTATCATTTTTATCAAAATTATTTTTAAAATAAATTTATACAACTTGTCGAATTTTAATTTGAAAATTCAATTACATATTTTTATTTAGGAGGTTCAATTTTTTTTATTATGACCCTTTTGTTTTGGTCAATACGTATAGTAACAATAATAATATTTGGCCACCCTGATAAGGGTAAAATGAGTAGAATATGGTTAATAGTCTCTGATAAGGTATAAATATTTATTTAACACTTACCATTTTCATGTTGGATGATTTTATTTTTCAAATCCTTTCAAATTTATAAATATATGGCTATTTGGAAGCATATTTCATTAAGAGTGAACATTATATCAATTTAAGGGAAGAAAAATACAAAAAATGCCAATCTCTTACATTAACAATTATATAATATGTTGAAATAGGGAAAAAATAGTTTTTAGTGAATCATAATATTTATTTTGAGCATTATTAAATTATTTTCATGATGAAAATTTATTTTTAATATATCTTAATATTATAATTACCATAATTTCTTACTCAATTCCCACACAATATTTCTTCAAGTAGTAAAAAATATTAAAAATGATCTTAAAAAATTAAAATTAAAATAATAATAGTTTTATATAGTATTAAATGAATTTTTTTCGATACATATAACATATATGGGATTTATTAATACAATATATTATTGTTCTATCTTCATGTCGATGTCATTAAATTAAAAATAATTTAAATTTTCCAAAATAGAAATAAATGATATTTTATAAAATAAAATATTTTATTAAGTGATTTAAAACTAATAAAAATATTATATTTTGATGTGTGAATGGTATATGACTAAAAATATAAACCAAAGTTCGTTATTGAGTCACTTTTCCATTTATGGTAGCATTCATTACCGTTAATGATTTTGGTAGTTGTTAGTTTTGTTACAGTAAACAATGGTTAACGGCGGGGTCTATAAATAATATAAGATGTAAAATGGAGCCAAAACCAACAAAAATTTCATCACCTATTTTTTTCTCAACCTTGGAAACCTTTACATCAAATTTATGGCCACTTGATAAAATTTTGAATGAGAGGTATGTTATTATATTTTAATATTTTTAGAAATTAGAAGTGTGTCCACTTCCTCCCTTATAAAAAAACCATCCTTTACCTTCATTAAACCACTTTGGTCTTTCTATATTGACCCTTACTTGGGTATTTAATAGGATATCTATTGGAGTTTTTTTGTAAGAATAGGTATTCATCATAACTGATCACTTTATTTTTTCTAAATTATTATTTTACCTCATTATAATATTTGGCATTTATTCTAAAATAATAACTTAAATATCATTAATATGTTAAAATTTTTCTCTGATTGTGAAACAAACAATATCAACCCACTTTTCCATCAAATGGGGTGTGTAACCATTTATCACTTGTATGTATGACTTACTGTATCCACACAGTTATACAATTCATTTTTCATCTCCATCATTTATGGATGGGTATTATGTTCAATTTAATGTATTAATATGATATTTATAAAATAATTATTCTAATGTAATTATAAAATCATGTATACTTTCTTAACTTCCATCCCTTTTGAGTACAAAAGAATTTCCCATGTGTACATGTGGACTATTAGCTCTACGAAGCGATGTGATTTGTTTTTTATTTCTAATTTTATTTCACTAAAATAAGGATACATATAAATAATTTTAGTGGTATATATGATATAATAAAGTTTATATACATATTAATTATTATTTAAATTATTTCATTCCATATGTTAAAAAATGTAATCAATGTTCAGGCCTATGTATATCCTACCATCTCCATTAACGGTGTAATTCATTATTATATCTCGAAATTTTATGGATGACTCTAAATAAATATATGATAACTATATATAATATTTATATCTAGATTAAAAATATATATCATAGAACTATGATCAATGTAATGGACAAGACCCTCATGTCCCATTCCATTGCAAAATTACGGATCCTATGGGTGGCGCCTCTGTGGTAGGGCGTCATTTCGGTGTGCGACCGAACGACGGGACACGATCAGTTACACATATTGGTGGATTTAATTTCTACATATTCTAATGAAATGCTTAAGAATCTATTTGGATTCTACATTTGGATAAAAATGTTAGTAACACATGTGGTATCTAATACCCAATTAATAGATATGGAAATATTTCACTCAACAATGAACACATGTAGTTATTCCCCTTGATTGTTTATGTGGGTTCATTTATTCTTCTAGTGGCCCTGCTTACCAAATAGAAAACATATCCAATTATATTCCTTTTCCTGTCCTTAAATAATCCTATTTCTGGAAAGAAAATTGTAAAGATCATTAGACATGTTGTGAGCCAAGGGAAAATTTTTACTGTTTTAAATTTTAGTCACCATAAATATCACAGGGTTTTCATGTCGTAGGTCCTTATCAACATAATGAATAAATTTAAGGAGTTCCGAGAGAGTCTTACCACCATTTCTCATATTATAATTAATTGTGAAACTATAGATGTTTTTTGGTAGTGACAATAGTTTGAGAGATATAAAAAACTCTGATGGAATCTTAAATCCAAATATGTCTATGTAGTCTATGTATCCAATCTTATTGACTATATATATCCTAGTTTGTGTCGACCCTCCAAGCTTGCATGTGAATAGTGACTTTGATATATCATACCTATCTTGTCTCCTACTCTACTGATAATGATCAGAATGTTAGGAAAACCCGATATATGAATCCTTATACTAATGTTTCTTTTGGATATAGATGGATTTGTATGATAGTATGAAACATTAAACATCTACACAACATTCAGTTTTTTTATCTATGGAAAGCTCCACCTCACTGGCCTCCTTATTAAGCTTTGTTAGGATTAGGAGATTCTATGACATATAATTAAAACTCTTTGAATATAAAAGGAATAAACATATGTAGAACTCATCGAAAATCAATATAGAGAAAATTTTATACTTTATTAATGTAGATTACATTCAAAAAGTCAGATTTATTTGTGTAGTAATTTATATAATATGATCAGATTTTATTACTTTTATAGATTAAGAAATAGATAATAAATTTTAATATCTTATTGCACCAAAATTTTATTGAAACCCAATAGAACCCACTATTGGTTTCAAAATATCCTTTTCATGTGGATATCCTAGTGTCAAGGATAAATTTGAACCTCCTCATAACCCAATTATGGACCTAACAAGCTATTCATATGTGTTTAGATATTCTAAATTTCCAACTGCATTACCTCACAACACCTTGAACATTAAGTGTATTACCCTATTCTAAAATCGGAAAAATATATTTCCTAAAAAATTCTTACTAGTTGACTATGTCTCACATAGGAAATAAAACCATAATAAAAACTATGTTAAAATGACCTAAAACTCAACTAAAAATTTTTCCAGGAATTAAAATCACTCCAACTGAGGACGGTAAAGAACAATTAACTATGAATTGATTTCAACGAAATTTGTGGTAGGATTTTCACTTAATATCTTAATATTAAATATTTTTATATAGATACAAAAATTAGATAATTTTATTTATTATTACATGGTTTTTAATTATATTTTAATTTTACTTATATAATTATCTATAACTAGATAAAATTTATTTATAATCCAATTTTATATTAATTCCATCATTCATGCTTGTTAATTTATTTATTTAATGATTAGAAAATCTATAAAAAAATAACCAATCTACAAATCAATATATAAAAAATAAAATGGAATGACAATGAGTTTTTCTAATGGTTAGTTTGTCTATTGAATAAAAAACCAATCCATGAACAAAGGGAAATACTTATATAACTAATTACAATTTCAGTTTCTTTATTCCATATGTTCACCTCTATACATCTTAGGTTGGTAATATTTAGACTCAAAACGAGAACCATATCATCTCTTTTAGAATATCCAACCATTATATGTAATTTTAGTCATAGGATGTTGAGGGGGAACAATAGTATGGTTTTGGGATTTACATAATAAAAAATATCAACACATAGGTCTTACATTGTATATAGGAGGAGACTACCCACATAAAAACATTTTAATTTTATAATAAAAAATTAAATGAAACCAACTACATGCACAGGTTGATCTAGCTTCATGGTCATCCACACATTCAACAAATATTCAAATGTTATCCAGCTAAAATTCACCTTAATTCAAACTTTATTGTTAAGATAAACTCCCTTGAATAAATTATTTTAATTTATTTATTTAATAAAAAATTTTATCTTAATTTCCATATGATGAGTCTTAAATTTTACCATCATATGTGGAAATATGTAAATTAAATAGATTCAAAAATATTTTTCAAATAATTAGGTGGAAATAACTGAGCATTTATTAATTTTGAAAAAAACTTATATAGTATCACAACTTTCTACCTTCCATGTAATTTGATTTTCATGATATAGAAAAACATTTTTTAATGTATGTTAATTCTATTAATTATTGGGTGGATAAAAAACATTTATTAAGAAGTTATATTCTATGTATGTCGCATGTTGTTTACACAGGTTACACAGTGTGTCACCTCATCATTTTTCAACTCTCAGTCCCATGCATCACATATTAATACAAGAATATCATTTTACCACTAGATAATATGAAATTACATCTAAAAACACATATACTACATAGCGTGTATTCCATATAAAAAATGTTTAATCTAAAAGATGTATGAAACTTTTTTACATTCAATATGTGGTGTGAAGGTACACACACCACATACTGATTTATTTTGTACTTCATGCATCCCATAGCTTTTCCTGATTCAGTGAACATTTCTATACAACATGGCATAAAACCTTATTATCTAGCTATAATCTAATACCTCTAGATGAAATATCTGATAATTCTTCATCTATTCATATCCTCTAAAAGATCATACAAAACATTTATGTAGCATGTTTAATTGTAAAAATATGTTAATGAAAATTTTCATTAATGAATGAATAAAATATAAATGAAAATAGACAAAAAAATTACTATAAGAGTTTGATGAATAATGAATAATTATAATTTATTATGTATCCAGGATTCAAAACACCTTGATGTTTATGAGGAATTGAAAAAGTGTCTCATATCATTTCAACAAATAAACTTCATCAACTAATTTAGATTACTTTTCAAAACTAGAATAATTGTATCCCATAATCCATGAGATAAGATCATAACATATAATTTAAAAGAAATTATTTCACATAATAATATTATTATGACAGAGGATTCTAGTGTAGAATAACTATTGATGTGTTCCACAGGTGTACCATGAAACTCGAAACATAGAGGTAGACATCTTGGGGGTTCTAGTGTGGATGATCCTAATGATTGTGTTTTTATTAATTGATTGTTAAATGGATCAATTTGATCTATAAGGATTATTCTTATTATCTATAGACTTTATAGAGTTGCGGTAGATGACATATCTCCCTTATTAATATTATTTTAGAAAAGAAATTTCTATGGCTTGAGATGTTGTCTATAGAATTTATTGGTCCCAATTATTAGAATGGATAATCCGAGGTTATTAAATGACATAGTTTGTTATTTAATGATCAATGGATAGAGAATAATAATTATGAATATTCACTTTAATTATTTTAATTCTCAATGAACATATTTTTTAAATGGTAATAATTAAAATATTTTTTTATGGACATGTGCTAGATTCATATACGAACAAATATTATTTTTAAATAAATATATCTATTCGTATAAATTGGTTGATGGGCATGAACTCTTTTATTAAGTGAAATGAAAGGAAAGTCCCTTTTAAAATTGGTTGACAGGTAACCCAATACCTGAGACAGTGATTCAGAGAGATAATGTTAAAAGCATGGCCTAGAGGATGTAGTGAACCAAAGGCCCTAAAATTGTCTCCCATGTTAGTGAAGCACTGAGGGTCTAGGATGAATCAATCACTATGCAAATCAATAAACAATTGCATCACCTCCCCAATTCTAGAGAAAATGAACCTATAAAGCCAATAAAGAGTAATGTGTCTATGTCTTGTCAAAAAAAATCATGATCAACTGACATAATGTTCTATGGCACTCCTCCATCCCACATTTCAAATTTGGGAGAGGAATGAATAATGGGATCTAGTAAAATTTTCACACTTTTGAGCCATCCACCAAAAAACTCATATGATTACACTACTATATCAATATGATGCTCTGTGATATCCAATTGAGGTACCGTGAAGAAATCCATGTGGTTGGATTCCCATTAATCCCTCTAAATAAGAACAAATATGGATGAATGATGGGTGTAAAGATACTCATGCCTCTTTAAATGTCCCACACCCAGCAAAACATTCATAAAGTAAAACAATTCCCCCCATATGTGGTATGGAAAAAAATACATAATAACACATGGAAAATATCCCAATACCCAAATAAAGATAGGACAAGGTAAAATGGAAATGAAACACGTATCAGACCACCAATTTCATTCCCATGACACTATCTCCCCCCAAAAAACACTTGGGATAAGATGTATCAATAATCACTACCTAAAGCCCCACCATTGATGCCACAAGTAGCCAAGGAGGATACAAAATTCCAAGAAATCATCATTATTACTATCTTAATCCCCATCTGTCTCTAATTCAAACACATAGTTTTTTCCAAATGATCCAGTAACACCATTTGAGAAAATTAGCATTGTTTCCCACCCAATCAACCCTCACAAAGGAAATCCCCAAAATTGACAACCCATGTTCCCACCATAATAAAAGGCATTCCACTAACAATACCAACGAATGATGTATCCCCATCATGATTAAAAATGATCTATAGTGCTTCCACCAACTTCTTTGATTCCTGTGGCCACCAACAATGAATTCTACAAATAATGACGTCCAATTCCTTATAAATAAGAATAGTTTCAACACCAGCACCATGTATGACCTGTAGAAACCATGACGTAGACTAAAACCATCACCACAAATCCTCAACGACCATCAAAACAACATAGATCCTCCATCAACCATATCCATTGAGAATAATGTCTGTTACACTATTATCAATGATAACTGGATACAAATCAGGGCCTCCATTGATCAATAACCACACAACTTCAAGATATCAGTAAAAGAAGGACATGAAATCAGATACAAATAAGAAAGGGTTCAACACACCACCGTTGATGAACAAAACCAGCAAATATGGACTAGGGATTCCCAAAAGGCCAAACAAGACGACCACTAGAGAGAAAAGATTATTGATAGGCTATTAGGGTGATGGAAATTGTATCATAAATCATCATAAATAAGGAATTAGTTTTAAATGGAGGAGAAAAAAATTATGAAGGGCATAAGTGAAGAAATAAATAGGTATGAATAAGATGAAATCAAAACCAAATGTCCTCATTATTTATCAGTCTTGAATATTTATTATTTAATTAAATAATTAAATATCACAACATTATTCGACACTAAATAAATACTTACTATATTTTAAAAAATAGAGAATAAATATTTATTAAGTATTAAAACAACAGATATTATATAAAATAAATAGTGATGGAATAATTTTGATCAACCAATAATGATTAATTGTTAGAAAACATGTAAAATAGTTCTTATTGAACATGTTAAATTAAAATAGTAATTTACAATGGTTCTGGATAAAGTTATCATGAAATAGTGTAGGCCAATTCTTATTATAATTGGGCAAAACCACTAAAAATTCAAGTTCAAAATCTAATTTTTTCTGAAGGAACCCATAGAGAATGGATTTAATGTCAAAATTGTATAAAACATTGTTAAAGAATATACTATGTAATATAATCCATTAGTCTTGATATATCAAGTTAGGAAGGTTTTATATTGGTCTCATCAACCTCTATTTGTATTCCTCTTTCTTCAAATTTTCAGAAATCAAATCATTGATTGAACTCTATGGATATGGTATTAATCTAGTAATTTAATTCCCATAAAAGTTATTAAAATATAAATTTATGTTAATGAGTTTGAGGGATATATCATTCCTAGAATTGTTCATTAGAGATACATCACTTGTGACATATCCAACATATAATACATCTCCACAAGCACATTTCATCATAGTTTTGGTTAATTAATTTAATTACCTAAAACATTATATTAATTTATGATCATCATAATGACTATGGACCATTACACGTTTCCACAATAGGAAAAAAAAATGAAACATATAAAAAAGGATTTATGACTAACACGTTAGGTTCTCATAACCCTTTTCTCATAAATTTTACCAAGGATGAACTTCATGAGAAGATGTCTCAACATATTATGAGACTTCTTGATATCTTATGTAATATATGTAATTTTAAAAGTCATCATTCAAACTCAAAATATTTATTTTAGAATACTATTTGAGACACATCTAGGTTCTCTATAAAATAGAGGATTGATAAGACCTTTTAGTGGGACATGTATCCTTTGGACTTTACCACATATAAGGTCACAAAGAAGAATAATCATGATGTGATAAGAATATTATTAATATTAAATACCATGAATACATGTAATAATAAAGTACATTGAAGTGGGTTCTAAGGAACTAACTCCAACACATGGAACATTTATGTCAAGAATAATCTAAATCATTCATTAATGATTATATGAAAAAGGCAGAGTAGTTAGAAATACTACATCCCATGTCATTCGTCCAATGACACACGTTTATCACATTTCACTCAACTAATCATAGTCATTAATTTGGATTATATAATTCAATGAATTTCCCAAATTACTTTTCCCACAATATGATTAGAGAAATCCATTCATTGTTATGCTATAACCAATTAAATGATTAAAATAATACCCAACAAACCCCTAGTAAGATGATCCTTGACGATTCCATAAGAAAAGTTTCAAATTATGAGGTTTCTCGGGGTTTTTATCTCACCAACATTTGGTAAGGTGATTCAAAATAAGAAAACATCAATGAGTATATAAATTACCATATAAAATTACACATGACATATTTTTGCAATTCGTTATATTTAATTAATATTGAGTTATTATCTCGGGATTTTATTATTTCTATCATATACAACTCTTTTTATTGATTTTGTGATTCAACTCATGCTAATCTTAAAATATCATCCCAACCATTAATGCCATGTGATGATTATCAATTAATGATAACCTAATGTCTTTCTATGGGGGATATTATCAATCTAGTAATTACATAATATAAATTAATCACACATGAGTGAAAAATAAATCGATATTTAATAATTATAAAGAAATGATACATTTATGGAAATTATATCGAATCAATCATTTATCAAATATCAATATATAAAATATAACCCTAACGATTTAGATGTGATAATAGGGTTTTCAAATGATCAACTACATTTTTGTATTTAAACAAAAAAGTAGTTACATCATCAATATCAATAATATTTCAAATGAGATTGTCTTTTTAAAGATTATGTTTGGTCATTTGGTGATACATTGGTTGCCTATATTGAGTAATAACAAGATTTTTTCTCATAGTAATGTTCAATTTATCCCTCGATTCATTGAACCATTCCATTTTAGTGATAGAATTCATGATCTAAAAAACATCCTTTTTAACATTTGATGTATCGATGTAATTATAAAATATTTTTTAGTCTTTCAATTTAGCCTATTTTAAACTTTTACAACTAATGGATATATTATGTTTGATAAACAAAAAACTAGATTGAGATCTCATACAATATTTTCCATTTTAGAAACTATAAGAAATGAAACCCCTTATAATGAGCTCATCCCCTCCTTCTAGGGGAAAAAATATTATTACATATTATTAATTAATTTAGCATGTTCTAAACAATAATGTAATAACTCTCACTATGACTGCATTTTTATGTATTTTTTATGATCAAAGAATATGAGAAATAGGGTTTAGTACATATAGATGAAACAATTGATATATCCTATATATGATGTATACGGAATACTATAAATATTATCTAAATCATTAGAATGATTTTTAAACATCATAATATTTATTCCATGAAACACTAGTAAATACCCCCAATTTGAGTTATCTAGACTAAACTGATTTAGTTCATTACCAAAAAATGTGTTCTAACTTTGTACAATAATCCTCTTTTACATATACTAATATCTCTATATACCAAGTATGTTGGAGGATTTAACTATTCCTTTCATCGATAAAAAATATCCTAACCAAAACATTATAGAATTTAAATTCGGGATTTTAATTATGATAAACGGTATGTAATCCACATATGATATCAAAAATAACACAACACATACACTAATCATATTGTATATAAAATAACATCTATGTTTATGGTGAAAATAAATTCTTTTATTGTGTCATCAATCTAGTTGTTCCAACTATAATAATATTTATTTAATCTATAAATGGGTTATTGTAACTTTTAAACGTGGAAGACTCATTTGGATATTTAAAATATTTGGGTTATATCATATACATGTCCTCAACAAAATACCAATTAAGGAAATTGGTTTTAAATACATATTATATTTTCTATTCTCATAATGTGTTTAAATAACTATAAATATTTTATTGAGTTTAGTAATTAAAAATATGGGATTGTTTTATTCGTAACCATACAATGAATATGTTCTTAACATTGTACCATGGGGTGATTTATAAGAAGGCAAAATTACAAAAATTTTAGTTTTCATATGAAAAACTAATTTCAACATACGGGCCTCACCCATTGTAGAGAATTTACCAAGCTTCAAACATAGTTAGTGTGAATGGAATCAATCTCAAATATCATGGAATTTAACCATTTATGAGAATTATAAATCACGATGGAATCTTGAAAAATAATTTATTATTAATTAGAAAACATTTAGTAAATTTTTTTACCTAATAAATCTATATCTTTTAGGATCCTTGTGAATCATTCTAGAACATTGAGGGTCTTGTGTAACTTGAGTTGTTTATTCTTTCATTACTATTTTTGGAATTGCTTAAACACAATTCTGAGGAATTATTTCTCATTATTAGACTTTAAATTTGTTATATTAATCTTTTTTTTATTGAAAAATTGATATATATATATATATATATATTTGTTCTCAATTAATTTTCATGTTTGGGGTTTAAAATTGTTGTTTAGAATAGTAAAATTAAAATATTATCCTTTTATTTCAATGAGAAAAAAATATATTTAAATATCAACACGACTTAAGGATAAGTGTATCCTAAAACAAACATCACACATATTCTACAGAGACAAAAATATTTATAGAAGGAATATTTGGATATTTCCAAATCTATATCTCATTGGTTGTCATTATGAATATTTTTTTGTGGAAGGTGGTTTTGTGGAAATTTATTGGTTTCTTGAGAATAAACCAAAATTATATTAGAAATGTCACAATAAATCATCCCTTATTAGACCATGTAAAACATGGTATGATTCCTCTTATTAGACACACTATTCCCTAATAGTGCTTCAGGAGGATTGAGATTTTAAAAATTCTATAATTTCTTATATGATCAAAGAATTCATGGATTCATTATTCACCAATAAAATATAATAAGAGAATCTTAATACTTTCAAACAACTGATTATATTATTGAATTGAAAATATTTGAAATTTTCAAAAGATTCAATCTTTTTTCTCATAAAAAACACATACACATACCAATTATAAATTTCAGTAACTGTGACAATCTTTATAAACCCCCAACTAATTTGATTACTATCAGTCCATATATGTCACTATTTATTAGATCTATTATTCCATTATCCCATTCACTTTTATCTGTGAAGGGTTTTTTTTCATTTTGGATAATAAGAATTATTAAAATTTGTAAAATTATTCATAATTGAATAAATAAATTAATCCATCTCTTTGGAGAATTTGAAAGTGTTTATTTTTTATATGTCAATAATGAAAATTCCAAATTTACGTGGAAAATTTACTATATATGGTTGATGTTATTTTTTTATGTTCGTATTTATTGATCTCTTTTTATTAATAAAATTAATTACCCCTCACATTTAATTTTGAGTAAAAATATAACAACAAGACCATATCTGGGAGAGAATAATTTTTTTTTCAAATTATATTTCATTATGGATAATAAAACACTAAAATGTATATTATGTTATTGTTGACATTTATTTTAATGTTCTTATATTTTATAATTGTGAAATTTATTTCTATATTTTATATATTGATCTCTTTAATGTTTTATCGTATCCTATAATTATATCTATGAAAAATAGTCATGATATTTTTTTATTTTAGTTTTATTATTTTTTCCTGATTTGTTTCATTCAATAAATTTTATTAAAAATTTTGATATACAAGTTTCGTTAACATATGTTTCAAAGTTATTATTTTTTATACTATATATTTAGTGATAAAAATATTGTCATGATGTTTTGACCCTATACATAAATAATCTATAATAATATTCATCCAAAGTAGTGTTATTGATTATATCTCCAATTTTTACACATTATTTTAAATTTATATTTATAAGTAAAGTTTATATGTTTTTTATATTTCTTATGTTTTATAGTTATAAAATTATGTGATTTTCAATATATAATATGGTTTTTAGAGTTTTTAGTGATGATATATTTATATAAATGAATAATAGAATTTTATATTATTCCTTTTAGTTATGATATATGTTTTATTATTTATTTTAGGTATGATAATATATTTTTAGTTTTTATTTAAGTGTTTCTGGTATGTGTGTATGTAATCTGGTTGTATAATGACGTTATAAAATTTTTTATTATATATTTTGGTAGTTTGATTGTATAATTATGATAAAAAGTATTTTTTTAATAGATCTATTTTATTTATTTATTTAATTTTTTTTATGATTTATATTTTTATAAGATATCTTTTATAATTTTATTTATGAAATTCAGTGATTTATATAATGAAAAAATATTGGATGTTTTTGTTTTATAGTTTTCTATAATATTTATGTGTATTATTTGATTATTTATTATATGTATTGTGGTATTTATTATTTTTTATAATAAAATGTTATAATATAAAAAATTAGTTTTATTGGATTTTCTATTATCATTTTATTTTCTATTTAATACTGTGTTTTATTATTAATATAGTAATATATTCTATTTTATTTATAAGATTATTTGAAGTGAGTTTCATAATTATAACATTGTAGTACTGTGTCACTAAATTATGTGATGTATTTTTTAAAGTTTTATGAGTGTATTTTTATTCAACACTTTTAGAGAATATGAATTTCTTATTTGATTTTAGTTTTTTTATTTATTAAATTGTTTATGAAAAGCTGATTTGTTTTTTAATTTTTAATTTTATTTTTTTCCCAATTTTAATTTATAGTTCTTATGTTTTATAATTATGTTATCAATTATTTATATGCATTACTGTTTATAGGAATTGTACCGATGCTATTATTGTGTATGATTAAAACAATTATGTTACATTTCATGTTTCAATTTTGTTTTATGTTTCATCATTTATTTTTATCAATTAATTTTTTATCTATATTTATAAATATTATTAAAATATGTTTTATAGTATTTATATTTCTTAATAATGAGGTTTATTTTGTCTTATGACTTGAGATTTTTTTAATTTGTTATGATGTTGCAATACATTGAAAAAAATTATTTATTTATCTTTTTTTAGTTTTAGATAAATATATTGTGAAAAAAATAATAAATGATTTTATGTGTTTCATTTTTTATTGAAATTATATTATAATATTAAATTTTTTAAACAATAGTAATTATTTTTATCCATCATAAATATTTCATTTTTATATTAATTTTGGTTTCCATTTTTTCTAATATGATAATTTGGGGGAAAATATTTATATATAAAAAATTAAAATGTCGAATTTAACATAACAATAATATTACATATTATTTTTGAATACATGAGTTGGTATATAATACGGTTGATTATATACCTTATTAATTTCATTTTATATAATTGTATATATAAAAATTCTTCACCATCAAGCTATAAATTATTCTAGGAGATTTTTAATAATTTCAAATATACCTACACAAACTAAATTATAAAAAAAATATTTTAAATGTGATTATTTTCTATCACTAATTTTTCATCCATATAAATCCTTGACAATAAGGATCATCTAACAATAATTAAATAGGATATATTTTCATGAATAATTTTCCAATTGTGATAATAAGACCTTTAATGTGGGTTCTCATTATATATTACACATCATTTTTATTATCTACTAAAAAATCCAACGAAACAAAAATTTGTGTGTTTTAACATATTATATATATGGGATAATGATGTTTGGGGGGCTAGGTATGGTAAGACATATTTATTGCCAAATTTATATTTATAATGATAAATAACAAATCTAATGATATAAGAGTTATGAAAGTGAAAAAATGAAATAGAAAATATAAAAAAATTTATAAACCATTATGTATGTCCAATAATCCCCAATAGTGAATTTGATAGAATCCATCAGCAACTGCAAAATGAATTTTTCCTCAAGTGGAATCTATGGGACATAATCAATTCATAATATAATTCATGCTTACTTTTTATCCTTGATTTTATTGTTATATATATATATATAAATTAATAATGAATATAAAACTATGACTCAGTATCCTAAATCTGGTGACCCAATAAAAGATGCCACAAGACCTCAGTTCCCTCTCTGTCTATCAGTGGCTGACAACATGTGGTGAGGTATAAAATAAACTATCTAAAAACTATTTAACATACTGAAATAAACATGAATGATGCATATTGATTTAAAATATCTTTAAATAAAAACCATATAGAACAATTTTATGATAAAAAAGAAATTGTTTCTAAAATTCAATATGCATGAAAATAAATGAGGAAAAATCTAGAAAATAATAATTAATTCAAACTATATTACATTAAATCATTTTATATATCACTACCAAGTATCTACATATCACCGTGGAAAAAGGGTGATGTTTTTCATTTTACAACATCATAAACAATCACACACACATGTCCACCCGAGAATGTGTATAAGTGGTTAGTATAATATCAAAAGGATTTCACCAATGATTCCAATATTCAATGATACATGGGAAATATCAAATATGTAATACAAAGATACATCTGATAAATTAAATTTTTTTAACAAAATGATTGATTTAATCAAATACATCCCATAACCGAGGTATTATTTCCAAACAATATCAATTATTATCAAAATACCCATATTCTATAAATATTTAAATCAAAAAATTTGATTTAAAATCAAATAAACATAATTTTTTCTCCCCCAAAACATCATTTGTAGAAATAAAATCATTTTTTACAAGGATACGTGAAAACTTCTTTTTTTAACAAGACTATTGGAAACTGTCAGTTTCCGCAAAATTCCCAATACTAAAAAAAATACACGAATAAAAATATTAACCAATTATAGCTAGATTAACTATGTAAAAATATCACTCATATGTCAGAAACCTACACAATGGTGAAGTATTACCTTCCAAACTAAGTTATCCCAATTGTTTTAACTTGCCACATGTTTTCTATGTATCCAATTTACCTCCAATGAATCTTAATAGGTTCAAATACATAAAAAACATGTATCAGTGACCAAAACAACATACCATTATATTTTAACCAAATTGGACCACTGACCATGGATATTTTATTACAAATTTATTTATTTTTAAAATCATTTTAACAAAGGAAATATATTCCAAATAATTTTATTTGTTACATAAAAAACTTTCCATTTATAATTTACCATTTTAAATTTTAAACCACAATGGGTGTAAAATAAGAAAGTTCATGAAAGAATAATTTATGAAAAAAATCATAATTTTAATCAAAACTATGATTTAAAAAAACGCCATATATTATAAATAAATTATTAATCATGGTTAAAGAAAAAAGAAAACATGATAACATAGTCACATAAAAGGAATAAAACCTACTTACATAGAACTTTATTTAAAAAATACACCCAAACATAGTACTCAAATATCACACTACTGAGATGAATCCTCAATTATCTAAAAATATAAAAAATTTGATGTGAAAAAATTAATATAAAAAATGAACTAATGATTTATAGAAGGAATACAATGAAAAAAAGAACAAGGAGAAGATCACCATACATAGATATTTGTTTAGATAAAGAAATAATCATTATGTCCACCGAGACATAGAATAAATCAATATATAGTATAGATTTAGATTTTATATAAAATATATCATTAAGTGTATGATCAACACCCATGATCCATTGTAGAGATAATGAGAAACCCATAAAATTTCACTAGAATTCCTGGAGAATCACCCCAGAGTTCATGGGAGGAAGAATAAGGTTATAAAAAGAATATTTCAAGGATAAATATGTAAATAATATGACTTATATCCAATATTATGGTACTCATGTGTAGTTATTGAGATTGTGAACATTAACATTTTATATTGGATTGAAAAATCTAATATGCATGATCGTCATGCATGTTCTTTCCTATGATTCTACCAAGAATAAAAAACATTATATCCATAAAAACCCAAAATGTGTATCCTTTATTCATATACTCCATAAATATATAGGTGATCATGAATACCAAGTTAAACCCTCTAAACTCCCCTATATCATTTACATTCACATGAATGTTTAATCCTAATGTAAATAACATATTTTTGATCCAATAATCAAATAAATATTCCTTTTATAGATCATATCCTTACCCATTTATCAAAATTATTTATTTTAAATACATGAATTTAAACTAAAATATAAATGTTAAATTTCATATTCATTACAAATATAAAAATTTACACAAATCCTAAAAATATTGAGTCAAAATTCTATATAGAAAATGAATTTTTTCCTGAGAACATACATAGGTACGCCCATAAAAAACATACTCAAGTTACTATAATATTATTTCAGTTTTTCTCTCCATAATATATTATGATATAATCTCATTATTCTATAAAAATCAATCGAAATGATTAATTTATCATTATAGAATCATCTCTAATATATCCCAAACCTGAATAATTATTTCCATATAAGATGAATTAAGTTCGAACTAAGATTTCTCCCATATTAAGACATGATTTAGGATCATTTGATATATATTCAACTTAAAAACATGAGTATTTTTATGAATTATATCCTAAATATATGTAATTTACAACCAAAAATCAACTTTACAGATCCAGTTGATGAATTCAAATGGTCTGACCTATCATACAAATAATTTCCCTTGCTTCAAAATTCATTCAGAAAAATCTCCCATAACATGTCATCTTTAGCACCAAACTGTGTCCCACAAGGGTTATTTAACCAGTATTAACCCATTATAATATTGAATGAAATGGATAAGAAAACAATTATTTGAATGATTCAAAACATATCAATGAATGGTAATTATTATTATAAAAAAAAATCACCAGTGAATATTATTTCTCCCAGTATCCCTAACAAAAAAACACATTCTCAAATCATATCTTCCAAAACATGAAAAATAAAATATGTTTTTCAATCTATATAAGGATAAAATTATGTACACATATATAATTAAATTCCCATGTACTTCTAATGTAAATTCAAAAAATTGAAGTTAAATAAAGGGTCTCCATTTAAGACAATAGTCTTAAAAACCCCATAGATTATAATTGATTCATATATATATATATATATATGTTTCTATAAAAATTGACTAAAAGATCCAGAAAATTAATATACTGAGTTATGAGTTGAACCACCACTATATAGAAATAATTATGATTATTAATTATTATTATTTATCCAATAATTATGTCTATTTGCATTTCATCATTGGAATTAATATAGAGTTTTAACCTATGTTATTAAATTATAGAATATTGGAATAAAATTTTTGGTTCATAATTTTGTTTCGAATATTATTTTGGTTATTTTAAATCGATGAAAAATTATAGTTAAATGATGATATATGAATTCATTAGAATCAGAAATAGATGTTTTTTTAAAGGAAATGTTTTATGATGTTCTTAATGATGGTAAACAAACCTAAAATCAAGGTATTGAATCACATCATAGTTATTAGACCATCAATATGCTTATTTGAATTGTAGAGGACATGAATCGTGAATATATGTGATGTTTGGAGGGATATAGGTTAAAATTAAACTATATACACAAAATCCTGATTTTTAAATATTTGTCATGGTGATAAAATCAAAATCACGGTGAAATGAAATTTGAGGGATAAATTTTATAAAACCTATCAAGACCATATTATATAGAACAATATCATGAATTGCATCATGGTTCTATGGAAAATGTGGAGTCATAATTGTTCATTGAGGGAATAATAATTATATTTATCATATATAGTTGAATGTTATGATAAAAATTAATGACATCATGGAAGTTCTCATGGAAAAGTTTGGGAAGTTCTAGAAATTTTATGTAAAAAACAAACGAAGGATAAATGTGAATTTTCGAATAATATTTTTTATAAAAATGGTAAACTAATAATTTTATAAGTAACATTTCTATATATTTTCACTAATATTTTTTTGAATAAATATATTTAAATAAAAACCCACGTCATGTGTTGATGAGAATGATGTTTGGGGGTGGTTTGAATATAAGTTTTAGTTATTAAAAATAATTTTTTATTATATAAGGATCTACGATTTTTTAATGTAAAAAACCATTAATAAAAAACTATGGAATGTCATAATTATCCATACCATTCCTTGATTTATATTTATAAATATTATATATTTGTTATAATTAAAGATTATAGACTTATATATAATCACTTATAGGAACTGTGAGTCATACTTGATTAAATATTTTAAGAGGCCATGATGAGTTAACTTATGGAATTCAATGGAATATTTTCTTAGAAGAAAAAAATTAGAGAAATTAAGATTGAATTTTAAAATATTTTTGATGTGAAAATTACATAGAATGTTTTGAGAAAATATTGATTGATTTTTCATATATTTATTTTTATATTGTGAAATAATTCATTGAAGAATCATATATTTTCATAATGGGATATAGTTAAAGGAAAACAAACTTTCCATCAAGGTGTGTTTAATTTTGTTTTGATATTCAATACAAGAAACCTATGTGTGGAATTAATTTTATGATTCTATCTAGAAAGAGGGAGTGGATAAGTAGAGGGTGGGAGTGAACCAATGTTATGGAAGAGATCATTACCTTAAATATGTAATTATTATAGGAAATAGTGATTTCATTATTATGCGAACACCTTATTAGTGTTTTCTCCTTGAACATAATCATTTTGAGTGAACATGTAAAATCATCATTTCATCACACTATGTTTTTAAATTTTTATTTTATGGATACAATATTGGTCTTTATATGTTCCAATATGTCATTTAATTTGAATAACAAAATCATGACTTAAAATATCATTATCATGAGAAGATAATGGAGTGATAATGTGTTTTCAAACTATGTGAAAACATTCATCATTGTTATATATTGAATAAAATTAAGGATGATTACACTCAGATTGTAACACCCCAAGATTTTATGAAAAATATTATTTTTAATTTCATTAATGTCTTGTGTTGTACGCTACACCAAAAGGAGCTTTCACAACACATATCCTTGACTTGCCTTGCATTACACGCAATCACGACCTTCCTCGATAGCGTGTGTAGTACACAATACCGAGTTTCACTAAATAATGATATACAATTAAAATATTATTAAAAATAACCGTTATGAATAGTAATAACCACTTTTTGAAATTATATAAATTTTATCTTTCAAAATGGACTTCGTTTTTGGATTCCGAATATCGAAATTATCTTAGGGTGAAATTTTGGTACTTTTCGGATAACTTTCATATTCTGAGGAATAGTGGAAAATAATAAATTTTAATTATAAACAACTTTTTTAATCGAAATAATTAATAGTGGTAAGTTATTAATTTGAGTGGTTTTAAAGTATATATATAATATATTTTTACCATTTAATACAATGTTGGTCATTGGATGTAATTTCAAATTTAAACCAGACATAAACAAATGTCAATCTTTTGATAGTTATTATCTCTTAAAAACACGATATTTGTTTTGACGATGAGAATTAATTTTTAAATTAATTAATGCAACTGATATACTTTTTAATTTGGTAAAATAGATATCATTTTCGAATTCATAATATCAAATATGTCGTAGGCCTGATTTGTGGTATATTTCTGGAAACATTCATTTTTTGATGAATAGTGAAACCACTAAGTGGAAGTTAAAAAAACTGAATTTTTCATAAAACTTAATTTTACCGCTTCTGTGAGTATAATTTAAAAAATCTAAGAGACACAGTTAATATCAAGGTCTAAAATGTGGTTCATTGAGATGAAAATAATTTTTGGTGAATAGTAACTTTTTACTTTTTTTACTACAGTTAAAAGTAAATAGGGTAGTTAAAAGTAAAAGTGATATTACCATTACCATAACACATGTCCTAATTCAATTTTATAAGTGTAATTAGACCAAAACAACATTAGGAATAAAATATCACCATTTAGGCCCACTTGGATCAGATTAGGACATTTATTATTAATTTATTTAAAGAAGGGTTAAATAGTTAAAATCAAAGCTTAATAAGTAAATTATTTTTAAAATGGGGTGATACATGAGATAAATTCTACTATAAATATTAATTTGAAATATAAAGAAATTTCCTACATAATGATATTTTATTTGTAATTTTTAGACATTAAAAATGTTAATTTATTTATGACACAACGATGATGCAGTAATTATCTTATTAATGAAATATTGACATAATTGATGTTTAAAATACCCATATAAATGTAACTTAAGACTTTTTATGAATTCCACTAATTTTCCAGGTTAAAATGACATTTTATTATTGATTTAATTAACTTTTTTCGAACAAATCATTCTGTTATGATTTTCACAAAAATCAATTACTAAATAGTGTCAAAATTGACATAAAATAGTTTTTAAAACAAATATTATATTATTAATTGTTATTTTATTCATAAAAATCTAAGGATAGGCCAAATGACTTAGATAAGGTTATATATTTTAATAATAAACAAATTGGGGTTAGTTTGTATTGTTATAGTAAGTTTATTAATCTTATAGTGTAAGAACACAAGAAGACACAGTAAAAGTAAAATTAGTAAACTTAATATTAAATCTAAATGATAAGGTTAAAATAGGAACCTAAACATATCTAAATTATGTCGGATGAGAGGATTTCGACCCATCCCCACCTTAGCTTCGAAATAAATAAATTAGGAGCTATTTAAAACCTAATTTGGCTTTATAATAAAATATTATCATTAGTTTTTCCAAAGGTGCCCCTCTCCTTCCTTATAAAATGGCACCTCCTCCCTCTCTTTCTCACACCACATTGAGCCTTCAAGCTCGGCCAACCCCTGCCAAATTCTCTTCTCCACTTCCCTAGAAACATCTTAGAGGTCCTGGTCGTCTTCAATGACCAATTTTAGTAACCTAAGAGGAGGTCTCAAAGAGGCGATTCAAAGAAGAGGTAATGTCTCTTACCGTTTCTTTCAACATTATTTCTTCTTCTAGTTCTTCTTTTATAGTTGTTTCATTATGAGGTAATAAAATAAGTATCACTCATATAATGATATGTTATTATAAGTATGAAAAAACTATATTTCACCATCTATACATCGTACGGAAAATGAAATCACCGTGCGTACGTACGTACAGAATACCGTCTCCACGCCGTGGTGTACTCTAATTTCCACCACCACCTTACATGGATGGGTATAATGGTGAAATTAATAAATATATATGATTATTTTAAAGTGATATTGATTCTGTAATATTATACATACACTTTAATACAATTCTACAATCATGGAAATGATATCATCGCTCGTGCGTACGTATGGAATACCGTCTCCACGACGCGATGAGATTCACTCTCCATGATAACCATTCAAGAATGATTATAAAGTATATATAATAAGTAATCATGATATATATGAAATAATAATTCTACTGGATATATATATATATATATATCATCTACTTAATTCCATTCAATTCAATAAGCAAACGAAAACAGTGTTCATGCGTACGTACGACCTACCGTCTCCATGAACGGTGTATTTATTTCCATTTATCGATCCATTATATATATATATATTTTGAATATATATTATATATAAATCATGTTTTACATTATTAATGTAAGTAATCATGATCTATGTAATCATATAAATAATTACAAGTTAAAACACGAACGACAAATGATACGATTTTACCCAAAACAGTACTTTAATATGAATTTAAAAAAGAACATGTAATATAAAGTCATAAGTGAACCATATATGATATAATAACAATGTATATGATTCTGTAATAAGTCAATGACATTATTTAAATCATTATACATGATGTTTGCAAACGTACGAAGAATATCCGACCTAAGGTAAGGGATAATTATTCCAATCTCATTCTTATCCGAGATTGTTTATTTGTAAGTATTTACTGGGGTTATTATTATTATCCATGTCCATATGTTCTCAAAATGTTTTCATAAAATGTTTGCTCTTATTCCACGTATGTTTAATGTAATTTTTACCCTTTTCTACTTTTACCACATCGTATGGAAGGAATCTTTCTTTTGTGTACCATACGAGGTATTTTTTGACTTTTCCGACAAAAGTAGGAGAATAATGTTATTTTTAACTTATACAGTGTGAACGGATTTTTACGGCTCCATAACGCCTCATTTTCATGAATCCTACACTACAAGATATTATGATCATTTTCAACAAAATACTTTTATTTTAAACGTGCATGGCATTTTCTGAAAAGAAAATGATTTTGAAGAAGAAAGGATATTTTCCTCAATAATTCATTTAAAATATTTATCAATACCATTTTCCATATAAGATGACATTATTTCATATGTGTATCTTTCAAGTTTAATGTCTCTATGATTTACATGGTCTCACTTTTCTGATGATGAAATGTCCATTTGTTTTATATGGATAATGAGATGATGGGATGATGTTTATGAAACCCATTTTATTATTTGGGTTATGATGAATGTTTTATGTATATTTTGTGGCACAAGTAAGAATGATTTCATTATGAGATGGTTGGGACCAAAATCTCCCTCCAATGCATTGGGTAAAGATTTATATCTCATGAGATAGACATGGCTGGAATGGAAAGTTAAACCAGTTCAGTAATACAGGACTGGAACAAGGAGTGAACTCGATTCAGAAAGGGTCTTTGTCCACTAAGATGGTCTTGGCAGCAATGCCTTGGCTAATATGGAAATCATATCGCATTCTTAATGGTTTCCACAATTACATGTTTTATTTCCATTCTATTTTCTCATTCATAATGTTTTTTATGATCTATTCCATACGTAATTCCATTTTTTATGTCATTGCTCATGCTTTTGATGTTTAAACATTATGTTCATGTTTCTTAAGTTCAAATGTATATGGTATGTTTTATTTTATACATGCTTACCATTACTGAGAATTTTAGCTCAACCTTTTTATGTTTTCTTTTCCCCAGGATATAAATAAAGGTTTTAGGTATGAAAAAAAGGGGAAGATCTTTATGGGAGATGTTGAAGATCTTTCACCATAATTAAAAGATTATATTCCGAGTTTCCAACGACACTAAACTATTACGGTCCTTGTGTGTCTATTTTTGTTATGTATTAATTATTCCTCAAAAGTAATGTAATGTCCACATACGTTAAGATTTGGGTCTCTACATTTGGTATCAGAGGAAAGGTTTAGTCAACCTTTGGAAACTAGTATGCGAAAACGTTAGTGAGATCCCTATAGATATTTCTAAGGTATGTCTAGGGATATCCCTAAGGATAAGTATACGTATAGGATATAGTCCTAGAACTACAATAACGATCATAGAATTTAACCTAAGATGTTAGATATTGAGGGTACTTCCCCTATACTATGTTGTTTTATCTAGCATAATTTTTTCTCTCACACCATTCTTTTTGGGTTTTAGAAAATGGCTGGAAATAGGAAGATTCATGATAATGGAGGATATGGCACACAATGGAATGATATTCTTCATGAGAAACCAAATGAAAAGGGATTTGGAATTCCAAAAATAATTATTATGCCTAATCAGAAATCTCATTATATGAACAATAATATCAACTTTGGTATGTTTCCCGATTCAGAAAATAAGAGAAAGATGGAGTTTCATGATGATCATAGACGAAAGAAAGTTCAATTTCCCTCATGTAAATCATGTGGGAAGAGGCATCAGGGAGATTGTTTCAAGGGAACTAGAAGATCATTTGGGTGTGGAAAAGAAGTAGACAAATCCAGTAAGTGCAAAGGAAAAGGTTCTGTTAACACCACGTATGAGGATAATGGTATTACTACGACATCAACAATGGTTAAATGTTTTAAATGTTGAATGTACATGCATTATGCAATCCAATTCCCTAAGGGAAAGTCTCATCAAGCGAATCAGTACGGTCATATGGGTAGTATTTATGTTGATGACAATGAAGAGTCTACAAATGATATGTGGGATGAATGAATTTTTGACGCTCGGTGAATGGTTTAAGAAGGTAGTGGAATGATTACATGTTTATCAAGTGTAATGTTGTATAAGTAATATCATGGTACTATAGAATAAAGAGACATCAATGGATTGTTACACTGTTGTCTTTCCTTGAGTTTTGAAAGTGTATGATTAATGGTACCAGTATCCATGAAAGGTTATTCAGATATTTTTGGAATGTAGATGATATGTGAATAATGAAGGGATAAGGAGAAAATTAAATGTTTTATAGTATTCATGAGCTCATGACAGATATAAGGAGAAGTTTATATCATGGTTTGAGTATATAGAATTTTTGGATTTTGGTATGAGGAAAGAGTTAACTTTTGACACCATTCATGTTTTCGCTAAGGTTTAATGGGTATTCATTTTTCAAGAGAATACATGATTAAGGTATGCATAGGATTGGAATGTGACCAACAAGATATATGGGGGATAAATGATTGTATTCACATGCTTGGTTGTTGACATTTCAAGTAATCGTTTTCTTTATACTATGAGCTTAGACCGAAGTATTTTAGATAAGCCGAAATATTGGAATGGATTATGTTGGACATAAGTTAGTATTGCTTAAGGATAGAACTTTTTTTCAATATTATTGATGGGATGTTATATTAATATAGCTTTAGAAAAATGACAAACTACAGGACGAGCGACAACCCATCGCATCGGACAAGGCTGTGGGAATCGAACCCACAACCGAAGTGCGACTGGACTTTATCGCATACCACTAGCCTACAGGAAGTCCCTGTTTAGTATAAACTAGTTTAATTATGTTAAGCAGTATGATATATGAAGTATAAGTCCATTTTAGGAACCATATATGATTAATCTCACTATAGATGGACTTATGTATTTTTTGATAACTTTTCTAACCTTTTGTTTAAGACAGATAGAATGACCCATCATTCTATCACATGATCTGCTAACACTTCACTAATGACAAATTCAACTTCATTTCTTAAAGAGATGAAGTGGAAATTGTCCAAAGAATGACCAACGGTGAGACTGTACCAAAATCACGAAATTATTTCTTCTAATTCCAATTTCATCAACTTTAGGTAAATGATCTTGAAAACAAAAAAGGTAGTCCTAGTGCTCTTATATCTGATGAATCAGATGGTACCTTAGATCATCAAAAATTTATGGCTTTGTGATTTATGGATTTTCCATATCCATGTTCTCTACCACTCTCCATTAGAACATGGTGGTTAGATTTCTCTTCCATATCCATATTTTCACCTATTTGGAAACCCAGTGATTAGTTTATTTGGGTAATCGTTACGTTTCATACTTTTTTTTTAAAGATTGGTTTTGGTATTCCATTTTACGATGTGGGTTTCTATTAAAGAATCTTTCTAGTAGTAAACCATTTATAACCTTGACGTATTTCGAGGGAAGAATTCATTTTAAGGGGGGTAGAATGTAACACCCCGAGATTTTATGAAAAATATTCTTTTCAATTTCATTAATGTCCTGTGTAGTATGCTACACCAAAAGGATCTTGCACAACACGTATCCTTGACTTGCCTTGCATTACATGCAATCACGACCTTCCTCGATAGCGTGTGTAGTACGCAATACCGAGTTTCACTAAACAATGATATGCTATTAAAATATTATTAAAACTAGCCGTTATTAAAAGTAATAACCACATTTTAAAATTTTATAAATTTTATCTTTCAAAATGGACTTCATTTTTTGGACTCGGAATATCGAAATTAGCTTAGGGTAAAATTTTGGTACTTTTCGTATAACTTTCATATTCTGATGAATAAGGGAAATTACTAAATTTTAATTATAAACAACTATTTTAATCGAAATAATTAATAGTGATAAGTTATTAATTTTAGTGGTTTTAAAGTATATTTAGAATATATTGTTACCATTTAATACAATTTTGGTCATTGGATGTAATTTCACATTTAAACCAGACATAAACAAGTGTCAATCTTTTGGTAGTTATTATCTCTTAAAAAGACGATATTTCTTTTGACGACGAGAATTAATTTTTAAATTAATTAATTCAACTGATATGTTTTTTAATTTGGTAAAATAGACATCATTTTTGAGTTTATATTATCAAATATAGATTAGGCCTAATTTTTGGTATATTTCTGGAAACATTCATTTTTTTGATGAATGGTGAAACCACTAAGTGGTAGTTATAAAAAATGAATTTTTCATAAAACATAATTTTTCTTCTTCCATGGGTATAATTTCGAAAATCCAAGAGACACATTAATATCGAGGACTAAAATGTGGTTAAATGTGATGAAAATAATTTATGGTGAATAGTAACTTTATACTTTTTTTACACCGGTTAAAAGTAAATTGGGTAGTTAAGGGTAAAAATGATATTATTATTACCCTAATAGATGGAATAATTCTATTGGATAAGTGTAATTCTACCGAAAACAACTTTAGTAATAAAATATGACCATTTAGACCCACATGGATTAGATTGGGACATTTATTATTAATTTATTTAAAGAAGGTTTAAAATAGTTAAAATCAATGTTTAATAAGTAAATCATTTGTAATATGAGGTTATACATAAGATAAATTCGGATATAAATATTCATTAGAAAACTAACGAAATTTACTACATATTGGTATTTTATTTTTAATTTTTGTACATTAGATAATTCATTTATTTATGACACAATGATGATGTAGTAATTGTCTTATTAATGAAATATTGACATAATTGATGTTATAAATATCCAAATAAATGTAATTTAATACTTTTTCAGAATTCCAATAATTTCCAGGTTAATATGAAATTTTAGTATTTATTTAATTAACTTTTTTCGAGCTAATCATTCTGTTATGATTTTCACAAAAATAAATTACTAAATAGTGTCAAAATTGACATAAAATTGTTTATAAAAAAATATTATATTATTAATTGTTATTTTATTCCTAAAAATCTAAGTTTCAGCCAAATGTCATAGATAAGGTTGTATATGTTAATTATAAACAACTTGGGGTTCCTTTCGCTTGTTATAGTATGTTTATTAACCTTATAGTGTAAGAATACAAAAAGACACGGTAAAAGTAAAATTATTTAACTTAATGTTAAATCTAAATGATAAGGTTCAAATACGAACTTAAACTTGTCTAAAATCTATTTTATGAGATTATTTAGACCCATAGCCACCTTAGATTAAAAATAAATCAATTTGGATCTATTTGAACCCGAATTTGGATTTATAATAAAATAATATATTTAGTTTTTCCAAAGGTGACCCTATCCCCCCTTATAAAAGGGCACCTCCTCCCACTATTCCTCACACCACTTTGAGCATTCAATCTCGGCCATCCCCTGCCAAATTCTTGTCTGCACTTCCCTAGAAACATCATAGAGGTCCTAGTCTTCTTCAAAGACCAATTTTAGTACCCTAAATGGAGGTCTCAAAGAGGTGCTTCAAAGAAGAGGTAATGTCTGTTAACGATTCTTTCAACATTATTTCTTCTTCCAATTCTTCTTTTTTAGTTGTTTCCTTATGATGTAATAACATAAGTTTCACTCATATAATGATATGTTATTATAAGTATGAAATAACTATACTTCACCATCTATCCATCCTATGGAAAACAAAATCACCGCGCGTGCATACGTACGGAATACCGTCTCCACGCCGCGGTGTAATCTAATTTCCACCACCACCTTACATGGATGGGTATAATGGTGAATGTAATGAATATATATGATTAAATTAATGTGATATTGATTCTGTAATATTATACATACACTCTAATACAATTCTATGATGATGTTAATGATATCATCACTCGTGCGTACGTAAGGAATACCGTCTCCACGACGCGATGGGATTCACTCTCCATGATAACCATTCAAGAATGATTATAAAGTATATATAATAAGTAATAATGAAATATATGACATAATAATACTACAAAATTTATGTATATATTTATTTATTTCATCTACTTAATTCCATTCAATTCAATAAGGAAATGAAAACAACGTTCATGCGTATGTACGACATATCGTCTCCATGAACGGTGTATTTCTTTCCATTTATCGATCCATTATATATATATATATTCTGAATATATATTATATATAAATCATGTTTTAAATTATGGATGTAAGTAATCATGATCAAGTAATCATATGAATAATTAAAAGTTAAAACATGAACGACAAATGAAACGATTTTTCCCAAAACGCTACTTTAACATGAATTCAGAAAAGAACAGGTAATATAAAGTCATAAGTGAACCATATATGATATAATAACAATTAATATGATTCTTTAATAATTCAATTACATTATTTAAATCATTATACAGGAGTTTTGGATACATACAAAGCATATCGGACCTAAGGAAAGGGATAATTATTCTAATCTCATTCTTATCCGAGATTGTTTATTTGTAAGTATTTACTGGGGCTATGATTCTTATCCATGTCCATATGTTCTAAAAAAATTTCATAAAATGTTTACTTTTCTTCTATGTATTTTTAAAGTCATTTTTAACCTTTTCTACTTTTACCACATCGTATTGAAGGAGTCTTGAGGTACTTTTTGACTTTTCTGACAAAAGTACAAGAAGAATGTTATTTTTAACTTATACGGTGTGAACGAATTTTTACAGCTTCATAACGCATCATTTTCATGAAGATTACTATTCAAGATATTATGACCATATTAACCAAAATAAATTTATTTTAAAAGTGCATGGCATTTTCTAAAAAGAAAATTATTTTGACGAAGAAAGGATATTTTCCTCAATAATTCATTTCAAATGTTTTATCAAAACCATTTTCCATCTAAGATGAAATTATTTCATATGTGTGTGTTTCATGTTTAATTTCTCTATGATTTACATGGTTTCACTTTTCATATGATGAAATTTCCATTTGTTTTATATGGATTATGAGATGACGGGATGATGTTTATGAAACCAATTTTATTCTTTGGGTTATGATGAATGTTTTATGTTTATTTTGTGGAACAAGTCAGAATGATTTCTTTATGAGATGGATGGGACCTATATATACCTCTAATTCATTGGGGAAAGATTTATATCTCATGAGATAGACATGGCTGTAACGGCAAGTTAAATCGGTTCAGTAATACAAGAGTAGAACGAGAAGTTAACTAGATTTAGAAAGGGACTTTGTCCACTAAGATGGTATTGGCAACAATGCTTTGGCTAATATGGAAATCATATCATGTGCTTAATGGTTGCCACAATTACATGTTTTATTCCCATTCTATTTTATCATTCTTAATATTTCTTTATGATCTATTCCATTCATGCTTCCATGTTTTATGCCATTGCTCATGCTTTTGATGTTTAAAAATTATGTTCATGTTTTTCAAGTTCAAATGTACATGGTATGTTTTATTTTATACATGATTACCCTTACTAAGAATTTGAGCTCACCCTTTTTATGTTTTCTTTTCCCGAGGATATAATGAATGGTTTTAGGTAAGAAAAAAAGGAGAAGATCTTTATGGAAGATGTTGAAGATCTTTCACCCCGATTACAAGATTATATTCCGAGTTTCCAAAGACATTAAACTATTTCGGTCCTTGTTTGTCTATTTTTTATATGTATTAATTATTCTGAAAAAGTAATGTAATGTCCATGTACGTCAATATTTGTGTCTCTACACGGATTTTAATTATAAATTCATGGTTTATGATTAGTTAAAAAATAGTTAATAGTGGTTAATTTTCTTATTCCATGATTACACCTATCCATTAAATTGTTTAAAGAATAACTTAGACATGAAATGATTTTATTAATTTGGATTTACAATTGACACATGGGATACTCTGAATCAATTATTTAAATCCATAAATCATATCAACGTTGACTAAAAGGTAAATATTTATTCATTTTATTATATTCAAGTGCTATAAGTGAAATTTGTAATTGGTTTTTAAATTTTAAATTAAAAATTATATAAAATATTGAATTTATTTGGGTAAATTATATAACAAAATAAGTACATGATTAAATGGGATATTATATATACAATATACTCCTATACAGAATCATAGTTTTTTATTGTCATTTGTTTTTTTATAAGAATAATTTGAAGAGTGGTGATAAAAAAATTCATTAAATAATGGTAGTATGATATTTTTCAATGTGAGTTTCTAAGATTTCTTTTATTTTTTAGTAATTTTTCCCTTAGAAACGTCAATTCATCCGGGGAAATCAATATTTACAAATGGTTTCTATTTGATAGTGGAACTTGAAACACCCAATGATTATGTATCTATAGGGACCTATATTTAAAAGGCAGATGATTGTTAGGTATTTTGACCCATGATGCTTAAGAACTAAAATTGGTTGAGATGATGGTTGTTCGGGCTCATTACACCCTTTTAGTTGAAATTATTACCTTCAATGGGACTCTCTTATAGATTTATGATATGTTCATGAATCTATAATTAATTCCAATATATGAAGTGAGTTATCCCAATATTAGAAATAAATTATTAGCATATGTGGAATCTAGAATCATCCATATGTATTCAAGGTTCTTTATCAATGGATATATTTGTATGTGTCTAAGGTTCCCCATTGATTTTATATTATTATATATTTCATATATATTATTTGAATATTATTAAAATGATGTTGGTTTCTTATCCACATTGTAGGTCACTATACAGTTTAAGGTAATCTTGGTAGAAAAATGTCACATTTGAATTTATCATCACCCAGGGAGGTGGAAGTTGTTAGTATGTTGGGGTTAAACCCAGATATTGTCTTCTTACATATCCCTATGAAAGAAATAAGGACCCAAAAATATTAGTGTCACATAATTGATCAAATTTTTCATATTAAGGTTGTTTGATGAGGATCCAATGAAATAGTTTAGTATCATGTGGTAAAGACATCTAGGTGGGAGGTTACAAGTCAATGATTGGTGTGGAACTTATTCCTAAGAATCCCAAGGAACTTCGAAAGAATGTGTGATTCCATGTTGAATTGGACCATGTTAAGGATATGTCTCAACAGAACAGAGTTGGTTTAGGATGTTGGGTTTGAATCTCATGTGAGTATCTGATGTATCCAATTTGGTTGGGAATAAAAGCCCATGTAGTTTATTAGTGAGGTCCCACACCTATAGAGGCCCTCCAAGGAATGTCTCATCAAAGAGTATGGCCCTTTGAGAAGATAAGTTGGGTATTACTCTTGAGAAGGATATCCCCTCAAAAGATACCATGAGTGATGGTTTAATGAATGGTGATTTGGGGAATTAACTTGGGGATTACTCAAGAAGAGGATACCCAAATTAATGGAATTATGATTGGGGGTTATTCCAAAGGAGGACTATCATTGAGCACGTACCCTATGTGGGTTTCCTACAAATCTTGGTAAATAGTTAGTAGAGTTCCCATAGTTCAATACATCAGCTGAATTGTGTGGTTCTCATGATCATCACAACCCACTAATATCATGTGAGTCATTTTCGATGTGAAAAATAGAGGATTTAAAAGATACAACTAACAACACAATTTTCCTCCTTCTCTGGTGGAAGTGGTCAGGGCTATGACGAAAGAGGTTGTTACTATGACAGAAGAGGGTGTGGCTACTGTTCATCCCTCTTTTGAATTTATATTGTACATGGGTCCGTTGTAATTAATGAAAAGATATTAATTGTGTAGAGAGAATTAATTTTGAAACCTACTACATAAAATCCTTGGAAATTACATTTGGAGGAGTGCCCTTTGATTGGTTCTATAGAAGAAGGTGATTCTCAATCAATGATGAAGGGAAAATAATGTTTGATCCTTACACTACCTAATGGGATCCAAAGGCAAAATTCATAGAGATGAGAAGTTGTAGAAAAAGCCTTAACCCAATAATCAATGATCAGGAAATCCAAAACAATGTATCTCTGATAAGGGACACCATGACTGTAGAAACCCAAATCTCTAGATGCCTCGAGGTTCCATAACCATTGATAGGACATGTTTGGGAAACCTCTAACTGAAGAAATACAAATTCAAATAAAAGATATTATAGTATTCCATTACTTATGGTTTTGTAAATTAGGGGTATTGGTAGATGTTTCAACATGGTTTATTTCGTGAAAGGGATAATGTAAAGGAAAATCATTTCCATGAGTGTCCTTGAAGGCGGATTCATGAAAGTCTAATGTGGTCTGAAGGGTATGGAGTGCCAAGGATGACCACCCAAGGGTTCTCCACTCAAGTAGGCTTGGGAAAACAGATGGCTTTTTAGGTGAAGGAAAACCAAGATGACTACACGTGGGAGTGACTTCGATCTATACGTCAAGCATCATCAAAGGTATTCCCATAAGTTAGGACCCCATGTTCTTATTTGTGGAAGGCCATTCATGATGGTCAACATAAATTAGGGGATTGGGAGAATGACTCACAAAAGTGTTATTTATTTTTAACACTAAATGGACTTATGACTCACTATTGCCCTTTTATTATCTATATATAGGTGTTAGAAAACTACCTTTGTGGTTTCAGAGGAATTGAGTGAAGTACTAGATCGATCAGAGTAGCAATCGAACTTCATGAAAATTCATCAATAAAAATGATGTCCCCAAGGGTATATTTATAAGAATAAATGTGTCATTGAGAGAAGATTTTAGGTCACACAATTGTGGTGGTGCGGATGTATCCCCCAAAAGTACCTCACATAGTGACGATTTTTGGAGGAACTTAGGGGAAACAACTGCTCCTTATCATAAGGACTACCCTATTGACCCCTACTCATCATCAGTGCCAATCTACAGTCCTGACCATTCAGTGTGGTCCCTTATCATCCGCCACATCACACGATTAAAAATGAAAAGTCATAGCATTAAATTTTCGATCCCAGTTTTCAACATTTTGGGTCGTGGTAGAAGGAAATACAACCTACTCCTTTATCTATCAAAAACACATATTTCTACTTAAACTCATCATTTGGTGTATAAGTGAGGTTTAAATCATCAATTTTGTCCATAATTTCTGGGAACACATTTCATGGTCTCCGCAAAATCCCCCTAGAATTAGATTCATTTATAATGAAATGAATGTGGTTCTAAGGTATCATTAGGGAACTTTGACGCATTAGATTTTCATTTTTGGGTTTTGCAGCTACTTCATGTTTATATGTATGCTCTAATTTTTTCCTAATCCAAGGGGCTTACTGAGTATTTGATTAAACTATGTGAGCTTAAAAAATACTTTTATGGGACTTATGATTATACTCAACCAATAAAGAGCTATGTCGAAATCATTTTGTAGTATAAGATAAAGACACTCCATTTTTTGGATGTTTCTTTGATTTATCTCTGTAAATGATTTTTTTTCTAAAAATATATTTCTTCAACCCTATTCTCTTATTGTAATAATAATTTCAAAGATAATTTTTATAGAATTACATTCTTTATATCAGCTAATAATTATTACAATGATAGGGATGCGAGAACCTCATGAATTTTAACTATGCCTAGGGGCCTAATAAGCGTAGTTAGAATTTAAATAGGATCATATGGGCAACCATACAAACGTAGTTTATTTTAAAATTTAATTTATTGGTTTTTTAAGCCATGTAGAGTGTAGGTCTAGTGAGGCTGGCACATGCTTTTTTCTAGGGTTACTATTGTGAATTTTTATCTTGGTGAGTATTATGTATTTCTCTGTGTGTGAATTTTAAAGTCATCCACATCAGACTAAGAAATATAATTTTTTAAGTCGATTAGATTTGACCATGAATTTGGAAATAATAACCCAGAAGATGTTTGAGAGTTAGGAAATCAATGATATTGTTTAGATACATCAAAGGGGAATATTGAGGTAATTTTGTGATCTCCAAATCTAAAACACTTTATTCAATAATAGAGAAAGTCTCTTTAATGAATAAAGCTATTAATGGTTTAGAAACTAGTTATAAGGGTTATTTTATGAAAGGGCAACTTGGGGACGTACTAAAAAGTTAAAAAATGGAATCCTTAGGTTATTATGTCCGTCGTGTGGGTGACATTTATGCAAGGCCAACTTAGGAACATACTACATAGTTATGTAAAATGGTTCTAAATAATTCTGACATTATTTTACTAATGAACAATGAAAGGTCAATATTTTTATGTGTCAAGACCATAATTAGTGTATTTTCCTTGAAATTATTTCTATAAATAAAGGAATCATCCTTATCGAAATAAATTACAAATTAAAAAACACTCTTATATGAATTTGATGTGTGAAAGGGGAACATTTGGTCAGAGAGGGACCTTCTGATATTATGCTATGCAGTTTAAGGTCACACAATAAGGAAATTAGGGGGATGTGTAGTTTAAAGTCATACAAGAAGGAAATTATGATGTGTAATTTAATGTTGTGAAGTAATGACATTATAGTGTGTTGTTTAAGGTCATGAAACAAATCACAATACTATAAAGTTTAAATTCATGAAACAATGATATTATGGGGGCTATAATTTAAGGTCTTTAGCTTTGTATAAAGGTTTTAAGATTGTCTGATTCTCAATAATTTGTCTAGAAATTTGTTATAATATTCAGTTGTTGAAGGAGAATGTTGTAAGATGTGGTCAATGGATTTTAGGATCCAATGGTTGTTATGGGAAAATGGGATATGATGTTAGGGGAGGTCTTTCTTGATAATGGAGTTACCACTAGTTTAAAACACCACCATGATGGTTGTTTTATCCAAGAACAACTAGGGCACATAAATAATTGTTATGAAACATCATCCTTATGCTGACATTCCTGCTATGGGGGAGACAAATGTTTGGCCCACAGGGGTGCGTAATTAATTGTTAGGTAAAGGATACATCAATAATTCTGAAATTCAATCATTAAAAGTAGATGAATGTTTATAGACATTCGGATTTCCACCGGTAGAGAGTTTAGTTTCAGTATAATGTACCATAATACAAAAGGTGTATTTCAATTCATAATTTACAATAAATTGGTGAAATGGATTCCTTACATAGGTCTTGCCCATGTGCATGAAGTATGTTGTTTTTAATTTTATGACATACAACTAGCTCCACAAGATTATGAAAATGATGGATGATGGGTGGTCAAATGGCATATGGTTATTCTAGAATTCTTTGACCATATGATGGGGGAAAATGTAAACCATGATCTTGGATACTTTTAGGTTATGAGAGAGCATATGATAAGAATATTTAGGGGATGACCAATGATTTTAGATTGGGGGTCCCATCATATAGTCTTTTAATTCTTAAAGTGGTCGAAGACTCTTCTCCCAATGTTGAATTTTTCAATATTAGAAATGCATGTTATGTGGGATGTTTTATGCAAGGACATCTAGGGTGCTTACTATATAGTAAAATAGTGGAATCCTTAGGTGTACTAACTGGTTATGGAGGAAAACATATAAATTTCCAATAGGTTCACGTAATGTATAGTAATGCCAAATGAGCTCTCAAGTGCCATACATACTACCACTTCATGTCGAGGAATCATTATGAAGAACTAAATGTATTCAAAATAAGGAGTATAACATGTGGAAGGGGAAATTTCCAATGTCGAAGGAGAGCATTTGGACCAATACTAGCCATGAATTTAGAGCCCCTTACATAGATATCCCTCTTATGCTAAATCAGGGCATATCATGTTTCCTTGTGGGATTTTCAAAGGAGAGGACCCAAAATAAATTTTTTTATAGGTTTTTTATCGTATAAATGAGAGGGGGATTTTATTTTAGCCCATATATGTAGAAACAAATGACGACATGGTATTAACTACATATCAAAATTAGATGAGAATTAGGCCACATGTAGTTCTAGAGGTACCATGTAGTCAGAATTCATGTAGTGAGGACGTTGGCTATGTAGATTAATTTTGTAGGAAAAGATGTGGGTGATTCAGATGTGAAAATGAATATTGTGGCTAGGCCATGTTGTAAATTCAAATTACCACAATGTATATTGTAGGATCATGAATTAATACACACATAGATCTAACAGATAAACATTCATGCGTAATGTGGAACTCATATCATATCACCCCATATAGATCTAACTCGTACATGGGAGAGTAGGGGTTTTTTAATGTTGTGATGTGGTTGGGCCCAAAATTGATGATCTATAAGTCACTATGTATCTCAATGAAATGTGAATTAATCCACATGCTGTTATTAAATAATGGTCACTCAACCTGATTGAATTCATAAGTGGAGGATAATGGAGGTTTCTTTGAATACGAGTTCATACATAATATGAGAAGTCATGTTGAATCCCCTCACATAGATCTGATTCATACCTGAAATAAAAGAGGATTTTTTTATCATTTTATGACTTGGCCCGAAATATAGAGTTTGGGTATCACTAAATATCTCATATGAGTGATAATCAAGCAACATATAGTTCTTGAAGATATTCCCCATGCATGTTTGATCTATACATAGGGAGTGGGTGATTTTAAATTTCAGCTAGACTAGGGGATATAGTCCACGTGTCACTACAAATCTCTATATAAAGTGAATCAAGCCACATGTAGTTCATGGAATTAAATGTAGTTTGTCATCATGAGGTATGGAAGAAAGTAAAATGACATGAAGTGATGAACATATTGCAGTTTGGACCAATACTGAATATTTGTGCAGCACAACATATCTCATAGAGTGGAGAATCAACCCTCGTAAATTTCTTGATATGCTCACTTTGTATATTTGATTATTTTATAGGAAGTAAAGTCATTTTTTATTAATAATTGTAGGAACCAGGATTGGAGATCCAACCATCACTACATATCTCAATACGATGAGAACCATTACACACATAGATCTCGAATGTTTTCTCCCACACCAATCAGATATTATGTGGGAAAGTGGAAATTTTATAACATCAAGACTGATGGTTATACCTGAAATAAGACATCTAAGTATCACCAAACATCTCATTGTAATGAAAATCAAGGAATTTGAATAGGAATGGTTCCCTGTGCATATCTGAATTGTTCACGGGGAAAAGGAAAGTGGTTATTCTTTTCCAAAATAACAATTGGACCAGTATTAGAGATCTGAGTTTCACTAAAAATCTCAATTGGATGGGAATCAAGAGACATGTCATTTCTGAAAATAATCCACATGCAGGTTTGATTTATGTACACAAGGGGTGAATGATTTTTTTAAACTTTGCAGCTAGAAATGAGATATGAAATTTGGGTGTCACCACATATATTTATGGGTCAAGATTCAATCCAGACATATTTATTGATAATTTCCCCAAACCAACTGATGTTTAATGCGAGGAAGGGGGATTTTGATTCTTTTCATACATTTTCCAGAATAATGGTTTGGAACTAGAAAAAAATGGTATGGTAATCAATCCATATGTTCTAGAGTAATTACCAATAAATATTTTTTCTTAAACTACGAAAATAGAAATTATTTTTTTATTATCACGGCGGGACCCATTATTGGAGATATATGCATCAATAAAGATTTAATTGAAATGAGAATCAATCCACATTTAGTTATTGGTGAATTTTGTAGTTTATCAACATGCATTGATGACATGAGGTCACTTGATGTGAAAGAAATACTGTCGAGGAACTAAGGGATAAGACCCCGATGTAACTAATTATCTTTCTAGTTCAAAAATCAAGTCACACATAGTTTTTATAAAATATATGCCACACATGTCTGCTCTAATCACAATGATAAATAGGGATAAAGTGCCACAATAGAGTGGAAATTAGGTGAGTGGGGGCTACACATGGAAGCTAATTGTCTTTTAACGGACCACACAGAATGTATGATCATGGTATCTTGAAGATTTATTAATTTAAATAAGGAAGATGTTAATAATATAGTTTAATATATTGTGGTGAGAAAACCAAGTGATAACCAGTGCATTGAATTACATCTTGGACCACATGTCATGAAGTTTATCATCATGCATCAAGTATGGTGGTTCTATGTAATTTAATTTCTAGCCACATGGATACAAATGGTGCTATTACATTTAATGTCTTGTAGCTAAGAATAACTCTATTTGATAAAAAAAATGTATTTATTTGGGATCTTTGAATTTTATAGAGTTGTAGTGAGTTCTCCATCCATTGAGATTAAGGAATAATCTCAATTAGAGTGGAATTTTGTTATGGAATATGGTCCCTTCTACTTTGTCTCATGATTTAGAGGATTATTTCAAGGTATCATCACAATCGTAAGGATCAATAACCATTCTCCTATGAGGAATTAATGAAGGTGGAACTTATTGTTAGTGGCTCATGAAATTCGGTTCTAATACACCTCCATGCGATTCATAGTGTGAAATATATTTTAATAATGTTTCTCTAGTTCATCCAGTCATTTATGGGATTTATAATATATGGATAACTGGTCATAAATAGTAATACTGAGTGAAGTGAACTGAATCTCAATGGGTAATACTTCTTCTGTTTCATACGCCAATGAGTATGGGGTTTCTCACATACCAGTATAGGTAGTAGTTCGATATACCCATATGGCATGAATGTTATAATCAAGAAAATATTTCTTATCTTTGTCAACCATATTTTGGAGTATCTTTGACAGGGTCTTGCTAAAATCTTTTATCTGTCCATTGGATGCTGAATTATTGTGGAATGAATAGTTGTATTTGATATTGTAATCTTCATATAGCTTCTCCTCCTCAGAATAATATTAATTGGGGCCATTGTCTATCAAAATTGTATGATGGACACCAAATCTAGAAATCATTGTAGATTTAAGGAAAATGACAAGGATTTTTACTCCGAATTCTTTAAATGTTACTGACCCTACTGATTTGTAGAATAAATCAGTATTAGTAAGGATTAACTTGAAATTCATTGTTGTAGCTGGAGGATATTGTCCAACAATATCCATTCCCTCTGAAGAAAATGGAAAGGATTATTTTGATATAGGTAGAAACTCTAGGGTTTGCAGGGTGAAATTGGAATGCACTTAGTAGGGATGCATTTTCTAAATGAATTTCTTGGAATCCTACATCATCGAAGGCCATAAATATTCAAGCCATCAGATTTGAAAAGAAATCCTGTACCCTGATAGGTGGGAAAAACATTCTTCTACATGTACGTCATCATCAACATTCATAATATCATCTTAATGAACACATCTGATATAGAATCCATCAATTATTTCCTTTTATATGACTTCTAGTGATTTGGTCCCTCATAAAGAGTGAAATGAGATACTCACCATCAGATATTCAGTCTTCCAAATATATGCAATGGAATTACTCCATCTTAGAGATAATTTATGATGGTTTTCATCCTTCCCATAGTTAGAATATATATATTTTTGATGGGATTGATTTCATTGATCAATTTTTCTTTAATTCGAACAAAATGTGAAACCATTTGGAAGGGGGTAATTTCGATGATTGTTTCATCCATATTTGGATCTACCAAAGCCATAACTGTGATTTTCAATACATATTTCATGAAATTCTATGGTCAAGGGATGTGTTTCAATATTGGATCTAAGGAAAATTCCTTTATTAGTTCCCAAACATAATCTTACATTGAAATTAATACTTCTTTTCTGCTTCCCTAATACCCATTATTTTTCATGTTTATCAATTCTAATTCACCATTTACCAAAAGATGGTTCACCAGTTTTTGGAGTACCAAATTCCAGGCCTGAAATGAGAGACTGATATTTTTCCTCATTGTTGGTTACACCTTTTGATAACAAGAAGTAATATAGAAACACTACCTTCTAGGGGGAGATAAGAACAATTCCCAACCCGAATCAGTTTAGATTATAGTAATCAATTCTACTCCCTAATGGACTTCTAAAAGATTCTTCAAAATATATATCCCATGTTCTGGGGATATCCTAAAAAGAGAATAATTTTCAATAGTTATTTTAGTATTTATTGACATCTCTTCTACAAATGGGTTCACAATTAGGAAGTCTACTAAATCTTGGCGTTTCATTTCTTTCTGGGGTGAAAACTATGTATCACTTTTTAGCTGGATAACATCCCATTATGTCGGGTGCCCTTTTAGAATAGGATGATTATGGATAAATATGAACCAATTATTGCGAGAGACCAACTAGATTTTATGATTCTGTAGGTAGTGCCTCAGCTTATGAACTGTAAAGATTAGTTCCAAGAAGCTATTCTCAATATATGAATTTTGAGTCTCTACATCGAGCGAGGTTTGACTAAGATAGTAAAGGCTATTTTCATTCCTGATATCATTCTTCTATATAATGAAATCACCTAGTGATCTATCTAAGGATGCCACATATATAATGAGTGGATTTACTTCAATAGGTGGCATCAATATTAATGAGTCGAAGAGGTATTTTTGGAGGTAATTAAATGATACTTGGCAGTCATTGGTCCAATGATAAGAGAACTCTTTCTTTATCAATTTTGTGAAGGGTAAATAGTTTCCTGCAAGGTTGGATATGAAGCACCAAATATAGTCCAAGTATTAGTGAATCACTCTTAACTATTTCATTTTTTGAGGATATGACATTCCAAGGATAGCTTTACTCATCTAAACATTATCTTCGATGCCATGATGACATACAACAATGTCAATAAATATTCTTTATGATACCCTAAAAGCACATTTTAGGGGGTTCATCTTCATATTATACTGTCAATGTTTGTTGATGATGGTTTCTAGGTCATCCAAGTGATGATATCATTTTAAATATTTGACCCCAATATCATCGATGAAACATTCAACAAATTTTCCCAAGAAGGATTTGAAGATGTGATGCATAACACATTGACATGTGGCACAAGTGTCCTTCAATCCAAATGAAATTACCCATTAACATAATAGGCCTAGATATCATCTAAAATATGTGGATTCTTCATCCCATTGGGCCATCTAGAATTTTTTGTAAACAAAATATCCATCCATTAAGTAAAGGTCTATGTATCCAGCTATTTAATCAATCAGAAGTCATGTGATTGGAAAGGAGATATCATCATTGGGATAATGCCATATGAGATCACCAAAATCAATGAATACACTAATTTCCCCTTTCTTCTTTTTCACAAAGACAATATTGGCTAGAAAATTAGATTTTTACAAATCACAGATGAAGTCATCTTTGATTATTTTTTCCACTTTAGCCTTTATTTTGGAGGTGTGAGTCAGGTTTGTCCTCCTAGATTCATTCTCTTATCTGAAATGATCTTTTGGAAAACCCAAATTATGTGTCACAAATCAAGGTCGAGGCCTGGAATATCTATTTAATTCCGATAAAAAATCATCTTGATGTGGCTTTATGAATGTGGTGTATTCCTATTATTCTTTGGTAATCAAGGCCGCAATAATCGGAGAGGGGAAATAAATTTATTTTGTACCAAGATTTATTTCTCTAAGTTCATCCACGATGATAGAGATGCCTTCATCAAATGTTGGAGAGGTGTCCATGATATATTCTTCTTCTTCCTCTTACTCTTAATCCTCCTCACGATTCACTATTTGTGGTTCTTATTGGAATGGAGATGATAAAACGTGTTCCACAAATGGAATATGGGAGTCAAGATTTGGATATCCATAGGATGAGGAAATCATTTTGGGATCACTTACTAATTTGAAAAATTCATATATACTTGAAAGAGAAATTGACTGCTAATAATATGTCTCATCACCTTCTCTTATATGCATGAATACTACTTCCATTTTAGTTGATAGAACTAACATTTGTTGAAGCACTGGGGATGAAAAAAATATATTTTCATTTAAGCTTTCATAATCACTCGGAGGGTTGATAACTCCTTCAATATCATTAGCCTCAAATTTCTTGATTTAAATTATGGAAGCTTCTGATTGAATTCATGAATTTTGGAACACCCCTTAAATTTGATTAATAGATTAAACTTAATCTTCATCAATATACATGAAAGGGTTATATGGGATCATCTTCAAGCCATTTGAGTAATTGATTTTAGAGACATCGTTATCCTTTGAATGTTTACATCCATGATTAAAGATCCTAGAATCAATATATTTTGTTTCATAGTATTTGAATGAATCCTTATAACCATATAATGTCATAATTTTACCATTGATAGAATATTTGATACATTGGTGGTATGAAGAAGCAATGGACACATGTTAATGCAACAAAGTTCTTCCCCATAGAACATTTATTGTTATGTCGCACCCACCTATCATGAACTATGAGTTGGACATACGATCTCCGAACTATGTTTTAACTGTGATATCACTGAGTCGATCTTTCTTATTCTTTTCATAAACTTGTAACATTAGAGTGGTGAGAGAAACTTAGATTCATTTAGACTCAATTAATGAAGTTTTTGTACAGGGATATTGTTGAATCCTGAGAAATTATCAGCAAAAGATCATAATATATCCATTTATTTTTTCCTAACGAATATATATAAAGGCATTACATGTCTCTGTATGACAACATCCTCATCATTGTCTGTGAACGAAATGTCTGCATGGAATTATACAGGATCATTCCCTACATGATATATTTCAATAGTAGCAACCTTAAATTCAAATTCGTGAGGGACTGACAGTAACTCAGTGAGTGATTCTCATAGTTCTTTTGACATAATCATTGTATCCAAGATTAATAACATCCCCAACCCATGGAGAAATTTCATCAAGTGATCATAATATTTATACAGTGGTCTATATTTTCTCGAATAAATATTCTCCTCTACCAGAACCTTTGGGTATACTGTTCTTAACGTGGATCGACCTTCTTTTGGGATAAGAGTTAGAAGTGTTCCTATTAGTGTTCTAGTAGGCCTGCAAGGTCTCCCTATCTACCGAGAAGTTGGTGGAATATATTTTATCCAGTCTTCGATGATATTCATGTCAGGGTATACCCTGTCATGTGTGGTGGAAGAAATATCGTGTTACTTTTGAGATCATTGTAGATCGTTCCTGTTGTTTTCTATCAGTTAGATGGATTGAGCGGGGGTTTGGTTGATGTATTAGATCGTAGAACAACCACATCTTCCGGTATATCCTCAATAGAAGATAAATCTTCCCCCAGTTAAACAATATAGTTTTGGAAAATCAGTTTGATAACCAGAATCATCATTTATGTAGTGATCTATTATATGAATAACATTAACAGAACTTATGAACAACTCTTCATCAAATGAATATTCTACTCGGGGGATCAACAATTGTTGTTGTATTGGTGGGGGTAGTTCACATGCTATTGAAATAGTTGTCATGAAATATTCTATGGTCAATGAAAACATAGGCTTCGAAAAAAAACCATCTTCATATTTTTTTTCCTTATCCATATGACCATGTTTCCTCATTGAAGATTGACCTTTAGAAGATAACACATTTGATGAAAATTTATTTTTTGTAGTGGAAGTAGAATGAGGAAGAATTGGTTACATGAACAATGTTAATATAATAGAATGTGTTCTGTTGATTATTTTTGACAATCCAATAATTGAACTTATGAACATTCATTATTTTGACATCTTTCAACTTGCCTTTCTCCTCCGGATCGGTAATAGAAATGTATGCCACCTTGGCTGGTAAAATTCTCTATTTCACATACCCCAAATCCGCCATATTTTATAGGAGTTCCATGAAAAGAAAACACTCATGGATCAAATTCAAAAAAATTTAATTGAAGGGGAATAAAATGTGGATGTTCTTCATAACCTTCATTTTTAGGAATCATGGGATTTGGAAATTAGATTGAGTTGTTTTACAATGCTGAGATGAAGAATCTAGGGAATTGGTCATTCTGAAAAGAATATACATTTTTTTAACTCATCAAACTGTCTCAGCCTTTGATATCTTTGATCATATTAATGAGGCGATCATTGCAATTGATTCTCAAAAGGTTGACCCTTGTGATATGGTGTAATATTTGAGGTAGGAGCTGGTATAATGGCCAACATAAGTTCAACTATTGCCGAATTTTTTCTTCCGATTCTCTTCCCCTAAGATGATGGGATTACCTAGAACATGGATTTCATCTCTACGATGGACGTTTCCAACTATTGAGAAATTGTGGCCAAATATCAAAACACCCTTATGTATTTCACATGAATCAATAGTGTTCACAAATCATCATAAAGAATTTTTACACATATAGGAAATAGTTATTCATGAGGGATTGGTATGTTCAATAATTAAGTCAATTATTGCCACTGAGAAATGATATATTAAACTCTTTCATTATACTGTTGATTGAAGTTTATGAGATCGAAGACTATTGTATAATGAAATGTTGAGCAGAACGGAAAGCAGAATATATGACGGAGATATTCCCTTACAGTGATTGATCAGGAATGAATACTTGTATACCCCACAAAAGCTGGGCCTTGGACTAATTTTACAAAGTATAAGAGTTTCATTGGTTCTTAATTCTTAGGGGTTCCTATCATGGGAACCCAGCAATAGAGGAAATAGATCGATTACTACTTTGGATTTCATAATCCATAGAAAATTGGAAATTTGGGATTCCCAAAGTTTGGCCACGGAAGGGTTGGATCCACCAATTCTGGATATGACTTCTTTTCTAGTTGTACTGGTGCATTCCTTCCATCAATATCTTCCAAATGAGTTTTTAATGAATTAATAGGGTTCATAAGCATTCGAGGAATATTTATATGAGCCCAGATATAAGTAGGTGTGGTGGCTGTATCATTTAAAGGTGTGACATATGGAAGGACCACTAGCGGTGGCATTGAGGGTATCTTTTATTGTTATCCAATATAGATAGGCCTATTTTAAAGTTCCTAAACATTTTTTGGTAGTGTACCCAATGGAGGGAATTATTGATCTACTATTGTGTGATCCAAATATAATGGTGGTTGAAATCCTATGATGAGAAGATGTTCCCTTTGTTATTTAGTTTTTGTGAGAAACCCTTTTTACTGAGGTGCATAAACTGGAAGTGTGAGTTGAGGGTCTTCTTGAAAAGAAAATCTAGAAGGATGATTTTTTTGGAGTAACTCTATATTGTTTCTTCACAACAATCTCATTTCATCCTATTACATATAAATTCATTCCTCTAATGAAATGTATTTTCATTCTCTGGGCGGAAGGTGAGATATGGTATGACCGTAACACTTTATTTTATGAGGTGCCTCTCGGGGAGCTAGAGTTTGACTATATGAAAGAATACCAAAATTTTGGGTGAGCCACTAGTTTCCGTTACATCGACCTTATACATTATTTTTGGTGTGGACCATCTCATTAATATGAACTATTTCATCCAACTCTCTGAATCAGTCTTATGTTCTGGAGAGTATTCAACAATGGTATTGAAGAAATTAACAGATGCATAAGAAATTTTAGGTATTCTATTAGAATATCTGTGAGATCACCTTCTTCTACATCCTTTACAAGACCTTTTACTCATATTTTTTGGTTCCATAGGGGCTATTTGAGGGATAATTACTCAAAGTGAATCACCAATGTGTTCAATCTTATGTGTTCCATTGATTTCAATAAATCTCAGGATATTAAAAACAGAGGGGATTATATATTGGGAATCTTCTCTAACCTGGATAAAATTGATTTCTACCGAGGAGTGTATTGATGAGGTGAAAACCCCCCATAATTGAGAACTAGGCACATTCTTGTTCTGTCCTCTCAAACCTTCGGGATTGGATAGTTCATCCCGAGGTTTGGTTTAAAACATCACCTTTCCATTTGGTATGGGTTTGTTCTTGAACTTCTATGGATGATATTACTGAAGCTTATATTAGGATTTTTTAGATTTTGGTTCGAACATTAGATGGGTTCATTATTCAGAACTCATATAAATTTCCCATTTTAGAAGACCATTGAGCTATTTCTGACATATTCTCACTCTAATGGTTGAAATTATCGATGAATGAACCCTTTTTAATGTTATCAAATTGTTGACACAAAGGTATCTCCACAACCTACTCTCTCTAAACCTGACATCGATGAATATCATTCAGGGCCTAATGATGTTGAGAATGTCTCTATTCATGAACATAATCCTTTTTTGTAGCAAACCTAGGAAAATAAAATTGCATGAGATCCCTTATGATGGGATTTGTTAGCTAGGGAGTGAAATGTAATACAATACCTCATTTACACACCATATTCTGATATAAACACCAGATGAGGTATCTGTGATCAGATTTTCCATCCTCATTAATTCATTAAGGCATGCACATTCAGGGAAACCATGTTGTTTCTTGATCATTGGATTTATTAATACAGGAGATATTCTATGTCAATTTGGCAGTATAACCCTTTTATTACCTTGACATGAGTTTGATACTCAACATGGGGTAATACCTTTTTTATGTGGAAAATATTTTTCCATATGTTGAGGAATATTTCAGGCATACAATCGTCCACCAACACTTACGAAATTCTATTTTGAGAGGTTTCTAATGTGTTGAACGTGAGTGGTATGTCATATTTCCCCAAATTTGTCCATGTGTTTAGAAAATATAAATTTTCTTTAACATTAGGTTACTCGACCCAGTTCGACCAAAGTGATTTCTTCTTGATTGTTTTATCATGAGAATTTTGATCATTTTACATTACCTCTTCTATTTTGGAAAGAAAATGTCCCATGGGAGGTTTGGTGAATGTCTGTTTTCTTGAGTTGTCATCTGGATGATAAAGGATTTCACTTGACAAAGAAAATGCATTAAACATTATTGGTGTTTTATTTTCATTTTCTTCAAGATAGGAGGGATTTAACATCATTCCATTTTTCATTAAAGTATTTTCTTTGAAATTTGAATAACTTATAAAGAGATAACTTTCGCATTGATATTCATCATGGAGTGGACCGTCAAGCTGGATTGTAACAAGAGGAAGACCATATTTCTCCACGGTCTTTGGAAAAATAAGAGGGTTTTGTGGTTATCATCAGAAGATAGGTTCTTGAGATTGACCTGATTGTCATAAAGCAAGACTTCAGGAAGAAGTGTCTAATCAGGACATTCAGAGCAGCTTCTGCGACTCCCATAATTTATAAAAGGGAGGGTATAATCTTGATCTTATATAAGTAAATGTATGAGGGATTCTAGAACTTTAAAATTAAGTGGATCCAATAAAAAATTGGATATTAATTATACAACTATCCTTGGTAAGACTTTCTTGGAAATCTTATTACAAAAAATTGGGGAACATGCAAGGATAAGTGCCCATCATGGGTTGGTGTTTTCCCCACACTGGAGTGGCCATTGTAATAGGTTTATAGCTACTGATTGGAATAGATGAATTTTCATGATCATATTTTCCATATGATATAGAGGAGTTTTCCACATTACCCTCCTAGACGAGAGTATAGGTATATATCTGCTCTTTTGTGGAATGATTATGATCTATCCTAGGTATGGAGACAAAGTTATGTGTCCATACCTTGGGTACTGCTGTCAAAACCATTATGATATCCAATAATTTCTGAAGGATATGCGAAGCAATAAGCGTCTTTGCATTAACCATTATTAGGATTTTCTTGGTGACTTCAGTGACGAGAACAAGAATATTAAATCATTTCATGTCTAGATTAGGTGTATATGACTACTCATATCCTCCATTTTATATTAGTGGATACCAATAGTACAGGTGGGTAGAGATTTGTGTCTTCCATCTTCTTATCATTTTGTAATTCCTAACTAAATTCACCATGTGCTACATGACAAGACAACTTAACGACTTGAAAAATAATGGAAGGTATGTTAGTTCCTATTTGATGCCAGATGAAAAAAATGGTTGAAAGAATTCTTTGAGTGATGTCAGAAGAGTATGCTGCTAAAATTGGTGGGTATAGGTATGTGTATGTTCCTAATTGAATGTTTACATAATATTTGGTTGATGAGATACTTTTAATCCTATCAGGGGTGTCTGCTAGCTGGCGAAATAAAGGACAATGAATGTATGTTCCCTCTCACTATTTGCCAACAAAATGGGTTGGTGGGATTGTCTAGAGGGGGAAAATTTGTGACCATATCCCTATATTACATTTTTCATCCCCAGTGGTCTATCATTCATACCAAGGCCTATGGGACCTAGGTCGGACATCCAAAGGAGTCACCATAATCTTGTCGAGGGTTTACTACTATGAAGTGTTTGCAACTACGATTGTTGGTAGTATCCCTAAATAGGGACACTTGTGTCTTCTGGATGAGGCCAAATAAGGAATCCTGATAAACCTCTAAACATTATGGGATGTAATGGTTGGTAATATTTGTGGATAAGATCTTAAAATGGTTAAATATGGAGTTTGGTTTTGTTTACCTAATGTCATCCAGTAATCGCTGACCAGATGATCAGGGGTTATTGTTGATCTAGAGGGCCTTTCAGGCAGCGTCCAAAGTCATGATGGTTCAATGCTAATAGTACACTCGAACCATTGCATTGGAGATCGATCATTGAAGATGAGGAGTTAGTGGCGGAGACTTTCACATAGTGGAGGACCCAACTAGAGTAGAAGTTGATATGTTCATGGCTGTAAACATGATGGAAGACATTGTATTGAAGGGAGTTATGGAAAGGAAGTTCATATTTATATATGACAAATTAAAACAATGAACTATGAAAATGAATTATGTTTTTAGATGAACACATGCATGATTGATTACCCAGTCAGGCCCTCATTTCCTTTGAGAAGGGAATGGGCCAAACAAGTATCTAACACTTTCATCTTAGTTAATGATTCATATCAAGTTAACCATTGTTTGTTTCCCATGGAAATGTTACATCATCTTGGAAATAATTATTTTTAAATGGTTTCCAATGGTTTTGTTTGTGGGATTAGAAACCCCCAATACATAAATATCCATAAGGACCTTTTTTTCAAATGGAGGCACGTGTTATATATTTTGGCTCACGATTCTTAAGAACTTACACTGGTCAAGGGTATGGGAGTTCAAGAGTGTCCCACACTTTTTTGGGGAATTATTTCCTACTCCATGACTCTCTTATATATTTAAGATATATTCATGAATCTTTCATTAATTCTCTAGTATGATTTGAGTTATCCCAATATTTTTAATTAATTATTTTCATATAAGGAATTTATAATCATCAGTATGTATTCATGGTTATTCATCAATAGAGATATCTATATGTGTATAATTTTCTCCATTATTGGTAACCTCTTATACACAACACTGATATTCTATGGTCTCTTTTTCGAAGATGTTGTTTTTCTAGAAAGTGGGGAACTCTAGAGTTTATGGTCATCCAAATAGAAGAATATCACTCTGGAATTTATCATCATCTAGGGATTGAGAAGTTGTCATGATGTTCAGATCTAACCCATAGATAGGATTCATACATATCCTTGTGAAAGGAATCAAAACCCACATTGTTCAGTTTCACTTAATAGGACACATCATACCTGTTGAGGTCATGTGATGAGGACCCAACTAATCAATTCATTGTCAGGTGGTAAATACATAATAGAGGAAGGTTCCTAGGAAGAGTTTTTTGTGGGTCTTATACCTATGCATCTTAAGGAACTTGGAAGGAATATAAGTTTCTATGTTGAATTAAACGATTAAAGGGATATAGCCCAAAAAATACAGTTGATTTAGGATGTTGGGTATGAACCTTAGGGAGGCTTCCTACATATCATATTTGAATATTAATCCAAGACCACATTGTTCGTTAGTGGGGGACACACCTATGGAGGCCCACAAGGGTATGTCTCATAGGGGAGTATGGCCCTTATAGAAGATAGGATGTGTAGTAATCGTGAGAAGTATATCCCCTATGAAGAGACCACGAGGGATGTTTTAAATAATTGTGAATTGGGGATTAACACGAGTTTTAAACTAAAAAATATATCTGGTCTAAGGGAATTATGTATGGGTCTTATTCCGAAGGAGGATTCCCATTGATCTCAGATCCTAGGTGGATTTTCTATATATCCTTGTTAATAGAAATCAGAGTTCTCGTAGCTCAATCCTTCCTGTGAATTATGTGGTTGTCCTGATCATCAATAACCTGTAAGCTCACATGAGTCATGCTGGAGGTGAGAAACAATAGTATGTGGAATACATAATAAACCATACAATTTATCACCTTCACTGGTGGAAGAGGTCGAGGATATGATGTAAGAGGTTGTTGCTACAGTGGAGTAGGTTGTGGCTATGATGCTTCCCTATCTTCAATTTAAATTGGACATGGGTCAAATATAAGGAAGGAATGAAGGTGATAGACATTTATAGGAGAAACACTATAAAATCCTATATTAAAGACTACAAGCATACCGTAGGAGGAGTGTAATTTTATTGGTTCTGAATTGGATGGAGGATCTCATTCCTTGTGGAAGTGAAAAGCAAGTTTGATTCTTAACCTCCCTACTAGGAACCTGAAGATCTATGTATTTGAGATGATATGGGGTGGGTAGATTCCTATCCATGGAATCTGTGACTAGAAACTCCATAAAACATTCCCTAGTTTAAGGGTATATGTGACCATATATATCAAAATCTACTGATTCCTTGAGGATCCTTAAACCATGGTAGGACAAGTGTGGGAAATCTCTGAACCTAGAAATCCAAATCAAAATATAAGACATGTTGATGTGACATTCATAATGTTTTATAAATCCAGATGTCTCATTTGAGGTTTTAATATAGTCCCTTTCATGCAACAGAGCCATTAAAGGATAAGCCATTCCATTAGTATCTTTGGAGGAGGCTTCATTAAAGGATCACACAGGCTGAAGGGTATGGAGAACTACTGAGCGTCGCACAAGGGTGATCCACGCAAGTAGGGTTGGGAGAAATGATGGAACCATAGGTGACAAACAAACTCAATTAATACACATGGGTGATACTTGGGTGTGGCCTTCATGGATCTTCACATGAATTCCCCAAAGTGTTGAACATATGTTCTTATGTTGGGAAGGCCGAATAAGCTAGTACTCTTAAATTAGGGGGTTTGAAAAAATGATTCACATAATTTTTATTTAATTTTAACACTAAATGGACTTAATTTTTACTATCCCAATTTAACTTCCTCACATTAGGTGAACTGAAACTACTATAACGGATTCAAATGACTTCAGTTAAGTGGTTGAGATATCATAGTAGTAATCGTCTTTCATGAAAAGTTTTCTATTCAAATGATGTCGCCAAGGGTCTATTCATAATAAAATATGAGACTCTAGGAGAATGAGTCTGGTCCTACAATGGGGTGGCACACAAGTATCATGCACAAGTACCCTGCTCACAGACAATGTTTTAGAGGGCATAGGTGTTAAAAAATCACCATTCTGAGGGGGACATATCCCTACACCCCTAAATAAGATTAGTGCCAGTATATGATCTTGACCCTTCACTACTGTCACTGACACCCATTAGAAATTCAGAGTCACCCTGCTAAATTTTTAAGCATGGTTTATGATGTTCTCAGTCACGACACCATGAAATAAAATATACTCCTTTTTTCAGAAAAATGTATTTCTATATAAACATAGAATTTTGTGTCTTAGTGAGGTTCACATCTTTAATTTTTCAACGAATTTCACGGAACACAGTTCATAGTGTAAATAATGAAAAAATGGTATGTTATACATTAAGAGATATAAATTAAGTAAAGATGAAGTTCATTGGTTTAGAAGAACATTTAGGTTGTTGGAATTCATAATTTTAGTAATCATAATGAAGAACATAAGGTAATTCTATTTTTATAGTATATTTTTATATTTTTGTTAATAGTAAATTATCATTATTGTAGTTTATTTGAATATTTGTATTTATTGTAGGAGGTAAATGAAGTTCCCCAAGATTTTGTGACACCACTATGAGGTGGGAGGGTGTGAATCAAATGTGGTTCCATTTAAATTATATTTATTAGTAATAATCCATTATACCTTAATTGGATCTGAGATAATCAATGTATATATCTCATCATTACATAAGTATAACCTGATCCAAATAAAACATGACACCTGAAATGTTTTCAATATTTCTTCCAAATGTGTTTAATTAATTATTGTTATGATCAATTAGTCACATGGATTCATATATTTTTCACTATAAAAATAAGTGTTAAAAATTGGTATCCTCTAACACCCACACTATATCCCACTGAGACATAAACCCACGCTATTCTTATAAGTATCCAATTGGGTTCATAGCCCCTCCAATCAAATTATAATAAATTCAAAATATTGTTATAAAGTTTACTTGTGACTCCAGATTTCCTTGGACAATATCAATGTTGTTATTCCTCTTTATGTATTCATGATATTGATAAAAGAATGCTTACTTATTTCAGATCTTTCAGATTACTAAATTCTTTGACTTTTTGTGTTTTCTTCAATGTTTAGAACTCCATGTTTCAGTATCTCACCATAATGTAGCTTTGATATAATACATCGATAGTCGTGTATAGTATTGGATTAAAAAAACTCATTTATATATCCTAAATAAATATCCAATCACTCATATAATAGTATTATATTCATTGAATTATTTGAATAGTATTTCTATACTAAAAAAATACAAAAACTCTATGGATTTCAGTATCACAATATTATAGTCAATGTCTCCCAATAAATCCTCTATCATGACTATAATAATTAATTTGAATTATTTTAATTTGGAATTACCCCAGATGTCATCCTGAAATATGATCTTCAATATTTAATCAAATCATTGCAACAAGCAGACCAGAAAATCAGCATCATGATATTATAATTATATTACACTGTAACAATTTCTATTATGGTATGAATATCACGTATAACAATATGGGGATATCATGTTATTTAATTCCCAAAATCCAAAATTTCATGCCTTTTAGTTTTTAGTGAATAAATCTAAATGAATATTATGATTTACTAATTTTCCTTTCTATAATACTATAGTACATCAATAAGAATAAATGTATCCTATTTTTATTAGGGTAAGTATCTTCGTTTATAAATTTCAAAAAACATTAATTTCTATTATAGAAAATTAATCTTATGGTACACAAATGAATCTTAAAAATTAACAGTAACCATTAAAAACCATGGGTCCTATCTATTGATTATGTAATATTCAGTTCATTGATGACCATTATAGAAACTAGATGAATCACACATATATTCCAATAACTCTTATAGATAGTCTAAGGAATATTATATTTTTAATCATAACTGTTATGTAAATTCATAATAATTATTATGAATTATAAATAACTCTTAATTTATTTTCATTCCTTCAGTTAATCTCGATTCAAGAGTTGTAAAGACTCTTATAGATTCTAGAATGGTTGTTTTGATCTTTAGGGTTCTTCATGCATTTTCCAATTACTGTCACTCATAAAAATAAAAATGAATCTAGCTGATTCAATTTTGAGAAATTTTGCAATGAGATGTAATTTTTAGAATTGATCAATATCTTCTCAGACCAAAATTAATCAACTAAATAAAATTTATCCAAATAATAAAATATAATTAATCACCTTCTAATTATTATTAATCATGGTTTAGAATAAGTAAAAATAATTGTCATAAATTCAATTTGTTACATTAATTTGAATGTTTTAAATTTATTTTCAACCATAATATATAATTGAAATAATCATTAATGTAAAAAATATTTTCAATGAGTGTTATATTGATAGGTCAACACTAGAAAATTTATTTTTTAGAGAATTTCATACCTAAATGATAAGAAAATTTTCCCCATATTGTTTTGATACTCCCCCCTCAATCAAAAAAAAACATAGAAATACTTATCATTATTTTTTAATAACACCAAAAATGGATTAAAAATAGAAAAGTTACATGGTCTCTTAATCTTCATCAATAGAATTGAAACATATTAGGGTTAAATTTCAAACATCCAAAAGCGATAGGATTAGTATGACAAAGTTGTTTTATCCTTTATGAAATAAACATGTCTCTTAACATTACATGAGTGATGATATCTACAATTTAGTCATTGGTAGAAATGTATTCTAGTACTATATTTCAATAGGAAACTATTTATTAAATAAGTAAAACATGCTGTCAATGCATAATAATATTGAGTGTTGTATTTGGCTATTTGATAGATCAATAACAATTTTAATATATTATGAAATTTTTAGTGGATTATAACCATTTACTTTTAAATTTTTTATGTATTTTTTCATACAAAACATATCTGTACAAATAAAATTAGAAACTATATATTCATAATATTCCATAGGTATGATCAATAAATAGTATTTCTTACTATACCTACTAACACAACCTTTACCAAGAAAGAACACAGCACCAGATTTGACTTCATGTCATTATAATCTTCATCGCATTCTGAATTAGTAAACCCATCAGATTTTTTATACACAGTTTCTATATAGAAAACATTATTTTGTGTTCCTTTGATATATCACATGATTATTTTTCTATGAAGATATAATAATCCATAGGATCATTCATAATTACATCACAAAAAATCATTATGGAACTTATTTTTTTCCTTAACGTTGTTAGACAATGGTAGATGCTAACAATTATCTTAAATTAATTTTCCTTCACACTACTTCTGACCTTGTCTTTTCTCATATTAGTTCCAATTCATATGGGTGACAATACTTATTTGGAATCCTACATGAAAAGTTTCTTCAACAATTTTATATAATACTTATCTTGTGATAGGTAGATTGAGTTATATTTTTATGAATTTCTTATTCCAATAAAATAGTAAATATGACACACCTTATACATTCAATGTGCATTTTTATTTCATTTTAAAATTCTTATAGGCATAATATTTTTCACTAAAAAATATAGTATCGTCCATATAAACTATAATAATTTATATACATATGGACATTTGTGTCACATAAATTTTACAATAAATATTTCATTTCATGAATTTCATTTATTCAGGAATCCATCTTATTTAGAGTAACAACCTCGAAGAGACTATTGTAACCCATACAAATACTTCTTCACACTACAAACCTTATATACATAATTCTTCAAAATGATTCCATAGTGTAATTGTATAAAAAATTCTCTTTATAAGACTATATTAATGAAAAGAATAACTTACATCTATATGATATTCCTTGAAGTTTCTCTGAGATACCACGGTAATAAAAAATCTAACAATATCTAATATTTCCACTGGTGGAAAAGTATCTTCAAAAATATATTCCTTCGGAATTTGAAAAACTATTTAAAACCAATCCATTCATGTTTCTTAACACCTCAAAAATGTCCTTTTATTTTTGAACACCCACAAGGCACCTATAATAGTTTTCTATTGAGGTCAAGGTACATGAAATAAAGATACATTCTTCTTAATATATTATAGTAGTATATTAATCACACTAATAGATTCATCATGATGAACATCTTCTACTATATTATGTGGTAAATCCTATGAAATGAGAGATGTTTGATTTTGAATTTTAAATCTAGTTCATGTCCAGTTTTTAGCCTCTTGATTTATTGTATAATTTTTAGATTCAACATATTTCTTCAATAGTAGAAATTTATTTCTCTCTTTTCCAATAAAAAAATATTTATAACTATTTTTTTAAGAATGGACATCAATATAAATTTTGTTTTTCTCAGATTCTTTATAATTATATTTTACAGAAATTTTCATGTTATCTAATCAATGTTAACCAAATTATTATTCATTTGCTGTATTTATTTTAACTAAAACATATTAATATTTTATTCATATAAATAAAACCTTTTTTGAAATATATAATTCCAACATATATATCTTCTTCAAATTTATAAATATCCCTTTAATATTGCTTCGTCACCATCCACTTAAAACGTTCACATATAGGTATTGTTTATCTTCTTGTAACAATGACTATCAAATAATTTAATTTTTTTTTATTTATATTGAAACACATTTTATAATTTTCCATGTAGGTCTTAATAGTTAGTGAAAACCTATTCTGTATGTTTAAAAAAACACATACAAATTCTATATAGAACCAATTCGAGATATTATTCACAAATGACATGGTTATACACATCTCAATTAAACTATTTCTCTCCCTTAATAAAAAACTATTTTTCTAGGTATTATATTTTTTACTCTATTGATATTTAATTCTTTCTATAAAAATATATCATTAAAAAGTACTAAAGATATTCTCTTTTCTACTATCCAATCTATGCCTATTGATGTAAAATAGAATATCTTTATAAAATTATATTTATAAGGTTTTAAACATCTAAATAGTTTATAATGTTTTATTGATTAAAAGAATGTAGCCATCTGATTATATTCATAAATTAATATAATGAAATACACATCTATTATGGTATAATTTTTTCCCATATGCCCATATAAGTCAGTTTGTATAAGATCAAGAGGCCTAGTGGATACTTATTAGTGAGCATCATAACCCATTTTCCATCATAAAATGATTAAAAACATCATATTTAAATCTTTTCTTTTTAGGATGAACTTTCACAATATAATTTTTTTGAATTTTATGCAATCTTATTTTGAAAAGATCAATGTAATGAATCATCTTGAGTTACCCTGACCTATACCAAAATTTAATCACCATGAGTCCCAAAAAACATTCTAGATCACCTTTGTTTGGTGAGAAGAACCATGGTATAAAATTATTGACATTTTTTAAATAATTTCACCCCAAGAATTCAAATAACCAAATACTTAATTCACACAATAAATCCAACATGGCTCACCAATATATTGGATTCCTGGGCATTAAAATAAAAAATCTAAAAAATAAGAACATCCAAACATAATATACAAGAAATTAATATGTATAAAACCTCATAAATAGTTTCATGATATAAAATGGATTACAGAGAAATAATTAATTATATAGATAAAAATTATATCTAAAGGAGGAAGCTAAGATAACAAAGTGGATATATAACACCAAAAATTTATAAATAAAACGAAACCCTTACAATATTTTTTCATCTATACATGACCCATAGTCATTCACTTCATCCCAAACCATTTCCCATTCGATAACCCAATCATTTAATAAGGAAAATCATCACAATGTGGCCACCATAAATAAAACATAAGAGTAACATACACCCTATGATGTATAGAGGGTCTGAAAAAAATTGGGCATGGTAGGATCCCAAAAATGAGTTTGTGTGGTTCCTTTTAAAATAAATTTCATTTATAATAGTATCAAATTAAGACTATAAAATATGTTTTTACTTATAATCCCATTAAAACAAATATCAATCTTAAACATTTTCATAGGACCACCCTCTCATTAGAAAACAATGATAAAGCTAATAATTTTATAATAAACTATTGTAAACATAATATGGAAATCATTAAGGATTTCCCAAAAGAACCAAACATTTAGATTTATTATAAATAGTTATGAAAAAATATTCATTCCTTTGAAATAATAGATTTCAAAATCAGCTTATAAAAATAATTTATTGAGGAGTACAAACAAGAAGAATAAATATAAAATACAATGTGTTTTTATATAATCAATATAATTAGTGTAAACAAAAAAACTGTATAGTGGTTACACACATGAAAATAAAAAAAAGGGATAGAATAAACAACAAAGAAATTATATATGAAATATTATTAAGATAGCTATAAATTATGGTTAATTTACTCAGTGCTAAGGTGATATGTTTCTATGTACTACTATAACAGGAATCAAACAACTGGTCGATGTTGCATCCAAAATCAAATCACCATCCACCATATTCGTCCACATAAAATCTCATGGAGGAACTCCTCTTGCTAGCGCATAACATAAAAATAGGAGACAATAGTCCTATTGTGAGATAAACTAGTGTATCAAAAATTTTATCCTCTCTCATAGTCCATGTGTTTTTCATGAATGTAATCTACTATATTTGATCAGTTAATATGTCTATCAATCAAAGGTATATGAAAAAAAATAAATCTCACATAACCAAAAACACGCTTGTAAGAATCTTCCCATTTTGATATAATCTATATCATAATTATTAATAATAACTGTCATTGTGGTCACAATACATATAAAGTATAACAAAAACAAGGTTCTTAATTGGATTTCATACTCCACATTAATAATTGATCTTCATTGTAGTAAATGGAAAATTATTAAAATTGACACAAAATACCCATAAAATTAACTCCACTTAAATCCATTTTATAAAATATTCTTTTAAAAAAAATCTTGTAAAGGAAATCATAAAATCATAAAAATATTTAATTAAATTTTCATTCAAACCATATAAAAATAAAAACAACATTGGTTCACCTACCATAGGGTGGTATAGAATATTATTTATTTTTCTTAATGTATCAAAGTAGAGGGCCAAAACCATAGCTCCTACGGATATTTTATAAGAAATAATTAAAAATTATCAATTAACTAAATATATATATTTTTAAAAAAAATAAAAAATATGAAATTAAGTGGGGATTCTGAATTGGAATGTATGACTAGAAAGTAACATACATATTAAAATATTAAAAAATTGAATTTAGAAAGAACGAACTTCGTCATAGGGGTTATTAACATTGGTTCCTTCATTGTAAATTACTTGTTTTATACATTTTATTGGAGAGGATATCCCATCATATATGGAAAACTAATATCTACCTATAGTGGGGAATTTATAATTACTAAGAGATCTCTAAATAATACATAACTTCACCATCACCAATGGTTGATAATGTTGAACACACCTTAATCTAAAACATGACACCTTCAATGACTTGATACCATCATATACCGTTTCATCCATCAAAGAAACTGAAACACATTATATGAAGGAAAGAAGTAAGATATGAAAAATAATAGTTATTTGGTAGTGAATAAAACATGTTTTAGATTCATAAAAATGAGTGGTGGAAAATCCTCACACAAACCCATACCACTTATCTCACCCTCAACAGAAATAGAAAATAAACATCAAGAATTATGAAGTAATAATTAGGGAATAATGGAAAAATACCCTCCAAATAAAATACTTGGTCCAATCAGTCATTATAATGAGTTTAAGACACCTTTATGAAGACAAGTGAAGGTAATGATTTTTATATATATGGAGAGTGAAAAAAGAGAAATAGGGAAAAAAAATTTAGAAAACAATTCATTCAAATAATGAAAATTTAAAATAATGTGTAATAGAAATAAATAATATAATCTTAAATAATTTTGTTTCCGAATATAAATTCAATTATCTTTTTTTTTAAAATACACCCTCCAAAGGTGAAAAATATATGTTTATAGAGTGGATGTAGAATGGGGTTACAATCATTACACAATATATTGTTAAAAGGTTAGTCAATGTAAATTACCATTTTTATTCAATATGATATAAAATTTAAATTAATGAAATATATATAGGTCAATTTGAGTGAAATATTCATATTTTAGTTTTCAACCTTATGTCAAAATTTCATCAATATATAATTAAATATGAATATGTCATGTTTTGAACATTAATGAGAAATCATGATTGATGAATCCAAAACAAAATTTACTTCAAGGGAAATTATCTCCATATTGAAGTGTGATCTTGGTCAGCTTGTTCAAATAAAAATATTTATCCTAACATATTTAGAATTTTTGAAGAAAATTAAATAAATTTTTTTAATTACAGATAATTTTTTGAAAAAACTATTATAGTGCACTTGAAAAAGAAAAACTGGAATTTTCATTAAATTTCCAGATTCATGCTCAAACTAAAAATTCATATTAATTCATCGCATATAAAATATAAATTTATATATTATTTTAAAATATGGAAAATAGATCATAGATATAAATAAATATTATATTTTATTAATTTAAAACAATTATTCTTCTAATCCAAAAATGTTATAAAAAATAATAAAATTATTAATTTAGTTTGATTAAAAATGTTAAAATTAATATTCAAATACATTAGAATATTGGATCTATCAACCCCATTTCCTATTTAAAATAAAAAATTACCCATTCCAAAAAACAAATGGTGCGTAATTTCATTCCTAATTAAAACTTAAAAAAATAATGCAATACATTTATATAAATTCTTGGCACACATCCACCATTTTAAAAATTAGAGAACCATTTATCAAATCTTATTCCATGTACAGAATCATTTGAAAAATTTATAATATCATGTAAATATAGAATAAATATGATAAATATAACAAAATTAGGCATTAAAAAACAGTAATCACACAATGTCTTGATAATTAAAAGAAATGCCCAAAAACATCTACCACAATTAAAGGTGATCTGTATAGAAATATGATTCCATCCGTAAAGAAGACACTTAAATAAAGGAAACACCATATATGATCACTAAGTAAGTAAAATTCCAAATTTATAGGTTAACCCATACCCTAAATATTATAAAGACAATGATTAGGGTTCATTGAGGATTGAATATTAGAGGTGAGATGAAGAAGGGAGAAGTAGGAGAGGACAATAAGAACGAAAGAGGGTGTTTCCATTATAATCCAAATTAATTCCATGGTCTTGGGAATGAAAATAAATATTAGATGTTGGGAGAGCATCCAATTTTGTCATCATTGGTTGTTTCATCGAAATTATAGAAGATTGGAAAAAAATTAATTTTTTTGAGGTTAGGTGCTATAATATGGAATTTTTAATAAATTAGGTAATCCTAATTTGTAGACCACATGGTCAGAAAAACCATGAGAAAACAATAAAGATACTACTAAATATAGAGATTCCACTACAATTATTTGGTTGTGGGAATTATAGAAACCACTCACCAACCATTCTTGACTCCCCTGGACAAAAATCTAATCCATATATTTAAAAATATTTCGTGAAATTAATACTTTTATTCAAATATCATTTCAAACCATTATGATATTTTTGTATAATAAATTTCCCTTTAAGAAGAATTTATCAGATTCCCATAATTTTAATATAAATTATTATACATTGAATATTTGAATAAAAATGTTTTTTTAATAAATACCTAAATTTCAATTGTTATAATTTTTACATATACAGGAACAATTGTTTTAAATTTTAATGTTAATATTCAAAATGTTGATTTTTTTCATTTATATCAATTTTTAGAAACAAATTATTTTTTTTATGAATTGTGGAACAAAATATTTTATTTCTTATTTGTAGTTTTTTTTAATGTTGGAATTTAATCCACTTTTTACTATGGGATAAAAATCCCTTTTATATATGGTAAGAGGGAGAACCAATACATATTATATAAGAGGAGGCATGAGTAGGGGGATTATTTTGGAATGGATGTTACCACTACGCAAGAATGATAATTCCATACATCATAAGGATGTGTTTTAATTATGTTTAAGGATGGTTTTCTAGATCCATTAGCATGAAACGTTTTTTGTATAGATTCCACTCATTTTCTATAATTATCCTCACTCATCCTATAATAATGATTCACCATGTCAGGATCAATCCATATAAGGATTACTCTAGTTATCACAATCTGATTATGTGTATCATTAATTTAGAAAATTTCATTTCATAAGGATCCCAAAATTTATGAAAAATATCTTTTTTTTCAATTGGTTATAGAACGCCATATTTTCCACAATCCTTTAATGAACATAAAATAAAAAAAGAGAACTTAATATCGAGAGTTCGAGGTTAATGTTTAAGGGAGCTGCTTTATATTACCTATAACACCTAAATATTTTAATAGGAACATCATCATTAATAGTGTATATGACAAAAAACATCAATATTAGAATATAATTTAACAGAATGATACTTTATAATATATTTAGTTTTAGATAAATTCAGTCTCTTCGATAGCTTGTGGAACACGCAAACTCGAGTATTAATGAACTGTAATATAGTACATGGTTATTACCTAGAAATTAATTAAGTGGGTATAAATAAGACTAATTAAATTATAAAATTAAATAGTTTAACATTTTTAAAATAAATTCAATTACAATCTATTGATTATAATTAAAATAATAATCATTTTATAGAAAAATAAGTTTTTCATGAATAATATATTTTTCTAAAAGGAGCTTTAGTTTCTCTTTGTGCACATAATTTAAAATTATTTTTGTTACACCATTACAAAATTTATTTAAAAAATTATTCTTATATTTTCAAATATACATTTATAAATTATATTTGTTTGATTTTTTTCTCAGTTTTTTAAAAATATTTGTTCTTTGACGACTAGTAAAAATACTAATTTTTATTGAAAGTTGAATTTTAATTAAAATTATTTATGAAATTAAATTATATTTTAAATAGGTTTTAATGTAAAATTATATCCTTTATATTAAAATTTAATTAATTTATGTAATTTGGATCAATTTTTTGTACAATCATAATATAAAATCATTCCATTATTATGAGATCCTTTATTTGGAAACCCAATATTTCATCGAATCTATGGATTATATTTTAAATTGAATTCAAAATATTTTTTGAATTGAATTTGAAACAATGTATTAAATAATTATAAATAGAATAATTTATATTATGAATTAATATCAGCATAATGTTTCAACATTATTAATAATAAAAGTAGAAAAAATCAATTACTGCATTTAAGGTAAAAATGGGTTTAATGGGTATTTAAACTAAGAAACTAAGGATTACTAATGTCCTAAAACATGTAGAAGAGCTATATTATGGACATATTTAGACCTTAGCACCTATAAGGTCCGTGAATGTCCTATGTTTGGGGTATTTTTCATTATAAAAATGTGGGTATAAATTTATATTTTCAAAAATTCCATTTTTGTTCTCTCCCATACTTTTAAAAGATCACCCACTCTCCTCCCCTCTTCACGCTTCCAGAAATAATTGGTTCATAAAATTACAGATGAAATAACTTAATTAATTCCCTTGAAACATTTTATAGAATTTATTTTAGTTACAAATTCCATCTAAGAAGGTTTCGGTTATAAACCTATTGAGGCTCTCTTTAGAAGAGGTAAAATTATTAAACATGTGTATTGGTTTTATTTCTTATTGAAACTCATTAAAATAATATAAAAATATGATAATATGAAAAAACTGTATCCCATATATCATAAAGTGTTATAATAATAATGGAATTAACCATATCCATCTCCACTTCCATCAAATGGGAAATGAAAATGTTGATCGAGTGTATGGTAGAATACCGTCTCTCGAAACGATGTAGTTAATGTTCCATCACCAAATTAAAAAATGGATATAATTATAGATTTAACTTATATATAAGATATTTACGAAATTAATGTACTAATATAATTATTATATCATATAAACCTTTTAATTGTACATTCTGTGGGGGATACGATAACGTCTCTTATGTGTACGGTGGACCACCACCTTGCAAAGTTATGTGATTCATTTTTTGAATTTGGTTTACATGGATTATAGAATGGATAAATTTAATACATATTTCTTATATTTATGAACTATGTAAATTTTTTGTAAAAATAATACCTCATATAACTTCTCACTTACTAATCGATTGGAGAACAATAATGTTACATGTGCGTACCTGTGCACTACTGCCTCCACATAGTGATGTGAAATATTTTTTGTTTAATTTTCACATGGATGGTAATAAGAATGGATTTGATTAATAAAAAAGATATATATATATATATTAATATTTTTTTTAATTTTTATTTTATTTTTATTTTTCATTCATCTCATCCATTGATAAATTTGGAACAACGTTCTGGCGTATGTTCGAGTAATCATCTCCATTAACGGTGTGATCCAATTCATATCTGTTGATTTTATAGATTAATATAAATGAATATGTAATTAATATATATAATAATTATAACAGGTTTTATGTTATTTTTATAATATAAACATGACTAATTTATAAGTACTATAATGATCAAACATAATGATATATGAAAAATGAAGGAATTATCACCAGAAATAACGATTTTAATTGAGAGTTGTTATTAAATAATTCATAATATTATATACATAAATCATGTATGTAATTAAATATATGAGTATTGTTATTTAATAAATTTCAAATATATATGTATTTATTTAATATGAGCTTCGGACACATATGAAGGAAATCTGACATTAGGTAAGATATTTTTTTTCTAAATTTTCCTTCTTTCTGACATGTCAAGTAATGATCATATCATCAAAAAAAATTATATACACCCAATTTGACTTTAAATATCATAAATTAATTTATTATCATGATATTTTTTGTTACATATAATTTTAACCATTCATGGGGAGTACATTTCATTTTTACCAAAGTGGTCATGTTTTTATGGCACAATCCCAACATTTATTGAGATTGTTTATATTTAGCCATCCGATGATGAAATATTATAATAATTATATAAAAGAAACATGAATGTTCTTATAATATTGTTATTACATGAGATTAGATGTTTTAAAAACGTTATCCAATTTTTATATACTAATGAGTTCAAAATAATCATTTAAGAAAATTCAAATTTATTTATGTATTTGGTCAGAAATACTTTGTCTTCCAAAATACATGGTTTCTAAAAAAATTCGAATTTTTTTCAACATTATCAAAATAATTAATTATTTTATTTTATTCCCATGTTGTAATTTTAAACAAAAAATTATTTGAATGGAATCTCTATGCCGTTTTACAGATAAGACCTGTCTGTATTTTATTGAAAATGTGGAAAGAATATTTTTTAACTTATACAAAATTTATGAAATTTCTATCTGTCATGAAAAATAACTATTTTAAATCATATTTTAGATGTTTTTACTATTATTTTTATTCAAATTAATTTCCAAAATGTTTTTTCAAAATTAGTTTTTAAAATGTTATTTTCAAAATAAAATATATATTTCCTCAAGATAGTTTTTATGGAAATTTTAGGTTATTTATATTCATCAACTTCACAAACAGTCATTTTACCCTATGATAAATTTTGAATATGTAGTAATTATATGATAATTATTATTTATGGGGATGTTTTAAGATCATTGTAATGGGTGTACTATTTTGATATCATTCACCGTTTTACACTAAATGGAATATAATTATGTTTATTGATTAGGGAATATATTAATATTTCATAAGCCATATTTTGAATATGAATGTATATGTTTATTATGTATCACCACATTCATATGAAGAATTAATTTGACTTATTGAGTGCTGGTTGGGTCTTGTTAGATCCCCTCTATGGATCAGTAGGTGTAATGATACAAGGTAGCTTAGGTTTTTAGGCAAGGCATTACCCATTTTTGTAAAATGCCTTGGGATTGTGCCTTGATAATATGGTAATGATGTATAGTGGTTTGTATTCCATCATTATAAGATTATTTATTGATTTACATGTGATTATTTGATTAGTTAGAATATCTATGGAAAAGATTTAACCTAATGTGATTATAAATTTGGAATTAGTTGATCATTAATTATTCCTGACCTATTATACTCAAGTTATTGATTATATGAAATGACAATAAAGTAATATAGAATTTAATAGAACTAGTAAAAGTGATTTATCCACACTATAAGAGGGTTTATAATTTGAATGATGTTATACAGTTGAATTTAATAGTGTTCGTAAAAAAACTATTAAAAGAACCCTTTCACATCGCTAAAGATACACTGATAAAAGGGGGATTTATGAGTGATTATTTTTGGAGATGATTAAGGGAGTATTTACAAGAAATTTATTTAAATATTCAGGGAGACTATTATATTTACATTTTAGTCATATTAAAGGACCCCTTTATCAGATTAACAACGAGCACTGAAAAAGGCCATGCTGATAAAGGGGTATAGTTTTTTATGTTCGATCTTCTTATCCCCCACCGTTTATTACCACTAATCACCACCCTTTACCATTTCTTTTTACCCACTCACTCAAGAACTCCCCAACTTAACCGTGCTTTAGATAATTCAACCCTCCCATGTACGCCCCTACATCTAATAACTTCTGATCCTGATAACTCCAGCTCATACACTAACACCTTTTCGACTCCCCAATATTGTTTTTTTTATTTTCTAATATATATATATATATATATCTTTATATTTTTATCCATATATATGTATATTTTTTAAATACATATATAATTTTTTCTTTCTGTGTATGTATGTCTATGTTTACAAATACATACATACCTACATTCATTCATACATATATACATACAACAATGCATCTATAAATATAATTATATATACTTATATTAATTTACATATATTATATAATAATATTTATATACATATATTAGAATATATAGATAAATATCAACCAATTTTTCATACATGCACAGAAATATAAATAAATATCTATATAAACAATATATATGTATTTATTTTATTGGTAAATAAATATTCATTCACATTTGATTTAAAAAATAGATATTAGTTTTTATTTATAAAAGGTTTATATATTGAGAAAAATATTTTATATTCAAATATTTTTAAATATTTATTTATAAAATGTTTCATTTTTATGTGAATATATAAAAAATAAGAATATTTTTTAGATATTTTATTATAAATAATAAAACCATAAAAAAAATTCAAAATAATAATATCAATATTAATGTAAGAACTGGGAAAAAATTCATTCCACACAAAAGACGGGGAAAACCCCATATAAACTCTGTTGAAATTCTGTCAAATTTTAAAAAATAGGGGTACCAGAACTAAGAACTCTATTTTTGTGGCGTTCTATGACATTTATAGCCTTTATAAATGTGACTAGGGTTTTCCAAAGCCATTAAGGAATAGATCCTATAGAAAACATCAATTTTAGTTATGGTAGATCCTAAATGAATACTCGAATCAATAGGTGTGGCCTCTTGATCTTTGTGTTATGTTTTCATTTAATTTTAGATCTTTATTTATTAATTTTTTATTATTTATCTTTAAACTTTATTTAATGACTACTACTAGATATTAGTTAGAAAATTATTAATTAAAAATAATTTTTAATTATTTTATAATCCATTTTCACTAAATATATCATATATGCTGTGTAAAATCTTTTTTAGTCTCATCGAAATCACATTTTAATAATTAATATTATACTTATATCAATATAAAAATATTTATATTTTAATACATTATTTTTATTGTTTCTTAATATAAAAATTTTAATTGATCATAAAAAATCATTGATCATTAGGGGGGTTTTTTTCATCACATTTTAAAATTTTTTGTTAAAGACCTCCTTTATCTATGATTTTCTAAAAATTCTAATAAAGGAATCCCTTTATCATCACTTTTTTAATAGCATCAATAAATGGATCCCTTTAACAGTGAATTTTTAGCGTTATTAGAGCCCACCTTTAAGAATGCTAAAATTAATTATTAATGACCCCGTTTAGTTGGACTAAAAAAAGAATTGTTAAAGATACACTTTAATAAAATTATTTCTAAATCTATAAAAGATGGTCCTTTACAACACTTCATGTTAGCACTGAAAAATCCTTAGTGTTGGATAAACCTAGTTTTGTAGTAGTGCGTGTTTCAGTAATTTACCTTTCCATTTTTATTATTATTTATTTATTTTTGAGATACAATGTTCTCATAACCTTACTGAGTATTTGAGATCACCCCTATTTTATATTTTTCCACCATTTATCCAAGATGAGTATAATGATTGATATTCATGGTATGTTGGAGGAAATAATGACAAACGCGAAGAAAAGAAATTTTTGTAATTTATGTTTTCATTTATTAAAATTAGATTAATGTAAGTATCTACTTACCATATATATAAAACTCTTCAGTCCTTTTGGATGAAATTCCTTGTATCTTATACCTTTTTAATAAATTAACAACTAACTCTAGGCTATTAGGTTCAGGGTGTTTACAATTAGTATTAGAGGATGTTTTGTAGAAACCATGAGAACTGGAATTAGGAAAACAATGATTAAGGAACATAAAACTATGATATAATTTTATAATAAGTACTGAAGAATTTATTAATATTTTGGTGAAAAATAGATTATGTAGTTTTTCTAATCAATACATCATTGTATTGATACTACCAATTCATGTGGTTTTGGAAGAGACATTCTATGGGGTAATAACCCCGAAAAAGAATGTTAGGATTGACTCAATTATGACCTAGTATAAATAAAGTACCATTCTACACACTTGGAATGACACTCCAAGGGGATATATATGGGTTAATTAACATTTCATTTTCAAACATTATGAATGGTTTGAAAATATTATTTTATTTTAAAGCCATTCTGAAGTCCATTTTTATGAATATGAGAACAACTATATATAATATTTTCAATTTATGTAATGTTTTTCAATAGTCTTAGGATTTTAAATTATGTTTCATAAATATAGGATCTATTCTAGTGTATTCTATTGTTTTTAACAAGGTATTTTTTTATGTAATTTGAAGTGTATTAGTGTATGTACCCCATGAAGGTATTTCTCTCATAAGAATGATTATAAAGAAAGATATGGAACTATAGTTTGATCTAATCAACTTATAACCATATTGAGGTTACTCATTTAAGATATGAGTAATAAACATTCACGTATGGAGAAGCATACTGATGAACCATGTGGTGTAACAATATTATAATGATTTATGTGTTAGGAGCCTTTATAATTTAATTAGATTGAAAATACATTTGTACTTTAGATATAGATATGTTCCTTACAGAAGATATTTCTCACTTTGTGATGAAATGAATGGAAAAAAAATTGTGGTTGTTTATCTTATTTTAGATGATGCATATGATTGGTAGTAATTAATTAAAAATATTCAGGATTAAAAAGAAATATAATACATTTAATTGAATGATTTTATTGGGATCCTCTTGGATAAATATTTTCCTAGTGAACAATAAGCGTATATGGTGTGCCAATTCCAATAACTAAGAAAAACGGTGAAAAATATGATTCTATGTATGAGGCCATCATTACCATGCTATTAGGGTATGCTATAGAATATATACGTAATCCATAGTGAAATATTTATCATTTAATTTTTGGGATTATTCCAATTCATTGAAGGGAACAACTCTCACACATTTTCCTATCATACAAGGAATCAAAATCATGCAGTATAAAGAAAGATAAATAATTATCCAATTACTATTACTTTAAATGTATGAATGATAAGAATATGATAGAAGGGGAAAATATGGATATGGTAATGAATGTATGGAATTATTTCCCCCATGTGATAATTGTGTAATAAAACACTATGGTACTAACTTGTAGGTAATGATAGATTTCAATAAGTTTTGAGAGAAAATCCCCCATAACTACGATTTAATGTATACCAAATACTATAAAAATGAGAAATACACCAATGGAAATGAGATAGGAAAATAAAATAATTAATTTCCAATGTCTCAAGAGAATATACCTCAAAATAATCTAATAGATCAAGGCTAATAAATTTTTATTATTACAGAGAAAGTATATTGATTAATGTTCTTTTTCTGGATTCAATATTGTAGTTATGGGAGTATTTTATACATGATATTCAAATTATAAGAATTGTGAAACCTCTCTATTTTTTAATATATTACTTTTTTCTACATATTGTAGGGAATATATTGAATGGTAATGATGAAAAGGAAAAGTGTTTCAACAGATAGGTGAACTTCTAGGTAAAAACATGATTGAGGGAGTATGAGCCTTAATATATGCCTAATATTGAGGTTATAATGCTAACGTGGTTTTAGGAATTAATCGTTAACCTTTAAGGATTATCATTCATTTGATGTTGGGGTAACTCTGGGTTATAAAATTTTTGAAACATTATAGGAATTATATTAAGAATGTTTTGTAAAAATTAGGACCTTCGTACTGAATAAAAACTCCTCGCATTTGATAAGGTTATATGGATTGAACATACGAACGAAGGGGGTCATGTTGGCTGCACCAACCATTAGCCTACATGGTGTTGTGGTTAAAAAGTCTTTATTTATACTTATGTGATTTGGATGATAAATCTTTATGTTGATCTAGTGGTGTCACTCTTGATGTTTATAGATTAGTTTATAATATTGGATAATGTGTTGCCACCATATTTGTTCTGGAAAGTATTCAAAGACATATGAAAAGAAATTTCACTCTTATAGGGATCTTAGAATCTTTGAAAGCATAATTTTAGTGATTCAGGAATTAATAATTCATTTTGGATAGTAATTTACTAGAGTAAATGATGATGTAGAAATTGATCGAAGCACAACCAAAAGATGAAATTTTACACACAAAATAGAAATATATAAAGTAAGTATATTTCCTTATATTCATATATAGTAAAAGAATTACTCATCATTGAGGAAATGATCTTGAAATGAAAAATTTCATTATATTACCTTAATATTAGATGAATAAAATCGTGCTTAAAATCATAAAATATTTTTGGTTTGTAGGTTCTTAATATGACTGAAAATTAAATATTTATTTGAAAAGAACTTTTGAGGGGAAAGGTGGAAACAAGAGTGACATTAAAGTCATAAAACACTACCATTAATCTATTTCAATGATCATCGAGACCAAATAAAATCCAAATCCAAATAAAGAAAAATCCCCACTCTAGCATAAAAAACAATACGATCACCGTCCACATTCCCATCACTACTTGTCTAGATGTACCATAAAAGGATGCACATGCCCTGTACCGATGGTAATCGCCATACCCTATCAAAACATCCAATTTTGGATAGTGATGATAAAAATAATGATCCATACTCTGAACATACTCTAGAAGATTCCCTTGAAAATAAACTGGATGCAATGTCTCAAGGACCAACGTCATAGTTCCACAAATGACCACACTAAATTCAAACCAAAAAATCCTCATCAATGCAGAAAACATAAACCAAATAAACAGTCAACAAGTCAAAAGAAATCAAAATTATTATCCTCTGCCACACCATGAACCATAGACCACATGACAATGTCGATAAAATTATACCTCAAAAACAGAATATTAAACCAAAAATAGATTCACTCCGAACCATAATACTCCTAAACCAAACAGAAATTTCACTAAAATTATACACTTCATAGATGAAAAGATGGAGAAGAATGTTGTCCCTATATCTGTTATAACACCAGCAGTGGAATTAATCACATTGTAGAAAATCACGAAACACCATCCCAAAATTCATCCAATAACCGAAATCATATTTATAAACAATAAAATAATCAAAACATTCAGCAGATCATAGGAAGAGAACCCAACTTCAATCTAGATCAAGATCGCATTGCTACTATCTAGAACTCTGATGGACTCCGTGCCCAACCACTAAATGCATGAATCTGTGGAAGAATCAAATCAATCATACATCAGAATCTAGATATCTGTCTCTGGTCCAACAACATGCTGTAATGGAACCTTATCTAGTGAAGGTGGATTTGAGCAATAAATACAAGCAACGATGTGCAACGTCGAGATGGCCAAGGCACAAAGACACCACTGCGACATAATATTATCATCTTTGATAGAACATATGACACAAAACAAATTGATTATAAAATAATTTAACACATTCATAATTCATGATTAATTTCATTTTATATAAAATTTAATAATTTTAATATGTTGTAGAAGACGCAACCCAAGGTATAAATGAATTGTAATATAATATACCATTATAACAAGGTTGTTAATTTGATGGGTACGAACAAGAATAAAAAATTATTAAAATTATATAGTTTAAAAATATATAAAAAAAAATTCAATGGTTATCTATTAATTATATATAAAATATGGATCATTTGAATTAAGAAGAAATGTATTCTGAAAATTTTTATTCTACTTGAAGGTAGTTTATTCACGCGTTTGGCACAATATTTAAAATTAATTTCAGAAAATTTTAGAAAATTTATTCTATAGAATAAAATTAATTTTTTAATTCTAGATGACTGAATTATATTTTGGTGTTTTTTATAATAATTTGAAATGATTACTTTTTTGATTAATAGTGAAAAAATATGATTTTTATTGAAAAGTGGCTTTTTATTTTAATTTTTTACATAATAAAATTTTATTTTAAATTTTGATTTTAAGTAAAGATATATAAATTATATAAATTTATCTAATTTAGGTCATTATGCTCAATTTTATTTGCAATATTCAATATAAAAACATTACACACTTATTAGAATTTTTATTTGGAAAACAACTTTTTCCTCATGCGTGTGAGTTTCATTTTAAATTGAATTCTTCCAGTTATGTGAATTTAATTTTTAAAAATATGTTTCATACTGGGAATCATCATAGTTTATATTATATAACAATTTCATCTTATTTTTAAACAATTATTAATATTTATAACATAGAAAATTAATTTCTATGGTCATGGAAAAAATTGGTTTACTGGGCGATAAAAATAAAAAGATAAGGGTTACAAATTAACTAAAACTTGTTAATAACCCCATTATCTAGATATATGGATAGGTTAACCCCCTTAAGGATCGATTATGACCAATTTTCCATGTTTATTTCTTGATATAAATATGTGATTCTCTTTACTTTTCTAAAATCCCAAGTGTGTCCTCCCCCCAACCAATAAAAGGACACCCCTTGCCTACCCTCTTCAAACATACAAAAGGATTTAGTTCATTTAATAACTACCAAAATACCTTAATTAAAAGACTAACCATATCCCAGATGCCTTATTTTGTTTATGAATTCGTCCAAATAATGCATTATATATAAACCTAATTATCAACTCCGAAGAAGTGGAAAAATTCATAAACATGTATATTTTTTTTCAAACTTCTTGTTATCATATTAAACAATGACAATATAATAACAAAAAAATTCCATTATTACTTATATTCTATTATTTTAATGATATAACCCATATCCATCTTCAATTCAATAAAATGAGAATCACATCACACAATCATGTGTTCATAGGATTACTGCATCACCAACTAATATAATTTGTCTTGCATCACATATTATAAGGATGGATATAGTAACATATTTCACTTATTGAAATTATAAATATTAAAATTATCACAATTATTTAATTATCATATCCCTATAACTTCTTTCTTTCCATTTTGTGGGGGATATGATAACCTAGCCTATGTGTACTATAGATTATCACCATACAAAGCGATGTGGTTCATTTTTCACTTTTGATTTACAAGGATAGTATAAATGATAAAGTAAATAAATTTATGTTATATTAATTATCTAATAATTGTTATTGAAATATAATATCACATCTAACTTTTTATATTCCAATTAGATGGAAAATATTAAAATCGCTCATGCATATGTGTGGACTACCGCCTCAATCTAGCGATGTGTAATGTTTTTAATTTTATTTTCATGTCAATAGTAATAAGGATGAAATTAATTAATATAAATGATTTATAACATAAGAATTATAATTTTATGATGAATTAATATTTAATTTTTTTTTCATCCATCTAGAAAAGAGAAATAATGATCATGCATACATACGACCTAGCATCTCCAGTAACACTATAATCAATTTATTATATATAGATGTTATAGATTACAATAAAAATAGATATAATGAATGTTTATGATATTAATATCATGTATTAATTTATAGAGATTATGTAGCCTTGATTTATTTTTTATCACCAAACATAAAGAACCAAAATTTTCATAAAAATGAAACATTTATCATCTAAAATAGTGATAATAACACAAATTTTTAAATAAATTAGTCATAAAATACAATAATTAAATAATTTATGGTATGTAATAAATGAATATAGTTATAAAATAAATTTAAAATAACTATATACTTATTATATAGAAGTTACTGACAAGTATGAAGAAAATTATAGTCGAGGTAATAGATTTTGGCCTCAATTCCCATTCTTTTAAACAAATGTCATGTCGTGCACCTATATTTTTATGAGGTTTATATAAAACCCCTTTTATGTGTAATATGAAAAATTTATTTTTTGTAAGGATATTTTATGTTTCATTTGATTTTATTATTTTTATGGGGATTAAAATTCAATGTTACTAATGTTGTTGTGGTTTTGTGGTAAAATATCATCATTTATCAGGATAATTTATGTTTAGGCTTCTGATGATGAAATATTAGGATCCAACTCTCAATATTCTCATAATTTTTTGAATATTTAGGTTATTTAAATATAATACATGTTTTCATTTATTTTACCCTCAATATATACTAAAGTGTTTAAAATAACATTTTTATGAAAATCCAACATTAATTTTCTCTTCGGTCGGAAATTCATTTTTCTCCAAATCCATAATTTTGAAAAATATTTTCAAAAATATATCTAATATCTTAAAAATTATTTATTAATAAAATGTATTCCCATGTTTTATTTTTTATTTATTTTTTGATATGAATCTTTGTTTTATTTTATAAAAAATGATTATTTGGCTTTTACTAAATGTGTATTGGAATATTATTTTTATATTATATGGCATGTACATAATTTCCAAAAATCATGATCAATACATGTTTTTTATATTATTCTCAAGGTCTCCATTTTTTATTTTCAATGAAATGTCTTTTAATAATGTTTTTTAAATATCATGTTTAAATTTTTATTTTAAAAATGAAAATAATATTTTCATCAAGAGTCTTTTTACGATATATTTTTGATATTTTTATTAATAAAAGATAAAAAAATAATTCAACCTTTTTATACATTGGGAATATTTTTTAGTGATACAATATTTATTATTTATATGGATGGATTATGATGATTTTTCTAGGATGTAATATTTTGATGCCATTCTTCACAAAACACGGAATGGATCGGGATTATATTTATTGAATGAGGAATTATTAACATTTCATATTATAGTTTTTTAATATTAATGTTTAAGTTGAATATATTTAAAACCTTTAATATGAGGAATACATTGTACTTATTAGGTGCTGGGTAAGCCCCACTATAACCCCTTGATGTATCTATAGGTATCATGAGACAAACTAGCTTAGGTTTTTAATCGAGGACATAAAATGTTTCGTAATATTTTTTGGAACGAGCCCTAATGGTGTGGTTATTATGTATGGCATAATAATTACTTAATTTTGATATTAATCATTGATTTATTTTTTATTATTTGTCTATATAAAATATCCTTGGGAATGTTTTAATCTCATGTGATTATGTATATGTAATTATTTGATAATTGATTATTCCTGCTATATTATAATCAAGTTATTGCTTAAACATAATGTGTGTTAGTTATTTAACATTCCATATTTTCCATTATTTATTTATTCATGTCTTATAATTTACTCATACCCTTATTGAGAATTAGATATCACATATTTTTTATGATTCTTTCACCAGGATTCCAAGATGTGTTTTAGGACTGATATGCATCGTATCATAGAAGAAAGAATAATTAACATGAAGAAAAAAAAAATTTACTTAATGTTTTAATTTTTAAAATGAGATTAAATTATGTATATAGTAACCAACACAACTAAACTGTTTTTTTATTCGAGATGTGATTCCTTGTATTTTATTCAAGAAAAATTTATTAGCCTCAAAATCTAGGATATTTGGGTTTGAGACATTACATTATTGATGAATATTAACAGAATAGAAATAAAGATCACATGTTTTTAAGATATTTATAATTTATTTTAACATGATTCACCAGACAAAGATATTGTATAATGGACCACAATACATGGAGTTTAGGGATTTGACTCGATATACTGAATTTGATCCCTATATTATGTAATAGTTGACAATTTCATTTCAAAAACTAGAATCATTAAATTTTATATCCATGATTTAAGGGGATCAATTATGAGGGAGATGGCAGGGATCCCACAAAAGAGAACAAATGGAATAGAAGTAAGAGAAAATACTTGATATTGATAGGCTAGAGAGAGATAGAGATTGAGAGAGAGGTGATCACCATAGAGAAGCATCCATAATTTCTTCTTCCTTTTTCATTATTCATAAATTTATTTTATATTATTTCACTAAATTTATTTATTATCAATATAAAAATGATTAGCTAAACATATTTTGGGAGGTAGAATGAATTGAATTCAATTATCTTTTCCTTTTCTTATAAATATTTTTATAGTGGTTTATTATTCTTCTTGGTTCATTCTAAATATTATTTTTTTAAAATAATCTATTAATGTGCTAACAAATAAAATCAGGTAAATATAGTTTCTTGGAAGATGAAAATTTACTCATTATCTACAAAAATCAACAATATTTAGTTTGTTTCACAAGGATTTCAAAAATGTAATTTCTTTATTTATTTTTTATTTTTTATTCTTTATACGCATCATTTATGAACCACTTTATTAACCAACTGCTGAAGAGTAGTGGATTATTAGCCATTGGATCATCAACTGACGTAATGAAATTGTGAAATTTTGTATTGTTTTTTCTCTATGAAGAAATATTCATATCATGAGTGGTTTATAGAAATATTAGTCATTATAAATTCACATTGGTAATTCATTGGAACAAAATATATAGTTAATTTTTTTAATTACCTCATTCATGACTTTCTAGAACATCTATTATTGTTTTTGATGTATGATATAATATATTTTATCAATTACATATATTATAGTTTTCCTAGAATCCATACATTATTTAACCTTATATAATTTTATTTTTTTATCAACATCATTTCATAATTTTCACTGTATTCCATCACCATCATTAACAACTTCTTCTATTTTTTTATGGTGTTGTTGTTTGTCTTTTCATTTTTTAGATTCAATAAATATTGATTTTTTATATGATCTTTATCACCACTATCTACTAGTATGTAGGTTTGTAAATTGTATTTTTGATATTATTGAAAGAAATGCTTTACAAAAAATTGATGATGTTTCTAGGGAATGCATGTTTCACCTAGAAATAATAAAATTAAAAGAAAAAAAATAAATCAATTTCAAAGAAAATATGTATTTTTTCATTTCTAATACGATTTCTCTATATTGTGTGGATTTTGAAACTATTTTATGTGTCATTTCATGCACACTAAGTAATATTACACAACTAGGCTTAATTATTTAGTACAAGAAAATTTAAATCACTATAATGGACTAATAAATAATAAGAAAAGTTATATTAAGAATATTGAGATTGAGTTAGTTGATAATATTCATAAAAACAATTTTTTCACCCCATAACCTTGTAACTAGATTTATGAGATTCCAAGACTCAAATGTTTCAAAATTCCCATAGTTTTAGTAAACCAATATTCTATATGATTATCTCATAGGAGATGAGATGAAGCAGTTTTTTTTCTTTTCCATGTTTCTCTCCTCTAATAGACAACCTAATAAGGTATTTTTAGAGCTTATTATAGATTTTTATGGAAGATAAATTGTTTTCCTTTCATGGTATTATTAAAATTATGCTTAGATTAAAAGTGTTCATATTTTGTTTAAAAAATATGTCTATGAGCTGGTTCCATCAACTAGATGAGAAAATATATCACCCAAGGGAACATGTATTTAGTACTATCTAAAAATAATTATTTTAATGATAAAAAATCATGATTTTTTTTCATTATAACTAGTTCAATATATTATGATGGTTAGTATTTTCATTATACATGTGTGATCAAACATGGTTAATTGATTATCTACTGCTAGTTAAATAATATTTACAGTTGGTTATGATGTTATACCATTAGTTACATTGTATCTAATAGTGGACTACATCTACCATCTGTTCAAAAAAAAATCTTCCACTGACATATATACCACTAAATACGTACCATTGAAAAATATATCACAGAATATATACTACTGATAGATATACTATTGAAGATATACTAATGAAAAATATACCACTGAAGATCTACCATTGATAGATATAACACTAACGATATACCAATGACAGATCTATGGGAAACTGCTCTACTATTAGAGACAATAAACAACTAGATTGTGCTACAACATGAGTTTATATATTGAAACAGTTGATATACAAGAGACAAATCTACTATTAGTCTACATCAACCACCACAATGATATCATTTATATTATAATTCTAAATTCAAATTCAAATCATCAAATTCATATTTATGGAATAAATTTATTTAAATATTCACATTTATTGTAGAATAATTATTTTCAAACCACTGCATGGACACATTGAAGAAACATTTAGACCTTACTTATTTAGTTCCCGGTACAAGGATTTTGGATTTTATTTTTTATTATTCTTCAATAGATAATTGGATTTTGAGTGTTATATATTATATAGAACTTTTTTCTATAAATTTATAAAAACAATTAACTAAAAGAATGATACATCTATAGAGATTACATCGTTCTCAGATTGAGTCAACCTTGGACTTTGACAAACTAAAAACTGATGTAATTTTTGACCATCTATGACACTCTGTGTTTTTGTAAATTCTGAGAAACATGTTTGATATAATTCCTAAGAAAATCCCAACTTCATAGAACAAATGAATCATAAAATATAAATATGGATCACACATTCAATCAATCTACCTCATGTTCTATCCATTTTATTCATTACTTTTGATTTGTGTTTTATTGTAATATGTTTATCTTTACAAATTGTCTCGTGTTCTTAAACTAGAGTGCGATTGAAACATTATATTAAAATGTCTAATTATATTCCTATTAATAACTATGATTGAGGTATTGTGTGAACTAGTAACTTTTTATTCAAATATATAATTTTAGAGGAGGTTTGAGCCTAGAAATCTCTATGTTCTATATAATATAAATCATAATCAATTTTGTAGATCATTTTTTTTTAAATTTCAATGTACGAAAGGATTTTCAAGTGGTGGGGTTGAAGTCACTATTTGATAATGAACCCCTTATTTAATTATACTTTATGTTTTATACGTTTTGTTTTTCTACATTTAAATGATTAAGCTTGATATATTCTTAATTTATTTTACAAAATAGTACTTTCATAGGTAGTCTTAATTTATGTTTATATAAACAGATTTATTAAGTGATTTGTTTTTCAAATGATAATGTGATTTGAAATATTATTTTATCTGAGCCTTATTCCATCTTCTGAGAAATTATTTTTAAATAAAATTTATATTTTTCTATCATTTTTAACAACTGGGTGTTTTTATTAATTTAGGGTATTTAGTTTTAAATAATTAATAAACATAAATATTAATTAATATCTTTATTCAAAACGTATTGAGTTACTCAATCCAACCAACATTTTTTCTCAGGTGGTTTTAAAATATCATTTTCAATTGTGATTTATTATAATTTTATGATCATAATTTTATTTTAATTATGAATTTTTTTATTTGGGGATAGTAATTTAAATTACATAACTAATACTAATCTAAATCCGAATTTTAATGGAACTAATTATTCTCAATTTAAGATTAAGATGAAAATTCATATTGATATCATGGTTTTTGAGATTTAGATTATAATTAAGGATAAATATGAATTGAAGAAAAATTAGGGGGATGAATGTAGAAATCATATTAATGTATTTTATAAAATAATTTTAATCTATGAATGCTATTTAATTTTTTTTGGGATATTAAGATTATAATAAAATATATAAATGCACAAATAATTTTTAAATTTTGGATATTTTGGATATTTCTCATGAAGGAATTGGAGATGCCAAATAAATGAATTTGGACCCCTGTACTATTAAATTAGATACATTTAATATGATACCTGATAAACAAATTTTTGATATGCATATTAGGTTTATCATATTTTGGACATGATGCATTCATTGGGGAAACCAATTTTTGGAAAATTCTACATGATTCCCTATTGAGGTTATTACTAGACAGTTGAATAGGAAAATTAGTTTCAATTCCATAATAATGCGACATAAGTAATTTTATTAGTTAAAGATATGATAGGAGTGATCTTGATTCATATACATTAAATCAATGTAAATATAGGAGAATAAGATAAACTAGCAAGAAAATTTGTTTCTTTTAAAACCTGTAGATAAAGAATGAAAATAAATGATAATAGAGGATAGAAAAAGTGATGAAAATTCACATGTTGATTTTGATGAGGAAATGTCACATATCACTATGATTTTTAACAAGTTATAAAAAATGAATAATTTCATTAAGAAACAAAATTACAATGTAATTTATAACAATAGAGGTAATTAGAGAATGTAATAGATGAAATATGATATTAAAAACGAGATAGTCATTAATGAATATATGAGAAAATTAAGTGCCAAAGAGAACATTACAATGAAAAAAGTTAAGAAGAAAAATGATTATAATGATATGAGGTAAAATAAATATATGAAAGATACTTGGGGGTGATTTAAAACAAAATTTAACTGAATAAATCTCAATAACATAAGATAAACATGATAGAGATAATAAGAATTTAATAAAAAAGACATATAATTTATCTTGTATTATTCCTCCATCTGCAATTCATAATTATTATCCTTTTATAGATGAAAATTGGAAGAAAACTTTTCTAATAAAGAAATGTTTAAATATTATAATATTTTATTGGATTATTTCAATAAAAGTAAATATAACTATAAATGTTCAATGACGTAGAATTTTTTTCCAACACATTTTACAATAGATCTTATTAAATAAAAGTATAAAAATTTACATTTGTTGAAAATAAAACAATGAGTTAAATTTATGAAATGAAAATATAAAAAATTATTTATAAATATTTATAAATTTAATAAGAACATTGATATGGATTCCATGAATGAAAACTCTACCTAAATATACAACTAGAATAGGATATCATCCTAAAAATGTCTAGACCTAACAAAGTCTTTATTTCAAAAAGTCTCAAATATGATTATAAAAATACTATTAAAAAACTATAGATTCCATAATTATTTATAAATAAAATCTCTGGATGCAAGAAAATTTGGGTACTAAAGTCATTTTTTGTTTTAAATCTATTTTTAGGATATGTTCTTGAAAGATCCTCTAAACACTCATGGTATCTATATTTTGGAATCTCTAGATACAATATTGGTGACTATTAATGATTCAGGAACATAATAAATGTTGATAGTGGTCATTTAAATTTTCATTTCAATGATAAATGAAACATAATAATACATAGTCGTATAAGTAACTCTAATACAGTTTTAATTTATAAGGATTTGTTTTTTGGATTGATTTAAATATAATATAATTAGTATATCAAAACTATTTTTGGTTACTTTTCCTATTAAATTTGAAATTAAATCATGAACATTTATTCATTAAAAAATGATTTAGATTTCACTACTTTATGAAATGATAATTTATATGTTGTTAATATTGATTCCTTGTTTTTTGAATACATTTCTATTTATGCTTCCTTCACAATGTGTCTTTGTTTAGGTAGAGGATAATTTGATATTAAAATATTCCACCACATAGGAAGATAACTAGGATACGATTGGTAAAGGATATTCATAAACTATATTTTATAATTGATATAGTTTGTAACCCATGTGAAATAGTAAAAAAACAAAAAAATATTTTTAAATCAAGGAAATAAGTTTAAACTTCATAACCACTGGTGTTAGATGAGATGGATTTTTTATCACCCTATAGAGTTTCTAGATTATCATGGAATAATTATGTTTTTGTTTTTGTTTAAGATTTTCTAGATATAATTAGGTATTATTTATAGATCACAAGAGTGAAGATAGTTCCCATTTTATTATGTATTACACATCTGTTGAAAATAATAGCTGTAAGAACTCGGATCTTCTTTTCAGGTACTCTTTTCCTTTTTATGGAGTTTTTAAGAAAAATGGTGTTTCGGGTAAATTTCGAAGAACAAACCATGTACATTCTGAGTACACGCCGTGTTCTCTTCCCAGGCTCGAAGTTGTGTGCTGGCCATGCCCGGGCCACAGACACGGTGTGTATGGGTGACATGGTTGCCATTTTTGGCAGAGTAAGGAAAAACCAAGTACACACCGTGTACTTTTCATTTTTTTTTCACTAAACGCACTGGGGTCGTGCCTGATGGACAGAACAGACCCCTTATCTAGGTTATTTGTCCGAGAGTGACTCATACGATCAGATCTTCCTCGAGTCCATGCTTCTCCGTCTGTTCTCGGATTCGAGCGCGGTCAATTGCATTGGAAGCGCAATGGCGAGTTCTTCCTTATGCTTGAGCCTTGTTTTCTAATTCTTCCTCCTTCTCAGGTTATCTATGTTTGATCTTTTTGTGCATTTTCTCAGATCTACGACGTTCTAGGGGGAATTAGCTGTCATGGTTCAAGTATATCGATATCCTAGGTTTGATGTAGGTGGTTTATTCCTTATCATTCAATGTATCTAAGTAACATGTGCGAATTTTCACTGATACTCGTGAACGAGGTACTGTGTGTTTACATTTTTTACCTTGTTGTTTTACTTCCTTGCTTGTATTCTTGTGTAGTGGAAATTTAGTCTTGTTAGAGGATAATTTGTTGTGCTTGGATGTACTTTCCTTGCTTCATTCTGTTTACGACCTTTGGGTCATTTTTTCCTTTGGCCGTTACACCTGTTTCAAGCCTTGAGGTTATAGGATGAAGTGTAACTCATAAAATTCTTGTTTCCTTGTAGACTATTTAGCTAAGTAGCTCTATATGTGTACTCTGGTTATCCAAGTAGCTCTATAGATGTACTTTGGCATTATAGCATTATTATGCACTGACTGGCACGAGGCTGAGAGAACCTAGTGTTATAGACTATAAGGGATAGTCTGAGTGAGATTCGTAGAGAGTCGTAGATATTACAGACTACAGAGGGGATGGAACGAGTGAGCTCCCAGAGAGTCTTGGATTTTATAGGCTACTAGAGGGTAGACCGGGTGAGCTTCCTCAAAGAGTCTTACCTTGTTTGAATCTCTTTAAGAACCTTCCCAGGCTAGAGGAGGAATTGACCGAGTGAGCTTCCACAGAGAGTATGTGGTATACCTAAGGCTTTAAGAGGAATTGACCGAGATATCTTCCTCATATAGTCTATAGACCTTGGGGATAAGAGGGTTAGACTACATGATCTTCCTAAAGAGAGTCCCTAACTACCCTAGACTATGAGGGGAATTGACCGAGTGAGATTCCCTAGAGAGTCTCATAAATGCGAATGACCAAGCCAGAGGGGTTAGGGTGAGTGCACTACTTAGAGGGTTGTGGTACTTATTGGATAGGACCAGAGGGAATGTCTACAAGTACTTCCTAGAGGTTTTCCGTTTTATTAGCTGTTTGTTTCACTGTTGTTTATGGGTTTAGAATGATTTCTGCTATGTATCATCCTATTTTACTGCTTACTGTTTACTGCCTATTGTTTGCTATTTCTGTTTACCTCTTATTGTACATTTACCTACAATATACTCACTAACTATTATGCACAAATCTTCGAGTGAATGCCTGCTGGGATTTTATCTCACACCATGTTTGGGCCATGCTTTTGGGCCCAAGCAAACTATGTTATTGCAGGTGTAGACAAGGGAAAGCACCCACTGACTTCTTGAACTTCATTTCTTGGAGCATGAGAGCATGGGGCCGAGCTTTGACTCACGATTCTGAGGAGCTGTTTACTTTTGTTTTGTACTTGTTTTGTTACTGTGGTGTTTTCCAGCATTGGGACTTGTTTGGCTGCTTTCTTAATTATATATCATGAATCATTTTTTATATACATATGAGCTCCAGATTTTTGATTTAGTCTTCCGCTGTTATATTGTTGGTTGTTACCGCTTCTTCTATTTCATGTTTATTATTCTTCCATTGTGTACTCTACCAATGAGGGCATAGTTTCTCCACTATCACACCCAAGGCCCTTACTGCTAGTCGTCAGCCTCTGGCGTTTGGGGAAATATGCTTGAGACCATGTGACCTGTCACGAACCATCCTGGGTCGACCCTGAACCAGTCACCTGAGCCGGTCCGCGGCAAGTCCCGAGGGGCGTTCCCGATCCCCCCGGGATGGTAACAAGTGTCGGGCACTAAAAGTTGTTTGTTGGGAACGATTTCAGCCCAAACAAAAGTAAAAAAAGAACAGAACGAATAAACACTAACAGCGGAAAAGAAATAAAAGCCACATGGCCACGCACCTCTGTGTGACCTCTCAGGTCACCACCCAACCAGAGAGCAACCTCGCTCCAACACTGAGCGACTCAAAACAGAAGACCTGAGCAAGGAAAGACCTGCAACTGAAATGGTAAAAGATAGGCGTGAGCACAAAAGTACTCAGTAGGTGAGCCCAACAACAAATCCCAATGCACTGCCAGTAAATAAAGAATCTACCTATTTCAGGTTTGAACTACAATGTATAAAAGTATTCTTTTATAATGTTTCACTTGAAAAACTAAACCCGAGCCATTTCCCTTATTCCTTTTCAAAAGTTGAATTTCTTTTCATTGGTTCTAAATTCGTTCTGAACGATAAAGAAGTGTTACATTTTCAGTTTTACCACACAAGAGAAAAACGCATTTTTATTTGAAAGCCATTTCCGCAAGGCAACTAGTACAAGCTATAAAGAAGAACTGAATTTAACAAGCAGGAAAGAAAACAAGTGCAAGTAAAAGTAAACAGGCAAGGTAAAACCAAGTGCAAGTAAAAATAAACCAGAAGTTATCAGCAATAACCATGGGCACACACACACACTCACACACTCACACACACACACACACATACTCACACACGCACACACTCACACCCAAGTGGTCCCCCGTATGCCGACGGAAGGTACCACGACAGAGATGGTAGAGCACTATGCGTAAATCCCCTAAGGTTCATCTAGATCGCGTGGGACCCTAGAACCTCGTGTCTCGGTGAAACGTGGCTTAGAAGGCCACGACCCTCAGAAAACGTGGCTTAGAAGGCCACGACCCTCAGAACACGTGGCTTAGAAGGCCACAACCCTCAGATATCATATGTTTAGTTAGTGTTGCAATCGTCAATCCAGCTAAGTGAAACAGGGACGACACCAATCCGGCTCACTAGCGCACTAGTTCTAGTCCGCCCACCTAGATACCCAGGGTTTCCCGTGTGCTCAAACAAGCTTCACATTCACATAGTATATTACATCCTCATATCGCAGGACAAACCAGATATCGCACACAAAAGTCACCATTTCCACACCCAAACAATATTTCAAAACTCACTCACGTCAAAAATACCTTTCTGAAAATATAATTGTCATTACCTGATGATTTCGCAAAAACCCCTTTTTGGAAACACTCAAACAAGAACATAAACAACTTTCACAACCCAGAAAGCATTATTTTTAATAACACAACAAGGGAAAACATCTTTCGTCAACCAAGAACCACACGTAAAGTTCCCAAAAACAATTTCAAAGGGGCACGCGACGTTTTCTCTAATCAAGGTTATAAGAAAACACCATTTTCCATAAACAGTACATTTACTAATTTACACATGCCAAAAACATTTCAAAACCCAATTCAACATGTCTTTCGTTACTCAGGAAGAACCATTTAGCGACATTACTATGAAATCCCACAATTGAAACCAAGAAAACATTTTTTTAATGAAATGCCAGAATTAAACAGTTTGCATTATCAGCAAATCACCACAATATAGAAAACTACTTAATATTATTTTTCTTAAATTTACTGAAATTCAATAAAAGGACAAGGAACAAATAAATTCTTAATTTAGAGGCAAGTGCATAGGGAGACCTACCTCGAATCGGAATGACGAATGACACGGCCCAAGACTCCCGTTGCGAAATTGGCGCATCGAATTGCGCCGTCAAACAGATCCTAAAACAGTAGACCGAATAACGGGTGTAATGATCAGTAATAATAATATAATAGCGGTAACCAATATATAATGTTAATATCAGTATTAATATAATAACAATAATAATATAGCCGTAACAATGACAATAACAATAATAATATAATTAGCATAATAATAATATATCAATAATAGCAATAATAATAATATCATAATATTAATACAATAATAATAATAATAAAATAATATTAACATAATAATAATAATAAAACAATAATAATAATATAATAATAATAACATAATTATAATGTTATTAATATGATAAAAATAATTAATCGTTATAAAATTAAAATTAACAAACAAACAAAAAAATGAAAAAAAAGGAAATGATAAAAACTTACAGGCTAGGGGGGTTCACGCGGGAGGCGGCGGAGTAGGGAGGCCGGGACGGCGACGCGGCAGGGAGCGGAGCGGCGGTCGGGCGCGGGCTTAAAGAGGGAGGCCAGGGCAGGGGGGTGTGTGCCGGTGCTAGGAAGGAGGGCCGCGGCGGTTCGACGCTGGGGTGAGGCTCGGGCGCCGGACGAGCAGGGGCGAGGCCGGGATGAGGCGGCGGGCGCCGAAGGGAGGGAGACGCCGGAGGGGGTGTGTGCGGGTCGGCCGAACCAGGACGGGCTCGGGACAGGGAGAGGGAGCAGGGAGATGCGGTCCGACAGAGGCGTTGGCTCCGGCGAGGGCAATGCCGGGCGTGCAGAGGAGGCCGAGACAGGGGGTCCGCGGGTGCGGCGATCGGCACGAGGGAAGCGGGGCATCGGGGTGAGGCGAGGTCGGCTGGCTGGGCGAGGGCGGTCGGCGAGCAGGGGAGAGGAGCAGGAGCCGAAGGCGGGGTCAGATGGCTGGGAAGCTGGGCGACGGAGAAGCCGGCTGGTCCGGCGAGGAGGCTGGGCAGCGGGACTTCGGCTGGACAAGGAGGATAGCAGGGGGGAAAGCAGAGGAGGTCGGCCGGGTCGAGCGGGAGGGATGCAGGCGGTGGCTTGGTGCGGCTGAGAGGAAGAAGGAGAGAGCTGCGCGGCGGGGCTGCTGCTGGGTGTGGCGGAGGCGGAGGGAGGCTGGAGAGAGAGAGAGGTGAGGGGGGGTAGCGGCTACGGGGAGGTAGCATTAGGGTTAGGTTTATACTACATATATATATATATATATAATTGATAATAATAATAATAAAAGGATAAATAAAAATAATGAAAACTAATCTAAATAAAAATTAAATTTTATAACAAAAATATTAGTAAAACCTTATAATAATAATAATAAAACTTTATAATAATAATCATAACAATAAAATAGTAAGTTAGCTAATTATAATAATAATTATTATAACCAAAGTATTTAGAATAATAAAACCACTAAAAATAATAATAATAAGAAAACACACATATATAAACACAAATATATATCTAGATATATGTATATACATATACCTTTATAAAAACATATAAACATAAATACAACAAACATATATGTATAAATATATACATATATATACATAACATATACTCATATATAAACACATATAAAATTAAAAATAAATACAATAGTAATAACACAATTTAAATAGTGAGAATAATAAAATGTCAACACAAAAAAAACATTAGTATTTAAAACGCCGGGTGAGCACATAGCCACCCCCGCTGAAAGCACGGTAACTGCTAGCGATGCGGTGACCGCGCACCGGCGCAAAACCACCAATCGAAATTAAACTCCGAAAAATTTAAATCGGGACCAAGAAAGGAGAACAAAAATGGACATATGCGGTCGGGGTGTGACATGACCAACTAGGTACGGGGCTCCTGAGGGTGGCTTCCAGAACCGGGACGGTAAAAAGTGGTATCATAGGCATTCTTTTCTCTTACATTACTATTTGGAGTCTTAGCAAGGGATAAGATGGATTCGGTACCTGGTAAGTAGATGTGCCCGGGTGTGGTTAACCCGTGTACAGGGAAAGGCCATACTACCTCGTTGAATGCAGTTTTTTTGTTTTGAGATTTTACGGGTGATACGATTTCCCCTAGAGTGATTGACATGCTTTGTATTGTTCTTCATTTTATATTAGGGTTATATTTTTCTCAAAAAATGATTAGATGAGGTTATGCCATCTCATGCATAATATAGCCACTTGTTGAAATCACATGCCATGCATTCTTTCCATGCCATTTAGGGTGCATTAGCGATTTCATGCTATTGTGATAGACGTTGTGTAGATTATGCATGTTGTTGTGATAGATGCTTGATAGAATATTTGCTACCTTGTTAAGGGATTGTTGTATTGTACTTTGTTTAAATGAGTGCCAAGTATTGATTCTTGAGGTGTTATGGTCCCTCTTGAATCGGAAATTGGTGGATCATGATCTTGTTTTCTATTGTACATGACTGTAAGGGATGCCACGATTTGATTCATGGGGAGTATGGGCCCTCATGGATCAAAATTTGGAACCGCTTTGCATTTTTTCCATATTTATGGGATTATATGTAGTTTTTGAGATGCTCCCCAGAAAAACCCAGAATACATGGCATGTACTTTCTAGTTACATCCCATGTTGTTTTTAGGCCGTGTTACTGACTGTGTGTGCAGAAACACGGTGTTGTGAAAATAACTTCAGGAACGCACCGTGTACGATATGTACACGTCGTGTATTGTAGAGCCTTGTACCCAACCGTGTCACTGAAAACAGGGGTCGGGGAATCTCATGTAGAAAACACCATGTTTTAAAGGAACACTACGTGTAGTTCTGCCCAGGTATCCGGCCATGTCACGAACAACACGGGTCAGCGTGACCTTCTCTTAGACATGTCGTGTTGCTTTTGGAACACACCGTGTAGTATTTCCCAGGTACCCGACAGTGTCACGAACAACATGGGGCGGTGTCACCTTTTTCAATACACGTCGTGTTTTTTCGGAACATGCCATGTAAGGGCCAGCCATGTAGAAGGCCGTGTAATTAACAACACGGGTCGTCGTGTCTGTGTCTAGTACACACCGTGTCCCTAGGAAACACTTCATGTAGTCTGAGGTTAGATTAAACCATGCGAGTTATCAATGTAAGGAGACTCAGGAAGTGTAATAGTTATCAATTACACTCTGTTTGTTGGGTCAACACGCTGTGTAGTTTGAGGTGTTACAGGACCTGTCAGGAAGGGGTACATGCTCAAGTTAATTGCTTAAGTAGAAACCCCGTGTAGCTTTTATACATGCCGTGTAGTCGTGTTTTGTAAAACATGACAGTTTCATCCACCTGCTCCGGTTTTGTACTCTTGTGTTCTCTGTCCTTGTTTCTGATCTAAGATATACTTTTGATCTTTCAGAGCGATGCCTCCGAGACGTCCTCCGGTTGTACGTCTATCATCAGTTATTGATCAGACACCAGATATGGATGATCAGGGACTTCTTGTCGATCGTCCAGTCGAGCCAGCCTTAGCACCGGCTGTCATACCCATTGTTGGCGCCGAGAAGTAGTTCATGGAGGAAATTATGAGGATGGTGCAAACCTTCCAGGGAGTGCCGCCTCCTTCCACGTCGATGACCGAGTGGATGTGGGTTTTCCAGCAGTAGCATCCTCCTAATTTTTCAGAGGATAGAGGACCTCAGGCTACAAAGTTGTGGATAGAGGCCACCCAGACCATATTTGAGCACCTAGAGATCCCTCCAGAGAAAAGGGTAAATATGGCTACTTATTTGTTCCGGGACACTGACAAGATGTGGTGGGAGGTGATCTCACGGTCAGGGAGTTAGTATGATATGTCTTGGTACGAGTTTTGACACACCTTCTATGACTACCTCTATCCAGAGAACCTGATGGCTGATCGAGCCTGGGAGTTTATGAGTTTGCAGTAGGGTACTCTCTGTTATGGAGTACTCATCTCGCTTCACTGAGCTGCAGCATTTCACAATGATCCCAAAAGATGATGAGTTGTTCCTTTCTAGGAAGTTCGAGGATAGTCTCAGGCAAGACATCTATTCCCAAGTAAATATCTTCTAGTTGACTTCGATATCCTCCATCTTCAACCAGGCGCTGATCAGTGAGCGCAATCAGAGAGAATCTGGATCAGTGAGCCAGGATGGTTCGGTATCCAAAGCTGTTGTTCATCCTATGGACATTATGATCTGTCATAGAGAGTCATCTCCCGGAGATCGAGGTTCGCAGGATGTGTCTTCTGGTAGCCAGGTTGTATGCTACCAGTGTGGTTGGAGTGGGAATACCAGGCCTTAGTGCCATAAGGATCTGATGGAGTGATAGTCTTGCGGAAATATGGGCCATCTTCAGCGTTTCTGTCACATATTCTCACCTTTAGCTGGTGGTAGGGGTTCCTCAATGACCTTGCGTTATGGAGATGCTTCACCAGTTTCCCACCAGTTTGGGAACTAGAGTTATTATGGCCTTTCAGGCCAAGGTGGAGGTCGTGGCCATGGTGGTCAGTCACCAGGTCATCAGCGATAGTAGAGTGGATCAGCTTTGAGCGGTCAGCCAGGGGCGTAGGGCCGAGATGCCGGCCAGTCTTTCACCATGGATCAGACCTATCAGGAGCAGGATCCCGACCCGTCTACAGTTCGAGGTATGATCTTAGTAGCCTCAGTTTTATCATCAGTTCTTTTCGATACTGGTGCTTCCTATAGATTTATCTCTGTTGCGGTTGTGGAGAGCCTTGGGCACTGTATCCTTTCGTCTACCGACTTTTTGAATCTTGACACACTGTTTGGAACGAGTACATCTAGCATACATCACTGCAGAGAGTTCCCTCTCGAGGTTGCAAGGTTTCATTTCATATGGGACCTCTATGTTCTAGAGATGACAAGCTATGACGTCATTCACAGGATGGACTGGTTGGTTCCCTCTAGGCAGTCGTTGATTGCTATCGTCGTAGGGTGAGTTTCATATCACCATAGGGCGGATCCATCCTTCATAGAGGTGAGTGGGTTGTCCAGGCGGGTAGAGCTAGACCAAAGAATCATGGGATAGGGGAAGTTACATACCATATTGACAGTCATTAGCTGGATGACCAGGGGACTTTACAATTAGACTTTCTTCTAGTGGTGGATCATTTCAGGGATGTCTTTCTAGAAGACTTTTTAGGTTTACCTCTGGAATGTGAGGTAGACATCTCGGTTGAGATCATTCCAAGAGTGTAACCGGTGTATATTCCTCTTTATCAGATGGCTACACCTATGTTGAAGGAGCTCAAGAAACAATTAGAGGAGTTAAAGGTCAAGGGTTTCATCTAACCCAGTACTTCTCCTTGGGGTTCGCCTGTCCTTTTCGCGAAAAAGGCAGACGGTACCCTTCGGGTTTGTGTGGATTATCAGAAGTTGAACCAGTTGATGGTCAAGAACTTATATCCCTCTCCTAGGATTTATGACCTCTTTGATCAGCTTCGAGGAGCCCGGGTGTTCTTGATGATTGACTTGAGGTCCGGTTGTCATCAGTTGCACGTTAGACCATCAGATATATCTCTGAAAGCTTTTAGGAGCAGGTATTGTCTTTACGAATATACAGTCATGCCATTCAGTATCACGAATGCTCCTGAGGTCTTCATGGAACTGAAGAACTGAGTGTCCCATTTGTACTTGGACTCATTTGCCGTGGTCTTCGTGGAAGATATCTTGGTGTTCTCTCACACTCGACACGATCAGGCCACACATAATGAGATCGTTCTGAGTACACTGACAGAGCAGTGGCTATATGATAAAATCTCAATGTTCCACATTTGGATGTATCAGATTCACATCATGGGTCATGTTATCTCAGAGATAGGAGTGTCAGTGGACCCTAAGAACGTGTTACCAATAGTTTCCTGTGAGCATCCAAAGAACATCTTTGAGGTGTGGAGTTTCCTAGGGCAATCTGGATACTACAGACGATTCATTCAGGACATCTCATGCCTAGCAGCACCGTTGACAGGTCTGGCCAAGAAGGGGGTGATGATTTTATGGTCAGATTCTTGTGAGTCAGCCTTTTATGAGCTGAAAGCGAGGTTGACGCCAGCACCGATACTAGTCCAGCCCGAGCCAGGCAAGGGCTACACTGTTTACTGTGATGCTTCAGGTATCGGGATGGGAGCTGTGCTCATGCATGGATATGGAGTGGTTGCATATGGGTCACAGCAGTTGAGGCCACATGAGAGGAATTACCATACACGTGATCTGGAGTTGGCAGCAGTTGTTCATGATTTATGCTGTTGGATACACTATCATCTGGGAGAGAATATTTTGGTTTTCACCGACCACAAGAGTCTCAAGTATATCTTCACTCAGCGTGATATAAATTTGAGACAGCATGGGTGGGTGATTATCTCCAGTCCTTTGACTTCGAGCTCACCAATATGCTGAGAAAGGGAAATGCATTGGCTGTTTCATTGAGAAGACGAACCTTGATTCAGGCAGTTCAGGAGGCCAAAAGTGAGTGGAATCGTATGGCTCTATTTTCGGAGATGCATCTGGAGGTGCACGATATGTAGGGATAGATTTTTATATCATCTGTGGATATTACCTCTTCACTTCATGATCAGGTACGAATGAGGAAGTTATTAGATTTAGAGGCCTTAGTCATGTAGGAGAGTGTGTTAGGAGGGGACACTCTTCCTGGATGAACATTGGGAGAGGATTAGATCTTGCGTTTCCAGGGATGCGTATGGGTGCCATCAGACTTACGCGAGGAGCTCATGAGAGATTTCTATTCCTCAGTTTGGGAAGTTCATCCTAGTGTCACCAAGATGTATCAGGATCTTCATCACAAGTACAGGTGGCCAGGTATGAAGAGAGATGTTGCTGGTTTTTCCATGAGATGTTCTACTTTTCAGCAAGTTAAAGTAGAGCATCAGCGACCAGCATGACTCTTACAGTAGTTACCCATTCCGGAGTGGAAGTGGAAAGATGTCACGATGGACTTTGTGACCGGGTTACCGAGGTCACCTCGGGGAAGTTATGATGTTTGGGTCATCGTTGACATACATACGAAGGTAACACACTTCTTGCCGATCAAGGAGACCTTCAGTGTTGATGATCTGGGACTCCTATACATATGAGATATTGTACGTCTACAGGGAGTTATACTCTCTATTGTTTCAGACAGAGATGCATCATTTACCTCTCTGTTCTGGAAGGGACTCAAAAAATCTTTGGGTACACAGGTACTTTTGAGTACATCATACCATCCCCACACTGGTGGCCAATCCGAGTGCACGATCCATGTGCTTGAGGATATGATCTGAGCTTGCATTTTAGACTTCGATGGTTCTTGGTAAAAGAATATAACACTTGTGGAGTTCTCTTACAACAATAGTATTAGGAAACCATTCAGATGGAACCATATGAGGCTTTGTACGGTAGGACATATCGATCACCCGTATGATGGTTGGAGGGTGGAGAGGCATATGTGCTAGGACCTCCTCTTGTTTAGGAGACCTCGGAGAAGATAGAGTTGATTCGGAAGAGGAAGGATATAGCACAGTCTCGACAGAAGTCTTATGCTGATCAGTGGAAATGACCTTTGGAGTTCGAGGTCGGGGATCAGGTTTTCCTGTGTGTTGCACTGAGGTTGGGACACAAGAGGATTCAAAGACAGAGTAAGCATTCACCGTGGTATGTCGGGCCGTTTGAGGTATTGGAGAGAGATGGGCCATTCACCTATTGGCTGAAGCTGCCTCAAAGGTACTGAGCTTTGCACGACGTCTTCCACGTCTCTCAGTTCCAACGTTAGTTTTTCAGACATGTCTCATGTATTTCAGCCCGAGGAGGTTGAGCTCGAAGCAGATGCGTCATTTGAGGAGCATCCCATCTGCATTGTCGATCGTAGTACGAAGGTTCTCTGTGGCCGGTCTGTTCCTTTGGTACGAGTGTTATTGCAGCATGGGCGAGTACATGGCGAGACTTGGGAGAGGGAGGCCGAGGATCGATCGCAATGGCCGGAGCTATTCGTGGATCCTTCTTTTACACCCATCAATGTAAATTCAGGGATGAATTTTGTTAAGGGGGGAAGTTTGTAAGAACCCAAATCTTTGTTTTTGGTACGATTTTCCTTTTTCAAGAGTTTTTAAGAAAAATGGATTTTCTTGAAAATTTCAAAGTACACGCCGTGTACTTTTGGAGTACACGCCGTGTACTCTTCCCTGGATTAAAGTCGTGTGCTGGCCATGCTCGGCCCACACACATGGTGTGTCGGGGTGACATGGAGGATATTTTTGGCAGAGTACAAAAAAACCTAGTACACCCCGTGTACTCTATGAGTACACAGACTGTACTTATATTTTTTTTTCACTAAACGCACCGGGGTCTCGCCTGACGGACAGAACACACCCCTTCCCCAGGTTCTTCTTCCAAGAGTGACCTGTACGATCATATCTTCCCTGTGCCCCCGTTTATCCATCTGTTCTCCAATTCGAACATGGTTGATTGCATTGGAAGAACAACGGTGAGTTCTTCCTTCTTCTGGGTCCTTTTTTTTCAATTCTTATTCCTTCTCAGATTATCTAAGGTTGAACGTTTTGTACGTTTTCTCAGATCTACGACGTTATATGGGAAATTAGCCATTGTGGTTCAACTATATCATTATCCTAGGATCAGGGTAGGTGTTTTGTGCCTTATCGTTGAAATTACATGAGTTTCATGTGCGAATTTTCACTGATACCCATGAACAGGATATTGCGTGTTTACCATTTTTCCCTTGTTGTTTTCCTGCCTTGCTTGTATGCTTGTGTAGAGGTAATTTGGTCATGTTAGAGGATAATTTTTTGTGCTTGGATGTACTTTCCTTGATTAGTTCTCTTTAAGACCTTTGGTTCTTGTTTTTCGTTGGACGTTACACATGTTTCATGCCTTACGGTTATTGGTTGAAGTGTAACTCATGACATGCTTGTTGCCTTGTAGACTATTCAGCTAAGTAGCTCTATAGGTGTACTCCGGTTAGACAAATAGCTCTATAGGTGTACTTTGTCCATATAGCATTATTATTCACTTACTATAACAGGGCTGAGAGAACATATTGCTATAGACTATAAGGGATAGACTGAGTGAGCTTCCTAGAGAGTCTTAGATAATACAGACTAGAGAGGTGATGGACTGAGTGAGATCCTAGTGATTCTTGGATTTTATAGTCTATAGGAGGGTAGACCGAGTGAGATTCCATAGAGAGTCATACCTTGTTTTAATTTTTTTAAGAACCTTCCCAAGCTATAGGAGGAATTGACCGGGTGAGATTCCTCATAGAGTTTGTGGTATACCTGAGGCTATAAGAGGAATTGACTGAGATAGCTTCCTCAGAGAGTCTCTTGACCTTGGGGATAACAGAGTTAGACCGCACGATCTTCCTCAAGAGAGTCCCTGACTACCCTAGACAATGAGGGGAATTGACCGAGTGATCTTACCTAGAGAGTCTCATAAAGGCATATGACTAAGCCAGAGGGGTTAGGCTAAGTGCATGGCCCAGAGGGTTGTGGTATTTCATGGATTGGACTAGAGGGAATGGAAGTGAGTACTTCCCAGAGGGTTTCCAGTTTATTAAATATTTGATTCACTGCTGTTGATGGGTTGTGGATTGATTGCTTCTATGTATCATCATGTTTTACTCCGTACTGTTTACTGCCTAATGCTTGTTGTTGCTGTTTACTGCTTATTGTACTTCTACGTTCCATGTACTCACTGATTGTTAGGCACAGATCTGTGGGTGAATTCCTACTGGGATTTTATCTCACACGTTGTTTGGTCCATGCTTTTGGGCCCAAGAAGACTATGTTGTTGTAGGTGTAGAGTAGAGAAATCACCATTCGACTTCTGGAACATGATTTCTTAGAGTAGTAGAGTAAGGGACTAAGCTTTGGTTCATGATGCTGAGGAGTTGTTTACTTTTGTTTTGTACTTGTTTTGGTACTGTAGTGTTTTCCAGCATTGTGACTTGTTTGAATGCTTTCCTAGTTAGGTACCATGCATCATTTCTTATATACATATGTGCTCCAGTTTATTTATATAGTCTTCCACGGTTATATTTTTGTTTGTTACTTCTTCCGCTATTTTATGTTTATTATTCCCTACTATGTGATCTTCCAATGGGGGCATAGTTTTCCCGACTATCACACCCACGGCCCTCACAGCTAGTCGGTAGCCTCTGGTGTTTGAGGAAATTCACTTGAGGCCATGTGACCAACCGGGTAGGGGGCGCCTCTGGGTGGCTTCCAGAACAGGGACGTTACAATGGTATACATAAAATTATGTCCTTAAGAAGTGATCATAAAGGTGAGTTTGAAATACATTTTTCAATACTTTTTTTAATAAAAATTCATATAATCACAAAATTTACACTCCTAGGGCGCCACAGAATAATGTTTTAGTATAATGGAAAAATATAACCCTTTATGAAAATTTCTAGACCATAAAAATGAGTATGACTTACTTATTTACTTTTGGATATAAGTTATGAATAAAACATGTTTTCTAATCAATATATCTTTAATTATAACTATATTAAAAAGAATCAATATGAATTATAGAATTATTGAAAGCCCATGGATAATTACCTTATAGTTTCTGGTTGAAAGGATTTATTCTAAATAAAAATATTAATATTCTGTAATTTTCTTCCAATAGTGGGGAATAAATATTCCTTGGATGCTCAAAAACTAGTAAGTCATATTCAGTTTTAAATAAAATGACAAAGATTGAAGTAGAATCTGTACATGAAAACTTTGATGACATATATATGCATGAGCCTAATGAATCCTTATACAACCATTAATATTAATTTTCAAACCGTAATATAAGTGATTATGCTTCTAAAAAATCATTGAAATAAGATGAAAAATCATCCAGTTCAGTGGAACAACCTCAAACTGAACATGTAGAGGATATTAAATTATGTATATATTATTTTCAATAAACAGTAAGGACTGATAGATACTAACCTTTAGTTTTTTATTTATAGAACCTAATAAAGGAAAATAAACAAGACCTTCTCTTAGAATTAAGGTGTAACATCTAGCCTTCTTGTGAAAAATTCAACCTATGAACATCAAGAAGAAATTAATGATGAATTCTGGGTGATGGAAATGAAAGAGGAAATAGGTAAATATGAAAGGGATGATGTTCAAGAAATCATGAAAAGAAAAAAATACACTCTTATGAGTTTAACTAAATGGATTTTAGAATAAATTTTGATGAGTCGGAAAATATAGTTATAAAAAAGAATGATTGGATTTACATGGATATAAACATGAAGGTATTCACTATGAGGTATTATTTTTACCAATAGATAGATTTGAATCAATTAGAATGTTTATTATCTATATAGAAAAATTGATTTTCAAATTATGTCATATAGATGATAGAAGTGGATTTCTAAATTTTTATATAGTTATTGATGATTTTTGAACAACCCCATGGATTAAAAAAATCATTTTCCAAACCATGTTTTTTAATTATAAAAAAAAATTATACGATTTAAAATATGATCCTAGAGCTTGCTATGATTGGCTCACATTATGTTTTATTTCTAATGGATTTATTAAACGCAGATCCTGCTATAATTTATTTATAAAAAGATATTAAAAAAATGTTTTAGTAGTTCAAAATTTTGTTAATGGTATATTTTTAGAAATTTCTAGAAATTCATTGTGTACAAATTTTTAAAAAATGATGCAATGTGAATTTTAAATGAGTTTAATGGATTTTTTAAAATTCATTGTTCATTTTCAATTTTTTTAAACAAATATGGAATTATTTAAAATCAATTTAATTACACCAGGGAACTTTTCAAAAGGTTTTGGTATGGAAGGAAGAATATGTATTGATACTCCCATTAGTAAAACATACATATTAGATCTTGATGAAGCTGTGAAATCAATGTAACACAACAAATTTATATGTATGATAAAATCATTACATTATTTATCTGATATACTACCAGATATTATGTTTAGTGTATGTATGTTTCATTATTTTCAAGAAAATAGATTAGTTTCCCAACTACTTTTTTAAAATATAATTTAAAACCTTATGTATATGACCACTTTATGACTCTTTTATACTAGAATAAAATGTTTTATTTATTGTTTTATTTAGATAAATATTCTTTTGGTTGAAAATTATATATAAAAATCAGCTATGGAAGATGAAACCATTTGGGGAAGTCAGTAGTTCCATAGTGTTGTAAAAATAAAAATTATTTTGCACCATTTTTTGCTAAAGTTGAATATATAGGTGTAGGGTGTTGATGTTCTCAGATTTTACTGATGAAACATAATTTATTAGATTATAGATATAAATTTCTACATGTCCCAATATATTATGAAAATACAAGTTTGATAAAAATCTAATAGAATCATGTATCTTATTCTGGGACATAACAAGACGATATTAGACATCTGATATTGAGAAACCATTTCAAAAAAGGTGATATAACTCTTGAATTCATTATAACTTAACATAAGCTTAATGATATTTTTTACAAAGACTTGGAATTGTGATATATTATGATATAGAAAATATGAACTAGGATTTATGAACATAAGTTAGTTATTCTCATTAGAGATACATTTTAATGATCATCGTTTGAGAGATTTTCCATTGGTGATCTACCATTGGGTGATCAGAAATTTTGAATATATTTTTGGGTGATTGACCATTGGTGATTTACTATTAGGTGATCAACCATTGGAGATATTTCATCGATTTATTAACCATTTTTCTTCAAACATTTAGTGGTCAACCATTGGTGATCTGCTGGTGAAGTTTCTCCATTCAATATGTTTCCATTTTTATTTTCTACAATTTATTTTTATTAGATTTATTTATGATTATTTTTTCAAATTATTAAATATTATATCACTAAAAAACTAAATGATTATATTAATATAAATATAATTTTTAGAACACTATTTATTGAATAACCATTCATCCCATTCATCTTCCATTCTCTTGCAAGCTGTTAACATTCATAAGTTTTCCCTTCTCCCTCTAAATCAATTAAATAGTTAGAGTGAAGCCTTCATTGTTTCATCTTTTGAAGAATCACATCCCATGAATAAGTCACTTGGTGAATCTAGTCAAAATTCTCATATAAAACCAAATAACCCTTTTCTTTTGGCTTAAATTTCCATTTATTAAAACATAAAGATTTGGAATGGTTGGTTTCAGGAAAGTTATTAGTGTTTATGGAAATCCAACACCTATGACGGATGTAATCGTTTTCAAGATACAATTTGAAATTATTTTAAATGATAAATATTTTATCAATAAAAATTTTATTCTTATAATTGTGATATATAGTAAAAATCACATTAAATAAAATTAACAACACAATATGAACATTATAAATTATGAACTAATAAAATAAGAAGTATTTCTTGATGTTAAGGAAATTTTACTGATGAAATAGTAACTTGACCTTAGGAATATTAATACAAACATTATGAATAGTAAACAAACAAATAGAATAAAAACCACATCCTCGAAATTATATAAAAAAATTTAGTTATCTTATAAATGAATGTATGATGAGATTATACCACAGTATAAGTAAAAACATGTTTTGAAAATTATTAATTAAGTGTTGGTATTTTTTTATTTTATAAAAATTTAATAAAATTTTTAAAAATAATATATGGATTTAAATGAAATTTTTTTTCATAGAATTTATTAATTAATTAATATTTTTGTTTCTTGTGATTTTATGATAATATTACGAGACCTTATTTAATTTTTTAAATTGATAAAAAATCTGGTATAATTTTAAAGTCTATATTTTCAAATTAAATAATGATTTTAATTAGAAATTAAATTTCTCATATTTATAATTTTTTTTAAAATGGAGTTAATTTTTTAATAATACATGTCCATAAATAGTTTCAGTAAATTTTTGAATTTTTCTAAAATACTGTTTTTTCAGTCAATAGTAAGATACTGTAATTTACGATATATATAACTTATAAGATAAATACACTACTCCAGGAGTCATGGATAATTTAAAAACCATTGGTTTGAACTCACGTAATCTAATTGCTATTTTTAGTCTAAAAATAAACACTATTTCTTGTCATGAGAAAAATAATAAAATAATGAATAAAATAATAAGAAAATACCCATTTCCATTACTATAAATACCTCCCCTCACATCCTCTTCTCCTCGCATATTTGATGCTATGAGACATGTAAAATTGATATCCAATACTCTTCCAAACCCACTCACACAAATCTATGAGCTCTTGGTATGAAAAAATTTTCAAAAACCCTTTCCCTATGGTGGTTTTTATGGAGGAAAACTTCAATAGGTAAATTCCTATTTCCTTTTCTATTTATTTATTGTTAGGACATTTTATTATTATCTAATAAAATACTTTCATATAGGTGGTTTGATAACACTATTAACTCATAAATACTGAAATTTTATAATTCTAATCGATTAATCTATCATTAAACCCCTCTCCTCTGCCTTTTATTCTAAAAAAGAAAAACTCTTTGGTGAGATGTCAATTTATCACCTTCAAAATGAAATTTTTTTATTTTTCATTAACAAATTATAAGATAATCCTCAAACCATTTTTATGGTTAAAAAAATTATAATATATGTATTAAATTTTATGAAATTTTCTTGAATCATTATATACACATGATGTTAAATAAAACAAAACATGTTCATCATGATGAAAAACTGCCCAAAATAATCCTAAAAATTATAACTAACATCTTATCTAATTATTCATCCATAAAACAATAACCAAATGAATTATGAAACCATTTAAACTTATGTATTTTCATTAATAAATTATAACTTAAATTCATTGTTTATATTTAAATTTTATAGAAAGTTCCATAATTTTGTAGAAGACACCCGATTATGAAAAATACAAAAATGAGCACTCTAGAAAGTTAAAATTGAACACTATAACTTATCCAATGGACCTAAATCAACATAATAAAATAATAATAAAAATATTAAATGTATAAAAAGTTAATTAATTATTAATTAATAAATCTAATTTGATTATTTAGGATAGTAAGATCAATTACGAAATCATTTAAGACATAATGTAAGGGATTATACCAAAACCTCAAATATACATTATTGTTAATATTTTTCCCTATTTAACCCAATAAAATGATTATTTATATTATTATAATTATTATCAATTATGTTTATATGTTCATAAATCATGTATGCTTATCATATCATCTATCTTATATGAGGTAATACGTATTTTAGAAAGGTCCCCTTTTTCAATTTTTCTGATAAGTAAGCCTAATTGTAGGGAAATCCCCGATTTCATACCCGCATCCAAGATCACACCACTATATTTTTGTAGTATCAATTATTTTTATAAACCCTATCATTTTATCAAAAAAAACCATCATTGTTCATTTCTAGTTTTATAAAAATAAATATTTCCTTTCTTTTTTAAATTCAAATAAATATTTTTTTTAAACCATGCTAAAATGATTCATTTATAAGGTTCTTAAAAAAATACTTTCACATGTTTCCAATTAAATTGGTTATAAAATATTATGATACATTCATATTTTACCTTTGAATATCCATGAATGTTTTTAATCTATTATTTCATGGAATCATTTATGATATTCTTATTTTTTACCTTGTGATAAGATTATAATACCCAATTTGTTCAATAGAAAACCCATATGATTCTTTTTCATGGGGCACACATATTGATGAGCATGATATTATGGGGGAACCCGAATAGCCCACCAATTGTTCAAGTGATGTTTAAACTCATGAGACGTTATGTTGGGACCAATATTGATCTAGATTACTTTATGGGACTTTGTCCACCATTTAATAGTGGTTAAAATTGACTCATGTTTATGTCATGATATATTCTAACACCCGGAGATTTAATACTACATTATCTCTTCATTGTAATTCACTAACATGCACTTCAAGCAACACCGAGTTTGAGCGCACCACGGCTTACCAAACTAGCCGTTCAAAAAAGTGTAATGAATAGTATTAACTAAATTATGAATTTCATAAACTATATATAATTTTGGAGTCTATATTAAGTGTTTCTTTGACATAATATAATAACAAATTCACTTTTTTAAAAAAATTATTCTAAAAATTGCAATTTTAACACCTATTAATGGAAACCCATTTTTAAAACCAATATTAGACACTTTTATATATTCAATTTAATGAACATAAATTATTCTTTATAAGGAAGACATAAAAATTTTGTTTGGTTAAATTTTTGGTACTTTTTTGATAACATTAATATTTTAATGAATAGAGAAAAATAATAAATTTTAATTAAAAACAACTTTTTAATCGAAATAATTTCTAGTATAAAATAATGAATTTCAGTGGTTTTAATGTATAATTAGATTATATTTTTATTATTTAATATCATTTTAATCATTATATTTAATTTCAAATTTAATTTGTACATAAACACAATTCAATCATTAGATAGTATATACTTTTTAAAAACCCACTTTTTGGTTTTGAAAACAAGAATTAATATTAAATTAATTAATTAAACTTCCATGATTTGAATTTGGTAAAATAGAAATCATTTTTCGATTTGGAATATAAAAATATCTTAGTGCGGTTTTTTTGGAATTTTTCTAAAAACATTCAATTTTTAATGAATTGTGAAAAACATTGAATTATTGTTCAAAACCGACTTTTATTTAAATAAATATTATTTTTAAATTTATTTTAAAGTATAAATAGTTACATAATACCTATATTAGTTAAATATAATTCATTGGAGTCATTTAACATTAAAAATAGATGTATAAAATTTTATTGAATTCTTTAACGTCTTTTACCCACCTTCGAGGTACATTTATAATTTTGCAAAAAACATAATTTTAATTCTTCTTTGAATTGAATTTCAAAAATCCCAGAGACATAGTTGAAATCAATATGTAAATTTTTTTCAATCAGATGAAAATAATTTTGTTGACTAGTAACTTTTGAATTTTATTTAACATGATTAAAAGTAAACATGGTAATTACACATAAAAAAGATATTATAATTATCCTAACACATGTCCTATATCTATTGGATAAGTTTATTTCTACCCAAATAAACCTTAAGAATAAAATATAATCCTTTTGGTCCACTATTAATAGATTATGAAATTAATTATTACTTTATATAAAAAAGAGTTAAACGGGTTAAATTCAAACAATAATATATAAACCCTTTTTAATATAGGGTTATACATAAGATAAATTAGACTATAAATCTTCAATTAGAAAGATAATAATATTTAATACATCATTTTATTATATTTATAAATTTTAGAAATTAATTAATTAAAATTATTTATAACGCAATGATGATTCAGTAATTACATTATTAATGAACGATTAAAATAATTGAAATTATAAATATAAAAATAAATGTAAATTAATGCTTTTGATGACATACACGAATTTTCTAGATGCATTTGACATATTATGGTTGATTTAATGTATTTTTTCAAAGTAATAAATTTTTGATGACTTTCATAAAATCCAAATACTGAATAGTTTCAAAATTGACATAAATGAGTTTTTGAAACAAATAATATTTCAATAAATTATATAATAGTCTTAAGAATATAAGGATCAACCAAAGGAATTTTTTAATTTTTGACATTCATTAATGAACCACTTGATGTTTTCTTGGCATTTTATAGTATTTTTATTAACCATATATTATTAAATTACATGGAGAAAAGGTAAATGTTAAAATATTTAACTAAGAGTTAAGTCTAAAAGAAAAGTCTAATATGACAAAATAAACTTTTCTAAAACCTATTGGTTGAGATTATTTTTACCCATAACCACATATTTCTCGAAATAAATTCATTTGGTGCCATTAAAAATAGAATATGATGTTATAATAAAATAAAATATTCTGTTTTTCATAAGGTGCCCTCGCAGCTCTTATAAAAGGGCACTACCTCTTCCCTCAAATTCACACCTCCTAATCAATTTGTCTCAGACAAAATCTACCCTAATCTCCTCCCAACTTCCCTCAATTTATCATAGAGGCCTTTCATTGAGATGAAATCTAACCTCCATAGACCTTTTATTCAAATCACAATGAAATACCCATCGAAAAGGTAATTATTTTATCTACTCTTTCAAAGTTCTTTTCTTCTTCCACTTTCCCATTCAATGTTATTTCCATACCAAAATAATAACTCCAGTACCTTCTACAAAATATGTTGTTATTGTAAATATGGAGCAACCATATTCAATATTCAATCCATCCTATGAATTATAATGCCACCATGCATGTGTACGTACGACATACTATCTCCACACTGTGGTGTAATTTGTTATTCAACACAATGTTATTTGGATGGATATAATGATGAGTAACATGTTTATAAATATTAAAAATAACTTGATAATTTATAATTACAATTATTATACCATCCAATTATACACATTTTAATCATTAAGGAAATGATATCATATCTCGTGTGTATATACGATTTACAGTCTCCACGATGCGATGAGATTCATTTCCACGTTCTCCATTTAACGATAATTATAAAAATAGATATTATTAATAATTATGTAATACATGAAATAATAATTATACTGGATATATATAAGTATTTATGTGCTTAAATATATCTCATTCACTTACTTCACTTCAATACGATATGAAAAAGAAAACAACCTTTATGCGGCTGTACGGCCTACCATATCCATAAACGATGTTTTCCATTTCATATATCTATCAATTATAAATATTTATATACTAAATATATAAGATATATAAATCATGTTTTATATTATGGATGTATTTATATCATGATCTATGTGATACAAACAAGAATATTAATTTAAAACACATATGATAAAGAAAGTGATTACTACCTGAAATGTTAATTTAATATAGAAAATATTACTAAATGGTTTTAATAAACTCAAAAATGAATCATGTATTATATCATAAATATTAATATAGTTCAGGTATAATTTAATATCATACAGTGGCCATTATACATGATGCTAAATGTACCCTCAACTATTTGAAAGTATAATGTAAGGGTTAATTCCTCAGTCTCATTATTAACCGAGATTGTCTATGTGTATATTTTTACTAGAAAATATTTATTACACATATCATTTCTTAAAAAAAGAGTTTTCAAATGGATTATTTTCGATTTACTATTTAAGTAAACATTATTATAAATTTTTTAAATTTTTATTCTTCTAAATCTTTCTCATTAATGTACACATTTTCAAAATTGGTTTAAGGATTTATTTATATGGTCATGAACGTTTTAAAATGTTAATTACCATAAAATGATTCATATTGGTATGGAACACATTAAGTCAAAAATATATTTTAAATTCCATCATTTATAAATTGTTCGACATTTAAATGATTTCACAAAAAAGAAATATTTATCTAAAAGAGTTTTACTGATCATTTTCAACTATGTCAACATCCTTCACTGGATATTATTATTGATGGAATTTGATTTATTATGAAAAAACCATCCATATTATATTGAATGAGTTATGATATGTTTACTGTGGATACTATATTTTTATACCATTCATGGTGTATGTATAATGTATTCCAATTTCGTATGCTAGTTTTAATACTGATATTTATGTTATGTTTCAACATTTTCATATGATGAATGATGTGTACTTAGTAAGTAAAGGGTGGGGCCTACTATTTCCCCTCATTTCATAAATAGGTCTCATGAGACAAACTAGTGTCTTCGCACAAGGCCTTCATAAAAAATTTATTTGTAGTCTTGGTACGAGTCCTTGACTATGTTGTAATGATGTTCGACGTTAGTGATTCCCTCATTTTGAAATTAGTTATTACATGTTATTATTTGACTGGTAGAATATCTATGTGAATTTTATATAGTGGAATTTGATTTATTTTTTCCCTATTATGTTCATGTTTTCTGTTTAAAAGATTGATGTTTTTATTAAACATCTTGCCTTAAAATTTTAAAGCTTCTTTTAAATTATTTACCCTTAATGAGAATCTATGCTCACCCCATACCTATGTTTTGTTTTCCCAGGATTACAAGAAGTGTATAATGTTTTAAATGAAGGGTTAAGCTATGTGATTAATGAAATTATCTGTGGATTATTTATGTTGTGTTTTATGTTAGAATGTGTAAAGTATCATTCATGTATGTAATCTATTTTCCATGACTGCTAATCTCATCGGTCCTTTAGGACTTGATTCCTTGTAATCATGCCAATGTAATATGATAATGCACTGAATATGGTAACTATGGTCGGGGGTGTTATAGTTGGTATTAGACGAAAGTTAGCAACAAAATTTTAAATATATTTAGATAAACTCTGATTCGATAACATTAGCCTATGATAATCTTTCAAGATTAATATATAATAAATTTCTTGAATTTTGTATTATAGAGATTTGGTAAATTTTACAAGCAATGCATATTTGTCTGGATATGAGTAGGTAGAGATGGATATGGCACAGATGTACATAAGAGTGGACACTCCAAAAAGAAGTTTCAGGTGTGACTCGGGTTATCCTAGTACACGACAACGGGCCCTGTTGTACTCTTGGTTATGACACTCTCAGGAGATATGCTTAGGATAATTCACATTTTCCTTACAATCTATTATGAAGGATTTATGAGTAAATACCTCCTCAAATTAAACATTTTTTATGACTATGTATTATATGCATAAACTTTTCAAATTAAGATAGGTATTTTACATGTTCGGAATTATACATTACAATTCAAAAACTAACCTAGTGTATGACATTGTTTTAAAATGGATCCTAATAGAAGGAATGAGAAATCCAGAAATACACATGATCCAAAGAGTAAGAAGGATCATATAATTCATTGTATTAAGCCACCATTTAGAAGAGAAATAGTCTTCGACAAATTCTGATCATATGGAAAAATTGTATCATGTGTTAATAAGATCAGTAAAAAATTCTCTTTGTCCTGTGGATTTGAAGGGATGTAAGAGAAGAAAAGAATGGTAGAGAGAAATATAGATAAATGGAAGAGGAAAAATAAATATTTTACCATATGTGAATACTATGGAAATAATTTCCTTGATAAATAATTTAAGAGAATGGGAGTTTGTTATAATTGTAGAGAAAAATGACACCATGTACATGATTGCAATGGTAAGAATAAGGTTTTGAATATACAATGCTTCATCTGCAAGGAGTTGGGGCCCTACATGAATTAATATCCAAATCACCAGAGTATGTGCCAAATGATGCTATTGGATAATAATCAAGTTATGAAACAACCACATATGAAGAGGAATGAAAATTGTTCTCATGTTTCTATTAATTAATTTTTTCACCTTAGTGTTCTATCAATGATGTAGTGGTTATATGTGTTATGGAAATAAATATGTATCGTGCTGCTATACTATTTCATTGAGGATATGATATTATATGATTCTATGAAAAGTGACTCAATAGCAAGTTAACCTTTTTGGTACATACATGGTTGATGGAATGAAAAACCTTAATATGGTTTTGATAATGAGGTAGTTATTTTGGAATAAGATATGATTGACTTCGAAAAATTATATTCGATATTACAAAAAACATTGGAACTAATTTATTGTTTTTCATTCCATTATTTTTTGAGTTTACTACATTTTTGGATATAAAGAGTATATCCATAATTCTATAAGAAATAAGGGATCATGAATGTAATAAATAATATTTTTTGGTAATTTAGGGTGTTACCATGTTTTAATATAGTACATGGTGAGGGAATTCACATGTGATTACGTGATAAAAAAGATCTTCATTGTGTTTACCTTAATAATAAATTTTGGACTGTGAGTTTGGATAGAAGTATTTTGGATAATTCATTTAGTTGGAATGGATTATGTTTGACATTGGATACTATTGTTAATTTTAAATCATTTCATGAGATTATTTTTTTATTTTTATACAAAGGATAACTCAGAGGTCGGGCGACAACCTATCGCGTCCGGCAAGGCCATTAGACCTGAACCCACAACTGAAGGGTGACAAGGGTGCATCACTTACCCCACGCCAATGGGATTTCATGGTTTGTATAATTTAGTTTTTTTTATAGACTGAAAATGAATTATAAATTCATTATTTTTGTAACCCTATACGATTAGGATAAATCGAATATTGTTGAATTTCTTTATCTAGTGGAGTGAAAGATGAGTTTGTAGTATGAATTAGTTGAAGGATGAAACTCTACTTGTCAAGTATATTTTTTCCTCTTATTCATTCAAAAAATTAATCATTAAACTTTAGGAAAGGGATATTAAAACAAAAAATGTGTGTTCCTAATACCTTATGTTTTGTTGATCTGATGATATTTTAAATCATCATCGATTTATGGCTTTGATGCCCTCAATTTTACACTTGTTTTTGATTGATGACCTCAATCAATCTATATAAATATATACGTTTTTACCCCAATTATGTCTCTCTAAATTCCACCAATGTTATCTAAATTGATAACATAATTAGGTGGTGACATTTTCATGTTCTTTTCCCTCTTATTAAGACTAAATTTTACTAACCCATTTTTGATATGGGTTTTCCACAAAGGTATTTTTCTATTTTTGAAATTTTATTGTTGAAAAATAATTTCAATTTGTGAGTATTAAATTTATTTAATGAGGGGAAAATGTAACACCCCAATATTTCATTGTATGTTATCTCTTCAAAGTATTTCAATAACTTGTGCTACAGGAAACACCGAGTTTGAGCGCTCCACGACTTACCAAACTAGACGTTCAAAAATTGTTTATTAATAGTATTAACTTAAAAATGATTTTTATATACCTCATTTACTTTTTGAATCAATATTATGTGTTTATTATACACAATATAAGAAAAAATAAATTCTATTAGATAAAAGAAGTATTTTTCAAAAAATGCAATTTTTCCTTCTTTTAATCGAAAACCATTTTTAAAACCAATCTTGTACACTTTTTTGTATTCAATGTAATGAAATTAAATTTTTCTTTATAAGCTGGTCATAAAAATTTTTGGTGGATAAATTCTTGGTTCTTTTCTGATAACTTTCATATTTTGATTAATAGTGAAAAATACTAAATTATAATTAAAAACCACTTTTTTATCAAAATAAATTATAGTGTTAAATAATGAATTTTATTGGTTTTAAAGAATAATTACAATATATTTGTATCATTTAATATAATGTAACTAATTTTTAGTATTTTTACATTTACATTGGACATAAAAAAAATGTCAATCTTTTATAGTTTTTACTTTTTAAAAACCTAGTTTTTAGTTTTGAAAATGGAAACTGATTTAAAATTAATTAGTGAAATTTCTATAAGTTTAATTCAGTAAAATATACATAATTTTTTCATTCATAATATCAAGATTATATTAATGTGAATTTTTGTATTTTTTCTAAAAACGATCAATTTTTAATGAATAGTAAAAAACACTACATTAGTGTTTAAAAACTGACTTTTATTTAAATATTTATTATTCTTAAATTTATTTTAAAGTAAAAATAGATATATAATACCTAGTTTTCTATAATTTAATTCATTGGAGTCCTTTTATAATAAGAATATAGGCATAATTATTTTTGAACTTTTTAAATTCTTTTACCCACCTTCTACGCACATTTGAAAATTTACATAAAGCGTAATTTTCAACTTCTAGGAATTATTTTTTAGAAATAAAAGAGACACAATTGAAATAAGTATGTAATATATGGTTCAATAGGATGAAAATAATTTTGATGAATAGTAACTTTTGAATTTTATTTACCACGTTTAAAGTTAAATAGGGTAATTAAAGATAAAAAAGATATTATAATTACACTAAAATATTTCTTAATTATATTGGATAACTATATTTTTTCCAAATGATACATATCAATAAAATATTATTCTTTTAGTCTATGTGGTTTAGATTAGGACATTTAATATTATTTTATTTAATGAAGAGTTAAAAGTATAAAATTCAATGTTTTATAACGAAATTTTTTTTAATATAGGGTTATACATAAGATAAATTTGGAAATAAATATTCATTATAAATATAAAAATATTTCCTACATTATGGTATTTTATTAATAATTTTTATATATTACATAATTAAAAATTTTTATGACACAATGATGATGTAGTAATTACCTTATTAATGAATGATTAAAATAAATTATATTATAAATATAAAATTGAATGTAAATTGAAACATTTAATGAAATAAAAGAATTTTATAGATTAATATGACATGTTAGGGTTGATTATATGTATTGTTTTCGTAGTAATCATGTTTTTATGACTTTCACAAAAACCAACAACTAAATAGTGTCAAAATTTCCATTAATGTGTTTTTTTAAAAAATAATATTTTATTAAATTATATAATAGTCATAAAAATATATACATAATCCAAAGGTCTTTTATAATAATTGATATTTTATTAATGAACTAGTTCGGTTCTATTGGAATTTTATAGTTAGTTTATTAACCATATATAATAAAAATACAAGGAGACATGATAAATGTTAAACTATTTAACTAAGAGTTAAATCTAATGGATAAAGTTAATATGGTAACCTAAACATGTCTAAAATGTATTCGTTGAGATACATTCTACCCAAAAACACTTAAGTCTCGAAATAAATTGATTATTTGCAAATATAAATCGAATATGATTGTATAATAAAATAATATTTCAAGTTTTTTCTAAGGTGCCCCACACCTCTCTTATAAAAGGGCACTTACCCTTCTCTCAAATTCACACCTCCAAAGCAATTTTTATCAGACAAACGCTTCCCAAATCTCCTCCAAATATCCTTCACTTCAACTTAAAGCGATTACCTTGTCTATAAAACCATCCTAATGTGTACTTTTGTTCAAATCAAAAGGAATCACCCAATGAAAATGTAATTATTTTATCACATCTTTCAATGTTCTTTTCTTCTTCCACTTTCTCTTTATTTGTTTTTTCCATACCCAAATAATTACTCCAGTAACTTATACATACAATGATGTTATTTTAATTATGGTACAACCACATTCATTATTCTATCCATCATATGAATGATAATGTCACTATACGTGTGTACATACGACTTACCGTCTCCATGTCGTGGTGTAATTTGTTATTCTACACTATGTTTTTTGGATGGATCTAATGATGAGTAAAATTTATATAAATAATGAAAATAAAAATATAATTTCATTGTAAAATTATTATATCATCCAATTACACACCTTATAATCATTAAGGAAATGATATTGTAGCTCGTCTGTACGTATGTATTACCGTCTCCACGACACGATGTGATTTATTTTTATATTCACCATCCAATGATTATAATAAAAATAAATATTATTAATAAGTTTGTAATATATGACATTATAATTCTACTAGCGATTTATACATATATTTATGTACTTACATATATCGTATTCACTTACTTCCCTTCAATACGATATGAAAAGGGAAATAGTGTATATGCGTACGTACGACCTACCGTCCTCAAAAAATATGTTTTCAATTTTATATATCTATCCATTTAAAATATTTATATTCTAAATATATTTTATAAATAAATAATGTTTTATATTCTTGGTTATTTTAATAATTATCTATGTGATAGGATCAATAATAACAAGTTAAAACACGTATGATAAAAAAAGCGATTGTTACATGAAATATTAATATACCATGGATATTATTATTAAATGGTTAATATAAATTCATTAATGAATCATGTATGACATAATATAGATTAATGTGGTTCTGGTATAATGAAATAACATATTATGTTCATTATACAGAAGGTTAAACCTACCCTCGACTAATGAAAGATTCAAGGTAAGGGTAAATTCCTCAATCTCATTATTATTCTGGAATGCTTATGTGTATATTTTTACTGGGAAATATTTATTATCCATGTACATGTATCAAAAAAGTTTTTTTAAAACTATTACTTTTAAGGTACTCTTTATCTAATCATCATTTTAAATGTTTTAAATATTTATTCTTCTAAATCATTCTCATTAATATCCATTTTTTCAAAATGTTTTTAAGGATTTATTTATATAGACATAAAGTTTTTAAATGTTAATTATTTTAAAACATTTCAATTTGGTATGTTATATTTTGATTCAAAAATATCTTTTAACTGTCATATTTTATAAATTGTGAAACTTTTAAATGATTTAAAAAAGGGATATTTCTCTCAAAGAGTTTTACTGATCATTTTCAACTATGACAACATCATTTACTGGATATTATTATTGATTGAGGTTGATAAATTATAATACAATAATCCATATTGAATTTAATGAGTTATGATATTTTTTACTATGGATGTGATATTTTTAAACCATTCATGTTTTATGGCTAAAGTATTGAAATATATTATGCTAGTTTAAATATATATGTTTATGTTATGTTTCAACATTTTCATATGAGGAATGCAGTGGACTTAGTATGTGATGGTTGGGGCCTGCTATATCCCTCGATGCATCCGTATTTATCATGAGAAAAACTAGTTTCTTGGCATAAGTCCTTGGAAAAAAATTATTTTTAATCTTGGCTCAAGGTATAGACTAAGTGGTAATGATGTCCGACATTAGGCATTCCCTCATTAAAAAATTAGTTATTAAATTTGATTATTCGAATAGTAGAATATCCATGTGAATGTTTATATGGTGATGTTTGATTTATTTTTCCCATATTATGTTCAACTTTTTTTTAAATACTGATGTTTTTATTATAATTCATGCCTTAATGGTTTTTAGCTTCCACTAAATTATTGACCCTTACTGAGCATTTGAGCTTAGTTCTTTCTTATTTTTGTTTTCCCGGGATTCCAAAAAGTGTATTATGTTTGAAATTCAAGGTTAAGATAAGGTAATAATGGAATTATCAATGTATTATTTATGTAGTGTTTTATGTTATAATGTGTAATGTAACATTCATGTATGTAATCTATTTTCCAAGACTACTAAACTAATTAGTAATTCGGGACATGATTCCATATAATCTTTCCAATGTATTAAAATAATGAAGCTACTCTTGGTAACTAGGTTCGGGGTATTACATATATGTGGTTCCCATATTCCTATGATGCCATGATTATATTTTCCTATGTTATAAATTTTATTTATTCCTTATGTTTATTCACATTCCATTTCGTTTATGTCCTCATGTAATTATTTATATACTATGTTTTATGTTTTATTCCTATGCTTATTTCCTTGATGGGATTTTGTAGTTCATCCCTTGTTTTGATGTATTGAAAGGTTATCATTTATTTATGTATGATCTCAATGTAATTTAGTTGATCATTGTGGAGGTTAAATAAAATATGTTTCCATGATGTTTAGTTTTATACCAAATATTCCGGAGACACAGGAGTTTACAATTCCTGGATTTTAATTTTAGTTATAAATATTTTTAAATTAATTTAAAAATATGTGTTAATGTATAGGGGGGGTATAGTTGGTGTTATAGGATGGTTTAAATAATTTTGATATTATAATAAAAAACTCCAGTGAAATCCTTTGGGGTAAGACTATGTATATGAAAAAAATCCTAAATTTTTGTTATTAGAGAGTAAGTGGATTATCAAGAATATTCATCCATATTTAGAAACAAAGTAGACATGGTCCTGAAAAAGTGTATATAGAAGTAACATATACAAAAAGGTGTTACGATCCTGACTCAATGTAACCTAGAACATGAAAACAAGACTTACAATGCACCTGGTTTGACAATCCTACGGGATGTTATTTGGAAGATTCATATTCTTATTGCGAACCATTATTAAGGGTATAATAAATTTTCTTATTATCATATTATAGGAAATAGATTATGGATAACATATATTGAAATGTAGAGAATTAAAAGATAGGATATAGTTTCCCTCTACAATTTTATCCTTTTATGTTCAAGAATTATTTTTATAAATATTATTTGTTAGGTATTCAAGACCCCTAATGGTACTCTGTTTTTCTATGGTAATAAATTTAAAGAGTATAAACTATTCAAACAATAAATGTGATATGAAATGTGATGATTTATATAATGATATTACAAATATCATATGAACGGGTGCCCAAACAATATGAAAGTATTTGATCTGCTGGCTCAAGTTATGAAATATAATATGGATCCTGTGTAACACCCTCCTTATCTAAATAAAAATCATTTTTATGTTTAATCATTCATGTGGAAAAGGAATCTCATGTTTATTGGATATTCTGATCCACCCATAGATAAAAATGGCATAACTCCATTCTGACGATATTATTTTTCCACTAGATCATGGAATAAGAGAATGTTTTTCTGGAGGTATTTCATTTTTATGGTGAAAATGATATCTAGTAGACATTTACCATGAACAAAATGTCCATGGTGGAACTTTATTCTATGTAATGGGAAAATTTCATGAAAATATATTTAAAATAAATATTCACCTTTAACACTTCATCTCAAGATGGAATGGGAATTCATTGAACTGATGCAAAAGGAAGTGGTGTTTATCAAGGCCTACGAAGAAAACATAACTTGTCTTCCCAGATAAACCCCCATAATTTTCATGAACACTAAATTAATGGTGGATTTCTTCTTTGGAATACTAATTCATGATTATGAAAAGTGTTGGGAATTAGAGAAATTTTCTGTTATGAGATGATTGTATGTTGTGACCTCATGGTTGAAATAGAGATGGGCGACTCTCAGTGCTCTCCTGGGATCAGTGAAAAAAATGTGTGAAATAATTTTTATTATGGGTATTAAATTCCATGAAGTGTTGAATAACATACATTCCACATGTTAAATGTGTTGGGATAATTATATTGGAATCATTTTAATGGGAACAAAGATATTATTCAAATGTAGAAGAGAAGGGAATATGACTAATAACTACAGAAGGGTATCAAAAATAAGTATATATAATAGTGTTTCAACCGAAAGGGACATGAGCATGATGAAAACTATTTCCATAACATGGGGTTGTTAGAAGAAATCAACAAACACAACCTCTATGGTATAAAGGATGGTTATATTCTTTCCCTACTAGTGAGGAGTATCTTGAAAATGATGTCGTGATCAGTACACTGGTTATTCAGTCAAGAATAGTGAACGTAGTATTTGATTTTGGTTGTACACATTCTTTAAAATCATTAGGTTTTGTAGAACTATTCATCGCCACCTAATACTTTGGAGGCTGGGTTCTCTATGTTAACCACAAATAGGTAAATTATTTCATCAAATTAATATAACATATCTTTAGTTAAGGTTTGAATAATGAAACTCACATAAAATATCGGTATAGTACATTTAATATCAGGTGATTATATATTGGACACGAATTGGAAATCTTTATAAAAATCAAACATCGACGGTCAAGAAAGGGAGATCACTCTTTACATCCCAAATAATCCTCCTATTATGTACAAGTGTTATGAGGATGAAAAATATTTTATATATTCATCACATCAATTGTGGATAATGATTCCTTATGAGCAAGAATATTTTTCTCAAATGATTGGGAAAAAGGAGAAAATTTTGCTCGAAGACATTCCCATTGTTAAGAACTACATAGAAGGGTTCCCCAATGAATTTAATTATCTTCCTCCAGATCAAGAAGATGAGTTCAAAATTGATCATATTACCGGATAACTACCTATATCAAATCTACCTTATAGAGTGTCCACAGATGAACTGTAAGAACTAAAGAAGTAGTTATAGGACAATCTAAATAATGGTTTTATATACCCTAGTGCTTCAAAATGGGGTGCGCCAATCCTCTCTATCAATAATAAGTACGAATCAATGTGTCTCTACATTTTATACCATGAGCTCAAAAAATTCAATATAAAGAACAAGTATCCCATTCCATAGATAAAATCACTTTTTTGATCTGCTATGTGGGGCCATTAATTTCTGTAAGGCGGAACTTCAGTTGGGATATCACCAATTAATGTTGAGGAATGAAGATATTCCCAAGACTCCATTTCGAACATTGTATTGAAACTATGTGTAACACCCCAAGATTTTGAAAATAAATCAAATAAATAAATCACTGATTTTTTTCAAAACACAACTTTGTTATAACCGAGCCAATAAACATAATTTTTCCACCTCTGTGTTTTGTAACTCAATATATAGACATATACAGATGCATTCAGTAAGGTATTTAGAGTCTTACAAGAAAAACATATTTTATGGTGAATAGTTACATACCCTTATTAATATAAATATGAATAGTAATATGACACTTATTAATAGAGAATAATAATAATATTATATTATTTTCTTAAGGTTATAAGATAATCTGATTTGGACTAGTTTATCAATGTGATATAAAAGAAATTATAGTTTAAAAATTATTATGTCTAAAATGTAGTATGATTTTATTTAAACATTAAATTAATAATATGAAAATATTATTTTAATGAAATTTTGTTCATTTTTTATTTCTATACATTGAAAAATGGTTAGGGTGTAGTTTTGGGATTTTTCGTAAATACATTAATTTTTTATGAATACTAAAATACTGTAATTTATTATTTTTATACATTATCAGTTAAATTCATTATTTATATCATCATGGATGATGTATGTAGAGTTATTTCTATCTCGTATTAACTTAATAATATTGGGGTTCACATGAATCAACAATATTGTATTCATGGAGAAAAATAATAAAGTAATAATTAATATAATAGGAAAACCCTCCTCTCCTCTCCTATAACCCCCCCCCCCTCACTCCCTCTTTTATTTACTCATATAATCCAAAAATCACAAGAATGTGCTTCCAAAATACCCTTCCCAAGTGACTCCCCATGTAAAAGAGATCATGGTCTTTCCAAAAGACCAATACCCATTCCCTTAATGTTATTGTCTAGGAGGTAGATTCAAGTGGTATATTCACATTTAGTTTCTTTCAATATTATTTTTTAGTTCCTTTATATTGTTATCCTCTCCTATGATCCTATATCTAAATGGCCATTATAACTCCACTATAATCTATATATTAATATTATATCATTTTAATTCAATAATATTCATCAATATCTTTACTCTCTCTCTCTCTTTTATTTTGTTTACAAAATCATCGTCTGTGAGGTTCCAAATTTACAACCATCATGGTGAACGAAGATTCATTCCTAAATTTATATTTCACTACTGGTAATGTAGCAATTTTTATGGTTGAAATTGACTATAAAATATTTATTATATCTGAAATAATATTCAGAAACTCGTATATGTACATAATAGTAAATCATATGAACAAACTAGTCCCTAATAATCAAAATACCGCTAAAATAATCTAAGTGGTTTTCATTAATATTTCATCTAATTATTTATCGTTTTTCCATGAAACCAAATGATATAAATTTCCATTACAACCTATTTATGTTAATAAATAATATTTATATTCAAATATTGGGTTTTACATCCCTTACAAATGATCTCCATTACTTACAAAAGTGAATCAATTATGAAAAACAAGAAAATGAACACTCCAAAACGAATAAATTTATTATTATAACATATCGAAAAGTACATAAATGATCTAAAAACTATTATAAACTAAATAAATGTATAGTAGGTTCTTTATTATGTTGTTAATGAGTCTAATTTAACATTCAAGGACTATAATGTCAAGAGAGGAACATTCAGACTTAAGGTAAGGGTTTGCTACCCGAACCTTTATTTTTCCTTCGGGTTAGTCTTATTATATAAATACCACAATAAATTTTTTATTTATTCATATTTACTTATCATATAGTCTTTTAAAATGTTATATTTATTTTTACAAACCAGATTCATACATTCATTTATGGGTATTTATATGTTTTAAACAAATCTTTGAAAAATCATTCCCGAAATACAAGCCCGATTAATGGGAATTTCTCAAATTATTACCTATTTTAAAAGGAACTATATAATATGTTTTTGTAAATAATTATCTTTATAAAATCTCTTATTTTATTATTAAAATACTATATTACTTAAATTTTTGGGTTTATACAGGGATTTTTCCAAAAGAACTCTTCTTTTCAATGTTAAAGACCAATTAATCAAAAATTACTCAATTATCATATAAGAGTATATTAATAAATTTCAACACTCTTGTTGATTATTATGTACTATTGGGATTAATATTTTATGATATCATCTATAATATTTAATTTCATGGTTTATGATTAATTTTAAAATGGATGGGATATCTTAAAACCATTGACCAATTCACTCAAAATAGTTCGTATTTATTTTTAATGTTCGAGGAATGTTATTTACATTTAATATATTACATTAAATATAATTTTTTAGGTTATTTATGTTAATACCTACTCATATGGGAATTCATTGGACATAGTAAGTATTTGGTGGGGCTCACTATAGCCACTCAATGCATCAGTTGGTCTCATGAGACAAACTATGTTCTTGGGACGAGGCATTGACAAAATGAATATTTATCGTCTTAGAAAAAGTCATTGATAATATGGTTATGATGTTCCTCTTTATGAATTCCCTTAGTATGAAAATAATATTGTTGTTTTATATGGTTATTTGTCTATCAGAATACCCATGAATATTTTTTAGTATGACATTATTTATTCAACTCTTATTCCTGCCCTAACGTGTTCATGTTTGTTGTTAAAGGAAACTGTTTTTAGGTATTAAAGATTCCTAATGTTTATGTTTATGATATATTACGCTTTATTTATTACCCTTAACAAGAATTGGATATAACCCATTTCTTATGTTTCATTTTTTCCAGACATAAAGTTATTTTTTTGAATGACATGCAGAAATAACCTAAGAGTTATGGATGTAGTTGAATCAATTTCTAGGTTGTTTTTTCATTTCAAATTGTAATGATAAACTTATATATTTATTTTGTTTTAAATGCTACTAATGTACTCATTCTTTCAGGATTCATATCCCTTATTTATATATCAATGTAATTCAGTAAGGCACTAGCTCTGGGCAACTGGGGTTGGGGCCATAGAGTTGGTATCATAAGTTGTTTAGTAGAAAAATTGGAAACAAGATTTAGAAAATGTAGATTAGGGATCAAAGCCTTAATTTATACAGTATGTATAAAAATAAAATAACACACTAGAATTTTTTGTAAGGAATATATTATGTGGATATTTCTAGGAAATAAAACACCCTAGAGATACTATAAGTGGAAGTGGTTTTAGAACAAATGTACCTATGAGTGAAAATTATGAAAAGAAGTTTTGGGATTGACTCTGGTTGGATATCCTAGTATACATCAATAGGCCTTACTTTGCACCTGTTTTGAAACTCTCGGGGGATATGATTTATATAATTAATATTTTATTTACAATCAATTATGAAATATTTAAATCAAAAATTTTATTAAACAAAACAACTTTATGATTATGAGATTAGCTATATAGAATATTTCAATTTTTAATTCTTATTTTTCTATGATGAAATTATAAATCTTGACTCATAATCTAATATAGTGCATTAAATTATTTAGAAGTGACATCTGGTGAAACGAATGTAACCCACATTAACACATGTGTTCTATGTAGGGATTTCCCTCTTATACAAGATAATGATGTTCACTCTGGTTCTATGACTGGTGTTGAGAAACTTATAAATATATTGGTACAATAGACATAGGTTATGAATAATAACCTTACCCATATTAAGGATTATGATCCACAATGTGGATGAGCTATGTTGGATCACTTTATGTGAGAATAAGGTCTATCATTCAAAAAGACTACAAACCCATTTGTAACTGAGTAGTTGATAATTTATCTAGTGAAGATATTTCTTACATTGAGAAGTAACAAAAAAAGAGAATTTTTTAATGGATATTTATTTTACATTAGGAAATGTAGATCAGTGGTGTCAGTTAATCCAAGACAGAAAGTAGGATAAAGAAATAGATTGGATGGAATGGCAGGATATTATGGAAATCAACCTAGAAAAATATTTTCCCCATGAAAAATGATAAGATATGAAAGTAAATGTTCTGAACCTGAGTAATAAGAAGGATCAAAATCATACAATATATGAAGATAACTTCACATCTTTACAAAAAAATTCCACAGACTATATACAAAATCCAAGGATAAGATTGAATGATTATTAGATGGTTTAAAACCAATTATCCAAAGGGTATTAGTCTCCTAATGTTTTTCGTCATATGAAGATATATTCTCTTATTCTATCATAATGGAAAATGAATTTTGAAGACATATGACATTAAGTGAGATGAAAATTAGAAAAGGGATTCTAAAAACTCTAGAAATGGGAATAAAAATATCGAGAAGAATAGAATATTTGACCTTCTATCAAGCAACAATTATGTGAAGAAACACCCTAGAACTTTCTTGAAGGTAATGAGAGTCTCTATCAAATGTAGAGAAAAAGGACACCCATCTCAGGATTATATGGTGATGAAAAAAGCTAAAAATGTTCAAGGCTAAAATTGTAGGTAGATGGGACATTATAAACATTAATTCCCTAAGAGTCAATGAAAAATTCACCAAAGAGGCCCAAGGGGGTAAGGCCATTCGTATGCGGTCACCACTGGGGTGGATAATGTTCCTAATAATGTGGTGGGATATACTTTAATTTTATCCTTGAACATATCCAATTCATTATTTCCTTCTATACAATCTCCTTATTTTATATCTTCACAGTTTTCAACGATAATTAGAATTTTCAATTCTATTTAATAATTGTGTTTCCAGTTAAAACTCCCAAGGGAAGTATCATTGCAGCAATGTTATGTTAGGTAGTCCCCATTATGTCATATAAATTTTCTTAATCTACTATTTTTAATTTCATACCCATGACTGAAATTGATATAATAATCGGTATGGATTGGATTTCGAAACATGATACAAAAAATTATTTCAAGAAGAAGGAGGTTACAATTGTTGAGGAAGATATGGAATCAGTTATCTTTAGGGTAGGAACATAACCATGTAATTATAATCTAGATCCTCCCCCAGTAGCTCTACTAAAATTAAATTATTGAGGATGAAGGTAATGCCATAATTTTTAGTGAGGAAAATAATGATCAAATAGAGGAAGTACCTATTTTGAAAGAATATGTTGATATATTTCTGAAGGATTTATATGGACATCGTCCAGAGTGAGAAATTAAGTTTTCCATTGATTTAATTCTAGGTTCATGGCCTGTATCAGAGACTCCTTATAGAATGACCAATATGTAAATATTATAAAATAAGAAACAACTAGAGGAATTGAGTAAAAAAGGATTTAATTTCTATACTGCCTCTCTATGGGGAGCCCCTGTTCTTTTCATAAAGAAGAAGGATGGATCTATGAGGTTGTGCATTGACTATAGTGAGATTAATGCTACAAAAATAATGACAAATTATCCCCTACCTCACATTTATGATTTATTTTATCAACAACATGGAGCCCAATAATTTTAGAATATTTACCATCGATCTGGATATCATCAGTTGCTTTTGAGGATAGATGATATTCCAAAAATAGCATTTTGATCTAGGTATAGGCATTACATGTTTATAGTAATTCCTTTTAGTCTTACTAATTCACCATCTATTTTCGTGCATCTAATGAATAGAGTTTTCGAGGAAAATATTGATGACATTGTGGTGGAATTTATTGATGATAACATAGTATAATCCAAATGATATAAAGATCATGAAAATCACTTGTGTACTATTTTGAATACTTTTTGAAGAAATGGATTTTATAAGAAGTTTAGAATGTGTAAATTTTGGAATCAATTCGTTTCCTTTATTAGAGACATTGTCTCTAAGTATAGAATATATATTGATCTGGAAAAGAAAAAGGCTATTCAATAATGGCATACTCCAATGAACATAACTGAGGTATGTAGTTTAATTGTTTTAGCAGGTTATTATTGGCATTTTATTTAGAACTTCTCATGTTTAGGCAACCCAATGACCATTCTTACACATAAAGGGGTTATGTTCGTATGAAAAAAAGAATCTGAGGACGGTTTTAATGAGTTATAATGAATATTGGTGAATGATCAAATTGGAACCCTACCATCAGAGAATGGTGTGTTTATAATCTATAGTGAAGTATCAAAGAAAGAACATGTTTGTGTCCTTATGCATAATGGTAGAGTTATTTCGTATGCATTAAGGATGTTAATAATTCATGAACAAAACAATCATACTCATGATCTTGCTTTAGCTGTTGTGATATTTTCTCTTAAAACATGGATACACTATCTCTATGTTTAAAGATTTGTGATATATATCGATCAAGAGAGTTTTATGTATATATTCTCAACGAAAGAACAAAAAATGAGGAAAAGGCACTGGCTCGAACTACTCATGCATTATGATTGTAACATACACTACGACCACGGAAATGAAAAAAGGTTGCCGATGCATTGAGTAGGAAAAACCATCGAGTTCTCAAGCAAATGAGGATTGACAAGGATCCATTATACATGGATCTAATGAGGATGGATATGGGATTTATCAATGAATATGAAACATAAGTACTTTTTAAAATGGTATCCCAAACATATTTATTAGAAATAATTAATGTCTCATAGTCTGATGATGAGGATCGTCAAAAAAAATAATGTTGTGAAAGATAGGATGTTGGCTGACTTTATGTGTGAAGATTGAATTCTAAAATTTGGGATGATTCTATGTGCTCCCTCTCTGCCCAAGATAAAAATGGAGGTATTGGATAATTACCATAGCTAGAATTTCTTTATACACCCTGTTAGCACTAAAATTTATAGATAGTTGAATGAACATTTATATTGGGACAACATGAGGAGGAAAATTGCTGATTATGTATAAGGATGTTTAGTATGTCAACAAGTGAAGGCTGAATGACAACATCCTAGAGGATTTAGGCAACCTATATATATTCTAACATGGAAATGGGATGAAATCACCATTGATTTTCTCACCGGTTTAACCAAAACTCTAATAATGAATGATACAACATGGGAAATTGTTCACCGTCTTACAAAATATGCACATTTTATTTCTTTATTTATTTATTTCGTTATTTCGTTATTTATTTATTTCGTTATTTCGTTATTTCTTTATTTCTTTATTTCTTTATTTCTTTATTTCTTTATTTCTTTATTTCTTTATTTCTTTATTTCTTTATTTCTTTATTTCTTTATTTCTTTTTTTCTTTTTTTCTTTGGGTCTTTATTTCTTTATTTCTTTATCTCTTTATTTCTTTATTTCTTTATTTCTTTATTTATTTATTTCTTTATTTCTTTATTTCTTTATGTCTTTATTTCTTTATTTCTTTATTTCTTTATTTCTTTATTTATTTATTTATTTATTTATTTATTTATTTATTTATTTATGAATTTTATTTATTTATTTTATTCCGTAACTATTTTATTCATTTCGTATTTATTTTATTTATTACCTATTTATTTTATTTATTTTATTTATTTTATTTATTTTATTTATTTCGTATTAATTTCGTATTTATTTTATTTATTTCGTATTTATTTTATTTATTTTATTTATTTTATTTATTTTATTTATTTCTTATTAATTTTATTTATTTCGTATTACATTATTTATTTCGTTTATCCATGCATACATATCCCATGCAATATAAAGAAATACTACGTTTGGTGAGATTTGAACACCTAACCTCTTGCATATTTTCCAAAGACATTACCACTCCAGCAAGTTCGTCCTGTGGTTAATAAACCGAATTTATTATTCTAATATATATTAATTGAAAAAACAAATAATACATAAATAATAGATATAAACTCAATAATAATAAATAATAATTAATAATTAATAATTAATAAATAATAATTAATAAATAATAAAGAATAACTAATAATTAATAATTAACAATTAATAAATAAAAAATAAAAAATAATAAAAAATAAATAAATAAATAAATAAATATAAATAATAAATGAATATAAATAATAATTAATAAATAATTAATAATTACTAATAAATAATAAATAATAAATAAATATAACTAATAAATAATATATAAATATAAATAATAAATAATAAATATATACTAAATATAAATATTTAATTAATATAAATAATAAATAATAAATATAAAATAAATATAAATAATAAATAATAAATAATAAATAATAATTAATAACTAATAAATAAAGAATAAATAAAATTAATAATTAAAAAATATAAATAATAAATAATAAATACTAAATAAAAATAAATATTAAATAAGTATAAATAATAAATAATAAATAATAAATAATAAATAATAAATAATAAATAATAAATAATAAGTAATAAGAAATAAATAATAAATAAATTTAAATAATAAATAATAAATAAATAAAAATAGTAAATAAATATAAATAATTAATAATAAATAATAAATAATAAACAATAAATACTAAATACTAAATAATACAAAAAAAAAATAAAAAATAATAAATACTAAATAATAAATACTAAATAATAAATATTAAATAATAAAAAATAAATAATAAATAGTAAATAATAAATTATAAATAATCAATAATAAATAATCAATAATCAATAAATATAAATAATAAATAAATATAAATAGTAAATAGTAAATAATAAATAAATATAAATAATAAATAATAAATAATAAATAAATACACATAATAAATAAATATAAATATAAATAGTAAATAATAATTAAATATAAATAATAAATAATAATTAAATATAAAAAATAAAAAATAAAAAAATAAAAAATAAATAATAAATAATAAATCATAAATAATAAATAATAAATAATAATTAATAAATAAATAATAAATATTAAATAAATATAAATAATAAGTAATAAGTAAATATAAATAATAAATAATAAATAAACATAAATAATAAATAATAAATAAATATAAATATTAAATAATAAGTAAATATAAATACTAAGTAATAAATAATAAATAATAAATAATTACAAATAGTAAATAAATATAAATAATAAATAGTAAATAATAAATATTAAATATTAAATAATAATTATTAAATAATAAATAATGAATAATAAATAATAATTAAATATAAATAATTAATAATTAATAATTAATAAATATAAATAATAAATAATAAATATAAATAAATATAAATAATAAATAATATATAAATATATAATTAATAAATAATAAGTAAATATGAATAATAAATAAAAAAATAATTAATAAATAATACATATATATATATAGTAAATAAATATAAATAACAAATAAATATAAATTATAAATAATAAATAATAAATAAATATAAAAAATAAAAAATAACTAAATATAAATAATTAATAAATATAAATAATAAATAATAAATAATTAATATTAATATTAAATATAAATATTAAATAATAAATAAATATAAATAATAAATAATAATAAATAATAAATAATAAATAATAAGTAATAAATAATAAATATAAATAATAAATAATAAATAATAAATAAATATAAATAATAAATATAAATATTAAATAAATATAAATAATAAATATAAATAATAAATATAAATAATAAATAATAAATAATAAATATCCACTAAAAAATATTATTATTATTAATATTATTTTATTATTAGTACTAATAAATTATTAATAATTAATAATAAATACTAAATAGTAAATAATAAATAATAAAAATAAGTAAATATAAATAATAAATAAATAATAAATAATACATAATAAAGGTAAGACATGAAAAAAATATGAAAAGACGTGGTAGGGGATGAAAAATCATGAAGACTCATGAAAACGGATGGAGAAGCATATGTGAATGATGCATTCGAAAGAATGAGAACGCATGAAAACTCATGAAAACTTTGGATAACCCCTTAATAATTCATCATAATCATCATAATCACCCACAAAAAAACCATTGATAAAGATAACAAGTCATGGAAACACAAATAAACAGTAATCAATGGAGCAATCGTTAAAACCCGTCAAAACGGTCATAAAGAGACAAAAACATTGGACTCACATTAACAGAGATAACTTATGATCCGAGATTCCGTTTTAGATCCACGACCTGTGAAATCGAAGATCCTGAAACAATCTTCGACCTGATAGGTGAAATAGTCTGAATGGACAGGGGGGTCGGATGTTATGACCATTTAAAAAAAAGCTGACGGGGAATGGGTGCTAGAAACGAGGCATCGAAAAACATAACAAACCCAATACTCCCTAAAAAGGCCATAACATTTGATCCCGAAGTGCATGTGGGCACCGTGACTAGTAAAACTAAAGCTCATGGAATGAGCTATGATCTGGCAGGTGGAGCTGTCCGAACAGACATGCGGATCGAATGTTAGGTCCATTTGAAGACAAGTTCGATGGGACGCCGGTGACAGAAACGGGGTTTTGGAGGCCTTCAGAGGGGGTTTGGGGTCAAAACACATCACAAAAGTTAGCTTGTGTCAATTTCATGCATAACTCTCTTTGCTGGTTTTGATTTGATATGTGGTAGAGCCCAAACGGACATGCGGAGCGGAAGTTATGGTCGTTTGAAGTTGGAGAACATTTTTCAACATTCTTATAACATTAACATCTTTTTCACCTTAGACCGTCTCATGGTTTTGATTATTTGTGCCTCTAGATCTCTTCATGAGCTTTAATTTGACTAGTAGTGGTGCTCCAATAGACACCCAGATCAAAAGTTATGGTCGTTTAAGTGATTTCGGGGTTTCTCATGTTTTTTTATTTTTTGCATTCATTTCGCGGCGGTTTTACCAAAACTGCCGCTATTTCCTGGCGGTTTTTAAAAAAAACCGTCGTGAAACGTCTGCCCGAAGTGCGTTTAGCGGCTATTTTTAAAACCGCCGTGAAAAAGACGCAGCTAAACGGTAATGTTCTTGTAGTGGATGAAGTTGGTGAAAGGAGTCTTGTGGGACTAGATCTTATAGAGGAAATAATAGAGAAGGAAAGACTATTCAAGGACATATCAAAGTACCCCAAAGAAGACAAAAAACTATGCTGGTAATGGAATGAAGGATTTGGAGTCTCAAGTGGAAGATCATGTTTTCTTTAAATTATCTCCATGGAAGGGGTTTATATGATTTGGGAAGAATGGGAAATTGAGCCATAAGTATATATGACATTTTGAAATTCTAGTGATAATTGTCACTATTTCATTTAATTTGGATATGCCACCTATCCTGACTAATGTACACAATGTGTTCCATGTATCATTGATGAGAAATTAATTGCCGGTACAATCCCAGGTCCTTACCATTGAAGGTATAGAATTGGAACTTGAATTATTGTACTATGAAGAGCCTATCCAGATTATGGAATCTAAATAAAAGTTGTTGAGGAATCATTTAAATCAACTGGTAAGGATACTTTGAGAAAATTATAAAATCTATTTGGAAAAATGGGAGCCTGAGGAGCTTAGGATGAAGAACTACCGAAATATTTTTGTGAGTTAACATTCTAGTAATTTCAAGGAAACAATTTGTGTTAGGATGTGATAATGTAACACCCCAAGATTTTTTAAATAGATTTAATTCATGAAACACTGAGTCTTTACAAAACACCACTTTATGATTACGTACCCATTAAACATAATTTTTCCACCAATGTGTTTTGAAATTTGAAAAACAGACATACACAGTTGCGTTCAGTAAGATATTTAGAGTATGATAAAAAAACAAAATTTTAGGTGAATAGTATCATACCCTTATGAATTTTTAAATGACCATTATAAATATGAATAATAATATTATATAATTTTGTTATTGATATAATATATTGAGATATTTAATAATTTCTCATGTGAAATAAAGTGAATTATATAAATAAATTTGTTATTTTTTGAATATACAATGATTTTAATTAAAAATTAAATTAATAATATTTAGAAAATTATTTTCAAACAAAGGAGTTCATTTTTGAATTCACCACATTGAAAAATTCTTATGGTAAATTCTTTGGGATTTTTATGTTATACTTGAATTTTTTATGAATAGTAAATAATGATAATTTTCCGTATGTATACATTATATAATAAATTAACTATTCCTGGCATCGTAAAAGATGTATGCACACTTAGTCTGAACTCACACACACGTGTTACAATTAGGTGTAACATGAATCGACACTTTTCGTTTTCTTTAGTGAAATAATAAAATAAAGAGTAAAACAATGTGAAACACCTCCTCTCTTCCCCTGTAAACACCCCCTCACTCCCTCTTTTCTTCACTCCTCTAATCCATGATGTTCATAATTTTTCTGCCCAAATACCATTACTGTGTAACTACCCACTTCCAAGAGCTCTCAGTCTGTCCAAATGACTAAAACCCCTTCCCTTAAAGAGACTCTCAAGGTGGTGGATTCAAGAGGTAAATTCATATTTAATTTCCTTCAATTTCATTTCGTGATCCTTTCTACTGTTTTACTATACTCACCTCCTATGTACAAATGAGTATGATAACTCCAGTATCATCTATATACTAGAATTATATCATGTGATTGGAATAGAAATCATCAAAATACTTACTCTCCCTCTTTTATTTTATAAATAAAATAATTGTTTGTGAGGTTAACAATTTACAACCTTCGTGGATGATGAAATTTCATTCTTAAATTTCTACTTCATTACTGGTCATGAAACAATGTTGATGGTTGAACTAGACAATAAAATATGTATTATAACCTACTTAATATTTAGTAACCAATATATGTACATAGTATTAAATCATATGGCCAACTAGTTTCTAATAATCAAAATACCGCTAAAATAATCTAAGTGATTGTCATTAATATTTCATCTAATGATTCATCCTCTTTACATGTTACCAAATGATATAAATGACCATTAAAACCAATATATGTTCATATATAATATGTAAATTAGATTATGGAGATTTACATCCTTTAAGCACAAACATCATTACTTAAAAACTTGTGAACTGATTATGAAAATAATGAGAATCAACACTCTCGAACGACAAAATATAATATTTTAACATATCAATAAAGACATAAATGAACTAATAAATAATTATAAACTAATTACATTTCTTAAAGGTTCTCAATTTAGTTATTAATGAATCAAATTTCATATTCCCTAATCATAACGTCGGGAGCGAAACATTCGGATTTATGGTAAGGGTTTTCTACCTGAACCTCCATTTTTAATTTGGGTTACTCTTATTCTCTACACACCTCAATTACATTTTTATTTATTCAAATTCACACCATGAATTTTTTGTACTAATGTTCACAATATGTTTACAAACTAGAATCCTACTTATATATATGGGGAGTTATATGTTTAAAAATGATCATTCAAAAATCCTTCATGAAATACATGACCGGATGAAGGGAACTTCTCAAATTAAAACCTATTTTTAAAGAATCTATATAACATGTTTTTGGAAAAAATTATATTTCTAAAATATATCATTTTATTATTAAAATAATATAATACTTCACTTCAGGTTATATAAATATATTTTTCTAAAAGAACTACTCTTTTCAAAGAAACAGTATAATACCCGAGATTTTTATGAGAAATATTTTGTTTTTATGTTATATACATCATCAAAGAAATCTTTCACTACACACAACACTAGATTTTCGTACTTTACACGCAATCATGGCCTCCCTCGATAGCTTGCATTTTACGCAATACCGAGTTTCACTAAATAATGATATGCTATTAAAATATTATTAAAACTAGTTGTTTTGAATAGTAATACCCACTTATTGAAATTTTTTAAATTTTATCTTTCAAAATGGACTTCATTTTTGGATTTGGATTAACGAAATTATCCTAGGGTGAAATTTTGGTATTTTTCTGAAAACTGTCAATTGTTGATGAATAGTGAAAACGCTGGGTTACTATTTAAAAACGGAGATTTTATTTAATTATTTATTTATTTTATTTAAAGTTATTTTAGTTCAAAATTGATATATAACACCTATATAAGTTCAATTTAATTCATTGGGGTCATTTTATAAGAATATAAAATTTTTTTGATCTTTTCACCGTCTTTTACCAACCTCCTAGGAGAATTTGAAAATTTACATAAAACATAATTTTACCGCTTCTGAGAGTGGAATTTCTAATATCCGAGAGACATGGTAAATATTAAGGACTAAAATGTGGTTAAATGAGATGAATATAATTTCGGGTGATTAGTAACTTTTTACTTTTTTACCACGGTTAAAAGTATATAGGGTAATTAAGGGTAAAAATGATATTATTATTACCCTAACACATGTCTTAATTCTATTGGATAAGTTTAATTCGACCAAAAACAACCTTAAGAATAAAATATGACCATTTAGGCTCACTTGGATTAGATTAGGACATTTAATATTATTTTATTTAAAGAATAGTTAAAATAGTTAAAATAAAAGTTTAATAGCTATTTTTTTTAAATAGGGTTATACATAAGATGAATTCGACTATAAATATTAATTAGAAATATAGAAAGATGTTCTACATAATGGTATTCTATTTATAATTTTTAGACATTAAATAATTTAATTTATTTATGACACAATGATTATTAAATAATTATCTTATTAATGAAATATTGACATAATTGATATTATAAATACACAAATAAATGTAATATGAGACTTTTTATGAAATAGAATAATTTTATAGGTTAATATGACATTTTAGTATTGATTTAATTAAAGTTTCTCGAACTACCCATTTTGTTATGATTTTCAAAAAAATCAATTACCAAATAGTGTCAGAATTGACATAGAATAGTTTTTAAAACAAATATTATATTATTAATTGTTATATTATTCCCTAAAATCTAAGGATCGGCCAAATGACTTAGATAATGTTATATATATTAATAATAAACATCTTTGGGTTCGTTTGTCTTGTTATATTATGTTTTTTTAACCTTATAGTGTAAGAAAACAAGAAGACACGGGAAAATTAAAATTATCTAACTTAAAATTAAATCTAAATGATAATGTTAAAATAGAAACCTGAACTTGTCTAAATTGTATTTTATGAGAGGACATATACCCATCCCCCAATTATTTTTGAAAAAAATCAATTTAGAGATATTAAAAACCGAATATGACTTTATAATAAAGAGGCGCTTCAATGAAGAGGTAATGTCCGTTACCGATTCTTTCAAGTTTATTTCTTCTTGTAATTCTTCTCCTTTAGTTGTTTCATTATGAATTAATAAAATCAGTATCACTCATATAATGATATGTTATTATAAGTATTAAATAACCCTATTTCACTATCTATCCATCCTACGGAAAACGAAATCACCGTGTGTGCGTACGTACGGAATACCGTATCCAAGCCATGGTGTAATCTATTTTCCACCACTACCTTACTTGGATGGGTATAATGGTTTAAATAATAAGTATATATGATTATTTTAATTTAATATTTATTCTGAAATTGTATACATACACACCAATACAATTCCATGATCAAGGGAACAATATCATCGCTCGTGCGTACGTACGGAATACCGTCTCCACGATGTGATGTGACTGGTTCTACATGATCTTAGTTTCATAATGATTATATAAATGAATTTAATGAATAAATTTGATATATATTACACTAATAAAATTCTGGAAACGAGTTATCTATAACCTAAAAAAGAATAATAGTAATTTATTCGATAAAACACACATAAGAACAAAAAGAAATAAACACCCGAATAACAATTAACAATGCAATATTACTAATAAGAATCTAAGAATATGTCCATATAAGATATAATAACAATGAGTAAAATTCTTTAATAAGTCCATAACATTATTTAAATAATTATACATGAGGATCAGACACATACAATGAAAATCAGACCTAAGGTGAGGGAAATTCTCGCAATCTCAATTTTTATCCGAGATTGTTTATACTTGAGAATTTACTGTGGAATAGTTATCATCCACATCCATGTTTACTATATATTTAATATTATTTATACCCTCCTACAATTTTTTAAATAAAATTTTACCATTCGGTGAGTTTTTAGTAAAATATATGAAATGAATCTTTTGTCATTTTTCGTACGAGGTAGTTTTTGACTTTTCTGGCCAAAGTAAGAGAAGAATGTTTTTTTAACATATACAGAATGAATGGATTTTTAGAACATTATTTCAGTGAATCATCCTTCAAAAGTTTTCATGTTTATTTTTAATCAACTTTGTTTAGATTAAAATTCTATGACATGTTAATAAAGGAAAAAAAATTGAAGTAGAAAGGATATTTTCCTCAAGAATTGAGTTCAAGTGTATTATCACACTTATTTTCCATCTAAGATAATATAGGGTTTTGTTTCTATCGCTATTTTTACATTATTTTTATTATGTTATGATGGAATTATTTTTATGATATACTTTTATCATATATTGATTGTGTTGTGATGGCATGATGATTAAGAATACCATTTTTATTACATGGGTTATGCTATGATGTATGATTTATGATTTTGTGGCACACATAAAAATGGTTTCATTATGAGATGGGTGGGACCTATATCTCCCTCCAATGCATTGGGTAAATATTTATATCTCATGAGATAGACATGGCTAGAGTGGCAGGTTAATCCCGTTCATTGAAATAGGACTGAAACGAGGAGAGAACTCGGTTCAGAAATGGACTTTTTCCACTAAGATAATTTGGAAATGAGTCTTGAATACTAACAAATGATTCTCTATGAATATGACTATGTGCTACATAGTTTGATGTTTTATTGTATGATTATTGGGATTACATTTCACTACTACGACTTATCTCATGTTATGAAATTATGATCTCTTTTGTAGGATAAGATTTCCAAAATGTTATGTTCTTATTAATATGATGTGATTAATATATCTTTTTTTACCCTTACTGAGCATTTGATCTCATCATTTTGTATGTTTTCTTTCCCCAGGTCAGGAAGAATGTTATTAAGTAGGATATACCAAAATGGACTCTAGATATGATGAAATAAATGGGTGGCAATGTAGATGCTTTATGAACCAGTTGTTTATGTTTCATAGTTTCTTAAGACACTATACCTATACGGTCCTTTCATGGTTTTGTTATATGTTGTAATAAGTGTGCTTAAATTTTCATGTAATAAAAATGTAAAGTGTGGGTGGTTATAGTTGGTATCATAGGAAAGGTATAGTCGACCTTTGAAAACTAGGATGTGAAATCCATAGTAAGAACCCTAAGGATATGTCTAAGCATAGAACACAATCTTAGTGTTTTATAAATGGCCATGAACAACCTATGATAACACCTTAAGTGTAAAATTTTATTCTTGATTGTATGGTTTTCCTATTATAATTAGTGTTTCTCACACTAATCTTCATGGTTTTAGTCAATGGATGGAACCCGAAGGAACCGTGTTAACGCACAATGCGACAGGCACTGCAAAGATTGTCCCCCTGAGAAACCAAACGTTATGGGAGCTGGAATACAAAATCTTGTGGCCATGCTCACACAACTTTCTCAAGCTATGAATCATGCAGGACTTCCAAACCAGTAAAGGAGGGAGCAACATTCTGTTGAATCCTTCATGTGGAAACCCCCACCATCATTCAGCAGGTCTTCTGATCCATTAGTGGATGAAAAATGGATCAGTACCACTGAAAAGATATTATCAGTTCTTCAATGTTCTGAACATGACAAAGTCATCTTAGCACTGTATCGTTTGGAAGGTGATGTTGATCAACGGTAGAATCTTATCAAGAATAAGATGCAAAGATATGAAATTGAGTCCATGGAATGGGATGAGTTCAGGAACTTAATTTTCAATAAGTAATTCCCTTGTATTCTTCAAACAAAGATGGAGAAGGAGTTTCTTGAACTAATGTAAAAGGATGATGAATCTGTTGGTACCTACGAAGCAAATTTTACAAGACTTTCAAGGTACGCTTCTAGGATTATTATCTAACCTGAGTGTAAGATCAATCGATTCTTTAGTGGCTTAAAACCTTGTCTTCGAAGTGCATTATCCATAATGGACTTCAATAGCTATGAGTAAATTGTTTGATGTGCCCTCAAGGTTGAGACGGAGACTGGAGTAACCCATCAGTCATATGAGTTTGATAAGAAGAAGAAAATGGAATTCAAAGGAAAATCTAAAGAGCACACCGAAAAGAAGATGAGTTTTCCCTTATGCTCAATGTGTGGAAAGAAACATGGAGGGAGTTATCTTAAATGGACAAGTAAATGTTTCAAATGTGTAAAATAAGGTCATCCATAATTTGAATGCCGCAATGATGGGAAGAATATGTCTAGTGATGCGAAGAATGAAAATTGTATACAGAGTGCACCTCCTACACTTCTATGTTACAAGTTCATGGAAATGGTGAATTATTCTAATCAGTGCCCTAATCCAAGGGTTTTTTATGATGATCGACGTCAACAAAATCTTAAGGGTAAAGACAAAGGAAAGTCACATGAAATTTCTATCAGTGATGTGGAGTATGATAACGAATTGGTGAAAGGTACACTTACCATCCACTCTAATGTAGAAAATGTTTTATTTGATTCTGGATCCACCCACTCTTTTATTTCTGAAGAATTTTCTATGTTTATCGTCGTATTACCTTAACAATTATATGTTGAGTTAGCTGTGACAACCCCTAATGGCACAACATTCGCATCAAAAGTTTTTAATTCTTCTCCGATTGAATTTTGTGGGAAAGTGATTTCTGCAAATCATGTGATCCTTCCTATAGTGGAATTTGATGTGATTCATGGCATGGATTGGCTTTCTTTATATGGAGCTCATATCAATTTCCATAGAAGGGATGTAACATTTCATATTCTAGATAAATCTATGATTGTCTATCGATGCAAGGATGAACATAACCTTCCCATGGAAATTTCATCCATCTTATGGGTCTGGATTCCACTAAATGAAGGTTATTTATCTCAAATGGTTGGAGAGAAACTCACGATAAAGAATATTCTCATTGTACCAGAGTTTGATGATGTCTTTTCGGAGGAATTTCCGGGTCTTCCACCAAATCGAGAATTTGAGTTTTCAATAGAACTCGTACCAAGTGCTTTGCCTATTTCAAAAACACCATATTGAATGGCCCCAATTGAGTTGCAGGAATTGAAGAAGAAACTCCAAAAGAATCATGATAAGGGATTCATATGCCCTAGTTTGTCACCTTGGGGAGCACCTATTCTGTTTGTTAAGAAGAAAGATGGACCAATGAGACACTGTATTGATTATCGAGAATGTAATAAGATCACTATCAAGAACAAATATCCTCTCCAAAGCATTGATGACTTATTTGACCAACTACACAGAGCTCAATACTTTTCCATGATTGATCTTCGTTCAGGGTATCATCAATTAAGGGTCAAAAGGTAGGATATACTAAAGACAACATTCCGTACAAGTTATGAAAACTATGAATTTATAGTGATGCAATTTGGTCTTACTAATGCCCCTCCTATCTTCATGGATCTGATGAATAGTGTATTTAGAGACTACCTTGATCAGTTTGTGGTCAACTATATAGAAGATATTCTAGTCTATTCAAAGATCAAGGAGGAACATGAAGATCACTTGGGAATTGTATTCATGTCCCTAAGTTTGGAGAAGATTTATGCAAAATTTACCAAGTGTGAATTTTGGTTTCAAAAAGTTGCATTTTTGGGTCACATAATCTCAAAAGAGGGGATATCTATGTATCCAGCAAAAACAGAGGTTATCGAAAGATGGTTGAAACCAACAACAGTAACTGAGATCCGATGTTTTCTTGGTTTGACTGGATATTATCGACGTTTTGTGAATGATTTTTCATGATTATATAATCCACTCACCAGGTTGACTCGAAAAGGAGGTATGTCCGTGTGGATGGAGGAATGTGAAGAGAATTTCAAGGAGTTGAAAAGAAGGTTATCCAGTGCACCTATACTCACACTTCCTTGTTGTGGAGAAAGGTTTTTGATCTATAGTGATGCATCCAAGAAGGGGATGGGGTGTGGTCTTATGCAAACCGATATGGTGATATCTTATGTCGCACGAAAGTTGAAAATCCATGAGCAAAATTACCCAACCCATGATTTGGAGTTATCTGCAAAAATCTTTGCATTAATGAATTGGAGGTATTATCTTTATGGTGAATAGTGTAATATTTATACTGATCATAAAAGTTTAATGTATATTTTCACAAAAAATGAGCTGAATATGCACCAATGAAGATGGTTGGAGTTGATTAAGGATTACGACTGCTCAATTCATTACCACCCAGGGAAAGAAAACAAGGTGGAAGACATATTAACTCAACAAGACCATGTTAGCATATCCATGATGATGATCACAAAAGATCCAATATTTATGGATTTACAAAGGATGGATCTTGGAATTATAATGGAAGGGGATAAATCTTATCTTTCTCAAATGAATGTTCATCCATCTATACATGTGAAGATTAAAGAGGCACAAAAATAAGATGTAGAGTTACAAAATAAGGTGAGAAGTGTTCCTGAATGTATCCTTGATTGTGATAGGATAATAAGGTTCAAGAATTGGGTTTGTGTTCCTCCCATCGCAGAATTGAAGGAGGAGATGTTGGATGACGCTCATAGTTCTTCATTATCTATTCATACTGAAAGCACAAAGATGTATAGGGACCAAAAAGAGTAATTCTAGTGGGATGGCATGAAAAGTGATGTTGTTGAATATGTCTCTCGATGCTTGGTTTGTCAGCAAGTTAAAGCTGAGGGACATAAGACTAAGGGGATGTTACAACCATTACCCATACCCGAATGGAAATTGGAAAACATCACTATGGACTTTTTCACTATACTTCCTAAAACATCCAAAGGAAATAATGTTATCTGGGACATAGTTGATAATATTAAAATGTCTACACACTTCATTAATATTATAGATGATTTCTCTCTGAATCAGCTTGCAAGGATATATTTAAAGGAAGTGGTAAGATTGCATGGAGTACCACTTTCCATTATATCTGATTGGGATCTAAGTTTTACTTCAATGTTCTGGCGAAGACTTCACCATACTATGGATACAGAGTTGAGTTTCAGTACTGCTTATCATCCTCAGACAGACGGTGAGTCTGAGAGAACAATTCAAACTCTAGAAGATATGTTAAGAGCTTGCTCTCTGGATTTCAAAGGTTGTTGGGATCAACATATACCTTTGGTGGAATTTTATAATAATAATATCTTTCACTCATGTATTCAGATGGCTATTTATGAAGCTCTCTGTGGAAATAAATGTTGAACACCAACTTGCTGGGATAAAGTTGGGGAAATAAAGATATGAGGACCTAATCTTGTTGATGAGATGGCAAAAAAGGTCAAATCTATTCAACAACACATTAGAGTAGCTCATATTCGACAAAAACGTTTTTCCGATAATAGATGAATAGACCTATAGTTGGAAGTGGGTGATAAAGTGTTCTTACGAATATCTCCTTGGAAGAGAGTAATGAGATTTGGAAAGAAGGGAATGCTGAGCCCTAGGTATATCCGTCCTTTAGAAATACTGGATCGTGTTGGGCAGGTAGCTTACCGATTGGAGCTTCCACCGAATCTATATATATTTCATGATGTGTTCCATGTATCTATCATGAGAAATTACACACTCGATCCTTCAAATGTACTCAGCTCAGAAGTTGTACTGCTGGAGCAAGATCTTTCTTATGAAGAACAGCCGATAGAGATTTTGGATCATAGCAAAAAAGTCCTACGGAACAAGACTACTCGCTTGGTGAAAGTTTTATGGATGAACCACCAATTATAGGAATCTACATGGGAGCTTGAGGATATGATGTGGGAGAGGAATCCTCATCTTTTTGTTACAAAGTGACGAATTTTGAGGGCGAAATTCATTTTAAGGGGGGTAGAATGTAACACCCGAGATTTTAATGTGAAAAATTTTGTTTTTATGTTATATAATTTATCAAATGAATATTTAACTACACAAAACACTAGCTTGGCTTGCTTTACACGCAATCGCAGCCTTCCTCGATAGCTTGCATTGTACGCAATACCGAGTTTCAATAAACAATGATATGATATTAACATATTTTTAAACTAGCCATTATGAATAGTAATACCAACTTTTTGAAATTATTTAAATTTTATCTTTCAGAATGGACTTCATTTCTGGATTCGGAGTATAGAAATTAGCCTAGGGTGAAATTTTGGTATTTTTCTGAAAACATTCAATCTTTTATTAATCGTGAAAACACTGGGTTACTATTTAAAAACCGACTTTTTATTTAATTAATTAATTATTTTAATTTATTTTATTTTAGTTCAAAACTGATACATATCACCTATATAAGTTCAATTTAATTCATTGGAGTCATTTTATAATAATATAAGATTTTTATTGAACTTTTCACCGTCTTTTACCCACTTCCTAGGAGAATTCGAAAATTTACATAAAACATAATTTTACCGCTTCTGTGAGTGGAATTTAGAAAATCCGAGAGACACGGTTAATATTAAGGACAAAAATGTGATTCAATGATATGGAAATAAATTTTGGTGAATATTAAATTTTTACATTTTTTACCATGGTTAAGAGTAAATAGGGTAATTAAGGGTAAAAATGATATTATTATGACCATAACACATGTCCTAATTCTATTGGATAATTATAATTCGACCAAAAACAACCTTTCGAATAAAATATGACCATTTAGGCCCACTTGGATTTGATTAGGACATTTAATATTATTTTATTTAACGATTAGTTAAAATAGTTAAAATCAAAGTATAATAACTAAAACATTTTTAATATAGGGTAATAAATAATACAAACTACACTATAAATATTCATTCAAAAGATAAAAAGATTTCCTACATAATGGTAATTTATTTATAATTTGTAAACATTAAATAATTTAATTTATTTATGACACAATGATGACGCAGTAATTATCTTATTTATGAATTATTGACATAATTGATGTTATAAATAACCAAATAAATGTAATTTGAGACTTTTTATAAATTCCACTAATTTTATAGGTTAATATGAATGTTAGTATTTATTTAATTAACTTTGTTCTAAATAATCATTCTGTTATGAGTTTCACAAAAATCAATTACCAAATAGTGTCAAAATTGACAGAAAATAGTTTTTAAAACAAATATTATATTATTAATTGTTATTTTATTCCTAAAAATCTAAGGTTCGGAAATATGACTTAGATAAGGTTATATATATTAATAATAAACAACTTGGGGTTATTTTATCTTGTTATAGTATGTTTATTAACCTTATAGTGTAAGATAATAAGAAGACATGGTAAAAGTAAAATTATTTAACTTAAAGTTAAATCTAAATGGTAAAGTTACAATAGAATCCTAAACTTGTCTAAATTCTATTGGACGAGAGTATGTCTACCCATCCCTACATTTTCTTCTAAATAAATCAATTTGGAGCTATTAAAAACAGAATATGACTTTATAATAAAATAATATTTTTAGTTTTTCATAAGGATCCCCTCTCCTCCCTTATAAAAGGGAACCTCCTCCCTCTCATCCTCACACCACATAGAGCTTTCAAGATCGGACAAAGCCTACAAATTTCTCTTCTAAACTTCCCATGAAACATCCTAGAGGTCCTGGACTTCTTGAAAGACCATTTTTAGTGCCCTAAGAGGAGGTTAAGAAGAGGCGCTTCAAAGAAGAGGTAATGTCTGTTACCGATTCTTTCAACTCTATTTCTTCTTGTATTTCTTTTTTCTTTAGTTGTTTCATTATGAAGTAACAACATAAGTATCACCCATATACTGATATGTTATTATAAGTATGAAACAACCCTATTTCACTTTATATCCATCCTACGGAAAATGAAATCATCGTGCGTGCGTACGTACGGAATACCGTCTCCACGCCGTGGTGTAATCTATTTTCCACACCGCCTTATTTGGATTGGTATAATGGTGTAAATAATAACTATATATGATTATTGTAAAGTTATATTGATTATGAAATAGTATACATACACTCTAATAAAATTCCATGATCATGGTAATGACATCATTTCTCGTACGTACGTACGGAATACCGTCTCCACGATGTGATGCGGCTCATTCTACAAGATCTTCATTTCATAATGATTATATAAATGAATAGAATGAATAAATATGATATATATTACACTAATACCATTCTGGAAATGATTTATCTATAACCTAAAAATAAGAATAAGAATTTATTCGACAAAACACGCATAAGAACAAAAAGAAATAAACACCTGAATAACAAGTAAAAATGCAATATTACTAATAAAATGGTTAGAATATGACCATATATTATATAATAACAATGATAAAAAAAATTTAATAAGTCAATAACATTATTTAAATCATTATACAGGAGTTTTGGACACGTACAAATCAAATCAGACCTAAGGTAAGGGAAAATCTCACAATCTCAATCTTTATCCGAGATTGTTTATACATTCGAATATACTGGGGAATATTTATCATCCACATCCATGTTTCCTCAATATGTAATACTATTTATATCCTCCTAAAAAAGTTTAATTCTAATTTTACCCTTCGGTGAGTTTTTTAGTAAAAGATATGAAATGAATCTTTTGTCGTTTTTCGTACGAGGCACTTTTTGACTTTTCCAACCAAAGTACGAGAAGAATGTTTTTTAACTTATTCGGCATGAATGGATTTTTAGAAAATTATTTCCATGAATCTTCCTTCACATGTTTTCAAATTTATTTTTAATCAACTTGTTTTAGTTTAAAATTATATGACATGTTAAGAAAAGAAAATGTCTTTAAAGTAGAAAGGATATTTTCCCCAAGAATGGAGTTCAAGTGTTTTATCAAAATTATTTTCCATCTAAGATAATATAGGGTTTTGTTTCTATCCCTATTTTTATATTGTTTTGATTATGTTATGATGGAATTATTTTTATGATTTCTTTTTATCTTATATGGATTGTGTTATGATGGCATGATGATTAAGAATCCCATTTTTATTACATGGGTTATGCTATGATGTAAGATTTATGATTTTGTGGCACACATAAGAATGGTTTCATTATGATATGGGTGGGACCTATATCTCTCTCTAATGCTTTGGGTAATGATTTATATCTCATGATATAGACATGGCTAGAACAGAAGGTTAATCCGGTTTAGTGAAACAGGACTGAAACGAGGAGTGAACATTGTTCAGAAATGGACTTTGTCTGCTAAGATAGTCCTGGCAATGAGTATTGAATACTAAGAAATGATTATATATGATTATGTGTGTATGACACAAAGTTTCATGTTTTAAGTTATGATTATTGGGATTACATTTCACTACTATGATTTATCCCTTTTTATGAAATTATGATCTCTTTTGCAGGACAAGATTTCCAAAATGTTATGTACTTATGAATATGATGTGACTGATATTTCTTTTGTTTACCCTTACTAAGAATTTGGGCTCACCCTTTTGTTTGTTTTCTTTTCCCAGGTCTGGAAGAAGGTTATTAATTATGATATTCCAAAAGGGACTCTAGATATGATGAAATAAATGGGAGGAAATGTAGATGTTTTATGAACCAGTGGTTTATGTTTCCCAGTTTTTAAAGACAATATACCTATACATTCCTTTAATGGTTTTGTTATATGTTCTAATAAGTGTGATTCATCTTTGAAGCAATAACAATGTAACATGTGGGTCGTTATAAACAGTGTAATTAATCAAGAAATACTCAATGATCTTATAAGAGAATCTTCATATATATCAAAACTATTTATTATTATTATTTATTATTGGGAATAATATTTTATGATATCATCTACCATTTTTAATTGAATGGTTTATGATTATTATGACAATGGATGTGCTTTCTTAAAACCATTTACCAATTTACACTGAATGGTTAGTATTTATTCTTATTATTCAGGGAATGTTTTTTACATTTCATATGTTAGTTTGAGTATTAATGTATATGTGGTTTATCATTATCTTCATTCATATGGGGAATAGATTAGACATATTATGTGTATGGTGGTACCCTTTTAATCCCATCAGTGAATCAGTATATTTCGTGACACAAACTACGATATTGGCACAAGCCCTTGAAAAAATGATTATTTATTTTTTTAGAACGATGCCTTGACTGTATGGTTATGATGTCACACATTATAAATTCCCTGAATTTGAAAAAACTATTGAAGTTTCATGTGGTTAATCAATAGGTAGAATACCCTTGATTATGTTTTAGTTTGGGATTATTTATTCATCTTTTATTCCTTCCATAATGTGTTTAAGTTTATTCTTAAATGCATGTGTTTTTTGTCATTAAACATGCCTAATGTATATTTTTATGATATCTTCCACTATATTTCTTAAAATTACTGAGCATCTGAGATCACCCCATTATTAGGATTCATTTTTTCAGGACATTAAGGTTTTTTATGAATGAAATGAATAAATAATCCATGAGTTATTAATGTTGTTGAGGGAATTTATATGTTGTCTTTCATTTGAAGTTGTAATGATTAACTAATTTATGTATTTTGTTTCTAATTAAACTAATCAACTTTGTCTATTGGGATTCATATTCCACGTTTAAATGCCAATGTAATAAAATAAGGCACTGGATCCATGAAACTAGGGTTAATTCCTTACACTATAAGTTCATAGTGATTCCCTTCAGACTCACTAATTCTCCAAAACAATTCATGGAATTAATAAGTAGAGCCTTTATATATTACCTCTATAAGCTTTTGGTAGTATTTATTGTTGATATTATTAAATACTACAAGATTAAGGAAGAACACAATGATCATTTGAATATGATGCAAAAGACTTTGAAATGGGAGAAAATTTATTCAATGTATAGTAAATTTGAGTATTAGATGGTGGAATTACCAATCATGGGGCATCCAATCACAACCAAAGATATATCAATGGAAACATATAAGATAAAGTAAATCGAAGATTGTCCCAGAACATCATCTGTGAAGTATATTTGTAGTTTCCTTTGTCTAGTTGGGTTTTATCAGTGATCCTTGAATAAATTCTCAGTATTTTTCCACCCACTAATCAAGATGACTCATAAGGTAGAAATGTTATTCTGGACCATTGAATTTTATGTCTTCTTTTAAGTGATTAAAAAGAGGATTATCCCTACACCAGTTCTCAAGCTACCAATAAGTGGCGAGATTTTTGTGGTGTATGTCGATTCATAAATGATAGTATTATTATGAATACTGATGAAAAATGATAACATTATAGTCTACACCACATGGAAATAGATAAATCATGAGGAAAACTATCCTTTCTATGATTTATATTTTATGACTATGATATTTACATAGAAAATATGTTGGTGTTATCTATATGGGGTGTAGTGTGAGATATATACTAATAATAAGAGACTCAAATATATATTCACACTGAAAGAGCGTAATATGTTCCCTAGAAGATGGTTTGAGGTCATCATGTATTATGACTTTTTAATCCACTACCATCATATTAATAAAAATAAGGTGGCAGATTCTCTGAGTAGAAAGTATCATGAATCGTTATCAATGCTTATAATTGAAAGGGATCTAATCGTTTTAGGTTTTAAATTGATTGAAATGGGGATTGTTAAGGAAGGAACATCATCAATACTTTGTTGAATTATTTCCTAAAAATACATAATGGAAAAAATAAAGGATGCTCACTGAATGATTTGAAAATTAAGAAGAAGGTGGATTCCATGAGGAGAGGGAAATCCATAGAGTTAAAACATGATGTGGAATGAGTCATGAGATTTGGGTCATGTCTATGTGTATAAAATAATCCATAGATAAATAAATATCTTATTATCGATGCACATAACTCAAACTTTTATATTCACCTAGGGAGAACAATGATGTATTGATATCTTAAAGAGAACTATGAGTGGAACAATTTGATAAAAGGGATCATTGAGTACACATCAAAGTTCTTGGTATGTCAGAAAGTTAAAAATAAAAAGAAAAATTCTATGTGGATGATGCAACTAGTTTCCATATCACCCTGTAATTAGGAAAATATTACCATGTACTTTGTCACAAGACATTAAATGAAATCAATAAGTAACAATTCTATATTAGTTGTTTTGGGTAGTCATAAAAAGACAGTTCACTTTATCACAATTAGAGTGGATTCAAAACTGGATCAACATTATTGGATATATATTTGAGAAGTGGTATGGCAACATGGACAACCACTATAAATTATATATGATCGGGATCCGAGATTCACCTCAATACTCTAGAAAATCCTCCAACATGATCTATGAACTCAGTTGAACTTAATTACGACCTATTATACTCATTTCTTTCCATGTATGAGAGAACTATTCCAAAACTAGATGATATGTTGATAAAATGTTCTTTGTACTCAAAACAAGGATGGTGCCAACATCTACCTCTAGTAAAATTAATTTTCGAAAATAGTTTCAACTCCAGAATCTGAATGGATCCATGTAAATCCATTTATGGGAAAATATTTAGAACACAATCATTCTGGTATGAATTCGGTGAACAAAATATTCTAAGAAATAAATGGTCGATGAAATTGTGTAGAAGGTGAAAACTATTCAGCATCAGATCAAGCTATTCCATAGTTGAAAAAAGAACTAAGAAGACAATCATCAATGAGACAATCAGTTTAAGGTTCGAGACATGGTATTACTCCACATATCACCATGGAATAAGTTCTCGATATTTTGGAAGAATAGGAAGCTAAGTTCCAGTTTCATCCTCACTTTCTAGATCCTTCAATATATCTGAACCATGGACTATTGTCTAACACTTACACCTACCATGTGTTATGTACACACTGTATTCAATATCTCTTTTTTGAGGATCTATATACTAGATATATAACATATACTGAATTAGAAGGTTGTACAATTGGAGAAAGATATCTCATATGAGGAGAAATGAGTGATAATCATGGATCATAGAGATAATGTTTTATGTAATAAGACTAGTCACTTGCTCAAAGTACTTTGGCAGAATCCTATGTATATAGAGGCAACATGAGAACCTAAAGAAGCGATGAAGGATAAGTACCCATACCTGTTTTCAATATAAAATGTAGAATTAAATTTTGAGGGAAAATTTTCATAAGTGGGGAAGAATCTAATGACTCATAATCTTTATCAATGGAAATTCCATTCTTATAATGAAGTTATATAGTATAAATGACATTAAATAATATTATTTACTCAATAAAAAAATTATGAATAATGAATTTATAAAGTAAGAGGCCATTCTATAAGATAAGTAACATTTACTTATGAAAAAGTAACACGACCATAGGAATAGTAATATGACCCTCATGAATAGTAAACCAACCAATAAAAAATTAAATTCACCCATGAATGTATCTGTAAAATATAGGTATCTTATAAATTAATGTATGATATAATTATAACATAGTATAAGTAAATAAATGTTATGAAAATTATTAATTAAATTCTAGTATTTTTTTAAGTTCTAAACATTTTATAATGATTTTATAATTAATATAACGATTTAAATGAAAATTTATTTTCATAAAATTTATTCATAAATTAATATTATTTTTTATTGTGATTTTAATATAATTTTATGTGACCTTATTTATCTTTTCAAAGTGTTACAAAATCTGTTGTAATTTTAAAATTTGTAATTTTTGTGTAAATAAATAATTTCATTAAAAATTAAATTTATCAAATTTAGAAAATTAATTTGATAAAATGGAGTTCATATTATATTTATAAAAAATGTTTAGGGATTTTTTTTATTTGTATGATATACTTGAATTTATGGGTAATAGTAAAATACTGTAACTTGTGATATATATACATTATATGTTAAATAAAATATTCCTTGATATATGGATGATGTTAGAACAATTGGTTCTAACTCACATGATCTAATTAATGTATTTATTCTAAAAAATTAAAATAGTTTTATTTATTTAGTATAATAATAAACTAATGAATAAGATAATGAGAAAACTCCCCTCTCCCAACTATAAATACCACCCATCACCACCTCGTCTCCACACACCATCCAAGATTAAAAAAATCCCAAATTCTGCAAAATAATTTCCCCAATATTCTCTACCATGTCTGGAAGCTATTGGTATCATAAAATGACCAAAAACCATTTCCCTATGGTGTTATTAAAGAAGGATAAATTCATGAGATAAAGCCCTCTTTCATTTTCATTTAATTACTTTTCAAGTTATTTTATTATTCTATCCTCACCAAATCTCTCCCAAATAGTATAATAACTCCAATACCACACATATATTGGAATTTTATTATTATAATGTACTAGTACATAATTAAACCCTTTACCTATACCTTTTGTTCTGAAAATTAAAATGTCATTCATGAGGAATTAATTTATCACATACATGGATGAAAATGTTTCATTTTCAGTTAATACCTTCTAGGATGGGACTGAAAAAAATATCTGGATAAAAAAATATAATATATTTTTTACAACCTATTTAATTTTCTAGAATCAATATATATACATAATTCTTAATAAAAAACATTTTCATTTTCAGTGAATGCCACCCAAAAAAATCCAAATGATTATCACCAACATCTAATCTAAAGATCCAACATAACCAAAAATAACCAAAAGACTTATATGACCGTTTTAACTTCTAGATTTTCATTAATAACTTATAAATTAAACTATATATTTCAATTTCCATTTCACATACACTTACATACTCTTATACATGCAAATTGATTATGAAAACATAGAAAATGAGAACTCTCAAACAATGAAATTTTACACTGTAACTCATAAAAAATTCAATAAATGAAAATAATAGAATTTTAATAAATAATTTACATGTATAAATGGTTCTAGTTTTATTAGTTAATGAATCTAATTTTATTATTAATCACAATATGATCAAATATATAACCGTTCCAGACATAAGATAAGGGATTTTATCCAAACCTCCATTTTTTCCTTATAGTTACTCATTATATCTCTTTATCCCAATATAATGATTCTTTATTTTTTTATAATTATTATAATTTTTTATATGTTACAAATTCATATAACCATGTTATATCATCCCTATTATAGGGTTAATACATGTTATAGAAAGGTTCCATTTTCAATTATCTATGATAAGAAAGTTCAATTCAAGAGAAAATACCAATTTCAAAAATGCTTCCAAGTAGACTCAATAATATATTTTATAAAACCATTATTTTTAAAAAATCATTCATTTTATCATGAAAATCTATCTTGGTTCATTTCTAGTTTTCTCAAAATTAATATTCATTTTTCTCTTTAAATTATGTTTAATATTTTCCTTAAATCGTACTAACTTTTTTCTATTATATGGTTTTATAAACACACTTTTTACATATTTCTACATCAATTGAAAATAATGTATCATGATAAATTTCTATTTTACATAATAAATGTCAATTTATGTTTTAAAATCATTCATGAATAGGAAAATTTATGAGATTCTAATTTTTTCTCATGTGTCGTGATTTTTATACCCATTTCTTTCCATGGATAAACCTTGTATTTATTCTTTATGTGGAGTAATATTCATAAACATGTTTAAATGAGTTAAAATTGATATTTTTATAAGAAGTTTTTAATGTTTAGTCTCATGATAAATCATTTTCGGATAGGGAGTGAACAAATTCCATTATTGGACTTTGTCCCCCAGGTCTTGGTAGTTAGCCATGACTCATGATTATGTAAGGTTATATGTTGAATAAAAAATTTTGATTCCATAATTAATTTTTCCTATTTCATTAATTTTACTAATACATATGTTTTTTCATGTTCCATGCCTTTTATGTCATCATGTTATGTTTTCTAACCCATGTGTTATGCTAAATTATTGGTCTTATTTCTGTACTGGGAATTTGAAATCATCCATTTTGGTCATTTATTCCCCATGTTATCCTATGAATTTATAGAAGATAATAGAGGTTCGGAACTCATTATATATATTAAATAATATATTTTTCCATGTTGTTTAATAATGTATCTAATATTTCAAATTCACATGATTTTATGATCATCGTCTTATAAATTGATTTTTAATTATGCTTCATATAATGTAGTAATATTTATAAAAGGCTATGGTTGCTATATTATTTCATATGTTTGTTCAACAATTCTATCAATATGTAGAGTATGAATTCGGAGAGAATAATAATTTAATTAAAAGTAAGAATAATGGAAAATAAGAAGTATTTTCATTAATGAAGTTTTCCCGATTCATCAACATACCACATAAACGTATTTAAAATGATTTTAAAGGTTACATTCCCAAGAATAGTGATTTCTTAATTTATGAAAATTACCTTTTAGAGATGGATAGTAATGGTGTAGTCTGATGAATAGATACTATAGACCAGTATTGATTGTGTATACCCTTGTTTAAATCCATACAACACATGATTTATTCCAGAAATGCGTACTTTAGCATCGTAAGGTATTATGATGTATTAATAGTATTCCATATAAAAATATGGGAATAGATAAATTTTTACATATATATGATGGTCCATATAACGGATATGAGAAATAAATTATCAAGATATAATTTCATTATCTATCTTATTCATTGTTTGGATATGTTGGGAGCCAAGGGTTTAGTTGAGGAGGAAGAGAAAAATGTTGTCAATTGTAGTAGTTTTTTGAGTCAGTTTACATGTAAAAGGGTGATGTTTAATAGTATCCCATGTATTATAATATGGTTATATAAATATGATATGATTTATGTGTATTTAATCATGTGATTCAACCTTCTTGACCTAAGGATATGGGTGATCCTATATTGGATCTATATGAACTTGTAGTCTATTCTTCTGATAAGGATGACGATGAGGAAGAAGATGTAGCTAGAGAAAAAGTGTAAGTGGAAAATTTATTCATGTAATTGATTGTTCATCATGTGATCACGATACCATATGTTTTATGAGGATATTATATTCAATATTTTTATTTTCATGAAAGATGAAGTCTGCTTAGTGAAGGAGAAGGAGAAAAAACTAAAGGCTCGGGTGAGGAATTGGTTGATAGTTATTCTAAATGATCAAAAGAAGCATTTGATGTTTCAGATGAATCTAATGAATCTGAGAATGGATTAGGTGGTGGAACATCGGTCTCTAAAGTTCGTGATGTTGATGGTGATGCTGGAGAGGGAGAGTATTCTCATCACTGTCGAGGCACTTCTTCTTCAAGTATGAATAGTGATGATGTTATATTTTTTGAGGTTCATACTAATGTCATTACCTCTGATAGATATGATCCTAGAGATCCCATTTATGGGGTAGAATCCCTATGATATTATACAAATAAATATTTTCAGTGAAATTAACTGTCTATTTTAGCTACAACTGAGGATGATGAACCATCCAAAGCTGATCCAACTCCTTCTTTAAAGCTTCTAGGATTCTTCTACCCTTACTATGATGGTTAGGGTGCTGGTAGTGGTGATAAAGAAAAAAGTGTTAGTCTACATTGGAATAGTGGAAACACTATCCCTATTAATGGAAAAGATCATAAGGGAGATCTGTTAGAACATAAAGTTGAAGCTAGATATTTATAAGTTTTTCATTTAGGTGTTCTTTCCGCTTGATCTGGAAAATTATATGCTTATTCACCTATGGGGATTAAATTTCTTTTAACTTTTTCTCCCATATCATTAGAGTATGTCCTTAATAATGGTCTAAAATAATTTATGGTGATGATGATTTCATATATCAGTGGAATTCTTTGATCCATACCTCCAATAATGTCAATTTTGGGGAATCTAATACATGGTGGATTTTTGAGTTCGTTATCTCTTAATTTCACCCTAAAAAGATCTTGATGTTTAATGACTTAAATATTGGGAAATAATCGAAAATAATTGAGATAGAAGAAGTTACATGAATCATGAAAGATATTGGTGAATATTTTTTGTAGGATCTACATCACTTATAGAGAGGTTGGGAAATATAATTAAAATAGATTCATATTTCTACACTACTCTACCTCCATAATTTTATTTGATACAGAGATGATTGGAGATATATTATGGGAAATTTTGAATGTTGTCATGGGTAATCATCCTTCTTATCACCATGATGAGATTCTTCATCTGAAGGACTAATGTGATCATATCTATAAACCTGGTAGGAAATTCTTAAATGAATATGGGAGTGATAGAGAGACTATTAGTAATGCTGTTAAGTATTATTATTCCTGGATTTGTCCAAGTAATAAGGACAATTCTAATTTTACATTTCATTCCCAAACTATAAGGATACATCCTGTAACAATGGACTTCGAGGAACATTTGATTAAGCTCAATGATTTTCCCTATAATCAAAATTTTTATGGATGATAAAAATAATTTTAAAGCCAATATAGTGCAGTGGAAATAAAATTTCAAAATTTTTATTTTGATGACGACATTTTTCTATGCCTCTGGATCTACCGTGGTGGTAACTGATGGTATACCAATTTATGGTTTTACTTATTTAACATCATCTTCACTTATTCCCCCATCATTTCAAACATTTTACAGGAATCCAATTTAAGAATTTTGGCATCTCAGGAATTTCATTATTCATTAGATTCCATACACCAACTCTTCAACCTTAGCCTCCACCTATATGCGTCTAGTTTTTAATAATGTAAAAGATCAAATGGACCATTCATCTCTTCAGGATGAGAGTGGTTCAAATTCAGATTAGTTTTTGACAAGAATTTTATTTACCGTTAAAAGACATTTTGGAATATAATAATTATCTTTAATATCTAATGACAACTATAAATTGTTTATCATTATTTATTTATCTTGTATTTATTTATTTTTCCTTATCATTTTGATAATCCCAAATGGTGGAGTATTCATTAAGGGAATTTAAGATCTTAATTCCATTTTATGTGTGTCTAATTCAGTATCTCACACTAGTAATTTCACAAGTTAAGGAGAACATTACATATATTTATCCAGACATACAAATTTTATATAAATGGTTATAAAATTATACTATTTTTTGTAATCAAAATGGGGAGATAATTTTCACATACTAATATTAATGATCACAAATAAAAATTATTATGTTTTTAATAAGATCACTTTTTTATTATAGTAAATATTTTTATGTGTAATAATGTGATCAGACATGGTTAAATGATGATATAATGATAGTTGAAAATGATATACCACATTGTATGATGATCACCCATTAGTGCAACTATATCTATTGCTGGAGTACATATACATCTAGTTCAGGACATATCTACCACTAAATATCTACCACTAAGAAATATACCACTGATAAACTACCACTATCATATATACTACTGAGGATATACCGCTGATAGATCTCTCCCAGGAGAAATAACACTGACATATGTCCCTATAAAGATCTATTTCTTAAATATCATCCACAGACTACTATACCATTAGAGATAATCTACCATTTTATCATTCAACTACTAGAGTTGGTCTACAACAAGAGTTCATCTACCACTAGGTAGATCTACCATTACACTAGTTATACCGCAAGAGTGTTACCATTTTTTCCAATATACATAATTCAAATTTATTTTCCTATGACAACTAGTTTATAAAATTAAATTCATTCATGAAACATGTGTATTTAAGTATAATTATTCTTCCACCACTCCAAAAAAGCATTGAAGAAATAGATATACCTTCTTGATTTTTTTCCCAATATAATGATCCACTAACTGTGTAATATTCTTAAATAGTTAATTTGTTCTAGAATAATATATATTCTAAATAACACTTTTATATACATGTGTATAATATATATATACGTTAGAGTGATACATCCATAGGGATTACAACCTTCCCTTGCTGAATAACCATTTTAAATTTATAGACAAAAGAAGAAGGAATTATCTAACATCAATGATACTCTATATTCTTGAAATTTCAAAGAAACTAGTTTGAGCTCCATCAAAGTTAAATTTATAGAATCAGAACAATTAAAAAACATAGATCAAGCTACAAAAAACGTTCTATCAATATACCTCTTTCTTTTTCTATTTTATTCTTTACTTATGAGAATATTGTTTTTTATTTTATATATCTATACATGTTTTCTCATGGGAGTAAATAGGAGTGTTATTGAAGAATAATATCAAACTCTTTTATTCCATTCCTATGAATAATTTTAGAAGAGGTATTTTGATACCCGGTAACATTTTCTTCCCACTTATAACTGTGGATGAGGATTTGATCATGGATGGCCCTATGTGTTGATGATTTGAAAACCCGATCTACATTTTGGATCATGATTATTATTTATATAATTTTTTCTGAGGAAGGTGATTTCCATGTGGATAAGATTAAGTATCAATATGACATTGAACCCCATATTTAATTACACTATATATTTTATATGTTTTGATTTATATATTTCATGTTTTGAACTGTACCTAAAATAAAATTTAGTTAAAAAATCATCAAAAAATATTTTCAATCAATTTATATATAAGGTTTTGGATTTGGAAATTTGGATACAAAAGTTAAAATGATTTCCAATATTATTTTAGCATAGAGTTATATTAAGAATGTGAAATTATTTTAAAGATGAAATTATAATATTTCTATTATTTTGATTCATGGGTGGTTATTATAAATTTGGGGGAATATTTATTAAACTGTTTTTCAAAAGAAATTTTATTCTAGAACTCAAATTAACCCCCTCTTTCCTTAGTCGTTGTGACTAACAAATAATTTTTTTAAGAAGACTGATAAATTTTTCAACAGAATTCGTATAGATTTAGAAAAATTTAATCAATTTCCCAATCAAAATCTTTTTTCTTATTTTAGTGGATATATTCTATATTGGCCTCACCAATTAGCACAAAACCATAATAGAACAATATTCTGGTGGTGATTTCCTAGATTTCACAGTTGATTATTTGATTTTTTATTTCCAAAAAACCTCAAAGTTTTCAATATAATTACATTCTACGGAGAAATATATATCTGAATCATGTCATTAGGCTATTAAAGTTTGTATTTATAATAAGGACAACTCAATTAGGTAACAGTGAAACCATTTTAAAATTTCCATTAATACAATAAACTGAAATCTTTGTTTTTATCCACCCATTCATGAGGTTGAATGTTCAAATTATGAAGACCTTTGGGGTAGAAGTCAGAGTAGTAATGACATATTCTCAAACACATATAACTATATCTATATAAATCACCCGAACTAATCATAGATATAATAACACATTTTATGATAATATAATTTCCATGGATTCCCACCATACACAACACTATGATTTTAAAATCAATATAATACTAACTCCATGAATTTTAATAACATTCTATAAATAATGTTATAGAAATTGTGGGAAAAATTTAATTATTTTGAAACTAAAAAAAATTATAGGATCCACAAATATGATTTATAAATGGTCCATCTAGCTATGTATTTTAGATCTAGTGATAAGGGTACGTTTCGAAGCATATTAAAATATATCCAAAAGAAAATATGATTTCTTCTAACCATAATAAGATGTTTCAAAACTAAAGAGTATTTTAGGGTATACAACAATGAATATGAAAGAAAAGATCTATGTGATGGTTATAAAAATTGAATACAATAAATCTTTAAAAGTTTGAAGAAAGTTCCCAAATGATGTAAACGATTAAAATTTAGTTGAAAATGATAATTAACAAAATAAAAAAATGAAAATTAACCATCAAATGGAATAAATATGTTGGGGTGGATGACAAATTATTAAATCAACCAATTTTAGAAAAATGATCACATAAAATACCCTTTCCTCAAAGGGACATAATGAAAATTATGAACATAATTACCTAAAATTCTATGAAATACTCAATTGTATCACATAAACATTCTCTTTGTGTAATCTATAAAAAAATCCAATCATATGTTCAGTTTATTAAAATATTTATAGAAAATAAAAATAAATTATAGGAGTTACTTACTATTAATTTGACTAGTAATGCTAGTGTAAAAACACAATTTTCCTAAAAAATGATATTATCTAGAATTATTGTTATTCCTAGTATAATTGGAGAAAATGAGGAGAGAAATTAATTTCATAACAAATGAACTAGTGTCAATATTATGTTGTACTCATTATTTTTACAACTAGGTCTATGAGAGATGATAGCCTATTTTATTTTTTCTATTGTCAGATGATAGAACAATTAGTCAATCCATTTGAATTGGGTTTGAAATATTAGTCAATATAGGGAACCTCAAATCTACCCACTATATGTTTAGTGCAATAAATTGACTACGACAATAAGGTTACAATTATTCTAGGTATGATATAACATTCTACTATGGTTTTCTATTATACATGATACGAAGTGTTTGATTATTTTCCATAATAGTGAAAATAAAGAAGAATTAAATGCCTTAGAAAATAAATTGTAGTTGTAAGCTATTATATTATTTATATGGTTGAATAGGACATAATATTTTAGATAAAGAAGAATAACCTTGACTATTTTGAGGAAATTATATAAGGATCAGATGATTAACACGTTAAAGATTATTCTATTGAATAATAATCCACAAATGAACTTTAAATAATTATAATAAATGAAAATATAATTAGGGAAATTATTTATAATGTTCAAGACATTTTACAAAAAAAAACTCTTTTTTAATAATGATTTTCATTCTTTTAGTCATTACTCACGACCCTCTCTTTATGTGAGTTCTACCTCCCTTAATAATTTTTTGGTTCTAGATCATTTTATGAAATATTAGTCTATTTTGATAATTTTTATTGAAAATTAGTGTTTCATAGATGAAAAAATTCCATATTTAAAAATTCCCCTATAATATTTTTAAAAATAATCTTAAATCTTTTTAGGGTTCTAAATGTGATAATGTGGAAAACTTTATTGAGAAAGAAAATCATACTATATTTATTATGTTTGTCTATTTATAAGATGATTTTTCTGTCTCAAGATTAATAAATCCCCTGTTGTGCATGATAATTTTATACCCAATACAAATAAAAATTTAAACTATGAGATTGATCCTTTGGGAGATAATGAAAAGTTTTCAACAGTTCATGCACTAGTTTGTGATATTTTTATAACCATAATTATAGGAGAAATTATGAAATTACAGTTAAACATATTGATGATTTTTATAGGATTATGCCTATTATATATATATATATATATATTTAATCTGATAGATTTTGGTAAATTAAAAATTTGAAGGAATAAATATTAGTCCAAAGAAGTTAGATGATTTCATGAATAATATAACTGTAATTGGTGTTCTATAAATTTTGAGACATAAAGATAAAGATTCAATATAAAACAGTGATATAAAAATCATTGAAACATAATTCACAATAATTGATCAAGGATATATTTTTGGGACAATTATTAGATGAATAAATTATTATATGTGTTATATAGGAGGGAAACCCTGGGTTATTAATGTTTTGTGAGTTGTTTTTATTTTATATGAAACCCCGTTATATAAATTTTTTTCATTCCCATCCTTGTTTTTCAAAGAAAAAATATCATTTTAAACCCTTCCCCCAATTTTAATTAAACCATTAATGGCTGGAAGTTTCATTGTTACATTATATCCATTTTACATAGTTTCATTTTTTTAATGACTGAATTTAATAATTTACCTGTCATTCTCTTTTAGGTACTTGAATGGGAGACACCAAGATGATTTTTAAGTGTCTGAGGGGATGATATTTTTGAATTTTTCATTCCTCATAGATTATCTCATTCTAGTTTAAACATTGAAACACTCTCCAAAAAGATTATTTAATACTTCTATATGATTAATTTTTAAGACATATTCATAATTAAGAATAATTTTTCAGGTAATGTAATTTTTAATTATTTTGGAAATAAAATTAGGATTCTTCTATTTGAATTACTAGCTGTTAATATTGACTTAGTATTTTCATTTTGAAAATAATTTTTATATGGAATTGGAATCATTATTAACACTATATAAATTTATATTTACTATTTTGAAAAAAATATAAAACCTTTTTTAAAATTAAACTACTTTATGGAAGCACAAATTAACAAGCTATTGTTTTTTGAAATTTAAGGAAATTTATTTTTTATTTCACTATATTAATGGATTTAAATTAAAAATATTTGTGAAAATTGTATAAAATGAAGAAAAATTTTATTCTATGAATTATTATGACTGTACCACTTGTTTTAGAAAATAATAATTATAACGATTTTGAACTAGTATTTTTTGATTACTTTCATTGCTGAAAATGTTCAAAATTAGGGATACTACTATGTATTACTCGTGGAGGAGTAGACTATTTTGTTATAAAACATTTTTATGAAAATCATGTCAATATACTCTCACATGGGATGATAATTTACTATTTTAAATGATCATCTTTTAGTGTCATTATTTTATCTTGAATTTAATGATCGTTTTGATATTTTGATTGGTTAATCATATCTATTTATCTGTGTATTTAATCAAGTAAAATTACTTCATTGATATATTTTAAAAATATAATTTTTCATGGAGTAATTTAAAAATTTTCTATAAAATTTATTAATTTGATTTAAACTAATAATCCTTACATTAATATTGGTTTGAAATTCACTCCTAATTATAGTATGATCATTTTATTTTAGAGGAAAAATTGTGGCATGATTTATTTATGCCTCTTCAAATTATTCATCTCATTCATTTATTAATTAGTTTCTAATTATTCTATATATAATTTTTATTTTTTTTCACCATGGAGATAAAATAGTATTTTTGTAATAACATTTGAATTCAACATGAGGTTAGTCTAAATAATTAAACAAATCAAATTTGATAATGTATATAAAACATGAAACCAATATTTTTCTGGAATAAATTATTTTTGATAAGAAAAGCACTCATTTTTACATGAGAGGGTTCACGGGGAACACATTTTAGACAATGTTTTCATATATTGAAATAATAATTCATTATTTTTTGAGATTATTCTACTAGAACAAAATCTGCTGAATTTATTTCTTGATGATATGAAATGTTTTTTGTTTGGAGGAATTTTATGTTTCTTGACTTCAAAAAACACCACTACATATTTTTTCATGATATTATACTATTTTAGGATTTAAATGTTTCTTTTTTAGAAATTTATCCAATTAACATAATTTTTTAATAAAAAATATATTTATATGAATATTTGAATCAAAATGAATTTTTTTTATTAATGGTTAAATGTTATTTGTAACTATTTTCATATATTTTTGAACAATTGTTTTATATTTTTAATTCAATTTTTTAGATTTCTATATTTTTTTATCACTAATATCAATTTCTGAAATATATATTTTATTGTGAATTTTTTAATTTATTGATTTTTACAATTTATATATTTATTTATTACTAATATCAGTTATTGAAATAAATATTATTATGAATTTTATAATTTCATGGTTTATATTTTTTTTTTCATTGAATATATAAATTTTTATATTTTTTATTCTATTTTATAGGTATTTTTTATGAGGATGACGATCATTTCCATATGTATTCTTTGGTGATATATTAATGAAAATCACATCCTTTGCAAGGATGATTTTACATTGTGTGTAAGATTTATTTTTCATTGATTATATGATTTTAATTTTGTTTATAAGGATACTCCCAATTCTCTACAAGAATCAAATATAATCCTATTAGGATTGATCAACCTATAAGGATCATTCCATAAAACGATAACCAATGTAAGCATATTGAATTCCTAATAAAAATGTATAAAGGATTAATTAGTTCATAAGGATAAACACTTCTTGAAAAATCATGTTTTCTTTTCTCAAGGGATTCAAATAACCCATGTTCTATTTTTCATTAATGAACTTGAGAATGTAAGAGGGGACCGAAAATTTAGAGTTTTATGAAGATAATAATGTGAGATACTAAATAATGATGATTAATCAAAATATAATAAGAATCACAAACACTTGATATCTTAACATTTTAAATGGATATTAGTTAGAGTAAATGGTTGAAGGCAATTATAATGACATGTGGCATGTTTTCGTAGAGACTCAATCAAGGGTGATGACTGTGAGATCAATACTAAGAGTTGGCATGTATTTTCATTTTAAAACCACAACATAAATATAGCAGAGATTGTATTTGTGGGGATTTATTGGCAGATAGATTTGCTAGAGCGCATGATAGAGAAGTACTGGACCATAGGTAAGGAATATCTCTCGATTAAAATATACCAAAGGGAGTTTGATATAAATAGAGTGGAAATATTTATACAGAAGATCTATTAAAATTTTCTAATTTTTGATTTTATTTCTATGATTATTATAGATACAAATATTAAATATCATTTCTATCTCTATAAATAAGTTGAACCAAACTCATTTTGGGTATTGGAATGAATTGAATTGACCTTTCCAATTATTTTTTGGGTTTTAATCAGGGAGTTTTTTCCTTTTGGGAACTTATTTACCACCCTCATTTCTACTTTATCTAATTTATTGAAAAAATAAATTAGTTATATATAGTTTCTTGGAAGAGGGAAATTAATTAATAGAAACTAAAACTGAAAAAAAATCATTGTGTTTAGCCAAGAGTTCAAAAATGTGTTTTTCTCTTAAATGTCTCACAATCAATTATTCATGACCATTATATATAAAGTGCTTCATTAACCAATTATTGAAGAGATGTGTATATATATCTCATGGACATTCATTTAAATTTCATCAATTGGAAAAGGATAATGTTCATTTTCTCTATAAAGAATCATTTAAATATTGAGTGATTAATTGAGATATTGGAAATTAAATGAGTTAATTTGGAAATACTTATCACCAAATGGTATTTAGGTGTTTTAAGTTACTATTTTAATAGATCTTTAGCACCATTACACTTAATTTTGATGTAATAGTTGAGATCTTTTTTTTTTCAATTCAACATTTTTCCCTACAATATATTCATTGTTCAATTTTTACTTCCTTTTCCTTTTTTTCATATAAATTTGGAACTTTATACATTATTCCATAACAATCCTTCATACATTATTCTATTTAGTTTATTTTTTATTATTTTTCAGTTCATTAAAATTAACACAATATTTTTTTTATTTCTGTTTGACCCTCATCACAACTATCTTGTAGTTAGAAGGTTTATAATGTATATTTCTGATATTATACATTGAAAAACATTCACTTACATGGTGATTCATCATTGATGGTATGTTAAAAATTCAAATGGAGTCTATCGAAACCCCCTTATATTATTTCCTTAAAAACTTATATATTTTCATAAATTTATGTAGTAACGATAAAATAAAATAAAATTTTTTGAAATTAAAATTAAAAAATCTGAAAAATATAAGACATAAATTACCAAAAAAGTTCATTAAATAAATTCTTAAAATGGGGTAAAATATTCTCATAACCACTCCACTTTTCAACCAAAAAAATTTTGGGTAAAAGTTTAAGAGAATAGAAATGAAAACATTAACATACCTTAATTATAGTGGTTAGTGATCATGAAACTATTTAATAAGGTTCCTATAGAATAAAATCCATGAGAAATTAATAACCACTTAGTAACACCATATAAATCCATAAATATGACTAAATGATTCTATGTAAAAAACCTATATCAAAGTGTACATGGCCTGGGGAAAATGGGGACCTATCATAGGACTCCCCTCAATTTATAATTTATCTAAAATGGTAAAACAAAGAAACAACACCTTTTCACCATCCTCAAATAGCCATATAAAAAAGAGTCTAAATTCCTCTGGGAAGGAAAATACAAACATACTACTATATGTCCCAAATTTAGTACTGATTCTATCTCAAAAGGATTAGAAATAGACTACAAACAAGTATCTAAAGAAGGAAATGGGCCAGAACATTGGTTGGAAAAACTAAATATAAGTGTGAAAAAGTGTCACTTACCTAGAACATAGTCCCATGTTGATCCCTTATGACAAAATACAAAACACTGACCAATAGATAATCTCCAAGGGTAAATAACCCATCATAATCAACTAAACATACAAACAAGACTTCCACCATGTACAACATAGTTGGAACAAACAACGAGATATCCCAAAAATCATTAATACACCTAACTATCATGAATTATTAGGGAACCATGACCAATAAAAACAATGACCCAAAATACTATAATCTATTTAGAAGAACCACAAATAAACATACAAATAGAATGATTGGAAAAATTACATGAAAATATAGATCTATAAAAAAGATAAGTATCCATCTTATATCATGAATCAACATGAATAATTTTCTAATTATTAGTCAACTTATAATATTTATCAATTTCGTCAAATTGGTTACATCTAATTTATAATCTTGGATCTTTCACATAAGATGGATTATAATGATTAGGATCTTTACACTAGAAACACATAAAAGTTATTTTCATTAAAGGGGTGAAATAATAGTGAGAAAATTAGCGCTAATAATCCCAACCAGTTGAGTCATTCTCTTTTATCTTCTATATCCCATTAGATGAATGGTTTTTATTCAAATCAACTGGATCCATTGATCCAGTCACTTATAGATTCCCTATATCATTATCTTCCACTAACATGAAAATCCCATCATTTTCCTTATAGGATACAAGGTTGTATTTGAAAATAGTGAGTTTTTGGTCTAGGATAAGGATTCAATTAAAGAATTAATATTTTAGAGAACCATTGCTATGTAGATCATGAGAAAAAAACACTAGCTTTAAGAAATTATTGAAATACTCCATTACCAACTACTATCCTAGATAAAGTACCTTAAACTTCTTGGCCTTATCTACTATTATATTCTAGGGATAATATTATTAAATTAATATAGTCTCAAAAAAATCCAAAGACATGTGTTCTTGAAACTGAGAGGAAACCAAGGTCTCCAACCACAGTCAAATTGTTCCCTCAAACTATTTCAAAATTACTCTCATATTTGAATCATGAGGACATTCTTGAGTACTAAATATACATAAAATCCTATCTATACGAATAAATACCTAAATAGGACATTTATTACCATTGAATGAGGATATATAATATCTAATAAGTCTTTGATGGGGTCCAACAGTTATGAAGATCCCTCATCTAACACTCACTAATGAGTTAGTGAAAAGTCAAAAAATATAGGAACCACTCCAATGAAATGAGAGTAATCACCCCTAGGAATAGAATTTTCACTCTTATATGAATACTCTATCGGTGGAATAACGTATATAGAACAAATAATTACCCTAATTCATTCAAATTTATCAAATAATATTAATTAACCCCATATAAATCAACACAGTCAAATGTTTTCATTTTAAATTATATGAATTCAATAAATATTTGAAAAATATTTCTTTAAATAATTCCCACATTGAAAATAGAAATCCCACTTACAAAATTTTACTCTCATTTCAAACCTCATATAATCCCAAATAAAAAATCCTTTATAAAATAAAAATCCAATTTATTAAATCTATGCTTTCTTGGAGTCCATAAAACTATCTTATCTTATAAAACCTCAAATTCATCTTATTAATATGAAACCCACATGCATTATTAAATAATTAAAAATTTTCATTCCAATTTCTAAACCTGATAAAACATACTACCATTCCAATTAAATAAATCTGATGAGGGTTGGTAACTTTTCAAAATCATGTTCAATAATATCATTTCCACACCAAACATGTTTTATAGTCATAAAATATACTTGAATGGATGAAAAGTAACAAAAAATAGTAAACATAAATCAAGGAAACATATGATGAAGTCAATTCAATTACGAATATAAACATATATAACCTCAAATTTAGATGTCAAGGGGGGGGGATTTGAAATTCATGGGAGAACTAAGGTATCACATTATTTTGACATATTGGCTAAAAAAACATGCATCAACTATGTGACAACCCCTATAATGATTTCTCTAACCATCCACAGGGTCTCCACATGGTTTATAGACTATGAAATCTAATTATTAAAAACTATTTCATTATCTATCCAGTTTCATTCCAAAAGATCATGAAGAATCCCAAAATAAGTAATAGACTCAATAGGGATCAAAATAAACTCATTCCTCATAAACACTCATTTGAACAATACAAATATACTCAAATTTAGGACTAAAATTATAAACACCTATATAAACTCATGATTTAGCTCAAAAGGTGGTAATAATTAATATGGTCATGATAAACATGTTGAGTTTCACTATATCAATTCTAAATACAACCAATATGCACCCAAAATATTGAAGGGGACTACGATAACATTTTGTAATATGCCAACTTGTGTAGCAATAAATCGGTGCCCATACCTATCTTCCATAAGGACTAAATATCATTTTTGGAAACCATGGGATGGGGAAACCACAAAGGTATAAATACAAAAAAAGGGAATGATTTCAACCTAAAAATTTGAAAACAACACAATATATTAATCTCATAAATCCAACATGAAACATCTATATATTATACTCACATCCATAAAAATAAAAAATATATGTAATAAAAACAACCAATCACTATATATTTTGTATAAATATATAAAATAACTCATAAATAAATCCATAAAATGAAACAAATCATAGAGAAATATAAAAAATCATAGATATAAAATCAATCAATGAGAGGAATCAAGGGTGACACGGTTGACACATAACATCATCAGAGAAAAAATTATTCCAAACCTGAAAAAATTGATCCACTATCTGTGAACCACCTTAACTCATCCGATACCAAATAATATTCATTAGACCAACCAGAGAATCCATAAAGGAATATATCCTAACCTAAGTATCTTATTAAAGACATAAAATCATTAATCACCTACATGTATATATATGGTGTGAAAAAAATTAGATAAGTAGAAACCCATTAATATGATTTTTAGTTCCATTCAAAAGAAAATTCATTTATTATAGTTTAGAATTATTAGTAGAAAATAAATTTTAACCTATAAATATAATTTAAAACCAATACCATGATTAAATCAATTTAATATAACAACCCCTTTTTAAAAAATGAGTATATAAAAAATCTTTTTACCACAAAAGTTGTTAACATTATATTTTATTCCATATGGTTTTGAAAAACAAAAAAAAACATTTTATTTTCATAAATATAGTTATGTAAATCAAAACTTATTTATTTATTTTGAAACAATTGATTTTAAATACCATTTTAGTATTTTTTGATAACCCATTTAAAATATAAGATAAAAAGTACAATACAATGAGACAATATATAATTATCGAAGTAAAAGTAAATAAACAACAAAAACCAAAACTTTATTCTGCACATGTTAATATAATTAGGGAATAAAATAAATAATTACATAATCATATATGTAATTATATTACAAAAACTAGTGATCTTTCTCAACTAACTAGGTTCAAAGGTGATATGAGTATAGATAGAAATATTACACGAGTCTAAAAAATGACCAAAATTTTGTCCAAAACCAAACCACAAGAGATCAAATTCTCCCACACAAGACTCATCAAGAGAAATCCCCAATCATGGGAATTTATGACAACATGGAGACACTAGTTAATGTGTGAGTTAAACTAATGTAGCAAAAATTTGAACCACTACTCTAGTTCCTTGGGTTCCAATGAAATTAATCAATTAAAAGAGATGAAATAATACATCTATCAACAATTTGTAAAATCATAGACATAAAATTAACCAAACTTATAACACCCTCACAAGAAAAAACCCCATTTAAAATCATTAATACAATAATAATAAACAATTATTCTCTTTAGGGAATTTATCTATATCAAATGAAACTAAACAAAGTAGATAAATAGGGATTCTTTAGGCCCATAAAATAATAATTTAAAAATTACCAAATTGGAAGTTACCAGAATAGACTTAAAATAAATATATATTTTTAAATAACATTAAATCAATTTTTGAAATATAATTTTGAAACAATTAATGTTAAACAACTCTTTTGTTCATTTAAATATTCAATTATGTTTCTCTTTAAAACCGTTAAAAAATAAAAATCACATACTTTTCTCTTTAAAACAATAGTTTACACATTCCAATACCCAAATAGGTTCAAATGAATTTAATAATCATATTTATTCCAAAATATAAATTGTTTTTAAATCATAAAAAACATGTCACATAAACAATCCCTAATAAATTATAAAACCATTTAGCAACATCTATTTGATCTGGGGAATCTTTTGAATCATTCTAAATATTCCATAAGACTAGATCATATATGGTTTAGTTAACAAAATATGGTTTTAAAGAACACTAGAACACAATTATACTCTAATTATTGTTAACCCACATGAACAACAACCTCAATCCTAGTGAAACCTAGTCGAAACAAGTTTTTATCCATGGTGAATACACCAAAAAATTAATAAAAATCATTTATGATACTTGGAAAGAAAAACATCTTAGATTTATGTAACCCAAAACTATAAATACAATCCATAAAGAAAAGAGGGGTTTTATAGGAATGGTAAACATTAATAAAAATTGAACAACATAGAGGAAATACATGTTATCATTAAATTATAGTGTGGTAAAACATGAGACTCATCGATAAATCCAAGGTTTAGATGGTCGAAATTAATTGGATATGGAGGAAAATGTCTCTATGAGAACACAATAGGTTGTTAGAGTAAAATATGAGTAGTGTGGAGGGTTAAAATCTTAAATTAAAATGCATGTCGAATCATATTTTTACATTTTTAATAAATTTAATAATCTCAAGTGGTAACCATGTATCTATAGAAAACTATTTATTATTCTAAATTTGACATCCAAAGGAATTGGAATGTAAATTACCATAAAATCACTATAAATAAATAAAATCTGTCACAAGGTGGTCTCTCAATGGTTTATCTTCATATGTCATAAATCATTTTCAAATTTTTCACTTAAATTAAATGAATTTGTATGATCATTAATTTGGAATATATTTCTAGTAGTTATTTTAAATTTAATGATGGTTATTATATATTTTATTACTCAAAGAATACATAATTGTTTCATAAAAATAACTATATTTTAATTATCTTAGAGTTTGATAAAACATTGTGGATTTAGATTCATCCCTTGTATAAACAGAACATCTTTTGAGTTCATGTTTTTTATTTCTATTTTTTTAATTCAAACTCATTTTATTTTTTTGAGAAAAAACAAATATCAAAAGTCACTAACCCTCTTTCATGATTTATAATGTTCTTTGATATTTTAATTTCTGTATTAATATATGAGGAACATCCACTTTAAGAATCCATGACTTCTATATCTCATAAGACATCAATAAAATTTTGGAAAAATTGATTTTAACCAAAATTTATTGGATTACATTACCTTGGACAGTAAACGAATTCTCTTCAAGATGGCCATTAATATAATAATCATTGATGTTACCCTACTAATCACATCTAACAAAAGTTTCTTCTATGAAATGAAACTAGTTTTTTTACTGGTAGAAATTATGATTTTTTTCACAGCCTTCTTCCTTTGAGAATCTCTTTTTATATTCTCAAATAGCCTCTCGATGGTTTATTTCACTTCATTAGTTGTAACTTATTAGACTAATATGATTAGGGCTTCAATTTAAACACACTATAATACTATTAGTATTCAATAAACCTTTATATTATATAGTAATTATAATTTTATATAGAACACCATATCTACTAAACATAGACAGAATTTTCTTGTATTTACCTTGGGGTGAAATGTAATTATAAGATATTATTCCCTTTTAGGGATTTGGAAAAGTCTTTCTCATTAATATCCTTATAGAAAAAATGTTTTGAAATTGAATTTTAATATTAACTATTATAAATCATAGGTTTATTTTGAGATTTTTTACATAGATTTTGGACCCAATCTGTAAATCTCTATAACTTTACAACCATTGATTATTCAAATTTTATTTTTATGGACTTTGGATTATATGTATTTAATTCTTGAATTCTATTTTAACATTAATATACATTAATTGTGTCTTCCCTATCTAGTCTTTCCAAAATGATATTTTTTAATCAAAAACATTTATGATTTCCCCATGATCAACAAAATTTGGAACGATTCTATAGATTTTATAAATATATGATTTTTTGGTATTAATATACCCCTATCTTCATTAAGTATGATTTTAATTTTATTTCTTCAACATCCTATTCAATTTCATTATTTTTCTCTACTACAGTTACTCCTATAGTTCAACCCTCAACAGTTTCTCAATATATATTTGGTTTTTCATCATAGAATGAGGTCTCTACACATATTCCAATTTGATCCATGATGTTTTGGAAATTTTCAATAGATTCAACATATTAATGGATTCTAGGTGAAGATTTATCATCATACTATTTTTTTATTAGACTAATTATTATTTATATTTAAAGTTATTCCTTATCTCACCATGGTTGTTTATATGTTTGAAATTATAACCCATTTATTTTTTAAGGATTATCATATTTTTCTTCTATATCATATTCTTTACACTACTTTTTTGTATAATTTATACAAAAGTGGTCAAAGACACCAAATTTATAACTTCTTTTTTAGAGATTTATTTTATAATTATTCATCATATTTTTATATTTTAGATATTAAATCAATAATTATCTTTTTGTACTTATTATCTGAATTATTATTTTATTCACATTAATCTTCATATTTATCTACTCTAATATTTAGTTCTCTCTTAATCTTATATTTGATTTTCCCCTTGAAATTATTTTTGAATGGTAGAATTTTTCTCATTTAATAAGAAATATTAAATTAATATAATTCATCAAGGATAATATCACATCCATCTTTTAATTCTAAAAATATTGGATAAAATATGTCTGCAAAATTTATTTTCAAAATTTTAAAAAATATGGAATGATGTGGATTTTATCCATACTAATAATATTTATAAAACATTCATAGACTATTGAAAATTTACCAAGAAATCTCTCTTAATTAATAATATTTACATCCTAGAATATTCTTGTGTATTTTTTAATTGTGTCTTATTTATATTTAATATTTTATATATAACTACCCCTTAGCTTGTCGTTGATACTTCAGTTGTTTGGGACACAATATTTTTTTTGTAATCCATATTTAATAGTGAAATGTCAATGGAATTTTAATCATTTACATCATTTTATAAATATTCCTTATCATATAACATGAATATATATTCCTCTAAAAATGGGAAAATCCCACTATTTCTTTATCATGAAATTCCAATATAAGATATTAAATATAAATAAATATCATTTTAAAATGGCTCGACTTATTTTTATCCCATAAAAATATGTGATACCCATGGTATTAATAAATTATTCAGTATTCATTCCTAGTTACTATTGGATCCAATATAGGGAACCCATGTTATCATTGATACACATTATTATTCCTAAATAGTGTGTTATACCGTTGTTGTTTAAGGATTAATTAGTCATCAAACCATGTAAATATTCAACGTTAGAAATAAACCCTTACAATCAGTTATGAAATTGTACAATAAATATATATGTCTCTACATTATTCAAATGTAGTACAAAGTAAATATCATGTCACATAAAAAAAATTCCAAGGTTCAATCATAGTGTGGGGTCCAACTAATTTTTGTGATTGGTTTCTCACCGATATTGATTGATTTTAAACTATAATCAGAAAAACATAGTGGGAATCTTCTCAAAACCATAAATAATCAAATTTTAATGTATCTAATGTATATGATTCCTAGTATCCCACTGGTTTCATAGACTCATTATATTAGTTGCAATAAATAAAAAATAGAAAAATAATGATCACTTGCGACTCTAGGTTTCCAAATAATCTATTAACTATGATCTTAATCTTTAAGAATTCAAGGTGACGATAGTAAAATCTAATCACTTATTCATGATATTTGAAATCGTTGAATCATTAGGATTGATAGGGTTTCTTCACAATTCAAAATGTATAATTATAATATTTATCTATTTATCACTTCAATACAATGGTTTGACTTGCTTCAACTTTATCATCTTATGAATATTTAATTAGTAGTTCCCAATCAATTTCTACTTATCTATTTTATTATTTTATATACAAAAAATTATGTGAAAATTATTTCAATATTCAAAAATGGAAATACTCCATGATCTTAAGAATATTGATATTATTCTTAATAGTTATCAATTAATCTTCTATCTTAACCACTATAATGAATTGAAAATATTTTAATTTGAAATTACAAAGAATATAGTTGCAAAATATTATATATAGTATTAATTAAAATAATTTTCAGAATAACACCAATAAACTAGGATTATGATATTTTAATTCTAGTATAGAATAACATAATCTAATTTGTAAGAATATTATGAATAGTGATATTGGGATATAATATTCTTCAATTCCCAACTTCTAAAATTCTAGGCCATTATCATTTTCAGAATGAAGCACATAATGAATCATATAGTATATGAAATTTCAAAAATTATGATATATAATCATTATATAATATTAAATGAATATAACATTATTTATATGAGCATAATATATTTTCAATTTCCTAATTGTTTTCCTTTACATAATAGTTGACGACTCTTGTAGTACACTGATTAATTTTAAAAAATCATAATAGTCTTCACAAAACAATGGATGAATGAATCCCTTTTATAATATTTAGTTAACCGATAATGCCAACATAAAATGGATTACTCTTATTGAATGAACGGTGACTCTTAAAATGATTCCAATAGATCTTATAGTAATACACCTAACTCTTATAGAATGTTTATAAAACTATTATTTATTCTCATTGAATCTTATGGAATTATCATTTCATTGATAATTCTATATTCCGGAGATATAATCACTCTTATATATTTTACATTGATTTTTTTGATCCTTAGGCGTCTTCAATTTTTTTCTAAATATTACAATGAACCAGTTCCAAAATTTATATAAGGGGGTTATAATTAGAAAATTTCAACTGATATGTAATATTATGAACTTTTTTTTTCTAAAGACAACTTTAACCAACTCATTAAATTTTTCCCAATTTATAAACATTCTTAATCACCCTGTAATTATGCTTACTCATGGTTGGAAATAAGTACAACAATCTCGAACAATTCCATTAGGTACTTCAAGATCACATTAAACCTAATAACTTACATTTTATTGCACATGGGTTACAAGGACAAACACAACTAATTGGGATTTATTTCTAGTGGATAATATAGAAATGGAAAATATAATTACATTCCATGGATATATAAATTTATTTTTTATAGTGATACTTGGATGTTGTTCTGTTCTTATTTGGTTTATGGGTATAAAAAAGAGTTCTCCATTGAAGAATAATTCTATATTTAACATTCTTTTTTCCATATTAAATGGTTTTAGTTGTTGATAAAAATAATCATACAATATAATTAGTCAATGATTCAACCTCCCCTCATTTAATACTCAGTGTGAGACTTCAATATTATTTGTAATAGTTCCATTACTAATTATTATCAGAGCTATTGGTTTCATTTGAATATATCATAACTATTTAATGTTTTTTTTGAATATATATATATATATATATATTTTTATCATTATTGATTTTAGTTTTTTCATATTAGAAAAAAATTATTTGAGTAATATAAATGGATTTATTATATTTTAATTCTAAAATTACTTTTATTTTATGGAAATAATACTATTAAACATTATCTTATTGGTTATTTAGGTACTTGACATTTTAACTAAGAGTTCTACTTTAGTCGAGGTAGGGGAAGTAAGGAATCAACTAATAAAAATAATATAGAGATTTATCGATGTAGGATGAATGAGATATTATATATATTTTTTTAAAAATTGTTCATAAATGTTTTTGGAATCCATATGGTAAAGGGAATGCAATTGAATAAATAAAATATTTATGATTGGAATGCTAAGTGAAGGAGGGAAAATTAAAATCTCGAATGAATAACTTGAATGAATTCGTATGTATGAAGGAGAACCAATATATTATTTCTTCACTAATGCTAATGAGGTTCGAAGATATATCAACAATTATTTATAAATACTATTGGATAAAATGACTAGAGAGAAGTAAATATATATCCATTCATACATTTTATGTGTTAATTTTTTATCTCTTGGAGATTATGATATTAAATAATTTACCTTGTAAGACTAGTACAATGTGTTAGTTTCATATTAAATTATTAAAGGTTATTATTTAAATAAGACTAGTAAAAATTAGAATGATATATCGATCGAATAATGTAATAATTAGATTAATTCTAATGTCTTTATCGAATAAAGTAAATATTTATATTTAGATAGATATGTTGATGTGATGTTTAATAAGAAAATGTACATTATTCTAAAAAGTTTCTAAAATGGAAAAATTAGATTCCCTATTAAATTTATTTTTTACTCTTCTAATATTTATTTAAATATATTTTTTTATATAAATTTTCCGATATTTAATGAAGATGAGAGTGAAAAAGATGATATTCTGTCAAATATGTTCTATTGGAAGAAGAATTCAAAATTCGGTAAGAAGAAGTAAACTTCTATTTAAAATTAATGAAACGTTTTAAAAATAAGTAATAAGAGTTATTTTTCAATTACTGGTTAATAATATTTTCAGCACACTAATATTGAATTAATTTATCACAATGGGATCCTAGAAAAAATTCTCAAATTGCATAGATGAATAAAAAAGATGTTCTATGGGAAAGGAAATAAATAAGAAATATAAATGAAAATAATTTTTAGAAAAAATAAATATAAGTGAATTATTAAAATATAATATTTATATAAGAAGAATAATAAATTTGATAATATGCCTCATGTTATAAATAAGTTTGGAAAAACCACAGAGAAATGTAACAAATGTTTGGGAGTGAAATGGATATTTCAACTACATTACCTATTGTAGTGAAGAATTTGAATAATATACTAAAGGAGTTAACAAAATAAATATTAAAGGAATTTGTTTTATAAAAAAAATAATTAGGGACTAATATTACATTAAAAACATCATGAATGATTTTGAAAAAACTATAAATGATGTTGGTGAATTTTCATAGATTATAGAGAAGACTACTTAAATATCTAAGGGTATTGCTGGTTATTAAAATAATTAAATATAAAATTAATTGAATTAATTTTATATAATGTAATACATGCATATACTAGTGGTATTTTCAACATAGGGATGATGGAGAAAGTTTCCTACTTGGGTGAATTTAAAAAAAATTAAAAATGGCGATTTGAGGATGATATTGTTATGAATAAAACATAAAATTAGTGAAAATGTATAGATTGGATGTAAAATATATTACAAATATATAATAATTTATATTTTAAATAAATATGTTAAAATAAATGGCCTTAAAGATAAATTAATACAAGTGTCATAGTTCGTACAATGAGCAGTGTTTTCTATTAGGTTTTTTGGAAACTATCAGTGTTGCAGTCACTATATAAATGGATAAAATAATTTTCTATAAAAAAAATAAAAAAAATAATATTATATAAATATTGTTGTTAATAAATTCAAGGTGTAGATAACTCAATAAAAAATTATTATGTGGTTGAAAATGTTGGATTCTATGTAATGAATTGGTTTCATGTCCTAAAGAAGTCAATTGAGTATATGGTCCTCCTGCTTACTTGGTTGAGGAATTAACAAATTTTGTTTCGCATGTAATTGTGTATGAATAATTCTTATATATATTAAAACTATAAATATATAGTAAATTAGAATGATATTTTGGGGTATTTTAGTTTTTGTAAACATAAAATAATTTCCCATGGATAGAAAAAAAATGTTTGTTCATCAAATATGATAGGATAAATAAGATGGATTAATTCCACTGAACATTTTATTAAAGGATCCATTACATTTGTTAATGATTATGAGCTTAAAATATAATGGTTTGGATATATATAAATAAAATAATTGAATATGTAGTAATGTAGTACTCTCTTTATTGATGGTTTGAAACACAATCCTTTATGTGTTTCTAAATTATTTCCGAGGGAAATGACGTGATATTTCAGAAATATGGATGTTTTTTGAAAATATTTTAGGATCTATGGGTTATGTGTAATGAATAGTGCACAAATGAAACTTATTTTATACAGGCGAAGATAAAAAGTTTTATCACATAAGAATGAAGGATTTGAAAGATTTGTGACATTGATGGATTTGACAAATCTATCAAATTATATTGAACTAGTTTATTTGAGGAGACAAAGATTTTAATGCTACATTACTAATGTGATAAACTAAACAAGAATGTACTACATGTAGAAAGAATAATATTTCAAATTATTCACATAAAAGAGTGAATATTAAATAAAATCATTCCATAAAACCTTTATATTTTGATATTTCTAGACTGATGAGGAATAAATTGGAAAATGAAGATAAAACAATCATCTCATTAAGTAATGAATTTCCAATGATAAATAGTATCAAATTTATAAAGTATAAATATGATTGAAGAAATAGTTTTTATATTATAATAGAATTAATGAAATGAAATGTGGTTATACATAAATTAGTTCCCATTATATAGTGTATTCCAATACAAGAGTGAATTCTTTTAATATTATTATGATAATAATGGGAATATTCATGATTATAGTACACCCTATACCCTAGATATGATTGAGATAGTAGTACATATTAAAAATTAAATTGAATTATTTGGTTCTTAGTTACCATTAAAACCAACTGTTTATATACCCTCTCAAGACATATTTAAGAGAGGTGTGGTATAAGAACCATTTATTTCTATTGAAAAAATCTTTTATCAATTTTGTGTTGTATATTTACAATTTGAATTTTAATTTCTAGAATTCTTTCACTTAATTGACTTGTTTTATTTTCTTCCAAGGATATATGGAAATTAATTTAAATTAGACATTAAGGCATGTATAAAGTAAAGGAAACTATATTTGATCTATGTCATAAATATTTGGAATGTTTCCCTATGCATAAATACTAATCTATTAGTACCAAATTTATTAGTTTAATTGAATATTAAAATGGAATAAATTATATCAGTCATGATTTTTCCATAGAAATCCTTGTGAAAAAAATATTCATCGTTTTACCTATTTTGTGGGAACTTAATGTAATAGTGAATCAAGAGGCCAAAGACACAAAAAATATATAGGTTGAATAATTCATCATATCCTTAGTGAAATATGAGATAATGACGAAATATAAAGTTGTTAAAGAAGTAATTTAAGTCAAGGAAACCAATAATAAAATTCCATTTAAGGAAATTGAAGATGATGATTCTTTTGAAAGTGAAACTGATGATGATGGATAAGATGAATTACTTATCATAACTATGTAAAAACTCTTAAATAAGAATAAAACATCCTTACATGATTAAAATAAAGATAAAATTTAATTATCAAAAGTTATATGTTACAAAATGAAAAAAAAGATCAAATAATACCAGAATGTTTGATCTAGAAAAATAATATATAAAAAATAACAATGATTTTAAAGATAAAAAATAATCAACATGGAGTTATAGGGATGACTCAACATCATTAAGAAACTCAATTAAAAAATACATCTTGCAACCTATCAAGGAAGGTAATGACTTTAGTACACCCATGTCTCATTCTCTAGCACAATCTACTTCCAGCAACTATTCATATTCTTCTTCTTCTTGAATTTAACATTTGTATAAGGGTATAAAAATTTATTACAAAGAATATGGAAAAGGATTATTAAATATTCATTATAATTTCATAAAATTTAATGACAAATGTATATATTTTTAATTAAGGATATTAATTTAAAGGAAAACATATTATCTGATATTAAAATTCAAAAATCAATATTACGTTGAAGATTTAAAAATATAAATCATGCATTTAAAAATTACAATTTCTAAATTCACGCAATGTTCCAAAATATCAGAAATTTATCCTTGGATATTCATATGTTAAAATAAACAACTTGTTTTTGGTTTTTAATATAGTATTGAAACATATACAAAAACTTGTACATTTATAAATGTTGTTTCTCAAAACAATTGATAAAATTTTCATAATTATCAGAATCTTAAAAACAAATTTCCTTGTAATAAATAATTATATAAAAGGACCATGTATATCCATATATAATCTAATATTATTTAAAAATATAACCATGTTTGGGATCTAAAAGGTTTAACTAAAAATGTTTATAGACCAAAACTTATTTCCATGCCAAAGTCATCTTAGTCTAAAAATATAGGTTTTGCCTTCTTATATGAGTCCTAACACATCTCTAGGGATGATAATGGAACCCATGTGGCTGTTTTTATCTTATATCATGGTGGTGAATTTATATAGGACTCTTTAAGGTCATATGGCTTTGAACATTAACCTCTTCAATTCTATTCATTTTACGGACTGGTTTCCCCTGTTTCGAGAATGGATTTATTGTTTTTCATGGATGGTATCACTCACATATGTAATATGTTTTCCATAAAAAATAATGGAGAAACATAATTTAAAAAACATGAGGCTACACTTGACCAGGTTTAGGTTTGAATGATCATTTCCAAAATTTATATAATATTACATGAAGTATTTGAACCTAATGGTAAGTAGTTTTTTCCTCTCATAGTGAATATATATCTAAATTTATTCTTTGAATATTTTCTTGGATTGCGTTTGTAAAGGGAGGAGTATTTTACCATCAATCATTTTTTGAGTATAAAAAATTTCCTAATTCTCCATTACCATATAAATTTAATAAAAATTAAGGAATTAAAGATATAATTATAGGACCATGAGGATAAAATGATTCATTATAATGAGAAATACTAATTTTGGTTATGTAGTTATTTTACTAACAAATTACAATATAATTATACACCATGATATTGAATATAAAATGATGAATGAAGTTTTAATTAATAATTTCTATCATTTCCAAGAATTTGTGATTTTATTGAATTAATATAACAATCAACAGGTTGCCTAAAAATGGATATTTATCCAATTTATCACCAGGTTAGAGTCATTTTAGAAGATATATCGAAGTAAATTCCCAGTGCTAAAATATATATTGGATAGTATCTTTTCCATTACTCTTATGAAGACCAATGGTCTTACTACATTTATGGATTTATATAATATGAACTTTCATCCCCTCATTGTTATTTCATTGTGGTCTATGTGGATGATATCCTAGTTTTTTATTAATTATTGGAATAACCTGAATGACATATCAACATAATATTGACAATTTTATGATAAATTTAGTTATATGATATGTTTCATAATTCATCATTCTATATCAATAAAATAACGTTCCTAGATAATATGTGTAGACGCCGGAAATGTCCGTTGTTCCCAAACGAAGCTCCGGATGCGGAAAGCGAAGTGATATTTGGAGTCAGAGGCACGTTCCGGAGGGCCCGGAGGACTTGTGCGAAATTTCAGAGACCCGCGCGCAAAGTTGAGCTTTGCGCCCAATCCTCCCGGGATGCGCGCAATGCGCTGGGCCGGCGCGCTATTTTGCGCGCCCGTGGCCTGCGCGGCTCCCTTGCGCGCCGGGTCCTGATTCCGTGCCCGCGAAGAGAATTCTGCGTCCGATGACCGGATTCCGCGCCCGGGGTTGCCTATAAATATAAGGCGACCCCCGACATTTTAAAGGTTTCCAGAATCCGAAGCGTCGCTCGTTCGCGCAATCCAACCCCTTCCGCGCGCAATGCCGATCTTCAGGTAACCTCCTTTCTTTCGCGCAATAGAGCCTTGGGGTTCGCCTTCGCGTGCAATTCCCTTGGCTCCTTTCCTTTGAATAATCCTTAACTCGAAGGCCTTTTCGCGCAACAGAAGCCTCTTGCGCGCAATCGCCCCCGGGTGCGCGCAATCCAGCCCAATTGCGCGCACCCCCCTCTTCAAAGTGGTCGTTCGTTAGAGAATGAGCTGTTGCCCCCGCGAGCTATCCGAAGCCCGGTGCGCGCAATCTGAATCATCCGCGCGCAAAGCGCTGGCCCATTTGCGCGCCAGCCCGCCGTTTTTCGCGCCGACCCGCGGCATTGCGCGCAAAGCTCCTCTTTTGCGCGCAATCCGCCAGGGTCGCTCCCTTTCACCGCTGAGGGTACCCGCCTGCGTGGCGCCCGATGATCTTCGTCCTGGGTGCCCGCACCGTGTGTTGTCTTTCCGTGCGGCCCTCCAGGCTTGCGCGAAGTGACACCGACCCATCGGCGGCAACCAACGTCCAGCATGACGTTAAACTGCACATACGTCCAACATGACGTTAAACTGTACTTCGTCCGAGCTACAAGACGTTAAACTGTTCAGCATATGTCCCGCATGACGTTAAACTGCACACGTCCAAGCTGCAAGACGTTAAACTGCCTAGCCCCCTATTGTCCGTGCTGCAAGACGTTAAACTGCCAAGCACCTTCGTCCTCAACACATGACGTTAAACTGTACTTCGTCCGGCAAGACGTTAAACCATCCGCTTCGTCCTCAACACATGACGTTAAACTGTACTTCGTCCGGCAAGACGTTAAACCGTCCGCTTCGTCCTCAACACATGACGTTAAACTGCACTTTGTCCGGCAAGACGTTAAACCGTCCGCTTCGTCCTCAACACAGGACGTTAAACTGTACTTCGTCCGGCAAGACGTTAAACCGTCCGCTTCGTCCTCAACACACGACGTTAAACTGTACTTCGTCCGGCAAGACGTTAAACCGTCCGCATCACCCGATCCCGTGCCTCGCACGCAGGGTCCCCCCCGGTTTGGATGTGGCCCCCACCCGCTCGTCTCTGCAGAGATGTCGGGATTGCCCCTCTTTAGGGACGATTTAATGGGAGCGGCTTTTCCCCACAGGGGGTAGGGTATTACAAACCCCCAGTTTCTTGTGGGGGGCTGCACATGTGTATCTCCATTGCGCTCCCCCACTGCCGAAACTAGTAGAGGGTGTGGCTGGGATCGAGGTGTCTCCTACTTTCGGTCCAAGTCCCTTCCAACTGAGTTTTGCCGCATCCGGGCTGCCTTAGTGCGTAAGTCCTGACAGAATGAACTACGTGGACTTTGATCCCTGTCTTCTAAACAGGGTATGTAGGAAACCTCCCTAAGGTTCAAGCCCACCACCTGGTCGTCCCGGTCGTATTTACGTCGGTTCGTCCATCAGTGGACCCTTCCTGGGTCCACACATGAGTCGATTCACCTATGAGTCCGCCTTTGTGGGGGACCGCACGTGTGTATCTCCACTGTGCTTCCCCACAGCCCCTTTTTCCATTTCTCCTTTCATCGTCCAGCATGACGTGAAACTGTGATCCACCCTGCCGTTCCATCCCCCTCTGTGCGAGGTGGTTCGGTTCAATCCTCCGCCCGGCGGCCTTGATCTCTGCGTGAGTCGGCCTGCCAACGTCCAGCATGACGCTAAACTGTATACCCGAACTACGTTGACTTTGATCCATGCTAACGCGCGGTACGTAGGAAGCCCCTACGGGGTCCAAGCTCTTCACTCCATCATCCATCCTGATCCTTACACGGGCCGCCACATCCCGGTGGGGTCATGCCACTTCACTCCATTCCACATCACTTGGGAAGCCGCCCATGCGCTGGCCCCAGCGTCGGAGGTTCCCCGCAAGGGGTTCTGTTACCTGATCCACTTTTTGTGTTGATCGGTCTGATGCCGTCCCCACTGGACGTTAAACTCGTGGCATACCTCGTGTTAAACATGGGAAGCTGAGGAAAATCTCAGGGGACACAGTTCCCCGCACCCAGTGCGGGATGCCTCAGGCCATCATGCCTTCGAGAAGCCCTATTAGGGACGGAAAGCAGACATGCAGAGCCGCAGTGTTACGACACGCCCCCAGCACCCAGAGCCACCCGGACTTCTCACCGCAGGTTGCTGCCCCGACCAGACTCCTTGGAGCGTCCGGGCGGAAGCAGCGTAATTAACCGGTGTCCATGAAGATATGGTGCCGGGAATGAGATTCACGAACATTCTTAAATCAATGAGGGAGACCCGGATTAGGCGACGAGTTCTGAGGAGACGTCCAAGGAAGGAGGATCCGACATCCCATCATCCCGGTTTCGATCAAGGAGCAGACGCCCCTGAATAAGGGACGAATGCCGCCCACCTTTGGAAAGCGGGACTGCGGGACCACAAGCCGCGCGCCCATCCCCTCGGGTTGAAGGGTGCACGCGCGAACGCGTCCTGGCGGAACAGCGTAACCTGATGCACATCCGCACCGAAACAGAAAAATGGTGAACCCGACGTGAATCTCTTCTCCTCGACATGAAGACCGATGGATTTCAGAGGTGTTGGAAGACCGGCATGTTGCCCGGCCAAGCATTCAGTCTTACCCGCCAGGGGCTGGGGAAGGGACATCAGGCACTCCGTCTCGCAACGTCGAGGGCCTTGGTTCCCCCCGCGGAAGGCGTCGTGGCACCAACAGTTGGTTGTCGGTTCCTTTTCCTGTCAGTGTTAATGGGTTTTTCTCCCTGCTTTCAGGAATCAAGTCGCCCAACCCAGTGCCCGATCGCCACCCGCCCACTGGCGCAGGGGTAGGGGAAACACCGATGCGGCTACTCCGCGTGGTCCCGCCCGTTCCACAGCCGTCCCAGCAGCCGCAATTGCGGGACGACCACGCCCTCTCTCCCCCTCGGAGGTCATCCAGAGAAGGGTGATCAACTCCCTGGTGCGGAGATATGAGGAAGAGGGAGTCATCCCCACCAGGGACATGGCTCGCCTAGATCTTGAGGAGGCTGCACCTTGCCACCACCGCCGCCCCCAAGGGCCGCGCAGGGGGGCACTGCTGCCTACCTCAACGTCCAACCGCTTCGGGAGCTTATCCCTGGAGCGCTCTGACAGTTCCCTTTCCCTATGCGGATGAGGTGGAAGATGCCCGGGATCACCCTGTCCGGGATTCGTTCCAGGGATCTACGGTAAGGGCTCCCGCCAGGCCACGGCGACACCGCCGCCAGGCCTCTCAAGTCGAAGAGCGGGCTCTCCACCCGCCCGCGCCGCTCATCCCGACTCGTCTGTCTCGACGCCAACGTCGGGCACGAGCGGAAGAGGATTCCCACCTTGGGGCCCTAGCAACAGCGGCCGCATTGGCCCAAGCCACTGTTGGTTCCAGTCGCCAGTCCCCTGCGCATCCTGAGCAGGGGAACTTCTATGCCCGACCTGGATCGAGGCCCCGACCGCCCCAAAGGCAGGTTGGGTTGACTCTCCCGGTTGTTGGTACAGACAATAGCCACCGCGGACCACCCCGCGGTAGCGCTATTCATCGGCAGGGTCTACTCCGTGTGGCCGATTCAAGAGGCACGGGTCGTCCCACCTTCCGATCCCGGCCCGGAGGCCTGCCCAGAATCATCTCTCCCCGTGTCCCCTTTGATATCTGTCCCGGTGCCCCTCGCACCTTGGTTTCCAGTCCTCTTGGCCCCAGCACCAGTGCGGTCGGAGGACGCCAGGACAGAGATCAGCCCTGCCCCGAAGAACCACCCAGGGGCAGGAAGGCAAGGCGTCGACGCTGAGGGAAGAACGTTACGGAATTCCGGACAGAGATCCGACCGGTTCGCTTCTCTGATTCAGAGGGGGAGTACGATTCGGCGACATGGCCCTTTCCCCAATCCCGACAGTCAAGGGCAGGGGTAGGAATGCGGCACGTCAGCCTCGTGCTCCCCGAGAGCAAGATCGATATGATCCTCGCTTCTCTCTGAAGGTACATCCGGAGTAGCGAGGGCCTGGTAGACCCCCAAGGATTAAGCTTGCGGTTGGTACCGGCCCCCCCGGAAGCACCCTCAGCCTCGATCGGAGGCGCCGGAGACTTTTTCTGGGGACCGACGGTCGAACCACGATCTAGTGCACCCTCGGTGAGCACCGACGCTACGGCAGGATGTACGCTCGCCGACCCGTCATATCGTGATGTGGTGGCTGGGGCACCGCCACCCTCAGAGGGCGGCCCGGGATATGGAGGCCAATCGGCCTGCTCGCCGTATTCACCGCCGGCCAGCCCGTCGGCCCGACGGCCCGCCTCGGCACCACTGCCAGTTCCCCGTCCGTTACCAGTCATTGAAGAGGACCAAGGAGACCTGGGTCCCGAGTTTGAGTCGTGGAGCTTCTGGACCGTCCTTGCAGAGGGCCACTTCCCTGAGAAGTTTTGGCCAGTCGCAGGACCGGGCTTTGATGCACCCAATAGCTCACCCCGGATGAGTTCGAATGCTTCCGCCGAACTCTCCGGGAGACTCACTCCTGTCTTCACCGCCTACAAATGCCATACCCCGGGAGTCAAGTGCACCTGGAGGGTATTTGTGAGCAGTGCCGTCAAATTGACCTGGCCATGCTTCCCGCGGCTCGGCACCCCGGGTCATTTGAGCACCACGAGGCCCTCCAACAACGATGCGTCGAGTGTTTTCAAGTACTCCGCAAGGTTATCGAGGAAGCCGCCCCCCACGTGTATATCCGTGGATGGGGGCAGTATGATGCCCTATGCTTCAGTGCGATTCGCCGATAGCCCGATTCACTGGGTGGCCCTGAGGGTACATCCCCAGGGACAGAAACGGTCAATATGGCTGACCTGTCGGGAGAGGGGAACGATTTGGAACTTCTCGACGGGGGATTCCCCCCCGAAGACAAGCCGTCGTCAGAGCCATCGGTGAGAGTCACTCGTCATCAGAGGAACCTCCTGGGGCTCCCCGCACCCACTGAAGCACTGACGTTGAGCCGAAATGTCAGCAAAGACAAAGAGCACGGCGGGGCTATAGAGCCTGCCGACCCCTCCACCTCCATACAGAGGGCAGATGAGGATCCCGAGAAGGCTACGCTACGTCAGCAGCTCGCCGAACAAAAGAAGCTGGTTGACCAGCTCCTCGCCGAGCGCGCTGCAGAACGGCGGCCTGACTACGGTGATCCTAGGCCAGGACAGCAGGGACCGGAACAGCCACTCCTCGATGAGACTCTCCCGGGCAACCGCGATTATGCCATGTTCGCCGACAGGAGAGAGGCCATTGCCTATGGAAAGAGGGTGTGGTATGTTTCACTGCACCCTCCCGAGCGGCGTGACTACCTGAGAGACCCCGCTCGGATTCCTCCTGCTGCCCAAGGGCCGCTCCGCCCGCCATCCCACGAGCTGCCGAGTTCGACGATCCGGTCGACGACCCGGTTGAAGGGCCGTGTAATGCGCTCGTGGTTAGAGATCCTCGCCAGGACTGGAACCCATGTCCGGAAGATCCGATGGATGCACTCATCGCCCGCTTGGAAGCCTTGGAGACTCGGCAAGTGGCGATCCCACCGGACGGCAAGCCATACCCAGCATGGGTGGATGACATGCCGGCACCTCCGGGATTCGGGAATCCCACTTTCGCCCCCTTCAACGGGACTGGAGATCCGCCACAGCATATGGCCCATTTCGACTCGAGGTGCGGGCCTATGCTGGGGACTCCGGCGCAGCAAGAGGCCGCTAAGCTTCGCTGCTTTGTACAGACACTGGAAGGGCCAGCATTTGTCTGGTACAGCCAGCTCCTCGTCGGTTCGATAACTAGCTGGGAGGACCTTCGTAGACAATTCCTCTACCAGTTCAGTTCCACGACCTGGAAGACGAATATCGCAGACCTCTTCAAGTGCAAGCAGAGGCCTGATGAGCGAGTCGCGGACTTCGTCGCCCGATGGAAGGGTCTCACGTATTCCTTTGACATGCCATTGACTCAGGATCATTTACTGACAATGTGCGTCGGGAACGTCAAGACCGAGCTGGTCCCTTCCCTAATCACTCAGAATTACCCCGGAGGGTTCAGGGACTTCTCAGACAAAGCTCAGCGTCTTGAGGAAGCCCTGCAACAGGCCAGCCAGGCACACCCGCTGCCTCCTATGATTCCTGCAAGGAGAGTCAGCAGGGCTGAGCCCGCTGCTGTTGCCCAGATAGAGGCCCCCAGGCCGTTGGAGCTAATGCCGGCGAGGCCAGCTCCACAGCCTCACAGGAATCCACCTCCATGGGCTCAGTTCCCGGCCCAGCAGCGGCAGCCTCAGAACCGGCCGGCCCCTCCGCGTAATGTACCGCCGCAACCCAGGCGAGATAATCAGGGTCCACCTCCTCGGCCGGCCCCTCCAGCCCCTCGACAAGACCGCGCTCCCAGGGGCCCGCGACACCTGACTTACTCATTCCATGAGGATCAGGTCCCCGGTTATTTCCGGAGCACCCTGGAGCAGAGGATTGTGCGACTGCCTGAGTGTTGGAAGCCAGAGGAGGCACATCTTACGAATAACCCCCGCTACTGCCCCTACCATCGGGCCCTGGGGCACACCATCCAGCAGTGCTATGTGTTCAAGGATTGGCTCCAAGACCAGATTAACAACAATGTAATCAGGTTGGGCCCAGCTCCAGCACAAGTGGCAGGTGTATTCGTGGGATCAGATGACGATAGTGGCGATGAGGACGAATGGCAGCTGGTCTCCGACCGCGGGTCCCAGAAGTATAACAACTGGATGGCCCGCAAGACGATTATTCGCGCCCATGGGATCATCCGTGCGCACTTGAATCAGCCTGAGCCCTCAGAATCTGCGGGTGCTGCTTCGGCATCGTCATCCCAGCCTGCCTCTTCCAAGAAGAGCAAACGGCGGCGGCGCAAGAAGGAAGAGCGCGCCCTGCCAGTTCCACCACTATCCCGCACTCTCGGCGATTTCATGCCCCCGGAGATGGGGATCCCTCCTCGAATCCGCCCGGTGATGGATGATTCGTCCGATGACGGTGTTGGGTACGCTTCGGTTAATATCGTCGAGCTGCTAAATCCCTTTTCGGTTCCCGACGTTGAAGAACACCAGGTGGACCTCCCTAGTGTCCCCGGTCGTCGCCACCGTCGGAAGAACCGCAGCAGCAGGAGTCGCCGGGGCACAGCCGTTGGTACCTCCAGCCAGGCCGTGCACGCCACTGAGACTAGGCAGCAGGCTCAAAGTCGAGTTCAACGTGCGCAGCCCCCCCATCTGGGGATGACGGATTCGCCTCCGCCACTATTTGTGGTGTGGGACCAGGCAGACCCGCCTCAGCCACGTCGCGACCAGCTCCGCCCTGCCATGAGTCCATCCCGGCCTCCTGACCCCAGTACGGTGACCATTTCCCGGACTGCAACCGGTGAACATCGAGATGGGTCAAGTACCAGTCGGCCGCCGATCCAACCGGCAAGGCCCGTCATGCTTCCAACCGTAGAGCAACCTCCTGCAACTAAGGGCTCGCGCTTGGCCAAAAAGTATGATGTCCTGAAGCACTTGGCCGACATCCCAGCAAGGCTCTCCATCCTTGAGGCTCTGCGCATGTCACCTGAGATGCGCGAGGCACTCGCTGAAGCCCTGAAAAGCCCCCTCCAGTTTGAGACAGAGGTTGCGGCTGCTGAGGCCTTTTACGCCGAAACGATCGAGGACGCCGAATGTCAGGCAGTTATCTCGTTCTCTGGTAAGGGTGAAGACCCTCCTATACAGGGACACATTCGTCCGCTGTATGTCACTGGCCAGTTCAATGGCCTTGAAGTCCGGCGCTGTCTTGTCGACACAGAGTCCGGGATTATCCTGATTCCAACTCGGACACTCCGGAGATTGGGGTTGTCTGAGGATGACTTGATTCCCTCCGACCTCAGGATCCAGGGGTATGACCGCACCGAGCAAACCCCGGTCGACAAGATACGTTTGAAGACCCAGTTCGGTGACTTGGTTGCCAACACCAAATTCATGGTAGTCTCTCAGGACACTGCGTATAACGCATTGATGGGCAGGCCATGGCTCCACCTTCATGCGGTGGTTCCCTCGTCATACCACCAATGCCTCAAATACTCCCTTAATGGTCGAGTAGGCGTGCTTCAAGGAGATGCCTCTCCTTTTGCCTCATGTGAAGCCCGCTATCTGGACGCGGACTATTACAAGAGCAAGGATAAGCAGATCCTGGCAGGTGAGGTTGAGCCTGTCACTGTTGCAAGTGATCCCTGGGCAAGTCTGGATGACGCTTACGTCCTCCTGATTCACCGGTTGGACGTCGCCATGGTCTCGACGGCCCGCGAGTCTCCTGATGAGATGACCGCGACCGCCCGCGCCAGCACCAGTGGCCCAGCAGGATCCGGTAGCCCCAATGCAGTTTCCAACGCAGTCTCTCCCGTGGACGATCCCTCCCCGAGTGGAGAGGACGTGGAAGATGCACCCCCAGCCTTTGAGGAGGGCGTCCCCGCCACGGTCGATGAGTTAGTACAGGTGAACCTTGGAACCGAGGCCGATCCAAGACCCACATTGGTCAGTGCCGCCATGCCCTCTGAGGAGCGACAACAGTACGTGGACTTTCTCAGGCAGCACCGTGATGTGTTCGCTTGGGGCTATGACGAAATGCCGGGGCTAGACCCTCAGGTAGCCGTCCACCGCCTTGGTCTCCCGGCGAACCATCGTGGGTTTAAGCAGCCTCCCAGGAAGATGCACCCGTCCCACGGTGCCATGGTTGAGGCCGAAGTTGACAAGCTTATCAAAGCCAACTTCGTGAGGGAAGTTCAGTACCCCAAATGGCTAGCCAACATTGTGCAGGTCAGGAAGAAGAACGGGCAGATCAGAGTCTGCATCGACTTCCGCGATCTCAACCGCCACTGTCCGAAGGATGACTTTCCCCTTCCAGTGACAGAGCTGTTGATTGACGCTACGGCAGGGTTCCAATCCCTCTCCTTCATGGATGGATACTCCGGATACAACCAAATTCGTATGGCCCCTGAGGATGAGGAGTTCACTGCCTTCAGGGCCCCCCAAGGTACCTTTTGCTACCGGGTCATGCCCTTCGGCCTGAAGAATGCAGGTTCCACCTATCAACGGGCAATGCACCGCATATTCAAGCCAATCCTCGGCACACTGGTGGAATGCTACGTCGACCACTTGGTTGTCAAATCGCGCCAGCGTCAGGACCATCTCAAAGATCTTGAGAAAGTGTTCGGCTTCCTCCAGTCTCGCTGCCTGAAGATGAACCCTTTGAAGTGTGCCTTTGGGGTCACCTCCGGAAAGTTCCTTGGATTTGTGGTAAGATACCGGGGTATTGAGATCGACCCAGAGAAGATCAGGGCGATTAGCCAGATACCTCCCCCAGGTAACCTCCGGGAACTGCAAGGGTTCCAAGGCCACATAGCCTATATACGCCGATTCATCGCGAATCTGGCCGGCAAGTGTAAGCCCTTCTCTCGGCTCATGAAGAAAGGTGTCACCTATGAATGGGATAAAGAGTGTCAGACCGCTTTCGAGGAAATCAAGCAGTACCTGCTTCAACCTCCGGTCCTGATGCTGCCCGTATCCAGAAAGTCGTTGGTCCTCTACGTGACCGCCCTGGAACGGTCCCTGGGTGCCCTTCTCGCCCAGAAGAACAACGAGGGAACAGAGAATAGCCTCTATTACCTCAGTCGCATGCTCCTCGATGCGGAAGTCAGGTATTCCCCCATCGAGAAGAGCTGCCTGGCGCTCGTATTTTCCGTACAGAAATTACGACACTACTTGCAGCACCATGAGGTACAGTTGGTTTCTCGGGTAGACCCGTTGAAATATATCCTGAGCCGGCCTATGTTGACTGGCCGTCTAGCACGGTGGGCTGTGATTCTCCAGCAGTTCGACATCAGGTATGTGTCTCAGAAGGCCATCAAAGGGCAAGCATTGGCAGACTTTCTGGCAGCTCACCCGACCTCCGCGGATCAGCCGCTGGATCTAGGCTTTCCTGATGAGACCATTCTCTCGGTCGATCATGCCGATCCATGCTGGTAGATGCACTTTGACGGTGCCTCCCGGAGCCCCACCAGTAGAAGACTTGATAATCCTAAGCTCAACAGAGTGGGCTTGGGCATCGTATTTATTACCCCGGAGCGAGCCGTACTGCCATACTCATTCCTGTTGTCAGAGGGCTGTACCAACAATGAGGCGGAATACCATGCCCTCATCACCGGCCTCGAGTTAGCTCTCGAGATCGACGTGCCCCATCTGTGCGTGAAAGGGGACTCCGAGCTGGTTGTTAAGCAGATCAATGGCGACTATGTTGTCAGGAAGCCGGAACTTGTGCCATTGTTGGAGTGCACCCTCCTTCTGATAGCCCAGTTCCCTTCTCGGCCAAAAATTGTCCATATTCCCCGGTCGCAGAACGGTCGAGCAGATGCTTTGGCCAGCCTTGCTGCGTCACTTGCGGAGCCTGAACAGGACAACCTGATCGTCCGCGTGACGCACCGCAGGCTCATCGCTCCCGTTATCCCGGAAGAAGATCGCGGCCCGTTGGTAAGTAATTTCACCACGGTTGCCCCTATTCCCAGAGCCCCGAGTACCCCAGATATGACAGTCGGATCAGCCCCTGATTGGAGGACGCCTTTGGTTGGGTACCTCCAACATGGCATTCTTCCATCGGATCGGGCCGAGCGCGAGCGAGTTCGACGCCGCGCATCGCAGTTTGTCCTCCAGAGCAGTCCCGGCCTGGAGCAGATCCTCTACAGACGCGGATTTGATGGTGTTCTCCTCCATTGCCTTCAGGGAGTTGAGATCCCACAAGTCATGCAAGAGGTTCATGCTGGTTCGTGCGGTGCCCATCAGACTGGGCCGAAGCTGTCCCACCAGATTCGGTGGTTGGGATACTTCTGGCCCTCCATGATCCATGACTGCATCGAGTATGCCAGGAGGTGCCATGTGTGCTAGGTTCATGCGAACTTTGTGCATCGGCCGCCAGAGCCTCTCCATACCACCAGGTATTCTTGGCCCTTTGCAGTCTGGGGGATGGACGTTGTGGGACCTTACCCGCCGGCGACGGCTCGCCAGTGCCAGTTCATTCTGACCGCTACGGACTTCTTCTCCAAATGGGAAGAGGCGATTCCGCTCAGAGAGGTCAAAACCTGTTCGATCGCTGACTTCGTGACCTCCAACATCATTCATCGATTTGGAGTGCCTCACGCTATCCTCACGGATAATGGAGCCAATTTCCGAGCAGCCGAGTTGAAGAAGTTGTACGCCAAGTATAACATTCGCTCGAACCATACATCTCGCTATCATGCGCAGGCGAATGGACAGATCGAGGCGTTTAGCAAAACCCTCTCTAACATTCTGCAAAAGATGGTTGGTCAGAACAAGAAGAGTTGGCCGGACAAGCTCCCCAACGCCCTCTGGGCTTATCGGACGACGACTCGCAATTCCACCCAGATGACCCCTTATTCCCTGGTGTATGGAGCTGAGGCCGTCCTGCCCATCGAGATCCAGTTACCGTCCTTGCGCACTGCGGTCTACGACCAGCAAGCGCCGGACATAGTTGCTGAAGCCCGTCTAGTCGAGTTGGAGGCACTGGATGAGAATAGACTTCGCGCTTTGCACAACTTGGAGAGGCATCAGAGCAGAATGGCTCGAGCTTTCAATAAGAAGGTTCGCCTCCGCTCCTTCCTGCAGGGTGATCTAGTGCTAGCCCTAAGAGCACCGATGATCCCCGGCAGGAAGCCGCCCAAGTTGGAGCCCAAGTGGGAGGGACCTTTTTTCATCCACAAGGTCTATCCCAATGGCGCGTACTCCCTAGCGACTATGGATGGTGAGCGTGTCACTCCTCCCACCAATGCTAGGTTCCTCAAGCAGTACTTTTCCTGAGTGTGCCCACGTCCTGCATGACGTTAAACTGCATTCGTCCAGGCTACAAGATGTTAAACTGTTCAGCATTCGTCCAGGCTACAAGACGTTAAACTGTTCAGCATTCGTCCAGGATACAAGACGTTAAACTGTTCAGCATTCGTCCAGGCTACAAGACGTTAAACTGTTCAGCATTCGTCCGCGCTGGAAGACGTTAAACTGCCAAGTGCCTCGTCCTGCATGACGCTAAACTGCATCACGTCCAAGATGCACGACGTTAAACTGCCTAGCGTATCGTCCATGCTCCAAGACGTTAAACTGTTCAGCATTTTCGTCCAACATGACGTTAAACTGTACATCGTCCCGCATGACGCTAAACTGCACCTCAAGAACTACGTGTGGCTTGATTCCCATCCTTATGGGATACGTAGGACCGCCTGAACACTCATGTTTCAGGCCCAGCCCCATCCTTCAGGAATTTCCATCCCATCTCGGGCCTTTGTCCCAGGTGCCTCTGGGTATGCGGCGTATGGTGTGGACGTGGGGCTATGCCCTCATTCACGTCGGTTTGCTCGTCACGCTGTACGCCCCCCACGTTCGGGGATGCCTCCTGCTCCCCCCTTTTCCTTTCTCTCATCGTCCTGCACGACGTTAAACTGCCTCTCAAGAACTACGTGTGGCTTGATTCCCATCCTTATGGGATACGTAGGAACGCCCGGATGTTTGAAACTTCGGGTCCAGCCCCACCTCTTAGAGATTCCCCCTTCTCTGGGGAGTCCGCCGCCTTCGGGTCACCCTCAAGGCGTGTCCCTCGACCCCTTGCAGTGGTCCACCGGTGTCAAGAGTACTCTGGTTTATTGCCAGGAGCGTCAGGTTCTGCTTGGTCAGGTTCCTTCCACGTTTTAGGCTTCATGCCCCATCTCATTCGGACTCATCACCTACGCCCTGGGTGGAGCCCCCGTGAACGGTCTGGACACAATGCCTCAGTGCTCTCCCACCGACTCGGGCTGGCACCCCCAAGGGTTCTGGGCAGTAAATCGATATGAATCCTGCGATTGAGCGGTTGATGCTCGTTTGCTGCCTCATTCCATCAACGGTTAGTGCGATATTGATGCTGCTTTTCCGCCACGGTCGGCAGTACTCCCATATCGTTACGCCGGTGCCCCAGTCCTTGAGTGAATGGCCGCGTGATTCACATCTTTCCATCTTCCATCCTGACCAGGCAAAATCTCGACACTCTTGACACTATCCCTCAGTGCATCTTCGCATATTCAGGGGATATGACCGCGAAGTGGTGTGCGTTGAGGTTCTTATGGTCCGAGCTCTAAGACCTTAAACTAAGATCCCTCCTTATGGTCTGATCTCTAAGACCTTAAACTAAGATCCATCCTTATGGTCCGAGCTCTAAGACCTTAAACTAAGATCCCTCCTTATGGTCCGAGCTCTAAGACCTTAAACTAAGATCCCTCCTTATGGTCCGAGCTCTAAGACCTTAAACTAAGATCTCTCCTTATGGTCCGAGCTCTACGACTTTAAACTAAGATCTCCTTTTCTTTCGTCTGGCATGACGTTAAACTGTGCTTCATCCCGCATGACGTTAAACTGCACTTCAAGAACTACGTGCGGCTTGATTCCCATCCTTATGGGATACGTAGGACCGCCTGGACGCTTGTGTTTCAGGTCCAGCCCCGTCTTTTGGTTGATCACGGGGATCTGCCCTCTTTTGGTTGCTCTCAGGGTGAGTCCTCCGACCCTTCCCGGTGATCTGGTAGCATGTTTTGGGTACTTCGGTCTATGACTCGTAGTGTCAGATTCAATCCCGACAAGTCCTGTGTTGCTTGTCAGGCCTCACGCTTCCTCTTGTTCGAGCCTCCACTCAAAGGGATCCTCGTTGGTGGTTTGGGTATGATGCCTCAGTGCTCTCCTACCGCTCCGGGTCGATTTACCGGCGGGTCTTGGGCCGCAAATCGATATGAATCCTGCGATTGAGCGGTTGATGCTCGTTTGCTTGCCCCGTCTTAGGCCGACGCGATCGGATGTTGTGTTGCGAATATGGTCAGCAACGTCCTTGATCGCCATGTCGGCTCTTTCAGGCTCTGAACATTGGTTGCGCAGTCCTCATCACACTCTGCCTTTGTGCGTCGTAGTGGAATCTCGACACTCTCTTCATATTGACCTCCAGTACACCTCTACACGTTAGGCAGACCAACCAGGGTAACGGTGTCTGTCGAGGCTCCCACGATCTGAGCACCAAGGATGTATGTTGATGTCCTCCCAAAGGGCCATGCATAGCTGGACCCTCGTCCCCATAAGGAGGAAGGAGTCGCCCGAACAATTGCGTTCTGGGCCCAGCATAGCTGGAGGCTAGCATCTCTGCCCCTCGGGTGATGGACATACGCAGACCCCTATCCCAAGACTCTTCTCCTGGGATCGTGCGTGACCGCAGGGCTGGGTATGTTCCCACCTCCGTCGTGTCCGCCGTACCGCAATAAACAGGTTCCTCCATGGTCCGAACCACACGACCTTAAACTGTGTTGTCTGGTCCTACCACACGACCATAAACTGTGATCGTCTTGGCCGCCCGACGAGAAACGGCACTACATCGTGATGTCCTCCTCAGGGGACACTCATGTTGGGCGCTGGTTAATAACCACGCCATTCATCAATGCCTTCCGTGGCTTGATTATTGTGGCGACGCCAGAGATTTCTCAATCACAGGCATGTCGCCGCACAAAGAAAAACCATCCGCCTTTAAGGACAAACAAGAAATATCAAATGTCGCTCCTTTTGTGTGCGAGGGTCAGACCCGCACTCTTCTCCGCGCTGGTGCCCGATTGTGTTGCGCCGCGCTTCAAGAACTACGTGTGGCTTGATTCCCATCCTTATGGTATACGTAGGAACGCCCGGATGTTTGAAACTTCGGGTCCAGCCCCCCACCTCTTAGAGATTCCCCCTTCTCTGGGGAATCCGTCGCCTTCAGGTCACCCTCAAGGCGTGTTCCCCGACCCCTTGCAGTGGTCCACCGGTGTCAAGAGTACTCTGGTTTATTGCCAGGAGCATCAGGTTCTGCTTGGTCAGGTTTCCTCCACTTTTCAGGCTTCGTGCTCCCTTTTATTCGGACCCATCGTCTACGCCCTGGGTGGAGCCCCCGTGAACGGTTCGGACACAATGCCTCAGTGCTCTCCCACCGACTCGGGCCGGTACCCCCAATGGCCTCGGGCAGCAAATCGATATGAATCCTGCGATTGAGCGGTCGATGCTCGTTTGCTGCCTCACTTCATCAACGGTCAGTGCGATATCGATGCTGCTTTTCCGCCACGGTCGGCAGTACTCCTATATCGTTACTCCGGTGCCTCCAGTCCTTGAGTGAATGGCCGCATGATTCACATTTTCCACCTCCCATTCTGACCAGGCGAAACCTCGACACTCTTGACACTATCCCTCAGTGCATCTTCGCATATCCAGGGGATAGGACCACGATGTGGCGTGCTTTGAGGTCCTTATGGTCCGAGCTCTAAGACCTTAAACTAAGATCTCCCCTTATGGTCCGAGCTCTAAGACCTTAAACTAAGATCTCCCCTTACGGTCCGAGCTCTAAGACCTTAAACTAAGATCTCCCCTTATGGTCCGAGCTCTAAGACCTTAAACTAAGATCTCCCCTTATGGTCCGAGCTCTAAGACCTTAAACTAAGATCTCCCCTTACGGTCCGAGCTCTAAGACCTTAAACTAAGATCTCCCCTTATGGTCTGAGCTCTAAGACCTTAAACTAAGATCTCCCCCTATGGTCCGAGCTCTAAGACCTTAAACTAAGATCTCCCTCTATGGTCCGAGCTCTAAGACCTTAAACTAAGATCTGCCCCTATGGTCCGAGCTCTAAGACCTTAAACTAAGATATGCCCTTATGGTCCGAGATCTATGACCCTAAACTAAGATCTCCCCTAAACGGGATCCTACGTCCTGCATGACGTTAAACTGCACTTTCAGAACTACGTATGGCTTGATCTCCAGCCTGATGGAGTACGTAGGAACGCCCGGACATCTCGACTCGGGTCCAGCCTGAGGGATCGCTAAGTCCCGCCCCTCCTCGTCGCCGGCCGTCTGGCCTGGCTTCTGGTAGAGTGGTGTGGTTGTGATATTCTCCCTGATTCAGCTCGGGATGCCCCATTGCAATGATGGGAGGTGACGGTTTCCTCGTCAAAGAGGTGCTGTCTGAGAATTGGGATGATTCACGGCCAGATTAGTGCATCCACCTAATACGCTTTCCCCACGGTGGCACAATTTTGAGAGCGTTGGATTCTGTCCGAACAAATCATCACTTCGCCCCACGCTTCGCATGCCCTGTTGATCTGGATTTCCACCCTTGTGTCTGAAGGAACCCCCAAAGCGGTATTCATGATGACATGTGGTCCGCCTCCTGCAATATGAATGATGACCTTCGGTCCGTCTATTGCAGTTGTTATGGTCGATCCACTGTCCGCCTACCGTCTTGGGCATTTCCTGGAAGGCCGACCGTTGTGGATGTCTGGATTCGGGACATGCGATTCACCCTTTCTCATTTCCCTATGTTCGGATAAAATCTCAACGCCCCTAGTGTTGTCCCGCTCGTGTGTTGGAACAAGTTGGGGGGATGATACATTGATTAGGTCTGAGGTCTCCTTTCCTAGGAATGACCTCCCTCTTTTTTCCAGCAATCCAGGCCCAACTATGGATGCCTGATGCATGGTTAACACTCCCGCAAGACAGTGAATTATGGTTGAGCATGTTAAGCCAAAAGATGCAGATAAATATATTGGTTCATACAAATGAATCAAGGTAGCAGAAGCAAAATGTTTTGGGAACGGCAAAACAAATCCCTTAGGGATTAGCGTGCTGAATGAGTCTTTCTAATGCCGCTACCCTTTGGCTGGTGGCCTCCAGAGCTGCTTCTCGCTCTCTGCGTGCCCTCTCTTCGTCGGCGGTCGCAGCACGCAGTTCGTCGATTCTGGCCTGTGCATGCTCCTGCTCGACCTGAATTGTGACCATCCGTTGGCCCGCCTCCGTCAGCTGTACCTGGGCGTCGACTAGCTGGGCTGCTAGTTGCTCCACAGGCTCGGTACACGTTGCGACGAAGGCCTCCTTCTCTGTCGCCTGCCCTTCGAGGCGCCGGACTTCCTGCTCCGCCGCGAGAAGCGCCCGCGCGCTCTCCGACATGTCCCGACTTTGTGTGACGTCGGCACGCCGGCAGCTCTCGCGCATCTTTTCGGCCATGAAATCACGGACCGTCAGATGGAGGCGTTGAGCATCATCTCCCCCGGCACACAGGAAGCGCAGCCAGGTTTGAAGTGATCCCATGCGCCCCAGCCACTCCGATGGGTCTCGCTTGAGGAAGCGCTGGATGCACTTCCACCCCCTGCGGCGCGTTATCCGGCTCTCCCCGACCGCCTCCGCATCCGAGTCGTCCATTTCCTCGGGGTCGGCAGGCCGGTAGGCAGGTAAGGCAGCCAACAGGTCCGCTGCAGGGTCCGCCCCTGGGAGATCCTCATGAGGGATAGGTTCCCCAACATCTGGGCGACCTTCTTCTCTCTCCCCAGCGGTGCTGACACCCTCGTCAGCCCCCGATTATTCTCCGATGTCAGCACCGCCGGCGTCCGCAGCCCCCTGATCAGCAGTTGGTGGGGCCGGCTCGGTTTGGGAAGTCTGTTCCGGAGCAGGCGGCATGTCTGCCACCGGTCCACTCGTGGATGGCCCGGGTTCGACAACCCGACGAGCCTCCAGTGTTGAGATCACTGTGCGGGGCATGCCATGGTTAGTCACGGATCGTCAATGGCAAGCACCAGCAGTAAAGTAAGGAGACTTACGGGAGTTTAGAGCGTCATCTTCCGCTATCTCGGCCGCCGCAGGAACAGTTGCAGCAGGGGGCCCCTCAGCGCTTGTCAGTTCAATGATAGGTGTCTGGCCCCCGCCTTGTCCTGCTGGCGCCCCTCCTACTCCCGCTGAGGACGCCTGACCAACATCCGTGCGCTCCTGAGAAAGGTGGAGAAATGGGTTAGAAGCTGCATAAGGGAATGGATGAAGCGGATTGAGTAGGGATAGAAGCGGACCTCGAGGAGCTCAGTGACATCAACATTGTCCGAGCCGACCACCTCGCTGCTCTCCCGCGGGCTCCCCTGATGGGACCCTCCCTCAGAGCCTTCATCCTCCCCGTCTCCTCCTCTTCCTCGGAGTCGTCACTGTCATCTTCTCCTGGCGGCATCTGTTCTGGAGCGGGCTCTAGACCGAGCATCACCTTCACCAGAAGGGATGGCTCCGCACGCTGACCACGTTGGCGCGCTTAATCGTCCATGGCCGTCAGATATGCATACTGCCGGTTGAAGTCCACCATGTCGGCAATATGGAGGCGCCCGACCTCTGGCAGATGGATTCCTTCTCTGAGAATCTTTCGCCAGATGGCGTCGGTCCCCAGTGACTGCCGCATGGTCATCCAGGCCGACCACAGCGCCGGAAAGACTGCATCGTGGGAGGGTTCGAGCATACATCTCACCTGCTTCCCGGGCCGCTCCCCGACCGCCGCATGTGCCCTCTCTCTGGGCGCTGAAGTCGTGGCGGCAGCCTGCGATGCGCCCGCCGCCGAAGTCCCTGCTCACGCCCGCCACCGCCAGTGTCGCCGAGCGAACGCCCATTCTCGCGTCCCGCACTGGCAGGAGCCACCCACTCAGAAAGGCGGCCAGGAACGCCGCGTACCGGACATTTGGGTCCCGGGCCTCGATGACGCGATACCCCCATGAGCGGTAGTCGCCCGTCTCCAGGACCCGCCAGTACGACCCGTTCCGGCTCCTCTGAGCTGCGGTCGGGCACCGCTTCCCCCTTCCTGGCATCTTGACCGCTGGGTCATGCTCCAAGAACTGGCCGAACCACTCCTTGTAGGCTATGTCCTTCTGGAAGTCCTTGATCCCGAGCCGCTGCGTAGCCAGGTCAAGTAGATGCCATGTCAGAATGGGAGTCCGTGACCTCTCGCCCCAGGTGTTCCTCGGAGGCAGGAACTCATCGTACTGGTAGCCCTCCATCGGGACACCTCCGATGCAGTGGATGTCCCAGAGACCGATGCCGACCTCCCCATGGTGAAGATGGAAGGTGTTGGTATCCGGGGACCAGCGGGTGAACAGCTCCGGCCCGAGCTCGGACTGCTGGTGGAAGTGGAACTGCGACGTCCACACCGCCTCAAACAAGCCGATGTACCGCAGCTCCTCTGCGATGCGATCGCAAGTGTGGCGTACCCAGAACGCCCAGGCCCATTCACTGGTGAAATTGCCCCCAGACCGCAAGTCACAGTCCTTCAGCCAGCCCTTGGTGTCGTCAGTGACACTCTGGCGATATGTGCTCGAGTAGAGGGCTAGAGAATTCTCCGCAGTAGGCTCACCTCCGTCAATGGTTCGCATCCTCGGGTTCAGGACATAGACGTCCAAGTTCCTAGTCTCCCTGGCAGGATGCCCATTGTTGGTGATGTTATAGCGGGGAAGCTCGTCCTCCCGAGTCACCCAGGTCCGTGGCGCATCAACCTCAAACCCTGGCACCGGAACCTCATCTAGGATGCCGAAGTTTCAGAGGGGCAGGTTTTCCGACAATGGATATGTCTTCTGGGCCGGCGTCAGCAAGTCGAATAGGGATTGATTGTTGGAAACAATCTCCTTGGCTCCGTAGACCTCCTCGTTCGTCGCCATCTCAGCTCTGCGAGTGGCGGCATCCCTCTCATTTCCTTGATGCGCGGCCATCTCAGAAGTTTCGGGAGTCGTGCGGGTTAAGGGATGAAGCGTGCGGGATCGGACGAGGCTGGTAGAGAAGTTTGAAGATTGGCGCGCAATCCAAGTGGACGGCGCGCAATCGGGAAGAATGTCGCACAAAGTTCCGGGTTTTCGCGCAAAGACAGGCGAATTCCCGATGGTTTTGCGCGCCGATCGGGCGAATTTCGCGACCGGAAAGGCAATTTCGCGCACGAGAGCATTGAAGCTTATCGCGCGGAAGGCCTATGTACGGAACGCGGAACCCCGAACCCCTCTTTATAGACGAGGACGGGATTCCGCGCCGCGCGGAATGCTCGATTGCGCGACCGCGGCGGCGAATTTCGCGCCCGGCGCCCCTTTTTGCGCGCCTAAGTCCCGCGCAGCCCAGGACTTCGGCATTCCGGCGTCTCCCTCGGAACCCGATCGTTGCGACCTCTCGCCGATCAGATTCCGAGGGGGGGCTTTTGTAGACGCCGGAAAAGTCCGTTGTTCCCAAACGAAGCTCCGGATGCGGAAAGCGAAGTGATATTTAGAGTCAGAGGCACGTTCCGGAGGGCCCGGAGGACTTGCGCGAAATTTCAGAGACCCGCGCGCAAAGTTGAGATTTGCGCGCAATCCTCCCGGGATGCGCGCAATGCGCTGGGCCGGCGCGCTATTTTGCGCGCCCGTGGCCTGCGCAGCTCCCTTGCGCGCCGGGTCCTGATTCCGCGCCCGCGAAGAGAATTCCGCGCCCGACGACCGGATTCCGCGCCCGGGGTTGCCTATAAATATAAGGCGACCCCCGACGTTTTAAAGGTTGCCAGAATCCGAAGCGTCGCTCGTTCGCGCAATCCAACCCCTTCCGCGCGCAATGCCGATCTTCAGGTAACCTCCTTTCTTTCGTGCCATAGAGCCTTGGGGTTCTCCTTCACGCACAATTCCCTTGGCTCCTTTCCTTTGAATAATCCTTAACCCGAAGGCCTTTGCGCGCAAAAGAAGCCTCTTGCGTGCAATCTCCCCCGGGTGCGCGCAATCCATCCCGATTGCGCGCACCCCCCTCTTCAAAGTGGCCATTCGTTAGAGAATGAACCGTTGCCCCCGCGAGCTATCCGAAGCCCGGTGCGCCCAATCTGAATCATCCGCGCGCAAAGCGCTGGCCCATTTGCGCGCCAGCCCGCCATTTTGCGCGCCGACCCGCGGCATTGCGCGCAAAGATCCTCTTTTGCGCGCAATCCGCCAGGGTCGCTCCCTTTCGCCGCTGAGGGTACCCGCCTGCGTGGCGCCTGATGATCTTCGTCCTGGGTGCCTGCACCGTGCGTTGTCTTTCCGTGCGGCCCTCCAGGCTTGCGTGAAGTGACACCGACCCATCGGCGGCAACCAACGTCCAGCATGACATTAAACTGCACATACGTCCAACATGACGTTAAACTGTACTTCGTCCGAGCTACAAGACGTTAAACTGTTCAGCATACGTCCCGCATGACGTTAAACTACACACGTCCAAGCTGCAAGACGTTAAACTGCCTAGCCCCCTATCGTCCGTGCTGCAAGACGTTAAACTGCCAAGCACCTTCATCCTCAACACATGACATTAAACTGTACTTCGTCCGACAAGACGTTAAACCATCCGCTTCGTCCTCAACACATGACGTTAAACTGTACTTCGTCCGGCAAGACGTTAAACCGTCCGCTTCGTCCTCAACACATGACGTTAAACTGTACTTCGTCCGGCAAGACGTTAAACCGTCCGCTTCGTCCTCAACACACGACGTTAAACTGTACTTCGTCCGGCAAGACGTTAAACCGTCCGCTTCGTCCTCAACACACGACGTTAAACTGTACTTCGTCCGGCAAGACGTTAAACCGTCCGCATCACCCGATCCCGTGCCTCGCACGCAGGGTCCCCCCGGTTTGGATGTGGCCCCCACCCGCTCGTCTCTGCAGGGATGTCGGGATTGCCCCTCTTTAGGGACGATTTAATGGGAGCGGCTTTTCCCCACGGGGGGTAGGGTATTACAAACCCCCAGTTTCTTGTGGGGGACTGCACATGTGTATCTCCATTGCGCTCCCCCACTGCGGAAACCAGTAGAGGGTGTGACTGGGATCGAGGTGTCTCCTACTTTCGGTCCAAGTCCCTTCCAACTGAGTTTTGCCGCATCCGGGCTGCCTTAGTGCGTAAGTCCTGACAGAATGAACTACGTGGACTTTGATCCCTGTCTTCTAAACAGGGTACGTAGGAAACCTCCCTGAGTTTCAATCCCACCACCTGGTCGTCCCGGTCGTATTTACGTCGGTTCGTCCATCATTGGACCCTTCCTGGGTCCACACTTGCGTCGATTCACCTATGAGTCGGCCTTTGTGGGGGACCGCACGTGTGTATCTCCACTGTGCTTCCCCACAGCCCCTTTTTCCATTTCTCGTTTCATCGTCCAGCATGACGTGAAACTGTGATCCACCCGGCCGTTCCATCCCCCTCTATGCGAGGTGGTTCGGTTCAATCCTCCGCCCGACGGCCTTGATCTCTGCGTGAGTCGGCCTGCCAATGTCCAGCATGACGCTAAACTGTTTACCCGAACTACGTTGACTTTGATCCGTGCTAACGCGCGGTACGTAGGAAGCCCCTACGGGGTCCAAGCTCTTCACTCCATCATCCATCCTGATCATTACCCGGGCCGCCACATCCCGTTGGGGTCATGCCACTTCACTCCATTCCACATCACTTGGGAAGCCGCCCATGCGCTGGCCCCAGCGTCGGAGGTTCCCCGCAAGGGGTTCTGTTACCTGATCCACTTTTTGTTTTGATCGGTCTGATGCCGTCCCCGCTGGACGTTAAACTCGCGGCATACCCCGTGTTAAACATGGGAAGCTGAGGAAAACCTCAGGGACACAGTTCCCCGCACCCAGTGCGGGATGCCTCAGGCCATCATGCCTTCGAGAAGCCCTATTAGGGACGGAAAGCAGACATGCAGAGCCGCAGTGTTACGACACGCCCCCAGCACCCAGAGCCACCCGACCTTCTCACCGCAGGTTGCTGCCCCGACCAGACTCCTTGGAGCATCCGGGCGGAAGCAGCGTAATTAACCGTTGTCCATGAAGATATGGCGCCGAGAATGAGATTCACGAACATTCTTAAATCTATGAGGGAGACCCGGATTAGGCGACGAGTTCCGAGGAGACGTCCAAGGAAGGAGGAGCCGACATCCCATCATCCCGGTTTCGATCAAGGAGCAGACGCCCCTGAATAATGGACGGATGCCGCCCGCCTTTGGAAAGCGGGACTGCAGGACCACAAGCCGCGCGCCCATCCCCTCGGGTTGACGGGTGCACGCGCGAACGCGTCCTGGCGGAAGAGCGTAACCTGATGCACATCCGCACCGAAACAATATGATCAATCAAACTATAATTTTTTTAGGCCCTCATAGATAGAATCTATCGTGACTTGGATAATACACTATAATTTATTCATAATTAGATTAATTTTTAAACTTTTCTGTAATTACTAGGTACTCAATTGGTATTTTTATATAATATCTACTTTAATGATTCATATGATGGAGAAACTAGTTTTTCTGTTTGAATATTTTATTCCATTATTTCACGAATTAAGTAGTGATTTAACTTAAAATCTCATTCTTATACTATCTTATCTAGGTGAGTGATTTTGGGTGTATTGTGATTCCACATCCATTATCATCAATGGAGTTTTAATAAAGGATCATCGATTAGTAGAGTATGGTCCTAAGAAACATCATCCCCATAAGTGTAATTCTCATACTCATAACCTAATTTGGTTATTTTGGCGGGCTCTCTTTATGCCTAGAGACATAATTTATTTAGCGAGGTCATTGTGGTGTTTATGGATACATGATTTATAAATATATCATATTAAATTAAAAATTAATTTGTAGGTATTATTTATTAGTCAATTTCCTTTATTTATTCAAATTTGACAATTCTAATGCTTATAGAAAGGTAAATGTCATTATTGATAAAATTGGAGAAACGTTTATCCCACAATAGGTGAAAGAGGATGAAGAACAATAAAAAATTATGTCATTAATAGAATATATTCACCTATTTGTGGTGACGTATGATAAAGTGTTATATTTACACAACATTAATCACTCATCATCTATCCTAGTGGGAGTTATATACTCCATGAATTGTAACTGTTATTGTAACATCATTTGAGGGATACTTGATGGGGATTAGTTCATCAATAGTTGATTAAATGATACATAATATCTTATAAACAATCAAATAATACTTGTTGATTCTATGATCTAGAGTGAAAAAGTGGTGGAAGTGTTACATTCATAATAACAGGGAGTATGCCTAAGGATCACAAATATATATTTTAATATTATTTTCAAGTTTTTCTCTACTTTTATTGTAAAACGATCATAACATTTTCTATTAAATTCTTTAAAAATCATTAATATTAGAAAAAAATTAAAATCCAATATGTAATCTTAAACCTATCCATCATCTTCTATAGAAGTGAGATGAAAAAAATGGAATTCATGACTACACGTTAATGTTCATCTAAATGGAACAATATAATATAGGTAATATTTGATCTTATGACTTAAAAAAACTGAATTTTATCTCATTAAAGAATCCTCCAAAATTAATGAATTCGGTAAATATTATTTTAGAGAGATGAAAACAATTCATGGATGATATCTAGTATCATCCAAAATAGATATCCAATATTTATTTCATATTTTCATGGAAATGAATTTATTGATAATTATGGTTTCATGTGACATTCAATACCACATTATATTTTTAAAAGAACACCTAGTTTGAGAATACTATTTAGATACAATAGGATATACCTCGAACCTATATTATTATCTTTTGTCGATCATGGGAGGATAACCATTCTTTAAAGTAATTTTATAATAATAATAGTTACCAATCATATATATAGATTTCCAAGTATGAAGAAATATATTGGAGAATGTTTTTATCTCCAATATGTTGCATAGAGGTTGGAACATGTTATATAATTGGTCCTATTCTATTTTAGGATATGAAAGAGTAGGCAAAGCTAATTCAGAAAAGTCGTAAGACTTCTCATATACTAAAAATTTATTATGTTGGACATTAGAGTTGGCCCTTCGAATTTGAGGATGGTGATCAATTGTTTCTTTTTGTTTCACAATGATTATGTCACTATAGGATGTGATAGTAGAAACAATTAACCATGTGATACCATTTTGAATTCTCGTAATAGTTAGTGAAGTCTCTTATCGTATTCCATAACCGTGATAGTTAGTGTCACTGACAAAAAAAATCATTTCTCCCAATTAAAGAGGCATGTTATTGACCCATTGGACATGTTTTAGTTTAATTATGAAGAAATAAAATATTATTCATTTAGCTTGGATCACCCATTGAATATCATTGACCAAAGTTACTAGTTGTTAGATTTTAAAGAATTCTTTCATTATCACTCTAGGTTGTAGAATGAAAATCTCTGAGAAGAAACTCGGGATTATGAATCTAGAATAAAATAATGTTTATGGTTAGAGTTATTTACTCAATAATCCAATTAAATATTTTTAGCGATGTAAATCCACGTAAAATGGAACTTGTGATGATACATTCCTATTTGATATGGTAAACCACATTAGTTTTAATATATTAATCTAATTTAAAGTGAATCTTTGTTTGAAGGTATCATGATCCAACTTAAGAAACCATCTAAAAAGGAAATTGATTCAATTTCTACATAACCTAATGGAAAATCTTAATCTCTAAACACATGATACTAGATCCTAGGAAACTAGAACGATCAAGGGGAAATGAATTCTCTAAATAAATAACCAAATAATACTCCATTTTTCACTTCTAACACCTTTGGTTTTTCTAATTAATAACCCCCACTACCTCAAGAGGTCATTTAAAGTCATTGGTGTAGAAATAGGTTTTAGTGAGTAGAGTTTTTAATTTAAAAATTATTATAATAAATACAATTATGATAATGGTCATCTATTTCGTGCTCATGAAAACATCACTGGTTAGTCATAGGCTTACAACATGTAACAACTAAACTAGAACCCACATATATATAGAAACAAATATAACACCCTTGAAAATGTTATATTTAGAAGAATAAAATTTGTTACCCATTTCAAAATTGTTGACATTTCTTTTCGAGATCCCATCTAATTAGAAAATCACATGATTGTGTGCTCATCCTTGAGTATTTATGGGATGGTTGACCGACTAGGGTGTTTCCTATTGTATGTGTGGGAGAGAAAAATTAAATATAAAAGAAAATTTGTTGGCCTGTCATGATTATCATTAGTATGATTAGCGAACATGTTGAGTGGTATCCTCTGGTGTTCTAGTACGAAAAATAATTGATTAAATGTGACCCGTGGGGTCATATAACCTTATTCATAGACATGGGAGGTTTGGTCATGAAAATGGGTATCATATCAAATAGACAACTATACTTTTTGTAAAACTTCAATGATATCAGATTTAGGGTCCACAACAAGTTAATTCTAGTTTAATAGGTTGGATAGTGTATCATCCCTAAATAGTTGTATTTTGATAAAAACATGTTACTACCCATGTAAAATAGGCGTTCCACTATTTTTGGGAGCCTAGATAATTATAACGTCATAGTTAATCACCCATTGACTAAATTAGTGTCAAAATAACTGATATATTAGGATTCTTCCTAGGGTGTGGGTTAGTGGCCATGTTCATGGTCTAGGGAGGTCATGTTATGAAAAATGTTTGTACAGCCAATACCCTACTGAAAGAGAACTAAAAGTGTCTGAGATTGACATTTGGGATCCATAATGAGGAATTTATGCTATAAAATCGAAGATATCGTAACACCCTAATAAAATTTATATTTATAAAAAATGAATAAACTTTCCAACAAGTTGAATCTTTTTTTAGGAGAATACATGATTTGAAATTCATAGTCAAGAAATCGTGTATTGGAGGAGTGTCAGGATGGGTTCCATGTCATTGAATACATCACATGCCATTATTCTAAATGGATGGGCATATAACATGCCCCACATCCAAGTATTCAATAATATTATATTTACCTACTATGTATATCCATTAATTTTATATGTCTATCCAAATTGAGGGAATATATGTATTATTATTCATTTGAGAGGAAAAATACCATCATAGATAATCTCGAACCAAAGACATGATTAAAAATATAATAAATAAACCCTTATTATCTAAACATTAAGGAATTCAATATAAATTTATGAAATTATGAAGGTTCTCATGCTAGATGTATCACTAGTGTCAAGTACGAGGATTCAATATAAATCATGTATCCCTAATATACAATATGAATAGTTTACAGCAAACAATGTTCTATACATGATGGGCTATATGGTGCAAAAAAATCATTTTCGACCACATGAGCATATTCATTATCCTGATAGAAGAATTTTAATCAAAATAATATTAACATTTCAACATAAACTATATTAATCTATGATAAAAATTGGTTAGGGATAACATCTATTCATACCTTTAGAGTTCAATTAACATTTCACTTCACATAATGTAAACAACCAATGTGAAACAATGATAATGTGGACTAATTGTTTTAAATAAAATCATATATTTTACATTCAAAAACTTAATTTTGAATGTTAAAAAACCACACATGTTTGTCCATATAAACATATTACATTTGATATATTTCTAGTCCATTATCATGTTTGTGATACTTTGAGGGTTTGGTTAAACACATCATATTTTTATGTAATTCAAAACACATGTTTATATGAAATAACAAAATTTCTCTCACTATACACTTTTAGTGGTAGAATTTATATAAAAACATTTTTATTAATTGTGATTATTATATTTAATATTATTACTATTCAAATCTAGAAACATATTTTTAAAAAATATTTTCTAAACAACATCAAATGATATTATATATTCATTTTCAGTTATCAACAAAACAAATTCTCTCTATTTATCATCATCATAATTGTTGGAACATTTTACATTAAAAATATTATTTTGAAACCAATATTAAACTGATGTAAATTTTTTACATTAATCATTTACTAATATACTATCAAACCATTAAGGTATTAAGTAACAATAACTCTTTATTTTTGTGGGTAATGTCTTTTATTTTTTATATTTTTGAACATCTCTCGGATTAAATATACTCTTAAAAGCCTCGTAGAAGTAATATTATTTTCAGAATATCATTCTAAGAAACTAAAAGTTTATTTTGTTTAGAAAATAAAAAAAATATTTTATTAGGAATATTAATATGTAAACTATTGTTTCCATATCATATTTGTAATTATATATATATATATATCATTATTATAAAAAAATGAATGTCTGATAAAAATATTTATATCATTAACTGATAAAAAATTATTTTTACATCTATACATCATATCAAATAATAAGTAAATATTGGGATGATAAAATAATATTTATTTCGATCAACATGATATTTAAGTAATCAATTACATCTAACATCTTAACAAGTTAATCCACCTCTCAAATTATTGAATGTTTAATTTATAATCTAATATTAAATATTTTATAAATTCAAAAATCATATATATTTACAATACTTTTTAAAAATATTGTTAGTATTGTATACCCTTTATAATATGAGAATTAAATTCCATAAAATTAATAACATACATGAAATATCTTTAATTTATACTAGAACTCTTTGGTTACTACTGATAGTTCATTATCTAATGGGTAGGTTGGCCCCGTTTAAAGCACTACCATTTATTTATTTTCTATGGTTTAGATGGTGGTGTGGGCTCCCCATAACATATTTTTTCTATCAAGCTAAAATATTTCACCTTTTATTTTTCAATTTCCTTCATGGGACATGATTGTTTACCTCTCATGTCATTCTAGTCAATCATCAAAATATTACGGGGATTAGAAATACAATTTTCACCTTATTCGTATTATAATTCAGAATGAAGCATAAACTCTAATATAGTATTGATTATTGAATAAATTCTATAGTCACATCATGTTTGATAGGATACCCCAACCTTTACAAACCATTTACATACCAAATCAAGTTACACTCCTTCGCCGCACCATCTCCTGTCTTCCAAAAAAAATTTATCCATTGACACCTAACAACACTTATTAGTTTATTGTTCCTAATGAATCATTTTTCATATTGTCTATTAGTATATAGGAGTTAATGTTCTCAAGTTTTTTAAAAAAAATATAGGATATATGTTCACAATAATGAGAGTGTATACATTTAGTAAACCTATAATGTTATTATCATAATTATTTGTATCCATTTTTTAAATTAATTTTTTTTTCTTTGCATATGAAATGGGTTTTATATTACCCAAAAAATTCCTCCTTAATGAATAATTATTCCTAAATCACACTAATAGTTTATAAAATAAATTTCATAGATTTTTTTAGTCTATAAGATATCCCACAAAGATAACTTGTACTATGAAAGTGATTCTCTTTAATCCATAATTAATTATTTTTATTAGATGAGTATTATATTTAGTTTCATTTGATATGAAATTTTATTAAATGGTCTCCCATTAAAATTATGTCTTTTTTTAAATTTTATCGTATCAATCAATAGGAAAATAAATAAATATCACTGATTAAGGAGTCCACTTTTGTGTTTGTATCGCCAATTTTTTATTTAGGCTTGACATTATTATAAGAATATCATATATGGATCGTTGATAGTTGAGTTGATAAATCATAGACATTATACATATTATGCATCAAGTCAATAGTATTCCTTTTCTAATCTAACCGTGTTATGGTCACCCAGCTAGGTGTCATCCAAATAAATTTCCAATAATGGTAACTGAATCTTAATTGATCATTTCATTAATTTATTTTATACAAAATATAATCCATGAACAATAAACTTTGGTTGGACCAACCTGGATTGACTATAAGGTTCTAGAAAAGTGTTTACCTTAGAAGAGATATAATGTTAGGATTAGGTGTGAGTAATATTTTAAAGTTATATTTTAGGATTTTAAGAATTGAAGAACTATAAGTAACCTTACTAAACTAAATAATGTATTTTATACCAGAACTATGAAATTATTGACTAGTAGAATATGTAGTGGTTTCTAGGTGATGATATTTAAGGATACTTGGGTTTATATGCATGAAATAGGGTGGAAACCTGTATTTCCTTGACGTGAAGTCTGAATGACAAGGATGATCCTAAAATATAAAAAAAGTGTAGAAAATATAGTATGTGTTCCAAAATAATTCATGTTATTTGGGTAATGTTGTAGTGACTATTAATATTAAACTATTTAATTAATGGATTAGTTTACTTCTAGTCACCTTGATTGAATATAGGGATTCCCATCAATAAAGATTGGGTGTGTAACTATAAGTACCAAGAAGACATTATGGATGACATTTATAAAAATATGGTGTAGTTCCCTTTATCAAATTTACTATGTGTTGACTATTCCCAGAATTGGAGAATTACCCAGGGAAATAACTCATGGAATGACATTTCCACTAGATGGATTTGTAGAGAAATCTATATATTCATTGAAATGATTACCAAAATGAATCCCTTTTAACTTGATATGAGCATGGGTTTTGGAAATATGTGTATCCTATAATCCATGTTTTATGTTACTTATATTTCCTTAAATGGAATTTAGTAGTTTTCCCCATTGCTGGGAAAGAATTTATCTAAACCGTACAATAATTTTTTTGGGATTATTCTATTTTTATATAACATTTTTATTATTCTATATACACTTTCTTTTGTGGAATAAATTATATGAGTAAATCTAGTGAATCTGAAATAAAGGATGACATATCAGTATCATGTCCATGGTACATGGTATTTCTTGTTTTATATATTGAGTCTATCAGTTTTATGGTACTTACGAACATTAAAGTATCATTTAATTTTCATGAGGATGAAAAATAATCATTAAATTTTTAATATTGTATTTCTAAATTATTCTTTCAGGCCACTAGTTATATAATTGATTTGGAGGAAATTATGTTGGTGTACAATTATGTGTTTCTTATTTTGAGAATCCTATGAAAATTATTGGGTTCCCATTCTGCATTTTTCTATACTAACAAATAACCACAATTAATTTATTTTTAAATGTACTGGATCATGTTAATGGTTTTAGGCCCAATTTATATGATCATATCCTAGTTCAATTGAATGATTATATTTTTATACTTGTAGAATATTTCCAAAACAATATCTTTTTTCCCATTATAGTTTTCAAATTTTATGGTTTTCCACTGTTTTAGGAGAATTTTTTTTAATAGGTTATGTTATAGAATAATAATACGGTGTATGTCATTGAATTATATATATGTACATATTTTTATCTCTTAGTTAGTTAATATGTTTCATCTATGGGAGTTATAAAGAAGTGAGCTTTTTGGTAGAACAAAAAGCCAAAAAACAAATCATGAAGAATTTTATGGATTATGTTTGTTGAAAATATCACTTATCTCAAAGAGAATAATTAATATACAATGATCTATTTAGGGATTTGGAGTATTTATTTTATGATATTCATCTGGTGTTGGGGTCCATATCTGGATTTGTAGAGGAAATGGTTGGAAGGTGCCTCCTATCACTGAATGGTCTATTTTGGTAGGAATATTATAGATGTTTTGTATGTTTTATAGCTAAAGGAGAGGAAGAATTTTTGTAGAATATTTTCCAAGATACTTGATTCATGGAATGTTTTCGGTGGCATTATTCACCAAAATATTATAATGATGGAATGAAATTTTATTTCTAGAAGATTCATTTAGATGTAATTGTTATTGAAGGAAACTTTTGTGGTTCTATAGAACTAGGGGTTTGTTCTCATAGAGATTTAATGTGTTTGACCCACAACTAATCTTTTTGAGTGTGATTATAATGATAATATATTAAAATTGGTTAATATTATGGATGGGATAAAAATTCTCATGATTGGGATATATGGTTGTGGTAATGTGAAATATATAAATGTTAGTATCTTAAAATGTTATTATAGATAGTGTAAACTTGATAGAAGAAATATACAACTTGTATTAGGGAGTTGTGGAATTAGTGTCTTAATCCCATGGATATATAAATGGGTAAAAACCCTTTGTAACTGAAATGTGTGTCATAACATAGATATATGGATTACCAAACATGGGTCTAGTGATGTCCTGGAAGTAGGAAAACATGTCCATTGTTTTATAATCAGAATGTTCCTTGAATTAGAATTTTGAATGGTTTTATATTCTCCCATATAGAATCTATAATTTTTACCATCAATGCTTATTTGGAATGAGAGTGCATGTGTTTCTTATTATATCAATTGTTCAATGTGTTTTGAATTTTTATTGATAAATAAAATTTGTTTAAAGAATAAATGAGAATAATAAAGTGTTTCATGATTTTTAGAACAATGAAGTGAATAGTTCTGAAACCGTATAATTCTCAGAATATCTTATTCAGGATTGTAATATTGTTTGAGGAGTTTTTACCCAGAACACTAGGCGTGGATTCATTAATAATATGATATTAATTTATTAAATGTTAATGTATTAATTACAAATGTATTTTCTATTATGAAATAGTCAATCTATTTTTAAGAAATAGAATTACTATAGCTTTCCAATATATGTGGATTGGTGTTGAAGTAATACACTGATACGGAAAAACAATAGAGAGTAAAAAAGGATAAAATAATTTTTATAAGTCTTAAAAATTCAATTTAATTGAGATATTTTTAGTCACAACCTATGAAAATAATTTTCTACTAGGTGATTATAAGGATTTGGAGTGAGATATATATTCTAGATAAGTGTTGAATTTTTTGGAATTGGAATAAATTAAAAAACCTTTGAAATGAGAATTTAATATGAGTGACTATTAATTAGGTTTCAAAAGGAAAATTATTGCAAATTCATACAGTTTTGTGGAAATTTGATTCCATGGTATGTGATGTTTGGAATTTGAGGAAGATTTAATAAGCTAATAAAATATAATAAGTTGATAGATTTGTTCCAAATAAATTCACATGATATAACAAAAGTAGTGGATAATATAGTTCCAACATTGTTCATTTGATGGATAATTTTGAGGTGGATGTTCATAGAAATTAACCTTAATCAAATAGAGGTATGTCCACAATGATTAAAAGGTTATGTGACTAGAAGTACATTCTTTCTATTTTAGCGCACCGCTATATATAAAGGGTTAAGATCACTTACTCAAATTAACTGAGTGGTGATCACTCCTACTGGGTTAGTTCCCCAATGAATGTTATCATAGGAGTATTTTTATATTGGATGCATCAATGGAGAGTTTTATTTTTTTCAATTTGGGTTAAAAAGAGAAATCCAAAGTAACGTTGGTGGGGTTGGGTTTTTGGAAGGAGGTTTCCCTTGTAACTCCAATGTCATATTCTTTTTAATTACTTGAATCAATGGTTATATTATCCCCCTATGGAATACATTTTTTTTTCTAACCATGTATTTCTAGTGTTATGCTTGTTCCGGTTTTATGTCCTCTATTCATTATTATATATATGTAGTCTTTAGTAGACTATTATGTCTAAATAAATTTGTGGAATCAAAATTAAGGGATGTAGGATCAGTAATGTGGATGGTTTGTTTAGTGGTTAATGTTTAAGAAATTAATTTTATGATGCATGTGGAAATTTGGTAATTCTATGTTCCTTGTTATAAAATATTGTTTTTGAATTTAACTTTTTGGGAAAATAATGAAATCATCCTAATTAATGGTTTCAGTTACAATATCAAACACAATGTTTTGTAAAGGGTGTTGTTCCCATAAGGGGGGTCTCTTGATTTTCTCCACCTCGTCGCTGCTGCCTTGCTCTTCAGGTCAGCTTTTCATCCTCCCCTTTCTCGGCGAGATCATTGTAGTGGTTCCCTCTTGCGGGGATGTCATTCCAGCCTCACATTTTTTGGATTATCTATTCGTTCTCTACTATGCATGTGGGGGGATATTCCCTCTCAAGAGATTGGCTTGGCGGCGATGGGATTTGGTCCGCAATAGCGACGACCTCTGGGTGATGTTTTCTGTTTTGGTCTTTTGTAGTCGTTTCTGTTTAGATGCATTTGAATTTTTGAGTCGATATTGGATCTGATGAGTTCTTTGATTCTGGACTGCTGTTTGTTTTGTTGTTTGGGTGTATTGGGTTCGGCTTGTAATCTGAAATTGTGAGTCGGTACAGATCTGGTTGTTGTTTGGTTCCTGTTTTAATGCAGTGTGTCGTTGTTGATCGTGGAGTGGGTTATGGTTTTTTGGATGATTCTTTGAATCTGTTGTGGCGACTCCTGAGGGGTCCTCACCGGCAATAAACGTCTAAGGCATGAAGGTGATGATGAAGGGTTCTATGGTAGCTATATGGCTCGAGGGCAGGTGAGTGGCTCAGTTGTTGGTGCACAGATAGGGGCGTGGATCGATGGTAGGTACGCGGCTCCAGTGCATCTGTCTCATTGTTATTTGGTTTTGGTAATTTGAATTTGAATTTGAACTGGTTTGAATATAGGGATGCAGTTGATTTTTCTATGCAATTTTTTGGTGTGTTCATGCGTGGTTGTGGTTTTGGAATGGTGGAATCAGGATGTTGTGTTTTGGTGGAGTGGATGTGGTGAATTCATGTAATGGGTACCCTCAACCCTTGAACCAGGCGTTAGAAAATGAAAAAATTGATTTTCATGTGTAATGGGTACTTATTAACCCCCATTTTATCTCATATTATTCCCTTTACATGTATAAATTATTCATTTTGTTTAGTACGCAATAATTTTCCTTGCACAAAATCTATATTTTCACAATATATTGATATACAACTCTATACATAACCAATAGTTGGTTTTACTACTAAAATTTAAAATCAACCTATATTTATACACATAAAATACATTCATGGAATAAGGTACACTCACACAAATTATTAAAATAATATGAAATCACCAATCCCCAAAAGAGTAATCATATATATATATATATTCATCCCAAACATTTCAATGTAGGACATAAGCTTCAAAACTAGTTAGTTGTCTGATTCAATGTTCCTCAACTCAAGGCTACTATACATAAGAGATACATCATTACATTTTAATTTTGAATCCTAATATTTATAAACATTAAATATCCTTTAAATACATTATCATAACCCAATACTAGATAATTTTAATGGATAAAGAAAAAAAATCAATTATGATACCAAGCATGTAAGTCCTGATATGAATGAATGAAAATTTATAGAACTAATTTAATAATTAAAGAAAAAACATAAATCCATTCATTATATAATTCCCACATATATGAATGAAGAAAAAAATAATGATAAATTAATATTATATTTTTTTAAACATTAGATAAACTAATCATGAATAATTCCTAAAAAATAAGTAATTCATAAATCCTAATTTAATTATTCATTATGGGAACTCCATAATTAAATAAATATAAAGACATTATATTTATATATAATATGAACTCCTTACATTAAAATTTTATATATAATTTTACATACATATATAATATTAAACAAAATGTAAAAAAATCATATTTTGTCTTTTATTATGTAAAATATTTACATAATCTAAATATCACACATTTAATATAATTTATACATTGACTATATCAATTATATTATATTATTTTTATATGGCTCAAATAATTTAAAAAAACACATTATTTTTTTAAAAATTAAATATGATGAAAAAAATTAAAATATTATATCAATCATATTTATACTAATTTTTAATATAGAAATATTATATAAATTATATTCAAAATTTACAAAAAACGATTAAATATAAAAATTATAAGGTATACCATATATGTTTCAAACATATATAAATAATATTAGTAATTAATATTTTCTGTAATTATTTTACATCTTTTTTATAAAAAATTTTTCAATTAATTAAAAAACATTACCATTAATCAATTTTTAATCAAAATTATAACTAAATAAATATTTACAAATTCTTTTTTCCCTAATTTAAAAAAATTTTAAATATAATGAAATAAATTCATAAATGAAATTTTTTACATACAATTTTTTTAACTATATGGGTTCTACAATATGTGTTATATCATATTTTGGGGATTTCATCATTATATTTTTTGTTGAATGAAGGATAATCCTTCTTCTATAATATATCATTGTGTCACCTTGGTATTGTATTTTATGATATAAGAAATATCTACATTGTAATAAAAATGGGTTTTCTAGTTTTTTATTTTCAATATATCCATGTATATATCTAGATTTATCATTGGACTTGGAACGATGTTTGGGTGTCTCCGAACCAGAGTTCATTATGTTAAAAATATTTATATATTTGTTTTCACAGGCACATATAGTTTTTTTATTTTTGGTCTCCCTATTATTTTGGACCTCATATGAGAAATATGAGACAAAAGTTGAATCTGGATCCCATGGTTTACCATATGTGTGACCTATGGTTGGTTAGCTGTTTGAAGTTAAATAATTTGTATGTGGATATTTGAGAAATACATGGATGATTTGGAGATAATATGAGTCCAGATAGAACAAAAAGAACCTACTAAGGGTCTTCATCATGAATTAATTCCTCATTAAGAATGGTTGGATCTCATAGGGCTCCTGAAAAACAAATCCCCTAGACGAACACATGAATCTATGACAATGTTCCCACGTGAGTTTGAAGGTGCTTCATGATCGTGTAGACAATTGATAGTGTCTTCTAATGTTCAATAGATCTAAACACATTCGTGAAGCCCTGATATCCTTCTCAAATTGCATCCCATATTTACAAAACTCCTTTACATTAAATACCACCTTAATTATTATATTTTATGGTTTTTTCCCAATCCTTCCACATCCAAATTGCTCAAACTTCATGATTCTCTTAAGCATCATAGACTATACCATAAATTTATCATCCATTTAATTAGGGCTTTACAAAAAAATTTAATGAGTTCTAGAAATCCTCTACCCTATGTGGATATACATTCCATGAAATAATCTATTATTTATAAAGGAAGAATGATATTAGAGTAACTTCAGGCTTCATGAAGCATTCATACTTCCTAAAGCAATCCTTTCTCAATCTAGGACGTCATCTTGATGGAGGGTCACCAGGTTTTCTGAAGATGACTCTTTTTTGAATCCCATGACCCCCAAAATGCACTACATCTATGTGAAGCACCCATATTTGATAACCTATACTTTGAGAAACATAATTCCTAGGACTCTCCATTCTATCCCCCTTTGGTTGATACCTCTTCATGATGGTTATGTACCAGGAGCCCCCACACACATTTAGGATTGGTCCAGCTGCACCTTGAGTCCCTGTGTGGAATATACCACCCATTCCTATGGCCTACCCAGCGTCACATTTATGACGATACTCTAATAAAAAATTTTATTCTTTGCATTTGTACACTAACAGCAATTTATTTTCAATATAAGAATTCAAATGTGGAACTTCGGATTGAAAATTCATCCTTGCCGTTAAAATCTAGCATTTACAAATCCATACCCTTCTTAGAGGTGCATGATTAGTGGTTGGCTAAGACAAAGGGGTGTGGAGTTAGTCCCCCACATTCGAGCTACATCACATAAAACCTCATAGTCCCTTTTTCCTCAGCACATTATGTAAACAAATTCCATACCGTATCCGAAAAAACAAGATTCTCCATATACGATCATCATGGGAAGAAACTGTATCCTCCACCATCATCTGATCCTCTGGTATCATGACGATTCAATTCTTATTTTACACTCATAAGGAATGAGATTCTCCTTGGGTATCTTCTATGTTTAATCCCCACCCACATCTTTGTTGTCACCAACATCACACCAATTGGTTTTACACTAGTCGAAAAAGGGGATCAAGCGATCTTCAGATATTTTATTTCCACTTTTGTATCACATCATGCATTACTCATGTGGGATTAGAGGTGAGTGGAAATAATTAAATACACATGATCTCACACCTCACATTGGGCATCCCCTATAGTATAATCCCCAATTATATCTCCACGATTGGCCTCCTCTATGGGTATAATCCCCAACCACGCCAAACTATGTGTGATTTTATTCCCAACTAACTAGGATACATTGCATGCCTCCATGATGTCAAAACCCAGTGAATGAATCCATCTTTATTTTTTATGGGCCATTTCCTTGGTAATATCATTCCCCACACATGGGATACTACATTTCCTTTAGGTTCCCTATGATGATCAATTGTTAAATCCTATAAAAACACCTTCAAAGAGTAACCCTATTTCAAACTGAAATTTTCCTGTGTAAACCACACATAATCCCTCATCGATTCCTCATCGTGACATGAGGTTCCTTATAATAAGTTGTATAACTACATTAATAGTTCCATTCACATGAACTTAAACAATGGAATCTAAAAATGTGGATTTTGTTCCCTATATTCTAAACAAGGTACATATGAAACCTCAATGTGGATAAATCTCAAAAAATGGTAAACCAAGGTGCTCCCATACTAGATATTACCTCCTAGATCCACCGAAAGGGTTTTATGATAAACCCTCATGGTGTGACATCTTCCCTTTATGGGAAACACCTCACAGATCTGCCTGCATGAGAAATTCAAATAAATCCATCAGAAAAACATTCACCAGTGATATATTCCCTCCTTGAGATGAATATCCCTTTTTCGCCTCTACGGAGAATCTTGATCAATCAACTTCATCTCCTTGAGACGTTAAAATCATTCGTCGATCAATGTCTTTATGATGTTTTGTTCTTTCATCACATGATTTTAATCTCACAACCTAGCCCTGTATAGCTACCTCATACAAAACATGAGATTCCTTAGGTGAAATCCTGGGATGATAAATGCCTTTGGCCTAGATAAAATATGATAGACATGATATGACATTGATTACATGATTAATATAACGTGATGAGATTCCCTTTGAAGGGGTAGAATATTTGTGACAAATGGTCCCAGTTTACAGACATGATAGAAATGCCTAATGTGACTACTCCACTAATAAGAGGTTACTACCCTATCAAGACCAAATGGATTGTGTAGCCAAAAGTAGTTTCTTTAACAAACATTCAAAAATATATCTCACAAGGAATTATTTGATCAAAAATGACTAAACTATTTAATGGAGGACCATAAAAGGGAGAAATATCCAAGGAGGAATACATGGAAGGAGGAACCAAAATCCCATCATCCCATTTTGATAATGAAGAAGACATCATCAATAAATGTGATGAAAGCATCCCACCATTAGAAAGCAAGAATGTGGGGTAAAAATCATTCCATCACACATTCACACATAGTTCATGGCCCTAATTAAATCATCAGAAATAGAATTGTGGAACCCAAAGTGAAACTATTCTCATAAAAATGGGTATTGGTAATATTAGAGAGATTAAATGATTAGAATGTAATTATATCCAGACATCTGGGAACATGTCCCACCATGAAAATGGGGGTCCCAACATGGAACTCTCACAAAAATGGGGCAGTAAATGTTGGGAATTCCACTATTATCCACATTGTTAGGGAAATTCTCTCTTTATTTCAATGTAATATTTTAAGATTCATAGGAATTGTGAATTTCTTTCCTTATATCTATACGGATATCTGTATCCACATTATTTATAGGATGCAATATGTAGGAAATCCTCCACCCAACACCCATAGATTCAAGGGCAGGAGAAATGTTAATGTGACAATCCTACCTGATATCTCTTCCTCCATGAGTTCCATCACAAACTCATGTACCGATTTCCTATTCCCTATCTCACCCTCGGTTATTGTAAATTAGAGGGTGATGGACACCCTCGTAAGTAGTTATGTGTATGAGAGGGTCATTACCACAAGGTACATGGTGTTATAGGATATGAAGGTTTCAGCTTCATACCCACACTTCCACCCGTAAGGGAATCACATGGAGAAACCAATCAAATTTAAAACAATGATTACCTTTGGGAGCCTCTCCCAGGAGTGATCCTATGACCCTTTACCAATATTTAAGGATTTAGAGAATTCTAGAGTCAACCTGGATATGAATAACACCTGGGAACAACCAAAGTGGGATCAAAACTAGCCTCCTCAATGTTAGTAGAGACCAGTCCTTCAAGATGAAAAGTGGGTGGAGTTTACCCCTATTCTATTGGCCACGATTTCAAAAACATGATACCAACATGAGGCATAAGAATAGAAGAATTACCATCAATGGGATTAAAATACTACAACTCTAATGTACCTTTACACCATAGGATCATTCTTCTAGATCCCTCTGATAGATGATTAGAGTCATATTTTCTCTCAAGTGGGATCAAGACCTCATCCAACTCACATGAATGTTGGGTTGAAACTGTCAATGGATGGATCTACCATCAACCATTATCGGTCAGCCTGTGATGGTGAGATTCAGTTAGAAGTTCCTTGAAAAACTATAACCAACCAAATTTGAGGTCCTCTCCTTAATCAGAATCAACATGGAGCTCCTCACCATGTTCCCACTAATCAAATAATAGGGCCTCCCCACTTCATAGAAAATCATTACAGATGTCATCCCCATACTTATACTTCCTAAAAAAGAGGTCCTCTGAATTTCATAATACACTTTGATAAAGGTCCTCCTAATGCTGTTTTGATCTCAAGAAGACGTCCTCCCTACTCTAGAATTGGCCAAAGGTAAGGTCCACCCCACTAAATAGGAAGCACTTATTGAGATCCTCACCATAATATCACCACCATCAAACATGGATGTCCTCCTAGTGTAACACTCAACTAGAGTGGAGGTCCTTGTAGAGACCCGAAGCCTGACGTACATGAACATTACATTACTTTCGCGGAATACTTAGCACATAACAAAAATACACACACAAGGATCGTGATAGTTTAGTGTCTTTGGAAACTAGGAACGTAATCTTCTAATCGTGGTGAAAGATCTTCAATATCTCCCACAAAGATCTTCCCTTTTTCTTATACCTAAAACCTTTCTTTATATCCTGGGGAAAAGAAAACATAAAAGGGTGAGCTCAAATGCTCAGTAAGGGTAAACAAAGGAAGTATCAATCACATCATATACATAAGAACATAGCTTTTGGGAATCTTAACCTGCAAAAGAGATCATAATATCTTATCATGGGATAAATCATAGAAGTGAAAACGAGATCATAATCATAACATAAAACTTGAAACTTTGTGGCATGCACACATAATCATGGAAAATCATTTCTTGTTAGTCATGACTCATTGCCAAGACTATCTTAGTGGACAAAGTCCCTTTCTGAACCGAGTTCACTCCTCGTTTCAGTCATGTATCACTGAACCGAAATAACCTTCCGTTCCAGCCATGTCTATCTCGTGAGATATAAAGTCTTTACCCAATGCATTGGAGGGAGATATAGGTCCCACCCATCTTATAATGAATCCTTTCTTATGTGTGCCACATAATCATAAACCATACATCATAACGTAACCCATGTAATAAAAATGGGATTCTTAAACAATATGACATCATAAAACCATTCATATAAGATAAAGGAATTCATAAACATAATTCCATCACAACATAGTCAAATCAATGTAAAAATATGGATAGAAACAGAACCCTTTATTATCTTAGATGAAAAATAATTTTGATAAAACACTTGAATTGAATTCTTGAGGAAAATATCCTTTCTTCTTCAAAATCAATTTCTTTTCAAAAAACATCATGGAATTTTAAAAAAAAAGATTTTATTGAAAATAGTCATGAAATATTTTTGAGGAAGGTTCATGAAAATAAGGCTTTATAAAACCGTAAAAATCCGTTCGTGCCGTATAAGTTAAAAAAACATTCTTCGTACTTTTGTCGAAAAAGTCAAAAAGTACCTCGTACGAAAAACGACAAAAGATTCCTTTCATATCTTTTACTAAAAACTCACCAAAGGATAAAATTGGATTTAAAAAATTGTAGTTGGATGGAAATAATATTACATATTGAAGAAACATGGATGTGGATGATAAAATACACCTCAGTAAATACCAAAGTATAAACAATCTCGGATAAAAATGAGATTGTGATATTTCCCTTACCTTAGGTCTGACTTGCTTTGTAAGTGTCCAAACCTCCTGTATAATGATTTAAATCATGTTATTGACTTATTACAGAATCATATTCATTGTTATGATATCATATATGGTTCACTTATGACATTATATTACCCGTTCTTTTGTAAATTCCATGTTAAAGAAGCGTTTTGGGTAAAATCGTTTCATTTATCGTAGGTGTTTTGACTTGTTGTTATTGACATCATTATTACTTATATCATGATTTACTCACTTCCAGAATATAAAATATGATTTATATATCATATATATTCAGTATATATATATATAATAGGTAGATAAATAAAATGAAAAACACCGTTCATGGAGACGGTAGTCCGTACGTACGCATGAACGCTGTTTTCCTTTCCTTATTGTCTTGAAATGGAAGTAAGTAGATGACATACATATGTATATATATACATAAATACAGTAGCTTTATAATGTCATATATTTCATTATTATTTCTTATATATACATTATAATCATTCTTAAATGGTTAACATGGAGAATATATCTCATCGCGTCGTGGAGACGGTAGTCCGTACGTACGCACGAGCGATGATATCATTTCCATAAATATTGAATTGAATTGGAGTGGATTATACAATATATCAGAATCAATATGATGTTGTAATAACTATGTATAGTTATTCTTTACACCATTATACCCATCCATGAAAGGTGGTGGTGGAAAATAGATTACACCACGGCGTGGAGACGGTATTCCGTACGTACGCACGCGCGGTGATTTCTTTTTCCGTAGGATGGATAGATGGTGAAATAGGGTTGTTTCATACTTATAATAACATATCAGTATATGAGTGATACTGATGTTATTACTTCATAATGAAACAACCTAATAAAAAGAAGTGGAAGAAGAAATAAAGATGAAAGAATTGGTAACGGTAATTACCTCTTCTTTGAAGCACCTCTTTGAGACCTTTTCTTACGGCACTAAAATTGGACTTTGAGGAAGACCAGAACCTCTATGATGTTTCTGGGGAAGTGGAGAAGAGATTTTGTCAGGGTTTGGCCGAGCTTGAGTGCTCAAATTGGTGTGAGGAGGAGGGGGAGTAGGTGTCCTTTTATAAGGGAGGAGAGGGGCACCTTAGGAATACCTCAAAATATTATTTTATATTAAAGTCAAAATCGGTTTATAATGGTTCCAAAGGGTCTCCTTTCGAAGCTAAAATGGGGATGGGTCGAAATCCTATCAACCAATAAGATTTAGACAAGTTTAGGGTATTATTTTAACCTTATCAATTAGATTTAACTCTAGGTTAATTAATTAAACTTTTACCGTGTCTTTTTGTTTTCTTTCACTATATGGTTAATACACTTACTATAACATGCCAAACGAACCCCAAATTTTTTATTATTAATATATATATCCTTATCTAAGTCATTTGGCCGAACCTTAGATTTTTAATAATAAAATAACAATTAATAATATAATATTTGATTTGAAAACTATTTTGTGTCAATTTTGACACTATTTGATATATGATTTTTGTGAAAGTCATAACAGAGTTATATGTTCGAACCAAGTTGATTAAATCAACACTAATATATCATAGTAACCTAGAAAATTAGTGGAATTCATAAAAAGTCTGAAATTATATTTATTTTGGTGTTTATAACATCAATTATGTTAATATTTCATTAATAAGATAATTACTGCATCATCATTGTGTCATAAATAAATTAAATTATTTGATGTCTAAAAATTACAAATAAAATACCATCATGTATTAAATCTTTTTAGCTTTCTAATGAATATTTACAATCGAATTTATCTTATGTATAACCCCATATTAAAAATTATTTACTTATTAAACTTTGATTTTAACTATTTTAACCCTTCTTTAAATAAATTAATAATAAATGTCCTAATCTAATACAAGTGGGCCTAAATGGTCATATTTTATTCTTAAGTTTGTTTTTGTTCGAATTACACTTGTCCAATAGAAATAGGACATGTGTTAGGGTAATATTAATATCATATTTACCCTTAGTTACCCTATTTACTATTAACCGTGGTAAAAAAAAGTAAAAAGTTACTATTCACCAAAAATTATTTTCATCTCATTGAACCACATTTTAGTCCTTGATATTAACCGTGTCTCTCGGATTTTCGAAATTCCATTCACAGAAGCGGTAAAATTAAGTTTTATGCAAAATTCAGTTTTTAACCCACCACTTAGTGGTTTCACTATTCATCAAAAATTGAAGTTTTTCAGAAAAATGCCAAAATTTCACCCTAAGCTATAATTGATATTCCGAATTCAAAAATGATTTCTATTTTACAAAATTCCCAACATATAAGTTGCAATAATTAATTTTATAATTAATTTCCGTTGTCACAACAAATAGAGTGTTTTTAAGAGATAATAACTATCAAAAGATTGACACTTGTTTATAACTGGTTTAAATGTGAAATTAAATCCAATGTCCAACATTGTATTAAATTGTAAAAATATATTCTAAATATACTTTAAAACCACTCAAATTAATAATTTATCTCTATTAATTATTTCGATTAAAAAAGTTGTTTTTAATTATATTTTAATAATTTTCACTATTCATCAGAATATGGAAGTTATCCGAAATGTACCAAAATTTCACCTTAGGCTAAATTCGATACTCCGAATCTAAAAATGAAGTCCATTTTGAGAGATAAAATTTCTAAAATTTAAAAAGTGGTTATTACTATTCATAACGTCTAGTTTTAATAATATTTTAATAGCATATTGTTGTTTAGCGAAACTTGGTGTTGCGTACAACACACGCTATCGTGGAAGGTCGCGATTGCGTGTAATGGAAGGAAAGTCAAGGATGCATGTTGTGAAAGCTCCTTTTGGTGTAGCGTACAACACAATACATTAATAAAATTAAAAAGAATGTTTTTCATAAAATCTCGGGCTGTTACATTCTACCCCCCTTAAAATGAATTTCGCCCTCGAAATTCGTCGGGTTATAAATGGTTTACAATTCGAAAGTTTCTTTAATAGAAACCCACATCGTAAAAAGGAATACCAAAACTTGGCTTTAAAAACTAAAGTATGAAATGTAACGATTACCCAAATAAACTAATCACTGGGTTTCCACATAGGTGAAAATATGGATATGAAAGAGAAATCTAACCATCATGTTCTGATGGAGAGTGGTAGAGAACATGGCTATGGAAAATCCAGTAATCACAAATCCATAGATTTGTGATGATATAAGGTACCATCTGATTCATCAGGTATAAGATCACTAGGACAACATTTTTGGTTTTCAAGATCATTTCCCTAAAGTTGAAAATTTGAATTAGAATAAATACTTACTTTATTTTGGTACAATCTCACTGTTGTTCGTGCCTTGAACAATTTCCACTTCATCTCTTAAATAAATGAAGTCGAATTTGTTATTCGTGAAGTGTTAGCAGATCATGTGATAGAATGACTGTTCATTCCATCTGTCTCAAACAAAAAGTTAGCAAAAGTTATTAAATATACATAAGTCATTCTATAGTGAGATTAATCATATATGGTTCCTAAAATGGACTTATACTTCATGTATCATACTGCTTAATATAATAAAACTAGTTTCTACTAAACAGGGACTTCCTATAGGCCAGTGGTAGGCGATAAAGGCCAGTCGCACTTCGGTTGTGGGTTCGATTCCCACAGCCTTGTCCGAAGCGATGGGTTGTCGCCCGTCCTGCAGGTTGTCCTTTTTCTAAAACTACGTTACTATAACATCCCATCAATAATATCGAAAATCTTCTATCCTTAATCAATACTAACTTATGTCCAACATAATCCAGTCTAATCTTTAGGCTTATACTTAATACTGCAGTCCACTCGCATAATATAGTAACAATGATTACCAGAGATTTAATACTGTCGTGGATCCCCACATATCATAAGATATGTCTTGTTGGTCACATTCCAAACATTCAAAGTCTTTAATCATGTATTTTCTTGAATACCTTAGTGAAAACATGAGTGCAGTTTAAAGTTAACACTTCCACATACCAAAATCCTCAAAATTCTATATACTCAAACCATGATATCACTTAGTCCTTATATCAATCATGAGCTCATGAATACTATTAAACATTTCATTTTCTCGTCTTCATTATGCGCATATCATCTTATTTCCAAAAAATATCTCAATCACTTTGAATACCACGTCAATAAATATTGCAATACTCAATGATACAACATTATTTTGGAATCCCATTACATAAACACTTAATCATTCCACCACATCGTTGTCATATTCAACATTGCCAATAGTGATCGCATGTGATTTCCCTTTGTCCTTTGCCTTCAGTGGTTGCTCATGTTGATCATCACTAACCCTTGGATTAGAGCAATTATTAGCATAATGCCCCATTTCCTTGCACTTGAAGCATTGAAGTGTTGGCGGTGCGTTCTCTGCAGTGTTTGCTTTATTCACATCATTAGAAACCCTTTTTCCATTACTTCGACACTCAGCTGCTCGATGACCTTCTTTTCCACACTAAAAACATTTTCTAGTCCCTTTAAGACAATATCCACCATGCTTCTTTCAACACTTTGTACATAAGGAAACATTCATCTTCTTTTCACCATTATTCTGAGATTTCTCCTTGAACTCCATCTTTCGTTTCTTGTCAAAACCATGAGATGGATATGTAACACCAACTTCTATTTCTACCTTGATAGCACAACACACAATTTCTTCATAGCTACTGAAGTCTCTTATAGCTAATGCCCTTCGAAGACTTGGTTTTAAGCCACTGAAAAATCGATCAACTTTACTTTCAGGTTGGATGATAATGCCAGATGCATACCTTGCAAGTCTTGTAAAATTCGCTTCGTATACACCAACAGATTCATCATCCTTCTGTTTCAGCTCAAGAAACTCCTTTTCCATCTTCGTTCGAAGAATACGAGGGAAGTACTTACTGAAAAACAAGTTCTTGAACTCGTCCCATTCCATGGACTCAATTTCATCTCTTTGCCTCGTATTCTTGATAAGATTCCACCATTGATCAGCTTCACCTTCCAAATGATATACTGCTAAGATTACTTTATCATGCTCAGAACATTGAAGAACTGAAAATATCTTTTCAGTGGTACTGATCCATTGTTCAGCAACAAGTGGATCGGAAGTCCCACTGAAAGAAGGTGGATGTTGCCTCATGAAGGACTCAATAGAGTATTGTTCCCTTCTCTGCTCATTTGGAAGTCCAGAATGATTCATAGCTTGTGTAAGTATAACAATAAGATTTTGCACTCCATCTCTCATAACATTTGTTTGTTCTGGAGGACAATCATTGCATTGTTCATTACATTGATCAACACGGTTCCTTCGGGTTCCAGCCATCGTCTAAAACCCAAAAAGAATAGTGTGAGAGGCAAAAATCATGCTAGGGAAAACAACATAATAAAGGGGGAGTATCCTCAATATCTAACTTCTTAGGTTAAATTCTAAGATCTTTACCGTAGTTATAGGACTATATCCTATATGTATACTTATCCTTAGGGACATCCCTAGACATACCTTAGAAATATCTTTAGGGATCTCACTAACGTTTTCGCTTCCTAGTTTCCAAAGGTTGACTAAACCTTTACTCTGATACCAACTATAGAGACCCGTAGCCTGACGTACATGAACATTACATTACTTTCGCGGAATACTTAGCACATAACAAAAATACACACACGAGGATCGTAATAGTTTAGTGTCTTTGGAAACTCAGAACGTAATCTTCTAATCGTGGTGAAAGATCTTCAATATCTCCCATAAAGATCTTCCCTTTTTCTTATACCTAAAACCTTTCTTTATATCCTGGGGAAAAGAAAACATAAAAGGGTGAGCTCAAATGCTCAGTAAGGGTAAACAAAAGAAGTATCAATCACATCATATACATAAGAACATAGCTTTTGGGAATCTTAACCTGCAAAAGAGATCATAATATCTTATCATGGGATAAATCATAGAAGTGAAAATGAGATCGTAATCATAACATAAAACTTGAAACTTTTTGGCATGCACACATAATCATGGAAAATCATTTCTTGTTAGTCACGACTCATTGCCAAGACTATATTAGTGGACAAAGTCCCTTTCTGAACCGAGTTCACTCCCCGTTTCAGTCATGTATCACTGAACCGAAATAACCTTCCGTTCCAGCCATGTCTATCTCGTGAGATATAAAGTCTTTACCCAATGCATTGGAGGGAGATATAGGTCCCACCCATCTTATAATGAATCCTTTCTTATGTGTGCCACATAATCATAAACCATACATCATAACGTAACCCATGTAATAAAAATGGGATTCTTAAACAACATGACATCATAAAACCATTCATATAAGATAAAGGAATTCATAAACATAATTCCATCACAACATAGTCAAATCAATGTAAAAATATGGATAGAAACAGAACCCTTTATTATCTTAGATGAAAAATAATTTTGATAAAACACTTGAATTGAATTCTTGAGGAAAATATCCTTTCTTCTTCAAAATCAATTTCTTTTCAAAAAACATCATGCAATTTTAAAAGAAAAAAGATTTTATTGAAAATAGTCATGAAATATTTTGGAGGAAGGTTCATGAAAATAAGGCTTTATAAAACCGTAAAAATCTGTTCGTGCCGTATAAGTTAAAAAAAACATTCTTCGTACTTTTGTCGAAAAAGTCAAAAAGTACCTCGTACGAAAAACGACAAAAGATTCCTTTCATATCTTTTACTAAAAACTCACCAAAGGGTAAAATTGGATTTAAACAATTGTAGTTGGATGGAAATAATATTACATATTGAAGAAACATGGATGTGGATGATAAAATACACCCCAGTAAATACCAAAGTATAAACAATCTCGGATAAAAATGAGATTGTGATATTTCCCTTACCTTAGGTCCGACTTGCTTTGTAAGTGTCCGAACCTCCTGTATAATGATTTAAATCATGTTATTGACTTATTACAGAATCATATTCATTGTTATGATATCATATATGGTTCACTTATGACATTATATTACCCGTTCTTTTGTAAATTCCATGTTAAAGAAGCGTTTTGGGTAAAATCGTTTCATTTATCGTAGGTGTTTTGAATTGTTGTTCTTGACATCATTATTACTTATATCATGATTTACTCACTTCCAGAATATAAAATATGATTTATATATCATATATATTCAGTATATATATATATAATAGGTAGATAAATAAAATGAAAAACACCGTTCATGGAGACGGTAGTCCGTACGTACGCATGAACGCTGTTTTCCTTTCCTTATTGTCTTGAAATGGAAGTAAGTAGATGAAATACATATGTATATATATACATAAATCCATTAGCTTTATAATTTCATATATTTCATTATTATTTCTTATATATACATTATAATCATTCTTAAATGGTTAACATGGAGAATGAATCTCATCGCGTCGTGGAGACGGTAGTCCGTACGTACGCACGAGCGATGATATAATTTCCATAAATATTGAATTGAATTGGAGTGGATTATACAATATATCAGAATCAATATGATGTTGTAATAACTATGTATAGTTATTCTTTACACCATTATACCCATCCATGTAAGGTGGTGGTGGAAAATAGATTACACCACGGCATGGAGACGGTATTCCGTACGTACGCACGCGCGGTGATTTCTTTTTCCGTAGGATGGATAGATGGTGAAATAGGGTTGTTTCATACTTATAACAACATATCAGTATATGAGTGATACTGATGTTATTACTTCATAATGAAACAACCTAAGAAGAAGAAGTGGAAGAAGAAATAAAGATGAAAGAATTGGTAACAGTAATTACCTCTTCTTTGAAGCACCTCTTTGAGACCTTTTCTTAGGGCACTAAAATTGGTCTTTGAGGAAGATCAGAACCTCTATGATGTTGCTGGGGAAGTGGAGAAGAGATTTTGGCAGGGGTTGGCCGAGCTTGAGTGCTCAAATTGGTGTGAGGAGGAGGGGGAGGAGGTGTCCTTTTATAAGGGAGGAGAGGGGCACCTTAGGAATACCTCAAAATATTATTTTATATTAAAGTCAAAATCGGTTTATAATGGTTCCAAAGGGTCTCATTTAAAAGATAAAGTGGGGATGGGTCGAAATCCTATCAACCAATAAGATTTAGACAAGTTTAGGGTATTATTTTAACCTTATCAATTATATTTAACTCTAAGTTAATTAATTTAACTTTTACCGTATCTTTTTGTTTTCTTTCACTATATGGTTAATACACTTACTATAACATGCCAAACGAACCCCAAATTGTTTATTATTAATATATATATCCTTATCTAAGTCATTTGGCCGAACCTTAGATTTTTAAAAATAAAATAACAATTAATAATATAATATTTGATTTGAAAACTATTTTGTGTCAATTTTGACACTATTTGATATATGATTTTTGTGAAAGTCATAACAGAATTATATGTTCGAACCAAGTTGATTAAATAAACACTAATATATCATGGTAACCTAGAAAATTAGTGTAATTCATAAAAAGTCTCAAATTATATTTATTTTTTTGTTTATAACATCAATTATGTCAATATTTCATTAATAAGATAATTACTGCATCATCATTGTGTCATAAATAAATTAAATTATTTAATGTCTTAAAATTACAAATAAAATACCATCATGTAGTAAATCGTTTTAGCTTTCTAATGAATAATTACAATCGAATTTATCTTATGTATAACCCCATATTAAAAATGATTTACTTATTAAACTTTGATTTTAACTATTTTAACCCTTCTTTAAATAAATTAATAATAAATGTCCTAATCTAATACAAGTGGGCCTAAATGGTCATATTTTATTCTTAAGTTTGTTTTTGGTCGAATTACACTTGTCCAATAGAATTAGGACATGTGTTATGGTAATATTAATATCATATTTACCCTTAGTTACCCTATTTACTATTAACCGTGGTAAAAAAAAGTAAAAAGTTACTATTCACCAAAAATTATTTTCATCTCATTGAACCACATTTTAGTCCTTGATATTAACTGTGTCTCTCGGATTTTCGAAATTCCATTCACAGAAGCGGTAAAATTAAGTTTTATGCAAAATTCAGTTTTTAACCCACCACTTAGTGGTTTCACTATTCATCAAAAATTGAAGTTTTTCAGAAAAATGCCAAAATTTCACCCTAAGCTATAATTGATATTCTGAATTCAAAAATGATTTCTATTTTACAAAATTCCCAACATATAAGTTCCATTAATTAATTTTATAATTAATTTCCGTTGTCACAACAAATAGCGTGTTTTTAAGAGATAATAACTATCAAAAGATTGACACTTGTTTATAACTAGTTTAAATGTGAAAGTAAATCCAATGTCCAACATTGTATTAAATTGTAAAAATATATTCTAAATATACTTTAAAACCACTCAAATTAATAATTTATCTCTATTAATTATTTCGATTAAAAAAGTTGTTTTTAATTATAATTTAATAATTTTCACTATTCATCAGAATATGGAAGTTATCCGAAATGTACCAAAATTTCACCTTAGGCTAAATTCGATACTCCGAATCTAAAAATGAAGTCCATTTTGAGAGATAAAATTTCTAAAATTTAAAAAGTGGTTATTACTATTCATAACGTCTAGTTTTAATAATATTTTAATAGCATATTGTTGTTTAGCGAAACTTGGTGTTGCGTACAACACACGCTATCGTGGAAGGTCGCGATTGCGTGTAATGGAAGGAAATTCAAGGATGCGTGTTGTGAAAGCTCCTTTTGGTGTAGCGTACAACACAATACATTAATAAAATTAAAAAGAATATTTTTCATAAAATCTCCGGCTGTTACACTCCTCCACACTCATTCAATGATCAATATGGATCCCACTCCATGTTTCCTCCAACCAAAGTGGTGATCCTCCTCATTTATAAGAAGTATGTAGATAGGTATTCTTGATATCCCCATTCCTCAATATATAGGTCCTCCATATTCCCCTTTCGATTTGTGAGACCGTCCTCTTTACACATAATCTTTCCATTACAGAGGTCCTCCAAAAGAATTACTGCCAGCCATTATTGGGGTCCACTCTATGTCTATTTAATCTAAAGAGGAGATCCTTCCATCCTCATTAACAACCAGAGTGGAGTTCCACCCCACAACTTCACTAGACAACACAGAGGTTATCCCTATTCTGAGAACAAGTGATACAGAGGACCTCCCAATTTCCAAACTAATCAATGTGAATTTCCTCCACATGTTATCACCCACTAGTAGGGAGGACCTACCTATGAAAAAATGGTACCCTTCCCTAATGATATTTCTCAGAAAATAAGGAAAAACCACTACCGTTGAAGGAAAAATACTGTGAAGTGGACTGTCACAGTAACCCCATCAACATCTCAAATTCTGAGGGGGAATGTGTGTTGATTATGAATCCTTTACCGTAGTTTTCTTCATCAATATCTAGGTTAGGATACTATAAAGGGAGTTAAACAATAATAGAAGGTGAAATACACAATATCCCGAAATACCTTTATAGGTACATGTAGGTGGATGGATTTTTGGAACCCTTTTAGGGTATTGTAGTAGAACCATCTCTATCATCGATAATCTCCCACTACATGACTACCCAAGATCATGGAGAGCTATTTTGGTCTAGGTTCACTCCATCATGTGGTGAGCTACCTAAAGAGTCACCAATGTGTATTTCCTCCATTAAACATGAGGAAAGGAAAAATGTGCAATTCTATAAGGACATGATGAGACAGCCCACCATGCAGCGAATATGTAACTCATGTAAGGAATCATCTTCGAACCTATCAGCCTCCACACTAGTCCACATCAATGAGAGTACATATCTCGTAACTATTTTTGATAATGATTTGGATGACCAAGAATAGGTCCCTAGTTCAAAGTAAGATATCTTATAGGATACTCATGATGTTGATGTGTATTCAATAATATTATGAAAAAAAATCAGATTCCACCGTCGATATCCTAGAAACCCTCCCAGAGGGCCTGAATACTTGGTTTTTCTAGACTATTTGTGTGGCCCTTCACCACCTCTATAATTTTATGTTGTCTTACCTAGGAAGCCAATAACACTTCAATGAAATTGATAAATAATTCCAAATGGTTGACTTGGAAGAATCCCTATTGTGTAAGCACCCTACGTCACCTCGCTACCACAGAACCCTCTAACAAATATGTGCCACAAAAATCACCATGATCCATAGAATAATAGTAGAGGAATATTTTCATGTGCTTATTTAGGGTTGGGGACAGTATGCCGCCCTCTATTTCAACTGTATCCTATGAAAAATGTACCTACATATCAATATCGGGGATCTATCTCCAAGTATAGTTATGTTAAACATGGTCATCCTTAATCTACCGGAAAACATGATGAACCGTGGATCTGATGTAGATTGTGATGAATAAAACTTTCCCCGTGGGTAAACAAAATACTAATGAGACCCTCATATAACTATATTCACTAGCCTACCAATTCTAAAACTCATCATCATAGAACCCTCCACATCATTTCCCACTGATAAAAACATCAAAAAAGAAAAAACACAACTCAAACCCTATGAATCATCTAATATTGCACAAAAATATTTGGTTAATCCGACAATATCTGATTTTCTCTAGCAGGTCACAGATAAAAAAAGGATCATCAATGAGGTCATTTATAAGTGAATCGTGAATTATTGAACTCTATAGTGGGATCCCATTTATCCTCTAAATAGGAAGAAAAAATTTTTCTTTGAAAACTTGGTAGTCCCATACAATCCTACAGAGTAGACGCACGAGTTCACAAAAATTGACCTAGATATGATTCTTCAAAACTACCAAAGTAGCGCCATCATCTTCATCAGGACCAAGATCAAGATGATCAATAGGTCGTCAAGGATTCTTAACATGATGACAAGATTATAAATGAAATCTTGAATAGGAATACTTATCAATGATGATATCCCTACCAATATTATTTTATTTCCTCTATCACTGATCAATTTGAATCCTTTTTAAAAAAATGTTGTGATACCACCAAACAACTAGCCTTGCCCGTCCTTGGTGGATGAAATGAGGACACCCCCCATAATTTGTAGACCTTAGATTTTCCCCATTAATAATGATATGAGACTGATGGCGAAAATAATTAGATAACTATTTAAATTTTTTTCCATGATCTAATCACTTCCGATTTGACAATTTGATCTTTTTTGACCAATTTTTTTTGTGTGTTTTGAATAAAATTACATAACTGTGTAATTTTAATATATTATAATAAAAAGTGTATTTTGGGAAAAAAATATAATATATTATTCCAATTTTAGTGATTTTTATTTTAGGATTCATAGATTTAATGGATTCAACTTTTTATTCTAGGCGAAGAGTTGAGTCAAACATTAAGATGCTTGAACAAATCAGTCAAGTTGAATTTTTTTTGGGTGGAAAAAGTGGACACCACCACTAAGAATGATTCATAACATGGGAAATCCACATTAAATTGAGGTTACTACAATTATAATTGAAAGGTAACTAATAATATAATTACACAAATTAATTCCATGGAGATATGAACTCATTAAAGTGGCCATTGAATAATATATATTTAATGATGATTTATGGAATCCTCATCCAAAAAAACTTATAATAAATAATAATTCAATAACAAAGACTATACGCATCCAATTAATTTGAAATTTTTAGGTTTGATAAGAAATTCATTTTCATGAATCCTATAATAAGGGACAGTTGGGGTGATTAGAACTTATGGTGGATGAAATATTAGCTAACATCTGGATGATAGATTCTGGAGGAGAAGATGATGTACCTTTTATTTTCATGTTTTATTTTAATTTTTATTATATTCTAAATTAGTTTTATCTTTAATGTAATTTTAATTTAGTTTTATTTTAAAAAATCTAACTCAGCCATTTTTATAAAAAAATTCATCTTTTTCACTCTTCTTTTTCTTCAATTCTTCTTCTTATTTTCTTTTTAATCATCTCATCTTACAAATGTAGACTTTATTACTCAGTATTGTGTCTAACTAAACCAAAGAATATCAGAGAGGAGTAATCTAGTCCTTGAAACTAAGTCCATTTCTTTGGTTTGATTTGAGTTAATAATAAGGATAATTTCTAGTGGGTGTAATCGTAACCGTGTTTGTAATGACCCAGGTATTTATAGAAAAATAATTTTTATTTATATTAAAACTTATGAATAATACATTAAATTTATTTTAAAGGCGATGATTTTTCTGATTGCTTACTCAACAACAAGCAATGGGTTTTTCCGAATCTTATGTTGCACAAAATGTTGAGTTATACAAAAAATAATATAATAATATTACTAGTTTATATGGTAGTTATTTCATAGAAATTGTATTTGTGGGAATAAAAAAACCAACTACAAATTTTTTTTACAATTTTTTTAATTATATTTACAATTACCAATAAATTTTAGAAGAAAAAAATTAGAATGAATCCAATTTTAATGATAAATAATCTTATATTTTTTAAATGTAGTTTTACCACCATTTGAAGGATAACCATTTTTAAATATAGTTTTTTTTAATTTTATATGTTTCATTTAAAAAAAATTAAACTCATTCCTTAAAAGTGGTACATCATAATTTACTTTGAGAAAACTGTTTGGTATTTTTCTGATAATGTTCATTTTTTAATTGAAAAGTGATAAAATTTCATTTTAAGTCAAAATAGCAATTTCATCTAAATTCATTATATAGATATTTTTTTTAATTGGTTTTAAAGTTTAATTTGAATATATTTTTAACTATTAATTCAATTTTGTTCAATATAATTAATTTCACTTTTAAATTGCACAAAACTAATGTCAATTTTTTTATTGTTATTATTTCTTAAAAATTTGATTTTTGGTTTTGACAACGGGATTTAATTTTAATTAATTTTATGAAAATTCTTTGTTTTGAATTAGGAAAAATTGATTCCATACTTGTAATCAGGATGTCCAAATTATGTAAATATGTTACTTTTATATTTGGACATTATAAATTTAAAATTCAGTAAAAAAATTATTTACCATGGTTATAAGGTAAATCTGGAAAATAAGGGTTAATAATAATATTATAATAATATTAAATTACCCTAACATGTGTCTTAACCCTACTGAATTATACATGACCTAAAATGGGCATCATTGGGTCAATTTTGGGACTCCATTTAGCCACTAGTAAGTAAAAATGACATTTTATAAAAATTAATTTGAAGTAAAGGAAAATATAACCTAAACATATATCTTTTACTAAAATATTTTTTATATTGGGATATATAAGTTATATATTTGCCTATAAATAGTCATTATAGATTTTAAAAAATTTCCAACATCATGACATTTTATTTATTATTTTTTAGACATCAAATTATTAAATTTAATTATGACACAATGATGATGTAGTGATTACCATATTAATAAACGATTTATATAAATGAGATTATAAATAATAATATAAATTTATTTTTATTCTTTTTAAGATATTCATGAATTTAATGGATGATTATAACTTTTTTTCATTTAATTAATATATGTTGTTCGAACGAATCAAGTTGTTATTGGTTTTTTAAAAGTCCTGATATGAATAGTTTATAAATTGACAAAAATGACTTTTTAATATGAATATTGTTTTATTAAATGATATAAGAATCCTAAAAATCTAATATTTGAAAAAATGACTTATATTATGTTATAAATTTTATTAATGACTTGTTTTTGGGTTGTTTAATATTTTTTAGAAAATATATTAACCATATAGTATGAATATAAAAAAGGGAATGGTAAAAGTTAAATTAGTTAACTAAATGTTAATGCAAAATGATAAGGTTAATTGAATTCCCTAAACTAGTCTAAAACCAGTTGGATAAAGGGATTTCAAACAATCATCATCTTATCTTCGAATTAAATTATTTGGGGACACTTTGAAATCTAAATTCAATTTGTAATAATATAATACATTTAAACATACCTAAATTGCCCATCCTCCCCCTAATAAAAGCCTATCACATCCATCCCAATACACACACCTCGTAAGTTTTTTGTCTCACCCAACATATGATTCCATAATATCCAAACATACATCTATTCTTCCAAGAATCCTTCTCCTCGGAAGAAGGAAATTCAAGAAATCCTTTTGGTTCAAACCTAATGGAGTTACCCGATTTAAAGGTAATGTCTTCTCTCAACTTCTTTTCAGTTTTTTTCCTTCTTCAATCAATATGAATTTCTTATTAAATTATTACATAAAAACCAGTATCCTCAATATACTAGGTTGTTTTTATGATTTTTATTCTAACTACACCTACATACACCTCCGTCTAATCGGTATAGAACGTACTGTTTCGGTGGACAATGAACTACTACCTCACAAAATGATGATTGTTCAATCTTCTCCTACCACCTCTCATGGTGGCAATTATGATGGAACTCTAATTATATATGATATTTATTTTATTTATTTTGGCAATATTCTTCATTAATTCTCCTTTATAATGTACCTATATTCCCTTCATGTTGTATAAATATGATAATGTCATTTGAGGATGTGCGGACTACCTCCCCTCAAATTTTTATAGCTTGTCCATTCCATACATGGAAAGTATTATGTATATTTTTAATGAAATTATGTAACATATATAAAATATTTTATTATACTAGAATTATAATATAACTACGTAATATTATGTTTTTATTCCATTATATATGAAATAGAAATGAAAGTAGTATTCATGTGTACGTACGACTTACAATCTCCACGAACGTTGAATATAATTTATTACCTCCAAATGATAAGGAATATTCTAAATATAGATACACTATATATATTTTATATCTATGATATTTAAATCATTAATATCATTCTGGATATAATGGAATTTTTACCACACGTTCAATTTATAATTCTAAAAATTTCATTTTTTACTCAAGTTTCAAACAACTACAAAATGTATGATATAAAATCAAATAATTAACTAATTGTCTGAGAAAGATAATAAGGGATTTAAAAGGAAGAATAAACATGAAAAAGGATCTGATTCAAGTAGATAATAAATATTATTTATTATTCAGGAAATTAACGAATGAACGAGTAATGTCAGACACGAGGTAATGTACTTTGTCTCAAATCTCCTTTCATTGAGGCATATTTTTATTTATACAAGACATGATTTTATATGATGTATAAAACTCTTTGGAATTTAATTTCATTCAAAGGGAACATTTTTTCAATGAAGTGTTTTATAAGACTACAAAAGGAATGTCTTTATCGTATGTGGTGACAATAGCATCTCTGCCACCGTAATTGTTATTTTGATTCCTATATAAGCCTTAATGTTTTTAAAAGGAAAAGAAATCCCTTATTCCATTTTCAGTGATTTTTTATTGAAAATTATTTTTTGAAATGGAATGATTATTTCAATATCATGAAATTATTTCTTGTGAGTTTTAATTGAAATTTTGTTTGTGAAATGTTGATTTTTGCAATTTATTTTTTGTGTTATGATTATATAATGGTAATTGGACATTTTACAGTTGGTTACATGATAAACCAAATGAATTTTGGTTTGGTGATATAGCATGGGTGGGTGGTTACGTTATAACCTCCAATGAATTGGGTATGGAAGTCGTCCGTATAGATATTCCATTTAGTGATATGTGTGGAAGTCGACTAGAAGTTTATTCCATTTATGTTTGTTTATGTCCCATGTAACCATTATATGATATATATTTCTTTCATTGGAATTGTTTCGGTGCGGATGTGCGTCAGGTTACGCTGTTCCGCCAGGACGCGTTCGCGCGTGCACCCGTCAACCCGAGGGGATGAGCACGCGCGGCTTGTGGTCCCGCAGTCCCGCTTTCCAAAGGCGGGCGGCATCCGTCCCTTATTCAGGGGCGTCTGCTCCTTGATCGAAACCGGGATGATGGGATGTCGGCTCCTCCTTCCTTGGACGTCTCCTCGGAACTCGTCGCCTAATCCGGGTCTCCCTCATAGATTTAAGACATGCTCGTGAATCTCGTTCCCGGCGCCATATCTTCATGGACACCGGTTAATTACGCTGCTTCCGCCCGGACGCTCCAAGGAGTCTGATCGGGGCAGCAACCTGCGGTGAGGAGACCGGATGGCTCTGGGTGTTGGGGGCGTGCATTTACACTGCGGCTCTGCATATCTGTCTTCCGTCCCTAATAGGGCTTCTCGAAGGCATGACGCCTGAGGCATCCCGCACCGGGTGCGGGGAACTGTGTCACCTGAGGTTTTCCTCAGCTTCCCGTGTTTAACACGGGGTATGCCGCGAGTTTAACGTCCAGCGGGGACGGCATCGGACTGATCGACACGAAGAGTGGATCAGATAACAGGACCCCTTGCGGGGAACCTTCGATGCTGGGGCCAGCACATGGGCGGCTTCCCGGGTGAAGTGGAGTGGAGTGAAGTGGCATGACCCCACCGGGATGTGGCGGCCCGGGTAAGGGTCAGGATGGATAATGGAGTGAAGAGCTTGGACCCCGTGGGGCTTCCTACGTACCGCGCGTTAGCACGGATCAAAGTCAACGTAGTTCGGGTATACAGTTTAACGTCATGCTGGACGTTGGCAGGCCGACGCACGAAGGGGTCAAGGCCGCCGGGCGGAGGATTGAACCGAACCACCTCGCACAGAGGGGGATGGAACGGCCGGGTGGATCACAGTTTCACGTCATGCTGGACGATAAAAGAAGAAATGGAAAAAGGGGCTGTGGGGAGGCACAGTGGAGATACACACGGGCAGTCTCCCCACAGGTGCGGACTCAGAGGTGAATCGACGCAAGCGTGAACCCAGGAAGGGTCCACTGATGGACGAACCGACGTAAATACGACCGGGACGACCAGGTGGTGGGCTTGGACCTCAGGGAGGCTTCCTACGTACCCTGTATAGAAGACAGGGATCAAAGTCCACGTAGTTCATTCTGTCAGGACTTACGCACTAAGGCAGCCCGAATGCGGCAAAACTCAGTTGGAAGGGACCTGGACCGAAAGTAGGCGACACCTCGATCCCAGTCACACCCTCTACTGGCTTCGGCAGTGGGGGAGTGCAATGGAGATACACACGTGCAACCCCCCACAAGAAACTAGGGGTTTGTAATACCCTGCCCCCGCAGGGAAAAGCCACTCCCATTAAATCGTCCCTAGAGAAGGACAATCCCGACATCCCTGCAGAGACGAGCGGGTGGGGGCCACATCCAAACCGGGGGCGGACCCAGCGTGCGATGCACGGGATCGGGTGAGGCGGTCGGTTTAACGTCTTGCCGGACGAAGTACAGTTTAACGTCGTGTGTTGAGGACGATGCGCTAGGCAGTTTAACGTCGTACAGCGCGGACGATTGCAGTTTAACGTCGTGCGGGACGAAACACTTGGCAGTTTAACGTCTTGCAGCGCGGACGATTGGGGCTAGGCAGTTTAGCGTCATGCAGCTTGGACGATGTACAGTTTAACGTCATGTTGGACGTATGTGCAGTTTAACGTCATGCGGGACGTATGCTGAACAGTTTAACGTCTTGTAGCTCGGACGAAGTACAGTTTAACGTCATGTTGGACGTATGTGTGCCGCCGATGGGTCCGTGTCACTTCGCGCAAGCCTGGAAGGCCGCACGGAAAGACAACGCACGGTGCGGGCACCCAGGATGAAGATCATCGGGCGCCACGCAGGCGGGTACCCTCAGGGGGTCAAGGGAGGCGACCCTGGCGGATTGCGCGCAAAAGAGGAGCTTTGCGCGCAAAACCGCGGGTCGGCGCGCAAAATGGCGGGCTGGCGCGCAATTGGGCCAGCGCCTTGCGCGCAGATAATAAAGATTGCGCGCACCGGGCTTCGGACAGCGCGCGGGGGCAACGGCTCATTCTCAAACGAACGGCCACTTTGAAGAGGGGGGTGCGCGCAATCGGGCTGGATTGCGCGCACCCCGGGGGCAATTGCGCGCAAGCGGGTTCTGTTGCGCGCAAAGGCCTTAGGGTGAGTTTTTATTCAAATGAAAGGAGCCAGCGGGGATTGCGCGCGAAGGCGGACCCCGAGGCTTTTTTGCGCGAAAGAAAGGAGGTTACCTGAAGTTCGTCATTGCGCGCGGAAGGGGTTGACTTGCGCGCACGAGAGACGTTTCGACTTCCAGCAACCTTTAAAACGTTGGGGGTCGCCTTGTATTTATAGGCAACCCCGGGCGCCGAATCCAAGGCGCGAGCGCGAAATCCTTCTCGCGGGGCGCGGAATCGGGCACGGCACGCAAATGGAGCCGCGCGGGCCAGCGGCGCGCAGAAATGCGCGCCGGACCATCGCATTGCGCGCATCCCGGGGGTTTTGCGCGCGACTCATCGCTTTTGCGCGCGGGCCTCTGAAATTCCGCGCAAGGCCTCCGGGCCCTCCGAAACGTGCTTCTGACTCCAAATATGACCTCGCTTTCCGCATCCGGAGCTTCGTTTGGGAACAACGGACTTTTCCGGCGTCTACAAAAGCCCCCCCTCGGAATCTGATCGGCGAGAGGTCGCAACGATCGGGTTCCGAGGGAGACGCCGGAATGCCGAAGTCCTGGGCGACGCGGGACTGTGGCGCGCAAGAATGGGTGTCTGGCGCGAAATCGGCCGATGCGGTCGCACAAAGCTTTTCCGCGCAGCGCGGGCCACGGCCTCGCCTATAAATAGGGGCACTGGGTCCCTCCGTGCCGTACACTGGCCTTCCGCGCGATAAGCCTCTTTGCTCTCGTGCGCGAAATTGCCTTTTCCGGCGCGGAATTCGCACGCTCGTCGCGCAAAACCGTCCGGACTTCGCTCTGCTTTTGCGCGAATACCCGGGGTTTTTCGCGAAGGACTTCCCGATTGCGCGCCGTCCACTAGGATTGCGCGCCGCCTCTCAAACTTTTCCACCAGCCTCGTCCGATTCCGCACACTTCATCCCTTAGCCCGCACGACTCCCGAAACTTCTGAGATGGCCGCACATCAAGGAAATGAGGGGGATGCCGCCACTCGCAGAGCTGAGATGGCGACGAACGAGGAGGTTCACGGAGCCAAGGAGATTGTTTCCAACAATCAATCCTTGTTCGACTTACTGACGCCGGCCCAGAAGACATACCCACTGTCAGATAACCTGCCGCTCTGGAACTTTGGCCTCCTGGATGAGGTTCCAGTGCCAGGGTTCGAGGTTGATGCGCCGCGAACCTGGGTGACTCGGGAGGACGAGCTTCCCCGCTATAACATCACCAACAATGGGCATCCTGCCAGGGAGACCAGGCACTTGGACGTTTACGTCCTGAACCCGAGGACGCGAACCATTGACGGGGGTGAGCCTACTGCGGAGAATTCTCCAGCCCTCTACTCGAGCACATACCGTCAGAGTGTCACCGACGACACCAAGGGCTGGCTGAAGGACTGGGACCTGCGGTCTGGGGGCAATTTCACCAGTGAATGGGCCTGGGCGTTCTGGGTATGCCACACCTGTGATCACTTCGCAGAGGAGCTGCGGTACATCGGCCTGTTTGAGGCGGTGTGGACGTCGCAGTTCCACTTCTACCAGCAGTCCGAGCTCGGGCCGGAGCTGTTCACCCGATGGTCTCCGGATACCAACACCTTCCATCTTCACCATGGGGAGGTCGGCATCGGTCTCTGGGACATCCACTGCATCGGAGGTATCCCGCTGGAGGGCTACCAGTATGATGAGTTCCAGCCGCCGAAGAACATCTGGGAGGACAGGTCGCGGACTCCCATTCTGACCTGGCACCTGCTTGACCTGGCTACGCAGCGGCTCGGGATCAAAGACTTCCAGAAGGACATAGCCTACAAGGAATGGTTCGGCCAGTTCCTGGAGCATGACCCGGCGGTCAAGATGCCAGGCAGGGGGAAGCGGTGCCCGACCGCAGCTCAGAGGAGCCGGAACGGGTCGTACTGGCGGGTCCTGGAGACGGGCGACTACCGCTCATGGGGGTACCACGTCATTGAGGCCCGGGACCCAAACGTCCGGTACGCGGCGTTCCTGGCCGCCTTTCTGAGTGGGTGGCTCCTGCCAGTGCGGGACGCGAGAATGGGTGTTCGCCCGGCGACACTGGCGGTGGCGGGCGCTATGGCCGCCAACAAGAGATACAACCTCGGGGTCCCAGTACTGGCGAGGCTGTATGCAATTCTGGGACGCATCTCACGAGGGGGGTCGCCACGAAGGATCTGTGGGCCCTTTCAGTTCTTCCACGGCTGGGTGGCTGCTCACCTTGGTGGGTATACGTTCCCAAACGCCATCATTCCTCCGGGCAACGGCCTGCGACCCTCCCTGCTGAACATTGCGGGGGTCGCTCCGATGACCCTCAGTGAGGAGGGCGTGAGGGTTCGGATTGGCAATCATGCCAATTTCAATTTCAGCCCGTTCCCCACTCCCGTCGGCCAGATGATCGACAACGGACAGGGCCCGCTGGAGCAGCATGAATACTTCCTGAACATGCGGGGCGGGGTGCTCGTGGCTCGGATCGACGGGAAGGTGATCTGCGAGCCATACGTGCCGACCCGGTTCGCCAGGCAGTTCGGGTGCCTTCAATGGATGCCGAAGAGGGTATTCACTGCTGTCCGGGAGGAGACGAACCCTTGCGTCCTTCGCCAGATGTGGCTGATGTTTGTCGCCTTCGGCTCTGGCGACGTCATCACTCTCCCTCCTACCGGGATCGACGCAGGCTTGGCAACCGAGTACGCCGAACACTGGGCCATCGCGTACCCCGAGGGGCTTCTACGGAAGCCAGTTCGGCGGCTCGAGGTCACCCGTGCGGAGACTGGGCGTCAAGGAGGGAGGCGGGGTGCCGCCACACGGGGGAGAACGGAGGCGCGCCAAGCAGCGGAGCCGGCGCGGGCAGGGACTTCGGCGGCGGGCGCATCGCAGGCTGCCGCTACGACCTCGGCGCCCAGAGAGGGGGCACATGCGTCGGTCGGGGAGCGGCCCGGGAAGCAGGTGAGGCGTCTGCTCGAACCCTCCCACGATGCGGTCTTCCCGGCGCTGTGGTCGGCCTGGATGACCCTGCGGCAGTCACTGGGGACCGACGTCATCTGGCGAAAGATACTCAGAGAAGGAATCTATCTGCCAGAGGTCGGGCGCCTCCAGATCACCGACAGGGTGGACTTCAACCGGCAGTATGCGTATCTGACGGCAATGGACGAGTACGCGCGCCAACGTGGTCAGCGTACGGAGCCATCCCTTCTGGTGAAGGTGATGCTCGGTCTAGAGCCTGCTCCAGAACGGATGCCGCCGGGAGAAGGTGACAGTGACGACTCCGAGGAAGAGGAGGATACGGGGGAGGATGAAGGCTCCGAGGGAGGGTCCCATCGGGGGAGCCCACGGGAGAGCGGCGAGGTGGTCGGCTCGGACAACGTTGATGTCACTGAGCTCCTCGAGGTCCGCTTCTATCCCTACTCAACCTGCTTCATCCAATCTTTCATGCAGCTTCTAACCCATTTCTCCACCTTTCTCAGGAGCGCACGGATGTCGGTCAGGCGTCCTCAGCGGGAGTGGGAGAGGCGCCAACAGGACAAGGCGGGGGCCAAACACTCATCATTGAATCGACGAGCGCAGAGGGGTCCCCTGCTGCAACTGTTCCTGCGGCGGCCGGGATAGCGGAAGATGACGCTCTGAACTCCCGTAAGTCTCCCTACTTTACCGCTGGTGTTTGCCGTTGACGATCCGTGACTAACAATGGCATGCCCTGCGCAGTGATCTCAACACTGGAGGCTCGTCGGGTTGCCGAACCCGGGCCGTCCACGAGTGGACCAGTGGCAGACATGCCGCCTGCTCCGGAACAGACTTCCCAAACCGAGCCGGCCCCACCAACTGCTGATCAGGGGGCTACGGACGTCGGCGGTGCTGACATCGGAGAGAGATCGGGGGCTGACGAGGGTGTCAACGCCGCTGGGGCGGGAGAAGAAGGTCGCCCAGATGCTGGGGAACCTATCCCCCGTGAGGACATCCCAGGGGCGGACCCTGCAGCAGACCTGCTGGCTGCCTTCCCTGCTTACCGGCCTGCCGACCCCGAGGAGATGGATGACTCGGATGCGGAGGCGGTCGAGGAGAGCCGGATAACGCGCCGCAGGGGGTGGAAGTGCATCCAGCGCTTCCTCAAGCGAGACCCATCGGAATGGCTGGGGCGCATGGGATCACTCCAGACCTGGCTGCGCTTCCTGTGTGCCGGGGGAGCTGATGCTCAACGCCTCCATCTAACGGTCCGTGATTTCATGGCCGAAAAGATGCGCGAGAGCTGCCGGCGTGCCGACGTCACACAAAGTCGGGACATGTCGGAGAGCACGCGGGCGCTCTTCGCGGCGGAGCAGGAAGTCCGGCGCCTCGAAGGGCAGGCGGCAGAGAAGGAGGCCTTCGTCGCAACGCGTACCGAGCTTGTGGAGCAACTAGAAGCCCAGCTGGTTGACGCCCAGGTACAGTTGACGGAGGCGGGCCAACAGATGGTCACAATTCAGGTCGAGCGGGAGCGTGCACAGGCCAAAATCGACGAACTGCGCGCTGCGACCGCCGACGAAGAGAGGGCACGCAGAGAGCGAGAAGCAGCTCTGGAGGCCACCAGCCAAAGGGTAGCGGCACTAGAAAGACTCATTCAGCACGCTAACCCCTAAGGGCTTTGTTTTGCCATTCCCAAAACATTTTACTTCTGCTACCTTGATCCATTTGTATGAACCAATATATTTATCGGCATCTTTTGGCTTAACATGCTCAACCACAATTCACTGTCTTGCGGGAGTGTTAACCAAGCATCAGGCATCCATAGTTGGGCCTGGATTGCTGGAGAAAAGAGGGAGGTCATTCCTAGGAAAGGAGACCTCAGACCTAATCAATGTATCATCCCCAACTTGTTCCAACACACGAGCGGGACAACACTAGGGGCGTTGAGATTTTATCCGATCATAGGGAAATGAGCAAGGGTGAATCGCGTGTCCCGACCTCAGAAATCCACAACGGTCGGCCTTCCAGGAAATGCCCAAGATGGTAGGCGGACAGTGGATCGACCATAACAACTGCAAGAGACGGACCGAAGGTCATCATTCATATTGCAGGAGGCGGACCACATGTCGTTATGAATACCGCTTTGGGGGTTCCTTCAGACACAAGGGTGGAAGTCCAGATCAAAAGAGCATGCGAAGCGTGGGGCGAAGTGATGCTTTGTTCGGACAGAACCCAACGCTCCCAAAATTGCGCCACCGTGGGGAAAGCGTATTAGGCGGATGCATTAATCTGGCCGTGAATCACCCCAATTCTCAGACAGTACCTCTTTGACGAGGAAACCGTCACTTCCCATCATTGCAATGGGGCATCCCGAGCTGAATCGGGGAGAATATCATAACTGCACCGCTCTACCCGAAGTCAGGCCAGACGGTTGGCGACGAGGAGGGGCGGGACTTAGCGATCCCTGAGGCTGGACCCGAGTCAAAATGCCCGGGCGTTCCTACGTACTCCATCAGGCTGGAGATCAAGCCATACGTAGTTCTGGAGGCGCAGTTTAACGTCATGCAGGACGTGGGACCCCGATTAGGGGAGATCTTAGTTTAAGGTCGTAGAGCTTGGACCAAAGAGGGAGATCTTAGTTTAAGGTCTTAGAGCTCGGACCATAAGGGCAGATCTTAGTTTAAGGTCTTAGAGCTCGGACCATAAGGGAGGAGATCTTAGTTTAAGGTCTTAGAGCTCGGACCATAAGGGAAGAGATCTTAGTTTAAGGTCTTAGAGCTCGGACCATAAGGGAGGAGATCTTAGTTTTAAGGTCTTAGAGCTCGGACCATAAGGGAAGAGATCTTAGTTTAAGGTCTTAGAGCTCGGACCAAAGGGAAAGAGGTCTTAGTTTAGGGTCTTAGAGCTCGGACCATAAGGAGAGATCTTAGTTTAAGGTCTTAGAGCTCGGACCATAGGGGACCTCAAAACACGCCACATCGTGGTCCTATCCCCTGGATATGCAAAGATGCACTGAGGGATAGTGTCAAGAGTATCGAGATTTTGCCTGGTCAGGATGGAAGATGGAAAGATGTGAATCATGCGGCCATTCACTCAAGGACTGGGGGCACCGGAGTAACGATATGGAAGTACTGCCGACCGTGGCGGAAAAGCAGCATCAATATCGCACTAACCGTTGATGGAATGGGGCAGCAAACGAGCATCGACCGCTCAATCGCAGGATTCATATCGATTTGCTGCCCGAGGCCATTGGGGGCACCGGCCCGAGTCGGTGGGAGAGCACTGAGGCATTGTGTCCGAACCGCTCACGGGGGGCTCCATCCAGGGCTTAAGCGATGAGTCCGAATGAAGTGGAGCATGAAGCCTGAAGGGTGGAAGGAACCTGACCAAGCAGAACCTGACGCTCCTGGCAATAAACCAGAGTACTCTTGACACCAGTGGGCCACTGCAAGGGGTCGAGGGACACGCCTTGAGGGTGACCCGAAAGCGGCGGACTCCCCAGAGGAGGGGGAATCTTTAAGAGGTGGGGGGCTGGACCCGAAGTTTCAAACATCCGGGCGTTCCTACGTATCCCATAAGGATGGGAATCAAGCCACACGTTGTTCTTGAAGCGCGGCGCAACATAATCGGGCACCAGCGCGGGGAAGAGTGCGGGTCTGACCCTCGCACACAGAAGGAGCGGCATTTGATATTTCTTGTTTGTCCTTAAAGATGAATGGTTTTTCTTTGTGCGGCGACATGCCCGTGATTAAGGAATCCCTGGCGTCGCCACAACAATCAAGCCACGGAAGGCATTGATGAATGGCGTGGTTATTAACCAGCGCCCAACGTGAGTGCCCCCTGAGGAGAACATCACGATGCAGTGCCGTTTCTCGTCGGGCGGCCAAGACGATCACAGTTTACGGTCGTGTGGTAGGACCAGACAACACAGTTTAAGGTCGTGTGGTTTGGACCATGGAGGAATCCGCTTATTGCGATGCGGCGGACCCAGCGGAGGTGGGAACATATCCCGGCCCTGCGGTCACGCACGATTCCTAGGGAAGGGTCTTGGGATAGGGGTCTGCGTATGTCCATCACCCGAGGGGCAGAGATGCAAGCCTCCAGCTATGCTGGGCCCAGAACGCAATTGTTCGGGCGACTCCTTCCTCCTTATGGGGACGAGGGTCCAGCTACGCATGGCCCTTAGGGAGGACATCCGTATACATCCTTGGTGCTCAGATCATGGGAGCCTCGAACGACATCATTACCCTGGTGGGTCTGCCTAACGTGTAGAGGTGTACTGGAGGTCAGTATGAAGAGAGTGTCGAGATTCCACTACAACGCACAAAGGCGGAGCGTGATGAGGACTGTGCAACCAATGTTCAGAGCATGAAAGAGCCGACGTGGCGATCAAGGACGTTGCTGACCATATTCGCAACACAACATCCGATCGCGTCAGCCTAAGACGGGGCAAGCAAACGAGCATCGACCGCTCAATCGCAGGATTCATATCGATTTGCGGCCCAAGACCCGCCGGTAAATCGACCCGGAGCGGTAGGAGAGCACTGAGGCATCGTACCAAAACCGCTAACGAGGATCCCTTTGGGGGAAGGCTCAAACAAGAGGAAGCGCGAGGCCCGACAAGCAACACAGGACTTGTCGGGATCGAATCTGACACTACGAGTCATAGACCGAAGTACCCAAAGCATGTTACCAGATCACCGGGAAGGGTCGGAGGACTCACCCTGAGAGCAACCAAGAGAGGGTAGATCCCCGTGATCAACCAGGAGACGGGGCTGGACCTGAAACACAAGCGTCCAGGCGGTCCTACGTATCCCATAAGGATGGGAATCAAGCCGCACGTAGTTCTTGAAAGGCAGTTTAACGTCATGCAGGACGATGAGAGGTGTGAGGTGGTCCCACACATGGGGGGAGGCGTACGGCGCGGCCAGTAGACCGACGTGAATGAGGACATGATCCCCCGCTCACGCGATACGCCTCGCACAAAAGGGGGGGAACTTGGGCCAGAGGCCCAACGCGGGATAGAGATTCCCGAGAAATGGGGCTGGGCCTGAAACATGAATGTTCAGGCGGTCCTACGTATCCCAAAAGGATGGGAATCAAGCCATACGTAGTTCTTGAAGTGCAGTTTAACGTCATGCGGGACGAAAGAAAAGGAGATCTTAGTTTAAAGTCGTAGAGCTCGGACCATAAGGAGAGATCTTAGTTTAAGGTCTTAGAGCTCGGACCATAAGGAGAGATCTTAGTTTAAGGTCTTAGAGCTCGGACCATAAGGAGAGATCTTAGTTTAAGGTCTTAGAGCTCGGACCATAAGGAGAGATCTTAGTTTAAGGTCTTAGAGCTCGGACCATGAGGGGAGATCTTAGTTTAAGGTCTTAGAGCTCGGACCATGAGGAGAGATCTTAGTTTAAGGTCTTAGAGCTCGGACCATAAGGAGAGATCTTAGTTTAAGGTCTTAGAGCTCGGACCATAAGGAGAGATCTTAGTTTAAGGTCTTAGAGCTCGGACCATAAGGAGAGATCTTAGTTTAAGGTCTTAGAGCTCGGACCATAAGACCTCAACGCACGCCACTTCGCGGTCCTATCCCCTGGATATGCAAAGATGCACTGAGGGATAGTGTCAAGAGTATCGAGATTTTGCCTGGTCAGGATGGAAGATGGAAAGATGTGAATCATGCGGCCATTCACTCAAGGACTGGGGGCACCGGGGTAACGATATGGAAGTACTGCCGACCGTGGCGGAAAAGCAGCATCAATATCGCACTAACCGTTGATGGAATGGGGCAGCAAACGAGCATCGACCGCTCAATCGCAGGATTCATATCGATTTGCTGCCCAGAACCCATGGGGGTGCCGGCCCGAGTCGGTGGGAGAGCGCTGAGGCATTGTGTCCAGACCGTTCACGGGGGCTCCATCCAGGGCGTAGGTGATGAGTCCGAATGAGATGGGGCATGAAGCCTGAAAAGTGGAGGAAACCTGGCCGAGCAGAACCTGACGCTCTTGGCAATAAACCAGAGTACTCTTGACACCGGTGGACCACTACAAGGGGTCGAGGGACACGCCTTGAGGGTGACCCGAAAGCGACGGACTCCCCAGAGAAGGGGGAATCTTTAAGAGGTGGGGCTGGACCCGAAGTTTCAAACACCCGGGCGTTCCTACGTATCCCATAAGGACGGGAATCAAGCCACACGTAGTTCTTGAAGGATAGTTTAACGTCATGCAGGACGATGAGAGAAAGAAAAGGGGGGGAAGCAGAAGGCATCCCCCAAACGTGGGGGGCGTACAGCGTGACGAGCAAACCGACGTGAATGAGGGCATGGCCCCGCGTCCACACCATACGCCGCATACCCAGAGGCACTTGGGACAAAGGCCCGAGATGGGATGGAAATTCCCGAAGGATGGGGCTGGGCCTGAAACATGAGTGTTCAGGCGGTCCTACGTATCCCATAAGGATGGGAATCAAGCCGCACGTAGTTCTTGAGGTGCAGTTTAACGTCATGCAGGACGAAAATGCTGAACAGTTTAACGTCTTGTAGCTCGGACGAAGATGCTGAACTGTTTAACGTCTTGTAGCTCGGACGAAGATGCTGAACAGTTTAACGTCTTGTAGCTCGGACGAATGCAGTTTAACGTCGTGCAGGACGTAGATGGTCAGACAAAGTACTGCTTGATGAACCTAGCGTTGGTGGGAGGAGTAACACGCTCACCATCCATAGTCGCTAGGGAGTACGCGCCATTGGGATAGACCTTGTGGACGACAAAAGGTCCCTCCCACTTGGGCTCCAACTTGGGCGGCTTCCTGCCGGGGATCATCGGTGCCCTTAGGGCTAGCACTAGATCACCCTGCAGGAAGGAGCGGAGGCGAACCTTCTTATTGAAAGCTCGAGCCATTCTGCTCTGATGCCTCTCCAAGTTGTGCAAAGCGCGAAGTCTATTCTCATCCAGTGCTTCCAACTCGACTAGACGGGCTTCAACAGCTCTGTCCGGCGCTTGCTGGTCGTAGACTGCAGTGCGCAAGGACGGTAACTGGATCTCGATGGGCAGGACGGCCTCAGCTCCATACACCAGGGAATAAGGGGTCATCTGGGTGGAATTGCGAGTCGTCGTCCGATAAGCCCAGAGGGCGTTGGGGAGCTTGTCCGGCCAACTCTTCTTGTTCTGACCAACCATCTTTTGCAGAATGTTAGAGAGGGTTTTGTTAAACGCCTCGATCTGTCCATTCGCCTGCGCATGATAGCGGGATGTATGGTTCGAGCGAATGTTATACTTGGCGTACAACTTCTTCAACTCGGCTGCTCGGAAATTGGTTCCGTTATCCGTGAGGATAGCGTGAGGCACTCCAAATCGATAGATGATGTTGGAGGTCACGAAGTCAGCGATCGAACAGGATTTGACCTCTCTGAGCGGAATCGCCTCTGCCCATTTGGAGAAGAAGTCTGTAGCGGTCAGAATGAACCGGCACTGGCGAACCGTCGCTGGCGGGTAAGGTCCCACAACGTCCAGACCCCAGACTGCAAAGGGCCAGGAATACCTGGTGGTATGGAGAGGCTCCGGCGGCCGATGCACAAAGTTCGCATGAACCTGGCACGCATGGCACCTCCTGGCATACTCGATGCAGTCATGAATCATAGAGGGCCAGAAGTATCCCAACCTCCGAATCTGGTGGGACAGCTTCGGCCCAGTCTGATGGGCACCGCATGAACCAGCATGAACCTCTTGCATGACTCGTGGGATCTCAACTCCATGAAGGCAACGGAGGAGAACACCATCAAACCCGCGTCTGTAGAGGATCTGCTCTAGGCCGGGACTGCTCTGGAGAACAAACTGCGATGCGCGGCGTCGAACTCGCTCGCGCTCGGCCCGATCCGATGGAAGAATGCCATGTTGGAGGTACTCAACCAAAGGCGTCCTCCAATCAGGGGCTGATCCGACTGTCATATCTGGGGTACTCGGGGCTCCGGGCAGAGGGGCAACCGTGGTGAGATTACTTACCAACGGGCCGCGATCTTCTTCCGGGATAGCGGGAGCGATGAGCCTGCGGCGCGTCACGCGGACGACCAGGTTGTCCTGTTCAGGCTCCGCAAGTGACGCAGCAAGGCTGGCCAAAGCATCTGCTCGACCATTCTGCGACCGGGGAATATGGACAATTTATGGCCGGGAAGGGAATCGAGCCATCAGAAGGAGGGTGCACTCCAACAATGGCACGAGTTCCGGCTTCCTGACAACATAGTCGCCATTGATCTGCTTAACAACCAGCTCGGAGTCTCCTTTCACGCACAGATGGGGCACGTCGATCTCGAGAGCCAACTCGAGGCCGGTGATGAGGGCATGGTATTCCGCCTCATTGTTGGTACAGCCCTCTGACAACAGGAAGGAATATGGCAGCACGGCTCGCTCCGGGGTAATGAAGACGATACCCAAGCCCACTCTGTTGAGCTTAGGATTATCGAGTCTTCTACCGGTGGGGCTCCGGGAGGCACCGTCAAAGTGCATCTGCCAGCATGGATCGGCATGATCGACCGAGAGAATGGTCTCATCAGGAAAGCCTAGATCCAGCGGCTGATCCGCGGAGGTTGGGTGAGCTGCCAGAAAGTCTGCCAATGCCTGCCCTTTGATGGCCTTCTGAGACACGTACCTGATGTCGAACTGCTGGAGAATCACAGCCCACCGCGCTAGACGGCCAGTCAACATAGGCCGGCTCAGGATATATTTCAACGGGTCTACCCGAGAAACCAACTCTACCTCATGGTGCTGCAAGTAGTGTCGTAATTTCTGTACGGCAAATACGAGCGCCAGGCAGCTCTTCTCGATGGGGGAATACCTAACTTCCGCGTCGAGGAGCATGCGACTGAGGTAATAGAGGCTGTTCTCTGTTCCCTCGTTGTTCTTCTGGGCTAGAAGGGCACCATGGGACCGTTCCAGGGCGGTCACATAGAGGACCAGCGGCTTCCCGGATACGGGCGGCATCAGGACCGGAGGTTGAAGCAGGTACTGCTTGATTTCCTCAAAAGCAGTCTGACACTCTTTATCCCATACATAGGTGACACCCTTCTTCATGAGCCGAGAAAAGGGCTTACACTTGCCGGCCAGATTCGCGATGAATCGGCGTATATAGGCTAAGTGGCCTTGGAACCCTTGCAGTTCCCGGATGTTACTCGGGGGAGGCATCTGGCTAATCGCCCTGATCTTCTCTGGGTCGATCTCAATACCCCGATACCTTACCACAAATCCAAGGAACTTTCCGGAGGTGACCCCGAAGGCACACTTCAACGGGTTCATCTTCAGGCAGCGAGACCGGAGGAAGCCGAACACTTTCTCTAGGTCTTTGAGATGGTCCTGACGCTGGCGCGATTTGACCACCAAGTCGTCGACGTAGCATTCCACCAGTGTGCCGAGGATTGGCTTGAATATGCGGTGCATCGCCCGTTGGTAGGTGGCTCCTGCATTCTTCAGGCCAAAGGGCATGACCCGGTAACAAAAGGTACCTTGGGGGGCCCTAAAGGCAGTGAACTCCTCATCCTCAGGGGCCATCCGGATTTGGTTGTATCCGGAGTATCCATCCATAAAGGAGAGGGCTTGGAACCCTGCTGTGGCGTCAATCAACAGCTCTGTCACTGGAAGGGGAAAATCATCCTTCGGACAGTGGCGGTTGAGATCGCGGAAGTCGATGCAGACTCTGATCTGCCCGTTCTTCTTCCTGACCGGCACAATGTTGGCTAGCCATTTGGGGTACTGGACTTCCCTCACGAAGTTGGCTTTGATAAGCTTGTCAACTTCGGCCTCAACCATGGCACCGTGGGACGGGTGCATCTTCCTGGGAGGCTGCTTGAACCCGCGATGGTTCGCCGGGAGACCAAGGCGGTGGACGGCTACCTGAGGATCCAGCCCCGGCATCTCGTCATAACCCCAAGCGAACACATCACGGTGCTGCCTGAGAAAGTCCACGTACTGCTACCGCTCCTCAGAGGGCATGGCGGCACTGACCAATGTGGGTCTTGGATCGGCTTCGGTTCCAAGATTCACCTGTACTAACTCATCGACCGTGGCGGGGACGCCCTCCTCAAAGGCTGGGGGTGCATCTTCCACGTCCTCTCCGCTTGGGGAGGGATCATCCACGGGAGAGACTGCGTTGGAAACTGCATTGGGGCCACCAGATCTTGCTGGGCCGCTGGTGCTGGCACGGGCGGTCGCGGTCATCTCATCAGGAGACTCACAGGCCGTCGAAACCATGGCTACGTCCAACCGTTGAATCGGGAGGACGTAGGCGTCATCCAAGCTGGCCCATGGATCGCTTGCAACAGCGACAGGCTCAACCTCACCTGCCAGGATCTGCTTGTCCTTGCTCTTGTAATAGTCCGCGTCCAGATAACGGGCTTCACATGAGGCAAAAGGAGAGGCATCTCCTTGAAGCACGCCCACTCGACCGTTAAGGGAGTATTTGAGGCACTGGTGGTATGATGAGGGAACCGCCGCATGAAGGTGGAGCCATGACCTGCCCATCAATGCGTTATACGCAGTGTCCTGAGAGACCACCATGAATTCGGTGTTGGCAACCAAGTCACCGAACTGGGTCTTCAAACGTATCTTGCCGACCGGGGTTTGCTCGGTGCGGTCATACCCCTGGATCCTGAGGTCGGAGGGAATCAAGTCATCCTCAGACAACCCCAATCTCCGGAGCGTCCGAGTTGGAATCAGATTAATCCCGGACCCTGTGTCGACAAGACAGCGCCGGACTTCAAGGCCGTTGAACTGGCCAGTAACATACAGCGGACGAATGTGTCCCTGTATAGGAGGGTCTTCATCCTTACCAGAGAACGAGATAACTGCCTGACATTCGGCGTCCTCAATCGTTTTGGTGTGAAAGGCCTCTGCGGCCGCAACCTCTGTCTCAAACTGGAGGGGGCTCTTCAGGGCTTCAGCGAGTGCCTCGCGCATCTCAGATGACATGCGCAGAGCCTCAAGGATGGAGAGCCTTGCTGGGATGTCGGCCAAGTGCTTCAGGACATCATACTTTTTGGCCAGGCGCGAGCCCCTGGTTACAGGAGGTTGCTCTACGGCTGGCGGTACGACGGGCCTTGCCGGTCGGACCGGCGGCCGACTGGTACTTGGCGCATCTCGCTGTTCACTGGTTGCAGTCCGGGAAATGGTCACCGTACTGGGGTCAGGAGGCCGGGATGGACTCATGGCAGGGCGGAGCTGATCGCGATGCGGCTGAGGCGGTTCTGCCTGGTCCCACACCACAAACAGTGGCGGAGGCGAATCCGTCTTCCCCGGATGGGGGGGCTGCGCACGCTGAGCCCGGTTTTGAGCCTGCTGCCTAGTCTCAGTGGCGTGCACGGCCTGGCTGGAGGTACCAGCTGCGGTGCCCCGGCGACTCCTGCTACTGCGGTTCTTCCGACGGTGGCGACGACCGGGGACACTAGGGAGGTCCACCTGGTGTTCTTCAACGTCGGGAACCGAAAAGGGATTTACCAGCTCGACGGTATTAACCGAAGCGTACCCTAAATAAACGTGGGGGGGAATCCAGGCCATCGACTTCGTGAGACGGAGTGCCCGATTTCCCTTCCCCAGCCCCTGGCGGGTAAGACTGAATGCTCGTCCGGGCAACATGCCGGTCTTCCAACACCTCTGAAAGCTATCGGTCTTCATGTCGAGGAGAAGAGATTCACGTCGGGTTCACCATTTTTCTGTTTCGGTGCGGATGTGCGTCAGGTTACGCTTTTCCGCCAGGACGCGTTCGCGCGTGCACCCGTCAACCCGAGGGGATGAGCGCGCGCGGCTTGTGGTCCCGCAGTCCCGCTTTCCAAAGGCGGGCGGCATCCGTCCCTTATTCAGGGGCGTCTGCTCCTTGATCGAAAATGGGATGATGGGATGTCGGCTCCTCCTTCCTTGGACGTCTCCTCGGAACTCGTCGCCTAATCCGGGTCTCCCTCATAGATTTAAGACATGCTCGTGAATCTCGTTCCCGGCGCCATATCTTCATGGACACCGGTTAATTACGCTGCTTCCGCCCGGACGCTCCAAGGAGTCTGATCGGGGCAGCAACCTGCGGTGAGGAGACCGGATGGCTCTGGGTGTTGGGGGCGTGCATTTACACTGCGGCTCTGCATATCTGTTTTCCGTCCCTAATAGGGCTTCTCGAAGGCATGACGCCTGAGGCATCCCGCACCGGGTGCGGGGAACTGTGTCACCTGAGGTTTTCCTCAGCTTCCCGTGTTTAACATGGGGTATGCCGCGTGTTTAACGTCCAGCGGGGACGGCATCGGACTGATCGACACGAAGAGTGGATCAGATAACAGGACCCCTTGCGGGGAACCTTCGATGCTGGGGCCAGCACATGGGCGGCTTCCCGGGTGAAGTGGAGTGGAGTGAAGTGGCATGACCCCACCGGGATGTGGCGGCCCGGGTAAGGGTCAGGATGGATAATGGAGTGAAGAGCTTGGACCCCGTGGGGCTTCCTACGTACCGCGCGTTAGCACGGATCAAAGTCAACGTAGTTCGGGTATACAGTTTAACGTCATGCTGGACGTTGGCAGGCCGACGCACGAAGGGGTCAAGGCCGCCGGGCGGAGGATTGAACCGAACCACCTCGCACAGAGGGGGATGGAACGGCCGGGTGGATCACAGTTTCACGTCATGCTGGACGATAAAAGAAGAAATGGAAAAAGGGGCTGTGGGGAGGCACAGTGGAGATACACACGGGCAGTCTCCCCACAGGTGCGGACTCAGAGGTGAATCGACGCAAGCGTGAACCCAGGAAGGGTCCACTGATGGACGAACCGACGTAAATACGACCGGGACGACCAGGTGGTGGGCTTGGACCTCAGGGAGGCTTCCTACGTACCCTGTATAGAAGACAGGGATCAAAGTCCACGTTGTTCATTCTGTCAGGACTTACGCACTAAGGCAGCCCGAATGCGGCAAAACTCAGTTGGAAGGGACCTGGACCGAAAGTAGGCGACACCTCGATCCCAGTCACACCCTCTACTGGCTTCGGCAGTGGGGGAGTGCAATGGAGATACACACGTGCAACCCCCCACAAGAAACTAGGGGTTTGTAATACCCTGCCCCCGCAGGGAAAAGCCACTCCCATTAAATCGTCCCTAGAGAAGGACAATCCCGACATCCCTGCAGAGACGAGCGGGTGGGGGCCACATCCAAACCGGGGGCGGACCCAGCGTGCGATGCACGGGATCGGGTGAGGCGGTTGGTTTAACGTCTTGCCGGACGAAGTACAGTTTAACGTCGTGTGTTGAGGACGATGCGCTAGGCAGTTTAACGTCGTACAGCGCGGACGATTGCAGTTTAACGTCGTGCGGGACGAAACACTTGGCAGTTTAACGTCTTGCAGCGCGGACGATTGGGGCTAGGCAGTTTAGCGTCATGCAGCTTGGACGATGTACAGTTTAACGTCATGTTGGACGTATGTGCAGTTTAACGTCATGCGGGACGTATGCTGAACAGTTTAACGTCTTGTAGCTCGGACGAAGTAAGTTTAACGTCATGTTGGACGTATGTGTGCCGCCGATGCGTCCGTGTCACTTCGCGCAAGCCTGGAAGGCCGCACGGAAAGACAACGCAAGGTGCGGGCACCCAGGATGAAGATCATCGGGCGCCACGCAGGCGGGTACCCTCAGGGGGTCAAGGGAGGAGACCCTGGCGGATTGCGCGCAAAAGAGGAGCTTTGCGCGCAAAACCGCGGGTCGGCGCGCAAAATGGCGGGCTGGCGCGCAATTGGGCCAGCGCCTTGCGCGCAGATAATAAAGATTGCGCGCACCGGGCTTCGGACAGCGCGCGGGGGCAACGGCTCATTCTCAAACGAACGGCCACTTTGAAGAGGGGGGTGCGCGCAATCGGGCTGGATTGCGCGCACCCCGGGGGCAATTGCGCGCAAGCGGGTTCTGTTGCACGCAAAGGCCTTAGGGTGAGTTTTTATTCAAATGAAAGGAGCCAGCGGGGATTGCGCGCGAAGGTGGACCCCGAGGCTTTCTTGCGCGAAAGAAAGGAGGTTACCTGAAGTTCGTCATTGCGCGCGGAAGGGGTTGACTTGCGCGCACGAGAGACGTTTCAACTTCCAGCAACCTTTAAAACGTTGGGGGTCGCCTTGTATTTATAGGCAACCCCGGGCGCGGAATCCAAGGCGCGAGCGCGAAATCCTTCTCGCGGGGCGCGGAATCGGGCACGGCGCGCAAATGGAGCCGCGCGGGCCAGCGGCGCGCAGAAATGCGCGCCGGACCATCGCATTGCGCGCATCCCGGGGGTTTTGCGCGCGACTCATCGCTTTTGCGCGCGGGCCTCTGAAATTCCGCGCAAGGCCTCCGGGCCCTCCGAAACGTGCTTCTGACTCCAAATATGACCTCGCTTTCCGCATCCGGAGCTTCGTTTGGGAACAACGGACTTTTCCGGCGTCTACAGGAATTTATGGTAATATTTCAGTTAGAAAAATGTTAATAAATAAACAAATACTCAGTGAAGTGTTTTCGATACTTGATAAAGTTGAAAGGTATTAGTTTATGATAAAGTATTCATTGTCTACTTGTTATTTTTAAAAACTAAACGTTTTCCGTATTTTTTAATCCCTTACTAATATTTTCATGGTCATCCCATGTTTTTGAATTGTTTTTAACATGACATAAAGATGAATATGGTCAAGGATGAGATCAAGGAAAAGTCATGTTGTTTAAATCTTGGAACTAAACATGTATGTTTTTAATGATTTTTTCATTTCTGTAAAAAATTGATATTCAGTAGAAGTGTCTACTTGTAATATTTATGTTTTTATGTATAATTTATGATCTAATTCTATAAAGATCTGAAACTGAAATTTTCCTCAATTTGAATTATTCACTTAATTCATGACAATTTAATATTTATGGATGTGGCCTTATTGTTGGTATCGGAGGACAGTTTAAATATCATGAGGAGTTAAAATTTTACTAATAGAATATCGGTAAATATTCTTTATATTATGGTCAAATTGAAATGATATAGTATTTGAAGATAACCATATTTCTTCTCATAAGATATTTATGTGTTCAAAATGCGTTTCCCTAGAGGAAACATGGCAATTATGAGGGGACAACCTCAATAGGAAGAAAACCTTCAAAATCAGAAAATTGAGAAGGTTGGAATAAAAATTGAACAGTTTTTTGTAGTGATGTCACAATTGACTCAGTCTATTAATGGTGGTTGTATATACATGCATTATATCCACCAGATGAACCCTATAGAAACATGTCGACAATGGGGTGTTCCATGAAGCAATTCCCCCATCATTCATAGGATCGTCTAACCCTATTCAAGATGATGGTTGGATCAATGAATCAGAAATGATTATTGATGTCATGGTTTGTACATTAAATGAAATGTTTAGTCTTCTTATTTATCATTTAGAGTAGATTACGATAAGTGGTGGTTGATGGTTAAAAATATTTAAGACATTGAGGATATTGATGCACATTGTTTGGTAGATTTCAATGGTATGTTTCTTAAGATATATTTTCCTAAGGATTTTCGATATAGGAGGGAAAAATAATTCTTGGAATTAAGGTAGGAGGATGACTCAGTGTCTTCTTATAAAGAAATATTCACTCTACTGGCTTGGTATGCTTCAAATATCATCGTAGATATTGATTGTAAAATAAATTGATTTTACTGAGCACTGAAGCCACGATATAGAAAATAATTTCCCTCTTGTGAATTCAAAATCTATGAGAAACATGTAAGATGTGATGAGAAGGTAGAAATGGAATTTTATGATGATCAAGTGCTCTAAGAGAGTAAGAAAAATAAGTGGTCTAGTTTGAAGGAAAATTTAAATAATTCATCAATAAATCCCAGAGGTAAGAAAATAAAATTTCCATCTTGTGAGAAGTGTGGTAAAAAGAATCATGGAGAATACATATCAAAATGCTAAAACTTCTTCTGGTGTGTTAATACTGGCCATGTTGCTTGTAACTGTGAAGAATATGATCAATCCATCAATGAAAATATAGTGGTAATAAGTTTTAGTTGTAATGAGTTTGGACATTATGCCAATGCGTGTCCAAAGATGATTACCCAGGGTAGAAACCAGACAAATCAATAGAAGAATGGTGGGGAAAATCTATTTCTATAACTATGGTTGATGTATGACCATCACATGAGATGATATCAGGTAGTTTGTTTGTTCTTTAAAAATATGCCAATGTGTTGTTTGATTCATAATCTATACATTCTTCCATTTTGAGAAATTTTTTATTTAATTGGGAATTACTTCTCAAGATATGAATCCTAAACATTTGGTAAAAATACCTGGGATAAATGTTGAGGAAAAATGAATTTATAAGAATCTTTCAAATTTTAATTATTTAAATAATTTACATGTAAATCATGTTTTATTGAATGTAGTATATATTTATGTCATTTTGTGAATTGATTAGATATCTATTTATCATGCTAAGATTAAATGTACTTATAAAGAGGTATCTTTTCTGAAAAACATTCATTTTTTGTACAATAATGATCCCTTATCTCTGATAACATATCTGGAAGTATAGAAAATAGAGAAATTATTGAAATGAATATTACCTTGCACATATTTTTGAAAACAACAGAACTATTTAGATTAATGATGTGGACGTATTAAATGAGTATCTTAATGTTTTTTCTGATTAGTTGCCTAGTATTATACCTTGTCAGGATGTTGAATTTACTTTTGACTATGTTCTTGATGCTAAGAAAACGTCAAAACCCCCATATATAATGGATCAAATTGAACATTTAGAGTAAAAAAAGGAATTTTATTATTCGATAGATAAAGGTTTCATTGGACCTAGCACATCACCGTGGCATGCTAAATTCTTGTTTGTTAGAAAGAAAGATTGGTAAATGAGACTTTTCATTGATTATAGAGCCTTGAATAATATCAATGTTAAGAACAAGTATCTTTTACCTCGTATTGATGATTTTATTGATTAGATCCAGAGAGATCAATATTTTTCAATGATTGAATTGATGTTGGGGTACCATCAGTTGAATATAAAAGAAGAAGACGTTCCAAAGACCGCATTTCATAGAATGATATGGCAATTATGAATTTTTAGGTATGCCTTTTTAGTTAATCAATTCACCTACTATATTTCTAGTTCTTATGAACAAAACTTTCTATGAGTTATTGGATAAGTTTTTTGTTCTATTTATTTATGATATTTTGGTACATTCCAAAAGTATTGTGAAACAAGAAAAACATTTAAGGTATGATATTGAAAACTTAATGAAAACATAATTCTATCAGAAATTCAGCAAGTTTGAGTTTTGTTTGAAACAATTTTATTAAATGGACATATTATTTCTAAAGATGGCATAACTATTTATCATTCTAAAACAATAATAGTTGATGGATTAAAAAGACATATTTCTCACTTTAATGTGAAGTGTTTGACTTTTAAATAGGTTAAATAATAGAGGTAGTTGACAAAAGGGATGCTTTAACCTTTACCAGTGCCTGAGTGGAAATAGGAATATATATCCATGGACTTTATTGTGGAATTACTAAATAAATCTATAGGTAATAATGAAATATAGTTTATTATTGATCAATTGACCAAATCTGATCATTTCCTTCTTATTTGAGATACTGGGTCTCTAGATCAACTCTAATAGTTTTATTCTAAAGGGATAGTTTGGTTATACGGAGTTCCCCTCTCTATTGTATCTGATTGTGATTCAAAGTTCAATTCTAACTTTTGGAAAGGCATTCAGAAGTATTTGGTTACTAAATTAAATTTCACAACAGCTTTTCATCCTCAATAAGATGGACAATCAAAACAAAAAATTCAGTCATTGGAAGAAATTCTATGTGCTTCTTCAATGGATTATTACGAATGTTGGGAGAAAAATAATTCATTGGTTTAGTTATTTTATAATAAATGATTCCATTACATTATATAGATGGCACCATTTGAGGAATTATATGGAATGCATTGAAGAACTCCCTCTTTTTGGGATGAATTAGGTGAAAGAAAACTGATGGAACCAGACTTGGTTGAAGAGATAGAAAAGAAATTTCATGTTGATGCAGAAAAAATGAGGATAGCTCAGAGTTGGAAGAAATGTTATACAGATAACAGAAGGAAAGATCTTTCATTCTAGTTTGGTGATCATGTCTTTCTCAGTGTTTCACCAAGGTTCATGTGTTTCTGTAAGAAGGGAATGTTGAATTTAAGATTTGTTGGACGATATGAACTCTTAAACTATGTTGGATAAGTTTCAAACATAGTGGATTTACCTCCAAGAATATCCCAGGTGCATAACGGTTTTCATGTTTCGATTTTGAGAAATTATATGTTGTATCCATCTCATGTTTTGAGTCTATGGGTAGTTTAGTTGGAAGAGAATATATATTATGAGGACCAAACTGTCCAGATTGTGGACTAGAGAGAGCTTGTGTTGAGAAGTAAAGTAATTTATTGTGTAAAGTATTTGTGGAAAAACTATATGGTTGAAGAGGAATCATGTGAATCTAAAAATTCAATGTGAAATAAATACCCATACTTATTTGATAAGTGAATATAATTGTGAAGACACCATTCCCAAAAGGGGGAAGGAAGTAACAAACTAGGTATTTATAGAATAATAATTTTCATTAATATTAAAACATGTGAGAATGATATTAATTTTATGATAAAGGGGATTGTTTTTCCAATAGAGTCCTCAACATGCAATAATAGATTTTTTTGAAATCTTACGTTGTACACAATGTTGAGTTATACCAAAAAATAATATGATAATATTATTATTTTAAATGGTAGTTAATGTCTGGTCGTTGAATTAGTGGAAATTAATAGAACTAACTAAAATATGATTATAAATGTTTTTTTAATTTATTTAAATTTATTCAATAAATTTTAGAGGCTTAAAATTAGAATGAATCAAATTTTATGCATAAGTATTATAATATTTTTTAAAATGTAGTTTTACCACATTTTGATGGAGAATCATTTTGAAATATAGTTTTTTGTCACTTTTATATGTTCATTTATACAAAATAAACTTCTTACATATAATTTTGACATCCAAATTTACTTTGGGTAAATTATTTGGTATTTTTCTGATAATGTTATTTTTTTAATAAATAGTTAAAAATACTGCATTTTAACTCAAAAATGTATTTTCATGTATTTTATTGATATAGTTATATTATACTTTTAATTGGTTTTATAAATTAATTGGATATATTTTGATCATTTGACAAAATTATCATAATTGGAATTAATTTTACTTTGAAATTTGGCATAAAATAATGTCAATATTTTGAAAGTTATTATTTCTTATAAACATTTTTTTTGGTTTTGATAACAGGAATGAATTTATATTAGTTTCGGAAAATTATATTTTTTTAATTTTTAAAAATGGATTCTATATTTGAAATTAGGATGTCTAAATTGTGTAAATTGGTAACATTTATTTTTGGACATTATGGATAGTAACTTTAGTAAATATATCATTTACCTTGGTTAAGGGTAAATTTGGTAATTAAGAGTAAATAATAATATTATAATAATATTAAATTACATTAACACTTGTATTAACCCTATTAAATGATACAAGGCCGACCATGGGAATACTTGGGTCGATTTTGGATCCCAGGGAGCCACATTTATGTGAAAATAAAATTTTATAAAAATTAATTTAATGTTATGGAAAATATAACCTAAACATATATATTTTACAAAACAAATTTTTTATAAAGTTATATATGTTATCCTTTAGACTAAATATATTAATTAGAAAAATAAATATATTTCCTATATCTTGAAATTGTATTTACATTTTTTAGACATCAAATAAATAATTTGAATTATAACACGATGATGATGTAATGATTACCTTATTAATGAATGATTTAAATAATTGAGATTATAAATTTTAAAAAAAAATTATTTTGAAACTTTTTATGAAATCCACTAATTTTAAGGATTATTAGAACTTATTATATTTTATTTAATTTAGTTTTTTTCTATAGAATCATGTTGTTATTTTTTTTAAAAGTCTTTATATGAATAGCTTATAAAGTGACATAAATAAATTTTTAAAATAAATATTATCGTTTTAAATGACAAAATAATCCAAAAAATCAATGATTCTCCAAAATGTAATATATAATGTTAAAAATGACATTAATGATCAATTTTTGGGTCTCTTGTTATTTTATAGTAAATATATTAACCATATAGTATGAATATAAAATAGAACTGGATAAAAGTTAAATTAGTTAACTAATGAATAATGAAAAAAAGATAAGGTTATTTTTATGCCCTAAACTTGTCTAACCCCAATTTTCTATGATAATATAGATCTCTACTGACCTTATATTCTAATTATATGTGTTTTGGACCTTTTTAAATATAAATTAAATGTATAATAAATTAACTCTTCCAAACATTCCTAATGTTCCCCTCATCCCCCTTATAAAAAGCCATCACCTATAACCCATTACTCACACCTCTAAAACCACTTTCATAATCTAAAATATGCTCCAATAATCTCACAACATCCCTATATTACTCCTATAATCTTTCCCCTAGGAATAAGGATATTCAAGAATTCCATTTGGTTCAAAACAATGGGAGTTACAAAGTTTAAATATATCATCATCTCTCAAGTTCTTTTCTTTTATTTTATTTCTATACTGCCCATACTCTTTTTATTTTTTGTTTGAATAAAAAACCCATATAATAAATATACTAGGTTGTTTTTAGGATATTTAATCGAACTAAACTTACACATACCTCTATCTAACAGGTATATAACATAATATTTCTGTGGACGGTGAAGTACTGCCTCACGAAACGACGATTTTTCAATTTTATTTTATCACCACTCATGGTGGATATTGTGATAGAACTATAATTATATTTGATATATATGATATTTATTTTATCTATAGCCTTATATAATTATCATTTATTATATTTCTTTATTCCCTTCATGTTGTATGAATACGATATGTCATTTGAGAAAGTGCGGACTACCACCCCCTCAAAGTGATATGAATCGTTCATTCCATAAATGAAACATATAAAGGATGACTTTAATGAAATTATGTAACATATATAAAATATTTTATTATACTATAATTATAACATAATTTTGTATAATAACATTTTCATTCCATCAAATATGAAATATAAATGAAAGTATCATTCTTGTGTACGTACGACTTACCGTCTCCCTGAACAGTGTGTTTCATTTCTTACCTCCAAATGATATGAACTATTATAAATACATATACAGTTGATATATTTGATATATATGATATTTAAATCATTAATATAATTATGGAGATAATTTAATTTTGACCACATGGACAATTAAAAATTATAACAAGTAAATATTTTACTAAAGTATCGAACATCGACAAAATATACGATATAAACTCTAATAATTAACCAATTTTTATAGAATGGTAATAATTGATAAAACAAAAAATTATGAACATGAAAACTGTTTTTAAGAAATTATAAATTATCTTTTGTTTCTTATTTATGATATTATATAATGATCTAGTCATGCTAGACACGAGAAAAGGGACTTTTTCTGAAATCTCCTTTCATTGATCAAAATTTTGATTCACAAATGACCTAATTTTCTATGGTGTATAAACCTATTTTAATTTTAATTTTATTCAAAGAGAATTTTTTTTCTATAAACCATTTTACTAATAGACAAAAAAATGTTTTTAACTTATGTTGATACAATGACCTATCAACCGCCGTAATCGTTTTTTTATTCCTATATAATTCTTAATGTTTTTTAAAGTAAAAGAAACCCATTATTCCCCTTTTTGGTTTTTTCGTATTAAAAACTATTTTTTTGAAAAGGATTTATTATTTCAATATCTTTAAATTATTTCTTATGAGTATCAATAAAAGTGTTATTAGTGAAATTTTGATATTTTAAAATTATTTTATGTGTTATGATTATATAATGGCACTTGTTCATTTGACGATTGGTTACATGATAAACCAAATGACAGGTGGTTTTGTGATAAACAATGGATGGGTGGGTATGTTATAACTTCTAATTTATTAGGCATGGAATTCAGATGTTTTGTTATTCCATTAAGTTATATTTTTTGAATTCGACCGTTTGGTTTTTCAATTTAGCAATGTTTATTTCCCATGTTTTCTATATGTACTATATGTTTCATTATATGGTCTTTATGGTTATAATTCAGTTAAAAAAAGTGAAATTATGAGGTTATACCCAGTTAAGTGTTTTTATACTTCTTAATGGTTAAAGTTATTACTTTATGACAATGTATTGATGGGTAAATTCTTCTTTTGAAAAACTAATAGTTTTCCTTCTTTTTGTATCCCTTATTGGGATTTTTAAGTTCATTACATATTTTTGAAATGTTTTTTACAAGACGTAATGATAAATATGGTCAAGGATGGGATGATGGAAAAGTAATGCTCTTTAAATAATGGAACTAAACATGTCTCTTTTTAATGAATTTTTCACTTATGTTAAAATTTTGATAGATAGTAGAAGTATCTACATGTAATATTGATTTTTTTATGTAAAATTTATGAACTTATTCGCTAAATATCTAATCCTGAAAACATCATCAATGTGAGTTATTTAATTAATTCAAGATTAGGTAATGTTGAAGGATGGGGGCTTACTACGTTTTTCTAATGTTTTACATTATAATCTGCAACCATTTTCCTTCGATAATGGATGGGGATAGAGGGTGTTCTTAGAGATTTCTAAGTACACATTGCATTCATAACCATGGTAGGTTAAGGTTTTAACCCATATGATGGAGTGATTTTACTAATTATATATGAAGATGGTCTATGAATGTTCTCCCTGAAAGTTATCTTTATAGAACATTTTTTACTTTAATTTTATTCTATTTATCATTGAATGGTAATTTTCAATTCAATGTTACATTCATCTCATTTTTTTAAATTTCATTTATTTTCATGAATTTCATTTATTCAAAAGAACAGGAAAAATTATTTCAAAGGTTAATTATATTATGTATGTGAATAAATTGATAAAGATCCTTACATGAGACTACCCTATTTATCCATTGTCCTATACGAGGAAAATATAGAAATTTACTTTTTCCATCCCCTAAAAAAAGTATGTTTCACAACTGGTGTTGTTTTTGGGGATCCAATCAGTTATTTATTTACTTTATCTATTTAAATAAATTATAGAGATTTTATTTATTTTTATAAAAAATATAAAATATTATTCAATGATGTTTTCATATGACAATTTTTTTCATTTCATGGAACAAGAAATACTCTTAGGTGTATGAACCAGTAATTCAAAATGCTAAAGAGGTGGATCTCGAACAAGAGATTGATGAAATCACTGAATAATATAAATAGATGATAAATAAGAAAGACACCAGAATATAATTTCAAGAAAAAGATAAAATGGTTGATAAATTCAGACATGATTATCAAAAACTAAAGACCAAGAATCAAGTTCCACCAATGTTCCCCAATTTTACTATGTTCATCAAATAAGTTGAGGCCCAGTGTGAGGAGGAGGCTACAATAGTGATGGAATTTGATGAATGGATATGGGTTCCAAACATCCTTCCTACATCTACTAAGAGTCTAATTTTAGTGGCACTTAACATTGTCGAAATGATCGATATTGAACCAACTCTAGGTGTTGACCATTTCTTTGACTCTTCCTCTTCTTATTTTATTGAATCTGAATTGTGAATCACCCCTCATTGTTTATATTATACATAATCAGAAATTATTTATTATACCTTGGAGAAAGAAGAAAAAAAATTGATGTGAACCTATTGAGGATCACATGTACCTCCTTGAAGATAATAAACATTTACTAGATAGAGTACAAGAAGAGATCGCAATGGATTTTATGAAAGAATAAGAGACAAAAGATTCCAACAATGAAAGGGAATATTTTGAAATTAATTCTTTAAATTTATTTTTCTTTCATATTAAATTCATTTAAATTTATAATTTATTTTTATTCTAACGAAAGACATCTCGAGAAACCAATGGATAGTGAAGATGAAATTTCAGCGGTCACAACCAAATAGAAGGGGGTTCCATACTTATCATAGTCCAACTATGAAAATTGTACTACATTATGATGGGGTGGATCTAGTGTACTTTATATATAGAATTTTCTTGAAAAATATAAATTTTTTGGAAGATAGGGAAAGTCACATGTGGTGGTTCAAGTAGAAGAAGATCCACTCATCATATGATTATATATAGTAGCTGGTTATTCCTTCTTATGGTAGTAAATATTCAGTTTCTACTTGGGGGATCATTTTAATAATTATATTTAAAAGATATTATTATTTAATTACTCTATATGAATCCCACTACTTATAATCTTTTTGAAATTAAATGAGATTATCATTGTGATTAATTTTATAATTTTATTTTATATTCTAATGATGGGCCAAAGAATCCCCAAGTATTCAAGGAGTAAAGAGGGATATGTTTTTATTTCAAAAAAGATTTCAAATTTATATTTTATATATCAAAATCTATTATTTTTTTCTGTAATAAATATTGAGAGACTACATAGAAAATTTCATTCCCACACTTCAATTCACACTTTACATGACGTTTTTAGGAGACATAATTTTATTAGAAAACCTATGATGTAATGTTTTAGATTTCAGTGTTCATTATACTGAATGAGTAAAATTTTAATTTATTATTTAATATGATTTATGGATATTGATATAATGACTGATGATTTTTGGGAATTAATTGATTTTTGAAACTGAAATTTCTAAAAATCATTCTGGAATTGAATTTATAAGATTAATGTGAATTTATTCTTTATTATTATCTATTCTTTAAGTGATTTTCCAAAATCATATTATTATTCCCACTAATAATTATAGACAATGTACTTCCTATTTAATCTTGATCATATTTCATTAGTGATCTTAGAAAATTCACCTCTTAGAACATTCATTTGAACTTATCAAAGATATAAATGTAAAAAACCATATTAAATTTGGTTGATACATATTTTTAAAATCCATTATCCTTAAAATACCACATTTACATCAATACTTACACCATAAATTACCTTTATATGAATGAGCCATGTTCCAACAAATTTTTTATCTATTCCAATAATTCTATTGGTAATTTCATGATATTTTAATGATGATTATGGGGTGAAGGGAGTAATGGTGGTAGGGATGAAATAAATTTTAAGGGAAATAGTGTGGGGGGGGGGGGGGTCAATTGTGGTAATAAATAAAGAATTTATATTCATTTAATGCATTTAATTGTTTTACATATAGAAAACAAGAAGAAGAAAATAATAGAAATGGTTTTTCACTTATAAGAATAAAAATCACAATCACTAGATTATCATATGTGATTTTGAGGTCGATGTGGGGTTAATTTTGAAAATAAATTTCAAAAAATATAATATAATAGAAAAAACATACTTAGAAAAAGAAAACAATGTATTAAATGTGTCGTTATTTCAAGAAGGTACACAAATAATTCATTATGGTTTTTTGTTCATAATAATTACATTTATCTTTGGGGAAGTCTGAGTTATTACATTAAAGAGGACAATTTCATTAATATATTTATTTTGAAATCATGTAGTTAAAAATTGAGATTAACTCCCTCCTTGAGCTTAAATTTTTAATTCCTTCCAATATTATGCCTTAGGTTCATTTGAACCTTTAATAAAAGTCGTCATTATTTTATGTGTTTTGTTTCATTAAAATGTTTATAAAGTACTACATTTACAATACAATTCATAATGAGCATGGACTAATGACATGATCATAACTCTACTAGAATTGTAAAATTAGAGAGGGGAAATAATATTTAAAATAGTGGTAGATCATTATTTGGTATGTTTATTAATAATGAAGTAATGAACTTGAATAATTTAAAGGATATGTTTCATCATTATAAATTGTGAAATTATAAAATATATTAGGTGATTTTTTAATTGAAAATTGTGAAATTAAAATGAAATTTTATTTGAATTTTTTATAATTTATTTGGACATTGAAAAATATTTTATTTTATCACAGTGAAATTTGAATATTACTAACATTGGTTCTTTATAAATTCCATGTTGATATTTTATGCTTGAGGAAAAGAATGGTTTTTGTGTGGGGATAATTATTGAGATACTATTTTCATAATTCATCATATTTTTTTGAATTGTATAATATGTTCCAATTTATCAATACGATCTTATTTTGATCAATTTGGTATTTCTGGTGTATCTTGGGATAAAATGTGAAAATTTATTATTTCTATAAATTTAACATATTTTAATCCAATGGTTATTTTAGGAATAAGTTCTAAAATATTATTTAAACATGAGTAAATATTTATTTAGTATTCCTTGATATATTGGATTGGATTTTGTCTTTTTGACCAAGAGCTATGTCGAACATCATGATCTGTGAAAAAATAAATCAGGTTGAAAAATTGTTTGGTCGACACTATGGACCCCACATCTGGAAATATGGAATAACATGGGTTGAAAACCACTAATTGAGGTTATAATTAGTATAATTAAAAGAGAAACATAGGATCATTCAACCAATAAATTCAATGGAGTTATACAATCATATGGTTGAAATTGAATGATATACATTAAATTAAGACTTCATGAATCCTCAACCAGAAAAAGTCATACATAATAATAAATCAATAAAATCCATTAGAAAAATTAAATTATTATGAAATTTAAATTTTATATAAGAAATTCAATTTCGATCATCCTATAAGAAGGGTCCTAGGGGTGATTCGAACATATGTTGGCTGAAACAGAATCCAAATTATAGAGGACAATTTCTGGAGGGAAAGCTACTACACCTATATGATTTATTATTTTATTTTTATTTCTATTTTTTTAATTTAGTTTTCAAATAAATTAATTTTTAATTTAGTTTTATTTAAATTAAATCTAATTTATGATTTTTATTCTTTTTGTGTATATCTTCTTCCCCATTCATTTCTATCAATTATTCTTTTTCTTTTACTTTTCTTCTTTTTATCTTACCACCGAGAAATATTAAATTAATGATTACAAGTAACTGAACTGTGGAATATCTCAGGTGATTAATCCAGTGCTTTAAGCCAAGTCTGTTCCTTTGATCAATATATTGTTACTTATATGGATAATTTATAGTGTGTGTAATCATCAAAGTGTTTGCCTAAATTTTAAATTCATAATCTGCAACCATTTTTCTTCGATTGAGGAGGTTGATAGAGGGTGTTCTTGGAGATGACTAAGTCATTATTTCATTCTTATTTTTGGTATATCGATGCGTGAACACATAAACTAGAGTGTGTTCACTAAGTATGTTCAATTCTAGTCAATGAATATGTTCCATTGAAATTTTATTTACCGAAAACCCTTTATTCTATAATTCAATTCTATTTAGCATTTCATGGTAATTTAGAATTCAATGTTAGTTTCATATCATTTTTTCAATATAATTTATTTTCTTAAATTACATTCATTCATGAAATATAAAAAATATAATTTTTTCTTAGGTGAATTAGATTAAGTATGTGACAAACTAAGAAATATCTTCAAGGGAGATGACCCTGGTCAGCCATTGTGCTGCACTAGGGAAAAATAGATACTTTCTATTGTCATGCCCTATGATAAAATTTTATCACATACCCACTATATCATTAACTTCACTTCATTTAATGGTTAAATTCCACGTTGGGAAAACCATTTCAATAGGATGCAACCAATATCTAAGGTATCAGTCAGACATTGTTAGGGAATACTTTCATCTCGTAGAACCTACATCTCATAGGGTCCAATATTGGTTTGGAAGGCCTTTGTTGGTAGTTTATCTACACATTCAGCTCCACCATTTGAAACACAAGAATTATTGACCACTTCAAGATAATTAAACAACCTAATAATCATGTCACAATATTTTTATCCTAGTGGATATATGCATGCATTCATTTGAAATGCCAGTTATTCAAGATAAGCTGATGGAAATGTACATTCAAAATATAAATACTGATCTGGTCTCTACAATCATCACTCAAAAATTCTAACAAGTCTTTAAGTGTTTTTCTGACAATGTCAATTTTTTTAATTAAATCCTTGAAGTAGGTGAATCAATTTCCTATCTTCCCTCCTCCAACACTTGTGGAATGATATTCCAAGGTAGAGACTATGATCGTCATAGAGGTAAAGGACCCTAAGCCTTGAGATATTTTGGAACCTTTCCTAGTAGTGCCTCACTATGTGATACCTCATTGATTATAGTCTCTTCACCAAGCACAACCACGCCTGCGAAAAATCGGAAGCCGTCGGCCCACCAAGAATAGTATCCTATGCAAGAAAATGTGGCTCAACCACCCCCCATTTGGCTCCAACCCCCCATTAGGGCTAGGCTCACAGAGTTCCCATCCTAGAAAATAGGAAGTAAAACTATTCATTCATAGATTCCTATATTCTTAGTTATTTCCTATGTTCCCTGTAATAGGGTATTATCAAACTAACTGGGCATAATATGCCCCATGAATCCAAGCGTAACGATTTCCTTGACCACTGCCCTTACCATTAGATCCTTTTAAATACAATAAAATAGTGATATGTGTTCAAGGATAGGATCGTAGAACAAGTGGATAATGGTCTGGTAATGTTTGTTAATGTCTTAGTATTGGTGGCCCATGTATCCTCTAATCAAAAACATAAAATTATGATCACTAATTGTCCAGAAGGATAGTTTCCCACACCAATGATGTCATTTGAGCCAGTTTAGGCATGCCTGGTCTTTCTAACGTCACCATTCCTTCTCCAACTATTTCTTCCACATCTGTATAGATTCTCTCCAAACCTCAGTTGAGAAGGTGATGATGGCATAGAGAAATGAAAAGTACCCCACCGGTACAAAATCTATCTCACACTCTCAACAATTTCATTCATCTCGTGTTTGAAATCCCACATAGGGTCTTCCGAACACTATAATACCTCTCTGTTGATGAGAATTTGTATGCGTCCATGATTTTTTTTGAGTTAATAGACTACTTCTCATTTTCTGATGATGTGGAATTTTAGGTATGTCCCATGGGTGCCTCTTGTCAATGTCATCAAAGATTAGATTAAGGACTTGAGGACCAATTGAATTATGAGGATAATGCTTCAAGATGTGTCATGCAAGAATTCGACACCAAGATGCTCTTGTTGCATAGAGCTCAACATGAATAGTCTTCCCATACCGCTCTATCAGACATGCCACCACAACTGATTTTGATAACTAGGAAGTTAGAATGAACACAACTGTATCATTATATGCTACATGAATATTATAAAAGACTTCATCATTATAAAATTCAACTGAAATTGGTTTTGCGTGAGTTATATAATGAGGGTAATGAAATTTCTCGTACCTACTGAAGCCCAGTGTTACAGTCAGCAGTATATGTCATGCCTCTTTCCAAAGAGAGACCCCTACATGTAGAAATACTTGTATGTCAAAGAATTGTGATGTTTTGAAGATCCTCTAAACCATACCTTAAAATATAATAATACTAGAGGCCATCCTCCTACCATAATAGATGCATGATGCTCTAAAACATGCATTAATGTGACCATGTCCATCTATACAGAATATATTGATTGAGATGAATGGAAATCTTTCATCCTGTTATATGAAGAGTATGAATTCAATCTCATCCAAGGGAATATTCTCATGCTTCACATCATATGAAATCTCAATGGATTGGTAGTCTTGTTCATCCTAGTGGACATAGCTTCTAGGATCAATCTGATCCTGAACTAGATAGTCTGTAAGTTTAGCTCAATGAGGATGACTGGAGTCCCTCAGACATGAAGATTCAGTGATATGAATGTACTGTAAAGATACATTATGGGAGGATTTAGTGAATACCCAATTTAGGGGAATGATTGAAAGTTTTGAATTCATGGTTGTCTGACAAGATACAGCTTATATCGCAGTCATGGGTAGCCCTTAGCATCATCTGCTTGTAGTATTCCCCACCTCGTATCACCAATGCCTCAAGTACTCACTTGGAAGACATGTATGCATACATTAAGGTGATTTATATCCCTTAAAATCCTATGAAACTCTCTATCAGGATTCAACCCTTACAAGATCATTGAATGTATGTTCAGACCAATGAGTTTGAACAGAAAACGATAGCTTCCTATCCATGGATTGACTTGGATGATATTATCATCTCCTGATTCACCAGATAGAAGCAGGAACACTAGACATGAGATGTTTCATCATTCTTTATTAGAATAACGGGTGTCATGATCCTATATATATGTAACATAAGTGGATTACCTAATACTCCAACATAAGACAGACCAAAGTAATATTGTAAGCCCCTACCACATTATAGTATCACGATGTTCACCCTATATACAATATTCTATAACACTCCCATATATTTTGAAAAGCTGGGTTGAATACTCAAAAACCGACCTACCACTATTTCATTAACATCATGTATAGACCTCGTTGTCCATGTCCTTACAGAATTTTCTCGATAGCCTCTATCTCCATGGTTTCAGCAGCACATGAGTCCCTTATTAAGGATTCCACATCCTCCAAATTCGGCACTATTACTCGAACAGAATCAGTTGGCCTATATGAACTATCTCCTCCCATATATTCCCAAACCTCCAATAATGAAGGGTATTTAGATGATACTCCTCATGTAATTGAATAGGTAATCTCAACCACTTTCAATGAGTTGATTGAGGTGAACCATGGTACAAGGAAGAAACCGAGGAGAACGATGATCAGTGCATCCAGGCCTCCAATGTAGAAGCAGTAGTATGTAGATTTCTTGAAGAAGAATCATGTTGTATTTCCATATAGTTATGATGAGATTTTCAGAATAGACCCTCATGTTAATATCCACAATCACGGTATCCTAGTGATTCATCATTGGTTCAGGATGTTCCCTAGGAAAATGAACACATCCAATGGTACCATGGTCGAAGATGAAGTAGATAAGATTATCAATCCAACATCATAAAGGATTATCAGTTCCCCAAATTGCTAGATAACATCATCCAAGATAGGATGAAGAATGGTAAAATCAAAGACATTATTGACTTATATGACCTCAACCACCATTTTCCAAACTATTATATTCCCCTTTTGATGATATAGTTGTTGATCACTTCCATAACTGGGTTCCAGACTCTTTCCTCTGGGGAAGGATTTTTTGAATACAACCAGATCTACATGGCCCCTAAAGCTAAGGATTCAACTATATTAAGAGTTCCACAGGGAACATTCTTCTATAAAGAGTCCTTATTCATCCTGAAGATTGAAAAATCATCTTATCAATGGTACATGCATCACATTCTCAAATCCATCGTTGGGTTGTTGGTAGAATTCAACGTGGTTGATGTGCTGGTCAGATTACGACCTCATTAGGAACATATAATAGATCTTGATAATGTTTTTGGATTCATTCAAAGAAAGAATTTTTAGATTAAACCATTGAATAAGGCTTCTAGGGTAACCATTATGAATTTTCACTAGTATTTTTCAGATACAGAGGCATCGAGATTGATCTGGAGAAGATACATACCATCCATCAGATGCCTCCCACAATAAAACTATTTTAGCTATGAGGTCTTTAGGGCCACATGGCCTACATACGGGGATCCATCACAAATAGGTATGGAAAGTGTAATCCCTATTTTGGGATCATGGATAAAGATACAACTCACAACTATGATGAGGAGTGCAAGAACAACACTATGGAAATAAAGAAGTATCTTCTAAAATCTCTGGTTCTAATGTCACCCATATCATGGATGCCTCTGATCCTTTATATAACCTCCTTGGAATGATACCTTTGTCCCATTATCACTCAGAAGAACAATTAAGGTTTAGAGAATAATTTATACTATCTCAGATTTATGATCCTCAACATCGAGGCTCAAAACTGTCCTATATAGTTGATATGCCTCACACTGATACCCACAGTAAAAAAGTTGGACAGCTATTTATAGCATCATGAGATACAATTAGTTCCCATTGTAGATGCACTAAATTATATTCTAAATTTCCCCATATTGAGAATATGGATCTCAAATTGGGAAATGATCCTTAAAATGTGGATATCAGGTTCATCCTTGAGTAATCCGTTAATGTTCAGGAATGGTATGACATTATGACTTTTAATCAAGCCATTAAAGATTCACTAATGGACATTTATTTCATAGGAAAGTTCATTCCTAAAATGGATTGGATGTGGATATATTTCTTCGTAATGTGGGCATATGTGATTCCTATTAAGGAAGTAAAGTCACAATCAGGTCCCAAATTCAAGATCTCCCAAATCATCCACCATTTTAGAGTCCCTCCGGACATTCTTACTGATAACAACACCATTTTTGGGATACTATGCTAGAGAGTCCAACTATACATCCCTCTATCACATGTAGGAAAATGGACAGATCAAAGAATTCCACAAACCCTCTCTAACATTTTACAGAAGCAAGTGGGATAGAATAAGAACAGTTGGTCTGAAAAGGTTCCCTGATGCCTTTTCTTCCTATCAAACAATGACTCGTAATTCCACCCAAGTTACTCCATATTCCATAGTGCATGATACAGATGGTGTTTTCTACATTGATATTTAATTTTCATTCCTCTAATGAGATGTCTATTACTAGAAGATGAATAATAAAATGGCACAAGTCCATCTAGCTATGCTAGAAACCCAAAAAGAGAAGAATATCTAAGTATTTCATAAACTACAGAGGCCCCAGAAAATGATAACAGGAACAATAAACATGAAGTTTATCCCATAATACTTCCTACAATGTGAAATAATATTTTCTATTAGAATACTAATGATACTGGTAATTAATATATCAGTGCTGGAGCCCAAGTGGAAATTATTGTATATCATTTATAAAGTATAATAATATGGCGCTTACTCTTTTCTCACTATGGATAAAACACACATTACCACTCTATCTAATTCATATTTTATAAAAAAATACTTCATATAAGTAAAATAAGCATCCTAATTAGATGATAATAAACTAAGAAAAAACATCATACTCCCTGTATGAAATTAAACTGTGTATATGAGTCCTTGTAACGTTACATTAAAATGCATTTTAAGGCCAACCCCTATGACCATAAACTAAGAGCATATGGTCTACGTAACATGAACATAAATTGTTTGCAAATGGTCCAAGCTCCATGACATTAAACAAGGAATCATAGTCCAAGAACTATTAAATTAAACTATTTGGGGGTTTTCATCATTATGTGTTGTGTGGTGGTAGGACTCCAAGGCCCTCATTCAAATCAGGATTGTTACTCTTCCACCATATGCACATTCCTCTAAACCAATTCACCTCACTGGCACAACCCCCATGACTATAATATGAGGCCCTATAGCCCATGAATTTTGGATCTATACAATATAAGAGACCTATCAAGAATATTTAGTGTTGGAATGGGCCTCCTATGATTTCATTCACACAAGGTTTTCACTCTGTCGTACTACACATACTCATCTGAGAATACACCTTTCACCAGTCCGAACTCTATGAGGTTAAACTACTTTCTCGTATTGTCAAAAATCTATGACCATAAAATCCGAGATTGTGGTCCAATAAATATATATATATATAAACTATTTAAAATAATTCCTAACATCACACCATTAAAATGTATACATAATTCTCTATAGTCTGTGTTGTTTGGTGATAGGACTCCTAGATCCTCATTCACGTTTGGTTTTCCATAACACCGCAATACACATATCCACATGAAGCACACCCCACTCTTTGGTCTAGACTCCATGACCTCAAATTGAGAGCATGTGATCTAGGTGACATGACCTTAAACATCTTGTAGTAGGACCATGAATTATGACATTACACAATTTAATGCTTCTATAGTCTTTGTCAAATAACATTAATTTGGGAAGCCTAACATCCTTGAAAACGACGTTAAAATATAATTATACCCCAAAAAAATGTTAAGAAATCTCTTAATAAGATATTATTCTTACCACATTCTTTGAAGAGAGGTATTCTCAATAATAACAATGTGATTCTACAGATTCCCTTTTCCGAGAGGATCACCCCTATCAGAGTTTGTGTCTTACCTAACCATGCTCTAGAAACTATGTGTTGTTTGATTCCCATAATCATGGTATACATAGTGAAGACCAAAATTCTCATCCATGGAACTAGAAAAAAACATAATCCCTTTTTCTTTTTGGACCTTTGGCCCTATTTTTAATGCATGAGATCATTTGGCCTCATTCACATTGGGTATTCACTCCCTCCATACAATATTGGTACTCGTTATTCCATCTTCAATTTAATAACCATGACGTTAATTATCCACCCCCACCAAATCTTGTATGGTGAAGGGCCTAAATTTCATGTTCCTAATAGGTTTTACCTCTTTCATTACTTACAAGATTATATGAAACGCCTTGTTTATTTCATACATCCCAACTTTGAACTGAATACCTCAGTCCCAACATTATGAATTTAAACTATATGAAGATCCTCTTCAGAGTATGTGGTGCTGTGTTAAGATTTTTTTCCATCATTTATGTGAGAATTTTCTCCCTTCAACTCTATATAAGAATTTTTGAAGAGCTTCATGGCCTTAGATATATGGGAATAAACTAGGATTCTATGTCTATGGATCACAATTTTGAATTTTGTGTGAGTATTCCTTGGGAGTGTATTTTTTGATGCAGTCATCATTGGTCCTCACTCACATCAGGTTATGGTTTTCATGCTATGCACAACCCTTTCAAAATATATCCCCATGGAATTCAGTGTGTGATGTTAATCGGAAGTCTAACCTGGTAGTATCTCAGTATTCCACTTTTGTAAGAGACTATTTTTACACCGATTTATTTCAGGATTCATTATATGATTTGTATGAGATGGATAAAAATGATACCCCAATCCCTGAATATGGGGTGCCTCACGATAACCATGGGATGCCTCATTTTTCCTAACTATATGTCCCAAATCTATGTGTTCCATCTCCCAGAACTATGTATAGCTTGATTACTATCTGTTTGGATGACATAGTGATGTCTCGACATTCTGAATTAGTGATTCATTCCATGTATCAATGCCAACAAATTTTCTTTTCCAATTAGCAAGATGGGATTCCCTCATTACATGATATGATAACGAAACAACCAAAACACATGATTGTAATTTTATCCATTCCCTGAATAAAAACGGGATTCATCATATTATGCATAAAAATATTTCATACCCACATTAGAGTGGGTATCACCTTTCTAGTGTCGATCATTTACCTCACTATGTTTCATGTCCAAGAATAATGAATCTAAACTATTGGAAAATCCTCCTAGAAATATGTAGTATGGTATTTGACAACTTTAGCTCTCATTCATGATGGGTTTTTTCAACACTCCATACCAAAAATGTCCATATGGGGAACCATAACAGTGGGCCTAAATTTATGTTCTCAAATGAATAATCCTAGTCAATGAAACATGATATTAAAATGGTTTCCTAGGTCTTGTAAATACAATCTAAAACATTATAAAAACATCTTAGTCACATGGAATAATAATTTAAATTGTGTCCTAACCACATGATATTAATATGTACTATAAACCCCCCCCCCAATGATATTAAATGGCTTTTTTTATTCCCTATTATATGATGTAAAATTAAAATACATCCAAGGACCTCACCTAGGAAGTCTTCTCCTATTGAACTAGTCATCAATTTTATTGTTCAAATTTTTAGTCGTCGATCAATATCTGATATGTTTCTCCCATGGAAGATGAGTTCAATATTTGTTCATAATAATACACCTACATGATTGTGTTGTAATCCATAGTGTAGTAATTCAAACAGTGTTTCAATCCATTAGAACACTCAATCACTCAACTATCATGCTTCACATTCCCCTTATTTGGAACCACATCCTCCCCTTTCTAAGAAGGGACCCCTAATAGAATAGTGTTTGGATAAGGATCCCCTATCGTCTTGGTCTGAATCCCCATAATAGATCGTATGAATATATGAGTCAGATTATATGTTTCAAATTTAGACTGTGTTAAACCCTTGTTTGTTTGTCCCAATTTATTACTAATGTTACAAACACTATCTTTTGAACAAAATCAATAGTTATCTTGCAACTCTATTTCTCTCTCCATTTTTCCTCGGTTTTTGGGATTTTTGTAACACCCTGAGATTTTATGAGATTTTTTTATGTATTATGTTATACACAACACCAATGGAATCTTTCACAGCACATAATACAGAATTGGCTTGCATTACACGCAATCACGACCTTCCTCGATAGCGTGTGTAGTACGCAATACCAGGTATCACTAAACAACGATATATTATAATGGACTAGCTGTAATGAATAGTATTAACTAAATTTTGAATTTTATAACATTATTATTAATCTTACACATTTTCTAGAATATGGTAAGAGAACAAAATAATTTTTTTGGGTAAAATAAGTATTTTTCAAAAAATGCAGTTTTTCCCCCTTTTGATGGCACACCCACATTAAATCTAGTTTTGACATGTTTATAAGTTCAATTTTACAAAATAAAATTATTTTTTTGAATCAGGAAATAAAAATTTACATTGGATCATTTTTTTATATTTTTCTGATAACTTTCATATTTTAATGAATAGTAAAAATACGCTATTTTTTAATTAAAAGAATCTTTTTACATTGAGATAATTTATATGGTTAAATTATAATATTAAATGGTTTTAAATTATTAATAGATTATATTTTCACCATTTAATATAATGTATGTCATTGGAATTAATTTCACATTGAATTAATAGGTAAAAACATTTAAATATTTGACAATGTTTTAACTTCTAAAACCTGTTTTCTTAACAACGAGATTTATTTTAAATTAATTACTGCAACTTAGGTGTTTGGAATTTTTAAAAATGGATTCCATATTTTGAATCAGTGGGTCCAAATTATGTTAATATGCTACTTTTTATTTTTTGGACACTATGAATAGTAACTACAGTAAATTTCATTTACCATATTTAAAGATAAATCGGGTAATTTAGGGTAAATATAAGATTATAAAATTACCCTAACACCTGAAAAAATCTTATTGAATGACTAAATGTATACCCATATCACCTAAGGGTCTGATTAGATTCATTTAATGGACTTTTGTCCGTGAAAATAATTTAATTATTATTAAAACCAAAGAATGTGACAACGTGTCACTTTCTAAAATCATATAAGTATAATAATTTTAATTTAGTGATAAAAATAATAAAAAATTAGAATATTAATAGTCTCCTGAAATATAATACAATTATTTACATCATATAAATTTACTTAGAATTTTTAGGGATTAAATAATTATCATTAATTATGACACAATAGTGATGTTGAAATTATTTTATTAATTAAAATATCAAATAAATGGTTTTAAAAATATAAAATAAATATTATATGAACTATTTATTGTTCTCCACTATTTTTCTAGATACACATGACATTTTAAGGGTCTATTAAAGCTTTTAGTTCGAACATATATTCTTTATATATTTTATTTAAATTCAAATAAATTAATAGTGTCGAAATTGACACTATTGTTATTTTATAAAAATATCGTATTTTAAAATTGTTTAAAAATCACAAAAATATTAAACAATTATAAATTAAAAATTATATCGTCGATAATTTCATAAAGTGTCATGTTACGGAAAATTGACAACAGATATGTAATTATTTATAATAATTTAAAATTTAGAATATTATTAACACAAATAAAATTAATTTGATAAATAAGGATAAATCAAGTTGATAATGTTTAAAATAAATTCCTAACATATATAAATTTTATTGATTGATTATATTACAACCCTATCTCATCTAATATTCTGATATGAGTCATTTTGGAAGTTTTTATGTGGGGTTGGGATTTAATATAAACAAATATTTCTTATATTTCCAAAGGTGGCCCTCTCCTCCCTTATAAAAGGGCATCTCCTCCCTCTCCTCCTCACACAAATTTGAGCCTTAAAGATCTTTCAATACCTTCCCATTTCACTTTCCTACTTCCCTAGAAACATCCTAGAGGTCCTGGTCTTCTTCAAAGACCAATTTCAGTGCCCTAAGAGGAGGTCTCAAAGAGGCGCTTCAAAGAAGAGGTAATGTATGTTACCGATTCTTTCAACATTATTTCTTCTTCCACTTTTTCTTCTTTAGTTGTTTCATTATGAAGTAAAAACATCAGTATCACTAATATAATTTTATGTTATTATAAGTATGAAACAACCCTATTTCATCTTCTATCCATTCTACGGAAAACAAAATCACCGCGCGTGCGTACATACGGAATACCGTCTCCACGCCGTGGTGTAATATATTTTCCACCACCACCTTACTTGGATGGGTATAATGGTGTAAATAATAACTATATATGATTATTTTAAAGTGATATTGATTATGAAATAGTATAAATACACTCCAATACAATTCCATGATAATGAGAATGATATCATCGCTCGTGTGTACGTACGGAATACCGTCTCCATGATGTGATGCGACTCGTTCTACATGATCTTCATTGCATAATGATTAAATAAATGAATTGAATGAATGAATATGATATATATTACACTAATAACATTTGGTAAATGTGGTATCTATAACCTAAAGAGAAGAATAAGAATTTATTTGACAAAACATGCATAAGAACAAAAAGTAATAAACACCCAAATAACAAGTAGCAATGAAATATTACTAATAAAAAGCTAATAATATGGCCATATATGATATCATAACAATGAGTATTATTCTTTAATAAGTCAATGACATTATTTAAATCATTATACAAGAGTTTCGGACAGTTACAAAGCAAATCGGACTTAAGGTAATGGAAAATCTCACAATCTCATTTTTATCCGAGATTGTTTATACATCAGAATTTAATGGGGAATATTTATCATCTACATCCATGTTTCCTAAATATGTAATATTTATATCCTTCTACAATAGTTTATGTCCAATTTCACCCTTTAGTGAGTTTTAGTAAATGATATGAAAGTAATCTTTTGTCATTTTTTCCTACGAGGTACTTTTTTGACTATTGCAACAAAAGTATGAGAAGAATGTTTTTTTAACATATACGGCATGATTGGATTTTTAAAATACTATTTACCAGAAGTTTACATTACAAGTTTTCATGTTTTTTTAATCAACTTTTTTTAGTTTAAAATTTAATGACATGTTAAGAAAAGAAAAATGTTTTTGAAGTAGAAAATATATTTTCCTCAAGAATGGAGTTCAAGTGTTTTATCAAAATTATTTTCCATATAAGATAATATAGGGTTTTGTTTCTATACCTATTATTAAATTTATTTGATTATGTTGTGATGGAATTATTTTTTTTATTCCTTTATCTTATATGATTTGTTTTATGATGTCACGATTTTTAAGAATCCCATTTTTATTACATGGGTTATGCAATGATGTGTGCTTTATGATTTTGTGGCACACATAAGAATGGTATCATTAGGAGATGGGTGGGACCTATATCTCCCTCAAATTCATTGGGTAAAGATTTAATATCTCATGAGATAGACATTTCTGGAACGGCGGGTTAAACCAGTTCAGTGAAACAGGATTGAAACGAGGAATGAAATCAGTTCAGAAATGGACTTTTTCCACTAAGATAGTCTTGGCAATGAGTCTTGAATAATATGAAATGATTATCTATGATTATGTGTGTATGCCACAAAGTTTCATGTTTTATGTTATGATTATTGGGATTATATTTCACTACCATGATTTATCCCATGTTATGAAATTATGATCTCTTTTGCACGGTACGATTTCCAAAATGTTATGTTCTTATGAATTTTATGTGATTGATATATATTTTGTTTACCCTTACTGATCATTTGAGCTCACCCTTTTGTATGTTTTCTTTCCGCAGTTCAGGAAGAAGGTTATTAAGTAAGATATTTCAAAAAGGGACTATAGATATGATGAAATAAATGGGAGACAATATAGATGCTTTATGAACCAGTTGTTTATGTTTCCCAGTTTCTAAAGACACTATACCTATACGGTCCGTTCATGGTTTTTTTATATGTTGTAATAAGTGTACTTCAATTTTGAAGTACTAAAAGTGTATGTAAAGTGTGGGTCGTTATAGTTGGTATCAGAGGAAAGGTATAGTCGCCCTTTGGAATCTAGGATGTGAAATCCTTAGTAAGAAACCTAAGGATATGTCTAAGCATAAAACACAATCATAGTGTTTAAAAAATGGACATGAACAACCAATGATAAGACCTTAAGTGTGAAATTTTATTCTTGATTATGTGGTTTTACTATTATAATTAATATTTCTCACACTATTCTTCTTGGTTTTAGTCAATGGTTGGAACCCAATGGAATCGTGTTAATGCAGAATGCGACGGGAAATGAAATGAATGTCCCCCTGAGCAACCAAACATTATGGGAGATAGAATTCAAAATCATGTAGCCATGATAACACAGCTTTCTCAAGATATGAATCATGAAGGACATCCAAATGAGCATAGGAAGGAGCAACATTATATTGAATCCTTCATGAGGCAGTGTCCACCTTCTTTCAGTGGGTCTACTGATCCATTAGTGGCTGATCAATGGATCAGTACCACTGAAAAGATATTTTCAGTTCTTCAATGTTCTGAACATGATAAACGCATCTTAGCAGTGTATCGTTTGGAAGGTGGTGCTGATCAATGGTGGAATCTTATTAAGAATACGAGGAGAAGGGATTAAATTGATTCCATGGAATGGGACGAGTTCAAGAACTTATTTTTCAATAACTATTTCCCTCGTATTCTTCAAATAAAGATGGAGAAGGAATTTCATGAACTAAAACATAAGGATGATGAATCTGTTGGTACCTATGAAGCAAATTTTACAATACTTGCAAGGTACGTTTCTGGTATTATTTTCCAACCTGAGAGTAAGATCGATCAATTCTTTAGTGGCTTAAAACCAAGTCTTCAAAGGGAATTATCCATAAGGGACTTCAATAGCTATGATGAAATCATTCGATGTGCTCTCAAGGTTGAGATGGAGATTGGAGTAACCCATCCGTAATATGGGTTTGATAAGAAGAGGAAAATGGAATTCAAAGGAAAATCTAAAGAGAAAACTGAAAAGAAGATGAGCTTTCCTTTATGCTCAATGTGTGGAATGAAAAATGGAGGAAATTGTCTTAAGGGGACAAGAATATGTTATAAGTGTGTAAAAGAAGGTCATCGGGAAATTGAATGTCGAAATAATCTAAAGAATATATCAAATGATGAAAACAAAGGAAGGGATACACAGAATGAACATACTACACTTCATTGTTTCAAGTGAAAGGAGATGGGGCATTATGCCAATAAATGCTCAAATCCAAGGGTTGATGATGATGATCAACATCAACAAACTCTTAAGGCCAAAGACAAAGGAAAGCCACATGCAATTACTATCGATGATGTTGAGTACGACAACGAAGTGGTGAGAGGTACACTTACTATCCACTCTAAAGTAGAAAATGTTTTTTTTATTCTGGATCCACCGACTCTTTTATTTCTAAAGAATTTTCTAAGGGTATCACTGTATTACCTCAACAATTAGATGTGGAGTTAGTTGGGACAACCCCTAATGGCACAATAATGACATCAAAAGTTTATAATTCATCTCCGATTGAAGTTTGTGGGAAAGTGCTTCCTGAAAATCTTGTGGTCGTTCCTATAGTGGAATTTGATGTGATTCTTGGCATGGATTGGATTTCTTTATATGGAGCTCATATCAATTTCCAAAGAAGGGATGTCTATTTCATATTCCAGATCAATCTATGATCATCTATCGATGCAAGGATGAACATAACCTTCCAGTGTAAATTTCTTCCATCTTATGGGTCATGATTCCACTAAATGAAGGTTATTTATCTCAAATGGTTTGTGAGAAACTCACGATTAAGAATATTCTCATTGTATGGGAGTTTGACGATGTCTTTCTGGAGGAATTGCATGGTCTTCCACCAAATAGTGAAGTTAAGTTTTCAATAGAACACATAATGGGTGATTTTCCTATTCCAAAGACACCTTATAGAATGGCCCCAATTGAGTTGCAGGAATTTAAGAAGAAACTCCAAGAGAATCTTGATAAAGGATTCATACGCCTTAGTGCATCACCTTGGGGAGCACCTGTTCTGTTTGTTAAGAAGAAAGATGGATCAATGAGAGTCTACATTGATTATAAAGAACATAACAAGATCACTATCAATAATAAATATCCTCTCCCGCGCATTGATGACTTATTTGACTAACTACGGGGAGCTCAATACTTTTCCAATATTGATCTTCATTCAATGTATCATCAATTAAGGGTCAAAAGGGAGGATATACCAAATACGGCTTTCCGTACAAGGTATGGACACTGTGAATTTATAGTGATTCCATTTGGTCTTACTAATGACTCTATTATCTTCATGGATCTAATGAATAGAGTCTTTAGAGACTATCTTGATCAGTTTTTGGTAGTCTCTATAGATGATATTCTTGTCTATTCAATGAGAAAGGAAAAATATGAAGATCATTTGAGAATTATATTGAAGACCCCGAGAAAGGAGATGTTTTATGCTAAATTTACCAAGTGTGAATTTTGGCTTCAAAAAGTTACATTTTTGGGACACATAATCCCAAAATAGGGGATATCTGTGGATCCAGCAAACACAGAGGTTATCAAAATATGGTCGAGACCAACAAAAGTAACTAAGATCTGACATTTTCTTGGTTTGGATGAATATTATCGACGTTTTGTGAAATATTTTTCACTATTATCTAATCCACTCACCAAGTTGACTCGAAAAGGAGTTAAGATCGTGTGGACGGAGGAATGTGAAGAGAATTTCAAGGAGTTGAAAAGAAGGTTATCCAGTGCACCTGTACTCACACTTCATTGTAGTGGAGAAAGGTTTGTGATATACAGTGATGCATCCAAGAACGGGCTGGGGTGTGTTCTTATGCAAAATGATATGGTGATAGCTTATGCCTCACGACAGTTGCAAATCCATGAGAAAAATTACCCAACTCATGATTTGGAGTTAGATGCCGTAATATTTGCATTAATGGTTTGGAGGAATTATCTTTATGGAGAAATATGTGATATTTATACTGATCATAAAATTTTAAAGTATATTTTCACACAAAAGGTGTTGAATATGCACCAAAGAAGATGGTTGGAGCTGATTAAGGATTACAACTTCTCAATTAATTACCACCCTGGGAAAGAAAACAAGGTGCAAGATGCATTAAGTCGACAAGACCATGCTAGATTATCCATGATGAGGATCACAAAAGATCCAATATTTATGGATTTACAAAGAATGGATCTTGGAATTATAATGGAAGGGGAAAATCGTATCTTTCTCAAATGAATGTTCCAACATCTTTACATGTGATGATTAAAGAGGGACAGAAAGAAGATGTAGAGTTATAAAATAAGGATAGAAATATTCCTGAATTCAACCTTGATTGTGATGGGATAATAAAGTTCAGGAATCAGGTTTGTGTTCCTCCCATCCCAGAATTAAAGAAAGAGCTGCTGGATGAGGCTCATAGTTCTTCATTCTCTATTTATCCGGGAAGCACAAATATGTATAGGGACATGAGAGAGTACTTCTGGTGGGATGGCATAAAAAGAGATGCTACTGAATATGTCTCTCGATGATTGGTTTGTCAGCATGTTAAAGCTAAGAGATAGATGTCTAAGGGGATGTTACAAACATTACCCAAATGAAAATGGAAATGGGAAAACATCACTATGGACTTTGTCACTGGACTTCCTAAAACATCCAAAGTCAATAATGCTATCAGGGTCATAGTTGATTGTCTTGCAAAGTCTTTACACTTCATTTCTAGTCGAGAGGGTTTCTATCTCGATCAGCATTCCAGGATATATGTAAAGGAAGTGGTAAGATTGCATGAAGTACCACTTTCCATTATATCTGATCAGGATCTGAGGTTTACCTCGAAGTTCTGGAGAAGTGTTCAGCATACTCTGGATACAGAGTTGAGTTTCAACACGGATTATCATCCTCAGATAGACAGACAGTCTGAGTGGACAATTCAATCTCTATAAGATATGTTGAGATCCTGCTCTATATTTTTAAAAGGTGGTTGGGATCAGCACCTACCTTTGGTGGAATTTTCTTCTAATAATAGCTTTCACTCCAGTATTAAGATGGCTCCTTTTGAAGATCTCTATGGAAGGAAATGAAGGACACTGACTTGATGGGATGAAGTTGGGGAAAGAAAGCTATTAGGACCTGATCTTGTTGATGAAATGGTAGAAAAGGTCAGATCTATTCAACAAAACATAAGAGTAACTCAGAGTCGACAAATTGTTTATGCCAAAAACTGAAGAAAAGACCTAGAGTTTAAAGTGGGTGATAAAGTGTTCTTACGAATATCTCCCTAGATGAGGGTCATGCGATTTGGAAAGAAGGGAAAGTTGAGCCCTAGATATATCAGTCCTTTTGAAATTCTTGATCATGTTGGGAAGGTAGCTTACCGATTGGCGCTTCCACTGAATCTCTCTCATGTTCATGATGTGTTCCATGTATCTCTCCTGAGAAGGTACATACCTGATCCATCACATGTACTCAACTCAAAAGTTGTACCGCTGGAGCAAGATCTTTCTTATGAAGAAAAACTGATAGAGATTCTGGATCGTAGTGAAAATGTCATACGAAACAACACCACTCGCTTGGTGAATGTTTTATGGAGGAACCACCAATAAGATGAATATACATGGGAGCTTGAGGATATGATGAGGGAGAGGTATCCTCATCTGTTTGTTACAATGTGACGAATTTTGGGGGTGAAATTCCTTTTAAGGGGGGTAGAATGTAAAACCCTGAGATTTTATGAGAATTATTTTTTTATGTCTTATGTTATACACAACACCAAAGGAATGTTTCACAGCACATTATACGGACTTGGCTTGCATTACACGCAATCACGACCTTCCTCGATAGCATGTGTAGTACGCAATACCGGGTTTTACTAAACAATGATATATTATTATGGACTAGCCGTTATGAATAGTATTAACTACATTTTGAATTTTATTACATTATTTTTCATCTTACACATTTTGTAGAATATGGTAAGTGAATGAAATAAATTTTTCGGGTAAAATAAGTATTTTTCAAAAAACGATGTTTTCCCCCTTTTGATGGTGCACCCACATTAAGTCTAGTTTATGACACGTTTATAAGTTCAACTTGACAAAATAAAATTCTTCTTTTGAATCAGGGTATAAAAATTTACTTTGGATAAATTTTTGATATTTTTCTGATAACTTTTATATTTTGATGAATAGTAAAAATTCGCTAATTTTTAATTAAAAACAAATTTTTCCAATGACATAATTTATATAGTTAAATTATAGTATTGAATGGTTTTAAAGAATAAATAGAATATATTTTTACCATTTAATATAATTTATTTCATTACAATTAATTTCACATTGAATTCATAGGTAAAAACATTTCAATCTTTGACAATGTTTTAGTTTCTAAAACCCGTTTTCTTAACAATGGGATTTATTTTAAATTAATTACTGCTACTTATGTGTTTTGAATTTTGGAAAATGGATTCCATATTTGGAATCATTGGGTCAAAATTATGTTAATAGGCTACTTTTTATTTTTTGGGCATTATGAATAGTAACTACCGTAAATTTTATTTACCATAGTTAAAGATAAATCTGGTAATTAAGGGTAAATATAAGATTATAAAATTACCCTACCACATGAAAAAATTCTATTTTATTACTAAATGTCAACCCATATCACCTAAGGGTCGGATTAGATTCATTTAATAGACTTTTTCAATGAACATAATTTAATTATTATTAAAACCAAAGATTATGACGACATGTCACTTTCTTAAATCTTATAAGTATAATAATTTTAATTTAGTGATAAACTTAATAAAACATTGAACATGAATAGTATCCAAAAATCTAATACAATTATCTACATCATAGAAATTTATTTAGGATTTTTAGGGATTATATAATTATCATTAATTATGACACAATAGTGATGTTGAAATTATTTTATTAATTAAAATATCAAATAAATGGTTTTAAAAATATTAAACTAAATACTATATGAACTATTTAATGTGATCCACTAATTTTCTAGAGACATATGACATATTATGGATCTATTAAAGCTTTTATTTCGAAAATATCTTCTGTATATATTTTATTTAAATTCAAATAAATGAATAGTGTCGAAATTGACACTATTGTTATTTTATAAAAATAACATATTATAAAATTGTTTAAAAATCACAAATATATTTAAAAATTATAAATTAAAATTTATATGGTCTAAAATTCCATATTGTGGCAAATTATTGAAAATTCACAACACATATGTAATTATTTATAATAATTTAAAATTAATAATATTATTACCACACATTATATTAAATTGATAAATAAGTATAAATCAAGTTGATAATGTTTAAAATAAATTCCTAAGATGTCTAAATTTTATTTTTTGATGATATTACTACCCTATCTCTTCTATTCTTTGGATATTAGACATTTTGGAAGTTTTTACGTGGGGATGGGATTTAATATAAACTAATATTTCTTATATTTCCAATGGTGCTGCTCTCCACCCTTATAAAAGGGAACCTCCTCCCTCTATTCCTCACACCAATTTGAGCCTTCCGTATAAGCCAATACCTGCCCATTTCATTTCCCAACTTCCCTATAAACATCCTAGAGGTCTTGGTTTTCATCAAAGACCAATTTTAGTGCCCTAAGAGGAGGTCTCAAAGAGGCGCTTCAAAGAAGAGGTAATGTCTGTTGCCGATTCTTTCAAATTTATTTCTTCTTCCACTTCTTATTATTTAGTTGTTTAATTATGAAGTAATAACATCAGCATAACTAACATACTGGTATGTTATTATAAGTATGAAACAACCATATTTTACCATCTATCAATCCTAGAGAAAACGAAATCAAAGCGCATGCGTACGTACGGAATACCATCTCCACGCCGTGGTGTAATCTCTTTTCCACCACCACCTTATATGGATGGGTACAATGGTATAAATAATAACTATATATGATTATTATAAATTGATATTGATTCTTAAATAGTATACATACACTCCAATACAATTCCATGATAATGTGAATGATATCATCGCTCGTGCGTACGTATGGAATACCATCTCCACAATGTGATGCGACTCGTTCTACATGATCTTCATTGCGTAATGATTATGTAAATGAATTGAATTAATTAATATGATATATATTACACTACTAAATTTTTGGAAATGAGGTATCTATAACCTAAAGAGATGAATAAGAATTTATTCGACGAAACACGCAGAAGAACAAAAAGTAATAAACATCTGAATAACAAGTACCAATGAAATATTACTAATAAGAAACTACGAATATGGCCATATATGATATCATAAAAATTATTATCATTCTGGAATAATTCAATGAAATTATTTAAATCATTATACAGGTAGTTCAGACACTTACAAAGCAAATCAGAGCTAAGGTAACGGAAAATCTCACAATCTCACTTTTATCCGAGATTGTTTATACTTTAGAATTTACTGGGGAATATTTATCATACAAATCCATGTTTCCCCAATATGTAATATTTATATCCTTCAACAATAGTTTATGTCCAATTTTACCCTTCGGTGAATTTTTGTAAAAGATATGAAAGGAATCTCTTCTCATTTTTCGTACGAGGTACTTTTTGACTTTTCCGGAAAAAGAATGAGAAGAATGTTTTTTTAACTTATACGGCATGAATGGATTTTTAAAACATTATTTCCAAGAAGAATAATTTACATGTTTTCAAGTATATTTTTTTAATCAACTTCTTTTTGTTTAAAATTGTATTACATGTTGAGAAAGGAAAAATGTTTTTGAAGTAGAAATGATATTTTCCTCAAGAATGAAGTTCATTTGTTATATCAAAATTATTTTCCATCTATGATAATATAGGGTTATGTTTCTATCCCTATTATTACATTGATTTGATTATGTTGTGATGAAATTATTTTTATGAATTCCTTTATCTTATATGATTTTTTTATGATGCCACGATGTTTAAGAATCCCATTTTTATTAAATGGGTTATGCAATGATGCATGATTTATGATTTTGTGGAACAAATAAGAATGGTATCATTATGAGATTGGTGGGACCTATATCTCTCTCCAATGAATTGGGTAAATATTTTATATCTCATGAGATAGACATGGCTGGAACGACATGTTAAACCGGTTCAGTGAAACAGGACTGAAATGAGGAGTAAACACGGTTCAGAAATGGATTCTGTCCACTAAGATAGTTGATAGAAAAAATATTTTCAATTAATTTATATTTAATATCACTGTTTTAAACTCACAAAAGTGTTCCTATAATATGAATTGTTTCATTTTTATGATTTTGGTGTTATTTTGAGATGAATAGTAAAAATTGGCCATTTTGGATTTTTAACAGTTTTAACTTATTTCTGTTGTTTGGCCATAACATTATCTACAATGATCAGAATTGCAAAATTCATTCTTTTCCAGATTCTACACATCTAGGGAATCATTTTCTATTTTTTTACTAAAAGCTGAATCGGCCACATGGATGCTCAAAAAAATCTAAAACGTTGGATCAAGAAAACTATTTCCAGTTCTGCCTAGTTATGGTGTGGGATCCATAACTCATCCATTGTGGGTCCAAAGCTTTCAAATTTCTGTGGGTGGATGCGAAAGGAGTTTTGGCGCATCTTTTATGAAGCAAGCACCGCAGGATTCGTCCGTTTAAGGGTCCATTAAAGCTGCCTAATCCGGGGTTTGACGTTTTGGAGATCCTGACTGGACATAATAAATGATCAGGGTAAAGGTGCCATAACTCTCGGAATAACTGTCCAAATCCGCTGATATTTTGAGGGGACACGGCCAAGATAATTATGAACATCATTTAAGAAGGGCTCAACGCGTGAAAAGGTCATTTATTGGGTCCAAAATGAGAAAATATTCGGAGGACAGAAATCTGGCTATAAAAGGAGGAGAGCTCCTCCTCCTCAACACATCCCATTTCCACCCCATTCCTTCTGGGGCACCAAGGAGAAGAACATCTCAGATTTTTCATTTATTTCTTTTATTTTAAAATGTCTCTCCTCTCCCGCATTATCTCTCTTACCCCATAAATGGAGGGGTAGTTTCATTTGTGTGATCGGAAAGAGGGGATGCTGGACCTATGTGTTGTTCTTGAGTTTTGTGCTTGAAATGAATAAAATTTGTTCTTCTTTCTTCTTCTGGTTCCAATTCATAATTCAGTAATAAATTCCGAATGCGGTTGTGTTAAGGTTTTTATTCTGAAATTATAAATTGCTTTGGTCGATGATCACATCTCCCTCCACCCAATTCTAATCTGTATACGGCGTAACATGATTAGGGTTGGGTGGTGATTGCTCGACGGTTGTCAAGCACGTGTGTAGGATTGTATGTCGAAATCTTGGTTTATTAGGGAACAACAATTCTAGGTCTATGATTTCTCTAATTAATCAAGAGACCTTCTACAACCCTAAACACATTGGAAAGAGGATATACCAATCTAAGGTTTTAGAAAGGAAAATTCTCATCACATCTCTCTTACCAGTTTAAGGAAGAAGAAGAGATAAAATTTGGAAACCATGATGGCACAACAGTAAGTCTAGCCGAACCTAATCTGATCACCGTCTTTATAATTTGTTAATATCAATCAATTTTTGTTGTTTGTTTCTCTCATAGTCATTCAAATTTGATAAATCCAATCTTTTTAAGAAATCCAAGAAAAAGTGACAACCTTGTTTTGTGTGCACTCCTCTTCGGGAGACTACCTAGGATCAACTGCTATACTATACTTAGGTAAATAAAATATTGTTTTGCCATGCCCCACGACTGGCGTGCGTCAAACTTGGCGCCGTTTCCAAGGAGGCAGTGCCTCAAAGGTTTTTTTTTAAAAAAAATATCTCTTTTGAATGACCCGTAGTTCAAATAGAAATTTATTAGAATTCGATCCAGAAATTGAGCGCACAATAACCAAATTGAGAAATCAAAATCTTCCAAAAGATTTCGAAGAAATCAATCTCACTGATTCAAGTGATACCTTGATTGGAGACTTTGAACCTTTAATAATGGATGTAAATCCTAATTGAACCCTACGTGACATCTGTGCACCTCAATTTGTCAATCGAAATTATCAACTTGCAATTCCTGCCATAGAAAATGATTTTGAATTTCCAATTAACATGATCCAAGTGCTTCCTAAATTTCATGGTCTTGCAGGTGAAGACCCAAATCGACATATTCAAGATTTCACCAATGTCTGCTCCAGCTTCAAACCTCGAGCAGTCACGAAAGAGCATGTGAAGTGGAGGGCTTTCCCCTTCTCACTAGAGGGAGAAGCAAAGGAATGGTTGTACAATCTACAACCGGGGGAGATCAGTGACTGAGAAGATCTAAAAAAATGCTTTCTACAAAGATTCTTCCCAACATCTAGGAGCACTGCAATAAAGAAGGAGATTTATTTCATCCATCAATCAACTGGAGAAACACTCTACGAATACTGGGAACGTTTTAAGAATATTTGTGCAAGTTGTCCACACCAAGAAATAGAAGAGGACTAATTCCTTGTTTGCTTCTACCAAGGATTTCTTGACAATGATAGGAATCTACTAGATGCCTCATCGGGAGGATCCCTAATTGATAAATCACCTGCAGATATACGAATTCTAATTGAAAAGATTTCACAAAATTCACAGCAGTTTGGCACTCGAGGTACGACCACCAGAGGGATCCATGAGGTAAGAACATCTGATTCAGTAGATTTAATTAGGAATGAAATGGGTGAACTCACCAGGTTGGTGCGACAAATAGCTGTAAACCATGTGAAGGAACGACAAGGACTGAATCAGGTATGTAATTTATGCTCTTCTAATTATCATTAAACTGATCAATGTCCAGAAGTGCATGGGAAAGAAAGTTGTGCTGCAGCCTATCAACAAAGAGAATACCAACCGCAAACCCAACCAGGGTATGGGTTTCAATAGAACCAAGCCAGAGCACCTTTTCAACAGCAATATCAGAACCCGATAGCATTCCAACAACCTTATCAGATGCCCTTCCAACAACAACAAACTTTTCAACCGCCACCTTTCTAGTGGAAGAATTATGAGAAACCATCCAAAAGTGCCCCAACAAATGAAGACCAACAACTGAAGACAAGAGTTGCAGGAATGGAAGATAAGATGGACAAGCTAGCTGATCAATTTGCAAGCATTATGGATGCTTTCACCAAGAACCAAGGTAATCTTCCTGCACAAACAATTCCCAATCCAAAGGAGAATGTTAGTGCAATCACAACCCGAAGCGGGAAGGAGCTCAAACCACCAGAACAATATGAGGAGGATGAATCTAGGGAACCTGTTGAAGCTCTTCCTGTCCAACCAAAATATGGAGTCAACAACAAATTAGAAAGAACAAGGTTCAAGAAAGAAAGACTAGAAACACCATTGCAAAAACAACAAAGGGAGAAAAAGGATATTCCAGCACCATTCCCATCAGCATTGGTTGAGTCAAAGAAGGGAGAAGAAGAATGACTTCAACGGGAAATTCAGGAAACATTCCGAAAAGTTGAGATTAACATTGAACTACTAGATGCAATCAGAAAAATCCCTAAATATGCAAAATTTCTGAAGGAGCTATGTACTAAAAGAAAGAGGCTAGAAGGAAATGAATGAATCAACTTAGGAAGAAGCGTCTGAGCATTGATCACACCACCGATACTGCAAAAATGTCAAGATCCAGGGACATTCTCTATTCCCCGCACTATCGGTTCATTAAATTTTACTGATGCACTATGTGAACTTGGAGCTTCGATAAATGTGATGCCTCACTCTGTGTTTTCATCTTTACAGATCGGAGAACTAAAATCAACTCGGGTGGTGGTACAATTAGAAAACAGATCCACCGTTTTCCTAGTTGGAGTCGTTGAAGATGTACTTGTAGGAGTGAGATGATTAATCTTTCCAGCAGACATTTATGTCCTTACCATGGAGGATGACCGAGCACCATTCCAATCTCCAATCATCCTTGGGAGACCATTCCTGAAAATAGCAAGGACAATCATCAACGTGCATGAAGGAACACTCACCATTGATCTCGGAGATAGTACGGTACACTTCAATATTCTTGATACGATGAAACGCCCATCCAGCAATCACTCACTTTATGCAATCTCCCATGATGAAGGTATAGAACCAATTGAAGACTCAGGTATGCTTCATGACTTTTTATCTTTGGGAGAACACTCTTCATTGGAATTTTATAACTCCCATGAACCTGAAAATTCTGATATCATGTTGGAGGATGAGGTAAAATCTGATTTTTTCGATGATTTGTTAAAAAGAAGTATTATTATTCTTGAGAATTCAACATTAGAAGTAGGAAACCTAAATGAAATATCATCCCTTGAACAACCCCCATGTTTAGAGCTTAAGCCTTTGCCATGTGACTTAAAGTATGCTTACCTAATGGAAGGAGAGAAATTGCTAGTAATCATTGCCTATAACCTATCCCATTCACAAGAACAAACATTGATTGACCTTCTCAAAAGGAATGTAAAAGCTGTAGGATGGAGTTTAGGTGATATTCCTGGAATCAACCCTAAGGTATTCTCTCACAGGATATTTTTAGAAAGTTAATCTCGGCCAGTTAGACTACCTCAAAGAAGACTTAATCCCATAATCATGGAGGTCGTTAAGAAAGAGTTTGAGAAATTTCTAGCAGCTGATATCATTTACCCAATCTCTGATTCTCAATGGGTCATCCCAATTCATGTAGTCCCCAAGAAAAGTGGCCTGACCACTGTTACAAATGAAAGAAATGAACTGATCCCCCTGAGAATACAAAACAGCTGGAGAGTGTGTATAGATTACAGGAAGCTAAATCAAGTTACCTGAAAAGATCACTTTCCTATTCCATTCATTGATCAGATGCTTGAAAGGTTAGCTTGAAATACTCATTACTGTTTTTTAGATGGATTCTCAGGTTATTTTCAGGTACCAATTGCACCAGAAGACCAGGATAAGACAACCTTCACCTGCCCTTTTGGAACATTCGCCTACAAAAGGATGCCTTTCAGGCTACGCAATGCCCCAGGTACATTTCAACGGTGTATGGTGAGTATTTTCTCGGACCACATTGAGGATTTCTTGGAGGTGTTTCTTGATAATTTCACAGTTTTTGGCAATTCATTTGATCATTGCTTGGGAAATTTGGAAAAAGTATTGAAAACATGCATTGAAAAGAACCTTGTCATAAATTTTGAAAAATGCCATTTCATGGTTGAAAAAGGGATAGTGTTGGGGAACATAATAACACAAAATGGGATTGAGGTTGATAAATCAAAAGTTGATGTAATAAATTCCTTACCATATCCAACTTGTGTCAAACATGTTAGATCCTTTTTAGGGCATGCAGGATTTTACAGAAGATTCATCAAGGATTTCAGTAAGATTTCTCTCCCTCTCTCAAGATTACTTTAAAGGATTCTAACTTTAATTTTGATTGTGCATGTAGGGAATCATATGATGAATTAAAGGAAAGGCTGATAACACCACCAATAATGCAGCCACCCAATTGGGATTACCCTTTCCAGATACATTGTGATGCATCCAACCAAGCAGTGCGAGCCGCTCTATCAAAGAGAATTGACAGCAAGCCTCAAGTCATCTCCTACGCATCAGGGAACTTAGATGAAACACAAATAAATTACACAACTACAGAGAAGGAGTTCCTTGCAGTCATTTTTGCAATAGATAAATTCCGATCATATCTTATGGGCACTAAAGTTGTTGTTTTTTCTGATCATGCAGCTCTTAGGTACTTAATGAAAAAGGCGGATGCTAAACCACGATTGGTGAGATGGATTGAACTCTTACAAGAGTTCAATTTGGAAATCAATGATAGGAAGGGGACTGAAAATCACGCGGCTGATCATCTGAGTAGACTACCCCACACCGCTGAAACAGAAATACCAAAGTAGAACCCACTTAATGATGAGCTTCCTAGAGAATAACTCTATATCATCAACATTGAAGTACCATGGTATGCCAACATTGTCAACTATTTGGTACCTTCTCAGGTACCCTCTCATCTAAGCTCTCATCAACAACATAAGCTTAAATCTGAATCAAGATTTTACATTTGGGAAGATCAGTTTCTGTGGAAAATTTGTAATGATCAAATCATAAGAATATGCTTGCCATGAATTGAAATTGAATCAGTGTTAGAATTTTATCATAAATTATCATGTGGAGGACACTTTGGACCTCAGAGGACTGCCCGAAAAGTTTTAGAATCTGGACTCTACTGGCCCACCTTATTCAAGGATGCATATGAATTTTGTAAAAGATGTGAAAAATGCCAATTTTCCGGTAACATAACCAAACGACATGAAATGCCACAAAAACCAATAACCTTTTGTGAAATTTTTGAATTTTGGGGCATAGATTTCATGGGGCCATTACCAATGTCATTTGGAAATTCATATATTCTTTTGGATGTAGACTATGTTTCAAAATAGGTGGAAGCAAAAGCAACCGGAACTGATGATGCAAAAGTTGTTTGTGATTTTATTAGGCCTAACATCTTCTATAGGTTATGCGTTCCATGAGCAATCATCGGTGATCAGGGAACTCATTTCTGCAACATGAAAATGGAAGCATTGCTGAAGAAGTATGGGGTACATCATAGAACATCTACCCCATACCATCCCCAAACAAATGGCCAAGAAGAAGTCTCTAATAGAGAAATCAAAGCCATTCTGTAGAAGACTGTTAAACCCAACCGGAATGACTGGAGACAAAAGTTAGATGATACATTATGGGCATACAAAATGGCCTACAAAACACCGATAGGGATGAGTCCCTGTAGATTGATCTATGGAAAGAGTTGCCACCTTCCTGTGGAGTTGGAGCATAGAGCCTACTGGGCGGTCATAAAGATGAATCTGGACCTTGAGAAAGCTGGGAAAGAAATAAGATTGGAGTTGCAGGAGTTAGAGGAAATTAGAAGGGAATCTTTTGAAAACTCAATGATCTATAAATACAGAACAAGGATGGCCCATGACAAGATAATTCAACCAAGAACCTTCAACCCTGGAGATCATGTGTTACTCTTCAAATCCAGACTTAAGCTTATGCCAGGTAAACTTTGTTCCAGATGGGAAGGCCCCTTTACTGTTATTCATGTATATCCCTTTGGTGTTGTTCAGATTCAAAAGGAAGGAGGAGGAAACCCATTCACTATAAATGGGCAGAGGCTGAAGATGTTCCATGGGACCGTACCTCAAGAACCAGTGGAGGAGATCACACTCCTTCATCCTGAATACAAATGAACACCTACCAGGTTGCATCATTCCATTACACTTGATTAAATGCAGTAACTCCAACTGTTTGAAACATAAATAAATAATTCCATTTACATGCATTGAGGACACTGCATCAATTAAGTGTGGGGGAGGAAATCTTGTAGTCCAGGAGATTATTCAAAAAAAAATTGTTTTGTTTTATGTTGTCGAGCCAACGACATTAAACAAAGGCGCTACCGGGAGGCAACATGCATTTTCCCTCATTTTCCACTTGTCTTCTTAGTCATTTACCAGCATGATTGAATGGGCCTACACTATCAATTGTTTTCAAATTTTTTTCAGGTCCATTAATGAAGAGGGTGTCGTAGGATTATACGTCGTGAAGAAAATGATCCATTTGAGAGGGGAGTATGAGTTTCAATTCTATAGTATCCGACATTATTCCCTACATTTTTAGTCTTTTATTGAATTAATCAAAAAAATGCATTCCCACTCTTGAATTCATGTTTTACTTTATTTTCTAGGAGACATGAGTTTCTTAGGAATCTTGTGATGCCATGTTTTAGAATTCAATGTTAATGAGATTGAATGATTAAAATGGATAATTGGATGATTAAAGTGAAGCAAGGATATTGAAATAAGGACTCATGATTTAAGGGAATTAATTGATTCATGTAAATAAAATTTCCCTTCCATTTTTCATTCTTTGAATTTCTAAAATTCATGTGAATTAATTTGTTATTATTAATCATGCCATAAGTTATTGTCCAATATCATATCCTCATTCCTGAGAGGAATTCTAGACCAAATATTTCCTATTTTATCTTGAGCATATTTCTTAAGCAATCTTGGGATGTGCCACCTACTAGAACTTGTATTGAAACTTGTCAAAACTATGACTATGCAAAACCAAATTTTAAATGATTGAGGTATCTCTTGGGCTAGCCACATTTTATCCTAATACCCACCTTTACATTTATCCTTCGTAAGCCCTTAGATGCCATGAATTTCCTTATAGGTTTAAGACACATTACAAACCAATTTTTCCTTACCTACCTACACTTTTAGTATTTTTGCATGGTTATTTCAAGTTTGAGTGTGGGGGAAGGGCCTTTCGTGTGCGTTCCTTGGGATATGTATCATTTTTTGGTGGTGTAATGTGTTCTTCATCATTTTGGGCAATGTATTATTAGAAAATTGGTCATGAGTCATCATTTCATTATGATTCTTTCATTTCATCCGGTTCTCTATTAAAAAAAAGAACAAAAATCAAAATAAAGTTGTGCCTTTCTGGAGCTTTACACAAAAAATAATATTAAAGTTGTGCCTTTCTGGAGCATTACAGAAAAACATGGAGAACTTGGATGATATCATTCTTTGTAATCATTTATTGACTCATGACCCAAGTCATTGAAAGGGGAGTGGTGTTGTGATTCACATTTCAAGGGGATTTGAGTGAGGTTCATCTTGTGTTTTCACTTGATTAATCATGCATTGTACTTAAGAGTCAAACCTCTTACTTCTGGCCTTTAATTATTTCAATCATTTACCCACCAACCCTAAGCCACAGAATCATTTGAACCTTTATTGCAAGTCCTCATGATTTTATGTGTGTTTTGTCTTTACAAAGTGGAGAAAGTAGTTACATTATGAGCCTATGGATAAGGAGCATGTTCTCATGATATGAGCATAACTACACTATTAATTTTATCTTGAGTGATGAGAGAAAATATTCAAAAGTGAGGTAGGTCATGATTTGGCATGTTTAATAATAATAAATCGAGAAGTTTGAAAGAATGAAAGGAGAAGCTTCATTATTTTTCAAAGGGGAAAAGTAAAATGCATGAATTGATTGTTTCTTTGAAAAATGAGAAATTAAATTGGTATTTTTGTTGAACTAGAAAATTATATTGGACATTGATAATCATTTGATTTTATTCCATTTGAAATTTAAATATTGGTGACATTGGTGTCCTTTGAATTCCATGTTGAGATTTTATGCTTGAGGACAAGCATAGTTTAAGTGTGGGGGAATTGATATAACAAATATTTTCAATTAATTTATATTGAATATCACTGTTTAAAAATCACAAAAGTGTTCCTATAAGATGAATTGTTTCATTTTTATGATTTTGGTGTAATTTTGAGCTGAATAGTAATAATTGGCCATTTTGGATTTTTAACAGTTTTAACTTATTTCTGTAGTTTGGCCATAACATTATCTACATGGATCCGAATTGAAAAATTCGTTCTTTTCCAGATTCTACACATATAGGGTTTCATTTACTATTTTTGGACTAAAAGCTGAATCAGCCATATGGAAGCTCAAAAGAAGCTCACAGGTTGGCTCAAGAAAACTGTTTCCAGTTCTGCCTAGTTTTGGTGTCGGATACATAACTCATCAATTGTGGGTCCAACTCTTGCAAACTTCAGAGGTTGGATGAGTAAGGAGTTTTGGAGCATCGTTTATGAAGGAACCACCGCAGGATTCGTCCGTTTGAGGGTCCATTAAAGCCTCCTAATATGGGGTTTGACGTTTTGGAGATCCTGACTGGATAGAATAAATGATCAGAGTAAAAGGGCCATAACTCTGGGAATACCTGTCTACATCCGCTGAGATTTTGAGGGGACACGGAAACGATAATTATAAACAACATTGAAGAAGGGCGGAACGCGTGAAGAGGACATTTATTGGGACCAAAACGCGAAAATATTTAGAGGACATAAATCTGGCTATAAAAGGAGGAGAGCTCCTCCTCCTCAAAACATCTCATTCTCCACCCCATTTCTTCTGGGGCACCAAGGAGAAGAACTTCTCAGATTTTTCTTTTATTTATTTTATTTTAAAATGTCTCTCCTCTCCCGCATTATCTCTCTTACCCCATCCATGGAGGGGTAGTTTTATTTGAGTGATCGGAAAGAGGGGAGGCAGGACCTATGTGTTGTTCTTGAGTTTTGAGATTGAAATGAATAAAATTTGTTCTTCTTTCTTCTTCCGGTTCCAATTCATAATTCAGTATTAAATTCTGAATGCGGTTGTGTTAAGGTTTTTATTCTGAAATTATAAATTTCTTTGGTCGATGATCACATCTCCCTCCACCCAATTCTATTCTGTATACGGTGGAACATGATTAGGGTTGGGTGGTGATTGCTCGACGGTTGTCAAGCACGTGTGTAAGATTGTATGTCGAAATCATGGTTTATTAGGGAACAACAATTCCAGGTCTGGGATTGCTCTAATTAATCAAGAGACCTTCTACAACCCTAAACACATTGGAAGGAAGATAGACCAATCTTAGGTTTTAGAAAAGAAAATTCTCATCACGTCTCTCTTACCAGTTTAAGGAAGAAGAAGAGATAAAATTTGGAAACCATGATGGCACAACACTAAGTCTAGCTGAACCTAATCCGATCACCGTCTTTATAATTTGTTAAAATCAATCAATTTCTGTTGTTTTTTTCTCCCATAGTCATTCAAATTTGTTAAAACCAATCTTTTTATGAAAACCAAAAAAAAGTGACAACCTTGTTTTGTGTGCACTTCTCTTCGGGAGACTACCTAGGCTCAACTGTTATACTATACATAGGTAAATAAAATATTGTTTTTCCACGCCCCACGACAGGCGTGCGTCAATAGTCTGGGAAATGAGTCTTGACTAAAAAGAAATGATTCTCTATGATTATGTGTGTATGCCAAAAAGTTTCATGTTTTACATTATGATTATTGGGATTACATTTCACTACCATGATTTATCCCATGTTATGAAATTATGATCTATTTTGCAGGGTATGACTTCCAAAATGTTATGTTCTTATGAATTTGATGTGATTGATATTTATTTTTTTTACGCTTACTGAGAATTTGAGCTCACCCTTTTTTATGTTTTCTTTCCCCAGACCAGGAAGAAGGTTATTAAGTAAGATATGCCAAAAAGGGACTATAGATATGATGAAATAAATGGGAGACGATGTAGAAGCTTTATGAACTAGTTTTTTATGTTTCCAAGTTTCTAAAAACATAATAACTATACTGTCCTTTATTGGTTTTGTTATATGTTGTAATAAGTGTTCTTCAATTTTGTAGTACTAAAAATGTATGTAAAGTATGGTTCATTATAATTTTCATTTACATATCTGATTCTCGTTTGTTCAGGAGGAGTTCAATTCCCTTTATGTAATCACATTCATGCACCAAATCTTATTGGAAAATCATGTCACCTCATCCAATGGCCTCATTCTCCAGAAACATCATCTCATTTCCTGAACACTCTCTGTGGGAAATAAAAAAATAGAAGACCGTTAATTCTAATTGATTGTTAAACATTGTAATGTGAATTAAAATCACATTGTCATCACTTGTTTCTCACAACAGTCATGATCGACGTAATATGTGGGACTTGTTATTGGTTGTATCATATATATGATGTAAGGAAGAAAATAAAGTATGGAAATATGTATGAGAGTATAATATAAGAAAACGAGAGTTTAATATGGTCATCCACATATTGAATCCTTCACTATGTTAAATGTCCCTCTTTGGCCCCACCTTAGTGTTCAAGCATTCAATCTCAGCATGCCTTTACCGAGTGTTCTCAAAGACAGGTTTCCACACTTGCAGTTCATCCATCTATTTATTTACCTTGGAGAGAAAATATTCATCCCTGATCTATTGTCAGTCCGGATCAACCCTTCACTCAATATATTCATTCATAGAATCAGCATACTTGGCCTCAAGCACTACCAGTTAAGCCCTCAGACTACTAGTAATCACATCCTGTGTAGCAGCAGTCATCACATGTTCATGTGATTTTCCCTCTCGAATGAAATTATATTTCATAGATTTATGACATTATTTATATCCATTATCATGTGATTCCTATAGGACAGATCATGCTCATTCAATTCTATATGTTCTGACATGATGAGGAAGTCCTGGGCCAGTTCATGAAGAGTGATGGAATTCACCCCACTGGTCCCCAGACTGTCTAACCGATGATAGAGAGATCTGAACCATTATAGTAGTTCAGCTATCCCAATTAAGGTGATAAAGTTCCACACATTACATCACACCATATTATGGAAATCACAATTATACTTTGAAAATTTTGGGCAAGAATCCTTTAAATCATTAGGTAGTGCAGGCTCGTATAGAGGAATGACATCCAATATATTGTTAGAAAGATCATCCAGGTGAAGGTCATCAAGTGTAATTGGTAGTAGAACTATCTTTGGAAGAAACTCTCTCTTAACATCTCAAGATATGTAATAATTCTATGCCAAACCGTTCATATCATAATGGTGGATTCTATATTCTATGAATCCATAGATATACATGATGGTGGTAAAGCCTTGATTTTATCTCCCACATTCACGATCAATATAAATTATGAGGCAAGAACACCCCATGTGACCTCCTAATTAGCCTTATCCACTGACATTATCTCTTCTTCCCCCATTACAATGGTGTCTTCAGGAGACCCTTTTGGTAAAAAAACCTCCACAGGCTCAGCCACTGTGCCAATTTGGTCCAGAACAATTATGGTTCGTGTCTCAAACCCCTATATTAAGGGTAAAATCTCAACATTCCCCTCAAATAGAACCTCTACAGTTTGTATAAGAACCATGGACTCTCTATACCTTTATTCTATTAGAGAAGAATCTTTTATCACCACCTCGGACTCAATGGTAGATAATTTGAGTGTTTGAATTTGAGGTTTTGTCCCAAATTCAATTCAAACATCGATTCAATAAATATGTCAATTATGAATTGGAAGTAAAATATATGAGTTGAATATGTATAGGATAATGGGAATTACATGAATTGTATACTCCAATGAGGAGTTCCTGACGGTTTATAGGGAGCATCTCAAGTAGGGTTCCTTCCATAGTGACTGCCCTACTTGTAGGAAAAAAATGTTGACTATTAACATTTTTGATAGTAGAAAGAGACCCGAAATTCACATCTTCAAGGGTTGAGTCCCCCCTATATCCCTTTCAGCTACATATCATACCTACCCATCCTCCATGCATTATCCGTGTGGAAGTATTAAAAAGTTTTCCCAAAGTTCTGAAAAATGTTATATGCATTGTATATATGATCTATATATTTACCTGGTTGTTATAAATTCCTCCATGGATAAGAGAGAATAGATAATAACCACTTCCACACGAATCCGCAAGATTCGTAAATATAGTAGCACACAAAACCAGTTTAGTCACAAATAGTTGCGTTGGATAGGTCTTACCCCACAACACCTTAAAATAGTCTGTCAATGGATGTGCAGTGACCCAGGAATGCAGCGGATCCTCCAGCGCCACCACATATCACTCCCCCACATCCGAAGTCACATGTAAACTATCTCTTTCCTGACCAATCATGGGGTGATGCATCCAATATCTATCGAGATGCTTTCACATTCTATGAGCATTGGAGAACTACATGAATTAATCATAGTTTTCTTTGGTCACATGTAATAAAGAATAACTGGGAATTTCCAAATGATATAACTACTTCTCTATATTTTGGATAAATTTCTTAGGGCCCTCTAGATGTCTCCCATTCCTCCCAAGATTTCCCACCCAAGGATGTTTGTCTTAGTCATGCTGATTCTCTCCCATTTCATGCAACACCCCTAGGTTTTAAAAAATAAATTTAAATAAAACTTTGTTTTATGTAGATATTTATAGTGAACAATTAAACATAAATTTTCTATTTCTATGTTTATAATTTCAAAAAAAATTGATCTACAATTGTGTTTAGTAAGTTATTTGGAGTCTGATGGAACCAACATGGATTTTGGTGAATAATATCATAACCATATGAATAGTAATATGAATAAAAAAATGATTATAATTAATAGTAAATTGTATTATAATTTTATTTTGATAAGGCCTTCAGAAAATGAATTCTTTGTTATTTTTGCTATGTGATATTAAAGCAGTTATAGATTTAAAATTGTTAATTTTTGAATAAAGTATGATTTTATTTAAATATTAAATTAATAATATTTAGAAAATTATTTTCAAAAAATGGAGTACATTTTTAATTATAATCCTCCAAAAATTATTATGGTAAATTTTTGGGATTTTTCATAATTTCATGAATTTTTTATGAATAGTGAAATACGGTAAAATACAGGATATAAAAATTATCAATTAAATACACTGTTTATGACATCATAAGTGATGTAAGACCACTTGGTTCGAAATCACATGACATTATTTCTATTTTTGGGACACATAAATTAAGACTATTCATAGCATTGTGAAATATACTACAATAATGAATAAAATAATATGAAATACCTCCTCTCGTCCACTATAAATATGACCCTCATTCCCCCCTTCCTCCCACACCTCAAAATCCTTGAGACTTACCTATGTTCAATCCAATAATCTTCCAAAGGCTCTTTATTAAGTCCTAGAGGTACCTATCTTACAAAAAGTCCAAAACCAAAGGCCTTATGATGGATTTCAAAGAGAAGAGATTAAGTGGTAAACATAATCTTGTTGTATTTCTTTTCTTTACATTTTTTTCTTGTCTTCTTCATTTCTCACCCCCCAATATCCAAGAGTCATGAATGATCCAGTATCATAAATAATATTTATTTCATCATTTTTTTGGATTAATCCCCAATATAGTTCTTCTCATCTCCAACTTATTCATGAAAATAAAACACTGTCTGTGATTGTCGATTTACTGACATCGTGGGCGACGTGATTACAAATTAATTTATATTATTCAAGTCTAGTCATGAAAAAAAAATTATGATTGAAATATATTATTATATATTTATTATAACTTATATAATGTTGTTGAATAATTTATAAATACATTTATTAATTTATAAAACAAAATGATCTCTTTATCATCGAATGAAGTTCCAAAATGACATAAAAATAAAAAAATGTTTTAACCTATGAATCGTCCCTATGTTAGAGTTCAGAATGATTAATGGTTTAATTTAGAGTTCAGGAAATATTTAAATACAATTCTATTCCATTTCTGGAGTTTGACTTCCAATCGACCTGAATATCCATCATATACAGATCATGTAAATCATGTAAGGAAAACAACAAAAAGAATGGAAGGAACAAAATAGTTATAATTAAAGGGTGAAATGATGTAATGAAATGATCATATAAGATATTATAAAGATAAATATGTTTCATTATGATATTAATAACACTATTTTAACCATTATACATGAGGTTTAAATAATATTTAAGTACGACAAACATGAGGTAATGGAATTCTTAACTTGATTTCCTTTCTTCGGGTTTACCTTCTACTCCATTGTTTATGTGGTATTGAAATTGTTTGTGTGATGATTTTTTTTCATATTATGAATAATTAGGTACATTTATTGTGTATATACATATTTCATAAACTCTATTATGTTTTTCTTATAATATATCATATTTATAAGGGAAATTCTCTTATAAAATCACTTTTAAATTTTAGTTTTATGAAATTTCGACGAAATGTATTTATGAAATTATTTATGTTTTATGATTATATTTTAGTTGATGGTAATTGTTTATTATTAATGGTGGGACTTATATCCCCCTATAATTCATTGGGTTCGTGTATTTTAGAGTTCGGTCGTATGGTTACTCAAAGTGTAACTGTGATGGTTATACGAATCATAAGGTAGCAGTGAGGGTTACAAATTGTAAGGTAGATGAGATGGTTAAAAAATAATGTATGTAATACCTCAAAATAAATTTATCGTTCTATTTATGTTAATATGTTTTGTGTAAATCTTGTGGAAATATCATGATTCAAAAAATAAGTATATATTGGTGACAAGTATCTATTTAGAAAATGATTTCATACATTACATGTATTCATGGACTAACATGCGCTTTTCTTATTTTTATATCCCATTTTGAGATTTCGGTTCTCATACAATGTTTTTAAATTATTTTAAGATGTTATAAGGATGTTTAAGACAAAGAATGAATACAACTTAAATGTTTGAACAATTCTCAAGAAATCATGTTTAATTTCAAAACTTTTATATATTGGAAGAAATTATTTTTTTTATGGTATACTCTATATATTAATGTGTAATGTCATTAATGTGTTATGTATATTTTCACTAAAGCTTTAACCATGAAAAGATCCTCAATTTGACAAGAAGTTATTTCATGGATAAATTAATTATTATTTAATATAATAAGGTTGAGTCTTTATAGTGGGTATTAGATGATGGTTTAGATATATTTAGTGGTTAGGGTGATGTTAATAGAACACCATAAATGATTTTTTACTCTATGATTAATTTGAAATGTTATGTCACTTAAATATTACTACGTTTCTTTGACTAAGATATGTTTGTTCAGAATGGTTTTCTGTAAAAGAAACTGGGAAACTGGAGAGGGGAGCCACCGAAAAAACAACATCCTTATGAATCTGTAGCCATGAATGGTAGGGATTGGAACCGAGTAGTTTATGATATAATATCCAAACTAATGCAAGAAATAAATGGTGGTGGCATCCATGAATGAGAACAAATAGAGGTATCAAAATGGAAAATGAAACTTGTGGAATGTTTGATGAGACAACACCCTTCTTCATTAAATAGATATTCTAACCCAGTAATGCAAGAAGGATGGATTAAATCCCTTGAAAAGATATCTGATGTTATGAGATATTCAGATAATCAAGAGTTAAGTCTTCCCATTAAGTATTTTGAAGGTAAACATAATCATTGGTGGTCATTGGTAAACAATATCATGGATAGAGAGGATATTGATGTTTTATATTGGGATGAATTTAAATGCATTTTCCTAGAAAAATATTTTCCTATGGTGGTGTGCCTTAGGATGGAGAAGCAATTATTTGAATTGACGAAAAAGGAGAACGATTCAGTGGATGTGTTTGATGAGAACATTACCCAACCAGAGAGGTATTCTCCAAATATTATTCTGGATCTTGATATCAAAATAAATTTCTTTTACTTAGGATTGAATCCACGATATCATTTGGTGTTGGCCTCTCGTGAATTAAAATGTAATAATAAACTTGTCTGATGTGTTGGTAGGGTAGAGAGAGAGTTTGATGATGATTGAATGCATTTTGGAAACATGGAGAAGAAGAGGTCCAGATAGAAAGTGACGGATAAGAATCAACCAAAGAATTATGATGGTTAGAAAATATAGTTTCCAGTTTGTGAAATGTGTTGCATGAAGAACCATGGGGAGTGACTTACAAAAAAAGGTAGATTTTTTAAGGTGGTAGGCTCAAACATATATCCCGATATTGTAATGAAAGTGATCATATGACTAATCCTGATAACAAAACGGTTATGTGTTTTAAATATGGTGATATAAATCATTATAAAAATGCATGCCCAAAGAGGGATCCAAATGATGCAAATAAACATACTAAAAGAAGAGAGGTGTAGTGAGGTCCTTTGAAACTATGTCAGTAGATGCCGAGCCATCAAATAAAGTTGTATATGGTACATTGTTAGTATACTCATATTTTTTTAATGTATTGTTCAACATGGGGTATACACGTTTTTTCATTTCTAAGAAATTTTATGGTAAATTGGAAATATCACCTCATAAAATGAGATAGATATATATTTTAAAAACACCATGGGGAAATATTATAGCAAAGTGGAATTATAAGAATTTTTTTGTTGTGGTCTCTGGAAAGACATTACCTGCAAGCCTTGTTGTTTTTACCTTAGTTGATTTTGATGTTATTTTGGAAATGGATTAGCTTTTTTATCATGATAAGATTTATTATAGAGCTAAAAAAGTTTTTTTAAAGGAGTATTACTTTGTATACATAAATGAAACCATATAGTTGACAACATGTAAAAAGACTGAGAAACAATTGAAATATGGAAATTAATGTTATCTTGCCCATATTTTTGTAAATAAGGGAACTATTCAGATTAATGACATATCAGTGGTAAATTAATACATTTATGTTTTTAATGAAGAGTTACTAGGTGTCATACCTAATCGGGATGTTGAATTCACAATTGACATAGTTTCTGATGCTAAGCGAGTTTCAAAACTCGCATATCATATGGATCAAATAGAACTTCATGAGCTGAAAATCAGTTGTAGGATTTTCTTGATAATGTCTTCATTCATCCTAGAACTTCACCATAGGGTTCTCTGGTTTTTTTTTATTAAAAATAAATATATTAGATGTGAATTTTCATTGATTATAGAGATCTTAATAACATCAATGTTAAAGACAAGTATCCTTTACCTCATACTGATGACTTTTTTTATTAGCTCTAGGGATCTCAGAATTTATCAATGATTGACTTGAGATCCAGATACCATCAATTGATGGTGAAGGTGAATGACATCCTGAAATCATCTTTTCATACTAGATATAGGAATTATTAATTTCTTATTCCATTTATTAACTAATGCACCTGTTGTATTCAAGGATATTATGAATAAATTATTTCATGAGTTCTTGGATGAGTTTGAGGTTGTGTTTATTGCTGACCTTTTGGTATTTTTTATGAATAAAGAAGAACATGAAAAACATATCATGTTTTTTTTAAAACCATAAAGGAAATGAAAATTTATGTAATATTCAAGAAGTGTGATTTTTGGTTACAATATATTTATTTTCATGGAAACATTGTAATTAATAATGGAATAATAGTTGATCCTGCCAGAACTAGTGTGGTTGATGAATGGACAAGACCTACAATTGTTACAAGGATTCATTATTGTATTGGATTAGTTGGCTATTATCAAAGGTTTATTAAAAACGTTGAACTGTTATCTAGCCTTCTCATTATGTTAATGTGAAAAGGGGTCAAATTTATTATCGATAGAATAATGCGATGTTCGTTTTGATAAACTGAAGAAAAGATTGGGGAATGCTCTAGTTTTGGCCTTTCCTTCCTGAAATGGTGAGATTGTCATCTATAGTGATTCTTTATTGAAGAGACTTGGTTTTGTTTTGATGCAGAATTGTTAGGTAGTTTCTAATGCTTCAAGTAAACTAATACCTTGTGAGTCAAATTATCTCACACTTGATTTAGAATTTGCAGTTGTGGTTTTTTCTTTGAAAATTTGGAGGCATCATTTATAAGGAGACAAATATCAAATATATATGGCCTATAAATGTTTGATATCTATATTCACTCAGAATTAATTAAACATGAGGCAGATAAGATGGATCGAACTGGTAAATGATTATGATTGCATGATCAATAATTATATGGGAAAAGAAAAAAATGTGGCAGATTAATTTAGTCAAAAAAATTAAGCATCAATAACCATGATATGTTTGGAACACGATCCCTTGATTAATGATTTGATGAATATTGTATTATATGTTTTTGGTTGCATAAATACATCTATTTTGTTTCAGGATTCTATGTAGCCATCATTATCATTCGGTATTAAGCATGCACGGAAGGAACACTTCGAGCTACAGAAAATGATAGAATTTTTTAAAATGGGTAAGTGTCCAGAATTTTACCTTGATAAAGAGTTTTTTAATATTTGGAAAAAGGTTATGTGTTCCTTGTGATTCCCAGTAGATGAAATATTTGATGTGTGAAGCTCATAGTTCTCCATTTTCGGTTTATCATAGCATTACTAAGATGTACATAGTATTTAGGGAGTATTATTGGTGGGATGAAGTCAAAAGATATATTTTTGATTTCCCTATGAAAGGTTTGACATGTCCACAGGTGAAAGATGTGTGGCAGTTACCAATGGGTATGATTCATCCTTTTCTAATGCCAGAGTGGAAAAGGGATAATGTATCAATGGACATTGGGGTGGGAGTACATAAGACATCTAGAGGTAATGATGAAATTTGGGTATTTCTTGATCTATTGACAAAATCTGCATATATTCATTGGATTCGAGATACAACTTATTTTGATAATATTTTTTCGACTATACCTCAATGAGAATGTCATAATACATGGATTTCCTCTTTCCATTGTATCTGAACAGGATCTCATGTTCACTTTTAATTTTTAGAAGGGACTTTAGAAGTTATTGGAGACATAAATAAATTTTAGTACAACATTTCATCCTCAATCGGATGGGCAGTTAAAAAGAAAGATTTGGACATTGAAGGATATTCATTGATATTGTTTAATAGAATTACAGATAGAATGTGATCAACATATATCATTATTTTTTATTTCTTATAATAATATTTTTCATTCCTTTATATAGGTTAATCATTTTGAGGCATTATATGGGATGCAGTGTCGGACTCCATCACTTTGGGATGAAGTCGGTGAAAGAAAGTCAAGTGGGATAGAGTGAGTAGTTGAAGTGGGTGGGAATGTAAAGATGATTCATAATCACATGAGTAAAGCCTAGAGTAGATAGATATGTTATGCAGTTAATAGAAGGAAAGACTTCTCTTTTGAGGTAGTGACCATATTTTTTTAATGTATGTCCTTTGAAAATTGTAATGTGGTTTTATAAGAAAGGAATGATAAGTATGTGGTTCCACATTACATTTGAGATCCTAGAGAATTATAAACTAGTTTAATACCAAGTAGCATTGCCTCCGAGTTTATCATAGGTACATATTGTTTTTAATGATTCTATGTTGAGAAAATATGTGGATGATTCAACTCATGTTTTGATCCTAGAAGTAGTTCAGCTGGAAGAGAACCTTTTCTTATGAAGTGAAACCCATTTAGATTCTTGATTGAAGGGAATAAGTATTTTAAAATAATTTAATTCACAAGGTAAAGGTTTTGTGGAGAAACCACATGGTTGAAGAAGCAACATGGGAGTATGAATATGTTTTGTTGGAAAGGTACCCTAACTTCTATAATAAGTAAATAAAACAGCAAGGACACAATTTTCAGATGGTGGGTATAATGTAACACCCCAATTTTTTTATAAATAAAAAATAATAAAACACGATTTTAAGTATAAATTTATAGAGACCCTTTAAACATAAATTTTTTTCTTCTTTTTTCAGAATTTTGAAAAAACAGTCATCTACTATTGTGTTCAGTATGTTATTTGGAGTCTGATAAAACAAACTTGCTTTTGGGTGAATAGTATCATACACTTATAAATAGTGATTTGGATAGTAATATGACCTTAATGAAAAGTTTATTTTATTATTATTTTATTTATTTAAGGCATTAAGATAATGATATGTTGGTTAATTTTTCAATTTGATATTAAAGTAGGTATAGATTTAAAATTGTTAATTTTTGAATAACGTAGGATTTTTAAAAAAATTTAAATTAATAATAAAAAGGAAAATAGTTTCAAAAATTTGTGTTCAGTTTAAAACTCTACACATTGAAAAACGGTTAGGTTGATTTTTTTGGTATTTTTCTGAATTTATTGAATTTTTTATGAATATTGAAATACTGTAAAATGAAATATATTCAAATTATCAATTAAATAAACTATTTATGAAATTATAAGTGTTTTAATCCCACATTGTTCAAACTCACATGACATTATTACTATTTTGGGTGACATGAATTAATACTATTCATAGTATTGAGAAATAATATTAAAATAATGATTAAAATAATGTAAAACACCTCTTTTCTTCCACTATAAAAACCACCTTCATTACCCTCTTCTTCTTAGACATCTAAAGCCATGAGCCTTTACTATTTTTAGCCCAATACTCCTCCCAAGTATCTTCCCCACGTCCTAAAGCTACCGGTCTCACCAAAATGTCGATACCAAAGTCCGTAAGAAGGATCTCAAGGAGAAGAGTTGAAGAGGTAAATATCATTTTTTTGTTTCAATTCTTTTCTTTTCATTTTATTTTAGATTCTTCATATTTACTCACTACACCATATACATGATGCATGAATGAACCATTATCATACATATTCAGTGTTTTATCATGTTTTTTGATGACTCTCAATTATTATTTTTCTCCTCTACCACTTGTTCAATAATTTAAAACACTATCTGTGATGTGTCGATTTACATACATCATGGATGGTGTGATTGAAATATCATTTAATTTATACAATACTGGTCATGGAATCATTTTTATGGTTGATCCATATTATAAATTATGTATAGTAAATTATATAAGGTTATGGAAATAATTTTAAAACATGTTATAAATTTATAAAACCAAAAGAGTTCTCTATGATCAAAGAAGCGCCAAAATGACCTAAACAAATATCAATAACATTTTAACTTTTGAATCATCCTCATTTCAGTGTTTAAAATGATAAATGGTATTATTTATTGTTATATAAATTTTTACTACCATTCCATTCAAATTGTGTAATTTTACTTCTTATCGATATTATTATCCATCTAGAACTGGTCATGGAAATCATGTAAAGAACACACCCAAACAAATGGAAGAAAAAAATATAAATAATTAAAGGGTGAAATGATGTAATTAAATGATCATATAATAGCTTATAAATCATAATATTTTTCTATAAGATATTAATAACACTCATTTAACAATTATACATGAGGTTTAATTTTTTTTTGTTAATCAAACCTGAGGTAAGGGAATTCTTAACCTGATTTTCATTTTTTGAGTTAACCATCTAATGGATTGTTTATTTGGTATTAAAATTGTTTGTGTGATAAAAATTGATTATATGATGATTAATTATGTTTATTAACATTTATTATACATATTCCATCCACTCTATTAAGTCTCTTCTCAATTATATTATATTTATAAGAGACATTCCTTTTAAAAACCTATTATAAAATTCTTTTTTATGAATGTCCAATGCAATGTTTTTATTCAATTATTCATGTTTTTATATTATGTTATGGTTATTGAGAATATTTTATGATTATGGATGTGACCTATATCTCCTTCCAATTCATTGGGTATGTGTATGTTGGAGGTCGGATGTATGGTTACTCCAAGTGTAACTGTGATGGATACAAAAATAGTAAGGTAGGTGGGAGGGTAACAAATTGTATGTTAACCGAGATGGTTACAATATTATGTAATTAACTCCTCTAGACACCATTATGGACCTATTTATGTTCTTTTGTTTTCTGGTAATACTTTTTAATACTAATGTTTCACGAATTAAGTATATATTGGTGACATGTATGTATTTTGAAAATGATTTCATACTTTACAAGTATACATGGACTAATGTGCACTTTCCTTAATTGTATATCATTTTCTGAGAATTTTGTGCTAACCCCAAGTTTTTAAATTATTTTTATAGGTTATAAGGATGTGTAATACAAAGAATTAATCCATTTAAAATGTATGAAGAATTTTCAAAGAAAACATGTTTTATTTGAAAGGTTTTGTATATTAGAAGAAATAAGTACTATTTTTATTGTATCCACGTGGTATTAATGGGTAATTCCATGAATTTTTTATGTCCATTTTATCTAAATATATAATCTTGAAAATATCCAAAATGTGAAAGTAAGTGATTTCATGACTATGTGCAAGGTCATGTAATGTCATAATATGGGGTCCTTATATTGCATATTGCCGGTCTGGTCCCTCAAACTATTAAACCCGCTGGTGCTACCATGGAAATTGTGTCCTCTCTACACTACAGAGTTCTCAAGCCACAATTTGGACACTTCCCTACAGTGGAGGGACCACACCGTCATTGGATCAAGTGTCCCTCTACCACAACATATCTCCGAGGAATGCACATTCCTAACTCTACGTGTAGTCATGACTAAACCCATAAAAAGTAGTGGGTGGTGGAAACAAGGTTCACATATTTCTATCTTTTCATGTGAAAATGATCTATAAATACCCCATCACCAATGGGGGACACTCATGATTCCCCATTGAGTATAATATCTGGGCCAATCTATAAAGACCCTTGAATTTCCATTCAAATCGGTGTAGATTTTACGATTCAAAAACCTGGTCATGTTAAAATCATTCTATGAGTACACCTTATCAAAAGGCTCCTTAGTATGATAAATGTTATTTATTCACTTTTCCATCAACATCCATCACCACCTTCGGTGGAGATAATGGTTAAAATATGAAGTTCTTCACTATCCCTCCCTTCTCTAGCACTTCTTCAAGACTAAAATAAAATTTGTGATGTCTTATGATATTTAATATTGGTGGATGGAAATTTTGTTGTGGTAGGGGAAATGGGGTTCAGGTACTCATAATCTCAATGTTTGCTGCCACCCAACTATAAATATCTTGAAAATACCCACACACAAACAATGATATCATCCATTTTCTGAAATGTCGAAGTATCTTGTATACCTTCATCAATTTTTGGATCGTAATGTTATCATGATGCCCCATTACTCGTATAAACTTCATTATAAAAGTTATTAGATGCATCCCCTGTGTGAATCCATCACTAGGATAATCCAAACATAAAGGATCATTGTGATGAATTATTCAGTATTGTCTATGGGGTGTGACTCATTGTTGGTGTTATTCCCCACAGATTCAACTGGTTAACTTCCTAAACATGTAAATAGGATCCATCAGTTCCCCATTGGTATCTCCTAAAACATGTGTGTGGCCTCACTAGAAACATCCATGATGGTTCATCCATCATTGTGGTATCAAATTCTCGTTAGTGAATAAAATATATGAACCTCGATGTAAAGGTAATTTCCCACATCCTCGTATTCTCCTCACTAGTTCCATACAACGGATCCAACAATGACTACTTTAAGGCCCAAAACTGATCTTGGTCCCCCCATGAATTCTCCATGGGGAGATATTCTTCAGAAATATAACCCAAGTATCTGGATCCCAATGATTTAGTAAAGGTACCAGAGGATGAATCATACCTCCCCATTATGCAAAAAAACATATCGGTATTTGGTGACCATCTGATCCAAAACTTAGTCATGATCTCATGTGGATGGTAAACATGGAACTTCCAAGATCATTCTTATTCGTAAATTCATAACAACTTCAAATCTTCAAAAAATTATCAGCAAGAAATGAGTGGCATGTAGGCCTATTTCCACTCATTTACTATGTTTCCAACATGGATTAAATCTAATCCATCATTCAAACCATTATGCAGATCCACAAAAACCTCCTTGATGATTGTATGATATTGTATGAGGGATTAATCATCTTCAATATTCTCTAAATCATTGTTTTTTATATTTTTCTAGATGTGGGTGTTCATGATGAGTGAATGGTCATTCCATATGTGGCATGCAATAGGTATTTTCCACTAGTACTGTATAGAAATACCACTAGACTAAAAGGCTTTCTCATCCCTGATCACCACTAGGATGAATACATCGTTTCTCAAGAAAAATACATAAAGAGGTAGCCTATTAGAAAAATTTTATTCCTTTTGATCCACTTATATTAGTTTGAGAAGTGATTTGCGTTCTGAGGTGGTTCAAATGTACTCAATAATCATGATGTTTCCCACTATTTTGTCCCTCTAAGGATCATCTATGTTAACTTCCTATGAACCCGTTAGATTCAAGACATAACAGCCCTTCGGGTCTTGTTCATAAAGATATTTCATAAAGGTTATTCATGGACCCTAGTTCATAGATCTCTAGGCCGCATGTGTTTCATAAATAAGATGTTGTTCACAGTGTCTGGTTCACTATTCATCTTTCATGAAACAATGGTACATTATTATAGTTCTATAAAGAAGCACTCGAAGAGCACATGTAACACCCAAAGAATTTACAAATACATTTAATATAGAATACATGAAATAATAAGTCTCTTCAAAACCCTACTCTGTTATATCCTATCCAATTATACATAATTGTTCCACCTCTTTGATTTGAATTTAAAAAAATAGACATACATAGTTGTGTTTCAGTAAGATATTTAGAGTCTGAAAAGACCAAAAAAAATTTGGTGAATAGTGTCATAACCTTATTAATAGTATCATACCCTTATGAATAGTAGTGAATATTAATTAACAGTAAATCATCCAAAAAATATAAACTTGAACCATAAATTTATAAATACAATTCATACATCTTAAAATTAAAAAATGATTGTAGTACAAGTATAGGTATTTTTTGTTTGTCATAAATATATTATTTAAAAATTTATGACTAATTTAATAATTTAAAATGGAAATTTATTTTCATAAAGTGAAATCATAAATTACTGTTTTATTATAATATGGTTATGAGATAATTTTATGGGACCTTAACTAATTTTTAAAGGTGTTATAAAATGAGTAATAGTTTTAATGTTGTTTTTTTCGAGTAAATTATTATTTTATTTAAAAATTAAATTAAAAATAATTAGAAAATTATTCTCTAATAATTTAGTTCATTTATGAATTCTACATATCAAAAAATGGTTATGCTGAATTTTTAGGATTTTTCTGAAATTCTTGAATTTTTGATGAATAGTAAAATTCGCTAAAATTCCGTATATACAAATTATCAGTTAAATATACTATTTATGACGTAAAAATTGATATAATCCCATTTGGATATAACTAACAATAAATTATTACTAGTAGGGTTCACATGAATCAATACTTTTGGATATCTTGAAGGAAAATATAAAATAATGAACCAAATATTAAAAATTCACTCATCTCCTCCAATATAACCCCCTCACTTCCTATTCTATTCTATAATCCCAAGAATTTTTCCTAGTATATGTTCCTCCAAATACCCATCCCTAGTCACTTCCCACATTGGGGATCTCTTTTTCTTTCCAAAATACCAAATCATTTCCCATAAAGAGGCTCTCAAGGATGATTATGTCAAGAATTAAATTCCTATTTCCATTTCATTTATTTTAAGTTCTATTTTATGTGGTATGTATCTCAAGTTTTCATACAATGTTCTTATTTAAATTTTATTCTATCCCAAAACTGTTTTACAAATATTTTATTAATGGGTTACCCCTATCCACTCTCTTTTTAATTTTTTTTCTAAAACCGTGTTGTATAACCGTTATGCTGTAGAATTTTCGTCTCAAAATCTCTCTCTATTTTCAAGAATTAATATTATTTTATTAACATTTAGTTTAAATTAGATTATGTTTCTATATGTCATTAAATATACCACTTACTATCAATATTATGTCTGAATTATGATACACCCTTTTTCTCTCATCAATATATTTTATGAATATTTAAGTGACACTGTTAGGATGCCGAATATTTGTAAGGGATTTCTCAACTTTTCTTTTTTATTTAGAGTTCCATTCATTTATATTCTCATTCCCCACTTCCCCTCAAAAAATACTATGATAACTCAAGAACCATAAATTTACATTACTTTTTTTGTGCAAATCAAATAAATCATCATCATATATTATTTCTCATTCTTTTATAATAAAAATGAAAACATCATCCAAGATTTGTAAATTTATCACATTCCAGGATGCTGAGTTTTCAATTCCTATAATCAATATAAATTTTGGCCATGAAAAATTTTTCTGGTTTAACCAAACAATAATATATATATATATATATATATTATAACATATTTATTGTTTTGGAAATTTTTTTACATGATTTATTAATTTATAAATAAAAATTAATTTGTTGTGATCAAAAACCACGAATTAACCCAAAAAAGATTCATTAAGGTTTTATATAATGATTCATATTCACTCCCAATAACCAAACGAATCTTATAAAAATGTAATATTATATTTCTTCAATAATAATATTTAAATTCTATCCTGGACCAAACTTTTCATTATACAATTTTATCCGTACATAAATATGAGTAAACCAATCATCAAAATCTTGGAAGAAAACACTCCAAAATAGTGAAATTGGATCTCCAATCCCATGAAGAAGGCCATAGATAAACATAATAAGTTTACAATAAATCAATTACATAAAAAATATGTTCTAGAAATATTAATTAATGAATTTATTTTGGTTCTCCTGGATAGTAAGATCAAGGGATGAACACCTTCAGACTTAAGGTAAGGGTTTCTTCATCTCGCTTCCATTTTCTGAGATATTCAATAGTCACTAATATTACTTGTGTATAATGTATGTACTCTTAAAATTGATGTATAATATAATTTATATATTTATTTTACTGAAATTAAATGAATGATTTGATGATTATTAATTTTGGTTCGCATAATTCAATTGGTTACAAAGTTCAATGAATTTTCTACTTGAACCTCTATTTTGATTTGGGTTGCTCTTATTCTTTACTCACCTCAATGAAATTATTATTTATTATTATTTACTCCTCATAAATTATATGTGAAGTTTCCATGTATGAGTGTACAAATCATAATCCTTATTTATTTTATGTGGGAGTAACAATTTTTAAAAGGATCTTTCAAAATATTATCCTGATAAACAAAACCCAATTCAAGGAAACTTCTAGAGTTATTTCCCATTCTCATGTGCAGTACTAAATCTATTTTAAGACAAAATTATATATTATAAAAACTATAATTTAATCATGAAAAATGATCTTGGTAAATTTCATGTTTTAATAAATCAAACATGCCTCTCCACATTAAAATTATCATTTATATTTTCCTTCAAATGATCTAAAATGTTTTATTGTTAAAGATATATAAGAAATATTTTTACATGATTTCAATTATGAATGAAACCATTTATTCATAAAATACAATTTCAAGGCCATTACATTTTATTTTATGGGATATAAATTTTTATAATCTTATTTCATGTAATATAAAAATTATTTTCTAAAAGAACTCTTCTTTCAAAAGTAAAAATGAATTTTTCTCGTCCCATATTAACATTTATGAAGTATATGCCCTATTCATCAATTATTCCATGCATGTGTTGTATGCACTGATAGTTGGTAAATTATTTCAAGATTATACTTATTCCCATGATATTCTATGTGATTATGTTTTGAATGTTTCATGGTGGTATGAGACACTTTGGAATTTTTAAGGATTATTTCCTCAAGAATTTATCAATGGTCTCATTTAAATGTATCTTTATTTATGTCAAAATTATTTGATGAATATTTTATTTCATAGAGGATTGTCTATTATTATATCATCTAAAATATTTTGTTGGAGGGTTTTTGATTAGTTTGAATATGGATATTCTATCATGATACCATTCACTAAATTATTCTAAATGGTTTGTGTTTATGTTCAAGGATTGGGGAATGTTTTTTACATTTCATGTGTCAGTTTCAATATAAATGTATATGTAGATTATTTTCACCCCTTGAAAACAAGGGATTCATTTGACTTAGTATGTGATGGGTGGGGTCTGATATATTCCCTTAATTAATTGGTAGGTCTTATGTGACAAATAGACATTGACTTAGATCATGACTTTCCAATTTGGAAATATAGTTTTGGTTGAAGCCGTAATCATTTTTAGTTGTCTTCATAGAGGCCTTGAAAATATGTTTCATAATGTCAGTCATATAAATTTCCCTTATTATGAAGTAAGAAATTTATTGTTCATGTGGTTATTTGACTAGTATAATACCAATGATTATGTTTTATCAAGGAAATATTTACCCAGTTCATATTCCTACCATAATATTACGAAGTTTATTTTTTAAGGCATGTGTTTTTAGTTATTCACCATGCATAATTTTTATTCTATGATATATTCTACTATATTTCTTACCCTTACTGAGCATCTGAGCTCACCCATTTTTTATGTTTCATTTTCTCAGGACATGGATATGTTTTTTACAGACTTGATGTTATGATCATGGAGTGGTGGATGTTCCAAATAAAAATTATATGTTGTATTTATTTACATGTTTTAATATTGAACCTATTTATATATCTGTTTTTTTCAAAAATATTAATCTACTTGGTACTTCAGGATTTAATTCCTTATAATCACGACAATGTGTTAAAATAATTCATTGGATCTATGCTTCTACAGATGGGGAATTACAGTTGTATCAAAGCATGTTTTGTAGAAAACATAGAATCTAGACATAGACAAAGTAGATTGGTGAAAAAAATTAAGATAAAATTTGGGGATAAGAACACAAGGACATCATTGAATTTTTGTATGGAATAGATTATGTGGTCTATCAAGAAAATAAATCCTTGTCTTGATATGAACATGTAGAGGTGGATCTGGAACAGATGTATCTAGGGGTAAGACATGAAAACACCATTTTAAGCTAAACTCGATTAGAAACTGGAGAAAAACAATGGGCCTTACTGGGCTCTTGGTTCGACAATACCTGGGGTTATGGATTTGTAAATTCATAATCTTATTACAACAAATTACGAAGGATTTATTCCCCCAATGTTACTAAATTATATGGTTCTAGGATTTAGGATTCATAAATTTATTTTCTCTGTTATACATTGTTTATAGATATAGAGTGTTTATAATTTTATGAGATAACATATAATATAGAATTAATTAAAAATGTTTCATAGAAGAAGGAATGATAACTTCACCAATACAGATGATGCAAAGAGTAAGAAGGATCATAACTATAATTCTCGTAAGCTGTCATTTCAATGGAATATTGTCTCCCAAGATTCTACAACATATGAATAAATAATATCAAGTCTTGAAAAGTTTTTTAAACATGTCTCTGAGAACTATGTAATTTAAGGGAAGAAAAAGAAGAATAGAATGGAATAAAAAACATGGATTAAGGGAATAAGGGTAAGATGTATTTTACAACATGTGATAATTGTTGAAGGAATCAAATTTGTATATGATTAAGAAGAAAATTAGTTGTCTTCAACTGTGGAGAAAAGGGCCACCATGATCATAATTGCAAGATAAGGGTATAATCATCCTAAATTCAATGCTTCAAAAATAAGGATATGGGCACTATGCAAATGAATTTCCCAAGCATCATGGAAATTTAGATCTGAAAAACAAAAGGGATCAAGTTCAACTTTATAATTTAACTATGGTTAAAGTGTATAAATAATGTATTTTTGTTTCTGGATTCAATAACAATGTTATGATATTCTAATTATGAAAATTAGGATATATATATAAGGATTGTACTATAGTAGTATTTCATTATGGATTTGTGGTCATATGACAACTGGTACAAAAGAAAAGTGATTCCATAGAAATATTACCTTTTTAAAAAAATATCGAGGGAAAGACAACCATTAATATATATATATATATATGATGTTGAGATAATTATTAATAAATTATTTATTTATATATGTACTAACTTCCTTGGACTGATTATTAACATGTCGATAAGTTTTATATGCTATCATATATGGAGTTTATAACAATTTTGGATTTAATAAATATATCAAATAACATGCATCTTACTTATGTAATACAAAATAATGCATGTTTCTAATATGGGATTAAATGTAATTCAAGTTATTTCTCTATTTTAAAAGGATACATGGTGAAGTTATTTACATGTTTAGAATGTGAATCTCAGAGAAACATTCTATTGATTTAGGTATAATGATAATTTCAGCTTAGAAATTTAGAGACCGTCATTATAATGTGATGAATCGTTGTATTTTTGAATTTTTTAAAAAATTTACAAAAAGGTTTTTGTTGATCATTATATGTTGTTTTTGAGTTCAATGTCACTACTTAATGGTATGATTATTCCTCCTTGACCATGTAGTCCAATTTGAATGCATTTTTTTAGTAACTGATGCATTTTCCTTTCAAATTATTAGGGGGATATTTTAACCATATTGTAGATCGGGGTTTCCCACAAGGGAATTTTCAAATATCAACCATTAACATTCTATGTACAATTTCAAATTTCGAGGATGAAATTTTTGTAATGATGACATAATGTTACACCTTATGAATTTACAAATACATTTAAAATAGAATTTTTGATACACTAAGTCACTAAAAACCCCCACCTTTTTATAACCTACCCATGTAATCATAATTTTTCAACTTTTATGATTTTAATTTTGAAAAAATGATATACATGATTGCATTTAGTAAGATATTTAGAGTCTGATAAGACAAGCATAATTTTTTTTTGAATTGTAACATATCCTTATGAATTGTAATATACCCTTATGAATTGAAATAAATAGTAATGTATATTAAATTGTAAAAAAGATAGAAACTTCACCCATGAATGTATAAATAAAATTTATACATCTTAAAAGTGAAAAAATGATCATAGTATAAGTATTGGTATTTTTTTATGTCAAAAATATTTTAATTATAATTTATTGATTAATATAATAATACAAAATGGAAATTTATTTTTATAAAATGTAATAATAAATTTCAATTTTATTTTCTTACAGTTATATTATAATTTCATGGGACCTTTTCTAATTTATTATGGTATTTTAAAACGGGTTATAGTTTAAATGTTGTTTTTTTCGCGTAAATTAAGATTTCATTTAAAAATTAAATTTAAAATATTTAAAAACATATTTTTAAAAAAAATTACATTTTTTAATTCTACACATCGAAAAAAATTTAGGGTAAAATTTTGGGATTTTTCTGAAATTCATGAAATTTTGATGAATAGTGAAATACAATAAAATACTGTATATTCAAATTTTCAGTTAAATAAACAATTTATGACCTCATAAGTGATGTAATACAACATGTATAGAACTCAAATTAAATTATTACTATTATGGGTCACATGAATCAACACAAATGGTTTTATTGAGGGAAATATTAAAATAATGAATAAAATATTCAAAATTCACTCCTCTCCTCCCCAATAAAATATCCATGTCACTCCCTCTTCTTTTCAGTATACTCAATAAATTTTTATTGAACACTTTATTCACGAATAAATTTAAATAGTCACTCCCCATGTCCAGTAGCTATTAGTCTTTCCAAAATAGCAAAACCTCTACACTAAAGAGGCTCTCAAAGAAGATTGCATCAAGATGTAAATTAAGATTTTCATTTCATTTATTTCAAGTTCTCTTTTTTAAGGTATGAATTTAATGTTATTGTGCCATGTTATTATTTTAATTTTATTCAATCCCAATTATATTTTATTATTCCTTCATGAATTATTTTACCTTGACCCCTCTATTTTTGATGTTTTCGAAAACTATGTTGCATGGTCGTTATGCTGCTGAATATTCGACTTAAAATCTCTAGGTTTTTTGAAGCATTATTATAATGTTTTTGTCTTTTAATTTCAATTAAATTATGTTGGTATATGTCATTAAATATCCCTATTACATTAAATATTATTTATTAATGATTAGATACCCCTTTTGTTTCATCAAAATATTTTATGAATATTTAAGCGATGTCGTTAGGATGCCGAATATTTGTAAGCGGTTACCCAAATTTTCTTTAATTTGAAGTTCCTTTATTTTCTATTTTATTTTCGTACATACATTCATACAAATATTATGATAACTAAAGTAACATAAATGCACTATAATTTTGGTTTGAAAATGGAATAATTCATCATCATCACTTCTTTCCAATTAATTTCTACTGAAAATGAAAACACCCCCAAGATGTGTACATTTATCACATTAAAGGGTGACTGTTTCCAATTTCTTTTTCCATCCTCAATTCTGGTAATGAATCAATTTTTATGGTGGAACCAGACTGTAATATATATTATAACTTACTTAATTTTATGGAATCTTTATTACATTCAATATTAATTTATAAATCAAAACGAGTTCGTTCTTATCAAAAACCTCCAATTAACACAAAAATTTATCATTAATGTATTATATAATGATTTATCTTCACTCAAAATAACCTAATGAATTTTATAAAAATTTAATATTATGGTTTTTATCTAATAAAATACAGCTTCTTTTATAGAAAACCCTTTTAATTGTACAATCATATCCATATGAAATTATATGTAAACCAATCAGGAAAACCAAGGAAGAAAACACTCCCAAACAATGAAATTAGATCTCCAAAAAAATCAAGAAGGCCATGACTAAACATAATAAGGTTATAATAAGTCAATTACATAAATATTAGTTTCTATAAAAATTAATTAATGAATTTAATTTGGTTATCCATGACTCTATGATCAATTTAAGAACACAATCTTATATAAGGTAAAGGTTTCTTCATATCACTTCCATTTTTTGAGGTATTCTGTATTCACTACTGTTATATGTGTATAGTGTATGTATACATCCAATTGATGTATCATATCATGAATATATTAATTTTCATGATATTAAATGTATCATTTTATGATTATTAATTTTTGGTCATAACATTTAAATGGATAAAAAAATTGTATGTATTGTCTACCAAAACATCTATTTTCATTTGGGTTTCTCTTAATCTCTACTCCCTTCAATGAAATTATTATTTATTCTTATATAATCATCATAATTTATATGTGAATTTATTATATATATGAGTACCTATAATAATCATTATTTCTTTTGTGGGGGAGTGACATGTTTTAAAATGACCATTCAAAATATAATCCCAATAAACAAAACCAGATTCAAGGGAACTTCTTGAGTTCTTACCCATTTGCATGTGCACTAAAAATCTGATTTAAGACACCATTATTTTTATAAAATAACTCACTTTATCATGAAAAATTATATTGATTCATTTCTAATTTTATTAAATCAAAATTATCATTCCACTTTAAAATTCTCCTCAATATTTTTCTTAAAATTCCTTCAAATGTATTTTTTCTAAATATTTTTAAGAACTATTTTTAAATGATTTCACTTCAGCTGGACATAATTTGTGCTTCAAATATATTTCCAATGTCCTTATCTTTTATTTTATAGCATATACATGTTTACAATCTTATTTCTCGGAAAATACAAATGATTTTCCAAAAAAACTCTTCGTTCAAAAAAATGGATTTTTCTCATCTCACATTTACTTTTATAAAGTATTATCATTTTTCACAAATTATTCCATGAATGTTTTGTATGTACTACCCTTTGGTATATCATATAACGAGCCTCTGTATTCTCATGATATTCTAAATGATTATGATTATAATGTTTCATGGTGTTATGAGAGACTTTGTAATGTTTAAGAATTATTTCCCCAAGAATTTCTCAATGGTCTCATTTAACATTATCTTTATTTATGTCAAAATATTTTGATTAATCTTTTATTTCATAAGGGATTATATATTATGATATCATCTACAATATTTTGTTTAATGTTATGTTATTAGTTTGACTATAGATGTGCTATCTTGATGCCATTCACCATATTTTTTCAGATGGTTGTTGTTTATGTTCAATGATTGGGGAATGTTATTTAAATTTTAAATGTTAGCTTTAATATTAATGTATATGTTTATTATGTTCAACACTTTCAAATTTGAAATGTAATGGACTTAGTATGTGATGGGTGGTGCCATCTATATCCCCTCGATGCATCGGTAGGTCTCATGAGACAAATAGACGCAGACATGGATGAGGCCTTTCCCATTTTGAAATATGGTTTTGGTTGAGGCGTTAATCAATTTTAGACGTATTGGAAAAGGCCTTGAAAATATTTTTTAAAATGTCAGACATATGATCTTCCCCCATTATGAAGGTATAAATTGATGGATCATGTGGTTATGTGAATAATATAGTAACCATTATTATGCCTTATTATAGAAATATTTACACAACTCATATTCCTTCCATATTATGTTCATTTTTATTTTTATAGGTACATGTTTTTAATTATTCTCCATACCTAATGATTATGTATTTGATATCATCCACTGTATTTCATACCCTTACTAAGCATCAGATCGCACCCATTTCTTATGTTTCATTTTCTTAGGACATGAAGATGTTTTTTGACTGACTTATGGGGATAATTTTTGAGTGGCAGATGTTCCCAATAAAACATATATATTGTAATTATTTTAAAGTTGTAAAATTAAAACTATGTATGTATGTAGTAATACATAACTACAAAACTACTCATTCCTTTGGGATTTGATTCCTTGTAATCATTCCAATGTATTAAAATAATTCCCCATCTTCATGATTCTAGGGACTAGGTGTTACAGTTGGTATCATAATAAGTTTATTAGAAAACATGGAAACAATATATAGAATTAGTAGATTATTGAAAAAACCCCTGAAATAGACTTTGGGGATAAGAATAAAAGGACATCCAAGATTTTTAGTAAGGAATAGATTGTGTGGATTATTAAGAAAACAAATCCTTGACTATATACGAACCAGTAGAGGCGGCACTAGCATCGTTGTCTCTAGGGTTAAAACCCAAAAAACCCTCTTTGAGCTAGACTCAAATGGGATCTGGTGCATGAAAATGGGCCTTGGTGCACTCTGAGTTCGATACTACTAGGGGATATGATTTGGTAAAAATATAATCTTATTACAAACAAATAATAAGGATTTATACACCAAAAGTAACCAAATATATGTTTCTATGATTTATGATTCATAAATTTATGTTATGTGTTATACCATGTTTAAAGATATAATGGGTTCATAATTTTATGAGCTAATATATAAAATAGAAATTATTTGAAATAAAGCCTACCAGAGAGAGTGATAACTTCACCAATGCACGGGAATCAAATAGTAAAAAGGATCACATCTCTAATTCTCTCACGACATCATTTCAATGGTTGATTGCCTCCATATTATCATCATCATATGTGTAAATAAAATCACATGTTAACACGGTATGTATTGACTTCTCTGAGTACTATGGTTTTTAAAGGAAGAAAAAGAAGAATATGATTGTAGAAAAAAACATGCATAATGGGAATAACCGAAATATTTATTTTCCCACATGTGATAATTGTTTAAGGAAACACCTTGGTATATGAAAATGATTAAATGTAGTTTACTTAATGAGTGGGGAACTAGGAAACCATGCTCATAATTTGATGATAAGGAAAGAATATTATTATATTAAATGCTTTAACTATACGGATATGGGGCACTACACAAAAGAATTTCCCAAGTGTCCTAGAAACATAGCTTTGAAAAAGAAATTGGATCATTGTCAAGATGATAATGTTAATACTGTTCAAGTAGAATAAATAACGTATCTATGTTTTCAAATTCAAGATTTATGTTATGATATTATTATTATAAGAACTATGGGATATATAAGGATTGTACTATAGTAGTCTTTCATTAAGTATTTGAGGTCGTATGATGAATGGTACAAAGGAAAAGTGATTCAGTTGAAATATAACCTTTTTAGAAAAATAATATTTGAGGGAAGATCTACATTGGAACTGATTATTGAATTATCGAGAAGTGGTCTATACTATCATCGATGGAGTTTACATTTATTTTGGATTTAATGAATATTTCAATGAACATGTGTCTTACGTATAGAATATGGAAGAATGCATCTTTACAGTGTGGTTTGGATGGAAATTCTTGTTATCACCATATTTTAAAAGGATACATGATGATGTTATTCAAATGTTTGGAATTATGATCTCATAGATACATCTTTTTTATTAAGGGTTAATGATATGTTCATATTGGAAATTTAATGACCATCATTATAATTTGTTGAATCAATATATTTTGGATTTTTTAAACAATTACAAAATGGTTAGGTTGATCTTTTTATGGGGTTTTAGAGTTTAATTTCCATACATGATTGTTTGATTATTCATCCATGACCATGTGGTCCAATTTTATGGCTTTTTATAGTACCCAATTCATTTCACTTTCCTTTTATTAATAAGATATTTGAACAATTTTTTTCTCTGTTTCCTATAAGGTAATTTCCAAGTATCAACCATTGAATTTAAAAGTTCAATTTCAAATATTGATGATAGAATTTTTATAAAGAAGGGATAATGTAACATCCCAAGGATATAAACATATACTTAATATAATTTTTCCACCTTTGTGATTTTACTTTTGAAAAACTGGAATACAATGTTGCATTCGGTAAGATATTTTGATTCTGATAAGGCAACCACAATTTTTTGTGAATAGTAACATTACTAATGAATAGTAACATACCCTTATGAATAGAAATGAATATTAATTAATATTAAATCTTCCAAAAATATAAACATCACCCATGAATGTATATTTAAATTTATAAATCATAAAATTGAAAAAACAATCATCGTATAAGTATAGGTATTTTGTATGTCATAAATATTTTAATTACAATTCTCTTACTAAATTAATAATTAAAAATTGAAACTTATTTTTTTAAAATGTAATCATTAATTTTTATTTTACATTATTATGTTTAGAAGATAATTTTGTGGGGCCTTGGTTAATTTTTCAATGTGTTATAAAAATGTGTTATAATTTTAATGTTTCCTTTTTTGATTAAATTAAGATTTTATATAAAAATTTAAAAAAAATATTTAGAAAATTACTTTTGAAGAATTGAGTCTATTTTTGAATGATAACCATCCATGAGTGGCTAGGGTGAAATTTTAGGATTTTTCTAAAATTCTTGAATTTATAATGAATAGTGAAGTTTGGTAAAATGACAAATATAAAAATTATCCTTTAAATACACTATTAATGCAAATATAAGTGATGTAAGAACAATTATTTATAACTCAAATTCACTTATTACTATTATTTCTTACATGATACAATAGATTTGGTTATCTTGAGGGGAATAATAAAATAATGAAAAAATATTCAAATTTCACCTCTCACCTCAACTATAAACCCCTCTAACCACATCTTATCTTCATTACTCTCAAATTTTTTTTATTGTCTATTATATACCTAAACACCCTTCCATAGTCCCTCCCCATGTCTAGAAGTTATTGGTCATTCCAAAATACCGAAACCTCTCCCCTAATGAGGCTCTCAAAGAAGATTACTTCCTGATGTAAATTCCTCTTTTCAATTATTTTATTTCAAATTCTCTTTTATATGGTATGCATTTCATGTAATCATAAAATATTCTAATTTCAATTTTATTATATACCAATAATATTTTAATAGTATTTTTATGAATGTTTTACACTTTTCCCATTTCATTTTAACGATTTCTAAAACCATGTTGCATAGCCGTTATGCTGCATAATTTTCATCTCAAAATAACTATTATTTTTCAAGTATTCTTATTATGTTATTATATTTTAATTTGAATTAGATTATTTTGGAATATTTTATTTCATACCCCCCTTAATTTCATTATTATTTATGACTTATGAGATACCATTTTTCCCTCATCAGAACATTTTATGAATTTTAAGCGATGTCGTTAGGCTGTAGAATTTTAGTAAGGGATTTTTAAACATTTCATTTATTTATAGTTACTTTCTTTTATATTTCTTTCCACACTTACTATCATAAAAATATAATTTTAACTCCATTACCATAATTTTAGTGGACTTTTTTTGAAATTGGAATAATTCATTATAATCTCTTCATTCCCATTCTTTTGTAATAAAAATGAAAACACCCTCTGAGACCTGTATATTTATCACAGTCAAGGGCATCATGTTTTAAATTTCTCTTACCATCTTAAATTATTGCCATGAAATAATTTTTATGTTTGAAGCAATCAAATATATATATATATTAATATATATATTATAACTTATTTAAGGCTTTATAATATTTTTTAAAGGAGATATTATTTTAAAAAACCAAATGAGTTCAATGTGATCCAAAACAACAAATTAACCAATAGAATTATCAGTAACATTTTATATAATGATTCATCTTCACTCACAATAAAAAAAATGAATATTATAATAATGTAATATTATGGATTTTCACTAATAACACAAAACTTTTCTTATTTTAAACCCTTATCATTATACATAGTTATCCATACTTAAATATAATTAAACATATCATTAAAACCCAAGATGAATACCTTCCCGAACAATGAAATTGTATCTCTAAACCATCAAAAAGGTCATTACAAAGTTAATAATGTTTTAAAAATCAATCAAATAAATAATAGGTAATATAAATATTAATTAATGAATTTTATTTGGTTATCTAGGACAATATGATCAAGTGAAGAACATCATTAGGCTTAAGGTAATGGTTTTTTCATCTCACTTCGATTTTGTTGAGATATTTAATATTCACTACTATTAATTTTTTATGGTGTATGTATTCTGACCATTGAAGTATCATATCATGAATATATTTATTTTTATGATATTAATTATATCATTGGATGATTACTAATTTTTGTTCATATATTCAATTGGTTATAAAGTAGTATGTATTTTCTACCCGAACCACTATTTTCATCTGGGTTGCACTTATTCTCTACTCACCTCAATGAAATTATTATTTATTATTATTTATTCCTCATAAATTATATTTGAATTTTTTATATGTATGGGTACCAATCATAATACCTCTTTCTTTTATGGGGGAGTAACATGTTTTAGAAGGATCATTCAAATTTTCATCCCAATAAACAAAACCTGATTCAAGGAAACATCTTGAGTTCTTACACATTTTCATATTCACTATAGATTTTTTTTATAAAACACTAATATTTTTATAAAATCACTCATTTTATCATGAAATAATGTATTGGTTCATTTTTTGTTTTATAAAATCGTACAATCCATTCCACATTAAAATTGTCTTTATTATATAGCTTACAATGCTCTAAAATGTTTTATTTATTATGATTCTTGAGAACACTTTTTACATGATTTCACTTCAGCATGAATTAATTTATTCGTAATATATAATTTCAATATCCTTACATTTTATTTTCTGTGATATAAATGTTTAAAAAATTAATTCATGTAAAATACAAATGATTTTAAAAAATAAAACTTCTTTCAAAAGTAAAAAAGGATTTTTCTCATCTCACATTAACTATTATGAATTATTTACCTTGTTCACCCCTTATTACACGCATGTGGTTTATATAATTCTCTTTGTTATATCATATCAAGAGTATCATTATTCTCATGATATTCTAATGGTTTATGATTTTAATTTTTCAAGGTGATATGGGACACCTTGTAATTATTAAGGATTATTTCCACAAGAATATTTAAATGTTTTCATTTAAAAGTATCTTTATTAATGTCAACATCCTTTGAAGGATCCTGTATTTGATATTGAATTATATATTATGATGTCATATAAAATATTTTATTGAAGGGTTTCTGAATATTTTGACTATGGTTGTTCTATCTTGATACCATTCACTATATTATTTTGAATGGATTGTATTTATGTTCAATGATTGGGGAATGTTATTTACATTTCATATGTATGTTTAAATATGAATTTATATCTTTATTATGTTCAAAGATTTCAGATGAGGAATTAATTGGACTTTCTATGTGATGGGTGGGGCTCGTTATAGCCCCTCCATGCAATGGAAGGTCCGATGAGGCAAATATACAGGGGCATGGCCGAGGCCTTTCCCATTGTGAGATATGATTTTTTTCAAGGAGTTAATAATTTTTAGACATCTTGGATGAGGGCTTGAAAATATATTTCAGAATATCCGGTATATGAACTTTCGTCTTTTTAATGCTAGAAATTTATAGTTCATGGGGTTATTGGGCTAGTAGAATACCCATGATTTTGTTTAATTATAAAAATATTTACACCGATCATATTCCAGCCATATTATGTTCAAGTTTACTTTTAAATGCATTTGTTTTTAGTTATTCTCCATGACAAATGTTTATGTCTATGATATCTTCCAATGTATTGTTTACCCTTACTAAGCATCTGAGTTTACCCATTTTTATCTTTCCTTTTCTTATTACATGATGAAGTTTTTTATGACTGAGTTGGAGGTATAATATTGGTGTGATGGATGTTCCCAATAAAACTTATATGTTGTATTTATTTATTTGTTGTAATATTGAATCTATTTATGTATATAGTTTTCCAAAACTAATATACTACTCGGTCCTTTGGGATTTGATTCCTTTTAACCCTGCCAATGTATTAAATTAATGCATTGACTCTGACATTTTATGGACTTGATGTTACAACACAGTTCATAGAGATCATAAGCTTAACGAATAGAGGGAATAACATTATTTTCATCAGATACAGTCAGGTGCCTTTAAGCACCCCAATTCTATTTATATACACACTATGGGACCATACATGAAATTGATTTTCATTAATCCCTAATCCTATTTATAGGAATATGGTGGGGATGGATATGTGATTTTATCCATGCCAGATTCCATCTCTCACATGCCTCACGAGTTACCTCCATGACTGAGCTTTGTGGGAAGAAGAAAATATACATATTTTCGGTGACTCAACCTCTCAATTTTACCCTCCTTTAGCCACTGACATTAATCTAGAGGGAGATGGACTCTTTTACACTTAAATACATTTTCCAAGAATTGTAGAGTAATAAATTGTTAGTTTGGAGAATATCCAAGACCAAATGGACCAAACACGGTTATAAAGGGTCATTATCATGTAGCCATGACCCTTCATGAATGGATGGAGCCTAAGAATTTACTGGCAGAGAAGTCTACTTTACAAACACACAAATTTGATAGACTGTTCTGACATGAGTTTGAAGGCACTCCATGAATGCACCAATGGTTAACGAAGTCTTCATGAGTCTGATGGAGTCTCTCCCATTTTGGAAGACCAAATATTATTCCCAAACTAATTCACATATTCATGAAACCCAGTTACTATTAACACCATCCTCATTATGATATTCTATAGATAGTTATCCAACTGTTCATCTTCTTAATTACTTATAGTTTTTAAACCTCATGAGCATCATGAACCGGTCCAATAATGGATCATCCAAGATACATGGTCCATGTAAAACCCCATTTCATGTGTTATTTAAATCCTCAAACCTAGGTGTATATTCCTTTTGTAAAGGCCCCCCATCCTTCATGAATGAATAAGGAATTTAGAGGTAGTTATGGATTCACAATGAATTGAGCCTTGATGAAGCACTACGTTCATAGATAGGACTTCATCTTGAGTTATGTGTCACTTTGATTAATGAATCCTACTTCGTTATGAATCCCCTAAACCCAAGAAATAACATGTACATGAGGCCTTATGTTTAAAAGAACCTCTTTAACCGGCCTCTCCATGCTGCCTCCCTTATGCTCACACATATTTGTGAATGTTGAGTGCTCATAGAACCACACCCATCGAATATTAGTTATACTACACTAAGAGTCCCTATGTGGCATGTTGAACCCATTCTTGTGGCCCATACAAATTCAAGTGTGGCATGAGACTCCCAACTACCTATTTATTCCCTTTATAGGTGTTATTTTGATAATTTTTTTCTTAACATAGGAAGACTAATATAGATCTCATGATTGACTAGTCCTCAACATCATTTAATCATTGAATTTATAATTCCAATTCCCTCTTATAGCATCTTTTGTGATGGTCTCATAAGACGAAGGGATGGGGAGGGAGTCCCCACATCCAAGATGTAGGGAATAAAACATTCTAGTCCCTACCGCCATAGTAGATGATGTAATACTATAGCCTTACCTTATGTGATAAACACATGATTCATCATGTATGACCATCATGTGATTCCCCCTTCTCCTCCATGACCAAAGGATCCTATTACATTGGGAAGTATAAATTTGTAAGCCCCACTCACATGGAATGGGATCCTCCTTCGAAAGATTCGACACATAAGCCCCACCCTCATTGTTTTCGTTACTAGTAGCACCCAAGAAACATTTCCACAATCGAGAAAATAGGATTGTGTGATTTTAAGAACTAATACTTCATATATTTGACATCAAAGATTACTAATGTGGGAATAGAGTTCAGTGGGAATTATGACCTCCCAATAATCCAAAACCTCAGAATGGGCCTCCTATATGGTAAAAACCCAAATCAAATATATTCCATTGGCCTCCTAATTTGGTATAATCCCTATAAATCCCCAACTATGTGGTATTTTATTACCTACTAAATAGGATATGTAGGAATCCACATCGAGGCCCAACCAAAATAATTGCATCCACCCCGATTTTCTCCAGTCCATATCCCTATTTATGTCATTCCCCTCATTCGGGATATCAAATCTCCTCTGAGTCCCTAGGGAATATCAATGTGTAATCCCATAAAAAAACTCAATCAAAGAGAAATCCTATTGAAAATAGAATATTTTATGTATAAGCCCCTCAAAATCAAGAATTTACACTCCCTTGACAATGAAATAATCCATAGTGTATATCATTAAACTTAATAGACCAGTCTATCCACACGACCAAAAACTGTGGCATCAAACTACATGTGTTTTAATCACTATCTCCTAGATAATGTATGTAGCAAACCTCTATGAGGGTATGTTGTGAACAATGATAAAACTAGGTTCATACACCTGGAGATGTATAAACCCAATACACATCAAGGGGTGTTAGATCAACATTCATAGTGTGAATTCTTATGTTTATGGGATGCATAAGATGGATCCTTCTATATAAGAAGCTCTAATCCATCCATCAGTAAACATCCACGTTTGACATATTTCCTCCTAATGATGAATCTCTTTGGTACCTCTAATGGGGCATCATAATCAACCAAATTCTTCTCGAAATGATAGTAATCTCATGCCATGATCTATCTCTCTAGGACATTCTGATCAATCTTTAAAAGATGTTAATAACATGAACTTTCCCAAATAGTTTTCTCATACAATAAATGAGATGTCTACATTGAATGTCTTGTATTATATACATCATCAAATTCATATACCTTGTGATAGATACATTATTCCTTGGATTCCTCCATGATATTCCTTCCCAATGGGAAGAATACAGTTGACAAATGTTCCCAGTGTCTGGACATTCTAGTGTTGCCCAACGTGACTACTTACCTAAGTGAAGATTCCAGCCTTATCAAGACAAACATGAATTTCTAGATAAAACTAATTTAATTAACCAAAATCCACAAATATATGAAAATAAAAATGCATTTCATGATCATGAAATAACTATATGGGGGAGAAATGTACTGGGAAGTAATATCCAAGGCGGCATCCATAAAAGGGGGAACTGACATCCCGTCATCGTATTTCAATCAAGGAGAATACAACAACAATTAAAGTGATAAAATATGAACACATTTGTAAAGTTTGAATGTAGGGTTACAAGAATTCCAATAGACATTCCAAAGATGTTGGTGGTGCTGAAAAAAAAACATCATAAACATTAGCTCTAGATGTCTGGTTGAGGCATCCATTGGTGGGTAAATTTAATAAAATAATGTTTTCAACTATTTCATGTATTTGTAATAATATAACTATGAGAAATATATATGTATATATATATATACCCAATTATAAAAAATCAGTATGGAAATTTCAGAATATTAGAAGGATTTTCGAACTGGTTTGACATTTTTCATTGGTAGATCATACCAGAGAATAATGATCGATCAGATCAAGGTGGATCAAGACAAGGTGAAAACCATGGGCGTTTTGTATCACTAGTTAATGAATTATTACCAAATGAACAATCTATGATGAGGATGGTTCATCATTTTTGGGGTTTTTGTATTTTTATTAAAATATTGAGAAAGTATTTCATTAATTCATTCTTGATATGTGATTTCACAACCCTTGTCTGAACCTGTCTGGTTAAACTACTACCAGATCAATTAATAATTTTTATTCCATTATATCAACCATGGTTTGAAAAATTATGTAATTTAAGGATGAGAGGACTTTTCGAATGACATTTCTACATTTTTTATAGTAATTTTTCCCACTACGCATCGTGTTATTATTTAACATCCCATGGGCTTCGAGTTCGTCATTTCTAGGAGGATACGCTTATAATAGAACCTCCGAATTCATGATATTACCATTTTATTTTTGTGATAAAATAGTGAATTTTTATTTCGTGAATTTAACATCTTCTGAATTGGGGAGATTTCTTTAAAAAATGATGTCAAATAAATTCATTGTTTTATAATTTAAAACCAACTAAGAAATGTTTTAATACAATTATTATGAATTTTGTATTAGAGTTTATAATAAAAATATTTTTTGTATTATATTTAAAAATCTATTTGATTTAATATTATTTCTATTAAGAAAATATTGTATTTTATTCAAAACCATTTTAACATTATTTGAATAAATCACTTTTATCATTATGTTAATATTTTAATAAGAAATGATTTAATATGACAATGAGATCTTTTTATGTTATTTCATAAATTAGAAATCATTATAATAATAAAAATACAAGTGATTATTATATTATTTTAAACAATAGTTAATATTATCTTCCCTTATAACTATATCCCTTTACTATATCGAAGTGTATTTAATGTTATGATAATTATGAATTTATACTTTTTTAAAATATTATAATTAGTTTTGAATAAATTAATATTTTTGTTATTATAATTATAAAAATTAATTTTACTTGATAAATACGAAATATTACATTTTATTATAGAGTGGTGTTATAAAAACATAATAATTAAGATTAATAAATGGAAAACTAAGAAATATAGGTCAGCCCATTAACCTATTTGTGGGGGATGTTGTACCATCAGGGAGGGCCAACCCATAGCAAGCATGAAACAAGTGTCATCACATAATGGAGAGTGGCAGAATGGGTTCGAAAGAAAGCCATGCGATCCATGTTTAGGCCCTTAGAGATTACTCATTGGTTTGACCTAAACGCCTACAAGTCAGAAGCCTTGGAGTGGTGTGCGATGTGTTGTGGGTTCAAAACCCACTGTCTTCTCAATGATTTACTACCATGACATGGGTAATAAGGTTCTTCTCAACCAATCAAAAGATCAACGTGGGAGGGAGGATTCAGGGTATTGTTCACCCATGTTAAAAATTCCACTTATATCATGGATAGTTGATCAAATCCTTGATGGATGTTCGATCTTCCCTTCATTTTTCATCTTCCATCAATAATCCACTATCCAGTCAACTTCCATAACTTCCCATAATAGCCCAAATTTCACCATCTCATTTTATCACGACACACTTTTCTCCATCCCGATATCATTATACTGTAAGGAAATTCCACCATGAACGACCTACTAGAAACACCATAACCTCTTCTATGGATATATTTTGAAAAAATACTAGAGTCTTTCACCCTAATCTACCTACACTGAGCCTTGAAATCTAATATAGTGATGAGTCATCTCATGGAAGCATGATAAGGCTGAATCAATGAGTCAATTATTTTTTTAGAAAATAAACATCACTTAATTTTGGGTTATAGTTTCTTCAATAACATTATTGAAATACACACACAATCACAAACACACACATAAACAAATATATAAAAATGACCCCTAAAAATACATGTTGATTAATAACAACACGAAATCTCGAGTTTAGAGATTATATTTTCACTATTTCCCTTCAATATACCTTTAAACTTCCTCTTAATGCATATCATCCAAAACCAAATACGAACACAAATATATATATTTTTATATATTAATATATATATATAGAAATAAATATCGCTTAGTTGCAGGAAGGCTTCTACCACATTTCCACCTTATAATACAGTGATTTTCCAATCCATATCGCTGAGGGAACATGTTTTACAAATGATTTTTGATCATCAATTTCATGTAATGGGTGTATATATATGTATACACTATTTTAAACTCAGGCGTTTATTTTTTAAGACATCTAATTATATAAAAATATTTTTTAACCATATATATGAGGAATTTTTATTTAATTATTTTCTTAAAAAATTATTTATATTTATCAATATAAAAATTCTGTAGGATATATAGATATATTTATATATAAAATAATAGATTTTTATATCATTTTATGGAACAAAATATTAGCATTTCATGTGTTTAATTTTATCCTACCTTCAAATAATAATATGTGTTCAAATCACATGCAGTGGTTTCAAAAAGATTTCAGTTATTATATAAACGTGTTATTTCACTTATAAAAACTATAAACCATATTTTATTTACTTTAAAATATCTTTTTATATAAGAGATAATTTTTTTTGAAATTTCTTTTCCATAACCCCTTATTGAGGGATTTTTATTTAATGTTTCATATAATATTATTTCAAAATTATATGACTGATTTATAATAAAAGTGTTATTATATATTTTTTTCAACTATTATTTTGTGTAGTTATTCTATGTGGATGGTTTATAACTTCATAACAATATTTTATTTATAAAATTTTGATTACTAGACATTAAATTTAAGATGGTTGTGTACATCCAATTTGAAAATACAATTTCTTTATTGAATGTGGAATTTAAAATGATACAATTTATCATTTTAAGATTTATTAAAGTAAAACATGGTTTTCAAACATATGATTTTATCCTTGAGATTATTATCATGACATATTTATGTCATTCATGAACATAGTTATGAATGTGCACAAATTGTATTATTAAAAATTCCATGCATGTATGCATAAGTATATGTATATATATATACAAAAATTCATTTCATTGTTTTAGAAAGTTAAAAAATAGTGAATACTATAAATGAAGCAAGATTATAATCTATTAAAAAGTTATTTCACTATAACTATGTAAACATGATAGGGAATTTTGGAGTATACTCATCCCTCCAGAATGGGTAGGCCCTATAATTATTCAATGTTTCATATGGCCCCATGGTTTTATTTTCTGATCCTGCATAAACTTCTCTAAAAAACATAAGCAGAATAACCATTAAGAATATATAATTCTTGTGATTCTATTTTTTCAAAATATCCAAAAATAGATATTCTGAATTTCTATAAGCATAATTATTGAATTTCATGGGAAAAAATTTTATTTAAACTTGTTAGAATCATTCGTCATAAAAAATTGAGTACATTATTTTAAAATTAATATTAGATTAACTGATTGGTTTATAAGTTAAAATCATCCTAAATTTTATTTTTAATACTGTATATTACGAATTAAGCAATTTTTCATCAATTAAAAATATATTTCAGATAATAATTTTAAATTTATCTTATAAATTATTGTTTCTATTATCATAATCATAATATTTTTTGACATTATAATATATATTTTTAGTATATATGTTTTTTACATTAGGTTGAAATTTTAAAAATATATGATTACATAAGTTAATGATATATTTTAATATTATTACATAAATTGTAATTCTTTTTAATAAAAAAATACAAGTGATTCATAAATTATTTAAAACAATATTTGATATTATATTCAATTTTATCTATATCCTTTTATTATATCTATGTGTATTTAAAATTAAGATAATTATGAATTTATAATTTAAAAAAATTATAATTTCAATTTAAAATGTTACTAATTTTTATTATTATAATTATAAACAATAAATTGTGTTGATAAGTAAACAATATACTATTTTTATATAGAGTGGTTTTATCCAGTAAGAATAATTAGTATTAAAATGAATATGTTAAAGGGGTTTAAAACATTTGGTTATATAATATTTTTATGTTTGATAAGTAATTAATAAAATTATATAACAAAAATCACTTTTATAAATAAATTAATTAGTAATGTTGTAATTAAAATTTTAATCAAAATGAAGATACAATAAAAAAATATAAGAATAGATATGTAATATTCATTTTACTTTTTTATTTTTTCAAAAAGTGTCCATCCATGAGAGCTTGTTCATCTATTCAACCCATTACAAGGAGATAACTCTACCCATAGGGAGGTCCATCACATTAAAATCATGAATGAAGTGTCCTTGATTCGAGGAAAGGGGAAACCGAGGTTAGATGAAAGAATTTTGGGCCTTTTACAAGCCTTATGAGATTACACATGGGTTTGGGCTACAAAATCTATGGTCTGAAGCCTGAGAGTAGTGTGTGATGTGTTGTTGGTGTCGACCCTGCTGTGCGCGTGAAGACTTTCTACCATGACTTTGGTATTAAGCTTCTCCACAATCAATCCAATTATCATTGTGGGATGAAGAGTTGTGATTTACATTCAGCTAAATTAATAATTCTTTATATGTCATGACTATTGGATCAAATCATTAATGGTTGTTTTATCCTCCCCTTGGTTTCATTCTTCCTACAATCCTCCAATGTCCCATAGATTTCCATCACACACTATCCCATCAACAAAATTGATGTCTTATTTTTTTAGTATAGTTTTCTCTTAACCCATCTCTGTCAAGTGTAAGTAAACGACATCATTAATTTCCAACACAAAAAACCTTACTCTGTTTTCATGACTTCATTGACCGTGACACTATAGTGTTTCATCTTAAAATACCTACATTGATCCTCAATATCAATGGGGAGCCGAGGCTTCTCATAGAAGCATGGTGACAACACATTAATGAGTAATATAATATATTTTGGAAACCTGAATTATTATTTTTGGTTAATGTTTTTGTGTAAACATGATAAAAAAGTATACATAGACACATCCCCTAAAACACCAATTTTATTATGAACTCATTGATACCTCATGTTTATAGAATATTTGTGCACTATGTTTCTTTCAATGGACATTCCATGTCCATATTAAATATTGTCATCCAAACCCACAACACACACACACACACATATATATTCATATAATTAAAAATCCCCTAGAAGTTGGAAGGCCCCTGCCACATTTCCTCCTTCCCCAACAATGATTTCCCAAAATATATTAGGGGGAAAATACCATTACCAAACCAGTTTTTTTTTCAATGTCAATTTAAGAGTTTTTGTATATGTATACAATATTTTCAAATCACAATTTTATTTATTTTATAACTTATAATTGTGTAAGGATTTTTTGTAATAATCTAATATATATAAGGGGTATTTTTTAAAAAATTCTAACTTTAAAAAAACTTTGAATTTAGTATGATATAAAAAATCAACTATTATTTTATAAATTTAAAGAAAAAAATGGATTATTTCATGTGTTAAAATTTGTCATTCATTAAAATAATTATTTTGGTGAAAATATTGAAGTTGGGATTCTTATATTCTTATTATATTATATTTAATATTTATTTTAAATATAATTTTTATAAACCATATTATTCTTTTTAAACATTTAATATCATATATGTCAATATTAGTAAAATTTATTTTCTTTTCCATAACCCATTATTAAGGGATTATAATTTTAGTTGTTGTATAATTGTTTTTGAAAATATTTGAATTATATTATTAGATAAGTTTTATTCTATATTTTTTAAAATCATTATTTTATGTAATGATTCTATGTGTGTTTTTATGCCTTCATTAAAATATTTTTTTTTGTAGAATTATTATTACTAAAAATTAAATTTTAGATTATGTGTGTGACTTTAAAATTAACATGTTAATACAATATTCAATATAGAATTTATTGTGGTATAATTGCTAATTTTATCTTATATTCATTTGAAAAGGGATTTCGAAACGATTATTCTATGCATGATCTTGTTATTAAGACATATGAATGTCATTCTTCAACATTCTAACAGACGTGCATAAATGATTCCATTGAAAATTTCATGCATGTATGTAAAATTATATATATTTACACACACACACACACAGATATATATATATATATATATATATATATATATTAAGAGCCATTATTTCTGAAGCTAAAAACTCAATTGAATAATATTAAAGGAGAAAGTTCAAAAAAATTATAACATTGTGCTAATTGAACTTTTTTAAACATGATAGGAAATTGGGGAGTAAACCCATCACTATAGAATTAGTAGGGCTAGATGGACTTCAATATATGACGATTCCCCATGTTTTTTATGAGCATGTATAAAATTTGGTAAACAATCACTTGATTATTTTATTAATAAAATTAATTTTTATCTATTTTAAAAGGAAATATATTTCGAAAGAGTGTTTTCAAAATTATTATTTCAAATCAATATGTATTTTTAATTATTTTTTATTTATAAAATATGTTTTGAAAATGGATATTTCCAAATTATCATTTGTATTGATGAATTTTTTAACATGTTTTCAATATATACATTTTGAAAAAAAAAGAAATTATAATTTATTAAAAGTATATATCAGTTATTTTTTTGATATATATATAAATTATTTAAAAAGGGTTCTCAAAAAGTATTTTCAAAATGGATTTTTACAGGATTTAAAAAAACGTTACTAGGAAATTATTCTGACCCGATGTTTTTAAAAAAAAATTATGATCACTTAAAATATTCAATGAGATTAGATTCAATTTAGAGCGGGCATGAGAGAATTAAAATATTTGTCCCTTTATATGTTATTTAAACTCTAATAATATTCATAAGTTTTCCATTTCCTCAAAATCCTTTTCTGGAATATATTTTTTATTGTAAAATGAACTGTATATTTTTTGTTTCTTTTATAAAAAATTATGAATCATTATTTTTTTATTGTATCCAAAAGCTAGGGTATTGTAGTGTTAAATTTTAGATGAAATGAATTGTTTATAAAACATTGCAGAATAGACAATGTTGTTCTCCGAAAAATAAAAGATATACGAGATTTAATTTGAGTATATAGCAAATTAAGGGACAATTTTAAATTATATAATTCTAGAGATTATAGTTTTTATAATTTTGAAAATGGGAATTGATAATTTCCATAATCACTATGAGTGAATTTAAAGAGTGTATTATTTTTCTAGTATAAGATCTTGATGATGGGAGAATGGAGAAGTAATATTAAATTAAGATCTCATGACTTATTTTCATTGATCAATCATATGATATCATTTGATTGTTCTCAAAAAATCATATATTTATATAGATTAATAACTATCATTCTTAATTTCCATATGATATTAGATGATAAATTTTTGAATGTTAGGAGGGTTGAGAATATGATATAGTTGATGATATACCCTACAATCAATTAAATTTTCCTAGAAGATAAGGGAAGTAATTAGTTATGGATCATGGTTTAAAAATAAATCTCAATCCATCATCACTAGATGGAATAAACTATTGTTTATGAATTTATTTTGAGATATTACCATAATCCATAAAATGGTATTATTCCTAGAGATGGTAACTATGACAATTGATATCAGTTTTTTTATAGATTTTTTTAGTAGAGAAGTTATCTGGTAGAGTTCATTGAAATAAGTTAATGTTTTATGGCTTCTTTAGATGTGTAAAAGTATGTGAGTTAAATAGACAATGATATTGTTGTTAACTTTGTATCTTGTTTACTAAATCATGTTTTGACTCACTAGGATTAGAGTATTTATTGAAGGTTCTTTGTTAGTTAGTAAGTCACAAAATAAAAACCCTGATTATATAGCTATGGTTGATAGAGAAAATAAATTGAACGACAAAATATTTCTAGGTCAAAAAATGGGTCTATTAAGTGGATAATTTGTTGGGATTTCATTAAATAGAGGGAACATAGTGTTTATTTTTATATCAAAGGATGATTTCGTAAACAAGGGTTAATAATGTAAACCATAGGAGTTAAATATATTGTTCCCACTAAATCATTCAAACAACTACATTTTATCACTAAGTATATTATTGATATAGAAGATGATGTGAAGTCACAATCATAATCAGTTTTGATAATTCATGTTCTATAAATATTTAAAAAATATAGCTAAAGTCTTATATACAAAATAAAATTAAAATAAAGTATTTTTTATAATTGAAAATTGGATCATGGGTTAGTGAAGTTCGTGTTTGTAACTACTGATCTATAGGTTTCAGACATCATGATGAAGTCCATACTAAAGAAAGCATTGAAATTAAATCAACTGGATCTTAGTGTCTATTTGAATCCTTACCCCTAAGTAGTGTATTTGTGGGATCCCCTCTCTCCTGGTATGGTGTCTTTTCCCTTATGTGGTGATAGGTTTTCTTTACCATGTTACAGACAATAATGAAGTGACCTTCATTCATAAAGTGGGAGAAGTATTTTTCATGAATTGATGGAGTTGATAAGGGATCAGAGAAATAGATGGAGTTTCATTAATCATAACGATTTAAAATTTTTTATTTATTACATAAGAGTTTCATAAATCATTATAATGTTGATGTTGTTAATCCATTGATGACTTATCATAAAAAATACATTTTCTATTTATGGGTAAAATTGATTGCAATGTGTTTTTGAATAAGTATTCATCACATGATCATTACACTATGAATAATTTAGCACTAATTTCCAAAAACAACTTGTATTTAATTTCATGATTTTTTTATTTCAATGATGTTTCATTAAGTGTTTTCTAGAATGATGTTATTCATTGATAAAAATTTTAGGAGTCTATTATTTTTCATATCAAAATTGACTCATGTGGTCTTATAGAATTTATTGAGTAAGTATATGAATTCTATTTGATGTCATAGTGAGTGAATGGTGGTTCCTATAAATGGTTAATGATTATATTTCAAAAAAACTATGTATTTTTATGTGTTTTCAAAAAAATCCAAAGGGGACATTCATTAGAAAACCCATCTTGATTATGTGTCAAACAAATTTGGTTGATGGGTTTGTTGATAAAGAATTCAGATGAAGTTAATCAGAAGGTGTTTATATGAGCTCAGAATTTCAACATGAATGGTGATGTAATTATTAAATGTTTTGAATTTTTTCCCAAACTAATTTGTAGTTCAATTTTGTTTTGGTAATGAAATTTTTTCTGTAATTTTGAGTATGTGGATCATGTGTTTATGATTGTAGATCACAAGGTTGATTACAACGACCACAATGTAATGAGTTCATTGAATCATGGAGGAAGCTGGTGGCTGGAAGATAATGAGGCTAAGAATATATACTGTGAGGTCCAGTATATAGTGATAAGGTATAAGTTGAATTTAAAGCTACAGGGTATAAGGGATACCACAGTTATGTAATGGAATAATGGTCTCATTTATATGGTTGAACTATGCTCATAGTTATATATAATAACATTGTACATGGTCATTTGATGGTGTATTTTGGTTATTGCGATGAAGTGTATGTCAACCATGAATTCAGTCCATGTAACTCTATGAAGAGTTAATTATGTGAGTTAGAGTGATGAGATTGAATATTTTTTAAGGGATGAAAAGTACATAATTTTTTTTCGGTTTCTAGTAAATTATTTACTCTGTAAAGCACCTCTAACAAATTCATTTGATATTGAAAATAAATTCGAGAAAATAATGATTATAGGAAATTATATAAGTCAAAATGTGTGGTTGAAAAGTAAAATCCATGGAGGGGAGTTTTCTGAGGTGATGCTACAAATTTCCATGTATTTTTTCATCGTGATTAATATGATGTTTGAGTTCATGAAAAGTTGATTTTTTTGGGGGGGTAGTATATACATATAATTTTCATGGATTTGATGGAGGAGTTTGGCTGGATACACTCAAAGACGTGAAGGAGGAGTAAGTAATTTTTGAGTGTTCAAGGGATTCTCACATAAGGAATTCTAGGAAGTAGATTTTTAGGTGAACAATATTCCACAAGGTTAGTTTTACAAAAGAGTAGGGGAGTTTATGGAAACTAAATGGAGTCCAAGATGAACAATAATCATGATTTCGGAGTAGGAAATGAGGATTGTTTCATGAAATGATGTTTGAAAAAGTGTTTATTCAATATCGTGGATGGAAAAAGATATTCATGGAACACTGAAAAATATGTAAACAAAACTTAAACAGATTCTGAATAATGGAATAATATTCTCAAAGAGTAGTGTAAAAACTATTTTTGAGAGAGCAATGAGTTATCAAGATTGAATATTTATTGAAGAGGTTTTATAATAAGAAATAATCAAATATTGTAAATGTATTGATCCTAGAAAGAAGTGAACATGGGAAGACAATTGTATCCACAAAACAAGTGTTGATTAGTGGATTATGGAACACCGACATAATGTCAATGGGTGCTCCATATATGTATCCCAATGCAAGTGAATGAAGTAAAATTATTGTGTATTATATAAATTGTTTTACATATATTCATTAGTAATAGTATATATATTTTTTGATTGAACAATCATTTAAATTACTTGTTTGATTAAATGATTATTACATCACCAATCAGATTATCATTTAACGAAAAACCTGTGTGTGGCCCTAAAAAAGGAGATGTCAATATCAACTAGGGTTGTGATAGATTATAGGTAAGTGGGTAACTGATATAAATGATTCATACAACGATTCACCCCATATTAGGGATGTATCTCACTAAATACCCCTATAGGGGAAACACATTAAAAGAGTAGTTCTGACATGTTATATATTCTTCTTATTGACTATATGTTGGTGCATACATTAAATGGTTAAATTTTTTTGTGATAATTTAATTGACATTATTTTGTCAAAAATATATTAGAAGTAAAATGTAGGGAATTTTTTTATATATTAATCACGTTCTATTTATGTCAAATTTTGGTGTTAGGATAAGATCGCAATTCCCAAAAACTATTTACTACATTCGTTATTATTTATTACTGGAATAATACAATACATGGTATATCATTTTCCATATCCCTTGAGTTGTGATTATTCATTTACATGGTATATCAATCTACCTAAATTTGACGATTTATGAGATCTGTATACCTTCATCTTGACAATGATACTAGGTTATTTTGATGAAAGTATATAAATCCATGTACCTTCCTAGTATAATTAGATACCATTTAATATTATAGATAATTTACATAAATACCTATAAATAATGTTTTTTAGTTTATTTACATATTCTCTTTCAATGTTTTTTTCTAAATGTACATTAGTTTATGAAAAGTAAGTAGCGTTAGTGTGGTCGCATCCTATTGAGTTACCATACTCATTCTTTGAACACTCACACTTAGTATGCTTAAAAATATAACTATACAAGATTTAGATGATGGGAAATAATTATATCATGAATTTTATTATCATATAGAACCTATATAATGGTAAAAGTAATTTATATTTTATATTGGGAATGTATGTCATGTAATTAGTGGATTTCCTGAAGGTTCATTTTGGGACTTTTCCCTTGGTAACATGGTATACCATTTGAGTGATAGTGCCATTGCAAATAGATGTTTATAGAACTATTTCATGTGAATAATGATGAATATGTTATGTTCATTAAAGGTTGGTGATTTAACGGGGTCTCTATTACATATATGGAAATCATGGAATACCGACAAAAGCAATGAGATTGTTGAGGGAAACATCCCACAATATATTGATTTCTAAAATAGAACCAATAAGTGTGGATGATTTGTTTCATAATGTAGAAATGATAAATTCCATGAAATATGGATTTGATCAAATCAAGAAGAAAAAATATAATGTAATTTTAATTAAAAAAATATTTTATTGGATGTTAATGGTGTTTAGTAAGTTGACAAATGAGAATGGAGAAGGGATGAAGAAAACGACCAGTATTGTATACTACCTGTATTATATGGTTTAATTAATATAATTTTATGAGCAATATAATTTTATTTATATACTAGATATAACAAATATTTTTCTTTGGGTCATATTTCTGAGACGATATCCGATTTTTAAAATTGATATCAAGTTGTATCTTCTCAATGATAAATTTGAAGTGAATATTTTCATTGATAAACATGATGTCTTTTTTACTTAAGGATAATGGATGATGTGGTAAAAGGTTAATTAATTTGTTTTAGGCGTTAATAAATTATATTAGAGAACTGTATTTAGTGTTTGGCTCATGGGTTTTGTAACTATAATTAAGAGTATAATGAGTGGAAATAACATTTACATCAAAGAAATATGGAAGGTATTTACCATATTTATTATTTATGTTAATGATATTATTTGTTTTTGAAATTTAGATGTTGAATCAATATAATTTTCAACTAAAATTATGTATATGTTTGATACATCAATTTGGAAAGAGACAATCATGAAAAATAGGTGGTTATATCCAAAATATGGGAAGCCAGTACTCACCTTAGAACGTTTTGTAATTTCATATATTGGACCATTTTTAATATTAACCAAATTTTTAAAGAACATATTTTTTTCCATATAGTTTTATGAAGCTCATGAAAAAATTAATTTTTAAAATTTTTATCCATTAATATAATATAATAAACATATATATAAGAAAATTATAATCTCATAAATCAATTTATCTTGACTAAAATTGTTGATTTGTTTTCTATTTGTGTTCCCAACATCAAATCTCATAACTTGATCATTTTCATCATTTTGGATAAATATTATATATAGATATATATATATATATATATATTATCCAAATTAGAAAACATTTATTTTCAATTTTACTATGGGATTTATAATACATTGTTGGGTTCAGCTATGAACCAAATGGACATTGGACGTTAGAACTGTATGATGCTGATTCAAACAAGCTTTCTCTAGTTTGACAGTATAATAAATAAAAATAATTTATCTAAAAAATAATCTATTGGGATAGAGTATATGGATATGGGTAAATCCGTTTTAATATAATCTATAATCAGATGGCATATTTTTTCATGTTTTAAAAAATTGGCCAAAATAATCTAGCCCATCTAAAAAAATATCTATTAATTTCATATGAATCAAACCAAACTGAGTTCATTTGTGATATATTGGATATATTACGTATATATTGGGACATTAAAATTTCAATTGAAGGATCATAATTGACTTTCTTAAAAATAGTATCTATGAGAACTGTTGAAAAAATTTAAGAAGGAAGATAAAAAATTATTTATTACTATGATTTTTATTGTTTTATATGTGGAGGAGTTTGTTCTAGTGAAGTTCGAAAATTTTAATTCTATTTTTACCTATTTGATATCTTCATTTCCAGAAGGTTTCTATTTAGGTATGTTATTTGAACGGTGTTAAATTTCACCAATATAATAATATTTAGTAGACACATAAAGGATTATAAGTTATATCATTATTTCTATATTCTATGTTTTAAATAATAAAGGTAAATTAATAATTCATCTCTCTAGTTAGGTTAATACTGTAGATACCCTAATCTTCATGTACATGGACATTACATTACATTTTCGGAATACTTAGTACATTACAAAAACACACACATAAGGATCGTAATAGTTTAGTGTCTTTGGAAACTCGGAATATAATCTTCTCATCGTGGTGAAAGATCTTCAACATCTACCATAACGATCTTCCCCTTTTTGTTTCCTTACCTAAAACCATTCTTTACATCCTAGGGAAAATAAAACATAAAAAGGGTGAGCTCAAATGCTCAGTAATGGAAAACATATATAACATAAAACAATCAATGAATATTTGGAAGCCAAAACTTGAACATGAAATTTAAACATCAAAATCTTGAGAAAAGACATAAATCATGGAAGTACGTAAGGCGTATATCATAATGGAACATCAACCTTGATAAAATAGGGAATAAACATGAAATTGTGGCAACCATTCACCACATGTCATGATTTCCATAGTAGCCAAGGCATTGCTGCCAGTACAATCTTAGTGGACAAAGTCCCTTTCTGAATCGAGTTCACTCCTTGTTTCAGTCCTGTAACACTGAACCCGATTAACTTACCATTCTAGCCATGTCTATCTCATGAGATATAAATCTTTACCAAATGCATTGGAGGGAGATATAGGTCCCACCCATATCATAATGAAATCATTCTTACTTATGCTACAAAATAAACATACATCATTCATAAAAACCCAATAAATAAAATGGGTTTCATAAACATCATCACATCATCACATAATCCATATAAAAGAAATGGATATTATTTCATAATAAGAAAAATGAAACCATTTATATCATAAAGACATTATACTTGAAACATACACATATGAAATAATGTCATCTTAGAGGGAAAATGGTTTTGACAAACCACTTGAAATGAATTCTTAAGGAAAATATCCTTTCTTCTTCAAAATCAATTTCTTTTCACAAAACGTCATGAAATTTTAAAAGAAAAAGATTTTTTTTAAAATACTCATGAAATCTTTTAGAGGAAGCATCATGAAAATAAGTCTTTATAAAACCGTAAAAATCCTTTCATGCCGTATACTTTAAAAAAAAATTATTCTCGTACTTTTGCCGGAAACGTCAAAAAGTACCTTGTAAAAGAATGATTCCATACATACCATGTAGTAAAAGAAAAAAATGGGTAAAAAGGACTTTAAACATACAGGAAAACACTTTTATAAAACATGGACATGGATGTTAACGATAACCCCAGTAAATACATACGAATAAGCAATCTCGGATAAAAATGAGATTTTCAAAATTATCCCTTACCTTATGTCTGATATGCTTCGTATGTATCCGAACCTCCTATATAATGATTTAAATAATTTCATTGACTTATTAGATAATAATACTCATTGTTATTATATTATATATGGTTCACTTATGACTTTATATTACCGGTTCTTTTGTAAATTCCATGTTAAAGAGCGTTTTGGGTAAAAGCGTTTCATATGTCGTCCGTGTTTTGACTTGTAATTATTCATATGATTACTTAGATCATGATTACTCAATTCTAGAGTATAAAACATGATTTATATATAATATATATTCAGAATATTCTTATATATAATAAATCAGTAAATGGAAAGAAATACACCGTTCATGGAGACGGTAGGCCGTACGTATGCATGAACGCTGTTTTTGTTTCCTTATTGAGTTGAATGGAATTAAGCAGATGAAATACATATATATACACATAAATACAATATCATTATTATTTCATATATTTAATGATTACTTATTATATATACTTTATAATTTTTCATGAATGGTTAACGTGGAGAATGAATCTCATCGAGTCGTGGAGACTGTAGTCCGTACGTACGCACGAGCGATGATATCGTTCTCATGATCAAGGAATTTTTTTGGAGTGTATGTATACTATTTAAGAATCAATATCAATTTAAATAATCATATATAGTTATTATTTACACCATTATACCCATCCAAGTAAGGTGGTGGTGGAAAATAGATTACACCACGACGTGGAGACGATATTCCGTATGTACGCACGCGCCATGATTTTGTTTTCCGTTGGATGGATAGATGGTGAAATAGGGTTTTTTCATACTTATAATAACATATCAGTATATTAGTGATACTGATGTTATTACTTCATAATGAAAAAACCTAAGAATAAGAAGTAGAAGAAGAAATAAAGTCGAAAGAATCAGTAACAGACATTACCTCTTCTTTGAAGCGCCTCTTTGAGTCCTCCTCTTAGGGCACTAAAATTGGTCTTTGAAGAAAACCAGGACCTCTATGATGTTTCTAGGGATGTGTAGAAGATAATTTGGCAGGTTTTGGCTGATATTTAATGCTCAATGTGGTGTGAGGAAGAGAGAGTGGAGGTGCCCTTTTATAAGGGAGGAGAGGGGCACCTTTGGAATAACTAAAAATATTATTTTATTATAAAGTCAAATTAGGTTTTTAATAACTCAAAATTGATATATTTAGAAGCTAAGGTGGGGATGGGTCTAAATCCTCTCATACAATATAATTTAGACAAGTTTATGTAACAATTTTAACCTTTTCATTTTGATTTAACTTTAAGTTAGATAATTTACCTTTTATCGTGTCTTCTTGTTTTCATAAACAATAAGGTTAATAAACATACTATATCAAGCCAAACGAACGCCAAGTTGTTTTATTAATATATATAACCTTATATAATTTATTTGGAAGATCCTTAGATTTTTAGGAATAAAATAACAATTAATAATATAGTATTTGTTTTAAAAACTATTTTATGTCAATTTTGACACTATTTGGTAATTGAATTTTGTGAAAATCATAACATAATGAATAGTTCTAAAAATTTAATTACATCAATACTAACATGTAATATTAACATATAAAATTATTTTAATTCATAAAAAGTCTCAAATTACATTTATTTGTGTATTTATAACATCAACTATGTCAATATTTCATTAATAAGATAATTACTTCATCATCACTGTATCATAAATAAATTAAATTACATTAATTCTAAAAATTACAAATAAAACACCATGATGTAGGAAATCGTTTTATATTTCTAATGAATATTTATAGTCGAATTTATCTAATGTATAACCTTATATTAAAAATGCATTAGTTATTAAACTTTGATTTTAACTATTTTAACCCTTCTTTAAATAAATTGATAATAAATGTCTTAATCTAATCCAAGTGGGCCCATATGGTAATATTTTATTCTTAAGGTTGTTTTTGGTCGAATTGCACTTATCCAATAGAATTAGGACATGTGTTAGGGTAATAAAAATATCATTTTTACCCTTAATTACCTTATTTACTTTTAACCGTGGTAAAAAAAGTAAAAAGGTACTATTCACCAAATATTATTTTCATCTCATTGAACCACATTTTAGTCATTGATATTAACCGTGTCAATATTATTTTCTAACTTCAACTCACAGAAGAGGTAAAATTAAGTATTATGAAAAATTCAGTTTTTTAACTACCACTTAGAGGTTTCACTATTCATAAAACAGTTGAATGTTTCCAGAAAAATACCAAAAATTAGGCGTAAGCTATATTTGATATTATGAATTCAAAAATTATGCTTATTTTACCAAATTCAAAACATATCAGTTACATTAACTAATTTAAAAATTAATTCTCGTCGTCCAAACAAATAGCGTGTTTTTAAAAGATAATAACTATCAAAAGATTGACTATTGTTTATGTCTGGTTTAAATGTGAAATTACATCCAATGAACAAAATATTATTAAATTGTAAAAATATATACTAAATATACTTTAAAACCACTTAAATTAATAATTTATCACTATTAATTATTTCAATTAAAAAAGATGTTTTTAGCTAAAATTTAGTAATTTTCACTATTCATCAGAATACGAAAGTTATCCAAAAAGTACCAAATTTTCACCCTAATCTAATTTTGATATTCTGAATCCAAAAATGAATTCCATTTTGAAAAATAAAATTTACCAAATTTCAAAAATTGGTTATTACAATTCATAACGGCTAGTTTTAATTATATTTTAATAGCATATCATTGTTTAGTGAAACTCGGTATTGCGTACTACACACGCTATCGAGGAAGGTCGAGATTGCGTGTAATGCAAGGAAAGTCAAGGATGTGTGTTGTGAAAGCTCCTTTTGGTGTAGCGTGCAACACAAGACATTAATGAAATTAAAAAGAATATTTTTCATAAAATCTCGGGGTGTTAAATTCTACCCCCCTTAAAATGAATTTCGCCCTCGAAATTCATCGGGGTTATAAATGGTTTACTACTCAAAAGTTTCATTAATATAAACCCACATTGTAAAAATGAATACCAAAACAAATATTTAAAAACAAAAGTATGAAACGTAACGGTTACCCAAATAAACTAATCACTGGGTTTCCACATAGGTGAAAATATGGATATGGAAGAGAAATCTAACCACCATGTTCTGATGGAGAGTGGTAGAGAACATGGCTATGGAAAAGCCAGAAATCACAAAGCCATAAATTTTTGACGATCTAAGGTACCATCTAAATCATCAGATATAAGAGCACTATGACAAAATTTTTGGTTTTCAAGATCATTTCTGTAAAGTTGATGAAATTGGAATTAGAAGAAATACTTTCGTGATTTTGGTATAGTCTCACCATTGGTCATTATTTGGACAATTTCCACCTCATCTCTTAAATAAATGAAGTTGAATTTTTCATTCGTGATGTGTTAGCAGAACATGTGATAGAATGATGGGTCATTCCATCTGTCTCAATCAAAAGGTTAGAAAAGTTATCAAAAAATACATAAGTCCATCTATAGTGAGATTAAACATATATGGTTCCTAAAATGGACTTATACTTCATATATCATTCTACTTAATATAATAAAACAAGTTTCTACTAAACATGGACTTTCTGTAGGCTAGTGGTAGGCGATAAAGGCAAGTCGCACATCAGTTGTGGGTTCGATTCCCACAGCCTTTTCCGACGTGATGGGTTGTCGCACGTCCTGCAGGTTGTCCTTTTTCTAAAACTACATTACTATAACATCCCATCAATAATATCTAAAAAAGTTTTATCCTTAAACAATACTAACTTATGTCAAACATAATCCATTCCCATCTTTAGGCTTTTTTAAAATACTTCGGTCCAAGATCATTGTATAAACAAAACAATTACTTGAATTGCCATCAACCAATCATGTGAATACCATCGTTTATCCCCCATATATCTTGTTGGCCAAATTCCAATCATGCATTCTCTTGAAAAATGAATACCCATTAAACCTTAGTGAAAACAGGATTGTTGTTAAATTTTAACACATTCCATATACCAAAATCCCAAAAATTCTATATACTCAAACCATAATATCACTTCGTCATTATATCAGTCATGAGCTCATTAATACAATATAACATCTCATTATCATCTAATCCCTTCATTATGCGCATATCATTTTCTTTGAAAAAATATCTGAATAACCTTTCATGGTTACTAGTACCAGTAATCTTAAACTTTCAAAACTTAAGGAAAGACAACAGTGTTACAATCCTTATATGTCTCTTTATTCCATAGTACCATGAGATTACTTATACAACATTACACTTGATAAACATGTAATCATTCTACTACCTTATTAAACCATTGACTGAGCTTCAACAATTCTTTCATCTCACATATCATTTGTAGTTTCTTCATCTTCATCAACATAAATACTACCCATATGACCATACTGATTCTCTTCATGAGACCTTCCCTGAGGGCACTGGTTTGCATACAACCCGTACATTCCACATTTAAAACATTTAACCATTTTTGATGTCATAGCAATACCATAATCCTCATACATGGTGTTAAATGAACCTTTTCCTTTGCACTTACTGGATTTGTGTCCCTCCTTTCCACAACCAAAGAATCTTCCAGTTCCTTTGAAACAATCTCCCTGATGACTCTTCCCACATGATTTAGATGAGGGAAATTGAACTTTCTTACCTCTATAATCATCATGAAACTCCATCTTTCTCTTATTATCTGAGTCTGGAAACTTACCAATGTTGCGATTATAGATCATATTATGAGATTTCTGATTAGGCATAATAATGACTTTTGGACGTACAAATCCCGTTTCATTTGGTATCTCATGAAGAATATAATTCCATGGTCTGTCATATCCTCCATTATCATGAATCTTCATGTTTCCAGCCATTTTCTAAAACCCAAAAAGAATAGTGTTAGAGGTAAAAATCATGCTATGGAAAACAACATAATAAAGGGGTAGTACCTTCAATATCTAACATCTTAGGTTAAAATCTTAGATTGTTATCGTAGTTCTAGAACTATATCATATACGTATACTTATCCATAGGTACATCCCTAGACATACCTTAGAAATATCTCTAGGGATATCACTAACGTTTTCGCATCCTTGTGTCCAATGGTTGACAAAACCTTTGCACTGATACCAACTGTAGAGACCCTAAGCTTGACATACATGGACATTGCATTACTTTTGAATAATACTTAGTACATTACAAAAACACACACACAAGGACCGTAATAGTTCAGTGTCTTTGGAAACTCGGAATATAATTTTCTAATCATGGTGAAAGATCTTCAACATCTCCCATAACAATCTTCCCCTTTTTGTTTCCTTACCTAAAACCATTCTTTACTTCCTGGGGAATATAAAACATAAAAAGTTTGAGCTCAAATTCTCATTAAGGGAAAACATAGATAACATAAAACAATCCATAAACATTTGGAAGCAAAAACGTGAACATGAAATTTAAACATCAAAATCTTGAGGAAAAACATAAATCGTGGAAGTACGTAAGGCATATATAATAATAGAACATCAACCATGATAAAATGGAGAATAAACCTGTAATTGTGGCAACCATTCAGCACATGTCATGATTTCCATAGTATCCAAGGCATTGCTTCCAAGACCATCTTAGTGGACAAAGTCCCTTTCTGAATCGAGTTCACTCCTCATTTCAGACTTGTAACGCTGAATTGGATTAACTTACCGTTCCATCCATGTCTATCTCATGAGATATAAACCATTACCCAATGCATATGAGATAGATATAGGTCCCACCCATCTCATAATGAAATCATTCATACTTGTGCCACAAAATAAACATACATCATTCATAAAAACCCAATAAATAAAATGGGTTTCATAAACATCATCCCATCATCACATAATCCATATAAAAGAAATGGATATCATTTCATAATAAGAAAACATAAACCATGTAAATCATAGAGACATTATACTTGAAACATACACATATGAAATAATGTCATCTTAGATGGAAAATGGTTTTGATAAAATAGTTGAAATAAATTTTTGAGGAAAATATCCATTCTTCTTCAAAATAAATTTCTTTTCACAAAACGTCATGAAATTTTAAAAGAAAAAATTTTGTTTAAAATATTCATGAAATCTTTTGGAGGAATATTCATGAAAATAAGTCTTTATAAAACCGTAAAAATCATTTCATGCCGTATGCATTAAAAAAACATTCTTCTCGTGCTTTTTCCGGAAAAGTCAAAAAGTACCTCGTAAAAGAAAGATTCCATACATACCATGTAGTAAAAGTCAAAAATGGGTAAAAAAGGACATTAAAGATACATGAAAACACTTTTATAAAACATGGACATGGATGATAACAATAGCCCCAGTAAATACTTATGAATAAATTATCTCGGATAAAAATGAGATTTGCCAAATTATCCCTTACCTTATGTACGATATGCTTTGTATGTATCTGATACTCCTGTATAAGGATTTAAATAAATTCATTGACTTATTCCAGAATCATACTCATTTTTATGATATTAAATATGGTTCACTTATGAAATTATATTACCCGTTTTTTTGTAAATTCCATGTTAAAGAGCGTTTTGGGTAAAATCGTTTCATTTGTCATCCATGTTTTGACTTGTAATTATTCGTATGATTACTTAGATCATGATTACTTAATTCCAGAATAAAAAACATGATTTATATATAATATATATTCAGAATATAAATATATATAATAAATTAGTAAATGGAAAGAAATACACCGTTCATGGAGACGGTAGGCCGTACGTACGCATGAACGTTGTTTTCGTATCCTTATTGAGTTGAATAGAATTAAGTAGATGACATACATATATATACACATAAATCCAGTATCATTATTATGTCATATATTTCATGATTACTTATTATATATATATATAATCATTCATGAATGGTTAACGTGGAAATGAATCTCATTGCATCGTGGAGATGGTAGTCCGTACGTACGCACGAGCGATGATATCATTCTCATGATCGTGGAATTGTATTGGAGTGTATGTATACTATTTCAGAATCAATAACACTTTACAATAATCATATATAGTTATTATGTACACCATTATACCCATCCAAGTAATGTGGTGGTGGAAAATAGATTAAAGCACGACGTGGAGACGGTATTCCGTACGTACGCACGCGCCGTGATTTTGTTTTCCGTAGGATGGATAGATGGTGAAATAGGGTTTTTTCATACTTATAATAACATATCATTATATTAGTGATACTGATGTTATTACTTCATAATGAAACAACCTAAGAAGAAGAAGTAGAAGTAGAAATAAAGTTGAAAGAATCAGTAACAGACATTACCTCTTCTTTGAAGCTCCTCTTTGAGTCCTCCTCTAAGGGCACTAAAATTTGTCTTTGAAGAAGACCAGGACCTCTATGATGTTTCTAGGGAATTGGAGAGGAGAATTTGGCAGGGTTTGGTCGAGCTTTAAGGCTCACAGTGGTGTGAGGTAGAGAGGGAGGAGGTGCCCTTTTATAAGGGAGGAGAGGGGCACCTTTGGAAAAACTAAAAATATTATTTTATTATAAAGTCCAATTTCGGTTTTTAATAGATCCAAATTGATATATTTCGAAGCTAAGGTGGGGATGGGTCAAAATACACTCTTCTTATATAATTTAGACAAGTATAGGTATCAATTTTAACATTATCATTTAGATTTAACTTTAAGTTAGATAATTTAACTTTTATTGTGTCTTCTTGTTTTCTTACAGTATAAAGTTAATAAACTTACTATATCAAGCCAAACGAATCCCAAGTTGTTTATTATTAATATATATAACCTTATATAAGTAATGTGGCCGAACCATAGATTTTTAGGAATAAAATAACAATTAATATTTTAGTATTTGTTTGGAAAACTATATTATGTCAATTTTGACACTATTTGGTAATTGATTTTTGTGAAAATTATAACAGAATGACTTGTTCACAATAATTTAATTAAATCAATACTAAAATGTCATATTAACATATAAAATTATTCTAATTCATAAAAAGTCTCAAATTACATTTATTTGGGTATATATAACAACAATTATGTCAACATTCCATTAATAAGATAATTACCGCATCACCATTGTATCATAAATAAATTAAATTATTTTAAGTCAAAAATTTACAAATAAAATATCATTCTGTAGGAAATCTTTTTAGATTTCTAAATAATATTTATAGTAGAATTTATCTTATGTATATCCTTATATTAAAAATTCATTAGTTATTAAACTTTGATTTTAACTATTTTAACCCTTCTTTAAATAAATTGATAATAAATGTCCTAATCTAATCCATGTGGGCCTAAATGGTCATATTATATTCCTAAGGTTGTTTTTGGTCGAATTACACTTATACAATAGAATTAGGCCATGTGTTAGTGTAATAATAATATCATTTATACCCTTAATTACCCTATTTTATTTTAACCGTGGTAAAAAAAAGTAAAAAGTTACTATTCAACAAAAATTATTTTCATCTCATTGAACAACATTTTAGTCCTTGATATTAATTGTGTATCTCGGATTTTCAAAATTCCACTAACAGAAGCGGTTAAATTATGTTTTATGAAAAATTCAGTTTTTTTAACTACCACTTAGTAGTTTCACTATTTATCAAAAAAATGAATGTTTCTAGAAAATTACCAAAAATTAGGCCTAAGATATATTAGATATTATGAATTCATAAATGATGTTTATTTTACCAAATTTAATACATATCATTTACATTAAGTAATTTAAAAATTAATTCCCGTCGTCCAAACAAATAGCGTGTTTTTAAAAGATAATAACTATCAAAAGATTGACACTTGTTTATTATAGGTTTAAATGTGAAATTACATCCAATTAACAACATTGTATTAAATTGTAAAAATATATTCTAAATATACTTTAAAACCACTCAAATTAATAATTTATCACTATTAATTATTTTGATTAAAAAATTTGTTTTTAATAAAAATTTAGTAATTTTCACTATTCATCAGAATATGAAAGTTATCCGAAAAGTACCAAAATTTCACCCTTAGGTAATTTCTATATTCCGAATCCAAAAATTAAGTCCATTTTGAAAAATTAAATTTCCAAAATTTCAAAAAGTGGTTATTACTATTCATAACGGCTAGTTTTAATAACATTTTAATAGCATATCATTGTTTAGTTAAACTCACTATTGCGTACAACACACGCTATCGAGGAAGGTCGCGATTGCGTGTAATACAAAGGCAAGTCAAGGATGTGTATTGTGCATGATACTTTTGGTGTAGCGTACAACACAAGACATTAATGAAATTAAAAAAGAATATTTATCATAAAATCTCGGGGTGTTACAAATACAAATTATGATTTGAATGTTAATAATAATAATTCCACGTTTAGTTGAGTTTTTTAGGGACAATGGTGTGTTACATTACTAAAAAAGAAGAAAAATTATATTACCCTATTCACAGCAAGACAAATATATTTTATTACCACCCAATAAAAAAATAAACAAATATTTATAATGATATAATTCGAATGTAAAAGAAAATAATTGAAGAACCCATTTTTAGTGTGTTGTGATAATCAAAATTATATAAATCTTATAAGAAATAGAGATTATAATTTTTTTCTACTGCATTAATATCATGTACTATTGTATCAAAGTTAAGGTTGAATAAAATTTTAAAAATATATATAATATTTCATAAATAATTACTGGGAATAAATATATTTATCAAATCACTCACTAATGATACATTTTAGAAATTGATAATAATGTTGATAATATGACACGTACATTCTAAATTAAATGCCATATAATTTAATCCCATAATTTTCATGTTCGTTGGATATCGTTTTCATGGGTGGGATAAAAATATAAATCTATATATATAATCATAATGATATATAAATTTATTATTTAAGGTGGGTGTATATATTTAGGGGGAGTTTTTCATGGGGGTATGATTTGGAGTTCGGTTTAAAGAAGTGGTGTGTTTGTGATATTGTGATTTTAGAATGTGTTTAGAAATTGTAAATTATGTGAATTATTATATATTATTATTATATTATTCATGAATTAGTTTTCAAATTTTTTTGAAAAATGATATTATGAAGTTGATTGGAGAAGATATGTGAAAGGAGTTTTTTATGTTGTAAATGTGGGTTACCCATGTAGAAAACAGTATCATTATTTTTATGATTGTTTTTGTATTAAATTAAATTATAAAACATGGATAATAATGATTAAAAAGTTATTTATTTATATTATATATTTGTAAATTATATTAGATGTTTAAAAAAAATAAAAAACACATTTTTTTTTAGAATGGACATGTGTTTGAGTGTTTGACAGTTCCCAAAAGAATAGTTGATTTAAAAAGATTCATAAATAAGAGGTGAAGTTAAATTCATTTAATCTGTTTATGTTTTATAATATTTTAAAAACATTATTCACATTTAGATATAGTTGAATTATATTATTTTACATATAAACAAGTTTATTCAGATGTTTACATGTCATTAAAATAATCTCTAAGTTGATATGTAGATTTTAGTACTTCTTTATATAAGAGACACAAATTACTTCAAGGTATAATAATGATATTTTCATTGTTTCGTACTTCAAAAAAATGGTGATTATTGGTCTTAAAGTGATAAAATACAATATTCAACTTTTCATGATGACTTTTATGAAATCCCTTCATTCTATGAGGAATAATTATTACACCATTGATTGTGATGTGTCCTCATGGTCTTGGGAATATGATGAATAATTGGGGTTTAATGAACCATGTCTGTGAATGTATACTCATGGTTTCTTATATAAATAACTTTTAAATCAGTTACATGGTGATTAAAAATGGGGATGTAGTCCTAATATTTTCTTTAGAGAAAAATAGGTTATTCACTAAGTCATGGGTAATCTATCAGGGTCACAATTTGAGAGTAATGTTATCACAGTTCATTCAACCACATGATAAAGGACATTATGCTTCTCTTCTAAAGAAAACCCAAATGTGACTATGTATTAATAAATTATAAGAAAATATGGTACTCGAGATGTTTCAAAATGGTTTAATTAAGTTTAATTGATTATAAAACGGTAACACCTCACCGTTCCATGGTCTATGAAACAATCTAGAATCAAATTGTTTTTGTTGATATTAATGTTTTATTGGATTATGGACTTCACCATCTTGACCCGTTACATATAAGAATTCCATCAAGGGTGTTGAAGAGGTGTATATTAATCCAATGCTCATATTAAAATGGTTAATAAAAAATTAAATTTGGTTTTTTTTTAAATAAAAAATTTAATAAAAGAGGGAAATGTGAGTATTGATGAAGTGTGTTCTAGTATTGGTACAATTTTGATATATATGATTTGATGAAGAGAAAAACAAGTATAATTTCAACTATTTATGACAATAGTTTCTTATAGAAGTTATCTGAAATAATGAATATCAATAGCATGTTTTGAAGAGAAATTTAATATAGTGTTTTTGCATTGAGTTTTTAGGATTATTCTAATTATTTATTGATCATATGATCATATATACTACAACACATCTTATATAACTAAATATGAATATTTTATATAGTATATAAGATGTTCTAAATAGGAAAATTTTAGATTTTTAGTGATTCTAGTGAAGATGATTTGGTGAAACTCTTTTGAAAGAACTTTTAGAGATTCCTATTAATAATTAAAGATCCCTATTATCATTTTCCAAATATTTATCTTGATTTTTATACGGACACAAAATTATTTTTATTATATATATATATATATATATATATATAAAGTTTTTAAGTTCAAACTGTACTTATGGAATTCAAGTCTATAATTCTATTTAATTTTTTCACATTGGATGCTACTAAGTCATTCCACATATGTTGCTATTCATTTTGAATTGTACACCTTCTAATTTTTTATTCATATTTGGTATGTTATTGTGAAGATGAATTAATTGAAGTAAATTTGATAACATCAAAATGGACTGTTATTAAAGATGTGTGTTTGACTTAAATTTTATTTCCTTATCATAACTAGTGATGAAGTATAAACAATGAATATATGTAAAATATTTTTATTCACCCTTTAACCCACTGCCTATCAATGAACAATTAGTGTGGGACTTCTCAACTATTTTTGGTTGTGTATTATTTGGTGTTATACTATTCAACCAATATTCAATGTCTCATGTTAAAATGGTGTTATGAAAAAATATAGTTTATTCTCTAATGATTATTAAACACAAATGTTTTCCCATAAAAAATTAATCATTTTGGATATTGTGAATAATGAAAAAACCAATTTTAATTCATGTGTATGCTAATTATCATCAATTGGTGTTAGTTTCGAAGACATATTCTCAATAACCTTATTTTATTAAATTTTAACACATCTCAATCCTAAACCTAATGAATTATAACAACCTTTAAAACAAAATCCATTTTTCATGGTGAATCAAAACAAGAGTGAAATAAAGTTTCATTTTTTACAACTCAAATAATTTATAACACATCAAATTCCATAAAAATTATTATTCCTTTTTTAATTCATGGCTATAATTAGTGAAGCTAAATTTGAAAATATTTAATTGTTTATTGGTAATATTAATCCATTAATAAAAAATATATATCTCAAATATGGTTCTATATATCTCTATATACATCACTATCGTAACCTTTTTGGGATCAACCAAAATTCAGTTATTAGAAAAAACATGTACCAAAAACATTATTTCTAGATTTTAGAAGTTGTATTTATTGTTTTTAGTGTAAAACTTAGTATCATATGAAATCTATATAATATTTTCTCGGTTTCCCTCCATGATATTATTCCTAATTTAAAAAAATAAGGATTTCTTCTTAAAATCCATGATAAATGAATCAAAACTCATTTGTAAAATTCATTTCATTTATTACGTAAAAATAAAAAGTTTATTGGAAACTCTAATGGAAATTAAAAACATAAATAAGAAACATGAAAAATAATATTTAAAATTTCATATCAATATTGTAAATCCTTTTATTGAACATCCTCTTACTTTACCATTAATTTATGATACCCATACTAAAGGTAAATCATTAACAACCAAAATGCATTATTCACCTACTCAAACATATAATGAATTAATGGTACTGATTTATTTCACCATTACATGGTTTATATTTCAATACATAATAAAAATCCATGGACAGCCATTAACTTTCTTAGAAAATATATCCAATGATTCCAAATAAGAGACACTATTATTTAAATGATCTAATTATTCTCAATATCATCCAATTACACATTTATTTTATACATACTACATTGTTTATATGATATAATTTAGAAACCAAATGGCTCTAATTCCTAGTTTATGTTAAATAAAATATTCAATGCCCTATGTTAGGTCTAATCCTATGAAATCCACTCAGAAAATGTATGGATACAAATATAATAGTATTTAATGTAAATGGTTTAACATTAACTTCTATTGATCCAAGTACAAGGCCCCAAAAATGTCATGATTTTTACCCAACGCTCCATTCCATTTTCCCCCTTATGATGGTATGAATATCCCTCTCCCCCAAGAAAATGTGGATAGTCCAGTCCAGTGATAAAATTATAACCCATTATCTATAATTATTTATTTATGATTTGAATATAATTAAATGTCTCATCCCAATATTTAGTTATTTTTTTCATTTAAAAAACGAAATAATCAAACAATATGCCCACATTTGAATTCATAATTGATAAAATCATCCACATAAATCCTTGATCAATTCTCTTATCAAGCATATTGTCTATTCTCATTTAATATAGAGTAAAATATATATACTAAGACAATTAATCAATAAATTATAAAAAATAATAATGAATTTTATGGTACATTTACTCCAAGTCACCACATACAGGGATGAGGATAACTTGTTCATATTTCCAAACAATTGATATATCATAATGGATTTAAAGTTTGGTATCTTTCTTCCTATTTATCAAACACTAAATGGAATCCATGTATTATTCTCTAAAAAAATGCTTTAAGTTTAATGTGGACATATTAAGGTGTTTTAATAATGATTATTCCCATGAATCATATTTCCAAGTGTTGTAGGTGGATATTTTCTAGATGGAATCCATTTAAAAAATAAATATGTCAATTAAAATTCTGTTCTAATTTCCCAAAAAAATTTAAAACAAGGATGTATTGGAGAAATAATTGAATAAATGATAATCAAAATACATGATTGGTGTAGGGGGATTAGAAGATGATATAAATTAATTCTTTCATAAGGGGAAAAAATTATACATAAAATTACCTTGAATCTATACAATGATTCTCACATTGTGAGTCTTACAATACTACGTCCCATGTCATTTCCCACTTCTACGTCATTCTTGTAGGTCATGTAAATAGATATAAGTAGAGTTAAACTTGGTAGAGAAATATGAGTCCATATTTTCATACATTAATTATTTTATCAATATCCCATATTAATGCATACTGGAAAAGCTACTGTATCAGAAAGTTATTTTATAGGAAATTAAAAAAATCAATCTTGTTAATTCCACATACCTGGATGGATTTTTGGGATTCTTATATATAGAATTTTGGGATATGGTAAAATATAATTTCATTAGTTTTATCTATGATATTTTCAAAGGAGTGGTTCTTCCTAGAGTTTTCTCTAGCACAATCCTTGTCTTTATTCCAAAGGCAAGAAATCCAAATGGGTTTTTTCAGTTTAAAAATTTATGTTTATGAAAATTTTAATATAATATCCTCACCCATTCTCTCAAAAATGATTATAAATAAATTGTGTCCACAATTTTTAGAGTAACATCGTCATTTCCTCAAAGATAAGATCATCCAAGAGGATATTGGTATTATTAAATGACCAACGATTTTGATAGGTGGGTGCATGATTCCAATATTATAATAAAAATTTATATGTATAGGGCCAATGAGAAGAAGAAAAGAATCATAATCCATAATTTCCTAAGGCATTGTGGTTTCATTGAGTGGTTTTGTGACATTTTTTCTAGTTGATATGCTTTTCCAAAGTTAACCATCTCTCTAAAGGGAATGTGCTTTGGATTCATCACGTTCATCTAGGACATCTAAAAAGTAAACCCTATTTCACTGAGTCTCATCATCATTTCTAAAAATTTACTCATCATAAACATGAAATTAATCATTTCCAATAGCATGGTGGATCTATATATTGTGAAGTATGTATTTAAATGACCTTCAAATCTCTTTTTGTGCAGATGAAAAATTTTTATTCATCAATGGTAGTGGTAGATCTATTCTCAGCCTCAATAGGTTTATTAATGTATACTATTAAAAGAGTGTTCAATTCATGATCATAGATAAAATAAATGTCTTCATCTAAAAAAATTACATGATAAGTTAACACATGCTCATCAAGGAGAATCTAGTCATCTACAAAAGGCAATTCCCAATGGATTATCTCGATACATCTCTTTCCAATGAATGGATCTGAATAAACCAATTCAATAAAATTATACAAAATATCACCATAGGGATATGAAATTAAGAAAAAACTATATTCTTATGGTATATCAATAATTTAAGTAGTATTTTGTCTTATATCCTAATTCACATCATATTAGGTAGCATGATTGTAATGAATAATATCTACAATATTTAACATGAACTAAAATCATTAATTTGGGATTCTAATAATGATGGGAGGAATCATTGGTCAAATTAGGATATGTTAGACAAAACTATTAGTGAGAGTGGAATTAACATTAAAATATCTATGAAAACATTACGTGCTAATAGGATAATCATTCTTTGAGGTAGTCTCAAGGATATTTCTTTGGGATATGTTAATCAGTAAAAACATTAAACTTCTTTAGTTATTTGGTTGGATGGGTATTTAGGATCCAATATGTGGTGTGGAATACATGATATTATTATAGTTATTTATGAATACTCTTTATATATTATTGGAAGAGGACACATATTGTTCTATATACTGAAAACAAGGATTACCTTCCTATCTTCTTCATAAGATGCCATGTTTTAGACTATAATATTAGTATTTCCTCTAACATTCACACAATCATGTATTTATTTCACAATTATGATAAAAAAATCATATTACATAATTAGTTTGGATAATGATCCTGATGAACACATCTTTAAATAATCACTCTTTAGATCCTTGATTGTTTCCTTATTTATGGATTTTATTCATTCTATGCAAATCCATGTTCACCTATGAAGTAAACATTGAGCTGGAAAAATACCAACAAACATAATTTTCTACATTAGTTCCTTAGAAATTAAGTAATACCTATAGACAATAATATCCAAATAAAATTAATTAACCTCACATATAAATACCTATTATTCATCAGTACTTGATCCAAATTTGAGTTCAATTTTTCTGTATAAGGGGATTGAGATCATTTAATTTGACTCACTCTTGTGGGGATTCATGGTGGATTAAACTATGTAAATAATTTCTTCATGAGATATTTCTGTTGATATAAATGGCCTATAATGAATGAAAAATTTATGTGAATTCAATTTGTGATGGGTTCTTCAGTGCTCTTGGAAACCTTGAACACTACACAACACCAAATAATATCTCCCAACATCGAGTACCTTAAATCTAGGATTCCAGAGTGGGTCCCCTCTAATAGAAATATTAACAATGATTATGATATTATTGGTGTAGTTAAAATATTTATTTCCAATGGTGTTAATGTGATCCTAATCAACAAACCACGAATTATAGGATCTTTGTTTCATAGGGAGGCCTCTAAAATAGAGACTCGAACTCAATAATAATTAACATTGTATCTGAGGAATTGTGTGTGTAGGGGTATTGTTTTAGTATATAGACAAATATACGATTGCTTCTTTATTGAACATAATTTTGGTGGTTTCATCATTCCAATAAAATATCATAACATGATCAATAGTTTTATTATTTATGGTTTAAATAACAATTTTCATTCCACTTTCCAATTTGACTAATCCTTATATGTCAATTATCACTTAAAAATCCTCCCAAGTCATTGGAGTATCATATATACCATTATAAAGTGTCAAAATATTATTTATTTAGAAGCTAAATTCATATATAGTTTGTGATAAATGAATAAAATTGTTAATATTCCTTCCCCAAAATGTGTTCAAGCAATAGGTATAATAGTTTTTTTTATTTTAGGGCCATTAAAAATGGTTTTATTAATATCATTGAAGGGGGATCCCTTGGTCTTGACCAATTTAGTACCCAGTAGCTCATCTCATCCACCTTCTCCCCCTCTATTGTATTTATATATAATAATTATAATTCAATTTTTAGTCGAATGTGATGATACAATATCATATAATACATAAAATAATTATAAAAAGAACTCATAATGGTACCTATCACCATAGAATATCGTTTATCAATATCATGCACAACTGATTTCTTCTCAATACCAAAGATCATATTTTCACTCATATGATATATTGAAATCTATTATTGGAGAGACCTTAAACCTCTTTAATTAGTCCTCTACTTATTTGTTTTAATTCACTAAGCAGTATTTTTTATCCCTATTTTTATTTTGATGTTCCACCACTACCTATTCATAAGAACAAGATACAAAATCAATTAATATGTTTCACTGTTCTCGGCTAGAAACATGTGTTAGTGGAATTCAAACACATAAAATTTGAGTATCCCACATCTTATCACCATAAGTGCTATAATTAACTATTTTATATTAGAATAATAACTATTATTCTCAGATTATTTTCCATGAAATTTTTTCCATTTACTCTTACGTATTACTCCATCCACATGAATAAGAATGAATGTATCCTCCTTCAAAATATCAATTTTATTCACCTCTTTATTAACATTAATTATAACCATAAATATATTTATTGTTATTTTTAATAGAATAACCCTTGATTGAATATATGATATCAAAAACATTTAAAACCTCTATAAATTGAAATTTTCATTATTGATAGATTCCAATATATATATCATGATACCAATAAATTTTAATATATTTTTATTTATAGATCGTTTACCATATAAATAATCCATTTAATCCTGATATCATTCCCACTTGAAATATTATGTGTAGTATTTATCCTCTCAAATCATTTATAAACCCATCAATCCAATATATTTATCTCCCCCTACAACCTCAATCGATTCCAAATAATTTATAACTATTATAATAACATAACTAAACAATATAGACATTTCATCCATAATCCAACAATAATAAATCATCTCCTTTTATGAAAAATATTAACCTATAGTAATTTCCTAAAAATTATGCATAATGTAAGAGAGCATCAATGGAGTGATCATATAAATCACATAATATATAATATATAAAAAAATGATAACATAAATAAAATAAGGGTCTGCGGATTCACCCTGTATCATTTCCCACACACATATATAAATCCTATAATCATAAACAGATCAATGGAATCTTAAAGTTACTAATATCCATAACCATTAAGTTCACACACCCACATAAGTGTACATGCAGTGATTGAGTAATATACTTTTTAGGTCACCACCAATGATGTTTCCAAATATATCAACATATAATAGTTCGTAAATAATTATATGTGGTTGAAAAAAACTATACACTTATCACATCATCGATTTTTGAATTATCTTCGAGGAGTGTGACTATACCTGCATAGCCAATACTGGTGAAAATTTGGAACATATCATCAGAAGGTTGAATGAATACATATATACCCATAGTATATTAACCAGTCTAGGACACTGGTTTGCATGAATGATATTATAACAAACCTTAAATATTAAACAAAATCTATTGTCTTTAAATAGACCATGATTACATCAAGAATATTGGATAATTGTTTATCATTCGCATAACAATTAAATAAACACACAAATAGGTTACTAGTTAGGTCTTCTTACACCAATCCAATAACCACATAAATGAAATAATTGGTCAGCATCCGCAACCCATGTAAGTATTATACAAATAGGACAAAACATTAGCATTCACATACCCATCCCATTACTAAAAAAACTTCTAATGACACAAATCACTAATATTGTATAACATGAAACCAAAATTAACTCACTAAGAAACCTAATCCCTTTGTATAATAAACCTATAGAGGGCCATTTAATTCCATGCACCCATTAGTATGACTACGAATCCACAGCCACACCCATTTTACAAAACTTATGGAATATACACCCTAACAACCTAAAAACAAAAAATTAAATATAATCACTACAATATTAAACAAAAAATATATATTCCCATTTTCAATGGAATCTCAGGGATACTGTTAATGGTATTCCTATATAACAAATAATAAGGATTCTCCTCATGGGTTACAATTATATAGTCTATAATCACTTTCTCAAAGAAACATGGTCATCTATAATCATGTATTGTAATCATAAATATTTGAGTATATATCATTAGAAATATATATATTTATCAAAAAATCAACAGAAAAAAAAAATCAATTGTGATCCCTTTCAGTTTCATTCTCCCTCATCGATGAACACCCACAGATCACATTATTTAATAAACCAATATAAAAAATTGAAATTCAAGGCACCACCCACATTGATGTAAAATAATATTTATGATATGTTTTAATTGGATGAATCAATATCAATCAATAGAAATACATGATGTTAAATAAAAACTCAATTTTAAGGATTTTTAATTGTGTGAGACAAAATATCCTAAGATAAAAAATAAAATAAGGTCACATGGGAGTAGCATATAAAACGTGAAATCAATATAAGAGATGAAAAATAGTTTTTTAAATAATTAAATGGTGTAATTTAACAATATTAAAGAGAATAAAAGGAGGATATAGGGGATGAAACATGTCTTCATGAAAAATAATGAATTGTTTTAAAAGAAAAAATCATAAATAAATTTACCAAAACAACCTTTACTAAAATGGGGTTCTAGTGTCCTACTATAAATATTGTGTATTCCACTAAACTCTTGGTGGGCCATTAGAGACATAAAAAACAAACTTTTACCCTTAGTGGTAGGGTAGACCACACTTCATAAGGCATCGGGTGTCTGGTATCCTCCTAACGAGATTCTAGTGGTAATTATCTCCTTAGGAAGATTTCCACCACCTCACCCATTCTCTCATTATTAAATATTGAGCCTACTCTACCCAGTTAAAAATTAAAAAGGGGATTATGTACACATTAAATCACTGAAAATAAACTTAATTCATACATTGATGTAAATGGATGGATACAAAATACCCCCCATACAGCTTCCCATCCCTGATATCCTTCATCGAACCTCACTAATGAAATTATATAGATCATAGAGTCACATACCTTTAATAATATCACAAGTATACTTCTTAAAACATACATTATACCAAAATAAGCATTCTAAGGGTGAATTTTCCCATGAAATGTCTTCTTACATTGATTTAATATACACATGGATCATTACCCAAAGGAAAAATCTGCATCCCACACTATATCATCTATATTGATAACATTATAGGATTCGAAATGTTATATCTAATTGATGTATGGAATTAATTTTTCATCACAATATATCTCTATAATAATGTCAGTTAATACACCACTATCTCAATGAACTGAATAATATTTAAAGGAAATATTAACTCTTTTATTAATTTTTCATGAATTAATAAATTCTAGGTTCTCAACTGGGGGTATAATATAAAGAATACCTATTCACTCACCCCTTACTTAAGAGGTTGATTTATGTAATATAAATAAAATGACTACTAATTTTATCTTTTTTTAAAACAACATTCAAGTTAAAAAATTTATGGATATATTTTATATGAGACTCAATACAACATGAAATGATTCTTTTTTCGACCTGATATCCCCTTATACAAACCAAAATATGGAGGAGGGGTGAAATTTTTGTGACATTAAATTAACTATTATCTCATGCTTAAAAATAGATTATCTTTTTCTTTTAAAAGCCCCCTTGATTTTTTCACAATGATCACAAACAAGTAAATCCAAATGGATAAATATAAAATGAGCATGTAAAAAATATTTTTTTACTAGGTTTGCGTGTACTGGTTTATATATAGGTATACAATTTCAATGATATATTTATGTGTCTAATAATCACTACCTCCCATTTTTGTGATTGAAATCATTTCGATAGGATCATGACCAGTATAATTCCAATAATCTCTATCTCCCATCAACTCAATAAATTTTAAGAGGGTCACATAATGAGATGGTAATATCTCACATGTCAAACTATAGAAGATAATAATAAATGATATAAAACCGAATAACAAATGATCTTCTTATTTTAAATGTAATCATCACTTCTATATCTATATATGTATAATATATAAATTCTCACTTAAAAACCTAACGATATTTGAAATTTCTTCTATTTACAAAAAATTATTAAATTTATGATATTTAATTAAATCCACACCTGACTATCTTATATATTCTTTATAACAACCTCTTTTAATTCCCTATTTGTTTCTCTTACAAATTAGATATTTAGTACTTCCATACACTTAACCATTGAGATTTCAAATCAAATGTAAAATTATCAGATACTATGAAATTTTTATTCTTTAAATCATTCTATTAAATTATTTCTTGGTATATAGCCACCATAGACATTCATTTTGGTAGTTAATTGTAATCATAAAGGCAACAAACAATTTTTGTGAGGGCCAATTTATTAATTCTATATGAAATCTCCTGATTTTAAAATATGATGTGCCATGATACATTACACCACAATCAATTGTTGTATCTATTAGTTTTCTCTAATTACAAGTTGAATTACAGAATGATTATACATTTCATGGTGAAATTTTAATTTATTTTGATAGACAACATTGAGAGAGACTTTTATAAACTAATCAAAATGGTACAATATCATCAATCATGAAAAAAATAATGTATTGCCGTGTAATTTAATTCCAGATATGAAATTTATTAGGGTATGATATATACCATCCTGGTTAATTGATCCATAAATTATTTTTCTATTATGGAAAATTTCAAAAAAATTGATCTCACACAAATATATTATTATATGAACCATTCATTACAATATGAATGACTCTTACCAAACATAAAAAATTTATATATTAATCTATCATTAAAACTGTGTTAATTTTACATGATTAATATGTGGTGTGATTAAATTTTTTTTACGAATCCATCATAAGATACATAGGAAAATAATATATTAATATGATATGTATCCAAGATTACCTATTTATTATGACGTAGTCATTAATTCATTGCATAATACCTATGATTGAATCATTCTTTCTTTATGAAAACTCACATCATTCTCTAGAATTCCAGTGACTACACACCATAAAAATCATAAAAAATAGCTCTTATTGAATTTAATTGAAAAAATATCAAACATAAAAACATACTACAATCCAATTGAAAAGAAATTAAATATTTATTCATTTTGTATCAATATTTTCATCTATTTTTTCATCCACACATTTATACACCCATATTAAATACTTGTTCTATAGACGTACCCCCAATCGTTATGAAACTCTACATATAGCCATTTTACCACTCTGCTATTAATATTTTAAGGATTTATAATTTTTAAAATATTATCACATTCACGCGTTTAAAAAATAATCCATAGGATATAATTAATAAAACATCTATTAAATTTTATTCCAAGTCTATGTGAATTAATTCTATTTATAAAAATATATATTATATTGTTTCTTATATATTTTTCATATTTTAATACAAACCATAATTATTCATATAATTTCCCATGTATTTTGAATCCATTACTCAGCTTACACTCATCAAAACATAAATTAAAAAATAATGAAACAATATCCATGTAAATAATTATGTATAACAGTGAGGGGATATTTTTTAACATATCTAGTTTAAATAATATGGTAGTACTATAAGGTTTAATCTATTCTTATCAAAAAAATTATAACTAATGATTTTCTAAATATATCCTTCACATGTTGATGAATCCAAAAATACTCTTATAACATAATATATGGTTCCCTCTTCTACATTATAAATTTGGAATCTACAGTGAAATTTTTTTAATAGTGTTTTACCAAGTTCATTATTTACTCTATGAATTTATCTTAGTCACATTAAATAAATATCAGTTATCAAACTACTTCTCTGTGAGAGTATAATTACATCAACATTCACATTGACTATGTATAAAAATTTTCAAATAAAATATTTTTTTATATTTTATTTCAAGGATAAACTAGTATACTTCCCTCATAGAATTGAAAAAAGAATATTTTGACAAAGAAAAATATTCCACTTGTGTATTTTTATTCCACAAAATCTCAAACACATTCTTCATATGAATTGTCCATAAAATAACAATATCTTATATATATTAATACTAAACCAAATATTAATTTTCTGTAATTGTACCTCATTATCCTATTTCCACATAGTGATATTCTTATATTGAAAATATTGGAAATCATTATTCTAAAATTAATGCATAAAAATACAAGGGAATACTATTGTAAGATATAATAGACTCTCAATAAATCTACAATATAATGTTTATTCCCAAGCCTTTTTATCGTCATGATTTCTAAATTTTGTTTCATCCACTATTAGAGTTGTGAAACATTTCTAATTTTCTATTATGAAATTATTTATCAAATCCCATGAGAATATCACCTACAAGAATAATTTGTTTCATTACTTATAATTTAATTATTTTCCATGAATTGAAGCTATATATCCAATATTTGAAATATAATATTCGAACGAAATATATTATGAAACAAATCTTTTAAATATTTCCTGTTTCTTATAATGATGAAATTATCCACATAATTAATCCCAAAGAACTACTCTTGATCCGTGTCTTTCAATTATAGGTTTTGATCAACCTCTACAATTTAAAACACTAAAATTATTATATACATGGTCAGACATGATTACGGAGTATGGGGTTCTTACTTAGGCCCAACTAATGCCTTATTAATATAAAATACATTCAATCCTCATCTATAATAACAAACACTATCATATTTTTGATATATAAATCCTCATTGAATCCCTTATTCGTAAATTTATTATTCCATCCATTTGAGAATGATTAAAAATCATATGAACATTTATTTTTATGAAATGTATAACTTATTACATTATTACCATCGGTTCAAATGTTTCCTCAAACAAAATTCTTATATCTATGATTCCCATTTTTTGTAAAAGTATTTCCTTATAATAAAACACTATTACCTGTTAATTTTTTCTAAACACCAAAATTATACCAGACTAATTGTGTTGACTAGGTATATCTAGAAGCTATCACATATGATTCATGTAAACTTGATATAGCTCTTTATTCACTAATTCCGCCCATGACTCATCATATTTTGTGTCTTGTAATGATGTTGGTTCCACCTTGATTAATAATGTAATATTCAATCAAATTCTAATTATATTGGTACGTGTTAGAGTATAGTTTTCTTCAATAATACATCACAGATCAATCTAAATTCATTTTATTCTTATTTTAGTCATGATTTAATTTCATTTATCCTCATTCTCATCCTCTTATTCAACAATAAAATACCCATTTTTATGGATTGTTTATCTATGTTGAATCAAAATCAACATCTACTTCTTCATCGAAAACTTATTAAATAAAAATACATCTAATATTTTATTTATTTCAATTTTAAATGACATTCACATAATTGATTTCTAATATTTTTATGCTATTTGTAATAAATATAGGTAGTTCTCTTTGATGACTCGACTAAAAATAAAACATCATTAGAAATATGGCCATAATTTCAATGTTTCCCTCTATACTTCAGATGAATAATTTAATTTAGAATACATTAGGATTTTTCAACAAGGGTTTCTTATCCTTCTTCGTTTCATATGTAATTTAATTTTCTTTAGGACTAAGAAAATGTCAATTATGAGTGTACACAACCAATTTCATATATTCATATAAATATTAGGGATATATTGAAATCCAAATGAACAAATTGTTTTGTATATCCTTTACCTTGTGATCCATCCTTTCCAAAACTCCATTATTTAAGAGGCCTTAACAAAACGACTCCATACTTTAGTACATGTATCATTATATAATTTTTAACATCAATGGAAGCTTATTTGATTACATTATATGTACATATAATCTTTATTGTTATTCTAGTTTCAATCACTATTATTATTTTGAATATTTTTACATAGTCCACCACATTTATATTTTACCAAATTAATATAAAAAATACCAAAATAATGTAATCATTAGAAAATATATTGAAATATTTATCACCTAACGTTCTTTCCTGATTGATTAGACTATATAGATATGTCTGGAGAAAGTTTAGTATATTTGATTCTCACTTCTTCTTTAAATGGATTGGGTTAATAACTATAGTTTCTCTCATGAAAAAAATATGGATATATTATTTATTTCTTTTTAGAAATGTAATATCTATATCAAATTTATAATTTTATATATTCTCTATACACTTTTAATGAATTTGACCAAGCCTCTGGTGCCTCTTATAAATATGACATTATATAGAATTATGAGAATTATTCTCTTTGATATACACCTAATATATATTCCCATTCATTATTCTTCAATACATAAGAGTTGTGTGGATCTTTACTTTAATAAATAAACTTATCTAATATAACATAACATAATATTAGGGTCTATATAACTAGATCAGAAAGAAAATTTCAAAGGATCCCATTAACATAGATAACAATAGTATTGTCAAATTAATATCATTAAAAATAAGTTTGACCAATTCTTTTATTAATTCTATATAATTTTAAAACTACTCCATTATATAAAATCATTATCTAAAATTCATCTATTTATTCAGGTTAACCATTATATGGTATAATAACCCACTATAAGTAATCCACTCAGTAATTATCTTCATATATTTCAAATATTTCTCAATATAAATAGGTTTATCCTTCATATTCATCTAATATTCAGTACAAGTAATTTCATTATTTGTAAAAACACTATATTGTCCCTCACATTAATCAAAAAATTCAAAAAATTCATATTATTCTTCCTCCAATGGGTAAAAATATTTATCAAATGAATTTAATTGATTTGAATTATATCTATTCTTATTTGTATTACAAAAAGAAGTTTCTACTTCTTTTTCCACAATCAGCAAAATTATACCCAATGTTACAGAAATTGAAACTATATATACAAAATGAATTTTTATCTTGAGTTAAAGAATATATTTAATTAATCCTTTATTTATTAATCATTACTTATAAATTAATGTAAATTTAATCTTAATTATGTAAGGCACTATGTGGCCTAAATAGAGAAAACATGTAGTTCATTAGAAAAAATATTTAATTGATAATATATACCATCATATTCACTATATTTTAAAAAATAATTAATACTTATTTATGTTATTGAATATTGGAAACCCTCTCCAATATTTTTATTCACTTTATTGTTAATGTTTTTGACTTTTTCTGATATTTTTCCTCTAAATAAAATACCAGTTTTACCCATGCAATTGGTTTTTTAGTGATCAACACATCCCAAAAAGTTATTATTCTTACTTAAGATCTATATTTTAATTCTTCTTCAAAGAAGTTTCCAAATAGTATCATTTTCCATTAGATATGTAATTTTATGTTTCTTTCAAGATTAATTATAAAATATACAACATCCTCTCCATCTGTTTCAAACTTCTTAGATTTACCTATAATGGAGAAATTAAGATAATTAACGATTTTATCCTTCCCCATAATCATTAAACTATATTTCACTGCCTCTTCAGTTATAACTTGATCATTAATAATATTTATATAACATTTTAAAATTGATTAATTATTTATTCAATTTCATCAACATAATTTTAGATTCTTTGGAAAATCCCCTATCTTCGTGTTATTCTTTCATGGTAGGTGAATCTCCTCACATACCTATTCCAATTACACTTTGACATAGTTAAATCTCACTTATTGATAATACTATTATACATTATTTTTTTTCTATACTCTATATATAATAAAATTTATACTATTTGATATAAACTTATTTTCATAACCATTTAAAGGATCTTTCTCAACATCATATTTTTCAATGTTTAGAAAAAAAATTCATTGAAATGTTTCTCCAAATTTATTTCATAAACTAAATTCAATTCATGGAAATTATTATTTTTTTGGTTATTGGGTGAATTCAATCTCACAATCCTCTCTGTTATATATTTTTGGACACATACCCAAAATTTCACGAACCATTTGATAATGAATGCAAGATAAATGAAGCTTACCCTCAAATATTTTGTTGTATATCTCAAAATAACATTTGATATGAGATAAAAAATAACCACCAACATTTTATTCCTCATTTTCAATCTCATTTATTTCATAATTATATACTACATTGAATTCAATTTCATTATAGAATTATATGAAGAACATTATGACATCACATATATTTTATATACGACTATCTTCATATCTATATAATTTAGAGATAATTACCAAAGAGAAATTTCTTCAAGTTACATCATATTATTATTATAAATTAGACTAAATATTTGAATGAATTTTATCACAATATTTGTTATTTTCTACTAAAAATGACCATGAAAATCTCTAATAACATCAATAATTCAACATGAGAAACTACCGATATTTTTTCTTGAAATCATTTTTACATTATAATATACAATATAAAGAACCATAATGTTTTATATTTCACTATTTTGTCATCATGTTACTTTTTAACTAATTTATCACATATTCATTTGGTTGTATTAAAACTCATCAATTTTAATAATATCTAATTAGATATTTCTCTGAATATGGAATTTTGAGACTTTAAGTCATCACTAAAATTTTCTTATCTAATTATATTATTGGAATATTTGTAGTACCATTGAAATTTATTCCATTAAAAACTAAAGAAACCATCAATTAAGGGGACTATATTTTAATTAATAGCATTTATATATTATAAAATTTCTCTGATAGATTATCTAAGAAATAACATATGTCTCTGATTCCATATTTTATTACTAGAGGTCTAAATACACACAATAATAGGAGGATGGTTTTTAATGAGGGTGACCTAAAATTTCTTATTATATCATTTATAACTAAATATTATCCTTCTAATAAAAAATTTGCACAAATCCTGTCATTATAATGATAAAAATAAATAAAATGAAAAAATAATATTAGTAAGAACATTGGTATTTTATATTTTTATGTCTACACTAATGAACATCCATGTATAATATATCAACAATGTATTGATACCCCTTAAAATAAAAACATTCCTAGAAAGTGATAATTTTTTTTGGAATAATACACTGATCATTCTAATTTCATTACCGTTTCCTCTCTTTTTATCACTAACTCTTTAGAGTGTTTTATAATGATATAGTATGTAAAATATATTCGAAATCAATAAGATAAAATATAATATATAACACTAAGAAATAATGAGTTTTTTCTAGGATGGTTCAATCCTCAGTTCAAATTATTCTTAGGTATGCATAGAAACTCTTCAATTATAAAATAAATAATTAATGGAATTCCACCCATCTATAACTAATTAATCAATTATAGGCATTTAATGACATCCAATCCATGATATATTTATCCCGTATTCTTGATATTCTCTATGAATTCCATTTTTTATACTCATGGTTGTTATTATTAACATTAAGATATAGTCTCTATGAAATTGAAATTTAAAATAAAATTTATCAACCTCTTTAACTTTATTAATTCTGAAATAATTTGTTTAAATTATTTTTAGGTAAATTATCACCATATGTATTCATTTTGATAGTTAATTGTTATCCCAAAAAACTAGATAACCTTATATAGAGTTACTATACCATAATTCTATATGAATTATTATGAATTTAAAATTTTCAACATTAAATATTATATTCCAGAAAAAGAGGTTTGTTTCATTATCAATTTTACCATCCATTATGTTTTATTATTTCATAATTGGGTACTTCCTAATGAAACAATGATTTTTATTTATAAACGTCACAAATACTAACTTTTACCGACTAAGAACTATATAAGTGTTTATCAAATCATGCCACAATTTATATATTATTGTTTTATCTAATTATATATCAGTCATTTGGTAAGAAATAATTTATTCCATTATGAACACATCTTTTATAACTATTATGATAAATCTTAGATTAGTAAAAATTTCTAATCTCTCTCAAACATGTCATGGTGCGAACAATTAAATACATTATCTACAACTCTTATGAATATTTTAAAATTAATAGATTAATTTTGACATGTCATATATGTTAATATAACATTATTCTTATACTATGTAAGAAACATATTGATAAATGATCATATCATACATTTCCTATGAAAAAATATTAATTGTAGGAAGCTCTTTATGTACCAATTTATTCTGTCATAGGAAATCATTTATGATATGGTCCTTATATTTATGTCATCATTTTTTATATAACATAACATATATAACTAGTATTTTTATGTCATCCAACCATATAACTCTTACAAGTAAAAAAATCCAATTAAATCCAAATAAAAACATATTGAGCATTACAATCTACTTTGGATCTAATTAATAATTACTCCCACATTATAACCTTCAGTTGGATAACATTTTCAATATTAAAAATGTATAGTTGATTTATATGTCATAGTATATTTCTCCTTCAAAGGTTCTATAAGAATAGATAACTGATATCTATTTCGATATAAAAAATATTCCAATAAAAAACTACTCTCACAAGATAAACTGAAATCAAGGGTGTGTGCTCATATAATTTCCTCCAAAATACTGACCATGTGTTTATAATTCACATAAATCTATGGATGAAACATTAAACTAAATTTCACCATGTTTTCCATGGATCATTTCTACTCCTTCCAAGATTTAAATGTGAATCATGTATCCTGGTCTATTATAATTTCTCTCTAACAATATGTAGTTTTACAACATTACATACATATTTCATGAGGATATCATCAACCAACTAAGCTTCCCTTATTGATATAATGTTTCCCACTTTAGTTAATATATTTACAATAACCAATACATCATTTTTTAATCAAGGTTTCCCTGATATCCCCATCATAATGTTTTATGTAAGATCATCCCATTTACATATAGTAATGTTTAGTGGAAAAAGAAACAAAGGGTGATCTAGTGCACAACCATCACTTGTTGATAAGTGGTGAATTTTGATATAAATCACATAATTTCATTATTTATCCATAGATTCCAATACTCTCATATTATTTTGTGATATATCTTCGTTAAACATGAGTGATCCACCTATATTGAGGAATGTGATTCTTGAATAAACTCCTATTTAATTATTTTTGTGAAAACAACCCTACCTTTTGTATATAAGACTTTATTCTTATCCAATGTCCTATATAATTTTGGATCCATATAAGAAATAAATTATAGATTATGTGTGAGGTCCAAAACTATATAGTGGGGATACTTTTTCCATGATATTAGGTAACTATGAATAATATAAATTGTTCAATATATAATAATAAATAAAAGAAAATTATAGATTTACTGAATAAACCAACAGTATAAAATATATCACCTGTAATAAAAATGAACCCATGTCAAACATCAATAAAAATTTTACCCCCATAATGTTGGATCAATAAATTTAATATTTTGATTAAAAAAATAAATAGGAAAAAATACAAAATAATCATTGAGGAGGTCCCATTATTTCCTCAATCCATACCTAATGAGACCTAATCAAGCACTTGACATAATTAATTTCTACTCACCAAGAACGCTGACATAAAAATATACACATGCATCAAGGTAACCATTCATGGAGTGAATATGAAACATAGTAGGACACCACCAATAGTTCTATAGATTATGATAAAAAATATTTATGTGACTGAATGAAATAATAGTGAATAAAGAACAACTCAAAAGCATGCACCCTTTTCACATCGTAATTTGGTTAATTAGCTACCAAAAATCTGATCATACATAATGCTATCCACCATATATTATGGATGTTTTCACATAATATGACCCATTATAGTCAATAAAAAAATTAGGATTGTTAAATAAATAAACCACTCACATAATAAAAACCACCTCATCAATATATGCATGGTTCAATGGATATATATTGTTACCAAAAATCAAAAATGATAGAAAGATATGGAATTCATAAATTATATATCCTCCTATAAAAGATGAATTAATCCTTCATCAATATATGTCTCATGTAAGATTTGCATATATAACATAAATAACCAGAAATATTCTGATGACAGAATACCATTGTTAATCTCCCATGCATGTAAAACCAACAACAACTTCAGAAGATTGATCACACATCAATACTAAATTATAAGGAAATATAAAATAGGTGATCGAGTAACAAAAATCAATACCCAATCCAACTATGCTTGTACTAACCATGAAAACACACCATATTAATTTGTGCTCCACAAGACCCCATGTTCTACGAGAAACTTTCCTTCATGAAGCTGATTCATGAGACCCCATTCTCCAGGAGCACCATTCTGCTATGATGATTATTTACAAATCCTTATCCATCACTACCATTATTAACCCCCATGAAAAATGGAGACTTTCATCATGATGTTTTCGGGAAGAGATGTCAACATTTTTCACTGCGCCCATATGCACATCCACCTCCCAACTATGGAATACAATGATTTGGATACAACTCCACACTTCATGAAACCCATTTATATGACATATTACTCTTAATTGGTTTCCCATGTAATGATTTGATATTATCATCATAAATTCCCATGATTACCTTCTGTCGAACCATTCCATGAGTAACTCTGCCAAACCCCATCACCCGACTCTTATGTTGGGTTGGTCTAGAATGGGCCGTTCTTTCCTATGTACCAATACCTACCATTTTTAGGTGACTTATTCCTAAATGACCTCACTAAATGACATTAAATTATAGTATTCCCTATCATTCAATAATAGGATTCCTCTTTCTGCAAACAATAGAATCCTTATGCTCCATGCATATGATTCCAATAGTCCTCTCTACAGGATTAAAAAAACACCATGCCCTGTGTTCCAAACATAGGATGCCTCTTTCTCTAAAAAAAATACGCCTTATGCAAAACTAATAATACTCCAAAATCCCACTATACATGACCATAAAATGTATGATTCCATTTCATTCAATAACAGGATGCCTCTTGCACCAAAAAGGGATTCCTTATTCTCTTTGAATAAGATTCCACTAGTCCACTCTACCTGACTAGATACATTAGCACAACCATTTTTCCAATAATAGGATTCCTTTTTCTCCAAAAAATAGATTCTTTATACACTATTAATCATATGGGATCAATCCAATCTACATGAATATAAACTATAGTATAACCTATAATTCAATAATAGGATGACTCTTTCTCCAAACAAGAGATTCATTATGTGCCATGCATAAGATGATAATAATCATATTTAGATGGCTATAAACTGGAGCACACCGTATGTTCCAAAAATTGGATTCATCTTCTCAAAACCTGAGATTCCTTATGTGCCCAGCAAAAGATGCCAACATTTCTCTCTATATGACTATAAACTATAGCACACCCTATTTTCCAAACATTGGATTACACTTGCTATAAAAAAGGGATTCTTTATTCCCTGAGCATAAGATTACAGCATTCCACTCTACTAGAATATAAAATGTAGCATGCCCTATCATTAAATAATAGGATTCCTCTTGTTCGAAATAAGAGATGGATTATGTGAAAAGCATAAGATAGCCCATTCCATGAATTTAGTGTAATAATTCCATGATCGTTGGAATCTGTTCGAATATTCCATCACTTCACATCAAGCTACTTGTGTATTACATTTAGATCATCATCATTTTTCATATCTTATGGGACCCCAAATGGCCTGGTTCCATGTCGCCTTAGCTCACCAACCATTTTGGGCCAACACCCTATAATACTTTTGATGAAACATTGAGTCTAGTCATATGATTAGAACACAGTCAGCAGTTGACCCCCATTTATTTGTCACCATTTCAAGTATAAACAATATTGATGTTGTGTTTTAGAATTTTTCAGTAGTTATCATCCATCACCACTCCACCCTCACGGTGTTCCGAATGTCAAGTATGTGATTCACACTTTTAATCTCCCTTTGTTCGAACTAAATCCAATTCCCTAATTGTTATCTTGTTTGTGCACTAGCGCATAGGTGTATGTCCCAATTATATGCCTCCACCCACCAGTGAGTTGGTATTTCCTCATTGTCGGACATGGGGAAGACAAAACAGTTTGTGTCCATGTTTTTTCTCCATTCATTTATGCTCCTAGGTGGAAACCGTGCTGCTTCCATGCGTAAGACACCATCATCCATTTACACTCCTTAGTGTTACCCGGGTGGTGTCTTTGCATAATCCCAATCCATTTCCACTCTATAGTGGCACCCGTGAAACGTCCATGCATAATCCCCATCCATTTCTACTCCTTTGATAAACCAGGGTAGCTTCCACACATTACCCCATCCATTTCCACTATTTTCTAGCACTTATGTAGCATACATACATAAGCCCCATCCATTTTCACACCTTAGAGGCACCAATGCCACTTCCATACATAATCCCCATCCATTTCCACTCATTGGAGGATCCGATTCAGCTTCCTTGCGTAATCCACCATCATCCATTGTCGCTCCATTTTGGAACCCAGGCAGCTTCCATGCGCAATCACTATCCAGCATCTTTTGTGGACACACATTTTCCCCATGATCGCCTAGTCGGTTGTTTCCTCTTGTTTCATACACCAAGCAAGAATCACGTGATCTTAGAGTAAACAGAGACCATGTTATTCTCACAGACCACCATAGCGTGTAGGCTCCTTACCCTAAAGAACTATGTGGACATTGATCCATGTCTCTTAGACAAGGTGCGTAGGAAGCATCCATGAGGTTCAAGCACAACACATACTTTTCCCGACCCCTTCACGTTGTTTCACCTTCATCTCTCTTGATGCTAAAATGTATTCCCAATTATGAACTGTGAGGTCTTTGATCAATATATCCTAGGAAGGGTATGTAGGAATCCTCTATGAGTTTGAAGCCCATAACCCATTGGTCCCGACCACTTCATGTTGGTCCCACATCCATCACGCACGATGTTAAACTATATTCTTCAGAACAATGTTGACATTGATCTACAATTTCTATGTAGGGTACATAGGATGCCTCCTGGAGGATCAAGACTAACACCCATCAGTCTCGACCACTTCAAATTGGTTCAACCTTGTCCTACATGACATTAACCTACATGCCCCCTTTTCATCACATAAGACGTTAAATTGTACCCATTAGAACTTGTGGTATTTGATCCTTGTCTCCTAAATAGGTTATGTAGAAAGGCTCCCATAGGTCCAACACCAATCTAAGGAAAGACGTTGTGGTCCCAAAGCAATAGTAAGACTTTGTAGTCTGCAATCGATGGTATGTCATTGTAGTCCACTTTGTTGGGACCCACATCTCTGGCCCGACCCTCGGGCCTCAAAACAACCTGGGATTTTATCCACGTGTAAGCACCATCATCTCATCGGGTCTCTATCCTCTACAAATACCCTAATTTTATCCCCCATCCTGAACTATGTGGACTTTGATTTTCGGACATAAGGATACAAAAGAAGCCCTTTTGATGTTCAATACCATCATTCATGTCACATCCTAGTATCACCCTTGAGACTTTGTGTTTCAGAAAGGTCATTCCCTAACCCAGATGTTCTACATCGTCTGTGTCCCAGCCATGCACCAATTCTCATGGGTCTCCTCATTAGGTGTCCCTTAATCCAACCTCCTGAACTATGTAGAGTTTGAGTCCCTACCACGAGGATATGTAAGAAGCCTCTATAAGGTTAATTCCCAAGGATTCCATCACTTTCACATTGGTTCCATCTCATTCATCACCCACTTTATTCAACCATTGATCATCCATACTGATTCTTACCTGAGACACCACATCTCGATTGGATTATTCCATTTCCTTGGGCAACAATCCTTGAATAATCCCCACAACCTCTATAACCATCAATCCAAGAGTGACCCTCTTATGATGGGACACAAACCACGTGTATGTCCCAACTTGCTTCAGGGTTGGTATCCATTGTATACACTCCATCCCCATAAATCATCCTCTTAATCTGCATGGGATTTAATACTTGTCGTCTACATAGGGTATGTAGGAATCCTCCCTAAGGTCCAATCCCAGCCAATGATAAATGTAGGTGTCTCCCTTTCTAGTGTACACATTCCACGATCCCCCCATAGTGGTGTCAAGATCAGACATCAGTGTCTGATACATTCCCTAAATGGGACACACCAACTCAGATCTTTCCACATTGGGAATTCTGATTCCTCCATCTGGTAAACCTTCTAGATTCTCCCTCCTAAGGATGTACCAAATATTATCCTTCTCTATAGGATGTTATAATCAATCCCATACTCTCTCCGCAATATGTTAGACTCTGGCATAACTCATGTTAAACATGATATGCATGTGGAAATCCTCGGAAGACATGCCATTGGGTAACCGTTTATGGAAGATGTTAAAATCATGGCCTACATAATGTTAAACATGATCTGACTAAAGAAAAACTTTGAAGAAACACTTTTGGAATAACTGTCTCTTAAATATGTCGAACTGTTGACATACCCTGTGTTAAGCATTGAAAGATGAGGAAAACCATAGAGACATGCCTCCAGCATAAGATACCATGCAACCAATGTGGGATTCCATGTTTTCTAGGAACATTATATTCACTATTATGAAGAATAATACAGGTTCCCCAATGTACACACATCCATATATTCATTGACATGTCTGATGATATCATCTACTCTGAAAGCAGGTTTCTACCATGTCAAGACCCCATAGAATGAGCCGAATGAAGTAATTTAATTAACTGGATTACATAAGGATATGGAACATGGAACGGGAAGGAAAAACAACTACTCAAATATATGAGGCAGACCAGGACTTCGTAATGAGCTCTGAGTAGGAATCCATAGAAAGAGACACTAACATTCCATCATCCTGTTAAGATAAAGGGTAAAACGTCCCTGAATCAGCAATGGATGATTCTCGCCGTTGAAAAGCAGGAATGTAACACCCATTGATTTTATAAGAAATATTTTTTTATGCCTTATGTTATACACAACACCAAATGAATCTTTTACTACACACAACACTGGCTCGTCTTGCGTTACACACAATCACGACCTTCCTCAATAACGTGTGTAGTACGCAATACCGAGTTTCACTAAATAATGATATATTATTATAATATTATTATTGACTAGCCATTAGTAATAATATTAACTACATATTGAACATTATCATTCATCTTACACATTTTCTAAAACATGGAATGTGAACAAAATATTTTTTTCAAATAAAATAATTATTTTTAAAAAAATGTCGTTTTGCCGCCTTTTGATGGAACACCAACTTTAAATCATGTTTTTGATAGTTTTACACGTTTAATTTTACCAAATAAAATTCTTCTTTGGAATCAGGATATAAAAATTTAATATGGATAAATTTTTCATATTATTCTGATAACTTTTATATTTTCATGAATAGTAAAAACACGCTATATTTTAATTGAAAATAACATTTTTCATCGGAATAATTTGTATGGTTAAATTATAATATTGAATGGTTTTAAATTATAAATAGAATACATTTTTACGATTTAATATAATGTATGTAAATACCGTTATATTTACGTTGAATTAATAGGTATAAACATTTCAATCTTTGGCAATGATTTAACTTTTATAACCTGTTTTCTTAACAAAAAGATTTATTTTAAATTAATTACTGTAACTTATGTGTTTTTAATTTTGAAAAATGGATTCAATATTTGATTTCAGTGGGACAAAATTATGTTAATAGGTTACTTTTATTTTTTTGATATTGTGAATAGTAACTACAGTAATTTTTATTAAATGCAGTTAAAGGTAAATCAGGTAATTAATGGTAAAAATAAGATTATAAAATTACCCTAACATTGGCCAAAATTCGATTAGATTACTAAAAGTCAACCCATATCACCTAAGGGTCGGAATATATTAATTATATGGACTTTTTATTATAAAAATAATTTTATTACTATTAAAACCAAAGGAAGTGACAACATGTCACTCTCTTAAATCTTATAAGTATAAAAATTTTAATTTAGTGATAAACTTATTGAAACTTAGAACATTAATATTTTACAAGAAGCTAATAAAATTATATACATCATGTGAATTTATTTAGAATTTTTAGGGATTAAATAATTATCATTAAAGGTAAAACAATAGAGTTGTTGAAATTATTTTATTGATTGTAATATAAAATAAATGGTTTTAAATATATTAAAATAAATATTATTTGAACTATTTAATGTGATACACTAATTTTATAAAAATATATGACATGTTATAAATATATTAAAGAATTAATTTAGAATATATCCTCTATATATATTTTATTTAAATTCAAATAAATGAATAGTGTCAAAATTGACACTATTGTTATTTTAGAAAATTAACATATTATAAAATTATATAAAAATTACAAAAATGATGAAAAATTATAAATTTTAATTTATACAGTCTAAAATTTCATAATGTATCTAATTATTGATAATTCACAACACATAATTATTTATTTATAACAATTTAATACTTAGAATATTAATACCACTAATAAAATTCAATAGATTAAATAAGGAAATATAAACTTGATAAGGCTTAAAATAAATTCACAACATATCTAAATTTTATTTTTTGATGATATTACAACCCTATCTCATATAATCATCGAATTGAGTCATTTTTTGAGGTTTTTAAGTGGGTTGGAATTTATTATAAATTAATATTTCTTATAATTCCGAAGGTGCCCCTCTCCTCCCTTATAAAAGGGAACCTCCTCCCTCTCCTCCTCACACCACTTTTATCCTTCAAGCTCTACCATTACATGCCAATTTATCTTCTACACTTACCTAGAAACATACTAGAGGTCTTGGTTTTCTTCAAAGTCCTACTTTAGTGCCCTATGAGGAAGTTAAGAAGAGGTGCTTCAAAGAAGAGGTAATATCCTTTACCAATTCATTCCAATTTATTTCTTCTTCTACTTCTTATTATTTATTTTTTTCTTTATAAATTAATAAAATTAGTATCACTCATATACTAATAAGTTATTATAAATATTAATAAAGACTCTTTCACCTTCTATCTATCCTACCGAAAATGAAATCATTGTGCATGCCTACATACAGAATACCGTCTCCACGCCATGGTGAAATCTATTTTCCGATGGGTATAATGGTGTAAAGAATAAACTATATATTATTATTATAACATGATAATAATTATGAGACATTTTCTCTTCCACTCCAACACCATTCAATAGTTATTCTAATGATATCATCACGCGTGCGTACGTACGGCCTACCATCTCCACGATGGGATGCCACTCGTTCTACATGATCTTCATTGAATAATGATTATATAAATTAATTAAATGAATAAATATGATACATATTACATTAATAAGTTTATGTAAATAAGGTATCTACAACATAAAAATAGGAATAAGAATTTATTCGACAAGACATGCATAAGAGCATAAAGCATTGAACACACGAATAACAAGTAGCACTGAAATATTACAAATAAGAAGATAATAATATGACCATGTATGATATCATAAAAATAAATATTATTCTGAAATAAGTCAATGAAATTATTTATAACATTATATAGGAGGATCAGATATGTAAGAAGCATATCGGACCTAAGGTAAGGGAAAATCTCACAATCGCATTTTTATCAGAGATTGTTTATACTTCCAGAATTTACTGGGGCATATTTATCATCCACATCAATGTTTAATCAATATGTAATAATGTTTCTATCCTCTTAAGGTTGTTTAAATCCATTTTTACATATTGGAAAATTTTTAGTAAAATATATGAAAGTAATCTTTTGTCGTTTTCAGAACAAGACACTTTTTGACTTTTTCGGCCAAAGTACGAGAATAATGTTTTTTTAAATTATATGGCATGAATGGAATTTAATGATTCCATAAAACACTATTTCAATGATGCTTCATTTAAAAGTTTTCATGTTTATTTTTAATTAAATTCTTCTATTTTAAAATGTTATGACAAGTTAGGAAAGGAAAAATGTTTTTGAAGTAGAAATGATATTTTCCTCAAGAATGGAGTTCAAGTGTTTTATCAAAATTATTATCCATATAAGATAATATAGGGCTCTGTTTCTATCCCTATTATCACATTGATTTGATTATGTTGTGATGGAATTATTTTTATGAAGTCCATTATCTTATATGAATTGTTTTATGATGTCACGATGTTTAAGAATCCCATTTTTTACATGGGTTATGCTATGATGTATGATTTATGATTTTGTGGAACACATAAGAATGGTTTCATTATGAGATGGGTGGGACCTATATATCCCTCCAATTCATTGGGTAATGATTTATATCTCATGAGATTAACATGGATGGAACATCAATTTAATCTAGTTCAGTGATACAGGACTGAAACGAGGAGTGAACTCGGTTCAGAAATGGAATTTGTCCAATATGATAGTCTTAGAAATGTGTCTTGACTAACAAGAAATGATTTTCCATGATTATGTGTGTATTCCACAAAGTTTCGTGTTATATTTATGATCATTGGGATTACATTTCACTACTATGATTTATCCCATGTTATGATATTATGATCTCATTTGCAGGTTAAGATTTTTAAAATATTATGTTCTTATGAATTTGATATGATTGATATTTCCTTTGTTTACACTTACATAGCATTTGAGCTCACCCTTTTTGGTATGTTTTCTTTTCCCTAGGTCAGCATGAAGGTTATTAAGTAGGATATTCTAAAATGGACTATAGATATGATGAAATAAATGGAAGACAATGTAAACTCTTTATGAACCAGTTGTTTATGTTTTCTAGTTTCTAAAGAAACTATACCTATACGATTCTATCAGGGTTTTGTTGTATATTGTAATAATTATTATTCAATTATGAAGTAATAACAATGTATGTAAAGTATGGGTCATTATAGTTGGTATTAGATCTAAGGTATAGTCAACCTTTGGAAACAAGGATATGAAAGGCATATTAAAAACCCTACGTATATGTCTAAGCATAAAACAAAATATTAGTGTTTTAGAAATGACCATGAATAACCTATGATAAGACCTTAAGTGTAAAATTTTATTCATGATTATGTGTTTTTCCTATTATGATGAGTTTTTATCACACTATCATTATTGGTTTTAGTCAATGGCTGGAACCTGAAGGAACCGTCTTAATGTTGAATGCTAAGGGAAGTGCAATGATTTTCCCCAAGAGCAGCCAAATGTTATGGGAGCTGGAATTCAAAATATAGTATCAATTCTCACACAACTTTCTCAAGATATGAATCATACATGACTTCCAAATGATCAAAGTAAAGATAAACATTCTATGGAATCCTTAATGAGGAAACATTCACCTTCATTCAATGGGTCTTCTGATCCATTAGTGGCTGAAAAATGGATTAGTACCACTGAAAATATATTTTTAGTCCGGCAGTGTTATGAACATGATAAAGTCATTTTAGCAATATATTAATTGGAAGGTGAAGCTGATAAATGGTGGGATCTTATTAATAATACGAGGCAAAGAGACAAAATTGAGTCCATGGAATTGGATGAGTTCAAGAACTTATTTTTCAATAAGTACTTTCCCTGTATTCTTTGAACAAATATGGAGAAAGATTTTGTTGAACTAATGAAAAAGGATGATGAATCGGGTTGTACCAAGGAAGAAAATTTTACAATACATGCACGGTACGCTTCAAGAATTATTATCCAACCTAAGAGTAAGATCGATAGTCTCTTTAGTGGCTAAAAAAAAGTCTTCGAAGGGCGTTTGTCATAAGGGACTTAAATAGCTATGTGGAAATTGTTTGATGTGCACTCAATGTTGAGATGGATATTGGATGAAGCCATCAGTAATATGTGTTTGATAAGAAGAGGAAAATGGAATTCAAAGGGAAATATAATGACCACACTGAAAAGAAGATGAGTTTTCCCTTATGCTCAAAATGTGGAAAGAAACATGGAGGGAATTGTCATAAAGGGACAAGTAAATGATTTAAATGTGGAAAAAAGGTCATCAGGCATTTGAATGCCAAAATGATGGGAAAAATATGTCTAGTGATGCATACAAAGAAAAGTCTACACATAATTCCCCTCCAACACTTCAATGTTACAAGTGCAAGTAAATGGGGAATTATGCTAATCAACTCTCTAATCCAATGATTTTTTATGATGATCGACGTCAACAAACTATTAAGGACAAAGAAAAAGCAAAGTCACATGTGATTTCTATCAGCGATGTGGAGTACGAAATTGAAGTGGTGAAAGGTACAATTACCATCCACTTTAAAGTAGAAAATAATTTATTTTATTCTTGATCCACCAACTCTTTTATTTCTGAAGAATTTTCTAAGGGTATCTCCATACTACCTCAACAATTAATTTTTGAGTCAGCTGTTACAACTACTAATGGCACAACATTTGCATTAAATGTTTATAATTCTTCTCCAATTGACGTTTGTGGGAAAGTGCTTCCTGAAAATCTTGTGATCCTTAATATTGTGTAATTTCATGTGATTCATGGCATGGATTTTCATTCCTTATATGGAGCTCATATCTACTACCAAATAAGGGAAGTGACATTTCATATTCCTGATCACTCTCTGACCAGCTATCAATGCAAGGATGAATATAACCTTCTAGTGGAAATTTCATCCATCTCATGGGTCTTGATTCTTATAAATAAAGGTTATTTATCTCAAATGGTTGGAGAGAATCTCGCGATTAAGAATATGCCCATTTTACGGGTGTTTTATTATGTCTTTCCAGAGGAATTGCCATGTCTTCCACCGTATTGTGAAGTTATGTTTTCAATAAAAGTCATACCGAGTGCTATGCCCATTTAAAATACACCTTATAGAATGGCCCCAATTGAGTTGAAGGAATTGAAGAAGAAACTCCAAGAGAATCTTAATAAGGGATTCATAAGCCCTAGTGCATCAACTTGGGGAGAAAATGTTCTATTTGTTAAGAATAAATATGGATCAATGAGACTCTGCAATGATTATTGAGAACATAACAAGAGGACTATCAAGAATAAATATATTCTCTAATGAATTGATGACTTATTTTACTAACTATGCGGAGCTCAATAATTTTCTATGATTGATCTTCGTTCAGGGTAACATCAATTAATGGTCAAAAAGGAGGATATACCCATGTCGGATTTCTATACAATGTATGGACACTATGAATTTATAGTGTTGCCATTTGGTCTTACTAGTTCCCATGTTATCTTCATCGATCAAATGAATATAGTCTTTAGAGACTATCCTGATCAGTTTGTGGTAGTATTTATAGAGGATTTTCTTGTCTATTCAAATAACAAGGAATAACATGAAGTTCAATTAAGAATTGTATTGAATAATCTGATAAAGAAGAAGCTTTATGCCTAATTTACAAAGTGTGAATTTTGGATTAAAAAATTATCATTTTTGGGTCACATAATCTAAAAAGAGCGGATATCTTTGGATCCAGAAAAAATAGAGGTTATTGAAAGATGGTCGAGGCCAACAACATTGACTAAGATCCAATGTTTTCTTGGTTTGGTTGGATATTATCGACGTTTTGTGAAATATTTTTCACGATTATCTAATCCACTCCCTAGGATGACTCAAAAAGGAGATAAGTTTGTTTGGACGGAGGAGTGTGAAGAGAATTCCACATAGTTAAAAAGAAGGTTATCTGTTGCACCTGTGCTCACACTACTTTATAGTGGAGAAACGTTTATGATCTAAAGGGATGCATCCAAGAAGGGATTGGGGTGTGTTCTCATGCAAAACGATATGGTGATAGCTTATGCATCACGACATTTGAAAATACATGAACAAAATTACCAAACTCATGATTTGGAATTAGCCGCGGTAATCTTTGCATTAATGATTTGGAGGCATTATCATTATGGTGAAAGGTGTGATATTTATACTGATCATAAAAGTTTAAAATATATTTTCCCACAAAAGGAGCTGAATATGTTCCAAAGGATATGGTTGGAGATGATTAAGGATTACGACTGCTCAATTCATTACATCCCTGGGAAAGAAAACAAGGTGGCAGACGCATTAAGTCGACAAGGCAATGATAGCTTATTCATAATGAGGAACACAAAAGGTCCAATATTTATAGATTTACAATGGATGGATCGTGGAGTTACAATGTAAGGGGTAAAATCTTATCATTCTCAAATGAATCTTCAACCATCTATAAAAATGATGATTAAAGAAGCACATAAAGAAGATATAGATTTACAAACGAAGGTGATAAATGGTCTTGAATTCCACATTGATTATGATGAAATAATAAGGTTCGGGAATTGAGTTTGTGTTCCTACCATCCTAGAACTAAAGAAAGAAATATTGGATGAGGCTTATAGTTATTCATTATCTATTAACCCTGGAAGCACAAAGATATATAGGAACCTGAAGGAGTATTTCTGGTGGGATGGCATGAAAAGAGATGTTGCTTAATATGTCTCTCGATGCTTTGTTTTGTTAGCAAGTTAAAACTAAGAGACAGAATTCTAAGGGGATGTTACAACCATTACCCATACCAAAATTGAAATAGGAAAAAATCACTATGGACTATGTCACTGGACATCCTAAAACATCCAAACGAAATAATGCTATCTGGGTTATAGTTGATCATCTTACAAAGTCAACACACATAATTGCTATTAGAGAAGATTTGTCTCTTGATCAGCCTTCCAGGATATATGTGAATGAAGTTGTATAATTGCATGGAGTACCACTTTCCTTTATATCTGATCGAGATCTGAGGTTTACCTTGATGTTTTGGCAATTTTTTTAGCATACTCTAGATACAAGGTTCTGTTTCATCACTTCTTACCATCCTAAGACAGACGGTCAGTTTGAGAGTACAATTCAAACTCTAGAACACATGTTGAGAGCTTTTTCAATGGAGTTCAAAGGTGGTTGGGATCAATAGCTACCTTTAATGGAATTTTCTTATAATAATAGCTTTAACAACAGTATTCTGATGTCTCCTTATGAAGCTCTCTTTGGAAAGAAATTCTGAACTCCAACTTTCTAGGATGAAGTTTGGGAATGAAATATATTAAGACATGACCTTTTTGATGAGATGGATGAAAATGTCTGATATATAAAACAACACCTAATAGTAGCTCAGATTCAAAAAAAACATTATGCTGATAACTGAAGAAAATACCTAGAGTTTGAAGTGGGTGATAATGTGTTCTTACGAATATCTCTTTGGTAGAGAGTAATGAGATTTGGATAGAAGGGCAAGCTGAGCCCTAGGTATATTGGTACTTTTGAGATACTGGATCATGTTAGGAGGGTAGCTTACCGATTTGTGCTTCCACCAAATCTCTCTCAAGTTAATGATGTATTCCATGTATCTCTCCTGAGAATGTACATACCAAATACTTCACATGTACTGAGCTCAAATGTTTTATCGCAGGAGAAAGATCTTTATTATGAAGAACAACTAATAGAGATTCATGATCATAGCAAAAAAGATCTGCGAAACAAGACCACTCACTTGGTTAATTTTTTATGGAGGAACCACCAATTATAAGAAGCCGCATGGGAACTTCAGGATATGATGTGGGAGAGGTATCCTTATCTGTTTGTTACGAAGTGACGAATTTCGAGGGCAAAATTATTTTTAAGGGGGGTAGAATGTACACCCTTGGATTTTATGGGAAATATTTTTTTTATGTCTTATGTTATATGCAACACCAAATGAATCTTTCACTACACACAACACCAGCTTGGCTTGCATTTCACGCAATCACGACCTTCCTCGATAGCGTGTGTAGTACGTAAAACCAGGTTTCACTAGAAAGCAATATATTAATATAATATTATTATGGACTAGCTGGTATAATATTTTTAACTACATTTTGACCATTATTATTCATCTTACACATTTTCTAAAACATGCTATGTGAACAAAATAATTTTTTCATGTAAAATAATTATTTTTAAAAAAAATTGTAGTTTTGCTGCATTTTTATGGCGCACCCACATTTAATTTAGTTTTTGACAGGTTTATAAGTTCAATTTGATAAATTAAAATTCTATTTTTGAAATCAGGATATAAAACATTACTTTGGATAAATTTTTCATATCATTCTGATAACTATTATATTTTAGTGAATAGTAATGACATGTTATATTTTAATTAAAAACATTTTTTAATTGCAATAATTTATATTGTTAAATTATAATATTTAATGGTTTTAAAATATAAATATAATATATTTTTAACATTCAATATAATTTATGTCATTACCATTATTTTTACATTTAATTCATAGGTAAAAACATTTCAATCTTGGGAAATGTTTTAACTTTTAAAACTCGTTTTCTTAACAATGAGATTAATATTAAATTAATTACTGCAACTTATGTGTTTTTATTTTTGAAAAATGGATTCGATATTTGAATTCAGTGGGTCCAAATTATGTTAATAGGTTACTTTTATTTGTTTTGATATTATGAATAGTTACTACGGTAATTTTTATTAGTTGCAGTTAAAGGTAAATCGGGTAATTAAGGGTAAAAATAAGATTATAAAATTACCCTAAAACCTGAAAAAATGATATTGGATGACTGAAGGTCGACCCATATCACCTAAGGGTCAAAATAGATTAATTTTATGGACTTTTGACCATGAAATAATTTAATTATTAATAAAACCAAAGAAAGTGACAACATGTCAGCCACTTAAATCTTATAAGTATAATAATTTTAATTTAGTGATAAACTTCATGAAACATCTAAAATGAATAGTATCTAGAAAGATAATAAAATTATCTACATAATCTGAATTTATAAAGGGTTTTTAGGTATTATATAATTATCATTAAAGGTGACACAATTGTGATGTTCAAATTATTTTATTTATTGAAATATCAAATAAATGGTTGTAATGATATATGAATAAATATTATATGAACTATTTAATTTGATCCACTAATTTAATAGATAAATATGACATGTTATTAATCAATTAAATCTATTAGTTTGAATATATCCCTTGTATAGATTTTATTTAAATTCAAATAAATGAATAGTTTCAAAATTGACACTATTGTTATTTTATAAAAATAGCATATTATAAAATTGTTTAAAAATCACAAAAATATTTAAAAATTATAAATTTAAATTTATATGGTCTAAAATTTCATTAATTATCTAATTATGGATAATTAACATCACATAAGTAGTTATTTATATCCAATTACAATTTATAATATTATTACGACAAATAAATATAAATAGATTAAATAAGGATAAATCAATTTGATAAGGTTTAAAATAAATTCACAACATGTATAAATTTAATTGGTTGATTATATTACAACCCTAGTTCATCTCATATTCTAATTGGGTCATTTTTGGAGGTTTTTAGGTGGGTTTGGAATTTATTATAAATTAATATTTCTTATAATTCTAATGGTGGCCCTCTCCTCCCTTATAAAATGGAACTTCCTCCATCTCCTCCTCACACGACATTGAGCCTTCAAGCTCATGAAAACCCTAAAAATTTCTCTTCTACACTTCCCTAGAAACATACTATAGGTCTTGGTCTTCTTCAATGACCAACTTTAGTGTCCTTGAGGAGGTTAAGAAGAGGTGCGTCAAAGAAGAGGTATTATCCTTAACAATTCTTTCCATGTTATTTCTTCTTCTAATTCGTATTCTTTATTTGTTTCACCATAAATTAATAGCATCAGTGTCACTAATATAATTATATGTTATTATAAATATGAAACAACCCTAATTAACCTTCTATCTATCCTTTGTAAAATGAAATCATGGCCCGTGCGTATGTATGGAATATCGTCTCCACGCCGTGGTGTAATCTGTTTTCCACCACCACCTTACTTGGATGGGTATAATGGTGTAAATAATAAATATATATGATTATTGTAACATGATAAAAAGTTTTAGACATTCCATCTTCCACTCTAATACCATTCAATAATTATGGTAACGATATCAACGCTCGTGCGTACGTACAGCCTACCGTCTCCACGATGTGATGCGACTCGTTCTACATCATCTTCATTGAATAATTTTTTAATTAATTGAATTTAAGGAATAAATATGATATATATTACTCTAATACCATTATTTAAAAAAGGTATCTATAACCCAAATAATATAATAAGAATTTATTCGACAAGATATGCATAAGAACATAAAAAATGAACACTCGAATAATAAGTAGAAATGAAATATTACTAACAAGAAGATAATAATATGACCATGTATGATATCATAACAATGAATATGATTCTTTAATAAGTAAATGAAATTATTTAAGTCATTATATGGGATTCTCGAATACGTACGAAGTATATTAGACCTAAGGTAAGGGAAAATCTCACAATCTCATTTTTATCAGAGATTGTTTATACTTCTAGAATTTACTACAGCATATTTATCATCCACATCCATGTTTCCTCAATATGTAATATTATTTATATCCTCCTATAGTTTTTTAAATCCAATTATACTGAATGGTGAATTTTTAGAAAAATATATGAAAGGAATCTTTTGTCGTTTTCAGTACGATATACATTTTGACTTTTTTGGCCAAAGTACGAGAATAATGTCTTTTTAACTTATACGACATGAATGGATTTTAATGATTACATTGAACATTATTTCCATGAAGCTTCCTTTACATGTTTTCAAATTTATTTGTAATTAACATATTTTAGTTTAAAATTTTATGACATGTTAAGAAAGGAAAAATGTTCCTGAAATAGAAAGGGTATTTTCCCCAAGAATGGAGTTCAACTGTATTATCAAAATTATTTTCCATCTAAGATAATAGAGGGTTCTGTTTCTATCCCTATTATCACATTGATTTGATTATGTTGCGATGGAATTATTTTTATAAAGTCATTTATCTAATATGAATTGTTATATGATTTCACGATGTTTAAGAATCCCATTTCTTACATGGGTTATGCTATGATGTATGATTTATGATTTTGTGTCACACATAATAATGGTTTCATTATGAGATGGGTGAGACCTACATCTCCCTCCAATTCATTTGGTAATGATTTTTATCTCATGAGATAGACATGGCTGGAACGACAAGTTAATCCGGTTCAGTGATATTGTACTGAAACGAGGAGTGAACACAGTTTAGAAAAGGACTTTGTCCACTAAGATTGTCTTGGATATGAGTCTTGACTAATAAGAAATGATTTTCTATAATTATGTGTGTATGCCACAAAGTTTCATGTTTTATGTTATGATCATTGGGATTATATTTCACTTCTATGATTTCTCGCATGTTATGATATTATGATATCTTTTGCAGGTTATGATTTTCAAAATATGATGTTCTTATGAATATGATATGATTGATATTTTTTTGTTCACCCTTACTGAGCATTTGAGCTCACCCTTTTTCGTATGTTTTCTTTTCCCTATGTCATGAAGAAGGGTATTAAGTAGGATATGCCAAAAGGGACTCTATATATGATGAAATAAATGGGAGACAATGTTGATGCTTTATAAACCAGTTATTTATGTTTTTCCCAGTTTCTAAAGACACTATACCTATAGAGTCATGTAATGGTTTTGTTATATGTTTTAATAAGTATGATTCATTTATAAAGTAATAACAATGTATGTAATGTATGGGTCATTGTAATGAATATGGGGAAACAAATCAATGTGTCCTCCACATATGGATGCATGTTCCCTAATGAAAGCATAAGAAAAAATTACTTACAAACTACCATGTTTTTTCCATGATTCAGGTGTATGATCTTTCATATTCATGGTATGATCTTATACCTTCATGATCATATTAACATACCCTTATGATAATGTGTATGACTACATTCCTCCCTTATTTACCCTTAATGATCTTTTGATCACATTCTTTTTTATGTTTCCTTCCCCATGTTATAAAGATATGCATTATTTTTTTTGTGTCTTAGAAGGGTGAAACTCACGAAGAACCTAGTGGGTGATAATATAGCACCCTTATGTACCGGTGTTTATATTTCCACATTTACAAAGTAACTACACCAACTAATGACTTTGTTTATATATTTTTATAATGGTTATATATTACACAAATGTTATGTAATGTTTATGTTTTGTAAAATGAGGGTCGCAATATATGTATACTTTCAAATTAATTTATTATCAATGGATATGATATATGATATTGTAAGACACAATAGAAATGAGGTTGTCTGAAAAAATAGAGTATCATAATTTATTTGATATATATGATTTAAAAAAATAGGACAAATACAATATGATATCACTAGTCATATGCAGTGATATTAATTATATAATAAAATATGGAATTATAGCATAAAATATTATTGATACACATATATAACCTTCTATATCAATCATAATTTGTGACCCACAATTCCCATTACCAGTCACAAAATACCATAGAGAAAAAAATTATTAAAGAATTATTATAATATATTCAAATATTTTTTATGAATTTTTAATAAATTACAAGAGATAGATAATGTAAAATTTTACATTTTTTCATAAATTAACTACTAATAAATTATATTGATTTCTCAGGTTTTCTAAGGTAAATAATTTTTTATTTGTTTTATTATTCCTTTAGAAAATTCATTTTTTTAAAATTATTTATTTATGAATTTTTTATATGTTAATTTTTTTAATTAAATATTTTTAATTGATAGTTGTACCCTATATTACATGTTATGTATGATATCATAAGATTTCAATTTTTTCTTTAGTGTCCTAGATTTCTTAATAATGTTATAAGGTTTAATATTTATGTTAAATAGAGTGTTTTCAAATTAGCTTTTGGAGTTATTATAAATTATATTATCTATTAGGTAGTTTCTACCTATGTAGAAGGTCTTTGGGAAAGATTTCTGAGAAACATGTAGGCTGCTTATTATTTTTATAAATGTTTTAGCTGCCTATGTGTCACTATAAGAGTACTCCAGTAGATATTTCCAATAATGAATAACCTTAACACATTAAATAATGAACTTATCTACCTTATATATGAGATATGTTTTAATATGTAAAAATATTTTGATTTATATTTTTCAATGAGTAACACAGAATTGTGGGTTATATAATGAGTTATACATTAATGTAATGTGAAAACATTAATTTAGAGGTTGAAATGGAGATTATAAAACTAAATTGTTAGAATAATGTATATAAAAAGGACAAAATAGGAGATAATAATGGTTTCATAAGATTAAATGATGATTAATTTAATATTCATGTGATGTATATTAAATTGTTAAGTATTTTAAAAGAAACCCCTTTAAATACTAAGTATGATATTTCTTCCAAAGATGAACCGGTCAAGACCATAATCATAAAACTAGTTAGTTCATGACAAATCATGGTTCCCATGGATTGTTTTTTTATGGTAAGAAAATATTGGATTATCCTAATAGAATTTGACACATGTTCTTGTCTTCTTTCATTAGGTCACACATATAAAGAGACCCAAATAATATTTGGTTGCAAAATAAATTGATATGATTAATTCCATATGATTTATATGTATAAATGTTCATCCAGTCAAATATAAAATAATAATAATTGATATGATTTTTATTTTTTCCAACAAAAATACATATGCAGTGGGAGAAATTATATAATGACAAAAAAGATAGTGAAATATGGATTGCGGCCCAGTAAAACTTTATGATGTATGATTTGGTCATTTATAATGGGATTATTTTCATTAAAAACTCATTGAGGAAAGGATATAAAACATATTACTGTCCCATATATATATATAAGCCTAATTTAGATTAATGCATACATCTTGTTAACCATTTTGAGATCTGTTATAGTTATATCCATTGAAATATTTAAAAATTGGTATTTATGGTTGAAATTGTTTGCCAATAAAAATCATTATGAGCATATAAATTTGAATGTTATAAAGGTAAAATAATCCAAATTTGAATAATGAGTATTATATATTGGTATTTTATTATACATTTTTGCTGATAAGAATAGAATCCACGATAAGATAAATTGATAAATGGGGAAGTAGATCTTTATATTGTTAATGGATCAAGGTTTTTTGTATTTAAAGACAACAAATATGATCTATCTTTAAAAAGTAGATTAGTTATATAATTTAATAATTGTTTTTATATACCCTTCTTAAATATAAATTTCCTTTATATATTTTGCTTGGATAATAAGGTATTTTTCCTATATTTTAAGAACAATAGTAGTTATATATATATGAATGATATGTTTTATCTAATATAAAGTTTGGTAAATTGTTTTAGTGTTATAGATATGTATAAGTTATCTATAATATTTAGAATAATATTTTCATGGTTAATTATAATACAGCAGACAATTTTCATTTCTTTCATAGATATATATACAAGAATCACATCCAATGACTCGATAGAAATGGATTACTTAATCCACTCAATTATAAATAATTATATTTATATTAATCCTAAATATTGGAAACATTTATAAAAGCACCATTTACTAGAAAATATGAGTAGGATTGGGGAATATTATTCCACAAAAATAGTGAGTAATGTAAAACAATGAGTACTCTTGTAAATGGAGTTGTTTTGTATTTTTTTATTACACTATTCAATGTGGTTATGTGTTTATAATGAGAAAAAATTATTAAACATTTTAAATGATAAACTAATTTTTCAATGTTGAAAAAATGAGTTTGTAAAAAGTATTAATAATCTATAATAAGATTGGGGTGGTTAATACTTTACCAAAAATTTCACAAATCACATACTTTTTTTTTATTTCTAAAATCATTATTTTTAGAACACAATAGTGGTATGGTGTGTCTAAGAGGGGGAATAATACATTTTTTGAAATAGTTTGATCAATGGTGAGTATTTGTGCCTTGCCTATTACATTGTTAGATTATTCTTCAGATATTGTTTCATTCTTAGTTAACCCCATTCCATTTAATGTAGTCATAGATACACCATATATGATATAGTATTGGAAAACAATAAAATTAATTTTATGAGTATTTTATATTGTGAATAACTTGTATTACAATTTTGTTTTGACGAATTAGTACACTAGTAAAAGAAATTCTTATTTTCTTATTACCATCAGGAAATCAATGGATAATATTCAATAATTCCACTAAACACAATGTGCTTGTTGGATGAACTATTATATTTATTGAGTAGGATGTAATAAGTCAAGATATATTTTGGATTATAGTGAACCATTGGGATGTTCAAGACCATGAAACACGATGTATTCCTGAGATGGAACAAGAGTTAGTTTCATAAATAGATTTTGATGATGAAATGACTCAATTAAACAAAAACCTCAATGGCCTTTTTATATTCAATAAAATATCATGATATATCGAATTACGGTGAAAATGATTATTTATTAATTTTAATAGGATAATAAACTACTTCATATCATGAGGCCATTGTGTTTTGTAATCCTAAAAAACTGTTAAAATATATGGAATCTAAAATTGAATCTATATACACTAACCATGTTTAGAAATTGATAGAATCTCCAAAGGGGTCAGAGAAATTGGGAGAATGTTATTTTTTATATGAAAAATGAGAAAGACGATAAATTTTTATCCTAAAAAGTATTCCTAGTGGAAATGTGATACAAGAAAATTCATTGTATTTTCTAATAAGTGATGTTTTCTGATGTTGTGATGGTAAATTCCATTCATATATTTTTACCATATCATCACAATTTTATTATAAAGCGTATTAATTAAATATCCAAACCACATTCCTTAATAGGATATTAATTGAGGATGTGTAAATTATGAAACATGAATGTTTTCAATTTCAAAAAATGTCTTTGAAGATATAAAAATTTCAATGTTTTATTTATATATTGAAGAAATACTCTAAGAGTAAGATTATATGATTTAATGATGCAATCATAGAAATTTTCATCTAAAAATTGTAGATTATTCTTGTGTATATAAGATGATTTAGTGGGAGGGTTATACTCTTTCTGATATTATTAATGGATAACAAAATTCTCCTTTGAAATAGAATCCCAACATTTCATTAAGTAAAGATGTGGCTGGGTAAATTCAACTCAATGAAATACATGGCTGATTTGTCCATTATGGAAGGTATGAAGATCTATAGTGATAGATTGTAGAGGTTTCTTAGACATAGGTACAAAGCATACATTGGTAAAGTTCTAAACTGCTTTAGAATGATGATATAAAAAAGAAAATTCTTCATCAATGTTGTATGAAATAGATATTAACAATATTCGTTATCCTTCTAAGGAGATAAAAAGCATTGATATAATTACCCATGCAACTAATATTGGATTTATCTGGTAAATATTATTGTTTACATGAATTAATATTTAATATTCTCATATAATAACCATAATATGCATACCCAATCATGGTGATAGTCAATATATTACTGTTAAGAGCATCGTTATCTTCCTGGAATAAGCTATGCATAAATTATTGAACTTTGGAGGAGATGGTGAGAATAATGTAATGTGTTACACAACTGAATGTTTCAAGTCTAAAAATTGACATGAGATTTCAGTGTTGTTTTTTTTCATAACGGTGTAACTATCAGTTGGAAGAGTTTAATCCAAACAACCATGGTGGCCATAATGATTGAGTTAGAATGAAACAATATATTAAATGATGTTAAGTATGTTGTTTGGATTAGAATGTTCATTTCTTAATGTTTGATTATTCCAATTATTTAGGGAGAAAATGAGAATTAATATTTCAAAAATTGAACCATTAATCAGGAAAAGGAACATTAGTCTCATCAACATGCCAAACTCATCCTTTACAAGTAAAATACCATATGAGGGATTTTCGAATGGCATGGTGTTGTGATCTAATTGGTGGATACAAAGTGAAATGAATCAAATATGTTGATGAAAAATTTTACAGAAGAAGCATGAGTGTAATGTACAGTCTCTAGGTATATTATATATAAGATATTTTTTTAATCGTTGAATAACATATCATTTTTAAGATGATAGTTACTATGTATTTATAATTAATTCATGTATTATATAATATTAATTTATACAAATTGTGGAATAATAATATTCCATGAAAATATGTCCTTACATTTTCCTTAATCAATGATTGTTATAATCTGTTATAGGTTGTGGGGTAATGTTATGATTGGTATACATAATGGAATCATGGTATAATAAGTGGAGGATTATTATTTGTGTAGACATATCAATGTATATCCCATTGAATTTCATACAGTTAGTAATATACTTATTAGTGTAATCTTGGTTTCTATATTTTTTACTAGAGTTTTCTATGATACCAATCCTGATAACCATCATACATTGATACCTCTCTTACATAGGCATCGAGACAATAAACATGTATTGGAAAAAGGGATTATATAAGTATATACAAGATTTACATTATTAATGTTTTATCTTCTAATATCCTAGAAAAGAGGATTATATAGGTATATATATGATGTAGATGATATATTATACAGTCGAAATATTCATATATAAACCTGAGTATGTTTTATTGAGATCACACCTAACCCAATAGTATATGGAGTATCAATGATTCTTTGGTAGAGGCCTCACAATGCATAAATCAATGAAATAAATATTTCATATTCGATGCCAATTATATTAAGGCTTGAAGGATGATCTAGTTTTTACATTGGATAAATATGTTGTTTTGGATAATTTTTTTTTCTAAAGTCAAGAATGTTTAATAAAATGTATCAATATTTTGATAAAGTATTCATAAATAGTTCTATGGTTTTCTATTACATCCTTAGGAGATTTTAGTGCATGTGGGAGATTTTTAGATATTCACTACATGGGATTTCATAACTTATGTTATACGAGAATGCATATACTAGGATGTGGATGAGACGAATAACACATCTTATTCTTTTTATTATCATTAAATTGAATTTTTTAGTTTCTATTTTCCACTATTATATAGTATGTAAGGTCTTACGATATTTTATTCATGGGAGGATATTTCTATGCACGTCTTCCTAAAATATTTGGATGCATTATTAATTAATATGAATTATTCATTATTTTCATGGTATTTTTTTTTGAAATTATTAAATGAATACACACCAATTTGAATTAAAATGATCATCTACAATTAGTTAAAATCCAATGACCTCTTGTTAAAAATCTCATCAAAAAATGTAGAGATCCCCTATATGGGATTGGATCCATCAAGTTCGTGTATTCATGAATAATAAAATCCATGATGAAACTCCCTATAATATTTATCATCATTTTTAATACAAATAAGATTTTAGTACCCATTTTTTCATTAGGAATATTTTCATTACAAATGTGAATGTTCTACATAGTGGAATCCCCTTGATAATAGGATGGTATTTTATAACATTATTAATCAAAATAAAATTTACTGCATCAAACAATTGATATTGATATTCTGATAGTAAAGATACCAAACAATTTTTTTCATTGTATTTTATAGTATGTTAAACTTGTAATGATAGATTGAGTTTGTTCATGGATTTATTCTACTCCTTGATAATTATATGGTATTCATAATTCCAACTGACAACATCACTTGTTAAAAAGAAACATGAACCAGCTGCAACATCCTAAAAATAATATATAAACTATAGGCTCACCAATAGGTTGATCGTATGTAAGATATAATATAAAATATAAAAATTAATGGGGAATGTAAAAATTTTGGGACTGATTCTATTCCTGGTCCCATCCCGACTCCCAATTATTCATCATATACTATTCCATAAATCAAAATTCTTTTTTCCATACCATTATCTCTGACTATGAAGATATCATGCCACCTAAGGAGAATATGGACGGCATGAGAAATATACTAATTAGTCTTCCACCAATGTTGTTGCTAAATTAATCCATAGAATATATTTATATGAACAATATGATTTGGAAACATACATTAACATTAATAAATAAACATCTCATTATTGAGTTCTCAATGATCCACCCAATGTGTGTACATACCTTCTTTGTCCAATTTCGATGTCAATTAAGAATATATCACAAGAAGGTAGAATGAATATACATCTACCAATATCATTTTAACTAGTATAGGATACAATGGTATCCTTAAGCGCCCAATCCATACTCATTATAATATAGTTATCTGGTCACCTTCCAAATACCCATACATAAAACATGAATTAGAGATACTAGGGATGCTTCCATAGACAAATATAATTATAAAACTAATAGGAAAAAAATCCATCTTCATCTTACCAATAAAATCACCACAAAAATGGAATAATATGATGACCTCTATATAACTATCTAATCACCACATGAGAGGATACTTGTACAACTAGATTATAATCTATTCCTGATATCACAAAATCACTCACTATGTAATCTATTCCTCTCATGTCTTATACCTTGATAGGGCCAACACAAGTTGGTATCCCATTAATATTAATATCATTCCACAACCAGATCCTTTATATAAAATTTTATGCACATCATTAACAAATGAACTCAAAATCACATAATAATGATCACTATCACTAAAATACACCACAATCACAACTTCCTATTCCATATGAGTACTCGGGGATACATCATAAGGTATTATCACCCAATAAAATATTAAGATACATTTCATTATTCCATTTAAAAGACTGATAACCACTTTCAGAGTGAAAAATGACTATTAATATCCTTTTAATAAAATCATAACAAATTTAGGACATATCATGTTTTATATAGTCTATTTTCATCACCCAAAAATCCTAAAGATCAAATATTCCCCTTTGTGAGTTATTCTATCTTATCTTCCAAAAAAACATATGACACGGTGGAAAAAATCATAAAAAACTATAGAATATTCTAGAATCCACAACCCTAATAATAGTTAAATCCTTGCTAATTTATATCATTTAATAAATCGTTGTCAATTGACATAAATCCTTAATGTATCCATGAATAGTTAATTTAGTTATTTAAATATTAAGTAATGAAATAGATCAAGATACCTTGAATAAAAGATCACAAGACATTTTACTCAAAAAATGGAGTTCCAATAAAGAAAATATGATTTATTTTATCAAGAATTTGAGGAAGTGGAGAAACATTAATGTATAGATTCATTGGATGAGAGGGGGAAGAAAATATAGAATCAGAGAGGAGAATAAGGGAGTTTAAAACAAAAATTTAGAAATAAGACAATTAACAAAATACTATTAGAATGATTGTCTACAGGTCCAATTAAAAAATTAGTAGACCCCATTGGACATTCAATGGACGATCAAGGTCCCACAGAAGACCACCAGGCTACATATGGTAACGGAAGAACCCATTTATTAGGCCATGAGAAATCTTGTGGAATCCCTCTATGAGTCTAATGGGAATATATACCATGTTCTGATTTCCTCTATGTTTCCCAATGAAACATTTTTTACCTAATCATAGAATAGTGAATTTTATTTTCATGATGGTTCAATTTAGAAAATATTAAAAAAACAAATTCATACATCAATATATGTGGGTCGTTGTACTCATACTTCCTTTTATTTAGTAAATTTTGATTTATTGAAACATAGTTTTACTAATGATTTACCAAATATATAAATTTTATATAAGTACTATTTAGAAAATTAATCAAAAATATTTTTCTTTCTATGTTCTAGATGTTATTATCATATAACATTTTAAATTTCTCACTTTTGAGGCTTGGGTTATGAATCGATAGTTTTTATAGAGGTTTCGATTATTTTGACCATTTTATAAATGAGTTCATTTATTTCTTTTTGATATTTTATGAATAAAAAATTTGATATTGTATATTATTTATAATCAATTAAATGTAACTATTTATAATTAATTAGGATCTAAAATTATATATTTTTAAAATAATGGTGGGTGTGTGTACATTGTGTTAAATTAATTATTTAATGAAAAAATTTATATTAATTTCAAGAGTTTTATATATAATCATTATTATAATAGTTTAGATGAATGGAAATATCAACATGTTGTTGATATGGGTTTCACTATTATGTCTAGATATTAAAATTCATTGTATTGTTCAGAAAAATTTATTAATACTTCTAAAATTTTTATAAATTTTTACTAGTTTTTATTGAGTAGGTACAAATTAATTTAATTACTGTTTAATGTTACTCAGGGTTAAAATTTGAATAAATGAATTTTTGTGTTCTTATTAGCCTTGTGTATGGTCGTGTCATGATTCAAAATATTGAGAATGTGTTTTCATATCCATTATGTCAATCGTAAAGGTTATAAACACAGAGATTTTGATTGGTGTGTGAGTGTGTATTTTCATATGGATTTTTATTATGTTATAAACCCATTTATCTATTGGTTGAAAACTTACCATACATGTACCTGAATGAAAATAAAATACCGTAGTTTCATTATGTGGAATTTATTTGTCACATGCTCTTAATATATCAATAATGAAACAACCACTCATATGTTCTCCACACACAAACCACTTCTTGAAACTCTTATGTTATGAATAAAATCTTCACATCTTCACATCCAATTTTATTGTGTGGAGGAATTAAAACATTTCAAAATTTTATCAGTGTTGGTTTTTGGATTTACTGATGAAAAAACAGATGTTGTTAGTGCTAAAAAAATGTTGGGGGATTTTATTAACACTAAATAAACAACTAATAAAATTTATGTTTTTTCATCTATTGATTTATAAGAAATGAAAGAAACATTAATTACTAAAATTTATATCACTGATAAATTTAAATAGTTATAGTTGTATGGTGATAAATGAACAGAACACTAACATAACCATTCAAATGAAAAATAAATAAATAAAAACTATATTTTAAAAAAAATCTAATGATGAAAAATTATAGATAAAAAATAAATTGAAATTATTAATATTTAAATAAATTATATTTACATTGGTATATTTATTATATACATTTATATGTTTCAAATTACACAAACAATATGACTGATAAGAGAATTGGAGGCCCTATATTCCACTATTTTCAACACACCCTTCAAATAAAAACCAATAACATTACTAGTCTTTGAAGACACCAACACAGAATCAGAATAATGTATCAAGTTCTTATAATAACAATAAATGCATATTTTAGAAATAATAAAGTTCAACAAATAAATTATTGATTTGATAAAATAATTCATACACAATAAAAATAAAATAGAAAATATTATAGTTAAAATTTGATAAATAAATAAAAAGGATAATATCATATATAAATAATTAATATTTCATATTAAGATGTAGTTAATTACAACATTTCAAAATAGAGGACCAATCATTTCCCTAATGTATACTAACATCTAAAAATATTTACTTTTTATGGATTTATGATGAATGTTTTTACCTAAAATCCCAGTTTTAAATTGAAATCAAATATATTTTATACTAAAAATACCGTACATTAAATTGAAATTCAATTAAATCATACATTTAAACAAATAATAACCAATAATTTTTATAATGTATCATGAAAATTTTAAAGTATTTTATCAATATTGAATATTTTTTGAGATTTTTAAAATAAATATCCCTTTTGAATAAATACATTCACTTTTAGTCATACATAATTTTCCTTTATATTATAGATATCATGGAGATAAAGAGTGGTTAAATACTGATTCATTTTTATTATAATAAGTTAACATCTTAAACAGAACCTCAATGGTCAGTGAGTACCTTGATCCCATTAAACTATTTATCTCGCCATAACCTTATATACATCATTCTAAGAATCCCAACACACAATAATTTTAAAAAAAACCCATAAGTACAAACTCCTTTCCTTTCTTGGTTTGATATAATAACACAATGTTTCCCTATTATAAATCATGTTATTTATTTTTAATAGCTAATTGTAATTATTATCATTACCTCTATGGTGATGGACACACTATCACTTATTCCCAATATTTATTGGATTTATAGTACCATATGAGAGAGTATATATTTATTTCACACCACTTGATTCTTGGATCTATAATATGAATGATCTATGTTATATTTTGGTTTCATTTATACCTCTAAAACAATTTCTTCACCCAAGAACACTATAGTTACCCATTAAAAGCGATAAGTATTATACACATCAAATAAAAACACATGAAATTAAATGGGTGTCAATATAATTTCATCACATTTTAACCTATGAATAGAGATATGTGTCATAATAACATCATGAATTTATAACCCGTGAAAAGATGTGGGCTTCAAATGCATATAACTCCTAAAAGAGAATCATGTTTCATAAACCACAAAAAATGAAATCCTAAACCATTCAGAGAAATAATATGAGTGAAATCGATAGATACATTCATATAAAGTTGTGTGTAACATCAACGAATGTCAATATAGATGGAAAATAATTTTTTAATGTCTTTTTAGAACAATTTTTCAGGAAATTTTCCTTTCTTATTTTTAAAAAATTATTTCAATATAGTAAGTACTTTTAGAAACAATTTTCATGAAATTTTTTAAAAATTAATCTATGAAAAAAAGTAGGACCATTTTATATTAAAACATCATGAAAACTTATAATTAAATTGGTAATACATTTTGAAAACCATTTTCCTTCAAAAGATTAAAATGCATGCTTGAAAAAAAATTGAAATCAAATTTCATATTAAACCTATAAAAGAACAGTTAAAACCTTTTAAAAAACATTTATTTAAAATTTTCATTAGAAAAGTCATAAAACATAATTTAAAAAATGTAAATGAAATGTCAGAGAAATAATGGTGGAGAAAATCCTTACATGTCGTACTACGTAAACCAAACATCCTTTTGCATGGTAAAAAAGAAATATAAAATGATTTATTAATAAAGAAAAAATATTATTCTTGAATGCATTGGTAAAATAAAAATAATGGAAAAAATTTAATTTAAATAATATAGATTAATATTATAATATTATTTTAAACCTTTTAAAATACATGGTTTTGAAGGAAAATAGATTTCCAACCAAAGAGAGAGGTAAATTTGAAATTTCTTAAAAACACATTCTAAACTATCGTTTGTACCAAATACAGGAAAAATAGAACCATTATATGAACATGTTTGGAATAAACATCGATTAAGAAGAATCATGTGCTTTCTTGAGTGATTTATCATAAGGTTTCATTAAAGGAAACATAATTATAAACAATCTAAAAATGTGATGACATTGTTTCAATAAAATTTTACCACTTGGTAACATTGAACCATACTATCATTTTATGAATATTATATAAAATGAATCATTAAATATAATTAATATATATATTAATGATATAAAATTTCAATTTATTTATATAAACCTCATTAAAAATATATGTTTAGAACTTAGCATGTGTCTCATAAAATGAAAACCCATAAAAAATTATTTTATAGAATTGGTATCTTTTGAAACATTGTACACATGAAAGAAATATTTTAAAATTAAAATTTAAATACTCATCAATATAACTATTATAATCATATATTTATTTCATGGGAGTATACACAACACAAAAAAGGAATTTGGGTTGAGTTAAGCATGTATCTCACAGAAGTGAGATGAAATTATCTTACCCTATGTCATGGCTCTTGTCATACTAGTTAAATACACCTGTATAAATATTTAATTTCATTATAAATATTTAATTGAAACAAATTATTATATATAAAAACATATATTTTATTATTGTGACCTTATATTACCATCATGTTAATAATCATATGTTATGTTTTCAGTTCAGGTAATATTCATTTCGTTCTTCGAATGTGTCTAAATTTGTTATATTTATGGTGCTTATAATTATAAAATGATTTAAATAATGTAAATAATGATATAAATATAATTTATATTCACTGTATTTGTCTTATAATAATTTATAAAATATATATGTATGAAATGGAATACATCGTTCATGGAGACGGTATGTTGTATGTACGAATGAACATTGTTTCAATTTTTATTGTTGTATTTAAAGAATTAATGTAAATAAAATATATGTATACATAAGTTTATATATATTTATTAAATTATATTTATTATATCATATATATCCTATAGGTTTACTAATTCAATCATTACTAAATTATATGTTTTGTATGAATGAATCAATTCACTTTCCGGGGGCGATAGTCTACACTTCTTAAAAGGAAATTATCATATTAACATAAAGTGGAAAACATATAAATTTTTTTGAAATGTATTAAATAATATTAAATACATAATATATATAACATATAGAATATATAAATAGAGTGTAAATTATATTACCCACTGTGAGAGGCACTATGGAAAAATGAATAATCATTCTTTTGGTAGGCGGTAGTACGTTGTACACATAAATAGTAGGTTCGCTACCCATTAGATAGATGATTGTGTAATGGTAGGGTGAAACCATATAATAAAAAACCCTAAAATATGAAATATTTTTTTATATAATCATGGATTAAAAAGAGTGGAGGGGTGTAGAATGAGAATTAATCAAAGGATCTTGAAAGAAAGCATTATCCCTTAATCAGGTAACTCATATTTGATTGTTCCAAAATGTTATTTTTTTCTAAAGAGAAGTATTATATGTGTAAGGGAGGGATTAGAGAAGTTTAGTGAGTAGAGTGTTTCCATAATTACTTTTTTTTGAGTGTTTTTATGATTAAAGATATGTGGTGGCCTTTTATGGGGAAGGAAAAGGACAAATATGGAATTTTTTAAAACAAGAAAGGTGACCCCATGTTTATTGCCTAAAGAAATTCTTACATAACAAAAAATAATAATTTAAAGTAATTTCCTAATACATACAAGAAAATATGTGTTAGAAAAGTATATTGGATGTTTTTGGTCATAAATTTATGGATTAGTACGTTGTAAACATATTTTATATCTAAATCATTGTAATTAATTTTTATCACTTTCATTAATCGTTTTGGAAATAAAAAGGTGGAAAAAATTATACATATTAAATTATTATGATTAAAAATATGGAATCTATTTTTAAATATTATAATCATAACAGTTTTAGAAATTAATTTAAAAATAATCTTGCTGACAGGACGACATTGGGAGTTCTTAAATTAGAGACCTCCAAATATTTTCAATGCTCTTATACCGAATTTCAATGTAAAATTGATTACAATGAACTAAATTGGATCTATTCATAAAATTCTTACATAATTAAAAATTAAAAAAAATATAAAATATAAATTATCCTTATAAATGAATTAGATGAAAACATAGTATTAAAATAAAATTAGGTATTATAAATTCTTCATTAAAAATTGAATCCTATTAAAAAATTCCAATAATTTATCCTAACCTAATTTTTATGTCACTATTTAAATTATTAAGTTTATTTTGACATATTAAATCTATAAATTTTATAAAATGTGGATATAAAATGGGTTATCCATTAAATGATGGTAACACTGCCTTTATAATAAAATATGTTTTGAAATAGAAAATCGGGTTTGTTCTTATATAATATGTATAAAATCTATGGGATGATTATTGGAAATATTATTTGAGTATGTCACATATAAATTTAATTAATATCATTAAATATTAGTAATTAATTTTAATTTTTAATATAAATAATATTTTTCACATAAAATCGACTTTTATAAAATTAGTCCCTTCGTATTTATTTTTTTAATATATCATTTTCTAATTAATTGTTAACCAATGAATTCAAAAATATATATTCATAAGATATTTAATGTGATATTCATCAATATAATGGCCATGTAATATCTTATTAGATAGTACTATTTTAAAACTGAATTAGTTTTCGATAAAACCGAGTCTTGTTGGTTAAACAATCCATCAAGGAAATGAAATCTAGCATGTAACATAACATAACCTGAGTAATATGTGTATTAGAAGCTAAAATTTAATTTACTTGTAGTTCATTATTAACTTTATATTTCATATATTGCATAATATCTATAGTTCTTTAATATAAAATAAACTATTTTTAGTGTTTTGTGAATTGAAAAATATTAAAAAGATAAAATGATTTGGAAAAACAATTATGAATATATTTGGTTGTTACATTCTACCCCCTAAAAATGAATTTATCCCAAAAAATTATTCTTGGATATCAATGATTTATTACTTGAATGTTCCATTCATATAAATCCAAATCGTAAAATATATTCCCAAAACATCCATTAAAAGGTAATGTTGGAACAATAACTTTTAACAAAAATAATATATAAGTTGTATTCTATATAAGATAACATATGAGGAATGTAAAAACATGGACTTGGAGGAAAAACATAAAAAATTATAGGGATTGATTGGGGGAATTTATTAAAAAAACGTTAATGATCAATGGAATATTCAGAGCCTCAAATTCATAAGTCTATGATGATATAAAAGGCAATCAGTTCAACAAATATTAATGTATTAGATAAAAAATAATAATTTTCTTATATTTGAGTAATTATTTTCTAAACAATGAATATAAATAATACTAATTTTAAAATCTCTATAAAAATTTTCATTCTTTTTATATTTTTATATCTATATAATTCATCCATTAATTTATAAAATGGATGTCAATAAATTATCATTGTCACCTAAAACACTAAAATAATCTTTTTGTAGATATTAAGGCTCAAAAACCAATAAAAAGTATAACTATTAATCATTAAAAATACTCAAAAATAAATACAATGAATAAATTAATCTATGATCATAAAAATAAACACTTCTGATTCATCATTAATAATATTTGAAAAAATTATTATACAGTATCTATGAAATCAGGTTGGTCTACGGTAGGAAATAATCCCTTATCATCCTTCAGTCTTTGGTTCAATACCCACATCCCTAGTAGACAATAATTTAAAATCACCAAGCATTCATGATTCCCTTTTCTAAAACCACAGAAATAAAATCTCTAAAATAAATATTATAGACATCCTTGAAATAAGTTTAATCACTAAATATATTTTTTAACAAGGTTTTTAATACAACCTCAATTCATAAATATTCTTCTTGAAGCATAACCCAATGTTTTCAAGATTGGTTAAACTTAGAACACTTCAAAAATATAAAAATATAAATCTCTATGAATAATGAAAGAAAAATAATATTTACATAGATAAACCATAAATGAAAAAGTAGAACTCGGTTTTCACATTCTAAACATGTGAATACCCTTATCGTTAATCATCATGAAACATGGTAATGAACTAGATTACAATAAATACATTTTTGAGAACATGAATTCATACTTAGTCAAATGATTAATGTAATCATTAATTAGACCTATAAGTATTAAACATCTTCCTTGATGAAATATAAGATTTCTTCAATAATCAGTTCCAGGTTAATCGGTACCAACAAATTTACTTGTTCATATCCAAAATATAATTATCCAGATATCATTATCTAAATATGATAGATTAATTATGGGTTACCTTCATTAATAAAAATATCCCTTTCCATTAAAAAACCATTCAACATATCTTTTTCATTACATAATGAAAACCAAAATAGAAAAAAATAATATACTTCATAAATAACATAAAATAATCATTTAATTCCAATACCTAAATATTTCATTCATAAAAATTTATTCTTGAACCCTTAATATGGATTTATCACCTTATTACTTAATAACTTCTTCTTAAAATATCAAATATAAATCATGTATTCAGGTTACTCAACCTCTATATAAATAAGATTCTTATGTACAATGTAAAAAATAATGGAAGAAAAGCACATACCATTCAAATATAATTTTTTAATTATTTATCTTCTTAATTATAACATATTATCATACCACCTTCCCGATTGTATTTATTTAATATCCACCATGGAAATTAATTTTTATAATTTACAGAAATTTTATATCTGAGAAATTAATTGTTAAACATGTTTTATCTAGTTATCTTCACTGACTAATACCCAAAAGTATCGGGTGAGAAACACATTTAATAGATTAAAACCACATAATGATGAAAATTACTTATAGGATTTCTAAATCATGAAAACATGCATAGTATATTACACCCATGGTTTATCAGTGGTTAATCATAAGAAACATCCATTTAAATCCTTCATAGATGGTACCTGAGGAATTTGTGAATTTAAAAATAATATCCACTGAGAGTGTTAGACTAGATGTGTAGCAAGGAATTTTATCATGTACCATATTAACATAATTCATTCTCAAAACAACATACTTGAGTTTTTACCCCTAAGTAAATATATTATAGATCCACATCCACTTGTAGTATCCTAATGTGTATGTATTTAAATGAAACGACTCACTATATACATCACCAAAATTTTCATACATCATCATATTATTTCATGTATCCGAATACTTGTCCATATAAATTTCTATAGGGTTCTCAATAAGTTTTTATCATCCATGATTCCAAAGGATGAATAAACATTCCTTCGATTCCAACTACATAAAACCATTAAAATAGATTGGTTTTATAAACAACAAATCAAATCCCCTTAAATGAAATGGATATCATTAACATTTCATCAGATAGTAACCTATGAAATGTGATAGGTTTAATAATCACTTCATAAAATTAGAACCTTTCAAATTAATAAGGAATAAAACTCATATAATTCATGAAAGATAAATGTTTCTCATAAACATTATTATATCTAATCATAAACAATTAAGAGAAATATTATAAATAGAAAATTAATATAATTTAATAGAATGGTGTGAGTAACATTAACAAATTTCATCTTAGATGGAAAATAATTTTATATTTTATTTTGAAATCTTTTAATTAGTAATGAAACCTTTAATTTATTAGAGAATTATTTTTTAAACATAATTTCTATTGAAAACAATTTTCAAAAATATTTATAATGGAATCTTTGAAAACATATTGAAACCCTTTTCATTTTAAAAATTTGGGAAAAACGATAATGAAATCATTAAAAAAACATTGAAATCCATTTCATTAATAATTAAATAATTTTTTTTATAATAATTGACCATTATACATGGAAAATTAACTTGACAGAAATAATGGTGATTATATTTTACATGTCTTATGAGGTAAAAACAACATTCCTATTTCTTTTTAAAAATGTTAGAAAAAAGGATTTGTTTGGAATACGATAATATTATTCCATTTAAAAAACTGATTAAAGTAAAAAAGGGTAAATATTTCTTCTATATATTATATTATACTAGTATAATATTATTGGAAACCATTTAGATAACAATGATTTCAAGGAAGACAAATTTTCGACCTAAGAGAGTGGTAAACTCAGATTTTCTTGAAATCACATTCATAACTATCTAATGTACCAAAGATTTGGAAAATGGTACCAATATATGAATATATATGGAATAACCATAGAAGAAGAAATTTCCTGAGTTTTCTTGATTGATGGAGCATAGTATTTCATCAAAGGAAGCATAATCATAAACAATATTGAAAAGTGATGAGATTACATTAATTAACTCTTACTATATGGTATGTTTAAACCATAATAGAATTTTAATAAAATAAAATAAAATTAATAGTAAAATATCACGAATAAAAATTAATCCATGATATAAAATATGAAGGAAGTATATACACCTCATGGTAAAATATAAGTTCATAACATGAAATGTGCCTCAAGGAATCCAAATAGCGAGAAAATAATTTTACGGATTTGGTAACTATTGGAAAATATCCCCCATGATAGAAATATAATCAAATGAATATTTAAATACCTAAAATATAGTCATATTAATAATATAATACATCTATGGTATGTATACAGACCACAAAAAATTAATGTATGGTGAATAAACCATGTATCTCATGGAAATTAAAAGTGACATGAAATTCCCTTACTATGTTTCTTGACTCTCGTCGTACTAGTTTAAACACATGTAAAATAAACAAAAAAATATTGTAAATGATTTATAGAACCATATTATTATATATAATACAATATATTTCTTTACTATTAACTTATAATACTTTCTTATTAATAAGAATATGTTAAGATTTTACTTTAGGGAATATTCTCTTTGTTCTTCACAAGTGTCTTTAATTGTTATATCTTTAGTCTGTATACTTATATCATGATTCATATAATTTAAATCATATTAAAAATATAATATATATTAATTTTATTAGTCTTATAATAATCTATATAATATTGATTTATGAAATTGAATACACCATTCATGGAGATAGTAAGTCACACACATGCACAAACGTTGATTCCATTTTTATTATCATATTGAAAAAAGATGGAAAATTACATATCTATATATATATGTGTATGTATATATGTATTCCATTAGAATTATTTTATCACACACACACACACACACACAGATATATATTTATATATCATATAATATCACATAACCAATCCTTAAATCGTTCTTGATAGTGTATGAATGAATAAAATCACTTTGAGGGGGAACTAGTTCACACTTCATCAAAGGAAATTATCATATTAAAAATTGGAAAGCATAAAGATATGTGTTTTAACAGGTTTATATAAGATTAATTACATAAAACATAATATATAACATATATAAACAGGTTTTCTATCATAATTTCCACCACGAGATGCAATATGTAAAAATCAGCATTCATAGTTTTGTGATGTGGTAGTTCGTCGTACACATAAATAGTATGTTCGTTACCCATTAGATGGAATTTTGTTTATGTTTAGACTAAACATTAGAATAAAAAATCCTATATTAATTATATACTTATTTATTAAAATAATCATCTATTTATTAGAGTATATGGGTGGAGAAAAAAAAATAAAAGAATGGAGCTTGAGAGAAGTCATTACCTCTTAATCTGCTAATTCCTTTTGGTTTGTGCCAATGAATTAATTGGATTGATTTAATACCAATTACATGATTCTATGAGTAATAGAAGGATTTTGAGATGTGTATAAGGAACAACATGTCCAAATCTATTTGGGTTGAAAGGAATTAAAATAAAGAGATGTGGTGGCCCTTTTATGTGGAAGGGAATGGACATACATGGAATTTTCGAAAAATAATTATGTGTGACAACGTTTTTTACCTAAAAAATCATAAAACAACAAAAAACTCTATATTGTAAGGATCGTGGCCAATAAATTTATATACAATGGGTTTTGGACTAGTGTATAGGTCTCTTTGCCAAAAACATATTTGGTTTAGTATATTGTTAAACTAAATTTTCTCATAATCATTGTAATTAATTTTGATCACGTCCAATAATATTTTTGGTCGAAAACAAATTAGAACTTATTAGAAATTATAAATTATTTTTATTTAAAATAAATAATCCATTTTTCAAATAATAATATCATAATTGAAATAAATTAATTTAAAAATAATCCCGCTGAAGTGATGAAACTACTATATTTTAATGTAAAAACGTCCAAACGTTTCCTATGTTTTTATATCCCATTTCATTGTTAAATTGATTACAATGACGTAAATTGGATTTATTTATAATATAATTATATAATTAAATTTCAGAAAAATATAATATATAATATAACATTATATATTAATTAGGGGAAAATCAGTTTTTAATTAAAATTTCATATTTTTTATTATTCCTTAAAAAAGAAACCTTTTAAAAAACAAATAACATTTATCCTAACATAATATTTATGTTTAAATTTCAATGATGATGTTTATTTTGACATATTGAATCTATAAATGTTCCCCAAATTTAATTTAAAATGTATTCTCCATTAAATGGTTATAAACGTTCTATTATAAAAATATAGGGCTTAAGCATAAAATTAGGTTTCTTTTTATCTTATTTTTGTCATATTTATTCGATGGTTATGAAAAATATTTATTTTCAATACTAAATTTAAATCCCTATTATATCATTCATTATAATAATTAATTTAATATACTAATACAAATATTTCTTTTTCACATAAAAATGGACTTTTATAAAATCAGTTTCCTTATAGTCAACTGGTTTATATATTCATTTATATTTAATAATTAACCAATGAATTCAACTATATATAGTAATAAGTTAGTTTATACTATAATATTTAATTTAACTAACATTTATATACTATCATATAATAACATTTTAATAATGAATTATTTTTTCGTAACACTCATTCTTGTGTGTTATGTAATCTGTCGAGGAATGTGAGTCTTGGATGTTATGTATTATAACCTTGGTGTTCTGTGTTGGGAATGAAAAAATTATGTTGTGTGTAGTGAAAAATTAACTTAATTTTATATATTACGCATTCTATAAATAGTGATTTAATATAAAATAAACTATGTATTGTGTTTCATAAATGTAATATATCAGAAAGATTAAATTAATTTGAAAGAAATATTTCATGAAATCTCGAGGTGTTACAAAAAGTTTGGACCAAAGACACAATCATGTACCACTCTCCAAAAATATCAATAGATGTCATTATTATTTATTTCATTTGGTCTTAAATGTTCTTCTAGAACTTGATCTATCTAGATCTTACTTGTTCCACTAAATATTCCAATAATATCGATGGAATGTACACCTGAATATGGGGATAAAAACTTATTCTTTACTTATTAGTTTTCATACCAACTCATGTGAACTATTTTATACATTACATAATTACAATAGGGAATAATTTTATTATTAATTTACATGGTCAATACTGATTTAGGATTATAAAATTATATAATAATGAAAATTCCTTACATTAAAAATCCATATCTTTCTCATTAAATGGAAACTTCATCAACTATAACTAGATTTTCTTATTCTATGACAAATCCTTAACATCTACATCCAAATTATGAATTCATAAAACTATTCTAGAATATTTATTCATTACATTCTTCTTTAATTATTTGGAAAGAGAAAAAGAAGGAAGGGTGATATCAAATGCTTAGTAGGGGAAACATTAATGTGGGATCTACAATTGAATAAAAAATGAATGAATAATATGGAAGATATAAAAAAAACTCAAGTATTCCATATGACAAAAATAATGAAAGGGGAATTTATGCATGAATGGAATATCAAAAAAATCACAAGGACAACAATTTTTTGTTTCAAAATGATAGAATGGATATTTTCATGCCTCATAATATTTCCATCAACACCAAGTTCCATGAAATTATACATAAATAGGTAATATTTATGACAAATACCAAAGATAGTTTGTCCCATGAAACATACATGTCCATCGAGGGGTTCTTTAATTTCAGGATCCAACCATCATTTACTAATTCCAATGCATTCATAATATTAATCAGAATGAAAAGGTAATTAGCATTGGTTATTTTCATGCAGTAGTGGTTGTTTAAACTATTACCTAATAATGTAGAAATAGATACAAAAACTACATTGTATTTCACAGTCACTAGTAATTTAGAAGTAGTTTTTTTAATTTAGTGGAAATTTTGGTATGTGTCTTTTTGGGATTATTTATCAATGGTTACGTGATTATTTAGCAGAGATTCTTTTATAAAACAATATCTAAGGAATGTATATGCAAAATGAAACTAACCACCACTAAACATATCATTGGTGGTTTATCCTAATCACTGATATTTTTTTATTGTTTTTAGTGGTTGTTTCCATTTACCACTAAAATTTTAGAGTTTTTAAAAAATATTTAATTAAAATATGTAAATATTAAAAATCTGACAAGAAAAAAAATAAATATATCATAAATGCATCATATCATACATCAAATTTTTTTATAACCTCAGTCTTAAAAAACCCATTCATTTGTCATCCAATACCACAATCATCAATATATATACATAAAAAATTTGTCCATAAACAACCAATGACAAATTTATATCCATGTCATGACCTCTACAACACATTTCTACCTCTACATCATCTCATGAACTGAAATCAACTGCATCAACTCCTCTAATATAACAAAAAAGAAAACAAAAAATAAAACTAATCATAATAAATCAGAATTAAATTGGAATAATTGATAAATAAATTAATATAACAAGGAAACTATGAACCATCCTGAAATACTTGTGAATAATTAAATGGATCATAATAGTCAACATCTTATGAACTATTAGCATATTCTATCAACAATTAAAACTAGAAGATTTATGAAATGAAGTGCAGAAGAAAAAATACAAAGAATATCTTCAGAATGATGGAAATTAAATTTATTATTTTTAAAATAAAACAAAAGTAATTTTAATATAAAAAAATATATATATAATGAAAAACAATTTGAAAAAATAAACATACATTTCTAATATAATATTCGACACTTAAAACTGAAAATCGATGAGTAAATATTCTAATATGTTTTTAATGCGATTCGCGGTGTTCTTGAAATTAACATAATAATTTTTTTAAAATAAATTTATATCACGATGTGTATTATATTTCAAAATAAATTATTCGTTGGTTTTCCCATGATGCAACATCAATATGAGGTCTTTTTTTATTGTTTTGACAGTTCCACCCAAGAATTAGTGTCTTAAAACACAAAAATGAATTTATGACCACTTTAGAGAAATCACAATTCAGAATGAAATTCTGTTAGTTCACATATTTTAAAACTCATTCTGTAGTCATTGTACCATTATTTTAGAGAATTTTGATTTTGTTTTCCTATTTTTGACCCCCAGAACTTGTTTTTAGTGGCTTTTATACCTTTAAGAAGTGTTTGTCAAGTAATTACGACCACACCACATATCAAATTGATATTTTTTCTATGTGTACATTTCAAAAATATGTAATATATCATTTATCATGATTTAAAATCAATATGAGGTTTTTTATATGGTTTTGACTATTGCACACATGCTTTAGTGTTTTAGAACAATAAAAATGAATTTATGAACATAATAGGAAAACAATAATTTAGAATGATGTTTCATCTATTAATACATTTAAAAATTAAATCCCGGTTTTTTAATTGATTTCATTTCAATAAGACATAATTTGTATAGTTTTACCCCCCACATAAATTTTTAAAGGCTTCTGTATATATTATAATTTATTTCTCAGTGATTCCAACCAAACATCCTATTGAATTGATGTGTTATTGTGCTGAAACATCAAAAGTAAATCATAAGTGGTTTCTAAATTATGTCACATCAATTTGACGACATTTTTAAGGTTTTGATAGTCACATTAACATTTTAGGTTTTTAATACACTAAGAAATCTTTATAGACTTCCTGGGAAAACCATAATTTGGAATGACATGCCTTTAGTTCCTACATTATAAAATTCAATAAATTATAATTTTCTCATGATTTCAACAAAATGAGATGAATTTCGTTGGTTTTAACACCCTGACACTTCTTTGTAAAGGATATTATACATTTAAAAAGTGTATACCAATAACTTCCAACGACACTGCATATCAAATTGATATGTTGTCTGTGAGTACAAATCAAAAACATCCCAACTATGGTTTTCCCATGATTTCAAATATATATGATGTTGTTTTTTGTAGTTTTGACTATTCCATGAGTGTTTGAGTTTTTTTTAAAAATGATATATGTTTACGGTCATAATAGGATAACAGTATTTCATAATGACAATCTGTTAGTTCCAAAATTTTATAATTCAATCTAAGGCCATCTGACCAAATATCAGGTAAATCTTATGTCATTTTCTATGTTTCGACCTTGTGAGACTTTTTATGGCTTTTGTTACTTTATGAAGTGTTTACCAAGTAATTTCAACCAGACCACACATCAGATTGATGTTTGGATTTCACATACACATAAAGGATAACTCATTAGTGGGTTTCCCATGATTTCAAATCAGTATAAGGTTTTTTTCCATTGGATTGACCATTACATGCACATTTCAGTGTTTTAAAAAACTAAAAATTTATTTATAGAAATCTTAAGAAAACTATAATTTATGATGATGTGTTATAGGTTCCATCATTTTAAAATTCAATCTACGGTCGTTTTCCCCATATTTCATGGAAATATGATAATGTTTTCCTAGTTTTTATCCCTCGACACTTGTTTTTCAATGCTTTTGTTACATTAAGAAGTGTATTCTATGTAATTTTGACCTCATCTCTTGTCATTTTGATTATTTTTTACATGTACACATAAACAATAACTCAAATGTGTTTTTCAGATGATTTCACATCACTACGAGGTTTTTTTTCATTTTGACCATTCGACACACGTTTTTTAATACTAAAAATACGTTTACAGACAATAGAAACAAAAATAAAATTCTAATGGGAATACTTCGAGTTCTAATATATGAAAATTCTGTCTATGGTCATTTTTCTTGATTTTAGGGTGATCCAACATTATTTTCCTCATTTTTACCCCCTACGCTTGTTTTTAACGGTTTTAGTTCTTTTAGGAAGTGTTTTTTGAGAAATTCATGTCATGACACATGTCATATTGAAGTGTTGTTTTCTTATACAAATCCAAAAAAAACATATTAGTAGTTTTTCCATTATTTTACATCAATATAATGTCATTTTCTATGATTTTTACCATTCTATTCACATTTTAGTGTTTGAAAACAATAAAAATGCCTTTATGATTGTAATTGAAAAACCACCATTTGGAATAAGATAATGTTAATTTCCTACATTTCAAAAGTATATCTATGATCATTTTTCTCATGTATTTGAGAAATCCAACATTACATGTTATGGTTGAACACCTCAGTAGTTGTTTTTAAAGGATTTTGTCCCATTAAAAAGTATTTATAGAGTAAAACCCAAGAAAACAATCTAATATTATTTTGAAACTTATGGATAATTATCTATAATTCATTTTTAATGTGTATTAATCAACAAATTATAAATCCAGGATAATATGTGGTTTTGAGGACTCAAAATAAATCCTTATATATAAAAGTGACAATTTAATTTTATTTATAGATGTTGTATGTGTTATTTGAAAAAGTGTAAATTATCTAGAGAATTTTGAATTTACCTTGGTGGGATAAGCTATATGTATAGAAATTTCTTTGGTAATAATGTTAGTCATCCATTAAAATAAATAAACTATGTCATTTTCAATTGGTACAGCCACAGATCCTGCGTTTCCCAATTAGAGTCGTGTTATTTTACTTTTTCATTTAATATTGATAAATTTATTTTTGATTCATGATTAATGACAAAACTCAAATCCGCATCGGGTGTATATGTAAGGTATTTCACCACCCTTCTTAATAAATTTGATGGGATATTCCAAAAACCCATCCCATGTACATGCCCGAGATGACCTTGCTGATTAACAATTCTAGCTACATCATTCTAGGAATCAAATGATAATTGTGAAGGGTTCACATCCTTGACATCCTAAATTTTAAACTATTAATTAAAAAATATTAACCATGATTATTTAAATTAAATAAACATCATTATATTTTAAAAATAATAAAATTTTCATTATTATTTCATATCATTTCAAAACTATAAAAAATAATAAATAAAATTATATTATAGAAACAATCAACCCTTAAACTGAATTAATGTCACATAAATATGATATTTTAAATTTAAATTTATTTTAATTTCCATTAATGCTTTGTTTTGGGGGTTTCCAATGGTTTTATATAGAATAGGTGAGTTTTCGTGGATTGGGCCAAACCGTGAGCCCAATTCTAGATTTAAAAATAAATTTTGATTCTTTCATAACTTATTCATTTTTTAATATTTTTCACTCATTCCAACTCCTAAATGTCCTCCCCTGATATATTAACACTACAATTAAAATATGGAGCCTTTTGAAATCCTTAACCATGTTTTAGTTGGGTTTTTTATTTAAGGGATTGGGCCTGCCCGGAATCCCATATGCAATTATAGAATGTAATTTTATTTATTTAATAACTTATTCAATTATAAGTATTGTTTGGTGATTCCAAGCCTAATATGCGTCCATTACACCCAGACACTCCCCCAGACTCTTTAACCCCCTCTTTGGAGCTCTTAGGATTGCGATATATGGACGAACATCTTAGGGTTTCTAAAATCACGCAGATTTGATGAGGTATGTTGATTCAATCATAACTCTCTCAATTCATACTATTTTCCCTCCATTACAATTCCTAAATGACCTAATAATTCTTGTGAGAACATCCCCTGAGTTTTGGCCATTTTCAATTTTATATTCTTTTGTTTTGTGGAGATTCATTCTAGATTTCTCAAGTAAGTTTGTCCATTTCATTTCCCCTTTCAAATTGATTAGTGTTTCATTCTATTTTTTTAGGGTTTCCTCCCTTTTTATTGAAGTGAACAATGACCAGTGGGTAGGGGTTCTAACCTAAGGTTTAACCTTGGGTTTTCTTGGTCCAATTTTCTATTTTTAGGTTTGATCTACCCTTCTTGAGGTGCGGCGGTGGTGCGTTTGTATTTCCGCACAAAGGATTCAATGGTTTCATTTGATTTGGTAGGTGATTCCAATGTTGATTCAATATTTGTGTATTAGAATGCTGTATTTATCATATTTTCAGATTTATATAATTTTATTATTGCTGAAAAAATTGTTTCTAATGATGTTTCTATTGCAATTGAATTTAAAATGCCAATTTGGTGTGAAATTTGGGGTTTTCCAAAGAAGTGTTTTATTTGTTTATTTGGGGATGCCCTATAAATACTTAGTTGTTTTTATTGATCTGTAATAAGGCATAAAATACTGTTTATAATGTTTATCCCCTTTGGTATTTTCTGCAAAAAATGGGTTTTAATTCTGTTTGTAAAGAAAGTGAGGTTTTGGTTCCACTTTTGTGTGAAAATGAAGGTTTTACAAAGATAACACTTCTTGTTTAACATGGGATGCCCAAAAATTGATTTGTTGTTTTAATTGATATTTATTGGGCCGCCTTTACTGTTTTGGTAACTTATAATTGTGAACATCGTGTACAAGTGGGTTTCTTAAGGGGTTTTGTGTGCAAAACTACACGAGATTTTGAGAAATTGATTTATTCAAATTTAAAGAGTTTGTTGTGTGTTTTAAGTGGTATAAAATGAGATAGATACTATATTTGGTGTATGTGATCAGTAGTGGTGTTTTACATTAAAATGGATATGTGTTAAATCTTGAAATTGTTTGAGCACAAAGGGGGAAGCCCAGGTACCTAGGTGGGGTGGATTTGTACTAGTACGGCTAGTGGACCAGATGGGTTTTGTCCCTGTTTCACTTAGCATTTGGATAACGACAACTCTAACTAAACTATGTGGATGATGATTGGGGACCACTAGGTTATTGGTATGTTCCCTACTAGTGGCTCGTGCACGAGAAAGGATTTTACTATGGTTACATTACACTGAGGTATGAGGTACATGGGGCCTGAGACTATCTAGTGCCTAGGGGTGTTCCCGGTTTTGTTGCTCAGTGGATTTGTGGTATTTGCCCTTGTATTTGGGTGTCTTTGGAATTATAATGCAGTATCTAATATTGCTATTTAAATGTGTTAACATTATGAATGTTTTATCTTGAAAAATGTTTTCAATTTAAAGTTTCATTTCGTGGAATTTGTCACCGCTTTTAATTGCATATTAAAACTGCTTGCTTTTTCACCTCGTATTGCATGCACCTTGGAATCATAGGGTGGTATCCTATTGGGCATAGGCTCACACCCTACTTACACCCCTTGGGTGTAAGTAGACCTTTTTTTGACCCAGGTAAAGGAAAGGCTAAGGGTGATGGCGGTTCAGGGAGTTAGTCCTCATCCTTAGGGCGGAGTAGTAGATACGACTTGGGGGTGATGACCCATTGTCATGTGGAGTCCATGGGGCTATTTTGTTTCTATTCCATTGTGTATCTAGACTTTTTGTTTTGACTCTAATGCTATGTATTCAGTTCTGGTTTTTCTTTAAACATCATTTGGTATAAATTTTTCAGATTCAGTTTATTGGTTGTTTTTAATGGTTTATGCCTTCATATACGGGTAAATCGTTCCCAAACCTTAATAAATGATACCCAGGAACTTGTTCCAGGCCGTGGGGATAGGGAACGCCCTTCGGGTCATGTCATGGGTTGGGTTTGGTGCCGGTTTTGGTGGCGAAAAGATTCGGTTCGTGACAAAATGGTATCAAAGGCAGGTTCATGTTAACTATTTGGGTCATGTTATTTCGGGAAGAGTCAGGATATCATGGAGTTAGGATTGTAGGGACTTGGTATTATAGTTATGGGTAGTGTGCATGTTCACCACACCTCATGACAGGATTCAAGTTTCCTAGGGAAGTCATGATTTATCTAAGTCCTTTGGTTTTCTTGTTTTAATGATGGTTAGGGGAAATGAAAAGAGAGTTGGGTTAATGGTCTCAGTAAGCTCGCAGGGCCTGGAAAGCCATGTGGAGCTGGGGATATTCCCTAGAACACTCTCTATGACAGTGAAGTGATTGGAATATGGCCTCCAACCATATGTCCAAGTCACCCACTGAAACTAGTTTCCTCTCGCATTGTCTTGTGTTCTTTAGTTTTGAAATCTTAGAACTTTGGTTTTAAACTGACTTGGTTTTAAGAATTGTAAAGTTTTTGTGAAATGAGTTTCAAATAAATATGGAATGTTTTGATTTCTGAAATGGTGGAACTGAACTTTCAGAATTGTTTTGAAATGGAAAATAGTATGCTTACACCTCTTTTGAAAGCCGAAACTATATTGAAGTTGGTTTTCAAAAGTGTTTCCAATATAGTTTTCTAAACGATTAAAGTGTGTTTTAATGGGATGAGATGTTTTGAAATTGATGTGAATAACTTGAAAGTGAGTTCTTTTTTTATGTTTGTGTCCTTATGAAAAGTTTTGTAAGATGTGAAGTGGGATTTTGATCTCATTGTTAGCAGTTTTTAGAAAATGGTTGGGTTGGTTGAGCATTTTGTTTTTGAAAAGTGGAAGGAATTTTTGTTTTACCCTTTGGTATTTCCCTGAGTGACCACTTGCATGGGGTTATATGGGATGATGGATGGTTGATGGCATGACTGGATGAGTGCTGGGATGGTTATGAGGAGGGTGCCCTGTGTGACACAAAAACATGCATGTGTGAGGCCCATGGGGTACCATTGGTGGATACGCTTACTGCAAAACCGTTTGTTTTCAATGAAATAATTTTAAAGAAAAACATGATGTATTGATGAATAGTTTGGTATAGTTTTTATTATGGGTTTTTGATAATGTTGATGTTGTGGAATGTTTTGAGTCCAAGAACCCCTCCTGTTTGATCTGTGTCTTGGGTTTGTGTTTGGTCGGTGAGCTGTGTTGTAGGGACGATTAGTGGTCTCTTTTGAAAAATGGTTTGGGATGATTTTGTGGTGGTTCCCTTCATGTGTTTGGATCTGGATTGTGGTATATCGTGACCAATAGACCATCTTGGTTGGGTCCTTTGGTTCAATCGTTGGATAAGGTACACCCCATTAATGGTTAGTGCACAACTAAAGTGCAACCCGGATTGTTTTGCCTTTTGAAGACCCTCCAGTTGATCAATATAAGTAATATTTTTTCTTGAGATTTTTAGATTGAGTCTACACCCTTTCCTTTCTTTGATTTGTAGATCCTCTTGTAACGGGAGAGTGCTCAGGGAAGGTTGACAGAGACCTTAGTTTCTTATGATTCCTGATACGTCGAAGGTGGATGTTTTCTAGGGTTGTAAGTGTGGATGAGTGTCTCAATGGTGTCTAAGAGGACCTTTGGGTTCTTCAAAGCTTCTTTGATGCATTAATTCATGTTAAACCACCAGTGTGGGAAATATGGTCATGATAGGATATTTTGGCCACTTTCTAGAATTGTGTGTTGTTTGGGGATGTTGTATAAGGTCCCTCTCCATGAATTGTTTATATCAGTTGCAATGGTCATGTTCGGTGATGCCTTATGATGTCATGTGCTCGATTGACCATAGAGGTGAATGTTGTGAAATCCAATGAGAGTCCCTGTTATGTTGTGAGAATGTTTCCCTTGTAAAAACTTCATAATCTTCCATTTTAGATGAAGGTGAATGTTGGTGTTCTTTTCTTATATTGTTTCTCACCTAAAGAAACAAGGTGTGATGTGTGTGTATCTTCTTCGCCCTTATTTCAGTGAAATATCGGGATCGGGTAAAGTGAGTTTGGAATGTGTTATCCCTGGAAAACTTATCTAGGATTGCGTTGTAGTTGTTGGTTTCATTGAAAGAAGAATTATCATTCATGGGGTTTCGAAAGACTAACTGCGAGGCCGAAGATGCTTCAATCATTTGATCTCCAGCCATAGGTCTCGGAGAGAAGCTGGCTCGTAGTCAGGGGAAATCGCAGGGCCATTTAAACCCTTGTACAAAGTCTTTTCCTCAGTATGAATGTTAAGAAGATTTTAAACCTATGGTGTCATAATCATTCTTCTGTTGTCCATGTTCAGTGGAAATAGGTGGAGGGCCGTGTGCCCATGTCATCACCCAATGTTATTCCCTCCCCCTTTTGGTTTCCACTGAGTCTTTAGAGAAAGGTTTGAAGTTTGTCTACACTGTTTGTGAACACAGTTTTCACTTGGATAATAGTGACCATTCCCCAAAAAACCATTCTAAAAGAAGGATCCCAACTATTAGTGTATGGCTTCCCAAACCGTGGAAACTAACCATTTGGTCACCCCAACTCTTTAAATTTTGGGGTTTTCCTTTACCGGCTAGTGCTGGTTGGTTAAGATGGTTGGTTCTTATGGTGGGGAGACCCACTATGAGTCTTATATAATTAATTTTGTAAAATTCTTATGGAAGTATATCCTTTGTACTGGTGAGTCCATTTAGGCCTCCCCCTGTTGGTCTCTTGATTATGTCTCAAAAAAATATTGGTTGTCTCTTATGGTGGGGAGCGTATTTTTGTCCCCCCGTACCAGTAACTTAGATTTTTTCCATGGTCTTGGATTTTTGTAGATAGTCTCGTTCAGATCTATCTAGCTACCAACATCATTCTTGAGTAAACATTTGGACTGGAGAGAACCCAATGGTTTAGTTAATGTAAGGTATGTGTAACCTTATTCAAAGTTGTTGTTCGTTTGGATGAACTGCTTGAGTATTGTTCAGATTGTGTTTGAAGAGTTTTTATTTGGGATAAAGCCTGAATGTTCTTGATGGTTTTAGGAATGTTGTGTAAGTTTGATTTGTGAGAGTATTCCTTCCTTCATTGATCACTGGAGGTGTTTTGTCCTTTGGGGAAGTAACCTGGCAAGGGAGTACTTCCTGGTTTCTCAGTTGGGTTTGGTTGTTGATTGGGTCTTGTTGTGACTTTCTGGGGCAGAAAGTTTTTATGGTGGGGAGAATTGTCACATAAATATCTTATTTTAATTTTAAATTTATTTTAATTTCCATTAATGCTTTGTTTTGGGGGTTTCCAATGGTTTTATAGAGAATAGGTGAGTTTTCATGGATTGGGCCAAACCGTGAGCCCAATTCCAGATTTAAAAATAAATTTTGATTCTTTTATAACATATTCATTTTTTAATATTTTTCACTCACTCTAACTCCTAAATGTCCTCCCATGATATATTAACACTAAAATTAAAATATGGAGCCTTTGGAAATACATAACCATGGTTTAGTTGGGTTTTTATTTAAGGGATTGGGCCTGCCCGGAATCCCATATGCAGTTTTAAAATTAGTTTTATTTATTTAATAACTTATTCAATTTTAAGTATTTTTAGGTGATTCCATGCCTCATATGCGGCCATTACACCCAGCCGCTCCCCCCGCCTCTTTAACCCCCTCTTTGGAGCTCTTAGGATCGCGATTTAAGGATGAACAACTTAGGGTTTCTAAAATCGGACAGATTTGATGAGGTATGTTCATTCAATCATAAATCTCTCAATTCATACTATGTTCCCTCCCTTACAATTCCTAAATGACCTAATAATTCTTGTGAGAACATCCCCTGAGTTTTGGCCGTTTTCAATTTCAGATTCTTGTGTTTTGTGGAGATTCATTCTAGATTTCTCAAGTAAGTTTGTCCATTTCTTTTCCCCTTTCAAATGTATTAGGGTTTAATTCTATTTTTTTAGTGTTAACTCCCTTTTTATTGAATTGAAAAATGACCAGTGGGTAGGGGTTCTAAACTAAGGTTTAACCTTTGGTTTTCTTGGTCCAATTTTCTATTTTTAGGTTTGATCTACCCTTCTTGAGGTGCGGCGGTGGTGCGTTTGTGTTTTTGCACAAAGGATTCAATGGTTTCATTTGATTTGTTAGGTGATTCCAATGTTGATGCAATATTTTTGTATTATCATGCTGTATTTATCATATTTTCAGATTTATATAATTTTATTATTGCTGAAAAAATTGGTTCTAATGATGTTTCTATTGCAATTGAATTTAAAATGCCAATTTGGTGTGAAATTGGGGGTTTTCCAAAGAAGTGTTTTGTTTGTTTATTTGGGGATTCCCTATAGATACTTAGTTGTTTTTATTGACCTGTAATAAGGCATAAAATATTGTTTATAATGTTTATCCCCTTTGGTAATTGCTGCAAAAATGGGTTTTAATTGTGTTTGTAAAGAAAGTGAAGTTTTGGTTCCACTTTTGTGTGAAAATGAAGGTTTTACAAAGATAACACTTCTTGTTTAACATGGGATGCCCACAAATTTATTTGTTGTTTTAATTGATATTTATTGGGCTGCCTTTACTGTTTTGGTAACTTACAATTGTGAACATCGTGTACAAGTGGGTTTCTTAAGGGGTTTTGTGTGCAAAACTACACGAGGTTTTGAGAAATTGATTTATTCAAATTCAAAGAGTTCGTTGTGTGTTTTAAGTGGTATAAAATGAGATAGCTACTGTATTTGGTGTATGTGACCAATAGTGGTGTTTTAAATTAAAATGGATATGTGTTAAATCCTGAAATTGTTTGAGCACAAAGGGGGAAGCCCGGGTACCTAGGTGGGGATGATTTGTACTAGTACGGCTAGTGGACCGGATGGGTTTGGTCCCTGTTTCACTTAGCATTTGGATAACGACAACTCTAACTAAACTATGTGGATGATGATTGGGGACCACTAGGTTATGGGTATCTTCCCTACTAGTGGCTCTTGTACGAGAAAGGATTTTACTATGGTTACATTGAACTGAGGTACGAGGTACATGGGGCCTCAGACTATCTAGTGCCTAGCGGTGTTCCCGGTTTTGTTGCTCAGTGGATTTGAGGTATTTTCCCTTGTATTTGGGTTTCTTTGGAATTATAATGCAGTATATAATATTACTATTTAAATGTGTTAACATTCTGAATGTTTTATCTTGAAAAATGTTTTCAATTTAATGTGTCATTTCGTGGAATTTGTCACCGCTTTTAATTGCATATTAAAACTGCTTGCTTTTTCACCTCGTATTGCATGAACCTTGGAATCATAGGGTGGTATCCTATTGGTCTTAGGCTCACACCCTACTTACACCCCTTGGGTGTAAGTAGAACTTTTTTTTGACCTAGGTAAAGGAAAGGCTGAGGGTGATGGCGGTTCAGGGTGTTAGTGCTCATCCTTGTGGCGGAGTAGTAGAGACGACTTGGGGGTGATGACCCATTGTCATCTGGAGTCCACGGGGATATTTTGTTTCTGTTCCATTGTGACTTTTGACCTTTTGTATTGACTCTAAACATATGTATTCAGTTCGGGTTTTTGTTTAAACAGCGTTTGGTATAAATTTTTCAGATTCAGCTTATTGATTGTTTTTAATTGTTTGTGCCTTCATATTCGGGTAAATCGTTCCCAAACCTAAATAAATGATACCCGGGCACTTGTGCCAGCCTGTGGGGATAGGGAACGCCCTTCGGGTCATGTCACAGGCTGGTTTTGGTGCTGGTTTTGGCAGTGACCAGATTCGGTTCGTGACAATTAATTAGGGAGACTAGATGTATAAAAAATTACATATTTATATCTTTTGATCCCTGTTGCTAGCCCAGTTTAATTGGGTTTAATGATTGATTGTTTTCATTATATATTTTTCATTATAATGTTTTATGGTAATAATATAATTTGAAATGGTAATGAAATGTACTTACTCCAACATATTTGGTATGGTCATTTACAAAACAACCATAGGGATTCCTATAAAATTTAAATTACATCTCTGTTCTCCCATAAAAGTTACATTATTCAATATCCTTTATAAAAGAATATAAAAAATTTAGGAAACAGCTTGAGTTATATTTAAATTCTAAAAATACTAATAATATAAATACAATCCATAATTCTTCTTTTTCTAAAAACATTATGTCCCTAGTGATGCGAGGAATAACTTTCTTATTATGATTCACAATATTTATTATTATTATTATAAAAAATAGGAAATTTAATAAGAAATATAATTTTATTGTGTTTATTTTATTATGATACTATAAAATATATAATTAACTCATTAGATGAATATATATTGACATTGAAAAGAAAATCCATTTCTGATGAGAAATGTTTTAATGCACATTCTCATACATTTTTCCTTAAGCCTAGAAAAGTGTAATTAAACTCATTCCTTAATATTCATTTAAAATTACTCTATTTCATAAAAAATTTCATTTTCCATGGGCGTGAAAGGGGGTGAGGGACATCAATACTAAAAAGTAGCTATAAATAAAAAACATAAAAATTTATATGTATATTATAATAGTTTACCGATGTATTTTAAATTTCAAATCAAGGAATACTTCATTAACAATACATTTACATGAGTATAAAAGTCCTAATATTTCCTACATATAAGAATATTCCTCCAATAATTATAATTAATGGGAAATATCACTGTCTCACAATCAAGGTACTGAAGAATAATGTAATTTATTTCTACAACATCACCAGTATACAACTCATACTCATAAAATGGAATAGAAATCATGATTTCCTTCAAGTATCATACATCTACTATGTTCATATTTGTATCAATTCAATGTGTTTCTTAATCTATTTGAATAATTCATTAATAAATTTAGAGAATATAATTTTTTTAATTATAAAAAACATACTAGTAACAATGACCTGTAAATATCACGATGATGTAGTGGTGAATAATTTCTCTATCTATAGAGGTGAATCAGGTAGTGGTCTACAATTGAAAACTGGGGACATGACTGGATCTATATTAGTATCGTGTATTATGGAATCCCTAGTATCCATAGAAGATGATGGAAGTGGTTGCATGATCTGATATATTAATCTACTAGGATCCTATATTTTTTGGTTCTCGACACTCCTCCGTTTAAAATGGTTTAGGTATATTAAAATTATAAATTATGAAAGATTAAAGTCTTCAAAAAAAATATCTAGAAAAAAAATTATATATATATGAAACACTTATCAATGAGAAATTGTAATACATTTTCATTACCAATTTATACATTCAAATATTTTTATATTTGTAATCTTCATTGTTATCAAAATCTATTTCGACGAGTTCTTCGTTTTCACTCTCTCATGAAAGTTCTACTACTTCAATACTATCGGAAAAAACTTTTTTGTTTTTTGGTTGTGAATGAGGGTCGCTAACGCAAAACAACAATTGAGAATCATCACCCATATCAAATAAGTCTCTTTAATTTAGGTGAATAACAACAATAAAAACATCATTTATTTCATTATCCATATAATACATCATCATCCCTTTTAAGGACAAGATAAATGGATCATCCTCTGCACACTCAGATCTATCCATCAAGTGAGAGAAGTTGATAGAAGTAAAATTTAATGAATGTTTCTTTATTTCCCTAAAAATGTTGGACCATATTCATTTGAATAAGGCAACTAAAAATTGGATATGATAGTTTAATTTAATTATATCATTCATATTCCCAAAGTATCCAACCTCTTTAAGTGTGTTCATAACGCTATTTTTTGTTTTCAATTATTCTTCAAGATATATTGTATAAAACCCAAATCCATGAATATTGTATGCATTTAATCTCTTAGCCTTCCCTAGAAGTCCACAAGCCAAAATACATTAATTCATTCGATATAGCTTCTTGATTATCGAAATTCATTATCTACAAAAAAGATATAATTTTTTACTTTTAACGTAGATAATATAACTACATTTCAACAATATAAATACGAGTATATATGTACATGATTACTGAACCATTAGACATGGTCTATGTTAGAACCTTTTGATAATTACAACTCATTTTGATCTCGACCCCTTAGTAAACTCTTTATTTTTAGTCAAAATTGTTCAGTAAGTGGATATGAAACAAAACTATTGAGTATCAAATATCCATGTTCTTACAGAGACTCAAATTTTGTAAGTGTAAAATTTTACCACATTCTAATTGGTCTACCAATAGTTGGGAAGACCGATAACGGATTTTCAAGATGAGAATTTGTGGAGATGTCGTAAGAAAACCCAGAACAATTGAATATAGATTAAATCCCATCAAAATACCTAGAATAGTTGATTAAGAACCCTTCAGGTATGTAACATTTAGAAATTGAGGCCTATGGTTGAGATTTGTTTCTTACATATGACTTGAAATGACCTATGTACCTAAATAATGAAATAAAAAACCTACTAATAAAATTTATGCAATGATTTTATTAAAAAAAATTCAAAAATGAAAATAATAATAATATCGACATAAATATTAATTGTTTACATCCATTGATAGTATACCGGTGCACCATGTATAGATTATTTAAAAAAATTAAGAGTCAAATAAAAGATGACTATAGATAATTAATGGGGAAATAACATCTCCAAATGATATAATTTCAAAACAATTCCTTCTTTATGATTACAAAAATTAGATGGATTTAGATTTCTTCCACAAATCCCCCTAAAAATGGTAAAAAATCAACTAGAACCATAATTAATTTTTTAGGTAATGACTTATTAAAATCCAAAGTCAATAACGTATACATCAAAATAAATGAGTCTTGACATTTGAATCCATCTATGTTTCGATATATTAAGTCAACTAACCCTGATATATTACATGAATATCCATCTGTAACTTTTAAATTCTTCAATGTTTGAAGGAATACATATTTTTCAACAATTTACATTTTAAAAATAGTCATAGGATACATTACATTATCATTTTCCACCAAACATTCTTTATATTCATCGACTTTAAATAATTATGAGAATTAGTGTGATCCTTTGACATACCTTTCTCATTGAGAAGTATAATAATTATCTAACCACAAACGTTCTTCTAAATATGAATAACATCAAGATTATGATGTATCAAAATAAACTCTAATTTTATAAGTTTGTATAATATTATCATTTTCTTGCATTTTTGTATTTTAGATTCATCAAATATTGTTCCTCATAATCATCTCCCCTTTCATTAAACTGATGAAATTTTCAAAATTATTCAACAACATTCATTAATTATCCTAGTACTTAAAAATCAGATAACACCTTCTATTACTTTACTATTTTAATATATACATTGGATCATGTCTTTCTAAACTCGTATTTCGGAGAAGCATCAAGAAAAAAACAATGAAACAAAATAAAATCTTCTTTGAGGTAATTGTTGAGGTTCATGATAAAATGACAAATTGAAAAGCCAAACCAATATGAGTGTTTCAAATAGATAAATTTCATAGTATTGTAAATTCTATTTTCATCACATTAATGTATAATAAATTATAATAGTTTTCTCAAAGAATAATCATATGTTTCCCTTCCATCATCCCTTAATACATTTATTGTTTGATTAGATGTTGAAGGTATATATCAATGTTATTTCCATGAATTTTCTTTCTAAGAATAATAATATAATTATTGAATGAATTGTTATCCATAAAAAAATTGGATTTAGATTATAGGGGATCGATGGAACTGGCCAAATTCTCAAATTTGTACTTAATATACCAAAAGGGTTAAACCCATTATAATCTAATCCCAAGCGTATATTCATAGGATATGAAGTAAAATATTGATATCAAATATCAAACATATTCAATGATGTTGAATCTTATGGATGTATCATCAATCCATTGTTGTTATCCTGAGCAAGCCACTTCGTGTCATATGTATTCTTAGATTACCTCAATAATCATTGTGATCGGGTTTTAAGAGGAATGTAACACATTACAATCATAAGAGTTTGGTTTTTTGTTTCTTCCTGGGTTTTCATTGATTTATATTTAATTTTTGATCATTAAATCCTTTTTATTTTGTGACATATTATGCATTATTCTTTACCAAAACCTCCTCCCTTGTATATCATGAAATCATTTGGGAATGCATGTATCGTTGTATAATCAATTATATGTTTTTTGATGACTTTATTCATCTCAAAAATTTATTCAAGGATATTATATTGAATAAATTAATCATAAAAAACTCTAAAATCATATAAATTTCATTGTTAATAATTCCACAAAGAAAATGGATATGATATAACTTAAATAATAAATAAAACATCTAAAAAATTGAACAAACTTCATACAGTTATTTATGTTGGTATTCAACTAATTCATAAACCAATCTCGTCAATGAAGCTTGAAGAAATATTAACCACATCATGATCAAATAAATGATCTTTTTTCTATTTAAAGGATGTAAAATGTATTGTACAAAACCAATTTCATCATTTAAAAAATTTCAAACTGAACTCTAGTCTGCTGAGTCACTTTTTATTTCATTGAAAGATTTCTCATTGTTTTTACTTCCATAACATTTGATTCACTATACCAAATCAAATATTAATATCTTGCAGGAAAGTATTTATATATAAAATTCTCCTATAATTTGTTTCTATTCAACCATAACATGAATTTATAATCAATACACATACAATTTAATCACTCATCCAATGATCAGTTTGAAATTTCATAATCATAAACTTATTCAAACACTTGGCATACCAAGTAGTGTTGCAAGATAAATAAATTAAAAATTTTTCCATAGGGATTATATTTTATTCTACCTGTAAATTCATATATTTGGATATAAATTTTTAATGAAACAAGTACAATAAAAATTAAATATCACTAAACTTCTCCATTGAATCATTCAAAACACAAATATGGGAAAATGTGATAAATGAAATAATTAACATTTTCTTAATAAAATTATAATATAAAAATATAAATCAAATAAATTATTATTTATCATAAACATAGATGAATAATGACATAAATTAGATGTCCAACATATTTTAACACAAACGAAACCCATGAATGTTCTAAACGATATCAGATATGTAACATCCTAGGTAAATAAAGAATAAAGAATATTCATAATTATTAATATATTAAGAATTAAATATTAATTTTATTTTAAAGGGGTTTCTATGTTCGATAGCGTACCCGATACGCAACGATGAGTTTCTTTGAAACTTACGTAGCACACTAGTAATATAATAATATTATTTTAAATGTTAGTTAACATGTAGCCGTTGTACTGGCGGGAATGAATAGAAATAACTAAAATATGATTAGATATGTTTTTAAATGTTTATACATTTACCCAATAAAAGATAAAGGCTTAAAATACGGAAAGAGTTCACTTTTAGGCATATATACTCTAATTTTCACTAAAGGTTCACTTATCACCTTTTAATGGTGAACCGTCATTAAATATAGTTTTTATCACACTTATACATTCTTTTGGACCAAATATAACTCTTCTTTATAATCGGGACATCAAAATTTACTTTGTGTAAATTTTTGGTACCTTTCTGATAAAGTTCATTTTTTTATGAATAGTGTAAAATGTTGTATTTTAATTCAAAACCTCTTTTTAATCTAATTTATTTGTATGATTAGATTATATTTTGAATTGGTTTTAAAGTGAAATTAGAAAATATTTTTACCATTAAATCCAATAGTGGTCGTTGGAATTAATTTCACTTTGAAATCGGACTTAAACTAGTGTCAATCTTTTGATACTTATTGTTTCACAAAAATACGCTACTTGTCATGACAACGGGAATTAATTATTAAATTAATTAATTTGACTCATATGTTTTGATTTTTTTAAAATAGACTTCATTTTTTGAATTCGGAATATCAAATATAGCTTAGGGTGAATTTTTTGTAATTTTTTGAAAAACTTCAATTTTTGATGAATAGTGAAACCACTAAGTGGTAATCAAGCAAACTGATTTTGCAGTTAAATAAAATTTTACCACTAATGTGTATTGAATTTCAAAAATCTGACATACATGGTTGTCATTAAGAAGTAAAATGTGGTTCAATGAGATAAAAATAATTTTCTGGTGAATAGTAAGTTATTAAGTTTTTAATCGCAATTAGTGGTAATTAGTGTAGTTTAAGGTATAAATAATGCTTTAATAATATGAAATGACATAGAAACATGTCCCAACATTATTGGTTGTGTCATGGCCGACCAAGACAAGCCATGGGCCAACTTGGGGACCCCATGGAGCCACTTTAGTTGGAAAATGACATTAATATATTTTTATTTAATGTTAAAGTGAAAATGACACTAACATAAATTGTTTTACTAAAATAATTTTTGAGTGTAGTTATACAAGTCCAAATTTTGATTATAAATAGTCATTGGAAATCTAAAACGCTTTCCTACATCATAGTAGTTTTTTTATAATTTTTATGCATTAAATAAAATAAATTATATATGAAATAATAATGATGCAGTGATGACATCATTATTTGACGACTTAAATAAAATGGAATGATAATGAAAAATCTAAAACCTACACATGGCCAAAACCAATTGGATGAGTGTATTTCGAACCCATATCACCTTATCCACGAATTCTATCAATGTGGGACCTTTTAAAACCGAAACACATTTTCAAATAAAGTAATATTTCTTTACTTTCCAAAAGTGCCCCTCCTCTCCTCTTATAAAAGGCCCCCACCTCTACCTCATCTCACACACTCTTCAAGCCTTTGGCTCGGCCAACCCCTGCCCAATTACTCTCTCCATATCCCTCTCCTCATCCTAGAGGATTCCCTTTGGGCAGAATCCTTTCAAAGGAAGCCTTTAAGCTCAAATCAAAAGGGAGTTACACTTTTAAAGGTAATTCATTCTCTCATGTTCATTTGTTTTATTTTGCTTCTCCAACCCCCTAAACTCTTTTATTTACTTCTTTTGTAACAACAACAGTATCTTCAATATACTAGAATGTTGTTATAAGATTTATTTGAGCTACACTCTCACACAACTACATCAAATGGTTAAAGAACATACGGTTTCCGTGGATGGCGAAATTCTACCTCCCGAAACGATGATTGTTCAATACTCATTTAACACCTTCAAAGGTGGCCATTATGATGTCACTATTTTTATATATGATATATAATATGTTTATGTTTTCTTTAAGCTTCTGTATTTTTCATTTTTGGCATACCGTCATGGTTTCCATTATGGGAGAACACGATATCTTCATTTAAGGAAGTGCGGACTACCGCCCCCTCAAAGTGATGTGATTCGTTAATGCCATATGTGGGACGTGTAAAGGATGGATTTAAAGTTATTATATATGATGTTATACTGGAATTATAATATACCTCTATATCATTATTATTTATTCTATTAAAGTATGAGATAGAAATGAAAGTAGCGTTAATGCGTACGTACGGCTTACCGTCTCCATGAACGGTGCATTTCATTTCTTATCCCCAAATGTAATGTACTATTAAATGTACATGTATATAATGGATATATATAATGGATGATATATCTAAATGATTAATATAATTCTGGAATTAAAATATACATACCTCTCATTTAGTTTTAATTCCATTAATATGACAAAGAAATGAAAGTAGCATTCATGCGTACGTACGGCTTACCGTCTCCATGAACGGTGCATTTCATTTCTTACCTCTAAATGATTATGTAATATTATAAATACATGTATATGATGGATATATATGATATATATGATATCCAAATTAGCAATGTCATTCTGGATATAAATAACCTTTGACCACATGAACAACATGTAATTGTAAGAAGCCCACTTTCGACTTAAGAACCAAATATCGACAAAACAAACATTATTAACATAAATGGTTACATAAAGTTTATAACATGGCAATAAGTGATATAAAAGGAATAATGAACTTTAAAAAGGTTCTTAATCAAGTATAAATTGACTCAAGTTTATTATTCAGGACGTTAAAGAACGATCGAGTCAAGTCGGACCCGAGGTAAGGGACTTTGTCTCAATCTCCTTTCATTGAGGCATATTTCGTTTTATACACAACTTTCTTTTATACGGTGTATAAACCCCTTTTACTTTTACTTTTATACAAAAGGAATCTTTTTCTACGAAGCGTTTTACTAAACGACAAAAAGGAATGTTTTTTTAACGTACGCGGTGACAACGACCTTTTCCGCCGCCGCGAGTATTATTTGGTCTTTGGCTTTCTCAACAAGCCGGAATGTTTTTAGAATAAAATAAATACCATACACTCTTTTATGTATTTTGGTATTGAAAATGGTTTTGAAAAAGGATTCTATTATGTCAATATATTTATGATATATTGTGATTGAAATGTGGAAATATTATCATTCCTTTATATTTGTTTTATGTTTTATGATTTTATATTGGTACTTGGACATTTTAACGGGTGGTTACGTTATAAACCATATGACGGGTGGTTCCGTGAATACCAGGATGGGTGGTTACGTTATAACCTCCAATGCATTGGGTATGGAAGTCGGCCGTATGGCTATTCCATTAAGTATGTATGGAAATTGGCCGTATGGCTATTCCATTAAGTGATATGTGTGGAAGTCGACCGTATGGTTATTTCACTTAAGTATGTTTATGTCCCATGTTACCTTTATATATGTTATGTGTTCTTTATATGGGTTTTATGGTAATTCTTTGGTTACAAAAAGGTAAGTAATGATTCTTTATTCAGTGAAGAGTTTTTATTACTTCATAAAGGTGAAAAGTATTACTTTGATAATGTATACATGGTTTACTTGTTGTTTTGATAAACTAAAAATTTTCATTATTTGTGTATCCCTTACTGAGCTTTTTATGCTCACCCCAAGTTTTTTTGAAATGTTTTTCACAGGACTTAATGTGGAATAGGGTCAACGATGGGATCAAGGGAAAGTCATGCTTTATAAAACATGGAACTAGACATGTTTCTTTTTAAGAGTTTTTTTTAATTATTCTATGGAAACTTAGTAGAAGTGACAACTTTGCAATCTTTTGAGATGTAATAGTTATGTTCTAATTCTCTAAAACTCTAAACCTGAAAAGATCCTCAACGTGAATTATTCATTTAATTCAATATTAAGTAAGGATTAAGGTCGGGGCCTTATAGTTGGTATCAGAGGTCGGTTTAGACAACATTAGGAGTTAGAAAAGTGTTAAATTATAATATGATTGAAATGATATAGCATTTACGGATTACCATGTTGCTTCGCCTATGATATTTCTGTGTTCAGAATGGTTTTCCACAGAGGAAACAAAGCAGCTATGTTGGGACGACATCAGGAGGAAGATAACCTTCCAAATCAGCAACCTGAGATGGTCGGAATCGGAACTGAACAGTTTGTTGCAGTGATGGTACAGTTGACTTAGGTTATAAATGGTGGTGGTATCCATGCACGAGATCAGCCAGATCAACCGCAGAGGAACATTTCAGTGGTGGAACATTTCATGAGGCAACATCCCCCATCATTTAGAGGATCATCTGACCCTGTGCTAACTGAAGGGTGGATTAAAGCACTGGAGAAGATTTTTGTTGTCAGGGGGTGTTCAGAACATCAAAAGGTTAGTCTTGCTGTTTACCGTTTTGAAGGTGAAGCAGATCAGTGGTGGTCTATGGTTAAAAATATCTAGGACGCCGATGAGATTGATGCTCTTTACTGGGATGAATTCAAAGCTATGTTTCTTGAGAAGTATTTTCCTAAGGTTGTTCGACTTAGGATGGAAAAGCAATTCATGGAATTGAGGCAAGAGGAAGACTCAGTGGATGCTTATGAAGAAAAGTTCACTCGATTGGAAAGGTATGCTCCAAACTTCATACGAGATCTCGATAGTAAAATAAACCGTTTTTACTCAAGGTTAAAGCCAACGTATCGAAGGGCTTTAGCTTCTCATGAGTTCAAAAGTTATGAAAAACTTGTTCGATGTGCGGAGAAGGTGGAAATGGAGTTTGCCGATGATCAGCTGTTCTATGACAAACAACAGAATAAGAGGTCTAGTTGGCAGGCAAAGGGGAAGAATTCATCAAAGAATCAAGGAGGTAAGAAGACAAAATATCCATCCTGTGAGAAGTGTGGTAAAATGCATCCTTGAGAATGTTTATCCAAGTCTGGTAAGTGCTTTAGGTGTGGTAAGTCTGGTTATATTGCTCGTAAATGTAAGGAAGATGATCAAGCAGGAAAAGAAAAGCCAACGACAAGTTGTTATAAGTTAAATGAGATGGGTCACTATGAAAATGAGTGTCCGACAAAGAGCTTGAGTGATGGGAAGTAGTTAGACTACAAGCAGAAAGGGGTGGTGAAATCCTTTGCAACAACTTCAGCAGATGTTGGGCCATCGAATGAAGTGGTATCAGCTCTCGGGAGCTCAGTATTTTTCGAAGATTGACTTGAGGTCGGGGTACCATCAGTTGTAAGTAAAAGAAGTAGACGTTTCGAAGACTGTGTTCCGTGCTAGATATGGCCATTATGAATTTGTAGTTATGCCTTTTGGGTTAACCAATGCACCTGCTGTATTCATGGACCTTATGAATAAAATTTTCCATGAGTTCTTGGATAAGTTTGTGTTTGTGTTTTGAGGTTTGGGAAGAGGTTATGTGTGCCTTGTGATTCACAGTTGAAGAGAGAGTTGTTATGTGAAGCTCATAGTTCTCCGTTTTCAGTTCATCCTGGAAGTACTAAGATGTATAGAGATCTGCGGGAGTATTACTGGTGGGATGGAATGAAAAGAGACATTGCTGATTTTACTGTGAAGTGTTTGACATGTCAACAGGTTAAAGCAGAGCGGCAGTTACCGAAAGGGATGCTTCAGCATTTACCAGTGCCAGAGTGGAAATGGGAAAAACATATCCATGGACTTTGTTGTGGGATTACCGAGGACATATCGAGGTAATAATGCAATATGTGTTATTGTTGATCGCTTGACCAAATTTGTTCATTTCCTTGCTATACGAGATACTTTCTCTCTAGATCAACTTTCCCGTTTGTATCTTAAAGAGATAGTTAGGTTACATGGAGTTCCTCTCTCCATTGTATTGGATCTTCAACCCAGGTTTACTTCTAAATTTTGGAAAGGCCTTCAGAAGTTGTTGGGTACTGAATTAAATTTTAGTACAGCTTTTCATACTCAATCAGATGGGCAGTTAGAACGAACAATCCAGACATTGGAGGAAATGCTACGAGCTTGTTCTATGGATTATCAGGGAAGTTGGGACGAACATCATTCTTTGGTTGAATTTTCTTATAATAATAGTTTTCATTCCAGCATACAGATGGAACCATTTTAGGAATTATATGGGAAGCGGTGTCGAACTCCAACTTTCTGGGATGAAGTTGGTGAAAGGAAGTTGATGGGACCAGAATTGGTATAAGAGATGGCAGAAAAAGTTCAGCTGATTCAGAAACACATGAGAACAGCTCCGAGTAGGTAGAAGAGTTATGTGGATAACCGGAGGAAGGATCTATCTTTTGAGGTAGGTGATCATGTTTTTCTCAAGGTTTCTTCTTGGAAAAGTGTGATGAGATTTGGTAAGAAAGGAAAGCTGAGTCCAAGGTTTATTGGACCATATGAAATTCTGGAGAGAGTTGGATCAGTTGCTTACCGAGTGGCTTTACATCCGAGTTTATCTCAGGTACACAATGTTTTTCATGTTTCAATGTTGAGAAAGTGTATGCCAGATCCATCTAATGTTTTGAGTCCAGAGGTAGTTCAGCTGGAAGAGAACCTATCTTATGAGGAACAACCGGTCCAGATTCTTGACCACAGGGAGCAGGTGTTACGGAATAAGGTGATTCATCAGGTAAAGGTTTTGTGGAAAAACCACGTGATTAAAGAGGCAACGTGGGAATCTGAAAATGCTGTGAGGGATAAATACCCCCACTTATTTTGATAAGTAAATAAAATTGTGAGGACGCAATTACCAAAAGGGGGGAAGGATGTAACATCCCAGGTAAATAAAGAATAAAGAATATTCATAATTATTAATATTTACGAATTAAATATTAATTTTATTTTAAAGGGGTTTCTATGTTTGATAGCGTACCCGATACGCAACGATGAGTTTCTTTGAAACTTACGTAGCACACTAGTAACATAATAATATTATATTAAATGTTAGTTAACAAGTAGCCGTTGTACTGGCGGGAATGAATAGAAATAACTAAAATATGATTAGATATGTTTTAAATGTTTATACATTTACCCAATAAAAGATAAAGGCTTAAAATACGGAAAGAGTTCAATTTTAAGCATATATACTCTAATTTTCATTAAAGGTTCACTTATCACTTTTTAATGGTGAACCGTCATTAAATATAGTTTTGATCAAACTTATACATTCTTTTGGACCAAATATAACTCTTCTTTAGAATCGGGACATCAAAATTTACTTTGTGTAAATTTTTGGTACCTTTCTGATAAAGTTCAATTTTTTATGAATAGTGTAAAATGTTGTATTTTAATTCAAAACCTCTTTTTAATCTAATTTATTTGTATGATTAGATTATATTTTGAATTGGTTTTAAAGTGAAATTAGAAAATATTTTTACCATTAAATCCAATAGTGGTCGTTGGAATTAATTTCACTTTGACATCGGACTTAAACTAGTGTCAATCTTTTGATACTTATTGTTTCACAAAAATATGCTATTTGTCATGACAGCGGGAATTAATTATTAAATTAATTAATTTGACTCATATGTTTTGAATTTTGTAAAATAGACTTCATTTTTGAATTCGGAATATCAAATATAGATTAGGGTGAATTTTTTGTAATTTTTTGAAAAACATCAATTTTTGATGAATGGTGAAACCACTAAGTGGTAATCAAGCAAACTGATTTTCAGTTAAATAAAATTTTACCACTAATGTGTATTGAATTTAAAAAATCTGACATACATGGTTGTCATTAAGAAGTAAAATGTGGTTCAATGAGATAAAAATAATTTTTTGGTGAATAGTAACTTATTATGTTTTTAATCGTGATTAGTGGTAATTAGTGTAGTTTAAGGTATAAATAATGCTTTAATAATATGAAATGACCTAGACACATGTCCCAACCTTATTGGTTGTGTCATGGACGACCAAGACAATCCATTTGCCAACTTGGGGACCCCATGGAGCCACTTTAGTTATAAAATTACATTAATATAGTTTTATTTAATGTTAAAGTGAAAATGACACTAACATAAATTGTTTTACTAAAATAATTTTTGAGTGGGGTTATACAAGTCAAAATTTTGATTATAAATAGTCATTGGAAAGATAAAAGTATTTACTACATCATAGTATTTTTTTATAATTTTTAGACATTAAATAAAATAAATTATATATGAAATAATAATGATGCAGCGATGACATCATTATTTGACGATTTAAATAAAATGGAATGATAATGAAAAATCTAAAACCTACACATGGCCAAAACCAATTGGATGAGTGTATTTCGAACCCTTATCACCTTATCCAAGAATTCTATCAATTTGTGACCTTTTAAAACCGAAACACATTTTCAAATAAAGTAATATTTCTTTAGTTTCTAAAAGTGCCCCTCCTCTCCTCTTATAAAAGGCCCCCACCTCTACCTCATCTCACACACTCTTCAAGCCTTTGGCTCGGCCAACCCCTGCCCAATTACTCTCTCCACATCCCTCTCCTCATCTTAGAGGATTCCCTTTGGGCATAATCCTTTAAAAGGAATCCTTTAGGCTCAAATCAAAAGAGAGTTACACTTTTAAAGGTAATTCATTCTCTCATGTTCATTTGTTTTATTTTGCTTCTCCAACCCCCTAAACTCTTTTATTTACTTCTTTTGTAACAACACCAGTATTTTCAATATACTAGGATGTTGTTATAAGATTTATTTGAGCTACACTCTCACACAACTACATCAAATGGTTAAAGAACATACGGTTTCCGTGGATGGCGAAATTCTGCCTCCCGAAACGATGATTGTTCAATACTCATTTAACACCTTCAATGGTGGCCATTATGATGTCACTATTTTTATATATGATATATAATATGTTTAGTTTTTCTTTAAGCTTCTGTATTTTTCATTTTTGTCATACCTTCATGGTTTCCATTATGGGAAAACACGATATCTTCATTTAAGGAAGTGCGGACTACCACCCCCTCAAAGTGATGTGATTCGTTAATGCCATATGTTGGACTTGTAAAGGATGGATTTAAAGTTATTATATGTGATGTTATACTGGAATTATAATATACCTCTATATCATTATTATTTATTCTATTAAAGTATGAGATAGAAATGAAAGTAGCTTTCATGCGTACGTACGGCTTACCGTCTCCATGAACGGTGCATTTCATTTCTTATCCCCAAATGTAATGTACTATTAAAAGTACATGTATATAATGGATATATATAATGAATGATATATCTAAATGATGAATATAATTCTGGAATTAAAATATACATACCTCTCATTTAGTTTTAATTCCATTAATATGAGATAGAAATGAAAGTAGCGTTCATGCGTACGTACGGCTTACCGTCTCCATGAACGGTGCATTTCATTTCTTACCTCTAAATGATTATGTAATATTATAAATACATGTCTATACTGGATATATATGATATATATGATATCCAAATTAGCAATGTCATTCTGGATAGAAATAACCTTTGACCACACGAATAACATGTAATTGTAAGAAGCCCACTTTCGACTTAAGAACCAAATATCGACAAAACAAACATTATTAACTTAAATGGTTACATAAACTTTATAACATGGAAATAAGTGATATAAAAGGAATAATGAACTTTAAAAAGGTTCTTAATCAAGTATAAATTGACTCAAGTTAATTATTCAGGACGTTAAAGAACGATCGAGTCAAGTCGGACCCGAGGTAAGGGACTTCGTCTCAATCTCCTTTCATTGAGGCATATTTCGTTTTATACACAACATTCTTTTATACGGTGTATAAACCCCTTTTACTTTTACTTTTATAAAAAAGGAATCTTTTTCTACGAAGCGTTTTACTAAACGACAAAAAGGAATGTTTTTTTAACGTACGCGGTGACAACGACCTTTTCTGCCGCCGCGAGTATTATTTGGTCTTTGGCTTTCTCAACAAGCCGTAATGTTTTTAGAATAAAATAAATACCATATACTCTTTTATGTATTTTGGTATTGAAAATGTTTTTGAAAAAGGATTCTATTATGTCAATATATTTATGATATATTGTGATTGAAATGTGGAAATATTATCATTCCTTTATATTTGTTTTATGTTTTATGATTTTATATTGGTACTTGGACATTTTAACGGGTGGTTACGTTATAAACCATATGACGGGTGGTGCCGTGAATACCAGGACGGGTGGTTACGTTATAACCTCCAATGCATTGGGTATGGAAGTCGGTCGTATGGCTATTCCATTAAGTATGTATGGAAATTGGCCGTATGGCTATTCCATTAAGTGATATGTGTGGAAGTCGACCGTATGGATATTCCACTTAAGTAGGTTTATGTCCCAAGTTACCTTTATATATGTTATGTGTTCTTTATATGGGTTTTATGGTAATTATTTGGTTACAAAAAGGTAAGTAATGATACTTTATTCAGTGAAGAGTTTTTATTACTTCGTAAATGTGAAAAGTATTACTTTGATAAAGTATACATGGTTTACTTGTTGTTTTGATAAACTAACAATTTTCATTCTTTGTGTATCCCTTACTGAGCTTTTTATGCTCACCCCAAGTTTTTTTGAAATGTTTTTCACAGGACTTAATGTGGAATAGGGTCAAGGATGGGATCAGGGGAAAGTCATGCTTTATAAAACATGGAACTAGACATGTTTCTTTTTAAGAGTTTTTTTTAATTATTCTATGGCAACTTAGTAGAAGTGACAACTTTGTAATCTTTTGAGATGTAATAGTTATGTTCTAATTCTCTAAAACTCTAAACCTGAAAAGATCCTCAACGTAAATTATTCATTTAATTCAATATTAAGTAAGGATTAAGGCCGAGGCCTTATAATATGTTTCATCATAAAATGAGAGTTGGATGGTGAATTATCCTTCTCGGTAAATGTAAATTTATTTTTTTGATTGAAAAATATATATAAGGTTTCTATTAATTCTCTGGAAAATGTTATTTGAAATTAGATACATTCTTTAAATAGTTATCATTTATTGACGAATGTGTGGAAGACAATCTCTACATTAAATATGCTAAAGATGTATCAATTGTTTATATTATACACGTAGATGATTTTATTTGTATGGGAGAAACAACTAATCGTGTATTCTAACATATTTTTGAATCTTATGAGGGTTCATTTCATTAAAAAATTAGGAACGTTGATTAATGTCTGAACCATTTCATATTGTCTAACATATTCCCAGATACCCCCATTAAAAATTTAATGAAAACACTACTTTATTTGGATATCACACAATATTGGTTGGATAAAACTAATAAACATAGAATTTTACGGTTTTTATATGTGTTTATAATTAATTATAAAATTTAATGTCCACTATTTGATGTATTGAGTCGTTTTTTATTTGAGAGAATAAAAAAAAACAAACGTTTTTTTGATGATGGAAAACATTAACACATATTTGGAAAAACTATTTTGAGTGTCTGGTTCATATAAAATGATAAAAAATTGAACATTTTACTCAATAAAAATAACTATGCACTATAATTAGTTCTATTAAAAATCATGTTTTTTAATTTATAATCAATTAAACTATGGTGGATGTTCCACCTACCATTACAAAAAAGTGATAATGATGCATGTAAAAAATTATAAAAAATACTATATCATTTTTTGATTGATATTGTTAACCTAAATGATTCCTCACATATGCATAAAACATAAATCAATATAAGAAATTTGAAAAGGTTTTAATATCTTATTTTCAAGTACTTTTGGCTAAAATACCTTTCTTGGTTGGTGATGAATCCATGTGTGACCCCAAACCATGCCACAAAGTTTTAATAAGTTAGAAAATAATCTCAATTATGTATATGTCACAAATTGGATGTATTAACACGCCTAGAACACAATAAAATTCGTCAATATAAAATAAAAACCATGAAATAATGAATGATCTATATTCTATACCTGATATATATCATAAATGAATTTACATTTTTAATATTAATATAATATATAATAAATTAATTATTATTATAACTCAAAAATAAATAACCTCATAATCTAAATAACGCATTATAAACAAACATTACTTTAAATAATTAAATGTTACAATCATTTTATCACCAATTTTTTTCCATCAAATGCTACTGAGTAATAGAATTATGTTGATTATAGGGAGGATTATACAACCATTAAGGGGGGCCCTCCTTGCCATAGTGGAGGGGATTCGAGCCACCAAGGAGGGGAACTGAGCCTAGGAAAGGGATGTTATAAGGGTGTATATATAATCTCCAAGTAGTGGAACCCCTACAAAGATGGAGGTAACTAGTGGATAACAGGGGTCAGGGTTTCCGCTATGGGTGACAGATGTTGGTCGGAGGGGTGGGGAGGGGAACATGGGTCGCTGATGAGGTGGAAGCATCAGGGTCACACCGTGTCGGTCAGAGGAGGATGTGAGGTTAGGTGGGATAGGGTTCGGGGTCGTATACAAAAAGTTTGAGAGTGGAGGAATACGGGTTTTATTAATCATTGCAGAGAATTTTAATTAAAACCACTTCTAGTTGTTAAAACAAAAAATATATTTCATAGGATTGATTAGACCACCAGGATATTATATTCTTTTTTTAAAATTTATTTCATATTGGATACATGAACTGCCACTAATAAACTACAACTAAGGAGTTCTTTTTTATAGATAAATAAATCAATATGACTTCAATTAATTTTCAAACCACCATAATAATAAACATTTATATAAAACAATAGCTTAAAAAAGTGAATATTTCCCTATTTCATATTCTAATTTTCATTGTTTTTAATAATGATCCATATAAAACTACTAAGTAAACATATTAGGAATCATTCCCTAATAAATAAATTTTATATCATTCATAGTAAAACCCCCAATTTATTTTTTTAAAAGGGGGTGTTTACACTATATTAAGTAAGGCATATATTGTTTATACAATACTAGAAATGATATACATGGAAATTAATAAGACCATAAATTTTTCATAAATTAAGGAATTATAGTAATGAAAATTGCATTTACGATAAATTGGAAAATTAATTGAATATTTGAAAACAAATTTCTATTAATTTTATTTTAACATTGATGAAAAATGAAGAAATAAATTAGATACAAAAAATATTTCATGAGGTGTCAAAAGTAATTTGAAAAAAATAAATGTAAAATAATTAACGATATTATAATCTTGAAAATAAACTCTACATTTATAAGAAAATATTGAGTGTGAGATAAAAATGTACATAATTATTGAGAAATCCATTTCAAAAACTTTATATAAAATAAAAACAATTTCCTTTGAAAAATTATGGGAATAATGATAACAGATATTGCTTTGGAAAATCATAAAAACATGGAAAATAATATAAATGGTGATAAAGGTTCATGAATTCTGAAATTTTTTTAAAACTAAAAACATTTTAAAAGTGATTTTTTTCAAACAATTGTAATAAATGTAAATATTGAATTATATGGGGAAAATTAAATAGATTCTTTTCAAAATTTTGAAAATAAATTCATGTTAAATAAATTTTAATTTGGAAATTATATAATTAAAGAAAAAAACTTTTTAAAATTAAAATAATGAATATTAAAATGAATGTGAAAGGATCCTGTATAAAAAGAAGAAATACAGTTAATTTTTTTTTAAAATGAGTTGTTCAGTGTATTTGATAATAAATGATAAAATATTGAAATTATCCCTCAATACCATATAATTTTGTTTATTTTAATTAAGTATATGTGTTTTACGAGGAAAATGTATATATATGCCCCAAATAATATTCTAGAATAAGAAATCCCAATAAATTTGTTATTGAAACATAAACCCTTATGAATATGGTAACTTCTAGTAAAAGAGAATAAAATTTTTTAATTTGATTTATTTATGGAAATAACATGAATAAAATTAGTTTTTTGTCATCTTATAATCATAGGATAATATATTCTCTTTTCAAAAGAATAAATGGTGTGACATATAAAACATGTCTTAAGGGATGAAATTACAGATGAGAAACCCTTAATAAGATCACAACATTATAGTGATAATTTATCAGTGATATGATTATGAGTAAAAAATGTTAATCCACACCCTTCCAGTTTAAATTAACAAAAAATAGTTAGATTTAATTATATATAATATCTTATCATAACATAAATAATGAAGAAAAAAATAGATCAATGGAAGGAAATTGAGTTATGAATCTCATTACCTCGAGTCTGGAATTTACTCAAACATACCATAACATCATGAATAGTAAATGAATATCAATTATATTCTCTATTTATAAAATATTTCATGTTAATTATAAAACTAATATCCCTTATTACTATTTTTTATTTTACTAATTTGTTATAGTTCATGTCAGTCATTTTGGGATCATTTAGATCATAATCACAAAACATGTACACTTTATATATAATAGTAAATTTTATTATTTAACTTATTTAATAAACTCTATTTGATTCAAGTAACATGTTTTATATGATAGAATTTTTAATTATATTAAATATGTCATCAAATTTGTAAAATTACTAAAACCTTACTCAATAAGACATTTTTATGGTTACGAATAACTATATTTGATTACTTTTACATTTAATGTTACAATGAATATATTAAAATTTTAGAATATTAAAAACAATATTAATTTTAAATCAATTTTGTATTAAATATTAAAATAACTTTTAAAGAATACCCATGAGAGTCTAAAATTCATGAAAGCATCATTGTTCACAAACGTTAGGTAAAACCATGATGGTGAGTGATGTTTTCAAAATGTGTTAATTAGAATGGTAAAATATTAAATATATTCACATTAGATATATATATATATATAACATAAAACACTAATTTATCATATATTTTGAATTATTATTTTAATAATTTTAAAATTAAGAAGATAATAGAAACAAATATACCATCCTTGAAAAACCCACATGTTGATATAGTAATGACTTATAGAGTGGATTATTTGAGATGTAAGAAGTGATCCCCATTCCAATGTTGATAAAATAGATTAAAATAATATATAAATTGTATCTTGGTAGAAAAATAAATGTTAATTTAATATGATATGAATATAATGAATCATAATTATGAAATTTGAAAGAGACCTGGAAGATCATACACTGATCTTTGAAATTACAATTTTCAATTGAGCTTAAGGCCTTTGGAGATGTGATGTTTGATTACTTCAAGGGATTAGGGTTGTGGAAATTTATCTGTGGAGTGATATTTGGGGTGATTTTATGGAGTAATACAAGCTCATATGTAACAAATAGACATTTAATTATGTATTTCAACATTAAAGGAATATTATGTTTGATATCTTTTTAAACACACATCATCATAATAAAATGATTCTATTTAGATAAATATTATAATAAGAGTAAAAAATTACATCATTTTGAGGTTTTATTATAAAATAACATGAGGATAAGTAAAAGTGATGTAATTTCATATATATATAAAATTACAAGAAACAAAAAATATTTATCCTCATGGATCACCATATATATTTTGACAATGACTGTATATATGGAATAATTAAAGGAATTAGGAATATAATAGAAATTATGATAAATAGTTAAATTAACAAATTTAGTGAAGCATGTAATGCTGTATATAAGAATGTATTATGCCCCTTATATATATGGTCATCGGGAATATAACCATTATAAATAGAAATTATATATATATATATATTCATTAGGTATATTTATTTTTAATTGGTATATAATTTTATTATAACAAATTTTAAATTGTATAATTTATAATACTCATATGATTATGAATTTATAAGAAATATATAATAATCTATAAACGTTATAAATGTTCATTTGCAATAAGAGTTTTTTGTTGTATATTTTAGAAAAAAAATAAAATATATAAATTTTAAATATTAAATTTAATAAAAGTAAATTAATTTTTTTCTTCAAAATTTATGTATCATATTGTGAATTTGATGGTATATTTTTTGATAATTATAATTATTTTTTGAATTGTAAAAGGCATTGATTTTTTTAAAACTATCACTTCATTTATTGAGATAAAGGAATTTAAAATTAACATTATGTTTTGGAATTGGTATTAATTTTATTAAATCTACATTTAATTAGAAATAATATAATTTAAAAATTGATAATAGATATTATTTTTAATTTTTTCTAAACTCATTTTATGATTAAAACAAAATTTTTCTAAAAACATATTTTTATGTGTTTTTTCTATTTATATTAAATTAAATTTATTTGACTTATATAAATTTAAAATTGAAAAATTGATTTAATATTTATATCTATGATTATTAAATTTTATAAAAAATGAAACTTTGTCTTTGGACATAATTAATAATAAAAGTACTAAAATGTTGTCACAATGCTAAGGGTAATACATGCAGAATAAAGCTAAAAAATTAAATAAGGATAAAAAATATTTTATAAATGTTAATATATGTCATTGGATGAGTATAATTGTACAACCCATTCAGAGAATAGAAATTATGGTATCTTGGTTCCTTTTTCCTATGATAAATAGAATTATATAAATTTAAGTAAAGGAAAATTACATGATGCACCTTTTTTAAAATATAAATAATTTTTTGTGTTATGGATTAAAACATGTTATGTATAGTTATAAAAAATTAGTTTAAATACTAATTATTATTTAAGGATGTTAATTAATTTTATTTTTTAGTGATGAAATAATTTCCTTAATTTTTTATAAAACACCGACACATTTCTAATTTAATTAAAAAAACATAAATCCTTTTAAAAACAAAAAAATTTATTATTAATTTTTGGTGATTTATTATTTTTCATGAATTAAATAGATTCATAATATGTATTTTTGGTGTTTTAAAAAATTATACTCTAACTACATTACTCTATTGATATTTTTATGCCAAATTTGTGAATCGTCCTCAAAAAGGCATTATTTAAATTTTTTGTTAAATAATATTTCATTAATTTATTTATAATTCATCAAAAATATTCTCTTTTTCAATGTTAGTTAGAATTGGGCATATATATCCACCATTTTCCACTTTTTATTCATTTCTCCTTTTATATTATCTTTCTTTACCTCGAATGTGTTCAAATATTTTTATCATGGTAATCATTAAATATGGTTAATGGGGGTGGTTATAACTAAGTTATAATGGTTAAATTATCATGACAACATGCATAAATGTTTTGTGGGTGAGAGTATTTAGACATATCTTCTTCCTATAATTTATATATTTCAATTTAATTCCATAAGGACATGAATGTTAATTTATGTCAATTTAATACCATAGGTAATTAAATAGGTACCCTTCTCGTCACATATAAATGGAAAACACCTATACATTATTACATAAAATTATTGAGCCAATTAGATAATTAAAACCCAATTAAAAACTCTTTTAAACTTCCTTAACGAAATTCTATACATGTTAGTGTTATTAAAATACTGTTAATATGGTTATCCAAGAGAAATATGAGGGTGGTTCGTAAAATATGATCTAATATTCATAACATAGTATTTTAATTTTACATAATCGTATACATTATTAAAATATTACATAACCTTAATAATATAATAACAAATTAACTTTCATATATAAAAAATATATTATTTGGGAGTAAAAACCCACATTCTTTTCATTTCCAACCCATGGAAAATGAAACTATTCCTTTAGTGTATGTAGGACCAAACGATTCCGCATAGTAGTGTGATTTTATTTTCATCACCAAATCAGAAAGAAGTTTTTTAAGGGATTTAATGAATATATATAATATTAATTAATTAACTATTAATATATATATATATATATATATATATAACATATTACATACCATCTTACCCTTCCATTAATTATGAAATGATAATGTCATCTATGTGTATTTTTGGACCAACACCTCTATAAAGAAATGCAATTCAGTTTTCTTGTACACCATTCAAAAATGATCTATAATGAATTTATATATTTATAATGTATATCCTAATTAAAATTATAGATATTATTTAACAATGACCATAATGCAATAATATAAACTACCTACCAAAAACATACTTTAAAAAATAATTAATAATTCAAATGATGATTGAAATAAGAAATTATTAATAAATTGCTGATGAAATATTATAAGTGGATCATAAATTATATGGAAGGCAGTTCTAGGGAATCTCCACTAAATAAATACCAGATACACAATAGAAAAAATTTAATAACTTTCAGCCTTCGATCTCCCATATGATGTTCATGCTTCATCTTAGATAAGGTTTTTCTCAAGGCGGTTGCGGCATTGTTTTCCATTAGGAATTTGTCACTATTCAATCAACCATTTGGGATAAATATAGAAATATGTGATACTCATAAAGTATGTGCTTCATCCATTTATGGGACTTTGGATACTATGTATGATCCACCATTGCAGTGTGATCAAAATATAATTTGATAGAAACTTTATTTCTAGAAACCACATCCAGATGTTAGATAATGTTACATATCGACAATTCGTCCTTATCTGCCTCAAAATCAACAATATAATCATATTAAAATATAGAATCAATGATAACTTTATAATTTTAATTCTTTTATCTCACTCTAACCTTGTTTAAACAAAATAGATATATTGACTATGACATTAGATTGTTCAGATCAGTCTAAAATCTAGAATCATTATACTCTATACAAACTACCACCTCATCTTCTCCATATATGGAAAAAAATTCCTATTTACTCCTCATAAACTTATGGAAAGCATTAAAAACAATAAAATCCACATTATATGTTTCAAATTGAAAACTTCCTACAATTACCAAGTCATATAAAACAATAAACATCATATATAAATTTCATATATGATAGATTCTATCACAAAAGAATATATGATATTAAACATCCCCTCACTCCACAGCCATGTCTGAAGAAACATCTTCATAAGATATGTAAAAAAATGAAACTAGAAAAAAAATTCTCTTAGATTGTTCCAAACAGAATCTCTTTAATATATTTCTCATGTATATATATTGACATATAACAAGAATTCACTTGGATCTTTCAATAGTGATCGTGATCCCAAGAATATATACTACTTCAACTATGTTATTTATAAAGAGAAACATGTATAGATATTCATTAATTTATTGTAATAGTAGTCTTCCATTATCAATAATTAATCTGTTAAGGACATATACTAATAGTAAAATAATTTGGCAAGCAGAAATGATCTAATAGACAAAAGGATCAAATTTTTTCATTATGAAACTAAATTATCTTATAGATTTGTGAAATAAAATTTTTATGGACTAGATTCCTTCATAACCCCAAAAATAGAAATTTATAACTTATATTCCTTATTTTAATTCTTTGTAATCACAAATAATTATTATTATGGAATAAATACTTCTTCCTGAATGTTTTTATTAAGAAAACTATTTTGAACTCCATATATTGAAACTTATAATCATTCAAATATACATTGAAGAGTAAAAATAAAATGGATTTAATAATATAAAATTTATAGTAGGTTTCACTATATTTTAGAACATGATGTTTTTTTATCCCTTTATCCATTAGAAAAACTTTATAAGTACTCAATTTAGATTTTATGTCTTGTTTTTTTTCTTGATCAATAATTTACAATAAATGAACATTATATTAATTGGATTTTCAACAATAAATCACAAATCGTTATAATATATTAAATCCATTTAAAAATTCATGGTTCACTTTGTACTATATTTTTTGTGATATATACTTTCTAATTTTGGTAAAGGAGATAATTATTGATAATTTATAAGGTTTCACAATGTTCGGGGACTTGAAAACCAGATCTTTTTTTTTTCTATAACTTATCTAGTGTTCCTAAACTGTACATGGGTCTCAGGAACAACCTCTTATTTAACATCCCATGTAAATAAAGAATATGAAATTTTCGTATTTATAAATATTTTTGAATTAAATATTAATTTTACTTTTATGTGGATGCTATGTTTGATAGCATACTTAGCATGCAACAACATGTTTCTTTGAAAACTTACGTTTCACACAACGATGAGTTGTACTGAAAAATATTAATATAATATTTTTATTTTAAATGTTAGCTAATAAAAAACAATTCTATTGGCATGAATTAACATAATTAATAATAATATTATTACAAATGTTTGTTATATATATTTACATTTATCTAAAAAATGTTTTTGGCTTAAGATGTGAATAAATCTAATTTTACGCATAAATACCCTAATATTCATTAAAAGGATGATTTAATTATTCTTGATTGAGAAACCTCTTTAAATATAGTTTTGGTCACATTTATATTTTATATTTGTCCAAATAAAATTCTTCTTTATAATCGGGACATCAAAATTCACTTTGGGTTAATTTGTTTTCTCATAATTTTTTTTAAATGAATAGTAAAAAATACTGTATTTTAATTCAAAAAAAAGTATCTACATTTTTTATATGTTTGCATTGTCTTTTTAATTTATTTTACAGTTTAATTGGATTATATTTTTACCATTTTATCCAATTTTGGTTATTTTAAGTAATTTCACTTTCATGTTGGACATAAACTAGTGTCAATCTTTTTATTGTTATTATTTAATAAAAACACTTTTTTTGAAAAAAATAATTTATTTTAAATTAATTCATGCAAATTTAAATTTTTTAATTTGGAAAAATAGATATAATTTTTTAATTGGGAATATATAATATATCATAAGCTGATTTTTTGGTATTTTTCTGAACACCTTCAATTTTTGGTGAACTGTGAAATCACTAAGTAATAGTTAAAAGCTATCCTTTTCTATTAAATGAAATTTTACCAATTTTGTGAATTAAATTTTAAAAATAGGAAATACGTGGTTGTCATCAGTATGTAAATTTTTTTTCAATAACATTAAATATTTTTTGGTTATTGGTTACTTTTGACATTCATTTACTGCGGTTAAAGGAAAATAGGGTAATTTATTTTTAAAATAATGTTATAATAATATAAAATTACATTAAATCCATTCCAAAACATATTGGTTCATTCATAGACGACCAATAAAATCTTTGGGAGAATATTTTGGCACTTTAATTCCACTTGGATAAGATAATTACATCAATAACCGTTTATTTAAAGTAAAAAAATATCATATACATGTATTGTTTTTCTAAAAAAATAGTTTGGGGATATATAATTGATATATTTGACTATAAATATTAATTATAAATATGAAAATATTTTTTAAATCATTTAATTTTTTTTCTAATTTTTACACATCAAATAAATAAATCTATTTATGACACAATGACGACGTAATGATTACCTCATTAATGAATGTTTTAAATAAATCCGATTATCAATGATAAAATTAATTTATTTTAAACATTTTATGTCATCCATGAATTTTATATCTGAGGAAGATTTTTTATATTTGTATTAATGAATGGTTCTCAAAATAATCAAGTTTTGTTTTTGGATTTTTTAAAAATTCATGATATGTATAGTATTTAAATTACAAAAATGTGTTTGAATACATACTTTATTTTATTAAATGATATAATAATCATAAAAATATAAGATTCGTCCAAATGACTTATATAAGGTTTACAATGTCATTAATGAACCACTTTTGGTTATATTGGCATTTTATTGTAATTGTATTAACCTTATAGAGTGAATACACAAAAATACATGGTAAGAGTAAAATTATTTAACTATGGGTTAAAGTTAAATAATAAGGTTAAATACGAAACCAAAATATTTTTAAAATCTATTTGTTGTGTGGATTTAGAATAATAGTTATATTATCTTATAATTTAAAAATTATGGGAACTTTTGAAATTGAAATATATATTATATTAAAATAATATTTTATAACTTTCCTAAAGAGCCCCTCCTCCATCTTATAAAATCTGTCACCTCTAACCCATTACTCACACCTCAATACTATTGGATCATCCAACCGTTACGCAAATAATCTCTCAAGATTCATATCTTCAACCTAGAAGCCTTACCTTTGGCCAAATTCACTTCAAGAAAACCTTTTGTTTCAAGCCAAAGGGAGTTACCTGATTTAAAGGGAACGTCTTCTCATAAGTTCTATTATTTTATTTTACTTCTCCAACCTCCTAAACAATTTATATTATTTTATTTTATTACAGTACCATTATCCTCAATTTAATAGGTTATTTATGAGAATTATTTTAACTAAACTTACACACACCTCCATCTAATGGATTATAACATACTGTTTCTGTAGACGACGAACTACTACCTCACGAAACGATGATTGTTCAATTATCTCGTACCTCCTCTCGTGGTGGATATTAACATAGAACTGTAATAATATATGATATTAATGATATTATTTTATATGCTTCTATAATTCTATTTTATAACATTCCATTAATGGATTTCATGTTGTATATATATGAAAATTTCATTTGAGGAAATGCGGACTACTGCCCCCACAAAGTGATATGACTCATTCATACCATACTTGGAACGTATAAAGTATGATGTTAATGAAATTATGTAAAATATATATAATATTATATTATACTTAAATTATAATATAATTATCTATTATTTGGTTTTCATTTAATTAAAATGAAAAAAAAGGAAATGAAAGTAGCATTCATGCGTACTACAACTTACCATCTGCATGAACCGTGCATTTCATTTCATATGTCCAAATGTTATGGACTATTATAAATACACATATACTTGATATATATGATTTATAAGAAATATAAATCATGAATAAAAATCTATAGATAATGTAATTTTCACCACATGGACCATTTGTAATAATTAGAAGTTCATTTTTGACTGAAGTACCAAATATCGACAAAACGACCATTATTGACATAAATGAATATATAATTATTATAACATGGTAATAAGTGATATAAAAGGTATAATTAACATGAAAAATTTTCTGATGGATGAATAAATAATCTTTACTTTATTATTCAGTATATTAATGAATGAACGAGTCATATCGAACAAGTGGTAAGGGGTATCCTATCTCACATTTAATTCCATGAGATTTCCATTTTTGCCACTTCATTCATGAATGTGGTGTATTTTTTACTACCATTTGATATATATTGTCATTATTATCTTTATATTCATGGTATTATGTTATTTATTTTGTGTTCGTTATCTTTTTTCATATGACTTGATTGATTAAAACGTCATAAGGGGGTTTCATCTCACCTTTACTTCTCGTGAGATTCATGCTATATATTCCACTATTTTCTTTTATGTGGTGTATGTACCTTCCGGGATTGTATTAATTGTGTAATATAATATAATGTATGGGTATTTACATCATCATTTTATGATCCTTCTTTCATGTGGTGTATGTTTCATATGTTTCCATGTTAGTAAAGGAACCTTTCACCCTCCTCTTCTAATCTAAGACTTCTTTTATGTTTAGTCTTTAAATTTCCAATCACGAATGTTTGTATAAGTTCTTATATAGCCTTATTTCTTTAAATATTATTTAAATATGATTAGAGAACATTTTCTCTATCATCAACTCATTCTATGAATTTTTATGTGATGCCGTTAGGCTGCCGAATTTTCGTAAGGGAACTCCTTAACCCACTTCGAAATCTTTGGGTTAAACTTCTACTTCTTCATTATGTCATGATATGAATATGCGTGAACGGCCTATGATTTTTTACACTTAATATACAAATATATTGGCTATATTTTGTTTTATAACAGATAATTATTTCATATATTTATCCTTAATATAAGAATATCAACATTGTAAGGGACTTTGCCTCAATTTACATTCCATTGAATCTTATTTGTTGTTATACACCGATTCACTTTTATATAGAGTATATACTACCCATTGAGTTATTATATTATGATTGACCTTACTCTCAGGATATTATAAGCTTTGTTTAATGTTAAACCATATTTTTTTATTCAAGTATTTTTTTCAAGTGGTAAGGGACTCTTTAACTAAAACATTGTTTTAAATGTTTTAATGATTTCATATTATAAATACTTCTCAATAATATCCATTTTTTAAAATGGTTTTAAGGATTTATATACATGGAGATTAATGGTTTAAAATTTTCATTCCTTTAGAAAATATAATGTTGTATGGGACACATGGGTTAAACAATCTCTTTATTAATTTTTTTAAATGGTTTTGAATTTGGTTTGATAAAGCATTGATTATTTCAATATCTTGAAATGATATATTGTGATTAAAGTGTAGAAATGTTATCTATCCTTTATTATTATTTTATGTATTGTGAATATGTTATGGTTATATAGAATTGTTTATGTATATGGGTGGTTCTTTGATAATCCTAGGGCGGGTGAGCCCGAGATAGCTCTCCAATGCCTTTGGTAACATGCCGAAGGTAAAAGTAAATGTTTCTCCTAATATATTTTGGGAATATTGTGTGATGAGTATTCCAAATGTAACTCACTATGTAGCAGTGAATGCTAAAATGTATGTATGTTATGTATGACACATGTTACCTTTATGATTAATGATTTCAATGTGTTATTCATAAGACATATGATTTCATGAGGAATGTTAAAGAGATTATATTATAAGATTGAAAAGTATGATTTCATTGATATGTTTGAATTCATGTATTAATTTTTACATTAATTATTTTATATCCCTTACTGAGATTTTTATTCTCATCACAAGTATTTGAAATGTTTTCCATAGGACTAAAATATGAATTGAATCAAGGATGAGATCAAAGAAACATCATGCTGTCTAAAACATAGAACAAGACAAGTTTCATTTTATATGATTTTTTATTTTATAAAAAATGGATACTGATTAGAAGTGCATAGTTTTTCATATTTGATATGTAATGTAATAGTTATGGCCATATTTTCTAAAATAGTAAAACTGAAAATATCATCATTGTAAATTATTTACTTTATTCAAGATTCTGTAATGTATAAGGTTGGGGTCTTATAATCGGTGTCAATGGTTGGTATGGATAACTTGAGATGATAGGGTGTTATTGAAGAATAAGTGAAATTATCATAATGGTTATCATATTAGAAAGATTCATAGTTATTTTATATGTTATATATGGTTATTACATTTTGGGGTGAAAAATGAAAGTTATTATAAAAACATTGAGGATAAAATATGTTATGGGTTTTGGAAGAATTTTCCTCAATTTATTGGAGTATTAAGAAATTATATAATTTTTAAAAAAGGAAAAATGTAGACCATGTGACAACCTATCGTGTCAGACAAAACTATGAGAATCTAACCCACAACCAAAGTGTGATTGGGATTTATCACCTACCACTAGACTACATGAAGTCCCTATTAGTATGATTTATTCTTTTTTGTTAAATGATTTTATTGATCATGAATAAGTCGATTTAAGATATTATGTTTTATAAAATAGATATCCTTAGTATAATAAATTTTATTTGTGTTTAAGTGATAAATGTTATTTTGTAAGACATTTTCTCTTTTGAAAATACTATATGCTTAAGAAAAATAGAATACTTTGGGATTTTATTTGTATCGTAATGGTTGATGTTTTATTTTGGAAGAATCTATGTTTTAATTTTTAACATAATGTGATTTGGTTTATTTATGGAAATGATTAACGAATCATATATAATACATGATTAGGTTAATTACACTTCAGTATGAGACTTTAAGAGTAGTTGATTTTTTTGGAGATAAATGATAAGATTTAATGTGAAAGACTATGTGGTTAAATTCTTCTGAATTTTGGTTTTCAATATTCGTTTGGATTATATTGATTTATTTTAAGGAAAATTGTGTGTTGAAGGGTTTTTGTTAATATTTGGGCATAGTTTGTTGAATTTTGGATAATATGAATAGTATTTCATTTTATAATGAATTGTTATTTTTTGGGCTTATCTGATCTTGAACTAACCATTTTGGTTTTTGTTAAAGTATTAAGATAGGGTAAATATATATTTCATCTTTAATATATTATGTAATACTCAAGATGTTTATTCAAGCACTTCAGGTGTGACCAAGTCATCTTGAATACATACCGTTTGGAGAAAAGACGAGTTTGTAGAATAATTTTATTAAAGGATGCCACTCTACATGACATGTAAGTATATTTCCTTACAATATTTTCCTAGTTGTTAATAAACTTCTTCAACTCTATGAAAATGATCATGAATCAAAAATTTTATAAATGTTCTTTTATCCACAAAATTTTACCCAACCACAAATTTATGGTATTGTAGTGGTTAACATTCTATGATCAATTTCCCTATCACTCTCTTTCAGTCTATGATATTTAGTTTATATTCCATATTCAAGTTTTCCTACATGGAATCCTAATTTGGGTTATCCTGGTGGCCTTTTTACTTCTCCGTCATTCATTTAAAGTGACAGTTTTATTTAATCTTCTTCCGTGTGGGTCATTCAATGAAGTTTTTGAGCCTAATTTTAAAACTTTGACGACTCAATTTCTAATAGGGGTGAAGGATTTAAAATCCCAAGAAAATAAAAAATATGACATTTTCATATTAATAAATATGATTGAATTAAATATTATTTTTAATTTGAATGGAATGCTAAGTCTGATAGGGTACTCAACAGGAAAATGCACGTTTTTTTGAAATCATATGTTACACACAATGTTGACCTGTACTGAAAAATAACAATATAATATTTTTATTTTAGTTAGTAGTTAACGTATAACCTTTGTATTGGCAGGAATGAAAATAACTAACAAAAATATTATTAAAAATGGGTTTTAAATTTATTTACATATATCGAATAAATGTTAGAGGATTAAAATGATAATGAACCTAATTTTAAGCATAAATATTCTGATATTTTTTAAATGATCGGTTTACTAACTTTTGATGGAGAAACCTATTAAAATATATTTTTGGTCACTTTTATTTGTTCTATTTGAAAAATTAATAAACTTCTTTAGAATTGGGACATCATAATTTACATTCGGTAAATGTTTTGTATTTGCCTTATAAAATGTTATTTTTAATGTATAGTGAAAATTCTATATTTTATTTCAAAAGGGCCTTTTAATCTAATATGTTTATATGGTGTGATTGTATTTTTAAATTGGTTTTAAAGTGTAATTAGATTATATTTTTACTAATTAATCAAATGTTGGTCATTGGAAGTAATTTCACTTTGAAATTTGACATAAATAAGTGTATGTCTTTTGATAGTTATTATTTCTTAAAAACATGATATTTTTACAATGGAAATTAATATTAAATTAATTAATTCGACTTCTATCTTTTTAATTTGGTAAAATAGATATTAGTTTTGAATTTTTATTATCAAATATAGCTTATGTGGATTTTTTTTGAAAACCTTCAATTTTTTATGAATAGTAAAAACATTGAGTAGTATTTAAAAAACCGAATTTTTCATTTAAATGAAATAATAAAACTTCTGTAAATAGAATTTCTCAAATAAAATATTTATGGTTGTTATCAATATGTAAAATTTGTATCATTAAAATTAAAATAATTTTTGGTGATTAGTTACTTTTGACTTTTATTTACCAGAATTAAAGGTAAATAGGTTTATTCAAGTTTAAAATAATATTATAAAAACATAAAATTACCATAACACTTCTCCTAAATATATTGGATGAGTCATGGACTACCAATAAAATATTTGGGTTAAACTTCTAGAACTTGAAATCAACTTGGGTAAAATAATTAAATTAATAACTTCTTATTTAAAGTTAAAAAATATCCTAAACATGTATTGTTTTTCAAAGACATTTTTAATATGGGGTTTTATAATTGATATATTGGACTATAATTATTCATTAGAAAGATAAAAAAATTTATTACATCATGTTTTTTTATTTATAATATTTATAAATCAAATAAATAAATTTATTTATGAAACAACTATGATGTAATGATTACTTTATTAATGAATGTTTTAGAGAAATGAGATTATAAATGTTAAAATAAATTTATTTTGAATCTATTTACTCCATACACTAATTTTAGATACGAGTATGACTTTTTATGTTTGGAATAATTATTTTTTTTCAAAATAATCATGTTGTTTTTTATTTTTTTCAAAATCGCGATATTAAAAGTAGTTAAATTGACATAAATGAGTTTAAAAAAAAATAATTTATTAAATGATATAATAATCCTAATAATATAAGATTCATCCCAATGAAATAGATAAGGTTTAAAATCTCAATTATGAACCACCTGTGGTTTTATTTACATTTTATTGTAACTATATTAACTATATAGAGTGAATACACAAGAAGACATGGTAAAAGTAAAATTAGTTAACTAAGGTTTAAGGCTAAATGATAAGGTTAAAGTAGAATCTAAAACCCATATAAAACCTATTGGTTGAGAGTATTTCTAGTAATAGTCATCATATATTTAAATTTATTTAGTATATGTCCTTTTGAAATCAAAAATAAGTTTATAAAAAAATATTATTTTCAAACATTCTTTATGAGCCCCTCATCCCCTTATTAAAATACATCTACTCTAACCCATTACTCACACCTCAAAATCCACTTGGATCATATAAAATTTACCAAATAAGCTCATATGATCCCTATCTTCCACCAATTATCCTTACCTTTGGCAGAATCCAATTCAAGAAATCCTTTATGATCAAACCAAATGGAGTTACCAGATTTAAAGGTAACGTCTTCTATTAAGTTCTATTATTTTATTTCAATTATCCAACCCCTAAACTCTTTTTATTCAGTTAATTTATAAAAACAATAGTATAATCAATATAATATTCTTTTGTATGAGAAGGATTCTAAATACACTTACACACACCTCCATCTAATGGATACGAACGTACTGTTTCTGTGGACGGTGAACTACTACCTCACGAAACGATGATTGTTCAATTATCTCCAACCGCCTCTCATGGTGGAAATTATAACAGAACTATAATTATATATGATATTTATTATATTTTATCTATATTCTTCTGTAATTAACTTTTATAACATACATTTAGGGGTTTCATGTTCTATATATACGATAATTTCATTTGAGGAAGTGCGGGAAACCACTCCTCAAGGTGATATGACTTATTCATAACATACATGGAAAAAATAAAGGATGGTGTAAATGAGCTTATATAAAATCTATTTATTATTATATTATATTTTAATCATAATATAACTATGTATAATTTGGTTTTATTTCCATTAAAAATGAAAAAAAGGAACGAAAGTAGCGTTTATGCATACGTACAGCTTACAGTCCCCTTGAACGTTGCATTTCATTTCTTATGTCCAAATGTTATGGAAAATTCTAAATACATATATACTGTATATTTATAATTTATATGATATCAATGTCATTATTATATTTCTATAGTTAATATACATTTTGACCACATGTACAATTTGTAATAATAAGAGGTTTATTTTCGAATCAAGTACCGAATATCGACTACACGACTCTTATTATCATAAATTATTATATAATGTTTATAACATGGAAATAAGTGATATAAAATTATTAATAAACTAGAAAAATGTTCTGAATCATGTTTAAATTAAATTTAGTTTATTATTCAAGAGATTAATTAATGAATGAATCAAGGCGGACAAGAGGTTAAGAGTTCTTTATCTCACTTTTAATTCTGTGAGATTTCAACTATTCGCCACTTGTTTCTTGCATGTGGTGTATTTTTTACATCCATTAGATTTATATTATCATGATTATATTTATATTCAGGGTATTATATGATTCATTTGGTGGTTATTAACTTTTTTTCATACGACTTTATTGATTACAATGTGGTAAGGGGTTTTAATCTCAATTTTTATTCTCGGGAGATTCATGCTATATTTTCCACTATTTCCATTTGTGTGGTTTATGCACTAAAAATGATTGTATTCATTGTGTTATTTAATTTAATTTATGTTTATTTACATCCTCATTGTATTATCCTTATTTCATGTGATGTATGTTTCATAAGTAACCAAATTGGTAAGGGAACCTTTCACCCTCATCTTCTAGTCATGCCCTCTTTTATTTTATGTATTTAAATTTATATTCTCATATTTTTGGTTATGATCATATATATATATATTGATATAAATTTTATTTCCATGAGATGAGAGACCATGTTCTCTCTCATCATCTCATTTTATTAATTTTTACGTGACAACGTTATGCTGCTGAATTTTCGTAAGGGAACTCTTTGACCCAATTTCAATTCTTTGGGTTAAACATATAATTATTTATTATGTCATTATATGAATATGTGTGAATGTCCTATTATTGTTTTACACATTACATATACTTATATTGGGTCTATTCTTATTTTTTACACATAAGTATTTCATTATTTTTCCTTAATCAAAGGATACGATCTTTGTAAGGGACTTTGTATCAATTTGCATTCCAATGAGTATTATTTGTTGTTATACACAAATTTACTATTATATGGAGTATATACTGACTTTTGGCATATTATATATTGAATATCCATTTTCGTATCATATTTTATGCTCTGCATACTATTATTCTGTAAATTTTTTATTCAATAATTTTTTAAAGTTGTAAGGGAATTTTTTAATAAAACATTGTTTTTAATATATTATTGATTTATTATTCTAAATAATTCTCATTAATTTCCATGTTTTAAATTGGTTAAAAAAATTATTTATATGGATATTAATGGATTCAAATCTTAATTCATTTAAAAGCTTCAATGTTTTATGGGACACTTTGATTCAAAAATATCTTTATTAAATGTTTAAAATTGTTTTGAAAATGGTTTGAAAAATAATTTTTTATGTCAATATCATGAAATGATATATTTTTATTGCATTTGTGGAAATGTTATCTTTCTTTTATTATTTTTATATGTGATATGAATATGTTATGGTTATTGTGAATATTTTATGTATAACGGTGGTTCTATGGTAAACCAAGGGCGAGTGAGCCCGAGATAGCTCTCCAATGCATTGGGTAACATGCCAGAGGAAAACGTTAATGTTTATCCTAGTAGAATTAGGTAATATACTCTAATGGGTATTCCCAATGTAACTTTCTATGTATCTATTAAAACTATAATCAATTTATGTTATAGATGCCACAAGTTACCTTTATGATTTATGATTTCTATGTGTTATTCATAAGTCGAATGATTTAATTAGCTCTATTAAATAGCTTATGTTATATGATTGAAATGTATGATTTCATTGATTTGTATGTATTCATGGAATAATTTTTTCTTTCAGTATTTTATATCCCTTACTTATTTTTTTATGCTCTTCCCATGTTTTTGAAATTTTATCCATAGGACATAAAAATGTATTAAATCAAGGATGTGATCATGGAAATGTCTTGCTATCTTAAACATCGAAATAGACATGTTTCTTTTTAAAAAAAATTTATTTTATGAAAAAATGGATACTGTGTAGAAGTTTCTACTTTTTAATATTTGAGATGTAATGTAATAGTTATGGCCCAATTTTGTAAACCTCTAAACCTGAAAAGATCCTCAATATAAATTATTTAATAATAAACGATAGGTTTAGATAATTTTAGAGGATGTGGAGTTATTAAATAATAAGTGAAACAACCATAATGGATGGAATATTAGAAAGAGTCATAGTTATTAAAGAGGTGATATATGGTTATTACATTTTGGGGTGAAAAATTAAAGATATTAGACAACCTTTGAGGGTAAAATATGTTATGGATTTAAATTTAAATTATAGAATGATGGGATATGTTATTATATATTTCTATTTTTGTAAATTATTTTTCAATGTCATGAGGGACCCTTTTCTCTCCCATCAACTCATTTTCTATATTTTTATGTGATGCTGTTAGGCTGCAAAATTTTCTTAAGGGAACTCTTTAACCCAATTTCAATTCGTTCGGTTAAACATCTACATCTTCATTATGTCATTCTATTAATATGTGTTAATGACCTATGATTGGTTTATACGTAATATCCTCTTATATTGGGTGTATAATTATTTATCAAACAAAATTATTTTATTCATTTGTCATTAAACTAAGGATGTGGTCTTTGTAAGGGACTTTGTCTCAATTTACATTCCATTGAGATTTCTTTGTTGTTATATAAAAATTCAATTTTACATGGATTATATACTTCCCTTTGACAAAATATATCATGAATACTATTATTCTCATGATATTATATGCTTTGTTTAATTTTTTCCTTAATTTTTCTATTCAAGTATTTCCTCAAGTGGTAAGGGGTTTATTAACTAAAACATTGTTTTATAAGTTTTAATGATTTCTTCTTCTAAATCATTATCATTAAGTGCCATATTTTCAAATGGTTTTAAGGATTTATATATATGGATATTAATAGTTTAAAATGATAATTCCCTTAAAATATTCAAAGCATTATGGGACACATTGATTCCAAAATGTCATTATTTAATGTTTTAAACGATTTTGAAAATGGTTTATAAAGCATTGATTATGTTAATATATTGAAAAGGTAAACTGTGATTTCAAATTGGAAATGTTATATATCCTTTATTCTTGTTTTATGTGTTATGGATATGTTATGGTTATTAAAATTTGGGTTCTGTTTGTTGAATTTTGGAGATTATGAGAAGTATTTCTTTTTAAAAAGGATTGTTCTTTTGGGGATTATCTTCTCTTGTACTAACCAATTAGGTTATGGTTAATGTCTAAAGACAGGGGAAATATATATTTCGTCTTTTTTAGATTATGTGATACTCTAGAAGTTGAATCTAGCACTTCAGGTGTGACCAAGTCATCATGAATACTTACCGTTTGGAGAAAAGATGAGTTAGTGGTAGACTTTTATTAAAGGATGACACTCTAGATGACATGTAAGTATATTTCCATATGATATTATTCTACTTATTAATAAAATTCCTAACTATATGAAAATAATCTAGATGAGAAAAAATTATACGCTTTCTTTTATCCATAGACTTTTACCCAAACACAAATTTATGGTATTACGGTGGTAAACATATTGTGATCAAGTTCTCTATCACTCTCTTTTAGTCTTTGAGAGTTAATTTTTCATCCATATCCAAGTTTTATAACATGGAATCCTAGTTTGGGTTATCTCGGGTGACCTTTGTACATCTCCTTATTTCATTTAAAATGATATTTTTATTACATCTTTTTTGATGTGTGACACTCAATGACATTTCTAAGACTAATTTTAAAATTGCAAAGACCCGATTTCCAAAAGGATGGAAGGATGTAACATCCCATGTAAATAAAGAATATGACATTTTCATATTTATTAATATTTTTTAATTAAATATTAATTTTACTTTTAATGGGATTATATGGCTGATAGCATACTCAACACAACACAACAAGTTTCTTTTAAATCTTACGTTGCACATAATGTTGAGTTGTACTGAAAAAAATTATAATATAATTTTTTTATATTAAATTGTGGTTAACACAGAACTGTTTTATTGACCAAATTGAATAGAACTAACTACCATATGATTACAAATGTTTGTTAAATATTTTTACATTTATCCAATAAAAGTTCTAGGCTTAAAATGTGAATGAATATTACTTTAACCACAAATACACTAATATTCCTTAAAAGGTCTATTTATTGTCTTTTGATGCAGAACCCACATTAAATATATTTTTGGTCACTTTTATATGTTATATTTAACAAAATAAAATTCTTATTTAGAATCTGGACATCAAAATGTACTTTGGGTTATTTTTTGTTATTTTTATGATAAAAGTCATTTTTAATGAATAGTGAAAAATATTGTATTTTAATTCCAAACTGCCTTTTCATCTAATTTATTTTTTTCATTAGATTATCAATTTAATTTTTTTTAAATGTAAAATGTATTATATCATTAACATTTAATAAAAAGTTCGTAATTGTAAGTAATTTCACATTAAAATTGGAAATAAACAAGTGACAATATTTTGATAGTTATTATTTCTTAAAACATGCTTTTTTGTTTTGAAAATAAGAATTAATTTTAAATTAATTACTGAACCATCAATTTATTGAATTTTTTAAAATAGATATCATTTTGGAAATTTGGAATATCAAATATAGCTTAGGGTGAATGTTTTCTATTTTCCCGAAAACCTTCAATTCTTGATGAATAGTTAAAATATATAGTAGTAGCTAAAAAACCGACATTTTCATTTAAATGAAATTTTAGTAATTTGGTGAATTGAATTTCAAAAATCCGACATACATGGTGGTTATTAGTAAATAAAATGTTGTTCAATAAGAGGAATATATTTTTTTGAATTGTAACTTTTGACTTTTACTTATCGCGGTTAATGGTAAAAAAGGTAATTCAAGATAAAAAAATTATAATAAAATAAAATTACCTTAACACATGTCCTAACCATTTTTTATTTGTCATGACCGACCAATAAAATATTTGGGTGAAACGTTTGGCACTTGAATGCCACTTGGGTGATTTAATTACAATAAAATAAATTTATTTAATGTTAAATATAAAAATATCATGATCATGTATTTCTTTTCAGAATTAAATTTAATGTGGGGTTATATAATATATATATATATCTAACTATAAATAATTTTACCAAGAAAAAAATATTTCCTACCCCGTGGAATTTTTTTTTAAAAAATAAAATTAATTTATTTATTTATGACACAATGATGATGTAATGATTACCTCATTAGTGACTATTTTAAATAAATGAGATTATAATTGTAAAAAAAAATTTGTTTTGAAACATTTTATGCAATCCACGAATTTTATAGATGAGTATGACTTGTTATATTTGGATTAATGAATGTTTTTCGAAATAATCATGTTGTTTTTTATTTTCAAAAAGTCATGATATGAATAGTATTTAAATTGACATAAATGAGTTTATAAAAATAATTATTTTATTAAATGATATTATAATCCTAAAAAAATAAGATTCATCCAAATGACATATATAAGGTTGAAAATTTCATTAATAAACCACGTGTGGTTCGATTGGTATGTTATAGTAACTATATTAACCTTCTATAGTGAATACACAAGAATACATGGTAAGTGTAAAATTAGTTAACTAAGGGTTAAAGCTAAATGATACAGATAAATTTGAAACCAAAAACTTTTCTAAAACCTATTGGTTGAGAGGATTTAGAATAATATTCATCCTATCTTCGAATTTAATAAGTACGAGACCTTTTGAAATCGTAATTTAGTTTAAAATTAATTAATATTTTCAATCATCATTAAAGAGCCCCTCCCTCCTCTTATAAAATGTCCTCACCTCTAACACATTACTCACACCTCTCATTCCCCTTTTATCATTCATCCTCTACTGAAATAAGCTATCAAGATCCATCTCTTCCACCCAGAATCCATAACATTGGCATTAGGAACTTTATGAAATCATTTTGGTTCAAACCAATGGGCGTTACCCGATTTAAAGGTAACGTCTTCTCTTGAGTTCATTTCTTTTATTTTACTTCTCCAACCCCTAAAATATTTATATTCCATTCATTTTTAAAAACACCCATATCCTAAATATAATAGTTATTTTTATTATGATTTGAACTACACTTATACACACCACTATCTAATGGATACGAACACACTGTTTTTTAGGACGACGAACTACGGCCTCACGAAACGATGATTGTTCAATTATCCCCCATCACCTCTCATAGTGGCCATTATCATAGAACTTTAATTATATATGATATTAATAATAATTATATTATCTATATTTTTCTATAATTCAATTTTATAACATACTTTTATAGTTTTAATGTTGTATATATATGATAATTTCATTTGAGGATGTGTGGACTACAACCCCCTCAAAGTGATATGACTCATTCATACCGTACATGGAACATATAAATTATTGTGTTAATGAACATATGTAACATATATAAAATATTATATTATACTTTTATTATAATATACCATTGTATCATTTGGTTTTCGTATCCTTAAAAATGAAAAAAAATGAATGTAGCGTTCAAGCGTATATTCAGCTTACAGTCTCCATAAACGGTGCATTTCATTTATTATGTCCAAATGTTATTGAATATTCTAAATAAATATATAATGGATAAATATGATATCTAAATCAGGAATATAATTCTTGATATAATGTAATTTTGATAACATGGATAATTTTTAAGAATAAGAATTTCATTTCTGACTAAAGTACAAAATAGGTCAAAACGACTATTGTTAACATAAATGATTAAATAATGTTTATATCATCATAAAAAGTTATATAAATGGAATAAAAACATGAAAAATGTTCTTATTCAAGTATAAATTAACTTTAGTTTGTTATTAAAGAGATTAAAGAATGAACGAGTCAAGTCAGACATGAGGTAAGGGGTTTTTTTTCTCACTATTAATTCTGTGGGATTTCCATTATTTGCCACTTATTTCTTCCATGTGGTTTATTTTTTTACTTCCATTTGATATATATTATCATTATTCTGTTTATATTCATGGTATTATGTGATTCATTTTGTTTTTATTAACTTTTGTTCATACGACTCGATTAATTACAACATGGTAAGGGGTTTTCATCTCTCTTTTTATTCTCATGAGATTCATGCTATATTTTCACTATTCCTTTTTGTGTGGTGTATGTACTGGCCATTATTTTCTTAATTATATAATATAATCTTATTTATGGGTATTCACATATTTATTTTATGATAAATTTTTCATGTGGTGTAGGTTTCATAAGTTACCAAATTGTTAAGGGAACCATTCACCCTCCACTTCTAGTCAAACACCTATATTATGTTATGTCTTTAAATTTCAATTCATGAATGTTGGGATATGTTATTAAATATACGAATCTCTATAAATTTTATTTCTATGTGATGAGATACCCCTTTCTCTCTCATCAACTAATTTTCTAAATTTTTATGTGATGTTGTTAGGCTGCTGAATTTTCATAAGGGAACTCCTTAACCCAATTTCAATTCATTGGGTTAAACTTCTACTTCCTGATTATGTCATGATATGAATATGTTTGAATGACCTATAATTTGTTTACACATAATATCCACTTATATTGGGTGTATTCTTATTTTTCACACATAATTATTTCATTGATTTATCCTAAATCTAAAGACACAATCATTGTAAGAAGCTTTGTCGCAATTTACATTCCAATAAGACTTATTTGATTTTATACACTAATTAAATTTTATATAGATAATATAATTACCTTTGACATATTATATCATGAATATCCTTATTCTCATGATATTATATTCTTTTTTTAATGTAATACCACAATTTTATTATTCAAGTAGTTTCTCAAGAGGTAAGAGACTCTTTAACTAAAACATTGTTTTAAATATTTTAATGATTTCTTCTTATAAATATTTCTCATTAATGTATATATTTTCAAATGGTTTTAAGTATTTATTTATATGGATATTAATGGTTTAAAATTTTAATTCCTTTAAAATAAACAAAGTGGTATGAGACACTTTGATTCAAATATATCTTTATTAAATGTTTTCAACGATTTTGAAAATTGTTCGATAAAGCATTGATTATGTCAATATATTGAAATTATATATTTTGATTGCAATGTCTAACTATTATCCTTCTATTATTCAAGAATTGTGTGTTATGAATATGTTATGGTTTTTCGGCATTGTTCATGTATATGGTTGGTTTGGTAAAGACCGAGAAATTTGAAGGAAATTTTTTTCTTAAATTCATTGGAATTTTACGAGTCTGCAGTTTCTAACGACACCTGATTCCAAGGCCTGGAGTTCCCAGAATGATCCGTCGATGTTTTTTTAATCTTAAATTGATGTGTGTGAGATGTTTCCCTGAAAAAAGTTGAATAACACATGAACTGTTAATCAAATCATAAATCCAAGGGCACCATTGTGCTTAGGATGAGAGGTTTACCCTGGCACGACTTATATTTAGTCAGTGTGGGCCTCCTGTGAGAAATCCCAAAAATGGCTAAACCGTATATAAAAAAATTGAATAAATTATTTTATTTTTCAAATGATTATTACTCAAAAATGGTATCTCGGATTAAAAATCTGACACCACCGCTGAACTCGTGGGGGTATGCTTTATTTAAGATGATAATAACAGTGGTCGGTGGGGGACACCAAAAAAAGTTAGTTTTTGGCCGCGAATAAAATAAATAGGTGAATATTATTTTATTTTTAATTCATAACATCTAAAGGGCGAGTTAGATTAAAAATCCGAGAGTACTATTGGATTCGTTGGGGCGTGTTTCACCTAGGTAGATCCTAACCTCGACTGGTGTGAGTCAAGGGTGACTGATAATAATTTTCCAATTTTTTTTTCAGGTATGTTCAGAAAAAGTACGTTTGAGATTTTATAACTATTGACCTGATGCTTGGAATTGAAATCTGAGGGATCTGTTGAACTCGAAGCGTCGGTGATTTCATAGTGAGACCATCACAATATTTTTGTTTTGTAACGCCCCGATCCAAGATGCCTAGAGTTGGTGCCTTATTTCAATAAATTGGAATGATTACCAGAAATCATGTCCCAAAGGACCGATCGATTTATGAGTCATGGAAAATAGATTACATACATGAATGTTTCATTACACTTATTATCATACAAAAAACATAAATAATCCTTCAAAAAATCCATTATTACCTTGGAAGAACCCTCAATATCAATTACGATACACTTCATGGAATCCTGAGAAAAATAAAACATAGAAAGGGGTGAGCTCAGATGCTTAGTAGGGATAACAATACTGCAGAAACTTTCATAAATGAGGATAAAAATTTAAGGCAACGAATAACAAAAACAAAATCTTTTTAAACATTAACTTCAGTATAATATGGAAAAAATAAAAATTAATTAATTCCATTTACATATTTACATTGATATTCTACTAGTTGAATAATCACATGAAATATCACTAAACACTTTCATATTGATGGAATGCGTAATGTCAGACTATCATAACAACATAGTCAAGGAATTGTGCCATGACTAAAAATAATATTTTTTCAAGGTCTTGTGCCAAGACACTAGTTTGTCTCATGAGACCTACCGACGCATTGAGAAGCTATAGCGGGCTCCACCCATCACTTACTAAGTCCAATGCATTCTTCATACGAATAGGTTTAAACATAAAATAAACATTCGTATTAAAACTAGCATACGAAATGTCAATACTATATACAAAAACATTAATGGTATTAAAATAGCACATCCACAGTCAAACATAACTCTTTTGATACAATATGGAATATTGTCTCGTAATATTAAACTCAATCCAGAATAATGAAGGATATTGACATAGATGAAAAAAACAATCGAAACTGTTAGACAGAAATATCACCCTTTTTCTTGAAAACATTTAAAAGTATCACTATTTACCAAGAAACCATTTAAAATATATTTTTGAATCAAAGTGTCCCATTCCACATTGAAACATTGAAAATTAATTTTAATTTTAAAACATTAATGTCCATATAAATAAATCCTTCAAACCAATTTTAAAACATGGACATTAATGACAAAGATTTAGAATAATAAATCATTAAAACATTTAAAATGATAGTTTTGTTAGAGTTCCTAACAAAAAGAGAGACACGTTAATACAAATAATTAAGGTAATAAAAACGTTTTAATATCATGAGAATAATGGGATCCATGATATACTATGTCAATTTACATTATATACACCATATAAAAGTGATTTGGTGTATAACAACAAAAAATTATCATTGTAATGTAAATTGAGATTAAATCTCTTATAAAGACTGTATCCTTAGCTTAAGGATAAATCAATGACATAGTTATGTGTGAAAAATATAAATACACTCAATATTATTGGACATTCAGTGTAAATCAATCAGAGTACATTCACACATATTCTTGTAAAAACAACACCAATGAATTGGATCTTTAACTCAACAAATGGAGATTGAGTTACAATTACTCTTATCATTTTCATATTGATGACTTAAGAAATTATCAATGGAGTGATTATGTGAATAAAAATTATTTCCAAAGAAAGGGTAGTGGGAATTATGACATAAGAAAATGAACAGTGATTCCACACATAATCTTAGAGTAAAATAATCAATGAAGTATGCGTAAAGACAAATGAGTGGAAATTGAAATTTCAAATTCCCTTATCGATTTGGTAACATTTAAAACATACAACCATGAAAGAAGGATCATAAAATGATGATGTAAATATCCATAAATTAAATTATATTACACAATGAGTACAATCATGCGTAGTACACAAATCACACAAAAGGTAATAGTGGAAATATTGCACAAATCTCACGGGAATAAGGAGTGAGATGAAAAACCCCATACCTTGTATTTTTCTGTGGTCGATGGTAGATTAACCTCTTTTATAATGGTGAAATAATTGTTATTAAATTATACAATAATCATATACATTAATATGATATCATATATGATCTTTTAAAATTGATTAGATATTAATATCTTAGTATAATCATTGTTTTGGGTGTCAATGAGTTAGTTTTTCATTTTATTATTTGTTATGTGATCTGTATTTGTTACAGATGGGATATATAATATTCATATCAGTAATTATATCATGTCTCTAAAAGTTATTTTTAATCACCAAATAAAATTTATTCTTGAATTGATATGATGGGGAATGAATCTCATCGCATTCGTGGAGACGGTAATCCGTATGTACGCATGAGCGACAATATCATTCTTTTAATATTAAAATAATATATAATTGGATGGTATATCATATATAAAGAATTATTATCATGTTATATTTATTATTTACATGATATACACATCATTATTATACCCATCCGAATAATAATGTATTGAATAACAATTACACCATGACATGGAGACGGTAGGTCGTACATACGCACATATAGTGACATGTCATTCAAAGGATGGATATAATACTGAATATGGGTGTACCATTATTATAATAACATCACAGTATATATTAGATTCTAGAGTTATTATATTAGAATATAAATAACAATGAAAGAAGAAGTTGAAGATTAAAGGAACATGAAAGATGGTGGTGAAAACATTACCTCTTATTCATGTTCTTCCTATTGATATGATAAAAAGGGATACTTAGGTTGGATTAATGATCAAACTAAATCCTATAGGTTGAATTTAGAGATGTTTATTGAATATTTGGGTAGGGGTTGGCTGAACCAAATTGATTTGATGGTGTTCAGAATTGGTTATAAGTGATGTCCTTTTAAAAGGGGGTGGAGGGATCTTTAGAAAAAACACAAAGCATTAATTTATAATAAATTCATATTCAGTTTCTAATGGCTCAAAAGTAGATTATTCAAAGTATATGGTGTTTATGGGTCAAAATACTTACATCAAATAGATTTTAGACAGGTTTGGGTCACTATATTAACCTTATCATTTATATTTAACTCTTAGTTAAATAGTTTTACATTTACAATGTCTCTTTGTATTTTTATATTATATATTTAATAAACATTCTATATACATCAATGATATCCCCAATTTTTCCATTAATGATAAAACTATCATGATATAATCCCTTTGGAAGATCCTTATAGTTTTAGGAATATAAAATAAATTAATAATATAATATTTGTTTTAAAAACTTATTTATGTCAATTTTGACACTATTCAATAATTAATTTTTGTTAAAGTCTTAAAAACTTTATTAATTCGAATAAAATTCATTTAAGAAATCCTAAAATATAATATTAACTAATAAAATTTATATATGGCATCCAAACTTTCAAATTATATTTATTTTAACTTTTATAATACCAATTATATGATTCTTTCATTAATAAGGAAAATATTGCATCATTATTGTGTCATAAATAAATTTAATTATTAAATGTCTAAAACTTATAAATAAAATATTATTATGTAGGAAATAGTTTCATCTTTCAAATGAATATTTATATTCTAATATATAAAATATATAACCTATGTAAAAATTGGTCTAAAAGATATATGCTTATGTCATTTTTTTATTTACTCTAACTTAATTAATAAAAAGTGTAATTATCAGTTACAAGTGGCTCCATGGGGTCGCAAAATCGACCCAAAGATGACCATGGTCGGACATCTATCAACCAATAGGGTTAGGAGACGTTTTATGGTAATTTAATATTTTTATTATATTGTTTGTTTACCCATATTTACCGGATTTACCCTTTAACAATGGTAAATAAAATATTTTCTGAAGTAATTATTCAAAATGTATAAAATTAAAATTTACCTATTTACAAAATTTGGACCTCATGATTCAAAATATGGAATCTAGTTTTCTAAATTCAAAACACAGAAGTGGAAGAAATTAATTTAAAATTAATTTCCGATGTCAAAACAAAAAACGTGTTTTTAAGAAACAATAACTATCAAAAGATTGATAGTTGTTTATGTCCGATTTAAAAGTTAAATTATGTCCAATGTCCAATATTGGATTAAATGGTAAATTTATATTCTAAATATACTATAAAACCACACAAATTCATAATTTATCACTATTAATTATTTTGATTAAAAAGGTTGTCTTTATTTAATATTTAGAAATTTTCACTATTCATTAAAATATGAATGTTATCAGAAAAGTACCAAAAATTTACCCAAAGATATTTTCGATATTCTGATTCCAAAAATGATGTCCATTTTGAATGATAAAATGAATAAAATTTTAAACAGTGGGTATTACTATTCATAATGGCTAGTTTGATTGGTTGTGGTGTGTTTTAGAACTCAAAGTTGCATACAACACAAGCTACATTATTATTCAATGAGAAGAGTATCATGGAATCTTGCGGTGTAACATTCTACCCTCATTCAATAAATTGTGTCCTATCTATTTGAAATTATTTTTCTATAATAAAAGGTTGAAAATAGAAAATACCTTTGGGAAACCCCTCATCGTAAATTAGGTTAATAAAATTTATTCTTAATACGAGGAAAAGGGAAATGAAAGGGTCACCACCAAATTATGATCACAATTATGAGAACACTAGTGGAAATTAAAGACATATAATTTTAGGAAAAACACAAATATTTATAGGTAGTGATTGAGTTCGTCAATCACACACAAGTGTAAAATTGAGGCCCTTAAATTCATCAATCTATGATGACTTAAAATACCATCGGTTCAACAAAACATATGGTATTAGGATAACACATTTTTGGTTTTAAGGTCCCTTCACTAATGTATAAGAATTAATTTCTTCATATAATTAGAGAATAAGAAAAATATATACTTCACAAGTAGAGTCCCATCCTTTAACTAATTTCTACCAAAAACTCATCTTTCACTCTAAAATATAATAGAACATAAAAATAATATTCTATTTATCCTATTCGTATCGTGATCAAAAAAAGAATTTATAATTCATCTACCCGATTTTTTTAAAAAAGACTACATTATTCAATTCAGGACATCACGTGGGCCAGGGGTAAGTGATACACCCTTATCGCCCTTCGGTTGCAGGTTCAAGTCGCGCGACTTTTCCAGACATGACAGATTGCCTCCTAACCTCTGGGTTGTCCTTTTATGTCAATAGAAATATAATCTCAAAGTAGAAATATCCAAAATTCTTCTGTTCAAACTCACAGTCCAAAATTTATAAGGAAGGTAAACACATTGAAGATCCTTTTTCCCACGTAATAACATGTGAACACCTTCATCATGTATTATTTTAAAACACTGAAACATTCTAAATTACCAAAAAACCTTATTGATTACATTCATGATCCCTTATTCCTTGTAGAATACTGGATATACTCTTTCTATCCAAAAATGTTGTAAACTTTAACAATGACAAATCATTAATCAGTTTCAATGTAGTCAAGAATATCCAATATAATTTATTCAAACCAACCATATCGTATTCCAAAATCACTACCACATTATCGGGACCATATTAAGGATTACCATTCCCTAAACCGTGTATTTTACCAAAAGTGTTTCTCATTATTAAGTCACTTTTCTTAAAACCATATCATCTCAAATCCTCAATAAAATAATACTACAGTACAATCCTTATTTATCCCCATAATTCATATGACAAATATATTGTTGATACAACACTCAAATGAAATAATCCTATAATAACAACATAAGATGACTAGTCATTATTCCTCATCTGAGGTACTATCATTACTTGATTATTATCCAATAGCATTATTTGGGGTATACTCTGATGATTTGAACATTGATTCACGCAGTGTCCCCACTCTTTTCAGATGAATCATTGTACATTTGAATCCTTTTTCTTACCCTCACAATCATGAATGTGGTGTCCTTTTTCTCCACACTTATTACATACTCCCATTCCCTTCAAACATTTTCCAAGGTGATTCATTCCAAAGTTATCACATATGGGAAAACCCTTCTTTACCTTTTTCCCTTTATCTGTACTTTTCTATACCATCCTTTTTTTCTATGGATTCCCTTCGAATACATAGGACACAGAGAACTCTTTACTTATCTTATCAACACATGATACTAGTTCGTCATATGATGATAATACATGGGATACTATTTCCCTTCTAAATACAGGATTAAGACCATGAATGATATGATCCTTCTTACTCTTTGGATCATGCATATTGTTGGAGTTCTCATTCCTTCTAATGGGCCCCATTTCTAAAAAATGGCATACTCTAGATTAGTTTATGGATAAAAATACCTAATCTAAAACATGTAAAACACTTAACATAAATTAAATAGTTTATGGATATAATCCATAATAATAAAAATGTCTTCTTTGAGAAGTATATACTCATAAACCTTTCATAATGGTTTATAAAGAAAATGTGAATTATCCTAAGTATATCCCTTGGGAGTGTTGTAACCAAGAGTGCAGCAAGATATTATACTAATTCCATATATAGTTCTTCAACACTATGAAAAGTATATTCAAGAAAAAAACTTATATTCTTTCTTTTATCTGCATACTTTTAGCCAACCAATAATATATTGTATTGTGGTGGTTATCTTTCTGTGATCAAGTTCCCTATCACTCTTTTATAGTCTATGAGAGTTTGTTTTTATTCCATATCCATGTTTTCCTACTTGATATCCTATTTTGGGTTATCACAGGTGACATTTGTAATTCTACTTATTTCATTTAATGTTTGAGTTATATTGAATCTTTTTCGATGTGGGACATTCAATGAAGTTTCTAAGCCTAATTTTAAAATTGCGAGGACACAATTTCCAAAATGGGGGAAAGATGTAACACCCCAAGAAAATAAAGAATACGACATTTTCATATTTATTAATATTTTTGAATTAAATATTAATTTTACTTTTAAGAGGATTATATGTCTGATAACTTACTCAACACGAAACCACAATTTTGTTGGAAATCTTACATTGCACATAATGTTGAGTTATACTGAACGATAATAATATACAATATTTATTATAAATAGTAGTTAGTGCATAACCATTGTATTGGGGGGAATGAACATAACTAACTAAAATATTATTACGAATGTTTTTAAATATTTTTACACTAATCTAATAAAATTTATAAGCTTAAAATTTTAATGAATCAAATTTTAGGCATAAATACTCTAATATTATTTAAAAGGTTGATTTACCGCATTTTGATGGAAAAACATCTTTAAATATAGTTTTTGTCACTTTTATATGTTTAATTTGACAATACCAAATTCCTTTTTAGAATCGGGACATTAAAATTTACTTCGAGTAAATTTTTGGAATTTTTCTAATAAAATTCATTTTTTAATGAATAGTGAAAATGCTGTATTTTAAATCAAAACTACCTTTTATTAAATTCTATTTATATCATTATATTATCTTTTTAATTGGTTTTATAGTTTAATTTGATTATATTTTTACCATTTAATTCAATTTTGGTCATTAAAGTAATTTCACATCGAAATTAGATATAATCAAATGTCAATCTTTTGATAGTTATTATTATTTTTAAAAACATGCTTTTTTAAAAAAAATTAGAATTAATATTAAATTAATTAATTCAACTTCTATTTTTTTAATTTCATACAATAGATATTATTATTTAATTCATAATATCAAATATCTTTAGGGCCAACTTTTTGGTTTTTTTATGAAAACCGTAAATTTTTAATGAATAGTGAAAACACTAAGTTGTAGTTAAAAAGTCGTCTTTTTCATTTAAATGAAATTTTACCGCTTTTGTGAATTTATTTTCAAAAATATAACAAACATGGTTGTAATAAATACGTAAAATTTGGTTCAATAAGATGAAAATATTTTTTGATGAATATTAACATATGACTTTTATTTACTATCGTTAATAGTAAATAGGGTAATTCTAGGAAAAATAATATTATAATCATATATAATTACCTTAACACTTGTCATAAAAATATTAGATGAGACATGGTAGTCCAATAGATTATTTGGGAAAACTATTGGCACTTGAATGCCAATTGGGTAAGATAATTACATTAAACACTTGTTATTTAATGTAAAAAATAAAAATATCATAAACATGTATTTTTTTCTAAAAAAATTAATCTAGGGTTATATAATTGATATATTAATCTATAAATATTCATTGTAATTATAAAAAAATTTTCTACATCATTGTATTTTATTTATAATTTTTAGAACTGAAATAAATAAATTTATTTATGACACACTAGTGATGTAATGATTAACTTATTATGGAATGTTTTAAATAATTGAGATTATAAATGTGAAAATAAATTTATTTCATAACTTTTTAAGCTAGTAAAGAATTTCAGATATTGATTATTACATTTAATATTTGGATTAATGAATGTTTTATCGAAAAAATCATGTTGTTTTTAACTTTTAAAAAAGTTATGATTTGAATTGTATTTAAATATGCATAAATGTTTTTTAAAACAATTATTATTTTATTAAATAATATAATAATCCTAAAAATATAAAAATCATCCAAATAACATATATAAGGTTGAAAATTCCATTAATAAACCAATTGTGGTTCGATTATCATTTTATACTAACATTATTAACCTTAGAGAGTGAATACATAATAAGACATGGTCAAAGTATTATTATTTAACTAAGGGTTAAGGTTAACTAATAAGGTTAAATTTCAAACCAAAACATTTTTAAAATTGATTGGTTGAGTGGATTTAGAATAATAGTCATCTTGTCTTCTAATTTAATCTCTATTGGACCATTTGAAATCGAAATTTAATTTATAATAAAATAATATTTTCAATCTTTTCTAAAGAGCCTCTCCTACCCATTATAAAAATACCTCACCTCTAACCCATTACACACACCTCTCAAGCCCATTGGTTCATTAAAAACCTTAACAAATAAGCTCTAAAGAACCATATAATCCACCTAGAAGCCTTACCTTAGGCAGAAGACACTTCGTGAAATCCTTTTGGTTCAAACCAATGGGAGTTACCTGATTTAACGGTATCATCTTCTCTTAAGTTCTTTTATTATATTCTTCTTCTTCAACCCCCTAATCACTTTTGTATCCCTTTATTTTATAAACACATTAGTACCATCAATATTATTTGTTGTTTTTATAATAATTATCCTAACTAAAGTTACACATACATTCATATAACAGATACGAACATATTGTTTCTGTGGACAGCGAACTACTGCCTCACTAAACGTTGATTGTTCAATTCTATCCTACCGACTCTCATGGTGGACATTATGATAGAACTATTATTATATATATAATTTATGATATATAGTTTATCTATATACTTATTTATTTATCTTTTATGACAGACCTTTATAGTTTTAAAATTGTATGTATACGATAATTTCATTTTTGGAAGTGCGGACTACCACCCCCTCAAAGAGATACAAATCATTCATAACATACATTGACCGAATAAAGGATGGTATTAATCAACTTATTTAACATATATATAATATGATATTATTTTGAAATTATAATATAACTATGTATAATTAGGATTTCATACCTTTAAAAATGAACAAAAAAGAAATGAAAGTAGCGTTCATGTGTACGTACGACTTACCTTCTCCATGAATGGTGCATTTTCTTTCTTATGTCCAAATGTTAGGTAATATTATAAATACTTATATACTAGATATATATTATTTATATGATATCTAAATAAGGAATATAATTCTGTATATAATTTACTTTTGACCACATGGATAATTCATAATAATAAGATTTTCATTTTTGACACAAGTACCAAATATCGACAAAATGATAGTTATTAACATAAATGATTATATACTATTTATAAAATGATAATAAGTGATATAAAAGAATAATAAACTTGAAAAATCTTCTTAAAAATTTATAAATTAACTTTAGTTTATTATTTAGGATATTAATGAATGAATAGGTCAAGTCGGACACGAGTTAAAGGGTTTCTTATATCACTTTAATTTCTGTGAGATTTCCATCATTATCCACTTATATAATGAATGTGGTATATGTTTTACATCCATTTGATATATATTATCTTTATTATATTCATATTGATGGTGTTATATGATTTATTTGGTTGTTATTAAATTTTTTTCATCGGACTCGATTGATTAAAATGTTTCAATGGGTTTCCATCTCACTTTTTAATCTCGTGGGATTCATGCTATATTTTCCACTATTTCCATTTTTGTTGTGTATGTAATAACCATGAATTTATTCATTGTGTAATATAATTTAATTTATGTGTATTTATATATTTATTTTTTGATCCTTATTTCATGTGGTGTATGTTTAATAAGTTACCAAATCGGTAAGGGATCCTTTCAGCCTCCTCTTCTTGTCAAATACTTCTTTTATGTTATGGATTTAAATCTCAATTCATGAATGTTGGGATATGTTCTTCTATATCATTATTTCTGTAAATTTTTTGTGCATGTGATGAGAAACCCTTTTCTCTCTCATCAACTCATTTTCTGAATTTTTATGTCACGTAGTTAGGTTGTAGAATTTTCGTAAGGGAACTCCTTAACCCAACTTTAATTCTTTGTGTTAAACTTCTACTTATTTATTATTTCATGATATGAATATGTGTTAATGTCATATGATTATTATTATTAAAAACATCCACATATATTGGGTTTTTAATTATTTATCAAACAAAATTATTTCATAGATTTACCCTTAATCTAGGGATACAGTCTTTGTAAAGGACATAGTCTCAATTTACATTCCATAGAGTCTTTTTTGTTGTTATACTCAAATTCACTTTTAAATTGAGTATGTTATACCCTTTGACATAATATATGAATCTCCTTATTCTCATGATATTATAAGATTTGTTTAACTTTATTCTGTATGTTTTCTATTCAAGTATTTTTACAAGGGGTAAAAGACACATTAACTAAATCATTGTTTTATATGTTTTAATTATTTCTTCTTCTAAGTCCTTCTAAGTAATGTCCATATTTTCAAATGGTTTTTTGGATTTATATATATGGATATTAATGGTTTAAAATGTTAATTCCTTTAAAATATTCAAAGGGTTACGGGACACTTTGATTCAAAAATATCATTATTAAATGTTTTAAATGATTTTGAAAATGGTTGTATAATGCATTGAGTATGTCAACAGATTGAAATAGTATATTATGATTGCAATGTGGAAATGTTATATTACATTTATTATTGTTTTATGTGTTCTGAATATGTTATGGATATTGGGAATTATTTATGTATATGTGTGGTTCAATGATAATCCTAGCGCGGGTGAGCCTGAGATAGCTCTCCAATGCAATGGGTAACGTGACATAGGTAAACATTAATGTACATCCCAAGAGATTTAGGGAATATATTGTGATGGGTAGAGAAAAAGGTACTCCCTATTTTGGTGAGAAAGATAAAATGTAGGTATGTTATGGATTCCACATGTTATGATTATGATTTATGATTTCTATGTGTTATTCATAACTCTTATAATTTCATGAGGCATGTTAAAGAGCTTATGTTATCTGATTGAAAAGGATGATTTATTTTATTTTTATATATTAATTGACTAATGATTTATATACTTATTTAATATCCATTTCTGAGCTTTTTATACTAATCCAATGTTTTTAAAAAAATTCCCATTGGACATAAAGAGGAATAGATTATAATATGGGATCAAAGAAAAGTAATTCTAATTAAAACATGGAACCAGACTTGATTATTATTATAAAGAATTTATATTTTCTGAAAAAATATATACTTATTAAAAGTGTCTACTTTTTAATATTTGAGATGTAATGTAATAGTTATGGCATAATTTTATATAACTCAAAACCTAAAAATATCTTCATTTTGAATTATTTACGTAATTAAAGATTATGTAATGTTTAAGGCTGGGGCCTTATATTTTACATGTTTCCTTGTGAAATTTGTTCCTTTAAAAATTATTTTATATCATAAGAATCTTCTTAATTGAAGTTATTCTTGATCCCACTATTTATTTTAGAGATATGTTCCCTCTTAATAAATATAACTTATATTTATACAATGAATTTCTTATATTCGGATTTGAATATGTATTATTCCCTTGTTTCCGTAGGATGTCCAGTAATGATACACATCATACAAAAGGGATGTAATTTTATTACAAATATATCTTTAAAAACAATACACAATACAATACATGAGTATCTGATAACAAATATATATTTTTGTGCATTGATTTATTTATATTCCATTCTCCACCTAAGTTGAAAGACAATTTAGAATGTGTGCCCCAATTTTTAATTTATATCCAAAAAATAATAACAGAAGATCAGCATGAGTCATCATCAAATTTCCAACGTTAAGAAATGTATGGAACCTCTTTTCACTAACTCCATTCAACTATAGTGTTTTCAAATGAATGAGTTGGGATAGAATAAAAATCAACACTAAAAAATATTTGAAAAATTTATGAAGATACTAACCACATGAATCAAATAACATCATTGATTATTTATATTCTTATGAATTTTATTATATAATTTTTCTCAAAGTATGTAATTTTTTTAAATTATTAAATCATATATCTCATAATTTAAATAGTTCTAGTACTATTAATGTCATAAGAAAAATATAATTATGTAATAACATCCCCCTCCATCTTCTACAAGAAACAGCCCACACAAATTCACGTTTATTAATTCTAGATGTTTAGGGTCCCTTTAACCCATACCTACAAATATATTTTTTGACATTTTTCCTTGTTATCAAGTGATACATTTAATAATTTTTTAAGTTCAAAATAATCTAAATAACTATCTTAATAGATCTTTAACAAACTCTTTTTACATGAAAAGGACATTGATGCCCTAACTGGGTGTGATATGAGTCATGTAAACATGTTTCGTTATAAATATTCCAAATTTATGTAAAACCATAAATCTTTTATGATATATTTATTTTCTAAAAAAAATTATTTGCTATCATAGGATAGACACACATCCATGTGTAAATGGACTACACTTTACAATTAAAATATTATTATTTATTGTGATAGTTGTCTCCTAGCATTCGGATTGGAAGGTATTAATTTGACTAAATAAGATATAAATAATTTATGATTTACATATGAATGATATAAATTTTTATATTTTCAATTAATTACAAATGAAAAAATCATTTGAAAAAAATAGAGATGTTTTTCTAATAAACTATTTTTTTGTGTGTAATGTGCTTTTAAATTAAAAATTAAATTAATCACAAATATTAAATTATTTGGTTGAAATTTTTAATTTATAAATTAAATAAAATATTTTAAAATTCTTCTATTTTTTAATGAAATTACATAAGAATAAATTAAATTATATTATTAAAATTGTAGTATTCTGAAAAATGATTTTGACTCATTTTATGCACTTATTTTAAAACTAAAATTCATATTAATAATATATAGTGATCATTGAAAAATGGAATCCATATTTTGAATCATATTGTTCAAAAAAATTAATTGGACTCTATTATTTTTTATTAATATGATTAGCAACAATAATAACATTTGGACAACCCAAAAAGGGTAAAATAGGTAAAACCCTGTTAAAATGTTGGGAATATGATTTAAAATTTAACTAACACATAACATTATAGTATTTTTGAGTGAATTTAATCCATTTTTATCTCCATATGTAACATATGGACACATGATTCCGTTTTAATTTGAAAATGGACTTTATATTAAATAATGAATATAGAAATACTGAATATCAATCTTTTACTTTTAAACATATCATATGTGTTCAAATGCAGACAAAAATTACATTCTGAGTCAATATAAATGAATACCTTTAACATAATGGAATTATACTAATTCAAATAATTTATCACTAACTTTTATTAATTATATAATTACCTTAAATTCATATGCAAAACTGACACAATATTTCATAAAATAATAAAAATAAAATAAAATAATTAATTTTAAAAATATAAAAAATAATATAATTTATGTCATTTATAATCTTCCATGACTTTTTTTAGATATATTATTTTTATTAGGGACATATGAAATGATTATTTTTAATATCTACCTTTTTCTTTACATCATTAAAGATAAATTAATTGGATTGTACAAAAAATGACATTAATGATATTTTATAAATAAATTATTTTTTAAATTTATTTAAAGTTAAAAGAATATTCATTTCAATGTTAATGGAAGATAATTGACCATCTCATCATTGGTATATTTATGATTCTCTTATACCATTGGGGTAACATTCTTAACCGGTTACGACCAGAACTCAGTTAACCAAGAGATAGTGTCTATTATATTATCATAGATACAAGGGATATCACCACATTGGATAAAATTGTTTATATTTATAGAAATATATATATATATATATATCTATGTGTGTGTGTGTGTGATTCCCATATTGAATTTCAATTATAAAAATAAACCATACTAAATTTAAACATTTTTCAGCCATGAAGCTCATTTAATTATTTATTAATATTAACATGGTGAAAGGAAACTAAATAAGGGGGAGCTTAAAGGCTTAGTAAGGGTTATGTATAGTATAATATATCATGATTAAATAAGTCATAATAAATTTTTAATGACAATAACTCAAAATACCATCCATTAAATTAATAACATGATCATAAAATGAATCGCCATATAATATCAATTCATTAATCTAATGGATAATAAGAAATAAATTCGAAATGATGGAAATGAATTATATTTTATTTCATGGTCTCATAAATCATTATATCTCTACCATAATGTCTTTTCAAATAGGTAACTTAATAATATGGGTAATGACCTACATTATTTAGTTAACTGATTTGTCTCATGAGGCCGTTCAATACATCAAGGGAAAATATAATTTTTATCCCCACCCACCACTCTAAGTCCAATGAATCTCCCTTATGTTGAATGTTCAAAAAAAATTCATAAAAAATATTCCTTATTAATGAATTTTTATATGGAGTAATGAATATGGATTATAAATAATTACTCATTCAATCAAATATCATTTAATGTAAAACATAATATGTAGAAATGTTATAAAGGTTATGAAACAAGAATATATGTGATACATAGAATAAGGATATTTAATGGAAATAAGATTTTTAATTAATAATTATCATAATTACATAATGGTTTTCATAAACACCATATATAATAAAATAGGTGCATAAAATGAAAATATGTCTTAATGAATGGAAATTGAGATGAAAACCATTTCTATAAGTTTGACTTGCATCATAGGTTCTATAAATACATTTATAATGAAATGTTATTTATTATAATTACATAATATAACAATATAAATATCTATAATATCATATATGAACCATTTTTAATAATTTAACACCTTTTTAATAATATTTTCTCACTTATCATTATTTCTGGTGTTAACTACATCATATTTAATATATGTTTTAATATGTTATTTATAGTAGTTGTATATTGATTATGTTTTTCCAAATATATATAATTTTATTAATGAAATAAATATTATATATATTCATTATATAGATAATAAGAGTAATCTATAATATAAAGAGAATGAAAAATGAATTACACCATCCACGGAGATGGTATGTCACATATACGAATGAACAATGCTTTCACTTTTCATCAGACTGAACAAAAGAAAGTTGAATAATAATTAATTTTAATATAATCATTATTATATCGTATATTTTTTTTAATACATACATAATACCATACATGTAAATCCAAATTGAAAAACAGATCAATTGCTTTGTAGTGGTGGTGGTCCAGACATACACATGAGAGATAATAACTTTTCACAAAATATTGGATGGTAAATAGGTATGTTTGATATTATAGTTAAAGAATATTAATTATTTATTAAATATCTTATACATATATATATATTATATAAATCTTTTTAAAAATAAAACTAAATTAGTTATGGAAAAAAAATTACACAGCTACTTGGAGAGGGCAAGCCACACATATACACGAACAACATTTTCACTATTCATAAGATTGAAACCATATGGAATTTGGATTTAACATATTAATAATAACATATATGTATATTAATGGTACTTGATTTATTACTTTAATATGCCAGAAAAATTAAGAGGAAGTAGAAGAATAAATAAATATGAACGGGCTAGTAAAGATGATTACCTCTTCCTATGAAAACATAATATATATATATATATATGTTTTTAAGGGGCCCATGGTATGGAATTTAGAATTTAAAGAACATATATAACTATTATATGATATGAAACAAGGTAATGGGTATTTATTGGTCAATAAATATGGCTCAATGCGCTGTAAAGAATTAAATGGAGTGGTGGTCTTTTATAATTGAATTAATGGGAATTATTGGAATTTTTAAGTATTAAGTTAATATAATGTATTTATTATTCCTAGATGGAAAAAAAATTATATATGTAAAATATAAGACATTTTAAAGTCTATTAACACTCGAAAAATAAAACATAGGTTTTTTTCAGTATGTTTTAACTCATATTTATTACTTTTAAAAATTTATTAACCATTTTCATAATTATTGTAATATTTATGATTTATACTATTTAATGGTTAATAATGTTAAAATAATATGAATACATAGAAAAAATGGAAAAATTTATTATGTTTAAAATAAGACCCAATTAATTTTTTGTATTTCCATATTTTTATTAGTGTTAAATTATTTAATAAAATGTTATTTATTATCAAATATAATTAATGTGAATTTTGGAGAAATTCATTTATTTTAAATTTCCAAACCACAACAAATAGAATAATAATCCAATGAATAAATTTTTTTCTAATATTCCTGCATATCAAGATAATTCATGGAACAAAAAAACTTCAAATAATATTTTTTTATTTTTTTTTAAATCATTGTATTTATTTTTTACTATTTCCACTAGCACCGTGTTTATATTTCATAATCATTTGAGAGAATTCTTTGTTAAAAAATAATATCTTATCATGATGAAAAACACAATTATATTTAAAATTAATATTTATAAACTTATATATCCAATGTTTATCCAAATAAAAAAAATTAATGGTTAAATAAGCAAAATGCATGTCTTTTTTGACTTTTCATTATATAAAATAAATTAAAGAGTAAAAACATTCAAATGGATATAAATGCCATATATTCATATTTATAATGATTATTGATGATATTTAATCATTAAATAATATTAAATGAGGTTTAGGGTTATTATATAGTCCTAATTATTTTATTTTTAACCTAAATTATCTGATTTAGCCATTATAATGGTAACCTAATTTATAAAGTTACTATTTATGATTTTGGAATATCGAGGGAAATATATAACAAATTTTTACATTATGATTCCAAATATAAAACCTGTTTTTTAATATTTAATTCATATAAGTAGTGGTTGTTTCTTTTATTTAAAATGTGTAAAACACAATGACGAATAGTTATTACAAATATTCATCATTAGACCTTAAAATGTATTCATTCAAAAATCAGGTCTAATGAGAATTGAAATGATTTTAATTATATTATTTGTAATTAAATAATTCTTATAATAATTTATGATCAAATAAATATAATAATGAATCTTTTAAATGAAAATAAAATTACATTGTAACAAAAATATGTATTTATAAATCTTCATTGAGAAAATATTTTTTGGAATAAAACTCAAAATTATTCCAAATATAATTTTAATATAATTATTTGACTAAATAATTTCATTTCATTAAATAATTTATCTAAATTTTTTAATAAAATAATTATATTATTTTCTCAGAGAATTAAATAATAATCATTTTCATAAGAAAACTCATTTTGGATAATAAATTGACTTTACTATAAAATTTACTATTTATTTCATTTTTATTAATCAAAATATTTTTTATGGGATATAAAGATAACATATATTTGAAAATATAGCTATTACTATTCATAAAAACCAATTTAATGGCTACTTTATAATAACCTATTTACAAAATAACATTATGTTGTTTGTTTGAGATCACTATTATGTGATGTATACACTATCAAACAAAATTCATTATAAAATAATATAATATTACATTCTTCCCACATATTAAATTTTCTTCCTTGATGTTTCCATGAATAATACATTCTATATAGTTGAAAACGGTTCTTCTTCATTACATCCTGAGGGTCCTATATAACGTCCTCTATTTTATGATTTCTCCAAACTACCATCACCGGATGAGTCATCTGATTCTTGAACACATGATTTCCAATATCAAGAATCAAGATTTACTCTTCATATTAATAATGATCATAGTATAGTTATATTTAATTAGGAGTTAAAAAATGTGTTGGTTTTGGAATATACATCGATAAAAAAGAGATATTTACCATAAAGACTACTTTAGATAGGCTTCATGAAATTTCATAATAGTAATCTACTTCCCCAATTCCATTTATAATTACAGGAGATCCAATATACTTAATTCTAAGTTATACCTTCTAACCAAACATTATAACACCCATCCATGTAGCTAAATTCATGAAAACAAGATATACAAATGGAAACTTCAAATATATCCTTTCGCTATCAACTTAAATTTTTTTTTCATTGAGATGATTTAAAATGAGTGTGGATATAAATAATTTTTTTCATTGTCTCCTCAAAAATATCTATAACTAAAAGTTATATTTAACAAACTTCATATGAAAAAAATATGTGATACGACATGCCTTTCCATATAGTGATCCATAAGATGCAATTTTAATTCATGAATAGAATCTATTATTATAAGAAAATACCACCAATGAAAAATAATGACCCCAAATACATCTGTTGTAATGTGATAATGAACTCAACCTTTCTACTAATGTTTGAATAGCCATTTCAAACTATCAACCAATTTATGGTTTATAGGCAGTGCCCAAATGAAGCATAGTCTTCAGATCCTTTGAAATACTCCTCTAAATTTTGAAGAAAATTGTAGATCAGGATCAGGTAGAATTGATAGAGTTTCACCACTAATTCCAACATCTTATATAATATATATTCCTAAGTGGAACTGAATAAGAAAATATTCTCTTATAGTGAATGAAAGTGCATATTTGTTATGGTGGTCAACAATAACACATATTGTGTCTTTTAGTCTAGGAGAATTCGGTAACATAGTTAAAAATTCCACTGTAATGTCATGCCACTTCCACATACGAATCGGTATAGGTTTCATGACCCTTCTAGGATGCAGTTTCTCATGTTTCACCCATTGAAAAAATATCATCTTCAAACATAATCAGAAATTTACCACATCATACTATTCCATAAATTATGTTCCTTTAATTCCCTATAATACTTGGTGTTACATAGGAGAATAATGAAATTAATTCTATTAGAATCATATAGTAATATATTATTCATGTATTGTACAGATGGAACACACAACATCTTTCCAAGTTTAATAATTCCATATTCATATATAATTTCATTTCATTCCCCATCATTCGGAGCATTAATTATAATTTTAATAGTCTCATCACCAGGTTGGAAATTTTCTACTAATTAAAATAATTACGTTTTAATTTCCATTTGAAAAGTGAATGTTGTTTTATCTTCATTAATAATTCTCATTTCCTCTTTGATAAATCTATAGATATAGGATCTCAATACATTATCATTTAGGACAAAACCTGATGATCATTCCAATATAAGAAATATTCCACCATATTTTCCTTACTCGAGAGGTAGTGTATTGTGAAATTAGAATAATTGACTATCTCTAACCATATTCATGGACTACAATTTTGATCATTTCATGAATATATTTATTCTAGAAACTTATGATCATTATATATTTCATATCATTAACCACAAAGATAACGTATCCTTATATTCAAAGAAAATATTAAGGATACCAACTATAGATCATCAGTTTGATAGTTTTTTCTCATGAGTCTATAAATATATAGATCCATAAAGAATAACTTTATCATTTAACAAAAGTAAACAACCAAGTCCATTTATTTATTCATCATCATTTATAAAAAAAATCAACTTTTCCCAATGGTGGAGTTAAAATCATAGCATTCACCAATATCCTATTAAAGTATTTAAAAAATTATTGACTTTATTTTGTCAATGTTATCATTACCGCATTACATGTGTGCTTGGTTAATGGGTTACCCAATTAAGAATTTTTTTAAACAAATCAATGATAGTAATCGACCAAATCAATGAAAATACATTCCTCAGTAATATTCCTTAACAAAAGACATTAATTGGTTCATTTTTCATTGACAGATCAACTGAGGATCCATATTTAGAGAAAATATTTCCATTAAAATAAAATTTCTGAAGCCTTAATTCACACGTTATAATATAATTTATTATTAAATTTTTTATAAGTGTCTACATATTATCCTTCCAGTGATTTTGATGATTAAAAAGCATTTATGGTAAACCATGATATAATAAATAAATACCATAAGAATAATATTAAGATATTTATTGAACACTATATTCATTAGAACTATAATAATATTTGGTAAATTATTTAATAAAAATGGAATTAATAAAATCTCATGATGTTCATATGCCCTTAAAATTTCTTTTTTGGAATATATTCCTCTTTAAATTGAAATTTATGATATCTAGAGAAAAGTTAAATCATTTACATATATTGAGAAACATCGAGTTGTTTGGATGAGTCATAAAATTTTGGTAGAAGATAAATATTATTTATTTTAGGAACACATATTTCCCAATAATCAACACACATCATTATAGATCCATTATTCTTCAAAATAAACATAACAGGGGATCCCCAAGATGAAATTATAGGGAATAAAAATACCTTACCACACAACTACTCATGTTTTTTATTTAGTTCCATTAATTCCACAGTGGCCATTCTATATGAAGTCAATGATATATCTCTATCATCAGGGATTCAATAAATGGAAACTCAACATCACATTCTAGAGGATGTATAAGTAATTTCTCAAGAAATACATCAATTCATTCCTAATATATATATATATACACTCATATTTGAATATTACCATTTTCATCCATGTATTTTTTATTATATTCTTCTCCATGAAACCCATTAATAATTTCATTAGGGGTTGATATATAAATGACATGGTTGTTGAGGTCTCCCCTCTAAAGATAAGGAATTGCACATCCTCATCACAAATCAAAATTTCATTCTCCTTGAAATAAATTTTTGAATTATATATTGAAGTAAAATCCATACTAAGGATTATATCAAAAAATCATATATAGGTATAATAATCATTTATAAAAAGTGGTGAACATTATGTTTCATAATTGGAACTAACTGACACATGGTTATTATAGTGATACTTATACATCGAGTTTTTATTGAAAACTCATTTATTATGGTGTTACATAAATATTTTATTCTATTTAAAAACATTTTATATATAAATAATTACAAATATATATTTTAGGATAAATAAATATATATTTTATTACATGGTTAAATTACCTACCATTACCTACATAATGAATTTACCTTTAGCTATAGTTATCACAAAAGTTTATCCTTCTCCGCTGGACATCTTATATGGAATATCCCCTTGTTTCTTTTGACATTGGTGTGAATAATTCCCCATTTGTATTTAGTTTTAGCTCAATATATATATATATATTATTTTCTTCTTCCCCTTTCATTCATTATTTATATGACCTTTACCTCTACTAATGTAAAAACCCCCATGAACATTAATAATTTTCTATAATGATTATTTGAAAAAAATTCACATGATATGAAATAATTTCGTCTATTATTTTCCATTGAAACATTAAATTCTCCATGGTTTTTAGATGAAATATTATTCCCTCGATTTATATTAAAGATCTAGGATCTGTAATATTCTATTACTATGTTAATTACACATAATACTATATATTATTATGGTTTAAAATTATTATAAACTAGTTCCCGTCAAATACTTGACTTATGACCCAAAAACTTGAATTTTTTTTATTTACATGATATCTATATAGTCTATATAATTTTTCACTAATATTGTGATGTTATTAACATATTATAACATAGATTACTCTTCCTTATTCCTTAAAGTGAGAAACACCCACTCTATTTTAGCTCATTGTTTTCTTCGGAAGTGTTTTTCAAAGAAAATATCATTTAAAGTTCCTCATTACATACATTCTATTTCGTAAGTATCATTAGTGGTATCAATAGATGAACACAATTGATATTAATCTCTTTCACAACAACACACTAAATAAATCAGCATTTAAATTTCATCACATACCAGTGCTAGGAATATATTTTCCTGAAACATTATCCATTACTCATCTTCCAATGGATTGGTAGTTCTAGTAAAATTTGGAAGGGTTTCTCAAATCTGGATATCCAACTAAAGTGAATTTTCTTATAGAAAAAAGGATTCTATGTCCATGAATGGTTATGTAAAATAACATTATGATGCTACCCAAACATAGTTATGATATTCTTAGTTCCAAAAGAAACTACTTTAGATTTCTCAGAAAGGTAATATATACATTGTCTATGTGTTTTGATTTAATTTATTCCAATAGTATCCATGAATGGATATTGACACACATTTTTTGTATCATAATAATCATGAATATTGATCCATAAAATTATATTTATATAATGTTTGAAGTTATCAAATACTATAAGGTATTATCATAATTATCATGTTATGTATTTTTATTTAAAATAATGTTATTACGGTTTCAAAAAAATATTATTTAATAATAAAAAGACCCCAACTCCCATGACCTAAAGATGGTGTCTAATTTATTATAGTGGCATAGATAGAGGGGTTATCACAACACATGAGTGAAAAATATTTCATCCACTAAAATCTAGATACATACTTGACTACCATGTTATATTTTAATTATAAAATATTAAAAAAAAATCAAACAATATGTAACATAAAAAATCATTCAGTTATTTATTATTTAAAACGTAGGTAAATGGAAAAATAATCATGAGCTAAAATTTTCAACAAGGTTTATGTACAAAAAACGTTATCATGAAAAAAATGGTATACTCAATATGTAATATTAAATTATTGTAAACATATTCAATTCAATCAATAATTTGAACAAAAAATGAATCCATGGATTATAACAACTGAAATATAATAGAAGTAAATTAATACCATTAGACGTCATGATATGAGAAATCATGATATATTTACTATCAATCCCTTGATCAAATATAACATAAATCATTGGGTATTGATCCATTAAATATGGATAATTTATTTTTCTCACAAAACATGTCAATGAATCAAGGGGATATATAATTTGAGGGCCCAATACTCAATACATGTACAATACATTCCTAATTTTTTGAACGATCATAATACATTCTTAAATAATATTCCTTATCAAAAAAATTCAAATCGATTAATGAATACAGATTATCACCAATTTCTGAATTAATCAAATAACTTTCAATGTATTGTATTGTATATAGAAATTGTATATATTTTATGAAATAATTATATACATGGTACAAAGAATAGTGATATTTTAGGTAAATTTTATTTTGAATGAGTAATGATCATAAAAAAAATAAAAGTTAGTATATAGACATTATAAAATAAATTATGTGCATAATATTAAATGTATCCTCAATGAAGGGAAAATGAGAATAAATCCATTACATTATGTTAGAATTTCCTCATAGGTTATATAAATTCTTATATAATTTATTGAAATTTTATTACACCTATATAAAATAACTATTTTAATATCTATAATATCATATGTGATAAATTTTTATCATTTTTCACCATTTTTGTTACAAAATTTTTAATATTATCATTATTTCATGTATTAACTACTTTTTTTCTTGTATGTTTTAAATACATAAATTGGGTCCTTGTACATTGATTTTGGTTCGAAAACATCCATAATTTTTTTCCATGAAATAAATATTTTATATATTAAATTTATATGTATTTAGATTCATCCATAAAAGATATAGATTGAAAATTGAAGTACACTATTCATGGAGAAGGTTGGTCGTACGTTCATGAAAGTTGTCTTTACATTTCAACAGATGGAATGAAAGAAAGGAAAATAATATTTAATCTCTAAAGAATCATTATTATATAATATATATTTTAAATAGTCATTATGTTCATCCTTATTTCTACCCATGTGAATTATAATTGAAAAATGGATAACATCGCTTTGTTGAGGTGGTAGTCCCCACCTTTGTGTGAGTAACATAATAATTTCCAAAATAATTCATAGGTAAGAAAGAATGTATGATATTATAGTTAAAAAAATATCTCATAAATGATATATATACTCCTCATTTCCATATAAATAAACATACAAGTAATGTGGTGATAAAAAATTAATTACACTACTAAGTGGTGACAACTTGTCGTATGTAAACACAATCGATCTTTTGTCTTTCTATAAGATGGATAATAAATTGAAAATGGTTTTCACATAATCATAATAAATTATCATAATTTTAATTATTAATTAGGTTTTATTTAATGATGCGTTAAAAAAGAAGAAGTAGAATAATAAATAAACTTGAAAGAGATGGTCAAGATGATTAAATCTTAATTAGTAGGCTTCCTTTAGATCTCTTCTAAAGTGACATAAGAGTAGAAATTTATAAGGAAACCCAACTATAAAATGGATAATGATATTGATAAATACAATTTTTAGGTATTGGTCAATATATATGGATCAATGTTGTGAAAATATAAAATTATAGATTCACTTTAATAATTGATGGGAGTGGCATTCATTGTATATCATGAATTATTAAATGAATATGTATTATTTTTCACACGTAAATGAATCCAAAATGATATAAGTGTAATATTAGACTTGTTTAATTACAAATAATATAAAAAATGTGGATAGGTTTTGAGTGTGTTTTCACCCTAATATTTAAGTCTTAGTACTTGTAATCTTTTTTGATAGTTACCACAATATTAATGTTTGCTACTATTTAATGGATAATAATGTTACTATAAGAAAAACAGAAATATAAAATAGTTTACTTTAAAAACAATATCCCACTCATATTTCAAAATATTTTTTTATAAATTATATATCATTTTATAAAATATTATTTATTATAAAATATTTATAATGTTATTTTGGAAACTATTCATTTAATTTGACTTTTACTAGTATAATAAAATAATAAAAAATGAATCCAATTAGTAAAAAGTTTTCTAGTATGTATATTTTATCAAATTAATCATTAAATACAAAATATCACCCAAATAAAATTATTTGTTGAGTTTTCAAAATAAATTTATTGATTTTTTAATACCTGTTCAAAAAGTGTGTCAGGGTTTCCTAATCATTTAATAAAATTATTTCTTTACTAACAACTATGATTAAATTAACATAATGAAGAAATAATATTTATTTTAATATAATATTTATAACCAATCATATCCTCTATTTTTTAGATTGAAAAAAACCAAATATAATAAAACAAATAAAATTTCTTTTTTGACATTTCATTATACACAATAATATAAAGGGTGAAAATGATTCCAAAATAAAAAAAATAATATATGTTTGATTTTTTGATTAATATAAATAATATAGAATTTTCTAATTATATTTATGGATGTTTTATTGTCATTATTTAGTCCTTATGATTTCATTTTATAAACCTTATTTAACTGATTTAACCTTTATCATTGTAAAGAGATTAGTAATGCTACCATTCATAATATTTAAAAATTAAGGGGAAATATTTACCAAATATTTAATTATTTATTCCAGATATGGAATAAAATTTTAATGATTTAATTCAAAGAAGTTATGGATATTAACTTTTCTATAAAATTGTAAAACACAATGATAAATGGTTTATAGAAAAATGTATTTTTAATCCCAAAATGTACTTTTCCAAACATAAGGTATAATGATGATTCAAATGAATATAATTATATAAAATATAATTAAACAACACATATTTTACATTGAGATAAAATTAAAATCACAATTATTCTTTCTAATCAAGGGAAAATGGAATTTGTTTAAAATATTCTGTATTTTCACTATTCACTAAAAAGTAACATTTTAAGAAGGTAAGAAATATTTAACCTTATATAACATTTATGAATATTTAAAATATTATGTTAATTGAATAAAATTAAATTTCAATATTTATAAAACTTTAATTATGTTGTTTTCTTGTTGAAATAAATAAAATTCATTTTTGATGAAAACATATTATTGAAGAATAAAATGAATTTACGAAAAATTGAGTTTTTTTTTCTTAAAAAAATAAATATGATTTTATTGGGTTGGACCTTAGTATATATTTCATATATTTTTTATTTTTATTCATACCAACTAATTAAATGTATAGGATGAAACTTACATATTTAAAAAATATTATTTGGTTTGATTCAACATAGTGTTTAATGTAATAAATGTGATTGAAAACAATTTCATTTAATGTATTGGGATATAATATAACCCTCTAATATGGAAATATTTATTATTGTGGATGAGGTTAGCAATGGTAAATTGTGTGGTTAATAAAAAAGCAATGGATTAAACTGACACCAAAACCTATATAAATTTCATTGATTAAAGCCTATTTTTCTTCAAATTGGTTTACATTTGGAAGCATTTATATATTGAATGAAATTTTTATATTTTAATATTTTGAGAAATTAAAATTATTTGATATAATTCCCTAATTAATGTAAAACACTCATTTGTCATCATTACACCACTTTGGACCTTCTAGACAGACCAACCACAGGGCCGTTAAAATGAAATATAAAGGAGTAATTTTAAAAGAAGCAGTAATCGTCTTAGCTGATCACTTTATTTTATTACTTATTATTTTATCAAATATAATTTTATGTTATTTATCATAATTTAATATGTTCATAATAAAAAATAAACTAAATTGTTATTATAATACTGAAACAACCAGTATCCACACATTTTCTTATCATATGGGAAGGGAAAGTATTTCTCATGCGTGTGTATGACTTATCTTCACCATGTTGTGATAAAATTAACTTTTCATCAACATATTTTATTGATGGATATTATGATGGATATAATTTATATATATTTTATTTATGAAATAATTATTCTTCAATAATTATAATATCAAATGTATAGTCTTATCTTCCAATCTATTGGAAAATCATAACATCACTCATTCGTATATATGGACTACCACCTCCATGAATCGATCTGATTTATTTTTCTACTCCAATTTACATTAATAGTAAAAAAGGAATGATTTTAAGAACACATATGATATATATATGATATAATTATGATTCTATCATGTTGAATAATTATTTACCATTCTCTCATTCAATATGTCAAAAAATTAAAAAAAGTGTTCATGTGTAAAAATATCTTTCCATCTCTATGAATGGTGAAATATATTTTTCTATATATAGCTTATATAGATTACTCTAAATATGTATATAATGACTATAAATAATATCTATATAATAATTAAAATTATTGATATGATATAACCATGATCAAAATACAAAGTATAAAACTATCAAACCAACACATACATGGAAAATAAATTAGTTATCTTTAAGAACATTTACTTTAATAACTATAATAAAATATTGATAAAAGGTTGGGATTTAATAATATATGGTATGATATACATGATTATTGTTATAGAATAGATGTATAATAAATTTATATTAATTATAAATGAAGTTTAAACACATCTGAAGGAAGTCAGACATAAGGTAATGGTTATATATTACAATTAGTTTCATTATCGTGGTTGTTTATGATTAAGTATATGATGATGAAATATTATGTTGTAAATCTAAATAAATTCATTAATTTTCTTATACATGAGTTATTTATTACAAATAAATGTTTTATTTTCATTTTACTACTCATTATGTTCTCAACAGATTGACATGAATTTCTTAAGGAAAATCAAATTTATTAACTCTTCAATTGAAAATCCTTTTTCATCAATGTCTATTTTTTCACCTAAATGATTTTAGAATTTTTTAATATTCTGTTGTGATTTCGTAAACTCATTTTTAACCATGAAAAACTGGGTAAAAACTAGTTTTATTGTATTATTCTTCTAAAATTCAAAAAAAAATTCCCATTTTACAAATATATGAAATGAATATTTTCTTCATGTTATAATACATGAATAGAAATTACCACCATTGTGAAGACTCAATAAAATGAATCATCCTTTATAAGTTTCCTTGATTAATTTAAACAAAAATTGTTTCCGTAATATTTTCGTAAATTTTCAGATTTTAAGGATGTGATTTCAAAATATAAGGGATATTTTCCCCCATGAAATGTGTTACTGGTATTTTATAGAAATTTTTCATCAATGATGACAACCTTTAAGGTTACACAATATTTACTCGGGATATGATCTAATGATATTATTCTTATGCTCTTTATTTATAGATTCTGATTAAGACTAAATGTTATTTATGAATCCAACACCTTTTACACTTGTTATTATTTGATGAATAGATGAATTTTTTATGAAACATGTTTCTTTAAGACATGTTATGCTATGATGACAAATTTATGAAACCTATTTCATACACATGGTTTTGGACATAATGATTTTTTTATGATATTCTACAAACCTATTTATGATTTTCATTATCTGATTAGTGGGATCAAATTTATATATCTCTCTAATTCATTGGGTAATAATAGATATATAACTAGATATACAAGACTGGAATGTGGGGTGTACCCAATTTGGTAAGTGTCTCTATCCACTATGATAAACATGGGATTGAAACATGGAAACTTATATAGTTTTGGGAGGGAACCCAATGGATATAATAGCCTTGAAGGAAATTTTTTGCCCTGTTAATTTCCAAACAGGATCAACTTATCAAAAAGTGGGGGAGTGGGAGAATCTTTGATAGCATTTTCTTTTTAATTTTCATTCTATAGAGACAACAGTAACCTCCATTTAATGATCTATCACTTTTTTGAAAAAAGGATTCACACATCCATAGGAAAAAACTATTTTCGAGGTTCACTAATCCATAGTAGAGCTAAGTCCATTACATGGTTTGGTTACAATATAATACTCCACCATCCACTAAATATCATTAATTTTGTGTTGATAAAATATATTGGATAAAACCTTACACTTTTTCTCCCTATGATCAATTCATATATTCATGTAATTCTCATAGAATGAGTGATGTGAAAAATGTATTTCTAGCATAATAATAATCCTTTACCAGTTAGTTAAAACAAGTTACTATGCATCCTAATCAAATTTCACATTTAATAACCTTCAAAAAATATGTAATTTCCGATTGAGTAGTGGGAAATAAAATCACTTTTGGGATTCATAAAACAATTACTCTAAGGTATCAGTTCAATTTCTCTATCGGATATCATAGTCCTGAAAATAAATAATAAATAATACCTTGGAAATAATTCTATACCAATTTAGCCATTACATTGAAAACTCCATCTAATTACTTGATCTAATCTGGTAACAACTGACTACGATCTTACATTGCCTTCTTCTATACATAATATATCCTAAGGAAAATTCAATTGAGAAAATTATTCTATCCTAAAAACTTATATTGAATTTTCTTTCATCACACATTATTAGTACTTCATCATCATAATTTTCAATGTACTTCATTGTATTTATTGGTGTTCCATAATTGTAATAGACATGAAACTTATCTCACATTCATACTCAAAAAAAATTATTGAATTAATATTGAGGTTTTATTTTGAATACATATTTGAATTCACCAGTACCTCTAAAATCTTCTTGGTTTGTATCTAACCTTCTATAATCATCCAAATACATCATTCATCGTTGAAAATTTAACCATTTATCAGTCCAATACCATTTTATGTTTTGATTCCATTATCACTATGATGAAAATGACTAATAAATAAATTCTGCTCATTATAGTGCTCTTTAATAGATGAGTCACATAATCATTATGATGATTTGAACTAAATGAAAATGAAAAAATTTAAACTATTATACCATAAATATTATTCCAACAAATGTTGAATTAAAAATCCCTCTTCATTAATAATTTTGAGTTAATATCAACTTTGAAAACACATAGATATATACTCATTTTAGTTATCCCTTTATTCAAATTTTTAGACCTATGATCCTGTATCAAATGAAATATCTATGTTATCATGTGTATGATGGATCTGTCTCTACTTCCTTCTAATGTATTTTCATCTATCCTTATCTAATTAATCTTTAATCAATTGTATAAAAAATCAATACTTTTTATGATCCTGACCCAATTGAACATAAAAAACAGAGAACATTTGTTTTAAGAAAATGGATGACTACATTATTTATATTCATGTAATTTATTGTTCTCTGAAAAAAGTTGTTTCATATATACTAACAAATCCTCTGTAAAAAAATTAATAGGTCCCAATAATTCTGAAAAAAAATTAATTCTTTATGGAAATTTTGATACCAATTATTTAATTTGATTGATTGGTGGTACATTATTTCTGATGGGAAGGAATAAATAGTGAAATATTACTCTAAAACTATTTCTTGACCCTTTCTATAGGTTCATTACATTGGATCAGACGGTCCGATGAATCGGCTCATCTGATGGGTCGGTGGATCAATACATATGAAATTTAAAATTCATAGCATATATTTTTACAAAAACTCTTTCTTGTAATCATGATTTTCTCATAAATTTTAGAACAATTAACATTATCCTAGACTAATTTGACTTATATTTTAATGTTATATGAATTCCCATCATTCTAGCATCTTTTGGATTTCAATTAGATAATAAAATCTGTTTTCGAAAATCTGAGTCCTTTCTACATTTTTTTCACAAAGCTTTGATCACAATTTTATAGATAAATCATGATGTAAAAAAATTGAAAATTAGAAAAAAAAGGACATATTTATTATGGAGTCATTCAGACTCAAATACATATTCTCTTATCAATTGATACATTTATTCTAGACCCATGGAGAGTCTGACAAACAAACTCCACCAGAAAAGATATCCCTCATAGTAAACCGATATCAATAAAATTTATTATTAATAATTCAGAAGAGTTACTGGGTCTACTTATTCTTTATTCAAATCAAAAATACATTCAATGAAGTTGATTTATTTTTTTGACCAGAAATACAGAACATTAATCAATTTATTCACTCAACATTTGAAAGCAACACATTCAGCCATCATGGTCCAAAATATATCCCCATTTGGATTTATTTCGACCTAGGATCATAAATAAATTAACCTTTTAAACTAAATCACTTTATTAAAAATTAATAATTATCAACCTATGTGATATAACTCATTATAAGAAATAAGAATCATTGACTATTAAACCATGTTGTCCAAATGTAGTGACTCATGAAACATTTTCCTATTTCCAACATTCCTTCAAATATTTCATCACATCATTCATAAAATAATTCATTACTTATTCTACTTAACTATAAACATAATTTTCCTACATCCACCACAACAATCATTTAGAATATATCACACACATACATGATAAGTTCCAAGCTTACCCCACACTTCCACTACAAATATCCTTTTTTAAAAGGATAACAACATATCAATGGATATAAGTGTTAAACATCATTTTTACCCCCTTGAAAACAACAACAATAAAAGGCATGACGAGATAGGTGATTGAATCACATGCCAAAACATTAGGGTGAAATTTGTTGGATGCTCATGTTCCACCTCAATTTGAAAAAATTCTACATTGGTAAAGGTTTTGTGAATATGTTAGAAACATGTTCCGATATAGGAACACAATCCAACATAAATGTGTTCTTATCCACATTCTCATTTATGATGTGATGTTTGATTTAAATATCTCTTGAATGATATTATTTTAAAGTATTTCGTTTAATTATATTAAAATTTTTATTATAAAAATCTATAGTAGAGGTAATGCCACTTCAAAAAGTATGTCTTCCAATTGAGTCATAATCCACCTAAGATGTGTGGAATATTGAGTGGTGGTAACATACTCATCTTCATCCCTAACAAGATTCATTGAATTACATTTCATAGTAGGCAAAATATAAAAAAAGTACCTGAAAAAGAAATCCTTACAATATGTGGACCTTTTATCATCAAAACTTCTTAACAAATCAATATCAAAATACCAAAACTAGTCATTTATTTCTAAGAAATCGTTAACGATTCAAAAATATATTTTTACTTTTATAAATCTAATAGTTATTTTTTAGAGCCAATATATGTGATTATTTTGGATAACTTTAGAATCATTCAGATAAGGTAAAAAAATTAACAATATCTAATCGTGAGGTATTCAGATAATATGAAGTTCCAATCATCAATTGAATCTATTTAGTATCATCTTCCTTACCTTCTCCATCATACGTAAAATTGTTTCCCAAAAAAATTGTTGGTGGCCGTTTTCAGCTTTCCACTAAAAAAGTTATTATGAATTATAATTGTATAATTATCTTTATAAGGAAAAAGGTGTTTCATATTTTGTGAAAAAATTTACACAAGATTGTATTTCATTTGACCAAGAATGGATATTTCAAAAAACTGATTCCTATATTTAAAAAACATTTCACAAGTTTATTCATCTTTACTAAAAATATTACATAATCAATATATATAATTACAATTTGGTAAATCTCCAGACATTCCATAATGTACGAATTACTATCAACCATTTTCTTCTTAAAATTTAACTTCTTTATGCAGGAATCAAATTTGGAGTACCACGATCTTAGATATTTCTTCAGACCATACATTGATTTCTAAAACTTTCACATTTAACATTCATTCAACCAAATAAAAAAACCTCATGGTTCTTCAATGTAAACGTTTTCATCATGTTCTCTATTGATAAATTCTATTTTAGATTAATCTAAAAAAAATTATAGCTTCATTGTAATGAAATAACAAGAAATATTCTAATATTTTCAATCCTTTTTAGTAGAAAAATTGTTTAAACAAGAAAAATACCATCAATATACAAGTTAACATTTCACACTAATCTTTATTTTGTTTATTACTTCGCCATATTCATTTAATTTATCTTATAACACCAACTTACTATGAATAACATTTTTTTAATTTGGTATAGTTATGAGTTTCATGGTGTCATTCTTCTCAATTTGATCGAACTCTTCATTCATATCCTAAATCCATTATGGATAATCAAATGATTCAAAACCATATTTAGCTCAACCTTTTAATACATTGAATTATGTTTAATAATGTATTATATTCTTCTTGTTTGATTCTTTTGAAGTTAATCAATAATTTTTTTTATTTCATATCCCACTTATTTCCTTATACTATGATGATATCATCATAACATTTCTTCATCACTAGAAATGAATGAGTCCAATTTTTCTTCTTGTGTAGGATCAAAAAAAATTTCATCCACATTAGATCTCTTAAAAAATTATTTAATCGTCTCTATTTTACTCATTTCCATGTGACTTTGACAAATATTCCTCGTAATTTTGGAATAAAATTATAATCAATATATATAACTAATCCATATATATCTTCGTGGAAAAATTTATATCTTATTCCTTGAAATGAATATCCTAGAAGGATTCTATCATTAGTCTCTCGTCAAACTTTCCAAGGTTTCTATCAATGTTTATTACGATGCAGGGACTCCCAAAAACTATGATGTGTTTCAAACATGTTGTTTTATCACAAAATTTTCATAAGGAGTCATATCATAATTCTTCTTAGAGAAATATTGGTTCTGAATATAAATAGTTGTTCTTATAGTTTCCCTCCAAATGTAATGATAAAGAGTATTTTAATGTTACATTGTATATCCCATTTCATCAAAAACATATATTCCTCATTTAAAAAACACTATTTGGTTGTGTTCTCCATGGTGTACTAAAATCATATAGAATTTCACGGTTTCTAGATAAATTGGGAAATATTTATTATTTTATTCACCACCATTATGAATAATTATATTAGTTACATAATACCCACTTTCCCTCCTAGCTATTTCCCTATAAATTGTAATCATTATCAGAGAATATGACAAATGATTCAAATAGATAACAAAAGTCATTAAAGTAAAATAATATATGGAAGAAATGAAGAAATTATCTCCTATAGTTTATAATTTTCAAATCGGACCACATATACCAAAATGTATAAGTTAGTGAATTTTTTGAGGCAATATCAACATTATTATTCTTAGATTTTTTTTAATCTTACCTTTGAAAAATTTTGTGATAAATCCAATATCTTATTTGTGAAATATCAGAATCCCACAGACAATGTCTCACCTAAATAACATTGTCATGATTATCTAATATATATGTCTTTTACTTTTCATTCAAAATAAATATCATCCCTTTATTTTAAAGTAACATAAATTAAGAATATCACCAACTTGAAATAAGTATCATTTATTATTTTAGCCTTTTTAAAACAAAATTTGATCTGCCACTATTTCCATAAGAAACAATCTTTACTATAACATAATTTCTTTTATCAAAATGTATTGAAACAAATAGAATGTTTCGTTTCATCACATATATATAAAAATATTTATTCGACTTCAAATTTCCTACCCTAATGATGGATGATACAACACAATTTTTTCTTAGAGATTCTTCCTTTCCAAATGTCGTTGGTCCTACTTTGAAATATTTTAAATTTATCAAAAATCTAAAATCGCCTCTCATAAGAGAAAAAGAACCACTATTCGTGCTCAAGTTTCATTCTACTTTTTTAGATTTTTAATTTTATTCTATAAAAAGATATTTTTCTTTATTTTGATATTTATTCAAATCTAAATTCTGAGAATTGTCATAGACCTTTTTTCATGACCGTAAAAAATAACGATTCCCTTTTACAAGATGTCTGGTTTCTTCACATCCTTCCCAATTTGTTTCCAAATGTTGGAATCTAATTTCATATTTAAGAATTACCATATAAATTTTCTTCCAAAAATTATTCTCATATTTATTACTTTGAGAGGAATAAATCCCCCTCAATCATTTCCTTTTATAAATCATTAGATAATAGAATATTTTTGGTTAAATAAATGCACATGTTCTATATTAAGAAATCTACCACAATTCCATGTGTAGAAATAGATATAATAAATTCCTCTATAATATCCAAACTGTTCAGAATTATGATCATGATTCTCAAAACATTTCTCATCAAAAATCTGTTGAGACCTAAACATTCTATTATTAGCTAGTATCTTCATCTTCAATTCATATTTCCTCGGAGCTTTATCAGTACTAGATGTAGTTTAAAAACTATTAGAATCAAAAAATTTAGAAACGTTTGAATTCCCCATATTCTTTTAGCCACATACATGACTTTCAAAAAATTCTTCATCATAAGAAAAACTTCAAAAAAATTTCCACCATTGAAGGTAACTTCTGTAAATTCTTCATAGGTTTACATTTCCGAAAAAAATCACCAGCATAGGAAAGGGAGTTCATGATTTTTGTAAATATCTATATAGTTTTTTAATATTTACTTTTGAAAATGTATAACTCTTCTTATTTTTATTTCAACATTAATTCCAAAGGATCATTCGGATACCTTTCCATATTAACACATTTCTCCACACATTAAAACTCTTCCAGAAACATATAATTCTCTTTAGAAGCTCAATCTTGATTATTTAGTATAGTAATTTCTTTCATAAATATCTTTATTTACTCTTCATGTATTAGTATCTTCCCCAAAAATAATTTCAGTTCCCCTTTAAATAAAATTCAATCCAAATCTATTCTTCGTCAGAACTACAAATTCTAAATACTAAATTTTTAACATTCACAATGAAATTATTTTCTATAGAAAATTTTACAAAATCTATTACCCCAAATTCAATATCATTCACATCATCATATATAGACAAAAGTATTACTGTTTTGGATTTTAAAAACATTGTATATTTTGACATGGAATATGATTTTGACTGTTCAAATTCTCCTTCCAAGATCTTCTTGACCTTCATTCATATTCCTCACTATCTTCTTCATTCATTCTCGTGGGAAATTAAAAGAAATGTGCCCTGTAACTCCACATCCAAAACATTTCAATTGTTGTGTCCCTTAATAATTTTATTTTCCTATATTCAGTTATTTCAAAAATAATGTAAAAATGTAATCAATATTTTTATATTCTACCTTTTTGGATTTAGATTCACTAACTTTCTCATCATAGATAAAATCCATAAACATAAATTTCATATCAGCCTTTAAATAAATTGAACAATAATCTTTCTCCCCTATTAATAGAGTTCTCCGTTATCATTTTATAGGTAATGAAAGAACTATAAAGATAATCTAGATATAATATTTCATAATCTATATCTTCCAAATATAAATCATTGGCATCAAAATTATTAAGAATAATTCTCAATATTCATTCAACAAAAGATGATTCTTTAATAATTTTCATGAAGAAAAATTATAGTGATAAAAATATCACTTAACCTTGTAAATAAATCCCCAATAGATTCTATCTTATCTATATTGATATATTTTTTCACAATTCTCCATATTTTTTGTTTTCCTTTCAGCACTTTTGTGATGACTTCATAAATGTTCATCGACTATTCACAAATACATTTAGTGGTATAAACTCCCTTAGTTATTAGAAACACAAATTCATAAATTGATGAGTATAATATATTCATATCCCTTTAATAATTATCAATATTTTTTTATCTACAGATGTGATAAGAACTATTTCATCAACAAGAGGAAATCCATCTCTAATGCTTCCAAAAAATCATTCCCAAGAGATATGAGATAAGGAAACATGATGACTTTCAAAATATAATTTTTTAATCCATTTAAGACTAGAATTCCATTACTTTTCACACAATTTAGATTATGAGTAACAACATCTCTTTAAAAAAACTTCATCAAATGGAAAATGAAGTGATCCTTCACTCTGATACAACTTGTTAATGAAAAACCAAGATAAAAGCATCATCAAGGGGGGGAATCAGTGATACAATTTTCTATTATGTCTTCTTTCATTAGAACATAAATTCTATCCTTTTAAATATCTATAACCTTGAAGAATGCTAAAAATTCACTCATCGATCGGAACACAAGTATTTACATTTGTCACCACTCAATAAGTGTATCTAAATGAATGTAATGGTTTGGAATCAATTCAATATGAAAAAAATACACTATAAAATAACAATTTATACATATAAAACAATTAGTATATACGTTACACTTGTGGATAACAATGATCAATAATAAATTAAATGTTATTGATCATCAAAAATTGATGTAAATATGTTTTTTTAACAAGTTAATGAAATTTCACAAGTTGATTAAAAACATGTTACTGTGTATCCTAATCAAATTTCATTTAAGATAACATTCATAAAATATACCCAATTTCATACCTACCTGTTGGTAAGATCATCACTTTTATACTTCATGAAAAACAATGTCCCATGGATCAATCTGATTCCTCTATAAAATAACCTTTTCTGGAAAACAGATAAGATATAATACCCTAAATACAATTCTAAAACAGTTCTTCCTTTCCTGAAAAAATACTTCTATTAACATGGTAGGATCAGATAACCATTTTATATGATCATTATTTTTCATATAATGTTTTTAAAATTTTCTCATGAATACTATTTCATAAATATTTATATTTCATCAAAATATTTAGTTAATCCTCTTTCCTCATTTGTGAAAAATAATTCATAATTAGTATGTACTATGTAATTCCATCAATTTATTGGTGTTAAAAAAGTGGAATGGTAGGGGAACATATTTATCTATCCCACTCAACCAAATTTACCAAATATGAATTTAGTTTTAATTTTAAAAACATCTTTCACTTCCTCAGTTCTTCTCAACTCTAATTGATTATTCTCCGGACTTTTCTAAATTTATCACAACATCATCCAACATTGATGATTCTAATAATTATTCAATATGATATCATTTGATGTTCTAATGTTATTCTCATTTCAATGAAAACATATGATTACTAAATACTACTCATTATGATACTTCATACTAGCTGAGAAATATACTAATTCTGATTCATTGAACCAACTAAAAATAGCACCATTAAAACACTTTTTCCATAAAAATTATTTCAGAATATATCGAATTCGAAAACCCCCTTTGAAAATAGTTTGTTAATTAGAAACCTTTAAAAAAAACATTGATATATGTTCAAACAATTACTCATTATCTTTAATTTTTTTTACTAATGGTCATGTATGCGATGAATTATCTTTGTCAGCATGTGTCTGATGGATAAGTCTCAATTTCTAAGTATTGAATCTACATAACTCATCATCCAATGATTTTTTACACAATTTTATAGCAAATAAAACACACCTCAGATATTGTCTTAATTAAAGATAAATGATATATGATGTTTTTTTATGGAAATGGTTGAATATATATTTTATCTTCATCCAATTGATTGGTCTATGATATAATCTATTTATTAGTCCCAAAGAATTCCCTAAAGAACAATTCATTGGTGCCAAAAATTCCAATAGAACAATTCATCATCTGATTACATATAGATACCAAAAAATGATTTTAATAGATCAGTGGAACATTGAATCCGATAGACCAGCATTAGATACAACAACTTTCTCTCTAACATTAAAATGATCCTTTGTATAGATTCTTTAAGGTGGATAATACAGTCTGATGAATTGGCTCATCTGATGGATTTGTTGTTCATAACATCAAAATCATCAAGTTCACAACATTTATTCTTCAAAAAACTTTTTATTTTAATCCTGACCTCATAATGAATTTATGAACAATTATGATTTTAAAATCATCTCCTTTGATATATTGTAATGTTCTATGATTTATTATCTGTCTAGCATCTTCCATCATTCAATCATAAAGTCAACCCACATTTCAAAAACAAGAATCCTTTCACCCTATAGTTCAAAAATATTGTATCACGATTTTGTAGATAAAAAATGATTTTTAAAATAAAAATTTTGATCAAACCGTCATCAAATTTATTTTGGAGATATTTGTCCTCTCGTACAACATCTCATACCGATTGAAACATTCAATCTGGCCCCAAGGGGTGTTTATGAAAAACATCACACATAAAAAATCTCTAGAATAGAATACTGAAACTAAGGATATTTCCCATTTTGAATTCCTAGGATCTTATAACTATAATTCTTCATCAATATAATAAACAAACCATAAAAATTATGGAGATTTATTTTCATTATAACCAAATCCAAAACATTCATAAAAAACAACGTCTAGCATCTGAGAAACACTTTCATCTAATATGGTCTCACCATACCATTGGAGAAAATACTTTCTATTCATGTATATATACAATAAAAATATTTATAATTCCAATTTTATTCTCTCACGGATAATGTTCTCCATTTTATTATGATTGATGTATTAAAAACAATGAATATTTGTTTTATGCCTCAATATTATGATTTCCAATCTATAGGGATTGATTTTTAAAATATTATACTCCTATTCTCAAACAGTTATACTAATTTAATATTATCATCACCCTTATTTAACATTATTGAGAATTAGATCTAACCAATTCTTATATTTCATTTCACATGGTTTTGAATAATGTTATTAAAAATGGCATGCCTAAGAAGGGTGCTAATTAAAACGATCTTATTAGGATATGATGGAATTCATTTATAAACCAATGGTTTATGTATTCAAGTATACAAATATAATATACCTATACAATTTATGAATTTAACATCATGTTTTTAATGAACAAACAACTAATAAGATGTCATATCTATGTATGGATGGTATTGGTCACTATTACATAGTTCCTGTATTCTAATTCATAAAAACCATCATTTTAATGTTTCATACCATAAAATACGTTTTCTATATATAATATTAATATTGTATTTCATGATTTTAAAAGAAAACAATATATATCATGGATTGAGACAAAAAATTATGATTTTGGTAACAATATGTATTCAACAACAGTTTTTTAAAGCCATGACCATCCCAATTAGAAATAAAAAAGTTGTAGGGTTATTTATCCAATGAAGTAGGACATGCTATATTGAATTCTCAAAGATCCCACTCATTGGAAATCATTAAGAACCTGTTTGGTTTCTATATGTGGAAACATATGAGAGTACCACACGCGGCAGATAATATGAAATTAGTATACATGGAAATATTTCAATCATTAATTAACACACATAGAACATACCAATTCACTTGTATCTAGTTGTTGTTAGTCATACAAGGTCCCATCTTACAACATACAACACATATCACATCATATTCCCTTTCCTACCTTAGGATACACCTCTTTTTTTTTGTATAATACTAAAGAAAAATAAACATTGAGTGATTCTTAGTAAAAACATTTCATCATTTTATTCACAATAATGACCAGTTGGGTTTCATGCCTCATGACTTTATCAACATGGGGAATAAAGGTGAGGAGTTCTAATAGATAATTCTCATTATTTCTCATATTAAAATTAATAGTGAAACTAGAGATTCTTTGAGATAGTCATGCTAATATGAGATCTATGCATAACTCACCTAGAAGATAATATGATAATATGTCTATATGATATATGTATCAATTTATTTTTTCTATATATAGCCCAGCTGGATGTAAGTCTCCATGATTTAACATGAATAGTTTCTTAGGATATCATATATCTCTTATTTCACTATCTCTTGATAATAAAGGATATAAAACATACTATATAAATCCATTAACATATGAATAATTAGAGTCACATGAGGAATGTTTGATAGTATCAAAAATTGAACATATACTACATCGTCCAAGAATTTTTTATATTTATGGAGTTATTCTTGACTAGCCTATTTACATGGTTCTTTATAAATATTATATTATAAGACATATAATTCTGACTCATGGCATAGAAAAACATATAAACAAATGTAGGCCTCCTAGAAACTCAATATGATGAGAATGATATCCTTTTCTAATATAGTCCACTATGATAAGGTAAAAGTAATATGTTTATCCATTTTGATTATAATTTCATATTTAAGGGCTTTATCTAGATTAAAATTTAGATAATAAATTTTAACTTCTTAATTTCACACTTTTTTGTTTAATTGAATATACCTCACCATTGGTTTCATAATATTGTATCGGGTAGTTATCATAGTGGAAGGGATCCATTTATCCAATATTATAACCCATATAAAAATAGAAAATATATTCAAATTTATTTAGGTATGCATTACACTCCAATTAAATTAACTCGCAACTTCTTTATCTGTCGAGTGGACTCCCCAATCCAAAATTCTTGAATATAGATTTACTCAAAAACATCATACTAGTTTCACTATATCAAACATATGAGATCCACACTTAATAATATTTATGTTAAGATGACTAACAACTCAACATTTATGTTTCTTGATAATTGAAATCACCCCAATGTATGTTAGTCAACCACATTGAACAATGTTTCGATTTTAGCCAATGTTGGAGAATTATTTTGAGAAAATATTTTCTAAATGTATATTTTCATCATATATAAATTGACCATTTTTATCTTATTAAATTCTTGTTAATATTATATGGATTTTATAAAAATGAATGAGTGTTTCTAGAAAATAATAATGTATTATCAAAAATTTAATCACATAATTCATTCTTTATAATTAATATAATTAATCGTATTACATCCATAAATAATCAACCACTCAACTAACAATAAATAAATACATAAATATGAAGGATCATGGGGGATTTTAATTGTAAATTTATTTAGAAAAACATAAACAATATGTTGAAATTAGGGAAATAACCACTAGAAGAACGACCGGTTTGAGTTGCAACAATTCGTCTATGTTCCTATGTACCACCCAGGATGGATTACCCTTGACTCTAAACATGAAATAATTCCAATCAATACGTATATCCATACATTCACTTTTATTTTAATCACATTTACGTTAGGGGAAAATGGAATTATTTTGGGGTATTACATAAAATTAAACATGGATAGACATGTCCAATATTTTATAGTGGAAGGGATACTACACTAACCCTAATTTTAATTTGATATTAACAAATTAAAATAACTGAATCACATAATCATGTCATTCTAACCTCATGAGCATCCCCATGGGAAAATAACCAATGAATGTAGACCATATAACATTTACATAAATTCATTATTTTCTATTAAGATAAAAAACCATTAACTAATTATTTTCATTTAATTAATTAATTATTTTATCTTGATTCCAATCTATAGTGTCTTAGAGATTCCCATAATATTTGGGGACAAATAAAGTAAACAACATCCCCAATATTTATAAAATAATTAATTTTAATTAACTCAGCATTATTTAATTTTCAAAATCTTGTTATGTAATAAGTGCTTCATCTACTATCCATGTAATATTGGTCTAAGGTTCTAAATAATTAATAATTTTATGTGATTTATCTTTATTATTTATTGGGTGTCTAAATGGTGTGTATTATTGTGTGACATGTTGTGGAATCACATGATATGTGTTTGATATATACATGTTGAGACAAATCAAGTATATCAAATGTGATAGATGATGTTTATTAATGAGCTACATGATTTGTATACTATTTTCCACATATCAGTAAAACCCACATAGGGTCCTAGCATTTTTTTGGCCATAGAAATTAATGAGTTTCAAACAGTGTACATTGTATACATGGAATATAACCTCATCATTTCACAGTGGTTAGTCCATGCATCATGTATCAACACCTGAAATTATTTTTATTGCTAGGATTATGTGATATTCACTTTAAAAATGAATACAAAACATAGTTTGTATTCCATCAACTCACCATTAAAATAATTTTTTATAATATGGCTATTAAACATGTGATATGTAATTTCAAACACAACCGGACGATCTATTTTGTGATCCATGTATCCCATATATCGTATTGATGTTGTCAACATTTCCACTTTACAAATATTTAATATTTATATTCATTGTAACTGTATCAACCAGTCAATACCAGAACCTCCCAATATCATCTATGATCAATATTCATCAACTCTTAACATATTTGAGATCATAAGAACCATGAATAAATAATTTTTAATTATTGAAATATTTTAACTCAATTTTGGATTAAATAATGATTAAAATAAAAATAAAAACAAATTAAATTAATATAATTGATTGATGAATAATAAAAAACTAAAAATTATTATGTAATATCTCATTGGAACTACTTAATGTTAACTGTAATAAAAACAGTTGTGAGGCCCATGCCCAAAAATGAAAATTCTTCCAATTATTTATATTTCTTCACAAAACTGGACAAAGGTCATCCCATAATCCATGAGATAGATTCATCACATGTATGTTATATCTAATTAAATAACATCATATTATTATTGTATTATATGGTTCAAGGGGTTAATCCCTCTATCAATGATCCAAAGATGCACCATGAACCTTTGAACATCATCATTGAAATCCCCTCAATGATATTGTGGAAGATCCTAATGATTGTGTTATTATTCATTGATCACCAAAGTAACAACGTTTAGGTAAAAGTGTTCTTCTTATTCTCTCAATACAGTAGAGGGTGGTGTAGGATTATCATTCTCTATTCATTATATGATTCATTAAATTATCTCTCCATGGCTTGAGTGGATTCCCTATAAAATATATTATGAACTTTTTTTAGAATGTCTAGGAAAATGATATATGAGGACATAATTGGGGTTTATAGATTAGGTGTTAGTATAAGGCCCCAGCCTTAAACCTTACGTAATATTGAATTAAATGAGTAATTCACATTGAGAATCTTTTCATGTTTAGAGTTTTAGAGAACTAGGACATAACTATTACGTATCAAAAGATTACAAAGTAGTCGCTTCTACTAAATTTCCATAAAATAAAAACTCTTAAAAAGAAACATGTATAGTTCCATGTTTTAGGTAGCATGACTTTCCCTTGATCCCATCCTTGACCCTATTCCACGCTATGTCCAGTGAAAAACATTTCAAAAACTTCGGATGAGCATAAGAAGCTCAGTAAGGGATACACAAAAAATGAGAATAGTTAGTTTTTCAAAACAACAAGTAAACCATGAATACTTTATGAATGTAATACTTTTCACCTTCATGAAGTAGTAAAAACATTTCACTGAAAAAAAAAGTATCATTACTTACCTTTTTGTAACCAAAAGATTACCATAAAACCCATATAAAGAACACATAACATATATAAAGGTAACTTGTGACATAAACACACTTAAGTGGAATAACCATACGGTCGACTTCCACACATATCACTTAATGGAATAGCCGTACGGCCAATTTGCAAACATACTTAATGGAATAGCCATACGGCCGACTTCCATGCCCAATGCATTGGAGGTTATAACGTAACCACCCATCCGGGTATTCACGGCACCACCCGTCATAATGTCCAAGTACCATTATTTCCCATAAAATATGGAAAATATAAACATTTCAATAACAATATTTCATTTTCAATCACAATAAATAATTCCCAGATATTGAATTAATCAATCCATTTTCAAATACCATTTAAAAGAGATTTTTGAATCCAAGTGTCTCATACCACTTTGAAGCTTTTAATGGAATTATAATTTTAAAACATTAATGTCCATATAAATAGATACTAAAAACCATTTTGAAAACATGGACATTAAAGATAAATATTTAGAATAATAAATCTTTAAAACATTTAAAACGATATTTTTGTTAAAGAGTTTTTAACTAAATGAGAGACTCTTGAATACAAATAATAGCGGAATAACATTTAATCCGAACATTATAATATCATGAGAATAAAGGGATTCATGATATAATATGTCAAAGGACATTATACACACCATATAAGAGTGAATTGGTGCATAACAACAATGAAGTCTCAAAAGAAATGTAAAATGAGATGAAATCCATTATAAAGAAGGTATCCTTAAATTAAGGATAAATCAATCTCATAATTATGTGTGAAAAATATAAATACACCCAATATAAGTGGATATTAAGTGTAAAACAATCAGAGGTCATTCACACATATTCAAAGGATGACATGTTCAACAACTACAAGTTGAACCCAAAGAAATCGAAATTCGGTTAAGAAGTTCCCTTGACAGCCTAACGGTGTCACCTCAAAATGAGTTGACGAGAGATAAAAAGTGTATCTCATCACTTGGACATAAAAGTTACATCAATAAGGATATATGAGAACATATCCCATCATAGCAATATGTATATTAAAAGGCCAAACAAAAGAAGTGTTTTAAAAAAAAGGAGGGTGAACGGTCCCCTTACCGGCTTGGGTATCTTTCGAAACATACGACCCGTGAAAGAAGGACAATACATCATTGATGTAAATACTCATAAATGAAGGAATATTAAACAATGATTAAAATAATGGTCATTACATACACCATTCAAAGGAAATTGTGGCAAATGTAGCATAAATCTCACGGGAATAAAAGTGAGATGAAAAATATCTTACGAAAACTCGGCAGCCTAACGACGCCACTTGAAACTTCCAAAATGGATTTATGAGAGGAAATAGGGTATCTCATCACATCAACATAATGTTTACAGAAATAGGAATATAAAAGAACATACACCAACATAACAAATAGGAGCTTAAAATAAGTGACATAAAGGAGAGTACTTTAAAAGAAAGAGAGAGGTTAGATCTCTTACGAAAATTCGACAGCCTATCGGCGCCACATAAAACATCCAAAATGGATTGATGAGAGATAATAGGGTCTCTCATCATATGAACATAAAAATTACAGTAAGAGTAATATAAAATAATATCCCAATAACAAGAAATATGATCTTTAGAGGGAATTACATAAAAGAGTGTACTTAAAAAAAAGAGGAGTAAGATCCCTTACCTCGGGTCTGACTTGACTCGATAGTTCTTTAATCTCCGGAATAAAAAACTTGAGTTAATTTATACATCCTTAAGAACCTTTTTAATTTTCATTATTCCTTTTATATCACTTATTACCATGTTATAAACATTATTTAATCATTTAAGTTAATCATGTTTGTTTTGTCAAAATTTGGTTCTTAAGTCGAAAGTGGACTTCTTACAATTACAAGTTGTTCGTGTGGTCAAAGGTTCTTCATATCCAAAAATTACATTCCTGATTTGTATATCATAAATATCATATATATCCAGCATATACATGTATTTATAAAATCACATAATCATTTAGATGTAAGAAATGAAATGCGTTGTTCATGGAGACGGTAAGACGTACGTACGCATGAACGCTACATTCATTTCTATGTCGTATTAATGGAATTAAAACTATATGAGAGGTATGTATATTTTAATTCCAGAATTATATTAATAATTTAGATGTATCATACATCATATATATCCATTATATATATGTACTTATAATAGTACATTACATTTGGGGATAAAAAATGAAATGCACCGTTCATGGAGACGGTAAGCCGTACGTAAGCATGAACGCTACTTTCATTTCTATCTCATACTTTAATGGAAAGAAATAATAATGATATAGAGTTATATTATAATTCCAGTATAACATCATATATAATAACTTTAAATCCATCTTTTACACGTCCCACATATGGCATTAACGAATCACATCACTTTGAGGGGGCGGTAGTCCGCACTTCCTTAAATGAAGATATCGTGTTTACCCGCAATGGAAACCATAACGGTAAGACACAAATGAAAATTAAAGAAGAATAAGTAAAACATAAACATATTATATATCATATATAAAAATAGTGACATCATAATGGCCACCTTTGAAGGTGTTAAATGAGTATTGAACAATCATCGTTTCGGGAGGCGTAATTTCGCCATCCATGGAAACCGTATGTTCTTTAACCATTTGATGTAGTTGTGTGAGAGTGTAGCTCGAATAAATCTTATAAAAACATCCTAGTTTATTGATGATACTGTTTTTGTTACAAAATAAATAAATAAAAAGATTTTATGGGGTGGGAGAAGCAAAATAAAACAAATGAACATGAGAGAATGAATTACCATTAAAAGTGTAACTCCTTTTGATTTGAGCATAAAGGCTTCCTTTGTAAGGATTCTGCCCAAAGGGAATCCTCTAGGATGATGAGAGGGATTTGGAGGGTGTAAATGGGGAGGGTTTTTCCGAGCCAAAGGCTTGAGGAGTGTGTGAAATGAGGTAGAGGTGGGGGATTTTATAAGAGGAGAGGAGGGGCACTTTTCGAAAGTAGAGAAATATTACTCTATTTTAAAATGTGTTTCGGTTTTAAAAGGTCCCACATTGATATAATTCGTGGATAAGGTGATAAGAGTTCTTAAATCAACTCATACAATTTGTTTTGGACATGTGTAGTTCATATATTTTACATTATCTTTCCATTTTATTTAAATCGTCAAATAATGATCTCATCGTTGCATCATTATTATGTCATAAATAATTTAATTTATTTAATGTCTAAAAAATATAAAACAAATACTATGATGTAGGAAATCTTTTTATCTTTCCAATGACTATTTATAATCAAAAATCTGATCTTTATAACCCCATGTAAAAATTGTTTTTGTAAAACATATTATGTTTGTGTCATTTTTACTTTTACATTAAATAAAAAGTTATTTATGTCATTTCCCATCCAATGTGGCTCCATGGGGTCCCCAAGTTGGACCATTGCTTTTCTTGGTCGGCCATGACACAACCAATAAGGTTGGGACATGTTTCTAGGTCATTTTATATTATTAAAGCATTATTTATACCTCAAACTTCCCTAATTACCACTAATCGCAATTAAGAACTTAATAAGTTACTATTCACCAAAAAATTATTTTTTTCCCATTGAACCACATTTTACTTCTTAATGACAACCATGTCTGTCGGATTTTTGAAATTCAAAACACAATGATGGCAAAATTTCATTTAAACAGAAAATCAGTCTTTATAAGTACCACTTAGTGGTTTCACTATTCATCAAAAATTGAAGTTTTTCAGAAAATTACCAAAAATTCACCCTAAGCTATATTTGATATTCCAAATTCAAAAATGAAGTCTATTTTACAAAATTCAAAACATATAAGTCACATTAATTAATTTAATAATTAATTACCACGGTCAGAGCAAATAGCGTGTTTTTCTGAAACAATAAGTATCAAAAGATTGATACTAGTTTAAGTCCGATTTCAAAGTGAAATTAATTCCAATGACCACTATTGGATTTAATGGTAAAAATATATTCTAATTTCACATTAAAACCCATTCAAAAGATAATCTAATCATATAAATAAATTATATTAAAAAGAGGTTTTGAATTAAAATACAACATTTTACACTTCATTAAAAAATGAACTTTATCAGAAAAATACCAAAAATTTACACAAAGTAAAATTTAATGTCCCGATTCGAAATAAGAGTTTTATTTGGTCCAAAATAATATATAAGAGTGATCAGAACTATATTTAATGACAGTACGCCATCAAAAGGTGATAAGTGAACCTTTAGTGAAAATTAGGGTATAAAAGCCTAAAATTGAATTCTTTCCGTATTTTAAGCCTTTATCTTTTATTGGGTAAATGTAAAAACATTTAAAAACATATATAATAATAATTTAGTTATTTATATCCATTCCCACCAATACAACGGCTACATGCTAACTACCATTTAAAATAATATTATTTTATTATTATTAGAGTGCAACGTAAGATTCCCAAGAAACTTGTTGTTGCGTGTTGGGTACGCCATCGAGCATAGCATCCCCTTTAAAATCATATCAATATTTTATTCAAAAATATGGATAAATATGAAAATGTAATATTCTTTATTTACCCGGGGTGTTACATCCTTCCTTCCTTTTGGGAATTGCGTCCTCGCAATTTTTAAAATTGAGCTTGGAAACATCCTTGAACGTCCCACATCGGAACAAGAGTCGGTAAAACACTCACTTTAAAATAAAGAAAGATAAGTACAAAGGTCACCCGAGTTAACCCATACAAGGATTCCAAGTATGAAAATATGGACATGGAAGAAAAATAAAAGGGTCATGTTCTTGTGGGAGAGTGATAGTAAACATGTCTAGGAGAAAGTTAACAATGAGAAAATGACAAACTTGTGATGGGTTAAACGGTATTCAATTACCCAGTAGGAAAAGTTAATAGACAACATTTTTGTTTTATGTTACTTTTTATTGAGGAATTTATTCATAAGGAAATATAATCACTTATCATGTTGACTTTCCACTTTTACTAGATTCCTTAATCAAACTCATATTTTTTCCAAAAGACGAGTATTTAGGGAGACTTGTTCGCATTAAGAGTACTATAATCAACTTCTAGAGAATCACATAATCCATAAAATAGAACTATATACTTACCATGTCTTTAGACTTTAACCAAAACTAAATCCAAAAAGGCTAGTACAAGATCAGATAATCCAGAAAATGATAACCCTTTATAAAAAGAAAATCTATTCTTAATCTCCAAAATTTGTCCAACAAAACCCAAAGTTCAACGAGGACCATTCTATAATCAATTTGTCCATAAAATTCTTCAATGTAAAACAATATAAGATTGAAACCCAAATATTTTAAGGATTTAGTCACATAGTCTTCCAAGATAAATCGTAACATTTATCTCCAAACAATATCAGTTCCTCCTAAAGTCTCGTTTTGAATAGTAATTAACCTAATCACATATCCTCCATGATAGGTTAATCATTTTCATAAATAACCCAAAATCAACTTACTCTTAATTCATAAAATCATATAACTAGAAAGAATCGGTCAAACTAACCAGGGACTTCACGTAGTCCAGTGGTAGGCGATAAATACTAGTCGCACATTGGTTGTGGGTTCGATTCCCGCAGCTTTGTCCGACGCGGCGGGATGTCACACGGTCTATGTGTTGTCCTTTTTCCAAAACTATATAATTCGTAAAACAGTCCCCAAAATGAGATAAAATCTTCAAGAATAATCATATCATATTTTAACCTCAAGTTTATCTCATTACTTTCATTTTCCATCATATCATAGAGTAACCTATAATTACCTAAAAATTAAGTATCATATAAACCCTAATGGCTACCTTAAAAATTATTACCTGAATTTCCACATCGAGGTGGCCATCTCGTACATGATGCATTAGAGAACTCACCAAGGTTGAAGTGGTTGATCATGACTCCTTGATATTTGGTTTAGAACAACCATGAGTTTCCTCAATAAATCCTCCATTTTATCTAGTATCTTAATCAGAGAACCACCACAGTTTCCCTCAAACCTGTTTTCTCTACGGTGCCTACTAGATCCATCCATTCACTAAAAATAGAAATGTCAGTGTGAGTATATCAACAAAACCATCATGTACTAATGAGGAAGGTAAACACATAGATACACTTACTCATTCACTTTATCTAAAACTAGGACTCTTTCTGAAATCCTAACCATTATGGTAATGTCACTTATGCATAAAGAATACCCTAACCTCTAAAGTTATCTAAACCGACCTTTGATACCAACTATAAGGCCCCAGCCTTAATCCTTACTTAATATTGAATTAAATGAGTAATTCACATTGAGGATCTTTTCAGGTTTAGAGTTTTAGAGAATTAGGACATAACTATTACATATCAAAAGATTACAAAGTAGTCACTTCTACTAAATTTCCATAAAATAAAAACTCTTAAAAAGAAACATGTATACTTCCATGTTTTAGGTAGCATGACTTTCCCTTGATCCCATCCTTGACCCTATTCCACGCTATGTCCTGTGAAAAACATTCCAAAAACATGGGATGAGCATAAGAAGCTCAGTAAGGGATACACAAAGAATGAGAACTGTTAGTTTTTCAAAACAAAAAGTAAACCATGAATACTTTATCAATGTAATACTTTTCACCTTCATGAAGTATTAAAAACTTTTCACTGAAAAAAAGTATCATTACTTACCTTTTTGTAACCAAAGGATTACCATAAAACCCATATAAAGAACACATAACATATATAAAGGTAACTTGGGTCATAAACATACTTAAGTGGAATAACTATACGGTTGACTTCCACACATATCACTTAATGGAATAGCCATATGGCCAATTTCCATACATACTTAATGGAATAGCCATACGGCCGACTTCCATACCCAATGCATTGGAGGTTATAACGTAACCACCCGTCCGGGTATTCACGGAACCACCCGTCATAATGTCTAAGTACCATTATTTCCCATAGAATATGGAAAATATAAACATTTCAATAACAATATATCATTTTCAATCACAATAAATAATTCCCAGATATTGAATTAATCAATCCATTTTCAAAAACCATTTAAAAGATATTTTTGAATCAAAGTGTCCCATACCACTTTGAAGCTTTTAATGGAATTATAATTTTAAAACATTAATGTCCATATGAATAAATACTAAAAACCATTTTGAAATCATGGACATTAAAGATAAATATTTAGAATAATAAATCTTTAAAACATTTAAAACGATATTTTTGTTAAAGAGTTTTTAACAAAATGAGAGACTCTTGAATAAAAATAATTGCGGAATAACATTTAATCCGAACTTTATAATATCACGAGAATAAAGAGATTCATGATATAATATGTCAAAGGACATTATACACACCATATAAGAGTGAATTGGTGCATAACAACAATGAAGTCTCAAAAGAAATGTAAAATGAGATGAAATCCATTATAAATAAGGTATCCTTAAATTAAGGATAAATCAATCTCATAATTATGTGTGAAAAATATAAATACACCCAATATAAGTGGATATTATGTGTAAAACAATCAGAGGTCATTCACACATATTAAAAGGATGACATGTTCAACAACAACAAGTTGAACCCAAAGAAATCGAAATTGGGTTAAGAAGTTCCCTTGACAGCCTAACGGCGTCACCTCAAAATGAGTTGATAAGAGATAAAAAGTGTATCTCATCACTTGGACATCAAAGTTACATCAATAAGGATATATGAGAACATATCCCATCATAGCAATATGTAAATTAAAAGACCAAACAAAAGAAGTGTTTTAAAAAAAGGAGGGTGAAAGGTTCCCTTACCGACTTGGGTATCTTTCGAAACATACGACCCGTGAAAGAAGGACAATACATCATTGATGTAAGTACTCATAAATGAAGGAATATTACACAATGAGTAAAATAATGGTCAGTACATACACCACTCAAAGGAAATTGTGGAAAATGTAGCATAAATCTCATGGGAATAAAAGTGAGACGAAAAATCTCTTACGAAAACTCGGCAGCCTAACGGCGCCACTTAAAACCTCCAAAATGGACTTCTGAGAGGAAATAGGGTATCTCATCACATCAACATAATGTTTACAGAAAGTGGAATATAAAAGAACATCCCCTAACATAACAAATAGGATCATAAAAGACGTGACATAAAGGAGAGTACTTTAAAAGAAAGAGAGAGGTTAGATCTCATACGAAAATTCGACAACCTATCAGCGCCACTTAATACTTCAAAAATGGATTGATGAGAGAGAATATGGTCTCTCATTATATGAACATAAAAATTACAGTAAGAGTAATATAAAATAATATCCCAATAACAAGAAATATGATCTTTAGAGGGAATGACATAAAAGAGTGTACTTAAAAAGAAAGAGAGGAGTAAGATCCCTTACCTCAGGTCTGACTTGACTCGATCGTTCTTTAATCTCCTTAATAAAAAACTTGAGTTAATTTATACTTCCTTAAGAACCTTTTTAAAGTTCATTATTCCTTTTATATCACTTATTACCATGTTATAAACATTATTTAATCATTTAAGTTAATCATGTTTGTTTTGTCGATATTTGGTTCTTAAGTCGAAAGTGGACTTCTTACAATTACAAGTTGTTCATGTGGTCAAAGGTTCTTCATATCCAAAAATGAAATTCCTGATTTGGATATCATATATATCATATATATCCAGCATATACATGTATTTATAAAATCACATAATCATTTAGAAGAATGAAATGAAATGCACCTTTCCTGGAGACGGTAAGCCGTACGTACGCATGAACGCTACTTTCATTTCTATGTCGTATTAATGGAATTAAAACTATATGAGAGGTATGTATATTTTAATTCCATAATTATATTAATAGTTTAGATGTATCATTAATCATATATATCCATTATATATATGTACTTAAAATAGTACATTACATTTGGGGATAAGAAATGAAATGCACCGCTCATGGAGACGGTAAGCCGTACGTACACATGAACGCTACTTTAATTTCTATCTCATGCTTTAATGGAAAGAAATAATAATGATATAGAGGTATATTATAATTCCAGTATAACATCATATATAATAACTTTAAATCCATCCTTTACATGTCGCACATATGGCATTAACGAATCACATCACTTTGAGGGGGCGGTAGTCCGCACTTCCTTAAATGAAGATATCGTGTTTACCCGCAATGGAAACCATAAAGGTAAGACACAAATGAAAAATAAAGAAGCATAAGTAAAACATAAACATATTATATATCATATATAAAAATAGTGACATCATAATGGCCACCTTCGAAGGTGTTAAATGAGTATTGAACAATCATCGTTTCGGGGGCACAATTTCGCCATCCACGGAAACCGTATGTTCTTTAACCATTTTATGTAGTTGTGTGAGAGTGTAGCTCAAATAAATATTATAACAACATCCTAGTATATTTAAGATACTGGTGTTGTTACAAAATAAATAAATAAAAAGATTTTAGGGGGTTGGAGAAGCAGAATAAAACAAATGAACATGAGAGAATGAATTACCTTTAAAAGTGTAACTCCTTATGATTTGAGCCTAAAGGATTCCTTTGAAAGGATTATGCCCAAAGGGAATCCTCTAGGTTGAGGAGAGGTATTTGGAGGGAGTAAATGGGCATGGGGTGGCCGAGCCTAAGGCTTTAGGAGTGTGTGAAATGAGGTAGAGGTGGGGGCCTTTTATAAGAGGAGAGGAGGGCACTTTTGGAATGTAAAGAAATATTACTTTATTTGAAAATGTGTTTCTGTTTTAAAAGGTCCCAAATTGATATAATTCGTGTATATGGTGATAAGGGTTCTAAATCCACTCATCCAATTGGTTTTGGACACGTGTAGTTCATAGATTTTACATTATCTTTCCATTTTATTTAAATCGTCAAATAATGATGTCATCGCTGCATCATTATTATGTCATAAATAATTTAATTTATTTAATGTCTAAAAAATATAAAACAAATACTATGATGTAGGAAATCGTTTTAGCTTTCCAATGACTATTTATAATCAAAAATCTGATCTTTATAACCCCATGTAAGAATTGTTTTTGTAAAACATATTATGTTTGTGTCATTTTTACTTTTACATTAAATAAAAAGTTATTTATGTCATTTCCCAACCAAAGTGGCTCCATGGGGTCCCCAAGTTGGCCCATGGCATTTCATGGTCGGCCATGACACAACCAATAATGTTGGGACATGTGTCTATGTCATTTTATATTATTAAAGCATTATTTGTACCTTAAACTACCCAAATTACGACTAATCGCGATTAAGAACTTAATAAGTTACTATTCACCAAAAAATTATTTTTATCCCATTGAACCACATTTTACTTCTTAATGACAACCATGTATGTCGGATTTTTGAATTTCAAAACACAATGATGGCAAAATTTCATTTAAACGGAAAATCAGTCTTTATAAGTACCACTTAGTGGTTTCACTATTCATCAAAAATTGAAGTTTTTCAGAAAATTACCAAAAATTCACCCTAAGCTATATTTGAAATTCCGAATTCAAAAATTAAGTCTATTTTACAAAATTTAAACCATATAAGTCACATTAATTAATTTAATAATTAATACCCGCTGTCAGAGCAAATAGCGTGTTTTTATGAAATAATAAGTATCAAAAGATTGATACTAGTTTAAGTCCGATTTCAAAGTGAAATTAATTCCAACGACCACTATTGTATTTAATGGTAAAAATATATTATAATTTAAAATTAAAACCAATTAAAAAGATAATCTAATCATATAAATAAATTATATTAAAAAGAGGTTTTGAATTAAAATACAACATTTTACACTATTCATTAAAAATTGAACTTTATCAGAAAAACACCAAAAATTTACACAAAGTAAAATTTAATGTCCCGATTCTAAAGAATAGTTTTATTTGGTCCAAAAGAATATATAAGAGTGATAAAAACGATATTTAATGACAGTACGCCATCAAAAGGTGATAAGTGAACCTTTAGTGAAAATTAGGGTATAAAAGCCTAAAATTGAATTCTTTCCATATTTTAAGCCTTTATCTTTTATTGGGTAAATGTAAAAACATTTAAAAACATATATAATCATATTTTAGTTATTTATATTCATTCCCACCAATACAGTGACTACATGCTAACTACCATTTAAAAAAATATTATTTTATAATTATTAGAGTGCAACGTAAGATTCCCAAGAAACTCGTTGTTGCGTGTTGGGTACGCCATCGAGCATAGCGTCCCCTTTAAAGTCATATCAGTATTTTATTCACAAATATGGATAAATATGAAAATGTTATATTCTTTATTAACCTGGGGTGTTACAGTTAGAGAATAATATTTTCACACAGGACCTTATTTTTCTCTTAATCCCCAATTAAACAATTGTTTAAATAAAAAAATATTATTATTTACCTAGTATTTGATAAACTCAAGGAAATATTAATAAACATTTCTTATTAAATAAACTAATTTTTTTTAAAATATTTTGTTTTAAATTTTTCATATGATAATAAATCGTAGATATACAACACTACTCATTATTTATCATAAATTTAATATTAAATATTTATTTAAATATATAAATATAACAACATCATACTGAATAAATTTAAATAAATAATATATTGACTAAAATAGTGAATAAATATTTAATTAATCATTATGTAACAAATATTCTCTTAATTAATAGGTGAAGAATTATTTTTGATCAACTAATCATGAATATATTTAAAAAAAGATATCAAAATAAAATTTATTCATCATGTTAGGTTCAAATATATTTTAAATGATTTTTTGGATACATTTATTGTGCGGCCATCTAGCTCCCTGTCTTAGTGGAGTTGTTAAGAACCACTTAAAGTCCATGGTAAACATCTAGAAACATTCCAATGAACCGATATTGAATGATGTTAATAACAAAATAAAGTAAAACATCATAAAATTATTATATTATTATAAAATACAATTTTCTAGTTATATCTAATCAAGTGAGTTTAATATTAGATTCATTAACCTATGTTCTTGATGTATATTTATATAACATTTTGAAAATATAAATTATGATGGAACATCATGGATATAGAGATAATTATGAAATTCCATCCTCGTCAAAGGGCCTAATATATAAAATACTATTAATAAATGGAAGGGATAAATCATTCCATGAATTAATCATTAATGAAATATTACTCATGAAAAATCCAATATATACTACATCTATGTAATCTTATATCTTCAAGATTTCAAATAATATATAAATATACAAAACTCATGATATTAATTAATAATATTATTAAATTATAGGGACCCTTATATTTCTACAAATATATGAAAATATAATTAAACACATAAATGTGGATATACCCCTGGGAGTTCAATATAATTTCTCTATCCTTTTACACAATTAATTACATAATTAGGAGCATAATTATCCTTCCAATAAAAAATATGGATCATAAAGTATAGTGCATTTTGAAGATTAGATATTTAAATAGGAAGAGTGAAACCAAAATAAAAACATTTTTTATTTTATCCCCATGAAGATATACTAACAACATTTTAACCCTTACAGAAGAATAGGATAATATGAGGAATACATGAACAAAGGGACGAGTTAAAAACCCCATTAAGGAAATAAACAAAACAATAAATCATAACACATGCATTTAGAATCGTAACATGATGAAATAAATAGGAATGTAAAATGAATAAAAATATTAAATAATAACATATTGATCATGGGTTCAATTAATTATGGAGTCAATTTAATTTTAAAGAATGATAAATCGTGGTTTAAATATGATTCAAGGCATATTTCATAGGGAGGAGAAATAGTCAAGGATAAGCACCAAGATCGTTGCACATGAAATGTCTTGAGAATAAACATTATGAAATTAAATTAAGATATATCTGGAAATATCCATCAATACATGTTCATGAAAATATTTTCCATGTAAATAATAATGCATTAGAAATAAAACATAATCATATGGGATTCCAATTGCAGTAATTGGGTATCATAATCATGTCAAAAGTAAATCAAAACGGAATATAATAATAGTGTCCATGAAAAAATGGATTTAAATAATATATGAAAAATAATAATGTAAAATAAGTATTGATCATGTTAAAATATATTTTATTGAAGATTAAACATTTAAAAAAAATTAAGATACATTTGAAATGAATCATTTTAGTGTAGTTTAATGAAAATATTAAAGAGAATATAAAGTGTAAATGGTGTATTTTATATCATAAAACAATAAATTAACCAATATACTTAATTAGGATAAAATGTGTAATTTTTGAAATATAATTTTTGCTGAAATTATAGTATGTATTTTATTTAAAAATGAGTATGAAATTGGAAAGTTCCCTTTGATCGGGAAAGCTTATCAGGAGGATTTGAAAAAGATATATTTTTTAAAACATACATTTCCATATAAATAAAGATGGATATGATCTAGATAAACATGTATGGAACATATAAATAGAATATATAAGAATTAGTGAAAAATAAAAAATTATTAAATTGGGGTTGATAGATTGAAAGTTTAACCAGAAGTATAAAATGGATGTTCAGGTAGAATCCCATACCATATGTCTGATTATGTTCTACACTTGAGATTAATATCTTGGAAAATAAAATTTAATCAATTAATAAATTTATTCATAACATTTTCAACATATATTTTATTTATTATAATTTTATTAAGTTAATTTATGGTCTTGTTGATGTTGTCATAAAATAAAATTTTATCATTCTGGAGCATTAATTTCCAAGGTTTTTATGACTGATTGACTTAAATAAATTTATGAAGGATCATGTAAAATGGGAATAGATATCAAGAAATGATGTTATGTTTTATAAATGATCATATAGAAGATTACATGGTTTTATAATTCATTATTTTTATTTTATTTGAAGATAAATCCTTAGAGAAATTTTTATTGATAATCCTTTAGATTAATTTGGAATTTTTTTAATCATCACAATGTAGTTTTGTTTTATTAATTTAAATAATATATATACATATATATATATAATGGTTCCATAACATTAAAAAAGATTTAATATATATATATAATATGTATTATCTGTATAAATTGTTTCATGACTAACCTTGAATGAGGTAAATGAAATTGAAAACATATTATCCTTGAATGTGATAAATTAACACATCATGAATGATGTTTTAATTTTTGAACAAAAAGGGGATGTGAATGAAATAATGATGGATTATGCCATCAAAATGATTATAGTACAGTATATATAAGATACTATAGTTTTAATGTGTTTTGGATAAAGGGATATTAAGAGAGAATAAGAAAAGAAAAAAATTTAATGAAATTAAAAGATATGGAAATCGATTTTTATCTCTTTAATTATCCTCCTTGAGATTATCTATAGGTATAATTTTTTTTTATTTTCTATAGAAAAAAATGGATCATGGAATTAGTAGGGATATTTGGGAAGCATATTGCGATGAATTTGGCGAAGGATCAAAGATTCAAATGTGTGAGGTGAAGTGGTCGTATTTATAGTGGTGGAGAGGGGTATTTCTGATTATTTTATTCATTAGATTATTATTTTGGATTAATAATATTAATAGTGTGAATTATTGTTCTTAATATAGTAACTAATGCATTTTATTGCAAAATAATAGACAATTATGTCATTAATGATGCAAGCACAACTCTAAAATGCATTTATTTACCTTATATTGAAAAATAAAATATTTCACTATTCACTTAAAATTCATGAATTTTAGAAAAATCCAAAAAAATCACCCCTACTATTTTTTTACGTGGAAAATAAAAATTGGAATCCTTTTTATGAATACTTTTTTATTTATATGAAATTTATTTTTTAATTAAAATAATCAATTATATTGAAAATACCAACATTATAATTATAATTGATTTTATAACACACAGATAAATTAATAAAGGTATTATGAAATTATATTATAATCATATGAAAAAATAATAATTATTTTTGAAATCATTTTATGAAAATAAATAAAATTTTAAATCATTATTTTAATTATAATATTGAAAATATAAATTTTTGTTTTATTAAAATATCAATACTTAAACAGTTATTTCTAAAACATTTATTTACTAATAGTTTCATATAATTATATAACATTTTCATTAATAAGGTACTTGAATTTTATATATACTTTAATGTGTGATCTTCCTATTCTTTGGATTGTTTTACTATTCACGCGGGGTCATATTACTATTTTAAAGGTCAAGTTACAAGTCCATTGGAATAGGTTCATTAATTTTTCAAAATATATCTTCTTCCCTTCATTTATCATTTATAATGTTTTTATTGTGTTATCAATGTGATTTTATTGGGATTATACTATATAACATATTTTTACGAACACAATTTTTATAAAATATATGTCTATTAAATTCTTCCCCTAAATGTCATTTGTCCCACAAAATTACTTTTTAAACTAAATTATTGATGGTACTTCCCATTCATTTCTTCGTCAAGTTCCCATGTTGTCCTTTCAAACATATGATTCCTCTATATTACATTGACTAGGTGGGTTGTCTTGTTTTTTTCACTTTATCACTAGGATCCAAGATCTTCATTGTATGCTCCTCACAAGATAGATCATTGTCAAATTGTACCACCTCTAAATTCAGTACATGTAAGGGATATGGGATATATATCATCAATATAGATATTAAAAATACTCCATGTACTTGAGACATGGTTGGTGGAAGAGCTATTCGATAGTCCACAGTACCAATATGAACAAGAATATCCAAGGGGTTGATGTAACTAGGATGCAGCTTTCCATTCTTCCAAAATATCACGATCCTATTCCTTTGAGATATGTAAAGGAATACTTGTCTACCATTATAAAATTCAAGTCTCTTCGTCCATTGTCTGCATAACTCTTATGTTTACTCAAGGTTTCCTTGGTACTCTGTTGAATGTTTTTCACCTTTTTTACCATTTAATCAACCAGGAGATACGTGCTCGACCCTTCGCATATCCTCGACCATGAGGAGCTGGACGATGGTGATGAGGTGAATTCCACGGAGGTTCCTGTGGGGATCGAGGATCGACAGGAGTGGATCCTAAGGGGACGGTCGATTCCTCTTGTGCGCTTTTTTTGGAAGCAGACCCGCAGTACTCGACAGGAGGAGTACCTCCGCAGTCTTAGGTTAGTGAGCAGTACCTCAGAGTCGTGATAGGACCACTGCACACTTTAGAGAAAGAGCACTTCAGCAATTACAGTTTTGATAATGATTATCCTGGTATTATCTGAGTCTTTTGGCCTTTGTGTTTTCCTCTTGATTGAGATGGGTCACTTGATAACTTATGTATATGTATGGGAATATACCTGGGTAGTGGTTATCCATTGATTTCATGATCTTTGTGTTTCCCACATGATTGAGATGGGTTACTTGATAACTTAGATATATGTATAGGCATATATCTAAGTAGAGGTTATCTGTTGAGATCTTCTTTGTGGATATCCATGTTGGTTTTAGTGAGACCTAGAGGGTCTCGGGGTCCCTAATAAGTATCGTTATACTCACCCCTGCACGGGCTATGCCCGCACCTCGTTGTGTTGGTTGCAGACGACGGACAGTGCTGACGGAGGCCGAGTGTTCGAGGACTGGACGGTACCCGGAGGTGGACTACATGACGAGTCAGTATCTGGAGATGGAATTCACAGAAAGACGAAACACGGAGGAGGTTGACGGGTGAGAGCGTTGTGGAGGCTATTTGTACCTACCCTTCAAGTAGGATACGTAGTGGACGAACCAGGAGATGCGCCGTCTATACCTACCCTTCAGGTAGGATCCGAGGAGGACGACCCAGGAGCTGCTTCCTTTCTTCTAGCTGTTGTCTTTTCCTGTTGTACTTTGTTCAATTGTAGTTTTACTTTCATTTGCGTTTGTATTCTGGCCCATTTACCTTTCAAGACATTCTTTTGTACTTAGTGTTTTTCTTCCGCTTGTACTATGTGGTGTTTTGTTTACTTTTATAAAGGCAATGCCTTCCAAGTTATCGGGATTTGCGCCTTTGGTGCTAGTTGTTAGCCCCCAGCCTATGGAAGGAGGGCTTGGGGTAGTCACGACATGGGCCCCGAGGACGGGTCATGACAAATTGAGATTTTGGTCTCACATTCATTTAATGTATGTAGAACACACTTTCAATATCTGTTCCAGGGTTTGAATTGTATTTCTATATTGGACATCAGTTTTATGTAATAAACCATAGTGAAATTCATCTCTTTGTTAGATTATGTTAGAGAATTTTCCAAAACATGAAGGTTAATATTAGACCTCAATAAGATACAATCAATATTGGTAATCCATAAAGCTTTCACACTTCATTGATATATATTTTTTATATTTGATCCATTGTTACATCCTCTAAAACTGAGATTAATTGATTTGCCTTTGTGAGATGATCCACAATAACACATTTATCAATTTTTCCGCAGTATTTGTTCAGATGTCCAGTGAAAAAGTATACAATGATATCTTCACATTTCTATGTATTTATGGGAAATGGATTCACCATCACCGTATACTATTTGGTTTCGGCCTTCACTTGATGACATACTATGAACATTGATGTATACTCAATGACCTCCTTCTTCATATTGTACCACCAATAGTCTTCTCGGATATCCCCAGACATCATTTTTCTCCTTGGGTGAGCATGCAAGGTTGAGCTATTCGAATTATTCAGAATATCTCTCTTTACCTATGGTTTAGATAATACATATTAATGACCCAAATATCATAAATCCTTCCCCATCCATTTGAGACTCCGTGGATTTCCCATCTATGAGAGTATCATCCTTACTCTGAATTTCCACATCATTTCACTGAGAAACCTTTATTTTTTCCTTGACGTATGGTTAAAAAATAATTTGAGAAAGGATTTATGATGTTCCTTCTTTAACTATTCTCTTGTCCATCATTTTAATGTCTAAAAACATTGGATCATTCTCAATTATCCGTATTGATAATGATTCAGTATCCTTTCTACATAGAACATATGTCTCCTTATTTGCTTTACCAGGGTAGTAGTGGATTGAGATGTCATAATAATTGATGATATACTACCATATTTAATGAAGAATATTAATGTACTTATATGTGAATATATATTTTAGTCTCTTATGATTTGTATATATATCACACTCCGACAAATATAGCTAATGCTGGTAGATTTTCAACAACAAGAACAGAGCCACCAACTCTATATCATGTTTCAGATTATTTTTATCAAGAATATTCATGTTCCATTAGGCATAAGATACCAATTTATCATTTTACATAGTTAAAAAACCTTGTTCCTTTAATAAATCATTGTTTTACACCACACATAGTTTTACACATGTCAGTAGTGTGAGCACTATAATAGTGATAAACCTATTTTTCCTCACTTTAAAGCAGTATTCACTTTCACTAATAAAAAAATCTCCCTTTCAATTCAACATTGATAGTGGGTTTAAAAATCATGATAATTTCTTCACAAATCAATATTAATACCTAGAAAAACAAAACTAACTATAGATATCTATGTTAGATGTTTTCTTTTGGAACTATTTGATTAAATTTGTCTTTGAAGGGTCCACATATAACCCTTTGATAGTGATTATATACCCATGAAAGATACTACCTCCATAAAAAACACATATTTACTATAAAATTCCTAGATTTTATCCATTTTCAATGTCTTTATAACAAAATAAAAATGATCCTCATGTTCCTCCTTTCTGTTAGAGTATATTATAATATCATCAATAAAGGCAACAAATTGATTGTCAAGGTTATCATTAAAGAATGTAGGTGTTAAATACATGACGTTTTAAAGATAATTAATGAGTTATAAGGGGGTCACTATGAAATCAATTTTTCCATACCTCATTTGAAAGGTTGTAATGGGAATATCTTCCTTCATCACCTTTAATTAGTGTTATCCTAACTAAAGGACTACCTTAGAAAAATAATTGGCCCCATGTAGTTGATCAAACAAGTCATACATCAATGAAAGTGGATAATTTCTCTTTATCATGATTTTATTATGCTTATGATAATAAATGTAGAATCACATTGATTCATACCTATTGATGAATAAGACAAGTGTTCCATATGGTGAATCACTCGAGCGTATAAAGCCCTTTTCTGGATTCTTTTGTAACTGCATCTTCCATTCTTCCTGATCAACAATGGCCATTTTATAAAGGGTTTTTTATATAAGTATAGATCCATGCATAATTTCAATTGATAACTCAACCTCTTGATCATAAAGAATACCAGTAAACTTTTTGGGGAACACATCAGTGTAGTCCATCACAATGGGCTTTTATTTGATCCTAATTATCTCCATTGTATCTATCAATTGAGCTAGATTAGATTTCTAAAAAACCATTGATATCCACAATTGAAACAATGATTATGATGGAGATTCAAAGTACTCCTTACACATTTACAAAATTGAAGGATGCTTTTGTATGTAAGGAGTGATCTCCTTTTCCCGACAATCGATGTTTAATTTTTTTAAAGATATCCAATTGAAGCCCAATATTGCATCACAAACCACCAAACGAAGAATGACATGTTATTTTTGTGAGGGATAGTAAAAAAAATTAACTCTTGAGGACTTATATATTTTGTATGCAATAATTTTCTCATTTTCTATTCTCATATACAACTCCGTCTATATATTTTGAGGAAGTGTTTGAATATTTATACTAAACATTCATGATATTGAAGATTGCATAGAACTAGATTAAAATATCAAGTTCACTATTATTGAATGAATAATCACGATACCTATACCCAGAACATTGTAGGGTTACACCTAAGTAATAGTGGTAGAATATTTAATCCTTATTGCCTCTGAGGTTTTTTGTTGTTGATTTCCACCAAAAACCATTTGATTCAGGAACCGTCTTACGTAATTTGAATGTTCCTTATTATTAGAATATTATACTATATGCTGAGTTTTGATCTAAAACAACCCATATTCTTCTATTTTAATGGGATTATTGATATACCTTTGACAGTTATTAGCCTCATTCTTCAACATTTGAAGCATTTCCTAGGTTCCCATTAGACAATTGTCATGATTCTTCTTCTCACAATTTTGACACAAGGTTTTCATTAAATCATGGGATTTTCCAATTTATCCACCCATATTAAACACCATTTTCCTCTTTTTAACTCTGGTACCATTAGAAAACAGAGATTCTCTGAAGTTTATTTCAACCACTAAGGCACAAGGACTAATCTATTAAAATATTTCAAAGTCTATATTAACCATTTCTTTTCATAGAATCATATTTATTCTGTTAAAGAGTTGATGCAAAATGATTTAGATATTAATTAAAACGATATAGTCATATCATACAAGTCATGTGATGTTTTTATCATATTTTCTGATAGAATCATCTTCCTTTTTATTTAAACAGAGAATATCTCTGTCCATCTCAAGATGGATATTTCACTGGTAATATTTACTGAAGAATATTTCCTTGAAATTGTCCCATTACATTGAATCAATTTACTCTATGGAATTCATGTTCATGATCAGTGTATAACACATATCAGTTTCCCCATATAATTGATAGATGACCAACACAAATTTCTATTCTTCTGTGAAGTGGAGGACATATAATATCTTCTCAATGGAGTTAGTGCATTGTTCCACGATTATAAGATCTAAATATCCACTAAATATGGGAAGGATTTTTCTCATTAATGATTTTACCACAACTTTGAATTTTTTTGGACAATTCGGGTGTTACACATGGTTAATGTAATTAACCATAACTTGATCTAGTCAAGCATGATCTTTCTTGATGTTTTGAGTACCCATTCCCATCTTATTTGGAATATCATTTGGGAAATCATCCCATTTCCAATCACATTGATTTTTTGAATGAGTTATTCTATTTTCATTCATTAATTGAAAAAAAATTAAAATTTTTGTGTATTGAATACATATAGAAAAAGTCTACTTAAAGTAAAATTTGAAAACAAAATTATAAACATGTAAACTAAAATTATATCCTAACATTTCATTCATTATGTTTCCATTTACATTATCCATGGTTATAGAAGTGTCCATAGGGTTTGTAGTAATGTTATCTAGTCCTAAGGTCTAGAAATAAATATACCATGATATAATACAAACTACAACAACCGTAGATTTTTACAAGTAAAATTACATTATTTTATTTATAATTATCCTTCAAATGCAAACCAATGTTCATAAAGTCCACTGAATTTGAAATATTATATTCAAAAATAGAAATCATGAAACCATAACAAAAACAACTGTTATTTAATCCTCATAATGAGCTCCTAACACCTTTTGATCCCTTACATCTTCATATGATATCCTATGGAATACATGAACAAAGGTATGAGGTAGAAATAATTGTTAGGTAATTAACATTATAATAAATCATATCGCAGTGGTTATAAAAAATAACATGATGACATAAAAAAGTATGGAACATGAATAAACATGTGGGGTCATAAAAAAAGAAAATGGGATCTTGTAATAATTAAATCATAGTAATTTGGAAGAAACATCAAAAACAAAATAAGTATGGGTAATGTTTTATTTTTTATGGAGGAGCACAAGTTAAGGCTCGCCACCAAGACCTTTGCCCATAGGGCACGATTCAAAGCTAACAACCAAGACTTTTGCACATGAAGACTCATGACACAAAAAATTACCCAATGAATTAGAGAACAATATAATAATATCCACCATTATATGTTCAGTAATATGGGTAACATGTAAATATCCCTAAATAAGGAATAAAACATAAACCTAAGGGATACTCATGGAAATAATTAGGTATCATAACCATGTCAAAAGGAAGATAAAAGGGGAATGTCATAATGGTGTTATTGAAAAAATTATTCCAATAATACATGTGAATTAATATGCTCAAAGGAATATTTCATGATAAATTATGTCTAATTGATGTTGAAACATGTAAAAATGTGTTTAATAAACATTTGAAATGAAACATTTTAGTACGATTTGAGGAAAACATTAAATACAATTTAAAGAGGAAATGAATATTTGATTTCATAATGATATAAACGAACTATGAAAGATAATCATGATAAAATAAATAATTTTTTTAAAAATAATTTTCAATTAAAACAAATTTATGATTTCACATGAAAATCGGTATGAAATCTGAAAGTTCCCTTTAAAAATTTATTTCTCATCATGACGATTTTAGAAGGGAACCTTAAAAAAATATACCCATAGAATAATATAATGTTATCTAGATAAATGTTTTTGTAACATATACACAAAAATTAATAATAATTTATAAAGAATAAAAAACATTACAATTGGGTACTAATAGAGATTGATAATCCTCATGAAAAAATGGAGGTTCGGGTAGAATCCGAAATCTTATGTTCGAAAGTGTTATGAACATGATCTTAATGTCATAGAGAATCCAATAAAGTCAATAAATAAATTAATTAATATTATTTTATTAAATTATATTTTTTTAATATAATATTATTAAGTTCATTTATGGCCTTCTTGATGAGCTATAAGATATAATTTTATCATTACGGAGCGTTCATTTCCCTAGTTTTAATGATTGATTCAGATAAATAAATGTTTTAAGGAAGATGTGAAATGGAAATAGATATCCAGAATATAATTAATATCTTATTAATAAAAAAACATAAAATGTAATGATCATATAAGTCAATTATTAATTTTAGGTGAGGATAATTCATTATATAAAACGTTAATGATATTTGTTTTGATTAATTTGGCATTTTTTCGAACATCAAAAACAAGTATTGTTTTATTAATTAACACCATGTATATATACTGGTTATTGAAAATTACATATTATTTAATATATATATATATATTGAAATATTTTTTAACCATATAATTTGTTTTATGACCGTCCTTGATGTCGGTAAAAGAAATGAAAACTGATCATTCTTGAATGTGATAAATTAACACATCACAAATGATGTTTTATTATTTAAAACAAAAGGTGGAGAAATAATGTTTATGTATTATTCCATTAACATGATAAAATTAAATTATATATAATATAATATAGTTTTAATATCTCTTGTATAATGGGAGGCGTGGATAGAATAAGAAATACAAATAAAATGAAATGAAATTAAACGAAAAGGAAAGAGGTTTTTACAAATTGAATTCTCCTCCTTGAAAACCTCCTTAGAGAAAAGGGTTTGGTATTTTGTTGATACAAAGGGATCTTGACCATGGGGGAGAGAAATTGAAAGGGTATTTGGTATAAGTTTTACATGTATGAGATATTGAAATGTGTGAGGAGGATGGGTGGTGATGGGTGGTATTTATAGTGGTTGAGAGGGTTGTTTGTTAATTATTTTGATAATTAGTTTATTATTTTAGCTCAATAAAATTAATATTATTAATTTTTTCAACTAAATATATGAAATACTGAATATTACTTCTAACCAATAGTTTCATACATCATCCATGAGTCTTGAATAACTCAAAAATGCATTTCGTTACGTTATACTATAAATTTACATATTTCAAAATTCAAAAAAATAGCACATATTTTAGAAAACTCCTATAAATTCACCAAAACCATTTTTTTAATGTGTAAAATTAAAAAAAGGAATCCATTTTATGAAAATATTTTTCTATATATGTGAAAATTAATTTTTAATTAAAGGCATTATTTATTTAGAAAATACTAATGTTTAAATTTGAACTAGTTTAATAACAATTTAACAAACTAATAATATAATCATAAAATTATCTTACAACAATACAGGAAAAAATATTTGTTTATGAGTAAATTTTATGAAAGTAAATTTCATTTTAAATAATTATATAAATTATAAAATTGAAAATAAACATTTATGTTTTATAAAAATATCGACTATTAAATAATTATTTTGAAACCATTTATTTACATGTACTATGATATAATTATATCATATTTTATTTTATAAGATAAATAAAATTTATTAATACTTTCATATGTGATTTTCCTATTTTATGGGTCCATTTATTACAAATAAGGTTAATATTAATATTTTAAATGTTATTGGTTCCTTAATTTATATAAATACTTCTAATTTCATTAATTATTAATTTATATAGATTTTATTGTGTCCTATATGATATTTTATGAGTTTTATACTATATAAAATATTTATAAGAATATAATTTTCATAATTTTATTGTTCCTTAGAGTCACGTTCTCATAACCTCATTCTCTTGAAGATTTCATAGGGTGAACTTCTTGGGAAGAAGACCCAATGTCATAAGATCCAATACTCCTAATACATGTATCATTAATTCCTCATCAGATGATATTATACAGCCTCATAAAATTTTTATAGAATACAGTCATGACACTCCAAAGTTCTCATTATATTAGGATAATATATGACCTATCATTGAATCATGAATCTCTAAGAAATTATCATATACAATGTCACCTAGAATAATAATCATTATGTGATAAGACCTTTTTTAATATTCTTAACCATGTGTACATTTAATAATAATTTACATTGATGTTTGTTCTGGGAAACTATGTTAAACATAGGGAATATGTTAATGTAGTATAATCCAAACCACACATTCAAGATTCACATAGCTATTAAATACATTTTGATTAAATACATCATATTTCATTCATCAAAACAAACTCACACACCACATGTCACTCAACTAATCATAGTCTAGTATTTTTCCTAAATAATTCATTCAAAGTCCCAAATGTATTTTCTAATCATATGATTAGATAAATTCCATCTTAGTTAATCTCTAATAAATTAAATGATTAAAAATATACCCCAAAAACCCAAATTATATGTCCCTCAATGATTATATAAGAAAGGTATCAACGAATGAGGATTCTCTTTCATTGTATCTCACCATCCTCGGGAAAAAATGATTCAAAATAAGTATACAACCATGATTATATCAGCGTATATATAATATTCTCAGCGATATAATTTATTGGTTTATTTTAGATAACAATTCATGTCTTATTGTCTAATGATTCTATTATTTGTGTCAAATACAACTATTTTTATCAAGTATCGGACCATAATCATGTTAACCATAACATATAATCACAACCCATAATCCTTTTTCATGATTATCTATTAAGGAAAACTCAATGTCATGATTTGATGGTATATTATCACTATACTAGTTTAAAAAATATAAATTCATCACAGATTAATAAATTATAAATACATATTTCATAATTATAATACCATGATACATTTATGATGATTACATCCAATCTATAATTTATCAAATTGATAGATATTTAGCATAACCCTCATGATTTTTCGATGATAATGTTTTTTCATAAGATCCAATATATTAATGTATTTATAGAAAATTATCATTGCATCACACCTTATAATAATCATTCCACTAAGATAGTATTGTGGGGGATATGTTTTGTCATTTGGGAAGACTATCCATCTTTGGATTGACTAATAGATCCATTGTTTTTAAAGTAATGTTTAATTTATCCTTCAATTAAACTAAAAAACACACATTTAGTAATTAAAATCTTAATTCAAATAAAAAAAATATTATATCATATATAGAAATATAATTTTCTATATTTTTAATCCATCACAATATCTTTTTTTGATGTTTTAAATTGGATGGCACCATTATTTTGGAAAAACAGAAAATCAAATTGAGATCTAATATAATAATTTCTATATTGGATAATAGAGTTAGTATAACCTCTTAATATGATATCATCGGCTCTTTGAGAGACCCAGGATATTTCCTTGCATATTATTATGTAATTATGGTTATTATTGAAATCAAACCAGTGAGTCTCATGACGATTGGATTGGAATCTCATTTTTTTCTCAAAACATATGTGCCATCGGGTTGATTATAAATCATGACATACATAATACATCCAAATTATTCATATAAGGAATCTTATACATGCTATTTAACTCTTTAGATTTTTTTGAATATACCTATGATTTTTTCCATGATACACCAGTAGATACACCTTCATGGGGTTCTCCATAACAAATTCATTTCTATATTTAATAAAAAATCAATCATTACTCAATCCAAGTAGCTTCTTTGATATATATTTATCCGTATCCATACCCAATATATTGGGTACTATGAACATTACATTATTTGAGAATAATTTTCCAAACCTAACATTTAAAAAAGGTAAGGATGGTATTTAACTTTTTTATTAGCATCATGTCACCCACATACAATATCAATAAAAAACAACACTCACACTAATAATGTTATGTATTCAAGAATAATTTTTTTCTTGATAAAACTTAACACATTGATTGTTTCATAATAAATCATTTTCAAACACTATAAATTTTCATTAATCAAAAAATGGATCAGTGTAACTTGACAACCATAGCAGACACATTTAAAATTTTAAAACCTTTTTGTTGTATCATGTATAAATACCTGACTGATTTCATAATAAGTAAAGTAGTTTTGAAATGAATCTAATATTTCATATACTCATAATAAGAAGATGTAACTAAAAATATTTTAATGGACATAATCATTTCAACTGGAGAAAATGTTTAGTCATAATAAATACAATGAATTTGATTGTTACATTTTACCACCAGGGGAATTTATAAGTAGAAACTCTACTATACATTTTTGTTTTCTTATGTTTAACATATGTTCACTCTATATGTCTCACCCCATTAGTTGAATCTACCATATTTCAAACATAGTCAGCGTATATATCAGCTATATAATATTTCATATAATTTAACCTTTTATTAGACTTAGGCCTCTCAATTTCCACTAATAAAATGATTCATTACTTATAAATATTGAATAGTAAATTTTTTACATCCGAAATATAAATATATAAGAATCCTAGTGAATCCTACAAGACCACTGCTGTTTTATTATAATATGATTTTATTATTCTTCTATAAATATCTGTGGAATATCTTCAACTTATATATTTGGTATTATTACTATTTTTTGGTCTTTAAATTCAGTATGTATAATTTTTTATTTATTTTCCAATCAATTTATATATTCATTCTTAATGAATATAATTTTTTATGAATTTTTTTTTCATCATGAAAAAATATAAATAATTTTCTTTTTTCATCGATATAACTAAAAAATAAATATCAATATGTTTTAGTGACATTTTTATCAAAAGAAAAACATCACTTGTATTTTTCAAAAAAATAATTATATGAAGGGATATTTTGATGTTTACTAATATATATCTCTTAGGGTTTCATTATGACTGATTTCAGTGGAAGTTGTTTTTTTATGGATGTAATAGTTTCTATAAAATATACTAGAAATAAAATATAACTGTCATAATGAAAATTCACAAAATAAATAATGTATAAAAATGTATTGTTTATTTCTAATACACACCCTAACATTATGGGGTTTCGGGAGGAATGAGTTGTGAAATAATTTCACAATTTCTAAGATGATCATCAAATTTTGTGGTTAATTAATTGTCCCAAAAATTTAATTACTTAATTTTATTAATTTTACCCATTAGATACTATACTTTTATTCCAATGTATCTAAAATTTCCAAAAGGTTCATATTCTTATCTCATTATAAATAAAAAATCATTCAAATTTTTATCTTAAGTATATTTTACAGTATTCAGAATCCCCAATCTATATTGAATACTCAATATTTTATATAAATAATAATATATAAAATCAAATAGTCCATTTTCCCTGTTACCTCTATCACTAAAATATTATCTATTTTTTATTATCTAATAAGTCGGATTTAATGTTATAAAATTATTAATAGTTGAAAGACGACATTGATCCATATCTATAAATCATTTGAATGTGTTTATTATTTTTATTTGAACATCTTGAAAATGAAAAAGATATATGTATTTAGAATCAACCTTATATATTTTTTATTTTATAGATTCCATTATTGATGTATAGAATATATAAAGAATTTACTATATTAAAAATTGCATAAAACATATTGTTCAAATATATAATTAACTCTTCTTCTCAATAATTAATTGAAATTGAATATTTTATAAAATAGATAGTTAAATAAATATTTTTATAGAAATAATTTTATAATTGATTTAAAATTCTAGACTTTATTGATTAGATAAACATAGATCTTTTGTACTAAATTCTAATGAAAAAAATATTTCCTTATTATCAACACATTGGTATACTTATACTCTCTTCAATTCTCTCATATCATTGATTCTTTTTTAATCATAAAAAATATGAGATTCTTACTTGACGTCTAACACCAATGAGTCATAGTTATAGAAATTTAGTTATATAACATTCACATCCAAATGGTCATAATACTTCTTGTCGAGAACACCATAACCATATATATAAATCTAATATGAACATAGAGGATATAACTATAATATTCCAAAAAATTATAATTATGATTCCTTCCATAATATATAAATGGGACTCATCTATTAGTGAATATTATGATTTATATATTTTCATTTAGTATATTTAATGAATGTACACCCACTAGAATTTTTAACCCCTATATTTTTACCTTTAGATGGGGAAGATTCATATTTCCATATTTAGTGAGTCCACTTTGGAATATATATCAATGCATATTTACATTAATAGGCTGTCATACTAATCATATCACATAAGAAACATGAATATTTAGTTGAAAAACTCATTATAACAATTTATAATATGTATATATTAACTACTCTATTGCATTAATGTAATGATCTTATTATGGTTTACCAACTATGTAAATGCTAGATATTATAATTTAATATGGGAACCTAATCTAAATATGGTCACTAATATCTTGAATTTAACACAAAAGATAGTTTATAAGCACCCAAATTTATCATTATCTACCTTCTAATATGATTGTGGCCATAACATGTCTTTGATTTTGAATAAATATCATATTAAATTTTTTAGAGATCACATTTTCAGTGTCTCAATATTTAATATACATCAAATGTATATTAAATCCACAACTATTTCATAACATAAAATCCTTATTATCTTATTTTTTTCCAATTATTTATTTATGATAATGATTTAGTTTTGGAACAATTATTCCATACAAAAAAATATTGTTAAACCTAATAATGTATAACTCTATTAGAAACTCACATGATATGTTCCTAAATCAAAATAGAAGATAAATATATATATGCATATCAAAATTCATACCATTTATACTGTACATGATCTATTTACTACAATGGTATTGAATCATATGAAATCCACTACCTCTACATGAGTAATATTAGAGAGAGATTATCATCTCTCCTGTGTTTTCTATAGATGGCGTAAGTCTCTTAACGAGTAAGAGGATAGACCCAAGGTCCTTCGACCCATTAATACTTTACTGAATGTTGTTTTCAAATAAATCATAACCATGAAACGAAACTATATAGTCTATATACAATCATTATATTTAGGATAATATCTTTTATAAGAAACGAGATTCAAGGTAGATAAAAACTAAATCCTATGTTATCACACATAGCATGTCATGGTAATTTTATAAAAAGATATTTATCATCTAAATTTAATAATTCATAATATTAACATTATATAAACATGAATACAAAAAATAAATAGAAAAATAATTTTTTTATGTTTTTATGAACATTAAATATATATATATATATATATTTAAATTTTATATTTATCTTAGGCATAAAAATATTAAATTTATAATGCATACAACCCATATTTTATAAACACTTTATAAGACATAAGAAATTTTTCATATTTTTTTATTTTTTTATTTTATGTACTTTAAGATTGAGAGTTCTAATATAAATCATAATATGATATTAATTTAGTTTATAATATATATCTATCATTAATGGTCTATTTTATTTGATGATGTAGTCAATATAATTTATATGATATGACACGTTGTTTTGTGAAACTCAAGGTTGCAGACATAGGTTGTTATATTGAAAATTACTACAAATGATTTATTTGTAAACCATCATATTCAATGAATTACATTATTATTTTTACATATATACCCTATGTTAAGAAAAAATATTGAGTTTCCCCTGATGATATCAGATAGCATAAAGACTCAATGAAGATCAAACTGGAAATAGTTTGACACATCATATAAATATTTTTGATATCCTTATAACCAATAAACAATATATATGTTCTTTATGAAATAAATAAAATAACCAATTTGATTTGAAGATAAACGAGGATTTTATACCAATAATGGGTTCTTTTATTAGCTTCTTACAAATACCGAAAAATAAACCCATTTTATTTCATTATCAATCATCAATAAATAAATATGAAATACAAACAACAAATATAAATGTGTGTAAATATTGTCCAATAAAATCCACCTATAAGAATTATGATTGAGAGAGATCATAAAGATAAAATCAAAGAAAACTCACATCCACTAGTATTACACATTCCATAAGAATTCTCTTATTGTATAAGAGGATCCGTTGAACATAAATGGTGAATTAGAAACATCATTTTGATGATAAATAAATAACTCTTGGAGAAAAGGGTTTTGGAATTGGATAAATAGTTTCTTTATACCAAAATGGAGATATATTATGATTTTATATAGGCTCACTTCATTTAATGAGGGAAGTCAATTTTATCCTTCAAGTTATTGATATATGAAAATCTTTACTCACAGAATATACTCATTGGTATATATATATATATATATTATAGTTTGATCATTTGAAAATATTTTAACATCTTTAAATTTCCATAAATATATATTCTTAACGATTCAAAATTGAAGGAAACAGTTTAGAAACTATAGAAATAAAAATGTATTTGATAAATGAAATCTCAATCCACTCTTACAATATTATATATTCATAGCTTTCCCATTTATGATACATACTAATTGTAGATAATGATATGCATCACAAGCATATCTAAATCTATTATACATACTTTTATTCTAATATGATTGATTTGGTGTTAATATTTATTGATTGTTTGTGTTATTTTTTTCTATTATAGTTTGGTATATTTAATAGGCTCGATAGGAAAATAAAAATATGTCATTAATTTTTCTCTAAGATATTATCTGTTTTATTTCCAATTTTTTAAATCATCGTTTTTAATTTATATTTATTATTAATGTTATATTGTTTTTAATATTTATTAAGTTATATGGTAAAGAAATATTCTATATTCATTAAATGTTATTGTTTTTATAGTTTTCCATGAAAATATAAATATATACTTTGATAATAGTAGTTTATCATTTTGTTAGTTAAGTTATGTATTTGGTGATTTATTTTAATGAATGGACTATATTTTGAGCTCTTATTTATGTGTTACTGATATGTGTTAGAATAATATGTTTGTATAATTATGTTATATTAATTTTTATTATCTACTCATAATATTTGAATATATAATTATTATGTTATTTATTAATAACAAAATGATTTTTTAAATTCTTGTCTGTCAAATTAGTGTCTTGTTAGATTGTTTTATAATTTGATTTATAAGAGTTAGTGATTTATGTTGGGAAACAATATTGGTGGTTTATGTTTTATTTTTTTTAATATATAAGTGTAGTATTTTATAATTTAAGGGAAGTATATAGGAGTTTATAATTTCTTATAATGATATTATTTAAAAGGAAAAAAAATTTATGTTAGTTTTTAAATATTATTTTTATTTCTTATTTGATAATCTGTTTTTATTAATACAATACTTTTTTTAAAATTTAATTTATTAGTTCAGTTGAAGTGTGTTTCATAATTATAATATTGTATTACCATGTCACTGAATTATATATTGTACGTATTGTAGTATTATGATTGTATTATGGTGTAATTATTTAATATAATATGAATTGCCTTATTATTTTTTATTTATTTATATGTGTATTGACTTATTTCAAATAAGTGGATTTTTTTAATTTTAGCTTTTATTTCTGAAAGATTTTAATTTATAGCAATTATGTAGCATAATTAAGTTTTCAAATATTTATCATCTGCGTTAATGTTTTGATGATTTTTTCCATTTTAATTATTATGAATAACAATATTGATTTGGTTACCCATAATGTTTTAAATTTGTTATTTAGTATCTGGATTTATTTTTAACATTTAATATTGATTTTAATTTATATTTATAAAAATGATATCTATTAGTTTTTTAATTTTTTTATTTCATATTTGTGTTATTTTTTTCTACACCTTTAGATTCTGTTAGTTTTTATGGTGTTACAATTTTGTGCATGAAGAATGATTTTGTTATCATTTTTTTGTTTTACCTACTTCTATTTCCAAATAATGAATTTATTTTTTGAATAAGGGTTTAATTTTATTTAAATATTTTTTTTTTCAAATTATTATTTTTAAGAAATAATAATTATTTTTTTCCATCGTAGATTCTATAATATTAGGGTAATTGTTTCCCATTTTTATTATTATTGGAATTTCCGGAAAAATATTATTATATTATAATATAAAATGTTGAAAGCCACTACAAAATATCAATAATTTTTTTGGGTATATATGAAGAGTTATATATCATGGATGATTATATTACTAGGTAATTTCCCATAATACAATGTTATACATCTCCATTCATCATTATGTTTCACTAAAGTCATCTAGACAACATTTAATATTATTCAACATTTCTCAATAGTCTAAATATTTAGAAATATTTTCAATATTATCAAAATTTCTCCCTATGATGTCATCAATCTATCACTGAGACTATATGTCTCATATAACTATTCTTAAAGTGGATAATATCCCATCATAACTTCATTGTGTGTCATCATAAGATCATTAATCTGGGTTGTCATCATGTGATTGGTTTCCTCTTTATTATATTTTATTAAATTCAAAAAATATATATGTTTTTTAATAGATGATTTAATGGGTTAATGATGATCAGAGTGAGTGGTTTTTTAAAAATCCCTATTCCCAAATTCATATGAATTAATATGAAAAGTCCAATCAAAATTTGTTCTTGTAATGAAAATGATGAAATGAAATGAGATTTACAAAACAATGTATACTTCATTCTTTATATCAAATCATCCAAAATAATGAATATGATTGAATCAATCAACAACAACCAAATGATGATTTAGTCCAATGGTATTCATCAGCAAAAATTTAATCATCAAATAATATGGCATGACTTATTATCATTTAATTGTGTATTAGATCTTCCTGAAAGGATAATGTATATAACACATCGAATAATTATCCTAAATATGGAGACATAATATAGGATTCAACATTACATAATGTTGAAACTCTGTCAGAGTCTATCAACAAGTTTTGAAAGATAAAATAAACTATCTTGGGAACTATTTACATTAACAGAATAAACACGAATGATGAATGTGAAGGTAAAATATCATCAAATAAAAACCACATATAAATATCATATGGTGTAAAATAATACATTTTAACATTTTATTAAAAAAATAATAATTGCGGAACAATATAAAAAATAGTGATAAAATGAAACTCGAATCCACTATCACCTCTTGTATATAACTACAATGTTTCTATGATGCAAAAATGACAAAGGTATATGTTTTTATATTTTTTAAATCAGAAACAATATGGTACACCTGTCAACCAAGGTGCATGCAAAATGTTGGTTCAAACCTAGAAGGATTTCACCAATGAATATAATATTCTCTAATGCATGATAAATATAAAATATGAATTACCATAAAACACATTATAAAAAATAAATTGTTTTGATTAAAATAATTTATTTAATCAATGAAATTTCACAACTAATTTATTACTAACATAAAACCTTCAATTAATTTGCAAATGAACATCCTATAAAAGGCATTAAATCAATATTGTTTATATAAAAAAATTATACAAAGAAACATTTACTAAAATCCAATCATTTTAGAAAATGTTCAAATAAAACTTTATATTTTCACAATTTTTTGAAAACTATTTGTTTCTCCGAAACACCTTGTACTAATGAATAACCATGTATATCACAAATAAATCAATTGTATCAAGCTCTTTGTTGTGTATATATTTAATCACATGCCTGACCCCACATAATAATAAGGTATTACCTTTTAACCTATGTTATCTTGATTTTTTATCAACATTACACATTTACTCTATGTATCTGCTCAACCACCAATGAGTCATAGAGGTTTCATCCAAACAAAAAGAATGCCCAAATTACTAAATAAAAAAATTAAATTTTTATGAATAAATATTACTACTCACAGAATATATTTTAATAAAATACATTTTATTTTAAAATAAACATTTACATTCGAAATATATTCCAAATTTTAATCATTTAGTAAATCTAATATATTACATGAAAAAATGACCATTTTCAATTGAAAACACCAATGAGGGTAAAATTGCATATTCTGAACAAGCACAATTTATGTTAAAAATCCTAGATTTAATGAAAACTATTATTAAAAAAATAATACATTTTCAATAAATATTTAATAAATATTAATAATTAAATAAAAATAGAGAAAATAATATCATAAAATGTGTCAAATAAACTTTCCTAGACTTTTTATTTAGGAATATCCTGAAATTATTTTTTCAATGTCACACCGATAATATGAATCCATAAATATCAAACATAGTGAACAATAAGAACCAATATTTAATAATAGCTCTAAATATCTAGTAACCCAAAAAATAAGGGAAATCAAGTGGGATAAAATAATTAAACCCTATATGAAATCTTACATTAATCATATGATGAACACACATGATATATTAATGATATTTTGTTATATAACTATTGTTTTCCCAGAATGATTGAAGAATCAATGAAGTTAGTTTTGGAGTCATGATACGGTGAGTTAAATGATATTTTAAGGATAAATATAGATGGCATGAGACTTATATCTGACTATATAGTCATCATGTATTGTCCTTGAGAATATAAAATTTTCATTTTATGTTGGCTTGAAAAATCTATATTTCATGATCATAATGCATGGTATTTTGGACAATTCTCCATTCCATGTAAACCATTCTACATCCAATAAACTTAAATTAAAAGTATTTATTCATAGTCATATTAAATGTTTAGGTTACAATGTTTCTCTAGTAAAACCCTCTCAACTGTCATATATAATATATATTCCCATCAAACATTATCCATAATGTAAATACCCTAGTTGAGACTAATATTACAATAAATGTTATTGTCATATATAACATCATTACACACATGAAAATATATTTCCTTAAAAATACATGTAAATCCCATAAAATTTCATGTTTATAATCCATATTCATTAATAATAGAAAACATTACATACATTCCAAAAATAGTTTTTCAAAAAACCGACAACAAAGTAATTTTAGTCGTGGAATGTACATAGGAATTTCCATCATATAAAAACTCATGTTACATCAATTTTATCTCAATTTCACTCTATCCAAAATATACTTGTAGATCATCTCATTATTACATAATAATTTATCTAATGGATTAATAAATACATTTGGAATCATCTATCATTGATCTACATCCTAAATAAATAATTCCACAAAAGAAATATTAGGTTAGAAATAAATTGCCTCCCATAGGAAGTCATGATTTTGAACATTATAAATTAAAAAATTTGAAGGCTAATGTGAGGAAATGATTAAAGATATGGAAATTACAACTAATAATTCACGTGACAAATCTATTAAACGAATTGAAATGGTATGACATGTTATATAAATAACATCCCTTTCATCAAAATTCAATTATGTATTATCATAGAAGTCACATTCACGAAGACATGATATATATCATAAAATATAATGATTTATATCTATGATTATAATAAAAGTTATTTAAACTAAAAGTGGATATTGTATAATTATGAATAAATTAATCCAAATCAAACATCTTCATCACCAAACTTCTTCTCAAAAGAATCCCCTCACTAGTATCTACACAATACAATAGTGATTGATATGGATGACAACATAATGATTTTAATGATTACATACCATTCCATTGATAAATTGTTTTAAAAAATCCCAAATGAATGATAATCATCCTAATATTCCTTAATAAAAATAACACATGGTCAAATTATATTTGCAAAAACATGAATAATACATAATTTTTGTCAATCCACCCATAGATTATATTCAATAAAAATGTATAATTTCATTCCCATGGATTTATAAAGCCTATTACCAAATTATTTCATAAATAAATGGACATATTTCATGAGTTTAAATTTTTTTATCTTATATAATTTACCATGACCACAAACAAAATAGTATATAATATAGGTAATAAATATAATAATGTTATGAGGTGATCTAGAAAGATATTGAAATCATATTTTTTTAGTATTATTAATAATCTAATTAGGGCATCCATTTTGATTTCCACTGTGCAATGACGGAATTATTGGAACCTATGTTATTATTTAGAAGTCTATTATAATCAAATTATTTACTCATAATTCATGATTGATGATTAATTTTTTATTTTCAATCATTGAAAAAGTAGAGTTAATTGATGATATATGATTTAATTATAATCATAAAGACCTTTAATATTATGTTTCAAAAGCATTAATAGGTTCCAAATAATTTTATAAAAACCATTATATAATGTATTCTTTCAACTAACATCTATTATTAAATCAATATGTTTTGAGAAATTTCAACGTTGTTGAATAATGAAGATAAGTGATGTATGAAAGAAAAGACTTATGATAGAATTAATATAAATAACTTCATGGTTTACCAATACATGTCTTGGTGATAAAATAAAAATACTGAAGAAATATGATTATGAGGTTTATATTAAAAAAACCCTATGGACTCCATATTTTATTTTATGACATAATAGATTATTTCATGGTTATATGAAAAATGAGTATTCATCACGGTTCATGGAGGAAAAACTATTTATATTTCCAATATTTATATGTAAACAAAGGATCTAGAGATTACCACATAATGAAATAGTCAATGGAAAATTTACTATCATTATGAAACATTTGTGAAATTAAAAAGGGAAGATTAAATTGAAATTTTTGAATAATATTTTAAATAAAAATTTTGGTAATTTAAATTTTTATTATTAAAAGTTATTGATTTTTTAAGAGTATTTTCTGGAAGCAATATAATTATATAAAACAATTTATCAAGTTTTGAAGATATTGATTTAATTATAGGGTTTGAATAAAAATATTATAAGATGAAAATTTTTGATTTTTAATATATACTGAAATATAGGTTTCTTTCAAATTAAAAAACATTTAATAACAAACTATGACATGATAGACATGTCCACACCAGGGATTGATAGATTTTTGAAGAGATGATATATTTAAGGGAATTTTAATTTATGGATATATTTTATCAAATATGGTAACTTTAAATCATCAGTGATGCAATATTTTATAAACCACAAATGAGTTAACATACAGATTTTAGTAGAAGGAATTACTCTATGAACAAGTTGAAGAAATTAAGAATTAACATTAAAAGGATTTATAAGATTGCTTGACATGGAATGTTTTTAGTGAAGATTTAAGGATTTTCATATTGTATATTCATACTATTAAAAAAATATTAATGAATCATTACTTTTTATATGAGAATATAATTGAAGGGAAACACACTTTTTTCATGGAGTGTTTAATTTTATATATTAAATTAAATACAAGTAGTATGTGGGCGAACATAATTTTATTAATTTGTTTTAAAATTATGAGTAGATATGTAGATTTAGTGTAACATCCAAAGTAAATAAATAATATTACATTCTAATGATTATCAGTATTTGTGAATAAAAGTTTAATACTACTTTAAATCTAATGCTATGCCCGATGGAGTACCCAATATGCAACAATATGTTTCATTGAAATCTTACGTTGCACACTAATAATATAATAATATTATAATAGTTAACGCCTAGCCATTGTATTGGAGAGAATGAACATAAATAACTAAAAAATGATTACATATGTTTGTCAAATATTTTTACATTTATCCAATTAATGTTAGAAGCTTAAAATCCAAATGAATCTAATTTTAAGAATAAATAATATAATATTTTTTAAAGAGTGTTTTACCGCCATTTGATGGAGAACCATTTTTAAATATAAATTTTCAAAATTTTATAAGCTCTATATTTCAAAATAATCTTATTTTTTATTATTGGGATATTGAAATTTACTTTGGTAAAATTTTTGAAATGTTTCTGACAATGTTCATTCTTTTTAATTAATAGTGAAAAATATTAGATTTTACATCAAAACTAATTTTTCATATAATTTAAATATATGGTTATATGATCTATTTAATTGTTATTAATGTTAAATTAGAATATATTTTTAAAATTTAATTCAATGGTGGTTATTAGAATTAATTTCACTTTGAAAATGGACATAACCAAGTGCCAAACTTTTCATAGATATTGTTTCCAAAAAAACCCGCTATTTGTTTTGACAGTGGGAATTAACTAAATAATTTATTAATGAAAATTATTTGTTTTGAATTTGGTAAATTTTAAATCATTTCTTAATTTTAAGTATCAAATATAACTTAGGGTGAATTTTTGGTATTTTTCTGATAATGCTTTTTTTAATGATTAGTGAAAAATACAGTTTTCAATTCAAAACTGCCTTTTCTTCCGATTTATTTATATATTTAGATTTTCATTTTAATTTTTTTTAAAGTATAATTTAATTATGTTTTTATCACTTTATACAATGTTGTTCATTAGAAGTAATTTCACTTTTCAATTGGATGTAAAAAACAAGTCAATCTTTTGATAAATTTTACTTCTTAAAAACTCGTCTTTTGTTTTGACAATGAGATTTACTTTTAAATTAATTACTAAAATTAATTTTTTTTGAATTTTATGAAATTGATTCCATATTTGGAATACTAAGGTCCAAATTATGTAATTAAGTCTCTTTTTTTGGACATTATAATTAGTAACGACGGAAATTATCTTTAATTATCGTGTTTAATTAGTAATCGGTTAATTAAGGGTAAGAAAATAATATCATAAAAATATAAAATGACCCCAACATGTGTCCTAATGCTATTTTTGGTGTCATGGAAGACCATGGGATCCCTTGTTCCAACCTTTGTACCCCATGGAATCACTTTAGTGTGATAGTGACCTTTTATCATATTTTTTTTAAAGAAAGGAAAGTGTAACCAAAGTATGTAACACCTAAGTAAAATAATTTTAATTTTTTATACATAAACGATATATTAGACTATAAATAGTCATTGGAAAGATAAATATATTTACTACATCATGATATTTGTTTTATAATTTTAATACATTAAATAAATTATTTTATTTATGACACCGAGATGATGCCGTGATTAGCTCATAAATGAACGATTTAAATAAAATGAGAAGATAGGGTGAAATCTATGTCTTACACTTGTCACAAAACTATTGGATTGGTGGATTGAAAAACCTTATCACCTTAGCGTCAAAATATATCCTTTTGGGACCTTTAAACACCAAAAATAATTTTATAATTAAGTAATATCTTCTGACTTTCCAAGAGTGCCCCTCCTCTTCTCTTATAAAAGGCCCCCACATCTACCACCGTACCCACACCCTCAAGCCTTTGGCTCGGCCAAACCCTGCTGATTTCATCTCTGCACATCCATCTATTCATCAGTGAAGCCTCTCCTTTTGTATAATTCTCTTCAATAAACCCTTTTGGTTCAAACCAATAGGAGTTACCATATTTAAAGGTAATGTCTTCACTTGTGTTCTTTTGTTTTATTTTGATTCTCAAAACCCCTAAAATCTTTTTATTCCTTTATTTTTTAACAACCACAGTATATTAAATATACTATGATGTTGTTATGTGAATTATTAGAGCTACAAGTACACACACCACCGTTTAATGGTTAAAGAACATATTGTTTCTGTAGATGGGAAATTACTGCCTCATGAAATGATGATTGTTCAATCTTCACTTAACACCTCTCATGGTGGCCATTATGATGTAACTATATTTTATATATGATATATATGGTATTTATGTTTTAATTATTCTTCTGTATTTTATATTTAAAAAATACCTTTATGCTTTTCATGTTGTGCAGTGCGATAATTTTTTACGGGGAAGTGTGGACTACTGCCCCATCAAGTGATGTGAATCGTTCATGAAATACATGGAATGTATAAAGAATAAAATTAATGAACTTATGTGACCCATAAAACATATATATTATACTGGAATTATAATATATACATCTCTCGATTATTTTTAATTCCATTAGTATGTCAAAGAAATGAATGTAGCGTTCATGCGTACGTACCGCCTACCGTCTCCATAAACGGTGCATTTCATTTCATTTTATCTCCAAATGTTATGGAATAGTATAAAATAAATATCTAATCTATATATATGATAATTAAATCATTAATTCTATTCTGGATATGATTTACTTCTAAAAACATGGACAATCAGTTTCAATCAAGTTCATTTTAGACTCATGTACCAAACATCGACAAAAACGTCTGATATGAACTAACATTATTAAAAAATTATTATAACATTTAAATATTTGATATTAATAGAATAATAATATTTAAATTAGGAACATAAGAAATTATAAATTGACCAAATTTTAATATTCAGGAATATAAAGAAACGAACAAGACAAGTTGGACTTGAGGTAAGAGATCCTACATCTCTCTTTCTTTTTAAGTACTCTTTTTTATACAACCTACTATAAGCTCATATTTCTTATGTTGGAAGATGTTATTTTATATTAATATTTATATTAATTTTATGTTAATATGATGAGAGACCCTGTTTTATCTCATCATTCCATTTTTGGATGTTTTATGTGGCGCCGTTAGGCTGCCGAATTTTCATAAGGGGATTTTCATCTCACTATTTATTCCTTTGAGAGTCATGCTACATTTTCCACTATTTCCTTTTTGTGTTGTATATACTGACCATTATTTTACTATTTGTATAATATACTCTCATTTATGGGTAGTTACATCTTCATTGTATGACCCTTCTTTCATAGAGTGTACTTTTCGAATGTTTCCCAAATCAGAAAGGGAACCTTTCACACTCCTCTTTTAAAAAGACTTATTTTGTTATGTATTTTTGTTTACATATTTCAATGTTGGGATATTTTCTTATATATCCTTATTGATGTAAATTTTATGTCCAAGATATGAGATACCATTTTCTCTCTCATCAAATACTGTTATGAATTTTAAAGTGACGTCGTTAGGCTGTCCAATTTTACAAAGGGAATTTCTTAACCCAATTTTGATTTCTTTTGGTTCAAATTGTTGTTATTGAATATGTAATTATATTAATATGTGTGAATGACCTCTGGTTGTTTTACACTTAATATCCTCTTATATTGGGTGTATTTATAATTTTCACACATAATTATGATATTGATTTATCCTTAAATTAAGGATACCTTCTTTATAAGGGATTTCATCTCATTTTATAATTCTATTGAGACTTCATTGTTTTTATACACCAATTCACTCTTATATGGTGTCTATATTGTACTTTAGAATAATATATCATGAATCCCTTTATTCTCAAGATATTATAATTTTCTGATTAAATGTTATTCCTCAATTATTGTATTCAAGTGTCTCCCATTTTGTTAAGTACCCTTTAACTAAAATATCATTTTAAATGTTTTAATGATTTATTCTTATAAATATTTCTCATTAATATCCATGTTCTCAAAATGGTTTCATGGATTTATTTATATGGATATTAATGGTTTAAAATGTTAAAAGCTTCAAAGTGGTATGGGACACATTGATTCAAAAATCTATTTATTAAATATTTTAAATGGTTTTGAAAATGGTTATTAGAATGGATTCATTATTTCAATATCTTAAAATGTTATATTGTTATTGAAATGTGGGAATGTTATCTTGCCTTTATGCTTAACATAAGTTCTTTGGTTATGTTATGTTTCTTGGGCATTATTTATGGAGACAGGTGGTTCTGTGATAAACTAAGGGCGGGTGAGCCTGATATAGCTCTCCAATGCATTGGGTAACACGAAGAGGTTAAACGGTAAGGTTTTTCCGAAGAGATTTAGGGAATATACTGTGATGGGTATTCCAAACATAACCATGAGGGTTACTACCTATGTAAGAATGTTATGAATGTCTCAAGTTACGTTTATGCCTTATGATTTATATTGTGTTATGTATAAATATTATGATTTCATGAGGTATGTTAAATTTCATATGTTTTATGAGTAATGTATGATTCCATCCATTCTTATGTATACATGGAATGATGCTTCCTTTCCGTACTATTATAAACCTTACTTATCTTTTTATGCTCATCCTATGTTTTTGAAATGTTTTCACAGGACATAAAGTTTAATAGGGTCAAGGATGGGATCATGGAAATGTCAGGCTGCCTAAAACCAGGAACTAGACATGAATCTTTTGTTCAATAGTTTTTTTTGGAAAAAATGGAAGCTGAGTAGATGCGTCTACTTTATAATCCTTGAGATGTAATAGTTATGTTCTAATTATCTAAAACTCTAAACTTGAAAAGATCATCAATGTGACTTATTCATTTAATTAAATAATAAGTAATGTTTAAGGTCGGGTCCTTATAGTTGGTATCAAAGGATGGTTTAGATAACTTTAGAGGTTAGAGTGTTAAGTGACAGGTTGTGTATACCCATAATGGTTAATATATTATATAGATTCATTGTTATTTTTGAAGGCTGGAATGAGTTTGAGATAACTTGGATATGTATATCTTAGTGTTTGTCTTCATCTTTATTACATAATGATTTTTTTGATATACTCACACTGACATTTCTGGTTTTAGTAAATGGATGGATCTAGCAGGCACCAAAGTGACAATGGGTTTGAATTAAACTGTGGTGGTTCTCTAATTAAGATACTGGATGAAATGTGGGATTCAATGAGAAATATCATGGTTATTCTAAACCAACTATCATGTGTCATGATCAATAACTTGAACCTTGGTGTGTTCTCTAATGAATCATTTACGATAGAACCAACTCTTCATGGAAGTTCGGGTAATAATTATAAATGTAACCATTAGTGTTTATATGATCCTTACTTTTGAGGTAATTATTGGTTACTATACATTATGATAGAATTTGAATGAAATGAGATAAAACTGAGGTTAAATTATGTTATGGTTATTTTTGAAGATTTTATCTCGTTTTGGGGAATGTTTTAAGAATTAAATAGTTTTTGGAAAAAGGAAAAAACGCAGATCGTGTGACAACCTGTCGCGTCGGACAAAGCTATTGGTTCAAACCCAAAACAAAAGTGTGACTGGTATTTATCGCTTACCACTGGACTACGTGAAGTCCCTGGTTAGTTTAAATAATTATTTTTTTAGTTGGATGATTTTATGAATCAAGAGTAAGTTAATTTTGGGTTATCTATGGAAATTATTAACCTATCATGGAGGATATGTGATTAGGTTAATTACATTTCAGTATGATACTTTAAGAGCAACTGATGTTATTTAGAGATAAATGTTAATTTGTACCTTGGGAGAGTATGTGATTAAATCCTTCAAATATTTGTTTTTCAATCTTAGTTGGGTTTACTTTGAATAATTTTATGGATTGATGTTTATTGAATGGTCTTTGTTGACTTTGGGTTTTGTTTGACAAATTTTGGAGATTAGGAGAAGTTTTCCTTTTTTGTAAAAAATATCCTTTTTGGGTATTAATTGATCTCGCACTAAACATTTTGGTTTGGTTTTGGTTGATATCTAAAGACATGGGAAATATATAGTTCTCTTTTATGGATTAGGTGATTCTAAAGATGATTATTATAGTACTCTTAATGCAAACAAGTCTTCATAAATACTCTCTTTTGGGGAAAATATGAGTTTGATTAAAGAATCTAGTAAAAGTTGATAGTCTACGAGACAAGTAATTATGTTTCACTATGATTTAGTTCAGCTCAAAAATAAATTACTTAATGAAGTGTAACTTAAAACAAAAATGTTCTCTGTTAACCTTTCCTAAAGGGGAATCAAATATCGTTTAAACCATTAGCCGTTTCTGATTTTCTTGTGGTTAACTTTCTCCTAGACATGTCTACTATCACTCTACATCAGAACATGACCCTTTGTTGTATCCTCCATATCCATATTTTCATACTTGGAATCCTAGTATGGGTTAACTTGGGTGACCTTTGTACTTATCTCCCTTTCTTTTAAAGTGATAGTTTTACTGACTCTTGTTCTGATGCAGGACTTTCAATGAAGTTTCCAAGCCCAATTTTGAAATTGTGAGGAAAAAATTCCAACAAGTGGGGAAGGATGTAACATACCAGGTAAATAAATAATATTAAATTCTTTTTTTTATCAATATTTGTGAATAAAATGTTAATACTACTTTAAAGGGAATGCTATGCTCGATGGAATACCGAATATGAAACAATGAGTTTCTTTGAAATCTTACGTTTCACACTAATAATATAATAATATTATAATAGTTAACACCTAGCCGTTTTATTAGAGGGAATGAACAGAAATAACTAAAAAAATTATTACATAGGTTTGTCAAATATATTTACATTTATCCAATAAATGTTAGAGTATTGAAATCCAAATCAATCCAATTATAAGAATAAATACTCTAATATTTTTAAAAGATTGTTTTACCGCCTTTTGACGGAGAACCATTTTTGAATATAACGTTTGACAATTTTATAAGCTCTATTTGTCAAAACAAACTTATTATTTATGATTGGGATATTGAAATTACATTGGTTAAATGTTTGTTATGTTTCTGACAATGTTCATTCTTTTTAATGAATTGTGAAAAATATTGCTTTTTACATCAAAACTGCTTTTTCATCTAACATAAATATATGGATAAATTGTCTCATTAATTGGTTTTAAATTTTAATTAGAATATATTTTTACAATTTAATTCAATGGTCATCATTAGAATTAATTTTACTTTGAAAATAGACATAAACAGGTGCCAAACGTTTCATAAATATTGCTTCCAAAAAACCCGCTATTTGTTTTGACAGTGGGAATTTACAATATGATTTATTAATGAAACTTCTATGTATTGAATTTGATAAAATTGACATCATTTCTGAATTTGAAATATCAAATATAGATTATGGTTAATTTTTGGTATTTTTCTGATAATGCTTGTTTTTAATTAATAGTGAAAAATACATTTTTTAATTCAAAACTGCTTTTTCATCCAAATTATTTATATATTTAAATTTCATTATAATTGTTTTCAAAGTATAATTGATTTATTTTTTATCAGTTAATACACTTTTGTTAATTGGAATTAATTTCACTTTTCAATTGGATGTAAAAACAAGTCAATCTTTTGATAAATTTTAAATCTTAAAAACACGTCTTTTATTTTGACAATGGGATTTACTTTTAAATTAATTACTACAATTTATGTGTTTTTAATTTGATGAAATGGATTCCATATTTTGAATCATAAGTTCCAAATTATTTAATTAATACTCTTTTGTTTTTTGGAGATTATGAATAGTAACGACGATAATTATCTTTAATTATCGTGTATAATTAGTAATCGGGTAATTAAGGGTAAGAAAATAATATCATAAAAATATAAAATGACCCCGAAATGTGTCATAATGCTATTTTTGGTGTCATGGCCGACCACGGGATGCCTTGTTCCAGCCTTGGGACCCCATGGAATCACAATAGTGTGATAGTGACCTTTTATCATATTTTTTTTAAGAAATTAAAATGTAACCAAAGTATGTAACACCTAAGTAAAATTATATTAATTTTGTCTAAATAAACAATCTCTTAGAATATAAATTTTAATTTGAAATATGAAAATATTTAATACATCATGATATTTTTTTAATAGTTTTTAGACATTATATAAATTATTTTATTTATGACACCGTGATGATGCAGTGATTACCTCATAAATGGAATGATTTAAATAAAATGAGAAGATAGTGTGAAATCTATGTGATAGACTTGTCACAAACCATTGGATGGGTTTATTTCAAAACCTTATCACCTAAGCCTAGAAATATATACTTTTGGGACCTTTAAAATCTGAAAATCATCTAATAATATAGTAATATTTTATAACTTTCCAAGAGTGCCCCTCCTCTTCCCTTATAAAAGGACCCACCTATACCACCTTACCCACACCTCTCATGACTTTGTCTCGTCCAAATCCTCCCCATTTAATCTATCCCCATCCCTCTATTAATCATTTAAGCCTCACCTTTGGCAGAATACTCTTCAAGGAACCCTTTTGGTTCAAACCAAGAGGAGTTACCTGATTTAAAGGTACTGTCTTCACTTGTGTTCTTTTGTTTTATTTTTCTTATGAAAACCCCTAAAAACTTTTTATTCCATTATTTTGTAACAACACCAGTATATTCAATATACTATGATATTTTTATGTGATTTATTAGAGCTACAATTACACACACCTCTGTCTAATGGTTAAAGAACGCACTGTTTTTGTGGATGGCGAATTACTGCCTCACGAAACGATGATTGTTCAATCATCTCATAACACCATTCATGGTGGAAATTATGATGTCACTTTATTTTCTATATGATATATATGTTATTTATGTTTTCCATATGATTCTGTATTTTTTATTTAAAACATACCTTTATGCTTTACATGTTGTGAAAATGCGATAATTCCATATGAGGAAGTGTGGACTACTGCCCCCTCAAGTGATGTGACTCGTTCATGCAATACATGGAATGTATAAAGAATGAAATTAATGAAATTATGTGACCAATAAAACATATATATTATACTGTAATTATAATATATATATCTCTCAATTATTTTTAATTCCATTAATATGTCAATGAAATGAAAGCAGCGTTCTTGCGTACGTACGACCTACCATCTCCATAAACGGTGCATTTCACTTAATTTTATCTCCAAATGTTATGGAATAGTATAAAATGAATATTTAATGGATATATATGATATTTAAATCATTAATACTATTCTGTAGATGATTTACTTATAACTACATGGACATTCATTTTCAAAAAAGTCATTTTTGACTCACGTACAAAACATCGACAAAAACGTCTGATAAAATCTCACATTATTAACCAATTATTATAACATTATGATATGTGATATGAACTGAATAATATTATTTAAAGGAGGAACTTAAGAAATTATAAATTGACCAAAGTCTATTATTCAGAAATATAATGAAACGAACAAGACAGGTTGAACTTGAGGTAAGGGACCATACCTCTCTCTTTCTTTTTAAGTACTCTTTTTTATGTAACATACTTTAAACTCCTATTTCTTATGTTTGGGGATGTTATTTTATATTCCTCTTTCTGTAAATTTTATGTTAATATGATTGGAGACCCTATTTTATCTCATCAATCCATTTTTGGATGTTTTATGTGGTGTCGTTAGGGTGTCGAATTTTCATAAGGGGATTTTCATCTCACTTTTTATTCCCGTGAGATTCAGGCTACAATGGGCACTATTTTCTTTTGTGTATTTAATTTAATGCCTATTATATTAATATTTGTATAATATACTCTCATTTATGGGTAGTTACATCTTCATTTTATGACCCTTCTTTCATGGGGTGTATGTTTCGAAAGTTTCCCAAATCGGTAAGGGAACCTTTCACACTGCTCTTTTAAAAAGACATATTTTGTTATGTATTTTTATATACATATTTTTATGTTGGGATATGTTCTTATATATCCGTATTGGGGTACATTTTATGTCCAAGTGATGAGATACCATTTTCAATCTCATCAACTAATGTTATAAATTTTAATGTGACGCCGTTAGGCTGTCGAATTTTACCACGGGAACTTCTTAACCCAATTTCGATTTCATTTGGTTCAACTTGTAGTTATTGAATATGACATTCTATGATTATGTGTGAATGAATTATACTTGTTTTACACTTAATATTCACTTATATTGGGTGTATTTAAATTTGACACACATAATTATGAGATTTATTTATCCTTAATTTAAGGGTACCTTCTTTATAAGGGATTTAATCTCATTTTACAATTATATTGAGACTTCATTGTTGTTATGAACCAATTCACTATTATATACTTTATATACCTTCCTTTTGAATAATATATCATGAATAGTTTTATTCTCATGATATTATAAAGTTCTGATTAAATGTTATTCCTCAATTATTGTATTCAAGTGTCTCTCATTTTGTTAAAAACCCTTTAACTAAAATATCGTTTTAAATGTTTTAATCATTTTTTCTTATAAAAATTTCTCATTAATATCCATGTTTTAAAAATTGTTTTAAGGATTTATTTTTATGGATATTAATGGTTTAAAATGTTAAAATATTCAATGTGGCGTGGGAAACTTTGATTCAAAAAGCTCTTTATTAAATGTTTTAAATTGGTTTGAAAATGGTCTTTAGAATGGATTTATTATATTAATATCTTAAAATGTTATATTATTATTGAAATTTGGGAATGTTATCTTGACTTTATGCTTATGTTATGAGTTATGATTATGTTATGGTTCTTGGGAATTGTTTATGAATACGGGTGGTTCTGTGAAAAACTAAGGGCGGGTGAGCCCGATATAGCTCTCTAATGCATTGGGTAACATGATGGGGTTAAACGTTAAGGTTTCTCCGAAGATATTTAGGGAATATACTATGATGGGTATTCAAACGTAACCATTAGGTTTAGTACCTACGTAAGTATGTTATGAATGCCTCAAGTTACCTTTATTACTTATGGTTTCTATTTAGTTATGCATAAATTTTATGATTTAATGATTTATGTTAAATTGATTATGTTTTATGAGTAAAGTATGATTTCATTGATTCTTATGTATACATGGACTGATGTTTTCTTTCCTTGCTGTTATAACCCTTACTGAGATTTTTATGCTCATCCTAGGTTTTTGAAATTTTTTCACAGGACATTAAATAGTAGTGTTATGATAGTTCGTTGAACCATGTCATAATATTCATCCTGGTTATTGATGGAATACAAAAATAGATGATTACACCGATTATTTTCCGAAAAATTAATTGTTTAAGAGTAATATAAATTTTATTTATTGTAGTTTATTTTCTTATTAAAATTTTTCACCTCTCCTTTCCATAGTCAATAGAATAAAATATATTGGAGATTATTTTGTTAATGTAGCATTATAGTTCACTCATGGGGTACTCCAACTCAAACTGTTAAAACCATAAACAATTTTAAGAATTTATAATTTGGTATATTTATTCAATGGATTAAAATTAAGTGGTAGAAAATTATGTGGATGTTGGTTTTTTGATTTTATAGTTTTAAATATAAATATTATTTAAAGAGGGAAATGTTTGTGTTTATAAATTCTATGATTTTATTATTACATGATTAAATGAGGAGTGATAAAAAAAATATATTGCTTTAAAGAATTCCAAATATATATTATCATATTTTTTTGGAGGAATCATTAAATGGTGAAGATTAAAAAATAATTCATTATATAAAGATGGTCATAAATTTTTGCATAGTGATTTTATATGTTTTCATTTATTATTTGATTTTAAATAGTTTATTTTCATATTATGATATCATAATTAAAAGTATGATAATTTTATTGGTTGATAGAAATTGTTAGTTTAATGAATATTATAATTTTATAGAACAAAATGAATAACATAAGGCAATTATCTATTTATAGTATATTTTCATATTTTTTTAATAGTAGAATATCATTGTAGTTTTTTCTATTGAGGATTTAAATTCATTGTGTGTGGAAATTGATGTTCCCCATGATTTTATTACACCATAATAAATGGGTGGGGGTAATATGTGGTGGATCCAATTATAATTTCATATTTAGAAATAAACTAATTTTTTTTAATTAGGACCAGAACCACTAAAATTATATCTCTGAGCTTAACCTTATATAACAAGATATTAATATAGCATAACGAAAGAAACTTTTTAAATGTTGATTAAAGTGTGGGAACATATCTCTTTTTTTGATATGTGATTCATCCTATGTCATATATTTCCAACAATAATCAAAATTGGTAACAAATTTTCTCCTTTTGAACCCATATTGCATCCCACATATACATAAAATTAAACTACGATTCCAAGTATCACACTAGGATCACTCCCTCTCACTATTAATTATAATAAATTTTAAATAGTTTTAGAGATATCACTTATGGATCCAGGTTACATTGAAAACTATTGATCATGATCATACTAATTGAATAATAAATATTTTCATTAAAAAATATTACTTTTATAGATATTTTATATTAAGAAATTCATGGATGTTTTATGTTTTCTCAATAGCTAAGATATCCCAATTTTATTCTCTCTCAGAATTGAATCTCTAATACAATAGTTTTATAGGAATTATTGATATTTTATTTTCATTAATCATTTATAAATACCCAATGAATCTCTACATATTCATTTTATAATATTATATTCATATAATTATGTGATTATTATTTTTTTATTCAAAAATTGATAAACTCCATCATTTTCAGTATCCATATTTCTTAGTCAATTGATCGAGATAAATCCTATATTGAATGAAATAATTAAATACAAATAGTTAAATTTTAAATTACAATGAATATCAACATATGATAATACCTAAAATATAGAGATAAATCGCAATTAGGGTCATAACACAAAATATGTTTCATGATATTTTAATTAAAGAACATCGTATCATCATCAATTTTGGTAAGAATATCTTGTATTACTATATAGGGATATTGTATTCAATAAGACCTAGCATCCTAAATTCAATTCATTTTTCATTTTTAGGTAACAACATTAAATGATTGTTGTGATTTAGTAGTTATCCAAAATCCTAGTCTATTCATATTATATTTAAGTAAATGACTCTTATGTTCCTCAAGGAGAGTCTCAATAATTATAAATTATAAGAAAATATTTATTTCAGTAAGAGTAAATAAAAATTTAGGTATACCAATGAATATTAAAAACCATAATGACTAATAAAAACATAAGTGGTATCCATCCATTCTAAAACTTTCATTTTATTGATGGCCCATATAGAATGTTGGTGACTCTTATAGAAATTCTAATAACTCTTATATAGAATCTAATGAATCTTGACGTTTTCATCCTGAATCTTTTGTATATTAATTATGCCTCTTGTAAAATCTCGAAAACTCTTATTTTATTTTAATTTGTCTGTATATTCTCTATTATAGAACTATAATTACTCTTAAGATACTCCTCCGAACCACTCTATTGCACCATTTATTTAATTAACACAAAACTCATCTTAAGTGTTGTATTTGGTTATTTGGTAGATTATTAACACTTTTATTATATCATGAAATTTTTAGTAACTTATCAACATTTAATTTTAAATATTATATCTTTACCTTCATGATAAAAATATATATTCAAAGAAGACTAACTACTATATATTTTACATCAATTATTCTTAAGTTCCTTAAATTATATTGTATCATATACCAACTGACACATCCATCACCACGAAAGAATGACCATTAGATATTGAATTATTTTCTTTAAAATCTTCATCAAAATCATCATCTATAAATCCCATCAAAAATAATTAAATTTTTTTGGTATAGAGGACCACAATATAGCATATCTTTGATATATCATAGAATTGTTTTTTCTACCAACATATGATACTCCTTATAATCACTCTAAATTCATTCACAAATAGTTACATAATTAGTAATATATTTGTATGTTTTTGTCTATAAAGATGGATTCTAATAATTCAATTGAATTCATTTTGACTGAAATTACTTTAAGCTTAATATTTTATTAATATAGATACAATTGATATTGGTGTTGTCATTTATTTGGAACCCTACATGCAGTTTTTTTAATAATTTTTTGGGACTGTTCTCTAGGGATATAAATATATAATCATATTTTTGATCTTAATGTAATCAAGGAAAATATTTTATCTCACCCACCTTTGACATATCAATGTTCATATTGATTTGATTTGAAAACTCTTTACATGGATATTCTTTATCATTATAAAATGTTGTGTTGTCTATATAAACTATGACGATTAATGTATATGTGGACATCCATTATACACAAAGCTTATTGAAAAATTTCCTTTACTAAAATTCATTTATTTCTTGAAACCATAAATTTTTGAGTAAAATGATTTTGGAGACTATTTTAAACCATACAATTTCTTCTCGATCCCCCAATATGTGATTCAATAATTGTTTAAAATGATTCTTTTAGGCCATTATATGAAAATTTCTTCTTCTAGGTCTATATTAATGATGGAAGAATTAAAATCCATCTAATAATCCTTATAGTGTTTTTGAACTAATACTGTACGAATCATTTTAATAGAATATATTCATTATATAGATAAAAATACTCCACAAAACATATTTCTTCTATTTTTTAATAACCATTGAAAACTAATATGGAATTATTTCATGAAATGAAAACATTCTCAATTAATTTTTTCCTGAACATCCACTTGGAACCTAAAATAATTTTCCTCTCAAGTATAGGTACAATATCCTAAGATGAATTCTTATCAATATATCCTAGTTATTTATTCACAACACTAATTAATTTCACATTATCAAATTATTTTTCTATAGTTTTTGGTTTATCATAGGAAATGAGAGTAGCTGGATCTTTTATTATGAATATCCTTCTTGTCATCACTAGATCCTCTTAGTTGACATTAAAATTTATAGAATCATTATTATACTTCAATATTTGTCATTTATTTCTCTCGTTTACATACCATTTATCACTATATATTTTAGAATAAGTATTGATAAAAATGGTATTTTTCTTAGATTATTTTTCATTGTGATGTAATAAATTTTTAATTTTATCTAGTCTATGTTTTTGAGATATCTTTTTCCAACATATGTACCCTATTTTAAATGATATGTATTCAATGAAGATACCTTATTTAGTTTCCTACTTATCCATTCACATATTAATTTTTGTGGTCTTCATATAACAAACCTGAAAAAGACATTAATGTAGATTATTTTTGGATTCATATTGTTTCAAACTTAATATGATGTCATGTGGGATGTAGTTTTCAAAATATACCAGTTTTATATGTATAAAAATAATATGAATCTTCTCCCTAGAAAATTTTAAGATGTTTTCCCAACTAATAGGGTTCTTCCCTTTTTAAATTAAATCTAATTCGTTATTAATGGAACGACCTTATTATAGGTAGTATGTGTTGAATTGTATTGATACTCAACTCCATCTCTAAAAAGATAGTGTTTAAATGTACCGCAGATGAAATCTTTTTAAATATATATATTAAAATATTGATTAATACTCTCATATCTTTCCCAAAAAATCTTTTTAATATTTTAGAACCTAAAGAACTTTTGACATGTTCTTGATAAATTTTAATGTGGTAATCTATGTTTATTCCTAAAATAATGCAATGAAATAGATATCTCTTATGATAAATTATTATATCATTGGGAAAAAAAGTAAATATGAATAATAATATGTGCCTTAGTGGAATGGATATTTAATCCATAGTGAGTACCTTACACCATTTTCCTCTATTTAATATTTCAAAACATTACTGTTTTAACATTTGTACATAGATATAACTCTAAAAATATACTAACTTATACTTTTAATCAAACATATATGTCCAAGAAGATTATAATGAATTATAATGGGTTACCATGAACTGGAACTCTAATCAGTTCACCAAAAGTACCAAATCACATTATTGATCACCATGGGTTAGTGTAAAGAAAAATGTTTTATAAAAATACACAATTTCATTATTATTTTCCCCCATGAATATATATAATCACATCATTAATTACTCGCATAAATCCAACATGAATGATCTATATAATTGATTTCCAATAATATAAAAACGTCCATAATAATAAAAATGAATAATCATAATATTTCGTGAGTAAAAACAAAATACAAATAATAAGTATTTCCATTATATAAAATTAAAAATATAGAAATAAATATTACCATATATTAAAAATTGATCAAAAATTGGAATCCAGTTTGATAAGGATAGAATATAACATTTCAAATGTATAAATTTAAACCAAACCTTATTAATATTAATTTATTTATACACGATTCACAGTCATTCCTAACATTCCAATTCATTTCTCATTAGACTGACCCGAGAATCAATTAAGGAATAGATTATGACTAGATATTCTAAATGAATACATAATAGCTACATACTCTAAATGTTGTATAAAGGGTGTGTGATAAACTAAGCTTGGTTTGATCTCGTGAAGGATTTTATTGCCTTATATTAAAATATAATTTTATTTAAATTATTTTGAAAATAAAACAATAAAAAAATTTCACTTATAATAGAAGTAGAACAAATATCAATAAAAAATTCAGTTCATAGGACAACTCATATTTAGAAAAAAAAATAGAACCAGTCATTTTATAATTACCCTTTATAAATATAAAATCGCAATTTTCATGGTTTTTTAAAAAACAGAACATTTCCATATCGTAAAAACATATATAAAAATCATTTTTAATTACATTAAAAGTATAGATTTAAAAATCAACATTTAAAAAAAATTATATCATTAGGAAAAAGAAAATTAATAATGACATAATACAATTTGTGTACATATTATAAATCGAATGAATTAATAAAAGAAATCAATTATAGATTCGTTCCACACATCAGTGTCAAAGAATGTGATGTAATCAACAATTATTTATCCTTTTGTTAATGTAATTAATAAAATTTGGAGTCATGGGTAACTCACTAGATTCTATGGTTAGATGGTCCTAGAAAACACTATAGCATAATACCAATTGATTACCTATGTTTCATCCCATACTAAATCAAAATCCACCATATTCCCCAATATAAGCATCTTTAGTGGACTCCCCTAGTTAGGGAGTAGCACTAGATTTAGATATAGTATTCAATGTTATATAATTGTAGTGCCACATAAATATGGACCTACCTCATAGATTATGGGGATCCCATGAATGATATCGACATCAGGTGATTGGTTTATATGTAAATTAATCAATGGTAAATGTATAAACATTAATATAATTTCAACTACAAAACCCTTCTATAAAACATCGCATTTAATATAATATGTATAATAATAATAATTAAAACCTCATTGGGGTCATAACCCATATTATGTATAACAAAAATAAGGTTCTTAAGAGGGTTATATGCACCTAGAATTTTTTTAAGTGTTAAAAATGGGCCCTTAAAAATGATGACTCAAAATACCATGTTTTTTACACCACATGAAATCCATTTAATAAAATATTTTTACTTATTATTCATGTTAATCTACTGTCGATTTAATTTAACGATTTGTTTCCATTTTCCATTAAAACTATTGAAAAATATACAAAACACCCAAGAAACGTATTATGGGTTGGTGTATAATATTATTAATAAATCCGGTTGTCGATTTATTATTGTTAGATTTATACATATTATTTTTTAGACTAAGTGCAAAGATGGAATAAAATTCTAAGGAATTTTTTGCATTGAATAAATGTTTGAAATATCATAAATATATTAAATTGAAATTTTGTGTGAGTTTAATGAAAAGATTGAATAACTCCGGATTGGGGGGCCATATCTAAAACCACTAGTTATCATTTTTTTCAGAACATAGGTTTTATCTGAGGCATTCCATAATCATTGTCCTGTGGGTTTTTTTAAAATTTTCCGTAAACCTGGAATTAGTAAAATAAATAAATTAAAGAATTTATTTTAGTATTATTCAATGTCATGACTTTCCATATCATTAAATATACATCTATGTATTTTTTTCTCTAAGGGTTGGATACTAAACCCTATATACTTGGATCCATTATCGGAGATACATCACTGTGAATAGTGAAGGATAAAGACTGGATTGGGGATAAATGTTCAATCGTGTTTGTGGATGCCATCAACAATGGAAAGTAAATTTTTCCTCAATATTTCAACAAAACATCTAGTAGGGTGTTTTTTATGATTTCCACCCCATTTCATAATCCCTAAAATACAAGAATCGATTCCATATAAATAATAGATACATAAATTGTGGATAGAATAATGTTGATGGAATTGTTTTATGTTCATTTTAATTTTTCTCTTTTAGATCTTTTTCTTCTACGAAAATGAATAGATGTTGAATTAAAAAAAGGAAAGGGATCATTCCTCAGATATTATTTTTTGTAGTTTTTTTCCCCCATTCATCGCATGTTCATTAAGGGAGTTTCCTTTTGTCCCATGGTTTAATGAATACTCTGTATTTGATCATTACCTGGCCATTCAATGGTGCAATAGATCAATATCATGGGTGTGGATCTTGATCGATGGATAGATTGAGGTGCGATAATGGTGGTGGATGATGAAAGGTGTATTTGAATGGATTTTAGGTATCCATTCAATCAGTTTTCGAAAAGGTGAATACAGTGGCATGAAAAGGCTATTTCAATGAAAATTCGAGACTAGATTTCCATTTATCAATGTTGGTAAGGACTGGCTAAACCCATTTCTATAGTTTTCTCTAGGGAGTTGGCTCTAGATAAGTATTGTACCGTGATGGAGAGACCTCAATGAAAATGTAAAATCTTGAGCAACACAGTGTGAATTTCAGGATTACACAATGTTTGGGGCCCCTAACTATAACACTAGGGTTTCAACTAGAGTTATGTATCACACTCCATGGGACTAGTTCACAGGACATATGACCACTCTAAAAGACACATCATGTACCTTACAGGGTATTCAGACACATGAATAACTACACGAATAGTGTCACGATGTATATTCAAACACAGACACGCCCACCTATACACGGTTTGGTACACAGAGAATTTCATTATAGTAATATGGCCGGACAGAATGGGAAGGGTCTCATGTGTCTCTACAGAACATTTTATTCTTCTATAATCCATGTAGGTTGATAATTACGTGTCATTTGGGGAACTACCACATTGGAAGACTTGGGTATAAATGTAGACAATGTGTACCTATGGTGCATGTCATGTACCACATTTAACAGTTATTATATCTATTTATTTATTTATTTTTGAAACTTATTAGTTGAATTTGATCTCTTAGACCATTTCATTGAGGGTACAATGTAACATTACATCCACATCACATGATTGTAACCCCCTTTAGTGTCCTTGTCTCAAATAGAGTTGTGGTGTACCTCTATGAAATTGTATTGATTTCCTCTATCATCTTTTTTCTCTAGGTGGAGTTTATGGAATCATTATGACCTCCAAGATAAGGTAATTGATCCTTCATCGATAAGTATATATCGGTTGGGTTAGTGGTATCATTATTATATGACCCCATACCTAGCGTGTTGATCCAGATTTGATTTCTGGTTCCCCTAGTGGTTTGTGGTGTGGCCCCTATCTGAGTATGAGGGACTTTATATACAAGTGATATTTTGTTGGGTAGATCTCAATTATCTAGAACTCTTTATCTAGTTCCTCTAATAATGTAGGGATCATTGAGTGATTTCTCTCAATGCGAGTGTTGGATCGACTAGAATCATGCAGGTGGTAGTTGGTTAAGATGGCCAAATGGAATGGTGTCTTTTTTAAGAAAATATGGTAGTTTATATTATACATTGATTGATATATATTTTATTAAGATTATTATACAAAATAATTCATGTATATTGTTTCTTTGTGTCGTATTGGTTATTCTTATACTCATCCATACATGGGATTTCTGTACATAGGTCATTTCTTAAGCAGATGTTGACCCACTAGACATTGTCCGAAGAGGATAAAAAGTAGGTGGTGTGTAGATAGAGATTTTCAGACCAATATGGTTAATGGTATTATGTATTTGTATTTAGACCCTTACAATGATGCAGTTTGGCTCGTTACATATTTTTTGGGATTCTTCTTTGCCTATTTTTATGCTTTTAATATATTATTATTTAAAACAATTATGGGATCTTAGATGTACACATGAATTGTTTTCAATTTTTATACATTTTACCATGGGGTTGGATTGGTGATGTGTGCGTACATGTACATTAGTATAATGACAGCTATTTATTACATATGTCTACTTGTTGCTATTTGCATGCCTAGGCCTATTAGAGGTGGGTTAATGGTAATCTGGAGTTATTCCTCAGCGGGTCGGGTCATGATAGAGTTGTATCAAATGAGGCCAGTTCTACATTAGCATTAGAGTAAATAATTTTGTTATAGGGAAATAATTTTTATGTGTGTTGATTTTGGATCTAGGTCCAATGGAACTAGTGTTGGTGTGATAACCAACATATCCATACACTAGGAATTTGATCCCATTCCTTTCATCTCATAACACGTAAAACATGGTTGTAGGAAAAAAAGATTGCTATAAAAATCAAATATTAAAGTGCTGTTTTTTCCATGTCCTAGTTGAGTACTCTCCCTAGATATAGACTTTTGGTCAATGTTCATCTTGTTTTATATCAATTTTCCTCCACACAAATAACATACCATGATTCCAATTCATGATCAAAAAGATTATCTTCCTAGTGATGATGATTTGGTATAGGGAATGATACTAGAGATACCCCATCTGGGTGATTTTCTAGATATTGTACAACCCATTGAGCTTCAGATAGCGATGCTAGTACCAACTAAGAATTTATGCAGGTTGAGTGTGTTGCATGAGTTTTAGAGGTAGTGACCTTCTATGTTTTGGGGTGAGATGTATAACTAGGTGGCTATAGAATTTCTTGAAGAAGTCACTCAAATTTTCCTCATTGAGAGGACAACTATAGATAAAATTTAGGTCCTTATAATGAGTATTCTTTAGGGATTCTATTGGTGATGGTGGATGTTAGTGACTCACTAACACGACAATAAAAGTCTCTCCTGGATAGACATTAATCGTATATTCAAGGATCAGTTCATTCCATTATCATTTAAATTAGAATGAATATAGGATTTTATGAATCCATATTAGGGAAATTTTTCCCTGAGAGTGTACTATTTGAGGTTTACGCATTTCTCGAATTAATCCAGGGATATAATGATATATCAGTTATACAGTCATCATAACCTTTAGTAAGGATTACGCCATGAGACCATGGATATTGTACTATCCCTTAAAAATCCCACGTTTTCAGTTGTGCTTGAGAGAGCCTTACTGGTGGGTATATTTATGGAATAGAATGAAACTATAGTGGGAGCTAGTAATGGGATCTTAGTATTGTCAAGGAAATATTTCTTCGGATATTCCGGCAAGTCATATAGATGATTGTTAGACGGTCTACTAACCACCAAGAAGAGAAATAGGTAGATTCATTGTGATTTTTAAGGAAGTGGATTTGGAAGAAGAATAGATAGTGAATTTGGAGGTTTTCATAGGTTTGACCTATTTCCACCACCACCCCAATTAGTACATGCCTGGATCGTAGAGCTAGTGGAAAGGGAAGAATCTATTTGTCGGCTATAGAGTCAAATAACCCCATGGATACATAGATGATACTAGTTATGATCTATGAATTTTATAATTTAGATTTAGTATTAAAGGACCTAGGTTTGCGCCATTCCTTCCTTTCCAATTTTTTGTTTGAGAGTTCCATATTCTCATTGAACCATTGGCTCGACCCTTGTGGTTGGAGACTATAACTTGGGATTTATCAGTAATTGTTCACTTGTGCCAACAGTGTGATCTGATGCATAGAGTTAGTAGTTTGTTTTATGATTTCATTATAATAGAAATGTGGCCATATGAATTCATCATAGGTATAGATTGTCTATATATAGTTCATGCACTGATTAGATATTTTAGGTGGGTGGTGTGGTGTATCTATAGTAAAAGAATAAAGATTTATTTTATTGGAGAAAAGGAAGCCATAATAGCATATGAATTCTCATGCATATGATACTGTAAAAGATTACACATAGGTTGGCTAGAAATACTCTTGGATTAGTATTGTTTTGACTATTAGGTTCCAATAGTGGTGGCGAAGGATGAGAACGAATTTCCTGAGGACCCACTGCGTTTAATATTCCCTCCATGAGCTATAATAGTATCTAGTCTATTCTAGGGATGAAAATGACATATAAAGCATCATATCGGATTGATCCATTAGTGTTTTAAGATACGAGGGTGTAGTTGGAGGATTTGTAGGAGAAGGGATTTGTGATTCCTAGTGTTTCCCACTGTGAATCCCAAAAAAATTTCCATGTGATGGAAGAATGAAGTTAAAGGTTTTTTGTTTATTACATGTTCTTGTATAAGGTTAATAGGAATAATAATTTTCCTCTATTGTAAATCAATGACTTCTTTTATAAGTTGGGAGGGGAGCGGTGGTTCTTGATGATTGACCTCAGATCAGTCTATCACCAAAAGAAAGTATGAGATGAAGATATACAAAATTTAGAATTTAGATTTCTCTATGTTCATTGTGATTACATTGTGATGTTTTTCATCATGATAAATTCCCCATCAGTGTTCATGGGACTCATGAATTGAATATTCTATCCTATTAAAGATCGATTCATGGTAGCCTTCATCAATCAAATCTAAGTATATTCGACATCTAAGGAAGAGCACCCGATATAGTTGAGGATGTTTCTAGACATAATAATTGATCAATAGATTTATAATAATCCCTCTATGTACTATATTACAATTTGAGAGTACCATATTCTAGGAAAAACCATATCAATATATGGAGTAGATGAGGACCCAGATATGGTTGTGGTAATTACTTCTTAGGATCCACCCTTGTGTGTTACCAAAGTTGAGTGTTTTCATGGGTTGGAAGTTTATTGTTGTAGGTTTGTACACGATTTATCTAGATTGGTAGTACACATGAAATATTTAACCTAGATAGAGGTAGTATTTCATGTGGATGGAAATTTTCTAGTTGTGTTCTCATATACAGAGTCATAGGTTGATACAGGCTCCCATATTGATATTTCTAGAGGATGGAGTCAAGTACATAGTGTTATATTATGCCTCATGGAATGGTCTTGGTTGTGTTATGATTTAAAGGAAGGAAGTTATCTCTTATGGTTCACATCATTTTATACAACACAAACAGAACTACCTTAACCATGGTCTTTAGTTTGTAGTTTTAATCTCTACGCTAATGTAGTGGCGACCCTACATGATGGGTTAGTGTTTTATCATTTATATTGATGAAAAGTCTTTAAAGTATATCTTCTCATATTCGGATCCTAATACGAGGTATAGGTGATGTAGGGATTTCCTCTTGGAATTTTCCTTTGAGAGTGGTAATATTATAGGTAAGGGGGATATGTTGAAAGAAAATCTCATTTAGATTTATGGTTCTAAGTTTCTTTCAGTGGTATAGAGAAGTTATCTTCATTGTATTTATCCTTATAGGATAAGGATAATTATTCAAAACTTCAATTGATGGTTGTTACCACATTAATTTCACAGTGTGTCAGGGATGTTCAACATGGAGATACCGACTGTAAGACCCAACATACTATGATATCCATTAGACATTCTAATAATAAATATTATGAAGAGCGGATCTTGATAGAGAAAATATTTTAAATTAATTTATATTGAATATCATTGTTTTAAACCCAAAAAACTGTTCCTTTAAGATGAATTGTTTCATTTTTATGATATTGGTGTTATTTTGAGCTGAATAGTAAAAATGGGCCATTTTGGATTTTTATCAGTTTTAATTTATTTCTGTAGTTTGGCAATAACATTATTTGCACTAATCCAAATTGCAAAATTATTTCTTTTCCCGATTATGAACGTACAGTGCCTCATTTTCTATTTTTAGACTAAAAGTTGAGTCATCCATATAGAGGCTCCCAAGAATCACACAAGATGGATCATTAAACTGTTTTAAGTTCTTCCTAGTTTTGGTGTGGGATCCATAACACATACATGGTGGGCCCAAATGTTGTGAAATTCTATGGGTGGATGCGCAATGAGTTTTGGAGCATCTTTTATGAAGTAAGGACGGTGTTAATTGGCCGTTTATGGGGTCATTAAATCACCATAATCGGAAGTTTTGCGTTTTGGATAGTCTGAACAGACGGAATAAATACTCAGAGTAAAACGGTCAAAACTCTCCAAATACATGTCCACATCCGCTGGGATTTTGTGGGGACACAGAAAAGGGAACTATTAACAAGATTCAAGAAGGGATCAATGCGTGAAGATGTAATTTAATGAGGATAAAACATGTCAACATCCTGGGGAAAAATTCTAGCTATAAAAGGAGGAAAGCTCCACCCTCTCAAATCATCCCATTCTCCAACCCATTCCTTCCGGGACACCTATAAAGAGAACTTTTCATCTTACTCTTTTATTTCTTTTCTTTATCATAGTTTTGTAATTCATTCTTCTTCACAATTTTTCTCGATTACCCTTACCATGGTGGGGTAAACTTTTGGAGTGATTGGGGAAGACTTGGTTTTCTACATTGTAATGCCTGATTTCTTGGACGTAGTTGAACTAAGTTTTTTCTTCTTAAAAGTTTTTTTCAATTTAATATAGTGTATTTTATTATCATGTGCTGTTGTTCTTGAATATTTATTCCGTTATTTATTTTTTCCTTGTTAAAATAATCATAATCTCCCTCACTAATTTCAGGTTCATATACGATGGAATAAACCAGAGATTAGTGGTAAAATACCCGACGATTGTCAGTACGTGTAAAAGGTGTAGTGAATGTTCTTGATTGTCTGGGATAAAAAAACCTGATCGAGTATTTTCCATTTCAATTAAGTATATTCAATACAACTATTTTACACATAGAAGGAGAGTTGGCCAAAATGAGATTTTGGAAAGGTTTTCTCTGATAATCATAATTTCACAAATTAAGTGAGAGGAAACGATTGTGGAAAATCACTTTAATCAACAATGAAGAAGTGGATTTAATTAAATTGAACAAGGATATCATTACAATTAGGAAACCAACCCCGACCTAATCCCCTTTTTTAATATCATAGTTTTTTTCAATCAATTTCATTTCAAATTTCATTTCAAAAAACACAACATTTTTATCCTCATTTTAAAGTGACAACCCGTTTTGTGTGCACTTATCTTCGAGAGACATCCTAGGTCAACCACATTACTACATTTTAACTTATGAAATAATTGTTTTTACACAACCTACGACACGTGTGCGTCATATCTTGATGTTGTTTTCAAAGGTCATATTATTGTATTCTTGATATTTCTAGAGGAGGTGATGTACGAGTAACATCCATCCACTTTGGTGGTTCATAATGCTGTAGAAAGGTTGTACTGGGACCTCTGATTCTAGTTTATTTGGATAGTATTGATATTTATATTTTCATTGTTTGTCTTCTGATACCTCAATTGTCTAAATTTGATAGTTTAGAATCAGGTTCCAACTAGTTTGACTAAACCCCTTATGGTTCCATTCTGGAAGTGAGATGGGAAATGCAATGACTAAATGATGCGATTACCACAAAATTATAGGGATAAAAATTCCTTATAGATGATCATAGACTGGCTTACTACATCGACCTAATTCCATCCTAGGTTGGATTATAGTTCTCTAGAGATCACAGGACGCATCTACACATAAGAAATAATATTACTCCATGGATACCCATTCATGATTGTCATTGACCATGCCACTCACTTTACATATCGATTATGTATGGGATTAAATAATGATTTTGGGACTCAATGCCGCCTGAGAACAACATTTAACCCCAAAAATAATTGTCAGAAAGTTCTTACCATACATGTTTTGGAGGACATGATGCAGGCATGCATGTTGGAATTTTTCTATAATTGGTAGGATCACATAACCATGGTGGAGTTTACATTCAACAACATCTACCATTACACTACAATTCTAGGATTTTCAAGGGAGATGCTATAGGTTACCACTTTGTTGGACTTATCATATAGAGTTAGCACCCAATGGTCTAGAGTTAGTGTAGGATATAATAGAGAAGGTGCAAATAATATTAGAGAATAAGCGGAGTACATAGAGCCATCATAAATCTTATGTAGATCGATGAAGGAGACCATTGATGTTTGAGAAGGGAGACCATGTGTTCCTGAGGTTCTAGATCAATGTGTATTGAGGTTATTTGGCCATGGTAGAAAGTTATATCTGATATTCATTGGTCCCTTATATATATTTCATAGATTTGGTGAGGTGGAATACTAAATACCTCTAACGACACAGTTGTACTGGGTACACGACGTCTTCTATGAGTCAAAGAAGAAGAGTTAAGTGCGTGATGCATCACACATTATCAACTAGGTCGAGCGGAACATAGGGTATGGAACAAACTTGTTAGAGTATCCAGTGGAGGCTAAGTATTGGCATGATAGAATTCATTATGGGAAATTGATTTCCCTTGTTCATGTTCGGTGGAATCATTAGAATTATCAAGAGAGAAACTAGGAGTGGGAGACCCAGATTTGAGCCCAATACAATCATTTTGTATGTACATTTTTTACTATTTGAGAAAAAATATATATGGTGTGGAGAATATAATGAATTTTAATCTTGTACTATTATTTTTAGATATAATGAGGAATATTTTTTAGACCACCTGTGGGTACAATATGCAATTCTGAGGCCAGATGTTCTTATATTTAATTTTTCAAAATTTAGTAAATTTATTAAATAGAACACATGAATATTTTCTCTAATGTTGTCAAAACCCCAAAAATGGGGGACTAGATCAGAAGTTCAAAGGCAGTGATGAGTTCAAAATAAAACTTTTAACTAAGGCTCTATATAAACATTATTTATGTGAGCCAATTTTCAAATAGTCATCATGTGTGAAAAATTAGTGAAATAAGTTAATTAAAGAATTTATTTTATTTTTATTTGACATAGAAACATTCTTCCTGTATAAATATTTGGATATGGATTTTGTCTCAGGATTTTCCACTCAACCCTGGTGGCTAAGGAACCATTAGAAGAGACTGTTCACTATGAACGACAGTTTATCATGACCAGATCAACATTTGTTTCACCAATAATGTTTATGCATCTAATTAATGAAAAAAATGCTCTTCCTTAACTATATTTCCAATAACTTAATTAGGTTTTTGTTTTTCCTATTTCTATTCCGTTTGTTAATCATGGATGAATACAAATCAATTCCATAAATATTAATGACATGATCATCATTAGTATAATTAAATTGATAGAATTTTTGGTTGTTCAACTCGATTTATCCCACTTCATTTATCTCCTAATATGAAAAATAATAGAGGATTAATGAAAAATGTCTATGGTTTATTCCCCAATTCTGTTTGTTTATCATTTTCTTTCCCCATTCATAGCACATTCATCAAAAGAATTTTCTTTGGAAATGTGGTACGATGTATACCTAGTTTATAATCATTGTGAGACCATTATTAAATGAATTGGATGAATACCACATGTATCGTTTGTGATTTAAGGTGTGATTGAGGTATGACAACATCTGTGGAAACTCGAAGGTAAATCGAAATGGAATTTTGGTACACATTCAACTGAGATTCAACAAGGTGAATACAATGTCTCGATGAGGATATTTATTAGTGAATTCGACTTTGGATATCAATCAAAAGATATTAGAAGGAACTAACCGAATACTGATAAATAGTCTCGAAAAATGGAGATAGATTTGGAGATGTTTAGATTGGTGCAGAAGCTGTCCAAAAGAATTTGATAAATCCCATGCAATGTGGCATATACCCCCTCATTATGGTGCATGGGTTCTACACAGAGTTATGTATCACACACTATTTGACATTGTCATATGTTTTTGGACCCCTTTGTGAGGCTCGGTGTATACCTCGATGGGTACATGGACATATGTATGAGTACACCGCAAGTGGCAGATTGTGTAATCAGAAATATAAATTGAGACTTTTACATGGGTTGGTACACAGGTAGGCAATGTATAAGGATGGGTCCAATATACATGGGTTGGGTGTCATGTCTCTCTATTTTCCATGTATTTTGAGACTTACATGTCATGTGAATATTTACTACATCAAAAAACATGGGGATAGTTGGACACACCATGTACCCCAGGTGTATGATGTGTACCCACTCCAAGAATATTTATCGATATTCATTTTCTTAGATTGGATCAATCATTGTTGATTGTTCTCTCTTGTTCAATTACATCGAGGTTATTGTGTGGAATTATATCCATATCATAGGATTGTGATCCCCTTTTAAGGTTGACTTGCAGATAGAGTTAGGGTGTCCCGCAATGAGACTAGAGTGTATTACAATATAATCATTATTCCTTATGTGGGGTTTTTAGAATCATAGTTACCTACTTATGCAGTGTGTTGATCCTCTATCTTTCAATCCATTTAAGTAGCATTTTTTGATTCATTGGGATACGATCCCTACATAGTGAGTTGAGCTATTTTTGGTTTGTGGTGTCCCCCACTGATCCTAGAAATAAACCATGTATATGTATCATGGTCTTATTAGACTATTGAGCTTTCATGGGTGCGGCATAATTATCTAGACCTCTCCATTGAATGTTTGTGATGATATAATGTATCGTAGTGTGGGTTCCCCCCAAAAAAGAATTTCTTCGAGAATAAATCTTTTGATGGTAGTTGGTTATGACCTCCAAGTGGCGCGGTATCTTTCTTTAGTATATATGGGTGTTTATATTATACATTTATTGTTATATCCTATATATTAAATGACTATAATTTTCCCTTAGTGTTTATTTTTCTGGGTTTTCTACTAGAAGATGTTATACCCACTCAAGAAAGGGATTTGTGTGTAAGTGGCATGTCTTATATAGAAGATGACCGATTTGATGATGACGAAGGAGGAGAAGGATAGGGTGGATTGTAGCTGGGGCTTGTCAGACTAAGGTGTTAACTCATAGGTTTCATTTGATTTCATTTCTCTCCCATAGATCATGTAAGACTCTTTATTGTTTTTTGGGCTAGTATTTGACCTTATATTAGGATTTGAGTACTTTAATATCATACCCTATTATGGGATCATAGATATATTCATTGTTATTTATTCATTTTTTCTATATTGTATCATTATGTTGGCTTGGTAATGTGTGTTTGTATACTTACACTTGAGGATAATGCCTCAAATATGTTGGATATACCTACCCAACACTGGTCTCTATGAGAAGATCTATTACAAACAAGCTTGGGGTAATCATGGGTTAGACCTCAGTTTGTTAGTTCATGACAATATTATTTATTTTTCTAATACTTCATAGTAGATAACCAGACTCATCCCTATTAAAGAGATTATGAATCCAATAACTTAATATTATTATTACATTGATTATATTTTTCTTTTTTATATTTATAAAAATAGTAGGAAATTAAGTGGGCATTAATAGTTTGAAGTATATAGAGAAATATATAGAAAAATATTATAAATATACTGTTCGTAAGAAATAACATTGAACTAGGAGTTGGATACATGGTTTCTTTAATAATAAATTAATTTTTTTCTATTCATTATCGTAAAGGATACCCCATCGTACATGGAGAACTATTACTTATATTTAATGTGATGTTCAGATTTCTTAGGATTTGTCTTTGGGAAACCTATACAAACATACTCTAATGGTTAATAATGTTAAACACCCTACAATAGAAAACATAAAACCATCTAAGACAAGACACCATAGTTTTTGGCATCATCCCTTCAATACACTGAACATCATTTTATGAAGGGAATAACATATATGAGGGAGAGAATAGTGATTTATTAGAAAATAATATTATTTTGAGAGTCATAACAAGGAGTGGATAACGTTGATCCCACCAACAAATAACACTACTCTCTCCCACTGTACAGATAGAATCCAAACATTAATTATTTTAAGATGATAATATGAGGACACCGAGAAAATCTCCCCCAAAGACAAGCCTGAGTTCAATCACTCAATATCATGTTTGTAAAAGATCATGATGAAGATAATTTAAGAAAGATAGAGATAGAGAGAGAAAAAAACTAACAAAACTGATAAAAAGAGATAGATTTGTTTATTGAAACCATTTAAATTTAAATAAAAAGAATATATCACCTCTAAATTTTATGACATATTTTTTTAATAAATTTAATTTTAGACAAGTTGCATTACATATAACATTGAGTTTTAGCAAACCATAATATGTCATTAATACCATTATATGAACTCGAATAATATTAAAAAGCCATTGAACATGGAATAATGAAGACAAATAAACAAATTTAAAATATTAAATATAATTATTTTACATAAAGAAGTCATACTTATAAAAAGTACATACTTTCGGGTAAATTCAGTACATGTTTTGAAAAACACTGTTTTCAAAAAATGATTTTTTAAATAAAATAATGAAAATAAATTTTATAAATTTTATAAATTTAATTTTATTAAATAAACCATATTTTTTAAAAAACATGAAAAACTTATCTTATTGTTAATTTTTGGGATCTTTTGTAAAAGTGTAATTTTTAAATGAATAGAGCAACAAGTTATTTTTATTGGAAACTTAATTGTATTTAAATAATTTAATTGCTTTATTTTTTTGTTTTAAATTTGGTTTAAAAGTAGTATTAATCAATTATATATCAATTAATACAATTTATGTCACTGAAATTGTTGAGATATTTAAATTTTTATATATAAAAATGTTAATCTTTTGAACATTTTTTGTTTAGAAGCCCACCTTCTCTTCATTATTACAGGATTGATTTTAAATTAATATTTTCCAATTCGATGAGCTAAATTTTAACAAGGTTATCAATATTTTTATTTAGTAGACATTATGTTGGCTAATTACGTAAAATTAATTTTTGACCATAATTAATTGTAAAAAAAATAAAAAAATATTTACTGTGATTATGTTAAAAATGGTATATCATGTAGTTAAAATTAAAATTAATGGGAAAAATGATTAAAAACATTACAAAAATCCATTTTATGGAAATATTTCATCATCATCATATCTAATTCTTCATAGAGATCAATTTTGAAGCATTGGGTAAGCTAAAAAATGTGGGTGATCATTTTTCTCAAACAATAATAAGATTACCACCCCTTCTTCTATCCACTTCACACTTCAAAAACCCATTAGTTCAGCCAATTCCTCAAATAATTCTTCCTAAAATTCCTCATATCATCATATATTCATTATTAGGTTCATAAATCCAACCTAATAAGGTTTTTAGTGGAATCCAAATATGTTTTTCTCAAAATACCTTTTATTATTTTTAATAAAACCCATATTGAGGTTGAATGAGAACAGTTAGAAAACATAAAACAAACCAAATCAAATTACATTTTAAATATTACAAAATTCATAAAATGAAAGAAATCATGATTGAAAATCAAAAAATTTACCACATCCCATGATCTACCAGAACACCATTTATAAAAAATTTGAAATTCAAGGAAATAAAATGATGTCAATCTAGGAAATTGCCACTTACAGACTGCATCATGCCTTCACCAAGCAACTGACACTCCACCAATGTCAATGTCTCTAACAAAGTTGATTCCAGAAACCATCTACAAAATCAACCCTAAACAAATGAATCCAAAACTATTACCTCCATCGTATAAACATAACCACCATTTTCAATCAATTTCATCATACAATTGGAAACACCATATACAATTTTAGCCCAATCCTATAGGAATGAGGGATGACATATCAGGTTTCACCACAAAGACCATATGTGACTACGAAAAATCAAAATCCCAAATCCTATAAAATACCATCGAATAAGAATTTCCAAAAGAGGATCATTGGAGCGTGAAATTAGGGTAGGTTTTGGGAAGATAGATCCCTAGCATCAGGCCACAACATTTTAAGGACCAGCAACCCCTTCTAGAAAACCCCAACTTCAATCCTTCATCATTGAATTCAAGACCATAACCCTACTGAAACCTACATTGATTAAATATTAAAATAATGAAACCTGTCATTGTTGATAATGAATAACAACAGTAAATTATGGTAATTAACATGATTCTTCCACAAAAAAGGTTTGAAATCGTTATTTAGAGGATGAAAAAATCACAAAAAATAACACAACATTGAAATAGAAAGAATGAAACCATAAGGGAAAAATAACAAATGAAAAGATGTGGAGAAATGATAGAAGAACTGTTATTGGAGACATGAGATACATCAGAAAGGAGCTTCAAAAATGAGAATATAGGATGTGAGAGGATGAGGCAGTCACAAAAACTATAATAGAATGAAAATGATGAATAAATACAAAACACAAAATTTGGCCTTGAAATATAACAAAACATCATAGTATGCCACCATCAATATTCCCAAAACAGAAAAGAATCACTGAGTTAAAACAAGATAGGCCTTATTCATGATGATTAGAACAATAATATTGATGTTTGAAATAGATGAGGACCTTGAAGAAGCATCCAATATGAACAACACCAAACAAGATGATAAGGGAGAACAATGAAGATGGGAAAGGAGTCCAACACTCTCTAGGAGGAGAACATGGGGATGATATTGAGGGATAGAGTAAAACAATAGATAGATCCTCTTACCACAAGGGAATTTTGATAGGGAGGGATAGTGGTGCATGAAAGGAACCCTAAAATTAGATGAAGAATGAGAGACCCAGATAGTGGGGAGTCATAGGCCAACTAAGAGATCCTAAAGAGGTTACCCAGTGATGAGGTGACATTCTTCAAGACGAATTTAAAATTTATTTATTCATGCACCTCATTCAATAATATATAAACTAAGATGATATAACTTAATGTATATTCCATATATTTATCTTGTTATGTAATTTCATGTCCCCTAATAATATCCACCTTCACAGAATGGGTTAAGAAATCATTATTCTTGTGTTTGTTATACTACCACCTCCCAATCCAATGTCATTAATTTTCTATAAACACCTCTCAAATTTATATTTAATGATGGATTAAATTTTTATATATGTAATATTGTAATTTATTATAATTATATAATTATTATATTACATATAACTTTTTTACTTCCAATTTGTGAGAATACGATAGTGTCTCTCATGTGTACGACAAACTACAACCTTGTGAATTTATACGATTCATTTGCATGTTACATGGATGGTAATATAGATGGGTAAAATAAACATATTTTATATAAATGACATAAAAATTATTACATAATGTAAATATATTATTTAAAATTCATTATTTCAATCCTTTGTTGAAAATGGAAACTATGTTAATGTAAAAATATGACATACCTTATCCATGAATGTTTTATTTCATTTTAAACATTTATATTTTATAGATTCCTATAACAAAATATATATTGAAAAAAAATACTTCATTCATGGTTAATGGTAGGGATATGATCGAACATTGATAAAATAACGAGGTTCAAAAGAAAAAAATCAATAGTTAAATGAAAAACAAAGTATTTATTCCTTAAAATGTTACTTTACCTTAGCATTGTTTATAAAGGGGAAATGAGGACATAAGAAAATAAAATATGGTATGATATATGATAAAATGTTTCTTTAATAGTTTTCTAAAAACTGTATATTTATGATACATTATTATTTATTCATTAAGTTAAAAGTCGATATTTATGTTGAAGGATTTGTTTCTCAAATTTCCTTCTTTAGGACATAAGCTATGTTATATACCAATATTCTTTATTGAGTTGTATATATATCCTATTTTACATGTTATATGATTAATATAAATATTTTCAATATATTTTATTTCTTTTTTAATTTCATTCATCAATGGTGCTTATGATTCAAAAGATACTAAAGTGGAAAATATTTTTTATTATAATATCATCATTTATTAGGATTTTTTATGATTACGATTCCAAAGAGGAATCCTTATGATATATCTCTCATAAAAGTAATTTATTTTATTATATTTTGTTTATGTCATGAGATTACATGTTTTCCCATCATATTCCACTATTTATGTACTCTAAAAATTAGAATAATATTTTCAAGAAGAATACTCTTTATTTATCATTTCAGTTGAGAAACATTTTTCATCAAAAACTATATTTTATAAAAAGGGTTAATTTTTTTTGAAATGCACAAAATTATTTGGTAATGAGATGATTTCCCAGGTTTGAAATTTGACACTTTTTTAATGGAATGTTCATTTACATTAAAAACAAGTCCCATTTATATTTTATAAAAAATGTGAATAGAAAAATTATTTTATCATGAATGCCATAAAGAGATTTTAGTGTTATACTATCAAATGATTTCATCAAATATTAATCTATAGTTTTTCTCAGTTATATTTAAATGAAATTATATCCCCAATATTTTATTAACTAGAAACAAAAAAATATTTTCTATGAAATGATATTTTCCTCATGAAAGGTTCCATGTGATTCTTCGTTTGGAATAATTTTCCATCATAGGTCATCCTTTGATGATAATTATGAATTTCTAGGGATATGTAATATGGATACCATTATTATTATTTCTATGAATGGTTTATATTTAGGATTAAAAAATAACTATTAAAATTGAATTTTTTCAGGGGTTAGTATTTGATAAAATGATAAAAAAAATTATGATACATGTTTATTTTCAATAGTTAATGTCTTGATGAAATGATTATGAAACCTATTTCTTCCACTTTATAAATTTTTTTTTGATAACCATTTCATTTCATAGTATCTAATATGACGAAATTTTTATGATCTTGTGATAAAAATTATAATTTTCATTATGTGACGAGAAAGACCTATATCTCCCTCCAACGAATTGGGTGAAGCTTGATATCCAATTTAGTAAATAGGAATAGTATAGTTAGTGAACCATGTTTAGTATGAGACACTATCCACTATGATAGTCTAGGTAGTTAATGTTCACTACAAATATGATTTTGGTAGTGAACCCATTCCACTATGATAGTTATGGTAATATGTATTGGACTAATAAAGAAATTTTTTTATATTCCTTTTTGTATGCCACAAATCCAGGACTTATTCAAATGTTATGTTATCATTATTCTTGTCCACTGATTCCATTATGATTAAATATCATATGAAATATAATATTAATTTCATGACTCATGTTTGTGGTGTATTATATTAATATTATGTTTTTGAAATGGTATTCTCAGGTTCACACCCATTATGCTCTTCTTATATTGATAACTTATTTTTTTACCCTTACTAAGAACATGATATCATCCTTTTTTAAATTTATATTCAATAGGATACGATGAATGTTATTATGTCTCATATTTTTAAGTAGGTTTCTAGTTATAAAGAATATAATAGTAGATTACATAGAACACATGTATACCATTTTTTTAATTGTCTAATATTACAATGGCACTAGAACTGAATGACCCTGAGAAAAATAGTTATGTTATGTATTGAATATTCTTCTATTATGATTTATTATTTATATATAAGGAGTGTGTCCCTCTATATTTGGTTTTAGAGAAAATTTTTAGTTATTCTTTGGAAAATGATAAGATAAATATTTAGTGTTATAGCTAGGGATATTTAAATGTATATGTTTAGGGATATATCTTAGGAAAAGTCATGTGATGAGTGAATTTATAAGAAAATGTCATGGAAGTTTGATAAAGGATAATATGATCTATTTCTATGAAATTACATCCATGTCTATGTACTAAAATATGATATATATTTGGAATAGAGGTGCATACTGGTAATAACTCCAAAAAGGGTGCATTGAGAAGGACTTGGTTGTCACATAGTGCACAACAATGTTCCTTGTTTCACATTGGTTCCATAATCCTCAATGATATTATTTATAAATTCAAAAACACTTTACAAACCATCATAAGGGATTTTAAAAGATGATAACTATTAATGGTCTAGGATCAACCTAAGGTGTCATTGATTAAAATAAATGTGTCAGGATTTTGAAATCCCAAACGTAATTTTTTATTATTATTTGGTTCCACAATATTATTATCGTTCCTTTAATAATATTTTTTTTTTAAATTGATATAACCCAATGGAAGCATGTTAATGCTGCGTGAAAAACATGATGTAATGATTGTCTTCCTGGGAAGCTAAACAGTATGAAAGATGGAATTCAAATCATCATTTCTATAATCATAAAATTTCTTACCTAAGAATCTTGTTAATATTCTCAACGAACAACAGAGGTAAAAAAGTTCTATTGAATCCAAAATGAGGCAACATCACTCTTCAATTAGTGGTTTCTTTGATCTACTAGTTTATATGAAATGGATCGGTTTCATGGAAGCAATATTTTCCATTCTTCAATGTTTGAAACCTAAAAATTCCTTTAGACTTTCTAAAATTTTGATGTTGAAGTAGATCAATGGTTGACACTCATCCAGAATATTGAGGAACATGATTAATTTGAATTAGTGGAGTGTGATGAGTTTAAGAGATTATTTTTCATAATTACATACCACATATTAATCATACCAAAATAGATATCAAATTACATGAGCAAAATCAGAAGGATAATGAATCTATTTTTATATATGAAGTAACTTTTACAAGACATGGAAGGTACACATATAGATTTAACATCCAACCTGAATGTATATTTGATCAGTTATTTATTGCATCAAAACCATGTTTCTAAAGGGAATTATATTTATTGGATTTACATGGATATGGATAAATCCTTTGATGTTCTCTCAATGTGTAAATGGAGATCATAGATACTACACAATCTCAAGGTTTTGAAAAGAATAAATGATACTGGTTAAAGGAAACTAGAAAAACCATGGATAGAAGAAGATGGATTTCTTTCATGTTTGAAGCATGGGAAGAAAAATGGATGAAATTTAATTAAATGGGTTGTTACATGTTTCATGATTAGAAGGGATGTTTATCTAGAACATGAATGTTGTTTTTTTGTGAATAAATTAACTAATAAAAGAACTAGATATAAATATCCATATAATTCACTAATGACACTCCTGGTTTTCAAAGGAAAACTATGGGAATTAGGATAACGATTTCCCAAATGTGAAGTTTAATGGTGATGATTTATTTTAGTAACCTAGAAATAACATAGATAAAAGTAAATTTAACTTGATCACCATTTATATTATAACGACCCATACTTTACATACATTTTTAATACTTCAAAATTGAAGCATACTTATTACAACATATAACAAATCCACGAAAGGACCGTATAGGTATAGTGCCTTTAGAAACTGGAAAACATAAACAATTTCTTCATAAAGCGTCTAGACTATCTCCCATTTATTTCATCATATCAATTGTCCCTTTTGGCATATCTTACTTAATAACCTCCTTCCTGACCTAGGGAAATAAAACATACAAAAGGGTCATCTCAAATGCTCAATAAGGGTAACAAAAAAAATATCAATCACATCATATTCATAAGAATATAACTTTTGGAAATCTTAACCTGCAAAAAAGAGCATAATTTCATAACATGGGACAAATCATAATAGTGAAATGTAATCAAAATAATCATAACATAAAACATGAAACTTTGTGGCATACACACATAATCATAGAGAATCATTTCTTATTTGTCAAGACTCATTGCCAAGACTATCTTAGTGGACAAAGTCCCTTTCTGAACCGAGTTCATTCCTCGTTTCAGTCCTGTTTCACTGAACTGATATAACCTACCATTCCAGCCATGTCTATCTCATGAGATATAAAATCTTTACCCAATGCATTGGAGGGAGATATAGGTCCCACCCATCTCATAATGATACCATTCTTATGTGTGCCACAAAATCATAAATAATACATCATTGCATAACCCATGTAATACAAATGGGAATCTTAAACATCATGACATCATAAAACAATTCATATAAGATAAAAGAATTCATAAAAATAATTCCATCACAACATAGTCAAAACAATGTAATAATAGGGATAAAAACAGAACCCTTTATTATCTTAGATGGAAAATATTTTTGATAAAACACTTGAACTCCATTCTTGAGGAAAATATCCTTTCTTCTTAAAAACATTTTTCCTTTCTTAACAGGTCATACAACTATAAGCTAAAATAAGTTGATAAAAAATAATCATGAAAACTTTTAAAGGATGATTCTTGGAAATAATGTTTTAAAAATCCATTCATGTCGTATAAGTTAAATGAAACATTCTTCTCGTACTTTTGTCAGAAAAGTCAAAAAAGTACCTCGTACGAAAAATGACAAAAGATTCCTTTAATATCTTTTAGTAAAAACTCACTGAAGGGTAAAATTGGATTTAAAAAATTTTAGGTGAATGGAAATAATAATACATATTGAGGAAACATAGATGTGGATGATAAAATACACCCCAGTAAATACTAAAGTATAAACAATCTCGGATAAAAATGAGATTGTGATATTTTCCATTACCTTAGGTCCGATATGCTTTTTACGTGTCCTAACCTCCTGTATAATGATTTAAATAATGTTATTGACTTATTTAATAATCGTAATTATTTTTATGATATCATATATTGCCATATTCTTTGCTTCTTAGTAGTAATATTTCTTTGCTACTTGTTATTCGTGTGTTTATAACTTTTTGTTCTTATGCGTGTATTGTCGAATAAATTCTTATTCTTATATTTAGGTTATAGATACCTCATTTCCAGAATGGTATTAGTGTAATATATATCATATTAATTCATTCAATTCATTTATATAATCATTATGAAATGAAGATCATGTAGAACGAGTCGCATCACATCGTGGAGACGGTATTCCGTACGTACACACGAGTGATGATATCGTTCCTATGATCATGGAATTGTATTGGAGTGTATGAATACTATTTTAGAATCAGTATCACTTTATAATAGTCATATATAGTCATTATTTACACCGTTATACCAATCCAGGTAAGGTGGTGGTGGAAAATAGATTACACCACGGCGTGAAGACGATATTCCGTACGTAAGCACGCGCGGTGATTTCTTTTTCCGTAGGATGGATAGATGGTGAAATAGGGTTGTTTCATACTTATAATAACATATCAGTAAATGAGTGATACTGATTTTATTACTTCATAATGAAACAACTAAAGAAGAAGAAGTGGAAGAAGAAATAAAATGAAAGAATCGGTAATGGACATTACCTCTTCTTTGAAGTTCTTTTTTGAGACCTTCTTTTAGGGCACTAAATTTGCTCTTTGAAGAAGACCAGGACCTATAGGATGTCTCTATGGAAGTGTAGAGGAGGAATTGGCAGGGTTTGGTCGAGCTTGAAGGCTCAAAGTGGTGTGAGGAAGAGGGGGAGGAGGTGCCCCTTTATAAGGGAGGAGAGGGGCACCTTTGGGAAAACTAAAAATATTATTTTATTATAAAGTCAAGTTCGGTTTTAAATAGCTCCAAATTGATATATTTCGAAGCTAAGGTGGGTATGGGTCGAAATCCTCTCATCCAATATAATTTATACACGTTTAGGTTCCTATTTTAACCTTATCATTTAGATTTAACATTAAGTTAAATAATTTTACTTTTACCATGTCTTCTTCTGTTCTTATACTATAAGGTTAATAAATATACTATAAGCAGCCAAACGAACCCCATGTTGTTTATTATTAATACATATAACCTTATATAAGTAATTTGGCCGATCCTTAGATTTTTAGGAATAAAAGAACAATTACTAATATAATATTTTTTTTAAAAACTATTTTATGTCAATTTTGACACTATTTAGTAATTGATTTTTGTGAAAATCATAACAGAATGATTAGTTCGAAAAAAGTTAATTAAATCAATACTAACATTTCATATTAACCTATAAAATAAGTGGAATTCATGAAAAGTCTCAAATTACATTTATTTTGGTGTTTATAACATTAATTTTGTCAATATTTCATTAATAAGATAATTACTGCATCATCTTTGTGTCCGAATTAAATTAAATTATTTAATGTCTAAAAATTACAAATAAAATACCATTAGGTATGAAATCTTTTTATCTTTCTAATAAATATTTATAGTCGAATTTATCTTATGTATAACCTTATATTAAAAATTATTTACTTATTAAACTTTGATTTTAACTATTTTAACCCTTCTTTAAATAAATTAATAATAAATGGCCTAATCTAATCCAAGTGGGCCTAAATGGTCATATTTTATTCCTAAGTTTGTTTTTGGTCGAATTACACTTGTCCAATAGAATTAGTACATGTTTTAGGGTAATAATAATATCATCTTTACCCTTAATTACCCTATTTACTTTTAACCGTGGTAAAAAAAATTAAAAAGGTACTATTCACCAAAAATTATTTTCATCACATTGAACCACATTTTAGTCCTTCATATTAACCGTGTCTCTCGGATTTTCGAAATTCCACTCACTGAAGCGGTAAAAGTATGTTTTATGAAAAATTCAGTTTTTTAACTACCACTTAGTGGTTTTATTATTCATCAAAAATTGAATGTTTTTAAAAAAACCAAATTTTCACCTTAGGCTAATTTAGATATTCTGAATCCAAAAATGAAGTCCATTTTGGAAAAGAAAATTTTTAAAATTTCAAAAAGTGGTTATTACTATTCGTAACAGCTAGTTTTAATAATATTTTAATAGCAGATAATTGTTTAGTGAAACTCGGTATTGCGTACGACGCAAACTATCGAGGAAGGTCGCGATTCCTTGTAAAGAAAGCCAAGAATGTGTTGTGTGTAGAAAATGACTCCTTTAACAATTTATATAACATAAATGTCTCGGGTGTTACATTCTACCCCCCTTAAAATGAATTTTGCCCTCGAAATTCGTCACTTTGTAACAAACAGATGAGGATACCTCTCCCTCATCATATCCTCAAGCTCCCATGTAGCTTCTTCTAATTGGTGGTTCCTCTATAAAACTTTCACCAAGCGAGTGGTCTTGATTCATAGGACTTTTTCGCTATGATCCAGAATCTCAATCGGTTGTTCTTCATCAGAAATATCTTGCTCCAGCGGTACAACTTCTGAGCTAAGTACATGTGAAGGATCAGGTACGTACTTTCTCAGGAGAGATACATGGAACACATTGTGAACTTGAGAGAGATTCGGTGGATGCGCCAATCGGTAAGCTACCTTCCCAACACGATCCAATATTTCGAAAGGACAGATATATATAGGGATCAACTTCCCCTTTTTCCAAATCTCATAACCCTCTTCCAGGGAGATATTCGTAAGAACACTTTATCACCCACTTCAAACTCTAGGTCTTTTCTTCGGTTTTCGGCATAACTTTTCTTTCGACTCTGAGCTGCTCTTATGTGTTGTTGAATAGATCTTACTTTTTCTGCCATTTCATCAACGAGATCAGGTCCTAATATCTTTCTTTCCCCAACCTCATCCCAGCAAGTTGGAGTCCTGCATTTCTTTCCATAGAGAGCTTCATAAGGAGCCATCTGAATACTGGAGTGAAAGCTATTTTTATAAGAAAATTCCACCAAAGGTAGGTGTTGATTCCAACCACCTTTTAAATCCATAGAGCAAGCTCTCAACATATCTTCTAGAGTTTGAATTGTTCTCTCAGACTGGCCGTCTGTCTGAGGTTGATAAGAAGTGCTGAAACTCAACTCTGTATCCAGAGTATGCTGAAGACTTCTCCAGAACATAAAGGTAAATATCGGATCCCGATCGGATATAATAGAAAGTGGTACTCCATGCAATCTTACCACATCCTTTACATATATCCTGGCAAGCTGATCTAGAGAGAAATCCTCTCTAATAGCAATGAAGTGTGCAGACTTGGTAAGACGATCAACTATGACCCAGATAGCATTATTTCCTTTGGATGTTTTAGGAAGTCCTCTGACAATGTCTATAGTGATGTTTTCCCATTTCCATTTGGGTATGGGTAATGGTTGTAACACCCCCTTAGACTTCTGTCTCTCAGCTTTAACTTTCTGAAAAACCAAGCATCGAGAGACATATTCAGCAATATCTCTTTTCATGCCATCCCACCAGAAGTACTCTTTCAGGTCCCTATACATCTTCGTGCTTCCATGATGAATATAGAATGAAGAACTATTAGCCTCATCCAACAGCTCCTTCTTTAATTCGGGGATGGAAGGAACACAAACCTGATTCCTGAACATTATTATCCCATCACAATCAAGGTTGAATTCAGTAACATTTCTCACCGTCTTTTGTAACTCGATATCTTCTTTCTGTGCCTCATTAATATTCACATGTATAGATGGATGAACATTCATTTGAGAAAGATAAGATTTTTCCCCTTCCATTATAATTCCAAGATCCATCCGTTGTAAATCCATAAATATTGGATCTTTTGTGATCCTCATCATGGATAAACTGGAATGGTCTTGTCGACTTAATGCATCTGCCACCTTGTTTTCTTTCCAAGGGTGGTAATGGACTGAGCAGTCATAATCCTTAATCAGCTCCAACCATCTACTTCGGCGCAAATTCAGCTACTTTTGTGTGAAAATATACATTAAATTTTTATGATCAGTATAAATGTCACACCTTTCTCCATAAAGATAATGCCTCCAAATCTTTAATGCAAAGATTACTGCACCTAACTCCAAATCATGTGTTGGGTAATTTTGCTCATGGATTTTCAACTATCATGAGCCATAAGCTATCACCATATCATTTTGCATAAGAACACTCCCCAATCCCTTCTTGGATGCATCACTATAGATCACAAACCTTTCTCCAATACAAGGCAGTGTGAGCACAGGTGCACTGGATAACCTTCTTTTCAACTCCTTGATATTCTCTTCACATTCTTCCGTCCTAAAAAACATAACTCCTTTCCGAGTCAACTTGGTGAGTGGATTAGATAATCATGAAAAATCTTTCACAAAACGTCGATAATATCCATCCAAACCAAGAAAACGTTGGATCTCGGTTACTGTTGTTGGTCTCGACCATCTTTCGGTAACCACTGTTTTTGCTGGATCCACAGATATCCCCTCTTTTGAGATTATGTGACCCAAAAATGCATCTTTTTGAAGCCAAAATTCACACTTGGTAAATTTGGCATAAAGCATCTCCTTTCTCAGGATCTTCAATATAATTCTCAAGTGATCTTCATGTTCTTCCTTGCTCTTTGAATAGACAAGAATATCATGTATAAAGACTACCAAAAATTGATCAAGATATTCTCTAAAGACTCTATTCATCAGATCGATGAAGATAGCAGGGGCATTAGTAAGACCAAATGGAATCACTATAAATTCATAGTGTCCATACCTTGTACGGAAAGTCGTCATTTGTATATCCTCCCTTTTGACCCTTAATTGATGATACCCTGAACGAAGATCAATCTTGGAAAAGTATTGAGCTCCGCGTAGGTGGTCAAATACATCATCAATGCGTGGGAGAGGATATTTGTTCTTGATAGTGATCTTGTTATGTTCTCGATAATCAATGCAGAGTCTCATTGATCCATCTTTCTTCTTAACAAATAGAACAGGTGCTCCCCAAGGTGACGCACTAGGGCATATGAATTCCTTATCAAGATTTTCTTGGAGTTGCTTCTTCAATTCCTGCAACTCAATTGAGGCTATTCTATAAGGTGTCTTTGAAATAGGCAAAGCACCCGGTACAAGTTCTATTGAAAACTCAACTTCACAATTCGGTGGAAGACCCAGTAATTCCTCTGGAAAGACATCATCAATCTCCCGTACAATGGGAATATTCCTAATCGTGAGTTTCTCACCAACCATTTGAGATAAATAACCATCATTTAGTGGAATCAATAACCATAAAATGGAAGAAATTTCCACTGAAGGTTATGTTCATCCATGCATTGATAGACGATCATAGATTGATCTGGAATATGAAATCTGACTTCCCTTATTTGGAAATTGATATGAGCTCCATATAAAGAAAGCCAATCCATGCCATGAATCACATCAAATTCAACTATAAGAAGGATCACAAGATTTGTAGGATGAACATTCCCACAAACTTTGATCGGAGAAGAATTATAAACTTTTTGATGCGACTGTTGTGCCATTAGGTGTTGTCACAGCTAACTCAACATCTAATTGTTGAGGTAATACGGTGATACCCTTAGAAAATTCTTCAGATATAAAAGAGTGGGTGGATCCAGAATCAAATAAAACATTTTCTACTTTAGAGTGGATGGAAAGTGTACCTTTCACCACATCGTTATCGTACTCCACATCGCTAATAGAAATTTCACGTGACTTTCCTTTGTCTTTAGCCTTAAGAGTTTGTTGACTTCGACCATCATCATCAGCCCTTGGATTAGGGAATTTATTGGCATAATGTCCCATCTCTTTTCACTTGAAACATTGAAGTGTAGTAGGTTCATTCTGTGTATCCCTTCCTTTGTTTGAATCATTAGACATCTTCTTCCCATCATCGCGGCATTCAAATGCCCGATGACCTTCCATTCTACATTTGAAACATTTACTTGTCCCTTTAAAACAACTCCCTCCAAGTTTCTTTCCACACTTTGAGAATAAGGGAGAGTTCATCTTCTTTTCAGTGTGCTCTTTAGATTTTCCTTTGAATTCCATTTTCCTCTTCTTATCAAAACCATATGACTGATGGGTTACTCCAATCTCCATCTCGACTTTGAGAGCACATCGAACGATTTCCTCGTAGATATTGAAGTCCCTTATGGCTAACACCATTCGAAGACATGGTTTTAATCCACTAAAGAATCGATCGATCTTACTCTCCGGTTGGATAATAATACCAGAAGCGTACCTTGCAAGTCTTGTAAAATTTGCTTCATAGGTACCAACAGATTCATTATCCTTTTGCTTTAGTTCAAGAAACTCTTTCTCCGTCTTTGTTCGGAGAGTACGAGGGAAGTACTTATTGAAAAATAAGTTCTTGAACTCGTCCCATTCCATGGGATCAATTTCATCCCTTTGCCTCGTATTATTAATAAGATTCTAAAATTGATCAACATCTCCTTCCAAATGATACACTGCTAGGATGACTTTATCATGTTCAGAACATTGAAGAACTGAAAATATCTTTTCAGTGGTACTAATCAATTGTTCAGAAACTAATGGATCAGTAGACCCACTGAAAGAAGGTGGACGCTGCCTCATGAAGGATTCAACAGAATGTTACTCCTTCCTTTGCTCGTTTGGAAGTCCTTCATGATTCATAGCTTGAGAAAGTTGTGTGAGCATGGCTACAAGATTTTTCATTCTAGCTCCCATAACATTAGGTTTCTCAGGGGGACAATCATTGCATTGCCCATCGCATTCCGCATTAACACGATTCCTTCGGGTTCCATCCATTGATTAAAACCGAGAAGAATAGTGTGAGCCACACTAATTATAATAGGAAAACCACATAATCAAGAATAAAATTTCACACTTAAGGTCTTATCCTAGGTTATTCATGGCCATTTATAAAACACTAATATTGTGTTCTATGCTTAGACTTATCCCTAGGGTTCTTACTAAGGATTTCACATCCTAGATTCCAAAGGTTGACTATACCTTTCCTCTGATACCAACTATAATGACCCATACATTACATACGTTGTTAATACTTCAAAATTGAAGCATACTTATTACAACATATAACAAATCCATGAAAGGACCGTATAGGTATAGTGTCTTTAGAAACTGGGAAACATAAACAATTGGTTCATAAAGCGTCTAGACTGTCTCCCATTTATTTCATCATATCTATAGTCCCTTTTGGCATATCTTACTTAATAACCTTGTTCCTGACCTGGGGAAAGAAAACATACAAAATGGTGAGCTCAAATGCCCAATAAGGGTAACAAAAGAAATATCAATCACATCATATTCATAAGAACATATCTTTTTGAAATCTTAACCTGGAAAAGAGAGAATAATTTCATAACATGGGATAAATCATAGTAGTGAAATGTAATCACAATAATCATTAAATAAAACATGACACTTTGTGGGATACACACATAATCATAGAGGATCATTTCTTATTAGTCAAGACTCATTGCCGAGACTATCTTAGTGGACAAAGTCCCTTTCTAAACTGAGTTCGTTCCACGTTTCAGTCCTGTTTCACTGAACCGGTATAACCTACTGTTCCAACCATGTCTATCTCATGAGATATAAAATCTTTACCCAATGCATTGGAGGGAGATATAGGTCCCACCCATCTCATAATGATACCATTATTATGTGTTCCACAAAATCATAAATCCTACATCATTGCATAACCCATGTAATACAAATGGGAATCTTAAAGATCATGACATCATAAAACAATTCATATAAGACAACAGAATTCATAAAAATATTTCCATCATAACATAATCAAAACAATGTAATAATTGGGATAAAAACGGAACCCTTTATTATCTTATATGGAAAATAATTTTGATAAAACACTTGAACTCCATTCTTGAGGAAAATATCATTTCTTCTTCAAAAACATTTTTCCTTTCTTAACAGGTCATACAACTTTAAAATAAAAGAAGTTGATTAAAAATAAACTTGAAAACTTGTAAAATATGCTTCTTGGAAATAATGTTTTAAAAATCCATTCATGTCGAATAAGTTAAATGAAACATTCTTCTCGTACTTTTGTCAGAAAAGTCAGAAAAGTACCTCATACGAAAAACGACAAAAGATTCCTTTCATATCTTTTACTAAAAACTCACCGAAGGGTAAAATAGGATTTAAACAATTGTAGGTGAATGGAAATAATATTACATATTGAGGAAACATATATGTGGATGATAAAATACACCCCAGTAAATACTAAAGTATAAACAATCTCGGATAAAAATGAGATTGTGATATTTTCCCTTACCTTAGGTTCGATATGCTTTGTACGTGTCTGAACCTCCTGTATAATGATTTAAATAATGTTATTGACTTATTACAGAATCATAATTATTTTTATGATATCATATATTGTCATATTCTTAGCTTCTTAGTAGTAATATTTCATTTCTACTTGTTATTCCGGTGTTTATAACTTTTTGATCTTATGCGTGTTTTGTCGAATAAATTATTATTATTATATTTAGGTTATAGATACCTCATTTCCAGAATGGTATTAGTGTAATAAATATCATATTCATTCATTCTATTAATTTATATAATCATTATTAAATGAAGATCATGTAGAACGAGTCGCATCACATCGTGGAGACGGTATTCCGTACGTTCGCACGAGTGATGATATCGTTCCTATGATCGTGGAATTGTATTGGAGTGTATGTATACTATTTCAGAAGCATTATCACTTTATAATAGTCATATATAGTCATTATTTACACCATTATAACCATCCAAGTAAGGTGGTGGTGGAAAATAGATTACACCACGGCGTGAAGACGGTATTCCGTACGTACGCACGCGCGGTGATTTCTTTTTCCGTAGGATGGATAGATTGTGAAATAGGGTTGTTTCATACTTATAATAATATATCACTATATTAGTGACACTGATGTTATTACTTCATAATGAAAAAACTATATAAGAAGTTGTGGAAGAAGAAATAAAGATGAAAGAATCGGTAACAGACATTACCTCTTCTTTGAAGTGCTTCTTTGAGACATTCTTTTAGGGCACTAAAATTGGTCTTTGAATAAGAACAGGAACTCTAGAATGTCTCTAGGGAAGTGGAGAGGAGGAATCGGTAGGGGTTGTCCGAGCATGAAGGCTCAAAGTGGTGTGAGGAAGAGGGGGAGGAGGTGCCCTTTTATAAGGGAGGAGAGGGGCACCTTTGGGAAAACTAAAAATATTATTTTCTTATAAAGTCGTGTTTGGTTTTAAATAGCTCCAAATTGATATATTTCGAATCTAATGTGGGTATGGGTCGAAGGCCTCTAATCTAGTATAATTTATACAAGTTTAGGTTCCTATTGTAACCTTATCATTTAGATTTAACATTAAGTTTAATAATTTTACTTTTACCGTGTCTTCTTGTGTTCTTATACTATAAGGTTAATAAACTTACTATAAGCGCCCAACGGAACCCCAAGTTGTTTATTAATAATATATATAACCTTATATATGTCATTTGGCCGATCCTTAGATTTTTAGGAATAAAATAACAATTACTAATATAATATTTGTTTAAAAAACTATTTTATGTCAATTTTGACAGTATTTAGTAATTGATTTTTGTGAAACTCATAACAGAATGATTAGTTCGAAAAAAGTTATTTAAATTAATAATAACATGTCATATTAACCTATAAAATTAGTGTAATTCATAAAAAGTCTCAAATTACATTTATGTTGGTGTTTATAACATTAATTATGTCAATATTTCATTAATAAGATAATTACTGCATCATCTTTGTGTCAGAAATAAATTAAATTATTTAATCTCTAAAAATTACAAATAAAATACCATTAGGTAGGAAATATTTTTAGGTTTCTAATGAATATTTATTGTCGAATTTATATTATGTATAACCTTATATTACAAATTATTTACTTATTAAACATTGAATTTAACTATTTTAACCCTTCTTTAAATAAATTAATAATAAATGTCCTAATCTAATCCATGTGGGCCTAAATGGTCATATTTTATTCCTAAGTTTGTATTTGGTCGAATTACACTTGTCTAATTGAATTAGGACATGTTTTTGGGTAATAATAATTTCATCTTTACCCTTAATTACCCTATTTACTTTTAACCGTGGTAAAAAAAGTAAAAAGTTACTATTCACCAAAAATTATTTTCATCTCATTTAACCACATTTTAGTGATTGATATTAACTGTGTCTCTCATATTATCGAAATTCCACTCAAAGAAGCGGTAAAATTAAGTTTTATGAAATATTCAGTTTTTTATCTACCACTTAGTGGTTTCACTATTCATCAAAAATTGAATGTTTTCAGAAAAATACCAAAATTCCACCCTAGGCTAATTTCGATATTCTGAATCCAAAAATGAAGTCCATTTTGAAAAATAAAGTTTTGAAAATTTCAAAAAGTGGTTTTTACTATTCGTAACAGCTAGTTTTAATAATATTTTTATAGAATATCATTGTTTTGTGAAACTCGGTATTGCATACGACGCAAGCTATCGAGGAAGGTCGTGATTCCGTGTAAAGCAATCCAAGCAAGTGTTGTGTGTAGTATAAGATTCCTTTGATGATTTATATAACATAAAAGTCTCGGGTGTTACATCTATCCTACTGTAAGATAATGATGTAGTGAAAGGTATATTTACCATCCACTCTACAAAAACAAATGACTTATTTGAATCATGATGTAACCTAAATATCATTTCTGAATAATATTATGCGGTTATAAATATAATAAAAATGTGATTAGATAAAGCATTATCTTTGAAAATCACTAATGTCACGATGATGTCATCTCATGTATATGATTCCTCTCTATTTGAAGCTAGTGAGAACGTGCTTCCTGAAAATCATAGACACCCTTCTTTGGTTAAATTTGATTTTATCTTAGGAAGTGATTGGATTTATGTATATAAATCCAATATATATTTATGAGTATGCGATGTAACATTTTATATTCCTAAACATCCTATGATCATATATCATTTTGAGGATTAATATGAAAATCCAATGGAAATCACATCCACTATATACATTTTTAGACTTATCCAGGTGGGGTGTTTATCTCATATTCTTAAGGAGAAACTGATCATCGATGTTATTCCTATTATTCCAGAGCTTATTAATGCATTTCTGACATATTTTCCTTTTATTCTACCAAAACAAGAAGTTGAGTTCTCAAAAAAAATCAAACATAGTGCCATGTTTATTTCAAAGACTCCTTATATAATGGACCAAATTGAGTAAGAAGAATTTAAAAACCAACTATAGGAGAACCATTATAGGGGATTCATTTATAAATGATTTTCACCTTTGGGTGAACCAATTCTATTTTTTCAGAATAAATATGGACCGATGAGACTCTACAATGATTATTAGGAGTTAAACAAATAACAATCAAGAACAAGTTTCCCCTAACCCATATTGTTGAACATTTGACCAGCTGTGTGGAGGTTAATAATTTTAAAATATTTCCCATTATTTTAAATTTCATCAATTTTTGTTAAAGAATAATGATATACACAAGATGGAATTCCATACATAGTATAAACACTATGAGTATATAGTGATTCCATTCAGTCTTACTAATCCCCATCATATCTTAAAAAACTAAATGTGTAAAGACTTTAGATATTACCTTGATCCATTTGTGATAGTATTTATAGATTATGTAATTAAATATTCAACGAGAAAATAATTTAATCAATAGCCCTTTATAATTTTAATAAAGGCCTTATGGATAAACAATATGAAAATTTTCTAAAGTGAGAATTTAGGATGCAAAAGGTTTCATTTTTTGGTCATATAATCTCATTAGAGGGTATATTATTAGATCCATATAATACATTAGATTATGAATATTGGCCCATAAAAACCATAAGGACATCTTTCTATAGTTTTCATTGTTGAGATGGATATTATTAAAGGTTTTTTATAATGTTATCAAGAATATCTATTCCACTAAGCATGTTAACTCAGATGGGAAAAAGATCATCATGAGAAATGAGTGTGAGGCAAATTTCATGTAATTGAAGAGAATATTCAACTGTGCACTTGTTATTACATTACCCTATAGTAGAGAAGAGTCCATAATCTATTGCGCTGCATCAAAAAAGGGATTCTAATGCATTATTATACAAAATTAAGAAGTTATATACTATGCCTCATGATAATATAATGTTCATGATAAAAATTGACTAAATCTTGATTTAATGTTAGTTATGGTAATTTTTTCCTGAAGGATATGGATATATTACCTTTATGGATAAAAGTGTGATATAAATTTATATATCTCATAATTTTAACATATATATTCACATATAAAAAGGAGAACATGTTCCATTGAATATGGTTAGATAATATTAATGATTATGACTACTTAAAACATTACCAACCAAGGAAAGAGAACAAATTGGTCAATGTTTTGTGTCGAAATAATCTTGAAGGTTTATTTATGATGTATATCCCAAAAGATTCATTTTTAATATGAAAATAATGGATATAAAAATAATGAAGATGGTGACAAATCATATCACTGTAAGTGGAATTTTCAACTATATATCCACATGGGGATTAAATAGGTGTAGAAGGAAGGTATGTAGTGTTAAATGATGGTTAGAAATGTTCCTGAGTATAACCATGATCATGATGGAATAATAATGTTTAGGAACTATTTATGTGTTATGTACATTTCATTTTTGAAGGAAAAAATTTTAGAGGCTGTTCAAAGTTCCCCATCCTCTATTCATCCAATAACTATGAAGATGAATGGATATTTGAAATATTATTTATCATGGGATAGAAAGAAGAGAGATATTCCACCGTTTTTATCTTAATTTGTGCGATTAAAAAAAGTTTATGACTACAGAAAAACGGTTAAGGGGTTGTTACATACATTAACAATGAAAAAGTTGTTATAGGAAGAAACCACCAAGAATTTTTTCATTAGACTACCCAAAACATCTACTAGGGATAAACTTGTATAGGTTGTAATCTATCTCTATACAATGTAAAAATAATTAATCCCTATCAGAGAATATCATTCCCTATAGATTATCAATCTAAGGAATATATATGTAATGTGGTAAGGTTTTAGGGAATACCACATTCAAGTTTATCTAATAAAGATAAAAGTTTTACCTCAATGTTTTGTGAAATTATTTTTCATGCTCATGATATAGAATTGAGTATTTGAAATGTGTATCATCCATAGAGTTATGTTCTATTTGAGAGAATAATTAAAACCATATATTATATGTTAAGAACTTATTATATGGATTGAAAAGGTGGTTTTGATCAACAACTTCATCAAATAGATTTTTCCTATAAAACAATTTAAATCAAGTATGTATATGGCTCTCCATGAATCCTTATATAGATTGAAATATAGTTCTATAACATGTTCTAATGAATATTGAAATAGAAAGGTGTTGAGAAGTAATATAGATGAAGAACTAGAAAAGAAGGATATATCCATTTAGTAACACATAAAGGGGGCTCGGATTCTATAGAATAGTTATGACAAAAATCATCAGCATGATATAGAATTTGTTGTTGCTAATAAGGTTTTTTAAATAATATTTTTAATGGAAGAATGTAATTATTTTTTGGAAATAAGGTAAGACTAATTAATAGGTTTACCATTTACTTTGATATTAGTGATTATATCAGGATATTAGAATATAAATTGGTGCTTCCACCAAATCTCTCTCATGTTTATGATATATTCAAGGATTTTCTCCTGGGGATGTATATAACAGTCCCTTCATATGATCTAAAATCATAGGCAATACCATTGAAGAATGATATTTTATATGATTAACAACTGAAGGAAATATTCTTCACTCATAGAATGTTCAACGATACAAGACCTCTAACGTGGTAATTTTTTTGGGAACCCACTAATTTTATGAATCTATGCAAAATCGTAAGAAGATGCTGCTATAAAATTCGTAGTATATGTCTTTATAAGAGTAAATAAAATTCTAGGAATGTATTTTTTTTATAGTGGGTATAATGTAACACCTTATGATTTTATTAAATGATATGGAATAAATTTTATTTGTTTGATAGCTTGAATTAAATGAAGCACTATTTTAGTAATCCATGATATGTTGATAACAAAATTATTGAAATGTGGTCATTATTACATAGATATTAAAAATGGGGGAATTAATAGGAATAAAAAAATATTAAATACTTGGTATAATGGTTTTATACATTTATTTATATTATTTTCATGGGGATACAATTACAATCAAACACACACACAACACACACATACTGGATTAAAAGGCTTGTCGTAGTCCCGTAAGGGGTAAACCACTAAACCAAACTATTTATTACATTATATATTTCTAGACCAATAGACCAGTTTGAATGAATCCCATTACATTTCCCATAGTCCCCCATTAGATTACATGAAGTGTATTCTTACATCATGCTTGTGTAACATCCTTCACATCAAGCATGTGTCAGAGTTCCCTTGATGGTTTGAATTCCTAGTGACCCAAAAGCCAATTTAGGATTAATATTACCGCTTCTATAGTACCCCGAATATTACTTTCTATAGTGCAAGCACTCCTACTGTGTTACAGTGCCACTATATTTCTTCCTACAACACTACTACATCCTGTATAGAATTTTTCTCCCATCTAGATTTGAACCAGGGTATGATCCATGATTATAAAGAACCTTTACCCCTTATATAATACCCCACCAATATGTTTTTATAAAATGACAAAATATTTATAAAAAAATTACTTAATTTTCAGTAAATTCCACACTTATTTCAAAAAAAATATTTCCTTACAAAATTTTCATTTATTATTGTGAAAAAGAATAAAATATTTTTTAAAACTATTTGAAAGTAAATTTTGAAAAATAAAAGAATATTTTTATACAATAATCTCAAAAATAGGTTATTTATAATTTTTAGTATGTTTTAAAAAAGAATAAGCTTTGGATGAATGCTGAAAACTACATGTTTTTATTTATTACATCATTGTCTCTAATAGAGTTTAAAATGTTTATTTATATTTCAAAATAGTTTTAAATGTAAATTGAGTTTAATTATATATTTATTAATCTAATTTAGTTTATTGGAATCATTTTTATGTTAATTTTTAATCAAAATAGTTTTTAAAGTTATAATATTTTCTTTTTTGAAGACCACTTTCACATCATAAACATGGGCTTAGTTGTAACGCCCCGACCCCAGCTACCCAGAGTCGGTGCATTATTACATAACATTGGCATGATCACAAGAAAGATAAAATCTCGAAAGACCGATTGGTTTAGTAGCCTTGAAAACACTAGATATATTCATAAGTTTTACATTACATCATAAAATGAAAAACTAATACAACAACATAATGTTTCCACAGTCCACACTATAATCCCCTCATAATATCCCTGCAGGTCATTCATAACTTACATCTTCACTTCCTGGGAAAAATAAAACATAGAAAAGGGGTGAGCTCAAATTCCCAGTAAGGATAACAATATAGCGGAAACTTTCATAAATAAGAATAAACATTTAAGGCAATGTATAACTAAAACAAAAGCCTTTTAAATATGAACTTTCAACATGGTATGGCATAAATAAAATGAAATAATGCCATTTACTTATTCACATGGATATTCTACTAATCGAATAATCACATGCAAAAATCAATAACCACTTTCATAATGTTGGAATGCATAATGCCAGACTATCATAACCACATAGCCAAGGCCTCGTGCCAAGACTACAAATAAGATTTTGTCAAGGCCTTGTGCCAAGACACTAGTTTGTCTCATGAGACCTACCGATGCATCGAGGAGCTATAGCGGGCTCCACCCGTCACTTATTAAGTCCAATGCATTCCCATATGAAAAGGTTTAAACATAACATAAACATTCGTATTAAAACTAGCATACGAAATGTCAATAATTTCACCATAAACTATGAATGGTATAAAAATATCACATCCACAGTCAAACATATCACAAAACCTTCAATACAATATAGAAGTTTTGTATCATATCAAATCAACTTCAAATAATCTTAAAATCCATCAAAGGATGTTGACATAGATGAAATCAAAATTCTTTTTAAAGAAGTATCTCCTTTTATTTTGAAATCATTTAAGATCCATATAAAATAAAACATTTTCTTTGAAAATATTCTTATAAGATTGTATGGAAAGCTTCGACAATTTTATAACGGCAGAAAATAACCGCACCCGCCGTATAAGTTAAAAAAAACATTCTTACCTCAATTCTGTCGAAAAGGTTAAAAAGGACCTTGTTTTGAAAACGACGGAAAGATTCCATTATAAACCTCTAATAAAAAGTCAAACAAGGGTATAAATGACTTTAACCCATATTCTTGTAAATAGTAAAAATGTTTTGAAATACATTTTGAAGAAACATGGATGTGGATGATAACGAGATCCCAGTAGATTATTACGTATAAACAACCTCGGATAATGAAGATATTGTGAAATAACCCTTACCTTGTACTATTCCTTGGTTGGGGTAGGTTAACCTCCTGTATAATAGTGAAATAATTGTTACTAAATTATACAAGAATCATATACATTAATATGATATCATATATGATCTTTTAATATTGATTTGATAATAATATCTTAGTATTATCGTCGTTTCGGGTGTTAACTTACTCATTTTCTTTATATGTTTTGTTACATAAGTCATGTTTGTTGTATCTTATTCATATCCAGAATGATATCAAGTCCTTAAACATCATTTTTAAATCATTAAATGATAATTATACTTGAATGGATACGATGGAGAATGAATCTCATCGTGTTCGTTGAGACGGTAGTCCGTACGTACGCACGAACGCTATTTCCATTTAATTTTTATTTTAAAAGAATAGAATCCAAATGATAAATAGGTATATTACTATTCCAGTATAATATAATATTTTATATATGTTACTTAAGTTCATTAACACCATCCTTTATACGTTCCATGTGTGGTATGAACGAGTCATATCATTTTAAGGGGGCGGTAGTCCGCACTTCCTCAAATGAAATTATCGTATGTATATACAACATGAAACGAATAATGGTATGAAATAAAATGGAATTACAGATGCTTATATATAAAATATATATCATTAATATCATATTTAATTACAGTGCCATCATAATGGCCACCATGAGAGGCGGTAATATGTATTTGAACAATCATCGTTTCGTGAGGCGTTAGTTTGCCATCCACAGAAACATTATGTTCATCATCCATTAGATGGAGTTGTGTGTATGTGTAGTTTGAATCCTTCTTATAACAACATCCTAGTATATTGAGGATACTGGTGTTGTTACAAAAGAAAGGAAATAAAAAGAGTTTGGGGGTTGAAGAAGCAAAATAAATGAAAATAATTTAAGAGAAATTGTTACCTTTAATTTAGGTAACTCACTTTGGTTGGAACCAAAGGACTTCTTGAAATGATTTCTGCCTAAGGGGAAGCTTCAAGGAGGAGGAGAGGGATGTGGGGAGCTTAGTTGGGCAGTGTTTGGACGAGCCAAGTGGCTTGAGAGGTGTGAGGAATGAGTAGAAGTGGTCTCCTTTTATAAGGGAGAGGAGGGGCTCTTTAGGAAAGAGTGAAAGTATTATTTTATAATATAATTATATTCGGTTTCTAATGGTCCAAAAATCATTTAGGTCGAAGATAAGATGACTCATATTCTAAATAAAATCAACCAATAAGAATTGGACAGGTTTTAGATAATATTTTAATCTTAATGATTTATTAATGAGGTAAACATTGCATCATTATTGTGTCATTAATAATTTAACTTATTTGATTTATAAAAATTATAAATAAAAGATCATCACGTAGGAAATCTTTTTAGATTTCTAATGAATATTTATAATCGAAAATCCAACATGTATAACCCTATGTAAAAATTGTTCTTCTAAAAGATGTAAGCTTATGCCATTTTTGTATTCATTTTACTTAATTAAAATAAAGTGTCATTATCACTTACAAGTGGATCAATGGGGTCCCAAAATTGACCCAAAGATGCCCATGGTCGACCATGTATCAACCAATAGGGTTAAGAGACGTTTTAGGGTAATTTAGTATTATTATAATATTATTTTTTAACCCTTATTTACCGGATTTACCCTTTAACAATGGTAAATAAAATATTTACCACAGTAACTATTCAAAATGTCTAAAAATAAAAGTTACCTATTTACACAATTTGAACATCCTGATTCCAAATATGGAATCCATTTTCCTAAATTCAAAACACAGAAGTGGCAGAAATTAATTTAAAATTAATTCCCGCTGTCAAAACAAAAAGCGTGTTTTTAAGAGATAATAACTATCAAAAGATTGACACTCGTTTATGTTCGGTTTAATTGTAAAATTATGTCCAATGACCAAAATTATATTAAATGGTAAAAATATATTCTAAATATACTTTAAAACCACTCAAATTCATAATTTATCACTATTAATTATTTTGATTAAAAAAGTTGTTTTTAATTAAAATGTAGTATTTTTCACTAATCATCAAAATATGAAAGTTATCCGAAAAGTACCAAAATTTCACCTTAGGCTAAATTCGATATTCCGAGTCCAAAAATGAAGTCCATTTTCAAATATAAAATATATATAATTTCAAAAAGTAGGTATTACTGTTCACAACGGCTAGTTTAATTAGTTGTGGTGTGTGTTAGAACTCGAGGTTGCGTACAACACACGCTATCGCATTATTCGAAGGGAAACGTACCATAGAAGCTTGGGGTGTTACATTCTCCCCTCCTTCAAATAATTGCGTCCTCGCAATTTCTAGGGTATTACTGCATAAAAAGACTCGGGTGGTTCTTCATCATATGTTCATCGGGTTCCCACGTTGCCTCTTCCATCTTATTATTTCTCCACAAAACTTTTACCGGACGCGTCGTCCGGTTTCTCAGTACTTGTTCTCTTGTATCAAGAATCTTGACGGGCTCTTCGCAATAAGATAGATCAGGTTCCAGTTCTAATTCTTCATAGGTGAGTACATGCATTGGGTCAGGCATGTATTTCCTCAACAGAGATACGTGGAACACATCGTGAACTTTGGAGAGACTTGGCGGCATTGCCAATCGGTAAGCTACAACCCCAATTCATTCTAGAATTTCGAAAGGTCCGATGTACCTGGGACTCAATTTACCTTTCTTACCAAAACGTATGACTCCCTTCCACGGAGATACCTTCAGAAAAACATGATCACCGACTTGAAATTCAAAATCCTTCCTTCGATTATCAGCATAGCTCTTCTGCCTACTTTGAGCTGCTTTGATGTGATTTTGGATTACTTTCACCTTTTCCACTGTTTCCTCCACCAGTTCTGTGCCTACAAGTTTTCTTTCACCAACGTCATCCCAACAGGTTGGTGTACGACATCTCTTTCCATATAACGCTTCATATGGTTCCATCTGAATACTTGAATGGAAGCTATTGTTATAGGAAAATTCTACCAGTGGTAAATATTGATCCCACATACCCTGAAAATCAAGTGAGCAAGATCTCAACATGTCTTCTAAGGTTTGAATAGTCCGTTCTGATTGTCCGTCTGTCTGAGGGTGGTAAGCAGTGCTCAAATGAAGTTCAGTATCCAGGGATTTCTGAAGACTTTTCGAAAACCTTGAAGCAAAACGGGGATCACGATCAGAAACAATCGATAGGGGTACTCCATGAAGTCTCACAACTTCATTAATGTATAGTCTTGCTAGACGTTCCAGGGGTAGATCTTCTCTTATAGAAAGAAAATGTGCTGACTTGGTAAGACGATCAACAATAACCCATATTGCATCGTTCCTTCTAGGAGTCTTTGGTAGCCCCATGACAAAGTCCTTCGTAATATTGTCCCATTTCCACTCCGGTATGGGAAGAGGTTGCATGACTCCTCCAGGCTGTTGCCTTCCAGCATTCACTTGTTGACAAACCATACATCTTGACACAAAATCAGCAATCTCCCTCTTCATGTTGTCCCACCAAAAATGTTCCTTCAAATCTCTACACATTTTGGTGCTCCCAGGGTGTATAGAGAAATTGGAACTATTAGCATCATCCATCAATTCCCTTTTTAGATCAGGTAAATCAGGAACACAAAGTCTCTTCCCGAATTTCAAAATTCCATCTTCATACACAAAGTCTCTTAATCTCCCATCACTCACAGCTTTAATTTTCTTTTGGAATTCTTCATCATCGGCCTGAGAACTCTTAATCCTTTCTAGTAAAGATGGTTTGGCAACCATTTGAAAAAGCATTGATGTTTCACCTTCCCTGGTTATTCCCATGTCCATCTTCACTAGATCCATGAAAATTGGATCCCTTTCAATTCTCATCATGTTCAGAACTCCATGGTCTTTTCTGCTCAAAGCATCTGCTACTTTGTTTGTTTTCCCCGGGTGGTAGTGTATCGTGCAATCATAATCCTTGTGTAATTCAAGCCATCTCCTTTGCCTCATGTTGAGTTCTTTTTGTGAGAAAATATACTTCAGACTCTTGTGATCAGTATAAATCTCACATTTTTCACCATAGAGGTAGTGCCTCCATATCTTCAAAGCAAAGATCACAGCTGCTAACTCAAGATCATGAGTATGATAGTTTTGTTCATGAATTTTCAACTGTCGTGATGCATAGGCAATAACTCTATCATTCTGCATAAGGACACAACCAAGTCCTTTCTTTGATGCATCACTATAAATAACGAACCCATCATTCCCCGATGGTAGAGCCAATATAGGAGCATTGACTAATCTTCTCTTCAGTTCTTCGAAACATTCTTCACACTCTTTTTTCCAAACAAATTTAACCCCTTTACGTGTGAGCTTCGTTAATGGGTTAGCCAATCGGGAAAAATTCTGGACGAAACGTCGATAATAACCTGCCAAACCAATAAAACTACGTACCTCAGTTATACTCGTAGGTGCTGGCCATTCTTGGATTGCCTTGGTCTTAGAAGGATCAACAGAGATTCCATCTTTAGATACAATATGGCCAAGAAAAGAAATCTCCTGAAGCCAGAATTCACACTTGCTAAACTTCCCATATAATTCATGCCTCCTCAGAGTCTTCAAGATAATGCGCAAGTGATTTTAATGATCTTCGTAGGTTTTGGAGTATACCAAGATATCATCAATAAATACCACCACAAATTCATCAAGATACTCTTTGAAAACTCTATTCATCAGATCCATGAATATAGAGGGTGCATTAGTCAATCCAAACGACATTACAGTAAACTCGTAATGCCCGTACCTGGTTCGAAATGCTGTCTTCTGAATGTCTTCCTTCTTTACACACAACTGATGGTATCCAGATCGAAGGTCAATCTTTGAAAAGTATTGAGCTCCATGCAGTTGGTCAAATAAATCATCAATACGAGGTAGGGGATACTTGTTCTTTATCGTTATAGCATTGATCTCCCTGTAGTCGATACATAACCTCATAGATCCATCTTTCTTTTTAACAAAAAGAACAGAGGCTCCCCATGGAGAAACACTAGGGCGAATAAATCCTTTATTACTCAATTCCTCTAGTTGTTTCTTTAGTTCGACTAACTCTACAGTGGCCATTCTATAAGGGGTCTTCGATATAGGCCTTGATCCAGGAATCAAATCAATGGAAAACTCAACTTCTCGTTCTGGAGGATGTCCAGGTAAATCTTCCGGAAATACATCTACAAATTATTTCACAACAGGTACATCCTCTATTTGAACATTCCTTTCCTCACCGAAAGTTATTTCATTCTCTTCCTCCCCAATAATTGAATTAAGTTGAGCTACTGGGGGCGGATCTAAATAAGAATTAGGTGGTGACGATTCTGCTCTAAAAATAAGGTGCTCCTTATCATTGTCATCAATAATCGTAACCTCTTTCTTCTTACAATAAATCTTCGCATCATAGTCCGAAAGCCAGTCCATACCGAGGATTATATCAAACTCAATCATAGGTATGACGATGAAATCAGCAGATAAAGAAAATTTATGTGCTCTAATGGGGACTGATTCACAAAACTTTGTTGCAATGATACTTCCCTTAGGAGTTTTAACTGACAACTCCCTTATTAAATCAAATTGGAAATATCTATTATTCTTAGCAAACTGGGAAGATATGAAACAATGCGATGATCCAGAATCAAATAATGCATTTGCTAAACTTGAGGAAACCATTAAATTACCTGCCACCACGTCTTTCGGAGCTTCTACCTCAGCAGTAGTGATAGCATAAGCCTGGCCTTGATCCCTTGGCCTTTTCTGAGGTAAGTTCTCATGACGCTTAGGACATGCATTTGCATAATGCCCCATCTCCCTGCAATTGTAGCACTGAACGTTGGTAGCTTCCTTCTTCCCCTTGCAATCATGAGCTTGGTGGCCTTTTTCACCACACTTGTAACAGACTCCCATTCCCTTCAAGCAAGTACCAGGATGTTTCTTCCCGCATTTACCACAAGATGGATATTCAACCTTTCCCTTCTTCCCCTTATTTCCATTCCCAGATTGATCAGCAGGTCTCTTCTTCTCTTGCTTTGCTTTAAAGTCATAAGACTTAGAGATTTCCTTTTCGGTCTTGATAGCACATGAGACAATGTCTTCGTACGATGAAAAGGATTGTGAGACTAACGCTCGACGGAGAAATGGTTTTAACCCATCAAAGAAACGATCAATCTTACTTATTGGGTTACGAATATAATCACCAGCGTACCTCGCTAACCTTGTAAAGTTAGCCTCATACTTTGTGACATTCTCATCCTCCTTTTGTCTCAAACTCAGAAATTGTCTTTCCATATCTGCTCGATGGTCGCGAAGGAAGTATTTTTCTAAAAACAGATCATTGAACTCCCTCCATTCCATATTTGATACTTCATCATCTTTCGTCTTATTTTGAATCAATGACCACCATTGATCAGCATCTCCAGTGAGGCGGTAAACTGCCATGATAACTTTTTCCCTTTCACTGCTCCCCAAAGCCTGAAATATTTTCTCTAGGGAAAATATCCATTGCTCAGTTACTAAGGGATTTGTATTCCCATTGAACGTTGGTGGTTGTTGCCTCATGAATCGATCTAACATTGATCCTCCACGCTGCGGATCAGGGTGCTCCATACGGGTAAGGTTATTATTCATAACCTGAGTAAGTTGTCCCAGTATGGTGATTAGCTGATCGGCACCGGTTGCATCACCAGCCCCACTATAATTATCTTGGGCAGGAGGTCAATCCCTACATGGAGTGCGTGCATTGATACGGTTTCCATTTCTTCAACTAGGCGCCATTTCTAAACAATGGCATAAACTAGATCAGTTTATGAATCAAAATACATAATCCCATACTTATAAAACACTTAACATAAATTGAACTATTTATGGATATAATCCATAATCATAAGAATGTTTTCTTTGAGGAAGTATATACTCATAAACCCTTCATAATGATTTGTAAAGAAAATGAGAGTTATCCTAAGCATATCCCCCGGGAGTGTCGTAACCAAGAGTGCAGCAAGGCCCGTTGTCGTGCACCAGTTCCCGTTCGAGTCTAGCTCAAAGAGGTGTTTTCGGGTTTTACCCCTAGGTACATCTGTGCCAGAGCCGCCTCTACCTGCTCGTATCCAGACAGGGATGTATTGCTTGGAATACTCACAAAATCTCTACAATACAAAAATTCTAGGAAGTTCTTCTATACTAATCCTCAAAGTTCATCTTTGGTCTACGTGATCTAATCAGAGTTTATCTAAATCTAGCTTCCAAGGTTTGTACTAAACTGATACCAACTGTAACGCCCCGACCCCAGCTACCCAGAGTCAGTGCATTATTACATAACATTGGCATGATCACAAGAAAGATCAAATCTCGAAAGACCGATTGGTTTAGTAGCCTTGAAAACACTAGATATATTCATAAGTTTTACATTACATCATAAAATGAAAAACTAATACAACAACATAATGTTTCCACAGTCCACACTATAATCCCCTCATAATATCCCTGCAGGTCATTCATAACTTACATCTTCACTTCCTGGGAAAAATAAAACATAGAAAAGGGGCGAGCTCAAATGCCCAGTAAGGATAACAATATATCGGAAACATTCATAAATAAGAATAAACATTTAAGGCAATGTATAACTAAAACAAAAGCCTTTTAAATATGAACATTCAACATGGTATGGCATAAATAAAATGAAATAATGCCATTTACTTATTCACATGGATATTCTACTAATCGAATAATCACATGCAAAAATCAATAACCACTTTCATAATGTTGGAATGCATAATGCCAGACTATCATAACCACATAGCCAAGGCCTCGTGCCAAGACTACAAATAAGATTTTGTCAAGGCCTTGTGCCAAGACACTAGTTTGTCTCATGAGACCCACCGATGCATCGGGGAGCTATAGCGGGCTCCACCCGTCACTTATTAAGTCCAATGCATTCCCATATGAAAAGGTTTAAACATAACATAAACATTCGTATTAAAACTAGCATACGAAATGTCAATAATTTCACCATAAACTATGAATGGTATAAAAATAGCACATCCACAGTCAAACATATCACAAAACCTTCAATACAATATAGATGTTTTGTATCATATCAAATCAACTTCAAATAATCTTAAAATCCATCAAAGGATGTTGACATAGATGAAATCAAAATTCTTTTTAAAGAAGTATATCCTTTTATTTTGAAATCATTTAAGATCCATATAAAATAAAACATTTTCTTTGAAAATATTCTTATAAGATTGTATGGAAAGCTTTGAAAATTTTATAACGGCAGAAAATAACCGCACCCGCCGTATAAGTTAAAAAAAACATTCTTACCTCAATTCTGTCGAAAAGGTTAAAAAGGACCTTGTTTTGAAAACGACGGAAAGATTCCTTTATAAACCTCTAATAAAAAGTCAAACAAGGGTATAAATGACTTTAACCCATATTCTTGGAAATAGTAAAAATGTTTTCAAATACATTTTGAAGAAACATGGATGTGGATGATAACGAGATCCCAGTAGATTATTACGTATAAACAACCTCGGATAATGAAGAGATTGTGAAATAACCCTTACCTTGTACTTTTCCTTGGTTGGGGTAGGTTAACCTCCTGTATAATAGTGAATTAATTGTTACTAAATTATACAAGAATCATATACATTAATATAATATCATATATGATCTTTTAATATTGATTTGATAATAATATCTTAGTATTATCGTCGTTTCGGGTGTTAACTTACTCATTTTCTTTATATGTTTCATAACATAAGTCATGTTTGTTGTATCTTATTCATATCCAGAATGATATCAATTCCTTAAACATCATTTTCAAATCATTAAATGATTATTATACTTGAATGGATACGATGGAGAATAAATCTCATCGCGTTCGTGGAGACGGTAGTCCGTACGTACGCACGAACGCTATTTCCATTTAATTTTTATTTTAAAAGAATCGAATCCAAATGATACATAGGTATATTACTATTCCAGTATAATATAATATTTTATATATGTTACTTATGTTCATTAACACCATCCTTTATACGTTCCATGTGTGGTATGAACGAGTCATATCATTTTAAGGGGGCGGTAGTCCGCACTTCCTCAAATGAAATTATCGTATGTATATACAACATGAAACGAATAATGGTATGAAATAAAATGGAATTACAGAAGCTTATATATAAAATATATATCATTAATATCATATTTAATTACAGTGCCATCATAATGGCTACCATGAGAGGCGGTAAGATGTATTTGAACAATCATCGTTTCGTGAGGCGTTAGTTTGCCATCCACTGAAACATTATGTTCATCATCCATTAGATGGAGTTGTGTGTATGTGTAGTTTGAATCCTTCTTATAACAACATCCTAGTATATTGAGGATACTGGTGTTGTTACAAAAGAAAGGGAATAAAAAGAGTTTGGGGGTTGAAGAAGCAAAATAAATGAAAATAATTTAAGAGAAATCGTTACCTTTAATTTAGGTAACTCACTTTTGTTGGAACCAAAGGACTTCTTGAAATGATTTCTGCCTAAGTGGAAGCTTTAAGGAGGAGGAGAGGGATGTGGGGAGCTTAGTTGGGCAGAGTTTGGACGAGCCAAGTGGCTTGAGAGGTGTGAGGAATGAGTAGAAGTGGTCTCCTTTTATAAGGGAGAGGAGGGGCTCTTTAGGAAAGAGTGAAAGTATTATTTTATAATATAATTATATTCGGTTTCTAATGGTCCAAAAATCATTGAGGTCGAAGATAAGATGACTCATATTCTAAATAACATCAACCAATAAAAATTGGACAGGTTTTAGATAATATTTTAATCTTAATGATTTATTAATGAGGTAAACATTGCATCATTATTGTGTCATTAATAATTTAACTTATTTGATGTCTAAAAATTATAAATAAAATATCCTCATGTAGGAAATCTTTTTAGCTTTCTAATGAATATTTATAATCGAAAATCCAACATGTATAACCCTATGTAAAAATTGTTCTTCTAAAAGATGTAAGCTAATGCCATTTTTGTATTCATTTTAACTTAATTAAAATAAAGTGTCATTATCACTTACAAGTGGATCAATGGGGTCCCAAAATTGACCCAAAGATGCCCATGGTCGACCATGTATCAACCAATAGGGTTAAGACACGTTTTAGGGTAATTTAGTATTATTATAATATTATTTGTTAACCCTTATTTACCGGATTTACCCTTTAACCATGGTAAATAAAATATTTACCACAGTAACTATTCAAAATGTCTAAAAATAAAAGTTACCTATTTACAAAATTTGAACATCCTGATTCCAAATATGGAATCCATTTTCCTAAATTCAAAACACATAAGTGGCAGAAATTAATTTAAAATTAATTCCCGCTGTCAAAACAAAAAGCGTGTTTTTAAGAGATAATAACTATCAAAAGATTGACACTCGTTTATGTTCGGTTTAATTGTAAAATTATGTCCAATGACCAACATTATATTAAATGGTAAAAATATATTCTAAATATACTTTAAAACCACTCAAATTCATAATTTATCACTATTAATTATTTTGATTAAAAAAGTTGTTTTTAATTAAAATTTAGTATTTTTCACTATTCATCAAAATATGAAAGTTATCCGAAAAGTACCAAAATTTCACCTTAGGCTAAATTCGATATTCCGAGTCCAAAAATGAAGTCCATTTTCAAATATAAAATATATATAATTTTAAAAAGTAGGTATTACTGTTCACAACGGCTAGTTTAATTAGTTGTGGTGTGTGTTAGAACTCGAGGTTGCGTACAACACACGCTATCGCATTATTCGAAGGGAAACGTACCGTAGAAGCTTGGGGTGTTACATTAGTTTTAAATATAATTTTTATATATATTCATGTTCAATTGGATAAAAATAATTCTATATTTGGAATTAAAATAATTTATACTATCTATTAATTTTAACTCATTTTTTTGATGAAAATGAATAATACGAATTAAAAAAAATATTTACCGATATAAAGGTAGAAATGACTTCATCATGGGTAAAACTAAAAAAAGAATGATAAAATGATCTAGATAATGTAAAAAAATAAATTAATATCTTTAAATGTAAATTATAATGTATAATTATATATAAATATATATATTTTGGTTTTATGGAATGTGAAAAATGAGTGTACATATATTTCTTTTTACAAAATTACAATTTTCCTACTCACCTCACTTATAAAGGGCCATCTATTCTTCTCTTCATTTAATACATCCAAAACCATTTTTTCGGCCAATAACAATCCAAATATATTCGTTTATTCTGTTATGTAATCTTATAATTTTTTATGTGGCCATAAAATCATCCTATGAATGATTTTTGGTGCAGACCCGAGAAGGTTACTTGAGGAAGTTGTAATGTTCTTCAATGAGATTGTTTACATTATTTCATCATCTACCTCACTAAATTATTGTTAATCCTTGGTGGTATAATTATATTATAATCTAAAATAGAATAATATGTTTTTACATAATGGTTCTGACATATAACTGTCTCCACTTTCATCAAATGTAATACAATATTATGATTCAAGTACATGGAAGAGTATCGTATTGAGAACTGATATTATTCAGTTTCTATCACCAACTCTCAAGGATAGATATATTGATGTATTAAATATTTATATATGTTAAATATTATATTATTATACTTTCAGAAGTATTAAATTAGTAATTACTTATCACTTACCTTCTGTGGAAATACAATAACTTCACTCATGTGTACAGCATACTACCGCCTCATGAAGCGACATGATTCATTCAGAATTTACATGGAAGGTAATAAATATGAATTTAATGAATACATGATATATATATATATATGAAATAAAAATTATTCAGTAATTTTAAAATATTATTTACATTTTTTCATTCAATCAATCACAAAAATGGAAACAGTATTCAATAGTAGATATAACATACCATCTCTATGAATGGTTTTTTTAATTTTCTGCCTCTAACTTTTATGAATTACTAAAAATTAATATACATGATATACATATCATGGTTAAAATTATGGGTATTATGGAACCATTATTGTATTAATAGGAAAAAAAACAAATCAAAACAAACATGAAAAATAATGTATTAATTTCCTAAAATGTTACTTTAAAATGAAATTGTTAAAAATGGGTAATAAAAGATGATAAATAAATCATATATGATATGATATTTATTAACATGTTTATTTAATATAATTATAATAGACATATCTTAATTATACATGTTATTTTAACATGACTGAATTAATCCATGACTTAAAGAAAGAGATTTTTTTCACAAAATTGTTTTCTTTAGGATAAAAGATATGTTATGATCAAATATTATTCTATAAGGTGTATATAATACACCATTAAAATTTTATATCATTAATATTATTATTTACATTATATTTAAAGAATATTTTTATTTTAATATTCAATGGTACTTATAATTAACAAATTCTAAGTGGGTAAATTATTTATGTTCTAATCTCATAATTTATCGGTATTGCTAATGATGATGTTTCAAAAAACATAAACACATGTAATATCATTCAATAAAAAAAGAATTTTTATTCCTCTAAGTCTATTTCAATGAAAATTCCATTTTTTCATTATTTCTAATCTATATATATACTCAATATATAAAAAAAATTCTTTTAATAAAAATAGTCTTTATTTCTCCCTTCCATAGAAAACTCATGTTTCATACAAAACCGTGTGTTTTTAAAACATTTTAAAACATATTTTTTAAATGATACAAATTATTTGTTAAAACCTTATTTCCAATGTTAGAAATTTTTCAATTTTGTTAATGTAATCTTCATATCGTTATCAAATTAACGACTATTTTGAAGTTACCAAATATTTGAATGAAATATTTTTTAACATGTGTGACATGAATGGAATTTCGTAAAATAATTACCATTATTTACTTTTAAGAAATCATTATTATATTTCAGGTTAATTTTTTTAGAGAAAAGGATTTCCATAATATTTTATAAATTCATAATTTTAAAATCAGTAATTTTCTTATAAAAGATATATTTCTCGATAACCATTCCATGTGATTATTCTTTAAAAATTATTTTCAATCTTTGATAAAAACATTTTATGTTACTTATTTTTTTTGGTTATGATTTAATGACTCCATTACTATTATTTCTCTAAATGTTACATTTTTATGATTTATTGATTCTTATGAAACACACTTCTCTTATTATGGGCTATTATTTTCTCAAATGATAAAATCGTTTAGAAGCTTGTTTTTTCCCACAGGTTATGTAATACTAAAATACTGAAATGATTAAGAAATCTATTTCATTTCTATTGGACATGTTATAATTAAATGTTAACGAATCCCATTTCCATTAATGGGTCCAATATTAAGAATTTTTTATAATCTTATTGAATTCATATGTATGACGTTCATTATATGATAGGTGGGAACTATATCTCCATCTAATTAATTCGGAAAAGATTGATAAATCTGGTGATAAATAAGAATAAAATGGGGAGTGAACATCATTACGTAACTTACTCTATCCATTAGGATGGTCTTGGGATTGAACATTGATTACTAAGATGGTTTGAGGAGTGAATGTATTATATTATATTAGTATTGACAATGAGCCTTTTACTATTAAGGATATTATTTTCAATGATTATTTTCATGCCACTAATCTATGACTTATTCCAATTTTATGTTCACATTTTTCTTGTTGATAGGTTTAATTATGATTCAATTCTTATGAAAATGCATGATTTATTTTATGAATCAAATTAATGATCAAGACTATGCGTGGAAATATTTGAAAATATTATTCTCATGTTCTCGTAATATTATACCGACAATATATTGATTTTTCTCTTTTATACCATTATTTAGAATATATTATACCTCTATATAATGCTTACATTAACTATGTTACAATGGAATCTATTTTGTGGTATATGATTAAGAAGGGTTGTAATGTTTAATAACATAGTTGGAGATGACGCAAATCACTTATGGGACCATTTGTTATGTGTTTATGTTTCCAAAATAACTAGACCTAAATGATTCTGGCATGAATTGTTATGTTATGTAATGATTATTTTTATATTAAGATATTATATTTATATATGATAGGTTTAGGTCATTATATTGAAGCGGAAATAAATAAATAAAACTATAGTTTTGTTTTAGTGGAATATATCTTCCATCATATTTGTTGAGAAATATCAACATCAAAATGAGAATAATAAAAAACTAAAGAGCAGTGGGGAGGATAGGTTTAAAAATATTTAAAATTAAAATGATAAAAGGAAACTAAATATAAATACATAATTTTTTCCCATGTGGTCTAATATCTAAATGAATTAAGTAGAAGTGGTATCAGATGAATGAAATATTCAAAATTTAGTTTCATAACTTCTGTCAAATTTTCATCCTAATCTCACAAAATTTGGAAATAGTTATGTTTTGAACTTCAATGTGATGTCTAGATTGAAAAATCCATTAGAAAATTTACTTCAAGTATTATTATCTATATTAAAATTTGTGATCAAACTCATGTTCTAGAAATAAAATATGTATCCTAAGATATCTATGGTTCTATAAGAATATTTAAATTTATATTTTATATATAAAATTTTTTATAAAACAAATTAGAGTGAATATGAATGGGAAAAATAGAATGTCTACATAATTTCTATATTCATGTCAAATTACAAATTCATATTAAACTATTACATAAAAATATCAATTTATCAATAAAAATAACTGAATAAAAAACCTAGAATTAAATAAATATACACTTTTAAAAACTCAATAAAATTTAATTCTTTAATATGAAAATATTACTAGAGAAAATATATTAAAAATTTATTGGGATTTGATATGTTATAATACAATGTAAATTATAGAAAATTAATGGCTTTATCAATACTCTTTTCTATATAAATTAAAACATTACCCATAATAAACTCAATCAATGGAAAATTACTTTGGTCAGTAAAAATCATCATATATATAAATTTTAATTTATTTTTAAAAATTATTTTCACACAAACAGCAATTTTAAAATAAAAAAAACTATTTATCACATTCTATTATTAGAGTGGAAACATTTTAAAAATTAGTCATGTCCCATATAATTAGTATAAATATGTTTAATTTAACAAAATAAGGTATTAAAAAACCCCAAACATTTAACGCAATTATAATTAAAGGAAAACCACAAATAATCCTACAAGGATCCAAGAAGATCCATATAAAAATAGGTTTCCATCAGTGGTGAACACCCAATGAATAAATTTCACACCCTATATATTCCCTTAGTAACTAAAACACTTAATATTTGGTCAACCCAAGCCCAAAATTTAACCAACATAGTGATTAGTGTTATGTGAGTAATGAATAAAAAGGTTAAATTGAATAAAGGAGAAGAATGTGAGTATACGAAGAATAGAAGATGGGGATTCCTTGAAAATCTACATGAAATTCTTGTTTTGGAGCCTCAAATTAATGTGTATAAGGAAGGAGAGATGTTTTTCCTTTAACTTCGGGTTTTCAAATTGAAATATGGGAAGAGGGGAGGGTAAAACCCATAATTTTTAAATTCGAAAGAACTATATTTTAAATTTTGTAAGAAACTGGTTGTTCCATATATTCATATTTAATGACTAGAAAACCATTATAGAAAGCATAAAGTTACCACTAAATCAAAAAAAATCCATTCACATGATTTGGTCGTACAGTTTCTACTAACTGTGAACCAACCACAAAAAACTCAATTGTACACTCAATTAATTGACATAGCTAATAATCAGGAATGACATTAATACATGTATCAATATATCATTTCAAGAAATTATGGTATTTTTGGACATTTAATATTCTTTCCTTATTTATTTATCCTATTTCCATAATATTTAAATAAAAATTGTGATTCTTTGAAAATAAGAATTAAAATAATATTTTTTGGTACTAAATAGTTAAGTGACATTAATAGTTATTTTCACTTAACTAAAAACAATTTTTTACCTATTAATGTTAATTTTATCAATTTATTTGTTTTTAATTTAATATTAATCAGTGGAATACAATTTTTTGTTACTAATTACGAAATCTCATTGTTTAATTTTGTTTTTTGTTTTGTTTTTAATTGAATTGATAAATTTAAACAAAATCCTTTTAATCTATTTCATAGGTAATTTATGTAATCATGAGGCTTATTTTTTAAAGGATTCTACAAATTCATATGAATGATAATCCCATATTTTATAAGGATAAGTTTTAACTATGTGTAATAATTATTTTATTGTAATCATATGCATAAAATTCTTTTTTGAATATTTGACACCCATTTTATATAAATATCATCACTCTTCTAGTATGTATATGTCACCACATAAGGGCCATGGATGAACACCCACATAAGAATCACGTTTTTATAAGAGCCATTACGTAAGGATAATAAACCACTTAAAGATCCCACAGTTTAATAAAAAATTTCTTTCTCGATCGATTGAAATAACACATATTACCCAGGTAATTAATGGACATCATATTAAATTAGAGAACCTAATCTCAAATGTTTAAGGTTAAATTTAAAGGGAGTATCTAAAGGTTTACAATTAATCATAACATAATAGTAACCAAGATAATGTGGTATTTAGAAATTTTAAGAGGATTTATTCTAGATTCACCATGGTAAGATGATTTATAGTGATCTGTGACACATGGAATTATGAGAGTCCACCTAGGATATTGACTATGAGCTAGATACTAGGATTTGGAAAAAAAATTGAAACAATAACCATGAAATTTTAGATATATATAATGATGTAAAATATATAGAAATATCTGATTAGAATTAGGAAGAAACATTCAATTCAGATAGGCCAGAGATAGTAGGAGTTGGATGGAAGGGTGATATTGATAGTGTAAATTAAGTATTTATTTCTTCATTTTCATTTTTCTTGACTATATTTGAGTTGATTTATATTAAAAAAAACTACTATCAGTATAGATATGTGTAGCTAAAATATTTTTGGTAGAGGATGGAATAAATTGAATTGAATTATCTTTTCCCATTCATGTTCTGATTTATTTAGTTGTATATTTTTTATCATAGTTTTTTTCACTACCTTATATTATAAATTTTCTAATGAATTATTAACATATGAACTTTAAAAAATTTAGTTTATTGGATGATGTCAATTAATATTTGCTTTACTAAAATAATTTTTTTTTTCAGTTTCACATGATATTAAAACAATGTGTTTTTTCTTTCACTGTCTAATTTTTTTCAATCAATGGAATAAAATCTATACTATTTCAGGAACAAATAGGTTAATAGTAGTGTATCATTGTCCCTTTGAGCTTCAACTGGTATACATAACTTTGAAAAGGATGATATTAATTTTAAAATATATTTAATTATATATCCTATGTGTTTGGAAGATATATTTTTCATTAATAGAGATATCTAGGAATGGTCATTTATTAAAACATAGTAAGGGGTTTTGGATTAATTCATTCAAAAAAATTATACCAATAATTATTAATAATGATGTACGAGAAGTGTAATTTTATCAATTCAGTTCATTTCAATTCCTCTCAATTCCAGTTAGTGTTCACCCTTTACTAATTTTCCTTTTGTTTTCATATTGATTTCATATATTCCACTTCATTCCATCACAAAAATTCACATATTATTTCATTTATGTTTTTGTTCATTTTTCTTCTTCTTGATGATTCTTTTTTTATGTTTTATCATTCTCACCACTTTCTATAAAAATGTATGTTTGAAAATTATATTGATGATTTATTTTTATAAACTTATTTAAAATAATTTATATAATTTCATAGGGATACATGAATGACCATGATAAATATAAATGAAAATAATAAAAAAATATGTCAATTTCAATGAAAATATGTATTTTTTAAAAATATGTACTCATTTCTAAGTATTTTTTGTTTATTTAAAAATTGTTTTACTGGAAAATTAATGCACACTAAATAATCCTCAAAATTAGAGATTAATATTTTAATAAAAATAATACATAAACACTCTAATTACATATGAAAAAATAGGTAAAATGATATGAAGAATCCTGAAAATTTTATAGTTTCGAATATTAATACAAATAAAAAAAATTCCCACATCATCCTTGGAACCAGATATCATGAGTTCCTAAACATAGGGTCTTCCAACATCAGATATTTTTAATTAACCCATATTGTATACAATTACCTCATATATAATTAGTTGAAACATTATTACCTTTCCATGTTACCATCATTTCATATACTACCTAATGAGGATTCATTAGATTTTATTACATATATTGAGATGTAGTTCAAAAGTTTCCAATTCATGGTCTTATTGAAAAAGAAATTACCTTTTGAATGTTCAAATTTTATATAAAATATATGTATTAGAGCTAGTTCTCAAAACTATATGATAAAATTTTTACTCATGGGAACATGTATTTAAATAATTTTTTCATGAAGATAGAAACCATTTCCATTATTCTTTGGATATGATAAAAATACATTTTAGTCAATTTACTAATTAATAAATTCTCCCCAAATCTTAATGGATATATTTATAATGGTTTCACCCATTACCACCTAACCATAGTAGACAAGTATTTTGGTGGTGCATTTTTAGATAGGACATTAGAGAAGTCGTAATTATCTTTCAAAACATCCATAAAATTATTGAAATAAATTTTATTATAGGAGGGATTTCCATTTGAGTAAAATACCTTGGATGATAGAGCCTATTATAATAATTATTATAAATCACTGATGTAGTAGTGAAACCATTTTTTACTGTTCATGAATATGAAGAACATAAGTTCTAATTATGATCTACCCAATCAATAGGGTGACAATGCCTAAATTCTAGACATTATGGATATAAATTAGAGTAATAATTACCCATTATAGAAAAACATTATCTTTGTCTAAGGAATTCACACTAACATTTTATGGATTAAAAAAGAGTTAAAAAAGTTAATTCTCATGGATTCCCACCACATCTATGTAAATAATTTCAAAATCAATATAGTAATGATTCCTTAAATTATCAAGGAAATATAGAATGTATGATTGAGTTAATTTTAGGAAAATTTTATTCTCATTAAATTTAAATATATTCCAGGATCCAAAAATTCGAGTTAAAAATGTTCTATTGAAAATACCCCAACCCTAGTAGCCCAGGTTTGATGGTTACTTTATTACATTGGAATATGAAACAATGAATTTTATATAGAAGGATTAAATAGTTTTTTAGAATTGGTTAACTATATACCTACATGAAATTCAAATTACAATTTAAATCATAGAATTAAAAAATTGTGTTCTCTAAGAACTCTATTATTAATCATTCTGTGTCTCTGTATATCATTCATAAAATACTTCCTCGTATCTTGTGGAAAATAATACATAAGAAAGGGGTGACCTAAAATACTGAGTAAAGGTAATACTCCAATAGAATAAATATTTATTAAATAATAATAATCAATATATAAATGTAAATGAACAGAACACATTCCATCTCTTTAATAAAAAGATAATAATATGGTAGATTTTATTGATGATTAAATTAATCCATATATATAATCACATAATATTGAAACTTGTCGATAGATATTAAAAATAATTTAATAATGATGGGGAAATCAATAACTAATCTTATAATGAGGGAATAGATTATGTGGGACCTCGAAGACATTATTCTTAATACATTTCACAAGATAGATTAATTATATTATCAGAAACACATCTAATTTGACTATTTGATTTATCTCAAAAAGAATAACAATTAATCGAGGTGATATAACATACTAATCATGATGAATTAAATATAATAAATGGGTGAAAAATAATCATCATAAAGATTCTTCTTAAAAAACAAACATACTAAATATTAATACTTAACCTAATGTAAAAAAAATAATATTAATCCATCCATTGTAATATAGTGAATGGTAATAAAATTTTACATGTTTAGTTAAACAAATATTTTAACATCTAAAGAAATAATAATGATGTCATCAATAATACATATCCCCATTGGATCATATGTACACAAATGATATTGATAACATCAATTAGTTGAAATATCATATAATTTTAATTAAAAAAATTCTTGATGAAAATATATTTTCACATTAAAAATCACCAATTACCAAAAATAGTTCATGATTATTTTCTAAAAGTGATTTTCGTTAAAATTTCCTTTTAAAAACATCAAAAAGAGATTTAAAATATTTAGTGTTCATCTTGGTTTAATTTTTTTTTCATATCTTGTATGTTAAAATTTATATTCCATTTAACATTTTTTTAAAATAAAGAAATTTATAGTTTCAAAAATATCAAGAATATTCCTATTTTTTTTAAATATCATAATAGGTAAAAAAATATTTAATAATTCAATTATGGAAGGATAAAAACACATGAATTTTTCATAGAAAACATGTATTTTTATGAAAAAATATTTTTAGCATAAGAGGGAAATTATATCGGATTTTCAAAAAAAAATTATCAATAATTTTATATACTAATGTGTGATAAAAGGTTACTATTACATGAAAATGTTATTGAGTAAATATATTATAATATTATTAGTTTATTTTAGTATAGATATATCAAATAATTTCAATAAATGTTCATTAACCAAAAATAATATTTAATGATTATGGTATTATGATTAAAACCCATTAAAATCTGATTGCTTCTAAATTATAAGATCAATAAAATAAATAACATCAAATCAAACTATTACCTCTTGTGGAACATATTTCGTATGTGTCTAAAATTACATTTTAATAAATATAAGATTATTATAAATCTATTCAGATCAATAATTTGGTATCTAATACCATATATTGTTTACTTAAGGTCTATCAATCGTTTATTTAAATTTAATTTTTTATAATTCGTATTTCAGGTGACAAATGCTTCATTTTGCATGCATGTTTTAGTTCTGTAACATTGATCCATTTAATTTTATCTTTGTTAAAAAAACTAAAAAATATAAAAAATTATTTAAATATCCTATATATTATTTATATATTTATTTATAGAAATTTATGAATTTTATTGATAAAAAATGGATTATATTGTTCATGGAGATGATAGGTCATATATATCCATGAACACTATATAAATGATTGTCGATCAATAGATTAAAAGGATAATAAATATTAATTTACTTTTACAAAATAATAATAATAATTAAATATGATTTTTATTAATGAAATAAATCCCTATTACCATCTATAAAAAATATAATGAAAAATTTTACACATCATTATATAGAGGCGATAGTCCACACGTACGCACGGTAAATGTTATAGTTTTCTAAAATATTGGAATATAAGATGCAATATGTGATATTATATTTCAAAAAGTAATTTCAGATAATAAATATCACATATATTAATTAAATTTCACCTTATTAACTTTTATTCGAAGAGTAAGAAAAAAACAGATCACGTCCCTTCAAAAGGTTGTAGTCCACCATACACACAAGAAACATCATCTTATCCCCCATGGAATAGAATTTAATAATGAATATGTGATATAATATTATGTGAATAAAATTAATTTCTTAAATATGATATCAATATGTAACATCTGTTATTATATTCATCATTTAATGGTGTTCCTGGAATACCAGTTAAATTTTTTTGTGAGGAAAAAGTCTATCATACACATGATGGACAATTTCATTTCACATTTGATGTAAGTAGAGATTTATGTTTGTTATTAAATTTAAATAATAACATATAACTATATGGGATATATTTTTATTATATTATCATATATAAATGTGTTTTTAAAGAGGATTATGAAGAAAAATAACAAATACACATGTTTATAAATTTCACAACTTCTTCAGATATCCATTTTTGGTTAATACATAACGCCTTATTAAGGGGGATTTCTAATAAAAATAATGACTATAGGAATTATATATCTATGTAATGGATGTTTTCTTTGATTTGATGAAACAAAGGGTTTTGGAATGGTGTAGAGGGGAGGCGAGGGGTGGCCTTTTTTATGTGGGGTAGAGGAGACACAAGGATTATTTTGAAATAAGACATGATAATAATGTTTTTCACATTAGAAAATATACAAAATTTGGAAATTATAGATCTAATAATGTCATAAGTTGTATATAAGGATATATAATGGTTTTAGAAATGTTTTCGGTAATTTTTAACACCTATTCTCTTAGTTCAACCCCTCAGTAAACCCAATATTACCATAACTATGATAATTATGTTTTACTATTTTCAATGTTCGTTAGGGAAAAAATTAATTTTATCTTATCACATAATATAAATTTTTAATATTTCAAATATGGAATGTATTTTTTTAAATTCAATTTATATAAGTGGAGGAATTCAATTTAATATTAAATTGCATACTCTCTAAAAGAGTGGCTTTCCAAATGGAAATATCTAATATTTATTTAATTTTTAATATCAAAATTCATTATTAAATAGATTAAAATGAAATAAAGTAGTTAATTTTTAAATACATTTACAAATATTATATGAAAAAACATTTATTATATTTTTTATATTTTTTAATAATTTTAATGAAAACGATGTTTTAAGTAATAGTCTATATTTTTCACCCTTCCATAAGAATTTTCCCTTTTAAAAAATATGGAAAAACAAAGAAAATATAATTTTTAGATTTAAATTTTTTAAATGATGAATTTATTTCAATATTTATAAAACAAATTATAATTATAATTTTTAAATTATGTTTTCAAAGCGCTAATAATTATCATTTTTGAAAAATACAATTTTTAAGATAACATTTCTTTCAATTTCATGTTATTCATATTTTATTAATAATATATACATACACATTGAATTTTTTTATACCTACATAAACCAGTTTTGTTTAATAATTTAGGGATTTCAATTCATGCAAACCATCTTAATTGTTAGGTAATAAGGGTAATGTTTAATAAATATTATATTAATATTGTATCAATGTTCATTTAAACAAGATTTTTTGTGTATCACAAATTATAGAAGGTATTTAATTTAAATAAATATTTCATATATTATTGGGGTTTTATATTCTCTTCTAATCTTGTTTCAGTGTGTCGTATATTCTATCGATCATAATTCTCCTCTTTTAAAACAATGGGGTATCAAATTATTACACCCTTAAATAAATCATTTCCTCGTAATTCAATCCTTATCTATGAAATCAATGGTTTGAAAAATTAATACTCCTTTGTTTAAAAAAACACATCCTAAAATTGGTTAGCAAAAATTACTCTTGGTAAGAGTAAAATAGAATTATGATTGCAATCCAGAATAACACATTATTAGGTTTCTAATTAGGATAATATAGGTGTGAAATTAGAAAATAAACATGGAATATAATATTAATACTGAAGGATTAATTATGAGTGATAGAGACTACGTGCTACAGAAATATAACAACTAAAAACCCATTAATCTATTACTAGTTAAAATATCATTGATTACACAGAAATAAAATAAATAGGAAAACCTATTACCCGAATATAATTTTCATAATGGTGAGGAATTTTGTTACTATTATGATTAATAATAATAGAAAATATTCATAATGTTTCATATTTTAGTAGTTCTTTGAAAAATTCATAATTCCTATATTACTCCATAAAATTAATATCAAATATGAATTTTTATTCCTAATGCACTAAAATTAATTTTTATTTGATCATTGGATAAATAAAATAATTACAAGTCATTATTATTGTCTCTTGATATCTTCCACAACCAAATAACACCGAAAGTTTAACATAATATATTCAATAAATAGTTATCCTCATGAATAGTTTAATATATGTGTGACCAAAATCAATGTTCCAAAATTTAGAATAGAGGTCACTAAAGCAGAATTATATTCCCATAAAAATTTAATGTTTCAATTAATGTCACATTAAAAAGAAGTAAATTATTTTATCAATATAAAATAGTAATGAAAACAATCATCATTAAAAAAATAAAATGTTAGGTTTTTGATTATATTTTATAAATTCAAACATCCACGAAATTCCCAAAAAAATTAACTTAATTCACTAAAGAGTTTCAATGATAGCAATACCATATAATATAACATATTTATCATTATTATATCAATAGTTACCAAACATTAATGGTTATATTCCTTTTATCAGTTTTTTAAAAAAAGGTCATCTTGATACAAAATAAGTTATCTTGGTTATCATTATTATTCATCAAATGCTTTTAGATCCTCAATAAAAGGAACTATAATATAATATATATAGATTTTATGATTCTTATAAGGATAATAACAATGATATATTACTTCTAGAAAAATATTAATACAAATGCAATCACTTTAACCATTCCACTTCTGATGTATTAATAACATAATTTTAACAATGATCCCTAAGATTTTTTGGGATTATATTTTCTTGATGCTTGGGAAATTTAATTCCATATTTACCTATAAACATATATAAGTATATTTGAACATTGGAATATTATTTATTTCCATTATAATCATTATCATTGTTATAATTCTATCCACACTCGTAGGAAACTTGCATTACCATGAAGTAAGTACCAGGGTCTTTCTTTCCACAATTACAAAATGTGGGGAAATCATTTTTCCTTTATTCCTTTTATCCTTAATTTGTTCTTCCATCCTATTATTATATTTTATTACTTTTAAACCGTATAAAATTCATAAATATTTATTTATCTTTGTAGATAATTATAATTTTTCTTCCAGTAATGGGAATGTTTATGAGAGTAATATCTTTTAAAGCATTAGATGAAAACCATCAATGAAATAGTCAATATTACTCAGTGAATCTTCTAAATAGTATTCATCATTTATTTATAATCATTAAATTTTAAATTCATACATATCTAATGATTCATCAACTTTTTTGTATGAATGAATTATCTCTCCATATCATCCTTTTGCTCTTGAGGAAAATTCTTTTCTACTAAAAGTTACCTGAAATCCTTCAATTCTATATTTTTTATTTTTAATCCTTAGTGTTTTAGGTCAATAACCACCATTGATATTTATCTCTTGAGAGATAATAATATTTTATTTAAACATTATATATTTTATTACCCCCAAAAGAGATAATATATATTCTCAGTGGGACTTGTCCATTTGTCAGATACAAATAGATTTTCAGTCCAATTTAATCACAGTGGTTGTTCATTAATTAATAGGTCTAACATTCATAAGCCACATGGTATAATAATAGGATTATCCATATGGTAAATTATATTTATCCTAACTAGAGTCAACATCCCAAATATGGTTAAAATTTTATTAGTTCTTGTTGCAGCTCTATATCCAACTTTATTATATTTTATGTGAGAAAAATAAGTATATAGTATATGTGTATTGATAGAGTTCACATTCCTTCCCCTGGATTATATTTATAAACAATTTAACACACTATATATGATCAGAATATTATGATTCATAATGTATAATCCCAATACTAGTGAAAGAGATAATATAATTTGGAAATTTTATGCATGGATAATCATATAATCATAAACATTGTTTCTTCTGTAATGTTTGTAAAAATATATAACTATTTTGAAATAAATCAAAATGGTTTCTAAATATAATTTTAATTTTCATAAGTATTTAAACCTAGGAGTTTCAAACTAGATGCGCAACATGTCACATTGTCAGGTACTTCACAATGCTCTTGTCAATAAGGACACCCCTCTTTGGAGTTATTACCACTATGTAAATATTTTCTAGAACCACATCTCCCTATAGTATGCATACATGGATATATTACTAGGAAAAAGAAAATATTATATAATTTACCAAAACAATAGGCTTTATTCTATAATTATACTATGTTTTTATCATTGTGTTATATTCTGTAATCCAGATTTACCTAAATCAAGTCCCGTTGTTTTTTAGTAGACATCCTATAAAACCAAAAATAAATATATCAACCACAGTAGATCATAGTAAATTCATACTTTATTAAAATTTTATAAGGTACAATGAATCACATCATTATGGAATATATAGTTTAGTAGACTTAGTGAAATAGATACATATTTGAATTTTACAATACAATTGAAGACATAAAATATACAATTCTATCTCTCTAAGAACCCCACTATTACTCATACAGTGTCCACGTATATCAATAACCAAACTCATCCTAATATCATTGTGAATATAAAAATAAAGGGGCTATACAATAAGATTATCAACTATGTATATGCAATAGAATATATCATGAATAAATAATTATAATAAATATGATAAGGTATATATCTAAAACACTTTCCATTTAATAAAAATACAAAGAATCATATAGAAGAAATAAATGACGATAAAATATATCTATATAAATAATCACAGAAAATAAAAACCTATCCATCGGTATCATAAATAATTGAATACTTATATAGGAATCAATAACTGATCACATAATGAGTGAATTCATAACTAACTCATATAAAATATAATTTCAAGTCCTTTCATAATTTTATTTAAATATATGGATATAAATATGCCTAATTTGGCCAACAGTTTAGACTCATGAGACCCAGCAATTAATTTGGGGGTTAAATATAACTGGGTCCAACCCAACACATACTATGTAAATATAATTTCTCATATTAAATGGGTTAAATATAATCAATTTTATCATTCCTATTGATGAACTAATATACAAAATTTTAATAATTATTCCTATCAAATAAACAAAATCAGAATCTACACTGAGTAATATGCTGATTGGTAAAAAAATTAACCCTTATTCAAATTGATAAGAAAACATAAAAATAAATATTAATGGGGACATAAATATGAAATACCCCAAATGTATTATAGGTACACAATGGTTTTATTTTTTCAATGAATATAAATACAATAAAAAATTTAACTATAATCATTCTTGAGTAAAATAACATTGGCATTTGAAAATAAAATTTTACAACAAATAGTTCACAAAAATAATTTAAAATTCAATTATATGAAAATAAAATTTTAAAAATATAAAATAATATACAAAACATTAAGTCATCATGATTATGGATCATTTCATTCATGATGCACATGTTAAAACAATTATTTTTTTCATGTTTATTATGAAAGAGAAATATACATTGTTTTTAAAACAACGTTAATATTTCTTTAATTATTTTTAATAGTAAAAATTGATAAAAATTTGTTTACTTAATAAATTTTAATATTTTAAGAATAATTAATTCATTTTAATAAAATAAAATTTTGATGAAAATGGATTTTGGACTAAAGAGAGAAAAAAATGTTAGATTTTCCTAGAAACGTCTTTTATGATATTTTAGGTAACCAAGAGTTAAAATATTATTATATTAGTCAAAAAATTCATGAGAAATTTAATGGTTTTTAAATAGATTTATTTTAATATAGATATATTAAGTAGTTCCCACAATGGTGTATTACACAAAAAATAATCCTGAAAAATAATGATATTTTGAAATAAACCATTACCACAATGGGAGCTTCTAAGCATAGGACCCATAAAAGAAATAAAATCAAATGAAAATTTAAATACCATGAATATAAATTTATTCATAATATAAAATATAAATAGTGAATTATATACACCACAAGATTTAAATATGTTTTGAATGTTGAATATGATTCAGAGAAGTAAGAGTGTGATGAGAAACCATTACATGAGGTTCAACTTATTTTGTATGTGTCTGAGCATGATGTATAATAAATATAGTTTTATTATACATGTATTAAATACCTATAATAAAATATCTCATAGCACATATGATTTACTTATATACATTTTTCACCCATTTATTAATAATGATTTGTTAAAATCATTGTTTCATGAGATAATTACTTCATTATTTATATATGTTTCATTTTAGTAATTTCAGCCCTTTTAATTTTTGCATTTTTAAAAAATTTGTAATATTTTAGAAATTTTCTCTTTATAATATATATTTATTTTATATTTATTTAGATTAATCTAATATTTTTATAGATTGAAAATTTATTATACAGTTCAGGGAGACTTTGGTTTATATATACGCATGAATGATGTGTCGATTTTTCTCTACAGATGGAATTAAAGAAAAATAAAAACTAATTAATAAATATAAAATCTTTATAAGTTAATATATATACATTATATTATTCAAATTAATAGATATTTTCATCCATGTAAAAATAATTATGAAAAACATTTCATATCGTTATGTAGAGGAGGCAGTCCACACATATGCACGGTCAATGTTATTTTTTTCTCAAAATTTAGAAGAAAGAATTAATATGGGTTAATATATTTATATAATTATATTTAGATCATAAATATCACATATTATTATATAATTTATCCTTACTGCATTTCATTTAAATAGTAAAATAAAAAAGAATCACATATCTTCTTGAAGTGATAGTCCTCCATAGACATGAGCGATGTTTCTGTATCCCTGCATAATAGAACATAAGAAGTTATATGAAATATAATAACAAAATACATATAAAAATTTCATCATTATCAATTAAATATGTTAAATAAATAATTATATTCAACCAGTAAATCTTTTTATGGAAAATTAAGAACATCGATTAGCGAAGAATTATACCCACGTACACACGATCGACGGTTTCCTTTTCCCATTTTGTGGAAGTGGATATGGATTTAGGTTAAGAAATTAAAATAATAAAGTGTAACTATATATTATATAATGGTTTCATTATATTATCATTATTCAATAATTTTTTAGGGAGGAGAAATAATAAATAAAATTAAAATAGATGTTTAAAAAATCTACCTATTATACAGAGAGCCTCTTTAGGATATTAACGAGATCCTTATTAAGAGTAATTCATAATAAATTAAAGACCTCTAGGATTTGGGTAGGAAATTAATGAAGGGATTATGTTTGGTATTTTATGAACCAATAAGTTTTTTTTTATGAAGAGTCAAGGGGAGGTGATGAAATTTTATAAGGGGGGAGAGGGAACACATGGAATTTTTTAAAGATAAGGTGATACCAAAGATTCAATCATGAAAAAATCATAATAAATAATAATTAAAGAACCTTATACGTCATAGAGTTTTAATGTGACTTTGAAATTTGGGTTCAAAAGGTTTTATTCCTTTTTAATTCTTATCCTCATAGTTTAACCAATTGTAAACCATTTTTTATCCAAACCACAATAATTAATTTTTACTGTTTTCTCTTTTAATTATGTAAAAAAAATTTAACCAAATTAAATAATATAAATTATTCTAATAAAAATTCTTTAATACATTTTTACAAATTACATTCAGAGATGATGAATTATTCAATTTATTATTCTACCTTAGTTGGGATAAAAGATCATTTTACAAAGTGGAAATTATCTACTGTATAAAATGTTTTAATATCAAAATTCAATATGAAATTGATCCCAATGATGTAGTTTAGTTAAATATTGATGTTATTGAAATAAGTTTACATTATAATTCATTTGAAATATAATATTTCTTTGTAAATAATTTAATCAAATATTCATTTTTCAATAAAAAACATTACGTTTTTATATTTATCAAAAAAAATTCCAAACAATTATAAAAACATCACCAGATTATAATTTTGAAAATTTAATCTAAAATTTGGTTTTTATTTTTTCAAATTAATTTTCTAAAATTGGTATCTATTTATTTAAAATTTTATATGAAAAGAGTGACTAATACCCCATTTAGAGAATATAGTTTTTTGAAAACATTTATTTTTCTTTCTAATGCTTCTTATTTTATTTATAATCAGTACATAAATATTGTATATATTTTATACAAGTGTAAAATATGTAATTTTCATTATTTAGCTAGTATTATTCATACTATCCATCTTAATTTCTAGGTTGTAATGTGAATATTTAATTAATAAAATAGTAATTGGGTATCGTTTTTTGTTTAAACCTACTGTTACATAAATAGCAAGATATCAATGAGACTGAATTTAATGAAATATGCCACATTGTCATGGGGTGATATTTTTTCTTAAAAGTATTTGTTGAATATAATACACACTATCAATAATTAGGTTCCTCTATTAAAATATTTGGGGGTTACAACTATTTTCTTATAGATTTTAGTTATAGAGATCAAGGTAAGCTCCCATGCACAAATCAAATGTAAGGTTGGTACCATATTAATTGGTATGAAAACAGATAATATATCTCGGTATAGCTTAGTAATTTTGACAAAGAATATCTATGTGATCATAAAAATGAAAATTTGAAATCCATAAATTTATAAATGTGGGAAAAAAGTTCTAAACCAAGAGGAGTATGTAATATTGACATGAAAAATATAAGATACAAAAGGAAAAAAGAGTGATAACATATCAAGTAAGGGTTAGAGAAGTTTGGGATCAGGATAATAAAAATGATTACACTATATTAAACCAATATTCCCCATCAATCACTGTAATGTCCCGGTTCCAGAAGCCACCAAGAGTCACCCCGTACTCAGTTGGCCACATGGCCTCAAACGCATTTCCCCAAATTTTAGAGGTTTCCGACTAGTGGAGGGGTCCTTGGGTGTGATAGTGGGGAAACTATTCCCTCATTGGCAGAGTAACACAGTGGAAGTGAATCAAATACACAATAGCAGAAGTAATAAATATACCAAAAACCATAACAGTGGAAGACTAGAATAACGAACAACTGAAGAACATATATAAATGATGGTTGGTACATATGTCAAGGAAAGAAGCCAAATAAATCACAATGTTTGAATTCAACAATATTAAACCAAATTACTAATGAAATAGATAAATAGCTCCTTAGGATCGCAAGCCTAATCTTGGTCCCATGGTCTCCAGCTCCACAATAAGTCATGTACCTAAAGTAGATGGGCGCTTTCCCTTGTCTATACCGGCACCAATATAATCTCTTTGGGACATAAAAGCATCGCTGAAACAGGGCGTCAGACTGAAGCCCAACAGGCAACCACCCAAATATCTATGCCTAACAGTCAGTGAATATTTGACAGGTAAAATTATTGAAGCAGTAAATAAGAAGGTACTCAGCAGAAAATAATTCCACATTTCAAAAGATACTAATCAAGAATGGTAACCCTATAGAAAGTGAACACAGCCTATCCCGGCTGGTTTAGTTATAGGAATGTATAAAATATCTCTGAAGAAGCACTCACTATCAATTCCACTTATAGTCTAAAGTAATTGAATACTCTCGGAGGAAACTCACATGGTCAATTCCTCTGATAGTCTATGGTAAGTCAGTGACTCTTTGAGGAAGACCAGACGATCAATTACTATCATAGCCCCAAGGTCAAGGACTCTCTGAGGAAGCCCAGTCAATAAATAACCCTCATAGCCCCAAGTGGTTCAAAGACAATCTTTGAAATCTCACTCTGACAATTCCCCATACAGTCTAAAGTTGTTCAAAGACTCTTTGAGGAAGTTCACTCGGTTAATTCCACTTATAGTTTAAATTGCTCAAATACTCTTTGAGTAAGATCACTCGGTCAATTCCCCTTCTAGTCTAAAGTGCTCAAAGGCTCTCTGAGGATGCTCACTCAGTCAATTCCCCTTATAGTCTACTAAACCAATATCTAACGGCCCTATGTAAAGAAAATAAGCATAGAAAAGAAATCTGGGCAAAGTAAAACTACAAATATACTTGTCTAATTAGTCTATATTATATTAAGCATGTCATAATAAAAACAATCCACCCTACAACACTAGGCAGGGAAAGCAAGAAAGGTGGCCAAATAGGTTAATCAAACCAACAGCCGTAAAGAGAACATGCATTGACAACACATCCAAAGCATATCAATCAACCCTATTTATATCCAATTATCCTCTTCGCAAGAATAAAAGCATAGAATGAAATCAACAGGGGTTGGAATAGTAAACATACAATACCCCGTTCAAGGGTATCAGTCAAAATTGAACATAATACTCAAAGAAATTCAACATGAAGTCAAAATCCACCTACTTCAGTGTTTGGAGATCAATATACAATGGTGTCATCCCTGGGAACGACCTAGAATGTGGTATACCTAAAAAAACACTAAAATGTTCAACCAACGATATCTCTCAAGAGAAGATAAAATAGAAGATGGTTCTCTATGAGAAAAGAGAACTCACTAATCCATTTCTAATGCAACTGACAGTGTTCAATTGGGAGGATGGATGCTCACTCGGGGTTTTTTTGAAGATATGTGGATGTGCGGATCTCTTACTCAAAAGAAGCATAGATGGATAGATTTATCATGATTAGATGTGACCCCAGTGTATTTACTGAAAAAAAGTACACGACATGTAATTTTGAAGTACATGGCATGTACTCTCCGTTTTCATACTCCGCTTTAGTCGGACTCCAAGTCACCCCACATGGTCATGTGTGTGGCCATTACACGGCCTCCTACAACAATTTAGTACATAGAATGTACTCATAATGTACATGACGTGTACCTCAAATATTTCCAGAAAAACCAATTTTTCAAAAACCAGCCCGAAAAAAAACATACCTAAAAAGAAGCTATGGGTTCTTACAAACATCCCCCCTTAAAGAAATTTGTCCCTGAATTTCCCTAGAGTCGTGTAGAAGAAGATACCCAAGACAGATCTGGGCACTATGCTCACTCATCGGCCTCCCTCTCCCAAGTCTCATCCTGTACCCGCTCGTGTTTCCATATCACTCATAGTAGAGTAACCGACTAGCCATGGAGAACCATTGTACTGCGATCAACAATCCTGATAGGATTATCCTAAAATGACGCATCCACATCGAGCTCAACCTCATCCGGTTGAAAGTCACGAGACAGGTTTGAAAACTAATTCCACATCTATTAAACGTGAAAAATGTCATGCATATCTCGGAACCTCTGTGGTAACTGCAACCGATAGACAACCGGCCCAACTCTCTCAAACAACCCAAATGGCCCAACGTACCTCGGTGAAAGCTTACCCTGTCTACTAATCCCCCTGTGTACCAACCTCAGTGTAACCCATAGAAAAACATGATCCCCGAACTCGAACCCAAGAGGTCATCTCTGATGATCATCATAAGACTTCTGTCGAGATAGCTTAGTAGTCATCCTCGTTCAAATCAACTATATCTGATCTGTGGACTCCAAAACAAGAGGAGGTCCCAGCAAAGCTACCTCCCCTACCTCCAGCCAACATAAGGGTGATCGGCATGGACTACCGTACAAATCCTCTTAAGGTGACATCTGAATAGTTGCTGGAAAACAATTATTATAGGCAAACTCCAAAAGAGTTATATTCTTCTCCCTAGAACCTCCATAATCCAGGATGCTTGTTCGGAGCATGTCCTCAATCACCTGAGTCATACACTCGGATTGGCCATCTGTCTGGGGGTGGTATGTTGTACTCAAAAGTACCTGTGTACCCAAGGCCTCCTAAAGCCCATGTCAGACCCGATACGTAAAACGAGCATCCATGTCTGAAACAATAGAGTGTGGAACTCCATGCAAACATACAATCTCATGGATGTACAACCGTCCCAACTCATCAACACTGAATGTCTCATTGATCGATATGAAGTGAGAAACCATCGTGAGTCTGTAAATGCCAACCCAAACTGCATCATTCCCTCGAGATTACCTTGATAGTCATGTCCAGAAATCCATCACGACATAATTCCACTTCCACTCTTGAATGGGAAACTATTTCAAAATCCATGTTGGCCGCTAATTCTCTACCTTCACCCACTGATAGGTGGAACAGCTCATTAATAAACCAGCAACATCTCTCTTCATACCTGGCCACCAATACTGACGGTATAAATCATGATAAATCTTGGTGATACCAGGTTAAACTGCCCAAATTGGGGAATGAAAATACCGTATCATCTCCTCGTGTATATCTGCTATCACACATATGCACCTCTATAAATGCAAGATGTCATCCTCGCCTACTGTCTATCCAGGAATAAGGTCCTCTCCTGACACACTCTCTTGTAGGACTAGGACTTTTGAATCTGATAGTTGCCTCATTCGCACTAGATCAAGAAGATTAGAGGAAATAGTTACAGAAGAAATATATGTATGCCCCAAATAGTCGTGAACAACCAAATGCATTTCTAGGAATAGAGAAATAAGAATCGACTCACTGCTGGCCTCATAAAGTTCCTGTATCTGAGTCATCTTACTCAGCACATCAGCCATTGTGTTTCCCTTTCTCGGCGTATAGGCAAGTTCAATGTCATATGACTAAAGGTAATCCACCCAACCTCCCTATCTTAAATTCAGATCACACTGAGTGAAGTTATACTTGAGACTCATGTGGTTGGTTAAAACCACAAAATTATCTCCTAGAAGATAATGTCTCCAACTGCGTAAAGCATGAACAACTACTACCAACTCGAGATCATGCATCAGGAAATTTCTCTCATGTGGCCTCAACTGCCGAGACCCGTATGCAATGACTCAATCTCCTTGCATAAGCACAACTCCTATCCCAATACCTGAAGCATCAGGGAAAATGTATATCCCTTTAATGGGTCATTCAAGACTAGTATCAGTGCTGAATTCAACCCCCCTTTCAGCTCCAAAAAGGATGACTCGCAAGAATCTGGCCACAAGAATTTTTCACCCTTCAATGTCAGACTCATCAGTGGTGCTACTAAGCATGAAAATTCATGTATTAAGCGTTTTTAGTATCCATCCTATAGCAACCTGATACTTTTACATATAACATTTCATGATTTTAAACATAGTTCATCATCAGAGTACAAGCCAATGATCGTTAAGTCTAGTGTATTGGAAGACTAGGTACATATAACACAAACCATGGGGATAAAAACACTTCTTTAATTAATCTCTGTAATGAGATACTAACTTCCTTTGATCCCTTACATCTGCATAGGGTACTCTAGGGAACACATGAACAAAGGGATGAGCTAAAAAGCCTAGTAATGGAAATAACATAAGGATACATCCCAAGAATATGAGTTAGGGGGCATAACATACTGATATACAAACCATGAAACTTATAAAATCATTTGATATAAACATGGGTTCATATAAACATGGAATCATATAAATGTGGCAGAGTTTTAAATCATTTCTTTAGTATGGTTCCAGACAAACAGCCAATCCCGTTTCCAATTTTAGTATGTGTCAAGGCTAATCGCCAATCCCATTTCACATCGCATCTCATGAGACTTAACATTAACGAATGCATTGGAGTGCTATATTGGCACACCCATCTCAACATATTCATGAATATCCTATCCACATTAATATTCTTACCACATATACAATCATACATATTCAACCATACACAAATATAAGGGTACTCGTTAAAATAATTGGGTACAACCACCATGACATCAATCGTATCCAATGGGAGTATCATGAAAGTTTCCATATAAGGAAAGAATTCGAAATTCCTGGATGTTCATAGGGTAAAATAGGCTTATAACACGGTAACTAGTGCCAAACATAAGTGACAACATATGAGAGTTGTATTTTAGAAGCGCTAGCATTAAAACATTTTTGTGCGGTTTTAGGAAAATACCATAGAGATTTTACAAATAGTAGAGAATAAATTATTTTATACAAAACAAGAATGGAACCAATAAGGTTTTCATAATTAAAATACAGAATATAAAAAGATATTGGTGTCTTAAATCAGAAGGTAGAGTGCTCTTGAAATTGGGTAAATGTTCAGGACGTTCCTTTAAAATAAGTGTGCTTATTGGGAAGTATCGAAGAGAGATTCACTTATAAGAATGTATAACCATGAAAGACAGTGATAGGTGGATCTTGGAACATGAGTTTGGGGCATATAAACAGAATGTTGATGTTTTACATAAATTAAAATACAACAATAAAAAGAAAGATAGAGAAACTCGATGGAATAAGGGATGTTCGGGTAGACTCCATCATGGTTTATTGGCATGGTATCGTGTATAATTAAGAGGGCTTGATGAGATAGATAAGGGGTTTCAAATCACTTATAAAACAATAGGGATTTATGGGGAAGGTGTATAAATTTACCTAATTACATGGTATTACACAGAACGACATAGCAAAGTGATAAATCTTGATTATGAGTTAAAAGGGGATCGTCCCTTAGCTTAAGTCTGTATGTGTTCTCCACTTGATATTAATGACCTGAATAGTCAAATTTGGTTTATTAAAAAATAGGTCAAGAATATTATATACATGTAAAATATTTAGTATAACCTTTTTATGTTCATTCATACTCATTTTGATTGATTATAATGTTCAATTTCAGGGTTCGGGTCCATTTGTTTCCTTGGTTTTAATGATAAGTTCGCTTGTATTTAGGTATGGATAAAATGTAAGATGAAATTGGCTGTCCAGAATTGATGTTATATAGAATTAGTGAACATCTAGAAGTTCAAAAAATTCATTTGGTTAATTGGAGTGAAAGTGAACCATGACATAAGACAATAATGATAAACGCTTGAATTAATTTTATCAATTTTACCCATAATTAACTTTGTTTTTATTATTATTTGATATCATGAGTGTATAAGGATTACAGACCCATAAATATGATATATAACATACATAATAATCTGGTTCAACTATAACATAAATGGTTTCATGACTATAAACAATGATGAAAATAGAAATTAGAAACACATTATCCATGATGTCGATCACGGACGGTGTTTTGACATTAAAACGTGAGGGAGAAGAGAAGAAGCATGACACATGAATGTTTACAAAAAATGATTAACATCAATAAAAAATGAGATTATGGATCTTTCATTCCTTTTGGGTAAGTGAATGGGAAGAGGGTATAAGAAAAGAAGGAAATTGAAAAAAAAACACATGAAAATGAAAGGGGATCCTTACCCTTTGATCTCCTCTCTTTGAGATCCCTCAAAAGGCCATTGATTTTGGCCTTTCGGTAAGACCAGTAGGCCTTGGACACGGGGAAGGATCTTGGGAGGATTTTCTGGCAGAATTTGGGCTAGGAACAAGGCTTTAGCGGTGTGTGGGAAAGAGTTGAATAGAGGGGGGGAATTTATAGTGAGGGAGGGGAGGTTTTCCCCATTATTTTAAGTATTATTTTATTATTTAAGGCCAAGACAATTAATAATTGAGAATTATCATAAAATATACTAAAATAATCGTGGATTATTCGGGATTATCATCTTACATCAACCATACATCACCTATGATGTAGTATTTAGCATTTATTGTAATTTATAGTATTTTACTATTCATAAAAAAATTCAAGTATTTCAGAAAAATCCCAAAAAATTCACCCTAACCATTTTTAAAAGTGTAGAATCCAAAAAGGAAGTCCTTTTTTCAGAAGTAATTTTCTGAATATGATTATTTTAATATTTAATGAAAATTATAATTTATTATAAAAACCAGTTTTAAAACACTCATTAACTTATTCTTAAATATAGGTATATGGAACTTCCAACATGAATATTATTTTTATACCACCATAGGTGAGGTTACTATTCATTAGGGTATATCACTATTCATAAGGGTACATTAATATTCGTTAGGGTATGTTACTATTCACCAAAAATTATGTTTTTCTTGTCGGACTCAATAAACATCTTAAACAAAACTGTGTACGTCAGATTTCCAAAATTCCAATCACAGAGGTGACAAACTTATGTTGAAAGGTCACAAATCACTTAGTAGATCATTATTATGTGATTTCATGGAATATTTATGAGAAGGGAATTTCCATTAAAAACATTGGGTCGTTACACATCCAACCCTAGAAAACTCTGTACCTCAAAGACGTTCTTCATATACTCCCATTAAACTACAACTCTCACTTTCCTTGGGTCTACTAATACTCTTATCTATGAGATGACCTAACCCAAAAATTGAATATGATCCATCCAATAGTGTAATTTTTAGATCTTATCACATAAATGATGCTCTCTCAGTTTATTAAAAATGATCTCAATATTAGTAGCATGGTTGTGTAGAGTGTGAGTGTACACCAAGATATCGTCCACGAAAACCAACACGAAGGAATCCAAGTATGGATGGAACACTTGGTTTATCAGTTCCATGAAAATTTCTTGTGTGTTCGTGATACCAAACGGCATAACCATATACTCATATAGACCATACCTACTTCAGAAAGCTGTAATAGGTATATCTGATGGTCTAACGTGTAACTGATAGTAACCGGACCTCAATTCAATCCTCAAGAACACCTAGGCTCCTCGATGCTTATCAAAGAGATCATCAATCCTAGGAAAGGGATATTGGGTTTTTACCGTCAATTGGATCAGCATCTGATATTCTACATAAAGCCTAAGGTACCAGCTGCCTTCTTTAAAAAGAGAACAGGTGAACCCCAAGGAGAAGTACTGGGTCGAATGAAACATTTTGCCTGCAACTCCTCCAACTGCTTCTTGAGATCCTGAGACTCAGTTGTAGCCATCCTATAAGGAGGAATGGACACCAGTGGCATCCCTAGCACAAGATCAATAGAAAAGTCTACCTCTTGAATGACATCTCTGAAATGATTCACCACTGTTGGAAATTGCATCCGTGAAGTCCCCTGGTCATCAAGATACAGACTAAAAATCTAGGCTGTAACACCTCATAGCCCATGATGCTTGGGTCCCGCTCTACTCTCATGGACATCCCATTCTCCCTTATGAAGAAACGATTTAACCTCCTATGACATGAAACTCACCGTAGGGTGATAATAGTCGATGAATACCGGTAATGGAACTAACCATACCATCCCAATAATGACATCACAACATGTCATATCAAGGATATAGAGGTCAAATAAGAAGTGAAACCCACTATCCTATATAGTTCACTCCTTAAACTGATGTACATTTGTCATTCCAGTCCCCAACAGAGTGTCTGGCATCAAGATATTGGTTGGGGAAAAGATGTAGAGATGACGTATCTCCACAATAAAAACAGATATAAATATATGGTAATCCCCTATATCGAAAAAAGAAAGAGTTAAAACTGAGGCTACTAAGATCGTACCTCGAAATTTAGAGGGAATGAGATCCTACTCCTTCTGGGTCTTCTGCACTATAAATGTATGGACTGCACCATGGCCATGTGACCTAGACTAACCACTCTGAGCTGATCCACCCTGATTTCGCTTAAAGCATGGTGACTTATCACCAAGGCCACAACCTCCACATCGGCCTAAATGGCCACAAGAACTCCAGATCCCTGACTAGTGAGAAACTGGTGGTACTTCTCTTGAACACGGAGTCAAAGAAGAACCCATGTCACCAGCTGCTGGTGAGAGTATCTGACAGAAGAACTGAAGGTGACCCATCTTGCCGCAAGATCAGAACTCCACTTGGTCTCTTTGGAAACATGGACGTAGATGTCTGCTCTTCCCGCACTAGTAGCACACCACTTGGATACCATAAGATGCATCCCGCCTACTCTGATATCCTCGTGCAGTCTCCCTACGGCGCTTCCTGCTATCAGTAGGAGTATTACTAACTCTGGATGCCGATTAACACTATCTTATAGCTTCAAAATACCTAATATTACACTATGTGATTAGTTCCTAGTTGACGATAGATTATATCGATGTCAACCTGAAGATGTTAACCTGAGATCATATTTCATGCCTCAGACCATCCTCAACCTTCTATGCAAGGAACAACTCATCACCTCCTGGAATATGTGTGAAATGCTGTTGCTTTATGAAGAGAGATTAGTACATCAAAAACGTAAGGGTAACCTTCTCCAGAATCATGAACTATTGGGCTCGATCAGCTCTCAAGGTCTCTGAATATAACTAATCTCAGAAGACGCACCAAAACTCATCCCAAGACACATTCTGCTGGTGTCCCGCCAGTTAGATCACATCGTACCACATCTTGGCAGAGTCTCGAATCATGTAGGTAGTGAGCTTCAACATCTTCTATTTAGGTATCTCCGGATTCTCAAAAATCATCATCATTGATTCTTATAAGGCCCCAGCCTTAAACCTTACTTAATCTTGAGTTAATACAAGATTACACATTGAGGATCTTTTCAGGTTTGGAGTTTTAGAGAATTAGATCATAAAACATGCATTACATTCCACATTTAAACAAAATGGTTACATAAAAGACAGCATTCCTTCTTCCCATAAAAGGAAACATATTTAAAATAAAACTTGGATTCTTTCTTGATACATCCTTGACACTATCATCACATCACGTACCATTCCTTGACCTGTGAAAAACATTTCAAAAACTTGGGATGAGCATAAAAAGATCTATAATGGATATAAAAATATAGAAAGGAAACATCTGTTCATATATACATAAGAATGAAATCATACTTTACCCATAAAACATAGGAACATTAACATTCCTCATCAATTCATGAATAAATCATAGAAATCATAAGACCTAAAATGTAACTTGAGGCATTCATAAAATTCTTACGTAGGGAGTAACCCTCTTGGTTACGTTTTGAAATACCCATCACAGTATATTCCCTTAATCTCTTCGGAGAAACCTTAACGTTTCACTCCTTCACATTACCCAATGCATTGGAGAGCTATATCGGGCTCACCCGCCCTTAGTTTTTCACGGAACCACCCGTCTTCATAACAATGCCCAAGAACCTCAACATAATCGTATCACATAAAACATGCATGAAGGAAACATAACATTTCCACCTTTCAATAACAATATATCAATACAACAAATTGATATAAAAACATTATGAAAATCATTTTCAATAAAATAATAAAAGAAAAGTAAAACATGGTATTTATTTTTCTTTTAAAAATAAGGTATGGCTTGTAGAGGAAGCCAAAACTCAAATAATGGTCACGACGGCGGAGAAGTCGTTGTCGCCGCATACGTACGACAAAAACATTCCCTTTTGTAATTTAGTAAAATGCTTCGTATAAAAAGATTCCTTTTGGATAAATGTAAAAGTCAAAGGGGTTTATTCACCGTATAAATGAAGGTTGTGTATAAAACAAAATATGCCTCAATGAAAGGAGATTGAGACGAAGTCCCATACAAAGATGGTATCCTTGGATTAAGGATAAATCAGTTACATAACTATGCGTGAAAAAAGAATACACAAAATATAAGTGGGTATTAAGTGTAAAACAATCAGAGGACATTCACACATAATCATAGAATTAAATATTCAATATGCACATGTTTATCCCAAAGAATCAAAATTGGGATAAGAAGTTCCCTTGCAATAATTAGACAGCCTGACGGCGTCACTTCAAAATTCAGAAAAAGAGTTGATGAGAGATAAAAAGGGTATCTCATCACTTGGACATAAAATTCAAATCAATAAGGATATATAAGAACATATCCCAAAATAGTATTATGTGAATTAAAAGACATAACAAAATAAGTCTTTTAAAAAGAGGAGGGTGAAAGGTTCCCTTACCGACATGGGTATCTTTCGAAACATACACCTCATGAAAGAAGGACAATAAATTATTGATGAAAATAATCATAAAAGAAAGTATATTACACAATGAGTAAAATAATGGGCAGTACATACACCACTCAAAGGAAATTGTGGAAAATATAGCATAAATCTCACGGGTATAAAAGTGAGATGAAAAATCCCTTACGAAAACTCGGCAGCCTAACGACGCCACTTAAAACTTCCAAAATGGATTGATGAGAGAGAATAGGGCCTCTCATCATTTGAACATAAAAATTACAGTAAGAGTAATATAAAAGAAAATCCCAATAACAAGAAAGATGAGCTTTAAAATGAATGACATAAAAGATTGTACTTAAAAAGAAAAAGAGGAGTAGGACCCCTTACCTCAAGTCCAACTTGTCTTGTTCATTTATTTATATTCATGAATAATAAACATTGGTCAATTAATAATTGTCTAAGTACCTCCTTTATAGATTACTATTCAGTATATATCACATATTATAATGTTATAATAATTGTTTAATTATGTTAGTTCATATCAGACATTTTTGCCGATGTTTGGTACATGAGTCAAAAATGAACTTGTTTGAAAAATGATTGTCCATGTAGTTATATGTAAATAATATCCAGAATACTATTAATGATTAAAATATCATATATATCCATTAAATATTCATTTTATACTATTCCATATCATTTGGAGAAAAAAAACTAAAAGCATCATTCATGGAGACAGTAGGTCGTACGTACGAATGAACGCTACTTTCATTTTTTTGTCATATTAATGGAATTAAAACAAAATGAGAGAGATATATATATGTTATAATTACAGAATGATATCCATAATTTAGATGTAATATATTACATATATATCCATTATATATATGTACTTATAATATTACATAACATTTTGAGATATGAAATGAAATGTACCGTTCATGGAGACGGTAAGCCGTACGTACACATGAACGCTACTTCCTTTTCTATTTCATATTTAATGGAATTAAAACATAATGATACATAATAGTAATTTAATTACATTATTTTATCATATATGATATCATTAAATATATCCTTTATACGTACCACATATGGTATTAACGAATCAAATCACATTGAGGGTGCGATAGTCTGCACTTCCTTAAATGAAGATATCGCGTTTACCTATAATGGAAACAATAAAGGTACTCCATAAATGAAAAATACAGAAGCTTAAGTAAAACATAAACATACTAGATATCATATATAAATATAGTTTCATCTTAATGGCCACCTTTGAAGGTGTTAGACAAATGTTGAACAATCATCGATTCGGGAGGCAGAAATTCGCCATCCACGGAAACAGTATGTTATTTAACAATTAGACGTAGGTTTGTGTAAGTGTAGCTTGAATCCTTATTATCAAAAAATAATAGTATATTGAGGATACTGTATTTGTTACAAAATAAATTAATAAAAACAGTTTAGGGGGTTGGAGATGCAAAATAAAACAAAAGGACACAAGTGAAGACATTACCTTAAAATCGGGTAACTTCCATTGGTTTGAGCTCAAAGGCTTCCTTGGGAAGACTTCTGCCCAAAGTGAGACTTCAAGGAGTAAGAGGGGTAAGTGGAGAGACAAAATGGGCAGGGGTTGGACGATCCAAAGGCTTTGGGTGTGTGGGTAAGGAGGTAGAGGTGGGGGCCTTTTATAGGAGGAGAGGAGGGGCACTCTTGGAAAGTTACAAAATGTTACTTTATTTTCAAAATAGTTTCGAATTTTAAAGGTCCCACACTGATGTATTTAGAGTTTAAGGTGGTAAGGGTTCTAAATCCACTCATCCAATAGGTTTTGGACATGTGTAGGTCTTCGATATTACATTATCTTTCCATTTTATTTAAATCGTTAAATAATGAGGTGATCGTTGCATCATCATGATGTCATAAAAATTTGAATTTATTTAACGTCTAAAAATTATAAAAAAAATACTATGATGTAGGAAATCGTTTTAGATTTCCAATTACTATTTATAGTCAAACATATGACTTGTAGAACCCCATATGAAAATTCATTTAGTAAAACATCTCATGTTTGTGTCATTTTTACTTTAACATTAAATAACAAGATATTTATGTCATTTTCCAAACAAAGTGGCTCCATGGGGTCCCCAAGTTGACCCATGGATTGTCTTGGTCGGCCATGACACATCCAATGAGTGTAGGACATGTGTCTTGGTCATTTCATGATATTAAAATATTATTCTTACCTTAAACTACACTAATTACATCTAATCGCGATTAAAAACTTAATAAGTTACTATTCCCCAGAAAAATTATTTTTATCCCATCGAACAACATTTTACTTCTTAATGACAACCATGTATGTCGAATTTTTGAAATTCAAAACACAAAGATGGAAAAATTTTATTTAACGGAAAAATCAGTTTTTATAAGTACCACTTAGTAGTTTCACTATTCATCAAAAATTAAAGTTTTTCAGAAAAATCCCAAAAAATCACCCTAAGCTATATTTGATATTCCAAATTTAAAAATGAAGTCTAATTTAAAAAATATAAAACATATAAGTCACATTAATTAATTTAATAATTAATTCCCGATGTCAGAGCAAATAGCGTGTTTTTATGAAACAATAAGTATCAAAAGATTGACACTAGTTTAAGTCTGATTTCAATGTGAAATTAATTCCAATGACCACTATTGGATTTTATGGTAAAAATATATTCTAATTTCACTTTAAAACCAATTCCAAATATAATCTAATCATATAAATAAATTAGATTAAAAAGAGGTTTTTAATTTAAATATAACATTTTACACTATTCATTAAAAAATAAACTTTATCGGAAAGATACCAAAAATTTACAAAAATTAAATTTTGATGTCCCAATTCTTAAGAAGTTTTTCATTTGGTCCAATAGAATGTATAAGAGTGAACAAAACTATATTTAATGACGGTTCTCCATCAAAAGGCGATAAGTGAACCTTTAGTGAAAACTAGGGCATATACACCTAAAATTGAATTCTTTCCGTATTTTAAGCCTTTATCTTTTATTGGATAAATGTAAAAACAATTAAAAACATATATAATAATATTTTAGTCATTTCTATCCATTCCCGCCAATAAAATGTCTACATGTTAACTACCATTTAAAATAATATTATTTTATTATTAGAGTGCAACGTAAGATTCCCAAGAAACTTGTTGTTGCGTGATGGGTACGCCATCGAGTCTAGCATCCCCTTTAAAGTCATATTAATATTTTATTCACAAATATGGATAAATATGAAAATTTCACATTCTTTATTTACCTAGGGTGTTACATCCTTCCCCTCTTTTGGGAATTGCGTCCTCGCAATTTTTAAAATTGAGCTTGGAAACATCCTTGGAAGTCCAACATCGGAACAAGAGTCGGTAAAACAATCACTTCAAAATACAGGAAGATAAGTACAGAGGTCACCCGAGTTAAACCATACTAGGATTCCTTGTAGAAAAAAATGGACATGGAAGAAAAAGCAAAGGGTCATTTTCTGATGGAGAGTGATAGAAAACATGTTTAAGAGAACGTTAACCATAAGAATATCACAAACTTTTGATGGGTTAAACGGTATTCGATTCCCTAGTAGGAAAAGTTAATAGACAACATTTTTGTTTTAAGATACTTTTTATTGAGTAATTTATTCATAAGGAAACATTATCACTTATCATGTTTACTTTCAACTTTTATTACATTCCTTACACAAACTCATATTTTCTCCAAAAGACGATTATTTAGGAAGACTTGTTCACATTAAGATTACTATAATCAACTTCTAGGGAATCACCTAATCCACAAAAGAGAACTATATACTTCCCATGTCTTTAGACATTAACCAAAACCAAAACCAAAAAGGTTATTACAAGATCAGATAATCCAGAAAAGGATAACCCTTTATAAAAAGAAAATCTATTCTTAATCTCCAAAATTTGTCCAACAAAACCCAAAGTTCAACAAGGACCATTCGATAAACAATTTTTCCATAAAATTATTCAAAGTAAACCAAACTAAGATTGAAACCCAAATATTTGAAGGATTTAGTCACATAGTCTACCAAGTTAAATCATATCATTTATCTCCAAACAACATCAGTTGCTCTTAATGTCTCGTATTGAATAGTAATTAACCTAATCACATATCCTCCAAGATTGGTTAACAAATTTCCATAGATAACCCAAAATAATCATACTCTAAATTCATAAAATAATCTAACTAAAAAGAATCAGTCAAACTAACCAGGGACTTCACGTAGTCCAGTGGTAGGAGATAAATACCAGTCGCACTTTGGTTGTGGGTTCGATTCCTGCAGCTTTGTTTGACGCGACGGGTTGTCACACGGTCTGCGTGTTGTCCTTTTTCCAAAACTGTATAACTCTTAAAAAAATTCCCCAAAACGGGATAAAATATTCAAAAATATTCATAACATATTTTAACCTCAATTTTATCTCATGCCTTTCACTTCCATCAAAACATATAGTAACCCATAATTACCTCAAAATTAAGGATCACATAAACTCTAATGGTTACCTTTATAATTATTACCTGAACTTCCACATCAATTGGTCATCTCGTACATGATGCATTAAAGATCATACCAAGGTTCAAGTGGTTGATCATGACTCCTTGATAGTTGGTTTAGAACAACCACGAGTTTCCTCATTGAATACCCCCATTTCAGCCAGTCTCTGAATCAGAGAACCACCACAGTTTCCATCAAACCCATTGTCACTTTGGTGCCTTCTAGATCCATCCATTTACTAAAAATAAAAAAGTCAGTGTGCATATATCAAAAAAATCATCATGTACTAATGAGGAATATAAACACTAAGATATACCTACTCATTCACTTTATCTAAAAACTATGACTCATTCTGAAATCCTAGAGATTATGGTAATGTCACTTATGCTTATAGAATACCCTAACCTCTAAAGTTATCTAAACCGACCTTTGATACCAACTATAAGGCCCCAGCCTTAAACCTTAGTTAATCTTGAGTTAATACAAGATTACACATTGAGGATCTTTTTAGGTTTAGATTTTTAGAGAATTAGATCATAATACTTGCATTACATTCCACATTTAAACAAAGTGGTTACATAAAAGACAGCTTTCATTCTTCCCATCAACGGAAACATATTTAAAATAAATATTGGATTCATTCTTGACACATCTTTGACACTATCATCACATCACGTACCTTTCCCTTGACCTGTGAAAAATATTTCAAAAACTTGGGATGAGCATAAAAAGCTCAGTAAGGATATAAAAATATGGAAAGGAAACATGAGTTCATATATACATAAGAATGAAATCATACTTTACCCATAAAACATAGGAACTTTAATATACCTCATCAATTCATGAATTAATCATAGAAATCATAAGACATAAAAGGTAACTTGAGGCATTCATAAAATTCTTACATAGGGAGTAACCCTCTTGGTTACGTTTTGGAATACCCATCACAGTATATTCCCTAAATCTTTTCGGAGAAACCTTAACGTTTCACTCCTTCGTGTTACCCAATGCATTAGAGAGCTATATCGGGCTCACCTACCCTTAGTTTTTTATGGAACCACCCATCTTCATAATAATGCCCAAGATCCTCAACATAATCGTATCACATAAAACATGCATAAAGGAAACATAACATTTCCACCTTTCAATCACAATATATCAATACAACACATTGATATAAAAACATTATGAAAACCATTTTCAATACCAAAATAAAAGAAAAGTAAATCATTGGTATTTATTTTTCTTTTAAAAATAAGGTATGGCTTATAGAGGAAGCCGAAACTCAAATAATGGTCATGACGGTAGAGAAGTCGTTGTCGCCGCATACGTACGACAAAAACATTCCCTTTTGTCATTTAGTAAAACGCTTCGTTTAAAAATATTCCTTTTGGATAAACATAAAAGTAAAAGGGGTTTATACACCGTATAAATGAAGGTTGTGTATAAAACAAAATATACCTCAATGAAAGGAGATTGAGACGAAATCCCATACAAAGATGGTATCCTTTGATTAAGGATAAATCAATTACATAACTATGTGTGACAAACGAATACACAAAATATAAGTGGGTATTAAGTGTAAAACAATCAGAGGACATTCACACATAATCATATGACGACATATTCAAGGTGTACAAGTTTATCCCAGAGAATCGAAATTGGGTTAAGAAGTTCCCTTGCAATAATTAGAGAGCCTAACGGCGTCACATCAAAAGTCAGAAAAAGAGTTGATGAGAGATAAAAAGGGTATATCATCTCTTGGACATAAAATTCACATCAATAAGGATATAGAAGAACATATCCAAAAATAATATTATGTGAATTAAAAGACATAACAAAATAAGTCTTTTAAAAAGAGGAGGGTGAAAGGTTCCCTTACCGACATGGGTATCTTTCGAAACATACACCTCGTGAAAGAAGGACAATACAACATTGATGTAAATACACATAAAAGAAATTATATTACACAATGAGTAAAATAATAGGCAGTACATACACCACTCAATGGAAATTGTGGCAAATGTAGCATAAATCTCACGGGTATAAAAGTGAGATGATAAATCCCTTACGAAAACTCGGCAGCCTAACAACACCACATAAAACTTCCAAAATGGATTGATGAGAGAGAATAGGTTCTCTCATCATTTGAACATAAATATTACAGTAAGAGTAATATAAAAGAAAATACCAATAACAATAAAGATGAGCATTAAAAGGAATGACATAAAAGATTGTACTTAAAAAGAAAGAAAGGAGAAGGATCCCTTACCTCAAGTCAAACTTGTCTTGTTCGTTTCTTTATATTCCAGAATAATAAACTTTGGTCAATTAATAATTTCCTATGTAACTCCTTTATATATTATTATTCAGTACATATCACATATTATAATGTTATAATAATTGTTTAATAATGTTAGTTCATATCAGACGTTTTTGCCGATGTTTGGTACATGAGTAAAAAATGAACTTGTTTGAAAAAAGATTGTCCATGTAGTTATATGTAAATAATTTCTAGAATACTATTAATGATTACAATATCATATATATATATCAATTAAATATTCATTTTATACTATTCTATATCATTTGGAGATAAAAAACGAAAAGCATCGTTCATGGAGACGGTAGGCCGTACGTACGCATGAACACTACTTTAATTTTTTTGTCATATTAATGGAATTAAAACAAAATGAGAGAGATATATATCTGTTATAATTCCAGAATGATATTCATAATTTAGATGTAATATATTACATATATATCCATTATATATATGTACTTATAATATTACATAACATTTGGAGATAAGAAATGAAATGTACCGTTCATGGAGACGGTAAGCCGTACGTACACATGAACGCTACTTCCATTTCTATTTCATATTTAATGGAATTAAAAAATAATGATACATAATAGAATTTTTAATTCAAGTATGGTATCATATATAATATCTTTAAATATATCCTTTATACGTACCATATATGGTATTAACGAATCAAATCACTTTGAGGGGGCGATAGTCCGCACTTCCTTAAATGAAGATATCGCGTTTACCCAAAATGGAAACCATAAAGGTACACCATAAATGAAAAATACAGAAGCTTAAGTAAAACATAAAATACTAGATATCATATATAAATATAGTGTTATCTTAATGGCCACCTTTGAAGGTGTTAGAATAATGTTGAACAATCATCGATTCGGGAGGCAGAAATTCGCCATCCACAGAAACAGTATGTTCTTTAAAGATTAGATGTAGGTGTGTTTAAGTGTATCTCGAATACTTATTATAAAAACATCATAGTATATTTAAGATACTGGATTTGTTACAAAATAAATGAATAAAAAGAGTTTAGGGTGTTGGAGATGCAAAATAAAACAAAAGGACACAAGTGAAAACATTACCTTAAAATCGGGTACCTCCCTTTGGTTTGAGCTCAAAGGCTTCCTTGGGAAGACTTCAGCCTAAAGTGAGGCTTCACGGATTAATAGATGGAAGTGGAGAGAAAAAATGGGTAGGTGTTGGCCGAGCCAATGGCTTTGGGTGTGTGGGTAAGGAGGTAGAGATGGAGGCTTTTTATAGGAGGAGAGGAGGGGCACTATTGGAAAGTTACAAAATGTTACTTTATTTTCAAAAGATTTTCGGATTTTAAAGGTCCCAAATTGATGTATTTAGAGGATAAGGTGGTAAGGGTTCGAAATCCACTCATCCAATAGGTTTTGGACATGTTTAGGTCTTAGATATTACATTATCATTCCATTTAATTTAAATCGTTAAATAATGAGGTCATCGTTGCATCATCATGATGTCATAAATATTTTAATTTATTTAATGTATAAATATTACAAAAAAAATACTATGATGTAGGAAATCTTTTTTGATTTCCAATTACTATTTATAGTAAAAAATAAAACTTGTATAACCCCATATAAAAATTCCTTTATTATAACATCTCATGTTTGTGTCATTTTAACTTTAACATTAAATAACAAGATATTTATGTCATTTTCCAAACAAAGTTGCTCCATGGGGTCCCCAAGTTGACCCATGGATTTTCTTGGTCTGCAATGACACATCCAATGAAGGTAGGACATGTTTCTAGGTCATTTAATTTTATTAAAACATTATTCTTACCTTAAACTACACTAATTACCTCTAATTGCGATTAAAAACTTAATAAGTTACTATTCACCAAAAAAATTATTTTTATCCCATTAAACCACATTTTAATTCTTAATGACAACCATGTATGTAATATTTTTGAAATTCAAAACACAAAGATGGTAAATTTCATTTAAACAGAAAAATCAGTTTTTATAAGTACCACTTAGTGGTTTCACTATTCATCAAAAATTGAAGTTTTTCAGAAATATCCCAAAACATCACCCTAAGCTATATTTTATATTCCGAATTAAAAAATGAAGTCTATTTTTTAAAATTCAAAACATATAAGTCACATTAATTAATTTAATAATTAATTCCCACTGTCAGAGCAAATAGCGTGTTTTTATGAAACAATAAGTATCAAAAGATTGACACTAGTTTAAGTCTGATTTCAAAGTGAAATTAATTCCAACGAACACTATTGGATTTAATGGTAAAAATATATTCTAATTTCACTTTAAAACCAATTCAAAAGATAATCTAATCATATAAATAAATTATATTAAAAAAAGGTTTTGAATTAAAATACAACATTTTACATTATTCATTAAAAAATGAACTTTATCGAAAAGATACCAAAAATTTACACAAAGTAAATTTTGATGTCCCAATTATTAAGAATAGTTTAATTTGGTCCAATAGAATGTATAAGAGTGAACAAAACTATATTTAATGACGGTTCTCCATCAAAAGGTGATAAGTGAACCTTTAGTGAAAACTATGGCATATACGCCTAAAATTTAATTCTTTCCGTATTTTAAGCCTTTATCTTTTATTGGATAAATGTAAAAACATTTAAAAACATATATAATCATATTTTAGTTATTTATATCCATTCCCTCCATTACAATGGCTACATGTTAACTACCATTTAAAATAATATTATTTTATTATTAGAGTGCAACGTAAGATTCCCAAAAAACTCGTTGTTGCGTGTTGGGTATTCCATCGAGCATAGCGTCCCCTTTAAAGTCATATTAATATTTTTTTCACAAATATGGACAAATATGAAAATTTCATATTCTTTATTTAACTGGGGTGTTACAATTCTAGCCCAGAATCTGAAGCCTCAGGTCCTCCATCTCCTGAGAAAGTGGGTGGATGATGTTACGGAAAGTCCCACATAAAATCCTCCATCGACGAGGCAGGAGATTGTGCTCCCTAAAAGGTCTACATCACCCTAAAAAATCCTTCTCTAAACTGTGAATCAGCACCTATGGCGGGTTTAATGGATTGTGCCAAGACTTGCACGATATGAGGATTTGAAGGTAGTCCCTGATCCGCCATGTTCGGTGTCTGATCACATCCTGGGAACTTGCATAGAACCATATGACGTCTTGGTGGAATGACTCTGCAAGTTCAAGAACACACTTTAAACCAATATTATCAAGGACTGAAAACTAGAACCGTAGGAAGGGAACAGGAGGAAGAAAGTACTCATGTTTTACAAAACATGACCACACAATGTTTACAATTCCTACACGGCGTGTTCCCTTAAGTCATTAAATGGGCATGTACTCCTACATAAACTGGTTGTGTAACACCCCAAACACTGCGTGCTTTCATAACACATGGAGTGTATGTGAATCCTCATTTCTGTCTTGAGAGCTTCTACACAGTTAAGCCACACGACTCTATTAAGACAATACTACATGGAGTGTTTACGGTAGACACTACGTATACTATATTGGATTCACTCGGCCCGTGTTGTTAGTGACATGGCAAAACACACAGCTCACACTACACAATGTGTTAGAGGCAGACCCAACATGTATGTGAAAGGATAACACCAACCCGTGTTGTTAGTGACACGGTTGTGTACCTGGGTCAGCCTACACGGCTTGTTCAACTGGTACATGGCATGTATAGATTAATTTTTATCCGTCTGTGTTGATAGTTACACAGGCGGACATAGGGTTAACACTACACGGTCTGTTCAATTGGTACACGGTGTGTTCAAACAAGGAATTCCATATCTCGTGTCTCTGCCCACACGACCTATAAAACGGTTAGAGACTAGATGAGGTGTACATAAAGTACACGACATGTACTTAATAAAAACAGTTTCTTCCTGAACAGAAGAACACATGGTGTATAGCCAAAACTAAATTGCATTTATTCACGGTTTTTCCAAATAGTAATCCTCATAAACTACTCCGGAACCCATAAAAACACTGAAATTCACATTGAGAGTGCCAAATTTGGATCAGTGAGGGACCATTCTCCCCGCAAATCAATTCTTGGCATTTTATACATGTTATAAACAAGGATAAAAGCGCAATTATCCACCAAATTCTAGTCCATGAGGGCCCATATCACCTCAAGAACCAAAGTTTGGCATTCATTATAACAAAACCCTACACACACAATACCCTACCAAATAGTAGGTGTTATTTTATCAAGTCATCCATCGCAACAACATGCATATTCTACACAACATCTATCACAACAACATGTAATCGCTAATGCATCCTAGATGGAAAGGCAAGAATGCATGTCATGTGACTTCTAACAATTTCTTATATGATACATGAGATGGAATACGCTCATCTCGTCAGGTTGTGATTGAAATAGAACCTCAATAATATCAATAGTAACAACACAAAATATGTGAATCAGCAAATGGTGAAATCAAATCAACTATAAAATTGCAATCCAATAAAATTTCAATAAACGAGGTAGATTGGGTTTTCCCTGTAAATGGGTTATCTACTCCTAGGAACAGCTTATTACCAAGTACCAATTCAATCATATCCCTGGATAAAGTCTCCATACAATATGTCAAGAGAAAAAAATCCCTCTGATACCACTTAGTAACGTCCTGGTGCCGGAAGCCACCCAGAGGCGCCCTGTACCAGATTGGTTACATGGCCTCAAGTGCATTTCCCAAAAAGCCAGAGGCTTTTAACAAGTAGTGAGGGCCATGGGTGTGATAGTGGGGAAGCGATTCCATCATTTTCCGAGTAACATAGTATAAGAGAAACAAATACATAATAGAAAAAGTAGTAAATATACCAACAACAGAAATGGCGGAATACTATAATAGAAAACAACTGATGCACATTTATAGATGATGCATGGTACATAAGTCTAGGAAAGAATCCAAACAAATCACAATGATATAATGTAGTAGTACTCAACAAAATTACAAAAGAAACAGATAAATTGATCCTCAACATCCCAAGCCTATGCTTGGTCCCATTCTCTCCAACTTCACATCAAGTCATGTACCTGAAGTAAAAGGGCGCTTTCCCTTGTCTATACATGTAGTAGTATAATCTGTTTGGGACCAAAATCATGGCCCAAACAGGGTGTGAGAAAAAATACTAGTAGGAAACCACCCAAAGATATTTTCCTAACTGTAATTGAATATATGGCATGGAATAGTACAGAAGTAGTAAACAACAAAGTACTCAGCCGAAAATAATTCCGCATATCAAAAACAAATAATCAAGCATGAAAACCCTCTAGGATGTTCACACAGCCTATCCCCTATACATCAGTTATAAGTACATATAAATACTGTCTGAGTAATTACTCACAGTCAATTCCCCTTATAGTCAAAATTAATTCATGTCTTTCTATGGAAGCTCACATGGTCAATTCCCCTTATAGTCTAAGGTAAGTCAAGGACCCTCTGAAGATGCTCACATGGTCAATTCCCCTCATACTCCCATGGTCAAGGACTCTCTAAGGAAGCACACTCAGTTAGTTCCCCTTACAGCCCCATGTATTTCAAAGACTCTATGAGGAAGATCACTCGGTCAATTCCTTTTATAGTCTAAAGTGGTTCAAAGACTCTCTGAGGAAGCTCATTTAGTCAATTCCTCTTATAGTCTAAAGTGCTCAAAGAATCCTTGAGGAAGCTCACTCGGTCAATTTCCCATATATTCTAATGTTTTCAAAGACCCTATGAGGAATCTCACTTGGTCAATTCCCATTATTGTCTAAAATTCCCAAAGAATCTCTAAGGAAGCTCACACAGTCAATTCCCCTTATAGTATACTACACGAGGTTCTCACGACCCTGTGTAACGAAAACGATCATATAAAATAAATTAGACCAAAGTAAACCTACAAAGCTACTTGGATAATCAGTATAAATCATATCAATCATTCTAGAATACAAACACTTCACCCTACAGTACTGGGCATGGAAAGCAGGCAAGACGGCCAAACATGCTATGCAGACCAATGGCCGTAAACAGAACATGCATGGGAGACACATCCAAAGAATAGAAATCAACCCTATTCATATCCAATTAAACTCTACATAAGCATAAAATAATGGAAAGAAATCAACAGGGGTAAAATTGTAAAGACACAATACCCCTATCAAGGGTATTGGTCAAAATTTCACATAATACTCAAAGAATTTTTATGGAAAGGCACAAACAACCTACCTCGGTGTTGAGAGATCTATATACATCAGTGTTGGCCATTTGATCAACCTAGAACATGGTAGTTCTACAAAAACATCTAAAATTTTCAACCCATGATATCTCATGAGAGAGGAGAAAAGCGAATATGGTTCTCTAGGGGAAAAGTTAACCCACGGATGCAATTCCAACGCAACTGACAGTGTACGATTTTGAGGAAGGATGCTCACTTGGTGGGTTCGTTGAAGAACTAAGGCTGTAATGAGTTCTCGAACAAGAGAGACCTATAAAGAGAAATTACTGGTGATTAGATGTGACCTCGATGCGTTTAATGAATAAACAATACACGACATGTAGTTTTAAAGTACACAACATGTACTCATTGTTACCATACATCAATTTAGGCGACCTCCAAGTCACCCCACATGGTCGTGTGTGTGGCCATTACACGGCCAACGCACAACCTCCTGTGGCAACACAGTAGATGGAGTGTACTCATAATGTACACAGCGTGTACTTCAGAAGTTTCCATAAAAACTCTTTTTCTAAAAAATGACCAGAAAAGGGAAACATACCTGAAAAGGTGGTTCAGGTTCTTACAATCACCATCCTTAAAAGGGTAAAAATGAGTAATGATGAATATAATATCCTAAAATTATATTAAATGTTCATATTTTTTCATATAAACATTTCATTTATGGAATCCATAAACAAAACCTCTTCATATGCCCGATTTCTAAAATGATTTTTAGCTAATAAAAAGAGATTGGAGAGTTTTCCAATATTAGTTTTAATGAGGAATGTAGTGTTTTCCAACAAAAATGACTTCCTCCAAAATTAAATGTCCTTGAATGATTTTTTATTCCTATTATAATAGGATAGAGTTAGTGGAAAATTATTTGTATGGATTATAATCTATCACAATCTTTATTCATTACTCCTTATTTTTAAAACTAGGTGTAGGGGAGACGATGTTTAAATTTTTATCACTAGTTTTATGATAAATTTATGAATAAAACTATTATAAGGGTGGATGAACTATAATTCAATATAGGGGAGCTCGAACTACCCATTATATTTATGGTTCTAGAAATCGAGTGTGACAATAAGGTTCACATCCTTTTGTATTGACTATTCCTTATTAATAGGACTATGTTATTGATTGTTTAAATTTTAATCTAGTTTTCCATGATGGTGACATAAAATAAGAAGAAATGTCTTTAAAAAATTATCACTAATAGTAATCTGTAATTTTATTTATATGTTTTAATTGGTATTTAAAGTTTATGTAATGGAAAAATACAACGCCATTTTTAGGAAATAATTTAATTATTAGTGGTTAAAAACATTAGGGATAAAATTTATTAATCTAAATGAACACATTAACATCAAATAATAGGAAGATATTAATGTATTTTTAGGGAATTAGTTTTTAAATATCATGAAGTTATCCAATATGAACAAATATTCTTTGTTAAGAATGATTCATATGATATTTTTCATCACTAAAAACTCTCAATTTGATAATGTTCCACCTCACTTATTCATTTTTTGGATCAAGATCGTTTTTCATGAGATTATATTTTATTTAAATATGTTTTTTTTCAAATAAAATTAGTGTTTTATGTATGAATAAAAATATAAGTTTATATCAACTCCTTTAAAAATTGAAAACACGTATCCTAAATCTCTTAAGGTTCATAAAGGTTGAAATCTAGATAATATTTAATAAATCAAAAATATTAATGATCTTATCTAGTAAAGGTATTTGGAAGATGGGTCATTTTTATCTAAAATCATAATGAATTACTTAGATAAATATAGAATAATTTACACACATTAAAAAATAAATAACATTATTGGATTAATCATTTGGAAGACAATGAATTGGTTGAATGTGATCATGAAAAACTTTTATAGATGTTTATAACTATAACTATAGAGGAAAACTATAAATGATAATATAACCATATTGATAATATGTCTGATATTATGTTTATTTTACTTGATATAATATGTTATAATTTGGGTATAGAAAAAAATAATGTAAGAAATATTATCCTTATGACCATAGATGATTTTAAGAAAAATATAATAGAAACTGGTGTTCTAGAAATTTATGGAGATCGTGATAATTTTTATATATAAATTAGTCTATCACAAATTGTTGGTAAATAATAACCCATAATTGATCATGTAGGTATTTTATGGAAAATTATTGGACAAGTACATTAACAATTTCACTATATGGGTGGGGACCAATGTTTTTTTTAAATATTAATATTGTTTTTAAATAAAATCTCCTTAATAAATATTTTTTCTTCCCTCTTATTTTTTCAATTTTAATATACCATGTTCATCCCATTGCTCATTTCAAAATAAACGATTAATGGACTATAGTTTCACTTTTACATTTTATAAATTTTACTTGGTTTCTTATTATTATCGTTAATTATTGAATCTCTTGATTAATTTATTATTCTATTATTGGTATACAAATGGTAAAATACAAGTGGATTTTGATGATAGTTTTGGGATATATTTGTCCATATCTTTATTCAAGTTATAATATTTCATGTTCGTTTAAACTACAGAAATGTGTCACAAAATTGATGTAAATTTTTTATATGATGTTTTTAGAAGATTCTCACGATTAGAAAATAATAGTGGGATAAAAAACAATATAAAATGTCATAGATAAAAATTTTAGATGAATATAAATGAATTAAAATGTGTAATATATTTCAGTAATATTTTATATTGAAAATAATTTTGATTTTGAATTGAAACCTTATTTAGAAACCTAAAAATTTATTTTGATAATTTTGAAAAAAAATAAAACCTATTTTTAAATTTCACTACTTATGGGAATCGAGGATTAACAAAAAATTTTCTGAACTGTATTTAAAATTGTTTTGTTTTTTCTATAAGGTAATGGGTTTTCCTTAAAAATCTTCTTAGAAAATTACTTTTCAATTTATGTAGTATTTTTTTTATCTTCATTATGACCTTTTCATAGTTTATAAAACTATTTAATGACTATTCGTTGGAAATAATTTGTTTTAATTATTAATTTCACAATGAAATTAACAATTATGTCTAATTATGGGTTTTAATTAAGTTATAGAGGTCTCTTTTTTCCCAAACAGTTTTTAGAAGGCTAAAAAACACCATGTTTTTTAAAAAATTGAATTATTTTCAAGTTTCTATTCTCATTTTTTAGTTTCTGTAAAAAAATATTAATTCAGGGAATGTTTTTCTATATTGAGCGGCTAATCATTTAAATTCCACAGTGTTTCAGTCAAGTAAAATTATTTAATTAAAATCTTTCAAAATTATAAATTTTTGTGTGTATTAGTTTTATAGGGTTAATATAATTTATTGGTAGTATTCAGACATGAAATCCTAGTATTCAACTAGGTTTTAAATTCACTCCTAATACTATGTAGGAATTTTTTTGGTTTTAATGCTTACATTATTATATGAGTTATTATTGTTTTTTAATTATCATTCTCATTCATTTATTTAGTTGTGTCTAATTATATAATGTGTTAAAATATGTGTGTATTTTCACTATTTAGAATACTATTCAGATTTATGAACATATGAATATAGGGTGATGTATATCTAAATTATTTTAAAAAAAATAAAATTTTATTATCTTTATAAAACATTAAACCATATTTAAAAAAAATTATTTAAGGAGACAAAGAATTCATTCTTACATGAGAGGCTTCAGGGATTTTTTTAAATTAACATTTTTATTTTCATGGAAATTCATTCATTTTTAAAATAATGATGTTTCTAATATATTTTATTTATTGATTTCATAAGAAAATAAGATTATTTATTTATCAATATAATTGATTTGGACTTAATTTAATATCGTCCTGATATCAATTTTTTTTCAATATACTCTTTTTTGGACAATCATTGTTCTTCCATAAGAAAATTATCCTAATACCATCATTTTTTAATATAAGTTATGATTATATGAAAATTTTAATGAAAATGAAGTTTGTGGTAAACAATTGTAAAATTTTCTCTTTAAGTATCTTCATATCATTAAGAATTTTTTTAATATTTTAAAGTTAATTTCTACAATTGTTATAGTTATATAACTAATATCAACTGTTGAAATTATTTTCTTGTTGTGAATTTTATTGTTTTGTAGTATAATAATTTTTGAAGATTTCTCATCAGTTTAATTGATAAAATTTCATTGTTTTTTATTCTACTTTGATTGTGATTTCTATGAATATGAGGCTCATTCTTGTAAGGACGCTACCTCTATGAAATCCAGAAAATTACAACCATTGTAAAAATGAGTTTTCCTTGTGCATAAGGATGATTTTTCGTTGATTATAACAATGAAATGTTGTTCATAATGATGACACCCATTCTCCACAGGCATCATCACATATCCAGTAACTATGATCCACCTCTTAAGGATCAAATGATATAATATCACCCATGTAAATATTATGTATTCTTAAGGAAAATTTCATAAGGATCATCATGTTAAAATAGATCCCACACATTGTTAAAAAGAAATTTATTCATTATAAAAGGATTTAAATTCCACATATTCCCATCATTATTAACTTACTTCAAAACATAATAGGAAACATGAGATCGAGAGTTAGAAGATAATGATTATGAGGGATACTAAATATTTAATAGGAATCAAGATAACATTGGATATTAACATTTAAAAAGTAGTTCAAAAAGAGGAACCCGAGGAAGATATTTTGAAATTACCCAATAAATGTTGAGTTAAATGATTTGATCTAGGGTGATGATAGTGTGATCGATAGTAAGAGTTGGATTTTATAGTCTATTTAGAAACTATATCCTATATATTTTAGAGGTTATATTTTATGATAATCATTGTGAAGGAGATGGGGTTAGAGAACATGAAAGGGGAGTACGATACTAGATGTAAGGGGTATCTATTGACTAAAAATCTATATGGAAATTGATATAGAGTTGTAGGAAATATTGACATTAAATATCCCTGAAATTATTAATCCATTTTTATTTATTCCAAATTATATTCAAAATTCATTCATTTAATATCTTTTATAAAAATATGAACTTTTGTAAATAAACTAATTTTCGGGGTTGGAATGAATTTAATTGAATTCAATTTTCATATTCTTTTTTGTTTTTACATATTAGTATGTGCATATAATTAGTTGTTTTCAAAAAATTCATGAATAATGTAATCAGTGAAATACACTTTATTTTGTAGATGAAAATTAATTAATTCATCATTAAAAGAAAAATATTTTTGTGGATTTCACTAATATTTCAAATATGTTATTATTGCTTTTAGTTTTACACATTAAATTCTCCATGATCATTATTTCTATTTAAATTCATTTAATGAAGGGTGCAGTGTAGTGGATATTTGGACCAAGGAGTTTCAACCAAAGTACAACTATTGGAAAATATTAAAGTTTAGTTTCCTTATAAGAAATCATTCATATATTGATTTTTTAATTATCATTCGATCCTTAGGAGACTTCACATCGAATGGTTTTCCACTAATATATAGTTTTATTTTTCTATTAATACCATTAAAAACAATATAGTGTAACTATTATTTATTTTTATTTTGAAAAAAAGATATTTTTTATTTAGTTAGGCCTAGTTTTTATAAAATCAATCCATGGTTAATCCTTGTCTTTTTTATCATCTATATTCACATTCACTTTTTATATTCAAAATTATTCCACTATCATCCTCTATACATCATTCTATTTTCATGTTTGGTTGTTATTTTTTATAATTTTTTTAGGATTATAAATATATTCCTCTATTTGTTTTCAACCCACCTCAAAACTATATTGTAGTAATTAGGATTTTACATTTTATTTTTGATATTAGTATATAACAAAATATTAGTTACCTAGAGACTCAGTGTGGTCGGGACATGAAATATTAAACTAGGTTTTATCTACACCCTCTTTATTTATTTCCTTTAAAAATCATGTTGTTCATTCAAACCATATAATAATGTTATAAAAAATTAAATTATTTAGAATTCCAAATTTAAACTCATATTAATTTAATGTTTAGATTAACTAAAAAATTAAATAAGTTAAAACAAAAATTATAAGCGGTTGAAAAAAATTATCCCAACCATTCAACATTTATCCAAATAATTGATGCATAATATTGAAGAATAAAAGAAATGAAAATATAATATAAAGTACCCTATTTTGATTAGTTTGATAATTTTAAAATAGTTTTTAAATATTCATTTGTAAAATGGGATGAAATTAACTACATGATTATGAATTAAATTTTGAGTGCTAGAACACTTAAATGATTTTTTAGATAGTGTTTATGACATAAGAGATGTCATGGGTGACCATTTGAGTTTTAGAATATTAATTATTCAAATTTTTTTTAAAGAAGCAGTTTGAGAAAGATGATTTATGAATTTTTAGTGGTAACCATGAGGATCAAACATGTGGTCTATCAATTAAAGAGCATGGATTGATAAACCATTAAATGTGGGAACCATGACCATATGAGGGATCTACAGAATATTATCGAGCTAGACCATATGGGATTCACCCAATTTTTTAAAAAATGTTCCATCCATTTGAGTTGACTTATTATTTGGAAAATATAACCACACATTAGGTGTATGGATAAACAAACCATAATTCTCATTAAATGGGAAAATGATTATTTTATCCCCTTTGGTCTTTTAAGGGGATTTACCCCATTTCACCATCCTTTATCCAAGTAGTTCCCCCACATGCCTCTCCACATAGTCTATCTTTCATGGGTGGATTTCCTTCATTATTGGTTGGTTTTCATCTTATTTAGAAGAATTAGAGGCCTCTATGTATGTTTAAGAAACTTTTTGTATCCTTTTTTTAGTTTATCAATCAGTATAAAATTCTACCATTGTGTTATCTATTTTTAACAATTTTTAGGGTGTTTGTCTTATCGTTAAATTTCTCCCATTTCTACATCAATAAGAGTATGAGATAAGATGAGTGGAGTTTTCTTTTTATGTGATAGTTTATCTATGTATTTTTCATTAAAGCCACATGTTTTTATAAAATATATTGTTCCTCCACCTAATTCTTCATGAATTCATCCTAAAAAGATAAAAAACAAAAATAAATTATAAAAACTAAGACCTATATCATTTTTATACCCGTTGACATGGTTTCTGGTGGGTGACCTAAATTTGGTCCACCACTATTGGTGTGTCCTACTAATAAACATTGATCGCCATTGATGTAAGTGTCCCTCTATGGAGGTTTGACTAATTGATAAACAAATTTCTTAAATGACAAATTGGTTTGTTCTTGAACCATTAAAATATAAGAAGTGTTCCTCGGTTCTAAAGGGGCGGTCTAGCAGTGAATTTTGAATATACCAATTTAATTGACATTACCATGAACTTTTTAATTACCTATAAATGGAAGGGATTCAATTTAGTACTTTATTTGTTATATAAAATTAATATTTTCGTTTCATTATTAAATTTTCACGAATAAATTGAATAAGGGTGAGTTTATATACATTTTATGAATTATAATGTTTTCATAAATTAAATTCTAAATGTTCTTGTGAACTCACATGGCCATATTTTCTTTTAAATAAAGTGTTAAATAGTTGAAGTGAAACTATAGGATGACATATATAATATAAGAACCTTTGAATCCACTTATAATGTGTGATTCATGAGTATCGAATCCCTTAGGGTGACAATCAGTCATGGATCCTCTTGTTTTTATTGTGATACTTAGGCATGACATCCACTATAGTGATACCCAAGCATTACTTCCCTTATTATGATACTCAACTATGGAATCCCTTATTATTATTGAGATACTCATGCATGTAATACCTACAATACTCAGGTATGGTGCCACTTATTTTTATAATCATTCATAGTTCCTCTTTTAAATATTCTATGAGAATCTCATGATTATGTATAGACGTCTGAGTTGTGCCTCTGGTCATGGATAGAACCACATATCTATATATATATACATATTACCGTATATGTAAAAATGTTTATAGTGAATATATATACATAAATATATATACATATATATAAACCTATATATATGTAATTGGTGAATATTATTTAATGAAATCTCATCCTAGGAAAAATCAGGTATTGTCGACAAGGTTTCCTTGAGGAACCTGAGCACAACTTGGTTTATGATTTTGGAAATCAAATATAATTCATTTATTATACATGCACAATTATTATTTTATATTCAGGTATTAGATATCAATTAAAAATTATCGGTAGAGGCCAACAAGGATTTACAAAAACCTTAATTTAGCCACTTTTGGGCACCCGAATAGATATCCTGGTAGAAGATTAGGATAGACTATACTCTATGTTGTTTTTAATTATGAACTATAACTAGAAAAGAGAGCTTGGTAATAGTGGAAGATCATGTACTTGGTATAAAATATTGAGATGTATGCTTTATGAATTTATTTATTTTCATTTTCTAGTTTATCATTACTTATTGTATAACATGTTGTATGTATTTCTATTGTACAATGTGTCATGTTCATGAATGATGATTCAATAATTATTTATTGATTTTCATTTCAAACTATTTTCTTATAATTAATTTATTTAGTTTTTTACTGTTTTTATTTTTGATCCATATGTTATATTCAACCCAATGAAAAAACTTTAGACACTCGTTACTTGTCAGTAGCATCTAGCATATAGGGAATAGCATGTGAGGTAATGTGACCAACTGACTTGGGAATCCATTTTAGTGTCTCCTAGATGAATATGCTACAAACTGGTATCACCACTACTTTCCATTGTGTTATTACATAATGTTGGTTTATAGGAGACTTGGAATGTGTTGGTTATTTGAAAATAGCCATTTTTTTGAGTGATCAAAGAACACTCTGGGAAAATAACATATATCTAGGGGTTGGATGGTTGTTCATATTTTTTGATATTATAGTTGATATTTATTTCACCTTGAGTGATTATTCTATGTTCTTATTCTCATAGGTTCATGAAATTTGTGTTATTTTATCCATGGTCAGGTATGTAAAGAAGCTATAATTACATGCTTCATTATCGATAAATAGGGATTCAGATGACATGTATATTCCCAACCAGGTAGATGACACTCTATATATAATTGATATGTGATGATTTATATATCATTAATGTGTGATTATTTTCTATGCTTCACTATATACCCCTATTGGGTAATTTTTACCTTGTTTACAGTATTTTTTTCTTACATAGTGTTTTTCCATTGTTTTTTTCTTTTTTACTAGAATTAAAATTTTGTGATAACATGAAATTTTATAATTATTATTTATGATAAGTATTTAATGTGTCTAAATAATCCTAAATCTATTTTCCTATATATCATGATATTTTAACCTTATCTACCCAATTAGGATGTGATTAAATCATGTAATATTATTTTCATGTGTTAAAATTTTTTTTAGTGACATTAAATGGGTTCCAATAACAATTATAAAATGGTTGGGCCTTTATCAATTGGGGAATGTAACACATATAATGAAACCATCATATAAAAACGTGTTGTATTTTTAAACTAAAGGAAAAATTATGGATTTAGTTACATGATTCCCAATTGATACTTATAAAGACTAGTACCCTTATACATGGAAATAGTACTTCATAAAACTATACCATGATTCATATATATAATTATGTATAATTGAAATTTATACAAAATATGATCACTATTATGTATGAAAATACATTTATTACATGTATATGAAGAACCATATGGCTGAATCATTAAATGAAAAACTATACACAACTAGGTCAATTGGGGCATGTTTCTTATGAAAAATACAAACTTAGGGTTTTTTGAAAATTGGTATTGGTATGAATATAACCCATTAATCATATTTACTTTTTAAAATTCATAATACCTTACCCATGGGGGTATGCATTCATTATATTCAATTTTTATTAAAGGATCGAAAATAGATTATATGATTTTCCATATAAATGTATATTGGTATCTTACTTGACCAATACACTTTAATTGATGTAGACATAAAATATTATTTTTATTTTTATTATTATGTTGCTTCAATTAATTAATAATACAATATAAACAAAATATATATTTTCCTCTATATCATTAAATTTATTTTTTATTTAACTGAGCCTATTTTTATAAATACATTTTAAAATATATAATGACTCAGAGTTTGAAGGAAGTTATATGGTATTTTTCATATTATAAAGCATGGTTCAATCTAAATAAATTTCATATTATGGTTTTATATTATAACCGGCACTCAATATCCTTTAAACATGAGTTTCTATTAATTTTTCAGTAAATGAGATTCAAGTAAATTCCCCAAAACTTAAACCTTCTTTTTGTTTTCTTAGTTTTAACCCTTGACTAAGTGTAGTTTAAAAAAATTACCAGGATAAGATTGTGTACATTTCTTATACATTGTGGTTGACCTTTTCATTAATGGATATCTCTGGATATAGGCATGTAAGCCAAGTGAGCTTATTAGTTTGAACTAGTTATATGGATGATATATTATAGTATAATAATGGGATATCCTAGTCTTGGTAGAACCCTATAAGGTAAATTATCATTGGGGAGTACATGCTTTTAATTTCAAAATAAATGGTGTCATTTGGATTCCATAAGAGTTTTTTTTGGATTATTAGTTAATATAATTACCCACAAGTAAGGCCATCTGTTTTGCACTCGCGGAAGTTTGATGTAATCATTACCATAGTGTAATGTTATAGTTTAGTGGGATAGACATGACCTAATCACAATCAACTATTTTGTTAGTTGTGTGACCATTCTTAACTTCTGATGTATAATAGATCGAGATTAGTCATCCTTTAGTAGTTTTTGGGGAGTATAAATTTAAACATATCTATGTGTAATCAATCACATTCAAAAAATGTGTATCACCTATAATGATTTTTCAATATCATATTAGAATGTCTTGTTAGACATGATTCTCATCACGCAAGGAAGTGATTTGTTAAATTTGTTGTCTTTTGAGTGATATAGAAGGTTACAACATTAAAGTGTATAATTGATCAATTTATTATATAGAGTATTTTGTATGTGCTTGATATATTCACAAGTCATCACCAGAGTAGGGTGACTTGATTGTTTGAGAATTTGAGTCACCCAACTACTAAAGAATGACATTCGGTAAATATGTTTGTAATTTAAGAATGACTATTAGAGTTGGTTTTTACATTAATGTCGGATCTAGTGAACTTTTAAGGGGCGGATTTTCACTTCTATTTGATTGGTACATTGTTTTATCATTTTTTCTATAACATTAATCCATGGTCGTTGGTGGATGTGTTGTGTCCAACAGAATGAGTTCCCATTTTTCAAAAATGATGACCACGACACTTATAGGTGGGTCAAGTCACGAATGTCATGAGAAAAATGTCGTTTAATGTAGATAGAACATGACTGTAAATTCAAAATCTGAACTATTCATAATATATTGTAAATATAGGTAAATTTTTAACTATCAGATTTTAGGTATCGGTCGTGGTAAAGAGTTTCAAAAATTAGGTGGGACCTTAAACCATGTCTGGATGCATGATTCCAGTATTGATGGAATAATAAATCTTATAGTTTGATAGGTTGGTAACACATATATTTAATAAAGATAGTATGATGGTGAAGTTGTTTATTGAGTACCCAACTATTGAATAATATGAATATTCCTAATAAGACATTGGTGGTTTTTAGAACGATCATGAGTACCTTATCATTTTAGGAGAAGTTATTATGTATCTAAATTCATCATCAACTATTAAGGCATCTGTTTTGAAATAGTAATGTCCAGAATAGATTGACTAATACCTCGATAATAATAAACTGATAAAGAGATAAGGTCGTTTGATGTGCATCACATTCTATAAGAGAAGTACATTAAGGACCTGACCCTTACAAATGCAATCATAGATGTAAAATCATATTTTTGGGATGTGATGAGCTATATGGCCCATAGTTGTACATGGTCACACATCATGGGGATACATGGTTCATTTTATATTCGGTAAAACATGCTTTGATAAAGAATTGATCAGGAGAGATATATAAGCTTATCTATGGGAATTATTGATAATGTCATTGTGTTATAATAATTTAATATTTAGCATGTTTCCTATATTTTTATCATCGTGATATTTCTAGGGTAGTGTTGGCCATATTAAAAACTAATCAGGTGAGTTATGTGGTTTAATGGAAGGAAGTTCTTGTGTGTTTCAACTTGAGGAACATTTTCCCAAAATTCATATTGTGGAAGAGATTACCATAGCCTAAGGGAGGATAAACCTTATCTTAGAAGGGTCATAGGATTTTATGGATGGTAATTTATCACTTTGATGTTGTGGTAATATAGAACCAAAAATGTTTCTCCCAGAGACATCACAAAAATTTGGTTACGAATAATAGTGAGCATGATGGAAATGATTTTTATGATCTGTGGATAAAGGTGTTGGAATATAGTTTCGATACTGCATCTGCTCATGAATAATTAATTTTCAAGAATTATCATATGGAATTAGATATACATGGATTTTACATTCTTGGATGATTTTGTTAAGGAGGGGTATTACATCATTCGTATCATTGGAGGAGAAAAGTGTGGTGTAAGAGTCGAGAAGTATTTTCGATGGAAATATGTAATGAACAACTAAGCATGGTTGGTTGATAATCAACCCTTTTGTTCTAATAAATGACCATTAATTGAGTCATTTTGTGTTAAATGGTGTAATGAGGTGGTAATATTTTCAATATATTCATTAGTATGATAGGAATGTTTTTCAATAAATAATTCTGATGGTGTGGGTACCATGGATTTAAATTGGCTGTGAAATTTTAGATCCTATTGTTTGTGGTCGGTGGTGGAAAAATATATATGATAAAATATATAGTTAAATGATTATTTCATAGATTGGACTAAATCAGGAAAGATCCCTCTTATTTTTTAGCTATGTATCTAAGCATTGGATTTATTTATAAGAACTTATGTACCATGAGTTAAAAATAGCACTAGTAGGTGTGTTGAGTGTGGTAATGAAAATGCCTTTATTTGAGTTTGAATTAAAATACTATGTAGGCAGGTTTAGTCTTTCCCCTCAAGGAATCCAAGAGATGATAATTTATATGGTGAGAAGATTGTACGATTCGATGTTATGAGGGTGTCGAAATTTGAAAGGGTGCTTTGAAGATTTCATTTGGTGAATGAGATGAATTTCAAAACATGATCCAAAATGTAAATATGATAATTATAACACATAGATGAGATATTTTTGTATGGGGATTATGATACAAGAGGTGTATCAAGTGTTTATTTGAGTTTTTGAAGTGCTTGGAAAAAATGACTTTTATGGAAGGAGTAGGATGAGGCCCATAGTTGGTGCATGGGTAGTGGTATCCTTACGGTTAAATCATGCAACCACTAAATAGAGGATCTTATTTTGATGAACCAACAATGTTTGTTCACATTAATACAATATATATCTACAAAAAAATTAGATTTTAAACTCATAGGCTAAACATGGGTTGTCTTACCATGCTCTAACCATGCGAGGTGAGTGACACTTTGGACAATATCATTGCACACATGGAAAATGTTAGCCATCCCATGTAGGAAAACTATATGGATAAATAAAATGGAAAAAGTAAAAAATTTATCCTCCATTATATTTATTATTTTCAGCCATATTCACTCTAATTTCAACCATGATGTCCACTACATGCTCCTCCTCAAGCTCCCAATTCCATGGGTGGATTTCCTCCACTGTTGGACTAAATCTATCACTGTCAAATGGATTGGAAACCTCATGTTAAGTCTTAGAATTGTATATCACCATTTTCAGGGTTATATAAAAATATTAATTGATATTTTTTTATGAGATCATTTTCATAATCTTTGGTTATTTTTTGAACCTTCAATTTTTATTGTTTCAGGTGAACTCAAAGACCATGATAAGATGACTAGTTCATGCTTTATATAAAGTATGTGGTTTATAGATTCCCTGAATTTATAAATTTTTTATAAAAAAATTTATTCTTCCATATTTTTGATTCTCCATAAATTTCACCTAGAATGATAAATTCTATAATTTAATTTTCTAAATGTTGACGTAATCTGGTTGTAAAAATAATTGACATGGATGAAGGTTACGGCCTCAATGTGGACAACCGCTTTGGGTGTGTCCTATTATTTTATATTATGGGACATTATTTGAATTTTCCCTAGAGATTTATTTAACTAAAAAATTATTAATGAGTAATTTAAATTAATAATGGTCAAATTATTTTCCCATGATATTTTCGGAAGTGTACCTTGGTTAGGAAGAGATAATAAATTAGATACTTATAAACTAATAAACAACATGGAGCTTCATATAACCATGGGAATTAACTGTAAATGGAATAGAATGAAATTATACTTGAGTTATGATATGGTCTAATTATGGGCACGAAATTCAAATATTTTCGTGATTAAAAATTATTATGGTATGTTTATATATGTTGTATTAATTAATATTTATGCTTGAATTAAAATCTAAATGGGAATGTGATGTAAAATGTCCCATTTTATTCTTACAATTAAAATTATAAGTATTTGATATGAAAAATTAAACATTAATTGAATATATAATGTCCTATTAAAACCCTTGTTAGTTGCCATAAAATGGAATGGTATCCCTTTTCTGATACATGGTTATGATACCCTTTATTATTGTTGTGATATTGTTGCATGGAATCCCTTATTGTGATACACAGGCATGGAAACACATATTTTGAAACTCAGGCACAGATTCCATTATTATTATTGTGATTCTCATACACAAAATCCCTTATTGTGATACTTGGGCATGGATTGCCTTATTATGATACTCATTCTGGACACTCCTTTTAATTATTCCTTGTGACTCTTATTATAAAACATTGATGAATTAGTTATAACTCAATTCATGGCTAGCACTATATATATATATATATATGGATTTATATGTTACTACATATAGTGAATATATATAAATACTAATATATATAAATATATAAATTAATATTCTTATATATAATTACATATTGACTTATATTTAGAGATATCTAATCCTAGACTGAAGTAGTTATGGTTGGTCAGGTGTCCTTTTGGAACTGAAGTACAACATGGTCTATGATTTTGACATTCTCTTATGACTAATTCATAATACCATAATACTACTAATTTAATATTCTTGGACTATTTATGAATTAGACACCATTTGTGGTAGCCTACTGATTATTACTCCCAACCTTTTTGGGTTGTTGGTGGGCACCCAAATAGATCTCCTAGTTGCATGTTACGTTGGACTATGCTCTGTGATGTTTTCATTAATATATTATTACTAGATTTTGGACCTTGGATATAGTATCCAAGCATGGTATCATGGTTTTTTAAAAAGGTAGAGTGTTTATTTTTTTAATTTACTTATTTTCAGTCTAGAACTCATAATTTTATTTTGTATTGTATGTCTATTTTTTGTACATTGTGGTGTGTTCATGAATGATTATCCATTAATTTTTAATTCAATGTTTTTTGTTATTATATTTAGTACATTCCATTTAATTATTCTTATGTTGTATTTATTTATGATACATATGGTATAGTATCATCAATATATTACATTTATACCCTCCATGTTTGTCGATAGCATCTGGCCTATAGAGAGGTGTGATTGAGACCATATGAACAACCATCATGGAGCACTATTTTAGTATTCTTGGTTGGGTATGTTAAAAATAACCACACATCAATTCTAGTGTATGGTGGGAATGAAATTATTTACTTACTATACTAAGGAATGAAATTATCAAATAATGAATAACACCTTAGAAAACCAAGAAGAATTCATAAATACAAGAGAATGAATCGAAGAATAACACAAGTGATATCAATGTGCACATGTCCTAGTGATAATGCATACCTATCATAGGTCTCTACCCCATTTATTATATTACTAAAATGGTGAAACATAGAAACAACACCATTTCACCAACCAAAAATAGTTTTCCATGAAATAGGGGATATATTTCAAATAGAAAGGGACATCCATAGATTCAACCATATGTCCACAAGGTACCACCAGTTCTAACCCAAACGGATTATAAATTGAATCAAACAAAGTCTTAGAGTTTTTAAATGTCTTCAAACTCTATGGTATAAAAGAAAATAAGATGGAGGCCTAGGACCTCAATTTATATTCATAACCAATGATGTTTTCATGATAATATTAGAAAAAAAGGATCCAATTCATCATATCAACTGGTAAATCACCCATAATATTCACCCAAAAATACACCCAGGCTTCCCGCATGACTATTTAAGAAGGAAAAAACCCACTGAGTAGCAAAAAAATATCCAATAAGTCATACCCTTAATAAATAGTAACTAACTACACCCATGTACATGTAGATCCCAATATATCATAATTAATAATGAACAACCACAAAAGAAAAAAAAAGTAAAGCATTAGAAATTATTATCTCAAACTATTTATATATTACAAACCAATATAGGTAACCATACTAGATATAAAATACCCATGAGACATTATCTTATAATAACCCAATGTATAATATTTCTTTAAGAAGGTACTAGTGGATACACAAATGAAAGTATCTTAGAACATACACATATGCGTGTTTAGAATGATAAGGATCCCCACAATAGAACCATAAGTGAGATATAATATTCTAAGAGGTGAAAAGATGATGAGTAAACTAAACATCATAAACCTGAACTTCTAAATCATTCTCGTCCATCTTCTGTTTCGCATTATATGAAATATTTTTTAAAAAATTTAGGTCGATGGAACCACTTAGTACTAGATACCCTGTCCAATTATCATCCACTAACATGACCCTGACATCATTTTACTTATTTTATTCAATGGTTGATTCCAAATTAGAGTCTCTACATTCTAGGATGATTCCTCAATTAAAAAACAATATTTTAGAGCATTATTACCAACTACCTCATTATAGACGAAGACCAACGATGAGAAACGATTAACATACTCCTTCACTAAATACTCACTAATATAATTTCAAATGAAATTCATGGACTTAGCCACTCTAATATACTAGTAAAAAGACATTTATTGAATCCAATATTGAAAAAAACAAAAAAAACACGTCATCAATCAATAAAGAAGTAACCATGGTCTGCAACGACTGCCAAATGGGTCGCCCAAGATATCTAACAACGTCCCTCAAATTTGAAGCTTCATGAACATACTGATAGCTTATGATATATTAAATCACATATAGTTTATTAATTATATCATTGGAACCATGATTTCCATAGAAGGAAGATTGAATAGACCAAAATAAGTCTTGGATTGGGTCGAAGAGCTATGTCGATACTTTCTCTACCACCTAATTTTTTATGGAAAATTTAATTAATGGAGGAACCACTCTTATGAAATTAGTGGAATCACCCATAAGAATAGAATTTACAAAATTATTAAATAATATTTTAGGAGAAATAATTTATATAACACAATAAACGAACCCAATTAGTTCATAATTATCAAATCAAACCAACTAACCCCCATATTAAATCAATCATGAAAAATGAGTTCTTTTTATGTCATAACCATTATTTTGAAAAAAAAAACTTGTTTATTTAAATTATTCCAACATTTAAAACAAACAAGCCCAATAAAAAAATTATATCCATAAAAAGACAATATATTCACATTTAAAAAAATTGTATATTATAAAAGAATAATTTATTAATACGTTCATTTACAAGAGATCAAATAACTAAAACATCATATAAAACCACAATTCAACATATAATTGAGGAACCCACCTTCACTTTAAAATAATTTTAAATTTTTATTCCATATTCATAATCTCAAAACCCACACATCAAATTGAATTAAATATATTTCATGAACATTCAAGACATTTCACAATCATGTTATATAACATATATTCTACTCCAAAACTAGTTTCCCAGCCATATAAATTGACATCAAAAGAAAATACCAAAGAAAAAGAAATAAAGGTAACGAACACATTATATAATACCAATTCCATAAAAATAACTTTATTTAACTTCACATACACTATAATTACTATTCTGATCAATTCAAATTTCAAGGTATGAAAAATATAAATTTTAGAGGGGAAATAAGTGTGGAAATGATTTCGAGGCATTGGTTAGAAAATGACACACTAACCATATGACATCACAAGTAATGACTTCAAGAACTATCCACATCAGATCCACCAGGTTTTCCATATTGTGAACTCTTGTTGTTCAACTGTGTTTCTCTATCAATTTTCCATGCTACGGCTCATAGAGACTCCCAAAATCACTAATACACTCATTGGATATCAAAATAAAATTATTCTACATAAAATTAAATAAATATATTCCAAATAAACATAATTTCAATGCAAAATCACTAAAATCTCATGAAAATATGAGCATCATATACAATGGTGGTGATCAAGAACCTACTCATGAACTGCCTCTTGAGTTCTGATACACTTATTCTCTATAATTCCAAGAGGCACCATGATTATGAAGAGTGAACTTCAATACAATTTTTAATTAATCTACTAGGGATACTAGAAAATTAGTATCCTATGTGGTATTTCATAGCGCACGATGATCATTCATGATCTCCAAGGGGTGATTAAAAATATTGATATCAAAAAAATTACACAAATGGTGAATGGTTTCATCCTGGAAATCTAAATAACGCATAACTAATTTGTCGTATAAATATGACATAACCTATAAATTTATTAGAAATCAAAGAATAAAAATAAATAGTATCTATTATAAGAGAAAATAAACATAGTATATATAGTAGAACTATTTATAAATATATTCTCAACAGTTCCATAATATTAAAATTCTCATTAAAAGATTGAAAAAATCGTTTATATAAAATAAATATAAAAGGGGATCCATGGTGACAATATCGATACATAACAACATTAGAGTAAAAATAAAACCATACAAAAAAACCATAAATCATCAGTATGTGACACACAATCAATGAATGAATCTAAAACCACTACCATCAGACTAACACAAGAATCATTTAAGGAAACAATCATAACATGGGTACCTGAGAGAAAAAAACGTGCAACATGAACCCAAAACCATATATAGGGCCGGAGAAAACCTGATCTCAGTAAGATACAACTAAATAGTTTTTGATGTTCATTTTAAAATATATTTCATTTCTGTTAGTTTAATGTTAAAAGTTGGAATTATATTATCATGAGTAAGAAAAATAGAACAAATTATAAGATGAAGTACTTTTCATAAAATAAATGAACATTTATAAAATAAGTATATAAATAATCATTTTATGAAATCCCTTTTAAAAATTAAAATGGGAATACATGGTCCCATATAAAACAAATCAATTTCCTTTTCTTAATAATAATTTTTCCAAATCAAAACATTTTTCATTACTTTGAAACCATCAATTTCAAATCCCTTTTTGGTAATACATTTTAGAAAAACTATCCAAACAATAAGTGAAAACATACAATAAAATTAGACACCTTATAATCAATTGAATGAATATAAATAAAACACATCAATAAAAAATTGGCTCCACACATACCAATAAAAATAATTCATGGAGTAAATATTAATTTAATGCTTTATGTATGTTTATTATGATGATTAGGGATAATATGAAAACAACTAGCTTCAATGGATGGATTTTTCTAGTTATAAATATAACTCACAACCAAAATTCATCAAATATTGTGTTGAAAACCATATCCCAAGAAAAATTGTTATCTCACACAAACCACCTCATTGGAACACCCCAATCTATTATATATCATAAAACTAAGGGAAACGGTTAAAAGTGTCAGAAAAAATAGTGTATAATAAATTCTAACAACTATTATAGATCCTTTTCTTCTGATGAATTTAATAATCTGCAGGCTAGAAAACAACAAATCATTCAAATGATGTTTAAAGTATTATAATAAATTTCAATTCACCTTTTTAACACCCTAATATGAAAAACCACTTACAATACAACTTATACATTAAAAATAAATAACAGTCCTCTTGAGGTCTATAATCCATATCAATCATAACTAAATATAATGCATCAAGTTGATTTCTTACTCCTGATGAAACACTTATTTAAATTTTAATAATTGGTTTATTTTGAAAACCAACATAGAATACCACAAAATTAGATGATTAGAAATAAATTTCATAATAATCATATTGATAAAAATTATGTTAAACCACTATTAAAACTACTTAGATATTGAATTCATGTTTCAATAAATTGTATTCATAAAACCAAATCAATCTCTTTTCTATTTGAAACAAAATTTACTCATTCGAAGAACTAAACAAGGTCAAATTTTTTTGCGGAAAAAATTAATACAAATAAAAAAATTTAAAAATATTATAAATACATGTAATAAAAATTATAATATAGAAATTAGAAAACCATTTAGAAATATATATTTGAAGAGGGAATCATTTTGAACAATCATCAAATCCCAAATGACTTGCACAAATATATTTTATTTAATATAATATGTTATTAAAAACAACCAACACACAATTCCATTACAATTAAAGTATATCCACAAAAATAATTACCTAAATCCATGTAAAGCCATGTATAAATGTGTTCCCTTCCATGTTGAACACCCATATAAAAACCATGATTACTTCCCACCATACTCCAAATATAACAAAAAATGTAATTAGGGTTATGGATAAATGAAAACCTGTAATAAAATTAATGAAGGTAGAGGAAAGAGTGTATAAATAAATGGAATGATAGGATTAACTTGAGAAAGTAGTTGAAATACAGGGTTTGGAGGGTATGAATTAGTATGAGTGGGAGAAAGATCTCCCAATGCACACACACTAAATAATCTGAATAAAATTTATTATCTTGGAGGATTAAAATCCTAAATTCCTAGACAAGTATATTTATTATTTCAAATTTTAATGGAATTGAATTCAATAGTGCAGTAAACATGTAATTGTATAAAATTCATTGAAATTTTAAATTTGATCAAAAAATCACTCAGAATTAAATTTATAAAAAATAAATTTATATAAAAAAAATTGAATTGGTGGTGTCATAATGACTAATCGTTCAAACCCATAACTTGTTTTCATCTTTAGCACCTAAATAAATATAATTAGTATGTAAATTAATTTTAATTATATTTCTTTTTTTTATTTTTACTTGAGAGATGGTTAATTCATATTTTAATCTGTAAATAATATATGATTCATTCTTGAATATTACAATATTTCCATCTTTTTTGAGTTATCTAATAGTTTTGGGATTTTTCTTCATCACATACATAAACCGTACAGATTTTGACTCCATGTTTAGGGATTCAATTTTAGTAGTTCAAACTCCTGTTATTTTTAGAGAATAGTAATTACAAAAAGTCACTTCCCGTAATTCATGAATTCAAATATTATTCAATATTTTTATACCATAGGTTATATATAAGTAACATCCACTATCCAAAGTCCAATACAATATTATCTTGCATTACATTTATAAAAATCCAATAAAATAGGAATTTTATACATCAAATTTTGAATTCTTTTAACATTGATATCATTGGAAATATGTTTAAGAGGGACTGTAATAGAAACAAAAAAGGGTCCATACTGATAAAATTTACCATAAATATCATCCATGTAATCAAAATAGTTTTATAATATCATAAATAGTGATTTTTATTAGAGTATTAATTCTATGAAAATAACATTAATATTCATAGAATAATCTCATCATGGTTTATTCCATTTCTTTATTAGTGGAATATTATTCCAGTATGAGTAATGATAATTCTTAAACAACCCATAACACAAGAAATATCCTTTCACCCTTTATCTTCCATTATGATGATAATTATATTGAGAGATTATTTCTACATACCATAGATAAAATTTTATGGTATTTTCATTGGGTGCAATGGTATTGTGGAGATATTATTCTATTACTTTTATTTAGTAGAGTGTTTCTCATTAATAATATTATACCATCCATGTCAATACATTGAATTTGAATCTTCATGTTTAGAAAATATTGTTTTTTTAGATTTAGTATATAGTGGATGAACCCTATTTTGTAATCTATATGATATTAAAGTTTATGCTGATTATTATTTTAATTCAATAACCTCAATTAAGTATTGATTTTCTTTCTTTATTTCTATTTCATGTTCAATACACCATGATTGTGTCTTACCCATATATTCTTTCCACAATGTTAGTATGTAATCCTGATTTTTCATGAGTTCCTCACGATGAACAATTTTTAAACTGAAATTTGTTATTTTATAATAATATTTTACTATCATTTTTATACACACCACTTTTCCATAAGAATTATTTTCATTTTAATTCATTAACAACCATTTCAATTTGGTGTTTTTATTCTTATACAATAATTCCTTCTATTAATCCCTCAAAATGTTCACCATATATTTTGGTTTATAATCCTTGTATTCACTACTTTAGATATCTACACATTTTTTACATGATCCATGACGTTTTTGAAAATTTTTATATTTTCACATGATGATTGGTTTCTTCAAGGAGAGTCAAAAACTTAATATTTTTTCATTATAAATCTTATTTTATTTCCTAGAAAAAATTTCTTTCTCTTACCAAAATTAACTTCATCATTGAAATTATACCCTATTTATCTTAATATAATATGTCATACTATTAATATATTTCCATATTTGTTATCCTTCTTCCCTTTATAGTTAATAATAATGTTTGCAATTCCAAAACATTTGTAATACCTTCTTCATTGTTTTATTTTATTCGTATTTTTACCCATTTTTATTTTATTAATATAAAATCTATATTTCTCTTATATTATTCAAAATATTCTTCTTTATTAGATTCACTTGAATATATATCTTTATCTTTTCTAATTTTTCATTTTCTCATGACTTTAAGAACAATTTCCCTCGTAATATACTTTTTGATTGAGAGAATATTTCTCATTTCATAAGAAATGAGAATTTTTTTATAATTCATTATGGATAAGATCATATATATCATTTGACACTAAATTTTTTTTATCAAACAAGTCTGGATATATTTTTAATAAATTCATAGTAATTATGGAGTCATCCATCATTTCATTATACTATTTGATATTTTTGAAACCCTCATTGACTATTGAAAATTAATCATAAACTCTACCTTAATTAGTCATATTTACATCATATAATATTATTATTTATATTATCAATTCTTCTTATTATAATTTCATTTCTTTCTTTTATAACTAATATTTAGTTTATCATATATTTATTAAGGTATTTTAATCCCAATAAATTTTATTTAATTCATTTGCGATATAGAAATGAGAATAGAAGTTTTAAAATTTCAATTAATTTTAAACTCCTCTTATTATAAAAACATAAAAATTTATTATTCTCAGTTGTTGGAAGCCATAATGTTTCTCCATCAGTAACTTCTAATCTGGTATATAAATGATAAAGAAATATCCAATGTTCATAATAATTTTATTTTTCTCCATAAAAGTGGGGAAACTCTGGATATCATAATAAATAATATTTTCCATTCATAATTAGTATTATATCTTATAGAGGGATCACAGGTTGTTTTTTATACAAATTTATGTTCCTTAAGAGTTTTTTGTACCACTAACCATGATAGTTTAATTAGTTGTGACACTATACACAATTTCATTGTTAGAAATAAAACATTTTCATCAAATTTCGTTCTTATAGCTTTAAATTATATATCTCATCGTTAATAAAATATATCATATGTTAAATAACCCAGGTAAAATGAAACCTTTCATGGTTTGGTTATACCCATCAAGTCCATCCAGAAGCTAAGCATCTGACAATTTATTAAAATAAAATAAAACATACACAATAGATGGGTCGGGTCAAAACAAAGGGATTTTATCCCTCATCCATTAAAAATTTTAAAGATCATAATAAGTCTTGTCATTCCCATAATCAGAGTCATCAGTAGTTTCCCATTCATATTGGGACATACCCTGATTTAGGATCATAAGAACATCATTATCGAATTATGTATTGGTAATATTGTGGATACTTACTCATTATTGTGATTGGTTATTCACTCCAATTTTTGGATTTTCAACAACAATAATAAAAAATATGTCACAATGGGTATCCTCTTAAATCCATAATAAATCACATATAAATAATTTCTCCCACCATGCTTCCCAGCATCCAACTAGGTTAAAGACCTCTCTCTTAATATTATAATAAATTAACAATAGTATAAGAAATATTATTTATGACTATAGGTTTATTTAGAAATTATTAGTGATTATATTCCTCTTCCATTATTCAAGGTGGGGTTAAAAAAATATAGTCACTTCTTCAAGATCATCAAGATCATAAAATTATTAGGCTTCATTTTTTATTAATAGTTTAAGACTCCAGGTATTAATATTTATCCATCTTCTCTGTTCAACAAAATGTTTTGACAACATTCCACTAAATTTTATTCTAAGTACTAAATTACAAATTCTCAATCAATTTACTATTATACATTTTATTCAGTAATATTGATAAAAAGTTTCATTTTTATTTCTATATTGACAAAATGGAATAACTCCCTGATTTTCAAAATCTTGATATACTAGTCAACATCTCCCAATAAATCCTCTATCTTAAACGAAATATGAATTGAAAATATTTTAATATATACATTCAACGAATTTCATCCTACAATATTATCTTCAACATTCATTAAAATCAGTGCTAGAATCACCCCCAAAAAATATGGACCATGATATTTGGAATCTAAAAAAGGATAACATTCTACAATTTTGAAATACTATTATGTATAATGATATTAGTAAATCTTAATGATCAATTCCCATGTTGCTAAATTCCATGCCTCTATCATTTTTGTAGGGAATAAATGAATAACTATTATAGTTTGTGGAATTTAAAAAAATTTAATGTATAATTATTATATAAAGGTAAATTAATATTATGATCCCTATATTTTCATTATATAATGAAGGAAACATGTTTTTTGGGTGATAATTTTTTGTGAAAGATATTTTGATATCGGTGAAATCTAGGTGATAGGTTTTTTTGGAAGATATAGTCTCATGAAAGGTGGGTTGACATTAGAAAATTGAGGTGACATGTAATATTGGTGTGATATAGCTTCAATGATAACCAAATATTTTCATGAAAAATATAGGCTTTCAATATAGATATAAGGATTTTTGAAAGGGTGGCCCTTGCCTATGAATAGGTGTTTTATCATCATATGATTGTTGAAAATGTTTTTGGGTGGGTTGATTGCTATGATTTCATTAAGGTGGTATGAAAACATAATTCTTATGTAGATCAGTAACATTATTTAATTTCATTTTTTTATAAAAATAATGGTAGAGAACTAATTATTGCTAATGAATTTCAAGGAAATAGTTATAAAAATGTAGGCAGTTTCAAAAAAAATTGAGTTTTTTGAATTTTTAGAGTTTCATAAGTATTGGGATTTTCAAAAAAGTGGTTATTTTTGACAAAGATGATAGTGATTTGAAATAAAACAGGATTTCAAAAATATGATATTTTCTAGAAGATACATACAAAAGAATACATAAGCATTAGAATTTTTTTTATAATATATTAATGATTTATAAGGAAATATACATAATAAAAAACTAAATCTTTATGTTCTCTAATATGGAAGAGACTGTCAGGTTTATAAACACCCAATATCTTCACCTCATGTAGTGTTGTAGGGGGAGACAATGTACTTGATATGAGGGTGGTGGTGTGTTATCCTTAAAATTCTTATAATAGTAATTTTATTGGAACAGAGTGGCCATATATAATCATTTTCAATTCAGAAAATATATTAATGTTTTGTTGATTATGTTATGACCCAAAATCTATCAATGCATTCTCATTGGACTTTCCCTTAGTGGTGAACCGTGAAAATTGTTTATTAATGTTCTCTTTTATCAAATGTTTTTTGGTAATTTCATGTTCTCCTCATATTGTTTTAACATGTTCCTAATATCATGGGTATAATATACATCTTATTCTCAGGAAATGGTGACAACCCAATTATCTGCACCCCACTCAGGGTGTATCAAGGATTATAAATCATACAGTACTCTAATGACTTTTATGAAATCACAAATGAACTTTTAGAGAAAATGTAGAATTCATTCATTATATAATGGTAAATCATTAATAATCCTTACATAAATTGGTTAACTATTATGGATTAAATAATTAGTCTTTCAATGATTATAATGATTCTTATTTTTTTCTGAACTAATCTTATGGAAAGTTATCTTTTTATCTTAGGAAATATCAATGTCCCTAAATGAATTTTCATTCTTTTTATTGTTCAATATTATAAAAAAACATTAAACTTATAGATCCTATAATGACACTATTAATCCTCAGTGTTCTTTATGTTTTTTTTCAATTATTATAAATCACATTAAAAGATATAAATGTACTTGCATTAGACTTATTGAATTTCCACTTAGATGTGATTTTTTTTGTTGAAAAAAATCATATCAAGACAATGTAAAACCACTCAATACAATTCAATCCTACTAAAAATAATATTTAATCACATTTAAATTATTATTATTCATGGTTTAAAATATGTACAAAAATCTTTAAATTTTTCATTGGGTACTTACGGTGAACTCAATACATATTAAGTGACATTATTAAAAAAATTGAGGAAAAATAACTAAATGTAATATATTTCTAGTGGCTCATATTCAAATGGAAAATACAATTCCTTGAAACAAATATTTCTATTCATTTTGAATAGTGGACATTTCCCATCATTGTGTTATCATTTTGTGTATGTGTATGAAAAAGGGTTCCCCATTGAATAATAATGTTAGAGATAACATACATTTGATAATAATAACCAATTTCATTTGTTAGTAAAAAAGAACTATGCAGTATTATTATTCACAAATTCATCTTCATATTGGAGAATAATAAGTGTGAGATGTCACTAATATTTGTGGTAGTTGGATCAATACTTTGAATTAGAGATATGGGATTCCATTGAAGATATCCCAACAATTTGATGTTATTTTAGAAATTTCTCTCTATTTAGAATTTTAATTATTTTAATTTTTTTTCCTTCATAGGTCACAATATTTTAGTTACTAGTAATGGAAATACTATATGTAATGGTAAAATATAAAAATAATTGAAAAAATTAATACTAAAACACATTCTATAAATGGATATAAAGGTACATGGCATTGCAATTGATGGTTTAACTTCCTTGATGAATGTGGAAGTGATGACTCAAATTGATTAGAAAAATATAGAGGTTTATGGATGGGGATGAATTATATATGATTGAAACATTTATTGAAAGAGTTCATAAATGTTTTGTTAATCTGGATGGTAAATAAAATCCAAGATTCTATTAAATATTCATGATGGTAATTCTATGTTAACTAGAGAATGCATAAAATATATCATTCCGGACATGAATGAATTCATATTCTTGGAGGATAATTATTAGATGACTTATGCAGCAATATTTATGAGATTGGTATATATATCATTAATTTCCTAGAAACCTTATAAGATTCAATGATTTGAGAGAATTTGTTTCATATATTTCTAAATAGGTTTCATTATAATGTTTTATATCATGAATGGAATAATTTTAATACATTTCCATTTCATAACCCACATAGTGTGTTGGTTTCATTTGAAAGGATAAAAGGTTATTATTTTTATAAGTTATGTAAAAGTGATAAAATAATATCATTCTAAGACTATATATATGGGAATGATTCTAATGTGATTAAGGATTAATGTAAAGATTCAGATTATGATAGATATTAAGATGCGATTTTTGTTAGGATAGTTCCCATTATCTTAAGATGTGTCAGAAATGGAAAATTTGGAAATAATATAGATTTAATTTGTTATTTTTAGTGATGTGTTAAATAAATGTTTTTATATATTTTCCAATGTTGAAGTAAGAGAAGTGTAAAGATGAATATATGTCTCCGAATATGTTTTATAGGAAGAGGACATCAAAATTTAGTAAGAAAAATATCCTTATAAGTGATATGAATGTAATATTAAAAATGTCAAGAAGAATATTTATTTTTTAATTATTTTATAATTAGAGTTTGATGACACTGAATTTGATGAATATTGATCACTAGGTTGTCATATCAGGATGTTTCATATTGATAAGGTTAATAAATAAATGTCCTATAGAAAAAAAGATAATAATTTAATAGAAATGGAATTATTTTTGAAACAAGAGGTGAATGAGTGTTTCTTTACAATATAATAAAGAGAGAATGAAAATAAGAAATTGGTTACTATGTATCAATTCCTAAATAAGATTGATTAATCCCACATATAAACATAGTTGTAGTTTGTGATTGAAATAGAGAGTTTATGTATATCACCTAAAGAGGAGAAGATGTTGAATGGTGTACTAAAGGTGTCCATAAATTAATAAATAATAGGATATTTTTCCCTATTAGAAAAAATTAATATATTATAATGATGATTTGAACAATATAAGGATCTATTTTGAATAAAATAATCATGAAGGTAATTATTTTATTATAGGTAGTGATAAGACTAGTGAAATATCTAAGAGTAATTCTGATTATAAAATCATTCAAAATTTCATTATATGGATTCTATAAAAATAATATTTAAAGATAAGGAAAATAGTTGAAAATTAAATATAGGAAAGAATAAGAATGATTACTCACATTTCAAATAATGAAATTCTGAAAATCTAGAAATATAAATTGGAATGTGAAATTCGAATAATAGACCATAGAATTAATGAAAAATATCCAGATGCAATGGGAAATATATTAGTAACATATATAAATAATTTTAAAAAGTAATCAAATAAATTTTTTGAAGGATAAAGGAACAAGAATGTCATTATTTAGAGGGTGAGAAGTTTCTACTTCATGTTTTTTATTTTTGGGAAACATTCATGGTTGTGGTGTATATTAGAATTGAAAAAAGTATTTTTATATAAATTAATAATATTATGAAAAATATATAACTATTTTATGATGTACATTTAGTGGGGGATAAACCAAAAAAAATCAAGAAAGTACGTGAAACTATTGATGTTCAGGTATAGAATTTTTCTGAACCTATGAATGAATTATATTGAATATATGATTTTTTAAGATACGTGGGTGAGGAATGACCAATAATTTTACTGTATTAATTGAGGTAAAATAATTCGAAATTATTTTATATGTATAATAAATTTAAAATGATAACTCTCTCTTAGTTGATTTTAAATTTTATGTATCTTAAAATAATTTCCCATAAATACACAAAATTTGGTTTTCATAACGTATTATAGGTGATAGAAGATTTAGTAATCCCTTTGAAATTTAGATATAAATATCTACTACATTTTAAAATTATGGAACTCTTGAAATAAAACAACATGGATCTAATATAAATAAAATAAATGATGAAAAATAAAAATAATACTCTCTTTATTTATGTTTTTCAACACAACCCATTAACTATGTCTCAACAATGTTATGATATTAAGGAACTAATATTTCATGTATTTCTATGTGTATTGAAAATATTATGGTTTCTGTTTTTTATGGACCTATAAAATAGAAAAAAAAAAGAAAACTTATTTGAAGATAGTGAAGCTTGAAAATATCATTAAGTTAGTATGAATATGATAATGTTTTATATAATTTATGGATTTAAAACAACTATCAAAAGAGATTTAACATGTTTATTTGAGTAGGAAATTATTTTGAGGTTATATTTATTATGTGAGAAAGACAATGACGCTATTATACTTGTACTTAATTATAATATTTTAAATTACTCATATAAAAGAGTTCAGATTCCATAAAATCATTATATGAATATTTTGTACATCTATATTTTTAAATCAATGATGAAAAAATTGATATATGAAGATAAAAACCAAATCTCATTCATTAATAAATTTACTCAAATCAATTTTATCGTGTATATTAATTACAAATATGTTTTATTCAAGAGTTTCAAAATTTTATGAGAATTAATGAAATGGAATGTAGTTTTCCATTAAATTGGTTCCCAATATATAATAAAGGTGTATATAAAAGTGAAAATTTTGACGATTATTTGGAGTATTATGGGTTTATTCCAGCTTAATGTTAACCATATACCCCCACATGATTAGGATGGTAGTGAAAATTCAAAACAATATCTCCATTTTCAGAACATTGATATATATCATTATAATATATAATATTAGAACACGAAAAATTGAAATTACCATAGGGATTTTAAAAAAAACTCATTAATTTTAAGTGTTCAAACATGTAAAATATTATGTAAATAAGGTGTTAAAATTGAGTTTTATGGATATATGCAAAATATAAAAGGATATTTCTAATAAAACATGGAGTATAATTTTTTTCTGTTTTGATGTGATTTTGTTTCAACAACCATTTAATGTGTACAAATATAAACAATCACTTTCTGACATTGATATATATAATGAATCGTAAATAAGAGAACCAGTAGAAAATGATTCAATTGTTGAAGATTTGAGTGATGGGAATGAACAGGATACCATGTAACTATCATAATATCTCTAATGTAGTAACCCCTTAATAATAGTATTTTAATATACCTTTTATTTCATTTTTAGTTTAATGGGGTATTTATGGTAGATGGATGAGTTTTGGTAGAAGGGGAATAGATGAGGGGCATACTACTTTTTTCGAGGAACCATTGGGTACCAAGTAATTTATACATTATTATGTTATTATATTAATGATGAATAACAATTTAATTTGTATCTAAATTGTTTCAATTTTGTAAAATGTTTTTCTAGTGTTTTTATGAAATTAAAATTATAGGAAGGTGTCAGTTTGAAAGTCAGCTTCAAAAAATAGGTTCAAATGGAATATTCAAATTCAAGGCTCCACTATAAGTAATTAATAGTTAATGAAGTGCTACTAGCTAGTTGGTATCATGAAAAAGAACATTAATAACTCTAGAAGTCTCACAATCTATCCAGTGAGGCTCACATCCCAACTGGTGAAAGCACGGGATGTACAAGAAGGCCCAGGATAATGAAAATATGGTGGCGTAATTACATAACATTCCTGGATTCATTAAATATGTTAACAAATATTCTACTCAAATCATTAAAGTGTGTATCGACCATGGACCACGTAATAATTCTATAAGGATATAAATTGGAAATATGGTAGTCATAGAACATAATACAATCATTGTATTGTTCAATCTAAATTCTCTCTAATATTCAATATCATGTCATTTCTCAAATAGTGTCAAAGTTCAATCATTTCTAATCCCTTCCCACTGAAGATCAAATTTTAAATCATCCATGGTAATTTTATTCCTCAATGGGAACTATAAAGATTTGTGATCTTTAATGAATTTCATCAATCACCTTCATGATTTATTTCTTCCATATTTTTGTTATCTTTAATTACCTTTCACTTTCTTATTCTTGAGCATTAGTTTTTTGTTTCATATCCCATTATATTATTTTAACACAGTCAAAATACATATATCTATATCATAAGATTTATAAATATGATATTTTTGTTAAAGTTAAGTAATAATTATAATGGGTATTAAAAAATGATATCTTTTATCCCTCAATCTATTATTTAGTTACATTCATTTTCTTATCAAAATAAATTTTTATTTTGGATGGGGGTTTCAATTAATAAAATGGGTTATTGGTTTCTTTGTTTTTCCATTAAAAATAATGTGAATAATTTTTTTCGTGGTTTCAATTATAACCAAGTGGTCTTATACCCTATAAATAATTATTTAGGGGATGGGACATCAAAGAACCATTGTGTGCTATTTTTATGCTATGTTATTATTATTTTTTATATATTTAAATTATACATTTTAATTAGAATAATTATTTTACTTTATTGACTAAAAATTTTTCACCAATGAAATATAGATTTTGTTTAAAATCACACATTATAAAGAGAATAATGTAAATAGAACTCGGTTGGATATCTATCATCATGAAATTGATTTTTTGTCTATGCATCCACATTAATATATTAATATCATATTTAATCTTTTAATTGAGTCTTTATATGGAAGAAATTATAATGATGATGAATTTTTAATGATAATGGACATGAAGAAAATTCTATGGGATTTACTAAGTCTGTGAGATGCCAAATGGAAATTTATCCAAGAATGCAACAATATAAAACAAATACGGTGACTGAAGAACTCATCATTTCATTAATTAAATATAAGATAATGATGAAATATATATTGGTTAATAGTGTAATGGTGTTCAATTGAATCATGAAGAACATGTCATTTAAACAATTTAAATACAATTATTCTTCTAAAAGTTAAACTAAAGATCAAATAGAACATAAAGGGATTCTCAGAATGGGGTACAATGTTCTATAGAAGTAGAAATTCTTCCAACATATTTTAAAGAGATATCTGGTTAAATTTGTTGAATTAACATGTTGTAGAAGAAATTAATTTTTATTATAATACCAAAAAAACATACTCAAAAAATAGATGAGAAACATGAAGAATGGTATGAATGTTATAAACATCCCAGCATAGAGTGATAGTGATGAGTTAACCTACTCAAGAAAAAAAGGTCCAGAATACCTCATGGAACATCATGATGAAGAAAAATATGTTAGTATTCCCATGTCTCATTGTCCATATATATATTCTTATATCAACTCATATTCTACATTTTACCATAAATCAAAAAATCTATAAGGATATTAACAATTATTATGATGAACATGGATTTTTTTTAAATATTCTTCCTAATACAATAATGTTTTATGATAAATATACTATTTTTTTAAATAAACAAGATCATTATTTAATTGAAAAATATAATTTGATTTTATAATTTTAAAGTCAACATGATGTTGAATTTTTGAAAACTAAAGTCACAAATATCCAAATAATTCATTCTATATTGACTGAAGTTGAGGAAAATCACATATTATTCTTAGTTATCAACCTGTTATAAGTTATAATCCATGTTTTGGTTTCCAAATTTTGATAAATCATCCTCAAAACCCAACATTTGTAAAAGTATTCTAAAAAGATAAATATTTAAAATATTTTTCTAAATATATTAATATTAAATTGTAATGTTATTTTAATAATATTATATATCAGAAGAGCAAGTATATCTAATATTAATCAAATATTATTTAAATATATATGCATGTTTTGGTCTCTAAATGTTTATGTGAAAAACATTTTGCAGGTTAATTTATTCGCATTCCCAAATCATTTTATAATAACATTTTTAGACCATTTTTGGTAAAATAAGGAAATAATTTTTTTTTATCATTCAAATCTATTCCCATAAAACATATTGATCTATCCTTTGGCACCACACCTAAAAATAATAATCCCAGTGAAAGAAGGTTTTTTTTCAAAATTAAAAATTCAAGGATTTTATATCAAAATAAAATATAAGAATTTTTATTTAAAAAAACATTATATTAATTAAATGTTAATTTATGGGGGGTTGTATTTTTTTATTTCTTTTTTCCTAGTTCTTTTATATTCAAGATTCAAATTATTTAACTTTTTCATAGTTATTTTTATTGTCTATATCATGATTTGTTTTTTCTATTTAATTTCAAATCATTTATAAATAATCTTAATTCACATAATATTCTTTGAAAATCATTTTTAATTAATTACCAATAATTTCATGTTCATTGAAAATATTTTATATATTCTTTGATTATCATTACACATGTTTCAAAAAAACACTATTTTTTATAATATAAATTTTTAAAAGATCCTATATTCATGTCATGTTATTATAATATCTCGATCAAGAGACTAATTATTAACATAAATATATATTCATGAGATTGTTTTTTTTGTCTAATAATATTTTCAAATCAATATTGTTCAAAAATTCTTATTCATTAATAACAATGTCTTTTGGGGGGTTACTTTTGTATAAAGTTATTTGTGATCTTCTGTTCAATTTTCATCATCTAATCATATCACTCAATCATTAATTCATGGTAAATTAATTTTTGATAACCTGAAAAGGGGATACATTTTTTAAAGAGAAAAAAGATATTATAATTTGGGTTTCGAATGATGTTTCATAAACAGGGAGATCATTGTTTCAAATTATAACTAAGGTAGGAGATTTATTTCCTTGAAAATTTAGTATGTCATTATTTTTAATATTTTCACTCATACTTTTCGTGATTTTAATATCAGGTATTTTTTATCCTCAAAATGGGTAAAATTTTTGTACCTATTATTCTAATTGTTTTAATGTTCACCATAATTTTATTTTGTTTCTAAATTTCATCAATAAGTTCAATGTATTTTTATATTGTTTCAATTTTGTTATAAAGTTTTGAAGAAATCATTATATAAGGTGAATTATAATATGGTTCAAATGTATTATTACAGATTAATTTTCATTATACAACATAGACTATATGATATAGTACAATTAGATAATAGGCATTATAAGGAATAATCTTTTGAACTCCAGAATAACCACCAACCAACAAATTAAAGAAGATAGCTTATAGGAATCCTTAGATGGTCCATCGAAATCCTAGTAGTAGATAATATAATTTTTTGTGAAATATCCCAAAATATTCCATGACTCATTAATTATGGTGAGTAATCTTCCCATTGACCCATTATATCATATATTGACTTAGGATAACCAATAAATTCTGGGAAACTATATAAGGGGGACAAGGAAGGTTTGTAACTTTATACAATTATTGTTCCTCACCAATTGAAATCCTCACTAATATTAATTGATGAGTCATTTCTAAAATATATTAAAACTCCACCACAAATAATTCATTCCAAATAATGATAAAAGACAACATCATCCATGGGAATTTTGATTATCAATGGAAAAAATAAAAAGGCACTTTCATCCATAAATATAATCATCCTCTTTTAAGAATTCATTGGTATATATTTTTCATCTTATTTTCCCTTTGTATTTATTCTTCCTGATACTTTATTCTTTTTTGTAAAACCTATTAGATCATTATTTATAAATTTTATTCTTTCTCTCTCAAATTCATTTTACATATAATCATTTATTGAAAAATGAGACACCACTATAATGGGGTTTCCAAAAGGCTAAACATATACGTTTTCAATCCTTCTAATAAATAGTTCTTTTCATTACATGATTAAGAAGAAAGAGTTAGGATAGTTCATAGTATCCCTTAAAAACAGTGGTTCTTAGTTCCTTTGTTTTTATATTAAATGTAATGAAAATTATTTGGTCCATGTTTCCAATTTAAACAAGGAGATCATAAAGCCTCTGAAAATTTCTTTAGGTGAGGATATATGGCGGATCAATACATGATATTTACCAACTCTGTTATCAATTTATGTAGTTTATTTATATTATAAATTTTAATTTAGGTAATACTTTCAAAATTTGATTATTTTATTTTCTATTATCCTTTTATTTTATTATATATCATTATTCTATTATATTGTTTTAAATTTTATATCATTTATATTTTATTCTCATTTATGTTTAAAAATAAAAATACTCCTCCCTCATTCCATTTCTCTGACCCAACATGGTTTTCATTGATAGAGAACCTAGAGGGAATCCATGGGAATGTTGGTTGTGTTTTTAACAGTATGGTATTTTGAGTATTCTATTGGTTACATGGTAGTTTCTAGGAAATGTTATCTTAATTAGCTACATTTTAACGTTTAACTCCTCTAAATTGAAAAAATATAAGTAGAGGAACTCATTAACACAAATTTCCTGGTATTCTACTCTCCTTGGAGTTTTCAACCTCTCCCATATCTATATCCTTTGGATCATTCCACAATTTTGATCCCATTTTCATGATTTATTCATGGGGAATCCACATCAATTTGGTGAATCTCATAAAAAACTATTATTTCTTCATAATATCTCCTTCCCATGGTTGAATATGTATATTATATTCCATATATGATATTGATTGTTAAATCATTCAAATACCTTGGATTTATTAAATGATAAATGTCATAAAAATGATTCCTTTAAAAATATAATCTAAATCCATAGTTCTACATTCTTGATACTCTTTTTTATCAACTACAATTTTCCCATGATTTTTTTGCATTATTATAGAGATTATTATTCCGAACTAGGTACAGGGATGGCATGAGATTCTAGGACCTGTTCTGCCTAGAATTTATATTTCAAATTTATTAAAAATATTAAAATTTTAATATGTGTAGTTTTCTAGAAAATATTGATTAATTTCTGAACGGATGTTCAGATTAGAAATCTGATACCTTCATTGAGTTAAGAGTGTGGGTTTTACCCCATGTGCAACATAAATATATTCAACATTATTTTTTCCATAATTTTTCATAATATGTGATTTAATAAAAAAATTATTTATTTATTTTATTTGATGTGAAATCACGACATAATATAATTATATATAAACACAATTATGGTGGATTTGGAAGGTTATCTACAAAACCCTACAAATCCTGAAGATCCATTGGAGTGAATTTTAGGAGATTCCATTAGAGATTTATTACCAGGTCATGGATATTCGATCAATGTGAGAGGAATCCTAATGATCATTCCATAAAAAATGAATCAAAATAATTATTCACTAGATATTGATACAAATAATGGTACGATATTTTTTATATTTACTCTTTCCCCTTATTTTATTTCTAAAATTTACATGAATCTATAGACAAATATATTGATTCATGAATCATTATTATAGCAGTTATTATATATTATCCATTGGGATTATTGGGAGAATTTTTTTTCTTCATTCATCGTTCAAATAGAAACGGATCATAGAAAACCAGACATAGCCTTGGTTCATTCCTATTTTATAATGTTTCATGGATTTACCTCACTATTTTTCATGTTTTTATCACCTGTATGTGTTTTGACCAACAATTCAATGAACATACCTGGTAGTCAATCATATCACCCCTATTTTTTGGGAAAACAAATTGAAGGCATAGATACATGTTTGGGATGATGATATATCGAAATGAGACAATGTTAATGTTGGATCAGCACCAGATCAATGTCATTCACAAGTGGGTTTTGAATAACATTATAGGCATATCATCAGGTGTCAATTTTTTTTAATTCGATATTGGAATTTGGATAGTGGTAATAATAGGGTCTATCAAACTCTAGATCGGAATTTTTTACTGAGAGATAGTTGTGGGAGAAAATCCAGATGATGCATGAAGCTTCCGTAAGTTCAAGAAAATCTCATGGAAGATGACTTGTAATGAAGAGGTACATTATGTATGGGACCCCTAGTGTGGCACTTGGATTTACATGACATGTGAAATATCATATGGTGTGTGACTCATTTCAGATGGCATCTCACTCGATATGGTCACTCTGCATGTACCTCGGAGGGTACATGAACATGTCCTAGAGTACACATACTCAGAAACACCGTGTACTCCAACACAGACATGGACAAGACAAGTGTAGGAAGCACCGTATACCTGGAAACAGTTAAAAGTGTACAATATCAGAAATTTTTTTACTCCAACTGGGACATAGACTCAGGAATCACCATAGGATGAAGGGAGATTATGTGTAAAACAAATACAAAAATTGTACTTCTATAATGAAGGTGTAGAGCCATCTCTTCTTCGTATTGGAAAAGCTTCATTATGGAGTGTTCCCTTTATCTATTCCTATAAAGGATAGTATAAAATCACATCATATGCATATGATGGTGTTAAACTCAATAGAAATTCTATGATAGAGTTATTGTAATTATTTCTTAAGACACGGAGTGAGATCCTCTATAATCATATTTCCCTTGGTTGAGTTCTTGTTATTTTAATGACCAACACTATACGGGTTACAATACTCACCTTTTCATGTAATTTTAGATTTATATGTTTATTTACCCCAGGGATTTTCTTGTGATCTTCATATGGGGATCATTTTATTTTGAATTATAGAGTATAGTTATTATTACTAAACCCAAAGATATAAAAATCTCGAATAGATGACATAAAATCTATTTGAATTATGGCGTGTTTTGTCCTGGATGAGTGCTTTCAGGAAACTTCAAGCAATATTCATACAATCACATTATGGTTACGACATTATCATGATATGGAATGTCTTTGTTGAGTATATCAGTATATTCATAATGAATTTTCTGTAGAAAAATACCTATGTTGGGATGAATTTTAATCTTATTGATATATTCATATTGATTTTGGGGTGTCTAACTGGGAATTGTTATACTCACTCATGCATATTCTTTTCCTATTCAAGTCACATCTTATATAGAAAATTGACAATTTGATGGACTCCTAGAGGGAACAAGGCTAGGATAAGGTTATTGATTTTGATTGAATGTGGACTATTTCAGTATGTTCCTTGACAATTGTCCCCTTCTAGAATTTAATTTTGGACATGTCTTAAGTTTCTTTCTGGTGGGATTGTATATTTACCTGTTTCTTTACTACAATTTTTTTCTCACTCTAATAGTGAGATTTAGATGTATCAATGCATATTTTTTCAGTTGTTTACCATTCATCATTATATGGGCTAACAAATGTGTGTGTGTACATGTACCTTAGGATAAGCCCCACTATATGAGTGATATGCCTACTCAGCGCTAGTCACAATTTACTTGCCTATTGGAGGTTAGCATGGGGTAGTCACGACCCCATCCCCATTGGAATGGGTCACGATTGAGTGGTATCATAGAAGTTAGTCCTACATTATGAATGGATTATATGATATAGGTTTTGTGAAAAAGTGTAATGTGTTTTGAGTTTGGATTTTAGGAATTGGAATCCAGCGTTATTGTGGAAGTCGATGTATCCATAAAATATGCCTCTAATAACATGCATTTCAACTCAATACATAGGGACATTGCTTTTAGGGTAAAATTTCTTCCATACATAATACTAGAAAGGATTGTGAATTCAATATTTTTTTCATGAGTTATCATTCTAGATATATACATTTTTAGTCCAAAATCTTGTTAATTTCAAGATACGCCCAATACATATGATAGCTAGAATTTAACATCTGGATTGTGGGGATGATCCCCTCAGTGACAAGACATTGATACATAGACATATTCTGGAGGTGTTACCTCCTCGTGGTGCACTAGTTGTACCACAAACTATTGAGAACAAAATAGTACCTGCAGTATTGGTATATGAGTTCCACAGGCTAAGCACGCTTCAAATGTTTTAATGGTAGTGACCCCATGAGTTCTGAGGTGAGCCTAACTCACATGCGGCCAGGTACAAGAATGAGGTGGTGAAGTTCATTTTCCATCTTTTTAGGACACATACAGATCATATATTAGTCGTGGAAGTGAGCCTTCTCCTTTGATATATAGGTCGATGGTGGGTAGTGACCTTGTTTAATGATGAGGTGACATTAAAATATTTTGATATCGAGTGCCTTTTAAGAGAGGTGTTCTCTACAGCTATGTTGAGGGATATACCAATATACGATCTTGTATAGCATCAACAATGTATTATGAATGTGGATGATTATTCATCTACGTTCACCAACCTCATTAGGTACTCGATGGATATGGTTTTTGATCATTTCCTTCAAGATTATACCTTAGAGAAAGGAATATGTAGAGACTTTTGAGACAATGTTATGAATTTATAAATGCTAACCTATTATAGGGTGTTCGAGCATGCCTTGGTGGTGAATAGTTTCCTAGATAAGTAGACATAGACATTTGTTTCTATAATTCGGTATACAAGACCATAACCGTTGGAAACATGGAGCTGATGTAATACATAGGGACCTCAACAAGTGTAAGCTTTAGTAAATGAATATAAAATATAGGTTCTGCAAATCGGATCAAACATGGTGGGTCTAGTAATCCCATAACGAGGTGTTGCTGATATTATGACAAAAGGGGACATATTTCATGATATTTTCTTACAAGACGTACAACTAACTGAGTTATAGTCTATGGGCTGGCTCTTTAGCTGAAACAACATGACCAGTGAAGTTTTCTAGGAAGAAGATATAGAAGAGGATCTATGATAGAATTTAGAGGTGGTATATATTTCAACATGTTACCACAACCACCACAAGGTTTCCACACCATGATTCGGGAGATGGAGGACAGTGGTGTGGGTAGTTGCAGACTGTTAGGGAATATGTCTAGAAGGATACAACGATTATAGGAGTTATGATCTAGATCTTTTTTACCTTAGCTAAAATACTGCTAGACATAGCTACAAGTTATTTCTTTTTTCCACATACCTATTTTGAGTCATAGATATTCTGGATGATCCATTTTCTCAACTCTTATGTTAGGATATTCTAACAGAAGGTGACTCAGTGATCACGCAGTTCTGCAAATGGTTTGACCTAACACGTAGAGGTGATAGTCTCTGTTGGGATATCTTTGTATTAGGAATGGATCCATATGGAATCATCGTAGGCATGGACTAGTAATCTATAGTTTATTACCATAAAGTATAATTTTGGTTAAGGATGTGGTTTTCCTATAATAATGTGACCAGGTTTTCCATTTTGGGTAAATAGAAAACCCAAAAAATATAGGAAGGACTCGTACATAAGGGGATGCATATGATTACTCCTCAGTTGGATAGAACATCCCATGGTGCAGTGAATTCAATGAGTCTTCAACTCCCTAAAAATTGTGTAGAATATGAGGAAATATTACTTAAGGAAATTTGAAAATAAACACCCTATAGAGAGATAGACTTATTTATATGCCTACACCACGGGACAAACCAAATATACATACTATCATATCAGATGCTTCCTACAGAGCGTCAAGATTTCGGTTGGTGTTGGAAGACATGAAGAGGAATGTATTTGTTAGACCTAGTGTTTCACCATGGGCATCCCCAATTTTTTCTCCTAGAAAAAGAATGGGATATTGAGTTTATGTGTTGAATATAATCTCCTAATCTAGGTGACCACAAAAAAATAATCAACCAGTGAGAATCAATCTACCCTTTAATTAGTTGATAGGTGCATGACGGTTGTTGAAGTTTGATATCAGATCAAGCTATCACCAATTACAAGTATACAATTGGAGTATAACTATGAAAACCTTGATATATTGCTTTAGTCATCATGAGTACTTGGGTATGCACTTTGGAATGATGAATGCACAGACAATGTTGAAGGGTATCATGAAGTAGATATTTCTTAAATTCCTATACCAGATCATGGTAGTCATTATCAAAGATATCCTATTATACAAAACATTCAATGAGGAGTATGAGAGAAACTTGTGTATGGTACTAAACGTAATTTCGGATCACAAGATTCATGGGATGATCTCAATGTGCCAGTCTTTTATTTAAGTCGTCCAATGTTTGGGACATGATATCTTAGTGGACTATCTGGTACTATATGTAATCAAGGTTGAGGTAGTGTTAGCTTGGGAGTCACGCAAGATCATGATGGAGGTTAAGATATTACTCAGGTTGTAAGAATTATATAAAAGATTTAATCATGACTTCCCCTGAATGTCATCTCCCTTGCTATCATTGACATAAATTAGGAATCCATTCATGTGTATAGATAGGTTATGGTTGGTTTTCTAGGGGTTTAGGTAGATAATTATGATCACTCCCATCATGATATTTCTAGAGGAGTGTGTTTAGTACATAGTGATCTATGATGAATCAATAAATGAGCTTTGTTTTGTTATGATGCAGAGGTAGGATGTTATTTTTTATTGTTCATATCAATTGAGAAAACATTATCATAACTATGTAATCCAAGATCTTGTGTTATTAGATGTGGTCCTTTAATTGACGATACAGTGACACTACCTACGAATTGTGTGGTTTATCATCTATTTGGGCATCAAGAGTCTCAATTATATCTTCCCATATAATTATCATAACTTGATACAAAGGTTATGACTATAGTTCTTCTAGGATTATGACATAGAAAATTGCTATAATCCTAGGAATAAGAATATGGTAATTGATTCTATAAACAGAAGATCATTTTCACATTTAATAAGATGGGAGTCAAAGAATAATGTATTTTTTAAGATATCCACTATGGATAGGGAAGTAATATATTACTTTAAATTGATGGTTTTCACCCATTAAAATATACAGAGGGTTAGGGAGGCATTGCTTGGGGATGATATCTATGAGACCCTACTTACCCAAATATACCCAAGACATGCTCGTGATGGACTATATGAAGGGGGGGAGAAATAAATTCTATTAAGATGACAAATAGTGTTTCTATTGATCTTGTGTGACGTATTTGTGTGATAGTTTCATTCCAGTCCAATTTCAGTACATTAGGATGGAAAAATGACGTAGCAGAACCATTGAAATCAGTTTTGGTGGCCATGAATAAATAACGGAGTGGCAGATTTTGTCTCTTGATGCCTATAATTTAGAACATGATGGTTAGGAACCTGATTCCAACAGGTTTACCTCAACCCATTGAGCTACCAGAGTGGACATGTGATAGATATCCATGGATGTCGTGATAAGGTTACAATGTTTGTCCATAAAGGCACATTTACAAATGGGTGATCGTATTCTAAATCACTAAGTTAACTCATTTCTTATATATATGAGAGGAAATTTCCATAGAGATCATGGGTTACCTCTACAGGAAGAATATTTTCCCTCTCCATGGTATTCAATTGAATATCATTTTTGATCATGATATAGATATCAAATATCAGTTGTTGAAGGGATTCAGGGAGTATTTTGGGACTCAAATACATTTGAGAATGTGTTTTTACCACCAAATTGATGGCCATCATAAGTGGATTATTCCATTCAGGAAAGACAAGAATTTGGATTTTTTGTTATAATTTGTATGAATTTAAGAGGATAACCTACAACTAGATATGTTTTCTTAAGAAAATTGATACCAGTCAACCATCGGTATGGTATCATTTTAGTTCTTGTTCAGGAGATCCTCTAGGTCACCCCTATGTTGGACTAAACCTTGAGATTAAATAGTTATGGGGATAGAGTGGGTGAGATCCTCTACGTAGAAGTTGAAGGTCATTTGGGAGAGGATTAAGACCACACAGGGACATCATAATTCTTAGGATGACTCACAATCACGACATTTAGAGTTCAATGAGGGGCATAATTTATTCTTATATGTTTCACCAAAACATGTTTTGAAGATATTAGGATATAATAAAAGTTATATATGAGATTTATTTTACCATTCCATATTTTTTATAGAGTTTTTGAGGTGTATTGAGATGTAGTTCTACAACATTTGTTAGATTGGGTACACAACCTCTTCTGCATGTGTCCCCTCTGGAGGTACAGAAATGATCCATCCCATGTTATCGATTGGGGAAATATAAACATCTATGTTGGATATACCTTTGCTACGTAACATTAAATGATATAGGATAACCATTAGAGGATCTTTCAAGGGGATAGATTATTTGAATTTCGGTCACATGGAAGCATGAGAATAATTATGATAGAACCTAGTAGTAGAAGACTCAGATGTGTGATCAGTACCATCATTTTATTGTATCCTTTTGTTTGGGATTTCTCGAATACAATTCCCCAAGGTGGGGATAATGTGAAAAGTCTTATTTTTCTATGTACTATTTTGGAATATTATATTGATTATTTTTTGAACTAGGAATGGAGACGATATGATATCCTGAGGCCCATTGTATCCGAAATTAATTTCTGAAATATATTAAACATATTAAAGTGAATGTTCCTGATTGTTTCCTAAAAAGGGAAATAAAATCCATATGAAAGCACATATCAGAAATTATAGGCCTCTATTATGTTTATTGTGTTTTTTTACCATTGGCACGATAGAATCTTTGTAAGAATTAGTAGTTTCCATAATGTTTCATCTTAGGAAAATTAGTAAAAAAATTATTATTTTTTATTTAATATGATCTAACGAACCAATATATTTCCATATAAATGTTGTTAAGGATGAATTTTATGTCTAGATTCATAACCCTAAAAATCATTAGGAGCTATTAGGGAGAGATGGAGGATATTCCATTGGCGAGAAATGACCAAATCTTGGACCATCAATTGGTGTGTGACAGAACCGAAGAATCATGGAAACAATAACGAATCTAAATCATTATTCACTATATATTGATCCAAATCAAGGTAGTTTTTTAGATGTTTTGGATTCATTCCCCACTATTTATTTCTATTATGGACAAAGATGAATTGACAAACAGATTGATTCAAGGATCGGGGCTATTGAAGGTATGAGATTATATCTAAAGGAATTATGTGGAGAATTATTTATTTATTTTCATTAATTTTTAATTTTTATAAATGTGATTGATTGAATCCATCTAAATTGAACTAAGGATTATTCATATTATTCATGTTTCTCAAATTTATATGACCGTTCATTGTCATTTATCATTGGTATTCATTTTGGCAGTATATTCAATTAACATACCATATAATCAATCATTTAGCACCAATTTTTGGGAATAATAGATTGACATCATAGATAATGGTTTAACAATTTTGATTGATTGAGACATGATAGTGGCAACATAGGGTATGGAATGGATTAAAGGGGTTTATTCTTGGTTTTTGATGAAAAGTGGAGGGGAAGCATCGGGTGGTGATTTCCAATGAATTAGAAGTCAGAATCTAGAAAATATTTATTTTAGGGTTAGTCAACCTTTATATCAATGTTTCATAGTAAGAAAGATGGAAGTAATCAAATTCCAGATGATACATCAGGATTAAACTTGTTTTGGAAAATATGTTGTAAATTAGAATGTACTTTGGAGTTACACATGTTATGGGACCCCTAGTGTGGTGATGAGGTATCTGTGAGAAGATAAATATTTCATGCCATGTGAACCCCATCAGACAACAGATGAATCTATCTTGATGATATACGTGTACCTCCGAGGGTACACATAAATGGCCCGGACATGTGTACACAAGAATAGATATGTAGTTTTACGTGGTTTGGATTACACAATATTGGAAAGAACATTTACTTTGACATATAAACGATCCATGATACATAGTCTGAAATGAGTTCCTAAGGGATAAACAGCATACTAAAAGTACATTCCATATACTTCTTCAAAGATGGTTTAGAACCCTTTTCTTCTTCTTCTAGGAAAATATTTGTTAGTAGGTTTTACCTCAATCTATCCCTAAAGGTTGGTTTGGAATCACATTCTACACATAGGATGGAGATCCCTTCAGTAGGAAGTTTTGGATAGTGTTTTTTGGAATACATCAATGTGGCCCAGAGTGAGATTCTATATCACAGTCTTTCCGTAGGTAGAGTTCTTGGTATCATCGTGACCAACACTATGTGGGTGTTAATCCTCTACTTAGTGTTTTATTCCAATTTGAGTTATTGGTATAACTCAAGGACATGGTTGTGATCCTTATATTTTTACCATTCTCATAACTCCTCTATCATGTACTTCTTATGGTGAGACCCGATTAGCATGACAACTTGGATGAAATCCATCAACATTATTTGAATCAGGGAGTCTGTTCTCTTAGATAAGTATTAAATATATCCTTTGAGCATAATTTATTGATCAAAATTACATTCATGAATTTTCATTGATATAGTGGGTCTTAGTTTATTACATCTATTTTTTCTTGTTATATGTGGTGTAAAAATATACATGTGTTGAGTGCAATGTCATTATTATTGTTACATTCATAGTGATTTCTTGTTTTCCTTATATGTTTTGTTATACTTCCTCCTATATTGTATTTTCTTGCACATGTCATGTGTTATAGGGAAGACCATAATTCAGATTGATTTTTAGATAGACCAAGAATTATGGGAGCTTAATCATCTAGACTATCTAAGGTGTATTCTAGTGGTTACCCTAACAACATTCCCATTTTGTATGTTTAGCTAGGACATGTTTTCAATTTTATTATAGTGGTATTTTAGATGGAATTTTTATTTCCATTACATGTTATGATACTTTGATATTGGGAAATAGATGTAATAATTTATGATTTATCAATTTTATTACATTTCAGCATTTCATGGTCTTGAAGATATATGTGTGTGTATATATACCATAGGCTAATGTCTCATATGCGAGTGATATTCCAACTAAAAACTAGTCTCTATCCCCTAGACTATTTGAGATAGGTTTGAGGTATTCATGATAGGGTCCATGTTGGGATGGTTCATGACCACTATCCAATAATGTCATTAGCACTTCCACAAATACATTTTCTTTTTAAAAGCTGTTTAAAAGGTTATTGAGAAATACCTGATCCCTCCTAATCTCAAGGGAGTTACTGCAATTATTTATAGGAATTTATATCTTCCAAATATTTTTACAGAAGTTCATTCTAGGAGTTTATTTTGTTATTACTATATTATGTTTTTGAATAGTAAAAACTCTCTCTTTTTTTATATAAAAGAATAGTTTTCATTAGCTCTATATATTTTTTATTATTTATGAAGTTATAATGGTTGGATTTTTATAAATCCAACATGATATCAAAGATAATATGTTTATATAACATTTATTCAGCTATGAAAAATTATAAATCATTATCATGGATTTTATCAATTTGATCCAAACATATTTCATGAGTTTGGATTCAATAAATAATATTATTTTTAAAGAGTTTTAATTTTTTCTTATGTTATTTTATTATAACATGAGTAATATATCTTATATTAATGGATAACATTTTTTTGAAATAACATATAATTTTTATATTTCATTAGACTAGATGGTAGTCTATGTATTCTATTCATGTGATCTACAAGATTCTAAAAAATTTATGAAATAGTTATGAATGAATAAACTTTCCAAAATATATCTCCTTCAACATATTATTGATAAAATTGATGAATCACTTCAGAATTGAAAAATTAGTATATAGTTTGAATAATAATAAATTTATTAAAATTTCATTAAAGAATTTAAATCATTAATTTTTTTAGTAAATTATAAAAGTGACATACATTGTTCAATAAATGTGGCATTTTTGCAATAGTTTTTAGTTTGTGTATTACAGTGTTTATGATGAATTATTGCTCTATAAGAGACTGATTGATGCTTTATTTGGTCCATTAGAAGGATCAATAAATAATATATCATTAATTATTCCATAGCACTTTTTAATTTGAATGCATAGGTGGTCTAAAGATTCTTTGAACCTTTTTTTATTAACTTACCCTGTGTTTTTAGTTTCTCTCTCCCATTTTTTCAGTACCTACCATATATTTCAAAAAACCAATCATGAACCTATCTTCTAGTTACGGTGATCCATTATAATGTAGCTACCCTGAACTTCATTTTATATTCCTTCCATGAGACTAACTAATTTATAGTGAAACCCTTATTTAAGTAACTCGGGGACTTGTAGTTACCGTATGAATAATTTAAAAGTACTACACAAGTGACATGCCAACACCAGATGTCATATAATGCTTCTGTACATGACAATATAGAGGAAGAAAAAAAGCTTCATCGTAATGAAACACTTACATCGTTTTCTCACTCTATGTAGCATTCTCCTAGAAAATGATTTGTGGATCAACCTCTCATAAAGAGTCTGTCTTTTATACTATCCACCAGCATTAAATATTCCATCCATTTTTTAGTGTTGTAGTTATGCAGTATATAGGGTCTCATGCACTACAAATTCAAATATGATGAAATTATATATATATATATATATTCATGTAATTATATCCGAATACAAGCAATTAATTATGTTGAAATTAATCACAGGAACTTAAACTTTAATAAAAACAATAGACACCTTCCCCCAATTCACATGGGCCAAACCTTTCCACCGTCGGCTATAAGTTCAAAAGTAATTCTATTATGACACAATATTTATCTCCTACTGAATATGCCTTTTATAAAATTAATACTCTCTATGTGGTGATTGTGACTACAAAAAATCCTTGAGGAGTTCAAAAAAAACATATTTAAGCTACTGTGAGATTGTTTTATCAACCAATCCTGAAGGTAAAATGAACTGAGCACACGTTTAAATTTCAGTGTCAGCATACCTACTGAATTTTAAATTTGTTTCTCACGATTAGGAAAGTAAATATACACTATATTTATCCTCTCAATTAGTATACTTACATAAATATCATTTGAACCGACTATAAAACAGGGTATGTAAAACCACACAAAGTGCATATAGTATGCATGATAAGTTTAAAAATTTATTTAATTTTTATTAAATCTATAAATTTTTACCATGATATGTTTTTAATATTTTCATTATTTAGTAATAAAAAAGTTTATAATAATTGTTTTAAATGTTTTATTTATTTATTAAAATCATATATATTATATTAATTTCCTGCTAATTTCATTCATAATAATTTTATCAATTTTAAAATATGTATTATTTTTTGGTGTATTCTTACAAAACACATACAACATGTATTGGGAATATTTATCTTCTTATTTTTGTAGTTTATTTACTTGACTTAATATTGTAGAAATTAATATTCAATGACACTGAAGTTATTAAATGATATTTTTTATCATTTAATGTGTTGTAAATAATTTTTTAATATTTACCCACTCCATTAAATTCTACTCTTTTTGAAAAATTGATTTAATAGTTAATATATTTTATTATATTTATGGTTTTTTAACTATTATTATAGATACTATTGGTGTCATTTAATTTGTAATTTAAATTAGGAATAATTGATAATAATGTTTTATATTCAAACAATAGTTTTTATGATTACTCTTGATGAAACATTTCTCTCGTTCTTGATAATTAAATAATTTGAAATTTTAATTACATTACATAGTTCGTACATTTATGTTAGTTTTATGGATCCTAATTAAAGGAATTGAGACAAATTAAATATATGCACATGCATGAGTTATGAGAAAATGAAATTTTGGGAGTCAAAATATTCTTACGCTGAAAAAGGATGAATGTACATACCACATCTTGTATAATAATGTTATCATCTAACAGATGATTTATCAAGGATTGAAAATAATCGTATTTGGCTTATAATTCCATTATGATACTTTTTGATAAGTTTATCAATAAATAGTAAATTTTTTTTCATTGTTTTTTATTATTCAATACATTTTTATGGTTTATTGAGTTTTTAACACTTATTCACATATTTTCATGTACAATTAATTTTCTCTTTATACTTTAACATTCAATGTAATTTTATTTTTATGGTATTGACCACTAGATTCCAATGTTATGATCCAAATCTTATGACACCCTATTTCTAAAGTAAATATTTCCAGGTGGTAACATTAAAATATTAATGTCAAGGTTGTTTTTTCGTGACTCCTATAGTATAACTTAAGTATTATATTTGTGTTTTCACTCCCCATACAAATTTCATTATGTCATGTGTGATTATACCTACACTTTTAGTAAAAGGATATAGAAATCGTGTTATTATTCCCCTTCAAATATAAAATTAGTGACAAAAATATCTCTCACTAATTAGGACAGTTTAAGAGTATACTAGATCCACATTAGACCTAAATACTATAAAAAATCCATATGTTATATGTTTTATTTCAACATTATATCATGAAAATTTATTATCTTTCAAGGTAAATTTATATAATTAATCTATTTAATAATATTTTTTAATTTGGGATATTCACACCATTTATACTATCTATCTTTACCTTTTGGGGCCTAACAATTTCCATCCTATCCAAACCTTATTAATAATTGTTTATCTCTTTTATTGAATTTTAATATATGTTACAATTGTTATTAGATAATGTTCCTTGTAGAATTTTTCTATTCCTCCAAAAATGTATATTGTTTTGTATTGTGGTAACCAATTCCTAGATCTCATATTCTAAGGAAAAAGATCGTTAATATGACTAGAGTGATTTTAAATGATACATATATTCTTCATTATCCCTCAAATTTATGGAAATAGTTATGACTACTTCTGATCCAGAATGGAGGCATACCTAAAATAGTTAAGCATAGAATACTGGTCGATCATGAAAAAAATATACAATATATGGTATGTTTCACTAAATTTTTTTAAAAGGAATTATTCAATTAATTAAATTTAATAATAAATAGTTATAAATATAGTACATTATTCTACTAAAACATGTTTTTTTAGTCATGTATCGGAAAGAAAAAAAACTAATAATATTTGTAAGATTCTACAAGTTACCCTCCTTGGACTAAAAACATTAATTAAATAGTTAACATGTAATACTTAGATCTGAATCCCAAGATATTGATATAGGTGATGAAAAATTTATCAACCAACTGTTTCATCGATTCTAATGAATTTTGAATAAAATGAATTCCTTTAGGAAAATTTCATAGAACCATGTACTTATTGATAGAGTGAAACATTCATTACCAAATATATGGATTCAAAAAATGTATGTATTAATGAAGCTAATAACATCATGGAGTACACATAAGATAAAATTACCATATCTATTCACTAATTCAAACATGATTAGGAGAATAATTTAGAATTAGAGAATTCAAAAAAGAAATTTATAACATTAAATTTTCATTTAAATGTTTCGCCTAAATCTTATGAATATAAATCACATGGAAGTGATAAAGTAGAAATGGTGAATATAACCAATAGAACTTATAAAATAATGGTGAAATATTAAAGGTATAAGAATATACCCAGAAAATATTATTGTATTTATTGAATAGAAAAAAGGGTATAATATATGGTCGATATGTTACCTTTTATGATTATAGAAAGATGGATCACATCAAACTATATAATCAAAAAATAAAGAATAAAAGAAAAATTAGAAATAAAAGAAAGAAATAAAATATTCCAATCATGGTAGATACAATTTCACTAAATAATATGATTTAATTGATGACTCTAAAAGAGAGAGAGGCAACAAACCTGTTTTTATAAAAAAAATAAAAATAAGGTGTTTAGTGGTTCTTATTAATGTTCTTATTATAATAGTGATGGTTATAAATTTATTTAGTTATATGAATAAAATGATAATTTTTTGAAGTATGTTTTAAGAGTTAATTAATTATATAATTTTTTGAATGATGAAAATATAAGGCAGATCATGGAATGTAAGAACTTTAGTAAATATAATGATATAATCAATGAATAAAATAAAAACATATTTTTTTAATAATGATGGTTTGAAGATAATTGGTCATATTTTTTATAATGAAAAATAGAAATGAATATTTTTTAGAATAATATAATAAAAATTTACGAAATCCGGATTTATTTATAAAAGATATAGTCTATGATGATGATGAGTTTGTTAAAATTTTGGTTTTTAATACAAAAAAGTATGTTTTCAAATTGAAATAAATTATTTCTACCTTTGTTATTGGAAATTTAGAATACGATAAGATGTAGCTATGATAAAAAAATATAAATAATACTTATTTTGGTTAGAATCATCATATTACATATATTTAAAGGGCTTTTTTTGTTAAGTCTTCTACATGGAATGTATTATAAGATTATTTTTTCAAGTACCGGTTATAAAAACAATATTATAATGAATGTTATATTATATTTTCTTAATATCTTGGCATCATGATATTTATTTTCTCAAAAAATTTATATTCTCGTGTTTCATACATAAAATGTTTTAATTATTATTGGGAATCAAAAAAATATCATACTTACAAAATTAAAACCAAAATTGTAAGAGTTTCGAAAAGATTTTTTATTTGATTTCTTTTCCCAGATTCTACCACATATACTAAAATCTTAATCAAGTGATGGATACACTAAAAATAAGTTTTTATTTCATCGATCATGAATTATTAATTTAATGAAGTATTTAATTATTGTTTTCTCTTCTCAAACTATTTTATACTAGTAGAGGTCATATTTTTATATATGGAATAAATTTAATGGGATCTTATTATGCATATTATTTTTTCATAATGACATTTACCTTTTTTGTTCATGATTTTAATTGGAATATGAATGAATTTACTAAGGGGAAATTTTTATGATTTAAAACTGAATTAATTATCTTTAAATTTCAAATAGATACATTTATATTTCTTAATATAGTCATTTTGGAAAATTTAAAACTGTGGGAAAATTTTATTAAATTTTATTTAAATTTTTTAATTTTCAAAAAATTGGACTGTTTGTGGAATTTATAATTATTATTCTTTTGGAAAATTAAAAACCCTTTTATTATTTTATGTGAAAAAAAATTTACTAGATGGATTATTTTTTTATAATATAATAAGTTATAATGTCAGATATTTATAAATATAATTTCATATGAAAGATAACAACTGTATATAACTTTTAGTAGACTATGGAAAAGTCTATGTGAATGTTTAGGATGTTCAAATTTTGAACTGAACAAATTACTTTCTTTTGGATTCACCAATTAGCAATCTATTTATAGAGTTTTAATTTTCTATTTGGTTATATTTTTATATCTTAAATCATATATATTTTATTATTACACAACATGATTCATTGGAAATAAAATTCATTTTTTTATTTTATTACAATAACTAGAAGTCTAATATTTTTGATTAAGTGGTCTAAAAATTTATTATATTAATGAAACAATTCAAGATGGTTAAATTTTATAGAATATATTTTGTTTTTTATTTCATTAAAAACATATACTATTTACATCAGAATCACTTGTTATTTTACATATTAGAAAGCTAAGATATGAAGATAAATTTAGTGAAACATCATGAATGTATAAAATTATATTTATACGCCTCTAAATTTGGGTGATTGTCTTCCATAATTTTTTTTCATTTTTCATTTATTTTATAGTTTATATATTTCAAAAATTTATTATTATAAATTTCTATATATAAATTAGATAGAAAGATAACATGACTAATTTTAATGATCTATTAATTATATAATTTATTCCTTGTGGACATCTTTTTAATTTTGATGGTATATGTTCAAAAAAATATCAGATCTATCTGTTACTAAATTACCCTTGGTTTTTAGTTTCTTTTTTTAGTACCTACAATTTGATTCAAAACACCTACCATGAAACTATCTTCTAGTGACCATAATACATTTTAAATTACCTTCTATGAACATAGTTTTCTCTACCTACTATGAGACACATGAAACCTATCATGGAACCACTACTGAAGTGATTTTCGGCCTTGTAGTTATCACATGACGCATTTAATTATTCCACGCCAATGAGGAACCAACCCCAAATGTCATGTAGTGCCACTCTACAAGACAACTTGGAGGGATACAACACCTTTTTCTCTAAGAGTAACATTAATTATTCAATAACTACATGTAACACGCACCATCAAAAGGAGTTGTGGTTGAACTACTCTTGAAGAGTTTATCCATCTTATTGTTCACTATTGTAGAAGCTTTCCATGAATTTTATGCGAAGTAGATTTGTAAAAGAAAATATCTTATATTCCATGCATTAAAATATGTTGAAATAATAATTAGATATATTTAACTTTCCATTTAAATGATTTCATAGAACACAAAATGATGATTTCTAACATGAATAAAAATAATAGATGTACTCCTCTATTGCATACAGGATAAACAATAACACCATCACCTGGAAGTTCAATAATCCAAAAATTATTATATATTTTTTATATTCTACTAGTTATATAAACCAAAAAAATTAATGATCTTATTTTAGTGACATCACACCAACAATCATCCATGTAGAGTTTACGAAAAATAAATTCAGGTTGTCCTGAGATAGTTTTATCAACATAAAATGAAGGTAAAATGGATAGAACACATGTTACAATTAAATGGTTATTATACCAACCATTTATTCGTGGTGAGTGTTCCTACCGTAAATTATATATTTTTCTCATGGACAGTAATGCGAGAACAATATACTCTCATGTGGAAACTCACTATATTTATTCATACAATCATCAAACTAGCCACAAGATCATTTAAATCGACTTTATAAGATGATAATTATACGACCCAATGTGAATTTTTCATGCATGGTCAGTTCAACACTATGATTATTTTTTCCTGATAATTGACCATTTTATAATGCTCTATTTTTCATTGTTATTTATTTTTCATTCAATGGTTTACTTAGATTATTATTTTATAATTTTTTTTATTTTTAAAAACCATATATATTTTATAAAATCAATGTGAATTGTTGTTAAAATATTTTAATCAAGTTTATAATATGTATTAATTTGTTATTTATTCTTCTGTAACACTTAAAACATGTTTTAAGTATATTTATGTTTTTATTATTTGAGTTTATTTCTTAGAATTGTTGTATTATAAATAAACTTGTAATTCCATTTATTATATTCAAATTTATTTTATGATATTTAAACTAAGTAAAAAAAATTTAATGTTTACATGCTATTTTAAAAAAGAATGTATTTGAGACATGATTTAATAGTTAATATGTTATAAGATATTTATTAATTTATTTAGATATTATTATAAAAATTGTTTTTATAACTTATCGAGTAAATAATAATAGTTTCAATTGTAAATTTATTATTAAATTCAAGATGCTTTTTTATAATTATCGATGGAATTTTTTCTATCTATCCTGGAAAATTATATTTCCTAAAAATTTAATTGCTTTACCCATTTACAATTTTCCTTTTAGATTTAAAGTTATTATTTAATGAATTAGAGATGAATTAAAAGGATAGAAATATATGAGTAATGAGAAACAAATATTTTGATTTGTATGTGTTTTATGATAAAAATTTAATAGTTGTAAAATCCACAACTTGTTTAATCAACATTTCATCTACTGGTCAATCTATCAATGACGGTAGATAAAATGATTTGACTTCTACTACCATAATGACACATCCTGATACGTTGATCAGGAACTTGTACATGTTCTTCCATCATTAGTTCTAATTTTATATATTTTGTTCCAGTCTCTTAATTCTATTACACATATTCCCATATTTCACGCACACAAAATTTTCCTTTTTTAATTTTACATACAAAACCATATTCATTATTCTAGTAGTGACAAGTGGATTCTAAAGTCAAGATCTGATAGTTGTGACTCCAGGTATCTAATGTTAGCAGTTTTTGTATTTTACTTCCATATTATAAACTGAGGACCATTCAGTTTGTGACTCCCATAGTCTAAATTAATTGTTGTATTTGGGTTGTGGCTCGGTATAAAAAAATCAGTGTGTTAGTGTTCTCATCCATCCACATTGTAAAAAAGGATATTTTTTCTAGGTTATGAATCCCCTTATTAAATGATCTGTGTACAACAATTATACCTTTGAGTAGAGAGGTATAAAAGTATAATATGTTTTCTTTGGACCGGTTTACTATAAAACATCCTTGTTCTCTCTCATTTATTTCCACTAGAAATGCAATATTGTATGTGCCTTTCATAATTAATATATATAATTAACTCATGTCCTTAATTTTTTTAAAAACAATTGGTCTATTCACCCCCTCTTGACCATCTATCATGACCTTTTGGGACTTAACAATCCAGGCTTTGCATCAGTATAGGGAATATTGTATTTAATTAAAAATCAATGGTTTTATAAATAATCAACACATGATTTATCTTTTCAGTGATTAAAGGATTTTAAAATTTCTTTCAAATTTATACTTATCTATATAATTCCATTATTGTTTTTCATGATTTGTTAGTCCATGTTACTACTATTGTAATTGAGCATACAATATTTTTTTCATACATACATTAATAATTAATGAGTGATTCTATCATGTTATTACCGCCTCTTGTTGAGTAATTATATGTGTATTAATTTATTCAATCCTGGAGATATTTTATGATTGTTATAGGATATTTAATTTCATTAAAAAATTTAAAATGGTTAATTGTTATATTTTTATATCAACCATAAAATTTTCACATCAATTAAATTCTTTTTGGATAGTATCATAGTTCCCTGACTATGTATGCCCCTTCTACAATTCACCATATCGAGCTTATGTATTGGGTTAGTATACCATTTTCTATATCCAATGGGGTTGGTTTATTTTTAGACACAGTCTATGTATCTACTAAAATTATATATGATGTAATATTTATCTACATAAATCATAACATCAATATTAAGCTATTATTGAAGTATATAAATTAAGGTGGGGACCATTTAACTATAGGATGTTACTAATTAAAATTAAAAATGAATTTCATTAAATTCCAGCAAGAACATTGTTTTATTTATTCCCTTATACTCAATAATTATATGTTGTCCTGGATGAACATGATTTTATGTCATGTATATTAGGGTTTTCTACTAATCTCCTACTAAGTTACCATACTTTTGCCCTGCATGTAAAATATTAGGATGCATGAAGATCACATTATATGTCCTCCATGTAAGGGGAATATAAGTGATCAAAAATAATAATATAACATAGAACTAAGATCATTTTACATGTAGGTTAGGGGACTATAAAGAATATTCATAGGGGGTAGCCTAAAGTGTTAGTTTCGTAGTTATCAATTGGGAGTCCACCATTTCAGACCATTAAGTCTTATTTGGAGTTTTCATCATACAACATTATACAGAGTAATATATTTTCTATGGAATTTTTGTATGATATTTACATTAAATGAGTATGTAAGAGTGTTTATTTATTTACCAATACCCTTATTATAAATGTTTCTAGATGATAAAGTTCCAATGTAAGAATTTAATAAATCTATGAGGCTTATTTGAATCAACTCAAAGGGTTGTGTTGAATTTTTCGTGTATAAATCCCATTGTTTTTTATTTTCCAATTTGTTACCCCATTTTCCATAGTTAACCATTTAAATTTCATCCAACCTCCATAAATTGGTATTTGTGCAGGAGGTGTTGTGGAAATGATGTATTATTCTATTTGGGTGATTGGTTCGTGGACATAATGAAAAAATGTTTTTAGATCCTACTTAAATTTTTAAAGGTTGCAGGACTTATGATTATTATTTAGATAGGACCATCAAGGCATGGGATGTAAGCCATAAAGATTCATAAAAAATATAATTTTTTAGAATTCTAAGTTATAAAGGGTACTATAGGGTTTATCTTTCATTCATTTTTCTTATCTTTGTATTTGTTCTTGGTACTTTTGTCTCATACCTTATACTAGGTGCTATTAAATACACACTTCTAAGATATAATCTTATCCCATGTTCTTGAACATTCATGATTACATTATATTTAGGATAAATCATAGGTTAATATTAATAGGATCAATTCTCATAAATATGTTGTGTTCTCATAAATCTATATATATATATATATATTCATGTGTTGGTTAATTTAAAACTCTTGTTTGAATCCGTGATTGTAAGTATTTTAAAATTTATATCGATCAAATTAATTATATTGAATTAATATTGTGTTTAAATTAGTTCATATATTCAATTAAATGTTTTTCCAAAAAAATATTATCTTTTATTTAAATTATTTTCTTTCGTGACTCTTCAAACTTAATGATATATATAATGTTTTTTAAAAAAATAACCAAAAAGGGGGAGATGTGAATATGTAGCTAATAATTTATATTGATAACCCAAAAGTGAATATTATAATTTTAAATAAATAAACGTTAAATCATATTTTCATCAACTTTATTGTAGAATAGTCTAATTAGAAGTTTATCAACTATCGATCTGAAAGTGGAAAAAATAATTATTTACTTATTGATAAGACAAAATGATCATTGTGTTGATAAAAATATGATCTTTATAAAATTAACCACTGATTTAGGTTAATTTTAGAAGATATACCTAAATACACTTTTTAGATCCGATAATTATATTTGAGTATTTGGCCATGAATTTTAGGATGACTTATGCTTCTATAATTTTTATAGATTTAATGAAGATAATCTTTCATCACTTCATGGATTATATATTCGTGGTCTCTGTATATTTTATTATATATTATTATCAATTCATAGAAAGGAATGTGTCAAATATCTATTTTTTATTGGATACTTTTTGAAATTATCATTTATATTCTATGTCTCATTAACAATCATTCTGGATCATGGAATTAATATTTCTCTAGCATGTTATTTGAGAATATGGTATTTTAGTAGACCCCCAAAATATAGAATCCATCATTTATTGGAGAGTACCCTGTAATATATTCCAAATTGGAAACCAACTCATAATTTTAGTGTATTAATGATATTTTATTTGTATTTCTCTAGAATAACTACTTCGATATTTACTATGAGGCTGAAATGGGTAATATTTTTTTGTTTATAGTAGTGTGAATAATGATTTCAAAAATTTAACAGATATTTAACTTTAACTCTCATCATTATACTATCTTATACTAGAGTAAGATTTTAGGTGTATTGGGATTCCATAGCTATTAGACATTGTTGTGTTCTTAGGATGGATTAATGATTAGTAGAGTATGATCCCAATAAAATTTATCCCAATAAGTATAATTATCCTAATAATAACATTACATTTTCCGAAGTGGATCACTATCTAATGTTTTAAACATATTATTTATATTGGGAGAAGAATGTGGTGTTTTGGGATTCAAGATCTAGTAATATATCATATAAAAGAAATAATTAAATCATAGGTTGTGTTTCTATGTATAATACCTATTGTAATTCAATTTCCAAATTTAATATATTCGTAGAAATGGAAATATCATTGTTGATTCCCACAGAAATAATGTTCACCCACAAAGGGTGAGAGAGGCTAATAAAGAATAAGGACCGATGTCATTGATGAATGACCTTAATCTAGGTGTGGTGGAGGATCAAATTTGGATATATTTAATATTACCATTCATCTATTTAGGTAGTATTCCCAAGAATCAAAAAGGCGTATTGTAATAAAGTTTTATGGGTTTTTTATCCTTGTAAAGTCCCAAAAATTTCATGGAAGTTTTTTTCTTAAATACTACGTAATTTTATGAGTCTGTGGCTTCTGAAGGCACATGATTCCGAGACTCGGTGTGCCCAGAATCAATTTTGGATGTTTAGCTTGGGTACGTTCCGTGAACAAACAAGCGGGTTTTTGTATCTTTTTAACCGGTGCTCGGAATTGAAATATGAGGGCACCGATGAACCTGCAACTCCGGTAATTGCTTAAGGGGACCTTTACCGTTGTTGCATTTTATGCGGGTTGTAAATTAAAAATTGGGGTTTAGTTAATACGTTAAATAATATTTTTGGGACAATTTTAGGACTTTGGAAGTCAATCCCTCCCAATGGAAGTTATCGGTGGAGCCCACAACCACCCAAATTCCCATCTGTGGATATTTGAGAGGTGGGGCCCACATTATCCCCAACATTTTCCCTCCCCCTAAACTCACTTAAACACCCTTCAATAAATTGGCAACCCCCTTAATTAATGAGACTCTTCCTCTCCCTCTCTCTCCCTCTTTATTTTTTCCAATATACCTTAATTAATAAAATAAACCACTTCATTTAATTAATTAAGTGATTTGAAATTTTGAATTGGATATGTTAATAAAATATTAGAGAAGCCTAATATTTTATTTTGGGGGTAGATTTGTTGTGTTGAAAAAACATTGAGAGAGAGACCTTGAAAAAAGAGAGAGAAGTATTCATCACCATCAATGAAGAATGGTTTTCTTCTCCGACGAAGAACACCCACCTTCAACGAAGAATGGCTTGGTGAAGAACGCTTTACGTTTCTCCAATCTTTTACTTCCTCCACATCAAGGGAGGAAATACAACCGTGGGAAACTCTCCATTGATGACGGCTATTTCTCAGTGTTGACGGAGCGAAATATCTTTCCACATCTACGACAAACGAATCATATTCGAGTTAGGGGGATTATATACAATTTTAGTTAATTAAATTTGTACTTGTTTCACGTTTTTTTAAACGAATTTGGCCATGTGTTACCGCCTAATGCGGAGGGCATGAGATGAACAAAATTAGCCTGACGTCCCTCTGTTAGAACTTGATATTTTTGGAATCAGTGACCGAAGGCGGAACACGGAAGAGGCTGGTGGTGCAAGGGTTGTGGTCACACACACAAAGAAAACTTGTGGCCAAGGGATCTGCGAGGGAGGAAGCACACTGTCACTGCGCCATGCCGGGAACACGGAGCCACAGCCAGTGCAGGCCACGGAGGTGGAAGATGGTGTTGTCGCGCCGACTATGTAGAATGAATCGTAGCCCGCTTTGCAGGCCGCTTCGGTAGGCGAACCGGCCGGCCCGTCGGCTGGCCGGGCGGAGGAGGGGCGCGGTGCCAGGAGGGCACTGCACAGGGCGAACCGTGGCACCCCCATGCGGGCTGCTTGCACCTATAAGGCCGGATGTCATCATCTAGATGGTTAGGGAGGGCGGTGTTGCTTGGCGCCACCGGTTCGGGCAGCCGGGGGGTCGCGTCCACACGCCCCAACACCACCACCCCCCCACCCCCGCGGACCTCTCGGCCTTCGGTATGAGCCAGCCAGGTCGCACCCAGTCCGTTCGTGCCCCCCAGCCCGAGCCACACATTTTTTCGGGATGGTCCAACACCACTACTAGGTCAGACCCGTTAAAACAGGATTGACCCGACCTGCTATCCCACCGGGCTTAACGGGTCGGGCCTGTTTCCACTTAAAGGTGAATAACATAAATACCATGAGTCTGATCGACACGTCGTCTACGGAACTAGGACCCTCATGATGAGGTGGTCTTTTTTCGATACTCTATGTGAGTTTTTTATGACTTGTATAATGTTCTGGTTAGAAACGAGAATATTTCTAATCGGGCCCCTGGAATGAAAAGGCCAATATCTCTCAGACCGGGTGTCTGATTGATGTGTCGTCTGTCGCGTTGAGTTCCTTTTGACGAAATATAACTTCGAGATACATCACCTATGTACTTTTTCATAGTTTCTGTATCGACCCCACTTTACTTGAGGAGGAGACCCTCTTGGAATCGAGTATGCTGTTTTCCAGAACCCTAGAGTTTGCTGCGACTACGACGACTACCGTGCTGGGATCCTACATGGGATAGATGATGATAATGCATGTACATGGATCCTCCATGGGTTCGACAGCGATGATGACTGTACATGGATCCTATGTGGGATTGGCAGCGATGCTTACTATACTTTGATACTACATGGGTTCTGTAGTGATGACTTATGTACTAGGATCCTACATTGGTTCGGCAGAAGAGGTGATTCAGAAGTTACATCAAATCATCTACAACCGTCTTCGTGGGTAGTATACATGTGTTAGATGATTTAGTCTTGCAATCATTACCAACGGTGTGATTGACTTCTTTCCTATGTGGACTGGGTTGTGCTTGGGCTCGAGAGTCGGAGTCAGACTGGAATTGATGACTTAGGTATATGTATGGGCATATACCTAAGTAAAGTCGGTTGTTATTTAGTGTTTTAAACATTCCATGGTGGTTTATCCTTTGTGGGTTCTGGGAGACCTTCAGGGTTCTCGGGGTCTCTACTGAGTATCGTATACTCACCCATGAATGGGCTATGCCCGCACTACTTTGTGTTGGATGCATACGACGGAAAGCGTTGATTGTGGTTGAGGCTTGTGGAGATGGATGATATCGGGAGATGGACCACCTGGTGGGACCTATATGGAGTAGACGGACAGACCTGAGGTACCGATGAGACTATATGTACCAACCCTTCAGGTGGGATTTCCATAGGATGACTCGGTGGTTGCATATTTACTTTATAGCTGTTGTACATTCTTTCTCATTTGTACTGTACTTTCAGTTGGGTTCGTATACTGGATCATTTACTTTCCAGCACTTACTTTTTTACTCAGTTTTACATAGTGCTTACTTCACTTGCATACTCTATTGTGTTTTTTTACTATTATAAATGTATTGCCTTCTCAATTACCGGGATTTACGCCTTTGGTTCTAGTTGCCAGCTCTTGGCCTATGGAAGGCAGGCTTGGGGTAGTCACGACACGGGCCCCGAGGATGGGTCATGAAAAATTGGTATCAGAGGAGTCGGTTCTACCGCAGAACTCATAGCTCTAATAATTTCTTTATATGAATTAATAATTTGAGATTGTTGAGTGTGGTTATCAGTCCAGGGAGTCCAGTGTTGGAGCGGTGTCCGATGTATCCATACATCAGGACACTAACTTCTGATTTCCAACTCAATGCACTAAACCATTGATTGCATGTGTGTTTCAAAAGTTTTATTTGTGATTATTTTGTGTCAGCTCACCAAGTATATTGTATTAACTGTGGTGCACCTGTTTCTTTTCAGGATGACCCCACAAAGGCAGCCAGCTAGGGTTCCAAGTTACGTGTGAGATAGCATCCCACCGAGTGATGAGGCCTTGGTGCATGGCCCCATTATAGTTGAGGCACCACCGCATCCACTACCCGCTAAGCCACTGATACTACCAGCCCTAGAAGTTGAGGGTGAATGCCGACATAGCATGTTTCATAAGTTTCAGCGATAGAGGCCACCCAGGTTTCGCACATAGACAAACCCTTAGGCAGCCGAGGATTGGATTGAGGTTATCATCAAAGTCCTCAGATTGGTAGGGACGCCATCTGAACTTATGGTGATCATTGCCACAAGTCTACTGTACGTAGCAGCAGGTAGATGGTGGAGCTTAATACTCCAGGTGCAGGACGAGGCATCTCTACTTTGGATGGACTTCGAGAGTCTCTTCCACTCGAAGTTTGTTCCAGCCACCCACCGTGCGGTGCACATCCAGGTATTACTTCATCTAAGACAGGGCAGTATGACAGTAGCTCAGTACTCGGTGAGATTAACCAACCTCTCATGCTACTCCACGGACATGGTACGGGGCCCATTCTTCCAGGCCCGGACCATTGAGCAGGGACTATGGCATGAGATCAGTGCATCGATGATCTCCCTCAGCATTCTGACGTAGGCAGGATTACTGGAGCGAGCCCTTCTTGTGGAGATATTTCTTGCTGAGCTAACACTAGCAGTGAGACCCACCTCAGGGCGACACGTAGCAGAGTCTTCTGCAGCCGGCAATAGACAGATGTTTCAGAGCTCCAAGCGGACCAGGCCATCAGGTGGGCGACCTTAGAATACTAGTTCAGATGTGTGGGGAACATGATACATAGCCATCCATACGATGGGAATGCAATGCTATGAATGCTGCAGGCAGTGCCACATGGCTCGTGACTGCCCGACCCGCCATGCAGACGAGCAGCAGACATTAGAGGGACCTCCCAGGAAGAGGCAGAGGTTCGACCATGGCGGTCTGTAGGGAGCAGGTGTATGAGGAAGATGATCTGTCCAAGCAGGGGATGGTCGAAAATACTTTGAGGCTCTACCACCACCACCACCACCAGGACAACCACCCCGACCACAGGGAACTGTCACAGGGGCATGATCAGCTCCAGTAAATCGAGGCCTATGACAACGGAGCACCTGAGATGATTTGAGGTACTATCTGTGTCTACTCCACCTTTGTTGTGGTTTTTACACACACAATAGAGAGTCATTATATTATTGCTTCTACCCTTGTTTAGAGCTCGGAGATTCCGACGGAGCTGTTGGCTCGATCCGTACAGCTAGAGATTCTTATAGGAGTATACATGATGATTAAACACTACTGCCGGTAGTGTGAGATTACTCCAGGAGGTGAGAGCTTCAGCTGGTATCTTCTTGTAGTGGGGTCGAGGCCTTACGATGTCATCTTGGGTATGGACTAGTTATATATAGTCATTTCCCAGATCGACTGTATTAGGTGCAAATTGCGGTGTGTCCACACAGATGGGAGATGGTTCACCTTCACTGGTGAGAAGGGGGCCTTGGCAGTGCAAGATGGACTTACACAGAGGAGAGGGCAGCTGATCACACATCAGTTGACTATTCTCATCCTAGAAGCGATTGATGTGCGGATTCCGAGTTTTTCTATTGTGTTGGATCAGTATCAAGATGTTTTTCTTGATGATGTTCAAGAACTACCTCCTCGTAGATAGGTAGACTTCTACATTGACCTGTAACCTAGGAAAACACTGATATCTACTCCAGTATATCGGATGGATCCCTCCGAGCTTCATGAGTTGCAGGTACATCTGGATTACATAAAGGGAAAAGGATTCATCCGACCCAGTGTTTCACCCTGGGTTTCTCCAATTTTATTCGCCAAGAAGGCAGATGGGAGCATACAACTATGTGTCGACTATTGTCGTCTGAATTAGGTGACCGTAATGAACAATTAACCACTCTCGAGGATTGAAGACATACTGATTTACTCGACTACAAAGGAGGAGCATGCATATGACTTGTGAGTTATACTGGACACACTCTGAGAGCATCATCATTATGGTAAGATCTCGAATTGCCAGTTCTGGATTCAATAGATTCACTTCTTGGGTCACGTCATCTCGAAGGTGGGAGTTGAAGTAGATCATGTGAAGATCGAGGCAGTACATACTTTGGAGCCACCCAGGAGTGTGATGAGGTGCGAAGTTTCCTAGGTCTGGCTGGGTACTATCAGAGATTTGTGCTAGACTTTTCCAGAGATGCATCACCGAATTTATCTTTGACGACGAAGGGGAAACCCTTCGTGTCGTGAGATATATGTCAGAAAAGATTTCAGGAGATGAGACAGAGATCGACCAGTGCACCCATCTTGAGGATACATGAGGAGGGTGTTGGGTATGTCTTTTTCTGCGACTCATCAGGGACCAGGATCGGGTGTGTCCTGATGCAGGAGCAAGTAATGATCGCTTACAGTTCATGGAAGTTGAGACAGCACGAGCAGAACTATGCTTCACATGACCTGGAGTTAGCATTAGTGGTCTTCCCCCTGAAGATGTGGTGGCACTATCTAATGGGTTAGTGCTTTACAGCCTACTCGGATCACCATAGTCTCAGGTACATCTTCTCGCAGAGGGACCTGAACCTGAGACAGTGTCGATGGATTGAGTTCCTCCAGGACTATGACTTTGAGATAGTCTATACCCTTGGGAAGGGGAATGTTTTGGCTGGTTCTCTCTATAGGATATTGGGAATTCAAGTACTTGGATATGCGATAGAGCAGTTGGCTTCTTTGCAGATATCCTTTGTGGATATAGAGGGGCAGTCGTTCTATAGTCCCTCACAGTCACTCCCCCACTACATCAGCTAGTCAGAGAGGCCCAGTGTGGGGACGTTGACTACGAGATGCGACATGCTCATATTTCCACAAGGCAGGTGCCTGCTGGATTTTTTGAAGGAAGAGAGCACATCATCTTCTTCATGGGATGCCACATGGTATTAGTTGCACTATAAGAGGAAGTGCTAAGGGAGTTTCACACTTCCCCTCTAGTAGTTCATCCTGGAGTGGAGAAGATGTTCCAGGACCATAGATGATAGCACTGGTGGCTAGGTATAAAGAAGGTTCTAGCAGATTCGTTTCACGATGTCTCACTTGCCAGCAAGTGAAGGCAGAGCACAAGGTACCAACAGGCTTGGTACTACCCTTAGAGGTTCCACAGTGAAAGTGGGATGGGATATCCAAATATTTTGTGAAGGGGCTTCCACGTACATCCAAGGGACACTGCTCTATCTAGGTGATCATTTACTGACTCACCATGTCGGCCCACTTCCTACCGATCCGAGAGAAGGGCTCAGTAGAGAGCATGTGATGCCTCTACATTCAAGAGATCATATGGATTCATGGTGTGCCATCGTTTATCATCTCCGATCGGGATGCTCGATTTACTTTCTGACTTTGGAAGGAGTTACAGGAGGCTTTTGGGACATAGCTACACCTGAGCACCACCTTCCATCCTCAGAAAGATGTCCATATGGAGAGGACCCATTAGACACTTGAGGAAATGCTCCATGCATGTTTCCTTGACTTTGGTCGCATTTGGGAGGATCACCTACCCTTGGTGGAGTTTGTGTACAATAGAATTTACCACTCCACCATTGGGATGGAACCATACGAGGCACTTTACGACCGACCTTGAAGATCAACCTTGTGCTGGACTGACCCTGGGGAGACATCACTTGTAGGACCAGAGATGGTTCAGGCTATGACGAAGAAGGTGCAGATCATCTAGGAGCGGATGAGGACATCACAAAAGTAGAATGAATTCCTATGCTGATATGAGACGAAGACCACTGGAGTTTGAGGATGATGACCACATTTTTTATAGGTCTCACCTCGACGTGGATTACATAGATTTGGCAGGGGCGACAAGTTATCTCTGCGCTTCATCGGGCCTTTCCAGGACCTCACCAGAGTAGGAGAGGTGGATTACCGCCTGGCCCTTCCACCTCAGTTGCACCAGGTGCATGACATCTTCCACGTATCTGATCTGAGGAGATACATGCATGACCCAACCCACATCATCGATCACGTGGAGCTGGACATCGATGACGGGGTGAAATTCACAGAGGTCCCATTGGAGAAAAAGGATCGACAAGAGCAGGTCCTACATGGACGGTCGATTCTTCTGGTGTGCATTCGTTGGTATCACGGGAACCTCCATGAGAGCACATGCGAGTGGGAGGCTCAGATGTGTGCTCAGTACCCTCATTTATTTCTCTAGTTTATGTTGTAGCGTTATGGGTACGTAAAGCATTGGTGAGGGAGTAATTTAAAGACCTATAAATTTCAAATAATGTTTATTCTTAAATACTTTGGAATTTTATGAGTCTGTGGCTTCTGTCAGCACTTCATTCCGAGGCCCGGTGTGCCCGAAATCAATTTCTGATGTTTAGATCAGGTACGTTTATTGAACGAATGAGCATGTTTTTATATCATTTGAGCCAGTGCATGGAATTAAAATCTGAGGGAACCTATGAACTCACAGCGCCGGTAATTGCTTAAGGGGACTTTACCGTATTTTCGCTTTATTCGGGTTGTAAATTAAAAATTGGGGTTTAGTTAATATGTTAAATAAAATTGTTGGGACAATTTTATATCATTGGATGTTAATCCATCCCATGGATAGTTATTGGTGGATCCCACAACCACCCAACTTCCCATGTGTGGATATTTGAGAGGTGGTTCCCACATGAGCCCCAACCTTTCACCTCCCCCTAAAATCCCTTAAACTCCCTTCAATAAATTGGAAACCTCTTTAATTAATGAGACTCTTCCTCTCCCTCAATCTCCCTCTTTATTTATTCCAACATACCTTAATTAATGAAATGTACCTCTTCATTTAATTAATAAAGTGATGTGAAATTTTTAATTGGATGTGTTAATAAAATATTAGCCAAGCCTAATATTTTATTTTGGGGGGAGCTTTGTTGTGTTAGAAAAACATTGATAGAGAGATCTTTAGAAAAGAGAGAGAAGTATTCATCTCCTTCAACGAATAACTGTTTTCTTCTCTAACGAAGAACACCCACCTTCAATGAATTATGGCTTGGAAAAGAATGATCCACGTTTCTCCAATATTGTATTTCCTCTCGAAAAAGGAAGGAAATACAACCACGGGGAAGTCTGCAAGGATGATGGTTTGTTCCTGGCGTTGATGGAGAGACATCTCTTTCTGCTTCTAGGATGAATGAACCATATTTGAGGTAGGGGGTTATATACAATTTTAGTTGATTAAAATTGAACTTGATCCTCATTTTTTTCTGAAATGAATTTTTCCATGTGTTACCTCCTAAGGTGGGGGGAGTGGGCTGAATGAACATGGCCTGACTACCCTCCGCTGGAACATGATATTTTTGGAATCGGTGACCGGAGGCGGAACAAAGAGGAGGCTGGCGGCCGAAGGGCCATCGTTGCACATTCAAAGAAGAGGTGCACCCAAGGGAGCCACATTAGTGGAAGAACGCCCCGATTTTCCGGCTGCTTCGGTAGAAGAACCGGCCGGCAAATCATCCAGCCAGGCGGAGGAAGCCCGCGACACCAGGAGGGCGCCGCACCGACGAACCACGACCTGCCCATGCGAGCCGCTTGCGCAAAGATGGCTGGTCTGCATCCGTTGGCCGGTTAGGGAGGGTGGCGTAGCCATTTCGGGCAGCTGCCCCCCTGGACCGCTCGGCCTTCGGGTCGAGCCGCTCGGCCAGCTGGCCCAGCCAGCCGGGGTGCGCCCTGACGTGTCGCGCCACCCGAGCCTCTCCGGGTCGGACCGTACCCCCTTTGGACGGGTCGCGCCCCCTTGGGTCGGGCCACGCCCCCTCGGGCTGGGCCGCACCCCTCAGGTGGGATGCACCCCCTCGTGTCGAGCCGCACTTCTCAGGTCAAGCCGCACATTTCTTTGTGCTGGTCTGACACCCCTATCGGGTCAGACCCATCAAAACAGGATTTACCCAACCTGCCAGCCCACCGGGATTAACAGGTCATGCCCGTTTCCACTTAAATGTAAATAACTTAAAGATCGCGCATCTGATTGACGCCTCGTCTATGGCACTAGGACCCTCATGACCATGTGGTCCTTTTGCAATACTCTAAGAGAGTTTTGGATGACTTCGATAACATCTGGGTTAGAAACGAGCATATTTCTAACCGGGCCCCTAGAACGAAAAAGTCAATATGTCTCAGACCAGGCGTCTGATTGATGCACCGTCTGTCGTGTTGAGTTTCTTTGGACAAGACGGAACTTCACAATACATAAAATCTGGACTTCGTGACAGTTGATGTATCAAACCCCCTTTACTCGAGGAGTGAACCCTCTCCTAATCGAGTATACTTTGTTTGGGAACCCTAGAGTTGGCTGCAACTACGAAGACTACCGTTCTGGGATCCTCTGTGGGTTCGATGACGATGATGACTGTACTTGGATCCTCTGTGGGTTCGGCAGTGAGGATGATTGTACTTGGATCCTCCGTGGGTTCGGCAGCGATGATGACTGTACTTGGATCCTACGTGGGATCAGCAGTGATGGTTACAATTCTTGGATCCTACGTGGGTTCGGTAGCAACGACATATGTACCATGATCCTATGTGGGATTAAAAGAAGAGATGATTCAGAAGCTACATCTAATCATCTCTACTCTTCTTCATGATTAGTATAACTCTGTGATCTGATTTTGTCTTGTAATCATTACAAACAGTGTGATTGACTTATTTTTTGTCTGGACTGGGTTGTGTATGGGCTCGAGAGTTGGAGCCAGACTGGAATTGATTACTTAGGTCTATGTATGGGTATATACCTAAGTAAATTCAGTTGTTATTTCATGTTTGAATCTTTCCTTTTTGGTTTCCCCATTGTGGACTCTAGGAGACCTTCGGGGGTCTCATGGTCCCTACTGAGTATCGTATACTCACCCCTATGCTGGATATGCCCACACTACGTTGTGTTGGATGCAGACGATGGACAACACTGATTGTGGTTGAGGATTATGGAGCTGGAAAATATCTGGTGATTGACCACCTGGCGGGATGTACACGGAGCGGAGGACGGACTCTAAGTATTGAAGAGACTATATGTACCCACCCTTTAGGTGGGATTCCTGGAGGAAGACTCGGTGGTTGCACCATTAATTTATAGCTGTTGTACTTTCTTTCTCATTTGTACTGTACTTTCAGTTGGGTTCGTATACTGGCCCATTTACTTTCCCGAACTTTTGTACTCAGTTTTACTTAGTGCTTACTTCACTTGCATACTCTATTGTGTTTGTATACTATTATAAAGGCAATTCCTTCCCTATTACTGGGATTTACGCCTTTAGTGCTAGTTGCCAGCCCCTGGCCTATGGAAGGTAGGCTTGGGGTAGTCACGGCATGAGCCCTGAGGACGGGTCATGAAAATCCTAGAATAAGAAATTGGATCATAATATTTTATGTTAAATGCTTTATTAATCATCTAGTGATTTAAAAACATTAAAATCGGTTATGTTTTATTAAACCTATCACTCCTCCAGTATAAAAGTGTGTTAAAAAAATGGATATCTTGTCTAATTTTTAATGTTCAAATAAATGGAATTATTTAATATAGAAAATATCTGATAATCTGACTGAGGGAAGTATATTTTTTCATATAAAATAAAAATCCTTCATCGATTAATTTAACATGATATATTTATTTATTGTAGAAAAAATTAATTGGGTGGAATCATATAATATTTTTGATACTAAAACATGAATTCCATGGGATAGATCAAGGAAGGTTTGAACAATTTGAAGAATATTTAGTTTAAAACGTCTCAAAAATCCACTTAAGGGAATGGATTAATGAATGTCTAAAGATCCAAAAATGTATTTAGTTTACCATAATCACTTGATCATGCAGATAATGAGGTGGTAACATCCACATGAAAAAAATTCAGTTCATATAACTCACCTGAAAACATAAATCATGAGGCGGTAACCTACACATAACGTAACTCCCATTTGCATAAGTTTACCGACCATGCAGAGAAGGATGTGGTATCCCCATTGCAACATATCTCTATCACACATAAGTTACATGGAATCATATATATTAAGACAATATCCTCTAAAAAACGTTTTCTTATAAACGATTATTATCCACATTCATCTACAGTCTGTAGACAACACACAATGAAACTCTGCCTCATGGAGGTCCCTCAAATATGTAGAGATTCAAGAGGTAAACTTCACACATTATAAATATGTTTCATGGACCCCCATCACATTTTGAAGATCATTATCTTCTACAAAAGTATTTATCTGATTCCAAATAAACTCCCCTACCATTGTTAGGCCTACCAGTACCTTCCCATGTAAGACATTTAAGGGGACCTAGCCACTCTACTTTTGAGAGAAACATTGAATTTATGAATCTAAAATTATCTCTATGATGATAGGTGAAGTATTTTTAAAGTTATAAATAATTTAAAAACTGACTTCCATGGTGATTGGAGATCCTTAACCCCATATGGAGATTCCTTTCTCAAAAGAATATGGCATTCATGTCAAAAGATAAACATTTGTGGTAATTGGGGATTTATGATACAATTACCATATTCGAAACCAAAACTATGGGATCTAAGGATTCACTTTGAGGAAGCGTCAAAAGGTTTTACGAAACATTCCCTATCATGAGAGCCCAATTCATTGTGATGAACAAAAATTTAATGATGTGTTTCCATTGATTAATCCCATCCTTCAATCCTCTCTATGGTTCCTTATTTCATCTAATAGTCTTATGTGAAATTCATGTTCCTAGAGGTCTTATATCCTCCAAAAATGGTTCAACTGCACCCCAAATATCTATCGGATCCATTCCGCCAACCCTAATTTCTAAACATTGTCTTTCAAGAATGGAATAGAAAATTACCCTACCTAATTATTCTATAAATGAAACCCTAAATAATCTTACTTCTATGTATATTAAACCATATATTGGGACCCCAAATTTCTACTTGTCCACTGCAGTGTTTGCACCATGGACTACCCAAATGTGCGTGATTAGTTGACAGATAATACCCAAATTTGTAATCATCATGGGAAACATACAAATTTTCTCATTAGAGTGGAATTTTTAAATATGTTCCTTTACTATCCGGAAATTTTCTCCCCTACTAAATTCCCCTCAACATCCAAGTAGCATGACTTCAAAATATTTTCTGACACGTCCTATTAATATTACATCAAATTACTAGAATTATGACTCATCACTTGAATTTATATTGAAGCATAACCCAATGTGAATAACATATGATTTCCCCACATATAGTCATTATAGGTTGACATTCGGATGAAAATATATTCCATGATTTTTCACTCACTAAAATGGAATCCAACTCTGAGTTGTCTATATGAATAGGCCCCACACCATCCCCCATTGATGGTCCTAACAAGAAATGAGAATAATTTCCACATGACGGTGGACAGCATTGACTGGTCCTATCACACTACCCTATACTACACCATAAAACTACATTGGTTTTGATCTTTTTTCCAAACAAGGTATATAGGAAATCTATATGAGTTCAATTCTCAATAGATAATCCTCTCCACAAAACCCTCATGTGTCATAATCTCCCCTATAGGGACACAAAAAACTACCCACAGGTCCTCACTAGACAATAAAACTATAACCCACCAATCCACATAAGACGTTAAATATATGAAAAAACTATTCCTACATGATATTAAACTTGTTACCCAACCTTTCCGCATAAGAAATTAATCCTAAAATCAACCTATCTCTAAAAGAAAATAAACCTATAACCAAACCACTACCCCAATAATGTTATTCATATGACCAACCTATCCCTGAATGACATCAAACCTACTACCGAATATGTATCCAAAAGATGTTAAACATGTAATGAACCTATATCAGTATGAAGTTAAACATGTGGATGACATATCCCCCAAAAAAATTAAATATGTGATCCACATGTTCACAAAAAAATTAAATTTATGACCTAATCGAAGATTTCAAACCCATATAATAAACATGGGATGAATGAGACAAGAATCCTTTTTTTAATCACTCCCATGACATTAACTAACCAATGGACGATACATGATGATTTTGGTCCCATGACTACAAATCATCACACATGAGATCCCAACCAATAGAGGAACAATCTATAGGTTATAAAAAAACTCAATGTACTAAAATGACTAGACATTCCAAGAATTACTATCTACTCTTTCAAAAGTTTTCTACCCTATCGAGACAAATGAATCATAATTAACCAAAATCCACCTTAAGATGGATCAAGGAATGATTATATGGAACCTTAATCAAATATATTTTGTCACATATACAATGAAATGGTCTCTAATAAGTGATACATAGAAGGGGGAACTGACTTGCGATCATCCAATTTCGATCTTTGATATTTTATCACTGATTAAAGTGTTATTTGTTTTCCACCTTCTAAAAGAGGGAATGTCAGGAAACAAGTGAGCATCTCACCACCATGAAAAGGGACAACACAGAACCCCATTGAGAAAGAATAATAATGAAAATTGAGTGATGAATTATTATCTTGTCCTTCAATTATGGGGACAATTGTTTTTTGGGTTCCTATATTTTTTCCTGTCACAAGATAAACATGTTCATCACCGAGTCCCACCCATAATGAAGTGGGTCCAAGGTAAAATTATCTTAAAATTTTTTGGAGATAATTTTTGGCATCCATGGAATATGAAATAATTTCCATGGAACCATTCCATGCTTTAGAAATACTAGATGATGTTGGTGAATTGGAAATAAAATTAATTGTATATCTACTGATTGTTCATTATACCTACATAGAAAGACGTAAGCTATAGGTGATTGAAGACCGAACACTAATAGAAACAGGGGGTGCATAACTGATTGTGAAAAAATACCTCATGACATTTTCCGAAAAATGATAGCTTCTACTACTTCATCCACTTGGTTCCCACGCCCCATATCCTCCTACAAGATTATGCAGATGTGGGTGATCAAAACCCTTATTCATAGTTATGAACGTGAAGGGGATATTTACATCCTGGATATGGCCTACTAAAATCATTAGGAATTAGTACATAACCAAAAGTTCCACCCCTGAGGACCACATAGAGGAAAACTAACCCCCATTCCAATAGAATAAAGCTTCAGTTAACTCCCCCTCAATTACTCTTATGGATCACTCTATTTCGAGGAGGTGGGGTCTTTCCCATCCATGACCATAATAAAAACCATGGATGATCATAACAAGAGGGATCCAAAATGATGGTGTTATAATCAACACTGACTGGTCCCACTCGTCATTGTGTTGGCCGACTCCATCCCCGACCCACCATCCATAATCAAATACACCTGAAATCAGCTCTATGGGTATTCCTAGAACATCTCCAAAAAATAAGAATCATATGAACCTCCAATAGCCCTACCAATGAAAGCATATAACATTTTATCCAAACAAAATTTTAATGGGGATTTGACTTTTCCCACCCAAGATAAAGACCCCAGCCACCTCTCAGGCTGGTTGGGGTGACACTCTTAGTCGCTGGAACCACCAAAATCCATTAAAATCATTAATGTGATGAGTAATACCAATGAATATGTCCTCCATTCACTACCTTCAATATGTGTATATGTATTCCCAAATAATTCAAATTTCATTCTATGATGAACCATCTAGGGGTAGGGGTGAGCAACTGCCATGGGGGATATAACCATGGTGCATGTCGTAATTAAAAGGGAGGGAAATTGAGTTGCTCACAATTTATTGTTCTTGAAAATGTACCCTGAAATTAGATGAATTACTGTGGTATGAATCAACTCACTATTATTCCTTTGTACCCTAAAATGAAGAATGACTCAATACGGGTACAATCACCCTCACGACAATATTCTAGGTTACAATCACACAAAATGAGCCATATGATCTTTAAATTCGTAGTCCGTAAGACCCCTTGATCAACATGATGGTACATGTAGGTGGATGGTGTTTTAGACTCTTTCCACAGACATGCAGTGAAACCATATCCATCAGAATAAATTCCCCCCCCCTACATTCACACTTGATTTCATATAGAGGTAAGAGTTTAGGTTTATGACCTCATGTGATGGTGCACACTACATTGAACTTTAAAAGGATTCTAACACCATTATTGATGAATAAGTTTTAAATAAACCCTCCATACATAGATTGGATCTTGAAGGTCCATCCACCACTAATAGACAATATAGCTAGTAGTGGGTATGTCTACCATTCGGTGCCTCGTCAGTAAATAAATCAATAGAAAAAAATTAAAATTCAGTTCCACCACCATTATCTCAGCCTACAAAAATCAAGGATTGACCTAACCAGGAGTAGAAGAATCCAATTATTAGTGTATTAGAGTTCATATGGGAACTCCTGGCCACTAAATAACTATTGGTCATGTTATAGATTCCTTTAAATAATGATTTTTCCATCTCAAAGTCACTCATTCAAGACCATGTAGTTTGTTTCCCACGAATATATGGGTGATGTTTCACCACCTTTGACACATTCAGTTGACCTGCCTTTATATTTACGAGAACCTTAATTTAGTTCACCAAAAGTATAATAGGGTCCATATCGTAGTTATCATAGTATTCCTGCTCTATTAATTTTATGAATTTCACCAGAACCTACAAAAAAACTTTTTTAATAGCCTCACTAGGCTCTGTCAGATCATGAAAGAGGTGTCACAACACAAGAAGATTAGAGGGTGGGGATAATGTTTTCCCCTTAGTTCAGCCTTGTCATACCATAATGCTGAGAACATATATTATGATAGACTACTAAAATTGATGGTTTCTCCCAGAAAACCTCTATGGTGAATCTTTTCCCCAATGAGCATATTTAGGATTATAGAAACATGTATTCTAGTCTAGGTCATGATAGGAAAAAATGTATCTAACGAATGACACATCCATAAGGAAAACCCCAAAAATTGAACCCATAATCATCCATAGAGATAGGAATTGGGCCATAAGATCCTACACAACAAGTATTAGACACCATCTCATCCCAAAAAAGATAACGTCAAGGTAAATTATAAGATCTATGACCTTTATGAATATCCAAAAAATGTTTAGTTCAATCATAGGATTTCCTCCTTAGATCAAGAGGTTCGGTAATATAAAAGGATCAATATTGAGATATTTTCTAGGGAGCACCCAGATAATACAAATTTTTTATTGGACATTATTTCTCTTATATTGGGGATCTCTATCCTCCTCGGTCAAGAAACCATATTTGAACATGGTGGCATCATGCATCGTGTCAAGGTAGAAGTCAGAGGCTATGAAAAATGACTGATATATGTATCATCCACTCAGTCTGAGTAGTGTGATTATCCACCTCGGTATAGATTGTGTGCTTATAAGGTAGATGAGCCTCCCAACTCATTGGTGACCACAAATAATCACCAATATGAAATACTATCTGCTCTCTTTAACTATCAGAATGCTCTATATTTCCAATAGGTGGGAATTTCACAAGAAGAAAAGTCATATCTAGTTAGGTAGAACATCATGGAGTGGCCATAGAATTTGATAATACTATATTTATAGTATTTTATTGGTTAGGTGATCTTTTATACTATATTTCACACTTCATCTCGAGGTATGGTCTAATGATGGGTAATCTATACTATTAAAAATCCACCAATATTTGATGCATTGACTAGAATTTTGTTGAACCTGAATTCATCTAGTATAGTAAGCATACCAATGGGTCTATTTATTATTGTATGGGCCTCTATCGATAGTTCTGATATGAATTTTCCTCATCCTTGTATAACACCAATAGCACCTGCCACATGAAATGAAAATAGAGGCACGATGATCAAGTCACAGAATTCATCACTAAATGGAAGGGACACATGTATTCAATTGAAATGTCTCTTTCTTAAGAGAAGATACTTATGTTGTGCATGGAGAACATTAAAAATGACCTTCCCACTGCCCTTATTTTCCTGAACTGCCCTGGTGGATTTCTCTATTTCCCTAAAAAGGAACAACATCTAGAAGAATCATTGTAGATGACCAAAATCAATTCACACCCATTTAACCCTTGAAACCTCTACGACATGTCCTATTAATGATTATAAATATATATATGTCCATTAAGAGGATCATGATATTAAACACCCACTAGTCAATTATCTAGTTAAGAATCACAATTTTCTACCCCACTAGGAACAACCTCACTCAACACATCCGCCTCTTCGAGTGAATGTGGTTCCATCTGTCATTAGGGACATGATCCTTAGAATCATCCTCCAGAAATGAATAATAAAACCTATAAATTCATGGATACATAGGTCCCATGTAACCATATTTGTGCCCTAGAAAACTGAATCCTGTTGTTTTCCTAATGTAGGAGACTAATGGGGGATAAACCCATTTTCCGAACATATAAATTATCATCTCACAAAATCTTTGGGCACCCCATCAATGAATCAATGTTCATCAAAGACTGAATACATGACCAAATAGACCCTTTTTTGGTCAAATTGGTTGATGTATCAGTATAGGTGACACATTTCACTACAGATTCCAATAGCGACAGTGATTTCTATTGTGAATGGAGAAAATCTCTAGACCATGGTGAGTGGATATAAAATGACTATTTAGATCATAATGATGTTATTAATTAAGCCTACACCTATTGATCAATTTATTAGGTGTGCCCCTACCGTTGAATATTTTAGTTGATTTTCTGGCGTAGCCACAAACACATCACAATCATACACATCTAGGAAGGACCCACCATCACCTATTTGGTTCCAATAAAAAATTAATTCAGTGAATATCTCTCAACCAATAAGAAAAATTATTCTTTAATAGCAAGGGCCTTGTGATTAAAACAACATAATTTGTTGCACCCCCATCTAATGTGCTAACCAATTTATGTAAAAATATTCCCTTAGAAATGTTTTATGATGTGTTGAAGTACCTTCTTAGCATACCCATAATGATCTCAATCCCATATGTGATTTTATTATTATTGTAAATTCTTGACTCCATTATTGATTCACTGAGGAGACATGTTCAGTTTCAGAACTAGGTAACTAATTCTGAGGCCTACAATTAATAAGAGCCTATGTGAGTGGAATTTCAGGACATCATGTTATTTTATAGAGAAGACGAGGGTGTCAATATTTAGGGGACCATATGTTCAATGTATATCATAGGTGTTTTAAAAAATATAGAAATATTCTACTAACAAGTGGACACTAGCTTCAAGATCAACCTCCTCCTAATGTAGAAAATATATATGATGGGGCTTATGGAAGAATATATTTACCCAAAAAACCACATAATTTAGGGTTATAACATGATTGAGAAGAATAATCATGAAATAATTTGTCTAAAGACTCAAGTCATTGGTCTAATTTAAATTACTATACATATAGTAGTCTCACACGATATATCATATAACTAGTTATTGAGAAGGCCACGTATTCACTTTAATGTAGAGGTCCCCTCTATACCTATATTTCCTTATGTAATCCATTGATAGTCAAGTAGGGGTACTCCATGGTGATGCATCGCTCATTTTATCCATTGAGGCATGCAACATGGGCGGTGCTTGCATAAAAAGGTAATGGAAGAAGGTCCAAACCAACATGCTTGGGAACATCAATGTCTATAATGATCTAATAGAAACTACTTCAAACCCATGTTTAGACATCAAATAAACATTCAGTCCTCCAATTAATCATTTATATTGAACAATTATAGACATGGGTCATTTCTATTCATTTCCAATAAAAAGGATAGATAAAATCTTGCATGTCACTCTTAAATAGGACTTCCCTAGATGATACCAGAACACCCTACTCTAATGAAGTACTAAGAATTTCTCCTGATAAATACTAATCCAAATCATTCCATCATGTTTCACAATGTAGTTTTGACATGATAAATTTTGACCCCTCGCTATTAAAGTGATATCATGAGTGGACCTCAAATCCATAAATTAAATAAATTTAGTTCAATTTTCTTTAGTATAGTATCCACAGAACGTGTACCCCTTGTCAAAGATTCCATATCCAGAAGTGAAGAAAAAAGTCCTCCATATGGTTCATCTATCATTGAATATTCTCCCCCTCCCTTTGATCCCCCATTATCTGATGATGAAAATGATTTAAAAGATTCCCTTCTTGATTGAGGTGAGGGTTTATCCACCACTTTTAAAAACATAAACTATGTGGAACATCGTAATAAAAAAGATCTGAGGCCAAAACTGACTAGAAAATACATGTACCTATAGGAAAAACATCAATATGTGTCCATAATAATATATAACTTTGATTTATTCAAATACAGTTGTTGTGAGATTACATGGCTAGGCCCTATGATTGTTGTGCATCACCCTTGCCTCCTAGTGGGTCACCACATGTTCAAATAGCATCCAAAAAAGATTATCTTCTATAGTGGTGCTATGGTTAAGGATTAGGTTGATAAGATTGTTAAATTCAACCTTTTTAGTGAGTTTTTATACCCCATTTGGCTAGGACTCGTTGTCCTATTTTAGAAGAAGAATTTCCAGATCCGAGTCTTCATTGACTTCTAGGAGATCGAATACCACTGATAGAAGGATGATTTAACACTTATAGTGATAGAGATGTTGATTGATGGTAAGAATGGGTTATATAACATTATATTCATGTATATATACTCAAGATATATTCAAATATAAAAAACCCATTTGGATGTAGAGTCTATCACCTTCAAGGTACCCCAGGGAACATATTTCGACATGATGATTCGTTTTGACTTCATGAATTTTGGAGCCAACTAACAGTGGGACATAAACAATATCATTAAGAAAACTCATGTAAAATTGGGTGAGTGTAATATGGAATAGAAAGTGGTAAAATCATTCCAATTCCAGGACTAACTCATGGATCTTGAGAATGTGATCAGTTACCTCTTCTCTGGATACATGAAGATGAACCCCATGAAGAGCATATTTGTATTACCTTTGGATGTTTTTTCATATTTTTCAACAGATATATATGCATTAGAATGAACTGATAAAAAGTAAATAATATTAATCAAAGGCCTACTCGAAGAAATAATTTAGATTTCCAATGAATCTATGGCCACAAATCCTACATGAATTGATTTATTGCAAATATTGGAGGAATGTGTAACATTTTCTGAGGATCATTGAAAAGGGTTTCACATAACAGTGGGATGAGGACTACTAGATTTTATTTTTGGGTGTTCATTTGTAAATAATTAAATGAAAATATAAAATTCATCCCATCAAATGGTATCCATTGGTCCATTATGTTACCACTCCAGAATGGTCACTCAACAGCTTTTTGTCCTATAAAAAGATGTGTTCAAGAAAAAAACTATATTATCGTCTTTACATGCTCCTAGACATGAATAATACATATTCCCCAATCGATAAGATTTCAGTCACATAGTTCATTATATTAATGAAGTTGTGACATTAAATGTACCATAATGTGATAGATATGTTATCTTGAGTAGACATGTTAATCTTTATATTAAATCTCCCCAGGTTGATGGAACAATTCGTTCACTAGGCCATAATCCTCCATCTATTCGATATCAGGTCGGTCCGTCATATGGAAATTAATGACCATTAAATTAATTAAATCAATTATTTATATGCATACCATAAATAATGACACTTGGATTTTGATTTTCTAGAAGAATCAATTCTCTCAAAGGACCCAGATCTACCAAGTTGGCTAGTTCATTTGGATGGTGCCTCTTGAAGTCTGATGAATAAGAGGATCAATGAACCCATGATCAAAAAGAGATTAATTGGGGATCATATTCAACACTAAAAACACATTCCATCTTGTCATACTAATTATTTATCATAATGATTTAGTCAAAATGAGGCAAAATATCATGCTATGATTACTGATCTTGAGTTGGCTTTCAAAATTGATGACCACTATTAAACATGAATGAAGAATCTGATTTGTTCATGAAATAGATTAATGGTGACTAATTTGTTTTAATTAATGAGTTTGGGACCCAAATGGATCATAAAAATATGTTGATGTCCCCATTCCCTTACTTTTCTATGGTGATTCATGTTCCTTGATTAGAGACTTGTTGATTCGATGCATTGGATGTCTTGGAAATATAATTTACAGAACCCGACTATGATAACACAGTCATTAATGTGTTAAAAGTGATGGTAATCTCCCATCCTATCTTATATGATTGAAAAATAGGTATATCATTTGGATCCTTTTACTTCCATTCCATGGCCCTCAAATTCGTCCCATAGACAAGGAAGAACTCGATTAGATGACTCCCTTTGTCTAGTATCTCCATCATTGAATTCTCTCTCTTGGAAGACTCATGCATGAGTGAATCCACTGGTGCGTAGTGAAATTTAACCTCCACAGTGGAGTTAACATTGAACAACCCATCTATTGATGTGTGTTTAAATGAATTCTCATTTTTTTCATCCAAGAAGATGAGACACCACATGTCATACAATAGGTCCATCCCAGATATTGTAGTAGACATAATGAATGATTGATGCACTCCCACCAAATTCAGTTGTTGGGATAAATTTGGAGCATCAGGGATTAATACTACATTGTTCTATTGAATAGGTTTAATTCCCTACGATATTATGGTATGTATCCTTTTAAATAAATTTAATCTCTTTGATATCTTACAATGCACACAACACCCATCTTAAAAAAACAATGAAATGTTATTATGTGATTATAATAATATTGATATTAAACTAGTAGGAATTAATTGTGTTGAAAACATTATGAAATATATAATCTTTCAACTCATTTTTAATGAAATAATTAAGGGTTTTTGAATAACAGAGTAATATTTATTAAACTCATAATACTCGGCAAAATAAAATTATCATTAAAAAAGTTTATCCCTATTTATTGAGTATATATTATAATAAATTAATAGAAAATATATAAAATTATATTATAATATTAATATCATTTTTTAAATCATAATATTAAAATTACATTAGGTTGAATTTTTGGTATTTTTTGATCAAATTGATTTTCTAATGGATAATGAAAATTGTATATTTTTTTGTAAGACTATCATTTTCGTCAATTTAAAAAGTAACTGTATGATTTAAATTTTATCTAAAACTGCCCTAATTAATATTTATATTTTTATTATAAAATTAATAAAATTATTATAATCATTTTAAATTATTTTGGAAGAAGTGCATTTTTTTGGCTTCAAAATGGATTTTCCATGAAAAAAATTGTCATTGTGTTTTACAACATTAATTTTAGATTACAATATTCAACATATGTGTTTTTAATATTAAAGAAGGTATGAAATATCTATATTTATTATTTATAAATTTATTAAATAGGTCCCTTTTGGAAAATATGAATAGTTACATTGGTAATATTCGTTACCACAATATATGGAAAATGTGGTGATATAGGTTAAAAATCAAATGATAAAGAATAAAAATGACCCTTAAACCTATCCCAATTTTATTGTATCAGTATATTTCGTCTATAAGTGTTACATATTAGGATACATGACCTTTTGGTTTCCATTAAGATTTTCTTATGATCCGTATAATATTTTATTTGTAGAAAAGTCAAAGATCTCACATTCATGATTTTAATAACTATATCATGTTTAATATATTTTTATCGAGAATATTTATTTAAAAGTATATGTTTTTTTATTTATAAGGGATTAATATTCATTTTTGTAATTTATTTTTATGTTTTAGTGAAAAAATAATTACACTAAATACTTTCACAACATCGATGAAGTAATTATTTACCTAATGGAAGAATAAAATTAATGATATTTAAAACATTAAAATAAATAAAATTTACATATCTAATAACATCCATGTATTTTATAGATGAAAGTTATAAATTTTTTATTTATAAATTTGTTTGTGGGTAACTTGTTTTAAATATTGAATTTGTGTCAATATAATGAATAGTGTCAAAATTGACAATAATGACATATTTGGATTATAATATTTTATTAAAATATTTAAATATAATAATTTTTTTAAAAAATCTGATAAATGATAATAATGGTATATAAGATCATACCATGTGAATTTATAGGAAATTTTAATTCATTTTTCTATAGAATAGTTTAATTAAATTTTAATATTTTGAAAAATTCCAAATGTGTCCCCCACATCAATTATAATTGTTACAAATTCCTTCATTTATTTACACCACTTTGAACAATATTTATCATCTAATTCATATCCATTCATTTTATAAAATTCCCTACACATTTATGGGTTCTATTCTCTTCAAAACACAACCTTAAGTAACTAATAAACATATCTAAAAATATTCCCTGAAAAAAAGATAATCATTTTTTCCAAATCATTCAATTTATCTCTTCTTATAATTTCACTTAATTTTTTGTTTCCATCATAAAATAATAACAAAAGTGTCACCCATGTACTGTGATGTTATTTATATTATGAGAAAAAATATATTACACTCATTATTTATCCTATGAAAAATGAGAGTATTGTTTGTTCATACCTATGGCTTCCCATCTCCACATAGTGGTGTAAATAATTTTTCATCACCACATTAAATTTATGGTTATAATTATAGTAATAATTGATATATGTGGAACTTATGACATGATATTTATTCTTGGAAATTAATATATCATCACACCCTTACCATACCACCCAAAAATGGAATGTTACTATCACTCATGTGCACATAAAACATACCATCTCCATAAAGCGATGTGATTCATTTTATATGTAAAATATTCAATAATAGTTCTAAAAAAGAATTTAATGATCCATTAATATCAACATACAACAAATATAATTTGGGTTATGTCATATCAATATCCTATGTAAGAGAAAGATGACTTTCAAGACAAAACAACTATGAGAAAAGAAGACAATTAACACATGAAAGAGTGAAAATAATGAAATATTACAAATGTTTTGGTGGTAAGGTAATATTAATGGCTCATATAATATGTCATAAATAAGAATAAGGTTATTTTATAAATTCATCACTTCTTTAGTAAAATTATAAATTAATTTTGAACACATTTGATGTAATTCTAAATTGAGGTGAGTAATTTGCACCTCACTTTTACCTCTATGAGACATATTCAATATACAACAGTTATATATTTTGTGTGGTGTATGTTGTATCATACTGAACCAAACCATTAGTTCTTATCCAAATTATACGTGACCACATGCCCCCCACCAATACACAAGTGGATGTCGACAAAAAATGACGGTCGAATCTGACAGTGGGAAGACTATACCTTTCATATCATGTCATCTGGCAGGAAAATAGTGAACAATAAAAATAACGAATAAATAATAAGAGTAAAATGAGGAAACAAAATTATGAAATATATAGGTTATAAATATGAACTCCTAATGTGGAATGATGTCCCACATAATGGAATGGAGATAATAAATAAAAGAAATGTGGAGTTATCTTGTGTTTGTCATGATCTTCTCTAACTCTCTTCTCCACCGGGTTGTCCATCCACCACTGGGCCCTTTCCCATTACCATTACTCTCATTGAATCTAAAAGATTATTGAAATTCCCATATATGTTGTGATTAAAACAGACATTAAGACACCTCCATTGCTTACATACCTTGTTTTATCATGTATACAAGTGTATTCCATAATAATAATCAACATGTAAGAAGAATATAAACATAAATATCAAAATTGATTATTTTTTCAATAATAAATATTCCTCAATCCTTTATCCAAACCTTCATTGCTGACATGATAGAAAAATAATAATGGAATCTCTCTAGTAGTATGGGTTGGTGCATGGATCTTGGAATCCATCTCAAAATGTACCAGCATATAGCAGTCCAAATCCATTTTTCAGATCAATCGGTATTGACCAAACTTTTCAGTGGGAGAATACATACTTTCTTTATCAACATAATGAAATCTTGTTTAAATGAAACATGGGTTCTCTCTAGGACTTGAGAATGGAAATATGTTTAGAATTTATCCATTGTGTATTCCACTCACATGTCAACTAAGCAAAGTGAATTATACTCACAAATAAATTAGGCATAAAATGCACAACTAAAAAATCAACTAGGCATTTAGAATCTAAATAATTTTACTCTAGTTACCTTGGTGAATTCTCAACATGGATCCATGGTATCATCATATCTATGACCATAAGTTGGCATACGACATGAATAAAAACTAGGAATCAAGTACAACAATCTTGAATCAACTAGATGTCAAGCATCCCAAAACATTACCATTGAGTATATCCTCAACATAAAATTCCATAATATCTCTACCCAATGATTGAGTCCATAATCAGAAAACAAAAAACTTCAATCATACTCCCCCTATGATGGGATAAACATGTAATGACCTACAACTATTCTATACAACCACTGCCACAAAATAGGGCAAGGGAAGCACTGCCCTTTATCATCGCTAAATAAAAAAAGATGATAAAGGGGTATGCCTTTATTAGTGCTAATTAAAAACCCTGATAAATCTACCATTTATCAGGGCTAAAATAAGCACTGATAATGGTATACCCTTTATCAGCGTGTTTTTTAGCGCTGATAAAAGGTAAACTTTATTAGCACTTATTTGAGCGCCGATAAATGTTTTTATTCATAATTTATATAAAATTATAATACTTATAATAAAAAATAATTTTTTTGTATAGATTAATAATTATATACCAATATTTATTAAAATATACTATTTATTGCTGTAATTATTAATAAATAGGTCTATATTTATCTTATATTCCATTTTAAATAAATATACAAAAGTATAAATAAATTATCAAATAAAAACTCTGGAACCTTTATCAGCGCTAATTGAAAGTGATGATAAAGGTATGTTTTATTAGCACATTTATTGTAGCGCGGATAAATCATACCATTATCAGCACTTTCAACGAGCACTGATAAAGGTTCCAACATTTTTTATTTAATAACACTAATCGGCCCTCCCCTCTCACACATGGTGAAGCTTTTGTGGAAGTTGAACTAGGACCCTCGTCTATCGTGACCTATCATCCTCCTCCTCCACCTCCTCCTTTTCCTCCTCCTCCTCCTCATCCTTCTCATCCTCCTCATCCTCCTCCTCCTCCATCGCCTCCACTGGGTCTTCCTCTGCCGCTGCGACTTCCGCTGCCTCCGTCGCCACTGCCTCCACCACCGCTGGTCAGTGTATGAGTATTTTCCTTCTCTGGGGTTATTATATTCCTTTAGAGAAGCCTTCCTTTAGGTTATATCCTTGTGTAATATTGGTGACCCTACCTAATGTGAGTGTTCTTGGATGAATCACATGCCATTGATAGAGATAACTGGCGGGATTCTTAGCAATGGATTTGAATATGAGCTTTTACCATATGTTTTACTAAATATTGAAAATGTATCCCTTCAAACCAAAATGGATTATGTTTCTTCCTTTTAGTAGCTGTTGAGTTATGTCATCATCATTCTTTAGGTTGGAGGGGAGCATAAATGTGGTATTAACTCAATGATTCAGTTTGGATATACTAGTTATCATTCAAGTCATATGTGAGAATATAAATCCAATCCTATGTTTTTGATGGGATATGCTAACATTCCTCTTGAAGGGGTGTGGGGATATAGACCTGTTATCATATAGAAATTGGTATATGATGTTGCCTTGCTCATTATTTTGGAAGAATGATTATGGTATTACCCATATTTGATATTTGAGATATTTCGTTTACCAATTTCTACTAATAATTCCAATATATTTTGAAAAATTCTTAAGACATGGGTGGGGATATAGGTTTTTTTAATTTCCTCCAAGTGTTATTGATGGGATTATATAATTGCAATAGGATTATGAGCTTGATTGTTTGTTGGATTTGGGACATATACCTAATCTTTCCCCTCATCCACTTCCATAAGAAACTGGTGGAATTGATTCATGGGTGTGGAAATATGTTTGTTCCCCCTCATTTTTTTCAAGATGTATGGTTATGCTAATTCAGTTTTAATAGGGATATGATCCTACTCAGTAGATACCAAGTTTTGTGATGGAAAAAATATTATGGGGAAGTTGGGATATGAACCTTTTCTCTATGATCAAGTAGACCCTAATTCCTAGAGAGACCTCATAGCTTCTTGGATCTAAGAGATTAGGGAAGGGTTCTGCATTGTAGTTCCCTCAACAGGCTTTTAAAGGTTAGTGGTCACGTGATGTTGGAGATAACGTCAATTGTTAGGAGTAGTTCTGGGTGACCCCTAAATTGAGTTTAGGTCATGGATTACTTCTTGATCCACCTTCCTCTGATATGGATTATAATTATTATCATTCTCTAGGGTTATAATTTTGAATTAATTGATGGTGTTGGATAGTGACACTTTCTTTACTATAGTTTCTCTATAATGGTGTGGGATTTGAAGCTTCAACATGTGAAGACCCTCATATGAAACTTCAAGAGTAGGGATGGTACTGTGTAAGTGGTACCCCCTTACCATCATGCCATCCACCTAGTTTTGAGGTCCTTGAATATGTGATGTATTCCTTTGGATTATGGGGGTCATAGATTTGGAAGAAATTGATTCATAGGATCATCTAGTGGATGAATAGACCTTCACTTTCGATTGAATGGAGCTCATAAGGGGTACCTATATAAACAAACTACCAAAAAAATAATACTGATTAGTGAATTCTTACAAATAAGTATATTTGATTAATCATTTTAACAAGAAAAGGATTCATGTTATATTAAAAAAAGTTCTTACATGGAAAATATGAAACAAAATAGTCTGACTTCCTAGGAACACCATTATATTCTCATTCAAGAATCCAGATTGGGTTCACTATTTTTTCGTATGTGACATGAAAATAAAATGTCTTGACATGTGGGGAACCTAATTTATTTATATATTGAATAATTTCATGTCAATTTAAACATTTTTTATTCAAATCAAAACAACATAGCCTGATTCTTGGTTCTGAGGGGGACTAAATATGGTAGCACAATATTTGTGTCAGGTTATGATTCTTTTTCAGACAATTTTTAATTGTTTTATTCATATATATAGAAACACCTAATGTCTCACACATTTGTAAGTTATTCAAGAAAAGGATGTGGATGATCTCATGAGGAAGATGGATTCATGAGGATGGGTATGAAATATGAAGACAGGTTTAGAACTCAATATGGAATATTACATATCCTATCCAAACAGGATTCAAATTAAACATAGTTAAAGGGAAATAGTCTAAGGTTGTTTGAAACGATTATACCATGAAGTTTAAAGTCACGCGATTATGATGTATGTGTCATGAAAAGTGTGATAACAGAGGATTGATCAGGGCTTACACATTTAGAATATATTTTCTATAATAAACTTGGGGATTATACCTATTAAGGTGGACCTATTGGTTAGAGCTTACCCATTGTATGGCCATCATTAATATTTTAAAAAGACTGTTGAACTCATTCTATCGAAGGTTGGTTCTATAATTTCTTGTTATCTTAAGGTGTGTTTAACCATAGCGTGGGTTGATTTCGATTTTAGTGGGTTCATGGGGATTATGGGATGTGGTAAATGGTGTACTTGGTTTTATATTATTTTATTCTCATGGGTTTCTCCGGTTTTATGTTTTCTTTTTAGTTTGAAATTTCATTTGTTGTGTGCCTCTCATCTGCCACGAACGCACCTCTGTCGTGTGCTTAACTACACCTTCACAGTGAGTTTTTTCTTATTACTCATTGGTTTTTTCTTGTTCGCACGTTATTACTATTTGATGTTTATGCTTATAATGTGAAATGTACTGGCTAAACACCGTGCTGAAAATCTTGGTCGTTGGTGGTCCTTGTTTGCGCACTAAATGAATTACATGTTGGACAGTTCTTGTTGAACATTTGAAAATAAAAACAGGTAATTTACGTAAACATGACTTATTAATGAATGCCCCCGGATGAAAAAACTTTTGTTATAACCCCTGAATTAACAAAAAAATTGAATAAGGTATGCTTTGTAAAATCTAAAATTGGGATTTTTTGGTTTGTATGGTGTTACGATTGTGAGAAAGATTGTGTTTTTGTATGGTGTTGCTGTTGTTGGCATGACTGATAAGCCATTTGTTTTCCATGTTGTTGTTCTTCAACCATTGAATATTAATCCAATATTTACCCATTTCAATGGCACCCCCACTTTGTTACTAGTGCAATTCCACTGAATCCAAGAAAAACACATCTAGATGACTCTATGAGACACTTTAAGGAATGAAGATGATGTTTTTTTGATTCTATATATTTTTAAAATACATGTTAGATAGTCTTGTTAAATGTAACATGCTTCACCATACATGGATCTCCAAGTCATATACTTCAGCATGAAACCATGTATATGCCATGAAATAATGGTAGAACCATATTATTTGTGTTTTACATCACTCGCACCATGTATAGATACCATAAAAACGTGATGTGTATAGACTATACACCCCTAGTGTTCATGTAAGGACTACACACTGTGTATTACAAAAAATTTTGATGCATAGATGGTGAGGTGACTCAATATCTATCTAATGTACAAGCCTTTAGCTCAAGTTGTTCTATATTTCATGTATTTTCAAAGGAATCATTCAGTCATTGTAAGACTAACGAGGAATTAAATTGATATATTTCAGATTAAATTAGGTATCTTATACATACATGATGTTCACCCTACTGGACAAGATGTATATGGATTTCACATGCATTTAGAAATGGTAGTATACAACCAACCTTTATTGAGAACCCTACACATTGTGTATCCATTGATGAAATTGTGTGTTATGTTATTTTCATTATTATTATTTATTTTTCACATAGATGAAATAATTTCATGTATGAGTAGCCCATTATAAATATCTCCTCTTGTAGATCAAAATAAAATGATTCCCACATTCATTGGAAATTGCAAATGATGTGGTTTGGATATTTTAATTATCTTCACTCTGCTTTAGAGTTGACAAGTGACAAGTGAGATGTTTCGAGAAAATATAGAGTATGGTTCTCCCCCATGATTCAGTGAAGAGTCATCCATGTATAGGTTTAGGTACTCCAAGGAGATATACAAAAGACAGGGCACAGTTCCCCGTATATAGATAGAGTTCAAGTACATTCACATTTATTGGGGTAGGTTCTTTTATTTCATTGTAGATTCCTTTATACAATGTTTTTTTATAAAACACCAACAATGCTACTTGATTTATTAAAACATAATATTTAGAAAGTATGAGATCAAACCCATAAATAAGATGAATATGAATAAATAATGGATGAATTCCAATCGGTTAACAAAAGAGTATGAATATGGCATGAAAGAACTTATCACGTTTGTAAAAGATCATGCATGTGACCCTTCTCAAATCCATTATCCGTGTATGTGATGATTTTATTCAAGAAAAATTAGTCCAGAGGTGTTGGAAGAACACCTGATCTGTCACGGAATATATCAAAGATATACATGTTGGAATAAACACATGGAAAAAATGAATGTAGGTGGTGGCTCAGATAACACAGCATTTTATGGATCATCTGATATGATTAAATGTGTGAATAAGTAAGATGATCATATGGAGGGTGTGATTAAAGATGTGAATGATGATGAAGATTGTACTGAGGAAATGAAAAGGACAGTTGAAGATGAACTTTTTGATTTCCCAAAATTGTTTGAGATGTTAAAGAGTTGTGAAAAAACAACATTGTATGCTGGTTGCACTAAGTATACATCATTGTCAGCCATACTGAAGTTATATAATTTGAAAGAAGGAAATGGGTGGAGTGATGCCAGTTTTATGAAACTACTTGCTCTCTTGAATGACATTCTACCAAAAGATAATGAACTCCCAAGCTGAACATCTGATGCCAAACGAATTCTACAATCGATGGGAATGATCTCTGAAAGAATACACGCCTACACAAATATCTGTATATTGCTTCACAAGGACCACAAATCACTTAATGAATTATCAAATTGTGGTGTTTATCGATACACAAAAGATGATTCTACTCCTATGAAGGTTGTATGGTACTTTCCATTCATTCCATGGTTTAGGTGCCTAATTGAAAGTGAGGGGACTGCAGGACAATTTACATGGCATACAGATACAATAATTAAAGATGGTAAAATACGTCACTTGGTGGACTCTCTTCAGTAGAAGAAAATTGATCATGAGTATCCTGAATTTGTAAACGAGCCGAGAAACCATCTTTTGGTGTAATCAACATATGATGTGAAACCTTTTGGTTTTCAAAGCAGAAGTCACAATACATGGCCAGTTATGTTGGTAAATTATAACTTACCATCCTGGTTATGTATGAAATGAAAATACATAATGTTATCTATGATAATATTAGAACCAAAAAATCGGTTAATGATATTGATTTTTATTTCGCCCCATTGATTGAGGATTTGAAAATATTGTGGGATTCAGGTGTTACGATGTATAATGCTTACAAAAATTAAGATTTCACGTTGAAATCCATGTTGTACGGGACGATAAATGACTTTTATGCTTATGGAAATTTGATAGGATATACCATTAAAAGAACTCAAGGGTGTCTTGTTTGTGGACAAGGTAAACGGTCAATTATGTTGAAACATTCATCGAAAATCGTGTTTCTAGGACATCGTAGATTTCTACCCCAACAGCATACTTGTCGATCTTGGATGACATCATTCGAAGAAAGTTCAAAAGAACATACAACACCGTATCCACTAACAGTTGATCAATTGATTGAGAGATTAAATGATTTGGACAATACTTTGGGTAAACCGTTTTCGAAAAACATTACGAAAACTGGTTGGAAAAAATATCAGTTTTTTTAATTACCATAGTGTAATTTTCGGTAAGTTAGAAATTTTCTTGATGTTATGATTGTTGAATAAAATGTATGTTATAATGTCATTGACACATTTCTAAATGCACCCAACGAAACAAAGGATTTAATTAAGGCAAGATTGGACATGGTTGAGATGGGAATACAAAAATAGTTGGCACCATTGAATGGTGAAAATTGAACATTTCTTCCTCATACTCCTTACACTCTTTCCATGTAGGAGAGATATCAGTTTTGAAACTTCTTGAATGAAGTAAGGGTTGCCGAGGTGAATTCAGCAAATTTCATGAACATTGTGTCAGTGAGAAATTTAAAATTATAGGGTTTGAAATCACATGACTGCCAAGTTTTCATGCAAGATCTAATTCTTATACCTTTACGTTGAATTTTTCCCAGGAATGCCTGCCATAAATTAATGAAGTTTGGTAACTTCTTCAAAGCTATATGCAGCAATGTAATAAACCGGGTGAAATTTCCAACTATGGAAAGTGAAATTTTCCTCATATTATGTGAATTGGAAATGATATTCCCACTGACATTTTTCGATATGATGGTTCATTTGATTGTTCATTTGGTGAGAGAGATTCAACTATGTGGTCCAATAAATTATAGATGGATGTACCCCATTTAATGATATATGATGATTTTGAAAGGGTATGTCAAAAATCGAAGTCGTTCATAGGGTTGTATTATGGAGCAATATATTGTTAAGGAAGATGTTGAATTTTGTAGCGAATACATGTCTGGTGTGGAAGTCTTTGGACTACCGAAATCTCGTCACACTGAGCGGCTTGAGGGTGAAGAAATTTCTAGAAGAGAGGTTGTCACAATCAATATTATAGATCGGGAGCAGGGTCACCTTTACGTTTTTAATAACAGTTTCGACATTGACCCATATGTTCAAACCCACAATGAAATTATTAGGCATCTGAATCCCTCTGGGGATGAATATTGTATATCAGATACACATAATCGACAGTTTATATGATGGTTTCGGGACCATATTTTTAAGTAGTTAGATGAAAATCCAGACTCAATTTCTAAATGGATTCGATGTCTAGCCAGAGGAGCAAGTGTGTTTGTATTATCTTAAAGTTATTATGCAGTTGATGGTTATACATTCTATACTAATGAACATGATGAAGATAGTACCATGCAGAATACTGGGTTTACACTTGTGGCTGAGGCGACGCATGTTTCTGGTGTTAAGGATAGAATTCCAATTTGTGTGAATATGTCATACTTTGGCATCACCAAACAAATATGGGCGTTGGATTATACAAAATTCAAAGTTCCTATTTTTCAATTCAAGTGGGTTGATAATAGGATTGATGTTAAAATAGAAGAATTAGGATTCATGAAAGTTGATTTTAGTTAAGAAGGGGATAAAGACGAACCATTTATAATGGCATCACAGGCAGTACATGCATTTTATGTTCCAGACCCTGCAAACTGAAATTGGTCAATTGTTCTGTTATTGACCAAAATAATTGAAGGGTCAGATGAATGTTCAATGTAGGATAACCTTTTTTAGGGACTTCACAATCATTTTTACAGTAGTCCAAATGTAGATGGCATTTTGTATGTCAGAGGAGACCACAATGAAGGGATTTACATAGTCGATAGAGGCGTTAAATCTATTCATCCTTTAAAGAAAAAATAGAGTACAATAATAAGGTTATTTGTTTATTGTAATAAACATTGTGTTATGTTATGTTATTTTTTGTCCGCTGATGCTTTAATGTAATCTAGATTAAATGTTATACCACTTCTGCAGATAATGACCCCTTCACCTACTAATGCGCCCAATCTCGAGGCACAAAAGGTCACTCAACCAGCTGCTGGTGGTCCCAGTGCAGAGTAACAACAGGTTTCTCAACCAGCTGTTGGTGGTCCACGTGTAGAGAAACAACAGGTTTCTCAACATATTGTTGCCGGTCCAAATGCTGAGGTACATCAAGTTTCTCATCCTGTTTCTACTAGTCCCAATGTTGATGATAGAACTCTGTAGGAACATATTGATGATAATTTTGAATAAATCATCAGAAATGTAAACCTGAAAGCGCAAAAAAACAATAGCGATGTAGTTTGACTGTGTTAGCAAAAATCCTTAAGGAAAAAGAAAAAGGCATTAAATTTTAGGATGGATAGACTAAACGAGGCCAACATGTTTACCCCAATAAATCCATCATTAGTAGCTACATTGGAATCATCACTCGGTAATGTGTGTCGATTGATGTACAGTCGTGGTATCATGTTGTAACTTGGCTAAAGAAACTAATGTGGGAAGAGATTAAGGTAACATTATGATATCATTTTTTTAATTTATTAAAATTATATATCAAACATATACTTATTCTTCATAATCCATTGCAGAGTGCATTTATAGTAGATGCGTCACACAAGGAATATGTATTAAGAGTTGGAGGAAGGATTCATAGAGGTTTTCTCCAAAATTTAATGAAATATAAACTTAAAGATGCATAAGGGAAAATCAAGTTGCACCCACCTTCTCTTTATGCACACATGATATCCCAAGGGGCGTGGGATGCGTTTAGAAACTGTCAAGGGGAGCAGACTTTCCAGAAACATTATGCGGGGTAATACGTTTTTTGACGTTGTTTGTATTCAACACTTTGATTGAGTGTTTTTTATTTATGAAAAATCAACTGAGTGATGAAAATAAAAAACACACAACAGTACCTGTGTACCCTTACCGTAATGCAAATATGGGGTACGCTTCACTTGAGAAAAAAATTGGTACGTCTTTTAAATCTACCGTACTACTTGTATGTGACATAAATCAACACAGTAACCTTGTTTCTCTGTTTATATACAGATCAATGAATTGAAATCGAATGCCATATCCATCCCACACCATATACTATGTAAGGGGGCTCGTGTAAATAAAGAGGGGATACTGATAGATGAAAACACACACAACGTGTGAGAAACATGTGTATGTATGACATAATATATATTTTATTTTATTTTAATCGCTATTACATTACAATGACTACTTATTTTTTTATATATTCTATCTGAAATAGTCATAAGAATAAACAACAATTGCACCAGATGCAGACATACTTTCACCAGCCTTGAAGTAGCCAGATTAGTATGGCCGTGTCAGAGGTCCGGGTTTCAGGATAACACCCCAAATATATTATCACAAACAAAAACAAGTGGAGGATCAAAATGAAAAATGGAAAATATGCAAGAAAATTTAGCTATTTAATAATAAAAATTAAAATACCAGAGAGAGATGACAGTCGCATTGATGGGGGAGTGGAAAAGAGAAGAAATAACACAATAAGAACATGTGCGTGGAGATCCCGCCCCACCCCCCACCAGCATTGAGGAGATCCATTCCCCTAAAAAATCTGACTTAGCTGAAGTAATCAGTGTTTTAATAATTATTTCTATGAAATTTGATTCACATAGACACTGATACCTTTCCTGTAAAAATATTCTACAGGGTGAAAATGACTGTGATTTATATCTATCAACTCCCATCTATAGCCTTGTAGCGAGGGCTACGGTGTTCAATACGCTGAATGACATGCTACACAGCAGACAACTTTCCATAAAATTTTATCAGAGTGTAGATTAACATAGATAATGAACTGAGTGATGGGTTACCTATTCCAAATGATGATGATGACATTCATACGGTTGAAAAATCAATTGGAACATTCATCGCATGGTCGACAATTCTTGTATAAAAACATGTTGACAAGGAGGTATCCATTTCCAAATTATTTTTCAATATGGAACTTTAACATTTAATGAAAAAATGTCTGAACGGATGAATGTTATTACGTAACGAAAAAGAGAAGGGGGTAAAATGAAATATCAGCTCAAAACTATCTCAAGGATCAACCAACTGATTGAAACGGTCTACTGAGAGCACCTTCACCCCACCCGTTCTATATCCACAGTTAATATCATTGTAGGCTCATGTGGACACAAAGTTGATAAAAGAAAATACTCACATAGTAGATTTTGAAAAAATATATGTACGGAAAGGAAAAATCAGATTTCATTAGTGCTGAAAATGTAATTGAAATCCTCACATAAGAATGGCTAGGCGCCTTAGTTATAAATGTATACATGCAGTATGTTTTCATGATTTGATTTTACAAAAGCTGGCATACACTGATAATTATGACTAAATACATTTTAAATTTTTCATAGGCATATATATGAAAAACAATTAAAGTGATTTCTCAATGAACAAAAATTTGGACTTGTTACTCCTCGCACCACCTCTTCAAGGGACAAAATAGATTATGATAAAGAGGCTGCAATAATTTCATCCCAACTCATATAGTTTGAAAACAATATAATGGATGACATATTCTTTTTAATACCAACGATGCAGGGGTAAAACTCTACAATTTAATAATATAAACTATATTTTCATTTCTTTCTTTACATATTCCTTTTTTTAGGCAGTATTGGATGCTGATTACAGTCAATTTGGATACTCCAATGATTTATTTTCTAGATTCAATGCATGGATATCCAACAAACCGATCATGCATGATGGAGTTTGTTAATTTGTAATAGACTAGATCCAACATTTTAAAACTAAACATCTAGTTATATAATTTATTTTATCTTTAAATGAGGATTATTTTATGATAGGATGGTTCATCAATATCGTCTACTGCATGGATTGAATCCATGGCCTAAGGATAAGAACACCGGCAAGATATACAACGAAAAAAGTATCTTGGTATATATAATAACATTGAACTATCCAAACACATATCAAAACAAATTACTTTTTGTTGTTGATGTTTCTTCAGTGTCCAAAACAAACAAACAGAAAGTATTGTGGTTATTATGTTTGTAAATTTATGAAAGAGATTGTATTTCATCAACAAACTTGCATCCCTGACGAGGTATTTTCGAAAATAATTATGATTTCATTTAAAATATTTATTAATCCTTTTTTATTTATATAATTTCAGTAAAACCATGACTATCGCAAAAACTAATATTTAGAAGATGATATAAATGTGTTTAGAAGCGAATGGGAAACTTACCTGATGGAAGATTTTACACAAATAGGATGAAGGTGAATTTCTACTGATGTTATCCATATATGATCATTGATATCTCCCTTGTTTAGACTTATTGTGAATATATGATCACCCATTATTATTTTTTATATCTTTAGGATATGAAAAGTAGTTTTAGATATGAATTGCCTTTCTAGTAAATCTAACTCATTGGACTACACTGGTCGATAGTGTGTAATTCGACCGATTCATAGTCATTATGTCCCCTAACAAGCATCTTAAAAGCTTGAGGGGAAGCGATGTCTTGTATTTTCTATTTTCTATTTTTAGTTTCCCTTATTTGTGGGTGGGGTGTCCCAGAGGGATGGGGTGTCCAGGAGTGGGGTGTGTCTAGGAGGGGGTGTGTCCATGAGGGAGGGGGTGTCCAGGTGTGAGGGAGTCAAAGAGGGGAGGGAGGGGGTGGGTTCCTGGGGGGTGTCCACGAGTGGGGTGTCTAGGAGGGGAGGGAGGGGGTGTCCATACAAAGATCCCTTCAATTACATTAAATACTGATAATATACAATGGGTATATCACTTATAGAGTAGCATGAAGTGGGTTTGTAGTGAGGCATCAAAAGTTCCAACCAACCAAACCAATTCCAAGTCCATGTAAAGTCCCAAGAATTATATTCAAGTTCAATTTGGGGATAAATATATCTTATTTAATGTCATAAAAACCCAACATATGCATCATCTACCTTTATCAAATTAGATTTATATGAAATTTCGTTCATATTCCTCCAATATATTATTTGTTCATTGTTTTTCCGTGATTTTTTGAACTGCCTCTCTTCAAAATATATATGATTTGATAATTAATATTATTGAATGATGGTTTATGATTAATATTTATTCCATTATAAAATAGATGATGAAAATATAGTTGGATAAAGAAGGTTATGAATATCTATATACTTAAGAATTAGGAGGGAGGGGGTGTCCAGGTTGGAGGGGGGTTTCCAGGTGGGAGGGTGGGTGGGGGTGTCTAGAAGTGGAGGAGGGGATCTCCAGGAGGGGAGGGTTCAATATAGGGGGAGGGGTTGTCTAGGGAAAGGGAGGGGATACAAGGTGAGGGAGGGAGGGTTGTCCAGGAGGAGGGAGGGGATTGTCGGTGGAGTGGTGGGAGGGAGGGGACAACAAGGGGAGGGAGGGGGCCATCTAGGGGTAGTGAGGGGGAAATCTAGGGAGGTTGTCTCGGGGAGGGAGGGTGGGGGTTGTCCGTGAAGGAGGGGGTATCCAGGAGAGAAAGGGGTTGTCTAAATGGTGGGAAGGGTGCTGTCCAGGGATAGGGAGGGCTGCAAGGAGAGGTAGGCGGAGCCGTCCAGGGGAGGGAGGGGTGTTGTTCAAGGAAATATGGACATATAACGGTTGTAAGAAGTAAAAATTGACATTTTATTAATTTATTCTTTCATATTTATGTTTAATTTATTTTGTTATTGTATTAATAACATAACATTTGTTTTCTTATATAGGTGCAATCTTTTTCCTGAGTTCGAATTCTTTTTTCGGCAACTAATACCATGAAAGATAAATTTTTAGAGCGGATCATGGATACAAAAAGGATGAAACATCAATGTTTTTAACTATTTTATGGATAATTGTAATTTTATCCAAATTAAACATTGTCTGAAATGTATATAGTAGTGTGTTGGTTTTTATTCATGATTTCAAGTATATATATATATCATTTTTGTTCTTCTCTGATTTATGTGTGGGTGTTGTTTCTAGTGTGTGCAGGTGCTGTCATATGTGTGCATGTGTTGTGCAGGTGATGTGTAGGTGTTGTGCAGGTTCTGTGCAGCTTCTGGGTTTGCACAGGCAATTTGGCCTTTGTCAGTTCTAATTAAGCACTGATAAATGGATAATATATCTGCGCCCAAAATAGTGCTGATAAAAGTAGTATTAATCAACGCTCAAAATAGCGCTGATAATGGTAGTATTTATCAGTGCTATTTTGGGAACTGATATATTATCCATTTATCAGCATTGCAAATAGAAGTGAAAAATACTACCTTTATCAGCGCCATCCAAGCGCTGATAAAGTCCCTCCTTTATCGGCACTTTGTTTAGCGCTGATAAAGTCTCCCCCTTATCAACACTATGATTAGCACTGATAAATGGGACCGCCTATCATCCCTGATATTAACAGTTCTTTTTTAGTGTGGTTAAAGGTGGGTTATAGTGCTATTATAAGCCCTATTTGTAGTAGCGAACAAAAAGGGTACCTCTAATGTAAGGTAACATATATTCAGGTTATGACATATAATGAAAATCATATCATAATATTTCATCATGATAAATAATTCAAAAAACATAAAATTATAAAATAATAATAAATAATATAAAATCATACACTAATATCAATCAACTAACCGCAATTGGTCTCAAAGGCTATACATACCCACATATGATGACAGTCAGGCATAATATCAAAAAGTCCAATAGATAAATCAAATATGGAAACATTTGTAAATGAGATCCCTTGAGGTATGGAACATACTACATCATGGTTTTCCAAGCCCACATCAAGGTTTAAAAATTTATCATCACCCGAACCATGCTCTCACCCACCATGAATATGATCACACACTAATGAATCCTTAAACCATCCACGTCTCAACATTATTTAGATTTACCACAATCACTAATAATATAAAAGATTTAATTTTATCCGAATAAATGACATATTCAACCTCATATAAAAATATTAATTAATTTTTTCTCATTGATAATAATCCAATTGAACTGACAACACATCAATATGATCAATACAAAAGAATATGTTGAGGAATGAAGTTGGAGAAAACAATAAATTAAAATAATAAAATTTGAGAGGGGAAGAGATAGGGTTATGCACATTAGGGGAAGAAAATTACCAAATTAAAATTTCAGAAAGCAACTTCCCATTTCCCAATTGAATAACTTCTTAATTTTATAGTACAATTATATTCTCCCCACTATAAAATTCTACTTTATTATTCATATTTACTCCTCTTATTTTGTGTTACACACTCATATAACTCTAATACCTTTTTTCAATTCACATTTTAAAAACATTAAATAATCCGTTAATTATATATAAAATTTCATCCCAATATATATTTAAATATTTAGTTATTTATACACATTATATAAATACATGTTATTTATATAATCAAATATCCATATATTTACATGAAAGGGTGTGTGTGTTTATATATATAATCCATATATACATACACACACACATATAATATATATAAATGTGCACTGAAATAAATATAAATATATATTTTGAAAATTATATATATATACACACATCACATACAAAATTTATTTTATGAATTTAAAAATAACAATATCCACAACAATAATGATTATTATTTTTAAATATTTATCATCATTATCACCATTATCATTTGAACCAACAACATTCATTAAATTCAAAAAATTAAGAAATTTATATTAATAAAATAATTTCATTTATGTGGAACAAGTAACAATATCATTGTTATTATATATCGACCAAATAACTAACCAATAAGAAAACACCATTCATCAATTAAATCAATATTTAATTACATATGAAAATATTCCTTTTTTAATAATAATAATAATATTAATAAATTAATTATTTTTATTTTTATCTTCCAAAAAAATATTCGAATTTGAATTTTAATAAATTAATAATAATTATAACAAAAAAAGTATTATTATTATTATTATCATATATGTACGAACATTTATACCATTATTGTTTCATCAAAAAAATCTATAAAATATTGATAATTCTATACCCTAATTTAGTAGCAGGTTAAATTGAAAATTAAAGGTGGAGTAATTTTAATTATCCCCATTGATAAGTTAAAAGCTGAAAATGATCAAAATGGTTTTAAAATGATGGTATTATAAATTATGTGAGTACAACCCTAGAGTTTTGAACATGGAAGAAGATGAATTATTTAAAAAATTAAATTTTATTTAATGAATGTACGAATAAATAATTGAACGATGGGACCAAGAATTGAACACATGCAAAAGTTATATCCCTCGTATTGTAAATTCCATTTCTCGTACCATAAGGCTGCATCATATTTCTCATTAATTTCACCATTTGATAGATATTAATTATTTATTATTTAAAAAATAGAAAATTTAAATAATTAAATATAAAGAATATATTTTCATGTGTATTGTTTCCAAACACCTAATGCACACAAAAGTTTACCCTGCCTTGGGTAAACATCATGTTCCCGACCCAATGTTGAGTTAATATTTCTATTAAGAAGTACCGTTATTAAGGATATTCAATTATTTTTTGGAAATCATAAATTTAAAATATTAAATAAATTATCATTATGTGTTATTTGATTAAACATCTTACACTCCAGAATATTTTACCAGCCGTAGGGTAAACACCACCCTTAAAACCCAATGATTATCTTAGATTCCATATACAACAAAACATTTGAGAGATATTTAATTATTTTAGGTAAATCACATGTTTATAGTATAATATAATTATTATATTTATTCTGTTTATGCCAAAACTATTCATGCATGAGAATCTCACACTAGCATAGAATTCAACACCCAAAATATTCTATAGAATGTTTCTTTGTGAGAACTAGGATTTTACCCTTACTCTATGTATTTTAAATTTTTTAAAAATTTATTTTTTTTGAAAATATTCATTTTCACATAAAAATACTTATAATTTTTTAACAATATGAGATTTCATTATCATTAAAAAATTCAGCATATTACAACTCTCCCCCTCTAATGACTTCTCATCCCCAAAATGTATCTCTTGCAATAAATCTCAAATAGCTCATGCCACATATAGAAATCATTTTTCTCATGTTCACGTGTTTCTTGTATCTATAAGATGATGAGCATTAAGAATATAACAATTCACAGTTAGTCTATGGGATCACACAAAGGCTTCCCCTGGAATCTACCCTCAACCAAAGGTATGACCCTCCTATAACTGACCATTTTCTTCATCCATGAAGATTAGTCATAGTAATTATATATATATATATATTAACACAAAAAAATTCTGAATTCAAATAATTAATTCAAATAAATTTATATCACAACTGCATACAGTACAAACATGTCACACAAAGAGAAAATATACTAAAATGATAGCTCAAATTGAGTAATTTAATTAATAAAATACAATCCCAAAAAAACATGTATACATATTTCATGTCACCCCACATTCCAAATCATGATACATTCACATAACTGACATCTCAAGAATCATATATAAACATCGTGTGTATCACCCAAGGAGAATTTAATCAATTTTAACAGAAAAAAATAAATTCCCAGATTTATGGAAACTCAGAGGTCCACTATACAGTGCTGGTTAAGAACTATCATAATTACCCAACCCGAGTCCAAACCATGTTATCTACTTTATATCCTAACCCATCACAAGAAAAAAATAAGATCATCATAGTGAATACTCATCCTATGATATAATTTTGTAACATCCGGACTCGAACCACAAGGTCCAATTCGGATGCCACATGACATCCTGCACCCCATAGGCCAGAGGATTCTGAATAGTATTGAATGTATAAATTTGATAGTGAGGAGAGTATATCCTCTGTATCATGTCATCAATCAAAAAAATAGAGAACAATAACAACACAAAGAATAAATAATCCGGGTAAAATGTCTAAAAAGAATAATGAAATACATAGTATATAAATTAGATATCCAAAAGTGGAAAGATATCTATAGATAATAAAATTATATAATAAATACAATAAGTGTTGGTTTCTCTTCTGTCTCTATCAGTATTCTCCAACTCTGTGCTCCACCTGGTCAGCGATCAACCACAGGGACCCTGCCCATCATCTCGTCTCCATGTATAATACAAGCACATCAAAATCCCAGAGTAGTTTGTCAGTATAAGATATTGTAGGACACAGATAAATAATTCTTAATTGGTATACTCAAGTATACAAGTTTATTCCATAATAATAATCTTCAATTTGTTACAATTATATGAACATACATGTCAAAACCAAGCGGTAGAGAACTGACCAAGCTGTCATAAACCCCTTTCCAAACCTGCATCAGCACCATGCTGGAAAAATAATCATGGAATGCATGAAGAAGTATTGACTAGTTCATGAAACTAAAAATACATCTCTAAATGGAAAACACATGGTGATCAGAATAAATCTCTCGAAAAGTATGGTATTAACGACAATAGTCACCAGGATAGTACATATTTTTCTTGAAAACCTCACTGAATCATTTTATCATGAAACTTGGTTCACACAGGACCTCATGTATGGAATATTTTTTGGAATCTAGGCCAAGATTGTTCACCACTAAAATCACTTATTCATCAGGCATACCAATCAAATCTAGGCATTGATTGCATTAATCAAAAATCAGTTAGGAATCGAAAAACCCAATACATGGCTTCTAGTTCCATGAGTGAATGCTCAACATTACATTATGGTATCATCATATATCTTCCCTTATGTACGAAATTCTACATAGAAAACAACTAGGACTATAGTAATCCACTTAAAAATCAACTATACATCATGTAGTCTAATACATAGGCATTGGGTACAACCCTAATACGAAATTCTATTATATCTCCACCCTATTATTATTCCTATCATCGGAAATCAACACAAGTAGAGTATAACCACACTAAGGGTGAAACATGTCATGACTTTCAAATAGTTCTAAGCACCAAGAATGATACATTCAAAGTAAGGTATCATACATACATGGTATAACATATAAAAGATGGAATATCATAATATTTCATTATGAGGGAAAAAGAAGCAAATATAACATCCTGAAATAAGAATCAAACATGAAAAATGATATTATAATTTCAATAATGCAATCCTAATTGGTCACATGGGAAAAAAACCCACATAATATCACAATTAAGCATAATATCGAATAATGAAACACATAAATTAAATATGGAAATATGTGTAGACGAGTGCCTGAGAGGTAAGAATCTTCTTACCTCAGAGTTTTCCAAGATGATGTCATGGTTTACGATGGCTTTCATAACCCAAAACATTTCCTCACCCAACAAGAATATGACCACACACCAATTACTCCTTGAACCGTTATTATTTCAATATTTATAAGAATTATCACAGCAACAGATAATTTAAAATAATTTATAAAACCTAAAACAGTTATCATTCAACAATTAATAAATACATATGAATAAATTTATACTAGTAAAGAAAAATCCAATGGCATTTAGGGTGTTTCAATCTGATCAAAATAAATGAATAGATTAGGGATTAAAGTTGTAGAATATAATAAAATAAAATTAAAAAAATTTAAGAGAGAGAGGGAGAGAAGAGAGAGAGAATCACGTGAGATGGAGATAATATACTCATTTATAATGCACAAAGCACCACCCCATTTCCCAATTATATAATTTTCTAACTCAATTCCTCAATTAAATTACTGTCTCTTCATAATTCTACTATATTATTTTCATTTACTCAGCTTCTTTTGTGCGACACACCCTTATAAAACTTATATTATTTTCTTTCAATTCCCATTCAAAATTCCAAAAATTATCTAATTAATATATTAAAAGTGAATCCCAAAATATTATTATGTATATATACACATTATATAATGAAAAATTATTTGTGTAAAAAATCCATAGAGACACAACAACATGTGTGTGTGTGTAAATATATATTTACCCAATATATATATACAAACACACCAATAAAAATAATATATATACATGTGCACTAAAATAAATATAAATATATATTTCGATTCACATATATATATACCCATAACATGAAACGGTTATTTTCCCCATTAAATTATTATAATCATAAAAAATATAAATATTTTTATTATAAAATATCTAACATCATTATAACCATTTGTGTTTCACAAAAAAAATTCATCAAATGCGGATAAGTAAGAAATTTTTATAAATTAAATCATTTCATATATGTAGGATATGTAATAGCATCATTACTATTATATATCCTCCCAATAATTCTCCCATGACAAAACACATTTAATAAATTAAAATAACACTTAATTAGAAATGAAATGTTTCCTTCTTTTTCATTGGTAATAAAAATATTTTTATTATTACATTTATTATTATTTTTATTATTACATACCAATAAAATATCAAATAAAAATATTATTATTTTAATATTAAGAATAAAATCAATACTTTTTTATTTTTATCAAACATGTCCCGAAATTTCAAGTATTAATGTTTCAACAAAACCAACACTAAATATTAATATTTCAATACCTTAATTCAATACCTCATTCAATTAAAAATTGATCAAGTAATTTTAATTCAACTAATTAATATGTTAAAATATTAAAAGGATCAAAACTATTGAAATCAAAGTGTTTTAGAAAATATATGATAGAAATCATGGTGGATTGAAAATTGATGAATAAGAATTCATACAAAAAATGTTTTTATTTAATAAAAATCAGAAAAATTAATTTAATAAATTTTGAACAATTTATAATCATGTGTGATGTGACCAAACATCCAAATTGTGAAAAGTTATGTCCCACCTATGATAATCCCCATGTCCCAAATAGAATTTTGTTCTTATACTTCTCATATGTCATAATATTTGAGAGATAATTAATATTAATTATTTTAAAAAAATATCTTGACTTTATAATTAAATATATAAAGTTATTACCACGTGCGATGTTTCCAAATAACCGATTCAAATAAAATTTACACCCTTCCTAGCGTAAAACGGATATTCTGGACATAATTATTATCTTATATTTCTTATATGAAGTGTCATTTCTGATATCATCATTTATTTTTGAATAATAATAAATTAAAAATATTTCAAAAATTATCTTTGTATGTGATCTGACCAAACATCAGATGAACTCTAATGTTATACCTCACTTAGGGTAAACACTACTTCATTAACCAATTTTTTGTCTTATTTTCTTAATACGACACATCGTTTGAGAGATATTCAATTATGTTGGAAAAATCACAGGAGTATAATATATTATATATAATATTTTCATCTTGTCTATACCAATATTATTAAGGCCACCTAATCTCATAGTAACTCAGTTCACCAACTCCAAAAATATTTTATTGAATATTTCAATGTGTTAAATAGGTTTTTACCTTTGAAAAATTCCTTTAAAACATTTATCAAGTGACTTTTATAGAGAAATTCAAGTTCCAGATTAAAATAATTATAAATTTTTTAAAATAAGGCCTATTACTATTATTTAAAATTCAATATATTACATATGTACTACCCTATACATATATTATATCATTACTCCCTTTTTCTAATGAAATTTATTTTTTTATATATGTTATTTCATTTATGGTTAATAAAATTCAAAATAAACGGATGTGGGAAGGGTTTATTTTATAAAACTCTTCAATATTTGGCTTTGTTTATTTAATTTATTAGTTGAAGAATATTTCTCCTACATGAAAATTGTTTCGGAAAATATTTTAAATTAATTTTTTATTCCCAAATAATAATTTAAATTCATTTATAAAATTGTTTACGTTCTAAAAAATATTTTTATGAGCAATATTTTTATCGTTTTTTATAAAAAGTATTTTTTAGTATTTAATACAAATGTGTGAAATATTTTTTTACTTATATTGTATAAGTTAATTATCCCTATATCATGATTCCTAAATTATATTAAATATTCAATAAATTTTTACAGAGTCATTTTAGAAGAAATTGTTTTTCCATCACACTTACATAGTAAAAATATAAATTTCAATTTGAAAAATATATTTTCCTTAAAAATGGGTTTTAATGATATATTTGTGGAATATATATCCACCAACATCAATGAATCATATTCTACTTATGCCTTTCTAGGTGTTGTTTTAATTATACAGCCCTATTTATTTCTCTATATTGTTTATGATCACTTATATTAGGGATGTTTTAGTTTGACACCATTAATATGACTCTATATGGATTATGATTATGTTTATTGATTTTATTAATTGAAAAAAATTATGATAGTTTTTCAATAAAAACATATATGTTTATTACGCATCAACTATTTTATATTAGGAACTAATTGGACATAGTTAGTGAGGGAAAAATACTGATTTACGAACATGATGCATTGGTAGTTATAATGATACAAACTAGTTTGTTTGTTGGAAAAGGCCTTACCCATTAATATATGGTATATTTTTTGATGTGTTAATGTTTTGTTTATGATTTCATGAATTATACATTCCCTCATTATGATATTAGTTATTGATATTATGTTTCATGGATAGATTACATAAAATATATTTGGTAATGTTTCATGGTTATGTGATTATTTATATAGAATCAATTTATAATATTTTCAAATTATATTTTATGATAAATATGTTTATTAAATGGAATTTGAATTAAATTATTTATGAATAAAGATGTGTTGATATTGTATGGTATTTCACAAAGATATGTTTTCCCCCACACTTCTTTCCTATCCACTATCACTGATCAATTGCGGTATCTCCTTGATGTTTCGGATCGGCACATTCGTGGTGTGAATCATCCTTTAGTGGGTGAGTTATGTGGGATCATCTCTCTCAAGAAACCACATCATTTTCATAATTTGTCATGCCATATCTTTCGTGTTGGCTCGGGATTCATGGATGAATATTGGTGGTCCAGATATTGACTTCCAGATGTTGCGGCCTAGGGGTGCTGTTGCATTTTGTTTTGGTTGTGGGTGTATAGGGAAGATCTGGTCTCAATGTGTGGGTTTGAAGGTAGTGATGGGATGTGAATCTCTTGCTATTAGTGAGGTCTTATTCCAGTGAGATTCGTGTGGTACTCACTTCAAATGTGGTTCATTTTTATTATTCTTCATATTTATTTTTTGTTGACTTTGGAAGTGGGATGTGTTGAAGTCAGTGATTTCTTACGTGGGTTCTTGTTTTGTTTTTTTTGTTGACTGTGATGGATTCTTTTATTCATGAAATTTGATGCAAAGTCTGAGTTTCTAAAGGTAGAAGAGTTGAATTGACTTATTTTGTGAAGGATCTAATGGAGGTGTTGTGAATAAACATTGGGGGTATAAAAATTTACTTCTCATAGGTCGGATTTGGTGTTTTTTATAATTGTGTTGATTTCATTGAAATGGTGGAGTTTTTGGTTGAATTCATTGAGTTTTTGGAATTATCTTTGTGGCCATTTGGTTCAAGGACCATGCACTTATACACATGATAGTTATCCGGCAATGTGGAGTAGAAGGAGGTGGATTATATTGTTTTTCATACTGGGTAGGGGATATTTTCTGTAGGCTTGTTGTTGTTTGGCATTAAAATTGTGTAATAGGGTGTTTTTATTGTCTTATGTTTTGATGTCCTGTTTGGTTTCTCAATTTTTCCTCAAAAGTGTTTAATAATAAAAAATTAATTTTCAGTCAGTTAATTAAGTTTCCATGTTTTTATTACTTTTTATTAATGACATATTCCACTATATTTAACCCTTACTTGTCCTTTTAGAAAATCATAATTTTGATTCATTTCCCTATGAATCCATGAAGTGTGCTATGATTGTTATTAAATAATATTCTAGAGAAAATAATTATATTCTAAAAAAATATTATTTTGTAAAATGTTTTTTAAAATTTAATATGATAATCAAGTTTATATTTAATTTTCCAAGACTACTGAACTATTTAGTCTTTTTGGATATGATCAGTTGTATCTATTTACAATGTAATAAAGTAAAAACTAAAGCTAGGTTACTAGGGTCTTGTTAATTATAGTTAGTATCATAAAAAGTTTACTTGAAATATTTCGATCTACATTTAGTAAATTATTGATTAATGATCGTAGACATCTGATCAAATTTGGAAATATTACCCAAGGAAGGAAATATTATGATATAGGGATTATATATACCTAAAACTATCAATTTATATTAAGTGTCTCACATGTCTATAGAGAATACATTATGTTTTATAATGTTATTATATAATATAATGTATGAGATTATTTAGAAATAGAGCCTAGTGGATGGAATGGGTACCACATTAATGTAATTAATACAAATAGTAATAACAATAATTTCATTGATGTGTTTAAGACAATATTTTTAAGGAAAATCATTACCCAAACATTCTCATGATATAAGTAAATAGTATCCTCAGTTAACAATACATAATATTATTTTTTAAAGTATTATGGTAATGTAAGGAAACATGAGAAGAAGAGGATGACATTGAAAATGATGGAGAAAGGGATGAAGGAAATAAATTATTTTGTCACATGTTATAATTTTAGAATGAAACTCCCTGGAACATTCTTATGAAAAATGATTGTTTTATAAAAGTGTTTAGAGAAATTCCAAAATACGTGTGATTGAAAGGGTAAAAAAATTCCCAATAAATTTATTTAACTATATGAAGTTTTGGAACTATGAGAATGAATGTATCAAGTGACAAATCAATATACCTTAAAATAATTTAATGGTTTACAAAAAAGCTTATTTTATTACTATAGACAAAAGGTAATGACTAAATTGAATGTATATCTGGATTCAAAAATTAATTTGAAAAAGTTTCATTGATGGTATGGTTATAAAAATCAAGAGATATATAAGGATTAAAATATAGTACTTATTCATTAAGTATTTGGAAGAATATGAGTAATAGAAGCGATAACCAAGAGAAGTGAATCCATTGAAAGATAATATTTTGGAAAACTCATAATTAAGGGAAGAGTACATTAATATATTTTTGATGATGATATAATTATAATAATGGGATGTTCATTGGATTTTTTTGGTGACTAGGAAAGTGGTTAGTGATTTTATTTTTTATTTTTTTAGTTGGTGGGTTTAATACATGTTTTGATTTAAGGAATATATTAAACTAGTTAAGATTATATTTTTTATGAGTTCATGTTTTTATTTATGTTTTATGTTTATCAAGTTATTCAAATGTTTATTATGAAAAAATAAGGGAAAAATGTTTTTCTGTAAAATCAAATGTTTGGTTGAATTTGTTAAACAATGACTATCCTAAAAATATTTGACTTTGAATTTGGATAGCTATATTTCTCATATGTGTTAAAGATAACTAATCATGGAATGGATTAAGATCAAATTTGGATGTTATTGTTTAAGGTTAATGTATGAATAACCCATACTAAAAATTTTAATTTTGATAAAAATTTATAGGACAAAGGAATGATTTCTGCATTATATGGCGCATTAAAAATAATTACGGCATAAAAAATTTTCTTTTATATCTATCTCTTTGTGTAGGAAATGAATGGAAGATAAATAAAATCATAACCAATGGACGAGAAAATTATTATGACATGGAATGAAATACTATATGTTTATTCTCTTGAGTGGTTTTCCTCGATTGTAATATAATTCCACCACTCTCGAAAAATGATTTTGGAATAAAAATATTACATATTTACTTTTACTACTGAGAAATCAATTTCCTTTTAATTGACAACACACTTATGGTTATGTGATTAACATTCTCATGATCAGGGTTTCTATCACTATCCATCATAACAAGGGAGTTATATTAATCTCACATGTCCATATTTTCACTTACCACTACTTTTATTCTTTTATAAATCTTATTTTTTGGGTAAAATTTATAAATTCCTTTCCCTCTTTTTAAAAGGATGTTTGATTAACACTTTTTACGATGTGGGTTTCCCACAATGAAATTTTAAACATTCAACCTTCATTTTTTCATGTGAAATTTCAAATTATGAGGGACTATTTTATTATATTATTGGATAATGTATCACCCCAATAATTTATGGTATGTATTCTTTTATATAAATTTAATCTCTTTAATAACATACACTGCATGCAACACTAAGCATAAATGAAAACAGAATTACTATTATATGATCTTTATAACATAGCTGTTAAAATTGTAGGAATGAATTATATTAAGAAAATTATGAAATATATAATTCTGATTCACATTTTAAATATATTAATAAATTCTTTCTGAATAAGAGCCTAATTTTTAGTGAAGTCATTTTATTCTTTAAAGATACATTTTCTTCAAAAATATGTATTCTAGACTTTTATGAGTTAATATTATAATTAATTTCTTGACAGTACATGAAAAGAATATTATAATACTAATATAATTTTTTATATAAAAATATTAAAATTATCATTGGATCAATTTCTCAGTTTTTATGAAAATATTGATTTTCTAGTGAATAGTAAAAATTTTCATTTTTATAAAATTATCTTTTTATTTATATTAAAAGGTTAATTTTTGAATTTAATTTTGACAGATGTATTTTAAGTACTATTATTATATTTTTATAATATTGTTAATTTCATTTTTATGAACATTTTTATCTTATTTTGGTATATGTAATATTTGGACAAATAATTACATCTTTCAAGAAAACATTTTTCTTGTCTTTTGTGGGATTACATTAAAATTTAAATTCGAAAATATTATCCATTTAATTATAAATCATTAATTCCATATGTGTATTCATAATTCACAATTTTATTAAATATTACCCTTTTTATTTTGGGCAATATGGTATATAACCTTAATATTTTTCATTACCATGGTAAAGGGTAAATATGGTAATACATGTAAAAATAATATGATAAGGAATAGAAAATGTCCCTAAATCATTACCCAATTTTATTATATGAGTATATTTAATTTGTATGTATTAAATGTTTGTATGTATGACCATTTGCTACCATTACATAGTGTTTATGACCCTAATAAAATTTTATTTAATTAATGGTCAAAGATGTCTCATTCATGATTTTAATAACCATATCATTTTTAATATAGTGTTTTGCAGATTACATATTATACTATAAAAATTATTTTTTAAAATAAGGGAATTATCATCCTCGTGATAATTTTTTTTTTGTGGAAAAAAATTCCCTTAAATTCAATCACAATAATGATGCTGTAAATATTTAATTAGTGGAAAATTAAATAAGATAAATTGAAAATATTAATATAAATATTATTTGAGATTATTCAAGTAATCCATAAATTCTATAAATGACCTTGATACGTTAAGTATATATTAAAATATTCATTTTGAAGTTATCATGTGGTACTAAATTTATTATATTCAAATTAATGAATGGTGTCAAAATTGAAAATAATGATATTCTAGAAATATATTATTTTATTTAATTATTTAAAATTTATTAAAATATTTAATTAAAAAATATATAAAATAGAGTCAAAATATTACTCTACACAAATTTATAGATCGTTTGGTTTCATTGGATCTAGAGTAGTATTAATATACGTTAATATTTTGTGAAATTCGAAATCTATCTCTCAACTAAATTATAATAGGGAACCCAATCCTTCACCTTATTTCACTAATTTAAGACATTTTGATCAAATAATTTATGTACATTGCAATTAGAAACTTCAAATATCATTTTTTGGATATTATAGTATCAATAAAGGTCGTCGTTATTTCCCATAAAAAGATATCTAATGGAATTCCTCTAAATAAGAGGTAGTCAATTTTACCAACTCTTACAATTTATTTATTCTTATAATTCATCATCAAGTTTTTTCTTAATGATAAAATAATAAATATAGTATAATAAATATATATATATTTAATTTTTATTATGTCACGTCCATATTACACTTTTTATCCATCATATTAAAAATTAAATCAACTTGTTTGTGCATGTACGACTTATCTTCTCCACGTAGAAGTGTAATTAATTTTCCATCACCAGTTTACCTGGATGGTCATAATGATTCAATTAATTTACATATATGGTAATAATAAAAAGATAAATATTTTTTTGAATTAAAATTTTCCTCACTTCCTTACCATTTCACCCATTAATGGAGTGATATCGCCGCTTGTGCGTATATACACCATATCGTCTCCGTGAGGTGATGTGATTAATTTGATGTTATTAAAATTAAAAAATGGATATATAAAGTTTTTAATGATTAAATATTATATTTATTGGAGTAATCTAATATTTTGACGTTTTATGTATATCCTATGTAAGGTAATCAAAATATTCATGAAAAGACATTCATGAAAAAAATATAATTTAGACGCAAAATATTATAAATAACAAAATATTACTGATGAACGGGTGGTAAAATGAAGTAAAAAATAATATAACATGTTATAAAAATTAATACGGTTCTATTATAAATTAATAACATGTTTAAAATAATTATATTGTATGCTTTAATATGTTTAATGGAATTTTAATAGGAGGTATGGACTTCTCATTTGACTTTTGCATTAGTGATATATATTCAATATTCAAAACTTATTTCCTTTCTGTGGGGGTTTGTACTTCCCCATTAATATATTATGAAATTAATCTCTTTATATTCTTGTAATATAATGTGTATTTTGATGTTATTTCTTTTATTTTCCATATTATTCAAAAGAAACCCAAGTGGTAATAGGTTATTTTACATTCTCATCATTATTCGGGGTTGTTTATTTTTAAGTCTCAAAAGTGGAATATTTTTCTGACAAACTGATTTTTTCATGAAATATATTCGAAAATGTGCTTAATATTCTCCAATAAAATATTAATGTCATTTATACCCCTGATTAACTTTTAAAAAAATATATAAGGAATATTTTTGTTATTTCCCGTACAAAGATAATTTTTTATTTTTATAAAAAATATTTAACGGAATGATTCATAACGTATACACAATAATATGATTTTACCTCCAACATGACTCCTTAATTATATTAGTATTACTTCAAAATTTTATATTTTTATTTTAATATAATCATTTTTCCTTCTTACATGATTTTTTTTAAAATGACTTTCAAATGGTAAAATATATTTTCCTCAAAAATGAATTTATAATGATCTCATTATAGAATACCAATTAATCAATTTGAATAAACCTTGTTCTACATATTCATCACTAGAGATATAATTTTAATGATACCATCGAGTTTATATCTCCGAATGGATTATAATATATTAGATTTGGGATGCTTCATTTTGATTACATTCGTGTTACTCTAGATGGTTTGTGATTAAGTTTATTGGGTAATTATTTATATTTTTTATAATAGTTTTATTAATCAAAAATGTTCGTGTTGATTATGATTCACCCCTTCTATATAAATAATTCAATGGAGTTAGTAAGTGATAAGAAGGTCCGACAATAGCTCGTCGATGCATAAGTATGTCTCATGAGACAAACTATTTTGGGTGATGTCTAAGGCATTAAGAGTTTATTTATGGTGTCATAGTATAAGACATGATGATATGTTTATGATGTCTGGAATTATGCATTCCTTCGTTATGAGATTAATTATTTATCTTCCATGTGATTATTTTATTATTTACATTATCAATAGTAAATTTTCAAGTTCATTTTAATATTTCTATATAAAAAAAATTTCAAAAAATTCATACCATAATATGATATTGTTATTCATTAGATGGACTGTGTGTTCAGTTATTTACCATTACATATTTATTATTATTACTAATTAATGATATTTTCCACTTTAGATTACCTTTACTCCAAATTTGAACATTATCTTATTCTGTTTCATTTTTTGAGTAATCCTTGAACTGTACTATGATTTTTATGAAAGTATATTCTAGAGGGAACAATCATACCCTTGAAAAGATTGTTATTTTATAATATATATTTTTTAATGAAATACTGGAATCATGTATGTATATATTTTACAATGAATCCTAAAATATTCAGTCCATTAGGATTCAGTCACTTGTATACATTTACAATGTACTAAATTAAAAACCAACTGTTCTATACCAGGATCAAGGTATTTACAAGAGGTCTCATGAATGTATAATCCATGCTAACCTTATGAATTAACTTCTAGTGCTTTTCAATGATATAAAATATTATTTCCCGGTGTATTATTGGGAGTTGATGTTGTGGACACCTATGAAAAATCAACAATTCATGCTTTTCAACCACAATATACTTCTCTTCCAAAGGTGAAGAAGTGGATACCCTAAAAGCTGTCAAAACCTAGTCTATAGTTGAGTTCGTGAAATACCACATCATTCATCTATTTGGTGTTCCACAAAATATTCTCACATACAATGGAACCAACATTTGGGCTACTGAGTTGAATAAATGGTATACCAGGTATAACATTTGATCCAGTCATACTTCTCGCTATGATTTATAGGAAAGTGGGAATCTTGAACAATTATATAACACCCTCTTCAACATCAAGAAGAAAATAGTGGTCTAATACAAAAATTGATGACCTGGAAAGATCCTTAATTTCAATTTAAGCTATAAGAATTCAACGGAAAATTCCCCATAGGGGATGATACACTCTCTAGTGTATGGAAAAAATGAATTATTACACATTAAGGTATATTTTTTATAACTCCAACCAAATATTTATGAAGACAAGATTCCAGATAAGATAATATAACCCCATCACGAGGAGTTAGAATCCCATGAGAAAAAAATTATTTAGGCCTTGTATAACATAGAGAGGCCACAAACCATGATATAATGAGTGATTGAAATGAAGTTTCACCTATGAACCTTCCTCCATTGTGATATGGTACTACCTATATGAAGGATAATAAAATCTAAAAAAAGATTCCAATTCTTGATCCCAAATGGGAAGGAATATAGATTACTAATAATGTTAATTATAATAGAGAATATTCTTTTATCTCCATAGATGGAGAGAGTATCACACTACCAAAAAATTAAATGCTTCTCAATAACTACTTAATTTTAACATTATGGACAAATATACATGACCTTAAACTTTAGAAACAAGGGTTCAATCTATACTGCCTTAAACAAACAGAGTCCCCCATGGTCAAACAACCAAACATTACACTATAAAAACTAGGTTATGAACTTTATGAACATAAAATAATAAAAACGCTATGGTTAAAGCAGGAAAATCCTAAAATACGAAAACCAAGGTATGAAATCCATGAACATAAAGTAATTGGAGCCCACTTTATCAAATTTATACAACCATTAATGGAAGAAATCCGGGTCCATGATCTATGAACAAAAACTAATATAATCCACTATTGTATATGAATTATGACCTTAAATTTTTTTATGTCCCTTCAATTCGAGAATTATGACCTTAAATAATTTTTAACACCCTTTGAACTAAGATCCATGAGTATAAACTTGTAGAAACAATATATTGAGTTCCACAAGGTCAAATTGTAGAACACAACATCCTCATATAAAGATATTAAACTATAGTCTTTCCATATGAATCAACTATAGGATGAATCATATCAAAAATATGAGATGACTTAGTGTCCTCACCTAAGAGGATTCCACCTTACAAGCAGTAGTTTCCTACCATGTATTGTTCCAAACCAACATGTTTATTTATTACCATTCCCATGGGATGAATAGTGACACACAAACCTCATATGTTTAGTCCTAGTTACCAATTAATCAAAAAACTCTCCATTGGCGGGGATTAGGTTAACCAAAAATTGTCTCTATAGATACACTTATTAGTATATAAATTATAAAAATAAACTATGTGTAGTTTTCATTATATTTATATGCAACATGGGCTTGAATTATCCACTTTTCATATTGGTTGTTGCCTCATCCTTGACACAAAAAAATCCATAAAAATCAGAAGTCCCAAATCAAGACCATAAAATATTTCTTGAATCCCCCTTGGTCCCATTGGCATGACCTTTAAAATTGTTGCCAACATCTTTCTACACACCACTTAAAATATAATAATGATATCCTATTTTAATCATAGAGGATACCCCATCATACATTCGATTTTGGACTACCACTATGCTGCATTCGAAAACTATTTTTTGGATTCATTACCATTCCTAAGGGATATATTATAATTCATAGTCCACCACTCCACATTTATATTAATGGATTCATCACAAAACCACCCACTACTATGACACCATCAAACATAAATTCCCTTATGGTCCTCCACATTATGTATAATACCCTATCACATTCTTCTACCCTCTAGCATTTCGAGATGCACAAATTTCCTCACACGAGGAAGAAATGTACCAACCAATAATATTTGATTGCCTATTTTCATTAAAATCTGATTTTTATATATTTTTTATCATGAAACGCTAATTTTCGCTTTCTTTATAAGAAACACTGATTTTAGCATACATTACATGAAAAAATTAGTTCAAATGAAAAATTAAATATTATTAAAATATTACTATTTAAAATCACAGTTATTAGTTAAAACTTTTAATTGAGGGTATGGGTTGTATTGACTAAATTATTAAGTTATATATTTTAAAAAGGCATAAAAAATAAATTTTTATCTTACCAATTAATTATAAATGAATATAAAAACTATTTTAAAAAATATATTTTCCTAAAAATCTATTTCCATTCATAGGAATTAATTTATCATAAAAATATTTCAAAATAATGTTTCTAAGGAATATAATGTGTTTTATATATTACATAATGTTTATGAATCATCTTAAGTGTTTTCTAGAATAGGGATGACAATTAATCATTTCTCTCACCTTAAATTGTATTTTACTAGAATGTAGTTTTGTCCCCTTTAATGCTATATTAAAAAAAATTAATGTTTTAGAAAATTTCATGATGAAATAAACATCAATATTGAAATAGTGATTTCAAAATTATATTTTGAGTAATTTTTTATTATTTTAAAAGAAGTAATTTTTTTTGATGAATAGTGAAAATACATGGTTTTATTAAGAATTTACATTTCTTTTTATTCATTTTAAAACATAAATAGTTTGAAGACTATTCTTAATGTTTAATTAGGTAAATTATGTGACAAACCTTATCTTTATTACATACTTAAACATGATTTATTACATAAAACCTTCACTTGATACAACATAGAAGATAAATAGATGTAGTTTCTTTATGGATTAGTAAAATTACATAATAACTTAAAACATAAAACATTTAATCTTGTTTAAGACATCCTTTACATGACCACTACATTCCCTTGTACTTAGCATTGCATTGGATAACCCGAGGACATGCGTAAGAAAAGGGTGAGCACTAAAGCCCAGTAAGGGAATAATCAAGGAATAACATGAGGAATACAGTACATGTTATACAATAGGAATATAAGTGGAGCACAAGAGAAACATGAACATAATGTCCTGATAAATCATGATAATCATAACATGGAAATGTGGAAACAACACATAACATGGAATTAGCATGAGCCAATGATAATTGCACATGGAACATTGGTAAACCCTCACTGGACATAAAGCTCGAGTAAAACCTTGTTTCACATGAATTAGAATGAGTCAACACTTATTTAACATGATGTATCATGATACTATACTTTACCAAATGCTTTGAAGCACTAGCAGGGAACACCCTTCTTAATCATTTCATTTCATGCATTAATGTGCCACATGGATCCTAAAACATGGATTCATTATACCTCAAAACTTATTCCATTATAATAGAGTGTGGAATTCATATATAAAAATCTTTAAAAAATAAGGGAATTTAAATAAATGTTAATACCGTTGATAGAGAAATAGGAATGATATTCACTACACAGTGACTTTGGCTTGAAAAAATCATCGTGCACTTTCGGAAGGGTAACTGGGTGACATAAGAACTCATAAAAATGTTTTATGAGAGTGAAAGGGGTTTCTCAACATATTTAAATGAAATGGATAGTAAAGGGTCCATGTAGATACACGTCCCAACAATTTTAATCGAATTTAGATTCCTGATAAAAAAACATTTCTTGAATGTAAATGAGGAGAGAGAAATTATGTTCTGAATTTCGGCATAGTAACTGGTGTACATGGGAGGCATTTAATGATATCTAAAGACGTATATCATCATTTAATCCTAAAGAGGGATGTATGGGGGTGGTTTGAAAACGTATCCCAACATTTATAATTGAAAATAATGGTCATAACAATATAAAGAAACTTGGATAAAAATAGAAAGGTATGAATCCCTTACATGGAAGTGCGATCCGAAAAGTAGAGGAGGGGCTTGAGAGGGGCTTCTTGGGAATGTGGGGTGCATTGGGAGGATTCTATATAGAGGAGGGAATGGTTTGGTTGAATGTAAAACGTTTTGAGTGACGATGACGTGGGAGCTTCGGTGGGATTATATAGGAAAGGAGGGGGAATTCTTTATTATTTTGGTTTGGGACACCACAAATTAAAATAATCAATACCACAAACCAGCCAATGGTTTTGCCCATATTTTTTTCAAAGGGGAGAGGAAAACAATAATTTATAAGGCCAATGTCCCAAATTCTTATATTAATTGGGTTGCTTATATGTAGGTGAGTCACACTATCAAGGAAAGCAATTTAAAAAGACAAAATGTTTTATAAGACATGAAGGGTCCTCTAAAGCTTTGTAAAATAAATCAGACAAACCTAAAATAACTCTATTTTCATTTTAAAACATATATTGGACGAATATAATTTTTATCGTATATTATTACATAACTATTGGGTCATTATGATGTCATAAAATACATTATATATTTAAACGGTATTTAATTTTTACCCAAAAATTCGATTGTCTCATAAAATTATAAAACATTCACTATTGGATAATTTGGACATCCTAATTACAAATAAAATATTCATTTTGTCTAAATAATTTTATGAATATGTGATTTTTTACTTTTATAATAAAAAATGATATTTATCAAAATTTTAAGGATTTTGACAAAAACAGCTTTCATACCATAATAAAAATTACAATTGAATTCATAAAATTATATGATAATTAAATAAAAATAATAATATAATAATAATATTTTATTAAAATATTATTCAAATAAAAAATCCATTAATTCATCAGGTAGATTTATCAGTTGAATATTAACTGAAAATACTATTTGTGGTTTAAAAATTATATTCAATGTAACTATATTAAAAACAATGTATATTCTCTATTAAGGAATAATGTACATAATAATACTGCTATGGTATTTTTTTATAACCCATTAAAACACCCACATGAGACCTTAGGGTAAGGTGCATGATGGTGACAGACTCTTGGGGTGTCTCGGATAGCATTGCCCGAGTGGTAATCTCTATTGACATCCACTTCTCTCGTAGCCGGTTCTGCTCAAGAGTTATCTATTTAGGCTCGTCTTGAGATCATTCAAGAGTGAAGCCAAATTATGCCACCTCCTTTCCAAGCTCTGAGAAATGGGTTTTATATGAGTAAATTATATGGTATGAGGTCATCGCTTCCTTTGTCTGAGTAAATTGGATTTGATAAAATCGTATGTTTATACTAATCATGTGATCATTGTTAAACAACTATATTGGAAATTATCACAATTCATAATTGTATTTGATAATCCAAATCATAGAACCAAATAAGTTCATTCATTTTAAATAACCATAAGAAGATATTAAAATATTCCATGAGTAATTTTCATTAATGAATTTTTGGGTCGTTACAATCTTCCCCTCAAAAGAAATTTCATCCTAAAAATTTTCTTTTCCTATACTAAAATAGATGTTTCTAACACTTCTTCATCACTTCTTCCAATTACCACCTCACTTCTTCAAACTTGTGGTTTTTCCACAACACCTTGACAAGCGGAATTGTCTTATTTCATAGATATTTTTCTCTGTGATCAAAGATCATCACTAGTTTCTCCTCATAAGAAATATTATCCTATAGTTGTATAACATCTAAAAAGAGTACATCTAAAGGGTCTGGTATGTACTTATTTAAGAGAGATACACAAAAGATACCATATACATTGGACATGGTAGGTGGAAGTGTTATTCAATCTGCTATAGCCCCAACATGATCAATAATCTTAATGGGGACAATGTACTTAAGACATAACTTCTCCTTCATTCCAAACTGTATGACCTTCTTCCATGGAGATATGCATAGAATCACCATGTTTCCAATTTAAATCCCAAGGTCTCGTTGATGGTTATCTACATAATCCTTATGTCATCTTTGGAATGCCTTGATATGTTTCTGAATGGGTTTCACCATATCCACCATTTCTTCAACCATTACTGGTCCTAGTAGCTTACACTCATGGACTTCATCCCAACATATCGATGTTCTATACCTCTTCCCATATAGGTCTTTATATGGTGCCATTCAGATGCTTGGGTGAAATCTGTTATTATAATAGAACTCAACGAGAGGATGATGTTGATCCCATCCTCCATCGACGTCCATTGAGAACGCTCTCAACATGTCTAAAAGTGTTTGGATTTTCTACTCAGATTGACCATTAGTTGGACGATGGTAATCTACACCGAAGTTCAGTTCTATATCCATACATGTTTAAGACTCATCCAAAACATAGATGTGAATCTTTTATCTCGATTGGATACAATAGATAGTGTTACACCACACAGCCTTACCACATTTCTAATGTATATTCATGCTAGTTGATCCAATGAGAAATCCTCATGAATTTCAATGAAGTTTGTAGACTTTTTAAGATGATCCTCAGCAACCTAGATTGCATTATTTCCTTTTGGATATTTTTGGATGTCTGCTGACAAAGTCCATGGTGTTGTTCTCCCATTTTCATGCTGGTATGGGCAATGGTTGCATCATCCCCTTAGAGTTCTACCACTCTTCCTTCCCTTCCTGACACACAAAGAACATTGATGTATACTCAGCGATCTCCTTCTTCATTTTATGCCACCAATAATGATCATGGAGATCTCAATACATCTTTTTGTTTCGTGAGTAAATAGTGAAATTTGAACTATGTGCATCATCCAATAAGTCCTTCTTCAGCTCTGGACATGATGGAACACAAAGTCTTTTCCCAAATCTCAAAATTCCTTCTTCATTAACATTGAACTTCGATACTTTCCCTTTTATAATCTCTTCCACATTCTTCTAAATTCCCACATCATCCTTTTGAGCATCCTATAACTTTTCCAAAAGATAAGGTTTAGCATTCATTTGTGAAAGGATCGATGATGTTCCCTTATTTATGATTCACATTTCCATCTTCATCAAATCAATTAATATTAGATCCTTTCCAATTCTCATCAATGATAGAATCACTGGGGCATTTCTACATAGAGTATCTTCCACCTTGTTTTCATTCCAAGGGTGGTATTGGATTGACCTGTAATAGACTTTGATTATCTCTAACCATCTTTATTGTCTCATGTTCAACTCTTTCTGTGTGAGTACATACTTTAGGATTTCGTGGTCCGTATATATTTCACACTTTTTCGCAAAATGATAACACCGCCAAATTTTGAAAATGAATATCTCCACAGCCAACTCCAAATCATGTGTTGGATAATTCTTCTCATGAACTTTCAATTGTCTTGAAGTATTGGCAATGAATTTTTCATTTTTTAACAACACACATCCTATTCACTTCTTTGTAGCGTCACTGAATTCCACAAGAAGTTCTCCACTTGTGGGTAATGTGAGCATGGACATAGTGATAATCCTTCTTTCCAAATTTTTGAAACACTCTTCTAATTCATAACTTCAAGAAAATTATACTCCCTTCCGAGTTATCTCGTTACGAGGGTTGGAGAATCGTGATAAATTTCTCACAAATTGTCGATAATATCCAGCTAACCCCAAAAAGGAATAGATATATGTTCCCGATGTTGGCCCCGGACGTCCCTATATTTTAGTTGTCTTGAATGGATCAATAGATATCCCATTTCATGTGATAATATGTCCAAAGAATGAGACCTCCTTTAACTAGAACTTACCCTTGCTATATTTTTCATAAAGCTTCACCTTTAGTAAGGTCTCCAGTACTGTTCTTAGATGATCCTTGTGATTCTCCTTGGTTTTGGAGTATATTAGAATATCATCAATAAGTACTACCACATGTTTGTCATGGTAATCTCTCAAAAACTATTCATAATGACCATGAAAATTTCTAGAGTAATAGTGAGTCCGAAAGGTAGTACAATGAATTCCTAGTGTCTGTATCTTGTACATAAATCAGTCTTGGGTACATCTTCCTTCCTCACCCCTGCTTGATAATATTCCGAAAAAAATCTACCTTGGAATATTATTTTGTTCCATGTAGCTGATCGAAGAAGTCATCAATTCATGGGATATGATACTTGATATTTATCGGGATTTTGTTAGCTCATGACAATCGATGCAAAGGCGCATTGACCCATCATTCTACTTGAGGAAGAGGACTGGTGAACACCATGGTAAATCACATGAGCATATAAACCCCTTATCCAGATTCTCTTGTAGTTGTTTCTTCAACTCCTCAATCATCAAAACACCCATTCGTTATGGAGTACTTGATATTGGAAACTCCCCAGGTATAAGTTCAACTGAGATTTCAACATCTCTTCTAGGTGGAAGACTAGAAAATTCCTCAGGAAACACTTCAGTGAATTCCCTCACAATCGGAATGTCATCAAGGATGGTTTCCTCCTTAGACTCAATCATCCAAGCTAGATATTCATGATCATAGGTTAGTAATATCCATGCATAATATTTTGTATTTAAAGAAGATTCATCTTCCTCCTGGCACTTGTACATAATCAATGTTCGATTCTCCACATGGAGAGTGATTTTTCTCTCACGACAATTAATGTTGGCTCAACATAGGGAAATCAAATACATTCCATGAATTACATAAAATTCTACCAGAGGGTCTATGATGAGGTTCTCCAGGAAGTTCAATCCACCAATTATGACAAAGGAGGAGTTACATTCAAGGGATGAAATGATTTCTTTATTTTATGTACTCACTGATATCTTTACTTCCATGATTTATGGTGGTGTTGGAATTTTTATACTAAACATCCGGGATAAGAAATAATGCATAGAACATGAATCAAAAAGTACATTCACTATTTTTGAATGAATAACTAGAATAGTTATCACCACTTTGTTGTCGGGGTTCACATCGACAGTAGGGATGGAAAAATATCGCCTTTACTACATTGGAGGTTGTTGGTTTCCTTAAAAAACCCTTGGCATAGGAAACTGATTTTCAAGGTGCCTTGGTTCTTTGTAGTTGAAGTAATGAACAATGCATTGAGAGTCGAATAGAGTATTTCTCTCCTCTGTCACAGCTGTGGGTTTTTCATACTGACAGTTAATTGCCAGGCGCCCTTCTCTTCCACACCTAATGCATTTCCTCTTCCCCTTTAAGAAATTTATGGGTTGCTTCTTTCTGAACCTTTGCCAATTGGGGTGCTAGATTTTCTAAACAGAATTGGATTTATCCATCAGAGCGCCAAAATTGTAATCCATCTTATGCTTCTTATCCCTATGATACCCCTTAGATTCTCTAATCAGTATTTAAACCTTGAGGGAAAATCAACCAATTTCTTCATAGTTGTCGCAGTCACGGATCACCGGGGATTTCTATAGGCTAGGTTTCATCCCACCAATTAGGTTGTCAAACCTGCATTCGGGGGTAATGAAAAAGTTGGAAGTGTATCGTGCAATATTTCTGAAGTTTTTCTCTTATTCCCAGATAGATTTGTCATCTTTTTTTTCTTGAGGGAATGGAATTCTAGTTCCATCTTATTCTGGTGGGTTCTCTGAAATTTTTTCTCAAAAAACATCTTTCGGAAATCCTTACATTCCAACGTCTTGATCTCCTCCTTGCGATTCATATTTTTGATCAATGTCCACCATTGATCAGATTCACCCCCCCCCCATTATGATTTGTATCCAAAATAATCTTCTCTTTTTCAGAACATTAAAGTATATAGAAGATAATATTAATGGAGTTGATCCATTGTTCGACGATTAAGGGATTCGATGATCCATTAAATGTAGGAGGCCTTTGTCTCATGAAACACTCGATAGTGGCTTATTCTTTCTTAGGGGGTTGAACATTCCTCTTCATCCATGTATCTATTCAATTCTTTAGATAACTGAGAGATAATCATGAAAATGTTTTTGATTCCTGCTCCCATCAGATTGGGCATCTCATTAGCACAGTCAGCGCATTGATCTTTACATCGGTTGATATCCAAAGTCCTCATATTTCCAGCCATTTTTTGGAATAAAAGGAATTTTAGGGGTAACACATAAAGGGTAATCCAAGAACAAATTAGATGGCTTGTAAATATCTTTTATTTACTTAACATATGAAACTATATGATTTAATCTATGTTATACAACATATATTTGTACGATTTTTTAATTCCCTTTATAATGGTTCATTCTATGTTTGTGAATTTACTAATGCATATCCCTTGGGAGTGCCTTATCCAATAGTACAACAAGGCCCGTTTTCATGTACTAGGATACCCCGGGTCAAGCCCGAATAACCTTGTTGAGGTTTTCAGCCCTAGGTACATCTGTGCCAGAGCCGCCTCTACCTGATTGTATCCATATAGGGATGTATATTCATGATAAACCACTTACTCAATTCCCACAAAAAGATAAGATTGTTTTTATTATACTTGTTATTGTCTCTAAGGATTCACAGGGTTTTATAATCCTAATCCCAAAAAATAACAATACCTATCATTTGATACCAAATTTAACAACCCTTCTCTTTATTAAATAATTAAACATTATTTATTACCTAAAGCATTAACATGATACTACATAAAAGATCATGTGTTCTAGTGTCATTTAGGATTAGAAACATTACATAACAACTTAAAACATAGAATTAAACATCTTATTGAAAACTTACTTTGCATTACCAGTTCATTCCGTTGTACTTAGCATTTCATAGGATATCCTGAGGACATGCAGAGGAAAAGGGTGATCTATAAAGCGTAGTAAGGGAATAAACATGGTATAAAATGAGGAATACAGTAAATGTTAGACAATAGGCATATCAATAAAGAACAATAGAAACATGAACATAAAGTCATGATGAAACATGATAATAATAAAATGGAAATGTGGAAACAACACTTAACATGTAATTAACATGAGACAAGGCTCATTGCACATGGAGCCTGAGTAAACCCTCATTGCACATGAAGCACAAGTAAACCATGGTTTCTTGTGAATTATAATCAGTAAACACTCATTTCACATGATGTATCATGATTTTATACTTTACACAATGCATTGGATCTCATTTAGGGTGCGCCCTTCTTAATTATTTAATTTCATGCATAAGTGTTCCACATGGATTATAAAACATGGAGTTATTAAACATCATAATTTATTATATGATAAAGGAGTGTGGAATCCATACATGAAACTATTTTATCAGTAAATAAATGTATTTAATCGTGAATACCATTGATAGAGAAATGTGCATGGTATTAACTACACAATGACTTTGGTTTGGAAAATCATTGTGCAATTTCGACAACAAAACGACATGTCATAACAACTTATAAAAATGGTTGATGAGAGTGAAATAGGTGTATCATCATATTTAAATCAAATTTAAAGTAAGGGTTTCATATAGATATATGTCCCAACTGTTTTAATGTAATTTATATTCATGATACAAAATAATTGCTTGAATGTAAATGAGGAGAGAGAAATTTCATTCAGAATTTCACCATAGTAACAGGTGTACCTGAGAGGCATTTAATGAGAGATAAATGGGTCTCTTATCATTAAAAAATAAATAAGTATGTATGAGGGAGGTGAAAAAATCCTTCCCCATCATTTATAATTGAAATTAGAATGGTATAACAATATTAAGAAACATTGATAAAAAGAGAATGGTAGGAATCCCTTAATTGGAAGTGTGATCCCAAAAGCATGGGAGAGGCCCGAGAGAGGCTTATTGGGAGCATGGGGTGCCTTGGGAGGATTATAGAGAGATGCGGGCAGGTTTTGGTCGAACTCTGAAGGTGTTGAGTGCGGAGGAAGTGGGAGTTTGTGTGGGTTTATATAGGAAAGGGGGGATTATTTATTATTTTGGTTTGGGAGACCACACATTAAACTAATCAAAAACACAACCCAACCCATGGGTTTTCCATATGGTTTTTTCTAAAGGGGAATGAAAAACAATATTTTATATGTATAATGGAAGAAATTCTTAAAATAATAGGGTTTTTTAAGTGGAGGTGAGTCTCCCTATCAAGGAAAACAATTTAAAAAGGCAAAATGTTTCATAAACCTTGAATGATCCACTAAAGCTTTGCAAATTAAATAAAACAAACCCAAAATCACATTATATTAATGGTAAGACGTATATTTCCATAAAATAATGTTTATAGTGTTTTATTACATCACTATTGGGTCATTATGATGTCATAAAACACATTATATATTTAAACGGTATTTAAATTTTACCCAAAAAATCGACTACCTTAGAAATTTATGAAAAATTCACTATTGGATAATTTTGACATCTTGATTCCAAAAATAATATTCATTTAATCTAAATAATTCTCTAAATATGAGAATGTTTACTTTTAATATAAAAACCAACATTTATAAAAAATTCATTGGTTTTGAAAAAAAAAGCTTTCAAACCTTAATGAAAATTACAATTCCATTCATAAAATTATACGTTCATTTAATAAAAATTAATTTAATAGTAATAATATTTCATTAAAATATTATTTAATTCAAATATTCATTAAATCATAAAAATATATATTTTAGTTTAATATTAACTAAAAATACTATTTGTTATTTAAAAACAATTTACAGAGTAACTATGATAAAAAAATGTATATTCTCAATACAAAAATAATGTACATAATTATAATACTAGGGTCTTGTAATATAATCCCTAAAAACACCCTTATAAGACCTTAGGGTAAGGTGTGCAATAATGACAGACTCTTGTGGTGACTCGGATAACATTGCTCCAGTGGTAATCTCAATCAACATTCACATCTCTCGTAGGCGGTTCCTTTCAAGCATAACGTATTCAAGCTCATCTTGGGATTAGTCAAGAGCGAAGCCCAATATTGCCACCTCGTTTCTGAGCTCCATAAAATCGTCTTCATATGGGGAAGGTCTATTGGATGAGGCCATCACATCCTTTGTCAAAGTAAATTTGAATTGTTAAAGCATTATATTTGTATTAATCATGTGATCACTCTTCAACATCTATATTAGTAATGGTCATAATTCTTAACGATATTTTAAAATTTAAAACCTAGGACCAAATAAGTGAATAAATTTTAGATAACCAAAGGAAGAAAAATAAATAGAAAAAGGGTAATATTCATTAATGAATTTTTGGGTTGTTACAAATTATAATTCAATTATTCTTGTTTGTTTCAATTAATTCAATTAATTGATTTATTTATATATTAATTTTTTATAATTTCAAAACATTATATTTTTGGAAAATTGATTTCTCATCACATATGAGGGATTAATTCTAAATTATCATTTAACACTGTGATTCATGGAATTCAATAAAATAGAATTTATATTTATAATCATAACAATTTATATTAGCTAATAAGTCCCACTTAATTATTCAAGAAAATGAATAGTAATAAAATATTAAATTATTTATAATAGTTAAGGTAAATGTGGTTTTACATGGTGTGTTAAAATAAAGAGATAAGGTTTAAAAATGATCCAATATATTTCAAAAACCCATTTTATTTCCATATATAGAACATAAATATTATAGTTTCTAGAATGAACAAATTTGGATCCTTGTGGAAAGTCAAAAATTTGGGCACACCTTTTTCTTTTTATAACGTACATGTCTACCACTATCCTCACTTATAACAGGCCAACCCCTATCTTATCCTTTAAACATTAATAAAACACATTGGTTAATCCAATACCTAACATAATAACTTTCGTTATTACCTAATATCAACCTAGAATGATTATTTTACTCATAAATCCATCCTCAGAAGCCTTTTGTTACAAACATAAAAATGTTTTCCGAAGATGAGGTAACATCCCTAATGGAGAGTCATATATTTTTTATTTATCCACATCCATAAATTATTTTTAGAAAATTATAATATTATAATATAAATATAATCCATTTATTATTAAGATATTAATTTAATGGATTAACCTAAATCATTATCCTATTCTATATATTAGGTCATGAAATCATCATTCATGTGTACGGCAGACTATCGTCTCATAACCCTATGTTATTATTTTTTCATCACCACCTATCAAATATATTTATAATGATAGATTAATTGTATATATTTGATATTAATAATATTATTATGCATATATTGTCATTATATCACATGTAAATTCTTAATTTCCATTGCATGGGATTATGATAACATCAATTCTGTGTGTAACTGACTACCCACACATGAAGTTATGTGATTGATTCATGGTTTACATAGAAGGTAATATGGATGGGTTTAATGTAAATATGTGTTATATATTACATAAAAACAATTTCTTAATTGTAATATATTATTTAAAAATCTATCTTTTATCCCATAAAAAAATAGATGCAACGTTCATGTAAATGTATGACATATCATCTCCATGAACGATGTTTTCCATTTTCTATCCCTATCATTTATAGATTTCATTTAATAATAATATAAAAAATATATTTTATTTATATCATTGTTAAAATTAATAATATGATATAATCATGATAAATTTAATAGGACTAAAATTAAAAAATCAAAATAGAAATGAAAAAGTTGTTATTACACAAAACATTACTTTTAATAATAAATTGTTGGTAAATGGTTAATAGAAGGACATAAGTAAATCATATATGGTATGATAAATAATATTATTTATCTATAATTAATTTATAATAAAAATATATGTATTATAAAGGAGTTATTAATGTGTATTAATTAAGTCCATACATAGGTTAAGGTATTTCAATCTCACATTTACATATGTCAGACACATGTCATATACAAAACCTATTTATTTTTTGTGGTGTTTATACATCCCATAGATGTATATTATGGTTGTTATACATAATATTACTTTTATTTAAAGAAAAATTGGTATATCTCTATTAATTAGTTTTTATGGTTTTAATGTTACCAAATAAGTAAAAGACTTTTACCTTAATTTCCATTATTTGAGACATGTATTATGTTATGAACCTATGTCATTTTATGAGGTATATATATAATCCATTTTAAATCACATATAAATGATCTATTTATTTTCATTATTTTATAAAATTTATTTAACATTACACTTTCATGTGGATTATGACTCAAAGCTACAAAAGTTGTTAGGGTTTTATGTTACAATCGTATCGTTTACTAGGATTGCTCTTCATTGTGATTACAATGATTAAATTAAATGATATACATATAAAAAAAATTATTATCATATAGTTTTTTCTTGATAAAAAGTTTGTCCCTTCATTTTAAACTCTTTATGTACTCAATAGATTAAAATAATATTCTTAAGAAATATAATTTTTCTTTATCTCTTTGATTGAAATCTATTTTTTTAATTTTTATTTTTAAAAACTAAATTTCAAAGAAAATATTTTCCCACAAAAATGTACCTGATTTCTTCTCAAAATCATTTTCCATTTATGATATTATCTGTTGGTGGTACATATGACTTAATGAATATAACATCCAAGGATACTATTATTATTCATTGTCTAAAAGTTGTATGTTTTGGATGACCAGATTTTTATGAATCATTTTTCTCATACATGAGTTATATCATGAAGAAATACTTATTAAACCAATTTATTTTTATATTTTATGCTATAATTAATTGATGAAATTGTTATGAAACATGTCTCATTTAAATAGGTTATAAAATGTAGAAATGTTTATGAAACTCATTCCATTTAATGGTTTATGATATGATGAATGTTTTATGATCTTATTGTACACATATATAATATTTTCATTATGATACGGGGGATACCTATATCTACCTCCAATTCATTTGAAAAACAATTATATTTAATGAGACATGAATTAGAATAAAGTTGATGGGATTGATACACTATGAAAAATCGGTGCATTATGATCCACTATGGGAAACAGTTGCATCCAAATCCACTATGGGAATCTTCTTAATCATGATCTGAAATTGGAAATCAGTGATATATCTAGATCCACTATGTGGGTTTTCTATGTAATTAACCTTTACAAATTATTTTTTTCAATATTTATGAAAATTTCACTCTTTTATGAGCGAAGATCGTGGTTTTTGAATTTTTTATGATTATTTATAACTTTTATAGACCATGTGATCATAAATATTGAAGTTTCATTCCATGAATCATATTTAAAAACTATGAAATGATGGGTATGTACATCATAAGATATATTCATGATCACATAACCTTATTCTTATCTTATTCTTCCATATGATCATATAATGTAATCTCTAATTTTTACCCTTATGGGACATCTGATATCACCCATTATTATGTTTCCTTCCCCATGTTATGAAGAAATGTTTTGGTAGGTAATTCCTAAGAGGAGTACTATGTGAGATAATATTTTTGGTATATTTTTAAGATAATTCATGAAATAAGAATTTTGTGCTTCTATTATAAAAATGCACTAAACTATTATTACCATTGGGAATATGAAAATAAAATGTATTTAATATTCATATAAAGAGATGTGATACTTATATATGAAACCCCAGGGTAGCAATAGTTGGACTTAGATGAGAGTTTTAAATGATATTTAAAAAATAGTATGAGAAAAAATTTGTTAGAACCCAAGGGATATTTATGAAGATATTTCTAGGTTTTTCTCTAAGGATATGTCAATGAATGGGTCAAATTTTAGAAATGAATCCTAGAAATATGTTAATGAATTGTGCAAGCAGTTTCTAAGAAATTACATCATTTTTTGGATAATAAAAGGTGATATGGCTCCATTACAATGGTACCTAGCGGAAATAACTCTGAAAATTTCACATTGAGATGGACTCGATCATTACCTAGTTCATGAAAATATGACTTTCTGTAAACATGTTTTGAATCTCCCAAGGAATATGATTTGGAAATTCAGTAACATCATGAAGGATTTATATTCTGACCATAGATGACAAAGTTTAAACCTAACGTGTTGTTGATTTTAAACACAGTGTCATGATTTTGACAACCTATATGTAATTTACAATTTTTTTTCATTTCCTTTAAGGATACCTATTCCCAACACTATTGGTTTTGTTTTTAGTCACTGGTGGGAACTAGAAAGAACTAAATTAAAATTGAAGTTGGTAGATAATACATCAATGTGAAACCAAATGTAATGATGAATAGAATGATGGATATTGTAATTATATCTAATTAATTATCATGATATATTGTTAACAACTAGCACCTTAAGCAACTATCTGACTCACCAAAAAATGTAATGACATGGTTCAGTAAGTGTTTGGTTTTTTGAGACCAAAGAGAAAAGAAGATTTTGTACCTTATATGTCATGAATGATTAAAGAATAACCATACATAATGTATTAGAGGAATAGAAATATGTTTTGAGTTTTTAAAATTAAAAAAATCAATCAATTAAGGTAAATAATGAAATTTGTTGTTAACATAATAAATGAGAATAATTTACTCCCTAAGATATCATAAATGTTTGAATGTTTCAAATATGTAAATTGTGGGAATTATGAAAATTAATATACTATGGGGATATAACATTAATATAATCAGTTTTGTGAGTTATTTTTATATTTCTAGTGATGAAAATCTTCTAAATGACATCAAAATGGAACGAAGGGTTAACTAATATGACGATTGAACCATGTGAATGGTTTAAGAAGCATGTGGAATGACTAGAGTGTTTAGGTGTTACAATTAAATAATTATTATATATAAAAAATGAAATATATTAGGGCTTTTTAATATAATTTTTTCATTCAGGATATTATAGATAATTTTTAATGATATAGATGGACTTGAACTATTATTTAATTTCAAGGTGACATTTGGTGGAAAATCACATTATCAATAGAAGATAACCCTTAATATTTTCATAATGTTGAGATAATTATTTATATATAAAAAGATGATGAATATGAGTAAATTAAATTTAATAGTACATATTTAATTGAAAATGAATAATTATTTGTTTAGAAATTAGATTATAATGGGTTTTACAGGATTTTTTTATTTAATGATTAAATCCAATCATCTGTGTTTTATTTAATATGAAAGAAATCATGTTTCTCTTCAATATAGTTTTTTGATAATTCTGTTATTACCATGATTCAAGAGAATAAATAATGAGGTGTTTCACTTTATTGGTATGTGATAGTTAAGAGATACTTTATTTATTTTTGGTGATTACTGAAAAGTTGAATTTAAAAATTTAGTAACCTTGTTTCTCAATTTTATGATTTTAAATTTTTTAAAACATGGAGGAACCTTAAGGTAAAATATTCATTAAATGTAATATGTTTAACTTTAGAAATATTTTTATAAGCTATGATAAAAATTGTTATTTATCTAAAAACAATATAAATAAGTAATGATATATCATTTTATTATAATTATTGTGATCCATTAGTGCTTAGAGGATAAGAAAACTCTTCTTCATTAATTATAGTAAGATATGTAGTAGAAATTGATTTATGTACAAAAAAATGATGAAATTTTACTTTTGATACAATGGAAGGACAAGATTATAGTATTTATGTACCATGGTAACTCTTGATTTTATTGTGATTTTTTCTTATTGATTGGAGCTTTCACTGAATCTATTTTAGGATCAAGATGTGTTTCATCTATATCTCATGAAAAATTAACTAATTGATATATCTCATGTAATGAACTCACCGTTCATATTTCTAGACCATGGTGTTTATTTTGTGGAACAACTTGTATGGACTCTTTATCATATATATAGCTTTCTATAAAACAATACTACTCACCTATGAAATATTTTTGTGTAAACAATCATTTTATGACATAATATTGGATCCTGAGAATGTAATGAGTCATAAGTCTCCACACATGTTGGTACCAATGTGATAAATTTCAAGGGTGAAATTTATTTTTGGTGGGTATAGAATGTATCACTGTGATATTATTTGAATTTTTTTTCCAAATAAATATAATGTTTTTGAAAATTTTCATTACCCGCAACACCGAGATTATCCTGTGATAAATTAAATGCTAAATTTATATTTCATTACATAAAAACCATATTTAAATGAAAATGTCACAAAATAAATAAAATAATTATTTAAATTGAAAATTATTTTTTAATTATTGTTTTGAATATTATTAGCCAAATTATAAAAATATATGGTTTACATATGTACATAAAATTAAATCATTGGTGGACAATACAGTAAACGTGAAAATAATAATAGCTTTGAAAATATAATAATTCATTTTATGAAAAACTATTTTTATGAATAAAATAAATTTTACCACAATAAATCAAAAACATCACTTTTGAAAAATAATATTAGTGAAAAATATAAATTTCATATTATTTAAATTTCATATTATGTTTTTTATAGAAAAGAGATAAATAATATTTTATTTTTTTCTTAAAACTACATTTTTCTAAAATGTTGTTTCACTGCCATTTGTGAACTTATATTAAAAATAATGGCTAAAAATTTTGGAAAAATAATTTTAAAAAAGGTTATTTATGAGAAAAATCAAAATTTGATTAGGATTATTTTTTTATAACATTTTGAGAAGTTATTTTTTTCGATTAATAGTTAAAAGTATTAGTATTTTTTAATAAATTGATTGTTAAATTAATGAATTTATAAACATTTGTTTTAAAATATAAAATTATAGGTAAAATTAGTTCTATTATATATCAGTTAATACAATCAATGTCATTGTAATAAATTTCATAATAAAATGTGATTTAAAAACTTTTAAAATTTCTAAACATTTTTTCTTTGGAAAACCACTTTCTCATCGCATGTGTTGAATAAATTTAAAATTAAACAATTCCACTTATATGAATTTTATTTGAAATAATTTATTCCATATATTTTACAAAAATAGTTTATATCATCTTATAAGTTCAATATAGTTTTTCACCATAATATATTGTAAATTTTTTTAAAATATATATAATGCAATTATGGTAAAAATGGTTGTATCTTGGAAGTTTTACTAAAAGGATCAGGGTTAAAAATGACCTAAAATATATCCAAACAACATTTTATAAACATATATTAAAATTATAACTTATATTATAGATAATGAATTATTTTTATCCTTTTTTATGTGTAATACATAGTTACTAATTTTTCATTTCAAAATTATAAGGGTCCCAATAACATCATTTATAAAAGGCCATCCCTTTTCAACTCTAATTATCACTTCCAAAACACCTTTATTTGGACCTAAAATTCACAAATAAAATAATAAATTCTTATATAATGTCCTAGAGTCCATATTGTTTTCATAAATTCAACCAATTATGCATTTTGGTGAAATCCAAAAGATATAGTCCGAAGAAAAGTTAATGTCCCAAAACGGTCATTTTATTTTATTTATTCATAACCTTAATTTAATTATTTTTAAACCATTATGAAATGAAAATAATATTTTCTTAAATATTCTATGATTATATTATTTTAATTTAACAACCACAATCATTCTTCTCTTCATCAAATGGGTCAAAAAATGATAACTAATGTGTACGACAAACAACCACATCACAAACTGATGTAATTCGTTTTATATCACCACATCACATTAGTGGATATAATGATAAATATTATATTTTTTCATTATATTTACGATATTATTATTCTAATTTAATAATAATATTACTTTTTACTTCTTAATTTCCACAATATGGGAATATGATAATGTCGTACATGTGTACGGTACAGTACCACTTCCCGAAGAGATATGATTCGTTAATGATTTACATGTAACTTAATCAAGATAGGTGTCCTAAGAAAATTATTAATATATTAAATAATAATGATTCTATAATGGTAATATGTTATTTTCCTTTTTCTCTCAACCCATTGTGAAAATGGAAACAACATTCATTCATACAAATAGAATATCGTCTCTATGAATGGTGTATTTCATTTTCTATATATTAGTTTTTTTATTTAAATAAATACATAGGAAATAAATATATATGATATTTATATTATGGTTAAAATTATGGTGATATTGGAATAACTGTCAATGTAATATAACTGAAAATAAAAAATTCAAAAATACATGAAAAAAAGATGTAAAAACCATAAAATTTATTTTAACAACAACTTATTGATAAATGGGTAATAAAAGGTAATAAGTAAATAATATATTGTATTATAGATATGATTATGGTTTTGTAAAAAAATATAATAGATTTAGGTTTATTATATAGGAGGTTTGAATATGTATGAAGGAAGTAAAGATAATGGTAAGGGATTTACATATCACATTTTACTTCTAAGAGACTCATGAAATATTCACCACTTAATTCATTTATGTGGTATATATATTTATATAACTTAACTAATTTTAGGACTATATTCAAGAAAAATATATGGATTTACATATTGATCTTCTAAAAATGTTTCCATGGGGATTGCAATTTAAAAATTACCAATGAGGTAAGTCATTTTTGTATCAATTTTGTTTCTTTGAGAGATATGATATGTTATGGAAACATATTATATTATAATGTTTATATAAAAGAATAATTAACATATAATATCATTATTATATTTATTTTAATGATATTTTATGGTTCATTTAACATTAATCTACCGTGAGTTTTATGAATCAATGATATCAAAGTGGTGTGGGTTTTACGATACAATGTCATCATTTATCCGAATTGCTCATGATTATGCATCCAATGATGAACTCATATGATTTTTCTCTCAAAAATCAAATGTATTATATTATTCTCAAGTTATTTATGGATAATAAAATTTTCGCTAAATTTTTCCACATTTATTATAGTAAATAGTTCAAAATTATATCATTGATAAAAATCATTTTTATCTCTCTATTCACTCAAAAGCACTTTTTTATGAAACCAAAAACAATGTTTTATAAAAAAGTTTTTAAAACTATTTTTAAAGTTAATAAAATGATATTTTAATGACATTTTTACCCATGATTTACTTTTTTATATTTTTTTAATGGAATCTTCATGTAGTGTTCAAATAAATTCTTTTTCACTTTTACTGAAAATATAAAGGGAATTTTGTTTTTGAAATGTTCAACAAGAAAGGTATATCCAGATATCATTATAACCCAATGATTTCAAGATTTCTTACAAATTTAAAAATATCCTTTCATAGAATATTTTCTCCTTAATATTTTGAAATATTTTTCATATAAAATAAATGAACTAAATATTTAAATAATTTTCAAAATGCCTTATTTTGGAAAAATTTATTTTCAAGTTAGAATATATATTTTCCTCAAGATTTTTTTATGAGATTCGTAGTGAATATATTAAATGTTTTCAAGGTGATTTTTAATGAAAATATTTTAATTTTTTTTAATTTTTTTTTCAAATAATAAATGATATTTTCATAAAAAATTAAATTATTTTTTATGTTTACTTTTTATGTTTTAAAATTAATTTTAAAAGACAGAACATGCAATTTTGTGGATGTTTTTTTATTTTAAATTTTTTTTTCAAAAGAATGTTATTTTCATCAAGAAATGATCCAATTTTCATTCCAAAATCTTTTTCCATATAAGATGACATATGTGGATGTTAACTATTCCTTACTAAGGATATTATCCAATGATTACATTGATATTATTTCTCTGAATGGACGATGGTTATGTTTTAATGATGTTTTTGGAACCTATTAGACTTCTATGTGTTACACCATGAGGTAATGATTATGAAATATCATTCATTTCATGAGATAATATACAATAAAAAGATGAAATTACTATGAAACCTCTCTTTTTTAGACTTTATGATATGATAAAAATTTAATTAATCCCATTTGATTTCATCGGTAATGATATGATGAATTTTTGTGATCTTATGGAACTAATATGTGTGTGTATTTTTCCACAACACTAAGGATAAAAAACACCAATTTGTCGAAGGGGAATGGGTGGTTGTAGTTTGGAATAACATTTGGGTAATCATGGGGGTTATGTGAAATGACTCCTCCTGTGTGGTTTTATTTCAGGAATGGTTTCATGGGTTATTGAAGAAATACTTGACTGTAAAGTGAGGGATTTTATTATGAAAGAGAGATGTAGGAATTTCTAAACTGAAAAAAAACGTATCTTGCCATAAAGGAAGAACTAGTTCCCATGTTTCCCTTAAGGTTAGATCCTGAAGTTTGGTAGTGGAGATCGATATTCTCGTGAATCACTGGGAGAATTATTTCACCCTGAGGAGGGACATAGTGCTCATAAACATGATTCCTCCTACTTATATGGTGCTCAATCCTAGAAAATTGGTGTGTGGAATCCTCAATAGTGGACTCAAGATAAACGAGTACAAATGTTATTCAATCAGTATCCTGATGTGGGGGTTTTAACCCAAATGATTTGGTGTTGTTATCCTTTATTAGTTTATATTATATCCTTTTTTAACTTTCTGATGATTCCACACTATTCTTATTGGACTAGAGATCTTGGTATTTTATAGAATAACTCTTGTAGCACAAATATTGACTCATTAGTGAATCATAAATCCCTCAATGTTAATGGAAACATCCCATTGAACATTAGTTTTCATATTTTTAGATGAGAATGACTCATCCCAAATGGTGTCAATATACTTCACATGTGGACATGAAAAAATAAAGAATAATACTTCTTAGCTTCTAGCGGTTCACTTTGTAGTCCATGTGTGATATTTTCTAGCTTAGGATACCTTACCCAATACAGCATGAACCATTTTCTAGATGATTCCCTCTGTTTTCATTATTATGGTATTTCCTGATATTATTATATCTCAACATTCATCGTTTAATTAATGTAATTCATTATTTTATTTGTCATCCTAAAAGGGGATATTGAAGACCTGTCACAAAATAATAACATTTCATTTCTAATCTCCAAATATACAAAACTATTATGGTTTTTGGGTGTGTATATATGAAATTTATTGGATATTAATCTAAAAATATATTTTATTTATTTATTCTAATCCTTGAACTCTATATGGAAAGAGTTGGATGCTCAATGCGTAAGCCTCACACACATCATCAGAACAAGTTTCTAAACTATAGCCTTATCCCATGTACACCTTTGATGCCTCATATGAAAAATACAAAATGAATAAAATTAAACATATATAGAAAATGACATTAAAATATATTTTTGCCCATTAAAAGGAATGTAGGATATCTAATATCACAAATTTGAGATGTTTCAATGTCTTCCCCATAGAGGAAACAACCTTACCATCATTGGTGTCATATAATGTTATATTTCAAAGCTATTTATTAAATGATTCCCATGCCACATGGGATATATAATCATTCAAAAATCTCATACCCTAGGCCTAGAGTCCACCATAAACTCATTGTGAGGTCCTCCCACCATCATCATCATGACCTCTAAGTTAGTGAATCATGTATTTGTACTGTGTGTAGAAAATAATATCCTTGGATGACTTTTCTCATTAATTTATCACCCTTTCATTCAACATATCCCCCTTTAGGAAACACATAGTATGATGTCCATGACTTATGAACATAAACTATAACAATCCATCATTTGATCTGTAAGAATATATAATATACACCCCAACATCCTCATCACAAGATAGTTAAATTATTCCTTACCCTATATATACCAAATATCAACATATAATGAATATTGGATTGATAAAACGTACATTTTCAGTGAAAAACATTAAACTAAAGAATTTCCCCATGAAAAAACATATGATTCCCATGTGATTTGTATGGGATGATTTAATATCCTCACATGAGAGGACCCCACCCCCATGATGTTAGTCTGCTACCTCACTACATTCTAGAAACAATGTGTGGCATGATACTCATATTCATGGGAAACATAGTGATGTTATATTCACTTATACTATATACATCCATATGATCAAATTATTTCATGTTTTTTCCCTCTAGTCTATGATTGATCATTTCAAACCAGCATCATCATCCAGTGTGCTTAAGTGCAATACAAGATAGTTCAAATGTATACTCGCCACTTCCATTTCTATATTTCATGATTTATTTATTGGGATGATCATCATCCTCCAAACATGAAAAATATCCCTAATGTAAAGGATTTCTGGACGTAGTAGATTAACTATTGTAATGGTATCAAAACACTAATGGTCCTCGATAAATTATGGTGTTTCTAGGTTTTGAAAATGATCAGTGGCCTCTCCCACATTTAATTACCCCATCCTTGATTGGAGTTGGTGTAGAACCTATTTTTAGAATATTTTCAATAGTATCCACCACCCCAAAGATCATTCTAGTTTCACTATCTTTGTCTTTGATGTCATGATATTACATTGTGAGACTTCCATATATCGGTCACTTCTTCCCCTTATTTTGTGAACCCCCAATAAACAACGGGGTCTGCATACAAATCATCGTTTCTTGAATTTATTGTGGATCAGTTGGGCATATGATTTATTGATATGGTTCCCTAACCACGTTTTAGATGTGAAAACTAGCTTTAAATAATGAATTATGTTCTGGTTTTTATCTCTATAACCATAAAATAGGTTCCCAGGTCCAAGACACATGACTTTAAGCTGCTTTAAAGTCCCACATAAGAATGAGTCACATTCTGACGGGCCTCGTGGGAACTCAAATATCTGTTATGTGATCACTCTCACATTCCATTCACACTCTCAATATAAACCACCATGGTTTATGAATTATGACCATAAGTAATTTAAAACAATTTATTCAATATTTATGATATTAAAAAATATGGAACTGATGACCTAAAAAATGTTCCCTTAAACTATTTGCTATATTTCATTCTAAATGGTATGACCATAAACAAACTAAGTTTAAAGGCATATACATGCGTATTGTTTAGAAAGTATAGGATAAACTTGATAAAAAGCCACACTCCCACACTCAAGGTATCTTTTGAGATTTCTGAAATAGTAAGGGCATCAAATAGTGGTACAAAGACAACATGTCCCACTATAAACCCTGAAAAATACCAAGTTATTCTCGCTGGACTCTATCTGTTTAAGAGAATGATAGATACAAATATCCTCTACATTTTATAAAACATTCTCCTCTAAAGGTTCCAACCACTCAGTTTCCTATTCATGAATCACACTACCATGTGTAAGAAGAATTTATTCACATTGGATCACACATATTTGTCCTAAGATAATAAATTGTGATGTAAATATAATAATAACACAATGTTAAACTATATAACATATCATTTTGATGGTATGATGATAAAATGTGTGATCAACATAATTTCCATGAGATGTTAAAATACATGTCTTTCTTCCTCATTGCATGATGTGGAACTGTTAAACATCTTAGCCCCCAAACTACGAATCACATTTCCTTCTTCAGTGTATGTAACCTATGATATCATTATCCTTCCTGAACCATCTATCGATATTTTCAATGATTCTCCCCTTGGAAGATAATTCTATTATTTATTAAAAGTGATATGCCTACCAAATGCGTTTAAATACACAATGGAATTATTTTGAGATTGTTTAACTCCATTTGAACATCCCATCAATTTATCCCGACAGTTTGTTTCCCCTAGGATTTGGATCCCCATTATCCTTCATACCTGAATGGCCACCTAAATACTAATGGTGCCAGGCCAAATTGACGCACCTACCATCTTATGGGCATACTCTGAAAGACTACTGGAAAATTTATGAGAGGTATCCTATTTCAAACATAGCCAATATTCAATACTAATTTATTTTTCTACATCCATGAAAAAATGAAAATGAATCCTATATTTGGAACATAGTTAACATTTATTTAACATCATCACCCTACACCCTTTATGTTCGAGAACATGAGTATCTTAATTAACTATGTTCATACACATTGTTTGGTTTTCATTAAACAACCCTAGAATTACCTCATTTGTGTAGTAAAACTCAATGGTTATGAAATTCAGATATAAATATGGCTCTATTCTAAAACAATTGTTTTTCTAATTAGGATACATTTGGTGGTTGATAAACAAGTTTATACCATGTGTGTTCGATCTTGATTTATAACTCTCACACAATCAATAAATATTAATCTTGTATCTTGCTTCCCACACCATGTAGGATACACATGGGGTTTCATCATTATTTATCTTTTATATATGATTGAAATGAGGGAAAAAGAAACAATTGTTGTATACAGGTAGTTTATGAATGATATTCCTACACTACGGGAAAAATGGGTATTTGTGACGGGTTATTTGCGACGGGAATAAATCCCGTCGCAAATAGTCCCGTTAAAAACTTATTTGCGACGGGGGTAGTTACCCGTCGCAAATAAAGAGGCTTTTGCGACGGGATTGCTTTCCCTGTCGCAAATAGTTTTCCCGCGATGCGCGCCAAATCGCGGGAAAACTATTTGCGACGGGAAAATATTCCCGTCGCGAATAACCGGCGGCGGTAAAAGGTATTTGCGAAGGGAATATTTTCCCGTCGCTAATAGTATGTTATTTACGACGGGTCCCGTCGCAAATAACTATTTACCCGTTGACCGTAATAAATGCGGACTAAGGTATTTGCGATGGGTATCCCGTCGCAAATGGGCCTGTCGCAACTAATCTAACCTATAAATACCCTCATCCGTTTTTTTCAAATCATTCTCATTCTCTATCTTCTCCTGCTCTCAAACTTTTGTTTTTAAAGTTGAGTTTTTCTTCAGTTAAATTTTTTTCTTCGGAGCTGATATTAATGTTTTGAAGAACGATCAGAGCAGATCAATTTTCATGGTATTTATGTTCATTTTAATTTAATATTTATTTTTAATTTTTTATTAGTTTCAATTTTTCTTAATTAGTTGTAATTTAATTATGTTTATATTGTTTTCTTACTTAATACATTTAAATTATTAGTATTGTTCATAGTTAATGGTAATTAGGAATAATTAGTAATAATTTTTAATAATTAAGAATAAATATTAATTATTAGTAATAAATACCAATAATTAGGAATAACAACATTATTACATTATTAGTATATTTTATTATTAATATTAAAATAATATAATTTTATATATATATACAATTCTTTTTTTATCTGTGTGTTTACTATCTTCACATGTATTATTTGTATGTGGAGATAGAAAACGCACAGATGAAAGGAGAATTGTATATAAATCAGAAAATTATATTATTTTAATATTAATAATAAAATATACTAATAATGTTATTATTTGTAATTATTGGTAATTATTCCTAATTATTGTTAATTATTCATTTAATTACTAATAATTAGGAACAATTATCAATAATTATCAATAATTAAGAATATTTAGTAATAATTAGTAATAATTACCAATAATTAGTAATAATTAGTAATAATTATCAATAATTAGTAATAATTAGTAATAATTACCAATAAGTATTAATAATTAGTAATAATTACCAATAAGTAGTAATAATTACCAATAAGTAGTAATAATTATGTATAATTTGGAATAATTACCAATAATTAACAATAATTAGTAATAATTAGTAATAATTACCAATAATTACCAATAATTAGTAATAATTAGTAATAATTACCAATAATTGCCAATAATTACCAATAATTACAAATAATTAGTAATAATTACCAATAATTGCCAATAATTACCAATAAATACAAATAATTAGGAATAATTAGGAATAATTAGGAATAATTAGGAATAAATAGGAATAATTCCGAATAATTAGTAATAATTTTTTATAATTATTTATAATTAGTAATAATTACCAATAATTACCAATAATTACCAATAATTACCAATAATTACCAATAATTACCAATAATTACCAATAATTACCAATAATTACCAATAATTATCAATAATTAGTAATAATTAGTAATAATTATGAATAATTAGGAACAATTATCAATAATTATCAATAATTAAGAATAATTAGTAATAATTAGTAATAATTACCAATAAGTAGTAATATTTACCAATAATTAGTAATACTTACCAATAATTTGGAATAATTACCAATAATTAACAATAATTTGTAATAATTTGTAATAATTACCAATAATTACCAATAATTAGTAATAATTAGTAATAATTACCAATAATTGCCCATAATTACAAATAATTAGGAATAATTAGGAATAATTAGGAATAATTAGGAATAATTAGGAATAATTAGGAATAATTAGGAATAATTAGGAATAATTAGGAATAATTAGGAATAATTAGGAATAATTAGGAATAATTAGGAATAATTAGTAATAATTAGTAATAATTAGTAATATTTAGTAATAATTAGTAATAATTAGTAATAATTAGTAATAATTAGTAATAATTAGTAATAATTAGTAATAATTAGTAATAATAAGTAGTAATTAGTAATAATTAGTAATAATTAGTAATAATTAGTAATAATTAGTAATAATTAGTAATAATTAGTAATAATTACCAATAATTAGGAATAATTACCAATAATTACCAATAATTACCAATAATTACCAATAATTACCAATAATTACTAATAATTACCAATAATTACCAATAATTACCAATAATTACCAATAATTACCAATAATTACCAATAATTACCAATAAGTAGCAATAACTACCAATAAATACCAATAACTACCAATAACTACCAATAACTACCAATAACTACCAATAACTAGCAATAACTTGCAATAACTAGCAATAACTAACATTAACTAGCAATAACTAGCAATAACTAGCAATAACTAGCAATAACTAACAATAACTAGCAATAACTAGCAATAACTAGCAATAATTAACAATAATTAACAATAATTACCAATAATTACCAATAATTACCAATAATTTGCAATAATTAGTAATAATTAGTAATAAATACCTAAAATTAGGAAAAATAAGAAAAAATTAAGAAAAATTAGGAAAAATTAGGAAAAATTCTCAATAATTAGTAATAATTACCAATAATTAGTAATAATTACCTATAATTAGTATTAATTACCAATAATTAGTATTAATTACCAATAAATAGTAATAATTAGGAATAATTACCAATAATTAGTAATAATTACCAATAATTAACAATAATTAGTAATAATTACCAATAATTAGTAATAATTACCAATAATTACCAATATTTAGTAATAATTAACAATAATTGCCAATAATTACCAATAATTGCCAATAATTACCAATAATTGCCAATAATTACCAATAATTAGTAATAATTACCAATAATTACCAATATTTAGTAATAATTAACAATAATTGCCAATAATTACCAATAATTGCCAATAATTACCAATAATTGCCAATAATTACCAATAATTAGTAATAATTATGAATAATTAGTAATAATTACGAATAATTAGTAATAATTACGAATAATTAGTAATAATTACGAATAATTAGTAATAATTACTAATAATTAGTAATAATTACCAATAATTAGTAATAATTACCAATAATTAGTAATAATTACTAATAATTATCAATAATTACTAATAATTATCAATAATTACTAATAATTATCAATAATTACTAATAATTAGTAATAATTACTAGTAATTAGCAATAATTACTTATAATTAGCAATAATTAGTAATAATTAGCAATAATTACTAATAATTAGTAATAATTAGTAATAATTCGTAATAATTAGTAATAATTAGTAATAATTAGTAATAATTAGTAATAATTAGTAATAATTAGTAATAATTAGGAATAATTAGTATTAATTAGGAATAATTAGTAATAATTAGGAATAATTAGTAATAATTATTATTAATCACCAATAATTAGTATTAATTATCAATAATTAGTATTAATTACCAATAATTAGTATTAATTACCAATAATTAGTATTAATTACCAATAATTAGTATTAATTAACAATAATTAGTAATAATTACCAATAATTATTAATAATTACCAATAATTAGTAATAATTACCAATAATCACCAATAATTACCAATAATCACCAATAATTAACAATAATTACCAATATTTTCCAATATTTTCCAATAATTACCAATAATTACCAATATTTTCCAATAATTACCAATAATTACCAATATTTTCCAATAATTACCAATATTTACCAATAATTACCAATAATTACCAATAATTAGGAATAATTACCAAAAATTATGAATAACTACCAATAATTTGGAATAATTACCAATAATTTGGAATAATTACCAATAATTTGGAATAATTACCAATAATTTGAAATAATTACCAATAATTAGGAATAATTACCTTATTACATTATTTGTATATTTTATTATTAATATTAAAATAATATAATTTTCTATATTATATACAATTCTCTTTTCTTCTGTGTTTTTCTGTCTCCACATGTAATATTGGCATTCTTTTTCAAAATTATCAACCTACTCGCCAATGGAGAGGTGAAAGTGAATGCCAATATTACATGTGGAGACAGAATGTGAAACACACAAATGAAAGGAGAATTGTATATAATATAGAAAATTATATTATTTTAATATTAATAATAAAATATACTAATAATGTAATGATGTTATTATCATATAATTAATATTTATGAAAAAAAATTATATTAGTATTATTAAAAAAAATAAAAAATCAATATAATATTAAAATTATAAACATTTGTAACAGGTTTTGCTTTATTCTCAATATATTCAATCCTTGCTTGAGTGTTTTTTCTAACAAATTATTCAAAACAAGTAATGCTTTTATATTTTATAGAAAAATATGGAATAGCGAGGTCGTCAACAGTCATTATTAGATGACCGCATATGGGTAAATCAACGTAAAAATCCAAATGGTTCTGGTTTAAATCCAGTATATATAGAGGGTGTGGAGATTTTTTTACCATTTGCGGCATCAAATCCAGAATTTTTTTCAGAAGGAAAGATAAAATGCCCTTGTAGAAAATGTGCATTGAGAACGTTTGACACGTTTGACAAAGTGGGGGAACATCTCTTGCGTTTTGGTTTTCAAGAAGATTATGTTTTTTGGTATCAACACGGTGAACGCAGTTCCAGAGTAGGTGATACCAACTTGATTCCGGATCCATCCCAGTTTCAAGATTTAGTACATGATGTTGCAGGTTCATCTGTTCAACATACAGAAACCCCAGCTGATATAGCTTCAAATCCTGAGTTGGGACCATCTGAATTTTATGAGTTGTTGAAGTCTGCTGAGGATGCATTATATCCTGGCTGCAAGATGAGAAAATTAGAAGCAGTTGCAAAATTTATGGCTATCAAATCAGATAACGGAATGTCAAACACTTGTTTTGACCAGATATTTTCTTTGCTGAAAACACTGTTACCCGAAGGAAATGTTTTACCTATAAATTACTATGAAAGTAAGAGGTTGGTTCGAAATTTGGGACTTACTTGTCAGAAGATTCATGCATGTTCAAATGACTGCATTTTATATTCTGGGGAAAATGAGTCGTTGGATAGTTGTCCTACATGTGGGCAACTGAGATATAAAGAAGGACAACACGGGAAGTCTGGTTTGATTCCTGTAAAACAGTTGAGATATTTTCCACTTACATCCAGACTTCAGCGTTTATTCATGTCTAAGAATACAGTGACAATGATTTCATGGCATAAAGAGAATATCTCAACCGATAAAAGCTTGAATCATCCAGCTGATGGTGATTCATGGAAATATTTTGATAGAGTGCATCCATCCTTTGCTTTAGAAGCTAGAAATGTTCGACTAGGCCTTTCCACTGATGGTTTCTATCCGTTTGGATCTTATGGTAGTCAATATTCATGTTGGCCTGTTTTTTTAACTCCGTACAATTTATCTCCATGGATGTTGATGAAGGAGCCATATATCTTTTTGACTTTACTAATTCCAGGACATCCGAAGAAAAATATTGATGTTTATTTGAATCCATTGATTGATGAATTAAATTTATTGTGGAGTACTGGTGTCAGTATATATGATGTTGCAACGAAACAGAATTTCATACTGAGAGCAGCATTGATGTGGACAATAAGTGACTTCCCGGCTTATGGGATTTTATCTGGCTGGAGTACACATGGTCAGAAATCATGTCCTTACTGTATGGGAGAGAACAAAGCATTTATGCTCATTCATGGAAAGAAACCTTGTTATTTTGACTGTCATCACAGATTTCTTCCAGCTGATCATCCTTTTCGCAGAAACAGATCTCATTTCAGAAAAGGAACAGCTGAAAGGGATGGACCTCCAAAAATGCTATCGGGTTCGGAGTTAAAATCGGTTGTATTTTCATTACCTCCCATCACTTTTGGTCCCACAATAAACCAACAGAAAATTTCTGGTTTTGGGAAAGAACACAATTGGATTAAACGTAGCATATTTTGGGATTTTCCATATTGGTGTGATTTGTTGGTCCGACACATGTTAGATGTCATGCATATTGAGAAGAACTGTTTTGATAATTTGTTTCATACAGTTTTGGATACGCCAGGAAAGAGCAAAGACAATGTAAATGAACGTTTAGATCTTTCCCAAATTTGCAGGCGTCCAGAATTGGAACTATTTGAGAATGTCAGAACAGAAAGGTTACTGAAACCAAAAGCTGCTTATATACTGTCTAAAGAAAACCGTTTATTATTTTGTCAGTGGATTGCAGATTTGAGACTTCCAGATGGCTGTGCTTCCAATTTGGGTAGATGTGTAAAGAATGGTCATATTACTGGATTAAAAAGTCATGATTGTCATGTTATAATGGAGAGACTTCTACCCATTGGATTAAGAGGTCTGTTGAATTCTGTGATTTGGGGTTCCATAACAGACATGTCTCATTTTTTTCGGGAAACTTTTGCGGCTACGGCAGATTATGATGCTCTAGGCAAACTTGAAAAAGATGTTGTTGTAATTATATGTAAACTGGAAAAAATATTTCTGCCGTCTTTCTTCGACTCAATGGAACATTTGATGTTACATTTGCCATATGAAGCCAAATGTGGAGGTCCGGTACAGTTTCGATGGATGTACCAATTTGAAAGATGCATGCAAAAATTGAAAAGAAAAGTACGCAACAAAGCATCTGTTGAAGGATCTATTGCAGAAGCTTATTTGCAAGAGGAAATATCTTTTTTCTGATCCCATTATTTTGAATCTGAGTATCCTTCAAAACACAACTGAATGGGACGGAATGAGAGAAGTATTGATGAAATCGATAATCAATTATCTGTTTTCAACCAGTCAGAGCTTGGTTTTGGTGGAGTTTCTGAATGCTGGCTTTCAGATGATGAACATCATAGAGCTCATACGTATGTTCTGCTCAACTGTGAAGAGATGACATCAGTTATAATGTAAAATTATTCTATTATTTTTATATTAATTATAATAACTTATTAATATTTTTTTTATTTATGAATTATAATTGTAATATTATTATATTAATTAAATCATTTATTAATATTCTATTATTTTTTATTTTTGAATTATAATTCTACTATTATTATAGTAATTAAAATAATTTATTATTTTCATTTGTAAATTATAATTCTATTATTATATTAATTAAAATAAGTTATTAAAAATTTATTTTTTTTATTTTTTTTATAGTATTTGCGACGGGTATAGTATCCCGTCGCAAATACTAGTATTATTAATAGTTTTTTATTTTTTTAAAAAAATATTATTTGCGACGGGTCCCGTCGCAAATACTATCAATAGTATTTGCGATGAGATACGATGCCCGTCGCAAATACTAGTATTATTAATAGTTTTTTATTTTTTTTAAAAATCATTTTTGCGACGGTACCGTCGCAAAAGGTATTTGCGACGGGACCCGTCGCAAAAACTATTTTAAAAGTTATTTACAAAAATACGGAATACTATTTTCGAGGGGGAGAATGACCGTCACAAAAAATGGCTTTAGCGATGGGCCCGTCGCAAATAAGTGTAGTTGCGACGGCGTTTTCAGCAACGGGCTATTTGCGACGGGCCCCCGTCGCAAATACCTGCTTTTCTAGTAGTGCTAATGCTTAGGAGGGACATCCACATGTAAGATCCTCTATATATTTTTAAGATAAGATGAATTTCCCTATGGTTCAACACCAGAGACTTGGTATTAACATATTTTAGACTCTACTAAGTAGCCCCTTGATTCCAATACCACTCTGCAAGATCGGATGCTTCCACCTTAGTGGTAGGGTGAACATATTCAGTAACTATTCACATCTAATTCTCTTTGGCCTAGCACAAATTATGTAAAGAAGAAACATATTCTACCTTAGCCTCACCTATCACAAACTGATCCCTCATATGGACAATGATCCTTAATCGAGAAGTGATGACATCCACAATATCTTATTTTTTTATTATTCTTATTGAGCGATCATTTGTTCAAATTCCTAGAGTTCATGGGTGGCCACATCATTCATCTTTTTCTGAGTGACACCGAACTACTACCATTTGAAATGTTATAATTCCATGATAATTTCTCGATATTGTTCATGTAGGATTCTAAAATCCATCAAGCTAGTCCCTAGGATAAATAAGAAATATCATAGAGATGCCACCTGGTATGTTAGATCCATTATTTTGGTGAGAATTACTAAATTTTACATTCTTCTTCACACATTTCATCAATAAATGGTTTCCCATGAAAAAATACTTGCAAGAATCCCAAAAATCCTTTGTTGGTGTAGGATCATACTATGGGAAGACTGCCAAAACATTAGTGGCACTGTCATCTGCGTTGGACTCACCTGTTTTGATAATCTCAATTATGATTAATTATGTTTTGATAATATCAATTATGATTAATTATGTTTTGATAATCTCAATTATGATTAATTATGTTTTGATAATCTCAATTATGATTAATTATGTTTTGATAATATCAATTATGATTATTTATGTTTTGATATTCTCAATTATGATTAATTATGTTTTGATAATCTCAATTATTATTATCTATGTTTTGATTAAAATTTTCATTACTTTTGTTAATATTTAAGTTCCTGACTTTACAATATATTTACTGTTGAATATGTTCCAATGATATAACCTTCACTCAAGAACAATCTGTTAATAAAATGTTCATTTACATTGTAATGTTTTATCCTAACATCATCTGTGGATAGTTTTTATAGACAGACATACAGCTACCGATATAAGGAGCTACCGATTAAATAAAGTTACCATTATAGATAATAACAGCTACCTATAAAAGACCTACCATTACACTCCCACTCCTGCAACTCACTGATACAAAGAACTACTAATGTAAACTAGTCACTGTTTCTCTAATCTCTAGTGGTATTGTTTATTTATCAACAGTCATATTAGATGTTTTTATGTAATCTACCATTAATTAATGATAGTTTTTGGCATATCAGGAACTGTACCTTGTACTTGTAAAAAGGTAATCATTTCCATTGCCAAAGCTGAAGGTATATAAAAGAAAACCTCAAACTACTAAATATAGGTTAGTCAGTATCTCCATGAACGTACGAAACAATCTTCTAGAGACACACAAGTACTTACATGCATAGAAGAAGAAGGAAGAATACATGATGAATCTGTAGAACCTAACCATACAAGGAGTAAAGAACTTCAACAATTTCACCTACACTCAATATGTTCAGGCTTATCATCCTAGACCTGGAATTCAAATTAAAAAAGGACACACTTTTTTTTCTTGACTAAAACCAGAGAGAGACTCAAAGCATCATCTTCATCAATCCATGGAGTCCAGAGATTCACTCAAAACACATAGATAATTATAAACTCATCACTATTTTTTAGTTCTATTGTGTTTAATTAAATTAAATTTTGAGCAGTGTGTGTGCTCTGTATTTTTAGGCAAACACTGTCTCATATTCTAAACTGGTGGATTTATAAATCCTCATTAAATATTTATCCTACACTCTTGAATCCCATTATGATTAGTGGTAGAGGTCTGAACCTTTACTATATTACAATTTCACTACAATTTAGCTTGTTATTTTAATTGGAGATTTTTAATATAAATCTTTTAAATAGAAATTTTTAATTTCAACTCAATTCACCCCCCTCTTGAGTATCCACTCCGAACAACATTGGGTATCAGAGGTTGGATAAATGTTTTTCAAAATACTCTGTTTTTAACTAAAATTTTAGTTCTATCATAAAGATCTCCAAATTTTTGTTAATACTATGTTTTTATATCTTTATATAACATAGGTATTACAAATAACAGATTAGAATGTGTATCTACTAATATTCCACCCTTCTTTAATGGTGAAAATTATGCCCAATGGAAAATAAAAATGAAAATTCATTTTGAATTTATGGGATTTTACATATGGACTGCTATGGAGACTCAATATAAGATTCCAGAAACTATTAGAACTACTTGGGATGAACCTACTAATGTTGCTTCCAATAAAAATTTCAAAGAAATTAATGCCATGTATTGTGCTTTAGGAGATGAATAATTTAATCAAATATCTAATTTTAAGACTGCTTATGAATTATGGGATCCTTTAGCTATTTCTCGTGAGGGAAAAACCAACATTAAAGAAATGAGACTAAATACATACACTATTATGTATGATGATTTTAAAATGAAAACCGATGGATCTATTTTGGATATGTATCTCAGGATTAATTAGATAGTCAATATAATGAGCTCATTGGGAAAGTTTTTCGAGCTACGGAGAAAATCATGAGGATAGTAAGATGTATGTTAGAATGATAAAGAGGCACCTCAATTTCAATAAGAGAATCATGTAACATAAGTTCACTAGTTGTTAAATAGTTGATTGGTATGTTGATGATGTATGAAGAAGATCTGATGGAAAACAACGAAGAAGATGATGAACCAATAAAGAAATCAGTAGCCTTTAAGACTTCTACATCAAAAATTAAGGACAAAGAGAAAATTCAAGCTACAAGTGATAGTTCAAGTAGTGAAGAGGATGCATCTTACAGTGATGCTGAAATGGATCAAATAGCTAGAAAATTTAAAAAAATTATAGGAATAATAATTTCTTCGGAAAATCCAATTATAAGGGTAAGTATGACTATAATGGTCATTAGAAGAAGGATTGGAAAAGGACTGTCAAAGGTGATCACATAGTTTTCTACAAATGAAAGAGAAAAGGAAATGTGAAAGATGAATGTCCAAAATTAATGTTTAGGATGAAATATGACTATAAAGACACCATATATAAGAAAGCTATGAATGTAACCTGGAGGGCTTTGGAAGACAGTTCAAGTGATTCTGATTCCACTCATGATTAAAAATCTCAAAAATCTAATATGTGTTTCATGACAAACACATATGAGGAAAACTGCTTAAAAAGATCACGTAGGAAGTTATGGTACTTGGAAAGTGGATGTTCAAGACACATGACATGAGACTACCCATGTTGTAAAAGCTTAATCAAAGATGATGGGGGACATGTCACCTTTGGGGATAACACAAAAGGAAAGATCATCGTCCTAGGCCAGATTAGTAACACGGATTCAATTTTAATCTCTAAAGTTTTATTTTTTTTTAAGATTAATGTATAATATGTTAAGTATTTCTTAGTTTTCTGATGATGGTTTTAATGTTAAATTTGAAAATAATTCTTGTAATGTTTTTAATTCTAAAAATGTCTTAGTATTTTATAACTTAAGAATTGAAAACGTATATGTTGTAGACTTGAATTCTTTAGCTAAGCATAATATTACCTGTTTAAATGCTTTTTAAAAAGAATCATGGATTTGGAACAGAAGATTAAGACACCGCAATATACATTCACATAGATGACTGACTATGAAAAACATAGGTAGAGACTTACCTAAACATGAATTCCCAGATGACAAAGTTTGCAATCCCAGTCAAAAGGGAAAAACATATAGTTTCGTTTAAATCAAAGAAAGAAGTCTCAACTTCTCAATCTCTTAAGTTGGTTCACAGGGATTTTTTTAGACCATCCAGTGTTTCTAGTTTAAATGGGATGCACTATGTCTATGTCCTTGTAGATGAGTTTACATGATATACTTGGGTATATTTTCTATCTCACAAAAGTGAATCTTTTAATTACTTTATTAAATACTTCGAGTCTATAGAAAACCTTACTGGACTTAAGATTGAATCCTTGAGAAGTAATCATGGTCATGAGTTTAAAAATCATGAATTTGAATCCTACTCCTCACACAATGTCTACAATCACAACTTCTCTTCCCCTAGGAAACCTCAGTCAAATTGTGTAGTAGAAAGAAGAAATATTACTCTTCTGGAAATTTCACAAACTATGCTTAATGAATATGATTTACCTGTTCATTTTTGGGATAAAGATGTAAATGCATATGGTTATATTATAATTAGAGTCTTGATTAGACTTATTCTTTAGAAGACCCCTTTTGAATTATGGAATAATAGGAAACCTAATGTTAGTTAGTTTAATGTATTTACATGTAAAGTGTTTATTCTGTATACTAAAGACAATTTGGATATATTTCCATCTAAAAGTAATAAAAGAATTTTTCTTGGTTACTCTATAGCTTGCTAGGCCTATACATTTTTTAGTAAAAGAACCAAATATGTTGAAGAATATGTTCACATCAAATTTGATGAAACTGATCCACATGAACCTAAACCTTCTATTGAAAATCTTGAAGAAGATTTGTCTATTCTAAACCGTAATGATGAAATCAGTGAACCTGTTGTAAAGACAACCAGTTCTGTAAATTTACCAGAATCTGCTACTAGTGAATCTGAACCTTGAGAAGAACCTGAAATTTCTAGTCCTACCTTTACTAGATCAACTAGGATTCTAAAAAATCATTCTTTGGATGCTGTTGTAGGTAATATTGATAGAGGGACGTAGACTAGAGGATTCTATAAGAAACCAGGTTGAACATCAAGACTTTCATTCATAGTCAGAACCTAAAAATATCAATGATGCTATCGGTGATGAATTTTGGGTGATGGCTATGCAAGAATAATTAAATCAATTTGAAAGAAAAGAAGTCTTCAAATTAGTTGAAAGACACAAGGACACATTGACCATAGACACAAAAAGGGTGTTTAGAAATAAGGTTGGTGAATCTGGAAACATCATAAGAAACAATGCTAGACTAGTTGCACAAGGATATAGTCAAGAAGAGGTAATAGACATTGATCAAACCTTTGCACCCATATCTAGACTAGAATACATTAGGATCTTACATGCTTATGCAGCTCATCTGAATTTCATGTTATATCAAATGGATTTCAAAAGTGCATTTCTAAATTAGTTTATAATTGAAGATGTTTTTTTTGAACAACCACCTGGATTTATTAATCCTACTTTTCCAAATCAAGTTTTTAAACATTCAAAATCTTTATATGGTTTAAAACAAGCTACACAAGCTTGGTATGATAGACAAAAAATTTTATCTTTTCAAAAGGTTTTACTAAATGAATTGTTGATTCCACTATTTTTATCAAAAATATTTCTATTGATGATTTTATAGTACAAATACATGTTGATGATATTATTTTCAGATCTTCTAAAATTTATTTATGTAATGATTTTTCAATGATTATGCAAAATTAATTTGAAATGATCTTAATCGGAGAAACCAAATATTTTCTTGGAATTCAAAATTTTCAAAATAGGGATGGTATTATTTTAAATCAAAGTAAATACACAAGAGAATTATTAAAACTTTTTGGGTTGGACATTAATATTGGAAGTCATACACCCATGAGTACCACTTGTAAGTTAGATATTGTTGAATTTGGGAAACCAGTAGATCAATCAAATTACTGAGGTATGATTCAAAGCTAACTTTACCTAACTTCTATTTGACATTAAATCATTTTTAGTGTATATAGGTGGAACGATTTAAATCTAATCCAAAAGATTCACACATACATGCTGTAAAAAGGTTTTTCAAATATCTTAAACATACTAATAATTTAAGTCTATTTTACCCAAAAGGACAATCATTCGATTTAATAAGTTAATCTGATGCTGACTTCACTGGTAAGAAATTATATATAAATAGAACTTCTAGAACTTGTCATATTCCAGGTAAGTCTTTAGTATCATGGTGTAGTAAAAAGAAGAATTTTTTTTCTTTGTCTATAGCTGAAGCAGAATATATTGCTGCTAGTAGTTGCTGTGCACAAATTCTGTCGAAGAAACACACTCTATTGGACTATGGATATAAAATTAACCATGTATCTATAAATTTCAATAACACTAGTGCAATAAATATCTCTAAGAACACTATATCTCAATCTAGAACTAAGCACATTTTGGTAAGGAACCACTTTATAATAGATCACTATCAAAAGGGTGATATAATCCTTCAATTTATAGGCCCTGAATGTCAACTTGCTGATATATTTACAGACTTTATGTTCAGAGAGATTTAGATACATTAGACATGAATTAGTAATGATAAACTACCCACAAACCTCACCGTTATAGAATCCTCACAGTTATAGAATCGTCACCATTATAGAAACCTACTGTTATATGAACCTCAATGTTATACATCATTGTTATGAACCTCGCTATTATACCTCACTAGTATGAACCTCCCTGTTATACCACACTAGTATGAACCTCACTGGTATACCTCACTGGTATGAACATCACTTTTATACCTCACCGGTATGAACCTCGCTGTTATACCTGGTATTAATCTCACTATTATACCTCACTTTTAGAATACATCACTGTTAGATAAACATCACCACTAGGATACCTCACTGGAAGTGCATACCATTATATTCCTCACCACTAGAATGGTTGTCATTATATCGCATTTTTTTCTTTTATTTTGTGTGTTCTGAGCTGAGATGCTTTATTGTTTTAATATATATGTTTTTATTTATGTTTAGATTAATAAATTATATAATTAAAGTCTAGACCACATTCAATCTACCACGAACTCCATTCCTCAAATCCCAAACCAACCCTAGCCTCTAAAATCATAAGATACAAACGTTTTTCGATTTGGAAAATGGCCTAAGTTAGGCGATTGATAATTGAAGACGGTAATGAACCAAGTGCGAAGCAACAAAAGGTCGGTTTTGGAGCCACTAGAAGTAGTATTGGTACTAGTAAATATAATAGAATGTCTGATAATATGCTTTCGTTGAAGAGGGAAATACTAATTGAGAAGGAGCTATGTGCCGAGTGGTTATTGTCAAGCAATTCTTTGGTTTTGAGGATTTTAGAAGAGCATGGATGGCTATATTTTTTTTGTGAACAACAATTGGCCTTATTATTGGAATCTAGTAAAGGAATTATATGAGATTTTTCATTTTGAGAAATCATAAGAAGAGAACATAATGGTTTTATTAGTGAATGGAAAGTTAATATAATTTTCATCCCTTGAGTGGTCTAGGTGCTTGAAAGTTCCACACAAAGGTGAGTTTGGATATTTATCAAAGTCAATATCTCCTGCTAGTAACAACATTGAGTATGAAGCTTCTTTGGAAGAACTAACAGGAGATGTTGCACCAAGAAAAGTAGTTGCTATATAAATGAATGGAGAAAACAGGTTGTTGTTCAAATTAATTCAGAATGTGTTAAGTCCAATAAGAGGATATTTTGAAAATATTAGATTTCAAGATATTTTCTTGTTATATGTATTAAGGAATTGTATCAAGGTGAATTTCTATAGGCTTCTGATGATCCTAATTGAAGATATGACTAGGACGGAATCAAAAATTATTGATCTATTCTTCGCAAAATTGATTCCTTGGTGATCAAGGTTAATGGTGTGGATAAGCCTCAGGATGAGATAGTAGTTTTGAGAGACAACTTTTTTATTACCAAAATTGTATGTAAGTACATGAAGATTAATTGAAAACTGTGGTGAATTGAATGGGTTAGTGATGAAGGGATGTTATATGATATTTTTAATCATGTGGACCATCCTTCTAGGCCTAGGGATGTGAGGGATCCATGTATGGGACCTGATAAAGACGAACCTACATTTAGCAATGAGAATGATGATGAATAGAACACTTCGGTGGATGATAGAGGTGATAATGATTTGCCACCCAGCCCTAATGCTCATTCCATATCATATGGGGAAGCTAATCCTCCAGCCTCCTTTCCAAGAAGAGAAGAACTGTTAAGAGAGAGTGAAATTGATAAAACTAGTACAGAGGGGGGAAACCTGCCTAAATCTAACCATGAAGAGACTACTCGAGATTCTATTAGTAGTGATGATGATGAGAATAAATTCATGAAAGTGGAGAACATGTTTCTGATATCTTAGATGAAAGTATTTTGAGCTTAAGTCCATTAATTGGGAGTTTGGTTGTGCCTATAGGGGCTGTTTTGATTGAGATGGAATAACTTGCACCTATTCCTAATGAGCCTCCTATTGTTGAATAGGAGATGGTTGTGGAATACTCTTCTGAGGAAGACCTATCTACAGAGGCTTCTATTGATGTTCATGTATAAGAGAATGAAAAAATTAAAGGGGAGCATCCCACTAAACATGGTACTGTATCAGTAGCTCATGAGATTGAAGACTCGGCAGAAAATACAGGTTTTGTAGTTTTTGGGTTGGATTATCCTGATTCTGAAGATGAGACACCCATCAGTAGACCACCTGTCAGTTGTAATCTCCTTTATGAAACATTACATAAGGATTTAGTAAGAAAATATGATATAGAAAAGTTTAAGTCTGATCTTAAGACCTATTTTCTAGAATAAATGAGGAGAATGGAAACCTCCTTAATATCATTTATTCAATCTGTGATGATTGAATCTGTATATGGTGTTTTGGCCGAAGTCAAGGATTGCCAAAATCAAGTTTCAAGTTTAGAATAGGATGTTGAATCTCTAAAGAAATAAGTTGTCTCTATGGAGACTTATATGAGTTCTAAATCTAAATCAGACAAAGATTTGGATTTTGTGAATTGTGTAGTAGGCTAGATGGTATGAGTTTTGAGGAATTAAAGAATTCCATGAAACAACATGTCATCACCCAGGACCATATTGTAAAAAATATAATTAGTAGGCTAACTAAATATTTTAAGGAATCAGTTTCTTTTACTGTTGCACCTCTGAGTGCTCGCGGGACTTCATTAGATGTTGATCATATTAGAACTGTGTTGAGAGAAGAGCTTGGACAGTCTTCCACCAGTGGCTTTGTAGACTCTGCTGCCTTGTCCCAAGTGGTGACTACCACTAGTGATATTGGAAAAATTGTTCAGGATTTTATGATAGAGGCCACTGATTCTCAGAGAGAAGTCAAGGAAATGTGGATTAATATTTCCAAAGGGTCTACGCTAAACATCAGTTGAACAATCACTTCAAGCTTTTGTTATAAAATTTGAAATTACCTCATATAACTCAAGCCTTCAGAGACTAAGTGAGTAAGCTCAAGAAGATGACTCCAGCTTTGGATAAATTCCATGAAAATAAGGACGAAGTCAATTGTGCTATGGAGAGAGGAGGAGGGATTATCATGGATTTTAGAAATCTTTTTCTACCATTCATGCATGTTGATGCTCAGTCAGTGATTGTACCTACAGATTTACCTGCATCTGGCACTCCTGCTTATACTTTTCAAATGACCCCAGTTCAAGCTATCAGAAGCATGGCACCAATGATTACTCAAAGGGGTACCCACTACAGGCCGTGAATAGTTTCAGTTGCTCAACCTCCAGTGGTCATTTCGGGAGTTCCCAAGCCTTCACCCGTAGCTAATCAACCTGATTTTACCTCAGATCCCAACGGAAAATCCAAAGTGGAGATTCAGGAAGTTGATTGAGATTCTCTATCTGAATTTGATAGAGATCATTTGTACCTTGTTTACACTTGTTATAATCATTATGTAATTTTGACTCCTTAATATATACCTCTTTTGAAATCACTTTTTCTCGGTTTTTTACCTATGCGGCTTACTTCATTTATTGCCAATTATTCCTCTGATCCAGAACATTATTTCTTATGTTTTACACTCTGATTCCTCATATTTTGTGTTCTCTGGTACATTCCCCACATCGTTGTCTTATATCACCCTTTTATTATAATCCCAAAGGGGGATAATTATTTCCCAAATGGGATAAATGATAAAGGGGGAGATGAAGGGGGGATGATTTGTTAAATGAAATACATATACCAGAAATGGATATTAATATTTTATCAATCTTCTCTAATACATTTTCCATTGAGAATTTCTATTTTACACCTGTGTTGGGACACACTGAGAAATAAGAACAATTGTATTATAGTCATATATATATAAATTTCCTTCCATAATTTGTGATTATCAAAAAGGGTGATATTTTTGGAATCACATGTTTTGATAATCTCAATTATGATTAATTATGTTTTGATAATCTCAATTATGATTAATTTTGTTTTGATAATATCAATTATCATTTAATTATATTTTGATAATCTCAATAATGATTAATTATGTTTTTATAATCTCAATTATGATTAGTTATGTTTTGATAATCATAATTATGATTAATTATATTTTGATAATCTCAATTATGATTATTTATGTTTTTATAATCTCAATTATGATTAACTATGTTTTGATTAATGTTTTCACTATTTAGTTACTATTTAAGTGCTTAACATTACAATATAATTAATGTTGAATATGTTCCAAAGATATAAACTTCACTCATGAACGTTCTGTTAATCAAATGTTCGTTTACTTTGTAATGTTTTATCCTAATGTAATCTATGGATAGTTTGTATAGACAGACATACAGGTACCGATAGAAGGTGCTACCGATAGAAGGAACTACTCATAGAAGGAGATACCGATATAAGGATATACTAATAGAAGGATCTATCGATTCAAGCGAGCAACTGTTACAAAGAATAATAGCTATCGATGCAAGACCTACCATTACACATCCACTGCTACAAGCTCACTAATACAAAGAACTACTGATAGAAACTAGTAATTGTTTCTCTAAACTCTAGTTCTATTGTTTATTTAGCAACAGTTATATTTGATGTTTTCAATTCATCTGATATTAATTAGTGATAGTTTTTGGCATAGTAGAAACTGTACCTCATACCTATAAAAAGGTAATCATTCCCATTTCCAGAGATGAAGGTATATAAAAGGGAACCTCAAAATACTAAAGATAGGTCGGTCAGACATTCCATGCACATACGAAAAAATATTCTGGAGATACACAAGGAATTGCATGTATAGAAGAAGAAGGAAGAATACATGCTGAATCTGTAGAACCTGACCATTCAAGGAGTAAAGAGATTCAACAATTTCACCTACACTCAAGCTGATCAGGCTGATCAACCAGGACCTAGAAGTCAAATACAAAAATGACACTCAGTTTTTCTTGACTAAAACCAGAGAGGGACTCAAAGCTTCATCTTCATCAATCCAAGGAGTCCATATCTTCAATCAAAACACATACAATATTCTAAACTCATCATTATTTTTTAGCTCTATTTGGTTAAATTTATTTACATTTTGAGCAGTGTGTGTGCTCTGTATTTTTAGGCACACACTATCTCCTATGCTGAACTAGTGGATTTCTAAATCCACACTCTATCTTTCTCTTACACTCTTGTATCCCAGTGTGTATAGTGGTAGTGGTCAAATGAGACCTATACATCATGTGTGTTTTTGGTTAGTTTTCCCAAGAAGAACTGTCGTAGAGGTCTAAGGACGTGGACAGTCTGAGTTCTATTGTAAAACTCGATCCAGGGTGTGGATCCTAATTTATATAAAACTGTATGAGAGGACTAAGTACGAGCTTGAGACTGAACCTCTTGGTTAAAACTGTTTTGCATGTTTATTTTTAGTTAAAAATATATTGAATATTCTATTGCTAAGTACTTTAAATACAAATCTATTTTAAAGTTACTCTGATAGTTAAACTAGAAAGTGTTTTTATTTATTGTAAATCAGTATGCTAGTTTCAAAATCTAATATAATCTTCAGATTAGATTAACATAGATCTAATCAATCATTGGAGAACCTAACTGAACCTTTAGTGTGTTACAAATTCACTACAGTTTATCTTGTTATTTAAATTGGTGGATTTTTAATATAAATCTTTTAAACAGAAATTTTTAATTGGAACTCATTTCACCCCCCTCTTTAGTATCCACTCCGACCAACAATATATAGTCTTTTCATCAAGATAGATAAGCCCTAATCATAGTATAAAGGCCTCACAACCATACCCTATATCTAAAACAGGATCCTGACCCACCTATTGTGAAACTTTCTATGTAAGATCATCCACCACAGACTTCTTGATTTCCTCTATTAGTTGGGAGATATCGACAACCATCATTGATCTATCAACTCTTCTAACCACAAAGACTACTTCTCCAAATCTAGGTATTTTAAAATTTTCTTTTATGAGAATATCTTTTTCGAGAAATATTTCAACACCCTCTGTTGAGTCTTGGGATCCAGTATCCAACTTCTATGGAACATATATAGTTTGACCAACTACTAGAACATATTTTGTTACATTTTCTGAACGTATAAATTAATTCACCATTACATTACATGAATTGAACATCTATATAGTAGTCAATTATCCAAATAAAAATTAGACTATTATTTAATGAATTAATTTGTTTATAATGAATTACGGGAGGTAAACGTAATGGAAAAGGTGAAAAGTGTAAATTTCTAATAAGAGAGGTAAAAATCAACAAGAAGCATGGAATGGTTCACTAGCAGTCCCACATTTGGATGTAATGACCCAATCTATTGAAAAATGATGAATTCATCATAGTATCATGCTTTGTGAAAATTGATATAGGGAGAGATTGGTTCAGGGTAGTGTTTGAGACCATTGAGCCATCAACTTGACCATAAGAACCATTTCAATAATGGATGGTTAGCCACTTGTGGTGACTTTATTTGGGAGATACCCTTCTCCCCACCCATTCATGGATTGTTGATCCCTTATCCTCTATTGGATGTTCATCAATAATCTACCCGATTTACATGATTACATGTTACTTTATACGTGAAGGGGGAGATAATATGAAATCAAAAAGGTTTGGTAAAATATTTTCCACCCAATATCATAATATTTACCTGATCCAAAATAGAATTTTTATGTTTAGGGGAATTCTGTTGGGCATCACTTCCATAAGACTTCTCCAATCAATCAAAATAAATCGCACTGGTGGACAATCAGTAAATATAAATACCTCGAGATGACTAAATTTATATTAAAACAATTACTCAATTGATCAATGAATGTGTGATGTTGTGAGAGTTTGTCAAGTCTTCATCCACCTCCATGTATTGAATTTCTTCGATGTAGGTAACATGGAAACTATACCTCATGTGACAAAACCTGGTGAGTAATATTTTCTCATTTTGTATACACTATCATATCCCATGAAGATAGGTGGATTTTTTGAATCCCCCAACACTCCCATGTGTTAAGGAATATATAATCCTCATGAACATTGGGGTGAAAAATTTTATTCCCTTGTACTTGGATGCGTGACCATTGAACTAATCAAGAGGGTATTACTTCTTCCAAAAGAAACATAACAAGGTTTTTGGACTTTTAATCTTTCATCACTTTAGTATCCACTTCTGAAGGAACCAAAATTATAGCTTATGCAACCATTGCTAAACCAATTGGTGCGACTCTACATATGTGGAATGACATGTCGATGACTCGCAATCGAACACATTATTGTCGGACCCCTCCTTCCTTTTTAGAATAAGTGGTAGATCACCTCATCATATCCCCATGGTATACAATCTCGTATCCCATATCATATTAATGGATGGCCCCATCTGCCAAAGTGAGTTGTGACATCTCATTTCTTCCTCTGACACCTTCGTTTGAAAACATGAACCCTATCTTATTGATTACTGAGGGGTAGTTTTTATTGTGTACTCCCATATACACCTTCACGTTTATCCATTAGAGGAATCGTAACTTCCATGGAATGTGGTGTGGGGAATATAAACCAAATGCATATTTCAATAAAACTATGTTACCAATACCCAAATTGAATTTATAAGAGGTGTGAAAGATACTCAGTAGACCCTATTCTATCAGTAATAAATGTTCATATGGTAAGGGTGAATTTATGGAATATGAAAGTGTCCATCATCCTGATCCTTACTAAGACATCCACAGGTCCCATGTTAAGATATTGACTCTCATAGATGTTGAGGATTGATGACCGAAAATTTATACTAGGAGGGGAGATTCAGTTTAGATACTCATATCCCCCCATGTGTGCAAAAATCTAGCCATAATAAAAATGGAAGGTCTCACACACACATAGATGGTTCTTCCCCTGGATGAAATAGTGCAACACCTTGTTAAAATTTTCCAAGACTATGACAACATGATTAATTCTCTTCCCCATCACCAACATTGTTGTCATGAGGAGTGTGCTTGACCGTAAAACCATGTGAACATACCCAATTGGAAGTATACATCCACAAATCAGAATAGATATAAATCCAAAATCTTGAAAATGGGATCTTCGTGCTTCAAACTTTATCCTCACATCATTCATTTTTTCACCTACAAAAAACTCCAATTCGAGTTCCCCTTGCTTCATTGAGTTTCCTTTGGACCCTAATGTTTCCTTTCATGTATTCTTTTCATTGGTTCATTAAAAAAAACCATAATCAAAATTTAAAAAGGGATTTTTTTACCCCAATATTTTGGTCACTCCCCCAATTCACCATGATCAACAACACCCTTGAGTTCACTAGAATATACTCTAGATCATCCAGGGAATCCTAAACTAGGGGTAATTCATCATAAATATCTCCAAATATTGTGATCCCTATGATGTGTCATAGGCCATATAAACCAACTAAGACCTCCCCATTTATGGGTGAAATATTTTTGACCTATGTTTCGACCTCTTCATCAACTCTGGCATTATGTACAGGTGTTATTAATCATGGGACTGTGAGGTCTATGATGCCTCATCAGGCGTAACCCAAATTAGATTCTCCTCAAATTTATTATAGTTGTAGCTTTTCCAGTACCCTTAGTCCCATACATCCATTATGTTACAACCTAGGGGTAGGTCCTATAATACATTCCACCCATTGATATGGACTATCAATCCCACCTGTTTGATTTTATTATAATGAGTAGGAGACACCTCTTTCTACAACACCCCCATTTACATTATCCATATGGTCCCCTAGTGTAAAATGGGTTATAGATGCATAGTCCTTCATAATGTGACCTCCAAAATCCATATTGCACTAGTAAAACCCCTGACATGATCATGAACCAGAAGGTGGGTTCATCACGATTGGCATTAGGGATAAATACATTATCCCTGAATTCAAAACCATACATTGGTATAATCTCACATAGTGGGTACTACTCTTGAGAATACATCAAAAATATAGTGATTGTGCTTTGATTTGACTCATTCTAGATGCTCCCACCATTCATAAGATTTCCATCCATTTTCTATTGGTGATCAGAAAAAAGATTCAACAACTTCAGTTTCCATTTTAATCCACGAATTTGATAGCTCTTGTTACTAGTTAATGATGTTTCGCTAACAATGATTGAATATATGAATGTTGCATGATTGTGATGGAATGTTTCTGATATGAGGGTCCGTGAAAGATGGTAGTTCCACAATCAGTAAGGATCCAGATAAAACAATGACCAAAATATAGATGGGTTTTGTGAAAATAAATCACTGAAAATGGTTTCAAGAATATATTTTGGCCCCTTAAGGGACACACAACATATATAAAAGCACAAGTACTAACAAATATTACTAAATAAGGATTTCAAATTTCTCATTTTTGGTAATTTTCCCTCCAATAATAACCCATATCCATTATCAGATTGTATTACAAGGAGGAGGGTTGAATTTTGTGACACCAAAATGGGTGTGTCGTGGTAGAGAATTATGAGGGAATGGCTGGTTTAAAAAACATGTGATAAATTGCTCAAAAACACTCAAGGGGATGTGTTTTTAAAGGTTTAAAAATCTATGAATAGCTATTATTCACAAAAGTCAATCGGAAGCACGAATATTTAGGTAGTAATATACACAATAAATAAATAATTTTCACGAAAGTCACAAGTATTTTTGGATCATGAGGCGGTAACCTCCATGAAGCATAACTCCAGATTGTGGAAGGTAAAATATAGCACATAGCATGAATTGGCCACATCCATGAATCATAACTCCATATTGATAAAGTCATTTAGACATGATGATCATGATGCAATAACCTATACATAGCATAACTCTTGCTCCCAGAAGTCACCAGACCACACAAATTATGAGGCAGTAAACTCTTCGTAATGTAACTCCTAAATATAGAAGTGTGATTTCCATGCATATCTTGAGGAACTAACATTCATAAAATATAAATATTGGCCAGAAAAAACAATCACTTTATGATGTGCATAATATTTTGAATAAACCTCCATCTTTCATGAATTTGATTCTGTTTCCTTCTCTTTGACTGTAAATAACTCCCTATTTTTTTCTTTTAATGGGATGTAACCGTCCGAATTCAGATAAATTATCAAACTTTTAATAACTCAAAACCATCACAATAAAGGGAGGATATGAATTTCAAAATGTACCCATCAATCATACAACCTCCAAACATGTTCTTTTTGAGAACCTCAACCCATGGTAGTGATGAAATTGAAAAAACTCCATGTTATTCAAATAATATGAAATTCCTGGGAGGATCATGGGTTTTGGAAGATAATTATCATTCATAAAACCAACCTATGGGAACCGAGACATCACTCTGAGGAACGTTCATTCAATTTCATGAAACATGCTCTCTCACAAGACCCATGTTCACCAAGAATCCCTTAATTTTTATAAATTCATAACAATCATGAAACTCATATTCCATGCCACTCCATGGCTCCTAAATTTAGATAATAAAATTTCATTAATGTTGAGATCATAGGTCCCCAATTCCTATCCAAATCAAGTTTAATCGCACCCCAAATCTCCATGAAACAGCTAAAACTAGCACTCATGTATTCAATTTGTGTTTCAAGAATGGACAATCCAGATTACCCTATATATTAATACTAATAAAGGTGCCCTTATTTTATATTATGACATAAATAGATAGCCTCAGATTAGGAACATGGACTACCACTCTCCACGACAATGTTTAGGTGATACCCCATGACGAGGTCCATGAGTAGTAGTCAAATAAGCTCCAAAGGTGGTATCATCATGGAGAAATTAAAACCTTTCATGATAGAAATGATTTTTTTTTATATTATTATACTACTTTGATATGGTCTACCAAGGTATAGACACCACAATGTCAGTGTTTAAATATGTAAATTAGCCTAGGACCATGTCATGGTCTTATGACATTAAACTAAAAGAAAACATCCATATCACTTGATGTTAAATTGTATCCTTACCCCATGTAATTAAACAAGAGTCCCCATGTATAATAATAATGGGATAGCACCCCCCTGGAAAACTACTTTGGGCATGAGATCCTCAACCCCATGGACACCTACTTCTGGAATCCAACATTCATAAGCCCCACAGAGTCACATGATAATTCTTGTTCTACGACATGAGAATCCTTACTGCATGAAATTAATCTACATATTCTCGTAATATCACACGAACATAAATGGCAACATAAAATCATATTTCCTCATCCCTATTTATTAAGAAGGTGCATAAGAAAACTCTATGAGGTCCAATCATGACACGCCTGCATCAAAACCAAACCCTCATGTGTGACCTTGTTCCGCCTAGGGACACACATAGCCACCCATGCATCCCAAAATTACCTTAACAATTTGTATCCCTTATCACAAAAAGATGATTAACCTATAACCAACTAGTCCATAAGATAAATTAAAATATTTACCCAACAAATACTCGCAATCCATTAAACTTTTGTTCAATGTATCCTCACAAGACGTTAAAACTATGAAACAAACTATCCCCCATAGGATGTTAAACATGAGACCATCCTATCGCCACTAGTTTATAAACCTGAAAAAATCCTATACCCAAAATATATTAACCTTGTTACTCACCTTTACTAGTAGAAAATTGAACGCATGAACTGATTTATAGTCCCTACCCCGTGCACTAAACATTTGATACCTGAGGAAAAAATATTTAGATTCAATTCACCCTGTAAATCAATAACCTTTTGTTTGAAATGATAATCCTTGGGATCCACACTTGAGATCCCTCAAAATTGATTTTTTATCCAATATAGGAATAAATTATAGGTTCATAACAATCCCAACATCCAAAAATTCTAAGACCCTCCCAACGTTACTATCTATTCTGTCCCAAGGATTCTACCATGTTAAGATTAAAGTACCACAATTAACTAATGCCTACCTCTAGATGAAACTAGGATGAGTTTCAAGAACATGAAATATATCCATGAGGGTGACCCAGACTAGGAAATAAGCTTCAATGAGGAATCTATGGAAGGAGGAATCATCATCCCATCACCCTATTTTGATCAACGTACTTACATCACCAATAAAATTGATGGAAGTATCCCATATATTAGAAGTGGGAATTCAACAAAACAAGTAAGTGATTTTATTAAAAATGGAGGGTTGGATAATAATTTCAAAAAGAAATAATCATAAAAATTCTTCATTAACATGGGATGATGTTTTATGCCTCATTTTTGGCAAGGACTTTATTGTGCATTGGGGTTCATTGTTCAATTGAGTACCACCTAATATCCTTATCTTGATCGTTTGACTAAGAATACTATTTATATATTTCAGTAAATTCTTCATGTATACATGATCAAATTTATATTTCATTGGAGGACACAATATATTTAGTTTAATTATCTTATAATAAAATCTATCAATATTCTATCTTTATGGCCATATATGAAGCATTATTTGGGGGAATTTGATTCTTTCCTTTAGATCAATGGAATATTAGAAATCATTCTATATTTGTGCCAAATAAATTAAATGATATGGAATATTAGGTAGGTATAATTTATAAAATTTACAAGACCACAATGATTTTGAAAAATTATTATGATGACCATTATAGGTGACCCTAGGAATTCAAGGTTTGTGGTCATGTTTTCCTTTGTGTTTCACCGATATTGGGTCCATGAAGGATGTTCAGGTAGGAAAAATTTACACTGGGATATATTGACCCATATTAACTTATTATAAAATTTACGGAAGTCCCATATAATATAACTTATCCACGATGTTCTATAACATGCATAGAACAGTTCATATTTCACAATTAAAGAAGTATATTTCTATGCCAGTACACTTAATTTGTTTTAATGATATAGAGTTTGAATGTTATTCATTTTACATGGAACACCTTATATATGTAATTTATTTAAGTCATTAGTTTAATGATTTAAAAAAATCATTTTATGGATTGGTGGTATCATGAAAGTCTCTCAGATGAGGCTTAGGAGTAAGAATCTAATGATTATTGGTGTTGATTCCTCAAGAATCGAAATTTATCATTTTGGGAATTCTAATCCCAATAATGGGAAGGGTTTAATGTCCCTAATCTATTTAATTTATAAAAGAAATTTAATTTTCGTATCTTAATCTCATTTTAGGTGTATTTTGGTTTGAAGGTATCATGCACCAACAAAGGTAACCTGCAAAAACAGAACATGAATATGATTTGATGTATCTTGAATGGTGTTCTCAGTACCCACAGGTAGGATACTAGATCTTAGTCATCAATAATTGTAATGGGGGAATTCTTTTCACCAATAATAACAAAACTATACATAAAAATCTATAAGAAACCATGAATATTTAGTATACCAATATAGCCCTCGAGAGTAATGTACCACAAAATGACATGATTCTATAGAAATCACATAACCCAAAGATTAAATCAATACAAGATCTCCCTATATCAAATGGAACACATAATTTTTCTATAACAAAAAAACATCTAAGGCTCGACTAATTGAGAACACCAACCAACTCAAGAGATCCTTTATGGTCATAATTGTATTATTAGGTTCAAGGGAGAAGAGTTCAAAATTTAATAAGATATTATATGAAATAAATTTATGATGCATTCCATAGATTTTTTGATCAATGTAGCATCCCCATCTAGTCGCTAGCTGCCACATATGAACCTTATAACCCAAAACCCAAATCATTTATAATACTAGTGTAACTCCATTTCAAATGTGATATTGAAAATAATAAATTTTATTACCAATTAAAACAAAGGGATCCTTTCATTTCAATTGACTACATGATTAGAACTTCACATTTATGTGATATTGGAATGTATAACTGTGAAGATGGTTGACCACTTGGGATGTTTTTCATGGTGAATGTGAGTGATGTGAAATCACACTAAGAAAAAATTGGTTGTATTGGGGGATAATCATTATTCTAAAAATTTAACACAATGGGTAATTTCCAATAGAGTGTTGGTAAGGAAACGATGGGATTGTAGAAGATAGATGGGGTCATGTGACCATGTCCCATACATATAGATTTTGGGTCATGAAAAATGGTACAAGAGACAATACCTAACAAATGTGAAGGGACACTGTATAGGATTGAGATTTGGGGACCAGAACAATGAATATGTGTTTTAAATGGGTGTAGACAGTAACACTCCTACCAAATTGATATTTAGAGGAATAAATTATATTACCTTGATAATAAGGAAAAGCTTAATTTTTTTGGAGAATACATGATTAGAAAATCATTGTTAAGAGAGTGTGGTCGAATGTAATGTCAATATGTGTACCCAGCTAGGATGTAAACTAGTATGTTTGTGTGTGTGACTATGTTCATTCCATGAGGAGGTTAGGTCATAAAAAGGGTATCAAATCAGATACCCACCTAGAAGTGCAGTGATTCTACTTTTGTTTGTTATTTGGGGTCAATAATAAGTATGTAGTTATTTAAATGGGTGGATATTGTGAAACCCCAGGATAAATTATATTTGTAAGACTAATTTTTTCTACCAGGTTAAAAAAGTTAGACCTTTATTTTTAAAAACATACATAACGATAAATTTAGTGTTATGAAAACATTATTTAGAGAACTGTTAGGATAGGCGACCCCCCATAGGATGTTTCCCAGGGTCTTTGTTAGTGAGGAAAAACTTCACTTATTGAATATGTGTTCACCTATGGGGAAAATCATTAGTCTGATAAATGAACAGAGTGGGTAATATCATATGGTGTGCTAGTAAGGAATCTATGCTATTATAGGACATCCATGGGGTTATATGACCATGTTCATGTCCACGGGATGTTTTTTCATTGAATGAGGAGAGGTAGAAAGTGAATGTGGATGTTTAGATGTAATTTCGAAAAATCTTTGGTAGGCCACTTAGGTTTGGTTGTTATTTTCTAAGGATTGATTACTCTTTATCAACTTTGTATAAATAATTATAATCTAAAAATCACAAGAAAATTATGTACCACAATAGAAACCATAAATACAATAATGTAATAATTGTTACCTTATATAGGATCTCATCACTATTATGACATTCAAACTATAACTGATAATAATCACTAGGAATAACAGAAATAATGGCCCATCTATGGTGAATCCATTGGATGAACCAAATAAAACAAACATTTTGGGAATGATTCTTCTTCTTTCCATGAAATCCAGTTATACTGAGTAGCAAATAATGATGTTGGTAAAAAGTTCTTTGAGAGTTAGGGTATCATATGATTGATTTGTTGATGAATTACCACAATAACTATTATGTATAATACTCCTTCAAATATGTGACATGGATTCAACCTAAACCCTATGAATTTAGTCATATATTATTAATAAATTTTATATGAGTTATATAAATTTGTATCTTTAAATTGATATAACTCCAAAAAATTTCATTATATTAAACCCTCATTCATTTGTAGTAAAATATTAGGGGATATTCAAATGGTAAAATTTGATGTCGACTTTCCAAAAAAATCATGAAAACATATATGAATTTTACACTATGATTCCTAGTTCATTACATTATAGAAATTCGTAAAATATTATTGGTTATGGTAGATCCAATATGATACAACTATATCATATGAAACAATAGTCCAAAAAGCAGAAAACATTTTTTTCAATGTGAATTTCTTATACTATGAGATACATATATCATAAAATATTATATATAATAAAACAAATAACATGTTCTAATAAAATTATGTTATATCTCTATCAATCTCCCACATTAACTAAAGCCTAATATAATTTATGTCATTCTAGATTTTATTTTTTCAAATACATTATTTTATGAAACCATACCCCAAAATCATTTCTGATATATTCTAAAGATATTTTGGAATGAAACAATCAGTTTGACCTTGCAACACATCATATGGAATACATAATTAATATCTATCTGAAAATCAATTCGATAGACATTAAAACACTTTTATAGTGGATCTCTATGATTTTTAACATATAATCATCATTCAGTTAACCAAAAAGTAGTTCCCCATAGAATTTTTTAGTGTTGAGAATAAATATGAATTACTAAATTCATAAATGTAAGAAAAAATTAATATTATAGAAAACAATTACTTATAGTTTAGATAATATAATATATTTTGTGCTCCTCATTGAACAGATGTATGTATCAACCTGATGCATTATTTATATGAATTCATAATCATACAATCCATTTTTAAATACATCAAGCGACCATGGTACATGTATTAAGTTAATCCATTATAACCACCACATATGTTCTTAATTTTATGGGTATATATTGATAGGTCAGTACATGCATCAAATTCGATTATAATAAATGGATGAACACATCACATGAACCTCAAACAAATGGAAATTCATATCACATATACCTTAGAAGTATTTCTATATACTTCCTTTCTCTATCCCAATCAATATACCATATGTAATATATTTCATACAAGATTAAAAATTTGATTTTGGTTATTCTCTAACCAATGACAACATTAATAGTTTAACCAACCAACACTGACTATCTAATTGTTTTGGATAATAAAATTATGATATTAAAATATAAAGATATTAATTGTAGTTAACTCACCAAATCCAAATGTGATGATTAAATATAAAACATATACCCCTAATATAGAAAATATACAATGTAGAACACTTAATTTGGTATACTTCATGGGTCATCTAGTGAAAAAATAATTTTTTGAATGATTAGAAATTTATTTATCCTAATTCAATAATATTACCAAAACTAACATTACAATTTCATAAAAAACTATAAAAAACAATAATAAACATTGGTTATAGAGTCATTAATGTAAAACATTCTGAGTTCAATTATCATTTCACTTCACTTAATATATGCCTCTAATATGAAATAATTTTAAAGTGGTGTTTTTTTATTAACATATTATATTTTTTAATAAAAATCAACTTTAATAATATTAATAGAACCATGGAATTTGTTCATAAAATAATATCACATACTGAAGATCCTTATTTCATCCGTAGGGTTGTGACAGTTTTATGGTGTTTTAAAATCATTACATCTCTATGTAATTATAATAACATTTCTTTATGAACATCTGAAAAAATTTCTCCCAATAAACTCTTTTAAGGATTAATATATATAAATAAAACAATTCTAATTAATTAAGAGACATTTATTTCATATTCTAACTATTTACATACTTGAAAATTATTTTCAAACTTCTTTTCATTACAACATAAATAGTTTTTATGTTAATAAATTCAATTAATGAAATTTTTTTTTTTGAATTTTATTATCATCCTAATACATAAAACATTTCACATTAAGCATCTTACCTATAATCTATTGGGTGCTAATATGTCCCGACCCAACCCTACCGTTCTCAAGCCGCAACTACCCCAAGCTCGCCTCCATATGCCAGGGGATGGCGACAATCGGTGAAGGTGTAACAATCTTGGGGAGGGCTTTTTCTATGTACCTGCACACACACACACAACCAACTCAATGCAGAAGTGCAGAGTGAAAAAAAGAAACCAAAGTACAAACAACTATAACCCAACCACAGTCATGCATCAACTACTATAAAGAACAAGTAATGTTCTTAAAAGTACTTACAAGATAACTGAACAGAAAAAGGACAAAACACGCGCCCAACCCGAAAGGTGCCACATCCCGGCAACAGGTAAACAAAATTATATAACTGGTGAGTCTTGCCCCCGAAATTCCTACTATGACCATTGAATGCCACCCATGCTCATGTGTCCTCTATGATCCTCCGTTGTCTCGATTGACCTACCCGTCGTCTTCAAGGGCACACCATGTGCAGGAAAAGCCCAAGCAGGGGTGAGTGTGAAGATAATCAGAAGGACACCCCGAAGGCTCAAGGGAGAAACAAAGGAAGAACTAAATAGGTGAGTAGTAGAAAAAAAAGAACAGTGAAAGAGTATAGTAAGTAGAGTACATATCGACCCAACAGGATAAAAGAAGTAGACTCGACCAAACAAGAGAGCTAGACACAGAAAGCATGTGGCCTACCCCGCGCGTCTTCCCCCCTCCTAGAAGGAGAGTAACTTAGCCTAAGTAGTGGGAACAAAATATGGGTGTACATATATATATATATATATATATTCTCAACAAGAAACCCAATCGATTGTGTAAGGGGATCTCCATCTCCATGCTCAGCCCAGGAAAAGGCCCTAATAGTTCTAAGGATATCCATCACTGATGCCCAAATGTCCTGCATGTCAAAGTTGTCTTATCGCTGAACCAAAAAACCAAGGTTCCCACTCCATTAATCATAAGGAAAAGTCACTGACTAGCCTCATAGAAAAGGGTTGAGTTTGAAAGAAGTAATTGTGTAACCCAATGCCCATCGCAACTGGAGGGTAAACCCTAGGAGTTTGTTGGGTAACCCATTGCCCTACCCAGTTGTAGTATAAACCCTAAGTTCAACGGGTAACCTACTTCCCAGCCCCACTCTAGGGTAAACCCTAAGTTCAACGAGTAACCCACTGCCCGACCCCACTGTAGGGTAAACCCTAAGGTCAATGGGTAACCCACTAGGCATCCCCACTAGAGGGTAAACCCAAAGGTCAACAGGTAACCCACTGCCTAGCCCCACAAGAGGGTAAACCCAAAAATCGTCCAATAAATCTGCACATCTCGTGCCATCACTAGCTATCACTAACATTGCTATTGTTTTTTGGATCAGAGTGCATCAAAGAAACCTCTAACTAAAGCCCTTTTGTGTTTCCACATTTAATGAGAACTTCAATGAGACTCCACACACCCAAATAGAGTACACCATTGAAATCCTTGAAGAAAAACATGAATGATCGACTACTCACTCATAAGAAATGGACTTATGATGCAGAAGCTATAACTCCAAGCGTTATATGCAAATGGGGCCCTGTGGGGCCCACACATCGATCCTGAAACATGTCGTGTAGATCATACAATTGCGTTCCTTGCAGATAACATCTAGGAATAGGCTATTAATTTTCCGTGAATGGACATATGAATCATAAGTCTTAAAAAACAGCATACGCCCGAAAGCCACATCGTGGGGCCCACGGCTCGGGCCCAAATTTAGGCAGGCAGATTGCATCGTCGTAATCCCCTTGGAAGAACACTCTGAAATGAGTGATCAGACACTCCAAACGGATGTCGGGTGAAAAAGTGGCATTGAACCGTAAAACGTGCGAACCAGGCCATGTGGGGCCCGCACCTTGTCTTCAACCCGAATGCTTCGGAAAGCATCTCAAAAGGTTCACACGAGGACTGGGGTCATGCTGCCGCTGACGGCATGTCAATCAGACTTCCCCAATTTGAGATAGTTCTGACGTAAAAATAAATAAATAATTAATTAATTAAACGCATTAAGTGTTTTGTGCCACCAAGCAACGAGACCAAACAGCAAAGGTTCTGACCAAACGTTGGGAGGACCGTCTCATCTCCAGGGCCACAACGCCTATGATAGGATGTCAAACGGACGTACGACTCGCAAATATGTCCATTGAAAACTTTAATAATAATTTGTTTTTATTTACTTAAAGCATTTTGGGTCACCCAACTTCAGGATAAGAACTAAAAAACCCTGAAACCCAGTTAAAAAGTTCTGTATCACTGAGATGAACATGTGGCCGTAGACGACGTGTCAAAATAATGCACCTTTTAAAAGTTACACCCCTTTGAACACAAGGGGGCACAACAGAGCATGTCCACCCTGGTCGGCCTGGTCTAGACCGCCGGCCACGGCCAAGCCATGGGACCATCCCAGATCGCCATGGCCCGCATGCCGTAGCCCGCACCACCTCAACCAGTCCACATGGACTGGTTCATTTCAACAGACTGGCCCAGATGACTGGTCTTCCCGCCTGTGCAAATGACCCGCAGGAGGCGGGTCCTGTCTCCTTCCGCCCCCCGAGGTCGGTGCCACGGGGCTCCCTTTTTCCTGCTGAGCACGAAGGGCCAAAGCCACTGCCCGGACTCGCCGATCGTGCCTTCCGGAGCTTAACCACCTGACATCTTCGTCTGCCTCAGCTACCCGTCCGAGCTCGGCAATTCTCATTCCCCGTCCACACCGACCACACCGCACCGACCCCTTCGAGATCCCCTCGTACTGCCTTCGCACCGAGAACCTCCAGTCAATGTCGCCCATCTAATGTCCTGTTTTGCCGCTATGTACCCTGTTGTCTCACCAAGTACCACGGCCGCCACACGCCGCCACCGGTGGTGATCCGGTGGCCCCTGTCAGGAACTACTATGACAACTTACATCACCCAAAATTGATACCATGGGAATATTAATGATTCATGCAATGAGGGTCCCATAGAACCATCCTCTTCTGGTTGATTCATTGAGGTTTTGAGTTTCCTAAAAAATTAAGGGGTCAAACCGTGAAGAAAAGTTGAAGAACGCACAAGAACGAGATTCAGAATGGGGCTCGTACGATGGATGTGTTTTTTTGGACATCATCAGAATTCTATAATTATAGAATTTAAACAACAAATTTGATGAAAACTCAATAAATCTTTGAAGGAGTCTAAAAAAATAGAAAGCCTACCTCAAATTGGTCGTGTGTCGTTGGCGGCATGTCCATGATGCTCTTTCTTTGATCTGCCAAGGTTCCGGCAGAGGTCTCTCCTCAATTTGGTGATGAACAGAGAACAATGCCAAAAAAATAGTTGAGAGAGAGAGAGAAGGGAAAACCCTACTTTCAAACTCCTATTTTTATATTTATAGAAAAATCCTCTTAGTAGGGAATCTGAAAATATCGTGCCCTCTCATTTTATATCGCGCCTAGAAAAAACGACCCATTTCGAATTCATAAGAAGTCTCGGAGTTCTATTCAAATCCTTCGTCTAAAAGTTATTCAAAAAGAATGCTAGTGATAAAATTCGCTATGTGGTCATTTTGAAATGTCTATTTTTCCCGTGGGTGACTTTTCTCACAGCGGTCTTACGCTGAAAAAGATTATACCCCTCCTAGGGTAAACGACACACTCCGAGCTCAAACTGGGACTCAAAAGTCCAATCTGAGTTACCGTTTGAGATTTTATTGGATTTGAGCTATTAAATGAATGAATTAATAAATTAATTCTTCCATTTACATACCGCTAACGAGAGAGGGGTCCGAACATCCTGCATCGACATGCTTTATGTCGCACCTAGGGTAAAAACCACATTCCAGGACTAGCTGTAGTATCAGATTACTGATATGATCAAATGTTTAATAGATATCCCAATTTTTTTGTCTGAATACTATAAAACACATAATATTTATTATAATTTACTCTGGGCACACCGGGACTCGGAATCGCATGATGTCTCAGCTCCTAGCTCTGGAAATATATGTAGAAATATTCTAAAGTCTTATAGGGAAAAAATCGGGTCTCTACATAATTCCCTCCTTCAATATTTTCATCCCCAAAATAAAAAACTGGGAAAAAAAATTCAGGATACAAAGCTTACACCTAGCTCTCTTGCTCCCAAGAAAACATGCAGAAAACCATGCTGGCACAACACGCGATCCAAAGGGATGGTTTGTACTCATAAGGTATACTACTTTCGATGGTGTTCATAAGAACACGCACGCACCTCATTAGCTGCGACATGTGGAAGACATCATGTTGCCACTCTTACTATTGTGAGGGTAGGGAAAGATGGTAGTAAACATCTCCATCTCTTGCAAGATTTCTGAATAGCCCAAAGAAACTCAGGGGACTTCCTGGTCGAACCTCTACTTTCCATGTCATGATCAAAATCATGGTTTGTTCCTTGAACATGGTCTTGTGATTCCCTCCTTCAGAATAACCATCTGGTGGAACACCCAAGGATATCTGGTCACACATGTCTTCACAGTCACTGCATCACAACCGATACTCTCTTACATGCTCAAGAAGTGGATGAGTCAACACCATTGACTGATGAAAAGTTGTGCCCTCCTGGTCAAACAGGTCCCAATGTAGGGAAGCAAACTACTAAAAAAATTCCCGCACCGGACAAGTCTGGGAATCTCTGCTAATTGAACCTACTACAACATGGTTGTCTTTCCAGAACATATACTACCTCGAAATCATTGTCCTGTAGAAATTTCAACCAGCAACATCGTCTCAGGTTCAAGTCTCTCTAGGTGATGACGCACCTGAGACACTGGTGGTCTGAGTAATCCACAAAACTCTCTCCTAGAAGATAGTGTCTCCACATTCTAAGGGAAAAGACTACAACTACCATCACCACATAGTGAATCACATTGTTCTTTTTATGGGGTTTCTATCACCTCGACCTGTATATGATAACGATATCAAGATTGACATTGAGCATGCAAGGTACCAATGAACAGGGTAGGTGAGAAAACTCCTCCAACTACCATAGGTTAGACACAAAAAGAATGTGGATTACCCCACTTGTCATTTCCCCTCTTGGATGGAGAGTAGTCCCCAAATCTGCCACTCTTCCAAACCCACTAGTGGCACATCAAACATAGGGAGTTCATGCATAAAATCCCCACTGGAAAAACCATAACCTGCTCTGAAACTCCACTGCACAACCCCGCCAGGAATGCACATGTCAGAGGGACTCATCCACCACACCCCAATACAATCCACTTTGGGTGGTACTAACTCTCTCACGGTTTTGATCGCATCAAAAAAAACTCATCAATGTGGGAAAAGAACCCCTCATTTTCATGCATTCAAAACTAAGTCGAACAACACCAACACAGGGTCACACCGACACCCTGCATCACCCTCGGTAACTCCTCATACAAGAAGTTAGATGAGAAGAGTACCTCATGCAATTTCTAACAAGTTCTAGTAAAAAAAAAGTAGAAAATGACATAGAGAATACCCTTTATCATTTAATGTGATATAGGATTGTAGGCATCCACAGCACACAGCCGCCCGCTGCCCCGTCTGTTAGCACCCTGAGCCTGACATGGGCCTCCTATTGGTGGTGAAAGGACCTAGAAATGGCATCAACTAACCACAGTTCTTTCTACTTTTCTACCAACACCGCCTCCCTGAGGACCACCATATCCTCACCTGGGAGTTCACTAATCACGATACTGCCTCTGTCATGGTGGTGCATCTACCAAATATCTGGAAAACTCATCACCTTTGGTTAGGTAGTCTCACGTCACGTGACCGCGCACCTCACAATCATAGAACTAGTCCTTCCTGGGCTGTCTCGGTGCTCTACATTATCCCCAAACATGTGTCTGAGTCTCATCAAAGGAAGACCTTCGGCATCAAGTCCCTACCAATTGGAATCCCTCTGATAGAAATTTATCTATCAACAGTGTCGTCTTTAGTACCCTGAGATGGGTGAGGATGCACAAGGGCACTATGCTTTCACGAATCTCCTCTATAGAGACCTCTCTCAAACTTTGGAGGTCAGAATTTTCAATCATGGACCTCATCCAAAGAGTACCAAGTATGGTCCACGAACCTAGTAGCATTATCAACCACTTCCCTCACACACTGCTGAATCTCCAGCAGCTCCTGAAACCATATAAAGTGTAAGTATGAGGGGTAGTACTTCTCACGAAACATCTACTAGAAGTTATCCCACGAGAGTACCGACTCATCGTGTGTCTGTGTATCCCTGTCTCTACTAATTCCAAACTACTTGGTGGAAAAAACTGGATCTCAAAGCCACCATCTAACATGTCAGTGTCTGAACAAGCCTAAAGAGGTGAACCATCGACTCTAGCCAACCCTTCACTATCAGAGGGAATGGTTCACCGTGGAACCTCAGCAGTCTCTGATGATGGAACTCACGTAGCACGCCTAGCCTGTTCTCATCATCAGCCTTCACTACCGGTACTATCTACTACTCCACTGGTGGAGGTGCTACTGCCTGTCCTCCTGGAGAAAGGGTAATCATATGATGGAACTTGAACTAAGGACGCGTTGCTCATGGAATCATCATCACGAACTGGAGCTAGTATCTTGGATGGCTATCATCGTGGAGACATCCTGAATCCATACAAGGAGTATCGCAGTCAAATGAGCACATATATATCAACAACGATGGAGTGCTGACTCAAGAAGGATATTCAAAGACTCAATCCTATATGCTGCATGAACCAATGTTCCCTGGAACATGTGTCTCAGCACACCGAGTTGACAAATGGGTAATCAAAGTCCTCGTGAATGGATATGTCAGTCGTCGCACCATCACTGGACTCCCTGGTCTGAGACCTGCTATAGAGACATGTTGAAACTATTTCCATAAAACAGAACAAATACCTTTTTAGGGATCGTCTGAAAAATGTTCCAAGGAATAAACCACCTCTGATACAACTTTGTCACAACCTAACCCTACCAGTCTCAATTTGAAACTACCCCAATACCTCCTCCATAGTCCAGGGGTTGGCGAAAAGTTCCGAAGGCGTAACAATCCTAGGAAGGCCTTTCCCTAAGTACCTGTACACAAACACACAACCAACTCAAAGTAGAAGTGCAGAGTAAAAAAAGAAACCAAAGTAAAAAAACAAATATAACCCAACCACAGTCATGAATCATCATTTAAATAGACACATGTAAAGTGCTGATATGTACTAACAAGATAACTGAACAGAAAATGGGAAAAAAAATGTGCCCAACCCGAAAGGTGCCATATCTAGAAAATAGGTAAACCAAAGTAAAGAGCCAGTGTGTCTCACACTGAAAAGTCCTAATTTGACCACTGAACGCTTCCCATGATCATGTGTCCTCTATGCTCCTTTGTATTCTCAATCGACATATCCATCACCTGCAACGGCACACCAAGTGCGGGAAAAGCCCAAGCAGCGATGAGTATGAAGATACTCAATAGGATGTCTTGGAAGCTCAATGGAGAAATAATGGAGGCAATGAAGAGGTGAGAAGTAGATAGAACAAATAATAGTTAAAGATTATAGCAACTAGAGTGCAGCTTGACCCAACAGGAGAAAATAAGCAGGCTCGTCCAAACAAGAGGAGCTAGACACGGAATGCACGTGCCCTACCACGCGCGTCTTCTCCCCTCCTAGAAGGAGAGTAACTGAACTCATGGAGTGGGAACAAAATTAGGGTGTATATATATATATATATATATATGCTCAACAAGAAACCCGAACGAGTGTGGAAAGGGATCTTCATCTCCAAGATCATCCTAGGAAAAGTCGCCAACAGTTCTAAGGATATCCATCAATGATATCCAAATGTCTTTCTTGTCAAAGCTTTATTATCACTGAACCGTAAAACTAAGGGTCCCACTCTGGTAATCACTGGGAAAAGTCACTGACTAACCTCATAGAAAAGGGTTAAGTCTGAAATAAGTCATTGGGTAACCCACTGCCCATCCTAGCTGGAGGGTAACCCTAAGAGGTCGTCGGGTAACCCACTGCCTAGCCCAGCTGGAGGGTAATCCCTAAGGTCAATGGGTATCCCACTTCCCAGCCCCGCTGGAGGGTAAACCCTAAGGTCAATTGGTTACCCACTGCCCAGCCCCGTTGAAGGGTAAACCCTGAGGTCAACGGGTAACCCACTGCCTTGCCCCAGTGGAGGGTAATCTCTGATATGCTGTTGGGTAACCCACTACCTAGCCCCACTAGAGGGTAAACTTGGAACAGTTCTGATAACACCTCACTACCCGTACCATCACTTGGTGTCACTAACAATGCTGTCATGCGTTGGTTTGGAGTGCGTCAAAGGAACCTATGACCAACGCCCTTTAATGATTCCACATTAAATGAGATCTTGAATGAGGATATGCATACACAAACATAATACACCATTGCAGTCCTTGCAGAAAAACACGCAATATCGACTACTCACTCATACGAAACAGACTCATGATGCAGAAGCTGCAACTCCCAGCGTTATATGCAAATGGGGTCCTCTAGGGCCCACACCTCAATCCCAAAACACATCACACAGATCGTACCATTGCGTTACTTGAAGATAACCATGAGGTGTAGGCTATTCATTTTCCCTGAACGGACTTATGAAGCATAATTCATAAAAATGCAGCATGCATCTGAAAGTCGCGTTGTGGGGCCCATGCCTCTGGCAAGTGATTATGCGGGCAGATTACGTCATCACAATCTCTTCAGAAGAACATTTAGAAATGAGTTCTCAAACACTAAAAATGGATGTCGTGTGAAAAAAGTGGCATTGCACCGTAAAACGTGTGAACAAGGCCTTATGGGGCCCACACCTTGTCTCCAACCCGAACGATTCAGAAAGCATCTCAAAAGGTCCGCACGAGGACTAGGGTTATGCTGCCGCTGACGGTGTGTCATTCAGACATCCCAAAAAAGTGTTAGGTCCAATGCAAGAATAATTAATTATTTAATTAATTAATTAATTAATCTCATTTAGTGTTTCATGTCACAGAGCAACGAGGCCAAACCACAAATGTTCCAAACCAAATTTGGGTGGAACGACTCAACTCCAGGGCCATAGAACCTCTGACGACATGTCAAATGGATGTCTAAATCGCGAATACATCCTTTGAAAACATTAATAATAATTTAATATTATTTACTTATAGATTTTGGGGTCACCCACCTTTGATATCGGAACTCAAAAACTATGGAAGCCACTTCAAAATGTCAGTCTTTCTCAGATGAACCTGTGTCCACTGACAGCACGTCAAGCATACATGTCGTTTCAAAGTTACGCCCATTTGAACACAAGGGGCGCCCAACTAGGCCAGTCCACCCCAGGTGGGCTGGTCCAGACCACCGTCCCGCGGCCCTGCCGCGGCTCCCGCCCAGCTCACTGCGGCCCGTACCACCTCCACTGGGCCACGTGGCCCGGTTCGTTTGAACAGACCATCCAGGATGGCATGTCTTCCCGCGTGCGCCAAGGACCCGCAGGAGGTGGGTCCTGTTTTCTTTGGCCCACCGAGGTCAGTGCCTCGGGGCTCCCTCCTGCCTGATGAGCACGATGCACTGAATCCACCACCAGGACTCGCCGACGGCTCCTAATGGCGCCACACCGCCTAGCGCCGCCGTCCGCCTCAGCTGCCCGTCTGAGCTCGACTCTTCCCGGTCAACGTCCACACCGGCCACACCCAACGCTGCCACACCACACCGACCTCTCTATGATCCGCCTCATCCTGCCTCTGCGCCAAGCACCTTCGGTCAACACCACCGATCCGAAGACCTGTGCTGCAGCTCTGGACCTCCCTGCCGCTCCACCAATCGCGGTCGCCGCACGCCGCCGCGAGTGGTGCTCCAATGGACCCTACTGGGGACTACCGAGACTCCTCACGTCACCCAAAATCAAAACGGCAGTTATATTAACGATCCTTGAGATGAGGGTCTCACAAAACTTGCCTCCACTCATTGATTCATTGAGGTTTTGAGGTGCCAAAAAAATTACAGGGTCAAACTGTGAAGAATGGGTGAAGAACGCTCAAGAACAAGATTCAGAATGGAGTTCGGATGATGGTCATGTTTGTTTTTCCATCGTCTTAATTCTATAATTATATAATTTAAAAAATGAATTTTTTGAAAACATAAGAAATCGACGAAGGAGAAGAAAAACAACAGAAATCCTACGTCGAATCGGTCGTGCGTCATTAGCGGCATATCCATGACGCTCCTTCTTCGATCTACCAGTGTTCCGGAGGAGGTTTCTTCTTGATTCGGTGATGAACAACGAATAATTCCAAAGAATAGTTGTGAGAGAGAGAGATAAGGGAAAACCCTAAATACAAACATGAATTTCTCTATTTATAGAAAAATACACCTACCGTGGAATCTGAAACTATCATGCCCACTCATTTTATATCACGCCTAGGAAAACCACCCCATTTCAAATTCAACAAAAGCCTCAGATTTCTATTCTGGGCCTTCATCTGAAAGTTATTCAAAATAAATTCCAGTTATATAAATCACTATGTGGTCATTTCGACATGATGATTTTCCCATGGGTGACTTTTCTCACAGTGGTCATGTGCTGAGAAAAGATTATACCCCTCCTAAGGTAAATGACTCACTTTGAGTTCAACTATGGAATCATATTTCCGATCCGAGTTACCATTTGAGATTTAATTGTATTTGAGCTATTAACTGAATGAATTAATTAATCAATGCATACATTTACTTTTCTCTAATGAGAGATGGGTCCGAACATCATGCGCCAACATGATTTATGTCACGCCAAGGGTAAACACTGCATTCCAGACCCAGTTGTGATCTCAGATTCCTGATATGATCAACCGTTTAAGAGATACCCTTTTTTCGTTGGGTGAATAGTATAAAAACAATTAATACTTTTTATAATTTATTCTGGGCACACTCGGCCACATAATCGCATATTTTCTAAGCACCTAGCAATGTATATATATGTAGAAATATTAAAAAGTCTTATAGGGAAAAAACTAGGTCTCTACATAATATAATAATTTAGATTTATATTTTAAGAAAAAAATCTACACCTTTTATGATATTAAGTGACATTCACCTTTTTTATGACTAAAATATTTTATTTATTTGGATTGAACATACCTAAGTCTAAATATACACCCAGATGCCTCATGTAAATTATATTGTTTCCAAAATTTATTTCTCAGGAACATAAACACCATTGTGTTTAGAAATATAACTTAATTCCATTAGTTTGAATATTAACCAATAAAATGTTGTTTCTATGATAGATAATGTATTTTTTATTATTGGAACATTTTTCTAAAAAATATGAATGTGTGTAATAAAAATAATCTCAATGAGTGATAAACCCACTTTCTTACAACTAAACACCTTATCATTAAATATGTATTACTGATCCCAATAAAAAAATATTTATGTTGATCCACTGGATCCCTAAATAATCAATTACATAAAACACTATAAAGAATAAACCCCTTTCTCTATCTATTTTATATATTTTTTTTGATTTATAATTCACTATTTCATCAATTATAAACTCTAATATATTTATAACAATTGTGTTAAAAAAATTATTATCACATTCCATTTATAATATTTGAATTTAATTCTACAACATTACTACCATACATATAATATCTACATTTTATATTGAAAATCCTTAGTTGTTCCTAATAGTTCTTTTTTACATTATACAGGTCAGAGATAATTAAATCACCACTCTTTCATTCATTTGTTTGGTTTAAATGGTTGTGTGGACACTCCAATGATTTTTTTCTTCAAAAAGGATAAAATTAATACCCTATTATTTTTTCACTATCATCAATGAACATGTTCGTAGAGATATCATTCCATACATTTGAATCCACAATATATTATTGTGATCATGTAATATTTATTAAAACTCATTTGTAACATCTTGATTGGTGCCTCATGCTGAGGGATTACATTTCATCAAGTGCACCTCCCCATATGCTAGAGGCTTATGGTAAGAAGCAAGGGTCTCATGTGGTACGGTGGGGAGACTATTCCATCATATCAGACCAGAAAAGTTGAAGAAACATACCATAAATAACCATAGAAAAATAAGAAACATATAAGCAATAATAATAAGATAAATAAATGGGAATAGTCATATATAAAAGGATTCCATTTCATGGTAATGTACAAAAAGAGGATATAGGTTTTATAGGGGACATGCATATACACCATTCATTGAAAAAATAAAAATGGTAAAAGATAGATAAACTAACATCATGAGAATATACTCAATAATATTCTCCCATACTCCATGAAATTATAAAAATAGATCATGTATATATGATAGAGAGCATTCCAATATCAGCACATTTTGTCATGATGTCTACTTGGCTTCCAAGGGAGGCTTGAGTGGGGTGTGAGATAAGATTGGTAGAAAAAATTGTGATTATAATAATCTAATCAGTTTGAATTTCGTAGAAGTATGTGAATAATGAATTATAAAAAATGATGGAAAATAAATAATAGTTAGATAATGTTCATTTGGGGAACCTAGAAGACTTTACCTGCTTCAGCATAGGATGGAATACATCTAATTATTTTATCATATATAAGTAATAATATAAATAATATGTATACATTTATGTAACCAATATATGTGAAGAAATATATAGGTAAATACATGAATACTGTGTGTTACTGGGGAACGAGATTAACTCAGGTTTCCATGACTATTTTAATGAGGTATAGGCTCCAAAGCTGGTCGATGTTGATGCAAACAGGGTTGACGGTGTGCATTTTTTTGAACCACTTCTTGTGAATCGCCATGATGTGGATAATGATTTTAAATCTAGGGTGGATAACAGGGTCGACAGTGCACATTTGGTGGATGGAGTGAGGAGAGACAAGGCTTCAGCTGGGGTGTCGAAGTGGGTGTTGCCGATGAGTCTGTCCAATCACCATTTGATGGTTTCTTTAGTGAATTTGAAGGCTGCTTCAAATGGAAGTGTAAAGGATCCGAGTGGCCAAGAAGGTTGTCATGCCTCTGCGCCTTTTTTTTCTTCATTTATTGATTCCCACTATCATAGGATTCTTCGAAAGGATTCAGCAGCTCATGTTGATGTATGTCCTGAAATAATTGATGAGAGGATTGCAATTGGTAAGAACTTTATAATTTCATGTCTTGTTTTAGAGAAGGGAGTGACATCCTGGAAATTTGATGATCTTGTCAGACGAGTTTCATTATTGTGGAGTTCCTCTAATTGGCGGTGTGTTTCTATTGGTCATGGATTCTATCACTGCATTGTTCCATCAAATGATCTCAAAGTTCATGCATGGGGTATTGGGTCCCTTTATTTGAAACTTGTATGGCTTCATCTTTATGAATTGTCCCTTGATTTTAATTCCTCTCATGCAAGGAATGCCTTTTCGCAGGTCTGGGTCTGTTTGCATGGGCTTAACTGGGTCCTTTGGCATCTAAATATTCTTCATGACATTGGCATGGTGATTGGATACCCTATTCACCTTGACATGGAAGTTGAAGTTGTTAGGTTTGGACATTTTTCTAGAATGTTGGTGGAGGATGATTTTAACTTCACCTTGATTGATAAGGTAACTCTTTCCACTCCCACTGATAAAATTAATATTGATGTTGAGTATGAAATGATACCACTATTTTGTACTGAATGCATGGCTGTTGGGAACTCATTGGAGTTATGTCGGAGGAAGATCTCTTATGACAGATGTGGGATGAAGGGTCATCTGACTACTCTTTGTAGAAAGAGACTTAAGGGGAAGCATGTGGACTTTTCAAATCATGAAAGGGAATCTCTCAAAAAATCATCTGCCAATCCAGCTGAGTTTTTGTCCTCTAGCAAACCTGTTTCTCATGTGAAAGGGAAAGTGCTGATAGTGGATATGTCTCCGATGAGTGGCCCCTCTAATGTTCGGGTTGATCACAAGGAGATTCCATCAAAGGATAGTCGTGTTGTTACTCCCACTTGGTTAGTTGAGACTGGACATACTCTTAGTCTCTCTGTTTCTAGATCCCCTCCTTGCATTGATCGTCCCAATGTATGTATGAATGATAGTCCTAATGTAGGCTTCATACTTGAGGAGACTTTTAAGTTAGCTCTTTCTAGGACTTCTCAAAATGTTGATTTCCATCAGAAAATTCAGATTATCTTTATCTACTCTAAGATTTCTGGGAAGTGGGGTGACATCACTGAGGTGGAAGAGACAGCGACGGGTTTCGGCGGACCTAGAACATTCAAAGATGCCCTTCTTTCTAGGAAAGGGAAGGGAAATTTTTTCCTTGTCTTAGATCCTACTCATTCAAAGAGACAAACAATGAAGGATTATTCTAACATACCTCGTACGGTGTCTACACGATCTTCTAAGATTTCAGGTGCATTCAATTCTAATATTCTTAAGAACCTCAATCAGGATAAGTGCCACTCTGAATGGGAAATTGATGATGACTCTAATTATGGGAATGACATGTCTTATTATGATCTGTAATATTGTGTTTGTCGGATGAGGCCAAGTTCCTTTGTTTGACCCCACCCGCCTCCTCTGTACCTTTTTTCTGTATTTAACAAATAGTCAAAAGTTTAGCTTCTGTCTGATCATGCCGGTATAGGCTCCAAAAAAGTATAATTCCTAAAACTCAAGTGAGTGCGAGACATCTGTCTCATCAATTGTGATGGAGAGTGAATTTTCATTCCCAAAACCCGATGTAAATGTACATCAAGATTCATGCCCATTATCTAGATAAAAAATTCGGTGTGAGAAAAATTCCCATCATCCAATATGGGGGACTATGAAACACCCTACTCAACAAGTCCCTTAACAGTTGTTCACTATCCAATATCTATATCCCCATCATAAAAATATTAAATTTTTATCTCTAAAACCTTCTATTAAATTAACGCAATTTATCCAAGGCTATACAACTTTTATTATTCATGTTTATACATATAAAACATGTTGAATGTATGTTCCAACCAATTCCATTAAACAAAATCATGAAGTTTAATTAATAAAAAAGGAAATTTGAATATAAATATCATGACAAAACTACATAGATGTTGGTTGGTTCAAACGAGAATTTAAAAAAACGGGAAAAATTCATTCAAAATATCATATGGGGTGGTATTAGAAAGGTATGAGACCTCTAATTTTTTATTATGGATCTATGGGAGTATCTATGAATGTTCATGCCACGTCCCACCTTCACCACGATGAGAGAAGGGACAGCAGATTGACATACCCTTCCTTCTTCAAGTTTAATGAGAGATAATGACCCTCGAGACCCACCTTCAATAGGTCCCGAAGTGGCGACTAGAGCCAAGGGTATATAGTCACACAAAAGATGGAAGAAATTACCCTTTTCTTTAATAGGATCGGGAGATAAGATTGTAAATACCAACAACACAAAAATAGGGGTTAAAATTAAATCCAAAGAAAACCACTCCCAAATGAATGTTACAAAATTAAATGCCACAATGTACAAGAAGACTGAAAAGGTAAAGTTCCAAAGGAAATGGAAAACAAAAACTGCAAATTTCTCGGCGACTGAGCTAGTACGGCCCTGCACGATCCCTAAAGTCCTCTTTGAGCAATTTATAATACGTAGGGTGATCATAAAAGTATACTCAAGAGGGAAACCAAATACTCTCATGCACAAGGGGGGAGGAATTCTAATGCATTGTGAGAAAAGAGGTAACCAAAGAACCTAGTAAGGCAAACTATCCACCCAAGCCTCACCACGAAAAACTCCCCAAATAACGCAAGTCAAGTAATGTATAGTAATAGAACATTGATATTTGGGTACCCCGTGCCACTATACCACTATTTATTTAAGACATCCTATTCATCGAACCAATCCCTCCATTCTATCAGCGCAGTCCCAGTGCCACACCCTTCCCGCACACACCTGGGTAGCAACCACACATACGCCCACAAACACCTGGGCCACAACCACCACATGTAACCACGACCTCAAAAACATGTTCCATAACAACTTCTACCTTGAATGAATACACTTGGGCCTCATCCCGAAGACTGTTGGGAAACAACCAGCCCGCACACACCTGGGCCAACCACCATAACTACCCTAACTGATTAATATTGGGCTATAATGGACCTCAGTCCATCACAACCTTCCCAAAAAGTCTTGGGTTATTCGTGAAAGGGAGGAGAAAAGAGATCATAATCAGCCACTCATATGAGTTGTGGGAAAGAGACCCTCCCCCCTGAATTGGGGGTGTTCCGCACCAAGTGCTCAACTTGGGTGGGGCGCAAATAAGAGTCATAAAAACTACATAAATACATATAGGTAACAAACAAAAATCCCAACCTATGGTTTCCGAAGCAAACCTAAGCACAAACACCATGTTACTATTTATTATAAAGGAATGTTACAGCACTCACGGCCAAGTCGCAACCCATTTCTAGAACCAATTCCCCATTTAACCCATTCTTGGTTTCATGTTCAAGTGATCTTGTTTACGTAAATTATGTACTACTGGGAAACTAAAAGGCATAACTACATTCTAGAGAAAGAGAAATATCCAAACATCAATTTAATCATTCACAACCAGTTCTCTTGTGAAGTCACAACAACAAAGGGATCAGTGAGATCCCTCAAAGTACTGGAACCAAACCAAACCTCAAGATACAGCCCCACACCACTTCAGATTCACAACCAACAACCGTGCCACAACATAGGATCCCATCCTCACCCACATCACCCCATAAGCATTAATCAGAAAAACACACCTACTAACAAAACACAGAAGGGAAATTCCCAAGTTCAAGCACATCATTCACTAAGTTTTCTTCTTTCTATTTGGTTAACATGGGTGATCACCGAAGGTTTTTTGTTCACTGGACATTCATTAAATTGGCCGAGTTTATGTAATAACCCAAATTCCCATGTTAAAGCCCTTATATTATCACATAATACAAGGGTTCATTAGTGCTCGAGGAAAGACCACCAACAACGATGATTTTTATTGAGCATAGCCCATACAGTTCACAACATATTGAAATTATAAAAGAGTACAGAAGAATTGTCAAACACACCCCATAATTCTTTAATAGTCTTTTTATTATCTTTGTTAAGGTCTCGTTTTGTACATCTCAATAGAAACAGTAGCGTACGCAACCCACATGATACACAGTAAGGAGAGACGAAGGAAAATTCCTACTTGGATGATCAAGGAAGAAAGTTCTTCTCCACGCGCCAAAAACGGGATGTGCCACTTATAGTGGAGGAACATCGGGGACTCCAAGGGTGAGCAGAAAAGCTTCGGCACAGGCGCACCACTTACGTTGGGAAGGGGATTTCCAAACACACCAAGAAGAAAGGAGAGGAAAAGAGGAAGAGGAAGAAGAAATTCCTGTGTGATATAAGGATGAGATCCGGTTGTCACAAGATATGTAATTTCGAATGGCTATACAGTCGGATCATGGTTTCACCACCTGGTTGGGTGGTTACACACGACTGAATTAATTTTTATTTAATAACCCTCATCGGGAAAAGGTGGTAATGGCTGTGACTTTGAAGGATTTTATATAAACAGAGGGGAAACATTACATGGACACACAGCTGGGTCTGATGAGGGTCTCCCCACTCTTATGAATGTAAATATTTATTATGGGGCTAAAAACGTCCATGAACCACTTCTCAAAAGTAAAAAGGGCATAAAAGTGGTGTTACTGGAAAATATGTAGAAGAAAAACTCGACAAGGATTTGTTACACTGATCGGTCGCACCGATAGGCGACACACCGATCGGTTGCACCGTTCGGGGACACACCAATTGGTGACACACCGATCGGTCAAACCGATCGGCGACACACCGATCGGTCGCACCAATTGTGTCTCGTCGGTCGGTCGCACACTAAAATGAAGCCCTACCACCGAGGCGCCACCCTTAGGATCTGTAATTTGGAAAAGGGATGTTCCATGAGGTTCTGGTCCATTACATTAGATACCTCTCAAACTATTCTCTCTGTCGAGAATCAAAATATGAACCGAAGAAAAGAGGGGGTCCGAACAACCAACCCGAAACATACCTCTCAGGAGTGAAATTATTCAACATATAGGGACACCTCCCCTTAAAAACAATGAAAAATTAAAGGATTCAGGTTATCTAGGCATATTGGTAAGGCAGTTTCATCCTTCATGTCAAGATACTATCCTCTTTGGGAGGCACTGACTCGCCCGCACAGGTTTAATCGCATCCACCTTAATGCGTCTTGATTAGGGATCTGGTCCTCCCCTCCCCGTAGTCAGGAATTTTAAAATGCATCTAGAGAATCAAGAAAACCATACATTCCATAGTTGACAAGGTAAGGTGTTCCATCACAAGCAAGTATAATAGAAAAAAACTCGAAACAGCTCTGGGTATTGGGAGCGCATCTATGCCTCTCGTTCCTTGGTACTCTCTTCCAGCCCACCATGTCTCCACAACACACGAACTAAAGGAATGGTCCATATATGGATCACCTTTTCCTCATAATCCTCGGTCCTTAGTGGTCTTTCCACAAAAGTCACATTGTCCTTGATATCAAGCTTTCCTCAATCGAGGAAGTGTGAATCTTCGCGGAGCTACCGTCGGAGTTGAGACACATTGAAGATATCATGTATTCTCAGTAGCGACGGTGGTAGCGCTAGCTGATAAACCAATTCTCCGACCCACCGAAACACTTCAAAATGTTCGATTAACCTTGGAGAAAGCTTACTCCCCCTGCAGAATATCCATTGTCCATGTCGAATGGAGACCTTCAAGAATATGTGGTCTCGGACTTCGAACTACAGGGGTCTCCTCCTATTATTGGCATTGACTTCTGCCAGTCTTAAGTCACCTTCATCCTATCCCATATAAGTTAAACCTTCTCTGTCGTGATCTGCACCACTTCTCGGCCAAGAACACTTGTCTCCCCAACATCGGTCCAGCACACGGGAGGGCGACATGGACTTCCGTACAAGGCTTCGAAAGAAGCCATGCCGTGGGTATTGGGATAGTTATTATTGTAGGAAAACTATACTATCATCAAGTTCCACAACCATGATCCCCCAAACTCTAGAATACATGCTCGTAGCATGTCCTCCAATGTCTGGATGGTGCGCTCTGTCTGTCCATCTTTTAGGGGGTAGAAAGCAGTGCTAAGTTGTAGTTGGGTGCCGAAAGCATGCGTAAATACCCTCTAGAATCATGAGATAAACCATGCATCCCTATCCGAGACTATGGAACTCATAACTCCATGAAACCTCACCACCTCATCCACATATCTCAGTACTAAGGCATCCACTTCACCCGACTCCTTGATTGGCAGAAAGTGATCCGATTTAATCAATCGGTCCACCACTACCCAGATAGCGTCGCAACCTCCTTGAACATTGGGTAGCCCTCTGACGAAATCCATCTAGATGTCAGCCCACTTCCACTCGAGGACGTTTAAAGGCTGCAACAAACTGCTTGGAACACCAAGTTCATCCTTCACCTGCTGACACACTAGGCACCTGGCCACGAACTCTTCCACAACCTGCTTTACCCCGAGCCACCAAAACTGACTCCATAGACCCTAGTACATTTTAGAAACTATTGGGTGCACTGTTAGGGGTTATTTGTGGAACTCAGAAAGAACTCTCTCACGCATCGCCTCTGGAACAAACACATTTCCTAGAAAAAGAATCTGATTTTGACCATCCGTTCGAAGCATCGCCTTAGTTAGCCCGATCGCACAATTCTTCACTCTCTATGTCTCCCCACTGATACTCCTCCACCTTCCACAGTAGGAAAGATTGCACATTCTTCTGATAAAGTAATCCTCTACCATAATCAATCCTTCCATCCAAGTGCAGGGCAGCCAATTCCTCCATCACCTTCCAAGAATCTGCTGACTCTCGAACCGCATCCTTCTGTGACTTCCTGGTCAAGGAATCGTCCACCACATTCCCTTTACCTGATGTGTAGTAAATATCGATGTCATATTCTTGAAGGTACTCCATATACCTTCTCTGTCATAAGTTCATGTCCCATTGGGAGAATATATACTTCAAGCTTTTTTGATCTATGAAGACCATGAAGCGCTCCCCGGTGAGGTAATGCTGCCACAACTTTAGTGCAAAAAACGACCTCCACAAGCTCCAGGACGTGGGTGGAATAATTACGCTCATGAGGACATAACTTTATAGACCCATAAGTGATCACCCCTTGACGTTGCATCATCACACACCCGAGGCCTTTTCCTGAAGCATCACAGAATACTTCATACATCGCCCCTCTTTTGGAAACCTCAACACTGGGGAACTTACCAACTTCTCCTTCAGATAGCTAAAGGCTACCTCGCACTGCCCATTCCACACGAAATCCTGGTAATTCTTGGTCAAAATTGTCAAAGTTTCTGCAACTCAGGGGAAGTTGGGCACGAACCTCCGATAGTAACCTACCAGTCCGAGGAAACTATGAATCTCTGCCACATTCAGGGGTGTTGCCCAAGAAACAATCGCCTCGACCTTCGATGGGTCCACCACTATTCCCTGCTCAGACACCACCTGCCCAAGGATGTCCACTTCTTGTGCCCAGAACATTAACTTGGACAGCTTCCCATATATTTGGTGCTATTAGAGTACCTCTAAAACCATTCTCAGGTGCTTGGAGTGATCCTCCTATAATCTTGAGTAGATCTGGATGTCGTCAATAAACACGACTACGAACTGATCCAGGTATTCTCGAAAGATGGAGTTCATGAGCCCCATGAACACAGCTGGAGCATTCGTAACGCCTAACAGTATAACAAAAAACACAAAGTGCCCATATCTACATCTGAAGGTTGTCTTCGAGATGTCACCCTCCATCACCATTAGCTAGTGATATCCTGACTATAGGCAAATCTTGGAGAACCACCCTACCCCATTTAACTGGTCAAAGAGGTCGTCTATCCTCGGGAGTGGGTAACGGTTCTTGACCATTACCTGATTTAGTCTCTGGTAGTCTATGCACAACGTGAGACCACCATCTTCCTTCTTTGTGAATAAAACTGGAGAACCCTATGGCGACACACTCATTCGAACAAAACCCTTCTTGACCAGATCATCAATCTGTGTCTGTAACTCCTGCAACTCAGAAGGTTCCATCCTTTAGGGAGCCATTGAAATCAGATTGGCACGAGGTTTCAAGTCTATCCCGAACTCAACATTACGTCGAGGGGGTAGAGTCACCACCTCATGAGGGAAGAAATACATAAACTCATTGATGATCCTTGCAACTTCCACCATTTCTTCATCCACTGACTCCACGGATAGTTCAGCTAACAAGGAAAGGAGGGGCTCATCTTTCCTTTGGCTTATCTGGTAACCCCGCTCACCGATGAAAGTTACATGTCGGCAGCCCATGTCTAAAAACATGACCCTTCCTCAGAAGCAGTCAATGAAGGCATGTATGGAGAACAGCCAGTAAATGACTAGGATGACATTGTAAGGTTGTATCTAAAAAAGTAGAAGATCCCTGATAGACTAATGTGGCCCTATCATCAGTCAACACCCTCGACAAACATAAAACAAGTCGGTCTGACCTCCGACTGGTGTGCTCAGCACCAGTGGAACTGGAAGTATCTCAGCATCAAAACTCAAAGCACGGGTCATAATGGGTGCAACAAATAAGTGTGAAGCTTTTGTATTGAACAAGTCATAGGAAAGGGTACTAAACAAGCTGATCGTACCTCAATGGAATTCTATCTCTGGTAGAACTGTTTCCTTTGTGGCATGAAACTTTCCACGTGCAGTTTCTCTACCTCTCAGCTGTCGGCCACCACCACGACCACACCCTGGTCGAGGTCCCAGAGGGGAACCATGGGGATGGCCTCCACCTGTGACACCTTCCCTTAGAAGAGTGGGAGATCGCAGCCCCTGTTGCTGCTGATGAAAGGGTCTAGCTGGAAACTGCTGCTGAGGTGGGTGTTGATCCTGCCCACCATCGTCATACTGCACTCTGTCCTGGAACTGATTCTGAAGGTGCCCATGTCTTCCACTGATGAAGCATCTTGGCCCTGGGCCAGAAAGGAAGGGGCGAGGGCCGGAAGATCAGAACTAGAACTGCTAAGTCATGCTTCCTGTTGGTCGAAACCGAGAGGGCCCTGACGCTGGAGGCCTACTTCTGACGACATTCCCCATCGACGGACCCAACTGGATTCCCTCTTGTGATACACCTCCCAGCGTCTGCATCCTCTCCACCACTTGATACTTCTTCTGGACCTCCAAGTATGTTGGTATGGTGAAGGGTGTAACTGGATAATGAAGAGAAGGTCAAAGTGCCTCATCCAAATGTCTCTCGCGAGACTCCTCATCTGGAAAGAGGTCTAGAAAAAATTGGAGGATATCCTTCAACTTGATCCCCAACTCTCTTACTGAGATACTCCCATGCTAGAGGGAGAGTAGTTCCGGATTCTTTTCTTCATTCATCGTGGAAGAGATAAATTCCGCTCGGAACTCCTTCTCGAAGTCAGCCCAAATGACCTTAGCCTCCCTCTTCTCCCCATGATAAAGCGTCCACCACGGGTGCACCGCTCCAAGAATCTGTCCTACATATAGAAGAACCCAGTACTCGGTCGGATCCCAGATCAATCTGAAAGCTATCACCAACTCCTCTAGCCAGCTCTTTGTCTCCATGTTTGAGATGTTGCCCTTGTACATTCCAAGGGTCTACCGCTAAAAGGCTCGAAGTGTCTTCTTCCACTGATCATCCTCCTCCTCTCGGTAATCCCTCCATCGATCATCCATGTCAACCTCCTGGGCCTCAATTGCAGGCACTGCTCGCAGTCGTCTCCCAGGTGAAATAGTTGTAAGGTAAAGAAGGAATGCCTAAGCCCGAGTAGTGTATAATATTGTTCATAAATTTTCGTAGACTTATTATTCAATTTTAATCCCTAAAATACACATGAAACATAAGAACACAAGTCATTATGATGCATGTACCTTCACTAGGGTCTCTACCTTGCAATCATCGTAGCCTCAATGGGACGTTCGGTAGCCCCAGAGTCCTTGCACGGATCCCGGGGGGCCCAAAAATCCCATGTCCTAACCGGTCTTCCCTGGCCTATTTCATGCACCAAGATTTCCTAACACTATTTCCCTACCATACCTTGAAATCCTCATTGTGCCTAACTCCAGAATCTATCATATCTCTCAACCTCTCATCTGATACTATTCTGTCACGACCCTCCTTCACCAAGATGATAGAAGGGACAACATATTTCCAGACCCTTCCTTCTTTAAGTTGAAGGAGAGACAATGACACCCAAGACCCACCTTCAATTGGTACCGGAGTGGCGAATAGCACCAAGGGTATAGAATCAGACACACAATGGAAGGCATTAACTCATTTCTTTAACAAAATCTAGAGATAAAATAGTAAATCCAAACAACACCAAAACGTGGGGGTAAATGTAAATCCAAAAAACCCATTCCCACATGAATGTTACAAAATTAAATGCCTCAATGTACAAGAAGACTGAAAAGGTAAAGTACCAAAAGAAAAGTAAAACAAAAACTGCAACTGACCCGTCGCCTGAGCTAGTATAGCCCTGCACAATCCCTGATGTCCTCCTAGAAACATGAAAGCAATTTTATATACTTAGGGTGAGCATAAAAGTATACCAAGGAGGGAAAACAAAAGACTCACGTGCACAAGTGGGGAGGAATTATAATTCCCTGTGAGAAAAGAGGTAACCAAAGCACCAAGCAAGGAAAAATATCCACCCAAGCCTCACCAAGATACAGTCCCCAAATAATGCAAGTCAAATAATGTATAGTAATAGAACATAGATATTTGGGTACCCCACGCCACATTCCCACTGGTTATTGAAGACATCCTACGCATCGAACCAATCCCTCCATTCTATCACCACAGTTCCACTGCCACACCCCACCCGCACAAACCTCAGTCACAACCACACATCCCGCCTGCAAACACCTGGGACACAACCACCACGTGTAACCACTCCCGTAAACACCTGGGCCATAACAACTACTGCTATGCCCGAAGACACATGGGCCTCATCCCAAAGACTCTTGGGAAACAACCTGCCCGCACACACCTGGGCCAACCACCATAACTACCCTTCCCAAAGAATCATGGGCTATAATGGACCTTAGACCATCACAGCCTGCCTGAATAGTCTTGGGCTATTCGGGAAAGGGAGCCGAAAAGAGCTAATAACCTGCCACTCATAGGAGTGTTGGAAAAAACACCCCCCCCCCATGAAATGGGGGTGTTCGACACCAGGTGCTCAACTTGGGTGGTGAGCGAATAATAAACTTAAAAAATACATATATACGTATAGGTAGCAAACAATCATTTGGACCTAGAGTTTCTAAAGCCAAACTAAGCACAAACACCATGTTACTATTCACCATAAAGGAATGGTACAACACTCACAGCCAAGTCAAAACCCATTTCAAGAACCAATTCCCCATTTAACCCATTCTTGGTTTCATGTTCAAGTAATTTTGTTTATGAAAATTATACACTACTGGGAAACTAACAAGCATAACCACAAGCTAGAGAAAGAGAAACATCCAAATAGAAATTTAAGCTTTCACACTTGGTTCTCTTGTGAAGTCACAACAACAAAGGGATCAGTGAGATCCCTTGAAGTACTAGAACCAAACCACGCCTCGAGATACAACCCCACACCACATAAGATTCACAACCGACACCCGTTCCGCAACAGAGGATCCCATCCACACCCACATCACCCCATAATCATCAAACAGTACAACACACTTGCTACCAAAACACAGTAGGGAAATGCCCATGTTCAAGCTAAACGTTCACTATGTTTTATTCATTCTGTTTGGTTAACCAGGGTGATCAAACAAGGTTTTTTATCACGGTACATTAATTTAATCGGACGAGTATACAAAATTAACCAAATTCATGCGTTGGAGCACTTCAATTATCATAGAAGACAAGGGTTCATTAGTGCACAAAGAATATATTACAAACATCCATGATTTTTAGTGAGCATAGCCCATACAATTCACAACATATAGTAATTATAAAAGAGTATAGATGAATAGTCAAACACACCCCATAATTATTTAATAGTCTGTTCATTATCTCTCTTAAGGTCTGGTTTCATCCATCCCCATAGAAACAGTAGCGTAGCCACCCCTCATGAAACACAATAAGGAGAGACGAAGGAAAATCTCTACATGGATGATCAATGATTCAAGTTCTTCTCCACGCGCCAAGAATGGGATATTCCCCTTGTAGGGGAGGAACATCGGGGACTCCAAGGGTGAGCAGAAAAGCTTCGGCATAGATGCACCACTTTCCATGGGACGGGGAACTCCAAACACACCAGGAAGAAAGGAGAGGAAAAGAGGAATATGAAGAAGAAATTACCATGGGATATAAGGATGAAATCTTGTTTCCATGGGATATGGAATTTTGAACAGTTATAAGGTCATATTGTGGTTTCACCACATGGTTGGGTGGTTACACACAACTAAATTAATTTTTATTTAGTAACTCTCATTGGGAAAAGGTAGTAACAACTGTGAAATTGAAGGTTTTTATATAAAGAGTGGATAAACGTTACGCAGACACACAATTGGGTCCGTTGATGGTCCTCCCACTCTAATGAATTCAAATATTGATTATGGGGAAAAACAGCCTTGAACCACTTCCCAAAAGTAAAAAAGCTCTTAAAATTGTCATTATGGGAAAATATGTAGAAGAAAAACTCAACAAGGTTGTGTGACACCGATCGGTCACACGGATTGGCAACACACCGATCGGTCACACCGATCGGGGACACACCGTTCTGTTTCACCGATCTGGGACACATGAATCTGTCGCTCCGATCGACGAGACACCAATCGGTCGCACTGATCGGGGACACATTGATCAGTCGCACCGATCGAGGATACACTAATTGGTTGCACCGATCGGTCTCACTGATTGGCGACACACCGATCAGTCTCACTGCTTGGTGACACACCGATCGGTCGCACCGATCGACGACACACCGATCGGTCGCACCGATCATGTCACGTTGGTCGGTCGAACACCGAAATGACGTCCTAACACCGAGGCTCCACCCTTCGGATCTGGAATTTGGTAAAGGGATGGGTCATGAGGGTCTGGGCCATTATAGTTCCAATAATCTATAATGTAAATTCTCATGATATGGAATCACATATAAATGTTTAGTGTGAGAAACAATAGACAAGCAATAAGAGTACCAAAAATTTTAGGAAAATATTTTATCCCACCTACCTTATTCACTTAACACTCTCCTCATATAGTGTACACCATTGAATTGAGCTAAATAGGAAAAATTGAATGAACATACCATTGAAATGAAACTATAGAAAATTAGATCACTCCAAATTCACACATGATATTGGAATATAAACATCAAATATAATAAAAAAATTAAAAGGGCCTACTATTCTGAATCCAAAAACATCAGATGGTAGTCTTATTGGAGTTTGAATGATGATAAGGCTTCAAATCCTAAAAATTGAAAAAGGACAGCTATTGCGGGTGATGATAAATGATTTTGTACACTATAGATTAAGGAAAAAAGTTATAGGGGTTAAAATTATTCAAGGAAATAATGGTAATTTTACATTCTTTTTAGAGGTAAAATGGTTTGGCCACATGGTAAACCAAAGTGTGTACCAACTAGAATCCCCAAACTTCCCAAGGAACCACCTCTAACATTCTAGGATCATAGTTATTATAAAAATTTCCAATCAATGAAAATTTTATATATATTAAATATTTCCACTTTTTTATAGGTGTACAACCTGAATCATATATATAAGGAAGACCGTGCGGCCTCCTACTATCCACTGAGAACCCCACTGGTTTGAGTCACACAGTTAGCCCAAAATATGCACTAACTGTGTAGAAATCGGATGGGCACTGGGTTGGAAGTCTATCCCGAACTCAACATTGCATCGAGGGGGTAGATTCGCCACCTCCTCGGGGAAGGCGCCCATAAACTCATCGACGATAGCTAGGACTTCCACCATTTCTGTATCCACTGACTCTACTGATTCTTCAGCTAACAAGGAAAGGAGGGGATCCTATTGCCTGCTTCTTTTCTAGAAACCCTGCTCAATGATGAAAGTTACACGTCGGCCGCCCATGTCTGAAAACACGACCCTTCCAAGGAAGTAGTAAATGAAGGAACATACGGATAACAACCAGTCAATTCCTCGGATGAGATCGTAAGGTTTTATCTGCAACAGTATAAGATCACTGATAGGCTGATGTGGCCCTATAATCAGTCTACACCCTCGGCAAACATAAAGCAAGTTGGTCCGACCTCCGACTGGTGTGCTGACCACCAGGTGCATTGGAAGTCTCTCAGCATCACAACTCTGAGCATGGGCCAGACTGGGTGCAACAAAGGAGTGTGAAACTCCTGTATCGAACAAGGCATAAGCATGGGTATTAAACAAGCTGATCGTACCTCGAATGAATTCTGGCTATACATGAATTGTTGCCTATGCGGTGTGAAACTGCCCACGCCCAGTTCGTATAACTTTCGGTTATCTTCCACCACCTCGACCACGCCCCGGTCGAGGTCCCTGAGGGGAACCCTGGGGTCGACCTCTTCATGCAAGGCCTTCCCTCGGAGGAGCGAGAGCTCACTGCCTCTGCTGCTGCTGCTGAAAGGGTCTATCAGGAAACTATTGCTCCTGAGGTGGGTGTTGATCCTGCCCACCACTGTCGTATTGCACTCTATCCGGGTACTGATTCTGAAGGTTCCCATGGCTTCCATAGATGAAGAATCTCAGCCCTGGGCCCGAATGGAAGGGGCGAGGGCAGGGAGATCGGAACTGGAACTGTTGAGGCATGCTTCCTGCTGGTCGAAACCTAGAGGACACTGACATTGGAGGCCTACTACTGACATCTTTCCCCATTGATGAACCCAACTAGATTCCATCTCGCAAACCACCTCCCAGCCTGTGCATCCTCTCCACCACTTCAGACTTATTCTGGACCTCCAAGTACGTCGGTAGGGTGAAGGGAGTAACTACATACTGAAGAGAAGGTCAAAGTGCCTCCTCTAAATGTCTCACCCGAGACTCTTCATCTGGAAAGTGGTCTAGAGAAAAATGGAATAGATCCTTGAACATGATCCCCAACTCTCTCGCTGAGAAACTCCCCTGCTAGAGGGAGAGTAGTTTTGGCCTTTTTTCATCCTTCATCATGGTAGAGAGGAATTCCACCCGGAACTCCTTCTCGAAGTCATACCACGTGACCTTAGCATCCCTCTTCTCTCCAAGATAATTTGTCCACCACTGGCGTGCTGCTCCATGCATCTGGATTATAGCCAAAAGAACCCAGTACTCCATCAGAGCCCGGATCAAGATGAAAGCAATCACCAGCTCCTCTAGCCAGCTCAATGTCTTCATGTCTAAGATGATTCACTCATACCTCCCAAGGGTCTACCACAGAAAGGATCGAAGCATCTACTACCACTGATCGTCCTCCTCCTCCCGGTAAGCCCTCTGTCGATCAGCTAAGTCAACCACCTAGGCCTCGATTGCTGGAACTTCTCATGGTCGTCTCCCAGGTGAAATAGCTTTGAGGTAAACAAGGAATGTCTAAGCCTGAGTAGTGTAGAATATTGTTCTTAAATTTTATTAGACTTCATATTCAATTTTAATCCCAAAAATACCCATGAAACTTAAGAACACAAGTCATTATGATGCATGTACCTTCGCTAGGCTCTCTACCCTACAATTAGCATAGCCTCACTGGGTCGTTCTGTAGGTCCATAGGCCTTACATCGGATCATGGGGGTCCCTAAAATCCCATGTCCCAGCTGGTCTTGCACTGGCCTATTTCACGCACCAAGATTGCATAACATTGCTTCCCTACCATAACTTGCAATCCTCACTATGCCTAACTCCAAACTCCATCCCATCTCTCAACGTCTCATCTGATACCATTATGTCACGACACGCCTTCACCCAAATGATATAAGGGACAATAGATTTCTAGACCGTTCCTTCTTCAAGTTGAAGGATAGATAATGACCCCCATGACCCGCCTTCAATTGGACCCAAAGTGGAGACTAGCACCAAGGGTATAGAATCACACACAAGATAGAAAACAGTAACCTTGTTCTTTAATAGGATCGGGAGATAAGATTGTAAATCCAAACAAAATGAAAATTGTGGGGTATACATAAATCCAAAAAAAACCATTCCCACATGCATGTTACAAAACTAAATGCCACAAAGTACAAGAAGACTGAAAAGGTAAAGTACCAAAAGAAAAGGAAAATAGAAACTACAACTGTCCCGATGCCAGAGCTAGTACGGCCCTGCACAATCCCTGAAGTACTCCTAGAAACCTAAAATAAATTTTATATCTGTAGGGTGAGAATACAAGTATACTGAGGAGGTAAAACCAAAGACTCTCGTGTATAAGTGGGGAGGCCTTCAAATGCCCTTTGAGAAAAGAGGTAACCAAAGAACCTATCAAGGAAAACTATCCACCCAAGCCTCACCAAGGCACACTCCCCAAATAACACAAGTTATATAATGTATAGTAATAGCCCATTAATATTTGGGTACCCCGCACCACATTACCACTAGTTATTGAAGACATCTTATGCATAGAACCAATCCTGTCATTCTATCACCGCAGTCCCACTGCCACACCCCACCCGCACACACTGGGGACGCAACCACAGATCCCGCCTGCAAAAACCAAGGCCACAACCACCACGCGTAACCACACCCGCAAACACCTAGGCCAAAACAACTACTACCACGCCTGATGACACCTGGGCCTCATCCCGAAGACTCTTGGGAAACAACCTACCCACACACACCTGGGCCAACCACCATAACTACACTTCTCGAAGAATATTGGGCTATAATGGACATCAGGCCATCACAACATGCCCGAAAAGGCTTGGGCTATTTAGGAAAGGGAGCAGAAAACAGCTAATAGACATCCACTCATATGAGTGTTGGGAAAATCACCCTCCCCCATGAAATGGGGGTGTTCGGCACCAAGTACTCAACTTGGGTGAGGCGCGCATAAGAAACACAAAAACTACAGATATATGTATAGGTAACAAACACTCATCTGAACCTAGGGTTTCCAAATCTAAACTAAGCACAAACACCCTATTACTATTCATCATAAAGGAATGGTACAACACTCACAGCCAAGTCAAAACCCATTTCCAGAACCAATTCCCCATTTAACCCTTTCTTGGTTTCATGTTAAAGTGATTTAATTTAAGTAAATTCTACACTACTGGGCAACTAACATGAATAACCACAATCTATAGAAAGAGAAACAACCAAACAACAATTTAAGCATTCACACCAGGTTTTCTTGTGAAGTCACAACTATAGAGGGATCAGTGAGATCCCTCGAAGTACTGTAACCAAACCAAGCCTCTAGATACATCCCCACACTACATCATATTCACAACCAATAATCGTGCCCCAATAGAGGATACCATCGTCACCCACATCACCCCATAAGCATCAAACAGTACAACAACCTGCTACCAAAACACAGTAGGGAAACTCCCAAGTTCAAGCACCTAATTCAACAAGTTTTATTCTTTCTGTTTGGTTAACCAGGGTGATCACACACGATTTTTTGTTCAATTGACATTCATTTAATTGACCGAGTTAATGAAAGTAACTAAATTCTCACGTTTTAGCCCTTAAATTATCATAGAAGAAAAGGGTTCATTAGTGTGCAAGGAAATACCACCAATGAACATTATTTTCAGTGAGCATAGCCCATATAGTTCACAACATATAGAAATTTTAAAAGAGTACATAAGAACTTTCAAACACGCTCCATAATTCATTAATAGTCTATTTATTATCTTTGTTAAGGTCTGGATTCTTCCATCCCCACAGAAATAGTAGCATACCCACCATGCATGATACACATTAAAGATAGAAGAAGAAAATACCTACTTGGATTATCAAGGATTAGAGTTCTTCTCCACGCACCATGAATGGGATCTGCCACTTTCAGGGGAGGAACGTCGGGGACTCCATGGGTGAGCAGAAATGCTTTGGAAAAGACACAACACTTTACTTGGGAAGGGTAACTCCATACACACCAGGAAGATAGGAGAGGAAAAGAGGAAGAGGAAGAAGAAATTCCCGTGCGATATAAGGATGATATCCTGTTGTCACGGGATATAGAATTTCGAACAGCTATAAGGTCGGATTGTGGTTTCACCACGCGGTTGGGTGGTTACACACGAATGAATTAATTTTTATTTAATAACACTCATTCGGAAAATGTGGTATTAACTGTGACTTTAAAGGATTTTATATAAACAGTGGGGAAATTTTACGCAGACACATAGTTCGGTCCGTTGAGGGTCACCCCACTTTTAGGAATTCAAATATTGATTTTGGGGCTAAAAAATGCCTTGAACCACTTCCCAAAAGTAAAATGGTCTTAAAAGTGGCATTACAAAAAAATATGTAGAAGAAAACCTCGACAAGGTTGTGTGACACCGATCGGTCGCACCGATCGTGGACACACCGATCAGTCGCACTGATTGTGTCGCACCAATCAGGGACACGCTGATCGGTCGCACCGATCACTGACACATCGATCGGTCACACCGATCAGCGACACCTCGATCGGTCGCAACGATTGGTGACACACCGATCCTGTCTCGTTTTTCGATCACACACCAAAATGATGCCCTACCATTGAGGTGCCACCCTTAGGATCTGGAATTTGGTAAAGGGATGGGCCATGAGGGTCTGGGCCATTACAATTCGAATAATCTATAATATAAATTCTCTTGATATGGAATCACGTGGAAATGTTTAGTGTGAGAAACAATAGACAAGCAATAAAAGTACCTAAAATTTTAGGAAAATTTACTATCCCACTTACATTATGCACATAACACCCTCCTCATCTAGTGTCAGCCATTGAATTGAGATAAAATGGGAAAAATTGAAAAAACATACCAATGAAATGAAACTATGGAAAATTATATCACTCCAAATTCTCACAAGATATAGGAATATAAACTATAAATATAAGAAAAAATTTTAGAGAGCCTACTATTGTGGATCCAAAACATCAGATGGTAGTCTTATTGGAGTTCGAATGATGATACAGCTTCAAATCATAGAAATTGTAAAAGGAGAGCTATCACAAGAGATTACAAAGGACTATGTACACTATAGATTAATGAAAAATGTTATAGGGGTTAAAAATATTCAGGGAAAATAATGGTAGTTTCATATTCTTTTCAGAGGTCAAATGGTTTTTCCACATTCCAAACCAAAGTGTGAACCAACTAGAATCCCAAAACATTCCAAGGAACCAACTCTCACATTCTAGGATCATAGTTTTTATAATAATTTCCAATCAATGAAAAATTAATATATAATAAATATTTCCACATTTTTATACGTATAAAACCTGAATCATATAATTAAGGAAAACTGTGCGGCCTCCTACTATCCATTGAGTTCTCCACAGGTTTGAGTCACATAGTTATCCCAAGCTATTCACTAACTCTGCTGAATAGTCTTCCCCTCCAATTTCTATAGCGCATGGCTCCGAACAAGATTTATATGTTATTAACACCTTAATTAGGGCTCAAAAAACATTTAAAAACATAAAAATAATAATTTAAAACAAAATAAAAATGACCCATACCTTTTAAAAAATCAATGTTATTACAATCTCAAATTTTTAGAGAAACTCATCTTCTAGTTGACTCTCTATGTGTAATAAGGGAGATTCTGATAAATGAACCATCCACTGGGCATATTTTTCAGTCTCCCACTATTATTTTAATTAATAAAATCAACTATGAATCCAAATCAGATGTACTAATGGGACATACCTACCACAAAGAATCCCCGCACTCTAATCCATGATACACACGTAGAACTCCTCAATGGAATAATCAATATCTTACTGAACCTTCACATGTAGTAAAACATGTGTCGCGTTTGGTTGGAAATGTCAAAGTTATGACACGTGAATGAGGTCATGAATGGAAATGCATATATGATTATGTTCAATTCAGTAAAATACTGGTCCGATTATATTCAAAACCACAAAGGGTCTAATGAATTGAGAAGAATGATTACCATGTGTTTGAATCCACTGTTGGAAGATCCAAGGTGAGTCATGCATGAAAACCTAGTCCCTGAACTGAAAATAATGAGGTCGTCTATGATGGTTGGAAAATGAATACTTTTTGGACAAAGCAATCAGCATGTTCCACCTGATAAATTGTACTTTCACTATAGTCTCCTAGATAAAATTTGGTCAAATCAGTGCTTCCTCCCCTACCTCTTTGTTGTAAAAAGATGGTTGGAATGTCTTACCATTTATGGTAATGTATATAAGAGTATTGATGGTATCATGAAATATTTTTTTTGTAGGAGAACCTAACTGGGAGTATATGTTTCTCCTAAGAAACACTTAATTCAAGGACCAATTCAAATAGCATAACCTCTAACACCTCAATCTTATTCTATGTATGTCCATTCTTTTGAGTGTGATATTCATTTCACATTGGATCCTCTGTAACAAAGACCTTGTACAACCATTTATAAAAATGCAGTGTGAAATAATAATCCATGAATGATATTATATATCATTGAGATCCATGAAGGCATACAACCTCCCCCTTATATAGCCCCCTTGCTTGTCTACTGAGATGGTCTCATCAATAGGCCAGAAGTGTGAAACCTTTATCAACCTATTAAAAACTACTCAAACTAGATCATTTCCATGAGGTTATTTGGGGAAAACTATCATGAATTAGATGAAAATACCATCCATGTTTCTCATGGGAATGGAAAGGTCCTTTAAAATACATTCCTTTTGTTAATTTTCTGCCTACACCTATAGAATGGATAAACACCAAGTGATAAATCAAACTATCTTTTATTTTATAAAAGGCCACCAATACTAGAAATGTAATTCTCAATATATCTTTGAGGCCCTAGGATGTACCACACAAATTGATTTCTGAGAATCCCACATCCACTCCTCGTGGCTGGATACTGGTACCTAGACATTCCCATGTATTAATAAGATCTCATCCTCATCCACATTGTAATTTAGTGATGAATCGTCATCTAGATAATTTCACTCAGTTATAGTACCTCATGATATGATTGCTTCCCCAATTTTACTCTTCCCAGGAGAGTTGAGGTCACTACTAAAGATGATAGGACTGTATAATCATGATTATCTTGATGTATAACATGAATATCTGAGAATAAGTCCAAAATCTACCACTGAAAACTTGGCTCCGGAATTGCTTTTTTTTTTGTGTCTTCCAGCTTAGAGAATCAACTAAAATATTATATTTTCTAGGAATACAGGTAATCTCCAAATTTAAGGACTATAGGTATTCAACCCACTTGTGTTTCTAGCAATTTATGTCAAACGTTGTAAAGATATAGTTGAACCTTTTGTGACCAGTGAATACAACAAAATTCATCCCATGTAATTAATTCATCCAATAGCATAAATCCTGGAAAAAAATTCTATATAAAGGTCATGAATCGAGTAATTTCACTCCTGAATCCACACCTAATGATAGCCTTACGTGATGACTCACTCATCCTATATCATAAATTTTCCTATTCTGATACCTGGTACGACAAAATATATAGTAGATCTCATTTATGGATCCACCATAAAAATGATTAGAACTGAATTCAACCAACCCTTCGAATAAAAAAATTCTATTTCATAATCATCTTACCATATTAATTTCACACCCCTCTTTGTCAAGATCATATGTGGTGCTTCTAGACATGGGAAATATGTGATAAATAATTTATAATACCTAGATATCCCCAAGAAACTCTTTATATCAATGATGTTCTTAGGTTGAACCAAGGTAACTAAATCTCTCAAATTAAATGGGTCTTCTGTTACTCCAAACTCCAAGAATATTTGACCCATGAAGTTTAATTTATCAATCCAAATGTTATATTTGATGATATTTGTGTAAAGACAATGCTCTCTAATTGTATTCATAAGATCTCAATATGTTGGTCATAGTCAAACTGAGTGGGAGAGTATAATAAGATGGAATCCACTAACACTACCATTGACGAATCCATATACATGTGGAAAACCATATTCCATAGAACCAATACAATAGATGGAACATTCCTTAGAATTTAGGTCCTTCCTGTGTACTCATAAAGGCTATACCTTCTCTAGATTATTCTGTGAGGAATTTATAATGTATTTACATGGACTTGATATTATCCTGACCCCAAATCTATCTTCGATAACAATCTATGTCCACTGAGATTATCAAAGAAGTAATCTATTCGAAGTAGTGGATACTGGTTCCAAATTGTGAGTTAGTATAGCCATCAGCAATACCCATAAAGACTAAGGGTAGAGTCCGCTTTCTATGAAAAAGAACAAGTTAAACACATGGAGATGTACTAAGTTGGATGAATCATTTATCTTAAAGGAATTCCAATTGGTTATTGATCTTCTGTATCCTTGTAGGTTCCATCCAATAAGGATAAAGGATCATTGGTGTCACTCATGGCACTATCTCAATGGTGAATTCTTCCACAGTCACTAGATGTTCTGAAAACAATCAGTAGGAAATATTTACATAAAAAATCCACCACAAGAGGTAAAACAATAGGTTATACTTATGGATAATTTAAAAAGAATCTTGAGATATGGGCTATCACTCTTCCATGCCATTGAATCTCATGTCCAACACAAGATGCATGGATATCTTATTCACACTTGTGTATATTTATACCTCCCACTAGTGATGTTAATGTCACCCAATGATGTTAATAATTGAAATTTGAATGATAGGGAACCAACCAATACATCTAAAAAATTTCATAAACCCATGTAATGTTGAGGAAAATAACATTCCACATGTATAGATATCCACCAATTTTAATTGAATTCCCCATAGATCGGTGAACTATCTCTAATCAGACATCCAACAAGGTACCGAGTTTCAAGATTTTATACAACTATTCTATTTTATGATATAGAATCTCTATCATTTACATAGATATATCAGAGTGAGATGCACATTTTTCAGATAAAGAAGATAGTAATGTAGAGTCTTGAATAGTAGTTCCTCAAATAGTAGAAGGTCGGGAACTCTAGTCCTCCAACACAGGTTTAACTGCATGTATGTAACCATAACTGCATCCCTGGGTAACTGTAACGACCCAAATATTTGATAATGGAAACTCCTCTTGATCTAATTAAATTTATTGTTATGTAAAATTGTTATATAACATATACACTTCCATGGTTTTCTGTTATTGGAGTTTAAAATACAATTAAAAATTTTGATTGTTGATAATATAGCTGTTGAACTATGATCACATGATTAGTATAAATATATTGCTTTAACAAATTCAATTTACACAGACAAAGGATGTGATGGACTCATCTAGTAGAATTTATCCATATAAAGCCCATTTTTTAGAGCTTAGAAAGGATGTGGCATCATTGGGTTCACTATGGACCAATCCCAAGTTGATCTCCCACATGTGAATCTTGAATTCAATCGCATAAGTTGAAGTTGATTGATATTACCCCATGAATGATGTTATCTAAGCAACCCCAAGAGTTTGTCACCATCTCCCAAGTTACCCTTAGGTCTTATGCGGGTGTTTTATATAGTTATGTAATAATACTATAACATTATGATTATTTTGTATAAAAAATATACATACATCTTATCATTGGTACTTTGTAAATACTTTTAAAAAAATAGTATTTAGAGTTAATATTCTAATAAGAAATCTATTTTGATGAATTAATGGATTTTTTAATTGAATAATATTTTAATAAAATATTATTATGAAATTACATTTTATAAATAATCATATAATTTTTATGAATAGAATTATAATTTTTATTATGTTTTGAAAACGGTTTTTATAAAAACCCATGAATTTTCCATAAATATCAGTTTTATTTTAAATGTAAAAATGAAGATATATTTAAAATTATTTAGATAAAATGAGTATTATTTTTGGAATCAAGACTTTGAATTTATCCAACAAATTAATTTTTTAAAATTTTCTGAGATAGTCCAATTTTTTGGTTAAAATTAAATATCATTAAAATATATAATGTGTTTTATGGAAACATAATAACCCAATAGAGATGTAATCAAATAATAAGAACATAATGTTCGGCCAATATCTGTTTTACCATTAAAATAATGTGATATTCGGTCTATTTGATTTATTTGACAATGCTTTAGTGGACCCTCCAAGATTTTTAAAACATTATAGATTTTTAAATTGATTTTCTTGAGTGTGTGACTCACCACCACATGAACAAGCTTCATATTTTAAGAAGTTCAGAAATTTTCCTTATAAAATAAATTTTCCACTCCCATTTGGCAAAATACATAGGTAAAAAATGTGTTATGGTTTGTGGTTTTGATTACTTTAATGTGTAGTGTCCTAAATAAAAATAATAAAGAATTAACTCCACTATCCTATATAAACCCACCCAAGCTCTCAAATCTTTTTCACTCAAAGGATTTGGAGCTCAACCCACCCCTTTTATCCCCTCTCTAGAATCCTCCCATGTTTCTCCAAGCTCTAAAGAATCCTCTCTCAATCCCCTCGCAATACTTTTGGATCCCACTTCCAAGTAAGTGATTTCTTCATTTCACATTTTTGTCTAAATTTCATTATATTGTAATTCAATTTTTTTACAATTTAAAATATTGGGGTATGATTTCACACCTCCCCCATACATACCTCCTTATTTTTGAAATGACGATACACCTCTTTCTCTCTCATTAATTCCTTCTATGTACACCTGGTACCATGCCAATATTTTGTAAGGAACTTCTATATTCTCATTTACATTCAAGAAATTATTTTTAATTATTAATTTTTTGGACGAAAAGTTAACTTTTTAATAATAAAATCCCTTTTTAGCAACAAGTCAGAACCATAGGACCAACACCACAACCAAAATATGACACCAGAGAAAACTCATACAAAACTACAGGATCTACCCCTCCAAAGCAACTAATACAAGAAGACCATCCTTCACCATTACATGACCACTCAGCAGACTGTCTCGTGTAGGAATGCACGAGTGTGGAACCGATTTCATAACCATACCTTCTCAACTACTAAATCTGAATGTCATGCTTTGGTGTGGGCTTAATGTTGTGAACCTCATCTGGAGCCGACCCAAATAGAAAGAAGGATGTGTATCACAAGAGTAACATCAAATCCAAAGACAACCAAAACTAACCAAAAACAAACTCAAACCGAACTAGCATACCTCCCCAATCAGTGAACATGCTCTACCATTTTAACATCATTTAAGAATAGTTTCATATACCCAGAAATAGATTCCCTACAGAATTTCTATGAGATTGAAGATACCCAAATACCTGGTACACTCAACACTGGACTTTCAAACTCGGAAGCTAGCTGATCCCACTACTAAATGTACTCCTCAAGTGTGATCCTCCCTTTATTTAAGCCCCCTAAAAGGATTAAGTCTTTCCTATAAATACAAGATTATTTCTCCTCATTGAGTTCTACCCTTAAAGACCTCCCCATCATCGTAGTGGCATCCTCTTCGGTCGCATTAAGAAATAAAACCCGTTCGACCACCTCTTCATCAGAACTTACCAGTAGCTCCATGTGCTGGTCCTCCACAGCATATAAATTTGCATTTGTGGCATTTAGCTTCTTAGTATAATGGGTCTCCTAGGGGGGAGGTAAATAGGAGTAATATTTCTTGCTTCTCCTTCCTCTATTACTACTATTACACTTATCCCTTAGGTCTTCACCTGTCGAATAACCAGCCTCAATTCCATTGTGTCCATTCGCACTGACCTCGTCTATATCCATCAAACTAGCTATAAAAGAACTTGAACCAACATCATCTAGGCCTTCAAACTTGTTTCTCACATATAAAGTGGTCAGAGACATCAAACCAGAACCACATGTTCTCTCCTCTCTAGCAAGAATGGCCACCTCCCTAACATATCCCTTCCTCCCCTTAATAGAGACACCACTACCCATACTCAGCACCTCATCAAAAGAAGTAGTGGATTCCTCTACCTCACCGCATGCCCGCTGCTCCATTACAGTTGTAACCTCCTCTATTTGGGACAAATAAACACCCACCCACAAACTCTCCACTTGAAACGTATCATTGCAGATGTGTGTGCTACCAAGGTCCTTCTTCAGCCTGGTGAAAACATCAAAAACCTTTGGATTTCCCAAAGCCTCTGAGTCCTTCTTATCCACACAAGCACCAGAACCCACCACCGATAACACCACAACTGGGTCACTGGGTAGAAAATTCTCCTCCACAGGACTCGATGTCTATCGCTCTTCAAACCCAGACAGTGTTAAGAAATCCTTTCCACCCCAACCATAATATTCTATCACCTTATCCTCTTAATTCAACTTGCACGCCTCCATGTAGAACTCCCCCATCTTTCCACTGGATCTGCCTGCCTTCCATCCAGAAACATGAACACCTTGACGACAACTAACCGAAGAGTGCCCCAACCGTTTGCAAGAAGATCATAATTCCATCCAATTATCATACGCCACTTCTTGCTTGCACCTATACTCCACTCCGATAGTTACCAAAACGTACTCAAAAGGTATCCTCAACAAATCCATCTCCATGCATATTCGTGGATTGACAGGATGACAGATAGACTTAATTCAACTATCATCATAAAGGAACTGTCTAACAAGATTTACAAGAATCCTAATGAAAGAGGGATTTTGAAATGGAAATGGTAGATTAAGAAATCTTACACAGACCACAGAGGAAGGTGGATCATTTCCCATTTGGAATTCGAAAGAACATCGAAATAGGAACAAAAGAAAAATGTTGAAACTGTAGGGAGCGCTCGACCAAGCAGTGATTAGGTCCTCTTTCGAAGCGAATCGAACAATAATGTGAAGGCTATCAAGAAAACCAACAGTCTCCCTCTCCTAAAAATTTAAGGAGTTGAAGACGACCCTGTCAAACGAATCCACTGATGGTCGCCTCTGATTAAAACGAGCAACAAGAGTGAGGTTCAGGAGCACCGATATTTCTGAAAACTCCACAGTCGAAAACTGGAGGTTGGGAAATCCATCAACCAAATCTGGCACTTTGTGTAGTGAATACCATACCAATTTCTCCATCAATGATATTCAACTTTAGGAATATTTATATATTGATTATATATTTACATGTATGAATTCCATATTCCTTTATCATGGAATAAATGATTATGTTTTTTGATTCCATGTTATATGACCCATGTGGCACACTTATGCATGAAATGAAATGATTAATAAGGGTGTGCCCTGATAGCGCTCATATGCATTGGGTAAAGGTTAATATCATGGTAAGTCAAGTGAAATGAAGCTTTACTCATTCTAATTCAATTATAATGAGGTTTCACTCATGCTCCATTTGCAATGAGCCTTGGCTCATGCTAAAAGAATGTTAAATGTTGCGGCCACATTTCCATGTTATAATAATCATGTTATATCATGTCTTTATGTTCATGTTTCCCTTATGCTCCATTTAAATTCCTATTACCTAAATTTTGTTGTATTCGTCATGTTATTCCTTGTTTACTCCCTTAATGGTCTTTATAGATCACACCTTTTTATGCATGTCCTTAGGTTATCCCATGAAATTCTATGTTTGAAAGAATAATGTGGTCATGTAAAAGAATATTTCATTAAGATGTTTCATTTTATGTTTTATGATATTATTTAATGTTACTAAGCCACAAAGACACTAGATCTTTTAGTCTTATATTCTATATCATGTGAATTTTTAATTTAATATATTATTTTTTATTGTGGAATAAAGTGTAGGTTTTTTATAGTTGATATCAGAGAATAGGTTTAGTTATATTTGATATTAGGATTAGAAAACCATAGTGAAATCCTTATGTATAACACTATTTATGATATAATCGTCCCTAAATTTTGGTGTGTATTGAGTAAGTTATTTATCAAGAAAATACATCCCTTTCTAGATACGAATCGGTAGATGCGGCTTTGACATAAATATATCTAGGGGTAAAACATAAAAACACTTCTTTGAGCTAGACTTGAACGAGAACTGGTGATCAAAAATGGGACTTCTTGTACTTTGGGACATGACACTACCGGAGGATATGCTTTGGTAAATTCATAATTTTCATATGAACCATTATTAAGTGAATAAAAAATGCACCTATGAAAAGATGTTGGGAAGTAGATCATGAATAACCTAAATTAAACCCTATAAATTCATAAGTTAATGAAATAAGTGTAATATATAAGATTTCCTTTTGTGTCATTGGATTCACCTTTATGTGATTAATAATTCAAGATACTAATCTCTCTATTTATATTGGATAGATTAGAACTTGAATAAAAAGGATAAATACTAGTTTATCATCTATAGTTCTACGCATTCTTTAATATCCTGAATGTTTAGTAGAATAATCTCAACACCACCACAAATCATGGAAGTGAATATGTCAGTGATTACAACAAATGGGGTAATCTTTTCAACCCATTAATATATCTCCTCCCCTGTCATAATGTATGTATTGAACATCTCGGTAAATCTCATCATACTCCCTCAGGTGGAATTGGATTCAATTCCTGGCATGGATTGTCTTTCCTTATATAGATCCAACATAAATTTCTGTGAGAGAAAAATCAATCTCCATATAGAGAATCGACCCCCGATTTTGTAGAAGTGCAAGGAGGAGGATACATCTTCCTTATAACCATCTTCTAAAGCAAGGTTATTAAGGCCCTATGAGGTTGCAGATATGGCTCTGATGATTGATTCAAGGGAATAAAACCATCTATGGAGACATTCTTATTATGAGGGAATTCACTGAAGTGTTTCCTGAGAAATTTTATGGACTTCCTCCTATAATAGATGTTTAATTCTCAATTGATATTATACCTTGGTACTTTCTAATATCTAATACCCTATATAGAATGGTTGTTGTTGATCATTTGGAGATAAAGAAACAACTACAAGAGAATCCTGAAAAAGGGGTTATATGCCCAAGTGCTTCACTATGGGGTGCACCAGTCATCTTCATCAAGATAAAGGATAGGTCAATGATGCTTTTCATTGTTTATCATGATCTAAACAAAATCATTATAATGAAAAAGTTACATCAACCCCAAATTAATGACTTGTTCGATCAGCTACATGGAGAACAATAATTATTCAAGGTGGATATGCGGTTGAGATATTACCAAGTAATGGTGAAGAAAGAAGATATCCACAAGACTTATTTTCGTACAAGATACAGGCACTATGAATTCATAGTAATTCCTTTAGGACTCACTAATGCTCCAGAAAACATCATGGACATGATGAATAGAATCTTTAGAGATTACCTTGAATAATTTTTGGTAGTATTTATAGATGATATTCTAATATAATCTGAAACCAAATAGTACCATGTGGACCATCTAAAAACTGTACTATAGAACTTGCGAAAAGATATTATCATGAAAAGTATATAAAGTATGAGTTTTGGTAGGAGGATGTCACATTCTTGGGTCATATAGTCACAAGAAATGGGATATCTATGGATACCTCCAAGACCACAGCAATTGAGGGAAGTCCAAGGCCAACATCGGTGACAGATAACCGTAGCTTATTAGGGTTAGCTAGATATTATCTCTAATTTTTGTGAAATTTCTCATGATTTTCAACCACACTTACCAAGCTACCTCGTAAGGGAGAAAATTTTTCTTGGAGTGATGAATGTGATGAGAGATTTATGGAGTAGAAAATGAGGGTTATCACTATTCCCTTGCTCACAATACCCACAAGTAGAGATCTTTTTGTGGTATTCAGTGATGCTTTGAATAAGGGTCTAGATTGTGTGATGGTGAAAAATGAAAAATTAATTGTTTATTTTTCAATGCAATTGAATTTTCTTGAGTAGAACTATCCAATGCTTGCACTAGAGTTGGTTGTAGTGATCTCTTCTTTGAAAATTTGGTGGAATTTCCTCATTGGGGGGAAGTGTGAGATATAAAAGGATCACAAAATCCTCATGTATATATATTCACACAGAAAGAGTTGAACATGAACCAATGAATATGGGTAGAGGTGATCAAATATTATGACTTCTCAAAACCTTAAAACCTTGGGAAAAGTAAACAAGGTGGAAGATGCTCTATGTAGAGACAACCCAGAGATTCTATAATTAATGAGAATTGAAAAGGATCCAGTCTTCATAGATTTGATGAAGATGAACATAGGAATTATAAATAATGGATCATCATCAATCATTTCAAAAATTATTTTTCAACTGTCTCTTTTGGAATAGTTAAATGATGGTGTGGTAATTCAGAAGAAGGTGGAAACTATCAGGAAAAAAATTTATTGGAGTTCAATGTCAATGAAGAAGGAATTTTTAGATTTGGGTCAATACAATGTGTTCCATCGAATCTGGAGATAAAGAATGTAATTTTGTATGATGCACATAGTTTAAATTTGTCTATTCACCCATAAAACACAAAGATGTATCATGATCTTCGATAGCATTATTGGTGGGATAACATGAAGAAGGATATCTCTAAGTATACATCAAACTGCATGGTGGGTCAACAAGTGAAGGGTGAGAGGAATAAGTCAAAGGGGATGATTCAACCATTACCCATACCAACATGGAAATTGGAGAACATCACCATGGACTGTGTCTCCAGAAATCTGAAGAAATCTAAAGGAAACAATGTTATCTTGGTTGTTTTGGATCGTATTATAATGACACCACACTTCATAGAAATTCAAGAGGATTTCACACAAGATTAAATCATGTGAATATACATCAAAGATGTGGTAAGGCTAAATGGGGGTCCACTATCTATTGTATCTGATCAAGATCTGAGGTTCATCTCTATGTTTTGGAAGAAACTTCAACATGCTATGGATACTGAGATGGACTTCATAACAGCTTATCATCCACAAACTGATGGCCAATCCTAGAAGACTATCCATACACAAAAGTATGTGTTGAGAGCATGCCCAATGGACTTCAAAGGAGGACAAGATCTACATCTTCCTCTATTTGAGTTCTCTTAGAACAACATTTTCCACTCATGCATCCAAATGGATCCTTATGAATCCTTGTATGGTAAGAAGTGCAGAACACTGATATGTTGGGATGAAGTTGGGGATTGAAAACTCCTAGGTCCAGAGATGGTTGAAGAAATGGTGGAGAAAATTAAGACCATACAACAACACATTAAATATGCTCAGATTCGACAAAAGAGAATTGCAGATAATCGTCAACAAGACCTAGAGTTTGATGTTAGAGACATGGAATTCCTCAAAATATCACTTTGGAAAAGAGTTTTGATAATTTGGAAGAAGGGAAAGATTGGTCCAAGGTTCATTGTCTATTTTTAGATCCTTGATCTCATTGAAGTAGTGGGATATCTACTTTCACCCCCACCAAACCAATCTCAAGTACATTATGTATTCCATGTATCACTATTGAGGAAGTACATACTTGACCCCTCACATGTACTCAATACAGAGGTTGTACCATTGGATAATGACATCTCCTATAAATAGAAGTCTGTGAAGATCATCGATCATAGAGAAAATGTTCTATGAAATAAGTCAATGCCCCTCATCAAGGTGTTATGGAGACACCACATGTTTGAAGAATCCACATGTGAATAAAACGAAGTGATGAAGCTGAGTTACCCTCATCGTTTTTAGTGTGGTAGAAGAAAAATTCGAGGGAAATTTTTTTTAAGGGTAGATGATTGTAATGGCCAAACATTTGTTAATGGGAACTCCTCTGGATCTAATTAAATGTCTTATTATATAAAATGGTTATATAATAAAAGCACTTCATTGTTCTATGTTTTCGGATTTTAAAATACCATTAATTGTTGTGACTGTTTCAAATATAGTCATTGAATAGTGATCACATGTTTAGTATAAATATAGAGCTTAAAAAATCCATTTTACACTAAAAATGGAAGTGATTGTTTCATCCAGTATAATTGGTATGTACAAATCACATTTTTTGGAGATTAGAAAGGAGATGGCATCACTGGGCTTCGCTCTTGACCAAGCCCTTTCTGAGCTTCAACACATGAATCTTGAATGGAATATCCTACAAGATAAGTGGAAGTTGACTGATATTAACACCTGATTGGTGTTATCTGAGCCACTGCAAGAGTCTGTCACCATCGCACACCTTACCCATAGGTCTTATGTGATTATTATAAGGGGTTGTGTAACAAGACCCTAGAACTATGATTATGAACATTATTTTTATAAACAATATACATTCATTTTATAATTTTTAATTTTTAAATAGTTTAAAGGACAAATAGTATTTTTAGTTAATATTCAATTTAGAAATGTATTTTGATGAATTAATGTATTTTAGAATTTAATAATATTCTAATAAAACATTATTATTAAATTAATTTTTATACATGATCGTATAATTTTTATGAATACAATTTTAATGATTATTAAGGTTTGATAAATGTTTATGTCAAAACCCATGAATTTTCAATATATATCGGTTTTTATTTTAAAAGTTAAATTCAAATATTTAGAAAATAATTTAGATAGAATTAATATTATTTTTTGAATTAGGACATCGAATGTATCCGACATTGAATTTTTTCATAATATTCCGAGATAGATGATGTTTTGGGAAACATTAAATACTATTTAATTATATATTGTGTTTTATAACAACTTAATGACCCAATAGTATTGTAATAATATAATTTAAACATTATGTTCCACCAATATATGCTTTAACATTATAATAATTAGATTTTATGTTTTTTACATATTTAACAATGAATTAGTGGACCCACCAAGATTTATAAAACATTTTAGATTTTTAAATTGATTTCCTTGAGAGTGTGACACACCTCCACATAAGTGAGCCTATTATATTAAGAATTTCTACAATTAGCCATATAAAATAATGTTTTCCACTCCTGTTTGGAAAAATTCATGGTAAAAAACCATGGTATTTTTTGTGGTTTTGATTAGTTTAATGTGTAGTGTCCAAAAACCTAAATAATAAAGAATTACCTCTTCTTTCTTATATAAACCCACCCAGGCTCCGAGTTCCTATATACTCAAAGCCTTTGGGTCTCGACCATACCATTCCATAGTCTCTCTAGAATCCTACTATGGTTTCCCAAGCTCCATTTAAACCTCTCTCAATCCCATCCCTAACCTTTGGGATCGCACTTCCATGTAAGGGATTTCTCACATTCGAATTTTTGTCAAAATTTTATTTTATTGTTATACCATATAGTTTTCAATTAGAAATTTTGGGGTATTATTTCTCACCATTATAATACATCCCTAATTATTTTTGAAATGATTAGAGACCTCTTTATCTCTCATTAATGCCTCCCATGTACACTTATTTCCATGCTGAAATTCTTTAAGGAATTTCCATCTTGACATTTACATTCAATAAATTATTTTGTATTATGCTTATAAATTATGTTACATATGTTGGTAAATGTATCTATATGACCCCCATTATGTTAGTTTCATTTATATATGGTGATTCACACATTTATTATTCATCAACCAATTTTATGAATTCATATGTCACGTCGTTATACTGCCGAAATTGCACTGGAGTTTTTCCAAGCCAATGACATTGTGTAGTGAATAAAATGACCATTTCACTATCCATAGTATTCACCATTATAAATATTCACTTATTTATTATAGATCGTCATGTATGAATTCCACATTCATTTATTGAGGAATAAATGATGATGTTTAATTAATCCATTTATATGACCCATGTGGCACACTTATGCATGAAATTAAATGATTCAGAAGGGTGCACCCGGATAGAGCTCCAATGCATTGGGTAATGATTAGTATAATGATATGTCAAGTGAAATGAGGGTTTACTAATTATAATTCCGGATAAATGAGTTTTTACTCAGTATCCATGTGAAATGAGTTGTGGCTCATGCTAAAATCATGTAAAATGTTGTTTCCACATTTCCATGTTATGAAAAACATGTTATATCATGCCTTTATGTTAATGTTTCTCTTATGATCCATTGAAATTCCTATTTCCTAACATATATTGTATTATTTATGTTATTCCTTGTTTACTCACTTACAAAGATTTATAGCTCACCTATTTTTATTCATGTCCTCATGTTACCTTATGCAATTCTACGTACGAAGGAATGATGTGGTCATGTAAAAGTAGTTTTCAATAAGATGTTGTGTTTTATGTTTTATGTTCTTATTTAATGTTCTTAATCTCCAAAGACACTAGACCTCTTGAAATTCTATGTTGTATCATGTTAATTTTTTATGTAACAAATTATGTTTATGTGTGGAATAAAGTGAAGGGTTGTCATAGTCACGAACTAACTACCCTGATCAGGCCCACTCTACTAGCATTGCGAGTCCTGAGTTTCATTCCATCTTCCTCGACCACTACATCAGCCTTAGTGACTAGTGGTATTCCAACTTCCTACATGGAATTATACTACATGTCCCATTACAAATAGTGGAGTCATTGTAGATTCTATATCACTAAGAACTGATGGGATTTTCTTATAGAAACAATGAATTTGCATAACCCTACTATAAAATCTTCACTCCACTATATCTTCCATACATTGAGGTTTTATGTGACCTTCTTTCCAACACTAATAACATATGAAAAAACTATATGAATGTGTTATGTAATTATACTACCCTTGAGAGAAACATTAATTCAATTCTTCTTTCTTCTAGAAGAACCACTGTTTGGTCTTGTAACACCCCAAGATTTCTTAGTATGTTTCCATCTAAATAGTGTAGTAGCTTGAATTGTACGCATCTAGGAGTTTTAACACACAAAGAACAATCAAACTAGCCGTTAAGAATATTAATAACCACTTTTTAAAATTATTAAAATTTTATTTTTCAAAATGGACTTCATTTTTGAATTTGGAATATTGAAATTAGCTTACGGTGAATTATTGGTATTTTTCTGAAAACATTCAATTTTTAATGAATACTGAAAAACACTACGTTTTTTGTTAAAAAGAGTTTTTTTATTAAAATAATTATTTATTTTATTTAAATTTAATTTAGGTTAAAATAGATACATAATACCTAAATAATATTAGTTTAATTCATTAGAGTCATTTTATAATAAGTTTCGAAATATAAAAATTTTATTGAACTTTTTACCGTCTTTTACCCACCTCCTAAGAGCATTTAAAAATTTGCATAAAAAATAATTTACCACTTCTGTGAGTTTAATTTAAAAAATCCAAGAGACACTATTGATATCAATAAGTAAAATTTTTTTCAACAATAATAAAATAATTATTGGTGAATAATAACTTCTGACTTTTATTTACCATGGTTATAAGTAAATAGTGTAATTAAGGATAAAAATAATATTGTAATTACCCTAACACATGTCCTAATTGTATTGTATATGTATAATTAGATCAAAAACATCTTTAGGAATAATATACGATCCTCTTTGGTCCACTTTGATTAGATTGGGACTTTTATTATTATTTTATTTAAAGAAGAGTTAAAAGAGTTAAATTCAATGTTTAATAAATAAACCATTTTTAATATATGGCTATAGACAATATAAATACAACTATAAATATTAATTTGAAGGATAAAAATATTTCCTAAATAATCGTATTTTATTTATAATTTTTATATATTAAATAATTTAATTTATATTTGACACAATGATGATGCAGTAATTAACTAATTAATGAAATATTTAAATAACTGATATTATAAATATCAAAATAAATGTAAATTAAGACTTATGATAAATTAAACTATTTTTCTAGGTTAATATGACATTTTAGGGTTGGTTAAATATTTTTTATCTGATGTTATAATGTTTTTATGGCTTTCGAAAAAATCAAATACTAAATAGTGTCAAAATTGACATAATTGAGTTTTTAAAACAGATAATATATTATTAGTTGATATAATATTCTTAAAAATATAAGGCTCGGTCAAAGGACTTAGATAAGGTTATATATATTAATAAACCACATGTGGATCTCTTGGTCTGTTATAATATATATTTTAACCATATAATATAAAAATACAAAGAGACATGATAAATGTGAAACTATTTAACTAAGAGTTGAATCTAAAATATAAGGTTAATATGATGACCTAAACATGTCTAAAACCTATTGTTTGAGATTTTTTCAACCCAACCCTACCTTATCCTAGAAATAATTTATTTTTGAGCCATTAGAAACCGAAAATTATTTTATTATAAAATAATATTTCAAGCTTTTCCAAAAGTGACCCCACCTCCCTTATAAAAGGGCACTTCTTATTCTCTTAATTTCAAACCACCAAAGATATTTTTCTTGGAAAAAACCCAACCAAATATCCTTCCAATTTCCCTAAATTTGACCTAGTTTCCTTACATTGATCATAAATCAAACCTATGGAGCCCTTTTGATCAAATCAAAAGGAAGAACCCGAAGAAGAGTTAAATATTTAATCACCTATTTCATGTTCTTTTCTTCCTCACATCCTCTTTCTTTGTTGTTTCCGTTATAAAATAATAAATCCAGTATCATCTATATACTATGATGTTACTATAAATAGGGTACAACCATATTCTTTATTCTATCAATCTGATAAATGACAAGGTCACCATACGTGTGTACGTGCGGCTTACCGTCTCCACGTCGTGGTGTAATCTGTTATTCAAACACATCATTATATGGTTGGGTGTGATAATTACTATAACTGTTGTAAATAATAAATATAACATTTTAATGATTATTTATATAAGAAATACCATCCAATTACACAGTATTTCACAATCAAACTAATGATTTTGTCGCCCATGAATACGTACAGATTACCGTCTCCACAAACGCGATGAGATTCATTCCCCATCGTAATCGTTCAAGAATAATTTTCATTTTATGATTCAAAATAATGTTTATGAACATAATATCATTATGTATATGAGTCTTATAATTCATATTCCTTACAAATATGGCTTACATAACCATGCCTAAAATGGAAAATGAATCATTTAACAACTGAAATGATGATACTACTAATATATTAGTAACAAAGTAATATTAAAAAATCATATGTGATATCATATTTAAAAATATGATTGTTTTATACTTTAATATCAGTGATTTAATTATTTTACAGGAGGTTAATTTACCCTTGACCGTGTAAAAGTACAAGGTAAGGGTTAATTTCACAATCTCTTTATTATCACAGTTTATTTTTACATAAGTATCTACAGGGACCTATTTATCATCCACATCCATGATTTCTTAAAAATATATTTCAAAAAAAAATTATGATTTAATAGACAATAGTTTAAATTCATTTATACCCTTATTTGACCTTATATTTTTTGAAAGTAATCTTTTTGTTGTTTTCCAAACAATGTACTTTATGACCTTTTCGAAAAAATTAAGGTAAGAATGTTTTCTTTAACTTATACGGTGGGTGAAACTATTTTCTGCTGTTATAACATCATCAAAGCATCCCTTACAAGCTTATAATAATATTTTCAAAGTAAACATTTTCATTCATAAATATATTACATTTAAATTATTTCAAAATAGAATGATATATTTCTAAAAAAAGTGTTGATTTCATCTATGTCAACATCTTTTTGATAGATTTTAATCTTGTTTGAAGTTGATTTATTTGGATACAAATCTTTCATATTGTATTGGTGATTTTTTGATATGTTTGACTATGGATTTTTTATTTTTATACCATTCATGGTTTATGGATAATGTTTTGACATTTCGTATGCTAGTTTTAATACGAATGTTTATGTTATGTATAAACATTTTCATATGAGTAATGCATTGGACTTAGTAAGTGATGGTTGTAGCCTACTATAACTCCTCGATTCATTGGTAGGTCTCATGAGACGAACTAATTTATTGGAACATGGCCTTGACAAAATCTTATTTGATGTCTTGGCACAAGGCCTTGACTATGTAGTTATGAAGTCTGGCATTAGGAATTCCATCATTATGAAATTGGATATTGATATTGCATGTGATCATTCGACTAGTAGAATATCTATGTGAATAATTAAATGAAATTATTTGATTTTATCATTTCAATAATATTCTGAAGTTTATGTTTAAAAAATCATTTGTTTTAATCTTATACATTTCCTTAAATTTTTATTCTTATCTGTGAAAGTTTTGGCTATATTGGTATCCTTATTGAGCATCTGAGCTCACCCCTTTATATGTTTTATTTTTTCAAGGATGTGAAGAAGTATTTTAGGGTTGACCTATGGGGATAAGCTAAGAATATATGTGTATTCAAAATGGGACAAAATGTTGTTGATGTTTTTCTTTAATGATGTAATGTAAAACTTATGAATGTATATAGTATTTCCAAGGATACTAAATTGATCGGTCATTCAGGACAGGAATCCTTGTATCATGCCAATGTTATGTAAAAATGCACCAACTCTGGGTAACATGGGTTGGGGTGTTACAGGTCTGGGTGATGAACCTCGTGGATCACAGTATCAAATTCCCACAAATTCTACATAGTAATGAGGTCTTATTGTATTTTCTTAGAAATTATAGTCAACCAAAAAACATTAACCTTTTATCAAATGATGTAAACCACCACATTCTTGAATCGACACATGTACATGAACTCGTCACTAGATAATATTTGAGAAAATCACTAGATTTCATTAAAACTATCAGATTACTCCATCACATATATAGATCGCTATTTAAAATGCAACAAATCTATTTCCTCATCAGGCTATCAATATATGGGAAAATTCGTTTTTTATAAAATAACAGCTGAAATTCCCTCCATAATGTATCCCAATATCGGTCAACCTAGTTAGAGGAATCAATATCTCGCTTAGTAGAACCACATGTCATATATATACGAGTTTTCCATATTCTATAGTGTAGTATCTAGATTCTCAAATATAGAAAGCATAGCCTACATCCATGACTCATCAGCATGTGGTCTTCCATCCCCCATGAATATGGTAGTATATTGATGATGGAATTATCAATTAAACTCTACCATAGTTGGGGAAGGTTGATAAACCCCTTTCATTGACCAAATTATATGTGGTAACCCAACTCAAAACTGGTCATCATAACCCAAATTAGAAATAGATGGTTGTGCCTATGGTGGCACTATTGGATGTAATACTGATGGCTCAGATCCCCCCTACTTCAAACCATGGTCGTCCCCACCTTCAAAGAATATGAATCAATGTTGTCATGGTTGTATGATTCATTAATGAAATACACATTCCTTATAAGATAATTACATAGTTTAAAAGGACCTCAAACACATAACAGGATAGGTGCATTTGCTGCTATTGACAATTATCACTCCTCTCTACCAACTCCAAAATCCAGGTCTAGTTGATAAATTAAATCCATAAGAGGCCATAAGAGTTGTAAAAGACACCCCAAATATCCACCTCTAATATAATGTTTGGGTTCAAGTCTAATATCACATAATATAGGTTTAGATAAATGGAGTTTCAGATTCATGCTATAGAAGAAAAATTCATTCACTTTACAATTGGAATCTAATTTAACTATTTTATTTAAATGATTAATTACATTTAGTGAATACTCTTATATATGTAGTAGTCAAGTTATATATGTCACAATTCACAACTTAAAAAGGACATAATAATTATTAATAGTAATTTAAACCTCATATATCTATTGAAAGGCCTCTATATCTAGTATTTGGATGTACCATGTCAAGCCAAATTATTTTTTTAAAATAATTTCCATCATAAAAATTTATAGGTACCATTTTGAAAAATTTTCATTATAATTCTAGTAATAAAATCAAAAAACATTCATTCAGTCCATATAACTAGTAGGTGAAACACCCACAACATGATATCATTAGACAATGAATGATTCATCATAAATCTATATAGGGAAAACAATTACATTAACAATGGATATTTAATTAATTCAATAATTTCATCCTTGAAACACTATTAGTTCATTTCAATTTCAATAATCCATACACAAATTTTATGCATCAAGATAATGGACATAGAAAGTGGAGGTGACATGAAAAAATGTATGTAATACACATTCTAAAGTTCCTATAATGATGCATGAGATAAAAATAATTTCCTTATATGTCCAAATATAAATGAAATCTATATAGTAATATTATAAATATTAATAGAATCAGAAATGTTTTTGTCACCCAATTTTGATATCGTATCACCGGTAATATGCGTAATCTAATAAAACAATAAACCATCATAGGTAATCAGGAATTCCTCTATACACATTTTTCTATTCCCAGGAATAGGAAGATTAATGAATTCCATTAAATCTTAGTCACCTTTATAATATCTAAATAGTTATAAAAATGGAAAAGTATGTTCTGAGACAACATTATAACGTGCCGACCTGGGAACCATTAAAAATGTTCCATGATTCAATGTGTAAAATGGTCTCAAGAACACTTTCATATATGCTACAGTCATCATTCAAGAAGAGAGAGTTGATGGGGATATAGTGGGGAGACTATACCATCATATCAGATTGGAAAAAAAGTAAACATATACCATAAATAAGCACTGCAGAAGAGGAAACATCCAAGCAAAAATACTTATCTAAAAAATTTGGTAGATTTGTATACAAAATGATGTCATCTAATTATTATGAAAAAATTGGATACATTAGATACATTGTACATGCATATACAACATGTAATATATAAAATATATAAATTCCAAAATATAGCATTATTATAATCATGAGAACATGTATTTTACTCTTCTACCACGATCCACACTATATGTAAAATTGGACAAGAATATGTCACGACCCGTCCCCCGGGGATTTTGTCGTGACTACACCAATCCCTCCTTCCATAGGCAAGTGGATGGAGACTAGCACCGAAGGAATATTACCTAAAACTGGGAAGGCTTGCCTTTATAACTTGTAAGCACATGCAACAAAGCACACAGCAAGATACGAACTCATGTAAAATGAATAATAAACAGAGTTAGTGTAGTAAGTAAAAGGGGACAGAATACAAGCCCATCTGGAAAGTACAAGAAACATAAAGTAAAAGTAAACTGGAACAACTCCCATGAACACCTGCTAGGAATCCTACATGAAGGGTAGGGGTAGATCTCGACCGGTCTTCTCTGTGGTATGCCTCATCTAAGTTCCACCTCCAAGCTACCTCCAGTCTTGGTACTCTCATCCTTAGTCAGCGTTGTCTGTCGTCTGCACCAAACCCAACGAAGTGCGAGCATAGCCCATGCAGGGTTGAGTATAACGATATTCAATAGGGACACCAAGACCCTCAAGGTCTCACAGAATCCACAAATGATAAACCAAAAAGCATGAAATCAACTAACAACCCTACATAGGTATATTCACATACATATACCTAAGTTATCATGTATACCCATCTCAATCATGAAGAAACAAAGTTTCCAACTCGAAATCCAAAATCTCAAATGTTTCACAATGGAAGGAACACCATGAAGGTAAGTACCACACTGGTATTCCATACAGAAGAATACCACAAATGTACTGACTCAGCTTACCCCAGGTATAACTTAGGTACATAAATAAAAATGATTTGATGTAACTGCTGAATCATCCTACTCTGTCAAGAGGCTTTGTTTCTGACCCACATAGGATCTCTCAGTGATGACCCACACATGATCGCTCAGTGCTGACCCACAGAGGATTTCTCAGTGCTGACCCACACAAGATCACTTGGTGCTGACCCACATAGGATCACTAATCTTGATCGTCTCTTAGAGGGTCCGCTCCTCAAGCCACTGGTCGATACTCCAACTACCATGAAGTCCCATTAAAATTTATCCCAAAGGACTGCCCTGTCATAAGGGTCTCAACGCAACAGGCGGTGTGTCAATCGGTCACCCGGTCTATATATTATTTGCCTTTTAGTCCCGAGGGCCCAGTTGGATTTGTGCTCAATCCAACCCAAACGTATCCCAACATTATCTGAATCTAATATGAGGTATACCAAATTGACAATATCACTGGAAGTTTTATAGCACCGTTGACGATTTTTCAAATAGATGCCTAAGGCTAGAGTTATGGCCGATAGAGCGAAAAGCTCGTAGCGAATCCGGGTCCAGTCCGACCCGACCCGGCCCATCGGGTATGGCCTGACCCAAGCTGGGTGGAATGAGGACTGAGAAGTGGTGCGAGGCAGCACAGAGGCCATGGTCTAGAAGGGGGGTTGTGTTGCGGCGGGGTGGCCGCAGTGTGCCAGTCCGCCGCGGCTGGCCAGATGGCCAGCCGTCCTCTCCGCGCAGCACTGTCTCGCACTGCTCCTTTGCAGGCGGCCAGTTTGACCGGATGCTCATCTTTCGTCGCTGTGGCACAGTCTCGCCTTCTTCTATCGCGAAGATCACACCATTCATGGAGAACGAAAGAGGGGTCAGACCATGTTTCTTTGGCCCACACCCTCCGCGTTAGAGCGGTAGCAAGTGGCTTATGGGGATGATTCATTGTGAGGGGAAAAAATTAACATTTCTCACTTTAAACCCCACCCCTATCTCATTTTCTTTTTTGACATCGATAAAGAGGGAAGGATAGTTGTCTATTGAGGATGTCCCATGCTGGACATGTCCTGAGGTAGAAGTCTAAGATGTTGGAGAATGTCGGCATTCTTCTTTGGAGAAGCGTTCTTCATTGGACAGGAATAATTCCTCCAAGGATCTCTCCCAATTTTCCTCTTCCAACACTTCCCCCAATTCCACCAAAAAAAGTTATCCAATATGACATGTTCCCCCAATTTAATTTTTGGCATAAATTAAATTGGCATCATAATTACATTGATGTTGGCATAATAAATTTTGGGGAAACCTGGAGGTCACCTCCCTCATTAAAGAGGGAGTTCAAGAGGCTTCTCACATTATGAGGGTTCGGGTGGTCCCCACCCTTAAATTCAAATTCGGGGTTTAGGATCGGTGGTACCCACCTCCATAACCCCACACGGTGGGATTAGTTTTGGTGGTCCCCACCTCTTAACATCCACATGGGATTTTCAAATGAAAATAAAAAGTTACACAATTTTATTTTATTTTATTCTTTCACGAATAAGTGAAAAACTAGGTTCTACCCTGGACCTGCTATGGTTGGGGTTAAGTTCTCTTTAGGAGACTATCGGTGTTGAGAGTTCAATGGTGCCCTCAGATTTTAATTTTGAGTACCGGTTCAAAAGATAAAAAACCCCACTCGCACATTTAGTTAACATACCCTAAAAAAAGTTCAGAAATTACTTCCGGGCACTCCAGGCCATGGATTCACGTGCCATCAATTTTCGTGGACTAGTAAAATTCCTATTTAATTAAAAAACATTACATGGAATTTCTGGGTCTTTACATTCTCCCCACCTAAGGGCTTTATTTCACCATAATCCACATCAGAAAACTAGGGAAACAAGTGGTGTAATATGTACGTATCTGAGCCTCCAACTCCCATGTGCCCTCCTGGAGGTTCTTGTGCTACCAACAAACGCGCACCAGAGGAATAGACCACCAATTAAGGACCTTCTCCTATCGATCCTCAATCTTAACTGAAGCCTCTGTAAATTTCTCCCCATTATTGACATCCATCTTTCCATGGTGATAATGTGGGAAGGGTCGTGCACATATCTCCTCAACTGGGATACGTGGAAGACGTCTCTCACCCAGTGCAACTGAGGTGGAAGAGCTAAGTAGTAAGTGACCTTGCCAACTCTGCTGAGGACCTAAAAGGGTCCAATGAACCTCAGATATAACTTGTCTACTCTTCCAAATCTCTGCAAACTTCCTCAGGGTGAGCCTTGTAGGAAGACTTTGTCACCATCCTCGAACTCTAGAGGTCTCTTTCTCCCATTGGCATAAGACTTCTTCTTGATCTATGTAGTCCTCATACACTCCTAGATGTTCTTAACTTTCACTTTGGTAGCCCATACCATCTCTGGTCACACTAGTGCTGACTCCCCTAGGTCAGTCCAGCACAAAGGTGATCTGCAACGTCGCACATACAATGCCCCAAAAGGTGTCATCCCATTGCTGTAGTGATAGCTATTTTTGTATGAAAACTCCACCAATGGAAAGTGATCCTCCCAGTTGCGACTAAATTCAAGAATACAATAATGCAGCATGTCCTCGAGGGTCTTGACGATCTGCTCAACCGATCCATTCGTCTGTAGATGTAAGGCAGTGCTCCAACGAAGCATCACCCCGAATGCCTCCTGCAACCCGTTCCATAGCTGGGAAGTAAAACATGCATCAAGATCGGAGACAATCGTCGAGGGTACTCCATGTAGACACACAGTCTCCAGCCCATTGAGGTGTCTCAAGCTATCTACTAAGCCCTGCACTTTGATCGGTAGGAAGTGGGCCGACTTTGTGAGTCAGTTGATGATCACCCAAATAGAATCATGACCTCTGTCTGTATGTGGAATTCCTATCAAGAATTACATTGAAATCTTGTCCCAATTCCACTCTAGTACCTCTAAAAGCTGAAGTAAGCCTTCTGATACTTGATGATCTGCCTTGACATGTTGACAAGTGAGGCAACAAGAGACAAACTCTGCTACTGGTTTCTTCATTACTAGGCCACCAGTGCTGTCATTGGAGATCCAAGTACATCTTCGCCACTCCTAGGTGTACCTCTATATGGGAAGTGTGGAACACCCTCATCACTTCATCCTGAAGCGACACTGGTACCATTGTACATCCTATGAAGAGGATTAAGTGCTCCCCACCATTAAAAATTCTTTCCGGTGCCTGCCCTATGGATATATGAGCACGTCGAGGCTCGTAGTCAGCATCCCCATGTTGTGCCTCCCTGACTCTCTGGAGGAGTGTGGGAGTAACTGAAAGAGGCTGAAGAAAAACTGCTCCATATCAATCCACAAAGGATATCTATAATGTGGCCAGCTACTCTGTCGCCTCACCTATCAGCGGTATACCAGATCTACTACTGAGTGCATCTTCTACAACATTTTCTTTTCCAAGAGAATAGACTATCTTGAAGTCATGGTCCTGGAGGAACTCAAGCCAACGACATTGTCACAGGTTTAGGTCCTTTTGAGAGAAAATAAACCTGAGACTCTTGTGATCTAATTAGACTATAAAACGTTCACCACTCAAATAGTGTCGCCACGCCTTCAAGGAGAAGACCACTACTTCAAAATCTAGGTCATGGGTAGTTACGTTCTGCTCATGCTATCTCAATTTTCATGAACCATATGCGATCACTGCTCGCTCTGGCATCCGGACACATCTGATCCCAGTCCCTGATGCATCGCAATAGACTACATACACTACGCCCTCCTCTGAAATCCTCAAGATAGGGGCACTAGTCAGCCTCTACCTTATCTCTTGAAAAGTCTACTCGCAACTCTTATACCACATGAAGGGTTTCCCCTTTTTCGTCAACGCTGATAGAGGTGTTGAAACTCAAGAGAAAACTGGAACAAACCTCAGGTAGTATCCCGCCAATCCCAGGAAACTTCGTAATTACATCACACTCCTATGTGGCTCCCAAAAAAGTACCGAATCAATCTTTGCTGGTACCACTGCAACTCCTGCCTCTGATATGACATGTCCCATAAAGAGAACCTCTCAGATCCATAACATGGCACTTCGAGAGCATACCATAATAGGGGTGTTATCGGAGTTTTTCTAGTACTACTAGCAAATGATAGGCATGATCTTCCTCAGTAGTCGAGTATATTAGAATTTTATCGATGAAGACTACTACAAAGTGGTCTAGGTATGGCTGAATGATCTTTTTAATGTGTCCCGTGAACATGGCTGTAGCATTAGTTACACCGAATGGAATAATCAAGAACTCGTAATGGCCGTATCGACATCTGAAAGTTGTCTTCTTCATATCCTTGTCTCGTACTCTGAGCTGGTGATAGCCTGATCTGAGGTCTATCATTGAGAACCACCATGCTCCCATTAGCTGATCAAAGAGGTCTTCAATCCTCGGAAGTGGGAACTTGTTCTTCACAGTCACCTGGTTTAGGAACCAATAGTCATCAAAAATTCTCAAGCTCTCATCTGCCTTCTTGGGGAACAAAATTAGGGCTGCTTTAGAAGAAACACTGGGCCGAATGAACCATTTCCTCTGTAAGTCCTCCAGCTATACCCACATCTCACAAAGCTCAGCGGGAGCCATCTGATATGCTGGTGTATATTTCTGTGCCATCTAGGGGTACAAGTCAATGTAAAACTCCACCTCTCTATGAGGTGGTAGACTCATAACATCATCAGGGGAGACATCCGTGTACTAGTCCACCACTACAGGATATCTCAGACTCTCCACATCAAGTGATCCGAGGTTAAGGCTAGCTAACTGATGATTGATTGGCAGCACTCTCTATTAGGTTAGTCCATATTGTGCTACAAAGGCTCCCATCTCACCGGTGAAGGTAAACCAGGTCTCATCTTTGCAGACAAACCACACTATGCACCTAATACAGTCAATATGAGAATGGAATTTAGATAACCAGTCCATACAAAAGATGACATCGTAAGGCCTCGACGTGGCTACTAGGAGATCCCAGCCGAAGCTCTCGCCTCCTAGAGTATGCTCGCACTGCCTTCACTAGTGAAAAATCATCAGATCCGCTTTTGTAGAAGTCTCTAACTATATGTATTGAGACAATGGCTCGGTCGGAATCTTCGAGCTCTGAACGAGGGAAGTGGAAATAAAATAATGAATGCAACATGTGGCTATAAGTACTACAGCTAAGGTGGAGTAGACACAGATCATACCTCGTATCATCTCCAGAGTTCTATAGTCATAGGACTCAACTAACTGGAGCTGAGCACGCCCTTGTCCTACTAGTCCCTGCGGTTGGGGTGGACCTCCTGGTGGTGGTGGCGGTAACATCTCGAATCGTCGCCCACCACCAGCTGCATGAACTGCTCCTCTTCCATGTCCTCCTGCTCCATGAATAACTCATCGTTCGAATCTCTGTCTCTGCCTGGGTAGTCCTTTGACCATATGCTGATCATCCGTACGGTGGGTAGGAAATTCACGATCCATGTGAACCTGGTCGTTGCATGTATAACACTGCCCGCTCCTCCCATGACTAGCTCTTCCTAGGGTGCCCTGCACAAACGACCATGAATCATGCGGTCATCCACCTATAGGTCTGGTCCACTTGGACCTTTGTGACATCTATATTCTCCCAGCTGTAGAAGACACTTCTATGTTACATCCGGCGGGGGGTCTCGTGGCTGGTTACTGCTCAACGAGGAAACTCTCTGCTAAGAGGGATCACTCTAAAACCCTCGCCTACATCGAGATGCTGAGTGAGATCATCGAAGCTTGGATCTTCTTCCCGAGACCTTTCTTGAAGGTCTGACCACTAAAGAATGTGTCATGCACCATATATGTGGAGTAACATGATAGTTCAGTGAACCTAGATTAGTACTGAGTTATAGTCATGCTGCCCTACTGCAGATGAAGAAGCTTGTCACGACCCATCCTCGGGGCCCGTACCGTGACTACCCCAAGCCCGCCTTCCATAGACCAGGGGCTGGCGACTGTAACCAAGGCGTAATTCCCAATAAAAAGGGAAGGCATTGCCTTTGTAAAGTAAACAAGCACCACAGAGTAATCCATCATAAGTAAACACTAAGTAAAACTGGGTACAATAGTAAGTGAGGAAAAGTAAGTGGGCCAGAATACAAACCCAAACTAAAAGTAAAATACAACTGGAAAAAAAGTACAGCAACTGAAAAGTAAAGCTGCAATGTCGAGTCATCCACCGGAAGTCCCACCTAAAGGGTGGGTACATATAGCCTCCACAGCTCCACGGGTCCAACCGTCCGCTCCGTGTATGTCCCGCCCAGTGGTCCACCTCAAGGTACCGACTTGCTCCACAAGCCTCCACCACGATCTGCGATGTCTGTCATCTTTATCCAACACAATGTAGTGCGGTCATTTCCCGTGCATGGGTGAGTATATGCTACTATGTAGGGACCCGAGACCCCCGAAGGTCTCCTAGAATCCACAAAAGATAAACCAAAAAGGAAGATACAATCACCAAGCAACATCTGACACTACTTAGGTATATGCCCATACATATACCTAAGTCATCAATTCCAGTTCAGCTCCAACATCTGAGCCCAAGTACAACCTAGTCCACACAGGAAAACATAACTTGTTCCATATATGAATTCCAAACCCAATCCACACAGGAAAGCATAATGTAATCCACACATGATATCAAGTCAATCTTATCGAAGATAAGATTGAAAGTCAAGACTCAGCTCACACATGTATACTTCTTCGTAAGATGATAGAGAAGATCAGATGTAGCCACTGATTCATCTAAGCCGTCGGACCCACACAGGATCGATAGGTACTAACCCCCGCAATGACCCACACAGGATTGATGGGTACTAACCCCCGCAATGACCCACATAGTATCTGACCCACACAGGATCGGTATGCGCTGGCCCACACAAGACCGCTGAGCGCTGACCCACACAGGACCTGATCAACACAGGATCAGTAAGCACTGATCCACAAAGGATCTCTGAGTGTTGTAGTCATCGCTGTCGAACCCACAGAGGATTCTCGTACAATCTTCATCGTCATCGCAGTCGCAGCCAGCTCTAGGGTTCTCACACACAACAAGATCATTTAGGGAGGGTCCGCTCCACGATCCAAGGGGCTGATACATCAACTGACACGATGTCCAGAGTTGATGTATCCAAAAGTTCTTTATCGCCAACAAGAACTCAACGTCACAGACGGCGCGTCAATCGGACCCAGTCTGAGAGTTATTGGCTTTTTCGTCCTAGGGGCCCAATTAGTTTTTAAGTCAAAACCAATCCGACCGTAGTCCAGCTAAGTCCAAACCTCGAGCTAAGTAAGCCAGAAGGTCTTTCTCACTAAGAGTATTCCATCATAGTCGACGAAACATCAAACGGACGTCCGGAGCTCAGGTTATAAGTGTTTCCGCTCGGAGGGCCCGGTTAGTTTCGTGTTCGAACCAACCCAGCTAAACCCAAAGTTCTTCAAAATCTTGAGTGTAAAATACCGAACCTACCGTCTCGATCCAAGGATCGCATCACAGCTGACGGTGCGTCGATCAGAGGTCCGTATCCCAAGATATTGGAAAAAGACCGAAAGAGGTCCAAAAATGGGGGTTTTGGGCCCTGCCCGAGACCCCCTGGGTCGACCTGAATTGGGTCGACCCGAACCGGGTCCGGTTCCAGCCCATTTGGGCGTGGCCCGTCCCATCCTACGCGGCCCGGTGGCCAGTTGGCCTGCCACCCTGGTGCGGCCGGCGTGGCCTGCTCGGCTGGCCGAGCTGAGCGGAACAGGGGGGCCGCGTTGCCCACCTGATTGATGAAATGTGGCCCCCACATGGGGGGGGGCACTCCTTTTTCCATCTGAGGGTTATAAACCCCCAGTCTCCCCCAGAAATGGCTGACCCTCTCTTGCCCGACGGTTTCTACCACCGCAAGACCGCCGCAGTCCCGCCCTCCTGCTCTGGCGACCGGAAGCCGACCGCTGCTCCTCCGCACCACCGTGGCCTTAGGCCGCGGCCTTGTCTGATCGGTGTGGCGCGATGGCGCCATGACCCTCCGCCGTGGTCCCGCTCCGGCTGCGGCCTATTCGATGTTCTCTGGCACGGCGCGACGGTGCCATTCTTCTCTGCCCATTTTTCATTATTTTCGCATGGTGCAACGGCACCGCGCTGCCTTGCTCGTGCCGCAACAAAAATCAAGCATCAAGGAGGGAGGATAGTCGGTCGTGTTCATGCGGTCTGACCTCCTCCCGTTATTTCCATAACAGGAAGCCCAATTGGAAAAAGAAGAACAGCGACGGAAGTATTCACGAACAAAAACAATTATCCCCTACCTCAAGCGTTGTTGAACAAAGGTTCGTCGCGGGGAAGGGACGTCACGGAAGACGGCATCGCGGAAGGAGGATTATCTGTGTCGCGGAGAAGAGAATCGACGACGTCGTGGTTCACGGCGTCACGTCGTCGATCTCCAAGGATTCGGCTTTCTTCATCGTCCTTCGTCGTAGTTCGGCGTTCTTCGTCGGCGACGGTGCGTTCTTCAAGGAGGAAGAACGTTCTTCGGAACGTAGAGCTTTCCTCTTCAAATCCTCTCGCACAATGAACTAACCTCTCACGAAATAAGACTTTTTCATATTTAATTAACCCACAATCCAACATTTCATTTGAAATTCAAAATGAATCCAAGAATTAATTATATTGAATAACCTACTAAATTAATGAGTTGCCTTTTCATTTAAAGGGGGTGCAGGTGGGTTACATAATTAATTGGGGTTGAGGAAGTTTAAAGGGTGGGGTTCATGTGGGCCTCACCCAAAAAATATCCTACCTAGTGTAGTAGGATATAGTGGGTCCCACTCCAACCACTTAGCTTAGGTTAAACTACTTTAAATAAAATAAAATTGGTTGCACCATTTTATTTTATTCTTTTACGTAACCCAAAATTTTAATAACCACACCCGAGAAAACGCAACTCTGGAAAAGGTGTTCCTATGAAATTACCGGCACTGTGATTCCATCGGTGTCCTCATATTTCAATTCCGTGAACCGGTTCAAAAGTTAGGAAATCCTTCTCGTTCGTTCACTGAACGTACCCGAACTAAACTTCGGTAATTTATTCCGGGCTCACCGGGCCTCGGAATCAGGTGTCGTCATAAACTTCATTCTTGTAAAATCCCAATGAAAAATAAGAAAAAATTTCCCTTGAATTTTACATGTCGTTAAATTATTGCCACCTCAGGGATTTACGTCCACGTAAAGATACATCATAAACTAGGGAAACAAATGTGGGTACTGTGAACGCATCTGAGCCTCCCGCTCCCAAGTGCCCTCCTGGAGGTTCCTATGTTGCCACCTGATACGCACTAGAGGAATCGACCATCCACGTAGGACCCACTCCTATTGATCCTCGATCTATACTGGGACCTCCGCAAAAGTCACCTCATCATCAATGTCCAGCTCCCCATGGTCGATGATATAAGTCGGGTCGTGCACGTATCTCCTCAGCTGAGATACATGAAAGACGTCGTGCCCCCGGTGCAACTGAGGTGGTAGAGCCAGGTGATAAGCCACCTCACCTATCCTGCTGAGGACCTGGAATGGTCTAATGAAGCGCGGAGACAACTTGCCACCTCAGCCAAATCTCCATAATCCATGTTGAGGTGAGACCCGTAGGAAGATGTGGTCACCATCCTCAAACTCTAGTGGTCTCTGCCTCATGTCAGCATAAGACTTCTTTCATCTCTGAGCTGCCCTCATCCACTCCTGGATGACATGGACCTTCTTTGTCATGGCCTGGACCATCTCTGATCCGACAAGTGCTGACTCCCCTAGGTCTGTCCAGTAGAGAGGTGATCTGCAAGGTCAGCCGTACAACGCCTCGTATGGTGACATCCCGATGGTGGAGTGGTAGTTCTTGTTGTACGCGAACTCCAACAAGGGTAGGTGGTCCTCCCAGCTGCGACCAAAGTTGAGGACACATGCGCAGAGCATGTCCTCGAGAGTCTGAATGGTCCTCTCCACCTGACCATCCTTCTGAGGGTGAAAGGCGGTGCTTAGATGTAGCTGCGTCCCGAATGCCTCATTCAACCCCTTCCAAAGTGGAGAAGTAAAGTGTGCATCTCGATTGGAGGCGATAGATCATGGAACACCATGAAGCCGTCAGATCTCCTGAATGTAGAGGCGTCCCAAGCTCTCCATTGAGCTCTGCTCTCTGATGGGTAAGAAGTGGGCCGACTTGGTGAGTCGGTCGACAATCACCCAAATGGAGTCGTGTCCTCTGGAAGTGCACGGAAGTCCAGTTACAAAGTCCTTAGATATCTCATCCCACTTCCACTCTGGGACCTCCAAGGGTTGTACCAATCCTACTGGTACCTATTGCTTTGGCTTCACCTGCTAGCAGGTGAGGCATTGAGAAACAAACTCTGCTACAGCCTTCCTCATACCCGGCCACCAGTGCTATCGTTTGATGTCTCGGTACATCTTTTCCACTCTTGGATATACCGCTAAAGGGGAAGTGTGGAACTCCCTCAGTACCTCTTCTTGTAAAGCAACTGGTACCATGGTACGTCCTAGGAAAAGGATGTCGTGCTATCCTCCCACAGAGAATCCATCAGGTGCCCATCCTAAGGATATCTGTGCACGCCGCCTCTCACAGTCAACGTCCCCACACTGTGCCTCTCTGACCCGCTGTAGAAGTGGAGGAGTGACTGTGAGTGACTGTAGAAAGGCTGCTCTATCACTGTCCATGAAGGATATCTGCAAAGCGGCTAGCTACTCTGTCACCTCCCCAAGTACCTGAATGCCCGTCCTCCTGCTGAGAGCATCGGCTACTACGTTCCCCTTTCCAAGAGTATAGACTATCTCAAAGTCATCGTCCTGGAGGAACTCGAGCCATCACCGCTATCTCAGGTTCAGGTCCTTCTGCGAGAAGATGTACCAGAGACTCTGGTGGTCAGAATAGACTGTAAATCACTCTCCCATCAGGTAGTGTCGCCACATATTCAGAGCGAAGACCACTACTGCTAACTCCAGGTCATGGGTAGTGTAGTTCTGCTCATGTTGCCTCAACTGACGTGATCCATAGGCGATCACTGCACGCTCCTGCATCAAGACACATCTGAGCCCGGTCCATGATGCATCGCAGTAAACTACGTACCCTACTTCCTCCTCTGGTAGCCTCTAGATAGGTGCGCTGGTCAATCTCTGTCGCAGCTCCTGGAAGCTCTGCTGACATCTGTCTGACCACACGAAGGGATTCCCCTTCTTCGTCAAATCGTAGAGTTTTTCCTTAACACTGGAGAAGTTTGGCACAAATCTCCGGTAGTACTCAGCTAGACCCAAGAAACTCCGCACCTCAGTCAAGCTCCTGGGTGGCTCCCAAGCTAGAACTACCTCGATCTTCGCAGGATCCACTGCAACTCCATCCTCAGAGATGACGTGTCCCAAGAAGTAGACCTCATGTATCCAGAACTGACAATTCGAGAGCTTACCATAAATCTGGTTCTCTCAGAGTGTGTCCAGTACAACCCGCATGTGGTAGGCGTGCTCCTCCTCAGTCGTCGAGTATATCAAAATGTCGTCGATGAAGACCACGACAAATCAATCGAGGTAAGGCTGAAAGATCCTGTTCATGAGGCCCATGAACACTTCAAGAGCATTGGTTATGCCGTATGGCATAACCAAGAACTCATAGTGGCCATATCGACATCTGAACGTTGTCTTCTGTACGTCCTCGTCCTGAACTCTGAGCTGATGATAGCCTGACCTAAGGTCTATCTTCGAGAACCACCGTGCTCCGTTGAGATGATCGAAGAGGTCGTCAATCCTCGGTAGCAGATACATGTTCCTCACGGTCACCTGGTTCAGGCGATGGTAATTGACACACAGTCGCAAACTCCCATCCACCTTCTTGGCGAACAAAATCAGGGAGGACTAGGGTGAAACACTAGGTCGAATGAATCCCTTGCCCTGCAAGTCCTCCAGTTGTACTCGTAGCTCTCGAAGCTCAGCGGGAGACAACTGATATTCTAGGATGGATATCGGGGTTGTCCTGGTGTGTAGGTCAATATAAAAGTATACCTCTATGTGAGGAGGTATTCCTGGAACATCGTCAGGGAAAACGTCCGCATACTGATCCACCAATGTAGGTATGCTCGGACTCCGCACGTCAACTACTCCTAGGATGAGGCTAGCCAAATTATGAGTGATGGGATGTCCTCTCCTCTGTGTGAGTCCATCCTATTCTGCAAAGGGTCCCTTCTCACCGGTGAAGGTGAACCTGCTCCCATCGGTGCGAACACATCGCACCTTGTGCCTAATGTAGCCGATCTGATCATGAACTGTAGATAACCAATCCATGCCCAAGACGACGTCTTAGGACCTCGACGCTGCTACAAGAAAATCCAAGTCGAAGCTCTCGCCTCCTATAGTAAGATCACACTGCCGGCACCAGTGCGTAATCGTCGAGTCTACTCCCGTAAGAGTCCCTAGTCGTAAGGATCGAGCCAACGGCTCCGTCAGAATCTCTGAGCTCCGAACAAGGGAAGAGGAAATGAAATAATGACTCGCTCCTGTGTCTATACGAACAGCAACAAGGGTGGAGTAGACACAATTAGTACCTCAAATCATCTCGGGTGCACCATGGTCATAGGCATCCGCTGCTTGAAGTTGTGCATGTCTCTGCCCTCCAGCTCCCTGTGGTTGGGGTGGACCTCCTGGTGGTGGTGGGGGTAGAGCCTCAAAGCGTCTCCCACCACCTGCTGCTCGGCCAGCTCCTCTGCCTCATCCACCTGCTCCTTGAGGACCGCCATGGTCAACCCTCTGCCTCTACCTGGTTGGCCCCTCAACTGTCTACTGCTCCTCGGCATGGCGGGTCGGGCATTCACGAGCCATGTGGCCCTGCCCGCCGAATGCGTAGCGATGTCTGCCTCTCGTAAGGCTGGATCTGCGTTGTGTGCCCCACACCTCTGAGCCAGTGTCCTGAGGTCGTCCGCCTGAGGGTCTGGTCCACCTAGTCCCATATGTCATCCGTCGACTGCCAGCTGCAGAAGACTCTGCTACGTCCAACCCTTCGGTAGGTCTCGCTACTGGTGTAGGCTCAGCAAAAAAGCTCTCAATGAGAAGGGATCGCTCGAGTACCCCTGCATGTGTCAGAATGCTGAGGGAGATCAGCGATGCCCTGATCTCATGCCTCAATCCCGGATCGAAGGTCTGGGCCCGGAAGAATGGGTCCCTTACCATGTCCGTCGAATAGCGCGAGAGATCAGTAAATCTCGTCGAGTACTTGGCAATAGTCTTGCAGCCCTGTCGCAGTTGTAGAAGCTCCTGGATGCACACCGCACGGAGGGTTCCTATGACGAACTCTAAGCAGAAGAAGCTCTCAAAGTCCGTCCAGAGATGAGATTCCTCGTCATGCACCTAGAGCATCAATCTCCACCATCTGTCTGTTGCTGCGTGCAGGAGACTCACTGTAAGGATCACCATGATGTCTGTTGGTGTCCCTACCAATCGAAAAACTCGTACAACTGCCTCCAGCCAATCCTCTGCTACCTGAGGGTCCGTCTCCCCACGGAACCTGGGCAGTCTCTGATGCTGAAACTCGTGTAGTGCACCAAGGCGACATGCACTCTTAGCGGATGGGGCTGGTGGCATAGGTGGCTCAGCGGGTTTTGGTACTGTCGGTGCCTCCGCAGTAATAGGGCCCTACACCGAGGCTCAGTCGCTCGGTGGGCTGTCGTCATGTACAAAACACGGAACCCCAGCTGGCTGCCGTCGTGGGGACATCCTGAAAAGAGACAGTTGCGCCATGGTCAATACAGTATACCTGGTGAGATGACACAATGTAATCACAAAGAAAACTTGAAACACACATGCAATCAATGTTTTCGTGCACTAAGTTGGAAATCAGAAGTTAGGGTCCTAGTCTACGGATACTTCGGCCACCGCACCAACACTGGACTCCATGGACTGATAACCATACTCAATACTCTTAACACTATTTCTTCACATAGAAAAAGATCAGAGTCCTGAGTTCTGCGGTAGAACCGAACTCCTCTGATACCAATTTTTCAGGACCCGTCCTCGGGGCCCGTGCCGTGACTACCCCAAGCCCGCCTTCCATAGACCAGGGGCTCGAGACTATCCCCAAGGTGTAATTCCCGATAAAAAGGGAAGGCATTGCCTTTGTAAAGTAAACGACCACCAAATTGTAAGCAAACAGAAGTAAACACTAAGTAAAAATGGGTACAATAGTATGTGCGGAAAAATAAGTGGGCCAGAATACAAACCCAAACTGCAAGTAAAATACAACTGGAAACAAAGTACATCAACTAAAAAATAAAGCTGCAACGTTGAGCCATCCACTAGAAGTCCCACCTAAAGGGTGGGTATATATAGCCTCCTCAGCTCCACGGGTCCAGCCATCCGCTCCGTGTACATCCCGCCCAGTGGTCCACCTCCAGGTACCAACTTGCTCCACAAGCCTCCACCACGATTAGCGTTGTCTGTCATCTGTATCCAACAAAATGTAGTGCAGGCATTTCCCGTGAAGGGGTGAGTATACGATACTCAGTAGGGACCCCGAGAACCCCAACGGTCTCCCAAAATCCACAAAGGATAAACAAGAAAGGAAGATACAATCACGAAGTAACATCCGACACTACTTAGGTATATCCGCATACATATACGTAAGTCATCAATTCCAGTTCATCTCCAACATCCAAGCCCAAGTACAACCCAGTCCACACACAAAGAAATAACCCGTTACACATAGGAATTCACCACCCAATCCACACAGGAAAGCATAACATAATCCACACTGGATATCAAGTCAATCTTATCGAAGATAAGATTGAAAGTCAAGACTGAAATTACACAGGTATACTTCTTTGTAAGATGATAGAGATGATCATATGTAGCCACTAGTTCATCTATGCCATCGGACCCACATAGGATCGATAGGTACTAACCCCCGCAATGACCCCCACAGGTTCTGACCCACACAGGATCGGTATGCACTGGCCCACACAGGATCGCTGAGCGCAGACCCAACCTGGATCTGATCCACACAGGATTAGTAAGCACTGGTCTACATAGGATCACTGAGTGTTGTAGTCATCGTTGTCGAACCCACGGAGGATTCTCGTACAGTCTTCATCGTCGTCGCAGTCACAGCCAGCTCTAGGGTTCCCGCACACAACAAGCTCGTTCGGGGAGGGTCCGCTCCATGAGCCGAGGGGCTGATACATCAACTGACACGAAGTCTAGAGTTGATGTATCCAAATGTTCTGTATCTCCAATAGAAACTCAACATCACAGCCGGCCCATCAATCGAACGCCCAGTCTGAGAGTTATTGGCTTTTTCGTCTTAGGGGCCCGGTTGGTTTTTATGTCAAAACCAACCATACCATACTCCAACTGCATCCAAACCTCGAGCGGAGTACGACAAAAGGTCTGTTTCACTAATAGGAATCCATTAAAGTCGACGGCACGTCAAAAGGACGTCCAGAGATCAAGTTATAAGCCTTTCCGCTCAGAGGGCCTAGTTGGTTTCGTGTTCGAACCAACCAGGCCGAACCCAAAGTTCTCTGAAACCTTGAGTGTAATATACCGAAGCAACCGTCTTGATCCAAGGATCTCATTGCTTCTGACAGTGTGTCGATCGGAGGTCTGTAGCCCATGATATGTTCAAAAGACCGAAAGAGGTCCGAAAATGGGTGTTTCGGGCCCAGACCGACTTGGCCCGAGACCCCTAGGTCGGCCCGAACCGGGTCGGTGTCAGGCCCGTTTGGGCACGGCGCGGCGCGGATGGTGTGGCCCAGCCCAACCGGCGCGGCCCAGCCTGGCGGCCAGTTGGCCTACCACGCTGGCATGGCCCGCGTGGCCTCCTCGGCTCGTCGAGCTGAGCGGAACAGGGGTGCACATTGCCCCCTGATTGATGAAACGCGGCCCCCATGAGGGGGGGGGGGGCGCTCCTCTTTCCATCTAGGGGTTACGAACCCCCTGTCATCCCCTGAAACGGTCGGCCCGCTCCGGCTGGCCGGTTGCTTCCACCGCGGTCCCGCCCTCCTGGTCCGGTGGGCGGAAGCTGGCTGCCACTCCCCGGCACCACCACGACCATAGGCCGTGGTCTTGTCAGCTCGGCGCGGCGCGACGGTGCCGCGACCCTCTGCCACGTCCCTGCTCCGGCCGCAGCCTCTTCGAGGTTCACCAGCGTGGCACGCCGGTGTCGCGCTTCTCTACCCATTCTTCATTATTTCCGCGTGGTGCAACAGCACCGCGCTGCCTTGCTCGTGCCGCAACAAAAATCAAGCATCAATGGGGGGAGGAGAGGTGGTCGTGTTTGTGCGGTCCAACCTCCTCCCATTATTGCGATAACAGGAGGCGCAATTTGAAAACGAAGAACGACGACGGAAGTATTCACGAAAAAAACAATTAACCCCTACCTCAAGCGTTGTTGAACGAAGGTTCGTTGCGGGGAAGGGACGTCACAGAAGATAGTGTCGCGGAAGGAGGATCTTCGGTGTCGCGGAGAAGAGAATCGACGGCGTCGTGGTACACGGCCTCGCATCGTCGATCTCCAAGGATTCGGTGTTCTCTGTCGTCCTTCGTCAGAGGTCGGTGTTCTTCGTCGTTGACGGTGCGTTCTTCAAGGAGGAAGAACGTTCTTCATAACATAGAGCTTTCCTCTCAAAATCCTCCCACACAACGAACTATCCTCTCATGAAATAAGACTTTATCTTATTTAATTAACCCATAAGCCAACATTTCATTTTAAATTCAAAATGAATCCAAGAATAAATTATATTGAATAACCTACCCAATTAATGAGTTGACATTTCATTTAAAGTGGGTGCGGGTGGGTTACATAATTAATGGGGGTTGAGGAAGTTGAAAGAGTGGGGTTCGTGTGGGCCCCACCTCATAAATATCCTACCTATTGGAGTAGGATACAGTGGGTCCCACTCCAATGACTTAGCTTAGGTTAAACTACTTTAAATAAAATAAAATTGGTTGCACCATTTTATTTTATTCTTTTACTTATCCCAAAATTTTAATAACCACACCCGAGAAAACGCAACTCTGGAAAAGGTGTTCCTAAGAAATTACCGCCGCTGCGATTCCATCGGTGTCCTCATATTTCGATTCCGAGCACCAGTTCAAAATTTAGGAAATCCCACTCTTTCTTTCGCTGAACGTACCCAAGCTAAACATTGGAAATTTATTCTGGGCACACTGGGCCTCAGAAGCAGGTGCCGTCAGAAACTGCATTCTTGTAAAATCCCAATGAAAATTAATAAAAAAAATTTCCTTGAATTTTATAGGTCTTTACAAAGCTCCTGTATGCGCAATGCACGAAGAGTAACTGGGACAAAATATGCACAAAATAGGCTCCCGAAGGCTTCCCAGAAAAGTGTCACCTCATCGTGAACTTAGAGCTTCATGCTCCGCCATCTACCTACTACTGCATGTAGAAGGCTAGCGGTAATGATCACTATGAGATTGGCTGGTGTCCCTACTAGTCAGAAGTCTCTCACCATGGCCTCCAGCCAATGCTCAGCAGCCTATGGGTCTGTTTCTCCCTTGATCCTGAGTGGCCTCTGGTACTGGAACTCGTGAAACCCGTTAAAGTGACATGCACCCTCTGCTAATGGGGTCGGTGGCATAGATGACCTAATGGGTAATGGTACTGTTGGTTCCTATGCTGGTGCCTCTACTAGAAGAGTTCCCTACACCGATGCCTTGTTGCTCGGTGGGCTGTCAGTGCATACTATATCTAGAAACCCAGCTGGCTATCTGCGTGGAGGCATCATCAAAGGAAATAGGTTTTCTATGGTCAATATGTTATACCTGGTGAGCTGACTTAGAAGATCACAAAGAAAACTTTTGAAAACACACACACAATCAGTGTTCTCGTGCACTGAGTTTTAAATCAGAAGTTAGGGTCCTGGTTTATATATACACCTTCCACGACACCAACACTGGATTCCCTAAACAGATAACCACACTCACAAAACATACCACTATTTCTATTAAAAATGATTAGAGTATTATGATCTATGGTAGAATTGACTCCTCTGATACCAATTTTTCTCGACCCGTCCCCCGGGGCCCGTTCCGTGACTACCCCAAGACCTACTTCCATAGGTTAGCGGCTGATGACTAGCACAGAAGGCGTATTCCCGAATACTGGGGAGGCATTTCATTTATAACCTGTAAGAACATGCAACTAATCACACATCAAGATACAAATTCAAGTAAACTAAATAGTAAACAGAGTGTGTGCAGTAAGTAAAATGCTCTAGAATACAATCCCGCCTAGAAAGTATAAGAAACATAAAGTACAACTATATTGAAACAGCTCCTGTGAACACCCTCCAAGGATCCTACCTGAAGGGTAGGTATAGCTCTTGATCAGTCATCTATGCAGTACGCCTCATCTAAAGTCCACCTCTGAGCTACCTCTAGTCCTGGTACTCTTATCCCACGTCACCGTTGTCCGTCGTCTGCACCAAACACAACAAGGTGCGGGCATAGCCTATGTAGCGGTGAGTATAACGATACTCAGTAGGGACCTCGATACCCTTAAGGTATCACAAAATCGACAAAGGATAAACCAAAAATCGTGAAATCAACTGATTACCCTACTTAGGTATATTCCCATACATGTACCTAAGTTCGAAAGTATACCAATATCAATTATGAGGAAACACAGAGTACAACTCAAAATCGCAATGATCAATTGTTCCACAAAGAAAGGAAAAACCTGAAGGTATGTACAACACAGGTACGCCACACAAGAAAATACCACAAAGGTACTGACTCAGCTAATACTGGGTATAACATATGTACTGAAGTACAAATTATTAGATGTAACTACTGAATCATCTTACTCTGTTAAGAGGCTCTACTGCTGACCCACACATGATCACTTGTTGATGACCCACATAGGATCTATAGATTCTGACCCACACCAGAGCACTTGGTGCTGACACACATAGGATCGCTTGGTGCTGACCCACAGAGGATCGCTCGGTGGTGACCCACAAAGTATCGCTCGATGCTGACATACAGAAGAACTCTCGGTGCTGACCCACATAGGATCGTTATTCCTTCTTCACATCACAGCCAGCTACTGGGTTACCTCACTAAGCATGATAGTCTCCGGGAGATTATTCTCTTCAATCAATTGGTCGATACTCCAACTACCACGATGTGCCACGAAAAAGTATCCCAAAGGAACACCATGTCATAGGGGTCTCAATGAAACATACAGTGCGTCAATCGGTCGCCCGGTTTGTAAGTTATTATCCTTTTAGTCCTAAGAGGATGATTGGATTCATGCTCAATCCAACCCGACCATATCCCAACATTATCCAAATCTCAAGTGTGGTATACCAAAGGGACCATCTCACTCCAATGTTTACTACACCTTTGGCGGGTTTTCAAACAAGTGTCTGGTGCCAAAGTTATGGCTGATAGAGTGAAAATCACGAAGTTGGTCGGGGTCCGGTCCAACCCGGCCCAACCCAGCCTGGGTTGAGCCGACTTGGTTTGGGTCAACCTGACCCGCTGGGTCCGGCTCGGCCTACGCAGGGTCCACCCTGGCCCACGATGGGCGGCACAGGGGTCGCGGAGCAGCGTGCGGTGGAGTGGAGGCTGCGGTCTGGCGGGGCGGCCTTGGTGCAGCGGTCCGTCACGGCTGCCCGGATGGCTAGCCGTCCTCTCCGCATGGCGTGGTCGCACACCGCACCTTTGTTGGCAGACAGGTTGGATGTATGCTCATCGTTCATCGTCGTGTCACAAATCCACCTTCTTCCACCATGAAAAACACACCTTTCATGAAGAACGACAGAGGGGTCGGGCCATGTTTGTTTGGCCCGCACCATCTATGTTAGAGTAGTAGCAAGTGGCTCATAGTGGATGTTTCAATGTGAGGGTTTAAAAATTAACATTGATCAATTTAAAATATACTTCTACCTCATTTTCTTATTGACGTGGATGAGGATGGAAGGAAAGTCTTTGATTGAAGACGTCCACATTAGAGGATGTCCCGAGGTAGATGTCGAAGACGTTAGATAATGTCATCATTCTTCATTGGAGAATCGTTCTTTGTTGGAGAAGAAGAATTCATCCAAGGTTCTCCCCCAATTTCCATTTTCCAACACTTCCCCCAATTCCACCAATAAGATATGGTAGCCAATATGATATTTTTCCCCATTTTAATTGTTGGTACAAATTAAATTGGTGTCATAATTACATTGAGGTTGGCATAAAAAATTTTGGGGACACCGAAAGGTCGCCTCCCTCATTAATGAGGGAGTTCAAGAGGTTTCTCACATTATGAGGGTTCGGGTTGTCCCCACCCATAAATTCAAATTTGGTGTTTTAGGTTCGGTTGTCCCCACCTCCATAACCTCACATGGGAGGTTCAGTTCTGGTGGTCCCCACCTCTTAACTTCCACATGGGAGTTTCAAATGAAAATAAAATTTCAAACACTTTTATTTTATTTTATTCTTTCACGAATAAGTGAAAAACTAACATCCACCCTTGACCTACTGCGGTCATGGTAATGGTATCTTTAAACGACTATCGGTGCTGTGAGTTCAACGGTGCCCTCATATTTCAATTCAGGGCACCAGTTCAAATGTTAAAAAAACCCGTGTGCACATTTACTGAACATACCTGATGAAAATGTTCAAGAATTAATTCTGGGCACTTGGGGCCTTGAAATCATGCACCGTCAATTTTCACAGGCTCGTAGAACTCCCATTTAATTAAAAAAATTACATTAGTGTTCAGGGTCTTTACAAATAAGTGAAATGTAGGAAGCCTATATCGAAACATATACTCATGAAGTATACTACGGTGCCATGGGTTACCTAAGTAGGGTTTGAGATAAACTCGGTATGCTACCACCATCAGTGTGTAGAATAATCCAATCAATGTTGATATCATTGAAATGTGTAGGTATAATGAATAATAAAAAATACTTCAGAATAAATAACAGTCTTATCGGGTTTTGATGGGACACCTAATACACTTTAAAGCATTCATCATCAGCCGTTAGAAGTCTGGTCAGTATACCATATATAATTAATCACATATACTATACATAGAATTGTATATATGATACATATGTGATGAAATATATAAGCATATACCTGAATACTAGGTCCTATCTAGACCTGGGGTGCAACTCTATTGTCCATTAATAGTCTAATGGGGTATAGACTCATTTAAAAGGTACTTTACCTAAATATAATTTAAATATGAGACATCTTTCCCATCACTCGATAATGTCGGGTGATTCATCATGCCCTATACCTAATGAATAATTTATAATTCCCAATAGGATCAATGTATAACTAAGAGGGTGAGGGGTGAATCAATGATAACTTTTTCATTTAAGAATTATTTCTTTTGTGAAATTATTTTCCATGCTGTTAAAAATTTGTTACCTAGATAAAAACAAAAAAACACACAAAGGGTGGTAAAAAATAATTTGGATGGTTCACTACTCAACAAGAGTATACAAGTTCTTGGAATGGTATGAAAAAAAAAACCAATACCACACATCCACTAGAAACAAATAAGATTGTGTAGAATACAATGAGTTGGTTGTGACCTTAAACTCATATAAAACTATGTTTAATATAATAGTTCCTATTATTCAAGTATCACAAAATGATGTAATACAATTTAGGTAACAAATAAGTTACAACGCAGCTTGATCAACTTTCAAAAATATGTTCTTCAAAAAAAATTATTCATTTTCATACCAAAGAATAAGAAATAAATTATTCCAAAAATTTTAATGATAATTAATTTGAATACCCAGTATTATTTCTTAATATGGAAATAAATTTCTCTCCTAATACGAATGAGAAAATATTGAAATTCTTCTCCCTTATTCTAGAAATCCCATTCTGATTTTTCGGTTTGGTCTAGAATCCTTAATTAAAATATTTTATCTTCTCTATTATTTCGTCTATCTGGATAAAATTCTCAGGTAAGAACAATATGGATAATTCGTCTCCCTATAAATTGATATTTTATCCAAATTATTTATGAACAATACTCATTCCGATGTACTTATTAATATTATAAGAGAGACAAATATGGGTTGGATGTGATTCTTAAAATGTTCCCCACTCATCCTAGTTTCCATAAATATCAATGTCTCTTAGATTTCATGAACATATTTGAATCTTTAAGAAATTATAAAATCATTTCTAACAATTATACAATATTCTTACAAATTTAGATCACCTTAACATTTATTTTTAATTTCCATTCTAATTATGATTCGCCATTCTGATTTTCTTAATATGATGAAGACATATGTTTGTATCCTGGTTCTTCATTTATTTTCTCTTCACCAATTGAAAAAACATTTTCTTGATGAAAATACTAACAATATAAAAATATGAGAGTATTATTTCATCTGATTATGATGTTGAGAACCAACATCTCATTCCAATTTGTTGAATATGATAGATTTAACAAATTCTTCATTATGACTCTCTACACTAAATGAAATATAATAGAACCATTCTTCAATATTCTTCAACAACTTACATGATCCCCAAGTCACCAATTTTACAAGATTCTATCAATTAGCGTTTTCTTCTTTTCCTAGACCAAGGATCTTGATTACATTATCTGTTCTAGCATGTATAAAATTGATCAGCATCTGCATTACTCTAATTATTAGTATCAACGCTAGTCCGATGACTCTTGATACAATTAAAAATCATATGAAAACATTGAAATTCTCTAATTCTGCAAAGGAAAACATATTTTATTTATCATTTTCACTTCACCCACAAGTTAATGAAAACAATAAAAAACATATCTTCATGAAAACTATTTACTAAATTTTTGATTGATCCCTAATTTTATTCTCCATATTGGGCACAATAATATTTTTATATTCTATGTATCCATTGGTCCCAATAAAATCTGATATCATTTTATTATAATTAGTCCAAAAAATGTACCACACAACAATTATACAATTGATAAAACTATTTATTTTGAACAAATATTATATCAATAATATGTATAGATGACAGAATCCATTATGATAGATCAGTGGCATACTAATTCTGATAGACAAGTGTCGGGAACTGCAAATTCAACAACATATTTCATATTCTAATTATGATACCATTGAACTTCAATCACATGGATTAGTTATCTAAAAATTAAAATCTTTTAGCTTATTAGAATGGATGAAAACTAGAATCTTCATCTCTTCACATTCTGATCGACACATTACAGTCCTCATAATTTTTTGATATTGTTTTCTAGAACTTTTGTACTAAGACTAAAAAAATATGGAATAAAAAACATTATTATCATCCCAAATTTATCTTTTATCATTACATCCTTGTGTACATAAATACATTAATGATCAACTTCAATATTTTTTGAATTATAATGGAATGTCTCGTAATTACCCATTCATCGGAATACTACATTCTTTCAACCATGAAATTTATTGGAATCACACATGATATCTTTCATAAATATTACCTAAAAATAATTTCAAATACTTATGATTTACCAAAACTAAAATATTGTAAAGGAACCATAAAATTTCATATTTTATACATGGATAATTAGAGTATATTACTCATTATGATCAGAACCACATTCTGGACCCATGGTGAGTTCGAAGAGCCTTTTCTTATATAAAAATTCTTCCCAATATGATGGAACTTTTTAATAATTGTCAGACCAATCATCAAAATATGATGGCCAGTCAGATCACCAAACAATACAATGTTTTAGTGATTTCATTTCATTAACAACAAAAGATAATTATTTTAATAACAACATTATTATAAATTCAAAATCCATCTCCATCCAACTTTTTCCCAATAATCTTAAACTTTGGATTTTATTTTCAAACAACAATAAAATATCATTGAGAATTTTAGGGACAACAAAGTCATGCTGTCCAAAGGTAGTGATTATAATGACCTTAAGATCTTTTCTTGAACACTATTTTTTCATCTTCCACATTCTTGTAATAAAAATTTCCTACTACCAATCCAAAAAATAGTTCGAGTCATTTAAACATTTTAAATATTGTAATCACTGTAACGCCCCGACCCCACCTACCTAGAGTCAGTGCATTACTTCGTAACATTGGCATGATCACAAAAGATCAAGTCTCGAAAGACCGATTAGTTTAGTAGCCTTAGAGACACTAGAAACATTCATAAGTCTTTCATTACATCAAAAAGTAAACAAACTACAATAACATGGTCTTCATAGTCCACAATCATATCCCTTTCTGACTACCCCTGCAGGTCACTCATAAATTACTTCTTCACATCCTGGAAAATTATTAAAACATTGAAAGGGCTGAGCTCAGATGCTCAGTAAGGTTAACAATATAGCGAAAGCTTTCATAAATAAACATTAACATTTAAGGCAATGTATAACTAAAACAAAAGCCCATTAAACTTGATCATCAACATAATATTGAAAAAGTAAAATGAGATAATGCCATTTACTTCTTCACATGGATATTCTACTGGTCGAATAATCACATTCAATATCAATGACCACTTTCATAATGAGGGAATGTATAATTCCGGACATTCTAAAACATTTTTTCAAGGCCTCGGCCAAGACGTATAAAATGATTAAGGCCTTGGCCAAAACCATAAATCAAATTGGGAAAGGGCCTCGGCCAATTCTATGTCTAGTTGTCTCATGAGACCTACCGATGCATCGAGGAGATATAGCGGGTTCCACCCTTCACTTATTAAGTCCAATACATTCCTCATATGAATAGGTTTAAACATATCATAAACCATAACATACTCGTATCACATAAAATATGCATAAAGGAAACATAACATTTCCACATTTCAATCACAAGATATCAATACAACACATTGATATAATAACAATGCTTTCAAAACCATTTTCAATACCAAAATAAAAGAAAGTTAAAACTTTGTATTTATTTTTCATTAAAAAAAATGATGGCTTGTATAGGAAGCCGAAACTCAAATAATGGTCACGGCGGCGGAGAAGTCATTGTCGCTGCATAAGTACGGAAAGAAAAACATTCCCTTTTGTCGTTTAGCAAAACGCTTCGTATAAAAAAGATTCCTTTTGTATACACATAAAAGTCAAAGGGGTTTATACACCGTATAAAAGAAAGTTGTGTATAAAACCAAATATGCCTCAAGGAAAGGGGATTGAGACAATGTCCTTAAAAAGATCATTTTTTTAAATAAAGTACATCTATAATGCGTATTCACTATAAGTACACATAAATAATGTAAAAATACAAGATAGGATATAATAATATCATTACATAATTTGAAAGTTTGAGATTAACCCAAAGAATACAAATTGGGTTAAGAAGTTCCCTTACCTTACGTCTTGTCCTGACTCGACCGTTCTTTAACCTCCTGAATAATAAACTAGAGTTAATTTCTGTTTACATACGAACCGTTTTCATGTTCATTATCCCTTTTATATTACTTATTACCATGTTATGAACATTATGTAATTATTTAAGTTAATAACGGTCATTTTGTCGATCTTTGGTACTTGAGTCAAAAATAAACTTCTTATAATTACAAGTTCTTCATGTGGTGAAATATCAATTATATCCAGAATTATATTCATGATGTAGATATCATATATATCATATATATACAGTATATACATTCATTTATAATATTATGTAACATTTAGAGGTAAGAAATTAAATGCACCGTTCATGGAGACGGTAAGCCGTACGTACGCATGAACGCTAATTTCATTTCTATTTCGTATTTAATGGAACGAAATCATAATGATATAAATGTATAATATAATTCCAGTATAATATAGTGTATAATACCATTTACTCCATCCTTTATACATCCCACATATGGCATTAACGATTCAAATCACTTTGAAGGGGCGGTAGTCCGCACTTCCTAAAATGAAATTATCGCGTTTTACCCATAATGGAAATCATAAAGTATGCCATAAATGAGAAATACAGAAGCATAAGTAAAACATAAACATATAATATATCATATATAAAAATAGTGACATCTTAATGGCCACCTTTGAAGGTGTTATATGAGTGTTGAACAATCATCGTTTCGTGAGGTAGAAATTCACCATCCACAGAAACCGTATGTTCTTTAACCATTAGATGTAGGTGTGCGTATGTGTAGCTCGAATCCTTATTATAAAAACATCCTAGTATATTGAGGATACTGGTTTTGTTACAAAAGAAATGAATAAAAAGATTTTAGGGGTTGGAGAAGAAAAATAAAACAAAACAACATTAGAAAAGACATTACCTCAAAATCGGGTAACTCTTTTTGATTTGATCCAAAGGCTTTCTTGCGAAGAGTTCTGCCCAAAGTGATGATTCTAGGAGTAAGAGGGGGAAGTTGGGAGAGTATTTGGGCAGAGTTTGGCCGAGCCAAATGGCTCGATGGTGTGAATAAGGTGGGAGAGGTGGGGGCCTTTTATAAGTGGAGAGGAGGGGCTCTTTTGGAAAGATTAAAATGTTACATTATTATACATTTATTTTCGGATTCTAAAGGTCCCACACTTATATAATTCGTGGATAAGGTGATAAGGGTTCGAAAACTCCTCATCCAATAGTCTTTGGACATGTGTAAGCCTTGGATTATGCATTATCTTCTCATTTTATTTAAATCGTTAAATAATGAGGTCATCGCTGCATCATAATGATATCATAAATAATTTAATTTATATAATGTATAAAAATTAAAATAATTACTATTATGTAGGAAATCGTTTTAGCTTTCTAATGAATATTTATAGTCAAAATTTGGACTTGTGTAACCCCACTTAAAAATTGTTTTAGTAAAACAACTCATGTTTGTGTCAATTTAATTTTAACATTAAATAAATATATATTAATGTCATTTTTCAACCAAAGTGGGCCCATGGGGTCCCCAAGTTGACCCATGGGTTGTCTTGGTCGTCCATGACTCATCCAATAGAAGTAGGACAAGTTTGAAGCTCATATCATATTATTAAAACATTTGTTTTACCTTAAACTACACTAATTACCTCTAATCGCGATTAAGAACTGAAAAGTTACTATTCACCAAAAACTTATTTTAATCTCATTGAACCACATTTTACTTCTTAATGACAACCATGTATGATGGATTTTTGAAAATAAAATCATAGAAGTGGTAATATTTCATTTAAACAAAAAATCAGTTATTTAACTACCACTTAGTGGTTTCACTATTAATCAACAATTGAAGTTTTTCAGAACAATGCCAAAATTTCACCCTAAGCAATAATTGACATTCCGAATTAAAAAATGATGTCTATTTTACAAAATTCCAAACATATAAGTTGCATTAATTAATTTTATAATTAATTCCCGCTGTCACAACAAATAGCGTGTTTTTAAGAAACAATTTATATCAAAAGATTGACAATTGTTTATGTCCAATTGCATTGTTAAATTAATTCTAATGACCACCATTGGATAAAATGGTAAAAATATATTCTAATTATACTTTAAAACCACTAAATAGTATTATTTATCACTATAAATTATTTTGATTAAAAAAGTTGTTTTTAAGTATTTTTCACTATTCATAAAAAATTGGAAGTTCTCAGAAAATTACAAAAAATTCAACTTTGGATAATTTCGATATTATGAATACAAAAATGAAGTCCATTCTGAAATATAAAATTTCTATAATTTTAAAAAGTGGTTATTAGTATTCATAACGGCTACTTTGATTAGTCGCGGTGTTTTAGAACTCGAAGTTGCGTACAATGCAAGCTATTGCATTATTGAATGAGAAGCGTATCGTGGAAGCTCGAGGTGTTATATTCTCCCCTCCTTCAATAAATTGCGTCCTCGCAATTTTAAATTTTTCTTTGAAAATAAATTTTGAAAAGAGAAAATACCTTTAAGGAAAACCCACACCGGAAATAAGGTTAATAAATATATAACATTAAGAGAAAGCAAGATAAGTACAAAGGTCACCCGATATATCCCATTATAGGATTCTATGAAAATATGGATATGGAAGAGAAAAAAACCATCAAGGTCTGATGGAGAGTTATAGAAAACAGGATTAGGAGAAAGTTTAACCACAAGAAAATCACAAACTTGTGATTGGTTAAACGGTCATTAAATCCCCAGTTGGAAAAGTTAACCGACAACATTTTTGTTTTAAGTTACCTTTTATAATGTTGATAAATTTATTTAGGAGATTTACTAAGAACGTAATGGAATATACATACTTGTTATGTATACTTTCATTCGTTAATAAATTTTTACCACAAACCCAACTTTTACTCCAAATGGTAACAGAACTCAAAAATATTCTATTTATCCTAATTGTATAAGGTTCCAAATGTTAACACATGCCTTTTAGATTAGTAAAATTATTTTGTAATAACCAGGGACTTCCTGTGGGCTAGTGTTAAGAAAAAAAAGGCATGTCGCACTATGATTGTGGGTTCGATTCCTGCAGCTTTGTCCGACGCGACGGGTTATGCCCCACCCTGAAGGTTGTCCTTTTCCTAAGACTATATTATTATAATATTCCAAAAATAATCTTCAAAAATGATTTAACCTTAAACAATACTATCCAAAGATCAACTTAATCCATTCAAACCTTTATAGTTATCCAAAATACTTCTGTCCAACTCACAGTCCAAATTTTATAAGGAAGGTAAACATAATAAAGGTCCTTTTTTCCATGTAACAACATGTGAAAACCTTCATCATGTATTCTTTTTAAACATACTGAATTACCATGATCCCTTATTCCTTATAGAATACTAGATATACTCCTTCTATCCAAAAATGTTTACAAATCATCAATCAGTTTTAAGGAAGTTAAGAATATCCGATATAATTTATCCAAATCAATCACATCTTATTCCTAAATCACTCTCTCAAAATCAGAACCATATAATGGTTTATCTTTCTCTCAACCATATATGTTCCAATAATTTAACCTACTGTGGAGTCACTTTTCTTGGTTCCACACAATCTCAAGTCCTTGATGAAATAGTACTGCAGTACAATCCTTATATACTCCATAATTATTATAACCAGTACATAATTGATACAACACTCAAATTACAAAATTCTTCAATAACAACATAAGAACTCTAATCATTACTCCTAATCTGTGGTAGTATCATAACTTGATTATTATCCAATAACATCATTTGGGGCATACTCTGATGACTTGGACATTGGTTTGCGTAGTGTCCCCAATCCTTGCAGAAGAAGCATTGTACATTTGAAACCATTTTCTTACCCTTGCAGTCACGCACTTTGTGTCCTTTTTCTCTACACTTATAACAAACTCCCATTCCCTTTAGGCAAGTTCCATGATTTTTCTTCCCACAATTACCACATATTGGAAAATTCTTATTTCCCCTCATCCCTTTATCCATCATTCTCTCTTCCATCCCTTTCGTCTCTTGCTTCGCTTCAAAGCCATAGGACTCATAGAATTATCTACTTATCTTATTAACACATGATACTATTTCTTCATATGTTGAGAACACATGGGAGACTATTTCCCTTCGAAATGTTGGCTTAATACCGTGAAAGATATGATCCTTCTTACTCTTTGGATCATACGTATTGCTGGAGTTCACATTCCTTCTACTGGGCGCCATTTCCATACAATGGCATAAACTAGGTTAGTTTATGAATCAAAATACATAATTCCATATTTGTAAAACACTTTACATAAATTGAACTATTTATGCATATAATCCATAATCATAAAAAGAAATGTTTTCTTTGATAAAGTATATACTCATAACCCTTCATAGTGGTTTGTAAAGAAAATGAAAATTATCCTAAGCATATCCTCCGGGTGTGTCATAACCAAGAGTGCAGTAAGGCCCGTTGACGTGCACCAGTTCCCGTTCAAGTCTAGCTCAAAGTGGTGTTTTCGGGTTTTACCCCTAGGTATATCTGTGCCAGAGCCGCCTCTACCTGCTCGTATCCAGACAAGGATTTATTGCTCGGAAAACACACAACATCTCTACAATACCAAAATTCTAGGATGTTCTTCTATACTAATCCTCAAAGTATATCTTTGGGTTATGTGCTCTAATCAGAGTTTATCTAAATCTAGCTTCCAAGGATAGTACTAAACTGCCTTTGATACTAACTGTAACGCACCGACCCCAGCTACCCAGAGTCGGTGCATTACTTTGTAACATTGGCATGATCACAAAAGATCAAGTCTCGAAAGACCAATTATTTTAGTAGCCTTGGAGACACTAGATACATTCATAAGTCTTTCATTACATCAAAAAGTAAACAAACTAAAATAACATGGTCATCATAGTCCACAATCATATCCCTTTCTGACTACCCCTGCAGGTCACTCATAAATTACTTCGTCACATCCTGGAAAATTATTAAAACATTGAAAGGGGTGAGCTCAGATGCTTATTAAGGTTAACAATATAGCGGAATCTTTCATAAATAAACATTAACATTTAAGGCAATGTATAACTAAAACAAAATCCAATTAAACTTGATCATCAACATAATATGGAAAAAGTAAAATGAGATAATTCCATTTACTTCTTCACATGGATATTCTACTGGTCGAATAATCACATGCAATATCAATGACCACTTTCATAATGAGGGAATGTATAATGCTGGACATTCTGAAACATTTTTTCAAGGCCTCGGCCAAGACGTCTAAAATGATTAAGGCCTCGGCCAAAACCATAAATCAAATTGGGAAAGGGCCTCGGCCAATTCCACGTCTAGTTGTCTCATGAGACCTACCGATGCATCGAGGAGCTATAGCGGGCTCCACCCGTCACTTATTAAGTCCAATACATTCCTCATATGAATAGGTTTAAACATATCATAAACCATAACATAATCGTATCACATAAAACATGCATAAAGGAAACATAAAATTTCCACGTTTCAATCACAAGATATCAATACAACACATTCATATAATAACAACGCTTTCAAAACCATTTTCAATACCAAAATAAAAGAAAGTTTAAACTTTGTATTTATTTTTCATTAAAAAAAATGATGGCGTGTAGAGGAAGCCGAAAATCAAATAATGGTCACGGCGGCGGAGAAGTCGTTGTCGCTGCATAAGTACGGAAAGAAAAACATTCCCTTTTGTTGTTTAGCAAAACGCTTCGTATAAAAAAGATTCATTTTGTATACATGTAAAAGTCAAAGGGGTTTATACACCGTATAAAAGAAAGTTGTGTATAAAACCAAATATGCCTCAAGGAAAGGGGATTGAGACAAAGTCCTTAAAAAGATCATTTATTTAAATAAATTACATCTATAATGTGTATTCACTATAATTACACATAAATAATGTAAAAATACAAGATAGGACATAATAATATCATGACATAATTTGAAAGTAGGAGATTAACCCAAAGAATACAAATTGGGTTAAGAAGTTCCCTTACCTTGCGTCTTATCCTGACTCGTCCGTTCTTTAACCTCCTGAATAATAAACTAGAGTTAATTTCTATTTACTTACGAACCTTTTTCATGTTCATTATCCCTTTTATATTACTTATTACCATGTTATGAACATTATGTAATTATTTAAGTTAATAACGGCCGTTTTGTCGATCTTTGGTACTTGAGTCAAAAATAAACTTCTTATAATTACAAGTTGTTCATGTGGTGAAATATCAATTATATCCAGAATTATATTCATGATGTAGATATCATATATATCATATATATACAGTATATACATTCATTTATAATATTACGTAACATTTAGAGGTAAGAAATGAAATGCACCGTTCATGGAGACGGTAAGCCGTACGTACGCATAAACGCTACTTTCATTTCTATTTCATATTTAATGGAACGAAATCATAATGATATAAATGTATAATATAATTCCAGTATAATATAGTGTATAATACCATTTACTCCATCCTTTATACATCCCACATATGGCATTAACGATTCAAATCACTTTGAGGGGGCGGTAGTCCGCACTTCCTAAAATGAAATTATCGCGTTTTACCCATAATGGAAATCATAAAGAATGCCATAAATGAGAAATACAGAAGCATAAGTAAAACATAAACATATTATATATCATATATAAAAATAGTGACATCTTAATGGACACCTTTGAAGGTGTTATATGAGTGTTGAACAATCATCGTTTCGTGAGGCAGAACTTCGCCATCCACAGAAACCGTATGTTCTTTAACCATTAGATGTAGGTGTGTGTATGTGTAGCTCGAATCCTTCTTATAACAACATCCTAGTATATTTAGGATACTGGTGTTGTTACAAAAGAAATTAATAAAAAGAGTTTAGGGGTTGGAGAAGAAAAATAAAACAAAACAACATTAGAGAAGACATTAACTCAAAATCGGGTAACTCTTTTTTATTTGAGCCAAAGGATTCTTTGAGAAGAGTTATGCCCAAAGTGAGGCTTCTAGGAGTAAGAGGGGGATGTTGGTAGAGTATTTGGGCAGAGGTTGGCCGAGCCAAATGGCTTGAAGGTGTGAATAAGGTGGGAGAGGTGGGGGCCTTTTATAAGTGGAGAGGAGGGTCTCTTTTGGAAAGATTGAAATGTTACATTATTATACAATGCTTTTCGGATTCTAAAGGTCCCACACTTATATAATTAGTGGATAAGGTGATAAGGGTTCGAAATACCCTCATCCAATAGGCTTTGGACAAGTGTATGCCTTGGATTTTGCATTATCTTCTCATTTTATTTAAATCGTTAAATAATGAGGTCATTGTTGCATCATAATGATGTGATAAATAATTTAATTTATTTAATGTCTAAATATTATAAAAAAATACTATGATGTATGAAATATTTTTATCTTTCTAATGAATATTTATAGTCAAAATTTGGACTTGTGTAACCACACTTAAAAACTAATTTAGTAAAACAACTCATGTTTGTTTCAATTTAATTTTAACATTAAATAAATATATATTAATGTCATTTTCCAACCAACGTGGCTCCATGGGGTCCCCAAGTTGACCCATGGGTTGTCTTGGTCGGCCATGACTCATCCAATAGAAGTAGGACAAGTGTCAAGCTCATATCATATTATTAAAACATTGTTTTTACCTTAAACTACACTAATTACCTCTAATCGCGATTAAGAACTTAAAAGTTACTATTCACCAAAAAATTATTTTAATCTCATTGAACCACATTTTACTTCTTAATGACAACCATGTATGTCGGATTTTTGAAAATAAAATCATAGAAGTGGTAATATTTCATTTAAACAAAAAATCAGTTATTTAACTACCACTTAGTGGTTTCACTATTCATCAAAAATTGAAGTTTTTCAGAACAATGCCAAAATTTCACCCTAAGCAATAATTGATATTCCGAATTCAAAAATGATGTCTATTTTACAAAATTCCAAAAAATATATGTTGCATTAATTAATTTTATAATTAATTCCCGCTGTCACAACAAATAGCGTGTTTTTAAGAAACAATTTATATCAAAAGATTGACAATTGTTTATGTCCAATTGCATTGTTAAATTAATTGTAATGACCACCATTGGATAAAATGGTAAAATATATTCTAATTATACTTTAAACCCACTAAATAGTATTATTTATCACTATAAATTATTTTGATTAAAAAAGTTGTTTTTAAGTATTTTTCACTATTCATAAAAAATCGGAAGTTCTTAGAAAATTACAAAAAATTCAACTTTGGATAATTTCGATATTATGAATACAAAAATGAAGTCCATTTTGAAATATAAAATTTCTATAATTTTAAAAAGTGGTTATTACTATTCATAACGGCTACTTTGATTAGCCGCGGTGTTTTAGAACTCAAAGTTGCGTACAATGCAAGCTATTGCATTATTGAATGAGAAGCGTAGCGTGGATGCTCGGGGTGTTAAAACCACAACATACACATAACTCCCCTTTTTCACATGCTTACATTAAAATATTATCACATAAAAATGATAGATTTATGAAACAATTATCACTTTTGGGAACACTATACAATGAAAATATGAGATAGTTAACCCAAATACATACATTATCCTTGATGAGAAGGATGTTAAAATCCCATGTTCATCATTAGTTTATGAAAAGGCTCAATTGATAATGGCCTTGTTAATATGTGAGTTACTCTCTCTGATATAGGAACATACTCAACTTCAATTCATTATTCTCCACATGTTATTTGATGAAATTCTATTTTGTATAAATATTTTTTTAATGATAATGTTTTAGTTGATTTTTTATGGTTTATGTCACTATGATTATCACAATAAATGAAAATGTGTAACTTCATTGACTTGGAAAATATTCCAATTCAGTCCTCATCAACATATGCTGTGTAGTTTCTTGAGTTGAAGTAACATAATCAGATTCATTCATGCTAAGGTTTACAGGATTTTGTTTATTTGTATACCAACATACTAATCTTTTAACTATAATTAAAACTCCACTGTATATGGATCTTATATCATAAAAATTTCATTCCCAGTCAGTATCTGAATAACAAAACATGTCAATATTTTCTGAGTTACCATACATGATTCTAAAATTTTTTGTACCTTTGATATATCATAGAAGTATTTTTCCTTCGAAAAATTGTGATTATTTTGAAGAACTGTTAAAAATTAAACATAAGGTTATAATGAAAATAATTTCATGTCTTGTGGAAGTGAAATATAACAGACATCATCTCATGTTTCAAAACACTTTCTGATAAACTTCTTTAACTTTTTCATCTTTACTCAACATGGATTCCACTAAAATTGGTATGAAAATAGATTTATAATTCTACATTCCAAACTTCCTAAGAATTTCCTTAGAATAATTTTATTGGGAAAAAAATGTATATCTAATTTTCTATGTTTTTTAACATATGAAAGTGCTTCATTTCTCTTAGAATGAACATCATAAGTAAATATCATATCTTAAACATGCATTACACAAATTATTTTATTATTCCCAACAATGATAATGGTATCAGCATAAATAACTATGTTGTGGAAAAATTATAAATTTCTTTAATTTATAAATTTTAATCAACCTTTTCTCTCAAAAAACTCATCTCCCTAAAGAATGTATGAAATTTGGAACATCATGGACTTGGAAATATTTTTAACCCATATATGGATATGTTTAGTCTACACACATAAATTTCATCCTTACTAATAGAAAAGCCATATGGTTATTTAATGAAAACATAATCATCAAGATAACCCTTCAAAACTTATTATTTCATATCCATTTGAATGATTTTGTAGCTTTATTGGGAAACAATATCATGAAACATTCTGACGGTTTCTTAACATTCCACCAGTGAAAAATTTTCACCATAGTCAATGAATTTAATTTGTGAGTAACTATTTCACACAAATCATGATTTTTTTTATATCACATCACCATATCAATTCATGTTGTTCTGGAAAACCCAATTTTTACCAATAAAATTTTATTCATTGGTTTTAGGTAAGAGTTCCCATGTATCCTTCTTTTAAATAAGATCATTCTCTTCATTCATAGCCAAAGAACATTATGAATGCTCAAAAATAATCATTCAACTTAGACATCTAGGATTTTTAATACAAATAATTGTGTTTCTCTATTCTTCTTTGACCCATTTGATAATGATCACATATACTGTTTTTAGTTTCAACATTCTTCCTCAGCCTCAGATAAGATTTGCAGATTCATCCTCGTCACTAAAAATAGTTTAGTCTAATTCTTCTCCTTGTTTAGGAACACCATTATTGGTATCTTTATCCTAATTTTCAATAGACATTATTTCATCATATATTACTCCTTATCAACATTATTATGTTTATATTCTAAAATCATTTGACAAACATTTACATCAACATATTCAAATCATATTACTTTATAATTTTTGACACAAATATATCTTCATCCATCTCAATAATAGCCAAGAAAAATTCCATCTAAACCTCTCTTCAAATACATTACTTTGATTACAACATTATTCATAATGATTAATTAAATCCCAAAAAATAAAATGTGTTTCAAACATGGACTTTTTTAATTAAAAATTTCATTTAGAGTCATATATATATAAAATCTATATAGAAATATAAATTTTGTACATAAAATGTAGTGCTCATTGATTAACCCTAAAAATAATGATAAAAAAAATGTTTATGAAACATTGAACTTCTCATTTCATCCAGAATTATATTCTTCCTTCCATCCACACAATTTGTTGAGGATTTTAAGGTGCACTGAACTGGTTCTAAATTTCTTGCTTCCCAAGATAATTTTCAAATTTTTCATTTTTGTATTCACCAAAATTTTCATTTCTCAACATATTCACATAATACTCACATTACTTCTTATATTTTCTATAGAATATTTTAAACATTATCAATGAATATATATTATGTTTCATAAACATAACACAAGTATTACGAGTAAAATAATCAACTAAAAAGACGAAGTAATTATCTCTATGAGTGGATTTTTTTCACATTGGCCCAAAAATAGTGGAATGGATAAGTTATATGGGTCATATGGACCATATATCAACATTAATATGAAAATAATTAGTAATCATTACTTTTTTGGAAAATGTTGCAACACCAATATCTCCTTCATGACATATCATGAATACCCCAACCAATATCTCACTATGATAACTTCCTTATGTTCCACTTACACATGTGTTCGTTAATTTTCATTTGAAAATGAAATTCTTATACCATTACCAAGTATCAAGAGTTTTGTATTTCAAAAACATGGAATAACTATCATTTTCTGTCTTTCCCTCTTGTGAATATATTTCAATCTTCCACTATTTTATAAAAAACAAATTTTTTCTGAAAAAAAGTTTATTTTCTTTCATAACGACGTTTTCAAACTGTTATCATGTTTTTCTTCAGTACATCAACAAAGAAATAATTTTTTTATTTCAACATTTATTCCCAAAAGATGGATTTTATGAAACAATTAATTATGAGTGATTCATCATTTACAAATGTCACCATTCATTGTATGAAATATTTCATATTCTTTTACAAATTTAAAAATCCTATCATTTGAAAAGAAAAAGGACTATCCAGAATCTATGGTTATTCTGAATTTGTTACTTTGAGAGTAGTTTCAATTAGAATATATGGTTATTTCCATTTATCATTATTGTCTTTTTGATTCTATGAATTTTTACTGAAATTTTTTATGCTTCCAAAAAAATATTTCCTTTTGAATGTTTTCCAGGTTGTTCACATAATTCAAAAATAGTATCTAGGGGTTGGAACCAATTTTAAATTTTTAAACCAACCTTCTCTGGTTTAATCCAAACTTTTTTCTTGGACTTTTTTATTTCAGGTTATTTAATCCCTCAAAATGTTTTTCCATTGTGGATTGTGGAATAATATTAATGTTTATTATTAAAAAAACATGCTTTCATTGTGTGTCTGAATCCACAAAATTAATTGTAGTATTCATATAAAGAATATTTTCCTTCATAACATCCATACTGATCGAAGTTGTGATCTAGTTTCATAGAAACCAACTTATCAGAACATTGTTCACCACCAACCATTCCCTCAGCAGACGTCATCTTCCTTTTTTACTTCATTTTTCTTCTATGACTTATAAGAACTATAAGAAATAGAATCATTGTCCTAGTCAACATTTTTCAAAAATTCCAAATTCCTTAAATTATTGGTCTTGGCCACATACATAATGTTCTCATCATTCTTCTGCTTAGAATAAATTTCAACTATATTTTCAACCATTTAATGAACATTTTGATCTACTGTCGGTTCCCCTTTCCTAGATCTCTCACAAAATAATATGATAGAATTTTGGAAACTTATTTACCTAAATGTATGTAATGACCTAGACCTCTTTGGTCCATTCCATTGCAAAAATTAGGTGTATGACGTGTTTCGGGAGGTCAAGGTGACATATCCCAAAAACATTTCCAAATTTCCATTTCTGTGAACAGTTCCATCGGTGAATAGTTCCAACGGTAGACCACTGTGAACAGTGCATCTGTAACTGTCTATGAACAGTTCCATTAGTGAACATTTCCAATGGTAGAACATTGTGAACATTTCATTGGTGACCTTCTGTGAATTGTGTTATCAGTAAACTCATGTGAACAACAAAACAATGACCTTATGTGAACAGTGACATCGGTGACCTTGTGTGAATAGTGACATCAGTGACCCTCTATGAACAGTGTTATCGGTAACCTTATGTGAACACTGCAACAGTGACCTTATGTTAATAGTGACATCAGTGACCCTATGTGAACAGTGTCATCAGTGACCTAATGTAAACAGTGTCATCAGTAACCTTATCTGAACAGTGCAACAATGACCTTATGTGAATAGTGCAATGGTGAGGCTTCAATGGTGAGGTTCCATCGGTGATCCCTATTACATTTTTCAAATTTTAAGTTCATGAACAGTGTTTCCAGAATGGTGAGGATCCATCGGTGACCACTATTTCCTTTTCCAAATTTTCAGTTTGTGAACAGTGTTTCCAAAAAGGTGAGGTCAATCGGTAACCTCTATTTCCTGGGGCCAAATTTTGAGTTTGTGAACAATATTTATAGAATGGTGGGGTCCATCGATAACCTCTATTTCCTTTTCCAAATTTCGAGTTCGTGAACAATGTTTCTAGCTTCCTACAGTATCTCCCCTTTGATGTTTCCTTTGACGTAAAATGCATTTCAATCCCCATTTTATGGACTCTAAGGCCTATTTAAAGGTCATAACTCCAATATTAATTTCTCCTAAGGCACAAAATGTTTGTTTACATGGTCAATCCACATGGTTTAATGTGAACTGGTTTTAATGGAAAATCCAGCATATCTTAAACCACTTCCCCATTAAATCTTCTAAAGGGATGATATATCTTCCTCCCTAGTTCTTCCTCCTTGTTCTCGGGTGTGAGACTCTTGAACATCCCATTCCTTTCTGTTGGAGTTGGGGAATGAAACATTCCACTTAGGATTTTTTCTTCTCTTTTTGATGAAACCAAAAAATATCGACCAGTCTTTGATATAAGTTATGATCTATCTTCATTATTTCTGTTTCATCTCCTTCTTTCTCCATGTCCTTTTTATGGAATATTACCCCCATGTCAGTAATGTGATTTTCTTTGGTGTTAGTCGATGTGGTGGTGTCTTTGCGTCCTCTGGTAGATAGAGTTGTCATAGAAGAGGAGATCGTAACTCATTGTGTGGCTCGTTCTCATATAAATGTCCAAAACTGTTTGAGGTAGGGGATTCATTGCTTCTCTGTCCATTTTCATGTACTTGTATAGTTTCCATGTTTTATCCCATTGGATCACAATGGAATTGAAATAATAGATATTTTTACTGGATAAATAATTTAATATCCATTGTATGTTGTTGCCTCTTGTTTTTATAGATAGTGTAATGATTATGCATGATTTTTTAGCTTTTCATTCTTGATGGAAATTGGTAAATAACGTAAAGCCGGAATTAATCAGTGATTGTTTTGCTAATGACAATGAGGGATGTAAATGAATCTGGTTCCTCTAGTTGTAATTTTATTTTAATCAAATTTGTGAATTATTGATTATTAATTGTTTATGTTATCCTAATGATTAGGATTCTTGAATTTGGAACCTACAAAAAATAAATCGGTTAATCCAAGATGTAATATTGAACTGGTCATTTGATAAATAATAATCGGATGTAGGGTTCTGAGTTACCCTCTTTCTTGTTTAAGGGACAAGAGACTAATTGATATGAAGGTTGTTTTCCTGCTTCTTGTGATCTGATGTGTGCCTAGAAGGATGTTGTGATGTGTGTGGCCAGGGAGGCCGATTGATTGTGGCAGTATATGACTCCTATAGTGGATAGATGCATAGGTTTATGCATGTGGGTGTCGGAGAGGACACCATGGATGATGGGACAAGTTGGATTTGAATTTTTGAATTCTTGACATTTCTTTGATTAGTTATCTACTTTTCATTCCCAACTGGTCAAGGAAGCTATTCTTTTTTAACCTTCTTCCTAATGGGGAAAATATGAATGGGGTCTACCACATGCTTTACATTTCTAGAATATCAAGGGAGAATGGGTCTATGCTCTTGATATAAGAGGAAAAGACTTGACGGGTAGTTATCTTCTCACTATGTTGATCCCCTTGTGTTTAGTTGCATAGAATGTTTCTTTTTCTAGAATTCCTGGGAATATGGGAAAGTAATGTTATAAATAAATAATTTAATAAATTATGTTAACCCATGGGGTCGGAGCTTGCTGAGACACCATGCTTAGGACATCAGACTTTGGGGGTGATGCTAATGAAATTTAATATGGAATTCTTAATGGTTAATTATTGTTTATTGAATTAATTAACGTAAAGTGGAATTGATAAAAAGTGAATAAATTAAGGAAATAAATCTCTTTAAATGGTTGCGTTTTTATAGGATACCTAGTCTTAGAAGTGGCAGGTGGGAGTCTGAGAGACGTTAGCTACAGTTGATTCTAAGACTAGGTTATGCCTATAGTGTGGCTGTGAGATATAGTATATTAAATAATTTTGTGTTTCTATATGCTACCCCACCCCATAAGTTATGGAAACTGACACCCTAGTAATTCTAAGCCCTCAAGGGTAGTTTTCCCCAACATTCTGGTGGGAGGATGGACGAGTGACTACCCCCTTTGGCCCTGATCTCTTCTCTTGGTAGTTACATTTACTGGTAGGCACAACAGTTTGTTTTCCCCATACATATGTGTAGAGGGTTATAACGGCCTATGGTTATTCACAGACATATATATATTCTAGATATAGTATCCTATAGACTACTATATGTTTAACATGTATAGGCTATGAGGGCTTGGGGATCCTTACTTGGTGTATGGGCTGTAATGGATTGAGTTATAATACTCGACCTATGATACACTCTATAAGTGCTATGGTGGATCCTGAAAACTAACTGGTTACTTTATTATGTGGATGTGGTGGTTTTGTTGCACGAGGTGCATGTTGTGGTGCTTCACTTAGCTGTCTGTGGGCATGCCATTTGGGGAGAGATGCTTAGGACGTGCGACATTTGGGGAAAAGTGTAAAACTAGTGGGGAATTAGTAGTGGGGTACCCTTAATATTATTTATTATATTATATACTCTTGTATGCATTACATGATGAGAGAATCCATGGTGAGTTTGGGAACTTATTGTACCTTTTTAGGTGATGAGTTAGTTTAACTGGTTGTTTACTGTGATTTTTCATGCTTTCTTTAATTTTGAATGAGATGATTCAAGGAGGATCCTACTGAGTATCTTTTTATACTCACCCTATGATTAAATAGTCTATTTTCAGGTCACTTGGAGTAGGTTGGAGATCAATCTGGTTTCTACTAGTTTTGATTTGCATGAGTTCTTCGGGCTTGTGGTTGTTGCTGTTTTTACATTATTTTGGTTACTTGCAGTTTTCGCCTTCCAGTTATAGTAGTTTTTAATGACATTATATATGAGAAATTGTATTTTATTTTATATTTCAGTCTGAGTTGGAGTTGTTTGGTGTCTCTCCTTTCTCTCTCTTCTCCAGGGGTTCTCTTAGAGGGTAATGTCGTCTATCTGTGTGTTTACAATAACCTAGGTGATAGTCGCCAACCCGGGGCCTACTTGAGGTGGGACTTGGGATTCATTATCTCCCTTCTCACATTGTAGGCCCAAGAGGGGTACACTTTGTGGGCAGGGGACTGTGACAGAGTGGTATCATAGGCAGGTTGATGGATATGATGGAGTTTGGAGTTAGGAACAGGTGAGGTTGCATGGGTTAGTAGGCAAATAGTGTCTGTCATGTTTAGCAAGTGATGTAAGAACTCGATACCGGTTGAGACATAGGCATTTAGGGGCCCCTATGAGCTAATGTACAAACCATTAAGTCTAAATTGGATACTAAATGAGGTGATACTAGTTATAGGGTAGAGACCTAGAAAAGGATCATGCATCATTCTTCTTTGTGACTATGTTTGAATGGCTGGAACTTAGGATAGGTTAATCTAAAATTAATTAAAGAAAGTAATTAATTAATAGATGACGAGTCTTCTAGATTCTAGGTTTAGGGGCTCTAACTGTTTGATATTTTTTAGGTATGGCTCCATGTTGAAGTCCTTATCAGTATCGCATAGAAGACATCCAGCAGGTTGTGCCAGCCGATCGTCGCTGGGTAGATGTTGATGATGAAGACACTTTGATGAGGACACTCCAAGAGTTTCAGTGCTAGAGTATGCAGAATTAAGATGGTTCCATTTTAGATACAGTCATGAAAGAATGGTTTTAGGAGGTCGATATATGATTTAATATTATTTTTTCTCATAATGAGAACTGGGTGTCCTTGGTTGTAATGATGTTGCATGGAGTAGCGAGGAAGTGGTGGTTTTTGTTCCTAAAGGATCGTGAGGAGTCAGCAATCTATTGGGAGGAGTTTCAAGACAAGTTTAGGGTCATGTTTCATTCTTTTAACGCAAATGTGTCCAGTGACAAGGAGATTTTTACCATTCAATAGGGGAGATCCATTGTACGAGATTTTGGATTCATTTCAGGAACCATTTACGATATGCATCGGACCTATTTCCATATGAGGAGGCAAGAACGAGGCATTTCAAGGAGGCTTTGCATCCAGAGATCCAGCACCAGGTCACCCCATTTATGCTAAAGACATATCATGAGGTTCTTGCAAGGGAAGAGGTTGTCAAGAGTACATTTTCCAGAACATGATCATCATGAGAGGGGAGTCTCCCTGATTCTTCATGAAGTAGATTTGTGGTCAGGGGTTCCCGGTTTTTAGGGCAGAAAAGTTTATGTTCAGTCAGGGGTAGTTCGTAGCCCTCTGAATCATGTTTCTCTGGAGGCAGTGAATATCCGGCCTATACTAAAAGATTAGGTTCTTGTATTTATTGTGGTTTTCGAGGTCATCAGCAGCGAGAGTGCCCGACCTTTCAAAGTAGTCATCATGCACCAAGTGTTCTTCTACAGGTTCCTCCATTGATGCAGTTCCAGTTGCAGGTTTCCCTAGCATTAGATCAGCATAGTGTAGATGGGGCATGCATAGGATAGTCACATGACACTCCCCATCCTCATATACCAGAGAACGGACATGGCGGTGGTCATCATTAGGGTCATAGAGGTTGTGGAGGAGATCGTGGTTAGCTTCATGCTTTAGCATTGCCAGCATCGGGTGAGACAAACATCAATCGAGGTACTGTTTTCTTATTTTCTAACTTAGTGTATGCATTGTTTGATTCAGGAGAAACATTGTCCTTTATATCACCAACCCTTTACCATGATTTGGGACTTTAGGTAGAGTGGATTCCAGTACCCTTGGCGTTTACTACACCAGTTAGAGTTTGAGCTGACTTGTTTGAAGTATGTAGAGATTCTGATCTAGTTTTGGGGAAACTAAACTGTTTGAGAGATTTCATATATTTATGAATACAACCATATGATGTCATCCTCAGCATGGATCAGTTGTATTAGGTGCATACTATTGTGGATTACTTTAGGAAGATGGTAATTTTCATTGATCTGGATGGAGAGACGATGGTGATTGTTGGCGAGCAAGATCCTCAGATGGGTTATAGGCGTGTTCCATCCTTATCAGCCATGATGGCTGAGATAATGTTGAGTTCTACAAAGGTTTAGTATCTGGCATTTCTTAGGGTCGTAGAAGAATACCATGATGTCTTTCTAGAAGCGGTTTTAGCATTACCCCCTCGACGATAGATCGAGTTTGGGATCGATCTATAACCAGGAGGGTATACTATCTCTTTGTATCCATATTAGATGGCCCCTTCTTATTTACAAGAGCTAAGTATACAACTTGATGGTATGTTACAGTGCAGTTTTGTTCATCTGAGTGTGTCACCATGGAGTGAACTAGTTTTTTTCGTGAAGAAGGAAGATGATAGTTTGTTGTTGTGTGTCGATTATCATCGCTTGAACAAAGGGACAATAAATAATCGCTATCCTCTTCCATGTATTTATGTTTTATTATTTAAACTGAAGGGTGAAAGATGGTTCTCATTGATTCACTTGTTGTTAGTATATCATCATATGCATGCGAAGTATGACGATATCTTGAAGACTACTTCCCGTTGTCATCATGGGAAATATGAGTACGTTGTAATGTTATTCGGCACGACAAATGCTTTACCTTTGTTCATGGGATTGATGAAAACTTTTTTCGTGAGTTCTTAGAAAATTTATTTGTGGTTTTTATCAAAGACATCTTTGTGTACTCCATGACTAAAGAAGAGCATGTAGGGCATCTACACGACGTTTTGGGAGTTCTTCATCAACATCAGTTGTTTGGGAAGTTGTGGAAGTGTGAGTTTTGTGCTCGAGATGTCCGTTTAATGGGGAATGTGGTCTCCCAACAAGGAGTAGCTATGGATCCATCAAAGATAGAAGTGGTTGTGTCTTGGGAAGCCCCTAATATTGTGTTAGAGGTGTGAATATTCCTTGTTCACACAGGCTACTACAGGAGGATCGTATCCTATTTCACTCACGTTGCGACTCCTATTAAAACATTGAGCATTATAGATCAGGTGTTCAAAAGGACTAATCAGTGTCAGGCATCTTTCGAGTATGTAAAAGATATGTTAGTATGTTCTCCAGTTATTTCTATTCTAGAAGAGGGAGTTTAGTTTGATTTTTTCTACGATGCTTCTCTTCTGGGGATAGGTTGTGTTCTGATGCAGCAAAGATCAGTTGTTTCTTATGAGTCTCAGCAGTTACGTCCTCATGAACAAAACAATGCAACCCATGATCTTGAGTTTGAATTCATAGTGTTTTCACTGAAGTTGTGGAGTCATTACCTCATTGGTGAGCACTTTGTGGTTTTCACTAATCATAAGATCCTGAGATATGTTTTCTCCCAACGTGACTTGAATTTACGACAGCGTTAGTGGATGGAGTTCTTATAGGAATACAGTTTTGGAATTTCTTATACACCTATAAAGGGGAATGTTGTTGTAGATGCAATGTTTTGGAAGTCACGTAGTGATGTAGTTCATGAATCTGGTGAATTCGGAAGAGTAATGGAAGAAATTTCTGCATTACATCATGATATGGGAGAAGTTGGGGGCAGTGGTTTTCTTTTTCAGATGATGGGGCAATCATCTCTAGTGGATAAACAGGAAGAGTCCAAGATGGGGTATCTATAGGTGGAGGTCTGGAGTGACTGAGATGTTTGTAGTGAGGCCCCTGATGGTTGGTATGATGAGGAACAACACCGAGTGTTGTATCATAGAAGGATATTTGTTCCTTTGACGATGCATGAGATGATTCTTAGAGAGTTCCATAGTTCTCCTTTAGCTATGCATCTTGGGGTGACAAAGATGTACCAAGCCTTGATGAGCCAGTTTTGGTGGCCTAGGTTGAACCATACTATTGCGGAGTATGTGTCTCAATGTTTGGTCTTCCAGAAGGTGAAGGGTGAAAACTGTGTTCCTGGTGGTCTTATCCAACCGTTATATGTCCCTCTGTAGAAGTGGGAGGACATTTCAATGGACTTTGTCACTAGTTTTCCTTGAGCTCAAGGAGGACATGATGATATTTGGGTGGTAGTGTATTGTTTAAAAAAATCCGCCCACTTCATAGCAATCATGGAGTCAAGCTCTGTAGAAGTTTTTTCGAGACTGTATTTGGAGGAGGTGGTGAGACTTCATGGAGTCCCAAGGATGATCATTTTTTATATACATCCTTGTTTTACATCTAGGGTGTGGAGAGGTCTCCAGAAAGCCTTTAGATCTCATCTACGCCTTAACACTACTTTTCATACTCAAACGGATAGTCAGATAGAGAGAACCATCTAGACTCTTGAAGACATGTTACGGTCTTTCGTCCTGGATTTTGGCGGTTTTTGGATGAGGAACTTACCCTTGGTGGAGTTTTCTTACAAAAATATTTTTCACTCCACCATCGGTATGGTGCCATTTGAAGCTTTGTATGGCAGAACATTCCATTCTCCATTATGCTGGACTGGGGTTGGAGAGGCAGCAATTCTCAGACCGTAACTAGTGCAGAATACAACCGAGATGGTCCAAGTGATTCACGAGAGGATGAAGACAAAACAACATCGTAAGAAATCATATTCGGATCAAGGGATGAGACCCTTAGAGTTTGATGTTGGGGATCACATGATTTTGAAGGTGATTCCCCATAGTGGGAAGGGAAGGTTTGTTCATGGGAATAAGTGTTATCCCTTGTTTTTGGGCCTTTCGAGGTGTCAACTTGTGTTGGGGCTGTGGCGTATCGAGTAGAACTTCCTCCTTAAATGAGATAGATACCTGATGTTTTCCAGGTATCACAGCTCTATTTTTATCTTCATGATGACTCTCACGTCATTGATTGGGGAGAGATCGATATTGATGATGATGCGACCTATGAGGATCGACCTATGGAGATCGAAGACCGCAAAGAGAAGGTGTTGTGAGGTCGTTCTATCCCCTTGGTTTGTGTCTTGTGGCGACATGATGGATTGAAGGAGAGTACCTAGGAATGTGAGTCACAGATACGTACTCAGTACCCAGAATTGTTTTATTTTTAACTCTTTTCATGTATCGTTGTATCCATTGTGGTGATAAACCTTTCATATTTATAAAATGGATTTATTTTATTGCTTCTTGTGGCTTGCTCTATTTTGAGAGGTATCTCGATGGGTGGTCGTTCGTACAGGGTTTCATTTTCCCTTTAGGAAGTTTTTGAATTATCAAGGACAAGAATGTTTTGAGAGGTATCTGATGTAATGGCTTGGACCTCTCTAGTCTATTCCTTTTTGAAAATCAGGTGTATGCGGTTTTTCAAGAGGTTAAGATGACATATCCCCAACACTTTTCCAAATTTCTATTTCTGTGAACAGTTCCATTGGTGAATAGTTCCAATAGTAGACCGTTGAGAATAGTGCATCAGTAACTATATGTGAATAGTTCCATCGGTGAACAGTTTCAATAGTAGATCATTTTGAATAGTGCATCTGTGACCATATTTGAACAGTGACATCGGTGACCTTATGTGAAGAGTTTCATCGGTGACATTTTGTAAAGAGTCTCATTGGTAACCTTATGTGGACAGTGCAACGGTGACCCAATGTGAATAGTGACATCGGTGACCTTATGTGAACAGTGTCCTCAGTTACCTTCTATGAACAGTTTCATCAGTTACCTTATGTGAACAGTAAAACAGTGACCTTATATGAATAGTGACATCGATGACCTTATGTGAACAATGTCATCGGTGACCTTCTGTGAACAGTTTCATCGGTTACCTTTTGTGAATAGTGCAATGGTGAGGTTCCAATGGCGAGGTTCCATTAGTGACCCCTTTTTTCCTTTTCCAAATTCAGAGGTCATGAATGGTGATTCCAGAAATTTGAGGTTCAATTGGTGACTTCTATTTCAACTTCCAAATTTTGAGTTCGTGAACAGTGTTTCCAGAATGGTGAGGTTCAACGGTAACCTCTATTTCTTTTGCTAATCGTTGATTCTTTAAACAATGTTTCCAGAACGGTGAGGTCCATCTGTAACCTCTATTTCCATTTCCATATTTTGAGTTTGTGAATAGTGTATCCAGAATGGGGAGGTCCATTAGTAACCTCTATTTCCTTTGATAAATTTTGAGTTCTTGAATAGTGTTTCCAGAACAGTGAGGTTAATTGGTAACCTCTATTTTCATTGCCAAATTTCGAGTTCATGAACAGTGTTTCTAGGTTCCTACAGTTTCATGCCTTTGACACTTCCATTGACGTAAAATTCATTTAAAGCCCAATTTTATAAACTAAAAGGCTATTTCAATGGTAAAAATTCCTATATTAAATTATCCTAAGGCTCCGGATGTTTTTTACATGGGCGTACAACGTGGTTTAATGCGATCTGCATTTAATGTAAAATCCATCATATCTTAAACCACTACTCTATTAAATCTTCTTATTAAATGATATATATTCCTCTCTAGTTCTTTCTCCTTGTCCTAAGGTGTGAGACGCTCAAACATCCCCTTCCATTCATTAAAAGTTGTGCAATAAAACATCCTTAATAGGATTTATTCTGCTATATATTGATGCAACCAAGCAATATCGACCAGTCTTTGATATAATGTATGATCCATTTTCATTATTTCGGGTTCATCTCCTTCTTTATCATTTCCCTTAAAATGGTATTTTAAACTTGTTTTACTAATGGTATTTTTTGGGTGTTCGCCGATGTGGTGTTGTCTCTGCATCCTCGGGTGGATACAGTCATCATAGGGGAGGAGATCGTACCCTTTGTGTGGATCGTTCTCATATAAACATCAAGAACTATTTGATGTAAGTGATTATTTGTTTCTCTTTCATTTTTCATGCAACTATATAGTTATCATGTTTTATCCCACTGGATCATAATGGAATAGACAAAATAATATTTAAAATGGATAAATAAATTTATATCCATCGTATGATATTGCCTCTGGTTTTTCTAGATAGTGTGTTGTCTATTCTTTCTTTGTTTAGCTTTTCATTCTTGATGGATATTGGTAAAGAACGTAAAGCTTGAATTAATCAATAATTGTTTGGATGAATATAAAGAGGCATGTAAATGAACCTAGTTCCCCTTGTTGTTATTTGATGTTAATCAAATTAGTGTTGTAATAATGCTTAATTATTTATTATACCCTACTGATTAGGTTTCCCAAATTTGGACCTATGAAAAATAAATCAGTTAATCCAAGATAGATTAAAGAACCAGTTGTTAGATAAAAGATAATTCCTTGTAGGGTTCTGAGTTACCCTCTTTCTTGTTTAAGGGCCAAGAGACCAATTGATATTATGGTTGTTTTCCTGTTGTTTATCTTGTGATGTGATCCTGGAAAGCTGTTATGATGTGTGGGGGCATGGAGGTCGATTGGTTGTGGAAGTAGATGATGCCTAGAGTGGAGAAATGCATAGGATTATGCATGTGGGTGTCAGAGAGGACACCAGAGATAATAGAACGGGTTGGATGTGAATGTTTGGATACTTGATGTTTCTTTGATTGGTTATCTGATTTACATTACCCACTGCTCAAGGCAGCGGGTCTTGCTTTCCCATCTTCCGAAAGGGGTGAATACGTGAAGGGTATGCCACCTTCATTCCGTGTCTATCTTTTCAAGGGAGGATGGGTCTATGTTCATGATATAGACGACGAAGACTCGACGGGTAGTTATCTACTCAATGTGTTGAGACCCTTGTGTTTAGTAGCGTAGAATGATTTTTTTTCTAGAATTCATGGGAATATGGGAATGTAATGTAGTAAATAAATAATTGAATAAATGATGTTAACCCTTGGGGTTGGACCTAGCTGGGATGCAATGCTGAGGACAACAGACTTTGGGGGTGATGCTAATGAAATTTAATGTGGATTTGTTAATGGTTAATTAATGTTTAAGGAATAAATTAACGTCAAGTGGAACTGATAAAAAGGGAATGAAGTAATTCAATAAAGATATTTATATGGTTTTTTGCTTATAGGATACCTAGTCTTAGATGTGGAAGCTGGGAGTCCAAGAGACATTAGCTGAATTTGAGTCTAGGACTTGGTTATGCCCATAGTGTGGTTATGAGATATATTATTTTCTATAATTATTGTGTTTCTATACACTAATCCACACCATCAGTTAGGGAATTTAATCCCTGGTAATCCTGAGCCTTAGGGGGTGTGTTTTACCGAACATTCTGGTGGGAGGATTGATGGCTGATTGCCCCCTTTGGGCCCCACTCTCTTCTCTTGGTAGTTACTTGTGGTGGTAGGCACAATGGTTAGTTTTCCCTCTCTATGTTTGTAGATGGCTGTAACGTCTTATGGTTATTCGAACACATATGTATTCTGGAGGTAGTATCATATGGACTATTATAGGTGTAACGTGTATAGGATATTATGGCTTGAGGATCCTTACTCGGTGTATGGTTTGTAATGGCATGAGGTATAATACCTGACATATGATACATGTTATACGAGCTGTGTTGTCTCCTGGAAACTACCTGGTTCCATTCTTGTGTGGACGTGGAGGTTTTTTTCATGAGGTTCATGTTGTGGTGCTTCACGCATGTGTTTGAGGGATTTCTTTTTTGGTTAGAGATGTTTAGGATGTGCGGCGTTGGGGAAAAACAACAAACTAGTAGGGAAGTAGTAGCGACGTACCCTTTATGTTCTTTATTATATCAAATACTCTTGTATGCATTACTTGGTGAGAGTATCCATGGTGAAGTTGGAAACTTAGTATACCTGTTTAGGTGATGATTTAGTTTCACATGTTGTTCAATGTTCTTTAGCATGATATCATTAATTTTGAATGAGAGACTTTGAGGAGAATCTGACGGAGTATACTGTTATACACACCATATGTTTATATAAACTGTTTTTTAGGACAAATGTAGGAGGTTGTAGATCAAGATGGTTTCTACTAGCTTGGGGTTTCAAGAGCTGTTTGGGATTGTGGTTACTGGTGTTTTTACATTCTTTGGGTACTTCCAGTTGTAGTTTTTTTTTCATTACATTAAATATGTGAACTTGGGTTTTATTTTATATTTTAGCATGATTTGGAGTTGGTTAGTGTCTGACTTATCTCTCTTTTCCGCATGTGTTCTCTTAGAGGGTAATGCCTCCCATCTATGTGTTTACTATACCCTCGATGCTAGTTTCCAACCTGAGGCCTACTGTAGGCTGGAGTTAGGGGTCATTATCTCCATTCTCAAATTGCAATCCCAGGAGGTGTACTCTTTGGTGGGAGGGGGTTCTGACAATTCATCTTTAGAATTTATTTATCGTAACACATACAGAACCCCTTATTTTACCTTCATCTTTAAATCTAAATATTCATTAATATTATTTCAATCCCAAGAGATTTATTCAAATCATCAATCTCTTCTAGAAACTTGAATTTTTCATTATTAAAACTTTATTTATTTTTTCTAGAATAGCCTCCAATTTTTATATTCTATTTTTATTTCTAAAGACACAAAATCTATCTCAGAAAATATTTTAATTCTTCTTTCAGAGGAAATTCTAATTGAGTTTATTCTTCTTCATAACTTTTGATTCTAAAATCTTCAGTGGTAACTATTTCAATAAAATTAATCCCAACCATTACAATAGAATTTTTAGATTCACATTCACTGTCTTAATCATAATCCTCTTTAGATATAAAAATCCACCTTGTAGGTTTGGATACTTTTCTATCATTTCCTTTGAAATAAGTTTTATTTTTAACACCTTGTTTCTCACATGATATCTTATTCCTTCTATAATCTTCGTCATGATCTATTTATTTATATCATCAATTACTATTGGTCACAATGTTCCCAACAACTAAACATTCCTATAATTTCGAGGGAAGATTGCTTTTCTATTTACATTCACCTATCTTCACATTTTTATAAAACATGGATACAAATTCATTATGATTTTTACATTCCTTATTTTTAGATACAGATTCACCAATTTAATCTTCAACATGAATTTTGTTTGAATTTTTTATCTTGGAATCCATGAATAAAATTTCGACATGAAATGTTTTATTTCCTTCTATAGAATATTATCTTAACATTTCATAACCAATTCGTTTTCTGTGGAAATTATCTATATATACTATTTTTTTATCTCTATTTTCCAATGGGGTTACATTATCATCAATCTTGTAAGGATGAATTCTAAAAGTCTTTACAAAAAACATATAATATTATAACCATTCACCAAGACAACTAATAAGACTCAAAATTTCATTGCCCATGGTAAAATATTATCTAAAATATTTGTATTTACGCATATTGAGATTTTTATACTTCAGCCTCTAGATTTATAAATTTCCATTTTTTAATTTTTAATACCTTTTTAAATATTACTCATCATACTATAGATACCTTTGGAAGTGGTAACATCCTTCAATCGTAAAAAATCAGTTTCATAAAGTGATGAGTTTAAAGAATCATTACATAATTTTCAATATTATTCTAGTCAACTTATGTTAAATGAACTTTATCATCAATAGGTTCAAATTCATCTATAACATCTTCAACAACAACAAATCCAATAGATTTATGATAATAAACCATTCTATATTTCATGATATGATAGTTATTACCATTGAATATGGGAATCCATATACTATTGATACAATTGAGATTCTACATCATATCTTTCTTCTTCAAAACATTATCATAGAGTAAACAAAGAGATCCTTTTCTCTGATACCAATTAAGAATTCCAAACATGATTAATGTATCACTGAGAGGGGAAGGAGGTGAATCATTGATATTTATTCTTTTATATTCCCTTTCATTTGAAAAAACAACTTCTCCTTTGGTAAAAGAGTAGTTACATCACTAAAAACTAAACCGAAAAACATCCACATAAAGATAAAAATTAACATCTTTCACTAATAAATAATATTAGATACATGCTTGGTGTGGTATGAAAGATATATGATACCACACATTTCAGTTGAAAACAATCATTTTGTATAGAATACAATTGGCAGGATATTCCCTTACACTCATGTATCACTATGTTCAATAAATTATTTTCTGTACTTCAAGGAGAACAAAATGATGTGATGTAATTTATCTAAAAATCATGTTATGATGTTTCTTGATCAACATTCACTAATATGTTCTTCAAAAAAATTCTTCAATTTCAAACCTTGTATAATGAAAGAACTTATTATGGATATCATAATGATTCTAAATCTGATTTCCTAGTCTAACTATCAAGTCAGATTTTTCTATAAGAAAATATAATTCTATCAGAATATGGTTGAAACGATACTTAACTAAATATAAAGTAGTTTAGAAGTCAAAGTATGATTTCTGAATATTGTACAAAAACCCTTATTTTAATCTTATTTCTTCTCATTTATTTCTTATGTCTGGTAGATATCCAAAGGCAATCACGATCTGATAACTTCATCACCCAATATATTGTTATATTACCACTTTTTTCTATATAGTACTCATATAAAATACTACCTCCATCTATTGGTGATTCTAAAATGATTTTTGTAGGACTCTAAAAATGTTTCCAAATCAAATTATTTTCATAAACATGAATTTACCATAAATTATGGGAACTTCTTTGACATTTTCAATGCTTCTAAAATCTTCTCAAAATGTATCAAGTCATATTATAAAATTATATTTTTTCTATGCACCAATTGAAGAAACTTGGTACCTATTAAAAATTGATCAAAACATATATGATAATAAGTTGACTTCTCATTATGATCATCAGAACCAATGGATCATTCTTGTTTATTCAGTGCGATGGAGATAGAAAATTATTCATCATGTTTCTCTTTAGTAAATGAAACATATGAGAACCATTATTCAAACTTCTTAAACATATTTTATGATTACCTTGATAACACATTGACATGCTTCAAGCAATTTTCTATTTCTAATTTTCCAATACTAATGAACATGATTATGTTGTCAGTGCCAGCCCATGTCTCATGGACCAGTCTCATCTTCACTCCGATAATTGGTTTTATCATCAGTCTGATTGATATTTACCCAATTAAATATCATAATGAAAAATATACTTAATATCATGCCCAATGGAAAACATATCATAGTTATTATATTCACTTTAACCACATGTTAATGAAAGAAATAAATAATTTATCATGATGAATATGGTATAATAAATTGATTATTGTTCTCTGATTTTCTTCTTTATATTGGTCACAATTAAAATTTCATATTATCAACATTTTGGGGTCCTAATTTCCTCCAGTAACTTTTCCTATTGAATGATCCCAAAAAATTACCACACGTCAATTTTTTATATAATAAAACTATGTATCTACCATACAAAATATATCCATAATATGAATTAGAGTCAGAATCTATGATGATGGATTGGAGTAATAGTACATCTGATGGACCAATGTTGGGATCTTTTACATAGAAACATAATTTCATCTTTGATTATGATACTAATAAACTTACAATAGTCATCTTATTTAATTTGTGATTTATATCTTGTGGCTTACTGGTATCACTAATAACTAGAATCTTTATATGATCATGTTCCTGTCGTAACATTACAAAATTCATACATTCTATGTCTGATTATCTCACACCGGTGTACTAAGATCGAAAATATTTGGCAACACAATCTTTATTCTCCTCTAAAATTCCTCTTGTATCATGACATCTTCATGTCTTTTAATACGTTTAATATCAGCTTCACTATCATTTAAATGATAATATGAAATTTTATAACATCCCATTATTCTAAAAACATCTTTCATTATATCCCTACATATGATTGGAAACAGTCCCCCTATCATTCATAAGGACGCATCATCATATTTCTAAACACTTATGATTTATGATAACATCGTAATCAGAAAATCATTAGTACATTTAATATCGGATCCACAAAAAATCTAATTATTTTCCTTATAATGATTAGAACCTAATTCTGTACCCAATGTGATTCCAATGAGCCTTTTCTTTGAGAAATTATATCCCCAATTTGATGTACTTTATTTATAATTTTCATCCCAATCATGCGAATATGATTGCCAGTTGGATCACTATGAAATACAATTTTTAGGTTATTTCATTCACTGGAAAATGTAAATTATCTTAAAAACAAAATTTTTTAGAATCCAAAAAACATTTCCATCCATCTTGGTCCCACAAAAGGAAAACATAGTATCATTCTCGTCATCGAGATAAATGTATGCAGCACGAGACACAATTCCCATAAAACAATGTAAGGGAGCATGGAACTCTCTCCTCAATAATTCTCATAATAATTTTCAATGGCCAATATCCAAGGCTTTATCATAATAATAATTAGGGGTTACCTATTAAGAATTAAAATCCATTAATAGAATTTATCCAAGGGTTCATAATTTAAATAATTCATTTATATAGATATAAAACATGTGTAATATTCATGTCACCCACTTCAATTTAATTAAATCAAGTAATTTAACTAATAAAAAATGGAAATTCTAATTTAAAGATCAGGCTTGATCACTTAGATGGTGGTTGGGTCAGATATGAATTTAACACTATGAGATGAATTCATTGATCATACTGAATTTTGTGGTAACTGTGTGGTAAGAAACCTATAAGGAAATATTATGTGAATACAAGAGTCTCTAAAAAGGTTCAATTAATTTAAGAATGAAATTCACATTATAATTAAATTCATGGAATTTTCCATTGTGAAAAATAATAGAAAAGATAAATAAACACATAAAAATTTCAGAAAATTTACAAGACCACCTATTTTAGGCAAGAGGATATCTCCACATCTTGTGTCGTCCAGTGAATTGAGCTAGAATTGGTGAAATATGAAGAAAATACCAATCCCTTGGAAATAGGTCCAATGATCTTTAAAAAAAATATTACAATATATGGGATGATAAACTAGAAATGGAAGAAAAATTTATTACCTATCTTACCATTGTCGGCCCAATACTACTAATGGTGGTCTTATCAGAGTTCAAATAATGATATATCATCAAATACAAGCCAAGGTGAAGGGGGGGCACTCATAGAATGTAAAAAAGGGATCTTTTCATATGAGAATATGAAAAATGAGAAAAAGGTAAAAAAATTAGGGTATAAACATTCATCTCCCTTTAAATTAAGGGGTTTCATTATTTAGAAACAAGGTTTCCCAAACCATGCATCAACACAATGCCCATCACGGCCCATGGAACCCCCTCACATTATATAGGTGGATAGTTTTCCAAACTATTTGAAATCCATGTGTATTTCCTATATTAATAATTATTTAGCTTTTTAATGAGCATGAATCAAATATTGAATGGTTAAGGAAAATTGTACGTCCACATATTATTCATTGAGTTTACCACACTATTGATATGCATGGTCAGCGCTAACCATGAGAAAAATATATGGCTCAGTCAACCTCAAATATTTGGAGGTATATTCTATGAACACGACCTAGATTCTATTGAGGCATTCCTTAGCCCTTGCATAATTTTTACCAAGATAAAAATTTATTTTCCCCCAAAAAAATCCTGACCTTCATGAATATCTTTGTCCTTACGTCATTCGTATAATATAATTTACAACATACAATCAAATACTTTCTAGTACTGACTATAAAATAATTTCGATGGACATATAATGTTATTGAATAGATCCCAACATCTCTAAATTAGTGAAATTTGGGTACATTAGTATTGACTGATGTACCTTATTTCATATTGATAGATCCATTGGAAGATTCATCCCCTCATGCTTTTCTTGTTTTTAATTATTCTCTTTTATGTTTTCTATAACCATATATGAATCGGTATTCTCATGTTTTTTTCAAATAATAGGTTTCATGGTCACAAGAATTATAGTATAATATTATATTGAACCATTTATCTGATTATCAAAAGTATCTATATTCATTTTTTAATAAATTATTCATAGGTTTCTTAAGAAAGGGGTTTTACCGCACCTAATTATCATATCCTTACATAATAAAAATTTTTATGACTTATTACATGTCTATAGAATTGTTACCCTTATGTTTTATTAATTTAATAAAACAATATTCGATAAAATACACTAAGATGAAGATGCATTACATTTACAAAGAATGATTTTATCATAAAATTATTTTATTTGAATTCTATTTGAAATAGAATATCATTAAATTGTATCCCACTAAAATGATTAACCATTTTTAAATTTCATCATATCTATTAATAGGAAAATATCTATGTTTCATTTATTAATGACTCTCCTTTTTATTTCTCTCTTTAATTTTTTATTTTGGTAGTCCACTATTCCAATGATATCATATAAGGTTCATATGTATTTGATTAGAAAACTCATCAGCCTAATAAAAATTTTGTAGTCACACATAATTATTTCTCTATTAACATAATCATATTTTTTCACCCATCTATGTGTTACTTAAAAAAAATACAAAAAATGAGCACTCAATTTCATTAGATTCATTCATCAATATATTCCCTTCACAAAATATTCTTCTAGCACACAACTTTGGACTGACCTACCTGGTTTTCTATAGGATTATATTAAAGTGTTTTCCATAGAAGTTATATAAACTATGGTTTTGGTGTGATAAATATTTTTTTCAAATGAATTTGGATTATAGGAATGGGTGCTTTAGAAGTACCCATACAGAAATATATGGTTGTAGTTCCAACAAAACCTCGATATTCAACATGGTTTGTAGCAACACTATTGACTACGTGATTTTATGTGAAGGATACATTTCTCTAGATGAATTCACATTATTTTCATGTGTGAATACTATTGTTGAATCAATAATATATAGTATGTGTATAAAATGTACTATGTGTTCCTAAATCTATCATTTGTTGTGGGAAAAGTGGTAGTGAATATAAATATTTATCTCATTTATGGATGGATTTGTTGAGGTGATGGATATGAGATGGTCACCTTTATTGAGTAAATGGATTTCCATGAATATAAAAAGGTGGTGAAACTTGATGGTGTAATTGGATGTTGTGGATAACTATTGTAAATATAGATTGCATTTTACATTCTCAAAATGAATGAGTTGTGATAGTTCCTACTAAGGAGGAATTCCCTTGTGAGAAAACTTGTGGAAGAAATTTTCAGCCAAAGGAATTGCATGACAATTTTATCTAATCTGTGATAGGTTTTTAGGAAGTGGTCCTCTTTAACAAGGGATTTGAATGCTTTTGGAAGGAGGTGTCTGTTGTAACCCATTTTTATCTTATTTTTGTTTCCTTAAATGAATATTTTCATTTTCCCCACTGTATATTAGTCATTTGTGGCATGTTTATAAATTATTGTGCATTGTATCTTTTGGAAGACATTATATGATGAAATCTAGAAAACTAGTACCAAATGATTACTGATAAATCTGGTGGTCGGAGTGTATTTCATTTCCTTCCTTATAAAATGAGTATGTGGTTCTGGAAGTACATTGGAAATTTCATGTTCATTTTTTTCCACATCTGGAAATGAATAATATTTTTAGTTTCTAGTATAGTATTTAAAAATTATTATATCTCATAACAACAATAGGATCATAGGTATAAAAATATTTTGGGGGACAATTTTGAGTTTTAGATGCTATGATTTCTAGAAATATTACAGGGTTCCGGATGTAAATTTTACATAGTTTTGTAATAACCACAATTAGTTGTCTTGAAATAAATTTTAGGCTATAAAAGGATTTAGGAATTGGTAATATGTTCAGTTCTTGGATCAGTGGAATGATTCAACACATGGATATATAAGATATTTCAAAAACCCAATATTTCTTCCATTACACTATTAATATTTATTTTTCTTTCCTTGTTTTAGGAGGAAGATGTTGCAATAGGGTATGGTTTGGGATGATAATTCAATTGTGGATGGCATTGTACTATTGAGATGTCCAGATTTTCTAGGAATATAAAATTTTTTTGTTTTATTAAATGGATTTATCTACTAGTTAGACTATTTTTAGAATTAGTATTCTTAAAATAAATCATGAATATTTTTCCATGAGGTTTGGGTAGGAGATGACACATATAATAGATGAAATACCTGTTGGATTATAGTAGGTTCGTAGTAGTTTTTGGGATAAATACTCTTAATAAGGGAAATATTATTTATTTAATACCTAAAAATAAACAAAATTAATTAATTCATGTGATCTACTCACATTTTCTAGTTTTCCACCCTCTTTTAACTATAAAAAATATATCTTCTAGCATCTTTTATTAATCATTCTCCATGCTTGATCCAAGTGGCTTGATTTGGTCATGGGAAATCCTCCACTACTAGGTAGATCTCCCATACATATAGTTGATATAACACTCTTTTGTTGAATATTTTATTGATAAAAAATGATATAATTTCCTCACATTGTACAAAATATGTTCATTTATGAAATATTTTGGATTAGCTCATTTATTTGAAATTTTGATTAAAAAACCAGTTTTACCATTTTAAAATGAACTGTAGTGTATCACACATAAATATTTTAATAGGAATTTTTGGAACTTAATTTTTTGTAACAGATTTCCCCAGTTAATTTTCTACAACTTTTATTCAGGACACTCGAGCTAAAGAGCACAATTGGTTGGTGAAAATGGGCCATGAAATCAATGTTGGGATTGAATTTCCAGAATGCACATCGGTTTTTTATTTGGGCCCTAACGTCTTTATCCATGATTTTATTAGTCCCAACAATTGAGAGCCTCTCGGGGATTCATTTTCACAAAATCGTTTTTTCTTTACGGAGAGCTAGTTCATGCATTTTGGAAGTCAAATGGGCGGTGCAATTTGTATTTAAATATTTGGCTGAGATTCCCTACTCACACTTGAATCCTCTTTAAACCTAGCATCATCTTCCCTCTATAAATTAGTTTTTTCTCATTTTGAGGGGTTGAGACGTTAATTAATACATTGGAGCTAGAGGAGAATTGGTTTTACCCAAATTCTCCAACCATTTTAAGATGGGTATCTCTTGAAGCAAGGATCCCCTAATCGAAGCCTCCTTCTTTTATTCATGTTGTAATATTTTCATTTGTGTATTAAACTTCATTGTTATTATTTTATTTCTTCTCTTTTATTATGTTTTATTCAAATTTATTCTTCTATTAACATTCCTCTTTGGTCAGAAATTCTTGAGTAGAAGAGTGATTGGGTTATACCCATTATAAACAGTTTCAAACGGAATTCACTTCTATGATGATTAAGCCACCCATGGAAGAGTAGTCTTTTTAGTAATTGATCTATCTATTACCTTCTAAATTCATTTATTTTTATTAAATGAGATAATATAATTCACCTAACATGATCTATTAATTGATTTTTCAATTTAAATTAAACTAAGAAAGAAATTGAACATTAAACACAAATCACGAGAGGTCGAGAATTGTGTGAATTGTGAGAGCGTGAACTTAAATGGTAATTCAAAACCACACTGAATCAATTTTTAGTGTTCAAATATAGTCCCTCAACTCAATTAATTATAATTTCCTGACATTATATGTGCTTTAATTGACCACTAACCATAATCTAACCTTAGAACATCAATCAAAGAAGGGTGTTGTGATTTCATGTTCCGAAGTTAGCCTAGGGTTAAATTCACTTCATCTTTATGGTAATGTAAATTCTCATAGGGTTAGGGGTTTAACAAATTAAGGGATCCTAAATAAGTGGATATTAATTTAAATGATAATGATTAATAAATGATTTAAGAGGTAGAGTTAGATCGATTACACTTTATAAAAAAAATTCTAAAAAAACATCTTCTCGTTGTGCATTGTTAATCAACATACATTTCCAAACTAAAAACAAAAAAAATATACAATATTCTTCCAGAAATTTTTTTCTAGTTTTATAAATAATAGAAAAAACCCTCATCATTTCAAGTAGTTTTCTTAATTACTTTTATTTTATTTTCAAAATACATTTAATAAGTTAATAAATTTACTTCCTCCTTTGAGTGATGACCTTGGTCAGCCACTCTATTGCACCTATGTAACCCAAAAACCACTAATCATTTCAGGGCTCCCACGATAGCGCTCATTCAAATTGCCATCATTTCTAGGTAGGAATGTAATTTATTCAACAAATTATAGGTATTTACTTTATTTTTCATTTAATTATTTCCTTCTCCTCTTTCTTACTTATTTCCACTTTCTTAGGTTTTCTCTCTCTTACTCTCTTGTTTTATTTTTATCGAACCAACTAAAACTTCTTTTATTTTTATTATGGTCCACATTTATTTATTTCATTTTCATTTTTCATTAATTTATGACACAAACAAATCTCAATGATTTCTTAGATCTTGACCCTGAGATTTAACATAGCCTTAGAGAACGAATCAGATATTTTCAGTCTACGGGGAGTTTCAATATTCAACCAGTTGGAGAATTCCTCCACTTTTAGAACATTGGAATTGGAATAAATTCAAATTCAACAAAAAAAGAAGAACCAATGGCTGGAGATAATGGAAATGAACTTAATATAACCATTCAAGAATTTTCTGCACCGGATATTAACTATCAACTAAGTTTATTTGAATACCCATATCTTGAATCAGACATTGAATTGAAATCTGGATCAATTCATCTTCCTCCAAAATTACATCGCCCTTTACGTGAGGATCCTGAAAAAACCTTAAAGAATTTAATGTGGTTTGATCAACCATAAAACCATTAAATGTATCTGAAGACCAAGTCAAGTTAAGAGAATTCTCATTCTCACTTGATGGAGCTGCGAAAGATTGGATGTCTTATTTACCACCTGATTATGTAACTTGTTGGAACGATTTAAAATGTCTTTTCATGGAAAGATTTTTTCTAGCATCATGGACCAAATCCATTAGTATAGAGATCTCTGGGATCAAGTAATCACAAGGAGAGTCAACTAATGAGTAAAGCGAGCGATTCAAGAAGTTGTGTGCAAGTTTCTCATATCACTAAATTAGTGAGAAACTACTCATCCAGTACTTCTATGGAAGACTCACACTTATGAAGAGATGCATGGTGGATGTTGCAGCTTGAGGAGTGTTGGTGGAAAAGATAGCAGCAGAAGCATGTGCGTTGATCGACAAAATGGACCAAAACTCCCAACAATTTGGTGATCGAGGTACACCACAAGTCAGGGGAGTACTCAAGGTAAGCAAATATTCTCCTGAAAGTCATTTGATTTATACAATGTTGGAAGAATTGAAAACTATGGTGAGACAAATGAACTTTTCTCAAAAGATGTCCCAACCACCTCCTTTAAGGCCTTGTGGAATTTTCACTGAGACAAGCCACAAAACTGAATGTTTCCCCCAAATACAAGAAATATAATATTGTGTAACAGTGTTTTATAGGCGACCTTATCAGTAGAAACAACCATATCCCCATAATAGTCTTTATTACTTTTCAAAAAAATTCAACCAAGGGTGGAAGGATCAATCAGACATAAGGTATGGCTCTTGACAACAACAAATCCCACCCTTTCAACAAAACGTCCACCAGCCTCTGCCTTACTAGCTGGGATTCCAACAAACCCGAAGAATATTTGAATCCCAAACATAAAAAAACCCACAACAAGAGAATCCCCCACCAAAGGTAGATTCTAATACTGATGATATTTTGAAACAAATTGTTCTTAATCAATAGAATGAGCTGAAGAGTAAAAGTTTGGAGCTAAGGTAGTTGAATACTCAAATGATCCAGATTTCCACCACCCTGCATGAACTTGTAAGTATGAATTCTAGAAATCTACCTTCCCAACCCACTCCAAATCCAAATGGATACGTCAGTTCCATCACATTGAGAAGTGAGAAGAAAACAAATGAGGTTTCTTCACCCACCATTCCATTAGGATTCACCTCAACTCCGAAAAATCCCAATTCCACATCAACTGATGAGAAATTCGTGGAGAAAGTTAAAGGTAAGAAAAAGATTAATGATGTTCCTCCTAAAACCCTTGCTTTTCCAAACATGTTTGTTCAAACCAAGATTATGGCGGAAGAAGCAATGAAAAATGAGGTTTTGGACACATTCAAGCTTGTGGAGATCAACATTCCTCTACTTGAATCCATTAAACAAATTCCAAGGTATGAACAATTATTAAAAGAACATTTTACCAATCGAATAGGCATTAGGGAAAATGAAAGGATAAATATTGGAAGGAATGTGTTAGAACTCATTACACCAACTCTAGCAATGACAAAAAAGTGAAAGGATCCGGGGACGTTCACAATCCCATGAAACCTAGGTGAGTTGCAGTTTTATGATGCACTTTGTGATTTGGGAGCTTCCATAAATGTGATGGCTCACTCTGTATTCTCTTTTTTATAGGTTGGTGTTCTAAATCTGAGGTGAGTGGTGGTGCAGTTGGAAAATAGAGCTACAACATATCCAACGAGAGTTTTTGAGGATGTACTTGTCTGTGTAATAGACATGATCTTTACAGTATATTTATACATTCTTAACCTGGAGGATGATCAGGTAAGTTCTCATGCCCCCATTATCTTAAGTAGACCCTTCTTCAAAACTACAAATACAATAATAAATGTTAACGTGGGTATAATTTCAATGGAATTTGGGGATGAAATTGTGATATTTATTTTTATGGATTCCATGAAGTACCCCTTAGAGGATCATTCTGCATTTTTTATATCCCATTTTGAACCCCCAAATAAAAACCCCATGGAAGTTGATTGTTCTATACTTAGGAACATTATGATTATCAGTTCTAGTTTGATGTCTAATATTACTTCCACACATATTTCTAATGGACAATACTCTCTTATAATTTATTTTGAAATGGAGTCATATTATGATTTTGATCATGTGAACACTAATTATGACATGGATGCTGAGTATTCTGATGGTTTTGATGATTTATTTTTTGATTTTGATGATGTATATTCTGATACAGATGATCTTTGTGCACATATTTCAGTTACTTCTGTGTCTCCATATATACACCACCCCCCTAAATTGGAACTCAATCCATTGGCACAAAATCTCAAATACTCATACTTCTTAAGTGGTGAGAAATTACCTGTTATCATTGCTAACAATCTCCCTTTTGAACAAGAAGAATTTATTTTTATAATTTATGGGAGAACATCAGGGCAATCGGGAGGACCTTGTCTGACATATTAGGTATTAGCCCCTCAATTTTCATTCATAGGATTCTTTTGGAGGGTGGGGTTAAACCAGTGAGGCAACCAAAAAGGAGACTCAATACAACCCTTTTAGAGGTTATTAAAAAAGAGGTTGGAAAATTGCTCTAGGAATTTATAATATATCCCATTTCATATTCTCAGTGGGAAAGTCCTATTCAGGTTGTTCCTAAGAAAAGTGGTGTTACTATTTTTAGAATTGAGAAATATGATTTAGTTCCAATGATGGTGGAAAATAGTTGGCATGTGTGTATTGATTATAGGAAACTAAATCAATCTACTCGCAAGGACCATTTCCCCCTCCCATTTATTGATTAGATTCTTGAGAGACTTTCTAGGGAAAAAAATTATTGTTTCTTGTATGGATGTTATGAATATTTTCAAGTTCGTATTCCTCTGGAGGATTATTATAAGACAAAATTCACTTGTCCTTTCAATATGCTTTCCTACCAAATGATGCCATTTGGAATTTTCAATGCCCCAGGTACCTTCGAGAGATGCATGGTGAGTATTTTTTCCGATTTTATTGAGATCTGCATGAAGGTATTCATAGATGATTTTATAGTGTATGGGTCTTCATTTGATGAATGTATAAGTATTTTGGGAATGGTGATGAATCATTGTATTGAGAGGAATCTAGTCCTGAACATTGAAATGTTTCATTTCAATGTTGAGCATGGAATTTTCATAGAGCATGTGGTGTCAAAACATGGGATAGACATTTATAGATACAAGATAGACATTATTTCTTCCTTAATGTATCCTTAATTTCTGCATGATGTTAGATCTTTCCTAGGTCATGTAGGATTTTATCAGCGCTTCATCAAGGATTATAGTAAGATTTCTCTTCCTATGTTCGATTAATTCAAAAGGATTCTAATTTTTTGTGTGATGATTCTTGTAATAATTCATTTGATGGGATAAAACAATGTTTTAGCACTCCATTTATCATACATCCCCCATGGTGGGTGTTTCCTTTTGAACATATGTGTGATACATCCATCTTCGTGATTGGAGTTGTCTTATCTTAGTGGGAGGAGGGACGTTCACATGTGATCACCTATGCTTCGAGGACATTAGATTCAGCCCAATTAAATTACACCACCACAGAAAAGGAGTTTCTATCTATCATATTTCCTTTAGATAAATTTTTTTCATATTTATTGGGCTCTAAATTTGTTGTTTTTTCTGACCATCCATCTCTGAAGTACCTCTTGAAGAAGACAGATGCAAAGCCCAGGCTGATTCGAGGGATTCTCCTTCTTCAGGAATTTTATATTGATATAAAGGACAAAAAGGGGCCAGAAACCTTGGTGGCGGACCATATGAGTAGGCTTCCTAACACACTAGAGGATGGCACCTTGGACCAGGTACAACTTCGGGACACTTTCCCTGATTAGCATCTTTATTCCATATCAGGTACGCATCCTTAGTATGAAGATTTAGTAAACTACCTTATTTCCTCTAAAATTCCTTCAAATTTATTGAAACATCATGTCCAAAAATTAAAAATTGGTTCTCGTTAATTTGTTTGGGATGATCCATACCTTTGTCCCATGTGTTGTTATCAAGTTATTAGGAGGTGTGTTCTTGATCATGAGTTGAAGTCTGTTTTACATTTTTGTCATACACATTCTTCTGGTGGACACATTAGACACCAACGGACAGCTAGGAATGTTTTTAGACTCTTTATTATATTAGATTAGCTTATTCCGTGTTTCCCATGTGTTTTTTAAGTCATGCCCTTGTTTCCAACACACTGGGAACATTTCTAGGAGATATGACATGCCCCAACAACCCATACTATTATGTTAGATTTTTTATGTATGGGGCATTGATTTTATGGGTTATTTTCAAAGTTCATTTTTATTTTCATATATTTTGGTTGATGTTTATTATGTGAGTAAATGGGTGGAGGCTATTTCTACTAGGACTGATAATTCCCATGTTGTTGTGGACTTTGTCAAAGCACAGATTTTTTGTAGGTTTTCAGTACCGAAGGCCATCATCGGTTACAAAGGGACACACTTCTGAAATCAGAATTTTTCTTCACTTCTTCTAAAGTATGGGGTGACACACAAAACATCAACACCATACCACCTTCAAACAAATGGTCAGGCTGAGGTTTCAAATAGTGAATTGAAACAAATTTTGGAGAAAATTGTGCAGCCAAATAGGAAATATTGGAGCAAGCACTTGGTTGATGCATTATAGCCTTATAGGACAACATACATGACACCCAATGGTATGTCCCCGTTTCATATTTCTTTTCGGAAAGCATGTAATCTCCCCTTGGAGGTTGAGCATTGGGCTTATTGGGAAATAAAAAAATGAAACATGGATTTTCCCCAATCTAGAATCCAAAGGAAGCTGCAAATTCAAGAGCTTGTGAAGATTAGATTGTCTTCATATGAGAACTCAAGGATCTACAAGGAAAAATCAAAATAATTTCATGATATAATGATACAACAAAAGGAGTTTCTTGTTGGAGAGAAATTCCTTCACTAAAGTTCACGACTGAAGCTAATGCCTGGTAAGTTGCATTCTAGGTGGATAGGTCCTTATGTTGTGACTAATTTTTTCCCTTATGGTGCAGTGGAGATCACACAAGAGGAAACATGAAGGATCTTTACAGTCAATGGGAAACTTTTTAAGAGATACATTGATGGACGCCCTACTAATGTTGTGGATTTTATCACACTGCATGTCCCGATCATCAATTGAGCACATCTGGCTATTATGTGTGGGGGGAGGTAACCTTTTAGTTTAGTAATTTTCATTGTTTTCCTGTTTAAAAAAACAAAACAAAAAAATTGTGTGTTTTTCAAATTTTGTGTGTTTATTTTTCAATTTTATGTGTTTTTTTGAAACTTTTGAGTTGTAATGATTCTCATCACCATTATGAAATCCATATCAATAAGTGAATCAATTTATCTCTTCAAAATAAACTTAAATGAATTCTAAAATGACATTTTTTCAAGTTCAAATATTAAGTAATTTTATGAACAGTACACTAAATTTTGAATCCCATGCCACATATCATTGTCTTTATATTTGAATAACTTTCTTGTGAGGATTATAAACAATTATTTTTATATTCTTTATTTTCACCTCACTTCTTGAGAGAGCCAAACCATGTTTATTTTAACTGGAATTTGATTTATTTCTATCAAAACATGAGGGTTTGAGGTAATTATGATTAAATGATTGAGGCATTTGTTTGGTATTAAAGCCCCTATTTCAAATAATTATTTTTTATAATGGCCTACCTTGAACATTTAATCCTTTTATCCCTTATAATACATGAACAACCAATTAGGTTAGCCACACTACAAGCCAAATTTCCCTATCCAACCAACTCTTGAAGTGATATTACATAACCTAGTTGAACTTAAGTGTGGGGGAAGTTGTCTTGTGTTGTGATACCACATTCTATGATACTTTGGGTGGAAAATTAAAATTTTAAGATATGTGTTTGCTACTGAATAAAATAATTATATTGAAATTTGTGCCTTTTTTAGGAGCTTTCATGATAAGTGAACTTGTTCGTTTTATGGAGATTCTAATAGAGTTAGAAAGTTATGCCTATCTAGAGCATTCAAGATAATCATGTTTGAAAAGATTGAAATTTTTTTTGCGGAATCATAAATGTTGTAAACATTCCATGACTTTTCATAAGGATGGAGCAGGATTGATACTATGGGGATTTTGGAGGAGACCACATTTAAGTGAAAATTAGATTAATGCAATTTTTCTTCAAAAAGATTCAAGCCCTCCTCATTTAACCTTAGAGTTTTTCAGATCTGAATCCTACCAACCGAAAGCCATAGAACAACCCTGAAAATTCCTCATGGTAAACATATTTCTTTGACTCACATTAGGTGGTGATGTAGAAATTTATCAAGCCTATGCTGACCCTTGTATGAGTTTGGATGAGAAAGAAATTGAAAAACAAAATTCATTTGTGTGATAAGATAAAATTCAAGTGAGGTAAGTGTTTTGTGTATGGGATGATAAATGAAGTGGAAATATATTGAATCATATTAATGGAGAAATTAAAATAATGTTTTTTATGAGGCATTATATCTTTTGTTTCTTGGTGTGGAATTGTTGGATCTCAAGGATATGTATTTAAAAATTGTTTTGATTTAATATTGATCTTTACTTGATATGAGGTTTTTCCCAGATGTGAAAAATGATAAGTGTGAGGGAGTTAATAAAACACTATTTTTGAATATTTTATTGATTATCAATTAAAAAATTTCTCACATTGTGCTAAATATGTTCATTTATGAAATATTTTTGATTAGATCATTCATTTAAAAATTTGATTAAAATTCTAGTTTTACCCTTTTAAAATCACCAGTAGTATTTCACACATTAATATATTAATATTTGAACATAAATTTATTGTAACAAGGTTCCTCACATAATTTCATACAACTTTTATTTAGGACACTAGAGCTAAAGAGCACAGTTGGTTGGTCCAAATGGGCCATGAAGTCAAAGTTGGGCTGGACTCGCCAGAATTGACATGGGTTGTGTATTTGGGCCATCACATCTTCATCAGTGCTTGTATTGGGCCCAAATTTTGTGAGGCGCTCGAGGATCCATTTTCCAAAAAATCGTAATTTTTGAAGGACAGCTGATTCACGCGTTTTAGACGTAAAATGGGCAGTGCCATGTGTATTAAAATATTTGGCATAGATTCAAAATTCACACTTGAAACCTCTTTAAACCTAGTCTCCCCACCACTCTATAAATTAGTTTTTTTTATAATTTGGAGGGTTTGGGACGTGAATTAAGTGATTGGAGGTGGAGGAGAATTGGTTTCACCAAAATTCTTCAAACATTGTAAGAAGGTTAACTCTTGAAGCAAGGATCCTCTCATCGAAGCCTCCTTCTCTTCTTCATGTTGTAATATTTTCATTTGTGTATTAAACTTAGTTGTTCATTTTTTCTTTATTCTATTTTCAATTTTGTTATTCAAATTTCCTCTTCTCTTAATCTTCCTCTTTGGGATAATTTTTTTGAGTAGAAGCGTGATTGGGTTATTCCCATTATAAACCGTTGCAAATTCAATTCACTTCTACGATGATTACGCCACCCATGGAAGAGTAGCCTTTTTGTAATTGATCTATCTCTTACGTTCTTCATTTATTAATTTTAAATAAATGAGATACCGTAATTTAGTTAATATGATATATAAATTTATTTTTCAATTTAAGGGAAACTAAGCATTAAATTGAACAATAAACACAAATACCGTGAGGTCGAGAATTGTGTGATTTGTGAGAGTGTGAACATAATTCGTAATTCAAAACCACACGGGATCAATTTTTATTGTTAAAATATAAAATCTAAACTCAATTATTTGTAATTTCCAGAGAGGATATGTTCCTTAATTTACCATTTACCATAATCTCACCTTAGAACATCAATCAAAGCAAGGTGCTCTGATTGCATGTTTCAAAGTAAGCCTAGGGTTAAATTTACATCATCTTTGCAGTAAAGTTAATTCTCATAGGGTTCAGGATTTAAAAAATTAAGCGATCATAATAAAGTAGATATTAATTTAAATGGTAAAGATTAATATATGAATGAATAGGTATAGTTAGATTGATTACACTTTCTAAAAATAGTTTTCTAAAAAACAACTTCTCGTTGTCCTTTGTTAATCAATATAAATTTCATAATTAAAAACAAAAAATATGAAATCTTCTTCCAGAAAACTTCTTCTAGTTTTATAAATGATAAAAAAAACACATACTTTCATGTACTTTTCTTAATTCCTTTAATTTATTTTTAAAATACCTTTAATAAGTTGATAAATTTACTTCCTCCTTCGAAAGATGACCGTTGTCAGCCACTCTGATGCACCTAGGTAACCCAAAAACCACCAATCATTTGAGGGCTCCCACGACAACACTCATTCACTAATCATTATTATTTAAATATTATTCTCATGAAAATTAGTGTATATTATCTTCCAGAAAAGGTACTTATATATAAATCTTCTAAATCCCCTGGATTTCATTAAGGAAATATATTATATAATATTTTCTTGGGTAAATATAATGTAAATCCCCAGACATACTTTCATTATTTAAATTCGACTAATTTTTGTAGTATGGGAAAACATATAAATTATATTTTTTCGGGATTTTGTATATTATGGTTTTATACACTTACCCCTAAAACATTAAGGGAAACACTATATTTTTTGGGGTTTTATAACCCTCTTCCCACTCATACTCCTCAAGGGATTTTTCATCATCTATATAGGTATGATAACATTTAAATTTTAATGATATTTTTTGATAAATAATGAATTATTCATTTATATTTTACATATATTATATATTTTTTGAATTTATTTATATTTATGCATTTTAAAAGTATTCATTTAGTATTTATCATGAATTTTAATATATGTTTGACCTATTTTCATTGGGAATAAACTAAATTTCTTGATTATTTCTATAAATTCATGTTAGGTATATATCCCACTTCATGGTTTTTGAGAGTTTTTTTTCCATGATGTGTTTGTTAATAAATCATGCTAAAAATCTTGGGATGAATGTATCTAGAGGTACATAGAATTTTCTAGTGGATGGTGAAATCGTTTTCTATTGTTTTTTATATATTTGAGGATAATTATTTGGGGGTATGAAGTGGTTGTTGGAAAAGGATGATTTTCCATGACATTAAGTAGTCATATTGCAAGGTTGGTTATATTGACCATGAGGTTGAGTAAGTATCATGTAAATTTAGGACGTCCAAAAATAAAAATGGACATTCATAAAATGAAGATCATGGGGTCAATTATGTGGACCATGAGGTTGGTTACACGGATATAAGGAAGAATTTGAATTAATGGTTTAGAGGAAAAAGGGATATCAAACCTTCAAGGTGAAAAACATTTCTTGATTATGTTATAGTAATATGATCATGATTAAGAGTATTAATGATTAAAATACTCATTCAATGGTTTTTTAGGAACCTAATGTAAGAGAGTATGAAGATAGTGATGTCGGTCCATGCACTATGTGGTGATGTTTTTTGTTTGAGTTATAACAATAAGGAGGATGAATTTTCAAAGAGTTGAATGTTATTTAAAAGTTTAGTGGGTTTTTTAGAATTATTTTATTATATAAATGTTCCTTAATTGATTCATTTAATAGATTAAATCAATTGGAAATGTTATCAATGAAGGAATTTTGGTAATTGTAAAAGTGTGTCTTTGAAGTACAAGACATGGAAGGTAGTTAATAATTGCGAGTCTCTGAAGTGAAATATAGTTTTTGAAGGTGATATTTGTAAGTATGGAGTTAATTTAATTATTTATTATGGATAATATGAAATGATAATTCTAACTGATGTGAAAGAGGATTTCATGAGGTAGAATGAGATGTCATAACGGTGGAGTTTGTGATGTAGTATTATTATAGAGAAGGTTACATAGGGTAGAACATGACGTAAAGTTCATGGTGAACATTATTCCATGAGTCAGATTTCCCATAATTGTAAGATATCTCATGGAGGACTAGGAGGGTTCAGTGTGAATATTATATTAGATACTAGAGTTTTCAGTATAGAGTATTCCTTGAATTCAATTAAATGGGTGAGTGGTTTTCACCTCTTTAGTGAAAATGGAGTTTCACAACACTCTCAGAAATATGTGAATGAAACTTGAATAGATTAAGAACATTGAATGTATAATCTATAGGAGTATTGAACACACTTCAATTGAGGGGGAAATGATCTCATAAGTGTGGATTTTTATTAACTTGGAGATATAATGATTTTCTCTATATATTGCAATGACAGGGAGGGTTCGACTAAGTGAACATGGAAAACAACTATATATAAAGAACAAGTGAATAATAGTGTATCATGGAACATTTAAAAATTTCAATGAGTGCTTTTTAGACATATCCCAATGATGGTGAACCATGTAAATTTCTTGTTCCTTCTGCGAAAGATTTACATTTATTTTATTTGATAAATATTTTCATATGTGGATTGAATAATCATCAATATTTTTTATAAGATATGTTCTTCCCCAATTTGTTTGTCATTATGAGGATAAAATATGACTTCACCAACTAAAATTTATTTCAATACCACTTGGGTTATGAGAGTTTCTAATAATGTGGGAAACAAAAAAATAGGTTATACTCTATTTGCCTATCCCGTAAAGAATCTCACACTAATTTTCCTTGTAATTACAATAATCGGTATATGAGATACATTTATTGTAACGACCCAAAGTTTTTCAATGTAAATTCTATTCTTATAATAAAGTCATAAAAACACATTAAAACACAACAATATAAACTACTAAGTGCTATGTGACCTCTTAACATAAGTTTTTCACTTCTAGGTTTGGAATTTTGAAAATCTGACAAACACGGTTGTGTTCAAGATGATTTTTGGTGTCTAATAAAATAAAAATAATTTTTGGTGAATATTAATGTACACTTTTGAATAGAAACACAACATTATGAATATTAATATGAACCATTTTAATAGTAAATCATCCATCATAAGAGTAACCTTACCCATGAATAACTAAATAAAATTTATACATCTTGGAAAGTGACAATTTGACCATAGTAATTGTTTTGGTATTTTGTAAGTCATAAATAATTAATTTTAATTATTTACATAATTTAAAAGAAAATTTTTTTTTAAATTTTTTTTCATTAATTATCAAATCAATTGCTTATTATTTTTATATAATTTTATTCGACCCTATATAATTTTTGAAAGCACTATAAAATCAGTAATAATTTTTTAAAATTGTTTTCTAAGTAAATTATGATTTTTATTAAATAGTAAATTAATAATTTTTATAAAATTATTTTTAAAAAATTGAATTCATTTTTGGATTCTACATGTTGAAAAATGTTTGGGGTAAATTTTTGTGATTTTTCTGAAATACATGAAATTTTTATGAATAGTGAAACACTGTAATTTACAAAAAAAACTAAATAAGATAATTATAGAGTAATGTGTGATGTTCTACTGATGTAAGCCTACTTGGTTTGGGATAACATGATTAAATTAATTATCTTGGTCATTCAAGACTCGCTATTCCTTGTCTTATGGGAAATTAATAAACTAATGAATTTTATATTACGGAAACCCCTCTCCCCTCCAATATAAATACCACCCTTCACACCCTCATTTAATGACACCTCTCAATCTCCAAGGATTCAATAAAATCTTCCCAAACACCTTCCCTATCCCCTCGTCGACGTCCAAGAGCTTCTGGTCTCATCAAAAGGCCAAACATAGCTTATTTAAGAATGATCTCAAGAGGAAGATTAAAGAGGTACTTTCTCTCCTTCTTCTCCTTTAATTTCCTTTCAAGTTCAAGTTCATTTCTTGATCACTCCCCATAAATATTCATCCAAATGGTATTGTAACTCCAGTATTATACATTTACAAAAATTATATGATGAAAATGGGATATTATATCATCCAAACCCCTTTCCCTCTTACTTTTATTTTATTAAGGAGAATGTGGTTCGTGAGGTGTTAATTTATCACCTTCAAGAACGACATGATTTCTTCATCAATTTATACCTTTTGATTTGGTCTTGGAACCATTTTTATGGTTTAAAAAGAATATGTTATATGTATTATCTCCTATTTAATGTTTTGAAACTAACTTATGGCCATGTTACTAAGTGATAAATTAAAACAAGTTTGTTGTGATCGAAAAACCGCCCAAAGTAACCCAAACAATCATCATTTAATTATTATCTAATGATTCATACAAATGGATATAATATGATTCATTATAAGATCATTAAAACTATTTTAATATCATTAATAACATGTAATATCATTTCTGGATGTTTACTTAGGTTCTACTCAAACATCAATTTAAGAATACAAGTGAACCACTCAAGAAAACCATGAAAACAATCATTCTCGAACAATGTTTTAAAACTATATAACACATGCAAAGGCAAATAAAATCACTTAATGAAACCATAATGATCCATATTAATGTACACAAGGTTTTTGATTTCTAAATAATTAATATAATGCCATTATACAAGACATTAAATAGGAGTCATTCAGATACAAGGTAAGGGGAAATTCTCGAAGCAAACTTTCATCCTTCGGGTTCTCCCACTTTCACTACATTTTTTGATATGGTTACTCCATAAATATCATTTTTTCATCATTTTAATTACTTTTCTTGGATATAAATGTCTACCACTACTGTTTATGTCAAACAAAATGTTTTCCAAAATAACTCTTCTTTTAAGAAATCATCTTTTACTTCTCATTCAAGGTTGATGGTTCTTGTATCAAGTATGTTATTCCATATTTATTTTTGGAACCCAAGGTTTATGAATGTGTTATTATGGAATGAAACCCATTCCTTTTCATGGGTTATTTATGTTAATTTTTTATATATGTTCATTGTGTCATGCATGATTAATTATAATGTTATGATGTGACGGGTGTGCCCAGAATTATAATGTGCATTATGAATGTTTAAATGTGACGGGTGTGCCAGGAATTATAAAACACTCCAATGCATTGGCTAAAGTGATGAATATCATGATTAAATGTGAAATTATGTGTGAACAAGATGCTATATTGGTTTACAAGTATGTGTGGTATTTAACCACTAAGATATGATGTTTTATTTTTATGCATTGCCACATTTCAAGTCTTTTATTTATGCGCCTCTGATGTTCATGGTCTTTTTCCAATGTCATGATTATGCTCACCCCATGCTATATTTTTCTTATATATCCTATTACTAGGCTTTTAGCTCACCCCTTTTGATTTATATCCTTAGTTGGCTACATGTACTATAGAGAGGACAAGTGCAATAAGAAGGCAGAGAAGAAGAAATTAAATGAATGTTTATGCTTGATGTTGTAATCATTATGTATGGTCCTAGATTGAACAAGACACTAAACCGTTGGATCCTCTATGTGTAATAATATTATTTTGTTTATATTTAAAATGATGTAATAGTAATGTAAAAAAATGTAGGGTCTCTATAGATAATACCAGAGGAAAGGTTTTGTTAATTTGGGAATTAGGATTAGTAAACCATAGAGAAAACCTATAGCATAAGACTAAGTATAAATATGCACACAAGAATATTTACATAGGGATCCCATATGTTATGTTATTGGTATAAATTTTTTAAATGAATAAGTTATTCATGAATTTTTTACTTATGTTTTTTTCTATCCTTTTCTATTTTAAAAAATGGTGGGAACTAGGAGAAATCAGGCCAACAACTCATACGCGAGACAATGCAACAATTTCTTGAACAACATCCCCAATGATTTGGGAGGTGGAGTTCAAAATGTCAGGGAAATGCTTACCCAATTATCACAGGTTATGAACAATAACCACAATAAAGTGGAACGCCCTCCTTCACAAAAGAGGGAGAAACTAGTTATCAAATGTTTTATGCAAAAACGACCACTAACATTTAGTGGATCCTCTGATCCACTAGATGTGGAACAGTGGGTCAAATCCATATAGAATATCTTTTCTGTGCTTCACAGTTCTGAGACAGATAAGGTGACCCTAGTCGTTTATCATCTAGACGGAGAAGCTGATCAATGGTGGGATTTGATTAAGAACACCAAACCAAGGGAGGAAGTTGAAGATATGGAATGGGAGGACATTAAGATAATGTTTCTTAATAAGTATTTCCCAGAAAATCTTCTCATAAATATGGAGAGATAATTCGTAGGGCTCAAGAAAAAAGAAGGAGAATCTGTCACAACCTATGAATCGAATTTCACAAGGCTTTCAAGGCACGATTCGGGTTTTGTTATCAACAATGATAGAAAAAATGATAGATTCCTTAGTGGCTTAAAACCACACCTTTGAAACTCTCTTGAAATTTTAGACTTTGGGAGCCATGAAGAAGTTGTTCAATGTGGTCTCAAAGTGGAGATGGAGTTTGGATAATGGTCCCATTGCGATGGTGATAAGAAACGAAAAATGGAGTTTCAAGCCAGTGGATCTAATGATAATGGTGGGAAGAAAACTCAATGACCCACATACCAAAAAAGAGGAATGTTACACCATTGGAACTTCCTCAAAGGGACTGGGAAATATTTCAAGTGTGGGAATGAAGGACACCATGCTCAAAAGTGTCGAAACGACATGAAAATGAAAGAGAATGTAGCTGATGAAAGTAGAGAAACACTCATGGTTCAATTCTAAAACTGTAGGGATCTCAGGAACCATGAAAAACAGTGCACTAAACCTTGAGTTCTCGAGGGTAATCAGCATCAGTAGCCACCGAAGCCAAAGGAATAGAGGAAGGCTTATGCAATCACTACTACAGAGGTGGAGCATGATAATGAAGATATACAAGGTACACTTCTTATTCAATCAATAATGGAAAAAGTATTATTTGATTCAAGATCTATGCATTCCATTATATCTAGAATGTTTTCTATAACTATAGAATCAAAGCCCCAGAAACCTTGAAGTAGAGATATCTGTAAAAACACCAAGTGGTGCAATCATTGCAACCCTAGTGTTTGAATCCTCTCCTGTTGGCGTATGTGGGAAGATTCTTCTGTAAAATCTCATAATACATCCCTTGGTGTAATTTGACTCTATAATGGGAATGTATTAGATCTCATTATATAGAGAAAATATGAACTTTTGGGAAAAGGAAATATCTTTTAATATTCTGAACCATCCTATTCTCCTTTATAAATGCAACGAAGATCACGAATATCCGATGAAAAATACTTCAATTGTTTGGGTGTTGATTCCCTATGAAGAAGAATACCTCTACCAAATGGTTGAGTCGAAGGAAAGTGCCATCCTTGAGAAAATTCCCATCATGAGGGAATACAGTGATGTATTTCCTAAAGAGTTAACCGAAATTCCTCCGTATCGTGAGGAAGATTTCTCAATTGAACTCATACCCGGAGCTACTCCTATCTTGAAGTGTCCATATAGGATGGCTCCAATCGAACTGGAGGAGTTAAATAAGCAGCTGTAAGAGCCTCTGTACAGAGGGTTCATATGCCATAGTCCATCACCTTGGGGTGCTCCAGTGCTCTTTGTGAAGAAGAAGTATGGAACAATGCGGTTGTGTATCGATTATCGGTAACTCAACAAGATCACCATAAAGAACAAGTATGATCTCCCAAGGATTGATGACCTGTTCAATCAGTTAAGAGGATCCCAATACTTCTCTAAGGTGGATCTTCATTCTGGATATCATCAGGTAATGGTAAAGAAGGAAGATATTTAGAAGACTGGCTTCCGTACAAGGTATGGGCACTATGAGTTTTGTTGATGCCCTTTGGACTTACTATTTCCCCTGTAATCTTCATTGATTTGATGAATAGAGTGTTTAGACATTATGTAGAAAGATTTTTGGTAGTGTTTATTGATGATATTCTAATCTACTCCATGATCAAATATGAACATGAAGAATAACTAAGACTTGTTTTGGCAACATTAAGAAAGAATTAGTTGTACGCCAAGTTCAGCAAGTGTGACTTTTGGATGAATCAAGTCACGTTCTTGGGATATGTGATCACAAGTGAGGGAATTTCTATGGATCCATCAAAGAAAAAGGCAATTGAGGAATGGCCCAGGCCCTCTAGTGTCACAATAATCTGTAGTTTTCTTGGATTAGCCGGGTACTACCGATGTTTTGTGAGAAACTTCTCATGATTGTCAAGACTGCTAAATAAGTTAACAAGCAAAGCGGTAAAGTGTGTCTAGACGGAAGAATGTGAGAGAAACTTCAAGGAACTAAAGTGAAGGCTGACCACTGTAGCTGTACTCACACTACTGAAAAATGGATAATGTTTTTTGATATACAGTGATGTTTCAAAGAAAGGATCGGGCTGTGTACTCTTGTAAAATGATAATGTGATAGCCTATGCCTCAAGTCAGTTGAAGATCAATGAGCATAACTACTCGACGTATGATCTAGAGCTGGCATCTGTGATTTTTTCCTTGAATATCTAGCGGCACTACCTCTATGGAGAGAATTGTGAAATATACACTGACCAAAAGAGCCTAAAGTATATATTCACATACAAGGATCTCAACATGCGTCAATGGAGATACTTAGAGATAATCAAAGATTAAGATTTCTCTATTCACTATCATCCTAGAAATGCAAACAAAGTAGATGATTATTTAAGGAGAAAAGAACCTGCTACTCTATCCATACTTCGGATTGAGAAAGACCCTGTCTTCTTGGATATGAAAAGAATAGATTTGGAAATCATAACGGCAGGGGATACATCGTACCTTTCTCAAATGATTGTGAAACCATCCATCCAAGAGAAGATTAATGAAGCACAAAGAGATGATGCAGAGATACAAAAGAGGGTGAATGCAGTAATGGAAGGGAAGCTGCAAGAGTTCCATATCGATGATGATGGTGTGATTCATTTTCGAAAGCGGCTTTATGTGCCTTCATCACCCGGGATAAAGAATGTGCTATTGGACAATGCCCATAGCTCAACTTTCTCTATCCATCCTGGGAGTTCCAAAATGTACCGTGATCTCCAAGAACACATCTGGTGGGATAACATGAAGAAAGAGACTGTGGAATATATGTCAAGGTTCTTGGATTTTTAGCAAGTTAAAGCTGAGCAACAAAAGTCCAAAGGTATGATGCATCCATTTCCTATACCCATGTGGAAATGGTAAAATGTGACTATGGAATTTGTCACGGGTCTCAAAAAGACATTAAAGGGAAATAATTCGATATGGGTTGTGGTTGACCGAATCACCAAGACGGCCCATTTTATCACTATTCGGGAAGACATCTCACTTGAACAACTTGAAATGATATATGTGAAGGAAGTGGTTAGACTGCACAGTGTTCCAATCTAAGTTATCTCTGACTGTGATCCAAAGATCACATCTAAATTTTGTAGGAGCCTTCAACATGCTTTGAGTACTGAATTAAATTTTAGCATGGCCTATCACTCCCAAACTGATGGCCAGTCTGAAGGAACAATTCATATGCTTGAAGATATGATAAGATCATGCTCTCTTGAATTCAAAGGTTATTGGGACCAGCATCTCTCATTGGTTGAATTAACGTACAACAATAGATTCCAATAGAGTATTCGGATGGAACCATATGAAGATCTATAATGGAAAGCAATGTAGAACTCCAACCTGCTGGGATGATGTTGGAGAAAGAAAGCTACTTGGACCCGATCTTGTTCAATAGATGACAGAGAACGTTCAAGTCATCCAGAAACACATCAAAGCTGCTCAAAGTCAGCAAAAGAGCTATGATGACAACCATTGAAGGGACTTGGAGTTCAACATTGGAGATAAAGACTTCCTTCCAATATCTCCATGGAAGAGATTCATGTGATTCGGTAAGAAAGGGTAGCTAACACCAAGGAATATTGGCCCCTTTGTGATCCTTGACCGCATAGGAGCCGTGGCCTATCGTCTTTCACTTCCACCGAATATGGATCAAGTACATGATGTGTTTCATGTATAACTACTGAGGAAGTATATACCAGACCCCTCACGTGTACTAAACTCAGAGGTGGTGCAGTTGGAAGATGATCTCTCCTATGAGGAGCAGCCAGTAAAGATTTTAGATCAGAGAGATAAGGTTCTACAGAACAAGACAACCCATATTGTCAAAGTGTTGTGGAGGAACCATAAGTTTGAGGAAGAAACATGGGATACAGAAGAAACAATGAAGGAGAAGTACCCTCACCTGTTAGTGTAAAGTGAAATTTTGGGGGCGAAATTTCTTAAGGGGAGAAGAATGTAACGACCCAATGTTTTTCAATGGAAATTCCCTTCTTATAATAATGTCATAAAATCATATGAAAACACAACATAATAAACTACTAAGTGCTATGTGACCACTAAACATAAGTTTGTCACTTCTTTGTTTGGAATTTTAAAAATCTGACATACACGGCTGTGTTCAAGATTATTTTTGGAGTCTAACAAAACAAAAACAATTTTTAGTGAATAGTAATATGTCCTTATGAATAGTAACATACCCTTATTAATAGTAATATGGACCTTATGAATAGTAAATCATCCAACATAGGAGTGACCATACCCATGAATAATTAAATAAAATTTAGACATCTTAGAATGTGACAATTTGACCTTTGTAAACGTTTTGGTATTTTGTAAGTCATAAATAATTGATTTTAATTATTTATTTATTTTAAAAGAAGAATTATTTTCTTAAAATGTTTTCATTAATTATCAAATCAATGTCTTATAGTTTTTAGATAATTTTATTATACCCTGCGTAATTTTTAAAAGCACTATAAACTCTATATTAATTTTATAAAAACTATTTTCTAAGTAAATTATGATTTTAATTAAATATTAAATTAATAATATTCAGAAAATTATTTTTAAAAATTTGACTTCATTTTTGAATTCTACACGTTGAAAAATGGATGGGTTAATTTTTGGGGATTTTTCTGAAATACTTGAATTTTTGATGAATAGTGAAATACCGAAATTTACAAAAAATAAGTTAAATAAGATAATTATAGAGTCACGTGTGATGTTCTGCTGATGTAATCCCACTTGGTTCAAAATCACATGATAAAATTACTATTCTTGGTCATTCAAGACTCACTATTCCTTGTCTTAGGGGAAATAATAAACTAATGAACTTTATATTAAAGAAACTCCTCTCCCCTCTAATATAAATACCACCCTTCACACCATCATTTCCTCACAACTCTCAAGATCCAATCCTTCCCTAAAATATAAATAGACACCTTCCCTAGTCCCTCTCCCACGTCCATGAGCAGCTGTTCTCATCAAAATACCAAACCTAGCTTCCTTAAGGAGGATCTCAAGAAGACGATTTAAGAGGTAATTTCTCTCCCTCTTCTATTTTAATTTCCTTTCATGTTCAAGTTCATTTATTGATATCTCCCCATATATCATCACCCAAATGTTATTTTAACTCTATTATTATACATTTAATGAAATTATATGATTCAAATGGGATATTATGTCATCCAATCCCCTTTCCCTCTTCCTTTTATTTTATTAAAGAGAACGTGTTCCGTGAGGTGTTAATTTATCACCTTCAAGAGTAACATTCTTTCTTCTTCCATTTCTACCTTAATATCTGGACATGAAACCATTTTTATGGTTGAAACAAAATATTTTGTATGTATTATCTTATATTTAATGTTCTATAACAAACTTATGGCCATATTACTAAGTGATAAATTAAAACAAGTTTATTGTGATCGAAAAACCGCCCAAATTAACCCAAACAATCCTCATTTAATTTTTATCTAATGATTCATCCACATGGATATAATATGATTCATTATAAGGTCATTAAAACACCTATAATATCATTAATAACAAGTATTATCATTTTTGGATGTTTACTCATGTTCTACCTGAACTTAAATTTAATAATACAAGTGATCCACTCCAGAAAACCATGAAAACAAACATTCTCAAACATTGTTTTAAAACTATATCATCCATCCAAATATACTTTTTTATTTTCCAAAACATTCAAGGTGGAAAGTTATAACCCTCACAGTTCAGAATATCAAACATCAAAATAGTCCACTGATTTTTTAAACACGAGATTGAGAGGATTGGAGTCAAATTCCCTAGATAATTTCCATGGAAAGGACTTTACATGGCAGCCTGGATCATCTTCAAGAAGTGATTCATTATATATTTCCAGGTATTCCCATGTTTTCATGCACTCATCTTTTCTAATTATCCCCTTATTGAAGCCTCTAACCAATATATGGTCTTTCTTTTTAATCCACTCCAATTTCTCCCTGGTACCTTCCACTCGGAGAAATCTACACATCATTTGATCAATATCTTCCCTTGTCGCCTTAATCCCCAGGAAGTCCTACTTCATTTCCTCACCCGAGTGCATGAGTAGATCCATCTTCATATCCGAATAAACATCCCCTAACCACTGCCAACTGATAAGAGGCCCTTCCACAGGCCACTAAAGATCTTCCTCTTTTTCTTCCATCACCTCTTTAGATTGAGTTTTTCATTCTCACTGGTGATCAGTTGCCCTTGTACTAGCCACATGTTCTACAGACACCCGGTCGTTGGCCTGTGTGCCACCTTTTTGCCTACCATCTACATTCTTGTCAGATCCTTTCCTCTTGTTCGTGTAATTTTTTTCTGCATTATTAGTACCCATTAGAGAAAGTTTAACCTTACTTTCAGTCCTCATAACAGAAGGACTAGTTAAGTTAGAGTAGTCCTTCCTCTCTCGAGTCCTCCGGTTATGCTTAATAAAACCTTCTAAATCAATAATTGTATTCTTTCCCTTCCTTGATGAGGATAAAAAATATTCCTCTGCCAAGGGCACTTCTATGGGAAAAACAGGTGAGTCCGGGACTGGATCTGACTCCTCTTGAGTAGCCCCCTGTACTAGAGAAGGGTCATCTCATTGTGTATCCTCCATCTCCATGCCTTCTTCAGAAATCTGACATTCTTCTTCTCCCATAACATCAAACCGGTTATGAGAATTTTTATGCATGCCTCCTATTTTAACCATCTCGTCATAATTAGGTTGTGCCTGCATGTCCTATGCTACCAATCCTAGACCCTTTGATTGGATGAAGCCACGACCTATGTGTTGAAACTACAAAGAGGTGTCTCCACTAGAGGATGGAAACACACTCGCTGCATCCCTCACCATGGAACCAATGGGTAAAGATGATTCCAGTTTCCTAACCATATCATCATCCAAATGTGGATCCTTCTCCTGAAGACATGTTTCCTTCTCCTGCACCAATCCAGCAGTCCTGCTGACCCCATTTCGTCCAACATCATATGTTGCCTTAGGAGAACACCCAACACCCAAATCATCTTTCAGTCTACTAAAAATTTCAGAAACGGTGGGGTCGCGCTGAGCATCCATAGCTGGCATCTGAGAAGCCTCCACACATGGAGAGACATGTTTTCAAACGGCCTCCAACACCTCTGTTACAGCCCCACTCAACTCCACTTGCTCACCCACAACTTCAACTTCTCTCGACATTGTCATCATCATTCCACTTTCTTCTCATGTGATAGAAGAACTTCCAGTCACTCCAGTAGCTAGCCGACCCATCTCTGAGGCCTTCTGTACTGCCCTAGGATTAGTATCCCAGAGATCCTTAAGGAAATATCTCTGAGTAAAAGGAGACAAGATTCTAAGTCATTTTCTATCTTCGTGACCCAACCGATTACATCCTACACAGAACTGAACCCATGAATCGTAGCATACCTTCTGGTGCCAGCGAAGTTCCCCTTCAACCTCAATCATTATGAACTCCACTGGACTCTTCGAGACATCTTCTTTGACACAAATTATAGGAGAAATAGGGTGTAAAACCAAGCGGTTACGGGCATCGAAACAGAGGTAAAGACCCATCATATGTCCAATCAACCGATGAATACCTGGATTCTGGAATGGTAATGGGATACCAGGGATAGATATCCAAATTTCTGTAACCAGAGTGTCACGTAATAGGTGAAATGCAAAGGATCACTAAAAGAGGAAGAAATGAAAACCCTCCATGGAATGTGGAGAATTATCCCAAGACTTGCACAAATCCTCCACATTCAATAATAGAATCATAATATGCCTTGAATTCAGAAGTCCAACAACTGCCCGATCCTGCAAATTCTATGAAGAGGAGACAAACCTGTCGAAAGCATCAATTGAGGGACGATTATTCCAAAAACAAGTGACCAGCGTATGTTCTAGCAGAACTAAGGATTCTGTGAGTTCTAGAGAAGAAACCGGAAGAGAAATATCGCCATCCACACAGGACTAAACTTTAGGTCTTACTTCAATAGAGGGAAAGTAAGGGAGGGAAGACGGATCTATAAAAGGGGAAAAATAAGGATCGCTAGAGGGTAATGGAAGTGAAGGATCTTCTGCCTCCCTCACCAGCTGAAGTGGACCAAGGAGGGAAGATGATGTTGTATCCATGACCTACGCCATGGGAGGCAAGGGAGGCAAAGCAGAGCGATCCGTTCTTTTATTTTAAAACTATATAACTCATTAAATGGAACATAAAATCACTTAATGAAACCATAATGAACCATATTAATGTAAAAAAGGTTCTGTATTTCTAATTAATGAATATAATGTCATTATACAGGACATTAAAGAGAAAGAAGCATTCAGATTCAATGTAAGGGGAAATTCAAGAACCAAACATTCATCTTTCAGGTTCTCCCTGTTTCACTCCATTTTTTTGATATCGTTACTCCATAAAGATCATTCTTTCATCATTTTCTTTCATTTTCTGGGATATACATGTTTACCACAACTATTTATGTCAAAAATAATGTTTTCCAAAAGAACCCTTCTTTTATGAACTCTCCTTTTACTTCTCATTCAAGGCTGATGGTTCTTGTATCAAGTATGTTATTCCCTCTTTGTTTTTGGAACCCAATGATTATGAATGTGTTCTAATGAGATGAAAGCCATTCCTTTTCATGGGTTATTTATGTTCATTTATGTTATATGTTCATTGTGGCATGCATGATAAATGATAATGTCATGATGTGATGGGTTCTCTCGAAATTATATAATGCAATGTGAATGTTTAAATGAGATGGGTGAACCCGAAATTATACAGCGCTCCAATGCGTTGGTTAAAGTGATGAATCTCATGATTAAATGTGAAATGATGTGTGAACAAGATTATGGATTGGTTCACAAGTATGTGTGTTAGTTTACCCCTAAGACATGATATTTCATTTTAATGCATTTCCACATCTCAAGTCTTTTATTTATGCCCCACTCATGTTCATAGTCTTTTGCCTATGTCATGATTATGCTCACCCCATGCTATAATGTTCTTACTTATCCTCTTACTGGGCTTTTATCTGAACCCTTTTTATGTATATCCTAAGGTGGCTATATGTACTAAGGAGAGGACAAGTTCCAATAAGAAGCTAGAGAAGAAGAAATTAAATGAATGTTTATGCTTGATGTTGTAATTGCTATTTATGGTCCATGTTTTCCCAAGATACTAAACCATTGGATACTCTATGTGTAATAATATTTTGTTTTTTATATTTAATATGATTTAATGGTAATGTAATAAAAGGTAGGGTCACTATATTTATGTTTTAAGAGATTCTGTTATTGGAATTGATTCATTTTGTATTTTGAGATAAATTCAATTATACTTAAAAATCATGGGAAATAGAAATAATATTAAAAATAATAAAATATAAAATGAAATTACATATACTCAAATTATTTTTTATATGTGTTTGATTGAGATAATGGGTCTCAGTAGTTCACAAATATAATATATGGATGAAACAAAATCTGTATCTATTTGTTGATTCAATGATGTTGCATGACTCTATGAGGAGAGTGATATACATATTAATATTTGTGTTACAGAATAAGATGATACATATAGATATCTATTGGTGTATGTTATACAAATATCATAGGATATTTAATATGGGGTGATGAAAGTAAACATGTAGATGACAATGAATAATGGTTCACAATAGATAAGATACTGAAAAATTGATCAATCAATGATATTTAGATGTGAAAATTGATATGAGGTTCAAAAGTTATACTTCAGATAAGGAATCATGGGAGATTTATTAAAAATTATAAGAATGTATGGATAGTTACAAAGTGAAAAGACTCGAATCAATTTATGTTCTAAAACAAGAAAAATTTGATGACTTTATTTCACACATGGAATAGTTGGTTTGGGATAACCAAAGGTTAAGTGAAGCTGGCCCAAATTGTTGAAACTGTGAAAATGGGTGAAACAATGAATAGAGAAAGTGTCTTAATTAAAGAACATGAAGAATATATTATATAGAATTTACAAGGGGAAGGTTTTGATAAATATAATTGTTCATGTAAATACACAATCTAAGTATATATTAAAATCTAAATATTAAGTGAGCTCAAATATGTTGTTAATAACTACCAAAGGGAAGGTGAAGGATGTATGATCAAAGATATCAAATATAGGATGAAAATATCATCTTAGATGAATAAGAACCATCCTAGGGAAATATCAATAGGTTATGTGCACAATCCTCAATATCAAATTTTAATAAGAAATAATTATAAGTTTTACAAATCTCAAAGACTATTAACTCAAAACAAGATATATTTTAACTATTTTTATTTTGAAATCATGTGAAATAACATGATTATTTAACAAAAATTGTAGGGTATTATAGGAAAAAGAAAATATAATAAAACAACATATCTACTGAGACATGTTTATACATGGTCTATATATAATATGATATTCTTATTCAAGTTAATAGTGGTAATATGCAAATAAATTATAGTAAGAGGGTAACTGATGATGTTAAAAGTAATTCCTCCAATTACACAACCAACAAAAAAAATATTTTCACTAGAATAAATTCTATTAATTTTGGGAATATATTAAAAAATCTAGAGGAAAATGTTGAAACTAATTATAGCAATGAAAAGGGAAAATGAGAATATAACAAAAGGTGCACAATGGAATAAAACATCTGAATAGGATCTATCTTCTATTAAATAAACCAAATATAAATAAAGCCTCAATGGTTTCACAAAATATTATGCACGGTAATACATAATGAAAAATTCAGAAGTATCCAATAGAAGAGAAAATATTGTCATGCAAAAAAATTACAAATCTTTTATTGAACATGATATATCCTGTAAAGAAAATTTTAATATTTGAAAATTTTAAAAGAATCCAAAATCTATATATGTTAAAGAATAATCTCAAATTAATTCATGAATTATAAAATCTGACGAGTCATGTAGATAAAAATAGATTAAGACAATTTCATGAAGAATAATGGTCTAATCAGTTACATGTCAAGAGATCCATTCTAAAAAATGTACACAAGGATAAAAAGTATGTGAATTTGGAAATGAATTAAAGGATATTCTAAAATAATGAAATTATAATAACATTGAAAAATAAAAAATATTTATTGTGTAATTTACATCAATCAAAAGATATATTTTTAATGGTACAAAAGAAGATTAACCAAAATAATGATCAAAAATAGTACAACGATGTTGAGGTGATGATAGTCCTTTCTTCAAATATAAAATGTGTAAAAAGAATGTTTTATGTAGATGTGGTTTTTTAAAAATAATATCCATGTTCCTCAACATGAGAATGTGAAATTACCCACTCCATATGTTTTGAAATTATATTTAAGAATTTTGATGAGTTTTAGGTTTTCAGGGATATATGATACATAAGGATGTTTCCTTAAGAGATAAAAAGGGATATTATGATGTGATAAAAATTTAAAATGGGTAATTTAAGCTTCAATGTAGTGAAAATATGTCATAATAATTACTCTTAAGAGATGAGTATTTATTTTATACTGTATATCAACGTTTTCAAGAGTGTTTTATTTTTTAGAATTGGATCATGAATATTGAAGAATAGAGAATGAGTTACAAAATGAGCACTATTTTTTTGTTGATATAACATGTGATATCATTTTAATTTCCTTAACATATAAGTATTTTCTATATATATAAAACTATAATAGAAAATTTCAATTCTATATCTATCGATGAAGCTTAGAAAGTTGAGGATATTTTTGTGATATAGATATAACTTTTGATATCCCCTATAATAACGATAATTCATCCATTATATGAGAGAATAAACTAGATAACATGAATGGATGAAAAATAAGTATTGATCAATAATTAAGAGATATTAACTAGTATATATTAAAGATAGATATTAAGATATTACCATGATTCAACAAATGGTATAATTCATCAAGTTGGTAAATTTAATAATTGGTATCATTTTTAGTGATTGTTATAGGTATACTATTTACAGATGATTACTAAAAATTAGTTTGGAAGATTTTTTTGATTGAATTTAAAATTATATGGATCCTTGAGAAGTATAAATGTTCCTAAGTTCACTAGAAAATGTTGTTGGTGTTAACTTTATTTCTTGTTACATACACTGAGTTTCAACTCACTGGGCTTAGATATATTTTGATAGTTAATTATGAAGTAGTAATTTACTCACTAAAAATAAATGATCATGTAGTTGTTGTTGAAAAAGAAAACATGTTGAGAGATAAGTTATTTTTTGGGGAAATCAAAGGGGTCTATCAAGTGAAGAATGTGATGATGTTTCTAGAAATGGAGAGTAATGGGTCTTTTTTATGAAATGATTCTATATAAAAAAAGTGGTGAAATAATTAATTATCAGAATTTGAATATATTATCACAAATAAATAATTAACACAACTATTTTTTATGATGAAAATTTCAAAGATATGAAATTTTAAGTGAATTATCTAATGAAAATAAATTATAATAAATCAAGTGACAAATATATTAGAAACATAAGACAATCTTATATAGGAAATGACCTATTAATTACCTTATTATTTTATCCTCGAAAAGGGGACCATGGGTTATTGAATTTGGAGTATGTGAATGAAGAACTACATGTTGTAAAAATATTAATAGAGGCCTCACAAAAATAATAATATAAATTTGATGGAATAGATCATTTGGTCTCGTTGACTCCCTTCACATGAACAATGTATATGTGGGACAACTCCCTAGGGTATGGTATGTTTTTAATGTGTTGATAGGTGTTATTTAACATGTTAATGAACTCAAATGGTTAACAATTAGGTTCACTGAAAAATTGAGAGAATTTTATTTCATGAAATGGTTGGGGAAGAAGATATGGGGATCCATGAAATTGGGAGAGTTTCACTGAGTATATCAATATTGAATTTGTTTATTCATTATAGGGGGCACTCATACATAACTATAAAGCTTAAATTATTTGGTTAAGGAAATAATATAATGAAATGTGTATTTGAGGGTAGTGATGTGTAGTTGATGAATATGTTTTGTCATGATCCATACACTATGAAAAAAATTTCATCGTTCACCATCAATTATTTGCATTAGATTTCATAATTATTTATTGTCGATGATGTTTCATCATGTTTTATTAAGAATTGAGTGAACCATTTATGAATTTTTCATATTATTATTATTTTTAAAATTTATAAAGGTTCATGTTGGATTATATTGTGTGTTAATTAATTCATTTAATATTATCTAAAGTATCATTTAGAGAATCGTAGTTGAAACATAAGGTTAATGAATATTTTTGAAAAACAATTAATTATTTTTTAAGTGTTTGTGAACAAACATGAAGGGGTATATTATTGATAAAAAAACCTCATGATAATGATTCAGTGTTTTTGGGTTGTCTTTTTTCTTGAAAAATAATTTTTCTTGTTTTTGAAATATGAATGGAGGTGATCAAAATTTCCTCACAGAGTGGGTTGTCAATTCTATGTGTTTGAAAAATATAGGAATAAAAGTATACATTTTGAATGTAGTTTTTGGTAAAGGAGAATTTCCCTAAATTTGAATATGATATTCATGAGTTTTAGTACTCAGAATGGGACGTAGAGTACATTGATTGAAAATCCATGATTATGTATAATCAAGAAAAAGGATTCCGGTTGGATGGTCATAATGCCAAGAATAAAGAATGTAATATTGAGTATGCAGGTTTAAGAAAGATGACGAAATAATGGGTTTAAGGGTGAAGTAATATCAATTTTATAAGGAAGAAAATTGTTTGTGATTATGAGGTAGGATTGACTTCTAGGTTATGAAATATATTAAGGTATTTTTTTTTATTTTATATTTTATTTGGGCTACTGTATAGCCGAGTACACATACCATGAAGTTAAAATATTTATTTCAAGACAACATTTTTTAGGGGTTGTAGTAATGATTCGAATAATAATTTTTCATGAATTTAATAGCCATTAAATACTTGGTGGGTTTATAGGAAATAATTGCCCATAAAATGGACCCCTACTCCCTTCATTTGATAGATCGCATCTATTTAGAATATTATGAGTACATGAATTCAGATAAGATTGAATGTTTTTCTACACAGTAGAAGCCACATGGGGATCCTATTTGTGGTCTTTCTAAAAATTTTATCTGTTTATAATAATGTTATTTCTAGGAGGTTTTATTTCATGGAAGTAATTTTTAGGGTGGTACAAAATAATAATTTTTGTTGATGTGATATAGGATTTTTGATGAAGAACAAAACATACCAAAACATGAGTACTTGAAGTAGTGGTACTGATGGGATTATAATTTATGGAAGTATACAAATATTGTTTTTTTGTGATATATTTACAACAAGGATGAGTTCTAGGAATAGTGTGGGTGTTCAAGGAAGATAAAGGGTGTTCTTGATGAATAATATATGCATTGTTGGAGTATGCATCGAAGAGTGCTCTATGAAATAATGTATGTAGATGGAATGATTTCATATTTTGGATTAAAAAGGTATAACATGTCACACTCAATAAAATGTTCATCAAACCTAATATTATTTAGAACAATGGATTCATATTTTTGATGAGTATTGAAAATATTTTATTTGAGATGAAAATCAGTTCGCCATTATGAATGGTTGTAGACTAGGATGGACAATGAGTAAGCTAAAAATATTATAAAGGTAGTCATCCTAGAAAGATATTACCAAGGAAAAAAATCATATCCACATATCTAATGATGATTAGTTTATATTTGGAACATCGAAAAAATGGGGGTGGGTTTATCTTGGCTGTATCCTAGTGCATGTGAATGAAGTAAACTTTTTGTGTCTGGTGTGCTTGATTTACTTATAATATATAAGAAGAAAATCATTATATGTGGATTAAAAATCATCAATATTATATATTTAATAATAAGATAATACTATGACTAATCAACCCATTATTAAAATTAATACATAGAATTATCGCTACTAAAATTTTCTAAAAGATCAGTTATCATTGTGAGAGTTTCTGGATATGTGGGGAATGTCAAAACGAGTTGCATACCCTAATTCACTACTAATCTTGGGGAATGTTTCACTAAAGACCCCAATGAGTCCAACACATTGGAACATTATTTCAACCGTACTATAAATGAGTCTAATTAAGTGAATATTCATGTATACATTTATTATTCGCTTTTCATTTTAATGACTATTATATGAAATTCAATGCGGCCTAAATGTTTTAGAAGAATAATTTAGGCTATCATCTTATATTCCTTACATGTACTATTTAAATTGAATTTTTGTATTTTTATAAGCTCAAAATTCCTTAAAAATATATTCCCCATACACTATTAATTAATACAGTGTTTACCATTAATTAGTATATCATTTACCGCATCCCTAAAAAATATTTTATTGTTATACTAGGAAAATCTATTTACATGGATGGGAAATGCCGAGATATATCAATAAAACCAAATTGAAAATGTTACTATGATATTTTTTATAAAGGTAAAAAAATATAAGTATTGTCCTGGTGAAAGGTATTAATATTTCATTACATAAATACCGTACATTCAAGTATATCAAGAATAATTTTTTATTTTCATTATATATAAACATTCCACATATTATTTACTGTAATAAAATAGGTTTTTGACATATATATTGTGGTGGGGTTGGGATTTCCTACAAATTACCCTAATAATTCCCCATATTCACCCTCATAGGATTCTGATAGATATCATTATATGTGATCTTTCTACATGGAAATAATTTAATTATGGAGTTCACTACCACATAGAAACTAGATAATGGAAAAAGATGTTTTTAATTTATATTGAGAACGTGTATATTATATTTAGGGGATTTCTTAAATGTTTATCTGGGGAGTTTTCACTTGAGAGTTCACCATTTATGAAATTTATTATCGCTTTAGATTTGGTATTCTATGTAAATAAATTTTTTTATATTTGTCTAAATTTTACAGACTTTTAGTTTTATATTTACCATGCCATATTATTTATGCATGTTCATATTATTTCTATCACCCTTATTATTAGTGTATTTGTATGATTAGACATCCATTGTAGAACCAAGTTAACTTTGAATAATATTTACATTGAATATTACTTTAATTATGAAATTTTGGTGTTATTATCATTTTATATATTAGCTTACATGTGGTTAAACCATCTACCAATGATAATGTAGTTTACTCTAGAAATTTTTGTCAGTATATAGAAACATTGAGGCAAACCATATGTGTTTTGGTAACCCAGTTCGATACCATTTTATGTGATAGAGTCATAAAAATTACATGTGGACTAAAAATTTCATAGTAATTAAGAATGAATAATTTCAATTAATATAATTTTGATGAGATAATTGGAGCTCTATGGAATCAATGGTGATAAAGGAAAATCGATTCAAACAAAAAGATATCGGCAGAAACATCTAACCCAATGTTAATTTCACAAAATAAATTGATGAGTATGTATTTTTAATTTATGAATTAATATATTATATAACCATGGAAGACGATTTTTTTTAAATATTGAGGAAAAAATAGGATTTTATTTTCCTAGAAAAAATATAAATTATATTAGAAAAAATAGTGCTCTAGAAATATTTAAATGAGAATGGAGAAGTAATAAATAACTAGGTAATGAAAATATATATAGACTATTCATAGGTTAGAGGAAGTGACTTGGTGATGATAATTATTCTGTTTATATGGTTGATAATTTTATTTCATAATATAATTTAAAAAGAATATTTATGGACTTTAAAATGGTTATAAATACACATTATCTAATTGGTGAATTTTAAGAGGACATTTAAACTGATAATCTAGGAATGTTCTGGCCTAGGTCCATTTTTGGCATTCATGTATTAGAATATAATTAATATGATAAAATATTTTCAAGAATAAACATTTTTCATATGTTATTATAAATCTTGTTTGAAAGAAAATTTATTCACATTTTAACATAAATAGTCAATATATATATATATTATAAAATTATAAAATCAAAAATCATTTAACCTATATTAGATTTATTACTTTGGTTATCCATGTGTGTTTATGACATAAAAATCATATGTTAATAATTTTCATAATTTTTTTCTATGTTATATATATATATATATATATTTATTTATTTTATATAATTAATAAAATTAACGGTTTGAATTTTACTAGGGAAATTTTTAAGAAATGTGTAGGATAAGGAAAGACATATAGGGAATTGGGAGTTAAAAATACAGGGTGGATATTCTAATTGGATGGTCACTAGTTTCAAATTTTAATAAATAAAATTAATTATTCAATTAAAATAAATTACGTTTTTGGAATGTATATATATGAATAAAATCCTACACTAAAAATTCTATTTTTTCTATTTTATAATATAGTCTGAAATTATCAAGCCCAACAAATAAAAATATTTTATAATTTCCTACTAATCCATCTAGACGAGGTTAATGTATACATGACAAGGATATATGAAATACTTCTTGATACATTAAATTTTCATGATATGGATGAGAATTTTCATTCTCAAAACATTTGTGTAAGTGAAGTGTTGAAAAAATTTTGAATGGGAGAAAATAAATTGAATTCTAATAATATTTTAAAATTTACTAATGGAAAATAAGATGATTAAAATTAATTCAAAAAAAAATTTGTCTTTTCAATATTTTAAAACATTGGGGCCTGATGTTTTTTATATTGTTACATTCGGTTCAAGGTGTTAAATTTCACCTAAAAATAAAATTTCTTATCAATAAATATAATTCAACAATATATATATGTTACCATATATTGTGTTTTAAATAATAATGGTAAATTAATGATTTATATATTTGGATTTCTTAATATAAATTAGTTTTAGATTGTTAATTATTAAAATTCATTTTTGATTGGATTATTTTATAGAGAAACTCAATAATTTGGATGGATACATAACTATAATAAATAAGAGTTGATGTAAAAAATCCTTGGTTAGTAGGATGTGATAATAAATATTCCAAAAAAATCAAGAAATAAATTTTTATCATTGTTTATTGAAGCACATTAATTTAATTTATTGTTGTATAATGGTGAATTAAAAGGATGGATTTATAAAAATAGAAAATGTTTCTTAAATAGTAACTAGAAATAAATATTTTTACCACACCACTTCCTAACGATTAATTTTATAAAATGATATTGATGATGGCAATCCATCATTGACATTATAAATTATATGGTATGTATTTTTATACCATTTTATTATTTGTTCATTGGTTGTTTTTTGTCATGGTTTTGGGAGATGTAATCATAAATCCCAATATATATTTATATTATCCTATATAGGATGAATTTTTTTATTATGGGTTGTATTTATTTATGGGCATTCATTCGTGAGGGGAACACTGTGAGTTTAGTTCAAAAAAGTTGTGTGTGTGTGTAATGTTTTGATTTCAACAAGTGTTTAAGAATTAGAGACTATGTGAAATATTCTTAATTATTTTATTATTTTCTTTGAATAATTATATATAAAAAAGTATGAGAATAGATTTATAAAATTGATTTGAGACGATATGTTAATGATGTTGTTTGGAACTGTATGAGAGTTACTCTTATGGGAAGCATTTTCATTATCGGTTATGATTGTTATTTCATATAACTTATTCACTCACATTGGATTAGAATGATTAAATATTGATTCATTACTAATATTTAAGAGTTTATTATTATTTTTTTGAAAAAAATTAATGGTGATATTTTTGAGAGTGACAAGGTGTCTTAGAGTTTAGTGGTTCCCCAAACAAGGGATTATTTTAAAAGGGATAAAAATGGGAGATGAATTTAAAGTGATATAATATGTTTCTATTACAATATATTTTTAAAACATTAATCACAATTATATATTGGTGAATTATATTATTTCATTTATGTACATGGTTATTTTGTTTTATTGAAGTGGTTAGAATATTATTTATATTGATGTGTGTATTTTAGAGCTATTTAAGGGAAGGTACCGATGTTTTTTCATATTTAAATCATGATTATAAAATTGTTTCATTACTCAAGAAAAATGTTGAGTATTGATAAAAAATATAATTTATTTGGAGGTCATTGTTTTTATGGATTGATTAATTTCATGGGGAATCTCCATTTCACCATGGCCAGTAATGTTTTTTCATAGTATCACATAGATGAATAAAAAATATGATTTAGTACATCATGTTTATTCTAGGGTTCTCATGTTTTCTTGTATAAAACACATGTAAATTTTTTCCACTATGAAGAAAAATATATGTGCAGTCCTGGTATTTTCCTATGATAAAAAATATAAAGTCAACATGTCGTGGTTTAGCCTTCGCGGACATAGTTTGATAGTAGAGTTATCATAGAAATTTCAACCACATGATAATGGTAAAATTGGTTTATTTAAGAATAAAATACTATGATGATTTAGTGTTAGTTCATTCTAAGAAATCATGTTTCACGATAATCGTAAAAAATTATTGAAATAAGGTTAAGTGATTACAATGTTGCTACACCTCACCGCACCATAGTTTATGAAAATATATAGATTCCTATTTTTATTAATACAAATTTGAGATTTGATTATGGTATATTTATTGTCATCCATTATATATATAAATAATATCAATTTTGGATTGGTTTTTAAGATTAATCTAATGGCTCTGATTGAAGTGGTTGAATTAAATATTTATTATTAATTACGAATTTGAAAATTTTAATTTAAAATTATATGAAAGAGGTTAAGTGTGTAATTATAAAGAACGTCTCAAGATAGAAACATAATTAAGAGATAATATAAGAATAAGAAATCCCAAAAATAATTCAATCATCTTATTATCATATCATCCTATATGAGTCATTCTAATATAGTTAAGATCGAGGTATTTTTTTATAGAGAGATTGACTATAGTAGTTTCACATGGATATTATGGGTTTATTCTTCTTATACAAATATCAATCGATCATATATTCTATAATAAATAATATTGTATAAAATATAATGCTATTATATAGTCTATAAGAAGTGTTTCATTGCACAATTTTAGTGTTTTAGTGAGTGAAGTTAAGAGGGTATGTTAATAATTTGGTTATAGTGGATTTAGATATTCTTGACAATAAAAAAGAACCATGATATTGTTTTTTATAGAATAATATTTATTTTTTATATGGTGGAATCAAACATTCCAGTTTAAATATATATATAAATTATTTATAAAGATAAAAAAAATTGTAATCTATTTGTTAATTATGGTGAATCATGTAGTGTTGGATGATAACAAATCATTCTACAGTTGTCACATTGCATTTGGAATAGTTATTATTTTATATTTTTTTTTCTTATTTGGTATTTGGATTTGAAATAAAATCATAAAGAATGATTGATTAACCTAAAAAGTTTACTAAGTTAATGAATAATCTTTGAGATAACTTATATGTGCTTTACTTAATTGGTGATGAAGGCAGAATAGTTATGATTTGTAAAAGTTTTTTATTCACTCTTTCACCCAACACCCTATTAGTGAATAATTGTAATGGGACCACATTACTATTAGTGGTTGTGTATACTCTATTGTGAAATTATTCCACCTATATTCAATGTATTAGGTTTAAATAGAAATATGAGAGTATAATTTAAACTCTAACGATTAATAATCACTATGAAATTTTAAAAAAAAGAAATGATTTTAACTATTCAGAAGAATGAAAAAAAAATTCTACATCATGATTAGGGTAATACTCATCTTGTGGTCTTACATTCTTGTATTAATTCAAAATAACCTCAGTTTATTACATTTTACCACTTCCCAAATTCAAACTCGAAGCATAATAATACCTATTAAAACCAACTTCACATTCAGGGAGATTTGTAACTGGTGTTGAATTTTTTTCCCTTTTTAACCACTCAAATTCCATCTAGAACAAAAAATTCCACACAAAGTCAAGTCAATTTCTTAATTCGTAGATTTTATCAGATAACCTGGCATTTAATAGTTTTGAATTCCTCATTTTTAATTTAAATAAAATCCTTGTAAAATATTTATCTCAAATATGCACCTAGGTGTATCAAAAGAAAACACCAACTTATCGATTTTAGAATGAAAAAGTATTCTGTTATCATAAAAAAATGTCCAATAAAATTTTTATCTAGATTTTAGAAGTGGTATTTAAATAATTTACATTATAAATTATTATGAACTAAAATATCTAAAAAATTCTAGATGCCTCTCATGCTCTCAACTCACCTTATACATCTAAAATCCATCATAAATGAATCCATATACATTTTGAAAATCCAATCCGCTTATTTAATAAAAATTCCATGTGTATTGGAAATGATAGAAGATATGACTAATAACTATAAATGGAAGGAAATAGAACAATTATAGGTCTTATCAATATTGAAAATATTCTATTATAATATCCATATTCTTTAAACAAAATTTATGATACCCATACTATATGAAAATCTTATAAAACCAAAATTATACTTTTATATATTAAAACATATTATGAATTCATTATAATGAATTTATTTCATCACATATTTTATTATATTTATAGTGTTAATTCAAAGCCATAAAAAACTAATCACCATTTTGGAAAACAAAATTAGTTCTTCTAAAGTAGAAACTACTAGTAAAATAAACACCTTCATTTCAATATCATTTAATTAAGATATTAATCCTTACAACTACAATAGTTCAATAAGATAAGATAGAAACATAATGGTAATCTTTCATGGTATGACTTCAATTTAAAATTCAATGTCGTTTCATAATGGTAATCTTGATAAATCCTCCATGAAAATGTATGCATAAAATACACTAATATTTTATGTAACGTTATTTATTTATAACCCCCAATCCAGGTACTAGGCCCTCAAACATACATTATATATATCTAACATCTCCTTCCATCAGACCCTATATTATTGTATGAATATCATAATCTCCCATGAAAATGTGCATAGTCCAATCCAAATTAAAAAATATTATTGGATTTAATTGTTTATTTAAAATTTGCATTTAATTAAATGATAGATATAAATTATTAATTCATATTTTTTCATTTCATGAACTAAATAACACCAAAATATGTCAATATTTATAATAAAAATGAAGAATAATATACACTTGAAACCTTAGTGATTTATCATACCTAGTGGAGAGGATATTCCCATTGAATATAGAAAAATTTCTATATACTTACCTAAATAAAAAATAACAATGAAAGGAAAAAATTTAATGTGATCATATAATTACTCCATGTATCTCTACCTATGGATGAGTATAAACACTTCTTTTATCCTAATCTATGCATTGTTCTAATTGGATTTAATGAAAAGGATATTAATTTCTAATTTTCCACCACTCCGGGACTCTTTTTTATCTCTAAAATCAATTTCAGAGGATGAAATAAGACATATTAATGTGGTCTCAAAACCATCCTTCCAGTGACTCATCATACCATGTTATCTAAGATTTGATATTATAGATTGATATGTATTTAAAAAATGAATGGTATGATGAATATTTTATTATAATTTCCAAAATATATAGAATCATTGATGAGGGATTGTTAGTGTAGGAATGGAATCCAAGAATGTTAAGAGAAAAATTATTTAGGGAGGGGTATATTAACACAACATATATTCATGATTTAATAATTGTTAATAAAATTAATGGTAAAATAATTTGAATATAGAGGATGGTTATCACTCAATGAATCTGAGCTCATTAGGCCCCTTGAAGTTTCCCCCTTCTCTTTCTTTCTGGTTTTTTCAAAGACATAACTCTAGATCGGAGAGCAATCCATTATAGATATATGAATCAATTTTCTAATATATCCCAAGATCAATAAAAATACAAGATAACTGCAACACAGAATTCATACTAGATTACAAAGAGACATTGGAGGCTATCAATACTCTCACACATGTTAGTGCCCAATGTCCTGATGCAGTTTTGGGATCCTTCAAATGATCATATTTTGATATGGCTAATTATGATGTCGTTAATGATGTTTGTGATTTCTTTTAAGGAGGATTGATATATAGTGATGTCTTTAACATAGTTTTTATCCATATTATAATGATGATAAATCCAACGGGATTTAGTCAATTTCACCCTATTAGTTTAAATAAATTTTCATATAATATCCATTCTATCACTATCAACAAAAGGAATAGTAAGAACATGAGACCTCATATTTTTGAATAATAATATGTTTTCATATAAAGTAATAAAATATAAGGTGAAATTAAAATGTTTTATGAAATCATATCCAAATTTTATAGGTTGGTTTTTGATTCCAACATCATGATCCAAATTTATATAGAGAAAGACAATGATAGGATCGAATAATGTTTTATCATAAATTTCCTTAGGAATTTTGGTTCTCTGAGGGGGTCTTTAACTCATTTTTTATTACTTTTCTTCTCTATGTTTGACCATATCTCTTATGGAAAGTAACATCGGTTTCTTCAAGTTTATTTTTGGGACCCAACTTGGAGGCCCTATTTCATAGAGTCTCTTCTTAATTTCTCATGAATACCTTAAAAGGAATCTAAAATTTGACATCTAAAATATCTTGGTTCATTCGTGTAAGGGAAAGTGTGGGTTAAATCTCTACTTTTGGATGAAATGTTTTCCTTATCAATGGTATTATTCTCTCTATTCTCAATCTCAAAATGATTATCAATAAATACTATCGCAATTTTAGTAATCTCACCAACACCATCATTAAAAATGTAGTCATCTCAAAATCATGCATTAGATGGAACTCTAATATCAAAAAGTAAAATATATGTAACATTGAAATATAATTACCTACATATTATAACATTTCCTCTATTTATAATGAAAGGATCTTAATTCACCACTTTTATGGAATATTAAAAACTATCATTATAAGGATGTTAAATTTGAAAATCAAATATATTTTTAGGGTATTTGCATCACACTTCTAAACAGTGTGTTTTCTTTAATAATGATTCATTTCATATCAGTATTCATGATGCCAAAGTCTATTATCTATTGTATTTGATATTTTCTCAAATATATAATTTTGGATTGTCATCAAGATGGGTGGATTAATTTTACTATCTGGGATAGGATATCCAAACCATTAATGTAGGGTTCAATATAACTTAATAAAATATTTATTAACATAACATGCCTATAAGAAAAGATGTCTTGGGAGGTAGTCTCATGCAACCCCCTTTGGATTATGTTAATAAGAAATAAACATGGATCTTATCATGCTTATTATTTTGATGGGTCTTATGGAACCCATAACTAGAAATGATTACATGATATTATTAAAGTCATTTTATTAATACTCCTCTTAGATTATTTGAATATGTGGAATATTCTATATAGAAGAACAACTACGCATTCCTTCCACTCTTCTTCCCTATATGCCTAGTTTCAAGCCTCGGTTTTATACTTGACTCTTAATTTCCTTAGATATTATAATTATTCTTTAATTATGCTGAAAAAACCTCTATAATAACATTATTTTAGATAATCACCATCACCTTGATATTTTCTTACCATCAAAATCGGGAGGCATCAACTGTTCTTTATTTCCGGATCTAATTGATACTTTGTAAATCTATAACCACATGGGTATTAAACAATGGTGATAAAATATTACCCTAAAATATAATATTCTACTTTTATACCTTAGATAGTTAAATATCCCTATACATTATAATGAATAAAGGAAAACCATTCACTCAACATATAAATACCTCCACTGCTTGAGTTATACATCAGAATCGGTATTAAAATTATTTTATGAAGGGGGTTGGGATTGTTTCATTTTACTCACTATCAGGGGAGAGTATTATGGATTTAACTATGTTAACCATTTGGTCTTGTAAAATTTTAGTAACTATTCAGGGTATATTATTAATGATCATGGTAAGTGTATTCTCTTTGTAGAGGGGTTTTCAATGATATAGGAAACATGGAATCAATATTTCCACCAAATCATATATCTAAACACCTGTTACCTCAAATCCATAAAGCATGATCATTACCTCTCGACTAAGGATCTTTACAATGATTATTGTCAAATTGGTGCAGTTAATATCTCCATTTCTAATGTTATCTAATAAAGATTAAAAAAATACTAAGAAATGTGGTGGTTTGGTTCACTGGAAAACTAAAAAATAGGGACTCAAACCCAACAATGGATAATCATGTAGTAAGTGGAGTATTTTGGGGAGGCTTATTTAAGGAAATATGTGGCTCTATTATCATGATTTTTTTCCTCCTCTTGATATTTTTTTTCAATTTTAATAGCATCCGATTCCATGCTAAAATGTATTGGTATTTGTTGTTCTAACAAAATTTTCTCTTTCCAATATCAAAATTGACTCATCATTACTGGTAAATTATATCATATTAATCCACCTGAATCACTGGATAATCTCATACATCATGAGGAAATTAAAAAATATTATTTCATAAAATATTGATATCCAACACACCATGTGTTTATGGAATAAATTGGTTTGTTTGCTGGCCATGAACGGTAATCAGGAAAAGGGGTTGTTTTTTTGATTTTAGGGTCATTAGAAAATGATTGTATTAATAACATCTAAGGGTATTCCCAATGATTTAATTACTTTGGGAACCCATAAATCCTATATTTCCATTCCCCCAACACATTTCGTTGTTTATAAAAATATAAAATCAATTTTTAGACAAATATGATGATAAAATAAAATATAATGCAACAATGAATAATACAAATAATTAGAGTGGTACCTCTCATCATAGAAGATCATGTACCAATTTTAGGCTCATATAATGTCTTACCATTAGCAAATAATTTCTTAAAATTTGTATGATTTGTTGAAAACTCATCTTGGAGATACATCCACACTCTTTTATTAGTCCTCAACATGGAATTATTTTGTTCATAAATCTATATTTTTTATCGCTATATTTGATTTCATGTTTCACTAATAATCAGTCTCAATAACCAATTAAAAAATCTAGTCATATATTTCACTTAAAATAAATATTAAAATGTGTATAAAAAATTCATACAATAAAAATGGAGTATTCAACTTATTTACCTAAGAAGTACAATAATGAATTATTTCCCCTTAGAAACATGATAATTTTTCTCAGTTAAAATTCCTTGAAATTCCTTACATTTCCACTTTTGAGTAGTAAATGAGTTACTCTGTCGACCTAGATAAGGAAAAAATACTGATATTCAAAATTTCTACTATATCCACAAATTCTATAACAACTATACTAACCACATCTGTGAAAATATGAATCATTAATATAATAATCCTTGATCGAATGTTTGATATCAAGGATATATAAAACACATGCACCGTAATATATTATTTTTTGAAAAATTATACTATATATTTCATGTGATCTAAAAATATCAATTCATTTTCCATAACAAACATACTTCACTCGTAAAAATACAATAAATATTCAACTCTTCCAAACATAAAATAATCTGTGTAGTTTGACAATTGTAGGCCCTCTACACTATTCTATTCAATATATTATATCTCCATAATACCCCATTTGATTATGAATAATTCATAGCAGATCCAATAATATAAAAACATAATATATACATTGAATCCACATGATAACTATAATAAAACCTCACATTCAATGATAAAATATGAACCCATAATAATGTCATAAAATAAATACATTATTTACTGGAGACGTTGGAGATTTTGACACATTTTGACTGGCACTGTTGTTGGGGGTGTTTTCATATCATTTCATTTTCTTTGTACTTTGTACTGATTTTTCTTTAATAGATTCTCATGGGAACAGGCATTCGGCCTAGGCCTGCATCTTTCTGGTTAATACATTATTTACTGGATCATCTGATGTTCCCAGTCAGCATCCAAGTATCACTGAGAGGGGGAGGGGTTGAATTAGTGATATATTTTTCTTTTTATGTTTCCTTCTTTATGAAAAAACTTTCGCCTCCTGTTAAAGAGTTTCTTCTCTGCTGAACACACACAACCACCAGAACACAAGATTTATAAGGTTCACTACTCAATATGAGTAGCTACATCCTTGGTATGGTACAGAAATAATCCAGTATCACACAATCCACTAGAAAACAATCCTTTTATGTGGAATACACCGAGTAGGATATACCCTTACACTCATGTAGGACTTTGAAAACAATCCAATAGTGTGTGTTCTCCCTCATTGCACAAATAGGGTAATGAAATAATTCTATGCTCCTTGATGACCTTTCTCAGATCAAATCTTTCAAAACAATTCTTCACGTTCCTACCTAAGAGCTAATAGAAACCTCCTGGAGAGAAAATCTTACGCGCCTCCTTCCACTTGTGTGCCTCCTTACCACTTTCGTGCCTCCTTGCACTTCTGTGCCTCCTTTCACTTGTGCGCCTCCTTGCACTTGCGCGCCTCCTTTATACTTGAGCGCCTCTTTGTGGACAACACAACACTTGCGTGTCACCCTTACTACTTCCGCACCCTATACTTGCGCGACAAGAACTGCATGGGAGACTTGCAAGATAGACTAGTGTGGCAACACTTGCGCGGCAGCCTTGCACGCCGACACATGCATGGTAGACCTGCGCGGAAACACTTGCATGGAAGACTTCTTCGACTTGCATGCTCAGAGCTCAAAATATTTTTCTAAGTCTCAAGCACATGAAAATGAGGATGTGATTCGTCTATTTATAGGAATTTTGGTGACTTGCATGACCTAGACTTGCGCGCCACCACTTGCACACCACCACTTGTGCACCACTTTCTCTTCTTTTCCATATTTCTGAAAGAATAATTTTTGAAATATGACTTGTGTGCCTCTACAGCACATGCGCACTGACCCTTACACGCCACCACTTGTGTTCCGCCACTTGCGTGCCTTCTTCTTTCCATTTTCATTTTTGTATATAATGATGTTGGAAAATGACTTGCGTGACACACCTTCACGCCAATACTTGTGCGTCAAATACTTGCGTGCCATTCTTGACTTGTGTTCCCCTCTCTTTCCTTTGCCATATTTCTGAAATAATTCTATTTTGAAATATGACTTGCACGCCTCTACATACTTGCGCACCTACTACATACTTGCACGCCTACTGCATACTTGCGCGCCTACTGCATACTTGCACGCCTACTTCATTCCTTTTCTATATTTTTGATCTGATGATATTTATGATATGACTTTTCCAAAAACACTTCTTTGTCTCCCCATTTCCTTCATAAGTCTTGCATCAAAAGTTCTTCAAACTTATGATATTTGTGAAATGAAAATCAGCAAAGCATCATCTAGTTTTACAAGTCTTTTAATAAGTGAATTGATTTAGCTTCTTTGTCAACAAAAGTCAACACTCTATAACAGAAAACTTTTCTTACTTCTTTATCCGTTCAACATGGTCCCAAAAATCTCCCCCTTTGGATTTTTTTGACAACCATGATTCATAAATCACTGATCATTGTAACCTTAAACAATGGATTTCTTATCAATAATTCTAAGCCTACATGAGCTAACTCATTACAGGAAACAAGAATTATTGACAGCCAAAAACATGATGTCCAAAAGTAGTGACTATGAAATCTCATGAGCGTACCTCCTCAGCCTTCTTTAGAACATCTTTCAAGCTTCTACTTCAGAATTCTTCACTTCCTCAACTTTCCTGGAAAACAACATTGTTTCCTATAACCACTCCAACAAATAGTTAGAATATTTCACACACATACACGCTGGATTCACAGCTTACCCAAAACTCATCTTTTATGCATGCATCTATAAGGATAGATTTATGAAACAATTATCCCCTTTGAAAACACTATCCAAAGGCAATATGTGAGAGGGGATAGAAACATGTACGTTAACGTTGATGAGAAGGAGGTTGGACACCCATGTTCGACCTCAATTTTTAAAATGGTTCTTTCAGTAAGGGTTTGGTGAATATATCAGCAACTTGTTCAAGTGTAGGAACATACTATGGCCTTAAATTCATTATTTTCTACCTGCTCTTTGATGAAGTGGTACTTTATATCAATGTTTTTTGAACAAGAATGTTGTACAATATTTCATGTAAGATTGATTGCACTCTGATTATCACAACCCAAGAGCAATGGTAGCTTTACATCAACACGTAGATCATCCAGCTAAGTCTTCATCCAAATTAGTTGAGTTGCAGCCTGAGTAGTAGCAATATACTCAGCTTCAGCTGTGCTAAGAGTTACTGAATTCTATTTCTTGGCATGCCAATTTACACAACTTTTTACTAGAAAAAACACCACCGGATGTGGATCTTCGATCATCAACATTTCCTTCCCAATAAGCATTAGAATACCCGAATAGAAGAACATTTCCTAAGCCATCATCCCTGATTCCAAAATTTTTTGTACCTTTGAAATATCTAAGAATTATTTTTCTAGCAATCAGATGTGATTCTTTAGGAGCACGTTTAAATCTTTCACATAAGGTGACAACATAGACAATGTCGGGTCTTGAGGTAGTCAAATACAAAAGACTTCCAATTAGCTTTCAAAAAGCTTTCTGATCAACTTCCTTGCCTTCTCCATATTTAGACAACTTGGTTCCCACTGAGATAGGTGTGGACACTGGTTTCAAATTTTCCATGCCAAACTTCTTCAAAAGTTCCTTAGCATATTTTTCATGAGACAGAAATATATGATTTTTTTCTGTGAGATTTGTAACCCAAGAAAGTATTTCATTTCACCTAGCATGAACATCTCAAATAACTTCTTCATCTCCTTAGAAAATCAGTCACATGATCTTTCATCATTCCCAGCAAAGATTATGTCATCAACATAAACAATAACAATCAGTGAAAAATCATGGCCCTCCTTGATGTAATGATTGCTATCAACTCTTCCTTTCTTAAAATTCATCATCTTCAGGCAATTATCCAATTTAGAATACCATGCCCTTGGAGCCTGTTTTATCCCATACAAAGCCTTCTTCAATTTTCACACATAGCTTTCATGCTTTACAATAAAAAATCCACAAGTTTGATTAATGTAAACTTCTTCATCAAGGTCACCATTCAAGAATACGGATTTGACATCCATTTGAATGATTTTGTAACCTCGTTGTGCAGAAATGGCATGAAAGATTCTTATTTTTTATAATCTTCCTACTGGAGAAAAGGTTCCGTCAAAATAAATGCCTTCAATTTGGGAATACCCTTTTCAATCCAATCTTGCTTTGTTTCTTATTAATTCACCATCTTCATTCAGCTTGTTCCGGAAAACCCAGTTTGTGCCAGTAATGTTCTTGTTGTCCGGCTTGGGTACAAGTTCCCAAGTATTGTTCTTCATTATCTGATCAAGATATTAGTTAATAGCATGAACCCATTCTGGATACTCAAATTCTTCATTTACATCATTCGGTTCAATTTTCGAATAAAGAGAAGTATGTGATATAGCATTTGTTGTTCTTCTGGTTTGAACCCTCTGATCATTATTTCCAATAATGTTCTGAGACTCAACTTGCTTCCTAAATCTAGGAAGAGTTTTTTGAACTTCTTCATCATCACTCAAGATATCTGAGTTAGATTCCACTTCTTGAGTAGGATTAACACAGTCTGCAGCATTATCATAATTATTAACGAAAACATCTCTATCCTGCTGAACTTCCACATCAACATATGGCTGCTTTTCTTTCTCAGCATTTTCAACAACTTTTAAATCTGAAGAATCAAAAATTATTCATGTTTCTTTATTGAGGCATCTATAACCTCTTCCTTATGAAGCATAGCCAAGAAAGATTCTGCAATCTCCTATTTTCTCAAACTTTCCCAAGTTTCCACCTTTCTTCTTTATAATGTCTGGACTCCCAAAGACTCTCAAGTGTTTCAGACATGGAGATTTTTCATAGAACATTTCATATGAAGTCATATCTGAGTTTGGACTATAGAAACATCAGTTCTGAATATGCACTGTAGTGCTCATGGCTTTCCTCCAATAATAATGAGAAAGACTATGCTCAAGTAACATAGTTCTCCCCAATTCCACCAGACTTCAATTCTTTCTTTCAGCAACCCCATTTTGTTGAGGTGTGTATGGTGAACTGAACTAATGCCGAATTCCATGTTTGTCTAGGTATCTTGAAAACTCCTCATTCTTATACTCTACACCATTATCAGTTCTCAACTTCTTCACCAAATACTCACATTCCTTCACTGCATTCCTCCTGACACTCTTAAACATTTTCAGAGCATCTGACTTATGTCTCATGTACATAACACAAGTAATGCGATTAAAGTAGTCAATGAAAGTAATGAAGTAATTATCTCCATTTGTATATTTCTTTCTCATTATTCCACAGATATCAGAGTGTATAAGTTCCATTGGCCTTTTGGATCGAATTTCAACTCTCTTATGAATAGAGTTTGTAATCTTCCCTTTCTCACAAATGGTGCAACACCAATCTCTTTATCTTGATAACTCAGGCATATCTCAGACCCTATCTCTCTTTGATAACTTGCACGTATTTCTCTGACACATATGTCCCAGTCTTTTATGCCATAACTGATTTTCATCCACTACACCCATGTAGCAAGAGATCTGCACTTCACAAACATGAAACAAATTCCCATTTGTTTGTTGGCCTCTCGTAACTATATTTCCATCATTTTCACTTTTAACAATAAATCCATCTTTTCTGAGGATAACTTTTTTTCCTTTATCACAGATTTGTGACACACTAATAAGGTTATGTTTTAGTCCATCAACATATAATTTTATCCTGGATTTCATCTTTTGTTTTCCAATGATGGCTGATCCAACACCATTGATCCTTAAGGATTCATCATTTCCAACTTTCATTGTTCCTTCTTTGAAGTCTTTCACATTCTTCAGCAACTTTAAGTCTCATTTCATATGATATGAACATCCACTATCAATAATCCATGGACGTTCTCTTTTTATAGCTTTCAAAGAGGTTTCAACAACAAGAGCTTTTACTTCTTCCTTTTCTTTCTTCACCTTCGGCTTATGAGAATTGTTAATGAGCTTTTTTTATGCTGGTAACAAAACAAGGAATCCTTTCGCAAGATGTCCAGGTTGTTCACATCTTTGAAAAATAGTTTCCAAGGGTTTGAACCTATTTTTAATCTTTACTTCTACATTCTCAGGTTTCTTTCCAACCACCTTTTCTGAATCTTTTCTTTGAGGAGATTGACACCCCCTCAAACCCTGCCTTTCATAACCTATGGAATAATAGTAATGTTGTTGGTTGACCCAACACATATTTGAAGTATTTCCAAATCCACCATAATACCAGTAGTATCCATAGAAAGAGTATTTACCTCTGAAACTTCAATACTGACTTGAATTGAGAACACATTTCTCTGCCACCTTCCCATTTTTCTTTTCGGAGCCACCATCATTTCTGTTATAAATCAAAGTATTTCTTTCCATTTCAGTTCTATAAAAACCCGATGTTTTGGAAACTTTTCTAGATTCAGAATGTTTTGAATCATTTTTGAACTTAGGGTTCTTTGAAACATCTGAATTCCCATTTTTTTTGGTCTTTACAACATACATAGCTTTCCTAATATTCTTCATTTCAGAACCACTTTTAATTTTCTTTTCAACCTTATAAGGCAACCATTTTTTATCTTTCTTAGGTTCCTCCTTCAAAGAACATTCACCAATTTCAGAGACATAGTTTTTGAAACTGATATGCATTTCTTTTGCATTATAAAGTTTTTTTTGGATAGCTTCCAACTCTTCTTCTTTTGCCATAATATTTACTTCAAGATGATCATTGCGATTCTTTTCATTCTCATGAGAATTATTCAGATCATCAATCTATTTTTTTATATTGATATTCTCATCAATAAAACCTTCTTGATTGTTTATTACAGAATTTTCATTTTTCAAATTCTTTTTTTCCTTCTCATGCCTTTTGATCTTTCTCAAACATTCCTTCGACTCTTCTTTCAGATAGGATTCAAGTTGATTTTCTTCTTCTTCAGAACTACTTCTCTCATAACCATCATTATTCACAGTTGCAACAAAGGTCTTCTCTCTACATTTCTATGCAACTGAATTTTCAGATCCAGTCTCACTATAATCTTCTTATTAACTTTTTGAAAACAAGCTTCTCATTTTTTATTTGAAGAAATTTTTATCCTAACCTCTTCCTGAAGAACTATCTTTTCCACCCTGTGTCTTCCAAGACCTTCTTGGTCTTCTGTCTTCTTCATCACTGTCTTCAAATTTCTTCTTTTTAGGACAATTAGCTGCAAAGTGACCAACATCTCCACATTCAAAACATTTCAAGGGAAGTTTCCCTTTATATTTTCATGTACCTCTTCTCACATTTTTAGAAAACAAGGATAAAATTTCATCAAAGTTTTCACATACCTCATTTTAGGAGTCAGAGAAAACAACATCATCTTCCTCATGTGCCTTTTTAGATATTTCTCTCTTAGTAGCTTTAAAAGACATTTCTCTATCAACTTTGGTTTTCTTTTTCATAGTCTTCTCCCTTCTAATTTCATAAGTGATAAGAGTGCTATGAAAATCATCCAGAGATAATTCTTCAGGGTCTCTGTCATCTAATGAAGAAACTTTACCATAAAATTTGTCAGGAATAATTCTTAAGATCTTTTCAACCACTGTAGAATCCACCAGCTTTTCACCAAGATATATGATAGTGCTGACAATGTCATTTTCCATAGTAAAGAAGTCCCCAACAGATTCAGCTTCTCCCATTTTCATGTCTTCATACTTCAGTCTCAATATTTCTATTTTAGCCTTCTTCACTTTCGTATTTCCTTCATAGATGTTATTTAGTTTGTCCCAGATTCCTTTAGTTGTAACCACACCTTTCACTCTTAAAAATTCACTCTCGGACAGAGATGAGAGTAACACATTTTTATCTCATTCATTATTCCCATGTTTCTTCTTATCAACAGGAGTAAGAGGAACCTTGTCATCAATAGCAGGAAATCCATCTGTCGTAGTTTTAAGAATATCATATCCAAGAGACATAAGATAAGTCATCGTTCTGTCCTTCCAGATGTGATAGTTCTTTCCGTCAAAAATTGGAATCCCTTTACAGTTCACGCATTTTAGATTTTCCATCACAACTTATGTTCAACCACTTCAGCAAAAAATAAACAAAGGCAACCTCCCCCTGATACCAATTGAAGTTCCCAGTCAGGATCCAAGTATCACTAAGAGGGGTAGGGGGTGAATCTATGATATCTTTTTCGTTTTAAGTTTCATTCTTTATGAAACAAACTTCTCCTCCTATTAAAGAGTTTCTTCTCTGCTGAACACACACAACCACAGGAACACAAGATTTACAAGGTTCAATACATAATAAGAGTAGCTACATCCTTGGTATGGTACAGAAATAATCCAGTACCACACAATCCACTAGAAAACAAACCTTTGATGTCAAATACAACGAGTATGATATAACCTTACACTCGTGTAGCACTTCGAAAACAATCCAATAGTGTGTGTGATCCCTCTTAGCACAAATAGGGTAATGAAATAATTTTGTGCTTCTTCACAACCTTTCCGAGATCAAATCTTTTAAAACAATTCTTCAATTTCCTACCCAGAAGCTGGTAGAAACCTCCTGGAGAAAACAGCTTGCGCGCCTCCTTCCACTTGCACGCCTCCTTACCACTTGCGCGCCTCCTTGCACTTGCACGCTTCCTTTCACTTACACGCCTCCTTTATACTTGAGCGCCTCTTTGTGGACAACACAACACTTGTGTGCCACCCTTTCTACTTGTGTGCCCTATACTTGCATGACATGACCTGCACAGCAGACTTTCACGGCAGACCTACGTGGAAACACTTGCGCGACAGACTTGCGCGACGACACTTGCGCGGTAGACCTGCGCGGCAACACTTGCGTGACAGACTTGTGTGGCGACACTTGCGCGGTAGACCGGCGCAGAAACACTTGCATGGCAGACTTCTTCGACATGCACGCTCAGAGCTCAAAATATTTCTCTAAGTCTCAAGCCCCTTGGAAAATGAGGAGGCGAGTCATCTATTTATAGGAATTTTAGTGACTTCCGTGACCTAGACTTGCATGCCACCACTTGTGCGCCACCACTTGCGTGCCACTTTCTCTCCTTTTCCATATTTCTGAAAGAATTCTTTTTTAAATATGACTTGCATGAATCTAAAACACTTGCGTGCCACCACTTGCACACCTTCTTCTTTCCTTTATCATTTTTGGATATGATGATGTTGGAATATGACTTGCATGACACACTTGCGCGCCAATACTTGCACGCCAAATACTTGCGCACCATTCTTGACTTACGCACCCCTCTCTTTCCTTTGCCATATTTCTGAAATAATACTCTTTTGAAATATGACTTGCATGCCTCTACATATTTGCGCACCTACTGCATACTTGCGCGCCTACGGCATACTTGTGTGCCTACTGCATACTTGCGTGCCTACTTCTTTCCTTTGCCATATTTTTGATCTGATGATATTTGTAATATGACTTTTCCAAAAAAACTTCTTTGTCACTCCCTTTCCTTCATAAGGTTTGCATCACAAGGTCTTCAAACTTATGATATTTGTGAAATACAAATCAGAAAATCATTATCTGGTTTTACAGGACTTTTACAAAGTAAATTGATTTAGATTCTTTGTCAACAAAAGACAATACTCTATAACAGCAAACTTTTCTTACTTCCTTATCCATTCAACTTGGTCTCAACATCATCAATAGATCAAATATATATTAAACATAAAATGGTAATATAAAATAATAATGAATTAAAAAAGGATGGGTCAAATGCTCTACATAGTCCACCTCACACTCACATACATCCATCTTCTAGTCATCCATAGTTCATAAGACCCAATCAATTACCTACATACCTAACCCTAATGTTTTACAAAACCACTGAAGTGTATGTATGGTGTTTGAGCAATGTAATTAGTATGTCACAAAAAATTATTTTTGTATATAAATCCATAAAATATGAGTTCAATCAAAATTTTACATGAAAACAATGAAAACTAATAATAATAACTTATATAATCTTCAATTACTGGATGATCCACCTAGTGTGTGACCATATATACAAAGCCCAATATCATTAAATATTTTGAACATATAACAAGAAAGGTGAAATTAATACCCCTATACCCATATTATCGTAACTAGTCAGGTACACTAGGTTGGCATCTAGGAATCCACACAAACTCATTATAATCACGATACAGGGTTGGGCTCCATTTCCCAAAGCGTAGATAAATTATATGGGATAATAGTTCAACCTTCACATACCCATTCAACAATCACAAAAATATGATACTAGGTTGGTCTCCATACACCAATTACATAACCTTCTAAATGGAATATTAAGTAAGCATCATCCAACATATCTAATAACAACAAGAACAGGATGCGACTTCAGCCTTCAATGAAAAATCCAACCACTACAAAATAGTCTAATAACGCAAATATCATGAACTGTATACCATGACACCCAAAATAACATACCAAGAAACCTAATCCATTAATCTAATGAACCTAGAGAGGAAAATCATTATCCATATACCAATTTTCATGACTATGATTCCTTACCCACACCCATCATACAAAAGTAAATTCACATCATCTAGAACAATTTTAAAAGAAAAAAATAAATCTAATCAATTATATATTAACTTACATATGTTGATTATAATTTTCAAGTAACACTGAAGTGTTCCGTTAATGTTCTTCCTATACAACTACACATATGTATTTCCCGCACAGTTTCCAATTATAAGGTATATAATCACTTTCCCAACGCATCATGGCCATCAACAATCCTGTAAATTAATCATAAAAATTATTGAATATATCATGTGGATTATATTTTTTATTAATAACTAAACACAAAAAAAAAAAATATTATATCTATAATGTTCATTCCCCCTCACCCAGAAAAACTATCATATCCCATGATTGAAGAACCCATATGAAATAAATAAAATTTTAGGCACCACCTACCTTTTTGTATAATAAGTACAATCATTAGTAATAATTGAATGAATTTACCTCAAAAAATAAAAATTTGAAATTTTTATGAATAACCAAATTTTACGAATTTATAATTATGAGAGATAAAATATCCATTGATCCCAAGAATTGACCATCACACGAGAATAGGTATAAAATTTTGATATCAACATAAGAGATTAAACTACATTTTTTATGCAGTTGAAGGAGATAAATTCAATTTAGTGAAGAAATTCAAGGAAGGATATGGGGGATAATGACTATTTTCAAGAAGTAGAATGGGTGTGTTTAAAATAAAAATTCATAAATATGATTATAAAATATTACATTCTTAAAATGGTATTTTTGGGTCGTATTATAATAGTTGAGAATCCTATTAGATTTTTTTGTGGTCCATTAAGGCATTAATTCACTCCCTATTATCCATAGTGGTGGGGGTAAACTATGTTTCCTAACATATCAAAAGTCTGGTGGCCTCCAAATTATGTTATAGTTGGATTTATCACCTTAGAAAAAAATTCCAAAACCCCACCCATTATTTCGTTCTCTAAACATGAGACTAATTCACCCAATTCCACATTAATAATTGGAGCTGGTACACATTAAATGAATAAAAATAATCCCAATTCATACATTGATATATGTGGGTGTTTAAAAAACCCCCCATCATTCAAATTTTTATCATTGAGAGGCATCACTAAACCTCACAAATGAAAATATCTAGCCATTTCACTTGTATATCATTTGTGGTCTCCATGTGTAGTCCAAGATACCTCCATGCTCCCACTATATACATAACAAGGGTACATATTTTCTTATTAAATCTATTTTTACATTGATTCACTATAAAAATGGATCATAACTCTATGGACACATCTTTCTATAATTATTTATCATCTATATTGATAACATGTGAGCGTATAAACAATATCTCCAAAGGTTTGATATAAGTTATAAATTTTACAAAAAGATATGTCTATATGGTAGTTCTCGTCAGTACCCCAGTGTTCCCATCCACTCAATAAAATTTAATGGAACCATGAAAAAATGTGTTCGCATTCCATAACTCAATTATATTTTTCATCCCTTCTATAGAGGCACTTTCATGAATACCCATTCCCATAGCCCAAACTATAGTGGTTGATATCACTAATAAACATATAGTCACTTCTTTTTTAGGTGATACGAAACAATTTTTTTTGTAAAATTATATGATTTCATGTATCCTATATGCAACTCCATCATATAATAAACGATTCTACTATTTATTTTAAACTATAACATGCCCTTGTATATTCAAAGACACCTTCCATTTGTTATAATGATCACACATAAATATAATTGAATGTAGAAATATAAAAGTATCACAAACACAATGATTTTTACATCATTTTCATGATGTAGTTTACATTATAAGAGCATATATCAATGATATGTTTATATTCCTACTAATTACTATCTCTATTGTTGGTTATTTATGTAATTTTAACATGATAACTACCAATTGAAGTTCCATGAATTCTTACTCACATACCCTCACTTACTTTCCCATGAGTTACAGAAAGAGATTGTACTAAAATGTATTTAAAACTAAAATAATAATAATTGAATGTATAAAATAAACCAATAAGGGGTGTTTTTACATACACTCTGATCATAACCCTTAAATAATCATAGGTATACATAGAAAATCTTCAATTACAAAACTTATCTTATAGAATTTAGTCATCAAACAACACATTCCTCAACTCCTAATATTTAATGAAATATATTCCATACTCTATTATAATTTTCTTCATAATATCTTCTATTAAATTACTATTATTTTAGTATCTCACACAATATGTGTTCGTGAATTTATGATACATATCATTTGATATTCCAAATCATATTAAAAATTATCAACCAGCCTTATCATATTATTCCTTAACTACATCCATTGAATTATTTTTTTTGTATCCCCAAACAATAAAAATTCATTTTTTAGTTAATGGAAATCCATTAAACTACCATGCATTCTTGGGAGCAAAAATTTATCAATTTTTTTTTATAATCTCAATTTAAAAAATCATGACATGTTGTGGTACATTACACAACAATCGATTTGTGTCATTATACATTTTATGTAAATAAATGTTTTATTATAACATGATTCTATGATTCATGATATAATTTATATTCTAATTCTTAATCAACCAAGAGATTTACTTTTATAGCATAATAATTATGGAAAAATCCCTCCAATATAAATAAAATATTTATATTGTGGTGTGACCTAATTTAAGATCATAAATATTTTTGGCATGATGTGTATCATCATGTATAAGTGTTCCATACCAATGTTTTATTATTCTCACAATGGTCAGAATGTTTTATCTCACATGAAATTAGTGTGGTTTGAACAATTAATTACATCCTGAATGAATCTTACAAGAATTTAGAATTTAAAAAATTAATCTATCATGCCAACAATGTTAATTTAATATGATTAATCTATGGTGTGTGAAATATATTTTGGCATTACTACATCATAATAAACTTCGGAAAATAATAGATTAATCTATTATAAATCCAATATTCTTTATTCATTCTGATGTAATCGTTATTTACTATAATAATCCTTTTTCATGCATCATGAAATGTTCATAAAACACAACTTACTTCTCTATAATTTATATGAAATCACACAGTCATACTCAAAAAACCAAGTATTATTGAATTTAATTAAATACAAATACATCATTAAAAAAGCACATGACTATAATTTAAAAAAATTTCTAAATTAAAACCATATATTACAACATTCTCACCATTTTGGAATTTTTCCAATCCACACATGTATGAAACCATATTAAATCCATATTCCATTTAAATATTACCCTTCATTATGAAACTAAACTTATAAAAATTATATCCCTTTAATCATAAAATTTTATGGTTTTCTCATTTTCAAGATATTAAAATATTTAATCATTAAAAAAGTATTCTACAATATATTAATAATAAAATATTAATTACAAATCATGGAAATTCTACATGATTCAATATTAATTGTAACAAAAGAGATAATGTATTTATTTATATAATCTATTAATATTTTTATATGAAACCTTAATTGTAGTTCAAATTCCCTCTGAATTGTACATTCCTCTAGGCACTTACACTCCTTGAAAAAACGAATTCCAACAAAACACGCAATATTTATGTAAAAGATTATGTATAATGGGTAGAAGAGTTTTCTAACATCGTTAGTTTGATGAATTTCGGAAAACACTAAAGTTTAATTGATGATTATCAAAAAAAATTACAACCAATGATTTTGTTATGATATCCATCACTTGTTGTTAAATAAAAAAAATCTAATATTTAAACTGTTGGTTCCACCTTTTACATTATAAAGTATTAATTAATATCAATATTTTTTGTTCAAGAGTTTACATATATTTTATTTATTAAATATATGGCAAAGTTATTGTACAAATTAATAGACATCGGTTATCACACTACTTCAGTAAGTACTTATAAATGATTCTCAATTCACATTAATTAAAAATTAGCATATCTATTTTCAAAATACATTTAAAGAGAAACTAAGAAACAAAAATGTTTAGATTCCAATGGAAATAAAAAATCTATTTTAAGGAAAACTTATTTCTACCAGAATCTATCTCCATATTTCTTACATATCCATTCCACAAAATTTATTTTTATGAATATTGTTTATTCCACATTTTCTATTTTTATTCTACAATATCACCGACTATTTTTCTTACGAATAAAACATAAAATATTAACCTCTTCAAGATATTAATACAAAAACATAGTTATATGTTCCTTGATGGAATTTCATTATCATCGTTTCCACTGATATATTTTCTTTATTTGGATAAAATTGAAATATTGTTTTTAAATATGAAATTTAATATACTTGGACTTTTTTTGGTAAAATATAATAGACCTTCAATAATTCGGCTAATAATAATGTGTCCACCCCATGTTTTCCTCATGCTTTCTAACAATCATTCTAACCACTTTCTATACTGATAATTATTTTACATTTTATATTATTAAATTATTTAAAAATGCCATTTAAAATATAACATGTAATATGAATGTGATTCCTTCCTTATAATATAATTATATCCCCATAATATATGTTACCTCTCCAATCACGAAAATCAAAAATTATAAGCATATAAATTACAGTAACTTGTATATAAAACTCTACTTATTTCCACTAAATATTATATCTTCCACATACATTGTCACCCGGTACTACTCTTCATCTGAGAATTTCAAATTTTGGATATGATCAACCCAAAACTTTTGAACATCAATTATCTCAGATACATGGATATTCATGAATATCATGCCTTGTGTTCTTGAATTGGTTCATATAATTCCTTTTTATTTGTAAAAACAATCAATCCTCATTTATAAAAATAAATCTTATTAGTTTTCAAGGTAGATGTATTCCTTATAAACAAAATTTATAAATTTTATATTCACATCCATTTGAGACAAATTAAAATTACTCTTTAAATTTGTTATCAATTACATTTGAAAAAAGTATCTCTATAAATCATCCATGGTTTATTCATCAGGTTATATGGATTTATAATAGTAATATGATGATAACACATTTTTGGGAATGAGGCCAAACATTTTGATTACGCCAGATTATAATAATGTAGTTACAGAGTTTTCCCAAATTAATTTATAATTATTTATTAAGTATTTATAAATTGTAAATTCGTTTTGTTATTGTTACAGATAATGTTTTCATGTTTACGACATTGAATGTAGATATATTTTGATCGATAATTTTTTATAACCAAAAACTTACCAAGAAAAGATGGAGAATTGTCAAATATCTTATTCATAAGTTTCAAGGATTATAGTTACATGACATGAATACACTAAATTAAAGAGGAATGTATACATTGTGTGCCCATGGTTAACCAAAAATGTGCTATTTACATAAATAATGACATGTTGTATGGTGGAACATTATGTGGTTTTATTACATTCTATATATTAACTATTGAGTAGAATAAATTTAACAGGGTTACCAAGAATGTACCTGGCATAAATTACAGTTATCCTGACATAGTTTGTTATCACAATAATATGAAAAATCATTTAAATCCCCATGATTTTAAAATAATAAAATTATGTACTATAGTGTTTGTGACGTAAGGCATCGTGGATAAATAACCCATGAAAAAAAATTATTTAGATAAGATTGATATAAAATATGAATTGAATTGATGTTTATGAATATGATTAAAAAAATTATTAAATATATATAAATAGAGGTAAAAATAATTACATATATATAGAGAAATTATTAGTATGTGATCAATCAAAGTTTAATTAAAGTCAATTTATTCATCGAGAAACAAAATTTCATAAACAATGTTTTTTATAATTTTTTATATGAAAATAATTTAATTTATTTTCCAATTTTAGATATTTTTTTTGAAAAAATATATTTTATTTTTTATATAATATTATAAAAATTATCTTATTGAAGAGTTTTTTATTTTTCTAAAATGTGAATTTTTAGTCAATCATGAAAATTAGCACTTTTAGAAAATAATCTCTTATTTTCAATAAATTAAGTAAATAAAAAGACCCTATTTCTATGCAATTTTATTTCAAAGGTAAATAAATATTATTTAGATATATTTAATATAATTAAATACATCTAAATCATGTTTAAAATTGATTTTTTTTTATGTTTGTTTTTTGGCTTAAAACAAAATTTAATGTAAACTGTTTTTGAGTGAATAATATTTATTAATTTTAAATAATTAAAATAGAAAATAATAGGGAATTATTTTTCTGAAATTTATATTTTATATATCTCTATATTCTACTTAAAATCCATTTATTGTTGATTACTAGTCATATAGTTAATATAATATCATCTTATACATGAAAATCATTTATTGAAAATCTATTTTCAACATGCTTTGTGGGATTTTTTAGATTGTATTGGAAACATTTTTCGAATTGAAATTTATGAAATTTATGAAATATTTAAAATAATCATATCTAATATTATATAATAATATCATCTTATTTTTTTTAAAATGATTAGTAATGATATTAAAATTTATTTACCCTGAATAATGTTAAAACCTAGTTTTCCACGTTACGCGTCCCTATATAAAAATTAATTTAATTTAGAAATGGAATTTATATTTTATAAATTGGATATAATATTAATAGTAAATGGTTTAAAATTAACTAGTAATATAATTTATATACTAAGATTAATGGTTAAATTCATTTTGTTAAAAAAACTAAATACCATAGTGAGAAATGAAAGGGTAAAAGTATGTAAACATAGAGGATAAGGAAATAAAATGTTTAAAAGATGTATATTTTTTATAGAGGTGTTTCTATATATTTTATTCCCTAATATCCATTATTTATCAATTTTGGAGTCACTTGGAGAGATACTTACAGTCCATCATTCAATAGTTTTGGTTATTTATTAAAATACATATTCTCCTCAATTATAATAGGTCACTAGGTATCCACAATAATTCAAAACTCAAAATCCATTGACATGAAAAAACCACACCACATTATTTTCCAAAAATACTTATACACATTATAAATCAATTGGTATTCAGAAATTTCCCGCCATTGGGTCCTTAATAAGACATCTAAAGTATTCTTTTGTAGGAAAATGTAATTATCTTCACTAAGCACCATCTTTTTACATATTCTATTCCCACCATAAATAATGTCTTCAAAATTAAAATAATTTCAAAAAAACTATCTTGAATATTATTATGTTTTATTATTTTTAAATTATAATTCTAATCTATACCCTCCTCTATTAAATAGGAAACAAATCCATTGCTCATGTGTGTGTTGCACAACCTTCCTGTGAACTAATGTAATTTGTTTTCCTTCACTGAAACATATAAATAGTCACAATGAAGAACAAAATGAATATATATGATACATATTAAATGATATCAATTTTATAAAATCAATATATTATCCAATTCTATAACCATTAACCCATTAATGGAATGATATCGTCACTGATTCATACAGATGACCAACTATCTCCACAAAGCAATGTAATTAATTATCCACATCCAACAATAAATAAAAATTGTAAAATGTATATAATATATAAATGTGATATTTTATAATTAATTATATTCTTTATATGCAGTATATGTATCCTAAGAACATCAATTTGAAGTTCCAAGATAAAACATGAAAAGGGGAACAATATTGTTATCACCCAAAACTGTGGTTATAATGAAATATTATAAAACAATGGGTGATAAGATGTTATAATAAGTAAATATAATATATTATAAATATGAATATGGTTATGGAAAAAAATAATAACATTTTTTAAATTATTAAATTGGAGGTTAAAACATGTTCAACTAAATGGAATCATGATGTAAGAGTTTTCATCTAAAAACATTATTCGTTGAGACACAGGTTCTTTTATGTATGAAATTTATTGTATATTGTGTATATAACAACAATTTACATGTAATATAATTAATCATCCACACACCGAGGAATTTTAATTTTTAATTTTAATTATTTCATCCAAGGGTATCCGACTTGAAAGTTCCCATGTGGTAAGGAATTTCATAAGTCAATTTTTTTCATTGGGTAACATTACTTTCTTAATTTATTTGATATTCGAGGATTAACTGTGCAATGAATTTTCAATATATAATGTACTATTTGAACATATATTATTTTTATTTACTTTTGATGGACCAAAAAAATCATAGATTAATGTTACTTTAATGTTATAATATTTCTATGAGACTTCCTCCCAAGATCCACTCTATTGAGTCATATTTGGTAATATTAACCATTATATTTCTATGAGGTGGATCTACCACCACATATATATTATATATCATGAATATATCTTTTTCAATATATTTAATGTTTCATTTGATTTTATTTCTTTCATGGGGGTTATGATTCATATGTTTCAAATGTAGTAAGGGTTTATGCATCAATTTTATTTTCATCAGGATTTTTTATGCTTGAATTTACATTGAAGGATTTTATTTGATAATTCAATAATAAAAAACATTAATTTTATTTTAAACTACTTATTCTTGAATTTTCATATTATTTAAAAAAAATCTCTTTTTTACTGAAAATTATTTAGAAATGTTTGTATGAAATGGAAACTTCAGTTCACATTGCACTGGAAATTTGTTTTTCTTAATTTCATTGGTATCATAAGAATGTTATATTTTTTAATATTATCCAATGAAAATTTAAATTCATTTTTACCGTTTTTTTAATTTTTACCAAATTTTTAATATGGTTAGTTTCTTTTATTTTCTAGACAAAGTAATTTTTGACATTTCATATAAAAAAGTGAAAGGAATCCTTATTCTAGCACAATTGAAGTGAACATAATATTCTTAAAATGATAATATTTCAATATATTGATGATTAATTTACAATTTTACAAGTCTCTTTTCAAAAAAATATGTTTTAATTACCCTAGAATTTTTCATACTTTTTTAAATGTTATTTTCTATGTAAAAATGATTGTTTCATTGAAATAGTTTTAATGATTTTCTAATGGTATTTATATTCATCAATGAAAACAATGATTTATTTTAATTATAATCCAGGGATATATATTATAATGATACCATCCGTTATCACATTCAATATTGTATATGATCAGTTCGACTAGGAAAAGTATTTACCTTTAGTTTTTGAATAAGTTGTAGTTTTTTACTTTCACTTGAAACATTCACTTTTTTATAATATGTGTACACTACATTTTACAAAAATATCCATATTTATTGTATCATGGATATTATTATTTCCTAAAACATGTATTATTTATATATATAATGTTTTCTATTGATGGTTATTTGTTTGATTGGGGAATTATTCTGAATCTATATTCATTAAAAAAACATATAATTTTTTATAGGTAATTTGATCATGAATTAAATTGATAATTTTATATATTATGAATTAATTGGACATGAAATGATTAGGGAGGACTAGAATTACATATCCCCAATATGAATGGATAGGTCTCATGAGTAAAATCTTAAAAATATAATTAAATATGTTTCTTATGTAAATCGACCCATAATTTCAAACTGTCTTGGAAAAAGATACTGACAGTATAAATTTTACGTTATCTAAGATCGTGAAATTAAATATTACAAATTTATTTCATATAGAATTTAGTTATTCTTATCAGTGATATCAATAACATTTATATAATATGTTGATTTATTTAATCATCATTTCTTGGATTAAATTGATTGTTTTTTCAGTTATTTACCTTTCCATATATATTATGAGTAATATATTCATGATTTCATCCAATGTACATAACCCATAATAAGTTTCTAATATCTCCCTAATATTTTCTCATTCCCAATGTAGTGATGAAAAAATATTTGAATGAGTTAAAAGATGAAAAATATATAGTCTCACTATATTTTATGTTTATTTTTTCAAATATAAAGGGAAATTCAAGTATGTATCCTATTTACCATGACTCCTAAACTATTTTTTCTTTTAGTATGGATTCAATATTATATAGTTCTAATTCATTAGATTAATCAATGAACATGTGATATTGGGGTCAGGGTATTTATAGATGGTCTCATAGAATGTTTAGTAGAATCCTTACAAACTTAATGTAGGAAATCATAGATTAGTGAACATAACCAACTACTATACCATCAGATAAACTATATAATAATATCATAATTTTGTGGTATTCCGGATATTATGTGGGTTTTACAAACAATACATCACTTTCTTAACACTGTATCATGACATGGTTCTTGAAAATTTGTATATATGTCAATTAATGTCACCAAGTATGTATTTTGATTTGACAAAAATGTTACTTGATGCACAACAACATTCCTTATAGGGAAACAATTTTGACATTAATAAGGGAAATGTTTTGTATAATTCAATTTTTTTATGAACCATCATGAAGGGTTTGAATATATGATTAAAATTAATGGCCCATATTAAACCTATGTTGTCTTATAATGAAAATTGTTTTTCATGAGTTAGACAACCAATAAATAATTGTTTTGTTTTCCAAATATGATTATTGTTTCTCACACAATTATTTTGGTTTAATTAAATGGGTTAGACTTGATGCATTCATTATAACATTGAATATGATTGACAGTGTGAAATGAGAAACAAATTTGGAAAATTGTTGGAGAGAAAAATATGATGATTTTCATGAATAATTGATCCTAATATATGATTAAAAACCAATAAATTAACCAAATCCCAAAAAAATGTAGAAGATAAATATAGAGTCCATTAGGATCTTGGGTTGTGGAAAATATGGAGGAAAATTTTCACATTTTACTTCATGATATAAATATAGAAAGAGACACCCATGAGAGTGGCTCAAAAGAAAGGAAAATGTTTTATGTGTGGAAAAGAAGGAAATATGGAAAAAAGTATAAAATTAAAAATGAATAGTTCAATAAAGATAAAAAAAATTCACACAATAAATCCATTTATTATTTATTTTTTAAAATATGAAAAACTTAAGAATTATCTCAGTCAATTCCATCATTTAATGGTTTGTTACTAGATCACGGAAGTAAATATGATGATGTGAAAGGGTTCAGGTAATTATGTGTTGGTATTCAAGAATTTTATTGATGGAGTATTTTATTCAATGTTATTTTTTTAAAATAATAATCAAACATATAAGGATTGTCTTATGTTTTTTGGAAGAATATTAATCTTTAAATAAGTTTAACTCGGAAATTATAGATACTATAATGGGTTTTTGATTTTAATGTTGATCATTTTTTCAATGTATTAAACCCCATTTTTGAGTTTTTGTACGATGTGGATATTATATTGATTATGTGTATTTTGGGAGATATTAATGAAAATCCAACCCTTTTTATTAGTTTGTGTTTTAGTGAAAATGAAATTTATGGTAGAATGCCTTTACATTTTTTGGATATAAGAATAAAGTTATTGGAAACCATTAAGGTTCATCTAATATTTGATGTTTTGATTGTGGGTCATTATTATTTTGAAATGTTATAGGAATTATATTACTATATTTTTGGAGAGACAAAAACATGCATAATTGGTAAAAACCTTGTCTATACAGTGTTTCCATCATGCTTGAACTGACAATTGATGTTTGATAAGATTTTAGTTACTTACATTGGCATTTGTAGTTTTTTTATTAATATGATATTGTTTTTAATTAAATTATTTGACGTATATATATTATGTTAAACATTGGGTGTTATAATTCAAGTTTAGAGAGTAATGTATTATTTTGAATCACTTGTGATAATTCTTTTTTTATGAAACATTTTTATTGACATATACAAGGACATGTGAATATATTATAGATATTATGATACATTGAAGTTAATTTTACTTCTTCAGGTATAAATATTTCCTATTACTAATTCATTCCTTATAGTAATAGCTAAAATGTAAATTGAAAGATGCGTTACTAAAGGATGAAATTTTTCATATTAAATAAAAAGATATCAATTAAGTATACATACTTTTTTATGAAATATTAATATAATACCTCAACATTAGAAAAATGATGTCAAAAAATGTTATCCTATTAACTTCATATATTTTGTCAAATTGGAAAATTGAAGAGGTGGTGTATTTATTTTCTAATGTTTTTTAAACAATTTAAATTATAAATCCCTCAATATGGTAAAATAACAAGTTCCCAAAAATAGTATAAATATTTTACTTTATATTTGGAATGTATTCTCAAAATATCAATGACAAAACAGTTAAAAATAAAATTGAAAGTACTCTATGTTCTGAAATTAATTCACATATATCGAACACTCTATATAAACACTAGTTTATGTTAAATATCATAAATATGTTTTTATAAGTTTACAATAGAGTAAACTACTTATAATTAAAAGAAAAAAAATTAAACTGACAAATTAATAATTAATTTACATCAAATACTGCACTGTTAAATTTATGATGGGGTTCAATATCATACCAAAACTTAATCCCCTCCACATGGAATTCACCAAAATCTGAGAGTTTTATAATTAAATAAACTAATCTACTACCTGGATTGGTTTTTTATAAACAATAAATATCAAGGATATCTAGTCAGAGCTCTTGTTCTATAGTTATGCATGGGATGAAACTAAATTCTAAGTCACATAGGTCATCTTCCACATCTGTTCACAGGAACATATATGAAAATATTTGGGAGAGTATCATGCACTCTCCAATTTAACACTAAGTTCATTTTTTTTCTTTTTGTGAGATTTAGTGATTTTTTTGATACATGTGACTCTTAGGCACACTTGTCTCTTCACATATGAAGATGATTAAACTATGTATATATCACATATAGTTTAATTATACCTTAAAGGATAATATTAGAATAATCAGGATCCTAAAACTAATCTATATATATATATATATAACATTGAAATTTTCATTATGACAACAATTGATTTGATTAATAATATACATTCTAAAATCATCATAGTTGTTCCAATTAGTAAATTCTAAAAATATCTATTAGATAATAAATTTTGAAATTAATTATGGACAGATATGGGAGCACTCCAGTTGGAGGTAGCTTCGTTGGTGATAAATCCATATAATTGATGATATTATATATAATATACTCATTATAGTAGTATCATCAAAAGATAGTAATTTTAAAATATAAAAACATGTTTAAGTGAACTGATGGTAGTAGTGTGTTCCGTTTTCACAATGCAATAATAGAATATGAATATTTTTATCTTCATTTTAGTAGATTAATATAAGGCCCCAGCCTTAAACCTTACTTAATCTTGAGTTATTACAAGATTACACATTGATGATCTTTTTAGGTTTAGAGTTTTAGAGAATTAGATCATGAAACTTGCATTACATTCCACATTTAAACAAAGTGGTTACATACAAGACAGTATTCATTCTTCCCATCAACGGAAACATATTTAAAATATAACACGGATTCTTTCTTGACACATCCTTGACACTGTCATCACATCATGTACCTTTCCCTTGACCTATGAAAAACATTTCAAAAACTTGGGATGAGCATAAAAAGCTCAGTAAGGGTTATAAAAATATGGAAAGGAAACATGAGTTCATATATACATAAAAATGAAATCATACTTTACCCATAAAACGTAGGCACTTTAACATACCTCATCAAACCATGAATAAATCATAGAAAACATAAGACATAAAGGTAACTTGAGGAATTCATAACATTCTTACGTGGGGAGTAACCCTCTTGGTTACGTTTGGAATACCCATCACAGTATATTCCCTAAATCTCTTCGGAGAAACCTTAACGTTTCACTCCTTCGCGTTACCCAATGCATTGAAGAGCTATATCGGGCTCACCCGCCCTTAGTTTATCACGGAACCACCCATTTTCATAACAATGCCCAAGAACCATAACATAAATGTATCACATAAAACATGCATAAAGGAAACATAACATTTCCACATTTCAATCACAATATAACATTTTAGTATATTGAAATAATGAATCCATTAAAAAAGAAACCATTTCCAATACCATTTAAAACATTTAATAAAGAGATTTTTGAATCAAAGTGTCCCATACCACCTTGAAGCTTTTAAAATTTTAAACCATTAATATCCATAAAAACAAATCCTTAAAACCATTTGGAAACATGGATATTAATAAGAATAAATATTTAGAACATTTAAAGCGATATTTTGGTTAAAGGGGTTTTACCAAAATTAGTGACACTTGAATATAATAATTGAGGAATAACATTCAGTCAGAACTTTATAATATCATGAGAATAAATGGATTCATGATATAATACTCCAAAGGACAGTATATACACCATATAAGAGTGAATTGGTGCATTACAACAATGAACTCTCAATAGAAATGTCAAATGTGATGAAATCCCTTATAAAGAAGGTATCCTTAAATTAAGGATAAATAAATCTCAAAAATATGTGTGACAAATATAAATACACACAATATAAGTGGATATTAAGTGTAAAAAAATAAAAGGTCATTCACACATATTCAATGGATGACATATTCAATGACTACATGTTGAACCCAAAGAAATCGAAATTGGGTTAAAAAGTTCCCTTGACAGCCTAACGGCACCACATCAAAATGAGTTGATGAGAGATAAAAAGTGTATCTCATCACTTGGACACAAAATTTACATCAATAAGGATATATGAGAACATATCCCAACATAACAATATGCAAATTAAAAGACCCAACAAAAAAAAGTCTTTTAAAAAAGAGGAGGGTGAAAGGTTCCCTTACCGACTTGGGTATCTTTCAAAACATACACCCCATGAAAGAAGGACAATAGATCATTGATGTAAATACTCATAAACGAAATTATATTACACAAAGAGTAGAATAATGGGCATTACATACACCAATCAATGGAATTTGTGGCAAATGTAGCATAAATCTCACGGGAATAAAAGTGAGATGAAAAATCCCTCACGAAAACTCGGCAGCCTAACGGCGCCACATAAAACTTCCGAATATGGATGGATGAGATCAAATAGGATATCTCATAACATTACAATATAATTTACAGCAAGAGGAATATAAAAGAACATCCCCCAACATTACAAATAGGAGCTTAAAAGAAGTGACATAAAGGAGTGTACTTAAAAAGAAAGAGAGAAGTTAGATCTCTTACGAAAGTTCGGCAGCCTAACGGCGCCACTCGAAACATCCAAAATGGATTGATGAGAGGAAATAGGGTCTCTCATCATATGAACAAAATAATTACAGTAGGAGTAATATAACAGAACATCCCAAATCATAAGAAATATGAGCTTAAAAGGAATGACATAAAGGAGTGTACTTAAAAAGAAAGAGAGGTGTAGGATCCCTTACCTCGGGTCCGACATGACTCGATCGTTCTTTAATCTCCTAAATAATAAACTTGAGTTAATTTATACTTCCTTAAGAACCTTTCTCGAGTTCATTATTCCTTTTATATCACTTATTACCATGTTATAAACACTACGTAATCATTAAGTTAATAATGATTGTTTTGTCGATATTTGGTTCTTAAGTCGAAAGTGGACTTCTTACAATTACATGTTGTTTGTGTGGCCAAATGTTTATTATATCCAGAATTGTATTCATCATTTAGATATTATATATTTCATATATATCCAGTACATGCATGAATTTATAACATTACATAATCATTTATAGGTAATAAATGAAATGCACCGTCCATGGAGACGGTAATCCGTACGTACGCATCAACGCAACTTTCATTTCTATTTCGTATTTTTTAGAAAGGAATCATAATTATATAAAGGTATATTATAATTCCAGTATAATATCATATATAATATCATAGTTCCATCCTTTATACGTCCCACATATGGTATTTAACGAATCAAATCACTTTGAGGGGGCGGTAGTCCGCACTTCCTAAAATGAAGATATCGCGTATACCCATAATGGAAGCCATAAAGGTACGACACAAATGAAAAATAAAGAATAATAAGTAAAACATAAACATATTATATATCATATATAAAAATGGTGACATCATAATGGCCACATTTGAAGGTGTTAAATGAGTATTGAACAATCATCGTTTCGGGAGGCACAATTTCGCCATCCATGGAAACCGTATGTTCTTTAACCATTTGATGTAGTTGTGTGAGAGTGTAGCTCGAATAAATCTTATAAAAACATCCTAGTATATTAAAGATACTGGTGTTGTTACAAAATAAATAAATAAAAAGTGTTTATGGGGTTGGAGAAGCAAAATAAAACAAATGAACATGAGAGAATGAATTACCTTTAAAAGTGTAACTCCTTTTGATTTGAGCCTAAAGGCTTCCTTTGAAAAGATTCTTCCCAAAGGGAATCCTCTAAGATGAGGAGAGGGATGTGGAGAGATTAAATGGTCAGGGGTTGACCGATCCAAAGTCTTGAGGAGTGTGTGAAATGAGGTAGAGTTGGGGGCCTTTTATAAGAGGAGAGGAGGGGCACTTTTGGAAAGTTAGAAATATTACATTATTTGAAAATGTGTTTCGGATTTAAAAGGTCCCACATTGATATAATTCGTGGATAAGGTGATAAGGCTTCGAAATACACTCATCCAATAAGTTTTGGACATGTTTAGTTCATAGATTTTACATTATCTTTCCATTTTATTTAAATCGTCAAATAATGATGTCATCGCTGCATCATTATTATGTCATAAATAATTTAATTTATTTAATGTCTAAAAATTATGAAAAAATACTATGATGTAGGAAATCTTTTTAGATTTCCAATGAATATTTATAATCAAAAATATGACTTGTATAACCCCACTTAAAAATTGTTTTAGTAAAACATATCATGTTTGTGTCATTTTTACTTTTACATTAAATAAAAAGTTATTTATGTCATTTCCCAACCAAAGTGGCTCCATGGAGTCCCCAAGTTGGCCCATGGCTTGTCTTGGTCGGCCATGACTCACCCAATAGGTGTAGGACAAGTGTCATGGTGTTTTCAAATTCTTATAATATCATTTTTACCTTAAATTACACTAATTACCACTAATCGCGATTAAAAACTTAATAAGTTACTATTCACCAAAAAATTATTTTCATCCCATTGAACCACATTTTACATACTAATGACAACCATGTATGTCGGATTTTTAAAATTCAATACACATTAGTGGTAAACTTTCATTTAACTGAAAAATCAATTTGCTTGATTACCACTTAGTGGTTTCACTATTAATCAAAAATTGGAGTTTTTCAAAAAAAATACCAAAACATCACCCTAAGCTATATTTGATAATCTGAATTCAAAAATGAAGTCTGTTTTACAAAATTCAAAACATATTAGTCACATTAATTAATTTAATAATTAATTCCCGCTGTCATAGCAAATAGCGTGTTTTTATAAAACAATAAGTATCAAAAGATTACACTAGTTTAAGTTTGATTTCAAAGTGAAATTAATTCAATGACCACTATTGGATTTAATGGTAAAAATATTTTCTAATTTCACTTTAAAACCAATTCAAAATATAATCTAATCATATAAATAAATTAGATTAAAATGAGGTTTTGATTTAAAATACAACATTTTACACTATTCATTAAAAAAATGAACATTATTAGAAATATATCAAAAATTTACACAAAGTAAATTTTGATGTCCCGATTCTTAAGAAGAGTTTTATTTGGTCCAATAGAATGTATAAGAGTGAATAAAACTATATTTAATGATGGTTCGCCATCAAAAGGCGATAAGTGAACCTTTAGTGAAAACTTGGGCATATATGCCTAAAATTGATTTCTTTCCGTATTTTAAGCCTCTATCCTTTATTGGATAAATGTAAAAACATTTAAAAACATATATAATCATATTTTAGTTATTTCTGTCCATTCCCGCCATTACAACGGCTACATTTTAACTACCATTTAAAATAATATTATTTTATTATTAGAGTGCAACGTAAGATTCCCAAGAAACTCATTGTTGCGTGTTGGGTACGCCATCGAGCATAGCGTCCCCTTTAAAGTCATTTAAATATTTTATTCACAAATATGGATAAATATGAAATGTCATATTCTTTATTTACCTAGGTTGTTACATCCTTCCCCCCTTTTGGGAATTGCGTCCTCGCAATTTTAAAATTGCGCTTGGAAACATCCTTGAAAGTCCCACATCGGAACAAAAGTCGGTAAAACAAATACTTTAAAAAAAAGAAAGATAAGTACAAAGGTCACCCGAGTTAACCCATACCATGATTCCAAGTATGAAAATATGGACATGGAGGAAAAAAACAAAGGGTCATGTTCTGATGGAGAGTGATAGAAAACATGTTTAGGAGAAAGTTAACCATGAGAAAATCACAAACTTGTGATGGGTTAAACGGTATTCGATTCCCCAGTAGGAAAAGTTAATAGACATCATTTTTGTTTTAATTTACTTTTTATTGAGGAATTTATTCATAAGGAAACATAATCACTTATCATATTGACTTTCAACTTTTATTAGATTCCATACACAAACTCATATTTTCTCCAAAAGACGAGTATTTAGGAAGACTTGTTCACATTAAGAGTACTACAATCAACTTCTAGAAAATCACCTAATCCTCAAAAGAGAACTATATACTTCCCATTTCTTTAGGCTTTAACCAAAACCAAAACCAAAAGGTTAGTACAAGATCAGATAATCCAGAAAAGGATAACCCTTTATAAAAAGAAAATCTATTCTTAACCTCCAAAATTTGTCCAACAAAACCCAAAGTTCAACGAGGACCATTCTATAATCAATTTGTCTATAAAATTCTTCAAAGTAAACCAATATAAGATTGAAACCCAAATATTTGAAGGATTTAGTCGCATAGTCTTCCAAGATAAATCGTAACATTTATCTCCAAACAATATCAGTTGCTCCTAAAGTCTCGTTTTGAAAAGTAATTAACCTAATCACATATCCTCCATGATAGGTTAATAATTTTCATAAATAACCCAAAATCAACTTACTCTTAATTCATAAAATCATATAACTATAATGAATCAGTCAAACTAACCAGGGACTTCACGTAGTCCAACGGTAGGCGATAAATACAGTCGCACATTGGTTGTGGGTTCGATTCCCGCAGCTTTGTCCGACGCGACGGGATGTCACACGGTCTACGTGTTGTCCTTTTTCCAAAACTATATAATTCTTAAAACCTTCCCCAAAATGAGATAAAATCTTCAAGAATAATCATAACATATTTTAACCTCATGTTTATCTCATTCCTTTCATTTTCCATCATATCATAGAGTAACCCATAATTACCTAAAAATTAAGTATCATATAAACCCTAATGGTTACCTTAATAATTATTACCTGAATTTCCACATCGGGATGGCCATCTCGTACATGATGCATTAGAGAACTCACCTGTTGTACCTCTCGAACCCCTCAAGGTATTATTTTCATGATCACAATCACCCTCATATTTATCTAATCCTCTTTCAAGTGTTTTTGGTTGATAGGAATCATCTCAGGTGGCCAAGGAGTTGGTCCAGGAAAGCAAGAAGGCACAAATGGACTGATTTTCAGTCCACCGGCCAACCAGTGGATTCACCACCGGCCAGCCGATGGAGCCTGGACAGAAGGCATCCTTCTGTCCAGACCACCGGCCAACCGGTGGCACACCAGCGGCCAGCCGGTGGCACCTGCACAGAAGAGGAAGCTACTGCCTCACCACCGGCCAACCGGTTGCCTCAGCACCGGCCAGCCGGTGGCACCCAGCAGAACAGTGGGAGCTACTGTCTCCACACCGGCCATCCGGTGGCCTCAGCACCGGCCAGCCGGTGGAGGCTGAGCCCGAATCCTATGCCTTTTTGCACACATCGGCCAGCCGGTGGGACTGTACCGGCCAGCCGGTGGAGCCAGTCAAACTAGCCGTTGCAGTTTGACCAGGCTGGCCCACTTGGCTCCCAACGGCTCTTTTAGCTTCTCCAACGGCTCCGAAGACTCCCCAAGGGTTCCATGCCTATAAATAAAGGCCAAGGAAGCCCCGGACACTATCTGGAACTATACGGAAGCCCACAGACACCTTGTTGATCATTTGGCGTACCTCCGGCGCATTCCTCCAAGGGAACCCCAATTGCTCCAACAACTTCCACATCCAAGGAGCTCCTCCAAAGAAGCTTGGAAGCGGCCTTCAACATCTCCATCCATTCAAAGGCGCCCAAGGCTTCTCAAAATACGGTTTTTATTGTATATTTATTTTGAGCTTTAATTTTGGGTTTGTGCCTACAAACCCCAACACCTTTTCTCATCCCCCTTTCTTTTGGGTTTCACATCACCACTAAGGTGTGAAGAGGTTTCTTCAAGCCTTTCCTCTTAAAAGGCTTGTGTCACCGGTGAGCTAGCCTTCACCCGTTAAAAAGGCTAGTGGGTTCTTGCTAAACCATTAAAAGCAAGTGGGTTCTTGCTTAACCACCAAAAGCATGCTGTAATAGGTCCTAGTGCTACCTCAAAGCCTAGTGGGTTTCTTTCTAAAACCATTGAAAAGCAAGCGGTAGGAATCTCTCAACGGTTGAGTTGGGAGCGGAGACGTAGGCCGGGTTTTTGGCCGAACTCCGTTATCAATTTCTTGTGTGATTGCCTCTTTATTTCCGCTGCACTTTACTTTGATTTTTAATTTGTTAATCATTTTTTAAAAGGCAATTCACCCCCCCTCTTTCCATCCTTCCCCCGTTTGTTCCGACCCAACAATTGGTATCAGAGGGGTAATTTGTGTAATACCCTAACCGGTTACAAATTTAAAGATCCTTTTTGATGGCATCTACCTCTTTCGCCCCCGAAGGCTTTTCTTTGGGTCGAGCTCCATTTTTTGATGGGACCGACTATAATTATTGGAAAACCCGCATGACCACTTTTTTAAGAAGCATAGGATATCCCATTTATAAAATTGTCATGCAAGGTTACACTCTCTCCTCCCCTGACGAATCCAAATGGACCCCCGCCGATATTAGAAACTTTGAGCTTGATGGCAAAGCCATGAACGCTCTACATTGTGGTCTTGACCGAAATGAGTTCAACTGAGTTTCCACTTGCACCTCATCTCATGAAATTTGGAAACTATTGGAAGTGACCCATGAGGGCACTAACAAAGTTAAGGATACTCGGTTAGACATGTATCGTCAAGATTTTGAGTCTTTTTCCATGCACCCAAATGAATCAATTTCTGAAATGTTTACTCGATTTACTGACGTGTGCAATGGTAGAAAATCTCTTGGAGATGACATTTCTGCAGAAACAATGGTCAAGAAGATTCTATGGGTCCTTCCGAGCTCATGGGCACCTAAAGTGACGGCAATCCAAGAAGCTAAGGACGTCAAAAATATGCCGGTAGATGAGCTCATCGGATCTCTCATGACTTATGAGATCACGATGAGGAGGCAAGCTCAAAAGGAGGGCACACCAATCAAGACACCAAAGAACATTGACCTCATGGTGCAAAAATAAGTAAGCTCCTCCTCATCCTCTTCCTCCTCATCTTCTTCATCTTCAAGCGGCGACTCGGAAATGGAGAATATCGCCCGCCAAATGCACAAGTTTATGAAGAAGCACAAGAAGAAGAAGAAATCTCGCAAGGCGCGAAAGCAAGAACCCACCACAAAAGTCGAGCCCAAGGTAAAATGCTACGGGTGCGGCGAAAAGGGCCATTACAAGCCCGATTGCCCACTCAACAAAAAAAGGGCCACGCCTAAGGAAAAAGGAAAGAAAAAGGTCCTCAAGGCGACATGGAGTGACACCTCCTCATCATCCTCCTCCTCCTCCTCGAGCGACCAAGGTACAAAATGCCTAATGGCATTTCATGAGGTAACATCTTCCGACTCCTCCACCTCTTGTTCTTCAAATTCAAATGCTTTAAATCATCTTTCTTATGAAGAACTCTCACACGCTAGAGACCAACTAGAAAAAGGTTTTCATGCTTTATCTTCAAAATTTGTTGCTTTAAAAAAGTCTTTCAAAAAACTCTCCTCCGAAAAAGAACAACTTCTCAAAGAGAAGGAGGAGATGTCCCTCAAAATCCAGAATTTTCCAAATGTTGATTACATGGAATCAACCATCAAATCCCTTAGGGACACCCTAGCTAAGTTCACCCAAGGGGAACAAAATTTGAACAATCTCCTAGGTTCCCAACGAATTTCTAGGACCACTCAAGGACTTGGCTATACCAACCAAGCCTCCTCCTCCCATGCTCCAACTGTTTTTGTAAGGGGGAGCTCTAGTTTTAAATTTTGTAACTATTGCAAAAAACCCGGGCACATGATATATGAATGTAATTGCAAAAACGCCCGGTATGGTAGGCCCAAATCGATTTTTTACTCCGATGAGTTTTATAGGAGAAGACCCGCCATGAGACAAGTATGGATTGAAAAATCCCTTCTAGCGAGTCTCTCCGGGCCTAAAATTGTCTCTTTTCAAAATACCTCTCCCCGGGGATCTTTTGTTTTATTTAGGGGGAGAAATTTTCTTAAATTTAAAAATCTCCTTCGATTCATTTTTCAATTTAAATTTTCGATTCAGACTTTCAATTTCAACTCTTGGTATCAAATTTTTTCAATTCAAAATTTTCTATTAAATTTTCATTTCAAAATATTCAATTCAAATTTTTCATTTCAATTTTCTTTTCAAAACTTTCAATTCAAACTGTTATTCAATTTTTATTCAAAACATTCAATTCAAACTGTTATTCAATTTTTTACTTTCAATTCAAAATTTCAAAAATTTCATTGGTTTAAAATCTCCATCTTGTTTTTCAAACTTGTTTCCCTCAATCAAGTTTTATGCCCCGTGCTATTTTGATAATCACAAAGGGGGAGAAATTTCTTGATTGATTGGGGGAGAATCCTTTTCATCATGCTTAGCATCCCCTTTCAATTTCAGTATTTTACTTTAATTGTTTTGGTGATTGTGATCATCAAAATAGGGGGAGATTGTTGTACCTCTCGAACCCCTCAAGGTTTTATTTTCATGATCACAATCACCCTCATATTTATCTAATCCTCTTTCAAGTGTTTTTGGTTGATAGGAATCATCTCAGGTGGCCAAGGAGTTGGGCCAGGAAAGCAAGAAGGCACAAATGGACTGATTTTCAGTCCACCGTCCAACCGGTGGATTCACCACCGGCCAGCCGATGGAGCCTGGACAGAAGGCATCCTTCTGTCCAGACCACCGGCCAACCGGTGGCACACCAGCGGCCAGCCGGTGGCACCTGCACAGAAGAGGAAGCTACTGCCTCACCACCGGCCAACCGGTGGCCTCAGCACCGGCCAGCCGGTGGCACCCAGCAGAACAGTGGGAGCTACTGTCTCCACACCAGCCAACCGGTGGCCTCAGCACCGGCCAGCCGGTGGAGGCTGAGCCCGAATCCCATGCCTTTTTGCACACACCGGCCAGCCGGTGGGACTGTACCGGCCAGCCGGTGGAGCCAGTCAAACTAGCCGTTGCAGTTTGACCAGGCTGGCCCACATGGCTCCCAACGGCTCTTTTAGCTTCTCCAACGGCTCCGAAGACTCCCCAAGGGTTCCATGCCTGTAAATAAAGGCCAAGGAAGCCCCGGACACTATCTAGAACTATACGGAAGCCCACGGACACCTTGTTGATCATTTGGCGTACCTCCGGCGCATTCCTCCAAGGGAACCCCAATTGCTCCAACAACTTCCACATCCAAGGAGCTCCTCCAAAGAAGCTTGGAAGCGGCCTTCAACATCTCCATCCATTCAAAGGCGCCCAAGGCTTCTCAAAATACGGTTTTTATTGTATATTTATTTTGAGCTTTAATTTTGGGTTTGTGCCTACAAACCCCAACACCTTTTCTCACCCCCATTTATTTTGGGTTTCACATCACCACTAAGGTGTGAAGAGGTTTATTCAAGCCTTTCCACTTAAAAGGCTTGTGTCACCGGTGAGCTAGCCTTCACCCATTAAAAAGGCTAGTGGGTTCTTGCTAAACCATTAAAAGCAAGTGGGTTCTTGCTTAACCACCAAAAGCAAGCTGTAATAGGTCCTAGTGCTACCTCAAAGCCTAGTGGGTTTTTTGCTAAAACCATTGAAAAGAAAGCGGTAGGAATCTCTCAACGGTTGAGTTGGGAGCGGAGACGTAGGCCGGGTTTTTGGCCGAACTCCGTTATCAATTTCTTGTGTGATTGCCTCTTTATTTCCGCTGCACTTTACTTTGATTTTTAATTTGTTAATCATTTTTTAAAAGGCAATTCACCCCCCCCCCCCCTCTTGCCATCCTTCCCCCGTTTTTTCCGACCCAACATCACCAAGGTTGAAGTGGTTTATCATGACTCCTTGATATTTGGTTTAGAACAACCACGAGTTTCCTCATTGAATCCTCCATTTTATCTAGTATCTAAATCAGATAACCACCACAGTTTCCTTCAAACCTGTTGTCTATTTGGTTCCTGCTAGATCCATCCATTCACTAAAAATAGAAATGTCAGTGTGAGTATATCAACAAAACCATCATGTACTAATGAGGAAGGTAAACACTAAGATACAATTACTCATTCACTTTATCTAAAACTAGGACTCTTTCTGAAATCCTAACCATTATGGTAATGTCACTTATGCTTAATGAATACCCTAACCTCTAAAGTTATCTAAACCGACCTTTGATACCAACTATAAGGCCCCAGCCTTAAACCTTACTTAATCTTGAGTTATTACAAGATTACACATTGAGGATCTTTTCAGGTTTAGAGTTTTAGAAAATTAGATCATGAAACTTGCATTACATTCCACATTTAAACAAAGTGGTTACATAAAAGACAGTATTCATTCTTCCCATCAACGGAAACATATTTAAAATATAACACGGATTCTTTCTTGACACATCCTTGACACTATCATCACATCATGTACCTTTCCCTTTACCTGTGAAAAACATTTCAAAAACATGGGATGAGCATAAAAAGCTCAGTAAGGGTTATAAAATTATGGAAAGGAAACATGAGTTCATATATACATAAGAATGAAATCATACTTTACCCATAAAACATAGGCACTTTAACATACCTCATCAAACCATGAATAATTCATAGAAAACATAAGACATAAAGGTAACTTGAGGCATTCATAACATTCTTACGTGGGGAGTAACCCTCTTGGTTACGTTTGGAATACCCATCACAGTATATTCCCTAAATCTCTTCGGAGAAACCTTAACGTTTCACTCCTAAGCGTTACCCAATGCATTGGAGAGCTATATCGGGCTCACCCGCCCTTAGTTTATCACGGAACCACCAGTTTTCATAACAATGCCCAAGAACCATAACATAAATGTATCACATAAAACATGCATAAAGGAAACATAACATTTCCACATTTCAATCACAATATAACATTTTAGTATATTGAAATAATGAATCCATTCAAAAAGAAACCATTTCCAAAACCATTTAAAACATTTAATAAAGAGATTTTTGAATCAAAGTGTCTCATACCAACTTGAAGCTTTTAAAATTTTAAACCATTAATATCCATATAAACAAATAATTATAACCATTTTGAAACATGGATATTAATAAGAATAAATATTTAAAACATTTAAAGCGATATTTTGGTTAAAGGGGTTTTACCAAAATTAGTGACACTTGAATACAATAATTGAGGAATAACATTCAGTCAGAACATTATAATATCATGAGAATAAATGGATTCATGATATAATACTCCAAAGGACAGTATATACACCATATAAGAGTGAATTGGTGCATAACAACAATGAACTCTCAATAGAAATGTCAAATGTGATGAAATCCCTTATAAAGAAGGTATCCTTAAATTAAGGATAAATCAATCTCAAAAATATGTGTGACAAATATAAATACACACAATATAAGTGGATATTAAGTGTAAAACAATAAAAGGTCATTAACACATATTCAATGGATGACATATTCAATGACTACATGTTGAACCCAAAGAAATCGAAATTGGGTTTAAACGTTCCCTTGACAGCCTAACGGCACCACATCAAAATGAGTTGATGAGAGATAAAAAGTGTATCTAATCACTTGGACATAAAATTTACATCAATAAGGATATAGGAGAACATATCCCAACATAACAATATGCAAATTAAAATACCCAACAAAAAAAGTCTTTTAAAAAAGAGGAGGGTGAAAGGTTCCCTTACCGACTTGGGTATCTTTCAAAACATACACCCCATGAAAGAAGGACAATAGATCATTGATGTAAATACTCATAAACGAAAGTATATTACACAAAGAGTTGAATAATGGGAAGTACATACACCACTCAATGGAATTTGTGGCAAATGTAGCATAAATCTCACGGGAATAAAAGTGAGATGAAAAATCCCTCACGAAAACTCAGCAGCCTAACGGCGCCACATCAAACTTCCGAATATGGATTGATGAGATCAAATAGGGTATCTCATCACATTACAATATAATGTACAGCAAGAGGAATATAAAATAACATCCCCCAAAATTACAAAGAGGATCTTAAAAGAAGTGACATAAAGGAGAGTACTTAAAAAGAAAGAGAGAAGTTAGATCTCTTACGAAAGTTCGGCAGCCTAACGGCGCCACTCAAAACTTACAAAATGGATTGATGAGAGGAAATAGGGTCTCTCATCATATGAACAAAATAAGTATAGTAGGAGTAATATAACAGAACTTCCCAAATCATAAGAAATATGAGCTTAAAAGGAATGACATAAAGGAGTGTACTTAAAAAGAAAGAGAGGTGTAGGATCCCTTACCTCGGGTCCGACTTGACTCGATCGTTCTTTAATCTCCTGAATAATAAACTTGAGTTAATTTATAATTCCTTAAGAACCTTTTTCAAGTTCATTATTCCTTTTATATCACTTATTACCATGTTATAAACACTATGTAATCATTAAGTTAATAATGATTGTTTTGTCGATATTTGGTTCTTAAGTCGAAAGTGGACTTCTTACAATTACATGTTGTTCGTGTGGCCAAATGTTTATTATATCCAGAATTGTATTCATAATTTAGATATCATATATGTCATATATATCCAGTACATGCATGAATTTATAACATTACATAATCATTTAGAGTTAAGAAATGAAATGCACTGTTCATGGAGACGGTAATCCGTACGTACGCATGAACGCTACTTTCATTTCTGTTTCGTATTTTATAGAATGGAATCATAATGATATAAAGGTATATTATAATTCCATTATAATATCATATATAATATCATAGTTCCATCCTTTATACGTCCCACATATGGTATTTAACGAATCAAATCACTTTGAGGGGGCGGCAGTCCGCACTTCCTAAAATGAAGATATCGCGTATACCCATAATGGAAGCCATAAAGGTAAGACACAAATGAAAAATAAAGAAGCATAAGTAAAACATAAACATATTATATATCATATATAAAAATAGTGACATCATAATGGCCACCTTTGAAGGTGTTAAATGAGTATTGAACAATCATCGTTTCGGGAGGCACAATTTCGCCATCCACGGAAACCGTATGTTCTTTAACCATTTGATGTAGTTGTGTGAGAGTGTAGCTCGAATAAATATTATAACAACATCCTAGTATATTGAAGATACTGGTGTTGTTACAAAAGAAATAAATAAAAAGAGTTTAGGGGGTTGGATAAGAAAAATAATACAAATGAACATGAGAGAATGAATTACCTTTAAAAGTGTAAATCCTTTTGATTTGAGACTAAAGGCTTCCTTTGAAAGGATTATGCCCAAAGGGAATCCTCTAGTATGAGTAGAGGGATGGGGAGAGAGTAAATGGGCAGGGGTTGGCCGAGCCAAAGGCTTGAGGAGTGTGTGAAATGAGGTAGAGGTGGGGGCCTTTTATAAGAGGAGAGGAGGGGCACTTTTGGAAAGTAAGAAATATTACTTTATTTGAAAATGTGTTTCGGTTTTAAAAGGTCCCACATTGATATAATTCGTGTATAAGGTGATAAGTCTTCGAAATCCACTCATCCAATATGTTTTGGACATGTGTAGGTCATAGATTTTACATTATCTTTCCATTTTATTTAAATCGTCAAATAATGATGTCATTGCTGCATCATTATTATGTCATAAATAATTTAATTTAGTAAATGTCTAAAAATTATAAAAAAAATACTATGATGTAGGAAATCTTGTTATATTTCCAATTACTATTTATAATCAAAAAGATGACTTGTATAACCCCACTTAAAATTTTTTTTAGTAAAACATATCATGTTTGGGTCATTTTTACTTTTACATTAAATAAAAAGTTATTTATGTCATTTCCCAACCAAAGTGGATCTATGGGGTCCCCAAGTTGGCCCATGGCTTGTCTTGGTCGGCCATGACTCACCCAATAGGTGTAGGACAAGTGTCATGGTGTTTTCACATTCTTATAATATCATTTTTACCTTAAATTACACTAATTACCACTAATCGCGATTAAAAACTTAATAAGTTACTATTCACCAAAAAAATATTTTCATCCCATTGAACCACATTTTACATACTAATGACAACCATGTATGTAGGATTTTCAAAATTCAATACACATTAGTGGTAAACTTTCATTTAACTGAAAAATCATTTTGCTTGATTACCACATAGTGGTTTCACTATTCATCAAAAATTGGAGTTTTTCAGAAAAATACCAAAACTTCACCCTAAGCTATATTTGATATTCCGAATTCAAAAATAAAGTCTGTTTTACAAAATTCAAAACATATTAGTAACATTAATTAATTTAATAATTAATTCCCGATGTCATAGCAAATAGCGTGTTTTTATAAAACAATAAGTATCAAAAGATTGACACTAGTTTAAGTATGATTTCAAAGTGAAATTAATTTCAATGACCACTATTGGATTTAATGGTAAAAATATTTTCTAATTACACTTTAAAACCAATTCAAAATATAATCTAATCATATAAATAAATTAGATTAAAAAGAGGTTTTGAATTAAAATACAACATTTTACACTATTCATTAAAAAAAATGAACAATATCGGAAAGATACCAAAAATTTACACAAAGTAAATTTTGATGTCCCGATTCTTAAGAAGAGTTTTATTTGGTCTAATAGAATGTATAAGAGTGAACAAAACTATATTAAATGATGGTTCGCCATCAAAAGGCGATAAGTGAACCTTTAGTGAAAACTAGGGCATATATGCCTAAAATTGAATTCTTTCCTTATTTTAAGCCTCTATCCTTTATTGGATAAATGTAAAAACATTTAAAAACTTATATAATCATATTTTAGTTATTTCTATCCATTCCCGCGATTACAACGACTACATGTTAACTACCATTTAAAATAATATTATTTTATTATTAGAGTGCAATGTAAGATTCCCAAGAAACTCGTTGTTGCGTGTTGGGTACGCCATCGAGCATAGCATCCCCTTTAAAGTCATTTAAATATTTTATTCACAAATATGGATAAATATGAAATGTCATATTCTTTATTTACCTGGGGTGTTACAATTAATCTAGTGTATGTTATGTTTTCATTGACTCTATTACCATTTACTGTGTTGATAGCTTCATTTAATGATATCTTGTCATCATTATATCATCTAATGACCACGGGAGAGTCAAACTAGTGTTATAGAAATATTGTGGTATGAGGGATGAATTAGTAGTAGATTTATAAGAAGCATTTTCCTCCCTTAACTGATGGTTTATCAAAATATGGCCAAAACATATAAAAAAATTAGAAAATGATTTACTATCATAAAACATTAATAATTTTTGAAACACAAAAAACTTGATTTTTTATCATTAAAATTTGTATTTTCTTATAAATATCAACATTTTTATTATAAAAAATCATGTATTTTAAAACCATGTGGATATTAGAAAACTTTAATAGATATTATATAAAAATGAATTAATATTATACTTATTAATACATTTATCTATGATGTTAAAAAATTTATCTATTCCCTTTATAAAAATATTCATATATGATACTCTATATGATAACAATGTGAAATTGCATTCACTTTTACTCTCCATTGTGGGATTATAAAAAATAAAATGAGAATATAAAATGATGTAAGAGACGTTAGGTTGAATAAAATGGTATTCCAATTATATATCATATAAAGAATATTACATCCCAAAATGGCATTATATATGAAAAATAGCTATAAAAATCTATCTATAGTATAATGAGATATGTTTATTACTAAAATAGGAAGGATTCACTTTTTATTTTCCTTTAATAGTGGATAGAGAAATAGAAGAAGATTATGGTAGATCTATAGTTCTAGGTGACCAAAATATATTTCCAATAGCTGCCAAGTGTCTAATACATCTCACAACATCAACTATAATGGGATGGAAGGGCTTCCATATAGTGGAGGTAGTCTATATGAGTATATATAATGCTTCACAAGTGGATCGTGTCAAGGGAACGACTGGTAAATAATCTAATGTAGTAGTGACAATTTTCTTTGTTTTATATTAAAAGGGTTCTATTATCTCCACAAAATGAGTGATAAAGTAACTGCCACACTCTATAACCTTGAATAAATCATCTTTATCTTCCCTTATGAGTTTGAGAAGAGGGAGAAATGACATTGGTTAAGTTACATTCTCCTTGAAGGCCATGGTCAATAGAGGGGTTGTTAAGTTTTCAACCTAGAAATTGAAATGTGAATCAAGATCATGAATTGTACATATCCTCAACTGATAACATTTAATTACCTTATTAGTAGTCTTTTTATCACTCATTCACTCATTTAAACATTGTCTTACCAACTGTTAAATTTTCTCTCTATGTGAGTTGATCGAGTGAACCTAAACTAGGAGTGTGGAAGAAATAAAATCCACTACTATATATATCTCCTCTATGATTGCCGATCTAATCAAATATGCATCCACTGAAGAAGGAGAAGGAAGAGTTAGTTCTCTGGAAGAAAATTATCTTGGAGTGGATAAACTCTCTAAACTCTTCAAAAAGAGATATCCATATCTAATAAAGATGGAACACATATAGTATATAGTTGTCTACATATAATCCATTTAATTTTCTATACTATTATTTTAATCTCATTATTTTCCATCAAAATAAAAATTATTGGATGGATTTGAGAAATAATCAATGTAATTAACCTCATGGAATCCTTTTCACTAAGATTAGTATAATGGACTAAAAATGAGCTTAGAATGCCACCATGATATTAAAACAAGATAGACATAAAATAATCCAAATAATATTTATCACATGCATCGATTGTGGAGGTATAAAAATAGAAGGATGAGTCTTGTAATGGTTAGATAGAGAAATAAACATATGTCTTATCTCTACATTAGGATCCCCATAAGGAAATCCCTCTTAATGAATTTCATAATCAATCCTCTATAATAATGACCCATTAGGATACATCTTCTATATACAAATTATAGATCCACTATACTTTAGTGGACTACCTTAATCATCATTTTCATCATTCATAGGATTTTTTTTAAATCTAAATCAATATCATTTCTGAGCTAGAATAAATTAAACTAAAATAACATTAGTTCCAACCTGACTGACTAAAAGTTATTTTTTATTTATTGAAAATACAGGAAGGGACACCACACCACCCCTTCAAGGAGGGAGAAAATGATGGAGACCCAATGCATCCCCTTTGAAAATTCTTTTGCACTCAATGAGAAGAGAGTCTAAATTATCATAAATCAGAAGCTACTCCTCCGGTCTACCCAGCTTAGCCAGTGAGTCTGCTGTAAAATTAGTTTCCATCTAGCTATGGTGGACAATACGCCCATGCATGGTCTCTCATTTACATCATCAAATAAGGTACGTCAAGTCCTAAGGGACCTCATGGCATCCCTGTATGGCCCTCACACGGACTTCAGAATCGGATTCGATCTCGTCCACCCGTAAACCCCTTATCCTACAAACCATAAGTCCGGAAATAAGGGCCCACACTTCCTCTCTCAATGAGTTTCCCGGGCCATAATAGGCTCTGAAGTTGATATGACATGAACCCCATAGGTCCCGTATCACCCCCCGCCCCTCATGACCCCTTATATAAGGGAACCGTCCACATTCAATTTCAACCCACTGGTAGGAGGTTGCCAACAAGTCCAAAGACCACTCCCTCTAAACGGATTATAAGGCCAGTTGGTAATATTGCAAATGGACACTGAAGCCTGCCATCCATTCACAAGTGAAGCCGGCTCGACAATGAGATATTTAAACCACATCTGCATGAACAAAAGAGATCGACTGGATCTGAGCCACACACTATTCCGATCTTCCCAAATGGTCCAGCAAATACCCGCCCAGATAATCGTCCAAGCAGTGCGCTCTAAGGCATTGTTCTCAGTTCCGTGAAACAATGCACACAGAATACTTTTCCTAGAATTTTTTTTTGATCCATGTCAAGTTTTAGACTGTCCAGAGACAACAAATAAGAAGCCCACTGACCCTGCAAGAACATATGAACCGTCGACTCCGTTCTTGGTCTCACACAATAATAGCAGTGGGATGCCATAGATATTACTATCTTTTGAATGTTCTCTTCTGTTGGGATGGCTTTATTCCTGATTGGCCAGACCTGGAAATTCAGTTTCATCGGAATATCCTTGAACAAGATTGTAGGAGCCCGCGTGGGTGAAGCATCTTCCTCCTCGAGAATTCCCCTGTAATCCATAATGTTAAATCTGCCTGGACCAGATCTGGTGAAGCAGAAGATATCTGGATCGTCAGTCATGTCAATGTTTTCGAATATGTACATTTTTAAGGGTTTTTGTGTCATCTGAATGAGATCCTATTGTGTCGTAGCTTCTCTGAATGAAGCATCAGAATACAGACATCCAGGAAAAGCCAGTCTATCCCCAGCCCAGTCAGTTTCCTAGAAAGTGATGTCCCCCCATCCAATGACCCATCGTGTGTGTCCCTGCAGCAACTCAATGTGAGACGCCATGCAGCGTGCTAGCACGGACATACTGTGCCGCTCCACCTCTCCCTAATGGAGGTCATACAACTTCTTGAAGAACCTTTCCCACAATGATTTCTCAGTAATCACCTCCCATGCCAGCTGACCCTGCATACTGGTGATAATCCCCATAATATCCCGACGGCCAACCCCCCCACCCCCCCCCCCCCATCGGTCACTGGCTTCGCTAAGAACTGCCAAGAAACCTAGTGGATTCTCCCAACCTGTGTCGCGTCCCACAGGAATGCATTCATCATTTTATCCATTTTTTCTCTACCACAGTTTTGGGAGGATTAACAATGGAGAAAATGTGCATCAGAATGGATGTGAGTACACTATTGATCAGTGTGACCCATCCTCAAAATGAAAGTAGTCTATTTTTGCATCTGTATATTCATCCTAAAAGCCAGTCCAAAATGCCATAAAAATGTTTCATCTTGATGCGGCCGCACGAAATTGGGACGCCAAGATACAGGATAGGCAACTGCCTCTACTGGCACCCAAGAATATCCCGGATACCTCTACATCTCCTATTTGAACATTTATTTGAGATGAACACGTGGCACTTCAAGGCATTGATACATTGCCCGCTTAGGTGGCCGTAATAATCAAGAATCTCCAAGAATTGGAGGGCAGACCTACACATTCCATTCCTGAAAATAAGAACATCATCAGCAAACATAAGATGGGAAATGTTCTCCAAACCCTGTTTCCCACAAAAAGGTTGCATCCTGCCCTCCTCCAAATCGCAATTAAGATTCCTCGACAGCGCATCCTGTGCCAAAATGAATAGAGCAGGCGACAACGGATCTCCTTGGTGAACCCCTCGGACTGATTTGGAATAACCGGAGCACTTCCCCATAAGGGAGACCGAAAGCCATGGTGAAGCATAACACCTAAAACACAGATTGCAGAACTCCTCCTAGAACCCGAACATCCTCATAACCCGGATAATGAAACTCCATTCCACATTGTCATAGGCCTAATTCATATGGACTTGAAAAATGCCATTGGAACCCACCGTCCGCTGGTGGAGATCGTTCACAAGCTCACTAGAAATTTCAACCTCCCCTTGAATACTTCGACCCTGAATGAACCCATGTTGTTACATGGACACCAACATTGGAATAATTCTGTTGAGCCTTCTAGCTATAACCATGGAGAGAATCATGTATGAAACATTGCAAAGGCATATCGGATGATATTGGCTAATAAGGGTTGGGTTCTTGATCTTCAGAATGAGAACAATTCTCGATGAACACAAACCTCTATTGAGAGCACCCCCTCCGAAGAAATCATGCACTACCTCAACCACCAGCGGACCAACTAGATCCCAAGCAGCCACATAATATGAAGTCGGGAAGCCATCCGGTGCACTGTCCTGATGCATGCTCGAGACCACCTCTTTCAATTCGCTCTCTGATGGAATATCAATAAGGAAGTCGTTATCCACCTCCCTCACAAGTCGTGGAGTCATGCTCAGAAAAATGTCACCACCTGATGCATCACGCTGGAACTTAGACGAGGCCTCCCCCGACTTGATGCCTTGCAAATGATCCAAGGACACTTTCCTAGCGATGTCCGTGTCTGATGTGAAGATCTTGTTTCCCAGACTCAGGTTGATCTTAAAACTCCGTTTCTTCTTCATTCATGCATGGAAGAAGGTTGTATTGCGGTCTCCTTCCCTAATCCATCTGATCTGTGCTCGCTGCATGTAGATTCTCTCAACATCGAGGAGTTTTTCATCCAGTGCAACCCACTTAACATAGAGGGATATGAAGACGTTATCATCACATGGATTTTTCAGAGATTCCTCCAGCCTATCCACCTTATCCTGGAGTCTGGACAACCCACCCTGCTCGTCGGGTCTGTGCACATGCCATTCTCGAATGTCCTGCTTGAGCCTTTTGAGCCGATTAACTAATCCTCCCCACGACCTTCCACCATCCTCCTGCTGCTAGGAGTCTTTCAGCAGTTGCATAAACCAATCATTCTGATGCCACGTGTTAGAGCTTTGGCTGGACTCAGCAATGGACCGAGCAAGGAGGCGCCAAAATCAAGCCGCGGCGTTGGAAAATCCCAGAGGCACGGACCACCAACAAAGATCCGTCCTTCGGAAACAGCCGTGGGAGACCAGTCGATCAGGTCTGCAGGGGTCACCGGAGGAGCCGGCACACTGCTGGAAGGGACAGGGATACTCCCACATATCTCTGACACTGACATCTGACATGTCAGAGGAGAATTAGAAAAAGAAGCGGGATGCCCAACGGTAATATTTTCAGCTTTCTTCCCCAATGAATCGGGCGGGTCATGACCCGGTAATCCTTGCAAACCAGAGCGAGATGGACCCTATTCTCCCCGCCTCCTTCGACAATGCGAATCCAGATGACCATGCATGCCACAAGCGGCGCAATACTTAGGGAGCCTAAGGAAGAAGATCTGTTTCCACCAGTGGAGGCCGTCGCTCGACATAAGCAGGACCTGGGATGTCCTTCTAACTGAAAGATCCATCTCCACGGAGATACAAGGGTTGGCGGCAGACTGAAGGCAACTGCTGTTCTCATCCGCGCATAGAAAGGACCCCAGTGAATCCCCCACTGCCTTCAGAATTGATGGGTTGTGAAAGGGAATAGGAAGACCCGGTGGGGATAACCAGAACGCTTCAAACAGATATTCGCGGCTGAAATGGCATTCCCACGACCACCTTGATAGGGAAAATCACCAGGAGCCACACTGCCGATCCTCTCTCGCCCAGGCCGTCACAAAGTCCTCTCTTGAATCCAAATGAATACAGAAGGAAACCCTCGATAGATCTGAGACCACACTAGGTAAGAGAAGCCCCAAAGAATCCACAAAGTTTCTAAAGAAACCCCGGGAGGGATTGTTGTTCCTGAAGCGAGCCACCAGCGAGAGGTCATGGAAGGATGCAGCCTCCTGAACATCGAGCGCAGAGAACTCCGCCACTGGTAAACCCTCTTCGTGCCTGGGAGGCCTGGGGGCCACCGAAATTGGAGGAATGGCAGGATGTCTCGCCGGAGGAGCAGGAGACGTCTAAACCAGACTGATAAGATCATCTGGATTTATCCCTTTTAGCAGGTGTTCCCACAATAACTCTATTAGGGGTAGAAGGCACAATATGACGGCTTGAAAAATAAATATATTAATCACTGACTATCACTGGATGTATGACTAACTAATGGTGAATGTGGTACAACCTTACCCACATCACAAGAATATCTAATAGTCTTAGTAGTAGAGTGATAAGGATGAGACTTATCATCCTGATCTCCTCCATCAACATCACGCATGGATAAATCTGAATGACCTACAACATCCTTAGATGTCACGGATGAAGACATGATAATACAATCACCATTAGATACTTATGCATCTTTTGACTCATCATATTCCCTCAGTATGGAGACTTGAGTACGAGGGGACGGTGAGTACTAACATATCCAATGGATAGGATAGGAATCATGGCAACATCTTTATCATATACTACTTCCAATGAACTAGCTAATGATACTTCTTCCATTGCAGTGGATTCTTTTTCTTCTTCTTCCACTTCTTTATAGAATTATTCTTTTGGGAAATATACCATAACATCATTCAGCTCCAACACAGGGTCATCCTTGTCTCTTAGTATTGTAGGGAGTTGCAATGAGTTAAACTTATCATTGGTTTTTTCATCATCATCCACCCTATTCTTCACACAACAGTTCCAATTATCTGTCTTCCTCTTCAAAGTCACCTGAATAAGAAAGACACTACCACATTTCCGTCTATTTCTCTTATCCTTAAGGCAGTAAATATCTAAACTTCTAACTTATCCGAAATCAATATTAGGAGTTCAGATTAATTTTACATAGAAGAGGGATTTCTAAATAACGTTATATGGAACATAAAATATCTACATAGATATATCTGGAATTTTATTTTAATAAGAAATAACAAAATAACATATTAAAACCTCATAATGGTAAATACCCCCTTTCTCGGAAAAATCATATGATCAATAAACATGAATTCGAAATGACAATCCACATCAAGATATACAGATATACGATGTTCAATAGAATCATTCTTTGTTAACTCCATCAATAAATCCTCATACATGAATTTATCACTATTACATGAAATGGATCCTTGAAAATCATCAAATATAAAGTTATGATGAAAAGTGAAGAACATTTTCCTCTACATAGAAGAGAAGTAATGTTTTTTCCCACCAATCAGAGTCTTAATGACACATTTATTCTCGCAAAAATCATACTCTAATAATTTATAAATCCAAGGGTATAATTTTTTATCTTTACCCAAGAACAATTTAACCCATCCGTAGACTTCATTCACTTTATACATGACCTATTGGCTCAAGATTAACTACTATGAATCTATCCATTTATCTGTAATGATAGGTAGGTATAAGGGTTATGGATTCTTTAGTTAGAAGATAATATTACTTGATTCACTACATGAATACAAGGAGGGACATGATTCTCAAGGAGTTGTTTCATCAAGACATTTGACTATAATAATTTCATCACAATATCAAGGGAAGAAGGATGGAAGTTGTACAGTTAGGGTTAAATTGGGATAGATAAGGGAATGATTAATGTAGGCATGTGTAACAAAGTAGTTCTAAAACTCTGAATTTAGATAAAATCATATCGTTTAGGGATATGAAATCAAAAAATGTCATAATAATAATCAGTAAACATAATAATAGATAAATATATATTAAAGTAACTCACGTGGTAAAATATGAATGGCAGCACTCAAAAAGAAACACCAGAAGAGTAGAAACTGAATTATAGAATGAAATGGTCAAATATAAATGATTTATCAAAAATGGTTGAACACTAATGTTTAATCATGAAGGTTTTATCACCTATGTTGGACCATAAATAGTAAATCATAAATTTTTTATCTCTAATGATAGACCACCAATGGCTGATCACCAAAATTTTCTTTTTTCTGCCCAACGCATAATTAATATCAGGTAAAGAGAGTCACCAAAACTATTCATTCCATGTTCATGTACTATATTGCAAAATATTTCAATGTTCACAGGATTTTTGAATATTTCAATATGATTATGTTGAATAATTAGGAAATAAAGAGTCATATAACTTTTTTAATATGATATCTCACGAATATATGTCTTATATAAATATTTGTTTCCCAAATGAGATACATCATCTGCAAAATATGTTCACAATAATAGCCAAAAGATATGTAATCATGGACAGTAGTGGATACTACAACAATAATTTATTTCATACTATAAAATGAAACTAGAGACCTTCCTATTATGTGAAATGTTTTATATATGAATTTTCTATCTATTTTACATCCACTGAAATCATTATATGAAAAACTCACAGAGTAAAATTCATATCCTCTTGAATAAAATTGTCATGTATGGGTTATACCGTTGAGGTATTTCAAAATTATATTGACATAATGTATATGTGAATATTTTAAGTTTTCTTATAAATGAGTATAAATACACACACTAGACATTATATCAGGATGAATAAAATTCAATTATAGCAACCCTCCAATCATATCTCTCAAAGTTGTTTGATCACCCATATTACCAGTCTCATCAAGATCCAAATTTTAGTTAGTACTAATGTTAGTGTCATTAACCTTATTAATATCAATTCCAAAATTATTTAAAAGATATATAATGTAAAAAATATGATTTTAAATAAAGAATTCGTATTTTGAAATTCCAAAAACAATGAAATAATTTAGTTTCTCCGATCAAACTCATTTCAAATTTACCTTTCATCATGTTGGAAAACTCAATACATATTTTGTTTCATGAAGATACAAAAACAATATCCTAAAAAATTATAAATAAACCATCATTTGATAATATTTAAATAAATAAATTAGGGTTATATATCCATAATTTGTTAATCCTTTAGGAAATGATGAGATAAGTTTGTCATTAAATGATCTTGGTGATATTTTTAAACCATAAATGTTTTATTTTAATTTAAAATAATCATTTGGAAAGTGATTATTTTTAAATCAAGGGGGTTTTTCAAAAAAATCATCTTCAACTATAAAATCATTATTAAATTCACTCATAAAATCCATTTTATATATTGTGAAATTTAATTTTGATTCATATGAGATAAATATTCTGATAGATTTAGGTTTAGATACTGAGGAAAAGGTTCACCCATAGCTAATACCACATTGTTGACTATATCCTTCAGTAACCAGTCAAACATTATTTATAAATTTTGTTCTTACCACATCATCATTTTTCTAATAAACAATTTAGTGCCAATATTTAGGTAGTTATTGGTTCATTCATCTAGTTCCCAAACATTTTTTCGATTAAACATATTTAACATCTATTACATTTCCATTACCTATAATTCATCATTAATTTCCTCATTGATGTTTTTTGGTTTATGTAGTGACACAAATGATTGTTGTTAAACATGATTTCTAATAGAATATACAACATGAGTTCCTTTATCAAGGTCACCCAAAATAACATCTAAGGGATGAAATATTTGAGTCAAAATATCTATAAGAATTAATGTAGTTGAAACCTCATTTTCATTTATAGGTTTGGGACAGACTTCTCAATAGAATCAGGTGTGTTCTTTAGTGTTGGTCTAGTAGATTTGTCACTAGGTTTGGAATTGATTTCAAAATTGGAAATAGCATCCTCTATATTTTCTAAATAGGTTTTAGGATCATATGGATATGCCTCATAAAAATTAACATTTACATTTTCCCCCATAATTGTGGTCCTTCTACTAAACACCCTATATGATTTTAAAGATGTTGAATATCTAATTAAAATTCCATCTTCACTCTTGGAATACAATTTTAATAAATTCTCTAAAGTGTTTGGTATAACAAAATTATAACTAAAAATTGTAAATTAAATATCCTTTAGATTTATACAATTTCTTAATTCGTGAGGGGTCTTCATTAAAATATGAATAATTAAAACATGATTACTTATATAAGAATATTTTTCTACATATGCTACCAATAAATGAACGGGTATATCATAATCATTGAGAAAGGTATGAAATATTTTTAATGGTTTAATTTCATCTCTCCAATACACCATTTTAATATGTGGACCTAGGAATAGATTTTTTTTGAATATATCTATGTTTTACATACTTATTCAACCTCTAGATATTAAAAATCATGGCCATGATAATGTTCAATATGTTAATTCCACTAATATTTTGTATATATTTATCATATTTAGTGAATCATAAAGGAGATTCATTCTTATACTAATGGAAAATAGCCCATGTATTTCCTGAATATTTATCCATATTAAATTAGAATAAATTTTCCTTGATAAAATAGAAACGCTGGGGGGTCCAAATAAATCAACGTAAACCAAATATAAAGGTTTGATGTTCATACTTTATTATTTTTTTGGAAATGAGTTTTCTTTTAATTTCCCTTATGACTTGGATTACAGACTTTGTCTATTGGGAATTATAGTTTAGGTCGATTTTAGAAATAAAAATTCCCTCGTTATCTTTCTAAGTGAGTTAATATTGAAATTTCATTTTATTTTATTCCAAAGACAAGATTCATTATGAAAGGAAATTAAAGAAGAATCATTCTAATAGAATAATGAATTTAAATATAAACATAATGTTTATCATTTATCATAACAGTAAAATCTAATGAATGTTAATAATCAAACAAATTACATGTACTGTTTTTAAACATGAAATAAAAACCATCATATCCAAATTGTGAAATACTATGTATATGTTATTTTTATAAATCTACAAATAAACCATTATAAATTAAAAATATATTAGAATTACTCATTTATCCAATTTTAATAATTTTACCTTTTTCATTATCACCAAAACTTATGCGTCCACCATCAGCCTTGATTTTGGTCGGGAGCTTGTTTATTCCATAGTCACATTTCAATAATATCCTAATAAAAGATTGAATAATTTATTAATCATTCTATTCAATAAAATTGGCTAAAAAATTATATTTAAACTAAAAAAGAATTTGGAACCCAAATTTTCTTTCATCCATAAATTTTTGTAATATGTGATTTAGGAATCCATACTTTTTACTAGTTTTCTATAAGATGATCTTAAATTTTTTTGAAACAAATGTTTTATTAGGCCTAATAGAATATGAAATATGTTTAAAACTAGAATAACTGGTATATAGATTGAACCTATTTTTATATATCTCCCTCTATTCATGTTGGTATATATTCCATTAGAATACTTTGGAGTAGTCTATTTACCTTGAATCTTGGTAATGGTTTTTATTATATATAAAAATCCCTCTAAATCATTATTTACTTGTTCATTTGATAATTTAAACAAATTATTTTCCTTAATCAATCGATAGTTTTTATCCTTTTCAATAATTAGAACAAAATTAAATTTAGACGAAATTTTTTGATGCTTTTTAATTTTTATATTTCTCTTTTAATTACATAATACTTTCTGAAAATCTATTAAAATATTTGTATAATTCATCATTGGAAATAATTTTTTTCATAAGGAATATAAATATTTACTGTGTATTTAGGAAAATCATTCAGTTCGATGGATGTGTTAGTTATAGATTACATATTTGAATTTTCATTTCTCCCTTCTCTCCTTGGTCCTAAATCACTTTAGCTAACCCTAGAGGCAATCCAGGTGGACTTTATAGACCTTTTTTATCAACAAACGTTTCCCCATACTACTTCTTATACATGATCATGGTTGAATATTTTTTTTGTGTATTTTTCATTTACATTCTTAGAATATTACTTCATTAGAAGAACCAACCTTCATAGATTATTTTCTATGATCACATTTTTCCATACATTATTCATTATTTAGATTCATTGATTAACGTTTTATTTCTGAACAACATTTTTAAAATATATTCTAGGCTTGCCTTTTTTCAACATTTTATAAGGGAGATTCTTCAATGCTCAAAATTTAATATTTTCTTATCTATTTATATTTATATTAAGAAATATTAAGGGACACTCACTTCATTTTGGGTTCATCCATTTCTACTTTGTTCACTAGTTATTATTGTTCATACAACATGATCTTTCCTATTTCTATTTTATTGGAAACATACATGTTTCAGATGATTCTCCTATAGAAATATAGCTTCCTCTCCATCTGTCTGATAAACATTTAAAAATTCATATAACTTGATCTATTTCACCAATTGTCTTTCCTAGTGAGTAAATATTGTTAACAATATCATTGAACAATATAAACACAATTCAGAAATAGATTTATATATTTTTTCCATAAATGTATAATACATTCTAGTATATGTATTTATGTTCATTTATTTAACATTAGGCGTTGTTCTATGAGATATAGGAAGGGTACACCAAATTTTAAAATAAACCGCACATACATATATTCTTTTTATCACAACTTTCCCTACTAAATGTAAAAATAATTCCCCACATTGAATTCAAAATAAAATGCTTCTTATTTGATTAACCATATGTAGATCTAGAGGCTTTAATGTTTTCATACTTATCTTCATTAAAATTCTAGATATCATAGGTCATACATTATAAATGAATTCACATTTTTTATTTTCTATTGTGAATAATTTTTTATATTATATTATGGTGGAAAAATAGTTTATTTTCAATCAATAATACTATTATCCATAAATAAAATAGTTTAGATAAAATATAAATATATGATCTTTATGTAAAATAAGATCTCATTTAAAATGATATTTTTATTGTCTTTTGATACCAAATGTTTTTTGGAGTGGAAAACTCAACAAGGGACGAATTAAGCTGTACAATTTGAGAAAAAATATCCAATGAATCAAGTACCATTTATCTCATAATGTATTTAATGATTTATATTCATTAACATTCCCTTTATCACTCACTTTCTTGTAATAAATTATCCTTATCACTGTCGATAATTATTGACACTTTTCTTCCATGTTCATATTTCTTGAGAAAAAGTAAAAATTGTGAAGAAGAAATTCATTAAAGGTGGGGGGAATTTAACTCCCAATGATTTTAATATAATAATACAATGGTCAACAGTGAATACAACATGAAACACTAAGATTAAATTACCCATAAAATATAATATTTAAATACGACTTATATAAGATAACTGTAGAGTTGGAGAGTAAGAATAAGAATAACCAAAATATGAAATATATATAGGTCTTAATTCATATAAATTTATTAATAAATTTTATATAAAAAATGACCATAATTTGTAGTAAATTCAATATATTATTCAAAAACATGTTTTTTTAAAAATGATTTTTCATACTTTTGATGAGAAAATAAAATAATTAATTTTAAAAAACATTATACACTTTATTTCTTAAAATAAAAATATTTTTTGATAATATAATATAAAAATTTTATATATGGAAAATTTTGGTATTTTTGCTGCTAAAACTGATTTTTCAGTGCATACTGAAAAATACTATTTTTTATAAAAGAATTATTTATTTTGAATTATTTATGTAAATACTAGTATGGTTAGTATTTAAACATTATAAATTTAACATATTTATTTTATTTATTTAATATAATTTATTACATTTTAATAATTTTTATAATAGATTTAGTTTTAAGATTATTTTTAGGCTTAAAAAACATTTTAATGAAAACTATATTTAAGTGGATATTGATTATAAATGTTAACTAATTAAAATATCCCATAATGGGAAATTATTTATGTTATATTGACATATTATATATCTAAATATTTTAATTTAAATCCATATAAATTTAATTACTTGTTATATAGTTATTATAAGATTATCTTATACATAAAAAAAGCATTTTTTGAACAAATAAATTCGACACGATTTGAAATTTTCATTTCAAATAAAATTATATGTCTTATGTGAATTGAATTGGATGAAATATATTCCATATTTGGAATAATAATATTAATAATTATACAAAAATATCATATTTACTTTTCATTAATGATTCGTAAGGACAACGAAATTTATTTACTACAATGATCGTTATAATAGGGCATTTCATCTTACATGTTATTGTGTTAAAATTAATTATCAGAATTGAATATTATTTTATAATTTTTTTTGTTTTAAAAATCTTTGTGTATAATTTATCTAATAATATTATTTTTATTTTACTCTTGAAGGATAAATTACCTACGTTTTAAAACTAAATATTGTGTTGAAAAATAAAATGGTAAAATTAAGTATGCATAGTGTAACATCCCAGGTAAATAAAGAATAAATAATTTTCATATTTATTAATATTTACGAATTAAATATTAATTTTATTTTAAAGGGGTTGCTATGATCGATAGCATACCCAATACGCAACGATGAGTTTCTTTGAAACTTATGTAGCACACTAGTAATAAAATAATATTATTTTAAATGTTAGTTAACAAGTAGCCATTGTACTGGAGGGAATGGATAGAAATAACTAAAATATGATTAGATATGTTTTTAAATGTTTTTACATTTACCCAATAAAAGATAAAGGCTTAAAATACGGAAAGAGTTCAATTTTATGCATATATACTCTAATTTTCACTAAAGGTTCACTTATCACCTTTTAATGGTGAACCATCATTAAATATAGTTTTGATCACTCTTATACATTATTTTGGACCAAATAAAACTCTTATTAAGAATCAGGACATCAAATTTTACTTTGTGTAATTTTTTTGTACCTTTCTGATAAAGTTCATTTTTTATGAATACTGTAAAATGTTGTATTTTAATTCAAAACTGATTTTTAATCTAATTTATTTATATGATTAGATTATGTTTTGAATTGGTTTTGAAGTGAAATTAGAATATATTTTTACCATTTTATCCAATGGTGGTCATTGGAATCAATTTCACTTTGAAATTAGACTTAAACTGGTGTCAATCTTTTGATACTTATTGTTTTGTAAAAACACGCTATTTGCTCTGGCAGCGGGAATTAATTATTAAATTAATTAATGTGACTTATATGATTTGAATTTTGTAAAATAGACTTCATTTTTGAATTCGTAATATCAAATATAGCTTAGGGTGAATTTTTGGGATTTTTCTGAAAAACTTCAATTTTTGATGAATAGTGAAACCACTAAGTGGTAATCAAGCAAACTGATTTTTCAGTTAAATGAAAGTTTACCACTAATGTGTATTGAATTTTGAAAATCCGACATACATGGTTGTCATTAAGAAGTAAAATGTGGTTCAATGAGATTAAAATAATTTTTTGATGAATAGTAACTTTTTTTCATTAATCGCGATTAGTGGTAATTAGTGTAGTTTAAGGTATAAATAATGCTTTAATAATATGAAATGACCTAGATACATGTCCCAACATTATTGGCTGTGTCATGGACGACCAAGAGAAGCCATGGGCCAACTTGGGGACCCCATGGAGCCACTTTAGTTGGAAAATGACATTAATATATTTTTATTTAATGTTAAAGTGAAAATGACACTAACATAAATTGTTTTACTAAAATAATTTTTGAATGGGGTTATACAAGTCCACATTTTGATTATAAATAGTCATTGGAAAGTTAAAAAGATTTCATACATCATAGAAGTTTTTTTATAATTTTTAGACATTAAATAAAATAAATTATATATGACATAATAATGATGCAGCGATGACATCATTATTTGACGATTTAAATAAAATGGAAAGATAATGAAAAATATAAAACCTACACATGGCCAAAACCAGATGGATGAGTGAATTCCGAACCCTTATCACCTTATCCACGAATTCTATCAATGTGGGACTTTTTAAAACCAAAACACATTTTCAAATAAAGTAATATTTCTTTACTTTCCAAAAGTGCCCCTCCTCTCCTCTTATAAAAGGCCCCCACCTCTACCTCATTTCACACAATCCTAAAGCCTTTGGCTCAGCCAACCCCTGCCCAATTACTCTCTCCACATCCCTCTCCTAATCCTAGAGGATTCCCTTTGGGCAGAATCCTTTCAAAGGAATCCTTTAGGCTCAAATCAAAAGGGAGTTACACTTTTAAAGGTAATTCATTCTCTCTTGTTCATTTGTTTTATTTTGCTTCTCCAACCCTCTAAACTCTTTTTATTTACTTCTTTTGTAACAACACCAGTATCTTCAATATACTAGGATGTTGTTATAATATTTATTTGAGCTACACTCTCACACAACTACATCAAATGGTTAAAGAACATACAGTTTTCGTGGATGGGGAAATTCTGCCTCCCGAAACGATGATTGTTCAATACTCATTTAACACCTTCAAGGGTGGCCATTATGATGTCACTATTTTTATATATGATATATAATATGTTTATGTTTTCATTAAGCTTCTGTAATTTTCATTTTTGGCATAACTTTGTGGTTTCCATTATGGGTAAACACGATATCTTCATTTAAGGAAGTGCGGACTACCGCCCCCTCAAAGTGATGTGACTCGTTAATGCCATATGTGGGACATGTAAAGGATGGATTTAAAGTTATTATATATGATGATATACTGGAATTATAATATACCTCTATATCATTATTATTTCTTTCCATTAAAGTATGAGATAGAAATGAAAGTAGCGTTCATGCGTACGTACGGCTTACCGTCTCCATGAACGGTGCATTTCATTTCTTATCCCCAAATGTAATGTACTATTAAAAGTATATGTATATAATGGATATATATAATTAATGATACATCTAAATGATTAATATAATTCTGGAATTAATATATACATACCTCTCATTTAATTTTAATTCCATTACTATGACAAAGAAATGAAAGTAGCGTTCATGCGCACGTACGGCTTACCATCTCCATGAACGGTGCATTTCATTTCTTACCTCTAAATGATTATGTAATATTATAAATACATGTACATGCTGGATATATATGATATATATGATATCCAAATCGGGAATTTCATTCTGGATATAAAGAACTTTTGACCACACGAACAACATGTAATTGTAAGAAGTCAACTTTCGACTTAAGAACCAAATATTGACAAAACACACATTATTAACATAAATGGTTACATAAAGTTTATAACATGGCAATAAGTGATATAAAAGGAATAATGAACTTTAAAAAGGTTCTTAATCAAGTATAAATTGACTCAAGTTTATTATTCAGGACGTTAAAGAACGATCGAGTCAAGTCGGACCCGAGGTAAGGGACTTCGTCTCAATCTCCTTTCATTGAGGCATATTTCGTTTTATACACAAATTTCTTTTATACGGTGTATAAACTCCTTTGACTTTTACTTTTATACAAAAGGAATCTTTTTCTACGAAGCGTTTTACTAAACGACAAAAAGGAATGTTTTTTAACGTACGCGGTGACAACGACCTTTTCCGCCGCCGTGAGTATTCTTTGATCTTTGGCTTTCTCAACAAGCCGTAATGTTTTTTTTAAAATAAAATAAATACCATATACTCTTTTATGTATTTTGGTATTGAAAATGGTTTTGAAAAAGGATTCTATTATGTCAATATATTTATGATATATTGTGATTGAAATGTGGAAATGTTATCATTCCTTTATATTGGTTTTATGTTTTATGATTTTATATTGGTACTTGGACATTTAACGGGTGGTTACGTTATAAACCATATGACGGGTGGTGCCGTGAATACCAGGAGGGGTGGTTACATTATAACCTCCAATGCATTGGGTATGGAAGTCGGCCGTATGGCTATTCCATTAAGTATGTATGGAAATTGGCCGTATGGCTATTCCATTAAGTTATATGTGTGGAAGTCAACCGTATGGTTATTCCACTTAAGTATGTTTATGTCCCAAGTTACCTTTATATATGTTATGTGTTCTTTTTATGGATTTTATGGTAATCCTTTGGTTTCAAAGAGGTAAGTAATGATACTTTATTCAGTGAAGAGTTTTTACTACTTCATGAAGGTGAAGGTATTACTTTGATAAAGTATACATTGTTTACTTGATGTTTGAAAAACTAACAGTTTTCATTCTTTGTGTATCCCTTACTGAGCTTTTTATGCTCACCCCAAGTTTTTCGAAATGTTTTTCACAGGACTTAAAGTGGAATAAGGTCAAGGATGGGATCAAGGGAATGTCATGCTATCTAAAACATGGAATCTAGACATCTTTATTTTTAAGAGTTTTTATTTTATGGAGACTTAGTAGAAGTGTCTACTTTGTAATCTTTTAAGATGTAATAGTTATGTTCTAATTCTCTAAAACTATAAACCTGAAAAGATCCTCAATGTGAATTATTCATTTAATTCAATATTAAGTAAGGTTTAAGGCTGGGGCCTTATAGTTGGTATCAGAGGTCGGTTTAGACAACTTTAGGAGTAAGAAAAGTATTAAAATATAATATGATTTAAATGATATAGCATTTACGGATTACCATGTTGCTTCGCCTAAGATATTTCTGTGTTTAGAATGGTTTTCCACAGAGGAAACAAAGCAGCTATGTTGGGATGACATCAGGAGGAAGATAACCTTCCAAATCAGCAACCTGAGATGGTCGGAATCAGAACTGAACAGTTTGTTGCAGTGATGGCACAGTTGAGTCAGGCTATAAATGATGGTGGTATCCATGCACGAGATCAGCCAGATCAACCGCAGAGGAACATGTCAGTGGTGGAACATTTCATGAGGCAACATCCCCCATCATTTAGAGGATCATCTGACCCTGTGCTAGCTGAAGGGTGGATTAAAGCACTAGAGAAGATTTTTGATGTCATGGGGTGTTCAGAACATCAAAAGGTTAGTCTTGCTGTTTACCGTTTTGAAGGTTAAGCTGATCAGTGGTGGTCGATGGTGAAAAATATAAGGGATAGTGATGAGATTGAGGATCTTCACTGGGACGAATTCAAAGGTATGTTTCTTGAGAAATATTTTCCTAAGGTGGTTCGTCTTAGGATGGAAAAACAGTTCCTAGAATTGAGGCAGGAGGATGATTCAGTGGCTGCTTATGAAGAAAAGTTCACTCGATTGGCAAGGTATGCTCCAAAATTCATACGAGATCTTGATAGTAAAATAAACCGTTTTTACTCAAGGTTAAAGCCAAAGTATCGAAGGGCTTTAGCTTCTCGTGAGTTCAAAAGTTATGAAAATCTTGTTCGATGTGTGGAGAAGGTGGAAATTGAGTTTGCCGATGATCAGGTGTTCTATAACAAACAACAGAATAAGAGATCTAGTTGGCAGGAAAAGGGGAAGAATTCATCAAAGAAGAAAGGAGGTAAGAAAACCAAATATCCATCCTATGAGAAGTGTGGTAAAATGCATCCTGGAGAATGTTTATCCAATTCTGGTAAGTGCTTTAGGTGTGGTAAGTCTGTTCATATTGCTCGTAACTGTAAGGAAGATGATCAAGCAGGAAATGAAAAGACAACGATAAGACGTTATAAGTGCAATGAGATGGGTCACTATGCAAATGAGTGTCCGACAAAGAGCTTGAGTGATGGGAAGCAGTTAGACTACAAGAAGAAAGGGGTGGTGAAATCCTTTGCAACAACTTCAGCAGATGTTGGTCCATCGAATGAAGTGGTATCAGCTGCAGGGAGCTCAGTATTTTTCGAAGATTGACTTGAGGTCGGGGTACCATCAGTTGAAAGTAAAAGAAGCAGACGTTCCGAAGACTGCGTTCCGTACTAGATATGGCCATTATGAATTTGTAGTTATGCCTTTTGGGTTAACCAATGCACCTACTGTATTCATGGACCTTATGAATAAAATTTTCCATGAGTTCTTGGATAAGTTTGTGTTTGTGTTTTGAGGTTTGGGAAGAGGTTATGTGTGCCTTGTGATTCACAGTTGAAGAGAGAGTTGTTATGTGAAGCTCATAGTTCTTCGTTTTCAGTTCATCCTGGCAGTACTAAGATGTACAGAAATCTGCGGGAGTATTACTGGTGGGATGGAATGAAAAGAGACATTTCTTATTTTACTGTGAAGTGTTTGACATGTCAACAGGTTAAAGCAGAGCGGCAGTTACCGAAAGGGATGCTTCAGCCTTTACCAGTGCCAGAGTGGAATTGGGAAAACATATCCATGGACTTTGTTGTGGGATTGCCGAGGACATCTCGAGGTAATAATGCAATCTGGGTTATTGTTGATCACTTGACCAAATCTGCTCATTTCCTTGCTATACGAGATACTTTCTCTCTTGATCAACTTTCCCGTTTTTATCTTAAAGAGATAGTCAGGTTACATGGAGTTCCTCTCTCCATTGTATCGGATCGTGATCCCAGGTTTACTTCTAACTTTTGGAAAGGCCTTCAGAAGTCGTTGGGTACTGAATTAAATTTTAGTACAGCTTTTCATCCTCAATCAGATGGGCAGTCAGAACGAACAATTCATACATTGGAGGATATGCTATGAGCTTGTTCTATGGATTATCAGGGAAGTTGGGACCAACATCTTTCTTTGGTTGAGTTTTCATATAATAACAGTTTTCATTCCAGTATACAGATGGAACCATTTCAGGCATTATATGGGAAGTGGTGTCGAACTCCAGCTTTCTGGGATGAAGTGGGTGAAAGAAAGTTGATGGGACCAGAATTGGTTGAAGAGATGGCAGAAAAAGTTCAGATGATTCAGAAGCACATGAGAACAGCTCAGAGCAGGCAGAAGAGTTATGTGGATAACCGGAGGAAGGATCTATCTTTCGAGGTAGGTGATCATGTTTTTCTCAAGATTTCTCAATGGAAAAGTGTGATGAGATTTGGTAAGAAAGGAAAGCTGAGTCCAAGGTTTATTGGACCATATGAATTCTGGATAAAGTTGGATCAGTTGCATACCGGGTGGCTTTACCTCCGAGTTTATCTCAGGTATACAATGTTTTTCATATTTCGATGTTGAGAAAGTATATGCCAGATCCATCTCATGTTTTGAGTCCAGAGGTAGTTCAGCTAGAAGAGAACCTATCTTATGAGGAACAACCGGTCCAGATTCTTGACCATAGGGAGCAAGTGTTACAGAATAAAGTGATTCATCAGGTAAAGGTTTTTTTTGGAAAAACCATTTGATTGAAGAGGCAATGTGAGAATCTGAAAATGCTATGAGGGATAAATACCCCCACTTATTTTGATAAGTGAATAAAATTGCGAGGACGCAATTCCCAAAAGGGGGGAAGGATGTAACATCCCAGGTAAATAAAGAATAAATAATTTTCATATTTATTAATATTTACGAATTAAATATTAATTTTATTTTAAAGGGGTTGCTATGATCGATAGCGTACCCAATACGCAACGATGAGTTTCTTTGAAACTTATGTAGCACACTAGTAATAAAATAATATTATTTTAAATGTTAGTTAACAAGTAGCCATTATACTGGCGGGAATGGATAGAAATAACTAAAATATGATTAGATATGTTTTTAAATGTTTTTACATTTACCCAATAAATGATAAAGGCGTAAAATACGGAAAGAGTTCAATTTTATGCATAAGTACTCTAATTTTCACTAAAGGTTCACTTATCACCTTTTAATGGTGAACCGTCATTAAATATAGTTTTGATCACTCTTATACATTATTTTGGACCAAATAAAACTCATATTAAGAATCGGGACATCAAATTTTACTTTGTGTAATTTTTTGGTACCTTTCTGATAAAGTTCATTTTTTTATGAATAGTGTAAAATGTTGTATTTTAATTCAAAACTGCTTTTTAATCTAATTTATTTATATGATTAGATTATGTTTTGAATTGGTTTTGAAGTGAAATTAGAATATATTTTTACCATTTTATCCAATGGTGGTCATTGGAATCAATTTCACTTTGAAATTAGACTTAAACTGGTGTCAATCTTTTGATACTTATTGTTTTGTAAGAACACGCTATTTGCTCTGGCAGCGGGAATTAATTATTAAATTAATTAATGTGACTTATATGATTTGAATTTTGTAAAATAGACTTCATTTTTGAATTCGGAATATCAAATATAGCTTAGGGTGAATTTTTGGGATTTTTCTGAAAAACTTCAATTTTTGATGAATAGTGAAACCACTAAGTGGTAATCAAGCAAACTGATTTTTCAGTTAAATGAAAGTTTACCACTAATGTGTATTGAATTTTGAAAATCCGGCATACATGGTTGTCATTAAGAAGTAAAATGTGGTTCAATGAGATTAAAATAATTTTTTGGTGAATAGTAACTTTTTTTCATTAATCGCGATTAGTGGTAATTAGTGTAGTTTAAGGTATAAATAATGCTTTAATAATATGAAATGACCTAGACACATGTCCCAACCTTATTGGTTGTGTCATGGCCGACCAAGAAAAGCCATGGGCCAACTTGGGGACCCCATGGAGCCACTTTAGTTGGAAAATGACATTAATATATTTTTATTTAATGTTAAAGTGAAAATGACACTAACATAAATTGTTTTACTAACATAATTTTTGAGTGGGGTTATACAAGTCCATATTTTGATTATAAATAGTCACTGGAAAGATAAAAAGAGTTCCTACATCATAGTAGTTTTTTTATAATTTTTAGACATTAAATAAAATAAATTATATATGACATAATAATGATGCAGCGATGACATCATTATTTGACGATTTAAATAAAATGGAACGATAATGAAAAATCTAAAACCTACACATGGCCAAAACCAATTGGATGAGTGAATTTAGAACCCTTATCACCTTATCCACGAATTCTATCAATGTGGGACTTTTTAAAACCGAAACACATTTTCAAATAAAGTAATATTTCTTTACTTTCCAAAAGTACCCCTCCTCTCCTCTTATAAAAGGCCCCCACCTCTACCTCATTTCACACAATCATAAAGCCTTTGGCTCGGCCAACCCCTGCCCAATTACTCTCTCCACATCCCTCTACTCATCCTAGAGGATTCCCTTTGGGCAGAATCCTTTCAAAGGAAGCCTTTAGGCTCAAATCAAAAGGGAGTTACACTTTTAAAGGTAATTCATTCTCTCTTGTTCATTTGTTTTATTTTGCTTCTCCAACCCTCTAAACTCTTTTTATTTACTTCTTTTGTAACAACATCAGTATCTTCAATATACTAGGATGTTGTTATAATATTTATTTGAGCTACACTCTCACACAACTACATCAAATGGTTAAAGAACATACGGTTTCCGTGGATGGAGAAATTCTGCCTCCCGAAACGATGATTGTTCAATACTCATTTAACACCTTCAAGGGTGGCCATTATGATGTCACTATTTTTATATATGATATATAATATGTTTATGTTTTCTTTAAGCTTATGTATTTTTCATTTTTGGCATACCTTTATGGTTTCCATTATGGGTAAACACGATATCTTCATTTAAGGAAGTGCGGACTACCGCCCCCTCAAAGTGATGTGATTCGTTAATGCCATATGTGGGACGTGTAAAGGATGGATTTAAAGTTATTCTATATAATGATATACTGGAATTATAATATACCTCTATATCATTATTATTTCTTTCCATTAAAGTATGAGATAGAAATGAAAGTAGCGTTCATGCGTACGTACAGCTTACCGTCTCCATGAACGGTGCATTTCATTTCTTATCCCCAAATGTAATGTACTATTAAAAGTATATGTATATAATGGATATATATAATTAATGATACATCTAAATGATGAATATAATTATGGAATTAAAATATACATACCTCTCATTTAATTTTAATTCCATTACTATGACAAAGAAATGAAAGTAGCGTTCATGCGTACGTACGGCTTACCGTCTCCATGAAAGGTGCATTTCATTTCTTACCTCTAAATGATTATGTAATATTATAAATACATGTACATGCTGGATATATATGATATATATGATATCCAAATCGGGAATTTCATTCTGGATATAAAGAACTTTTGACCACACGAACAACATGTAATTGTAAGAAGTCAACTTTCGACTTAAGAACCAAATATTGACAAAACAAACATTATTAACATAAATGGTTACATAAAGTTTATAACATGGCAATAAGTGATATAAAAGGAATAATGAACTTTAAAAAGGTTCTTAATCAAGTATAAATTGACTCAAGTTTATTTTTCAGGACGTTAAAGAACGATCGAGTCAAGTCGGACCCGAGGTAAGGGACTTCGTCTCAATCTCCTTTCATTGAGGCATATTTCGTTTTATACACAAATTTCTTTTATACGGTGTATAAACTCCTTTGACTTTTACTTTTATACAAAAGGAATCTTTTTCTACGAAGTGTTTTACTAAACGACAAAAAGGAATGTTTTTTAACGTACACGGTGACAACGACCTTTTCCGCCGTCGCGAGTATTATTTGATCTTTGGCTTTCTCAACAAGCCGTAATGTTTTTTTTTAAAATAAAATAAATACCATATACTCTTTTATGTATTTTGGTATTGAAAATGGTTTTGAAAAAGGATTCTATTATGTCAATATATTTATGATATATTGTGATTGAAATGTGGAAATGTTATCATTCCTTTATATTGGTTTTATGTTTTATGATTTTATATTGGTACTTGGACATTTAACGGGTGGTTACGTTATAAACCATATGACGGGTGGTGCCGTGAATACCAGGACGGGTGGTTACGTTATAACCTCCAATTCATTGGGTATGGAAGTCGGCCGTATGGCTATTCCATTAAGTATGTATGGAAATTGGCCGTATGGCTATTCCATTAAGTTATATGTGTGGAAGTCAACCGTATGGTTATTCCACTTAAGTATGTTTATGTCCCAAGTTACCTTTATATATGTTATGTGTTCTTTTTATGGATTTTATGGTAATCCTTTGGTTTAAAAAAGGTAAGTAATGATACTTTATTCAGTGAAGAGTTTTTACTACTTCATGAAGGTGAAGGTATTACTTTGATAAAGTATACATGGTTTACTTGATGTTTGAAAAACTAACAGTTTTCATTCTTTGTGTATCCCTTACTGAGCTTTTTATGCTCACCCCAAGTTTTTCGAAAAGTTTTTCACAGGACTTAAAGTGGAATAAGGTCAAGGATGGGATCAAGGGAATGTCATGCAATCTAAAACATGGAATGTAGACATCTTTATTTTTAAGAGTTTTTATTTTATGGAGACTTAGTAGAAGTGTCTACTTTGTAATCTTTTAAGATGTAATAGTTATGTTCTAATTCTCTAAAACTCTAAACCTGAAAAGATACTCAATGTGAATTATTCATTTAATTCAATATTAAGTAAGGTTTAAGGATGGGGCCTTATACATAGATTAAAATGTAAAAAAAAATTTAAACAAATTTAATTTTTATTGTGAAGGTGTTTCATGAAATTAATGTTTTTCCACTGCATTATTTACAAATTTTTTATGCACTTGGGGTGAGTGTTACATCCCATTATTTGAATAGATTTGGGTATTTAAAAAAATGCATGTCCTACTCAATTATTAAAGTACAGTACCTCCCCTCACCACTTCACACCTCTAAAGTCATTTTTATTTAAAAATACATTCTAAAATATCTCCCCAAAATTATTTTACACATTTTAGTGTAACTAGTATTCACAAAATACCATCCCTAGGTTCCATAATATGATATCCAATGGAGGTTCTTCTATGTAAAGGAATTTTTTTAACTAGGCTCATTTTTTACATCATATTCTTACACCATCAATTAGGACTTATGAAATAAAATATAATAAAATATTTATCTACAGTATAAATTAATTTTATTACGTTTATAATAAAATACTTATTGATCTCCAACTCCATTAAATGGGAAATGAATTTGTCCCTCATGTGTACAGTGGAGTACCTTCCCACACACATGTATATTTTTTCATAAAAAGATAACATAGAGAGTAATAATGATAAAAATAATGAATATATATATATATTATATTACATAATATTTTTTTTAAAAAAATAATACATCATTCATCTCATTACCATATCACCCAAAAAAGTAATTATATCTTTGTTTGTGTGTAAAAATGATCTATTGTATCCACAATGCGGTTTGATTCATTTTCCATGTGGAACGTTAAATATTATTAAAAAAAACTATATAATGAATAAATTTTATATTTCTAACATTAATATTATTCTGGATAACATGTATCTATATTCCATGCACATGAACAACAACTTCTTTGACAAATCATCCATGAGGTAACCAAGCAGTTAACACCCTAAATAATGGTAATAATCACATTATATTAATGAACGGTTCATAAGATATTCTAAGAAGACTATAAATGATATTATAATAATGAATATGGTATTTTGGTCAATTAACTATTTGTTTAAAATAATTATATAGGAGGATAATTTATGTTTAACTAATTATAAATGTTAGTAATGATTTTTCATCTCAAAAACTACTTCTTAGAGGTCTATGATCATTAATGCACCAATTTCATATATGGAATGTTTATACTAACAATATAAATATATCATCATGAATCATATATATTTCATGCTATTTTCTTTTTAAATTCTAAATATTTAATCTATGGTGGATTTACTTGATATTTACCAAGTTGTAAGGATTTTCATAACTAATTTTTTTTCATTGGGATATATTACCTTTTCATTATATTGGATATGCTACGATTACATGTTTAATTAATTTTGATTATTTTATTTTGTATTTATTATTTAATTATGTGGATTTAAATATTACACATATATATTATTATTTTATTAATTATCACTTCATCTTTATAATCATTATAAGATATTTCGTCTCAATTTCTAGTCCATTGAATCATATTTGGGATTATTCACATATTTATTTCTATGAATTGTATCTAATGAAACATTAATATGTTATATATTTAATATATTTATATTAATGGTATTAATTTTTTATTTTTTTTGTTATTTATTTCATGGGGTTAGGATTCTAATGTTTCCGAACCATTAATGGTTTATTCTTTAATCTCATTTTAATATAGATTGTTTTTGATTTAATGTTTACTAAGGAAAATTATTTAAATATTGTATAACAAACCAAATTCATTTTTTATCCTATGGTTATTAATGACATTTTAATTTAATTTTACCATAAATTTTTTTTGTTAATGAAAATAATTCATAAATTTTTTTTAGTTAAATCCATGATTATTTATCATTTCTAATAAAAAATTGTATTTCTTCCATAACATTGATTACTAAATAAGATATCAAGAATATTTGAAATCTTGTAACAAGTTTATTTAATCTCATCTCTACCCATATTTTACATTTTCAATATTTTATAAGGAATCTTTATGTCATTTTTTGAGAAATGTAGTTTTTTATTTTCAAACAAAAATGTGAATGGAATCATTTTTTTAACATAATCATCCAGAATGAAACTCTCCCACTATCACTAACTATCATTTATTTGAATATTATTTTGAAAATTTTCATATTTATTTTCAAATGAATTATTTTTCTTGTTAATATTGATTGTTTTAGCTATTTTAAAACTTTTTTATGTAAAAATCCTATTTTCCTCAAGAATGATTCATAGTTATTTTTATGTTATTCCATTATTCAATGTCAGAACACATTTATTTTACTAATACTTAACTGGGAATAATAATTATACCATCCTTACTTTTTCATTATATGGATTACGATTAGTTTTACAAGGGAAAGTGTTTATATTCACTATATTTTATAACATTACCCTTATTATTTTTCCATGAAACAATCATTGTATTGTGATCATTGAAAATTACATTTCAATTAAATATAAATATTAATTGTGTCATGGATAGGATTATTAAATATACCATATATAATTTTTACATAATATATATTACTTAGAAATATATTCAATTAACTCTAGGACTATTAATAACTTGTATTCTTTATTAAATACAAATTTTTGTTGCTAAGACATATTTTTCAGGAATTAAATCTATCATTAGATATATGAAGAATTAATTAGAAGCATAGTTATGTGAGGGAAATATAATTACAAAGACCATCGATTCAATGACATGTCTCAGGATACAAACCAGAAATATAATATTCAATGGGTTTTTTGTGTATACCTACATTTAATTTTAAACAATCATGGTGAATGTTCTTTACAATATAGATATCATAATATCTCATGTTAATAATTTACTTCCCTAATAAGTTATGTGTTATTATCCATGATAGTATTTTAATTTATATTATCCAACGATTCATTTTTTTCCAAAATTATTGACTGAATTTATTTAGTTTTTCATTTTTTTAACATTCCATATTGATCAGTCTATATTGATTCATGATATATGATGTCATAAAAATACATTATAGAGCTTCTAAGATGAAACTTAATTTCTTCTTTTACATTGATTAAAAATATAGAATCATTGAATATGTTTAATGATTTATATTATTTAATATCACTTCGTTTTATATTTCTATTTTCAAATATAATGTGATATTCTATTATTTATTTTGTTAAACCGGACTAATATACTATTTTTACCATTTGAATGATATCAACTATATATAGTTACAATGTAAAAATTTTACAATAGATTTGGGGATATTGTGGTTAGTGTCTTTAAAAAAATGAATTGAAAGTATGAAGCATGTAATTAATAAACACCATGTAATGGATTCCACTCAGGAAACACATAATTACATTATGTGAATGGTGTATAGATGAATTTATACACAATGTAACATTTATTAACCCATGTAGAGAACAATCAAATACCATATATGTGTTTTTTGGTACAACACGTGGTGAAATAATCTATAGCTACCATACTATATTTTATAATGATGGTTGTAAGTGTGGTTTTTTCATGAATTACATGTTATGTATTGTAAAAATCCATTTATTGAATTAAAATTATTTTTAAATTATATATATATATATTAATTTAGATATATATATCTGTGTCTGCATTTCATTACATGATCTTTATGGATTTGAGACATTTGATTCATTTCATGGTAATTTCCTATAGTACAAATTGTTTTAGTTAATGATGTCTCATGTGGTCATAAATTCTGTCAAATTATGTGAAGTAACTCCAGGGGAAACACACTACATATATTCCAACACATAAGGATTAAATATTATGTTAAAATATATACATGACTGGTACCATATAAAAAGTTATTCACATTCCATGTTTTGTGACATTATACAATATGTCATAGTGAAATTTTAGAATTGGGTTTCAGGAGAACATGTACGTTTAAATCCATGGAACCTCCATTAAAAAATGAGTACGTATCAAATTTCAATTAAAATTATTTTTTTTGAAATTATAGTGGATAAGATTCTCATGGAATTATTATATTGATGATTAATAGAAATTAAATAATTAAATAATGAATAAAATAAATAATTTATTAATTTTGGAAATCTATCATAATAAATGAAAAAAATTAAATATATTCTTTCTAGTTAATTTAAATTCACAATCATTTCATTATTGTACTATAATTAACTTAAGTGATATTTTTATGCATTTAATTTCTATTTATTTTAATTATTATTTCTTTGGTTTTTTTGAAAGATTATTATTAAATTAAAAACTATGATAGGAAACTCACCCCTTCTTACATCTTATGTAGGAGCGTGCATGTTCATATTTGTTTTCTAACTCCAAATACTTGGTCCCCCTCACCAACATGTTTGTAATGAAATGAAAATTAATGATCTACTAGTAATGTTTTTTTGGTTTATTATGGTGCTTAGGTGAAACCAACTAAGGAGATACACATGTAAATTTTGGAATGCTACAAATAGAGTGATGAATGAATGAAAGATTTATTCCCATAGATTCAAGGATAATATTGTAATCAAATAAAATCGCCAACCAGTATATATAAGCCTCTAATCATAAAAAAATATTTTTTTTAATTATTTTTCGTCCATAATTACTTATTTATTTATGTTATTATTGTTTATTTTATGTTAAAATTAAATAACATAATGTTAATGAATATGAGAGAATTTTATATGGAATAAAATAATTGTATTTGAAATAAATTATTTTACAAAGATGTTGTTAATTTAAAATATAAATTCAAAATAATTTAAACAACACTATGAATGGATAAAATAATTAATATTCATTAATATGATATACAAAACCCATATGAAAATATTATGTCCAAAAATCCATCCATTTATTGATTTTAAATACATCCATAATTTATCATACATTCTTAGGTGAATTTATGGTTCGTTTATTTATAATTATGTTTTAAATAATGATTTTTTACAAAATCTAGTTTACATGAATTATTTGTTATGGATCAAAAACATTTTTTAAATACCAGGATTGTGGTAAGACAATATAATTCCATAGTTTCAGGATTAAGAATTATAGATAACGGATCAAAGAACTGGGAGTTGATGAAATAGGGAAAAAATCATACCTAAATAACATAGAATATTTTTTAGGAGAAATCATATATTATGGAATGGTATAAATTGATGTTTTCCAGTGAAATACTTGTATTATATGATTTTATGAATCTAATGGGGAGATCAATTGATAATTTAAAAAATATAAAGATACTAATAAAATAAATTCATTACATCACATATTTGCTAATAATGTGAAATTATTAAATATACTTCTAGTCATCATAGAAAATTGAGAGTCAAATGAACTTGAGATTTTCCCAATGATTAAATTTAGCGAAATTAAATCTCCTTACCCCTGTGAATATCCATAATAGGATTGTGCACTTGAACATTGTTCTTTGAAAAGATATGTTTTTCTACGAGGTAGAGTTCCCAATTATTGATAAGGTGCTTTTAAAAATGTCTGGTGATGATGATAAAACTAACTTTTGGAAACATTTATATGATATATTGGATGATCAATATTTCATGATATCAGTTATGACTAATTATCTCCAGCTTCTTTGTAATAAGATCTATATTTACACAATTTTTTCCTTTACTGTGATATTTATTATGAGAAATCTATAATGGATATGTATGAGGTCTCAATAGAATATTTCACATGATATCAATGAGACTGTGTTCATGATGGGCATCATGTAATAATTATTATTATCCATATCGGGCATCAATTAATTTATTGTTTTATGTCACCTAAGTTATTATAAACTGAACTCATTATTTCCTTACTATTTAAAATATTTTGTAGTTTAGTTGTGAATTTTAATTAAATAATGTTGAGAATAAATTTATATATCATCTCACTCAAAATTACATGGATGATATGGATATAAGAAACAAAAAACCTATAGTCTTTATGGTAAAAAATTGGAATGGATAGTCAAAAATATCTAAGGGTTGTAATAAGTCTAAAGCTTCTTTATGCCACTATATGAAGATAAAGATGATAAATATAAAAATAACTCAATAAAACACATAATGTTTTATAAATGGATATAAATTCCATTAAAAGAATAATTTCTCCTTCACAAAGAACATAGAGAGTCCTCAAGTATATTTGTTTTCAAATGTAATCTATTAGTAGTTAAAATTGGTTATTATATACAGATTATGGTTCTTATATTTGTATGTAAATACCAAAACCATGTAGACCCTCAAAGGTTTCCATTAAAGGAATTAATTTTATAGGAACCAATCAAGAATGACTAGATACATAATCTGTTACATATTAACTTCTTATATTTTTAATGAGATTTAATTTAGCCCCAATTTTTTTTATTATGATTCAATTTTTACTCAAAATAATATCTAATATTCTAGTTTGGATATGGATAGATTTGTTTTCCTTTTCAGAAAAATTATTTTATAATTTTCTAAAATATATAATATTGTATTACATGAAATATATGAATAAAATTTCTCATGTACTAGAATATAAAATAATTTATTGGAAATTTATAACGAATAAATATCACATGACCCACATCACACCCAGTTGTGGAATCAATGTCTTAGTCATGTAATATTTTTTTTAATTATAGCAAGATTAATGTTATTTACATTACATTAAACAAAAACAAATTGATATATTTAAAAATTATTTTTATAGAAAAATAACCAAACCCCTATTTAGTGTAATGGTTGAATGTTTTTGAGATATTGCAGAATCTTTTCACAAAGGTGTGTGTAGACCTTTTATAGTTAATAAAATATTTAAATATTCATAATCATTGCTTTTATTGATGAATATACTATAAAAGGATATGTATATGTAAGAGTTATAATTCCGACTCCCTTTTAGAAATTAATATAATACCAGACTGATGTTTGAGAATCAACATGGCGTAAAGATAACAAAACTACAACCACACTGAGGTAATTAATATACAAACGAAGAGTTCATTGATTATATAATGGAATATGAGATTTTATCTTAATTCATTCTATATAAACCATTTTTGAATCGTTTCAATGAAATTGGGAGCTACACATTACATGTCATCGTGATATAATTGTTGTGTCATTAGGATAATATATTAACCATTTTGAATATTAAATATAAAAAAATCATTAATACTAAATGGTTTGGTAACATAATTATGAAATAAAATTTAATGTGAGTATTGGTGTTGAAATAAATCTATTATTTCATATCCACATGTTCGGGTATGTGAAAAAATTATTAAGGCCATATGTAGATATAAACACACACACTAATGAAAAATAGAAATCCATATATGTTATCAAAAGGAAGTAATTATATTATTCTATATGGCTCCTAGTTAAAAAATTAATAGTGTAATGGAATTCTATATTCATTGAGTGTGTTTAAATCTCTAAAATAGACATTGAGAGAAACTTCAACATTGATTAAGATGATGCTCAATGTATAAAATATTTTATATTAAAAAAATTATATAATGATACATAAAGGATGTATTTTCAAAGACACATGTAATACAGTGAGGCTAGAGAACTAGATTGATATGGTTTTCATGTTTCCTAGGATGTTGACTCATTATTATTGGACATGGAAGATCCTCAATCCAGTAAGTAAGAATTAAGATATACAAAATATATGACGTTTTAAGAATGTATTAGTTTTATGATGGATTCCCAGTACGTAAATCTTTTTAGTTATAGTAGATCTTATAGTCATTCTAAATCATATTGTAGTAAAATGATTAGTTATGAATAATGTAGACATGGATGGTAAAATCAACACCTATAATGTAACGTTGGTTGAAAAATGTTTTTAGGAAAATTCAAGTCATAGAACAAGACAAATAGTTTTCAATAGTTTATATATTAATAAATATCATAACGCTAGTTGACATATAGATTACCAATGTTTATAAAATTTGTAAATTATTTTCAAAACAAATTTTCTTAATTAGAACATTAAAGGGGTGTCTATATGACACAAAAAGGTTTTATGAATCCCTAGGATTTTAATTATATTTAAAAGTTATAGATATCAACTAATGGGTTCAAGAAATAATCTCAAACATTGAATATTAATTTTTATAGATTGATAACCAATTTTTTCCACAAAGAATGAACCAATGTCATGTATCTACAACATCTTTAGTGGGAGAATAATAAATTTACTAGTAGTACATATTGATGAAATACTAGTTTTTGTAATTAAGATATTGATCTTATATTTTATTATGATATAGTTAAAAAAAATCGTCTTTATCAAAGACATGGGTTAATAAATCTAAATTAATGTTATAAAGATACATCATGATATATAAAAATGGTTTCTTAGACTAATTCGGATTAAATAAATTAAAAACTTACTGCAAATATTCAATACAGAACATCCATGATGTGGTCGTTTCCAATGTCACACAATATACATCTCTATATGAAAATGATTCCCCTAACACAACATAAGAGAGAGACAATATGTTGGGTTCATAAAAAATTATTGATTGTATCTATCATGTATACTATTCTATATACTAGTCATGTTGTCACCTATACCATGATCTCAGTTGGAAGATTCATGTAGAACTAGGAGAAAACCATTTATTTCTATCATGACTATCATAATGTATTTTAGTTTTATTATGGTTATAAACCATTTTTTTAAAAGGAGACAAGTATGATGTATCCAATGGATATAATGATGTTAGGTTTTAGACAAATTATAATTATCTAAAATCATTTTTTGAATATGTAAGATAGCATAATGAATGATTTGTGAGTTGGAAGACCACAAAGAAGTTAGTGGTTATTGATTCTATTGATGTGTCTGAGAGTATTGCAGATTTTAATTTAGATAAAGAATAATTTGGATATATAATTTTTTTAATATCATAATATGGTTCCGAGAAGTAAATATGAAATTGAAAAAATACTATGATAATACTATAGTATCCATTCATTCCAAGAGATAAGGTCACATTAATTAATAAAGCACATACATTATTTGTATCACATATTTTAGGAATTTTCATTAATGGGTGAGTCCACAGTGATATGGGTTTCTATAAACGATGATATATCAAACCAATTTAATATTTAATTAACTCAAGACTAGTATAAATATTGTGTGTGATTTAGAATATTGAATTATTTTAGTTGTTTTCTCTTGTGTATATTTGAGTATATTAGAGTTATTTACCTAGAACCAACATACAATGTAATTTTAATAATATGTATATAAAATTACATAAATATTATTAAAATTAATTATAAATTATGAGTGTCCTTCCACATAGAAATAATTTAATAATTTCTTATGGGGGATTCTTACATTAAAACGATATATAGATTCACTACAATAATGAGATCCTTGAAGCTATAAGACAATATTCATAAAGATATGATATATTTGTAGATGAAATCTCTTTGACAGGACATAGATAAGATTTAAATACTATGTACTTGGAGATCATAAGACAATGATGATTACTCTCTTAAATTTCCCACATTTATGTCTCAATGAGAAAAGATTATGAGAACATACCCTCCAATTAGAAATTTACATGTAATATGTGTCTTTCGATATTCATATCTCTAAATATGTGTATCAATCATATAACATTAAGTAATTATTAATTTATATCATTATTATTGTATATAGATGTACTAAAGAAAACTATAATGACGCATACTTATGGTTTAGTTCCATACTATGGGTACATAAAAAGTGATATATCATTAATGGATATGTAAGGAAAGGATTTATCCCTTCCTTTTATAGAAGTAGATATTTATTGTGTTCTAATAAAAATAAACCTCATTAATTATTTCTATAACCATGAAGGTTTGATGAATATTTCATTTTAGGCATTCAAATAATGATATGTTAATAATATATGTCTATGACAAAAGTATTCAAATTTATTGATGATATATAGATAAAAATAGATTATATTACACAATGAGATTTTACAAGATATTATTTTGGTTGAGACCTTAATGTATTTATTTATGGGTGCATTGAAATATTTTAATATGTTGATCCTAAAATTTATGATAGTTCACATTATTCCATTGAGGAAGTGGCTTACAAGGTCGCACACTATGTTTATCCAAAACCTCAATGAAATTTATATAACTTTAATATTTGAATAAATAAGATTTTCTTATTTCATGGAATAATAAATACATGGGTTACGTTGGTCTTATAAATTTTACCGCCATGTATTTGAATGGAAATATATAATTGAGTGAAATATTAAATAGATATTTGTCACTAATTATTGTATACAATATTTAATTTTTTTTAAATAGTTAATACAATTATTGTTGTTTATTTAATTAAATATTAATTTTTCATGGTTTAATAAAATCCTTGGAGGATTGATCGACCGAGTTAAATTTTTGGAAGAAAATTATATATTTTACATAATTTATTCTAATGTTTATTAATTTATTAATTAATTAATGGATATTTGAATATTCAAAATTTTTGTCTTTGTGATGAAAATTATAATAATATTATTATTATTTGACATGGTGTTTACTTTGAATTAAGATATTGGTTATTGGATTTTTGTAATAACTAATTCAATATCCTAGTTATATAACCCATCCTATATCATTTACAAGTTAAAAGGAAAGATAAAAACCACATATTCTCCCTTTATAATTCTCTCAATACTATAATGAAAATTCATAATAATTATCTAAATAATAGTGAGTGTTGATTCTTTATTCACCTCTTATAAATGAGAGAATATTATAACCGAATTCGAGACCAGAAAATATTATAACCATTATAAAAGATAATAAAACTAGAAATTTGGTTCTTCTATGATAGAACCCAAATTTCTAATGGTGATGTTATGAGGTTCACAGATAATGTGGGGGGTTTTTAGTGCGAATTTACCCTTGAATATTTTATCACAGTGTTGGTATAAAAAGTGGGGTAATGTAATTCAATAATGAAGTAATAAATCTAAGTAAATTTAATTCTATTATACTTGAATTAATTATGAATTATATGCAATATACCATCTCTAAATATTTTTCTGGGTTTCATTCATAATTTTCTAATGATTTATCAAAAGATACCAGTGAAACATATTTATTGGTTGGCTGACCAACCAGTTTTTCTATAGCTTGGAACCTTTAATTTCATTATTTGTTCTTTATAGAAAATAATGAAAATTTTGAAATTGGGTTTTCTAGGTGGAAAATAGAAAATAAAAAAATATGAGAATACATATTATTGAGTACATACACATTTTATAGGCAATATTAAGGACATGAAAATTTTTATACTAGATTCGTATTAAATTGATTGACCCACACCTATTTTTCATAAATGGTAGTTTGATAAAACACAATTTTCAATGTTATAATGTCAATATTTGTGGATTTATTTAAATATAGAAATAATATCCTCTTTATTTATGAGAAGGTAAACATACTAAAAGAGTTTATAGAGATAATTTATGCATAGATTCCCAAATATATGTTGTCATGTTATGTAATATTAGGTGTCAAATATCATCTAGTATTTCCCAATTCAAAAGGAAACCTTCTTGGACAACACCCTCTATTACCAACAGGTCCCCTAATAATATAATAGATCACTATTTAAGGGGAGGTTGAATATATATATATATAGTGAATAAATCACTATGGTGTTCCATTTGAGAATATTTCACCGACCCTCATTACACATCACTATGAAATCCAGATCTAAGACATAATGAAAATAAATGATAAGACTATATATAATAATTAAAAATTAAAAAACCCCTCTCACATAAATGAACCACATATATTTATCATTCCATAAAAATAGAGTTCAAATACTGGGAGAACAATAGTGAAATATCATATAAAAATTATTAAAAAATAGATCATATAATTTCCCTTATGGGAAACTAAAATAATCCCCATCAGTTATAACCATCATTCTCAAAACCAATTTTTAAATTTATAAACTTTTTAATATTGGTTTTCATGGTAAGATTAATTTCATATGGACATGAGTTTATTATTTTATTATTACTTATGGATATTGGACTTCCTTCAACATGAAGATTTTCCTAGTAGGAAATAGTTCCAATGATCATCATATTTCCATGATCAGATAGAAAATATAGTTAATATAAATTAATAAATCAATTTCATTAGGCATTTTATATAGAAGAATATTGTCCATTTCACTTTGGTATGAACTTTTTTATAGATGTACATCTCCATCATCAATGAAAAAATAGTACTAACATTTTATACCAACTAGATTGGACATATATGGTTTTGGTGGACATTCTTGGGTGGAAGCCTTTTCCGTAAGATTTATCTATATTAATGGTTCAAAAGAGTTATTATGGGTTACAATACTCTCTTTGAAATTTTTACAGTCAATATTTTCTAGTGTATATAAGGTGTGTTCGAAGCGCACCCAACATTATTTGTACTTCCTTCATATGAAATTATCTTAATTATTAGGGTTCCCATGATTTCTCTTTTGAATAATGGTATATAATATTCCCTTTATAATGGAACCATTTTAATTATAACAAAATTGAGATATCAGTTTTCAAAGGATATAATTTTAATAGGAACTCACTCTATCCAGAAATTATTCATAAAATGGATCAATATGACTCACATTGATTCAAAATTTTGAATTATGATTTAATGAATATAATTTCTTTTAGTAGATTCATAAGTAATGACTATCAATTATATTTATGGGTAAACAACATATATATGTATATTATGTATTTTAAAGGATTTTTTAATCATAAAAAATTATATGATTTAATTTACATAGATAAAATTAATAATATTTAAAAAATATTAACCCATGATAATAAAAAAATAAATTTTATTTTTAGAACTGATATTTTTATAATGATGTTTTATAAATATTAATCTAGGTATTATATTTTTATTTTTATTTATGAATTATAAATTGTTTGATTAATTTTTTTTATAGCATATTATTTTTCATTCAATACACATATATATTTATTTATAAAATATTTCCTAATATTCCATTTTTACTGTACTAAATAAATGACCATGGGTTTTACTAAATTTTTGGAAAACAAAACATTTAACAGTATTATTTTGTAGATATGATATATTTTAAAAGTTTATAAAATATTTTTGGATAATGGTGGAGATTCAACATTGTTTTATAATCCTGATAATGGTTTTTGGAAGAATAAAAATGGGTTTTAGTGTTTTCTATCCAAAAGGGCACCGCCACAGTGTGTTGTAAGACATAATGGCCCATTTTTCTCCCGTTTAAATTTGGAACGGGGAGACATGTTATTAAAGGTATGAGCGTTGGAATAAATATCTAGGGATATACAGGTGGTATATTACCAAGGAAAACTCACCACAACCGTTTTGGAAATAATAATTTGGGAAAATGGTCAGATCCATGAAACACACTCATGGGGGATGTTATTTTTTAACTAAGATAACAAAAACATTCCCATAATTGGGATGTGGTGGATTTCAGGGTGATATTGTTCTATAGTTTAAAATATGAAAAACAAAAAACTCCCTTATCCTATATTCATTTAATCAATGGGGAAACACATATGGATTAATGAGGGGTCAATAATGTGGGTTATAATCAATTTTTACCCATATTTATCATCTCATCCTTCCTCTTGATGGTTCTTAAAAATCTTTATTCATTTTCCGGTGATGTTATTAAATATTAATGGGAATTTATTTTTTCATGTTATGACCATGAAATATTTCTTATTTTTTATTTTCCTTTCGTTTCATTGGAGAAATATTGAATATAAGGAGATTAGATCCTAATCTGAGTTCTTGAAGAAAGATGGAATTTGGAATCCTCGCAGTTTATAGAAAGGGAAATTATTTATTCTTTTTTAAATCTTACAGGTGTTTTCTCTTCCAATGATTGATCCAACTTTACGTAGGGCATCTATATTTTTTTTATATTTTCCCATTTGTGGATTTAGAAACAATGTCAAATTAAATTATGGATTTTTTATTTTTTATTCTTCAATAAATTATTTATAATCCATGAATTGTAGATTTTAGATCTATTATTTTATTAAAATATATATAACATTGATTATCCTCTCCATTTATTGGATTTTGTTTGTTATAGGAAAATTAAAATGGACCTATTTTGATTTTACCATTTTTTGTTTCTCCACTTCTTCCTTTTGTTATATATTCTTTATCAACATGTTCTTGGATAGTGACTGGACAATAACCTAATGTCCATTGCACTATTTTGTTTAGATTATATATGGTTTTTTTGTTTTCTTTATCTATTGAGAATGTGTATGAGGTGGGGTTGTGGGGATAAAAATGAAATGGTGAAGCAAGTTATAGTGGGTTTATAGCCATATGGTTTGGATTATTGTTTCCAATGTATAGATGATGATGAATCTAGAATCGACAATATAAACTTTTCATTTTTGTGGCTGGACGATGAAGGAAGCATATGGGGTCACAGTGGAGGCTGAGATGCATGAAATATCAAGATTTTATGGGAAATTATGATGTTAATGGTGTGTAGTTTAAATTATCAACCATCATATGGAACAATCATCGTAATGAATTTACTTTAGCTATCTGAATGTATCACATAGAAATAGAATTTTTCAATATATAGTGTGAATACAAGGTTTTGTTTAGTATTGTCTTGAGTGTTCCCTCAAACCACCATAATGTGGGGTTGTTCCCTCATTTCTAAATCTATAAGGGTATAATGAGGAATCCCATATGGAATATAGGATGGGATATATCCTATGGGTATTTGTTCTAGAGAGATTCATGCATCCCTTCAAATGGACTATTTTGTGATCATCTTTCTATTTCTTACCCATGTTGTCTCAGGTATCCTTTGACTGACATATATGCCACATGATCGCCTTCTTATTGGCTCATTATAGGTAGATAGAGGTATCCTCCTAGCCTTGGTCATAATCCCCTACCTTTATACCCGTATCTTGCGAACGAAACCAGAATTAGTGATACATAGTGGGTGAGATCAATAAGAAGAGAATTACCATGGATCTTTGAGTATAATGCCTAGGATGGCAGTGAAAATAGACATCTTCATGAGACATGAATTCTTCATTTAATCAAATCTAGTTTTGCCTTTTAGGTGATAGAGATAACATTCTCCTTGGTTTTTGTTTCAATGATTTCATAGCGTCCTACTCAGTATGTTTATACTCACCCTTGTAAGGGATATTCCCACATATGTAATGTGTTATGTAAAATACAAACATTGTGATGGAGTATTAGGCGTACCAGGAGTTGAATGATAATATTTGGGCTTGAATGACCATATATGAATTCCACAATCATTTTTTAGTAGTTATGTTATTTTTCTAAAATGTCCATGACGCACTCTGGTCATGGGGAAAGAAAAAACAATATTTTAATTACCTAAGTATATTATATAAATTTATCCTTGGTAGTCTTCCGAAGAGGAATAGACACAAACCAATGTTTTCAATTTTTCTATGTTTTCTGAAATGGATTAGATTTAACTAATTTGAATGACTACATGAGAAATAATAAGTTTGAATTGATCGATGTTAACAAATGATAAATATGGTGATCATATTGGGTTCAGCTAGACCTAGTGTTGTCCAATCATGGTTTCTAAATTTTATCTCTTCTTCTTCCTTTAACTGGTAAAATAGATAATCATCTACCGAGTCCTCTCTCTCCCTTGGTCAGATAGATTGGATGATAATTTTTCTATCTATAAACATAGATTGGTCTTTCCTCCATCCAATGAGTTTAGGGTTTTAGAAGGTTTCTGGATTAATTAGAGCTATCCCTGGCGTGGAATTGTTGTTCCCTAATAAACCTATATTCCAACATACAAGCCTACACACATGCTTGACTACCACCGAGCACTCAACACCCAACCCTAATATTTTTCCACCATGTACAAAGTATAATTGGGTGGAGGGAGATTTGATCATCGACCAAAGGAATTTATAATAAAATATATAAAATCCTAACATGAAATCATTCAGAATTTAAAAATGAATTAAGAATTGAAAATAAAATAAGAAAGAAGAAGGAAATAGTTTCATTTACAACACTAGAACTCAATCACACACATTGGTCTAGCCTCCCTCTTCCTGATCACTCAAATGAATCTATACCTCCATGTATGGGGCAAGCGAGATGATGCAGGAGAGGAGAAACATTTTTGATGTAACGAAAATAAAAGAAAGAAACAGAATGATGATGAATGAGATGGTACCCGAGTGTACCATGGCTTCCTCCCATCCCCGAGCGTAGTGTCCAACTCTTCCATAAGAATTAGTGAACTTCCTTTTATATAGTCTAAGTGGGTGCCTTCCTATATCTTCAAATGTAATATCTTCAAAATCTATCTTTAAGATTTCCTTCAAATTTTGTCCACCGAAAGTTTGACCATGTTAGGCTAATTAAATGGCCTAATTTTGGGATAGTTTTTTATTGAAAGTTCTTCCAAAATTTATTTAACATTTAATACCAAAATTTCATATCCATCCTCTCTATATATCATGAGATATGGACAATTAAATCGGAGCATTTATTCTGGATAAATGTTTCCTTTCTTCTTCCCCATAATTTGAACATCCATGGTCCGCATTAATGAAGGTGAATATTTATTCTCTTAAACCTCCTAATTCCCCCATTTAATTCCCATTCCATTACAACTGTAATCACCCCAATTTGATGTGTTTTGACCGATTTATGACCAATTCATTGAGGTGTGGGCCACACTATTGTCCAGAGTAATTTTCCACCTTGGTTGAATTTTTATGACCCTTTTATGGGAGAATTAAATCCTACTTCAGAAACATAAGATAAATACATTAAATATATATCCCCAATAAAAAATGAATCATGTCAATTGGATTTATATTTTAAAAGATATTCCTTAATTTCAAAAGTTATAAAAATATGTCAATATTTCCAAATTAATCATTTTTCATATTTAAGATCAAAACACTATATAAATAAAAAATTTATGTAAATAAAACAAATTGATAAATTATTAGTGATTATATAGTTGAATGAAATATAAAAAATGATGAAAATATTATCTCTATCAATTCCCCCTCACTTAAAGTATTCTTTTCTTTATGCATAAAATATCAACATGAAATTCAAAGGGAATCAATGTTACTAATATTTAAATTTCATCGCAATAATATCAAAGAATTATCAATGTCCAAAAAAATTTAATTTTCCATAAAAAATATCAATTTAATATCCCATTTTTTGAAATAAACAATCAATTCATGCATTATACATTTCTTCTTTGAAAATTGATCGATCTTCTCCTTTCAGTCATTCAATATTCTCAGTTTATTATTATTAAATATGCCAAATCCTGATCGACCTCTCTTTTGATTATTTTCTCTCATCACTCATGATAAAATTAATGTGTATTTTTTCTCTTATCAAGAGATCATTATTCTTATTCATAGGATTTTAAAAGAACTAAATTCCCCAATTTGTAAAGACAAAAAGCACAAAAAATCATGAGGACATGCAATAAAGTTTCAAATGACTCTCTGACCTATGGTTGGTTGGTAAATGATTGAATTAATATAATTCCAGAAGTAGGAGGTTTTACTCTTAAGTACAAAGCATGATTAATCATGTGAAAACATAAGATAAACCTCACTAAAACCCCCTTAAGAATGTGAAACACAACATCACCCCTTTTATGACATGAGACATGAGTCAATAAATTATTACAAAGAATGATATCATTAAAGTTATCCTAATTTTTATAATTTTGTAAAGCTCTATAAAGGAACAAATTTATTATTATTTTTTCTTTTTTTAAGCTCCAGACAAGCACAAAAATAGTTTAAATTTTTTTCTCTTTTTTAATAAAGAACCGGATGAAATGAGATAAGTATAATGAATTGATGAATCATTCCTAATTTTCTAATAATACACCACCCAAAATGATGACACACACCTCAGATACCCCAAAAATTATACACATCCCAATGAACACACATGAAATTCCCTTCACCCACACTGAAACCTGAATTACCATGAAAAAAATAGAAAAAGTTTGTGTAGGTAAAATAATATAATATATTAATGTGGCTTAAACCTATAAAGAATTTCATGGATTCTATGGGATAATTAAGAATAACTGTAAGGGTGGTTATAAGGTAAATTTGTGTCTAGACAATGTAGTGCCCCAATAATTTTAAATGTGTTTTTGCACAGTCATAGCTTCGACATAGTTCAATACAACTTCTGGCATGTGGCATGTCCCAAGATCCCTCATGAAATATGCTCAATATAAAATATGAAATATTTGTTCTAGAAATCCTCTCCTGAATGAGAATTTGATATTGGACAATCACTCATGGCATGATTAATAATAACAAATTAATTCACTCTAATTTCATAAAATTATATCACGAGAAATTATTGGGAAATTTCATTTACATGAATCAATTAATCACAAAAAATCATGGGTCCTCATTTCAATATTTATTCACCAAATCAATCATCAAATTCTCCAATTTACTATTTCAATCTTATTATCATTAGATGATAAAATATGACATTACTGTTTTCCTAAGAAACTCATGTCTCTAAAATATTTCAAGTAAAACATAATTTATTCATGGGAATTCATTTTCTAATAAAAGATTTAAATGACTAAAATTGTCTGAAATATTGTGTGATAATATATAATTGAAACTGTTACTCCCCTTTCAAATGGATGTCTATCATATAATCCCACACCAGTTACATTTCCTACTTTGTTCCTATCTTGAGGGTTCTTTATTGTCATGAAATTTATCATCCTTTTAGAATTTTAATTAATGGACATGGAATATAATAATAAAAATAATTGATAGTGTAGGAAAATTCAATCATGTTGGTATATGACAAAGAAGACAAGTGGAAAATGGGTGAAAATTCGGGTTGCATCCAAGTAGTGCCTTTTCTTAATGTCATTTGCTTGATGAAAAAATTAATTTTTTAAAAATATATAGACCACAAGATTTTCTCCCCCACACTTAATTGATGTAGTGTCATCAATGCATGTAAATGGAATTGTTTATGTATGTTTCAAAAAGATTTAGTTACTACATTTAATCAAGAGTAATGGAATAATGAAACCTAGTAGGTCTTCATTTGTATTCAGGGTGAAGGAGTGTGATCTGCTCCACTTGTTGTTGAGGTGTGGTCATATGGAACCCCTTTAGCCTCTACCCAATAATAGTGAATGGGTTTCATCCTCCTTCCTTTTAATATTCATAGAACCCAAATAGTATACATGAATAATAGTAAAGGGGCCTTCTAATCTGGAATGAAGTTTACCTGGCATAATATTAGGTCTGGATTTGTAGAGTAACACTTGATCTCCAAGGATGAAGGTTTTTAGTTGAATCCTCTTACCATGGTACATCATTTTTCTCACTTTATAGATCATTGAGTTTTCAAAATATTCTCTTCTAATTTCCTATAACTTCTGCAACTACAAACTTATTTCCTTCCCTGATCTCTCAAGGTCCAAGTTCATATCTCTGACCGCCCAGTAGGCTCAATGCTCCAACTCCATAGGAAGGGTTCAAATATTTCTATAGATAAATATATAAGGACACGTCCTTATGGGGGTCTTATAGGCTGTTCTATATGCCAATAAGGTGTCATCTATCCTTTGGATCCAGTCCTTCTAGTTGAGTTTATCAGTCTTTTCTAGAATGGATTTGATTTCATTATTGGAGTCTTCTGCTTGGCCATTTGATTGGGGATGGTATGGGGAAAATGTTCTTTGATTCACCCCATACTTCTTCAGCAATGCTTCTATTTTCATGTGGTAGAAATGAGTTCCATGGTTATGAAGATTGCTCCTGGCACCCAAAACCTATAGAAAATGTTAGCCCATACAACATCACAAACAACGTTAGCATCATTAGTTCTAGTTGTTTTTTCATCCACCCATTTTAAAACATATTCTACATCTAAAAAAATATTTTAATTAAAAAATGACATAAGGAATGTTCCGATAACAAATATTCCCCACACTTAAAAAATTTCACAAAATGTTTTTGGTTATTGAGGCTTTTCATGTACTTTGGATATGTAACCAAAAAATTGGCAATTTTCCAACTTTTACAAAATTCATATGAATCCATGAATAAGGTGGGCTAGTAGAGTCTAGATTCAAAAACATTTTGGGCAGTCATATGTGGTCCAATGTGACCTCTACAAGATAATTTATGACAGAATTCCAAAACTGATTCAATTTCACTTCTTGGTAACAATCTTTTTATGATTTAATCATTACAAATTTTCCACAGAAACTGATCTTCCAAAATATATATTCATCATTCTGATTTAAGATTATGTTCTTGAAGAGAGATTAGATGAAAGGGTACCTTATATGTCACCAAATAGATGAAAATGTTGGGAAACAATGGTACTTTAATATTGATGATGTAGAGTTATTCTCCAGGAATTTCATCATTAAGTACATTCTAGTTGGGGAATTCTACTTATGTGATGTGGGGAAGTCTACTCAGATGATCGACCACTTGATTTTCAGTCCCCTTATTATCTTTGATTTCCAAATTTAACTATTGTATGTGTAGAATCCATCTCACCAATCTTGGTTTAGCATCTTCCTTTTTCATTATGTACTTATGTTCTACATGATCAGAAAAAACAACTTTAGTACCAAGAAGATATGATGAGAATATATCTAGTTCAAAAATGACTCCATGGAACTCCATCTCAATGTTTGTGTAATTTATTATTTGTTGCATCCATGGTCATAGATGGGTAGGAGATGACTTGTGTCTTGATTTCAATTCTCTATGATAGAGCAGCTCCCACTGCTTTGTTGGATGCATCACAAAGTAGCTCAAAAGGGTAATCCCAATTGGGTGGCTGCATTATTGTTGGTGTTATCAGTCGTTCCTTTAATTCTTCAAATTATTCCCAAAATGCACAATAAAAATTAATGTCAGCATCATATAAAAGTAATCTTGGGAGAAGGAGAGAAATATTACTGAAATCCGTGATGAATCTTCTTTAGAATCTTATATTCCATAAAACGGATCTTACATGGTTGACACAAGTTGGATATGACAAGGAATTTATTACATCAAATTTGAAATTTTCATCCTCACTCCCATTTTGTAAAATTATGTTCCCCAACACTATTCCTTTCTCACCCATGAAATGATATTTTTCAAAATTTATGACAATGTTCTTTTCAATGCATGTTTTCAAAAAAAATACAAATTTCCCAATCAATAATCAAACAAATTTCCAAAAAACTGTGAAATCATCATGAAACAACTCTAGGAAGTCCTCAATGTGGTCAACGAAATTACTCATCATACACAATTGAAATATACCTGGGAAATTGCATAGACAGAAAGGAATCCTTTTGTTGTCAAATGTTCCAAAAGGATAGGCGATGTTCATCTTCTCCTGGTCCTCTAGTGTGATTGGTAACTGAAAATATCATGGGAATCCATCTAAAAATCAAAAATGAGTTTTTCCAACAAACATTTCAAGCATCTGATCAATGAATAGAATAAGAAAGTGTTATTTTATGGTTTTTTGATTTAGTTTCCTATAATATATATACACTCTCCAGCTGTTATGTACTCTCATGGGGATCAGTTCATTTATTTCATTTTAAACAGTGGTCATGTCAGTTTTCTGGGGGACTACATGAATTCAACTGACCCATTGAGAATTAGAGATTGGGAAAATGATGTGTCATGCTGACAATTTCTCTATTTCTTTCTTAACGACCTCCATAATTGTGGGATTGAGTATTTTTTGAGGTTGGATAACTGGTTGGGAATCACTTTATAAAAATATTTTCTGAGAGCACACATTAGGGTTGATTCTAGGAATATCACCTTAACTATATCCTATAGCTTTGACATTCCATTTGAGAAGGTCAATCAGAGATTGTTCTTGTGAATGGAATTGGTTATTGGAAATTATTACTGTAAATTTCCCTCCTTCCATTAGGTATGCATACTTCAAATCACATGGAAAAGGATTCATCTCTAGACATGTGGGTTGTTCAAGGGATGATATTTCATTTAGGTTTTTTAATTCAAGGGTTATATTCTCTTGTATAATCTCACACTCTTTTGACAAATCAAAAAAAATAAGATTTTAACTTATCGTTGAATGTGATATCAAAATTTTCAGGTTCTTGGGAATTAAAACATTCAATGGAAAAGAGATCTCCTACTGATAAGAAGTCATGAAGCATATCTGACTCTTCAATTGGTTCCACACCATTATCATGCAAGATTTCATAAAGTGATTGAATGTTGGATGGGTTTTTCATCATATCAAGAATATTAATGTGTACCGTAATGTCTTAGATCACCATGGTGAGTGTTCCTTCATGCACTTTGGTGATTGTACTTTCTCTTTTCAGGAATGGTCTCCCTAGGATGATGCGAGATTGGGCTAGTGCTCGGTCTTTGACCATGGCATGGACATTAAATTCTGCTGAAACGATTAATCCTATCACTCCTACAAGTACATATTCATTGACTCCAGCTTGGAGAATGGTGGATCTGTTTTCTAATTGTACTACCACATGAGTTAGTTTTCATTCTCCGATCTGCAAAGATGAAAACACTGAGTGAGGCATCACATTTATCGAACCTCTAAGATCACATAACACATCTGAAAAATTTAAAGAACTGATAGTGTATGGAATAGAGAATGTCCCTAAATCATGACATTTTTTCGGTATCAGTTGTGTGATCAATGCTGAGATGCTTCTTCATAAGTTGATTATTTCATTTCCATCCATCCTCCTTCTTTTAGTGCATATATCCTTCATAAATTTTAAATATTTATGTGTTTTTTCAGATTTCAACTAGTAGTGGGATGTTAATATCATCTTTTCGAAATGTTTCCGGAATTTACAACTGAAGTTATTCATCCTCACCCTTATTTGACTCAGCAAATACTGATGGGAATGGTGATGGGATATACTTTTTCTCCCTTTTTTTATTTTAAAAGGTGTTTCTAGTCTTTCCTTCTTAAACCTTGTTCTTTAGCCTTTGTTATTGACTCCATCTTTTGATTGGACGATACAAGATTCAGGAGGTTCCATGGAATCAACATCGTCACATTATTTTGGTGGTTTGAGATCCTTCCCATTTTGGGTGGCGATTACACTAAAATTCTACATTGGATTTGGAATTATTTTTACGGGAAGCTTCCCTTGGATCTTGGTTACAACATCCATAATATTTTCAAATTGATGAGCTCACTTGTTCATATTATCTTCTATTCCCACAACTCTTGTCTTTAGTTGTTGAACATTAGTTGATGGTGCACTTGTGGATAGTTGCTCACAATTCTTCTGTTGGAAAGTTGGATGTTGGAATTTTTGTTGTTGTTGTAAGTTATGCTTATAAGGTTGTTGGAATGTTATAGGGTTCTGATATTGCTACTAAAAAGGTGGTCTGGCTTGGTTCTGTTGAAACCCAAATCCTGGTTGGGTTTGCCGTTAGTATTTCCTTTATTTATAGGTTGTAGAAAAACATTATGTCCCCTGCACTTCTGAACATTCATTAGTGTAATGAGAATTAGAACAGCATAAACCACTTACCGAATTTGGTCATTGTTTTCCCTTTACATGGTTCACAACTATATGTCACACTAACCTGGTGAGTTCACCAATTCCATTTATAATTAAATCTACTGAATCAAATGTTCATACCTCCTGGATTTCTCTGGTGCTCGTACCTTGAGTGACAATCTGATTTGAAATTTTTACAATCTTTTGAATCAGAACTTGGATATCTTCAGGTGAATTTTCAATGAGGGATCCTCCCGATGGGGAATCTAGTAGATTGCTATCATTGTGAAGCAGTCCTTGGTATAAGCACACAAGGAGTTGGTCTACTTCAATTTCATGTTGTGGGAAACCTTCAAATTGATTCTTGAAACGTTCCCAGTATTCATAAGGGGTTTCTCTAGTTGATTGATGTAAGACATAAATCTCATATTTTATTGCAATGCTCCAGGATATTGGGATGATTCTTTGTAGAAATAATTTTTCCGAATCTTCCCAGTCACTGTTCTCTCTCATTTGCAAATTGTACAACAATTCCTTTGCTTCTCCCTCTAGTGAGAAGGGGAATTCCCTCCACTTTACATGATCATCTGCGACTCCTCAAGGTTTGAAGTTGGAGAAGAAAAAGGTGAATTATTGAATATGTCTATCTGGGTCTTCACCTGCAAGACCATGAAATTTAAGAAGCACTTGGATCATGTTAATCATAGTTCAAAATCATTTTCGAATCCAGGAACTATAAGTGGATTATTTTGATTGAAAAATTGTGGTGCACAGATGTCGTGCAAGGTTCAAGTGGGATTTACATCCATTATTATATGTTCAAAGTCTTCACTCAAGGTATCACATGCATTGGTGAGATTTATTTCTTAAAAATCTTTTAGAAGATTATGATTTCTCAATTTGGTTATTATGTGTTCAATTTATGTATCAAATTCAAATAAATTTCTATTTGAACTACGAGTCATTCAGAAAGGGTTTTTTTAAATTTATTTTGAGGAATTGCCTCCCCATAAACGGTGCCATCTCTGAAACACGCTTGTCATGGGGCATGTAAAAATAATATTTCAATTACCTAAGTATATAATAGATATTTTTCCTAGGTAGTTTTCCCAAGAGGAGTGCAAAAAAAAACAAGGTTGTCATTTTTTGTAGGTTTTTTTGAAAAGGATTGGTTTTAATTAATTTTAATGACTATGAGGGAAATGAAAAATTTGAATTGATTGATGTCAAAAAATGAAAAAGACATTGATCAGATTGGGATCGAATAGACCTAGTGTTATGCCATCATGGTTTCCAAATTTTATCGCTTCTTCCTCATTTAACTATTAAGATAGAGATTCATTTACCAAGTCCTCTCTCTCCCATGGTTAGATATATGTGATGATAATTTTCCAATCCAAAACATTTGATTGGTCTATCCTCACTGCAATGTGTTTAAGGTTGTAGAAGGTTTCTTGGTTAATTAGAGTAATCCTAAACCCGAAATTGTTGTTCCCTAACAATCCAATATTCTGAAATAAAATCATACACATGTTATTGACTACTACTGAGCACTCAACAGGAAACCCTAATCTTGTACCACATTATACATATTAGATTTGGGAGGAGGGAGATGTGATCATCGACAAAATAAATTTATAATAATAGAATAAAATCATAATAGAACCGCATTAAAAATTTAAAACTAAATTAAAAAATGAAACTGAAATAATAAAGAATTAGGTATTTGATTAATTTAGAGCACAATAACTCAAGAACACACATAGGTACAGGCTCCCCTCTTCCCGATGACTCAAATGAAACTACCCCTCCATGGATGGGGCAAGAGAGATATTGAGGGAGGGCAGAGAGATTATTGAAGTAAAGAAAATAAAACAATGAAACAGAATGTTACTGAATGGTACCTCTTGGATTATTCCCGTATCTAAGTGTGATGTCCAACTCTCCCATCAGAATGGGTGAACTCATCCTTATATATTCCAAGGGGGTTCCATCCTCCAATCATCAAATTTATGATCTTTAGAATGTCTATTTAAGATTTCCTTCAAATTCTGTCAACCGAAATATTTACCCTGGTAGGACAATTAAATGGAAGATTTTTGGAATAGTTTCTTCTTAAAAGAACTTTCAAAATATATTATCTGCTTTATCCCAAAATTCCATATTCTTCCTTCATGTGTATCATGAGATATAGCCAATTAAATCTGAGCATTTATTATGGATGAATGTTTCCTTTTTTCCTTCCCCATAATTTAAGCATCCATGGGCCATCATAATTAAGGTAAATCTTTATAATCATCATGTTTCGAACTCCAAAATTAATTCTCCTTCCATTCCAATTCGAATCACCACAATTGGATTTGTTTTGGCCTATTTAGGACCAATTCATTGAGGTGGAGTCCACGTGGTCATCCATAGAAATTTTCCAACTTGATTGAAATTATCAAACCCTTTGATAGCCGAATTAAATTCTAGTTCAGAAACAAAAGATGATTATAATGAATATATTAACCTAATATATAAGGAATAACATCAATTGAATCTATATTTTAACTGATATGCGTGAAATACAAAAGTGATTAAATATTTTTAATATTTCCAAATTAAGAAATTTTCATATTTAAGATCAAAACACCCTAATTATCCAAAATTTATTTAAATAACAAAAACTGATAAATTATTAGTGATTAAATCATTGAATTAACGAAAAAAAATTATGAATGTATTATCTCTATCAGTCAAATCCATTAAAATTTTTATGATCATGTATTTGTCACCTTGTATATTTTCATTCTCTTTTTTCATACATCTATGTGGGATTATATGTTGTAAATTCTTTTAATGTATTTTTTAACATTATATTTTACCCTCATGATTGGAGATGTATGTTTGTGTAAATTTAATTCATTATAATTCCTGTAATGTGTATGATATGCCAACTCATCACTTCTTGTAATTACCTAGATTATTCGTGGTTGTCCTGGGGTGTCACTCTCATGTTGTCATTGACTAGGTGGGACCCTATGGGTCTGGTCATGTAATAGTAATATTGGAGGCTTGGAAATATAGGGACTAAATTTTATATTTATTCCATTTGAAAATATTTTTAGGTGAACTAGAGAAACACTATAAAAGTGTTCTATGATCTAGTCATAGGCTATGTAACCAAATGATTGTTCAGAAACTATTGTATCCATTCACCAGAACATTGCTAACATATTATTTGACTTGGTTCATTTTGAAATAAATTTTTTGTGAAAATTTATTACATGCGTCATATTGTAATGGGTTAAGGTATCAATTACCTTTTTTTGGGTCAGCACCCAAGATACGCCATTATATTTATAGTGAAAACTTGCTAGAGGATGATTCCTCCATGATGTCATCCATCTTGTATTTTAGTGGATGATAATGAAAATGACCCTATAAGAGATGTGGATTCATTTATTTGACTAGTTCCTTAGGAATTTTCACTGGGTGGATTTATGATATTAGCTCCACATATTGAGAAACTTGTTGTTTTGGTTGTAATGATAGATAATGTAAGTAACCTGGATGTTATTTATGACTTCCATAGATATTTTTCTATCAGGATTCATGGAATTTCATTCCCATAATAAGTAGTATATATTATCAAAGTGGTTGAGTGTGTTTTTATCCTTATCACTACTACCATCATAATTTGGTTGTCCAAGTAGTGAGCCTAATACATGGACCAACTAGGCAATGGGGGCGGGGTAAAAATATTCACATGAAAAGAAAAATCTCAAATGGGAATAGATTTTGTGACACTTTAGAGAGGAGTTTTATAAATGAACACTACAAGAAGTATGTATCCGTGGGATTCTAGAGAACCAAAATGGATGAATTTCTGTCATAGAATATTCAATAAGGTATTCTAAACTCATCTGGTATTCCATGGATATGGTAAATGATGGATACAATTGATCACAAACCATTGAAAATGGAGTTAAACAATATATTCGTGTTTTTGTGGTATCTAATTCCCTTCTTATTTTTGGTCATTGGATCATACCTCTGTTATCAAGATATTTATAGTAGAGAATATGTCAAATGTTGGTTCGGGTGAGGGAGCCCCTGTAGTCGAGTCCATAGAATCTTATAAATGATATCAAACTTAGTGATCTTAAAAGATGAGGCATTTCATGAGATAGTGTTAGTATAGTGGTTCTACTGATCGATTATCTCAAGAATTTTCCATTCATCCAAGGGGTAGCTAATAGAACTCTAGGAATATGATAGGTCATTCTACTTTGAATTTACTGACTTGTTTTGTAATAGATATGGATATGGTTTTTGGTCTACAAAGGAAGGAGAGTATAGATGACAAGGGATGCATCTATGGTGTTGTACATGGTAGGAGATTTACCATTGATGTAGGAGTTCACTGATGTTATGATCCTTTAAAATAACTACCACACCCATGTGGTCTATGACATGTTCATGGAGATTTTGTTCCTTTATGTGGAAAAGTACAGGTAGTGGCGACATATAACCTAAAGTATCCTTTTAGGAATCATTGATTGTTATGTGACTAATATAATTTATCTATTTTTTAATATACAAAGTTATTTTCCACTCCATCTATGGAACATTACCTGTTTTGGACTTGGATATTCTAGTGGATCCTTTTTCTGAACCATTTATGATATAGATTTCTACTGGGGTATATTCAATGATCTAATAATTTTTAAGACAAAGTGAAGTTACGTTTGGATGAGAGGTCTTCATATATGGTATTTTCATTTCTGTGATGAGTCATTATGATTTATTTCAGGGTATGGATTGGATCTCTTCATTCCTTGTGCATAATGACTACTTCATGTAGAGGTTCTGATGCAGTTGGGTTCATGGAAGGACATTTTCTTTTTTGGGGAGAAGGAATCCTATCAAGAGAATTATGAGATCATATAAAAGAGTATGCACAATATTTCTGATCAGTTGGATAGTATATCCCTCAAAGACCTAGATTTTGTTAGTTTATATATTTTTTTAGTAGTGGTGTAATGTGAGGATTTCTTCTTTAAAGACGTGTCAAGTTTAACTCTCAGTCAATATTATGACTCATCTATAGAACAACACATAAGGAATACCATAATCTATAAAATATAATATCAAATTTCCCCCATATATCTTGGAGATATGAAGGTTCATTTGGAGTATTTTCATAGGAAAGGGGTTAGTTAGACCTAGTGTTACCCCTTAGGAAACCCGAGTGTTGTTTGTCAAGAAGGAAGATTGGAGTTTGAGGTTTTTCCTGGATCATGGTTTCCTAAACTAGGTCACTACTGAGAAAATTTATCAAATTGAAAGAGTCAATGTTCAATTCGACTAGTGTAGATGGGAAATGTGTTTCTCAAATATTGACCTCAGGTCGGGTTCTCACTATTTAACACCAGAGATTTTTATGAGAAATATTTTGGTTTTATGACATATAAATCATCAAAGGAATGTTTCACTACACACAACACTATCTTGGCTTGCGTTACACGCAATCGCGACCGTCCTCGTTAGCTAGCGTTGTACGCAATACTGAGTTTCACTAAACAATTATATGCTATTAAAATATTATTAAAACTAGTTACTATGAATAGTAATACCCAATTTTTGAAATATTATAAATATTATCTTTCAAAATGGGCTTAATTTTTGGATTCAAAATATTGAAATTATCCTTGGGTGAATTTTTGGTATTTTTCTGAAAACATTCAATTTTTGATGAATAGTGAAAACACTAGGTTTATTTAAAAACCAACTTTTTATTTAAATAATTATTTATTTTATTTAAATTCATTTTAGGTAAAAATTAATACATAATACCTATATATGTTCAATGCAATTAATTGGAGTCGTTTTATAATAACTTTAGATATATAAAAAGTTTATTGAACTTTTCACCGTCTTTTACCCAACTCTAATGAGAATTTGAAAATTTACGTAAAACTTAATTTTTCCGCTACTGTGAGTTGAATTTCTAAAATCCAAGAGACAAGGTTAACATCAAGGAGTAAAATGTGGTTCAATAAGATAAAAATAATTTTTGGTGAACGGTAACTTTTTTACTTTTATTTACCATGGTTAAAATTAAATAGGGTAATTAAGGGTAAAAATAATATTATTATTACCCTAACACATGTACTAATTATATTGGATAAGTTTAATTCGACCAAAAACAATATCAGGAATAAAATATGACCATTTAGGTCCACTTGGATTAGATTATGACATTTATTATTATTTTACTTAAAGAATAGTTAAAATACTTAAAATCAAGGTTTAATAACTATAACATTTTTAATATAGAGTTATGCATAAGATAAATTCAACTATAAATATTCATCAGAAAGATAAAAATAGTTCCTACATAATTGTATTTTATTTATAATTTTTAGACATTAAATAATGTAATTTAATTATGACACAATGATGATACAATAATTACTTTATTAAGGAAATATTAACCTAATTGATATTATAAGTACCCAAATAAATGTAATTCGGGACTCTTTATGAATTAAACTAATTTTATTGGTTAAAATGACATATGGGTATTGATTTAATTAACGTTTTTAAAACTAATCACGCTGTTATGATTTTCAAAAAAATCAATTACCAAATAGTGTCAAAATTGACATAAAATTGTTTTTAAAACAAATATTTTATTATTAATTGTTATTTTATTCCAAAGAAAATTAGGTTCTCCCAAATGACTTAGATATGGTTATATATATTAATAATTAACCACTTGGGGTCCGTTTGACTTGTTATAATAATTTTATTAACCATATAGTGTAAGAAAAAATAAGACATAATAAAAGTAAAATTATTTAACTTAAAGTTAAATCTAAATGATAAGGTTAAAATGGCAACCTAAACCTGTCTAAAATCTATTTTTGAGAGGATTTCGACCCATCCCCACATTATCTTCGAAATAAATAAATTTTCATCTATTAAAAACCAAATATGACTTTATAATAAAATAATATTTAAAGTTTTTCCTAAAGTGCCCCTCTCCTCCCTTATAAAAGGGATCCTCCTTCCTCTCCTCCTTACAAAACTTTGAGCCTTCAAGACCGGCCAACCCCTGACAAATTATATTCTAAACTTCCCTATAAACATCCTATAGGTCTTTTTCTTCTTCATAGACCAACTTTAGTTCCCTAAGAAGAGGTTAAGAAGAGGCGCTTCAATGAAGATGTAATGCCCGTTACTGAATATTTCAAATTTATTTCTTCGTATTTAGTTGTTTCATTATGAATTAATAACATTAGTATCACTCATATACTGATATGTTATTATAAATATTAAACAACTCTATTTCACCTTCTATCCATCCTATGGAAAACAAAATCACCACGCGTGCATACGTACATAATACCGTCTCCACGTCGTGGTGTAATCTGTTTTCCACCACCACCTTACTTGGATGGGTATAATGGTGTAAAGAATAACTATATATGATTATTGTAAAGTGATATTGATTCTGAAATAGTATTCATACACTTCATTACAATTCCACTATCATGTGAACGATATCATCGCTCGTGCGTAGGTACGACCTACCGTCTCCAAGATGTGATGCGACTTGTTCTACATGATCTTCAATGCATAATGATTATATAAATGAATTGAATGAATGAATATGATATATATTACTCTAATAAAATCCTAGAAATGAGGTATCTATAACCTAAAAATATGAATAATAATTTATTCGACAAAACAAGCATAAGAACAAAAGGCGATAAACACCCGAATAACAAGTAGCATTGGAATATTAATAATAAGAAGCTAAGGATATGACCATATATGATATCATAACAATTAGTAAGATTCTTGAATAAGTCAATAAAATTATTTAATTCACTATGCAGGAGGTTTGGACACGTTAAAAGAAAATCGGACCTAAGGTAAGGGAAAATCTCGCAATATCATTTTTAGCAGAGATTGATTATACTTCAGAATTTACTGGGTAATATTTATCATCCACATCCATGTTCCCTAAATATGTAATATTATTTCTATCCTCCTACAAATGTTTAAATCTAATTTTACCCATTGGTGAGTTTTTAGTAAAATATATGAAAGGAATCTTTTGTTGTTTTTTGTACAAGGTGCTTTTTTGACTTTTCCGGCCAAAGTACGAGAAGAATGTTTTTCTTTAACTTATACGGCATGAATGGATTTTTAAAACATTATTTCCATGAATCTTACATTCATGTTTTCATGTTTATTATTAATCTACTTCTTTTAGTTTAAGATTGTATGACATGTTAAGAATGGAAAAATGTTTTTGAAGTAGAAAGGATATTTTCCTCAAGAATAGTGTTCAACTGTTTTTTAAAAATTATTTTCCATCTAAGATAATTCATGGTTCTGTTTCTATCCCTATTTTTACATTGATTTGATTATGTTATGATGTAATTAATTGTATGATGTCCTTTTATCTTATATGGATTATTTTATGATGACATGATGTTTAAGAATCCCATTTTTATTACATGGGTTATGCTATGATATATGATTTATTATTTTGTTCCACACATAATAATAGTATCATTATGAGATGGGTGGGACCTATATATCCCTCCAATTCATTGAGTAATGATTTATATCTCATGATATTGACATGGCTGGAATGACGGGTTAATCCGGTTCAGCGATACAGGACTGAAACGAGGAGTGAACTCGGTTCAGAAATGGACTTTCTCCACTAAGATAGTCTTGGAAATGAGTCTTGACTACTAAGAAATGATACTCTATAATTATGTGTGTATGCCACAATGATTCATTTTTTATGTTATGATTATTGGGATTACATTTCAATACTATGATTTGTCTCATGTTATGATATTATGATCTCTTTTGCAGGTTAATATTTCTAAAATGTTATGTTCTTATGATTGATATTTTTTTGTTTACCCTTATTGAGCATTTTATCTCACCCTTTTTTATGTTTTCTTTTCCACAGGTCAGGAAGAAGGTTATGAAGTAGGATATGCGAAAAGAGACTCTAGATATGATGAAATAAATGGGAGACAATGTAGATGCTTTATGAACCAGTTGTTTATGTTTCCTAGTTTTTAAAGACACTATACCTATACAGTCATTTCATGGTTTTGTTATATGTTGTAATAAGTGTGATTCAATTTTTAAGTAATAACAATGTATGTAAAGTATGGGTCATTATACACTATCTCTGATTTAAAGATTATAATTTACATACAATGTAGTTATGGTACTACAATGTCCACTATGAGTACATGGTGATACCATTTGAAATAAAAACAAGCCCATGTTTGTTCATAGAACTCATAAATTTTATTTTTCTAGATATTAATAGATCAGTTCACAAAGTCCTTCATTGATTACATCATCATGCACTCAACATTGATGGGGTAGCATGTGATACATTTGGTGACTATTATGGGAGTACTCTGAGAGTACCAAAAAATGGGAATCTATCAATGTTTCATTTCTAGATTCCAGTTTTCCATGTTTTGGGAACTTTCAAATCATAATATAGAGTGGAAATGGACCCAGAAAAGATCAAGATAGATCAATCTTGGGCACCACCTAGGAGTGTGACTGAGGTGTGGATCTTCTATGGAATAACAAGATATTATATAAGATTCATGCATGATTTATCAAGGATCCTGACACTTCTTACTAGCCTAAATAAAAAGTGAAATTATCTCATACGTTTGGAGAAGTATCAATATGATTTTCAATAGTTGATATAATGTTAAAATAGCACACCCATCTTGCGAATTCCAAAGTATTAGGTTGATTCAAGAGTGTTATTTACTTCCTCTAATGCTAGGAAATTTTGTGTTCTAATGTAGTGTAAGTCCACACTTTCTTAGGATGTACGAGAGCTGATACCACATGATCATAATTATATTCCCCATGATGTGGAGTAGGTTGAAATGGTGTGAACCCTGAAATCATGAGAGCGCCTTCTTATGTGATAACATGACATCATCTATTCTAAGCATGATAGTCTAAAGAATATATTCTCATAGAAAGACACAAAATAAGGTATATGAAAATGAATAGTGTTTATAACGGAATATCATTTTGAGTTAGTCCATACTCTTTGGAAGGGTAACATAGTAGTATATTCCCTTAGTATGAAATATTACATTACTTCCCAGGTGTAGAATCAAAAAAATTTACACTTTACAGTTGACCCTTGTAGATGAGGTTGGAGTAGCATTCTTCTAATCCCTGTTTATGACCAGACTACCCTTTCAGAATGTTAGGGAAGTAAATATCATATATATTTATTTTGAGGTATTTTTTGAAAATATAATCACATGATATGGAACATGTGGTTTTTATGATGTTTGGTAACACACCATCCTTTTCTGAGAATGAATAATTGTACACTTCAATCAGTAGGAGTATATGATGAAGAATTTTCATAAATACCCATTAGAGGAACATATATGTGAAGATAATATTTACCGAGAACATCAATTTATGTTTCAGTTTCCAATAATGAAGAAAAATATTTTATATTTTACATCTTGATTCTGAAAATTTCTACATGAAAAGGTTGATAACTAGTTTCATGTGAACTTATCCAAACCTCATGAATTTATTGAGTTGATGTGGGGTTGTATAAAGAAAAATATTATATATAGACATACATATTCAGTTATAGGTCATGAATATATCTATTTTTCCATTGAAAAACTCACTATGTCATCCCACTTTGAATCCATATAAGAGAAAACATCAGTATAGTGTTTATGACTTCACTATATACGAGAGATAGTTCAAAATCATGGATTCATTTCATTGATTGTTTATATTATTAAGGTCCCTTCACGTCACAATTTTGCAAAGGATTATAAAAGGATTTTGAGAATCGGTTTTGGTTGAGCATAATACTCCATCACTAGATATATGGATAGACTAAGCAGACCATTATGGTTATATAGGACATTATGTGTGCTTTAATGTTGGATTTTGGAAATATGAGGATAATCTAACCTTGGTATATTTTTTTTGTAAAATTATAGTAACCATTACACCATTGGTACAAAACCATCTGATGAATTTTACACCATATATTAAAATGGATCTCAACATGAAATTTCACATGTGCCCATAATTAAGTGAAAGAGATTAAATAGAATTTTAATATTATCTAGAAGTAGATAAAAAACCCTAGATCAATCAAAATATTTTATAACTACCAAAAATATAGGCCCCTATATTTTGATTTGGGAGACTAAAATATTCTAAAGGTATTACCAATTGGGGGAATAAAAATATTTTTCTAAGGGAGTATGATTTCTGTAAGTTTCATTGTCCCTTTCTAGATATAGTGTAATGTCAGACAGGTTTTGTACCACATATATTTACCACTATAGTTATACTAGGTTCATGAAATATTCAATTTATCTTAGTTGGAGATATTCTTGTTTGAGAAATTACATATTATTAGAAGAGAAAAACTGGTTTTTTGGGATGTGTCTAGCTTCTATGAGTACCTGGTGGTGATTAGTGATTAGCAAGAGAAGATCATTCTCGGATGAGTGATTTACAGGGTATATTTTCATTAAAATCACAAGGAACTCAAAAAAATCACACACGAGTACCATAACAATATATTATCCTTGTACACTAACCAATTTTGTTATTAATTTTATTTTTAAGACAACAATCAAAGAGGTGGTGACAATATTTAAAAAAATTACATTTTACAACACGTTTGAAAGTTTTAAATAATTATTTCAAATTAAGGAACAATGTCAACATGTTTATTTGGACCCCATGATGGCTGTTATGAGAATGAAAATGGTTGTTAGAGTCTTTCTGTCAAAATTAAGAAACACTATTGTTTGATGTATTTCATTGTGGCCTTGGTGAACTTTAGTGTAAAATATGCAAGGTAGTAAATTGTCTACCTAGGGTGTGGCTGTGGGCATGGAGTGGTAGTGCTGGACGTGTGGGCCTCATCTTGTGTGACATCGTCTAATCCATTTTAGAGGGAATTTAGAGAGAATATGGAAAACTTATTTCTATATGTATGTGGTCAATGATATTTTTCTCGTTGATCTCAAAAACACCATGACCATGGATAGGTTGTAGTGGCATCATGATGGAGTCTAAAAAGGATGAAATGGTCAGATTTTTACTCATATCATTATTGATTAAAAGTGTAAAATTTTGATTAAATAAGGGTATTTAACTTGTTTTTCAATTTATTGCAACCCTATAAATTGTTGTAGACTTCCTTTTAATGTTTCTATCAAATTTTAATCCATTTTCCTAAAAAAATATAGGGAAACTGTTAGTATATTTTTTTCTTCTAAATCTATGTTCATGAAAAAAATTCTCCTTGGTTCTTCTTGTATACCCTTACTAGAATTTAAATGCTAAAGATATCGAATTGGGATCTAAATATTAAATTATATAAATAATTGTGAATACATGGATGTGGTAACAGGAATAAAAATTCATTTCTTTTAAATGGTTAAAATGTTTTTTCTTCCAACGATCAATCCAACCTGAGGTAGGGTATCTATTTATATGGTATATTATCCTGTTATAGGTTTCAAAGAAGAACATGAATTATTTACATTATAATTTTCTCAAGGATAATTCATGTTGAGTATTTTTTTTTAAAATCAGTTACTAGAATATGGTATGAGATATTTTTTTTGTTTTTTTCTTCATTATCATTTTCATTCTTCAGATTCCATCACTGATAGCCTAATCATCACAACCACATTTAGATTTTCACCTTTATGTTTATTCCCTTTATTAATTTGATATGTGTTTGTCTTAATCATGTGATCATCTAGTGCATCAATCATAACAAAGATCATGTTTAATGATATATTTGATTGTTTGTTTATGTGGATTTTAAGGTTCTTATCATGTCAAGATTGGAGATTTGGAAGAGCCATGATGGTGATGATATAAATATAATGGTGGTGTGGGTGATATTTATCTTTGGAGAAGGATCATACATATGTTACTATCCATATGTGTGTGGATGATGACTTCAGCATGGAACACATAACATATATGATTTTCTCGAAGATTTTTGGTTGAATAAGATGAGACCTTGTTGTGGGTTGAGACACAAAATATTAAAAGTTTCTATGAAATTATTACCTTAACATTGCATTATTTCATAAGGTACAAATCATGTGGAACCCTCCTTGTGATGGGTATCCTTTCACGATATGAATGTATTACACGATCATATATATTATCTATATGTTGTGTGAATCCTATGATTTATTATTATATTAGCCTAAGTGTTTCCCCATACCATCATAATATGGTTATATTCTGTTTTTTTGCCCCATGAGGGTACATTATTGAATCCCATCCTATGTATTGGGTGAGTGACCCCCTCTATAGATATGATCTATATTGAGTAATGTATCTCTCCATGTTGCCTGATGTGTGATCTTTTATCCCATTATTTACTAATACATTTTAATTATAATGTTACTCTCATACAGTAGATGGGATAAACATTCTAGTGAGTTATTCAGGATACATTCACGTACCCCCCTTTGACCATAGGCATGATTCCCTCATAATCAATTTCTATCATGTGAATTCATTTAGAATTATTGAGACCTGATGAGTGATTTTCCTTATATGAGTGTTACCATAGAGATTAAAGAAGAATACCTAGACTGGCAGTGATGAAAGGACTTACCCTGAGATATAGAGTCTTCCTTTGGGAATATTTCAATTTATTTTTGTAGTGATATATAGAAAACATTCCCTTTAATGTTTTGTGGCTTTTAATTTTGGGGTGTCAATTGTAAATATTTATTCTCACAACAGTATGAACACTACCTGAATCTTCCATATATGAAGATGAAAATACTTTTGATGGATCCTTAGGTGGATCTGGAGATAGTGGAGATTAGTTGGGCTAGACTGACTGTTTATAGATCCCAAAGACAGAATTTTGTAGTTGTTTCCTATTACATGCAGGAAAGACTCATTTTCAGTTTTTTGGGCTTGTATTTGACCCTTTGTATCATTCTGTATTATTTGTTTCATACTCATGTGTGGGAATATGAGTTTTCCATGATTTTATAATATTAGTTGTGTATAAAAACAAACATTTATTAATGAAAATTAATCTTGATCTAATTAAATGTCTCATTATGTAAAATGGTTATATAATATATGCACTTCCTTGGTTTTATGTTTTAAATTACAATTAATAATTTTTACCATTGATAATATAGCTCTGGAAAAGTAATCACATGATTAGTATAAATATAGGGCTTTATCAAATAGTACATAATCAGACATGGTTAGAAAAGATTTAGAGTCATTGGGATTTTCTCATGACAAATCCCAAGGCAAGCCTCAACACGTTAAGCATGAATGGAATCTCCTGTGGGAGAAGTGGAAGTTTCTAGAGATTACCACTTGAGCAATGTTATCTGAGCCGCCCCAAGAGTCTTTCGTCACTTCAAACTTTACCCTTAGGTCATATATCGGTGTTATAAGGGGTTATATAACAAGACCCAAGAACTATGACTATGTGATTTATTTTTTGTAATGAAAATATTTATTAATTTTATTTTTGATACATTGTAAATAGTTTTTATAGTAGAAATAGTATTTTTAGATAATATACAATTAAGAAATATATTTTGACGAATTAATGGATTTTTGAATTAAATAATATTTTATTAAAATATTATTAGTAAATTAATTTTTTTTATATATGAATTATCATATAATTTTTATGAATGCAATGGTACTTTTAATTAAGGTTTGAAAGTTGTTTTTGTCAAACCCAATGAATTCTTGATAAATGTCATATTTTATTTTAAAATTGAAGATTAAAATATATTTAAATTTATTTAGATAAAATGAAAATTATTTTTTAAATCAGGATTTCGAAATTATCCAACGATTAATTTTTCATAATTTTCTCAGACAGTCGATTGTTTTGGTTAAAAATTAAAAAGCGTTTAAATATATAATGTTTTTAATGAAATCACAATGACCAAATAGTTATGTAATAAAAACTATAATTTGAATGTTTGAAAAATATATGTTTTACAATTAAAATAATGTGATTTTGGGTTTGTTTGATTTATTTTAAAAAGTCGTAGTGGACCCTCAATGACTTATAAAACATTTTGTCTTTTGAAATTATTTTCTTTGAGAGTGTCACTGACCTCCACATAATAAATCCTAATATTTTAATAAGTTCATCCATTATACTTTTATAATAATTTTTTTCCAATAATCTTTGGAAGAAAACCCTAGGAAAAAACCATAGTTTGGTTTGTGGTTTTGATTAGTTTAATGCGTAGTGTCCAAATCCTAATTAATATATAATTCCTTCCTTTTTCCTATACAAACCCACCAAAGATCCCACTTCTCTTCACTCAAAATCCTTAGATCACATCCCTAACCTATCCTCCTCTCTTTTAAAGAATCCCAAGGAGCCCTAATATCCAATTAAGCCTCTCTCAAGCCTCTCCCATGCCATTGCAATCACACTTCCATGTAAGGGATTTCATCCATTCTATTTTTTCCAAGATTCTTTATGTTGAAATAACTTTTTCTTTTAAATTAAAAATGTTGTGGTATGATTTCAGACCTACACCACAATTCCTTCTTTGTGTTGGAATTATTATAGACCACTTTCTTTCTCTTTAATTCCTCCCATGTACACCCCTTACCATGCTAAAATTCCGTAATGTATTTCTCTCTCTTCATTTACATTCAAGCAATTCTATTGTATTATAAATCTAAATCACATTACATATGTTGGGACAAATACCTATAGAACCCCTTACTATCTATTTCATGTACATATAATTAGACACCCCTTTCTCTCTTATCAACAATTTTTATGGATTCTTATGTCATGACATTATGTTGTGGAAATTTCACAATAGTTTTCCAAGCCAAATTTACCATGTAGTTAATACCATGATAATTTCTCTATCAAGGGTATTCCCATTTACACATATTTAATTATTGACTATAGAATTTTCATGGATTAATTCCAAATTCCTTTATCGTGGATAAAATGATGATGTTTTATGATTTTATGTTATAATATGTATGTGGCACACTTATGCATGAAATGAAATGATTAAGAATGGTGCGCCCTGATAGTGCTGCAATGCATTGTGTAAATACTACTATTATGATAGGTCATGTGAAACGAGGGTTTACATATGATAATTCATGTTCAATGAGGTTTTCCTCATGCTCCATGTGCAATTATCCTTGGCTCATTCAAATATCATGTATAATGTTATTTCCACATTTCTATGTTATGAAAATTATTCTATATCATACATTTATGTTCATATTTCAATTAAGCACTATTGATATGCCTCTTTCCAAACAAGTACTATATTTTTCATTTAATTTTTTATTTAGTCCTTTATTGGACTTAATAGCTCACCGTTTTCTTATGTGTGTCATTATGTTATCACATGTAATGCTAAGTATGAAGGAATGTGTGTGGTCATGTAAAATAAGTTTTCAATAAAGATATGTATTTCATGTTTTAATTTGTTATGTAATTTTCCAAATCCACAAATAAGTATAACTATCATTCTTCTATGTTTTATAAAGTTCGTTTTTATGTAATAAATCATGTTTATGTGTGAAGTAAAGAGAAGGTTTTTCATAGTTGGCATAATATGATAGGTTTAGTTATTTTTGGGATTAGGATTTAAAATCCCAGTGAAAGACTTAGGGATATCACAATGTATAATTAAAACCTTCATAAATTTTTGTGATTATTGATTAACTGGTTTATCAAGAAAATACATTTGTTTTTGGATATGAGAAGGAAGAGGTGGCTATGGAGCAGATACATCTAGGGATAGAACCCGAATAAAATGCTTTGATCTAGACTTGAATATGAACATGTGCACGATAACGAGCTTTAATACTCCCTTGGTTAGGAAACTCTTGGGGGATATGCTTTGGTAAATTCATAAGCTTAGTATGAGACATTATTAAGGGAATTAAAAATAAATTCCCCTAAGAATATATGTTGGGATTTTGATCATGGATAACATATATTGAAGCCTATAAATTCATATGTGAAGGAAATAAAAGTAATTTATAAGTCATCTGTTTTTTTCTTTGGATTAGCCTTTATGTGCTACCCATAACTTTCCTTTTATTCCAGCCAACGACCATCAATAGGATGAATCATGCTAACAACTGATGCGAAGATCAATGTGATGATAGCTCTAAAAATATTCCCAATACAATGGGAGTGGGAATCACAAAAATTATCATGAAACTCTCTCTGTTAACTCGCATTTTGAATATAAACACGAATCAAGAGTAATGTTCACCCCCTCCCCCTAATAACGAACAAGTCAAAATCAAGGGTTTCATGAGAAAAAGGCATCCAACATATAATGTATCACTTGATCCTTCAATCATAGAATGATGGACAAACTCCATTGAGAAGGTCTTATCCATACATCAATGTTCTGAATAAGAGAATGTACTTTTGGATGCTTTTTGTATGGAGGGTGAAGCTGATCAATGGTGGAAATTGATAAAAAATACGAAGCCTAAGGATGAGATTGAGGCATTGGAATGGAAAAATTTACAGAAAATGTTTTTCGATAAATATTTTCCTCACACACTCTGACATAAGATAGAATGGGACGTCCTTTCCCACAAGGAAAATGATAACGTATCCATCGAAGCGTATGAGGAAAACATCACAAGGATTGCATGATATGCCACTATATTTGACGTTACCCCCTAATTCAAGGTAGACTACTTATTTTTTAGTCTTAAACCTAGCCTACTGAAAGACCTCGTGATCCGTGACTTCGAGAGCTACGTGGAATTTATCTGATGTTACCTCAAGGTCAAAATGGAGATCGAAGAATCTCATGGGTATCCTAGGGATAATAATCATAAATGGGAATTTAAATATAGTGTTCCTATGGATAAATCTATTGGTGTTAACAAAATAAATGACCCCACTTGCAAAATGTGCAGAAAGAAGTGCCCTAGAAATTGTCAGAAGGGGACTAGGAAATTATTTAGGCCTGGAATAAAAGGGAACATTTCCATTAACTAATGATAATAAAAACATGCAACTGCAACAGAGGATAGGAATGCCATGTTTTACCCTAAATGAATTGTTCATTGGTTCAACTATAAATAAATAGGGCACATTTCAAACCAGTTCCCTAAACTAACTATTTTTTGAGGCAACCAGTAACCTCCCCGGTATCAATGGGGAGCTTTTTCCATCCCTACCACAGATTTAAACCCCGATAATGAAGTGGTGACTGGTATGCTAGTTATTCATTCAATAATATAGAACAATATTTTTGATTCTTTTTCAATGCATTCCTTTATATCCCCAAAGATTAGAAGAACAATTCCAACACCACCACAAATCATGGAAGTAATGATGTCAGTGAAAAAGAAAAATGGGGAAATAATTGCATCTCATGAATATAACTCATCCCCTATCATAATTTGGGAAAATAACTTCCTGTAAATCCTCATCATACTCCCTATGGTTGAATATGATGAAATTATTTTCATATGTTGACATTCCTTATATAGATTAAACATTGATTGTTGTGAGAGAGAAATCACTCTCCATATAGAGAATTGCCCCGATTTTGTACAAGTGAAAGTGGGAGGATGAATCTTTTTTTGCAACATCATCTAAATAATGGATATTACAACCCAATGAGCATGTGTATCTTATGTAAACGATTGAGTATAAGGAAGAAACCATCTTTAAAGACATTCCTATTATGAGGTAATTTGTGGAAGTGTTTCCCGAGAAATTATATGGTCCTCCTCCTAGAAGTGATATTGAATTATCAATTGATTTAATACCTAGGTCATTTCCAATATCCAAAACCCTATATAGAATTACTTTTTTGGATCTTGAAGAGATGATGAAAAACTACATGATAATCTGGATAATTGGTTTATATGCCCAAGCGCTTCACCATGGGGTGCACCAGTCCTCTTCATCAAGAAGAAGGATGGGTCAATGTGCCTTTGCATTGATTATCATGATCCCAAAAAAAATCACGATCAAGAACAAGTATCATAATCCTTGAATTAATTACAAGTTCAACTAGATACGTGGAGAACAATACTTTTACTTGATGTATTTTTATTTGGGATATTACCATGTAAGGCTGAAGAAGGAGGACATTGCCAATACAATTTTCGTTCATGTTACGGGCAATTTGAATTCATAGTAATGCCTTTTAGACACACTAATGCTACATATATATGGAATTGATTAATAGAGTCTTTATAGATTACCTCATCAAATTTTCGGTAGACATTATAGAATAAATTCTTATATACTCCAAAACCAAGGAGGACCACGAGGAGCATCTAAACACTATACTAAAGACGTCATGAAAGGAAAAGCTCTATGAAAAGTAAAGAAAGTGTGTGTTATGGTTTAAAGAAGTATTTTTCTTGGGTCATATCATCACATGAAATAGGATATTTTTGGATCCATCTAATATAGCTAAAACTAAGGGTAAGACAAGGACAACATCAGTAACAGATATTCGTAGCATCCTGGGTTTAGCTGGATATTATCACTGGTTTGTGATAAATTCTTCATGATTTTATGACCCTATAAATAGGATAACTCAAAAGGAATTATGGTTTTCTTGTAGTGATGAATGTGAAGTGAGCTTCATAAAGTTTAAAAGGAGGCTTAGAGTTGTGCATGTTCTCACACTACCAACAAGGGGAGAACTTTTTGTGGTATTCAGTGATGCTTAAAAAAATGGAAGGGGCAATGTGACAATGAAAAATGACAAAGTCACTGAGTATGATTCAAGGTAATTGAATTCTTATGAGAAAAACTGTCCATCGAAAGATCTGGATATTTCTGTAGTAATATTAGCTTTGAAAATTTGGCGACATTACTTCTTTGGTGAGAAGTGTGAAATATACATGGATCACAAAAGCCTCATGTATATATTCACATATAAAGTGTTGAATATGTAACAATGAAGATGAATAAATATGATCAAATTCTATGACTGCTCAATCCATTACCACCATGTGAAAGAAAGAATGGTGGTAGATGCTATATGTAGAAAGGAACCACCAATTCTATTATTGAAGAGAATTAAAAAGGATCCAGTCATCATATATTTGATAAAAGATGACATGGGAATCATAAATAAGGGAAAATCATCAATCATTTCACAAATTATTTCTCATCCATCAATTTTTTAATGGATACAGGATTCTTAAAAGAATGATTTGGTAATTCATATGAATGTAGATACTTTCAAAAAATGTAAATCATGTGAGTTCAATGCTAACAGAGAATGAATTTAGAGTTTTGGGACAAGAATATGTGTTCCATCTAATCCAGAGTTAATGAATGAACTTTTGGATGATTCACATAGTTAAAATTTATCCATCAACCATGGAAACACAATGATGTATCAAGATATCTTAGAGAATAATTGGTTGGATAACATGAATAAGAAGATTACTATGTAGACATAAATGTTCCTAGTGTGTCAATAAGCGATGTATAAGAGGAAGAATTCTAAGTTGATGATGGAATCATTAACCATAATAATTTGGAAATGGTATAAAATCACCATGGAATTTTTCAACGTGCAAGAAATGACATTCAAAGGAAACAATGCTATATGGGTTATTGTGGATCGTCTTACAAAGTCATCATACTTTATTGCAATTCTAGAGGATTTTTCATCGGATCAATTGGAACAGATATATATTGTAACACCCCAAGCTTCTATGGTACGTTTCCCTTCGAATAATGTGATAGCGTGTGTTGTACGCAACCTCGAGTTCTAACACACACCACAACTAATTAAACTAGCCGTTGTGAATAGTAATACCTAATTTTTGAAATAATATATATTTTATATTTCAAAATGGACTTAATTTTTGGATTCGGAATATCTAATTTAGCCTAAGATGGAATTTTGGTACTTTTCGGATAACTTTCATATTTTGATGAATAGTGAAAATTACTAAATTTTAATTAAAAACAACTTTTTTAATCAAAATAATTAATAGTGATAAATTGTGAATTTGAGTGGTTTTAAAGTATATTTAGAATATATTTTTACCATTTAATATAATGTTGGTCATTGGACATAATTTTAAAATTAAACCGAACATAAACAAGTGTCAATCTTTTGATAGATATTATCTCTTAAAAACACGCTTTTTGTTTTGACAGCGGGAATTAATTTTAAATTAATTTCTGCCACTTCTGTGTTTTGAATTTAGTAAAATGGATTCCATATTTGTAATCAGGATGTTCAAATTGTGTAAATAGGTAACTTTTATTTTTACACATTTTGAATAATTACTGCGGTAAATATTTTATTTACCATGGTTAAAGGGTAAATCCGGTAAATAAGGGTTAAAAAAATAATATTATAATAATACAAAATTACCCTAAAACGTGTCTTAACCCTATTGGTTGATACATGGTCGACCATGGGCATCTTTGGGTCTATTTTGGGACCCCATGGATCCACTTGTAAGTGATAATGACACTTTATTTTAATTAAGTCAAAATGAATACAAAAATGACACAAGCATATATCTTTTAGAACAACAATTTTTACATAGGGTTATAAATGTTGGATTTTCGATTGTAAATATTCATTAGAAAGCTAAAAAGATTTCCTACATAATGATATTTGATTTATAATTTTTAGACATTAAATAATTTATTTTATTTATGACACAATGATGATGCAGTAATTACTATAATAGTGAAAAATTAAAATAATTGATATTATAAATACCCAAATAAATATAATATGAAACTTTTAATGAATTAAACAAATTTTCTAGGCTAATATGATATATTAGGATTTATTTAATGGACTTTGTTCGAAGTAATCAATCTGTTATGAGTTTCACAAAAATCAACTATTGAATAGTGTCAAAATTGACATAAAAGAGTTCTTAAAACAAATATTATATTATTAATTGATATTAAATTCCTAAAAATCTAAGGTTCGGCCAAGAGACTTATATTATGATAGGTTAATCATTAATGGACTACTTGGGGGTCGCTTGGATGTATATAGTAAGTTTATTAACCATATTATATAAAAATACAAAGAGACATTGTAAAAGTGAAACTAATTAACTTAGAGTTAATACTTAAAGATAAGGTTAATATAAGTACCCAAACCTGTCTAAATTCTATTGGATGAGTTGTTTTCGACCTATCCCCACCTCATCCTTTGAATGGTCAACTTTGGAGCCTTTAGAAACCGAATATGAATTTATTATAAATTAATATTTCTAGCTTTTCCAAAGGTGCCCCTCACCCCTCTTATAAAAGGGCACTCCTCCTTCTCATTTCTTCACTCCTCTAAAGCCTTTTGGTTCGGCCAAACTCTGCCCAAATACTCTCCCAACATCCCTCAATAGAACCTAGAGGCCTTAGTTTGATCAGAAAGCCAACCTAAGGAGCCCTTTTGATCAAATCAAAAGGAAGAACTCGAAGAAGAGGTAATGATTTCACACCCTTTTCTAAGTTCATTTCTTCTTCCACTTCTTCTTCCTTTGTTCTTACCATTCTAAAATAATAACTCCAGTATCTCACATATACTGTGATGTTATTATAAGTATGGTACAACCATATTCAGTATTCTATCCACCCTTTGAATAACATGTCACCATACGTGCGTACGTACGGCTTACCGTCTCCACGTCGTGGTGTAATTGTTATTCAATATAATATTATTTGGATGGGTATAATAATGATGTGTAACTCATGTAAATAATAAATATAACATGTTAATGATTCTGTATATATGATATACCATTCATTTATATATTATTTTAATATCAAAAGAATGATATTGTCGCTCGTGCGTACGTACGGACTACCGTCTCCACGAACGCGATGAGATTCATTCTCCATCGTAACCATTAAAGCGTAATTATCATTTTATGATTTAAAAATGATGTTTAAGGACTTGATATCATTCTGGATATGAATAATATACAACCTATCCTTTACAAACATGTCTTACGTAACAAAACATATGAAAGAAAACAAGTAAGTTAACACCCGAAACAACGATAATACTAAGATATTATTATCAAATCAATATTAAAAGATCATATATGATATCATATTAATGTATATGATTCTTGTATAATTTAATAACAATTATTTCACCATTATACAGGAGGTTAACCTACCACAACCAAGGAAAAGTACAAGGTAAGGGTTATTTCACAATCTCTTCATTATCCGAGGTTGTTTATACGTAATAATCTACTGGGATCTCTTTATCATCCACATCCATGTTTTCTTAAAAATGTTTTTCAAAACATTTTTACTATTTACAAGAATATGGGTTAAAGTCATTTATACCCTTTTTGACTTTTTATGAGCGGTTTATAAAGGAATCTTTCCGTCGTTTTCAAAACAAGGTCCTTTTTAACCTTTTCGACGGAATTGAGGTAAGAATGTTTTTTTAACTTATACGGCGGGTGCGGTTATTTTACGCCGTTATAAAATCTTCAAAGCTTTCCTTACAAGCTTATAAGAATATTTTCAAAGAAAATGTTTTATTTTATATGGATCTTAAATGATTTCAAAATAAAAGGAGATACTTCTTTAAAAAGAATTTTGATTTCATCTATGTCAACATCCTTTGAGGGATTTTAAGATTATTTGAAGTTGATTTATTATGATACAAAACTTCTATATTGTATTGAAGGTTTTGTGATATGTTTGACTGTGGATGTTCTATTTTTATACCATTCATAGTTTATTGTGAAAGTATTGACATTTCGTATGCTAGTTTTAATACGAATGTTTATGTTATGTTTAAACCTTTTCATATGGGAATGCATTGGACTTAATAAGTGACGGGTGGAGCCCGCTATAGCTCCTCGATGCATCGGTAGGTCTCATGAGACAAACTAGTGTCTTGGCACAAGGCCTTGACAAAATTTTATTTGTAGTCTTGGCACGAGGCCTTGGCTATGTGGTTATGATAGTCTGGCATTATGCATTCCAACATTATGAAAGTGGTTATTGATTTTTGCATGTGATTATTCGATTAGTAGAATATCCATGTGATTAAGTAAATGGCATTATTTCATTTTACTTTTGCCATACCATGTTGAAGTTCAATTTTAAAAGGCTTTTGTTTTAGTAATGCATTGCCTTAAATGTTTATTCTTATTTATGAAAGTTTCCGCTATATTGTTATCCTTACTGGGCATTTGAGCTCATCCCTTTTCTATGTTTTATTTTTCCCCAGGATGTGAAGAAGTAAATTATGAATGACCTGCAGGGATATTATGAGGGGATAGTAGTGTGGATTATGGAGACATTATGTTGTTGTAGTAGTTTTTCATTTTATGATGTAATGTAAAACTTATGAATATATCTAGTGTTTCCAAGGCTACTAAACCAATCGGTCTTTCGAGATTTGATCTTTCTTGTGATCATGCCAATGTTATGTAATAATGCACCGACTCTGGGTAGCTGGGGTCGGGGCGTTACAGTTGGTATCAGAGGAAGTTTAGTACAAACCTTGGAAGCTAGATTTAGATAAACTCTGATTAGAGCACGTAGACCTAAGATGAACTTTGAGGATTAGTATAGAAGGACTTCCTAGAATTTTGGTATTGTAGAGATTTTGTGAGTTTTCCCGAGCAATACATCCCTGTCTGGATACGAGCAGGTAGAGGCGGCTCTGGCACAGATGTACCTAGGGGTAAAACCCGAAAACACCGCTTTGAGCTAGACTCGAACGGGAACTGGTGCACGACAACGGGCCTTGCTGCACTCTTGGTTACGACACTCCCGGGGGATATGCTTAGGATAACTCTCACTATCTTTACAAATCATTATGAAGGGTTTATGAGTATATAATTCCTCAAAGAAAACATTTTTTATGATTATGGATTATATCCATAAATAGTTCAATTTATGTTAAGTGTTTTATAAGTATGGGATTATGTATTTTGATTCATAAACTGATCTAGTTTATGCCATTGTTTAGAAATGGCGCCTAGTGGAAGAAATGGAAACCGTATCAGTGCACGCACTCCATGTAGGGATTGCCCTCCTGCTCAAGATAATTATAGCGGGGCTGGTGATGCAACTGGTGCCGATCAGCTAATCACCGTACTGGGACAACTTACTCAGGTTATGAATAATAACCTTACCCGTATGGAGCACCCTGATCCGCAGCGTGGAGGATCAATGTTAGATCGATTCATGAGACAGCAACCACCAACGTTCAATGGGAATACAAATCCCTTAGTAGCTGAGCAATGGATATTTTCCCTAGAGAAAATATTTCAGGCTTTGGGGAGTAGTGAAAGGGAGAAAGTTATCATGGCTGTTTATCGCCTCACTGGAGATGCTGATCAATGGTGGTCATTGATTCAAAACATGAAGGAAGATGATGAAGTATCAAATATGGAATGGAGGGAGTTCAAAAATCTCTTTTTAGAAAAATACTTTCCTCGCGACCATCGAGCAGATATGGAAAGACAATTTCTGAGTCTGAGACAAAAGGAGGATGAGAATGTCACAAAGTATGAGGCTAACTTTACAAGGTTAGCGAGGTACGCTGGTGATTATATTCGCAACCCAAGAAGTAAGATTGATCGTTTCTTTGATGGGTTAAAACCATTTCTCCGTCGAGCATTAGTCTCACAATCCTTTTCGTTGTATGAAGACATTGTCTCATGTGCTATCAAGACTGAAAAAGAATTCTCTAAGTCTTATGACTTTAAAGCAAAGCAAGAGAAGAAGAGACCTGCTGATCAATCTGGGAATGGAAATAAGGGGAAGAAGGGAAAGGTTGAATATCCATCTTGTGGTAAGTGCGGGAAGAAACATCCTGGTGCTTGCCTGAAGGGAATGGGAGTCTGTTACAAGTGTGGTGAAAAAGGCCACCAAGCTCATAATTGCAAGGGGAAGAAGGAAGCTACCAATGTTCAGTGCTACAATTGTAGGGAGATGGGGCATTATGCAAATGCATGTCCTAAGCGTCAGGAGAACTTACCTCAGAAAAGGCCAAGGGATCAAGGCCAGGCTTATGCTATCACTACTGCTGAGGTAGAAGCTCCGAAAGACGTGGTGGCAGGTAATTTAATGGTTTCCTCAAGTTTAGCAAATGCATTATTTGATTCTGGATCATCTCATTGTTTCATATCTTCCCAGTTTTCTAAGAAAATTAGATATTTCCAATTTGATTTAATAAAGGAGTTGTCAGTTAAAACTCCTAAGGGAAGTATCATTGCAACAAAGTTTTGTGAATCAGTCCCCATTAGAGCACATAAATTTTCTTTATCTGCTGATTTCATCGTCATACCTATGATTGAGTTTGATATAATCCTCGGTGTGGACTGGCTTTCGGACTATGATGCGAAGATTTATTGTAAGAAGAAAGAGGTTACGATTCTTGATGATAATGATAAGGAGCACCTTATTTTTAGAGCAGAATCGTCACCACCTAATTCTTATTTAGACCCACCCCCAGTAGCTCAACTTAATTCAATTATTGGGGAGGAAGAGAATGAAGTAACTATCGGTGAGGAAAGGAATGTTCAAATAGAGGATGTACCTGTTGTGAAAGAATTTGTAGATGTATTTCCGGAAGATTTACCTGGACATCCTCCAGAACGAGAAGTTGAGTTTTCTATTGATTTGATTCCTGGATCAAGGCCTATATCGAAGACCCCTTATAGAATGGCCACTGTAGAGTTAGTCGAACTAAAGAAACAACTAGAGGAACTGAGTAATAAGGGATTTATTCGCCCTAGTGTTTCTCCATGGGGAGCCCCTGTTCTTTTTGTTAAAAAGAAAGATGGATCTATGAGGTTATGTATTGACTACAGGGAGATCAATGCTATAACGATAAAGAACAAGTATCCCCTACCTCGTATTGATGATTTATTTGACCAACTGCATGGAGCTCAATACTTTTCAAAGATTGACCTTCGATCTGGATACCATCAGTTGTGTGTGAAGAAGGAAGACATTCTGAAGACAGCATTTCGAACCAGGTACGAGCATTACGAGTTTACTGTAATGCCGTTTGGATTGACTAATGCACCCTCTGTATTCATGGATCTGATGAATAGAGTTTTCAAGGAGTATCTCGATGAATTTGTGGTGGTATTTATTGATGATATCTTGGTATACTCTAAAACCTACGAAGATCATGAAAATCACTTGCGCATTATCTTGAAGATTCTGAGGAGGCATGAATTATATGGAAAGTTTAGCAAGTGTGAATTCTGGCTTCAGGAGATTTCTTTTCTTGGCCATATTGTCTCGAAAGATGGAATCTCTGTTGATCCTTCTAAGACCAAGGCAATCCAAGAATGGCCAGCACCTACGAGTATAACTGAGGTACGTAGTTTTATTGGCTTGGCAGGTTATTATCGATGTTTCGTCCAGAATTTTGCCCGATTGGCTAACCCATTAACGAAGCTCACACGTAAAGGGGTTAAATTTGTTTGGACAAAAGAGTGCGAAGAATGTTTCGAAGAACTGAAGAGAAGATTAGTCAATGCTCCTATATTAACTCTACCATCGGGGAATGATGGGTTCGTTATTTATAGTGATGCATCGAAGAAAGGACTTGGCTGTGTCCTTATGCAGAATGATAGAGTTATTGCCTATGCATCACGACAGTTGAAAATTCATGAACAAAACTATCCTACTCATGATCTTGAGTTAGCAGCTGTGATCTTTGCTTTGAAGATATGGAGGCACTACCTCTATGGTGAAAAATGTGAGATTTATACTGATCACAAGAGTTTGAAGTATATTTTCTCACAAAAAGAACTCAACATGAGGCAAAGGAGATGGCTTGAATTACTCAAGGATTATGATTGTACGATACACTACCACCCGGGGAAGGCAAACAAGGTGGCAGATGCTTTGAGTAGAAAAGACCATGGAGTTTTGAGCAATATGAGAATTGAAAGGGATCCAATTTTCATGGATCTAGAGAAGATGGACATGGGAATAACCAGGGAAGGTGAAACATCAATGCTTTTTCAAATGGTTGCCAAACCATCTTTACTAGAAAGGATTAAGAGTTCTCAGACCAATGATGAAGAATTCCAAAAGAAGATTAAAGCTGTGAATGATGGGAGATTGAGAGACTTTGTGTATGAAGATGGAATTTTGAAATTCGGGAAGAGACTTTGTGTTCCCGATTTACCTGATCTGAAAAGGGAATTGTTGGATGATGCTCATAGTTCCAATTTTTCTATACACCCTGGGAGCACCAAAATGTATAGAGATTTGAAGGAACATTTTTGGTGGGACAACATGAAGAGGGAGATTGCTGATTTTGTGTCAAGATGTATGGTTTGTCAACAAGTGAAAGCTGGAAGGCAACAGCCTGGAGGAGTCATGCAACCTCTTCCCATACCGGAGTGGAAATGGGACAATATTACGATGGACTTTGTCATGGGGCTACCAAAGACTCCTAGAAGGAACGATGCAATATGGGTTATTGTTGATCGTCTTACCAAGTCAGCACATTTTCTTGCTATAAGAGAAGATCTACCCCTGGAACGTCTAGCAAGACTATACATTAATGAAGTTGTGAGACTTCATGGTGTACCCCTATCGATTGTTTCTGATCGTGATCCCCGTTTTACTTCAAGATTTTGGAAAAGTCTTCAGAAATCCCTGGATACTGAACTTCATTTGAGCACTGCTTACCACCCTCAGACAGACGGACAATCAGAACGGACTATTCAAACCTTAGAAGACATGTTGAGATCTTGCTCACTTGACTTTCAGGGTATGTGGGATCAATATTTACCACTAGTAGAATTTTCCTATAACAATAGCTTCCATTCGAGTATTCAGATGGCACCATATGAAGCGTTATACAGAAAGAGATGTCGTACACCAACCTGTTGGGATGACGTTGGTGAAAGAAAACTTGTAGGCCCAGAACTGGTGGAGGAAACGGTGGAAAAGGTGAAGGTAATCCAAAATCACATTAAAGCAGCTCAAAGTAGGCAGAAGAGCTATGCCGATAATCGAAGGAAGGATTTGGAATTTCAAGTCGGTGATCATGTTTTCCTAAAGGTATCTCCGTGGAAGGGAGTCATACATTTTGGTAAGAAAGGTAAATTGAGTCCCAGGTACATCGGACCTTTCGAAATTCTAGAACGAATTGGGGCTGTAGCTTACCGATTGGCAATGCCGCCAAGTCTCTCCAAAGTTCACGATGTGTTCCACGTATCTCTGTTGAGGAAATACATGCCTGACCCAACGCATGTACTCACCTATGAGGAATTATAACTGGAACCGGATCTGTCTTATTGTGAAGAGCCCGTCAGGATTCTTGATACAAGAGAACAAGTACTGAGAAACCGGACGACGCGACTGGTAAAAGTTTTGTGGAGAAATTGTAGCGACCCGTAGCCTGACTTACATGGACATTACATTACATTTGCGGAATACTTAGTACATAACAAAAACACACACTAAAGGATCGTAATAGTTTAGTGTCTTTGGAAACTCGGAACGCAATCTTCTAATCGTGGTGAAAGTTCTTCAATATCTCCCATAAAGGTCATCCCTTTTTTCTACCTAAAACCTTTCTTTATATCCTGGGGAAAAGAAAACATAAAAAGGGTGAGCTCAAATGCTCAGTAAGGGTAAACAAAAGAAATATCAATCACATAATTTTCATAAGAACATAACTTTTTTGGAAATCTTAACCTGCAAAAGAGAGCATAATTTCATAACATGGGATAAATCATAGTAGTGAAATGAAATCATAACTTAAAACATTACTCATTGTGGCATACACACATAATAATAGATAATCATTTCTTGTTAGTCAAGACTCATTGCCAAGACTATCTTAGTGGACAAAGTCCCTTTCTGAATCGAGTAATCCTCGTTTCAGTCCTGTTTCACTGAACCGGTATAACCTACCATTCCAGCCATGTCTATCTCATGAGATATAAAATCTTTACCCAATGCATTGGAGGGAGATATAGGTCCCACCCATCTCTTAATGAATCCTTTCTTATGTGTGCCACAAAATCATAAATCATACATCATTGCATAACCCATGTAATAAAAATGGGATTCTTAAACAACATGACATCATAAAACAATTCATATAAGGTAAATGAATTCATAAACATAATTCCATCACAACATAGTCAAATCAATGTAAAAATATGGATAGAAACAGAACCCTTTATTATCTTATATGGAAAATAATTTTTATAAAACACTTGAATTGAATTCTTGAGGAAAATATCCTTTCTTCTTCAAAATCAATTTCTTTTCACAAAACATCATGCAATTTTAAAAGAAAGAGATTTTATTGAAAATAGTCATGAAATCTTTTAGAGGAAGCTTCATGAAATTAAGGCTTTATAAAACAGTAGAAATCCGTTCGTGCCGTATAAGTTAAAAAAAAAACATTCTTCGTACTTTTGTCGGAAAAGTCAAAAAGTACCTCGTACGAAAAACATCAAAAGATTCCTTTCATTTCTTTTACTAAAAACTCACCGAAGGGTAAAAATGGATTTTAAAAATTGTAGGTGGATGGAAATAATTTTACATATTGATGAAACATGGATGTGGATGATAAAATACACCCCAGTAAATACTTACGAATAAACAATCTCGGATAAAAATGAGATTGTGATATTTCCCTTACCTTAGGTCCGATTTGCTTTGTTCGTGTCCGAAGCTCCTGTATAATGGTTTAAATAATGTTATTGACTTATTCCAGAATCATATTCATTGTTATGATATCATATATGGTTCACTTATGACATTATATTACCCGTTCTTTTGTAAATTCCATGTTAAAGAAGCGTTTTGGGTAAAATCGTTTCATTTATCGTAGGTGTTTTGACTTGTTGTTATTGACATCATTATTACTTATATCATGATTTACTTACTTCCAGAATATAAAATATGATTTATATATCATATATATTCAGTATATATATATATATAATAGATAGATAAATAAAATGAAAAACATCGTTCATGGAGACGGTAGTCCGTACGTACGCATGAACGCTGTTTTTCTTTCCTTATTGTCTTGAAATGGAAGTACATAAATCCAGTAGCTTTATAATGTCATATATTTCATTATTATTTATTATATATACATTATAATCATTCTTAAATGGTTAACATGGAGAATGAATCTCATCGCGTCGTGGAGACGGTAGTCCGTACGTACGCACGAGCGATGATATCATTTCTATAAATATTGAATTGAATTGGAGTGGATTATACAATATATCAGAATCAATATGATGTTGTAATAACTATGTATAGTTATTATTTACACCATTATACCCATCCATGTAAGGTGGTGGTGGAAACTAGATTACACCACGGCGTGGAGACGGTATTCCGTACGTACGCACGCGCGGTGATTTCTTTTTCCGTAGGATGGATAGATGGTGAAATAGGGTTGTTTCATACTTATAATAACATATCAGTATATGAGTGATACTGATGTTATTACTTCATAATGAAACAACCTAAGAAGAAGAAGTGGAAGAAGAAATAAAGATGAAAGAATTGGTAACGGTAATTACCTCTTCTTTGAAGTGCCTCTTTGAGACCTCCTCTTAGGGCACTAGAATTGGTCTTTGAGGAAGACCAGAACCTCTAGGATGTTTCTAGGGAAGTGGAGAAGAGATTTTGGCAGGGGTTGGCCGAGCTTGAGTGCTCAAATTGGTGTGAGGAGGAGGGGGAGGAGGTGTCCTTTTATAGGGGAGGAGAGGGGCACCTTAGGAATATCTCAAAATATTATTTTATATTAAAGTCAAAATCGGTTTATAATGGTTCCAAAGGGTCTTATTTCGAAGATAAGGTGGGGAGGGGTCGAAATCCTGTCAACCAATAGAATTTAGACAAGTTTAGGATATTATTTTAACCTTATCATTTAGATTTAACTCTAAGTTAAATAATTTAACTTTTACCATGTCTTTTTGTTTTCTTTCACTATATGGTTAATACACTTACAATAACATGCCAAACGAACCCCAATTTGTTTATTATTAATATATATATCCTTATCTAAGTTATTTGGCCGAACCTTAGATTTTTAGGAATAAAATAACAATTAATAATATAATATTTGATTTAAAAACTATTTTGTGTCAATTTTGACACTATTTGATATATGACTTTTGTGAAAGTCATAACAGAATTAAATGTTCGAACCAAGTTGACTAAATCAACACTAATATATCATATTAACCTAGAAAATTAGTGGAATTCATAAAAAGTCTCAAATTACATTTATTTTGGTGTTTATAACATCAATTATGTCAATATTTCATTAATAAGATAATTACTGCATCATCTTTGTGTCATAAATAAATTAAATTATTTGGTGTCTAAAAATTACAAAAAAAATACCATCATGTAGGAAATCGTTTTAGCTTTCTAATGAATATTTACAATCGAATTTATCTTATGTATAACTCCATATTAAAAATGATTTACTTATTAAACTTTGATTTTAACTATTTTAACCCTTCTTTAAATAAATTAATGATAAATGTCCTAATCTAATACAAGTGGGCCTAAATGGTCATATTTTATTCCTAAGTTTGTTTTTGGTCGAATTACACTTGTCCAATAGAATTAGGACATGTGTTAGGGTAATATTAATATCATATTTACCCTTAGTTACCCTATTTACTATTAACCACGGTAAAAAAAAGTAAAAAGTTACTATTCACCAAAAAATTATTTTCATCTCATTGAACCACATTTTAGTCCTTGATATTAACCGTGTCTCTCGGATTTTCGAAATTCCATTCACAGAAGCGGTAAAATTAAGTTTTATGCAAAATTCAGTTTTTTAACCTACCACTTAGTAGTTTCACTATTCATCAAAAATTGATGTTTTTCAGAACAATGCCAAAATTTCATCCCAAGCTATATTTCATATTCCAAATTCAAAAATGAAGTCTATTTTACCAAATTCATAACATATAAGTTGCATTAATTAATTTTATAATTAAATCCCGCTGTTAAAACAAATAGCGTGTTTTTAAGAAACAATATCTATCAAAAGATTGACACTAGTTTATAACTAGTTTAAATGTGAAATTACATCCAATGACCAACATTGTATTAAATTGTAAAAATATATTCTAAATATACTTTAAAACTACTTAAATTAATAATTTATCACTATTATTTATTTCAAATAAAAAAGTTGTTTTTAATTAAAATTTAGTAATTTTCACTATTCATCAGAATATGAAAGTTATCCGAAAAGTACCAAAATTTCACCTTAGGCTAAATTCGATACTCCGAATCAAAAAATGAAATTCATTTTGAAAAATAAGATTTATAAAATTTCAAAAAGTGGTTATTACTATTCATAACGGCTAGTTTTAATAGTATCTTAATAGCATATCGTTGTTTAGCGAAACTTGGTGTTGCGTACAACACACGCTATCGTGGAAGGTCGCGATTGCGTGTAATGGAAGGAGAGTCAAGGATGCGTATTGTGAAAGCTTCTTTTGTTGTAGCGTACAACACAATACATTAATGGAATTAAAAAGAATATTTTTCATAAAATCTTGGGGCGTTACATTCTACCCCCCTTAAAATGAATTTCGCCCTCGAAATTCGTCGGGGTTATAAATGGTTTACTATTCGAAAGTTTCTTTAATAGAAACCCACATCGTAAAAAGTAATACCAAAACCAATCTTTAAAAACTAAGGTATGAAACGTAATGGTTACCCAAATAAACTAATCACTGGGTTTCAACATAGGTGTAAATATGGATATGGAAGAGAAATCTAACCATCATGTTCTGATGGAGAGTGGTAGAGAACATGGCTATGGAAAATCCAGTAATCACAAATCCATATATTTGTGATGATATAAGGTACCATCTGATTCATCAGGTATAAGATCACTAGGACAACATTTTTGGTTTTCAAGATCATTTCCCTAAAGTTGAAAATTTGAATTAGAATAAATACTTTCTTTATTTTGGTACAATCTCACTATTGTTCATGCCTTGAACAATTTCCACTTCATCTCTTAAATAAATGAAGTTGAATTTGTTATTCGTGAAGTGTTAGCAGATCATGTGATAGAATGACGGGTCATTTCATCCATCTCAAACAAAAGGTTAGCAAAAATTATATACATAAGTCGATCTATAGCGAGATTAATCATATATGGTTCCTAAAATGGACTTATACTTCATATATCATACTGATTAATATAATAAAACTAGTTTATACTAAACAGGGACTTCCTGTAGGCCAGTGGTAGGCGATAAAGGCCAGTCGCACTTCGGTTGTGGGTTCGATTCCTACAGCCGTGTCCGAAGCGATGGGCTGTCGCCCGTCCTGCAGGTTGTCTTTTTTCTAAAACTACGTTACTATAACATCCCATAAATAATATCGAAAAAACTTCTATCCTTTAACAATACTAACTTATGTCCAACATAATCCATTCCAATATTTAGTCCTATCCATAATACTGCAGTCCATTCTCATAACATAGTGAAAACAATTACTAGAGATTTAATATCATCGTTGATCCCCATATATCATAAGATATGTTTTGTTGGTCACATTCCAAACATTCAAAGTCCTTAATCATGTATACTCTTGAATACCCATTGAACCTTAGTGAAAACATGAATGCAGTTAAAAGTTAACACTTTACACATACCAAAATCCTCAAAATTCTATATACTCAAACCATGATATCACTTAGTCCTTATATCAATCATGAGCTCATGAATACTATCAAACATTTAATTTTCTCCTTATCCCTTCATTATGCGCATATCATCTACATTCCAAAAATATCTGAATCACCTTTCATGGATACTGGTAACATTAATCATACACTTTCAAAACACAAGGAAAGACAACAGTGTAACAATCCATAGATGTCTCTTTATTCCAAAATTACACATGATAAACATGTAATCATTCCACTACATTCTCAAACCATTGACCGAGCTTCAAAAATTCCTTCATCTCACATATCATTTGTAGTCTCTTCATCATCATCAACATAAATACTTCCTATACGACCATACTGATTATCTTCATGAGACTTTCCCTTAGGGCATTGGTTTGCATAATGCCCGTACATTCCACATTTAAAACATTTAACCATTGTTGATGTCGTAGCAATACCATTATCCTCATCCATGGTGTTAACTGAACCTTTTCCTTTGCACTTACTTGCTTTGTGTCCTTCTTTTCCACACCCAAAGCATCTTCCAGTTCCTTTGAAACATTCTCCTTGATGCCTCTTCCCACATGATATACATAGGGGAAATTGAACTTTCTTTCCTCTATGATCATCATGAAACTCCATCTTTCTCTTATTAGCCGAGTCAGGAAACTTACCAAATTTTACTTTATTGATCATGTTGTGAGATTGTTGATTCGGCATAATAATGATGTTTGGACATCCAAATCCCATTTCATTTGGTTGCTCATGAAGAATATCATTCCATTGTCCATCATATCCTCCATTATTGTGAATCATCTTGTTTCCAGCCATTTTCTAAAACCCAAACAGAATAGTGTTAGATGCAAAAATCGTAATAAAGGGGGAGTAACTTAAATAACTATCATCTTTGGTTTAATCTAATATCGTTACCATAGTTCTAGAACTATATCCTATACGTATACTTATCCTTAGGGGCATCCCTGGACATACCTTAGAAATATCTCTAGGGATCTTACTAACGTTTTCGCATCTTAGTTTCCAAAGGTTGACTAAACTTTTCCTCTGATACCAACTGTAGCGACCCGTAGCCTGACTTACATGGACATTACATTACATTTGCGGAATACTTAGTACATAACAAAAACACACACTAAAGGATCGTAATAGTTTAGTGTCTTTGGAAACTCGGAACGTAATCTTCTAATCGTGGGGAAAGTTCTTCAATATCTCCCATAAAGGTCATCCCTTTTTTCTACCTAAAACCTTTCTTTATATCCTGGGGAAAAGAAAACATAAAAAGGGTGAGCTCAAATGCTCAGTAAGGGTAAACAAAAGAAATATCAATCACATAATTTTCATAAGAACATAACTTTTTTGGAAATCTTAACCTGCAAAAGAGAGCATAATTTCATAACATGGGATAAATCATAGTAGTGAAATGAAATCATAACTTAAAACATTACTCATTGTGGCATACACACATAATAATAGAGAATCATTTCTTGTTAGTCAAGACTCATTGCCAAGACTGTCTTAGTGGACAAAGTCCCTTTCTGAATCGAGTAATCCTCGTTTCAGTCCTGTTTCACTGAACCGGTATAACCTACCATTCCAGCCATGTCTATCTCATGAGATATAAAATCTTTACCCAATGCATTGGAGGGAGATATAGGTCCCACCCATCTCTTAATGAATCCTTTCTTATGTGTGCCACAAAATCATAAATCATACATCATTGCATAACCCATGTAATAAAAATGGGATTCTTAAACAACATGACATCATAAAACAATTCATATAAGGTAAATGAATTCATAAACATAATTCCATCACAACATAGTCAAATCAATGTAAAAATATGGATAGAAACAGAACCCTTTATTATCTTATATGGAAAATAATTTTTATAAAACACTTGAATTGAATTCTTGAGGAAAATATCCTTTCTTCTTCAAAATCAATTTCTTTTCACAAAACATCATGCAATTTTAAAAGAAAGAGATTTTATTGAAAATAGTCATGAAATCTTTTAGAGGAAGCTTCATGAAATTAAGGCTTTATAAAACAGTAGAAATCCGTTCGTGCCGTATAAGTTAAAAAAAAACATTCTTCGTACTTTTGTCGGAAAAGTCAAAAAGTACCTCGTACGAAAAACATCAAAAGATTCCTTTCATTTCTTTTACTAAAAACTCACCGAAGGGTAAAAATGGATTTTAAAAATTGTAGGTGGATGGAAATAATTTTACATATTGATGAAACATGGATGTGGATGATAAAATACACCCCAGTAAATACTTACGAATAAACAATCTCGGATAAAAATGAGATTGTGATATTTCCCTTACCTTAGGTCCGATTTGTTTTGTTCGTGTCCGAAGCTCCTGTATAATGGTTTAAATAATGTTATTGACTTATTCCAGAATCATATTCATTGTTATGATATCATATATGGTTCACTTATGACATTATATTACCCGTTCTTTTGTAAATTCCATGTTAAAGAAGCGTTTTGGGTAAAATCGTTTCATTTATCGTAGGTGTTTTGACTTGTTGTTATTGACATCATTATTACTTATATCATGATTTACTTACTTCCAGAATATAAAATATGATTTATATATCATATATATTCAGTATATATATATATATAATAGATAGATAAATAAAATGAAAAACATCGTTCATGGAGACGGTAGCCCGTACGTACGCATGAACGCTGTTTTTCTTTCCTTATTGTCTTGAAATGGAAGTACATAAATCCAGTAGCTTTATAATGTCATATATTTCATTATTATTTATTATATATACATTATAATCATTCTTAAATGGTTAACATGGAGAATGAATCTCATCGCGTCGTGGAGACGGTAGTCCGTACGTACGCACGAGCGATGATATCATTTCTATAAATATTGAATTGAATTGGAGTGGATTATACAATATATCAGAATCAATATGATGTTGTAATAACTATGTATAGTTATTATTTACACCATTATACCCATCCATGTAAGGTGGTGGTGGAAACTAGATTACACCACGGCGTGGAGACGGTATTCCGTACGTACGCACGCGCGGTGATTTCTTTTTCCGTAGGATGGATAGATGGTGAAATAGGGTTGTTTCATACTTATAATAACATATCAGTATATGAGTGATACTGATGTTATTACTTCATAATGAAACAACCTAAGAAGAAGAAGTGGAAGAAGAAATAAAGATGAAAGAATTGGTAACGGTAATTACCTCTTCTTTGAAGTGCCTCTTTGAGACCTCCTCTTAGGGCACTAGAATTGGTCTTTGAGGAAGACCAGAACCTCTAGGATGTTGCTAGGGAAGTGGAGAAGAGATTTTGGCAGGGGTTGGCCGAGCTTGAGTGCTCAAATTGGTGTGAGGAGGAGGGGGAGGAGGTGTCCTTTTATAGGGGAGGAGAGGGGCACCTTAGGAATATCTCAAAATATTATTTTATATTAAAGTCAAAATCGGTTTATAATGGTCCCAAAGGGTCTTATTTCGAAGATAAGGTGGGGAGGGGTCGAAATCCTATCAACCAATAGAATTTAGACAAGTTTAGGATATTATTTTAACCTTATCATTTAGATTTAACTCTAAGTTAAATAATTTAACTTCTACCATGTCTTTTTGTTTTCTTTCACTATATGGTTAATACACTTACAATAACATGCCAAACGAACCCCAAATTGTTTATTATTAATATATATATCCTTATCTAAGTTATTTGGCCGAACCTTAGATTTTTAGGAATAAAATAACAATTAATAATATAATATTTGATTTAAAAACTATTTTGTGTCAATTTTGACACTATTTGATATATGACTTTTGTGAAAGTCATAACAGAATTAAATGTTCGAACCAAGTTGATTAAATAAACACTAATATATCATATTAACCTAGAAAATTAGTGGAATTCATAAAAAGTCTCAAATTACATTTATTTTGGTGTTTATAACATCAATTATGTCAATATTTCATTAATAAGATAATTACTGCATCATCTTTGTGTCATAAATAAATTAAATTATTTGGTGTCTAAAAATTACAAATAAAATACCATCATGTAGGAAATCTTTTTAGCTTTCTAATGAATATTTACAATCGAATTTATCTTATGTATAACTCCATATTAAAAATGATTTACTTATTAAACTTTGATTTTAACTATTTTAACCCTTCTTTAAATAAATTAATGATAAATGTCCTAATCTAATACAAGTGGGCCTAAATGGTCATATTTTATTCCTAAGTTTGTTTTTGGTCGAATTACACTTGTCCAATAGAATTAGGACATGTGTTAGGGTAATATTAATATCATATTTACCCTTAGTTACCCTATTTACTATTAACCACGGTAAAAAAAAGTAAAAAGTTACTATTCACCAAAAAATTATTTTCATCTCATTGAACCACATTTTAGTCCTTGATATTAACCGTGTCTCTCGGATTTTCGAAATTCCATTCACAGAAGCGGTAAAATTAAGTTTTATGCAAAATTCAGTTTTTTAACCTACCACTTAGTAGTTTCACTATTCATCAAAAATTGATGTTTTTCAGAACAATGCCAAAATTTCATCCCAAGCTATATTTCATATTCCAAATTCAAAAATGAAGTCTATTTTACCAAATTCATAACATATAAGTTGCATTAATTAATTTTATAATTAAATCCCGCTGTTAAAACAAATAGCGTGTTTTTAAGAAACAATATCTATCAAAAGATTGACACTAGTTTATAACTAGTTTAAATGTGAAATTACATCCAATGACCAACATTGTATTAAATTGTAAAAATATATTCTAAATATACTTTAAAACTACTTAAATTAATAATTTATCACTATTATTTATTTCGAATAAAAAAGTTGTTTTTAATTAAAATTTAGTAATTTTCACTATTCATCAGAATATGAAAGTTATCCGAAAAGTACCAAAATTTCACCTTAGGCTAAATTCGATACTCCGAATCCAAAAATGAAATTCATTTTGAAAAATAAGATTTATAAAATTTCAAAAAGTGGTTATTACTATTCATAACGGCTAGTTTTAATAGTATCTTAATAGCATATCGTTGTTTAGCGAAACTTGGTGTTGCGTACAACACACGCTATCGTGGAAGGTCGCGATTGCGTGTAATGGAAGGAGAGTCAAGGATGCGTATTGTGAAAGCTTCTTTTGTTGTAGCGTACAACACAATACATTAATGGAATTAAAAAGAATATTTTTCATAAAATCGTGGGGCGTTACAGAAATCATAAGATGGAAGAGGCAACGTGGGAACCCGAGGAACTTATGATGAAGAACCACCCGAGTCTTTTTATGCAATAACACCCTAGAAATTGCGAGGACGCAATTATTTGAAGGAGGGGAGAATGTAACACCCCAAGCTTCTATGGTACGTTTCCCTTCGAATAATGTGATAGCGTGTGTTGTACGCAACCTCGAGTTCTAACACACACCACAACTAATTAAACTAGCCGTTGTGAATAGTAATACCTAATTTTTGAAATCATATATATTTTATATTTCAAAATGGACTTAATTTTTGGATTCAGAATATCTAATTTAGCCTAAGTTGAAATTTTGGTACTTTTCAGATAACTTTCATATTTTGATGAATAGTGAAAATTACTAAATTTTAATTAAAAACAACTTTTTTAATCAAAATAATTAATAGTGATAAATTGTGAATTTGAGTGGTTTTAAAGTATATTTAGAATATATTTTTACCATTTAATATAATGTTGGTCATTGGACATAATTTTAAAATTAAACCGAACATAAACAAGTGTCAATCTTTTGATAGATATTATCTCTTAAAAACACGCTTTTTGTTTTGACAGCGGGAATTAATTTTAAATTAATTTCTGCCACTTCTGTGTTTTGAATTTAGTAAAATGGATTCCATATTTGGAATCAGGATTTTCAAATTGTGTAAATAGGTAACTTTTATTTTTACACATTTTGAATAATTACTGCGGTAAATATTTTATTTACCATGGTTAAAGGGTAAATCCGGTAAATAAGGGTTAAAAAAATAATATTATAATAATACAAAATTACCCTAAAACGTGTCTTAACCCTATTGGTCGATACATGGTCGACCATGAGCATCTTTGGGTCTATTTTGGGACCCCATGGATCCACTTGTAAGTGATAATGACACTTTATTTTAATTAAGTCAAAATGAATACAAAAATGACACAAGCATATATCTTTTAGAACAACAATTTTTACATAGGGTTATACATGTTGGATTTTCGATTGTAAATATTCATTAGAAAGATAAAAAGATTTCCTACATAATGATATTTGATTTATAATTTTTAGACATTAAATAATTTATTTTATTTATGACACAATGATGATGCAGTAATTACTATAATAGTGAAAAATTAAAATAATTGATATTATAAATACCCAAATAAATATAATATGAAACTTTTAATGAATTAAACTAATTTTCTAGGCTAATATGATATATTAGGATTGATTTAATGGACTTTGTTCGAAGTAATCAATCTTTTATGAGTTTCACAAAAATCAACTATTGAATAGTGTCAAAATTGACATAAAAGAGTTCTTCAAACAAATATTATATTATTAATTGATATTAAATTCCTAAAAATCTAAGGTTCGGCCAAGAGACTTATATTATGATAGGTTAATCATTAATGGACCACTTGGGGGTCGCTTGGATGTATATAGTAAGTTTATTAACCATATTATATAAAAATACAAAGAGACATTGTAAAAGTGAAACTAATTAACTTAGAGTTAATACTTAAAGAGAAGGTTAATATAAGTACCCAAACCTGTCTAAATTCTATTGGATGAGTTGTTTTCGACCTATCCCCACCTCATCCTTTGAATGGTCAACTTTGGAGCCTTTAGAAACCGAATATGAATTTATTATAAATTAATATTTCTAGCTTTTCCAAAGGTGCCCCTCACCCCTCTTATAAAAGGGCACTCCTCCTTCTCATTTCTTCACTCCTCTAAAGCCTTTTGGTTCGGCCAAACTCTGCCCAAATACTCTCCCAACATCCCTCAATAGAACCTAGAGGCCTTAGTTTGATCAGAAAGCCAACCTAAGGAGCCCTTTTGATCAAATCAAAAGGAAGAACCCGAAGAAGAGGTAATGATTTCACACCCTTTTCTAAGTTCATTTCTTCTTCCACTTCTTCTTCCTTTGTTCTTACCATTCTAAAATAATAACTCCAGTATCTCACATATACTGTGATGTTATTATAAGTATGGTACAACCATATTCAGTATTCTATCCACCCTTTGAATAACATGTCACCATACGTGCGTACGTACGACTTACCGTCTCCACGTCGTGGTGTAATTGTTATTCAATATAATATTATTTGGATGGGTATAATAATGATGTGTAACTCATGTAAATAATAAATATAACATGTTAATGATTCTGTATATATGATATACCATTCATTTATATATTATTTTAATATCAAAAGAATGATATTGTCGCTCGTGCGTACGTACGGACTACCGTCTCCACGAACGCGATGAGATTCATTCTCCATCGTAACCATTAAAGCGTAATTATCATTTTATGATTTAAAAATGATGTTTAAGGACTTGATATCATTCTGGATATGAATAATATACAGCCTATCCTTTACAAACATGTCTTACATAACAAAACATATGAAAGAAAACAAGTAAGTTAACACCCGAAACAACGATAATACTAAGATATTATTATCAAATCAATATTAAAAGATCATATATGATATCATATTAATGTATATGATTCTTGTATAATTTAATAACAATTATTTCACCATTATACAGGAGATTAACCTACCACAACCAAGGAAAAGTACAAGGTAAGGGTTATTTCACAATCTCTTCATTATCCGAGGTTGTTTATACGTAATAATCTACTGGGATCTCTTTATCATCCACATCCATGTTTTCTTAAAAATGTTTTTCAAAACATTTTTACTATTTACAAGAATATGGGTTAAAGTCATTTATACCCTTTTTGACTTTTTATGAGCGGTTTATAAAGGAATCTTTCCGTCGTTTTCAAAACAAGGTCCTTTTTAACCTTTTCGACGGAATTGAGGTAAGAATGTTTTTTTAACTTATACGGCGGGTGCGGTTATTTTACGCCGTTATAAAATCTTCAAAGCTTTCCTTACAAGCTTATAAGAATATTTTCAAAGAAAATGTTTTATTTTATATGGATCTTAAATTATTTCAAAATAAAAGGAGATACTTCTTTAAAAAGAATTTTGATTTCATCTATGTCAACATCCTTTGAGGGATTTTAAGATTATTTGAAGTTGATTTATTATGATACAAAACTTCTATATTGTATTGAAGGTTTTGTGATATGTTTGACTGTGGATGTGCTATTTTTATACCATTCATAGTTTATTGTGAAAGTATTGACATTTCGTATGCTAGTTTTAATACGAATGTTTATGTTATGTTTAAACCTTTTCATATGGGAATGCATTGGACTTAATAAGTGACGGGTGGAGCCCGCTATAGCTCCTCGATGCATCGGTAGGTCTCATGAGACAAACTAGTGTCTTGGCACAAGGCCTTGACAAAATCTTATTTGTAGTCTTGGCACGAGGCCTTGGCTATGTGGTTATGATAGTCTGGCATTATGCATTCCAACATTATGAAAGTGGTTATTGATTTTTGCATGTGATTATTCGATTAGTAGAATATCCATGTGATTAAGTAAATGGCATTATTTCATTTTACTTTTGCCATACCATGTTGAAGTTCAATTTTAAAAGGCTTTTGTTTTAGTAATGCATTGCCTTAAATGTTTATTCTTATTTATGAAAGTTTCCGCTATATTGTTATCCTTACTGGGCATTTGAGCTCACCCCTTTTCTATGTTTTATTTTTCCCCAGGATGTGAAGAAGTAAATTATGAATGACCTGCATGGATATTATGAGGGGATAGTAGTGTGGATTATGGAGACATTATGTTGTTGTAGTAGTTTTTCATTTTATGATGTAATGTAAAACTTATGAATATATCTAGTGCTTCCAAGGCTACTAAACCAATCGGTCTTTCGAGATTTGATCTTTCTTGTGATCATGCCAATGTTATGTAATAATCCACCGACTCTGGGTAGCTGGGGTCGGGGCGTTACATATATCCATGAAGTGGTAAAGATACATGGATTAAAAATATCTATTTTATCTGATCGAGATCCACGATTCACCTATATGTTATGGAAGAGTATTCAACATGATCTAAATACTGAGTTGATCTTATGTACGGCTTATAATCCTCAAACTAATGGCCTATGTGAGAAGACTGTCCCAACACTTTCAGACATGTTTAGAGCTTGCTCAAAATATTTCAAAGGAGGATTGGATCAATATCTTCCTCTGGTTGAGTTCTCTTACTATAACAGTTTCTACTCATGCATCCAAATGGCTCCTTATGAAGTCCTATATGGGAAGAGGTGCAGAACACCGACATGATGGCATGATGTTGGGGTGTGAAAACTACAAGGTACATAAATGGTCGAAGAAATGGTTGAGAAGGTTAAGTCCATCCATCATCCCATTAAAGCTTCCCATATTCGACAAAAGCGTTATGCTGATAATCGTCGATGAGACATAGAGTTTGATTTTGGAGAAATGGTGCTTATTTTCATATCATCGTGGAAAAGAGTTATGAGATTTTGGAACAATGGAATGCTTATTACAAGGTACATCGTCCTTTTTGGATAACCTTGATCGCATTGGGGTAGTGTTCTATCAAGTAGAAATTCCACCGAATATATATCAAGTACCATATGTATTCCAGGTATCAATTTTAAGGATGTACATACCTGACCCATCAAATTTACTCAATCAAGAGGTGGTACCATTGGATAATGACCTCTTTTATAAAGAGAATCTGGTGAAGATCAGAGATCGTTTGGAAAAATCCCTATGAAATAAGACAATTCCCCACGTTATGGTGTTGTGGAAAAACCAGATGTTTGAAGAAGAAACGTGGGAATAAATGGAAGTGATGAAGTAGAGTTACCCTCATCTGTTTTAGTGTGGGAAAAAAATTCAAGGGAGAAATTACTTAAGGGGGGAATATTTTAACGAACCAAACTTTTGTTAATGAAAATTCCTCTTTATCTAATTTATTGTTTCATTATGTAAATTGGTAATATAAAATATGAAAATTCTTGGATTTACATTTTAATATAACATTACGAATTGTTATCGTTTCTAATATAGTCGTTTAATAGTGATTATAAGATTAGTTTAAATATAGGGATTTATCAATTATAACTTACTTAGGCAAAGGTTGTGATGTCCTAGTCCAATATAATTACTCCGTATGAAGCCCATTTGTTGGAGTATATAAAGGAGATAGTGTCATTTTGTTTAGCTCTTGACTGATACCAATCAAATATTCAGCACATTAAGCTTGAACAGAACCTCCTACGGGAGAAGTGGATGTTGATAGAGATTACCACTCTAAGGATGTTATCCCAACAAATCCATTAGCCTATCACCATCGCACACCTTACCCATAGGTCTTATTATTGTGTTATAATTGGGTTTGTAATGAAAAACCTAAACTAAGATTATGTGATTTATTTTTTTATATAGACTATAAATTCATTTTATAAATGTTACTTTTTAAATATTATTTAAATAAAAAAAGTATTTTTAGATACTATTAAATTAAGAAATCCTTTTTGATGAATTAATGGATATTTAAATTAAATAATATTTTAATGAAATATTATTACAAAATATATTTCTTTTAAATATGAATGATTATATATATTTTTATGAATACAATTGTATTTTTTATTATGTCTTGAAAGCTGTTTTTATCAAAACCCACTGATTCCTGATAAATTTTGATTTTTACATTATAATTAAAAATAAAAAAATATAGAAAATTATTAATATAAAATGAATATTAGTTTCGGAATCTGGATGTCGAAATTATCCAATGGTTAATTTTTCTTCATTTTCTGAGAAAGTCAAATTTTTGGGTAAAAATTAAAAAACGTATAAATATATAATGCGTTTTATGACATCATTATGACCTAATAGTGATGTAATAATTTAATATAAATTGGATGTTTAAAAAATATATTTTTTTACCATTAAAATGATTTTTTTGGGGTTTTTTGATTTATTTTACAAAGCCTTAGTGGACCCTCCATGACTTATAAAAATTTTTAACTTTTAAAATGATTTTCCTTGAGAGTGTGACTCACCTCCACATAAGAAAAACTAATATATTAATAATTTCAGCCACTGGCCATATAAAATAATTTTTTACACTTCTATTTGGAGAAAAACATTGGCAAAAACCATCGTTTGTCTTGTGCTTTTGATTTGTTTAATGTGTAGTGTCTAAAACATAAATAATAAATAATTCCCTCCATTTTCCAATATAAACCCACCTAGGCTCCCACCCAACCCTCCTCTCATTAAAATTCTCCGAAGGTTCTCTATTCTCCCAAGATTCCTCTATCAAGCCTCTCCCAGGCCATTTGGATTACACTTCCAAGTAAGGGATTTCTTCTTTTATATTTTATGTCCATGTTTCATTATGTTACTATACCCATGAATTTTCAATAAACAATATAGAGGTATGATTTAATACCTCACCCATATATACCTCATTATTTTTGAATGATGAGATACCCCTTTCGCTCTTAATAATGCCTCCCATGTACACTCATTCCCATGTCAAAGTTCTGTAATGTATTTCTCTCTCCACATTTACATGCAAGCAATTATTTTGTATCATGAATCTAAATTCCATTACATATGTTGGGACATGTATCTATATGACCGCTTACCAAAAATTTCATGTACATATTCTGAGACACCCATTTATCTATCATCAACCATTTTTTATGAATTATTATGTCACACTATTATATTGTCGAAATTGCACCGTGATTTTCCAAACCAAAGTCATTTTGTAGTGAATACCATGCCCATCTCACTATCAAGGGTGTTAACCTTTATGCGCATTTAATTATTTATTATAGAGTTCTCATGTATGAATTCTAAATTACATTATCTTGTAATAAATGATGGTGTTTGATTAATTTGTGTTATATGATCCACGTGTCATACTTATGCATGAAATGAAATGATTATAAAGGGTGTTCCATGAGAGCGCTCCAATGCACTAGGTAAAGACTAGTATCATGATTTTTCAAGGGTAGTGAGATATTACTCAATATATTTTATGATCAATGATGGTTTAATCATTCTCTATGTGAAATGATCCCTGTCTCATTCTAATATAATGTTAATATTTTTTTCCACATTTCCACATTATGATAATCATGTTGTATCACGACTTTATGTTTATGTTTCTCTTATTATACATTAATATTACTATTGCCTAACATGTACAACATTCTTCATGTTATGAATTGTTTACTCCCTTACTGGGATTAATAACTCACCCTTTTTATGCATGTCCTTAGGTTATCTGATGCAATGCTAAGTATGAAAGAATGGGTGTGGCCTTGTAAAAGAAGTTTTCAACAATGATGTGTATCTCATGTTTTTGTTGTTGTTATGTAATGTTCATAATCCCCAAAGACACTAGACCTATTGATATTATATGCTGTATCAAGTGAATGATTATGTAATAAATCATTTTAAAGCGTTACATAAAGAGAAGGGTTTTTATAATTGTTTAATCTTTTTATATTATACTTGTGATTAATGATGTGTGTGTTTTTATAGGTACTTTAGTATAACACCTCCAATGTGTGGGATATTTATACACATCACTATTCAATAGACCATATATTATTAAATGTGGGATATTGGTGTCACTCTTGGTTTTTTGTCATTAAGGTATCCCCTGGAGTGTAAATTCATGACACCAATTTTGAAGGTGTGGCTATGAAAATACAATATTAATTTTTTTAAGAGGGTTCACTGAGTCTTCATGATTCACCAATTATTTATTTTTTTATAGTATTTATCCTTATCAACCAATATTAAAACCAAAATATTTTAAATTAATTTTTATTTTCTTGCAAAACAAAAAATTAGTTTTACTTTTACATTGTCCTAAAATTTACAATTTATCATTCCATCATATTTTTAACTATTTATATTTGTATATTTTAGTTTTAAAAAACATGTATCATAATTTTCTACAATATTTTTTATCTTGATTATATAAATAATACAAACAAAAACCATGTTTAATACGTGACTTCATATTTTAAGTAAACTGATATTAGGAAAAACACCCTGAACCAACCATTTGATAAAAATGTATAAAAATTCACAAACTAAATTTTCCCAAATTTTAATTATATCAAATAAAAAACATTCATATTAATAAAAAAATGAAATTTACTTTCTAAAATTTTATAAGTGAAAAATTATTTTTAATTTGGGCACCCTCATGTGACTATAAGATTCAAATTTTCTAAATTAAGCATATTTTTTCATTCATTTTTTTGGTATCGTTCGAAATACTGTTCATATAAAGTACCTTATATGTTATTTTCTATATTTTATATTTTTATAAATTTTACTACATTCATTTTATTGTAATTTTATTTTCAAACTATAATTTAAAGTCATGTACCTCAAATTATACTAAAACTTATAGACTAAAACATTCTCCTTGTAATTTTAACTAACCGTAACTGAATAAATTTTTTTATTCAGTTCTCATATAACTTGTAACCTTATATAAAAAATGCATAATACTATCCAAAAATATTTACACATGGAATATTTTAGATAAAAAAATTCCATTATCATTGTATAATGAAGTCCATGGTCTTCTAGGAGTGGTAGAATTTTAAATTTATCCTTGGAGATGACATTAGAATAAAATTTAATGGCTACCTTGTACTTGAGTTTCCAAGAATATTGAAAACTAAGTGATATTTGAAATATATTTATTAAATAAATATATTTCTTATGATATAAAATAGTTATACATCTACAATAAGATCATAGAAATTGATTTTTACATTTTATATGTAACCAGAATAGTGAGTTTACTTGAGGGATGGTATAAAATATGTTCACTATCTAGTACATTTTCAAGAACTAGACCACATACCATGGTACCCTAACACCATAGACATCACTTATACATATCCAAGGGCATTCTCAATTCAATACAAGTTGGTTAATAAATCTTTTCATCATACAAGAAAATATTTGTAGAGGTGTTTTTCACATAAACTATTGAAGAAACAGATAAAAGTCATTATTATCAAAGAGAACTCCCAAAGTAAATAGTACCATACGATAAGAATGTATAACAAAAAATACAAAATACATCACTACTGTACTAAAAGGACAAGATAAAAAACACTATCCTTGATAGACACAACTCTACAAGCCCAATAATCACTAATGAAAACCACCACTTGGTTGTGATTTCTCCTTTCTCAAACATGATCGAAGAAAAACTGAAAACACCAAAAATAAAAGGTATGGTGTGATCTCAAATCCTAGTACAGTCTCATTGTGTGTTATATAAAAGGATTACATACTAAATAAACCAGATCATGATATCAATTTCTAATAAAATATTCATATCATTAAAATTATATATTAAAATAAAAATAAAAATTTCATTTTATTTGATGAAAGTATATCAAATACTTTCTTAATAATTTTATATAAAATAAATTGTATAAATAACTATGAATGAGTAAATCACTTTCATAATAAATTTCACATATAATCAAAACAGACATAATAAAAAACATGTTCATCTTCCATTAGGTATGATATTTGTCATTTATGAAATCCACCCACACTCAAATCTCTGATCATGAAAATTTGCACAAAGGTCCAATGGTCTCAGGTAGAATAGGACCCATAAACATCCCACTAGGGATAAGATCCACCATGATAGGTTTATATTATAGTATAAAATAATAAATATATTTCATTAAAATTACCAACATGACATGTTTATCCCAGATAACCCACTAAATTCCTAGGCTCTTATGTTCCCAATAAGTAAATCAATAATGGGAATATTATTTTAATATATGTTAAAATGCAATTCCCCTATTTTATCCACTTTAAGATTTCAATTTGAATTTAAAAACCAAATCATTGTATTTTAATTATTTTATGCATTTTCAATAAAGAAATTATTCTATTTTTATGTTAAAATATAAGTAAATTTTCAAAAAAAAAACAAATTCAAAAATAAATTTCTCGTGTTCCAACAATTTCAAAATCACATCACAATTTACAATACCAATGGATATGGGGGGAACCAATATTCAATCCAATAAATTCAAATACCAATTTTCAATTAATTGGGTTTTAATAATTTGATTGAACTAAATATAACATAAATAAATAAAATTATTGGTTTTTAACTTGAAAAATCCAAAAGTAACCACAAAATTTAATCACAGAGATCAAGAAACCCAACTCCCATAACAGGAATTTCCAACCAAGAATGATGGAAATAGATATCTAGAAATAAAATATTGATTCAAGATATATATCCTGTTATATAAGATCCATCAACAATAATATGATATTTAAGACACTAGGAGGAAATAAAGGGAGAGAGGGAGAGATGAAATTAGAGAAAATATCCTTCTAGTGAAGAATAAAAATGATTTTTTAAAACCATTGATCTGCCTCAGAATAATTTTGAGGAACCAAAATCACCTATAGGGAGACATAAAGGAATAAAGAGTTTTAATTATGGTTGATTATGATTATTAGTCAGATAAATTAAGGGTTCATGTTTTTTTAAAAAAATGGACTAAATAGTTAGGGTGAACAGTTTCCTAGAGGGGCTAGATGGTTTCCATAAATATGCATCCTACAATTATCCCTATAATCATATTCCTTTATTCTCTTTATTGGTATCACAGTTGGGGTAACTGAGCACCAACTATGCATTTCCCATTATCCTAGAGGTTCCCGATTCCCAATGGATAGGGGAACGGTTTGGACCAACTATGTGCTGAACATTCATAGCCCAAAAACAACTAAATGCTTAAATATATTCACCCAAAGAATCCACATCATGTCCCAACAAATTATTGATAAAATATATGGTTTCAATAGGACATAAATAAAATAATATTATTTCATGAAATCCTTGTTATAGAAACATTCTATCCCCAAATACATTATTAAGAATCATGCATGCCAAAAATATGATGCTGCTGATCTGTCATTGATACCTCTCTCCCTCATGACTATTATGTGACAGAAATGGAATTCCCTAAAAATAAAACAAAATGTATCATCCTTCAATGAATTACCTTGGTTTTAGAATCCAATATCCTACTTTATGTGTTGTCCTGAATATTTCAGGCTCAAACACAAGATAACTACAGCTCAGAACATGAGATGATCAAAAAGATACTTCTATATAGTAAATACATGGATCAAATTATGTATTGATGTAAACTATAGAAGAAGTTTTAAATTTTAATCAACTTTACCCACCTTCTCATAAACCTCAAATGGTCCCTAAAATGAGGAACAATCACCCCTTCCACACAAGACATCGATGATGCAAATGAGATGAAAATATCAATAACTCATGATCATCAACAAAAAATTCCAGTGGCGTACAATGTTGGATAACCTAATATTTAATCTAGCACTATCCCTTCAAATATATATGAAAAATCAGATAATTATTTTCTATCATCTCTTGAACCAATATTGGCCTAACCAAGGAACTACCACTGGTATCCTATTAACACAAAAGAGATTTATTATCTAGATACAACAATGAAAGAAAAGACCCATTCTTATCGTGAACTATTAAACAATGTTATAAAAAACCCAAAAAGATGAAAATGGTCATCTTATTCCCCACCAATATCCCAAAAATAATCTCAATGCATATCCTCATGAATCTATATATCCCTATTATGTAGAAATCTATATTTGGATGATATATCATACTCAACTGATTCAAAGATCCCATTGGATTATGATGGGCTTTCCAGAAGTGAGAAGTAAATGGGGATCCAATCAAAGACTATAGAGTTTCGAAATATATGAATAGAAACCATAACTCTCAAATAATGACTTTCCAACTCCTCAGATTTAGTTTTATCACAAATGGGTAAAAATTGTTAATATTTGGTCAACCTATCAATGACAACCCATATCATATTTTTTTATCTAGGTATGTAGAAACACAACCAAATGTTCCTTGAAATTTTACCCCAGATACAAATCGACATATGATGTTTTTGAAGAAAACCCAAAGGACATTGGAGCTCATCCTTGACCAGATCGAATGTTTAGAATCATAGAACAAATTTAGTGATTTCCTATCTCACACCTTGCCAGAAAAATAAATGATGAATGTCATAGAACATCTTTGTGGGTTTATAGGTATACATTGCACTAGGAATTATTAAAATCAAACATAATAGATTTTATTCCTAGTAAAATCAAAACAAGTATTCTGATAATATAGAATACCACTGGTAGAGAGTAACTAGTCATCAATAGTTTCTACATGATATTGGGATTCTCTAGTGCTACAGAACTCATAATCAAGCTGTTGTTTTTGAAGAATAATCTGAAGAAGAAATGAGGTCACCTAAACACTATCAATGAAAACCTATTCCCCTATCTAATGGACTCCAATATGAAACTATGAAAAAATATCCATCAAATGACACTCCTCTAATGATTATTTCACTGTTTGGGTCATATGTTTCTTGTTCAAAGAATCTCTACCAAATTTCCCTTTCACCAGGGTATAGGAGATGTCAAATTTATAGGGTTACAAGCATTCATCCCAAAATATCTACGTGATATTAATATATTTGTATAGATAATATATTATTAATTTGTTTCCCTAAAAAAGTGGTAAAACTTTATCCATAATGGTAATGCAACAAAAGATTATGTGTATGATAAAAAATTGAATGTTCATGTTCATGGACTGAACAATTATTCTCATGTTCTATATGAATCCTAGAGATATATGTAATGACGTGATCATCCTGCATAATAAAACCACCCAAACTCAAACATGAAATGTCATAAAATACCACATATCCATTCTTGGCCTTGGGAAGAGTCAACAACATCTTAGTAGTCAAACTATTTTTCCTCTCGAAAATAGAACTACAACATTTCTCTACCAAAGAAAACTATTATCCCTTCAATGTTAGGGATTTCATCATAGAATATATTTTTGAGAAATACATTAAGAAATGAAAAAAATATCTAGTTAAACATCTAAAGCTCTCAATATAGAAAACATTACACTGTTTCTCCCCTATTTTTATATATTTATCCTTCTTGAGAGCGACTTAAATACCATTTTCCAATACCATATTTCTAAACATCACATACTTATTCCAGAAATTATACTTCAATATTTTAGCATAATGTCAGTTAATTCTTAAAGATTTAAGAACATGTATCAAATTATACACATCATCCTCCTCAGACATAGATTACAAATAGATTTCAACCATAAAAATAACCACAAAAGTAGAAAAATACTCATAAAAAATCATGTTATTCAATTGCATAAAGTTAGTAGGACCATTGGTTAGAAAAAAATGCATGATATTGACTCATAATGTCCATATTTTCTTCAAATGGTAGTTTTACAAATATTAGATTATTTTTTTGTCAACTTATGGTAACTAGATCATAGATCAATCATTGAGAACCACATTGTCCCTTTCAACTGGTCAAGAATATTATCAATTAATAGTAGTAGGTTCATGTTATTTGTCATAACTTGATTGTGTTTTCAGTAATAAACAAATGGGTGATGTGACCAATCATCTTTCTTATCTAGGAAAACAATTATTGTACAAGGTGACACAATCAGGAATATAAATATATTATTTAAATGATCACCTAACTAAGCCTACGACAATTTTATTTTAGATTACACTATGAGGTATGAAATAATATATATTGTTTGAGTACCAAACACTAGTTCAATAGAATATTATTCTTCCTTTACTAATAGAAATCTAGGGAAGGCTGTGGAAAAAAACCAGAAAGTCAATGGAAACTAGGGGGATATTAGTACTCAATTATACCTCTTTTATATAAAAATAAAAAGTGATATTGCATCCTTAACATTGGATATAAAGGATTGTCTCTACTCGACCTTTTGCCCCATTATCCCTAAAAGATAAGACACACCCCAAAATGCATATTAAAGGATACTCATCAAAGATAGAAATATGTCTGGGATTTGTTAACAAAGATAAAATCGATCCAAAATATGACATAAAGTGGTTTTGTTTTGTTAACATAAAAATATCAAGCACGATCAATAACTGATAATGAGAAAACACATATAAGATAATAGAGACCCTACCATATCTTCATTCCAAGGCATGTAGTAATATGAATAAAACACGATAAAATATTAATAGGAAGATTTAGAAAAAAAAATATGAGTCTAAATAAATGAATGATTTGAATCTGTATCAAATGTGGTAGTCACTAGAGATAATGCAATAATGATTTTACCTCTCAATGTCACTGGACCCATATCTAATTTATCTATAGAATATTTCACTACATGATAAAACTTCATTTCCTATTCATATGGGTAGATCCAATTAATTCAAGAACAATATAATTTAACAATAGAACTATTATGCGATGAAGATCTTATAATATCAGGTGTTGTGTAGTAGACAGGATATAATGGATAAAAGACACCTAAGCATTAGTGGGAGCCACATATCTTAGATTCCTTAGTGAAAATACATTTCGGGTTACCATACATTCTACACTAATAGAAAATAAATGGGCCTCTACCTAGAACTACAAGAGATTTATAAGAACCCCACAATCAAGAAACACCATGATAATCATCATTATTTAACTTTCCATTGAATAAAATCCCAAAACTTTCACTAGGAGAAAAAAGAACACTCATCAAACCTGAAAAACTATCCATTTCCAGATGATGCATTTTTTAAATATCCATAACATCCTTATAAGAATAATGATTCAGTAAGAAAACTCAATAATGGATATTATATTAAAGACCCATATCAAACTATCAAGTCTTAATTTTCTAATTCTATACAATCTTATGTGAAAACTATAAGAGATTAGCAATGATATTTACATACACAATCAAAGTCTTTTTAGCATGCTTGAGTTTGAAGAAAATATATGGACATACCTAACACTATAGGCTCATGATCGATCTATTTGGTTAAAATAACATTCATATCCTTAAACTATAAAAAAAATCATTTTTTAGTAGAACCATAATACCCCTCTGTCTGTTGTTACTTCCTTCCTTCTTGAATGTGGAATTCTTTACCTTGATTTAAGATGAAAACTCCAAAAACTCTATTTTGTTTTGTTATTATAACCAATCCTAAACCATTTGAGGATAATTTGAGCCTTTAAATGGTAGAGGTTTTTAGATAAGGAGCATAAATGCATGATTGTGAAAAAAAACTCACTAAGGTTCCATAGCTCGATACAAGATGGGAATGGGTTGAGGTGACAATCCTAGAGTATGGATAACATTCTCAATAACATTAACCAGATTATGATCCATGGGAGGAGTTTATCCATTTGTTTTATTAGAAAAATTCTCTAAGATCCTATTCACATGTATTCTTGGTAGAATTTTGATTAAAAAACATCAGCATTCAAAATTTTAGACATAAGTTGATTACTCAAATCAAAACTCAAGAAAGAGAAACATGGGAAATTAATCCCATATGGTATGGAAAAAATATTTTATTTCAACTATCCAATTAAATCTCAAGGAAAAGTATAGAACTAAAACTCAAGAAAAATTTCCCAAACAACCCATGGAAACTTAAGGCTCATTATTATTAGAGAAGTCTAGACATTGACTTCTGATTACCTCTTATTTCCCGATAGATGCCACAATAGAATATTAACATCATGGAAATATGGAAAACTAGAAACATTGATAAAAATTTGTCATGAACCATCCCCAATAACTTGTTACCCAGAAACCTATACAATAATTTATATGGATCGAAAAGAATTCCCAATAATCATATGTTGGAAACTCACCTAACACTATACAATACAATTGAGAGAATAATTTTCCACATAAAAATTGAGTAAATAGATAAAAGTCAGTACATTCAAGGGTAAATCTGAAGGGTGAAAATACTAGAAGATAAATAGCTATATAAAAACCCAAATAGTACATTAAAAATACCATAAGAACAAGATAGACATCCTAAATCCCAATGTATAAAGAGTTACATGAATAAGAATCAACATAAAGACCACATCTTAGTGGCACTTTCCCATTTCTCAAACTTGATATATGAAAATATAAAAATTTCTAAAGGAAAATGTAGGGTGTGAGATCAAATACCAATAGAGTCTCACCAACATCCTATAATAATATTTCATAATAAATAATTAACATCATGCTTCCAATTTAAAATATAATAGGAATGTCCAAAAAATTTTATATTTAAATAAAAACATGATTTTCATTTTAGTTGATGTAAATATTTCCAATAATGGCTTATGTAAACTTTTTAAATTAAATAGTTTATATAAATAACGTAGCCAGAGTAAATAATTTTAACAATAAATTGAATATATTTCCAAAAAATTCACAATAACTCACACGTTCTTCTACTATATGGTATGATAGTTTCTAGTTATAAAATCCTCATAAACACTTATATATGATTATAAAAATGTGAATACATGTCCCTCAAGCTCGAGCCAAATATGGCCAATAAAAATCCTATTAGGGATAAGATTAATAGAACTATGATTATGTTATAATTTTAAATCATAAATCTATTTCTAGGGACTTTCTATCAAAGCATGTTTTTTTCAAATAACCTAGTAACTAGCTAGGATCTCATGTGCTCAATAAGTTAGTAAATAGTCAAAATTATTATTTAAAAATACATTAAAATACAATTACCCCATTTTGTATTATCAATATCTCAATTAAAATAATTTTTTTTTAACTAATTCAAACCTTTATCAATATATAAAATATCATAGGATCTTATTATAATAATTTAATCCATTTCCTCACAAATAGTTTCACAAGATCGATGAATTTAAAAATCAAATCCCAATTTCTAATTCCATTGGAATGGGGGGGGGGGCCCTTAAATTCATGAAAATTAATTCAAATTCAAATATATATAGAAATTGGTTTTCAAATATTAAATTGAATGATCTGTAATTTAAAGATATAAAATCAATGCTTTATAACATAGGAAATTTCAACTGAACTACATTTCATCAGTCTTGGGGATCACATAATATAATAATCGTGTTAGAAATTGATATTGAAGAATGATGAAAAAAAAGATTTATAAAAAAAATTACAATCAAGATCTAAATAAATATATATTAGATATATCATTAACAAGTTTATCTAAAACTCCATAGGATGAAATAAAGAGAGAGTGTGATAGAGGGAACAATATAATATCTATTTATAGAGGGGAATCAAATGATGTTAACCATGATTCGATCCACTTTGTAATAGTTTTCGAGGATATAAAATAACCTACAGGGAGACTCTAAGGAAGAGTAAATCCAATTATGGTCGATTCGACTCCATAGCCACCTAAAGCATGGGGTTTAGGATCTTAAAATAAATATACATATTTAGAAATGTATGTGTGCATGGTTTCTTAGAGGAGGTACATTGTTTCCAAAACTATGTGCCCTAAGAGTGCGCCACTACAAAGAGTTGCATGGTATTTCATGTTTAGGGAATAAGATTCCTTATGGATTTTCCATTCCTTTTTTTGGAAATCAAAAACACATTTTCTTAAGGAAAATTCACATTCTCTAAGAAAAATTGTCATAAAGAGATTTAATTTTTATAATAATGGTATTGAAATTTTCTTTTGTTTCCAAAACATTACAAAATTCCTTTCTAAATTAATCAAAATATCAGTTCCTTAATACAAAAATAAGTTTTTTTTCTTACTTATAACTTTTCAGTTTATGAGAATACATGTTCTCTATAATTGATAATCTTATTTCTATAGAGTTGAGAATATAATTTCTCTACAATTAAGAATCTGATTTCTCTCTAATTGAGAATTCGATTTCTATAGAATTTAGATTCATAATTATATAGATTGTTTAATATTATTCTATTAGAAATGAGACTCCAATTCTATCAGAAATAAGAATCTAACTTTCTTAGATATCTTACTCGGATTCTATCAGAAATCAGACTCCAATTATCTTTGAAAAAATACACTGATTATCTCAGAAATTATAGGCCATTTATCTTAGAAATCATACTCCTATTTTAATAGAAATCAGACATTGATTTTCACAAAAAAAGACTCTGGTTTTCAATTTTTTAATAATCTGATTATCAATATTTTGAGACTCTCAATATCATTATCATAGTAATTCGATAAATTTTTTTGTTAGAGTTAGAATATTTCTTTAATGTATAGTTTAATTTTATCGAATCCTAAACATGATAATGTATACTAAACAAATTAATGTTTCTCATAGTTAGTTATATAAAATGATTTCGTTTGATCTGTTTTAACATAACTATTGTCCTAATGCCACATGTATAGGTCCCTCCAAAATCTAAAGGAAAATATAACCATTGGAGGAGAAGTTGTCCGTCAGAGACATTACCTATAAATACATATCCAATTGAAATCATTTGAGGTGAGAGTTACAATATTTGTGTGTTACTTTTTTCAAGTGATGGTGATCTCTAGAATGAAGTGATACTTTGCAAGAGATCTTCACCAACCTTACTTTTTTGATTGTTTTGAACAACATGTTCAAGATGAGAAAATCATGTTCAACCTGCCTAGCGTGATTATGATTGTTGTTGTTAAATCGAGGGCTTCTTGGGAAAATACTACACCGGTGTTGATCAACTTAGAGGTCGAGGGATTTTAGGGATATGAGGGCAAAGGTGTTGATTACATTCTTAATTAAAATGTTATAGGGATAGACAGATAGATATTGATCATTGTCTAGAGGGCATACCGTGGTGTGGGTAAGACAAAATAACATAGATGTATAAATTAAGGAATATTTATCCATGTTTGTTGGATACCCATCACTTTGGGTTAAATTATTTATTATAAATGTTGACATGTTATTTTTACCGGTTTTATTTCTACTGAATTTATTTACATATAGAAAGTGTAAATTTCTTACACTTTCTTATAATTGTATGATCTGTAGTTTAGATTCTGTATGCTTTAAGGTAGAATTTGCCATTATGTAAAGTTTTCTCAATTTTATTTATTAGATTCATATTATCAGATCCTATGAAAGTTATTTTTCTTTTAAAAAGCTAACGTCGTCTTGTGAATTCAACTTGTTTAACATTTTAGGTTTATATTTTCTTAAGGATAAAAATGAAAATTTATAAACCTACATTTCACCCATCTCTTATAATTGAGCAATATAAATCTACATTTGGATCTTACTAGTGTTATCAAAGAAGGTCTCTAAAATACTTACTTTCATAAAATTTTTCTTTCTAAACTTTTCTTGTTTAGCTTTATCGATTCATGTTTTTCTTAATGATTTTCCATATAAACTCTTTTTTATAAACATTTTGTACTAACATATTTTATGGTAATGATTTCATTATAATAATAGGAATGAACGTTGGATCAATAGAAAATTTAAATTCTACCAGACCTTCAATATTTGACTAGAATAACTATGAATACTGGAGAGATAGAATGAAAACATTAGTTATAAATACTAGTGTTAACATCTTCATCATGATTAAAGGAGGCAACAAGATTCCAAAAAAGTAAGTCATAACCATTACCCATAATGAAAAATAAGAGTTTCATCTTAACATTAAAGTACTCAATGCATTAATATGTTCTATGAAAAGGAATATCAATATCCATATTTCATCATCTTAAGTTGCTAATAGCATTTTAAAGAAATTAGAAGTCACTTATTTTTTATACAAAAGTTTATTGAAATTAGAAGAGCAATGATAAGACATGACTACCATATATTTATATTACCTTATGGAGAACCCATATATAATGATCAAAATAGATTTATGGAAATTTTAAATCGCCAAAAGTCAATGGGTGAAAAGGTACTAGATGATGAAATACATGTTGACAAAATCACTGATATTTTGACTATTGAGTGGGAAACAAAAATAATAACTATTCATGAATCTATGAATGTTTTAAAAATTACACAAAATGAGATATTTGGAACTCTCTTTCATCAAGAGAATAGATTGAAGGGAGAAGTAGATAATATTAAGAATAATAATGAGAGTGTCTTATTTAAAACTAATTTAAATCTAATGAAATATATGTATCATGAGATTGTTTCTAAGAAAAATATGTTCAAGAAATATGTTTTTTATTTAGGCTTAAGTGAATCCAAATAGTCAATGAATGAGCTAGCCAATCTTTCTCGGAGGATGGACAATATTATTAGTGGGAAGAACTTTTAGGACTAATAAATGGAAAAGGAAAGAAATTATTAAAATGATTTTGAAGTCACATTGTATGAATATAAGATAATTGGACATATTAGCCCCAATTTTCCTAATCTTAATATAATGGAAATGAAAGATATACTTTCTGGAATGATTTATAAAAAATATTACAAGCCTAAATGAAATAAATTCATAAAGGCTAATGATTATTTGAGTGCAAGAGGTAGAGAATCAACTGATGAAACATCATATATTGAATCTTCTGGATAGAAGAATAATGGTATAATTTCTAGAGTACCAATTAAAAATGAATTTTAATGGCTAAGGAACACACAATATAATCCTTACCCAATAGCTCTTTGAACGCTAATTTCCATGATGAAATGTATTATGAATCAACAGATGAAAAATTTTCCTCATAAATAAAATAATTCTTTTTTATCTTATAAATACATTTCTAGGTTTTCCAAGTATTTTAAAAATAAAAATAGTAAAAACATATAGTTGGTAATAGATATTCTAGAATAGTATTTTAACAAAAGAAGTATCAGATCCTTCTTAAGATCTTGATGAAAAATCGTCTGAAATTGTATCTATTTCAAAAAATGTTGAGTATGTTAGTTCGAATAAGGATAAAAATTCTAATGATATTGAAAATGTCACTTCTAAGAAAAATGTTTTTAAGAATAACTCAAATTCTATGATGAAGGACTATGAGGATAATAATTTCATCATTAGACTAAAATTTGAATTTTTTTTAAAGAAACATTTTTCAAAATTTACTTCATGAAGGAAAGAACTCGATAAAATATATTCAAAACATCATCCTCTAAGGATTAATAATGGGTTTCGTTATTCTCACTAAAAACAAGTTTTTAGTAAGAATTATTTTTTACCTCAATGTTCCCCCTATTACTCTAAGAGTCAACATTGTTGACATTGGAAAATACGTTCTTTAAACAAAATCCAATCCTTAGGTTTTCATAAATATTACATTTCTAAACCAATAGGGATTCCTATGCCTTTACTTTCTAACAATTCCATATGCAAAAAAATTTGGATTCTGAATGTATAATTATTTCCTTTTTGTGAAAAAGAGATGTGCCAACATCAGTACACGGTACATGGAGAGTGGATGTTCCCATTACATGATTGATCATGTAAATATCAACTGTTTAAGTGACACATGAAGATTAATAGTCACCGCAGAGCCTATATAAATGGACCTCCCCTCTTCACATGCCACATCGAGTTTCTCAGTTTTTTTCCACTAAAGCTCTTATTCCCTTGTAGTGTTTTTTTCTACTTCCCCCTTGTCCTTAAATATCTTATGTTTCTTGACATCTTCTCAAAAACTCTATTGTCTTCCAACAAATAACTCAAATATTTGTTTTTCTTTATGTAATGTGCGGTTGAACCAAATTTCATTTCCACATATAAATCATTGATTTCAAAATTAATAAATATGAGTATATAGGAAAGCCTATGTGTAATAAAGGAAAATAATCAGGATCTAGAAAATGCTTATTTAGTTATAGAGTTTTATTATAATGTTCATTTCTATGAACAAGGTAGATAATAAATTATTCAGTTTAAGGGGTATGAAAAAGCATAACCCCTGTCTTAAAAGAAATCTTCAAGTTTTATGGATATACCCTATATAGGTTAGAAAATATTTTTATTGCACAGGTTGAAAGATAAAGATTGTTCTTTTGAGAGAAGTAAATCTAATGAGTGCCTTGGGATTAAGGTAGTTAAGATGCCCATGATAGCATATCTTCCAAAAACACACACATATTAATATCTATTTGGATGCATGGCATTTTGATTCTAAGGAAGGGATATAAGGACTCTCTAAAGTTATGAAATATCATTATGATTGACTTATTTGAGAATATATGAAAATTAAACCTCATTATGTAAATTATTCTAATCATCATTAACATTAATAATGCCACCATCAAATCTCAAATCACGAAGTACGATGAAATCTTGTCTAAGATCATTATCTTGTTCGTAGACTCTATTATAATCCAATGCAATCTAAATTACAAAATCATCAATATCCTATTGTTAAGTGATGATACCTTGTGAAGGATGAAGATTAGTGTCAATGAAAAGACATGAGATTTATTTTATCATCCAGATAACGATAACCAAGGGCTAGTATGAATGGGTAATATAGAGAAATATCCAAGACACCACCCATGAAATGAAGAACCAAAGACCTGGAACAATAAAAAAAAGAACCTGAAACTGAACTTGTGTCTGCTTCAACCAATTACAAGAAACAAAAGACCTTTACTGATGAGGTTTTATCTAAATGGATAAGGAGATGAAAATTAAGAAGAAGTATGGAGATTTAGTTTTCATGATAGATCCAACAGTGACTGAGGCCATAAAAATCCAAGAAGCTAAAGATCGTTGGGAGAATACTAAGGAAAATAATATGAAGAAGAAATTATAATAAGATTATATTATCAATGATTTCTATAAGATAATGACAAGTCATGTAAACATGTTCATGTAATAGAATAATTCTAGAAGAAACCAATTATTTTTCTAGCACTAGTGGAAACTAAGACATTGAAACCAAATTAGGGAAAGAAGAATATTTTAGTACTGAAACCAATAGTTGAAGAAGAATAAATCTAGAAAGAAAAAAAAAGAGGAATAAAAGGAGAGTTAAAATTTAATAATAATAGTAGAAGAATATGATGAGAATGAGAGTCCTTCCAGAATGCGGTTAGTATGATATTCCCTTGTTTCCTTGAGAATTATTTTTTGAGAAAGGCAATCTATTCAGAAAGATGATGTTTCCCAGGATGATGTTAATATAGTCCCTTCAGATGATTAAAGTAGTAATGATAATATTGTTCAAATTGTTGATGAAAAGGCAGATAAAGAAGTTCATGGAAACAAAACTGATAATGTTTCTGATAATGGTTTTGATAACGAATATTGTGTTGATGATGATAGAGTAATCCGTGTTTCTAATGGAGAGCAATAATATCAGAATATTGAGAGAAAAATATCTAATAAATGGAAAGGAAAAGAAGTTGTTGTCAATAAACCAACATTATTTGTTGTTTAAATAATAAAAAAGGATGATATTGATACTTCTAGTAAGAAATTAGATATCCAAAATTGTCTCACCAATAAAAGAATCTATTTCAGAATCCTCCTCTTCATTAAGAAATTATTTTGTTGTTTAGTCCCTATAGATACTTGAAAACCCCATTACAATATTTCCAAGTATAGAATTAATATGTCAATTGATTCAGCAAATAATAAATCAAAATTCTGATTCTATAATCTTCTTCTAGAAAATGTCATCAAACGTTATGACAAGTTCAATACTTCTCATATCAGATATGATGCTCGAATAAGGTCATGAAATGAAATAAAAATGTGGTCCAAGTTAGTACTATATGATCTTAAATATGTAAATGATTTCACTCATATAGTCAAGGAAGGTATGAATAAATTGTATGACAATATAAATAATCTCTCAATATGATTTTCAGAGAAACTAAAAAAACTAAATGGGAAACTAAACTATGTATCTCTTAATCTAAAAAAGTAAAGGTAAGTCATGTATTTTGTGGGTGAAAAATTCAATGTCTAGGAATAACTGGTCAAGTCTCAAGGTGAATGATGTAAGTCCCTAAAAGAGGGAATCAATGATCTTGAAAGTTAAAATTAGGACTATGAAGAGTTTCTAATGTAGTATCAAGATGATTATAAAAAACTAATTAAGTATATGAAATTTTTTAAAAAGTGGATTCCAAATATGAAAATGAAGGATCAATTATTTTATTTTCAAATTTGATCATTTCATATAATTTCATATGTGAATTTTTTTATCTAAATGAAATTTGTTGTCTATTCTTTTTCTGTCTTTTATCATTCAAAATCATTCATGTATTATTTTTTACCACTATTCAATTTTTAAAATCAAAAATGGGTAGAAAAGGATGATCAATATGAAAATTAATTTAAAAGAAGAGATTGCCTTTGTCCAGGGGAGATTATATAATGATGAAATTATCAATTAGGACATAGTTATTTCTCTATGAAAGACAAGAATACAATCTTTAGGGTTTTCAAAACCAAAGGGGGGTTATTTGTATTCATCATGAGGCTTAAATAAAATATGAGATAAGTATTATTTTTATACAAAATAGATGAAAACCATAGTACATTAAATTTATTTATGAAGAGTTTCTTGGTCATTCCAAAAATAGGAATTTTGTTGAGTAAATATGCTTCCTTATATCCATTCCATTCCATTATGTTTTGTAAATCACAAACACATTTTATGAAGGGAATTACCTTTTTTTAGGAAATTGTTTTCATGAAAATTCACTTTTCTCTAAGAATGGTTTTGGCTTTACCTTTCATTTAAAATGCCAAAACAAATGTATTTATAACTAAATTTAACAATAATTTCATTAATATAAAACTTGGATCCTTATCTTACCCGGAACCTTACAGTTCTGGAGATTCTGATTTCTCTTGAATGGTGAATATGATTTTTCGAGAATTGATAATCTAATTTTTCTAGAATTCAGAATATGATTTCTATATTATTGTGTATCTAAATTCATTAGGAATTATACTTTTAGTCTCTCAAAAATAGGACTCCAATTATCAGAATAAATTAGATTCTGATTATCTCATAAATCAGACTCGGATTCTCTAAGCAATCACATAGTGATTCTATAAAAAACCAGACTCTGATTCTCTCAGAAATCAAACTCTGATCCTCTCATAAATCAGAATCTATTTCTCTTAGAAATTAGACTCTGATTATTATAAAAACAAAACTCCAATTTTTAGAAAAATTATAATCCCATTTTCAGTTTTCTCGAAATTCTATTGTAAATATTTTTTGCCTCTGAATCTCACAATCCTATGAATCTAATTAATTTTTTTTTGTTATAGTTATCATATTTCTTTTAAATGTAGATTATTTTTATTGGATCTTAAATGTGATAATGTTTCATAATAGTAGTAATGTTTCTCATAGTTTGTTATATAAATTGATTTTTCCCAATATATTTTAACATAACTGTTTCTTATATTCCACATGTACAGGTCCCTCAAAAATTTATGAAAAAATATTTTCATTAGAGTTGAAGTTGACCATTATATACATTTCCCATAAATAATAATCCATTTGAAATAATATAATATGGGTTTTACAATGTATGTGTGGAGTTTTTATTGATTTTTGTTGATCTCTGGAATGAATTGATACTCTATGAGAGCTCTACTCAAACATGCCTTGTGAGAATGTTGTGAACTACTTTTTCAAGATGAGTACATCTTGTTCAACCTACCTAATGAGATTCCTATTTTTTATAATCAGTCAAGGGCATATGAGTATATTAATAAAGATATGATAATTACCTATATAATCTATGTACTGCAAGTATAGTAAGACAACTACTAATCTCTTTATCTAGGAATTACCCTGTTGTATGTAAGACACACAATCTTGAAAGTATAAATCAACATACCATTATCCATGGTTGTTGGATAACATTTTCTTTGGGTTTAAATATTACTAATACTTATTTACATGTTGTAGTTAAGAAATTTATTTCCTTTTCATTTTGTTATAGATAGAAATTGTAACATTATTACTCATTCATATACTTGTACACACACAATTTTATATTCTAATGGCTTTAAGGTAGAGTCATTCCTTATATAAACTTTTCTTAAGTTTTGTTATATGATTAAAATTATCTGATCCTAAGAAAGATAGTTTCTTTATTAAGAACTAAATATGTATTGTGAATTAATATTGTTTATCTTTTTCAAACATAGATTTTTTAAGGATAAAAATGATTTTTAAACCCACTATTCACCCCACCCTCTTTTAATAGATTATTATCCATCTAAATTTTTATTTTACATTTCCTTAGTTGGAATATACTTTTTGAAATTGTGCAACAAGCAGTAATTTACTACTATAAATATGGTGCATGGTTCATACTGTGGGTAGACATTTTGGGAAATCCACATGCAAATAATTCATAGCCCCAAAACATCTAATTTTTCACAAATTTTTATCAGAAGAACCCATACTAATACCCAACATAACTAGGATAAAAAATAGGGGTCATGGAGTATCTGAAAAAATAATACAATTTTATAACTATAGGTTATGTCTTATTATGGATTTTTTATTAAATAAAATAATTATTAAATAAATAATAATTATCAATAAAATCATATTTAACTTTATTTATTCATGGAAATATCTCATAATTAGGGTTATATATATTATTTTTTCATAAAATATAATAATTTAGATGGGTAAGACAATATAGATTGTAGAATCTAGATATTGTTCCTAAAAAAATTAAAGTGGAGCAGAAAATTATCACTAATTTCAAGGAAAATGATCCAAACAAAATGCTGGGCTCATTATTTTTTATTTCACTCTATTTATTGTTGTTACTATTTCAACTTTTTTCTATTATTTATTGTGTTTTTTGGAAATTGTGAATCCCCATGATTAATTTTGGTTTATTCTTTGTCTTCCTAAAACCAATGTATCCTTATTTGGTTATTTATTATTAATGGTTTTATTCCCAATATTTTTTTTAATTATTTACACTGGAAATAAAAAATAAAATTTATGGAATTTCTTCACCCCCTTTCTTTAATAATATTACATCATCCTTCTACATATTCAGCGTTTTGATGAATATTTGACATGAATAATTGAGTTTTTTATCCTTGTATGTATGAAACCATCATGTAAATGTAATTAATTATTAGTTTAGATTTTATTTTCAATCCTATGGTGAGGACCATCGAGTGGTGCATCGATACATTCTCTTTTATGGAAGTGATGTGTATGGTATCATGGAGTTTTAGGAATATTTTTTGGGTGTTTTTGTACTCATTGATGGTTTTGAAGAGGTATTATATATATTATGAGGGTGATATGAGTCAAACATATTGTTTTTATATTGATAAAAGGTGAAAATTATGATGAAGGTGTAATTTTGGGTGAGTTTTAGAGATTATGGATGAAGAAGTAATCACCTGAAATTTAATTTTGATCGACAAGTAATGTATCACTCTAAAAGAATTGACTAGGGTTTTCTAACGAATTTATATATATAAATGTTTATAATTTCTTTTCACATTTAATTAATTATTTGGATGATAATATCAGATTGTATATGGAGTACATTCCAAGGGGCGTATTCAGTTACACACAATGTATGGATTAGGAATACACATTGTGTTAATTGGACAACACACAACCCAAGATGTAATGGCACATACCAATCACCCAAACGGGTCCTATATATTGTTTTAATTATCTTATATAATCTTTATATTTAATCCCATAAGGAATTTTGATATAATCACATGCCATAAATTATTCTAGGAGGCTACATTTTGTGTAACAAAAAAGTACCCATCATATATATTTCCATACATGGATATCATTTACATATTCATGCCTCAGATATGAATTTTGGAACACTATTATCCCATATTGAGAATTTTTCAACAATGAATTTGATCATGTATCCCACGTTAGCATCAATTATGGGGAATTAGGTATTCCAAGAAGTTTAGTTTTGTTATATCTATTAGGTCAATGATGTGTATCATGAATGATGATTAGAGTAAACAAGGGATTAAGAACATCCCTCTGGATTCTCTAATGATATAGAATGGGTCCCCACATTATTACAAGAGTTTTTTTTACTCCCATATGTTTGTAGAGAAATTTTTCTCTATTCATAGATTTGAAAAATATCTATTAATTTTTTTTATACAATGATGTGTGACTCCTACGCTATGGTTGGATACTCCCCTAACATACACACAAACATTGGTGTGGTTTAGTCCCCCTACAGAACTTGTGAGGAGTGTTGGATTTCAATTTTCTGGGAAATTATGGAAAATATGGATTAATAATCACTATAGTGATAATGATTCATTGAATGTTTTTAGATTCATCATTACAATTCCAGAGATGTAACATGGTAATTTTTCTGAATGGATGTGACTATCCCTTGACTTACCTACAATAATTTTTGAAGAGTGGGTCCCCCAATATAGATCAAGAATGTTTTTTTAAAAATTTATAAATACTAAATATATTCTATTTTTTGCGACTCTTAGGCACACATGGTTTCCTTCAAGATGTGTCCAACTGATCGATATTCAACATCAGACTATGAAACTTTTGGTGATCCATGAAAGATTAGTTTCTCATGAGATATGATCCATTTTGAATATAAATGAGATTATTGGTACATGCATATATCCCTTGTTTGTTATAGTATTAGGTAATATCTGGAATCATATATTCCTCCCATTTTTTCAATTATGTTAGAGTTTTCTATGACTAGTTTATATTCATTATCTAATTTTCATGGGGCTTCATACTGAGTGTCTTTATACTCACCCTTATATATGTTATGTATATGATAATTATTCCAAATTTTGAGATGGTCATTTTTGTCATGAAACTAATATATTTTGTTAATCCCCAATTCATGGTGATTCTATGTTGTTGATGATAGTTGTAGTGATCACTACGATAGGTGATAGATTTCAGAGTACTTATATTGAATAGTATCTCTCACGTTTCTATTATTTATTTTATATTATAATCTTATTAGTTATAAAGTTTATATGTTATTTTTCCTAGGTCGTGATGTTTCTATAATATCATTCCTCATCCATGAAATATATATATATATATATATACTTCTTATTAGTGTTGATAGTTTATTATTATTAATATGTATATATTGGAAGTTGATATAGGCTAATGAATCATATTTATTTTAATGGCTTCTTGGTTTAAGTTACCATCCCCTAACCTCTTAAAGATTAATTTAGGGGTTCATAACACTCTGACAACCATCCTGAGAGAATAATCCCCATGTTGGGTTGGGTTAGAGTGATATTATAGTAGTTCCAAACTTAGGGAATGAGTATAATGTTAGCTTTATTATGAGTAATTGTTTAGATATTTATGGTAATTGTGTAAAGGGTAATATAAATTGGTTATTGGGGTTGGTAACTCAGTGTTGGTGATCCATTATATGTGCATCACTATGATATTCTATGAAACTATTTTCAAAAAAATATCTTCTTTAATAGCAAGTGTTCCGTTCAACCCAGTGTTTTAATGAGTTCTGAAATACTATTAATATTATTCAAACATGAAAATTATATCATTATCAGTAAATATGGAAAAATTAATAATTGTTTTTTATAATATTATGTATAATGGTTTGATATAATTATAATGTATTTATAAACAAGAACATATTTTCCAATAAAGTCTTTATATTCTTTAGAAATACATATTTCTCAAAAAAAAACAATTCTTAATTATTTTTATGAAAAATATAATAAAGTAATTTACAAAAAAAATTTAAAATTTATTTGAAAAAATAATCTTCATTTCTAGATTAAAAATTTTCAACATTATCTTATGGGTATATTTTAATAAGTTTCTAGATAGATTAATTTTTTAGCGAATAGTGAAAAATACTAAATTTTATTAAAAATTACATTTTTGATTAAATCATTTCAAAATTACAATAGTTTTTAAAAAAATTATAATTAAAATTAATTTAATTATATTACTATTAATCCAAATTATTTTATTTGAATCAACAAAATGTAGGTTTTTTATATTAAAATTTTTCATATGTATCGATAGTTTCCCTTTGAAAACCCACTTTTTAGTCTAGTTTGTCAGTTTAAATTTAAATAAAATAAATAATCTTCAATAAAAATATTTTTTTAAATGGATTACACATTTTTAATCGAAATTATTAATAATATATTACATGTTAATCTTAATTTGTTGTCATAATTAACAGTAAAAGTAGTAAAAAATAATTTTCATGCATACAGTTAAAAGAGTGTTACCGAGGGTTAAAATAATATGATTAGTCTAAAAATTACCCATATAATTGCCTAAATTATAATTCATGGAGATATTTAGGCCCATATTACATAAAGATTAATTATAATGAGATTATATTAATCTTTTCAATATAATGATCAATATAATAATTTATTTTAAGAAAAAGACAAAACACCAACTACTTGCTCTAAAATTTCCATATATGTTCACATTGGGAAAAAATAATGATGTGAATGAGTATTGATGGGAATTATTATCATAATTATATGAGGTTACTTGGGGTAAATTGTGTTTAATTTTTATTAATTATTTAATTACATAAAATGTTCATGAAAATACAATAAAATAATTATATAATTAATAGATAAATACAATAAATGATACTAAAAATACAATAATTAATTTAAATATAATGAAATTAAATATTCATTAGAATTATATAGGTAAATATAACATGATATACCTGTTTTAAAATTATATATTGTAATTCATCCTTTATCTGATGCTTTTAATGTAAAATTAAAAGAATAGTTTCAAATTTGACATAAATGATATTTTATAATAAATAATATTTTCTTAATGATTTCTAATTTGTGAAAATCATATAATTAGAATAGATATTTTTATATGTTCATAAATATCAATTATCGTCCATTCATTTTCTAATGTTCCTTTTATAATAATTATTTTGATCCATAAATGTTTAAAACTTCATTAGCATGTTAAAGGGTAAAATGAGGTCTTAAACCTTATATGAATTTGTGTAAAAACAAATTTTCCTCAAATATATTATTTTAATTTAATAAATTAGGTTTTAAATTAGAATCAAGGCATCCAAATTATATAATATGACTCATTTTATTTAAATTCTTTAGGGATCAATCACCAATTTAAATAAATTGAAAACTAGTTATCATTGTGAAAACTAAAATGTTAAAATTAAATAAAATTGATGGATAAGGAATAAAATGTTTAAAAATTGTACTTATGTGTGTTTTTAAGGTTTTATTTCACCTTATATTACCTAAAATTCATTAATTATCCTCACTTGTGGCACATAGAGTGGGGTTTAATTTCCATTATGTTATATTTTTTGGCATTTAATGTAATGCCACTCATCTTTAATTATAAAAGGGATCTTCTTCCCATAACTTATTAACACTAATCAAGAACTTTTTATTTTAAAAACCAACAATAATATCACTTAAAATCCTTAATCACATTATAGACATACTGGTCCTCTGAAAATACCAACTCTAGTGTCCATAATAAGTGAACCAAATGAGGTTGTTATAAGAGAAGGTAATTTTCTTCACAATGATCACTTTTTCGCATCTTCTATTACAATCAGATTCATGTCTTAAATATTATAATAAAATATACAAAATATCTAACAAATAAATATATGTTATTATATTTTTTTATAACCTATATCCATCTCCCTATACATTAAATGGAAAATGAAATCGTCACTCGTGTGTATGGTGGACTATAATTTTGTGAATCTATTTTATTCTTTTTCCATCATCACCAATCATGGATTGATATATTGATTTTTGGAAAATATTTTTTGCACATTTATGAAATAATTATAATTATATATTTATAATATCACATATACTTTCTTACTTTACATTCCACGAGAATAAAAAGTGGCACTTGTGTGTATCGAAAATTACTACCCACGAAGCGATGAGATTCATTCTTGACTTACACATTTCATGGAAGGTAATAAAGACTGTTTTAATGAAATTTTTTTTTTGATATGAAATAAATTAATTTTAATAGTAATATATTAATTATCTTTCTTTCAATTCATCCATCATGAAAATGTAGAAATTATTAATGCATACATATGATTTACTTTTACCCTAAAAAATGTAATTCATTTTATATCTATAACATTATTTGATTACAATAAAAACATTTATATTTAATATCTATGATAATTAAGTCCAGTTTAAAATTAGGGATATGATAGATCCAAGATTAGTCTAAAATTAAAAAATATAACATACCAAAACATACATGAAAAATTACGTAGTTATTACCCAAAACATGATTTTGATATAGAATTTTTAATAAATGCGTAATAAAAGTAAATACGTTAATTTTAAATGGTATTGTACATATAATTACGTTTATATAATATATTTATAATAAATTTATATTTATTAGGATTTATTTTCAAAATTTTATGATGCAATTCCAGATGTAAAGTAAATAATTTTCATCTCACTTTTGTTTTTCCGGGACACAACCCTTATACAACAATAATTTATTTTGTGTAATGTACATACATACCATGAATATAATTCTTATAGGTATAATTGTAATTATTTTATATACATATCCATATAATTTGCTTACTTATATAGGGATTTTTAATCATAAGATACTAATGTGGTAATGGATTAATATTACCCTCTAATTTTTTATTGGGATTGTTTATGATTTGATTCCCATGATGACATCATATGATATAACATAATAAAAAAAATTTATTTCATTTATTTTATTTAATTTAATTAATGATTCCCCTTTATTTTATACTTTTTATTTACTCATGAGTCCAGAATAAGGTTTTTATGGATGAAATGAATTTATTTTTCTCTTCAGTAGAAAATATTATTTCATCCATGTCTATGATTCTTTAAATTGTTTTAAAGAAATTATATCATTTTATAAAATTATTTTTTTAATTAAATTTTAACCCAAAATTTTATGATTTACATAATTATTTAAATAGAATATTAAATTTTTTCCCAACAAGGTCCTTCTAGCAATTATCAAAAATGTAATTGGAATCATTCTTTTAACATCTAAAACATGATCCAAATTTTACAACATCATTAACAGTCATTGTTTTAAATAATCAATTATATTTTCCAAACATTATTTTCAATGAAATATTTTTTCATATTTTTTCTGAAATTTTAGTTTGAAGAAGATATTTGTCAATGTGAAAAGTTTGTTTTCCTTAATATTGTTTTAATGATCTTTTACAAAATTTATACTCATTAAAAACAAAACAAAGGTATTTCTTATGTTTTACTATGGATATGAAACAATGGTTGTATATTTATTATTTATATAGGTGGATTTTGTTTATGATTATTATGAATAATTTTTTATGAAACACATTAATTTTTACATGTTATGCTAGGATGCATTGATGAGATGATTATGTGACCCATTTCATATTTCTGTGTTGTGCTATGATATAATGTTTATGATGCCATTTTTTTTTCATGGTCCAAGATATAATAATTTTTTTGGAATTTTTTCACAAATATAAATGGTTTCTAATATCTAGTGATGGTGACATTAAAACTAAGTTGGGTAGTTATGTTATAACCAAGGATGTTGGTGACGTTATAACCAAAGACGGTTGTCACATTATAACCAAGGATTGGTGATAAATTCATATCACAACAATGAATTGGGAAAATATTTATACCTCATGAGATAAAAAATAAAAACTTAATGATTGACGTGATCCATAATAAGTTTCCTAATGATTGTATTGATCCAAAATGGAAGTTGTACTGATGGGCTTGATCAAAAATGGGAATCATTTGATTAAGAATAACATAGTATGTTTGATACCCTTGGTAGTTATCCTTGAAAATTTATATGGTTTACATACATATGTAGGTGAAAAAAAATTACACGATATTATGGTTGATGATTATTATGATTTTATACTCTTAGGAATCATGTATTTTGAAATTATAATTCATTATCACATGACTCTTGTTTATGATGTATGAAATGTTTGGTATAGAATTTTGTAATTTATGTTCAAGATCTCATGATCTTGAGATTATCTTGTACATTTATATTATAAAATATTTAGGTATCCCATGATCAAACCTTCCATAAATATGATATCACAATTTCATAGGATTCATTTCCCTATTTTGTGATGATGGGTTTTATTTAATGTATGACTACAAAGTGTAATAAATGGGAAGATCATTATGGGATATGATGAATATATTTAATCAAATAATAATATTGTTTTCAAAATAACTGATATATAAAAAACATTATGATCCCCATGTATTTATTTTTTAAATTTACATAATATTAATATAAAAATATGTAATATATTTTGTATGGAAAGATATGGTCATTATTATCAGTATCAGAGAAATGTTTAGTTTGAATTTATAATCTATATTGTGAAAAATATAGTGATAACACTTAGTATTATGTTATTTATAGGCTAACAACCAAATTATTTGTTAATAATGATGTTTTTATTTTTTTATAGAAATAAATCTTTATCTAGATAAAATAACTGGACATAGTTACTGTAAAAATATACTTAATGTTAATATATCTGAAAAGACATGTCATGCGTGGCTCGAGCATTACATGGTATATAAAAATTATAATTACTATGACCTAGTATTGAAAATATGTAGGTACTTTATTTGGATAATTAAAATTTTCTTTTGGAACCCTCATGAAGGATTTTAATAGTTGATGTTCGTGGTTACCCTTGGAAAAATATATGGTGGCACAGATTGAAAATAATTCATTGAAAATAACTAGAAAGAAATAGTTTATCCCTGGATTTGATAAAAACTGTGTTGATGAGAATCCAAATGGCATGATCAATGGAGTGAATGAGATTTTTATTATTCATAATCAATTATCATGATATATTATTGAAAACATGTACCTAAATCAACTCTCATACTAACCAAATAAGTGAATAATAGAGTTAGTTGAGTGATCAGGTGGTGGAGAGCACGAAGGAATGTTGATTTTGTTTCATATATGTCGAGAACGAGAGAATACAAACTCAAGGAAGTTCCTTAAAAGAATGAGAATATTTTTTTATGTGTGGGGATGAACGGAACAATGTAATGAATTACTACGTGATAATGAAAATTTTATTTTATGAAATAGATAAGAATAATGGTTTCTATTAGAAATCATTAAAGATTGAATTTTATAAAAATGGAATGTATGGGAATTATGAAAATCGATTTCCTATGTAAAAATAACAAGAAGTTGGTCAGAAAAGTTATGTGATTATTGGTATTGGGGTTTATGAGGAAGATACTACCAATTAAATATAAAAGGATGGTGGTATAGTGTAATAAGATGATAAAGCCTAGTTAATTGTTTAACCATAAAGTACAATGATTAAACTGTTTATGTATTGTAACATAACAATTATTTTATTTGAATCCATAAAATTATAATGCTTATTCTATAGAAATTATACATTAATTATTTTCAAGATTATGTTAAATGGTGATTTAATTGAAATGTGAAATTTTATGAAAAACACAATTTAGGGATTGATAACCCTTAATATGTTCCTAATGCTTAGATAATGGTGTTTAGTTGGGGTAGAGATATGTTTTATATAGATACATTAAATTTAACAGTATTGATGATATATTAAGTGATCAAAGATTTGATGACAAAGTGATATATGTTTCATTGATGAAGTTTACAATATTTTTTAGATTTTTGGAATATATTAAATTTTATATGATTAGTTTATAAAATATAGAAGAATGTATTTTTTTGTTAATGTTATTTGGTTACTATTATTATTATAATGAATGAGGAAAATTTAAAACAATGTTATTCCCTTAAATGGTATATTAAAATTAAGAGCTAGTTCATCATATTTTGAGAAATAATGTAGTATAGATTTTTAAAATTTAATGATAATCATTTTAAAATATTTAATTTCACAAGGATTTTAAGGTTTTCTATCTATGAAATTTTTTATTCTTAACATTTGATGGGGGGATTAAATATTAATATATTATTTTATCAGAGGACTATTTGAATATATTGGATAACATATGGTAACTATTTTTGGGTTTTTTATGATACCTAGTTTTTTAATGAATTACATAACATTATTTTATGTAATTTATGATCCATTATAAGTTTATTTTATTTATTCATGCATTAAAAAAAATCTCCATCATTTCTTGGACTTACAAATGATGTTGTTGTTAATCAAAACACAACCATAGGATGATATTTTTTGTGTGGAATTGCAAAAAATGTTTATGTAAATTTTATCATGTAAATTTCTCAAAATAAGGGAATGTATATTGATAGAAAAATGTTATCTTATAACCTTCATTTTTGATATTTTTTTGGTATTTTACTCACCAAATTGGTTTATTGTTTTGTGGTTGTTATCATTCCTATGACCATTCAATTTCATGTTATCAATGATCAACAGACATTAATTTTATTCAATTTCTATATTTTCACTTCCCAACATTTATCGCTTGTTTGGAATCCCTATTATTTCACCTTCAAATTTCCAGTTCCATATTTTTAAGGGGGTGCTTTGTTAACCAATTTTTTATTTAAGTTTCCCATTAAGAATTTTTTAAATTTCATACCCATGATTATTAAGTAGAGTTTAATTTTTGAGGAATAAACTGATTTATGGGGAGTGTAATGTCACACCATAAAATTATATGGAATATATTTTTTCAAATAAATTTAATTTCATCATTAGCTTGTGTTACACAAAAACACCAATTTTTAACAAGCCATAATCTAGTAATAATACAATTTCACATTAACTATTATAAATTAGAAATTAATGTTTTTCATTGGAAAATGAATTAACAAAATTTTAAAATTAATTATAAAGGTTTTCCACAAAGAAACAATATTTATTAATATATTTTAATTTTTTATAAAGCCCTTATATGCTTTAAAAATACATTTTTCTAAAAAAAGTGATCTATATTTAATTTTGTGAATAAATAAAAAATTTATTGAAAATTTTAGAAAACAAATTTGTAAAAATTAAATTACTTTATAATAAAAATGTCAAAATTTTATAAGGGTTTATTTTTAGTAACTTTCTGATTATATTAATGTTTCATTGAATTGTAAATTTTTTTGTTTTTAATGAAACTGCCTTATTGATTGAATCATTTACAAAGATAAATACTGTATTATAATTTTATTATTGTAACATTAGTTTAAAATTTTATATATTAAACAAATTTATTTTATTGGAATCATGTTCATGTTTTATTTTCATTTTAAAATTTTATATGATTATAAAAATATTCTCTATGGAAAACTGCTTTTTCACTGTGTTTGAGTGTATAATTTTAAATTAGAATTTTCCACATATGTGAATATAATTTGAAATAATGGTATACATAATTTTAATCAAAAATAATAATAATAAATACTAATCTCAATTTTATTTTTTTCCAAATTCATACACAGAAGAGTAAAAATTAATTATTATGGTTAAGGTTAAACATGTTAACAGGGTGTCAAACTAAATAGGGAAGTATTAAAATGACCCAGTTTTTTTCTAAATTATTTGTTTATCCACAATTAATCAAATATAAAATTATTATTTATTTTTATTTCATTTTGGAAAAATTTCCATAAAACCGACCAATATAATAATTTTAGTAATGGAAATGAAAAATTGTCACTCTATTTCTTTTAAATTTTATTTATATATTCAAATTGAAAAAAAAATATTTCAATGAATATTAATGGTAATTTTGAGATTCTTTAAATTAACATCATGTGATTAATTTATTTTTTAGTTTTATTAATTATATTATTACATTAAATTCTTATGAAATGAATATGTTGTAATTATTAAAATAATAGAAAATTAAAATAAATGATACTGAAAATAATAATTAGAATTTAAATTGAATAAATATTATATTAATTTAAATTTGTATAAAAATATAACATGATAGATAAGTGTAAACATAATATATTTTAATTTCGCAATTTTCTTGATGTTTTTAACGGAAAATTAAATGAATAGTTACAAAAATGAAAATAAGGTTATATTATAAAATGTAATATTTTATTAATTGAGTTAATATTCCAAAAAAATAATCTAGCATGTTATTATTATACATTTTAAAATATAATCCAAATACCATTCATGGACCAATGTCCCATTTATAATAATTATATTAACCCATAAATAGTAAAATGCTGTTACTATGGAAAAAGGTAAAATAGTCTTTTTAGTGTTACATATGCTTTTGTTAAACATAGTTTGATATACAAATTGGATATTATATAATAAATTTTATTTGAAATTTCAAATCATTAGGTTCAAATTATCTAATAATACTAATTTTTTAGACATAAGGGATAAAACACCTAGGTAAATATATAAAAACAAGGAACCATGGTGAAAAATAAAATGGTAAAATTCTGTAAACATAATGGATGAAGAATAAAAAGTATAAAACATGCAATTTTTTTTATTTTGGAGGTGTGGATATATCATTTATTTCATTAAATCCTTCAATTATAAATTTTTAAGGAATTTGGGTTGAGAGTGACTTCAGATTATTGAATTGTTTTTTTGTATTTGTAAAAAATGCCACTCATCCCCAATTATAAAAGGTCACTACCTACCATAATTTATTCATAACACTTCATCAATTTGGATCGAAAAAATTATTCCAAATTCCCCAAAAAACATACTTAACCACATTATAGTGCAATTGGTAATCCAAAAAGTGAATCCCTAGGATTCTTAATAAGAGATCCAAAGTAGGTTGTTCTAAGTGAAGGACATTATCATCACTATTTTCATTAATTCCACTTCTTATCTGACTAACTCCATTTATCTATTAATAATTCAAATATAAAAAAATCAATAATATACATAAATTTTATTAGGTTTATGTCATAAGCTATATCCACCTCCAATTCAATCAAATGGGAAATAAAAATCATGATCATATGTACAATGGTAAAAACCTCAAGAGTCGATGTAGTTAGATTTCTATCATAACCTATAATGTTAGGATATAATGATTGATTTGACACATAAACACACAACCACAAACAAAAACACATATATATGATATTTATGAAAGAATTATAATTATTTAATTATAATATCACATAAACCATCATAATTTCAACTTTTTGAGAAAATCATGAAATCGCTCATGTGAATAGATGACTACCACCTCATGAAGCGATGTGACACAATCCTTACTTAGGAATTAAATAGATGGTAATAAGGATAGTTTTAATAAAAAATGTGATATATATGAAATAAAAAAATTATATAATGGTAATTTATTATTTACCAATCTTTAGTTTCGTCGGTCAAGAAAATGCCAACAGAATTAATGCGTACGTATGACCGAATATAAACATGAATGGTTTAATTAATTACATGAATACAAATCATTGGAATACACATATAAATATAATTTTTTATCTTTATGTGGTATTATGATTCAAATTATAACAAAATAGAAAAGATTTAATGTTAAAATATCATTATTTATTGGGAATGTTTATAATATGTTTCCCATGACAATATCTCATGATCATCCATTGATGAAACACATGGATTTTCTCATAATAAATTTATCAAGTTAAAAAAAACATTTTCCTTTCATTTTCATCCCTTCATATACAAAATATGTCATAATATTTTTTCACAATGAAAAACTAAATTTATTTTCCTCTTCGGTAGATAACTCCTTTTAATTAATATCCATGTTTACTAAGAATATTTAAAATAAAGGTTTTAATATTATATAATTAATTTTTAATGAAATTTTTATCTTTTCTATTATTTCTATTAAATGGTTTGAAATGAATATTTATGTTATACTCCACAAAAGGCCATTTTAGATTTTAGTAAATCAATGAATGGAATGTCTTTTAACATGTACAGAATTAATATAGTTTATGTCCATCATGACCACCAAATGTTAAAATGATTCATTTATAATATTAAATCAATATGTAATGAGAATTGTATATTTACATTGTTTTTTAATGTTTATTTTTTAAAATTTAATTTTCAATGTGATAAGATTATATTCTTCTAGATAATTTTATTAAAATTTATCATATTTTATATTCATAAATGAAAACAACCTTTGAGGATGTTTTACTAGATCTATAATCCAATTGTACAATCCTTATTATTTTTTGGATGTTTTTTATGATAATGATGAATATTTTATTATGAATCATGTTTCTTTTATAGGGGATATTCTATGATGAATTGATCTGATTATTTTGAGAAACATTTTCTCTTAATGGGATATTCTATGATATATTTTCTATAAGACATGCTTATTATCATTGTCATAATATGATGAATTTTTATGATATTATGGAACACTTATTTTTGGATTTCATTATTTGATGTTGGTTAAGTTATAATTAAAGACAATGGATATGGTATAACCAATTATGATATTTACATTAGAATAATTGAAAAAGTTCATTTTTTACCATGGACTGGTGGAAACTATATCTCTCGTCAATTCAGTGTTATGGATTTATATATCATGACATAAAAATTTGAGACAAGATGACATGTTTGATTCACAATAGGAAACATGTATATGCTCTTTATTCACAAATAGAAACATGCTGAAGGGATGGAACCATAATGGGAAATAGGTGATGAATCATGATCCACTATGTTTGATGGTTTTGGTGGTCAACTGTGATAAATGAAATGGTTTATATATGTTGGTTGTTTCTATAATTTAATGACATTAACATATGGGTCATGAATTATGATTATTTCACACACTTATGAATCATATCTTTTGGAATGATAATTCATTATGCAAAGAGACATATTTTTGATCTATGGCAGTTTTTTTAATGAACATTTTAATATAGATTCATTATATCATGAACTTATAATTATATAATTATCTCATATGATCAAATAATGATTTCAAGAATGTTCATCCATACTAAGAATAAAATTTCTACCTTATTTTTGTTTTCCCTATGTTATGAGAAAAGGTTTTTCTTATGGTGTGACAATTAAGATTACTAAATATGATTATCATTATGGGATAAGTTGATGATATTTCATGAAATTGAGATATTTAGTGACCATTAACCAATAACGATAAACCATTATTCTCATCATAGACATGTTTTTGAAAAGAAATGAATATTCATAAAAATAATGCAATATTTATAAATGAAAAGACTGGGTAATTATAAGAGGTAATCGTTTTCTACGACCTTTATTGTTCTTTGATATACTAAAAACAATGAAACACATGTTTTTGGGTATAGTAGAGATGACACATGCATCATATAGTTGATTTTTTCATCTTTCATATTATTTTCTTTTTTTATCTTACAAATACACCCTAACCATTATGAGTATAATCTATTGAATGAATGATTATAAAAACTGACAGCTATGTTAAATTCTGTGGTAGGGTCATGTTGATCCCATACGCGAGGTTTGGAACTCCCCAATTACTATTTGGTTGTTGTGATATTTATTTAAAACTCAGTTGGGATGTCCTCTCCCCATAACCAGAGATATAAACTCTTCAATTTTTTATTTTTGGACTTATTTTAGAGAAGCATGTGCTCTTACATAGTTGAAAAATACTACACCTATGTAATGTACTCTTTATGAGATTATAAATAGATAATTTTTAGTTTCATAGATTACTCTAATATTTATATAAAATCGGATTTATAACTCCCTGAATCTTGTAACTAATAGTCAATAGTTTACTTAATACATTAAAATAAGAGATAAGATATTGCATCACAAATTATTGAATATCGTAGTAGTCTTGGGAGACAAGACATATACATGATTCACCCATTACATTTGAAAATTAAAAATGAAACATATTTTCAAGTTATATCATTATTATTTCTTATAGAGAAACCCTTAAATCAGTTATTTCTGCATTCTTATTATATTAGAGAATGAAAAACATAATAAAGGGTGACTCAGATTCTCAGTACGGTAAATCATAATACATATGAAATCATATAATAAATATACCATAAATAATAAATTAGTCATAATTAAAAATAAATTATTCCATATAACTAAAATAATAATGTTGTAATATTTCACTGGATGATATAACAACATAAATAATCACACATATGATAATAAATGATTTTATTATTATAGAAGGGATAATGTAGGGCCTCATAATATTATCTCCAAGGCCTCTTTCAAAGCTATCATGCATAAATATGTAAGGTAAATGCCTAATACCCAAACTATTTTTTCTCACGAGACCTACTAATGCAAAAAAGGGGATTAAATATTCCCTACCCTTCATTGACAATGTCTAATACATTAATAATGTTAAATTAATGAATATCAATTCAATGAATAGTCAACATAAACATTTATATTGAAATACTAGAATATAAAATGTTAACATTTCCCTGGTAAATAAATGCAATAACATTATCATAATCCATCTAGATAAAAAATATGGGCGGTTTCATTATATTATATCATATTAGAGTTGAATAATGATTAACACATTTTGACATAAATGAAAATAGGTTTAAAATAACATTCGATCATTTTTTTGAAAGCATGGAAAGATATATTTATCTTTAGATAAAATTAAAATTAAATATTACTATACTCTTGAAAAAATTTAAATAAATATATTAATGGATGAATTTAATATATTCATTGATATATTTAATGTTCATGAAATAGGAACATTCCATTTGTATGATAAACGTTATCATACTGATTTGTTTTACAGTTTTGGAAAAAAGTAAAAAGTACCTCATTCAGAATAAAACAATTGGATTTGTTTAAAAACATTAGAAAAAATATAAATATGTTTGAAAATGAATCTAAATAATTTCATGATCATATAAAATAATATTCATGAAAACTTTTTGAATCATGGAAATAGACTAAAAATATTATTAATTATAGACGAAATGTTGTAGGTTTTTCTCAAAAATCATATTCTTGATTATATTAGCACTATATAAATGAAAGTGAATGGAAAAAATATACACTCTTTATATAATCAGAGGATAAAATAATATTTATACTGTAAATTTGAATGATATTATAGTATTATTAAATTGTAAACTAAACACAAACAATCCTGAATAAAAATGAGATTATAGAATAAAGCAATACCTCTGACATACACATAGTATGACATATTATATCCACTAGAATGTTCCACCTAAATTTATTAAATAACTTTTAATAAAATGTTTCATCTATATATCTTTTTTATATTCTTATTTTATAATTTGGAATCTATTCGTTGACTATTTATTTTTTACGTTAACCATATAATATTATTTAGTCAATTTATCCAAAAATAATTTTGTATATTTAAAGTGGTAAAAGATCATATGAAATGGTTAAAACATCTATATAATATTTATAATTTCATTAATATATTATTTTTAATAATATAAAATTTTATAATCATCCATTCATGATAATAATAAAAAATCACATCACTTTGTGGAGGTGGTAGTCTATACATTCGCATGAATGATGTTATAATTATCCAATGCATGGAAGGGTAATATGCTAGATGATATATTTTATTTAATGAATCATATTAATTTCATAAATATATTATATATTCATTATTTCCGAATTTATAACCATCTATGTAAATTGGGGATAAATAGTTATTACAGAACTACATGGAAAATGAATATTATACAAACCCAGAAGCATTTTTTAAATTTCCCATAGAAAAAAATAAAAAATATATATTATGTACCCTAAAAATAAAATAAAATTATTTTGATAAATATATTAATTTAATTATGATTAAATATTTATTTAAAATGTTTAGGATGTTTAAGATGAATAAAACATGAAAAGCTCAGTCATAACACATACCTTTTCTTTTGGTAGCCTCCATTGGATTACACATTCAGAGTTCTTGAACTTGTATTTTTGGGATAAAAAGACCTCTATGAAACAAGGTTTGATGTTGGGAAGGTATTATTCAAGGACATGGTTCATCTATGTGGCATAATTACATTTGAGAATAATAGATATGAGATCCCTTTTATAAGTGAGGTGGATTACATAATTGTTAACACTTTAAATATTATTATATAATAATTGTATTATAAATATAATGTGGATCCTAAAATTAATGAAATCCAATATTAACATTTTATGGTAAAAATAAAACTGAATAATTTTGGTTTATGCATGTGTTATATGTTATCCTGAATTCATATCTTTTTATTTTAACCCCTTTAACTCATTTTCCCTTAACCAATGTGATAAAAATTTACCATAGTTACTATTAATTATAACAAAATATTATGATCACATCAATAAAGAGTATTAATTATTACATATAAAAATATGAAATTCTTTTTCATGATTCAATTTAGTATGTTTTAATAATTAAATTTAATATATTTTTATAAAATAGAATGAGTACCGTATTTAGAATCATTTTTTTATGAAGATAAAATATTTTTCAAGGAAATACAGTATAATTCTGATTACAATAAATTTCATGGGATAATTTAAAATAAAAGTAGATTTATTTATATCAGAAAATAAAATTAATTCATCCTTTGAAATATTTGATCATTAGTGAAGAAGTAAAAACCATGCACATTTGAATAGAAAAATTTCATACATTTCCAAAATGGTAAGCATATATTTATATTTTAAACAGTTAATTTTTATATTAATTATATTACCTATTAAATATTATTTAAAAAAAATTATTTATAAAAAATTGAATTAATCATATATTATAATAATTTCATAAATTAGTAGTTTTTGTACAATCTGTAATTCTCACCATTAACAAAGAATCAAATATTTCAGAAAAATATCAATGATTTATCTTAATATAATATTGAGGTGATAGATTAAGAAAAAATTCACTTTAAAAAATTAAATAAACAATTTTGGGGAATTTTTGTTTTAATATCCTTCTTGAAAAATGTTATTTGGATTATGTTATTGTTACATTAGAAATAAGACAAAACATATTTTAATTGGAGCTATAATTTTACATTCACCCATCCATAAAAAATTTCATCCTCACGATTTCCATAATTTCAATATATGAATGGATGTTTTTAGTTATTTATAATCAATACATTATTCTCCCATATTTCCTCTTCTATTTTATGATTTATCTATAGTATATTCACTATTCGAGTTGTCGGATTTTGAAACATATATTCTCTTTTGTCGGGAAGATGGAAAATTTAATCATAGTAAGAAAATTTTGGTTCCAATATTTTTTCTACAAAGGTTCTAACATTTTTTTATAAAAACTATAGTTTATAAATAATGATATATGGAACTCATCAACATCTTTATACAACATAATCGGGTTTTATAAATTGTAATCCATATATAACATCCTGAGTTTTTATGATTTATTTATTTTGAAAAAAAATATATTTGATGTATTATGTTGCATGCCACACTACGTTATAATATATTTATTAAAAAAACCATGTTAATAATGTTATAAACACAATGTTGAGTTTATATTACATTATATAGAATAATCAATTTAGATTGTGTTTTCTAGAAGACAAACTTTTATAGAAAATTGAAAATATTATTTTATAACTTATAAACTATATCCTAACTATTACATTAGAGGATAAAATTTTGGTTTGATAACATATAAAATATATATTTCTAAATTAATTTGTTAAAAATTAATTATAATGGATTATTACATACAATTTAATATAGAAGAAATATTTTTATAAAAAAACTATTTTAATATAGTAAACATTTATATTAAAAAATAATATTATTTATTATTAGTGTATGATGTTAATGAAATTTTTATATTATATATTAAATAATTTTTGGAAATTAATCCAAAATATTTGATATGAATATGATAATCGAAAATGAAATTTTTTACTGAAAATATAAATTTTCTAAAAGGCAGTTTCACTGTCTTTTAATAGTGCACTTGTTTTAAAACTACATATTGAAACTTTTATAAATTTTAATTGATAAATGAAAATAATTTTTGAAGGTTGAATTTCAATATTCTGTTATGGTATAATTTTTTATATTTATGAAAAGTTTAATTTTTTGATTTATATTAAAAAATTCTTATTTTTAGTTGATAACTGGATTTTTATTTAAATAATTCCTATAGTTAATATTTATTATTATTTTATTTAAATTCGAATTAGTAAAATTATGTATCCATTAATATAATATTGGTCATTTTAATCAATTTCATATTGAATTTGGATATATAAACATTTCATGATTTTGAACATTTTCCCATTAAAAACTCACTTTCTCGCCACACTTATAAGATTAATTTTAAATTATTTTTTTCTGTTTATGTGGATATAATTTGAAAAAATTGAATACATTTTTTAACTATGAATAATTTAAAATGTCTAATAATACCAACTTGTGTTTTGACCAAGGTGATTATTGAAAAATATTTAAAATTAATTTAAGTGATGAATGTAAAAACTCTGTCTACAAGTCGTTAAATATATAGTATAAGGTATAAAATGACAAACAAGATTGTATGAAAATACATATTAGAGACATATTTATACAATTGTAAAATTTGGAATGATTTTTATTTGTTAGTAGGATACTATTCATTGAAAATCCCCCATATAAAAAGTTATGTAATGAAAAAAATTAAAAACAATATTTTCTTAATATAAATTTGTATATAGTTTTGGGAGAGGTAAAAATAACATATGTTTGGTTATGTATAGCCTTTTTAAAATAGATGAGATTTTTTTCTAAAATGATAATTTATTTTATTTTTTTAAAGATCAATTAATACATTAAATGATTATGAAAGACCAACTGAGTAATTATTTATGTAACAATAAAATAAAATAAATGATACTAAAAATATTAAAAGTGAATTAAATTTAATGAATAATGGACTTCAATTAATTATTTTTTATTATGAAATCATGTTACAAGAGTATGAAAGTAATATATTTTATTTCATGATATTATTAATATTTTTAAATTCAAATTAAATAAATATAGTCAAGATTATCATTATGGTTTTTTATTAAAAAAATTATTTTATTAAATTATTAAAAATTACTAAAACTATTATATTATCCCAAGAAAGATTAAAAAAGTATTAAAAATAATATATTTTCAAGAAATGACCAATATGAAAGATTTTAATGAACATATTAAAATCAAAATAGTAAAAACATTGTCAGCGCAGTTAGGGTTAGAGTGGTGTTTTTTAGTATTATCTGTACTTTTGTTTAAATTAATTTCAAAAACAAATGGTATTTTTATTTTAGAAATAAGTTATAATTTTTTTATAATTAGTGAGTCTAATTAAAATTATAATTATAAAAATAGTAAAAATAGGGAAACATAGATATTAAATAAGAACATTATAAAGAAACAAATTTATTTTTGTTTTGGATGTGTTTCTTGTAAAATAACCATAAATTATATTAGTTTCTAAATTATATCCAAAAGATGGAGGGGAGACATTAAAATATTATATACTCTTTTTTTAAAAGATTACCTATCCTCAACTACTGTAAAAGGGAACTCGGTTTCCCCCCTGTTCTCACCACATGATACATTTGTATTGATAGAACCTTTAAATACAAACTACTTAACATCCATCCACCCATAATATTATCCTTATTATGGTAAAATATTCATTCAATGATGTTTCTTGGTTCAAACCAAAATTAAAAATCCTGAAGAAGTGGTAACATTCAACAATAATTTTTTTATCTTTATTCCTCACAACCATCCATTTATTTTTATATAATTATTAGATAATAAAATAAGTATCATACGTCTAAATATATGTTTTTAGAATATTTTTATGACATGAAATCACACTCACTTCCATTAAATGGTTAACAAAATTATAGTTCGTGTCTTTGGAGGACTATAGCCTTGAAAATCAATGTCCCCTATATTTACATTACTAACATTGAAAGTTGGGAATAATGATAGAAATAATATTTATAGATTATATATATGATATTTATTAATTCATTATTCTTATGTAACTATCATATAACATATACCATCATGCTTTCCATTTTATGGGAATGTGATAATTTCGTTCCTGCATAGAGCAAACTGCAGCCTTGTGTTGCGATGTGATTCAATTACGTGTTACATGGAATGTATTAAAGATGGTTTTAATAAATATTTTTGATATATATGGAATTAAAATTATAATATACCAATAATATATATATATATATATATCTCATTTACATTTCTTCATTTCAATACGACAAGAAAAATAGAAACATAGTTCATTTGAACGTATGACATAACGTCTCCATGAACGATGTATTTCATTTCCAACCAATTAATTTTATAGATGACTATAAATACAAATAAAATGAATATATATCATTTTTATAATTATGGATTTCATAAAATCATGATCTATGTAAGATGAACATGAATAAAAATTCAAAACATATATGAATAACAAATCATTTATTACCCGGAACATAAGTTTAACATTAAATTTTTATTAAATATGTTTTATATTTTCATAAGTAAATAATACATGTTATTATATATATTAATAAGGTTATATTATAGATAAATAAAATACTTATATATAGTATACATTAGGATTGAATGAGTATGATGAGTGTCGAGATTTATGACAACAGATCTAACTTTATACTTTTGTGAGAAACATTCTATATTCAAAAAATTTTATTATGTGTAGTGTATATAATTTCATTAATTAATTTTATGGATATTATAATAAATTATATTTTCATTTACATATCCATTTTGTTATCTATATTTTATAGGGTTTATGTTTCAAAATTTACCAAATCTATCATAGAATTTTGTCTCAATTTCTCGTTTTGAGACACATATTATGTAATGTACCTATATTCTTTTACAAGGAGTATATTTTGGCAGTTTGAATTATTATATCATCAATATAATTTTTTAGTGTTATTTAAATCCTAATGTAATTTTATTATTTTGTGGGTATTATGATTCACATTACCAAATAGGTAAGAATTTGTTGTTACAATCTCATTATCTATGAAGTTAGTTAATGACCGTGCTTCTATTGATAAAAGTATAGGATCTAAATCTCATGAATTCTCATGAATGATTTTCTCATCTTGTATTTAATTATATGTTAATTTAATAGTACAATTTATCCCCTCTTTTTTACGTAATAAAATTATGTAAATTTTTGTATTAAATTCAGACTTTATTTCTATCTTCGGTCAAAAATATGATTTTCATAAAAATCATGTGTTCTAAAAATGTTTTCAAAACAGTTATACAATTATAATTTTAATTTAAATATTATTTTACTCATGATTTACCTTTTCGAATTATTTATTGAAAATGTAGTTTCTTTGCAATTTTTAATCAATTATTTTTTGATATCTACCAACAATATAAAAATATTATTTCTTTAACACATCATGTATATAATTATCCACCATCATGAAAAATCAATTAATTGAATCATACATTATATATTTTTATTAATATTTTCAAAAAAAACATGTTCTTAAATATTTTGTAATGATTTTTGTTTTCAATTTATTTTCTTGGAAAGTAACCCTGATAATGTTTTAGGTTATATAAAAATGTTTTAAATGATGTTCAAATCATCCATCATAAGTTAAAATGGTTATTTTGAAAGAAAATTATTTCAATGGTGATATAGGTTTAAAAAGTAATGGTTTTCAAATAATCCTTTAAATGTTTTTAAGGTTATTTTCATATAATTTTTTTATAAAATGTATTATTCCTTAATAAAATTTTCTTAAAGAGAAATGTAAATTTTACACAAGCGGTGAGAATGGAGTTATGGGTTTTAACTTATCATTTTTTCATCAGATGATATCAAGAAGTGAGTATGGAGTCTCGGCTCAATCCCTCTACAACCATGATTTCTTTGTATTCACGAATGGGATCAGAATTTGGATCCCAATGCTATCCAAAACTCTTTTTCACAGGTCAGGATATGGTTATGTAATATGAATTGGTTTTACTAGCATCCTCAGATTCAATGGGATATTGCATCATCTGTTGGAAATCCTATTAGGCTGGACATGCATAGTGATAATCATTCTTTTGGTTAATATGATCGAATTATTGTTGATGTTTATATGGATACAACCTTGGTGGATGAGGTAGTACTAACTACGTATGATGATTCCATCACTTTAGGAATAAAGTTTGAAAGGAAACACAAATTCTGCTTTTACAGTCACCTATGTGGGCATGTGGATTCAGACTGTAATGGGAATAAAACATGTACTTTTTGTATAATTCAAATAAATGATGAATAATGTTGTAAGAAAATTAAGGTAAAATCTAAGGCCTCCATTGATTCGTATCCTATCAGCCTTATGGACACTCGGGATGACTTTACTACTGGTTATGAACTGGTTGTAGACTCTAGTGATGCTGATACACCATCTTCTAGACCTGATATGGTTTTAGATTATGCTGATAATAATACAACACCTGCTTTCTAGGTTGATTATCTTTTGGTGTAGAGTGATACTGTGAAAAATGATTCCCCCTCTGATGAACACAATCAGACGAACACATTGACTTTTTGTAGTGACAATGTGCTAGAATCTGAATCATTGGAGCAGATTAAGACCTCTGAGCCACCTATTATGGGCACTGTGTATGATTCAGTCCTTTCTGAGCTTTCTGATAATGCTGGAGTAGCTGTTGATGCATCACATTGTGATCCCCCAAGATACATCTTACAGATTCAAAAAAAACCTTCCAAAATGGTTTTTCTGCTAGTCTATTTTCTTCTCTTGTTGATTCAGTTAGCATGTTCTCTCTTCTTGATACTGGAGAATGCATTGATGATGATGATGCCCCTAATACTACTAATAATTATCCAAGTAACCATGTTGGTCTTATTAATTCTACCTCTGAAGAAGACATGATTTAAAAAAATGATGGGCTTATCACTAGGCTCAGATTGGAAAAATGAAGAGACTATTTGGGAATTGTCAAGGGACTAGGAACCCTACCACGATCAGATCCCATATACATTTCATTATGAATAATAGTCCTATGATAATTTGTATTATAGAACCATGAATGATATTTGAAATTTGGAACTTCTTTAAGTGGGATTCTATGGGTTACTTCTTTGTTGCAAGAAATAATTTTGAGTCAAGAACATAATCGTTGTGGATTTTAAAGAATGATAGTATTAATATTAGACTTGTTCTGATAGATTTTTAGTCAGTCACCTTTTAATTTAGTATTGGTAATGACTCTATCTATGTTCCATTTTTTTCCTCCAACCTGTACATTAGAATAATATAATTATGGAGGATTTCAGTTAGCATCTCTGAGAATAGAGACACTAGTTTGGTTATCCTTGGTGATCCTAACACAGTCCTAGGGCCGGAGGAAGAAAATGGTGAAAAATTCTATTTATTTCATCCTCTGATCTCTTATCATGCATTGATATGTGTGGTATTAATGATGTACCTATTTCTGTAGATAATTTCCCTTGGAGCAGATACACCATTCATAGGAAGAAAGCATGTGAATTAGATAAATACTTTGAGCAAGTGGATGAGAGGAATGAGGTGGGTGATGTTTCTGGAAGAACTCTACCTAGATTTCACCCTGATCATAATCCTCTTCACATTGATGTCTATTTATACAGATTGAGGTTAGACCCTCTTCATTTTATGTTTAACAATTATTGGCTTGTTATACCGGGTTGCAGGGAAATTGTGTTGAGTGCCTGGGAAAGTATTTTCTCAGGTATCCCCTCTCATGTAGTATGTTGTAAGCTAATGGTAGTTAAGGAATGACTGAAGAAGTAAAGTATGGAGTTTTTTTTCCTCTCTGGATAATAAAATTAGAGAGGCTGAAAATGATTCATTGATTTTTCATAACGAAAATATGCAGTAGGATATACCTCCTTGGGAGGAAATATAGGTTGTTGAAAATTTGTATATGCTTTTGACCCTAAAAGGAAATCTGGTTCAAAATAATTTTAATGATAGATTATTGATGGAAGGAGACATGAATTCACAGCTTTTCCATTGCATAAATTGGTGGAAATTAACCAAAAGAAGCCTGAATGCGATTACCATTGAGGGAAAACTTTTTTCCTCTGAGAATGATATAGAGAATGATGTGACACTTTATTTTAAGAATATGTATCCAGACACTAGAAAAGATAACTATGATAAAATTGGCTTGTGTTTTGAACCCTCAATTGGGGAGGAACAAAACAAGATGATTGTTGATATCCCTAGTCCAAATGAATTACATGATGATTTATTTTCTTTTATTCTTGACAGTGTGGCAAGTCCGGATGGATTTACTAATATTTTATTTATTTTTTATTGGGATGTCATTAATCTTGATTTTGTAAATGCAATGAATGATTTTTTTAGAACATATTATATGCCATTTGAAATAAATGCATATTTTGTTATGTTAATTCCTGAGAAGGAGAATTCCCTAGATATAAAGGTCTTCAGACCAGTTGGTATTAGAAATACCATGCCAAAGATTATTAGTAAGATCTTGGCAAGAAGGTTAGGTGAGATAGACAAGGACCTCATCCCAGGTAACCAATCTAGGTTTGTCAAAAAGAGGAATATTCAAAAATGTCCTTATACTACCTTTGAATGAGTTAATGCAATGAAGCGAAAGGTAATGGATGCAAATATGGTAGTGAAGATTGATATCTCCAAGGCGTTTGACACCATTAGATGGGGTTTTCATTTTATTATTCTCAAAATCCATGGATTCTCTCAGAAATTCATTGGGCTGATTGGTCTTATTTTAGAGAGTTCTAGTCTGTCATTAATGTTTAATGGGTCCCCCCATGGGGTTTGTCCAATCTCTCATAGGAGTCAGACAAGGTGATCCACTTTCCAGTATGCTCTTTTCCATTATTGTAGATTATTTGAGTCAGTGTCTCACTGATCTGGCTAACTTTGGGTGGTATCATAGGATGAGAGTGGGGTGGGATTTATGTGCTCCATCTCACTTATTTTATGCTGATGACATCTTTCTATTTGTGAGAGCAGATACAAGCCCCATCTCATGTACTAAATTTATCTTCTCATACTATTAAGAGGTTGCAGGTCAGGTTATTAGTTGGGGATAATTGTCTATCATCATTAGTGGAGGATTTGTAAGATCATGGAAAATCAGAATTGCTCGAAATCTTGGGGTAATAAGAGGATCTTTTCATTCTAATTACCTTGGAAATAGTCTATCCCAATAATGGAGAATATGTTTGGTTAACTCGGGGATAACAGCAATGTCTGTGTATTATTTCTCTGTATATAGATGGGCCAGAGCACAAGTCAAGGATTTAAACTGTAAAATCGAGAACGTCATATGGACTGGCTCAATTCATTAAAGGAATCTTGTAACTATTTCATTGATGGACTACATCAAATCTATTCATATTTTTGGTTTGTGAATCAATGATATAAGGCTTCTCAATGATACTCTGATCAGAAAATTCATATGGAAGCTCATTTCTACTCCAGATCACTCTCTGGATTTTCTTGTCAGAAGGTTTTCTGTGAAACTTCATGCAAGGTAAGCCAATTATATCAATTCAACTGTAAAACTTTATATAAAGAAGGGTTATGCCGACCTAATGGTCTGTTACAAATGGGTGGAGTGTAAGCAGTCACGACTGAACTTTTGGACAACACCATGGCTTTCTTGGCCCATTACTGATGATACTACCATTCCATACTCCCTGAAAAACATTACCATTTCTAAATTTCATGAGAATACAGATATCATTGAGATTCTACATAGTATTATTCAGCTGGGAATATCAAGATACTGATTCAATGAATGTGATACATTAGTCTGGATGACCAATTTTCTCGTAAATTTCAACAAAATGGAGTGTTATAGCAAGCTTTGTGGTGTCTCACTAAGCCCTCCATGTTGGGTCACTTCTTTTCACAAGGCCTTCATTCCTCTGGCTCAATAAATTTTATTTTTGATACTCTGGAAGCAGAGGCTCCGGCTCAAATTCTATTTTCAGCATACTAGATAACAGCTGGCATCAATCTATATTCTCTGTCTTGAGGCAGATTAAAATCTCTCACATGTTTTTGTATCTTTTTTTTCATGTTGGCTATGGAAATATGTTCATGACGATTTCTACTGCCCTCTAAATAATCTATTTTTTGATGGGATTTTACGGTCCGTATGCTGACACTATTTCATTGGGTAGGTCTGGTCACTACTTCTCGCTGCTACATCTAGTGTTATATCGTTCACATGGAAGTCATGAAAAGACTTAATGTTGAGCCATCATTTCACGTTGGGTTTTTTATGCATCATGCGATTCAAAATTCCTCTAAATTTCATATTTGATCCATCAAGAATGATGTTTCTGATCATGTTTTGTTAAGATAACTTAAAGTCAATTGCCGGTTGAAAAATCCAACGATGATGAAGTATGTCAGAGGGATTCCAACAATCCCTTCATGGTTGATGTTCAGCATTGATGGAGTAGCTTTTGAAGACACAGGTTCGTCTAGATGTGGTGGTTTTTTTCCTACATATCGAGGATTTGTGAAAGGTTGATTTTATCCTTATATTGGAAAAGAATATGCTATCGAAGAGGAGATACAATCAATGATTAAAGTTGTCATGTATGTTGTTCAATGTGGTTGGCATGACCTATGGATAGAGTTAGACTCGGCTATTGTAGTTCAGATTCTCAAAGATCGATCACGGAATGTGCCACGAAAGATGATATCGTCCTAGAGTGATTGCCTTTTGCTTTCAGAGGTACTATCTTTGTTAGTCCCACATGTCTACCGGGAGACCAATCATGTTGCAGATTCCCTTTAAAATCGATCAATTTTGTAGATCAATTCTAGTTGTTCCTTTTTATTACCTGAGTAATATAATTTCCTAGCTGAGGATGATTGAGATGGGGCAATTTATACTCTCCTTTTACAGTTACTCCATTATTTCCTTTTGTGTACTTTAAATCTTTTATTATATTTTAATGGGAGAATGCTTTCCTGAGTTCTGATCTTTTGAGTATATTTTACTAAATAAATATTATAAATGAATTGTAATTTATTTATTTTTATAAAAATGATATTTGAAAATGATTCATTAATGTGAATTTTAATGAATTGATATTTTTCTTATGAAATTTTCCAATTGATATTTCAAACTCCATAACCATCAAAGATGAAATCCTTTGATATAGTTTAGGATTTAATGGGGGTATGATCCAAGGAAACAATTATTATTATATATTTTAATTATTTATGTTTATGATAACATATATTTTATGAGAAATTATTCTCTTGCATGGGTTATAACATGATATAATTAGAAAACCCCACATTTTTATGTGTTCTTCTAGGATGCAATGTTTATTAAACATGTTCCCTTATCAATTGGTTATAATATGATAAAATGTTAATGATACCCATTTAATTTTATGGTTTATGATATGACGAATGTTTATGATCTTATGGAAGAGAAATGTATGATTTAATTACGTAACGTGTGGGACCTATATCTTCCTCTAATGCATTAGGAAATAATTTATATCTAATGAGATAAACATGGATGAAATAGGGAGTGAACCCATTACTATATGGGACTTTTTCCATTATAATGGTTTATGGAGTGGACTGATTCCACCATAAGTATGGATATGTGACTAGGTATGGTGGTGTGTTTGTGTAGTTAGTGTATCCCCCATAAAGTTACCAAATAATTTTGTAAATTATAATTGACTTCTTGGGAATGATATTATTTCCTTATGTGTATGCCATAAATTCTAATTCAAATTCCAATATTTTTCAATCATGGATCATGTCATTTGATTATCTTATTATTTATATCTTATGAAGTGATAATATTTATCCAAATAATAATTATTATGAAACATGATATTAGTTATATGGTATAAATTTATTATTCTCATGTTCTCAAACCCTTACATATACTTTCTATTTTTGTATATATTATGTTTAGCTTTAATAACAATTTTAGTCACTATTTATTGTGCTTATTTTCCTCTGGTTATGATGAAAGGTTTTATATTGGGTATATCAATGAAAATTACAAAATGGAACTATCTTTGTTGGCAGCAGTGGATATATGTTAATAGAATAGAATAATGTGTTCGATGCTTCCAAAGGCACTAAACTATTATGGTCCTTAGACATGTACATTTTTAATGTATTGAAAATTAATTTAAAAAGTTTTAATATCCATGCCTAAAAATCCAGGGTTGTTATATCTAGTTTCAAAGGAATGTTCTTTTAAAACATTAAAATCTTGGATCCGAAAAAATTACTTATATCCCTATGTAACTTTTTGAGGATATTTCAAGGGATATATATTTGGATATTTATAAGGATACGTCCAAGAATAGAAAACGTTATTGAATACTAGTAAAATAATTAATTAGAGAATTCCAAGAAAATTCATTCTTTAATGGATACATTAAGTCAATGTATGTATAGTATAGATGTGTCTTGGGGTAAAAACTCGGAAAACACTCTATTGATATAGGCTCGATTGAGAAATTGTTCCCAACATCAGGCCTAGTTTAACTATCTTGGGTGATATGCATCTAAAATTCACAAAATCATTATAATCCATCATGATGGATTTGAAAAGATAATGACAATGAAAGATTTTTGATAATCATAATTTGTTATTGATTAAAGAACAAGGTTTCATGATTTTGAAATCATATATGATATGTTTTTTATTATGTGGTTATCCAATATGATTAGTGTTTCTGACATTATGTTTTTAGTTTTAGTTAATTGATGGAACCATAAAGAATCATGTTAACAATGTATATAAGTAAAAATAAAGTGTCTATGGAAAATAAATTGAATAAATTATAATGACAAAGGTATTATGATTATTCCTAGTGAGTTATGGTGATATATGTTTAAAAACATGAACTATAGTGAGCTTCCTGACAAATCAAATAAGAGGAAGATGGAATACTATGAATGTTCATGTGGTAATTAACATAGATTAATGAAGACCTAGATTCCTAAATATTAAGATGTTTGGAAGAATAACATGAGGGAATATCTAAAAGAGTGTACGATTTTATTTATGTGGAAAAGGGGTCTTAGAGTGAAAAATTGTCGAGTTGTTCAATGTATTATTTATAGTGAACATGGTCATTACCCAACTCAATGCCCTAACCCAAGATTTTTCTTCAATACCATGGAAGGAACTATTCTATTTCAATCACTAAATTCATTGGATTGAATTATTTATTTATTTGGATTCACGAATTATGAATTGAGAAATATATAATAATTTTTAAGTATAAGGTTTTTTTATATATTTGAATGAATATGTTGAATGATGTATATAGGCTGGAATATTGGTTTAACATAAAGGTTATATCATTATTTTGAGAAAAAAATGCCTTAAAAATGTCATGAATTCAATAAAATGGTGGTTATTAAGAAAAAAGAGAAGATTAATGTTGATAATGTTATTTGTATAGTATTGATGAACTCAAAAGAGATACAAGATTTGTTGATTGTGGTCTGTGTTATCATTGATGAAGTTTTCATCATTTTAAAATTTATGTTACATATCCAATCGTATGTATAATGAATGAGGAATAATATATTATTTTTAGAAGGTATTATGGTAAATCAGTACATTACCATGTTTCAAGAGAATTCAAGATGGAGATATTGACAATTATGGTATGCGATAATCAAGATACACGGTACGATGTATGTGGGATTAATAATATGTTCATTTTGGAAATTCATTAAATTTATTTATAATTTTTTATATTTTAATCATTTTTATGGTTTATAAGGCTAACCATTTATTAAGAAGTTTAATTTTAATTGTGGATGTGGTTTTAAATATAGTCATATAACATCACCATATGATGATTTAAGCATATCAGATAACATATTCTAGTAATTTTTTCATGGTGATAAGTAAATATAGAAGGAATGAATTATCAATCTATTTAAGGATATTATGATCAATTAGTTATTTAGACACATCAAATTCATCTTTATTTCAAGGAGTAATAGATGAATTGAAATTTGATCAATGAATAGTCGATGAATGAGATTGTGCTTACAAATTGGAATTAAATAAAATAATTATATATTTACTGGAAAATTATTGAATTTTTTTAAATGGTCCTTGAAATAATATTTTTTCTTATTGTCAAAATTCTAGATGATAATAATTACCATATTTCTGACACATTCCACTGGGGAGTGTCTATTTGGCATGCATCGTTCGCATTAATAGACATAATATATTGTTCCCCATATTCTGACATTCCAATAATAGGAATCATTCATCACCTTTATGGTGGTCTCTGCTCCTTTATCGAAACGTGATGATGGGATTTCAGTTCATCCTTCCATGTATTAATCCTTATAAATTGTATCACATTACAATTATCCCATATATATTAATAATTTTTTTCATGAAACTCATTCATATTGTCATATCTTCATGGACACTGGTTAATTATAGTACATCTATAGGGACAATCCAAAGGGTCCATCAAGTACAGAAACCATCAGTTAGGGGATAGGTCAAATCATGAATCAGTGGCTTGCATAGATTCTAGAACATTTGAGAAACTATATTCTTCCTCATAAGAGTGATTATTAGGGGCACAAAAACCTATGACATCCCATGTTGATCGTCTGGTATTTTATTCCATAGGTTTGTCTTCTGTATTTTTACTCTGAAATCCCATGATTAAGATGGAAAGGGGTAGCTCAAGATACCCGATGAAGGTAGATATGAGAGGTACATCTCTGGAAGGGAGAAACTGAGATTATTACATGATCAGTAGAACAAAAAAACTAGTGATGGTCAACCTAGGTGATGCATCACATGAATAACAGGTTTCACACAATGAATGGGTGAATCCCTATGAAAGAGGAATTATGCTTTACCATTGTATTGGTGGGAATTCCTCAGACAATGATCCCAGGTGATGTTTCCCATTAAGGGAAGGATTTCACATCATGAAGGGTGATATTGACTCCACTAGTGGTGGATCGTGGAGGTAGACCCTAATAATGGGAAACTAATTTAAACCATTTGCTAGGATTGATCCTTAGTGAGGCTTCCAATATACCATATATATATTTATAGGATTAATACCCACATAATTTTTGGGGTGATGTTGGGAATACACATGGCTAGCTACCATTCATAATAGGATCTGTCTTGGTTTGATGAATATGGATTTTCTAGGGATTATGCTTGGACAGCTGCTCGGGTGTGGCTAGGATCTGCGATGATGTGAATGGAAAGATCTCACTGAGATGGGGTAGCCTGGGTAAGAATCAGGATGGATATGGTGGAAGGGATGATGTAATTTATAGAATTTATGCTATGTGAGGGTATATTGGGATTGAAACATAGGGAGGCTTTCTAGGAATCCAATTGGATGGTAATCAAAGTCCACACAGTTTGGGATGGGGAGATGAGAAACCTAAGGAGATGACTCGTTAGAGTGGATCACATGGATAGGGATATGAAGGAAGTGTAACCTCTTGGATTATGCACGATTGTCCCGAGAAATAGTTACTATAGGGGAAGACCTCGATGAGAATGGATGATGGGATTGAACATTAAGAGGATTGATTTGTCCCTTCAATAGAAGACAAGGATCAAATTCCACGTATTTCATTGTCACAACTCATCTTCACCAAGGTGAGAGAACAGACATTATATTCCCAGACACTTCCTTCTTCATGTTGAAGGAGAGATAATAACCCCCTGATACCCACCTTCAATAGGTCCCGGAGTGTTGACTAGCACCAATGGTATATAATCACACACAAAATTGAAGGCATTACCCTTTTTATTTAAAAGGATAGGGAGATAAGAAAGTAGATACAAACAACACCAAAATAGGACGTAAAAGTTAAGACAAAAGGAAACCATTCACATATTCAAGTCCTAAAGTAAATACTACAAAATTACAATAAAACCTCTAAAGGAAACTACCAAGAAAAAGTAAAACAACAACAGAAACTATCCCAAGGTATGAACTATTACGATCTTGCACGATCCTTGAAGTCCTCCTGGAAACCTGAAAACAATTTATATACATAGGGTGAGTATATGGGCATACTCAGTTGGGAAAACCAAATGATCTCATGTACATGTGGGGAGGAATTCTAATGCCACATGGAAAAAAGAGAAAATTGAAGTATATAGCAAGGATTCTATCCACCCAAACACACCAAGGCAAACTCCCCAAATAACACAAGTCATGTAAAGTAATATTAATGGAACATCGATAGTTGGGTACCCCACACCCCTTTCCCACTTGTTATTGAATACATCCTATGCATCAAACCTCTCTCTCCATTCTCACCATAGTCCCACTGCCATCCCCTGCCTACACACACCTAGGCCATAACCACCCATAACCATTATCGTAAACACCTGGGCTAGAACAAATACCGCCATGCCCGAAGACACTTAAGCTTCATCTCGAAGACACTTGAGAAACAACCTGCCCACACACACCTGGGCCAACCACCACAAATAACCTTCCCAAAGACTAATGGACCTCAGGCCGTCATATCTTGCCCAAAGGATCCTGGGCTACATGGGAAAGGGAGGAGAAAAGGAGTTAATAACCATCCACTCATAGGAGTGTTGGGAAAAAAACCCTCCCCCATTATATGGGTGTGTTCTATACAAATTACTCAACATGTGTGGGGCATGAATAAGAAACATAAAAAATAAAATTATATATATAGGTAACCAGAACTCATCCAACCTAGGGTTTCCAAACCATCCCAACATAAACACCCTCATTACTATTCATTTATAAGAAACACCACAACCACAACCATGTCACAACTCATTCCCAAAAACCAATTTCCCATTGAACCAGTTCCTGTTTTCATATTCAAGTGATTCCATTTAAATAATTCTGCACTACTGTGCAACTAACAGGTATACCCAAAAGCCAAGGAAAGGAAAAAACCAAACAACAACTAAAGAATTCACACATGGTTCTTTGGTAAAGTCGCAACAAAAAAAAGGTATATGTGAGATCCCTCTATGTAGTGGATCCTAACCAACCCTCAAGATATAGCCCTACATGACCCCAGATCCACAAACCAACAACTGCACAATAAAAGTGGATCACATCTTAATCCACGTCACTTCTCTAGCATCATTTGTAAACATCACCTGCAAAGATCAAGGGAGTTTTTCAAATTTGATTATGCTATTAATTTAGTTCCATCTTTCTGTTTGGTTAACTAGGGTGGTCACAGAAGGATTATTATTAATTAGGAATCCATTTAATCAGCCGAGTTTACGAGATTAACCAGTTTCCATGTTACAGCCATTCAATCATCAGAAAGCCATGGTTCATTAGTGTGAAAAGAAGGACACCAACGACCATGATTTCAGTTGAATTAAGCCCGTATAATCCACAAAATATAAAGGAACATAAAATATCACAACCTCATCGTCAAAAACACCCCTTCATTATTTTAAAGTTTATTTATTATCTTCATTATGGGATGGTTCTATCCATCCCCACAAAAACAATAGCACACCCGCCCTGCATGATACACATTAAAGAGAGATAAAGGAAACCCCTACTTGTTTGACCAACGATCGATGCTTTTTACTCCATGTGCTAAGAACTGCAGATGCACGACTTACAGGGGAGAAACTCTGGGGACTTCATGGGTGAGTAAGAAGGCTCCAGTATAGGGGAACCACTAGTTTCGAGAAGGAGAGCACCAAACGTACCAAGGGGAAGAACAAACCCATCCAAGAATAAGAATATGAAATAATTACCGTGTGATAAAAAGGTGAGATCTAGGAGTTATGAGATATTGAATTTTGAATGGATTTAAAGATGGATTGTGTTTTCACCACGCAGTTGGGTGGTTTCACATGATGGAGTTAATTTTCATTTAATAATTTCCATCGGAGAGGTGTCAATAATGGCTGAGGATTAAATTATTTCTTTTAAATTGAGGAAAACATGCGTGATAGGGTCAGAACTAGAAAGTACGGGGAAAGGGCGTGACACCGAGGAAAAACCACACATTTTTGTATGTTAAATGTTTCCCGACTCTTGGGGAATTCCATATATCTTTTATTTTATTTAAATGGATTTTAAAGGAGGTATTAAATCATTTTTATGTTAAAACATATGTTGCGGGAGCAGAAGGAGTTAGAAACTTGAAAAAGAAAGAAGGGTGGGACACCGTTTGGTGAGACACTGTAAGCGGTGAAATGGATTTGGTGCCACTGTGAAGGTTCCACCCACACGGTTCCCAGGACACGTTGCCACCATCAAGGTGCCACCCACAGGGTGCCAAGGACATGGGGCCACCGTCACGGTGACACCCACATGGTGCCAAAGACATGGTTCCACCTTCACAGTTCCACCCATAGAGTGCCAAGGAAATGGTGCCACAGTCACGGTGCCACACACACGATGCCATGGACATGGTTCCACTACCACGGTGCCTCCAACATAGTTCCAACGACACAGTGCCACTGTCATGGTTCCACCCATAGGGTGACAAGTACATAGTTCCACCATCATGATGCCATGGTAAGAAGAGCCATCGTTTCAGTGTGATACCATGACCAAGGCCACTAAAAGCGATGTCAATGTCTCAGTGTGAGACCATGACCGGTTCCACCATTTTGTGGGAACCATTTAATGGAACCGATTTTTTTTGGAAAACTCATTAAGGAGCCACTGCCCAGGCTAATACATCTGATACCTCTCAAACTATTCTCACCCTCGAGAATTATAACTAGACACGAAGTAAAGAGAGGGGTCCAGACAACCACCTAGAATGATACCTCTAAGGAGTAAACCTCATCGAAATATGGGAACACATCTCCCTCAAGTAACCATAAAATCATTCAAAGTTCATACCGTCTAGTCATATAGGTTAGGGAGTCCCTTCTTCCATGTCAAGATATTATCCTCTTTGGGTGGCAGTGACTTTACCGCATGAGTTTAAATGCATCCACTCTAATGCATCTTGATTAGGGATTAGGTTTTCCCCATCCCATAGTTGGGACTCTTCACACACACCTAGAGAATAAGGAAAACAAAACATTTCATAGTTAATAAGGTAAAACAATTTGTAAAAAACAATTACAAAACAAAATAGAAAAAAAGATCAAAATAGCTCTAGGTAGTGGGTGCACATCTATGCTTCATGTTCCCAGGTACTCTAATCAAGCCCACCATGCCTCCATAACACATGAACTGAAGGGATGGTTTGTCCACAAAGCATTGTCTCCTCACGATCCTGGATCCTCACAAGTCTTTATACGAACTTCATGTTGTCCTCGATATCCATCGTTCCCCAATCGAGGATGTGAGAATCGTCATGTAGATACCGACGAAGATGGGAGACATGGAAAAAATCATGGATCCTTTCTAAATTAGGTGTTAATTCCAGCTGATAGTCCACCTCGCCGACTCTACCCAACAATTGGAAAGGCCTGATGAGACATGGAGAGAGCTTGCTCCCCTTACCAAACTATAGCTCCCCACATCGAGGGAAAACCTTCCAGAACTCATGCTATCCAACATCAAACTCCAAGGGCCTCCTCCTATGATTAGCATACGACTTCTACCAGTCCTAAGCTGTATTCACCCTCTCCCGTATAAGCTGAACCTTCTCCATTGTGCTATGTACCACTTCAAGGCCAAGAAAACTTTCTTCCCCAACCTCTGTCTAGCACACGGGTGAGCGACATGGCCTCTCGTACAATGCATCGAATGGATCCATGCCAATGGTAGAGTGATAGCTATTATTGTAAGAAAATTATACCAGAGGCATGTATCATACTCATGATCCCCCAAAGTCCAAAACACATGCCCGTAGCATATCCTCCATTGTCTGGATGGTTCTCTCTATCTTCCCATCTGTCTAGTGGTGGAAAGCAGTCCTTAGGCATAACTGGGTGCCAAAAGAACGCAGAAATCCCCTTCAGACTTGTGAGGTATGTCATGCATCCCTACCCGAGACTATGGACCTTGGAACTACATGAAACTACACTACCTCAATGATGTATCTCCATGCTAAGGAATCCACCACACTCGACTCCTTGATCGCCAGGAAGTGAGGTGACTTCGTCAGCCGGTCTTCCACTACCCATATAGTATCACAACCTCCTAGAACCCTAGGTATTCCTATGACGAAATCCATAGAGATTTCATCCCACTTCCACTCAGGGAAATATAAAGGTTTTAGAAAACCTCATGGGACATGGTACTCAACCTTCACCTATTGACCCACCAAGCACGTTGCCACGAGATCCGCCACTGCCCATTTCACCCCGGGCCACCAAAACTGTTCCCTCAGGCCTCAGTACATCATGGAAACTCTAGGGTGTACCGCTAATAGTGAGTTATAAAACTCACGCAAAACTCCCTCACACATCATCTCTGGGACAAAGAGCTTCCATCAAAAAAGCATCTGATTCTGACCATCCTCCGACCACCCTTCTGAAGTATTTCCTCGGTTAACCTAATAATGCATCACTTCATTCCCCATGTATCCCCATGGACACTTATACAGCTATCACAATAGAGAGGAATACACTGTCATCTAAAATAGACAACCTCTACCACCATCCTCCCTTACATCCAAGTGTAGGGTAGCCAAGTCCTCTATTTCCATCCAAGCATCCACTGATTCTTGAATGGCTTCCCTTAATGACTTCTGGCTCAAGGAATCATCCACAATGTTTTCCTTACCCTTAGTGTAAGAGATATCTAATTTTTAGTCCTAAAGAAACTCCACCCACCTTCGTTGTCGCACGTTCAGGTCCTTTTGTGTAAAGGTATTCCTCAAAATCCTGTGATATGTGAAGACCCCAAATTTCTCACCGATGAGGTAATGCTGCCACAAATTCAATGCGAACACTACTCCAACAAGCTCTAGGTCATGGGTGGAATAGTTACTCTCATGAGGATGTAACTGCCTAGACCCATATGATATCACTCCCTCTTGATGCATCATCACACACCCTAGGCCAAGTCCAAAAGCATCAAAAAAAACCTCAAACAATAACCCTTCTTCTGGTAACCTCAGCACTGGGGCACTAACCAAATTCCCCTTTAGATAAATGAAGGATTCCTGGAACTACTCACTCCACACAAAATCCTGATCCTTTCTATTCAAGGTTGCCAGAAGAGCTGCAGCTTGAGAGAAGTTGGGTATGGACCTCTGATAATAGACTACCAGTCCCAGAAAACTACGAACCTCTGTCACATTCTAGGGTTCTTCCCAAGAAAAAACTACTTAAACCATTGATATATCAAACACTACCCCCTGCTGGGAAACCACGTGTCCATGGAAATGCACTTATCATGTCATTATGTTAAACTTGGACAATTTCCCATAGAGCTAGTGGTGTTAATGGATTTCCAAGACTTCCCTATGGTTCTTAGTAGGTTCCTCCTCTGATATTTTGTAAATCAAAATTTCTTTAATGAACACAATGGAGAACCAGTCCAGAAACATGTGTAAAACATAGTTCATGATCACCATGAACATAGCAGGTGAGTTTGTAACATCGAACAACATGACTATGAACTCAAAGTTCCCATACCTACACCTGAAAGAAGTCTTAAAGATATCACTAACATTTAAACGTAATTGGTGATACCATAACCACAGATCAACAATAGAGAACCAAATTGCTTCCCTTATATGGTTGAGGAGATCCTCAATCCTCTGGTGGTGGTAATTGTTCTTGATTGTTATCTGATTCATTCTCCGGTAGCCTATGAACATCCTGATACCACCATCCGCCTTCTTTGCAAAAAAGACCGGACCACCCCATGGTGACTTGCTAGGTCGGAAAAAACCCTTCTTCATCAATTTTTTAATCTGAATCTGCAACTCCCATAACTCAGAAGGCACCATCTGGTAAGGATCCATGGATATCGAATGGTCACTGGGTTGTAAGTCTATCCCGAACTCAACGTCATGTCGAGGGGGGTAGTGTTAGAACATATTCGAGGAAAATGTCTAGGAACTCTCTCACAACTATCAGAACATCCGTCAGCTCAACATCCACTAATTCTGTTGAAATATCGACCATCATAGAACGAAGAGTCTCCATACACAATCTCCCCACCTCACAACTCCATTCGCCAACAAAAGCTATATGTTGTCCATCCTCATTGGAGAACATGAATCTTCTTAGGAAATAGTTATTAACAACATGCACATGAAAAATCTATTTTATGCCTAAGATGACATCATATGGATTTATATGCAACAGTAGAAGATCAATGCTAGACTGGTGTGTCCCTGTCATCAGTCTAAAACCTCAGCAAACAAAAAACAAGTCAGTCTGACCTCCGATTGGCATACTCAACACAAGGGGCACTAGAATTCTCTCAGCGTCTAAACCCAGATCATGGGCCATACATGGTGCAACAAAGGATTACGATTCTCCTGTATCAAACAAGGCAAAGAAAAGAGTGATAAACATTCAGATCGTACCTCGATCGACTTCTGGCTCTGCTGGAACTCTTACCTATGTGGTGTGTAACTGCCCACGCACATCTTCTATTCCTTTCGGCTGTTGGCCACCTCCCCAAACACACCCTGGTCAAGGTCTCTAAGGAGCACCCTAAATCATGCCTCATCCTATCTCATCTTCTCTTGGAGAAGCAGAAGCTCGATGTCCATGCTGCTGCTGATGAAGGTTCCCACCTAGAAGCTGTTGCTACTAAAGTGGGCGCCAAACTTGCCCGGCCCAACTGTACTGCGCTCAGTCTGGGAACTGATTCCAAAAGTTCCCATGGATTCCATAGATGAAGCATCTTGGTCCTGTTCCCACGAGTAATGGACGAGGAACGGTAGAACAAAACTGGAACTGCTAGAGCCTGCTCCCCACAGGTCGAAACCTAGAAGGCCCTGATGATGGAGGCATGCTGCTAATGACCTTCCACTTTGATGATCCCAACATGTTTCCCTCTTGCTAAACAACTCCCAGCATGTAAATCCTTTCTACCACTTCAGTCTTCCTCTGGACCGCCATGTATGTCAGTAGGGAGAATGCAGTAATGTCGTGTTAGAGATAAGGTCAGAGCGAATCCTCTAAATGTCTCTCCTGAGACTCCTCATCCAAGAAGAGGTCAAGAGAAGAGCAAAGGAGATCCATAAAATTGATCACCAACTCCCTTACCAACATGCTCCCCTGCTAGAGGGAGGGCGCTCCAATCTCTTCTCAGCCTTTATTGTAGAAGAGTGGAATCCCCCCAGGAACTCCTTCTCGAAGTCAGTTCACATAACCTCTGTCTCCCTCCTCTCCCCAAGGTAGAGAGTCCACCATTTACCCACCACTCCCCACATCTGTCTTACAGCCAGAAAAACCTAGTACTCTATTGGCGCCTGAATCAAGATAAAAGCTATCACCATTTCTTCTAGCCAGCTCTCTGTCTCCATGTCTAAGGTACTTCCCTCATACAACCCGAGGGTCTTCCACTGAAAGGCATGAAGCACCCCTTACCTCTGATCATCCTCCTCCCCTCAGTTAGTCCTCTTCCAATCAGCCTAGTCAACCTCCTGGGTCTTGATCGCCCACACTACTCATGGTCATCATCCATATGCCATAGCTGCAAAGTAATAAGGAATGCCTAAGCCTGAGTAGTGTAGAATATTGATTTTAAATTTTTCATAGACTTCTTTTTCATTTTAAATCCCCAAAATACCCAAGACACACAAGATCATAAGTCATTTTGATGCATGTACCTTTCCTAGGGTATCTACATTGCAATCAGTGTAGCCTCGCATAGTCATTCGGTAGGTCCAAAGTCCTTGCATCGGGTCATGGGGGGCCCCTAAAATCCAGTGTCCAAGCCTGTCTTTCCTAGACTATTTCATGCACCAAGATTACCTAACACTACTACCCTACCATTTCATGAAATCCTCATTGTTCCAAACTCCAAACTCTATCCTATATTTGAACAACCTGCCTTTGATACCATTCTATCATGACCTGCCTTCTCCATGATGAGAGAAGGGACATCAGATTGCCAAACCCTTTCTTCTTTAGGTTAAAGGATAGATAATGACCCCCGATACCTTCCTTCAATAGGTCCTGCAGTGTCAACTAGAACCAATGGTATATAATCACACATAAAATCAAAGACATTACCCTTTTTATTTAATAGGATTGGAAGATAAGATAGTAGATCCCAACAATTCCAAAACTAGAGGTAAACGTAAATCTAAAAGAAAACAATTCACATATGAATGTCCTAAAGTAAATGTTAAAAAAGTACAAGAAAACCCCCAAAGTAATGTACCAAGAAAAAGAAAAAAGGAAACAGTAATTTTCCCATTGTCCGAAATTGTATAGTCATGAACGATCCTCGAAGTCCTCTTGGAAACCTAAAAATGGTTTATATACATATGGTGAGTATATAGGCTTACTCAGTAGGGAAAACCAAATCCTCTTGTGCACAAGTGAGGAGGTATTATAATGCCCCGTGGAAAAAAGAGAAAACAGAAGAACCTAGAAAAAACTCTATCCACCCATCCTCCCCAAGGAACACTGCCAAAATAATGCTAGTCATGTAAAGTAATAGTAAGGGAACATTCATATTTGGTTACCCCGTGCCACTTTCCCACTTATTATTGAATACATCGTACACTTCAAACCTCTCTCACTGTTCTCTCCATAGTCTCACTGTCTTCCCCCACCCGCACACACCAGGGCCATAACCACCCATAACCATGCCTTCAAACACCTGGTCTAGAACAACTACCACCATGCCCAAAGACACATGGGCCATATCCCAAAGACACATGAGAAACAACCTGCCCGCACACTCCTAGGCCAACCACCCCAACTACCCTACCCGAAAAAATCTTGGGAAATAGTGGACCTCAGGCCGTCACAGACTACTCGAAGGATCTTGGGCTACATGGGAAAGGGAGCACGAAAGGAGATAATATCTAGCCACTCATAAGAGTTTTTGAAAAAACACCCTCCCCTATGAAATGGGGGTGTTCGGTACAATGTACTCAAGTTGGGTGGGGCGTGAATAAGAAACATAATAACTAAAATTATATATATATTTAACAAGAACTCATCCCAACCTAGGGGTTCCAAACTAGCCCAACACATACACCCTCACTACTATTCATTTATAAGAAACACCACTTCCATAACCATTTCAAAACTCATTCCTAGAAACCAATTTCCCATCAAACCCATTACAGTTTTCATATTAAAGTGATTCCATTTAAGTAATTCTGTACTACTGGGCAACTAATAAGTATAGCCACAAGCAAAGGAAAGGAAAATAGCCAAACAAAAACATAATCATTCACACCCAGTTTCCTTCTAAAGTCGCAACAACAAAAGGTATCTGTGAGATCACTCGAATTACTAGAACCAAACCGAGACTCAAGATATAGCCCCACACAACCTTAGATCCACAAACCAACAACTGCACAACAACAGAGGATCTCATCCCCATCCAGGTCACTTCCTAACGGTAAACAGTAAACATCACCAGAACAGAGTAATAGAGTTTTTAAAATTTGATTATGACATTAACTTAGTTTATTCATTTCGTTTGGTTAACTTGGGTGATCACACAAGTATTGTTAATTCTGGGGAATCCATTTAATCAACTAAGTTTACATGATAAACCAATATCAATTTTACATCCATTCAATCATCACATAAGAAAGGGTTCATTAGTGCGCAAAGAAGGACCACCAATAGCTAGGATTTTCAGTGGACGTAATCTCGTATAATACACAACATAAAAATGAAGATAAAAGAGTGCAAAATAATCGTCAAACAAACCCCTTAATTATTTAAATGTCAGTTTATTATCTTCATAAGGTTTGGTTTCATCCATCCTCACAGAAACAATAGCATACCCACCCCGCATGATACCCAGTAAAAAGAGATAATGGAAAACCCTACATGGTTTATCAATGATCGATGTTTTTTCCTCTATGTGCCATGATCTGGGGATGCACGACTTGCAGGGGAGAAACTACAGGGACTCCAGGGGTGAGTATGAAGGCTCCAGTACAGGCACACCACTAGCCTCATGAAGGGGAACTCCAAATACACCAAGGGGAAGAACGAACCCACTCATGAAGAAAAAGAACAATGAATTTTCATGCGATAAAAAGGTGAGATCCTAGAGTTACAGGATATTGAATTTTGAATGGCATTAAAGAAGTATCATGGATTCAACACGCAGTTGGGTGGTCACACAAGAAGGTGTTTATTTTCATTTAATAATTTCCATCATAGAGGTGGCCATAATGGTAGAGGGATAAAGTATTTCCTTTTAATAAAGGAAAATGCATGTGAAAGTGGTGGAACTGGGAATTAAGGGGAAAGGGAGTGACACCGAAGAAAAATCACATGTTTTAGTAAGCTAAGGGTTCCCAATTCTTGGGGAATTCCATATATCATTTATGGGATTTAAATAGCTTTTAAAGTGGATATTAAATCATTTTAACGTCAAAGTATATGTTGTGGGAGAAGAAGAAGTTGGAAACTAGAAAAAGAAACAAGGGTGGGACACCATTTGGTGAGCCACCATAAGTGGTGCCCAGGATACGGTGCCACCCACACGGTGCCAAGGACACAGTGCCACTATCACGGTGCCACCCACACAGTGCCAAGGACACAGTACCACTGACATGGTGCCACCCACATGGTGTTAAGGACATGGTGCCGCCATCATAGTGCCACCCACACGGTGCCAAGGACACTGTGCCACCGTCATGGTGCCACCCACACCGTGCCAAGGACATGGGGCCACCGTCATGGTTCCACCCACAAGGTTCCACCTTCATGGTGCCACCGTTTTGGTGTGACACTGTGACTGGTGCCCCAGTAACTGGTACCACCATCTCAGTGTGAGACTGTGACTGGTGACACCATTTTGGTGGAACCATTCGATGGAACTGATTTTTTTGGAAAAATACTTAATATTCCACTACTCGGGCCATTACATTCATCATGGCATCGAGGATTACACATAGCCAGCTACCAATTGACATGTTCGGTATTACGCGTGGTTAGCGGCCAAAATAGATGGAAGTGGATGAGGTGATCACCCTGGGATAAGGCTGAGGTGATGGATGAGGTAATGGAGGATGGATAATGACACCTTTTGGAGGTGGATCCAATGGATGTGTACTATAAAGAGAATTTGTCACAAAATGAGGGTACATCCCTAGGAGGGAGCACTAGATTTTACCTTTATATGGGATTGGATCTTGTAAAGTCTCCTGATGTTCCATGTTTAGAAGACATGGAAGAAAACCTCCGTAGTTCAGAATTATGGGGCATGAGGCTTACAAACTGATGAAGACCAAATGGTGTCACCATCAATTTTAATCTCTAATACTACATGAGACTTGCTTTTTTTAAGAAACAAGAGGTAGAAGTAGACCTTATGATCATGAATCAAGAGTTGCGACCAAGTGAGGCAATGTGGGCCTTACACACTTCGGTGTTGTATGTAAGTGGATATTAGAGATTATTATAGGAGGGGATCTTGAATATAATCTCATTCCATGAAAGGAGTATATCATTACATGAAAGGAGGATGAGGAAGATCTCACTTATATGGATATGAGTGGGTATAGATAATTCCCATGGCGGAGCACTCCATGTGCATTCCATGGGCTAAGGCTACAGTTTAACATCATGTGATGAGGACGATGGGGCATGAAAATTTAACGTCTAGCAACTAAAATGGGGATAAGTCACTCCTTACCCATTGGATATACATAAATAATACCCTCCTACACTTCTCTAATAGAAGGAATCAACAATTCATTTTGAGAGTGGGCTGGAGGAGTTGTCACTTGTGGGGTTTATGTTAGCATCTCTATACCAGAAAAGAAAGACCCATTAGTGTACCTATACCAAAAAGGAATAGGTCGGACATCACAATATTAGATACTTCATGGTGGACATGGAAACAACTATGTATGGGTCTGAAGGTACACACAAAAGAGGATCTCATGAAGCAAGGCCCCTAACCATGAAGAACTTCATGAAGCTTTGGATCTTCACAAAAGAAAATGGGATTTGCAAAGGATGGTGCCTCATGAATCACAGGTCCCTCTCCTTAGCATAGATTACTGATATAAATGATGTGTACCTCTTGGAGGATTATTTCTTCATGTATCCTCATGAAACCCAAAGGGGATCCTTCCTTCGCAAAGGGATGTGACCTTTATGAAAGACATCTCTACCATAGGAAGAGGATACATGGAACAAAAGAAATCATGCCTCACAATGCTCAAGTATCATAGGGGATCCATTTTTGGGTTAGGTTAATGGTGTTGAGGAGGTTCACAAACTGGGATATAGGAATTTTAATGTTTAGGGTTACATTTTCTTTTTTACGTCGGGAGAACTTCATAGTTATAGTTAATGAGGATTGTGATTATCGCTGGGTGCTCCAAGAATAAAAAATGAAACCTCTAAGGGGAGTGGCACTATCAGACTCGCTAATCCATTAGTTAAATATATTCATGAGTTCATGGAGATTTTTGGACTTGGATATGTAAAATCACCCATTCACGTGCATGATGTAAAGTTGTCTTCATGAAGGAGCTTCCTACGACAGACTCATCTGGTAAATTTTGGGGTCATTTGAGCCCAAATTGGCATCGAACCAGCCATGAACATCTCCATTTCTCTAGTTCCATTTATTTCAGTTCCAAAAATGCACCCCCTATAATTGTATATGATACGAAAAAATAGTGTTAGATTATTAATGTAAATCACTAAAAAGAATGCTTGTCCATGAATATAGCTCATGTAGTAGGTGTGTGGAGTGTGCATAGACCAGTTCACCTTAATGCTTTGGGTGACAAGGAAAATATGATGATCGATAGGCCACTATCTATATATAAGGATCAAGGGGGAAATTATTTATAATGATTCATCATGAAACACTATGCTTTAGATCTATTTTTGTGAATACATCCTCCCTACAGACACATCGTTACGAACTAGGTTCACAGTCCTTTTCCTCAAGAATTATTATTATGATAACCATGGTATCACAATTCACTACTACTTCATGGATCATATATTCCCAATGGATTCTCCATGATCCTTAGATTCACAAATAGTTCTAGAAAATTTACTATGTCTCAGATCAGACGGATTATCAAGAAGGTTCTTATGAGGTCCTTGCGGATACATCCCGATGAGGAGATATGGTTAACAATATCATGATTGGGGAGTATTTTTTTGATCCATTTGTACCATTAATCCTCATTCGAGCATCTGTTGGATGCATAGAAAGACTAACCTCTTTGAAAACGTCTTCCACTATATGGAATCATCTTGAGGGATTCTTCTTCTTCCTAAAGGCAAGTAGGGACAAACCAACTTAATTGTTTAATGGAACACCAGGGAAATATCAATGGTATAGGGCTGATGACAACAACATAGGGAAGGACCATTGGGGCATCATTACATAATTCCTATATAATCATATCAAACATGTCAATGGGAAACCACTGGAGAAAAAATTATTCCCACCAAAATATAAAGAAACCATTATTTCAAGGCATGGGAACCCAGAGAAGGGATGGATCGATGGTTGGGATCTACACCAGGGGAAATTTTCATTGATTAGTGGGTTGGGGCCTATAAGTTGTGCACGTCTTTTGTAGAGTTTAAGATAGTTTTGGGGAGAGTGGATTTTTTTGAAGCAGAATGGATTCCAAATTACACATCTATAAACCACAGGATATCATACCTGACCTGTAAGACAATGATCCCAGGACACCGACACATTTAATCTTCACCATGGGACGGTAAGCATCAACATTGGGGATCTATGTCATATTAATGGAATTCCAATTCTAGGGGAGATGTACAATGACTTTCTCCCTATTGATAATTCCAAGGAGGATGAAGAGAAGATGTGAGGTCTGGCGAAGGAGATGTTGTATCTAGTGTCAAACATGAATTACGATAAGTAGACAATAATGGATGTCCATTTTATGGAATGGTTTAACTATTTCTTAAACATTACATTCAGTGGGTCATAAAAAAGTGAAGAGAGACCAAAAAATATACCAAAAAGGACTCATACCTTCCCAAGAGGCCCCTAGAGATGAAAAGAAACCAGTTACTACAAGATTCTCTAGGACAACCCATGGTAGGTGTGGGGGTACAACATCAAGGATTCTAAGCGACTAATAGACAGGATAGCCAGATTCATTTTGGAACACATCTATAGGTTGTGGCTTCCAGGGAGAGATATGAATATGTGAACCTGGAAAATAACATTTATCACGGTTTCAATGATTTCCACTAATCAGTGCATCAACATGGAGATTTCAGTGTTGTTTAAGTTGTATAAAGTACTCTGTCATATCAGTGAGGGAAGAAGCTGCTACACATGTGAGGGTCATTTCCCTTTTTTTATAGATGAGTAGTTGAACACATTGGAGGATATTAATACCTCAATCCTATCTCCCACCTCATAAAAACATTTCAAAATCAATTTTGAGCATCATATGATGTTTTCCCATCATACTAGAATTAGTTGTAGTGTTGTGAAAGATCAGGTGAGAAGATTAGTTCAACATTCATCATTTCCCTCTACTGATGGGGAAAATCAATGATGGTGGTAATCAACTATATATTGTTGTTCATGATTTCTGGAAATTATAGGGGGAGTTCTAGTGGAATGAGTGTAATGTGAGCTAATATGTGAACCATACTACATACACCGATTTCAGAGGTTGTTTAGGTGTCTATAGAGGCTCACCCAGAGGGTTTACCTAGGATTATGTCACGATGACCACCTATACGTGATGAGACAACTCTGGCTCATGTTTTCACATGAAGATGGAATGATGTAGAATGTGCTGCCTCCATCCATTATTACATTCTGGATTTTTCATGAGTATGTAGGGAATTCTAAAACTGGGTTTCTAATGGAAATGTTGATGTAGTTGATGGTTCCGACCAATGAAGGAGTGTCCCATCCACCTTGGGGTTGTGGGAAAGAGGAAGCAACTGAGCATCACATGGGTGGTTAAAAAGTAAATCATGGTAAAGAGATTGAAGTACATGTTACCCACTCTCCACAAAGGGTACACCACCTAGGATGGTAATGGTAGGAGATAGATGATGTCACCGAATAACTACCTCTAGTAAACCTCAAGTTGGAGACTAGCTCTAAGGGTATTGTAAACACAAATATGGGATGCACTACCCTCTACGAGAACAGATGTAGAAGACATGGATAAGATAAACACCAACTAACTCATACTCAGAAAACAATGGAAAAAAGACCAATTTTCCCAAATGAAATTTCATGAAATAACTTCTACAATGGAATGGAAAAAATGAAAGTACCAAAATAATGTAAAATGATAGTGACCATGAATCACAAACATCTCTTGCAAAACACTGAACTAGTAGAAAATAGCATGATATCCAACCATCACCACATAACCTAAAAAATATTTTATATAACATAGGGTGAGTATAATAGTATAGTAAGTAGGATCCTTATTAGAGCCTCTCATTCAAAGGTAAGGAAATCATGCTAAATCATAGTGAACAACAAGTGAAACTAATTCGTCACCTAAACTGGTATACTATGTTCTCAACATAACCTTTTCTACTCTCACCATGTATCGCATAAAACAGATTATTATATAATAAATAATTTCAAGGGTAACCTTCTACAACTTCCCCACTAGATTTCTGCTTTTCCGCAATGTCGAATGTCCTTAGAATCTCTCTCCAAAAAGGATTGACCGAATAAACCTGGATGAAGGACCACAATGTGAATTTAGTTCAACAAACCACCCCATCCATATAATAAAAAGTAACCATGTATTTTTTCAGGGGCCACCACATCTTTCATAATGTGTATCATGCACCAGGTGTTATACATCAAGAAATTACATCCCATACACTAAGTAAGTATCCTCAATCCATCACAACTTATACATGTTACACCTGTCTTAGTCCATAAGAAACTACATCAAGAATATGTGGGTGTGAAATCCAACATTCCATTATAGCCATCTACACATATATATGTGGATTACTTACCTCCATGTATACCAGCAGAAGTATCTACCAATAGAAGTGTGTGGGGTCCAAGGGGCTTTCAATCCATCCATAATCTCACTGAGATGCTTGGGAAAACCCCTTAAGGGCTCAGAATTTGTGGGATGTCATTCTCCCAAACCGAGAGAGTGGATTTTTGAACAGAAACACAAAAATTATAGGATATAATATATCTCAGAACCAAACAATGAAAAAACCTAGTATTAAACTCAACAACAAAAAAACATATCGTAGAATCCAAACATACACTCTTAATACTAGATATCTTATAATCAAACAACAATTTAAAGAGCTAAATTATGTTAATTTATCAATTTTAATCAGTTTTACTTTATGTAAATTAATTATTTAACCATTATCAATTTCCACGTTATATTCCATTATCCTCAACACCATGTTCCATTTCCTCCATGTGTAACCAAACAAAGTCCATGGCTTCTCAAAAACATAGTTTCAACACTACATCCTAGGAAGATCCATCCACATGGGTTTAACATTAATTTTTTAACATCATTATAACTTTACTAAAGTTCCATTTTTCCTTGAATTGTTGGAAACAACTATGAGCTACTAAACACAAGGGGATCAATATTGTGAGTATATGAACAACCCATTGAGTCATTTCCACCTATAGAAAGAGTGTAAACCCCTAAATCCTCATGTAGCTAAAAAATAGAAAGCATGTGCCATGCCCCATGAATATTAATCTCTATTGGAAGGAGGGTAAAACAACATCTAACTCAAGATATGTGGTATTTAAAACAAATAAATAAACAATATGTTCAAAAAAAACCTAAATTCATTTCAATGGGTAATCCCAACTTCAAACTATTCCATCACCGTATGTGTCCTCCCCAACACCCAAATGCATAAACCGTTGAATGAAGCCACTATATACGACAAATTATTCCACAACAAATGGGAAATACATCCCTAAATCCAAAAGTCTCATATCTAGATAACATCACAAGTAGTAGAAAAAACATTGAAATGGGATCTCAATCCTAAATCAAGGCATTCAACATTTACACAAACCGATCTCTCACGTCTCGATATAATAAGCCACTTGGACATTATCGACAATCGAGTAACTAAGAATCCATAAGGAATTACATTTAACACACAACTAGTTCTTTATTACCTCTTGAATTAGTATATAAAAGCAAACATACATAGATATATCCTTCTGATTATCCTCAAATCACAAAAATAACAATGTCATCTATTAACTTGCCGCTTTAATCCATTATAAAATAAATTTAAAATTAATCCTAAATTCATTTTCATTATCGATTTCCATCAAGATTGAAATGTGAATCATGAAAATCATAGATATCTCACTACCTATAAAATCAAGAGGAAAACAGTTATCACCTAATAAAGAAACAACATACGATCATTACCAATTAATTAATCTAGATCAAGTACTTATTAGTTAAATTTAATTGTGATCCAAAGAGACAAATAATGATTTATATATTATTTAATGTAAATAAATATAAATGAAATGGATCACATACCTCCAGAGGTTTCTGATGTTCTCAACATCAGAACATTCAAACACAACGGATCACAATAACCTCTCTGGCAATGACTACATCAACCTGTGGATGCTGTGACAAAACTGCACCATCCAAAAACGAAGAAATATCCATTAGAAACATGGATATCACATTCCATCACATAGAAATGATAAATGAGAAGAAATAGATCGAGGAACCTAGAAGAATGAATTTAGAACATACCTTATATCAAAGATGGATCAACATTTCCTGCTTTCACTAAAATAGGGAGTGCGCATGCAGCAGGGTAAACTCGAAGGGGATCATGATCCCAAGAATCCATATAAATTACTTCATTCCTCTTGAATGAGAGTTTATGAGTGCTAGTTACCAATAGCAAGTAGTATTAATGATTAATGTTACGTTCCTTAGCATAAAAATAATAGATATGGGACTCGTGTATTATTAAATGGTTTTGAATTTACATTAAAGACAGATCTCAAAAAAAAAATTGGTTCGACAAAATAAAGGCACATATATCCTCAGAAAATTATATATTGGATTTATGTTATTTGAATTGGACTTAAATAACTTAAAATAAGATATGGATGTGTTTTAGATAAAATATATTTTCAAAGGGAAAAAATAAAAACAAACTAGAAAACTGTAAAAAATTAATTTTTTTGAAAACTGTTTAAAAAGACTCACATTGGTTGCATGGCCATTGGGAGTCCCTGGTGGATGAGCTACTGGTGTATGAGTCACCATTGGGTGACTCACTGTTGGATGCTTTTCCACTAGATGCCTCACTATTGGATGAGTCACCATTGGATGAGTCATCGTTGGATGAGTCACCATTGGTAGTCACTATCAGAAAAATCCCCAATGGATGACTCACCATAGGATGAGTAATCATTGTGAGTTACCGATGTGATTAAAAAGTGCGAGTCACCATTGGGACTCAATATTAGGACTCACCATCCTGACCTACCATCAGTGACCTACTAGTGTTTCTCACTACAATGAAACACCATTTTGTCTCCCAATTGGATGAGTCACCAGCCTAAGCTAGCGGTTGATGACTCCTCATTAGAAGAGCTACCATTGGAAAAATAGGTTTTGGTAACATCATTAAATGACTCAATTTTCTCTTACTAAACACATCAGTCACTGCATTTTCGAAATGGAATAGATCAGAGAGGATCATATTGCATCCCGTATTTTTATCACATTAACTTTCATTACATTACACAAAACTGAGGATCTTTGTTGTTTAGTGTCTTGGGAACCAAGAACTTAATACATGACAAAAAATACCATTCTTCTTAAAGACATGAAAGGATTATTCATTTTTAATCCTATGTTCATTACAAAATCTCATAACTGAGGAGCATACATAAAAGGAAAGGGTGAGCAGAAGGCCCAGTAAGGGTAACAATGGAAACATTTTACATGTGAACTTGAGATACATCAAAAAGTCATGAAAAATAACTTTAAGGAATGAGAAAGAGATCATGAGGTATGTCATAATAGAAATAAAATGTTTCATAACTTGAATATGTGGCTAAAAAATTTAACATAGACAATCATTTCCATTTCACCAAGGTCCATCCCCAAGGTGTCATTAAAATTTACCAAGGTTATTCACCAAGGTGTCGTTAAAAATGGTCATCTCTATAGATTAAGCCTCTACCCAATGAATTGGATCGCTATCAGGGCGCACCCTTAATTTGTATTTATTATTATGTGATCAAAATATATCATCATCAATAATTTCATGAGTAACCCATATCGCATAAAATAAATGGGTATCATTTCAAAATCAAAACGTTTTAAAAAAGGCTTTAAAGACAAGATCTTTATGTCACTTTAAACCCACAGAAAAGGAAAGAGGGTTTCATGTATGTAAATACCAGGATTTAAAATATAAAATTTTGATATATATGTGAATACCCCTATAGAAGAAAGATTTTTGAGCATTCACTTAAGAGAATAAAATAATTTTATAAAAAGAGAGGCACATTTTGAGACGAAAATTCTGCAGCATAACGGCTATGTTATAGGGTTTTAGAAAATATTGAAAATAAAGGGGACATGGGTCACCCACTCATAAATGATACATAAAACAGTATTATAGAATATAATGGATATAAGAACAAGGTAATGAAATTTGAATTATATACCATATGAAATGAAAATCATGGAAGGAAAACAAAAACAAGATTTCTCTTATGAAAATCTGGCAGCCTCACGGCATCACTTAAAACCTAAATAAATTAATTGACTAGATCAAATAGGGTATCTCATATTATGACCATAAAATATCACTATGATAGATATAGATATCATACCACAACAAAATAAAAGGATCATTAAAGACATGACATGAAAATAGATCTTCGAAATGAGAAGGGTGAAAGAATCCCTTAAAAATTCGGCAGCCAAACAGCGCCACTTAAAACGTAAAAAAAAATGAATTGACAAGATCAAATAGGATCTCTCATCATATGAAAATAAAACATAAGTATGATGGATATAAATATCATACCCCCACATAATAAAAAGGAACATTAATGACTTGACATGAAAATAGATATTGAAAACGAGAAGGGTGAAAGAATCTCATAAAAATTCGGCAGCCTAACAACGCCACATAAAACACCCAAAAAATGGATTGATGAGAGAAATAGTGAGTCTATCATCCTATGAACATGAAAAGGATAGTAGGATGAATATAAAAGAACATCCCCAACATAATAACATGGAGGATAAAATAAATGACATAAAAGAGATTACTTGGAAGGAAAGAGAGAGGTAGGATCCCTTACCTTGAAGAGTAACTTTGAAATCATGATGTTTGGGACCTTGGGAGGCTTGAGGGAACCTTGAAAGGACTCCTTGGGAGTTAAGGAAACCAGAACTTCATTGAAGAGGATTTTGGAATGGAATGGATGAGAGAATGTCTTTGTATTTATAGGGGAAGTGAGGGGACAAGGCATTAATGGCCAAGAGACACCTCATTGGTGGTATTGGAAAAACAGGTGGTATTTCCTCAGGGTTTTGGCCACATGGGAAACCTAATACCTTATCTTACTATTCTCAAGTCGAACATCCCTTAAACTATCTCATGACATCATCATGTTGCAGTTATGATGTCATTAAACATACTGAAACCCTAAAACTGTAATTTTACTATTCACTGAAAATTCAACTTTTTTCAGAAAACTCCCAAAAATTTACCCTAACATAATATCAATTCTTTGAATTCAAAAATAAAACCCATTTTCTAAAAACAAATTTTTAAATATTTTTAATTTAATTTTTAAATAAAAAATACTATTCACTAAAAATTCATTTTCTTCATAAAAATTACATTAAAATAATATCGATGTTCTGAATTCAAAAATTAAGCCCATTTTATAAAAATAATTTTCTAAATATTTACAATTTAATTTTTAATTAAGAAAATACTATTCACCCTAAAAAAACTATTAATTTACTAATAATCTCAGAAACAATTATTTACATATTTTATTGCATTACAATACTTAATCAAGGTGCATATATTATATTAATACACTCTTTAAGTGGGATTACTAATCCATTTGGTCACATTACTAATCTTAAGTGTAATATCACTATTCATACATTATTATTCACCAAAAATTATGTTGATCTTATTAGACTCTAAATTTCATACTCAAAACATTTTCAAAAGACCATTTTTCAAAAATCATTACACATCATTAATTATTTAAGGATTAAAAAAATATTTTAAAATATCATTTTTTCAAATTCATCAATAATATACATCGTACATTTATCCTGACATTTGAAAATTTACAAACTCCACCATAAGAAGAAATAAAAACTTTATTTACCTCAAAGGATTACACAAATCATTTATGGTCTCCTTACATAGCCCCTTATAACCCCAGCATAGGACATAAGTGTAAGGTGTGCCAAGGTGAGAGAAACTGAGGGCATCTCATCCAACATTGCACGAGTAGTAATTTCTATCAGTTTGAACTTCTCTTTAAGGCGATTCTATTCTAGCTTCACACGATGAAGTTCGTCTTGGGTTTGGTCCAGAGCAAAGCCCATTGGATCTACCTCCTTCACATACTCTGTTAGATGGGCTTCGATTGGCCCGAGACTACTGGACGAGGTCATCAAATCTTTTTTCTATATTAATTAACCAAGATCACTTGTATTTAAATACAATAATTGCAACATTTAATTTCCATCGATCATTTTGAACAATGGTCATATAACAGTCCGAACCCAACAGTCTCATTTTAATTATACTCATGTTATCAAATGAAATAATTTTGTTGAGTTTAAAATAATATAACTCAAAAAATTACGATACCAGGTTTATACAAAATTCCGGGTCGTTACATTCTTCCCCCCTTAAGAAATTGTGTCCTCGCATTTTTTAAAATTTGGCAAGGAAAATTCATTGAATGTTCCTCATCAGAAAAAGAGTCAGTAAAATTATTACTTTAAAAGAAAGAAAGGTATGTACAAAGGTCACCCGAGTTAACCCATACTAGGATTCCATGTAGGGAAACATGGATATGAAAGAGAAAAAATGGGTCATGTTCTGATGGAGAGTGATAGAAAACATGATTAAGAAAATGTTAATCACAAGAAAATCACAAACTTATGAAATGTGTAAACAGTCTTTGATTACCGAGTAGGAAACATATACCATCAACGTTTTTGTTTTATGTTCCTTTTAATAATTTTATGGTATTCATTTACTACATATAATAAAATCATATGGAAGTATACCTACCATCATGTAGAGTTTCATCCTCTAATATGTTTCGACCAAAACTAATCTTTTCTCCAAGAGATGAGCATTCAAAAACACTTGGTCTCATCAGAAGCCCAATAATCATCTACTAGAGAATCACATAATCCACAAAATATTAACTATCTGTTTCTTATATCTTTAAACATTATCCCAAAAAAAAGGGTAAGATAAAACAACTCCTCAAAAAAGATAACTCCATAGGAAGTGAAACTACATTAAATCATCAAAGTTCCACGGTACTACCCAATGTTCATCATAGACAATTCAATAAATAACTGTCCTTCAAATTCCTAAAAATAAACCAAACTATGATTGAAACAAAAATATTAGAAGGATTTGATAACATTGTCATCCAAGATAAACATTATCATTCATCTCCAAAAAACATCAACCACTCCTAACATCTTTTAACAAAAGTAACTAACCGAAACATATTTTCCCCAAGATAGGTTAATCATTTCTATAAGTAACCTAAATTTTATTAAGTTCACCTTAAATTCATTGATTCCTCAAAATATAATTCAACCTTTACTCCTCAATGAAAATACAGTAGTAATCTATTTAACTCGATCATATAGGGTTCCCAAAATAGTGAACGTCTTCAAAAATAATAATCATATTTTAATCCAGTAATCATTTTTTTCAATAAAAATAGCTTCACAACATCAACATGTGGTACATAACAATATATGTTTTCCTTAATGATATAAAACCACCTTAGGTAGTTTCTTTATGTTCTTAGAAAACATTAAAGATATGATCATAGGGAATAAACTAAAATACAACATGACATAAACAATTATTGTGAAGAAGTTACAAATACTTTTGTCATCATGATCCGTATCAGCAAAAAAACATGCATTGTTCCCTTCTCCTTGAAAATTGTTGATGCCATCATGCTTCCCGTCCCTTCCAAGAGAGCATTTCCATGGATAATGTCCAACTTGTCCACATTTACGACATTGAAAAGTATAAGGTACATTAGATCGAACCTTATCTCTATTCATCACAGTTTAAATTTTTTAAAGATATTGGGTACTTTTTACCCTATCACCCCACACTTAAAACATCTCTCGGTTCCTTTGTGAAATTCTCCTTGGTTCCCCTTTCCACACTTTTTTCACAAAGAAAATTGGGTATTCTTTCCCTTATCAACTTTATTAGATGAACATCATTGAGACTTTGTCTTCTTCTTCCTCGATGAATTTGGGCATTCAACTAGGTACCAAATATTAATTGTGATTTTTGATACCTGGTTTCGAATAATCACAATATTTTCAACTTGATCTCTCATCATCTATGTCATATTAATTGGGGAATCATCGCATTTCATATCACATTGGTTTTTGGAACATGTTCTTCCATTTTCTGCCTTTAACTAAGAAAAGAAAGTATAATTAGGGGGGCTTAAATATCTAGCCAATAATCATGAAAAGGAAACTTAAAGCATAGAAGAATAAACTTGTAGAAGAAAGGTATACCCTAACTGTTGATCCCCTAGGATCCAATCTAGGTTATCCATGATCATATATTCTTATGTGAATCTTTATTTTATTTTATCTTTGTCCCTTTAATAATGGTTCATAAAAAGCTTATGAATTTACCAAATCATATCCCCCGGGAGTGTCAAACCAAGAGTGCAGCAATGCCCATTTTCGTGCACCAGGTTACCCCGGGTCAAGCCCAAAACACCTTGTCAGAGTTTTCACTCCCAGGAACTTCTGTGTTAGATCCACCTCTACTATTTCATATCCTGGCAGGGATTTATTTGTTTGGAACCCACTAAATCAATACTAACCAAAATACCAGGAATATTTCCTATATTTAAACTTTTCTATAGGGTTATTCATATCATTTTCATATCCTAATTTCCAAAAATAACTAAACCTTTCTTTGATACCAACTATAGAATCCCACATTTTTATCACATTAACATTTATTAGGTTATACAAAACTGGGGATCTTTAAGGTTTAGTGTCATGGAAACCAGGAACATAATAAAGGACAACAAAAAACATTATTCTTAAACACTTGAAAATATTATTCATTGTTTATCCTAAGTTTATTACAAAATCTCATAACATGGGAGAATACATAAATGGAAAGATTGAGTAGAAGGCCCAGTAAGCAAACCAAGGGATGCATTTTACATGAGAACATGAGATACATCAAAAAGTCATGAAAAATAACTTTAAAGCATGATAAAGAGATCATGAGGAATATCATAATAAAAATAACGTGTTTCATAACTTGAATATGTGGCTACAACATTTAACATAGACAATCATTTCTATTTCACCAAGGTCCATCCCCAAGGTGTCATTAAAAATTACCAACTTTATTCACCAAGGTGTCGTTAAAAATGATCATTACTAGAGATTAAGTCTTTTCCCAATGCATTAGAGCTCTATTAGGGCACACCCTTAATTTTTCTTTATTACCATGTGATCCGAATATATCATCATCAACCATTTCATAAATAACACAAATAGAATAAAAGAAATGAGTTTCATGTCAAAATCATAACGTTTTAAAAACTTCTTTAAAGACATGATCTTTATGTCACTTTAAACCCATGGAAAAGGAAAGCCGATCTAATGTATTTAAATCCCAAAATTTGAAATATAACATTTTGATATATATGTGAATAAACCTATATAATAAATATTTTGGAGTATTCTCTTAATAGAATAATATAATTTGAGAAAAATAGAGAGACATTTCAGATGAAAATTCTACAGCATAACTAATATGTTATAGGGTTTTATAAAATATTGAAAAGAAAGGGGACATGGGTCACCCACTCATAAATGATCCATAAAAAAGTACAGGTACAAAATATAAATGATATAAGAACAGGGTAATAAAATTTGAAAGACATACCATATGAAATGAAAAACATGGAAGGAAGACAAAAATAATATTTCTCTTTTGAAAATTCGGTAGCCTAATGGCGCCTCCTAAATCATAAAAAAATGGATTGACAAGATCAAATATGGTCTCTCATAATATGAACATAAAATATCAGTATGATAGATATAGAGATCATATTACAACAAAATAAAAGGAACATGAAAGGCTTGATATTAAAATAGATATTGAAAACGAGAAGGGTGAAAGAATCCCTTCAAAATTCGTCAGCCTAATGGTGCCACTTAAAACTTAAAAAAAATTAATTGACAAGATAAAATAGGGTATCTAATCATATGAACATAAAATATCAGTATTATATATATAGAGATCATATTCCAACATAATAAAATGGAACATGAAATACTTGAAATGAAAAAAGATCTTGAAAACGAGAAGGGTGAAAGAATCCCTTAAAAATATGACAGCCTAACGGCGCCACTTAAAACATCCAAAAAATGGATTGATTAGAGAAAGAGGGGGTATATCATCATATGAAAATGAAATGTACAGTAGGATGAATATATTATAACATCCCAAACATAAGAACATGGAGCATAAAAGAAATGACATAAAAGAGAGTACTTGGAAAGAAAGAGGGAGGTAGGATCCCTTACCTTGAAGAGTAAATTGGAAATATCGATGTTTGGGACCTTGGGAGGCTTGAGGACACTTTGGGAGGACACTGTGGGAGGTAAGGAGTCCATAAAATCGTTGAGGAGGATTTTGGAATGGAAAAGATGAGATAATGGCTTGGTATTTATAGGGGAAGTGAGGGGACAAGGCATTAATGGCCAAGGGACCCCTCATTGGTGGTATTGGCAAAAAAAAAGTGGTATTTCCTCATGGTTTTGGACAATTGGGACACCTCATACCTTATCATACTATTCAAAAGTCGACCATCCCTTAAAATATATCATGACATCAACATTATGCAGTTATGATGTCATTAAACATACCAAAACCCTAAAACTGTATTTTTAATATTAATTGAAAATTCAACATTTTCAAAAAACTCCCAAAAATTTACCCTAACATAATATCAATTCACTGAATTCAAAAATAAACTCCATTTTATAAGAATATTTTTCAAAATATTTTTAATTTAATTTTTATATAAAATACACTATTAATTGAAAATTCATTTTTTCAGAAAAATCCCCTAAAATTACATTAAAATAATATCGATGTTCTGAATTCAAAAATAAAGTCCATTTTATAAAAACAATTTGTAAATATTTTTAATTTAATTTTTAATTACAAAACACTATTCACAAAAAAAAACTAATACTTGACTAATAATCTCTGAAAAAGTTATTTACCTATTTTGTTGAATTACATTACTTAATCAAGGTGCCTAGATTATTTAATACATTTTTAAGTGGGATTACTAATATATTCGGTCACATTACTAATCCTTAGCATAAAATAACTATTCATAAATTACTATTCACCACAAATTATGTTGATCTTATTAGACTCCAAATTTCTTACTGAACACATTTTCAGAAGACCATTTTTTAAAAATCATTAGACATCATTAATTATTTAAGATTTGCAAATAAATTTTAAAATATTTTTTTTTCAAATTCATCAATAATATACATCCTACATTTATCCGGACATTTGAAAATTTACAAACTCCCCCATAAGAAGAAAAAACAATTGTATTTACCTCAACAGATTAAACAAAGTAGTTACAGTATCCTTACATAGCCCCTTATAACCCCAACATAGGACCTAAGTGTAAGGTGTTCTAAGGTGAGAGAATCTGAGGGCGGCTCGACCAACATTGCACGAGTAGTAATTTCTATCAGTTTGAACTTCTCACAAAGGCAATTCTATTATAGTATTACAAGATGAAGTTTATCTTGGGATTGGTCCAGAGAAAATTCCAGTGGTGCTACCTCCTTCCCAAGTTCTGTTATATGGGCTTCGATTGGCCCGAGACTACTAGTGGAGGTCATCAAATCTTCATTATATATTAATTAACCAAGATCACTTGTATTTAGATACAATAATTGAAACATTTAGTTTCCAATGGACATATTGACCAATGGTCATATAACAGTCGAAACCCAATGGTCTCATTTTAATTATACTCATGTTATCAAATGAAAAAGTTTTGTTGAGTATAAAATAAAATAACACACAAAATTAGGAAACAAGATTTATTCAAAATTCCTGGTCGTTACAGTTCATGACCTTACAAAATATACCTCTAAAATCATTCTCATCCTATAGAATCCCAAAATAAAATAGATTGAAAATAGAAAAGGGGACGACCGAATATCCATGCCACAAGATACTACTCAAGGCTCTCTCCACCATTGGAGCATAACTTCTTCGTAAAAATAATAATTTAAAACCATGCAGAAACCACAACCAACTCCTAAACTCACTCTCAGGGAAGTTACCTCTCAAAAAAGAAAAATCCACAATAAGAAACAAGATAAATCCATCTCATAGTCAAAATGGATCTACAACCACCAAAGTAACAACATTGCAATAGAAGATATAGAAATAAAATAGCTCAGGGTACTGAGTACATATCTGTGACTCACATTCCCATGTACCCTCCACCATGCCACTGTGGTGCCACAGGACTTAAACTAAGGGGATAGCATGCCCACACACCACCTTATCCTTATAGTTTAAGATCTATACATGCCACTCCTCAAAGGTCTCATCATCGTAAATATTGATCTCACCCTAATCAATGATGTGATATTCATCATGAATATAATGAAAAATATGTGACAATTGAAAAAAATTTCATTTATTCGTATCATCTTTGGGTGAAGTTCTACCTGTTACGCCATGTCTCCAATATGAACCAACACCTCGAAAGGCCCATCAAACAAGGAATAAATATTACCCTCACAACCAATCCATCACTTACAATGGTGGGGATTCACATTTAAAACATGTTATCCCCAATATTAAACACCATTGGTCTCCTCCAATAATAGGAATAGGATTTTTGATGACCCTACACTTATAATATCATCTCACGAATCATCGGAACAATATCTGTTTTATTCAGTACTAGTTTCAATGCTAGAATTTCAAACCCTCTATACCCATTCCAACACATCATTGAATAAAGAGGTAAGTCGTACATGGATTTAAGAGGCATCATACCGATGGTGGAGTGAGAACTATTGTTGTTAGCCAACTATAACAAAGGGTGATAACTCATCGATGAACTTCCAAAATCTAGGACAAAAGAGAACACCATGTGTTCAAGAATCGAGATGCTATGTTCTGTCTGAACAACAGTCAGTGAATTAACAATATTTCTATGGAATATATAAGATCAATAAGAAAGCTAGAGACCACTCCACACCACATATGTAAAATGGGGATCTCTATAAGAAATGATCATCTACGGGATTCAATGGAGTCCCACCACCTCCCCCAGATATTTACTTGACAAAAAATCCACTGATCTCAAATCCATGATAAATATAAAGTGGTAAGACATTTCAGAAAATCAACTACCACACATATAGCATCATAACCTCCCAAATATTGAGGTAAAACAATAACAAAGTGCATCGATATGTCCTACGACTTCCAATGATGAATATCTAACAGCTGGAGAAAACCCTTGGGAACACAGTGCTTCACCTTCACATTTTTGAAGACAAAACATTGAGTCACAAACTCTAAAAATGCATTCTTCTACCTGAGCAACCAAAACTGACATCTGAAAGCTCAGTACATGTTCATAGCTCGAGTATTTACCTCTATGTTTGAACTATGGATACATCTTAGAAACATCTCACATGATTCCAAATGAATGAAAAGATTTCCCTGAAAGAACACCACCTGTTGTTTATCATCAGACCAACCATCAAGGGCATCACCACAAAAAACTTATCCACTCCATATCTCTACCTCAAGATCCCCTAATTGGGACTCATTTACCTACATCACAAGATATGACCACACCATCATCTAAAAAAGACAATCTTTTTCCCTAACATCTCATATATCTAGATGTAATGCTAAAATTCATCGATCACTCTCCAAGAATCAGCTGAATCATGCACTACATCACTACAAATCATCCTAGCTAGTTCATCATTCACAACATTAAACATATTGGGTGTAAATAAAATTTCTATGTCGTAATGCCGTAAGAACTCTGTCCATCAACATTGTTGCATGTTTAAGTCAAACATGGAGAAAATGTACTTCAAGATCTTAAGATTGGTGAAGACCACAGAATGCTTGCTAATGAGGTAATGTCTACAAAACATTAGGGGAAACAGTGATGCCACCAACTCGAGATTATGGGTGGAATAGTTATGTTTGTGGGGATGAAACTACCAAGACACATATAAAATGACGGATCTCTAATTAATTAGAATACGAACAAACTACAGATGTAAAGAATCATAGAAAACCTAAAAATGGGATGATTCTATTGACAAAGAAAGTACCAGAGCACAAAACAACTTATCTTTCTTATTTTTGAAAGCTTCTTTACACAAATTAGACAACACGAATGTCAGAACCCTTCTTGTTAACGTTATTAGAGGATTCACAACCTGAGAGAAATTAGCTACAATTGTCTTCTAACAGCTAGTATAACCCAAAAAAATCACACTTCTACCACTATATTTGGGGATCCCCATAATACAAAATACATCTATGATTGACAGATCCGCAGCTACTCCCTACTGGGATACAACATTCCCTTTGAAACTGATATCTCAAGCCACAAAAAGCTCATTTCAACAAATTCCAAAACAGTTTTTTTACGAAGAACACCCAAAATGGAAGAAAAGTTCACTTCATGCCCCTATTTGGATGTGGGTTAAATAGGTATTTATTTGTTAAAAACCACCATTAACATATATAGTAAATCATGGTAAAAACCCTTCATCAAAACCCTGAAATCATTCAGATCATTCATTACACCAAACAACATCTAAACTAACTTGTATTTCCCACGAAGAAAAAATGTAGTCTTTGAGATATATGTATCATTCACATGCATATGATGATATCCTAACAATAAATTGATCGTTGAGAAAAACAATTTCCACTTCAGTTGACTAAATAAATCATCAATCCGTAAAAGGGGATAGTGGGTCTTCACTGTCAGTTTGATTAAGCAGTGATAATCGACACACATATGCAATCTGTCTTCAGGAATCTTCATGAACAAAACTATTTCACCCTATATTGACACACTCATCCCAACAAAACTACATTTTAATAGACCACCGGGATGTATAAATAGCTCTTTCAACTTAGATTGTGCCATCCTATTTGGATAGATAGAGATAAGAGACAATACAGGATGTTGTTTCATCCCGAAATTGATCTATCTTCTAGGGAAAATGCTATAATTTCTTTAGGAATGATGTTAGGGTGCTCTTCTATGACCATGGGAAACACAGACTAATAAACCTTCGATGAAATCATCATCAACATAGTCATTACGTATGATAAGGACAGACCAAGCCTCTGACCCATCTGAGGGTCTCACTCTCAAACAAACACAGTTGCCTCTCCATTAGCACTAAGGAACACCACATACCTCTAGAAGAAATCCACGATAGGTGGAACTAAATAAAATTAATTCATTATAAGAATGAAATTATTTATTTGTTTCCATAAACATTGGAAATCTACCCAAGAGAGGAGATTCCCCAACACTAGCTCGTAGTCTCTACATAGGTCAAACAAGATATCCCATCCTCTAACTAGCAAAATAAATACCAAGGGAACTGGAAGCCTTTCTAACTCAAGTCCCAATGCATATACATGGGAAGGTGATAAGAAGGAGTTTTTCTCTCTTAAATCAAACAAGGCATGCACCCATGTAGAAAATATGAAAAGGGTACCTCATACGATGTCTCACTCCCCTGGCACTGGAGAATCTAATGCATCAAGATGACCATATCCTACTCCACAACCACTATGACCCTACTAGAGACAACCTATATGGCCTTGAACTCTCTATAGACATATATCATCTCAGTTCTATCCTTTACCGACCCCATTATCTCTCTACTGATCAAAATCTAGTGTGGCCTGCTATGACAACCCTGGTATTTTATTACATAATTAAACATAATTTATTACATGAACTTCACTTGATACAACATAGAAGATCAAGAGGTATAATGTAATTTGGGCTTATGATAATTACACAAAAACTTAAAATATAAAACATGAAACATTTTTATTGAAAACATCCTTTACATGACCACTATATTCCCTCGTAGTTAGCATTGCATGGGATTACCTAAGGACATGCATAAGAAAAGGGATAGATACAATTACCAGTAAGGGAATAAACATGGAATAACATGAGGAATACAATACATGTTAAACAACATGCATATCAATATATCTCAAGAGAACAATAAACCTAAATGCATGATAAATCATGATAATAATGACATAGAAATGTGGCAACAACACTTTACATGAACTTTTCAGGATCCATGGATCATTTGACATGGAGCATGAGTAAACCCTCATTGCACATGACACATGAGTAAACCCAAGTTTCACATGAAATATCATGAGTAAACACCCATTTCTCATGATGTATCCTGATACTATACTTTACCTAATGCATTAGAGTGCTATCAGGTCTCACCCTTATTGAACATTTCATTTCTTGCATAAATGTTCCACATGGATCATATAACATGGATTCATAAGACATATTTATTTATTCCACAATAAACGAATGTGAAATTCATACATGAAACCTTATAATCAATTAGTAAATGTGTGTAAAGGTGAATACCATTTATAGAGAAATGCGAATGGTACTCACTACACAATGACATTGTCTTGGAAAATCGGTGCAATTCTGGTAGTGTAACGACATGACGTATGAATTCATTAAAAGGGTTAATGAGAGTGAAAGGGGTGTATCATCATATGTAAATAAAATGTTCAGTTAGGGGACCATATAGATACAAGTCCCAACAATTGTAATCGAATTTAGATTCATGATACAAACTAATTTCTTGAATGTAAGTGGGGAGAGGTAAATTCCTTTCGAAATTTTGGCATAGTAACAGGTGTACATGGGATGCATTTATTGAGAGATAAAGGGGTCTCTAATAATTCAAACATAATAGGGAAGTATGGGGGAGGTGAAAAACCATACCCCAATATTTATAATTGAAAATAAAAGGGCATAACAACATTACAAAAATTGGAAAAAAATGATAAAGGAAGAGAAACCATAACATGGATGTGTGCTTCCAAAGGCTTGAGAGAGGCTTACGAGTGGATTTTTGGAATCTTGGGACACATTGGGAGTATTATAGAGAGAGGAGGGCAGAGGTTGGACGAACTCCAAAGGCTTTGAGTGAGGAGGAAGTGATATCTTGGGTGATTTTATATAGGAAATGTGATGGAATTCTTTGTTATTTATGTTTCAGACACCTCACATTAGACAAATCCAAACCACAAACCAGACCATGGTTTTTCCCATGTTTTTTGGCCATGGGATGTTGAAAACAATATTTTATAAGGCCAATGTCATAAATTATTAAAAAAATGGGGTTTCTTATATGGAGTGTAGTCACACTCCCAATGAAAACAATTTAAAAAGACCAGATGTTTAATAAGTCTTGAAGGGTACATTAATGCTTTGTAAAATAATTCAAATAAACCCAAAATAACATTATTTTATTTTTAAGACTTATATTGGACGAACATTAATATTACAGTATTTCATTACCAAACTATTGGGTCATTATGATGTCATAAAACACATTATATATTTAAAAGGTATTTAATTTTTACCCAAAACATTGACTGTATCATAAAATTAGGAAAAATTCACCATTGGATAATACTCAGCTGGACCTAAAAATTTGGATCGTTACAATATTCCCCCATTAAGAAATTTCTTCCTAGAAAATTCATTTTACATTATAGGACACCAACATATGTGGGTACTTTTCCTTCATTGCTTCCTCCAGTTCCAATGTTTCCTCTTCGTACTTATGGTTTCACCATAGTAACTTTACTAGATGAGTAGTCTTTTTGCATAGAACTTTGTCTTTATGGTCCAAGATCTTCACTTGTTGCTCCACATAAGATAGATCATCCTGCAACTATACCACCTCGGAAGAGAGTACATGTGAAGGGTTTGGTATATACTTTCTTAAGAGAGATACATGAAAGACTTCATGTACTTTGGACATGGTTGGTGGATGTGCTATTCGATAGACAACAACCTTGACATGATCATGAATCTTGAATGAGCCGATATAGCTAGGACTTAAAATCCCTTTTGTTCCAAACATTATGACCTTCTTCCATGGAGATATGCATTGAAATACGATATCTCTAACTTTAAACTCAAGGTCTCGACGACGGTTATCTACATAACTCTTCTATCGATTATGGGCTCCCTTGATATGATGCTGAATGGTTTTCACCTTATCAACCATTTAATCGATCATTTCAAGTCCTTGCTTCTTATTCTCACCGACTTCATCCCAACATGTTGGTGTTCTACACCTCTTCCCATAAAGGGATTCTTAAGGTTCCATTTGGATGCTCGAGTGAAAACTGTTATTATAAAATAACTCAACCGGAGCAATATGTTGATCCCACCCTCCTTTTATGTCCATTTATCATGACCTCAACATGTACTCAAGTGTTTGGATAGTTTGATCAGATTGGCCATCAGTCGGAGGATGATAAGCCGTACTAAAGTTCAGCTCATTATCCAGATCATGTTGAAGACTCTTCCAAAACATCGAGGTGAATCTAGTATCACACTCGGATACAATAGATAGTGGTACTCCATGCAGACTTACCACTTCCTTGATGTAAATCGACGAAAGTTGATCCAATTGGAAGTCCTCTTGAACCACAATAAAGTTATATGTCTTTGTAAGAAGATCTATAACGACCCATACAAAATTATTTCCTCTAGATGTCCTTATATGTACAGTGAAAATTTCCATAGTAATGTTCTCCCACTTCCATGCTGGTATGTTTAGTGGCTGCATCATCCCCATAGACTTATTTCTCTCATCAGTCACTTGATGATATACTAGACACATTGATGTATATTCGACAATCTCCTTTTTTATATTTTCTCACCAAAAGTTTTCTCGGAGACCTCGATACATCTTTGTACTCCCTGGGTGGATAGAGAAGGTTGATCTATGTGCATCATTCAATAACTCCTTCCTTATCCCCGGATCAGATAGTAGACATATTCGCATGACAAATCTTACAACTCCATCCTCATCAACTTTGAAATCATATGATTTCCCATTTCTAATAGCTTCCACCCTTTTATGAATTTCCACATCTTTTCTTTGAGAATCCTTTATTCTCTCCATGAGGGATGGTTGAGAAATAATTTGAAAAAGTATTGGTGACGTTCCTCCCTTAATGATTCCCATTTCCATCCTTCGCAAATCTTAGATGATCAGGCCCTTTTCAATTCCCATCATTGATAAATATGCATAATCCTTTCTACGTAAAGCATTTTCCACCTTGTTTGCCTTACCGGGATGGTATTGGATTGAGTGGTCACAACCCTTGATGAGCTCTATCCATCTTCGCTCGACCATATTAATCTCTTTCTATGTGAATATATATTTGAGACTATTGTGGTAAGTATATATCTCACATTTCTCCCCATAGAGATAATGCCGCCATATTTTCAAGGAAAATATCACAACCGCCAACTCCAGATCGTGAGTTGGATAGTTTTGTTCGTGGATTTAGAACTTCATTGAGTCATAGACTATCACTTTATCATTATTCATAAGCACACTACCTAATCCTTTCTTAGAAGCATCACTATACACCACAAAGAGTTCTCCACTTGTAAGGTGTGTGATTACTGGCATAGTGATAAGCCTCTTTTTCAACTCCTTGAAACAATCTTCACATTCCTATGTCCATAAAACCATTACTCCCTTCTATGTTAGCATGGTAATTGGGTTTGAAGACTGTGAAACGTTCTTCACAAATCATCGATAAAACTCATCTATACCCAAAAAGCTATGGATCTACGTTACAGAAGTTGTTTTGGGAAACTCTTCAATTGCCTTCGTCTTGGTAGGGTCCACAGATATCCCTTTGCGGGAGATAACATTCCCCAAGAATGATACATTCTCAATGCAGAACTCACATTTACTATACTTTGCATACAACTTACCCCTTATCAAAGTCTTTAACATAGATTTAAAATGCTCCTCATGTTCCTCCTTTCTCTTAGAGTATATCAGAATATCATCAATAAAGACTACCACAAATTTGTTGAGGTAATCTCTAAAGACTCTATTCATTAAATCCATGAAAGTTATTGGATAATTAGTGTGTATAAAGGGAATAAATATGAACTCATAGTGTCCATGCCTCGTTCAAAAGGGTGTCATGGGAATTTCTTCCTTCCCCACCTTTAATTGGTGATATCTCGACCGATGGAATACCTTAGATAAATAACTGGCCCCACAATGCAGATCAAACAAGTAATCTATCCATGGTTGGGGATACTTGTTCATTATCATGATTGTATTGAGCTCATGATAATCAATGTAGTGGATCATTGATTCGTCCTTCTTCTTGAGGAAGAGGACCGGCGCACCCCATGGTGAAGCACTCGAGCATATAAAACCCTTCTATATATTCTCATGTAACTGCTTATTCACCTCTTCGATCTCAACAGTGGCCATTCTGTATATGTTCTTTGATATTGGTAGAGATCTAGGGATATGTTCATTTGATATATCAACCTCTAGGTCCCAAGGAATACCAGGCAACTCTTCAGGCAATACATCAGTGTAATCCCTCACAATGGACATGTCTTCTTGCATAATTATCTCCTTTGTCTCAATCATTTGATCTAGATATGATTTCTCATAAGGCATCAGTATCCACACTTGAGATAATGATTGTAAAAGAGATTCATCTCCCTCCCTTCACTTGTAATGAATTAAAGGATGCTTCAGGATGCGAAGAGTGATATCCCTATCCTGGCAGTTGATTGTGGCTTTGTATAAAGACAACCAATACATTCCCAAAATAGCTTCAAACTTCACTAAAGGAAGTATGATGAGATTTTATGGGAGATTCAGTCCACAAACGTTAACTAGGGAGGAGTTATAAACCATGGATTCAATGATTTACCCATTCACTATTCTCACATAATATATTTCCTCCAAATTTTGAGGTGGTATTTGAATTGTTCTACTATACTTGACAGAATTGAAAGAATTCATAGAACTAGAATCAAATAGTACATTCACTATTCATGAATGAATTACTAGCATACCTGTCACCACATCATGTTCCGGCTCCACCCCAGTAGTAGTGATAGCATAGGCCTTTCTTCATTTCCTTTATGGATGTTGTTGATTGCCTCCGACAACCCTTGCATAGGGAAATGGTTTGCCTAATTCCCAATCTCCTTGGAGTTGTAACACTGCACTGCTGGTTGAGTGTTGATCTAAACCTTTATTTCTTCTTCATCATTAGTGGGATTTTTTATATCCCTTCGACAGTTCTTGGCCAGATGACCTATCTTTCCACATTTGAATCAATTCATGGTTCCCTTGAGAGAGTTACTAGGATGTTTCTTCCCATAATTTTTGCAAGGGGAAAAGCCAAGCAATTTTCCATCATCGAATTTGTTTGATGGACCACCCATGTTGTTCTCCATTTTTCGATTCTAGTCACTGGGCCCAAGATACGACTGAGTGTCTCTAATCTCTATTTCAACCTTGAGGTCACAACAAACAATATCCTCATAACAGTCGAAGTATCAAATCCACAACGCATTTTATAGACTCGTCTTTAGTCCAATAAAGAAACGATCAACCTTTCTTCTGGTGTTCATGACCAAGCCAGAGGCATACATTGAAATCCTTGTTATGTTTGCTTCATACTCCCTGATGGACTCTTCTTCATTCTGGTTGAGTCTGAGGAACTCTCTTTCCATCTTGAGACAACAGGTTTGAGGAAAATATTTATTCAAAAAAATATTCTTGAATTCCTCCCAATTTGTGGAATCAATTTCCTCTTGGGACTTTGTATTCTTGATCTGTGTCCAAAACTGATCATCTTCCCCATCTAAACGATAAATTGCCAGTACAAATTTTTCCTCTTCCAAGCACTGGAGGACAGAGAATATCTTTTTAATAGAGTTAATCCATTGTTCCATGAGGAGGGGATCCGAATATCTTTAAACATAGGAGGACTTTTCTGCATGATGGATTCTATGGAAACATGCTCTTTCTATGGTGGAGGAGGGAATTCCTCTTGATTCAAGTTATTATTCATAACTCGAGTCATCTGACAAAGTACTGTCAGGATGTTTTGAGCACCCAGTCCTATAATATCAGGAATATCATTAGGGAAATCTTCCCATTGCCTATCACATTGGTTGTTGGAACATATTCTTCTATTTCCCGCCATTAACTAATATAATGAATTTATAATTAGAGGTCATAAATAAATAGCCATTTCACCTAAAAATGATACTTTGAACATAAAATTATAAACCTATAAAGATGAAGTATATCTTAACTTGTGATTTCATAGGTTTAAATCTTGGTTATCCTCAATCTATTTCTTAACTTATATTCTTATGGGCTTTTTTGTCCTTTAATAAAGGTTTGTACTAAGATCATGAATCTACTAAAGAATATCCCTCAGGAGTGTCATAACCAAGAGTGCAATAAGGCATGTTTTCATGCAATAGTTCTCGTTCGAGTCTAGCTTAATGATGTGTTTTCAGGATTTACCCCTAGGATACATCTGTGCCAGAGCCGCCTCTACCTACTCATATTCAGAAAGGGATGTATTTTCTTGATAACCCAATTAATCAATACGCACCAAAACATAGGGATTTTTTTATTATACTTAGTCTTGTCTATAGGGATTTACTAGGGTTTTCTAATCTTAATCCCAAAAATAACTAAACTTATCCGCTGATACCATCTTTAACAACCCTGATCTTTTATTACACAATTAAACACAGTTTTTTACATGAAATTCACTTTAAAAAACATATAAAATCAATAGTTATAGTGTATTTTGGGATTAAGATCATCACATAACAACTTAGAACATGAAACATGAAATATCTTTATTGAAAACTTCCTTTACATGACCACTACATTCCCTCGTACTTAGCATTACATGGGATAAACTGAGGATATGCATAAGAAAATGGTGAGATACAAAGCCTAGTAAGGGAATAAATATAGAATAACATGAGAAATACAGTACAAGTTAGACAATAGGAATATTAATAGAGAACAAGAGAAGTATTAACATAGAGGCATGATAAAGCATGATAATCATAACATGGAAATGTGGCTACAACACCTAACATGGAATTAGCATGAGCCAAGGATCATTGCACATGGAGCATGAGTAAACCCTCATTGAACATGAGACATTAGTAAACCCTAGTTGAATTTGAATTATAATGGTTAAACACCCATTTCACAGGATGTATCATGATACTATACTTTACCCAATGCATTAGAGCATTATCAGGGCACACCCTTCTTAAACATTTTATTTCATGTATAAGTGTGTCACATGGATCATATAACTTGGATTCATAAAACATCATCATATATTGCACGATAATGTAATGTGGAAGTCATACATGAAACATTATAATCAATATGAAAATGTTCATAAATTTGAATACCTTTGACAGAGATATGGGTTTGGTATTCACTACCCAATGACATTGGCTTGGAAAATCGGTGCAATTTCAGCAACATAATGACATGACGTAAGAATTCATAAAAATGGGTGATGAGAGAGAAAGGGGTGTCTCATCCTATTTACATGAAATGGAACGTAAGGGGGTCATATAGATACATGTCCCAAATTTTTTTAATGGAATTTAGATTCCTGATACAAAATAATTTCTTGAATGTAAGTGGGGAGAGATAAATTCCATTCGGAATTTCGGCATAGTAACGAGTGTACATTGGAGGAATTTATTGAGAGATAAAGGGGTCTATCATAATTCAAACATAAGAGGGATGTATGGGGGAGGTGATAAACCATACCCCAGCATTTATAATTAAAATTAAAAGGGAATAACAAGATTAATAAAATTTGACAAAAATGAGAAAGGAAGAAAAACCCTTACTTGGAAGTGTGCTTCCAAAGGCTTGAGAGAAGCTTGAGAGAGGCTTAATGGGAGATTCGAGCATCTCATGAGGATTCTAGAGAGATGATGGTAGAGGTTAGATGAACTACAAAATCATTGAGCGAGGAGGAAGTGGATGCTTGGGTGGGTTTATATAGGAAAGGTGAGATAATTCTTTATTATTTGGGTTTGGGAAACCTCACATTCAACTAATCCAAACCAGAACCCAAAACATGGTTTTTGACCATTGTTTTTAGAAATGGGAAGTGGAAAACAATATTTTATAAGGCCAAAGTCCGAACTTCTTAAAATAATTGGGTTTCATATGTTGAGGTGAGTCACACTCTCAAGGAAAACAATTTAAAAATACCAGATGTTTAATAAGTTTTGAAAGGTCCATTAATACTTTGTAAAATAAGTCAAATAGATCCAAAATCACATTATTGTATTTTAAAACATTTATTGGCCAAAAATAAACTTATAGTAGTTTATTACATCACAATTGGGTCATTATGATGTCATAAAACACATTATATATTTAAATGGAATTTAATTTTTAACCAAAAAATTTGATTGTCTTAGAAAATTATGAAAAATTCAGCATTGGTTAATTTCAACATCATGATTCCAGAAATAATTTTTATTTTATTTAAATAATTTTCTAAATATGAAAATTTTCACTTTTTAAAAAAATCGACATTTATCGAAAATTCATGGGTTTTGACAAAATTGGCTTTCGAACCATTATAAAAATTACAATTGCATTCATAAAATTATATGGTCATTTATATTTAATAAAACATAATTTAATAATAATTATATTATTATATGAATTTATTATTTAATAAAAAAATCCATTAATTCATCAAAATAGATTTCTTAGTTGAATATTAATTAAATCAATATTTGTGCTTTAAAAACTATTTATAAGTTAACTATAATAAAATGAAAGTATATTAATTATTATATAAAAAACATAAAGTACATAACCATAGTACAAGGGTCTTGTTACATAACCCCTCAAAACACCTGCATAAGACCAATTGGTGAGGTGTGCGATGGTGACAGTCTCTTGGGGTGGCTCAGATAACATCCCTCAGGTGGTAATCTCTCTTAACTTCCACTTCCCCCCTAGGTGGTTCGGCTCAAGCTTAAGGTGTTCAAGCTCAACTTGAGCATGGTCAAGAGCAAAGCCCAATGATGCCACCTCCTTTCCGAGATCTGAAAAATGGGCTTCATATGGGGAAAGTCTACTGGATGTGGCCATCCATTCCTTTGTCTGAGTAAATTGGATTTGTTAAAGCCCATATTTCTACTAATCATGTGATCACTGTTCAATGGTGACAATAGAAATGGTCATAATTTTTAATGTTATTTTGAAATCCAATAACATAAAACAAAAGAAATGTATATGTTGTGTAATCATTTCACATATTAAGACATTTAATTAGATCAAGATGTATTTTCATCAACAAATGCTTGGGTCGTTACACCTACTACTATGGCCTCCGTTGGAACTACCTCAATAGAGGAACCTAGAGCAGAACACCTAGCACATGATGACTACCCACCATTTTCGGGATCTCATGATGCTGATGACCATAGTCACAACATCAAAAAAATGCTTGATCCCATATGATACGCCTAAAAAATGTGACACGGGCCTGTTGTGGGGTATGGAAAAATCAATTATTTTCTAAGTTAAAATATAGTATAGTGGTTAAAATAGGTTGTCTCCAGAGAGGAGCGCTCAATAATCACTTATGTCACATTAAATTTGATAATGAATAGGGGTTGTTTTTGATATTGTTGGTTATGAAAACAATGCAATGAATCATAAGAAATAAATGAAGTAAAATATTTAAAAAAAATGAAAAATAATGAAATTAAAATAGTGATAATAAATGGGTGATCATGTTGGTTTTTTTTTCAATTGTACTTTTTTTATAGTTCCAATTTTATTTAGTCATCTTTAGTTATGTTGGTTTAAGTGATATTTTATGATCACTTCCTATCACTCCCTTAGTAAATGGTAATGGTAAGATTAAAAATTACAAATATCTCATCATGTCCTATTCTCTTTCCTATGTGTTAAACAGATGTAGAGAATACCCTCAATTGAGTTAATGAATTCCTGGTCATGTCTTGGTTATCCCAAACAATTTAGAATATTCTATACCCCAGCCAGACATACTGATGATCTCTCAGTACATAAACACTAAGACATGATCTATTCCATCCTATATAGACCAAAAACTAGTGGAGGTAGATTATGAACATTTACCAAAGCAATAATAACAATAGAATGTTAAATCAAATACAATCACGTAAGTTAATAAAACTGTTTATTATAATTTTAAACCAACAACATAGATGAGAAATAGTTTTTATTCAATCAAATTTAAGAACACAAATATTAAAAATGATAAAAACTAACCTCACCAAGTCACTCAGAATATTTTCCCCATCATAGTAAGGTTAATTGAGAAGAAGGGGGAATAATAAGGCATTATAAAACTAATAATAACAAAATAATGAAAAAAAAGAACATAGTATTTCTCCTCAAGTATCGTTCCACTGGAAAGATAGCTTCGATTCTCCAACCATCTATCTAATCCAATCCAATCTCCCTTCTTATACGATGTGGGGAATTTAGTTTTATGTAAATAATAAATATATAAAATACATTGGACTTGTGTAATGGAGGATATGGCAGATTAACTTCTTCTGGCCGCCAAACACTGTTTCACCTACTCCACTTGGATGTTTAAATAATGACTTAATTTGATCCTTAATTAATGAATCTTAATGTCAACTGTTGTTTAGAAATCCTCTGTCGACACCAGCTGGAATAACTTCATTTGAAGGTCTGTTGAATGAGATATTTTAGATTTAGTGTAGTGGGGTCCATTCTTCTATCCAAACTGAGTTCTCAACTTGATTGATTTTTCTGTACCATTGGGTTTCAAATTGGGTCTTGGTCCAAAAGATAAAATTGAATCCCACGATCATATGATGCCTAAAAAAGGGATTCACATAAATTTTTTCTATAATGTAAAAGGTATGCACTAAAAACAAAATCTCCCAAAAACTGTCAATTTTACAGAATTACCCAATTTTAACATTTAAGCCCAAAATATACAAAAAACACATAAATGATGCAAATATACTCAAATTGAATAATTTGAAGTGATTAAATAATTGAAAAACATATTAATAATAATGAAAATATTAACTCTATCAATTCCCCCATACTTATCACTGGTCCCTTGGATAAGTCAGAATCAAAATAAAATCAAATAAAATTCAAAATACATATCCATGAGATCCACCAATTTGACAACAAGAAAAAAAATATATCATAACTCATCAAAAACTATTATTTTAAGTTCTTTATTTCAGATCATTCAACATATTTCCTATAAAACCCTGACCCCAGTTACCCATAGTTAGTGAATTATTTTAATACATTGGCATAATTACAAGGAATCCAGTCCCGAAAGACTGATCAATTTAGCAGTCTTGGAAAATAGATTATATAGAAGAATGTTACATTACACATTAGAAAATAAAACACAAGATAAATTAACCTTTGATAACTCCATTAATACCAAAGATTATCCCTGATTATCAATCATAATATACTTCTTGGAATCCTAGGAAAATTAAGACATGGAAAGGGTTGAGCTCAGATACTCATTAAGGATAAAAATATAGCGGGATCTTTCATACATAAGAATAATAATTTAAGGAAATTTATAATAAAAAAATAAAATCCTTTTAAACTTAATCTTCAGTATAATATGGAAAAGATACAATAAAATAATTCCATTTACTTATTCACATGTATATTATACTAGTTGAATAATCACATGCAATATCAATAGTCATATTCATAATGATGGAATGCATAATGTCAGACATTATGTTTTTTTTTCAAGGCCTCGTGCTAAGACATAGGGGCCAACAGTAACTGGACCCCAACCCGGAGAGCCTCTATAACCAGACTCCATCTCGGAGAGCCTCTGTAACCAGACTCCAACCTGGAGGGTCTACTATAACCAGACCCCAACCCGAAGGGCCTACTTTTACCGGTCCAAAACCCGAAACATACTAGTCCAATGCATTCCTCATATGAAAAGGTGTAAACATAACATAAGCATTCATATTAAAACTAGCATATGAAAATTCAATACATTATCCATAAACCTAGAATGGTGTAAAAATAACATATACACAGTCAAGAATATCACAAAACCTTCAATACAATGTGGGTGTTTTGTATCATAATAAATCAACTTCAAATAAGCTTAAAATCCATCAAAGGATGTTGACATAGATGAAATCATAACTCTTTTTTTTGAGAAATGTCTCTTTCTATTTTGAAATCATTTAAATGTCATATAAATATAATAGAAACATTTATTTTGAAAATATTATTATAATCTTGTATGGGATGCTTTGATGATGATATAATGGAGGAAAATAGCCACACCCGCCATATAAGTTAAAAAAAGATATTCTTACCTTAATTTTGTTGAATGGGTCATAAAGTACCTTTTTTGGAAAATGACGGAATTGTTCCTTTGAAAACATATAAGTTAAAATAATGGTATAAATGAATTTAACCCATTTTATATTAAATAGTAAAAATGTTTTGAAATACATTTTTAAGAAGCGTATATGTGGATGATAAAGAGGTCCCAGTAGATACTTACGTAAAAACAACCTCGTATACCAAAGAGATTGTGAAATTAACCCTTACCAATTTGGTAACTTACGAAACATAGTCCCTATAAAATAAGTCTCATATAATGAAAATGTAAATACACATAAATTAATGTGTATTACACAAATAATAAAATTATTGGTAGTACATACACCACAAAAAAGATAATTTTGGCCATATAGCATGAATCTCACGTGAATATGGAGTTACGTGAAAAAAACTTACCACGTTGTAATCAATCGAGTTGTATGAACAAAAGTTAATAAAAAACAAATAATTAATAGAATTACATGAATATAAATAGATTCATGATAATAAATATCAAATGGAAGTACATAATACACCACATGAAATAAATAAGTGTAGAAAAAAGGAAATCTCACTGAATTAAATCTGAGATGAGAAACCCCTTACCTTGTACTTTCCTTCAGTCGAGGGTATGTTTAAACTCCTATATAAAGAACGTAGTATGTTATTAAATTATTACATAACCATATTAATATTTATGATATCATACATGAAACATTTATGACTTTATACTACCCATTTAATAATAATTTCCATGTTAAATTAACATTTCGGGTAATAATCGCTTTCATTATCTTATGTATTTTAACTTGTTATTCTTGATTGGATCACATAGATCATGATTTAAATACTTCCAGAATATAAAACATAATATATATTTAGAATATAAATATGTATGACAGACATATATATGAAATGGAAAACACCTTTTATGGATATGGTAGGTCGTACGTACGCATAAACGTTGTTTCCATTTCCATATCGTATTGAACGGAACTAAGTGAATAAGATATATGTCAGTAGATATATATATATATTTATATATATATATATCCAGTATCATTATTTTGTAATATATTACATACTTATTAATGATAAATATTTTATAATCATCGTTGAATGGTGAACATGGAAATGAATCTCATCTCGTTGTGGAGAAGGTAATCTGTACGTACACACGAGTGACAATATCATTATATTGGTGGAGAAATCATATGTAATCGGATGTTATATCATATATATAGAATCACTAAAATTTTATATTTACTATTTACATCAGTTATGCTACTTATTATACCCATCCATATAATGAAGTGTTTGAATAAGAAACAACACCACGATGTGGTGACGGTTATCCATACGTACGCACGTATAGTGACATTGTTATTTATAGGATGGATAGAATAATGAATATAGTTGTAACATTTTTATAATAATATCACAATATATAAAAGATACTGGAGTTATTATTTTATAATGGATACACCAAAGAAAGTGGAAGTGGAAGAAGAAAAGAATTTGAAAGAGGTGATGAAATATTTACCTCTTCTTTGGGTTCTTCCTTTTGATTTGATCAAAAGTGCTCCATAGGCTGGATTTATAACCATAGGAAGGACTCCATGATGAATTAAGGAATGTTGGTAGGATATTTGGGCAGGTTTGGCTGAGTAAATAGGCATTGGAGGTGTAAAATTAAGAGAATGGGAAGTTCCCTTTTATAAGAGAGGTGAGGGTCACTTTAGGAAAATATTGAAATATTAATTTATAAAAAATCATTTTGGGTTTCTAATGGCTCAAAAATGAATTATTTAAAGGATATGGTGGGGATGGGTCGAAAAAAAGTCCTAAAATAGGGATTAGACAAGTTTAGGTCACCATATTAACCTTATCTTTTAGAATTAACACTTAGTTAAATAGTTTTACATTTACCATGTCTCATTGTATTTTTATATTATATGGTTAATAAAATTACTATAAAATGCCAATATAAACCTAATTTATTCATTAATGTCATATATATTATTATCTAAGTATTTTGGCTGATCCTTGGATTTTTAGGACAATTATATCAATAAATAATATAATATTTGTTTTAAAAACTATTTCTGTCAATTTTGACACTATTTGGTATTTGTTTTTTTGTTAAAATCATAACAACATGATTAATTTAAAAAAATGTTCTAATCAACCATAATATGTCATATTAACCTATAAAATTAGTTTAATTCATCAAACGTCTCAAATTACAATTATTTGGGTATTTATAATATCAATTATTTTAATATTTTATTAATATGGTAATTACTACATCATCACTATGTCATAAATAAATTTAATTATTTAATGACCAAAAATTATAAATAAAATACCATTATGTGGTATATCTTTTTATATTTCTAGGATATATTTATATTAGAATTTATATTATGTATAACTCTATATTTAAAATGTTTTAGTTATGAAAATTTGAATTTTACACTTTTAACTCTTCATTAAATTAAATAATAATAAATGTCCTAATCAAATCAAAGTTGACTTAAAAGAACATATTTTATTCCTAAGGTTTTTTTGGTCGAACTAAATTTATCCAATAGAATTAGGAAATGTGTTACGGTAATTATAATATCATTGTTACCCTGAATTACCCTTTTTACATTTATCCATGGTAAATAAAAGTCAGAAGTTACTATTCACCAAAAATTATTTTCATCTTATTGATCCAAATTTTACTTAATGATATTAACTATGTCTCTTGAATTTTTTAAATTCAACTCATAGAAGTGGTAATTGTATGTTTTCTACAAACATGCAAATGCTCCTATGAGGTTAGTAAAAGACAGTAAAAAGTTTGACAAACTTTTATATATCTAAAGTTATTATAAAATTATTCCAATGAATTAAATTGAACATATATAGGTATTATGTATATAATTTTAGGAAAAATAAATTAAAATAAAATTAATTAAAATTTAAATAAGAAGTCGGTATTAACAAAAAACACAGAGTTTTTTTTACTATTCATAAAAAATTGAATGTTTTCTGAAAAATTCCAAAAATTCAACCTAACCTAATTTCGATATTAAAAATTCAAAAATGAAGTGTATTTTACAAAATTAACAACAAATAATTTTCATTTATTAATTTATAATTAATTCCCATTGTCAAAACCAAAAGACAGGTTTTTATAAAGTAAAAACTATCAAAAGATTGACATGTGTTTATGTCAAATTTAAATGTGAAATTACTTATAATGACCTAAATTGTACAAAATGATAAAAATATAATATAATTATATTTAAATACCATTCAAATGAATAATTTATCACTATAAATTATTTCTATTAGAAAATCTGTTTGTAATTTAAAATTTAGTAATTTACACTATTCATCAAAATATGAATCCTATCATAAAAGTACCAAAAAACCATCCAAACAAAGTTTTTATGTCCCGATTCTAAGGAATAATTTAATTTCATTAAATTTAATATATAAAATTGTAAAATATTGGTTTTAAAAAGGGTTCTCCATTAAACGGTGGTAAAATTTCATTTTTTAAAAAATACTCATTTTATCTAAAAAATGTATTTGTTCTTTTATTATTTCTAAGAAACACATAAAAGGATGTTAAAATTATAAATAGTATATGAGATTAAAAATGCAGATAATACTATACATAACCTCTTTTTGAACTGTTAGTTTAGTAAGGTGTGCTGAGCTTGAACTCGCAGTTGCGTGTAGCGCAAACTATTGAATTACTTCAACGAGATAATGTACTATGAAATCTTGGGATATTACATTATCCCCTTCTTCAATAAATTAGATCCTCACAATTTGAAAATTTTCATCAAAAATAAAAGGTTAAAAATAGAAAAATACCTTTACAGAAAACCCACATTGGAACTTGGGTTAATAAATTTTAGTTTTAATTAATGGGAAAGAGAAATGAAAAAGTCACCACCAAATTATGATCTTGATTAGGAGGACATTGGTTGAAATTAGAGAATCATATTTGGAGGAAAAAAATAAATATTTTTAGGGAGTGATTGAGGTCATCAATCACAAAGAATTTTACAAATGATGGACTCAAAGCCATCGATCTATGATGATTTAAAATATCATCAGTTCAACAAAACATAAGGTATTAGGATAACACATTTTCAGTTTTAAGATCACTTCCCTAAAGTTTAAGAATTAATTTATTCATAGAATAAGAGGGAATATATATATATATATATATATATATATATATATATATATACACTAGAAAAGTAGAGTTTCATCCTTCAACTAATTCCCACCACAAATTCATCTTTCACTCTAAAAAATAATAAAATTCAAAAATATTCTATTTATTATTTTCTTATAGGATTAAAAAAATGAAATTATATTCATTATTTAGACTATTTTTTTAAAAATACATTATACAAACCAGTACATCACGTAGGCCGGTGGTAAGTGATGCACCCTTATCTCCCTTTAGTTGTAGGTTTAAGTATCGTGACCTTTCCAGACGCGACAGGTTGTTGCCCGACCTTCGATTTGTCCACTTTTTGACAACTCAAAAAAAAAGTAATCTCAAGAAATGATTTAACCTTAACAATGGCATCCAATGTCAAACTTAATCAATTCTAACCTTTAAACATATCCAAAATAATTCTATCCAAACTCACAGTCCCATGTTTACAAGGAAGGTAAACACAATGAAGATCTTTTTAGCCACTTAATAACATGTGAATACCTTCATCACATATTATTTTAAAATAGGGTAACACCCTAAATTATCATATAACCATATTGACTAAATTCATTCTCCCTTATTGCTTATAGAATACTGGATAAACTTCTTATATCCAATTTTTTTTAAACTACAACAATAATGAAATATACAAATAATTAATCTATTTAATGGTATTTAGGAATATCTAATATAATTTAACCAAATAAATCATATCTTATTTCAAAATCACTACCACAGTATCATAATAATATTAAGGTTTATCTTTCTCTCAACCATATATTTTCCAAAAAAAACCTTCCGTTGAGTCACTTTTATCTGTTCCACATAATCTCAAGTCGTTAATGAAATAGTACTGCAGTACAATCCTTTTATACTCTATAATTTTTATAAGTAGTATATCATTGATACAATAAAAAAATGAAACAATTATTTAATATCATCATAAAAAAACTAGTCATCACTTTTCATCTGTGGTAATATCATAACTTGAATATTATCCAGCAACTTCATTTTTTGTATACTCTAATGATTTCGAAATTGATTCACGTAGTGTCCCAACTCCTTACAGATGAAGCATTGTACATTTGAAACCCACTTCTTACCCTTGCAATCATGTACTAGGTGTCCTTTTTCTCCACACTTATAACAATCCCCCATTCCCTTCAAGCATTTACCAAGGTCATTCTATCCAAAGTTATCACATATAGGAAACTACTTCTTTCCCTAATTCCATTTATACATATTTCTCTCTACCATCCTTTTCTTCTCTGGCTTCCCATAAAAGACATATGGCTCAAAAAATTTCTTTACATATCTTATTAACACATGATACTATTTCTTCATATGATGATAATTCATTGGAGACTATTTCCTTTCTAAATGTGTTATTAATACCATGAAAGATATGATCTGTTTTACTCTTTGAATCATGCGTATTGCTAGAGTTCTCATTCCATCTACTGGGTTTCATTTCCAAAAATGGCATACACTAGATTAAATTTTGAATCAAAAATCATAATTCTCAACTTGTCAAACAGTTAACATAAATTGAAAAGTTTATAGATATAATCCATAATCATAAAAAAATTTATTTGAGGAAGTATATACTCATAAATCCTTCATAATGGTTTGTAATGTAAATGAGAATTATCTTAAGCATATCCCCTAGGAGTGTGGAAACAAAGAGTGCCGTAAGGCCCATTTCCAGGAACTAGTTCCCGTTCAAGTCTATCTCAAAGCAGTGTTTTTGGGGTTTATCCCTAGGCACATCTGTGCTAGAGCCACCTCTACCTGCTCGTATCCAGATAGGGACTTATTTTTTGGAAAACTCAAAAAATATCTACATTACCAAAATTTGAGGAATTTCTTTTATATTAATCCACAAAGTCTATGTTAGGGTAATTTTTTCTAAATAGAGTTTATCTAAATCTATTTTCCAATGTTATTACTAAACATTCTCTAATACCAACTGTAACACCCCGACCCCAGTAACCCTGATTCAGTTCATTATATTAATACATTAGCATGATTACAAGGAATCATGTCCCAAAAGACTGATCAGTATAGGAGTTTTGGAGAGTAGATTACATACATGAATGTTACATTACACATTAGAAAATAAAACACAAGATAAATGATCCTTTGATAACAGCATTAATCCCCTAGCTTAACCCTGCTTATCAATCATAATACAATTCGTAGAATAATAGGAAAATTAAAACATATAAAGGGGTGAGCTCAGATGCTTAGAAAGGATAACAATATAGAAGAAACATTCATAAATAAGAATAAACATTTAAGGTAATGTATAAGACTAATTTTTTTTTAAACTTATACTTCAACACAATATGACAAAGATACAATAAACAAATTCCATTTACTTATTCACATGGATATTCTAGTAGTCCAATAATGAAATGCAATATCAATATCCACTTTCATACTAATGGAATGCATAATGCCGGAAATTAATTTATGTTTCAAGGCCTAATGCCAAGACCTAGGGGCTAACTATATCCGAACCCCAACCTGGAGAGCCTTTGTAACCAAACTCCATCCTAGAGAGCCTCTGTAATCAGACCCCATCCTGAAGGGTCTGTTGTAACTGGACCCCAACACGGAGGGTCTTCTGTAACCGGACCCCAACCTTGTTGGCTTACTTTTACGAGTCATCAACCCAGAACATACTATTCCAATGCATTCCTCATATGAATGTAGAACCCCAGGAAAGCCTGAGAGGGGATGGGTAAATCAAGGAGGCAAATGTTTATTTTAAAGAGATGGATCTTGTTCCCACGTTGGTAGGGAATTATTAAACCTATATGATGAAAACGATTAGAAAGCAAACATTCACATGTAGATAGATGACATGGAACTTTTTGTATTGGTTTACCACTAAGGGATACGTCCAAGGATAATATATCGACAGGTTGTCTGTCATTCCATATTCCACTATTCTTCACTAGTTGTGGGTTAAAATGGTTTGGGCACTATCACTCTATCCCAGGCTCACTGCCTTTACAAATGTTCAGGGATAACTCACTACATCCCCAGGGTCACTCCCGTTGACTCCCCCTGGCTCACTACCTTCGATGAAAATCCCACTCAGTTTATAGATGTGAAGGTCTATTCATTATTGAAAAAGAATGAATAATTTATTGTATGTAGATGCTCTGTTGAAGTCCAAATCTAACTTGTAGATGAATCTCACTTTGCATTTAGGGTACCTAGAAATCTCCCACCTTTCGTGTAGCTTCAAAAAAATAGGCGTACTTCAACAACACCATGCACACTACCCTAATCCGACGTGCAATTCACAAAGACAGTGCACAAATTATAACTGGCGCGCAAGTCCACCTCAACAACTTGTAAGACACTCACTTAAACAACTTCAAACATGCGTGACACAATTTAATTTTCACCCAATTTGCCTTGGACGTGCAACAAATGATTTTCGCGCAACTTATACTAGCACGACTCACAACCACTTGCACGACCACTACACCTGCTCGACGGGAGCACTGGATTTCTCTAAGTCTCAAACACCATTTTTAAATGAGGAGGGGTGGTCTACTATTTATATGAAAACTGGACACACTACGTGGTGGCACGCAAGCATCCTCTCAGCGCGCAAGTTTCGGCGCACTACTCCAACTGCCCTAGCCTCTGTCTCACTACCCACTTGCACGACCCAACCAATACTTGAGTGACCCTCTTTCTGTTTCCATATTTTGAATTTCTGATTTACAAAAACATCTAGCATGCAACTTTCTAGTCCTTCTAAGAACCGGCGCGCAAGTCCTTTCTCAGCGCTCAAGTCACTTGTGTGACACACACCCAGCGGAGAAGCATCTTTCCCAAAAAGCAATGTTTTTCCCTTTTGTCAATTTTGAGGTCCATAAATTTGGTAAACACTAGAAATGGTGCCACCTTCAATACTGTTATCTTCTTGACCTGTAGAAGTACTTTTCTGGCATACATTCTGAACATCCTCTGAGGATTGACAAAAAAAACCAACTAAAAATTCTTACATAGATGACCATGGTTCCAAAAATAATCCCCTTTGGGTTTGTTTGCAATCAGTAAATAAATTAAATAGATCACCATCAACATGAAAACCAAAAATGCAAGAATGAAATCATCCAACACTCTAAGTCTACATGAGAAATGCTCGGTGTAGAAAACTAGAGAGGAAGCTTGAATAGGGTTCCCATGTTTTGGAATTCTCAATGACACACAAGAAATTTTATTATAGTGTCACATAAGCATTATCCAACACTCTAAGTCTATGTGAGCAATGCCCAGTGTAGAAAACAAGAGAGGAATCTTGAATTGGGTTCCCATGTTTTGGAATTCTCAATTACGCCTAGAAATGTCTCTTACAGTGTCACAGAAGAACTACATGTCCAATGTATTCCATCTCATCCATCTCATCCTATCACTGACACTGAATCTCATCATGTCACAGAAACATTAAATGCCTAAATTTATTCATTTATCCTCCATTGTCAATGAACCCAAAGACTGGTAATTGTTCATTATTCATCTCAAACCACACTCCCCTGGATAGTATCTCCCCCTCAAACATTTATATGCATGGGGAGGTGGATGAACACTATGGTTTAACTGATGCTTCACAAATACAGTCCTTGGCAGTGGCTTGGTCAGGATATCAGCCACATTCTCATCAGTTCCCACATCATCCATTATAATCACACCATGTTTAGCTTTCTCTTTGATAAAATGATACCAAATTTCTATTATTTATGTACGAGAATGCTGAACCGGATTGTTCGTAAGATCAATTGCGCTCTCTTGTCACAGTAGATCACCATTGGTTGCTTCACCTAATCACAAATATATGTTAATTGTTTCTTCATCCATCACAGTTGAGTGCATGCCTTTGTGACGAAGATACACTACACTTCAGAAGTACTAAGAGAAGTACTTTCTTGTCTCTTGCTCTACCAACCAACACATTTATTCCCAATATAGAATTCTCCACCACTGGTGGAATTTCGGGCCACAACATCTCCAACCTATTCAGCGTTATAAAATACTGATAATTCACTGTTCTTTCCTGCAGTAAAGTATATGCCACAATAGTGAGTACCTTGAATATACGTCATGATTCTTTTTACTGCTGTCATGTGTTCCCCTTTTGGATTACTCTAAAAGAGGGATGCAAGAAATGTGGAAAAGGTAATATCTTGTTGTGTTGCTGTCAAGTACAATAAGATTTCAATGATCCTCATGTACATTTTGGGATCTACATAGGTCCCATCCTCATTCTTTCCACGTTTAGTTCCAACTACAATCATAGTTGACATTGGTTTGGAGTCTTTCATATTATACTTCTTCAGCTTCTCTCTTACATACTTTCCTGAGAAATGAAAGTGTAATCCTTATTTTGAATCACCTGCATCCCCATGAAATATGTGAGCTCCCCAATCATAGACATTTCAAATTCTGATTTCATGTGATTAGAAAATTCATCCACTAATTTCTGCCAGCTGCCACCAAATATGATATCATCAATGTAGAAAAGAACCATGAATTGATCTTTTGAAGAATTCTTCACATATAGATTGTGATCTACTCCACCTCTTTTTAATTCAATATTCTTGAGATAAGAGTCCAGCTGGGAGTACCATGCCCGTGGTGCCTACATAAACCATACAGATCTTTCTTCAGTTTTCAGACCTTTGTTTCATCATTACCAAGAAGAAAACCCACTGGTTGTTCAATATATACTTATTATTCTAGTACACCATTTAGAAATGATTTCTTAAAATCCATTTGATATACTTTATATCCTCTTTAGAGTGCCCTGGAATGGAAAAGATTGATCGACTCTAGTCTATCCACTGGAGAAAAGGTTTCTTCAACATCAACGCTTTCAATCTGGGAGTATTCTTTACATTCCAGTCGTGCCTCGTTTCTGATAACACTTCCATGCTCATCAAACTTGTTCTTGAAGATCCATTTTGTACCAATCACATTGTGACCTCCGAGTCTCTTGCCAAGATCCCATGTCTGAATCTTGTCAATCTGATCTAACTCTTCATTCATGTATTTCACACATGATTCATCCTTTGCATGTTCTTCGAATGAGGACAGCTCCACAATTGATACACATTCTCATTGTGTGTTATTTCTCACCCTCCTTGTTTGAGTGGGATCACTACTGTCCCCAATTATGTTAGATTGATCAATATCAGCTCTTCGATTTCTCCTGTGAGGTTCAGTTTCATTCTCTCTAGCCATATTTTCTTTGTTAGATTCTTCTTCTGAGTCAACATCATGATGTGACTACTGAGTGTTTTGTACAACTTCCTCTATTTCTGTAATTGTATTTTCTCCATGTTCAATTTCTTCCTCACTTTCTATCACATCATTATATTACATCCTTTAAGCATTTGTGATTTTCTATTCAATTATCTTAACATCACAACTTTCCACAATCCTTCATATTTTTTTGTTGAAACACTTGTAGGCTTTTATATTCATTGGATACCAAAAAAAATTCCATCATCTGCATTGTCACCAATCATCCCTTGATTTACTTCTTTATTCCGAATGAAACATTTGCTTCTAAAAACATGAAAGTATTTCAATGAAGGCTTACTTCCATTCCACAATTCATATCGTGTCTTCGTTTCTCCCATATAAATCCATGTTCGATTATGAATGTGCAATGAAACTTTAACAGCTTCCTTCCAATAATTGCTAGAGATACCACTTTCAATTAGAATAGTACTGGCCATATTGTTGACCTATCGATTCCGGCACTCAACAACTCCATTTTTCTATAGGGTTATCATAGTAGCTACCTCATGTTGTATTCTATGTTTTTCTGGGTAATTCTCAAACTCAATGGACATGTATTCCCCTCCATTTTCAGATCCCATCACTTTGATTGTTCATGTAGTATCATTCTCGATGATTCGCTGATATGTTTTCATGTAGTCAAGCACTTTTCATTTCCTGTGAATTTCCATAACACATTCCATTATACTATAATCATCAATGAAAAGGTCAAAGTACTTCTCTCCATGAGTTCTGGGAACATTAATCCGCCCTCATACATCTGTATGAATTAGATTAAGAAGACGTGATGTTCTTTTTACATTGGCTGATATGAACTGCAGAACAACTTCCCATAAATGCAAGCAATACAAGACTTTTCACGCTCACACTTCAGAATGGGGATATCCTTGAAAATCTTAAGCTTAGATATATCATCCATGCCTTGTTGGTTAATGTTCCCCATCCTTCAATGCCACAAATTATTTTCTTCTTTCACATTCAAATAGCAGGAGTTCACTTTAATGTCAACCTGATATAAGTTTTCATCTATTCTATAGCCTTTCAAAAGATAATTCACTATTTTTCCCTATATAGTCCATCCTTTTTGATTGAAAGTTACTACTAGCCCTGAATCACAGAGTTGACTCACCCAGAGGAGATTGTGATTTAGACAGTCCACATAAAGATCTTCAGTATTCTTTAGCTTTTCATTGGTGAGATCATTATTCCCACTATGTTTAATCATCAAAGAACCATCATTACCAAACCTCACTATTCCATCAACCTTCTTTTTAATGTTACTCAAAAGGTCATCATTTCCCGTCATATGGGAAGAGCATACACTATCAGGAATCCAGGTCCTGCAACTCTTTGTAGTTTTGAGGGCTACTTCTGCACGGTTGGATTTCTCAATTTTTTTCTTTATTTCCATGATACATTGGATTGATTCTATAGAACTGATGTCCTTTCAATTATCTCATATGCGTACATTGGTTCTTCATAGTCAATGTTTTCTTCTAGAGGAGAAAACATGTCTGTAAGAGCAACACTATCTTGATGATGAGATTTGACTTGTCTTGAACTCCAATATGAGGTGTATGTGTCCCTTCTCTGCCTACAGTTAACAACATTATGACCAAAGTTATAACAATGAATACAATATCCATTGAAGTTGACTCTTCTCAAATAATTAGGATATGAATTTTCTATCTTTTTTTGAACTCCCAAATATTCTCCGTTCAAGTAGCTCCTTGCTTCTTTGCAATATGACATGGTATGGACCAAATAGCCACATAACTAACATTTCATGAGAGGAAATGTCTTCTCAATTGAATATATTCTCAAACCTTCTTCTGTGGGATAATTGTGTGAGGGATACTTTTTCCATGAGGCTTGAGGATAATCTTCTTTTATTCTTTTAGATTGAATTGGGGGTTTTGGTTTCATCACTTCAGAATAATTTGCCACATCACTCACATTCAGCTTGCCTTTATTTTGGTCGACTTTATTTGAAGCCATCCAGGATTCCACCTCACAACCAATTCAACTATTTACAATGTAGGTAGGTATTTGATCTTTTAAAATATTTTCAACTCCATTCGAGCCATGATTTTCTCTCTCCAACAGCTTAGCATCTGAGAACCTTCAAAACTATATTTTCCTCCTTGATTATTTTGAATTTGAGTCTTTTTCATGTTTACTCCTAATAGTAAGAACTTCCTCCTCAAAAGTCTCTATAGTCTTGGAATTTTCTTCTAGTCTGTAGGTGAGGTCATTGATCACCTTTTCATGCTCTTCAATTCTCAGCTTCAGATCCACTACATCTTCATTGTACTCAAGTACTTCAGACTGTACTTTCACAAATTCTTCCAGCTGTTCAATTTCAACATCAAGTTGATCAAAATATTCATTTGATTCTTCTATAATTTATTTCCACTTATTGAAACTCTTACATTTAATCATGCGCTTTTTAACATCATCTTTAAGTTGAAACTCGAGACCTGATCTAGTTTTCAAGTGATTTTCTCCACTAGAATCTTCTAATTTTTCAATAGTGGCCATCATGGAAGCATGGTTCCCATTTTTAAATTCTGGTTCTTCTTCATCATAGAATTCAATATTATCATCTTTCTCTTCATAGAAAAACTCTTCCTCTGTATATTCTTCCCAGATTTGATGTCTCCCTTTTTGAAAAACCTTTTCCAAGGCTTGAAATTTCTTTTTCTTCACTTTCATCATCATCAAACTTTCTTGGGAACTGAGAGGCAATGTTCCATACTCTTCCACAATGACAACATTCCATATGTAACTTACCGTTGAATTTACCTTTTCCCTTCTTCAGCTTTTTGGTGATGAGAGAAGTAATTTCCTTTTCATCTTCATCATCACCACCACCATCTTCTGAAATTTTCAGTTTTTCCATGGATTTGAATGCCATTTACTTGCTTAAATGAGTCGTGGCATCTTCAGGTTTTACTCTTATCTCATATTCCCCCAGACTACAGAAAAGTTCATATATAAATAGTTTAGACAGATCTCTCTCTTCAAGGGCTGATACATTTTCATTGTACATATGAGGAAGTCTTCTCAAGATTTTCTTTACGATATAAATGGCTTTGATTTCTTCTCAAAGACCTCTAATTTCTCCCACAACTTCAGTAATTCGATTGAATAATGAATCTCCATTCTCATTAGGATGCATCTTTAGTTCATCAAACCTGTTGTGAAGGACTTGTAGTTTTCCCTCCTTCACATTGCTATCTCCTTTATATATATTTTCATGGTTATCCCACATGGACTTTGCTAAGGTGCAACTCATTACCTTTTTATAGATCTGATCAGAAAGGGCTGCGGTGAGAGCATTCTGTGCTTTAGCATCAACATCAAGAATTTTCCTATCATCATCAGTCATAGTAAGCCCTGTGGGATTAGTAACATGTATACCATGCATGGTGGAAGATAAAACATCCATTAAAATTGATATTATATGAGATATCAATCTATTCTTCAAAATATGTAAATTACTCCCATAAAAGAGAGGGACTCCCCTGACATTGACTGCATTCTCCATGACAAAAAAAGGAAAGAATCAACACCAGCAACCATTACCCTCTGATACCACTTGTAGAACCCCCGGACACCCTGGGAGGGGGGGGGGTGAATTAGGGTGGAAACATTTTTATTTTAAAGAGATGGATCTTGTTACCACGTTGGTAGGAACTTGTTAAACCTATATGATGAAAAATATCAGAAAGAAAACATTCACATGCTGATAGATGACACAACACTTTTTTAATTGGTTCACCACTAAGGGCTACGTCCAAGGTGCATACGCCGACAGGTTGTCGGTCGTACCAAATTATACTATTATTCACTTGTTGTGGATTACAATGGTTCGGGCATAGTCTCTCTATCCTAGGAGCACAACCTTTACAATTGTTCAGGGACAGCTCACTACATCCCTAGGGTCACTCCCGTTGACTCTCCCCGGCTCACTGCCTTCGGTGAAGTCCCACTCAGTTTATAGACATGAATGCCTCTTCATCATTGAAAAATAATGCATCCTCTCTTTTATTTAGATTCTCTTTTGAAGTCCAAATCTCACTAGTAGACGAATCTCACTTTGCGCTGAGGGTACCGCACAATCTCCCATCTTTCGTGTAGCTTCAAAAAGAAGGGTGTACTTCAACAACAATAGGCGTGCTTCCCTAAGCCGGTGCACAAGTTTCAAAGATGGCGCACATGTTATAACTAGTGCACAAGTCCACCTCAATGACTTGAGAGACACTCACTTCAATAACATCAAACTTGTGAGACACACATTCCTTTTCACCCAAACTACCTTGGACGCGCATCAAAAAATTGTCGCGTAACTTATACTTGCACGACCCACAACCACTTGCGCGGCCACTACACCTGCGTGATGAGAGCACTGAATTTCTCTATGTCTCAAACATCATTTTTAAAAGAGGAGGTGTGGTCCACTATATATAGGAAAACTGGACACCCTAGGCAGTGGCGCGCAAGCCTCCTCTCGGCGTGCAAGTTCCGGTGTGCAACTCCAACCGTCGTAGCCTCTGTCGCGCTATCCACTTGCGTGACCCAACCAATAATTAGACGACCCTGTTTATTTTTTCATATTTTGAAGTTTTGATTTACAAAAACATATAGCGCGCAACATTATAATCCTCTTAATAACCGGCATGCAAGTCCTTTCTCGTCGCGCAAGTAACTTTTGTGACACACACCTGGAGTAGAAGTCTATTTCCCAAAAAGCAATGTTTTTCTCCTTTTGTCAATATTGAGGTCTAGAAACTTGGTAAACACTAGAAACCGGTGCCGCATTCAATACTGTAATCTGCTTGACCTGTAAGAGTAATTTTCTAGCACACATTCAGAACTTCCTCTTAAAATTTACAAAAAACACAAACCATCTTCCAATTCATGCATAGATGGCCATGGTTCTAATAATGAAAAGTTTTAAAAAAAACATAATCATTCATATTAAAACTAGAATATGAAATGTTAATAAATTATCCATAAACCGTGAATTGTGTAAAAATAACACATCCACAGAAAAACATATCACAAAACCATCAATAAAATGGTTATGTTTTGTATCATAAAAAATAAATTTCAAATAAGCTTAAAATCCATCTAATGGTATTCACATAGATGAAATCATATCTTTTTGTAGATAAATATATATTTATATTTTGAAATCCTTTAAAATTAATATAATTATAAAACAAAACATTTATATTGAAAATATTTTTATAAGCTTGTATGGGAAGCTTTGACGATGATATAATGGCAGAAAATAGCCACACTTGCAGTATAAGTTAAAAAACAGATTCTTACCTTAATTTTGTCGAAAAGGTCATAAAGTACCTTGTTTTGAAAATGATTAAAAGATTCAATTGAAAACATATAAGGTAAAATAAGGGTTTAAATGACTTTAAACCATTGTCTATTAAATAGTAAAAATGTTTTGAAATACATTTTTAACAAGAATGTATGTTGATGATAAAGAGGTCCCAGTAGATACTTATGTAAAAACAACCTCTGAAAATAAAGAGAGTGTGAAATTAACCCTTACCGATTTGGTAACATATGAATCATACACCCCATGAAAGAAGTATCATACAATGAAGATTTAAATACACATAAATTAATGTTTATTACACAAATAATACAATTATGGGTAGTACATACACCACACAAATAGAAATAGTGGCAATATAGTATGAATCTCACAGGAATAATGAGTGAGATGAAAACCCCTTATAACACTGTAATCTATTGAGTCGTATGAAAAAATGTTAATAACCACAAAATAATTTATAAAATACCATGAATATAAAGAGAATCATGATAATTTATATCAAATGGAAGTAGAAAATACAACAAATGTAATAAGTATGTGGTGAACAATAGAAATATCATGGAATTAAATGTGAGATAAGAAACCCCTTACCTTGTAATTTCCTTTAGTAAAGGGTACGTTTAACCTCCTGTATATAGATTTTAGTATGTTATTTAATTATTCCAGGACCATTTTAATATTTATGATATCATACATGATTCATTTATGACTTCATACTACCCATTTAAAAATAATTTGCATGTTAAATTAACACTTTGGGTAATAATCAGTTTCTTTATCAAACGTGTTTTAACTTGTTATTCTTGAGTGAATCACATAGATCATGATTTAAATACTTCCAGAATGTAAAACATAATATATATTTAGAATATAAATATGTACAATAGACACATATATGAAACATAAAACATCGTTTAAGGAGATGGTAGGTCATACGTACGAATAAACGTTGTTTCCGTTTTCATATGGTACTGAATGGATCTATGTGAATAATATAAGGCCCCAGCCTTAAACCATACTTAATATTGAATTAAATGAATAATTCACATTAAGGATCTTTTCAGGTTTAGAGTTTTAGAGAATTAGAACATAACTATTACATCTCAAAAGATTACAAAGTAGACACTTCTACTAAGTTTCCATAATATAAAAAACTCCTAAAAAGAAACATGTCTAGTTCCATGTTTTATATAGCATGCCATTCCCATTATCCCATCCTTGACATTATTCCACATTAAGTCCTCTGAAAAACATTTCAAAAAAACTTGGGGTGAGCATAAAAAGCTCAATAAAGGATATAAAAATATGGAAAGGAAACATGGGTACATATATATATAAGAATGATATCATACTTTACCCATAAAACATAAGCATTTTAACATACCTCATCAAATCATGAATAAATCATAGAAATCATAAGACATAAATGTATCTTGAGGCATTCATAACATCCTTACGTAGGGAGTAACCCTCTTGGTTACATTTGGAATACTCATCACAGTATTTTCCCTAAATCTCTTCAGAGAAACCTTAACGTTTCACTCCTTCGCATTACCCAATGCATTGGAGAGCTATATCAGGATCACCAACCCTTAGTTTATCACGTAACCACTCGTCTTCATAATAATTCCAAAGAACCTCAACATATTCGTATCACATAAAACATGCATAAAGGAAACATAACATTTCCACCTTTCAATCACAAGATATCTATACAACACATTGATATAAAAACATCATGAAAACCATTTTCAATACCAAAATAAAAGAAAAGTAAAACATGGTATTTATTTTTCTTTTAAAAATAAGGTATGTCTTGTAGAGGAAGCCGAAACCCAAATAATGGTCACCGCGGCATAGAAGTCGTTGTCGCCGCATACGTACGCCAAAAACATTCCCTTTTGTCGTTTAGTAAACGCTTTGTATAAAAAAGATTCCTTTTGAATAAATGTAAAAGTCAAAGGGTTTTATACACCGTATAAAAGAAGGTTGTGTATAAAACAAAATATGCCTCAATGAAAGGAGATTGAGACGAAGTCCCATACCTCGGGTCTGACTTGACTCGATTATTCTTTAACGTCCTGAATAATAAACTTGAGTTAATTTCTACTTTATTAAGAACCTTTTTAAAGTTCATTATTCATTTTATATCACTTATTGCCATGTCATGAACACTATGCAATTATTTAAGTTAATAACGGTCGTTTTAACGATCATTGGTACTTGAGTCAATAATAAACCCTTTGTAATTACATGTTGTTCATGTATCCCTTATATCCGGAATTATAATCATTATGTATATATCATATATATCCAGTATATACATGCATTTATAACATTACATAATCATTTAGAGGTAAGAAATGAAATGCACCGTTCATGGAGACGGTAAGCCGTACGTACGCATGAACGCTACTATCATTTCTATTTCATATTTTATAGAATGGAATCATAATTATATAAAGGTGTATTATAATTCCAGTATAATATCATATATAATATCATAGTTACATCCTTTATACGTCCCACATATGGTATTTAACGAATCAAATCACTTTGAGGGGTCGGTAGTCCGCACTTCCTTAAATGAAGATATCACGTTTACCCCTAATGGAAACCATAAAGGCATGACCAAAAAGAAAAATACAGAATCTTAAGGAAAACATAAACATATTATATATCATATATAAATAATGACATCTTAATGGCCACCTTTGAATGTGTTAAAATAATGTTGAACAATCATCATTTCGGGAGGCATAAATTCACCATCCACGGAAACAGTATGTTCGTTAACCATTAGATGTAGGTGTGTGTTAGTGTAGCTCGAATCCTTATTATAACAACATACTAGTATATTGAGGATACTTTAGTTGTTACAAAAGAGAAGAATAAAAAGAGTTTAGGGTGTTGGAGATGCAAAATAAAACAAAAGGACTCAAAAGAAGACATTACCTTAAAATCGGGTAACTCCCTTTGGTTTGAGCTCAAAGGCTTCCTTGGGAAGACTTCTGCCCAAAGTGAGGCTTCAAGGAGTAAGATAGGGAAGTGGAGAGACAAAATAGGTAGGGGTTGGACGAGCCAAAGGCTTTCGGTGTGTGGGTAAGGAGGTAGAGGTGGGGGCCTTTTATATGAGGAGAGGAGGGGCACTCTCGGAAAGTAAAAATAAGTTACTTTATTTTGAAATGAGTTTCGGATTAGAATGGTCCCATATTGATATAATTAGAGGATAAGGTGATAAGGGTTCTAAATCCACTCATCCAATAGGTTTTGGACATGTGTAGGTCTTAGATATTACATTATCTTTCTATTTTATTTAAATCGTTAAATAATGAGGTCATCGCTGCATCATCATGATGTCATAAATAATTTAATTTATTTAATGTCTAAAAATTGAAAAAAATACTATGATGTAGGAAAATATTTTTAGCTTTCTAATGAATATTTATATTAAAAAATTGGACTTGTATAATTCCATGTAAAAATTGTTTTAGTAAAATAACTCATGTTTGTGTCATTTTTACTTTAACATTAAATAAAAAGTTATTTATGTCATTTCGCAACCAAAGTGGCTCCATGGGGTCCCAAAGTTGACCCATGGCTTGTCTTGGTCGGCCATGACTCATCCAATGAGGGTAGGACATGTTTCATGCTTATCTCGTACTATTAAAACATTATTTTTACCTTAAACTACACTAATTACCACTAATCGTGATTAAAAACATAATAAGTTACTATTCACCAAAAAATTATTTTAATCCCATTGAACCACATTTTACTTCTTAATGACAACCATGTATGTCGGATTTTTGAAAATCAAATCACATAAGTGGCAATGTTTCATTTAAACGGAAAATCAGTCCCTTTAACTACCACATAGTGGTTTCACTATTCATCAAAAATTGAAGTTTTTCAGAAAAATACCAAAACTTCACCCTAAGATATATTTGATATTTTGAATTCAAAAATGAAGTCCATTTTACAATATTCAAAACATATAAGTCAAATTAATTAATTTAATAATTAATTCCTGCTGTCATAACAAATAGCGTGTTTTTATGAAACAATAAGTATCAAAAGATTGACACTAGTTTAAGTCCGATTTCAAAGTGAAATTAATTCCAACGACCACTATTGGATTTAATGGTAAAAATATTTTCTATTTTCACTTTAAAACCAATTCAAATGATAATATAATAATATAAATAAATTAGATTAATAAGAGGTTTTGAATTAAAATACAACATTTTACACTATTCATTAAAAAATGGACTTTATCGGAAAGATACCAAAAATTTACACAAACTAAATTTTGATGTTCCGATTCTAAAGAAGAGTTATATTTGGTCCAATAGAATTTATAAGATTGATCAAAACTATATTTAATGATGGTTTGCCGTCAAAAGGTGATATGTGGACCTTTCGTGAAAATTAGAGTATATAAGCCTTAAATTGAATTCTTTTCGTATTTTAAGCCTTTATCCTTTATTAGATAAATGTAAAAACATTTAACAAACATATATAATCATATTTTAGTTATTTCTATCCGTTCCTGCCAGTACAATGACAAAGTGTTAACTAAAATTTAAAATAATATTATTTTATTACTAGTGTGCAGCGTAAGTTTTCAAAGGAACTCATCGTTGCGTATCAGGTACGCTATCGATCATAGAAACCCTTTTAAAGTAAAATTAATATTTAATTAGTAAATATTAATAAATTTGAAAATGTATTATTCTTTATTTACCTGGGATGTTACATCCTTCCCCCCTTTTGGGAATTGCATCCTCGTAATTTTATTCACTTATCAAAATAAGTGGGGTATTTATCCCTCATAGAATTTTCCGATTCCCACATTGCCTCTTCAATCACATGGCTTTTCCACAAAACCTTTACCTGATGAATCACCTTATTCCGTTACACCTGCTCCCTGTGGTCAAGAATCTAGACTGGTTGTTCTTCATAAGATAGGTTCTCCTCCAGCTAAACTACCTCTGGACTCAAAACATGAGATGGATCTAGCATATAATTTCTCAACATCGAAACATGAAAAACATTGTGTACCTGAGATAAACTCGGAGGTAAAGCCACTCGGTAAGCAACTGATCCAACTTTCTCTAGAATTTCATATGGTCCAATGAACCTTGGACTCAGCTTTCCTTTCTTACCAAATCTCATCACACTTTTCCAAGGAGAAACCTTGAGAAAAACATGATCACCTACCTCGAAAGATAGATCCTTCTTCCGGTTATCCGCATAACTCTTATGCCTACTCAGAGCTGTTCTCATGTGATTCTGAATCAACTGAACTTTTTCTGCCATATCTTCTACCAATCCTGGTCCCATCAACTTCCTTTCACCCACTTCATCCCAGAAAGCTGGAGTTCGACACCGCTTTACATATAATGCCTGAAATGGTGCCATCTGTATACTGGAATTAAAACTGTTATTATTTGAAAATTCAACCAAAGAAAGATGTTGGTCCCAACTTCCCTGATAATTCATCGAACAAGCTCGTAGCATATCCTCCAAGGTCTGAATTGTTCGTTCTGACTGCACATCTGATTGAGGATGAAAAGTTGTACTAAAATTTAATTCAGTACCCAACAAAATATGAAGGCCTTTCCAAAAGTTAGAAGTAAACCTGGGATCACGGTCAGAGACAATGGAGAGAGGAACTCCATGTAACCTGACTATCTCTTTAAGATACAAACGGGAAAGTTGATCTAGGGAAAAATTATCTCATCTAGCAAGGAAATGAGAAGATGTAGTCAAACGATCAACAATAACCCAGATTGCATTATTACCTCGAGATGTCCTCGATAATCCCACAAAAAAGTCCTTGGATATGTTTTCCCATTTCCACTATGGCACTGGTAAAGGCTGAAGCATACCTTTCGGTAACTGCCGCTCTGATTTAACCAGTTGACATGTCAAACACTTCACAGTAAAATCAGCAATATCTCTTTTCATTCCATCCCACCAGTAATACTTCCGAAGATCTCTGTACATCTTAGTACTGCCAGGATGAACTGAAAACGGAGAACTATGAGCTTCACATAAAAACTCTATCTTCAACTGTGAATCACAAGGCACACACAATCTCTTCCCAAATCTCAAAACACAATCATTATCAATGTTGAATTCAGACAACTTTCCTTTCTGAACCAGCTCTACCTTTTTCTGCAACTCACTATCTTGCTTCTGTGCTTACTTGATTCTATCTGATAGAGATGATCTCTCTGATACTTGAAACAAAATAGAATAACTTCTGCACCAACAACATCTATGCCAGAGTTCATTAAATCCTTAACCAAAGGATCATGTTCCAAACACAACATTTCTAATGAAGCATTACTTTTTTGACTCAAAGCATCAACCACTTTATTTTCTTTTCCCGGATGGTAATGAATTGTACAATCATAATCCTTGATTAATTCTAGCCATCTCCATTATCTCATGTTCAATTCTTTCTGAGTGAATATTTACTTTAAACTTTTGTGATAAGTATATATTTCACACTTTACTCCATACAAATGATGCCTCCAAATTTTTAAAGCAAAAACAACAGCTGCTAATTCCAAATCATGTGTAGGGTAATTTACCTCATGAGTTTTCAACTGACATGAAGGATAAGCAATTACTGGATCATTCGGCATAAGGAAACATCCAAGTCCCTTCAACGAAGCATCACTATATATAACAAACTCACCATTCCTGGAAGGAAGTGCCAAAACTGGAGCATTCACCAATCTTCTTTTCAACTCCTGAAAACAATCATCACATTTTTTTGTCCAGATGAACTTAACACCCTTACGAGTTATCTTAGTCATTGGACTAGATAACCGTGAAAAATTTTCCACAAACCATCAGTAGTAACCTGCCAAACCAAGAAAACTACGGATCTCAGTTACATTTGTGGGTCTTGGCCATTCTTCAACAACTTTTCTTTTTGCAGGATCAACAGTTATCCCATCTTTAGAAACAATGTGACCAAGGAAAGAAATTTTTTGCAACCAAAACTCACACTTTCTTAATTTCCATACAATTTCTTTTCTTTTAAGGTTTGCAAGATAAACCTTAAATGTCTTTCATGCTCTTCTTTACTTTTAGAAAACACAAAAATATCATCAATAAAAACCACCACAAACTTATCCAAGAACTCATGGAAAATTCTATTCATTAAGTCCATAAATACAGCAGGTGCATTGGTTAGCCCAAAAGCCTTTACTACAAATTCATAATGGCCATATCTTGTACGGAATGCGGTCTTCGGAAAATCTGCTTCATTTACCTTCAGCTGATGGTACCCCGATCTCAAGTCAAACTTTGAAAAATACTGAGCTCCCTGGAGCCGATACAACTTCATTTGATGGCCCGACATCTGCTGAAGTAGTTGCAAAGGATTTCACCAGCCCTTTCTGCTTGTAGTCTAACTGCTTCCCATCACTCAAGCTCTTTGTCGAACAATCGTTTGCATAGTGACCCATCTCATTGCACTTAAAATATTTCACTAACTGTAAATCAAATTTGGTCTAACCTTCACCTTGATCCTTTTCAGTGCAATCACAAGCCTTATGTCCCATATTACCACATCGGTAGCACTTTCCAGAATTCAGAAGACATTCCCCAGCATGCCTTTTGCCACATTTATCACAAACTGGAAACTTAGTTTTCTTACGATCAGACTTTTTTGAAGAATTATTACCTTTCTCCTTCCACCTCGGTCTCTTCTTTTGTTGGTTGTTATAGAACACTTGATCATCGGCAAACTCCATTTCCACCTTCTCAGCACATCGAACAAGCTTTTCATAACTTTTAAACTCATGAGAAGCTAATGCCCTTAGATATTTTGGCTTTAATCCCGAGTAAAAATGATTGATTTTACTGTCAAGGTCTCGGATAAAATTTGGAGCATACCGTGCCAATCGAGTGAACCTTTCTTCATAAGTAGCCACTAAGTCTTCCTCCGGCCTCAATTCCAAGAATTTATTTTCCATCCTAAGTCGACCAGCCTTAGGAAAATACTTCTCAAGAAACATACCTTTGAATTAATCCTAGTCAAGAGCATCAATCTCATCGGTGTCCCTAATATTTTTAACCATAGACCACCACTGATCTGCCTCACACTCCAAACGGTACATAGCAAGACTAACCTTTTGATTGTCTGAAAACCCCATGACATAAAAAATCTTCTCTAGTGCTTTAATACACCCTTCAGCTAGCACAGGGTCAGATGATCCTCTGAATGATGGGGGATTTTGCCTCATGAAATGTTCCACCGCTGACATGTTCCTCTGCGGTTGATCTGGCTGATCTTGTGTATGGATACCACCGCCATTTATCGCTTGATTCAACTGTGCCATTACTGCAACAAACTGTTCAGTTCCAATTCCGACTATCCCAGGATGCTGATTCAGAAGGTTATTTCCTTCAGTATGCCTTCCTAGCACTGCTTCCCTGTTTCCTCTGCGGAAGAAAATTCGGAACAAATATGTCTTACATGAAGCAACATGGTAATCTTCAAATGCTATATCATTTCAAAAAAAAATATTTTTGGATAATCATTTAGTAGAATTATAACTCCTAAATTTATATAAACCGACCTCTGATACCAACTATAAGGCCCCAACCTTAAACCTTACTTAATATTGAATTAAATGAATAATTCACATTGAGGATCATTTCAGGTTTAGAGTTTTAGATAATTATAATATAACTATTACATCTCAAAAGATTACAAAGTAGACACTTCTACTAAGTTTCCATAATATAAAAAACTCCTAAAAAGAAACATGTCTAGTTCCATGTTTTATATAGCATTCCATTCCCTTGATCCCATCCTAGACCTTATTCCACATTAAGTCCTGTGAAAAACATTTCAAAAAAACATAGGTTGAGCATAAAAAGCTCAGTAAGGGATATAAAAATATGGAAAGGAAACATGGGTACATATATACATAAGAATGAGATCATACTTTACCCATAAAACATAATCATTTTAACATACCTCATCAAATCATGAATAAATCACAGAAATCATAAGACATAAAGGTAACTTGAGGCATTCATAACATCCTTATGTAGGGAGTAACCCTCTTGGTTACGTTTGGAATACCCATCACAGTATAATCCCTAAATATCTTCGGAGAAACCTTAACGTTTCACTCTTTCGCGTTACCCAATGCATTGGAGAGATATATCGGGCTCACCCGCCCTTAGTTTATCACGGAACCACCCGTCTTCATAATAATGCCCAAGAACCTCAACATAATCGTATCACATAAAACATGCATAAAGGAAACATAACATTTCCACCTTTCAATCACAAGATATCAATACAACACATTGATATAAAAACATCATGAAAACCATTTTCAATACCAAAATAAAAGAAAAGTAAAACAAGGTATTTATTTTTCTTTTAAAAACAAGGTATGGCTTGTAGAGGAAGCCGAAACCCAAATAATGGTCACGGCGGCGGAGAAGTCGTTGTTGCCGCATACGTACGAAAAAAACAATCCCTTTTGTTGTTTATTAAACGTTTCATATAAAAAAGATTCCTTTTGAATAAACGTAAAAGTCAAAGGGGTTTATACACCGTATAAAAGAAGGTTGTGTATAAAACAAAATATGCCTCAATTAAAGGAGATTGAGACGAAGTCCCATACCTCGGGTCTGACTTGACTCGATCGTTCTTTAACGTCCTGAATAATAAACTTGAGTTAATTTATATTTGATTAAGAACCTTTTTAAAGTTCATTATTCATTTTATATCACTTATTTTTATGTCATGAACACTATGTAATTATTTAAGTTAATAACGGTCATTTTAACGATCATTGGTACTTGAGTCAAAAATAAACCCTTTATAATTACATGTTGTTCATGTATCCCTTATATCCAGAATTATAATCATTATGTATATATCATATATATCTAGTATATACATGCATTTATAACATTACATAATCATTTCGAGATAAGAAATGAAATGCACCGTTCATGGAGACGGTAAGCCGTACGTACGCATGAACACTACTATCATTTCTATTTCGTATTTTATAGAATGGAATCATAATTATATAAAGGTATATTATAATTCTAGTATAATATCATATATAAAATCATAGTTACTTCTTTTATACATCCCACATATGGTATTTAATGAATCAAATCACTTTGAGGGGGCAGTAGTCCGCACTTCCTTAAATGAAGATATCACGTTTACCCACAATGGAAACTATAAAGGCCTGACCAAAAAGAAAAATACAGAAGCTTAAGGAAAACATAAACATATTATATATCATATATAAATATAGTGACATCTTAATGTCCACCTTTGAAGGTGTTAAAATAATGTTGAACAATCATCATTTCGGGAGGCATAAATTCACCATCCACAGAAACAGTATGTTCATTGACCATTAGATGTAGGTGTGTGTAAGTGTAGCTCGAATACTTATTATAAAAACATCCTAGTATATTTAGGATACTGGAGTTGTTACAAAAGAGAAGAATAAAAAGAGTTTAGGGTGTTGGAGATGCAAAATAAAACAAAAGGACTCAAAAGAAGACATTACCTTAAAATCGGGTAACTCCCTTTGGTTTGTGATCAAAGGATTCATTGGGAAGAATTCTTCCCAAAGTGAGGCTTCAAGGAGTAATAGAGGGAAGTGGAGAGACAAAATAGGCAGGGGTTTGCCGAGCCAATGGCTTTGGGAGTGTGGGTAAGGAGGTAGAGGTGGGGGCCTTTTATATGAGGAGAGGAGGGGCACTCTCAGAAAGTAAAGATAAGTTACTTTATTTTGAAATGAGTTTCGGATTAGAATGGTCCCATATTGATATAATTCAAGGATAAGGTGATAAGGGTTCTAAATCCACTCATTCAATAGGTTTTGGACATGTGTAGGTCTTAGATATTACATTATCTTTCTATTTTATTTAAATCGTTAAATAATGAGGTCATCGTTGCATCATCATGTGTCATAAATAATTTAATTTATTTAATGCCTAAAAATTATAAAAATAAAAAACAAATACTATGATGTAGGAAATCTTTTTAGCTTTCTAATTAATATTTATAGTCAAAAATATGACTTGTATAACCCCATGTAAAATTTTTTTTAGTAAAAAAACTCATGTTTGTGTCATTTTTACTTTAACATTAAATAAAAAGTTATTTATGTCATTTCCCAACCAAAATGGCTCCATGGGGTCCCCAAGTTGACCCATAGATTGTCTTGGTCGGCCATGACACATCCAATGAGGGTATGACATGTGTCAAGCTCATCTCATACTATTAAAACATTATTTTTACCTTAAACTACACTAATTACCACTAATCGCGATTAAAAACGTAATAAGTTAATATTTACCAAAAAATTATTTTAATCCCATTGAACCAAATTTTAATTCATAATGACAACCATGTATGTCAGATTTTTGAAAATCAAATCACAAAAGTGGAAAAGTTTCATTTAAACGGAAAATCAGTTTCTTTAACTACCACTTAGTGGTTTCACTATTCATCAAAGATTGAAGTTTTTCAGAAAAATACCAAAACTTCACCCTAAGCTATATTTGAAATTCTGAATTCAAAAATGAAGCCCATTTTACAAAATTCATAACATATAAGTCAAATTAATTAATTTAATAATTAAGTTCCGCTGTCATAACAAATAGCTTGTTTTTATGAAACAATAAGTATCAAAAGATTGACACTAGTTAAAGTCTGATTTCAATGTGAAATTAATTCCAATGACCACTATTGGATTTAATGGTAAAACTATTTTCTAATTTCACTTTAAAACCAATTAAAATGATAATCTAATCATGTAAATAAATTAGATTAAAAAGAGGTTTTGAATTAAAATACAACATTTTACACTATTCATTAAAAAAATGCACTTTATCAGAAAGATACCAAAAATTTACACAATGTAAATTTTGATGTCCCGCTACTAAAGAAGTGTTATATTAGGTCCAACAGAATTTATATGATTGATCAAAACTATATTTAATGATGGTTCGCCATAAAAAGGTGATAAGGGACCTTTCGTGAAAATTAGAGTATATAAGCCTAAAAATGAATTCTTTTCGTATTTTAAGCCTTTATCCTTTATTAGTTAAATGTAAAAACATTTAACAAACATATATAATCATATTTTAGTTATTTCTATCCATTCCCGCAAGTACAACGGCTACATGTTAACTAACATTTAAAATAATATTATTTTTTTACTAGTGTGCAACGTATGTTTTCAAAGGAACTCATCGTTTCGTATCGGGTACGTTATCGATCATAGCAACCCCTTTAAAGTACAATTAATATTTAATTCATAAATATTAATAAATATGAAAATGTATTATTCTTTATTTACCTGGGATGTTACAAATAAGATATATGTAAGTACATAAATATATATATTTATATCTTCAGTAGAATTATTATGTCATATATTACATAATTATCAATGACGTATATTTTATAGTCATCATTGAATGGTGAACGTGGAAATTAATCTCATCGCATCATGGAGATGGTAATCCGTACGTACGCACGAGCGACAATATCATTATATTGATGGTGAAATTGTATATAATAGGATGTTATATCATATATAAATAATAGTTAACATGTTATATTTATTATTTACATCAGTTATACTCATTATTATACCCATCCAAAGAATGAAGTGTTTGAAAAAGAAACTACGCCACGACGTGGAGACAGTAATCTGTACGTACGTAGGTATGGTGACGTTGTCATTTATAGGATGGTTAGAATAATGAATATGGTTGTAAAATTTTCATAATAACATCACAGTATATATAATATACTGGAGTTATTATTTTAGAATGGAAACTACAAAGAAAGAGGATGTGGAAGAAGAAAAGAATTTGAAAGAGGTGATGAAATATTTACCTCTACTTTGGGTTTTTCTTTTTATTTTGATCAAAAGGGCTCCGTAGGTTTGATTTATGATTAGATTAAGGACTATTGGATGAAAGGAGGAATGTTGGTAAGATATTTGGACAGGGATTGGACCAGGAAAAAGTCTTTAGAGGTGTGAAATTGAGAGAAAGGGAAGTTCCCTTTTATAAGAGAGGTGAGGATCACTTTAGGAAAAACCTGAAATATTATTTTATAATAAAATTATTTTTTGTTCCTAATGGCTCAAAAATTATTTATTTAGTGTCTAAGGTTGGGATAGGTCGAATACCTCTCAAAAAATAGGTTTTAGAGAGGTTTAGGTCACCATATTAACCATATCTTAAAGATTTAACTCCTAGTTAAATAGTTTGTCATTTACCATGTCTCTTTGTATTTTTATATTATGTGGTTAATAAACCTACTATAAAAGGCCAATAAAACCCCAATTGGTTCACCAATGTCATATATATTATTATATAAGTATTTTGGACGAACCTTTTATTTTTAATACTATTATATCAATAAATAATATAATATTTGTTTTAAAAACTATTTTATGTCAATTTTGACACTATTTGGTAATGATTTACATCTTATGAGATAGACATGGCTGGAACGGTAAGTCAATCCGGTTCAGTATTACAGGACTGGAACGAGGAGTGAACTCGAATCAAAAAGGGACATTGTCCACTAAGATGGTCTTAGAAGAAATGTCTAGGATACTATGGAAATCATATCATGTGATTAATGGTTTTCCACAAATACATGTTTTATTCCCATGCTATTTTATCATGATTTATGTTCCATTATGATCTATACCTTATATACTTCCATGTTTTATGTTATTGCTCAAAATTTTGACGTTTAAACATTATGTACATGTTTTTATTTTCAAATGTATACGATATTTTTTATTTTATCCATGAATACCCTTACTGAGGATTTGAGCTCACCCTTTTATATGTTTTCTTTTCCCCCAAGATTAAAAGAAAGTTTTTAGGTAAGGAAACAAAAAGTGGAAGATCATTATGGGAGATGTTGAAGATCTTTCAACATGATTAGAAGTTTATATTCCATGTTTCCAAAGACACTAAACTATTACAGTCCTTGAGTGTTTGTTTTTTTATGTATTAATTATTCTGCAAAAGTAATGTAATGTCCACGTACGTCAAGCATCGGTTATCTTCGTTGGTATAAGATGAAATGTTTAGTTATCCTTTGGAAACTAGGATGCGAAAACTTTAGTGAGATCCCAAGAGATATTTATAAGGTATATCTAGGGATGTTTGTAAGGTTAAATATAAGTATAGGTTATAGTCCTAGATTTACGGTAACAATATTAGAATTAAACCTAATATGTTAGATGTCGAAGGTACTCCCCCTTGATTATGTTATGTTCCATGTATGATTTTTTCCTCTCACAGAATTATTTTTGTGTTTTATTCAATGGTGGGAACTAGAAGGAATTCAGTTAACATTGAATCCAATCGACAAATTAGTGACTATGAGAAACTAAATTGCATAATGTCTAGAGACAAAAATATTGTGATTATTATGAATCATTCATCGCAATATATGATTAACAAGGAGAAATTTAGTGGTATTACTAATTCATCAAATAAGAGGAAGATAGACTTTTATGAATGTTCACATGTTGAGGAGCATAAAGAAATGAAGATTGAGATTTCTAAAGAAGGGAAGAAGAACCTTGAGGAATACCTCAAATGGAGGGGAAGATGTTATCTGTGTGGAGAAAAGGGTCATAGAGTGACAGACTATTATAGAGTTCAATATCTTATTTTTGGAGAACATGGGAATTACCCAACTCAATTCCCTGACCTAGGAGGTTACTTCTAAATCAAGGAAGGACTTATTCCATTAAAATCATTGAAGAGGATGGATTGAAGTTTTTATGTATTGGTATTCAAAAATAATGTTGTTGAGGTACTTTTATGGTGTACTGGAATATTTTTGTATTAGTCTATTGTGGTTTTCAGTAATTTTATGGTACCAGAAACCATGGAAAGTGATTGAGATATTTATGGAAAGAAGATGATATGCACATAATGAAGGGATAAGGAGAAGATGAAATGTTTGACAGTATTCAAGATCACATGACTGATATAAGGACAAAGTGATTCCATGGTTTGAGTATATCGAAATTTTGGGATTTTGGTATGTGGAAATAGTTAACTTTTGAAAACATCCATGCTTTCTATAAGGTTCAGTGGGTATTCATTTTTCCCGAGAATACATGATAATGGTATTCACATGTTTGGAATGCGATCAAAAAGATATATCTTCTGATATATGGGGGATAAATGATTGTATTCACGTTCTTGTTATGTGACCTTTCAAGTAATCGTTATCTTTATACTATGAGATTGGATAGATGTATTTTGTATAAGATTAAGGATTGGAATGGATTATGTTGTACATCAGATTGTATTGATTAAGGCTATAACTGTTTTTTGATTTTATTTCAGGAATGTTATAATAGTGTAGTTTTATAAGAAAGGAAAACCTGCAGGATGAGCGACAACCCATCGCATCGGACAAGGCTGTGGGAATCAAACCCACAACTGAAGTGTGACATGCCTTTATCACCTACTAATGTCCTACAAGAAGTCCCTGGTTAGTGGAAACAAGTTTTATTTTATTAAGCGGTATGATAGAGGAATTATAAGTCTATTTTTGGAATCATATAAGATTAACCACACCATAGATGGACATATGTATATTTGATAATTTTTTTCTAACCTTATGTTTGAGACAGATGGAATGACTCATCATTCTATCACACGATCTGCTAATACTACACGAATGAAAAATTCAACTTCATTTATTTAAACGATGAAGTGGAAATTGTTCAATTCATGAACAATAGTGAGATTGTACCAAAATAATATAAGTATTTATTTTAATTCATCAAATTTAGAGAAATGATCTTGAAAATGTGGTCTTAGTGCCCTCATATCCGAAGAATTAGATAGTACCATATATCTTCACAAATTTATGTATTTGTGATTGTTGGTTTTTTCATAGCCGTGTTCTCTATCACTCTCCATCAGAACATGATGGTTAGATTTCTCTTGCATATCCATATTTTCACCTATGTTATCCTATGTGGAAACGCAATGATTAGTAAATTTGGGTAACCGTTACGTTTCATGCTTTATTTTTTAAAGTTATGTTTTGGTATTTCATTTTACGATGTGGGTTTTAATTAAAGAAACATTCTAGTATAAAACCATGTATAACCCCGACGAATTTTGACGGAGAAATTCATTTTAAGGGGGGTAGAATGTAACAGCCCGATATTTTATAAGACATATTATTTTAAATTTCTTTCATATCACCTGTTTTACGCTATACCAAGATTGTCTTGCGGTATACGCAACACCATATTAGGTTGCAGTATAAGCAACACTAATCTTGTATCGTGTTACACACAATTTCATGTTTGTTTGATAGTTGTTATTCTATGAAAAATTTAGTGTGTATGTATACATATATATATTCAATGTATTAATGAAATATGGTTGTATTTTGTTATACGAAACAGCAAAGGAGTCTTTCACTACACAAAACCCTGACTTGGCTTTCATTACACGCAATCACGACCTTCCTCGATAGCGTGTGTTGTACGCAATACCGGGTTTCACTAAACAACGATATATGGTTATAATATTATCATTAACTAGCCGTTATGAATAGTATTAACTATATTTCTAATTTTATAACATTGTTATTAATCTTATAAATTTTCTAAAAAAATTTATGTGAAAAAAATAAATTTTTCGTGTAAAATAAGTATTTTTTAAAAAATGCAGTTTTACCGCCATTTGATGGCACACCCACAGTAAATATATTTTTTGACATTATTATAAGATATTTTTTACAAAATAAACTTCTTATTTTGAATCAAGATATAAAAAATTTATATTTTATAAAGTTTTGATATTTTTCTCATAACTTTCATATTTTAATGAATAATAAAAACACACTATATTTTAATTAAAAAGAACTTTTTTCATCGTAATAATTTAAGTAGTTAAAATATATTTTTTAATGGTTTTAAAGTATAAATAGAATATATTTTTACCATTTAATATAATTTATGTCATTAGCATTGATTTTACCGTGAATTCATAGGTTAAATCAACTCAATCTTTTGCATTGTTTTAAACAAAAACCCGTTTTATTTTGACAATGGGATTAAATTTAATTTAATTTCTACAACTATTGTGTACTGATTTTGGAAAAATGGATTCCATATTTGGAATCAGTGGGTCCAAATTATGTTAATAATCTACTTTTTATTTTTGGGAATTATGAATAGTAACTACGGTAAATTTTATTTACCATACTTAAAGGTAAATCAGGTAATTAAGGGTAAATATAAGATTATAAAATTACCCTAACCCCTACCAAAATACTATTGGATGAATAAAAGTATACCCATATCACCTAAGGGTCGGATTAGATTCATTTAATGGACTTATTTCCATGAAAATCATTTAATTATTATTAAAACCAAAGAATGTGACAACATGTCACTTTCTTAAATATTATAGGTATATTAATTTTCATTTAGTGATAAACTTCATAAAACCTTAAACATGAATAATATCCAGAAATATAATAAATGTATCTTCAAAATATGAATTTAGTTATAATTTTTAGGGATTAAATAATTATCATTAAGGGTTACATAATAGTGATTTTGAAATTATTTTATTAAGAGAAATATAAAATAAATGGTTTTAAAAATATTAAAATAAATATTATATGATCTGTTTTATGTGGTCCACTAATTTTCTAAATATATATGACATTTTATAAATCTATTAAAGAATTTATTTTGAACATATCTTTTCTATATTTTTTATTTAAATTCAAATAAATGAAAAGTGTCAAAATTGACACTATTGTTATTTTATAAAAATAACATATTATAAAATTGGTTAAAAATAACAAAAATATTTAAAAATTCTAAATTTAAATTTATATGGTCTAAAATGTTATAAATTATCTAATTATGGACAATACACAACAAATAAGTAATTATTTTTAATAATTTAAAATTTATAATGTTATTACCACAAATAAAATTAAATTGATTAAATAAGGATAAATCATGTTGATAATGTTTAAAATAAATTTCTAACATGTCTAATTTTATTTGGTTGATGAGATTTCAAACATTTTTCATCTAATCTTCCTATTTTATTATTTTTTTAATTTTTTATGTGGGGTTGGTCTTTAATATAAATTAATATTTTCTTATATTTTCAATGGCGCCCTTCTCCTACCTTATAAAAAGGCATATTCTCCCTCTCATCCTCACACGATTTTGAGCCTTGAAGCTCGGCCAATCTCTGCCCATTTACCTTACCAACTTCCCTAGAAACATACTAGAGGTCTTGTTATTCTTCAAAGACCAAGTTTAGTACCCTAAGAGGAGGTTTCAAATAAGCGTGTCAAAGAAGAGGAGGTTCATATACGTACAAAGCATATCAGACCTAAGGAAAGGGATAACTTTTTTAATCTCATTTTTATCCGAGATTGTTTATTCTTAAGTATTTACTGGGGTTATATTCATCATCCATGTCTTTGTTTTCTAAAAAATGTTTTAATGTATGTTTAATGTCCTTTTTACCCATTTTTGAATTTTACTACATGGTATGTATGGAATTTTTCTTTTACGAGGCACTTTTTGACTTTTCTGAAAAAAGTATGAGAAGAGTGTTTTTTTAACTTATAGAGCACGAACAGATTTTTACGGTTTTATAAAGCCTTATTTTTAGGAAGCTTCCTCCAAAATATTTCATAACTATTTTCAAAAAAATTCTTTTTCTTTTAAATTTGCATGAAATTTTGTGAAACGAGAATGATTTTGAAGACAAAAGGATATTTTCCTCAAGAATTCATTCCAAGTGTTTTATCAAAACCATTTTTCATCTAAGATGACATTATTTCATATGTGTATGTTTCAAGTATCATGTCTATATGATTTAAATGGTTTCACGTTTCTTATTATGAAATGATATCCATTTCTTTTAAATGGGTTATGTGATGATGGGACGATGTTTACGAAACCCATTTTATTCATTGGGTTATTATGAATAATGTATGTTTATTTTGGGGCACAAGTAATAATGATTTCATTATGAGATGGGTGGGACCTATATCTCCCTCAAAGTCATTGGGTAAAGATTTATATCTCATGAGATAGACATGGATAGAATGGTAAGTTAATCCGGTTCATTATTACAGGACTAGAACGAGGTGTGAAGTCGATTCAAAAAGGGACATTGTCCACTAAGATGGTCATCGCATAAATCCATTGGCTATTATAGATATCACATCATGTGCTTAATGGTTTTCCACAAATACATGTTTTATTACCATGCTATTTTATCATGATTTATGTTCCATTATGATCTAATCCTTATGTACTTCCATGTTTTATGTCATTGCTCAAGATATTGATGTTTATAAATTATGTTCATGTTTTTAAGTTCAAATGTATACGATATGTTTTATTTTATCCATGCTTACCCTTACTGAGCATTTGAGCTCACCCTTTTTATGTTTTCTTTTCCCCAAGGATTAAAACAAATGTCATAGGTAAGGAAAAAAAAGTAGAAGATCGTTATGGGAGATGTTGATGATCTTTTAACATGATTAAAAGTTTATTTTCCAAGTTTCCAAAGAAACTAAAATATTAAGGTCCTTGACTGTTTGTTTTTTTATGTATTAATTATTCCTCAAAAGTAATGTAATGTCCATATACGTCAAGATTCGGGTCTCTATAGTGTTGGACCATGATGGGAGGTGAGCCAAAGTAGCATAAGTCCGTCACGATTAGGGGGTCCTTATGGAAGTGAAAGATGAGGAAAATATTAACCTAGAAGGAATCAAATGTTGTATAAAGGTTGAGAAGATATTCACATGGATCTCAACACTTTCAGTCTCATTCCCTAGAGCATTAGGGGTATGTCAGTTGTTAAACCCAACTAAACCCAACAAAAAAACATGTCAGGGAAAATAGTTTATGGTCATATTGTTTGCACCGTAGTCTCTTAGATAAATGATCAAATATTTTGGACCATTGGTATCCATTTTAACATCAGGTTAATGAGACATACCTATAAAATTTCGCTTCATGTCGTAAGGATGAAGCATAGTCTTGTCTAGAGTCATATATCATGGAATATAGAATTATTAGTTTAGGGTCAAATGATCTAGACTGCTGGAGAGAAAGAATCTATGGTAGACATATGCAATATGTAGGAATGAAAAATATAACATAAATGCCCCAAAGGGTCCCCTATATTTTCAAAGTTTTTATGAGGGAACCATGAGAACACTCTTATTTTGGGGTCATATAGATCAAACGACTGGGTTGTGCTAATTCCCCATGTGGGTACAACCACTACAATGTCTCCAAATCCCCCATTTTTAATGCTTTGTGTGGGAAAAATGATGTGATTTTATTCCTTCCACATCACATGGGATAACACAATGATAGAAAGAAAATGTTAGATGGAATTGTCCTAGTCTTTCCCACTCAACATGAATAGATTTATTAATGGATATCTACTGAACTTGTTCAAAACACATAATGACCTTGTTCAAAACACATCATCTATGTCATGTTACTAGGGATTGGGATAGACAAATTAGGGTCGACCGATGACATTGTTTGAAATTCAAAAATCTCAAAATGTCTCCCAAAGACATTCAGGTCATTGTTCTAGAATGGTAGGTGAGACGATGCGTCACAGTTTGGTCGTTAGAGGGTCCCTTCAGATATGAATGATGATGGGGATCCAGATAAGGGAACACATGATTTTTTATGTCATAATGTAAGGATGAAAAAGTTGTGTACTATATTTTTTTGCAACATGGACATTATGTGTGTGAGAGTGTGATTCATCCCAAGGGACAAGTGTGTGGTGCAATAAATATCATGCCGTGAGTGATGGAAAATGAGTCCCACACAATGAAACACACTCTCAAAGTGGGAATCATGCTAACATACCAAAAAAGAGAACGTGATTTTGTATCTTGGCCTAGAAGAAAAATTATTAGGTGTTGTTATGTATCCCAAAAGGATGGGAATCATGCCACACATAGTTCTGGAAATTATTAATGTTTAAAATAATGTTGTAAGTATGAAAATTTTAGGTGTTCTAAGAAAAAAACATGTGTGGTGTGGCTACCATAACTCGACTTGAATGGGGAACAAAGATATCCACACCAAAACACACATTCCAAAGGAGGAAACCCAAGCCAAGGGGCCATAAATAATTCTGATTCTATGAATGTTCTTCGATAAGAATCATTCTTCCATCACTATTTATACCATAAGGATGTGAATTAAGACAATAACAGTTGTGGATGAGGTCATGGAAGATGGAAATTGAAAATGGGTAGAGACATCCTCTCAAATGCTAAAATCATGGTTTCTATGTTTTTTATTGTCAATAAAACATGGAAACTAAAAATCTTAGTTTATGGTTATGGAGTTCATTCTCATTAAGAAGAATATTTGAGGTGTGGTTCCATGAGAAAACCTGATGTGAATAAGGGACAATGAGATCCCCACAACACAACACATTCATAAATGATACTCAGGCCGCATGGCCAAATGGTAATGTTTGTGATTCTATGGTTGAGCTTAGGTAAAAATTGTCTGGGCATTGATACATATCCCATAAGGTTGAGAATCATTCCATACATAGTTCATGAAGATTTAATGGATGATTTTTAGTTCCAAGGGGAAATGACTTCTTAGGTGAAGACATTGCAGTGATGTGTAGTTTATTATCACACAAACATGTTGACAATATGTATTTTAATTTGATATGGCATGGAAATGAGTTTTTATGAAGTTTTTAGTCATGAATTAAGGATTCCAAATGTATTACTTTTAGTTCATATAGGTTAAACCATAGTATGAGGCTTCTAATGTGGAAATATTATATGTTTCACCATGAGGAAACCCAAAGTTAATGCGTAACATAATAATCCTCAACACACTACACATTCCTAAGAAGAACCCAAACATATTTTAATATCATATGGGATGAGGAAATAAGTTTGGGGCAATTTGTTGTAGGGCCAAATGGCGATGTGTATGGGAGTCACTACAAATTCTATAAGGATGGGATCCAAGAAATACGTGGTTATAGATGACCCTTTCCATTTAAATGTTATTTTGTATGGATGAGGGCCATAGATTAATGTTATGTAGTGTGATGTAGTTTAGTATCATTCCAGACAAAAGGGAATTATTATTCTATGGTCATGCAGAAAGGACCATCAATGTTGTGAAGTTTAATTCCATAGAGCTAGGACACACCAGTTTAATGTCATGTAGGATGAGGTGGCATTGTTTAATGTCAAGTTTCTTAGACGAAGTAGTTGGAGTGATCCATGAGGGATGTTTATGGTGTTGCTAGTATAGCCTGATGCAAATAGAGAATTTAACATCCACCATTCCACACCATATATTCCCTAGAGTAACTTTTACATAGTTTAATGACATTATGCTCATACTTGGGACCCAAGTTTAACATCATGTTCATGGGATTTGATCTCCATGTTTAAGATCATAGAGTTTGTCACCTATTGCAGTTTAATAGCATACATGACGAGGAAAACACACTCATGGGATTTATTGTTTCAGTAACATGTCATTGCTGGGAGGAATGAATCTATCCTTATCCGTGGTGGACAATGAATAATTTCTATTAGGATAAGCCTTACTAATGATGAAGAGTCCATCCAATTGGGTTTCCAACATTGGTAGTTTCCTATAAGGTATCATTGGAATTCTTATATCCAATACCATGTCACCTTGATGGAAAGAGAATATATGAACTCTCTTATTGAATGATCTTCCTATATTGTTCTTGGGGATCTACAAATTTTGTAAGGCCTGAATACTGTTCTCATTGAGAACTTCTAATTCATCTAGATAAACTTATGATACTATATCTAACAACTTCTGATCATAGATAGTTGTATATAGTGATGTAAACTAAATCTCAATGGGTAGTACTACACCTATTATATAAACTATGGAATATTCAGTCACCTGGGTGGAATTTGGGAGTCATAATATGATAATATCAATGATCATTGAGGATCCTGTCCATCAAAATTCTCTTATTCTGGCCCACTATCTTCTACAAATTTTTTTATAGGATTTTGTTAAATTTCTAAATATATATTTCTACCTTCACATGGTAGAGATAATTTGGGTAATAAAAGGCACTATAGTTGGAGTACAATTTATTCAGCTCACATACTAAGAAATTGGTTTTGTTATTTGTGATAATAGCATGATGAAACAAAAATTTATGTATGAAGTTGGAGCATAAGAAATCAAAAACAGACTCAGACATTAATTCCTTTATCAGAATTTCTTCTTCAAACATGAAAAATAAATCATTCATGGTCAGGATGAACTTGCATTGGCATGATATTTTTGATGAGTATGGTCCCACAGCATCGATTCCTTGGACAGCAAAGGGAAAAGAGTACTTTGTTGCGTGGAGGGTCTTCGGTGGTAAATGAATGAGGTTAGAATGGATATGACATGCATGAATCCTCTTGGTGAACTTGATATAGTAATAGTCTATGGTGGGATGGATGTATCCCAACTATCAAATCTGGTGGGAGATCATCATCCATGTTGGATGAGAACCACATCACCCAAAATAAACTTCATGTATAATCTAGGGAATCTCATCTCTATGAATGCAGTAGAGGATGATTCCATCAAACCCAAATCTGTTGATAGATGTCTCGATGTTATCACTACTCATGAGGGTGAACTGAACTGCACAACAAAGGATTTGATCTTGTTCAGCTCTGTTCGACCATAGATTTACATGTCAGAGATACTCAATGAAAGGATTCATCAAATTAGAGTATAAATCAGAAGAATTGGGGATCTAAATGGCCTAATGTAGAATAATTAGTGGTATGGTTATTTACTTATAGGTTGTCATATTTCCCTTAACTGATCAGGCTGACGACTTTTCAATGAACCACATGAATGGATAGATCATTCCAGTTAGACTATATGAGAGAAGTGGCTAGACCTACGAGAGAGTTATCCAAAAAATTCTGTGTCTAGGGAACATGAGTCAAATATGACTGAGATAAGAACCAGGCCATCTGATGGAGAACATTAATGAGAAAGGGCATGAGATTGGTCTTTCTGATGATGTAGAAACCGTTGATCTGCATGATCACTATATGAGATTCCACATCCACATGTAGGTGGGGAACATTAATATCACGATCCAACTCGAGACAATTGGTGATAGCATAATTATATACCTTGTTGTTGGTGCCTCACTCTAACAAAAAGAATGAGTAAGGTGTAACATATGATGTAGGCATGAAGAAGACAATACCAAATCCTAATATGTTGAGACTGGGATCATTGAGACTTCTATCGGTGGGGCTCCTAGAGGCTCTGTCGATGTGAATATTCAAACAAGGAATACACTGATCCATTGAGTGGATAGCCCCATTTAGAAAATCAATATCCATGGATTAATCTATGGGGGTTAGGTGAGCATTAAATAAATCTCCCATTGCTTGACCCTTGATGGCATTATGGAGAAATAATCTGATAAAGAACAACTAAAGAATCACCACCATAATGCTATCCACCTTATCAACATTTGGTGGTTTATCATTTATTTTATCAGATCCATGTAAGAAACTAGATATATCTCAAGCTGATATATTTATTTTTGTAACTTCTAAAATGAGAAAAAACAACGTGAGGAAGGTCTTATCGATAAGATAATATATGGACTCTATATCAAGAAGTATATGACTGAGATAGAACAAACTATTCTCTATCCCTTATTTATTCTTCTAGATGATAATGGCACAGAGGGATCATTCCATGGTGGTCACATAGAGGTATAACAACATCCCGGATATATATGGCATTGAAACCGGAGGTGGACGACTTCATCTCTTCCAAAGCATTCTATTAGTCCTCATACCACTGGTATATGGTACCATTTTTATTAGTCTAGAAAAGGGACTAAAAATTCCATCAATATTCATAATTAACCAACAAATATATCTTAAGTGTCCTTGAAGTCCTTGGAAGTCATTGAGGTTTCTCAGAGGGGACCTCTGGATGATAGCCTTCATCATCTCTTGGATGTTCTCTATTCCTTCATATTTGATAATACAACCATGTAAATCTCCATATGCCAACCCAAAATAATATATGAAGGGGTTCAAATTCAAATTCTGATAGCTATGGAAGATGAATAGTTTCTCAAGATCTCTAAGATGGTCCTGAAGATGGTTGGAGTTGACCATTTAATCTTCCATGTAGAATTCCACTAGTTACCCATTGTTTCGCACGGATTTCGAGGATGACCTCCTGGATGGGAGATTCAAACGTTCCGATCGGTTTCTAACGGGTTTGTTCATAGAACCGGAAACATCCAATGATTCCAAATCCGTTTGGACCTACTTTCCAAAGGCAGGTGCTCATTAGTTTGTGGACTGACGAGGCTTAGGAATTTGCATTGGTCGAGAGGATGGGAGGTCGGACTCATCACACCTTTTTGAGGGGAATTATTGTCTACTCCGGGACTCTCTTTATAGATTTAAGTTATGTTCGTGAATCCTTATTACATTACCAAGTATAAAATGTTCTTTCCTTTAGTTTTAACAATCAATGAATAAACATGCAAGAAATTCAGAGAATCTTTTATATGTATTCGAGGTTCTTCATCAATAGAGAATCATATATATCTGTTTAGAGATTCTTGGTCAATGGTATCCTTCAAAACATTAATATAAAAGTCTCTTGGTCATTATGATGACCAGGCTAGTTTTAAAGCCACTCAGTGGGGAACTTGATGTTTATCGTCATTCATAAGGACATGGATTATTTCAAAGTTGGGATCGAACCCATAAATGGGATACCTACGTATCCTTTGTTTTGGAAAAGGAATCAGAACCCACATAGTTCGAGAAATGGAGTATGATATTTATGATTGATGGCTCAAAGATGAAATGTCATAATTACTTTTACACTCTAAGCTCACGTGAGTCATGCTTGGTGTGAGAAACAAGAGGTATTGGTAAAAATTAGACAACTGTGCCATGAAAGATGCAATCATAAGAATTTTGTTTGGGGATTATGTATGGATGACTGCCCAGATAGATGAAGGTTTAGGATTTACTTTTAGGGAGAAAATCCATGAACATGGTCCATAATGTTATATGTGCTTCATGGAGATTTGAATACTCTAATCTTGGGGCTTATTCCTAAGGAGGATGCCCAAGTTATGAGGGGATTTATGATTGGGTTTTACTCCTGAAAAGGAAACCCAAATCAAAGGTAAATTATGACTGTTTAATAGAATTTTAAGGGGGGCTTGAGGTTTACTCCTTAAATGGAAAACCCAAGATTATGACTGGGACTTACTCCAAAAAAAGGAGGCCCAGGTTATGGGACTTGGGTCTTACTCCTGAAAAGGAAAACCCAAGATTATGACTGAGTCCTATTCCTGAAAAGGAGACCCAGGTTAGGGATTAAGTTTTGGGGCTTACTCCTGAGGAGGATGCCCAAGATTATGACTGAGTCTTATTCCTGAAAAGGAGACCCAGGTTAGGGGTTAAGGCTTGGGGCTTACTCCTGAGGAGGATGCCCAAGATTATGACTGAGTCTTATTCCTGAAAAGGAAACCCAGGTTAGGGATTAAGGTTTGGGGCTTACTCCTGAAGAGGATGTCCAAGATTATTACTGAGTCTTATTCCTGAAAAGGAGACCCAGGTTAGGGATTAAGGTTTGGGGCTTACTCCTGAGGAGGACGCCCAAGTTTAGAGGACATGATTGGGGCTTACTCCTGAGGAGGATGCCCAAGTTTGGGAACTTTAAGAATTTGGGGCTTACTCTTGAGGAAGATGCCCAAATTAAAGGATTTATAACTCGGGATTATTCCTGAAAAGGAGACCCAGGTTAGGATTCTCTCATCTTAAAGGATGAGGTTGAATGAATGAACTCTCCATATTTAGTGACATAAGGATATTTAAATCACTATGTTTTGAGAGATATTCCATAGAATTCCTTTCAGATAAGGAAGTCAAATCAAGAAATCATGTCATAAATGACTTTGAAGAGTGTCTTGAAGACTGAATCTTGAAAAGGAAAGGTGTGATGGATTAAGAGGGGTAAAATGGGCAAGATGGGTACCCAAAAATATAAGGGCGCACAAGTCTTGAAAGGCACGCAAGTCTTACGTGGGCGCGCAAGTATTGGTCGTGCAGGTATACCTGCGCGACACATGGTGTACTTGCGCGATTTTCAACCAGTATTTGAAATACTTGAGTGATTCTTTTTTAAACCCTTTAGAATCCTCTTGAGGTTCTTCCAGAAAAGGGACGTGCAAGTTATATTGAAGGAAATAAGTCGGCGCGCAAGTGTTTGATGAGTTTCAACACTTAGGCCTTCCTTCTTCTCTTTAAATCTTCCATTCTAGGTAAGAAATTACCTTAGAAGTGTTCCGGAAGCTTTGAGAAGAGACTTGGGCGTCGGGAGCTTCAATCCGAGTTTCTGGAAAAAGATCCTCCCGAATGGGGGTCCCACAGGGTCTATTTATAGGCAAAACAAGGCCATGGGCGGTTACCGGGCGGTTACCATTTAGGTCGCGCAAGTCACCTGCGCGACCAAGGGTGTCGCGCAAGTGTACTTGCGCGACAGTGATAAAACTTGCGCGGTGAAGTTGCTGTCGATCCTTTTTTCATGCCTTTGTTGATTTTTGATGTTTTCTTCAAAGGTTGAATCACTTTGAGCTCAGATATTCCCTTTTCCGATCTTTAGATTCTGTGACGAAAGGAGCGTCAACAAAAGTCCCCCCTCAGAGTTGGATCCGGAGAGAAATGAGGATTTGACTCTGAGGATATCGAATCCCTCCAAAGGAAAAGGGAGGTGCGCAAGTCTGCAGTGCACAGAGGGCGGCGCGCAAGTTTGCGTCGCGCATGCCTTAAGCACTCGGAGTGCGGCGCGCAGATAGGCTTCCTGGCCTATAAATACACCACTTTTGGCCGTGGAGAAAATATGATCCCGAAGTTCTCGATTGTCATCCCAATTTGTTATATTGGGACTTGGTGGTTTTGGGTATGAAAAGATCCATGCTGTAGTGAAACAGATCATTTTCAGGAGGGAGCAAGTGCAGACAAGTCGCGAAGATTTGACCAGAGTGAAATTGTCAGTCAACATTGGCGAATTTGAGGCTGCGATATCCCAAGCTGAAGCTGATTATGATGCCAATATGAAGGATCTGAAGCATAAAATCAAAGAAAAGGTCGTCCAACAGGTGCAACTCGAGCAACAGTTAGATGCTGTTACTGGGGAACTTGATCTGCTTAATAAATCATTGGATGAAACTCATATGAATGGCATGAAAGCCATCGTAGATGCTAAGAAGGCACTTCAACAAGCTGAAAAGAGTGAAGCTGGTCAAGTGCACGAGCTTCAAGTAACAACTGATAAGGCTCAGGATGCTATACATCAAATGATGACTTATGTTGACAATCTTCTGTAATTCTTGAAAAAGAGAAGAGACTCTAGTCTGTGGATGTCATTCTATCTCCTGTGTATCAATGAAAAACACTTTCGTCTTCAATCATTTGTACCTGCATTCTTTCATTACCTGCTTCAAATTTACTTAATCCAATGGGCCTAGTAAGCATAGTTTGATTTTTAATAGGATTATTACAAATAATCCTACAATCTTTGAACCTTTTAATTGCTCAATATTACCTAAATCATACAAAAAATGTATATTTAGTGAGCTGGAACTTGAATTTTATTCAGAGTTCCTTTGTCTTTTGTGTAGTCATTTTAAAGTCATGCATGCCGGACATAAAGGGGCTAATGTTTAAGGTCGAAATAGCTTTGACCAAAAATGGATTAAAATTGATTCAATTCCTTGACAATTTATCTGAAAACAAATTACCATACTCAAGTATGAGTGAAAATATGTAAACTATGGCTTAAGAATATTTGAATCTGAGGAAGGATATGAAAAAGAGCTAAAAGGAATTAGAAGAAGTAGTTTCCAAGAATGAAGTTACTATTATTTAACATAACCCATTAGGGGGTTGAAATATGCAGGGCCACCTATGGCCATTGGCTGCATGGTCAAATAAATAGTATCTTTCGGCTGACAAGTCTGTTATGTGGACTGTTTATGCAAGGCCACCTAGGGGCACGTGCTGCATAGTCAGGCAAAAGAACTCCCAGAAATTTGCTTTCCTAGTGCTAAAAGCCAGTGAAAGTTTATGGAGATTCAAATTTTCTAAAGTATAGAGTTTGTTGTATGGAAAGAGGTACTTGAATATGGAGAAGATATTTCCGAACAAGAATATCGAAGAACTGGATGAATATCACCCCTTCGAGGGTCTGACCCAAACGTAGGGAAGAAGAATAAATCATAGACTTGAATACTTTCAGATCATGAAAAAGGATATGGGACAAATATGTTAAGGATGGCTATTTCTTGCGGATCCCTACATACTGTCGTTTAAGACAAATAAGGACAAAAGAGGCATTCTTCCCAAGAATGAAGTTACTATTATTTAACAAAACACTTTTGGGGGTTGAAATATGCAGGGCCACCTATGGGCATTGGCTGCATGGTCAAATAAATAGCATCTTTTGGCTGACAAGTATTTTATGTGGACCGTTTATGCAAGGCCACCTATGGGCACGTGCTGCATAGTCAAGCAAAAGAATTCTCAGAAGTTTGACATTTCTGTGACTAGAAGTCATGAAAAGGGTTATGAAGATCTGAAAATATTTAAGGTTAGGATTATAACACATAAAGATTGGTATTGTTCAATATATATAGAGATACATAGGTCAATGAAAACCATAATCATGTTGTGGCTGGGTCCTGAATTGAAACATGGACTTCACTACGTATCTCATAAGAATGAGAATCAAGCCATACGTAGTTCTTGAAATGCAGTTTAACGCCGTTCAGGACGAAAGTATGAGTGATCTTAGTTTAGGGTCATAGAATTCGGACCAAAATAATGAATACACAGTGTGTGTTATCATGAGGACTTTTCAGCCAAGGGACTGGAAGTGAAATTTGGGGTTAGGCCCAAAAGACTTGGGACTGGATTCGGGGGACACTCGAATGTTCCTACGTATCCCATAAGGATGGGAATCAAGTCCACGTAGTTCTAGAACTACCCTTTGTACAAATTTGGGTCGTACATGTGAAGGGTGAAAGGGGACTTTAGTGCAATGATGGTTTAACCTAAGATAAAAAGTTCAGGCATTACCATGTATGCACGTAGTCTTTTGAAAATGAAAACCATGATTAAAAAAAATCAATGTCAATAATGGTTCCTTCTCAAATGAGGAAATCAAAGAATATTGTAGTTTATTGTCGTACCGGACAAAAGTGTTGTATAGTTTAACGTCATATAACAAGGACGAAAGTGAATCAATGTAAAGATATTGATTCCAGGGGCGGTTTCATGAATCAACATCATATGAGATGGTGGTGAACCGATGTGAAGAGATTGTTTTTGGGCTTGAACCTTGGGAGGATGCCTACATACCCATCCTGGAGGGCAAGGATCAAAGTCTGTGTAGTTCAATTAAAGAATGAATTAATGATCAAGTTTTTCTTGGGGACAACGACCTAATAAAAAATGTTGGTGGGACTTACACATGGTTAGTGGCCCAAAGGGAGTGTTATGGTTGATGTTCTCTCTAAGCTCACGTGAGTCATACTCGGTGTGAGAAACAAGAGGTAATAACAACCTTAACGATGCACAGTTTAATGTCATGTAGGACATAAAAAAGGGACTATGCAGTTTAAAGTCTTGTAGTTAGGACTATTGGTGCCGCACAATTTAGTGTCATGTAGTAGGGACAAAATAACAGTTTAATGTCATGTAGGACATATCAAGGACTTTCTGTACAGTTTAGCGTCATGTAGTTAGGACGATGGGGATAAAAATAGTTTAACGTCATATTGGACGAAAGGGGGACTGTGCAGTTTAATGTCATGCAGTAAGGACAAAAGAGTGTATCATTTTAACGTCATGTCGGACGAAAGTGCGAATAGTTTAAGGTCATATGCATGGATCGTGAATGGTGCAGTTTAATGTCATACTGGACTTTTGAGATTATATAGTTTAACGTCTTTTCGGACGTGAGGGACTTTTATACAGTTTAGCATCATGTAGTTAGGACATCAAAGTTTAACGTCTTGTTGGACATAAGGGATTTGCAAATAGTTTATGGTCATATACATGGACCAGGGATGATGCAGTTTAAGGTCATGCTGGACGGTTTAGGGAACTTTTTCACAGTTTAATGTCGTGTGGGATGAAGTTGCAGTTTAAAGTCATACTGGACCATTGCTGTATAGTTTAACGTCATATAGCAAGGATGAATTGGTGCTGTACAGTTTAAGGTCATGTAGCTAGGACTATGGTGAACCAATATGAGGATATCAGTTCTGGGGACTTTTTACAGTTTAATGTCATGCTGGACGATGAAAAGTGCCCCACAGTTTAACGTCATGTTCCTAGGAAACAATATAGTTTAATGTCATCTCGGACAATATACAGTTTCGTGTCATGTAAGACATAATAGTAACCAATGTGACAGTTTAACGTCATGTTGGAAGATAAGGGAACTGACACAGTTTAACGTCATGCTGGACGATGAAAGTGCCACACAGTTTAATGTCATGTTTCTAGGACACAATATAGTTTAATGTCATCTCAGACAAAAATATAGCTTAATTTCATCTCGGACAAATAAGGAACTTCTGTACAGTTTATTGTCATGTAGATGGGACAGTAATACAGTTTAATGTCATGTAGGACATAATTGCAGTTTAAGGTCATACCGGACCATAGTTGTATGAACCAATTGTAAGTCTTGGTTCTGGGGACCATATTTTGTGTTTATACAAAATATTTCTTCAGAAATCTGGCATTGGTTGGAGTCGTGGTGTGTTCTCCATCCATTGAGATTACAGAATACGCTCCATTGGAGTAGACCATATGTATTGAATAAGGTCCTTCCCATTTTGGTTCAAGCTTGGGAGGCTTCTTTCCTAGTATCATTGGTGCTCTGAGAACCAATACCAATTCTCCCTGAATGAATGAACGAAGACAAACTTTTTTGTTAAAAGCTCGTGCTATTCGATTCTGATAGATTTCCAAATGGTGCAAAGTGCACAATCTTTTCTCATCTAACTTTTCCACTTCGTCCAACCGCTTTTGGGATTGCTCATCTGTAGATAACTGATCACAAATGGCTATTCTGAGTGAGGGAAATTGAACTTCAATTGGAAAGACTGCTTCTGTTCCATATACCAATGAATATGGAGTTGACCGCGTCGCATTGCGAGTGGTAGTCCGATAAGCCCATAAAGCATGAAAGAGTTTATCAGGCCATGACCTCTTATCTTTATCCACTATCTTTTGCAGTATATTTGAAAGAGTCTTGTTGAAGGACTCTATATGGACATTAACTGCTGCATGATATCGAGATGAATGGTTGGACTTAATGTTGTATTCTTGATACAATTTATTTACCTCAGAAGAACAGAAGTTGGTGCTGTTGTCCGTCAATATGGTATGAGGGACACCAAATCTAGTAATGATGTTAGACTTGATGAAGCTAACAATGCATTTAGAACTGACTTCTTTGAGAGGTACTGCCTCTGCCCATTTGGAAAAGAAATCAGTAGCAGTAAGAATGTACTTAAACTGCTTGCCCGTAGCTGAAGGGTAAGGTCCCACCACATCCATTCCCCATGTGGAAAATGGCCACGAGTATTTAGCTGTATGAAGCAACTCTGGAGGTTGATGAATGAAGTTGGCATATACTTGGCATGAATGACACTTCTTTGTGAAATTAACACAATCTTGTATCATTGAAGTCCAGAAGTATCCAAGCCTTCGAATTTGATCAGACAGTCTATGTCCAGACTGGTGGGCACCACAGACTCCTGCATGTACTTCTTTTATGAAAGCCATTGTCTCTTCACCATCAATACATCTGAAGAGAACTCCATCAAAACCACGTTTGTAGAGAATTTTCTCGAGGTGGTTTGGGCTATCATAAAGAGTAAAATGGACCACACGTCGCCAGATTTGTTCTTTCTCGGCTCTATCAGGTGGAAGTGTTCCATTTTGAAGATATTCCCTAATAGGTGACATCCATACAATAGTATGACCATACGTTTCAGGAATGGGACTAATTTCATTAATTTCCTCTGTTCTGACTTGAACATAAGGTGAAATTGCATGATGGTGGGCAATGCAGATGGTTGTCTCGTCCCAATTTGGATCTGCTAAAGCTATGGCTATATTATCCAGTGCATCAGCTTGAGCATTTTGTGATCTTGGGACATAAGAAAATGTCGGTTCTGAAGGGAATTCCGACATTAACTCTCTAACATAATCATACAAATGGATTAATTCTTCTTTTCTGATGGCATAATCCCTATTGACTTGTTTGATTACCAGGTATGAATCACCTTTCACCTTTAAGTGATTCACTAGTGCTTGAAGCGCTAATTCCAAGCCTGTAATGAGAGCTTTGTACTCAGTTTCATTATTGGTACCACCTTCCCACAACAAAAAGGAATAAGGTAACACTGCCTTATCTAGAGAAATGAGCACAATTCCTAAACCAACTTTGTTGAATTTAGGATTTTCCATTTTCTTTCCTGTTGGACTTCTAGAAGCACCATCAAAATACATTTCCAATGTTTGAGGACTCTCTTGAATAGAGAAAACTTCCTCATCAGGGAGTTCGATATCTGAATACGTGTCTTCCACTGAAGGATGTTCAACTAGGAAATCAGCCAGAGCTTGGCCCTTAATTGCCTTTTGAGACACATACTGAATGTCGAACTGCTGTAGAATAACAGCCCACCTTGCCAGACGTCCTGTAAGCATTGGACGACTAAGGATGAATTTGAGCGGATTATTACGAGATACCAATTGGACCTCATGATGTTGCAGGTAGTGTCTCAGTTCCTGAACTGCAAATATTAATGCTAGGCAGCACTTTTCAATACATGAATACCGGGTTTCTGCTTCAAGCATAGTTCTACTGAGATAGTAGAGACTATTTTCATTCCCAGCATCATTCTTTTGAGTGAGAAAGGCACCCAATGATCGCTCTAAAGCTGTCACATAGAGGATAAGAGGTCTACCTTCAACAGGCGGCATGAGTACTGGAGGACTCAAGAGGTATTTTTTGAGAACATCAAATGCTTTTTGACATTCTTCAGTCCACTGGTAAGTGACTCCTTTCTTCAATAATTTGGTAAAGGGTAATCTTTTGCCTGCCAAATTGGCGATGAAACGCCGAATAAAGGCTAAGTGTCCTTGAAGTCCTCTTAATTCTTTCAAATTATGAGGAGGTGACATACCAAGGATTGATTTGGTCTTCTCAGGATCAACTTCAATACCATGATGGCGTACAACAAAGCCGAGGAATTTTCCTGAGGTTACCCCAAAAGCACATTTTAAGGGGTTCATCTTCAAATTATGTTGTCGAAGCTTGTGGAATATGACTTCCAAATCAGCCAAGTGATTAGAACGTTGGTTGGATTTAACTGCCAAATCATCTACATAGCATTCAACAAATTTCCCTAAAAGAGGTTTGAAGATACGATGCATGGCGCGTTGATAAGTTGCACCTGCATTCTTTAAACCAAAGGGCATCACCCGGTAAAAAAACACACCTTGAGGAGCTATAAAGGCTGTATATTCCTCATCTTCTGGGGCCATTCGGATCTGATTATATCCAGAATATCCATCCATGAAAGAAAGTACTTCATAGCCAGCCGTCGCATCAATTAAGAGTTCTGTAATCGGAACTGGGAAATCATCTTTAGGACAATACCGATTAAGATTGCTGAAATCGATGCAAACCCTAATTTGTCTGTTCTTCTTCTTTACAGGGACAATATTATCCAACCATTTGGGATATTGAACTTCTCTGACGAAGTTAGCTTTGATAAGCTTATCCACTTCAGCCTCAATTTTGGAAGCATAGGTTGGGTGTGTTCTTCTCGCGGCTTGCTTGAATCCTCGATGTTCTTTTGGAAAGCCCAAATGCTGGGTGGCAACATCAGGGTCAAGGCCAGTCATCTCTGTATAATTACAAGAAAAAATATCTTTATTTTGATTTAGAAAATAAATATACATCTCTTGCTCTTCAAGGGTCATGGCAGCACTAATTAAAGTGGGGCGTGGATCTTTCTTTGTACCCAGATTTACTTCTCTGAGTTCATCCACAGTGGTAGAGATACCCTCTTCAAATGCTGGAGGAGCATCTCTAAGATCTTCCTCTTCCTCTTCATCATGTGTTATTTATTCCGTTTCTACTTGCAATGTAGACGAAAAAACAAAATTCTCATGATCATAAGAGATGTCAAAATTTTCACATTTTGAAGAAGAAGCTTCCATGTCTGACCCTATTGATGATAAAGGGTCTTCTTTGGGAAATAAAGAGGAGATGATGGATTGAGAATCGACATCATTATTCAGCTCTGGTGTTGCTATAACTTCTTATGGCCTGATTAGAGAAGTATAGACTTGTTGGACTTCAGCAGATGAAATGAAAACGTCACCACTTATGCTTTCATCACTGCTTAGTAGGTTACCAATTTCTCCCATGTTGTCTGGCTCGATCGCCGTAATTGACATTATGGATCTTTCCATAAGAGTATTTTGATTTGGGCCTATTTTGTCAATTTGACTGATAGGTAACACAAAATCCGTACTCACATGTGAAAATGGATTTATTGGAATTTTCTCCAAACCATATGGAGCATTAACTTTGGTAATTTCCTTCATTGTATATTTTTCTCTTCCCTTCATGTGATAAAATTCCGCCTCAATGTATTGAGATTCACATGTCTTGAATGGGGCCTTATCACCATACAATGTTCCAACTTGACCATCGAAACAGTATTTGAGACATTGATGGTATGATGACAGAATAGCTGCATGCTGATGTAGCCGGGGTCTTCCAAGCAAGATATTGAAAGCTGAGTCTTGATCAACAATCATGAAATCTGAATTGGAAACAAGATCTCCAAACTGAGTTCTGAGTGTAACTTCTCCCAGTGGTTCTTGTTCATTTTTATCATATCCTTGCAACATCATGGTAGAAGGTGATAAATCAGATTCCGTGAGGCCCAATCGACGAAGTGTGCGAATGGGCATGAGGTTGACTCCTGAACCATTGTCAATGAAAGCTCTTCGAACACCTATACCATTGACTTTTCCAGATAAGTACAAAGGTTTTATGTGCCCATGAACAACATCATCTTCATCTTTATCAGTAAAAGATATCACTAGATGGCATTCTGCAGGATTATTCTCTATGTGATAGATTTCAGCTGCAACAATTTCAGCTTCAAACTCATGAGGACTTGACAAGGCTTCGATGAGTGATTCCTGAAGATCTTTTGACAGATTCAAAGCATCCAAAATTGATAACTTGGATGGTACTTGGGCCAAGTGTTTCAATATATCATACTTTTGATCTAGAGGTCTGCGTTTCCAAATAGGAATATGCGGTTTAGCAGGTACCTTGGAAGCAGATGCTTTGGAAGCTGATGCATCTTGTATTGAAGCTGGCAATATCCTTGGTTTTGGCAGATTAGACTGATTAGATCCATTTACTTGCTGAGATAAAGAAGATGGAACTTTTAATCGGTCTTCCAAAATAACTATGCTGAAACTGAGTTGGCCATTGGCAGAAGAACTTGCTTGTTCTTTTTGAGCTCGCTGAAGGGCTCTACCATGAGTTTCTGCTGCATATACAGTGCTAGCAGGGGTAGAATTAGAGTAGTGGCTTCGGAAAGATCCACGTCTTCCCCTATATCCTGAACCTCTAGAACCTTTTCGGATTCCTTTATTTGATATAGGGAATTCAGGCTCATCAAGACTGGAATATGAATCTGTTAATTGAATCATATTAACAGAACCAAAGATTAACTCTTCGTCTGATAAAGACTCTGCATGGTTAGCCTGTTTAGGCTATGCCGTTTGGTGGGACGGTGCCCGTGGTTTTGAAGTAGATGGCATGAAATCTGCCAGAGTCAAAGACAATTTAGGCTTTGATACATACTTATCTTCTCCTAATTCCTCTTTCTTCTTTGAATTGCGCTGCCCTTTTGAGGATTTGTCTTTTGATGGAGGCTTTACTGCAGCTTTTGTAGGAGACACAATTGTCTTCTTCAATTGTGTTCGCAAAATGGAATGGGTCCGATTGATTGTCTTTCTGACCATCCAATCATCATATTTTTTCGCAGTTTTTCTTTTGACTTCCTGCCACTCGCCTCCTTCCTCTGGATCTGTAGCGGTAATACATGCTACATGAGCTGAAGAACCCTTCAATTTGACTTGTCCCAAGTTGACCATCTTTTGCAGGAGGTCTTTAAAGACAAAACACTCCTGGATGGGATGCCCCAACATTTGATGAAAGGGACAATAATTGGGACGGTCTTCATCTCCTTCCTTGTTTGGCCTCTTGGGCACTGGTAATTGAACCAAATTATTTTCCAGAGCTGAAATGAAGTAACCATTAACTTCCTCACATCGGAAAGAGTATGTTTTACTCTTCATATCCTCAAATTGTTTTCGTCGTTGATCTTTTTGATCATTTGGACGAAACAACCTTTGTTGCTGGCGTTTAGGAGGTGGATCCCTTCGAGAAGATGAAGGTTTTGAAGTAGAAATAGGTACAGGTGCTTGTTTAAGCATAACTGTAGCAGTTTCCGCTTTACCCATTCTCCTTCCTGGAGCTAATGGAATTATACGAGATTTAACCTTAGCCTGTATAAGGGAATCTTCAATCTGTTGAGCGATTGAAGTAAGGTCTCGAAACCCTCCTGTGTATTTCACAGGGATCAATGGCGTGTGTAATTCATCACGCAAATTTGCCACGCAGATTGGCAACAATTCCTCCTGAGGGAGTGCTAAACACAAGGAATACGTTAATCTCTTCCAACGAGCAATGAAATCAGAGAGTCTTTCATTTTCCCTTTGCTTGCAGTTTGTAAGATCGAAAAATGTCGTTTTTGGCAAAAGTTGAGCAAAACTGAAGAAGGAATTTTTGACGAAGATCCTCCCATCCGATGACTGACCAGGATTGCAAGCTTGTATACCAGACAAAAGCTGGTCCTTGCAAGGTTCGCATGAAGCATCTGAGTTTCACTGCTTCTTGCTGCTCTGGAGTTCCCATCATAGGATCACAACAAGACACGTAATGCGTCAAATGTTGTTCAGGGTCGCCTGATCCATTGAAAGTAGGGAAAACAGGGTTTCCAAAACTTGATGGAGGAGAAATTGAATCTACCGATTCAGGGTAAACTTTCTTTTCAGGTTGAACATGCGCCCGTTTCCCTTCCATAGTTTCTAACCGAGCTGTTAATGACTCAATAGTAGTTATTATCTTTTGAGAAACATCAGGCTGAACATTGTTTTGGGTAGGTGCAATGAATGGAGCTTGGATAGATGTGGTAGTTGGTGCTGCAAATGATGGTAGTGCTGCCAACCGTTGTTGCGTTTGACCCGTAGGATTAGACCTCTGAGGGTGTACTGATAAAGGAGGATATTCCTGATCCATCTCAGTAGTTACAACAAATTCTTTCGGCTGTCGGACTTCATCATTCTTAAGAAGAAGACTACTCTGAAGTAGTTCTTCATTCAACCTTCTCAATTCTTTCATTTCTTCCTCCTGTTCTGCAAACCTTTGCTCTAATGAGAGCGATTGACCTCCTTCAGAGGAAGGGTGAGAAGTAACATGATTCTTTCCTTTCCCCTTATTGGATCCTTTTCGGAGAGGGGGAAGTGGGTTATTTGAAGGAATACCCAGATTTTGGGTAATCCTTTGATTACGTGTGCGCACACCTTCTTCATTTAGGTCTGTGTGCACAACTTCTTGAGCAGGAACCTCTTCGTCTGATCCCTCTGATTGAGCCTCATCTGGTGAATCAGCAGCAACGACATTGATGACATTAATGGATGCATATTGCATGGAATCCTTTCTATCAGCATTTCTGTGATATTGTATTATTCCATATCCATGATGAGACATGACATTCCGTTGACTTGATCCCTCAGGAACTTCTTGGAGAACCGTCACTTGGAGAGAATCTCGTGATAGCTTGGCTCTTCATTCCTCTTGAGGCTTATTCCCTAATCGAGAGAATTCTGACTTTCTCTGAGGGAGGGATTGAGGATTTGAAAAAGTCCCCAGTCCGGTGGACTGGGGATGTTCCTGCTGCTTCCGCTCAACTCCTCGAATCCCATTTGTTGATTCTGAGGGTTGGTTTAGAGAAGTCCCCAGTCTGGCAAGCTGGGGTGTCTCTTGACATGCTATGTCTGAGATCTTCTTAAAATCTCTCTTGATCTTGCGAATCTTAGTTCGAAAATTATCTTGATGCATTAACATGTATCCACTTTTATCACCTGGTTCAACAGACCATTGGATGATTTCTGAAACATCTGTCATTTGATGACGTGTTCGCTCCAGACGAGAGGCATGTGCAATATTTCTCTCCTGCTTGATGTAGGAGAAATTTAACAACTTGTTCTCTATATACTTGATTTTGAGAGGAACTAGTTGAAGCCTGTTCTTGAGCAAGCTTTTGATTATGAACAAAGCCCATTGATTGTGGCCGGCCATGGGCAATAACATTGCATGAGACCATTTTCGGCGGGCTTTGCTGACTGGAAGGCACTGTAAAATGTAGTGCATCGTGAACACCCCATCCTCTGATATGAACATTAGATGGAGCATTGGCAATTAACTGACGAAATTTTCTTAGTGCGCCAAGGCATGAACGTTGAAGGGTTCTCTGTTGCTTTTCAGCCTTCGGATACCGAGAGACTGAAAGAGATGCCAAATCAATCTGATGTTGTAGCCCTTCTATTATCTTAAGATGATTTTCATATTCATCATAAGATAATACCTTCTTCTTCAATTGACAAAGAGTCTTCCATATGTTGAGACAAATATCATGGATTCCATCATCCGTCAACATCTTTGGAATGTCGTACTGGGAGTCAGCCAAAGGCCAAAACATGACTGGTACTTCACCTTTTGCCAGTTTTTTCCTCATGTTCAGCATTTCCTCTTAATCATTAAATGAATATTATTCTACCTGTTTGGACCAGAGTTGGTGTTTCCTTGTTGCTTCATCGGATTCAACAAGATTGGTAGAGAGATCACTATTCATGCTGGAAGATGAATGACCCAGGGATGGTTCAGAGAATAACCTGAACCCTATGCTATCTTCTGATGGAGAAAGAGTTTCACCTGCCGATAGTAAAGCATCAGACATGAATGGTTTTACGTTTCCAAGTGCCTCGAGATAGGAGGGCTTTCTCGTCACTACATTGCCTTCTGAAGAATTTTCGAGACAACGTGAATCACTACTGCGGAGAGGACTTTCGCAGCGAAGTTCATCACCATGAGGAGGACCATCATGATGGGTTATAGCAAAAGATGAAATCTCTTGCTCCTTGGTCTTCTGACCACATAGAGGGTTTCTGTGGCTCTAATCTGAAAAAGAAACTTCAAGATTGACCGAATTTTCATGAAGCAAGTCTTCATGAGGAAGTGTCTGTTGAAGACCATCAGAATTAATGTTCCCGTTATTGAAAACTGAGGGAGTAGAATCTTGAATTCCGACAGATAAATGTCTGAGGGCTTCAAGAACTCCAGCATCGAGCAAGTCCTTGTTGTAGATTGGCCTTTGATCTCCTGACTGTGCTGGGCGGATCTTTTTCTTAGATGCCTTCTTACTCACTTTAGAAACCACTTGATGATGAAAGTGATTGCTCTGAGCAGGTGTATGTGCCTGATCAGGAAAGATGGTCAGGTTAGGCTGACGATCTCCACTCAAATCAGGTGTATGTGCCTGACTTGGTTGTCCGTATGATATGGGGGAGTAGGCCCCATAACCCTCTTGGACTGGAACAGATGTGTGTGTCTGTTCCGGAGTGAATCGTTGATGTGTCACTCCACTGCTTGGGATAGATTTTTGTGTCTTTCCCTGTGATGATGCTGAAGCTGTTATGATATCCTGGCAAGTATCCAGAATATGAGCAGGAATTTTCTTCTGCTCTTTCACCATTGACAAAATATGTTTGGTGACTTCAGCCGCCGGAACGGGGATATACGTCCATTCCGGGATTGGAGTAGGTGTATGTGCCTGCTCCTGTCCTCCTTTTCCTGTCAGTGAATCCTGACAGTAATCAAGTGTAGAGGCAGAGAGTTGAGTCTGCCTCCTGTTTGTCATCGGGACTTTCCGACTGACTTCTCCGTGCACTTCCAAGCGAGTCTATTGGTAGGCTTGTTTAGTATTAGCAGATGTATGTGACTGCTGATTACACTTCTCCAAAAGCGGTTTACGAGATCCATCATATGTAGTCAGAAGAGCCTGCTGACTAACTGGTGATGTATAAGAAGGTGTATGTTCCTGCCTATGGTACTCCGCCGGAATTGCCTGGAGGGATAGGCTTGATGCTGCCAGACGAGTTTGCTGGACAGCGGAATTAAAATGAATAGGTGTGTATGCCTGCTCGTTGTTTGCCACCAAGTTAGGTTGGTGGACTTCTCCGGAGATGGCAGGGATGACAACCTGCCTATTGTTAATCGGATTCCGTCTCTGGTGGTTCATCTTGCCTGCTCGGGTTCGAGGAACCTGAGCTGAATGCCTGGAGTCGGTACCCTCATCATGTTGAGGGCGCACAACCGCACGAGTCTGGCGGCGATTGTTGATGGGAGCCCTTTAGAAGGACTCCTGTCTTTTTGAATTAAGGCCCTGCGGGACCTGCTCATTCACTTCCTCAGAGTAAGGGAGTGAATGGAAATTGCGTTCCGGGGATAACGACCCGAAACGGTTGGAGACGGTAGTCAGCACCGCCTGCTTCTTGATTGCTGGCCGCCGTTGTCTGGACGACCAGGTAGAGTTGTTAACTTGGAGGGCTTGACGAGCGGCCTCTAGAGTTAGGATAGTACCGTTGCGACAGTACTCCTTAACCAGTGCATTAGAAACCCAGCGTTGAAGATGCTGAGTTGGTGATGTCATCCTCAGAGCGGACGACGTTCCAACAGGAGTAGTAGCATTGGTTTTCACAGCAGCAGACCTCATAGTAGAGGTGTTCACAGCAGCAGTATTCACAGGGTTGAATTTAAGGAAAGCCATTTTGCAGAAGATCTTGAGAAAAGAATGCCTGTTCCATGTAACAGACATAATCAAGATGAGTCTGGACACTGCATCTTTTGGATGAGCATATGTCAATGATTTCTTTATTGTCCCATGGGGCCTAACAAATAAGAAGAACATCACTTTAACTTGGTTAAGGATTCACGTCGGGTTCACCATTTTTGTTTCGCACGGATTTCAGGCATGACCTCCTGGACGGGAGATTCAAACGTTCCGATCGGTTTCTAACGGGTTTGTTCGTAGAACCAGAAACATCCAATGATTCCACATCCATTAGGACCTACTTTCCAAAGGCAGGTGCTCATTAGTTTGTGGACTGATGAGGCTTAGGAATTTTCATTGGTCGAGAGGATGGGAGGTCGGACTCATCACACCTTTTTGAGGGGAATTATTGTCTACTCAGGGACTCTCTTTATAGATTTAAGTTATGTTCGTGAATCCTTATTACATTACCAAGTATAAAATGTGCTTTCCTTTAGTTTTAAAAATCAATGACTAAACATGCAAGAAATTCAGAGAATATTTTATATGTATTCGAGGTTCTTCATCAATAGAGAATCATCTATATTTGTTTAGATATTCTTGGTCAATGGTATCCTTCAAAACATTTATATAAAATTCTCTGGGTCATTATGATGACCAGGCTGGTTTTAAAGCCACTCAGTGGGGCACTTGAAGTTTATTGTCATTCAGAAGGACATGGATTATTTCAAAGTTGGGATCGAACCCATAAATGGGCTACCTACGTATCCTTTTTTTTAGAAAAGGAATCAGAACCCACGTAGTTCGAGAAATGCAGTATGATGTTTATGATTGATGGCTCATAGATGAAATGTCATAATTACTTTTACACTCTAAGCTCACATGAGTCATGCTCAGTGTGAGAAACAAGAGGAATTGGTAAAAATTAGTCAATTGTGCCATGAAAGATGCAAACATAAGAATTTTGTTTGGGGCTTATGTATGGATGACTTCCCAGATAGATGAAGGTTTAGGATTTACTTTTAGGGAGAAAATCTATGAACATGGTCCATAAAGTTATATGTGCTTCATGGAGATTTGAATACTCTAATCTCGGGGCTTATTCCTAAGGAGGATGCCCAAGTTAGGAGGGGATTTATGATTGGGTTTTACTCCTGAAAAGGAAACCCAAATCAAAGGTAAATTATGACTGGTTAAGAGAATTTTGAGGGGGGCTTGAGGTTTACTCCTAAAAAGGAAAACCAAAGATTATGACTGGGACTTACTCCTAAAAAAGGAGGCCCAGGTTATGGGACTTGGGGCTTACTCCTGAAAAGGAAAACCCAAGATTATGACTGAGTCTTATTCCTGAAAAGGAGACCCAGGTTAGGGATTAAGGTTTGGGGATTACTCCTGAGGAGGATGCCCAAGATTATGACTGAGTCTTATTCCTGAAAAGGAGACCCAGGTTAGGGATTAAGGTTTGGGGCTTACTCCTGAGGAGGATGCCCAAGATTATGACTGAGTCTTATTCTTGAAAAGGAGACCCAGGTTAGGGATTAAGGTTTGGGGCTTACTCCTGAGGAGGATTCCCAAGATTATGAATGAGTCTTATTCATGAAAAGGAGACCCAGGTTAGGGATTAAGGTTTGGGGCTTACTCCTGAGGAGGATGCCCAAGTTTAGAGGACTTGATTGGGGCTTACTCTTGAGGAGGATGCCCAAGTTTGGGAACATTAAGAATTTGGGGCTTACTCCTGAGGAAGATGCCCAAATTAAAGGATTTATAACTGGGGATTATTCCTGAAAAGGAGACCCAGGTTAGGATTCTCTCATCTTAAAGGATGAGGTTGAATGAATGAACTCTCCATATTTAGTGACATAAGGATATTAAAATCACTAGGTTTTGAGAGATATTCCACAGAATTCCTTTCAGATAAGGAAGTCAAATCATGAAATCATGTCATAAATGACTTTGAAGAGTGTCTTGAAGACTGAATCTTGAAAAGGAAAGGAGTGATGGCTTAAGAGGGGTAAAATGGGCAAGATGGGCACCCAAAAATATAGGGGCGCACAAGTCTTGAAAGGTGCGTAAGTCTTCCGTGGGCGCACAAGTATTGGTCGCGCAGGTATACCTGCGCGACACATGGTGTACTTGTGCGATTTTCAACCAGTATTTGAAATACTTGAGCGATTCTTTTTTAAACCCTTTAGAATCCTCTTGAGGTTCTTCCAGAAAAGGGACGTGCAAGTTATATTGAAGGAAGTAAGTCGGCGCGCAAGTTTTTGATGAGTTTCAACACTTAGGCCTTCCTTCTTCTCTTTAAATCTTCCGTTCTAGGTAAGAAATTACCTTAGAAGTTTTCCGGAAGCTTTGAGAAGAGACCTGGGCGTCGGGAGCTTCAATCCGAGTTTCTGGAAAAAGATCCTCCCGAATGGGGGGCCCATAGGGTCTATTTATAGGCAAAACAATGCCCTGGGAGGTTACCGGGCGGTTACCATTTAGGTCGTGCAGGTCACCTGTGCGACCAAGGGTGTCGCGCAAGTGTACTTGCGCGACAGTGATAAAACTTGCACGATGAAGTTGTTGTCGATCCTTTTTTCATGCCTTTGTCGATTTTTGATGTTTTCTTCAAAGGTTGAATCACTTTGAGCTCAGATATTCCCTTTTCCTATCTTTAGATTCTGTGACGAAAGGAGCGTCAACATCCATGTATCGGTCAGAAAATGTGGTTCATAGTGCACTGATAGGTGGATCCTAAATTCATCATACCAAGATTGATCATCTAATTATAGAAGGTACCTCTAATTCAATTATTTTTTATATTCCTTATTTATTCAGGCCATCCAGATGTGATTATAATCATAATACCCATCCATGAAGGGGAGAGCCTAGATTCTAGTGGTGGCGTCGATCAATAGATTCATCCTCTGAAGGGGAAAATCATCGTTTGGGCAGTGTCCATTGTGGTCCCATAGAAAAAAATGACTCTAATCTATATAATTTAATTCCATATATGAATGATGTAGTCCAACCATTTGGGGTTCTGAACCTCATTGATGACGTTTTCCATGACAAGATTATCATCTTTGGCATCAATCATGGCACTGTGAGACGGTTTCATCTTCCTAGGATTCTTCTTGAACCCATGATGACTTATTAGGATAATGAGACGATGGGAAGTGACGTGAGGGTCTATTCATGAAATCAAATCATAAATCTAGGAAAAAAACATTAGGATGTTGCTTCAGGATCTGACACACTGTTTCTACTTCTCTATAAGAATGGAATAACTGATCAGTGTTGGAATCAGATCTGTATTAGTGCTAATATTCACCTCTACCAACTCATCGACATTGGTGTATAATCCTTCCAAAAATTCTTGAGCAACATCTTCCAAATCATCTTTATTATTTTAAATCAGGGTATCAATGGAAGGAGGTAATTCTTCTAAGATATTTAACCTTGGATGAATACTATTTCCTGATTGACCCGAGTAGGAATATTCATCAAGGGCCTGATACATTATTGAAACCATAAAAACTAAATTTTTTAACCCAATTCCATTAGGCCTTCGATCGATGGGTACGTCATTGATGATATCAAAATAGAGGTGATGGGTTGGTTGGTGTCTATTCAGTCTAGCTTTGTAGAATAAGCATGTCTAGTTAAAAGTTATAGCTATGGTACGAACATACTGATAAATCAAATGTTTAAGTGGCTCTGATATCACATTATCTTGCCATCTGTTGTATTATTATTTAATCATTTGTGTTCCTTGTACTAGGTAATATGTCTTCCCTTCATCATAGAAATAAAAAATAAGTGTCCCATGTTTGGGGTGGTGGACTTTAACAGGTAAATCCGGAGAATGAAGGGATCATCAATGTCTATCCATGGGTCGACCACAATGATTATCTTCTCAATTTCATTGGTTGGAGAATGGTTTTCATTTCACTATTAATAATTCAGGTCCATATAGTGAACATCACAAGAGGAAGAGGGAGTAGCATCACCTTGGAAAATTCCTACTTGACCGTTGAGGGAGTACATGAGGAACTACTGATATGACGAGAGAACATCTGTGTAAAATGATCCTAGGGTCTAACAATAAGTGCATAATATGTGGAATTCTATGAGAAAACCTTAAATATAGTGCTTTCAATCAGGCCATCAAATTGGGCCTTTAGGTATATTTATCTACAAGACAATTACTTAGTCATTTCATAATGTTGAAACATCATTTCATAGGGATTAAAATATACTTTTGTCAGTCCCATATTGTGGAGCCTCCATGTAGGGAAGATATTGTACCCAAAACCTATATCGATGATAAAACAAAGGACTTAAATTCCACTGAACTTGCATATGATGAACAATGGTCATATGTGGCACTATAGAGGTAAACACACATATTCTATTTGGAAAGAGATGAATACCTTTCATTCTGACTACTCAATATACTCTGTATAGAAAATATCAAATTTTAAAAACACATTCTCAAATTGTAGATGGCTCTATAAGGATTATACAATGGATTCTAACATATCATTTGGTAGATTGAGGGCCTCATGAATCGAAATCCTTAAAAAAAATATGGGTAGATTCTTAAGCACAAAATACTTCCATGATAGGAACACATTTATACTTAATGGAGCTGTAAAATTGGAAGGAGTTATGATAGGTTTTCCAGGATGAACTTGTAGGTTCATGACAGTTTTAGAAGTAACAAATTATTAGTAGTTGAACCATGAAAAACTACTACTGATGAACATAAAATGGTTGATTCCTAGCCACAAATGAGTGGAGCTAATCATGATGTGGTCATGGTGATTCTGCCACATCGAGTTGCACATATGGTGGTGTTAGTGGATGTGAAAAGATGGTATATGAAATGTTTGTCTGTAATTCTCAGTGTTGAGACTCTTATTTATTCTCAGTAGCATGAATGGAATGAATTACATTTCTGGCCTGAGAATTATAAAAATAAAACATATCCATGTTCTCATTAATGATGGCGTCAACCTGTAACATTAGGAGTAAATATTGATACTCCTTATCTCTAGAGGCATTAAATAACCAATGATGTGAGATGGCTTCAACACAAAAGGGGGACAACGTTTTCTCTTGGGTCATTGTCATCTCCTCGTATGAGAGGTATAAGACTAAGGATTTGATGCATAAGTTGATGGTGGAGGAGGTGAGAAAAAATGAAGAATATCTGGCCAATTTAATCTAGTTGGAATGACGTCATGGGTGTGAATAACATTTTTTGGGAAAACCAGTCTTCATTCTTCTATTATCTATGGATGGAGACCTAGTTCCACTCACCATAGTTCTCACTACTAGGGATTTCATAAATGAATACCACCAATGTCGGGCTAGGGCCCAATATATCTAAATTGTATTCATAAAATTCATAGCGACAATAAATGAATACATAGCTTTTATTGATGGGATATATAAGGAACTTTTGATTAGGGGAGTAGTATGGGTTATTAGTGAGACTAACCTCTTTATGATTCCTGAATTCTAGATGCTTCATAATCCCGTGATCCATTGAACAATGGAAATAATCATGAACCCTAGCTTCATTGAATTAGTATTTACAATTCCTCTTATTTGGGAATGGAACTCTGGGTTCCTATCAATGATGAGGTGCTAGAGCTTGGTGGGGGGAGGTAACCTGATTTTCCCAATTTTGTGGTGGTGGTGCATTACATGTTATAAATTATCAGTTCTGCATTGGGAAATGCTGAACCAGAGGCTAGTTTAGAGGCTTTTATCCTCTGTATGCTTATGGGCGAGCTTCCACTAGTCATAAATCAAGTGTCCTTAGGGACTATTTCTATGTGGCGAATACATTCTCTACCCTGGAGGGTCTTATTTCATGAGTTAGAGGATAAAATCGACATGCCTACTTAACTACTTCAAGGATTCCTCTAAGAACTAATCCTTTCTGAAAAAATTATCAAAATCTAATCATGAAATTATGAGTGATGATGGTGGGGACCAAATCAGTCATAATATTTACAACACATGACTTCAAGAGATTACCCTGAGTTAGTGGCACATCGATTGAATAATTGAGGTCGTTCCACCTGGAGACAAAGTCTATGACTCACTCATCTTGTCATTTCTTGAAAATAAAGAGGGATTCAATAGCTTTATTGCATGAGGAGGATATGAATTGGTATAAAAAACAATAAATGATATTCCCAAATAGTGACGGACCCAACAAATACATGGTTATCCAAAAGAACACATTCCATTCAAATGCCTGCATAAGAAAATAGTGCATGACAGCCTATTGCAGGTCAAGAGTTCCTAACATGGGTCCACACCGTAATATGAAGTGGTCCATATGTTGTAGATGTACATCTATCTTCATGAAGGGGGGATAGTAGGGTTTTCAAAAATTTTGGGTTCACACATGTTTTTCACCCATTTCAGATATTTCATTCAATTTGGTGGGATCACCACATATCATGATTCCAATGTTTGGATTTGTGGAGCAATAGAAGATACCAGGTCATCCTAGTAAGGGGTTTCTATTTGTTACATGATCCCTAACAACTAGTGCATTGATGGGATCATCAAAAAAATAGTTAGGATCAATGAATCCTGGAGTGGTTGGTGGAGTGGCATGTGGAATGGAATATGGAATGGCTGGATACAGATTCCGAGTAGGGGTATCACATCACTCGAGTGTATTCAGTGATAGATATCAATTCCATTTACCATTGATCTTGAATATACAATATCATTATGAACTAGAATATCCAAATCAATGGGATTTATATAGTGAAGGAGGATATATGGATTTCCCTGCTACCATAGTGTAGGAGGAAAATTATGGTTTTTAAGATCACGAATGTCTAGATGTCAACCATTCATGTGCTCATTAAGGAGATCATCAATGATCCTTTTCAGTTCGGAAAGCTTCTAGAGAAAGGTAGTCATAGAAGAATAAACCAATGTCTTTTTTTTATACTTGAAAATTTAGAGGGATTATAGGTCTTGATAATATCCTTACCCTTGTTGGAATTATTATCGACATGCAATGATATGAAAAAAGACATGAGGCTGCATACCTGCCTCTCTATGAAGGTCATAATAAATGTGAGAGTGTCCACCATATGATAGACTACCCTAGGGGGAGATCCTCTTCCTTGGAACCTACATCGGTGTCCTTCTCCTTGATTTTTCCATGCTTATCCAAATTCACATGGAATGCAGCCAAAGGTATATCCTCAATGTCAGTAGATAAGCCCAACTTTCATAGGATGGGAATTAAGTAAAGAGAAGCATAATATCCCCAACACTATATCTATGTATGTTGGAACACTAACTCAATAATTATATGGAGAATAGTAATGATATTAATGCATCATTATTAAAGGGTCTGGTGGTAGCCATGTGATGTTGGGTCTCGTGCCACAAGGAGTGTTGCCAATTCAACCATGCGACACTGCTGGATAAGTTCGTCAAAAAGCTCATGAATCATCTAATAAAATATCTTTGGGTTTGGGATATGTAAATGTGTCAACCAAAGGGTTATGTGGAAGAAAAAAACCTCATACTAAGTAAGGCACTCTATAATGTTGATTTTGGGTGTAGTGATTGGCCCTAACTTCTCAAACAATTGATCTGTGATGTCCCACAATATAATGTGGTCATAAGTAGGGACTGAACCCTAGTTGCACCGTAAATAAATCATGTTTGGTTGAGGAACTAGAAATGTAACTAATGTAGATCTCATTTTCAATGGACATAATGACAGAGAAAAAATCTTCTAGGACGACTTCCCACTGTTTACGGGGGGCATTTCTCGAACACAGTACCAACCACATCATTATATCGATGTAGGAAGGGGAACTGGCCACCACATTGTTTGAGTAGGTAGTGGATGTTCGTGGTTGATCTGGAAGGTTCACACCATCTATCATACCCTATAATAAGAAAATGTTATCACATAATGTTTTTGAGAATGAATCTAGTAATGATAGGGATGATTACACTGTGAGATCTTGGAAGGGAGCCAACTATTTTTCCTCCCGTATTTACCTATGATGGGATTCTAGGATCTAGTGAATCTCACCTTCTATGTTTAAGAAAATCACACATTGGGTTCCTTCCCAAGAAATTAATATAGAATAATGGCGGAAATGGTCCCTTAGTGTGTCCCATTCAACTTCAAAATCAGACAAGTGAACCAGATTTATGATCGCTTTGGGTCTCCCAGAGTTATTCCTTTAGCTTAAATGGTTCTTCCTTCTACCATAGAATGGTTTAGTAGGACAAGAAATTTATTTTCAAGATGATGACCATATTTATGCTATTTTATTATGTTGGAAGGACCTACGATTTTATTTTTTTGGACATGGGGAGGACCACCATACCTAATATCAATGAAGAGATGAGGACCTTAACAATGTACTATTTTGAGAGATGGAGGCCCTCAAATCTGATGAGCTATAGTGTATAGAGAACCTTGGAATATGTTTAATTGGATACAAGGAGGTCATATGTATTGGCCACCACACATTAACGGAGGACCACCAAGTTGGGGGGTGTTGGAGTAGGGAAGACCTCCACTAGAGTAAGTGAGAACATGGGGAGTACCTCCATATTGGATTCCTATGTCATAGGGAGGACCTCCATGCTGATTCAAAGTGATTTCATGATGACAGATTTCATAATGACTGTGGATTAAGTGGGGATTTCGTCCATTATGGTAGTTTCTAGAGTGGCGAGGAACTCTACTCTTGTTTTCTATAGTACGAGGGGGGGGGGGGGGGGCTGTATTCTTGGTGGTGATAAAGTAATGATGGCCTTATTTTTTTCCAACACTAATAGGGGGATAACCTCCACATAAATTGGTAATGATTATTGGAGAATCTCCACGTTGGTAGTTCATGACATAGGGGGACCTCTAGGTCAGTAGTCTATATGTTTGGGAGGACCTCCCCTTGGATAGGTGTAGAGAACATGGGATGGACCTCCATGATTAGCATAAGAGTGAGGAGGATGTACAATAATCCTAGATAGATAATGAAGATGGACTGTATACTACATTTCATTACTGTGGGTTTTCCCATGATGGTTTCCTGTTGTTCCAGAGACTGAAAGAGTCAAACTAGCCTACCCATGGGCCGATCGAGGCCTGGATTCCAATCAGGCACTGTTGAATACCTACTCAGTGGTGGAAAATATCTAGTACATGGTACTATAGTTAGCATGGGATTCTATTTATATTGAAGATGATTCCCCATCATTGTAATCTTCCTAATCTTGGGGATGACATTGGTGTCGGGTTATCCGGATTAGGGCCGACAGAGAAGGGATACAGACCACATGTTCATTGACCTGAGGGACCGGTTGGTGTCACTAAAGTGGAATTGTGAGAAACCACCTTGGATGATCCTAGTTGGTTTTTTTGGTCAGGGTGAGTCAGATATATTTTACCTCTTCATCATATTTGAGGGAGTCACAAGCTCTCTCTTGCGAGAGGCTCCCGAAGAAGTTGAACATGGGAGTGGGGAGTAGTGGATCCCTACGCGGCCCTTGGGGTTGCAGTGGTGGAAATGCACAGAATCCACCAGGTCATGGTGGGAATTATTCATCATAGTTATAGAATACATTAAATTGTTATAGGATGAAATAAAATATGAACGCTCGGTAGAGGATGATTCATCTTCTTCAGACAATCTCCTTAGGTTATCACAAAACTCATTGTTATGGGGGTTTTATAATAAAACTAATGCTTATATAAAATATTTAGGGAATTATTTAATGATTAGGGGAAGTTATTTTCTGAAAAAAATGATTTTGAGTGTGTAGAGGATTGAATGGGATATTTACTTTGATAAGTGTGGAGTGTAACCCACCGAGAAACTACTTGGAAAATTCTCTAAAGAATACACAACAGTAATATCATTACCATGAAAAAAATATTCCAAATTAACATATATTATAATTTGGGATATTATATTTTTGAAATATTTCAAGAAACTATTATTAATAGAGGTTTTATTGGAGAATGTACCCTTATATTTCTTCATAAGCCCCCATATAAACCCACTTTAACTATAAACATGGTAATTAATTTTTTCTATGTTTTAACTATTCATCTTGGCACAAAATTAAGATGAAAATATTATAAAATATTAATTATTCTGATAAAAACAAAGAATTATTTAATACATATTAATTTTATATAATTGGATGAATTTATATTAAAATTAAACAACTAAATGTGATGAAAAAGCGGGTTTTCATAAAATTTTTTTTCATAAGTTTAAAATGAATTTTTCTCATAAATTCAACATGAAATTTATTTCAGGGTCATAAATTGGATTTGTAATAATACTATTGAAATAATTTTACCTTTCAAACTATCTTAATATATAATTTGTCCTTTTAAATGCTTTCATTGAAAATATAGTTTTCATTAATAATCAACATTTCCTATATTAATAATGGAAAATATATTTTTCAAAAATTATAAAAAATAAACACTAAAATAATTATGAAGTTATGATTTAAAAAATAAATTCCGAATTTTATATGTTCTTTTATGAAAGATTAAAAATTTAATTTCTTTTATGTGTTCACAAAAAAATTATGGAAATCCTTTTTTGAGATAAATGTATTTTTGCTACTTATAATTGTTTTATAACAAAATATGTTCTTTTATTAAAAAATATATTATTTAACAATAAATAGTTTTAATATTAAATTTGGTTAATCCTAGTTAATTATACGATGTTTAATTTATATGTTAAAAAAGATCATGTTTCAATAATAATATTAATTATATTTTTTTTTTAAAACATAGTGTTGTATGTGACACAAGCAATAAAAGAAAATAATTTTATTTGAAATAAAGTATTTCATAAAATCTCATGGTGTTACAATATACAGCCATTAAAATTAATTTTACTCTGGTAATTAAATAACATTTAAATAGAAAACTAAAGATAATTATGAATCATCATATCCTCATGTTACGATATAGATTCTTTAGGTTGGTGTTTTCTCTACAAAACATTGATATTCTCAGTTGTCTTATATTAAAATATTATCTCACTATAATCTATAATCTCTGATAATTATTCCTAATAATATATTTAATGATCTAGTGGTATGAATTATACCTTTAGTACATATGAAAGATTAGGTATGTACTTCCCCATGACAGATTCATTGAACTCATTGTTGACTTGATAGAGGTTCCGTAGAAGTGAAAAGTGAAAAGAAACCATCACTACTTGATCAATAATAAAAAATTATAAAATATAATAAGGGATCAGATTCCATTTTTCCCGAATATCATAAATTTTTTCCATGGACAAAAAATTAGAATCACGTTCTCACTTAATTCAAATCCTATATCACATTGAAAATTATCAGTATAACTTTTCTATCACCATTTTCATCGCTTATGTGTTGTTGGATATATTTGACCTTATATTCCTTTTTTTCATCTTTCTGTAGTAAGATTATATTTCTTTATCCCACATCATTGGAGCATGCAATAATAAAACCATTAATTACTTAGAGGGCTTCATAAGGATCCATATGAATACTAAGTGAAATATATTATTCTATTAAAAGTTAACTAGTTAAAGGTATTGATACCAACCCCATTAAAAATATATATAACAAAATCATAGAATATCATATAGGGTTTAAATGGTTCTATAATACCAACCCTCATTCTGATGGTGATATGATGTGCTGAAATTCAACCATGTATCAATGGATTATTGAATAATTCTCCATAACTTTATGGTAAGACTCATATACCAATTAGATAGAATTGAATGTTGTAATAAAAAAAACCTTACAACTTCATTAAGGTATATTATGGAAATATGATCAAGATGGAAATCATATGTGACTGTGATAACATTTTTCAACATCATGTGGTGATCAAATACAACCCATATAGTATTCTTCCCTTTTGGTGGGTCCGATAGAGAAATTGTTGGTGATTTTTCCCATTTTAGTTAGGTATAGGTAATGGATGTAACATATCCTAATAATTATATCCCTCATCCTTAACTATAAACCATACCATGCAGTAGGATACATACTCATAAATATCCCTCCTCATTCCATCCAATGAGAAATACGATTTTAAATATCTATATAGCTTTGTACTTCTAGGGTGAATAGAGAACGAAGAACTATAAAATACATCGCATAGCTTCTTATTTGAATCAAGTATGGGTAGAATACAGACATAGTTCCTAAAACTTATAATTCAATAACAATCAAGGTTAAACATAGGATTTTGTTTTAAACCATTTATGTAGATCTATATCATCATTTATCACATATTTAAGCCATTCATGGATAGATGGTTGAAGAATTATTTGAAAAAGATAATATTCCCCCTTCCATACAAATTTATTGATCCATAAACTAAAATATAGGAATATGGGATACTATGAATACCCATCATGAATAGCCTAGAATTATCTATCTGACTCAAAGCATTAACCACCCTATTTTCCTTCCTTAGGTGGTATTATATTTATGTGTCGTAATAATTAATCATATTCAACCATCACCTATGGTAGATTATCAACTATTTGTGTGTGAATATATACATAAAAATCTTATGATGAGTATATAAATCACACTATTCTCTATAAGGATAATTCTATTATATAATTCATGAAACAATTACTATATATTAATCTAAATAAAGAGTTTTGAAATTTATTTCATGAATCAACTATTCTTATGAGGAATACAATATTACCATGTCATTATACATGAGAGTTCTTCCCCGTAACTTATTCAATGCATCACTATATATTAAAAACACTTCTCTACAATAGGGTTGATAAATCGCGTGTGTATTGACTAAATTCACTTAAGTTCATTGAAATTCTCCATACATTAATATCAAAATGGAAGATTCCTCCCTTTTAAATTAATTTTGTGATTGTATTAGATAGATTTGAAAAATTATCCCAGATCCAACAATAATAACTATACAAAACAAGAAAATATCTTATCCCTATTTTTGTTGTTTATCTTCTCCATCATTAAATAAAATTCATCATTGATCAATCCAAAAATATACCATTATATAAAATATTATGTCCACAAAATGTAAAAAAATTAAACAATTTTTTATAATTTTACATAAAAATTCTTTCTTCCTCGGGGTCTTGAAAAAAATTCTCTAAAATCATCATGCTCGCCAATTAAAATTTAATAGAAATTAATATATTTTATATTTAATACACCAAAATTATCAACGTAACCTCTAAGGACTCTATTAGTTAAATACATGAGTATAGAGAGACAATTATAATGGCGGAATGACATCATAATAATTTCTAAGTATCTACACCTTGTATGGAAGGCTCTCTTGGGTATATATTCCTTCTTGACACTTCATTGGGGATATGAAGAATGAAGTTCAATCATGGAAAATTTCCGATCTCAATATAGTTGTGAAACAAGTCATAAATATTGGTTAAAAGATAATTGTTCTTCATTTTAATCAATTCCAGTTCCTGAAAATCATTGAAATATTTCATTGAAAAAGTCATTCCTTTGAAAAGAATAATCGGTTCACCCATTGGTGACATACATAGACAAATAAATCATGTATCAAGATTCTCCTAGAGTTTATTTTTCAAGTCCTACCAATTAACTAATGATATTCTATAAGGAGTAATTGAAATAGATTTATCATGATGTATTTTTTCTACTATGAACCCAACATCAAATTTTGGTATAAGACTAGGGAAGTCTTTCATAAATACAGAAAAAAACCCACACAATAGGCATATAATTGATAACCAATTTTTCCCCAAACATTTAATAGAAACACTAATTATTGAATTAGAATCAATTCATATAAAATGTATTTGATTTCCATCAAAAATTCAAATTTATTGTTGCAATAATACACATTCATCGAATGTATTGGAATATAAAATATGATTTTTTTGATTATAACTCGGGTTTTATTTTTGTAGGTAAATAAAATCCATTCTTAATGTTACAACCTGTATTTTTACAAGGGTGTGGTAAAAAAAATTTCAAGATAGATTTTTGGTTTAATATTAATAAACATTATATATGACATAAAGAATTTTTTGAGATTATCTAAATCATATTCAGTGCCTAAATCTCCATGAATTTGAAATACATGGTAGGCCTCATGGTTAATGCATGGTTACTACTAACATTATGAGGTAATCATGCATGCCCCGTTTTAAGATGTAGGGGCCGCACATTGGTCTCTAACCATGAGTCCCTAGGAAAATTCATGTGTTTGATTTGTAGAATATTAAAAAATTTATTTTTTCACAGTTTTCACATGATTTTGGAAACCATGTTGTGTACACCCTTAGCCAATCAGGGGATAACTATTTTAACATGTTGTGGTCAAACCATGCAGCCTTATTTTTTGGGTGAAATGTCCATTTTACACTTTATTTACATTATAAACATCATTTATTCTTATCATATCCTATTTCCAGTGAAAACCTACCCGTCTTCCTCTTATGAGCTGTCTTCTTAGTTCCATATATGTTCTGGAATAACTACATGATCCATACACCAAATCATATCTATCAGAATATTTGGATAACTAGTGGTATTCTCTCAATTACACTTCTATATATTCAATTATTATATTTGGATATGTTGCGTTATTATGGATCAAGATCATATACCATATTTTCAAGGCATTGATCTGTTTTCTTGATTTCATCAAATCTACTTCAAATATGAGGCTGATATTATGCAAGGAGTCATCTACGACCCTAATTTTGGTGGTTATGTTCTTTTTTTCAAAAGGTAGTTTTTTTCATAACCTTTTAATTTTTCTAAATGCTGACCATTTCCATGTGTCTCATTAAGATGTGTTCTTTGATTCCATATTATTATACACATGATAGATTACTCTTATTGAGATATGTTTGTAAATTTGGGGATTTCAACCACAACTATAGATACCAATTGGCTTTTTTGACTCAAATTTCCCCTTTTATATAACAATTTTAATGAATCTAACATCTCTAAACTATTTATCTTCAGACGTAATTATAATTTTACATTTGTATATAAATGTTAATAGAACCATGGAACTTCATAAGTTATTTGATTTACATAGAAATAAAATTTCCTTTTGTAAGATGTTTCCTAATATACAATGGCATAGTCTTTGTGCTTCATTGTATTATGATGTTGATGGTCCATTGTTTTATAAATTAAATGGATTGTATTATTTGAATTGATTTATCATGATGTATTTCTATGGTCAAATGAATTAAATGAATGATTGAAATGGTCATCAAGACTACACTCTTGTTACATTTTACTATATGTGAATTGAAATTCCCCTGGTTGCATTTGGGCTCGAATAATATAATGAATTACAAGATATGCGTCAAGGATATTATTATAATATTTATTATTCCTTTGATACATGTTTTTGGAAAAATATTTATGTGAAATTTTGGCCATGTCGCTTCACTCTCCCTTACACTGGTTGTTGATAATGACATCTCACACTATTGACACTTTTTAGATAGTGCATGTGACACACCAAGTCTCTAGTTTTGGGTGATGGCATGATAAAACATCCCCATCTAGTGTTTCGAGCTTGATGTATCACATTTATTATGAGATATTGGAATTGAAACCTCTGTTTTAGCTTATAGGCTCATATAATCTGGTTTGGATGACTGAGTGACCCCCCGGTATAGCCAGTACCCAATATCCAGTTATATGGCTAATTATTTCCTCATTTACCCAGTACATATATGTGGATTCACTTTATAAAAATACTATAAATATAAATATTATATATATATATATTTACTAGTCATAAATTTGTTCTGAACTGAGATGAAGAGGGTAGAGCTTCCTGACATCCTTTAAGAACACGAGTATACTTGTACTTATATTTGATGGGTTATTAAAATTATTGATTATGATTGTAAATGTTTATAAAACTTCATCATTGGGTGACACACATGTCTTCTATTGTTATAATTATTTTTATGATTGAGTTGAGATATCCTTTATGTTTTATGGATATAATGAGGGTATTTTTTTACATGCATATTGATAGGTACTATTGGACTGATATGCCATGTATTTGTTCATAGAACATTTATTTCATGAATGTATTTTCTTGTTGAAAGATATTGGTGACCTGATTATTATATATGGAATTGTGATGTAATTACTTGAAATATTGAGAAATATAATTATTACTTCGAGTGTCTTCCATAACCAAAATAATATTTTTTTTATTAGGCTATGTGAGTTTCACTAAGAAGAAAATTATTTACTATTGATCCCTAAATCATTTGTCATAAGTGCTAAAAGGTGTTAAGGTTTGGACTATCTTGATTCCTTATTTCAATATATAAAGAGCATTATCCCTTGTGAGAAGAATAGGGTAATACATTTTATTCAGCCATTAAAAGAATATATTTTTACCTAATAATATTATATTAAATTTTAACTAGAAAACAAAGTGAAAAACACAAGCCCTTCAATAGAATAGAGATGTAGGGTGGCCCTTATGGTTTTCATGTCTTATTATTCCTAGATTTTGGAGAATGAAAATGGTTTTTATCTGTCTATAGGATGGTTATGCACCTTCCCTAGTTAAAAATATGTAATATTTTGACTATTAAGAATAAATTTTGAGGTTTGTTTTTGGCTTTGTATCAATATGAATCCATGACATCCTTCAGTCATATGCCTTTAATGCGGTGGTGACCAAACACCAGAGGTGGAAGGCATTGAGCCTCTAGTGATTCCTCCAACTGTTCTACCTCTTGAAAATTATCATATTCATGATATAGGCTTTGATGTCCAATCTCGTGACAGTTTCTTTTGCACTATAATAGAATGATAGATATTCTTTGTAACTCCTTGAACCAGTTAACCTGAAGATTATGCCTGAGTTCATTACATTATCAGTGATATAAGATAATAATCCAAAAGTAATGACCTGTTTATCCTTTTTTTAAACAAGATTAAATACATGAAACAAAAATTATAATTCAACAAATAAAATAAATAATACTTTTTCCTTTGGGAAGAACATTATTCTCCTAGATTAACTCTATGTAACTATCATAATATATATCATTGAATACTATGAAAAAATAAAACAAAATAAATGGATGGGCTATGATTCTTTATAAGGGTATTCTTAAAAAAACTGTTATGAATAAATAAGAAAAAACAATAAAGAAATGTGTCTAATGGAAACAAAAACAATTTAAAAATAATTATGAGCATAATATAATAAAGATAAATGAAATTAAAATAATCACATATAAATAATCAAATTGATATTATACTAATCTAATAATCAATTTGAATATCAATGACAAATTTTTTAATGAGGGAATTCATATTTATAGACTTAAAAACACACTGCTAATGTTTCGACCAAGACACCATTATTGAATGGGTTAAAATCATCAAATACCAAAACTAGTTTGTCTCATGAGACATACTGATACCTATAGGGGATATAGTGACCCCACCCATCACCTAATAATTCCAATTCATTCCTCCTATGAAAAGGATGAAACATATAGAACATGAATATTCATATTGAGAATGTAGCATTCGAAATGTGTATACATCAACCATATACAATGAATAGTATCCAAATATCACATCCACAGTCAAAATGATCATAACCTCTTTAAGAAAATATGGTAGAAGATATCATTGGAGATCAAAATCAATCAAGAATATGATTAAATCCATGAATTTTTTACATATATTAAATTACTCGAACAAATTCATTATAATTTTTTTAGAGAAATAATGTTTTTAAATTCAAAATAATTTATTTAAAAGGATATAAATTTATAAAAGAAAAATACTCATTAAAAATAATCATTGTAACATGTCAATAATTCTTGAAACTATTATTGTGTCCTGATGGAGGAAAAACATGCACATTCTATATGAGTTAAAAAAATCAATCTTTCTATATTATTGTTGATAATGTCATAAATTACATCATTTGAAAAAATGATTAAAATATTCCATTAAAATAATTTGTAAAAAATGGGAACATGGATAAAAATAAAATAAAATTATTTATGCTAATTGTAATGATAGTTTAGATTTTTTTTAATAATTATGTATTTAGATTATAAATATTACCTAGTAGATACTTACATATAAACAACCCTAAATACTAATGAGATTGTGAAAGTAACCCCTTAATTTTTTTATCAGTAGAATAACATTCCCCATGAAAGAAAGAAAATAACATGTTCATCAAAAATATGTAATCATCAGAATAATAATGGTAAAAGATATATTTTCATTATATATAACACACAAAATAAACATGTAGTGTATAATGTAGGTGTCCTATAGAAATAAAAGTGAGATAAGAATACATAACCTTATACTTTCCTATAGTTGAATATTCATAAAACTCCTGTATAATCAGGTAAAAAAGTTATTAATTTATACAAGAAACATATCCCTATTTATGTTATCACATATGATCGCCTTATATAATTTTTTAAATAATATTCTGTTACGACCCTTTTTCGGCTGTTAACTGCTTTAATTTCTAATGCATGTATTGTGGTGTAAGTATTGTTACATAGGCATGTGATATATATAATTCTTATAAATAATGATATTAAGTTCATATTTATTATATTTACTCATTATATACATTTGTATAATAATTATTAAATTTTCAATCTAGAAAATTAATCTCATTACGTCGTGAAGATAGCAGGTCGTACTTATGCATGAGCCACCATATCATACCATTAATGCTAAAAGGGTAAGGAATTGAATATTATATTAATTATAAATAATTAATATCACAGAAGTTTTATTATGTATATCTATTATATTCATCTTTATTCTAATATGAATAAAGTGGTGATGATGAAAAAATTACACCATGTTGTTGATATAGTAAGTCATACGTACACGGTCATGATGATTTCATTTTCAATAGATGCTTAAAAGGTGCAATATAGTTGTCCCATAATCATAATTACATATAAACATATATATAATACAATATTTATTACTTTATAAAGGAAACAAAACATGCATATGAGGTGGAAGGATAAATCAACATGGATGAGTTTGAAAAAAATGATTACTTATTCTTTTGTAGAGATCACTTAGATATCTTATTTAGGGATATTGGGTTTGCCTTTTTGGTGAAACAAACTCTAGATCATATCAATGGATTTTGGGAGGAGAAATGGGTAATAATTAATAGATATGGAAGGCTCAAATGGAGTCAATAAGTGATGGTGGAGATTCCCTTTTATAATTTACATGAGGGGAACTTTAGAAATATGTCAAAATATTAGATTAATATAAATTATTTTTCAATTACCAATCAACTAAAAATGATTTTTTATAATATATTATTATAGGGGTTTTAAATAAAATCACCTAATGTAAATTATGCATGGTTATATTAATTTTTTATCCTAATATTATTTTGAACCTTTATTTAACCCTTTCGACTCTTACCAAGATATATTGTTAGTTACACTTTGAGGGTTAATATAAATACTATAAAATGACAAACTAAACATAAATATGGAATTGATGTAATTTTAAATTTTATCGCAATATTTTTTTCCAATGATTATATATTTATGATTTTTATATCATTTAAATATATAATACTTTTTTTAAAATATCAATAATATCAATTTTGAGACTATTCATTAAATGAATTTTTAAAAAAAATCATAAAACCATATAAATTCATGAAAATAAATTTATAACATCAGTAACATGTCAATTTAATCTATAAAATCATTGATTCCATTAATGATATAAAATTATATTTATTTTTGGATTTTTAATATCATTTATTTGAATGTTTCTTTAATTTAATAGTTACCACATAATAATTTCACATTCCTTAAATTGTATAATTTCCTCCCTAACTTTTAAAAATAAATAACAATATAAAGATAAAAATTTATCTTTAAAATACTTTTTATGGCCCAATAGATCCTCTATATTACACTATATAAACATTTTTTCACTTATTAAAAAAAGTATAATAAAATTGACATTTCTTTGAATGTAATGTTATAAAGGTTATATTATCGACCAAAAATCCTTAAATTGTATAATAGATGATTCTTTAGTTCATAGGGAAGAAAGATAATAATCCAATAAAATTATGACAAGTTTTTGGGTAATTTTATAATATTTATATTATTGTTTTTCTCTTTAATTGCCGGATTTACCCCAAACCGTGGAAATTGAGAAATACTACTAAAGATTCCATTAAAAATTTCCCAAAATTAAATGGTTTTATTTAATAAATTTGGTCCTTCTAATTCAAAATATGAAATCACTTTTTCAAAATTTACAACACAAAAATTATAGACATTATTTACAAATTAATCTCATTGATGGATCCAGAAAATGGGGTTTAAGAAAAAAATGTTAAAAAGATTAGAATATTCTATCTTCATATTTAATGAGAAATTGAATACCATGACATAAATTGGATTAAAAAATAAAACATTTTCTAATTATAATTAAAAAAAATTCTAATATATTTTAACATCCAGATTTTTAGTAAATATAATATATTCAGTTTCAATTTAATATTAATTAATTTCATTTGTTATAGGATAAATATTATTAATTGAAGTAATTAATATATATATATATATTACTTTTGTTTCGAATATAATATCTTTTTCTATGTGTAAATATAAATAATATCATTTAGAAAATCATTAAACAATTAAAGTATTCAATGACCCAATTAGTTAATATATTGGTTTTACATTTTATTCATGATTATTCAATAAATAATTGTTTAAAATGTACATACAAATATTTTGTGACTAATTAATATAAATCAAATAAAATAACAATTTAATTAAATATATAATTATACGAACATGATTAATATATTTTCTACCATAATGTTATATAATTTCTCTGTTAAGTGAGGTTTCACTTGCTCGAATTGTAATTCTAGTTTATTTTATGAAAAATATAATAGTTTTGATGAATATATTATTTTTATTCTACCATTTTCCCTCATAAAATAATATTAATAATAATAGTTTATAGAAAACATATTTTTTATCAAATAATTATTAATATTATGTTTATATTTATAAATTACTTGTAAAAAATGAGAAAGATATGTATATTAAGTATATTAAATAAAAATAAGATTATATATGACATATATGTTTTGTGAAAAAATTAAATTACAAATTAAATCATGGATTTTATAAATTTTTTATTATTCATAACAAAATATATTGGATTATCTAATTATTTTGATAATGATACATGGTAATAATAATGTTTATGCTTATATTATTTTATGTGGAAATTTTTTAAGAATTAATATATATATATATATATTTTTTATAAAAATAGTAAAATGTAATTGTAAGAAGATATAATTGATATAAATATATATTAATCATAATATGTTAAAACATTAATAATATATTATTTTTAGAATAATTGAAATAAGTTATAATAATAATTAAAATATCAAAATTGGGGAAATTAGGTTTCTGGTTTCAGCCAAAAACGACACCGGCACTCTTACCCTTGGAAATTGTAACATCTCGTCACCTTGATTAGGTATGTTTTTGCATATCTATAAGTTCTCTTTTGGTTTAGATTCCATAGAGTTTGTGTTTTGGATTTTATGCCGGCTATAGAGCAGTTACACACCATGTAGCCATGTTACGGGCAGTGTAATGGATACTGGAGGCAAGTCATGGAAGACTAAACAATTTAATGAAATGGTACAGATCATGACTAGGGATTACATGACATGACCTATTGAACTATTAGTTTTTATCAAATGGTGAAAATTATTTCAACGTACTTGTCCAGCTTAGACTTTATGACATGACCATGGGTTACAAGTTGTGACTTGGTCAATATCCAATTTTAAAACATTTTCATTGGTATATTGTTTCAATAATTTATGATGGTTTTTGTTGTTCTCCTCCCAAAGCTACTCCAAAGAAAATTTCCGAGTAACCTATTCTTATAGATCGATCTGATCTATGTCCGATCACTGTTGTAGTTATGGTGCATATATTTGGTTACAGGGCCCTTCTATATATTTATTGTGGTTGATCATGGTATAACTTTAGCCTTGTGTTTCTTGATCCTTTGATATTATTTTCATGTTTATTCTGGTCTTCTTCAAGATATTTTGTATGATCTAATTCCAGAGGCCTTTTCTTTTGTTGGTCCTGGTGAGGCAGCATTCTCCTTCAGGGTATGCGGGTTTCCTCTCCTCTACTGACCTCTTATGTTTATATTTGGATTAATACTAATTTGTGGGGATTTGATTCTAGGTCTTTCATTGATTTTTTGTGTTTTGTTAATTTTTTATTCTGTTGTGGTCATATGAAACCGATTTTTAAAGGTAGGTGGTTTCTTCTATATCCTATGGCGATAAGCTTGATTGATTATCTTTATAAACTGTTTTGTACATTGAAATTAGCATGATTATTTTGTGTGTGTTGAAAAGTGTTTTCAATGAAAATTCGTTTTTCATGGTTATTGATAAATGAAGCTAAAATATTTATTATAAAAGCATTAAAATGGAATCAGTGAAATGATTTTGAAATTTTTTTAAAGCATTTAAATGAATTGTGAACAAGAGATCATGGGTTACCTTAGGTACATATGTGGAAGGTTTAGCATGGTGCTATCATCCATTTTTTTATTATCTTGGAGTTTTATCATGGTGATTTACTTTGTTTCCTAGGGTAGTTGTTATAGGAGACCGATATTGACATTAGGGAGGGTATTCTAGGGGTATTCATATGATTCCTTGGACAGTTGTTACAGAATCATATTTTTTCACTTTATTATTGTTTTACGATTATTTTTTGTCTTGTACCTATAGTATTTCTTGGTGTTGTGATATATATGATTCAGTCTTGTATTTATTGTATTTATGATTTATCCTTTATATACTAGTTTATTCTTGTTGAAAATGAAATGGAAAATGTTCTTTGAAACTGATATACCTTCTTTTGTTTAGAACTACTAAAAAAGGAAATTATTACCATGTTTTCTATAAAACTACCTTAATAGTAATCATGAAATGTTTTTATTTAATATGTGAATACATGTTTGGTTATATAGAGACTTATTATGTAACCCATGTGTGGGATCCTACTAATCATGTCAGCTAATACCCTACACACCTCTTCGGTGGTGCGTACACCATTGTTTGGCTTCTAGTGTTGGGAAAGACAAGGAATCATTGTGAGGAATTGAGGTTCACTTCTGATTGTTTGCTTGCTGGTAGAGTGATAGATGTAGTCCAACCCAACAATTTTTTGGAGTGTCTATTTGTTTTTTAGTCCATTTATATTGTTCTTGTCCTGATGTTTTTAGCTACTTTTAAAGTTGTCTATTTTTACTATTTTCTTACAATTATAGAATATATATATATATTCATTAATAATCCATTATTTATTTCTTTCATTATATTGGTATTCCATGTGGTTATACATCTTGAGGGAAATCATTCCCTCTGTTGGCTGGTTCAATACAAAGGTGCTTGTCACCAGCCAATGGGGATTAGGAATGCCCTTCGGTTATGTGACGTATTGGGTCGGGTGTCGGATTTGAGGGTAACTGGGTCTGTTCAGAAAATTGTTATGTTAGAGGTGGTTCTATCCCCAAGATTCCATGTCTTGGTATATCTGTTAAACTGTATATAAGATTGGAGAGACATGAGAGATATGTTATGATGAGTGCATGGCCATCTCTAGTTAGAGCGAGACTCAAGATTCCATCGATGTTGGGATGTGTGTATATAGTATTTCTTTCGTTAAAAATATCAGTTTTTTATTTTGATATTTTTAGTTTGGACATCAATTCTTTTTTCTGTTTGATTGTTCATATGTTTTTTTGTGCAAAAGTATGCCTCTGAGACATCTTCCACAAGTTCATGTGGAAGGTTCAGCTAATTCTCCACAAGATTATACACCTATAGATCATAAATTCATCGAGACTAATGTATGGTATGTCTGTGCTATTTATCAAGATGTTCCACGAGTTTAGAATGCAGTGGTTGTGGTATTGGTAGGAGATGGAGGAGAGAGAGAGATCACAAGATTTAAGGGTGAAGTTTACAATGTTTAGACTCCAATGATCAAGCATGCGATGGTGGGATTATATGGTCCATGCAGATATGCACATAGACTTGGATTGGGAGGGTTTCAAATCCATATCCTTTTAGTATATTTTTTTTGAGTCACTGTGGTTTTAGAACTCTCTGAGGTTCATTTCACTATCATATGGAGAGTGTTCAGTGTTAGAAAACACCAATCGATTTTCTGATCTAGTCCATTTTTATTCAGGAATTTTAAAAATGACCAACTGAAGGAACATAATTACCTATATGGTTTGCAACAAAATATCTTCTCACAAGTGTTTATACTGAAACATTCTATATATGTGGATATGGTAGACATATCTATTATGGTTGAAATTAATATGGAAGGAAATGTTGGATTTTAAAACTCCTCTCTTCCATCAGGTGGAAGATTTAGTGGCATTCATGGGAAGAAAAGGAAGTGGAAATATCATTATAGAAGTGTTTGGGCAGGGTCTCAGCAATGAGCCTACTCTTTTATATCTGCCATAGCTAGAAATGTGCCTCTTAATTGATATTAGTGTGTCATGTGAGGACACACAGGATGTTCTTGTCCTATTCCTGTGACGATGTGAAATAGTTCTGGACATGTTGGTCACCAAGAGCTCTTATATCTGGATATGACTATATCTTGTTATGGTCAGGTTTTATGGAATCCAAAGGCCACTACTCTACCGTCCAAAGAATCAATGACTATAGGGCTCCAACCACAATCCTCATGAATAAATAATATTCATGTACTAGATGAGTGTCCAACAAAAGTTAATGTAGGCATGGAAATAGTGCTAGGTACTATCCATATTAAATCTTCTACAGTAATTTGATTATTTTATATTAGTTCCTCTCACTCATTTTAATTTGAATGTTTTATTGACGTAATTATACTTCTAATAGAACTTATGTCCATTAAAATGAAGTTAGTAATACTTCTTGGTTTGAGGAAATAGCAGGGGTTTAGGTTTCCTTCATTTTCATTGATGATAAGCGATACAAAGTTGTTCTGGGATTTTATCATTATAGATTTGGATCTATTTAATTCCATTATCAGTATGAATTGGCTTTACACTCATTTAGAAGTGGTTCACTATTATCATTAACACATTTCATTTCTTATGCCTAATGGGAGATCTTGTGAGTTTTAGGGGGAGTGAAACCCACGTTTTGGAAGGGTAGTACTTTTCCACCTAGATATTATGATTTTTCTATACACTGTTTTGTTTGAGACCAATGGAGTCTCTCCTACCATTGATCTTCTCATGGCTGTTTGGGCCATTCCTGATGTTATTTTCATATAAATTCTCCAATCCTCTTATAGATATGGAGGAAGAGTTTACGATTCATTGGGTTCCAGGTACTCAGTAGATATCAATGATTTCTTATCATATGGAACCAATAAAGCTCAAAGAGATCTGGATTTAGTTGGATGACTTTTTATAAAAATATCATTCTCCATAGCATTTCTCCTTGGGAATATCTAACAATCATTATCAAGAAAGTAGATGGTTCACTTCATTTATGTGTGGATGATTGGATATTAGTCCATGTAATAGATAAGAGAAAATAACATTTTTGCTATGTTGATGATCTATTTGATCAGTTAATGGTGGAAAAGTTGTTTTCAAAAATTGATCTTCGGATGAGGTATCATCTGCTCAATGTTCGAGAGTCTCATATATTGAAGACAATCATTAGGATAAGGTATGGCCATTATGAATATATTTTGATTTCATTTTGTTTGATTAATACTCCTCTAGTTTGGATTATTGGATGAATCAGATATTCCATCAATATATTTAAACTTTTCTAGTAGTGTTTCTGGAAGATATTTAGGGTTATGAATGTATGAGCATGATCATTAGCACCATTTGAGCTTGGTTCTGTATATTTTAAGACGTCGTCATTTGTTTTGAAGGATTTAGAAATATATTTTCTAGATTTTCTATGTGATGTTCTTTGGGAAGAAAATTTTAGAGTATGTCTTATCAATTGATCTAGGAAGGGTAAATGATGTTTTCTCATGTAAGGAGAAACATAATATCATTGAGATACAAAGATTATTTGGTCTTTCTGGATACTACGGATGAAGTTTCAATTAATTCTCTTTGATGGAATAACTATTGACATATATTTCCAAGAAAGTGGTGAATTTCATTTGGAATGCAATGATCCATACTTCTTTTGATAAACTAAAAAAGATTCTGAAATCTACTTCTATTTTGATCTTACCTGATATTGGTAAGGGATATTTAGTGTTTTTAAATGGATCAGGTGCTGGATTTGGATTCGTACTTATACAGGATGACTGTGTGGTAGCAATCATCATTCATCATCTTCTACTACATGAGAATAATTACCCCATTGATGATTTATATATTGTTGCACCCATTCATGCACTTATGTTTTTGTAGAAATATCATTTTGGTGAATGGTTCAAAGTCTTCTCTGATTATAAGAGTCCCAATTATAACTTTTATTAAAAATAATTTAATCTCAGGAAGGGATTATGGATATAATACATTCAAACATTTGACATCAATGTCTCATACACCACATGAATGTGAATTGTTGTTGTATATGCTCTATTTATTAACGTGAAATCACAGGTTGTTTTGGAATTGAATGAAGTGTGAACCCTTGTGGAGATTTTTGCTCAGTTTCACCTAGATGATTAAGAGGGTTTTTCCTGAATTTATCTAGCCCGATTGTCGTTATCATCATCTCTCATGGATTCTATCATATAGATTCAAAATCTTGAAAATGAGTTTCAAAATACACGAGAAAACATTTTGGGTGGGGATTTAGTTTAGGCATTGTCTCTTTCATCAAATGGTATACTTCACTTCAAGAAAAGGATTCTCATCTCTACATTTGTGAGGAGTTCAATACTGATTTATTGTCACATCTCTTCATGGTTCGTACATCTATGAACGATGATGATGTATTTTTATGTGAGAAGAAAATTATGGTGGCTTGGTATGAATCACAACATCATAGAGTTTATGTCTCACTGTTACTGCTGCTAATGGATAAACACAGTGAAATTAAAACCCTATGGTTGATGTAGCCTCCTGATGTGATGGTTTGAAAACTAGATGAGGTATCCATAGATTTTGTGTTCATATTACCATATAAACACCGAGTAATGAATGATATCTGGCTAGTTGTTGATCTATTAATGAATTTTTCTCATTTAATTTTGATCAATACCACCACTATGGTTGAAGAAATGTGTACACTATATGTGCCTGAACAAATGAGGTTATATGGTATTCCTTCTTCCGTTGTCTCAAATAGGGATCATATGTTTACCTCATTATTCTAAATAAGTATTAAAGAGTAATTGGGAACTCTGATCAAGTAGAGAACAACTTACCACCCATTGACAGACCTCTAAACAAATAATTTAATTCAAATCTTGGAGGATATTCTTAGTCCCTATATCACAGATTTTAGTGCATCATAGGATAGTCATCTAGGAATGGTTGAGTTTTATTATGACAATAGTTTTTAGTAATCGATTAGAATGGATCCCTTTGAGGTGTTGTAAGGTCTCTCATGTAGATCACCTATTTATTTTGGAGGAGGTGGGTGAAATATCTTTATATGGACAATTTTTGGTTCAAGAAACATATGCAAAGATTCAAATGTGTGATAGTGTCTAGTTATATAGTAGATTCGATAGAAATCATATGCAGGTCAATGACATTGACCGTTGGAGTTTCACATAAGTGACTCGGTTTTCATGAATTTTTCTCTTTATTTGATTTATCATCAACTTAAAAAATAGGGAAAGGTTTTTATGAGATATGTTGGTCCATTTTAGATCATTGAATGGATCGGAGTGCTGGTTTTCAGTTCACAATGACGATTCAATTGAAAAAAATCATAATGATTCCACATATCTTAGCTCATGAATTATCACCCTGATCTCACTCACATTCTATGTTGTGAAGAAATTGATTTGGAGGAAAATTCTTCTATTTTGGAGGAACCAGTTGAGGTTGTTGACTCTCTTAAAAAATCTTTTCATTAGAAGTCGACTCCATTGGTTAAAGGTCAATGGAAACAATTATCAGATTCTAATGAGACTTGGGAACATAAATCATTGGTGAGGGAGCACTGGCCTCATCTTTTTCGAGGGATTACATCATCCATATGACTTCCCATGATCAAAATTTTTTATGGTGGATATTTTATAACGTCCTCTTATCATGATCATTTATTATTTCCTTTATCTATGTTCCCTTTTGGTTCAATGTCATAAGAGGTGGTCTTCTATATTTTCTATATTCTAAAGAGGAGTTACACAACATGTAATAGATTTGGGGGGAATGTTGTGATAAAAAATGCCAAGACTTGAAATGGTACACATTGTGAGTAGGGACTACATGATATGAAATGTTAAAACATTAGTTCGTAACACAAGAAGATGGGGTTTCCAGTTTAATTGTCTAGCGTGGACTTCACGACGTAACAGGGGATTAACATCGTGATTCCACCTATACCCAGTTTTATAACATATGATCGGGTGTTTTATTTCAGTCCATTCACTGGCTATTCAATTCCCTTCAACCATGGATCTTTCTATGTTATTTTCATAGCTTCCATTCATTCTAGATCATTCCACTCAATGTTCTATATTAATTAAGGTTGTAGTGAATCTCTCTAGGTATGTGATCATTTCACTTATTTTTTGTGGCTGATCATTGTAGCACCCTAACTATTCAAAAAAAAGATCCATTTATTGATGTAGAATTTTCCTTCATTTAATCTTCTACATCTTTTGTGAGATATCATTCCACATGACTTTTACTTTTTTGATCATAGTGCGGTATGTATTCTTCCTCAATGTTTTTGTATTTCCTCTCATCCACCGACCTCTTTTGTTTATATTTGGATTAATCCTTATATGTGAGGATTTGAATCTAGGGAACTCATTGACATTTTTGGGTTTGATTTGTTTTTAATTATTTTGTAGTCATGTGTGAATCGAGTTTTATGGAATGTGGTTCCATATCTAGCCTATGCTGATAATATTGATATTTTTCATTATTAATTGTTTTGTAAATTGAAACTATAATGATTATTTTTTGTGTGTTTAAAATGGTTTTCAATGAAAATTGGTTTCCCCTTGTTATTGATAAATGGAGTGAAAATGGTTATTTTCAATTAATTCAAATGGAATTTGTGAAACGGTTTTGAAATTGTTTTCAAATCATTGAAATGAATTATGAAAAAGAGAATATGGGTTACCTTAGGTACTTATGTTGAAGGTTTATCTTAAAGACATCATCCATTTTATTGTGATTGTATAGGAGGTTTTTCTTGGGGAATTCTTCTATTTCCTAGACCCATTGTTTTAGGGGACCGGTATTGACATTTTTAGGGGTTTACTCATGAGGTATTCTTCTTCTTACTAGGATCATTGTCCTAGGATTAGATTATTTCAATTGATTATTGTGGTATGAATAGTGTGTGTGCTCAACATGTAGTATTACTTGGTGTCATGATACCTTTTTTTGTGTTGGATAGAATTTTTGGTTACCCTTAGAAGGTAGGTTTATGATCGTGGAAAATGATATGGAAAATGTTCTTTGAATGTGATATGCCTTATTTTGTTTAAGCATATGGATAAAAGGAAATGTTTACCATGATTTCTATAAATCTATCTTATTAATAATCATTCCACATTGTATTTAAAATTAGCATATGGCATTGGTTATACAGAGACTTTCTATGGACCACTTGGGTGGGATCCTTATGAGTTTGTTAGCTCACACCCAACGAACCTATTCAGTGTTGCGTAGTCCATTGTTTGTCTTATATTTTTGGGAAGGTCATTGTGCCATTGCGATGTGGAAAGGTTCAGGTCAGCTGGTTGGGTAGATGGTGGTGTGATGTTGGGAGTCTATCCCTACAAGCATTTTAGTAGATATTTGGTGTTTTGTATATTGAAATTGATCTGTTCATGTATTTTTAGCTACATTTTCAGTTTTATACTTTCGTTTTTTTCATACAGTTATTGAATTTATTTATACATTAGTTTTATGGTATTTATTTCTTTCATTATATTCATACTCAATGTGGTTATTCAGGTCGAGACAAAATTCTCTCTATTGTGTTGTTTGATGCACTGGTACAATTCTCCATCCCATGGGGACCCGGAACGCCCTTCAGGTATGTGAAAAAATGGGTTAGATGAAAAGTTATATAAAATATGGGTCGGTCCGTCTTAGGTTTTGCCTTCCCCAACTAGAGTGGTGTCCCATGAATGCATCAAACAAATACTAAAGACAAGTCTCTACTAATGTTCATCATGAGGTCATCAAACATGCAACACATCTCATTTAGGGATATCATCACTCAGAGTTAGTCACATGTAGGTGAAGCTGATATACACTTTAGGTATAATAATAAATTCTATTGTGATTATGCTTAAATTTTTGAATCAATGGTGTTTCTAATTATTCTTATGGTAATAGAAATATATATTTTTCAGTACTTTATTTCATTCAAACTTATCCTATGAAAGTGACTCTTTTCTAAATCTATTTATGTGTAATGGAGTGTTTACCACGTAAATATTATCTCCCTTTACTCAAGTTATTTCTATTCTTTAGATATTATATGTAAAATCATTTTTAGTAGATCATTAATATTTATATTTTGAATACTTGAAATAAAATAAATAAAATATTTATTATAGTAAGGTTTTTAATTTTTGTAATGCATGAACAAAATGGTTTCTATGTTTCATTATTTATTTCTTGTGAAATATATTAATTTTTAAGAAAATTAACCAATTATTTTTCATAAACTTATTTATTTGGGAAAAAATTTCTCAATTAGTTCAAGCGGTTTATGAATTTTTAGATATTATATATCAATTTATATTTAGTGAATTACCAATATTTGTGTAATGATTGTATAAATAATTTAGTGTTATGTCATTATGATAGAATGTGTAATTTCACTAAAATTATGTTTACATCGGTAAGTGAATTTGATTTTTAAAAATTACTGATTTAATAATAACATTTCAAATAGATGTTTATTTATATAAATATCTCAATGTCCTTTTATTCATAAATTAAATTTAATGGGGTTAACGAATATTAATTAGGCCTCTATAAGCACAAGCGATGTAATCAGGTATTCAAAATATCTGTTAAAAAATTATTTTAATTTCAAACAATTATATATATATATATTATATAAGAAAATGTTTTTTAAACAAGTATATATATATATATTTGTATCTTTGTATGTATTATTTTGATGAAACATATTTTTAATTTGATGATTGAAAATACATATGTATAACCTATGTATAAATATTTCAATTTATGTGAAGATATTTAATTCTTGATGTTTATATTTGTAAATAAAATTATGAATAATTATTTTCCATTTTTTGTAAATATCATTATATATGCATGTGGGTAAGTAATCATTCTGTATTCAAATATCAATATTCACACAAAAAATGTATATATATGTATATTTTATGAGAACTTGTAACATACAAGTAACTAAAAATAAAATTATATGTTTATTTTATTATTAAACTACTTTATCCTGATAAATGTTTTTTTTATGAAATAGTTTTTAATTATCATGGTTTACAATAAATTACACAGTCCTCATAATGAATTATAAAAGTTATAATGATTTTAATTCCAAAGAGTCACCTGTGGATAATTTTTGAAGGCAGCTTTTGGGGAGGTTTTGAAACCATATAATCAGTTTCATTCACTTTTCCATAAAATTCATGATTGAATTTATATTTTTCGACGAGATTTCCCCGTAATGAAGGATAAGAGGAAAGACTCCCTCCCTTCAGAAGTAGGCTGTTGATTTCTATGATCGATGATAAAAAAGTGTCAATCCTTCAAAATTTAATTTATGTGTTTCAATCAAGAAAAAATGGTGTGTTTTCCATCTCATGAAATATAGATCTATTTGAGATCTTTGATTTGACTTGTCATGGAGCCAAAGTAGACTTACAGATCAAATGTTATGGCACTCAGAAGATGGAAATTTTTTACAAAGGGACATACATGGAGGTCCTACATGGAGTATCTATGGGGAGGACGTACATGGGAAAACTAATTTCTACATGACCCCATCCTTTCATACAAATTGGACCCTTGGGCTCTCCATTTCATAAGAGGACAAACCAGAAGGATCTCCCAAAGATCTTGTTTCATAACTCATTTTCCCAGGTTCTCAAAAACACTCAACTAATTATTTAAAATAACAGAGAAGATATAATTAAAATAGGGGATAGTGGTTAAAAGTCACAAAAGGGTATAGAATAAAAGGACACGCATCAAGGACATGTACAGAGTAGGTGTCCGGATCACCTTCTTTGTTCACATTCACATAGAACCTTGGCATAGCACCTATGAAGAGTGCCTATGCGGAGCACCTACATGGCCCAACTAGGTGTCACTCTTGTGCGAAACCTTTGGTCTATACCATCGGAGATATTCCCTCGCACCCCCACTCGGGATCACTATTGGGATCTGGTCCCGACCCTTCGCTTCCCTCACTGACCCCCATGACAAATGGAGAGTCACAACATGAACATTTCTATTCTATTCGATGTCATTTTCCATTACAACCTTTATGTGGCCCCACTTCCATCCTTGAAATTCCATCATTTGAGTCCCTCAATCACACTCAATGAAGTGCCTTGAGTCGAATTACTCCTCTCAGTTCCATTAACATTTTATGATTTTAGACACTCCTTATGGTTTCTTCAAGTACCATGAGTTGATACACTCCACAAGAAACTCCTCAAATCTCATCACCTGACTCACATGCCAAGATAAATATCAAATGGGAATCATATTTTTGAATAATCCCCAATAAAATTTGAAAATGGAACTTCCACTAATGTATGTTCCTAATATTCTGAGAGTCAGGACCGCATGGCCTCTAATGTCATCCCACAATGGAAGGTTCATCGCTCCACACCTTCGCCCATCGTCACTTCAACTTCATTTTTCGTAGGTCCAAACTCTCCCATATGTGGAAGAGATAATGTCCAATTTTTTTAATCATTTACATCCACTTATTTCTCACACTGAGAATGACTTAATGTGCAGAAAGAACTATGATGATCAAAAAAATCCACACAATTCAACCTAATGAACTACGAGAAATCTGATTCCCATTAAAATAGAGATATGTAAGAATCCTTCCTAAGGCCCACGCTCAATTAAATTTTTTCCTTAAATGGGAATCCTCTTTAGTTGTAAGTCATAAATTAAACCCCCAAATCACCAAGGTATCCTTTTTCAGGATGTAAGTGAATACTCATTTGTAATCACCTAAACTTTTATGAATAAATTTACATTTATTTTAATGTATTATGGATATAGAAAATATATGAAATCATTTTATTATTATTATTATTTTTATTATTATTATTATTGGGATTAAATTAATGTTAATTATTGTTTTTTTGATAATATAGCCATTAAATAGTGATCACACAGCTGATATAAATACAATGTTTTAAAAAAATATGTTCAACATAAAAAAGAGGAGAGGATGTCGTCTACCACTATACTCGGTCCTTACGAAGCTCATTTGAAAGAGATTGGAGGAATGGTGTCATCATTGGGGTTTTCTCTTGACCAAGCCCATGCTGAGCATCGAAATGTTATGATCAAAAAGAATTTCTTACGGGAGAAGTTCATGTTAATAGATACTACCACCCTAGTGAAGCTATGTGAGATGCCCCAAGAGTCTGTTACCATCAAACACCTTACCCTTATGTCTTATACAGATCTTATAAGGGTTTTTGTAATACGGTATTATATATTTATTTTTTAATACCTTTCAATAAATAAATGGATTATTCCATTAATTTTATTATGAGAATAGACTTTCTTAAAATAATGACAAATTTTATAAATTGACTTTTTAGGTAAAAATGGTAATTTTTAGAAATATATACATTTTTATATTTATATAATGTTTCTCATTAACAATATTATTAAAATATTTCTTATATATGATGATTATATCAGTTCATTATCGGTAAATGATTAGGTAATCAGTTTTATAAGAGTTTTATATTTTATACGATCAAAGAGAAAGTACATTTTTAACGAATTTATATTAAAGAATTAATGAATATTTTAAATGATTAAAATTTTAATAAAATATAATTATCAAATTAATTTTATAAAAAATAAAAGAGTATATAATTTTAATGAAGTCAAAATCCATTAATTCTCATGAAATGTTGATTTACATTTTAAAATAAAAATTCCCTTATATAGAAAATTATTTAGAAAAAAAATATTATTTTTGGAATCGGGACATCAAAATTATCCAATAGTGAAATTTTCATAATTTTTTAAAATAGTCAAATTTTAGGGTAAATATTAAATGCCATATAAATAAGATATGTGTTTTATGACATCAAAATGATCCCAAAATGATGTCATAAATACAATAATGGGTATTCTCAGCCCAATATAGTTTTTCCCATTAAAATAATGTGATTTTAGATTTATTTTACTTATTTTGTAAAACATTAGTGAATCCTTTATGATGTATAATATATTTTTTTATTTTAAAATTATTTCCATTAGAGTGTGACTCACCTCCACATATGAAAGCCTAATATTAAAAAAAATCTTTTGAATTATAAAATAATTATTTCCACTCCTCTTTGAATAAAAACAATGCGCAAAAGCAATGGGAAGGTTTGTGGTTTTAAGTATTTAATTATATTGGTTCCAAAACCCATGTTTGTGAAATATTAAAAATTTCTTATCACATTTCTTATATAAACCCACAAAATATCCCACTTATCATCCCTCAAAATATAGGTATAACACCCTTAATCCGTCCTCCCTTTTCTATAATCCCCTATATTCTCCCCAATCTCCTATTAAGCCTCTCTCAAGCCTCTCCTAAGCCTTTGGGATCACACATCCAAGTATGGGATTCCTTCCATTCTCATTTTTTCCTAGTTTATTTATGTTTTTATAAAATTTTATATTCAAGTAAAAATTTTGGGGTATGATTTCTAACCTCACCCAAACTTCCATAATTACGTTTGAATGATGAGATACCCATTTCTCTGTCATTAAGGCCTTCTGTGTACACCCATTTCCATGCCAAAATTCGGTAAGAGATTTCTCTATTCTTATTCCATTTCAGGAATTTGTTCGATATAATTCATATAAATTCAATTTTCTATATTGGGATTTTATTTTCTTTAATTACCATATAGTATATTTCATGTATAAATTATTAGAGACTCATTTCATTATCATGAAACCAATTTATCACGCTCCAAATAATGTTGTTATGTGGCCGAAATTCAACCCGATTTTTCAAGCCAAAATCATCGTGTCGTGAATACCATAATCATTTCTCTGTCATGGGTATTCAACTATATTAACATATACATTTTTAGTGGTAATTGAACCTATGTATTACACTTTATTATATCATGTAAAATTAAATATATTGAATGAATCGATGTTATATAATCTATGTGGCACACATAAGAATGAAATTGAATTGAATATGAAGGGTGTACCTAATAGTTCTCTAATATATTTGGTAGTGTTTAGTATCATGATATGTCATGTTAGGAAAGGGGTATAATTTATTCCTTTTCAAAAAAATCTACCATGTTAGTATACGGGATTAACATATTCCTTTATGTTAATGATGTAATGTTTCATGTTGTAGTCACATTTCTTTATTATGATAATAACGTTATATCATGCCATTATCATAGTGTTTCTCTTTTTGTCAATTGATATGACCATTTCGTAAAATTTATTTTATTCTTTTTGTTATGAATTTTTTAGTCCATTACTGGTATTTATATCTCACCCCTTTCTTATGTACAACCTAATGTTATCCCTTGTAGTGTTATGTACTAAGTAATTAGATTGTTATGTAAAAGAAATTTGATATAAAGATGTTGTATTTCATGATTTATATTGTTATTTAGTGTTCAAAATTTTCAAAGACACATTAAATATCGATCCCTATAGTTGTATTGACTGCATTTTTATGTAATAAATCATGTCTACTTTTGTAATAATGAGATAGGTATCACTACCCGACCCAATGGGGCTCAAGTCCCGATTCCACATGCCCACCTCCAATAGGCCAAGGGCTAGTGACTTGTGTCGAGTAGAATATCACACACATGGGTTGAATTAGCCTAAGATACATATACACACACCCACAAACTCACATACACCTCCATGAAATAATGAAAAAATATATATAAAAAATGAAAATAAATGCATGTATACATCTAACCCATAACCAGAGTACATTAAAAGTATAAAAGGGAAAAATAGGACCCAACAAAAGGAAACTACCAAGAATCAAACCTGATCAGAAGGAGGGAAACACTTCCAAATGAACCCTCCGGATAGCTCCTCGGCACAGGTCTGGTAAACACCCCGGTCATTCTTGCTCACTAAGATCCTCCTGCTCCGGGTCCGCCTGGGACTCCGTCGAACGACATGTGGTCGGCACAAGACACAAACATGTGAGGGAAAATACCATGCAAATGTGAGTATAAAAATACTTAGTATGCACTCTTAAAACCCCAAAATAAAATGGGGCACCTGAAAAGAAAACAGTCAGATCATCCCTGCTAGAGGGATTCCAAACAACATTGAAACTCCATATCAAGACCATCCTCAGATAAACACAGCTAGTCTGGTTAGCTCAGGTGTATTCCCATACATACATCATTAAAATACACTATGGTATATTCCCATACATATACCATGATAAACTAGATATACTCATTCATACAACAAGCCTCATGAGGTCCCATCCTATCTCCTGCGACTGGTACATAACTAATAGAACACACTCCATGAGCTCTATCATCCTACATGACACTCGTACGAGAGATACACTCCATCGGGTCTCACACCAATATCCTAGATGCCCATCCAAGAGATCACGTTCGTTGGATAACTTCCCTGAGAACATCATGCTAAAACATCGGAAACACAAAAAATCTCAGATACGGGATCACTCCTAGGGTCCTCTAGGGGATACAAGAACCCATTCTGATATCTCAAAGATCTCACAGATATAGGATCGCTCCCAGGAGCCACTGGGGAATACCACAACCTGACCTGGAGCACCACAAATCACATCACTCTGAATGAGGAATGAATCCCATGTGAAGATGGTCATAACGATACCGGAAACCCCATCTGGTATAACTCGTGATGTAGGGGATCCAATCGACGATGCACCAACCCTAACAAAAACCATGCGCTATTTAGGTGTTCGTATAACCAACGATTCTACAACCCTACTGAAACCATCCGTTAAGTAGGGGTCGTATACAAAACAATAAATCAACCCTACTATAAACCGCATGCTGAGTAGGGGATCGTATACCAGACGATGCCACAACCCTACTATGCACGACCCACTACGCTGGGGATCATATAACTGATGATGACTCAAACCCTACGGGGTTAAATTGATAGAACAAGGATCATTGCTCATGGATAAGCGGTAACAATGATACTAAGATCCCGATCTAGGGAAGTGAAGCTTGAGGATCCCAGTCCGGGCCCACTGGAGGGATGCCACAACTCTATCAGGAAAACAACATATTGAGGGGATCACAAACCTGTACTAAGGTTGTAATGCCACAAAAACCCTCAAAGTAACGAACCAAGGGAGTACACTCAACCACTTCTGGTCCAAACATCGATAACCCTAGTAAACCACAACATCACCACGCTACGCACCTCCTAGGCCTATACCGAGGCCACCACCACGATCTATGTGTAAAAACACACAAGATATGCTATTTACTCGCCCGAAACAGACAACCGGTAAAAAAAAGTACTATTCACCGTAGCTAGCCTGGGTGGGGCCCATGTATTGATCCCAAAACTCATCATGTGGACTGCACCATTACGTTCCCCTCAGAAAAACGTGCGAGATCATCTACTCGTTTGTCCAAAACGGACACCCGATGAAAAATTCCTGTTTCTCCGTGAATGCCCAAAAGTAGGCTCAAGTGGCCCACATCCTTATCCTTATCCCAGCATCTGAAAATTATCCTGAAAGGTCCGCCTTACTATCAGGATCACAACGTCACTGACGAAACGTCTATCGGACACTCCATGTAAAAGTTACAACGTGTCGATGATGAAAATAATAAAATATTATTATTTTAAACTATTCAAGGATCTGGGCCAAAAATTTACTCATAAAATTCCCAAAGTGGGGTAAAAAGGTCTATCTCAATTCATGGAATGCGTCGCCATAAACGGATCACAAATTGGACTGACGATTTGCGAGTTACGGGGGTATAAAGAACCCTCGGAAAATTCTGGGCCGACCACCGCATGCCTCGCCGGAAACCTCAACACTGCCGCCAGAATACATCGTGCTGCTGCCACCCTTGCTGGAATCTACCATGGACGCCATCAGAGACAATAATGTTTTTTAGAAAACTTCCGGGAACCAGCAAGAGCATCCCGGTTCTCCAAATTCAGATCCATAACATGTTTCAGAAAGCTTGAAACACGAGCTAGACAATCCTTAAGACGATTAGAAGAAAAACAATGCATAAATGGGATCCGGGATTTTAAAACTCAAGCCACATATTTTTGGTGAATCACTGATGCTTTTCACGCTCTTCTTCTGCTACTTCACAATACGGGAGCGACCACCGTCATGATCCGAGTCCAACGACACCTCATTTCGATGATTCGGTATTCAGGTTGTTCGTCACCAAAGAGGGGGAGGGGAGGGGCTTCCGCTACTCCGTACACACAAGGGAGAGGTAAGGGGAGAGGGATTAATTTTTTTAGTTCAATATTCTGCATCCAACTATCCAGCTCCCGAATCACCTCCGACCTCTCCCCCGGTGCAGAGAATGTTTTGGGTGCCCCTAGAGTAAACACGACGTTCTGAACGTAACATCATACTCAGAATTTTGATCCAAGACTCTATTCAAGAGTTATTTAATCTTACGTCCATAAATAAACTTGTCTATTTATTTACTAAAGCACTCATGGTGGATTTTTCCACAGCAGGATCATGCCGGCAATGTTTTAACCCCACCTAATCTAAATGGCATACTACAGACACAACTGTTCCCTCTGATTTCTGATCCGAGATACTGTTTAAGAGATAACACAACCCTGCCACGTGCATAGTACAAAAATACTTAATTTTTTTATAAAATTAATTCTGGGCACACTGGGCCTTGGAATCGCACTCCGTCTTCATGCCTACCTCTGGAAATATTGTAAGGAATATTCCCAAATCTAATAGACCCAAACCATCGAGTGCCTAAATCCTCTCCACCATAGAACTTCTCATCCCCAAAAATCCATAAGCACAAGGAACGAAACTAAACTCTCAACTGGTTCTCCCAAGCCAACGAGTTTTCCAACACACACCCATTCCCAAATCCACGTGTCAGAGGAACTCATCCAACACACCTCAACACTATCTGCTTTGGGCAGCACTCACTCACCCGCATGGTTTTAATTGTTTCTCAAAAACTTGTCTCTGTGGGAGAAGGATCTCTCTTCCTCATCAATTTGATGCACGAAAAATAACACCCAAATTGGGTCTGACCAACACTGTAAACAAAACACAAGAAATCAATGAAAAGAAAAGAGTACCGCTAAACATTGTATATTAAAACTACTGTAGAAAGTAGAAATGACACAAAGCTTACCTTTATCCATCCACGGAGCCTCTAGGTTAACAGCCTCAATGACCTGTAGTTGTTCTCTCCCTCCATCTCCTTGAGCTTGACGTGGACCACCTGGGGGTGGCATCTGATACTGCCTACCACCTCCTGCTGATGCACTAGCTCCTTCTCCATGTTCACTACCGTACAGACCTCCAAAATCAAGAAGTTTCCTCTGCCATGGCGGACTGTCAACCAGCTCCCTCTCAGCCGCACGAAGGGTCAGACAATCTCTAGCAAGATGTCCTCGACCATAGCAATGGTAACATTGCCTCTCCTGTGGCTGACCAAAACTGGCCGGTGAGCATTGTGAGCCTTGAGCCTCAGATAATACATCCTGGGGTCACCTCTTGAAACATCAGCCACATCCAGACCCTTGCGCCTGCCACCGGCTACCAGCTGCCGACGTCTCAGCTGCCACGTGCCCAACACTGACGGGCAGAATCAGCTCTGCTAGAAATCCCACCAACACTAAGGCTCCCTCTAGTACTCTATCATAGGTGGGTAGGCACAAAGAAACCACACCTTCTCGGATGTCCCTACATATCCCCTGATCGAAGGTCTAATGCCTAAATAATGGGCCTGGGACCATATCCAGGGAGTTGCACGACATGTCTATAAACCTCGCTAAGTACTCTGACATAGTCATGCCCCCCCTGTCTAAGCTGCAAAAGCACCTGAATCCACACTAAACTAAGCATCACCGGAGGGATCTATTCTCTGAAGATCCCCTCAAACTCTTCCCACATGAGAATCTCATCGTCATGGGACTGCGTCACTAAACTCTACCATCGCATAGCCTAACTGTGTAGTAGGATCACCGCTAGGACAACCATCTGATCTGGAGGTGTCCTCACAAGTTGGAAAACTCAGGTGACTGCTTCGAGCCATTCATCAGCTTCCTAGGGGTCTGGATCACCCCTGATCATTAGAGGTCACTGCATCTAGAACTCGTGTAGGGCACTCAGCCTACGCGCATCCTAATCCTGCACTACCGACATAACCAGCTGCTCGATAGGTGGTGGCTCAACTAGCGGACCACCTGGAGGTCTAGCCTCATAACCTACACCCTGTTCCACAGCCTCTACAAGGGGTGGATCATCACCACAATCCCAGTGTGTGTCACCCAATGGTTTTAGTCATGGTGGAATCTTGAAATAAAATCAAGATGCACAATGGTCAAAGAGTATATTTGGGGAGATGACTCAAGAAGAACAAGGGAACCTAAAACCCAGTCCTATATGATTCATGTAATGTTATGTCCCTACAGCTAGTGTCCTAATGTCTCTAGATGAATGGAATGTTATCAGACTTCTGGTAAATGGATACGTTGGCCGTCGCACCAACACTGGAGTCCCTTTCCTGAATGTCTATCTCAAAACATCCTACCACTATAGCGATACAACGCAAACAAAAAGCACAGCTAGAACACCTACACATAGAGATCCCAAAGGTGTAAGATCCTCTGATACCACTCTATCATGACACGACCCAACAGTGCTTGATCCACAACTCCCCATGCCCACCTCTAATAGGCCATGGGCTAGCAACTATCTCCGAGTAGGATATCACACACAAGGGAGGTATTAGCCAAAGTTACCTGTACACACACAACCACACAGACCTCTATGAAACAGGGAATAGATATATATAAAGACTAAAAACAAACAAATAAATACATCTAACTCACAACTAGAGTACATCAAAAGTACAAAAGGGAAAAACAGGACCCACCAAAAGAAAACTACAATGCATCCAACCTGCTCAGAAGGAGGGAAACGCTGCCAAATGCACCCACATGTAAGATCCTCGGCACAGATCCGTTAAACACCCCGACCAGACTCGCTCACTAAGCTTCATCTGCTCTGGGTCCTCCTAGGAGTCCTTCGAATGGCTTTTGGTTTTCACCAGACACAAACATGTGTGGGAAAATCCCGTGCAAGGGTGACTGTAAAAATACTCAGTAGACACCCCAAAAACCCCAAAATAAATGGGAGAAATTGAAAGGCAACAGTTAGATCATCCCAGATAGATGGAACCCAAACCAAAGTGAAACTCCATCTCGAGTCCATCCTCTGCTAAACACACTAGTCAGCTCAGCTCAGGTGTATGTCGATACATACACTATGAATATTCACTCAAGTATACGCCCATACATATTCCATGAGCAAACAGATATAATCATTCACGCACCATGCTTCATGAGGACCCTTCCCATCTCCTTTAATTGGTACATAAATAAGAGTACACACTCAACAAGCTATGTCATCCCAGATGACACTCGTTCGAGAGATACACTCCATCGGGTCTCACACCAACATCCTAGATGCCCATCCGAGAGATAATGCTCATCAGATATCCTCACTTAGAACGTCACATTGAAATAGCGTAGACACTAAACTTCTCAGATAAGGGATCACTCCTAGGGTCCTCTAGGGGATACAAGAACCAACTCTAGTATCTAAAAAATTTCACTGATAGGGTATCACTCCCATGAACTGCTGGGGGATACCAAAACCCATCCTGGTGCTCTACAGATCACATCACTCATATATAGGATCATCGCTTGTGTGAAGATGGTCACAATGATACCAGAAACCCCATATGGTGTAACTCGCGATGTAGGGGATCATACTGACAATGCACCAACCTAATGAAAACCACGTGCTAATTATGGTGTTGTATAAACAATGATTCCACAACCCTAATGAAACCATACATTGAGTTGGGGATAATATACCTGACGATACAACAAATCTACTATAAACCACATGCTAAGTACTTGTTTTTATTCCCGACGATTCCACAACCCTACTATGCACGACCCACTATGTAAGGGATCATATTACCGATGATGCCTAAAGCCCTACAAAATTAACCTACGAGTTAGGGGATTGCCGCCTATGGATAAGAGGTAACAGTGATACCAAGAACCCGATCAAGGGAAGCGAAGTTAGAGGATCCCACTCTGGACCCACTAGAGGGATGCCACTACACTATCAGAAAAACATCATATTTCGTGGATCCCAAACCTATACTAAGGTTGTAATTCCACACAATCTCTCATAAGAATAAAACAAGGGAGTGCACTCAACCACTTCAGGCCCAAACATCGCTATTCTGAGTGGCCCACAACATTTCCACACTGCGCACCTCTTAGGACTATACTGAGGCCACCATTGAGATATACGTGAAAAAACACACATGATAGTCTATTTACTCACTTGAAATAGAGAACCGGTGAAAAAGGTACTATTCACCATAGCTAGCTTGGGTGGGGCCAATGCCTCGATGACAAAAATCATCTAGAGGGTTGCACGATTGTGATCCCCTTAGAAAAAAATCAAGACATCATATACTCATTTGTCCAAAACTGACACCTGACGAAGAAGTTGCTTTTCTTTGTGAACGCCCAAAAAAAGGCTTGTGGGGCCCACATAATAATATCTATCCAAGCACCTAGAATCTATCTTGAATGTTCCACCTTACTGTTAGTATCACAATGTCACTGACGACACATCAATCAGATGCTCCATGTAAAAGTTACGCTGGGTCAAAGTTGAAAATAATAAAATTGTATTATTATTTTCAGCGTTTCATGGCCCTGGGCCAAAAAACAGACTCATAAAATTCCCAAAGTTGTATTAAACGGTCTGTCTCGATGTAAGAAACATGTTGCTACAAACGGATCACATATAGGACATACAGTTTGCGAGTTATGGTGGTTCAAAGAACCCCTGAAAAAATTCTGCCCGTACCACCGCCCGCCTCACCGGAAACCACCGCATCACTGACGGAATCGGCCGTGCAGCTGCCGCCCTCACCGGAATCCTCCATGGCCGCTGCTGGAGAATGAAATTTCTGCATAAAAATTTTAGGATCCACCGGGAGGACCCCGGGTTGATCGTCGCCAAAGAGGGGGAGGTGAGGGGATTCTTCTTCTCCACACACACAAGGTAGAGGTAAGGGGAGAAGGATTTAATTTTTTTAATTAAATATTCTCCCTCTAACTATTTAGCTATCGAATCGTGTCCAACCTCACCCCCGGTGTGGAATAATTTTAGGGCACCCCTAGGGTAAACATGACGTTCTGAATGCAACATCACACTCATAATTTTTAACCATTACTCCGTTCAAGAGTTATTGAATGCGACGTCCATAAATACATGTGTCCATTTATTTACAAAAAATTACCCTTGTGTATTTTTCCACATTAAGCTTGCACCTGCAATTTTTACACCCCGCTTAATCTAAACGGCACGCTCCAGACATATCTGTGCCCTCAGATTTCTGATCCGAGATACGTTTTAGGAGAAAACACAACCCCACCACGTTCATAGTATTAAAATACTTATTATTTTAATAAAATTAATCCTGGTCACACCGGGCCTTGGAATCACACTCCATCATCATGCCTAGCTTTGGAAATATTTGTAGGAATATTCCAAAGTCTGACAGGGCCAAAACCTGAGTCACTACACAAGGTTTTTATAGTTGTTATCAAAGGATAAGTTTAATTATTTTTGGGATTAGATTTATATTACTCTATTGAAACACTTAAGGATAAGACAAAGTATAAGAAAATAATACATCAATTTTGGTGAGTATATAGTATGCCATTTATCAAGCAAATACAACCCTATATTGATTCGAATAAGTAGAGATTTCTCTGAAATAGATGTATCTAGTGGTAAAACCCGATAACACCACTTTGATCTATACTCGAACGAGAACTAGTGCATGGAAACGACCCTTGATTCACTCTTTATTTGACACTCCCAGGGTATATTCTTTTTTAAATTAATAATCATATAATGAACCATTATTAAGGGATAAAAAAATCTCTAATAATATATTCTATGAAAGAGATCATGGATTACTTAGACTGAAGACTAGAAATTCATAAGTTAATACCATAAAATTAATTTATATGTTATACCTTTTTGTCATTTGATTCCCCGTTATGTGATTAATAGTTTAAAATTATTACACCTAATTTTCCATTTATTTTAGCTTGTGGCTGGTAATTTGATTACTCGAGATAGTAACCGATGTAAAGATCAATGTGATGACTTTTCTAGTGAGATTTCCAATCTGGTGGGAGTAGGAATACCAAATTTTTTCACGATTTTCTCTCATTTGACTAATGTTTTGAATATATAAATTGATCTAGAGGAACGTCCAACCCCCCTATGAAATAATAAGTCCCAATCGAGATCTTTATGAGACAGAGGCCTCCTTTGTTCAATGGATAATCTGATCCCTCATCTGCGGAAAAATGGATCAACACCATTGAGAATAACTTCTATATCCTTAAATGTTTGAAAAAGAGAAGGTTCTTATGGATGATTATTGTATGGACTATCAAGATGATCAATGGTTGAAATTGATAAACAATATGAATTGTTAGGAAGAGATCGACGCATTTGAATCGAATGATATTTGGAAAATGTTTTTCAAAAAATATTTTCCTCAAACCCCCCAACATAAGATTGAAAGGGGTTTCCTTACCCTCATGAAAAACGATGATGAGGCCATTGGAACATATGAGGAAACATCACAAGGAATTAAGGATATGCCTCTGACTTTGTCATTACCCTAGAATACAATGTTTACTACTTTGTAGGTGAGATAAAACCAAGACTACAAAAATTACTACATATACACAACTTTGAATGCTATGAGGAGATTGTCTGATTTTTCATCAAAGATGAGATTAATATTGGTAAATATCTGGGGGTATCATGAGGATTAAAAGTAGAATGTTGACTTTAATTCTAGTTGTTTGATGGAAAAAACCAACGATGACAAGAAATTCCACCATCCCACTGCCAATGGCGTGGGAAGAAGTTACCAGGAAATATCATGAAGGGGACGAGGAAATGATTTAGTTGAGGAAGAGAAGGGAACCTTGATATATATTTTATGTGGGAGAAACCCTTTAATAAAATAAAGGAAAGGGATCCTATGGTCGACCCTCACCACATTATTTATTTCAAAAAATTCAAGTAACTTGGGAACTTTGTGAACTAGTGCCCTAATCCAAGGGTAATTAGAGGAAACCAAAACATTCATAACAGTAAGGGAGATCTTTTTTCCATTACTATTAATGATGAAAATTCCAACAACTAATTGGTGACATTTATGATAGTTATTCATTATAGAATAGAAAATTATTTTTTGATTTTTGTTTTACAGATTCTTTTATATCTCAAATGTCTAATACAACAATCCAAACCCCACCAAAAATCCTAGAAGTAGAGATGTGGCTGAGATTAGAATATATGGAAATTATTTCATACCATTAATATAACACCTCCCATGTAAAAATTTGTGGATTTAACTTCTTGGTGAATGTAATCATACTACCTCTAGTATAATTTGATACAACTCTTGGCATTGATTGGATTTACTTATATTGAGCCAACATAAATTTCAAGAGAGGGAAATCAATATCTATATGGTGAATCATCCCTAATTATGGACATATGCAAGGAGGAGGTTGAATTTTCTTTAGCACCATCATATTAATCATGTATATTACATACCTATGAGAACACTAATCTTTCTCAGATGATTGAGTTTAAAGAAGGAACCATCCTTGATGGCATGCCTATTATAAGGAAATTCGCTGAAGTGTTTCACATGGAATTGTTTATTCTTTCTCCTAGAATTGATGTTGAATTCTAGATTGATCCTATACATGGGGAATTTACAATATCAAACACACTTTATTGAATGGTTGTTTTAGAGCATGAGGAGCTAGATAAAAAACTACAATAGAATATAGATAAAGGGTTTATACACCCATATTCTTCACCATTGGGTGCACCAGTCCTCTTTGTCCTGAAAAAATATGGGACAATGTTTCTTTTAATTGATTATCATGTGCTAAAAAAATCATGATAAATAACATGTATCCATTTCCACGAATTGATGACTTGATTGATCAGCTATACAGAGCACAATACCTCTCCAAAGTGGATCTACTATTGAGATATTACCGTGTAAGTGTGAAGATGGGGGATATCCACAAGGTTGATTTATATAAAAGGTACAAGAACTATGAATTCATAGTAATTCCTTTGAAACTGAATAATTATCCTATAATCATCATGGACATGATTAATTGAGTCTTTAGAGAATACCTCGAAAGATTTGTGGTAACCTTTATTTAAAATACTATAATAAACTCCAAAAACAAGGTGGATCATGAGGATAATCTAAGAACTATACTAGAAACATTATGAAGTGATAATCTCTTTGCAATGTACTAAAAGTATGAGTTCTGGTTGAAGGAAGATTCATTCATAGTCATATCATCACAAGTAAATGGTTACTTGTGGAACCTTCCAAACTAAATGCAATTGAGGGATGGCTGAGGATGACAACTATGACAGATATCCATTTCTTACAAGGGTTAGCTAGATATTATTACTGATTTGTGAGAAATTTGTCATGATTGTAAAACCATCATACCAAGATTACTCGAAAGGGTGTTATGTTTTCAAATAATGATGAATGTGAAAAAACTTCATGGATTTGAAGAAGAGGATTATCATTGCCTCTATTCTTAAACTACCAACATGTTGGAATGTTTTAAAAATATTCATTGATTTTTCAAAGAGAGTAATAGGTTGTGTGCTGATGTAGAATGTAAAATCCATCACCTATTCTTCAAGGAAGTTGAAAATTCCTGGGAAAAATTATCACACACATGATACAGAGTTTGAAGATGTGATCATTACATTGAAAATATGGTGGAATTATCTCTTTGGGGAAAAGTGTGAAGTATATATGGATTTAAAAAGTCTCAAATATATATTCACATAGGATGTTTAAAACATGCACAAGTGAATATTGATAGAGCTCATCACAGATTACAACTTCTCAATTCATTAGAACCCTAGGAATGTGAACAATATGACTGATGATATAAGTATAAAGGAAGTTGCAATTATATAATTGATGATAAAAGAAATTTATCCAATATTCATAGCTTTGGTGAAGATGGGAATATGAATCATAATGAATTTAACATCATAAATACCTTCACAAATGATTCTTCAACCATCTCTTTTGTAAAGGATAAAAGACACCAAAAAGATGATACATGAATTCAGATGAAAGTGGAAACTATTAAAAAAGGTAAATCCGTAGAGATCAATGTTAATGAATAACAAATTACCAAATATGTGTCATGATATTTGTTCCATAAAATATGGAGTTAAAAAAGTACTTTTGGATGATTCACATAGTTCTAATTTCTCAATCCACCCAAAAAACTAAAAGATGTTTTAGGATTTCTGAGAGCATTATTGGTGGGATAACATGAAGACATAGATTGCCGAATGTCGGTCAAACTACTTTGTTTGTCAGAAAGAGAATTCCTAGTAGAAGAAGTAGAAGGGGATGATGAAACCACTACCCATACCAACATGAAAGTGGGAGAATATCACTATTAATTTTTTTCTCCAAACATTTGAAGACATCCTATGGAAACAATGTTATATGGGTTGTTGTGTATCGTCTCACAAAGACTGCACACTTTGTTGCAATTTGAGAGGATTTCTCATTGGATCAACTGGCACAGATGTACATCAAAAATGTAGTAAGGATTCATGGTTTACCACTATCAATTGTATCTGATCGAAATCCAAGATTCACCAAAATTTTAAAGAAGAGTATCCAATACACACTAAATACTGAGACGAACATCAGTACGTCTTATCATTCCCAAACTGATGACCCATCTGAGCGGACAATCCAAACACTTGAGTACATATTGGGAACATTCTCAATTAACATTAAAGGAGGATGGGATCGACATATTCCATTAATTGAGTTCTCTTAGAACAACAGTTTCCACTCAAGCAAACAAATGGATCCATATGAATCCCTATATGGGGAGTGGTGTAGAACACCAACATGTTATGATGACATTGAAGAGAAAAAAACTTCTAGGTATAGAAATGGTCATCGAAATGTTGGAGAAGAATAAGACCATCTATAAGGACATAAAATCTCATTAGAGATGAAAAAATAGCTATGATGACAACTGTAGAGTAGACACAGAGTTTGATTTTTGAGATATAGATTTTCTCCTCAGTTCTTTATGGAATAGAGTGATGAGATTTTGGAAGAAGGGAAAGCTTATTCCAAGGTACAATGTCCCTTTTGAGAACTTTATTCACCTTGGCATAGTGGATTATCAACAAGAAATCCCACTGAACCAATCTCAAATAAATAATGTATTCTGTGTATCGCTTTTGTGTAAGTACATACTCGAACCATCATTTGTACACAATTGAGTGGTTGTAACATTGGTGACTAACCACTCCTATGAATGAAAGCTGGTGAAGATATTAGATCATAGGGAAAATGTTATAAAAAATAAAACAATGCCTCTCATCAAAATGTTGTGGAGAATGAAAAATCTCGAAGAATAGACATGGGAACTAGAATAAGTGATGAGGCCGAGTTAGCCTCATCTATTTTAGTGTAGTCAATGTAAATTTTGAAGGTGAAATTTCTTAAGGGGGTAATGTTTAATGAACCAAACATTTATAAATAAAATTACCATTCTATTAATTTCTTATGTATATAGGAAACACATGTACTCTATTTATTAATTTTTTTTGGGTTTGAAATACCATTATGTATCATTAATGTTGATAATACACCCATTTAATAGGGATTAAAAAAATTATATAAATATAAGGTTTTCAAAAAAATAATTTCAACACAGACAATGGAGATGATGGCTTCATCCAGTTGACGTGGACCATACATAGCTCAATTTTTTGATTTTTGTAAGTAGGTAACATCATTGGGATTCACTCATGACCAATCCCATGTCGAGCTTCAACATGTTAATCTTGAACAGAATTTCCTTAAGGAGGAGTTCAAGTTATTAGAGATTGCCACCTGGGCGATGTAATCCGAGCGGCCTTAAGAGTCTGTCACCATCACACACCTTACCCTTAGGTATTATGCGTATGTTATAAGGTGTCATGTAATAAGGTATTAGTTACTTATTGTGAAAATTGTTTCTTTAAATATAAGTTTTATTCAATCCATTTCTTTATGATAATTGATTTTCTTAAAAGAATGAAAAATTTGACAAATTGAATTCTTGGGTAAAATTTTTAATATTGAAAAATATATACATAATTATATTAAACTAAGGTTTCTGATTAATAATATTATAAAAAAATTCTTAAAATTGATGACTATTTCATATCGTTATCCAAAGATTAATAGAATATCAGTTTGATAAGAGTTGTATTTTTTATACGATAAAAAAAGTGAATTTTTAAAGAATTTATTTAATGGAATTCATACATATTTTTGATAATTAATATTTTACTAAAATATTATAATCAAATTACTTTTATTAATAATTAATGAGTATATAATTTTTATAACATCAATTTTAATTTTTATTATGGTTTTAAAACAGTTTTTGTTAAAACATGTGAATTTTCCATAAATGTAAATTTTCATTTTAAAATAAAAAATTGCCATATTTAGAAAATTATTAAGATAAAATGAATATTATTTTTGGAATCAGGATGTCAAAATTATTCAATAGTGAATTTTTTATATTTTTTTGAGTCATTGGAATTTTTGGGAAAAAAATTAAATATCATATAAATAAAAAATATGTTTTATGATATCATAAGGACACCAAAATGATTTAATAGTTATAGAAATTGGTATTATAGGACCAATATATGTTTTCCCGTTAAAATAATGATATTTTATTTTTTTACATATTTTATACTGTCTTAGTGATTCCTCCAAAATGTATAATGTATTTCATTATTTTAAAATGATTTCATTAACCAATGTGACTCACCTCCACATAAGAAAGCCTAATATTTTAATATGTTGGATGATTTTACATATAAAATACGTATTTCAACTAATTTTTTTAAAAAACATCTACAAAAACCCTTTGAAGTTTTGTGGCTTTGTGTATTTAATTATATAGGAACCAAAACCTATGTTTGTGATATATTATAGAATTCATCTATCATTTTCAACAGAAATCCACACAAGTTCCCACTTCTATTCAATCAAAATTCTATGAATACATACATACTCCATAATCCCCTCTCTATAATACTATCAAGCTTCCCAAATCTCCCCATAATCCTCTCTCAGTCCTCCCCCAAGACGTTGGGAAGACACATCCATGTATTGGATTCCTTCCTTTCTCATTTGTGTACATGTTTAGTTATATTGTCATACCATTTTATTTTAAATTAAAAATTCTAGGGTAAGATTTATCACCTCCACCATACATCCCTCCATATATTTGAAGGATGAGAGAACCATTTCCATCCCAATATTTTTGTCAGTGTACACCAATTACCTTGGAAGATTTCCATAAGGGATTTCTCTATTCTTATTTACATTGAAGCATATCTTCTATATTATGGATCTAAATTCCATTACATATTTTGAGATATTATGGTCCATGATTCCCTTAATGTCTATTTCATGTAAAAATGATGTGAGTTCCCTTTCTCTCTCATTATCCCAATTTATGATTCTCTATATAACGTCGTTATAATGTCGAAATTGCACCACGATTTTCCAAGCCAAAATCATCATGTAGGGAATACCATACCCCTTTCTCTATCAAGGGTAATCATATTAATTCACATATACATATTTAATGGGTTTTACATGTATGAATTGATCAATTTTTGATGAAAAAATTGATGTTATTGAATAAATCCATGTTATATGATTCATGGGGTACACTTAAGCATGAAATTGAAATCAATATAAAGGGTGTTCCTGAATAGCGCTCCAATGCATTGGGTAATGTTTTGTATCATGATATGTCATTTGAGGACATGGTTTTACCTGATCCTATTTTGGAAATACATCCACCATGTTTGGATAGGTTTTTACTCGATTCTATTATGTAAAATATGCAATGTTTTATTTTGTTTCCACATTTACAGGTTATCATAATCATGTTATATCTTTCCTTTATGTTCATGTTTCCCTTGTGCTCCATTGATATTCCCATTTCCTAACGTGTGTTTTATTATTCATTTTATCCTGTGTTTACTACCTTATAGGGATTTATAGCTTACCCTTTTCTTGTATAAAACCTTAGGCTATCCCATGCAGTTTTAAGTACGAAGGAATGAGTTGGTCATGTCAGTTAAGTTTGAAATAAAGATGTTGAATTTCATGTTTTATGTTGTTATGTAATGTTATTATTTTCCAAATAAATTATACCTCTTGATCTCCTAAGATGTATTAAATGCATGTTTATGTAATAAATCATGTTTAATTTTTTTAATAAACAGTAGGGTTGTTATATAATTTATCTCAAAGGAATATACCCTCCTTTGAGGCTCACAATAAACTATGAGAACTATTATTCCCATAAAAAATGGGATATGTTTGAAGACTTCACCAGGGTCCGAGCACAATGGATAACCTCTTAAGGAATAAAACTATAATTAACTTAATCTATACATCTTTATTACGTGTATTCCTAGACATATTTCTCTCATAGGGTCAAACACCCATGCGAGAGACACTAAACAATGTGGGCTTTGATTCCCATTATAATGGGATATGTAGGAAGCCTTCTTGAGGTTCAAACCCCACACTCCATAACACAAATTTCCTTCTTGTGCAATATTACAAACAAGGTTCTATCCAACATGGAATCTCATAGATCTTATAGGATCCTCAGGCTACTTATGCATAAGTCCCACACCATACTTTGACTAAGCCCATTCCTCTTACATGTCCTTACCACATGACATTATATTGTACGACTAGGTCCTTATCACATGAAATTAAAAGTTATGATGTGTCCCATTATGCACCATCAAACTAAGGTGGTTCTGATGAAAAGAAATTACAATGTTCCCGACAGGGTGGATTAAAAACTAGTATTATAATAACAATGTGTAAAATAATCTAAAAATAATGTATGAGATGTACCATTTATGGTGAACCTCAAATACATATGGATGTCTCCATTAATGAAGAATCTCAAATACATATGGATGATTATAAATTTCAAAAATTCCTATATTTGATTGAAAATTTCAATGAAAACCTACGTTGTACTCGTTAAATTAATAAGGATTCATGAAAATATCAAAAATCTATAAGAGAGTCTCGGAGAATAAAATAATTCCTCCCAAAAAAGTGTCTGATGAGTCCGACCTCCCATCCACTCGATCAATGTAAGTTCTAAAGTATCATATTTTCATACTTAATAAACGCCTGCCTTTCTAAATAAGGTCCCTTTGGACAAAGAACCATTGGATGTTTTCGGTTCTATAAATAAATCCCATGGAAACCACCCCAAAGTTGTTATTCTTAACCATAACACATGTTCTAATGGAAACAACATGAGTGGATCCAGAACCCTCACAGATCTTTTATCCAATTTTCTGATGGGTTCACCCTAATATTGTTAAAATGAAATATGTAAAATTTTAATCTCATGATATGTCTTTTATGATGAAGGAGAGGTGTATCTAAAGCACATTATAAGATTATCAAGTGAACCCGATCCATCGTGGGACTATCTACACTATGACTCGAGAGTGACCTGATAATCCTTGTTATGATCCAAGATGTTGTTGAGATTTAAATTATGAAATTCTTATATGTTTTCAAGTGAATTTTCTATAGTTTTATAAATTAATTAAATATATTTTCAAAATGATGTATATATATATCTTAAAATCCTTTTGATAACATTTTATTTTGAAAAGTACTCATGGTTTCTTAAGACATAAAATTATTAGAATTTATGCCATATTCTACATTTTATATTGAAGTGAAAAAACATTATTTTGTTTTCTTTTACTTTAAAAACCCCTTAGAATGCTTTTTATCGCCCTCCCTTCGTTATCAAAACCACTTTTCATAGAGCATTAGGGTGAATAAAAGTGATATTGTGATTGAGGTCTGGATAAAGTAATTAAACATTATAGACTATTGTTTTGGACTTTTGTATAGGTTGTATAATAATAATATTTACGATGCATCTAGGTTATTTAAAACTCTAATCCTTTATGATATCAGGTTGTGTTATATATAGATAAAATATTTATATAATAAATGGTTTGAGTTTTTAGGGTCTTCATAGTTGGTATCAGATCTGAGGTTTAGATATCTTTTGAAGTCAGCATATGGAGAAACCATTGAACATTTAGAGGCCTTCCTTTAATATTATAGGTTTATGCTTTAAGGGATGATCTTGGCTCCTAGTTGTTTCTAAATCCGAATAGTGAGATTTAAAATGTGTATTATTGTGGTGATGTAATTTCACGGATTCAATTCTTTTAAGGTTGTAGAATGTAACATTACAAGTGTTAGTAATTATAATATTTTCACATTGAATTTAATATCAATTAATGTGTTTTATTTTATTATAAATATTAGTAAGTGAAATAATTAATAAATTTATATATATATCTAACAATGTTTTCAAATATAGTAACTTTTTATGTGTATAAATATAAATAATTTATTATATAAAATAAATAAGGAATTAAAATATGCAATGAATCTATTAGTTAATATATTGGTTATAAATTTTAATCTGGATTATTCAATAAATCATTCCTTAAAATGAACATATATTTATTTTGTTACAAATTAATATTAATGAAAGAAAATAATTATTTATTTAAATATATATATATATATAAATGATTTGTAATATTTTTTTTAATTATCATGGTATACAATTTGTATGTATGATGGATTCTTTCTCGCTTGAAATGTAATTCTAGTTTTTTAAAAATATATAATCGTTCTTAACAAGATATTATTTTTGTACGACCCTCATCTCTCAAAATATAATAATCATAATAATATTTTGTGGGAAAAAATTTCTTTAACAATAATTATTAACAATAATATTACTTTTACAAATTACATGGAATAAAATAGAAAATATATTTATATGAAGCATCTTAATTTTAAACATTATTATATATGACATATATGTTTTGTGAAAAAATTAAAATACACAATAAATCATTGATTTTATAAATTTATTATTATTCATAAAAAAGTTATTAGATTCTCTAATTATTTTGACAATAACAAAAAAGAATAATAATGTCTATACTTATATTATTTTATGTGGACAATTTCTTTTATAATTAGTATACATATATATTTGTATATATTTCAAAAAAAAATTACATACAATAATGGTAATATGATTTAATAGATATAAATATATATATATATGATAATATATAAGAAATTTACTAATAATTGTTTATAAAAATAATTAAATTAAGTTATATTAATAATTAAAATTTCGAAAATGGGTAAATTCAGTTTCTAGTTTCAGTCAAAAAATGACACCTTCTCTCTTACATTGTGTTTGGGGATATTTTAGTCAAAGAAAAGAAATTATTTGATAGTGTATAAAATAAAAGAAAATAACAGAAATGATTGCGATTTCAATCCTTGTGTTTGGATCAATAACTTTGTAAATGAAAAGAAATGTTTTGGATTTCTCTCCATCATGTTTGGTAAATATTTTTAAAAGAAAACAATAGAGACTATATTGATGCAAATGACAGAAATAACTATTGTTAAAAGATAACACGTACACATAGGATTAAGGGAATACATGCCCAAGATCAAAAACAACCGTTGATTACATCCCCATTAAAACCACATCAGCCACCGTCCTGACAATTTATGTTAAATGAAACAAATAACCTTATAAAAATTAGTTTTTTATTACCTTTTTTCTACAAAAAAAATTCGATGTTAATCAATCACTACAATTCATATAACCAAAATTAGGTAAACATTAATCTATAGATATATGTTAAAAAAATTAAATAATTAAAAAATTATTCAAAGTTAATTAAAATTATTTAAATAATTTATTAATTAAAAGTAATTAATTCAATGTAATAAGAATTATAAATTAAAATTTATAAATTAAAAATAATTATTATTTCAAAATTCTAAATTCAAAATAATTACTAATTCAAATAGTTATTAATTCAACGTTATTTTTTCAATGTTTTTGTTAATTCAAATTAATTTATAAAATATTTATATTAACTATAAATTCAGGATAATAATAAATATTTATAATCAAAATTATATATATTCAAAATTATTTAGAAATTATTTATGAGTATTTATATACACATAATTAGTTATAATAAAAATTATTTATATACACAATATCAAAAAAAATTATATTTCATTGTTATTATTACTTATAATTTATGATGAACATAGAAAAATCATTATTTATAAATTACGATGAATAAAATATATTCATTTATTTTCAAATAAATAATGCATATACTGTTTTTAATTATTCATTCATGTAATTTTATAAATTTATTTATAAATTATTTTTAATATACATAAGGGATAATTTTTGGAATTTAAAAAATACTGATTCTTGATGGATGATTTCTATCAGAATCATCCTGATTTTGAGACAATTCAAAAGTAGAAAGAATCATTGATAGGGGAGAAAACGGTTTCTCCCCATTTTCATGCCTTAAATTTCTCTCAGACCTTTTGACATCTCCAAATAGGATTAATTTTTTTCCATTATCCCATATCATCTCTTTTCTTCCCAACATACCACTGCCAAATGAGAGCATAACCTCAGGCATTATCTTCCCTAATCGGAGCGTCGTCAAATGAACGCTGCCGAAAAAATCCTAAATCCAACACTTCACTGATGTTCATTGGGATATTGTCTAACATGTTACATGTATCATTTATGTAAATCCTTTCTTAGGGCCAGTCATGTGCAGACAAAGCCGAGACACCCTGTTAGTTCTTGGTCGACCAACAACCAACTCCATAGAATCATAACGACTTTAGATATAATTTTATAGTGTAAATACTATCATGTGGATCGTTATACTCAGAGGTGAGTTAGATAAATGGATATAGATGAAATATACTTGGTTTGGAGGGTTTAAAAAAATTTCAATTTCAAGTTTATTGTTTGATGTTTTGCTGTATCTAATCAAAATATGATAGTTTTTTAGAGACACATATTGGGTAGTAAATATCATTGTTCACAATGATTCTTTCTATGTTCAATGGCTTTTGGATATTCTGTATCTATATAAAATTCTCTAATCTATTGTAATATGTTACTCTCTCTAACCTACTTATGGTACCTATCATACATTTTCTGCTTTGCAAACTGTTGGTATTTTTGGTGTTGTTGTGAGCGACTGATCTTGAGACCAATATGTCTTCAATAATAATCTAATCAGTTAGGGTTATATCAGTTTATTAAATTCATTAAATTTTATTACTATAAAGATAATTTATTTCAAGACAATTTTCAGGTAATGGAATTTATGTGTGAAAAATTACACAAATGGTTTCATTGGTTTCTTCATACCATATTTCAACTTTCTTTTGCAAATTACTAAAATTTTCTATTTTTTAGAGAATCATTAATTTTATTTCTATGGTAGAATTAGAAATTCTGTTATGACTATTCCAAAAAAATAATGAAATGGAATTTATAATTATTCATATTTTAATGTAACTTTGTATTTTTCATTAATATTATCCTTTTAATCTTTTCCTATGAAGGGGATTAATTTTAATAAATATTTATGTGAAATGGAGTGTTTACATAGTAAAAAATTTTCCCACATAACTGATGTTGCTTATGTAATTTGGAAACTATATGTTAAATCAATTTTAATATACCATTAAATTTTATATTTTTATTTTTTAAAAAAATTTTAATTAAATCATTATGATAGTGAGGTTTTTCATTTTTATAATGAATGATCCAAATAGAACCTGTGATTCAGTATTTATTTCTTGATTACTCCAATACATTCATGCAACGAAATTAAATATTTTTCATGCACTTTTTTATTATAGAATAATATGCTCAACTAGTAAAATTGGTTTATTTTTTATATATATTAAATGTCCATTTATTTTTACTCAATTAACAATAGTTTAGTCATGATTGTTTAAATAATTTTCATTATTTCATCGTGATAGAATGTGTAATTATATTAAAACTATGCTTAATTTTCTATAAACTATTTATGAATTTTATATTTATATACTTTATCATATTTAATCCATCAGCATTGTATTTATAATTATATTCTATTTGTTTTGTGATGAAAATTTTCTCCTTTTAATGTTCTTAACCAATGATTATTGTTGTTCTTAAATTAAAAATTATATACATGAAATGTTTCTGTACCGATAGATTTATATTCTTCAAAATTATTTTGAATTATTAATGAACCAAAATTTGTCTTCGGTAAATAAATTGTTTTTATTAAATTAATTGTAGAATAATAATAGTTTAAATGGATGTATATTTGTATACATACATCCATGGGTCTACCACTATAAAATTAATTTAATGGATTTATAGAATTTTTATTAGGCCTCTACATGCGCAAGGGAAGTCATATTGTTTCAAAATTTATGTATAAACTAAAATTGTTTAAATTTGAAAATAATTATATGTATTAATATGATAAAAGAACATGTTTTTTTACTCATTAATATACATATATATCTACAGACATATTATATTGATTAAATGAATTTTTAATTTAACTACAGTAAATAAATATATATAAACGTATGTAAAAATATTTTAATTTTTGTGAAAATGTTTAATTTTACATTTTTATATATGTAAATAAAATTATGCATTTCATTTTACATTATATATATATATCAAAAAATATGAAGGTGGGTATGATATCATGTTTTATTCAAATATAAATATTTATGTAATCAAATGTATATAAAGATGTATCTTTTATGAAAAGCAGTTACATAAATGTATATGAAAGTATATTTTTTGAGCATTGTAATCAGAAACTACTTTTATAATGACGAAAGTCTTTTTTATGATACGTATTTCAAAGATCATGGCTTAAAAGAAATTTTAAAGTCTACATGATTAAATATATAATTTATAATATTTTTAATTCCAAGGAGTCTCACATCAATATTATGTGAATGAAGGTAGGGTATGGGGAGTGAACCTAAAATCCTTATGTGACTTTTTTCCAATTATATTACTGGTGGACCATAATATCACTCAAATGCTTTTTGTAATGTTTTAATCTTGTGAGACATCATGTATGTTGCATGTGAGGTGAATCCTAAGAACATTATTGGATAAGGAATTGAACATGATCCATCATGGGACTATGTCTTCTCTTTCTGTGGAGTGAAACGAAAATCCATTCTTTCATCCAAGGTTCCGCTGGGAAATAAATTATGAAATTCTTGTATGTTTTATAGTGAATTTGCAATAATTTTATGAATGAATTAATATTATTTTCAAAATGATGTATATATGTTGAATTAATTTTGATAAAATGTTTATTTTTGGAATTAGTCATAGTTTATTAATCGTGTATTAGTATACTTCATAACATGTTCTAATTTTTATATTTAAGTCAAATACTATATTTGGTTTCATTATATTTTAAAAAACCATACTGAGCTTTTTATCACACACCCTATGTTTTCAAAACATATTTTCCTAGGGCATAAGGATGCGTAGAAGTGAGATAATGATTGAGGTCCCACATAGGAGTTGAATACTTTTGAATTATAGTTTTTTTCTTTTCTTTTATATGCTAAGTAATTAGAATTTCTCTAATGTATCGAGAATCTAAAAAAATCTAAAACATTTTGATCTTAGGGTAGGATATAAATAAATAATTTAACCATATTAATGATGGAACTTGTTTTCTAGTTTATCATATATATATATATATTAATAGGATAAATAAGTTTTATTAAAGAGATGTTTTAAATTAAAATGAAACATTTTATCATTATTCATTAAAACATGAATCTTATAAAAAAATAAATAATTAAAACCAAGTAAATTTTTTATATTAAACATTAATAGGGAATTTTTATTTTTTAAATAAAATATATAAATGCTTTAAAAAATTATTTCAAATATGTTCTCAAACAAAAGGTAGTAAAATTTCATTTTTATAAAAATGTTTTTTATGTGTTAAATCAGATTTGTTCTTATATCATGTGTAGAAACCACAAAAGTTTAATTTTTAACATTTTATTTTATTTATTATATATAAATTTAATATAATAAAATAATAATTGTTTTTTTATTTTATACTATAAATCACACTAGTGAATGTTAAAATAGTTTTCTAAAACCATTCCCTTTATTTTTAATAATGTTTTTATTTTCTTTTTTTATTCAATTGGTCACTAAATAATGAATTATATATAAATTGTAAAAAATATTTTCAAAATTTTGTTAATTGTATTCATTCCATCCATTATAACGGCTAGGTCATAATAAGGACAAATAATTAATAATATTTAGTTTTTTATTTATCCTTGGTGTAGCGTCCTTAGTAAGATTCTAGAAAAACTAAATTTAGAAAGAGGACTACCATAAAATCATACATAGGTACATTCTCCTATCTTAAAATACCTTGAAGCCTCGAAATTTAGAATATAACTTCATAGAAATAATTATAAACATCAAAATTATGTGTTTGGAATCCCACTTTAGAAATTAGGTGAAGAAAACAAAACCTTTATAAGTGGGAAATGAAAATGTGAACGTCTCCAAAAAATAGTCTTTTGAATGTGAAAACATTAGTGGGAAGTGAAAATGAGGACATGTAATAGAAGTATAACTATCATGTTCTGATGGATAATGTTAGATAACATGGTCATCAAAATGTTTACCATCACAAAATTATAAATCAGTGATGGGTTAAAGGGGATTTTTATTTTGAGGTAAGAAAACTAAATGAATATTTTTTTATTTTAAAATTATTTTCCTTGAGTTGAACAATTAGTTTTTATCATTTTTTATGAAGGCAATGAATACTTATTTTCTGATATGTAGTGTTTTATTCATTATTTAATTTTCACCACAAACTATGATTTTCCTCCAAATGATAAGTATTTCTAATTAATTTTTATAATCTTTGATGAATTTCAATCAAATTATATGGATTACAATGTACACAAATGTATAAAAAACTATTCCTATTGTCTCTATACTTTAACCAAAACCAAAATCGTTAAAATAATATATGATATTTCCGAAATGGAATAAACAATTATTTTATAAAAACAACATTAATATCCAAAATTGAGTAGTAATAACTAAATTTCAAAATAGATCAATTATAAAATAACTATCATTCCATAAAAATATTAATGACTAATAATGAACTCCAAAAATAAGAAGGATTTGATCATATATGCTTCTAAATAACATCAATCACTCATAATGTTTTATAAAGATATTAAAATCCTAAATCACATAGTCTCTAAGATACGATTACCATTTTTATAAATAAATTGAATCACCATAATTAAAAAATAAAACTATACATGAATCATAAAAAATAGATATCTTTATTCCTCAAAATATTATATTTACATTAATCTTATAGAGAATTTCTTCCCAAATAACATTAATCACTAAATCATAAAATCATTTTGTAATCGCATGGTTTTCAATTTGATTAAAATATGTCCCTAAAATCAAATAAACATTTATCTATTAGATATTTTTATTCAAAAATTTTCATTCAAAACATGAATTCATGTAGGCTATTTATTTCACCAATACACATATCACTATTCATTTTTGGATTCAATCCTTGTGGCCTTGCCAGACATGATGAGTTATCACCTATTATATGGGTTATCCTTTTTCTAAAACTATATAATTATAAAATTCTAATATAAATATGATGGACTCACTTTAAATAAGGATAATCAGTAAATATACATTTAACTACTATTTTCTATATGACACCAACACATAAATACATTATCCATTTATTTTAAAATATTTCCTTCTTTGGCCAAAATTTTATCCTATAAATGAGGTAATTAACTCATGGAATTACTGGGTTCTCCCCATTTATTGGAGTTAACAAAAATAGATTTTATGAATTAGGTTTATTTCCATTCATCATAATAATCATTTTCATCAGCAATTATTTTCATAATCATCTAACTTCCCACACATAAAAATTTTTCCCATTCCATCAAGACACTTTCATAGCTGACTTATTCCACAAATATTTCCAAATAGAAATAGAGCTTTATTTTCTATATAGTCTACAAAATTATAGATCTTACCATTATTTTTAATTCTATTTATTGGTGAGTTTGGGAGTTAGTTAAGGTATATTTTGTTAATCAAATTTCTTAAAAAAGATGATTAGGCATGGACATGATATCTCTAACTCATATCAAGGTCTCATTTGGTTTTTCATCACCACTATCTTTTCGATCATGTTCAATGTTATCAAGAATCCTTCAGAATCTACTGATTGAATAAAACCAGAAATCATAGTGTGAATAACAATAGACATATTAAGAAAAACATATAATCAATTTAAATTTAAATCACATTAGGTTTAACCGAGGTTATTAATTTTTATCATGTATTAAAATAATTTATAATGTTTTGTAACGAAAATATAAAGTATCCGAAGGATATACATCGAGAGTGTAAAATTTGGTGAATAGTAAGGAATGTTTTCGTGTTCCGTGATACACTCTGTCAGGCCTGACGTACCATTTTGCAGTTGTAATCCCAAGGTATATCTATTCTAGAACCACAATCACTTGTAGTATCTAGATAATGATTTATATTTAATAAAAAAAGTAATCTCTATCTAACTGAAATATTACCATGTTATTATATACATATCCTCAAAATTTTCTTTATAGATATGTTATCTAATCTATGTCTTCCTAAATCTAGTTTCTATGTTAGCTATTAAGTTTCATTAGATAAAAATTATTATGTGATGAACCTCAAAACCCATATTTGTTGCATCACTTCATTAAATTTTCTATTATACAATACATTAATCCCAAAGGAATGAACATTTGAGTTGTCTTAAAAAATGAATTACACACCTAAAAAATACATTAAATTCGAAACTATAAATTACAACATAGTTTGTCCATTGATAACTGTATTATTATAATGGATTAACACTACATTAAAGTTGTAATATACATATTGAAATCCTTGGAAAAATAAAATATAAGAAATGGGGAGAGAAGATACTCATTAAGGGTATGCGAATAGTGGAAACAATTACGAATAAATATGCATAAACATTAAGGAAATATTTCTAACTGAAACACAAGATATTTGAAAATAATCATGAACAAGATATGGAAAGAATAAGTTAAAATAAAATAATTCTATATAAATAATCCCATGAATATTCTACTAATAATATAATCAAATTTAATATCAATGAATTATTTAATAATTATGGAATGAATAATGAAGGACATCATAAACACACAGTCGTGGATTTGGCCAAAACACCGTACTTAAACAGGTAAGACATCATCCAATGCCAAAACTAGTTTTTCTCATTAGAACTACCAATATAATGAGGGGATATAGAAATCTTCACCCATAATATACTAAGACAAATTCCTTCCTTATGTTAAATGGGTGAAACATAAAGAACATAAAAATTTCTATTGAAAAACAAGATTTTGAAATGTGAATACTCAACCATAATCTGTTAATTGTACCAAAATAGCACATCCACAATCAAACTGAACATAAAATCGTAAATAAAATGTTGTAGAAGGTATAATAATATAGAAACCTTAATCATGTATATAATACAATAAAACAATTTTACATTGATCAATATACTGTAATAAAATCATTACAAAACATTATGATTGAAATACAACTTCTCACATTGAAATCATTAATTTATAAGATTGTGCAATATTTGAAGAAAAATATTTTGTTGAATGTAATATTGAATATTTATATAGGAATATTCAATAAAGTAATGTTTCATGGCATAGGAAAAATATACTCATGTTGTATAAGTTAAAACACATTCCACATTTATTTTTGTAGAAAAAAGACAAAATGCTTATAATTGGAAAAATAAAAAAAAGATTCCCTTCAAACAGTTTGATAAAAAATATGAACATGTGTATATAGACATTAATTATTTTTGATAATATTAAATATAAATTGGAAAATATTTTTAATAAAAGTGGACATGTATGACAAAATATCCCAAAAGACATTTATGTATAAACAACCCCAAATAATAATGCGATTGTGAAATTAACCCTTATCGTATTATAATAAATAGAATCATATGTACAATGAAAGAAATAAAATTATCCAGATATGAAAATACCATAATATTCATAAAATTCATTCATTTGCAGTATATACAGCACAAAAAAATTAGTGTACAAGGTATGTGTCCCAAATAAATAAAAGTGAGATAAGAATACTTTAGCATGTAAAAAAAACTAGTGGAATGTAATTTAACTTATGTTATAATTTTTTTAAAAAATTATAATTTTATACTACTACAATATACATATTTATGACATAATATACGATCTTCTTATATTATTTTGATAACAATTTCCCCCTATAACCCCAATTTTCTGTGTTAACGGCTTTATTTTATTATCTATGTTCTATCATGTATGTAATGTTTCTTATAAATAAGATATATATATATTTCATTAAAATAATCATATTTACTTTATAGATATTATATTTACTCATTATATTCATTTTTATAATCATTATTTAATGTTTAATGTCGAAAATGGATCTCATTACGTCGTGGAGATGGTAGTTCGTACATACACAAGAGCGATGGTATCATTCAATTAATGTTGAAAGGGTAAATAATAAAAGTGGATATTAATTATAAATAATAAATATCATTTCATGTATATTATTTATAACCATTATATCAATCATAATACCCATTAAAATAATTTTCTGATGGGAAACAAATTACACCACCGAGTGGGGATGGTAGGTCGTATGTACGCACATGCAGTTATTTTATTTTGATATGATGGATAAAAAGTAGAATAGGATTGTGAAAAAATTATAGTAACATATTCAAAAAATATATCATACTTGAGTGATTATTTAATAATATAAACAAAAAATAAATAATAAGTATAGGAAGAAATGAACTTGGATGAGCTAGTAAAAATGAATACCTCTTCTTCAGTTGACTTCCTTTAGATCTCTATTTAAGGGACATAGGGTTGGGGTTTATGGATGACCAAAACCACTAGGAATTATCTTTTGATATATTGAGGGGAAATGAAAAACACTTAGTCAATCTATAAGGATAAAAGTGGTTTGAATAAGGGACGGGGTGGGCAGATTCAGTTTTATGATTGAGGCGAGGGCCACTTTTTGGAATCTCTAAAAATATGAAATGAATATAAAATAATTTTTAATTTCAAATTAATAAAAATGGATTATTTATATGATAGGATAATTATGTCACTAAATACATTCATCCATTTAAAATTATTCAAATTTTGATTATTTTCTATTCCTTATCATTTTGTTTTATCCCTTTCAACTCCTAACGCAATATTCTTCATGTAACACTTTTATGGTTAATTTATCTAATATAAAAATCCAAACCAGCCATAAATGAGTCAAAAATGACAATTTTAATATTATCACAATCAGGTGGAAAATTTATATATGTTAATGAATTATATTTCATTTAAAAAAATATTATTTATTTTAAAATATAAATTTTGTCAATTCTGACACAATTCAATAGATGAAATTTTAAAAATATCATATCAAAAATATAAATTTTGGAAATTACATTATTTCATAATTTATATGTGAATTGAATCATAAAAATTCTTATAAAACATCAATCCTCTCAAATTATATTTATTTTAGTATTTTCTATAGCATTTATTTTATATTTACTTTAATTAAAAAAATAATGTATCAACATTATAGAAGACTTTAATATAATTATTTATTCTCCAAATTTAAATTTTGAACATCAATACAAAGATAAATATTTTATATATCAAAATACTATTTATAGTTGAATAAATTAGATATATTTTGTATATAAAAAATATATATCCCTTTAAAAAGAAAATTATGACAAAAATTAATTACATATGAATATAACATTATAAAAGATATATTCTCATAAAAAACATAAATGGTCTCATAATAGATTATTTAATTAATATAGATAATAAATAATCATAAAATAAAATTATTTCAAGTGTTTCGTTAATTTTATAATATTTATATAACTATTTTTACTTATAATTACTTGATTTACCCATAGATTTAGTAATAATCCAAATATCACTAAAGTATTTTTTCATAATGGAAAAAAATAAAAGGAACCTATTTACTAAATCTATTCCTTATGATTCAAACTATGTAATAAATCTTTCAGAATTCAAAAAAGATAAAATATATATATTAATTAAAATATAATCCTGTTGATGGATCAAGAAAACGAGTTTTAAATTAATTTTTTTGAAAAGTTTGAACTCTTTTTATATCCAGATTAGTTGTAAAATTAAATCAAATGACCAAGATCAGATTAATTTATAAAGAATGATTTAATTATAAATTTAAACTAATCAAATATATAATTTACCACTATAAATAAATTTGATGAAAAAACAAGTTTCAATTGAAATGTAATATTTTATCACTATTCATAAAAATATAAGACATATCAGGAAAATATCAACAATATAATGAAAATATAATTTTACATCCATATTTAAAACATAATGTTTATGTTTTTAAATAAAATATATAAATGTGTCAAAAAGAGTATTTAAAATAGTTTTTCCTTCAAAAGGCAGCAAAAATGTCTTTTTAGAAAAATGCATCTTTTATGCATAAAAATGGATTTGTTATTATATCATATCTAGAAAACACATAAGATGAATTTTAAAAATAATTTTGAATATTATAAATATATATATATATATGTATTTATTTAATATAATCCAACTATTGTTATTTTTTTCATTGTATTAAAAACAATTGTGCATATTTGAATAGTTTTCAGAAAAAAATTATAAGTTAATTTTAAATAATGATTTATTCAAATTTATAATTAATTGGTAACCAATAATTAATTATATATAATTTGTAAACCATATTTTTCTATTATAGTTAATAATGTTCATTTCATCCATTTTAATGCCATTGTTATAAAGACAAAATTGAAATAATAATATATTTTTTAGTTTAATCATGGTGTCGTGGGCAACATAAGTATTCATAAAGAGAAACTAAGAAATGAGGAATATAATTAAGTATTTTGGTGTTAAATTATTTGACCTACCCTGGATAAAAGAAATGACTTGACAGTTTTAGCAGCAACATTCTTTCAACTTTTGTGGGATGGCCGACCTCATACGGCTGAGCCATGGATTAAAGCTATTATTTATACATTTAAGTACCTAGTGACTCCTACAGAGTGGAGGGTAAATATTGAAGTTTATATATTATGAGATTCTTCAAAGAAATTATGGGATGTTAATACCCAGCAGATCAAAATAGCGATCTGATTTGGGATAATTTAAAGACCAAATTTTATGATTATTTCATTCCCCAAACTCAGAGGGATGAATGGACTAGAGTGTTTATGAACAGTACATAGGGAAGCTTTTCTCTTCTAAAATAATATTACCATTTTACAACGATACACCATTTAAATTCTTATCTAGAGGGTAATTGTCTTATGATCACCATGGGAATCATGTATGGGATGACATAAGCAATCTGGTCACTGGTCAATGTCTTTCAGTTAATGAACATATATGAAATAGTCATACAAGGCCTTATTATATAGTATAATTTTAGGGAATATGATTGTGAAAGTAAAGTTGGTTTGACATCTTATTTTATCAGAGATTATTATAGTGGTTTAATGAAATGTTTTGAAGAAACTCATGGCGGTACCAACAGTCGGGATACTCATACAGGTAATTTATTAATATTTCATAATTATAGGAATTCAGGACATTTGGGATCCTAGTGTTTATAGTATCCACTATAATTTAAATGTTGTATAATGATGGGGAATATCTATAGATTCTTCAAGACATATCCATTAGTTCCTAGTAATCAGTGATGTAATTCTACTCCATGTTCTGAAGTGGGGAATGCAATATCACATTAGTTAGGTAGTTGGAATTCCACCATCCATTCAGACATAGGTACTGGTCAATGTATAGTTTTCCAGACTCATGATTCTATGTTCAATTAGAACAAGCTTTCTCGGGGCAGTCGACTATGACTCTGGGAGGTTGTACATTAATGTTACATGTAGTATATTCTATGCTATATGATAAAAGAATGAGAGATTCTATGGCTGGAGGAACTACTATAAAAGTCTCTAATCTAGTGTCTACATTATTGGATATGTACGCATATCACTCATTTATATTTGAGGAAATAATGAAGATTCTAAGCCCTAATATTGATCACTTATATGGAGTGACGATGCTTGATACTCTGTTAAGTATCCGACCAGAGACCATACTGAATTATAAATACATTTCTCTTAATATAGACAAATGTATCTTTATATAGAATATTTTAATCTTTTATATGATGTGTTTAATTTAATCATTGGGATGTATTGGTTAGTTACCCCTCATGTATATATTGATTGATACTATAAGAGGCATAAATTTACATCACCAGTAGGTGGTAGTCACTTTTATGTGGAAGAATGGGATGTTTATTTGACCCAAGATGGGACCAATAAGTAAAGGAAGAGTATTCATATAGATCAGATCTCCAGATTTTCTTTGAATATTAAGGGTTACGACCTGCTATTTTTCCTCATATAGTGGTGTTTTTATTTGATTTCTTCCCTGCCTAATTTTTAGGGCTACCTCTACTATGAAAAGTATATCCTACCATTGATATAGTTATAGGAAGTAAACCAGTGACCATCCCTACTTACATGACTTAATATATGGATATTCCGAAGCACAATAATTAGTTATAGGATCTAAAGGAAAATGGATTTATTTCCAATGTACTTATCATTGGGGTTCAGCAGTCTATTTTAAAAGAATAAGAATGGTTAAATTGGGATTTTTTTCATTATATATAGTTTAACCATATTATATTCAATAACTGGTACCCACATTCTAAAATAAATGAACTATTTGAATGGATCTAAGGAGAGAAAATATCACCAAAGAATGATTTGGGGTCGGGCTATAAGCCAGTGCATGTTAGGTCATCATAAATACCTCATATTTCATTTAGGAGTATGTATGGACTTTATGACTATCTGGTCATTCCATTTGGTGCAACAAACATACTTGTGGTTTTTAATTTTTAATGAATCGCGTTTTCCACTCTTATTTGAATTTATTTGTGGTAGTTTTTTTTAAAATAATATAATTGTCTTCAGCTCTGTACATCACCCAAACAATCAAATTGAGATCATGAGGAAGATAACAAGAGATCATCATCTTTATTCTATGTTAAAAAAAATTCCACTTTTAGATCAACAAATTCCTCTTACTATGTTACGTTTTCATTGAGTTGGGAGTTTCAAATTACCCAAAAAATGTGCGAGCTGTAATTTACAAGGAGTTGGCCACGAGTTTCTAAGATATACGGAGTTAAATGTTGATAACTAGAAATTACAGAAGCATAATATAGGATTTCTCACACATTCCAGTTCCACTTATGTGTCTGAATGAAAAGGATGTGAAATACATATATGCAACATCTTCCAAAGAATCTATTCACTATTTCAATGGATGATGTATTTTAGCACTAATACTGATCATTAAAGAGATAGTTAGGATATATGATGTGTATTGTGACCCATTAGATATCATGATAGGAGCTGTTATGATGCAGGATGAGGGAGTCTTTGTGTATGGGTCTAATGAGTTGAGACCTCATGATCCTAATTTACAAACAGATGACCTCAATCTAGCTTATGTGTTTCACGCCTTATACTATGGGATAAACAACTTTCATAAAGAAGGTTTTTTGGTATTCAATGAATAGAAAATCCTCAGCTACATCTTTACATAGCGTTATCTGAATATTAGGTAGAGTAGATCAGTTGAGTATCATGAATCCTTTAAAATTTATCATGCTTACAGAACCATAAATGTTAAGGTCGTAGCCTATGATCTGACCCAGAAGACTCAGTCATGGGTAGTTTTTTTAAGCCCATAGAGTGTGCAATCTCAGGTCTCTGTTTTTATAAATTCATTTTTAGGTTCATGAGGATCATGGATAGACTATGCCCTCACATTTATTGGAGATGTCCACTCTTTTAGAACCAGTGAGAAAGGGGAATCAATCTAATTCTCATGTAATTTTCATTATAGAATGTATCTTATACGATGAATAATCATCAGATTGGACTATATAGGGGTTTGATAATATATGCTTCATTAAGATTTTATTGGTCCTATTAGGCATTAGAGTGGAGTTTATATGAGAATTTAATGCCTCATGATGGGAAGTTCATCTCTTTTTCACAACTATATATCCATATTTCCAATGAAAATATTGGTTTCCAATTAACAATTGAGAGATTTTAGAATTCATTACACGATTTACAATTTATAATTAGTTGTTAACAGAACATCAATGATTAACATGGGTTTTACATTCACTATCCATTCCTTAGAAAAAATTGGATGGTTCTTATAATGATTTTAGGATGAGTTTACATAGCTCACACCATGGAAATGATAATGTTTGGTTTCTCATTGATCATTTTAAAAAAGGTATCAAATTTCTTACATGTATGTGATACCTTCTTGGTAGAAAATCTAGAGAGGTTATATATTCAGGATGCCGTTTGTGTTCATCGTAATCCATGAGCTATTAATTCTAACATAGATGATCACATTACGTCATTGTTCTGAAAGGGGTTGAAGAAGGCCATGGGTATAATGATACTTCATTGCATGGCCTATCACCCCCAAAATGATGGAAAAACTGCTCATATGATTCAGGTGTTAGAGGAAATGCTCTGTGAATGTTTCTATGATCTTGAGTGTTATTTGTATCAACACACTCCACTTATTGATTTCACATATAATAAAATATTTTAGGATACAATCTAGATGTAACCTTATGAAGCATTATATGGTAGGACATGACATTCACCTCTATGTTGGATAGAGGATGAGGAGATATCTTTTTTAAGACCACATCTCTTTTAAGAGATTACCGAGACATATCAATTTATTGGGATGTTCATGATGATAGAACTTCCCCGAAAATGGTCATATGTCGATCGATGCAGATGGACTCTTTAATCTAAGGATATTGAATTGGTTTTGTTTTAATTTTCTTCCGGATTGGGCCATCAATGCATTCAATGGTAGGGTATGATTTTCCCTTGTTTATTTGGACCCTTTGATGCTGGGAAACTAATCATACGGGTGCTTTAAAAATTAGAACTACCTCAAAAATACTAATTTATGAATTATGATATTAGATTTCTCAGATTCACTGGTATTATCTAACATGTTTCATTTATTTCACCAATATGAGGTTTAATTTTATGTAGATTATTCTTTTGGGGAGTATAAATTGTGTATTATTGTTCAGATTATTAATACACTTCAAGGAAGGTAAGATCATTTGGTATACATTCTATTTCAACACATTCGAGTACATGAAAAGACAAGATAACGTGGAGAAAATATACAAGGTTAGTGTTCAGAGCTAATCTATAATGATTTCTTTTTACCCTCAAAATAGAAACAAAGGGATGAGTTTCTTTAAGGAGGGGATGTTGCAACAAACAATCATTTCATGAAATTATGACATACTGTTTTTGTTTATATCATTATTTTAATATTGGTAAATGTTTTATACATCCAAAATAATGTTTCAGGAGAAAAATGGGACAAATCAGAGTGTGGAGCTATGATAAAGGAAAAAATAAGGTAGGTCACAACGTTATTGCATAATTAGCAATAACGGTGCAGGTTAAATTTCTGGGTCCCCCTTTTAAGAAGATGGGGATTGAGTTTTTTCTACAACTATGTAACCCCATGTGCACTGATGTATGACATTATAGACATCTGGGATATATTCATTTTTCATGTTCTGTATATGACTAGGCATAAATGTGCTTCTTAATTTTTTCGTGTCCTCCAATGGATAAAAAGTGAGGATTGTTTGCGCACTGTTTGGATAAACCATGTGGCATAACCATGCACCCCTTTTATTGAGTTGAAAGTATCCATTATTCACTTCATTAAATTTATAAACAATGGTTCATCATATTCTCTCTCATTTCCATCATTTAGTATCCCTTCCTCCTCTAGTGATATATGTTCTTCTCCCATTTAGGTTCTTTGATAACTCCTAGATCAAGAAACCAAATCAAATCCCTCATAAGTGTTGGATAGGTAGATTATGGTCATTGACTCTCGTTCTTTTTATTCTACATTTATCTTTGGATGTGATGTACTATTTAGGTGCATGCTCATTGACCATATTTTAGGACATTGATCTGTTACTTCTATTTCTTCCAATCTAGATTGAATATACGTCCAATATTAAGTGATGATTCACCTATGACCTTAAGTCAGGTGGTCTAGTTATATTCCAAAAAAAATTAGTTGTTTTCATAGACCTGACCTTACTCTACACACCCTGTATTTTCATGTGTCACCTTAAATTGAGTTATTAAATTCTAATTTGTTTGACACCTGCTAAATTACTTCCATTTATCCATGTACGATTATATGAGAATAATTTCCTCATATATGGACAGACCATGTGTGTGAATGATTAAATTTACCATTTAAGTTAAATTATTTATTTTATGAAACACCTCCCTATTGTTCTTCACAGGTTTTATATGGAATTTCTCACTTGTATACAAATTTTTATATAACCAAATATCCTATTAAGTTATTGTCTTGACATACGAATATAATTTCCCATTTGGGTAGTTTTCTGATACATAAAGGAACACTCTTAGAGCCTCATTGACATATAAAATTGAATATCCTCATTTACATAAATTAAATGTCTGGTATTATTTGAATGGATATATCATAATGTATTGACTTGTTTATATAATTTAAATAGAAGAATGAAATGTGTTCCAAGGACATGCCTCTTGTTATTTTTTTATTGAAAGCTATTTCAAATTCCCATGGTTATGTTTGGGATTCATTAACATAATTCATGAGTGGTCATGCCTCATGGATATTTTTATAAAAAGAGTATCCATTTGATATAAGACGTAGAATGATAGTTAAGAGACTTATTTGGAATAAAGTTTCACAATATCTTACTTTGGGTGTTGAGCATGACATCTCACACCATGGACAATTTTCCGATGGTCCAATGTTGCACCATATCCCTTGTTTTGGTTGCTGGTATAACGACACAGCCACCAAATCAGGTGTCAATCATGAAATATCACATTCATTTTGAGATGTAGGAATTGAACCCAGTGTTGGATCTTATTAGACTATTTATACATGTTATGGTTGATTGATATACCCACCCCCTATTCAAGCCGTCACCTTGTATCTAGGTATCTGTCTACGTACATGTATACATAAATAATGAATATAGGTGGATTAAATATATAACTATACTATATATATATATATATATAATATTACAATATAGAAAGTTCATTAAATCCTAACCCAAATTAGGCATAGCCTCCAGGTTTCCCTTAATAACGTGTTCAATCTAGTATTTACTTATTCAGCACTGTTGATTATTCCATATAATTGCATAATGTTGTTTGTCTATGTGCACTAATTGGATTAAATATAGACAGAATTTTTGGTGCCATATTTGGATTTTTTTTTCAAACCTAAATGGTACACCATTGCTACGTAAAGTAGATTACATATCTAAAGGTATGGATAAAGAAAATTTCCATTCTACAAGTATTTATTATTATTTATATATAGTTTGAGCATGTTAGTAGAGGATCAATAATATTATCATGATGATAGTGGTTTATTATTTTGTTTTTTTGTATTATTTTTTTATAATTGTTTATATTCCTACCCCTGGTTTCCCTCTTTGATGTCATAATTTTATGAAATCATCATGTATACAACATTTCCTAGTTTATTTTGGTGTTATTATTTTATTTTCTATGTAGTTGAACTTTTTTATATTATTGTGATTGTGTTTGATTCCACTATATTCATTTAATACACTACCGTTATTTTAGAATCTACATATATTATTAATTTTTTATTTTCTGTTATCTATTACTTATATTGTGACACTATTATAAGAGAATATAGTATCCCCACAACACAACTTTTACACTCTTGTTTCTTGTCTTTAGACTATAGTGTATGGGGGTGTGCTTGAGACCATATTACCCACTGGCTCTGTAACATCCCTACCCGGGATCCACTGAACGGTGCCCCGAGTCAGTTGGCCACATTCCCTCAAGCTTGCCTCCCTATACGCCAGAGGGTGTCGACTACCAACGAGGGTCTGGTACGTTAGTATTGGGGAGACTATACACTCTATTATCAGAATAAAATACATGCGGAAGTTACCAAGAAATAGCGGAAACACATATAAATATAATAGCACAAATGTTACTAGTATATCCAAAATAGGAAATACAATACTCAACTGAATGGTAAAACATGCTACTATAATGCAAGTTCCATGTGTCCACAATGAAACTGAAAGTAAAGGCACATAAACTCCCAACAGGTTCCGAAACATGTCCGGATCCCTCAACTAATCTCCATACCAAACTCAACAATCTAATTAGGGATCTTTCCCTTGTCCTGTCCTACAACAACAAAGTCTATTCGGGTATCGATCTGGCAGCTTGAGTAGGGTGTGAGTACGAATCAGTAGGTCACCACCAACAGTGTCAAAAACAATTCAGTCAAAAGCAGTGTATGCAGTTTAATTAAAAAAAAGTAAGGCAATTGAGGAGACAATTTGAATTTATACTATTAACCTTTATTTTATAACTTAAACTCTCAGGTTCCCAAGAACCCCCAAAACACAATACCTTCATCGGCCCGTGTTAGAGAATAAACCATTTTCCTTGCTCAGTTCATAATCATTAAGTCATAATATCAAGTTACATAATATCCAAAAGGAACCATAGTACCAAATAAATGTAAGAGTGTAGAATGTCATGTCTAGCACACATGTGAGTATACAGAGTGTCAGTCCCTGTCTCATAACCCCATGGGTATATGGAGTGTCAGTCCTTGTCCCATAAAATAAAAACATCATGCATGTCATTGGTTCTAGAGCACCATGTCCTGAACCCATGTGGTTATTTGGAGTGTTAGTCCATATCCCACAACACTTTACCAATTCAAATATAAAAATCACATATACCACATTATTAAAAAGTTTAATCAACCTTATCCTTCTATCACAACTCTCACCCTTGTTTATTTAGATCCACAATTCACAAAGATCTGCATAAACAAACCACCAATTAATTATTTACGCCATAACATTTATACAACTAAATACGCATAACTATATGAGACTATGGGATTATATTTTAAACCACATAACTCGATTTATTGACGGAAGATATCCCAACGAGAAACCCCAAAATCATAGTGGTAGAACGTTGCCTACCATGTTCTGGATCTAAATCCTTAAAACCAAAATTAAGATCAAAGGCATCAAGATCATGCAAAACTAGATGTAGTTCCACAATCCTAGATCTATACCTCAACTCATAGGTTTAGATCCATGGAATTTATAGAAATATATCATGAAAAGAACAAGGAAAGATAGAGTAATAAATGGAAGAAGCAACAGGATGAATTCTACTTACTAGGAGGAGTGCATATCTTAAATCCAACCCTTCAATCTCGAAGAAAGATGCTCGGATTGCCTTGAAATATCTCCGGAAGGGTTTTGAAACACCTAGAATTTTTCAATCCTGAGCCAATATTGGAAGTATGGATGTCCCAGGTTTCAGATGGCTTTTAAAAGTGATTTTCGGAATTAGAAACCGCTCGAATGGTTTTCTTAGACAGAGGCGCACAGTTAGGTAAACCGTGCGCAAACCGTACAGAACCTTATTTACTGGTATGCATGGATGACATGGTTTGGTCACACAATTTACCAAACCATGCACAAACTGTGTAGATGTTTTTGTCCATTTTTTCATGGTGTGCATAGTTTGGTCGCATGGTTTGTCAAACCACGCAAAAATCGTGCACAACCCACATTCCTTTAATTTTCCTTAAAAGTTCACCCAAACACACCCCATGTCACTATAACAAATCAAAGGTACTTAAAAACATCATAATGTACCTGAAAACGTTCCGGACAATATCTCCAGAAATTTCATGGGTCTTACATTATCCCCACCTTATAATAGTTCGTCCTTGGCCTGTACTCCTGAACTTCTCTGAGATTCCGAGCGAAAAAGATCGCGCCACGGAGCCGGCAAATCTACCTTCCTTTCCCATGTCTCTTCCTGTACACATCCATGTTGCCATAAGATACGAACTATTGGTACAATTTTTCCCCTCAACACCTTCTCACTATGATGCAACACACGTATCAGATGCTCCTCAAAGGACACATCTATCTCAAGCTCAACATCATCTATATCGATCACAAGAGAGAACATCGTAATTTTGATACATGGAAGACATCATGAATAACACTTTATTTATGTGGAAGAGCCAATCAGTATGCTACCAGGCCAATTCTCTTTACGATCTCAAAAGTTCCAACAAATTTGGGTGCTAACTTTCCCCGACTTCGTATCCTGCGGTGGCCCAACCTAGGCAACACCAGAAAGAATACGCGATCACTTCATGTAAACTCTAGGGGTCGCCTCCTTTTATCAGCATATGATTTCTTCTTACTTTTATCTATAGCCATATGTTTCTAAATCGACTAAACCTGCTCTGTCATCTCCTGCGTGAGACTCGGTCCCAACAACTCTGACTCACCCTCTTACATCCATCGTAGTGGTAATCTACATGGCCTACCATAAAGAGATGTGTATGGTTCCATCTATATCGTTTCCTGATAACTGTTGTTATAGGAAAACTCCACTAAAGATAGGTGCTTCTCCCATGAACCACCGAATTCAAGTACACACTCTCTCAACATATCCTCGAGCACCTGTATAGTACACTCTGAATGTCCATCTATTTGCAGATGGAAATCCGTACTCAATAAAACTTGCGTACTAAGTGCCTTTTGCATGCCCTTCCAGAAGCGTGATGTAAACTGTGAATCACGATAAAAAACAATAGTTCGTGGCACCTCATGCAATTGAACTATCTTCTGTAAATACATATCTCCCAACTGCTTGATTGTAAAAGTTTCCATTAAAGGCAAGAAATGTTCTACCTTTGTCAGTCGATATACAATGACCCAAATAGCATCATTCATACGAAGTTTTTTTGTAAGTCCTATAATAATGTCCATGGTCACTTCATCCAACATCAATTCTAGGATGGAAAATGGTTGTAGTAAACCTCCAGTTCGTTGATGCTCCGCCTTCACCAGCTAACAAGTGAAGCATCGTGACACAAACCCAGCTATCTCCTTCTTCATGCCTGGACACCAAAACTGTCATCGCAGGCCACGGTACATTTTAGTCACACCAAGATGAACCGCCCATATTGAGGCATTAAATTCTTGCATGATATCCTCTCGCATGCTCGTAGGAACAACAACATGATTATTCATATAAATGGGATCATCCTTTTCTATCATCCAGTTTGAAGGTGTCTCCCCATCATCAATGTTTTCCATCACAACCAAGCACTATGTGTCCTCAAATTGCTCGTCCCTGATCGATTTTAATAGTGTAGACCCCACTATAACTAACATGAGTGTCATCTTCTCATGTCTTTCCTGAACCCAAATGTGAATCTCAGGTAGCAATGACCTCAACCTGTACTCGGTACTAGATTCCTGACAATCTGAGTTTGATTCTCCCTACTCAAAGCATCAGCCACATTGTTTCCTCTCCCGGGTTTATATACCATCTCAAAATCAAAAGATAGCATATAATCTACCCACAATCGCTATAAAAGATTCAAATTGCACTACGAAAATATGTACTTCAAGCTCTTGTGATTAGTATAAACTGTAAACCATTCATCAAAGAGGTAGTGTCGCCAACACATCAAAGCATAAACCTACGCTGCCAACTCAGGGTCATGCGTAGGGTAATTCCATTCATGCGGCCTCAGCTACCGAGACTCGTACACCACAACATTATCCTTTTGCAAGAACCCAACTTCTAGTCCGATTCCAGAAGCATCACAATACACCGTGTACTCTTCACCTGACTCATGTAGATCCAAAATTGGTGTAGACGTCAAACGATTCTTCAAATCCTATAAATATGCCTCGAAAGCCTCTACCATTCAAACATTACTCACTTTTTGGTCAAGCCCAAATGTGGTGCTGCCAAACAGGAAAAGTCTTGGATAAATCTTCTGTAATATCTAGCTAAACCTAGAAAGCTTCGGATATCAAAATCATTCTTGGGATGCTCCCAAGAAATCACGGCATTCACCTTCTATGGATACACTGAAACACCATTCTTCGAAATAATGTGCCCCAGAAGTGTACCTGATCAATCCAAAATTGAAACATAGTTATCTTGGAATATAGATGATGCTCTCTTAGTGTACTCAAGATGATGTTAAGAAGTAGGGCATGATCATCATGAGTCTCAGAGTACACCATGATTTACTCCACAAATACTACCACAAGCTGATCTAGGTACAGAAGGAAGATCTTATTCATCATATCCATAAACACTACTGGTGCATTTGTTAACCAAAATTACATTACAAGAAACTCATAAAGCCCATATCTACTCCTAAATGTACTCCTCGGTATATCAGAAGTCCGAAATCTCAACTGATGATACCCCGATCTAAAGTCAATTTTTGAGAAAACACAGGCTCCCTTTAACTGGTCAAACTTATTATCAATACGCAGTAGAAGATATTAGTACTTCACAGTCATCTTGTCCAACCTCCGGTAATTGACACACAAATGTAATCTCCCATCATCCTTCCTTGCAAACAGTATAGGTGATCCCCACAATGACTTACTTTGATGGATAAATCCTTTATCCTTTAAGTCTTCCAACTGAGATTTGAGTTCTTCAAGCTCTGTCGGTGCCATTCTATATGGTGGAATAAATACTAGCTCATCTCCTGGAATGAGATTAATAGTAAATTCAACATCCATTTTAGGTGGAAACCCTGAAAAGTCATCTGAAAAGACATCTTGAAACAAAACAACAACTAGTGGAAGGTCATCTTGCGTAACACCTTCGTCAGATAGTAATATACTAGAAACATGGGCTATGATCTCTCCTAGTTGCTGAGTAATTGGCCCTGCTCGGCCTGCCTGAATATCTCACTACCCACTATGGATGTAATGGTCACCCATATGCGACATTAATGTCACCCTCCGATGATAACAATCAATGTGATCTTGGTATGTGACTAACAATTGCATACCCAAAATTAGGTAGAAACCTCCCATGCCAACGATATAGATATTCCATAGAAAATGGTACTCCCCGATCTCAAGAGATATTTTCTTTCACATACAGATGTCATTATATAGTACACCCAACTGTGTATCTTTTTTCATAACCCTGCTCACAAACTCTACCGCCAAAATCAAACTATTAACAAGTTTTGTAGATATAATGGAATGAGAGGCACCAGTATCAAATAAGGAATTAGATAAAGTAGAAGCCACAATAATAGTACCTCTCACTGTCGATGGTCCAGCCTCACTGTCCACAAGTGTAGGTTATACTTCATAAAATTGTTCTGATCGTCTCCCATGTGGTTCCATCTGACTCCCCTGACTTGTACCACTTTGCTGATATGGGCGTTGCTTCCCAAAATCACCACATTCATTACCTTTACCACCCTGACCAGTAGAACTCCAACTCTGGGAATAAAAATGTGTAGAAAATCCCCTTCCCACACTCTGACTCTGTTTAGCTATCCCATAACTACCTGACTGCCTTGGGTTCCTACAGAACCTCTAGAGATGTCTGATCATACAATAGGATATGCATTCAACAGGGGGTCAGGGACATTGAGACTTAATATAGGTTCTCCTCAAGGATGAGAGCTTGATTTACCACTTCCAGAAATATATTTGGCCTGAAAATATTCACATGAGACTTAATTTCACTTTTAATCCCATCATGAAATTTTTTAGTGGATGTATCCTCGTCTTCCACCAATGCTGGAGAAAAACATTGTCATTTTGTAAAGCGTCCAGCATAGTACATCACAGACGTATTCCCTTGAGTTATCCTCATTAACTCAGCTTCTTTGTCCTTCCTGAGCATCTCTGGATAAATGTTCTCAAAAAACTTTTCCTGAAATTTGTTCTACTTCATTGCTTCTAGCATCCCATCTCTAGTATGGATATCCCTCCAACATTTCTCTTGACTGCGCAACATGTAAGATTCCAACTTTACTCTCTTCTCAGTAGGCATCTCCAAGTTGTTGTGTATAATATAGATAGATTAAATCCATAACACATCTTTCTCCGGACCACCCTCTCTAGTAAATGTCAGTGGGTACTGCAACCGAAACTCCTTAATAAGATCAGACATACTCTTTACAACCAACCATGGGTCTCTTTCCATCATTTGCATGAAACAGTTGACGTTCTCTCGAAACTGATCCCCCACTTCCTCAACTAGAACTTTTTGTGCCTCAGGTTCAATCACAGGAGGAGAATTTCTAACTATACCCCATGTCCATACTCTCAACAAGCGTCGTGGATGCATATTTATAAAAATTTAAACACGTGGCTTAGGAAATTGTTCACAATGTTACCAAAATCACACAAAACCAAATTATTTATATCACTTCACAATTTTTTTTTCAATTTCAAATTTCAACACCATTTTCATTTCAATTTCACAAGAAAGGAAAATAAATAGTTTATGTTCAACAACATACCCATAATTAGTTTTCTCATGCGTGCCTTAAATAATGCATGTCACAATAATCCTAAGTTCCTAGAATGATGCCTGCAGACAAACACTCATGACATTCTAGGACACAAATAATTACTCAATAAATTATAGAAATAATAATCCCATCACACATCAAGTTCATCACCGATGGTGATATAATATTCAACTGTAATAACAAACAGTAATAACTGCAATCCCACCAAGAGTACTTGTGTTTTCCCCCGTACAAGGGGTTGCAACTCCCATGCATGAGCTCATTATCAAGCCCCGAATTTCCCTAATCTACTTATACCTTCCCCAAATAGTAATAAAAAAAGAATAAGAAATAAAATCTACTTCTCTGATACCACGTTGTAACGTTCCGACCTGGGAGCCATTGAACGGAGCCCGAGTCGGTTAGCCACATGCCCTCTAGCATGCCTCCACGTACGCCAGAGGGTGCTGACTAGAAGTGAGGGTCTAGTAAGTCTGTCTTGGGGAGAGTATACCCTCTGTTATTTGATAAATATACAATCAAAATTAACCAAGAAATAGCGAAAATACATATAAATATAATATCACAAATGTTAATATTATAACCAAAATAGGAAATACAATAATAAACTGAAAGGTAAAACAAGCTACTACAATGGAAGTGCCAAGTGTCCACAATGAAACTGAAAGTAAAGACTCAACAACTCCCAAAGGGTCCCAAACCATATCTGGCTCCCTCAATCAAGCTCCATCTCAAACTCAACAATCTAACCAGGGCTCTTACCTTGTCATGTCCTACAACAACATAGTCTATTCATGTACCGATCAGGCAGCCCGAGTAGGGTGCGAGTATGACTCAGTATGTCACCGCCAAAAGTGTCAAAAAAATCTAGTCAAAAGTAGTGTATAAAATTTCATTAATAATAAAGTAGTACCATTGAGGACACGATTTTCATTTATCCATTTTACCTTTATTTAACAACTTAAACACCATGGTTCCCGAGAACCCCCAAAACACAATACCTGCTTCATCCCGTGTCAGAGCCTAAACCATTTTCCCTACTCAATTCATAATCATTAAGTCACAATATCAAGTTACATAATATCCAAAAGGAACCATAGTACCAAATAAATGATAGAGTGAAAAATTTCATGTCTATCACACATGTGGGTATTTGGAGCTTCACTACATATCTCACAACCCTATTGGTATTTGGAGCGTCATTCCTTTCCCCATAAAATAAAAACATCATGCATGTCATTGGTACTATTACTCCATATCTAGAAGCCCTGTGGGTATTAGGTGCATCACTCCATGTCCCACAACCCTTTATTGATTCAAATATCTTATTCACAAATACAACATTATTCAAATGTTTAATCAACCTTATCCTTCCATCACATCTCTCACCCTTGTTTAACTAGATCCAAAAATTCACAGAGATTTGAATAACCAAACCACCAATTAATTATTTACGCCACGACATTTATACAAATGCAAATGAATAACTATATAAGACTGTGGGATTGTATTTTAAACCACCTACCATGATTTATTGATGGAAGTTATCCCAACAAGAAACCCCAAAATCCGACTGGCACAACATCGTCGACCATGTTCTGGATCTAAATACTTAAAACTAAAATTAATATCAAAGGAATCAAGATCTTGCATAACTAGATCAAGATCCACAGTCCTAGATCTATACCTCAACTCATTGGTTTAGATACAAGGAAATTATAGAAATATCCCATGAAAAGATCAAGGAATGATAGAGGAAAAATAGAAGATTCAATAGAATGAAATCCACTTACCGGGAGGAGTGTGAATCCTCAATCCAGGACTTAAATATCAAAGAAAGATGATCATATCTCCTTGTAATCACTCCAAAAGGATTTAGAAACACCTATAATGTGTCAAGATAGGGCCAAGGTTGGAAACATGGAAGTACCAGGGTTCGAGTGATTTTAAAAAGTGATTTTAGGAATTAGAAATTGCTTGCACAGTTTTCTTGGACAGAGGGGCACAATTAGGCAAACCATGCACAAACCGTGCAGAACATTCTGTACAGGTCTACATGGTTGGCATAGTTTGGTCTCACGGTTTGGTCGCATGGTTTGTCAAACTGTGTAAAAACCATACGCAACTCATTGTCTGTTATTTTTCCTTAAAAGTTCACCAAAAACACACCCCAAGTCGCTACAAAGAATAAAAGGAACTTAAAAACATCAAAAAGTACCTTAAAACATTCTTGAGATTGACTCCAAGAAAGTCTAGGATCTTACAAGATCGAGGAATGACTTAAGTGGACCCCAAGTTGGTTTTTTGAATATAAGATAAAATAAAAATTAACCAAAGTAAGAACAAAGATATTTTTTGGAATTAAATTACCAAAAATTTCACCTAGAAAAGAGTCATATAGTGAGATGAAATCATCAAATAATTACTTGGTTTCACTGCTAATTCTACATAAAAAAATTCAATATAGGAATTAGAATTCTACAAAAAAAACAGGATATACATTCATTTATATTAAAAAATATGAATTATTTGACTCCGGTATTTGAGAATACCTTTCACTTCCCTAACTTCATCGTTATATCTTAACTCCCATAGTAAAATCAAAATTACCTTCATGACCATAATCAATATTTACAAAAAGTTATAAATCATTCATTGGATATCTAAATTATGAAAAATTATTTTTTTAATAAATGACACCATAGGTATTAGAATAGATAATTTTTTATCATAATCTATTCAAATAGATCATCATTGTTTATAAATATTTTATAAATTTCAAAATCCTATCCCCCTTTATTGTCAAATGAGGTGTGAAAAATGGCATATTTTCATGGTCTAGGTGATGATCATGTCAAAGGCCAATACACCATTTTCATATTTATTACATCTATATAAAATTGTTATAGACCCACATCAACTTATAGAGTCCACATTTGTATGTAATCTGATGGAAAAATTTTTCTCTATCATTAACAAAAAAATTATGATGTTTTTTATATAATTATACATATCCTTATGGGCCTAAAAATGTTTATCTTCCATGTTTACAGAGGTTAACTAAACCATTCTTTTATATTTTCTTTACTGAACCAAACACATTTTATATATCTAATATATCATACTAGATAAATATTCATTACATAACATAATGATCAAAATCATAATATTTTAGATCTAATTCCATTACGAACATTGATACATAAAAAACTAGTTCGTATGCTAACTACATAATCTAGAACCATGTCCTTTAAAACTTGAACACTTTTCAGAAATATCATACATAATACCTTTCTTTACAACCTATGTAATGGAACCATATAAAATGTTGAAATTAGATTCTTAGTAATGGAAAACAAGGGAGATATCAATATAAAATGTAATTAAGTGTATGGTAATATTAGAATAATATTTCAAAAACTATAACCTTAATATCATAGAATGAAATCTTGAGTCATCACATAATGGTTGGTAGTTCATAATACATGAATCATAATGAAATCAATGAACATATTCTATAATATAATAAAAATGGACTAAGAAATTGTTTTTTTAATACAATTAAGAATAGAAAATATTTTTCTTAGTATTAAATGATCATTTCCAAAGATGTCATAGTGAATTTGGTTTAAGACACAAAATAACACTGCTTTCCCTGTTCACTCCAAAGACTATCATAGTTGAAAAGGTTCAATGATGAACTATTCTCACTCCCCATTTCATTATTTTTTATCTAATGAGGTAATAGTCATTAAACAATTCATTAGAGGGTGATATAGTTTCCATACTTCAAATAGTAAATATCATTCATACGTGTTCCATAATATAATAATGAATTCATCATATAAAAACTCATGAAAATAACTGTGTCTCATAAACACTTTATCCAAGAAAAACCTATGGAAATGAAATGAGTTTTATAAAATTTTCATCAATTAATCAGATCATTTACCCATAGAGAAGGAATAATTTACAATAAAATTTTTCATCATAATCAGAAACTATCCAAAGACCAAATAATGATGGTATCATTGGATAATATCCCTAGAAAGACAAAATTAACATCTAATTATGTAATTATATATTGAAAATGATTTTGAAAAAACTCACCCTGAACATTAATTGAGGAAAATAAAGTTTTCACTATCAAACCACTTATTTAAAATATAAAATTTTACCAAATTTGAGTGATTTTTTTTAAATTATCCTTATAATTTTGATATGTAATATTTAAATCATTGATCATTTTATGGGGAATGGTATAAAATTTATGCAGTAGTAGTTACAATAAATATATCTTTCAAATTATCAGTATAAATGTATACAATTCCTCATATGGAAAATTAAAATTAAATTACTTTTAAATTATTTTATAATAATTCATACTTTGTTGAAAATAATTTGAAACCATCATAATAGAATATAAAAAATATTCTTTAAATCATTTTTAGAAGTCATGGACATGAAGAAGAAAAATTAAAATGAAGAGATAAATAATTTCGGGTTTTCATAATAACATTATTTATGTTAGAAAATTATTTTATGAGAGTGAAACAAGAGGGATAAAATTTAATCTCTACAAATAAAAAAATAAAAAAATTAATGAGTTTCATTAGAGATAGATAATTATATTTCATAATCATAAACAAAATCACTAAAAATCATGATAAAGAATGATATTCTATCCTAAACCATTTTCATCTTCGGATCTTTTGAATAATAGGTCCCATGAAATAATGAACCAAATACAAATATTTCAATATTAATAAATTTCATAATATTTCGTATAAAAATAATTCATGGGTATTATATATATAACAAAAAAGTATAAACCTGTTAATATGGATTATTCCACCTCATAAATAAAAGTGAGACGAAAATCCATTTCCACATTGGTTACTTTTGAATCGTAATCCCAATAAGAGTATAAAATTAATAAAATTAAATATATGAAAATTAAAAAAATATCTTGATTCAAAATAAAAAATTCATTTATATACAACTAATAAATGATGATAGGTTCATAATATAAGATATGTACAAAAAAAAACAAATTTGAGACAAAAATATCTTACTCCATGTCTCATTATTAAATATAAATGTTCGAACCTATGGTATAATATGTATCGGTATATTATACATATATTAAAAAACCAGAAACATATATATAACACCATATAAAATTTTACTGAAATTGGTAATAACCCTTTTGTTAGCAATTATATTTCAAATTCATTATTTCTGACAATAACTGCTTTGTTTTTTTCTATATCCTTTGGTATGATAGTTTTCATCTATATACTTTGACTATGGTTTCATCTCATAAAAAAATTTAATAATGAAATAAATTTAATATATATTAATTATAAAAATATTTATTCTATACCATAAAATTTATAGATTGAAAATTTATTACAATGTTCATGGATAAGGTATGTCATACATACACATGAACATTGATTCCATTTTCTCGATGAATCGAATGAAGAAAAAGGTAAATATTATTTCAAAATTAGTTATCGATTTTTATATAATATATATTATATATATTCATTAAATTTTTCCTTTTTACTATAAATATATATATAAAATGTAAAAAAGTTCATAATTCATCAAAGAGGTGGTAGTCCATAGGTATGAACGATGGATGTTATAGTTTTCCAACATATTGGAAGGGAAGAATTTCTATGAAATATTATAATTTATAATTTTATTAATTTAATATTATATATATATGATAAATCCATCATTATACCCATACATGAGTGGTTGTTATGGATAACTAATTAGATCTATTTGAAATGCGATAGTTCACAATATATGCTATTGATGATTTCTTTCACCATTTGATTAAACATGAGATAGATGTTGGTAATGAAACTAAAATAGAAAAATATTCATATATGGGAGATAATTTTTTATCATATCATCATAGATTAATAGTATGTCATGGAGGTGTAGGATGAAATCAAATAAAATTGTCTGGTTATGAATGATGTACATTCTTCGTAAAATATTAATAGGTTATCACCAAAAATGATTATTTAGATCACTTCCTAATCCAACTAAGGATGTTAAGACTAGGAAGAGTGAATTTAAAACTCATTTTGGAAAGTAATTTTATAAACCAAAAGGATATTGGTGTGTATATAGGAGAGGAAATGGGTTGTCATTTGATATGTGGGGGAAGGAACCCACATAGAATCTATTTGGAAATATCCCAAAAGAATCAAAACTGGATAAGTAATGCATAAGAAAATTTAATAAAAATGGATTTATATATGAATTTTTGTATTTGATAAGGTTAAAATAATGATATAAATATTTATTTAGAAAATTATTATTAGAAAACATACCCTTATCCATTGGTTTTACCAATAGTAAATCTGTTTTAACCTGGTCCAAAATATATAATTTTTAATAATTTTAATATTTATTATGAAATTTTTTTATCTAAATTATTATATAATATTTATTATTCTGATTAAAAATATTTAATCCATTTTTATATATTAATTCTACATAAGAGGTAAATTTTTAAAAAAAAATAAACCTTTAGACACGAGAAAAAGTTATTTTCCAATAAAACTGTTTTTATTAGTGTAAAAAGCTTTTATTTGCAAATTAAACATGCATTTGATTAATACAACATAAAATAAATTAATATTAATTTTATTGAAATAATATGACTTTTAAATCTATCTGATAATATAATTTTATTTTTTAAATACTTTAAACGAGAAGGCAATTTTCAATAAAAAAAACTTATATTTTCATTATTCATCAGAAAATTAATCTTTTAGTAAAGTTATTAAAAATTATTTCTAAGAGAATTTTGAAATGAAGATTTAAAATATCATGTTAATCTCTTGAAAAAAAATATCTATATGCAAAAAATTCTAATTTTCTTATTTTTTCAAAAAATATATTGAAAATAATTATTGAGGAATTTTTTTAATTCATATAAATATAGAAACAAAAATAATGTTCTTATGAATCAAATTATATTATTAATATAAAATCATTATACATAATTTTAAAATAATGAATATTCTTATTCATACCTCGTGGTTCAACAACTAGGTAATAATTTTCACGTTTCACTAATAATATTAATCAAATATTTTGGTTCATTAAAACTTGGAATTGCATGTAACAGAAGCTATCAATCAAATTAAGTTTTGTAAAGAAAATATTTCATAAAATTTTTATATCTTATATTCTAAACCCCTTAATCTAAATTTCTCCATTTAAAATATGCCACTATGATACAAAAAAGTGAGGATACATTTGCCTCCTCATATTCATAGGTCCCCAAGTAGCTTCATCAAGTTGGTTGTTTCTCTGAAAAACAATGACTAGGTGAGAGTCCATGTTAAAAAAAATCTATATAAGATCTAAATTGAAAAAAATCTCCTGATAACACAGATAACCATCATATGGTATTAATTCCATGTTTTCATGTACGTGAATGATTAGATATATTCTTCCACAAGAGAGATACATGGACCACATTATGGATTGGTGAGAGGTTCAGTTGAAGCACCATGTGATTTGAAACCATCTGCACTCGATGAAGAATCCCAAATAAGATAATATAAATAGGGAAAATATATATATTATTCAAAAATCTCTAAACATTATTCCATTGACTAATTCACAGAGACACATTTTCAATAAAATAAAATTCCAAATCAAATCAATGATTATTAAGATAACTTTTATGTCAAATTTGTGACACCCTTATGTGCTTTTTAATAGAACTAACTTTCTCTAAAATTTATTAATACCCATTTGCTGACAATATATTTTATTCTCTAACAACAACCCAACAATTTGGAGTTCTATAGAACTTTTCATAAAGGTATTTATAATGATCAATCTAAAAAGTTTGGTGTACGATATGTGTTGTAAGAAAACTCAACTAGAGGAAGGTAACGATCCCAAAAATAATTTAAATCCACAAAATAGGTTCTAATCATGTTCTATATGGATTAAATGGTTATTAAATACTCAAAATAAGTCTTAGGGTTATCATATGTGTGGAAATGTAATTATGTATCATGGGCATGCTAAATAATAATCTAGAACATTAAGGTAAACATCATACCCTGATCATATATAATCGAATGTGTTACTTAGTGATACTTTTCCACTTTCACAATGTATATTCTCTAATTCTAATCAAAATGAAAATATAATTTCATAGATATCAATTGTTTTGAATTCAAGATTTGATGAACTAAAACACAATTAATGTTGTTCCATTTATACTTGTAGTTGAGTCTAATGATAGAAACAATGGTCTGTTTTCCCATATCCATTGCAGTATGGATAATGGTAGTAAATTATTCCTAGAAATCTGTCTCTCAGCATTTACATTTTTGTATAAAATGGTCTATGATACATACTTAGAAATATATATTTTTATGCAATCTGATCCAAAATAGTCTTTTACATTACTATATATATTTTTACTTATAGGATGAAATGGGAATGAAGATCTATGACCCCCATCCAGTAGAATCATTAAATCCAGTATGGATAGAACATAGACACTGTAATTAAACATTATTGTCCCACTCTAATCAATTATAAACTCAAGAACATTTCTAACCATCTTTTTTCTCTAAATAATACTTATATTCCTATTTAATATTATATTATTTTTGATGGTTGAACACTTATTTGAGCAAGATATGATTTTTAACCATTGATTATAACGTCAAGATTTATCATTTTTAAATAAACAAATATTAAAAATTATTTAATAAACATCATTGAAAATATAGGAATATCCTTTTACTTAATGTATCATTCATACTGTTTTATTTCCCAAGGATGTAATGTATTATGTAGTTATAGTACACAATTAGCTTTAACCACCTTCTCTGGAGCATGATCAACTCGTCCTATGTCAATATAAAAATTAAAATCATATTATAAATATAAATATCAAATAATTCTCTAAAAATATAATTCATTTAAATATATAATGAAATAATACAACAACTAAATCCAAATTGTGAGTTGGGAAATTTTTCTCATGAACAATCAATTAAAATGAGGTGTAAACTATCACCATGTAATTTTTTAAAATAAATTGTCATAGTTCCTTCTTTGATGAATCCCAATATATTACAAAAACTTCTTCATTATAGGGTAATGTAAGCATAGGTGCATTAAATAAACCGTTATCTAGTCCCTTGATGTTTTCCTCATATTCGCCAATCCAATGAAATGTTGATACCTTCTGATTTAATTTGGTGAGTGAATTAGATAGTCGTGAGAAATTCTCTACTAATATTTGATAATTACCACCCATAGTAAGATAAAATTGTATCTCCGTCATCATGGTTGACTATGGAAATTGTTCAATAACTTTTTTCATTGATGAAACCACATATATACAAAGTCTTAAGATTATATGACATAAAAATGAACCCATTTAAAAAATCATGATTTTTAAATTTTAAATGCAACTTATCCTTCCTTAGGGTCTCTAGTATAATTATCATTTGATATTCATTCTCTTTCATTATCATTGAATATATAAAAATATCATCAATCAATACTACCTCAAACATATCAATTTAATCCCAAAATGATATATTCATTAAATCAATAAAAATACCATGGGAATTAGTAACACCGAATATAATCATAATATATTTATAATGTCGATACCTTTTATGAAATGATGTCATGTGTATATCCCCCTTATTTAACCTCATTTTATGATACCAAAATGAGGTTAAATCCTTTAAAATTAATTAGATATGTAAATTTAACCAAAAAATATCATTAATATAGGGTAGATGATTCAATTTTATGATTGAAATCTTTTTCAATTCTCAATAATTAGTAAAAATTCTCATTGGACATCTTCCTTACCTAAAAAAGAATAGGTTCACCCTAAGGTGACACACATTGTTTAATAATTCATTTTGAAATATTCTCATGGTGTTTCTTATTTAGCTACTATAACCCAACTAGGGAAATTTTAAACAGAGTATTTTAAATAGTTATATCACATTTTAGGAGTTCTATTAGGAACTAAACTTCCCATTTTTGTAGAAGACTATGAATCACTTATGTAAAGTCATCAAACACACCCAAAAAATATGCATATCATCAATGATATATCTCTCCCCAACCATCTATGATAAGAACCCCTTATGAATGGAAATCAATACCAATAAAATATTTGTTATATATTTATAAAGTTTATATTTATAATGACACTGATAGATAATAATATATTGGTTAAAATATCAAACAAGATCTCCCTTCTTATGAATATTATGTGGGATTTATATAGATAAATATAATCCACGTCTATCAAAATATCAAATTCAATTATATTACGAATAATAAAAATTTATTGAATCATATCCCAAAAAATATCCACATGTGACAAATCACCATCTTGAGATGCGATCAATGTATATTTTTTTTAATTTCACTACTAATAAGACATCTAATCAAGATGATATAAATTAACATTAGATTTATACATTTACTGATATAATAAAATTTATATACATAATCTCAAATATGGTACTTAAATATTTGATCTTACCATTCATCATTCCATATAGCATCACATACATAACATACATGTATATTACATATCTTTATATGAATGTTCCTAAAATTTAATTAACACATGCCCACGGGCCATAATATTTTACTGCATTTAGAAACATGGAAAACAATCATCTATTATTGGAATGATTTTCAATGTTTCCCACATAAATTTTCCATTTATATTTGTCAACTTAAAATATTTCTTCATAGCATTGGGAAAAGAAACATAATAAATGGTGATCTCATAACCCTTGTAAGGGTAAAAAGGAGCTATGTAATAATATCAAGACCATAAGGGTATGATATCATGATGATAACATTGAAAATAAAAAACATTCATATTTTAGATCATATTAATGAGTCATTGGATAAATATTTGTAGTTCATAATACACGAATCATATGATAATCAAAGAACATAATCCACAAGAGCATGACATTGGTATAATACATTGAATTTATAATGTATAAATAATCATATAAAATCATTCCCAAGAAGAAAAGTATTTTTTACAAAAAAAATCACTGAAATTCATGGGGTTTACTCCAAATAGGTGGGACACACCAATATCCCCAATAATAGGCCTTCCCTTATAGTGGAATGGTTTCACTCCCAAACCATAATAATAAAAAAATTTATTTATTATACAAAGTTTACATTTTATTCCATCCATTTCTATCTCATGAGATTTTAATGTTTTACCAATTTATAGAAGAGAGATATAGGCCCCCCTTAACATAATGAAAACTATGTTTATTTTTATAAATGATCGTCATAATTTAGAATATCACAACCCATTAAATTAAATGGGTATCATAACCATTTCTCATATCATAAACCATGAAATGAAATGGGTATCATAAATATTTATTATATCATAACAACTAAAAAAAGGGAAATGTTTCAAATCATTTCATCATATCATATCAAATGAAAAATAAGGTTTTATATGAATGTTATTATGTTATGAACCATTGAAGTGAAATATGATTAAACAACAAAATGCCATCATTAAAATAAACCTTTCAATAAAAAAAATAATTTTATCCTCATAACATATCCCTAGAAAATCATAAACTATATCAAATGATTTCATCATAGATGGAGAAGGATCTGGAAATATCACTTGGAACATTTTTTAGGGAAAATGACATTAATTTTAAAATCATTTTAATAAAGAACTTTCAAAATAATTGTGATTAAAAATAACATTTATAAACATATAAAAAATGTTTTTAAAATTCAATTAAAACATTTCATGAATAAAATATACATTACCCTTTGGAAAACTCTTTACTAAATCTAAATATTTTATATTTTTTCATAAAAATCATTGAAAAATTATGTAGGATGACTTTAAAAAATTTAAATCATTTTTTAATCATAAAATATTTCCAATATTACATTATTTGAAATTCAATTTAAAGTAAAAATTTAATAATTAATTTAAGAAAACATTTTATGGTGAAAATGTTCTTTAAAATGTATAATGGATGATTCAAAATATTTAGTGGTTATGAAGATAAAAAATTCCATACATGAAATATATATATTTATAAATAATGATTCTACTAAACATTTTAGTGTATGTGAATTGAGGATTGATCACAAATGGGAAAGAAGATTCCAATTAAAAAAATAAATATGAAAAACCAGGGGTAAAATAGTATTTTAAAAATATTAGGATAATAGTGGAACATTTTTGAAAACAATACATGAAAACATGGTATTATGAGAAAATATATTTCTGATCTAAGATAGAAATAATGTCAAATTTTATTAAAACATTTTCATTATTTTATTTTGAATAATTCATTTTTAAATTGTACTATTACAATATGATATCATGAATAAATAGAGAACATGAATAATTTTGAGAATTATTACCAGGTTGATCATATGATTTTACCAAAGGAGGTATAATCATAAACAATAATAATAAACGATGATATTGTGGAAACAAACACCAACCACTTTGGTAACATTGAATCATAATACCCCTGATAGAATTATAATAACGAAATTTTATTATATCATGAAAAGAATTATATTGATTATAATTCATGTAAAAGGGAAATATATACACTTATTAAAAGTATATAGATGAGTTATATAACATTTGTGTCAATGAAGGAAAGTTGTTACAAAATTACCTTACCACTTTGGTAACTTTCAAAATGTAACCCCATGAATGAGAGATACTGAAATTGAGATATAAATACAAAAATTGTATGTATAATAATCATAAATTAAATTTATTGTTAGTGTACACACTATGTATAAGATCGAGATAGTGAACATAGAACGTGTCTCTAAACGTAAAAAGTGAGATGTAAATCCCTTATCTTAATTATTTACATCCATTATACCCATTAAAGTATCCAATCTAAAAAATAATAGTTGGTAATAAATCTATCACAAAAACATATCCATATATATATCCTACCATAAATTATTTTAATAGGACATTACATTAGCTATTTTTTAGGGATTCTAGGATAATTTTTTATTTCATGTAATTACCACATTCTTTTACATATATTTTTTTACTTGTTATTTTTTATTCAACTTACTTCAAGGATGTTTTCATCCTCTAAATAATAAAAAATATGATTAAATTATCATATATATTATGTAACAATGTATTTATAACAATATATATTATTTTTTAATATGAAATGAATTACATCGTTTATAGAGATGATATATAGTATCTACGCATGATTGATGTTTCCATTTTCTTATCAAATTAACATAAAGAAAATATAGTGATATATATATATATATATATTAAAATTCTTGGATAATTATTATGTCTTATACTTCACACATTTTTATAAAAATCATCATTAATACATTCTATGTAAATATTTAATGAACCACATCTCTTTCCAAGGAGGTAGTCTTCCGTACACATGAGAAATGTTATCATATTACCACAAAAAGGAAATTATGAATGTATGCTTGATATAAAAATTAAAGAATCATAATGAAAAAAAAATTATAATATATATCATAAATAAAAAGTATTTACATAATTATTTTAAAACCTAATTTTTGGTAATAGAAAAAACAAATGAAATAAGTTTGCGAGGCAATAGTCCCCCATACTCATACCTCCCTTCAAACTATACATCTTATATTTTTAATAAATATATAATTCAATGGTTTTAGTGAAATATTATGGTGGATACACTAAATTGAGGTAATTATAAACTAAAAAAATTATTTTTTTATTTCAATATATTTTCAATTGTTTTCTATTATTTCTGGATTATAAAATAACCTCAGAAAATTTAATGTACATGAATTTGTGTGTTTTTTTAGTTCATTAACTAAACATAACAACATCTATCTATATTTAATATACTGATGTTATTATATAATAATGTAATAATATTTATTAAATTAAGAGGAGAATGAAATGAAATATAAATACATTTAAAATAACATTACCTATTTTTCGGGTATCCTCCTTATGTTTTCACTAAAACCCTAAAAATTTTCATTATGGAAATAACCCTTATTGTATAATAGGAGGTATGTTGTCACACCCCGACTAGATTTATTTATTATTTTTTTATTGTTTTAATTATTATTTTGAGTTTTGGATGACTTTCTCTGTTGTGCGGTCAGTCCGCACTGCTAGAAGTAATTGCGTGTTGCCCGCGCGGTTACCCAAACAGGTCGAAGTTATGGCGCGCGACCTACACGCAATTTCTAAAGCCGCGCGACAAGTGCGTCCCGTAACCCTATAACCAAGCTGTACCGAGTGGCATGGTTCGGGCAAAGTTTTCTCAAACACGCCTCTTACTACAGGCGAATCGGGCAGTTAGTCAGTTCGGAATAAATAAATTAATATATCTGGTTGGTAAATGAAAATAAATAAATAAATAAATAAAGCAAGATAATTTGGATGAAATTAATTTTTGAAAATGGTTAAAAATAATAATAGTAATAAAATGAAGATTTTGTGAATATTATTATTATTATTGTGATTGTTATTATAATTATAATGATTATGATGATTAATCTTATTATTATTATGTTATTAAAAAATTTTATTATAAGTTTATTTTATTATTTCTTGACCTCAGTTAGCTTCCCCAAGGTGCAAGTTGAGTAGCAGTCTAAATTTTTTTTATCCTTTAATAGTTTTGGGGGGGGTGTCAGACCGGTGCCTGTACGTTGCATGGTTGACGGTGACCACGCGATCAGCCCATGTTCCCGCATAAAATGTTTAATGTTTAAAGTAAATAATGTTTGATGTAAATAAAATAAGTTAAATGTTTAAATCGTAATAAATATGATATTATTACATAGATAAAAATATTTTTATTATTATGATTTGATTTTTTATTATTATTAAGCTTGTTGGTATTATTATTATTACTATCATTATTATCAATTTATTATTATTATTATTATTATTATTATTATTATTACTACTACTATTATTATTAATATAATAAAAATAAAAATAGAAAGAAAGAAAAAACCAAAACCCTAATCAACCCCCCCTAATTCCTTGTTTCCGGTAGCGGGCTACCCCCTTCCTCGTTCTTCTCCTTGCACCGCCAACCCCATCCGTCCAGTACCCCTCCTCCCCTTAATCCCACGATGCACACCGAAGCCCTAACCGGCTGCACAAAACTCCTCCCCTCCATCCGCCGGTGCACACAGAAGCCCCATCTGGGCGCGCCTCTTACTGTTGGTTTCCGTCTCCCAACCCCTTAGTCCAGCTCCCTCTCAGTCTAGTGCAACATCCCCCTTCCCAGTGCAATTTCAGCAAACCCGACCCCCTTCCCAGCGTGATTCCAGTGAACCTGACCACTACCGTATAAAGACCTTATTGCGCAAACCTGAATCCCATTGCACAACGTCTCTACGTTGCTCCAGCGTGGCTGTGAATCCCCTCGTCGGGCTTGTGAATGGTGTCACATGTCATGTCGGACTGTGTCCCATCCACCGCCGCTAAAGGCGAAGTGATTCGGATCATTTTGGACCGCTCGCTATTATTCGATGGGCGATTTTGGCTACACCAAATGTTTTGGTTTGCTGCCACAATCTAAAGTGAGTTTTAGAATCCCACAAACATTTATTTTTATTTCCGTTTTAGTGTTTTGAATTTCATGATATTTTATTTGTAGTACATATACTTATTTTGGTGTGAGACCATGTTTTGCCATGTTCTCATTATCACCGCCTTTTTCTGAGGTGATTTTTTAATCCCTTGCCTTGCCACACACTTTATTTTTGGGTCGTATTTATATCTTTGAGTCCTTGGTTTTTACTAAGAGGTACATCGGTCGGTGCTGCTTTATTTTGGGTCTCGAAAGTTGTTGTAGGGTGTCTAGATCGTTTCCAAGTGCATGCGCTTTTATCAAAGTGTGTGCACGTGAGTAGGGTTTAGTGAGTTTGAAATCTTGGAGTAACCATCATTCGAGGTAGGCGAATCCGCATTTTACCTTTTTGAAAAAAGTTCATTTAATTCTTGCATGTTTTTAATAAATTCTTTTACTAGATTAGTATCTTTGAAACAATAATTGGCCCATATTCTATATTTTATTCTAGTTTTCTTTTGGGCATGTTAAAAATAGTTTGTTGCATTATCTTCAAGTTCTGTAATTAGTCACTTTTGTTAATATAGTTATTTTTTAACAAACTATTTGATATGTTTATGGAATGACAGGTGAACTCTTTGTGTTTATCTAAGTATTTTGGAAAAACATGATTTTAATGGGTTCTTTATGGTTTAACCATTGGGTTCGTAACATGTTTTGGAGTTTGGAGTTGTTTCAAAAATGGTTCTTAAATGCTTTTTGTTTTGGCATGTTTTGGTAAATGCGTGTTTTGGTAAAGGCATGTTTTTTTGAAAGGATATTGACATGTTTTGGTCCATCTAACCATGTCTATAAGAATTGATGTTTATTACTATTTTGAAATCATTCCTAAATGTTTTGGTAAATGGTTGATGAGGTAAACCAAAATGCCTATTTGACATTTTAGATTGGCTGTTTAAAAAAGTTTTAATGTGTGAATTGTAAAAGGCTCGTTTGGCATCTTTGAAACCGTGTGTTTGGGAAAAACCCATTTTGGTTTTTCCCTTTTCTCCGTATGTCGATCATGTGACAGGAGGGTCCTCGGCGTGGGCCTCCTTTTGAGAATTTTTATGTTAAGGTACGGGACTAACCTTGAGGTGGTCGGGGGGGGGGGGGGTGCCGATTTGTGTCACATACTAGATTATATTTATATGGCTTGTTATTTTAATGTGTGGAACACCACTTTGTGAACATAGCACGAAAACATAGCATAACAAGGGGGTTTACTGAGAACAATTTCGGCACTAGTTTAGATGATGGACAAGATAGTGGCACCGTAGTAGGTGAATATTGAGTTATTGCTGCTATGGGGATTGGGCCCATCAGTTAGGCCATGTAGGGCTATGCCGAGCGTTAGGGCGTTATGACGTCATCAAGTTAGGGAATGCCTTCAGGATGAGTCACAAGTATAGTATGTTATGGTCTTCCTCTGAGTTCCTAGGTTTTTTGTGATCCTTTGATACGAGCACTATTAGTACCATTTCCCTTACTATGTGTGGAATCATACCCCTGAACTTGGTTTTGGTGTTTCTTGGAAAAGTTTTGTGTACATGGTTGGTTTTAAAAATGAACTTAAAAGTAGCTATTTTGAAAAGGTTTGTGTGAACCCCTATTTTGTTTTCTTTTCCTGGTTTTTGAACAATAAGGACAATGGATTTGTGATTGTTAGTTTTCAAAATGCAGTGTAATTTGAAAACATTATTTTTATGACTGTAGCTCAAACTAGTGTTATTGGACTATTATTGAATTAGAAAATTCATGGATTCTGTGGTTCATTCTTGGAATCCCTATTAAGAATCTTATTGCTCATGCCTATTATATCTTTATAGTTGCAGGTTCATATTCTCGTGCAGGTTCCAGGTTCAGCTGCTTAATGTTGGAGCAGTGTGGTCTTGAGTTGGGTGGTGACCTAGAAGGTCAGATGGAGGTATGTTTCTGCTAACAGTTTTTATCTTTATTGTTAGTTTTTTATCTGTTATCATCTTCTCATGGCCCAAATCATTCCCAGCGATTTAAATTTTTTATGCCTGACACTTGTTACCATCTCGGGGGGATCGAGAACGCCCCTCGGGACTTGCCGCGAGCCGGCTCGGGTGACCAGTTCAGGGTCAACCCAGGCTGGTTTGTGACAAAATGGTATCATAGGGAGGTTCTTGTTATTTGGGGTGTCTGGTAGATGGATATTAGGACTATCGGGGCTCAGAAGGTAGGTTACGTGTCGGTGCTTGATCACCACCGCTCGTGACGAGGCTTGAGTTACCATTGTTAGTCTGAGTTTTGAGTCACTTTTCCTTTGTCATTTAGGATTGTGGGATGACAATGTAGTCGAATTAGTTCACATTGCGGCCTCACATGGGGTGGTGACCCATGTGGAGTCCAAGTGCCCATTTTAAGGTCCTTTTAGTGTTATGCCTTACATGGGGCATGGCTCACCACCATGTTGTTGGGTTAGACATGTGCACTAGTTCCTTATTCCAGTGGGTTATTTTTTCTTGTGTTTTGTTTTAATCTCAATTGGTTTGAGTGTGTGTTAAAAGTGAAACTGGTTTTGAAATGGAAAAGTGTTTCTTCCAAATTGTTTTTGAAATCACTAAAGTGGGTTTTAAAAGAAAAGGTGTATTGGTTTGGAAAAACTTAGTATGTGTTTACATTTGGTAAAGAAAAATAATGTTTGAACCTTGGCACAACTTATGAAGGGTAAGACGTGCATGGGTATGTATGGAAGTGTGTGGGGACAATTTTTCATAGGTGATGTGAGCGGGATTGAATGAACACACATGTGACGGTTCATAAGGTTCCATAGGAGAATTTTAAAATTTTAAAGAAATAATGGTTTTTTAAAAGTGATTTATGCCGGTATTTTTGTATGATTGTCTTATGGGCCATTTCCATTGTCTTGTGATGTTTCTTTGATTGATTATTGGCATGATGCCAGTTTCGAAGGTGTTTTTCATGTTTTTATGAGTATGCCTCCCAGAAATTTTCCATAAGTTGTCAATGAGTTATGCCTAGTTCCCAGTTCCTTTTGTGTGTTGCTTTCTTATCGAGGTAGTCGAATTCCATTAGAGGAAGTTTTATGGTCCATGGAGATTGTGTGTGTCATAGGTTTGTGGAGAACTCCCAGGATAGTTAAGGTTCATACCACCCTAGAGTTATTTGAGGGTTCAGTTTTTGGACTAGAAAAAATGAGATGTCTCATCATCGTTGGAGTTTTGGGTGTGATTAAAGATGGTCGATTTCTGCGAAGGTTCCCCACCCGGCAAGGGGTGCAGGACGGTAGAACATATCTCCAAGAAACCATCATCATCGGTACCGGCTCCTAGTTCGTCAGACCACTCCCTTGTGCGCCACTAGTATGGAATGACCAGACATTCTAAGTCGTCATGTTGCATTCCTTTGAAAACGTATGACCATTGTGATTGTTTGAACCATCAAACAGAAGGAGTTAGAGACCAGAAGATGAAAATACCTGACTATGAGGAAGGATATACTTCAGCCGTCAGGGCCCCAGCCACAGGTCATGGGGTGAAGCTCACACATTGTCAGGAGTTTCCGAGTGTGTGTGGAACCTCGATCTGAGTAATGTTTTCATCTTGGGGGGGGGGGAATATCCAAATATTACTTGTTCTATTCTTGTCACCATTTTAGCTCATCATAGTTATGGTGATGTGATGAACTTTTTCTATAGTAGTATAAGTGGTCTTATCTGTTCTCAGTGTGTTTTAAAATCATTCGGATTTCCTTGAAGGGTGTTTGGCCCGCGAATAAACAGGTCATTCTAATTTGGATTTGGGTCTCAATTTTATTCGTTAAGGGGATGTTTGGTTTCGTGAAATTAATGGGCAGTGTTTCATGGTCCTTTCTGAGTTTGGGCTAGGAATTCCCTATTCTCTGGTTGCGGTGAGGATTTTATTCCATTGGTGTCTGAGGGGTTGAGTTATTTCCTTATCCTCGGTTTGTTGGGTCGTTTCATAGAAAGATTTCTATTTAAGTCTCTGGGTGTTGTTCGGTCTATGTGGAGGAATTAACTGGGTTCGGTTTGGGAGTTCCCGTGTTGGCCCACCTCGGGGGTGGTTTATTCGAGTTTCAAGGTTTTCATATTAGGGAATTATCTTGGTTGGGAGAACTCTCCCGTATTCTCCCCTCAACGTCGGGCTTCGGTTTTCTCATGACTTAGTCGCGTGTGACCTGTTGAGAGTAAGGTCATCCCGGGATTCAAAGTTTTTCCTCAGTTTTTTCTGGGCATGGACTCGAGTTGTGTCAACTGTCAGGTTCGTGACTTTATGGGGGAATAATGTTTTGTTGTTGGGAGAATTTTCACACCCTGACATGATTTATTTATTATTATTTTTAATTCTTTTAATTTTTATTTTGAGTTTTGGATGAATTTATCTATTGTGAAGTCAGTCCGCACTACTATAAGTAATTGTGTATTGCCCGAGCGGTTACCTGAATGGGTTGAAGTTATGGACCGCGACCTGCATGTAGTTTATAAATCTGCACGACAAGCGTGCCGCTTAACCCTATAACTAGGCAGTACCGGGTGGCACGGTTTGGGAGCAGTTTTCTCAACCGCGCGTCTTACTTCAGGTAAATCCCACGGTAAGTCGGTTCGGAATAAATAAATAAATAAATTTGGCTGGTGAATGAAAATAAATAAATAAATAAATAAAGCAAGATAATTTTGATGAAATGAATTTTTTAAAATGGTTAGAAATAATAATACTAATAAAATGATGATTTTTGAATATTTTTATTACTATTGTCATTGTTATTATAATTATAATGATTACGAATATTAATATTAATATTATTATTATTTTATTAAAATATTTTATTATAAGTTTATTTTATTATTTCTTGACCTCGGTTAGCTTCGTCAAGGCGCATGTTGTGCGACGGTCTAAATTTCTTTTTATCCTTTATTCGTTTGGTGGGTGTCATACCGGTGCGCAAACATCACATGGTTGACGGTGACAACACGATCGGCCCAAGTGCCTGTATAAAATGTTTAATATTTAAAGTAAATAAATATTAGTGTAAATAACATAAGTTAAATGTTTTGATCGTAATAATTAAGATATTATTACGTAGATAAAAATATTTTTATTACTATTACTTGTATTATTATTATATTTATTATTATGATTTTTGGTATTATTATTATTATTATCATTATTATCAATTTATTATTATTATTCTTCTTCTTATTATTATTATTATTACTACTATTATTATTAATATAATAAAATTATAAATTGAAAGAAAGAAAAAAAAACCAAAACCCTAATCTACACACCCCGCCCCTCCAATTCCTTATTTCCCATCGTGGGATACCCCCTTCCCTGTTCTACTACTTGTGCCACCATCCCCACTTGTCCAACACCCTCCCCCTCCCCTTCATCTTCCGGCGCCCACCAAACCCTAGCTGGCTGCACACCCCTTCTCCCCTTCGTCTGCCGGCACCCACTGATGCCCCACCCGACCATACCTCTCCCTATTGGTGTCTATTTCCCAACCCCTTAGTACGGTGCCCTCTCGGTCCGATGCGGCCTCCCCCTTCTTGGTGTGATTCTGGCGAACCCGACCCCCTTCTGGGCGTGATTCAGGTGAACCCGCCCCCTACCGGTCGACGACCTTCCTATGCAAACCCGAATCCCATTTCCCAATGTCTTCACATTGCTCCAGCGTGGCCGTGAATCCCCACGCTAGGTTTGCGAAGGGTGTCCCGCATCATGTCAGACTTCCTCCCGCCCACCGTCACCGAAGGCGAAGTGATTTGGATCATTTTGGACCACTCGATGTTTTTCACGGGGCGCATTTGGCCTCACCACATGTTTTGGTTCACTACCACCATCTAATGTGAATTTAAGAATCGTGTGCATCTTTATTTTTATTTCTGTTTTAGTGGTTTTAATTTCCTGATTTTTTATTTGTAGTACGGATAATTATTTTGGTGTGAAACCTTGGCTTGTCGTGTTCCCATGATCACTACCTTTGTCTGAGGTGACGTTTTAATCCCTTTCCTTGTCGCACACTTTATTTTTGGGTTTTATTTATATCTTTGAGTCCTTGGTTTTTACTGAGAGGTACATCGGTCTGTGCCATTTTATTTTGTGTCTCGGAAGTTGTTGTAGAGAGTCGAGATTGTTTCCAAGTGTGTGCACTTTTGTTGAAGTGTGTGCACATCAACAAGGTGTGGTAAGTTAGAAATCTTGGTGTGACCGTCATTCGAGGTTGGAGAATCCGCATTTTCCCTATTTAAAATAATTCCATTTAATGCTTGCATGTTTTTAATAAATTCTGTTACTAGATTAGTATCTTTGAGAAAATAATTGTCCAATCTTCTATAGTGTTTTCTAGTTTTCTTTTGGGCTTGTTAAAAATAGTGTGTTGCATTATCTTCAAGTTGTGTAATTGGTATGATTTGTTAATGTAGTTACTTTTTAACAAAATGTTTGATTTGTTTATGGAATGACTAGTGAACTGTTTGTGTTGATCTAAGTGTTTTGAAAAAACATGGTTTTAATGGGTTCTTTAAGGTCTAACCATTGGGTTCGAAACATGTTTTGATGTTTAGCGTTGTTTCAAAAATGGTTCGTAGATGTTTATTTTTTTAGAATGTTTTGGTAAATTCACGTTTTGGTAAAGGCATGTTTTTGTGAAGGGATATTGACATGTTTTGGTCCATCTGACCATGTTTATAAGAAATGATGTTTATTACTATTTTGAAAACATTCTTAAATGGTTTGGTAAATGGTTGATGAGGTAAACCTAAAGGCCTGTTTGACATTTTAGATTGGTTGTTTACAAAATTTTTAATGTGTGAATTGTAAGTGGCCTATTTGGAATCTTTGAAAATGTGTGTGTGGGTAAAACCCTCTTTGGTTTGGCTATTTTCCTTCTTTTTTGACCATGTGACAAGAGGGTCCTCGGCATGGGCCTCCTTTTGAGAATTTTTATGTTAAGTCATGAGACTAACCGTGAGGTGGTCGGTGTGGAGATGATTTGTGTCGTGTGCTGGATTATATTTATATGGATTGTTATTTTAATGTGTGGAACACCTATTTGTGATCATAGCATAGAGACATAGCATAGCAAGGGGGTTTACTGAGAAAGATTACTGCACTAGTTTATATTATGCACTGGCTAGTGGCCCAGTAGCAGGGGAATACTGAGTTATTGCTACTATGGGGATTGGGCCCCTTCAGTGAGGCCATATAGTGCTATGCCGAGCGTTAGAGCATTATGACGTCATTGAGTTAGGGCATGCCTTCCATATGAGTCACATGTATAGTATGTTATAGTCTTCCTCTGAGTTCCTATGTTTTTCATGATCCATTGATACAATCCCTATTAGTACCATTGCCCTTACTATGTGTGGAATCATACCCTTGAACTTGGTTTTAGTGTTTCTTGGAAAAAATTTGTGTACATGGTTGGTTTTAAAAATAAACATCGAAGTAGCTGTTTTGAAAAGGTTTGTGTGAACCCCACTTTTGTTATATTTTACTGGTTTTTGAACTATAAGGAAAATGGATTTGTGATTGTTAGTTTTAAAAATGCAGTGTATTATGAAAACCTTATTTCTATGACTATAGTTCAAAATAGTATTATTGGACTGTTTTGGTATTGGAAAATGCATGGATTCTATGGTTTATTCTTGGCATCCCAACTGAGCATCTCGGTGATCACGGCTATTATATCTTTCCAGTTGCATGTTCAGTTTCTTGTGTAGGTTCCTAGTTCATCTGCTTAATGTTGGACCAGTGTTGTCTTGAGTTGGGTGGTGAACTAGGAGGTCACATGGAGGTATATTTATGCTTCCATTATTTATCTTTATTGTTAGTTTTTTTTTCTGTTACCATCCACTCATGAGCCAAATCAATCCCAACATTTTAAATTTTTGATGTCCGACACTTGTTGTCGTCCCGGGGGGATCGGGAACGCCCCTCGGTACTTGCCGCGAGCCGACTTGGGTGACCAGTTCACGGTTGACCCGAGCTAGTTTGTGACATATGTTAGGTTGTTATTTCAGAATATTATTATTGATTAAAATTGATTTATGGGTTTTAATAAGTGAGGATATTGAGTAACATTATATAGTCGAGGATTAGTGGAATTCTTGTAAATACTCAAAAGTACTCATGCCATGATTTATTTTTTCATTTTTCCCTTGTCATTATAGTAAAAATTAATTTGGAATTATAATAAAATATAAATTATTTTTATTATATATATAGAATACATTTTTCATAATTCCCCTCATACAATTTGATGAAATTAGTTTCAATATTTTCCCACAGACAAGATGAGACAATGGTGTTTTAAAGTGAAAATGATCAAAAGACTGAATGTATATGTATCCAATTTCATTGTGAAATTTATTCCAATGACCTAAATTGAATTTATTTATAAAATATTTAAATAATTATAAATTAAAACAAATATAATTTATAATTTTTCTGTATTAATAAAATAAAAGAAATGGTAGTTTCTACTTAAAATTCTGTATTTTTCGCTATTCATAAAAAATGGCTCTTTTCATAAAAATAAAAAATAACCTTAATATAACTATTGTATTTTTAATTGATAGAATAATTTTCATTTGAAAAATTATATTTTATTAAAGTGGTAAAATTAAATTTTAAATTATCTTCACCAAGGGAGATTAAACAATCAATTATAATAGAAACTGTTTTTCGGAAAAGATTATCTTTTTAAAACATTCTTATTTTATATATAATCTTCAAATAACTAATAATCATGAGAAAACAATTATTCGTATATTAAATATCATATTCAATGGTTACATTTTAATGGTTAGGAAATAAATATCTTATTAAATAATAATATTAATAGTATAAGATAGTTCAACAAACCTCATTCTTGCATGTGACACAACAAATCAAAGAAACATATCATTGTGTGTAACATAGAACAAAAATATTGTTCCATACATAACAAGGTAAAATCAATGTTCCGTGATTAACAATCATACCTTTGTGTGGAATGAAATCCAATCCCTCAATGAAATCCATTTTGATTAAAAATAATAATTCATAAATACTCAGCATGTTACATTAGAAACCCTGTAAAATAATTTTTTCCATAAGAATTCATCTGAGAAATAAATTTTGTAATACAAGGTTGTTCCTTCCATAGAATATGACATCATAAAAATTAATAATAAATATTCCTTTTGAAAGGTAATGTTTTTTGATACGTAACCCTCACCCAAAGAATCTCATAACTTGGTTTCCAAATTGAAAAATGTAGGTGGAAAGTGAAGATATAGACATTGAAGAAAAGTTTAAATAATTATAATTATTGATTGTGTTCTATATTTATTTGAAATTAGGTAATATAGAAAATTTTACTAATAAAAAAACAATAAATATCTGTTTTTTAAAGGGGTTATTTTGTTCATCACGAATAAATGTACTAGGATCACATTTTTTCACGTGTTTTTTTCGTAATATTGAATAATCTCCATGAAAAAATAAAATTACTTTATTTAATTATTTTCCATAATCACAATCTCACCCATAGGTTATGACTTTATCAATTGACACTTTAAATTGTACATTGATAAATGAAGGTGGATTTGTTATACATGAATAGGAAATAGATCATAAGGTATATCGATATAAGGGTAAGTCATTCTATATATTTTTTTATCAAAGAAAATGGTTATTATAGGTTATCCAATATTCCTAAATCATCATAAGAGAAATAATACATTAATCCCTAAAAACAATTTCATAGTTTGGGATAAACCGTTTCATAAATGGTTGTCCTTATGTCGCATTCAATATATTAAAAAAAGAACCTGATAAAGAAGGATACTAAATTTATAAATAAAAACATAAAATTACTGAACCATATATGATAATGTTTCTCATGATATTCAAATACCAAACATGTTAATACCATCCTCATATATTACCTCGAAACATTATAACAATCATAATTATCAGAAAAAATTATTGAAAACATACATGATCCTTTATTATTATTTACAAAACTATTATTGGACATATTCTTTAAATCAAAAAATGTTGTAAACATTATAAATGATAGCATAATTATTTTCCAACAAATAATATATTTGTTCTAATATCCGAAATACTATCCAATTTAATCTCTCTATTTTAATAATCTCTTTACCCATACAAAAATAATTTTTTCATTCGTAAGAAAAAATTATTGATTATCTTCTCTTAATAAAAATAGCACTTTACCATTAAATCACATTTCCAGTCCATCGTCATCATTCCATATATTCATTGAAATATCAAATGAAAAAGTAATACTAATGAATACAGTTATATTTAATGATTCATACAAAAAAAAATTTAAAATCAAAACATAAATACTTCATTCATCCCAATTACTTATCAAACAATTAAATATTATTTTCTATCTTATTTATTAACAGTAATTTAATTTTAGAATTCAATCATAGTCTTCACTTCATTAGAAATATAAGCATTAATCATACCACCTTGAAAATTTTCATCATAATATCTCCCCAAAGGAAATAGATTTTCTTAATTACAATACTATCTACATTTAAATCAATCATCCACTAATAATATCTTGTGTTGTACAACATTCCCATCCACTATGTTAACAAAACCCATTATTTTTCCATTGTAGTTACATTATTAGTTTCCTTATTTTCAACGGTAAAAAATTCATCATGTTTATAAAATACATCCACATGGGTGACTCTTACCATACACTTTTTACCAAGGGAACTGGATCTTCTTTCTTCCATGGTTTCTGTTACCTAAATTATCAACGAACTCTTTCTTTCTCCTCATTGATGATCCTGGTATTTTGTTCTGTACATTTTTTATATCATGTCCCATCAAAATTGATTAGGAATAATCAAAATGTAATTTACATTAGTTATTATCCCATTTGGTTTCTCAAAAGTTAATTTTACATCAAAATCAATTTTATCCAAGTGTCTTATGGTTCCCTCCATTGACTAAAACCAAAAAACATTGTATGAAAAACAGTAATCATAATGGGAAACCAAATAATCTTGAAAAAATCATACAAGATATATTAATCAAGACACATTATTATTTAATCTATGAAACCATATTTTTATAAAAGGTAATAAATAGTTATAATATATTTAAATAATTTATGATGGATCGTAATGAGTTTGTTAATTTTCAAAGAATAATACATGTGAGTTTCTAACCAGGTATGTATTAGGACCCATTATCATACATGAGTTCCCAATTGAGTCTAGCATAATATGATGTTTTTGGGGTTGTCACCCCTAGATACATATTTTACATAGATACAATCACATGTAGTATCTAAACAAGGAGGTATTTTTAAGAAACAACTCAAAATATAATTTACAAAAATTCTAGGACATCTTCCTATATGTTTTCTCATCTTTAAAACATTCCTTTAGGTCATCCTTATACACATCCATATAAAAATAATTAGGGATATCACTACATATTTATCATCCTAGTTTCCAAATAATGACCAATCATTTATTTTAATAAAAAATATATAGAACTAGTCATAACATACATGAATGTTAAATGTTTCTAGATTAATATTCATTACATTAAACAAACACATTTTTAAGGTCTATAATAGTTTAGTTCCTTAAGAATCATGATCACAACGACCTTTTTTTTGTGAATGATTTCCCATATTTACAAAAAATTATTAACCCATAATTACACCTACCTAAAACCATTCATTATAACTAGGGTAATGTAATAATAAGAAATGGTGATCACATATGCTCAAAAATGGTAAATAATATAGCTATGTATGGATGACATCATTATATAGTTATGAATAAATTAGAATAAAACTAAAATACCATACCCTCTTTAAAAAGTATCATAATCATGAGTCATGGAATATAGAAAGGTAGTTCATAAAACATGAATCCAAATATAATCAAATAAAATGGTCCATGGGATCATAACAGTTTCATAAGACATTGAATTTTTGGAATACACATTAGAATATAAATTCATTCACTAGAATTGTTGTAGTTTTACCAAAACATATTATATAACATCATGGGGAATTCACTCAATGGGTGGAACACAACTCCATCTCCATGATATCCCATTCCTTCTAGTATAATGTAGTCACTACAAAACCATTATAATGGAAAACATACTTTTCGATACTAAGTTCTGTTATAGTTCCATCCATGTCTATATGAGGACATATAAATATTTATCCAATTCATTTGACGGATATATAGGTCCAAACTATCTCATAATGAGAACTAAATATATTTGTTAGATAATATCATAAATATTCATCATATAATTTCTCTTGAAAAAAATGGCTATCATAAACATATATCATATCATTAAAAATGATATGAAATCCTTATCATAAATATTTAATCATATTATAACTTTTAGTAAAGTAAAAGGTTAATTATCAATTCATTATATAATACCCAAGTAATTAATAGGGTTTCATAATCATTTTATCACAGTATAATCCACAGAAGAGAAATGGGTTTCATAAACAACATGTCAACAAAAACATATACCATTCATAGAATGAATATGAATGGCATCCTTCTATTGTATCCAAAATAAAATATAAACTTGTTCAAAGGATGAAATATTTGATGGGGATGGATATAGAATGCTAACATGGAAAATTTCTTAAGTAAAATATCCTTTCATTAAAAATCACTTTCAGATAACATTTTCTAATAAATTTTTATTTGAATATACGATTTGGAAAAAAATAAATAAATATCTAAAATTTCATTTAATTAATTTCTTGTAGAAAATATACCTTTAGATTTGAAAAAACACTTATTAAAATGTAAATCCTTTACAGAAAACTTTTGTTTAAAAATAAAATTAAAAACTTATATAGTAATATATTATAATCATTTAAAATTCAATTTATTTTTTTTAAATTACATTCAATGAAAATAAAATAAAAATAATTTTTTTGTCGAAAAACACAAAAAAACTTTTTATATATAAAATATTATAAATAATGTATAAATTAACCTTGAACAAATGGAAGGGGTAATGATGGTCTAGAATTTCATACATTATATATATATATATATTTAGAATCAATTTTTTTTCAGGTTATTGATAGATGTAAAAAAATAATTGATCAGAAAAGGACACAAATATTCATTTTAAAATAATTTTTTTAAAAATATAAAAAATAGGTACAATATTTCTATTTAAAATCATGGAATAATAGTATAACATGTTGGAAAACTATTTTTGGAAACATGGTTTTTTAGAGAAAAAATATTTCGAACCGAATAGATAAATTAAGACAGAATATATTAAAATCATTTTTATAATTATACTATGTACCCTAGAGAGAGGGAAAATGGAACAATTAAATAATGACATCACGAATAAACCTAGAATCATAAAATTCATGATAATTATTAATAGATGGATCATAATATTTCATTAATCTAATAATAATCATAAACAACCCTAATAAATAATGATATTAAAGAAAACAAATCATACCACTTTGGTAACATTAAATCATAATTCCAATGAAATAATAATGATTAATAATTCATAAAATGTCATTAAAATATATTTATTCAAGACATAAAAATAAATGGGTAACTATATATATATCATAAATTAATATAGTCTCATAACACACCATGTGTCTAAAATAAATAATAATGGGACAAGATTCCTTTTCTGCTTCGGTAACAGTAAAACCATAACCCCATTAAAGAGATATCCTAAAATGGAGGTGTAAATACCCAAATATATATATATATATGATTCATAATTTAGACTAATGGATAGTGATACCACATTTAATAAATAGGTGGTGAATATATCTTATGTCTCATTAAAGTAAAATGTGAGCCGTAAATCTCTTACCTTACATCTTCACATCAGTTGTACTCATTAAAACATTATTTATAATAAATACATGTTTATTTTATGTATATCAAAAAATATTATTCATATATATATATACTATCATATATTATTTTATTATGAATTTATATTACCCTTTTACTAATGAATCATGGTAAAAGTTATGTTTTAGGCATTAAGTGCTCTGATTTTAATATATGTTTTTACTTGTTATTTTATGGTCATATTAACTAAATCTTGGATTCATAAAATTTATAATGTAAACCATTATGTAAATATAATATATATTCATTATATTTTTATTTATAATAATAAAAAAATAAGTGATTGGAAATAAAATACACCATTCTTGGAGACAGTAGGTTTTAAGTACACATGAATGCTGTGTCAACTTTTTAGAAGAATTTAATGAAAGATAAGTTAATTAAAATATATATATTAAAACTATTTTAAAAATAATAATTCATATATATCAAATAATTTTATTAAATACACCCTTGATACACTTCATGTAATGTTTGAAAAATTCACATCCCTTTGCAAATTTGTAGTCATTTGTACACACGAGTGACGTTATCATATTCTGAAAAATTCTAAAAAATGAAGGTGTGTTTGATATTATAATTAAATTATCATAATAAATTTATAAATATAATAAAAATCATATATAAATATCACTCCCATGACAATTACCAACCTTGATAGGTGTTAATGGAAAAAGAAACGATATCAGTTCGCGAGGTGGTAGTCCTATGTACACTGGAACGATGATTATGCAACCATTTGATATACATTTTATTATATTTAGGTCATAAAAATATCATAAAAACATCTCAATATATGAATGATTATGAGTTTATTATATAAAAATTAAATAAATGAAATTGAAGGAGATAGAAAAATAAAAAAATTCTATTAGTATATTATTAGATCTCATTTAGGTATCCTTCCATGGTTTGAACTGAATCCCTAAAAGGTTTTATTTATATAAGTCCCCATTCATAAAAAATTACATATTATTTATATAATTCAATTATTTGACTTTAATTCACAACTAGGTTCTTTTCCAGTTTATATATTTATTGAATTAAGCTATTATTAATACATACCATCAAAATATTTTACTCGAGGACACTATCAAAATAGTGTCCCTTTTTCCTCCACAAGAAACACATTTAAAAATAAATCAGGATTTATTTTCCATATAATAATAATATTTACTTATTCCTTCATCTTAACCACCATTATACCCAATAGAACTCATTTTAAAAACCTGAGATCATCATAAAGAGTTCAATAAGGTATATAAAATAATGAATGAAATTTATTGTCCATGACTACATATGAACCAATGAAATCATACTTCTCACTCATAAAACATAAGATCATTTACATACCTCATGAAATCATAATATTTCATAAAAACTCATAAAAATCATAAACCAAAAAGGTTATTTGTGCCCTTTATAACATACTTACATTGTACCTTTCACAGCTACATTGGAAGTAAACATTATGGTATCATTTGTAATACCCATCATAGTATATTTCCTAAACCTCCTATTATAATCCTTAAACATTACCTATGTCTTGTTACCTATTGAAATGGAGAGATATCACATGCTCACCAACCTGATTTTTTATCATAGAACCACCTGTATAAATAAGAAATTCCCAAGAAGAATAACACAACAATAACACATAAAACATTCATAATGGAAAAAAGAACATTTCCAATTTGAAATCACATTTCATCTGTACAAGTAGCACACTAATAAAAGAAAATAAATTATATTAAAATAAAATGGTAAACTCTTAATTTAATCATTAGTAGATAATAATTACATAAAAGTGGGAAATTTCTTTTTATGAAGTATATATAAAAAAAATTCAATGTTATTGAAATAATCAATACCTTTTTAAAATATAATAAAAAAAATTAAAATATGATTCTAGAATTAATGTTTCCGATACCACATTCAAACATTTGAAAGAAAATTACAATTCCAAAAACTCAAGTCCATATAAATATGTCCATAAATTCATTTTCAAGTCACTGACATTAAATAGAATTATTTAGAATATTAAATATTTAATACAATTAAAATGTTGATTTAGATAAAGATTAAATTACAATTTTGAAAATTTAAATTTTAAACCACATGAAAGTAGAATATTTTAAAGAATTAAAATATATTTAGTGTAGATATATTATTGATAAGTAATTTAAATGGGGCTATATATACACTTTATAAAGAAATAATGTTTTATATCACTAATAAATGACTCAGTGAAAGGATATTGAGACAAATTCCTTTACAACGATCTTATCATTAGATTAAAGATAAATCAATGACACAATTATGAGTCAAAAAATAGATAAACCCAATATAACTATATATTATGTATAAAAAAATCATTGTTCTTTTGCATATATTCTTGTAAAAACAAAACCAATGACCTGGATATTTAACTCAATGATCAAAGATTGAGTTACAATTTCCCCAATAATGTTCATATATATGACATAAGAATTTATCAATGAGGTGATTATTTGTAGAAAAATTATATCCACAAAAACGGAAGTTGAAACTTAAACCTAAATAAATAATCAGTGATTATATTCATAATCAAGGTTTAATATAAACAACAAATTATTTTTAAAACCCAATGAGTGGAAATTGAGTTTATAAATTCCCTTACCTTGAGTCTAACATCTCTCCTTCATTATTTAATTTCATGGAAAATAAATATAGGTTAAAATATACTAGATTCAGAACATTTTTAATTTCTATTATTCATTTTATAACACTTAATAACATGTTATATCAATTATTGAATTATCTAAGTTCATATCGGACGTTTTATCGATGTTAAGAACATGAGAAAAAATGAACATGATTTGATTAAAATTTCCCTTATGGTCATAATTACATCATGTAAATAAATTTATTCATGATTTAAATATCATATAAATCTAATATATATATATATATAATAGTCAAAAACATTTGGAGATATGAAATGAAATGCACAGTTCATTGAGATGGTAGGTCGTACTTACTCAAGAACGATACTTTCATTCCATTGACATATAATTGGAATGAAAACTAAATGATACATAAGTATATTATAATTAAAGTATAATATTATTTTTATCTATGCTACATAAGATCATTAACATCATCCATTATACATTCAATTTATGTAATGAATAAGTCATATCCGTATGAGGGGGCAGTATTCCACAATGCCTCAAATGAAGTTATCATATTTACACATTATGGAAATCATAAAGGTATAATGAAAAACATTATATAATAATATAGAAAATATAAATGATATATAGAAAATTTGTAAATAATTTGAATTCATAATTTCCACCATGAGGTATTGTAGGAGAAAAATGAACAATCATTGTTTTGTGAGGCATTAGTTCTCCATACACAGAAATAGAATATTCAAATCCATTAGATAGATGTGTGTGTAACAGTGGTTCTAATAATTATCATAAAAACATATTATATTGATGATACTAGTGTTTTTATTTAATCATATATTAAGAAGATCATAATGAGTGAACAAGGAAAATAACGGAAAGGAACATGAGAGAAAACACTACATCTAAATCCTGTAAATCCATTTTATTTGAGCCAAAATGATTAATTAAATTGCCTTCATCCCAATTTAAGTCTTATATGAGGACATTAGAAATGTTTTGAGATTATTTTAGAATAATTGGGATGATCCATGGGGCTTTAGATTTGTGATTATGTGGGTAGAGGTGGTGACCTTTTATAAGAGGGAGGAGGGGCGCTTTAAGAAAATCCTGAAATATTGTGTTATTATGAAATGATTTTCAAATTTAATTTTTTAAAAAGTGTTACTTTAGAAGATAATATGAGTATGTGTCCAAAGACTCTCAACCACTATGTTTTATACCACATTAGGTCACAAATTTAACTTTATATTTAGGCTTCAACCAATAATTAAAAAAATTATCTCTTAGCATGTATTCTTGTATGTTTACACTATATGGATAATATATGTGACGCCTCAACCCCAGTTACCCCAATTCAGTGCATTATTATATAACATTGTCTTGATCACAAAAGATCAAGTTTCAAAAGAATGATTAGTTTAGTAGTCTTGGAAACACTAGATATATTCATAAGTCTTACATTACATCATAAAGTAAAAAAAATTACAACAAAATATTGTCTTCATATCCCCTCATAATATCCCTACATGTCATTCATAAATTACTTCTTCACACCCTGGGAAAAATAAAACATTTAAAGGGGTGAGCTCAGATGCTCAGTAAGGATAACAATATAGTGGAAACTTTCATAAATAAGCATAACAATTTAAGGCAATGTATAAATAAAACAAAAGACTTTTAAACATGAACTTCAACATAATATGGAAAAGATAAAATGAAATAATTCCATTTAATTATTCACAGGCATATTCTACTAGTCTAATAACCACATGAAATATCAATAACCACTTTCATAATGATGGAATACATAATTCCAGACTATCATAACCACATAGTCAATGCCTCGTTCCAAGACTACAAATAAGATTTTTGTCAAGGGCTTATGCCAAGACACTAGTTTGTCTCATGAGACTTACCGATGCATCGAGGAGCTATAGTGGGCTCCACCCATCACTTACTAGGTCTAATGCATTCCTCATATGAAAAGTTTGAAACATAACATAAACATTCGTATTAAAACTAGCATAATAAATGTCAATACTTTAACCACAAACATGAATGGTATAAAAATAGCACATCCACAGTCAAACATAACTCATTTGATACAATTTGGAAGATTTTACTCTATCCGATTAACCTCAATAGAGAATAATGAAGGATATTGACATTGATTAAAATAATCAACAATCTATTGTGAGAAATATCCCCCTTTTTCTTGAAAACATTTAAATGTCACAGTATTTTTCAAGAAGCCATTTAAAATAGATTTTTGAATCAAAGTGTCCCATACCACTTTGAAACTTTTAAACGGTTTTTTTTAAAACATTAATATCCATATAAATAAATCCTTAAAACCATTGTTAAAACATGTACATTAATGAGAAAGATTTAGAATAATAAATCTTTAATACAGTTAAAATGATATTTTAGTTAGAGTTCCTAACCATAAGAGAGACACTTGAATGAAAATAATTGAGGTAATAAAAACTTAGTAATATCATTAGAATAAAGGGATTCATGATATAATATGTTAAAGTACATCATATACACCATATAAAATTGATTTGGTCTATAACAACAAAGAAGTCTCAATGGAATGTAAATTGAGATGAAATCTCTTATAAATAACATATCCTTAGGTTAAGGATAAATAAATGACATAATTATGTGTGAAAAATATAAATACACTCAATATGATTGGATATTCAGTGTAAATCAATAGGAATACATTCACAATATTCTTGTAAAAACAACACCAATGAATTGGATATTTAACTCAATAAATGGAGATTGAGTTATAATTTCTCATATCATGTTCATATCAATGACTTGAGAATTTATAAATGGATTGATTATGTGTATCAAAATTATATCCATAGAAAGGGGAGTGGAAATTATGACATAAGAAAATGGATAGTGATTCAACACATAATCTTGTAGTAAAATAATCAATGAAGTATGCGTAAAGCCGAATGAGTGGAAATTGAAATTTCAAATTCTCTTATCAATTTGGTAACTTACGAAACATACAACCATGAAAGAAGGATCACAAAATGATGATGTAAATATCCATAAATTAAATCATATTATAAAATTAATATAATCATGGTCAGTACACACACCACATCAAATAAATAAGTGGTGAACAATGGAAATCTCACGGAATTAAAAGTTTGATAAGAAACCCCTTACCTTGTAATTTTCCTTAGTCAAGGGTAGTAAAACCTCCAATATAATAGTTAAATCATTGTTATTAAATTATAAAAGAAACAAATACATAATGATGATATCATATATGATCATTTAATATTGATTTGTTAATAATATTTTATTATTATCGACGTTTCATGTGTTCACTTACTCATTTTATTTTATAGGTTTTGTTACATAAGTCATGTTTTTTATCGATAGGTTTTATCTTATTAATATCCATAATGATATCATTTCCTTAAAAATTATTTTTAATCATAAAATGATAATTATACTTGAATGGATACGATGGAGAATAAATCTCATTACGTTCGTGGATACGGTAGTCCGTACATACGCATGAGCAACAATATCCTTCTTTTGAGATTAAAATAATATATAATTGGATGGTATATAATATATAAAGAATAATTATAATGTTATATTTATTGTTTACTTAAATTAATCATCATTATAATACCCATCCAACTAATAATGTTTTGAATAACAATTACACCACGACGTGGAGACGGTAAGTTGTACGTACGCACGTATGGTGACATGTCATTCAAAGGATGGATATAATAATTAATATGGTTGTAACATATTTATAATAACATCACAGTATATAGAAGATACTGTATTTAATATTTTAGAAAAGAAATAACAAAGAAATAAGATGTTGAAGAAGAAAGGAACTTGAAAGAGGGTGGTGAAAACATTACCACTTCTTCGGGTTCTTCTTATTGATTTGATCAAAAGGAATCTATAGGTAGGCTTTATGATCAAACTAAAGCCTCTAAGTTGAATTGAGGGATGTTTAGAAAATATTTGGGCAGGTTTTGGCCGAACCAAAAGGCTTTGAAGGTATGAATTTGAGAGAAGGGGGAGTGCCCTTTTATAAGGGGGTGAGGGGAACCTTAGGAAAAGATTGAAATATTATTTTATAATAAATTCATATTCGGTTTATAGTGGCTCAAAATTGAATTATTTAATGGTTAAGGTGGGAATGGGACGAAATCCTTTCAACCATTAGATTGTAGACATGTTTGGGTCACTATATTAACCTTATCATTTATATTTAACTCTAAGTTGAATAGTTTTACATTTACCATGTCTCTTTGTATTTATATATTATATAGTTAATAATGTTTCTATATACCTCCAACATACCACAATGTGGTCCATTAATGATACAAATATCATTATATATGTCCTTTGGGAGAACCTTAGATTTTTAGGAACATAATATCAATTAATAATACAATATTTATTTTAAAAACTCTTTTATGTCAATTTTGACACTTGGGTATATTGTTTTCGATAATTTCATAACAGCATTATTACATCGAAAAAAATTTAAATAACCAATATTAATATGTAATATTAACCTATAAAATATGTGTAATTATTAAAAATTATCAAATTATATTTATCTTGATATTTATAATATCAATTATTTTAGTATTTCATTAATTTGTTAATTATTGCATCACCATTGTGTCATAAATAAATTAAATTATTTACTATCTAAAAATTATAAATAAAATACAATTATGTAGGAAATAGTTTTATCTTTCTAATTAATATTTATAATCTAATTTATCTTATGTATAACCCTATATTAAATTTTTTTTATTTATTAAACTTTGATTTTATCTCTTTTAACTCTTCTTTGAATTAAATAATAATAAATGTCTTAATCTAATTCAAGTGGACCTAAATGAAAATATTTTATTCCTATGGATGTTTTTGGTCAGGATACACTTTTCCAATGGAATTAAGACATGTGCTAGGTTAATATTAATATCATTTTTACCCTTAATTATCATATTTACTTTTTAACGTGGTAAATAAAAGTAAAAGGGTACTATTCACCAAAAATTATTTTCATCTCCCTGAACCACATTTTACTACTTGATAATAACCATGTCTCTCAGATTTTCGAAATTCCACTCACAGAATCAGTAAAATTATGTTTTATGTGAATTTCCAAAATCTCCTAGGAGGTGGGTAAAAGACGGTGAAAAGTTCAATAAAATTTTTATATATCTTAAATTATTCTAAACTAAATCCAATGAATTAGAATGAACGTATATATGTATTATGTATCTATTTTTACCTTAATTAAATTTAAAAAAATAATTAATTATTTAAATAAAAATTCGGGTTTAAACTACAACTCAGTGTTTTTTCACTATTCATCAAAAATTGAATGTTTTCAGAAAAATACAAAAAATTCACCCTAAGCTAATTTCGATATTATGAATCCAAAAATGAAGTCCATTTTGAAAGATAAAATTTATAAAATTTCAAAAATTTGGTGTTACTATTCATAACAGCTAGTTTGATTAGTTGTGGTGTGTGTTAGAACTCAAAGTTGCTTACAACACAAGCTATTGTATTATTCAAAGAGAACCGTACTGTGGAATATTGGGGTGTTACATTATCCCCTCCTCCAAATAATTTCATCCTAGAAATTTTTCTAAAATTGGGCTTGGGAATATATTGGAAAGTCCCACATTGGAAAATGATTCAATAAAACTATCACCCTAAAAGAAAGAAACAGGAGTACAAAGGTCACCCAATATAACTCATACTAGGATTCCATGTAAGAAAATATGGATATAGATGATAAAATAAGTGTCAAGTTATGATGTAGAGGGATAAAAAACATGATCAGGAGAAAGTTAACAACAAGAAAGCCACAAACCTTTGATGGGACAAACAATCATTAGTTTCCCTGTAGGAAAAGTAGACGGACAACATTTTTTAATATTATATTACATAAATATGAGGAATTAATTTAAGATATTGACTAAGAAAATAAAGAGATATACTTACTTTTTAATTAGAGTTTCATTCTTTAATAAATTTCCTCCACTAACTCATTATTTTAAACAATGAGTATTTCAGAATATTTTGTCAAACTGGATGAGCTAAAATAAACTTTTATAGAATCACATGATCCGCGAAGGATAAAATATATATTTACCTTGTCTTTAGAGATTAATCAAAACCAAAATGGTTAGTAAAAGATCTGATAATCCCCCAAAAGGATATTCCTTTAGATAAAGAAACACTGATATTAATTTCTAAAATTTAACCAAAAATACCCTAAAGTTAAATAAATAGAAATCAATAAACAATTGTCCTTATAATCCATCAATATAATCCAAACTAATATTGAAACCCAAATCTTAGAAGAAGTTGGTTATGTAGTCTTCCACGTTAAATTGTATCTCCAAATGACATCAACTACTATTAAACTCACATACTTAAAAGTAATTAACCTAATCACATATTCTCAATTATAAGTTAATCATTTCCATAAATAACCCAATTCACTATAAATCCACAATAAAAACATAGATAAAAATCCACCATTAATCCTCAAACGATATCCCATAGTATTATATTTTCCTTGGGCATATAGTGTTCCCAACAAAGATGACATCTTCTAAAATAACATTTCTCACATAATCAACTAATCATTTTCCTATACTAAGTGTATTCATTTGATAATAAATAAGAACCCAAATCAACATATTATTGATCAATTAAATCATTTTACTAAAAATAATTAGTCACAGTAACCAGGGACTTCACGCAGTATAGTGGTAGGCGATAAAACCCAATCGCACTTTGGTTGTGGGTTTGATTCCCACAGCTTTGTCTGATGTGACGGGTTGTCACACGATCTGCGTGTTTTCCTTTTTCGAAAACTATATTTTATAACATTACCAAAATGAGATAAATTTATCAAAATAACCATAACATAATTTAAATCATAGATTTCATCTCATACCTTTCATTTTCATCCCAAAATATAATAACTTGTAATTTCCTCAAAACCAATGACCATATAAAACCAAATGGTTATTTATAACTATTTCTACAAGGGATAAGATAATACTTCCTCAAATATCATTCTCACATGAAAAACTGGTGGGTTACAAATACAAGAGAAAATTATTCCAAAGTAATACCATCAACAAGGAGAACTAATAATTTTAAACATTTTCCCAACCATTTATTTCCACATAGCTTCTTCTTGGACCAAGAAAATATCCTATAGAATAGGGAATTCACTTCGGTAATGGCCAGGTCCCCTAAATTTATAGAAAATTACTGTAAATGGATTCATGGGACCATTTATATTTTCTTCTATAGTAGTCATCAATTCTCCTCTGCAATTCTTCAATTTATGTCCTTCTTTCCCACACGTAAATCATTTCTTTGTTCCATTGAGACACTTTCCTGGGTGTCTCTTTCTACATTTCCTGCATGATGGAAATTGAGGATTCTTTTCTCCATGGTCTCCACTGCTGGAGCTCTTATCATTCATCACCTTTCTCTTCTTTGTTGAGTCAGGGAGTTGGTTAATATATATGTTGTTGATCATATTTTTGGAAAACTGATTTGGCATGAACACGGTATCTTTTACGCCTATCAACATTCCATTTTTTTTACTCATTTCCACCTCCATTCACACCTAGTACATCATTATCAAAGTTACTATGACTTCCATGGAATCTAACCATTGAATAAAACCAAAAAACATTGTAAGAGTAACAGTAGTCATAAAATCATTTAGAGAATATCATGACCCCATTTTCTCAATTTAAAACACCTTAGGATTAACCAATGTCATTTATTCTCATCCTATATTAAAATAATTCAAATCGGTTTGTAATGAAAATGTAAATTATCCTAATCATATCCCCTGGGAGTGTCGTAACCATTAGTGTAGCAAGGCCAGTTGCCATGCACCAGTTCTCGTTCGGGTCTAGATCAAAGTAGTGTTTTCGGGTTTTACCCCAAGGTACATCTGTTCCAGAGCCGCCTCTACCTGCTCGTATCCATATAGGGATGTATTTCTTGGAAAACACAAAAAATCTCTACAATACCAAAATTCTAGGATGTTCTTCTATACAAATTCTCAAATTCTATCTTAGGGATATGCGCTCTTATCAGAGTTTATCTAAATCTAGTTTCAATGGTTTGTACTAAACTTCCTTTGATTCGAACTGTAATGCCACAACCCCATTTACCTAGTGTAGGTGCATTATTAAATAACATTAGCATGATCACAAAAGATCATGTTTCGAAATACCGATTAGTTTAGTAGTCTTGGAAACACTATACATATTCAAAAGTCTTACATTACATCAGATAGTAAAAAAACTACAATAACATCTTATCTTGATATACCCTCATACTATCCTTGATGGTCATTCATAAATTAAATCCACACACCCTGGGAAAAATAAAACTTGCAAAGGGGTGAGCTCAGATGCTCAGTAAGGATAACAATATAGCCGAAACATTCATAAATAAGCATAAACATTTAAGGCAATGTATAACTAAAACAAAAGACTTTTAAACTTAAACTTCAATATAATATGGAAAATATAAAATGAAATAATTGCATTTATTTATTCACAAGGATATTATACTAGTAGAATAACCACATGAAATATCATTACAACTTTCATAATGATGGAATGCATAATGCCAGACTATCATAACCACATAGTCAAGGCCTCGTGCCAAGACTACAAATAAGATTTTGGAACGGTCTTGTGCCAAGACACTAGTTTGTATCGTGAGACCTACCGATGCATTGAGGAGCTATAACAGGCTCCACCTGTTACTTACTAATTATAATGCATTCCTCATATGAAAATTTTGAAACATAATATCAACATTCGTATTAAAACTAGCATACGAAAAGTCAATACTTTAACCACAACGATGAATGGTAAAAAAATAGCACATCCACAGTCAAACATAACACATTTGATAAAATATAGAAGGTTTTATTGTATCAAATTAACCACAATCTAGATTAATAAAGGATATTGACTTAGATTAAAATAATCATCAAACTATTGAGAGAAATATGTCCCTTTTTCTTGAAAAAATTTTAAAGTCACATTATTTATCAAGAATCCATTTAAAATAATTTTTTGAATCAAAGTGTCCCATACCACTGTAAAACATTTAAAAATAATTAAGATTTGAAAACATTAATGTTCAGATAAATAAATACTTAAAACCATTTTTAAAACTTGGATATTAATGAGAATGATTTAGAACAATAAATATTTAAAACATTTAAAATGACATTTTAGTTAGAGTTCCTAACCAAAAGAGAGACACTTAAATACAAATAATTGACGTAATCAAAACTTTGTAATATCATGAGAATAAATGTAATCATGATATAATATGTCAAAGTACATCATATACACCATATAAAAGTGATTTGGTGTATAACAACAAAGAAGTCTCAATGGAATGTAAATTGAGGTTAAATATTTTATTATGATTGTATACTTAGGTTAAGGATAAATAAAAAACATAATTATGTGTGAGAAATATAAATACAGTCAATATTATTGGATATTTAGTGTAAATCAATCAGAGGACATTGAAACATATTCTTGTAAAAACAACACCAATGAATTGGATATTTAACTCAATAAAAGGAGATTCAGTTAAAATTACTCTTATCAAGTTCATATTGATGACTTGAGAATATATCAATGGAGTGATTATGTATATCAAACTTATATCCATATAAAGTGGAGTGGAAATTATGACATAAGAAAATGGACAGTGATTCCACACATAATCTTGGAGTAAAATTATCAAAAAAGTATTTGTAATGCCGAATGAGTGGAAATTGAAATTTCAAATTCTCTTATAGATTTGGTAACTTATGAAACATACACCCATGAAATAATGATCATACAATTATGATTTAAATATAAATAAATTAAATCATATTATACAATGAATACAATCATGGATAGTACACAAACCACATGCAGTAAATAAGTGGTGAACAATGGAAATCTCACGAAATTAAAAGTTAGATAAGAAACACCTTACCATGTACTTTTCCTTAGTAGAGGGTACTATAAACTCTTGTAAAATAGTTAAATAATTTTTATTAAATTATACAAGATTCATATATATAAATATGTAATCATATATGATCTTTTAATATTGATTTGTTAATAATATTTTAGTATTATCGTTGTTTCGGGTGTTCACTTACTCGTTTTATTTTATATGTTTTGTTACATAAGATGTGTTTGTCATCCATAGGTTTTTTATTATAAATATCCAAAATGATATCAAGTCCTTAAAAATTATTTTTAATCATCAAATGATAATTATACTTGAATGGATATGATGGGGAATGAATCATATCACGTTCGTGGAGACGGTATTCCGTACATACGCATGAGCGACAATATCATTCTTTTGATATTAAAATAATATAAAATTGGATGGTATATAATATATAAAGAATAATTATAATGTTATATTTATTATTTACTTCAATTTAAAATCATTATCGTACCCATCCAAATAATAATGTTTTTAAAAACAATTACACCACGACGTGGAGACGGTAAGCTGTACATACGCACGTATGGTGACATGTCATTAAAAGGATGGATAGAATACTGAATATGGTTATGCCATATTTATAATAGCATAAAAATATATAGTAGATACTGGAGTTTTTATTTTAGAATAGAAATAACAAAGAAATAAGATGTTTAAGAAGAAAGGAACTTGAAAGAGGGTGGTGAAAACATTACAACTTCTTCGGGTTCTTCCTTTTTGATTTGATAAAAAGGGCTCCTTAGGTTGGATTTATGATCAAACTAAAGCCGCTAGGTTGAATTGAGGGAATTTGAGAGAATATTTGGGCAGCGGTTGGCCGAACCAAAATGCTTTGAAGGGATGAATCTGAGATAAGGTGGAGTGCCCTTTTGTAAGGGGGTGAGGGGCACCTTAGGAAAAGCTAGAAATATTATTTTATAATAAATTCATAATAGGTTTCTAATGGCTCCAAAGTGGATTTGTAATGGCCCAGACCTATCAGGTCCATTACTTTGTGAATTTTGGTGTTCGAGGTGTTCTGGGAGGTGAAGGTGACTTATCCCCAACACTTTGCCAATTTTCCAGTTCTGTGAACAGTGTTTCCAGTTTTATGAACAGTAACAGATCGGTTTCACAGATCGGTGTGACAAATCAGTTTCACAGATCGGTCTGACAGATCGGTTTCACAGATCGGTGTAACTGATCGGTTTCACAGATCGGTCTGACAAATCGGTTTCACAGATCGGTGTGACAAATCGGTTTCACATATCGGTCTGACAGATCGGTTTCACAGATCGGTGTGACATATCGGTTTCACAAATCGGTTTGACAGATCGGTCTGACAGATCGGTTTCACAGATTGGTGCGACAGATCGGTTTCACAGATCGGTCTGACAGATCGGTTTCAGAGATCGGTGTGACAGATCAGTTTCACAGATCGGTGTGACAGATCGGTTTCATGTACAGTAACAGTGGGTGAACAGTGTTTCCAGACTCCTACAGTTTTGCCCCTTTTGACATTTCCTTTGACGTAAAATACTTTTTAAGCCTTATTTTAAGGTCTCTTAAGGTCATTTAAAATGCCATAAATCCTATATTAATTATTACTAAGGCTTGGAATGTTTTACTTGGTCAAACCGCATGGGTTAATGCGATCCGTTTTTAATGGATAATTAACAAGATCTTAAACCGTCACCCCATTAAATCTTAAAAAAAGGGACGAGATACCATTCTCCCTTGGTCATCCATTTGTTCTTAGCTAAGAGACGCTAGAACCTTTCAATCCTTTATGTAGGAGTTGCACAATCAATCTTTACTCCTAGGATTGGTTCTGCTCTGTTTTGGATGCAACCGAGCCCTGAAGATCAATCTTCGATATAAGGTATGTTGTATCATCTTTCTTTTGGGGTTCATCTTCTCCTATCCTCCTTTCCATAATTATACCATGTAGTTTCCAAGATTCTAAGGGGTTTTCTTGGGGTTGGTTGGTACTGTCGTACCGCAGCATCCTCCGGTGGATGTAGTTGTCGCGAGGGGAGGATCGTGACATGTTGTGTGGATAAAGAAGGTGAAGACCTCTTCGAGGTAGGGGATTCATGGCTTCTCTAATTGTATATGTGCAATCGTAGAATTAGCATGATTTATCCCTTTGGATCACAATGAAATTGACCTAATTAAATTATTGAACCGGATTAAAAGAATTGGTTGATCGCATATTGTTGCTTTATGCCGTGATAACGGTTTGCCTCATGTTTTCCTAGATAGAGTGATATCTATGTTTTTCTTTAATTAGTTTCTCGTTCATGATGGAAATTGATAAAGAACATAAAGCCGAAATTATTTCTTAAATAATTGGCTAAATATAAAGAGGCATGTTAATGAATCTGTTAATTCAAGATGGATTAAAGAAATATTAGTTCGATAATTTCAAAAGCGTTCTGAGTTACCTGCTTGCTTGTAAGGCTGAATGCCTTGTGGTTTGGAGCTCTGAGTGCTCATTTTGTTTGAAGGCTGAATGCCTTGTTAAAGGGCCGAGAGCCCATTTTGTGATCTTTGATTTCCTGCTTCTGGTGTTTTGATGTGATCTTGGATGGCTGTTGTGATATGTTGAGGCATGGGGACTTGTGGTTGTGGTAGCGGATGACGTCAAGTGTGGCGAGATGCATCGGTTTATGCATATGGGTGTCGGGGAGGACACCAAAGATGATGTTATGAGATGAATGTGATGGTTTGATGTTGGTGGTTTGGTTTGGTTGTTTATCTTCTTTACTTTTCCCCACTGCTCAAGGCAGCTGGTCTTGCTTACCCTCTTTATGTAGGAGGTGAAGACACGCGGGGTATGCCACGTGCTTTCCATGATTAGCCTCTCGATGGAGGATTGGTCTATGCTCTTTCTATAGGCGGCAAAGACTCGACGGGTAGTATATCTACTCACTGTGTTGAGCCTCCTTTGTGTTTAGTAGCATATGATGCTTTTCTATAATGCCTGGGAATGTGGGAAAGTAACTCTATAATGAATGTTTGATTAAATGGTGAAAACCCACCGGGATGGAGATACTGGAATTTAATAGTGATGTGAATCCTAAAAAGGAGCAGTTTTTGAATGTGATGCCAATTTAGTTTAATGTGGTAAATTGTTCATGGTTAATTAATTAATTAACACAAAATGGAACTGATAAAATGAGAATGGAGTAATCTAATAAAGCTCTTCAAATGTTTGTGTGCTTATAGGATACCTAGTCTTTGAAGTAGCAGCCTGGAGTCTGAGAGACGTTAGCTGCAGTTGTATTTAAGACTAGGTAATTCCCATAGTGTGGATGTGAGTTACATATATATTCTTTACTTTTTGTGTTTCTATACGCTACTCCACCATATCGGTAAGGGCAACTGACACCCCGGGGATTTTGAGCCCTGGTGGGGGGGGGGGGTGTTTTCCCCAACATTCTGATGGGAGGTCGAATGGATGACTACCCCCTTTGGCCTCGCTCTCTTCTCTTGGTAGATACTTGTGCCGTGAGGCACGACGGTTAGTTACCCCATATATGTGTGTAGAGGGTTGTAATGGATTCTGGTTATTCACACGCATATATTCTGGATATAGTATCCTATGGACTACTATAGGTGTAACATGTATAGTCTGTGATGGCTTGAGGATCCTTACTCGGCGTATGGGCTGTAATGGCTTGAGGTATTATACCCGACGTATGATACACGTTATGCGAGCTGTGGTGGCTCCCGAAAACTACCTGGTTACCTTTGGTTGTGAGGATGGTGTGGTGCTTCGCCCAGGTGTCTGCGGGCAAGCCTATGTGGTGCACGAGGTGCAGATTGTAGAGCTTTGGCCCAGATGTCTGAGGGCAAGCCTTTGGAGAGAGATGCACAAGATGTATGTCGTTGGGGCAAAGCGACAAACCAGTGGGGAAGTAGTAGCGGGGTACCCTTCATATTCTTTACTATATGCTATATTCTTGTATGCATTACTTGGTGAGAGTAGCCATGGTGAGGTTGGGAACATAGTATACCTGTTTAGGTGACGAGTTAGATTCACTTGTTGTTCACTGGGATTTAGCATGCTTTCTTTACTTTTGCACGAGAGGCTTGGGGAGGATCCTACTGAGTATACTGTTATACTCACCCTATGTACATATAAACTATTTTTTTTTTCAGGTCACTTGGAGTAGGTTGGAGATCAAGCTGGTTACTACTAGATTGCGGTTGGAGGAGGAGCTGTTCGGGCTTGTGTTCGCTGTCGTTTTACTTTCTTTTGGGTACTTTTAGTTTTCCCTTTCAGTTGTAGTACTTTTTTCATGGCATTTAATATATATACTAGGGTTTCTTTTATATTTCAGTTCTGAGTTGGAGTTGATTGGAGTCTATTCTATCTCTCTTTTCTGCATGTGTTCTCTTAGAGGGTAATGCCTCCCATTTGTATGTTTATTATACCCTCAGTGCTAGTCGCCAACCCGGGGCCTACTGGAGGTGGGACTCGGGGGTCATTATCTCCCTTCTCTAATTGCCGGCCCAGGAGGGGTACACTTTGTGGGGAGGGGGGCGTGACAAGATTATTTAAAGGTTAAGGTGGGGATGGGTCTAAATCCTTTCAAACAATATATTTTAGACAGGTTTGGGTCACTATATTAACCTTATCATTTATATTTAACTCTTAGTTAAATAGTTTGACATTTACCATGTCCCTTTGAATTTTTATATTATATAGTTAATAAACATACTATATACCTCCAGGAGACCCCCAAGTGGTCCATTAATGATACACCTATCATTATATAAGTCCTATGACCGAACCTTAGGTTTTTAGTAATAGAATATCAATTAATAATATAATATTTGTTTTAAAAACACTTTTATGTCAATTTTGACACTATTGGGTATTTTGTTTTTGATAATTTCATAACAGTGTTATTACTTCGAACAAAATTTATATAACCAATAATATTATTTAATATTAAAAAATAAAATTATTGTAATTCATAAAAAGTTTCAAATTACATTTATTTTTATATTTATAATATCAATTATTTTAATATTTCATTAATTAGGTAATTACTACATCACCATTGTGTCATAAATAAATTAAATTATTTAATGTCTAAAATTTAAAAATAAAATACCATTATGTAGGAAATATTTTATTATTTATAATAAATATTTATAATATAATTTATCTTTTGTATATCCATATATAAAAAATGTTTTAGTTTTTAAAAGTTGATTTTATCACTTTTAACTCTTCTTTGAATTAAATTATAATAAATGTCCTAATCAAATTCAAGTAGACATAAATGATAATATTTTATTCCTAAGGTTGTTTTTGGTCAAGATACACTTGTCCAAGAGAATTATAAAATGTGTTAGGGAAATATTAATACCATTTTTACCCTTAATTACCCAATTTACTATTAATTGTGGTAAATAAATGTAAAAAGATACTATTCACAAAAAAAATTTTCATCTCATTAGACCACATTTTACTCGTTTATATTAACCATTTCTCTCGGATTTTCAAAATTCCACTCACAGAAGCGGTAAAATTATGTTTTATGTGAATTTCCAAATTTTCCTAGGAGGTGGGTAAAAGACGGTGAAAAGTTCAATTAAATTTTTATATATCTAAAAATATTCTAAATTAACTCCAATTTATTACATTGAACTTATATAGGTATTATGTATCTATTTTGACCTTAATTAAATTTAAGTAAATTAAATAATTATTTAAATTAAAATGAGATTTTCAACTATAAATCTGTGTTTTTTCACTATTCATCAAAAATTGAATGTTTTCTGAAAATACCAAAAATTCACCCTAAGATAATTTTGATATTACAAACCCAAAAATGAAGACCATTTTGAAAGATAAAATTTATAAAATTTAAAAAAGTGGGTATTACTATTCATAACAGCTAGTTTGATTGGTTTTGGTGTGTTTTAGAACTCCAAGTTGCGTACAACACACGCTACTGTATTATTCAAAGAGAAGTGTACCATGGAAGCTTAGGTTGTTACAATATAGTTACTATAAAATGCCAAGAGAATAAAAAGTGGATAAATAATGAAATTTTAAACATTATATAAGTAATGTTTCTGAAACATAGATTTTTAGGATTATTATTTCATTTAATAAAATAGTATTTGTTTTAAATACTCATTTATGTTAATTTTGACAATATTCAATAATTTTTTTAAATTCATAATAACTTGATTAATTATATAAAACTAAATTAACTCAAATATAAAATTTTATAACCATCCAAATAAATTATGTATGGAATAAAAAGTTTCAAATTAAATTTATTTTATTATTTATAATATCATTTATTTTAATCTTTTATTAATAAGGTAATCACTACATCTTCATTGTGTCAAAGATAAATATAGTTATTAATATGTAAAAATTAAAAATAAAATACCATGATTTAGGAAATATTTTAATATTTGTAATGAATATTTATAGTCAAATAAATTAGTTATAGATCCCCATAGAAAAATTGATTTATTAGGAAGATACATGATTATGTTATATTTCACTTTACGTTAAATTAATTATTATAACATGTCATTATCTCACCCAATTGGGTTCATGGAGTCCTAAAATAGACCCAATGATGATTATGGTCAGAAATATCTCATAACATAGGACTAGAAAACATGTTTGGGTAGTTTTATTTTATTATAATATTAATTTTGTTACCCTTACATACCTGATTTAATGTTTAACCATGGTAAATAAAATTAATTGATGAAGTTAATATTCATAACGTCCAAAAATGAATGGGACATATTCAAAAAAAATTAACATATGATTCCAATTATGGAATCCATTTCTCTGAATTCAAAACAAATAAGTTATTGTAATTAATTTAAAATTAAATCTCATTGTTAAATGTTAAAATAGGTTTTTGAAAAGTAAAATCCATCAAAATAATATCGTTTGTTTATATCTAATTTCACTATGAAATTAGAGGAAATGAAAAATATTGGATTAAATGATTAAAAAAATTATCCAATTACACATTAAACCCCATTAAACAGATAATCTAACTATATAATTAATTGAGAAGAAAATTCAATTTGCAATTAAAATACAGAAATTTTTACTAGTCATTAAAAAACTAATTTTATCATAAAACGACCAAAAAAATCCAAATAAATCTCGATGCCCCATTATAAATAATAAATTCATTTTAAAAAATATAACATATAAATGTGTCAAAAACATAATTTGAAATGTGTTCTCCATCAAAAAATTATAAAACTGTATTTTTTTGAAAAATATTTCTTCTATCAAAATATTTTTGATTTGATATCATATCATATCTAGAAAACATATTTGATTAGTTTTAAGCATTACATTGAATATATATCATATAAAAATCTGTACAATGTTTTAACATTTTGTAAACATAATTATTCTCTTTTGAATAGGATTTCATTAAAACTCATCGTTTATATTCAATTGGTTTTCATTTCTATTTCTAATAAATTCGGTAACCAATGATTTGTTATTTAAAACTCTGTAAACTAAATTTTTATATATCATTTGATACTATTCATTCCATATATTCAAACAATTAGGTTGTAATTGTAAGATTTAAATAATAATATTTAATTATTCATTTATGCTAGATGTAGTGTATCATTAATGCTATTGAATATAGTGTTTCTTTCTTAAAACATGAGATGTTACATCATACCCCTTTAATAAATTGCATTCATGAAAATTGAATTTATGGTTTCTAAATAGGGTATGACTTTTTAAAATACATTTATTGCAAACCCACATTGGAAAAGGGGTGAAAAAAATTTCAAATTTAAAAAATTAAGAGAACAACAAAGGTCACTAGAGATAACACATACTGGGATTCCATGTAAAAAACATGGATATGGAAGAATAACTAACCATAATTTTTGTATGGAAAGTGATATAAATTATGATTAGAAAAATTTAACAACTAGAAAACAGAAATCATGTGATGGGTTAAATGGTCAATGATTTCACAATTGGAGAAGTAAATAAAAAATGGTTTGGTCTTTATATCCTTATCATAGATTCAATGAATTAATTTACTTCAAAGACTATGTACATATGGTCATATACTTACATGATATGTATAGTTCCATCCTTTGGTTAATTTTAAATATAAACTCATATTTACCTCCAATCGATGAGTATTTAAGATGATGTTTTCATGCCTGAAGAACTATAATAATCATCTAGGGAATAACATAATGAACAAAACATTAACTATTTTTTATCATGTATTTAGGTAGTAAAAAAACCTAAACTGTTAGTACAAGATTATATAATCCAAAAATTAAAATAATTTTTTATAAGTATAATTTCTACAATTAATCACAAAGATTTCATAGTAATTCCCACGTTCTACAATGACCTTAAAAAAATGTCCTCCAAATTCCACAAAGTAATCCAAACTAATATTGAAACCCAAAATCTAAATTGATTTGATCACATAGTCTTCCATGATGAATCTTAATTTTTATCTCTTAATAACATCATCTAATCATAAAGTCTAATAGTTTAATGAAATTTACCAAATCACATATTCCTTTATGATAGGTTAATAATTTCCAAAAATAATATAAATCACTATATCATCATAATTAAAAAAATAGATTAATAAAAAATAAAATTCATCCATTACAACTCAAATAAAATCTCATAGTATTCTATTTAAAATAATTATATAATTTTCCCAAAATATTGAATGTCATCCAAAATAACATTTATCCCTTAATCACTGAATCAGTTTCTAGTCCCAGTGATCTCCATTTGATAAAACATATGTGTACCAAATTAAAATATTTTTAATCTATAAAATCATTAAACTAAAAATAGTAACTTATACTAACATGGGAATTCATGTAGGCCAGTGGTAGGTTATTTACCCTTGTTTCCTTTCAGTTGTGGGTTCAATCCCAATGGGCTTTCTAGACGCGACATGTTATCACACATCTTGTAGGTTGTCCCTTTTTATAAAACTCAAAACTAACCATATCATTTTTTAACCACATTGGTTATTTTATTCATTTCATTATCACCCCAACTCATAATTACCTCAACATATTAATTTATAATATCATATATATATATTAAAAAATATATTATTTCTCCTCCATATAATTTAAAAAAACTATTCCCAAAAGAATGAACATTGTGCCTTGATCGTGGTGTCCACCGTGTATCAACATAAATTTTTTCAAATAGATTGATGGTTTGTGCATTGAAACCATTATTTTTATATTATTCAAAATAACTTTATTCCTTCTTCCAAATAATTATTGTATAACATGGGTTTTACGGGTGTCTACAGGAATGTAGTTTTGGAGAATAATCACGTATGACATATAATTTCCAAACATTAGATAAGACCTAATTGTTATAAAACATTATCTCCAATTTTGATTTAAAACGTTAAATCAATGGTCCATTAAAAATTAAATAATATATTATTAAAGCCTATAAGAAAAAGTTAAATATAAATAGGTTTTGGATTGTCCTCCTTTATTATATGCTTTTTCAAAATCATCATATGCTTCAAAATCTCATGATAAGGTAAAATATCTAAAAATTCTGTGATAATATTTACCTTTCTGGATAATTGTAGAATATTGTGAAAATATGATTTGATTAAAAACATCCCATACTCCATGATGATATTGGGGTATATTTGTGGTTTTTTATATCTCCAAAAACATCAGAATTTCAATAGTTTGTTAAAAAAAATTTCAGAATCATCCTAACATTATTTTTAATAATTATTGCAAGAATGCCATAAGGAAGTGATAGAGATGTTTTTTGAGATCCTCCTCCTTCAATCTGTAAATAAATTTTTTTTATCTGAAAATTTATAAAAAATATTTAAATAAAAAAATATATATAGAAACTTACCATGGGTTTAACCAAAACTCATAACCGGTAAAGTTGTCTAAACCAATCTTTAATAGAAAATATAAGGACCCATCCTTAATACATTTCATAATTTTGAGATAATTCAATAATTTTACATTAATTCACATTATTGATATTTTAAGGTTTATTTAATTAGATAATTAATCCATTATTAATAGATATCATCCTATAATTATAAAAGGGGAAACAATCAAAACAGTATCCATTTTTTCCACAAAATTAAACAATTTTTAAAATAAAACAAGATTTCTTATCCTGATAATTATCTTATACACTTCGTACTTTCTCTTACACATCCTTATACCCAGTGGAAAACATTTCCAAAACATGGGATCAATATAAAAATATAATTGTTTTATATAAAATAAGGAAATAAAATGTTAGTCTATGAATACATACAAACCGATGAAATCCTACTTTTCACTCATAAAACATAAGCACTTAAGCATACCTTATAAAATAGTAATAGTTATGAAAAACTCATAGAAATCATAAATCATAAATGCTTCTTATAACATTTATAACATACAAACATTGTATCTTTCATAACTACATAGGGAGTAACCATCATGGTTACGCTTGAAATACCCATCATAGTATTTTCCATAAATATCAAAGGAGAAACCTTAACATTTACCTTCATCACATTACCCAATACATTATAGAGCTATCATGGGCTCAAATTCTATAATCTTATCAAAATATCACCCATATACATAAGCAATTCTCAATAACAATAACATAATCATAATACATAAAACATGGATAAAGGAAAAATAACATTTCCACTTTGGAATCACATTTCATCTTTACAAGTTGCACACTCATTAATGAAAATATATTATTTTAAAATAAAATGATTAATTTGTAACGTAAACATAAATACCTATAGGGAAAATATTGAGAAATTATATTGTTGATATATATATATATATATATATATAACATTATAATTTATTGACAAAATCTATCCTTTTTAAAACATAATTAAAACATTTTAAAAGAGGATTTTTGAATCATAGTGTATGATACCATATTAAATATTTTTAAAGGAATTTACACTTCAAAAACTTAATATCCATATAAATATGTTCATTAAATTATTTTTAAAATATGGATATGAAAATGAAGGATTTAAAAGAATCAATCTTTAAAACATTTAAACAATGTTTTAGATAAAGTATACTTTACAATTTTGAACATTTAAATTATACACCAAATGAAAGTATAACATATCACAAGAAATTATATATTATAATTACAGATATATTATTGATAAAAAAATGTAAAAGTTGTTTTATTACACAATAAAAAAATGTGCATATCATCAAGAATTGTCTCAATGAAATGAGAATGAGATGATTTCCCACACAAAGATTGTATCATTTGTCTAAATATACATCATTGAAATAATTATGTGTGATAGAAATAAATACATAAAATATATTTGGATATTAAGTGTATAAAAATTATAGTTCATTCACACATATTCTTGGAAAAAACAAAACAAATTACATGGATATTTAACTCAAGGAATGGACATTGAGTTAAGATTTCCCTTCTAAAGTTCATATAAATGAGGTAAGAATTCATCAATGGGGTGATTATTTGTAGTAGTAGTATATCAACAATAATATAGTTGGGAACTGAAACATAAATAAATAAACATTGACTCCACCCATAATCTTTTCATAATATAATCAACAATGTATGCATAATATCGAATGAGTGGAAATTGAATTTAGAAATTCTTTTACCATGAGTCCGACTTGTCTAGTTCATTATTTAATTTCTTGAATTATAAACATAGGTTAATTTAAACTTTCATCAGAATATTTTTAATTTTTATTTGCCATTTTATATCACTTACTACCATGTTATAACAATTAGTTAATTGTTTGAGTTCATATCAGTCGTTTTGTCAGTGTTTTGTACTTGAGTCAAAATTGAACATGTTTGGATTAAAAATCTCAATGTTGTCATAATTACAACATCTATTGAATTATATACATTATTTAAATATAATATATATCCATTATATAGGTATTTATAATATTCCATAACAATTGGAGATATGAAATGAAATTCACCATTCCTGGAGATGGTAGTTTGAACTTAAACATGAACGCTACTTTCATTTCATTATCATATTAAAGGAATAAAAAATTAATGATAAGTTGGTATATTATAATTATATTAAAATATATATTATATATATTATATGATTTCATTAGCATCATTACTTTTACATTACATGTGTGGAATTAACAATTCATATCACCTTGAGGTGGCGGTAGTTCACCCTTCTTTAAATGAAATTATGGTATTTACACATTATGGAAAGATTAAATATACAATGTAAAGAAAAATTAAGAAATAATAGAGAAAATTTAAATATAATATATATCATATATCATATATAAATACCTTTCCTTCATAATTTCTACCATGAGAGATGATAGAAGAAACTTGAACAATCATCATTTAGCGAGGCAGTAGTTCGTCGTACACAAAAACAAAATGTTCGTATCCATTAGATGGAGGTGTTTATACATGTTGTTTGAATGTAAATCATAAAATAATATTATAATATTTATTTTACTGTTGTTTTTATTTAATAATAGAATAATAAGAACATATTGAGTGAAGAAGGAAACTAATGTAAATCAACTTGAGAGAAGACGCTACCTTTAAATCGGGTAACAACTTTTGATTTGAGCCAAAAGGATTTCTTGAATTTCATTATTCCCAAGGTATGTATTATAAGATTAAGTTTGTGATTTTGGTAGCTTATTGGAGTATAATTTGGATGAGCTGCAAGACTTTAGAGGGGTGAGTATGTGTGTAGAGGCGGTAGCCTTTTATAAGACGGAGGACGGGCACTTTATGAATTCCTTGAAATATTATTTTATTATAAATTGATTTTAGAATTATAATGACTCAAAATTTATGTATTTATCATATAAGATTTTTATTGGTGTATATCCTCTCATAAAATAGGATTTATACATGTTTCGGTCAAAAATATAACCTTGACTAATGGCTTTAACCCTTAGTTAATAAAGTTAACTCTTACCACCTCTTGTTGTATTTTTACACTATATTGTTCATATAGTTACTATGAAATGTCAAGATATTATAAAGAAGATAATTAGTCAAATTTTTGACAATATCTATGTATTTTGGGATAAATATTAGATTTTTGTGAATATATATCATTTAATAAAATATTATTTTTTTACAAACTAATTTATATAAATTTTGACACTATTTAGTAAATGATTTTTGATATAGTCATAAAAATATCATTTATTAAAAAAAACAACATATAATCAATGATACCATGTCATAATATCAATCAAATTAGTTTATGGAATAAAAATTTTCAAACTACATTTATTTTCATAATTATAATATCATTTATTTGAATCTTTCATTAATAAGGTAATCATTGCATGATCACTGTGTCATAAATAAATTTATTTATATATTATTTAAAAATTATAAATAAAATATTAATATTTATGAAATATATTTATCTTTCTAATTACTATTTATATTTAAATATTTCAGTTAAATAAGACCATATAAAATTGTTTTTATTAAGAAGATACATGTCTATTTTATATATGTAACACCCCGAGAATTTATGAAAAATATTCCTTTTAATTTCATTAATGTCTTGTGTTATACGCTACACCAAAAGGAGATTTCACAACACACATCTCTAACCTGGCTTGAATTACACGCAATCAGGACCTTCCACGATAGCGTGTGTTGTATGCAACACCAAGTTTCGCTAAACAACGATATGCTATTAAAATATTATTAAAACTAGGCATTATGATTAGTAAGAACCACTTTTTGAAATTTTGTAAATTCTATTTTTCAAGATGGACTTCATTTTTTGGATTCGGAATATCGAAATTAGCTTAGGGTGAAATTTTGGTGATTTTCAGATAACTTTCATATTTTGATGAATAGTGAAAATTACACTATTTTAATTAAAAACAACTTTTTCAATCGAAATAATTAATAGTGATAAATTATTAATTTGAGTGGTTTTAAAGTATATTTAGAATATATTTTTACAATTTAATATAATGTAGGTCATTGGATGTAATTTCACATTTAAACCAGTTATAAACAAGTGTCAATTTTTTGATAGTTATTATCTCTTAAAAACACGCTTTTTGTTTTGACGACGGGAATTAATTTTTAAATTAATTAATGCAACTGATATGTTTTGAATTAGGTAAAATATAAATCATTTTTGAGTTCATAATATCAAATATAGCTTAGGCCTAATTTTTGGTATTTTTCTGAAAACTTTCAATTTTCGATGAATAGTGAATCCACTAAGTGGTAATTAAAAAAAACTGAATTTTTCATAAAACATAATTTTACCGCTTCTATGAGTGGAATTTAAAAAATCCTAGAGACACGGTTGATGTCATTAAGTAAAATGCGGTTCAATGAGATGAAAATAATTTTTGTTGAATAGTAACTTTTTACTTTTATTTACCACGGTTAAAAGTAAATAGGGTAATTAAGGGTAACAATGATATTATTATTACCCTAACACATGTCCTAATTCTATTGGACAATTGTAATTCGACCAAAAACAAACTTAGGAATAAAATATGACCATTTAGGCCCAATTGGATTAGATTAGGACATTTATTATTAATTTATTTAAAGAAGGGTTAAAATAGTTAAAATCAAAGTTTAATAATTAAATAATTTTTAATATGGGGTTATACATAAGATAAATTAGACTCTAAATATTAATTAGAAATCTAAGAATATTTCCTACATAATGGTTTTTTATTTGAAATTTTTAGACATTATATAATTTAATTTATTTATGACACAATGATGATGCAGTAATTATCTTATTAATGAAATAATGACATAATTAGTGTTATAAACAACAAAATAAATTTAATTTGAGACTTTTTATGAATTCCACTAATTTTATAGGTTAATATGACATGTTATTATTGATTTAATTAACTTGGTTAGAACTAATAATTCTGTTATGATTTTCAAAAAAATCAATTACTAAATAGTGTCAAAATTGACATAAAATAGTTTTTAAAACAAATATTATATTAGTAATTGTTATTTTATTCCTAAAAATCTAAGGTTCGGCCAAATGTCTTAGATAAGGTTATATATATTAATAATAAACAAATTGGGGTTCATTTGGAAGCTTATAGTAAGTTTATTAACCTTATAGTATAAGAACACAAGAAGACATGGTAAAAGTAAACTTATTTAACTTAATGTTAAATCTAAATGATAAGTTTAAAATAGGATCCTAAACATGTATAAATTCTATTGGATGTGAGGATTTAGACCCATCCCCACCTTATATTCGAAATATATCAATTTAGAGCAATTTAAAACCGAACTTGACTTTATAATAAAATAATTGTTTTAGATATTCCAAAGGTGCCCCTCTCCTCCCTTATAAAAGGACACGTCCTCCCCCTCTTCCTCACACCACTTTGAGCCTTCTAGCTTGGCCAACCCCGGCCAAATTCTCCTATCTACTTCCCTAGAGACATCCTAGAGGTCCTGGTATTCTTCAAAGACCAATTTTAGTGCCCTAAAAGAAGGTCTCAAAGAAGCACTTCAAAGAAGAGGTAATGTCCGTTACCAATTCTTTCATCTTTATTTCTTCTTCCACTTGTTATTCTTTAGTTGTTTCATTATGAAGTAATAACATTAGTATCACTCATGTACTGATATGTTATTATAAGTATTAAACAACCCTATTTCACCATCTATCCATCCTACGGAAAAAGAAATCACCGCGCGTGCGTACGTACGGACTACCGTCTCCACGACGCGATGAGATTCATTCTCCACTTTAAACCATTCATGAATGATTATAAAGTATATATAATAAGTAATCATGAAATATATGAAATAATAATGGTACTGGATTTATGTGTATATATATGAATGTCATCTACTTAATTCCGTTCAACTCAATAAGGAAACGAAAACAGCGTTCATGCGTACGTACGACCTACCGTCTCCATGAACGGTGTATTTCTTTCCATTTACTGAATTATTATATATATGTATATTCTGAATATATATATATATATAAATCATGTTTTATATTCTGGAATTAAGTAATCATGATCTATGTAATCATATGAATAATTACAATTCAAAACACGGACAACAAATGAAACAATTTTACCCAAAACGCTCTTTAACATGGAATTTACAAAAGAACGGGTAATATAAAGTCATAAGTGAACCATATATGATATCATAACAATGAATATGATTCTGTAATAAGTAAATAACATTATTTAAATCATTATACAGGAGGTTCGGACACTTACAAAGCAAGTCGGACCTAAGGTAAGGGAAATGTCACAATCTCATTTTTATCCGAGATTGTTTATACTTTGGTATTTACTGGGGTGTATTTTATCATCCACATCCATGTTTCCCCAATATGTAATATTTATATCCTTCTTAAATAGTTTATATCAAATTTTACCCTTCAGTGAGTTTTTAGTAAAAGATATGAAAGGAATCTTTTGTTGTTTTTCGTACGAGGTATTTTTTTGACTTTTCTGACAAAAGTACGAGAAGAATGATTTTTTTAACTTATACAACATGAATGGATTTTTAAAACATTATTCCCAAGAAGCATCCTTTACAAGTTTTCAAGTTTACTTTTAATCAACTTCTTTTAGTTTAAAGTTGTATGACATGTTAAGAAAGGAAAAATGTTTTTGAAGAAGAAATGATATTTTCCTCAAGAATGGAGTTCAAGTGTTTTATCAAAATTATTTTCCATATAAGATAATAAAGGGTTCTGTTTCTATCCTTATTAGTACATGGATTTGATTATGTTGTGATGGAAATATTTTTATGAATTCTTTATCTTATATGAATTGTTTTATGATGTCATGTTTTTTTAAGAATCCCATTTTTATTACATGGGTTATGCTATGATGTATGGTTTATGATTTTGTGGCACACATAAGAATGGTATCATTATGAGATGGGTGGGACCTATATATCCCTCCAATGAATTGGGTAATGATTTTATATCCCATGAGATAGACATGGATGGAATGGTAGGTTATACCGGTTCAGTGAAACAGGACTGAAACGAGGGTGACTCGGTTCAGAAAGGGACTTTGTCCACTACGATAGTCTTGGAAATGAGTCTTGACTAACAAGAAATGATTATCTATGATTATTTGTGCATTCCACAAAGTTTATTGTTTTATGTTATGATTATTGTGATTACATTTCACTTCCATGAGTTATCCCAGGTTATGAAATTATGATCCCTTTTACAGGTTAAGATTTCCAAAAGTTATGTGCTTATGTATATGATGTGATTGATATTTATTTTGTTTACCTTTACTGAGCATTTGAGCTCACCATTTTATGTTTACTTTTCCCCAGGATATAAAGAAAGGTTTTAGGTATAAAAAAAAGGAGGATCTTTATGGGAGATGTTGAAGATCTTTCACCAGGATTAGAATATTATATTCCGAGTTTCCAAAGACACTAAACTATTATGATCCTTGTGTGTGTGTTTTTGTTAGGTACTATGTATTCCGCAAAAGTAATGTAATGTCCATGTACGTTAAGCTTCGGGTCTCTACACTTGGTATCAGAGGAAAGGTTTAGTCAACCTTTGGAAACTAGGTTACGAAAGCGTTAGTGAGATCCCTAGAGATATTTCTAAGGCATGTCTAGGGATGTACCTAAGGATAAGTATACGTATAACATACAGTCCTAGAACTACGGTAATTATCATAGAATTTAACCTAAGAAGTTAGATATTGAGGATGCTCCCCCTTTATAATGTTGTTTCCCTAGCATGTTTTTTGCCTCCCACACTATTCTTTTTGGGTTTTAGGTGATGGATGGAACCCGAAGGAACTGTGTTGATCAATGCAATGGACAATGCAATGATTGTCCTCCTGAACAAACAAATGTTATGGGAGATGGAGTGCAAAATCTTATTGCTATACTTACAAAAGCTATGAATCATTCTGGACATCCAAATGAGCAGAGAAGGGATCAATATTCTATTGAGTCCTTCATGAGGCAACGCCCACCTTCTTTCAGTGGGACTTCCGATCCACTTGTTGCTGAAAATTGGATCAGTACCACTGAAAAGATATTTTCAGTTCTTCAATGTTGTGAACATGATAAATTCATCTTAGCAGTATATCGTTTGGAAGGTGAAGCTGATCAATGGTGGAATCTTATCAAGAATATGAGGCCAAGAGATGAAATTGAGTCCATGGAATGGGACGAGTTCAAGAACTTGTTTTTTAGTAAGTACTTCCCTCGTATTCTTCGAACAAAGATGGAAAAAGAGTTTCTTGAGCTGAAGTAGAAGGATGATGAATCTGTTGGTATATACGAAGTGAATTTTACAAGACTTGCAAGGTATGCATCTGGCATTATCATCCAACCTGAAAGTAATGTTGATCGATTTTTCAGTGGCTTAAAACCAAGCCTTCGAAGGGCATTATCTATAAGAGACTTCAGTAGCTATGAAGAAATTTTGCGTTGTGCTATCAAGGTATAAATGGAAGTTGGTGTTACATATCCATCTCATGGTTTTGACAAGAAACAAAAGATGGAGTTCAAGGAGAAATCTCAGAATAATGGTGAAAAGAAGATGAATGTTTCCTTATGCACAAAGTGTGGAAAGAAGCATGGTGGAGATTGTATTAAAGGGACTAGAAAATGTTTTAAGTGTAGAAAAGAAGGTCATCGAGAAACTGAGTGTCGAAGTAATGGAAAAAGGGGTTCTAATGATGTGAATAAAGCAAACACTGTAGTGAACGCACCACCAACACTTCAATGCTTCAAGTGCAAGGAAATGGGGCATTATGCTAATAAATTCCCTAATCTAAGGGTTAGTGATGATCTACATGAGAAACTTCTTAAGGCAAAGGACAAAGTGAAGTCACATGCGATCACTATTGGCGATGTTGAATATGACAACGATGTGGTGGAATGATTAAGTGTTTATGTAATGGGATTCCAAAATAATGTTGTATCATGGAGTATTGGAATATTTATGTATTGGTCTAATGTGGTATTCAAAGTGATTGAGATATTTTTGGAAATAAGATGGTATGCACATAATGAAGGGAAAATGAGAAAATGAAATGTTTAACAGTATTCATGATCTCATGATTGATATAAGGACTAAGTGATATCATGGTTTGAGTATATAGAATTTTGAGGATTTTGGTATGTGGAAAGTGTTAACTTTTAACTGCATTCATGTTTTCACTATGGTTAAATGGGTATTCATTCTTCAAGAGAATACATGATTATGGTATTCACATGTTTGTAATTTGACCAACAAGATATATCTTATGATATATGGGGGATAAATGATGGCATTCACGTGATTGTTCTGTGACATTTCAAGCAATCATTTTCTTTATACTATAAGGTTGGACCGAAGTATTTTAGATAAGACTAAAGATTAGAATGGATTATGTTGGACATAAGTTAGGATAAAACGTTTTTCGATATTATTGATGGGATGTTATAGTAATATATCTTTAGAAAAAGGACAACATGCCGGACGAGCGACAACCCATCACGTCAGACAAGGCAGTGGGAATCGAACCCACAACCGAATTGCGACTGGTCTTTATCGCCTACCACTGGCCTACAGGAAGTCCCTATTTAGTAGAAACTAGTTTTATTATATTAAGCAGTATGATATATGAAGTATATGTCCATTTTAAGAACCATATATGATTAATCTCACTATAGAATGACTTATGTATATTTAATAACTTTTTCTAACCTTTTGTTTGAGACAGATGGAATGACCCGTCATTCTATCACATGATCTGCTAACACTTCACGAATAACAAATTCAACTTCATTTATTTAATAGATGAAGTGGAAATTGTTCAAGGCACGAACAACAGTGAGATTGTACCAAAATAAAGTAAGTATTTATTCTAATTCAAATTCTTCAACTTTAGGGAAACGATCTTGAAAACCAAAAATGTTGTCCTAGTGCTCTTATATCTGATTATTCAGATGGTACCTTAGATCGTCACAAATTTATGGATTTGTGATTGTTGTATTTTCCATAGCCATGTTCTCTACCACTCTCCATCAGAACATGATGGTTAGATTTTTCTTCCATATCAATATTTTCACCTATGTGGAAACCCAAGTGATTAGTTTATTTGGGTAACTATTACGTTTCATACGTTTATTTTTAAAGATTGGTTTTGGTATTCCTTTTTACGATGTGGGTTTCTATTAAAGAAACTTTCGAGTAGTAAACCATTTTTAACCCTGACGAATTACGAGGGCGAAATTCATTTTAAGGGGGGTAGAACGTAACACCCTGAGATTTTATGAAAAATATTCTTTTTAATTTCATTAATGTCTTGTGTTATACGCTACAACAAAAGGAGCTTTCACAACACACATCTCTGACCTGGCTTGAATTACACGCAATCGCGACCTTCCACTATAGTGTGTGTTATACGCAACACCAAGTTTCGCTAAACAACGATATGCTATTAAAATATTATTAAAACTAGAAGTTATGAATAGTAATAACCACTTTTTGAAATTTTATAAATTCTATTTTTCAAAATGGACATCATTTTTTGGATTCGGAATATCGAAATTAGCTTAGGGTGAAATTTTGGTGATTTTCGGATAACTATCATATGTTGATGAATAGTAAAAATTATTAAATTTTAATTAAAAACAACTTTTTCAATCGAAATAATTAATAGCGATAAATTTTTAATTTGAGTGGTTTTAAAGTATATTTAGAATATATTTTTACAATTTAATACAATTTTGGTCATTGGATATCATTTCACATTTAAACCAGTTATAAACAAGTGTCAATCTTTTGATAGTTATTATCTCTTAAAAACACGCCTTTTGTTTTGATGACGAGAATTAATTTTTAAATTAATTAATGCAACTGATATGTTTTGAATTTGGTAAAATAGAAATCATTTTTGAGTTCATAATATCAAATATAGCTTAGGCCTAATTTTTGGTATTTTTCTGAAAACTTTCAATTTTTGATGAATAGTGAAACCACTAAGTGGTAGATAAAAAAACTAAATTTTTCATAGAACTTAATTTTACCGCTTCTGTGAGTGGAATTTCAAAAATCCGACATACACGGTTGATGTCAGTAAGTAATATGTGGTTTAATGAGATGAAAATAATTTTTGGTGAATAGTATCTTTTTACTTTTATTTACCACGGTTAAAAGTAAATAGGGTAATTAAGGGTAAAGGTGATATTATTATTACCATAACACATGTCCTAATTCTATTGGACAAGTGTAATTCGACCAAACAAAACAATGGAATAATATATGACCATTTAGGCCCACATGGATTAGATTATGAAATTTATTATTAATTTATTTAAAGAAGGGTTAAAATAGTTAAAATCAAAGTTTGATAAGTAAATAATTTTTAATATGGGGTTATACATATGATAAATTCGACTATAAATATTCATTAGAAAGGTAAAAATATTTCCTACATAAGGGTATTTTATATGTAATTTTTAGACATTAAATAATTTAATTTATTTATGACACAAAGATGATGCAGTAATTATGTTATTAATGAAATATTGACATAATTAATGTTATAAACACCAAAATAAATGTAATTTGAGACTTTTTATGAATTAAACTAATTTTATAGGTTAATATGACATGTTAGTATTTATTTAATTAACTTGGTTCGAACTAATAATTCTGTTATGATTTTCACAAAAATCAATTACTAGATAGTGTCAAAATTGACATAAAATAGTTTACAAAAAAAATATTATATTAGTAATTGTTATTTTATTCTTAAAAATCTAAGGTTCGGCAAAATGACTTAGATAAGGTTATATATATTAATAATAAACAACTTGGGGTTCGTTTGGCTGCTTATAGTAAGTTTAATAACCTTATAGTATAAGAACACAAGAAGACACGGTAAAAGTAAACTTATTTAACTTAATGTTAAATCTAAATGATAAGGTTAAAATAGGAACCTAAACATGTATAAATTATATTGGATGAGAGGATATCGACCCATCCCCACCTTAGCTTCTAAATATATCAATTTAGAGCTATTTAAAACCGAACTTGACTTTATAATAAAATAATAGTTTTAGTTATTCCAAAGGTGCCCCTCTACTCCCTTATAAAAGGACACCTCCTCCCCCTCTTCCTCACACCACTTGGAGCTTTCCTGCTCAAAAAACCCTACCACTTTCTCCTCTCCACTTCCCTAAAGACATCATAGAAGTCCTGGTCATCTTCAAAGACCAATTTTAGTGCCCTAAAAGAAGGTCTCAAAGAAGCACTTCAAAGAAAAGGTAATGTCCGTTACCGATTCTTTCATCTTTATTTCTTCTTCCACTTCTTCTTAATTAGTTGTTTCATTATTAAGTAATAACATCAGTATCAATCATATATTGATATGTTATTATAAGTATGAAACAAATCTATTTCACCATCTATCCATTCTACGGAAAAATAAATCACCGCGCGTGCGTACGTACGGACTACTGTCTCCACGACGCGATGAGATTCATTCTCCACTATAAATCATTCATGAATGATTATAAAGTATATATAATAAGTAATCATGAAATATATAACATAATAATGATACTGGATTTATGTGTATATATATTAATGTCATCTACATAATTCCTTTCAACTCAATAAGGAAACGAAAACAGCGTTCATGCGTACGTACGACCTACCGTCTCCATGAACGGTGTATTTCTTTCCATTTACTGATTTATTATATATATGTATATTCTGAATATATATATATATAAATCATGTTTTATATTCTGTAATTAAGTAATCATGATCTAAGTAATCATATGAATAATTACAAGTCAAAACACGGACGACAAATGAAACAATTTTACCCAAAACGCTCTTTAACATGGAATTTACAAAAGAACGCGTAATATAAAGTCATAAGTGAACCATATATGATATCATAACAGTGAATATGATTCTGTAATAAGTCAATAACATTATTTAAATAATTATAAAGGAGGTTCGGACACTTACAAAGAAAGTCGGACCTAAGGTAAGGGAAATGTCACAATCTCATTTTTATCCGAGATTGTTTATACTTTGGTATTTACTGGGGTGTATTTTATCATCCACATCCATGTTTCCCCAATATGTAATATTTATATCCTTCTACAACAGTTTATATCAAATTTTACCCTTCGGTGAGTTTTTAGTAAGAGATATGAAAGGAATCTTTTGTTATTTTTTGTACGAGGAATTTTTTTGACTTTTCCGACAAAAGTACGAGAAGAATGTTTTTTTAACTTATAAGACATGAAGGGATTTTTAAAACATTATTTCCAAGAAGCATCCTTTACAAGTTTTCAAGTTTATTTTTAATCAACTTCTTTTATTTTAAAGTTTTATGACATGTTAAGAAAGGAAAAATGTTTTTGAAGAAGAAATGATATTTTCCTCAAGAATGGAGTTCAAGTGTTTTATCAAAATTATTTTCCATATAAGATAATAAAGGGTTCGGTTTCTATCCCTATTATAACATGGATTTGATTATGTTGTGAAGGAAATATTTTTATGAATTCCTTTTTCTTATATGAATTGTTTTATGATGTCATGTTTTTTTAAGAATCCCATTTTTATTATATGGGTTATGCTATGATGTATGGTTTATGATTTTGTGGCACACATAAGAATAGTATCATTATGAGATGGGTGGGACCTATATCTCCCTCCAATGCATTGGGTAATGATTTTATATCTCATGAGATTGACATGGCTGGAATGGTAGGTTATACCAGTTCAGTAAAACATGACTGAAATGAGGGTGACTTGGTTCAGAAAGGGACTTTGTCCACTAAGATAGTCTTGGCAATGAGTCTTGAGTAAAAAGAAATGACTCTCTATGATTATGTGTGCATGCCACAAAGTTTAATGTTTTATGTTATGATTATTTTGATTACATTTCACTTCCATGAGTTATCCCAGGTTATGAAATTATGATCTCTTTTACAGGTTAAGATTTCCAAAATTTATGTGCTTTTTTATATGATGTGATTGATATTTCTTTTGTTTACCCTTACTGAGAATTTGAGCTCACCCGTTTATGTTTACTTTTCCCCAGGATATAAAGAAAGGTTTTAGTTATAAAAAAAGGAAGATCATTATGGGAGATGTTGATGATCTTTCACAAGGATTAGAAGATTATATTCCGAGTTTCCAAAGACACTAAACTATTACGATCCTTGTATGTGTGTTTTTGTTATGTACTAAGTATTCCGCAAAAGTAATGTAACGTCCATGTACGTCAAGTTTCGGGTCTCTACAATATATCTCTTTAAATTAAATTAATTATCTTAACATGTCATTAAAATAACCAAGTGGAACCATGGAGTCCTAAAATTGATGAAAGGATTATAATGGTCGGATATATTTCAAAAAATAGGATTAAGACGCGTGTTATTATAGATTTATATTATTCTAATATTATTTATTACCCTTATTTACCAGATTTACACTTTAACCATGGAAAATGAAAATATGTACTGAAGTTACAATTCATAATATCCAAAAAACAAAATGGACCAATTAAAAAAAATTGACTTTCTAATTAAAAATATGGAATCAGTTTTTTTAAATTCAATACTAAAAAGTTGCAGTAATTACTTTCAAAAAAAATTTGGATGTCAAAACGTGAAAATGAGTTTTTGAAAAGTAAGAACTATCAAAAGATAAACGTACAATTATAAAAAATTTCAATTTCAAATTTCTTCTAATGACCAAAATTATATTAAATTATAAAAATATAATATAATTACACTTTAAAACCAATTAAAAATATAAATATCTATATAAATAAATTAATTGAGAAGAAAATTTTGAATTAAAAAAATAGTATTTTCAACATTCATTAAAAATGACATTGATCATAAAAATGTTGAAATTAATACACAGTAAATTTTAATGCCCATATTCTAAATAAAATGTCTATTTTTTCAAATATAAAATATAATGGTCTTAAATGCTCAATTTAAAAGGGTTCTCCATTAAATGTTGCTAAAATTGTATTTTTTTTTGAAAAACACATATTTTTTCCGAAAAAAATAGATTAGTTATTATATCATATCTAAAAAACATATAAGTTAACTTTTAAACATTAAATTGAACATATAAATTATAAAAATACATAAATATTGATATGATTTTGTAAACACAGTTATTATTTTTTAAATTGGATTCAATTAAAACAAATCCTTTATATTCAATTGGTTTTCATTTCCCTTTATAATAAATTTTGTGACCAATGAATCATTATTTAAACATTTTTAAACCATATTGTTATAATTAAGATGATTCTATTCATTCCTTCCATTCCAATTGATAGGTTATAATGGTAACATTTAAATAATAATATATAGTTATTCAATTAAGCACGATGTAGTGTTTCAGGTATGCTATTGAATATAATGTTTCTTTTTTAAACAGAGGTTGTAAAATTTATACCCAATGTAGGGATTCTATGATGATTGTATGGAATTTGAAAATATTTTTTCTGAGATATTGTTCAATCCAAATGTCCTGATACGTGTGATATAGTGAGGAGATTGAGTGTCGTTTTATAGTTGATAATGAGTGGAATTTTCTTAAATATCGAATAGAATTTACTATTGGGAGGATATACACATATCATGTTTCACGAAAACTGATAATTAAAAGTATTTAAAAATTATATTATCTAAAAACACCTCCAACACAGATTTATATATTTTTTTAAACATTTTTTTCTTATGACTTAAATTTTCCCATTTACCATTTTTTCATATTTCTAACTTATTTCCTAACACATGTAATTTAATCAATAATAATAAATTAATTGATACATATTAGATAATATTTACCATCATATAATAAATATTATGTCACATTTGAAAAATAATAACCCTATATGCATTGTAAATTAGATTTAACAGAAGTACAAGTAACACACAAAAATGACTCTTTAACACTAAATACACTTGAACGAGTTTTCACTATTTAATAGTCAATATAGAAATTATAATAAAACAACTAGTACATTAATGGAAAATGATTTATAGTTATTAATAAATAAAACTTTATGATCGGAGATGTCATTTTCCCTACTTTTAAATAAATTAATAAAATACCATTTATTGAAAAATAATATTAATATCAATTTTAACATTATTCATTTAACTAAATATAAAAAACATCAAGACTTTGATGGAATAAAAATTTATTATGTTAATAATTTTAACATGCTATATTCCTATGAAAAAATAATTTAATGAAATTATTTATTCAGTTTACCTAAATTTTAATGTTTTCATTATCATTTGATTAATTAAATTATTTACTAAATAATTACTATATTGGCATCTCTTAAACGTTTAATGTAATTATATTATCCAAAAAATTAAAATAAATTACCATGATAAAATCAAATTTACCTTCCAAAAAGTATTTATTACTGAACTTATGTAGTTTTTTCCAATTCTAAATCATTAGAAAATTTAGTAGAACAAAGATACCTATTTTTATTTTTCATTATATAGTATATTGTGAGTGTAAATTTCGTGTAAATTTGTTAAAAATTGATAAGATTCAATACTATGGTACTAAGGGTAGAAATATTTATATAAAAAAGGTTTTGGAAAAGTTTATAGGTCATTTTACACTAATGTTTATTGTTTACTCACATGGTAAATTCGTTTTCTCTTAATCACCGTGAATTATTATAAATATTTCCAAAAATAAAATTGGTAATAAATTATGTTGTCCATTTTATAAATTATACCTTTTTTTGATTCAAAATATAGAATTAATTTTTTCTAAATTACACTATGAATGTTTTAATAAATTTATTTAATATTTATTCCCACGTATGGGATAATATAATGGGTTATAAAATTGGCGATTTTCAAAATAATGAAATGTTTATATATCTATTTCAATTTTAAATTGATTTCAAATACATAAATTTAATTTGGTTGAATTATTTTTTAAATAATTAAACTATAAAACCATATTTTTTAAAACAATTCACATTATAAATTAAATAAATTAAGAGGATGTTTCCAATTAAAATTTTGTATTTTTGACAATTAATAAAAAAACTAAAACTTTCAGAAACATAAAAACATTACACCTCAGCTAATTTTTATATTCTTCTTTCAAAATATAAATTTATATTGAAAAATAAATTTTCCATAAGTGGTGAAATTTAATTTTAAATTTTTTCTTCCAAGAATTATTAAACATCCTTTTAGAAAAGATAATTTTTTATAAAACAATTATTTTCAATTTAAGTTATTATTATTTTATTTGAAATCACTAGATAACTATTAATCACGAGAAACCTATATACTTTTAAATGTTAGTCAATCCTATTAATTTTCAACATTTTAATAGATAGATGATAACTATAATATTAAATAATAATATAAATACTATATTTTAGTTTGGAAAAACATAGTCTTCTTTATAATGTAATGTATAAAATAAAATCAATATTGTGTGTAACAAAATCCATATGTTTTGTTATATGTAAAAAAATTTAATCATAGTGTTTTATATAGAACAATCTTAACGTGGTGTTGTGTGTAAATCAATAATAACATGGTGTATATTTAAAATTAATGAATCAAATAATATTATTTCATTAGAATAAAATAATAAATATATACTTAGGATGTTACATCCAAACATAATTATTATGTATTTACTCCATTTGTAAAACCAAAATTGCACTCATGACCATCAGAAATATTTTATTAGAGAAATAAATTATTCATATCATATCTAAATCATTACAACTTCATTTAAATCTTGGGCAGCATAGGTTTAAACCTATGTTATTCATGGATATCTTGTTTTAAAATCCATCATGATGTTTTGTAAATGGTTAGTTCATTTCCAAAAACATATCCCTTAGGTTAGGAAAAACATGGTTTATAAAGGTTACATTGTTGTGTACAAAGTTAAGATCAACTCAAATCCAATTAGTCCCTTTTTAGATTAATTACACCTTGGTAAAACCATATTGGAGACACATCATGTTATAGTATCTAGTATGGGATTTAATTTAGTTAAATATACATTCAATATCTATCATAAAAACTAGAAGATATATTCATAGAAACAAAATAATCCTTATGGTTCCCACTATTGTTTTCTCCTTATAGTTTTCAATGGTTAACCAAACATTACTCCAATAACAACTATAATTACCCATGATTTTTGTATATTTATATTAAATCTTATTTGATAAACATTTTATACAAAACATAATAATCCAAACTAGAATCATATAGGTCAACTTCATTTGGAATCTTGGTTATATATTCAACATGATGGTAAGTGAACTGCATTATCTCTAACTGCATTTTTTCATATCTACCACCCTTTTTAAGCATTTCGTAAAAAATAACATTCTTTAAAACCTGGCGAATAGAAATATTAGAACGAGTGAGATCAAATAATCAGTAATGATAAAAAAGGTAAATATAAACATCACATGATCATAATATTGTTAAAAATAGATAATAATACATGAAAACCAACAACATGAATTTCATATATCATAAACATGTGTCTTGATATAAATCATGATGGTTTTTATGACTTGAATTGTGATGGAATGAAATAACATAAGAGTTGAAAGCATAACTTTGATATAAAACATGGATTTTTTTAAACACAACAGAATTGAGAATAATTTAATTTTATGTAAAAGATAATTTACAAGGATATCATAGTTTATTCGGTTCACTCTCCAAACAATTTTAGTAGTCAATGTTCACTCCCATGCCTATCATAGTGAGCTGACTCCCTTGCTAAATTGATTTCACTCCCATACCAGTCCAATTTATATCATAATATATCAATACTTACTAAATGTATTGGAGTTAAATATATCATCCACCCCTCAGGAAATGAAAACCATAAAATATATTATTATTCCAATAGATCATGAAGCATTGATCATATAAGTACCAATTAAGTGAAAGAGATTTCATAAATATTTCATCATAGTATAACTTTTGGAAAATGAATTTGTTTCCTAAAAATAATTTAATCATAATCATAAACATTAATGATAAGGAATAAATATTATATAATTTGTTCCTATCCCTATTACATCATATTTTACATCAAAGGATGCCATCTTAAATTAAAAATTATTTTTAAAAACATTTCTTTTAACACTTCTTGATGAAAATTATTGTTTCGCATTGAAATCACATACTTAAAAGAAAATAACATACCAAATATTTGCGAAATAATATAGTTTAAAAATAATATTGGACACATTTAAATAAAAATTTATATCCATGATTGAAAATGGTGGCATGAAATTTGAATCATTCTATAATAGTTAATATCATTATTTCATTCATATTCTTGATAAAAAACGTCAAAAGTGCCTCATATAGAAAAAAAATCCGAAAACATATTTTTAAATAATTTTGAAAATAATAAATAATTGGTAAAAATTATTTGGAACTATAATATAATAAAATTGAAAACATTATTTTTATTAATTTTAGAAAACATGTATATGAAGAAAAAAAATTCGACTAAAGAGAGAAATAATGTTGGCTTTTTATTAAAAAATTACATCGGTATCATGGGTACATGAAGAGTTAAAATGTTATAGAAAAATTCAATCCCTATAAATAACTATATTAGATAAATATTCACATGTTTTTTGAGAGATATATCATAATTTCTCATCATTTGAATCAAAATCATATAAAATCATTACAAATAATGAGGGTATATCATAAAACCTTAACAACTATGGTAAATTTTGAATCATAATCCACATGAAAGGAAGAAATATATTTATATGTTAATTAAAATTAATTTTATAAAAATAATCATAACATACATTCATGTTTATTATATAAACCCCAAAAAATGAAAAAGTCATGAATTTTTCATGTGTCCCCCAGAAATAGAAGTGAGACGTAAATCACTTACCACTATGGTACCATTTGATTCATAAGCCTTCTGAAATAATATAATATAAAAATCATTAAATATCATGAAAATAAATTAATTCAAGATATAATATTTCAAATGAGCTATATATAGACCTTATAAATTAATATATGTGCATAACATATCTTAATTCCCAAAGAAGAGAATATGAGACAAAAATCACACACCACATGAAATAAATTTCATTTTAAACATTATAAAATCATTTATAATATATATAGGATTATTATAAATATTTTAAATAACCATAAAAATATATATAATAACATTTATTATTTTTTACAACCCTTTACCTCCTTTTTTTTAAATCACTATTTTTGATAATTACTACATTTTTTCATTTTTTCTTTTGTAATGTAGTTTGGGTCCATGTAATTTGATTATGGTTCCATCATATATATATTTTTAATAATAACATAAATATCATATATATCATTATATACATATTTATAGTAATCCATAAATTTTATAGATTAGAAAATAGATTACACCATTCATCGAGATGGTAGGACGTACACACACATGAACCAAATAAAATTTTTCATAAATAATGTAATAAAGGAAAGGTAAATATTAATTCACCTTTTTATAATATTTATTATATCATATATATAGTATATATAAATTTTATATATCATTATTAACTTGAATATAAATAAAAAAAAATAAAAAACATTCCACATTACTTTGAGGATGCGGGAGTCCACACATAGGCATGGGAGATGTTATCATTTTTGAAATGATTGAAATGTAAGAATTCAACTGTCATATTTTACTTTAATAAGTTCAATTATATCATAAATATCATATAATAAGGTTAAATCCATCATTATATACATTTATTAGAGGTTATGATGGAAATAGAAGTATATCTATTCATAAGGAAGTAGTTTTTCCTACACGTGAATGATAGTTTAGATTCACATTTGATATAATGGTATATAGTTTTTGAATATTAAATAGGTATAATAACATAGTACTAAGTTTTAGATATTTATGTTCTTATATTATAATATTATAAAAATATTTTAAAATGTAGAGGATAAATAAAATAAAAAAATTCTCAGTTAAGAACAATAATTATTCTTTAGACAACCTCTTAATGTTAACACAAAAATCATTCTTTGGCAGGTTTCAAAATTAAAATATGAAATTAATGATTTGGGTAGGTAATTAATTAATTTTTTGGTAATGATTTTTTCATCCCAAATGAACTTGGATTGTGGGTAGGATATGTGGGGAGATTTCTTTTTGTATGATGGGAAAGGAACCCAGTTTGAAACAACTTCTGAATTTCAAATAAGAGTCAAAAAATAATAATTTATTACCAGTTAAAATTATTCCAAAGATGATAGTTATAATTTTGGTATAGAATAATTGTAAAATTTTTCAAAAAATAGGTTTTATAAATTTTTAATGGGTAAATATACACATGTCTTTTAGTCCATCCTCATTGTAATTGTGCTTTAAACCTAACTGTGAAAATTAATTTTTACAATTTTTATGATGGAATATGACAAAAAACGAAGTAAAAAATAATATATAATATTAATTATTATACCTAAAAATATTTAATCCATTTTTCTAAATTAAATTTATATATGTGGAAGAATTCGACTTAAAATTGAATCCACAAACTTTAGGAAATTTATTTTCCCAAATAAAACACTTTCATAAATGTAAAGGGGTTTTATATCAAAATTAATCATTTAATTGAATCAAATGACATAAATTGCATCATTTTAGGCACTTTTTATGAAAATATATATTCCAAAATCTTTTGATCAATATATATGACACAGTAGTTCTCTATAGTTATTATGTCAATATATCATCAAAGGAAATATTACAGCTACTAACTCTAGATCATGACTTGGATTTGTTTTTCAAATTAGTCACTGACTCCCTTGATACAGAGCCAATAACATTATCATTCTGTACAAAGATGCACCAAATTCTATTTTTGATGTTCCAACATATATAAAAATTATATATTTTTCCAATTTCATATTAATGATCAAATCATTAATCAATATCTTCATCAACTATTTTAAAAAATTATTTATATTCTTTTTTCTATTTGAACATCACTACTTTGTGAGTAACCATGGTAAATAAGTTATCTAATTTGGAAACATTTTGAAAATAAATCCAATAGTAATTTCCAATCAAATAAAACTATGTACATGCAGTTTTTTCATTGCTGTAGAAAATTGTTGGATTTAATTTGTCTTCATTGGATAAATTCACATTCTTTCCTTATATTCAATATAGCCCAGAACACCAGTATTCTGAATCCTTAATTGAATGTTGATAAATTTCAAAAATAAATTTGTTATCTTAATGGTCTCAAGAAAGCTTCTAAATTTCTTCACAGAGTCCTATTTTATTTTAAAATACACTATGATATCATGAATAATTACCAAAATCAAACCATTAATATATACCCTAAATACTTTGTTTATTATATCCATAAAAACAGAGGGTATATTAGTCTACCCAAATGGAATCATTGAGAACCCATAATATTCACAACTCATTCAAAAATATGTCTTAAAAATATCTTATATATATCATAACGATATATGATAACGATAATGAAGAGTAATCATTAAAAAATTTGACATCGAGATAGTTGTTGGAATAAGTCATCAATGTGAGCCAGATGATACTTCTTCTTTATCATAATAACACTTTTTTCCCTATAATCAATTCACAATATCATAGATCTCGCTTTCTTCATAATAAATATAAGTGTGTCTCCCCATGGTGAAACACTTGGGAATATAATTCCCTCACAACCCAAATACACTATATGTTTCTTAAATTTCATTAATTTCACCTTGGACATTCAATAAAGATTATTTGAGATAGGTCTTCCATCTTGAATTGAATCAATAGAAAAGTCAACCATATGCTATGGTGGGTTTCCATGTGATTTCTCTAGAATTCAGTCAATGTATTCCAGAAAAATAAGTATAACCTAAAATAGAATAATAAAATTTTCATCGATAGGTTGTTTCTATAATTCTTCCCCAATGACTATCATATAATAGATATCATGGGGGAATATCTAGATATTAAATAGATGATAAAGTATCCCATATAAAGAAAAGTAATTCCATATCTTCACGATGAATAAAAATTTCATTCTCTATTAAATAAATTCATCCACCGTATATTGTAATCAAGTCAAAATAATGTATTTTATCAAAATACACCATATGTATTATAAAAGAGTCATCATATATGGAATTTTTATGTGTTATAATGGGAAATAAAAGATAGATCCTTGTTATGATAAGGCATTCACATAGAGTCTTGACTGATAACTCTATTATCAATGTTCTAGGTAAATATCTAATTTTCATAGAAAACATGGTTGATATAAAAGGGTAAGAAGATATTAAATCAAATAAAAAATTAGATAAATTTTATGATATTATTAATGAATATTAAAAAACAAAATTTGTATCTTAAACCTCAAATCTATAATCGTATAAGCCTGAAAGTCCTCCCTTGTCCATTTCCCATGAAAATTCCCTTATTTTATTGTGAATTTGTTGGAGTAGATTAACATGCCCTTATAGTTAAATAACTACACATTTGTGTAGTCACCATTAAAATTTAAATCATCAAAATAATTTCCTTTTTCAAAACACTTCAGTATTTTTATTTTATTTTTTAGGCATGTACCAAGGTTTTTCATTCTGAAAGAATCAAGAATTGTAAAATTATTTTTTCTCTTATCCCCTTCATTCTTTTCTTTAACAACATTATACTTATTCTCTGGGTTTACATTAAATCCAGAAATCTTGTCAAATTATTTCTTAATCATGATAAAACATGATACTATATCATAATATGATTAAGATGTTTAAGAATCTAGTTCTCTTCAAAATATTTCTATTAACCCATCAGCAAAATAGTAAAAAAATTTGATTTTCTACATAGTCTTTAGCTTTAAAATTCCACAATATAATATTACCATAATACATTGAAATATCTTAATATTCATTTTTTCTTATAATAAATAACTTTCTCTCAATATCTATTCATTTCTTGCAAGGAAAATAATTTCCCCTGAAATGTTCCTCGATATCATTCAATTCCATTCTTGTTATGTCTTAATCATCATAAATGTTTTTAATCAATGTCCAATATTTATTTGAATCAATTGATTGATCATATAATTACATAAGAACCTCCTCTATTTCATTACATCCCATTGTGAGAAATATGATATCTATGGAACATATCAATTTCTTATGTAAAATTGTATTTTTAGTTCAATTAAATGATTGATTATTCTGATGCATGATGGAGTCTAACACTATTACACCAAATTGTCTATCTATACTCTGATCCATATGATCATGGTTATTGGACACAACCTGAGTCATCCATGCTATAATAGTTATATTTTTTGATGCTTCTTCAATAGCTACATATCTAACTTCATTATATTGTCCATGTGGGTAATCCCTACATGGATTTTTTGTATTAATATGGTTTATATTTATTCCACTAGGTAATATTTTTAAATTATAGAACAATGTATATTATATTATATAAATATTAATCTTAATTTATAATTATTAGACTATATAAACTGAAAATTAATGTATAACTAATATCAAAATAATAAACATGTGTTTTTTAGAATATTTGCATGTTTCATCATAGGGATAAATTCTATAATATATGTTCCCCTAAATGTAGTTCCCACTGTGCCTAATAAAAATTCAATGATATAATCTCTAATGTCACCAACCCAGTAGCCTAATTCTAAGTATTAATTAATTATAGTTTTAATAAATTCATGCAATCACATCTTAATAGACTTAATAGTTTAGTTGTTTTGGAAAAATACACATTTACATTAATCCCAAAATATGTTTGAAAACATAAAACACAACATATTATTTACTTAAGGATAATAAGTATCCATTATATATTATCCCTATATATGAATCATAAAGAAAACCCAAGCTTCCTAGGGGAAGGAAAAATAAGACAGTTGTGAGCTCAGATGCTCAGTATGAGAATGAATACAACAAAATAAAAAAAACATGAAATGTATTCATGGAATAAATTATGCTCAAATAATGAAACATAAATAATCACATGCACTTGAACATTATATATGTATTTAAAAAATATTAATATAATTTCATGGTATTTAAAAGGATTCTTTAGAATGATGGAAGGAATAAATGAAAACATCAAAAACATACCATCAATGTATTGTGACAAGTCATCTAAAAATACCATCAAAGCCTCATGCCAAGTCATTTATATAAATTGGTAAGTCCTAGACCAAATTACCAAAATATTTTATCTCATTCAACCTTCCATTTTGTTAAGGTGAAAAATAAATTCGGGCCTCACTCATCAGTTAAAAATTTCAATGCATTCATCATATGAAGATAGATCATAACCTAATCAACATGACTTAAAAATAAATAGATTTCCATATTGAAAAAAATTTCATATTAATTATCAATACTTTCCCCCATATAATATGATAATAAAAAATTAAAAGAAAAATAGTGGATGGTATTATAATATTATAATATCAGTAATGTATAATGTTGAATAATGGATGTTGGCACACATGAAAATAATTTCAAAAGCTTGCTGTAAAATTTCAAGGGGAAAATACCATTTTCCTATTAGAAAAAAATATATTCAAAATTTAGAAACATTTCTAATTATATGTATTTTTATGAAAAAAAACCAAATACACTAGTAATAGAATATTCAACATAATTATTGTTCATGATTGTAATGACTCAGTTTTTAATTTTCCTTTATGGATATTGTAGTGATTACTTTCAAAATGAGAAACTTAAATGGAATGAAATTCCAATGCTTGGTGTGACTAATAAAACCTTTAAAATATATTAATTATATTAACTGGATTTTGGAAAAATTGTTTCCAAAAAAAGTTTAATAACATATAAATGAGGTCTTAGATCAAAAATATGAGGGCTTGTTGAGTTCTTAACACTAGTTTTTCCCTATGTGTGACTTAACCTTGGTCAGTGTGGGTCATTTGAGGAAAAGTCATAATGGTAGCATAAATAGTCGAAATAATTAAATATTTTATTTTATTTCTATATCATTTATAAGATTATTGAAAGAAAATTTAATATTATATTGTGTAATAATTCTAGGGTTGTCTACATCACCCTGTAATCATTGGAGATCGGTTGGAGAGAGCATTGGGGGATTTATCTTAGACGAACGATGATTGTATTCTGGATCGATGATCAATGTACATCAAAATTCAATGATCTCAAAAATATTCACATTGAATTTCCATTCTTCATGTGGGTTCGATTCAAATCATGTTAGCATATTTTTTAATTTGGATTTATTTCCCATTCATAATTTCTTAGATGAACAAGAACCAATCGACTGACATATTTAATCACGAATTGTGTGTATCGTGGGATGGGTTCTATTTCATGGATTTAATTAGGAGAATATTTTGTGATTATGGATTCATAAATTTTATTTATATTGGAAACAAAATTTATATCAACACAATTATGGATTTAGGTATGTTTCCCTTAGACTTTTCTTGTCCTTTTCTCCCCCAATTCTCCATTCATCATAGATATTCCTCATTTGGCCCAAAATTTGACTTATAATGTTGAATCGATAATTGAAATCCTATTTCATGATAGAATTATCAAAAATAATTGAATTGAAATCAACCATACAAAATGATGGTGTAATGACGGGAGAGTCAATATATTATATTACATTGGATACCCGATTTCACTTTCTTCATTACACAATTAAGAACTATGTATATATCATGTTTTGATAAGATCTAAGACACAAATCCTATTTTTGGTGATGGAAAACTTCATCAGGACCTAATTCATAATTTTTAGTGAAACTATTTCTAGGTCAATGGTCGAAGGAAAGGCCTGGAGTCACATGACCAAATATGGATTTCTAAAAAATTTTCAATACACATCGTATAACCTAGGGAGACACATCATGTGCCCCTCCCTTATCAGTGGTTGAGGTTTTAGAGGAACCTATGTATAACACTATTCATAAACCTTATCACACCGAATGTGTTAACTCCCCAAAGGCTCTTCATATTTCTCAGAGGGTACATAGATACGAGTTGGAGTACAAGGGTTGGAGTATGTAGTGTAATCTCTTACATGGACCCGACCTGAACTAGGGTACATTTGATATATTGAGTAATGGTACATGAGTAAATGTTCATAGGATAATGATGTTTACTAGAACATTGATATACTACATTGCTATCCTACATATTATATACATATACACAGACGTAGACATGGGATGAGACATGGGCTTTTTACATGGACAGGACCCAAGGTTAAGGGAAACAATGTGCATCCCCAAGACACTCCATGCACTACTTAAATGTAAAAATTGATATTTTTCCATCATATATTGGATATTTTTCTAGGGTGTGTTCACCTTATTCTTTACCTGAGTGTTAGTATGGAATTTCCTCATACTTCTAGGATTATGATCCCTTTAGTAGGCCTTCTTAGATAGCATCCTTGGAATCCCTCCGTGAGGCCTGTACTAAGATCCTCCATTCATATTCATTACCTAGGTTGAGTTATTTGTATTGTCATAACTGACACTATATGGGTGCCAATATTATACATCGTGGTTTAATCCAAAGTTATTTGTTCATATCACCCCATGGCCATGGGTGTGATCCTCATCGGTGAATAATATATCTTTAGGCCTTTAGGGTGTACTTCTAATAGTGATACCCGATGAGTAGTACCTCTTATATGAAAGTCAGCATTACTATCACACATAGATGTTTTTTTCCAAATGATTGGTTAGAGAAATCATTGAGATAGAAAACTAGGCTAGTATACTACAATATTGACTTACCTGTAGATTGTGTGTTATTGTTGAGTATTTCTTGATATTCATATTATATGTACTATAGACATATACCTATGTAGAGATGACTGTATTTCATTTTTTTAGAGATTTTTGTTTTCAGGGTGTCCTACTAGTTTTTTTAACACTGAGCCATGCACAATATTTCCATGCACATGTTGTTTTTTATCAAAAAATTACCTTTTTACGATGTCATTGACATACAAGGACAAGACAATTATAGTGAGGTCAAACAACCCTATTTTTCCATATTAATATTTTATAATATTTTGGAGTATTTACATTTATGCCACATTTTTTATTGATAGTAATTGTGGTGGGATTTTTTTGGGCCTGTTAACTTTTTAGAATATCCAGTCAAACTCTGTTTTTGGGATTTAGAAGTTTGGATGACTATTTTTTAATAAATATTTACATTCTTTTACTGTACAGTCTTGGAGATGTGTGCATGTATACATGTACAAAAGCTATGGTCTCCCATTTTAGTGACATGACTACTTGGAGATATTCACTAGACCAAGTCCTAATTGAAGTGGGATTAGGTAGTCACAAATCATGCCCATTGGGAATGGTCATGATAGTGTTGTATCAGAGGATTCATTTTTACCATAGGACTGGATGTTCTGAGTTTGGTTTTATGCAATAATGTTAAGTGTTTAGAGATATCATTTCCTAAAATAGAATCCAATGTTTTTGCAAGGCTGATGTTTCAATACACCAAGACCTTAACCCCATTCTATTCGACTCAGTACCTAAGAACACTAGTAATATGGAAAATTATGGTACATGCATCATATTGTAATGAGTTTTGGTTTCCTTGTTTTTCTTGAGTCACCTATCCATATATACTCATTGACCATGGTACATCTTGTATACATTTAGGATACCTTCATGATGTAGTTGATCTTGGATACAACATCCTAATCAGAAGTACGATCCCCTTAGTGGCGAGGTATCAATATGGGGACTAGTTCTTGATATGTTACCTATGGGTCATGCACCATCTATAACACCACCTATAGCGATTCACATAGTACCTACGGTACTAGAGGATGAGGTACACACAATAAGTGAACATCATGAGTTTTAGTGATAGACACACCTAATGCTGCATGGAGATCCTGACACATATGTGGATAAGGAATTGATTGACATGGTGACCTATGTTTTCTGTCTAGTTAGGGAACCAACAGATCGGATGGTTGTTTGGTAATCGAGACTTCTTCATGGATAAATGTAAAAATGGTGGGGTGTATTGACCCGACCATATGATGAGGTGACTCTACAATGGACATATTTGGAGTGCCTTTTCAGAGAGGAGTTGTCTTGAAATACGCTAAGGGATGTATGTATCCATGAGCTTCTGGAACTCCAACAGTGAAATATAACAATAGTTGAGTATTAATTGAGGTTTACCAACCTCTCTAGTTACTCGATGCATATGGATTGTGACCAATTCAACAGGGAATGGACTATTTTTTGTGTTTTTCGAGGATTTAATAGGTCCATAATTATCCCTCTTTGAAATCCAACATATTATATAATTCACGAGAAAGATTTTTTTATAGGGATTCTTGGCTAAAGAGAAATAGCCAGTGGTTGACGGTAGTGGGAATACAATAGCAGGGAACATGACAACATGAAATTGAAATATGTCATAAGAACCTAGAAATTCAATATGTTTTTGTATGAGTTCCCATAAAACTAGATCTACAGTTCAGGGATCACATGGTGGGTCTGTAACACCATGAGCTTCTGAAAATAATTGACTTTTCGAATTAATTTCACTATTTTATATATTTAACATCACATGATCTTGGAAGTGGTTCTTTATTTATATATAACTATATTAAAACACTAAGTGAAAAATTAATTTCACACTTAATACATAATTTTCTTGTGCTAAATGCAATACCAACTTGGCTTGCGCTATAAGAAACACTGACTTGGTGTATGCTGCACATAACACATAGTTTCTACAAAACATATTGTTTGATTGATTTAAATAAGATAATTATAACCTAGAATTTAAAAAATGTAATAATAATAGTAATAACATCTTTTCAAATATATTTTTTATAAAAACAAAACATATTGATAATGCATGATTATAATTTTGGTAACGTCATTTTTTGATAAAAATATTGTCTTCATGATTCAATCACCTTTAATAAAAAATTAATTTTAGACACATTTAGAAATTTAATTAGATAAAATTTAATTCATTTTTTGAGTTCTGAATGTGTAAATTATCATAGGATGAATTTTTAGGATTTTTATGAGAAACATCATTTTTGATGAATAGTGAGAAATACTACATTTTAGTTATAAAATTCTTTCTTGTATAATAAATTATTAAAGATATATATTATTATTAATATTCTTTAAGGTCACATTATATGTAAATTACATCTAATAATGCAATGAAATTTATTTGAAACAATTTTCTTTTGAAACTATATGTAATATCTTAACTAACGTTTTTTATTTTTCATACTTTAAAACCCCTTAATTTCATCCCGTCTGATGTATTAACACTATTCTTACATTTTCCATTTCAATTATTGGAATTTCAAAAATCTGACTTATAAAATTGTATTCATTCTAAAATTTATATTCTAATAAGACCATGATAATTTTTTGACCATTATGATTATTAAAAGGGATTAAAATTAATCACAACAATTAATGCCATATTAAGCATAATTAGAAACTGAACCATAAAATTAAAGGAAAAATTTATATAAATACTTATATAAAATCCATTTTTGAAACTATATGACCCATAAAACTTAAATTATTGAGTTTTTTGGTATTTTAAATATTTTTTGGTAAAAAAACGTATACACCTTGTTTGTTTATAAAAATTAAATGCGAGTCCTTCGTTCCCTATAAAAGGCCACAACCTCAACCCATTCCTCACACCTCTCTAGAATTTTGATATTTTCCAACATAATCCCAAGTAGCCTAAAAAATACACCTTTCTATCTTTAAGCCCCCCATTGGGCAGAAACCATCTCAAGTAAGTCTTTCGACACAATCAAAAAGTAGTTACCCGATTAAGAGGTAACATCTTCTCCCAAACTCTTTTAATTTATTTTCCTTCTCCACCCCTCCACAATTTTTATTTCCTTATTTTGTGATACCATTTATACTCAAAATAGTAGGATGTTTTTATGAAAATTATATGACCCACACTTACACACACTCCCATCTAATGTATGTTGAACATTCTATTTTTGTGTACGGTGAACTATAGCCTCACAAAATGATGATTGTTCATTTCTCATTTACAAAAAATCATTGTGGAAATTATGATGGAAAATCCATTTATATATATAATTTTTTATATTTATTATGAGTTTAATATTCTGTATTATTTTTACATCACACATCTTTTTACCTACCATTTGGTGTTAATATGATAATCTCGTTTGAGGAAGTGTGGACTAATGCCCCCTCAATGCGATGTGATTCATTCACACACCACATAGAATATATTAATATTAATTATAATGAACATATATTATATATATTATATATTTCATGTATGTTTAATAATTACACATATATATTTATAATTTATATACATTCTTTAAATAATACGTTAAAAATGTAAAACAACGTTCATGCATACATATGGATTATCGTCTCCATGAACTATATATTCCATTACATACATCAACATGAAATATATTATTATAATAGAAATATACACTATATAATTTATTTTTAGATTGTTTAATACATTATTTAATCTTTATATATGTATAAGGACCAGGAATATAACAAAGTAAGACACATGCGAATAACAAAGTGAATATTACCCGATGTGAAACATTAATATTGGATCGTTAACAAGCAGGAAATATAAGATCATAATTAAAGAATATATGGTAATAGATATATTAATATTAGTATTTAAAATATGTATAATAAACTTATATTTATTATAATAAAATCCGGTATGATTATGGGGAGATTCAAGACACACGTTTAGGGGATTTCATCTCACTTTTAATTTCTATGAGATACATGCTATGTTTGACACTCATCCATTTTGTGTGGTGTATATACTTAATGTTATTGTATTATATGTATCATGTAATTAAATTTAGAAATATTCACATTCCCATTTTATGATACTTTTTTCATTGGATTAATGTTTCAAAATTTACCATATTGGTAATAATGTTTTGTCTCAATTTTCCTTCTTTGAAACTCATATTTCGTTATACACCATAACACTTTTTCGAGGTGAATATAAATAAATTATACATGAAATAGATTGAATCTAAAGAATTTCATGATATTATATTCTTTGTTTAATTTCATTTCATTACTTGGAGGGCCTGATCCCATGATTCAAAGTTATATGAGTTTATTCAGACAATCTCATTTCTTTTTTGAGATTGTTTATATTTATGCTTACATTGATGAAATATTATGATCCATATATCAATAATATCCATGAGTTAACTTATACACTTTCATTTCATGATAAACACAACTATTAGTAACTTTTTATACTATTTGGTACATAAAATTGTTTAAAAGAATATTTTTGGAAAGTCTGACTTTACCCTCCATTCGTGCGAAAATATTTGTTTTCTAAAAAGAGTTTCTAAGAATATTATACCATTAACATTAATGTATAAAATAAATTTTATCATTTTTTACCAATATAATCCAAGGAATATTATTGTTCTTATCCAAACAAGGCACCTCTCTATTCTTTTTATCATGAAAATTGAACTCTCTTTTGACCTCATATGACATGTTCAGATTCACCCACCATCATTTCATTGAAGATCCTTGTGAATTTTTAAAAAGGATAAACATTTAGAAAATGTTTTTAAAATTTAATATTACAGATAAATTGGTTTCAAAATGGTTTGAAACATATTTTTTATGTTTTCATGGAAACAATTTTTAAGAATTTTGTCAAGTCTAATTTACTATTCTTCCAAGTGAATTCAATGAAATGGTTTTCAAAATTTTTAAAAGCTTAATTATAAGTTTTCAAGAAAATTTATTTTCATAAATGTTTCAATCTTCTTTATATGTTTTCATGAAAAATTATTTTTAAATCTTTTTCAAAATTTCATTATATTTTTTCGAATTATTTTCAAATAAACAGTTTTCAAATTATTTTCATGCTTTCTATAAATGTATTCGAGTGTTTTCAATGAAAAGTGTATTTAATTTTATTTTAATATTATTTTAATGGTTTTAAAAGATATATTTTTTAAATTTATTTCAAGTCTTATTTATATGTTTTAAAGGCATTTTCTATGAAAATTATTTTCAAATGGTTTTATGTATTGAAAATCATTTTTGAAACAAAAAAATAATTTTCTCAATAAATGTTTTAAAAGTATATTTCAAAATTAGTTTCCATCTAAGATAAAATATATTTATGTTCCTCATGAATTTCTAGGAAATTATATAGAGGATCCATTCATATCTTTTCTAGTAATTAGTTATTATTAATGATATTATCATTATGAAACTCATTTCTCTTTCATGGTTAATATGATTAGGAAACATGTTTAACTTTTATGGGTTATATGATTTTGATACCCCCTTCTTTTCCAGGGTTATGTTTATAATGAAATGATAATGAAACCTTTATTTCTCCATAGGTTAAGACATATTTACATATTTATTATAATCATTTGGTTTCATGTGCTATGATATGAACATTAATGATCTTATGGCATATGTATGTATGATTTCATCATGTGATATGTTGGACTTATAACACCAAACAATGAATTGGGCAAATATTTATATCACATGAGATAGACATGGCTCGAATGAGTGTTTAATCGATTCAATAAAATAGGGAAATAATTAGGGTTTACATGGTTTAGTAATATAGGTCTGGAATGAGGGTCTACTTGGTTCAATAATTCATAGATAGAATGAGGGTTTAATTTTTTCAATAATATATGGATGGAAAGAGTGTTTAATTGGTTCAGTAATACAGGTATGGAATGAGGGTTTACTCAGTTCAATAATATAGGGATGGAATGAGGGTTTACTCAGTTTTGTAATACAGGGTTGGAATGATGGTTTACTCAGTTCACTAATTTAGGGCTAGAATGAGGGTTTACTCAGTTCATTTATACATGTCCTGAACAAGGGTTTACTCATTTTAGTTATACAAAATTTGAATGAGGTTTTACTTGGTTTAGTAACATAGGGCCGGAATGGGGGTTCACCACATTCAGTAATAGACTTTTCCACTAAGATGGTCTTAGTGTTGATTATGTGTCCATTGTGGAAATCATTATATTCTTATGTGTCTCAACAATACCACATATTACTCTAATTTTATGTTTTCATTGATTGTGTCCATTACTTCCTTTTGATTCATTCTTACGAAATCCTAATCATTTTTCCCTGATTCCTGGTTATGATCTTTCATATACACAATGTGATCTTCTATTTTCATGGTCATTTTCTTGTACCCTTATACTCAGGTCTATTCTTACATGTCTCATTTTTTACCCTTAATTAGCATTTGAGATCACCATTTTTGTGATTCCTTCCCCGGATTATGAAGATATGATTTATTTGATTCTAGATAATAACCATCCTCTATATCTTCCCAATTCTCATAAAAAATTTGTTATTTCTAGTTCTCCTTAACAAGGGAGTTTTCAGTCAAAACCGATATTCGAAGCCTCATTAAAAAAAGATGTGCTATGAAGTCCCCATTATGGAATATATATATGATTTATCTTCTTAATATTTTGATCATATCTATGGTTTAATTTCACATAATTCTTATTATGGGTTGGATTTCAAACTATAATGTGAAAACTAATAAATAGAAGAAAGAAATTAAAATTTATGAGGAATGCGTATAATCTATTATCAATAGAGTAGAATCATTACCATCAAATTCTTCTCAAGATCCACCACTAGTATCTCTACTAAATTCTATTATTGGGGAGGAAAAAACACAATATCTATGGTTGATGGAGGAAATATTAAAAATGATAATGAACCTATTGACAAAAAATATGTTAACGTATTTCTGAAGGATTTACCTAAACTTCCTTAAGAGGGGGAATTTTAGTTATCAATTTATTTAATTCATGGTTCAAGTCCTATATCAATGAACCCTTACAGAAAGTCAACTGTGGAATTAGTATAACTATAGAAAAAACTATAGGAATTGAGGGATAAAATATTTATCTTCTCCACTATTTCTACATGGAGAGACCCTATTCTCTTTGTCAATAAGAAAGATAGATCCATGAGGCTGTGCATCGACTATAGAGAAGGAAATTCTATTATAATAAAGAACAAATATCCCCTTCCTCGGATTTAAGATTTATTTGATCAAAAACAAGGAACCCAATATTTTTCCATGATTTACATTCGATCTGGATATCAACAATTGTGGGTGAGGAAGGAAGATATTCTAAAGACAGAATTTTGAACCTGGTGTGGGTATTAAAAGTTTATAGTAATGCCTTATGGGCTGACTAATGCACACTCATTTTTGCTGTATCTAATGAACACAATTTTCAAGGAATATCATGGTGTCTTCATTTATTTATTTATTGATGATATAATGGTATAATTCAAATGATATGAAGATCGTGAGAATAACTTGTGCATAATTTGGATTACTTTTAGATGAAATGAGTTATATGGTAAGTTTAGAAATTGTGAATTCTAGCATCAAATAGTTCCTTTTCATAGCATTATTGTATCGAAGGATGGATTCATAGTTGATCCTGCAAAGAAAGAGGAAGTTCCTGAATGGACTACTAGAACAAACATAAATGGGGTACATAGTTTTATTGGTTTATTAGGTTATTATAATTTCTTCATTAAGAACTTCTCAATTATCCATGATGTTATCCAATTTTATTCATAAATGTGTTAAGTTTGTACGCTCAAAATAATGTAAAAAAGTTTTTGATGAATTGAAGATGAGATTAGTTAATGCTCTTATCCTAGCTCAACCATTGGGGAATGGTTGATTTCTGATCTATAGTGATGAATCCAAAAAAGGGTTGGGATATGTCTTAATGAAAAATTATAATGTTATTGCACATGAATCATGATAGTTAAAAATTCATGAAAAGAACTATCCAACACATGATCTTGAGTTAGTTGTTGTAATATTTTCTCTTAATATATGGATAAATTATCCCTTTGGTGAATGGTGTGATATATATAATGATCAAAAGTGATTGAAATATATCCACACATATAAATAACTCAACATGAGTTGAAGGAGATGGCTCGAGCTACTAAGAGATTACAATTTTTCCAAACCCTATCCCATAGGAAAGAAAAATAATGTAAATAATGAATTGAGAAAAAAGGATCATGGAGTTTTTAAAAAATGAGGATTTTATGAGATATTCTATTCATGTATCTAGTAACGATGGATATGGTAATTATCCAAGAAGGTGAAAAATCATTACATTTTCAATTATTTGCTCATCAATATTTATTAGAATGAATTAAAACATCTCATTCTGATGTTCAGAATCTTAAAATTAAAATGAATGGTGTGAATGATGTGAAATCAGCCGACTTTCTATGTGAAGATTAAATTTAGAGATTTGGGAAGAGGCTATGGGTTCCCTCAATACCCGAGAAAAAATGGTAGTTATTGGATGACTCCCATAGTTTAAATTTATCTATACACCTTTGTAGAAGTAAAATGTATAAGGATTTGAAGGAACATTTCCTACGGGAAAACATGAAGAGGGAAATTGCTGATTAGGTATTAAGATGTTTTTTGTCAATTTCTGAAGGAAAAAAGAAAACATCCTAGAGGATTCTTTCAACTATGACCATTTTTTTCATGGAAATGGGAAGACATAATTCTAGACATTGTCATTTGATTAACAAAAACTCTAATAAATCATAACTCAATGTGGATAATTATTGGCCGACTTACAAAATATTTATATTTCCAAGCTACAATGGAGGATTTTACACTATAGTGCCTTACATGACACTATATCAATGTTGCTATGAGACTTCATGGTGAAAATATCACAATTCTGTCTGGTCATGATCAATTATTCATATCAAAATTCTGGAAAAGTATTCAAAAATATTAGGATACTGCAGTTCATTTGAGTATTTCATATCACCCTAAAATTGATGGGGAATCCTGAAGGATTATATGAAAGTCAGAGGACATGTTGATATCATGCTCACATAATTGTCAAGGTATATGGGATCTGTATTTACCTTTGGTGATGTTTTCCTACAATTATAACATCCATTTATGTATTTATATGGAACTATACGAGGTATTGTATGGAAAGAGATGTCTTACAACAACATGTGGGGATGAAATTGGTGAAAGGATGTTTTTGGGCCTTGTTCATGTGGAGGAAACAATAGTGATGGTAAATACTATTGAGACCCATATCAAAGAATCCCAGTGTAGGAAAAAGAGTTTTGCTGATAGTTGAAGGATTTCAAATTTCATATGGGAGATAATGTTTTCTTAAAAGTATCTTCATGGAAGTGTGATATATGATTTGGAAATAAAATAATTATATCAAAGGTACATTGGACCAATTGATATTCTGGAGAAAATTGGAGTTGTGGATTGTTTTTTGGAATGTTTCCTAGCCTTTTAAAGTACACAATGTGTTCAGTGCCTCATTATTGAGAAAGTACATGACAGACCCAACACACGTTCTAACTTATGAAGGTATTGAGTTAGAACCGGAATTATCTTCTTGTGAAGAACCTATCTAGATTATAGACACAAAATAATAGGTATTGAGTAATCGGACGATGTGGATGGTAAATGTGCTTCTTGAAAAATAATAAAATTAAAGATGCAACATGGGATCATGAGGAAATTAGGATGAAGACTTCCCCAAATATTTTATGGAAGTTATATTCTTGTAATTTTTAGTAAGTAATTTTTGTAATGGGGGAAGAATGTAACACCCCAAGGTTTTACAAATAATTTTATTATAAAACTAATTCAACACTTGGTCTACTCAAAACAAACACATTTGTATTTATAGAAGATAGTTATATACTAGAAATTGGATATAACATTGTTGATTTTATGATTTTAATTTCGAAAAACTGACATACACAATTGTAATTAGTAAGATATTTAGAGTCTAACAGGGTCAACATACATATTTAGTGAAAAGTAACATAACCTTATGAATAGAAATATTACCAATGGAATTGTAACTTCACCTAAAAGGTATAAATATAATTATTGTTCAATCATTTATGTTCTGTGTTTATTTCTTCTAAAAAGTATGAATAATTTGATAAATTGATTTTCAGGTAAAATAGGTACATTTCAGAGAGATTTAAATTATTATATCAAATTAATTTTTTATTAATTATTATTATAAACAAATAGTATTATCAAAAAACATTTTAATGAAAATAGATAAAATAATTTTTTATGTGTTTAAAATTTTACAATACATTTTACCATGCATTTTATATCAACAATAATTTTTTATAAATATGTGTATTGTTAGATAAAAGTTGAATTTTTCACATTAATAAAATTATTATGATAAAAAAAATTCTATTTTCTAATTCCGAACATCATTATTAGGTTACTCATAATTGATGACAATTTAATAAAATACTATAGTTTTTCATGAATAGTAAAAAGTATAATTTGGAGTTTTCGGTATGTTTAATGAACTAATAATAAATATAAAATGTTTAATTTCTTTCGTACATTAAAATATGATATGACATTTCCCATGTGGCCAATACCATGGGCAAATACCCTAGGAAAACCCATGGTTATTCCTATACCACTTCTAAGGTGTCCTCAAAAAGTAATAAAATATTCCACCAATTTAGCTATAATTACCCACCAATTAATCTGATTACATTAATTAAAAATTCAATGTCATCTATGATCTAGTATTTCTACCTCCCAATATGTCCTTCCAAGTTTCCAACCTTCAATTTTGAAGAGTTACTCTACAAGGTAGGGTGATATACTACCCATCTCTTTTTCAAGAATTATTTCAATGTGATTACTTTTTAATTTCCATTACAATATGCAAGGATATGTCATTATATATCCCTTGTACTGTCCATATTATGTAAAAAATTATGATAAACACCTTTTTATTTTATCAAAATAATTTATAATTTTTTAAGTGATGTCGTTGGGCCGCCTATCACGACACGTCCCCCAGGGCCCATATCATGACATCCCCAAGCCCTCCTTCCTTAGGCCAGGGGCTGGTGACTAGAACCAAAGGCTTAAATCCATAAAATGGGAAGGAATTGCATTAATAATTGTAAACAAACACAACAGAGTACACAACTGGAAGCAAAAGGCTAAGTAAAAGTGAATACAAGAGAAGTTCTAGAAAGTAAAATGGGCCAGAAATACAAGACCAATAGGAAAGTACTAGTACAACTGAAAATAAAGTACAACTGAAGAAATGTAAAGCATCTACTATGTCTTCCTCTGGGGTTCTTACTAGTAGGGTAGGTAACGATGGCCTCCTTTGCACTGCACGTCCGTCTGTCTGCTCTGTGCACCGTCACACCAAGTGTTCCACCTCGGGGTATTGTCCAGTCCTACTAATCTTTGCCTCAATCATAATTGTCTATCATATGAAACTAACACAATGAGGTGCAGGCATATCCCATGTAGGGGTGAGTATAAAGACACTCAGTAGGGACCCCAAGACCTTCATGGTCTCATAAAAGCCAACAAGGATAAACCACAAAGTATAAAATCAACGAATAAAAATTACTTAGGTATATTCCCATACACATACCTAAGCTATCTAGTAACCCATCACAATCATGAGGAAAAAAAGTCATTAACTCAACTCAACCAGGACTTTTATTCACATTGTTGAAACCACGACTGCTGGACAAGTCCTCCCCTATCGAGTACAGTGGGCCTTCCACCAACTACAAAGCGCTTCGCACTAACCATGAACTACTGAGGTACTCCTCCTATCAAGTACCGTGGGTAGTGCTTGGTAGTTGTAGTGAGGCCCACTGTACTCGATAGATGTGGAGTTCTCCAGCATCCGTGGTTTCGAAAATGTAAATAAAAATCTGGGTTGAGCTCAGTCAATGACTTCTGTGTTTTCTTCATGATTGAGATGGGTTACTAGATAACATAGTTATATGTATCGACATATACCTATGTAATGGTTATCCATTGATTCCATACATTCTGGTTTATCCTTGTTGGATTTTGTGTGTCCTTGAGGGTCTCGGGGTCCCTACTGAGTATCATTACACACACCTCTGAAAAGGGCTATGCCCGCACCTTGTTGTGTTGGTTGCAGATGACGGACAACGCTGACTGAGGCATAGAATAGAAGGACTAGACGGTACCCGGAGGTGGACCACTCAGCGTGATGGTACACAGAGAAGATGGACGGGCGTGGAGTGCTATGGAGGCCATCTATACCTACCCTTCAGGTAGGAACCCCAGAGGACGACTTAGTAGATGCTTTACTTATCTTTATATGTACTTGATTTTATGTTGTACAAGTAATTTCCTATTGGGCTAGTATTTACGGCCCCTTTTACATTCCATCACTTCTCTTGTATTCTGTTTTACATAGTGTTTTGCTTCCAGTTGTGTACTCTGTTGTGTTTGTTTACAGTTATAAAGGGAATTTCATTCCTTTTTAGGGATTTACGCCTTTGGTGCTAGTCGCCAGCCCCTGGCCAATAGAAGTAGGTCTTGGGGTAGTCACGATACAGGCCCCGGGGGACGGGTCATGACAAATTGGTATCAGAGGAGTCAGTTATACCACAGAACTGAGGACTATGATAATTATATTTAGTTAAGAAATAGTGATAAGGGTACCAATTGTGGTTTTCAGATAAGGGATTCTAGTGTTGGTGTGGCGACTGACATATCCATACACGAGGACCCTAACTTCTGATTTCCGACTCAGTGCACAAAAAAACTAATTGCGTGGGTGTTTTCAAAAGTTTTCTTTAAGTCATCTTAACCAGGTAATCTCACCAGGTATAATATTATGACCGTGTCACATCTGTTTCTTTCAAGATGCATCCCCACGGACGAACAGTTATATCCTTGAGAGTCGTACGCATAGATAGCACACCGAGTGATAAGACCTCAGTGTAGGGCCCTTTTATAGTTGAGGAAACAATGGTACCACTTAACGTTGGGACATCGATTCCACAAGAACCAGTAGAAGATGATGCACGCCACTTGAGGGCTTTGCATGAGTTCCAGCACTAGAGGCCACCCAAGTTCAGGGGAGAGACGGACCCATAGGTGGTAGAGGGGTGGCTGGAGGATATGGTGAGAGTCTTTAGACTGGTAGGGACACCAGCCGACTTCATGGTGATCCTTTCCCCAAGTCTCCTTCAGAAAGAAGCATAAAGATGGTGGAGCCTGATGCACTAGGAGCATGATGGGGAGACACTACTATGGACTGACTTGCAGAGACTATTTTGGGAGGAGTTTGTCCAATCCACCCTTCGTGTGGTGAGGATACAAGAGCTATTGCATCTACAACAGGATATAATGATAGTGTCATAGTACTCAATGAGGTTCACCAACCTCTCTCTACTCCACAGATATGGTGTGGGACCCATTCTTTAGTGATCAGACCATCTAGCACGCGATCAGGCGAGAGATCAGAGCTTCGGTGATCTCGCACAGCATCCCGGCAGAGGTAGGGGTGTTGGAGCGAGCCCTATTAGTGGAGAGTTTCCTTGTGGAGCAGTCTCCAATAGTGAGACCCACTACTAGTTGACATGCAACTGAGTCTTCTGTAGCTGGCATTGGACCGATTTCGTAGAGGTCCATGAGGACCAGTCCTACAAGTGGACGACCGCACAACTCAGGATCAGTTGTGCGGGGAACCCAGAGTACAGATAGAGCCAGACATGCCAGGTGCGGACAATGTTAATCATGCGGCGAGAATGGTCACATGGATCGTGACTGTTCGACCCGCCGTTCATATGATCAGCAGAAGGTCGAAGGACCACCCATGAAGAGACATAGATTCAATCGAGGTGGTGCGGATGGACCAGGAGGATAAGGTAGAGGATCTAACTGTGTAGTAGGAGGTGGAAGATTATTCATGGTTTAACCACCACCACCACCAAGAGGTCCACCCCGACCACAGGGAGCTGGTGGATAGGGGAGAGCTCATCTCCAAGTAGCTGAGGCTTACGATCATCGTGCTCTAGATATGATTCAAGGTGAAATTTTTTCTACTCCACCTTAGATGTAATTCTTGTAGACATAGGTTCCAGTCACTCTTTCATTGCCACTTCCCTCGTTCATAGCTCGTATATTCAGACAAATCCATTTGCTCGATCCTTACGTTAGATACTCCTATGGGAGAAGATTCGATGATTATGAACTGGTGCAGGCAGTGCAAGTTTAGTCTAGGAAGTGAGAGATTTGGTTGGGATCTCCTAGTTGTAGCATCGATTCCTTTTGACATACCCTAGGGTATGAACTGGTTATCTACAAATCATTCTCAAATTGACTGTATTAGGCAAAATGTGCGGTGTGTCTGCACGGATGGTACAAGGTTCAACATCACTCTTGAGAAGGGAGCCTTTTCAGCACAAGATGGACATACTTAGAGGAGGGTGCAGCGGATCACAAATTAGTTGGACTGCCTTACCATCAGATTAGTTGATGTGGAGAGTCTGAGTTATCCTGTAGAGGTGGACTTGAATAGAGATGTTTCCACGAACGATGTTGAAGGACTACCTCCTCACAGAGAGGCGGACTTCTACATTGACCTATACCTCAGGATGAAAACGATATATACTCCATCAAATCAGATGGATCCCGCTAAGATTCATTAGCTGCAGGTATAGTTGGAGGACTTGTAGGGGAAGGGATTCATCTGGCCAAGTGTTTCTCTCTGGGAAGCCCTGATTCTGTTCGCCATGAAGGACGATGGGAGCTTCATGCTTTTTGTCTAGTACCATTACCTGAACCAGGTGACTGTGAAGAACAAGTACCCAATCCCACGTATTGATGAACTCTTTGATAAGGTGAAGGGATCTTGATGTTTCTCGAAGATAGACCACATATCAGGATATCACCACCTTAGAGTTCGAGATGAGGATGTGCAGAAGACTACCTTCAGGTTTCGTTATGTCCAATACGAGTTCTTGATTATTATCTATGGTGTAAAAAGACTCTAGTAGTGTTCATGAGAGTCAGGAATATGATCTTCCATCCAAACCTCGATCGCTTTGTCATAGTATTCATCGAGGACATTTTGATCTACTCGACTACTGAGGATGAGAATGCCTACCATTCGCAGGTAGTACTGGACACACTCCGAGAGCACCAACTTTATGGTAAGCTCTCGAAGTGCTACTTATGGATATGAGAGGTTCATTTTATGGGTCATGTCATCTCTAAGGCTGTATTTTCAGTGGATCCAGTGAAGATCGACGCAGTACATTCTTTGCCAGCCACCTGGGAGTGTGAAGGAGGTACATACTTTCTTTGGTTTGGCTGGTTAATATCGAAGGTTTGTACCAGACTTTTCTAGAGTTTCAGCACCACTATTAGGATTGAAAAAGAAGGTTCAAGCCTTTGTGTGTTCAGAGAGATGCCCGAAGTGCTTTCAAGAGAAGAGGTAGAGGATGACTAGTGCCCCCATCTTCATCCTTCCAAAGGAAGGTGTAGGTTACATAGTCTATTATGACGCATCAGAGACTAGACTCGGGTGTGTCCTGATACAGGAGAGAGCAGTGATCGCATATAGTTCGCAGTAGCTGAGACAACATGAGCATAACTACACTACCCATGACCTGGAGTTAGTATTAGTGGTCTTCACCTTGAAGATGCGGCGTCACTATCTAATGGGAGAACATTTTACCATGTCGTCTGATCACAAGAATCTCAGGTATATCTTCTCTCAGAAGGAACTGAACCCGAGACATCGGTGTTGGATTGAGTTCCTCCAAGACTATGAGTTTGAGATAATTTACACTCCTGGTACGTGGAACATGTTTGTAGATGCACTCAGCAAGAGATCTTGTATACATATTCTAAGAGATGTGATAGAGCATCTGGCTACTTTATAGATATCATTTATGGATAGAGATGGAGAAGCATTCCTACAGTCTCTTATAGTCACTCCCCCACTTCTTTAGGGATTCATGGAGGAATAACATGGGGATTCTAACTGTGAGACACAACGTGCTCAGATATCCATTGGGTAGGAACATGACAGATTTTTTGATGGTGGGGATCATGTCATCCTCTCCAGAGGATGTACATTGGTACCAATGGACCTTCAAGAGGAAGTGTTGAGGGAGTTCCACACATACCCTTTCTCTGTACATCCAGGAGTGTAAAAGTTGTATCAGGAACTCAGACTACAGCACTAGTGGCCAGGTATGAAGAAGGCGGTAGCATAGTTTGTCTGACAGTGCCTCACTTCCCTGCAACTGATGGTAGAGCCCAAGGTACCAACATGCTTGGTTTAACCATTAGAGGTCTTAGAGTGGAAGTGGAATGGGATTTCCACTGACTTTATGATGGGTCTTCCATGTACATCCAAGGGTCAGGAATCAATTTTGGTGATCATCAGCCGACTCAGCAAGTCATCCCACTTCAGACCGATCATAGAGAAGGATTATGTAGAGAGCTTGGGACGCCTCTATGTGCAGGATATTGTGTGATTACATGTAGTACCATCCTCTATTTTCTCATAATGTGACACATGGTTTACTTCCCGGCTTTGGAAGTGGTTGCAGGAGGATTTCAGGACATAGCTTCGCTTGAGCACCGTCTTCCTTCCACAGACAGATGGTCAGACCGAGCGGACCATTTAGACCCTTGAGGACATGCTCTGAGCATGTGTCCTCGACTTCGGTTGTAGCTAGGAAAAAGACATTCCTTTGAGGTATTTTTTTTAACAACAATAGCTATCACTCCACCATAGGTATGGCACCATTCGAGGCATTGTATGGATGACCTTACAGATCACCCTTGTACTGGACAGACCCTACGAAGTCTGCACTACTGGTACCAGAGATGGTGCGAGCTACATCAGAAAAGGTGAAGATCATCTAGGATTGGATAAAGACTACATAGATAAGGAAGAAGTAGTATACTGGAATGAGACATAGACCTCTGGTGTTCGAGGATAGAGACCACATCTTTCTATGGGTCTCACCTTGATGAGGTCTACGGAGATTTGGACAAGGCGGCAAGCTATCTCTGAGATTTTTCAGACCTTTCCAGGTCCTTAGCCGAGTAGGAGATATGGATAACTACTTGTCTCTTCCACATCAGTTGCACATGGAGCATAATTTCTTCCATGTATCTTAGATGAGGAGATACATACACGACCCTTCCCACATCATCGACCTTGGAGAGCTGGATTTCGACGATGAGGAGACTTTCACAGAGGTTCTAGTTGAGATTGAGGATCGACAGGAGCGGGTCCTACATGGATGGTCAATACCTATGGTGCATGTTCACTGGCAGCACGAGAACATTCAGAAAAGCACATGGTAGTGGGATGCTCAGATGCGTGATCAGTACCGCCATCTATTACCTTAGTTCGAGTTGTAGGATATGGGGACATAAAGGCTTGCGGTGGGGAGAACGTAAATCCAGAAATCCAATGGAATTTTTTTTCTCAAATACATGGGAATTTTATGTGTTTGTGAAAATTTTCTAGGCATGATTCTGAGGCCTGGTGTTCCTGGAATCATTTTCGGATGTTTTTTTCGGGTACGTTTAGTAAACGTACGAGCTGGATTTTATAACTTTTGAACTAGTGAACATAATTGAAATATGTGGGCACTTTTAAACTCACAACACTGGTATTTGCTTATGAAGACTTTCAACTCAACAATAGATGGTCAGGAATGAAAGTTAGTTTTTGAGTTTTTACATGGGAATAACAAAATAAATTAAGTGCTTGTATTAATTTATTTTAGTTGGTTAAAACCTCCAAGTGGAGGTTGGAGGTGGGGACAACCACACCATAACCACCCATGAGAGGTTATGGTAGTGGGTCCAACCTAAACATAACCTCCCATGGGAGGATAAATTTTGGTGGGGACAACCAAGTCTTGTAACCCCTTGGAACCCCCATTTAAGGAGGAGAAACTCTCCACCTCCCCCATTTAATTTATGCCAACTCTCTTCACCTAATGGTGCCACTACCCATGTGGCCTCTCCACCTCCCCCTTTAATTAAATGGAGCCAACCCCTTATATTAATGTGCCAACCTTTCATAGATTAATTAGGATGAGCCTAATCATTTATTTCTCAATTTGGAATTGTTTGTGCCAATGTAATATTACACGACATAATCTATTATTTGGAAAGTCTTTTCCCTTTCCATTTTGTTAAAGCTTGGGAAGGAGAAGTACTCTCCAATGAAGAACGACCACCGAAGAATGAAGAACGCTTCCCCCGCCAATGACGAACACCTTCTTACTTCTTCAAACAGAATAAAAGAGGGAGTCTCATCCTTGACGAATGCCGACGACACAATCCTCAGCTTCTTAATTTTTGACGTCAATGAATCAACGTCGGCTTTTCCTCGACATCGTCAACGAATAACGAACCCGAGGTAGGGATTTATTGGAAGTCAGTGATTTTACATTTCTTTTCATCTCTTCATTAAAAGGAATCGATGAAATGTTTTCTAAATGATTGAAGTCCAACATCCTTCCTCTTTGTTGAACAATTGTTATCACCCCTAAATGTGGAGGGTGCGGGCCAACTAACATGGACCTACTCCCTCGGTCGATATGTGTGTGATATTACTTCGGTGTTGCGACGTAACTATGATGAGGCGACAAAGGTGTCGATGACAAAGGACGTGCTACCTGTGGCCTCTATGAATCTTGTGGCGCATTGGAGCTCCTGGCCAGACTCCGTCGGCCGAGCGGCGCCCAACTCGCCTACCTGCGACCTCCAAAGGCCTTGCCTGGCGCACGCCCTGGCCAAACCTGCGGCCTGTCCGGCCCCACCGATGCCATGCCCAGTGCCACTGCACGCTTCCCCGCGTGATGTACAGAGCCCCTGCGCCCTGCCAGGCACACCTGCGGCCTGCTCGGCATTCAGCTGGCCTGCCCAGTTCCCCCGCGGCCTGCCCGTAGTGTGCCCGCGCCCCGCGCGGCCTGCTCGCTGGCCTCCCGGCTGACCAGCATCCCGGGCCGAGTTTCCCGGGCCACGCCCCTCACTGTGCTGGCCGAACTGGCCTTAACATTCGGGCTGAGCCACCTACACAGCAACCACCAGGCAGAACCGCCCCCATAGTGCACTGGGCTGGGCCTTGTGGACTAGGATGACCTACCAAACGGGCTGGGTCAGACCCAATCGGAATGGAAAGGTTGACCCAGAATGGGTCATCCCAGACTGGGTTGGGCCGGTCGGTCTGACCGAGTCGGATGGACCCGAGTCCACTACTGACCCCTTTATTTACTTTGGCCATATCTTTGGCATCAGACGTTTGTTTGACAAACTGTCAGAGGCGCTGGTAATCTCGATGACAGGATGTCATTTTGAGTATACCCCACTGGAGTTCAACGTTTAGATGAGATACGGTCACATTGGATCATACTCGAATCCAACCGGGCCCCTGGGACTAAAAGACTAATAACTGACAGACCGTACGTCCAATTGACCCACCGTCAGTTACATTGAGACCTCTTTGACGAGGCGAATATTTGAGATACATTTTTCATGGAAATTTATGATTGTTGGAGTATTTCCTTGTATCTTGTGGAGAGGATCCTTCTGTGACGAGCATACAGAGTGTGGAGGCCTAGTAGTTGGATGAGACCTAGCGACTACTTGACCGATTCGACTTGGAGTGATTCGAGTAGCCCGGGGGGGGGAGCACCTGGTAGTTGGCGGAAAAACGGTGGTGGAGGAGAGCCTGATAGTTGGAGGTAGACCTATGGTACTTGAAAGTAGGAGTACCTTTGTAGGATATTATGGGGAGCGCTTGGTAGTTGGCGGTAGACACATAGTGGGGAGCACCTATGTGTGAGCGTGGAAGACCCACGGTACTCGATAAGAAGTGTACCTCAACAGTTCAAGGTTAGTGGGAACTGCCTGGTTGTTGGAGGCATGCCCACTATTCTCGACAGAGTAGGTGTTCACTAGCATCCTAGGTTTCAACAATGTGAATAAAAATCCTGGTTGAGCTGAGTGAATGAATTTTGTGTTTTCCTCATGACTGAGATGGGTTACTAGTTAACTTAGGCATATGTATGGGAATATATCTAAGTAATGTTTATCTATTGTTTTCATACATTATAGTTTATAATTCATGGATTATGTGAGACCTTGAGGGTCTCGAGGTCTTTACTGAGTATCATTATACTCACCCCTACTTGGGCTATTCCCACATGTCAATTAGTTTGTTGTAGAAGACAGACAGCGCTGACTGAGGCAGAGAGTAGCATGACAGGACTATACCCGGAGGTGGACCACTCAGCATGATGGTACACAGAGCAGTCAGACGGACGTGGAGTGCTAAAGAGGCCATCTATACCTACCCTTCAGGTAGGAACCCTAGAGGAAAACCCTATAGATGCATTAATTTTCTTCAGTTGTGATTGATTTTTATTTGTACTTCTACTATCCTATTGGGCTTGTATTTCCTGTCCCTTTTACATTCCATCACTTCTCTTGTATTTAGTTTTACTTAGTGTTTTGCTTCCAGTTGTGTACTTTGTTTTGTTTGTTTACAGTTATAAAGGCAATGCCTTCCCAGTTTAGGGAATCACGCCTTTGGTTCTAGTCTCTAGCCCTTGGCCTTTGGAAGTAGGGTTTGGGGTAGTCATTATTCGGTCCCTAGGGGACAGGGCGTGACAGAGTTGAATTTTTATTAATGATTTTTTAAATTCTCTTTTTCATTCAAATTACATTATCTAATTTTTCACTCCTAAACTCACCACATCCAAAATGTATGATATCTTTATTAATATAAATATAATATAATTTGGCTATAATAATTTTCTATTTCGTTATCATCTCTCATTTCTCCTCCTTTTTTTCAAAAATTGAAAACACCACACAAGATCTGTCAATTTATTGCTTTCAAGGATGTCATGTTTTCAATTTCTATTATTGTATTCGTGGATGGACATGAAACCATTTTATCACTGAACATGATAGAAATATATGTATTTATCTTATTTAACATTTTAGAATCATCATACTCACATAATGTGGAATAATATATCAAGAAAAGCTTGTTGTGAGAGAAACTACTCAAAATAATCCAATTGATTATCATCAATGTTTTATTGAACGATTAATCCTAACCTTAAATGTAGAAATGAAATATGTTATAATTAACCTTCTATATGATCATTAATAACATATAACTTAAATTATGGACTTCAATTCCCATTTTACGTGACCTTACATACTCTTATAATGAAGAGAACAATTCCTCAAATAAAGGAAACGAACACTCAAGAACGACTGAATTCAATATTATAACTTATCAATAAGATAAAAATGAACATAATTAAATAATAATGAATCTAATATAGGTATATTAAGTGCTTAATTAATTAATTAATTTTATTTTTTTTCTATGACAATAAGGACAAGTGCAGAATACATTCAGACATAAGGTATGAATTTTCTTCCCGAACCACCATTTAATTTGGGTTACTCTTGTTCTTTACATATCACAATTAGATTCATATTTATTATTATGTAATCCTCATAATTTATTTTTTAATGTTCTGTATATTTATACAAACCATAATCCATATTTCTTTTATGGGGAGTTACATTCTTTAAAAGGATCATTAAAAAATTTACCCTCAAATACAATCTTGTTTAAAGGGAACAACTCAAATTCATACCTATGTTCTAGTAAAATATATAATATATTTTTAGACATTGTTATTTTTATAAAATAAGTCATTTTATTATGAGAAAACTAAATTATTTCACTTCTAGTTTCATAAAATTATTTTTCCAAAAGTACTCTACTTTTGAATGTAAATGATTATTTATCTCAAGAATTACTCGATGATTTTATAAGATTAATTTTATCTATTTAAACACTTCTATTGTATATTATGTATCATTGGGAATGGTTTTCTATTATATTATTTACCATATTTAATATAATAGTTTATTATTATTTTGAATATATATTTTCTTTCTTTAAACAATTCCCCATATAACATTGAATGTTTAATGTTTATATTTTGGGAGAATTATTTAAATTTCATTTTTTTTTTCATTATGAGTGTATATATTTCATAAGTTTATCCAAATTCATACAAGGAATGAGTTGGCCTTATTAAGTGATAGTTGGGTCCTGATATATCCCTTAGATTCATTGGTCGGTCTCATGAGACCAAACAGATATGGACTTGGCTGAGGCCTTTCCCATATTTAGATATGGTTTTGGCCGAGGTCTTAATCATTTTTAGTGTCTTGGTTGAGGCCTTGATGATATATTTCAAAAGTCTTGAATTATTTACATCCAAAATTATGGTATAGGAAATAGATAAAAAATGATATTATTAGACTAGTATAATATCAATTATTTTGTTTCATTCTCTCATGATCATTTGTATGGATTTATTTAATCTGAATTTAGTCCATTAATATTATGATCAGTTATAATTTTTAAAGGGATATTTTTTTTGTTATTCGCCCTACCCAGTGTATATGTTTATTATAACATCCGATATATTATATATCCTTACCGTATGTCTGAACTCACACTATTTTTATATTTTATTTTTCCCCTGGTGGTGAAGATGTAAATTATGAATGACTTCCATGGATAATCTTGGAGTTTAAGTGTTATTCCAAAAGATTTCATATGTTGTATTTCCGTTCAAGGTGTAATTTTGAACTTTTGTATGAATCTTGTATTCCAAAGCTAAAAAAATGCATTCCTTTGGGATACAACATCATGTTTTATATTCCAATGTAATTAAATTAGTAACCAAATATTGGAAACTGGTGCTGGGTCATTACAATTTTCATAAACACTCATGTTTTGATTATATTTTATATAATGTTGTTAAAGTGAATTTTTAATAAAGTTATTATATTTCATTATTCAACAAAAAAATCAGAAAAATATAACATATTCACCCTAATAGAATTTAAAAATTATGAATTAAAAATTAAATTCATTTAAGGAAATTCAATCTATTTTTTAAATTTTATTTTTGGATCACATTATATAATAATTTTATATGCATTATGGTTTCTTTATCAATAATATAATATTATATATTATAGTTTACCCTGGAGGATATAGTATTTGTTGTAGTCAAATAATCACACATATTATCTAATTAAAATACTCGGCAAAAAATGGTTATCCTTACACTGACATTGATATATGAGATAATAATATTTTAGTGGAAGATATATTTTAAAAAATCATGATACTATTATACTACAATGATTGCAGTTGTTGACATATTTCATTATAGTGTTCATCCTAATGATTTTTAGTTCGTTTAAAGTTATAGTGATGTGGGATCCATTATTGGTTGTCATAACCTTGTCATATTATTAATTCAGTTCAACAAACCACCCACGGTATTCCCTTGAAATGGATTTTTAATTAATTGTTCATGTTTTGTTGTTCATGAAGAATCTCACGATAGATATTTCAAGTTTCGGATTCACTCTAATGAAACTTCATCTAGTATAGATTTCTCAAGAAAGCATTGGTAGTTATACATCCTTGACAGAGATACATCATATATGTGGGTGTTGATTGTAAATTGTCACGGGTAATGACATATCAAATCCAGGGATAAATTTCTATGTTAAATATTTAACCATGATTAGATACCATGATACCATTAGAATCATTTCCTACTAAGGATCTATTTATTAGAGTGATTATGTGGTCATATAGGAGTAAATGAACATGGAAATAACAATTTTCCACTTACACCAACACCACATTTAAATAGTTTCTAAAAAATTACATTTCAGATAGTCATAGTTATCAGGTAACACACATAGTGGATACTAATTTTTTTGCTGATATTTCGTACAGATTGGGTAATTATTCATGTCCTTTCTTCACAGACCATCATAGTTGTTTATAAATGAATGCAACATTCTTCCTATATCAGTCCCATGATATTTGTATATTCCTTTATGTTCACAAAAAATAATATTATCAACTATTTAATTTACCCTATTTATGATTTTTTTACTAATATATATTTGTTAAGTGATCTCATCCATTATAGAGAAAGAGGCCTTTTGTAATATTTTATTTATAGAGAATTCAATTCCTAATAATTTACACTAAAGAATGGATCAGATTACCGGATCTCATAATCTATATTGATAAATAGTTGTGTATATTATGTGAGGTCCATCGTTAATGGGGAGTATGTCCCCATAGGTAGGTAATTTTGAGAAAACTTCTAGTAGTTATAGAAAATCTCTTATAAATCGGTAAGAATGGATTTATGAGAGATGTGTCTAGTTGACAAACATCTTAGTATAATTATAGAAGAATCCATTTCTCTAAGAGGACCCAATATTTTTTTAAAAAATGATTCTGATATATTCACTGTATTACATTCAGAAGGTATGTTTATGTTTTCATGAGTAGAATAATGGATTTTTGTGTTAGGGTCTTGAGACACATGGACAAAATAATTTCTTTCATTTTTTAGTGATAAATATTGATGAAAATAAAATACTTACATTGGATAAAGTATAAATTATCATTTCTGAAATTTGAGGTTGTTATGGTTATTGATATTAGAGTTCGACTATAGTGGGATGGTTTTTTATTCCATTAGAAAATAATTCTAGTACCAGTTGATTGAGGTAGAGCCTTAATATCTAGTCTTGATGTAGTAAAACTATTGATATGTCGGTTGGATTTGTTTCCCATTTAATCAATAATGGTGTTCCCATAAACTATATTTCTATGATAGAGGCAAATATTAGTAATCACTGTCATTTTTCTTGTATTAATGGGTGAATCTTGGGTGGTGGATTTAATGTTTTTTCATTAAGGTAGGGACTACATTAAACTCTTCCTAAGAAGGACTTTGATTTTCCCATTTGATATTAAAATTGAATTTGAGGGTCAAAACCATGAGCTTATATCACACTAGTGATGTATAATACTAATTATTTTATATATGGTAGATTATATTATACTTTTTCATCATGTGGAAAATATAGTTACAAGATAGATTATATTTATATATAGGTGTTTTTATTGGACTCTCTATTTCTGTAAGTTGTTATCATTCTGTCTCAATATTATGGAGTAGATTCATCAAAACAATTATGGAAACGCTATTAAGATTGTGGTGGATTAGCCTATCTAAAATCAGTGGTGTAATAGTCTATTGTTTAGGTAAAATCATACCATTTATTTATATTCCCGTCCTTACAATTTATAAATGATAATTAATTACTTAATTTGGTTATTTTCTATTATTTACCGATATTTTTAATATCTAGTTGACTCTGGAGAGTTCCAATTAATTATTAAGTATATGATCAAGAAGATAGAAAATGATTATATTTTTTCCATGAACTACTTACCTTCTTCCAACACCTTATTGGAATTAGATTATGAAAATTGGTTTCAAAAAATACTAGTATGGTACCTTACATCTCTTTTTGGATTAATGTAGAATTTTTAGGTAGTTCATAGTATATTATTTTGGCATATATATATTTAATACATGTATCATTAATATGAAACAGTGATTAATAATGGGAGAATAAAACATCATACTTTGGAATTCTTATTGAGGCATCATTATGCGATCGATTATATAATTTCATATATTAGCATCATTACATTATTTTGGAATACCATTGAGTGATTAATGGTGTTATGTGGAAATTCAACGATATTCTCACATAATGAGAACATACAATTCTTCTGATGTATTTATTTATGATAAATTTATTTTAATAACTCCTTTTTAAGTGGATTATAGGGGATTAATTCTTATAGTGGTAGGGTGAAAAAAGGTATTGTAAGATTTTTTTAGTGTACCAAGATTTAATAGATCATATACCACCATTAGGTGAATAAATTTCTTATCTAGGAGGATTACCTCTCTATATAAGTTATTTATAGTATATTCCTTATTGAACATCATTACTTGTGTCCTTTAAAAAAATGGAAGGATATAATGTTTTAATGACGGAATGAAATATATTTATAAAAATGAATAATTAGTTCAATATCATGTTCTGAAGTAATGGGTCCTATAAGAGAGTTATGTCGGTAAATTTACCCTAGAACATGATCCCATATTTTCTTAGATTTCCACCTGTTTTGGGGGTGTTGTCATTACCCATATTGTTATCATTATTATAATTTCAATAAATTTTAATATGATTTGATATTTAATATTTAGTAACCTATCAAATAATTATATCATGGAAGGAGATGGTGCTATAATATAAATGGGAGCTTGGATAAAGATCCTGGCAATTTATTCACCTCTAAAATAATGTATGGACCTTAAGGATGATAAATTTTTTCACAATCTAAAACTGGGGTAAGTCTCAATTAAAAATATATTATTAAATATAATAATAATTAAATAATTTATTATTATCATATAACCCTAATAATTTTATATTTTATCATTATTAACTCCTTTAATTTGAGTTGTCCATATTTATTTCTATCATTATTAACTAGATAGATGTAGTGAGATGGATAATAAAACACATATACTTCATCAAACCAATAATAGAGCCCAAAATAGAAAATGGTATCAAAATATTCAATCAAAAAATAATACTAGATTCATTATTTATAATTATGATATATTCTTCTTTTTATCCTGTCAATTCCATTGCCATTTTTCTCTATATTTTTAGAAATTCTGAATCTACATGATTATGGAAAGTTCATTACATGACCTAAACTTGTGTTTATTTTTGGAATATCCTCACCAAATGATCAAATTTTGAGTGTTCACATTGGCCACAAAAACACACTTCTACTTGTTTCCACTATTTCCCCATTCCTTTTATCAAATCACCATATTCCATTACCATTAATTATATTTAAATGAATCATTACATAATTAATGAATAGTCATAACTTAGGTTATTGAGATACTAACCTTGAATTTTTAGTGAAGATCCAAGTGTGTTGGATTTCTGATAGATAATGGAAGATCATTAGGCTGTCTGTTAACATGGTATGTTGAGGAGAAAGAACATTTTCTGAATCTAGAGGTTGTTTGGATTTGTATACATGTTAATTTCTTACTATTTTATTAATGATAATGAGGCGACACAAGAATTTCATAAATATACATCACGTTACATCAATTTAATATCCATTTCATCTCATAATAAGTCACACCATAGAACCTATTGTTTTAGGGTCCTTGTTGATTTGATACATTATGAACATATTTTAACACATCGTCAACATATCCCATAAATATTATTCTCACACGATACCAATTTAAAAATATCATACATAATATTTACATTTATAAACTAAGGAATTGTAAAAACAAAAATGGTGAGCTCATGTAATGTCCTAGATTTTCCATGTATTTTTTTAATATTATATGGGAATTAATTTGAGACCAGGCTCTGAGGCGGCGTGTAGTCCAGAGGCCCGGTGATCCCGAAACAAATGTTTTAATTTTATTTAATAATTAAATAACACATGCATGCAGTTTTCCAGAAAAAGTGGAATAACACTTGAATGGTTACTCAGATCAGAAATATGAGGGAACCATTGCCTTCAGAACAACGTTTTTAACTTAGGCGAGGCCTAACATCGGCCGGCACAGGTCGGTGGTGAAATCTAGTTTTTGGACATAAGAGTAATAAAATATGTAATAAAAATATTTTATTTCTTTACCGAGATTCTATTAAATCTGTTGCAGCAGATATCTTCCTTTTTAAATAAAGGCTTGTGCAGGGTCCAGGGATACAAACCTCATAAACCAGAAACCCTTGGACGCTCTGGAGGCTCTGGAGAAAACCTCCCGATGTGGCGACGACAACGCAGTGACTAGATCTCACCAACAATCTTCGCGGATCCTGGTAGGATGTTGTTGTGATTTTTCTTCCCTGTTTTTGATTTCCACGACGAACGCGGACTAATACATGAACAGATTAGCCCATGGATCGATCGTTCTTGCAGGAGGGGATATTTTCAGGAATCGTGGGATTTTTGATTCTTGAGTTGTTTTGGTTTTTTCTCAACTTTATAACGGTGATGAACCAAGATTGACACGAACATCGATCGTGGTTCGTCCCTCTCAATTGCTATGTTTTTCTCTCCCGATTCCAACACATTCTTCGTGCGCGTTCTTCACATTCATGGGGAAAATCAATCACTGCACGTTCGTTTGTTGGCTCAACGATCTGAAATCGTAGATCCAACATCGGGACGACCTAACAAAGGTGCGACAGCGATGGCGGCAGACAAATCGATGTGGTTCAGAAGTTCCTATTCTTCGAGCGTTTTCAAGAGGATTGATCAGGATGCATTTTCAGGGCTGATCAAAAGCCCAAAACCGGCGGAATCAGTTTCATAGGGGCAGGACGACCCCAAATCCGGAGTTTCGTGATGATCGGGCAGTTGGATCAAGATCCAAAGGATTAGCCGAGGCGTGTGGAGGAAGACGACGCTTCTGGAAATTTCCTAACTACACGCCTTGTAGTATGGGCTACACGGCGTGTGTTTGTCGGCAGGATTACATAACGTGTGATCCGGGAGTACAAGGACATGGGCAGGGTACATGGCCAAGGGCATGCCATGTATACCCCTCCCCGGCTAGACCCATCCAGATACATGGGATACCCCGTGTACTGGTACACGGGCAGGCAACACGGACACGTGCATAGACCATATACGGGCACATGGACAGCGTATATGGAGCAATCCCAGGTGCTCGGACATGGAATTTACCTCTTCTACATGATGTGTAGTTTCTTTCTACCCAACAATCCAATTGACACAGTCCATTTACATGGGCAGTACTCGGGGTCAAGGAAAACGGCGTGTACCTTTTCTACACGCCGTGTAGTTTGATTTTATACAGCATGAACAAATGACACATGCCATTTACACGGGCAGTACCCACGGTCAAGGAACATGGAGTGTAACCATACTACATGCCATGTATCCTTTTCTTCGTGGCTCGAGCCACTTGTCTTCTGTGACTTGGACTAGCTTCTTAGGGTTCATACCCATGGTTTTCCCCTGAATGTTTTGGTATCATTTCCTATATATGGGAGTATGATCCCTTCAGCATGTATTCTTGAATAGAATTTTTGGAATCCCCTCTGTGATACATAGATCCTAATCCTCTATTAATTCATGGAACCCTAGGTAGAGTTCTTGGTATCGACGTGACCAACTTTACCCGGGCTCCGATCATCTGCTTAGCGGATTAGCTCAGACTAAGTTATCGGAATCACCCCATGTCTTTTGGTTGTGATCCTCATCTGAGTGTCATGTTCCCAAGTACTTATGGAGTGTGTTCTCTCAGAATGAGTACTTCGTATATCTCTCTTCAGACCTAGGAGTGGGTTCTCCTGGTTGCATACTTAGTGGAATCTTTGAGCTGGATCCTAGTGGTTGTATCGGGATGGTTGTTTGTGTATGAGTACATCTGGATATTCTCCTGATATGTTCTGTAGACATATAATTTGTTGAGCTGACTGTATCTTTCCATTGTGGTATTTTTCCCTTGTTTTATTTCCTTTGTGGTTTCGGGGTGTCCTACTGGGTATTTTTATACTCACCCATGCACGAGCTTTGCTCACACGTGTCGTGTCTTGTGTAGACGAGCGAGACTTTGATAGGATTCTAGGTGGACTAGGACCAGACGGTGTTTAGTGAGATCAGACAGGCCAAGGTTTGTTCCTATGGCTACAGATTATAGTCCCAATACCTTTCCTTACATGTTGGACTTTGTTACAGACATTCTTTTGGGGGGCTTGTACTTTAGGCCCGAGGATTTTACTTTCTTGAACTTTACTTTCTTGTCGTACTCTGTGGATGGGTTTTAGTGTATGCATGAATATTTTCTATATTAGTAGTCTTTAATTTTCATCTTTGTGGGCTTGGAGATGTGTGTGCGTGTGTACAGGTTTTTAGTCAATGCCTCCCATGTTAGTGGCATGCCTACTCGGTGCTAGTCACCAGCCCCAGGCCTACTGGTGGTGGGCTTGGGGAGTTGCGACTCGGGCCCCACTGGGATGGGTTGTGACATAGTGGTATCAGAGGTGGTTGGTTCTACCTTAGGACCGAGAGTCTTCGAGTTGGTTTGGGGGAACAACGTTAAGTGTTTCGAGTTTGGCTTTCAGGCCAGGGACCCCAGTGTTGGTACGGGCAGCCGACATATCCATACACCAGGACTCTGATAAATTGCATTTTGAATCGGAACATGATAACACTAGTTGTAGGAATAATAATGGTATGTGAATCATGTAAGAATGAGTTATGGATTCCTTGTCCTTTTTGAGTCAGCTATCTAGATATACTCAATTAATGAGATACATCTTGTTTCTTTAATAGGATGCCTCCACAACACGCAACCGCTATGATCCAGTAGCTCGCTCACGAGGATGATCCCCTCAGTGATGAATCCTCAATACAGGGACCGAATCCCCCAGTTTTACCACCAGGTGGAGTGCCAGTTATCCCTCCACCTGTGGAGCAGTGTTCAGTTCCTGCTGTCCCAATGGAGGAGGACCGCAAGGCTGAGTGAACTCCATGAGTTCCAGAGACAGAGATCACTCAGGTTTTGAGGCGAGCCTGACCCTTAGGAAGAAGAGGAATGGCTTGAGGTAGTGACCAGAGTCTTCTATTTAGTCAGGAAACCGGAAGACCAGATGGTGATCCTGGCAGTGAGCCTTCTGCAGGGCTCGGCATGACGATGGTGGAGTTTGCTTATCCAGACTCATGACGAGGCGACACTCCCTTGGTCAGAGTTTGAGCATCTCTTCAGAGAGGAGTTTTCACCGGTTACCCTGAGAGTAGTATGCATGCATGAGATTCGTCAACTTCAGCAGGGAACTATGACAGTGGTTGACTACTCGTCGAGGTTTACCAACCTCTCTCGGTACTTGATGGATATGGTCAGAGATCAGTACTTCAGAGATCATACTTTTGAGCGAGGATTGCGCATGGATATCCAAGCTAGCATCATCCCTATATGAATTCCAACTTATGATGGGGTGCTCGAGCAGGATCTGGTGGTCGAGAGATTCTTGGAAGACCAGAGACAACCAGTAGACGTTAGTAGTGGGTGAGCTGGAGCAGAGACCTTGGCAGCAGGGAGCCAACGTCAGGGACCCAGTCATGGGAGACATTTTCATAGGAGAACCCAGGATAGGGGATCTGCCGTACAGGGTTCGCAGGGTGCATCCCGCCATCCTTGAGAGAGGCGATGCTACTCATGTGATGACAGGGGACATCTAGCTCGGGATTCTCCAACCCGTCGTACTACTGACACGGGAGCAGTGGATGGACCACCATGGCAGAAAAAACGTGTGGAGTAGACAGATCCGTGGGTTGGCAGACGTGGTAGAGGAGTTGGTAGAGCAGTTGTAGGTGGTTGGCGTTTTGACCCTCTACCACCACCACACCCAGGAGGTCCACCCCAGGCCGAGGGAGCTAGTGGAAAGAGGTAGGGACAACTGCAGGTGGTAGAGGCTTATGAACCAGGTACTCCCGGAATGATTAGAGTTACTATCTCTGTATTTTATAATTTGACTACCGTATTGATAGAAATAGGTTCTAGTCATTCCTTTCTAGCTTCTCATCTTGTTCGAGGCCTTGAGATTCCAGTTGAACCATTGACTCGACCCTTGCTTAGAAACACCAACTGGAGAATATTCAAAGATCAAAAAACTCTATAGACAATGTGACCTGACCCTTGGAGGAGAGAGTTTCGGTTTGAACCTCTTGGTGGTACTTTCGAGGCCTTACGATGTCATTCTTGGTATAGATTGGCTATCCACAGTTCATGCCTAGATCGACTTTTTTAGGCGAAGGGTGCGGTGTGTCCGCAGTGATGGAGTGGGGTTCTCTTTTGTCGGTGAAAGAGAGACCTAGGCAACGCATGATGGACTCGTTCATAGGAGGATACAACCGATTTCACATCAGTTTGATAGCCTAGCTCTTGGCGTTGCAGATGTTATGAGTTTCCAGTTTCCAGCAGTAGTTGCTGAGTATGAGGATGTCTTTTCGGAGGATGTCCCCGGGCTACCTCCCTGTCCAGAGATAGATTTCTTCATTGAGATGCAACCCGATATGACACTGATATCAGCGTCTGCATATCGGATGCCTCTTATAGAGATTAGTGAGCAGAGGGTGAGGCTGGACGACTTGCAGAAGAAGGGCTTTCTGAGACCCAGCGTTTCACCCTGGGCGGCCCCAGTGTTGTTTTCCAAGAAGGCGTACGGGATCTTGAGGCTATGTGTGGATTACCAGCGCTTGAATTAGGTGACCATGGATGAACCGGTATCCACTACCGAGGATCAATGACCTATTCGACAAGTTGAGAGGGGAACGATGGTTCTCGAAGGTTGATCTATTAAATGGCTATCACCAGTTGTGAGTACGAGATAAGGATATACTGAATATGACTTTCCGATGTCGCTATGGTCACTATGTGTACATGGTGATGCCTTTTGACGTGATGAACGCCACAGCAGTGTTCATGGGACTCATGAACTGGATCTTCTAGCCCTACCTAGTCCAGTTTGTAGTGGTCTTCATCAACAATATCCGTGTGTACTCTGTGTCCGAGGAGGAGCATGTGAGACACCTAAGGATGGTTCTGGACACACTATGAAAGCACCAGTTGTATGTAAAACTCTCGAAGTGTTAGTTACGGTTATAGGAGGTCCACTTTCTGGAACACATTATCTCAGCAGATGGTGTAGCAGTGGACCCAGCCATGGTGGAGGCAGTGCTAGAATGGGAGCCACCCCGGAGCATGACGAAGGTGCAGAGTTTCCTTGGGTTGGTAGGCTACTATCGGAGATTCAACCTTGATTTCTCCAGGATTGCTGCACCCATGACAGCATTGACCCGAAAGGGGCAGCCTTTCGTGTGGACAAAGAGATGTCAGTAGGCTTTCCAGAAGTTGAGACATAGATTTATGAGCACCCCAATCCAGATATTACCAGAGGAGGGTGTCGAGTACGTACTGTTCTGAGATGCATCAAGAACCAGGCTTTGTTGTGTCCTGATGCGAAGGCAATCAATTATTTCCTAGGTATCACATCAGTTGAGGCCACCAGAGCATAAATACATGACCCATGTTCTTGAGTTGGCAGTGGTAGTCTTCTCATTGAAGATGTGGTGGCACTACCTGATGGGCGAGCGGTTTACCATCTACTCCAATCACAAGAGTCTCAGATATATCTTTTCTTAGAAGGATCTGAATCTGACATAGAGGCGACGGCTTGAGTTCCTCCAGGATTTTGACTTTGAGATCATTTATACTCTTGGTAAGGGGAACGTGGTGGCAGATTCTCTTAGTAGAAAATACAATTAGCTGTTTTTGGAGGAGGAGACGAGGTAGTTGGCCTCCTTACAGTTATCCTTCATGGATGGGGATGAGGGAGCTTACCTTCAGTCAATGCTTGTTACCCCAACACTCTTACAATGAGTCAGGGACACCCAGTGTGAGGATACTAGCTGTGAGACTCTATGTGCTCAAATATCCACAGGTAATGCTTGTGATGGATATTCAGAAGGTGGGGAACACGTTGTTCTTTTCAGAGGGAGCACGGTAGTACCAGTGACGTTGCGGGTGGAGGTTTTGAGGAATTTTCATACATCCCCTTTTTCAGTGCATCCAGTCATAGCAAAGATGTATCAGGATATCCAACGTTAGTTCTCGTGGCCAGGAATGATGGAGGGTGTGGCAGAGTTCTTCTCTCGGTGCCTTACATGCCCACAAGTTAAGGCTGAGGACCAAGTGCCAGTAGGTTTGACTCATCCCCTTGAAGTGCTAGAGTGGAAGTGGGAGGGGTTATCCACGGACTTCTTGATGGGTCTACCACGTACGTCCAGGAGACACTATGCCATCTGGGGGATCATTGATCGACTCACCATGTCAGCCCACTTCCTAGCTATACAGGAGAAGAGTTCAGTAGAGAGCTTGGTAAGACTCTACGTGCATGAGATCGTCCGATTTCATGGAGTTCCATCCACGATCGTCTCAAATTGTGATGCTCATTTCACATCCCAGTTGTGGAAGGGATTGCATGAATCTTTTGGGACTCAGTTATGCTTGAGCACAGTGTTCCATCCCCAGACTGATGGTCAAATAGAGCATACCATTCAGGACCTGGAAGATATGCTTCGAGATTGCATTCTTGAATTCGGTCTTAGCTAGGAGGATCACCCACCACTGGTGGAATTTTCTTATAACAACAGTTATCATTCCACTATTGGGATGGCACCATTCGAGGCTTTGTACAGGCAGCCCTCCAGGTCTCCACATTGCTGGACTGACCTGGGAGAGTCTGCACTCATTGCCCCAGAGATGGTGAGAGCTACTACAGAGAAGGTGCAGGTCATCCAGAAGTAGATGAAGACTACACAAAGTCTGCATAAGTCTTATGCCGACAGATGGAGTAGGACCTTGGAGTTCGAGGAGGGACACCATGTGTTCCTTCGGGTCTCACCTTGACAGGGATTGCAGAGATTTGGACAAGGCGGAAAGCTGTCTCCGAGTTTCGTTGGAACTTTTCAGATTTTGATTAGAGTTGGTGAGGTGGCGTATCACTTAGCTCTACCTCCTTAGACGGACCGGGTACACAATGTCTTCCATGTCTCGCAGTTGTGGAGGTACGTGCATGATCTATCGCATCTTATCAGCTGGGGAGAGCTGGACATCGATGATGGGGAGTCCTTTGCAGAGTACCCAGTGGAGATCAAGGATCGACATGAGAAGATCCTTCGTGGATTAGTTATTCCCTTGGTGTGTTTCTGGTGGCAGCACAGGGATCTCCAGTTGAACACGTGGGAGCGGGAGGCTCAGATTCTTGGGCAGTACCCACATCTTTTTGAGTAGCCTTTGTTTTGGCTTTTTGAGGACATAAAATCCCTAAGGTGGATGTGATGTAATGTCCCAGATTTTCCATGTATTATTTTAATATTATATGGGAATTAATTCGAGACTAGGATCTGAGGCAGCATGGAGTCCAGAGGACCGGTGAGCCCAGAACAAATGTTTGAATTTAATTTAATAATTAAATAATGTGTGCGTGTGGTTTTCCTGAAAAATTGGAATAACTCCTGAACGGGTGCTCAGATAAAAAACTTGAGGGCACCGTTGCATTCAGTACAACAATTTTTACTTAGGTGAGGCCTAACATCTACCAGGATAGGTTGGTGGTGAAATCTAGTATTTAGACATAAGAGTAAAAAATATTTAATAAAAATATTTTATTTCTTCAGTGATATTCTATTAAATTTGTTGCAGTGGATATCTTCCTTTTTAAATAAAGGCTTGCGCAGGGTCCAGGGTTCAAACCTCATAACCCTGAAACCCTTTGCGGCTCTGGAGGCTCTGGAGAAAACTTCCTGATGCGACGACGGCAACGCGGTGACTGAATCATCGCCATGAAATGTCGTAGATCCAGGTAAGATGTTGTTGTGATTTTTCCCCATTTTTTATTTCCACGAAGAACGCGGACTAATCCACGAACATATTAGCCCACAGATCGATAATTCTTGCAAGAGGGGATATTTTCGGGAATTGTGTGATTTTTAATTCTTGAGTTGTTTTGGTTTTTGCACAAGCTTCTAATGGTGACGAACAAAGATCGACACGAACATCGATCGAGGTTCGTCCCTATCGATTGTTGTGTTTTTCTCTCCTGATTCCAACGTGTTCTTCATGTGTGTTCTTCACGTTCATGGGAAAAATCGATCATTTCACATTCTTTTGTTGGTTCAACAATATGAAATCGAAGATCCAACATCGGGATGAACTAACAGAGGTGCGACAACGATGGAGGTAGACAAATCGACGTGGTTTGGATGTTCCCGTTCTTCGAGCAGTTTTGAGCGGATTGATCAGGATGCATTTTTAGGGCCAATCAGAAGCCCAAAACTGGAGGAATATGTTTCATATGGGCAGGAAGACCCCAATTCTGTTGTTTCGTGATGATCGGGCAGTTGGATCAAGATCTGGAGGATTATCCGAGGCGTGCGGAGGAAGTCGACGCTTCTGGAAATTTTCTTGTCTACACGCTGTGTAGTATGGGCTACACGGTGTGTGTTCATCGGTGGGATTACATAACATGTACTTAGGGAGTACACGAGCACGGGTAGGGTACATGACCAAAGACATGTCATGTATACCCCTCCCCGGCCAGACCCGACCAGATACTCGGGATACCCCGTGTACTGGTACACGGGCAGGCAAAACGGATACGGGCAGAGACCATGTACGGGAACATGGCCAGCATACACGGATCGAGCCCAGGTGCTCGAACACAGCGTTTACCTCTTCTACCTACCATGTAGTTTTTTTCTACCCAACAATCCAAATGACACGGTCCGTTTACACGAGCAGTACTCGTGGTCATGGAATACGGCGTATACCTTTTCTACACGCCGTGCAGTTTGGTTTTATACGACTTGAACAAATGACACAGGCTATTTACACGGGTAGTACATGGGGTCAAGGAACACGACGTGTAACCATACTACATTCCATGTAACCTTTTCTTCATGGATCGAGCCACTTTTCTTATGTGACTTGGACTAGCTTCATAGTGTCTGTACCCATGGTTTTTCCCCTGAAGGTTTTGGTATCATTTTCTATATACGGGAGTATGATCCCTTCAACAGGTCTTCCTGAATAGAGTTGTTGGAATCCCCTCTGTGAGATGTATATCTGGATCCTCTATTCATTCCTGGTACCCCAGGTAGAGTTCTTGGTGTCGATGTGACCATCTTTACCTGGGCATCGATCCTCTGCTTAGCAGATTAGCTCATACTGAGTTGTCAGAATCACCCCATGTCATTTGGTTGTGATCCTCATCTGAGCATCAAGTTCCCAAGTACTTGTGGAGTGTGTTCTACTGGAATGAGTACTTCGTATCTCTATCTTCATACCTAGTAGTGGGTTCTCCTGGTGTCATACTTAGTGGAATCATTGAGCTGGATCCTAGTGGTGGTATCACGACGGTTGTTTGTGTATAAGTACATCTGGATATTCTCATGATATGTTCTATGGACATATACTTTGTGGAGCTGAATGTGTCTTTCCTTTTTGGTATTTTTTCCCTTGTTTTACTTCCTTTGTGGTGTCGGGGTGTCCTACTGGGTATTGTTATACTCACATCTACACAGGCTTTGCTCGCACATGTCGTGTCTTGTGCAGACGAGCGAGCCTTTGACAGGATTCTAGGCGGACCAGGACCGGATGGTGTTCAGTGAGATCAGACAGGCCACGGTGTGTTCCTACGGCTACAGATTGCAGTCCCAGTACCTTTCCTTACAGGTTGGAGTTTGATATAGACTTTCTTTTGGTGGGCTTGTACTTTTGGATCATGGATTTTACATTCATGCACTTTACTTTCCTATTGTGCTTTGTGGTTGGGTTTTAGTGTATGCATTCATCTTTTCCATATTAATATTTTTTTCTTTTCAACATTGGGGGCTTGGAGATGTGTGTGCATGTGTACAGGTTATTAGGCAATGCATCCCATGTTAGTAGCATTCCTACTCGGTGTTAGTCACCAGCCCCTGGCCTATTGGATGTGGGCTTGGGGAGTTGTGACTCAGGGCCCACTAGGATGGGTTGTGACAGCTCAGATTCATAATATGTGTAAACATTAAAAAAAAAATTATGGTCAAACATATTCTGAGGAAAAATATTTGAATTTGAGAACAAAATCCTAGAGCATAGACATAACATAATAGAATCATACACAACAAAACATTTATTATGAAGCATAAGCCACACCATATTGATTTTTTAATAACATAAAACATGAGTAATAAGACTGGGGAAACATTATTTATCAATAATGATCTATGGAAAAATAATTTATAAATATCAATGTGAAATATATATAATAATATAAAATAATTCCCTTTTATATGAATGTATATAAGATAATTATCACATTATTGACTGATTCCATTAAGGGATTTTTTTCCCACCAATTAATGACATGTTTATCATATGTTATAATCCATTACCCAATGCATTGGTGGGTAGTATAATTCATTGAAAACCTATCACTTAGTTGTCAGATAAACTTAATGGATTGGGTTTTCACCCTATTATAATAATCTCACGGGATGATGTTTTTCTCAAATAATTTTTTGATTATATAATATTAGTATCCCCAATAAAATAAGGAAAACCACAAAAATATGTGTTATAAAACATAAAAATATTCTTCATACCATCATAGCTTATTTTTAAATTTGGAAAAAATCATGTTTAATAAGAACTACCATAAGGAATTATTATGGTTCATACATGTAATTATGGTTTCTAAAATAAATAGATCATCTTAATAGAGAAAAATTATAATCATTATATAATGGTATCATATGTGAATTTTTTTATAAGAGCATTTGTATTTATTTTGAGAAAAAAGAATAAATACCCTTTAAATTTTTTATCGATTTAATTTCTATTAAGAAAGTATTTAAAAAAAATAGAAATGTCCTTAGAAAACGTTGAAAAAATATAAATTATTTATATTGATGAATATCTACAAGGATAAAATGAATATGTGTTATAATAGAAAATATTTAAAAAGAATATTCCTTGATGAATTTCTAAATAAATCAATTTTTTGGATAGAAACCCTTTAGAAAATGTCAAAAGAATACTCCATTGAAAAGATACTAAATTCTGTTGAATAATATATTATGAAATTATGAATGTATAAAAAATTATTTGGATAATAAAATTAGATTATACTAATGGAGAAAAATGATTATAATTGAAAAGTAATGGAATGGTTGGTTTCTCTAAAAAAGCATTAATTGGAGTGAATTGTGAACCAAAGGGGAATTAAAATGGTGGGGTAACATGTAATAATATTAAAAAACTAATGGATACAATATATATAGTTTTTAAATATAAATAACATAATACTTTTCATTATGTATATTTAGTTATGATAATCTAATATTCAAAGAGAGATTGGAAGGATAACACTTAATGATTAGGTAACTATAGAATCAAAATCCAGTACAGGAGATGGCGTAAGATGATAATATAAATTAGTTTAATTTAATGAATATTATGAAAATACTTGTCCCATGGAAGTATATACAACATTAAATATAATATATGTAGTGAATATTGAAATATAACAATGGTTGGAAAATTGGGATTCGAAAACCATTAACTTTAACTATTGACTACTAGGTAGGCACTGTAACCATTCATATAAAAAACAGATCCATATTAATCAATTATTTAATAAAATTATTAATATATATATTAACAATTTATATTCATCAATCATTCATTAAACACAGATTTTTTATTTAATTTTTTTCTATCATTATATGTTATTAATTTTGATTATTTTAAATGTGCGTAGTAATTGTTATGTCACTCCCATTCAGTTGATAAATATTTATTCATTAAAATATTAGAAAATTAATTTTAATCCATTCATTACATTGATTTTAGTATCCCAATGTACAATTTATGAATATTAATGTTATGGTTTGAGATAAAGGAATTTATTACTGTTATTTTAGTTCTAATATAATAATAATAAGGGGTTACATTAAAATGTTATATTATATTTATTTCATCCTTAATGAACGATGTTAATGAGATATATTTTATCATAATATCATATATTACAAGTATTATGTTAGTTATTGTAATTTTTTATAAATATGATTAATATATTATAGCGTTATTATTATAGGTGGATAAACTGGCCCCTCTAAGAAAGGGACATATAAATGAATAAGATAGAGTATGAGTTAATGAAATTTTTATATCACTTAATTATAAGATTAATGATTCTAATAAAACATAATTATGCTGGATAATTTGTTTTAGAAACAGTGGGTATGAGAATGTAAATGAAACTAACAATGAAGAAAATGTTTTTTAATATTGTGAAATTGTCCCTTAACTTGATGATATCCCATAGAATTAATGATGTAGACCCTATTAATATGGTAATGGGATACCAAATGAAGAAACATTTTCTAGGAAAACTAAAATGTGAAGGATTCAATACTAATTAGAATTATTATATGTGTTTGAATATAGTATAATTTATAACATTATATAAGTGTAAATGGCATATAAATATATGGAAACAAAAGTTAAGGGTTAAACATGGATATAAAAGAGAGTTAGATGATTTAGGTAACCCAATTTTTCTAATAAATGTGACCTTGATTTCTACAACTAGTTAGGGTAATACTGAATATCTATGTTTCATGTTGATATAATAATTCTTGATCCATGTATTAATACATCTTCTAATCCATTTTTAAAATGACTAATTATTTACCATTGTTATTATTTTTATATGATGACCTCACTTAATGAATATCAATATGATGATTAACATTTTTGGAAATAATAAATAAATTTTTTTTTATTTATATGATAAATTTTTTCTTTAATGGAATATATATCTATAGAAAAAACTATTTATATATATAAGGTTATTTTTTTAAAAAAATTATCAGTTTTACATCGGATACATTAAATATTAAATAAATATTAATTGGGTTTTTATATACATAATTATCTCATGGGATTTATTTTATATATTTGATGAATTTAAATGATTTATATAAAGGTACACATAATATAAGAAAAATAGTTCATTGAAAAATATCATTTTTACATTATTTAATATTAAACTATTTATTTAAATTTCATTATTTTCTTATGATTTTAATTTTATCATTTAATTTCTATTGATGTTCTTTATTTTTGAATTTCAAAACTACATCGAAAAATTATTTTTAATTGGAGTTTTTAATAGATTATGTTTGAAATTTCGTTCTTACATTAGGTTTTAAATAGATGATGTCAAAAATTAATTTATAACATTTTTTATTTAAATAAAAATATTCAAACCACAACTACAATGTTTTTACAAATGGTTACATAAATAAAGCAACATGAAAACATTGTAATAAAAGATATTGTTTTATTACTGTTCATTTTAAAATTATATCATTAATTTAAATAATTTTATCTTCAATTAAAGAACTTATATATTGAATATACCCAATGACCATTTATCCCAACACCATATTTTCAAGGACCATTTTCCAAACAACCTTATATATTATAATCAAATTGGATTCCTATATGTATGGTTACTATTCACTTATCACTCAAAATGTCAATATAATTTCTAATTCACTTCTATAGTATGGTGTTTCATGTAAAATCATATATTTAAATTATTGTTTTTTTATAAAAAATGTAATTAAACATTATGGGGTGTCCCATTCTACCCCTTTAGATGAATCTAATCCTCAATATTTTACTAATCTAATGAACGTAATTGAGGGTACTTTAAATTTATTACATCTCCATGTTCCCACATTTCTTCCTCAATCTTATGATTCCACCATTGAACATTAACCATGCGAGTGTTATTATTTTTAGAAAAAAATATTATTGATCATTGTTTTCTATTAAATGATCCCAATAAGAAATATAAATTTCTTTCTATATAACCAATGAGTTTAAGACATATGAAGGGTTAGATATGTACATATTAGTGGTTGCACATTTATTATTTAATGAACTAGGAAGAGTTGAGGTGGAAGTAATTATTGATATGATACAATCCCCACATGATTGAGGATATAAATGGGGTCAATATATCTAGAAAAAAAGTTCTCCTTAATAATGAACCTCATCAACATCTTTTATTGTGATATTTGAAGGAATACCTTGTATTTGACTTCAAACTACATATCTCATCAATGATTGTTAATATATAATTTATAATGTCCCCATGAATTTTTAATATTCCATGGATGGTTTTATTTTTCTCTTCTATTTCTTTAGAATTACTTGGTCATGGTAGTTTATTTTCTCTAAATTAATCCAAACATGTTCTATTTCTACACATTTTTTCATATCCCACCTCATATAATCCCATTTGAATTATATAATGGAATATATATTTATATGAAAACATAGTAGGGGAAAATTTATTATCCCAACCTCCACTAAAATCCATTAAATTATATTATAGAATATCCTCCAGAGTTTGAATTTAATTTTAATATTAAGAAATAGTCTACATATAATAATAATTGTCAAAAATCATCTCTATATCAATTTATTATTGAATATTTCTCTAGTAAATTCAGGTAAACATCATATCCAAGTTAGAAACATTTGATAGTGGTACCCCATAAAGCCTTACAAATTCATTTTTGTATATCTAGAAAGGTTGATTAAATGGGAAATATTATCAAATAATAATGAAATGTGTTGAATTCATTAGGAAATTAACTTCAACACAAATATAATTATGACCGTAATATTTCATATGAAGACCATCCATAAAATTCATCGTGTTGTTATTCAATTTTTATATAGTTATAGGTAATGGTTTCTCTATCCCTGTAGATTTCTATATTTATGCCTTAACATAATAGAATACTAATCATATAGATATATATTCAACAACATCGATCCTCATGTTTTCCACTGAGAATTTATTCTTATATTATTTGTATATCATTGTGATTTTATAATCAATATATAGTGATTTTATATTTGTAATACCCAACCACTTATTCTTTTAAAAATGGTTTTTATAGATTATAAATCTCTTTATCAAATCATTTAATTTAATCAAGATAATTTTTAACACATAAAAAATTAAATAACATCTTTCATAGATTTATAACCACTTATTAGGCCACCTTGATATTTACATGGATTAATATTTGGATGATTATTTGATAATGATAGGATTTATCCTCTTCACCAATGATATTAAGGTCCTTACATTGAATAATTCTAAATATTAACTCTTTCTAAATCCTCATCGTGGACAACGTGGTGTAATAATTCTAACTGGAGGAATCATCCACATTTCTTCCCTTCCTATGTTGGTATTGTTTCGAGTAGTCATAGTCCTTGATCAATTCCAATAATCTCATTTGGCACATGTTTTACTCCTCATATGTGAATTTATATATTAATCTCTTACTATCATTATATATTTTACACTTTTCATCATAATGATAATTCCTCCACATTTTTACTGAAAATAACACTGTTACTATCATTGAATTATACCTCATGTAATTTCACTTAGGAATTATTAATTAATGATTTTTGTAAGATAACACCATGTATTTATGAAAAAGGACAATCTTAATCCCTTCATTTATGATGAAATATAAATTAAAACACCTTCTCCATTATAGGGTACTGTGATTATAGGTATTGTGAACAACCAGATCATCATATACTTGATAGTTTCTTTATGGAACATGACTAGAGGAATAATACTCTATTTTGAGTCAACTTCATCATTGGAATTTATAGTCATGAAACATTTCCATTAATGCTTTGTTATTATCTATCCAAACTAGGAAGTAATGGATATTTTATATTGTGGTTTTTCATTAACATTATTTAATCACCTTTGACTTTTAAGGATCTATATATATACCCCTTATTGTGATTATAAAACCCAAGAATATTAATTTCAATATCCATTATTCACACTTGTTATACTTTTAATAAATCATATAATTTGTAAATTTCTTAATCATACTCAAATAAACTTTATGATATTCTTATCTCTAATAGTATATGATAACAAAATCAATAATGACTAAAATAAATTTAATGAGGTAATCTATAATGATTTTATTCCTAATATCCATGAAGATTATAGTGGATTTTGTGATTTTGAACGGAATCACTTTGAATTCATAATTACCAGATCTTATATAGAAGTTTTTCATTGTTACATTCTCCCTTTTCTCCATTAATTAATGATATCTAGAATAATGGTCAACATTTGAGAAGTATTTCACCACACATAGATAAATAATTAATTAATATAGTATAGTATATATATTTTTAAAAATTATTTTATTATGTTCATGATAATCTATACAGACACACATTGATCCATTGTTATTCACAACAAAGATGACTAGTGAATCCCATGGTGAATCACCTAGTTATATAAAACTCATATTAAATTTCTATTTTTGTTTCTTATTCAATTACAATAATTTAGTCACATCCATTATATATTATTTCCTTATGATTAGAATGAATCCAAAAGTTATTTTTATATAAAACTCTACCTCATGATATAGGTAAGACCTAAAAATAGCTCTAGAAACATATCAAATTATTCATGTATAATAAGAACATAATCAATAAAAATGTTTTCAACAACCCTTTGATCAAAATACCCCTCCTGATTAGTACTAAAACCAATTTAATATAGTTAATTTCTATATGGATTTCATGGTTAGTATTTCACATATATATGTTCATGGGTTGATTCATGATATGTTATGTGATTTTCCTCTCCAAGTAACTAAGAGGGTATTTATCTTGAGATTTCCAATACTTTCCCAAAATCACATTAAATTAATCTACAGGGAGAATAATATATATTAAAGGAACCATTTTCACAAATAATTCTATTAGAGACTATTCATAGAATTCATTTGTAATAATCACACCATTGAGGGTTTTAACCACTAAATTGATATCAAGATTTTAGGTTGGTGAATTGATTCCAATAGAAATAATTCCAGTTATAAAAGTGACAGAATAACCAAAATAGAATATTAAACATATTGTTAAAAACTGGATGACAAGTTTATTTCTCACCATATTATTATCATAAACCACTGTAGATGTTCTGATTGCCTAGTATATCCATTTCTATATTGTCTTTGGTTCTTTCTAACATTTATTGTCATGATTTTAAAATTTATTGTTTTAGGGGTTGAAAATTGACCAAGATTTCATAAAATTTAATCATTACAGTGGGGTGATTCATTATGATTAGTATTTCTACATTTCTGGGTGATAATTCCATCCATGTTTCGTAAAAAAATTACTTCATAAAGGAAGAATAATTATTATTTATATGTGCATCTTATAATTTGAGTTTCTTAAAAAAACACTTCTCCCATATTTTCCACCAAACAACTAGAAATATATAATATGTGATCACAATGTCTACCAGGAGAGAACATTTTAATTTTCATTCACACCAAACTATACCCCTAATAGCCAAAAACGTTCAAAAACATGGTTTTAGGACACAAAAAAACTATTGATTCTTCATTTAGGTCCAATAACTAACCTAGAAGTGTACCTTCAATGTCTTGTGAAGTTTGACTCATAATTACTAATGGATCCATCCTTCAATTATTTCATGTATATGGATTACATCTCAATTTAAGTATAATATTTCAAGGATTATTTTTATTTATGAATACCTTCTAAAAACCCTCAAAATTTCTTAAAATAAATATTGATCTATTGAAATTTATACTTGAAGAGGGTGAACCAGTGGTACGATTCACCTTCGAAAAGAAAAAAATAATATATATTTTTTATTCACATAGAATAGAAGAAAATGTAATGTAGTTTTCATTATGTTAGTATATTTTTCAAAAAATAAGTTTGTTAGACTTCCCACTAATTGATAGTGGTAAATTCTTTACGAAGAGCTTAGTACATGGTTATTTCTTATTTGACACGGCATGTAGGTCAAAATGATTCATGATAGTTTTTGTTACTTGTGAATGTTGGGGGAGAATTTCTTTTATTTTTTCCACTCCGTCTCACATCTCACGTGGTTACTTATTAGGACATTCATTATGTTGTTTCTCACATTCATTTTAAAATCCATATCTATTAGTTCATGCAATTTACGGAAACAAATATGTCATTATTATTATAAATTAATTATATTAAAAATAATTTGTCATACTATGAGGAAACTCAACCCTAATAATTGAAAAAAAATGAAACCTTAATTTCAACCAATGATATTTGTGTTTTATCATATTTGACATTTACTTCATCCGATATTTTTTTGACCTATCATATTATTCATTATAACTATTGATGAATGGAATGTGTAATGGTCCTCACCAATTGGGTCCATTCCTTTGGGAAAATACAGTGTTTGGGGTGTTCTAGGAGACAACTGTGGCTCATTTCAAGAGATTTCCAAAAATAATGGGTTTGCAACTGTAGGTGGAGTTGGTGAGTCAGGAGATTGTTGGTCATGTTTGTGACTCGTTGTCAGTGGGTCGCATCGGTGACTCACTGTTGGTGGGTCGGGTTGGGGACTAGAATTAGTGAGTGGAATCAAATGGTGGTGTAGGTGAGTAAGGTTTCGGTGGGTTACGCCAATGACTCATTGTCCGTGGGTTGCGTCGGTGAGTGACCTATGTGAGTGTTGTCAGTACGTCATGTCATTATGTGGAATCAATGAGTCCAATCAATTAGTGGCATTAGTGAGTTGCATTAGTGAGTGGAATTGGAGAGTGGCATTAGTGAGTGGCGTCAGTTTGTTACATCAGTCACTCTCTTTGGAGACTCACCTATCAATGGCCCACATATGTGACTCAACCATCATTGAGTCATTTCGGTAAATCACCATCTGTATGTCACGATGATGTCTCGCGCAAATGTTTTTAAAAATTATAGTTTTCTATATTTTTTCTAGTTCCTCTCCATTAACATTTCCTTTGAAATTAAATGTGTTAAATTCCATATTTAATAATTTTTTCTGCCATTTGAAATGGTATTCATTTCCTAAAACCACGAGGATTCCTTTGACTCTTAATTTGAATGGTCTTGATAGTGATCTGTCCTTGAAGGCCTTTGGAAACGATTCCCACCATTTATATAGGATCTGACCTTTTCTATAACTGATATCCTCTCTTCCTGAAACCCTTCTGTTCTATCATGGTACCCCAAGAAAAATTATTCCCCATGGATTCAAGTTTCATGTTGTGGACTTTGGATATAAATTTCCATGTATGTTTCTCCTACTACTTGTGCACCCCATTTTTTGGTGCTAGGAGGATTTTTCAGTTGTCTATTGTTCCATGTATGGATCCCTTCGTCTCCCATATTTTTTTAGTATCATGCAGGGTGGGTGTAATGATTTCATCTTGTGGGTATACCTGAAAACAATTTTAATAGAGTTAAATGAAGGGTTGGTAAGATGATAATGATGATCATATTGTTTTATATGTTATCTTCAATCCATGTTGTGTTTGTAATCGGTTGTGTGTCTTTTGAAATTCACGTTTGTTGGAAGTCTTTGTTTGTGCACCTATGATGGATATTGGATATTTTTTGTGAAATGACTATGGACACGAATACTTGATTTACCACATATATAAATATAAATAAATTTATTCTCTATAATTGTACATTTTCTTTGATAAGCCATGTTTTATCAATTTTTAATTAATAAACGATTATCGGTTAAATCTGAATACACCATTATTTATCAGTGTGGTCGTGTGATAAGATTGGATTTGTTCTAAATTGTGCACTATGTGGGTTATGTGGTGTTGTGGATGGGAGTTTGTCAATTTATATAACGTGGTATATGTGGTGTAATGAAATATTAGGTTGAGAAATTGATTGATTGTGGAATGAATGGGAAATGAATGAGAAATGGGGATGTAGGTTTGGGTTGTGCTATGTTTATGTTACTAGGTGTGGTGCTGTTATACACCAGAGATGTCAGGATGGTTATGGTAAGTTTTTTTCAGTGTTTGGCCATGTGTGGGGGGTTTTCATGATGATGGAAATGACAGGATGACATTAATTTTAATAATTATAATGGCAATGATTGTCTTGGCTACTAAATGGGTAGGAAGTGTGATGTGGGTTGTTTTATCATAGTTTTATTCCTCTGTTAAGATTGGTTGTGAGGCTGGTTGTGTCATGTGGTAGTATTTCCCTTGTTAAGGAAGGGATAATATGGAAATTCATAGTAATGTTGAAATGATTGGGTGTTATTTAGATTTCTTTTATAATCTTCAGAAGTGACCATCATTCATTCTAATACGTGCATTTTATCAGTAGTAGCAAAGGATGTTTTTTGTGGTAGTTGTTGTTTTAATCCACATGGGTTTTGCTATGTTTTATCTACATATATATTTACATGTATTTTATTGTTAGTTATATACACACCCAAACCTAGTTGATTTGAATGCACCGAACACCCCGTTTTTTATGCGGGAATGTTTCAGTCCCAAACACTCATATGGGAGGGTGTCCTTGGATCTTTGGATAGGCTGTGATCTGTGAGGCCAGATGGGCATGGAGGAGTTGTGCTTCCAAGGTTTCTCTATGATGATATGTGTTGTGGTTCATAGGTTTCTCTAAGATGATATGTTTTTTGGTTCCTAGGTGTGTTCGGGATGTTGTGTCGTTTGTGGCCCATGTGTTTGTTGGTGGGATGTGGCGTGGTATGATTGGAAAGTGTGGGAGCACGAGGATACCTTCAGTTAATGTGAGTGTGTGGATAATCATTGGGAAAGACTTGATGGGTACCCCATACCTTAATGTTCACTATATTACTTTACATGACCTATGTTATTTGGTGATCATTCCTTTTGTGAGGCTGGGGTGGTTAGTTAACCTTGTCAGGTGCTTTTGGTTTTTTTGTTTTCTCATGGTGGCATTAGTATACTTCTCCGCTTATTCACAACATACTTTTTCTCTCCTATTGAGTATACTTGTATGCTCACCCAAAATGATAAAAATTATTTCAGGTTTTGAGGGGGAAAACATTGACTATGTCGGGGAAAACTAGCTCTGATGTTTGGGAGAGTTGTTATTTCGCTGCATAGATTTTCTTTTGGTATTTACTTTTGAGACTGTTTCATTTACGTCAGTTACATTTTGAACATGCATGTGGGGTGGGATTTATTTTCCTTTATCTCTATATATATATTGATATATATCTATGTTGGAGTTTTTTGAGTTTAGTATATCTTATCTCCCAATCTAGTTTAATATAAAAAGGGTAATTCCTCCAATTTTGTGAGATTTATATTACATTGTTACTAGTCGTGAAACTCAAGCCTATTGGAGGCCGGACTCAAGGGGTCATTATCTCTCTTCCTTCATTTCTAGATTATGTGGATCATTTATTGGGGGATCTGGATGTGATAGAATGGAATCAAACTGATGGTTTGGAGATAATATAGTGTTTGGAGTTTAGCATAGTGAGTATTTCATGGGTTAGTAGGGAAATCCTGTTCTGTTATCATGGTACATGACATGGGCTTGGAAAGACCGTCTAGGATAATGGGGTTTAGGGAACCATGATACAATGCATGGTCTCTAGGTTGCTTGAATGACCAAGTGAGTATACACTATTTGCAGCACAAATCCCATAGGAATGTTACATGCGCCATGATGACTTGTGTTATTGTTAAAATTGGGGAATTTGTGTAATTTAAATAATTAAAATTTATAATGAATCATAAATAATTTTTTTACTACTCAGGATTAAGAGTTCATTGTTTACTTTTCATATATGACACACTTTTGTTTTCCATGAGTGGCTCAGGAAGAAGAGGCTCAGCAGGAAGATCCAGATGATCGGTGGAGGGTTTATAAAAAAGGGTAAGACAAGTAGTGACAAATAATGTACGATATTTTTAATGTAATACCTTGGAAACAGACAAGGTAACTGTCTTGGACATGGAAACAGAGTGATGTATCAAGGATCTTGGGATCACCTTCAGTATGATTTGGTATCCTAAAGAGTACAGGGTTCCATTAGCGGTAAGATTAATGATGTGAGGTGTGCTCTTGGGGTGGATGTTGTCACTAGGAGAGGGAAAGGAGGATAATTTTTTTTGGTCAATTTTGGGGAGTTCTGGGAATAATTCATTTCTTTAACTATGAAGTCTGAGAAGAGGAAGGGTCTACTCTCTATTCATCGTGGGAATATGCCGGTATGAGTGTTGGGTATCAAGTTCAAGGATCTGCTCCACTTTTCTCTTGATCTCTTTCTAGATGAGGAGTCTCGGGCAATATTCTTATAAGAGGCATTCTTCCCATCTCTCGAGTATGTAGTTACTCTATTCACCTTTTTTAGATACATATAGGTCCACAATAAGGCGGAGGAAGTTTAGAGAATTCTCTCACAAAGAGGTATACCAATAAAGGGGATGTATCAGGGTTATTCAAAGGGAAAGGCTACCAATGGAAGGTCTCATGAATGAGGGAATTAGAGGATTTGGTCTTCAGAAATTCAACCTCTATAATTTCTATTTCGACCTTTTGGTCATTGTGCCTATGCTACATGCATGTGGATGGTTTGTTCTATGAGTGAAGTTCACGGGAACATTCAGAGTCAGTTTGTGATGGTTGTTCGATCATGGTATGGTGGAGGTGGGTATGTTAAATTCCCACATCAGTAGTAGTTTCCGTCTATGTTGTTTTAGCAGAAGGGGTAACTGGCCCCCACTCCATTGAGAAGATATAAAGTATGTGGAGGGATATCTTAAGGAATTCATTAGGGACCTCAAAACAAGTGTGGTTGAGGAAGCGATCATCATCATTGGGCCAGAGGAGCTACGGGTTGTTAGTTACATGACATAGAGGCAGTAGTTCCAACAGGGCCAAATATCATTTGAGGTACAATTAGCTTGTTTAGAACTCTATCTTGTTCTTTCCTTGAATCAGTAGCTTCACAATCTTTTATTATACTTGGATTCACCAATGCTATTGAACTAGATGTAGAGAGGGTTTCCATACCCATGGTATTTAGTACACAATTTAAAGGTAATACCAACTTGTTTGGTGTATGCAAGGGTTGTAGACTAATGATGGGGCCACATCAATCCCACGAAGGAACTTCTCTTTATAGAGATGCATCCATATGACCACATTATTGTCATTGACTGGTTTTATTCTATATATTCTACTATCGACTATTCTAGAGAAGAGTCATGTTTTAGACAATGACGGTCAATGTGTGGATTTAATTAGAGAGTGAAGAAGTCAAGAAGCATGGTTAGCCTATGGAGCCACTTCATTCTTTGTTTGTTGAGCTATCAGTAAAATCGGTGGATGTTGAGATAGTGCAGGCTTCATGAGTTTTTATGGAGTTCATGGATGTATTTTCTGAGGAATTTTTGACTCTTCCCTAATTATGTGATGTTGAGTTTGGGATATACCTGCAACTTAGTGCATCTCTTATTTCGATGGATCCTTATCGAAGTAAAACATCAGAGTTGTGTGAGTAGAAAATTCAGGTTTATGACTTGATGAACAAATGATTTCTATGTCCTAGTTTGTCACCATGGGGTTCACTAGTCTTGATTACAACGAAGGTAGATGGTATTCTAAGGAAGGGAATTGACTATTAGAAATCAAATCAGGTAATGATCAAGAACCATTACGCACTCTATAGGATTGATGATATTTTCATCTAGCTCTAAGTGCATGTTGGTTCTCTTAGATTGATTGGAAGTCTGGGTATTACTAGTTGAGAATGATGAATGGTAATGTACCTAAGACCGCTTTCATGTGAAACAATGGGAACATTGAGTTCGTGGTAATATCGTTTGGTGTTACGAATACACCGGCCATGTTCATGGGACTTATGAACTAAACCATCCATGAGTTCCTAGACAGATTTTTCATCATATTCATAGATAACATTATGATCTACTCGAATTCATAAGACGAGCATACCAAGCATATAAGTACTGTCTTGGATACACTCCAAAGACACTATATATACAAATTGTTAACCAAGTTTATTTTTTGTACATGGGAGGTCCACTTCCATGGAAATGTGGTGTTTCAACAGGGCATAGTAGTTGACACATTGATGGTCATGTAAGTTGTTCCATGGGCAGCACCCATGAATGTGGTAGAGAGTTTTTAGTTTCCATGGTCTAGTAAGAAATTTTTAGAAATTTTGAACTTATTTCTCTTGATTTGTAGCTCTGTTGAATGATCTGCCCAGAAAGGGGTAGACCTCTATGTTGACTGAGAAGTATTAGTCATACTTCACATATTCAATGGGTATGTTGGTTAGTGCTCCAATGCTCTAGTATCCTAAGGAAGTGGTGATGTTCGTGGTGACTAGTGATTCTTATCATCTAGGCCTAGGATGTGTGATGATGCAGTAATATTGAGGGAACTCTTATGGGCCTAGGTAGTTATGAACCCATGAATGTAACTATGAAACTAATGACCTTGATATATTAGTCTCCATGTTTGTGCTATGGTTGTGGAATCATTTCTTCATTGGGGAGTTCTTTGTAGTCTTCATGGATTAGTTGAGATGGAGGTATATCTTTTCCTGGTGTGATCTAAAATTGTTAGAGTAGAGGTGGATATAGTTTATTCAGGACTATGATTAAGAGATATCTTACACCTCAGGAAAATGGATTTTTTTTTATTTTGATTTGAGTAGGAAGTCACAGAATGAACATGTTGGGGAATATATTGCTGCTTGGATGTCCATAGAGGAGTCTTCCACCTTGCACATAGATGTTTGAATGGATAGTATCAATGGTTGTTTATTCTAAATGATAGTGCAGTCATCTCTGATGTAGCAGGTGGAAGAGTCTCAGTGGGGAGACTCCGAGTTATAGTTAATACATGATTTTGGTGACTATGGTGATTCTTCATAGGGATGCTAGAAGGATAGTCCGCATTGAATGTTATTCTTTTGGGAAGTTATTTGTTCTAGTGGAAATGCATGAGGGATTTCTCCATGAGATTCATAGATCACATTTATCAGTGCATCCATGGGTTTTCCAATATTTACCATGGATTTAGGGAGCTATTTTGGTTTCATTTGATGAAGTGGGATATAGAAGTTTTTGTGAAAAAGTTCATAGTATTCTAGTATGTGATGGTTGAGAACCATGTTCCTGATGGTTTGATGCAGTCCTATGATGCCCCAAATTGTATGTGGTATGATATGTTGATGGATTTCATTATAGTGTTACGCATGGCTTAGTGAGGTAGTGATTCTATTTGGTATTAGTGGATCAGATGATAAAATGGTCACACTTCTTAGAAATCAAGGAGTTGAGCATAGTAGATTCCTTGGATAGGAGGTGTGTGTAAATGGTGGTGCAGTTACATGGAGTTATAATGTTCATTGTCTTGTATAAGAATACATGTTTTCCCTAAATTTTGTTAGGATATTGCTGCATGCTTTTGGAACTCAGTTATGCATTAACATTGCATTCCACCCATAGAATCATGGGCAGACAGAACTGCAAATCCATATGTTAGAGGACATGTGACAAGAATTATTCTTGGACATTGGAGGATCTTGGGTATGACTCTTTAACATGGTAGAGTTCTCTTACAAAAATATATATCACTCTTCCATTAGCAAGGATCTTTTTCAATCCTTGTTTAGAAGGTCGTGTTATTCTTCCTTGTGTTGTGTAGAGTTTGGGGAGATAGTTGTTCTTGGTCCTGAAGTATTACAGACCACGACAGAGATGGTTCAACGAGTCCATGAGAGCAGGAAGGAAGCACATTACTGACAGAAGTCATATATTGATTGTAGGAGGGGGCCCTTGGATTTTGAAGATGGGGACCTTGTGTCCTTAATGGTTTAGCATCAACATGGGTATCAGAGGTTTAGTAGAGGAAGCGGGAAATCTCCCTAGTTCATTGGTCCCTTCGTGGTATTGAGATAAGTTACTGAGGTGGAAAATAAGTTGGAATTTTCACCACAGATAGATAGGATCCATGACGTCATTCATATCTCTCATCTTCATCAGTATCTTCACTATGACTCTCAAGTGAGTTAATATGGATATTTGGATATTGAGGATTACACAACATTATTGCAGAGAAAATGGGAGATCCAATATTATTTAAGGAATATTATTCATGGATTAACCATTCTGTTGGTTCCCGTGTTGTGGAGGAATAGTTTCATGGAAGGAGAGTACTAGAGAGAGATAAGCACAGATGTGTTCCCATTACCTGACATTATTTTGATTTTACCTTGTACTATTTTTCATTGAAATTATTGATCCATGTTTTTTTATGAGAAGAGTTGTTCCCTTATTCTATAATGTGTGATAATGACCTCACATATGAAGAGGGAATGACTTAATCCCTAATCAAGTCACATTAATACAGACGTAATTAAACCCATATGGGTGAGTTTGTGTCACCCAAAGCAGATAGAATCTTGAAATGGTGGAAGGAATTCCTTTATTAATGTATTCAAGTAGTGTGTATTTTAGTGATTGTTTTGTGTGTCTTTTGGTCGATTGGGTAATAGTTGTCGAAGGATGTGTTTTGGGATGTCGTGGTTTAACTTCAGCTTATGTGTAACATATGGTGGGATTTTCTTGAGAGGTATCTTACGAGATGGTTGTTTATACCTCTCTTTCTTCTAGGTTTGGTTTTAAATTATCGATGGAGATAATAGTTTGATAGGTATCTATTGTAATGTCATGGAACTCTCCGATGGATTCCATTGTGAATATACAATGTTTGGGTTGTTCTAGGAGGCATCAATTGCCCATTTCATGATTTTCCCTAAAATCAAGTTTTCCAATGGCAGGTTGTGTCGATGATCCAGGCATCTGTGGGACACATATGTCACTCGATGTTGGTTGGTGGCGTTGGGGACACACTGTTGTTGTATCGCATCAGAAAGTGGAATTGGAAGGTGGTGTCAATGAGTCAGGTGTTGGGGGATCATGTCCGCGAATCCCTGTTAGTGGGTCTCCTTAAGGACTCACATCATTGAGTAGAGTCAGGGAGTTGCATTGGTGTATGGAATCAATAGGTGGAGTCAATGAGTGGCATCGATGTGTGGTGTAGGTGCATGGAATTGGAAGGTGGCATTGGTGAGTGGCGTTGGTGAGGGGCGTTTTTGTGTGGTGTCAGTGAGTGGCATTAGTGAGTGGGGTCAGTGAGTCACATAAGTCCCCCGCATAGTTGACATAGTCATTGGAAACCCATTTCGGGGACTCAACCATTGGTGAGTCATGTTTATGACTCTCCATCAATAGGTGAGTCACCCATCAATTTTTAAAAAATCCACTTTTCTACAGTTTTTCCAGTTTCACACCTTTGACATTTCCATTGATGTTAAATGAGTTAAATTCCATATTTAGTGAGTTTTTTAGCCATTTCAAATGGTATCTATCTCCTAAAAACATGAAGATTAATTTTATTCTGAAACCATGTGGTATTGACTCTGATATGTCTTTAATGGCCTTAGAAACTGTTTTCCCTGTTGATATAGAATGTGGCCTTTTTCGAAGCATATATCATATCATTTTTGAACCCTTACATTTTATCTCTCTATGCCTAGAGCCTTTATTCCCTACAGAGTCATGTGTTGTTGTGTGGCCTTCAGATCTAGTTTACCCTGGATGTTCCTCCATCTTCCCACCAACCCCTAGCCTTGGCGCTATGAGGAGTTACCAATGATATGTTCTTTCAGGTATAGATCCCTTCATCTATTGTATTTTTTTTCTATCATGCGGGGTGTTCATATTGATGTCTTCTTATGGGTACTGTTAAAACAAATTTTAAAAAAGATAAATTAAGGGATTGGAAGATGATAATAATGATTATATTATTATATATATTATCCTTGATCCATTCTGTATTTGGCATTGGATATATGACTTCAGAAAATAATGGCCTTTAGTGGTCTTTATTTGTGAACCTGTGATGGCTCATGGATGTTTTTTTGTTGAATGGATGTGTACATAGAAACATGATTAACCATGTATATTTGGTAAAATTAATGGATTCCCAATAATTAAAAATATTCAATGATAACCATTGTTTTATCAATGTTAAATTAAATAATTATTTCTGGTTAAATATGAATACACCATTTTCCATTGGTGTGGCTACGTGTTGTGTTTGGATCTATTTGTTTTGTATCTTATGTGGGTTTTGTGGTGTTGTGGCTTGGAGTGTGGCCATTTGTATGAGGGGGAATATTTGGTGTAATGAAATATTAGATTCATGGATTTACTGATTATGGAATGGGTGGGCAGGGATTGAGAAGTGGGGCTACAGGTTGGTGTTATGCTATATTTATCTTATAGGTGTGGTACTGTTTTATAACATAGATTCCTGGTTGGCTGTGACAAGGTGTGTTTTTATGTTTGGTAGTAAGTTTGGGGTTTTCATATTGTGATAAAGGTAAGGGTTTCATGACATTGAAGAATGATAATGATAATGGGTGGCTTGGGTGATAAGTGGGGAGGAAGTGTGAAGTTAGGTGTTGTATCATGGTTTTCTTCCTCTGTTTGTCATGGTTGTGTGGATGGTGGAGTACTATGTTTATTAGTTTCCTTTTTAGGGGTGTAATAAATTGAAAATTATTAATAATGTCAAAATTATTTGTATTTAAGAAACTTTCTTTTATCAACTTCGTAATTGATCTTCATATTTTCTGATACATGTATTTCTTAGGTAATAGTAAAGGTAGTTTTGTGGGATTGTTATTATTTAGAATCCCATTGGTTGGTATAAGTGTTCTATACCTATATATATATATACATACATATATTTACTTAATAATCTTATATTCCCACCACCCTAGTTGATAGCTATGCACCGAACACCACCATTGTTATGGGGGAGGGTGTCTATACAAAAACTCACAGTGGGAGGATGGACGGGTAGAAACCTTCTCTTTTCGGATCCCTATTCTAGATGTGATATCCCATGACTCTTCATGCAATTTGTGGTTTTTTAGGCCCCAATGTTTACGAGAGAGTATTTCTTACTAGGTGTTGTCAGGATAAGATGTGTTGTGGTTCTGAGGTTTCCTCCGGATGAGATGTGTTTTGGTTCCTAGGTGTCCTTAGGATGTACTATGGTATGCGTCCCACATTTATGTGTGAAGGATGTGGTGTGTTTTATGGACCAAGTGTCTGAGGGCGGGATGATATGTGGTTTTGAGGCCCATGTGTATTCGGGAAAGATGTGGTGTGATATGTTCGGAAGAGTTGGAAGCACCAGGACGTCTGTTATTTGTTTGTGAGAGTAGCTGATCAGTTGGAAAGCAGTGTGGGGTAAAAAACAATGTTGATGTAATATATATTAATTTAAATTACTTGGTTTATATGGTGAGCATGAATTTCGTGAGGATAGGGTGGTTAGAGTACCTTGTTAGGTACATATGGTTTTTATTGTTTTCTCAAAGGGGAATTAGTATGCTTCTATAATTGTGCACAAGAGAATTCAGTTTTCCTACTGAGTATACTTGAATACTCACCCATAATTATATATCTACTTTTAGGTTTCCAAGGGGATAAAATTGACCGTTATAGGAAGTACTGTCTTGGATAGTGGGGATAGATAATGTGTTACAGCTTAGATTAACTTTTGGTATTTACTTTGGAGACTCTTTCTTTTGTATCATTTACATTATTAACATGCATGCTGGATGGTTTGGATTTTATTATATAAATATATATATCTGTCTTGGAGTTGTTTGAGGTTTATACATATTATATACCATTCATGGTTACTATAAAAAAGTTATCGCCTCCCATTTTTTTATATTTCTATACCCATGGTGCCGGTCAGCACCCTAGGGCCTACTAGAGGCCTGACTCTTGGGTCATTATATCTCTTTCTTTACTTTCATCTCGAGAGAAGCACATTTGGGGGGAGGGTGTCCAGATAGAATTTAAATTAACCAATAATTATCCTCTATTAGTTTAAAAAAAATTATAGTTTGGACAATTTTTTTACATTGAGTGATGGTTAAGTTGATGCCCCAAAACCCATTTTCTGGATTATTACCAATAGGTGTATTGGTTATAGAGTCTCCATTAACATATTTGCATCTCGATAAAAATTTAATTGTTGAGAAACAAAAATTTTTATTATATACACAAATTTTATGACGTTTTATTACTTTTATGAATCATATTTGGGTTTTCAAAAATGATTATAATCCTAAACCCTAAAAATAACTACAAAAACAATCATACCAATAGAGATTTCCAACAATTTTCTTACATACAAATTACATTATTTTTGACCAATATTAATTTCAAATCATAATAAATCACATAGAAGACCCTAAAGTTTTTGATTTTATTTTAGATTATATATATAATAACTATATTTTAAAACTTATTTAACATATCTTTATAGTATATTTATCGCATGATAACTATTTTGATATATCACATCACAACCCAAAATTTCTTCCATTTTTTTAATTATATACTATTATTTAATATTTAGTCTTATTGGGTTTTCACTCCACCGATGATGAGTTCAATGAAAATGTTAAATATCTTAGGACACAGATCATGTCACATGGTTTAGGCACACATTTAGTACTAACTTTGTGGAAAAAGATATATCTGCCTTTAGTTTTTAAGAATTAAAAATATTATGGATAGTGTAAGATAGTCTTGTTGTGAAAACATACCACGTTGGTTTAATGAACCCCCCATAGGGGGTCATAGTTACCACAAAATTTGTCCAACCACATAGCTAAATCGTCTGAAATATCTATTTTGTTATAATTTTATCATATTTCGGATTTCCCACCTCTTATTTTCCCTCATTCATGATCCATCCATGAATCCTAACTTTTTCACATGACCCATAGATACTAGCCCCTAGGATTCCCCCACTTCCTCTATTCCTCTCCCTCTTTAGTGACTCATAATCGATTACTATAAGATTATTGTTTGGATTATGATCATAATTTGTCCATTTCGACCCCCAACTTATTTTTCTTACATTTATTATCCCACTTTATTGTGTATTCGACCTAATTGAAAGCTAATATGAATGGTTTTGTTTTCAATATATGATTATTTTTTGTATCTATGGAATATGAGATACATATTGTGGTATATTCCATTGAAATTTGACAATGGATATGTGTTACACTTGATTTATATTGGTGTTCACATTGCATTGGGACATTAAATTCTAGAACCATGACATCTTTTTGTTTTATAATTTTGTTTTGATATAATATTTTAATTATAAATATGTTTATAGAATTTTTAAAAGGAAAAACATGTTTTAATTAATTTAATTTTTTTCTAAATTCTAGCATCTTGATATTTTAAAATTATATCATTTTATTAGATATAATTTATTACACACTACAATGAGATTAATTGGATAATGAATTTTTATTATTTAAATAAGACCATAATATCCTTGCCATTGAATTGTTGGGTATCAGCATAGATGGCCACATTATAAAATATATATACAGTTATTACACAACAAATGTTTATTTTATTAATGTCATGAACCATCCCCCCCGGACCTGCATCGTGACTACCCCATGCCCGCCTCCCATAGGCCAGGGGCTGGTGACTAGCACCAAAGGTGTAATTCCCTAAAACTGGGCAGGCATTGACTTTATAAATCATAAACACACACAACCAGAGTACATGAGGAAGCAAACACTAACCAAAAATTGTGTATCAAGCATGATGAAAGTAAAAGGTCTAGAAATACAAGCTCAACATTAATGTACAAGGAAAGGACATATAGGTACGACTAAAAGGAAAAAAGCTGGAAGGTGACTAGTAGCTCCTGGATAGTCCACCATGGATCCTACCTAAATGGAAGGTACAGAAAGCCTCCTCAGTTCTCCACACCCATTCGTCTCCTTCGAGTACCATGTCGTTGTGAGGTCCACCTACGGGCATCGTTCAGTCCTCGTACACTCAGCCTTGGTCAGTGTTGTCTGTCATCAGTATCCAAAACAACGAGGTGCGGGCATAACCCGTGAAGGGGTGAGTATAACGATACTTAGTGGGGACCCCGAGACCCTCAAGGTCTCACAAAATCCACCAAGGATAAACCACAAAATATGATTTCAATGAATAACCATTACATAGGTATATGCCCAAAAATACACCTAAGTAATCAAGTAACCCATCTCAATCATGAAGAAAACACAAAGGTCACTGACTCACCTCAAACCATGTTTTTTATTCACGATGTAGAAACCAAAGCTACTAGGGAAATCCTCCTATGTCGAGTACAGTGGGCCTGCCACTACAACCAAGCGCTTCCCACTAACCTTAGACTACTGAAGTACTCCACCTATCGAGTACTGTGGGCCTGCTGCTAGAACCTAGCGCTTCCCACCATGGGTCTGCAGATACAACCAAGCACCATTCCATCATGGGTCTGCTGCTACAACCAAGCGCTCCCCACTGGGCCATCCGAATCACTCTGAGTAAATCGATCAGTAGTTTTCAATTCTGAGCCAGCTACTAGGTCTCTGCAATCTACTTGCTTTTCACCGGGAGGTACCGCACCACGAGCCTCAAGATAATACTCCAAGTGTCATGAAGTCTCACGTATATGTATCAAAAAGACCTCCACGTCATATGGGTCTCAACAAAACAAATGGAACGTCAATCGAACGACTAATCTGTGAGTAATTGGTTTTTCCGTTCTAGTGGCCCGGTTGGTTTTGAATCTAAAACCAGCCCGACCATACTCCAAATGCATCCAATACTCATGTGGCGTATTGAAAAAGAACTGTCTTATCAAAAGGAATCCAACGTATTTGACGGTACATCAATCGGACGTGCAGTCCTTATGTTATAAGTGTATCTGCTCCGAGGGCATGGTTGGTTATGGGATAGAACCCACCTGGCCATACTCAAACTTTTCCAAAACCTTGAGTGTGATATACTGAAACGACCATCTCGATTCAGGTAATCCTATATAACTAACGGTGCATCGATTGGAGGTTTGTAGCTCACAATATGGGTTAAAATCCAATAGCATCCTGAAGTGGGGGCGGTATGGGTACGGTCCGACCCGGCCCAACCTGCCTTGGGTGGCGCAAACCGGGTCGACCCGACCCGGGTCCGGGCCCAGACCAGCGGGGAACGGCCCGGTCTAGCGGCAGGCAGACCGGGCCATGAAAGGGCGGCCCAGCCCCTGCGCAGGCAGCCCGTCCCGCGTGCATGCGCCCCGGCTCGGTAGCCGGCCGCGGCTCAACCAGCCGGCCGAGTGTGATGTCGGGGGGGGGGGGGGGGGGGGTTATTTTTAACGGTGGTGCCGAGTAGCGCGACCACTCCTACCCGGCCGGCCAAAGCTGGTCGGTCTTCTCCGATGCGAGCGGCCCACACGGGCGGGCCGGTGATCCTCCGCACGCGACGCCATTACGCATCACGGTTCCTTCCACCCGGCCGGCGGGTGAGCGGGTTGGTTAGCCCGTCGAAGTGGACCATGGAGTGCAGGCCGTGGTTATCCATAGTGCGGTACCATGAGGTGCCATAGTCCTCCACCTCGGCCAGCTATAGTTGGCCCCTTCTTCATGCAGGCGTCTCGCGGGTGCGGGCCACTCCTCTTCCACGCGACACCCAAGAGTTCCACGGTTCACCAACCCAGATGGCTACGACCGGCCGGTTCTTCAGCCCGATCAGCTCGAGGTTGTGGGAAGCAGTTTTCTTTCTAGCGGCCTATGCACGACCATCGTTGTCTTTGCCACCCCTGATCATCTCCATCAAAAATAAACAAGAAGAATCTAGAGGGTCATCGGGTCGTGTTTGTTTGGCTTGTGCCCTCTGAGTTAGATGATATCTATAACGACCCATACATTACATACATTTTTAGTTCTTCAAAATTGAAGTACACTTATTACAACATATAACAAAACCAAGAAAGGACTGTATAGGTATAGTGTCTTACAAAACTGGGAAACATAAACAACTGGTTCATAAAGTATCTACACTATCTCCCATTTATTTCATCATCTCTATATCCCTTTTTGGAATATCATACTTAATAACCTTCTTCCTGGCCTGTGGAAAGAAAACATACAAAAGGGTGAGCTCAAATGCTCAGTAAGGGTAAACAAAATAAATATCAATCACATTAAAATTCATAAGAACATAACATTTGGGAAATCTTACCCTACAAAATGGATCATAATTACATAACATGGGAAAAACCATGGTAGTGAAATGTAATCCCAATAATCATAACTTAAAACATGAAACTGTTTTTCATAAAAACATAATAATAGAGAATCATTTCTTATTAGTCAAAACTCATTACCAAGACTATCTTAGTGGAAAAAGTCCATTTCTGAACCGAGTTCACTCCTCGTTTCAGTCCTGTTTCACTGAACTGGTTTAACCTGCAGTTCTAGACATGTCTATCTCATGAGATATAAAATATTTACCAAATTGATTGGAGGGAGATATAGGTCCCACCCATCACATAATGATACCATTCTTATGTGTGCCACAAAATCATAAATCACACATCATTGCCTAACCCATGTAATAAAAATGGGATTCATAAACATCGTGACATCATAAAACAATTCGTATAAGATAAAGGAATTCATAAAAATAATTCCAACATAGCATAATCAAATCAATGTAATAATAGAGATAGAAACAGATCCCTATATCATCTTAGATGTAAAATAATTTTGATAAAACACTTGAACTCCATTCCTGAGGAAAACATCCTTTCTACTTCAAATTTTTTTTTATTTTCTTAACATGTCATAAAATTTTAAACTAAAAGAATTTTATTAAAAAATAAACTTGAAAAATTGTAAAGTAAGCTTCTTGGAAATAATGTTTTAAAAATCCATTCATCCCGTATAAGTAAAAAAAACAGTCCTCTTGTACTTTTTTCGGAAAAGTCAAAAAGTACCTCGTATGAAAAATGACAAAAGATTCCTTTCATATCATTTACTAAAACTCACCGAAGGGTAAAATTGGAAAAAAACTATTTTATAAGGATATAAATATTATATATTGAGGAAACATGGATGTGGATGATAAATATTCCCCAGTAAATTCTGATGTATAAACAATCTCGGATAAAAATGAGATTGTGAGATTTTCCTTTACCTTAGGTCCGATTTGATTTGTAAGTGTTTGATCCTCCTGTATAATGATTTAAATAATGTTATTGACTTATTCCAGAATCATACTCATTGCTATGATATCATATATGGCCATATTCTTAGCTTCTTGTTAGTAATATTTCATTGCTACTTGTTATTCGGGTGTTTATTACTTTTTGTTCTTATGCGTGTTTTGTCGAATAAATTCTTATTCTTCTCTTTAGGTTATAGTTACCTCATGTCCATAATGGTATTATTGTAATATATATCATATTCATTCATTCAACTCATTTATATAGTCATTATGCAATGAATATCATGTAGAACCAGTCGCATCACATCGTGGATATGGTATTCCGTACGTATTCACGAGCGATGATATCATTCCCATGATCATGGAATTGTATTGGAGTGTATGTATACTATTTAAGAATCAATATAACTTTACAATAATCACATATAGTTATTATTTACACCATTATACCCATCCAAGTAAGGTGGTGGTGGAAAATAGAATACACCACAGTGTGGAGACGGTATTTCGTACGTAGGCACCCGCGGTGATTTCATTTTCCGTAGGATGGATAGATGGTGAAATATAATTGTTTCATATTTATAATAACATACCAGTATATGATGGATACTGATGTTATTACTTCATAATTAAACAACTAAATAATAAGAAGTGGAAGAAGAAATAAATTTGAAAGAATCCGTAACAGACATTACCTCTTATTTGAAGCGCCTCTTTGAGACCTCCCCTTAGAGCACTACAATTGGTCTTTGAAGAAGACCAGGACCTCTAGAATGATTCTAGGGAAGTGGGGAAGTAAAATTGGAAGGTATTGGCCGATATTGAAGGCTCAAATTGGTGTGAGGAGGTGAGGGAGGAGGTTCCCTTTTATAAGGGAGGAGAGGGGCACCTTTAGAAATATAAGAAATATTAGTTTATATTAAATCCCAACCCCACATAAAAACTTCCAAAATGACTCATATCCGATGATTAAATGAGATATGGTTGTAATATCATCAAAAAATAAAATTTAGACATGTTAGGAATTTATTTTAAACATTATCAACTTGATTTATCCTTATTTATCAATTTAATTTTTTTTGTGGTAATATTAATCTAAATTTTAAATTATTATAAATAATTACATATGTGTTGTGAATTTTCAATAATTTGACACTTTATGAAATTTTCGACCATATAAATTTTAATTTATAATTTTTAAATATTTTTGTGGTTTTTAAACTATTTTATAATATCTTATTTTTATAAAATAACAATAGTGTCAATTTCAACACTATTCATTTATTTTAATTTAAATAAACTATATACAGATGATATGTTCGAATTAAAAGCTTTAATAGATACATAAAATGTAATATGTGTCTATAAAAGTAGTGGAGCACATTAAATAGTTCATATAAAATTTATTTAAATATTTTTAAAACCATTTATTTGATATTTTAATTAATAAAATAATTTCGACATCACTATTGTGTCATATTTAATGATTATTATTTAATCCTTAAAAATTCTAAATAAATTTCTATGATGTAGATAATTGTATTATATTTCAGGAGACTATTCATGTTTGAAGTGTTATTATGTTTATCAGTAAAGTAAAATTATTATACTTATAAGATTTAAGAAAGTGACATGTTGTCACATTCTTTGGTTTTAATAATAATTAAATTATTTTCATGGAGAAAATTCCATTAAATGAATCGAATCTGACCCTTAGGTGATATGGGTCGTCTTTTAGTCATCCAATAGGAATTTGGAAGATGTTAGGGTAATTTTATAATATTATATTTACCCTTAATTTCCCGATTTATCTTTTACTATGGTAAATAAAATTTACCATAGTTACTATTCATAATGCCCAAAAAATGAAAAGTAACCTATTAACATAATTTGGACCCACTTATTCCATATATGGAATCCATTTTTCAAAATTCAATACACATAATTTCCAGTAATTAATTTAAAATAAATCTCATTGTTAAGAAAACGGGTTTTCGAAGTTAAAACATTGTCAAAGAATGAAATGTTTTTACCTATGAATTCAATGTGAAATTAATGCTAAGGACATACAATATATTAAATGGTAAGAATATATTCTATTTATACTTTAACACCATTAAATATTATAATTTAACCATATAAAATTTCACAATGGAAAAAGTTGTTTTTAATTAAAAATTTGCATATTTTTACTATTCATCAAAATATGAAAGTTATCAGAAAAATATCAAAAATTTATCCAAAGTAATTTTTTATATCCTGGTTCAAAAGAAGAATGTTATTTTTTCCAATTTAACTTATAAACGTGTCAAAAACTAGATTTAATGTGGGTGCGCCATCAAAAGGAGGAAAAACTGCATTTTTAAAAAAAAATTATTTTACTCGAAATATTTATTTCGATCTCTTACTATATTCTAGAAAATGTGTAAGATTAATAATAATGTTATAAAATTCAAAATGTAGTTTATACTATTCATAACGGCTAGCCCGTAATAATATATCGTTGATTAGTGAAACCCGGTATTGCGTACTACACACGCTATCGAGGAAGGCCGCGATTGCGTGTAATGCAAGTCAAGTCCATATTATGTGCTGTGAAAGATTACTTTGGTGTTGCGTATAACATAAGACATAAAAAAAATATTTCTCCTAAAATCTCAGGGTGTTACATTCTACCCCCCTTAAAATGAACTTCGCCCTCGAAATTCGTCAGTTTGTAACAAACAAATGAGGATACCTCTCCCTCATCATATCCTCAAGCTCCCATGTGGCTTCTTCTAATTGGTGGTTCCTCTATAAAACTTTCACCAAGCGAGTGGTCTTGTTCCATATGAATTTTTCTCTACGATCCATAATATATATCGGCTGTTCTTCATAAGAAAGATCTTGCTCCAGCGGTACAGCTTCTGAGCTGAGTACATGTGAAGGATCAGGTATGTATTTTCTCAGGAGAGACACATGGAACACATTGTGAACTTGAGAGAGATTCGGTGGAAGCGCAAATCGGTAATCTACCTTCCCAACATGATCCATAATTTCAAAAGGACCGATATATCTAGGGATCAACTGTCCCTTCTTTCCAAATCTCATGACCCTCTTCTAGGGAGATATTCGTAAGAACACTTTATTACCCACTTCAAAATCTAGGTCATTTCTTCGGTTGGCGGCATAACCTTTTTGTCGACTCTGAGCTTCTCTTATGTGTTGTTGAATAGATCTGACCTTTTCTGCCATTTCATCAACAAGATCAGGTCCTAATAGCTTTCTTTCCCCATCTACATCCCATAAAGTTGGAGTCCTGCATTTCTTTCCATATATAGCTTCATAACGAGCCATCTGAATACTAGGGTGAAAGATTTTATTATAAAAAAATTCCACCAAAGGTATGTGTTGATCCCAACCACCTTTGAAATCTATAGAGCAAGCTCTCAACATATCTTCTAGAGTTTGTATTGTCCTCTTAGACTGACCATCTGTCTGAGGATGATATACAGTGCTGAAAATCAACTCTGTATCCAGAGTATGTTGAAGACTTCGCTAGAACATCGAGGTAGACCTCAGATCCCGATCAGATATACTGGAAAGTGGTACTCCATGAAATCTTACCACTTACTTTATGTATATCCTAGAATGCTAATCTACAGAGAAATCCTCTATAATAGAAATGAAGTGTGCAGACTTTGTAAGACGATCAACTATGACCCAAATAGCATTATTTTCTTTGGATGTTTCTGGAAGTCCAGTGACAAAGTCCATAGTGATGTTTTCCCATTTCCATTCTAGTATGGGTAATGGTTGTAACATCCCCTTAGAATTCTGTCTCTCAGCTTTAAATTGTTGACAAACCAAGCATCGAGAGACATATTGAGCAACATCTCATTTCATGCCATCCCACAAGAAGTACTCTTTCCGGTCCCTATACATGTTCGTGGTTCCCATATGAATAGAGAATGAAGAACTATGGGCCTCATCCACCAGTTACTTCTTTAATTCTGGGATTGGAAGAACACAAACCCGATTCCAGAACTTTATTATCCCATCACTATCAAAGTTGAATTCAGGAATATTTCTCACCTTCTTTTTTAATAAAACATCTTCTTTTTGTGCCTCTTTAATCTTCACATGTATATATGATTGAACATTCATTTGAGAAAGATATGATTTTTCCCCTTCGATTATAATTCCAAGATCCATTCTTTGTAAATCCATAAATATTGGATCTTTTGTGATCCTCATCATGGATAAGCTAGCATGGTCTTGTCGACTTAATGAATCTTCCTCCTTGTTTGATTTCCCAGGGTGGTAATGAATTGAGCAGTCGTAATTCTTAATGAGCTCCAACCATCTTCTTTGGCGCATATTCAGCTCCTTTTGTGTGAAAATATACTTTAAACTTTTATGATCAGTATAAATATCACACCTTTCTCCATAAAGATAATGCCTCCAAATCTTTAATGCAAAGATTACCGCAGGTAACTCCAAATCATGAGTTGGGTAATTTTTCTCATGGATTTTCAACTGTCGTGAGGCATAAGCTATCACCATATCATTTTACATAGGGACACACCCCAGCCCCTTCTTGTATGGATCTCTGTAGATCACAAACATTTCTACACTACAAGGAAGTGTGAGTACAACTGCACTGGATAACCTTCTTTTCAACTCCTTTAAATTCTCTTCACATTCCTCTGTCCACACAAACGTAACTCCTTTTCGAGTCAACCTGGTGAGTGGATTAGATAATCATGAAACTTCATTCACAAAATGTTGAAAATATCCAGCCAAACCAAGAAAACTTCAGATCTCAATTACAGTTGTTGGTCTCAACAATCTTTTGATAACCTCTGTTTTTGCTAGATCTACAGATATCCCCTCTTTTGAGATTATGTGACCCAAAAATGTAACTTTTTGAAGCCAGAATTCACACTTGGTAATTTGGCATAAAGATTCTCCTTTCTCAGGGTATTCAATATAATTCTCAAATGATATTCATGTTTTTCATTGCTCTTTGAATATACAAGAATATCTTCTATAAAGACTACCACAAACTGATCAAGATAGTCTCTAAAGACTCTATTCATCAGATCCATGAAGATAGTAGGGGAATTAGTAAGACCAAATGGAATCACTATAAATTCATAGTGTCCATACCTTGTACGGAAAGCCGTCTTTGGTATATCCTCCCTTTTGACCATTAATTGATGATACCCTGAACGAAGATCAATCTTGGAAAAGTATTGAGCTCCATGTAGCTGGTCAAATAAGTCATCAATGCGTGGGAGAGGATATTTGTTCTTGATAGTGATCTTGTTATGTTCTCGATAATCAATGTAGAGTCTCATTGATCCATATTTCTTCTTAACAAATAGAACAGGTTCTCCCCAAGGTGACGCACTAGGGCATATGAATCCTTTATCAAGATTCTCTTGGATTTGCTTCGTCAACTCATGCAACTCAATTGGGGTCATTCTATAAGGTGTCTTCGAAATAGGCAAAGCACCCGGTACGAGTTCTATTGAAAACTCAACTTCACGATTTGGTGGAAGACTCGACAATTCCTCTGGAAAGACATCGTCAAACTCCTGTACAATGGGCATATTATTAATCATGAGTTTCTCACCAACCATTTGTGATCAATAACCTTCATTTAGTATAATCATGACCCATAAGATGGAAGAAATTTCCACAGGAAGGTTATGTTCATCCTTCCATCGATAGACGATCATAGATTGATCTGGAATATGAAATATGACTTCCCTTATTTGGAAAATGAAATGATATCCATATAAAGAAATCCAATCCATTCCAATATTTACATCAAATTCCACTATAGGAAGGACCACAATATTTGAAGGAAGCACTTTCCCACAAACTTCAATCGGAGAAGAATTATAAACTTTTGATGCGACTGTTGTGCCATTAGGGTTTGTCACAACTAACTCAACATCTAATTTTTGAGGTAATACAATAGTACCCTTAGAAAACTCTTCAGAAATAAAAGAGTGGGTGGATCAAGAATCAAATAAAACATTTGTAACTTTAGAGTGGATGGTAAGTGTACCTCTCACCACTTCGTTGTCGTACTCCACATCACCTATAGTAATTGCATGTGACTTTCCTTTGACTTTGGACTTAAGAGTTTGTTGATGTCGATCATCATCATCAACCCTTGGATTTGGGCATTGATTGGCATAATGCCTCATCTCCTTGCACTTGAAAAATTGAAGTGTAGTAGGTTCATTATGTGTATCCCTTCCTTTGTTTGCATCATTAGACATCTTCTTCCCATTATTTCGACATTCAATTGCCCGATGACCTTCTTTTCCACACTTATAACATTTTATTGTCCCCTTAAGACAATTTTCTCCATGTTTCTTTCCAAACTTTGAGCATAAGGGAAATCTCATCTTCTTTTCAGTGTGCTCTTTAGATTTTCCTTTGAATTCCATTTTCCTCTTCTTATCAAACCCATATGACTGATGGGTTCTCCAATCTCCATCTCAACCTTGAGAGCACATCTAACTCTTTCCACGTAGCTATTGAAGTCCTTTATGGCTAACTCCCTTCAAAGACTTGGTTTTAAGCTACTAAATAATCGATCGATCTTACTCTTAGGTTGGATAATAATACCAGAAGCATACCTTGAATGTCTTGTAAAATTTTCTTCATAGTTACCAATAGATTCCTTATTCTTTTGATTTAGTTCCTGAAATTCCTTCTCCGTCATTGTTCAGAGAATACGAGTGAAATACTTATTGAAAAATAAGTTCTTGAACTCGTCCCATTCCATGGACTCAATATCATCCCTTTTCCTCGTTTTCTTAATAAGATTCCACCATTGATCAGAATCACCTTCCAAACAATACACTACTAAGATGACTTTATCATGTACAGAACATTGAAGAACTGAAAATAACTTTTCAGTGGTACTGATCCATTGTTCAAAAACTAATGGATCAGAAGACCCGTTGAATGATGGTGGACACTTCTTCAAGAAGGTTTCAATAGAATGTTTCTCCTTCCTTTGATAATTTTGAAGTCCTGTATGATTCATAGCTTGAGAAAGTTGTGTGAGCATGGGTACGTGATTTTGCATTCTATCCCCTGTAACGTTTGGTTGCTCAGGGGGACAATCATTTCATTTCCCGTGTCATTCCACATAAACACAGTTCTTTCGGGTTCCATCCATTGACTAAAACCAAGAAGAATAGTGTGAGAAACACTAATTATAACAGTAAAACCAAATAATCAAGAATAGAATTTCACAATTAAGGTCTTATGATAGGTTTTTCATGGCCATATTTAAAACACTAAGACTGTGTTCTATGCTTAGACATATCGTTAGGTTTCTTACTAAGGATTTCACATCCTAGTATCCAAAGGATGACTATAACCTCTCTCTGATACCAACTATAATGACCCATACTTTACATACATTGTTAGTACTTCAAAATTGAAGTACACTTATTACAACATATAACCAAACCATGAAAGGACCGTATAGGTATAGTTTCTTTAGAAACCTGGAAACATAAACAACTGGTTCATAAAGCATATACACTTTCTCCCATTTATTTCATTATATCTATAGTCCCTTTTTGGAATATCTTACTTAATAACATTCTTCTTGACCTGGGGAAAAAACATACAAAAGGTTGATCTCAAATTCTTAGTAAGGGTAAACAAAAGAAATATAAATCACATCAAATTCTTAAGAACATAACATTATGGAAATCTTACCCTGTAAAAGAGATCATAATTTCATAACATGGGATAAATCATGGTAGTGAAATGCAATCCCAATAATCATAAATTAAAACATGAAACTTTTTGGCCTACAAACATAATCATAGAGAGTAATTTCTTATTAGTCAAGACTCATTTCCAAGACTATCTTAGTGGACAAAGTCCATTTCTGAACCGAGTTCACTTCTCGTTTCAGTCCTGTTTCACTGAACTGGTTTAACCTGCCGTTCCAGCCATGTCTATCTCATGACATATAAAATCTTTACCCAATGAATTGGAGGGAGATATAGGTCCCACCCATCTCATAATGATACCATTATTATGTGTTCCACAAAATCATAAATCATACATCATTGCATAACCCATGTAATAAAAATGGGTTTCTTAAACATCGTTGTAACAGCCCGAGATTTTATGAAAAATATTTTTTTTTATTTTACTAATGTCTTGTGTTATACGATACACCAAAAGGAGCTTGCAAAACACGCATCCTTGACTTGCCTTGCATTACACGCAATCGCAACCTTCCTCGATAGCGTGTGTGGTACGTAATCCTGAGTTTCACGAAACAATGATATGCTATTAAAATAATATTAAAACTAGCCGTTATGAATAGTAATAACCACTTTTTAAATTTTAGAAAATTTTAACTCTCAAAATGGACTTCATTTTTGGATTCGGAGTATCGAATTTAGCCTAAGGTGAAATTTTGGTACTTTTCAGATAACTTTCATATTCTGATGAATAGTGAAAATTACTAAATTATAATTAAAAACAACTTTTTTAATCGAAATAATTAATAGTGATAAATTATTAATTTGAGTGGTTTTAAAGTATATTTAGAATATATTTTTACAATTTAACACAATGTTGGTCATTGGTTGTAATTTCACATTTAAACCAGACATAATCAAGTGTCAATCTTTTGATAGATATTGTTTCATAAAAACACGCTATTTGTTTTAACAGCGGGATTTAATTATAAAATTAATTAATGAAACTTCTATGTTATGAATTTGGTAAAATAGACTTCATTTTTGAATTCGTAATATGAAATATAGCTTAGGATGAAATTTTGGCATTGTTCTGAAAAACATCAATTTTTGATGAATAGTGAAACTACTAAGTGGTAGGTTAAAAACTGAATTTTGCATAAAACTTAATTTTACCGCTTCTGTGAATGGAATTTCGAAAATCCGAGAGACACGGTTAATATCAAGGACTAAAATGTGGTTCAATGAGATGAAAATAATTTTTTTGGTGAATAGTAACTTTTTACTTTTTTTTACCACGGTTAATAGTAAATAGGGTAACTAAGGGTAAATATGATATTAATATTACCCTAAAACATGTCCTAATCCTATTGGACAAGTGTATTTCGACCAAAAACAAACTTAGGAATAAAATATGACCACTTAGGCCCACTTGGGTTAGATTAGGACATTTATTATTTATTTATTTAAAGAAGGGTTAAAAGAGTTAAAATCAAAGTTTATTAACTAAAACATTTTTAATATGGGGTTATACATAAGATAAATTCGACTATAAATATTCATTAGAAAGCTAAAAAGATTTACTACATAATGGTATTTTATTTATAATTTTTAGACATTAAATAATTTAATTTATTTATGACACAATGATGATGCAGTAATTATCTTATTAATGAAATATTGACATAATTGATGTTATAAACACCAAAATAAATGTAATTTGAGACTTTTTATGAATTCCACTAATTTTCTAGGTTACTATGATATATTAGTGTTGATTTAATCAATTTGGATCGAACATATAATTCTGTTATGACTTTCACAAAAATCATATATCAAATAGTGTCAAAATTGACACAAAATAGTTTTTAAATCAAATATTATATTACTAATTGTTATTTTATTCCTAAAAAACTAAGGTTCGGCCAAATGACTTAGATAAGGATATATATATTAATAATAAACAATTTGGGGTTCGTTTGACATGTTATAGTAAGTGTATTAACCATATAGTGAAAGAAAAAAAAAGACACGGTAAAAGTTAAATTATTTAACTTAGAGTTAAATCTAATTGATAAGGTTAAAATAATAACCTAAACTTGTCTAAATCTTATTGGTTGATAGGATTTCGACCCATCCCCACTTTAGCTTCAAAATAAGACCCTTTGGAACCATTATAAACCGATTTTGACTTTAATATAAAATAATATTTTGAGATATTCCTAAGGTGCCCCTCTCCTCCCCTATAAAAGGACACCTCCTCCCCCTCCTCCTCACACCAATTTGAGCACTCAAGCTCGGCCAACCCCTGCCAAATTCTCCTCTCCTCTTCCCTAGCAACATCCTAGAGGTTCTGGTCTTCATCAAAGACCAATTTTAGTGCCCTAAGAGGAGGTCTCAAAGAGGCACTTCAAAGAAGAGGTAATTACCGTTACCAATTCTTTCATCTTTATTTCTTCTTCCACTTCTTCTTCTTAGGTTGTTTCATTATGAAGTAATAACATCAGTATCACTCATATACTGATATGTTATTATAATTATGAAACAACCCTATTTCACCATCTATCCATCCTACGGAAAAAGAAATCACCGCGCGTGCGTACGTACGGAATACCGTCTCCACGCCGTGGTGTAATATATTTTCCACCACCACTTTACATGGATGGGTGTAATGGTGTAAATAATAACTATACATAGTTATTACAACATCATTTTGATTCTGATATATTGTATAATCCACTCCAATTCAATTCAATATTTATAGAAATGATATCATTGCTCGTGCGTACGTACGGAATACCGTCTCCACGACGCGATGAGATTCATTCTCCATGTTAACCATTTAAGAATGATTATAATGTATATATAAGAAATAATAATGAAATATATGACATTATAAAGCTACTGGATTTATGTATATATATACATATGTATGTCATCTACTTACTTCCATTTCAAGACAATAAGGAAAGAAAAACAGCGTTCATGCGTACGTACGGACTACCGTCTCCATGAACGGTGTTTTTCATTTTATTCATCTATCTATTATATATATATATATTGAATATATATGTTATATAAATCATATTTTATATTCTGGAAGTAAGTAAATCATGATATAAGTAATAATGATGTCAAGAACAACAAGTCAAAACACCTACGATAAATGAGACGATTTTACCCAAAACGCTACTTTAACATGAATTTACAAAAGAACAGGTAATATAAAGTCATAATTGGACCATATATGATAAAATAACAATGAATATGATTCTGGAATAAGTCAATAACATGATTTAAATCATTATACAGGAGGTTAGGACACTTACGAAGCAAGTCGGACCTAAGGTAAGGGAAATATCACAATCTCATTTTTATCCCAGATTGTTTATACTTTGGTATTTACTGGGGTGTATTTTATCATCCACATCCATGTTTCCTCAATATGTAATATTATTTCCATCCACCTACAATTGTTTAAATCTGATTTTACCCTTCTATGAGTTTTTAGTAAAAGATATGAAAGGAATCTTTTGTCGTTTTTTTATACGAGGTACTTTTTGACTTTTCCATCAAAAAGTACGAAGAATGTTTTTTTTAACTTATACGGCACGAACGGATTTTTATGGTTTTATAAAGCCTTATTTTCATGAACCTTCCTCCAAAATATTTCATGACTATTTTCAATAAAATCTTTTTCTTTTAAAATTGCATGATGTTTTGTGAAAAGAAATTGATTTTGAAGAAGAAAGGATATTTTCCTCAAGAATTCAATTCAAGTGTTTTATCAAAATTATTTTTCATCTAAGATAATAAAGGGTTCTGTTTCTATCCATATTTTTACATTGATTTGACTATGTTGTGATGGAATTATGTTTATGAATTCATTTATCTTATATGAATGGTTTTATGATGTCATGTTGTTTAAGAATCCCATTTTTATTACATGGGTTATGCAATGATGTATGATTTATGATTTTGTGGCAACATAAGAAAGGATTCATTATGAGATGGGTGGGACCTATATCTCCCTCCAATGCATTGGGTAAAGATTTTATATCTCATGAGATAGACATGGCTGGAATGGTAGGTTATACCGGTTCAGTGAAACAGGACTGAAACGAGGGTTACTCGATTCAGAAAGGGACTTTGTCCACTAAGATAGTCTTGGCAATGAGTCTTGACTAACAAGAAATGATTATCTATGATTATGTGTGAATGCCACAAAGTTTCATGTTTTAAGTTATGATTATTGTGATTACATTTCACTGCCATGATTTATCCCATGTTATGATATTATGAGTTTTTTTGCAGGTTAAGATTTCCAAAAGCTATGTTCATATATATATGATGTGATTGATATTTCTTTTGTTTACCCTTACTGAGCATTTGAGCTCACCCTTTTGTGTTTTCTTTTCCCCAGGATATAATGAAAGGTTTTAGGTAAAAAAAAGGGATGACCTTTATGGGAGATATTGAAGAACTTTCACCACGATTAGAAGATTACGTTCCGAGTTTCCAAAGACACTAAACTATTACGATCCTTTAGTGTGTGTTTTTGTTATGTACTAAGTATTCCGCAAATGTAATGTAATGTCCATGTACGTCAAGTTTCGGGTCTCTACAGTTGGTATCAGAGGAAAGGTTTAGTCATCCTTTGGAAACTAGGATGCGAGAACTTTAGTGAGATCCCTAGAGATATTTCTAAGGTATGTCTAGGGATGTCCCTAAGGTTAAGTATACGTATAGGTTATAGTACTAGAATTACGCTAAGGATCATAGAATTTAACCTAAGATGTTAGATATTGAGGATACTCCACCTTTATTATGTTGTTTTCCCTAGTATGATTTTTGCCTCTCACAAGATTCTTTTTGTGTTTTAGTTAATGGAGGGAACCAGAAGGAATTTGGTTAAGATTGAATCCAATGGACAAATTGGTGACTATGAGAAACAAAATTGGGTAATTCCTAGAGAGAAAGATATTGTGATTATGCCGAATCAGTCATCGCGATATATGATTAACAAGGTGAAATTTAGTGGTATGGCTAATTCATCAAAGAAGATGAAGATAAACTATTATGCATGTTCGCATGTTGAGGAGCATAAAGAAAGGAAGATTGAGATTTCTAAAGAAGGGAAGAAGAACCTTGAGGAATACCTCAAATGGAGGGACCGATGTTATCTGTGTGGAGAAAAGGGTCATAGAGTGACAGATTGTTATGGAGTTCAATGTCTTATTTGTGGAGAACATGGGCATTACCCAACTCAATGCCCTGATCTAAAAAGTTACTTCTAAATCAAGGAAGGAATTATTCCAGGACAATCATTGAAGTGGATGGACTAAAGTGTTTATGTATTGGTATTCAAGAATAATGTTGTTGAGGTACTTTTATGATGTACTGAAATATTTATGTATTGGTCTATTGTGGTTTTCAATAATTTTAAGGTACCAGTAACCATGATAAGTGATTCAAATATTTTGGAAAGTAGATGATATGTGCATCATGAGGGGATAAGGAGAAAATGAAATGTTTGACAGTATTCATGAGCTCATGATTGATATAAGGACTAAGTGATATCATGGTTTGAGTATATAGAATCTTGAGGATTTCGGTATGTGAAAAGTGTTAACTTTTAACTGCATTCAAGATTTCACTAAGGTTCAATGGGTATTCAAGAGAGTACAAGATTAAGGCCTTTGAATGTTTGGAATGTAACCAACAAGATATATCTTATGATATATGAGGATCAACGATGGTATTAAATCTCTGGTAATCGTTTTCACTATATTATGAGAATGGACTGCAGTATTATGGATAAGCCTAAAGATTGGAATAGATTATGTTGGACATAAGTTAGTATTCTTTAAGGATAGAAGTTTTTTCGATATTATTTATGGGATGTTATAGTAATATAGTTTTATAAAAAGGATAACCTGCAGGACGGGCGACAGCCCATCGCTTCGGACAAGGCTGTAGGAATCGAACCCACAACCGAAATGCGACTGGCCTTTATTGCCTACCACTGGCCTACAAAAAGTCCCTGTTTAGTAGAAACTAGTTTTATTATATTAAGCAGTATGATACATGAAGTATAAGTCCATTTTAGGAACCATATATTATTAATCTCACTATAGAATGACTTATGTATATTTAATAACTTTTGCTAACTTTTTGTTTGAGACAGATGGAATGAATAGTCATTCTATCACATGATCGGCTAACACTTCACGAATAACAAATTTGACTTCATTTATTTAAGAGATGAAGTGGAAATTGTTCAAGGCACGAACAACAGTGAAATTGTACCAAAATAAAGTAAGTATTTATTCTAATTCAAATTTTCAACTTTAGGGAAATGATCTTGAAAACCAAAAATGTTGTCCTAGTGATCTTATACCTGATGAATCAGATGGTACCTTATGTCATCACAAATCTATGGATTTGTGATTACTGGCTTTTCCATAGCCATGTTCTCTACCACTCTCCATCAGAACATGATGGTTATATTTCTCTTCCATATCCATATTTTCACCTATGTGGAAACCCAGTGATTAGTTTATTTGGGTAATCGTTACATTTCATACTTTAGTTTTTAAAGCCAAGTTTTGGTATTCCCTTTTACGATGTGGGTTTCTATTAAAGAAACTTTCGAATAGTAAACCATTTATAAACCCGACGAATTTCGAGGGCGAAATTCATTTTAAGGGGGGTAGAATGTAACAGCCCGAGATTTTTTGAAAAATATTCTTTTTTTATTTTACTAATGTCTTGTGTTATACGATACACCAAAAGGAGCTTGCAAAACACGCATCCTTGACTTGCCTTGCATTACACGCAATCGCAACCTTCCTCGATAGCGTGTGTGGTACGTAATCCTGAGTTTCACGAAACAATGATATGCTATTAAAATATTATTAAAACTAGCTGTTATGAATAGTAATAACTACTTTTTAAATTTTAGAAAATTTTAACTCTCAAAATGGACTTCATTTTTGGATTCGGAGTATCGAATTTAGCCTAAGGTGAAATTTTGGTACTTTTCAGATAACTTTCATATTCTGATGAATAGTGAAAATTACTAAATTATAATTAAAAACAACTTTTTTAATCGAAATAAGTAATATTGATAAATTATTAATTTGAGTGGTTTTAAAGTATATTTAGAATATATTTTTACAATTTAACACAATGTTGGTCATTGGTTGTAATTTCACATTTAAACCAGACATAATCAAGTGTCAATCTTTTGATAGATATTGTTTCATAAAAACACGCTATTTGTTTTAACAGCGGGATTTAATTATAAAATTAATTAATGAAACTTCTATGTTATGAATTTGGTAAAATAGACTTCATTTTTGAATTCGTAATATGAAATATAGCTTAGGATGAAATTTTGGCATTGTTCTGAAAAACATCAATTTTTGATGAATAGTGAAACTACTAAGTGGTAGGTTAAAAACTGAATTTTGCATAAAACTTAATTTTACCGCTTCTGTGAATGGAATTTCGAAAATCCGAGAGACACAGTTAATATCAAGGACTAAAATGTGGTTCAATGAGATGAAAATAATTTTTTGGTGAATAGTAACTTTTTACTTTTTTTACCACGGTTAATAGTAAATAGGGTAACTAAGGGTAAATATGATATTAATATTACCCTAACACATGTCCTAATCCTATTGGACAAGTGTATTTCGACCAAAAACAAACTTAGGAATAAAATATGACCATTTAGGCCCACTTGGGTTAGATTAGGACATTTATTATTAATTTATTTAAAGAAGGGTTAAAAGAGTTAAAATCAAAGTTTATTAACTAAAACATTTTTAATATGGGGTTATACATAAGATAAATTCGACTATAAATATTCATTAGAAAGATAAAAAGATTTCCTACATAATGGTATTTTATTTATAATTTTTAGACATTAAATAATTTAATTTATTTATGACACAATGATGATGCAGTAATTATCTTATTAATGAAATATTGGCATAATTGATGTTATAAACACAAAAATAAATGTAATTTGAGACTTTTTATGAATTACACTAATTTTCTAGGTTACTATGATATATTAGTGTTGCTTTAATCAATTTGGATCGAACATATAATTCTGTTATGACTTTCACAAAAATCATATATCAAATAGTGTCAAAATTGACACAAAATAGTTTTTAAATCAAATATTATATTACTAATTGTTATTTTATTCCTAAAAAACTAAGGTTCGGCCAAATGACTTAGATAAATATATATATATTAATAATAAACAATTTGGGGTTCGTTTGACATGTTATAGTAAGTGTATTAACCATATAGTGAAAGAAAACAAAAAGACACGGTAAAAGTTAAATTATTTAACTTAGAGTTAAATCTAATTGATAAGGTTAAAATAATAACCTAAACTTGTCTAAATCTTATTGGTTGATAGGATTTCGACCCATCCCCACTTTAGCTTCGAAATAAGACCCTTTGGAACCATTATAAACCGATTTTGACTTTAATATAAAATAATATTTTGAGATATTCCTAAGGTGCCCCTCTCCTCCCCTATAAAAGGACACCTCCTCCCCCTCCTCCTCACACCAATTTGAGCACTCAGGCTCGGCCAACCCCTGCCAAATTCTCCTCTCCTCTTCCCTAGCAACATCCTAGAGGTTCTGGTCTTCCTCAAAGACCAATTTTAGTGCCCTAAGAGGAGGTCTCAAAGAGGCACTTCAAAGAAGAGGTAATTACCGTTACCAATTCTTTCATCTTTATTTCTTCTTCCACTTCTTCTTCTTAGGTTGTTTCATTATGAAGTAATAACATCAGTATCACTCATATACGGATATGTTATTATAATTATGAAACAACCCTATTTCACCATCTATCCATCCTACGGAAAAAGAAATCACCGCGCGTGCGTACGTACGGAATACCGTCTCCACGTCGTGGTGTAATATATTTTCCACCACCACTTTACATGGATGGGTATAATGGTGTAAAGAATAACTATACATAGTTATTACAACATAATTTTGATTCTTATATATTGTATAATCCACTCCAATTCAATTCAATATTTATAGAAATGATATCATCGCTCGTGCGTACGTACGGAATACCGTCTCCACGACGCGATGAGATTCATTCTCCATGTTAACCATTTAAGAATGATTATAATGTATATATAAGAAATAATAATGAAATATATGACATTATAAAGCTACTGGATTTATGTATATATATACATATGTATGTCATCTACTGACTTCCATTTCAAGACAATAAGGAAAGAAAAACAGCATTCATGCGTACGTACGGACTACCGTCTCCATGAACGGTGTTTTTCATTTTATTCATCTATCTATTATATTTATATATATACTGAATATATATGATATATAAATAATATTTTATATTCTGGAAGTAAGTAAATCATGATATAAGTAATAATGATGTCAAGAACAACAAGTCAAAACACCTACGATAAATGAGACGATTTTACCCAAAACGCTACTTTAACATGAATTTACAAAAGAACAGGTAATACAAAGTCATAATTGGACCATATATGATAAAATAACAATGAATATGATTCTGGAGTAATTCAATAACATGATTTAAATCATTATACAGGAGGTTCGGACACTTACAAAGCAAGTCGGACCTAAGGTAAGGGAAATATCACAATCTCATTTTTATCCGAGATTGTTTATACTTTGGTATTTACTGGGGTGTATTTTATCATCCACATCCATGTTTCCTCAATATGTAATATTATTTCCATCCACCTACAATTTTTTAAATCTGATTTTACCCTTCTATGAGTGTTTAGTAAAAGATATGAAAGGAATCTTTTGTCGTTTTTTTTACGAGGTACTTTTTGACTTTTCCAACAAAAAGTACGAAGAATGTTTTTTTTAACTTATACGGCACGAACGGATTTTTACGGTTTTATAAAGCCTTATTTTCATGAACCTTCCTCCAAAATATTTCATGACTATTTTCAATAAAATCTTTTTCTTTTAAAATTGCATGATGTTTTGTGAAAAGAAATTGATTTTGAAGAAGAAAGGATATTTTCCTCAAGAATTCAATTCAAGTGTTTTATCAAAATTATTTTTCATCTAAGATAATAAAGGGTTCTGTTTCTATCCATATTTTTACATTGATTTGACTATGTTGTGATGGAATTATGTTTATTAATTCCTTTATCTTATATGAATGGTTTTATGATGTCATGTTGTTTAAGAATCCCATTTTTATTACATGGGTTATGCAATGATGTATGATTTATGATTTTGTGGCACACATAAGAAAGGATTCATTATGAGATCGGTGGGACCTATATCTCCCTCCAATGCATTGGGTAAAGATTTTATATCTCATGAGATAGACATGGCTGGAATGGTAGGTTATACCGGTTCAGTGAAACAGGACTGAAACGAGGGTTACTCGATTCAGAAAGGGACTTTGTCCACTAAGATAGTCTTGGCAATGAGTCTTGACTAACAAGAAATGATTATCTATGATTATGTGTGAATGCCACAAAGTTTCATGTTTTAAGTTATGATTATTGTGATTACATTTCACTGCCATGATTTATCCCATGTTATGATATTATGAGTTTTTTTGCAGGTTAAGATTTCCAAAAGCTATGTTCATATATATATGATGTGATTGATATTTCTTTTGTTTACCCTTACTGAGCATTTGAGCTCACCCTTTTATGTTTTCTTTTCCCCAGGATATAAAGAAAGGTTTTAGGTAAAAAAAAGGGATGACCTTTATGGGAGATATTGAAGAACTTTCACCAAAATTAGAAGATTACCTTTCGAGTTTCCAAAGACACTAAACTATTACGATCCTTTAGTGTTATTTTTGTTATGTACTAAGTATTCCGCAAATGTAATGTAATGTCCATGTACGTCAAGTTTCGGGTCTCTACAATCGTGACATCATAAAACAATTCATATAAGATAAATGAATTCATAAACATAATTCCACTACAACATAATCAAATAAATGTAATAATAGGGATAGAAATATAACCCTATGTTATCTTAGATAGAAATTAATTTTGATAAAACACTTGAACTCCATTCTTGAGGAAAATATCCTTTCTACTACAAAAACATTTTTCCTTTGATAACATGTCATACAATTTTAAACTAAAAGAAGTTGATTAAAAAATAAACTTGAAAACTTGTAAAGTAAGATTCTTGTAAATAATCTTTTAATAATCCATTCATACCGTATAAGTTATGAAAACATTTCATCTCGTACTTTTTTCAGAAATGTAAAAAAGTACCTCGTACGAAAAATGAGAAAAGATTCCTTTCATATCTTTTACTAAATCTCACCGAAGTGTAAAATTGGAAATTCACTATTGTAGAAGGATATAAATATTACATATTGAGGAAACATGGATGTGGATGATAAATATTCCCCAGTAAATTCTGAATTATAAACAATCTCAGATAAACATGAGATTGTGAGATTTTCCCTTACCATAGGTCCAATTTGCTTTGTAAGTGTCCGAACCTCCTGTATAATGATTTAAATAATGTCATTGACTTATTAAAGAATCATAATCATTGTTATGATATCATATATGGACATATTATTAGCTTTATATTAGTAATATTTCATTGTTACTTGTTATTCGGGTGTTTATTACTTTTTGTTCTTATGCTTGTTTTTTCGAATAAATTCTTATTAATTTTTTTAGGTTATATATACCTAATTTCCTGAATGGTATTAGTGTAATATATATAATATTCATTCATTCAATTCATTTATATAATCATTATGCAATGAAGATCATGTAGAACGAGTCGCATCACATCGTGGAGATGATATTCCGTACGTACGCACGAGTGATGATATCGTTCCCATGATCATGGAATTGTATTGGAGTGCTTGTATACTATTTAAGAATCAATATTACTTTACAATAATCATATATAGTTATTATTTACACCATTATACCCATCCAAGTAAGGTGGTGGTGGAAAATAGATTACACCACGGCGTGGAGATGGTATTCCGTACGTACGCACACACGGTGATTTCGTTTTCCGTAGAATTGATAGATGGTGAAATAGGGTTGTTTAATACTTATAATAGCATACCATTATATTATTGATACTGATGGTATTACTTCATAATGAAACAACTAAATAGGATGAAGTGGAAGAAGAAATAAAGTTGAAAGAATCGGTAACAGACATTACCTCTTCTTTGAAGCGCCTATTTGAGACCTCCACTTAGGGCACTAAAATTGGTCTTTGAAGAAGACCAGGACCTCTAGGATTTTTCTAGTGAAGTGGGGGAGTGAAATGGGCAGAGATTGGACGATCTTGAAGGCTGAAATTGGTGTGATGTGGATAGGGAGGAGGATCCCTTTTATAAGAGAGGAGAGGGGCACCTTTGGAAATATAAGAAATATTAGTTTATATTAAATTCCAACCCCAATTAAAAACATCAAAAATGAATACTATCTGAATATTAGATGAGATAGGGTAGTAATATAATCAACCAATAAAATTTATACATGTTAGGAATTTATTGTAATCATTATCAACTTGATTAATCCTAATTTATCAATTTAATTTTATTTGTGGTAATAATATTCTAAATTTTAAATTATTATAAATAATTACATATGTGTTGTGAATTTTTCCTAATTTGACACATTTTGACATTTTAGACCATATAAATTTTAATATATAATTTTTAAATATTTTTGTGATTTATAAACAATTTGTAATATGTTATTTTTATAAAATAACAATAGTGTCAATTTAGAAACTATTCATTTATTTGAATTTAAATAAAATATATACAGAATAAATGTTCGAAATAAAATCTTTAATAGACCCATAAAATTTAATATGTATCTAGAAAATTAGTGTATAACATTAAATAGTTCATATAATATTTATTTTAATATTTGTAAAACCATTTATTTGATATTTTAATTAATCAAATAATTTCAACATCTCTATTGTGTCATAATTAATGATAATTATTTAATCCCTAAAAATTCTAAATAAGTTTCTATGATGTCGATAAGTTTATTATCTTTCTTGAGACTATTCATTTTCGAAGTTTTATTAAGTGTATCACTAAATTATAATTATTATACTTATAAGATTTAAGAAAGTGACATGTTGTCTCATTATTTGGTTTTAATAATAATAAAATTATTTTCATGGAAAAAAGTACATTAAATGAATCTAATCCAACCCTTATGTGATATGGGTATACTTTTAGTCATCCAATAGGATTTTGGCAGGTGTTAGGGTAATTTTATAATCTTATATTTACCCTTAATTACCTGATTTATCTTTAACTATGGCAAATAAAATTTACCGTAGTTACTATTCATAATGCCCAAAAATAAGTAGCATATTAACATAATTTGGACCCACTTATTCCAAATATGGAATCCATTTATCAAAATTCAAAACAGATAAGTTGCATTAATTAATTTATAATAAATCCTGTTGTTAAGAAAACAGGTTTTAGAATTTAAAACATTATCAAAGATTGAAATGTTTTTACCTATGAATTCAATGTGAAATTAATGCTAATGACATTCATTATATTAAATGGTAAAAATATATACTATTTATACTTTAAAACCATTCAATATTATAATTTAACCATATAAATTATCTCAATGGAAAAGTTGTTTTTAATTAAAAATTAGCGTATTTTTACTATTCGTCAAAATATGAAAGTTATCCTAAAAATATCAAAAATTTATCCAAAGTAAATTTTTATATCCTGATTCCAAAGAAGAATTTTATTTTTCAAATTGAACTTATAAACATGTCAAAAAGTAGATTTAATGTGGGTGCGCCATCAAAAGGCGGCAAAACTGCATTTTTTGAAAAATAATTATTTTACCTGAAAATTTTATTTCGTTCTCTTACCATATTCTAGAAAATGTGTAAGATGAATAATAATTTTATAACATTAAAAATGTAGTTAATACTATTCATAAAAGCTAGTCCATAACAATATATCGTTGTTTAGGGAAACCTGGTATTGCGTAAAACACACGCTATCGAGGAAGGTCGCGATTGCGTGTAATGCAAGCCAAGTCCATATTATATGATGTGAAAGATTCCTTTGGTGTTGCATATAACACAAGACATAAAAAAATATTTCTCATAAAATCTCAGGGTGTATGAATATCAATAGGCCGGAGACAATTCATGGATTTCAACGAAGAACAAAGATATAGATAATTAAATTTAAATTATACAAAACCAATACCTTGTAATTGAGGTTCGTTCGTCGACGAGCCGCGGAAGATGAGCATCCTGGTAGTCGGTATCGCAGAAGATGAGGTCGCGGAAAATAGTGTCGTCTCGTCAACGTTGGAGGAAGAGTCTTTGTCATAGACGACATTCCTCATGAGTGGTGTCTTCTCCCTTGTTGTTGAGTAAGAGGAAGGAAGACACATTGTAATTCTTTGATGGAATCAGCGTTCTTCGTCGAAGAGGATGTTGTTCTTTGTGGTCATCACTGTTCTTCGTCGAGAGAGAAACATTATTCCTCTAACTCTCCAAATCCTCCCCAACGCAATAAAATCCGATACAAAAATAATATCAAAGGCTATTATTTTATTCTCAACACGAGTTCTTCAAAATTAAAACACTTAAATTAATTAATTAATTGTCGACCAATTAATTAATTAAAGGGTGTTGGTAAAATTAATGGAGGTAGGTGGGGAGACAGAATTAATGTGGGGAGGTGGAGAGTTAGAATTAATGTGGGGAGCTGGATAGTTAAGAGAGGGGTTAATGGGAGTTAATGAGGGGAGGTGAAAGGGTCTTGGTTCATGTGGGTCCCAAGACACTAAATCCTCTCATGGGAGGTTATGTGGGGTGGGTACCCACCTACAACTCCTCTCTGTAGTAAATAACCACCATCAAAAAAATTACGTACACTTAATTTTTTTTATTTTTTATAAGAATCTCTAAAAATTAACTTATTCTCCCTTGAAAATGCAATTGCGGTAAATGTCTCCCTAAGTGAGTACCAGCGTTGCGAGTTCATCGGTATCCTCAGATTTCAATTCCGAGCACCAGTTCAAAATATAGAAAAACGTGCACATACATTTACTGAACGTACCCGAACAAAACTTCAAAAATTGATTCTAGGCTCACCGGGCCTCGGAATCAGGTGCCGTTAGAAACTGCGGACTTGTAAAATTCCAAAAAATTTAAGAAAAAATATTCCATTAATTTTCCGGGTCATTAAATTTAACACCGAGAAAAGAATCATTTAGTTTTTTAGTAAACCCATAATATGATTTAAAAATACGCTTCCTCAAAACATGAATGTTGTTACCTTTTCTGAGAAAATATTTTAATTACTTTTGGATAGATTTTTATTTATTTTTGATAAAATAGAATTTTGTTTTTTAAATCAACATATAAAAATTATCTTCGAAAAATTTCCCTAAATTTTATTAAATGATTCAATTTTTGGAAAATAGTAAAAAATATTTCATTTTATTAAAAAGTAAATTTTTTCCAATATTTTAAATTTTAATTATTTTTAATTGATTACAATTAAAATTGGTTCCCATATAATATGATTAATCCATTTAAGTTCTTTTGTAATAAATTTTAGGTTAAATTTGGTATATAAAATATTTTTATACACAAGAGAGATTTTTTTATAAAAAAGTTAGTTTTTTTGTGGTCATTTATGTTTTTATCTAAAAATTATTTATACTTATTATATATATTTAATACAGAAAATGTGTTCAATATTTGGAATTAGGCTGTCCAATTTTTTATGATTTCTCTCTTTTATTTTTTATTTTTGTTATTAGTAATTATAGTAATATTCACTCACCTTAGTATGGGTAAAATGGTTAAAATATGGCTAACCATTTTGGATAATACTTTAAAATTTCTCTAACACATTCATTTACCCTATTGGATGGGCCAGTTCAAAAAACATCCCACCAATTATAAAATATATATTCTCTTTTTCAATATTTATTGATGATGTTTTTTATTTTAATTTACTTAAAATATGAAGTCAAAAATGTCACATTATTTGCATCAATATTTTTAATGTTTTATCATAAATGAAAAATGTATTTTTGTTTGGTTTTAAATGTTTTTTGAAGGGTAAATTTATTTTATTCATTATAGTTATTGATTTTAAATTTTTACTTATTTAATAAGTACTATAAATTCTCATACAACATGGAAAAAATATTTATTTAATTAACAGAAAAATAGAACGAGTGATTAGAACTATATTAAATGTAATACAATTTGGTGGAGTTATTATGATAAATTAAATTTTTAGAAAAATATAATATATATGATATTTTTGTAACAACCGGGCTCTGCCCACCAGTTGACCCGCAGACACATAGTCCCCATCCTGGCGCCCACCCATATGCCCAAACAGGTCATATGACTAATGATTGTCCCCACAGGCCACCACATGTCCCTTTCAGTGTTTTTTGTCCTCACTCACACAAACCTGGGGAAATATCCCAAAAGGTTACCCATCCTGATCCCTACTCCAGACCAAGCACATTTAACTATGGAGTTCTAATCAGACAGGCTCTTGAAAGGATGTTGTACCTTGTTGACATCAGTCATATCATTTAGTCATTTAACCCTTTATCATTTAGGGTTGTTACAATCACCCCCTTTTGAGAACAACGTCCTCTTTGTAGTCTCTACATATCATCCCAAGCTATGAATCACACTTAAGGCTGGGTAGCACATTTGATACCAAATGTAACAACTTGGTTCTTCCCACCAGTTGCCCCAAAGACACATGGTCCCCACCCTAGGGCCCACCGACATGGCTGAACGCATCATATGACTAATGATTGTCCCCACAGGCCAACACATGTCCTTTTCAGTGTGCTTTTTCCCCACTCACACACACCTTAGGAATCTTCCCAGAAGGTCACCATTCCTGATCACTACTTCAGGCCAAGCATGCTTAACTGTGGAGTTCTAATCAGACAGGCTCCCAATAAGGAAGGAGCACCTTTTTGACATTAGTCGTATCATTTATTCATTAAAACCTTTATCATATGGGGGTGTTACATTTTTTAATTGTTCTATTTCAAATTCAATTGATTTTTTATTTTTTCCGTAGTCCAATTATATGAATTGTGTCAAAAACTACAATAATAACATTTTATGAAAAACAATATCTTATTAATTTTTTATGAAATAAAAATAATAATAATAAAGTGAAATTATAATGATAAATGGTACAAATTATCATCCCTATTATATTTATTATCTAATAATTACCTTATAAGAAAAATTATAACCATTTAACATTGAAAAAATGGTATGAAATTAAGTTTTAAAAATGTTAATTAAGGGGTTAAATGAAACGTCAATGTTTATAAAACAAATTAAAACAATAAAAATTATATTTTATAATAAGGTTTTAACCATATAGTAACTTAAAATGGAATCTATAGTCATTTGATGCATTTTTATTGAGAATGGTATTTTTATAATTTATTCTTTTATAAATTTCAATGGGATCCCCTCTCCTCCCTTATATAAGAACACCCCTATTATCTTAGTTTTTTAATACACTTTGATACACCTAAATAGAAAAACCATAAAAATTTATTTTCCCAAGTTTCCTAGACAATAATTAGAGGCTCGGGTGTTTTCATAAGACCATTAAAATGGTTTCTAATATCACTTTTGTTTACCGAAGGCATATTAAATATTCACCAATTATTTCATTCATGTGTGTTGAGTCAATAAGGTTTTTCTTATGAATTTTCAATTCCTTCTTGTTTTGAAAATCACAAACACCTTATCTATAAGGAAAAATGATTTCTTAAGGAAAATTGTTTTTATAAGGAAAAATGCTTTCTTAAGGAAACTTGCTTTTATAAGGAAAATTGCTCTCTTAAGGAAAATTTCTTTTATAAGGAAAATTGCTTTCTTAAGGAAAATAACTTTTATAAGAAAAATTATCCTTATCTTATTTTCATCCATATTTTTCTAAAGTATGAGATTTAGATTCATTTCTATTTTCTCAGAATCGTTGAAACTTTGATATAAAGTATTCGGTTTAAGGTTCTGAATTCTGGATAAGAACTGTAAGGAAGTTTCACTCCGGATTCCAGAAGAGAACTATAATAAAGTATCATTCTGAATTCCGGATATGAACTCTGACTAAGTTCTATTCCAGATTCAGGATACGAATTCCTATGAAGTTCGATAACGAATTCTCAATCAGAATTCTAATGATTAATTCTCATTACGAATTCCAATGAAGAATTCTCATTAAGAATACCAATGAAGAATTCTCATTATGAATCCTGATGAAGAATTATCATTACGAATTCTAATGATTAATTCTCACTACGAATTCTGAAGAAGAATTTTCATTACGAATTCTGATGACGAATTCCCTTTCCGAATTCTCATTCTGAATTCTCTTATTAAACAGAATCTGGTTATCATTGTTTTATACACTCTGAATTAATTTAAACTCTGAAAAATATTTTGGTTAGACTCCGAAATTTTATCCTGCTTACATTTCTATAATCTGTCTACTCTTTATTATTTCTATTACACTTCGAATATTCACTTCGAAGCATTCATTCCGAACATTTAAGTCATAATTAAAACGATGTCGTACATTATGTTACACTTGTTTTGTTATAAAACGATGTCATCTATATTTTTATAAACTAACCATTGTCTAAGTGACACGTGTACAGGTCCCTCTGATCTTTAAGGAAAATATGACCGTTGGAGAAGGAGCCAATCGTACCTATAAATAGGAGCTCATTTGAAAGAGCTCGGGGCTGAAAGGCTGACAGATATTCGACTCATGTGATTACATGCTTGACGTGATTTATAGAGAGAGAGGCTCTTATTAACTCTCAATGCTTCGTGCGACTCCGAATGTTAGTGATTACATTCGAGGACTTCCGGGGATAGGAAGACAGAAGTGCCGACTACCTTGAAGTTCAAGGGCTTCCTTGCTGAGGAAGATAGAGGTTACCAACTACCTTGAAGTTGAGGTCTTGCGGGGATATCAAGACAGAGACTCCGATCTTTGTATCGAGGGCTTACCCTGGTGTGGGTAAGACAGACTTGATTGAAAGTATAAATCAAGGGACCTTTATCCAAGGTTGTTGGATACCCTTCTCTTTGGTTTAAAAGACTTATATCTTGTTACTTGTAGTTTAACTACTTGTTTTTATTTCCGCTGCATTTTGTATCTTAAGGAAAGTATAACTTTCTTATACTTCCTTACTTTTACTCTGATTCATTTAGATTCTATATGCTTTAAGATAGAATCTCATATTGTAATTCTTGTTAAGTTTCAATTTCCAGAACCATATTTCCAGAACCCACTTTCAGAATCTCATTCCAAGATTGCATTCAGTGTTAGAGGTGTTGTGAATTTTCTTAGTTTAACTTTGTTAAACTTAGCTCTTTCTTTTGCTTAAGGAAAACATAGTTAATCGTAACTATCATTAAAGGTTCCAAAGGAATTTTTAAAGTATACAATTCACCCCCCTCTTGTGTATTGAGCATCTACATCATTATTTCGATCCTACAATTGGTATAAGAGGAGGTCTCTGAAATACTTATACTTACGAATAAGTCTTTCTTGCTCATTTTCTTATTCTGAAATTTTCTATTCCGAAAATTTCCAATCCGAACTTCGTTATTACGAATCTTTTGCTACTAACAATTTTGTGTGTCGAAGGTTTCTAGTATGGCAGGAATTAACATTGGTTCGATTGATAATTTAAATCATACCAGACCACCAATCTTTGATGGTAATGACTACGAGTACTGGAGGGATTGCATGAAGACTTTTTTTATCAACACTGGAGTAGATAATTTTTTTATGCTTACTGGTGATTATAAAATTCCTGACAAGGAAGTTAGAACTTTTACTAACTAGGAAAAGCAGGAATATCAACTCAACTATAAGGTACGCAATACTCTACTATGTTCGATGACTAGAAATATATATAGCCAAATTTCTTCTTATGAAGCAGCTAACTGTATCTGGAAGAAGTTATAGGTTACACACTTTGGGACTTCTAAAGTGATTGAGACTAGAAGAGCTATTCTTAGAGCTGAATATCATGGCTTCAATTTTCCTTATAGTGAACCAATCTGTAAAGTTCAACAGAGATTCATGACTATAGTCAACAATCTATAGTCTATAGGGGAAAAAGGTTTAGATGATGAAGCTCTTGTGGATAAAATAATTGATATTATGCCCAATGAGTGGGAATCCAAAAGAACAGCTATAGATGAGAACAGGAAGGTCACTCAGATCTCTCTTGATTAGATTTTTGGAACTCTTCTACAACATGATACTAGAATGAAGAGAGATGCAGACAATATTAAGAAGAAGAATGGAAATGGTACTATTGCTTTTACTACAACTTCAAATCAGATGAAAGCTAAGACTCTTGAGAGAGTAACTAGATCCAAGTCTAAGAAAGTTATTTTCCAATCAGAATCTAGTGAGAGAGAAGTCTCAGAAAATGAACTAGCAAATCTTGCTCGAAAGATGAACAAGATAGATGGCCAGAGAAATTTCCAATCCATGTATAAGAAAAAGGAAAGGAAAGATAAGAAAGATGGAGAAGTTACTTGTTATGAATGTAAGAGAGATGGACATATTAAACCAGATTGCCCTATGCTCAAAAAGAAATAAAGAAAAGAAAGGCATTCAGACAGGAACAAAAAGAAATATTATAAAGCCAAAGTTAAGATAGTTTTGAAAGCTAACGACACCTGGAGTGCCCGTGGTGGTGACTCTTCAGATGAATCTTCTGATTATGAATCTTCAGTACAGAAGAATCTTTGTCTTATAGCCAGATTACCTATTGATAATCATTGTTTCATGGCTAAGGTACGAAATGATGAATCATTGACCAATGTTTCTTTAAATTCTAATGATAGTAAGTATTATAACACTTATGATGAAGAATCTTCTTCTGATGAAGAAAATACATTACCTATTATGAAGAAGTCTCTAGGTTTGCTGAACCTCTTGAGATTGAGAATTCCAAACTCAATAAGAAACTTGATAGGGAAAACACTAGGAATTCTATTCTTACAAAAGAGATATCATATCTTTCTAAAGATCTTAATAAGAAAAATGCTGATTTTGAATGTATTTCAAAAAATCTTGAGGAAGTATGTTCTGAGAAGTATAAACTTTCTAAAGAGTTAGAAATAGTAATTTCTATGAAAAATGTTTTCGAGCCTAACTCTAGTTCAAAAACTAATGATTTTGAGGATAAAAACATTGTTGTAAAACTTATGTCCGAAATTTTTTCCTTAATGAAGTGTTTATCAAACTTTACCCCTGGTAAGGAAAATTTTGATAAGATGTATTCCCAAATACGACCTTTAAAAAATAAATCCGGATTTGGTTATACCCATGCAAAACCTATTTTCAGTAACAATTATTTTGTTCCTCAAAGTGCCCCATTTTGCACCAAGTGTCAATGTGGTGGTCACTGGGCAAAGGATTGTTCCTTAAAAAAAACCCAATCTTTAGGATTTCGCAAAGCTTACTTTTCTAAAAAGATGTGGGTTCCAAAAATTTTATTATATGGAAATCTCGGATCCAAACAAGTTTGGGTTCCGAAATTCTAATTTTCTTCTTAATTTCAGGAATATAAAGAAAGTACCAACAACAATATATGGTACATGGATAGTGGATGTTCCCGGCATATGACTGGTAACAAAATCATTTTTGAAAAGATTATCAAAACGAAAGGAGGAAAGGTAACATTCGGAGATAATGCTAAGGGAGAGATTGTTGGTATAGGTAATATTGTTCTTCTTGGTAAAACCTTGATTTCAAATGTGCTTTTGTAAAAGGTCTTAAGCACAACCTCATTAGCAAAAGCCAGTTATGTGATGAAGGCTACCTTGTGAATTTTAGGAATGATAAGTGCTTAGTTCACAATTCCAAGGAAGAGTTTATTCTCTCAGCGAATAGGCAAGAGAATGTTTACACCTTAAACATAGAAGATCTTAGAAGCCAAGATTTACCTTGCCTAAGTGCAATAGAAGATAATTCCTGGTTATGGCATAGAAGACTAGGTCACTGTAACCTTAGGAACCTATGTAAACTCTCTAAGAAGAAACTAGTTAAGGATCTACCTGAGCTTAGATTTAATTCTTCTAGAGTTTGTGATCCTTGTCAATATGGCAAGAAACAAAAATCTACTTTTAAATCAATCGGTGAAGTCTCAACAACCAATGCATTACAGTTAGTGCACATGGATCTTTTTGGTCCAACACAAACTGAATGTATTGGAGGCAAATACTATGTGTTTGTTCTAGTTGATGATTGCACTAGATTTACTTGGGTCTATTTTCTAGCAAAGAAGTCTGAAGCTTTTTCATATTTCAGAAGTTTTAGAGCTCAATTTAAAAATAAGAAAAACCTTCCATTGAAAACTATTCATAGTGATCATGGAGGAGAATTTCAAAATTCAGATTTTGATACTTTTTGTAGTAAGAAAGGTATTACTCACCATTTTTCAGCACCTAGAACTCCTCAACAGAATGGTGTAGTTGAATGAAGAAATAGAATTCTTCAAGAGATAACTAGAACCATGTTGAGTGAATATTCTATTGCTAGACATTTCTGGGCTGAAGCTGTAAGTACTTCTTGCTATACTATAAATCGAATTTTTATTAGACCTTTTCTTAATAAAACTCCTTATGAGTTATGGAATGGTAGAAAACCTAGACTATCCTACTTCAGGGTTTTTGGTTGCAAAGTATTCATTTTGAATACTGAAGATAACTTACATAAATTCGCTCCAAAATCCGATGAAGGGATTTTCTTAGGATATTCCACAACTTCTAAGGCTTATAGAGTTTTTAAAAAAAATACTTGTACCGTTGAAGAATCAGTACATGTAAAATTTGATGAGTCAGATCCTTTTGTTTTTAAAACATCCCTACCTTCTTCCTCGGATGTGTTTTCAAAAACTGATTATCAACCTTTGATAGAAGAACCTTGTGATAATGAAATTGTTCAAGAAGATACTTCTGAAACATTTACCCCAGAAGACTTTCTACCCTATGTTGATGAACAGGTTTTACAAAACCCAAATCAGGTGTTTCTTAGGAATCATCCCAGTTATAGTATCACTGGTGATGTAAATCAACCTGTAAGGACTAGAAGTTCCTTAAGAAATGAAGTAGAACATTTATCATTTCTTTCCCAATTAGAACCTAAAAGCACTGATGAAGCCTTAGGTGATGATGATTGGATTAAAGCCATGCAAGATGAACTAAATAAATTCGAAAGGAACAAAGTATGGACCTTGGTTGAAAGACCTAAGGAAACTTCTGTTATTGGAGTAAAATGGGTTTTCAGAAATAAATGTGATGAAAATGGAGTCATAGTAAGAAATAAATCTGGACTTGTTGCTAAAGGCTATAATCAACAAGAGGGAATAGACTATGAAGAAACCTATGCTCCAGTAGCTAGACTTGAATCTATCCGTATTCTACTTGCCTTTGCAGCATTATTTAATTTCAAACATTTCAAAATGGATGTGAAATGTGCTTTTCTTAACGATTATGTTCAAGAGGAAGTCTTTGTTGAACAACCTCCTGGTTTTGTAGATACAAAATATCCTTATCATGTTTTTAGACATACCAAAGCTCTGTATGGCCTTAAACAAGCCCCACAAGCATGGTATGATAGACTCACTGGATTTTTTCTTCAAAATAACTATGTTAAGGGAAATGCATATCCAACTCTTTTTATAAAGAAAGATAAGAAAAATGTTTTTATTGTTCAAATTTATGTTGATGACATCATATTTGGTTCAACTCAGCAATCTTTTACTGACTCCTTTGCAAGTCTAATGAAATCTGAGTTTGAAATGAGTATGATGGGTGAGTTAACATATTTCCTTGGTTTTCAAATATCTCAAAAACCAGAAGGAACTTACATATCTCAACATAAGTATATTAAAGATCTTCTGAAAAAGTATGGTTATGACAACACTAAGAGTATAAGTACTCCCATAGGTACCTCAAACTCTTTAGATCTTGATGAAGCTAGGAAACCAGTAGATCAAACATCTTTTAGAGGTATGATAGGAAGCCTACTATACATAACAGCCAGTCGACCAGACTTAATGTTTTCAGTATGCTTATGTGCAAGATATCAATCCAATCCTAAGGAATCTCACTTAAAGGTAGTAAAAAGAATTTTTCGCTACCTTAAGGGAACCATGGATCAAGGATTATTTTATAATTCTGGAAATGACTTTTTTCTTAAAAGCATTTCTGATGCTGACTTCAGTGGATGTAGAATGGATAGAAAAAGTACATCTGGAACTTGTCATTTTTTAGGAGATTCATTAGTTTCTTGGTCCTGCAAGAAACAACATTCTGTAGCACTCTCCACTACTGAAGCTAAATATGTAGCAGCTGGAAGTTGTTGTGCTCAAGTGTTGTGGATGCAACACACACTCACAGACTATGGTTTGCGTTTTACCAAAACTCAAATTTTGTGTGATAACACAAGTGCCATTGCCCTTAGTAAGAACCATGCACATCACTCCCGTGAAAAACACATAGATATTAGGCATCACTTTCTTAGGGATCACACACTCAAAGGAGATATTATTCTTCAGTTTATCGGAACGCAAGATCAACTTGATGATATTTTCACAAAATCTTTGCCTTTTGATAGATTTGAATATATCAAACATAAGTTAGGGATGATAACCATAAGGTAATTTTCCTTAAGTAACTTTCTGTTGAAAAAGTCTCCTTACAACAATAAACTCCTTTTCATAGGGGGAGTACATTTGTTTGTTAGTTTAACAAAGTTTTTTTTTCAAAATTTTGTTTTCAAATGTTTCGGAACGAAGATTTCCGGAATGGAATTTCCGGAACTACAATTTTCTAGAATGGAAATTTTCATACAAAATACTTCTGCACTGAAAGTGTTTGTATTGGAAAACAACCAGAATAGAAAATTTTGTACTGGTATTTTCATAATGGAACATTCATACTAAATCTTTCATAATAAGTTTTTCGTTTTCAAAATCTCATAATGATTTTTTCGTACTAAGTTTTTCCTTACTAAGTTTTTTTTTCATACTGAGTTTTCCGTAATGAGTGTTCTGTAATGAGTTTTTTGTACTAAGTTTATTTTCTATAGTGAAGCTTTTGCGAACTCTGTCTTTTCATAATAATGTTTTTTTTTCGTAGACATTTTTATATTACCCATTACGAATAATCCTCCTAAGCTAATCCGAAAGGTATGATTACCTTACTCAAGTTTTCGTAGTCATATTTTACTTTCTGGCATTTTCTTGTATTATGTTTTCAGATTATAGTTTTCTTAATTCCTTGTTGTAATAAAAACCTCAAAAAGATCGGATTCAAGTTTTCAACCGTCAGATCTGATCTCATCTTCTCCCAATCGTTAGATCAACCGAGGTAGCTGAACCGTCATTTCATTGCCTATATAAAGGGGACCCAATTACTCGTCCCACATCGTTTTCAAGCTCTCACGTCCCGAATCTCTGCCCCTCTATTTTAAAGCCATTCCAAACTTAAGATTTCTCCATTCCAAACAACTCAGAGAACTTCAGATCCGAATGTCTGTGGAGTTAGCATCTCAAGAAATGTCATCTACTAAGCCTATTTATCAATGGTTAGTTTACAGAGAAAGGTTAGTTCATCCGGATTTCTTCAGCAACTACGATTCTCTCATTTCGAAGAACATTAAGTTGAATGACTGGGAAGATGTTGATGTATCCAAACTAGGGTATCAAGATGATGTCTTTTCGGAGATACTTATTGAGTTCTATGAATCAGTCTCCTTCTATCATGAAGATAATAAAGAGATGTTTTCTTTTATGTCTTATGGAAAGACCTACAAACTTTCTTAAACCAAGGTAGAAAGCTTGGTAGGTCTGACCTATGAAGTAGAAGCCGAGTTCATATCTCACGTTTTTCCGAATTTTAAGGGTAGCTTCGACAAAGAAAAATCCTTGAAAACTATCGGACTCTCAGAAGACATAGCTCCAAAAATTGAAAGTTTGCCTACAAATTTCCGGATTCAAGAATTGTGGGTGCAAGGTCTTATTATACAAAGGGAATGTGATAAAGATAGCTTGAAGAAGAGTGAGATCTATATCTTAGATTTCCTGATAAATCTAAGGACGTTTAACTTCATGAGGCACATACTTATAACCATTGAGAATCTTAAGAAAGGAAATCTCAGAGCCCAGATCGTAATGTACCCAGCAATATTATCAAAGTTGATAGTCCGGTGCCTTGACTCCTTCAAGGAAGCTTGCAGATCTAAGCCAAGGGTTTGTAAAATTTTATTGGTCAGTGATGATACTCTTAAGAGGATGGATGTGGCTTTCAACAATGAGACTGGTGAGTTCTACGATCTACCTAGTCAAGAAGAAGTGGCTCTGAAAACTACTGAACCGGAATCGTCCAAGCCAGTAAAGAAAAGAAAGTTGAAGGAAGTTGCAGCTGAGGTACGTGATCTAAAATCTAAGGAAGCTCAAACCGCACATCCCAAACCAAAGAAGAAGAAGGCTTTTCCTGATGAGGTTTTCTCCAAGTGGAGAGAAGATAAAGAGAAAAGTAAAGAAGGGGATCTGCAGTTCGGATTGGACCCTGCGGAAGCTAAAGCCTTAAATGAGAGAACTGCTGATCAGCATGAAAAACAAGTAAAGGAGAAGAAGCTCAAGAAGAAGATGTCAGAAGCCGAGGCAGTCCATGCGTTGTTAAAATTTAATGAGATGGTATCTGGAAGCATTCCAGTTCCGAGATCTTTCTCCTTGGAATCTCTACATGAGACTCTAGGAAGAAACCCTTCTTTTCCGGAAGAGGTTACAACCGAACATGTTGAGAAACTCGAGCAGGTTCAACAAGTGAAAGAAGAAGAATAGGTTGCTGAAGCAAGTGGTGAAACAAGAGACTTATTGAAAGAAGTAGATGAGTATAAGGGGTCTCCCTCAGAACACCTGTCACTCCGAACATCAGAGGCTGAATCCTCGAAGTTTGTAACTCCAGAGAAGGATAATAATGTGGAAGATGTTGTTCGAAAACTAGTTGATGATATTGTTCAAGTGTCTACTGGCGAGCAGAAAACCCCTGATCAAGAATCGGTTCCGAAAAAAGACAAGGGAAAGCAAATTCCTACTGATACTCCAAGCTCAGAAGTGAGGAAGAGGAAGGAAGTTGGTAGTTCTTCAAAGAGAAAGCTTGACCTTGTTGAAGAAGAAAATTCTCCAAGAATAGTTTCGGATTCGGAGTCATCCTCGGTGGGGCATGACTTTGTTGTCCAGTCTTTAAAGAAGTTGGTGGGATCCATTCCGACCTTCTCAAGAATTGACTCAAGGTGTAAGATGCTCCAACATGCATTGAATCAGAAAACTGACTCCGTATCTATGGTTATGGAAAACTGCATTGAGATTGAGGCTTAGTTCAAAACCTTCTTTGTTGGCTATGAAGCTCATAGAAAATCTTGCAAGAAGATGAAAAACTGGTCGAAGAAGACTGTTGAAGAGATGAGGTTATTCGATGAGTTTCAAGATAATGTTAAAGATTCCTTCGAGACTGAGGACATGAAGATAAATGAGCTAACTTCCTCCTTTGAAGAGAAGCTGACTGATGAAAAGAACCTCCTGATTCAAGAATTCAAAGATCTGAATGGGAAGTTTAATTTCGTTTCTCAAAACTGGAAATTTTAAAGGGATCATCGGATTGAGTTTGAATAGAGGATGAAGGCTCAGGAAGAAATGATCAAGGCTCAGGAAGAAAAGTTGAAAGCCCAGGAAGAAAAGATTGAAGCTCAATCTGCAAGGATAGTGGTCTTAGAGAAGCAAGATGAAGAATATCATAAAGACTTGAAAAAGATCAAGACTATTCTTAAGGGGCTCATTTTAATGTAAAAAGATACGAAATAACCAAATCCGATCTTTTTGTTGTAATTTTTTTTGTTGTCGAGATTTCAATGAAATTTGTGATTGTCGTTCCTTTTTGTTGTTACTACTAATGTTTCAGGTACTTTGTTATTTCTTTCCATTCCCTCAATTTATTTTTGAAAATCACAAAGGGGTAGAAAGAAAATATCCATAAGAAAAAGAAGAACTCTAAAAAGAGTTTATAAAAAGGGGAGAAGGAAATGATCCCTATGGAAAAATAATTCTAATAATAGTTTGTTTAAGGGAGAGTTTTTCACTTAAGAAGACTTTCTTATTCATAACGAAATGTCACTCCATAAATCTGAATACGATCCTTAGTGTCTCAAGGCCTAACGGGGAGTTAGTCGTATTCATCAATATCATTAAAGCAAAGGGAGATAAGCTTTATTGTTTTTATTTCTTCCTAGAATTTATTTTTCGTAAGGATGTTTGTGCTTTCCAAAAAGGGGGAGATTGTTGAGTAAATAAGATTTTTCTAATGACTTTTCGATTCCTTCTTGTTTTGAAAATTACAAACACCTTATCCATATGGAAAAATGCTTTCTTAAGGAAAATTGTTTTTATAAGGAAAAATTCTTTCTTAAGGAAAATTTCTTTTATAAGGAAAATTACTCTCTTAAGGAAAATTTCTTTTATAAGGAAAATTGCTTTCTTAAGGAAAATCGATTTTATAAGAAAAATTATCCTTATCTTATTTTCATCCATATTTTTCTTAAGTATGAGATTCAGATTCATTTCTATTTTCTCAGAATCGTTGAAACATTGATATAAAGTGTTCTGTTTAAGGTTCTGAATTCTGGATAAGAACAGTAAGGAAGTTTCACTCCGGATTCCAGATGAGAACTATCATAAAGTATCATTCTGAATTCCGGATATGAACTCTGACTAAGTTCTATTCCAGATTCAGGATATGAATTCTTATGAAGTTCGATAACGAATTCTCAATACGAATTCTAATGATTAATTCTCATTACAAATTCCAATGAAGAATTCTCATTACGAATTCCAATGAAAAATTCTCATTACGAATTCTGATGAAGAATTCTCATTAAGAATTCTAATGATTAATTCTCATTATGAATTCTGAAGAAGAATTCTCATTACGAATTCTGATGACGAATTCCCTTTCCGAATTCTCATTCCGAAGTCTCTTATTAAACAGAATCTGGTTATCTTTGTTTTATACACTCTGAATTAATTCAGACTCCGAAAAATATTTTGGTCCGACTCTGATCTTTTATCCTGTATACATTTCTATAATCTGTCTACTCTTTATTATTTCAATTACACTTCGAATCTTCACTCTAAAGCTTTCATTCTGAACATTTATGTCAGAATTAAAATGATGTCGTACATTCTGTTACAATTGTTTTGTTATAAAACGATGTCATCTATTTTGTTATAAACTAACCGTTGTCTAAGTGACACGTGTACAGGTCCCTCCGATCATTAAGGAAAATATGACCGTTGGAGAAGGAGCCGACCTTACCTATAAATAGGAGCTCATTTGAAAGAGCTTGGGGCTGAAATGCTGACAGATCTTCGACCCATGTGATTACATGCTTGAAGTGATTTCTAGAGAGAGAGGCTCTTATTAACTCTCAAAGCTTCGCGCGACTCCGAATGTTGGTGATTACATTCGAGGACTTCTGGGGATAGGAAGACAGAGGTACCGACTACCTTGAAGTTCGAGGGCTTCCTTGCTGAGGAAGACAGAGGTTACCAACTACCTTGAAGTTGAGGGATTGCGGGGATAGCAAGACAGAGAATCTGATCTTTTTATCGAGGGCTTACCCTGGTGTGGGTAAGACAGACTTGCTTGAAAGTATTAATCAAGGGACTTTTATCCAAAGTTGTTGGATACCCTTCTCTTTGGGTTAAAAGACTTATATCTTGTTACTTGTAGTTTAACTACTTGTTTTTATTTCCGCAGTATTTTGTTTCCTAAGGAATATATAACTTTCTTATACTTCCTTATATTTACTCTGATTCTTTTAGATTCTATACGCTTTAAGATAGAATCACATATTGTAATTCTTGTTAAGTTTCAATTTCCGAAAACATATTTTCGGAACCCACTTTCGGAATATCATTCCAAGTTTGCATTCGGTGTTAGAGGTGTTGTGAATTTGCCTTGTTTAACTTTGTTAAACATAGCTCTTTCCTTTGCTTAAGGAAAACATAGTTAATCGTAACTAACTTTAAAGGTTCCAAAGGAATTTTTAAAGTATACAATTCACCTCCCCTCTTGTGTATTGAGCATCTACATCATTATTTCGATCCTACAATGTGATGTATAATCGTATCTATTGACATGATAAATAATAATTCTTCTATATTTATGGTATTTTAATTATTATTGATATTTATTTCATGATGAGGTTTATGATTCCAATGTTTACATATCAGTATTTGTTTATTTCACAATTTCCCAAGTATTCATGATTGATTATTTTTATGTATCTATTGTTGGAATTATATGAAAACTTTTTCAAACCAAATATATCTTCTTATCTTATAGTTTTTATTTATAATTAAAAGTATTCTTTTATATTGTTTTAATTAATTTCACATGAATTTGAATGAATATTTTCATAGAGAAGTGACTTTGTTTTATAATTGACCAAGAATCCTATTGTTCCATGTCCATATTTTCATTAAAATATTTTCCTCAATGTTCTTAAAATTATACAATGCATTTCTAAATTAATTATTACCCATTATTGAATTTCTATGATTTTTTTCAAATTAATCATCTAGTCATTTTCCTAATAGGGTTGTTTTTGTCTTTTTACCGAATGTGTGAAGGAAACATATTTTTTACAAACACGGAATGATTTTTTTTCCCATCATGATAATTCAATTATTTGAAAATTATTTTAGAACATATAATTATTGTGAAATATTAATAAAATTAAAATAGAAATTATGTATTTATTTAACAATTTTTTTATAAATTAAAATTATCAATGAAATGTTTTAAATAATATTTCTAAAAAATTAAGATATTTATTATTTTAAAATTTTGATTTGAAAAAACATATAAAATATCAATTTATATTCAGGAAAAATATTTTTATTTAAAAAAATAAAACTTTTATATATTAGATATTAATCAAATTAAAATAATAAATTAATATAAATATATTTATATTATAATTATTATAAAAATATTAAATTCGAATAAATGAAAATATTGAAAATTATTAGGCGAGATTAAATTTTGACGTATTTATATAAAGTAAATACATCTAATATATGAATTAAAATTTTATCATTATTTAAAAAAATTAAACTTAAATGAATAATATAATTTAATTTTAAAGGATAATTAAAAAAATAATCCCAAAAAATATTAATTTTGAGTAGATATATAGATTTAAAATTAAAATTATAATAATCATTGTGCAATAAATTTTGTATATAAAATTTTAATTTTTTTCATTTTGGTTAATAAAAATTATTAAATAAAAATAAAAATATTAATATATGATATTATATAAAAATATTAGTTTTAATTTCTTTTATTATATATATATATATATATGAAACCATATATGATATGTTTAATTTTATATAAAAATGATAAAATAAAATAATAAAAAATTGAAATAATATAATTAAAATAGAGAGGGTCAGTTGGTTTCCGCCAAATAAAGAATAGGGATCAGGTTTCGTCTTTGGGAATAGTTCATGGCATTATTGAGGGGTCAAAACCAAAAATAGTTGAGGACATTGGTTCCATGTAGTATGTATCTGAGGAACGGTCTAGATGTCATTAGAAATTATATGTTTTCTTTGGAGGAAAAAAAATTCATGCGATAACAATTTTATGTACATAGATGTGTTTCTTTTGAATTCTAGTGGTTCTATTTCTGAAATGGAAATTTATATTTGTCTCAAGCCTGACAAACAAATTATGAGGGAAAAATTAATTTAAGGGGGGGGGGGGAATGTGATATCCTAATAAAATTCAAATATTATTTATATATTTATTTAATATTTTTTCAATGTTAAAATTAACTAATAAAAGTTTAAATAAAAAATATAATACTATTGAGGTATTTGGAAAATAAAATTATAATTTGAATCAAATTATATAATATCAAATTATTTTAACAAAAACTATTTTGATTTAAAAAAATTATATTTTTCATAATGTGGTATTAATCTAATTAAAACGTTATTTTAATACAAAAAACATTATATTATTATTATTCTAAAAAATTTGAATAACTATATATATGAAAATAATTTATATATGAATTAAATTTTAACAAACATATATATTAAAATATGTATATATCTAACATAATAATTTAAATATTTTCAATATTTAAAAATAACTAAAGTAAATGAAAATTATATTTTATTATTAAAGGAGATGTTTAATAAAATTACCAAAATATTAATTAATGGTAAATATTGTTTTCAAAAAATAAATTTATTATAATTGTCAGGGTAATAAATTTTATATATAAAATATAATTTTATTAATTTTGTTAAAAAAATTCAAATAGATGAGATATATTTATATAATTTATTATATAATAATATGATTATTTTTTATATCAATTTGTATATATATATATATAATGAACCATATATGATATGTTTGTGTTTATAGAAAAATATTATGAAATGATATTTTAAAAAATTAAAGGATAAAAATAAAATCCAAAGGCACATAGGATTTCAACCAAAGAAATAAGGGGGTCTGTTTTTGCCTATGGGATGATTCAATGTAATGACTAAGGGTTCAAATCCAATAGAAGCCAGTGGCTTTTATTTTTTCAGGATGAGTGAGAAGAAGGTCGACCATGGCTATCCGAGTGTTTGACCATCGTATGTTTTTCAAGGGAATAAGAGGGGTATAAGTACATGATTTGAGACATGAACGAGATTTACAGAGGAAAATGAACAATTGTCTGTTCTTCTTCTTTTTCAATGTCATCTTATTGTTTTCAAATTTTAGATTTGAGGTAGGTGGTTCATTTTATATTAGGCATTAAACTATGAAATGTTTTTTTCTATATTGAATAATGGTTCATTTTTTTCCTCTTCAAGCATCTTCATCAAACCATTATCCAACTTATTTTATTTTATGTTCAATGTATATATTATTTTCACCAATTGAGGTGGGAACTATCTAGATTTGTCATCATTGATGGGTTGTGGTGTAATTGATATTCATATATATCTTTATTGGGCATAGTTTCTCTATTTGTGAAAAATTTAATATGTATACTTTTTTCCTCACCATTAGTTTATTTATTATGTATCTCAAAACACCAATCAGTTAGCTGAAACTGAAAGCATGACATCAGGTACTTATAATGATTCAATTAAAATTTAATGTTTTTAATAAATTTTTTAATATTTTTATATTTTGTATAAGTTATATCAAAATGAAGAGGGTATTTTCCACCTGAAGTATTCCAATAAAAATTTTAAATTATTTTCATCTGGTTCAATATTCCTTAGAAAATATTTTTCTTTAGAATGGATGTCCAATTTTGATACAATTATCTTTATTACTCTATATATCTTTATGATTATGATTAATCATTGTATAAATATTAGCATTGCATATGGTAGTTTCTCAATGAAAATTTTGACGTTCATTATGTTTAAACAATTTCATATAATAATTGAATTGGATATAGTAATTGATCGGAAATACCCAATGTATCTCCAATATGCATTGGAATTTCTAACAAGAAAAACAACTCTTTTGATTTGGATAATCCCTTAATCATTTATATATGATCTATTGGAAAGAATCCATAATGGTATATTTATGATATCTTTGAATAATACTTCAACATTAAGTATAAGATGTTTTACATTATGCATTCCATCATTATTTAATAAATTATTGATGTCTATGTGAGTATTTAAATAATTAAGATATACATGGATATGTTTCATGATCATGTGATTATTTATATGGAATTATTTGATCATCTTTTATTTAATCCATATTATTCTCATGCACAACTTATCAATTGAATAAAATGTGTTATCATTTTTTTATTTTTTCATATTGATTATACACATATAATAATTATATATTTCACATTATGTTACCCTTAATGAGAAGTTAATATCATCCTTTATTTTTTTATCTATATGATATGTTGAATTAAATTGTAAAATATATCTAGGATATAAAAGTGTTTCTTATACTGTATTTATAGTTTTAGACAATAATATGGGAATTATTTTTGTATATAGTTTACCTATCATACTAGACTATTCGACCCCTTGGGATGAGATCAATTGTATCTAGTACCAATTTAATAAAATAACCACTAACTTAAAGATAAATTAGTTTTGGACATTATATTTTATATTAGGGGATGTTTACTAGAAACCATGACAACTAGAATTAGGAATATATAGATACGGGAACATAAAATTAAGACTAAAATTTGGGATAATTCAATGTAAAGTATAACAATATAATGTTTTGTTAAGGTAATGATTATGTGGTTTTATTTGAGATACTTCCATTCATGGATACTAAAATTGAAAATGGGTTTGAAATACGTACATCTTGGAGTAATAACCGTGGAAATAGTTGGTTGAGTATATCTCCACCATAATTATTTTATATTTTGAGTTTCATCATATTATAGAAATGCATTAACACTCCCATGTGATATTATTTGATTAATTTATATTTTCATTATGACCCATCATTAATTATTTAAATAAATGATTATTATCAATGACCTAGGATAAACTTATAATGTCATAGATTGGGAAGCAACTATCATTATTTAGAGAGCCTATGAATTTTCTTCATGATTATTTGGTTTCCCCGTGGGATTATTGTTGCAGATAATATTATTATTTGTTATTTTCCATGTATGTGACTAGGAGGAATCATGTGAACTCAAAATGTAATGGATAATATTGTTATTATGTAAAAAAATTAGATATTGAATAGAGTAAAAAATAATATCATCATAACAAATTTTTTTATGATATATGGTTTAAAAACCTCACATTAATGAATGTTATAACTCACCATATAAAATAATGATAGATTTTTCATATATCTCTAGTTCCGAACAACATGGAAGAACAAAATAACAATATCATTCACTTCATAAATGTTGAATGTGACACCATAGAGAAATTATTCATGGAATATATTAGTTTTTTTAAAATAGTTATAAATTCATATAAATACTAGTTTTATGGATCTTACAATCCATTAAATGAAACTTTTAGGTATATAAATACTTGTTTTAAATATATTGGTTTTTTAAAATAGATATAAATAAATATTAGTAATTGTTTTATGGATACTACGATCCGTTAATTGAAAATTTTAGTGTGTTAGTAATAGAAACTCATTTATACACATTCATTTCATTGATTATTTGAATGAATTCGAAATTGATCAAAGAAAAACCTAAGGATGAAATATTTATAAATATATATTTTATTTAAGTATATTTTCTTATATTTTAGATAGTAAAATAATTGCTGAACATTGGGAATATGATCTTGAACTAAAAAGTTATCCCAATACCATAGTATTTATGGAACCAATTGTCATTTAAATCATTAATCAATTTATAGATTTGAGGCCTTCGAAATTACATTGTTCATTAAATGTTTTGTGATCAATGACCTTAATCACCCCTATAATTATATAAACTTTTCATCCATGTATGTATCTACACATTCAACAACTGTTCTCCTACATAAAGACCACTTTACATATTATACAATGTGGTATTTATAATTCTCATTTTTTATAATTTTGAAGATATATTATTAAAACATATCATGATGTGTGATTTCAATAAATTAATTTTCAAATATCAACCCCTATCATTTGGAGATTGATTTTAATGTGTGAGGCTGTAATTTATTAAAGGTATGGAGAATGTAACACCCCAAAAACACTTATATAGTAACTTTTATTTGATTTCATGTCTGAAAAACAACATAAAATGTACAAATAAATATAAAATATCAAGACTTTATGGTATATTTAATATTATATATATATTTAATTTATTATGTATATTTAAATTCATATAATACTGAGTCAGTTTGCATCACAAACAATAATTACTTTCTTTGATGACTTGCATTACATGCAAGACCATGTTTCACTATACAAAAATATATTATTAAACTATTATTATTTTAAATTATAAGATATAACCTAAATGTTAAATTTCAATTTATTAATAGTATTAACTAACATATAAATATATAGATGATTAAATTCACTAGTTAGAAATTAGTTATAAATGAATATATGATCAAATTGAATATAAAGTGGATGTTTTTATAAAAACTATTATTATGCACCAAAGGTGTTTTTTTCAAAATAAATTGAACTAATTACTATTAATGAATGATATTAATGATATTTATTTCATATATTCAGTAAAATATTTTTTATATTTATCTAATGGAATTTTTATGTATTAGTTAAAGACAACCACAATTTTATCCATAAAAACCTATATTTTTCAAAAGGCAGTTCAACACCTTTTAACAGAGAACCCATTTTAAATACAATTTTGTAAAATTTATAAATATAATATGTGAATATAAACATAATTTTTGAATTCATATCATATAAATTATCTTAGGGGGAATTTGTTTTGTTATTAATTTGAGAAGTTTCGTTTTTTGATAAATTGAAAAATCTACTGAATTTTAATTGAAAAATGCCTTTTAATGTAAATATTTTATTGCAATAAATTATATTTTAAATTTATTTAAATATTATATATTTTAATTGTAGATAAAATTATTAAATTTATGTAAATTGAATCAATTTCACTTTGAAATTGGATATAGAAGCATCTCAATGTTTAGAACACTTTAATTAAATAATATACTTTGTCATCCTCTCTTATGGATTAATTATAAATTAATTTGTGCCAAATATTTTATTTTTATTGAAAAATTGTATTCATAATTTTTAATGAAAATAATATAAATTTTTTAATATGTTAAAATTAGTTTTTTTACAAAAAATATTTTTTAATTCAAATGAAATCAATTACAATGACAAAAGTAAAATTACTCTTAACAACAGACTGAACACAAAAAGGGAAAACATTACAAAGAAACATGTTCAAAATACCTTGTATGTAAATTTTTCATCAATATTATATATCTTTTAGAATTTCATTCATTAGTTGAGGTATATTATATAATGAATTCCTCATAGTAGTGTTTATGTTTTATATTTAAAAAAATGTCCCTACTCCACCACTATAAAAAGTTACTCACCCCAAAAACTTATTCACACTTATCAAAACATTTTCTCATCAAACCCTACACAAATAACATCAAAATATCCCCCACATAATCCTAGATTCCAAAAATTTTTAATAAAGGAAACCAAGGATGTTGGTTTTTATAGACCGAAAATATTTTTCCCAAATTAGAGGTAGCGTTTTTCAATGATCACATATGTTTCATTTACATCTCTACCACTTTAATTATTTTTATATAAATATTATATAATAAAATAAACATATTAAATAAACATATATGATATTATTATTAAATATTAATCTATATATTCACACACATCCATCAAATGATATATGAAATCATCATTTTTGTGTATGATAGATTACTGACTCACGAACTGATGTAATTTGTTTTTCCATTTACCACCTTTCATAGTTGGAATAATAATGGGTTTATAGTGTATATATTATATATTATCTAAAATTATGATATTCATTTAGAATTTTTTTATTACAAATACGTTCATGATATTCATTTCATGCGAATATGACAACATTATTTGTGGACTTGAGGACTACCATCTCCTCAAGGAAATGTTATTCATTCATTCTATACATTGAATATATAAATGGTTGTTCTAATATACCTATGTGAAATATATATAAAAAATATTTTAGATAAAATCATAATATAAATATATATATCATTTACATTTCATTCATTTAAATACGACAATGAAATGGATGTAGCATTCATGAGTACATACATCACCCCGGATCCCGAATCGATGGATTCCATTTCCTATCTCCATAAATTATGGATTATTATAAATACATATATAATAAAAATATATGATAATTAAATCTTTATTTACATTCTATATAATATTAAATCATTTTCAGTGTAATAAGAATAAAAAATTAACACACCCAAACATACTAGAGAATCAAATAAGTTATTACTCGAAATGATGAATATAAGGAAACATCATAAATTTAAGGGACAAAACATATTTTAAAATAATAATATATGGTATTATAAATATAATTATGGTTCCAGAGTGATTTAATAACATGATTAATACTATAATATAACAATTTAAATGACGACCACCAAAAATGAAACATAGTATAAGGGATTCTTATCTCATTTTTTCTACAAGGTATGTACCATTTTCAGCACATATGTATATTTATTGGGGTATATAATACCCCTAATTGTTTAATATAATGAATAAATTTATCTTCATGGTATTTAATTTTACATTTGATTTTATTTATTTCATGGTTCTTATAAATTCAAAAGTTACTAGGTGGTAAGAGATTTAGTCTCAATTTCATATAATTAAAGCATATAGTATTTTAATGCACCAAGATTATTTCATATGGTACATATATTGAATTTTATAAATTTAACATCATGAATAAATCATTATTCATGTATTTTTTATTTTCAATTTCAATTATTTCACCAATGTGGATTTGAAAATCATGTTAAAAGTGGTATAGAATTTTCATAATTGGATTAATTTTTGTTTGGTCATATTGATTATTTATTGTCGTTAATATTCAATGAATATTTTTATTATAAATATTCATATCAATTAATATATTTACTCTTCTAATATTCGGATTTATATTGATATTGATAATTAATTATTTTATTAATTTTTTGTTCAATGTTATGTTCATTTAAACAGGTTATTTCAAAATTTCATTCAAATCAAAATTCCTTATTCTTGAAATTCCATTAATAGAATATATTTTATCATTTTTCAATAAAATATTTAAATTAATTCTCCCATAGTTATTAATGTCATTTTTCAACTAATATTACAAATTTTACCACTATTTGGTACTTAAAATATTGTAGATTGTTTTAAAGAAAACTAGACTACATAACCTTCTTCGTCAGAGAACATGTTTTTTTGTAAAAACCAAATTTTATAAATTGGATTTAAAATATGATTTTATCCACATGAAAATAATTTTTTGAAGGAATTCTTACCCTATTGTGTTTTAAAAAATTTCCAAAAGGAATATTCTCATTTCTCTATGAACATGGAAGTATTCTAACCATTTACCTTACAATATGAATGATATTTTAAACTTGTATGACATGTATGAAATAAATAGACACTATTTAATTGAAATATATTTTCTAACATTAATGTATTAACATTTAAATAAAAAACTTTAAAATTATATTTTCCGAAATTTTTTTCCAAAATGAAAAATACATTTTCATCATTAATGTTTTCAAATTATCTATTTATAGTATTTTTAATCATGAACATCAACAAACCTTTATCCTTACACAACATGGTAATTTTTTTGTTAATAACTTCTTTATTATTAAAATTTTATTTTTTTTTGATTAATTATCCCAAGGGTAGTACTAACATTAAATTCCTTGATTTATTTTTATAGTGCCCATAAATTTTCAATTTCGAATGATCAATGAAAATTAGATTAACCCTAAATATCCATATAATTTATCAGGGATATAATTCTTTACAAAACCATATACCATTTTTTCATACGATTATTATTTTTATTTTTATTTGATTATCTAGTGAAATATTGGTAAATATATATTTTTTACTCAATAATAATATTTGTTATGTCACATTGTTCAAGAATTAAATAGATTTCTCATTATTTGGGGAATGATTTGGACATGTACGACATGGGTGGAACCTCATTATCAATAGACCACCGATGCATTGGTAGTCTCCTGATATGAGTTAGTTGGCTAGCCTTAGTGAGGTTTTCAAATAGAGTGCTAAAAACTATATTTGTAACGATCTTGAGAGTAAAGGTACCATGTACCTAGGAAACAAGACATTCAATAATTATGAATTTCCTTCGTTTTGATTCAATATTTATTATCCATGATATTTTCACTGAGAAAATATATATGGATTTATTTCATTAATAATTTGACTATTAAATGTACTGGTTTTACAATATATACCTTACAATATTGACTATTCATTATCCAATTATTTACATTGAATGTGTGTTAATTTATTTAATTTTCAATATTTTTTATGCACTCTTTATAGGATTATTGATTTCATGGAATGTGTTTTCTATTATTACCTTTCCATATTTACTATCTTCATTGATTAATAATTTATTCAGATATACAAAATCCCTACTGAGCATTTGTGATAACCATTATTTTATTTTTATTTCCCCATGATTTTAGAATGTTTTCTAATTATTATATGCCAGAATATGGTTTATGGAATTATTTTATCCTCAAAAGAAGAAAACATATTGTAATTAATGTATTAAATTTTAATATTATAATCATGTATATATATTTTTTACCGTGAATAATAAAAATGGAAGTCTTTCAGGATTTGAATCCATGTAATCATGCCAATGTAATGGTTGTAAACACTAGATCTATGCATATAGGGGTTTGGGAACTTCAAAAGATATGGGGTAATTTTATTTATAGAGAAACGTTTGACATATATATTGATCATAAAATTTAGAATTACATTTTCACTCAAAAGGAGATGAATATTTAGAAAAGAAGATGGTTGAATTTGATTAAAGATTATAACTTCTCAATATTTTACCACCCTTAAATTATTAACAAGTGAAGTATACTTTGAGTCTAAAAAACCATGATAGTTTATCTATGATGGGAATAAAAAAGTTCTAATTTTTATTTATTTTCAAAGGATTGATATAGAAATTTTAAAATAAGTAGAGAAATATTATCTAGCTCAAATTAATGTAAAAAAACCAATGAATGTGATGATTAAAAAGGAACATATGGAATACGTAGCTCTAAAAACTATGGTGACAAATTTTAATTAGTTCAAATTTTATTGTGATGGAATAATATGATTTGGTAAATATGTTTGTAAACCTCCCATAATAGAATTAATGAAGGTGCTATTTGATGAGGCATACAATTAATCATTCATTATTCCTCAAGGAAGAAAAAATATGTATTGGGACCTAGAAGAGAATTTATGATGGGTTGGAAGGAATTAATTTATTAGACAATATGTTTCTTAGTATTTTTTTATTCACCATGTTAAGGATTAGAGATATAAGTCTATGTTGTTGTTACAACCATTTTCCACACCAGAATATAAATTCGAAAATATCACCATGGATTTTTTTCATTGGAATACCCAAAACATTTAGAAACCATAATGGAATGTGGATTATAATTGATTTCCTTATGATGTCGGCACACTTCATTTCTATTAGATAAGATTTCCCTTTTGATAAAATTTAATGAATATATTTTAAGGAAGTCGTGTGATTACATGGAGTTTTTATTTCCATTATACTTGATTAGGACCCTAGGATTAACTTGGAGTTTTGGAGAAATATTTATCAATATCTAGATATATAGTTATATTTAAGAAGTTCTCATAATTCTCATTTAGATGTTCAGTATAAGAGGAAAATTAAAACTCTAGAAGGCATGATGATATCTTTCTCAATTGATTTAAACGGTGTTTTTGATCAACACAATCATTTGGATTTTTTTTTAAAAAAATAACTCACTCTAGTTTTTAGATAATTATTTATTAAGATCATTGATATAAGAAGTGATGAACTTAAACATGTTGTAATTATGAATGGTAATTAAATATAATTAACCTGATCTAGTATAGGAATTTAATAATAAGGTTAGATCTATTCGATAACATATAAGATAAAATCAATGTTGACAAAAGGTATTCATACAATCAATGAAAAGACCAAGAGTTTGAAGATCGATATAAGTTATTTCTAACTATATTTACCTAAATGAAAGTGATGTGATTTTTAATTAAGGGTAATATAATCCTTTGCTATTAAAGTCATTTTTAAACTCTTGATCAAGTTGGTATAGTAGATTATGGATTAACACTTCCACTAAATCAATATTAAGTTCATGATGTGTTTCATGTATCTATATTGGGAAATTAAATACCAGATCCTTCTCATGTACCAATATCATATGCCATACCAATATAAAAATATCTTTCTTATAAATAATAACAGATAGATATAATGCATCATAGAGAAAAATTTCAATGAATCATGACCACTCACTTTGATAATGATTTATGGATAAAATATAAATTTGAGGAGGCCATATTTAAACATTATGATTTGATGAGGGATAAGTAACCTCATATGTTTGTATCAATGTGACAAATTTTGAGTGAACAAATCATTTTAATGGGAGTATAATTTAACACCTATATATTTTATTGAAATTTGTCTCTTTAAATAATATGACTGCTCGCATTGCACAAAGCATCGAGCTTAAACGAGCCAAAAGACACGAATAGTATAAAATAACCATTATAATATAAATTTTATATGTGCAGGAATAAATAAAAATAACTAATTTAATTAAAATAAATACAAAGGGCTAAGTAAATTTTAATTTATTTTGAAGTTATAAGAATATATATATATATATATTTAGAAAAATAATATTACTCTAAAAATACATTTCATTCAAAAAAAATTTCTCTTATTTTTATAAAAATTCTAGAAAAGTAATATAAAAATTTTATTTCATTTTTGAATATTTAGTATTTAAATTATATTAATGTGATTTTTATATACTTTTCTAAAATCATTTATTTTTTTCAAGGAAAAGTGTTAGTACAATTTTTAATTGAAAATATTATTTTAATATTGTTTAATTAAAATATTAATATTTTTGGATTAGTTTTAAAAATTAATTAGTTAATTTTAATTTAGAATAAAAAAATTATGGTTTTGTAAATTCTATTTATACATGAATTTTTCTTAAAAACATTTTATGTTTTTAAAAGGGAATTTTTTGAATTTTTTTTTTAAATTTATTCAGATTTATTTTAAATTATGTTTTAAAAATTATATTTTTTATGTTTTGAAATATAGATACGAAATTTAGATTCATAATGTTTATCTTTATTGAATAATTCCATTTTATCATTTTTGGCCAATATAAATAGTAGATTTGGTTAATTTTGCTACCAGAGTAAAGGGTAAATTGAATAATTGAGGTTAAAAATAAAATGATCAAGACTGTAAAATCATCCTAACCGATGACCAATTTTTATTTGATGAATATAATAAACCCTTAACACCTAAAGAATTAATTTTGTTTTAATAGACATTTTCAATGAAAATGATTTATATAATATTTAAATCAAATAATGTCACAAAATTTTATTATGGTTGTATAAAAATTCTATCATGTGTTCAAATGGGAAACAATGTATTTTACGAATGAATATAAATTTAAATCATTAACTTAATATACAAATTTCCAAGATATATGTTTATATTGGACTTATTGGTCCCCTTATATTAGATTATGATATCTATCATATTTTACTTAATAAAAATTTAAATATGTTACATTCATCTATTAAATATAAAATATTTTTAATATAGGTATACCCAAAATATATATTCAAATATAAATATTACTATAAAATATTGAATATTTATATTTATAATGTTGTTTTATTTTTAATTTTTTATACGAGAAATAATTAAATATAATTAGTATTCAATTTTGTGGTTGCAATTATTTTATTGATAGAAATATAAAATAAATGTTATTAAAAATATTAAAATAAAAATAATTTATATAATTCATGTATTAAACAAACATTTTAGATTACCTTGAACTATGAGGGATATAAAAAATACATTTTCTATGTAAACATGTTATCTTGATATTTTTTACATGTACAAGTAATGAATAATGTTAAAATTGACACTAATATAATTTTATTGAAATAATATTTAATAAAATTATTTAAAAACAATAAAACAACATAAAAACAAAATAATTACAATATAGTCCAAAATTTTAGTAATTTTTCATTTATAGTCCAATTTAAATCAAATATGTAAATATTGATGCCTTTTAATATTGAAAATGTTGTTACCCTAGTCTAAAATTAAAAAGATTAATATAGGGTTAATCAACATAAATACATTTAAAATAACACCAAAAAATATCTAAAATATATTTTTTTAGATAAAATCATTATCTCTTATTATCTAAAACTCCATGGACTTTATGAGGTATATTAATTGATATTAAATTTATTATAAATTAATATTTGTTTTATTCCAGGATTCCCCTTTCCCCAATTTTAAAAGGGAACCTCCTCCTTTACGTCATCACATAACATTGGGGAAAAAATTCAAACATATCAAACCAATATATCTTCTAAAATTAGCTAACACATTTTAGACATTCTGGTCATCTCAAAAGGCCAACCATAGTGTCCCTAATGGGAGTTCTAAATGATGTTCATCAATAAAGAGTTAATCATTTTAAGAACTATTTCATGTTTTTTTTCATATTTTGCATCATCTTCATATGTTGTTTATATTATAAATAAAAATATAAATTATAATATATATTATTAGATTCTATTATGATTATTTAACAACTATATTTCATTTTTATCCATCCTACAAAAAACAAAATCACTGTTAATGTGTAAATATAGCTTATAATTTCCATATCAGGGTGTAATCATTTTTCTATCTCTACTTTATCTAAATGGGTTTAATTATAGAAGTAAAATATTAATATAATAAGTGAAACATGATTTTTGTTTTGTAAAATATATATACCATCAAATTCATTACCCTATTAACATAAAGGGAATGATACCATCGCTCGTGCATATGTACAACCTACCATCTCCACATAGGGATGTGCTTGATGTTACACGTTCACCATTCACAAATGATTATTTAATAGTATGTAATGAATAAAAATTGTATATATTAAATAAACATGATTCAAGGAATTATTTAACTAAACATAATTCAAAGGAACTTATAATATATGGTAAAAACATGTATTGGAAAATGATGTTGCTTACACCCGAGTAAAGGGTAATTTTGATATATTATTAATAAATGGGTGATAAGATCATATAAGATGATGATAAATGATATAATAAATATTAATATGGTTATGGAATAAATTAATAAAATTATTTAAAACACTTTAAATGATTTTCAGATATGTACGAAGGAAATCAGACCTAAACTATTTTTTAATTCCACAATCTTTTTAATATTTGGGATTATTTATATGTAATTATCTGCTGGGGAATATTTTTATTCATATTCCATGTTTAATTTAATTTATTTCAATTTTTTAATGTTATTATACTATTTTGAAATTTATTTTTTTAACAAGTTTATCATTTACCATAATGGTTTGTAGGGAATCCCTTTCTCATTTTCTATATCTGGTCTTTGTGACTTTTCTAGAAAAAGTATGAATGTATGTTTTTAAAAATATACAACATGAATAGATTATTCCACTTTCATTACACCATAATATCATGAATCTTTCATTACATTATTACAAGTCTCTTTTTAATGTAATGAATTTCCTTTATAAATTTATATTTATAAAATAATATATGATTTAAAAATGGAAATGATATTTTCCTAAAAAATTACTTCATTAGAATTTTCAAAATAATTTTACATATTAGGCAATGTTAGTAGATATTACATTTATTTTACAAGGTATATGATCCCAAAATAATATTATTATTCTTTATATTAATTTTATATTCTTTTGATGAATTGACACTTATGATTTTTTTCATTTACATGGGTAGTTTTATGATGAAATGTAGATGAAACCCATCTAATTTGATGTATTATGATATGTGGAAAGATTTATGTTCATGAGGGAGATAAATATATGGTTTTTATTATGTTATTTTTCAGACCTATTTATTACACTAATGAATTGGGTAAATATATTTATCTCATGAGGTAGACTAGTATATAATAGGAAGTAAACTAGTTTCATTAAAAAGGGATAAAAAGATGAGTAAACTCGGTTCAGTAAAGGCATTTACCCTCTATGATAGTCTTGTTAATGAGCCTTCTATAATATGAAAATGAATTTATATGTTAATGTGTATTACAAAATTTAAAATAATATGTTATAATCATAAGAATAATGTTCTTTATAATATATTTATTTTGAACTTTTATTATTTATTCCATATCTAAATTTCATGGTCCTTGATAAGGAGGATATTATTTTCAAAAGTTATTTTTAGGGTCTTATTATCTTAGGCCAATGTCATCTTCATTGATTATTACGATTTGTTATCTAAGCACACTCTATTAAAATGTTTATCTTCCTAAACATGTGAGAAAAATTTAAAAGTAAAATGTATCCCATGGGTTTTAGTTATGATTGAATAAGTTATAGACAATGTATATGATTTATGAATTAGTTTTCTTATCTGTGTTTCCAAAGACACTAATTCCCTAAACTTTTAGTGTGAATTTTTATATATTCTATAATGAATATTTTTCTATTTAATAATAAAATCTATAATTAAAAATTATGGTGTGTTATAAATAACTATCTATTTTGTAGAATTTTCCATTATGATGTCTATATTATAATTCAGTGTTCTTAAAAATTCATTTGTTCCCCTCTACTCTATTATAAGAGACACACCATTACCTCAATTATTCGCATGAATTTGAGCTATTTTGATTGACCATGCCCTACTAATTTTTCATATAATCATTTTTATTCACAATATACAGGTGATAGTATTACTAAAATACCATTCAATGTGTTATTAACAATGAATATAATGAAATTATATAGAAGAAGATATAATCAGATTTAACAAATTGGTAGACATTATTTTAGCTTCTATATTATCTAAATTTCTTCCACCAACTATAAAAATATAAATCAAATGTGTTAGAAAAATACTAATATGTTATTATAATGATGATAAAACCATATTCCATCTCTCTGACATCCAAGAAAGAATGAAAAAACTATTCATTCATATGTACATCTTACTGCCTCCACATAGTTGTGAAATATTCTTTCATAAACACATAAATTATATGGTCTATATGAAAATACATATTGATATATATTATATTTAGGAAAATATTATTCTTTTGGAATTAGAAAATAATGTTTACCTTCTTACCCTCCAATAAGTTTGAAAATGATAACACCGCACATGCGTACATGTAGAATACCACCTCTATAAAGCAAATTGATATATTTTTCATTTATATTCTACTTATATGGTAATAAGTATAAATTTATTGAATATTTTTTTAATATAGGAAATAATAAGGTTTCTATAATGTTTTATTATAATTTACCTTTCCATCATTCCATTAGTAGAAAAGTAAAAATAGATTTCATACATATATACAACTTACCATCTCCATTAATGATGTATTTAATTTTTATATCTCTAACATTTATTGTATATTATAAATGTGTATATAATGAATATATGTGATGGAAGCACGATAAATGTAGAGTAACCAAATTTCCCGAAATGAATGATACATTAAAAATAAGACAATTAACATCCGTAAATAATGATTTTATTATAGAATTATTAATAAATGTATATTAAAATATTATAAGTGTATCATATTATAAATTATTAGAAGGAAATTAATCTTGTTATAGATATGTAATAAATTTATATTTATTATACAAGAGATGAAAATCACCTATGAATCATGATGGACCTGAGGTAGGAGTTTCTCATGTAAATTTTGTTTATTTGATACATATGTCATATTAATAACTTATTTCATTAATTTGGTTTATATACTGAACATTCAAATGATATATAGTGATTCCACTATATTCATTGTATTTTCACATCCATTTTATTTTATTTCTTTCACCGGGGTTATGATTCCTAAGATACCAATGTAGTATGAGTTTATTTCAGAATCTCATCTATATATGAGATTGTTTTTGTTTAAGTCTCCAATGGGGGAATTATAATATATTACTATCATAAACATAATTAATTTTATTATAATGTATTAATATTTGGAAATTATTTTTCTTCCATTAATTTATTTTTTAGGAACTAAATATATATAATGAATGATTTTAAAGAAAATAAAATGTTTTTATATTTAGTTAAGAATAATTTTCATCGATTCCCATATTATAATTAAATTTTTTTGAAAATTTATTTACCATTATTTTATTAGTGTATATTTTAGTTCTTACCCATATATTAGTTTTAATAAATAAATTTAATGGAATCCTATTATCATTTTCAAAATAATGTACTTGATGACGTTTTACCGAAATTGTGAATGGAATCATTGTTTTTAGGTACACATCGTGAGTATAATTTCCTATCATCATGAAAAATATATAAATTGAATATTACATTACATTTTTTCAATATGCTTTTTGTACAAAAATTTTTTCTTTAATACTTTGAATTTTTTTATTTTTTTCATATGTTCCTTCAAAATGAATTTGGTATTTTCCTCAAGAATACATAAAATAATCTTTTATTATATTATAATCAATGTGAAAATTCAATGTTGAATACTATGATTTAATATGGATTTAATATTATTATACAATTTCCAATATTATTCTGCATGAATTTTGATTATTTGTATTGATTGCAGAAAATATTAAAAAAAATTATGCTAGTTTCTCAATATTAAATTTTATATTAATTATGTTTTACCTATTTCATATAATGAATGCGTTATAATGAGTATGTGATGGGTGGTAACCATTATATCCCCTATATTACTTATTAGGTCTCATAATACAATTGGTTTTGAGTATTTAGATGAGGCCTCACCCATTTATTAATATTTCCCAACATGAGGCATTTACATTATGTTTATAATGTAAAGGAATGATGCCTTGATATTATGTTTAAGATATCATAAGTTATGCATTCCATCATTATGAAAGAAATAATTGATTTCTATTAGATTATATGAATAAGTATGATATCCATGGATTATTTTCATGTTTATATGATTACTTATATAGAATTATTGGGTCATAATTTATTCATTGCATATTATTCTGAATGATCAAGTTATTATTTTTGTTCCATGTTTTTTAGTTATTTACCTTTTTGTATTGATTATTCCATATTTAATTGATATATATTCTATTGTAAACAACTATTTCTATGAAATTAATACCACCCTAAATTTTTTAATTTACCCATTCTATAACGAATTTTATTATGAAATATATCACTAATATAAAAATGTTTAATATTTTATGATTTTATATTTCTGATGCAATATTTGAATCATGTTTGTATATAGTTTAACAATACATCTAAAATATGTTTTTATATGTTATTTTTTTCAATTATGTAAAATGAAAAATATATTTTTATGAAATGTGATTGGATTTTATGTACACCTTTTTAGAATATATAATTTTAATAGTGTATTTTAAATTACAATCAATTTGATCAATTATTTAATGATTGTTTATGGGGTATGTTCTATCATAGGTATACCTACATGGAGTTTTTACACTCACGCATTGATTATCATTTTAGTTATAGGTTTTGGTTCTACTTTTGGTTATTCTTAGAGAAGGTTTGGTTTGCAGTCAGATGGTGACTATTAGAGTCACAATAAGGAATGTTGGTAGTTTTATGTTATATAGATGTCAATATTACATCATATATTCAAGACAATAATTCTTTATTTTATGGTTATAATAGGACCAAAATATAACTATGGAATTCAGATATTTCATGTCATTTTTTTATATTGGGATCCGGGGGGTGAGTCGAGGGATAGATTTATTTAAATTTTTTATATATTATTTCTTTTCTTATATTCCTTTGTGTTGATCTATGATCTAAAAAGGGGATAATACCATTATACTAATATATTGATATATTTATTTGGGGAAGTCATTTACACCATCTCTAAATATTATTTCATGGTGATTTTTTCCAACAACGTGTGATCAAGAACATGCCTCAAATATGGTGTGGGCTAGCTGGGGCATCAAATGATTAGATGAACAAATTTCATTCAAGAAAATTTTTTATCATAACTTTTTTTATTATGTTGTCCTATGATTTATAATTAATCTTATTATTTTGAGATAAATAATAGACGACTCTATGGATATCATAACTATGGAGGATGCAGTAAGAATATATTTGAGAACTCTTAGTTATTCTGATCCTCAAGTTTCAATCAGAAGATAGAGTTTTTGCCTATTATATATTTCGCTTATTTTTTTTAATTGTTGAATAAAAAATTCCTATTGACATTGTAAGAATTTTTAACAGATTTCTATGTTTTGATGGATGATAATCATAGTGAAATGAAGGAATATAGTTAGCTCATATGGCCTAGAATCACATGTGGTGCTAGGGTTAATGGTTAATGATGCCTCCTAGTTCTAGTTGTTCATTTGGAACATGGTTAACCAATCTATGAAAATATTCTAAACAAAGACATAATATCCCAATTAAATTATGTGTTGGTACTCATCAATTTTAATTTCATTTTTTATATCCTTCTCATGTTGTTTGAATGAAAAATGAATTTCAAATTTCAAATTTTTTGTTTATAATGGTAAAATTTTATATTTTAAATGATAAATAAATTTTCATAATTTAATTAAATATAAAAAAATATTTATTACTAATTAATGGTTTTAAAATTTGTAAGTGGGTTTCGTAAGAACTACTATCATTTGTTTGGAAATAAGTGGAAATACATTTTGTATGGTTTACTCTCATATAAATTGTTAGTTTATTTTAAATGGGTGACATATTGTTTTAAATATTGCAATGATAAGTTTTAAAGAGTCTTAATGGAAATTTTTAGGTTAACTAATATTTTAATTTTATTTAAGGGTAAAAAACAATTTGAAATTGAAATGTAGACTTCCAAAATATTCAAAAATGAAGATGATGTCTTTAATGATATTGACTCCTAATATAAATTTTTATTAAAAATCAACATTAAGGACATGTGGGAAACCATCGTTTGCAAAACCAAAACCACTACGTGCTAATGGAGCTCACAAAGTTATTAAACACCAAACTATGGTTATTTGAATCTGCCAATTTATATAATTCCCAATGCAAATTGTTGATCTATTTGTTTGGATCCTCCCTGAGTAGTTCTTCGAGATGAGAGATCATCCTGTCCATATTCTAAATTAATTCTTCTAGATATATTTTTCCATGATTGAAACCATGAGCAAATATTCTATCTTGCTTGTTGATCCACACTTTCTTCTCTTCAATGGCCTCAACTTTCAACCTTAATTCATTTATTCTTGAAATTTCCTCAATTGAGGTGTTGGGCCTAATGTATTTCTAAATCATTTCATCCTTGGATTGAAGTTTGAGCTTTAGAAACTCCCCTACGTCTTCTTCTATTACCTTTGAGTCTCTGTTTGGATAACTGTTTTCTCTATCTCGCATGAAATTTCTTTCCTTACATCCCCCTTTCATGGTCGACCATGTTTCCATTGGTTTGGGTAGGTAAGAATAGTCCTTATGTCCCTTTGGTGGTTTCCCCTATACCAAAATGCATTTCCCTATGTCTCTCTTTCCTTTTAGCCCGTTATTTCTTCTAGGGTTGTGAGGACATTTCCCTTGGAAATGATCCCAGTTTCCCGCTGATATATGGTTATTGTTATCAGCACCTGAATCATCCCCCTCATGCGACGTTGCTTCATTTTGATCCACCAGACCATCAAAGCGATTCTTTAGAACAACACTCTGGACTTCAATAAAAGGATTCATCCCAAACCATTTTCTTAAATCACAGGTAAACCACTTGTTTTCCCTTAATGATTCATCCTTTAGAAAGGATGGGCGTTGGAGAATGTTTGGGTCCAAGGAACCCAGCACACATCCCTCCTCCCAACCCCATATACATGGCACTGAATTAGTAGCCCGGGCACCTCCTGTATCATAGGAGGCTCGGCCACCCTCCCCTCCTCATGCCTCCCTTTATCAGGGGGGACACCACAATACACAAAAGAGGAACCTCCTTTGAGGTCCTAGGATGCTTGGATTCCTTGAAAACCTCTATTGCAACACATTCATTCTCTCCATGAGAGAGTTTCTTCATCCCCATTTTGGACCTGGTATCAGTCGTCTTCTCAAATACAGTGCGGGCATGTTATTTCTCATCAGATCCCAGCCCCATCAATGGTATACCCAGGTTCTGTTTTATCCTATCAAACACCTCAGCCACCATTACATTTTCAAGAATCCTATTTCATTTATTCTGTATGGATGCCAAAAGATCATTGATCCCCTAAGACTCCCTAATAGAACACCCATTTGCAGCATCCTCACCCTTCAATGCAAGGGTTCGAACAGCTAAATTGCATACTCCAATGATGTCATCCTCTATATTATTGTGAGGACTAGACCAGGGTCGAATATAGGGGCTTCGCCGATACCTAGAAAAGTCATTGCCTATGCGGGAACAACCTGTGAAAAAGGAAATCCAGTAGTTGTAGCATACCTTCTGAAGCCAACGAACCTATCCCTCAATTTCTATGCCAATATACTCTAGAGGGCCTTTCGATTAATCAAATTTGACACAAATCCTTGGCTCAACTGGGTGACAGACGGACTTGGTGGGATAATTAGAGTACATGTATCGTCCAACCAGATTTCCTATCCATCGTAGGATCACCCGTTTATGAAACAGAAATGGAAGACTAAGTATGGATATCCAGTGTGCTGAGGTTGGAGGATCACATCTCAGATGAATGTCGAAGGTCCATCATAATAGAGAAAACTTGAACCACTTTATAGAATGAAAATCAAAGGACCAAGCATACACGAGGTCATCTTCATTAGAGAATCAAAGTTGTAATTATCTCATAACTAAAAGGCCTACCATAACCCGATCCTTCAAATTCAAAATGAAGAACACAAACTGATCAAATGCGTCGACCGATGGGTGATCCCTCCCAAATCAAGCTACCAACATGAGAGTTATTAAAGCAGATTCTTCTGTGAACTCTGGTGGAGAAATATTAACTGAAGTAAATCCATTAGAAAAGTATTGAACCTTAGGGATTATATCGATCAGAGGGAATGGAGGAATGGATGATGGATTAGTGAAAGGAGATAAAGAGGTTAAACGAGGGGGAATCGAATGGGACAGAGAAGCAGGATCTCCCCTCCCCAGCCGCAGTAGTTCGAGGAGGGGAGGTGGCAGCAAATACATTCCCTATGCTATAACAGAAGGGTTAGAGCGAAAGCGAGAGCGAAAAAAAATGAAAAAAATAATGTTGTACTATTTAGGAGTACTATTCGTACGAACCATGATGAAATAATGTTCATTTTTATAGTTTTGTATAGTTCTAAATTTTATTTCTAATATAAACATAGTTTAATAGTGTACCCCACCAATGTGGGATTCCATACCCTCTAGTAGGGGTATATATAGAGTGAATGAGTTTTAAATCATTACTAAAAAACATTTCTTAGATTCTAGTTTATTAAAAATATTTAATTTACCAAATTCACATCATTTATTTATCCTGTATTAGGAATCAACCCTACCCCGCCACTATTTTTTCATTTGAACCATGTCAAAGAATCCCTAGGAGCACCTAACTCCCTTTTTTATTCTACATCCATGGCTATTTTTATAAGATTTCATAATGATTCCTGTGTAGATATTCTAGTTAAGTCCTCATCCTCCACCCTTATCATCTTCTTATTATTATTATTTTAATCCATCATGGAAAGCGACCCATGGAGTAATAATATTATAAAATTTTGTGTTTTAATTCGTTGATTATTTTTTCTATCTATGGTATATGACATCCATATTGATGTTGATTCTAGTGATGTTCATCGAAGATGATGAGTTATTCATTATTTAATATTGGTTTTCTTTTGCATTTGTTTTTAAAAACTATAGAACCAAGATTTATTTTGGGTTATTTTTTATATGAAAATATATTATTAACTATTTAGAAGTATTATATTAAAAGAAATTCAATAAACGTGTAATTTTATATTAAATGAAAATGTTATTCTTGGTTTAGAAATGTGGTTCAACATGGTTTTATTTAACTATGTAATCTAGGAAATTCATTGAATGAAGGAATGACCATTATAAATTCATTACATGTTCTCATAAGTTTTTTTTTGAAATATAGGTAGACTGTAAAGTGGACATATCCCTTCACATTCCATTTCAAGTAATTACATTAAATTTTATACAATGATTAAATGTTTCAAAATTATATTTAATCATTATGAATGGTTTGAAAATATAATTTTATATATTTGGTGGTTATGACCATAAACATGTATATATAAATAAATTTTCACATGATAATATGGGAATTTTTTCATTAAAAATTTATGATATATATATATATGTCTATGTGTGTCTATATAATGATATGGGGAAATATAGGATTTAAATTTAAAATTCAATGCATCATCCAAAATATATTTGATGTCTCTTTAGAGATTATAATCTAAAATACATTTTTTAATTGTTTACATTTATTGTGGTGTTTTACACTAATTTTTTGAGTTAATTAAAATTATATACAGGTTTTTTTCTTAGATATATAGCATGGGGTTGCTTAAATGTTTTCTTCTAATTCGGTGAGTAAAAGGGTTTAATGAGAAATATTTGCATTTATAAATGATAGGGTTTGTGATGGGTTCGTGTAAGGATCATTTTTAAAGGAAAAGTGATAATTTTAAAATTGGTATGTATATAAAAATATTGTTAATAAATAAGTGTAATAAAGATAATGTATCCCTTTTGGTTGAAGATAAAATAACTAAACTCATAGACTAGGATAAAGATCATGGTATTGCTGAATGTGAAATATAATAACTATATGAAAAGAAATATTATCCATTGTAGGTGAGTAAAATATGGTTTCATTAGACTGGTAGAACTACCCCACTGCACTAATATAATATTCACCATAGTAGTTACCAAGAAGAATTAATATTTGATCAAATATACAAATAGATTATATGATGAACTAGATTTCCAATAACCATATACGACTTTGGGATTTTAACCATACTGCATGATTAAGAAATGTTTATTTTTATTATACATTATTTCCTATATAAATTATAATGGTATGTTTTCTATTTTCTTTCTACATTGAATGTTAAAAAATTGGGTTTTAGGAAATATATCTTTAAATATGTCATTAATAATGGAAAACAATTGTATTTTTTCAATGATGGAAGTACATACTCATGAATTATTTTTCTAATTGATTTCTTTAATTTAAATAAAATCAAAACATTAAATGAAATTAAATTTGAATGTATGAACCTATAGATGGAAAAAATAATTTTAAATAATGTATTTAACTATATTAAAAATTGTATTCTTTATATAATGACATTTTAAGTGATTTTCACTCTCTTAGGAGTAAATATTGGGGTTTTTTATAATCACTCCTATATTAAAATTTCAATTACATGTTTTGATTAATATTTTTATTTTTGTTGGTCATATTTTGATTTTTAGTTGGATAGTGACTCTTGGAGTGACATTGAGGTATTTATTTTATCTTATTTTATTTAGTTTTCACTATTTCATAATGATTGTATACCTTTCCTATGATTAGATATGGTTATTAATGGATGTTACAATAACTATGGAGTTCAGATATTCTTTATATGGTTATTTAGGTGGTTCGAATTTATGGGAGTGTGGATGGATTGAGGTGAATAAGGGATTTAATATTTTTATAATGTCCTATATTATATATATAGTTCATTCCTATTCCCCTAATTCTATGTTAATTTACTTATTATAAAAAAATTGATCCCGAAATATATTTACTTGATTCCCTTTTACTTGTTTTTAGGTTGGGATGATTGGGAACTCACCATGCATATTTCATGGGCTTGGTTGAGGGTTTTATAGAGGGAGGACATGGGTTGTTGTCTGTTATATCATAAATAATATTTTGATTCATGAGATGAGATTGGAGTAATAATAATCGTTGATATAAGATTCTTAGTAAGGGTAAAAATGAGAAAAAATATTAAATATAATAAGTGAGCATATGGTTAACATATGGGTATAATAATATAATCATGATTTATGGAAAAAACATAAGATAACCACAACCAAAAAATAATAGATCAGAAATCATCGTACATTGAATTGATCATTTTTCATAACATAAGTCATGATACATAAGAGTGTAGAAATATAAATCAATAATAGCAATCCATGAAAAAAATTATTTAATAATGTAGCTTATAAAGAAGTAATTAAATACATTCATTATGTCAATATTGACATACTAGACCTTTATTGAATATTTCATGGATTTTCGTAATGGAATGGGTTGTCTTCTAAATCACGAAAACATTATCTGATGAGATATAATTAATCACTTATAATCATGGGCCTACCCATCATATATTATGCTTTAGCTAATGAATTGTGGATATATAAAATTTTTCTCCACACCTCACACAATGAAAACCATATATATGAATTCCATATGAGGATGAAAAAATTATTAGGTTTATCATTTCAAAATTAACTTACTGGAACGAAATTTATTTAGCGTAAATGTCCATATAAAATTATAAATATGGTTTCTATTATCATTTTATGTTATTCATATTTATTAATAAGAAACATTATAGTATGTTGACCTTGGTTAAAATAATTATAAGAGAATAAAATTTGTTTTAAAAAATAGAGTAAATTACCTTTACAATTTGTATATCATTTATTTTGAATGAATATATTTTGTATAAATATTATAAATATACTTTAAAATTATTATGAATGTAAAAATCATGTTTCTTAACTTATACATATAATTATGGAAGTAAATTAATTGGTACATTAAATGTTTAAAAAGAAGGATCCTTGAATTTCTTTTAAAGAAGATCAATGTGGAGAGAAATGAAATCAAAAAACATTGATGGAAGAATGTTTTATAATGAAATAGAAATCCATTAATAATACATATTTTAAATCCTATATGAATATATAAGTATGTTCATAAATGTAAATAATGAATATAAAAATAAATAATAATGTCAGTGTTTGAAACGAAGTTGTTTGGTTGGTTTCTTTTATAAGCATCACCTCAATTGAATTATGGGCCAATGGGGGAAGTTAATTGGTATGTGTACATATAAAACTCATGAAAAACCACAATATAAGATAATATTTTTTAGATATAAATATCATATAATTTTAACAAATGGAAACATTTTCATAACCATATCCAATTAAATATCATATTGAAAAAAACCATGATAACTATAGTAAATTTTGTTAATAAAAAGGCCATTAATTCAAAATTCACAAAAAAGCTTGTAAATAGATTTAATTTAATTAAATTATTTTGCAACACAACGATGGGATATATATATACAACATAAAAATTAATGTAGAAGGTGATCAAAGAGCTTACCTTAGTGATCATAAAATTAAGGTGAGAAAACCCATACCTTTTATATATGACATCCATGTAAACACTTTATAAACCTATATGAAAACAAATAACCCAAAAAATAACATACTAAAAATTGTATTAATATCTATATACATTTTATATTCCTCAATCAATTATTTCACAAACATTTGTTACATAATGTTTAATTTCATTATCAGATGTTTTAAATTTCAAATATTTTTACCGTGTTTCATAATATAGATGTAGAAACCCAATATTTAAAACACACTTAAACATTACCATATTATAAAAAAAATTTAAATGTTTTATTTTAATTATTTTTTATACCCATGTTTATTTTCTAGATATTATGATTATGGTTTGTGGGAATGGTTTTTTACAATATTTTATGTATGTTTTACAGATTAAAATGAGTTATATAATGATGATGAATTATTTTTAATTCATTATTTTAGGGAAATATTCTTAACTTTTATTATCCCCTAATATCATATATTACCATTATTAAGGTCCCATTTATTATTTATTTTTTATATTTTGATGATTCAATAACAATTTTCATATATGTGGTTAAACTGATCCATGTGAGAACATGGTATATTAATGAATTAAATAGTTTATGGTATTGTATAATAATATTATAAAATTATTAGAAGCATAATTTTGTTAATATAAAGTCATTATAGTGGATATTATTGTTTATCAATAGTTTAAATTAGAGAAAAATGAATATGATAATGAAAATCTTATTACCAATATTGGATAAATCTCTCATTCTAGCAGTGATTCTACATAGAATGAAGGACATACAGAATATTCATATTAACATGTGATTTTTAATTTATTTAATGATTATATTATTAGTAGAATGGGTTGTTGTTTAAAATATATTCCAAATATTGGAGATGGTTTTTGTGTGAGGAAGGGATATCCTTTTATATGTGAAGATGTGGGACATGTCCTTGTAAATTTAACTAATGAAAGGGGTAATATAAGAATCACATTAGTGTTAGTTGAAGAAATATTAGTGTGAAATATTAGTATTAATTATATACATTTAAATATCCTTCTTTTATTTTTAAGTGTCATGAGGATTAAATAAAATTTTGATTAATAATAGACTACGAATTTTTACATTTTGTTATTTTTTAATTATTTACCCTTGTAATAACTTTTTTACAAAAAAAATGTAAGATATACCACTTACACAATTTTTATTTGATGATTACAATGTTTCATAATATTTAAATTTTTTAAATTCATAAATATCAGAAATTTAATATTTAAATCAATTTATATTATATGAAAAATTAAATATATTTAAAGAATGTTAAATTTTTATAATGTTATGTGATCCTTGACATAATTTCAATAAATTACTAATTTAATTATTGTTAATATAATTTTTATATAAAAAATCATTAAATTATATTTATCATTTGAAATTGTTGAATTTCTATTATTAAAATGAACAATACATATGGAAACCAGTTCTTTTTTAAATATCATTTTTTCATTAATTATTTTTAACTACATACTATTGATGTTAATTATTCATCCTAAAAACATTTTATTTCATCAATACACTAAGGAAGAAATTTTACATTGACTTTTATAATTTCACCAAATCATTCATTATAAAAAATTTCATTAATAAGAGGTAAAAAATTGTATATGTTTCATAATCTATTAATTTTATATTTTAATTTTATTTCATTCGTTAATTATTCTAGTATATTTTAATTATATTATTTTCCAGTTTAAAAATTACCCATTAGATATACCCATGGAACATATATCAAATAAATAAATTTATAATGAACATATACATAATAAATATATATCTAATAGTCATATTTTATTCCTATAGATATAGGTACAAAATTCATTCATTAAATTCCTTCACTTATCTAAAAACATATCTATAATATTTCATGTTTTCTGCCAATTTTCTTTTTTTTTAAATCAGTGTGATTTTATTCATAAGAAACCATAAGGATGATGATGTTATTTTTTTTGGTATTTTTATTCACTTGTAGAGTTATTCAACTTGTAATTTTCTAAATTATATTATTAATTACGTTAGAATAATTTATTAACGACTAAATTATGTTTTACTATTTTATTTTAACATAATTATATATAGTTTTTTATATTTGGTGATGTGTGTCAAAAAATATATTCAACATAGTAATAATTTATTGTAAATAAATACATAGTAAAATTATCTTATGTTATAGAAAAGGGGTCCTAGTTGTACAATGTGGTCATTGTGGTTCAAGGTTTATATTTTAGGAATTATAAGAGGAAAAATTAAGGACATAAACGTGATTCTATGTGATTTATAGAACTATAAATCATATTTCTGATCAACAATCATATATTTTTGACCTATATATAATGTACCCCCATAGAAATGAATCCTTGGGTTTTTTTGATGTGGTAAATATAACATATAGTGTACTTTATTTATACATGTTATTTTATATTTCAAGGATTAAATTAGATCAGAATAGGAGTAAAAGGAGATGCGGCCACATAGATATATATAACAAGTGATTTAGGACAACATAATTTGTATTTTGAACCACATATTATATGATATGAAATGATACACATAGAGTACAATTGTGGGTCCTATCTATCATGTGTTCTACCACACATTCCATTTATTTTTATCTCGAAATGGAATCTGGGTGGAAGTACACAACCTTATTTTTCATATTAGGATAAATATCACTTTACAAAAAATTACATTCAAGGTAATTTTGTACAATTTTATATTTCTCAAATATTTTTGGATGATACGAAAATTTGGGAAAATTATTATTCAATCGAAATAATTTTTTCAACATAGAACATTATGGCGAATTCAACTTTGAATCAGAGTTGGGATGGAAGGTTGTGTATGCATATCAGATTTGATAGCTATGCATGGTCAATGGAGGGGATCGTGTAAGTCTATTAGAGTGAACATGTGGTCAAAAAATACTGTAGTGGTGAATTAGTTGTAGGTATTGGGGACTCTATATTCTTAATAGAGTCTAATACTTCCCCAAATTACCTAGGAAGGGGTGTATATCCAATAAGTTGGGTAGTAACTACACTGATGATCTTTACTCAATGAGGTATGAGTTCTCCAATGAGGTTAGTTACTCCCTCTGTGGAAACAAATACATTAGTGATGTGTGGGTCCCGAAATAAAGATTCATTCAAGAGAATATATTTTCAAAACATTTGCTAGTTATAGATATGATGTGTATATACTCCCTTTTTAAATGTATTTTTAGATATACGGTATATACCTAGAAGAAATTTAAAGAGGTGACATGGTAGATTTTAGTGATAGGCTGTGTTACAGCCTTTCTTGATGTACACATGTCAGTAAAGAATAGGTCCCCCACCATGTTGTAGGGTAGTGGTTTGAAAAGGAAGGGCCTATTTAAAAATTTTAGGACATATTAATGCTTGTATATCCATTAATTCCATCATGATGTTTCTTATTTCTAGAGTTTATTTGTGTATGATTATTAACCATTTAGTTCCTTCAGGATCATTAGTCACACATAAGACATTATCCTTTTTGGAATATATCCAAGATGAGAGGGACTTACCTAGTCCCATTTTGTCCTTTAGAAATTAATAATATAAGGATTATTGTCTTGTATATAGTTACTAAATTATTTTGAAGTCTGATCTGACCTTCTTATTATCATTAAATTGTGGTTTCGAGGTATAATACTAGGTATGTATATACTAACCCCCCTAAATTGTATTTGTTCATAAACATGATGTTTCTATGTAAATGATGATTAGTTTGGAGATGATCATGGTTGGTGTAGAGTATTTTTGACATATTCAGGGCTAATACATTTCAGTACATGATGGTGATGATGAACTCTATGGTTGGATATCTATCTATGAGTATTTTTATTGAGAATGAGTATTTCATTGTATTAATTTTTTCATATTCATGTACCATTCCATATAAGAAATCCCATTGGTGTGTTAGCTACATGGAAATATTATTATGACGTGTTTCCACATTCATTCATTGTAACATATTTAGTTGATTACATATATACTCCCTACTAGGTTTGTTAGTGTTTTTTTCATTATTGATATGTGAATTTTAATGTACGAAATAAGATAATGTATATCATGTATGTGAATTTCCCATTTGTGATTTTTTCCAACCACTATCCTATTGATGGATATCTAGGGTGGCATATTCGAACTAATTCTTGACATTGAGGGCCCTAGTGTTATGGGTAATGTCAATAAAACACCTAACAGACTATATAATAAACATTACATCATATTTGAAAAATTTATCACCATCCAAAAAAGCCTTCATATATAACATATATTACACAATATGAACACTTAAATCCATCTATATAAATCTTATATCTCATAAAACATGTCACCCCATGATTAACATCGATCAACCTCCACAATACAACTAGGTACTATGAAAAGATACAACCCCCATAGAAATTTTTCATGTTCTCATTCTCATATAAATAATTTAGGAAATTTGGTTCACATATAATAGTTGGATACCTACATATAAGACTCAACACCATATATATTAAATATATAACCCTAAAATAATTATTTGTTTCTGATATTACATTTCACCCTCTATATAATTCATAAATATTTCAGCATAACAAATACTACATAGAGAACCTAGTACACCTACATTACAATTAAAAACCTCCACATAACTCTTGTGTCCTATTAAACTTATTAGACAATATAAACCACAAGTTGGGAATCAAAATCTTGGTAGAAAATCTAAAACTATTCAGTTAGGTCTCTTTAATGTGTTTTTTTATTTTATATCATTATCCTTGTTTTACAATTCAATGATGTTGGGTACAACACATATGTTTGGATTTACTGAAATGATATTCTACTAAAAAAAGCTCCTCATGAATCAAGACAATTGGACACAACCAAAATTGAATTTCTGAACCATAAAACTTATAAATAAAATATTTTATTCATCATTTTATCATAATTTTTTCAGTTATAATATTTTTTGTATTTTTCACCAACCGAATATTCCAATAAATTTACAATATTACGAAATGTTATATAAATTTTTTGAAAAATAAATTGAATAAAATCAATATTATTACATTCAATGTAATCAATATTATAAATTTTATGTTATTTCATTATAAATAATTATGGTAATTTTTTTATTACATTATTAATATTAAAATGCTTTACTTCATTAGTTAGTATAAATGAGTTCAGTTTCAATATGATAACATGATATAATTAGGTAAAACATAACTCCAATGTTTTAAAAAATTCAAAGATATTCATATTTATAATAAACACATAAATCTCTATAACTTATTCATTTAACATAACCTACAATTATTCTAACATGATTCGCTAATTTGGTATTTTTTAGACACTTTCATCAATTATAACATATCCAATCTTGTGGAAATAAAGAAGGATACAGATATTACTACATGATGAATGGTATCTTCATCTATATATTTAAATAAAATTATATATAATTAAAAAGGCATAAAACTTATATATATATATATAATACAATTATAATAGATTTTTAGAAAGTTAACTGCTTGTTTTGGGATTAATTGAATGATCTAGTGTACAAATTTATAGAAAAAAACTTATAACTCATAAAATATTTTATTGAAAATACATATGTGTGACAAGTGACTGGGTTTTATGTTATCAAAATTATTATTGTTTCATTTAATATAAATTTATTTTATAGAGAATCTATTCATGAATTATATTAATCTTACAATCAATGTATATTTGGTTATTATTAGGATAATTTTGACTGAAATAAAATTATTATTGAATCCAAAATATTCTAATATGGGAAAAATATAAAAAAAAGTACATTATGATATCATATATATTTTATACCCCTCATAAATTATCCAAAAAAACGTTTTCAAATTGGCTTTTTAGCTCATATTTTCTAATTATATACTACATTAAATATAATATTGATATTTTCAGATTATATATTTAATATTTTTTTCACCGTATTTGTATAAAAATAATTTAAAACAATATTTGAAACTTACAAGAATTAAATATATCATGCATATAAATAATAAGTTTTATGTGATTAATAATAATACATATATAAATTATATATATATTTAAATAATATATATAATCTATTTTTACTTGATGTATTTTGTATCATAACTATTTGATATTGAGTTTATATTTTATTTATGTACATAATGTATAGTAAACTGATTATACGTATATGAATAAATATATATCTTGTTCAATATGTATCTTATATATTTCAACCATATTATGTATATCTTGCATTTAAAACATATTTTAAATTATAACTTATAGATATATTTTCTATCCAGATAGTAATTACCATAGTACATTGATGTATTATATATATTATAAATCTCATTTAAATTGATTAGATTTTCCCCAGATCATTTTTAATACCCAATCCATTTATAATTATAGAAATATTTCCCCTTATATATATATATATGTATATACTTTTAAAAAACCTTCTATATTACCTATTATAAAAAATACAAGACATCTCAATCATCAATTTAACAAAAAAAATATGCAAATAATTATTATAACGTGTGGTTTATTTATACATCATCTTCCTTATTAGTATGAAACATATTTTTTTACCATATCAAATTTTTGTATGAAAAAATAAATGTATAATCGAATGATAGTAATTTTTTTTATATTTTAATAATTATATGGTATAACAAACAGAAATATTTTTACGTCAATGTTGTGAAATATTGCTATTTTATTTAATTTAATATAAGTTTTTTAGTAATAAAAATAATTTGAATATAACTTACTAAATACCATATCTTTACAATATCACTTCCCATACATTTTTTAATTTTATAGTTCTTCTATAACTATTAATAAGATATTTTAAACACTGAATGCATTTTATGGATCAACAAAACCCATGAAATTTATCACAATTCATCAATCCACCCTTTCTGATGTCTGGAAACACATACACAACAACCATTATTTTATGAAATTATAATAAACTATTTCTAATAAGAAAATATTGACCGTTAAATGTAATGTTTTCAAATACGTTTAATTTTTTAAATATAATTATTTAGTAACAATTGAAGTAACAAATAGAAAAAAATTATCTCTAATATAATAGATTAAATTGTGTTCACCTATCAAAACTGTCCAAATATCATAATATTTTCATTTGGATCAATATATTTAATATTTTATGAATTAAATATAGTATTATTATATCATTACTAAACAATATTAATGTTTTTTGAATCCTTTTAGGATTCAAATTACTAAAATAAAAAATGGTGTGGCTATCTTTGGAATATTAATAACACAATGTTGAAGATATTCTTATGGACTGGATTTAGAATAATTTTATTATATTATTAATTTATTAAATTAATGGAGAATAAGATAATTTTATAATGGTAGTAAAAATATGTTGTTTAACTGACCATAGATATTTCTAAATATAAATTTATTGAATCCTCGATTTTACAACATTTTTGAGTTGTTTATAAAATGTAATTCATTCATGATATATTATAATTTTGTTATAAAATACTAATAAGATATTGGAAATGATTGAATGTCTTTCATGATAACAACAATGATTTATAGACCTTACTTGTGTATAAGAAAAGTTTTACACACTTTTAATCTATAATATAATTTGGGTTCATTATAATATTATATAAAATCTATATATTTTCCTTTCCAATTTCAATCTAAATATCTATTAAAGAAAATAAAAAATAAAAAATAAACATATAAATATATATATATATATATATATTTCTAAAAATGAATATTTCATGCATGATGTTCTACATTTTTTAATGATGTATTTTATTCATGTACTTTTCTAGTAAACATTTCAATTTAATTGTGAAAATGATTTTCAATGTGTGGTGTTGTTGAGTGATGGACAAATAATCCACCCAATGAATACAATGTTATTGATACCCTTACAATGAGGCATAATAAAATTGTCTCTATATTAATTGGTAATGAAAAATCTTCATATAAATGATCTTTTTCATTAGATATTACTTGAGCTGGTCCTTATAGAAAATACATACACTAAAAAGTGTGAAAGGTTTGGTGCATAAGAAAAAAGATATGTTTAAGCAGTTGGATTGATTGAGAAAATGTAACATTTTTGTTTAATGTAATGTTTGGTGGGATTTATGGACAAATAAATAATTTTTTTAATCTAGAAAGCTACTTTGTTTAGTTATGAATAAACTCTTAGATAATTATTGTTGATATTGAAGTTGGTTCCCTAGAACATACTATTTTATAATTTATTATGACTTGTATTCATTTTTTAAATATTAATAAACTATAAATCCCATCATTATTGTTATTATGTATACACTATATATCATAACATCTAATGGGTAGCTGTCACAAGAAAAGGACACATCAGTTCCTTAATATGATAAAAAAATGGGAGAGATATGACACTATTATTAAATATATTATAATAGGTGGATGATGTCATTTGAGGGACAAAAATGATATAGGATATCATGGGTGGAGAATCAAAATATTTTGATTAACGTTCTTATGGTGTACTATATTAGTAATATTCATAGTAGGATATTTTGAGAAAAAGACCAATGAGTAGGAAATCCATATTTCTATGTGTCATTGGATGTTTGTATCCAAAGAAATTGTAATGATCCTTATACTATAATATTATTATTGATGGTTATTATTACCCACCAACTATTATATATTGATGAAACATGTGATGACATATGTTTGCAGAGAGGTAGGATATGTTGGGTGTGTCATGAGTAATATCGCATTAATGAATAATGTAAGACAAGATTTTTTCCATTACATTATTTAATAAAGTCGATATCTCAATAACTTTGATGGAAATAATATGACTGAATGAATACATATACATGTAATTCTATAAGAATTTATATTTTTGTATAGTTAATGAATTATTAATTGAGCATATAGGTTGATAGAACCATCATGAATCTTTCTTTATTTGAGATATAATGGTAAATAGTTTCTATTACATAGTTACTATTTTTATGGTGTATTATGTCCTTCTGTAATTAACTAAATTCTCAATGGGTTTCATGGAATGTTTATCTATGTCATTCTTAGACTTTATATTGCTTCTCCTAATTCCAATATGAAAGAGACCTTGAGGGCCACACACTAAGTGTATCCAGAATCTTAGTTAAATTATAAAAATATTATTTATTATTTAACAAGTGGAATAAATATTATTCCATAATGTGTATTAATACTTATCCATGTTTAATTGATCTTATAAATAAATTCAGAGATTATATGATAGAATTATTTTGTGAAGAATATTTAAATATTTTTTTATATTTTGTTAATATAATGTTTATTTATTTATTGGTGATTAATGAAGGGATATTTATTTAATCAATAATGAGTAATTAATAATGTCTTGATAAATATTTTGGAGGAATGTATGACCGAGTATAATGGTCAGGTGGGAAATAATAAATAATAAATAATATTTGATATTTAATTTAATCTTCATGTTAATCAGAAGTTGTGAAATAAAAATATTACTATTTTTATTTGACTTGGGGTTCTGAAGGGATTATATAAATAATAAATGGAATGTGTGAAATTATTTATTTCTAACCATATAGTTATAAAAACAAATTTATACAATTTTCAATTAAATAAAACTCATTTGATTTTATAATGTACAACATATTAGGATTATTTCCGCAAGATGTAGAGAGTTCCCCACTCCAAGAAGGCTCCTAAGAACAGATGTAGATCTTCCCCTGGCACTAACTCCCATGCTAAGAGAGATAAAAAATAATGCTTTGGAAGCCATTCTCAAGGTGATCAATTATGGATGACACAAGTGGTATGATATTCTGTGCTAGCACCCAGAGGTTCTTACAATGACATTTGGTTATTTTTGGAACACTTGTGGATCACCATTAAAGCGAATCTCCTCTTGATTCTAATAATGTATTATGTTACAAATCATATCTATTATCAGATTCATAAATTAAGAAAAACTCCCAATGAGGTAATTCTTTAATTAAATAAATTTATTATAAATAATTTGTGATGTTCCATTATCAGGTTCACAAGTTATATACAATGTTTATTTTAATTGATTCAGTATTGTAGATCACACCATTTATCATTTTGTTAATCTAGAAATGATCATCGATCAGGATGGAAATAAATGTGGGGAATGGGCCATCGCACACTTCTACGATGCGCAAAACCAATAAGTGGTACCAAAGAGATCATATAATTGTTTATAATTATTTAAGAATCATTTGTGATTTACACATTTAAACATATTTTTTAGATAATGTTTAATCATTCCTTTAATATGAATTAGGAGACCTATATCTTCTTCCTTTATATCATGTAGAACTAGGCAATAAAAAATAAAATTATAAATGAAATAAAATTGATAAACTCATCAAAAGGTGAAAAATAATTTTCTCAGATAACATAGGAGTATATGCCATGATACTGGAGTTTCTTGTCATGTACTTGTGTTCAATGTATCAGAAATTAATTCAGAAATTAGTTCAAATTTTTTGAATTGATGACATGTGATGCATTTATTTCTTACATCTCATATTCACTGAGATTGCCTGGTTCATTGTAAAGTAGGGTACACAAAAAATATCCCACATACACCTTGTTTAGTCCCTCTAAGTCAAAGACGGTCCCCATATTACCATACATGGCCTACATATCTGGTGACCATGTAACTAAGAAATAACAAGTCATGTAGTCATTTATACAAAAACAGTACTGAAATTTTAAAAGGTGTAGTTTAGATTCTAAGTCCTTAGGCGTGTCCCTTAGATAGATGGTGAGATACATACATGCCATATTTTTTAATCAACCTGATATCTAGATATAAAAAATTATGTAGAATTAAATTTTTTTATTATACTCTGTAAACCCTATCACCACTTCTTTGTGTGTCATCATTATCTTGATCTGAAATTCCATGTGATATGTTTTAATATAAATATATATATATATAAATGTTTAATTAATATCATTTAATAATTTTGACATGTATATCATGCATGATTTATATTACAATTGTTATTATACATGCATTGAGGCATAAAATGTGACAAAAACATGAAATTCATGTAATAATTAAGTTGGTAGTACATGATATGAATGTAGGTGATATGTCATGTATTCAATGTGTCAAAAGAGTAAACAGTATATGTGTATAACACATGGTAGGTATATTCAGATGATTATTCATTGTTCGTCCTCCATTTTACATTTACGTATAATGTTAATATTAAATAAATTTATTTAATTTGTTTAAAATTATAATGGATTAGAATCTCAAGGAAATTAAGATGATAATTAAGATAAAATAACTGATTTAGTAAAGATGATAATTAATTGATTCGAGTGCCAACTATTATAAATAAAAATGAATAAAAATTGAATGTTATTTTTATTAAATGTTTCACTCATTGTATTCATGTGGATGATCATGAGAATAGACCAAACCTCTATATGTGATGGGTTCCATTAACATTATTATGAAATTAAATGGTTGGAATGCATACCTTCACACCTATATATTTTTTATGGTCCAATACACCAATAGTTTCATTTATCTGAATCATTTTATACATCATTTTCATAGGGAATAAAATAAAATACAATGGATGGAGCTCCAAATATAGTGTAGGTGATTCAATTTTGGAGACTAGGTGAAGCTAATCCATAAGTGATACATCCCTGGATAGGTGGAAATTTGTATCACAAACCTTAACTGGTTCAAGTAGTTTTTTCCCATAGGTCGACTGTTAGTTTATCAAACACTTGAAAAACTAACCATTAGTAAAATCCCATGATCATACCACTTTATTATTTTATTTCATTCAAAGTTTATGGTTATTTCATTATAGATATTCTATAATTACCACATGAGTTAATGAAATTAATAAATGTGAAAGATAGAACAAAACTAAATTTTCTTATACAGATAATTTATCTAATACAAGGTTAATAACTTTTGTAAATCCACTGAATATTAATATTTAGGATATTAAGATAATAATTGGAAATTTACGCATGAAACAATAAAATCTGTCAATTATATATATTATGTCGATATAATATTTCACTACATTATTTAAAATCAATCCATAGTTCAATGTGCATTTCCATCCAAACTAGGGTGTGCTTTCAATTATTAAGTACTTCTAACATGATTATTTGGGATGACATAACATAGTTAAAATAAAGGGTTGACTAAAAACTTTGTACACAGTGTATCTAAGAGGAAGATGTTGATGAAATCTAATTTAGGGATTTCTTATTTTGGGATTCTATTCAACTGATCAAGGAATATTTAGTTAATGAAGATTGAATTTTGAATGCCTAACTAAAACAATTAAATTTTCTTGAATAACCAAAATCTGGTTAGTGGGATGGGTAATATTGACCCTTTGTAGTCTAATTTCCAAGAAATAAAATATTCTGATGATAATGGTGAGGGATATTGGGTTTAGAGAAAATTATAGGAAACTAATAAATAATTTTTTTATTTATTATTATTAATTTTATCAGTTAAATAAATAATTTTTTAATATCATATTTGTAGAAACATAATTAAAATGACATAAACATATTGATATGATCCATATTGGACAAGTATTACCTTCTCACTGACATAAATTTCCATGAATAGAAATGATTCTTAGGCATTATCCTTCTCTATGAAATGAAATTTTTTGTGCATGAAGAACCTATACCGGATATGTTTAGAAATGAGGAATGTGATGAAGAGTTATATATATAAGATAAATATTTAAAATGATCCATGTATGATTAGTGTTTCATGCTATCGACCACGTACAATTTTCTTTTGATGCATCATGATGACATGGATGCCTAGAGCATTATGTCTTGCCGTAGTGATCTCTATCAAGAAAAGGCGAGACAAGTGAGGTATGAGATCTCTAATGCATTGTCTACAACTTTTATAGGAGTCTTCACCATATGAGACTCATTAAGTCAAGATTATTGGATATACTAAATGCCTACATATTGTAGGGACTGAATTCATGGATGACTTGCATATAGATCTCATACATTTATCTATGACCAAGACTGTACCTAGATTTATTGTTAATTAAAATATATCAATTATTAGACGAGTTATTAATAAATTCATACATTGATTCTCTTAGTGCATAAGGACATGGTTCTTGATAAAATCACATTCTATATGTTGAAAAAGAAAAATAAGAAGAAGGAAAAGGTGCCTATGGCCAGTAAAAAGAATAAATCTCTAAAGCATCATCCTTCCACAAAGAGGAATATCCAATGGTAGGGTAAGTAAAATGAGGAATTATGTTTTTGAATGTGGTAAGCTAGGTAACTATAATAAGAACAACGCCCAAAACTAATGGATAGCTATATGTTCATTTTTTATCGAGTGTAATCAATCAATAACTAAATATTTGGTATTAGATACAGCTTATGGTAATGAAATCTATATCCAAGATGTAAGAACAATATAGATTCTAAATGATTTATATATAATACTTGGATCTGATGGCTGCTAATGCAGTGAGTCTGGATTCCCTATACATTGGTTTCTACCACATTTCACTTCCAAATAAAATAATTTTATTTTTCAATGTTTTTTTATGTTCTTATGGTTACCAATAACATAATTTTTGTATCATTTCTAGACTCATATTGGTTTATTTTCATGTTTGGAGAAAAAATTCATTACTTTTATTAGGAAATTATATGTTATGATATGTAACATTTAAATAAAGATATTTATGTATTAAATTATAAAAACCATGTATTGGAAATTGATAGTGAATAATGGTCACTTGACTCATATAACAACCAATTATGGAATTAACATCTTGTTCATGTATTCCTGAAGCATTGGTAAAAACTCCCTGCCAAGATTATTAGTTAGACTCTTCTAATCTAAAACAACTTAAATGATGTACTTCTTGTTTATAATAAAACTAACAAAATTGGAATTTGGTGGATTGGGTGAAAGGGTCATAGAGATTCTAGGATTTTTAAACACTGATGTTTGTTGATCATTTCTAGTATCTTCTATAGGAAGATGTTATTACATCATAATTTTTATTGATGACTAGAGTAGATAAATATATATGTTCTTGATGATATATATGTCCCAGACCATTGATAAATTCAATGAATTCAAGAATGATATATAGAATCAACCGAGAAAGAATATAAATATACCACAATTAGATCATGGTTGTGAATATCTTAACCAAGAGTTAGTGGACATCCTATATGAGTTTGGGATTCTATCGCAAATCTCTCCACCTTTTATACCATAGTAGATGGTCATATAGATAAGAGTAATCAATCTTTTTTAGAAATGGTAATGTCATTTATGAGTCATGAAGACCTTACACTATCCATTCGGGTATATATATTACAAACTGAATCATACATATTAAACCGAGGACCAACTAAAGTGGAAAATGGAAATCCCTTCGAGTTATGTAGTGGAAAGTAACTTGTTTTTTCTCATACATATATGTGGGGTAGCGAGTTTTTACGGCCATATTAGGGAAAAAACTACCAGCCGAGGAAATGTGTTTATTTATAGGGTATCCCAAGTAAACAAAGGTATACTATATATACATTCACTTAGAAAATAATGTTTTTGTCAATAAAAATACATATTTATTCATAGGGAGAACATACTAAAATGAATAGTGACAGAATGATTGGATTAGACAATGTTGATGTAAAAGATGCACACTAGTTGGTATAGGAATATGTTACACATGTCCCCATGGATGAATTAGTTCTTGAATCACATGTACTATATAAGTGCATATGAGAGGTGAAAGATATAGAAAGATATGGTTTTCTAGTCACCGAATTTGGGGACTCATTATTTACTCACAACTGTCTCCTAAAAAGAGGTATTAGATATGTTAGAAGGTATAAAATGGAAAAAATACATTAAATTAAAAAGGGATTACATGTATCATAACCAAATTATTATTCTTTTCAATGTGTCAGTTGATTTAAATCCCACTGGATGTGAATGGGCATTAAAGAGGAAACTGGACATGGAAGGTAAAATTAATACCTATAAAGAATGTTTACTGGATATAAGTTTTAAAAAAAAATCATTGAATTGACTACTGTGGAAATATTTCATCAGTCTCCATTTTTAAATAAACCATAATTTTTTACGCTGTATAATATTACCATGACTATGAGATTTGGAAGATGAATGTCAAAACTGCATGCCTTAAAGTGAACCATAAATAATATTTCTATATGAATCTACTAAATGGGTTTGTGACTCTAGTTGAGGTCAAAAGTATTTCCAAGTGGAAAAGATCCATTTATAGATTGAAGAGCACATTTTAATAATTTAAAATTCAATTAGATGATGTATAAAAAAATTTCTTCATAAAGAATAAATATAAGTAGTGTGTTTGTAAGAAATTTAGTAGTAATTCAGTCATTATCCTAGTTTTATATGTTGATGAAATATTTATATTTTTTAATGACATATTGGTCATAGAGTCTGTTAAGGAAATGTTTATCAATTAATAACATAGGCGAGGTAGCCTATATTCTAGGATTCAAGATCATGAAATAATTTTCCTGGACTAATTCAAAGTACATATGTTAACGATTTACTAAAGAAATTTAGTATAGAATAATCTTATGGGGTATTGGTTCTAGTGTCACATGGTTTACATATTTCATAGAAAATGTGTCCTCACACATCACACGATAATTATATAATGAGTATTATACCATGTTGTTCAGTGATAGGATCAATCTTGTATTCCATGTTATATACTAGACACGATGCTTCTTATGAATTGAGCATGGTTGGAAGTTATCATGAAGATTTATAAGAACTGCATTGGTCTACTATTAAGGATATCATTTTGTATCTGAGAAGACAAAGGAAATGTTCCTACTATATGGAGGAGACAAAGAGATTGTCATCAGAGTATATACTGATTCTATTTTTTAAGATAGATAAGAATGATCTGATGTTTAATTCAGGATTTGTTTTTTGTCTCAATAGAGGATTTGTGTGGTGGAAGGGTTCAATATACCTAGTTGTTCTGGAATCTACAGCAGATTCCCAGTATATTGAGACTTATGATATATCCAAAGAAGGTGATTGAAACAAAACAATTCCATGTATCTTGATTTGGTGCCTAGTATTAAAGAACCTATCACATTTTATTGTGATAATACTATATATGTGTCTCTCGAATAAGAGACAAGCCCTCACTAACAAACAAATAATATACTCTCTATATATCACCTATAGATGAATATTTATTAGAGGCGAGAAGATGATTTAAGAAGTGTAATCAAATATTATAACATGGAAGTCCCCTTGACTTAAGGCTTATCTCTATAGAAGATTGAGTGTCATGTGGGAGATAGAGAAATGAAGGTTTTTTACAGTTGTCTCTAGGTATAGTGGGGTCTTCTGGAATTGTTACCTAAAAAACTTCTTATGTACTTTATGATGACATGAATTCATGCTTTTTAATATCAATAAACTACTTATCAAATCATTATTGATCTTCTACGTAACATATTCTGTGACAATGTCTTCATTGTAGTCGTCAAACTAAAAGGTAATAGATGTTCCCTTGTATGATGAGAACATAGATGTTCTATGAAAATTTTCATAAATATATGTTATATTGAAAAACGATATCATTGGATGGAAAATAATGATACAGGATATCAGGGGTGGAAACAAATTAGAAGTTCAGGTACCTTCTCATGTTATACACCATTGGTAATATCAAGGGTATGATATCATGAGAATAAGACTCAACCCTAGGAATTGAAAATTTATAGGTTTCATTGGACATTTTTATGTGTAGATGTTTTTATTGATCCTTTTACTTTAATATAATTATAAATTATTCTTATTATTCACATGCTTTGATGTATGGATGAAAATAATGACAACATATATTTGTAGTGTGTTTGGACATGTTGTGGGAATTATGAGTAACATTTCATTAATTAATAATATGTGAAAGGATTATTTTCCATTCTATTCTTTAACATATGTTTATTTCAAATTCCCTTCAGTGGAAATGATAAATCCTAAATTAATCCATTTGATGTATTATTTATTTAATATAGTAACATCATTCTATATGGGTGACTTTCTCTGATTCTAAATGCCAACCTGGGACTTTAGGCTACTTCACAGAATTCAACTGAGAAAAAGGACTAGAGGGTCACACAATATACTTGTCCAAAAACAAAATCAAAAAATAATAATATTATTTATTAATTAACAATTAAAATAAATATTGTTCCCACACATGATTTAATAACTATTCATGATAAATTGATATCATTTATTCTTTCACCTATTATTCGAGAGAATATAATTTGTGCGGAATATTAAATAGTTGTTTATTTTATATATAGAAGACAATATATTTAATAAATAAATAAATAGTCATTATTAAATGACTGATAAGTACTATGGAGGAATTGATGATCTATTTTAATTGTGTAATGAAAAATAAAAAATATTGAATATTATTAGATATTTAATTTAATTCACAAGATAAGAATATATTGATATATAATAACAATATTTTTAATATTCGATTTGAGGTTTAATAGGGATTAAATAAATAATAAATTCCAATTGTGAAATTATTTATTTCAAACACAAAAAATATTTGAATGAGATTATATTATTTTCTTTGAGAGTAAATTCATTTGTTTAGTTACACAAAATATATGTTGATAATACTATCTATCGATATAGATCTCCCTTCTATAAGAAATATCCCCTTAATAGAGAGATATATTCCTACAACTCTAACTCCCAATTTAATATAGATCACAGATAACACTTTGGATGTTTTTTTACATGATCAAAGGTTGATGATGCATGTGGAATGATATGTCAAGCTAGCACCCTAATATTCCTATGATGATGTTCAATTATTTGTGGAATTCTTGTAAAATACTACTAGAGGTGATATTCTTTTAATTCTTACAATACAATGAAGATAAATTTCTTATCTATTGTCAAATCAATAAATTAACAAATAATTCCAACATGTTAATTCTTTAAATAATTGAATTGATTATATGTAATATGTGATAACCATGTCTATGGTTCTATTATTCTATCCCTTTTCAAATTTCAATGATTATATTTCATAGATAATGAAATTTACTGTTGTGTACATCATGGATTGATCATCAACATGGAAAAAATAAAATATGGGCATGACCCATCACATAATTCAATTGCACCCAGAACCAACAATCAAAGGATATAATGGGAAGGATGTAATGATTAATGAAATTCTGAAATAGTGTTTCTAAATTATATAATAAATATTTTTAGTGGAACTAATTAGGTTTGAGAAAATTTTATATACAATCAAAATTAGTTGACAATGATTTGAAATGATCAGAACATGAATTGATATTAATTAAACTAAATATGTTGTAAAAAATCATATTTATAATGATTTTTATAATATTTTTTCAGTATTTTAACCATTGTATGATGGTTCGACTGAAATGTGACATATGTGTTCTTTCACATGATAATGGATCTCATAAGGTGTCCTTTTATAACATAACTAATGTTTTATAAATATAATCATTCAAAATATGTAAGAGGATATATATGAACCCTCTAATGTTTTGGTAATAAGTACAATGCATAATATATTATCTTATAATATGCTTCTATGTAATAAGTCAACGATATATAATTTATTTAACACTATTTAAGAATAATATATAGGTAAAAACTTATGTGGATGTATAATAAGTTTTCATTATAATAAATATGAATTCCTCTTAGAACTAAAAATAAGAAAAGATATTCTTCTAATTCTTGAAGCATATAATGTTGTTCATTGAACATGTAATATGTTTATTCCAAATCTAATAACTCAAAATTCATTCATCTTATATAAATAATGAAATAGGTATAAAGGTAGTTCATAATATTTTTTCATTGAGAAAATTATATGTTTTATCGATTTTTTTATAAACAAAGAGATTTAAAAACTGTAAAAACTATATATAAATGTTAAAATAATATATTAAGTATATTCATTCATCATAAATACTATATTCTTCATAATAATGTGTTTATCAATTATTGAGATGAATAATAATTAATGGGATGAAGGTGGATACAACAGATCCATTATTATGATAATTTCAAATGATAATATAAAAAACTTAATATTGGAGATAATAATGGAGTAAAATTTGTAAATAACATTGATTATAAAATAGATATAATTAATTGAACTAAAAATAATAAAATTAATTTTGATCATAGTTAGTTTTATTTTGAAGATGAAATTCATTAATAATTCAAAGGAGGTCAAAGCTCGTTCTGTTCCTAAGAAATTAATGAATATTAAAATATTGAAATTATACAATTAATTAAATATTGAAATGAAAAATATACAATTCATGTATTAATATTCAATTAGATTAAATATAAAAAATTAAAATGTATGCCATTTTGATAATGATAATTGAAAAACATTATTAAGAGTCAATTTAACATATAATAATTAAAGCATGAATTTGTATATATTTCATCAATTATCTCTTTATATAAATGGTTTCTATCACACTATATAGGGTAGTTGCTATATATTTTTAATACATTTATGAAGAATCATTTTCTATGGATTTTTATTTTAATATGAGAAGGAATTTTTTTGCCATTGATTCCTTGTGAAGAAATATATATCATAGATAGTTGGTTATTATATTGGAGAATTGAAACAAAATAACTCTTGATTTATTCAAGGTAACCATTGGAGTAAAAATGGATACATAAATATGTTGGACAAACCCATGTAAAAATTGTTGAGAAAAAATGACTGTCAAACAAATTGAGAAATGTGGAAAATAATTTAATTAAATTTTAATATAATGGAATTTAATAAAAATATTTTCTTGTGACCTTATTATTGGATATATAGATAGAAATTAAGAGATAGAAAGTGTATGGTAGTAACTGAGATTGAATGTTCTGAGAGATGATAAGAGTGTCCTCTCAAGTAATAAGAAAAATATTTAATCCTAGTAAAATAAAAAAGCAAGGTATCATTGAATAGAAGAAAAATATGATGAGGAATAAATATTTCATGATATTTAATATAATTTATAGTCTTATAAATGTTGGAAAATAACTGGAGAAAAAATATATGAGTGATAAATTAAAACATCACTGCTATTGTTCATAATTATTGTGCCGACGAAAATTATGATCATAGAGGATGTAAATAATATTTTAAGGGAGTCAGAGATGTTGTGATATTTTTTAGTATGTAGATTCTAATAACAAACCTTGTGTTTGATAGCTAATATAGACCAGGTTGAACATATATTTTGGAATATTAAAATGTAGTTTAGAGCTTTGAAATGAAGGATAACTAATTTTATTTTGATTTTATAAAATCATATACACATTTAAGATCTAATCAAAAAAAATATCTTTTGAAAACTAAAGGATGTTAATTAAGGAACACACTAAAAAATACTTTTCATATATCTTGTTAAATTATCTCTGTTTTAATATATTGAAAATGTATTTATGATGATCATAGGATAACACACATATATTTGAGGACAAAACTATTAGTTGATAAATTTAAAATCAAAAATCATAATCACTTTAAAGAGTAGGTATCCCATATTGGGGATAAACACTATACTAATATTATATACTAATCATTTTTTATATTCATTATTACTTGTTTTATAATTTTTTAGGCTGAGGAAAAATAGATCCATTCATATCCTAATATATATCTAGGGTAAAAATTTCAAATGGGTTAATTTATATAATAGATATGGGAATTCTGTAAAATCCAATTTAGACTTATGATTCACCCCCTCCACCACAGTCTCAGGTCATCACACCAGTACATAATGATTATCAATTGTTATCAAAGAAAACTTGGTTCCCCATTTTTGGATCCATTTTAAATACCTGGTAGTTTTTTTTTCAAATTTGAGGATGTGAATATCTAAAATGAAACTCTCTTATTTGGTAGAAAAAGTTTCTATAAATATACAAAAAATGTAGATGTCTTTTTTAGGATGTTGAGAAAATAAAAAATGAAAGGGTACAAAATCATAGAAAAGATAAAAAATTGGGGGATGAATCACAATGACCTAAATGTTTTATAAAAAGTAAGTATAATTATTAATCTGTTGATGATTATTCCTCTATGATAACGATTTTTCAATGACAATTTTAAGATATCACAGAGTGACTTATATTCTGAAGTCTATTACTACATGTATAAGATAAATATTGATGTTGTTAAATATATATTTACATACTTGATGTGACATCATAATAAAAAATTGCAAGATAAGACATGAAAATTATATAATGAATGATGCATTAGATCAAAAGGATATCTGGTTTAACATCCTTAAAATAATTTACGAAGCTATGGTTGAATTAGTTTCACTTTTTAATAATGGAGATTCACTTATTAATGAATAATTAAAAAGAATTATTTTCATGATTAAGTGAATAATAATGTTTTTGATTATATAATTCATGAATTAAAAATGATAAAAATGATTATATTATATTAAAAACTTACCAACAAGAATTCTTGGAAAAAGAGGCTGATATAACATCAAGAATTATTTATAGAATAAAATAATATGAATAGAGGGTATAATTTGGATGTTTATTAAAGTTTATTATGAGAATGAAAAATAAATTAAATACCCAAAAAATGTTTTTAGTTGGAAATATTTATATGTTGAAGCATTTATGGGATATTTGGAAATCACCTAAGCAAGAACATCATAAAATAATAATAAAATGGTTGCTTCGACAAAATCATTTGATAATAGTGTTTTTATTAAGAATGATCTTATTGGATGAAATAGTAGCCAAAACTCATCTATTGATCAACCGGAAACTATCTTACATAAAAAGGAATCTCATTATTATTATAAATAAATATTCACTAATTCTGTTTTCATATTTTTACCAGATTAAATTAAAATTATAGGACATTTTGGATGAGTAAATTTTTTTACAAGTCCACCAATATAACAAGTCTTGTTATAACAATGTCCATAAAAAGTCTCCCAAAATGGATCTCAATTGAATGGGATTTCAATACAAAATAATTAATCCAGTAAACCTATACTAACAACTCATAATGAAAAAATAAGGATATTAACTTATCACTATTGGTGTTGCTGGATGTTATGAAAATTCCCATGATTATTGGAAACAAATTCAAGTAAATAAAAAGGGTAAATGGCATGTAGAAACAGGGGAAATGTGAAAAAAAATTGAAAAATTATATAAAAATGATGGTATCACATTTATATAAGAATTTTTATTACAAAAAAAATTATCTATTAGAAAATTACTAGATGTATACAAAAAATTATGGGCAATGATATGAGGATTATCATAATTAAGAAAACCATAGGCTTGTAGACACATATTTGGTGATACAAAATTATTACCTACTAGAATTGATACCATTTTAAAAACATACACCCAATCCTCAATTTTTACACTGTTAATCCCAAATATGGAATGACTTAAAAACCTAAGAACTTCTTATGTATGATGATTTAGAGAATTAAGAAGGACCATTAGGTAATAAAACAAGTGTATTTATCATAGAATGGTTATTTTCATATTATACTTAGAGCTTTATATTTTATATTAATTCATTAATAGCTCTTGAAAACATCTCCTCACATGATACCCTTAAAATCCCTATAAAAATAAATATATTCCCCATAACCTAGGTTATTGTAAATATAAGAAAGGGCGATCTCAGATGCTCAATAATGGTAAAAATGGGAGATATCATCTCATGATCATAACATAGAATAATAAAATCAAAATATATAATTAACATTGTCATAACTTAGGAAAATATATCATACAATTCATAAACCATAAATCAGGAGTTTTGGCATAAAGGCTTTTAGATAAAAAAATAAAAAATTCATAAAAGTGCATAATATTATATAATAAATAACGATAATTGAGAGAATATCATGTGCATAAGACTTATGTTTGTTTCATAAAAAATGGTAATGAATTCATTAATTAATTATACCCACCAATACATTCATCACATAGTAGGATTGGGTTAATTAAATGTCGAACATCTTGGTCTCTGGATAACCTCCCATATCACTTCCTAGGATTGTGCTAACTATTCATGTACTATATTGGGCATGTCATAACCGCCAATATACCCTCATAGGTTTGGGATAACGATATCCACACCATATTTAGTTAGGTATAACCACCCACATATCTGTTGATCTCATTATATATAAAACATTACCCAATTCCATGGAGGGATTAAAATGTCCCACTCATTAATAATATTATACCACACAATTATATAACGAAATATCACAAAATCATTCATCATTTCACCATATATTAATTAACCCATATAAAATAAATTTGTTCCTTGATAAAAACTATAAAATATAATCATCATAATTTTTTAGGGAAAGGATGTTGAAGGTATCTTTGTTAGTATCACAAGTTAAGCATTAAAATCCTTAAAGGATATTAAAATATATGAAAAAAGTACATATATAAAAATTATAATAATTATATTAAAATATATGAAGGATAAAAATTTCCTTTTATAAATATTAAAGACTAAAAACAGAGTAGAAAAATAGGAATATAATTTTTTTAAACATTGTATCTTAAAGAGGAAGAATCATAACGATGAAATGAATTGATGGTTCGAACATCCATTCATGTCATAAGAATTAAAACAATTTACTCTCCCAAATTTGTAATGATATCAAGAAATGGATAGTTTTGAAAATAATAAAATGATTAATTTGTTTTATTTAATATAAACACAAATATATAATAAAAATAACATATAAATCCTATAAATGTATATAATAATATTTATATAATAACTTGGAATAACATGTATTTTGAAAAAATACATTCTTGGTCAAAAGAAGAAATAAATTTTGATTTTATTTGAAAAATTTTCATTTGGAATTTTTGATTATCAATGTGGTTATATCTACCCATGACTTTTACATACTACATTTCATAATTATAAGAATAATTAATCACCAGAGTACAAGGCGGGGATCGTTAAGTCTAGTGTATTGGAAGACTAGGTGAATATAACATAAAACAAGGGGCTAAAAAACACTTTCTTATTTAATCACCATAATGAGCTCCTATCTTTGTTTGGGCCCTTTCATCTACAAAGGGTACCCTGGGGAAAACATGAAAAATGGGATGAGCTAAAAATCTTAGTAAGGGAATGAACATGAGGATACATCATAAGAACATGAGTTAGGAGGCCTGACATAATTATAAATTATCATGGAACATATAAAATAATATCATATAAACATGGGTCAATATAAAAAAGGAATCATATAAATGTTTCATAATAAAAAAAATTCATTAGTATGGTTCAAGGTTAACTGCCAATCCAGTTTCCCATTTTAGTATGGGTCAAGGCTAACCACCAATCCTGTTTCACTTCCCTTCTCATGAGACATAACATTAACCAATGCATTCGAGTGATATCTGGGTGCACCCATCTCAACATTTTCATGAATATGTTTTCCACATAAAATAATTTTTCCACATATATAATCATACATAATCAACCATACATAAACATAAGGGTACCCATGGAAAGAATTTGGTCCACAACCATGAAATAAATCATAAAAAAAGGGGTTATCATGAATATTTCTATAAAAGAATATAATTATACATGGACATTAAATAAGAATATATCACGGTATGTGATGTCAAAAAAAGTGACAACTTGCAAGAAATTTATTTGGGAAATTTTAATATTAAAACATTTTGTGTGGTTTTAAGGAAAATACTATATATATTTTAAATTAGAAAAGGGTAATATGTTTTATATAAAACCAGTAGTAAACCAAGATGGTTTTAATAATAAAAATAATGATTTTATAATGACAATGATTTTATAAAACAGAGAATGTAGTGCAATTGAAATCAGATAAGAATTCGGGAAGTTCCCTTAAAACTATTGTGTTTATTGTGAAGTATCGAGGTGGGATTCACAAAAAATCATATATATCCTTGAAAGAGAATGAAATATGGATATTGGAACATGATTTTGGAGTATATAAACAGAATTTAGAATTTTTACATAAAATTAAAAGACAACTACATTTAGGTAAAATGAAAGATAGAGAAACCTGAAGGAAGAAATGATGTTCGGGAAGAATTCCTTATGGTTTTTCGGCATGGTATCGAGTATAACTAATAGGGATTTATGAGAGAGATAATGAGTTTATCATCACTTATAAAACATTATGGAAATATGGGGGAGGTGAAAAACCGAACCCCCTCATTTGGGATTACACATAAAAAGCATAACATAGAGGAAAATCTTGATTAAGAGAGAAATCGAGAGAATCCCTTGCCTTAAATCTGTTAGTGATCTAAACTTGTTATTAAAAACCTGAATAAACAAATAAGGAATATAAATTAATAGGTCTAGAACCTCTACTATATTTAATTGATTTATTATAACCCTTTTTAGTTCATTCAAGTTATTCTTTATTATTTATAATATTCAATTTATTTATTCGGGCTCGTTTATTTACGTGGTTTTAAAAGATCGGTTTGCTTAAATTCAAGTTTGGATTAACATGGAAGATGGAAGTGTTTTAACATAAATAAAGTTATATGATATTATTGAACCTCCCAGATATTAAATTATTTTAAATTTAATATTTTTTACTCACAGTATATTTGAATTATTATATAAAACCACATTGCATATATTTTTCTTAATAAGTGGGTTTGATTACATTGAACATGTTTTGCTTTATAACATAATACCATTTGTTCAAAAGTATTAAAGAACCACTAAAATAGGATATAATTTATAAAAATATGGTTCAACCATAACACAAATGGTTTCATTGCCATAAATAATGATAATATTGGAAATTGATAAACATTGGTCCTTGAATGTGATAAATTGGCACATCTCAAAGGGTGCTTTCATTTCATTCAAAAAAATGTGAGAACAACAGAGAAGACAATAAAGTATCTCATTAACATAACATAATTCCTTTAAATTTATGCTATTGGAGTTATTATACCATTTGGGGGAAGGGATGAGAGGAAATAAAAAAATAACTTAAAAGAAATGAAGGAAGTGGTAAGAGGAATTTACCTCTCGAGACATCCTCCATTGAGAACCCCTTAAGGGAAAGGTTTTTGTATTTTGAAGAGGCTGCGAGATTTTGGAAGTGGCGGAAGATCTTGGGGAAAGATTTGGGTAGAATATTGGAATGTAATAAGGCCTGAGAGGAGTGAAGAGAAGAGAGAGTGAGGGGGCGGGTTATAGTAGAGGAGGGAAGGTATTTCTCAATAAAAAATTCATTAAATTATTAACTACCCACAAGACAAGGAATTGTGAGTCATCCTTGACCAAGAATAGTACATTTATAATGTGATACCAAACCAATGGGTCTTAAGTCAGTATAACATTACCAATGACTCTATAAATTCCTTATTTATCATTTATCGTAAATCATTGCATTTTACTATTCATCAAAAATTCGAGTACTTCCGAAAAATCCCAAAAATTTACCTCCACCATTTTTCAACATGTAAAATCGAAAAATGAATTCCACTTTTTAAAAATTATTTTCTAAATATGATTAATTTAATATTTATTTTAAATCATAATTTATTATCAAAAACTTGTTTTAAAACATTCATTTAATTATTATAAACTATAGGTATATCATACTTTCAAATTGAATATTATTAATATATTATCATAGGTAAGGTTACTATACATTAGGTTATATCATTACTCATAAGGTTCTGTTACTATTCATAAGGATTTGTTACTATTCACAATAAATTATGTTTTTCTTATCGGACTCCAAATAACTTACTAATCACAACTGTGTATGTCAGATTTCTTAAATTCCAAAAATAGAAGTGACACACTTATGTTTAAAGATCACATAGAAATTTTTAGTTCATTATGTTGTTTTTTCATGCTATTTTATAACATATTTATAAGATAATAATTTCCATTTATAAAACATTGGGTCGCTACATTGTTCCCCCATTACGAAATTTCACCATCGAAATATTGTTTTACATTCTAAGAAAAAAATAGATGTGGCTACTTTTCCTTCATTGCTTATTCCTATTCAAATGGTTTCCTCTTCGTACTTATGGTTTTTCCATAGTACCTTGACCAAATGAGTAGTCTTGTTTCATAGAACTTTGTTTTTATGATCTAATACCATCACTGGTTGCTCTTCGTAAGAGAGATCATCCTCCAACTATACCACCTATGAAGAGAGTACATGTGAAGGGTCTTGTGTGTAATTACATAAGATATATACATACAAGAAATCATCTACATTAGACATTGTTCATGCTCCTTCCTTCACAACTTCCAATGAATCGAAAACGGGAATAACTTAAGCACAATGAAGGCCACCCTTTGAAAAACATCAAAAATTGACAATGGGTTGAACCAGGAACTCATTTGGAGGGCGTCACGCAATTATCCTGCTCGTAGCGAAAGTCACATGTGCACCACATATGGATCACGCAAGTCACTTGTGTTCCCTATTGTTTTTTTCACCCAACGTGCCCAATATCCTATAAATATCCCCTGTGGGCCCCCATTATCGGTGATGAATTTTCCAAAACTCATATTTAAGCTCTGGTTTCCCAAGTCTTTGTCTTGCGTCATCCAAACACTTCTAAGGAAATTCATTACCTATAATGGAAGCTCTAATAAAGAAGAATACGTCATAAGTGTTAGAACTCATCAATACTAGCATGCCTAAGTGTCTAGCCCTTAAGGGAAATGGAAACACTTGTGCACCACATTTCCCATTCAAGGGAACTTGCATGCCAACCATTTGGAAGCTTCTAGGGATGATACTAAGGGCTTGAGTTCAAAGTCACCCAAGTATTACCCTATGGATTATTCGTCGCCCAAGGTGATTAATGTCATGCAATTCTACTTGCACGTCCAAGACTTGCATGCCAGAACAATTCTTGCGCACCTCCTTCATAGTCACCTACATTCCTCAAATACACCTCTCCTCTTCAAGACATGGCCTTCAAAACCTTCTTCAATGCCATTCATGGCATGGTTCCTTTGTTGGATTCCTTTTCTGTGAGGAATTCATTGGGCATCCTTCTCAGAAGTAAGCCCCAACCATAATTTCCTTTAAAATTGGGCCTCATTCTAAGGAGTAATCCCCAAGTTCCTTTAACATTGGGCCACCTCCTCATGACTAACCCCGAGGTTATAAGTTCCCATTAATTTGGCATCCTCCTTAGGAGTAAGACCCAACCTTATTTTCTTTTGATTTGGGCTTCCATCTCTTGAGTATGTCCTGAGTTGAAATTCTAAATCTCCATAAAGTACAAATTGCTTTATGGACCCTACTCCCGAGATTCATTCCTGAACTAAGTCCATATATTCATCTGCATTGGTCATCATACATACGTAAGCCCTACATCGTTTCTCATGACTAAATCTTTCCTGGTACCATTGTCAAGTTTACTGATATCTCTTGTTTCTCACACCGATCATGACTCACATGGACTTAGAGTGTAAAAGTAATAATGACATCTTTTTTTGGGCCATTAACCATTCATAAACCCCCTTTTTTATTAAACCAAACTACGTGGACTATGATCTCTTCCTTAAATGTAGAATATGTAGGAATCCTTTATAAGGTTCAATCCCACAGTTCAATAATTATTTTCCATATCATAAGACATTAAACTGTATCCTTCCTATTGAACTACGTGGGTTCTGATTCCTTTCTATTTAACAAGGATATATAGGTAGCCCATCATTAGGTACGATCCCTACTCTGAAATAATCCATGTCTTTCTGAATGATAATAAACTTCAAGTGCCCCACTGAGTGGCTTTAAAATAAGTATGGTCATCAAAATGAAAATGATATTTCAATATAATGTATTTAAGGATACCATTGAATTAGAATATCCAATACATACAGATGATTCTCTATCGGTGAAGATCCTCAAATACATATAAAAAGATTCTCTATATCCCATACATACCAATTAAAGATTGCCAAATCTAAAGGAAAACTCATTTTCATACTTGGTGAATTAATAAGGATTCGTGAACATTACATAAATCTATTAGAGATTCCCAGAGTAGGTAATAATTACCCTCAAAAAGTTGTGATGAGCCTGACCTCCCATTCTCTCGACAAATGAAAATTCTTAAGCCTCATCGGTCCACAACTAATGAGCACCTACCTTTGGAATGCATGCCCTTATGTATATAGAATCATTGGATGTTTTTTATTCGACAACTAAACCCTTTAGAAACCGATTGGAATGTTTGAACCATAAACAAACAAGTTCATCCCCATTTCCAGAAGAAGAAAAAAATTGTGAACCCAACGTGAATCCTTAACCATGTTAAATGATGTTTTACGTATTGGTTAGGCCCCTATTAAACTCAATATGAGGGCCAACAAAGAAATTAATATTATATGTGCTCATCCAAAAGATGTAGTCTGGAGAAACATATCTTGATTATGTCTGCTATATCAAACATGCACTCTTTTTCAAGATCTCTTTGTGATACGAAATGGCTTCTTTAAAATTCACACCTGTGAATGCCTCGACCGATATTCATGCTGGATCCTCATCCTCTCTGAGGATAACATCACCTACTTAGTGTCTACAATAGTGGGTCTCGAATGAATTGATGAGGGAATACCATCAACATGGTACCATCCCGACTCTGGAGGTTGCTCGACAAGCCATCCAAGTTAACAACTCACCCAGGTTGTCTGGATAGTGACATCCAGTGGTCATGAAGCAGGTTGTTCCAACTACCGTTTCCAACTGTTTCAGGTCTTTATCCCCAAAAATCAATATCCAGTTCCTCCCATATTACATGGAGGTGAATGAAGAGGTCACCCAAGGCCTCATTTTAAGAAGGTAGAAGTCCTTCCTGAGGACTCCCACCAACAATCGCTGCCAGACTCATGTGGTAGTGCACCCTCAACATGACAAGGGTATCACCTATAGGTGTTCATCTCAGGTTCCTTAGACACAAACATGCAAGAAGAACCTCCAGAGGCAAAATTAGATCAACAAGGATAATGTTCTTATCTCTACCCCCTCTAGAGAAGTCCATAAATCTAACTTGAGGGAAAACAATGAGTGGGCATATACACCCATCCGTCCTGATTTCACTACCCAACTGACTCATATTGGAGTATCACACCAATACCACCTTGAAATTTCTTCAGAGTGCTATAGGCAGGCACATACACCTGTTTATAATTCATCAGCCAGTTAGGAGGCTCATCTGACCGCATCCAAAGAATCTCTCAAATCTAATATGGCAGCAACAGGTAGGTAGGAACATACACCTATTTACAATCACCAATTTTATCAAAAGTCTCCTCTACCAATATTTAATGAAACCTGTCAACCATACTTGATGGAGAATACACACCAAGCACATACAACTTCCAATGTTCATCAAGCCTACCAACAGTCTCGTTTGGTAGCACCTAGAGATGTCATTTGGAAAGCTCTAATGACAAATCTGGAGCAGAATCAACTCTATGCCCCTATAAATAAGTCCTGTCAATATCCGTTGATAGGAAATGGAGGAGAGGAGCAAGAACATAAACCTACTCTAGACACAAAATGGACTTATATTCTCGTTCATGCAACTGATGTTACCAAGCATATTCTAATAATGGTGAAAGAGTAGAAGAAAATCCCTACCGATATTCTGGATACCTGTCAGAAGATTATAACAACTTCAGTGACATCACAGGGACTGAATCATAAATATATACCGATTAGTGGAGTGACTCATCAATATGTAACTCTAGAGTAGACACACACCACTGTTCTAGTCCAGTAGGGTCGTGGGGGTATACTCCCCTATGTCATATGGAAAATCAAGTCCGGAAAATACAGCTGATTTAAATGGAGATAATCAGCCTATTATGACCATTTCTCCTGAGCAGGCACATACACCTGCCCATAATAACCAATTTTTCCAAAAAATTGTTTCCAATGTGAGTAAGAAGGCATCCAAGAAAAATACCCATCTAGTATAGTTAAAAAATCAAGCGCCAATATACAATAATGTCTTGATTAATGATGGAGTTCTTGAATCCCTCAGGAAATTGTCTGTTGCAACTCGTTATTCTACCTTCTCATTTCCAGATTCAGAAGTAACATCAATAATTACAAAGGTATTCATCAAAAACATACTCATAGAGGCTTGCTTCATGACTATTTAGTCTATCTCGAAGTATTGTCTTTAGATGAGAGCCACAATAACCCTCTCCCTAGCTAGAATACCAAGGAGAAAGAGGTTTCATATTTTTCTATAACCCACCATGGTGGTCCTCCCCATGATGGTGAATTTTGTTGTGAAAGTCCTCTCCACAGTAGTAATTCTCATTGCCTGTAAAATTCTTTGATGGACAATGTAGTAACAAGAAATCCCTCTTATCTTGAGGCACTTGAAAATTAAATGCCAGTCATGTCTGATGCCTTACCACTAGCAGGTGAAATACATTCTCAATCTGAAGATATCCCAGGGTGTATGTCATTATCTGAACCACCCTTGTGTCATTCATCTTCAAATTTGACAAATTAATTCTCTACCAATCTTGTTGAATCTGATGAATCAATAGAGAAGCCCCAACATTGGTCCAATCAGGTAGAATAATTATCATCAAATGACAAAGAGGAAGTGCTAAATATCAGAAGACAACTAAAGAAATGTGAAATAACAGTCATGTTTTGGCCTTTGGCTGACTCTCAAAATGATATTCAAAAATGTTGATAGAAGATTGTATTCACGATATTCTCTTGAACATATGGAATACAAATATTCACTTAAATGATAAAATATTATCTTATGTATAATATCAAAATCATGTCAAGATAATATAAGGGTTGCATCTCCAAAATGGTTTGGAATCTCTCTCAGTTTCCCGACATCCAAAGGTTGAAAAGTATTAGAGATCCCTTCAGCGTTCATGCCTTGGAGCATTATAAAGGTTGCACTAGTTAATTACCAATGACCCGACTGGTATTCATATCAGGGGATTGTGTGTGTATGGTTAATTTCATTTCAACATGATCTCCAGTCAACAATGCCTGCCAAAAGTGGTCTCATGCAATGTTATTACCCATGGGTGGCCACAGCTACCTGTTTTTTTGTGAAATGAAAGTCATGCTTGAGAACAGGCCTCAACTAGTTTTTCCCAAAGGCAGGAATATAAAGAACAAGTTGTTGAATTACTCTTGCATCCATAAAATGAGAATATCGAGCATGCTTCTCGTTTAGATCAGACACATCATCATGTGATAGAAGTGTCATAAATATTCCAATGGTAACCTGAGACAGGTTATTGGAGTGGATGTAATATGATGAATCCGTCCAATTTTCATACTAATGTACGCAAAATCAGAAGATCTTTTAAGAATGATTCAGATGTAGAAACTCAAGAACCACATAATCTTTCTAGACTGGGGAATATTTTTAATCATCCCTCGGGATCATCAGACAAGATTCAAAGAGTTGATCAGGAAAAATAAGAACAACCCCAGTTCACCAAACTGGGGAATTTTTCAAATTCTTAATCTATTTCTCAACGAAAGTAAATCTTATCTTGATTAGGGTTGATGCCACAAGAGGAATGCAGATCCGAATGATCAGGAGGTTCCCTCCACATTATGTTTCATCAAGATGTTCTTGAGGCATCAACCAAACAAAAGGAAATGTCTCATAAAGGACATCGTGGAAGAAAGTGTCGTAGAAGCGATGATCGAAGGGCTGTAATGCGTTATGCATCGATAAATGTCATCAATTCCATTTCCACTAATCCCCCAGAACATGAGGCCTACTCAGAAAGATCAGATGAAGATGTTAATGTTCAAGAGGATATTCTCACAGATATGAATGAAGGAGGTGTGCATACCAGAAGATAGAGGGTTTCCTAAGGGAAATATATTCCTTCAGGTAATTCCCTTCCATACTCCAAAAAGGCACATGCCAAGGAAAATGGTAAATGTCAGGTTACACCCCACCCTACCTCTGGAGAAGGCCAATAACTCTCATTAGAGGAATGGTACGCAAAACAAGAATAATAAATTAAGGAATTAAGGAGGTTAAATGCAGAACTACTTCAAGGTGTTCTTCCTCCTAAGCATTCTAGAGTTAATCAATAAAGGGAATTTGTTGCAGTTTTCAGGATAGATAAAAAATATCCCCCTTTACAAGTACATCATCACAGGTCCATTCCTACGGGTCATACACAACAACAACCGACAATACTACCATCAATGGAAGTCCTATCTACCACATATGTCCAAACTCCAGTTATTGCACCGGCTTATGTCCTAGCTCAACCAGATGTTTCTAAAAAATTTATGAATACCATTCAGTGATTAACAGCTCGGTTGAAATATATGGAATTGAATTGTGCACAAAGTCAACAAGAAAATAGATCTTACCCTGAATTGGTGGATGCAATTCCTCCCCACCAAATTTTACGAGTACCACATTCCCTATTTTTAGTGGTTCGGGAGATCCAGAACAACACTTATCGCATTTTAGTTTTCTTTGTAATCCTATGATAGGAACTCCTCAACAAAAAGAAATAGTTAAGCTCAGGTGTTTTGTACTGTCATTAAAAGGACGTTCTTTTTTCTGGTATAGAAGTTTTCAATTCCGATTAATTACTAGGTGAGAATATCTCCATCAAAGGTTCCATCTTCAATTTAGCTCAACATTTCCAAAGTTGACCGTTTTCGATCTTACCAATTGTATGCAATGGGAGAACGAAAGATTTTTAGATTTCATTGCTCGCTGGAAGGGATTATCATATTCCTTATGTTTGGCACTCCCTCAAAAATAATTGTCTCCAATCTGTGTGGCAAATTTGTGTGATGAATTATGAACACTGTTGATCCCTGTGAAATACACAGGAGGGTTTCGAGACCTTACATCAATAGATCCCCAGATAGAAGACTCTCTTATGAAGACTAAGGCTAAAACTCGTGTAATTCCATCAGTTCCATGATTGAGAATAGGGATAGAAGATAATGCTATAGTTACACTTAAACAAGAACCTGTACCTACTTATACTATGAGACCTTCATCATATCGAAGGGCTCCTCCTCCTGAATGTCAACAAAAACAGCCGCCTCATTAAGTTGATAAAAAAGATCAAAGCCAGAAAAAGTTTACATATTTATATAACAAAGTTTATTCTATCTAGAATGAACATGTTCCGGGTTACTTCATCTCGGCTATGAAAAACAACCCCATTCAGTTTCCAAAGACCAAAAGGCCGAACAAGGAAGGATATGAAGATCTCCCAAGTTATTTCCCATTTCATCAGAGATTGGGGCATCCCATTCAGGAGTGTTTTGTCTTCAAAGACCTCATGTAAAAGATGGTGGATTCAAGATAGGTAAAACTGAAAGGTTTTTCAGCCCAGGTAGCATGTGTTACTACTACTAATCCATAGGAATAGGGTGAGTGGTACGATGTCAAATTTAAAAATGCGCAAAAATATTATGATTGGATGGTCAAAAAACGATCATCTAAACCCATGACATTCTATAAACACAATTGAATCAACCAATTGTGTCTTTTTCTAAATTCCACTACAAAACCACCTTCATCCAAAAGGAAATATTCAAAGAAGCAGCGTAATTTGAAGAAAAAATAGCCGTAAATAGATGATGAGATTATGTCAAAGACTAAGTTGTCATTGAATCTGGAAAATTTTATGCCATATGCTTCAAAAGAACAGGCACCGCCCCCACTAAATGGCACATCCTGAGTTGGTTCATTAAGAATAATCTTCATCAGATAAATAATTTATCTTTGGTTATGTTAACATGATTAATTTTATAGATCATTATGCCAATTATAGTTTCAATTATGATGATGATATGTTCTCTGTATCTAATAGAGGAATTAGAGGAAGAGACAGAGGTCTAAAATACAGGGGAAGATGTAGATTTTCTAGAAGCCACTATTTCAATCCTACCCCTGCTAAAACTGTATATACGGCAGAAACACATGGAAAAACCATTCAGCGAGCACAATAGGAACAAGAATGTTCTTCCATACATGGCAGATTTGGTCCTTACGTATTTATTATGGAAGATCGGTTATAGGTCACCCCTTCTTCCTCTCAGCAAGTAGATAGAACAATTCAGTCTAATCTACTGAATCCAGGATTATTTTCTACTCCTACCTCGATACGGGATGCATCTACTGCCAAAGCATCAACTTCCAAGGCACCTGCAAAATCACATTTTTATGATGGGAAAGGCAGACCTTTGGACCAAAAGTATGATGTATTGAAACATTTGGCCCATGTATTGCCCAAGTTATCGATCATGGATGCCTGGAATCTATCAAAATGTCTTCAGAAGGTGTTTATTGAGGCTTTGTCAAGTCCTCAAGAATTCGAAACTGAAATAACTGCGGCTGAGGTCTACCATATAGAAAATGATCCTGTAGAATGCCATGCAGTGATATCTTTTATAGATGAAGATGAAGATGATGTTGTACATGGACATATCAGACCTTTGTTTATATCTGTACAAGTCAATGATATATACATCTGATGAGCTCTCATTGATAATTGATTAGGTGTCAATCTCATTCCTATTAGTACACTTCGTCGATTGAGCCTCACCGAATCTGATTTTTCTCCTTCTACTTTAATGTTGTAAGGCTATTATAGGAATGTACAAGAACCTCTAGGAAAAATTACACTCAAAATTCAGTTTCGAGAACTTCTATCTAATTCAGATTTCATGGTTGTTCATCTGGACACAGCCTTCATCATTTTTCATGGAATACCGTGGCTACATCAACATGTGGTCATACCATCGTCATACTATCAATTACTCAAATATTGTTTTAATGGTCTAATCGAGCCATTATGTGGTGAACATTCCCCATTCAAAACATATAAATCTCACTATATTGAATTATAATTTTTTCACATGGAGTGAAAGGAAAAATCAACGGGGAAGAAGGTCACCAAAATTAATGCTCCATATGGTTTGGAACAGATTCTAGTAAACCCATTCATACATGTTAGTACAGATTATGTGTATCGAATCAGTCAAATTGATGGGATAGACCCAAATCCCAACACTCTTATGGAAACTTCCATAATGTCAATTACTGTAATCAAGGCAGATAGCATGGAAGAAATTTTTTATTGGCCAAGAAATGATGAAAGCTTAAATGGAGATGACTTCTTTTCATCCGCTGAAATCCATAAATTCTATACTTAATCAACCAGGCCAGATGAAGTTATAGCAATACTGGAGGAAAATAATGATGTTGATTCTCAATCCATAATATCCTCATTATCATCTCAGGAAGATCCTTAATCATCAATAGGGTTAGAAATGGAAGCCTCTTCTTCAAAATGTTCAAATGTTAACTTCTCCCATGATCATGGAAATTCTGCTTCGTCATATACTATTCAAGTAGATACAGAAGAAGTAACACATATTGAAGAAGAAGAGGAAGATTTCAAGGATGCTTCTCTAGCATTTGAAGAGGGTGTATCTACCACTATGGATGAACTTAGTGAAACAAATCTGGGTACAAAAGAAGATCCACGCCCCACTTTAATTAGTGCAGCCATGACCCTTGAAGAGAAATAAATATATACTTAATTTCTAAAGAAGAATAAAGATATATTTGAATTGAATTATATATATTTTCTAGGTCTTGACCTTGTTGTTTCCACTCATTATTTGGGTTTTCCAGAAGAACATCGAGGATTCGAGCAAGCAGATGAAGAACACAACAATCTTTTGCCTCTAAAATTGAAGCTGAAGTTGATAATATTATCAAGGATAACTTCATCAGAGAATTTCAATATCCTAAATGGATGGCTAATATTATCCATATGAAAAAGAAGAATAGAAAAATTAGAGTTTCCATTGACATCGTAGATCTTAATCGACACTGTCCCAATGTTGATTTTCCAGTTCTGATCACAGAACACTTAATTGATGCAACAGATTGTAATGAAGCACTTCATTTAATGGATGGATATTTTGGGTAAAATCAAATCCGAATGTCTCTAAAAGAAGAATAATCTACAGCCTTTATATCCCCTCAAGGTGTGTTTTTCTATTAGGTAATGCCATTTTCCCTACAGAATGAAGGTGCAATGTATCAATGTGCCATGCACCATACCTTCAAACCTTTTTTTGGAAAATTTGTTGAATGTTATGTGAATGATTTGGTTGTTAAATCTAGAAAATATTCTAAAAACTTGGCTGATCTGAAATTCATATTCAACAAACATTGACAACACAATTTGAAGATGAACCCCATGAAATGTGCTTTCGGGGTAACCTCGGGAAAATTTATCGTCATTGTTGTACGCCATCGTGGTATCAAAGTTGGTCCTAAGAAAAAAAATCAATCATTGGTATGTCACCTCCTCAAAATTTGAAATAATTTAGAGGACATCAAGGACACTTGGCCTATATTTGGTGTTTCATTGCCAATTTGGAAAGCAAGTGCTTACCCTTCACCAAATTAATGAAGAAGGGAGTCACCTACCAATGGACCTATGATTTCCAAGAGGCATTTGATATCCTCTAGTAATGTCTCTTCAGTCCACTGGTATTAATTCCATCTTTTTATGAAATACCACTTATTCTCTATGTGATTGCTTTAGAGCGATCATTGGGTGCCTTCCTTGCCCAAAAGAATGATGCGGGGAATGAAAATAACCTTTACAATCACAATCGAACTATGCTTAAAGAAGAAACTCAATATTCAAGTATTGAAAAGTGTTTCCCGGCATTAATATTTGTAGTTCAAAAATTGAGACACTACATGCAAAATCATGAGTTCCAATTGGTATCTCACAATAACCCACTAAAATTTATCCTTAGTCATCCAATACTTATAGTACATCTGGCAAGGTAGGCAGTTATTTTGCAGAACTTTGATATCTAGTATATGTCTCAAATGTCAATAAAGTGCCAAGCCCTAGCAGATTTCCTTTCTGAGCATCCATCTACAGAAGATACATCATTAAATACTGAACATCCTGATGAAGATGTATTCTTTATTCATGATAATCCTCAAACATGGGAAATGTACATTGATGGTGCCTCTAGAAGTCCAGCATCGAAGAGAATAGAAAATCCAAAAATCAACAATGTTGGATTAGGAATAGTCCTTATTTCCCTAGAAAAGGCAGTATTGCCTTATTCCTTTCTATTATCGAATGGTGGTACAAACAATGAAGCAGAATATCAAGCTCTCATCGCAGGCATGGAATTGGGACTTCAGGCAAAGGTGAATCACTTAAGGGTAAAAGTTGATTCTTATTTGGTAATAAAACAAATAAATGAGGATTATACCATCAGAAAGGAAGAGTTAATCCCATTTTGTGATTATGTTAGAGAGTAAAAGGTGAAATTTCCATCAGAACCGACATTTTCTTATGTCTCACAATCTCAAAATTCCCAATCTGATGCATTGGTTAATGTAGCCACAACCCTGGAATATCAAAATTGGGAAGAAATAATCATCAGTATTTCCCATCATCGTGTAGTTTCACTTTTTTTTCAAATCAGAACAGAGGAAATCAATAAAAACAGTCCCATTTCGGAACCATACGGTCATACTATAATATGTATGAATACTATTAGAAAATACCTTCAATATGGAACACTCGCACCTGAAAGCGCCGAGAATGAACAATTCCAGTGATGTGTGGTTAATTTTACTATTTATGATAGCCCATATCACCAAAAATTTCTCTAAAATAGAGGTTTTGATGGAATTATCTTCAAATGTATTGATGGTGAAGAGACAATGGATGTCATGAATGAAGTACATGCAAGAGTTTGGGATACCCACCAGTCTGTACATAGACATTCTTGTCAAATCCGAAGGCTCGGATACTTCTGGACTTCAATGATGAATGATTGTGTTGATTTCACTATGAACTGTCATTGTTTACAAGTATGTTCCAACTTCATTCATCAACCCCCAGAGCTGCTTCATACAGCTAAATACTCATGGCCATTTTCCATATGGGGAATGGATGTAGGAGGACCTTATCCTCCGGCTACATCCAAGTAGTTTAATTATATTCTTACTATTACAGACTTCTATTGCAAATGAGAAGAGGCAATACCTCTCAAATAATATAGTTCCAAAGGCATTATTACCTTCATCAAGTCTAACAACATTACCAGATTTGGTGTCTATCATTCCATATTTATGGATAATGGCACCACATTTTGTTCATTTGAGGTGAGAATGATGTGTCAAGAATAAAACATCAAATCCAACCTTCCATATCGGTATCATGAAATGTCCAATGGGCAAATAGAATCCTTCAATAAAAATTTTTCCATCATACTGAAAAATATGGTGGATAAAGATAAAAAAATCATGTCCTGAAAAACATTTTCGTTCCTTATGGTCTTATAGGACCACCACCCAGACTGCTACGTGGTCAACTCCATATTCATTGGTATATGGAACAGAATCAGTATTTCCCATTGAGATTCAATTAACTTTGCTTAGAGTATCCATTTGTGATCATTTATCTAGAGATGAACAAACTCAGAAGTGATTTGATGAATTGGAATGATTAGATGAAAAAATATTGTGCACCCTGCACCCCTTGGAAGTCTATCAGAATCGAAAAGCTTGAGCATTCAAAAAAAAGTTCATCTTCGTTCATTCATTCAAGGATAATTGGTATTGGTCCGCAGAACTCCAATGATACGAGGAAAGAAACCTCCAAATCTTGAGCCAATGTGGGAAGGACCATATTCAATAAAAAAGGTATAATTCAATGGAGCTTATTCTTTAATCTCAATAAATTAAGAACTCATTACAACTCCAACCACAGAAAGATTCTTGAAGAATTATTTTTTGTAACCCAAATACAACCATTAGTCCTCACTGCAAGACTTTAAACTGTATGGTCCCTTTTTTCCTTGCTGCAGGACATTAAACTACAATGCCCATCTATTTTCTAATATGATGTTAAACTATGTCCACTTTGTCATCCAAAATGACATTAAACTGTTCGTCTGAGCTGAACGATGTTAAACTGCCAAGCACCCCATTGTCCTCACTATAAGACATTAAAATGAATAGCAATATGTGCTAGCTACATGACACTAAACTGTACAACACCCTTTTTTCCCACATGACATTAAATTTTGCATCATTAGGGTTGTTGTTACCTCTTGGTTCTCACATCAAGCATGACTCACGTGATCTGAGAGTAAGCTTCAAACATAACACCCTATCTGGGCCGCTAACCACACGTAATTCCCAACACCATCTTCGGGTTGTCCTCAAGGACAACTCGATCACCAATTCATTCTCAATCGAACTACGTGGACTTTGATCCTTGCCATATAGGATGGGTACATAAGAAACCACCTGAGTTTCAAGCCCAAAACCAATATCGTCACATCGGATCACCTCTATCTCATACGATGTTTATCTGTGAACATACCCCCCCACCAAAACCAATATATTCACATTGGTTCATCATCGTCCTTTCTATATGACATTAAACTGTACAGTCTCCTATTTTCCATGCTGAAAAACATTAAATTGCATAGAAATTCATCCTAGCTACATGATGCTAAACTATGCAGCACTGGACCATCCATATGAACTTAAACTATTTTAACTTTTTTCATGTACGACAATACACTACAATAGTCTCTGACACCCTCAGCTAAGTGGGAATCATTTTTGACATTGATCTCCAATCATTTTATATTCCTAGGACTACGTGCATACATGGCAATGTCTGAACCTTTAATCTTGTGTCCAACCATCATTGCACTAAATTCCAATTTCACCCTTCACATGTACAAACCAAATCTGTACAGAGGGTATTTCATGAACTATTTAAGGTTTTATTCCCATCCTTATGGGATATGTAGGAACGTCTGAGCATCCCTCAAACCTAGCCACAAGTCATTGGGCCTAACCCCAAACTCCTCTTTCAGTCCCTTGGCTGAAAAGTTCCCCTGCGAGCACATGAATGTGGTATGAAAACCATGGTCTCTATTCACATTAGGTTTATAAGAAACACTAAATGTGAATCACTCAATATGGTCCAAGCTCTATGACCCTAAACTAAGATCTCATATGTTCTCATCCCATATGACGTTAAACTGTATTTCAAGAACTATGTATGTCTTGATTCTCATCCTAATGAGATATGTATTGAAGTACAATATCTCAATTGAGGACCCAGCCACAACATTTTTATGGTCATCATTGGTCTATGTATCTCCTTAATGCTTTGGAAAATACCCATTTTTATGTGTCATACTCCTAACCTTAAATATTTTCAGATCTCCATAACCCTTTTCTTGAATTATGGTCAAAAAATTTCTGATACCCAGGAATTATTTTGCCTGACCATGCAGGACGTGCCCTTAGGCGGCCTTGAATAAGTGGTCTATATAATAGACCGATCAGGAATAAGATGCTATTATTTTACTATGCAACCGATGCACTTAAGGGGCCCATCATAATTCAAACCCCCTAATTGGTTTTTCAAATATTGGTAACTTCATTCTTGGGGGGAAAACTCTTTTGTCCTTATTGATCTCAACGACGATATTTAGGGATCCGAATAAACAACCATATTTAACATATTTTTACCATAATATTTTTCATGATCTGAAAGTATGCAAGTATATGATTTATATTTCCCTTACCTATGTTTGGGTCGGACCTTCACATGAGTTCCATTCATCCAATTATTTGACAATATTGACTGGGAATATCCTCTCCATATCCAATTACCTCTATCCATACATCAGACACTATGCTTTGGAAAATTTGAATCTCCATAAACTTCCACAGGCTTTTTGCAATAGAAAAGTAAAATTTCTTAGATTTCTTTTTCCTGTCTATGCAGCATGTGCCCCTAGGTGGCCTTGTATAAGTAGTCTAAATAATGGACATGTCAGTCAAAATATGGTATTATTTGACTATTCATCCAATGCCCTTATGTGGCCCTGCATAATTCAACCCCCTAACAGGTTTGTCAAATAGTGGTAACTTCACTCTTAGGAAATACATCATCTAATGCCGTTACCTTTTTTTCATATCGTCCCTCAGATTAAAAATTTCTTAAGTCATAGATTACAATTTTTTCTCCATACTTGAATGTGGTAATAAGTTTTCAAACAAATTATCAATAAATTGAGTCAATTTTAATCCATTCAGTCAAAGCTATTTGGCCATAAACATTACCCTTCTTATGTCAAACAAGCATGACATTAAACTACCAAAAAAGATAGGGTATTCATTAAATTGGGAATACTTAAAAGGAACTCCAAACAAATGTCGATTCCCAGCTCACTAAACGTTTATATTATATGATTTAGGCAATATTGAGCAACAAAAGATGCAATTTATGTGGGGTTGTTTGTATAATCCTAGAAAAAAATAAAACTATTCTTACTAGGCCCATAGTCTTAGGTAAAAAAATAATATATATGTAATTATCAAGAGAATGCAGGTACAAATGATTGAAGATAAAATGCCCTTTTTATTGACGCACAAGATTAGAATAACATCCACAGATTAGAGTATCTTCTCTTTTAAAATAACCACAAGAGGCTTTCAATATAATATTTCATTTGATTTACGACATCTCGAGCATCATCATCAGCCACTTGAAGTTCATTCACTCGACAAAATTCACTCCTTTCAACTTGATAGAGTTCTTTCTTGGAATCTGCGATGGATTTCATACCATTCATTCAGAATCCTTCTAATTAATTGTTAATTTGGTTAAGTTCCCTAGTAACGGCATCTAAATGTTGCTGAAGATGAATCTGCTGGAAAACATTCTCCTTGATCTTATGCTTCAACTCCTTCAGCTTTGCAGCATGATCAGCCTCAACTCGGGATACCATAGCCTCAAATTTGCCGATATTGGTCAACAGCCTCGCTCAGGTCAGATCTTGACAACACATTTTCTCATGCTCCCTCCTTAAGATGACTTGTTTCACCACAGAATGGATCTCCTGATATTAAAAACCACCATGTCCCAGTATGATGAACAAGGATGACAGTCACGGGATCTTCAAAGACAGCACTTCAAGAGGAACTTCATATATGATGTTCCATATATCCTGTCATGCCTTGTGATGTGATAATTGGAGCACCTTTTGCACCTCTGGGTCTGATTCATCATCACTATCATAGGGGGGAATATAGTCCTAGATTAATGCTCTTAAAGAAGTTCCATGTTATGCTCTTTCCCCCATAACCCTTGGTACTTCACATTCTTCTCCCGTTGGGGCTGAGGCTGAGGCTTCACCTCCGGATCTAGCCACTAAAATTGACGGCCATGCATAGTCAATTAAAAGAATTGGTTAGTTCTAAAGGATAACAAAATTTGATTAGTTGTCTTGAAAATTAAATACGACCACAAATATTATCATTTTTTACCCAATGGTAGATTAGCATCATGAGAAGGATCATCCCCATCTTTCCTAGCTTCAACAAGTTTTTCATGAAGGATTTCAGGAAGCTCGGTCAGGTTAAGCTCCACTTGAGCTAGCATCACTTCAACTATATGGTTTCCTCTACCCCCTTCAGGAATCAATAGATCATAAGCTTGCTTAGATGGAACTGCACATTTCAACCAATCATGGTCAGAGATGTAATAAAAAAATTTAATAGGACGAAGGATAACACTCACATCCAAAATCATCTAAATCACAAGGTAATTTAAGATGATCTAAAATTTCTTCAAAAGACGCTTTGAGTTTCATCATTTCATCTAGTGATATCTCATATTCCTAGTTAGTATCACTAGTAGGAGTATTTGACATGTCATCTTGGCGACCCTCCTCCTGCGAGTTCAAAAGACGCTCCACGTTTCATCATTTCATCTAGTAATATCTCAGATTCCTGGTTAGTATCACCAGTGGGAGTATTTGACATGTCTTCTTGGCGACCCTCCTCCTATGACCTCCGACCCTGAATAGCTTCCTCAAAGAAAATTGCAGAGTCAGTTGATGTGGTCGCCAAATGTTCTCGTGCACGTGTTGAACCTAAAGAATCACAGAATAGAAGTCATTTGATGTCTTCATTCAATGTTCTGTGAAATATCATTATTTTACCAAAAGCAGGCTCTTCTCTCCATACAGTAGCAGCATGAGCAGTACTGGGAACAGAAGCGGGCTATTCTTCTCTCCTCATTTCTTTAGTGGCAGCCAAGATAGCATGAATTTTTGACTTTTCACTAGCACCCTCTATCGTCCTCAGAGGAGGATCAGTCCTCTACCTCAAAGCGAAAATCGAATAAGCCCCTGCAATCCAAATAACTATGAAAAATCTTTTCATGAGTTAGGATTCGTGACTATCCGAAGTACTTACCACTATTTATGAAGCTTCTAGTTGTGGAATTCTTCCTTCGATGACGTTTATTCATTGATTTTATGGGTATGTTGACATCGTCACATCCAAATATAGGTATTGGAGAGTGAAAATCCCTTTCTAACTTCTCATCCCTGACATGTGGGCCCGGAGATACATTGTTTGGAAGGCGAGGAGATTTAATAGCTCCAAGAGCGGTGCCACCGGGGTTGTACTGCGATGAAGGGACCTCAGTAGTTCCTTTATTAAAAATATGCAGGATGAGGAAATTAATTTCCTTGAGTAACAAATATTTTACTGAAATTAAGTTTCGAAGAAAATAAGGAACGAAATTTACATCTTCAGGACGCACATAATTATGTCACTCCTAATCTTTTGAAGCACCAATCCCTTCAGTGGTGACACGATTCATCATTTCATTCACCCTCTTCGTAATATTAATGGAATCATCAATGGAATATATGATCATTTCTAGCTCTCTGATGCAAGCCTTCACTTTATCGGGGTTATCCATGAAGGGGATATCAACAGAATACCAGAGATTCCCCACTCCAGGGATATGTATCCCTTCGCCTAAGTCCATCCAGATAGTTTCAACATCACAATATAAACTCTGCCATGTATCATATGGTCTTACATATTCAGCATGTGCACCAGAAGGCCGCGAGGAGGGTCCTACAATCTAGGACTTCATCTTTTTTCTACTCCTGTAATCACAGATAAAGGATAAGAATATACAACTTGTTAAACTATAAAATAATGGAGACTAAATTGCCTCAATGATATAACTCACCAGGAGTAGATGGAGTAGGTGTCTTGACTCTGGAAGGAGGATTATAGATGGAACGAGGCTGCTTTGACGCATTTCATGCCTCATCATCCCCATCTTGGGAATCTGGTGAATCAGCCTTGGGTGAGGAACCCGGTGAAGCAGCTCCGGGTGAGGAAAAATCATCTTCCAGATGAAGTGTCTCATTCCTAACGGTACACTTTTTTGTCCCCACCTGAGGGACCAGATGATTCTGTACCCCTTTAGGGTATGCTGCTACCCAGTTCTCGACATACCATGTAGTCTATTGACTCATCACTCTAGCAACTGGTAGATCAAACACTACTCCAGTTTTCTCCATAGCTATCAGCAACCAAAGTTGTCGAGAAACCATTGGATGCTACTCTGGCCTGACATGCACATGAGGGGATACCACAATCTTCTTCAGATACTTGAATTGGTGGCCAAATCTATATGAAGCATAGCCCTCACATATAATCTTTCCATCAATTCTAGTGGCCAATACACCATCTCTTCAATCTAGTATATATAACCTCAATTCCAGGATACCTATTCCATCGTCAACAAACAGCCTAGTTGGTGGGTTTCCATAAGGAAAGAAACAAAATTCCTTGAACATTCTCTGCTTCACATTCAGATCATATTAATTGAGGGACAATAGAGAAATTCTAGAAAATGCCTGCACCGATGGCCTAAAAGAACTTCCAGGAACCTATACACCGCTCTGTATATCGAATGTCATGAAGTGAGTGGTGATACATGCACACAATACTTGGAATGGTCCCACTATTCTCAAAGGAGACTTACCCATATAAAAATGGAGTACTCTCCAGTGAATCTTCGCCAAAATCGGGGTGGCCAACCCAAACATTTTTCTCTCAGCCAACTTGGCTGCAACAACGAAGGCCCCTGGCCTAACGCCTCCCTTCGAATCCATACCTAGTGGAAGATAAACAATAATCCACAAACCTAAAAACACCTCTAGAGGGGTCTTCTCTGGGATTCTTTGATCTACATCATACCCCCACTTTTCAAACACTCCCACTTCCAGAGTTGCCCAGAATGTGCCAAGAGAACCCCTCTTCTCTCTTCTGGGGTAGCTGGGAGGACGAGTACAGGTGGGCCCCTTCTCCTTCTTCTCAATGAGAAATATATCCATCTACTCCTCAGGATGAATATCCTTTCTAGAATGAGTTTTGGTGGTCTTTTAATTCTTGAAATTTGTGGAAAATTTTCAATAACTCTCAATCCAATCCCTGAGTCTTCTCCGAATCATTCCAAGTCACCTTGGGGGGGGGTGGATTCATCATACATATCTCCCAAAATAGGATACCCCGAGATATTGTAGACATCCTACAAGATAATGCCTACTTCTCCATGATTCATATGGATATAATTGGTTTCTGTGCTCCTACGACTGATTAGATCAGGCACAAAATTATCATTCCAATAGACATATGTGATCCCAGCCCAGACGGCTTCATATATTGCAGCTCCCTTCAGATCCTCAACAAACTCTACCTAGGTTTGTCGCACCCAATATACCCCGATCCATGTCAGCTTCAAACCTCTTCTCGGATGGAAATACCAAATCTTTTTCCATCCCTTGGATTGATCCATTTGAGAATTTCGGAAAATAGAAGGATAGCAATGCAGGTGCAGCTCAGGCTTATGAGGATTCAGATATGGAGCACATAAGCTATGATGCATTATCTATTCCTTCTTTACTATTCCTTCATTGACAAATGTTCCACCAACTGAGATAGTTTCCGAAGAGAAATTGGTGTAAGTCTGAAACCAGGAATGATGAATATAATTTGTTGATTCTAGAACGTTGACTCCTTGTTGATGACCATGGCCATATAAAGGCAATTAGATGATCTGTGGGAAATTGGAATCATATTTCTTCAAGTACATAGCAAAATTACAGAGAGTGCTATCATAGATTTTATAAAAATCATAGCCGACGGCGTTCATCATATCATCTATTCTCTTGGTGGCCAACTCATCAACTGATCCAATTCTTCTAGGAGACATTGAATCTACACAAGGGTCAAACAGTTAACTTTTAAGTAAGTATGCTTTTATTAAATACTTGTTAATAAATAAGAAAATGGAAAAGGAATTAAGGTGTGCAAGTCATGTCATGGAAGTCATATCGCGCATGTATTGTCTTGCAAGTATTTCCACACAAGTCCATATTCGTACTCGAGAAGCATGACACAAAGAAGCGTGATTGACTGAGGAAATAAAGGCACTTGAACGACGAGAGATCAAATGCTTGGAAGATAGGATGGTTTTCATGACGTGACACCCATATATATAGGAAATCACACAACCATGCGTGTCAGAACATGTGCACCAGAACCTACGCACCAAAACCTACGTACCGCCTAACCATTGTTTCTCATTCTCCTCAGAGTCACTTCCTCTTTTCTTTTTCGGATCCAACTCTGAGAGGGGACTTTTGTTGAAGATTCCTTCCATCACTGAGTCCAACGAATGGAGAATGGGAATATTGTAATAATAATGAGGGTCACCCTTTGAATAACATAAAAAATTGATAAAGGGGTGTACCAGGAAATCATTTGGAGGGCGTTGCGCAAGTATCATGCTCGTTGCACAAGTCACTTGCGTGCCACATATGGATCACACAAGTCCCTTGTGCACCCTTTTTTTTCTCACCCTAGGTTCCTAGTGGCCTATAAATATCCTCACTGGGCCCCCCATTTTGGGGACAAATTTAACAAAACTCATATTCAAGCTCCGGTCGCCCAAGTCTTTGTCTGACATCTTCCAAACACTTCTAAGGTAATTCTTTTCCTATAATGAAAGCTATAAAGATAAATAATAAGGACTAAGTATTAGAACTCATCAATATTTGCATGCTTAAGTGTCATTCCCTTAAGGGAAATGGAATCACTTGTGCGCCACCTTTCCCTCTCAAGGGAACTTGCGTGCCAACATTTTGGAAGCCCCTAGGGATGATACTAAGGGCTTGAATTCAATGTCACCAAAGTATTACCCTATGGATTCTTCTTCACCCAAGGTGATTCATGTCGTGCAATTGTAATTGCGTGACCTAGACTTGTGTTCCAGAAAAATATTTGAGCACCTACTTCATAGTCACCTCATTTCCTCAAATCCACCTCTCCTCTTCAAGACATGGCCTTAAAAACCATATTCAAAGACATTTATGGCATGTTTCCATTTTTTGGCTTCCTTATCTGAGAGGAATTCATTGGTCCTCCTTCTCATGAGTAAGTACCAATCATAATTTCAATTAACATTGTCCCTCAATATCCGGAGTAATCACCAAGTTCCTTTAACATTGGGCCTCCTCCTCAGGATTAAGCCCCAGGTTATAAGTTCACTTTAATTGGGAATCCTCCTCATGAGTAAGCCACAACCTTATTTTCTTTAAATTTTGGATTATTTCTCAATAATAAGTCCTGAGTTAAAATTCCAAATCTCCATAAAGTACAAATAGCTTTATGGACACTACTCACGAGATTCTTTCCTAAACTAAGTCCTGGTCTTTATATACTTGGGTCATCATACATACATAAGCCGTACATCATTTCTCATGATGGCAACTTTCGTGGTACCATTGTCATGTTCACTGATGCATTTTTTTCTCACATCAAGAATGACTCACGTGGCCTTAGAGTGTAAAAGTAAAAATGGCATCTTTTTTTGGTCCATTAACCATCCATAAACCCCATTTTTTCATTACCCAGACTACAGGGACTTTGATCTCTGCCTTAAAAGTAGAATACGAAGGATGCCTTTATAAGGTTCAAGCCCATCTTTCATTAATTATTTTCCATCCCATATGACATTATACTATATCTTTTCTATCGAACTACGTGGGTTCTGATTCCTTTTTTTTAACAAGGATACGTAGGTGGCCCATCTGTGGGTATGATCCCAACTATAAAATAATCCTTGTCTTTCTGAATGACAATACACTTCAAGTTACCCATTGAGTGGATTTAAAACCAGTATGGTCATCATATGGATGAAGAGATTTATATATAATTTATTTAAGTATACCATTGACTAAGAATCTTCAATACAAATGGATGATTCTCTATCGATGAAAATCCTCAAATACATTTAAAAGATTCTATAAATCCAGTTCATATCAATCATTTATTTCCAAATCTAAATGAAAACTCATTTTCATTCATGGTGAATTAATAAGGATTCATGAACATAACTTAAATATATAATAGATTCCCAGAGTAGGTAATAATTCCCCTAAAAAGGTGTGATGAGACATACCTCCTACCCTATCGACCAATGCAAATTCTTAAGCCTCATTGGTCCACAACTAATGAGAACCTAGAATTGGAAAGTATGTCTAAATGGATATAGAATCATGGGTTGTTTTTGGTTCTATGAATAAATGTGTTATAAACTGATTGGAAAGTTTGAAAGTTAAACAAAAAAGGTCATCTCCATTTCCAGAAGAAATAAAAATGGTAGGTGGTAGTTCAAGTTGATAGGACGCAGCTCCGACTCGATCAATAATATCGAAGGGGCCTATGTACCTGGGACATAAGTTCCATTCTTTCCAAGCCTCATGACCGAATTCCACAAAGATATGACTATAAATTCCATGTCTCTGACTTTGAACTCAAGGTATTGTCAAAGGTTATCCACATAACTCTTTTTTCATCTTTGGGACGCCTTTATATGTTGTTGAATGGTTTTCACCTTCTCCACCATTTATTAAAAAAATTTAGGTCCTAGCAGCTTATGCTCACCGACTTCATCCCAACATGACTGTGTTCTTCACCATTTTACATAAAGGGCTTCATATGGTTCCATTTGAATGATCGAGTAGAAACTGTTATGGTAGAAGAATTCAACCGGTTGAAGATGTTGGCCCCATCGTCCGTTGAATTCCATAGAACAAGCTCTTAACATGTGTTCCAGTGTCTGAATAGTTAGCTCAGATTGGCCATCAGTTTGAGGCTGATAGGCTGTAATGATGTTCAGTTCATGGATTAGAGCGTGTTGGAGACTTTTCCACAACTTCGAGGTGAATCTTGAATCACGATCGGATACAATAGATAGTGGTACTCCATGTAGCCTTACCCATTTTATGATGTAAATCCATGAAATTTGATCAAAATTTTAAGTGATATTGAACCGTGATAAAGTGATTTTTCTTTGAAAGACGATCCACAATGTCTCATATAACATTGTTACCTCTAGATTTTCTTGGAAGTCCAGTGAAAAAGTCCATGGTAATTTTCTCCAACTTTCATGCTGGTATGGGTAGTGGTTGAATCATCCCATAAGATGTTTTCCTCTCAGCCTTCACATACTGAAATATCGGGAATTTTTATGTATATTCAACAATATCCCTTTTCATATTGTGCCACCAAAAGTTTTTCTGTTGATCTTGATACGTCTTTGCACTCCCTGGATGGATAAAGAAGGTCGAGATGTGTTCATCATTCAATAGATCCTTCTTTATCTTTGGATTAGTTGGTACACATAATCATGTCCCAAATCTGAAAACTTCTTCCTCATCAATTTTGAAATTGAAGGATTTCCTATTAAAAATAGCTTCCTCCCATTTATAAATTTCCACATATTTTCTTTGAGAATACTTTTTTTGTCCATGAAGGATGATGGAGAAATCATTTGATAAAGGATTGATGATGTTCCTACATTAATTATTCTCATATCCATCCTTTTCAAATCTAGGAATATCAGATCCTTCTCAATTCTCATCGATGAAAATGATGCAGGATATTTTCTACTTAGAGCATCTTCTAAATTGTTTGCCTTATCGAGATTGTAATGGATTGATCATTCATAATCTTTGATGAGATCTATCCATCTTAGAAGGTTCATATTAAGCTATTTATATGTGAATATATATATTTGAGTCTCTTGTGGTCAGTATATATCTCACATTTTTCCGCATTACAATAATGCCACAAGATTTTCAACACAATGATCACAATTGCAAACTCTAGATCATGTGTGGGATAGTTTTTTTCATGGATTTTCAGCTACTTTGAGGTGTAGGCTATCACTTTATCATTTTTCATTAGCACACATCTTAATACCTACTTAGAAGGATCCCTATACACCACAAAGAGTTCTCCTCTTGTAGGAAGTGTGAGTACTGGCATAGTGATAAGCATCTTTTTCAACTCCTTGAAATAATCTTCACATTTTTGTGGCCAAGCAAACTTTACCCCCTTATGTGTCAGCCTAGTCATTGGGTTTGACAATCATGAAAAGTTCTTCACGAATCATTGATAATACCGAACTAGACCAAAAAATATTCAGATCTCTATTACAGAAGTTGGCTTGGTCCACTCTTCAATTACCATTGCCTTGGAAGGGTCCACATATATCCCTTTGTTGCCGATAACATGCCCCAAAAATGATACGTCTTCCTTCCAGAACTCACATATACTATACTTTTCATAAAAAATATCCTTTCACAAAGTCTCTAACTCTATTTTCAAATTCTCTTCATGTTCCTCCTTGGTCTTGAACTATATCAGAATATCATCAATAAAGACTTCCACAAATTTTTTGAGGTAGTCTCTAAAGACTCCTTTCATTAAATCCATTACAATTACTGGAGAATTATTGAGTCCGAAGGGAATAAATTTTAACTCATTGTTTCCATACATTGTATGAAAGGTATTTTTGGGAATATATTCCTTCTTCACATTTAATTGATGATATCCTGACCGAAGGTCCACCATAGAGAAATAACCGGCCCCATGAAGCTGATCAAACATGTCCTTAATTCATGGTAGGGGATACTTTTTCTTTATCTTTATTTTTTTGAGCTCAAGATTATCAATGTATAGGGACAGTGAACCATCAATATTATTGATGAAGAGGACCAGTGAACCCCAATGTGAAGCACTCGGGTGTATAAAACCCTTCTCTATATTCTCATGTAACTGCTTCTTCAGCTCTTCATGATCTACGGTAACCAATCTGTAAGGAGACTTTGAGATAGGAAAATATGTAGGGATATGTTCATTTTATAACTCAACCTCTCGATCAGGAAGAATACGAGGCAACTCTTCTGAGAAAACCTCGGTGTAATCCTTCACAAGGGGCATGTCTTCAAGCATGATTATCTCCTTTGTCTCAATCATTTGTGCTATATATTCTTTCTCATAAGGTTGAAATATCCACACTTGAGAAGATGATCCAAAATGAGACATATCTTCCTCCTTACACTTGTACAGAATTGGAGAATTCTTCAATATGTTAAGAGTTATCTCCCTTTCCCGATAATAGATGTTGGATTTGTATAAAGACAAACAATCCATGCCCAAGATAGCATAAAAAAACACTAAAGGATGTATAATGAAATTTTTTCGGTGGTTCAGTCCACAGAAATTAACTAGGGAGTAGTTATAAACCATGGATGCAATAATTTCTCCATTTTATGTTCTCATAGATAACTTGTCTTCAAAATTTTGAGGTGTTGTTTGAATAGTTCTATTAAATGTTCATGATATGAAAGAATTCATAGAACCAGAATAAAATAGTACATTCACTATTCGTGAATGAAAAACTATTGTACATGTCTCCACATAAGTTTTTAGTGCCACCTCAATAGTAGTGATAGCATAATCCCCTCCTTGTTTCCATGGAGGCTGTTGTTGATTTATATTGACAACCCTTGGTTTAGAGATGTTGTTCGCATAATGACCATGCTCCTTGCAGTTGTAACACTGCACTTCCGGCTGAGTGTGGACTTGAACGTTCCTTTCTTCATCTGCATTAGTGGGATTCTTCATATCCCTGTGGCAGTTCTTGTCTAGATGACCAAACTTTCTACATTTGAAGTAATTCTTGGATTTCTTTCAAAAGTTACCTTAATGCTTATTCTCACAATTTTTTCAAGGGGAATAGTCAAGCTTCATTCCATCATGGGATTTATTTGATTAACCACCCATTTTGTTGTCCATTTTTCCATTCATATCACTGGGCCCACAAGAACACTGAGAGTCTTCAATATCCATTTCAACATTTAGGGCACAATGTAAAATCTAACCATAACTATCGAAGTCTCAATTTGCCAATACTTTTCATAGACTTGGCATTAGTCCTCTAAAGAAGAGATCCACCTTGCTTTTTGTGTTCATGACAAGGCAAGAGGCGTACCTTACAAGACTTGTAAAGATTTCTTTATACATCCTGATGGAATCATCATCCTTATTCTTGATTTTGAGGAACTCTCTTTCTATATTGATGTGGAGGGTTCGAGGAAAATATTTGTTAAAAATATCCTTTTGAATTACTCCCAATACATGTAACCCATTTTCTCTTGTTACATTGTATTCGTGATCAGTGTACACCACTAATCAGCTTCCCTATCAAAATGATAGACTGCCAGTACAACATTCTCTTCTTCTGAGCACAGGAGGACATATAAAATATTTTCAATAGAGTTAATCCATTGTTCTGTAGGGAGGGGATCAGAAGATCCACTAAACATGGGAGTCCTTTTCTGAATGGAGTTTTCTATGGAAAATTTCACTTTCCTTGAAGGTGTATGGCATCCCACATGATTCAAGTAATATTCATAACTCGAGCCAGCTGGGCAATTATTGTCATGAAGTTTTTGAGCACCCACTCCTGTCATATCTGGCATATCATTAGGGAAATCTTCACATTACCTATCACATTGGTTGTTGAAACGTGTTCTTCAATTTCTCGCCATTAACCAAGAAAAAAAACTATAATTATAGGTTATGAATACTTATCTATTGATCATAAAAAACCACTGAATAGAAAAGGATAAACTTATATAGAAGAAGAATATCATAACTTGTGATTACTGAAGATTAAACCTAGGTTATCATCAATCTATTTCATATCATATATTCTTATGGGTGTTTCCCCCGTAATAATGGTTTGTAAAAAGCTAATAAATCTACCAATGTATGTCCCCTAGATGTGTCATAACCAAGAGTGCAGCAAGGCCCATTGTCATCTACCAGGATAACCTAGGTCAAGCTCGTAACTCCTTGTCTGAGTTTTCACTCCTAGGTAAATCTATTCTAGAGCCACCTCCACCTACTCGTATCCATATATGATGTATTTTTCAGATAAACCACTTACTCAATACTCACCAAAATTTATGAATATTTTCAAATACATAGTCTAATCTTTAAGTTTCTCACTAAGGTGATATATTCCTAATATCCCAAAATATCTATACCATCCTCTGATACCAAACATAGGGAACCATGCCTTTTACAAACAAAATTTCTTTATTCTAAGAATAATTAATCATCAGAGTACGAGCCAAGGATCGTTAAGTATAGTGTCATAAAAGACTATGTGCATATAACATAAAACATGGGGATACAAAACCATTGATTATTTAATCTTTATAATGAGCTCCTAACTTCATTTGAGCCAGTACATCTGCATAGGGTACAATGGGGAACACATGAACAAAGGGATGAGCTAAAAATCCCAGTAAGGGAATGGACATAAGGATACATCTTAAGCACATGAGTTAGGAGGCATGAAATAATGATAAAAAAGAATGGAAGACATGAAATCATATCATATAATCATGGAATCATATAAACATGGAATCTTATAAATGTGGCATAATTATAAAACAGTTATTTAGTATGGGTCAAGAATAACCACCAATCCTATTTCCCATTTTAGTACGGGTCAAGGCTAACCACCAATCCCATTTCACATCGCATCTCAAAAGAATTAACTTTACCAAATGCATTGGAGCACTATCTCAGTTCACCCATCTCAACATTTTCATGAATATTTTTTCCACATAAATAATCTTTCCACATTAATAATCATACATAATCAACCATATATAAACTTAAGGGTACCCATGGAAATAATTACATACCACAACCATGACATAAATCATAACCAATGGGTGTATCATGAAAGTGTCCACGAAAGAAAGGAATTATTCATTGAAATTCAATAGGCATATATCATGGTACGTGATGTCAAAACGGTGTAAAAACTTTTAAGAAATGTATTTGGGAAATTTTAGCATTAAAACATTTTCTGTGGTTTTAAGGAAAAAATATAGATATTTCTAAGAGAAAATGGAACAATATTTTATATAAAACCAAAAGTGAAACAAGAATTTATTCATAATAAAAATACTGATTTTATAAATAAATATATTTCATAAAATATAGGATTGATTGCACTTGAAATCAGGTAAGAATTCAGGAATTTGCATTAAAACGAGGGTGCTTTTTGGGAAGTATCGAAGAGGGATTCACTTAAAAGAATATATATCCTTGAAATAGAATGAGATATGGATCATGGAACATGAGTTAGGAGAATATAAACATAATTTATAAGTTTTAAATAAAATTAAAAGAAAAATACATTTTGGTAAAAAGAAAAATAGGGAAACCCGAAGGAATAATGGAAGTTCAGGTAGAATTCATTACGGTTTATTTCCATGGTATTAGGTGTAACTAAGAGGGATTGGTGATAGGGATAAAGAATTTCTCATAAATTATAATAAATTATTGTATTATGTGGGGAGGTGAGAAAACATACCCCATAATTTGGGATTACACATAAAAAGCATAGCATAGAGGACAATCTTGATTAAGAGATAAATGGAGAGGATCTCATACCTTAAATATGATAGTGTTATCCACTTGTTATTAAAGTCGTGAATAAAAAATGAAGCTTATTAATTAATAGTTCCAGATCCTCTGCTATATGTAATTGATTTATCATAATCCTTTTTAGTTCTTTCAATTCCTTCTTGATATGTTATGAGGTTCAATTTCATTATTCGGGCTCATTTGTTTACTTGCTTTTTAAAGATCGATTCACATATATTCATGATCAGATAAACATGGAAGATGGAAGTGGTTTTCCATAAATGAAGTTATATGATATTAGTGAACATCCATAAGATTAGATGGTTTTAAATTTAATTTGGATAATTTGAGTGAAGTATAATTTTTAGATAAAACCATAGTGACAACCGTTTTTGTTAATCAGTGGGTTGGATTACAATGAACTTGTTTTGCATTATAACTTATACCATTTCTAAAAAATTATTACATGTCCAAAAAATTAGGATATATTTCAGAATAATCTGGTTTAACCATAACACAAATGGGTTCATGACCAGAATTAATGATAATAATAGAAATTTTTAAATCATTGTCCTTAAATGTGCTAAATTGGAACATCTCAAATGGTGCTTTCATTTCTTTCAAACAATAGGTGAGGAATGGAGAGAAGAAAATGAAGTATACCATTAGCATTATATCATTCCAGTATAACTATGATACTGCAGTTTTCAAACCATTTGGGTGAAGGGAGGTGAGGAATGAAAAAAAAAATAACTCAAAAGATATGAATGAATTGGAAAGAGGAATTTACCTCTTGAGACTTACTCCTTTGAGAACCTCTTAAAAGGAGAGGTTTTGGTATTTTTAAGAGGCTATGATCTTTTGGAGGTGGGGGAGGATCTTAGGGAGAGATTTGGGAAGAGTAATGGAAAGGCACAAGGCTTGAGAGGATTGAAGATAAGGGGGAGTGAAGGGGGCGTTATAATGGAGGAGGGAAGGTATTTCTCAACATAAAATTCATTAATTAATTATTTCCCCACAATATAAGGAATAGCGAGTCTTCCATGAACAAGAATCATTAATAAATCATTTTATCTCTAACCAATTGTTCTTAAATTAGTATAACATCATAAATGACTCAATAAATCTTTTATTTAGCATTTATCGTAAATTATTGCATTTTACTATTCATCAAAAATCCAAGTATTTTAGACAAATCCCAAAAAAATTACGCTACCATTTTTTGAAATGTAGAATCCAAAAATGAAGTCCATTCTGAAAAATAATTTTCTAAATACAATTAAGTTAATATTTAATTAAAATCGTAATTAATTATCAAAAACTAGTTTTAAAACATTCATTTACTTATTCTAATGTATAGGTATATAGTACATTGAACATGGATATTATTTATATATTATCATATGTATGGTTATTATTCATTGGGGTATATCACTATTCATAAGGGTATGTTAATATTCATAAGGGCAGGTTACTATTCAATAAAAATTGTGTTTTATTTATTGAAATCCAAATAAATTACTGATCACAACTGTGTATGTCAGATTTTTTAAATTCCAAACACAGAAGTGACAAACTTATGTTTAAAGGACACTTAGCACTTAGTAGTTCATTATGTTGTGCTTTCATTTAATATTATGAAATATTTATACGAGATTAATTTCCATTTATAAAACATTGGGTCTTTACAGTGGTAAAATGAAAATGAATTTTGGATAACACCCTAAATAAAAATATAAAAATAAAATATATGGGTTTTATAGGGGAATTAAAATAAAATTTATCACAATGCAAAATTGAATCATAAATAATCTACATAAAATGTGTGATTGTAATGAAAACCCTTACCTCAAGTCCTAAAATGAATATCACACACTCAATAATCATTTATAATATTATTTTACTTATTAAACATATATAAAATAAATATATTACTATTTGTCTCACTATTTATCATTCCTCTATAATTCCAAATTATATTTTTATTAAATATTCATCATTTAAAAAAATATTTTAGTGTCAACAATCATGTTTTCCATAAATGTCTCACTTCATTGATTCTAGAACTAGAACATTGGACATTGATTCATAATCTAAATATAATAATAATTTCATAAATATAATATTTTATCATTCTATAAACTTACTGAACCATCAATATATTTTAGTGATGAAAACATAATTTTATCACTATGGGGATGTGGTATTCTCTACATACCCATGAGTGGTATTTTCATTTTTTCATAGGCATAAAGAAATTATGGTAAATGTTGTTTTGTATTTAATCACTAATTATTATATAATAAAATTTTAATATATACATTAAATGTTTCTATATAACTATTCGTGGATGTTGTGATTGAAAATGAAATTCATTGATCCCTGGAAACAATTGTCTGCACATATTATTAAGCAATGCATTCATTTTACACAGGATTTCTACGATGTAGATAATTGATATTTCATTAATATAATAAAATTTATATATATTTAATATATAAATTTCGTTATGTTATGTTATATATAATATATTTTTATGGGGTGGAAGAAGAAATAATCAGAAATGATATAAGATATGGAAATTACCTCTTCTTCATGTATAATTATTTTCCTTACAACTTCATACATTATAAGTTACTCTTCTGGTGTGACCAAAACATATAGGACATGGGTATGAGTGTTGGGAATAAATTTAGGTTGATATTTTTCGTTAAATATTCTGCAATGTCCGCGTAAATGTGAGTGGATGAGACTCACCATATATGTTAGTGAAGTGGGACCCTTGTAAATACAATAAACATTAAAATATTATAGTCACATTCTTCTAAAAATAGGTAAATATATACATTTTTTTTAATATAAATAGAATTGAGGTTAAAATAAACTAATCTCATTAAGTAATGATAACTATTTTTTATATTAGAACCATTATCTATTAGTTTTTCATTATTTAATATGTTTTAACAATTACCATTATAACATAACCTTTCATCATTATAACACGTTTTTATGGAAAAAATGAAATAAATAATAAAAATTTAAATATTGATTAAAAATATGAAATCCATTTAATTATATTCATTATTTTTAATTTGCAAAAACTAATTTTAAAATACATGCACAAAACAAAAAATATGTATGAAAATGCATCTTTCACCAAAAAATGATTTTATTCTCTTTTTCATTTCATTAAAAAAATTAGGTGAATAGAAATTTTATTTATTGAATATATTATTTAGAAATTTAATTAAAATAATTTGTCAATACTTATTTATTTAATATATTATGATAAATACATTATGCACATCAATAAAAGTTTTCTAAAACAAATCACATTAAACATTCAAATGATTTTATTTTGACTTCTAGAAAATTAATATTCAATGTATTGATTGTAATAAAATTTTATAAAATTTAAAATGAATATTATTACATTAATTTAATAATATTAGGAAATTATGTATAATAAAATAATGATTATATAAAATATAATTTTTTATTACCATAGAATTGATAGACTAGTATTATTTACCGATACTTAACCATATGATGAATTACCTTAATTTATTTTATTAATTATTAAATAAATTTTATAAAGAAATTTTATTGATATCATTCTCCCATGACATTAAAATTAAAAAAATAGATAATATAACTAAAATATTTAATACAATTTCTTAATAATTGATGGTATTTCCTTAAGTTAATTCGACCCATTCTATAACATAATTTATTTTATCAATTTTATTTAAATATCTAATATTGTATTTGATTTTATAAATTTTTAACTCATTATTCAGTCAATCCTTATGTTTTCTTCAACATAATTTATATTAAATGTCAATATTTTTAAACATAATTATATTAAAAATTGTCATGGTGTTACATTTTGTCCCCCGTAATTAAATTTCATTTTATGAATTTTATTTACCATATTACATTGAACATATTTAGTGATGTAACTAAGGAATTAATGACCCAATATGAGATACAAACCATCATATTTTTGTATGAATTATAAACTCATATTTTATCCCTATAATCGATATGTCTCTAATTTTATTTTTCTCCCCAACCCTTTGACCAACATTTACATTTTAAAGAGGTATTGAGTCTTATATAAAGGATATAATTTCCTTTGGGAGTTAAATGTTATTATTACTATAATATTTATAAAGAATATTTTTTATTCAAGTGTGACTTCCTTATATTGGAAATTTATATGGGATATAGTTAAAGAGATCCAATCCATATCCAAGATCTGATCATATTTTACTAGTGAGAAAAAACTATGATTTTTAGGGAGAAAATTCCCAAAATATTCGATTATAAAGGGATTATATTCTTGGGATGAAATCATCATAATATTTGATCTTATTCATAATATTCATTATCAAAACATTGATGTGGGGATTAATTTTCATACAAAAATTTAGATATATAAGCGGGTGGGTAAGAACATATTCAAATAAAAAATCTACAATTTCTAAGTGGATGATGATTGTACCGTATAAAATTAAAGAATCATGAATGAATTCATTGGTCATGAATTAAAAATACAATCCTATATTAATCATGTTATATGGTTTCAATCATTTATTGTTATCATTAACACATTTTTTGAATGACTTTATTCCATGAAGTACATTGTCCATACAAAAGAATCATAATATTGTTGGTGGACCCATAATGAAAGAGTTTACTCCTTCAATTTCATTATTTTTCTTCATCACATCTCTAGAAAAAATCATGATCTTGATAAAACAATATTCAATAGTTAATGAATTTTTATGTTATCTCGAGCATTTTTCCCATGTTTTTTCTCTCATTAAAAACATGTAGTAGGGTGAATTTTTTGTTCACTATGGGTTGTATGAGTTGAAAATAGATCAAACACCATTTATTCTTTTTTAAATTTTTATGGTTCATATTTTTTGTTAGAAATAGTGAAACATAGAATGTTATAAATATATTTATTTTTACCCCATCTCTTATCCTATTTAGTTATTCATGAGGACGGTCATTGCATTTTTTATCAAATTCATTTTTAATATAATTTTAATTGTTTCATTCCATTGAATAAAACCAAATATTTTTTGTGATCATCATATAATTTTCAAATTATATAATAATATAATAAGGAAAATTTATCCTAATAAGTCTTATATTACTATACGTAAATTTCACATGAATATACATCTAGTTTAGATAAAGATTAAAACTAGAAGAATTCTAATTTAGCATAGATTCCCTTATCTGTCATCCTCTTGATTTCAATACCCAAATCCTATTGAATAACTAGAAATACTTTGGTTCTATCTCCTTTTAATTTTATGCTTTAATGAATTCCTAATATAGTTGGCACACACAGAACAGCTTCCACATGGAACATTAATGAAAACAAGTCAACGAAATTAAGTGGCAGCCCAATGGATTCTCCATTGTCGGGTTTTCCACCTAATGTAACTGATAGGGATGAGAGTGCAGATGCATCTAATGTTTTACCTATTTCTTCTAATAGTAAATAGGGTCAAAATCCTAACCCAACCACAACCCAAAATTTCATAAGATCTTTTAGGCGAAGGGGCCGGGGAAGTAAAAATGTGTGTTCCCCAAAATTTTGGTTCCAATGTATCTTCTTTTTTGGAACTGGTAGGGAATCTCAAACCTGAACACTCTTATTGATTTAAAAATATTTATTATGACTCATAGACATGATATTTTTTCTATTGTAGAACATAAGGATAATTTTTCGTCAAAAAAAATATATCTCTTCTCCTATGGTAATAATATTTTATTTTCTTTCAAAGAGGGTACTAATATTGAAACACAATATATTTTTTATCACTCCATACTTCAAAATGTGAATATTTAACATGTTTCTAAGAAAATTAATACATGTGATTTTTTATTTGATCGTTCTCACATTATCAGCTCTATGGTCTATTATTCGAATATACACCAAGATAGATTACCTCTTTGGAATGACCCTTTTTCCTTTCTAGAAATATTTATGATCCTTCGTTTTTAATTACTGTCTTCAACAATATCCTCAACTGTAGTTAGAAAATGGTCCCAACTCACTGTTTTATCTCTTTTCAAGAGTTGAATGATTCGAATAAGAATATTATAGTTGTTGATATCAACTTTACAGTTCCATGTTCACATTGTAATGAAGACATTACAATAGGGTGGTCTCTAGTAAATTATATAGAGCATTCACGAATGAATATTATATGAATAATTGGAAAATTATCTCTACCATAACCCTTCCTAGGAAGAACTCTAATCAGCATCCCATTCTTTTTAGTCTGTATGCTAAAATATTGAATCACTCTCTGTATTATAGATTTAAGAATTATCGGTCCTTTGATCATGAGAGTTATATCATTATAAAAAAATCTTATGTCTATAAAAAATCACAATGACCCTTTTTCTTGCATTACCAAACTCAAACATCATAAATAGTAGATTTATGGTTGGTGCATTAATAAATCCATAAAGAATTATAGTGACATTTCCTCTCTTGAAAATTAAGTTAACCAACCTCAAAACTCCATTACTAGCTCCGACATCACTGCTAATCCACAATGTGAAATAAATAATTCTATGAAACTTATTTTTTTCATTCCCTAATGGATAAATTCAAAATATTTTTTTCAAAACTAATTGGATTTTGGATGGTGATAGGAACACTAAATTGTACAATTCTATGAAAATAATAGAGAAATTGAATAGGCATCTTACTTTTTCCAGAGATGAGAACAACCTCACACTGAGGAAGGAATTATTAATCATGTTGTCACTTATTTTGAAAATATTTTCATTGGTCATGATATCCACAAGTATCTCTTACCTAGTGTCATTCATATTTTCATTAATGGGGAAGATAAGTCTTATCTCTTAAGAATTACACTAGATTATGAAATCAAATACACTGTATTTTGTTTCAAACCCGAAGTTTCCCCAAGCCTTGATGGGTTTAAGAATGGGTTCTTCCAGAAATTCTGGGAAGTCATAAATTTGATGTTGGAAAAAATGTTAAAACCTTTTTTTTCAATGGTTGACTTCCCAATGGAAGGAATGCAGAATTTATCTCTTTAATTCACAATGAGGGAAATGCCTCCATGATTCAACTCTTAATACCTATTTCCCGAATTAATTCCCCTTACAATATCATCACTAAATGGATTTCCAACATGCTAATAGTGATATTTAGTATACTTGTCTCCTGGAATCCATTTCGCTTCATCAAGGGTGGGTTGATGGGATCACATTGTGTATATGGTTGTATTTATTGTCAACAGTTGTCAATAAAGATCAAAATGAAGGAGATTAATAAGTACTCCAATGAAATAGAGGAATGAAAATTCATATGATTGTTGTACGGATCATAAGTTCAAAGAACATGTGTCATAGGAGACACATTGCTTACAACAATGAAGAATGTGAAGGAGATCATGAAGTACTCCAATTAAATGGAGGAATGAAAATTTAGATGATTGTTGTACTGATCATATGTTCAAAGAGCATGTGTCAAAGGTGACACACTGTTTACAAAAATGAAGAATGAGAGGTGTAATCCATCTTAGGTGGATTAAATAATAATGGGTTTTTGATTTAGACCATGCAATTCTTCGTGATTGCATGATAACCATGCAAGAGACTTCTTGAAGAATTGAATCATATGTTTTGCATGAAGTAGAGAACGACAGTTGAAGAAGAAGACAATGTGCAATGGATTGGAATTCTAAGATGGACATGCACTTCACATTCAATCAAAATATGATGCTTCTAAAGCTGATATATAAAAGGATATATATCATGATAGTAGAGTTCGTGTTGAAAAAAGAAGAGATGTTGAAGGATACAAATCACCGAAAAAAAATTGTTTTTGAGGTGATCATGCTTGTTTACAAAGAAAACAAACGACATAAAAATTTGTTGACAAAGGAGATTCCGTGGTGGCATGTTGAGTTCAAGAGCTATGGTTAATGATCCATGTTTGATTCAAGAACTTCGACAAATTAATGGATGATCTAGAGGCGGTACAAAAAGAGCATATACAAGGTGGCTCCATTTCCCAGTGTTTGCCAAATTTTTGGGCCTGAAAATCAACAAATGGAGAAAAGTGTTTTTGGCAAAGAGACTTTGCTCGTCGTGTAGTTGAAAAAGAGGAAACTTGCGTGCCTATAGGTTTTCAATATCAGAACATGGAAAATGGAAAAAGGATAAGTGTTGTGCAAGTATTGGGCTGGTCGTGCAAGTGACATGTGCATCGTGAAGAGACATGCGCGTCAGTGCCTATGAGGATTGGAAACTTGCGTGCCTATTGTTTATCAAAATCATAACTTCAAAAAAAGTCAAAGGAAAGATGGTCACACAAGTGTTGGTGTGGTCATTCAAGTGAGTAGCGCGACAGAGGCTAGAGTGGATGAGCTGTGCGCTGGAACTTGCACGCCGAGGGAAGACCTTCAGGTCGCCTCACAGGGTATTTGAATGCCTTTAAATAGAGGAGTGCCCTTCTTCATTCGACACAGATTTCAAGACTTAGAGACTGTTTGAGATATCTTCACGAAGGTGGTTGAGCCGCGCAAGTCGTAGATGGGTCGCAAAAGTAAAGTTTGGGCATCGATTGTTGGATGCATGCCGAAGGCGGTTTGGGAGAGAAAGGAAGTGAGTCGCAAAAGTTTGAAGTTGAAGTTGGCAGTGTCACGCAGGTGGTTTGGTAATACCTGTGCGCCTATTTGGACTTGTGCGCAAAAGAATTGCGCGCCTTATTGGGACTTGGGTGCCAGGCTGGAGAAGAGATCCAGGTGTTGTTGGAGTATGCCCGTCTTTTTGGAGATGCACGAAAGCTGAAAGATTGCTCGTTACCATGAGTACAAATGATGATGTATTCATTTGCAATGAAAGAAGAATAGTGAAAAAATTGGTTTTATAAAGAGAAGTGGTACCGCACACACATGAAAGGTGTATAAAATTCTCATTGTGCTTTGCGAAGAGAAGAAGAATAGTTCATGCAACTAAACTCAAATCTGTACAGAAAGAGGGTAATATGTCAATACACTCATCTATTAGTATTTGGAATCAAATAAAGAGAAGAAGAAGATTTAGTGCATTCAGTTATTCCACTAATGAAGAAGATTTAATACAAAAGTGAATCAACATAGTACTCCGATGCAAGAATTTCTTCATGCTGAACAAGAGACAAAGACTTCAATGAAAATATAGTGAAGATACATTCACATCTATAAACTGAGTGGGAATTTACCAAAGGCAGTGAGCCGGAACTTGCGCACTGAGGCGCAGGGTATCCGAATGCCAATAAATTGAGGGGAACCCCTCCCAATTAGACATGGAGTTCAAGACATGGAGACTTTTCGAGCTCTCATCGCGCATGTGGTTGATCCGTGCAAGTGGTAGTTGGGTCACACAACTAGAGGTTGCGCGCCGGTTGTTGGCTGCGTGCCCATGGTGATTTGGGGGAGAAAGGAAGTGAGTCGCGCATGTTTGAAGTTGAAATTGGCAGTGTCGCGCAAGTGGTTTGGTAATACATGCACAGCAGTTTGGACTTGCGCACCAAAGAATTGTGTACCATATTGGGACTTACGCGCCGAGCTGGAGAAGAGCGCCAGGTGCTGTTGGAGTACGCCCATCTTTTTGGATTTGCACGAAATCTGAAAGATTGCTCGATATCTTTAGTACATAAGATGATGTAATCATTTTCAAAGACGGCATAACATTGAACAAATTGGTTTTATAAAGAGAAGTGGTACCACAAACACATTACTGGTGTTTAACATCATCATTGTGCTTTGCAAAGAGAAGAAGAATAGTCCGTACAACTAAACTCAGATCTTCACAGAAAGAGGGGAATATATCAATAAACTCATGTGTTAGTATTGGGAATCAAAGGAATAGAAGAACAAGATTTAGTGCATTCTGTTATTTCACTAAAGAAGAAGATTGAATACAAAAGAGAATTAACTCAGTACTCTGATGGAATCATTGTCTCATGTTGAACAAGAGACAAAGACTTTAATGCAAATCTATTGAAGATACCTTTACATCTATAAAATGACTGGGACTTCAAGAAAGGCAGTGAGCTATGGTGAGTCAACGAGAGTGACCAGAGGGACGCAGTGAGCTATCCCTGAACTTTTGTAACGACAATGAGCCTGAGACAGAGTGACTATTCCCGCACCATTGTAATCCACAACTAGTAAAGATTAGTGAAATTTGGTATGTCCGACAAGTTGTCGGCATATGATCCTTGGACGTAGCCCTTAGTGGTGAACCAAGTAAAAATTGATGTGTCATATCTTTTCATGTGAATGTTTCATTATTGATCATATCCATCATACAAGTTTAACTAGTTCTTACCAACGTGGGAACAAGATCCAAAAAATTAAAAAGAAAAAGTTGACACCCTGATTCACCCCTCCCCTCTCAGGGTGTCCCAGGGTTCTACATGGGTCTATTCAAGACTATATCTATCTTGCCTCTGAATTTACTAACACTTTAAATAGGTCTACCATAAGAGGAAATATTTCTATTAAACTTGATATTAGGATTCTTTTTGTTACCATTGACTGGTGTTTTATATTCAATGTTCTTCATGGATTTTTTTCAATGACTTCTTAATTGGTAAGATTTAGAAACTCTTAAATTAGGCTACTATTTCCATCCTCGTCAATGGATCCTCCATGTGTTACATTAAATTCACTAAGGGGATTAGGTAAAGTGAACCCCTTTTCCATTATTTTTTCTATCACATAATATTACCTTAGTAGATTACTTACCTGCCTTGTTGATCAATGTGATCTGAAACCAATTCATGCTTCTAGAAATTTAAATGTTCCCACACATCTCCACTATGTTGATTATATTATCCCTTTCCTATAATGAGATTAATGGAACATTCAAAATCTAAAAAAGGACCATTCCCATTATAAAGATAGATCTGGAAAAAAAATTCTAGAAAAAATCCATTTTTCATTGGAAAATGTTTTTTCTATACGAGAAATAGTTCCATTACCAATTTCTTAATTATCAACGAAGTATCTTTTCCATTCACATCCCTTGAAGTACCCATTTTTTGGGGTCGATCTAAATCTAGTATATTTTCCAACACTGTGGACAAAATCCTTAGTCATCTCACCTCTTGGAAGGGTAACTCGCGCTCCATTTCTAAAAGAATATTTCTGGTTAAATCCAATATTGTCTTTAAAATGGTATACAATTTGATGGCCTACAAACGGTATGCTGGTATCCTCAAAAAAATAAATATTTATATTAAATTTTTTTGGTCTGAAAGTACGCTGGATCGAAAAATTGTGACCATCCCCTAGAATACTATTTGTAATCCTCTAGAAAAAGGTGGCCATGGAATTAGGAACCATAATCTTTTTAATTAATCCATGAAAGATTTATTAACTTGGAACCTCTGTCATAACGATTCAGCAGCCATCGATATTATAAAAAATAAGTTCCTTGATATGATAATGAAGTGAACATAAAGCTATATTATCTCTTCTATTTGGCATTCTATTATACATACCTTTTCCAACATTATGATTTATTCGATATGGATGGATATCAATGAATCTTCCTTGAATTTTTGGTCATATTAGTGGACTGGTACCCCTTTAATGTCCATACTTCTTCCAAAATATTTACCATAAAATACTAATAGTACTATCAGTGTGGTGTTAAATTCTCATATCTCCAACCTCCATAATAACATTATACATATCATTTATAATTATATCTAGTTCAACTCTGATGATTTCCTTCATTGGGAACCTTCTCATAATGGTGTTCTTAACTCCAAAATTTTTGACAATCCCAACATTCAAAATTGTGATAGAAATTTCAGTTGGTTAAAATATTTTGATAAGCCTTGGATTATGCCCTTGATATTTAATCTTGTTTGGATCACTACACATAATAGAGTCCCCACTAATGTTTGCCTCTATGATTTCGGGATTTTTGATTTCTCTAAATGTAACCTATGAAACCAACATAGGAAAGACACTAACAATCAATTTTTGTGTTCTGTTATAGCTTCTGCCCTATAGAAATATAATTTTGACATGATTGATTGGATATGAATTTTGATTTAATCTCTCACCATACATATAAATCATTGTAAGGATATTGAAGCCTCCCCAAATATCACTAATATTTTTCTATCTATTGTTGCAGGTCTTCTTCATGTAATTTTGTATGGTCAAAATGATCTTATTCATAGCAATTAATTATTTTATTTAAATTGAATTCGGATGCTGATCCTAGTTGTTATTTATGAAGGTAACTCAATTTAAAATGCATTCTATGATAGCTCAGTAAAATACATTATTATTCTATGACATCTTAGGGTTGACAGTATCTATCAACAAACAAGGTATATTATTGAAATGTTCTAACAAGCCCTGCTCCCATGATGGATTAATGCGAATGTGGACGGTGCCTATAAGGGAAATTCAGGTCCCTCATGTTGTGGTGATATATTCAAATAACACCATGGAAAATTACATGGTTGTTTCTATAGAATCTATAGTATCAAATCATCCCTAGAAGATGAAATAATGATTGTCAATCAGGTTTCCTCATTCGCTAAAAAATTTTGGTGGAAAAGTATTTGGATTAAATGTGATTTGACCATGGTTTTCTAGGAAATTTGGTATAGAGTGCTTAATCATTCATGGACACTCACAACCGTTTGAATTAATTGTATTCAATAGGTCATGGATTTCAGTTATATTTCCACTCACGCATTCCGTGAAGCCAATAAGGTGGAATATGGTCTTGCAAATATGGGTGTTAACCAGGACATTACCTGGCTGGTTGACCTTCATGATGATCATCGTTATTTTCATGATATTGATTTTAAAAAGATTCTTTCATTTATAATTTTTTTAATACTCATCTTTTGTATTATTATATTTTGTGTTTCGGCCTTTGACCAATGAATAATCTATTAAAAAATAGAAATAGTAATATATTATCAGTTTTGACACTAATTTAAACCCAAATATAATGGAAAACTAAGCTTTCAAAATTAATCACAAGCATTATCCAAAAATAAAATTAATCAATCAAAATATCACATAACAATTTATCATATATATTAATAATGTATAAATCGAAGAGATATTATTATTTCCACAAAATAACCTAAATTTACTTATCTCCAAGCCATAGTTCAATTCCAAAGGTTATCTACACATCTCAACATATATTACATAAATTGAATAAACCATTACCCTTATTAAATATAATTCCATCAATATCAAATAACCTAAAAATGAAAGTGTTGTGAAAATTAAATAATATTATCTTACCAAGACAAAACAATTTATCTCAATATATCACCTAAAAATAAAACATATAAAGCGGTTTATATTCCTTTAAACTTATGATCATTCGTAATCTTATCATCCCAAAATGGTATGTAGAAATATTAAATCATAATTATCTTGTAACAAACCCTTAACCAACGTTATTTATACCTTGAACTGATTCAAAATGAGGTAACCCCTAACCCATACAATTGGATCTAGTTGTTACAAAAAACTATTTACACACTACATTATATACCAACTTAACCAACCCAATCATAAAAAAATATTTAAAATTTCATTACAAATTAATGGGTCACTTTTTTACCCATGTACTATTTTAGGTTTTCAGTTTTATAAAATTATGAAATAACCATTACATTAAAAAAACAATGAATATATTACCATATATATATTTTATCCCTTATACAATGAACACATTATTTCATTAAAAGACTTCAAATTTTATAAAAAAAATTAAATTCATGATAACATTATTAGATATATATTCTTAATAATTTTATTAATATACTTATAAAATGGAAGCATAATAAGGGGTATGTTTAATTCATAGTAAGGCCAAACATGGGAAATATGATTTTTTAATCATATGTGAGAATAATTAATCCTAAGGGTGTTAAAAAAGATCACAACTTATTAGAGAATACCCATAAACTCATAGACTATAAATCAAGAGCCTTATATTAATGGATTTTTCATAAGAAAAATTATGTGTAATTTGAGTGAGAAATATTCAATAAAAAATCATAATACATGATAGAATATTTTGTGAATAAGACATAATTTTTTGGAATAAACTTATTCAAAGAAAACATATGTCAATATTACCCACTTAGAAATTCATCAAATTATAGTGTTCGGATAATCACCCATTTAGCTTCATGGGAATGGGATTTCCACCCATGTAACCTCTTGGTCTTGTGCTAACAACTAATATACCATATTGGGTTTGAAATAACTGTTATAGAACTGTATTAGGAATTTTTTAAAATCCTATGTTCGATCATGGGATACATATAAACACTTTTATACCCATTAATTTTATTAGATATATAACAAAATTAAATGAATTAGATGTCAATAATAGGCCCACCCATTATATAATATTAAACCATCCATATATATACCTCAAGAACGCATTTTATTAATATTATTTCATCATATATTAATTTACCCATGGGAAAGAAAATGGATTCATTAAAACATCATCAAAAATAATCATCAAAAACCCTATAAATAATGTAAGTGGAGGATATCATATAATCCCATGCCATGTGGCGAAAAACCACATGTAGATAATGCTGAGATAGATAGAATAATTCTTTTACAAGATAATTTTAAATAATATTTAAAAAAAATTATAATATCCATTTCATTTTGTAATTATAAATAAAATAAAAAATTATCAAAAAATGGACAAAGAATTTTTATTATAAAACAATGGAAAATATTAAAGTAAACTTCATTACAAATAAATTAAATTTTGGTGGGAAAATTCATTCATGTCATAAATAGATAAAAACATTATTTTACATGTTTTAATGAAAGTAATAAATGCGAAGTTTTGAAAAAAGTACAAATCTACCTACAAAAAATTTAAATAAATTTAATTATTGTAAAAAATAGTTTACAAAAAATGTACATTTTACAAGAGAATATCTAATTTTTTTACAAACAAATATATGTATGAAGATGAATCATGACAAAAAATCATATGTAAGGATGAATTTTAGAAATAACCATCTTTATTTAGTGTAACAATTTGAAAAAATCGAATCCATAATTAATTTCCCTATAAATTAAAATAGGATAAGAAAATAATTTTTTTATGGTGAGAACATGTAAGGATTTACAATGTAAAATTAAAATTAAATCAATATCAATAAAAAGTGAGATTTTAACATAAATATATACCTCATATATATAATTTCTTGGTACATGCTTGGACACCTAGTATAATGAATATATGCATTTTAGGAATCTATAGATATAAAATATTAATACATATCCCACTATATATAGTTCCATTAGAATTAAAATGTACACATTTATTAAAAATTCTCCATTAAAATAAATATTCAATCATGAACTATTATATTTTACATATATGCATTTGTTTATTTATTCTTATCATAGAACATTCATCATGGAATAATATACTATAGAATGTTAATAATTACATAAATATTATATTTAATAATTATATAATATTTTATAACCATCCATATAAGGTATTGGTGAAAAATGAATTACATCACTTTGTGAAGGTGGTTGTCTACACGTGCACACATGTGATGTCTTAGTTTTTAGAGGATGGAAATAATAGAAGTTAAATAAAAATATAACTTTATAGGATAATAATTATATCATAAATATCATATATATGAATTCCTTCCATCTATTTAATTATCTATGAGATTAAGCAATGAAAAATTAAATACATTACTCCGTGGTGGCTGTAATTCATACGTGTGTATTGGAAACACATTCATCTTACATTTTACTGTTGATAATTTGAAATTGGTAAATTTTAAAAATAATAACACATCATAATATTAATTACACTTTTCTACTCATTTTAGGTTGGATATAATATATTTTTATACAAAATAAGAATGAAACATGAAATAATTACATTATAAAAATTTCATATTCATAGGATATCAACTTTTTTGTTGCGCCTAAATAATTCTTAATTATTTACTTTTGGTGGGAAAATACAATCTTTGATATGGGGATGTGACTTGGTAAGTAATTTTTGAATATATTGTTTTAAATAATGCTATGATAGTGTTTGAAGAATTTGAGAGGTGGGGTTTCATTCCATAAGTGAATGTAGTATAACCCTTGTAAATAAAGTTTTCATTTTAATAAAATAAAATCAGTTTCATGTGAAATTGAAACTAAATAATAATTATTTAGAATATATGTTTAGTGGAATTTCATAAATAGAAAACCAACTACATATGTAAATTTAGTTTATATAATAGAATTCATTTATTTTAGTTTACCCCCATTTAACCCATTTTAATCTTAATCGTGATAACATAGCTTTTTAAGCATTGTAACTTATTTTTTTGAAAAAAAAAAGAAATTTACAATATTAATAAATATATATAGTATTATTATTAAAAATATTAAAATAATTTTATCACATTCAATTTCTAAAGGAGTTTCAAATTAATTCTAATATAAATGCCTAAAAACGTTATTTTTTACAAAATATGAATCATTAACCATAAAAATGATTTAATTCTCATTATATTCAAAGTAAAAATCAATAAATGAATTTTTATTTATTTTAATTTATTTATTATTAAAACTTTTTATCAATATAGTATATTAATAATGATTAATTTATTTAATTAATATAATATTCATTATGATCATAAAAAACACTCTCTAAAAAATGTCTTATTTTATATTCAAATGATTTTTTCTTTATTTATAACCAATTTATAATCAATTAAGGAATTATAAATCTTTTATATAAGTGTATAAAATATATTTTGACATATATTTATTACTATAAATATAATATATATAATAAAAATGATTATATAAAAAAATTATATTTTAAAAATAAATATTAAACTAGTATTCTTTATCATTACAGAAACATTTAATGGATGTTAATAATTAGTTTTATTAAATATGAATTAAATATTATAAATAATTTTTATTTATATAATTCCTAAAATGTTATAAATTTAACAGAAATACATAATTCACCTAAATATCTCTAATTAGTTTCTAAAGAAAAAATTTCATTTCATTATGTAATTAACACTTTTATCTAAGTAACATATTTTATAAATTTCCTTTAACTGTATAAAATTTAATTTATTTTATGTTTAATTAAATTATTTTTTATATAATTTTTTTTGTTGAATATATCAAAAAATATTAAACATATCAAAGTTTTTAAGGAAAAATTTATTTTATAATATTAGGCTATTGCTGGTATGTACTAGACAAACCCAACTCCAATAATGATATGAAAAAATAAGGATAAAGAATGTATAATGGTGAAAAATGTTTTAATGTTTTTATTTGGATAAAATAAAAATTTAAATTATGAATAATCTATATATAATATGTTAAATAAGAAACAAGTGTGTGAATGGAGTTGAAAGTGATGTCAATCACAAATGATTTCTTCTTATGATTTAATGATAGGAATTTCAATTATATATTTCATTATGTAATGGATTAATTCAACCTGAAATGGGAACGATACATCCCAACAACCCCAAGTATTTTTCTTCAATAGAAAATGTATATTTTACTAACTGTAAAACAATAATATTTGTGAAATCCATTTTTGGGTCTTCGAAAGTCATCATTGAACATAATGGACCTCCCATCATCAAATCATATAAGGATGGAGAAATATTAGTTGTTGTGCACTCATATGAGATCAAACAAACCATGGACCTTTGTGTGTTCATTTTTTTGGGTAAAATTTCTTATGAAAAAGGTACCAAACCTTGGTAATATTCAGACCTCAATAATAGTATCATTCAATGATATAACATTTCTAAATGGAGGATTGTACAAATTGGAAATTGTTACTTTAATTTGATCCTAGAGAGGTATGATGATATTGAACTCTCTTAAAAAACATGAAATCTTATCTTGAAACTTAGTATATTTCATTTGTTGGAGTGGGATGCCAATTTAAATAACCTAAACCAACAATACTCAAAATCTGATGTTTGGAGCTAAATCCATGGGTTCCCTGGGTTTATTAGAAACCAAATATCCTCAATAACATTGCCTCTCATTTTGGCATTTGATCATTTCATACTAAATGTTGACCTGGGTATGTTATAATACATGTTTAAATAAGCATGAAGTCACCTTCACAGGACCACATCTCCTTGTTAGTGAATGAACAAAATTGGTGTTTAATGTGGAATTCAAACATCTTCCCTCTTACTATGATCATTGAAAAATATTTGGTATTGAATTTAAACACTACTATGTGGTGAATAAATTGGTTGTGCCCATCTCAGATGCCACAAGCTTGATGTAAGTTCCCAATTTAAATTAATCCAAGCCAATAGATAATATAAAAAAGGACTGACCTGATCTATCAAAAATTCCAAATGGAGAAAACATCATAGCATTTTCAAATCATGTGATGATTTGGATGAGGAGGAATAGGCACCACCTCACTCGGATGAGTGACAAGTGGTCAATAATGTGCGTTCTGTGGAAGACTACTGTAATGATAATACATTATGTTTATCATTAAATATCATCTCCATGGTATACTCTCTTTTAGTTGAGGAATACATGAATGATATTATCCCACTTGACATAAATGATCATGTTTAACTAGACCTTACTAGATTAGATGGTTTGGAGCTGAGGTTGAACATTAACCCAGAGTTAGGTTTGAAGCATGAGCAGCAGGCTTCAGGTGCTACATTAACACTCAATGGATTTATAGAAATTTAACTGATGCAGGATGCAGATCATGTAGATGGACATGATTTTATCCATGCATCATTCACTATTTCAAGAGGAACATCTGACATGATTGATGAATCCACCACAAACACTGGTGTTGCTACAGGGGCTGAGTCCTTATATGTTCCAGATTAAAGAAGTCATATTAAAAATTCTGAGTGAAATAGAAATGTGTAGAATAAATAGAAGGGTAAAAACTCCCCCACAATAAGGTCAAAATGAGGAGCCTCTTACTGTGATGTCATAGCCAATCCTAGAATAGAATATTTCTTTAGGCTACTTGCAGGTAAGTTTGGACCATATTTAATTGAAGTGGTTGATCCAAAAAAATCCTACCCAAGTCATATAGTTTTCCAATAAAAAGTTGATATAACATTGTGAGAAATGGTCGGACCTCCTCCCCACATGATAGACATTGGATTCGGGTTCATAACACATTAGAAAATGCCACAATTTTTCATAAAGGATATCAATTCATTAAATTATACATCTCCAAAAAAATTATAATTTTATTTAGTTTCATATATTCATTTAACAATTATATTTACCTAAGACATGTATACAATCAAATCATGATACTTTCATGTTTCATCAATGATTTAGGGTTTCTCATGGGTGATTTCAACTCAGTTGTGCATGCTTATGAAAAAATGGGGGCCTCCTTTATCTTCAATTCCTTCAAAGATTAAAATTCGTATATCATGGAGGAAAACCCAATTGAATTCAATATCATTGGAGATAAATATACATGGTACATAGGATATATTAATGGTGTGATAGAATGATGTATTGATAGAGCCTTTCCAAATAATGCCTCACATGGAGTTTGGAGATCTATCTCATGTTTCACCTTGGATAAACATAAATCTGACCATCACCCAATTTTGGTAATCTTATATGGTGATGGAAAGTGGATTACCATCCTTAAGAGGTTTAATAACTCTTGGACTACCAACTTTGTGTGCTCTAGGATTGTTTAATACACTTGGGATGACGTTGAATGTATTACAAACCAAATTGGTTGCGTCAGCAAAATTAAAAACCTGAAGACCATTATAAAAGAATAGGCAAATAAGTGCTTCACACATCATGATGAATAAATTGATTATTTTGAGGGACATCTTTATTATATCGAAGAGGACATAACTAAAAAAATTCCCAGAGGATTTACATATGTGGTAGAGATGTCTTCCATGTTTCAAACCTAAACAATCTTAAAGGAATCATCCGAAAAAGAAGTGTACAATGTTTAGTGAATCAATGATAGTGATTTAAATACTATGTTCATTAATTCCCTCCAAAGGGAATGAAGAGCTAGAAATCCTCTCTATCTTTTAATGGGTGGGGATTATATTCTCATTGAAAGACATGACCCTGATGACCGCATTGTCTCCTTCTATGATAGTCTATTTAATTGACCACTAATAAAGGTGTTCCTTAGAGAAGGAATTATCCCTAAGATTATCAATGAGTTTGAAAACGTGATCTTAACATGAATACCTATGTACTCTGAAATTAATTGTTTGGTCATGGGACAAAACAATGATCTAAATTTTGAGGTAACTACATCAACCCTTGAAGTGGGGTTTACTGTTTCAAATAATTGAAGTCACTAAACATCCAAACTATCTCTAGAAGAGATGGTAACTCTCCAATATTTATATATATTATTCATATTAATAAAAATTAATTTCTATGAATCTTTCAAATAAGGAAAAAAATTTATCCAGGATCAATTATTTTTTAGTAGAAATTGGAGACATCAATTTCTCAACAGAATTAGAGGCCCCATATCTTTGAAAAATAAGAAAATAAACAGCTTTATAAACTAGAATTTCATCCCATTGAAAAAAGTTCACATATATTTATTTAATATTATATGTAGGTCATATCTTCTCAGTAGTATCTGAATAAAATAATAATAACTATTGTCCTCAAAATAAAATATTTGACATGATATAGTAAAATAACAAACATTCCCAATTATAATCAAAATTTTCTCATCTATTACTTTCTTCATTTTTTTGTTTGCAATAACATTTTCGTAAAATAGAGAATAACAATGTAAAACAAATCATGATGTGTTCATGAAAAGACTTCATCTAATAAGGATTATCCATGTAATTATAAAGTAGGTCATGAAGAACCTATATACATAAAAATTATATAATCCCCATTAAAATGATCAGTTGTTGGCTCATCTACAACTACACTATTAGGTATAATAATTCAATTGGATACATAAAAAAAATTTAATCAGGTTTCATATAGATATAATGTTTATTTTATGAAATCCTAGACATGTCATAATGTCATCATGTATCCCCATATTATACAAAATATGTGACACCATAATATCGTGACGATAAAAGGAATCCTGACATCCTTTTAACAAATATGGTTTATGTGTCGTAGATTTTATTAACTTATATTGATCTTTTTTTCTCTCATCAATAGTAATATGATATATATGTTTTGAAAAATAATTTTATCAAACTCAAAAAATCATAGATAAACTAATGTTTTAATTATCTTTCCAAATAACCATACATTTTTTTCGAAATCCATAACCATTATCATCATAACATAACTCTTTCCTGAAATAAAGGACATAATTTTATATGATATATACATTTTATCTCAAATAAATCATAGACTAAAATTAAAAATTCACATAATAAGTAAACGAAAAAATATGTTACATATCAATTTTTAGAATTGAAAAATCGTTCTCATTTTCCATTGAAGAAACATCAACCTCATTGTCATCCAATATGACTAGTTATTCTCATATAATTAATTTACATCCACTCCAGATACATATTTATAATTTTTTCTACCAAACATCAACTCTATACCTTGAAATATTAAACACATTATTTAACATCATATTAGTCTCAAATAGCCATTTGAAGTTTATAACATTCATCTACAACACCCAATGATCATTACTTGAATCCCTTTTCAAAATCACACCCATGGGACCATTATCACCATTCCTCGTAGTTTTTTCTATATTAGTAAGTAGTATAAGTTTTAAGGTTCAGAAATGTTACAGTTTTATAGATCAAGATTTCAGAAGACTCAATGGATTATGGTTCCAAGGTAAGAGAGGGAAGGATTAAATTTGATGGTTCTCGGGGACATTTATGTTTCTGAAGTTGTAAATTAATTTAAACAATTCAGGTTTTCAAAAATTTAAAGGGATTTATATATAATAAAATACACATAATTGAAATTTTAATAAAACAAATTGATGAAGAAATAAACAATAAAAAAATATTACTATAAATTAATGATAATATTAATTATTAAACGAAGTGGATATTAAAAAAAAATAAATGTGTTACATAAAATATAATAACCTGGTAGGAATTTAATAAAATAAAAATTGGTGATCAAAATTTATTTAGTGAAAATATTTTCAAGCTAATATTCACAATTATGAAATTCAAAACAACTGCCCCGTTTATAGACATGATAAATTAGAAGGTGATTTTGAATATCAATATGCCTATTTATAGAATGACTGAAAACATTTTAACAAATATTTATAAAACTATTATTATAACATAAAATAATATCAGGATAAAAATTTTGTCCAAAGTAAAGATGTTTTTTTATTCACAATAATTGTGAAAATCAACTACCTGCAGAAATGTATTCATATTTAGCAATAAGAGATAGTATTTAAAGTTGTATCATACTAAACCATGAAACCAGTGATTCCGCTAAAAGGTAATAGGATCATGATGTCTATTTCCTATCAAACATAATGCCTCTAATATTTTTATATGAATTATTATATTAAATCAAAACTAGAGGATATTGGATAAATAAAAGATTGATAAAACGTTCCATTTAAATATCTCAAAAATATTTTCAATACCAGTAAAATGATTATCTAATGGATTTGTTTTAAATCTTATACAAAGGAAAAAAATATTATCATGGTTCTAATAATTTCGTGATACAATTATCTAAAAACATACCTCTATACAAAATTTTGTAATTTGGTATACCAGTTACATACAAATCATGTTTTATATTAGTAACAATGGAGTTTCAATATGTTTTACTTTATTCAAGGACAAAAATTTTCAAGCAATCATCAAGTTATTTAGGTTGATTTATATGATTTCAATGTTTTTTTTGTAGATTTAAACTATGGGAATGAATTTTAATTCTCTCATCATAGTTAATTCAAACCATTTTTTTAATAATTTTTGAAAAAACAATACAATGGAATTGATTATTATAATCAAAAATAAAATCATCTATATAATCATGTAGTTATAAAATATAATAAGAAGTTATTTTATTAAAAAATTTAAGATCATCATTTCTTAAAACCAATTTTTTTAATTTAAATGATTTCAAACGCTAATACCATGCAATTTGTTCTTTTATACGACCATAAAGAGAATTAGAAAGTTTTAAAGATGATTTTTTAGGTGTTGAATCACAAAAGATGGGGGTTTTTCAAGAGAAACTTCCTCCATTAAATATCCTTGCGAAAAAATAGATTTAACCCCAATCATGTAAACATGAAAATTTAAAATAGATTTATATAATAAAAGGATTCTAATGTCTTGATGATAATATATATGGGAAAATTTTATCCCATAGTTTATACAATCCTATTTATTGTAACCTTAGAATCTATCTTATTTTTATTAGAAGTAATTAAATCCTGATCGTCTTTAAAATTCATAAAAACTAATTAATTCATATTATAGGTTGTTATGAGGGTTTGTAAACTAATTCATGATCTTTTATTCTCTCAAACTGAATTATATATTCATTCAAATACAATATTAAACAACCATAATCTAAGTATTATTCTATGGACAGAGATTCAAATAGCGATAAAAAAAGATAACTCAACTACATTCTAAACATTCCTTCTTGACCTAAATCATTCTTCTAGATTTAATATATAATTATTTAACAGATGTTCCATAAAATTCATGGTTTTACTTGGTAATACACATTTAGGTTCCTTAATTTTATTTTCTATAGAATTTGATTGATTATGATCAATTTAATATTTACATTCAAAATAATCATTATAATAACCATTATTTTTTTTATAGAATCTACAGCTTTATATGTTGAAATTTAAGTGTGATCAAATTGATCACACTTATCAAGAATCTCATGAACTATTGGTTCAATAGTAATTTATTTGGTATAAATAACTCTAAAGGATTTGTAAGTAGCATAATAACTAAGAATTATTCATTCATTAGTATTCTGATCAAATACACCTAGATTTTCCATAGTATTCATGATATACACCTTACACTGATAAATTATAATGTATCTATTTTTTTCTATTATTTCATACCACATATTTTTATGCATTTTTAAATGTTTTAATTCTTATTTTGACAATCCCATTTTGGTGAGGTTTTCTTAAAGAATTAAAATTATGCATAATATGCATATTTGAGAAAAAAATATTTAAATTCATGATTCTTATATTCATCTCCGTGATTAATTCTTAATGAAGTTATTTAAAAATATTTCTTCATTTTCAACAAACTTACAAATAATTGTAAATAATAAAAATGATTCAATTTTGATCATAAAAATGTAAAAAACATGAAAATCATTAAAATTCAACAACTAATAAAATTTACAATGACACTTCTTTGAATGATTTTAACTTATTATCGTCTAAAAAATACATGCGGTTATTTTATAAAGGATTATTTATTGAAAGAGTTATTTATTGAATTGAAACATTCTTTATGCAACTTGGCTATTTGGTATGAATTAAACTATATTTTATCATCAGAATTTAAAAAATTAAGACCACAAAATAAATTTTGTTGTAGATAATTTATATAGATCAAAATATTTTTAAAATTAAAAATACTTTTATTATATATCTAATATTCACTCACTTAATCACATAAAGAGTTTACAATATAATCACATAGGTATCGATGGTTTGTATTATACACATATTCTATGCATGGTTCTTTAATCTTATATATTTTATTGTAAAAAATTTAACATTTATCATTTGAGATAAAAATAGTAAAATCATTATCAAAGATTTGAGTGATACATATCATAATATACTTTAACCCTTGAACATCGATATCCTTGATAATAATGATAGACATTGGATCTCCATCTAACCCAACAATAACGATCCCCCATTTAGAATTGTCAACAATGGGAACAAAAACTCCTTCAACATTGGATAATGAAATATAGAGGGAAGTTTCTACCAACATATTCATTTAATACCCATTTTCCATGATCCATATGGTTTTTTATATTCTTGTGTATTTTTTTAATAAAATGTTAAAGAATAAATTTGTTCCTACCTATATTCATTGGGGTCTTGTTGTGTCATCAAGTAATGATCAATGAAACTAGATCTACTAAAATTTACTAGAATATATAGAACTAAATTAAGAAATATATTTAGAAACGAAATTATAGTTTACAAAAAAACCGAGGATTAATGATGAAATATTTTAAATATAGTTAACATTAATTCCACAATTCAAAGAAGTAACATTTGACAAGCTGTTGTTTTTTTAGCCATGAAATACACAATTTTTTTAATGTTTTGATTTTCAACATTACATACAATTACAAAATTTTTATTTCTATGGAAAATATTTGGAAGGATTATATTTTAAGTATACTATCCTCTATTAAACACACTAAAATTTATTTTTAATGTTATTACTTCCACAAAATATTCATTATTTTTTTATTTTAAATAAATCGTGAGCTATATTTGTTTTGATTTTATTCCCATTCAAGGATTTGTAATGTCATAGTATATTTCTCAATTATAAAAACATTGGGATTATTATTAAGGGATTTAGGATTTTCATATAATGATATATAATTTTCTTCTAGAGTGGTAAAATAGTCCTCTACTTTTTCATATGAGAAGTTATTATATTTTTAGTTGGAAATAAAAAAATATTAATATTGAAAATAATATTGGTTTTCCATAAAGAACATTTTTTCATTCCAAATTGATTATTCTGGATGTGATTTAAACATAATAAACTTATTGAATCCATATATACACAATAGTTCACCATTATAGAACTTTTTCCTTTTCACATACACTTTTATTTCATTTAATGAATCTTTTCCTTCTTATACATTTTACTTCATTTCCTTAGGTGTGGAAAATTATTTTTTATATATATCATCTAATTTTGTTCATAGCATCTATTTTTTTGGACCAATTTTCTTATTTGTCAATGAATGGTTAATTAGTTCTGCTGAAATTTAGATAGTACTAAAATATGGAGGATAAAGAGTAACAAATGTATTTAGAAGAGAAGGAGAAGATTCCACGACTTGGGAGGTAGGTGCACACATGATTTAGAGGAAGCACGCAAAAGGCCCCCCACATGCAAAATATTTCATGCCCAATGCAACATCAAAGTCTGCTTCCGCGGCGGCACATCTGAACTAAAAATGGTGTGGGCACACAAGACCATGGGGTAGCATGAAAAAACCCTCCCAGAACACAAAATATTGCATGACCAATGCGACGTTGAAGAGGACCTTGTGTGCTGGAATGCTCAAGAATCAGTTAAGGTCTGAGTGATAATTTACTCAGTGGCGCAAAAACCCTTGCACATCCAATGCAATGTCAAATAGTTGTTTGCATATTGCGCCCCTTCTGCACCACCTCCGAGGAATTAAGATATAAATTGAAGCATACCCCCACCATTTAGAGACAGTAATAGAAGACGAAGTGACGCTCTACTTCATGAAGATACATCTTCAGCGACCACATAAAAAACACCATGGCCTCAATGTATTGGATCTTGTGCAAGAGGTCTCCAAAGGGTTATCATTTGGGTGGGCCCTATTGGGTGTGATCCTCATCCATTTTCTTTTACCCCAATTCATTTTCGTGCAAAAGATCCCTCTTTCATGCAAGTTTCCCCTCCGATAAACCTCTTTTACACGAAGCCCTTCTATCTTACGTGTATCCCTTCAATCTTGTTTGTAGCCTCTCAACTTGCACGCAACCCTTGATATGTGATCCATGTGTCGTATATACCTTAAGGCACCACATTTTATCCCCTCTTATGTGAAAAATGTTTGTGTCACGTTCCCTCTTCTTGTGTGACCCTCATGGTTTGAAGGAAGGGGATTCAACGTCCCTTAGACGGTTCTTCCCATTGGGTTTCCTTACCTCATTATTCCTCACATAGTCACGCTAACAGTTATTGATTAATCCAACAGACACTCTAATGTGGGTTCCTTAGCGGATCCTTACATGACACCCCTTCTCCATGACATTTTTGATGCATTCCTTTCACCAAGGGGGCAGGTGGTATAAGTTATGTAAGTCCTATGGGATGCAGAGTGAACTCACCTCGTCTGAGCTACAAGATGTTAAACGTCCAAGCACCATTTTCCCTAGCACATGATGTTAAAATATTTCAATTCCCCATGAATCACACATGGGTTTCCCCAACTCAGACATTCTCCACGGCCTCTAGTCTCCACGGGAGGGAGATCTTACTCACATGGAATGAGATCATCTTGAATGGGGTGGTGTCTTTCCAAGGGGAAAGAGCAACAAACATGGTGTAATCCTCTATCCTTTCATGCAGGAGGAATCATCCTGACTCCTCCGTACTTCTTTAGTTCCAAAGACAATAGGGAGGATGGGCACTGGAACCCTCTATTCCATGCCAAATCCCTCTTTTTCATGGCTTTGTCACCACTCGGGCCTCCATCCTGGAGCATGTCCCAATCTCCATCTCCCTGGGATTCTAACCATTAATAAGCCCTTGTTTCCACTTTGGGCCGCCTAGAGGCTAAGAACTATTTCACTTCCCAAGGGCGCACCTTTCGCGAAGTGATCTTCATGTCATCAGTGCCTCTTGTTTCTCATACCGAGAATGACTCACGTGGGCTTTGAGTAAGCATTAAATGTTACATCCTCTTTGGGAAGCCTAGATTTTAATTCCCACACAACCATACTGAACTACGTGGACTTTGATCCTAGCCAAGATGGGTATGTAATAAGCCTCCCTGATTTTCAATCCCAACACCCAGTTGTTCCAACCCCCTTCATGTCGTTTCACCCTCACCCATCAGAACTACTTGGACTTTGATCCTTGCAATGGAAAGGTACGTAGGAAACCTCCATGAGGTTCAAGCCCATATCCCATCGGTTCCAACTACATTAAATTGATCCACCACTGTCTTGCATTCCATTAAACTATATGCCTCTTTTGTCCTGCATGACACTAAACTGCAACCCCATTTAGAGGTATGCCATTTTAACCTTATCCTATGGTAAGTCGCTGTTCCCCCCACTCAAAATTAAGCCATTTAATTCTCCAATCGATGACAATGTATCGTTATATGAACTATGTAGGTTGATCCATGTCCCCAAGGTAGGTTATGTGGGAAACAACCATGAGGTTCAACCTCTATCATTGGTAAACATTGATTTCCCCCTTGTTGGGACCAATATCTTTTGTCCATCCCTCGTGCATCAGACCAACCTGTGCTACTAATCACACCTAATCTCCAATGTTTCATTGGTTCATTGTCTTTTGCGCACACCGCAATTTCATGTCCCAACCCAGAGGATCCACTTCTTCTGGGTCACATCCATACGAGTCACCTCCTTAGGTGTCTCATCACCCCGCCAAACTACGTGGACATTGACTCCCTTCCACAGGGATACATTGGATGTCTCTATGAGGATCAAGCCCAATATCACCATCATCCTCAAGTCAGTTCCATTTCATTCTTCATCAACTATAATACTTCAACAATACATCCTAATTATCTACTTAGATACCACATCCTGGTGGGATCACACAATATCATTTTCTCACTACCCCTTGTAGCAATCGGGTAACTAAGCATGTGATAGCCCCAGTACCAGTGCACCCTCTAGGGGTTGCCCACATCTGATCCACTCTTGTCAGTGTTCCGATCAGTCTGATTCATTTGTTCTAGACATTAAACTCACAGAATACCATGTATTAAACATTGGAAGCTAAGGAAAACCTCAAATACATGCCTATGCCCTGCATTTTCCCACATTTTATTTGGGATACCTCAGGCTTCGGCACCCTCGAGAAGCCCTATAATAAGGGGAATAGACCGAAATATGCCATTGTTCCTGCATCCAGACACACCAGTGAAGTCCTACGTGACTACTCCCCTGACCAAAGGTTACTTCCCCGATCGGACCCCTTGGAATATCCCAATAGAATAAGTGTAATTAACTAGCATTTATGAAGACATGGCCCAAGAATTATTTTCACGAACAACATCTTAATCTATGAGGGAGACCCAGACTAGGTGGTGAGTTTCAAATAGGAATCCACTAAAAGAGGGTCTGACATCCCATCATTCCATTTTGATCACGGAGGAAACGTTACTAACTATGTGACGTATTCCTCCAACCTTTGGAAAGTGGGAATGCGAGGTAACTGTCAGTGCGTCCTCGACATGAGGATGCACGCATCCCGACAAAATCGTCAAAAACAAAAATAGTGAACCTGACATGAATTTATTCTCCTCAATAAGAAGATTAGTTTTGGTCGAGACACTAGTGGACTAACATGTCACCAGATCCAGTTATCTGGCGCTAGGACCTGCCATGAAAATAATGGGCCTAGTGTTAAACTCACCGGAAGTTGAAGTAGATGAACATTGGACTTCCCGGTCTGTGATGTGGTCAGCGTGGATCCTTCTGACCAACCATAGAGGATGGAATGGAAATAGGTAATTGGACTTAGATTTCCTTGTTTCTGGACTAATGGTTTTATCTCCCTGGCTTCCTGGACCCAAGCTTCTGTAACAGGAAACTGATCACCACGCACACACCGATGGAGGGGTAGGGGAAACACCAACACAAAAATGCTTCATGGCTCCAGTTCTTCTACTACAGCTTCTACACCCACAACTGTTGTATTACCATGCCCCATATCCCCTTCTTATTTCTTTCAACGAATTGTGATAAACAACCTCACCCGCCGATATGAGGAGGCAAGGATTATACCATCTCGGGATATGGACTTCCAGGATTTAGAAGCATCTTCACCCCATCGTTGATGCATCCCCAAAGTGCCAAGTAGGGAGCCACTTCTCCCCACTCTGATGCATAGATGATTTTGGAGAGTCTTCCCAGAAATCGTCGTTGACTCCCTCCCCTACTCCGATTAGGTGGGTGATGTCCGAGCCAGCCTGACTGGGATCCTGTTCCAGGGGCTCCCAAGGTAGTCCCCCACTAGGAAGCACCAGGTCCGCCACCCGGACCCACAAGTCAAGGAGCAGGTAATCCATGTTCTTGGACCGCCAACCATAGTTCAGCTAACCTGATGATAGCGTTGTTCTAGGGCGGAGAAGAAAGCCTACCGAGGGGCGTCAAAGTCAAAAACTACTGTGGCTCATGCCACCATCGACGTATACCATCAGTACCCTGCTTTCTATAAGTAGGGACACCCATCCACCCAACCCTGATCAAGGCCCCAACTACCCCACAGGTAGGATGGGTCATCTCTATTGGCTACTGGTGTAGGTAGTGCCCACCACAGGCCGACCCATGGCAATGACACCCAGTACAGAGGTCCTCCCCATACCGCCACCATTGAGAACGTGGGTCCTCCCCTCTCCCATGGTTGGAATGGAGGATTTCCCCATGCCACCTTCAATCTAAAAGAGGGTCCTCCCCGTGGCAGGGACACTAAGTACGAAAACCTCTTCTATGATTTTGAAATCAGGTATGGAGTCATTCCTCGTGCCACATACCTCTGATACGGAGATTTTACACATTCGGTCAATCTAAAGTGTGGAGGCTTCCACATAGACTTACGATTGTCAATGAAGGTCCTCCTTGACTCAAAAATTAGAGGAGTGAAGGTCTTTCTCGCTTCATTAGCACCCATAACAGAGGTCCTACCCATGTTTGTCTTGACCAGTATGAGGACACTACTCACGCTGATGCTGTTTGGGAAAACAAGCATAGAGGTCACAACCATGTTCTTACCAGCTTCAGTGGAGGTCCTACCCACTACAGAACTACCTTCAGAGGTTCTTCCGCACATCATTTAGTTGACAAGGAGGTCCTCCCCAAGCATTCTTTGATATAAATCCAAGTCCTCCTCGCACACGAGATTACTAAGAATGAATCCATTTCTGCCCTAGAACCAGTGCATTCAAAGTTCCTCCTCATGCCATAAATATATTGTATCCCATAGATCCTTCCTGGGGTTGGAAGGCTAGTCATCACCACCATGAAAATAATTTCAAGAAGATTCATACTGAGATTAAACCAGCGTGCTTCTCATATTCTGAGCCAGAGTACAATTCAGTGATGGGACCTTCACCTCGATCACCCGTGTTATGGGCTAGGGCTGGAACAAAGTGCATATTCCTCATACATTTGAAATGGGAGGTCCACCAGATCCCTGACTCCATCTGCAGATACATCTATGAGGATGAACATTGGGAGTCACCCTTGGTTCGACCATGTAATAACAACCATCATCACCAAGGGAATTTTCAACCTTGACTAGAGATCATAGAGAGTTATTCTGAGGATGGATGGAGAACGAGAAATAGAACGGTCCACCACCAGTACCCATAGTCCCTAATCTAGAAAACATGTTCTCCATCTAGTCTTATCATGATTTGGTTGCAAAGTCATTACACTCTTCAAAGGGTAGTCTGAGATGCGGCAGCTTGACATCCCTTTCGCCGTATTCTCCACCACCTAGCCTACCCTCTTAGTGATATGCTTCGATGCTACTATTGGATCCCCATCCAAATCTATTTGACGCGTGGGGAAATGAAGGGCCAGTCCTTGAGTCTGCACCGAGAATATTATGGCACATTAATGTGGTAGACCATTTCCCAGAGATGTTTTGGCTAGTCTTCGCACCAAACTTTAGTGCGCCGAAATATCTCACCTAAGAAGTGGTTGGAAGCTTTTGGCATACCCTCTGGGTGACACATTTCTATCTTTGTCATTAAGGGGTTTTCAATCCCATGAGTCATGCAAAAATTGAATACATCATTCAATAATTTTGTTATGTTTATTTGGCTGCACTCCCCGTGGCCCCGCACCCTGAGTCAATAAGCTGCCATAGGACCCTCCAACAATGATTCATACAGATCATTAATGTTCACTAAAGGATAATAAAGGATGCTTCTCCCCGCGTGAAAATTCATGGTTGGGTGTAGTACGCGGCCCTCAATTTCAGTTCTATCCAACACCAACCTAATTTTCTAGACGACATAGAGGATATGCCTCTGGGTAGGGTCACAGTAAACATGGACGACCATCCAGGGGTGAAAAAAAGATAGAGCTTATTGGATTGGACCCACCCCCAAGGGAGTATCACACATTTTAGAACCATTGGGATGGATTACTCATCAATAAATAAATCTATTGGGTCTTCCCATGCCCACCAAGGAATTAGTTCTCAGCTGAAATTCCAACAAGGGTATAGAGAACCTCAGAGCCGTCAAACCCTTTGACCCATCTGGAATAGTGTAGAATGCTTATTATGATCCTAAAAAGGAACTAGACCTACTCATTCAATGAGGCTCAAGTCCCCAGTTTTTTCTGATGTACTTGTCAACATGGGATTGTTCGTTTTCCTGAATGAAAGAGGCCATAATAGACATATCTCACTGATCATGTAACACCCCAAAGTTTCGATAATGGAAATCCCTCTTGATCTAATTAAATTTCTCTTTGTGTTTATATAAAGTGTCAACTTCATTGGTTTTATGTTATTAATTTTGGACGTTACTATTATAGCCGTTAAATAGTGATCACATGATTAGTATAAATATAGGACTTTAACAAATCAAATTTACTTAGACAAAAGAAGAGATGGCCTCGTCTAGTAGAATTGCTTTATACAAAGCCCATTTGTCAGAGCTCGGAAAAGATGTGGAATCTTTGGGCTTCTCCCTTGACCAAGCCCATGCTGAGCGTCACCATGTCAAACTCGAACGTGACCGTATACAGGAAAAGTGGAAGTTGATTGAAATTACCACTCAAGTGATGTTTTCTGGGCCACCCCAAGAGTCTGTCACCATCGTACACCTTACTCATAGGTCTTATGCGGCTGTTTTAAGTGGTTGTGTAAAAAATATTTAGTACTATGTTCATGTACATTATTTTTTTGTATATAAAAATGAATATAATTTCTAGTAATTTTTGATACATTGTAAAAAGTTTTTAAAGTACAAATGGTGTTTTTAGTTATTATTTAATTTAGAAATATATTTTATTAAATTAAGGGATTCTTGAATTAAATAATATTTTGATAAAATAATAATATTATTATTAAATTAATTATAATTAAATATAAATGATCTTATAATTTTATGAATGCAATTAAAATTTTTATTAAGGTTTGAAAGTCATTTCTGTCAAAACCCGTGAATTTTCGATAAATGTCTGTTTTATTTTAAAAGTGAAAATTAAAATATTTAGAAAATTATTTAGATAAAATAAATGTAATTTCTGGAATTAGGACGTCAAAATTATCCAACGGTGATTTTTTCATAATTTTCTGAGACAGTCAAATTTTTGGGTAAAAATTAAATACCGTTTAAATATATAATGTGTTTTATGACATCATAATGACCCAATAATGATTTAATAAAATACTATAAGCTCTCTGTTCGGCCAATATATGTATTACCATTAAAATGATGATATTTTGGGTTTGTTTGACTTATTTTTGAAAGCATTAATGGACCCCTCAAGACTTATTCAACACTTTGCCTTTTTAAATTAATTTCCATTGGAGTGTGACTCACCTCCACATAATCAACTTTAGTATTTTAAGAATTTATGACTTTGGCCTTATAAAATAATATTTTCCTCTTCCCTTTTTCAAAAACAATGGGGAAAACCATGGGATGGTTTGTGGTTTGGAATAATTTAATATAAGGGGTCCCAAACCAAAATAATAAAGAATTCCCACACCTTTCCTATGTAAACCCACCCAAGCTCCCACTTCCTCCCCACTCAAAGCCCTTTATGTTCGTCCAACCTCTTCCCTACTCTCTCTACAATCATCCCAAGGTTCCCCAAGCTCCCAAGAATCCTCTCACAAGCCTCTCTCTAGCCTTTGGAATCACACATCCAAGTAAGGGTTTTTTCTTCCTTTATCATTTTTGTCCAATTTTATTAAAGTTGTTTTTCCTTTTAATTTCAATTATTAATATTAGGGTATGGTTTCACACCACCCTCATACTTCCCTCTTTATGTATGAATGATTGTAGACCCATTTATCTCTCATTAAATGCCTCCCATGTACACCTGTTACTATGCCGAAATTCCGAAAGGAACTTCTCTCTCCTCTTTTACATTCAAGCAATAATTTTGTATCATGAATCTAAATTCCATTAAAATTGTTGGGAAATGTATCTATATGACCACCTTAATTTCCATTACAAGTAAATATGATGAGGAACCTCTTTCTCTCTAATCAACCATTTTTATGAATTCTTATGTGACAACATTACGCTGCCGAGATCGCATCGATTTTCTAAGAAAATGCCATTGTGTAGTGAATACCATGTCCATTTCTCCGTCAAGGGTATTCACCTTTATTCACATTTACATATTGATTAAAAAGTTTCATGTATGAATTCCACATTCCTTTATCTTGTAATAAATGATTATGTTTTATGAATCCATGTTTTATGATCAATGTGGCACACTTATGCATGAAATGAAATGTTTAAGAAGGGTGCGCCCTTATAGCGGTCCAATGCATTGGGTAAAGTATAGTATCATGATAAATCATGTGAAATGAGTGTTGACTCATGCTAATTCAAGTGCAACGAAGGTTTACTCGTGCTTTAAGTGAAATGAAGATTTACTCATGCTCCATGTGCAATGAGCCTTGGCTCATGCTAATTCCATGTTAAGTGTTGTTGCCACATTTCCATGTTATGATTAGCATGCTTTATCATGCCTTTATGTTCAAGTTTTTCTTATGCTTTATTGATATGCCTATTGTCTAACATTTATTGTACTCCTCATGTTATTCCATGTGTAATCCCTTACTGGGCTTTATAGCTCACCCTTTTTTATGCATATCCTCATGCTATCCCATGCAATGCTAAGTACGATGGAATATAGTGGTCATGTAAAGGAAGTTTTCAATAAAGATGTTGTATTTCATGTTTTAATTTTTTATGTAATGATCCTAAGCCCCAAAGACACTAAACCTCTCGATCATCTTTATTGTATCAAGTGACGTTTTATGTATTAAATCATGTTTAAGTTGTAATAAAAATAAGGGTTGTCATAGTTGGTATCAGAAGATTGGTTTAGTTATTTTTGGGACTAAGAAACCCTATTAAAGCCCTGGATAAATACCAGGTATAATAAAAACATCCCTAATTTTTGGTAAGTACTGAGTAAGTGGTTTATCAAACAAATACATCCCTGTCTGGATATGAGCAGGTAGAGGTGTCTATGGCACAGATGTATCCTAGGGGTAAAACCTGAAAACACCGCTTTGAGCTAGACTCGAACGGGAACTGGTGCACGACAATGGGGCTTGCTGCACTCTTGGTTACGACTCTCCTGGGGGATATGTTTTGATAAATTCACAAGCTTAGTATGAACCCTTATTAAGGGAATTAAAAAAAATGCCCCTAAGAATATATGTTATAAAGTAGATAATGAAATGCCTAGATTGAAGCCTATAGACTCATGAGTTAAGGAAAAGAAAGTTTATTTATAATTCATCAACTTTTGACTTTGGATTACCCTTTATGTGTTACCCCTAACTTTCCTTTCATTCCAGCCAATGGCCGGTAATAGGAGGACTCGAGCTAACAACTGTTGTAATGATCAGTGTGATGACTGTAATAATGAGATGCCAAATCCAATGGTAGCGGGAATTGCGAACTTTTTCCCGCTTCTCTATCAGCTAACTCAAGTTTTGAATAAAAACACGGGTTAATAGGAACGTTCAAACCCCCTATGAAAGAACAAGTCACTATCGAGGGCTTCATGAGACAAAGGAATCCTACTTTTAGTGGATCATCTGATCCCACGATCGCTGAACAATGGATCAACTCCATTGAAAAGATCTTCTCCATCCTTCAATGTTCTGAACAAGAGAAGGTTCTCCTAACAGCTTATTGTATGGAGGGTGAAGCTAGTCAATGGTGGAAGTTGATCAAAAATACGAAGCCAGAGGAGGATATTGAGGTGTTGGAATGGAAGTATTTATGGAAGATGTTTTTCGATAAATATTTTCCGCGCACCCACTTGCTTAAAATGGAAAGGGACTTCCTTTACCTCAAGAAAAAAGTTGAAGAATTTGTTGGAGCGTACGTGGCAACCTTCACATGGCTTTCATGATACGCTTCCAGATTTGTCGTTAACCCCGAATGCAAGGTTGAACACTTATTTGGTGGGCTGAATCCTAGCTTGCGGAAAGCATTAGTGATATGTGACTTCAACAGCTACGAGGAAATTGTCCGATGTCCCCTCAAGGTCGAAATGGAGATCGGGGAATCACAGGACTATCATGGGGACAAGAAGCTTAAGGTTGACTTCAATGCTGGTGGTCCGATGGATAAATCCAATGGTGCTAAGAATATCAAGCACCCCACTATCCAAAAGTGCAGAAAGAAGCACCCTAGAAATTGCCTTAAGGGGACGAGAAAATGCATCAGGTGTGGAAGAGAATAGCACCTAGCTGTTAACTGTCGGCAAGGACCCGCGACTGTGACAGAGGAGAGGAATGCTTCGTTCGAACATCAACACGTTGTTCAATGCTACAAATACAATGAACCGGGTCATTTTGAAAATCAGTGCCCAAATCGAAGGGTTATCAGAGGCAACCAACAACATCCAAGATAGCAAGGAAGAGCTTTTTCCATCACTTCTGCTGAAGTGAACCCTGACAATGAAGTGGTGATAGGTATGCTAGTTATTCATTCAAGAATAGGGAAAGTAATTTTTGATTCATCTTCTACACCGTCTTTTATATCTCGAATGTTTAGTAGAACAATCCCAGCACCACCACAAATCATGGAAGTAAAGATGTCGATGAGTATGGAAAATGGGGCAATCATTGCATCCCATGAACATATGTCCTCCCCTGATATAATCAGTGGATTGAATTTCCCGGCGAACCTCATCATACTCCCTCAGGTGGAATTTGATGCAATTCATGGCATGAATTGTCTTTCATTATATAGAGCCAACATAAATTTTTAGGAGAGGGAAATCACACTCCCTATGGAGAATCTACCCCCGATTATTTATAAGTGTTAGGAGAAAGATGAATCTCTTTTAGCTCCATAATCTCAAGCATGGATATTACTGCCTTATGAGCACACGTATCTCGCTCAGATGATTGAGTATATGGAAGAAACCATCCTTGAAGAAATGCCTATTGTGAGGGAATTCGCTGAAGTGTTTCCCAAAGAACTGCATGTTCTTCCTCCAAGAAGAGATGTTGAGTTATCAATTGAACTTATACCTAGGGCACTACCAATATCCAAGTCTCCATATTGAATGGATGTTATAGAGCTTCAAGAGCTAAAGAAACAACTAAAGGAGAATCTGGATAAAGGGTTTATATGCCCAAGTGCATCACCATGGGGTGCACCGGTCCTCTTTGTTAAGAAGAAGAATGGGTCAATGTGGATTTGCATCGATTATCGTGAACTTAAAAAAATCACGATAAAGAAAAAGTATCCTCTCCCAAAAATCGATGACTTTTTTGATCAGCTGTGTGGAGAAAAATACTTCTCCACGGTGGATTCACGGTCGGGATATTATCATGTAAGGGTGAAGAAGGAAGATGTCCCCATGACTGCTTTTCGTACAAGATATGGGTACTATGAATTCATAGTAATTCCTTTCGGACTCACCAATACTCCAGAAATATTCATGGACTTGATGAATAGACTCTTTTGAGATTACCTTGAAAATTTGTGGTAGTCTTTACAGATGATATTCTAATATACTCCAAAAACAAGTAGGATCATGAGGAGCATTTAAAAACTTTACTAGAGACTTTTGGGAAGGAGAAGCTCTATGAAAAGTACAGAATGTGTGAGTTATGGTTGAAGTAGGTCTCATTCTTGGGCCATATCATGACAAGCAATGGGATATCTGTGGACCCCTCCAAAACAAATTCAATTTAGGGATGGGCGAGGCCAACATCGGTAACAGATATCTATAGCTTCTTGTGGTTAGCTGGATATTATCGACGATTTTTGAGGAATTTCTCACAATTTTCCAACCCTCTTACCAAGATAACTCGAAATGGAGTAAAGTTTTCTTGGATTGATGAATTCGAAGAAATCTTCAAAGAGTTGAAAAAGAGGCTTATCACTGCACCCGTGCTCACTTTACCCAGAAGTGGGGAACTTTTTGTGGTATTCTGTGATGCTTCGAAGAATGTATTAGGCTGTGTGCTAATGCAGAATGATAAAGTGATATCTTATGCCTCAAGGCAGTTGAAAATCCATGAGAGAAACTATCCGACGCATGATATGGAGTTGGCGACTATGATATTTGCCTTGAAAATCTGTCATCATTATCTCTATGGAGAGAAATGTGAGATATATACTGACCACAAGAGTCTTAAATATATATATTCAAACAAAAAGAGCTTAATACGCGCCAGAGAAGATAGATAGAGCTCATCAAGGATTATGACTGTTCAATACATTCCCTGGGAAAGAAAACAAGGTGGAAGATTCCCTAAGTAGAAAGGAACCAGCAATTCTATCAATGATGAGAATTAAGAAGGATCCAATCTTCTTAGACTTGATGAAGATGGACGTGGGAATCATAAAGAAGGGAACATCATCAATCCTTTAACAAATGATTGCTCAACCATCTCTTTTTGAAAGGTTAAAGGATTCTCAAATGGATGATGTGAGAATTCAAGAAATAGTGGAATCTGTTAAAATGGGGAAATCCTCTGAGTTTAATGTTAATGAAGAAGGAATTGTGTGGTTTGGGAAAATACTATGTGTTCCATAAAGTCCGGAGCAGAAGAAGGAACTTTTGGATGATGCACATAGTTCATATTTCTCTATTCACCTAGGGAGCACAAAGATGTATCAAGATCTTCGAGAAAACTTTTGGTGGGATAATATGAAGAAGGAGATCACTGAATATACACCAAAGTGCCTGGTGTGTCAGCAAGTGAAGGTAGAGTGGAATAAGTCTAATGGGGTGATGCAATGATTTCCCATACCGGAATGGAAATGAGAGAACATCACCTTGGACTTTGTCATCAGACATTCGAGGAAATCCAAAGGCAACAATACAATCTAGGTTGTTGTGGATCGTCTTACAAAGACTGCACACTTCATTGCTATTCGGGAGGATTTATCTTTGGATCAACTTTCATGGATATATATCAGGGAAGTGGTAATGTTACAGGGAGTAGCACTATCTATTGTGTCTGACTGAGATCCACGATTCGCCTCTATGTTTTGGAAGAGTCTTTAACATGCTATGAATACTGAACTAAATTTAGTACGGCTTATAATCATCAAACTGATGGGAAATCCGAGGAGACTATCCAAACACTTGAGGATATGTTGACAGCGTGATCAATGGACATTAAAGGAGGATGGGACAATTATCTTCCTCTGGTCGATTTCTCTTATAATAATAGTTTCCACTCGAGCATCCAAATGGCACCATATGAATCCATGTATGGGAAAAGGTGCAGAACACCGACATGTTGGGATGAGGTCGGTGAACGTAAGATGCTTGGACAAGAAATGGTCAAAGAAATGGTGGAGAAGGTGAAAACCATTCAGCAGCATATCATGGAATCCCATAGTCGACATAAGAGTTACGCAGATAATCGTCGACGAGACCTTGAGTTTAAATTTGAAGACATGGTGTTTCTATGCATATCTCCATGGAAGAAGGTCTTGAGGTTTGGAAAGAAAGCGAAGTTATGTCCAAGGTACATCAGCCCCTTCAAGATTCTTGATCGTGTTGGGGCTGTGGCCTTTCGAATTGCACTTCCACCTACTATGGCCAAAGTACATGATGTCTTTCATGTATCCCTCTTAAGAAAGTACATACCGAACCCTTCACATGTACTCTCTTCTGAGGTGGTACAATTGAATGATGATCATTCTTATGAGGGGAAACTAGTGAAGATATTAGATCGTAGAGAAAATTTTCTATGAAATAAGACAATTCCCCTCATGAAGGAGTTGTGGAAAAACCTAAAGTTTGAAGAAGCAACTTGGGAATCGGAGGATATGATGAAGCTGAGTTACCCACATTTTCTTTAGTGTGGGAAAAGGAAAATTTCAAGGGAGAAATTTCATAAGGGGGAATATTCTAATGACCCAAAGTCTCATTAATGGAAATCCTTATTGATCTAAATAAATGTCTCTTTATGTTTATATAAAGTTTCAACTTCATTGGTTTTATGTTAAGAATTTTGATCGTTGCTAATATAGATGTTGAACAGTGATCACATGATTAATATAAATATAGGACTTCAACAAATCCAATTTACTCAGACAAAAGAAGTGATGGCCTCATCCAATAGAATTTCTCCATACGAAGCCCATTTGTCGGAGCTCAGAAAAGAGGTGGCATCTTTGGGCTTCGCCCTTGACCAAGCCCAAGCTGAGCTTCATCATGTCAAGCTCCAACGTGACAGTCTACGGGAAAAGTGGATGTTGATAGAAATTACCACTCGAGCGATGTTGTTCGAGCCACCCCAAGAGTCTGTCACCATCGCACACCTTACCCTTAGGTCTTATGCGGCTGTTTTAAGGGGTTATGTAACAAATATGTAGTTCTATGTTCATGTAAATTATTTTTTTATATAATAATCAATATAATTTCTATTCATTTTCGATACATTATAAATAGTTTTCAAAGTACAAATGGTGTTTTTAGTTATTATTTAATTAAGAAATCTATTTTATTAAATTCAGGGATTTATGAATTAAATAATATTTTAAAAAAATAATAATATTATTTTTAAATTAATTTTTATTAAATATAAATTATCTTATAATTTTATGATTGCGATTAAAATTTTTATTAAGGATTGAAAGCCATTTCTTTCAAAACCCGTGAATTTTCGATAAATGTCAGTTTTTATTTTAAAAGTGAAAATTAACATATTTTGAAAATTATTTAGAAAAAATAAATTTTATTTCTGGAATCAGGATATCGAAATTATCAAATGGTGAATTTTTCATAATTTTCTGAGATTGTCAAATTTTTGGGAAAAAATTAAATACCGTTTAAATATATAATGTGTTTTATGTCATCATAATGACCCAATAGTGATTTAATAAAATACAATAAGATTTATTTTCAGCCAATATATGTTTTACCATTATAATAAATCAATTTTGGGTTTGTTTGACTTATTTTTCAAAGCATTAATGGACCCCTCAAAACTTATTCAACACTTTGCATATTTAAATTAATTTCCATGGGAGTGTGACTCACCTCCACATAAGGAATCTTATTATTTTAAGAATTTCGGACTATGGACATATAAAATAATGTTTTTCGCTTCCCTTTCCCCAAAACCATGGGCAAAAAATGTGGGATGGTTTGTGGTTTGGATTAATTTAATATAAGTGATCCAAAACCTAAATAATAAAGAATTCCCTCACCTTTCCTATATAAACCCACCCAAGCTCCAACTTCCTCCTCACTCAAAGCCCTTGAAGTTCGTCCAACCTCTGAACTACTCTCTCTAGAATCCTCCCAAGGTGCCCCATGCTCCCAAGAAGCCTCTCACAAGCCTCTCTCAAGACTTTGGAAGCACACTTCCAATTAAGGGTTTTTTCTTCCTTTCTCCATTTTGTCCAATTTTGATTATGTTTTTTCCTTTTAATTTCAATTATGAATGTTGGGGTATGGTTTCTCACCTCCCTCATATTTCCCTCTTTATGTTTTAATGATGGGAGACCCCTTTCCCTCTCATTAAATGCCTCCCATGTACACCCATTACTGTGCCGAAATTCCGAAAGGAACTTCTCTCTCCTCTTTTACATTCAAGAAATATTTTTGTATCATGAATCTAAATTCCATTAAAATTGTTGGGACATGTATCTATATGACCTCCTTACTTTACATTACATTTAAATATGATGAGTAACCCCTTTCTCTCTCATCAACCATTTTTATGAATTCTTATGTCACGCCATTACGCTGCCGAAATCACACCGATTTTCAATGCCAATGCCATTGTGTTATTGAATACCATGCCCATTTCACCATCAAGGGTATTCACCTTTATGCACCTTTACTTATTGATTAAAAAGTTTAATGTTAGAATTCCACATTCCTTTATCATGGAATAAATGATTATGTTTTATGAATCCATGTTTTATGATCCATGTGGCACACTTATGCATGAAATGAAATGTTTAAGATGGGTGTGCCCTTATAGCGCTCCAATGTATTGGGTAAAGTATAGAATCATGATACGACATGTGTAATGAGTGTTTAATCATTATAATTCAAGCGAAACGAGGGTTTACTCATTCTTTATGTGCAATGAGGATTTACTCAAGCTCCATGGGCAATGAGTCTTGGCTCATGCTAATTCCATGTTAAGTGTTGTTGCCACATTTCCATGTTATGATTATCATTCTTTATCGTGCCTTTATGTTCACCTTTTTTATGCTCTATTTATATGCCTATTGTCTAACATGTATTGTACTCCTCATGTTATTCCATGTGTAATCCCTAAATGGGCTTTATAGCTCACCCTTTTCTTATACATGTCCTCAGGTTATCCCATGCAATGCTAAGTACGAAAAAATATAGTGGTCATGTAAAGGAAGTTATCAATAATGATGTTGTATTTCATGTTTTATGTTTTAATGTAATGATCTTAAGCCCAAAGAAACTAAACCTCTCGATCTTCTTTGTTGTATCATGTGATGTTTTATTTAATAAATCATGTTTAAGTTGTAATAAAAAGTAGGGTTGTCATCGATCACCCAAACTACTTCCATGATCAACAGATCCTAGGGCACAACCTCAAACATTGTTATGTGTTTATAAAATGGATTCAATATGAAGTTGACAAAAACATAGTCAGGTTGGGCCCAACTTCGGAACATGTGGAATACGTATTCATGAATCCCGATAGCAGCAGTGATAGCGAAGGGGAGTGGAATCAGTTTTCTAATAGTGGTATCCATATGTTCGATGATTTTATGACACATAAGGTAGTCTCATGTTCCCATGGTATTATCTGTGCAAGTCTAAATCAAACAGAATCTTCAAGAGGTGTCGTGTCACCCGCAACCAGTACCTCTATGTCAACGGCTCATCCGTCCTCTTCCCAAAAGAGCAAGCATCAGTGGCTCAAATGAAATCAAAACCCCTATCCAATGCTATCATTAATATATACTATATGTGTATTCACTCCACTAGAGATGTATATTACTCCCATGATCTGTCTATTAGTGGAAGACTCTTCATGTGATAGTCAAGGGTTTTCCGCAGTTAACAATGTAGAGCTGGTAAACCCCTACATGATTCCTGACGGCGAGGAGTGCCAAGAATATCCTCCAAATTTCCATAACCATATCTAGCATCCGCGAATCCATGGATATATATTTCATTTGACTGCCTCGGTTACTACTTCCAGCCAGGATGTCCATGCTACTGAAACTAGAAGACAGGCCCAACATAGAGCTTAGCACACACAAACTGTGTCATTCATATTGTTGGATCAGGTATATCCACATCGACTGCATCGTGGTCAACCACACACTACTACAGACCAGTCTTAGTCGTCTGACCCACATTCATTTGCCACTCTATTGGCTTCAACTAGTGAGCAGTGAGATATTCCCATCACCAGTCAGTCGCTGGTCCAGACTGTCACAAAGAGACCTCCTGTAAGAAGAAGCTCATGCCTGGCACAAAGGTATGATGTTCTCAAGCATCTTCCAACATTCATTCAAGGCATTCCATCCTTGAGGATCTTTACCTATTATTGGATATGTGTAAATCCCACACTGAGTCCTTAAAAATCCCCCTCCAGTTCGAGACAGAGGTAGTCACCATAGAAGATTTCCATGATGAGGCGGTTGAGCTTGCGGAATGCCAGGCCATTGTCTCATTCTATGTAGATGAAGAAGGCTCTCCCATACAGGGGCAAATCCTCCCATTGTATATCACTGGCCATTTTAATGGGGTGGAGGTTCATCGTTGTCTTCTCAACATAGGCTCTGGGATCAATCTAATCCCGACTCAGACACTGTGAAAATTGGGGTTGTCCGAAGATGATCTGAGTCAATATAAAATAAAAATCCATGGTTAAAACAGGACAGAACAAACACTAGTCAGAAAGATCTAAATAAAACCCACATTAGGTATTCTGGTAGCCATTACTAAATTCTTGGTTGTGTCTCAGGACACCACCTACAATGCGTTTATGGGTATTTCATGGCTCCGCCTACATGCAACTGTTGCTTCTTAATATCACCAGTACCTCAAGTACTCTCTTAATGGTCGAGTGGGCGTACTTCAAGGTGATGAGTCTCCCTTTTCCACTTGTGATGCCCACTATCAGGATGATGTCTATTACAAGAGCAAGGGAAAGTAGATTCAGGCTAACGAGGTGGAGCATGCCATGACTGCAACTGAACCGTGGACAGATCTAGATGAGGCCTAAATTCTTCCAATCCACCAATTAGATGATACAACACCATACATGGGACAATTATTCATTGTATCTGGATTGAGGTGGGAGCACATTCCCAAGTCTATGTGATGCCTGAAGAACACCTCGTACCCCTACCCGAATTTGGATTAGGTGATCCCAGAGCCTCTGACTCCCATGAAGTATCGGGATGTCGTCCCCATGGTAATGGCAATACGTAACACTTTCTTGTTCCATCGGGATGGGATAAACCAACTCAAGATTATACGCCATTATTGCTTCGATATAATCAGGTGTGGCCCCTTAGGACAAAGACTGTATGAGATCTAATCAAGAACATTCATCTCTATGGTTTCGATAATACATGAGTTCCCCAATGCAATATCCACTACCGCTTAGGCTGGTACCAATATCCCATCAGGATCTATTGACTCATAGAAAAATCCTCTCTTCGAGGATACCTACTCTATAAGTAGAGAAGTATACTTAACGGACGATCCCCTATCATTTAAGTGGTCGTATCCACCACGATCAATGAATTTTTAATGGTGAACCTCGGTAGGGAGGAAGACCTGAAACACACATTTATTTGTTCCATTATTCCCCTCGAGGAGAAAAAGCAGTATGTGGACTTTTTTAAATAACACCATGATGTATTTTCCTTGAGTTATGATGAGATTCCATAACTAGATCCTTAGTTAGTCATCAGCTGCCTCGGTCTCTCGACCAATAATCACGGGTCTAAGCAGCCTCCCAGAAAGATGCACCTTTCCCACATGGCCATGGCCGATGATGAAATTGACAACCTCATCAGAGCCAATATTTTCATGGAGGTATTGTACCCCAAATGGATAGCCAACATTGTTCCAGTTAGGAAGAATAACATTTAAATCAGATTCTGCATAAAATTTTGAGATCTCAATCATCAATGTCTGAAGAATGATTTTCCCTTTATGTGACAGAACTATTGATTGACGCCATAGCTAGGTTCCATGACCTCTCCTTCATGGATGGGTATTCCAGGTATAACCAGATCCAAATGGCTCCAGATGAGAAAAAATTTATCAAATTTCAGGAACCAAAAGGTAATTTCTATTACTAATTCATGCCCTTTGGTTTAAATAATGCAGGATCTACCTATTATTGTGCTATGAATTGCATATTTAACACGATTCTCAGGACAATGGTGGAATTTTTTGTGGATGATCTGGGGTTCAAATATCTCCAGCATCATGAACATATCAAAGACCTTGAGAATGTGTTCAGATTCCTTCATGCCCACCACATGAAGATAGACCCCTTCATGTGTGCTTTTGGGGTCACCTGTGGGAAGTTTCTTGGCTTCATCGTCAGATACCGGGGAATCGAGATCGACCAAGAGAAGATCAAGGCCATCAGTCATATGTCTCCTCGGAGTAACCTCCGGGATCTTTGAGGCTTTCAAAGACACTTCTCCTATATATGCCGATTCATCACAAAATTGGATGGAATGTATAATACATATTCTTGGATCATGAATAAAGAAACATTATACGAGTGGGAAGAATAATGTCAGACTGATTTTGAAAAAATGAAGCAGCATCCGCTCTGGCTTCCAGTCATAATGCGACTAATATCCAGAAAGATGCTGGTCCTTTATGTGACCACCCTAGAAAGATCTCTAAGTGCCCTTCAGGCCCATAATAATAATGATGGAATAGATAATAGTCTCAATTATCCCAGTCACATTCTCATCAATTCAAAGTCAAGATACTACCCTATCGATATGAGGTACCTCATATTGGTATTTGCCGAAAAGAAATTGCAACATTACTTACAACATAATGAAGTACAATTGTTGTCTTGGGTAGATCCGCTGAAGTACATCCTAAACATCCTCATGCTGGCATGTTGTCTATCTCTATGGGTATTAATGCTTTAGAATTTCAACATCTAGTTCATTCCTCAGAAGTATATCAAGGGGTAAGTATTGACGGATTTCGTCACCGCTCATCTAGCTCCTACAGACTAGTGACTGGACCATGATTTTCTTGATGAGGTGATCCTATCTGTGGACTAAGAAATTCCATGATGGAAAATGAACATTAATGGTGCTTCATGGAGCCCCAACAACAGAAGGCTTAATAACATCATGCTCAACAGAGTAGGCATGTGTATTGTTTTCCATACCCCAGCACAATCTATTATGCCGTATTCATTCCTGTTCTCAAGTGGTTGTACCAAAAATGAGATAGTGTATCAGGATCTCATCACTGGCCTTAAGTTGGCCATTGAGATTGATTTACCCCACATTCATGTGAAAGGGGAGTCTGAACTAGTCATCAGGCAGATCAACTGTGACTATGTCGTTTGAAAGCCAGTTCTCGCACCATTGCTGGAACACACTCTCTAGCTAATGGCCCAGTTCCCATCTCGTGCAAAATTCACTCATGTCCCTCAATCCTATAACATTCAAGATGACGCCTTGGACAGCCTAGCTGCATCAAATGCAGATCCTAAGTAGGATGACTTGATTATACATGTGGCACACCGGAGAGTCATCACTCCAGCCACTCTAGACGACAATGATAGCCTGCAGGTGAGCCACCTCACCGATGACACCTCCATGTTAGAACCTCAAGGTCCCCCAGATAAAACGATTGAACTGACTCCTGACTGGAGAACCACCTTTGTCATGTACTTCAAAAAAAGTAATATCGTAGAAGATCGGGCTGAGCATGAACAAATTTGATGCTGCGCACTGCCCTTTACCCTCCAGAGTGGACTTGGTCTTGAGAAGATCCTCTACCAGTGTGGATTTGATGGGGTTATCCTAAGATTCATTCAAGGAGTTGATATTTCTCATGTCACAGAAGGCGTTCATGCATGTTCCTACCATGCTCAACAGACCGGGGAGAAATTATATCACTATATACGGATACTCAAGTCTTTTTGGAACTCCATGATCCAGTATTGCATCACGTTTTCCCGGAGGTTCCAGGCATTCCATATTCATGAAAACTATTTCCATCAGCCGCCAGAGCCTCTCCACACTACCATGTAATCTTGTCCCATTGCGGTATGGGGAATCGATTTCGTGGGACCATATCCACTGGCGATAGCTCACCAGTTCATGATCATCCTGGCCACTACAGATTTCTTCTCATGTGGGTAGATGCAGTCCCACTCAAGGTGGTCAATGCCCATTCCATCATTGACTTTGTGAGCCACAAAATCATCTACCAATTGGGAGAGCCTCACTATGTCCTCACAGATAGTGACCTGATCATCCATGCAGCTGGGTTGAATAAATTGTACGCTAAGTGCAACATCCGTTCTAACCACACCTCCCGTTATCACATGAAAGAAAATGGGAAGATTGAGGCATTCAACAAGAACCTACCTATCATTCTGCAAAAAATAGTTTGTCAAAAAAAGAAGAGTTGTCCATAAAATCTCCCCAATGCCCTCTGGGCTTATCATTCAAAAACTTTTAATCCCACCCTGGAGACCCAAATTCCATTGTGTATAGAACAGAGGTCATCCTACCATTGAGATTCAGTTGCCTTCATTCCGTACAACTGTATATTATCATCCAACACTTGATAGAGTAGTTAAAATACATCTGGATGAGCTGGAAGTGCTTGACGAGAACAGGATTCGTACACTGAACAATATTGAAAGGCATCTGAACCTGATAGCTATAGATTTCAACAAGATATTATGCCTCTGTTCCTTCTTGCAAGGAGACATGGTGCTGGCACAGAGAACATCAAATATACCTAGACAGATGCAACACAAGCTGGATCCCAAATGTGAAGGACCTTGATTTATTAATAATGTTTACCCTAATTGAGAATTTTCTTTGGTTACCATGAATGGAGAGCATTAAAATCCTCCCACAAATTGCATGTTTCTCATTTAATACTTTTCATGATTTCTGCGGTCCCGCATGACCTTAAACTATATGGTCCTGCATGACCCTAAACTTAAATATAGTCCTGTATGACCTTAAACTGAATGGTCATGCATGACCCTAAATAGAATTATGGTCCTGAATGACCCTAAACTATCTAGTCCGACATTACCTTAAACTACAGGGTCCTACATGACCTTAAATTGTCTCATCCTATAAGATGTTAAACTACATGTCAAGAAATAGGTATGTCTTGATTCTAATCCTCATGGGATACATAGGAACTCTTCGAAACATCGTCCTGATTCCAACCCACACTCTTCTCATTGGACTACCCCTCATGGGTGTAGTTCACTTGGAGGATACTATGCGGTGAAACCTAATCTTCTTATCCCGAATTGTGTCATTATTACGAAGGTTGCAGCTTGTACCCCTCCTCCTTCTTCTATCCTCCCACATTCACACCACCTGATATTAAACTGCATGGCCCTTTCATAACTACGTGTGGCTTCATTATCATCCAAATGAGATACGTAGGACCGCCCGTGTATTTTTTCCATAGGTCCAGCCCCAAACTCCATGGTGTCCCCTTGAGTATCATCATGCATGACATTAAACTACTTAGGAATATTCATTCTATATTCATCCTTTCCATTTTGGGTATCCATCACCCTTCACATCCGAATGGAACTCCGAATGGCAAGGATTTTCGGAATAGGTGTTCTCCTACCATTTTAGGACAATGTCCTTGATGACTTCATATCAAAAATCAATACAAGTCCCACATTGCAAATATGGTCAGCGGTCAATGTTCATTTGTCATCCACATTTTAGGTCACACGATATGGACACTGTGTTTTATATACGATCAATATCCATCTTCTATCATTGTTTCCACCCCTATAAGTCCCATATGTGTGGTGTAGTGATTTCGTTTTGTCCCGCTACCTCTTCAAACATCTGTCCACCTTGGATGTGAGTATTGATCTGGTCGGGATAGACCTGGCCTAACCTTCTTCCCCCATTTCCATACTCTTATGTAGTAGGGTGATCTTGATCATGTTCTTTGTTTCCCACATCAAGCATTTCACACATGGACATAGGAGCTTCGGTACAACATTACCCACATAAAGGGTCATGTGTCTATATTCAATCGATCCACCCCTGTCCGAGGTCCCCAAACCCTTTTCATCCCCCTGTCCAATGTTCTCATCTAAGAGTTTGTGGTATGGTATGGACTCATGTCATCATTCAAATCAGGTTGGAAATAGTTTCAATGCCTACATCCCTTCAATGATGTATTCTCTCCTACCCCATATTCTCTAACTTTTTATGGCCCCGCAGTCTGAGATTTCATTCCAGTAAATGTGCATGTTGTGATTTTGGCCACATCCTCATTCACATCGGGTATGATTTATCACACCGTTCACATCCATTATTGAAACTCTTTTGTCCATTATATTCCTAGTACCACATGACTTTAATCTATTGTGTTAGTACTGTGAGACATTAAACATTAGGGGATGGTCCTATCACATGACCCTAAACTGTGACACTATCTTCCTGGACACATGATGAAAAACAACACCGTGTTGTGTTGTCCTCATTTTAAGGGACACAATTTTTGGTATCGGTCACCCACCATACCATTTTTCAACACCTGTATATGTCTTGATTCTTATGGTGATGCCTGGAATCTCCATTCTTATTCCATCACTCCACAAAAAAAACATACACAATCATCCTAAAAGACAAAAATATCTATAAAATACTTCTTGTTATGGTGCGAGGTCTGGAACCACACAACCTATCCCTGGAACTAGTACCATAGCATGCCAACTTTCAAAACTATTAATGGATTGATTCTCATTCTCATGGGGTACGTCGGACCACCCGGGAACTTTTCCTCGGGCCTAGCCTAACTTTCAGTTTTGATCCCCTAACCTAGAAGCTTCCAAAGGAGAACATTGTATTGATACAGACTCCCAATGTTCTTATTCATGTCAGGTTTAGAAATTACTTCACCACGTGTCTACCTCCTTCAATTTCATATATGGTCTCAGCACCCCGACCATAAACTAATACAACTTCGTGTCTTTACTTCAAGAGTTGAAACTTCACAACATCTTCTAGAATTTTTTATGGCTTCATTCCCATCCTCAAAGGGTCCATATTACAACCTGAAAATATAGTCTTCGGGTACAACCCTATTTTTTAGAAACGTCCTCATCATCATGGACCCTTGGAATACATTCTTCCAGGAGAGGGATATATGGTGTGGTATGTTATGCCCCCATTCATTTCTTCATGGTCTGATCTCTATGAACATAAACTAAGATCTCATTATACGTATATTCCCTAGAAATGTGTTTGGATTGATTTTCATCCTTAGGGGATGCGTAATGACGCCCAGAAATTCCTCCTTGGGCCCAGCCTCAGGGTCATGAACCATAAGTCATTATTGGTATGATGTAAAACTATAAGTCATTCTTGGTCCTTTCAAGATAGGTCCCATTCAGAAGTAGGTATGATCACTGATCATACCGATGAACCAATATAATGTGTATTCACAACAGTGGTGTAATTTAATGAGTGTTGGACTACATTCGAACAACCCTTCACACTACCCCCATGCTTTGTGTGCCCTTTATTTGGACCTTCTACCTCTTTCATGTCCGAAGGAACCCCCAAAAAAGATAGATGCTCAGCCTAAGGATCGCCTACTATCCTGGGCTAACGTTCTGGGAGACTAATGGATGAAATTTCAATTCAGGTCCTACTTTTCATACATGGTCAGTGGTCAGCCCTCATATATTATCCCAATTTCAGGCTAATACAATAAGGATTCCATGTTGCGAACACAGTCAATAGTTATCCTTACCTATCATTCCACCCCCATAGTGTTCTAAATCATGGGTATCATAATTCACACATCTTATTCCCCTCTGTTTGGATTGATTATAATTCCCCTAGAGATACCTCACTCGTGCACTAGATCAAGTTGGGAAGATGGAATGTTGAATGTACTGAGAACTTCATTCTTCAGTCTGGCCTCCACTTTTCGTCTAGAGAGCCTGGATGGGTCGTTTATACCTTAGATTCCATTAATTTGGTAGGCATTCCCATGGTCAAATGATGTGACTATGTAACCATCCCTTGTTTCTCATATCAGGCATTACCCACATGAGCTTTAGGATAGATTGCTAATTATTTCACTATTGCGGTTGGAATGCATTTAACTGTACAAAAAATTAAATAATATGTTCAAGAATGATTTTTAGAACAAGAAGAAGAAAAGAAAAATAAGTAAATGGGTTTATCAAAAATAGGTCCCTTAAGTATCGACGTTTTGAATGGGTTGTTCCAATACTTCCACCTTCCATCTTGTGGCCTCTAAGATCGCTTCCCGTCCCCGTATAACCTTCTCCTCAACAGCACAGGTAAGGCATAACTCATTAGCCCTGGCCTCTTCCCGTGATTGTTCAATTTGGAGCTCAATCATATGTCTATTCGCCTACACTATCTTCTACTATTCATCCGCGAGCTGGGCCCTTAATCGCTTGATGATCTTGGATTGGTTGGTAATGAATGGCTCCCTTATTTTTCTTGTTATTCAAGGAGTTAGACCTCTTTCTCTACCCCAAGGAATGCCAAAGTATTATATGACTCTTTTGGGAACTAGAAAACATCTGAATGTCATTTATCCTTCGGTATCATCTTCACCATGTAATCACAGATCATTATGTGAGGATGGTGAGCATCTACCCCTCAAGAATAGAGAAAGCGTATCTAGGTGTGGAGCGACCTCATCTGAATTATCCATTCATCATGTGGTCAGTTGAGAAAGTGTTTGATGCACTTACACACATTGTGCCACATCTTATGGTTGTCCTCAATAGCGTCCAAGTCAAAATGATCTATTTACTTGTGTATTGTAGGCCCGTGTTCAGGGAAACCAGCAAGGAGTTCACCGGTATGGTCTTCCTCAAGGACTCCTTCTTCATCAGTGACTTCACCATCATCGTTCTATAACTCCACCCCTGTAGCATTTACACCCATTATCACAACCTCCATCTCGTCAAGTACCCGGGCATGGCCACTTAGAGTTTCTGCTTCTGTAAGAGCCGATGCCGACACCGGCATGACTCCTGTTGATGTTCTAGACCTGATGGTCTGTTGAGCATCCATCCTTGTAATCACTGAATTAGTGATTAGTGTCTTGGTTAATCGAATTTACTGAAAATAATAGAGACAGTTAAGATAAAGGAATATGGGTTCCAAGCACGATAGTCTCCAGTGCCTGCATCATAGTGAGAACAGCAACCACAAGGGATCCTTCGGCACTTGTTATCTCAATCATCAGTACTATCTCCTCCTGTACCATGGGGAAAGCAGGAAAATCAGTTTCTTCCATTTCATCTCTTCCTTTGTGTTCATCAACGCATTTACTAGCTATAACCTATTCTCCACCTTGTTTGGTTTTGAGGATTGGTTCATGAGAATATTCCCTTACATCCGTAAGTGATTCTTCATCCCCTATGGGAATGGATTCCTTAGAATCCTCACCCATTTGTTTTTAAATAGGAAATATTTTTATTCATAAATTGGGGATACGGAGGAGATAAAATGGCAATGGATATAATAGTTAGACTCGCCTCGAAAAACTTATCCAGTTCTATGTGAGATCCTACAATTTCGCCGCTTTCTTGAGAGCTTCACTGGTGACCATAATCTTTTGAGGGTTCCTTAATACAATGACCTTCAACATGGTCATCATACACTTCTTCATTATCTCCACCATATTCCCCTTCTTAACCATCTTCCTCTCCTTCCTCCCCTTCTTCTTCTTCCTCTATAATTTCATCCTCGGATGGGAGGTTTTCTGGGTCATGTTCTTAGCAACACATCACATTCACTAAAAGATGCAGTTCTTTATACCGCCCCCACTGGCATGCGTACATATCCATAGATACCAGGTATGCATGATGGTGATGAATGTTTACCCAATCGATCAGTTGGATGCACCCTGTGTCTATAAAATCGAGCCCGGTGCGTATCAACATCTGCCACAATTCTTCAATGGACATAGATTTCTGCAGTGTTCTCTAAGAATACAGTGGAGAAGGAAAGATAACATCAGTAGTCAGCTTCAAAAGGTTCCTGAGTTGACTTCACAGAAGTTACCTAGGTGGACCACGAGTCCACATATGGGACCACCCTTCCCCATAATGTGGAGGAACGTTCTTGGCTTGTGAAGCTCTTTCTAATGAAGTACCAGCCTCTCCCATGCTATCCATCCATCCTGTTCTCTACCTCAACTCTCTTGTGGCACCTCATTTATCTCCTTGCTCTTTGGGCTCTGCACTAGCTGCCTAAATTTTCTGGATGTGATTCTAAAGAATCACCTCATGATATTTTCTTGTCCAGTGTTTGGCATACTCTGTTGATAGTCCTCCACTGACGTCGATGGAGATAAGGCCGATGATTTTTCCCATGCCTTCTATCATGAACAGAAGCCAAAATTGGAGGATAATACAAAGATTTCATTCATCGCGAATATATGGGTAAACATTATTTGGAATCCAATGTATGCACCTGAACTGCCTGGAAAACTAGGTCGGCATGTACAGTTAAAAAATGATTTTACCTTAGATACGAGCTACTAGTAAACCACCCAGAATGATTTTTAGGTACCCCCTCTACTCTAATTTCCCCTCCCCATCATCCACCATTGGACCGACCGGGGTTCAGAATGGGTGGATGTCGAAGAGGATGTGGTTTCTGATCTTCACCTCGATCCCCTCTTCTCTTAGCATTAGTGGGTGGATTTGAGAATTGTTCAAGAAGGATGGCCACATACTGTTATAAGATTAGAATTGAATTCAGGAAGTCATACACGCCATAGTGGGATTTGACCCAGCCATTATGTATCTGGAATGGCGCGAATATCCCCCCTGGGTGTACTTCCCTATGAAATACACCCCAAAATACTGTATAGCTTGGCCAACCCTAGTAACCCTAGGTTATCCTTGTTCTTCGCCTCCATAATCCCGACCATCACTAGCATCCCGGGGCGGACACTCATCATTATGTCCCTCACTTTCAATATCCATCGACTCAATAATACTCCAAGAAACACATCATATCTTACGTTTGGGTCCCAACTTTCATTTATGCCAATTCCCCATGATAGGTACTCTCCTACCTCTATCACCCTCTAGTGTGATCCTAACTTTCACCTATAAGATTTGTTCGGGCATTTCTTACCTCGGTCTAGAATTTTTATAGCTATTTCCTACATTATAAAATGACTAAACCACCCAGAATATGATATGTACTTTAGGATATATTTTATTTTCAACTTCCCTTTTTCCATCTCCAATAGGTCCCAGGACAGGATTGGGGTGTGTGTCCTATCCCCCCCAGACATTCCCCATTGGGAGGAACTCTCTATTTTGGTACACCTCTAAAGGGATTCCCTCGATGTAGTGGAAATCCCACATACTGATTCCCACATCCCCATGGTAGAGGTGGAAGGTGTCAGTATCAGCGGACCAGCGGCTAAATAACCTCGCTACCGGATCATACAATCGGTAGAAGTGGAATTGGGACATCCAAACGAAATCAAAAATTCTAATAGACCATAGCTCCAGCCCAAATTGATCTTATTTCATGTGTACCCATAATTCCCATTCACATTCATTAGTGATGTTGCCGCCAGATTTGATGTCACATTCCTGCCAACCCTTCGTCTCATTAGTAATACTTGTTCTGAAGGAACCTTCATAAAGAGAGGGGGATTCCTTGGGAAACAGATCACTTCCCACTACCATCCTGGTCTTCGGATTTATGATATAGATGGTTGTGTTCTGTGTTTCCCTTGTAGGATGGCCATTTTTTGTAATATGGAATAGCAGGAGTCTATCCCTGTATGTCACCAATGACTATGGTGTATCCATCACGAACACGAGCCTCAGCACCTCCACTAGAAGGCCGATGTTCCATAACCATAGGCTATCACTCAAGAAATAATCTTTTTGATCTTATTTTAGCATTCCAAAAAGCATTTGGTTATTAGACCAGACACTTATTGCAAGAATAATTTGAGTGTTTGTGACCATCTGAGTCCTCCTTGTAGCTGATGCGGCCTCCCGCTCGACATCGGTCTATTGAGAGGCCATTTGTGAAATCCTAAGGGGTGGGTGTGAAAGAATGAATATTCTGCATGAAAAATATTTAGATCCATGCAAGAGTGTCGATCTACATGAAAATGGTCAGGCAGAATGCAAAAACCTGGAGTCAGTCATGGAATCTTACGCACGAATCGATATAATTTTTGCACATGAGGAAAAAGTACAAATCGTGTAGAAAATGTAAATGTAGGGGCCTATAGGGGGGCAGCCTATTTATTGGTGTGGATGCTCCTTCGGTGTGTAAGAAAGCGTTTTACATGTTCAAATAGCATTCTTGTGCATTCTGAATGAGAAATTTTCCAGTTTTTGGCATGACCCTCATAATCCAACCATTAGGCCCCCCTTTAGTGCCAATTTTGTGGGGTGGGGGGGAATTTGTTGACTCTGAAAATTGGATAGGGCTAGAATCGAGAGGATAAATAGGATGGAATTTATTTGTAAGAGATGAAAGAGATTCCACGATCCAAGAGATGTGTGGGCACAAGATTCAGAGGAAGCCCACAAAAGGCCCCTGTCGTGCAAAATCTTGTGCACCCAATGTGACGTCAAAGGCAGGATTCCATGGCGGCCCATCCGAACCACCAAAGTTGGGGGTGTAAGAGAATGGGGTAGTGTGAAACAGTCATCTCAGTGCAATGAATCTTGTTCTTCCAATGCTTCTTCAAAGGGACCCTTGCGCACCGGCATTCTTGAGAATCAGTTATGGACGGAGTGCGAAGGTACCTAGTGGAACGAAAACCCTTTCACACCCAATGTGACTTTAAAAAGTCATTTTGGTTAAGTGCCCCATATTCACTTCCTCCAAGGAATTAATCTATAAAATGATGCTTTCCCCCAATATTTGGGGATGGAAATAGAAGACAAAGAGATTCTCTACTGCATGAAAGACACCTCTTCTGCAACTGCATGAAAAACACCATCGAATGAAGGTATTGGATGTTGCGTGATATGTCTCCCAAGGGTCTTCCTTAGGGTGGTCCTCTTGGGAGAGATCTGCATCCATTTCCATTTACCACAAGTCATTTACACACAAAACATCTCTCTTGCATGCAAGTTTCCCCTGCATTGGTCCTCTTTTACGCGCAACCATTCTATCTTGGGCGAAACCCTTCATGTGCACTCCATGTGTCGTTCTTACCTTAAGGCACCATTTTCGATCCCATATTATGTGCAAAACACTTGTGTTGTGTTCCATCTTCCTGTGTGACCCTCCAGGTTTTCACGAAGTGATTTCAAATTCCCTAGGGCAGTGCTTCCCGTTCCATTGCCTCGCCTCATGCTTCTTTGCACAAGCATGCAAACATCTATTGATTCATCGTATATCCACACTAACATGTTCCCATTTGTGTATAACTCCATGACACCCATTCACCATGGGATTTATGATGTATTCCATTCCCAAAGGGGAAAAATCTATTAGTTCTGTAAGCCATAAGGGGTGCGGAGTGAACTCATCTCATCCGAGCTGCAGGATGTCAAATTACCAAGTACCATCATCCCTAGCACTTGACGTTAAACTATAGCATCACCTCATGCATCACACACTGAGTTCCCCACCTCACACGTTATCCACACCCTCTAGTCTTCACATGAGTGAAATCTTCCTCATATGGAATGAGATCCTCTTTGCTGGGGCTACGTCTCTCCATGGGGAAAGGGAAACCACCCTGGTGTAAGCCCCTAGCCCTTCTTGCAAGAGGAACCATCCCTGATCCTATTTTCTTCTTCGGTGTCAACTACCAGAGGGGGGTGGGCACTGAAACCCTCTCTTCGGTTCCAAATCCCTCTCCCACTGGGCATTGTCGCCACCCAGGCCTCCATCCTGGAGTGTGTCCCAATATCTGTCTTTGTGGGCTCCAAACCATGCATAAGAACATGTTTCCTTATCAAGACACCATGTCCCTATGCCCCATTTCACTTCACACTAACAAACCTTTCACGATGTGATCATCAAGTCTTCGCTTCCTCTTTTTTCTCACACCGAGAATGACTCACGTGCGCTTAGAGTAAGCACCGACCATGAAATCCTCTTTGGTAATCCTAGAGTGTATTCCCCACACAACTGAATCAAAATATGTGGACTTTGATCCTTCCCAAGATAGGGTACGTAGAAGTCTCCTCGAGGTTCAAACCCAACACCTAGTTGTTCCAACCCCCTTCACGTCAGTTCACCCACACCCTTATGAACTACGTGGACTTTGATCCTTTCCAAGGTAAGGTACATAAGACACCTCTCTGAGGTTCACGCCCAACTCCCATCGATTTTGACAACTTCACGTCGATCCACCACATCATGAAGAATGCTAAAATCCATGCCCCTTTTGTTAAATATGACACTAAACTGCAACCCTATCTAGCAGTAAGCCATTGTAACCCTATCCAGTGGTAAGTAGTTGTGCCCCCCACTGGATGGTAATCTGTTGAAGTCGAAAATCGATGATCCATCATTATATGATCTATTTAGGTTTGATCCGTTTAACCTAGGGAGGGTAGGTAGGAAACCTCCATGAGGTTCATCCCCGAACACTGGTAAACATAGCTGCCCAACTTTTTGGGACTCTTATCTTTGGTTCCTCCCTCGATTATCAGACCAACCCAGGCTGCTAATCACACGTAAGCTCCAATTTGTCATCAGGTCGATGTCCTCTGCACGCACCCGAATTTCATATCCAATCCCATATGTTACACTTGTTTTGGTTATCGTCCATAAGATTCGCCTCTTTAGGTGTCTCATCGCCCCACCGAACAACGAGGACATTGATTCCCTATCATAGAGATACATAGGATGTTTTTTCGAGTATCAATACCAACATCACTGTCTTCCTCACATCTGTTCCATTTCATTCTTCATCAACTCTCATCCTTCCATCATCCATCCTGATTCTCATTTAGGATTGAAAATCCTGGTGGTATCACACCATCTCATTTCCTCACTGCCCCTAGAAACAATCAGGTAACTAACCACGCGTTAGCCCCAGTACCAGTGCTCCCTCGAGGGGTTATACCCATCTCATCCACTCATATCAGTGTTCCTATTATTCCAATATATCTATTCTAGATGTTAAACTCGTTGCATACCTTGGGTTAAACATGGGAAGCAGAGTAAAACCACAGAGACATGCATATGGAATATAATTCCCCCCAATCAGCGTTGGATGCCTCTGGGCTTCTGCACTCTCAAGATGCCCTATCATAAGCGGAAGAAACCCAGACGCGCTAGGGTTCTAGCATCCAGACATTCCAGTGATATCCAACGTGACTACTCCCCAGACCGAAGGTTACTGCTCTGACCAGACCCCTTGGAATGTCCCGACAGAAGCAGTGTAATTAACCAGCATCCATGAAGACATAGAACCCGGAAGAGTTTCATGAACAACGTCTTAATCTACGAGGGAGACCTGAACTAGGTGACGAGATTCAAGGAAGAATCAATGGAATGAGGAACTGAGATCCCATAATATCATTTCAATCAATGATAAAACATCCTTGAATAAGCGATGGATGATGCCTACCATTAGAAAGAGAGAATGTGAGGCAACAGTCAGTGCGTCCTCATCCTCGACATGCGGATGCATGTGCCCTGGAAAAAGCATCAGAAAACATAATTAATCACATTAATATTTTTGAAACATGTGCAATAATAAAGCTATATAAAAGTTGTGTCTCTTAAATTTGAACAAAAAAATTATCACAGAATATAAAATCCCCATTTGAATTTATTTTAACTTTTTTAATCAAAACATTGAGAGTTGTGTATTCCAATTTAATCATTATATGATCCCTACTATCATCTAGTATCACAAATTCATACATCATAATAGTAAACATGAATTGATTTATTTTTAATTAATTAAAATGAGTTTATTAACTAGTTGATGGTAAAATACCATTCCATATAGTCGGTGAAACCCATAGACTATTAAAATCCTAATATATTTTAGGCACATGTGTTCCAAGAGAACCAACACCATTTTATATTTCATATTATCTTACATTAATCTAGCTGATACGTTAATATTCATACATTATAGAATTATCAAACATCAATTTAGTAGTATTGTATCCCAATATACTTACATTATTACTCCCCTAATAATTAATAATGATTGTGTTCAACATTTAATAGACATTAAATTACCAGGATACATGATTAAACTCATTTTTCTGAGGGCCCAAAATAATAACTTTCATAAAACCTAAATTTTAATAAAATTTAATTTAGTTATTGGGATCATAATTTTCATGTACATACATGGAAATTTCATATTGATTTATATCCTTCAAGTAAACTTTTTATTTGATATTATTCAAATATATAAGCATTCAATATATTAAGTATCCACAATTTTCACCATTGAAGTGTGAATCCATGATCATGGAATTAAACTCATTGAGGTCATCAATTTAAATATTTAATAATATAGAACATCAAATAGGTATTTCTATACACTAAAATAAATCATCAATAGGTGACTTCATAGGTACAATTTGTTTGTTCCTAATGATGATAAAGACACACGTGTGTGTTATATTGAATTATTTTAGAAATAACTAAAAAATAATAACTGGTCCACTTTTTAAAATTTAATTTTCATTTAATATTACTTTTTTACAAAAATATATAAATAATAAAATATTAAAAACCAATGAATTTTTTTGCTCGGGTTATAGAAATCGCCTGGTCCACTCTACAATTAATCCCACCCCGCGCTTGCTGATTTTCCCAACTAGAATCATTTCTAAGTGATCAAAAAAATTAATTTTTAGAAAATAAGAATTGTTAAAACATATGTTAAATGAATTTAAAATTGGAATAACAAAATCCCTCAATACAACGAACATCTGAGTTTTAATAAATAAATCTAATTATATTTATTTGGAGAAATTCCCTTTAAAATCATATCGATGAAAACCACAAAAATGATGGATGAAGGGATTTTGAAAGGAATAGTTGAATAAAATTAAATAATTACCATTTTTATAGATATCTATACTCTCAATAGAAAAAAATATTTAGACAAAAGAGTTTAATCATAAAAAACATTTTGAGTAATAGGGAAAAAAGTCAAACGAAATAATATGTATTTATCTAAAGTGTAGTTGAATAAAGATTCAGAAAACAAAAATAGTTGTATCAAATATAATAAATAGATGTCTTAAAAGAGTTGAAAAACTCATATATAAATGGAAATATCCAATGAAAATTTTGAGTAAGAGATTTAGATGATCAATAATCAAAGAATCATAGTGATATTTAAAAAGGATTGATAAATCACAACACCTTTTTCATAAATATATGTTTGAGAAGAAAATATATAGATATATTTAATTTTTGACAATTAGTTATGAAAACGTGGTTATAGAAATCATGATATTTAAAACACTCAATGTATATGAAATTTAAATGCAACCAACCACTCAAAAAATCACTTATAAATAGGAACAAGTTATTCCATTGATAAAGACCTTATAAATATAACTTTGAGTTGATTTATTGAGATATTTACACTGATAAATAATAGTGAAAATCTTAGAAGTAATTCATGATTAAATAATCAATGATGACTGGTTCAATGTGGGGTTTCTTTTCCTGAGGAAAGCTCTAGTATTTTGTTTTCCATTGTTTCATTGATACTAAACATTGGTTTCCAGAATGTTTAGTATGATTCCAATGTGAGGTTTATTATATTAGGTATGTACCAATTGTTATATACTCAAATTTGAGGTTTCTTTGGTAAAGATACATTCGAAAACATATCTTTCACCTGAATGATTTGGTTCTAGATTTCTTATTAGTTTCTCAAACAATATTTTCCTTATAAAAAATTAGTTTCCCAATCATATCATTCATGTTAAATGTGGGGTCCAAAAAATATGATTGGATAATAATGTTGGGATCCTAATCATAATGTTTTTGAAAAATATGGGGATATAAACATTGGATGATGTGTAAAAATTATCTTTTGTTATCACTTTTTGATCAGTGATTCTAGACATTTTCAAAACATTATGAATTTATTACAGGATAAGATTCAACATGAAAATAAGGATCAAATTAAATTCATCCAAACATAGAGGAAAACTAAAATTATCATTCAATTAAATATAACCTAGAAATCTACTCAATGTATATTTATTATTAAATTAACAGGTGTATTATTTAAATATAAAGTCAATTGTAAATTAAGGAGAAATTATTGGATCAATATAATTATTCCCCAAAAAATGACATTTTTCCATTAATTTGGTAATTTTTAATGAAAATACATGAATTGGAATATTAATGATCAAAATAGAAGAATTTTTTTGAAATTAATTAGATGATGCAAGGGATTTTATTCATTAAACAAATCAAAAAAAATTAAATATGATCCATTCCTGATTTAGTGGAGAAATCATCTTCATTAATGATTATTAGGAGACCAAATATGTATATGTTTCAGAGAAATTAAAGAAATAAGAAATGTGGAATATCAATAATTTATTGAATCTATAAATAAATATGATATTATAATTTTTCTTATCTTTATATGAATTAAATTTTACAATGTAATATATGATTACATCATGAAATGAAATAATGAGTACTGTGTGGAGATACAATTTTAGTTCCAAAAATTGAGCATCAATCACTACATATTTCTTATAAAATTTCATTGAAATAATCAGTTATGTCACACTATTTAATATAGTTTTTATATATTTTTAATACAATAATGAAGAATGTTTAACTAAAAATTCATATTTAATTATGAAATAGAAATGAAGAATCTATATGATTGTTTCAAGAAAAATATTTATTCAATATTGTGATGATAAAATTTTAAAAATAGAAGAAAAATATGGTAAATATTTTTTTTCCCTTACAAAAATTACATTCAAAATATATTTCGAGATCATGGAAGAAACCCAAATATATAAGTTTAAGAAAACTTTAGGGGAATTGAAAATGAGAATCATGTTATATAATTCAGTTAAATATTTTATATATTAATATTAATTGATATAATTTTTTTATTTTTCAATTAAATTAGGGAGATATTGACACTATACTAGAAAATGAGAGTTAGAGTGATGAAATAAAATATGAGAGTTATCACAAGAAGAGTAATAAGAGTTGATCATATACTAAATCATAAGAAAATCATGGTATCAAAGAAGATATTAATAAGTGTGAGGTTGATGAGATGTTGACACTATTGAGAATTAATATATTACATTGTTTTGAAGGAGTTTGAAAATGATTTGAAGTAGAATACCTAATCAAGAAAATCAAATACTTCTACTGTTGTTCATTATTTTATTTTATAAAAACATAAATAACATAGGGTAGATAATAGATATTTGAATATCACAATATCTTGAGTGAGTGTTCAAAATGAAATATTTATGAAAGAATGATAGATTTCAGAATATATAATAGACCAAGTTGCATGCAGATTTTATAATGTTATGAGTAATTTGGTAAAAGAATATATCCTTGCAAAATTATCCACCCCAATAATATGTCAGTGGTTATCCATAGGTGAGATAAAACTAGAATTTTAATATATAAATTACATCAGTTTAGATGAATATTCAAAAAATATAATAACAATAAAAACCACTTTACCATATAGTTTTAGTATCATTGTAGATTAGATACATAATCATCTTATATAATGATGGATCTTTAACATCTACTACAATTTATTTCCCACAGAGTGCTATTCTTAGACATATACTCTATAAAACAATTATTCATAACTTGGTGATAGAAACTTATGAAAGGAAGTTCTCATATTCCTAATAAGGGTAAATATCAGTGATATTAATCTATGATAGCAAGTGATCATAAAATAATAATATGGATATGGGAACATGGTCATAAAATATTATAATAATTCTAAATCAGTAAAATATAATTAATAATAAATTAGGGGAAAATGCTATTTCAAAACAAAAGAAATGAGTTATCATTCTGTGGAATCTTCAATACAAATTCATGACCCATGAGGACGTATGATATTGATAATACATAGGCTTGTGAAATATATATAAGTGTAGAAAATAATTTCCTTATTCAAGGATCTCTTCCATGATTGTGATAGTAGATCAAGTTCACTAACTATTCCATCATTTCCTTATCCAATTGTCATCATTAATACTATTTTATTTCATTGATTCCCTTACTAAATTAGTCCTACTAAACATTTAACTCATTATATCATTAGAAATCCATCTTCACAAAATTCATTATTGGGATATATAATTTGTATTACTTTTATCTCATAATTAATACAATAAATATGTATTCCAAAACATCATAATAAATTCACCAAATCCTTACATAATAAAATGTGAAATGTATACCATTTTCATAGAAATTTTATCATTTCATTATAGCATAACCCATGGAGAAGAAACATGTTTCATAATTGTTTTATCATAACATAATTAACCCACAAGAATGAAATTGGTTTCATTGATTCATCCTTAAAAAACAAAATTATAACCCATCAAGACAATGGCATATGATGATATCAAAATATTATATCCCTAGTGATCCATTACAATCTTTATTGAATTTTTACACGGAAGGAAAATATATTTAAACTAACATTTGAACCATTTATAGAAAAAATGAGAAAATAAACCATTATTTTGATAAAAATTAAACTACTAATTATTTGAATATTGAGAAAATAATATTCATTAAAAATTAAAATAGTAAATTTTAATGAAATATTAAATGAAATAAATGATCATTATATCAATAAAATAAATCAATATGACGTATTTTTAAAAATAATCCTTTTCACACTTTTGGGAAAAGTCATAAATGATTTATTTGGAATACATTTGTTTAAAAGGATTCCTTTGAAATAATTTTTTAAAAAAAATAAGTGTTAATGAAGACAAATTTTTTTAAATAAAATAATTTATTTGGAAAAACATCAATTTTTTTAATAACATGGTTTTGGAAGAAAATTTTGTTTGACCGCATAAGAAATATAGCAGGATATTCTTTAAAAATATTTCCCTTTGATTTTTAGTAACAAATAAGGGAATGTTATACAAAAACATGAGGATTATTTGAATAACCACATGATATAAAATTGATTATTTTAATGTATAAGATCCATAAAATTTCCCTCAACTAATATTTAGAATAGATAATACTGAAAATAAATTAGATTATTTCATGAACTGTTACCTCAGGTCTAGTCATTGTTTATGAATTATAATATCTAATATACTATGTATTGATTTATTATAAATATATTGATTAAAAATTTTCAGGAATAACATATTATGTATCATTCAATTGTAATTTCTCGTTATCATTTTATTAACAATACATCTTAAAAATAGACATTCAGGTCAAAAATAATTTATTTTCCATGTATGATTCAGTTCAATAGTTCTGATAATTGAAACAATTTCGTGGTCTCAACAACTGTAGAATATTATGCATGATATAATTTTTAATGACACATATTTTTAATCAATTTTTTTTGAATCGAATGGATTGTTCCTGAAACAAGGAACAAAGACAATTTGTGATTCGAAGGCTTTGTGTTTTGAAATTTTTTATATTGAATTTTGTTAAACATATTTTTAACACCCCCAGAATTTGAAAATAAATTTAATATTTAATTCATGAAACATTAAGTCTCTTCAAAACATCACTTTGTTATAACATTGTAGTTAAACATAATTTTCCACCTCTGTGATTTGAATTTAGAAAAACTAACATACATGGTTACATTCAGTAAGATATCTAGATACTGATAAGACAAACATTATTTTTGTTAAATAGTAAAATACCCATATGAATATTAATATAAAAAGTAATATTCCACATGGAAATACAGAATTTCATTATTATTTTATTTTCATAATGTAACGATCTTGATTAAATTCAATGTGATATAAAACGATTTATAGTTTTAAAAGTTATATTTTTAGAATAAATTATATTTTTAATTAAAAATACAATTAATCAGATTTATAATTTTTTTTCAAATAATGTAGTTCATTTTTTAATTCTACACATCAAAAAATCTATAGGGTGAATTTTTATGATTATTCTGAAATACATGATTTTTTGGTGAATAATGAAATTTGATAATTTAAAAAATAGGTTCAATAAGACAATTTATACATAATTCTTGAGTCATTGATGATGTACATGATGATTTCTTCTAAACCACATGATATTTTTACTTTTTTTTTTTCACAATAATCAATATTATTTATTGTATTTGGAAAAATAATAAAATAATGAATAAAATAATTGGTAAGCCCTCTTCTTATACACATTAACCCTCCCCCACTCCATCATATATTTAATCCTCCATGCCATTAATAACTTCAATGATTTACAAAAATTCCATTCCCTAGTCAATCCCAACATTGAGGAGATCTTCGTAATTTAAAATGACCTAAATCCTTTCCCTTAAGGGGGTTCTCATGGAGGATATTTCAAGAGGTAAAACATCTTTCTTTTTCATTTAATTCCATTTCAATTTATCTTCTTTTATTAATCTCTTGTAACATACCTTATAAAATTGATATTTTTAAAAATATTATAATCAATATACTAGAATTAAACCATGTTAATTTATAAACCGTTATCAATCTTCTTATCTCCCTCCCTCTTTTATAAAAGAAATCATTATCTGTGAGGTTCCAATTTACAACCTTCATAGAGGATGAAGTTTTGTTCTTGAATTTATACTTCATTACTAGTCACGAAACAATTTAAATGGTTGAACCAAACTATAAAATATTTATTATAACTTACTTAATATTTAGAAACTAGAAAATATTCATAGTATTAATTTATATGACAATACTAGTTAATAATAATCCAAAAACAACCAAATAATATAACTGATTGTCATTAATATTTCATAAAATGTTTCATCCTCATACATTGTAAAAAAATTCTATATATAACCATAAAAACATATTAATTTTCATAAATAATATATAACATCAATTTTATTGAATTACAACCTTTCAACATGAACATTCAAACCCATGTACAAATATACAGATCATGAAAAACAATGAAACGAATACTCCGAAACGTTGGAATTCAATCTTATAACATATAAAAAAGGGAATAATGAACTTAATAAATTTTTGATAAACTAAATAACTTTCCAGAAGTTTATGAATTTAGTTATTGATAAATATAATTTCATTTTCTAGTAACTTATGGTCAATAGAGGAACACGTCCAGATTTAAGGTAAGGGTTATCTACTCGAACCACCATTTTCAACTGGGTTACTTTTATTATCTACTTACCGCTATTAAATTATTATTCATTCATATGTACTAGAATTAATATTTATTTTAATATTATATATATTTCTTCTCCATCAAGATTCATACCTTCATTAATGGGATGTTATATGTTTTAAAAGGATCTTTCAGAAATCATTCCCGATAAACTATCCTGTTCCAAGGGAGTTCCCAAAATTCTTACCTATTTTCAAGGGAACTATAAAAAATGTTTCTAGAATATATTATCTTTATAAAATTACTCATTTTATTATTAAAATACTATATTACTTCACTTTTGGTTTTATTCAAATATTCATCCAAGAGAACCCTTCTTTTCAAAGTAAAAGAGTATTTATCTCAATAATTACTCGAATATTTTATAAGGGTATCTTAATCTATTTCAAATCTATTCTTAAATATTATGTATTATTGGGATTAATATTTTATGGTATCATATACCATATTTAAATTAATTCATTAGGATTATCTTGGATATGGATGTGCTATCGTAAAACCATTCACCAATTTAATTTGAATGATCAGTGTTTAGAATTAATGTTCAGGGAAAGTTATTTACATTTCATATTTTGGGTTCAATATGAATGTATATATTGTTTATGTTTATTCCCATTAATTTCAGTAATGCATTGGACATAGTAAATGTTTGGTGGTATCAGCTATAGCCCCTCAGTGAATTGGTAGGTCTCATGAGATAAACTACAATTTTGGAACATGGCCATGAAAAAATGATTATTTATGGTCTTGTTAATAGGCCATGAATGTATGGCTAGGATATACCGCATTATGAATTCCCTCATTGTAAAAATAGAATTTATGGTTTATGTTCTTATTCGACTAGTATAATACCCATGATTATGTTTTAATATGACATTATTTATTCATGTCTTATTCCTTCCATAATGTGTTCATGCTTTTTTAAAGGAATTTGTTTTTGGTTATTCAACTTGACTAATTTTATGTTTATAATATCATCTATTATATTTCTTACCCACACTGAACTTTTTTAATAACCCCCTTTTTATGATTCATTTTTGTCAGACATGATATTTTTATTATGAATTTCATGAAAAAATAACCTTGAAGTTATGGATGTTGTTGAATGAATTTCTATGTTATTATTTATTTCATGTTGTAATGATGATCGTATGTATGTATCTTATTTACAATTCTACTAAACTTGTCTATCCATCAAGATGCATATTCCTTGATTATATACCTGTGTAACTAATCAAGGCACTGACACTGGGAAACTAGGGTCAGGTCCGTACATTTTTTTTCATAGAAAGTTTTGTAGAGAACATGGAAACTGTATTTAGAGAATGTATATTAGGGATGAAAACCCTGAGATAGTATTTGAGGATAAACAGATATGAACATACATGAATTTTTTGTATGCAATAAATTATGTGGATCGTTCTAGAAAATAAATCCATATATTGATACTATAATTGGACGTGGTTATGGCACATTTTCACCTAGGAGTGAAAACTCGGAAAAGGAGTTTCGGTCTTAAACTAGGGTATCTTGGTACATGACAGTGGGCCTTACTAAGCACCTGTTTTGTCACTCTAGGGGGATATGTTTAGGATAACTCATGTTTTATTTACAAACCATTATGAATAATTTAAATATTATTTTTTCCTCAGATAAACCATGTTTAATAATATGGAATATTTTAGGCATAGGATTTCAATTTATGTTGAGTATTTTTTTTCTAAGTTAATATAGTAAATTATAGGTCATTACCTAATATAGTGTATTACATTATTTAGAAATGGTGCCTAGTTGAAGAAATGGAAACCGCATGAACACGAATATACCATGTATGAATTTCTCTCTGATGCAAGATAATGAAGTTTTCTTTGGTGCTACGAGTAGTGCTGAACAAATTATAACAATAATAAGATAGTTGAATCAGGTTATGAATAATAACCTTACCTGTATAAATAATCTAGATCTACAAAATGGGGGAGCTATGTTAGATCACTTTATGCAACAATATCCTCCATCATTCAATGGTTCTATAAATCCATTTTCAGTGGAGTAGTTTATAAATTCATTAGATAAGATATTTCTGGATTTGGGATATTATGGAAGAGAGAGGGTTGAAATAGAGGATAATTGTTTATCGAGATATATAGATCAATGATGGAATTTAATTCAAAACACAAAAGATAAATAAGATGTTGATGAAATGGAATTGATGAAATTTAAGGAAATATTCCATGAAAAATACTTCCCTCATGAACAGTAAGAAAATACGGAAAGACTGTTTCTGAATCTGAGGCAATATGAATATGAGAATTTTGAAAAAAATGAATCTAACTTCCCAATGCATGAAAGACATTTCACAGACTACATACCTATTCTATGGAGAACGATTGTTCAATAATTTGTTGTTTTAAAAAAATTCCTCTAAAGGGGACCCCCCTTTATCTGCGCTCCAAAAAAGTGCTGATAAAGACCCATTTTATCAGTGAACAAAAACTTGCTGATAAAAGTGTTATTTCATCAACGATAAAATGAATCATTGATAAAAGCTTCCTTTATCAACACTTTATTTTTAGAGCTGATAAAAACCCTTTTATCATCACTTTTTTAAAAGAGCTGATAAAAGAAAAAAAAATTAATTTTTTTTAAAAAAATCCTGGAAATCTCGGGGGGGGGGGGGGTTACCGTGGTTGAGCCCCCCCTATCAGTGCCTCCCACACCTCCAGCGCCACCACGCACCCCCTTCACCATTTATCAGCACTATGGCCCACCCATTATCAGTGCTAGATCCCATATTCCTCCATCAACGTGCACCCCAACATCCCCCAGATTTGGAACTCGAGGCCTCCCCCCCTGCGCACCTAAGCCATTACCAATCCTCTATTTTGATTTGTTTTCCATTTCATGATATCTATATCTATATATATAGTTATTTTTATTCATATAGTAATATATATTTATATTAATATATATAGTAATATTAATATTTATATATAGTTATAATATATATATATATATATATTTATAGTGATATTAATATACATATTTATAGTTATATTAGTATATTTATGACGTTATATTAATATATATATATAGTTAGATTAATATATTGGTATATAAATATTCATATATTTTTATTTTAAATAAAATGGATATCATTTATTACTTAAATAATGATATTATATTGTATATGTAAATATATTTTATTATTTATAATTATAATAAAAATTTTTATGTGTGCATATATACAAAATATGTATATATTATTAGATATTTTATTATAAATAGTATTGAATTATAAAAAACGATAAAATTTCAGAGACATAATATCAGTTTTAATGTAATACCTTGGAATAATTTCAGTCCCCACCAAAAAAATCCAATAATACCCCCTTAAACGAGGCTGAAAATCCACAAAATGTAAAAAATTCAGTTTATCCCAACTAAAAACTCGGTTTTTGAGGCCTTCGTGGCCTTTTTTGGCCTCAAAAAACATGATTGGGGCACCACTAAGTTATTAGTGTGTAGATATCATCGCATTTTTCGATTTGATATATGGTATAGCTCAAATAGACACCCGGATCAAAATTTATGGCCGTTTGAATTTCGAGTTGCGTTATCAACATATTTTTGATATTTTTTTAATCTTTTTTATTTTTTAGTCTTGACATTGTTATTAAATGACTATTACTCCATATTAATTAGAAATTTATTAATTATTTTTTTAAATTTTTTTTTATAATCCATTTTCACTAAATATCTTATATATTAAGTGTAGCTGTATATTTATAGTTATCTAAAATATATTGAAAATTATATTAAAAAAATATATATTATATTTATATCAATATAACTATATCTATATATTTAAATATTACTATATATTTTTAATGATTTTTTTTGGAAGTACACCCTTTATCATTGCTTTTAAAAAAAGCACTGATTAGGACCCCCCTTTATCAGTTCTATTAAAAAAGCGCTGATAAAGGGGTACCCTTTAACATCGATAAAAATAAGTGCTGATAAAGGGGGTACCTTTATCAGCGTGGATAAATGGTGGTGCTGGTCTTGTCCCTTTTTTTAGTGGATCTATTGATCCTAAGAACACAAAGTTTGTTCAACAGTGTCCTTCTCTAACAATAATAGTTGGGGTACATTGCTTTATTGGTTTAGTAGGTTATTATTGGCGTTTCATTCAAAATATCACCCAATTATCCAACCAGATGACCAAGCTTACACATAAAGGGGTTACGTTCGTATGGAAAAATGAATGTGATGATTGTTTCAAAGAATTTAAGAGGTGATTAGTGAGTCCCTTAATCATAACTCTTCCATTGGGGAATGATGGGTTTGTGATCTACATTGATGCATTAAAGGGCGTGGATGTGTCCTTATAAATAATGATAGAGTTTTTTATTATCCATCAAGGTAGTAACATTTTCATGAACTAAAACTATCCTACTCATTATCTTGAGTTAGTAGTAGTAAAACTTTCTCTAATGATATTGAGACATTATATTTATGGAGAAAATTTTGAGACATATACAGATCATAAGAGTCAAATATATATCTTCCCAGAGAATGAACTCAACATGAGGAAATAGTGATAGATCAAAAAACCCAAGGATTATGATTTTTCCATACACTAATACCCAAGAAAGGAAAACAAGGTTTTGATGCATTGAGCAGGAAAGATAATGGAGTTATTAGAAAAATGAGGATTTACAATGATCTTTTATACATGGATCTATTGAATATGTATATGTGAATTATCAAATAAGGTGAATCATAACTACTTTTTCAAATGGTTACCCAACCGTCTTTTTTTGAAATAATTAAATCTTCACAGTCTGATGAAGAGAATTTTTAAAACAAAATTAATGTTGTAAATGATGGGATGTTGTCTGAATTCATGTGTGAATATGATGTTCTGAAATTTGGAAAGAGGCTATGACTTCCATATCTACCCAAGATGAAAATTGAATTTTTGGGTGATTCTCATAGCTCAATATTCTATATACACTATAGTAGAACTAAAATGTATATTGATTTGAAATAACATTTCTTGTGGGATAACATAAAGAGGGATATTGTTGATTATGCATCAAGATGTTTAGTCTGTCAAAAATATATGGATGAATGAAAAATTCCATGAGTATTCATGAAACCTTACCTATTCTTACATGGAAATTGTATAACATCACCATAAATTTTGTAACTGGATTACCCAAAACTCCAAGAAATAATGATTCAATATGGGTAATTGTGATTCGCCATACAAAGTCTTCACATTCCCTCCTAATAAGAGAGGATTTTCCACTGGAGCGCATAGAAAGACCATACATCAATGAAGTTATGGTAAATCATAGAGAAACTCTCTTAATTATTTCTGATTGTGATACATCATTTACATTGAAATTCTTGAAAATTCATCAGAAATCCTTTGATACTAATCTTCGTTTGAGAACTTCTTATCATCATCAAATTGACGGACAATCATAAAGGATGATCCAAACCATAGAGGATTTTTTGAGATCATTTTCACATGACATTCTAGGATTATGGGATCACTATCTACCTTCATATGTGTTTTCCTACAATAATAGTTTCCATTCCAGCATTCAAATGGTACCAAATGAGGCATTGTATGGAAAGAGATTTCATAAACCAATATGTTGGTATGAAGTTGGAGAAAGGAAGATAATGGGACTAGAGCTTGTGGGGGAAACAACAATGATGATAATGTATATTAAAGTCCATATTAATGTAGATCATAGAATATAAAAAGTCATGCTGACAATCGAAGGAAGGATTTTGAATTTCAATTGGGAGATTATGTTTTCTTAAAAGTATCTCCATGAAAGGGTGTTATAAGATTTTGGACGAAAGGGAAACTAAGCCATAGGTACATATACCTTTTTGAAATTATCGATATAATTGGATTTGTTTCATATCGTTTGGCTATTACACCTAGCCTATCTATTGTACACAATGTGTTCTATGTCTCATTGTTGAGAATGTATATGCCAGACCTAATGCATGTCCTCACTTTTAAATGTAAAGAATTGGAACCAAACATATCATAATATCAATATCCTATCTAGATTATGGACACTAAAGAAAAAGTTCTTAGGAATCAAATGACTCGAAAGTAATGAAAAATTGGAAAAATCATAAAATCAAAGAGTCATCCTGGGAGCCTGAGGAGCTTATGATGAAGAACTACCCAAATATTTTTATAAGGTATCAATCTGGTAATTTTGAAGATGAAATTTTTGATAGGAGGGGATAATGTATTACCACATGATTTCTAGAATAATTTTAATATTGAATTCATGAAACACTATATCTTTAAAAAACACCACTTTCTTATATCCTAGCTAGTAAACATAATTTTTCAATGTCTCTTATTTGAATTTCAAAAAACACTCATACATGGTTGTGTTTAATAAGATATTTAGAGTCTAAATAGAAAAACATAATTTTTAGTGAATAGTAACATACCATAATGAATATTAATATGAATAGTAATATAACCCTTTTTAATACAAAATATTATTATTATTTTACTTTATTAAGGTTATGATCTTGATTAATTTTTCAACGTGATAGAGAACAAATTATTATTTTAAAATTTTGATTTTTTGAATAAATTATTATTTTATTTAAAAAGTAAATTAGTCATATTTAGAAAAATATTTTCCAAAAATGGTGTTCATTTAGTATTAATACACATCGAAAAATTGATAGGGTGATTTTTTGGGATTTTTCTGAAATACAAGATTTATTGTTGAATAGTGAAATTCGATAATTTACAAAATCTGTTAAATAAGTAAATTTATGTATATTTCATGATTCATGGATGATTTTAGTGGTAATTGTTTCAATATAAAAGGCACTTATTACTATATTTTCATATTAATCCATAATATTGGTTTTTTTTGGAAAAATAATAAAATAATGAGTAAAATAATGGGAAAACCCTCCTCTCCTCCACTTTAGAAAAACCCCATCACTCTTTCTTCTCTTTACTCCTCTAAGACATGATGCTACTCAAATATCTTCCCAAATACCCTTCCACATAAACTCCCCATGACTTGGAGCTCTTGTTATTTCAATAAACCAAAAAAACATTTCCTTTAAGGAGGTTTTCACAGAGGTTATTTCAAGAGGTAAAACATCGTTATTTTTTAGTTAGTTTCATTTAAATTTATCTTCTTTTCTTATTCTCTCATAACTTGCTATGTAAAATTTATCCTTTTAACTCAAGTATCATCTATATACTATAATTATTCCTTTTTAATTTATTATCCATTATCAATCTTCTTACTCCCTCTCACTCTTTTATAAATGAAATCATCGTCTGTGAGGTTCCAATTTACTACCATTGTGGATGAAGAAGATTTATTCATTTGTTTATCCATAAATTCTAGTCATGAAACCTTATTAATTGTATATCCATATTATGAAATATTTATTATAACATACATAATATTTAGTAACCAGTATATGTACATCATATTAATTTGTATAACAAAACATGTTCATATTAATCCAAATACTGATAAATAATCTATGTGATTGTCATTAGTATTTTATCCAATGATTCATCATGATACCATGAAAAAAAATTATATATATAACAATTTACTCTTATATATGTTCATAAATAATATAGAATTTAAATTTTGGTTAATTAAATTCTTTCAAAATGAACATTTATACTCAAATAGAAGTATATCGATCCGGAAAACCAAGGAAACGAACACTCCAGAACGACAAAATTCAATCTAATAAATTATCAATATGGACATAATGAACATAATAAAATTATGATAAAATTAATAAATATAAAAAAAAATCTTTATTAATATGTAAATAATTGTAATTTCATATTCTAGGACCTTGAGTTCAAGAGCGGAACACATTTGATTTTAATGAAAGAGTTTTTTATAGGAACTTCCATTTTCATTCAGGTTACATTTATTATCTACATACATCAATTAAATTAATATTAATTCATATTTAGTAATCATAATTTCTCTGTGAATTTTCTCTATATGTGTTTCAAGAAGATTTATACCTTCATTTATGGGGAGTGATATGTTTTAAAAGGATCTTTCAAAAGTCCTTGATAAACAATCCAGTTTCAAGGGAATTCCCCATTTTTTACCTATTTTCACTAGCACTCAATTATATTTTTTTGGATACCATAATATTTATAAAATCACTCATTTTATAATGAAAATACTATATTATATCAAATCTAGTTTTATAAAAATATTATTCCAAAAACAACTATTCATGATAAAGTAAAAGTATATTTATCTCAGAAATTAATCAAATATTTTATAAGGGTATCATCATCTATTTATACACTCTTGTTGATTCTAATGTATTATTGGGATTAATATTTTATGGTATCCTCTACCGTGTTTAATTTAATTGTTTCTTATTTGTTTTTTGTGGATTTTCATTCATTAATCCAATCACTAATTTACTACAAATGGTTATCGTTTATGGTTAATGTTTAAGGAAAGTTATTTACATTTCATATATTAGATTCAATATGAATGTATATGTTATTTATGTTTATACCTATTGATTTTAGTAATTCAATGGACATATTAAGTATCAGGTGGGGCCCTCTATATCCCCTATGTGCATCGGTAGGTCTCCTGAGACAAACTACGGTTTGGGCACAAGGCCTTCACAAAATTATTATTTATTGTCTTTGCGTGATGCCTTAATGTTATGGTTATGATGTCCCAAATTATGAATTCCCTCATTAGGAAAATAGTATTGATGGTTTATGTGGTTATTAGACTAGTATAATTTCTATGATTATACTTTACACTGGCATTATTTATACATCTCTTATTCATTCCCTAGTGTGTTCATGGTTTTTGTTAAAGGGACATATTTTTAGATATTAAACATGGATTTTTTTTGTTTATGGTATATTATTCTGTATTTATTACCCTTACTGAGCATTTGATAATTTACCTTTCTTATGTATAAATTCTCTTTGGACATGAAGATTTTTATTATGAATGACATACAGAAATAACTTATGAGTTATGGATGATGTCGAAGGTATTTATATGTTGTTTTTTGTTTTAAGTTGTAATGAAGAACTTATTTATGTATATTGTTTCCAATTATAATAATGTAATCGGTCCTTTTGGATGTGTATTCCTTGTTTATATTCTAATGTAATTAAATAAGGCGCTAGTTGTAGGAAACTGAGGTCAGGTCCATAAAATATTGAAAAGAATATGAATATTGTTTTCTTAAAAAATTGGAATATTTCTAAACAGGGTCCGAGATCAGGAATATGAGGGAACTGTATTGTTCAGAATTAATTCATTATCCTAGATGCGACATAACCATTTTTTCTGCTTATGACATCCCGCATTTTTATAACATAACTTTTCATTGCATTTTAGAAATGAATGATCATTAAAGTCTACAGTCATGGAAATCAGGAACAATATTAATGAAAACATAAAACATTCTTCTAATACACTGATAAGGATTCATCATAGGATAATATTAAATATAATTACTACATATAAAAACATGGAATCATACATCAAAGGAATGGGTAATTAGAATGTCTGGTAAGGAAAATAAGTGAAGCAGTTTAAATGTAATATTGAGCGATATCAATAAGAACATGAGGGATATCGTAAAGGAATGATAAAGAGGAATTTCATAGAAATAATAAAGTGAATATTAACTATAAAATTTGTCTATAATACTTAATTTAGATATTCATTAAAATATAACCAAGGTCTAACCCCAGGGTTTCATAAAAGTTACCAATGTTATTGATCAAGGTATCGTAAAAGTTTTCATCTCTACTGATTAAATTCTTTAACCAATGCATTGGAGAACAATCAGGTTACAACGTTATTACGTATTTAATTTCATGTGAGACACATATATCAAAATCATATATTTATTAAATAAGCCAAATAGGACAAAGGAAATGAGTTTTATATCAAAATCGTGATGTTTTCAAAAGTTCTTAAAACATGATAATTATATCATTTATAACCCAAAAAAATGAAGTGAGGGTATTATTTAAGTAAATTAGAGAATAAAATATAACATTTTAATGTATTTATTAATACCCATGGATATAAACTAGGCTTGGGTATTCACATAAATAAAATAATAGAATTTCTTGAGAAAAAAGAGATATATTTTGAGACGAAAATTCTGCTCCATAACAGCTATATAACATGGTTATTAAAAACAATAAAAAGTGAGGATAAAAGGGTAAAAAACTAATAAATAACTCATAATAAACAATAGGGATATAATTAAATAAAAACAATATCATGGTATGTATATTTTAATTACAGAACACAATACAAGGAATCATGAAAAAAAGAGAAGATGTGATTTCTTTTACGAAAATTCGGTAGCCTAATAGTGTCGCATTCAAATCTGAAAAATAAGTTGATGATAGTAGAAAGGATATATAATAATTTTTGAAATAAAATGGAAATAAATGAGGATTTATAATAACATACCCCAACATAATAAAATGAAAAATAGACGACATAACATAACAGAATTCATGAATAAAGATGATGGTGAATGGTTTTCTTACCTTGGAAAGTTACTTCCAAAACCCGATGGTTGGTTCCTTGTAGGTGTATGAGGGAAAATTATAAGGAATAATTGGAAGGTAAAAAGACTAGATATTAATTGAGGAGTAATTTTGAAAGAATGGAATGATGGAATGGGTTTATATTTATATCAAAATTTGGGGAATGTTTTACTAATTTCCTAAGGACACCTCAGTAGGGGTATTTGCAAAACCATGGGCTTTCCCAGGATATCTGACCATGGTATTGGACCCTTGGGACACCGCATTATATATATTACTATAAAAAAGTAGACCATAATTATTATATCCTTGTTATATCTTTAGAGATGTGATTAAACACATAGAAACTCAATAGTGTATTTTCACTATTCACCAAAAAACAAAACATTTTATATAAATCTCATAAATTCACCCAAACCTAATATTGATCTACTGAATGAAAAAATGAACTCTATTTTGTGAGAATAATATTTCTAATTATGAGTTATTTAAATTTTATGTTAAAAATTTATTTACCTATAAAAATATTAATACTTAACTAATAATTTCTGAAAAAATTCTTTACTTATGCTATTATATAACTTCACCATTCAATATACCTAAATTATATTTATAATTCCTTAAGTGTTTTTCTATTCAATTGGTCACATAACTATTCTTAAGTTTAATATTACTATTCATAATTTACTATTAACATAAAATTATGTTATTCATTTTAGACTTTAAATTTCATACATATCACAATGGTAGAACACTAATTTTTTAAAATCATATCACATTATTCATTATTTAATGTATAAGAAAAAAATATTAAAATATCTTTTTTCAAAAATTATCCAAAAATATAGAACTTCTATAAATTAATCCCATATTTATTTTTACATTTGAAATTCAAAAAATTTACCATAAAATGATATAAATGATTTATTTATACAATTTGATTGGAAAAAATAAATAAGGATTCATTACATAGACCCTTATAATACATGTATAGGACATACAAGTAAGCTGTGAAATGTTGATAGAATCATGGGGTGGCTCATGCAACATAGAACGAGGGGTGATTTCTATCATCTTGAACTTCTCCATTATGTGATTATGCTCAATCTTATGTGATGGAGTCCGGCTTCGACATGGTCCAGAGAAAAGCACAGTGATTCCACCTCCTTCCCATTCTCTGAAAAATGGCCTTCGTATTGCCTGAGTCTACAAGATGAATCCATCAACTATTCATTTTGTATTAATTAAACATGATCATTTATATTTATAAAAAATAACCATAATGTTATGATTATAGTTTCCAACAGTCATATTGACCAATGGGTCATATAACAGTCAAAACACAACTGTCTCTTTTTAGTTATACTCATTTCATTAATTAATGGATATAGTTTTGTTGAGTATAAAATAAAATAACAGAAAAATATAGGAAACAAATATTTTCTAATGGTTTTGGTCATTACATTCTTCCCACTAAAAAAAATTTCATCCATGAACTTTTAACCTGTACCTTTTGAAGAGAAACATTGTGGGTACTTATACCTTCTAGACTCATATGGTTACGAAGTGGATTCATCACATTTTTTTTCTCTATAACACCTTAAGAAGGTGGGTAGTCTTGTTGCATAGAACATTGTCCCTAAAATACAAGATTCCCACTAACTACTCCTCAAATAGTGGTCATGTTCTAGTATTTTAACCTTTGGATTTAATAAATTTGAAGTTTCAGGTATGTACATACTCAAGAAGGATATGTAGAAGACATCATGAACATGTTCCAGTTTTGGAGGAAGTGAATTTCAGCATGCCACTGCTCTTACAAGATCAAGCATTTTATAGGGGCCAATGTACATATGGATGATCTTCCCTTTCACCATAAACCTCATGACTCTATTCCAAGGTGAAATTCGAAGAATGAATTTCCCAACAACATCAAACTCCTTGTCTCTTTTATTGTAGTCGACCTAGCTCTTTTGTCGACTCTCAGTACCCTTAATGTGTTTCTGGATGGCATGTATCTTTTCTGCCATTTCATCCACTAGATCAGGCCCAATAATCTTTCTCTCAGTAGCTTCATCCCAACATGTAAGAGTTCTACTTTACATCCCATATAGAGCTTCATAGGGTTCCATTTGAATACATGAGTGGAAGTTTTAGTTTTAAGTGAACTCAACTAATTGAGATGTTGATCCCATCCATCTTTAAATTCCATTGAGCATGTTCTCATCATTTCCTCACATGTTTGAAAAGTTATTTCAGATTGGCCATCAGTTTGGGGATAATTGGTCTTACCCAAATTCAATTCTCTACTCAAGGAATATTGATGAATTCTCCAAAATTTTGATATGAAACATATATCACAATCATATATGATAGAAACTAGAACTCCATATAGACATACCATTTCCTTCATGTAAACCCTGGAATGTTGATCAATATAGAAATATTTCCAAAAAGAGAATAAATGCGATGTCTTATTGAGACGGTCAACAACAACTCATATCCCATTATTTCCTTTGAATGTTATCAGAAGACCTATAACAATTTCTATAGTGACATTGTCCAACTTCTTCGATGGCATGGGTAGTGGTTCCAATAAACTTTAACGAATTCATCACTCTACCTTCACATGCTGATATACCAGGCACCTTAAAGTGTAGTCAACAATCTCCATTATAATATTATCCCACCAAAAACGTTCATGAAGGTTTTTATACATTTTTTTAATTCATGGATGTATAGATAACATAGATCTATTATCTTCATCCCTCATATCCTTCTTTATTTCCATAATATATGGAACACATAGCCTTGTATGAAATTATAGTACACCTTCTTGATCAATTTTGAACTCATAAAACTGCATATCCTTCACAGCCTATGTAACAACCGAGACATTTATGTTATATAAATCATCAAAGGAATCTTTTTCTACACAACACATTCTTTTCTTGCTTTACACGAAATCACGACCTTCCTCGATAGCTTGTGTCGTACGCAATACCGAGTTTCACTAAACAACGATATGCTATTAAAATATAATTAAAACTAGACGTTGTGAATAGTAGTAACCACTTTTTGAAATTTTGTAAATTCTATTTTTCAAAATGGACTTTATTTTTTGGATTTGGAATATCGAAATTAGCTTAGGGTGAAATTTTGGTAATTTTCGGATAACTTTCATATTTTGATGAATAATGAAAATTACTAAATTTTAATTAAAAACAACTTTTTCAATCGAAATAATTAATAGTGATAAATTATTAATTTGAGTGGTTTTAAAGTATATTTATAATATATTTTTACAATTTAATACAATGTTGTTCATTGAATGTAATTTCACATTTAAACCAGTTATAAACAAGTGTCAATCTTTTGATAGTTATTATCTCTTAAAAACACGCCTTTTGTTTTGACGACGGGAATTAATTTTTAAATTAATTAATGCAACAGATATGTTCTAAATTTGGTAAAATAGAAATCATTTTTGCGTTCAAAATTTCAAATATATCTTAGGCCTAATTTTTGGTATTTTTCTGAAAACTTTCAATTTTTGATGAATAGTGAAACCACTAAGTGGTAGTTAAAAAAAACTAAATTTTTTATAAAACATAATTTACCGCTTCTGTGAGCGGAATTTCAAAAATCCAAGAGACACGGTTGATGTCAATAAGTAAAATGTGGTTCAATGAGATGAATATAATTTTTGGTGAACAGTAACTTTTTTCTTTTATTTACCACAGTTAAAAGTAAATAGGGCAATTAAGGGTAAAGATGATATTATTATTACCCTAACAAATGTCCTAATTCTATTGAACAAATGTAATTCGACCAAAAACAAACTTATGAATAAAATATGACCATTTAGGCCCACCTGTATTAGATTAGGACATTTATTATTAATTTATTTAAAGAAGGGTTAAAATAGTTAAAATCAAAGTTTAATAAGTAAATAATTTTTAATATGGGGTTATAAATAAGATAAATTCGACTATAAATATTCATTAGAAAGATAGAAATATTTCCTACATAATGGTATTTTTTTTTGTAATTTTTAGACATTATATAATTTAATTTATTTATGACACAATGATGATGCAGTAATTATCTTATTAATGAAATATTGACATAATTAATGTTATAAACACAAAAATAAATGTAATTTGAGACATTATATGAATTCCACTAATTTTCTAGGTTAATATGACATGTTATTATTGATTTAAGTAACTTGGTTTGAACGAATAGTTTTGTTATGATTTTCACAAAAATCAATTACTAAATAGTGTCAAAATTGACATAAAATAGTTTTTAAAACAAATATTATATTAATAATTGATATTTTATTCCTAAAAATCTTATGTTCGGCCAAATGACTTGGATAAAATTATCTATATTAATAATAAACAACTTGGGGTTCGTTTGGCTGCTTATGGTATGTTTATTAACCTTATAGTATAAGAACACAAGAAGACACGATAAAAGTAATGTTATTTAACTTAATGTTAAATCTAAATGATAAGGTTAAAATAGGAACCTAAACTTGTCTAAATTATATTGTATGAGAGGATTTCGACCCATCCCCATCTTAGCTTAGAAATATATCAATTTGGAGCTATTTAAAACAGAAAATGACTTTATAATACAATAATAGTTTTAGTTATTCCAAAGGTGCCCCTCTCCTCCCTTATAAAAGGACACCTCCTCCCCCTCTTCCTCACACCACTTTGAGCCTTCCAGCTGGGCCAAACCCTGCCACCTTCTCCTCTACACTTCCCTAGAGACATCCTAGAGGTCCTGGTCTTCTTCAAAGACCAATTTTAGTGCCCTTAAATAAGGTCTCAAAGAAGAAATTCAAAGAAGAGGTAATGTCCGTTACCGATTCTTTCATCTTTATTTCTTCTTCCACTTCTTCTTCTTTAGTTGTTTCATTGTGAAGTAATAACATCAGTATCACTAATATACTGATATGTTATTATAAGTATGAAACAACCCTATTTCACCATATATCCATCATACGGAAAAAGAAATCACTGCGCGTGCGTCGGTACGGACTACCGTCTCCACGACGCGATGAGATTCATTCTCCACTTTAAACCATTCATGAGTGATTATAAAGTACATATAATAAGTAATAACGAAATATATGACATAATAATGATACTGTATTTATGTGTATATATATTAATTTCATCAACTTAATTCCGTTCAACTCAATAAGGAAACGAAAACAGCATTCATGCGTACGTACGACCTACCGTCTCCATGAACGGTGTATTTCTTTCCATTTACTGAATTATTATATATATGTTTATTCTGAATAAAAATATATATAAATCATGTTTTATATTCTGGAATTAAGTAATCATGATCTATGTAATCATATGAATAATTACAAATCAAAACACGGATGACAAATGGAACAATTTTACCCAAAACGCTCTTTAACATGGAATTTACAAAAGAACGGGTAATATAAAGTCATAAGTGAACCATATATGATATCATAACAATGAATATGATTATGTAATAAGTCAATAACATTATTTAAATCATTATACAGGAGGTTCGGACACTTACAAAGCAAGTCGGACCTAAGGTAAGGGAAATATCACAATCTCATTTTTAACCAAGATTGTTTTTACTTTGGCATTTACTGGGGTGTATTTTATCATCCACATTCATGTTTCCTCAATATGTAATATTATTTCCATTCACCTACAATTGTTTAAATCCTATTTTACCCTTAGGTGAGTTTTTAGTAAAAGATATGAAAGGAATATTTTGTCGTTTTTCGTACGAGGTACTTTTTTGACTTTTCTGAAAAAAGTACGAGAATAATATATTTTTTAACTTATACGACATGAATGGATTTTTAAAACATTATTTCAAAGAAGCTTCCTTTAAAAGTTTTCATGTTTATTTTTAATCAACTTCTTTTAGTTTAAAATTTTATGACATGTTAAGAAAGGAAAAAATGTTTTTGAAGTAGAAATGATATTTTCCTCAAGATTAGAGTACAAGTGTTTTATCAAAATTATTTTCCATCTAAGATAATATAGGGTTCTGTTTCTATCCCTATTATTAAATGGATTTGATTATGTTGTGATGGAAATATTTTTATGAATTCCTTTATCTTATATGAATTGTTTAATGATGTCATGTTGTTTAAGAATCCAATTTTTATTACATGGGTTATGCTATGATGTATGGTTTATAATTTTGTGGCACACATAAGAATGGTATCATTATGAGATGGGTGGGACCTATATCTCCCTCCAATGCATTGGGTAAAGATTTTATATCTCATGAGATAGACATGGATGGAATGGTAGGTAATACCGGTTCAGTGAAACATGACTGAAACGCGGGTGACTTGGCTCAGAAAGGGACTTTGTACACTAAGATAGTCTTGGAAATGAGTCTTGACAAACAAGAAATGATTCTCTATGATTCTGTGTGCATGCCACAAAGTTTAATGTTTTAAGTTATGATTATTGTGATTACATTTCACTGCCATGAGTTATCCTAGGTTATGAAATTATGATCTCTTTTACTGGTTAAGATTTCCAAAAGTTATGTGATTATGTATATGATGTGATTGATATTTCTTTTGTTTACACTTACTGAGCATTTGAGCTCACCCTTTTATGTTTACTTTTCCCCAGGATATAAAGAATGGTTTTAGGTATAAAAAAAGGAAGATCTTTATGGGAGATGTTGAAGATATTTCACCAGGACTAGAAACTTATATTCTGAGTTTCAAAAGACACTAAACTATTACGATCCTTGTGTGTGTGTTTTTGTTATGTACTATGTATTCCGCAAAAGTAATGTAATGTCCATGTACATCATGCTTCGGGTCTCTACAGCCTCAATTTTCTTTTGTAATATAAGATCTTCTTTTTTAGATTTCTTGTTTATCTCTAGTAATGATGGTTGAGATATTATTTGGGTTAGGGTTGATGATGTCCCTTCCCTTATAATTTTTATTTCCAGCTTTACTAGGTCATTGATCAAAGGAACTCTTTAAATCCTTATCATGGATAGAACAACTAGTTCTTTTTTATTAATATATCTAGGAATCTGTTTTCTCTTTTAGGATGATAATTAATTGAACAATCATAGTCTTTAATAATTTCCAACCATGACCCATGTTTCGCAATCAATTCCTTTTCCATCAAAATATACTTCAAACGTTGATGGTCTATGTATATATCACATTTCATCACAAAAAGATAGTGCCTCCGTATCTTCAAAGAAACAATGACCACAACCAACTCCAGATCATGTGTAGGATAGTTCTTCTCAATAGTCTTCAACTATTAAGATGGAAAAGAAATGACCTTGTCAGTTTTAATGAGGATTCACCCAATACCTTTTTGAGATGAATCCCAAAAAATTATGAATCCTTCTCTACATGAGGGCATAGTTAGCACTGGTGGGGTATCCAATCTCCTCATCATATTTTGGAAACATTCCTCAAACTCCTTTTTCCAAATGAACTTGACCCCTTTTGAGTAAACATGGTTAATGTGTTATAATGTCATGAATTCATTTTCACACACCTCCTATAATATCCCACTAATCCAAGGAAACTACAAATCTTAGTAATTGTTTGAGGATGAGACCACTCATCTTAAACATTTTTCTTTTCAAGGTCAACTTTGATTACTTCATTGGTTACATTCATCCCCAATAAAGAAACTTGATGTTACCAAACATTACATTTTGTGAACATTCCAAAAAATATTATCCTTTTGTAGAGTTTGAAAAATAACTGTTAGATGATCCTCATGATCCTCACGAATTTTGGAATATATCAAAATATCATCAATAAAAACTACCACAATGTTATCAAGGTATTTCTTAGAGTCTCTATTCATGAAATCCATAAAAATTGAAATTAAATTAGTCATCCTGATGGGCATAACAAAAAATTCATAATGCCCATATCATGGTCAGAATGTAGTTTTGGGAATATCTTCTTTATTCACCCACAATTTATTATAATTATTTCGATTATCAATTTTAGAGAATAATTGGGCCCAATTAGGTTGGTCAAATAAGTCATAAATTATTTGAAAAGGGTATTTGTTCTTCACTTTGATCCCATTAATTTCTCTATAATCAATGCATAGCAGCATTAATCCATCCTTCATCTTCACTAAGAGTATAGGTTCTCCCCAAGGAGAAACACTCAGTTGGATAAACCCCTTATCCAAATGAATTTGGAGCTTCTTCTGTAATTCCTCCATCTCCACATTTTTTATTCTATACGGGGTCTTTGATATTAGATGAGATCCTAGTATATGTTAAAAGGAGAAATCTACCTCTTTTTCTGGGGGAGGTCTGGGTAACTCCTCAAGAAATATATCAATGTATTCTGGGATGATGGGGACATTTTATATCTATGTACACTCATTTCAGTCTTCTTCATCAATGATCAACTCCATTAATAAAGATATATGATGTTATTCAAGACAAATATATAGTTGAGATATCTCTCCTTGTAAGATAACTGTTTGTTTCCCATCCATGACTACTGATATTTCTTTACTTTAGCATTCGATTTTAGAATTATACATTGAGAACCAGTCCATCATTATTAAAATGTCAAATTCCATCATGGGAATGACTACTAGATTTGAGATAATATTGTACTCATTAAAGTAACTTCTAGGGTTTCTAAACACTAAAAATTATAGTATAATCCTGCCAGGAGTCATAACTGATAACTATAATTTTAGAAATTTAGGGGATGATTCTAAATTCATTTCAAACATAAGGGAAATAAAGGAATGTGTAGAACCATAATCAAACAATTTACTAACTAGCATTGCGAGAACAACACAAGTATATACCATCACATCATTTGGAGATTCAACATCAACTGTCGTGATAGTGAAAGCACAAGCTTGCTCTATTGCCCTTTGTTGAGGCTGATGGTGGTTCCCCTCCACTACCCTCATATTTGGAAAGTGATTGGAAAAGTGCCCAAGTTTTCTACACATATAGAATTAGACATGAGGTAGGGCCTGCACCATCTTCCCTTTGATGTTAGTGTTGGGAAGTTTAGGCTTCATCTCACTTTTACGATTCCTCGTAATATGGCCATCTCTTCCACACTTGTAGAACATCCTGCTGCCGTGCAAGCAGTTCACCGAATTCTTATTCTCATATTTATTACATGTGGCAAATTGCACTTTCTTTTCTCCTCTTCCTTGTTCAAAGGTCCTCCCTATGATAGGCTCCATTGATCTTTCCTTGTCATTGGATTTATGATACCATGACATCTAACTGAACTCTAGTTCAACATTCATATCATTATGCACGATCTTATCATATATATCATTGAGTCATCTGGCTATATTCTTCTTTATATGAGGTCTTAGTCCAACAAAAAATAAATCGACATTCTCATTTCGATCCATGAATAATCTAGAGGTGTAATAGGAAATCCTTATGAATATCATCTCATAGCTTTCCAAATATTCATTCCCCTTCTGCTTTAGCTTGTGAAATTTATTCTCCATTTTTTTGTCATAGTACGAAGGAAGTATTTTTCAAAGAAGATCCCTTAGAACTCTTTCTAATCCATAACATAAGCATCCACTCTTTGTCTCATGTTTTTAATTAGTTTCCAAAACTGATCATCACATACATCTAAGCAGTAAACCACAAGGGTGAACATATCTTGTTCTGAAGAGCGAAGTATAAAAATCATCATCTTGATATAGCTGGTTTACTATTTAGCAATCAATGTGTCGGTCGATCCACTGAAGGTTGGTTGTCATTGGCACAAAAAGGAAACAACAAAATATTGTTCCATTAGCAGAGATAATGGTCTCTCATCTTGATTCATGTTATTTCCCAAAACATGAGTAATTTGGTTCATCATTCTTATTAAATTTTACTTTCCATCTTCCTTATGATGGCCATCAGTGCATGGTCCATTACAGACACCATTGGAACAGTTCCTCCAATTGCTCGCCATTTTAAAAAAACCGTAGTAAGAATATTATTTCATTTATGAATATTTTAACTACATTCGTCTTTTATGTCCTAAAACATTATTCTTGAAAATGGTATTCTTTAACAAAAATTACATTTCTCAGTAAATCCATAATAATGATTTATAGAAATCCTGTGATTAACCAAACATATCATGCGAGAGTGTCAAAACTGGACTGAATAATGGTCTATTGTCATGTACCATGATACCCCGAGTCAAGACCAAAACTCCTCGTTGGTGTTTTCACTATTAGGTACATCTGTGATTGAGCCACATCCGCTTTTTCATATCCAGACATGGATTTATTTGTTGGGAAACCACTTCATTAATATTTTACAAAAAATACAATGATTTTTTTCCAATATATAAACTTCTTATAGGGTTATTCCTAATGTTTTCATTACCTAATTTCCACAATTAACTAATCTATCCTCTAATACCAACTATGACATCCCACCTTTTTGTTACATAACTTTTCATTACATTTTACAAACATAGTATCTTTAAAGCCCAGTTTTATAGAAATTAGGAACAGTATACATGAAAAAATAAAACATTATTCTAATACACTTGTAATGCTTCATTATATGTTCATCTAAAATACAATTACTACCTCTCCTAACCTGGATACATACATAAAACGAATAGTTAGAAGAAGGCCCAGTAAGGGAAACAAGTGAAAAATATTACATGTTATCTTGAGCGATATCAGTAAGAACACGGGGAATATCATAATGAAATGATAAAGTAGAATATCATAGTAATAATAAAATGAATCATAAGATGAATATGTGTCTAAATCATTTAATTTAGACATTCACGAACATATCACCAAGGTCCAACCCCAAGGTGTCATAAACATTACAAAGGTAATTCATAATGGAATCGTAAAACTTGTCATCTCAAGAGATTAAATTATATACCCAATATATTGGAGCGCTATCAGTGTGCATCTATATTATGTATTTATATTTATGTGAGTCACATAGATCATACTCATACATATTAAAAATAACCCCAATTGAATAAAAGTATAGAATTTTATATCCAAATCGTGATGTTTTAAAAAGTTCTAAAAAACGTGATAATAATGTCACTTATAACCCACAGAAAAGGAATGAGGGTTTTATATATGTCAATTAAAGAATAGAATATATCATGATTATGTCTTGATGAACACCCCTTGAAAAAAAATATGTTTTGTTATTCACATAAATAAAATAGGTGAATTTCTTGAGAAAAATAGTTAGATTTTGAGATGAATATTCTACATTATAACGTCTATATAACAAGGTTTTAGAAAATATTAAAAAGAGAGGCTAAAAGGGTCAACCACTCATAAATAACTCAAAACTAAATATATGAGAATAATAAAAAATAAATAAGGTCATGTTATATAAATTTTAATGAAATACCACATGAAAACTGAAAATGAAAATTAAAAGAGAATATTTGACTTATTTTACGATCATTCAGAAGCGTAAGAACGTCACTAAAAATTCAGAAAAATCAGTTAATGAGAGGGAAATGGAATTTCAACATTTGGGAATAAAATTGAAATAAATAAGGATATATAAGAACATACCACAACATAATAAAATGGAAACTATAATACAAATCACAAAGGAAGTGATGACTAATAGAGGAGGGAAAAAGGTTTTTTACCTTGAAGAATTACTTCAAAAACTCAATGGTTGGGACCCTGGGGGGATTTATGGAACCTTGAATGGACTCCATGGGAAATAAAAATACCATATCTTCGTTGATGGGGCATTTGGAAGGAAATGAATGAAATAATGGGTTGGTATTTATTGAATAAAGAGACATAATATTTTATTAATTTTTAAGGGACACCTCATTAGTGGTATTTGAAAAACCATGGTCTTGACCATGGTATTATCCACATGATACACCTCATTACATATATTAATGTACTAAAGTTATCCTGAATTATTACATCATTAATGATGTCATTCAACACTATGAAACTCAGTACTGTATTTTCACTATTCACGGGAAAACAAAAAATTTATAAAAATATCATAAATTCACCATAACATAATATATATTCTCTGAATTCAAATATAAAATCCATTTTATGAAAATATTTTCTAATTATGAGATATTTAATATTTATGTAAAATCATTATTTACCTAAAACATACAAATACATAACTAATTATTTCTGAAATAGTAATTTACTGATTCTATTATATCACTTCACCATTCAAGATGCCTAAATTATATTTATACTTTTTTATGTGAGGATACTATTACATTGGTTACATTACTATTCATAAGGGTAAAATTACTATTCATAATTTACAATTCACTAAAAATTATGTTTATTTTATTAGACTCAAAATTTTTTTACTGATCACAATTATATAATAATATTTTCTGAATAGCATTTCACATTATTAATTATTTAAACAATAAAATAATATTTTAAAAATACCTTTTTTCTAAAATTCACCAAAAATATTGAACTTCTATAAATTCTTCCTATATTTATTTTGACATTTTATATTCCCAAATTTTTTGTAAAATGAAATAAAAAATTTATTTATACAAAAAGATTACAGAAAGTCACTAAGACCTTGTTACATAGCCCCTTATAACACCTACATAGGACCTATGAGTACGGTGTGAAATGGTGATAAAATCTTGTAACGGCTCAGACAATATTTCCCGAGTGGTGACTTCAAGTAGCTTGAACTTCGCCCTTAACCAATTTAGTTCAAGCTTAACATGTTAGAGTTTTGCTTGGGCTTGGACTAGCGAAAATCCTTGTGATGTCATCTCCTTCCCAAACTCCGATAGATGAGCTTCATATGGTACTAGTCTACTAGATGAGTCCATCAACACTTCTTTCTATCTTAATTATCTATGATCACTTGTATTTGTAAACAATACTCAAAATGTTAAGAGTATAGTTTCCAATGGTCATACTGACAAATTTGTCAAATAATAGTCGAATCCAAATAGTCTTATTTTAATTATAATCACATCATTAATTACAGGATGTATTTTTTTAGTATAAAATAAAATAACACACAACTTTTGGAAATAAATATTATTCAAAAGCATGGGTCATAACAATGCGAGGTGTTTGTAGAAAATTATTCATGGAATAAATATAAGTAAAATTATTCAATAAAATTATTTTGTCTATACATTGAATCATCACCCAAAAGTATTCCTTATAATACGACTATGATGGAATTACAGGCTTAGCTGCATAAACATGGATCCATTAGAGGATCCTTGGAGATATCATTGCATGATCTCTCTTCAGATAACATCAAAACGATAATGGAACGATGAAGTGTGTGTAATAATATTCCGAGTTCTCACCAATGAAAACGACACATGATCATTCTTCATCAGTGATCAATTGATATTGAGGTAGGAAATTGATTTATTTATATTCTTTCCCCATTTTAGTTTCTACGATGAACACAAATCAATCAACCATGAGAGTAATCTGTAGATCAGGCTCATTGTGAGATAAGATTATTATGGAATATTTTTTGGATAATTTATCTATAGGTAATTTTCATCTCTTAATTCTTAATTATGATGAAAATGAATCAATTTCAACATGAACATTGACTGAGGTCTATTCCATGTGATTTTTCATTTTGATTTTCTCTCCCCCACTGTTTCTTCGTTCATCAGGAGTGTACTTCCTTTTGTCTGTAGTTCAAAATATACTATGTAAATAGATCTTTTCCCATCAATTTATTGGTTTAATGATTCTATACCATATATCTGGGCTTTGAAAATGCGATTTTGGTGCGATAATGGGAGAAAAAGAGGATTAGATGATGTAAATACATGATTTTTGGCGTTCTTTGGCATCCCATGAAGAGAAATGCTAGAAGGTGTTTTCCACGTGGATTGTTTGATGGATTCCATTGACTCAATGATGAAAATTTCTAAATTGTGGAATTTAATGATTTCCAGTTTGATTTGTAGTTGGATTGGTTACTAGTGTAGTGGAAGAGAGACGTGGTTCTGAATCTGAGGTTCTAGAAGACCTCATAACACACGATGTGTAATCCAAGTTTGAATTTTGGGTGCCCCCCTAAGAAGTGGGTTGGTTTTTAGGATTATTAAAAGTATCACATTACCTATAACCATATCACTCTAAATGTGATCATTTCCCAGTGGCATGGTGTGTACTTTAGTGGGTACACAGACACAAGTAGGAGTATATGGGTATTGGTAAATCATATAGTCCTACACATACACGTCCAGGTTTGTCATGATTAGATTAATCCATGTACTAGGTCACTTGTATAAGTACATAGATAGAGGAACTACATGTGATTCTAAATGAACAAAAATATCCACATGATCGATTTTACCATGGCCGGACCTAGGGTTGAAGGGACATGGCATGTACCCCTACAAGACAGTATGTTCTCCATAAATGTTTTATTTGGTCCAATTTAATAAATACCATTGAAAAGTTTAATTAGTGTAAATTTCCCAATTCCATTAGTTGAGTAATATTATGGACTATCCTCCTATTTATAGAAAATATATTCAATCAGTTGGAATTATTGGATAATGATTTTGGAATCCTTCTGTGAGGCCTAGATAGAGATACTATATCATATTCTTTCCCTTGGTGGAGTTCTTGGTATCATCGTGACAAACACTAAAAAGGTTTTGATTCTATACATAGTGGCTAATTCTTTATTTATTTGTTTTTATTACCCATGTACCTGTGTGTAATCCTCATATGTGTATTGTACCTCTTTAGAATTACAATGTATACATCTAATAGAGAGACACAATGAGTACTGCCTCTTAGAACGATGTCATATGTGATACTAGACTACTGAAGTTTGTTCTCTTAGATGAGTGTTATGTGGAACCTTCGAGATTGATACATGGGCGAATATTAAGTTTAGAAATTACCTTTAGACTATGTGTCTTTTTGAGAATATCTGGATATTATTGTTATATGAATGGTAGACATATACATGTATAGAAATGAATATTGTTCCATTGTTGTATGTATTATTTTGTGGTTTGTCCTACTAGTTACTATTAAAATCATTAATTCGTGGGTTTTTTTCACATATTTCATGTATTCTAAAGATAATCAACATTTAGATAGACTCCTTGAGGGACTAGGACCATGCAATGGTTAGTGATAATGGAAAAAACAAGTTGTGCTCATGTCGTATTATGAAAACAATCATATGTTTTCTTTTATGTTGGAATTATTTTTGTGGACTTTTGTAGTGCGATTTTTTGGCCCTTTTTACATTCTTTTACTTCTTATAGAACTCTAGTTTGTGGATTTATATATATATATACATTCATAGTTTTTCAAATATTTACATATCAGAATTGTATGATCATGGATATGTTTGTGGGTCTATAGTTACTTAGGCTATGGCCTCCCATGTTAGTTATAAGCCAAATTGGGGACAGTGTCTATTTTCTACACTATTTGAGGTGGGATTATGGAGTCATAGAATGGGACCCATTAGGATGGGTCATGAAAAAATAGTAATAGATAATTCAGCTCAACCTTATAACATTTTCCCTGAGATAATTTTGGGATGATAGTGTTATGTGTTTTAAGTTTGACCATTAGGCCAGGGACTCCAGTTTTGGTGCGACGACTGACGTATCTACTCATCAGGAATCTGATCTCCAACTTTTCTACTTGGTACAAGAGAACAATGATTTCATGGAAACTGAATCTAAATACATATTATAGGACTGTTTTGTGGTTTCCATGTTCATCTATATTCATCCCTCTAATAATACTCATGGAGTGATGTATATATTGTTTATATCAGGATCCCTCTAAGGTATATACTATCTAAGTTTCAATATTAGGATCATGAAGATGATTTCCAATGTGATGAGGCATTGGTACTGGGGCTAGTCCGAGATGTGTTACCTCAGTGTGGTTTACTAGCTAGACCACCACCTATAGAGTTGTAAACGATACAAATAGTACTAGTGGATGATATGAGAAATATGAGAACAATTCATGAGTTTCATATAAGGATAAAAATTAGGATTCATTGTGTGGCTGACCTACAAGTGGATGAGGACTTGATTGCGGTGGTGATCTGAGTTTCCCTTATGGTCAGGTCACCAACGATTCAGATGGTGGTCCTAGTGGTGATCATTCTCCATGAATCAGTAGGACTATATATGGGGTTAATGGCCTTTTAATATGATTAGGTGATCCTATCATGGCAAAATCTTGAGTTCCTTTGAGATAGGAGTTGTCTCCAGCTACACTGATGGATGTATGTATTCGATATCTATTTCAACTTCAGAAGGAAAGTACAACAGTAGATAATTATTCATTGACATTCACCAACTTCTCTATGCACTATATGGATATGGTTTGAGATTAGTTATCTCCGGATTAGGCCTTTGAGAGGGTACTACATAAGGAAATTTGAGCAGGTTATATCCCACTATCAATTACCACTCTGTTGGGGTGATATAGAGAGATTTTAGGGTCAAGATTGTCTTGGATGAGCATAGAAAAATAGTGGTTACTGGAAGTGGCCCAAAAAATAAAGATCATCGTATCAGGGAGTTAATGTTAGTCTTATTGGAATTTAAAATTGAGATGTTTCTGGTGGAGGTACCATAAAAGTGGTTCTATGGTTTAGAGATAATAGTATTGGTCAAGTCATTCGAGAGAGAGGTGGTGATACTCGTTTGAGAGAAGGTTAAATATTTTTTTAGATTGTTCTGCCCATCATATGGATGAAAGAGAAACCATGGATGGGATATAGAGGTAGAGATATCAGAATGATCAGGAAATCCCATATGCTGGCTAATGTGGGAGGTGATTTGGGATAAAATAAATAGGTGGTATATTTATTTAATTCTTACCACCACCACCCATAGGTGGTCTTTACTGGGATTTGGGAGTTTGAGGATAGGGGCAGGGACACATGTTGGATGTCGAGGCTTAATACATAAAGGCATTAACAATGATATGAGGTATGATTTATGTATTTAATATCGTAGTTATAATAATGATAGACACTAGTTATAGTCCTTCCATTATATCCACATATCTCATTCGAGATATTGAGATTCTAATTGATCCCTTAACTCAATCTTTATGAATAGATACTCCTACTTGAGATGAATTATTGATAACATAGTTGTGATGATTATATGGAATTAATCTTATAAGTGATAGTTTATTTTGGGATATCTACTTATTTTTTATGATTCCCTATGATTTGAATTTTACTTTGTGATGGTTATCTTTTGTTATCTCCCATATTGAAATTTTCAGAAAGAGGATGTAGTGTGTCCACTCGGATGGGACTAGGTTTTCTGTTATGGGTGAAAAAAGAACCCATGTACTATATGTTGGACTTGTGCATTTGATGATGTAGCTGATAACTCATCAATTGGATAGCCTAAACCATGGTGGAGTGAATTTTTTTCAGTTTTCAAAAATCTTTTGTGGTGGTGGAGTATGAGGACATCTTTACCAAAGATGTTCCAATATTACCTCCACTATGAAAGATAAAATAGTTAATTGATCTACACTCCAGTTTAGAACCGATATCTATGCCAGCATATATAATGTCTCTCAAAGAGCATCATGACTTGAGGGTGACGTTGGAGGACTTGTATATGAAGGGAATTGTAACACCCAATGTTTCACCATAACAATCCCCAGTTTTGAATTCCAAGAAGGTTGAAGGGATATTGAGATTGTTTGTGTACTAAAGACTCTATAATCAGGTGAAAATGAAGGAAACGTTTTCACTACCAATGATTGATGACATCTTTGACTATTTTAGAGGTGAATAATTGTTTTCGAAGTATATCCTACAATTAGGTTATCACTTCTACTAAGTACTGGACAAGGATATACCAAAGTGGGTATTTAGATGTTTCTATAGTCACTATAGGTACTTGGTAATTCCCTTTTGGTGTGAAAAACACCCCTATATAATTCATGGGACTCATGAATCAGATCCTTCAAACTATATTAGACTGGTTCAAGGTAATATTTATCAATGATATCATAGGGTACTTGGTGTCTGAGGAGGAGATCACAAGACACATGAGGATGTTTTTGAACATACTATTAGATAACCAACATTATGGGATTATCTAGATGATCCAATTCTAGATTAAGGAGTTCCACTTTCTAGGACATGTTATATCATGAAATGGATTGGTAGTGGACCTGAACAAGGTTGAGACAGTGTTAACTTGAGAGCTACCAAAGTGCTCAATGGAGGTGTGTAGCATACATGGGTTAGGAGGTTTTTACAAGATATTCATAAAATATTTATTGAGGGCATAAATGGTCATGATAGGATTGACCTAAAATGGTCATCCTTTAGTGCTGATATGGATGTGCCAATAGTCTTTCTAGTAGTTATTGAAGATATTGATATGAATTCCCATCATGAGATTTCCAAAGGAGGACCTGAGTAAATATTGTTATGTGATTCATTAGGAACTAGTATTGATTATGTTTTTGTGATCAGGTATGTTGCAATTGCTTATTATTCACATCGGTTGACACCACACGAGAAGAACTACACAACCCATGATCTCGAATTACCATTAGTGTTATTCAAACTAAATTTTAAGGGACACTTCCTGATGGGACTCTGTATTCTCATCTATTTTGATCAATAATTTCAGGATTACATGTTCAATAGTAAGGATCACAACATTAGAAACATGTAATTTCTAGAGTTCCTCCTGGATTATGACATTGAAAATTTCTACACTATTAGGAAGGGGAATGTGGTAGTAGATGCTCTACACAAGGGATCCTATTCGCAGTTTCTGAATGAGGGGTCAGAGAAGTTGTCCTCATTTAATTTATCATTTTTTGATAGAGATGTATCTTCTTATCTCCAATATATGGTTATGACCCTCCAAGTTTATTGTGATTTAGGGAGCCATGACATAAATATATCGACTGTGAGACCCTAAATACTCAGATAAACTATAGAAATGCTATTGAGGAATTATTAGAAGGTGGGGAGAAAGTCATTATTTAAAGAGGATGTACAATGGTACCAATGATGTTGTCAGAGGAAGTTCTAAGGTAATTTTGTAAAAATCATTTTATTCTACATCCATGTTTGGAAACAATGTAATATGATCTCTAATGTTAGTTTTGGTGGTTAGGGATGAATAATGAATTCACAATGTTTGCCTCTCAAAGCCGTACTTATAATCAATTGAAGGCCACAGACCATGTTCCAGTTGGGTTTTCTCATCCCCTTGTGGTGTCAATGTGTAATTGGGATTATATGTCTATGAAGATCACAATGGTCTTACAACTTACTTATAGGGGACATAATGACATATGGGTGATCAAATATATACTCTCCATGTCAGTCCACTTCATAGATATCTGGGAGCAATGTTTATTAGAGATCATGGGAATCCTCCACATACAAGAGATAGTCTAACTCTGTGGAGTTCCCATATTGAAAATTTTTTAAGGTGAACCATACTTCACATGTTGAATATGAAATTGATTTCATGAAGATTTTGGGACTCTATTACACATGACAACAATGTTTCACTCTATTATTGATGGTTATATTAAGGAAAACAATCAGGCTCTAGAGGGCATGCTGGGAGCATTACTTTTCATTTCTTCCAATATATGGGGGGATTATATAAACATGGTGTATTTTTCATGTAACAATATTAATAATTACATTATTTTTGTGGAAACATTCCCGGATTTGTACATGAAAACCTACAGGTCACCACTTTGATAGAATAACCCAGGATAATCAGTACTTATGGGCTCATTGTCAGTATTACATACTATCAAGGAGACGAAAATTCTCTTAGAGTATATTAGGACTACATAGAGCTATCATAAGACCTGTGTTGATTAATGGTATATGTCTTCAGAGTTTGAGGTTGGAGACCAAGTGTTACTATGGGATTCCCCTCAATGTGGATAAGAATGATTTTGACAGGTGACAAGATATATCAATGTTTCATTTCCCTTTCCAAACACGGAGTGGAATTGGATATATGGAATACCTATTAGATATACCTCTACAGTTAGACTAGGTACATGATGTCTTTCATGTGTCACAATTGAGGTGGTAGATACGCGACACATCACACATTATTTACTACAGTGAGACGGACTTTGAGCATGGAGCTACCTTTTTATTACCATATATGGAATGATGATCCGTATGATATTATACTATATCAGAGAGTGATTCAGTTAGTTCATGTATGATGGCAGCATAAGAATCTTTAGGATACCACTTCATAGTGCGAGGTTCATATCTGTGGTAAGTACCCACATCTCATTCTTTATACCATATTTTGGAATATCAAGATGTAAAGAACTAAGTTGGGGATACTATAATGTCTTGGATTCTCCATGTATTATATCTATATATTGTATATATTATATTTGAGACAAGGTATTGAGACATAATGAGATATCGATGCTCGATGTACATGAAAAAAATGTTTGGAATATATCATTCAAATTAAATGGAACACAATAGTTGTTTTCTAGAGTAACTGGAATAAATTCCCCAAAAGGGTCCCAAATCTTAACTTTGGGGGAATCATTATGTCCAAAATACATGTTTTACCCTATTCATGAGTTAACCATTTTTCGCATACAAAATTTGTGGAAAAGCCTTAACTAGGGTAGAAATAAATAATTTTTTCAAATAATTTTTTTATCTATTAATGCAGAGACCTAAATTATTATTTAGAAATATGGATATGATAAAATTATAGAGATTTCTTCATATACATAGATTCATTTGATAAATAATTGACAGAGGATTGGGGGAAGTCTCTCAAAATAACATCATCACGATCATTGATCAATGATCGGTGTGCAACAAGATTTAGAGATCTCACTAACAACAACGATATTTGCTCATTCGTACTCATATATCGACATATCATAAGGTTTTATATAGTGACCCTAGACTTTTACATATTACATTACATGATTTTAAGAATAAATATACATTTGAGTATAAGCCATGGAATGTATCCCATTTACACGGTGTGTAAATTCCCAATATATAAGTTTTAGAACAATGTCTAAAAATTTAACCTGAACACCATAGAATCTATTCCACAACACAAAAAAACACATATAAGTCCATAAGACTTGTTCATACAAGGACATGATAAATTAAAAAACGATACATTCCTAGAAATTATGTTATTATCCCAATAGATGAGACTCCACCTCCATTACATACATAGATAAAAATGATTGTAGGCAAGGAAATCCAAACCAAAATATTATTAATGGAAAAAATTGAAGGGTGATGTACATGGAATATTACAGGATCCTACAACCTCTATACAATGTAACATATCATTCCTGTGGAAATCGATGCATCACAATGGGGTCTCAGCAAACAATTCTGGCCATTGTAATCATATATCAGAATCCCTATCACATGAATCCTCCTAAAAACGCCTTTTATTTCACTTCACTAGAACTAGGGATATAATACCATCCCATATATGCTTCTCACTAAAACCCACAATATGTATTCGTTTCTTCTTGAAATATTCATCTATAAAAATCACAACTCCCTTGATGTCTACCATAGGATAAGGTTCGGGATGATATATCCAAATTAGAAACATGTGAAAAATGTATTTCACGTCACTGTAGAATTGTGGAATGGATAATATTATACAACTAGACCAACCCTTTCCACTATCTGAAAATGTTCAACAGACTTGGGATCAATCATTAACTATTTTATGACATGGTGTTTCCCCAAAAATGGGTGACACTTGAAAGAATAACCAATGACCAACCTCAAACTCCAATGGTCATGTCCAATGGACAGTATAAAACATATGCTTGATCTACATTTTAACTAACCACCTCTTGATCATATAAATATACTCATACTTCTAATTGACCAGACTATATCAACTTAGTGCAAACTCACATACATCCAACAATAAAAGTGGTGAATGATATGAGCTTCTATTCAAACACATTAAATGTTACATCGAGATTGTAGCTTAGAAGATATTTTAATATTATTACTCCATGTGTGAAAAAAATTTATCCCATTAACCTAACAAAATCAAAAATAATATCTCATAACATATCCTATAGAACATAAATAATCTTCTAAGAATTACCTCCCACCAAAGAATAGTATTTTGGGATCAAAAGAACCTATGTACCCAAAAAATTCTATGGACCCTTCATGAACTGAGATGTGGAACAATGATGCCTATCAGATATGATACTACTCATGACACCATGTGACAGAAATATTTCACACATGCAATGACTACCACGATCATAAATTGTGAAAATATCCCTGATATGAATGATGTGTTCAACCTTCATTAGTGGATCCATGATCACCCATAATGCTGATTCTTGTGGGTTTTGATGGGTATTCTGATAAATAATATATAGTGAAATCTCCCAATTTCCACTTAGGAAAGGGCACATACACAAACATACCAGTATGCCTCTAATGTTCTTCTTTCACCAACAGATAGGTAATACATATATATTGAAAACCACAAACTCCATCTATATTCATAACTGGAGGTAATGTCTACAGAGACTAAGATATATATTTTTCAAACCAGGATGTATCATCAATCTAGAAGAATGAAAGTCTCTCATAAACTTCCTATGAAATCCCACAAGAGCAAAAACACATCCATATGAAATAATTAAATTACAACTTCCATGAGACCATTCTAGTTATGTGTCTTTAACATATAAGATATCCCTTATAAATATTACCTTAGGATCATAAAACTTATCTATCTTGATATGTTCTATGAGAACATGTACAAAAAATTCCATCATATATATGGTACTCCTAAACATGTAGATGCTTTTCATTAAAGAGTGCTATTAACTGCCACTTGTGTCAATTCTTCAACATTTTCAATGTTTTAATCTTATAGATAATGGAATAAAAATTTATAAATTTATTTTGTAGTCCATAAAAAATTTCAATGTAAAAAGACTTGAAATACTAGATTCACCTCCTCTGACATGATTTTTGGTCCCACTGGGAAATGATGTACATGGGGCTCTTGTGTTCAAAGTACACCACTCGCCTCTCACCCAAAAGTAAATGTCTCCCACATTTCAGTGAAGGTATCACTACTTCCAAATATAGATCATGAGTAGAGAAATTCCTATAATGATGTATCATACATCTTCAGTAATAAGAAACACCTCAATCCTATTTCATCAGAACCACTCTATGTCATTCTTTGGATGCATCACATTACATGGTATATGATTTAACCAATAGATATAAAATGTGGATAATTGTTGATGAAAATTACCTTTTAGATCCTAAAAATACTTCTCATTTGATTATAACCCAAAAAAAAATACCCCCTTCGTGGTCATATCGAAAATCGGTTCTACTAGATATGGATGTTTTCCATAAAACACCGATAAGATCATGTTAATCACAAAGAAAACTCTAAATTTCAAAGTCATTATTTGGATACTCTAATGATTCCATGGATGAATCTACCTCTGGGTACACTAATACTACAGCTTCTGAGATTAAACAACCCAATAAGTACACATTATCAATCTTGAAAAAACATTTTTTTGGATTTGTGTGGAGATGATTCTCTCTTTTTATAATCAACGTTGTGTGAATAGGTTGAACATTATCATATGATGATTGGGAGAAAACTTGATTTCAATGAGAAATTCCACCAATATACAATGAAGATAATTTTGAATGATTTGATTCATCATGTCCATGAATAGTTATGATGTGTTCATCAAACCAAATGATGTCATTATGAACTCATATAACTCATTCCTTATGCTAAAACATTCAAGGTATGTATGATCGTCTTACCATCAATAACAGATATCCGGATCTCAAATCGATCATAGAGAATATCTTAGAACCTCTCAAATAGTCAAAGAGATCAACAATGTGAATAAGGGGATACTAGTTCTTGACCGTCATCTAGTTCAATCTCTGATAATACATAGTAAAAATGTCATATCATCCTTGTTCCTGAAAATAACAAGAGAAACCCAATGAGATGTACTAATCCATAATATTCCTTTAGCTTCCTGATGCTCCAATATAACTTCAAAATCTTAAACCTCTATCAGTGACATAAAATATAGAGGGATAGAAACTATATATTCTCTTCGAACAAACTCAACTTTGATCTAAATATCTCACTTGGGTGGCAATATACAGAACCTTTTTGAGAAGGCATGCTAATAAACGTATAAATTTTGAGATAATGTATCAAGATAAATTCCTCCATTATCCAGAATAAGGATTCAAATATGATCCCTGAGACAATCCAATATGCATTTAATGTTCCCACATGAATAGATTCACGATATACCTCACCTTGGTGAGAATATGTAACACCCCAAGCTTCTACGACACACTTCTCTTTGAATAATGCAATAGCATGGTTTGTACACAACATCGAGTTATAACACACCACAACCAATCAAAATATCTGTTATGAATAGTAATACCCATTTTTTGAATTTTATAAATTTTATTTTTCAAAATGGACATTATTTTTGGATTTGGAATATCCAAATTATCCTTCGGTAAATTTTTGGTAATTTTCTGAAAAACTTCATTTTTTGATGAATAGTGAAACCACTAAGTGGTAGTTAAAAAAATGAATTTTTCATAAAACATAACTATACAGCTTTTGTGAGTGGAAATTCGAAAATCTGAGAGACATGGTTAATATGAAGGACTAAAATGTGGTTTATTGAGATGAAAATAATTTTTGGTGAATTGTAACTTTTTACTTTTATTTACCACCGTTAAAAGTAAATAGGGTAATTAAGGGTAAAAATGATATTAATATTACCCTTAAACATGTCCTAATTCTATTGGATAAGCTTCATTCGACCAAAAACAACCTTATGAATAAAATATTATCATTTAGGTCCACATGGATTTGATTAGGACATTTATTATTATTTAATTCAAAGAAGAGTTAAAAGAGTTAAAATCAATGTTTATTTACTAAAACATTTTTAATTTAAAGTTATACGTAAGGTAAATTAGATTGTAAATAATAATTATAAATTTAAAAATATTTCCTACATAATGGTATTTTATTTTTAATTTTTAGACATTAAATAATTTAATCTATTTATGACACAATTATGATGTAGTAATTACCATAATAGTGAAAAATTAGAATAATTGATATTATAAATACCCAAATAAATATAATTTGAAACTTTTTATGAATTAAACTAATTTTCTAGGTTACTATGACATGTTAGTAATTATATAATTAACTTTTTTCAATGTAATCATTATGTTATAATTTTCACAAAAAATCAATTTTCCAAATAGTGTCAAATTTGACATAAAAGAGTTTTTAAAACAAATATTATATTATTAATTGATATTCAATTCCTAAAAATCTAAGGATCTTCCAAGAGACTTATACCATGATATTTGTATCATTAATGGACCACTTGGGGGTCGCTTGGTGGTATATAGTATGTTTATTAACTATATTATAAATATACAGTGTGACATGGTACATGTCAAACTAATTAACTAAGAGTTAAAACTAAAAGATAAGGTTAATATAATGACCCAAACCTGTCTAAATTCTATTGGTTGAGTTGTTTTCGACCCATACCCACCTTAAACTTTAAATAATAGACTTTGGATCCATTAGAATCCGAATATGAATTTATTATAAAATAATATTTCTAGTTTTCCAAAGGTGCATTTCACCACTCTTATAAAAAGGCACTCCCCCTTATCATTAATTCACACCATAAAATCCATTTGTCTCGGCCAAAATCTGCCCAAATACTCTCTAAACTTCCCTCACTTCATCTTAGAGGCCTTACTTTAGTCAGAAAGCCAACCTAAGGAGCCCTTTTGATCAAATCAAAAGGAAGAACCCGAAGAAGAGGTAATGATTTCACCACCCTTTTTCAAGTTCCTTTCTTCTTCCACTTATTCTTTCTTTGTTATCACCATTATAAAATAATAACTATAGAATCTTATATATACTGAGATGTTATTATAAAAATGGTACAACCATATTCAGTATTCTATACATCCTTTGAATAACATGTCACCATACGTGCGTACGTACGGCTTATCGTCTCCATGTCGTGGTGTAATTGTTATTCAATAAATTATTATTTGGATGGGTATAATAATGATGTGTAATTCCTATAAATAATAAATATAAAATGATAATGATTCTGTATATATGATATACCACCCAATTATATATTATTTTAATATCAAAATAATGATATTGTCGCTCGTGCGTACGTACGGACTACCATCTCCACGAACGAGAAGAGATTCATTCTACATCGTATCCATTCAAGTATAATTCTCATTTGATGATTAATAATAGTATCTAAGGACATGATATCATTCTGGATATGATTAATATACATCCTATCCATGAAAATATGACTTACATAACAAAACATATAAAAGAAATTGAGTATGTTAACACCCGAAACAATGATAATACTAAGATATTATTAACAAATCAATGTTAAAAGATCATATATGATATCATATTAATGTATATGATTCTTGTATAATTTAATTACAATTATTTCACCATTATACAGGAGGTTAACCTACCCTCAACCAAGGAAATGTACAAGGTAAGGGTTTATTTCACAATCTCTTTATTATCCGAGGTTGTTTATACGTAATAATCTACTGGGATATCTTTATCATCCACAGCCATGTTTGTTAAAAATGTATTTCAAAACATTTTTACTATTTACAAGAATATGGGTTAAAGTTATTTATACCCTTGTTTTACTTTTTATAAGTGGTTTATAAAGGAATCGTTCCGTTGTTTTCCAGACAAGGTTCTTTTTATCCTTTTCGACAGAATTAAGGCAATAATGTTTTTTTAAAATATACGGTGGGTGCGGCTATTTTCCGCCATTATAAAATCTTCGATGCTTCTCTTACAATATTATAAGAATATTCTCAAAGAAATTGTTTTATTTAATAAATATATGACTCTTAAATGATTTGAAAATAGAAAGAGATATTTCTCTAAAAAGAGTTTTGATTTCATCTATGTCAACATCCTTTGATGGATTTTACGCTTATTTGAAGTTTATTTATTATGATACAAAACTTCTATATTGTACTTAAGGTTTTGTAATATGTTTTATTGTGGATATGTTATTTTTATACCATTCATGGTTTATGGATGAAGTATTTACATTTCGTATGCTAGTTTTAATACGAATGTTTATGTTATGTTTAATCCTTTTCATATGGGAATGCATTGGGCTTAATATGTGATGGTTGGAGCCCGCTATAGCTCCTCAATTCATTGGTAGGTCTCATGAGACAAACTAGTGTCTTGGCACAAGGCCTTGGAAAAATCTTATTTGTATTCTTGGCACGAGACCTTGGCTATGTGGTTGTGATAGTATGGCATTATGTATTCCATCATTATGAAAGTGGTTATTGATACTTCATATGATTATTCAATTAGTAGAATATCCATGTGAATAAGTAAATGGAATTATTTAATTTTATTTTTTCCATACTATGTTGAAGTTCACTTTTAAAAGGCTTTTGTTTTAGTTCTACATTTCCTTAAATGATTATTCTTATTTATGAACGTTTTCGATACGTTGTTCTCTTTACTGGCCATTTGAGCTCACCCGTTTTCTATGTTTTATTATTCTCATGATGTGAAGAAAGTAAATTATGAATGACCTGCAGGGATAGTATGAGGGGATAAGATTGTAGACAATGGAGACTATGTTTTTGTAGTTTTCATTTTTATGATGTAATGTAAAACTTTATGAATATATCTAGTGTTTCCAAGGCTACTAAACTAACCGGTCTTTGATATTTGATATTTCTTGTGATCATGCCAATGTTATGTAATAATTCACCGACTCTGGGAAACTTGGGTCGGGGCATTACAGTTGATATCAGAGGAAGTTTAGTACAATCCTTGGAAGCTAGATTTAGATAAACTTCGATTAGAGCACATAGATTTTAGATGGACTTTGAGGATTAGTATAGAAGAACTTCCTAGAATTTTGGTATTGTGGAGATTTTGTGAGTTTTATGAGCAATACATCCCTATCTGGATATGATCAGGTAGAGGCTGCTCTGGCACAAATGTACCTAGAGGTAAAACCCGAAAACACCGCTTTGAGCTAGACTCGAACGGGAACTGGTGCACGACAACGGGCCTTGAAGCACTCTTGGTTACGACACTCCCGGAGGATATGCTTAGGATAACACTCAATTTCTTTAAAAATCATCAAAAAGGGTTTATAAATTTATACTTCCTCATAGAAAACATTTTTATGACTATGGATTATATCCATAAGTAGTTAAATTTATGTTAAGTGTTTTATAAGTATGGAATTATGTATTTGGATTCATAAACTGATCTAGTTTATGCCATTGTTTAGAAATGGCGCCTAGTGGGAGAAATGGAAACCGTTTCAATACACGCACTCCATGTAGGGATTTCCCTCCTGCTCAAGATAATTATAGTGGAGTTGGTGATGCAACTGGTGCCGATAAACTAATCACCATACTAGGAAAACTCACCCAGGTTATGAATAATAACCTTAACCGTATGGAGCACCCTGATCCGCAGCATGGAGGATCAATGTTAGATCGTTTTATGAGGAAACAACCACTAACATTCAATGGGAGTACAAATCCCTTAGTATCTGAGAAATGGATAAATTTCCTAGAAAAATATTTCAGGCTTAGGAGAGTAGTGAAATGGAAAAAGTTATCATGGCAGTTTACCGCCTCACTGGAGATGCTGATCAATGGTGGTCATTGATTCAAAACACGATGGAAGATGATGAAGTATCAAATATAGAATGGAGGTAGTTCAAAGATCTATTTTCAGAAAAATAATTTCCTCGTGACCATCAAGCATATATGGAAAGACAATTTCTGAGTCTGAGACAAAAGGAGGATGAGAATGTTGAAAAGTATGAGGCTAACTTTACAAGGTTAGCAAGGTATGATGGAGATTATATACGTAACCCAAGAAGTATGATTGATCGTTTCTTTGATGGGTTAAAACCATTTCTCCATCGAGCATTAGTCTCACAATCCTTCTTATCGTATGATGACATTGTCTCATTTTCTATCAAGACAGAGAAAGAATTCTCAATGTCTTATGAATTTAAAGCAAAGAAAGAGAAGAAGAGATCTGTTGATCAATCTGGGAAGGGAAATAAACGGAAGAAGTGAAAGGTTGAATATCAATCCTATAGTAAATGTTGGTAGAAACACCCTGGTACTTTCTTAAAAGGAATGAGTGTATGTTACAAGTTTGGTGAAAAAGGCCACTAAGCTTGTGATTGCAAGGGAAAGAAGGAATCTACTGATGTCCAATGCTACAATTACAGGGAGATGGGACATTTTTCAAATGAATGTCCTAAGCGTCAAGGGAACTTACCTTAGAAAAGGCCAAGGGATCAAGGCCAAGATTATGTTATCACTACTACTGAGGTAGATGCTCCGAAAGATGTGGTGGCGGGTAATTTAATGATATCCTCAAGTTTAGAAAATGCATTATTTGATTCAGGATCATCGCATTGTTTCATATCTTCCCAGTTTTCTAAGAAAATAAGATATTTCCAATTTGAATTAACAAGAGAGTTGTCAGTTAAAACTCCTAAGGGAAGTATCATTGCAACAAAGTTTTGTGAATCAGTCCACATTAGAGCACATTAATGTTCTTTATCCGCTGATCTCATTGTCATTATTATAATTGTGTTTGATATAATCCTTGGTATGGATTGGCTTTCGGACCATGATGCGGAGATTTATTGTAAGATGATGGAGGTTACAGTTTTTTATGATGATGATAAAGAACACCTTATCTTTAGAGCAGAATCGTTACCACATAATTCTTATCTAGATCCACCCAGAGTAGCTCAACTAAATTCACTAATTGGGGAGGAAGAGGATGAAATGGATGTGGGTGAGGAAAGGCATGTTCAAATAGAGGATGTACCAATTGTGAAAGAATATGTATATGTGTTTCTGGAAGATTTACCTAGACATCCTTCAGAACGAGAAGTTGAGTTTTCCATTGATTTAATTCCTGGATGAAGGCCTATATCGAAGACCCCTTATAGAATGACCACTATATAATTAGTTGAACTAAAGAAACAACTAGATGAATTGAGTAATAAGGGATTTATTCACCCTAGTGTTTCTCCATGGGGATCCCCAGTTCTTTTTGTTAAAAAGAAAGATGGATCTATGAGGTTATGTATCGACTACAGGGAGGTCAATGCTATAACAATAAAGAACAAGTATCCCCTACCTCGCATTGATGATTTATTTGACCAAATGCATGGAGATCAATACCTTTCAAAGATTGACCTTCGATCTGGATACCATCAGTTGTGTGTGAAGAAGGAAGACAGTCCGAAGACAGCATTTCAAACCATGTACGGGCATTACGAGTTTACAGTAATGCCTTTTGGATTGACTAATGAACCCTCTATATTCATGGATCTGATGAATAGAGTTTTCAAGGAATATCTCGATGAATTTGTGGTGGTATTTATTGATGATATCTTGGTATACTCCAAAAGCTACGAAGATCATGAAAATCTCTTGCGCATTATCCTGAAGACTCTGAGAAGACATGAATTAAATGGGAAGTTTAGCAAGTGTGAATTCTGGCATCATGAGATTTCATTTCTTGGCCATATTGTCTCTAAATATGGAATCTTTTTTGATCCTTCTAAGACCAAGGCAATCCAAGAATAGCCCGAACCTATGAGTATAGCTGAGGTACGTAGTTTTATTGGTTTGGCAGGTTATTATCGATGTTTCGTCCAGAATTTTGCATGATTGTCTAACCCATTAACGAAGCTCACACTTAATGGGGTTAAATTTATTTGGACAAAAGAGTTTGAAGAATGTTTCGATGAACTGAAGAGAAGATTAGTCAATTCTCTTATATTGACTCTACCATCGGGGAATGATGGGTTCGTTATTTATAGTGATGCATCGAAGAAAGGACATGGTTGTGTCCTTATGCAGAATGATAGGGTTATTGCCTATGCATCACAACAATTGAAAATTCATGAACAAAACTATCCTACTCATGATCTCGAGTTGGATGCGGTGATATTTTCTTTGAAGATATGGAGGCACTACCTCTATAGTAAAAAATGCGAGATTTATATTGATCACAAGATTTTGAAGTATATTTTATCACAAAAAGAACTCAACATGAGGCAAAGGAGATGGCTTGAATTACTAAAGTATTATGATTGCATGACACACTACCACCCGGGGAAAGAAAACAAGGTGGAAGATGCTTTGAGCAGAAAAGACCATGGAGATTTGAACAATATGAGAATCGAAAGGGATAAAATTTTCATGGATCTAGTAAAGATGGACATGGGAATAACCAGGGAACGTGAAACATCAATGCTTTTTCAAATGGTTTCCAAAACATCTTTACTATAAAGGATTAAGGGTTCTCTGACAGATGATGAAGAATTTCAAAAGAAGATTAAAGGTGTGAATGATGGGAGATTGAGAGACTTTTTGAATGAAGAATGAATTTTGAAATTCGGGAAGAGGATTTGTGTTCCTAATATACCTGATCTAAAAATGGAATTGATGGATGATGCCCATAGTAAAAATTTCTCTATACACCATGGGAGCACCAAAATATATAGAGATTTGAAGGTTCATTTTTGGTTCGACAAAATGAAGAGGGAGATTTCTGATTTTGTGTCAAGATGTATGGTTTGTCAACAAGTGAAAGCTGGAAGGCAACATCCTAGATGAGTCTTGCAACCTCTTCCCATACCAAAGTGGAAATGGGACAATATTACAATGGACTTTTTCATGGGGCTACCAAAGACCCCTAGAAGGAATGATGCAATATTGGTCATTGTTGATCGTATTACCACGTCAACACATTTTCGTGATATAAGGGAAGATTTATCACTTGAACGACTCACAAGACTATATATTAATGAAGTTGTGAAACTTCATGGAGTACCCCTGTCGATTTTTTATGATCGTGATCCCCATTTTACTTCAAGATTCATGAAAAGTCTTTAGAAAGCCTTGGATACTGAACTTCATTTGAGTACTGCCTACCACCCTCAAACAGATGGACAATCAGAACGAACTATTCAAAACATAGAAGACATGTTGAGATCCTGCTCACTTGACTTTCAGGGTATGTGGGATCAATATTTACCTCTAGTAGAATTTTCTATAACAATAGATTACATTCGAATATTCATATGGCACCATATGAAGCGTTATATGGAAAGAGATTTCACACACCAACTTGTTGGGATGACGTTGGTGAAAGAAAACTTATAGTCCCAGAACAGGTGGAGGAAACAATGGAAAAGGTGAAGGTAATCCAAAACCATATCGAAGCAGCTCAAACTAGGCACAAGAGCTATGCTGATAATCGAAGAAAGGATTTGGAATTTCAAGTCAGTGATCATGTTTTAATGAAGGTATCTCCATGGAAGGGAGTCCTTCATTTTGGTAAGAAAGGTAAATGGAGTCTCAGGTTCATCGGACATTTCGAAATTCTATAACGAATTGGGGTTGTAGCTTACCGATTAGAAATGCCTCCAAGTCTCTCCAAAGTTCACAATGTTTTCCACGTATCTCTGTTGAGGAAATACATGCCTGACCCAAGGCATGTACTCACCTATGAGGAATTAGAACGGGAACCCGATCTATCTTATTGCGAAGAGCCCGTCAAGATTCTTGATACGAGAGAACAATTACTGATAAACATGACGACTCATCTGGTAAAAGTTTTATGGAGAAACCATAAGATGGAAGAGGCAACGTGGGAACCTGAGGAACTTTTGATGAAGAAACACCAGAGTCTTTTCATGCGGTAGTATTCTAGAAATTTCTAGGATGAAATTATTTGAAGGAGGGGAGAATATAACACTCCAAGCATCTATGGTACACTTCTCTTTGAATAATTCAATAGCATGTGTTGTACGCAACATCGAGTTCTAACACACCACAACTAATCAAACTAGCCGTTATGAATAGTAATACCCACTTTTTGAAATTTATAAATTTTATTTTTCAAAATGGACTTAATTTTTGGATTCGGAATATCGAAATTAGCCTAGGGTGAATTTTTGGTATTTTTCTGAAAAATTTCATTTTTTGATGAATAGTGAAACCACTAAGTGGTAGTTAAGAAAATGAATTTTTCATAAAACATAATTTTACCACTACTGTGAGTGAAATTTCCAAAATCCGAGAGACACAGTTAATATCAAGGACTAAAATGTGGTTCATTGAGATGAAAATAAATTTTGGTGAATAGTAACTTTTTACTTTTATTTACCATGGTTAAAAGTAAATAGGGTAATTAAGGGTACAATTGATATTAATATTACCCTAAAACATGTCCTAATTTTCTTGGATAAGCTTAATTCGACCAAAAACAACCTTAGGAATAATATATTATCATTTAGGTCTACATGGATTAGATTAGGACATTTATTATTATTTAATTCAATGAAGAGTTAAAAGAGTTAAAATCAATGTTTATTTACTAATACATTTTTAATATAGGGTTATACATAAGGTAAATTCAATTGTAAATATTCATTAGAAAGCTAAAGCGATTTACTACATAAATGTATCTTATTTATAATTTTTAAAAATTAAATAATATAATTTATTTATGACACAATGATGATGCAGTAATTACCATAATAGTGAAAAATTAAAATAATTGATAATATAAGTACCCAAATAAACATAATTAGAGACTTTTTATGAATTAAACTAATTTTCTAGGTTAATATTACATGTTAGTAATGATTTAATTAACTTTTTTCGATGTAATCATTCTGTTATGATTTTCAAAAAAAATATATTTTCCAAATAGTGTCAAAATTGGCAGAGAAGAGTTTTTAGAACAAATATTATATTATTAATTGATATTAAATTCCTATAAATCTAAAGTTCGGCCAAGATACTTATACCATGATAGGTGTTTTATTAATGGACCACTTGGCGGTTTCCTGGTGGTATATAGTATGTTCATTAATTATATAATATAAAAATACAAAGTGACATGGTAAATGTCAAACTAAATAACTGAGAGTTAAAACTAAAAGATAAGGTCAATATAATGGCCCATACCTATCTAAATTCTATTGGTTGTGCTTTTTGCAACCCATACCCACCTTATCCTTTAAATAATATACTTTTGAGCCATTAGAAACGGAATACGAATTTATTATAAAATAATATTTCTAGCTTTTCCAAAGGTACCCCTCACCCCCCTTATAAAAGGGGACTCCCCTTCTAATTAATTCACACCTTCAAAGTCATTTGGCTCGGCCAAACTCTACCCAAATACTCTCTCAACTTCCCTCACATAGTACTAGAGGCCTTAATTTAGTCAGAAATCCAGCCTATAGAGTCCTTTTGATCAAATCAAAAGAAAGAACCCGAAGAATAGGTAATGATTTCACCACCCTTTTTCTTGTTTCTTTCTTCTTCCACTTCATGTTTATTTGTTATTAACATTATAAAATAATAACTCCAGTATCTTATATATAATTAGATGTTATTATAAATATGGTACAACCATATTCAGTATTCTATCCATCCTTTGAAAAAAATTTCACCATACGTGTGTACGTCTGGCTTACCGTCTCCACATCATGGTGTAATTGTTTTTCAATAAATTATTATTTGGATGGGTATAATATTGATGTGTAATTCATGTAAATTATAAATATAACTTGATAATAATTCTGTATATATGATATACCATCCACTTATATATTAATTTAAAATCAAAAGACTGATATTTTTTCTCGTGTGTACGTACGGACTACCGTCTCCACGAACGCGATGAGATTCATTTTCCATCGTATCCATTCAAGTCTAATTCTCATTTGATGATTAATTATAGTGTCAAAGGACTTGATATCAATCCAGATATGACTAAGATACAACATATCCATGAAAAAAAACAGCTTACATAACAAAACATATAAAAGAAAACAAGTAAGTTAACACCCGAAACAACGATAATACTATGATATTAATAGCAAATCAATGTTAAAAGATCATATATGATATCATATTAATGTATATGATTCTTGTATAATTTAATAACAATTATTTCACCGTTATACAGGAGGTTATCCTACCCTAAACCAAGTAAAAGTACATGGTAATGGTTTATTTCGCAATCTATTCATTATCCGAGGTTGTTTATATGTAATAATATATTGGGATATCTTTATTATCAACATCCATGTTTCTTAAAAATTTATTTCAAAACATTTTTACTATTTACAAGAATATGGGTTAATGTTATTTATACACTGGTTTGACTTTTTATAAGAGTTTTATAAAGTAATCTTTCCATCATTTCCCAAACAAGGTTCTTTTTATCCTTTTCGACAGAATTAAGGTAAGAATGTTTTTTTAACTTATACGGCAGGTGTGGCTATTATCCGCCGTTATAAAATCGTCGAATCTTACCTTACAAGCATAAAAGAATATTTTCAAATAAAATGTTTTATTTTATAAATATATGACTCTTAAATGATTTCAAAATAGAATGATATATTTCTCTAAAAAGAGTTTTGATTTCATCTATGTCAACATCCTTTGATGGATTTTACACTTATTTGAAGTTGATTTATTATGTTACAAAACTTCTATATTGTATTGAAGGTTTTGTGATATGTTTGACTATGGATGTGTTATTTTTATACCATTAATGGTTTATGGATGAAGTATTTACATTTCGTATGCTATTTTTAATATGAATGTTTATGTTATGTTTAAACCTTTTCATATAGGAATGCATTGGACTTAATATGTGACGGGTGGAGCCCGCTATAGCTCCCCGATGCATCGATAGGTCTCATGAGACAAACTAGTGTCTTGGAATGAGGCCTTGGAACAAGGCCTGGGCAAAATTCTTATTTGTAGTCTTGGCACGAGGCCTTGGCTATGTGGTTATGATATTCTGGTATTATGCATTCCCTCATTATGAAAGTGGTTATTGATAAAGAATTTTATTATTCGATTAGTAGAATATATATGTGAATAAGTAAATGGAATTATTTCATTTTATTTTTTCCATACAATGTTGAAGTTGAAGTTTAAAATGCTTTTGTTTTAGTTATAAATTTCTTTAAATGTTTATTCTTATTTATGAAAGTTTCTGATATATTGTTATCTTTACTGGGAATTTGAGATCACCCCTTTTATATGTTTTATTTTTCCCAGGATGTGAAGAAGTAAATTATGAATGACCCACTGGGATAATATGAAGAGATAAGAGTGTAGACTATGGAGACTATGTTGTTTTAGTTTTCATTTTTATGATGTAATATAAAACTGTATGAATATATCTAGTGTTTCCAAGGCTACTAAACTAATTGGTCTTTCGAGATTTGATCTTTCTTGTGATCATGCCAATGTTATGTAATAATGCACCGAATCTAGGTAACTGGGGTCGGGGCGTTACAGAATAGTTGTATCCTTATTGAGATATAAATTTAACACTCCTCTGGTAATAGATTATATGTTCCTAGAATATTTTTCTCTAACCCATACTAAGAATCAAATTTAATAATAAAATTACTAGAAAAAACATTTTCCAAAGGAATTGGTTACCAAAAATATATAAAGAACATGCCGTGGAATAATTGATATTCTATGAAAGAACTCCCAATTGTGTATCAATTGTCATAATACCATCCATTACATCCACAAAAAAGACCAAAATATATTCATAAATAGTTGATAAAATACAATTTAATCGTACTATATAAAAAACTCAAAAAGAGCAGATACTAGAATAATTTCCCCTCTTATTTTAGAAGTTACTATATCCATAATAGCTAGAGTAGAAAGAAAAATTTTCATCTATATTTCCCCTTTTCCATGGGATTTATTCAGACTCGCTTATGTTAATACCTATTCCAAGTAAAAAACATTTATAATATGTTAAATTATCCAATTTCCGCACTGATATTTCCATCAGAAATATAAATAACTATCTGCTAAGGGGTATCTATTTTATTCCTAGACTCATGTACCCATCATGTTCTCCTACCATATATATTCTACCTTATGTTCTAAAAAACATTGGAAGATTCTTCATCCTGATGCATGTTTGGAAATCCAATGTGGGTTATAGACACTGAGTCCACCAGTGTCCCAACCTTTCACAATGATAGAACTACAATGAAACACAGTCCTAATATTGAATCCCACTGTTAGGAAATATCATCCTATTATTGACATGGAGAAAATTGTAGTAATGGGGATTCATTTTACCAGAAGAAGATCCCCCACTTTTCCCGACATAAATTTTCTGGCTTCTACTTGAGGTTTCTCTCTTATTCTATTCTATGTTCAGTTCCTGATTTATCACACTAAAAATTATACTCCAAGAGGAAGACATTAACCTTTATAATTCTATTATAACAAAATCCCATCCTGAACATGACCATCCCTAAAGATTGCATTATCTACTAAATATGTTGTAAATCTTTTTAGTTTAGTCAAATGTCAGACATATTCCATCCCATGAATGAAATCAAATATCAGATTCATGGACTCATGATCATGATCATACATAATTTATTCTTTATATAAATTTATTAGGAACACTCTGTTGAATTCATTCGAAGATAGCTTCTCTTTCTATCCATCCTTCTCCAGAAACTCCCAAAAATACTAGTATTGTCTACAAGGCATATATGCAGCAAGATTAACTCCTATCATTGAGTATTTAAACATTATTGAAGATCATTTAGGCAAAACCAATCAATTAATCAACTACTTGGGGGCCTTCCTATTTAGTTAACATTGTCAGATTCCATAACTTTAACATCATATTAAACTTTTAAATCAATGTAATGATGAGAACAACCTTTATTTCCAAATATTGCATGACCATCATGACGTTTTCATGAATTTTAACTTCCATTAGATCCTCTCAGACTATAAGAATCTCCAAATCATCTACATTATAAGTGTTTTGATTGTCACTCTCTTTAATCTCTACTAAAATATGATTATTTATTTTCTCTATAAGAAAAAAAATTCTTTGGAACACTGGATAAAAATAATTTCATCCTCAATAGGACACAATAACAGAGAACCAATGCTCATGGGATCTCTAAAATATTTTTACAAGTATTTCAAAATGAAACTATAGTTATTTCATTTCATTTATATGATATAACAAGTACATAATTTTTTAATTCATAAATGAAATTATATATCACATGAAATAACTATTTCTATTCCATGAACAATTCTTGTTAATATATATCAACCTATTACTACCATGATTAATGAATACTCATCTTGTACCATAATATGACATGACAATAAATCACAAGAAAAAATAACACCACAGAATATTTAAATAACTATTTGTGAAATGACATCATCTATAATAATAGAACATCCTGGACAACAATCCCATCCCTTGGTACACACATTTCCTCCCAAATATGGGTTAACTACTCCCACGCACAACCTCATTTTCAATTTATGAAACAACATTGTCTCCGTTCCACCTTTATTGAATAGTAATTAAATAGAAAAAAACATTCACATGTCATACAACATCATTACATTCCAAGATCCATCATCCTCTCACATAGCCAAATTGGGTTGGTTACAGGACCCCAAGTGTGCCTCCTCATATACTACTGGTTGCAGATTAGCATCGAGGTTGTAATTAATATATTGTAAATACTTTACCCCTATAATAATGTTTCAAAATAGGGTAATAATCAAATAATAAAAAATATAAGAGTCATGGATAACAACATAAACAATATAAAATATAAATGTACTATAAATTAGAAACCAATAATCATATAATAGTGATTCCTATAATGATAATAAGAGATGCATCTAAATGTAAAACAAAAAAAATAAACATAAAAAATCATCTAACATAAATAATATCAAAATTACCCAGTCTCCGAACCCACATCGGTCTCATCTCCATGCTCCATCACATATAGTAAGAAACAATCAGTAATTAAGTCATTTTCCTTTTTAGAAACCTATATCCATGTAATATTCATGGTCACTAAAAAGAATACCAATTAAGATGTGAGTAAAACGTAGTAGTGTGAAATCACCATGTCTAAAATAAATAGTCCTAAAATAATTACATGAAAAAAATCAATAAACATGTTTATAAATTAATCAATTAATACAATATATAAATAAACCTAATTTGTCACTATGATGGAATGTCACTGAGCATGTAGCACTACCATTCCAACCATAACCATAAACTATGTCATGATCATACAATTGAGTAGATCATATTATATATAAATTGTATCCTTAGGGAAATACCTATATATAAGAATTTCAATATCAACTAAGCCAATATCACTACATAATAATTTTTTCATTTCAAAGTTATCCAATCCCTCTAGATAATAATTTATGCATCATATGGAATATATATATATATATATATATATATATGCACACCAATTTTTATCACTTTTCTAAGACCGTTATATAGGAAATTTAGTATCATCAGGAATAGGCCTATATATAATAATTTAATCATCAAACTGGTAAGTGCCTACTATATATTCATTTCAGAATGTTTCACCAGAAAAACTCATTAGGGAAGGGTTTCACAATTTGACATCATAAGACTCAATGGTTAGATATTTAATTTCTCACTTTTCATTCAATTACACATCAATTATATATATAAATTTGGCAATAGTAATATAAATAGACCATAAGTTGTAACCAAGGTGATTATATATCAATCAATAACCTAAATTCTAATGTAACCATAAACACACAATAAACCATTAGACAATTCATTATTAAACAAATAATTCACTCACCCCATGGTTAGCTATAAGATAGGTCACAAAACCATTGAATCCAATGGGATTCATGTTATAATCTATAACATGAATAAAAATTTTCATTTTTGAATTATTTAATGTTAATGTGGAATTCATAAAAATCTCAATATTTCACAAAAAATAAAATTAAACAAACCATAGAGTTTGGTTTTAGACTCTACTGTGATCTAGAGATTAAGAAAAGCAACCAACCAAAATCACCAACAAGAACAGTGGCGAGGAATGTCATAAAAAGGAACATAGATCACACTACAATTATATCAAAATCAAAAACAACCATAGTCTAAATATTATACTACAAGAACTAGAAATTAAATGAATAAAAAAGAAAACAGATGAAAAACCATTAATTGGAGACTCATTTCTTGAACGAGGAATCCAGAATAGAGGAAAATAAATCAAAATCTATTAGAGAACCTTAGGTTTAATGGGAGGAGAGAAAAAATGTGAGATGAAATAAAAAATTTAAATTATGTGTTCCCTTAAAACCACAAATCTCACAAAACACGTATTGTGTAATCCCCTTTCACATCATGTATTTTTTATTTAATAGTTCTGTGAAAAAACATGCCGCCTCTAGTGAATTTAAACCTTCTTGAACATTACGCATAGTATAATGCAGATTTACATAATGTTTCCAATTCTCATACTATAACCCTTTCATAGAATGTAGTCCGTTTCAGGATATCATCATGGAGATAGTTATATATCATGTAACCTATTTACTGAGTGAGTAATTTCCGTACAAACACCTTTCAACCCATCTTCAGTAGATGTTTTTGAATCACCTCTAAAAGATTTAAGACTCATAGAAATAAAATTTAAGCCCATTTTTAAAATTTATACTTAGGATCCATAATTAAAAAAAACATCCCTAAACATTAGGTCATTTCCCTCTTTGTCTTTGAACCAGACCAAGCTATGAAGCTTTAAAGACATCGAAAGTCCCAACAAAAGATATTTAATATAGATCAAAAAGATATAAATGTCTAATAAGGAAAGGATATTGAAAAATATATTCTAGATAATTATTTTATTATATTATGATGGCTAGTATAGGATGTGGTATCAGAAAATATTAAATAGAAACACTTGGTTATGTGATATACCACTTATCTGTACAACCTTCATTGGCTTACATATTAAACATTTTATTTTTAGAATTAAAATCGAGGAAATAACTATAAATAAAGGTGAGGGATTTTATAAAGGGTGTTCAGTAGTGCTTCAATAATCTATTAGGGTCATTATGCAATAGGAATATAGGATAGGTGGCTTCCTTTTTAATTGAGGGAGTGGGAACAGATGAAATTATACACAAGATTAAAATGAATAAATTTCTTACTCAAACCCAATGTCAAAATATTAATCATATTTGAAAATTATATGAGATAGTGTGAAAATATAAATTGAAAAAAATAATTAGAAATGATTTTGGGTCATTCTAATACTTATCATTTTTAAACCCTATTTACAGGTTTTAACTTTTACCGCGATAACTGATATTTTTACGAATGTAATTATTTTCAATGAATAAAAAAACATTTTATATTAAAACATAATATGAATTATTTTGATTCAAAATATTGGATTCATTTTATAAATATTCAGTTTCTAAAATTTGAAAAAAATTCATTTTAAAATAAATGTAAAAGAATGAAAAAATATCATTTTTTTTGAATATTTTATTTTCAATCATAAAACATATTTGAAATTATATTCATTCCGGGTAAATAATATTAAATTAATATTAAAATTTATTATTTAATACATTATATAAAAATTAAATAAAAATTGATAAATAGTATGTTTTTAAAATATTTATTACAATAAATGTAATTTATATGCATAAAATCATATTTAAGAATAATTACATTTTATCATTATATTATTTATATTAATTTATAATAAATTAAACATGTGTGAATAAATTTTATATATTTTTAAAAATATTTTTTCATAATTTACTTAGTCTTATAAAAACATGTTAATATAACATCAAAGTACTTACTACAGAATTAAATAATAAAACTAATTCAATAGTATATCTCGGTTCATTCATACTAATTCATTCATGTATTTAAAGCTATCATAGAAATATAATTTATTCAAATAGAAATACATCCCAAAATATTATGTTGATACATTATTTAACCCTTATTGAAATATCAGAGTTGAAATATTTTCACTCGGCTGACAAATATGTTAATTATATGTCATCTCATCATTAGGTTCCCCAGTTTCTTCCCCAAATTTATGGTTCCATCACAAAAATTATGGCCAAGTGACTAGTCCTATTTCAAAAAATATCCACTATTCAGTCTTGAATCATCATCTATTTTTTCATAACATAGGGGGTCATACTCGAGTGGTAAAACACTTAATATTAGTATATGTGAAGGATCAAGTATGTACTTCCTTAAGATAGATACATGGAACACATAATGCACTTCATATAGATTTGAGAGACATTCTATGTGATAAGAAATGATCATGATACATTCTACAATCACGAATGGTTTGATATATCTAGGGATCAAAATTACATTATTTCATATTATCATCAATGTATTTTGTGAATGAATTAATATAAATACCTTCTCATTAACTCCAAATTCATCATCTCGATGATGACCATAAATATAAATTTTCAATCGACTTTCATCTAATTGATGTACTACCAAATGGACCAAATATTTTCTTCCATCTCCCCATCTTGCTCAGGTCACAATAGATTTATTTTTCTAATTATGTCCTAGCACATTATATTTCTAATCCATCTACTAAATAATACTTCATATGCTTCCATATTTACACTAGAGTTAATTCTATTCTTATAACAAATTTCTATCATATGAAGTAGTTGATCCCAACTTCTATTGAAATACATAGAAGAGGATATAACATATCATCTATGGTTTTAGTTGTCCTCTCAGATTAAACATATATCGGAGGATGATATTCTGTGCTAAATTAAAACTCCATATTCATTTATTGTTTACGACTTCTCTAGAATGATAATGTAAATCTTACTTCTTGATTAAATATAAAATAATGTTTTAAATAATGAAATGTTAACACATACTTCACTCGGAAAAACGAAACTATATCAATATATACACTACAAAATAATCATCGTTTTTCAACAGGGGTATATTTGTTGGTAAAAGTGTATTATCTATTGGTAAAACATTTTACAAAAACAAATTTTCCTGTTACAAAACTATTGGTAGAAACACTGTCGCTAAATGTTATTAAGACAGATAAAGTAGTTCTGTTGCAATTATAATAATACCAACAGATAATATATATGTTGGTCAAAATGTTTAGCAACATATTTCTATGACAAATTTATCTACTAGTAATATTATTATCAACTTTCATAACCAATACCAACAATTTTTTTTTATGTTATTTTAATATTTCTTTGTAAAATTTTATATTATATTTATTAATTTATCATATATAATACACCTATTGTAATTATCATATCGAAGACAATTTTTACACATGTTCAAGATTACAAAAATATTATTCTTATTAATAATTAAATTTAATACAAAATGTATCACTACAAACATAAATTAATTGATTCATAAAAATATCATAAAAACAAAAAAACACAATATCCACCTATGTCACTGTTGCCGAACCCCCACCACACCCCCTAAAAATGAAAGAGCATGTCTTCTCTAGACTCCAATCATCCAACACCTCTCTAAAGATGTTTCATCACCTCCTAAGTCGGACATTATAATAGGAAAATAAGTCTATTTCAGTACCAGTGAGGAACCTCAAGTTGCTATTATGCCACACCCTTTAGCTTCAAGATCTACACCACAAGCAACCAAAGAACAAACCCAAAAATCAATGCAAAATATATTCATGAATTGAAACCAAAATAGAAATAAATGAAAATATAAATAATTATATTCATAGAATGGATATTTTTCATTCATAATCTATGTTGAGATCTTAAAAAATCAAATCATCTCAAATACTAGTGAGGAACCTCATGTCGATGCTATGCCACACCCTTCACCTCCAAAATCAAAACCATACAACCAATGAGAATACCCACAAATATGTGAAAATTATATGCATGAATTGAAACCAAAATAGAAATAAATGAAAGTATAAAAAATAAAAATATAAAATGACCTGCATTTGCGTCTAACTTCCTTTGAAATTTCAACAAAGGTAGTATCTGCACAATAAGAAAATAAACAATCAAATACAACTTATTATTTACCAAAAATTTCGACATGGCATTATTTTTGAAAAAATAACTTGCAAGGTACTCATGATAACAAATATTTCTAGTAAGTGGGCCTAACCGTATCAATAACCAGCCTTCTAGCAATCATATACAAGAACATGAAACCAAATTTACACATATGATTTGGCTGTCAATGGCCATCCCATACATACTCAGGAGCACAACATCCATAGGTTCCCATGACAATTGTAGAAACATGGGTCTTATCCGTTGTTGGACCATGCATGGAATGACTAAAATTAGAGAGCTTTGGTTTTAATTCCTCATTCACAAATGTGTTCAATTAATTGAAATCAGGGTAGATTACTTCTGATTAAATCAGTTCTAGTAAAATTATAATATGAGTACTATGAAACATTGATGACTGATGAATTATACAACAATCTTGAACACATGGCCTGTACATTCCATGATGTATAGGTATGTGAAGAATTATACAGAATTGTACAATCCATGTGTTCATGCCTTGATTACATGAACACATGGCCTATACAGAATTCAACACATGGTATATTAATTATGAGTAAATCAGTTCTAGTAAAATTAGGAGATGAGTACTATGAGACATGGATGACTGATGAATTATACAGTAATCTTGAACACATGTCCTATACATGCTATGATGTATAGGAATGTGCGTAATTGTACATAATTGCACAATCCATGTGTTCAACCATTGATTACATGAACACATGTCTTGTACAGAATTCAACACATGGTATATTAATTGTAAGTAAATTAGTTATGGTAAAATTAAACGATGAGTACTAAAAAACATGGATGAGTGAATAATTATACTCTAAGAATGAACACATGGCATTTACATGATATGATGTATAGGCATGTGCAGAATTGTGCAGAATTGTACAGAAATGAACAGCATTGCACATGCCATGTGTTCAAACTGTGATTACTTGAACACATGGCATGTGCAGAATTCAACTCATGGACATGAGTAATGTGACAAGATGTACATGCATGTACAGTTCATGGAAATATGACAAGCCATGTGTCATGGGTAATGTACCATGATGTACAGGATTGTACGTTCCATGTTTACAATTTTTGATGAATTTGACACATGGCTTCCACATTAGCATGGGCGATTTCCGCACAAGAAATACTATACAATTCATAGTTCTCCCTACAATATAATATCACCATTATAGAAACATGGGTCATATCAGTTTTTTTAAAGCAATCTAATACATAACATGGTTCCCCATGTCATGCTCAAAGGAATTTATTAAACAAGTTCAAAGTTACAAAAGATTCATGATGTGTAACAATATTACACCATTGTTAATTGAGGGAGATATATGAAAAAATATCAAAAAAAAATCAAAAGGAGAACACATTACCTTATGGAAGAATGAAAATGTAGCCTCCAAGAGACACATCAACTGGGTAGTGCATATTAATCAAGAGAGACATGATGAGTATTCAAATAAGCACACCAAAAAAGAATAATCTCATTAATGATGTCATACTCTCCATGAACTATCCCATCCCTACAATGAAAATCATGGGATCTCCCAAAATTTAGAGCTAAAGCCTTCAGGTAGTAGACAATATGTAATTTATATGCAGCAAGAGCCCCATATTATGAGTCATCAGGAGACCCAATCCCCTTCAGAAGAGTCCAAGATTCACCAGTTGAGTAAACATGCACTGTTTGACCGACCAATGTCCACATCCAAATCAAAGTGTCTAAATAAATTAAACAGTAATCCCCAAAGGGGACATTAGGCTTGTCATTTCCATGATGAAATAATCTGGAATACGGAAAATCTGAAGTCAACATGTGTTGATCCAAAAATAGAAAGGCCCGGGTTGAAAAGGGAGTCATTGAAATGCCAGAAAAGTAGCAACCAGAAAACATGACACAAATCCACTAACTCCACTAATCCTCACAACACCAGCATATGAAAACATAGATGTAAGGAAAACAAGAACACATGATCAAAAAAAACTGCATACATTACATAGGTTGTAATTGAATGTATATTAAATATAAATTGCATTAACTGATACAATGTATTCACATTGAATATAAATTTCATACTGAAACTATATATTATACATAAGCTGGAATCATGTTAAAAATTAGACATGACACATTACATTAAAATGAAAATTGAATGCATATAATGCAAAACCAGGCATATTGAAACTAATGAGGATGGGTAAAAAGATGATACAATTTAGAAGAATCTACTGATTAACATGATTAAATGAATTTGGAAGTGATTCTTTGTGGCTACAACAATATAACACTCATCAAATGCACACTACTCAAATTTACCATAAAAAAATAAGTGAATCACATGTACCTGGTTTAAACACGCCCTAATGAGAAGTCCAACATTACATACAAATGCAACACCAACTACCAACAAGTACTCTATTAATATTCTGATTAAAATTCTGTAACATAACATATCTCAACAAATAATATAAAGGAATGTGATAAGTTTAATTAATGTAGAAACTAAAACTAATGATTAAAAATTAATAAAAAAATATTAACCATGTATTAACAATGAAACAAACATACAAATAATGCATAAAATAATTAATTTTAAATAATAAAAAAACTATATTTTATGACCATGAAACACTACTAGTTTATAATCACATAAAAATAAAATTGTGATGTTCAAAATATAAATAAAATTCAACAAAGAGATCAACTCTTTTCTATAGTTCATATAATTAAATATTTGACCACAATCCATGCATTTTAAAAACTCCTAAAAATAGAGACTCTCAATATCGAATTCAATGGCATAATTGTTGATTAATTTAATAAAATGAATATAATGAATTAAAAAACCACATGTAATGGGGTTGGAAATTAAACCAAACCTTACTGTCAATTTATCAATCTATGACATCATGTATAACTAAGTTTCATTGGATTTAGAAATTGATGATAAAATATTGGAAATAGGAGGAGATTGTAAAAACACACTTACTGGATACAAGACAGAGATAGCCAAGCCAAACAACTCATCTGTGTTTCTCAATCAGGAACACCACCCATCAGTAGCCATTAAAAACTCAACAAACAATACACACCAAATTATACATGAACCTTTTCATCCAAAATCAATAATCAACCATGAAATAATAAACGAAAACCATTCTACAATAACCCGAATACAAAACCATGCGTACACATGAACCCGAAAAAAAAATGAGGTCACCAAATGGAATGAAAATCAATCATTTTTAAAGAAAAAAACACAACATTGAGGCATTTCATACATCAAATAAACAAATAAACATTTTCCTGACACAAAATTGTCCAAGCATTATTCTCAAAATGGCCAAGAATTATCCACTTCCCTTAAATGCCTTACACAACCGCAGCTAAAACAGACCACAATGTGTGCTCACAAACCTTAATCATCAAGAATCAACAAATAAAACACCCAAAATAGGGTTAGGGCTCATATGGGTAACTTCCAATGTAAGGAAGGGAGGGAAAATTGGATGAGAGGGAATTCTAACCGGAGGAGATGGCATGGGAAATCAGAAGGACAGACGGCCAAGTTTCATTGCCAGAGGAGGAGAGCAGCACGCGGCTGAGGTTCTTACTAGTCGGGGTGCACAACATAGGAATTAATGGGAGATGCAATGGTTGGGTTTGGAGAAGGTTGTGGATAATGGTGGTCCTTCCTTCGGTGATGGAGGGTGGGACAATAGGTGGAGGCTGTGGCGGATGGTGACGCACCATGGATGGCTTGGTGGTGGAGCTACACAGCAGCAATGGCCAAGTGGCGGTAGATATGCACAACATGTGGTGAAGGTTTCTCCTTGACAGAATTATGGAAAAAAATCATTTATCAATATGATATATATATAAGTAATATATAATATATATACAATGAAAAATGTTTAAAATTTATATATATTCTCAATAAAAAATATATTATATACATATAATTAAAATATATTTAAGTGAGTTTCTTTTTTTAGTTTTTACTACGTTCGATCTTCCAAAAATTATAATCAGTTACTATCACAAACATATTATGTATGTGATAATAAACATATAATATATATATATATTATCACAAACATATAATGTGTTAGTTAAAACATATGATTATATGATTTTATAAAAATATTTATAATTTATAATGTATCAATGAAAATATATGATCATATGCCTTTATTAAAATATTTATAATTTATAACATTTATTGAAAATAATCTATATATATATATATTCTTTTTTTGGTGAAGTATTTTATGTTATTGGGTAAATCATGGAAACATATTTTTATAAGGATAAAAAATTTGTTAGTAATAACAATTAATAACAATAGAACCATTTAATGATATTTTTTTGTTATTTATATGATAAAGCAATAGATTTAACTGTTGGTAAAAGATTTGTTGGTGTTAAAGGATTAATATCAACAGATATAATTGTTGGTAAAACAAGTGTTGGTATATAAAATCCATACCAATAAAATTAAATATCTGTTGGAATTTCTCATTTTTGCCAACATATATATTATCTATTATTAAATTTATCTTGGTATAAGCCATTTTTGTGTAGTGAAGTGTGGTATCATGTTATCAAAAATGTTTTAAATTCATATAGTTACTGACGACAACCGAAATAACATTGTTCCATCTAATTTTTTGGATGAGTCCTATAATGAAATCCATGGTAAGGTTATCCTATTTTCAGTATGGAATGGGTAATGGTTTTAACATCCCCCTATATTTATATATCTCAACATTTACTTTCTAAAATAATTATAATTTACATACATACCCGGGAATATTTCATTTTATTTCATCCTATTATTAATACTCTTTCAAATCACCAAAAAGCATCATATATTTACAATGAAAATATAATGTTATTCTATGAGAATCAACCAAAACTCATTATTTAAATCCCATATTTATGGGTAAAATACTTTATTTGAGATCCTTATCAAACAATCAAAATCATGTTTTAACTATGAAACAATTTTCACATCCTTCACCTATTCTACAGCCTCACTCACCACTAATTTAGTCATCACTTTATAGTTTGGATGGACATTAATTTGATAATGATACGATATGTCCCATTTCCTCTAGATTTCAAGATCCAACATCTATTAATATATAAACCATTGATCAGGTGAAACCCTTATCAGAGAAAAATAGTTTTGTATTTCTGATTCAATGTATCATTTTCTTTGTTTTCCCTCCTAGAGAGGTAGTTTATTGAGAATTCATAGTCACTAATAAATTCACACAATCACCATTGGCACATAGTAAACTATTTTTTGTGAATATAAGCTTGACATTTTATGTGATCAATATAGATATCACACATTTCATTATAAGTTAATTTATATATATTTTCAATGTAATCATTACTATTTACAACTATAAATAATGAGGTTTGTGATTTTGATCATGAATTTTCAATTAGAACGTGGAATACATTATCATTTTATCATTTTTCATAATGATTCAACCAAATACAAGATTTAACAAATCAATATATATTTAAAAAAAATATACTCTATAGGTTAGTGTAAAATTAATGCATGGAATAGACTTCTATGAAATTCCTTGAAACTTTCTATGCACTCATATGTCCAAAGGAGTGGAGATACAATTTGTGACAACTTGTTCGTTGAATTATATAGCCAGGTTAAATCTATCGTAAAGCAGTGATAGTATCCACCAAACCCAAGAAAACTATGAATAGTTGTTAATGACGTTAAAGAAATAAATTTATTAATCAATTTTATCTTTATGTTATCTACTGATTTAACCTCACTAGTAGTTATATGACCAATAATTGAAACATGTTGAAGGAAAAAATCATAGAAAGTAAATTTAGCTTAAAAATTCTCTATCCTCAGGGTATTTATAAAAATTACGAAATAATATTTATGCTCATTTATTATCTATGAATATATAAGAACTTTATCTCTAATGGCTACCACAACTTGATAATGGAAATCACTAAATAATCTTATAATTAAATCTATGATGATAGTAGGGGAATTAGTAAATCTGAATGGAATGACTATAAATTCATAATGAAAAAACATTGTATGTAAGTATGTATTGGATATATCATCCTTTTATTCTAACATCGCAATCTAGGCCATTTTATTTGGAGTCTTTTAAATAGGCTTATAACCTGGAATGAGTTCTATTGAATACTCAACTTCACTATTCTGTGGAGGAACATACAAATGTTTAGAAATTAAATAAGCATAATAATAAAGAATAGGGATATCATTGATATTGTGTTTCCTCTCAACCATTTTAGTAATATATCTCTCATTAATAGTTATGAAGACCCATGAATGAAAACTACCATCCATAAGAAGTTCATATTCATCGTCACACAAAAATATGATCATTGATTGATTCATAAATTCAAACATAATATCTCTTCCAGTGAAATATATATGTGATCTATATATAGAGAGGCAATAGAACCCTAAAATTTCATAAAATTAAACTATTGGGATAATGAAAATATATATAGGAATCATATTCCTACAAACATTTATGAAGATAATATATAGACTTGTGATGCCGCCAGCATACCAATAAGAGTTTTTTATTACTAATTACATACATAATCATTGAGGATTTGAATTATCATTCCTTTAGAATATTCATGATATAAGGGTATTCATATAAATATTCTCAAATTAAATAATTTAATATTTTAAAATACCTTCCACCACATAAACTTCATTGCAATATCATAATTACATTACAATAACAAAAAATTTATTATTATATTCAAATATCCTAGTGAGAAATTATATAATCTAGAAAATAATTACAATTATGTCTATAACATGAAAATCACAATTAAATTTATGGAACCATAGTTTTAAAATTGATTATTCATTTTTATCCTCAATTAAAATCCGTCATAATGTTTCATAAAGTAAATGTGAATAAACCTAGGAATAACATCTGGGAGTGACTAGCTAGTATTGATGTCACAGAATAAATAATTACAAACTAATGATGAAAATGTTAATACAAAATATAAAAAATTTTGAGTTATCATCCCTTAGTGAATCTTTACCACATATACATTCAATAATTAGTATCCAAATAGGCATGTATATCCAAGAAAAGTATCTTTTTCTTCATATAAAATTGCAATTAAAAATTAACAGAATATTGATAAAATGACATCCTTTGAAATTTACCATGGAAACAGGTAATGTGATAGTAAATTTAAATATTCTTTAAGATGGTAACAAATTATTTTCGTATAGTATATGTTAAAAATCATTCTTTCCACAATTTAAAAATATTTAAAAAACGAATACTACAAGAAAACTCTAATTAAAAATATTCGTTCAAAAAATTTTCAAATAATTTAAAATGTAATAAAAATGGAATTTATAAAACATTTATCATATAAAACAACACCCTTTAAAAATTATTATTTGTAATTGGAATAGTATAAAAAATTCATCGACCAATGAGGAAATAAGGACATCATTTCTTTAAAAACATTTTTTATATCATTTTAAGTAACAAGGAAAGTAAAATGGTAATAATACAAAATTATTTTTGTAAAAACTATTGGGGAATTAAAAATATTCGGTTTAAAGGATAATAACCGTAAATTTTCACTCATTATAAATTGAGTATAGAGAGTACCTCAAGGAAATGACATAGTAATATAAACCCTTACCCTAAGTCTAGTATTTCTTTGTACACATTCAGATAAATTATATAGTACATATATAATTATTTTAAATATATTATATAAATATATTCATACATAATGAATAATTTACACTTCCTTTTAAATTTTCTATTACCCATTTATTAAAAATTCTTCCGTATAATTGATATTTTGGTTAAAATCTGTCCAATTTACATGAATGATTTCATTTGATTATTTAAATGCATAAATGTTTTTTATTTTTTTAATAATAATAATAATGGTCATTTAATATATATATATTTTTTGTTAATATTAAGTATTTTTTATTTTTTTCATATAAAGAGTTGATGTAAAATGATTTATGTTACTTCGTGGTGACTGTAGTTCATACAAACAATGGAGAAGTATTTCCTCTTTTTGTTGAATGGAATTAAATTATGGGAAATAATAATTCTCCATTCTAGAAGAATTTATATATCATAAATATGATATATATTCAATAATTATATCATTATTACCTAAAATATAAAATATAAATGACAAACAAATCACATCACTTCGTGGAGGAGTTAGTCAACACGTATGCTCAAGCGTTGTTATCATTTCTCAATCGGTGGGATGGTAATAAGGTAAATAAGATATTATTAATATATGATCATAATTATGTAATAATTATCATGTATAAAAATTAAAATAATCATAATAAAAAACCATAAATGATAGCGATGTAAAACAAAATAAATCTATTAGTGAGTTGTTAGTCAAAAAATATGCACAAACGATGCATTCATTTACTATTTGATTGATAAAAAGGTGAATAATGGTTGAACCATAGAAACAATAACATATAAATATATATTTTTATAAAGATTTTATTATTTAATTATGTTTAGAATAAAATTTATTCAGTTATGAGAAGATATAAAATGAAAACACTCACATAAGATTTATACATCTTCTTTGGGCAAACTCCTTTAGATTAGACCTTAATCGTTACAAGGATGGTATATTGATCCAAAAGGTCCTCCAGATAATGGTTAGAATTTTTATGAGTGGATTATTGTGTTAAATAGATCTGAATTATGAATAAATATATGTATGGAAGAAATAATTGGTGGTGTCCTTTTATAAGTGATGCGGAGAACACATAAGGAATTTTTCAATAGATTTGATAAAATATTATTATATTACTAAAGTAAAAAATATTCCATAATGGATCATATCTGATTATTTCTAAATTTAAGGTCTAAATAAGAAATATATAATATTTATACATTTTTTAGTTCATTTTTACCCTTATCATTTTAGTTTTAACTCTTTATACCCATTTTAACTCTTACCATAAAAACTAACTTTTTTACCAATGCTACTAATAATAACTATCAAAAATTAATTTTTTTCATAATACTAATAATTATTATAAAAAATATGAGATATTTTTTATAATATAATCTTTATATAACTATTATATGTTCATTTTAAAATAATTACGCAAATCAAAACAGAAATATTTTTATCAAAATGTAATTCTTACCATAAAAATGATTTTTCTTTAATTCAGTGCCTCATAAAAACTATTTGATGAATGACAAAAATGTTTTATTGAATATAACATCTATAAAGTTAATTAAAATAAATATCAAATGGATATTAATTTATCTTTTTATGAAAAAACTTATTCATGCAATATGAACAATTTTTTTAAAAAAACAAATATGTTATCCTCAAATACTTCGATTTTAATTTCTGAAAAAATAAAAACTAATTACTGTTTTTATACATATATAAATAAAATATTATCATTTATTAGTTAATACTATACATAGAATATAATCAAACGTCTAGATAATAATAATAATTCAATAGTAGATCATGGTTCAATTAAACATAGGGTTTCGTGTAAAGAAAGATATCAGAATAATGAAATTTATTTATGAAAAAATATATTAAAATATATCATGGTGTTAAATATAGGACTAAAAAATTTTATATTATTTCTGTGAAATTTAAAATAAAAATATAACAAAAAAATATAATTTTGAATATGTTATTTGGTTTCATTCAACCACTATTGTATTTAAAGCAACTGTTATTTCTTCACTAAAATGTTTTATATTTAATTTTATCATTTTAGAATATTTTCTTTTCAAGATAAATATATTAAATTAATTTGTGAAATAAGGTTGAAATATAATTTAAATAGTATAATCTATTTTGATTGATATGGTTGGTCAAAAAATAACATTCTATCTTAAATATATTTATATTCGGAATGTGATGAAATTATAGACAAAAAAAATAGAATTATCACCTCTAATATGAAAAATATTTGTTATTGATAATGAGAATTTTTTTATAAGTACATTTTCTAGAACCATATTGATATAATGATAACTCTACTGAAATAATGATATCATATAAATTAAATTTGGTGTATAGTTTTGTAGTAATTTTTTAATTTGCAAAAACTATTGTTATTTTGACCAAAGATAATCTTTTATAGCTTACATATGATCATATAATATGTTTTGTTTTTTGACTTAAACATGTGTTATTGTATATTAAAATATTAAATTATGTAATAATAATCTTTTAATAACTGTATTTATTTTATATTTACATTTAAAATTGCTTGAATTTTTTTTATAGATTTTATATTGGATAATAATGTCATAAAATAAATATTATATACAATTATTTTTTATCTACGTATTCCCATGTAATTATTTTCTATAATATAATATATTTTTTCACCTTTCTTATCAAGATTTAATATTTATTCAATGATTTTTTATAGATTAATTTTTTTATAAAATATATATAAATATAATTGAAATGTGATCAATTATTTTTCACATTTAATTGTTATATAAATATGGTTTTAATTAATTAGTATTTCTGGAATAATTTAATTTTTATATTTGTTCTTAGGAATAATAATAATGTTATCTTTTTTTAGTTTTGAATACATATATTTTCCAACAATTTAATTATTTTTATGTATCTCACTACATATGTGATGGATTATTAGGGTTTCTAGATTTTATATCCTAGTTTGTATTATTGGTTTGGTTTTTTATGTAATATTCTCTACATTTCTAAATAAATTATCATTTTATTATTTTTAAATAAATATTTTAATATCTTTTTTGTATAGATATTTTTCAAAAAATCATATTTTTTACCAATATGATATAGATTAGGATCTTTCAAATACCTGGGATAAAATTACATTATCAGAGAGTGAACAATTAATTATTCATAATTTTGTTATTGGGAATAATGATGATTTGGATTTGAAAATTTCTATTTTTTATTTGTAGAAAAATAATTTCTAAAAAAGTACAAATCATTACATAATTAAAAAATAAAATTTCCAATATTTTGCGACTGAATGATGAAATTTAATTTGGAATAGACTGTTACAGATTTTTATTTGAAAAAATATTCTTTTTCATCTAGTGCTAATTGTATAAAATTCTTATATAGGATAATAAATATTACATAATAGATTTTTGAATTCCTAGGTGGTTATATTGAATGGGATTAATATAGACTAATTATCTATGGTTAATTTATTATAATAAATGTATGGGTAGTACTCGCTCATCCATTTATTATTGGATTATTATTATAAACTAGTGAGTTATAATATTGGTTTAATTTTTAGTAATAACTATTTCGTTGTTTTTTTAATTGTTATATTATATTAGTGAATGAAAATAATAATTGTTTTACAAATGAGGTTAATGAATAATGAAAAATATTTTATTGAAATATTTTATTGTTTTATGCTAGAAATAATGTGACCATTATGATTTATGTGGACGTTAAAGAGAGGTACTAAATTAAATAATTGAATCTATATGATGGTTTAGAAAAACACTTTGAATGAAACACTGAATTTATTATTGTTGATATGTAAAAAAAGAAATTTAAATATTTTTTGGGTGGACAATAATGTATATAATGATATATGATATAGAATTATTCTTAGTATTAAAGAAAATAATAATTTCAATTTTTATATATTTTTCTACAATTTTTTCTCACAAAAATCAATACAATAAGAAAAATGTTTCCATGGGGGATGTCTCATATTTTAATTCCATTTTAAACATAATTATCATATCAAATACTTAAGATACTCTTTTTCATGAAATGATATTTTGGATAGCTAAAGGATAAAAAGTATTACCCTAAAAAACATTTAAATAATAGATCCTATAATAGATGGGAATCTCAGTGTTAGAATGATGTTAATAAAACAAATTTTAGATCAATAATGTAATTAGATGAGTGATGTTTATTTATTTTTGAATTTTTAGTTGTGAGTGCATGAATGTTTTGGTGAATAAATATATACACATTTCTAAATATTGGAGTTTTTAGTTGTAGAACCCATCATGGGTTAATAGAACTCTTACAATTAATCTATTAAAGGATTTATAATACAGAAATTGTTTGTGTAATCCATAGGTGGCGTAAAAAGAACATCAGTGTTATAGTTTTCTGTTTAAAACTATGTTAAATAAAAAAGGAATTTATCTTCATTAAACTAAAATTAAATATTAAAATTCATTCTTAGTTCAAAATAATATTTTTAGGTATCTTTATTAATTTTTGGGAAGTGTGATCTTGTATTTATGTTAAAAAAATTCACATAATCAAATTTTAGTATTTTTTATTGATGTTTCTAAATAAGATGGAATATTCATAAGGATGGATTATTACCCTGTATTCGATGTTGAGTGGAATAAATTTTATTTACTATGGATATGTTGGTGTAAATTTATTGATTCCATATAAACTATAGGGATATATAAATGAAATATTCATTATTATTTGAATTCAATAGACGTTACTTTTGAAATATTCATCCTATAAATTCTTTCTTAGATGATGTTGTGTATTCCAAACATAATTGTCATGTTATTTATAGGAAACCATTTACTTGGTATTGATGAAGGACTATAGATAATGGTATTAGTGTGTATTTTAATTGATTTTATGTCTTTATTAGAAAAATATGTATAATATATTCAAAATTTAACTTTATGGACAACTACCATCATATCATTTTCCCCTTTTTTATCATGAAAAATTTATTTATTTGAGACATTATGGTTATTATATATATAATTATTTGGACTATGGATCCTCATTATTTTATTAATAAATATTTTTCGTGTAATTATAATCTAGATATGAAGGATAAATTATAATTTAATAGTGTTATGGAATAAAAATAGAGATAAAATAAATTCAATATAAATAAATAAAACTGTAAATTAACATGAAGATTAGTATGATGACTCATCTTATTATGAGAATGAACCTATTAGGTAGATTTTGATATTTTTATTTTTGTGGATGGGTCATTTTGTGATCTTTAATTAATAATCAAATTATAAATATCAGAATAAAACAAATAATATTTTTTAAACAAGGTTTAATTTTTGGGAACCATCATTGGGGATCATAATGGGACCAACTGAGGTTATAGTTGTTTCTATGGTAAATACTATAGAAAATAATTGGTTTGTTGGTGGTTATATATTTAAATCCCTTATTATTTTTTATCACCACCATATCTCTATTGGATATGTACAAAATATTCATTGGGATTTCTGAATGAATCATAATTTCAAAGGTGGATACCAACTAGTCAGTGCCCACTTATCGACATTCCAATGGACTTAAAAATGGAAAAACTATGATTTATATACTTTAATTTTATATGGTGGAACACACCTTCTCTCCAATATTCATGTTCATTGAATAAGGTATTAATCCCTTTATACTCTTCTTTTTTCCCCTATCATTTGGATTGAGAATCTTAGGAATTTTATTCATAGGATCAAGGAAGGGTTTCCTCTTATTTCCTCATCTTTTATTCCATAATATTTCTCATTGATTCATTATAGTTCTACTATAGTTCTTTGATGGAGATTTCATTGAATCTGGGTGAATTTGTGTAATTCTAATAGGTATTTTTTATATTATAATCAAACATCATTAAATAATTAATTTCTATTTTTGTTCACAATTTTGAAAAAAGTGATACACAATACATTTTTATTTTGGTGTTTTTTAAAATTTTCATTAAATGAGTAATTGTTTTAATGCAAATTATAAAATAATTTTATTTTAATTAAGTCAAAATCATGTCATGAGGTGTTTACATGTCATTTGTTGTGGTTATAGGGAGATGATGATTTCATGTGAGTTTTCCTTGTTTATATAAATATCAATTAAATTAATAATAATTTAATGTAATTTATTAATTAAATTTATACTGATTATAATTAATTAATATTGGATGTTCAGCAAGTGTTAGTATTCAACATAGTAAATTCGTGAATTTATTACATGAGACGATCTAGGTAAGCCTATAAAACAATTTATGGGATGAATATTAAATAAAAATTTATTTTTATATGGTAGGTGGTCCATAGTATTTTTCTTATGGGTTAATAAGTGTTATTTATCATTATTATGAGGTTTTATCACAACCCTGTGGGTGTTGACCGTATTGAGTAATTAATAGCATTTCTTAAATATTGTTAAAATAATAAATTACAATGAATATATCTCTTCTAGATTTAAAGATATATTATATCCATTTTTCGTCTTGTGCTATGTTTGAATTGTCTTGGGAACTGATGACCATTTTGATGAGTTACATGGTTATTCCCAATTATGTTTATTCTTTGAGGGGTTCTATAGGGTGACTGTAACAATTTTACCCTAGTCTAAGAGACCTAAATCCCTATCGGTAGTGGTGATGTGACGACATGGAATATTTACTATGGGAGTTACCATGGGGACTATATGAATCCCATGAGGCATCTGTGATAGAGTAGAAATCTTGGGGCGATTGGTCTATTTCAAATACAATGTGTTTGACCATGTTGGTTGGACTAAGATAATTTGAATATGGGTAGGGTGTTATGACTGTCCTTGCGAGGAATTAGGCTTATATATGGTATTTATTCCGTCTATTGGGGTGATTCCATTGAATCTTTTTATAATGCTAATGGGTTGATAGTGAGATAATGATAATTATAAGGGAAATACAACCCTGTCTTGATCTTTGTTTCCCTAAGAAATGTTTTTAAGATAAAATCACCCATGGAGGGTGTTTATGCTTGGTGAATCCTAGGGGACCCCATTGGGTGCCCAAGTTTTATCTTATCTCGAGTGGCTGCACATAGCTAAGGTTAGAGATGGTTTTGGTTGTCACTAGAGATCTCATACCTATGGTTAAGACTTATGGGGATGTGATCATGTTGTTTAGAATGAGTGGTTGACCAAAGGTTTTCTTATTTATCTTTTCAAATGAAATGTGACTTGCTAGGATGTGTGAGAATAAATAGTTTATCCTAGAATTATTTTGAATTTTCAATATAGTTACAAATAAATTGTTGTTTTAGAAGAGCCTCTAGGATTTCTGTAATGTCTGAGATCCTTTGTAAGAACCCGGATATTCTTTTCTGGTATTTTTTTTCTTTTTTGGTTTATTTTGAGAAAAAGATGAGTTTCTAGAAATTTCAAGAGTACACACTGTGTATTTTTAACTACACACTGTGGGTTTCCACAGGTGACTGTGTACTGCTTGTGTAATATCCAAGTACATGGTCATGTGTGGTGACCTAGAGACTACCTAAATCGGAGGACAGAAAAGGCTAGTACATGTCGTTTACTTTTAAAATACACATCGTGTAATTTTTTCATTAAATAGACTGGGGTCACTTCTAATGGAAATAACACACTTCGTGCTCATTTGTCTCATCCAGGAGAATCTCTATGGCTATGGATCTTATATGAACCCCTGAATTGTCGTTCGTTCTTCGAATCATAATTCATTAGTTGTGTTGGAATCACAATGGTGATTTCTCTCTTCTTCGTGAACCTCATTTCAGGATTTATCCTTATTCATGAGTTATCCTTGGTTAAACATCTTGATCGTTTTTGTAGATCTATGGAATTAGATGGATATTCGTGGCATGAGATTCACATATATCAGTCTCATGACATCGATGTTGGTGGTTTGTGCCTTTTCATATGTGGTCATTGAATTCTATGTGAAAAAGTTCCCAATACCCTCATTTTGGGTATATCATGTCTATGGTTTTTATCCATGTTATTTTCTACTATTCCTTGTTGTTTGGATAGTGGATAATTGTTTGTGAATAGGGTTATTTTTTATAGGATATGGATGTTTTACCATGTTTCTTTATTTTGACTGTTTGGTCTAGCTTTCCTGTTATAATGCTTTTTTTCCCATGCCAAGTATTGTTATGATGGAGGGATTATTTATCTGACATGCTATGATATGATGTAAATTGATTATCCAAGTAGTTCATAAGGTTTATTTTGGATTCCATGTATCATTCGTGCATGAATAACTTATAATGGGATGTGAGAACTTAGTGTAGTAGACCATAGGGAGAATGGATGTTGAGAGCTTCTCCAGAGTGTCTGTTTACTATTACATTGTGAGACCACATGGGGGATGGATTTTTTTCTCCCTTAGAGTGTATTTAGTTTTCTTGATTCAGGCACAGTGGTAATTCGACATTGAGTGCTTCATCAGGGTGCCAATTAGTTACAGATACGAGACTATAAGGGGGAATTGACGGTGAGTGCTTCCTTGGAGAGTCTTTCCTAAAGCTGAAACAGAGGGGTGGGACTTTGTGTACTTACCATAGGGATTGTTGTGTTTTTTTGTTTGAACCAAAGAGGTTAGTCTATTAGAACTTCCAGAAGGGTTACCTCCTTTTTATTAGATGCATACTTGATATATGAAAATGAATGTAATTGAATTTGTAGGATTGATTTAATGTGTACTTCCTTGTTTACTGCTTCATTCTAATTATTCCATGCCATATATATTCATAGAATGTTAGAGACATATCATTTGGTGGTTTCCTATTATGATTAGTCTCACACCCTATCTGGGTCATGATTTTGTGACCAAATAGATTACATTGCTTCAAGTATAGATAAGGGTAAGCGCCCTTCTACTTCAGTTACTTGATTTCTCTAGAGCTAGGGAGCATGTGACCATGCTTAGGCTTGCGATGATGTGAATCTGTTTTTTTTCTTTTGTATTTGGGTTTAGTACTGTATTCCAATATTGTTATTTAATTAGTTGCTTTCCTATACATATTTATCATGCATAAGTTATATATGTGTGCTCCAGTTATTACTTCCAGTCTTCTGCGGTTAACTGTTGAATGGTGTTATTACTGCATCCCCTATTCGTATTTGTTTTAATTCTGTTGTGTTAGTCTGCCAATGAGGGCATATGTTACCTATTATCACAACCAATTCCCTCACTACTAGTTGCTAACCTATTTCATTCTAGGAAATGTGTGTGAGTCCATGTGACCAACCAGCTACGGGGAACCAATGGGAAGCTTCTAGAACCGGGACGTTACAAAGTGGCATCAGAGTGAGGATTCGATCCTCCAACTGGTGGAGGGACTGGCAGGGACTTTGAAGGGCTTTGGGTATAAAGGTACTTCTAAGTACCACATACCATCTCAAGATAGATGGACAGTCCCAACATACAATTCAGGTTCTTCAGAACATGCTTCGGGCATGCATCCTAGATTTTGGAGGTTCATGGAAGAAACACATACCTATTGTGGAGTTTTCCTACAATAATATTTTCAAGAAACTATTCATATGGAACCTTATGAGGCTTTGTATGATAGGCCATGCCGATCACCCTTATGTTGGCTGGAGGTAGGAGAGGCAGCTTTGTTGGGACCTCCTCTTGTCCAGGAGACCACAGAGCAGAGAGAGTTGATTCGGTGGAGAATATATATTGGACGATCATGCTAGAAGTCTTATGTTGATCGATGGAGATGACCTCTAGAGTATGATGTCAGAGATAAGGTTTTCATGCATGTCACACTGAGGTTGCGACACAAGGGGATAAGGAGACATTGTAAGCTTTCACCGAGATACGTCGATCCGTTTGAGTTGTTGGATAGAGTTGGGATGGTTACCTATTGGTTGTAGTTACCGCAAAGGTACCAGTCTATGCATGTCATCTTCTAGTTTTCATAGCTTCAACATTACTTTCAGACCCATCTCATATTTTCAAACACGATGAGGTTGATTTCATGGTGGACCCCTCGTTCAAGGTGCATCCTATCTGGATTATTGATCAAAGTGTGAACGTTCTCCATGGCCAGTCTGTTTCTCTGGTATGAGTGCTATGGAAGCACTGATGTGTACATGACGAGACATGGGAAGGGAGGCCAATGTATGATATTAGTAGCTGGAGTCTTTCGAGGATTCCTTTTCTATTCCACCTTACTAGGGAAATTCGAGGAAGAATTTATTTAAAGGGGGAAGTTTGTAATAACCCAAATCTTCATTTCATGTATGTTTATTTGGGTTGTTTTTGTGAAATAGACAAGTTTATGGAAATTATAGGAGTACATGCCATGTAATTTTATGTACATGTCGTGTACCCCGCTGTTGTATGTGATTGTGTACTGGTCATGTAATAGCCGAGTACATGGCCGTGTGTGGGGACCTAGAGACCGCCTAAAGTGGAGGCTGGAAAAGGAAAGTACATGCCATATATGTTTAAAATACATGCCCTGTACATTATTGTTTTTCAATAAATGGATTGGGGTTGCCCTTAATGGAAAAAACATGCTTCTTCATCATCCGTCTCATCCAAGAGCGTTCGTACAACTGCGAATCTTCTCTGAACTTCCGACTCACCGTCCGTTCTCCGAATCAATCTTTGTTGGTTGCATTGGAATCACATCATCATGTTCTCTCTTATTATTGATCCTTGTTTTTTAGTTTATCTAGTTTTTCAAGTCATCCTAGGTTGAACATATTATGTGATTTTGTAGATCTACAGTGTTCTAGGGCGATTAAAGGCATGATATTCACTTATATTGATCTCACGATGCTGAGGTAGGTGGTTTGTTCTTTTCCATGTATAGTCTTTGAATTATATTTGCAAAATTTCCCAATACCCTCATTCAGGGTATTCTGTGTCTATGATTTTTAGACATATTATTTCATGTCATGCCTTGTTGTTTGGATAGAGGTTAATTGTTTGTGAATAGGGTTAATTTTTTCACACTCTAGCGGTTTTTCCCATATTTCCTTTTTTTGACCGTTTGGTACAACTTTCCTGTTTGGATACTTTGTTTTCGCATGCCTAGTATGGTTAGGATGGATTTATTATTTATCTAACATTATATGATATGGAGTACATTGTTTATCCAAGAAGTTCATGAGGTTTACTTTAGCTACATCGTATCAATTGTCCACAACTAACCTACATAAGGTCGTGAGAACCTGGTGTAGTAGACCATATGAGGAATAGATGTTGAGGGCTTCTCCAGTGTGTCTGTTAAATGTTATGTTTCGAGACCATGGGGGGATGGACATTCTGCTCCCTCAGAGTGTTTGTAGTTTCCTCTATTTGGGCCACATGGGGAATTGGATATTGGGTGATTCCTCAGAGTTCCTATTAGTTACTGATACGATACCACATGGGGAATTGGCAGTGAGTGCTACCTTAGCATGTCTTTTCTAAAGCTGATCCATAGGGGTTAGATTATGTGTACGTACCAAAGGGTTTCTTGTGTTTTTTTGGATGAACAAGAGGGGTTAGGATGAGAGAACATCCTAGATGGTTACCAGGTTTTGATTATCTGCATAATTTATAAATGAAAATGAATGCATTTGAATTTGTAGGATTATTACTATGTGTACTTCATTGTTTATTGCATCATTCCATTTATTTCCATTCATATATATTCACTGACTTTTAGGCTCATATCATTGGGTGGTTTCCCACTTGGATTAGTCTCAAACCATATTTGGGTCAGGATTTTCTCCCAAAAATAGATTATATTGTTGGAGTTATCAAAATAGGAAAGTGCCCAACTACTTCAGGTACTTGATTCCTATAGTGATCGGGAGCATGAGACCCAGCTGAGGCTTGCAATGATATGGAGCTATTTACTTGATTTTCTCATGTACATGAGTTTAGTACTATATTCCAGCATTGTGATTTGTATGGTTAATTTCCTAGACATATGTATCATGCATCATTCATATACAGGTGCTCTAGTTATTACTTCCAGTCATCTGCTATTTACCGTTATATGGTGTTATTACTGCTTTATCTATTGCTATGTGTTTTATTTTTTCTGTGTTACTCTTCCAATGAGGTTGTAGTTTCCCAATTATCACACCCAAGGCCCTCGCCACTATTCGGCAGCCTCTAGCATTCAGTGAAATGAACTTGAGTCCTTGTGACCTACTGAGTATGGTGCGCCTCTGGGTTCCTTCCTCAACCAGGATGTTACATCCAGTATCCATGAATTTTTGTGGTGGGATCCTAGTATTTATAGTATCCAATATTTTTGATATAGTGATGAATTCCCAGTTATAATATATATGATCCACTATCAAATTATATGCGAAAAGTATATTGGAAGTTTTTTAGAGTATAGGGATTCCATAGAAATAGAAAGACCATTTTAAATGGTCGTTGTTCTTGGGATTTTAATATTTATACCATTATAAAATTTATAATGTATGGGACTTTAGGGATTTCAATAGAGGTTTGAGGTGATTTTTGGAAATATATTTATAATTAAAAATGTCACGAAATTAGAGGGAGACTATTGGATCCCCTCAATCAATGACTTGGACGTCCCTTTGAATCATGTGGATGCACTAGATTGGATTAGTTGAGGTGTGGTGGGATGTGGATGCATGAGTGAGTGATCGTGGTATTTTGGATGGTATTCCATTTGATTTGATGGGTATCTTATAAATTAGTTAGGCCTAGATTTATAGTATTTCATAGGGCCTTCCACTTTTAGTTATTAGACATCATCCTGGAAATGAAAAATGACCATTTATATCTACTGGTTTCATCATGATGGCTTCAAAATTTATGAGGTATTATTATTACCCTAGTTCTAATACTAATCATGATGAATTCATGGATTTGGGATCCCAAGAGTGTGTATAGAAGTTCCCCTATGGCGATTCTCCTACCCAGAGACACTACAACATTGGATAATGCATGTATAGTCAATCAAGGTCTCTTACATGAGGATTAAAGATGTTTATTAGGATTATCCAGAGTTATATGTAGACAACCTTTGGTTTTTTTGAAACATTGTTATTGGAAAGGTCTATGCGACACGCTCCAAGACATTTAAGCTCTCATTGAAGAAGGTATTATGGATTGTTTTATTTATCTTCATAATCAATCTATTTATTTGTTCTCTACATATCACATACACACATCACTATATTATTTTTACAGTAAAGTCTTCGTTTTTTATTCCTTACTAAACTATGTATTAACTCCATATGAAATCTGTGAAATTGTAGACCAGTATTCCCAAATCCAATTCTCATAAACAAATTCTTTTCATACTGACATTGATATATATTATATATTTCCAGACACTACTATCCATATTTACATGAATTATGAAAAATATTTCATTAAAAATTTTCCTAACACCATTTAGGATTAGAGAGATAGATAATTAGTAAAAAAATGAATAATTCCCATGTATTAAGAAACAAATAGACATTTCCTCAATATATACGGTCTAACTAACATATAATATTTCTTCAACATGTCCCACAAATTCTACACACAAGATATCATGTGAAATAATTAATTTTATATCCTAGTGAAATGGAATAATTAGTGGTATTCTCAAATGATCAATATGTATAAACATGAAAATTAGAAAATAAGAGGGAAACATTAAATAGAAATTATAGTAGGGGTAATTAATTATCATAATTCTGTAATCTAATGAATCAATGAGAATGTTATATCCCTGAAAATAAATGTAATCATGGATAACAATAATTAATTATCACATTGTTATGTAAATAATAGTGTAAACCATTATAACATGATGTCATATCCTATTTCCAAATAACTATACTAATATGGGGAGAAATATACACTAAAACCCATGCTATTTTAACTCATGAGACATTTCAATGCATCTAGGGTCTATATAATGGTGGGCCCTATTGGACAGATGTTTATGTCTAGTGCATTCATCATAAAGAAAAAAAAAACACATCACTTTTTCTTGTAGTCATACTTTTAATAATAAAGAAAAATACAATTCCTGTACTTTATCCATTTCAATAAAAGGGATAACACTATCATAACCAATATGTTTAAATAATATAGATGGTCAAACTATATAGAGTAGAATTTCCATCTGTATTGAAATAACAATATTTAGAATACCAATACATTTAAACAAAGAAAATAAAATGTATAACATGATCATTACCTATCAGGATAAAAAATGTGAATTGACCTATAATAACTAGTCAACATTCCAATAATCAACCATATCAGAATAAAAAAATATACAAAATTTCAATACTTTTACTCATTTAAATAAGAGGGATAACAATACCACATCCCATATGTAGGAAAAAGGTTGTTGGTAAAAAAATAAAAATCTAAATACTTATATAAAAAAACTAACATTCATTTCCAGATTGAAAATGTTCATATTTTCCATAGTTCCATCTTCAATAAAAATAATAAATTTATATAGAAGATTCCATCAAGATCAAAATAATATAGAGTAATGGTATAGAGTTAATTCAATAATGGATTAAAAAGATCATAATATATACAATTGAAAAATTTGGGTTGTTGAAAAAAAATATAACACCAATGTAATAATAGAATGATATAAGGGTTTTGTATTAGATTAAAAACATAAATTAATTATCATTCTTGAATGATACAACCGAAAGAGGGATTAATTACAGTTTTTTGTGTTCGGGATTTAAAACCCTAGAAATATAAATTTATATAAGTTAGTAGATCAATAATAATAAATCCAAAAAATGTAAACCCTTTTGATAATTAAAATTTAAATAGATTTGAAATCATTAAAGTGTTTCTAGAAATTGTTTTTAACATTTTTGAGAAATATTGGAGTTATAAGTCACATCCAAAATAAATTTTCAAGCATAAATTTCAAACTCAATTAAAACCATTACATTTTAAAATAATATTCAATAAAAGGTTCTCGATATGATATAATGATTTTGATGGAAGAATTTAGAGATGAATACAAAAAATATGATATTGAAGGAAATAAAACTTTTTAATATTTTGGAAAATAAATTTTTTGAGAGACAAAATTATAAATATTGTTTTAAATTTTTATTTTATTTTACAAATTCTATCTCAAATCAAGGAATGTAAAATAATATATAATAAATTTCAACATAAAACATTTAACTCAGGGAATTTAATTTTGAGTTTTCAAAAATCTATTACATTTCTAAGTGGGTATCAATGAATATAAAAAAGTTAGGGTGGGCATGAGTAGAATTTATGTTTCATAAAAAATTAATATTTTAGGGTAGAATATTTCAATCAGGTATTTGTTACACAATTGAAAGGGGTTTAATAATGAAAAATATAAAACATGTCTCCTTTAATTGAAAATAGAGATAAATAACATTTACTTCATGAGTAGCATCAAAAGCATTGTAAAGAGGGATATATTTAAATTGGTATTAAAATAACATTAATAAATTTTATTTTATTATAAAATATTTAAAATTGTATAAATACAGTCTGCATAAAATATATTATTTTCTTAATATCAAATATGTTTATAAGAGATAAATTAGATATGTAAACACTTACCTCTGTCTGGATTCATTCTCTACATGTTCCAAATGCCCTGAATAATTAAATTATGTTTATTAAGTACATAATGAAAACACATATTAATAAAATACAACCATTTATATCCCACAACAATTATAATTCTATAAAACACACACACACACACACATATATTAGTTATTTTTTACCTATCTTAAACAATTAGTGCAATTAGTCCATAAACCATTGAATTATTTTAATAATAGAGGTGATTTTAACTATAGTTTTTTATAAATTAGGTAATTATTATATCTTCTATGATATTGAAATATATATTCCAAAAGACATTATAAAACTACAATTTCATTTCAAGGATTTTTTTATGATCCATGAGGATAAGATTATCGACTATAGTTTTTTCAATGATTCTTAATGAATGGAGTGTAATTACATAATAAATGAGAAAAATGATCATATAACATTAATAGAACCAAAATAATATTATTTATATATTTATATCATATTATAAATTCAGTATGTTATCATGTTCTTCCATGATATAAAGGAATAATATTATTCAAGTATGTGGTTAAACCCACTCAATCATAAACCATCCATGAGTAATGGATGATTACGAGGTCATATATATGTAGTATAATTATACAAGTTAATAATGTGAAATATTATAATTTAAAATAGTTATAATGATGTGATAAATTAAATAATTTCCTTACATAGAAAGAATATATCATTTTTCTCCTAGTACACTATTTTTAAATTGATGAATTAATGACTACCATTTTATTTTCATATCATTAGTAGTTCATGCAATTTTACACAACATAACATTAATTATATAATAGAAATCATATTTACTCTTTAAAAAAATTCTTGTTTTCACCCTATTATGGAATTGATGAAAATAAAAATGAATATCCATTGTCGATGTAGATGATATTCCACAAATACACATGTGTAATGATTTCATTTTCCATTGAATTGGTTAAATATATAATACGATTTATCATTTCTGAATATAAAACATGTGATAAATTTCATACATATTTTCTAAATTTACAATTATTACCATCCTTTTATGGTTCTTAAGGAAAATGAAACATGAGATTAGTGGGGATGATAGTTTCTGCACACACTGACATATGTCCATACTATTTTTCATAATGGAAAAGGAAAATTTTATTAATGATAATTACCATATCATAATAACATTAATTATAAAACCAATACTTTTTTCACTAAAATGTTACTTGTAAATTATAAAAGAAGAATAAAAATAACAAAGAAATAAGTTAATTAAAAAAGAGTACTGACATTGAACACTTTGATATTTCCATGGATGTTCTATTTGAAATTAATAAAATAGGATAATATCATTTGAATATAACCTAATAATAGGGAAGTTGAATTTTATGGTAAAGAAAATGGTATGCTTTTCTACAGAAATAATAATTTTTATTAATGTATTAAAAGGGTTGTGAGAGGCCCCTATTATTAATGATGAGAATAAATTTTTTAAAAAATATTTTACTAAAAAAAATGTTTCACTTGTTAATTATGTATCATTTCATGAAAAATATATAATTGTTTATTGGAGGTTGATATAATTTCATTAATTCCCCAAAAATTCAATTAAAATATAGTTTTTAACATGTTTTATTCTATTTAGCCCATGAAATATTTAATTTCTCAGTTTAAGTTTTTAAAGATGACTCTTGTTTTTACCTAATGTATCCTAATTATTAAACCTAAACATAAAATGTAACATCTTAAATAATCTTTATATAATGATTAAAAAAATTTCAACCCATTTATTATACTCAATTTTCGACACCCAGAATTGTATGCCACTGGAATGGTACCCTAGTCCAGTGCACCATAGAGCCTCAAGCACAACTCCTTGTATATCAGAGGCTGATGACAAGAATCTAAGACATATGGGATATTTATGGGAATAAAATTAATTAGTTGTAATTGTTATGAATATACTGGATATATTTAAAACAATATTTATGATCACAACCAAGTCAAATATACTAATTGTTACAAATAAGAGGTCGCATCCCATATAATATCAAAATTATGCAACATATATACAAGCAAGGAGTGCATAATAGTCTAGTAAATTAATTCCATCACAAAGGATATAAAATTTAAAAGGAAACTAATGCATCATGTACTATTGGGTATCTATATCTATCTTGATACATGGCTTTAACAATCCACCCACGACTTATAAGGGAGAATAACATAAAGCCTCATCCTAAACCTGTAACACCCCAAGCTTCTACGGTACGTTTCCCTTTGAATAATGCGATAGCGTGTGTTGTACGCAACCTCGAGTTCTAACACACACCACAACTAATTAAACTAGCCGTTGTGAATAGTAATACCTAACTTTTGAAATTATATATATTTTATATTTGAAAATGGACTTCATTTTTGAACTCGGAATATCGAATTTAGCCTAAGGTGAAATTTTGGTACATTTCGGATAACTTTCATATTTTGATGAATAGTGAAAATTACTAAATTTTAATTAAAAACAACTTTTTTAATCAAAATAATTAATAGTGATAAATTATGAATTTGAGTGGTTTTAAAGTGTATTTAGAATATATTTTTACCATTTAATATAATGTTAGTCATTGGACATAATTTTATAATTAAACCGAACATAAACGAGTGTCAATCTTTTGATAGATATTATCTCTTAAAAACACGCTTTTTGTTTTGACAGCGGGAATTAATTTTAAATTAATTTCTGCCACTTCTGTGTTTTGAATTTAGGAAAATGGATTCCATATTTGGAATCAGGATGTTCAAATTGTGTAAATAGGTAACTTTTATTTTTACACATTTTGAATAATTACTGCGGTAAATATTTTATTTACCATGGTTAAAGGGTAAATCCGGTAAATAAGGGTTAAAAAAATAATATTATAATAATACAAAATTACCCTAAAACGTGTCTTAACCCTATTGGTTGATACATGGTCGACCATGGGCATCTTTGGGTCTATTTTGGGACCCCATGGATCCACTTGTAAGTGATAATGACACTTTATTTTAATTAAGTTAAAATGAATACAAAAATGACACAAGCATATATCTTTTAGAACAACAATTTTTACATAGGGCTATACATGTTGGATTTTCGATTATAAATATTCATTAGAAAGCTAAAAAGATTTCCTACATAATGATATTTTATTTATAATTTTTAGACATTATATAATTTACTTTATTTATGACACAATGATGATGCAGTAATTACTAAAATAGTGAAAAATAAAAATAATTGATCTTATAAATACCCAAATGATTATAATATGAAACTTTTAATGAATTAAACTAATTTTCTATGATAATATGATATATTAGGATTGATTTAATTGACTTTGTTCGAAGTAATCAATCTGTTAGGAGTTTCACAAAAATCAACTATTGAATAGTGTCAAAATTGACATAAAAGAGTTCTTAAAACAAATATTATATTATTAATTGATATTAAATTCCTAAAAATCTAAGGTTCGGCCAAGAGACTTATATTATGATAGTTTCCTCATTAATGGACCACTTGGGGGTCGCTTGGATGTATATAGTATGTTTATTAACCATATTATATAAAAATACAAAGAGACATTGTAAAAGTGAAACTAATTAACTTAGAGTTAATACTTAAAGATAAGGTTAATATAAGTACCCAAACCTGTCTAAATTCTATTGGATGAGTTGTTTTCGACCTATCCCCACCTCATCCTTTGAATAGTAAACTTTGGAGCCTTTAGAAACCGAATATGAATTTATTATAAATTAATATTTCTAGCTTTTCCAAAGGTGCCCCTCACCCCTCTTATAAAAGGGCACTCCTCCTTCTCATTTCTTCACTCCTATAAAGCCTTTTGGTTCGGCCAAACTCTGCCCAAATACTCTCCCAACATCCCTAACTACAACCTAGAGGCCTTAGTTTGATCAGAAAGCCAACCTAAGGAGCCCTTTTGATCAAATCAAAAGGAAGAACCCGAAGAAGAGGTAATGATTTCACCACCCTTTTCTAAGTTCATTTCTTCTTCCACTTCTTCTTCCTTTGTTCTTACCATTCTAAAATAATAACTCCAGTATCTCACATATACTGTGATGTTATTATAAGTATGGTACAACCATATTCAGTATTCTATCCACCCTTTGAATAACATGTCACCATACGTGCGTACGTACGGCTTACCGTCTCCACGTCGTGGTGTAATTGTTATTCAATATAATATTATTTGGATGGGTATAATAATGATGTGTAACTCATGTAAATAATAAATACAACATGTTAATGATTCTGTATATATGATATACCATTCATTTATATATTATTTTAATATCAAAAGAATGATATTGTCGCTCGTGCGTACGTACGGACTACCGTCTCCACGAACGCGATGAGATTCATTCTCCATCGTATCCACTCAAGTATAATTATCATTTTATGATTTAAAAATGATGTTTAAGGACTTGATATCATTCTGGATATGAATAAGATAAAACAAACATGGCTTATGTAACAAAACATATAAAAGAAAATGAGTAAGTTAACACCCGAAACGATGATAATTCTAAGATATTATTAATAAATCAATGTTAAAAGATCATATATGATATCATATTAATATATATGATTCTTGTATAATTTAATAACAATTATTTCACCATTATACAGGAGGTTAACCTACCACAACCAAGGAAAAGTACAAGGTAAGGGTTATTTCACAATCTCTTCATTATCCGAGGTTGTTTATACGTAATAATCTACTGGGATCTCTTTACCATCCACATCCATGTTTTCTTAAAAATGTTTTTCAAAACATTTTTACTATTTACAAGAATATGGGTTAAAGTCATTTATACCCTTTTTGACTTTTTATGAGCGGTTTATAAAGGAATCTTTCCGTCGTTTTCAAAACAAGGTCCTTTTTAACCTTTTCGACGGAATTGAGGTAAGAATGTTTTTTTTAACTTATACGGCGGGTGCGGTTATTTTACGCCGTTATAGAATCTTCAAAGCTTTCCTTACAAGCTTATAAGAATATTTTCAAAGAAAATGTTTAATTTTATATGGATCTTAAATGATTTCAAAATAAAAGGAAATATTTCTTTAAAAAGAATTTTGATTTCATCTATGTCAACATCCTTTGATGGATTTTAAGATTATTTGAAGTTGATTTATTATGATAAAAAACTTCTATATTGTCTTGAAGGTTTTGTGATATGTTTGACTGTGGATGTGCTATTTTTATACCATTCATAGTTTATTGTGAAAGTATTGACATTTCGTATGCTAGTTTTAATACGAATGTTTATGTTATGTTTAAACCTTTTCATATGGGAATGCATTGGACTTAATAAGTGACGGGTGGAGCCCGCTATAGCTCCTCGATGCATCGGTAGGTCTCATGAGACAAACTAGTGTCTTGGCACAAGGCCTTGACAAAATCTTATTTGTAGTCTTGGCACGAGGCCTTGGCTATGTGGTTATGATAGTCTGGCATTATGCATTCCAACATTATGAAAGTGGTTATTGATTTTTTCATGTGATTATTCGATTAGTAGAATATCCATGTGAATAAGTAAATGGCATTATTTCATTTTACTTTTGCCATACCATGTTGAAGTTAAATTTTAAAAGGATTTTGTTTTAGTAATGCATTGCCTTAAATGTTTATTTTTATTTATGAAAGTTTTCGCTATATTGTTATCCTTACTGGGCATTTGAGCTCACCCCTTTTCTATGTTTTATTTTTCCCCAGGATGTGAAGAAGTAAATTATGAATGACCTGCAGGGATATTATGAGGGGATAGTAGTGTGGATTATGGAGACATTATGTTGTTGTAGTAGTTTTTCATTTTATGATGTAATGTAAAACTTATGAATATATCTAGTGTTTCCAAGGCTACTAAACCAATCGGTCTTTCGAGATTTGATCTTTCTTGTGATCATGCCAATGTTACGAAGTAATGCACCGACTCTGGGTATCTGGGGTCGGGGTGTTACAGTTGGTATCAGAGGAAGTTTAGTACAAACCTTGGAAGCTAGATTTAGATAAACTCTGATTAGAACACGTAGACCTAAGATGAACTTTGAGGATTAGTATAGAAGAACTTCCTAGAATTTTGGTATTGTAGAGATTTTGTGAGTTTTCCGAGCAATACATCCCTGTCTGGATACGAGCATGTAGAGGCGGCTCTGGCACAGATGTACCTAGGGGTAAAACCCGAAAACACCGCTTTGAGCTAGACTCGAACGGGAACTGGTGCACGACAACGGGCCTTGCTGCACTCTTGGTTACGACACTCCCGGGGGATATGCTTAGGATAACTCTCACTATCTTTACAAATCATTATGAAGGGTTTATGAGTATATACTTCCTCAAAGAAAACATTTTTATGATTATGGATTATATCCATAAATAGATCAATTTATGTTAAGTGTTTTATAAGTATGGGATTATGTATTTTGATTCATAAACTGATCTAGTTTATGCCATTGTTTAGAAATGGCGCCTAGTGGAAGAAATGGAAACCGTATCAATGCGCGCACTCCATGTAGGGATTGCCCTCCTGCTCAAGATAATTATAGTGGGGCTAGTGATGCAACTGGTGCTGATCAACTAATCACCGTACTGGGACAACTTACTCAGGTTATGAATAATAACCTTACCCGTATGGTGCACCCTGATCCGCAGCGTGGAGGATCAATGATAGATCGATTCATGAGACAACAACCACAAACGTTCAATGGGAGTACAAATCCCTTAGTAGCTGAGCAATGGATATTTTCCCTAGAGAAAATATTTCAGGCTTTGGGGAGCAGTGAAAGGGAAAAAGTTATCATGGCAGTTTACCGCCTCACTGGAGATGCTGATCAATGGTGGTCATTGATTCAAAATACGAAGGAAGATGATGAAGTATCAAACATGGAATGGAGGGAGTTCAAAGATCTGTTTTTAAAAAAATACTTTCCTCGCGACCATCGAGCAGATATGGAAAGGCAATTTCTGAGTCTGAGACAAAAGGAGGATGATAATGTCACAAAGTATGAGGCTAACTTTACAAGGTTAGCGAGGTACGCTGGTTATTATATTCGCAACCCAAGAAGTAAGATTGATCGTTTCTTTGATGGGTTAAAACCATTTCTCCGTCGAGCATTAGTCTCACAATCCTTTTCGTCGTACGAAGACATTGTCTCATGTGCTATCAAGACTGAAAAAGAATTCTCTAAGTCTTATGACTTTAAAGCAAAGCAAGAGAAGAAGAGACCTGCTGATCAATCTGGGAATGGAAATAAGGGGAAGAAGGGAAAGGTTGAATATCCATCTTGTGGTAAGTGCGGGAAGAAACACCCCGGTGCTTGCCTGAAGGGAATGGGAGTCTGTTACAAGTGTGGTGAAAAAGGCCACCAAGCTCATAATTGCAAGGGGAAGAAGGAAGCTACCAATGTTCAGTGCTACAATTGTAGGGAGATGGGGCATTATGCAAATGCATGTCCTAAGCGTCAGGAGAACTTACCTCAGAAAAGGCCAAGGGATCAAGGCCAGGCTTATGCTATCACTACTGCTGAGGTAGAAGCTCCGAAAGACGTGGTGGCAGGTAATTTAATGGTTTCCTCAAGTTTAGCAAATGCATTATTTGATTCTGGATCATCGCATTGTTTCATATCTTCCCAGTTTGCTAAGAAAATTAGATATTTCCAATTTGATTTAATAAGGGAGTTGTCAGTTAAAACTCCTAAGGGAAGTATCGTTGCAACAAAGTTTTGTGAATCAGTCCCCATTAGAGCACATAAATTTTCTTTATCTGCTGATTTCATCGTCATACCTATGATTGAGTTTGATATAATCCTCGGTATGGACTGGCTTTCGGACTATGATGCGAAGATTTATTGTAAGAAGAAAGAGGTTACGATTCTTGATGATAATGATAAGGAGCACCTTATTTTTAGAGCAGAATCGTCACCACCTAATTCTTATTTAGATCCACCCCCAGTAGCTCAACTAAATTCAATTATTGGGGAGGAAGAGAATGAAGTAACTATCGGTGAGGAAAGGAATTTTCAAATAGAGGATGTACCTGTTGTGAAAGAATTTGTGGATGTATTTCCGGAAGATTTACCTGGACATCCTCCAGAACGAGAAGTTGAGTTTTCTATTGATTTGATTCCTGGATCAAGGCCTATATCGAAGACCCCTTATAGAATGGCCACTGTAGAGTTAGTCGAACTAAAGAAACAACTAGAGGAACTGAGTAATAAGGGATTTATTCTCCCTAGTGTTTCTCCATGGGGAGCCCCTGTTCTTTTTGTTAAAAAGAAAGATGGATCTATGAGGTTATGTATTGACTACAGGGAGATCAATGCTATAACGATAAAGAACAAGTATCCCCTACCTCGTATTGATGATTTATTTGACCAACTTCATGGAGCTCAATACTTTTCAAAGATTGACCTTCGATCTGGATACCATCAGTTGTGTGTAAAGAAGGAAGACATTCCGAAGACAGCATTTCGAACCAGGTACGGGCATTACGAGTTTACTGTAATGCCGTTTGGATTGACTAATGCACCCTCTGTATTCATGGATCTGATGAATAGAGTTTTCAAGGAGTATCTCGATGAATTTGTGGTGGTATTTATTGATGATATCTTGGTATACTCTAAAACCTACGAAGATCATGAAAATCACTTGCGCATTATCTTGAAGATTCTGAGGAGGCATGAATTATATGGAAAGTTTAGCAAGTGTGAATTCTGGCTTCAGGAGATTTCTTTTCTTGGCCATATTGTCTCTAAAGATGGAATCTCTGTTGATCCTTCTAAGACCAAGGCAATCCAAGAATGGCCAGCACCTACGAGTATAACTGAGGTACGTAGTTTTATTGGCTTGGCAGGTTATTATCGACGTTTCGTCCAGAATTTTGCCTGATTGGCTAACCCATTAACGAAGCTCACACGTAAAGGGGTTAAATTTGTTTGGACAAAGGAGTGCGAAGAATGTTTCGAAGAACTGAAGAGAAGATTAGTCAATGCTCCTATATTAACTCTACCATCGGGGAATGATGGGTTCGTTATTTATAGTGATGCATCGAAGAAAGGACTTGGCTGTGTCCTTATGCAGAATGATAGAGTTATTGCCTATGCATCACGACAATTGAAAATTCATGAACAAAACTATCCTACTCATGATCTTGAGTTAGCAGCTGTGATCTTTGCTTTGAAGATATGGAGGCACTACCTCTATGGTGAAAAATGTGAGATTTATACTGATCACAAGAGTTTGAAGTATATTTTCTCACAAAAAGAACTCAACATGAGGCAAAGGAGATGGCTTGAATTACTCAAGGATTATGATTGTACGATACACTACCACCCGGGGAAGGCAAACAAGGTGGCAGATGCTTTGAGTAGAAAAGACCATGGAGTTTTGAGCAATATGAGAATTGAAAGGGATCCAATTTTCATGGATCTAGAGAAGATGGACATGGGAATAACCAGGGAAGGTGAAACATCAATGCTTTTTCAAATGGTTGCCAAACCATCTTTACTAGAAAGGATTAAGAGTTCTCAGACCAATGATGAAGAATTCCAAAAGAAGATTAAAGCTGTGAATGATGGGAGATTGAGAGACTTTTTGTATGAAGATGGAATTTTGAAATTCGGGAAGAGACTTTGTGTTCCCGATTTACCTGATCTAAAAAGGGAATTGTTGGATGATGCTCATAGTTCCAATTTCTCTATACACCCTGGGAGCACAAAAATGTATAGAGATTTGAAGGAACATTTTTGGTGGGACAATATGAAGAGGGAAATTGCTGATTTTGTGTCAAGATGTATGGTTTGTCAACAAGTGAAAGCTGGAAGGCAACAGCCTGGAGGAGTCATGCAACCTCTTCCCATACCGGAGTGGAAATAGGACAATATTACGATGGACTTTGTCATGGGGCTACCAAAGACTCCTAGAAGGAATGATGCAATATGGGTGATTGTTGATCGTCTTACCAAGTCAGCACATTTTCTTGCTATAAGAGAAGATCTACCCCTGGAACGTCTAGCAAGACTATATATTAATGAAGTTGTGAGACTTCATGGAGTACCCCTATCGATTGTTTCTGATCGTGATCCCCGTTTTACTTCAAGATTTTGGAAAAGTCTTCAGAAATCCCTGGATACTGAACTTCATTTGAGCACTGCTTACCACCCTCAGACAGACGGACAATCAGAACGGACTATTCAGACCTTAGAAGACATGTTGAGATCTTGTTCACTTGACTTTCAGGGTATGTGGGATCAATATTTACCACTAGTAGAATTTTCCTATAACAATAGCTTCCATTCGAGTATTCAGATGGCACCATATGAGGCGTTATACGGAAAGAGATGTCGTACACCAACCTGTTGGGATGACGTTGGTGAAAGAAAACTTGTAGGCCCAGAACTGGTGGAGGAAACGGTGGAAAAGGTGAAGGTAATCCAAAATCACATTAAAGCAGCTCAAAGTAGGCAGAAGAGCTATGCCGATAATCGAAGGAAGGATTTGGAATTTCAAGTCGGTGATCATGTTTTCCTGAAGGTATCTCTGTGGAAGGGAGTCATACGTTTTGGTAAGAAAGGTAAATTGAGTCCTAGGTACATCGGACCTTTCGAAATTCTAGAACGAAAATGGGCTGTAGCTTACCGATTGGCAATGCCGCCAAGTCTCTCCAAAGTTCACGATGTGTTCCACGTATCTCTGTTGAGGAAATACATGCCTGACCCAACGCATGTACTCACCTATGAGGAATTAGAACTGGAACCGGATCTGTCTTATTGTGAAGAGCCCGTCAGGATTCTTGATACAAGAGAACAAGTACTGAGAAACCGGACGACGCGACTGGTAAAAGTTTTGTGGAGAAATCATAAGATGGAAGAGGCAACGTGGGAACCCGAGGAACTTATGATGAAGAACCACCCGAGTCTTTTTATGCAGTAATACCCTAGAAATTGCGAGGACGCAATTATTTGAAGGAGGGGAGAATGTAACACCCCAAGCTTCTACGGTACGTTTCCCTTTGAATAATGCGATAGCGTGTGTTGTACGCAACCTCGAGTTCTAACACACACCACAACTAATTAAACTAGCCGTTGTGAATAGTAATACCTAACTTTTGAAATTATATATATTTTATATTTGAAAATGGACTTCATTTTTGAACTCGGAATATCGAATTTAGCCTAAGGTGAAATTTTGGTACATTTCGGATAACTTTCATATTTTGATGAATAGTGAAAATTACTAAATTTTAATTAAAAACAACTTTTTTAATCAAAATAATTAATAGTGATAAATTATGAATTTGAGTGGTTTTAAAGTGTATTTAGAATATATTTTTACCATTTAATATAATGTTGGTCATTGGACATAATTTTATAATTAAACCGAACATAAACGAGTGTCAATCTTTTGATAGATATTATCTCTTAAAAACACGCTTTTTGTTTTGACTGCGGGAATTAATTTTAAATTAATTTCTGCCACTTCTGTGTTTTGAATTTAGGAAAATGGATTCCATATTTGGAATCAGGATGTTCAAATTGTGTAAATAGGTAACTTTTATTTTTACACATTTTGAATAATTACTGCGGTAAATATTTTATTTACCATGGTTAAAGGGTAAATCCGGTAAATAAGGGTTAAAAAAATAATATTATAATAATACAAAATTACCCTAAAACGTGTCTTAACCCTATTGGTTGATACATGGTCGACCATGGGCATCTTTGGGTCTATTTTGGGACCCCATGGATCCACTTGTAAGTGATAATGACACTTTATTTTAATTAAGTTAAAATGAATACAAAAATGACACAAGCATATATCTTTTAGAACAACAATTTTTACATAGGGCTATACATGTTGGATTTTCTATTATAAATATTCATTAGAAATCTAAAATGATTTCCTACATAATGATATTTTATTTATAATTTTTAGACATTATATAATTTACTTTATTTATGACACAATGATGATGCAGTAATTACTAAAATAGTGAAAAATAAAAATAATTGATCTTATAAATACCCAAATGATTATAATATGAAACTTTTAATGAATTAAACTAATTTTCTATGATAATATGATATATTAGGATTGATTTAATTGACTTTGTTCGAAGTAATCAATCTGTTAGGAGTTTCACAAAAATCAACTATTGAATAGTGTCAAAATTGACATAAAAGAGTTCTTAAAACAAATATTATATTATTAATTGATATTAAATTCCTAAAAATCTAAGGTTCGGCCAAGAGACTTATATTATAATAGGTTACTCATTAATGGACCACTTGGGGGTCGCTTGGATGTATATAGTAAGTTTATTAACCATATTATATAAAAATACAAAGAGACATTGTAAAAGTGAAACTAATTAACTTAGAGTTAATACTTAAAGATAAGGTTAATATAAGTACCCAAACCTGTCTAAATTCTATTGGATGAGTTGTTTTCGACCTATCCCCACCTCATCCTTTGAATAGTCAACTTTGGAGCCTTTAGAAACCGAATATGAATTTATTATAAATTAATATTTCTAGCTTTTCCAAAGGTGCCCCTCACCCCTCTTATAAAAGGGCACTCCTCCTTCTCATTTCTTCACTCCTCTAAAGCCTTTTGGTTCGGCCAAACTCTGCCCAAATACTCTCTCAACATCCCTCACTACAACCTAGAGGCCTTAGTTTGATCAGAAAGCCAACCTAAGGAGCCCTTTTGATCAAATCAATAGGAAGAACCCGAAGAAGAGGTAATGATTTCACCACCCTTTTCTAAGTTCATTTCTTCTTCCACTTCTTCTTCCTTTGTTCTTACCATTCTAAAATAATAACTCCAGTATCTCACATATACTGTGATGTTATTATAAGTATGGTACAACCATATTCAGTATTCTATCCACCCTTTGAATAACATGTCACCATACGTGCGTACGTACGGCTTACCGTCTCCACGTCGTGGTGTAATTGTTATTCAATATAATATTATTTGGATGGGTATAATAATGATGTGTAACTCATGTAAATAATAAATACAACATGTTAATGATTCTGTATATATGATATACCATTCATTTATATATTATTTTAATATCAAAAGAATGATATTGTCGCTCGTGCGTACGTACGGACTACCGTCTCCACGAACGCGATGAGATTCATTCTCCATCGTATCCACTCAAGTATAATTATCATTTTATGATTTAAAAATGATGTTTAAGGACTTTATATCATTCTGGATATGAATAAGATACAACAAACATGGCTTATGTAACAAAACATATAAAAGAAAATGAGTAAGTTAACACCCGAAACGATGATAATTCTAAGATATTATTAATAAATCAATGTTAAAAGATCATATATGATATCATATTAATATATATGATTCTTGTATAATTTAATAACAATTATTTCACCATTATACAGGAGGTTAACCTACCACAACCAAGGAAAAGTACAAGGTAAGGGTTATTTCACAATCTCTTCATTATCCGAGGTTGTTTATACGTAATAATCTACTGGGATCTCTTTACCATCCACATCCATGTTTTCTTAAAAATGTTTTTCAAAACATTTTTACTATTTACAAGAATATGGGTTAAAGTCATTTATACCCTTTTTGACTTTTTATGTGCGGTTTATAAAGGAATCTTTCCGTCGTTTTCAAAACAAGGTCCTTTTTAACCTTTTCGACGGAATTGAGGTAAGAATGTTTTTTTTAACTTATACGGTGGGTGCGGTTATTTTACGCCGTTATAGAATCTTCAAAGCTTTCCTTACAAGCTTATAAGAATATTTTCAAAGAAAATGTTTTATTTTATATGGATCTTAAATGATTTCAAAATAAAAGGAAATATTTCTTTAAAAAGAATTTTGATTTCATCTATGTCAACATCCTTTGATGGATTTTAAGATTATTTGAAGTTGATTTATTATGATACAAAATTTCTATATTGTCTTGAAGGTTTTGTGATATGTTTGACTGTGGATGTGCTATTTTTATACCATTCATAGTTTATTGTGAAAGTATTGACATTTCGTATGCTAGTTTTAATACGAATGTTTATGTTATGTTTAAACCTTTTCATATGGGAATGCATTGGACTTAATAAGTGACGGGTGGAGCCCGCTATAGCTCCTCGATGCATCGGTAGGTCTCATGAGACAAACTAGTGTCTTGGCACAAGGCCTTGACAAAATCTTATTTGTAGTCTTGGCACGAGGCCTTGGCTATGTGGTTATGATAGTCTGGCATTATGCATTCCAACATTATGAAAGTGGTTATTGATTTTTGCATGTGATTATTCGATTAGTAGAATATCCATGTGAATAAGTAAATGGCATTATTTCATTTTACTTTTGCCATACCATGTTGAAGTTCAATTTTAAAAGGCTTTTGTTTTAGTAATGCATTGCCTTAAATGTTTATTCTTATTTATGAAAGTTTTCGCTATATTGTTATCCTTACTGGGCATTTGAGCTCACCCCTTTTCTATGTTTTATTTTTCCCCAGGATGTGAAGAAGTAAATTATGAATGACCTGCAGGGATATTATGAGGGGATAGTAGTGTGGATTATGGAGACATTATGTTGTTGTAGTAGTTTTTCATTTTATGATGTAATGTAAAACTTATGAATATATCTAGTGTTTCCAAGGCTACTAAACCAATCGGTCTTTCGAGATTTGATCTTTCTTGTGATCATGCCAATGTTACGAAGTAATGCACCGACTCTGGGTATCTGGGGTCGGGGTGTTACAAAACCTGTCACTTGAAACAAAGTAGAATAGTCTTAAGAAACAATGTTCAACAATGTTCTATGTAGTCTAAATTTAAACATAGTATGACACCACCAAATTAATATAATGAATTTCTAATAATTAAGCATAATTTATAATGGTGTTTAATAAAAATGTAAACCATTAATAGTAGGATGATACTAAAATAAACTGAACATGATCTAAAGCACCACAAGTTTTTTGGACATGTTTTTTAAAATAAATTTTATTTCTTATTTATATTATGCAATACACTAGGTAAACTATTTCATTTACATGCAACAACAGATTGGTGTACAGTACATGTAATATCAAATTAGCGTACGATACACATAACACAGAGTTTTAATAAAACATCACTTTTTATTCTTATAATTTAAAAGTGATAATTAACCTCACAGTTAAACATATTTATATGAATATTTAAATCATAAATAAATAATTTATATAAATAAATCATATTGATAATTCTAGATATGATTTTTCTTACATTCCTTCAATGTTTAATAAAATGGTTTTCTCGAATTAACTTCTTCTAATAATGAATGTAATTTGCGACACATTTAGAAATTTAATTTGTTAAAATTAACTTCATTTAATAATTCATAACATAAAAATTATCCTATGCTATATTTTTGGGAGTTTTCTGAGAAACATAAAATTTTGGATGAATAGTAAAAAATACTGGTTTTTAATTCAAAACTACTTTTTAATTAAATTTATTTTTAAGGATAAACTATATTTTAATTTACATTCAAAGTTAAATTATGTAATATTTTTAACAGGTAATCCAATTTTTTTCATCAGAATCAATTCCACATTAAAATTGGACATAAAAATATACCTAACGTTTTATCCTTTTTATTATAAAAACCTACAGTGTCGTCCCGAAATCAGGATTACTTTTAAATTAATGTCTACCTCTTCTAGGATTAATTTTTGGAAAACTGGATTCAATAGTTTTAATAATGATAATATATAATTTCTAATAATATCAAATTTTTTTGTAATGCCCTGACCCTAGTTACCCAGATTCGGTGCATTATTATGTAACATTGGCATGAAAACAAAAGATAATGTCTCGAAATACCGATTAGTTTAGTATCCTTGCAAACACTAGATAGATTCATAAATTTTACATTACATCATAAAGTGAAAACTACATCAAAATTTTGTCTCCAAACTCATATCCCATTACACTATCCCTACAGGTCATTCATAAATGCTTCATCACATCCTGGAAAAAATAAAAGTTAGAAAGGGGTGAGGTCAAATGTCCAGTAAGGATAAAAGTATAGCGGAAACTTTAATAAATAAGCATAAACATTTAAGGCAATATATAACTAAAAAATCCTTTTAAACTTGAACTTTTGCATGATATGATAGAAATAAAATGAAATAATGTCATTTACTTATTCACATGGATATTTTACTAATTGAATAATCACATGAAATATCAATAACCACTTTCTAAATGATGGAATGCATAATGTTAGACTATCATAACCATGTATCCAAGTCCTCTTGCCAAGACACTAGTTTGTCTCATGAGACTTACCGATGCATTGAGGAGTTATAGCGGGCTCCACCCGTCACTTACTAAGTCCAATGCATTCCTCATATGAACAGGTTTAAACATAACATAAAACATTTGTATTAAAACTAGCATAAGAAATGTACATACTTTCTCCATAAACCATGAATGGTATAAAAATAACACATCCACAGTCAAACATATCACAAAACCTTTAATACAATATGGATGTTTTGTATCATAATAAATTAACTTCAAATAAGCTTAAAATCCATCAAATGATGTTGACATAGATGAAATCAAAACTATTTGAGAGAAATATCTCTTTTTTTAATTCATTTATAAGTCAAATAATTATAAAATTAAACATTTTCTTTGAAAATATTCTTATAATCTTGTAATATAAGATTCTAAGATTTTACAATGGTGGAAAATTGCCGCACCAGTCATATAAGAAGGTCTTTTTTAACCCATATTCTATAAAATAGCAAGAATGTTTTGAAATACATTTTTAAGAAACATGGATTTGGATGATAAAGAGGTCCAAGTAGATAATTACGTATATACAACCTCGGATAATGAAGAGATTGTGAAATAAACCCTTACTTTGTACTTTTCCTTAGTCGATGGTATGTTAACCTCATTTAGAATTGTTAAAACATTGTTATTAAATTATACAATCACCATATTCATAATTATGATATCATATATGATCTTTTAACAGTTATTTTTTAATAATATCTTATAATTATCGTCATTTCGAGTGTTAACTTACTCAGTTTATTTAATATTTCTTGTTACAGAAGCCATGTTTGTTGTGGATAGGTTGTATATTATTCATATCCAGAATGATATAAAGTCCTTAAACATTATTTTTATTCCCAAAATGATAATTATACTTGAATGGATATGATGGGGAATGAATCTAATCACGTTCGTGGAGACTGTAGTCCGTACGTACGCATGAACGCTACTTCCATTTCATTTTTCATTTTAAATGGAATCAAAACCAAATGATAAATAGATATATTATTATTCCAGTATAATATAATATCATATATTTTTTACTTAATTTCATTAACACCATCCTTTACACGTTCCATGTATGGTATAAACGAGTCATATCACTTTAAGGGGGTGGTAGTCAGCACCTCCTCAAATGAAATTATCGTATATATATACAACATGAAATGAATAATGGTATTCTATAAAATGGAATTACAAAAGATTATATATAAAATAAATATAATTAATATCATATTTATTTATAGTTCCATCATAATGGCCACCATGAGAGGTGGTAGAAGATAATTGAGCAATCATCATTTCGTGAGGCGTTTGGCTGCCATCCACAGAAACATTATGTTCGTCACCCATTAGATGGTTGTGTGTGTGAGTGTAGTTCGAATAATTCTCATAAAAATATCCTATTATATTTTTAATACTGTTTTTGTTACAAAAATAAATAATAAGTAGAGTTTAGGGGTCAGAGATGTAAAATAAAGGAAAAGAAGCTAAGAGAATTTGTTACATTTAATTTGGATAACTCCCTTTGGATTGAACCAAAAAGGACTCTTGAAGTGCCTTATGCATAATGTAAAGATTCTAGGAGGATTGGAGGTACGTATGGGGATTAAATGGGCATAGTTTGGACAAGGAAAAAGGCTTGAGAGGTGTGAGGAATTGGTTGGAAGTTGTGTCCTTTTATATGGGGGAGGAGGGGCTCTTTAGGGAAAACATAATGTATTTTGTTATAATAAATTCATATCCAGTTTCTAATGGCTCAAAAGTATAATATTTAATGTATAAGGTGGAGATGGATCGATCACCACTCATCCAATAGTTTTAATACATGTTTGGATCAGTATAGTAACATTATCTTTCAGATTTAACTCTTAGTTAAATAGTTTTACATTTACCATGTCTCTTTGTATTTTTATATTATATAGTTAATAAACATAATATATACTCCAAGTGACCCCCAAGTGGTCCATTAATGATAAACCTATCATTATATAAGTCATTTGGACCAAACTTATATTTTTAGGAATATAATATCAATTAATAATACAATATTTGTTTTAAAAACTCTTTTATGTCAATTTTGCCACTATTGGATTTTTTTTATAAATTGATAACAGAATTATTACTTCAAAAAAAATTTATATAACCAATAATAATATGTCATTTTAACCTATATAATTATTGTAATTTATAAAAAGTCTCAAATTACATTTATTTGGATATTTATAATATCATTTATTTTAATATTTCATTAATTAGGTAATTACAGCATGACCATTGTGTCATAATTAAATGAAATTATTTAATGTCTAAAAATTATAAATAAAATACATTTATGTAGGATATCATTTTATATTTCTAATAAATATTTATAATCGAATTTATAATATGTGTAACCCAATATTAAAAATGTTTTAGTTATTAAACATTGATTTTTATCTCTTTTAACTATTCTTTGAATTAAATAATAATAAATGTCCTAATCTAATCCAAGTAGACCAAAGAGGTTCATATTTTATTCTTAATGTTGTTTTTGGTCGAATTATACTTAGCCAATAGAAATAGGACATGTGTTAGGGTAATAATAATATCATTTTTACCCTTAATTACCTTATTTACTTTTAACCGTGGTAAATAAAATTAAAAAGTTACTATTCAAAAAAAATTATTTTTATCTTATTAAACAACATATTACTCCTTGATACTAATTGTGTCTCTTTTATTTTCAAAATTCCACTCATAGAAGTGGTAAAATTAAGTTTTATATGAATTTTCAAATTATCCTAAGAGGTGGGTAAAAGACGGTGAAAAGTTCAATAAAATTTTTATACATCTAAAATTATTATAAACTGACTCCAATTAATTAAATTGAACTTATATAGGTATTATGTATCTATATTGACATAAAATAAATTTAAATAAAATAAATAATTATTTAAAAAAATATGTTTTTAACTATAACTCAGGGTTTTTCACTATTCACCTAAATATGAAAGTTATCAGAAAAACACCAAAACTTTATTGAAAATAATGTCTTATGTCCCGATTCTAAAGAAGAAGTTTATTTTATCCAATTTAATATGTAAATGTTTAAAATATAGGATTTAAAAAGGCTTCGCCATTAAATGGCAGTAAAATTCAAATTTTTTTGAAAAATACTTCTTTTATCTGAAAAACTGTATTTTTTCTTACATTATGTCTAAGAAACTCATAATATGGATTCTAAAATTATATGGATTATATAAAGATCAAAATTCAGTTAATACAATCCGTAACTGCTTTTGAACGACTTGTTTGGTATGTCATGGTGCGATAGAACCCAGTGTTGCGTTTAGTGCATGTTATTGAATTACTTTGAAGAAATAATGTACTATGAAATCTTGGGGTGTTACATTATTCCCTCCTTCAATAAATTGTTTCCACTCAATTTGAAATTATTTTTCGAGAATAAAAGGTTGAAAATAGAAAATACATTCAGGAAAACCCACTTCGGAAATTAGGTTATCAAAATTTAGTCTTTATAAGAAGAAAAGGGAAATGAAAGGGTCACCACCAAATTATGATCTCTATTAGGAGAACTTTGGGGGAAATTAGAGACCTATAATATGAGGGAAAATGTAACTATTTATATGTACTGATTTAGGTCATCAATCACAAACAAGTGTAAAATTGAGGGATTTAAATTAATCAATCTATGATGATTTAAAATACCATTGGTTCAACAAAACATATGGTATTAGGATAACACATTTTTTTAAGATCCCTTCACTAAAGTATAAGAATTAATTTCTTCATAGAATAAGAGAAGAAGAAAAATGTATAGTTGACATGTATAGTTACATCCTTTAACTAATTTCTACCACAAACTCATCATTCACTCTAAATGATAATAGAACTTAAAAATAATATTCTATTTATCCTATTTGTATAGGGTTAAAAAATGAATTTATAATTAATCTACCAGATTTATTTAAAAAATGACTACATTATTCAATACAACACTTCATGTGGGCCAGTGGTAGGTGATACACCCTTGTCTCCCTTCGGTTGCAGGTTCACGTTTTGTGGCCTTGCCGGATGTGACGGTCTGCCTCCTGACCTCCGGTTTTTCCCTTTATGGAAGTCCAAAAATAATCTCAAACTACAATTATCCAAAATACTTCTGTCCAAACTCACAGTCCAAATTTTATAAGGAAGGTAAACACAATGAAGATCCTTTTTTCCACATAAAAACATGTGAACACCTTCATCATGTATTCTATTAAAACACTACAACATCTTGAATTACCATAAAACCATATTGATTACATTCATGATCCCTTATTCCTTATAAAATAATGGATATACTACTTTTATCCAAAAATGTTTTAAACTCCAACAATGAAGGAATATACAAATTTTTAATCAATTTCAAGATAGTCAGCAATATCCAATATAATTTACCAAATCAACTATATCTTATTCCAATATCAGTGCCTCAATATTAGGACCATATTAAGGTTTATCTTTCCTTCAAACATGTAATTTCCAAATAGTTTCTCTTGTTGTAGATTCACTTTTCTTAGTACCATAAAATCTCAAATCCTCAATGAAATAGTACTGCAGTACAATACTTATTTATTTCCAGTATATCATTGATAAAACACTTCAATGAAATAATTCCAAAAATAACAACATATTAACACTAGTCGTTCTTCTTCATCTGTGGTAGTATCATAACTTGATTATTATCCAATAGAATAATTTGTGGCATAGTCTGATGACTGGTACATTGGTTCGCGTAATGTCCAAACTCCTTGCAGATGAATCATTGTACATTTGAAACCATTTCCATACCCTTGCAGTCACGTACTTGGTGTCCTTTTTCTCTGCACTTATAACATACTCCCATTCCCTTTATGCATATTGCAAGGTGATCTTTCCACAATTATCACATATGGGGAAATCCTTTTTTACCTTCATTCCTTTATCTATCCTTCTATCTACCATCCTTTCCTTCTCTGGATTCCCTTTAAAGCCATAGGACACTGAGAATTCTTTACTTATATTATCAACACATGATACTATTTAATCATATCATGATAAAAATTGGGAGATTATTTCCCTTCTAAATTCTTGCTTAAGATAATGAAATATATGATCCTTCTAACTCTTTGAATCATGTTTATTGCTGGATTTATCATTCCTTCTACTGGGCGTCGTTTCTAAATAATGGAATACACTAGATTAGTTTATGAATAGCATAACCTAATCCCAAAATTGCAAGACACTTAACATAAATTAAACAGTTTATGGATATAATCCATAATCAAAAAAAATTTCTTTGATGATGTATATACTCATAAACCCTTCATAATGGGCTGTAAAGAAAATGAGAATTATCCTAAGAATATCCACCAGTAGCATTATAACCAAGAGTGCAGAAAGTCTCGTTGTCATACAGCAGTTCATGTTCGAGTCTAGCTCAAAGCGATGTTTTTGGGTTTTACCCCTAGGTACATTTGTGCCAGAGCTGCCTCTACCTGCTCGTATCTAGACAGGGATGTATTGCTCGGAGAACTCACAAAATCTCTGCAATACCAAAATTCTAGTAAGTTCTTCTATATTAATCCTCAAAGTCCACCATAGGCCTATGTGCTCTAATCAGAGTTTATCTAAATCTAGCTTCCAAGGTTTGTACTAAACATTCTCTAATACCAACTATAACACCTCGACCCCAGTTACCTAGAATCGGTGCATTATTACGTAACATTGTCTTGATCACAAAAGATCATGTCTTGAAAGACCAATTATTTTAGTATCCTTCAAACACTAGATACATTCATAAATTTTACATTACATCATAAAGTGAAAACTACATCAACATTTTGTCTCCACACTCATATCACCTTATACTATCCCTACAGGTCATTCATAAAATGCTTCTTCACTTCCTGGGAAAAATAAAACATAGAAAGGGGTGAGCTCAAATGCCCATTAAGGATAACAATATAGCAGAAACATTCATAAATAAGCATAAAGATTTAAGGAAATGTATAACTAAAAGAAAAGGCTTTTAAACTTGATCTTCAGTATAATAGGGTAGAAATAAAATTAAATAATTCCATTTACTTATTCACATAGATATTCTAATAGTCTAATAATCACATGCAATATCAATAACCACTTTCATAATGATGGAATGAATAATTCTAGACTACCATAACTACGTAGCCAAGGCCTCGTGCCAAGACTACAAATAAGATTTTGTCAAGGCCTCATGCCAAGACAATAGTTTGTCTCATGAGACCTACCGAGGAATTGAGGAGCTATAGCGGGCTCCAATCATCACTTACTATGTCCAATTCATTTCTCATATGAACAGGTTTAAACATAACATAAACATTACTATTAAAACTAGCATACGAAATTCAAATACATTCTCCATAAACCATTAATGGTATAAAAATAACAATCCACAGTCAAACATATCAAAAAACCTTAAATACAATATGGACATTTTTTATCATAATAAATCTACTTCAGATAAACTTAAAATTCATCAAAGTATGTTGACATAGATGAAATCAAAACTATTTGAGAGAAATTACTCTTTTTTAAAATCATTTAAAAGTCACATAATTTTAAAATAATACATTTAATTTAAAAAAATACTTATAAGCTTGTAAGGGAAGCTTCTAAGATTTTACAATGGTGAAAAATAGCCGCACCCTCCATATAAGTTAAAAATATACATTCTTACCTTAATTTTGTCTAAAAGGTTAAAAAGGTCATTGTTTGGAAAATGACATAATGATTCCTTTATAAACTTCTTATAAAAAGTCAAACTTGGGTATAAATGACTTTAACCCATATTCTATAAAATAGTAAGACTGTTTTGAAATAGATTTTTAAGAAACATGGATGTGGATGATAAATAGGTCCTACTAGATAATTATGTATAAACAACCTTGGATAATGAAGAGATTGTGAAATAAACCCTTACCTTGTACATTTCCTTAGTTGATAGTATGTTAACCTCATGTATAATAGTTAAAACATTGTTATTAAATTATACATGAACCATATACATGATTATGATATCATATATGATCTTTTAACTTTGCTTTTTTTAATAATATGTTAGTATCATCGTCATTTCATGTGTTAACTTACTCGTTTTCATTAATATGTTTTGTTACATATGTTGTGTTTGTTATGCATAGGTTGTATCTTATTCATATCCATAATTATATCAAGTCCTTAACCATTATTTTTAATCATCAAATGAGAATTATACTTGAATTTATACGATGTGGAATGAATCTCATTGCATTCGTGGAGACGATAGTCCGTACTTACGCTACTTCCATTTCATTTCTCATTTTAAAAGGAATAAAAACCAAATGATACATAGGTATATTATTATTCCAGTATAATATAATATCTTATATGTGTTACTTATGTTCATTAACACCATCCTTTATACGTTCCATGTATGTTATGTATAAGTCATATCACTTTGAAGGGGCGGTAGTTCACACTTTCTCAAATGAAATTATCATAAATATATACATCATGAAACGAATAATGGTATGCTTTAAAATTGAATTTTAGAATCTTAAATATAAACTAAATATCATAAAAATCATATTTAATTATAGTTCCATCATAATGGCCACCATGAGAGGTGGTAGGAGATAAATGAACAATCATCGTTTCGTGAGGCGTTTGGTGTCCATCCACAGAAATATTACGTTCTTCACCCATTAGATGGAGGTGTGTGTGATTTTAGTTTGAATACATATCATAACAATATGCTAGTATATTTTGGATACTGGGTTTGTTACAAAATAAAATTATAATAAGAGTTTAGGGGTTGGAGAATTAAAATAAAAGAGAAGAAGCTAAGAGAATTTGTGACCTTTAATTTGGGTAACTCCCTTTGGTTTGAACCAAAAAGGACTCTTGAAATGCCATCTCCCTTAGTTAAGGATTCCAGAAGGAGGAGAGGGATATAAGGAGATTAAATGGGCTGAGGTTGGACGATCCAAATGGCTTGATAGGTGTGAGGAATTGGTTAGAAGTGATGTCCTTTTATAAGGGGGAGGAAGGTCTCTTTAGGAAAAACTTAAAGTATTATTTTATAATAAATTAACATTCGGTTTCAAATGGCACAAAACTGGATTATTTAAATTTTAATGTGGGGATGGGTCAAAAACCACTCAACCAATAGGTTTTAGGCAAGTTTGGTTCACTATAGTAACCTTATCTTTTAGATTTAACTCTAAGTTTATTAGTTTGGCATTTACCATGTCTCTTTGTATTTTTATATTATATAGTTAATAAACATACTATATACTTCCAAGAGACCCCCAAGCGGTACATTAATAATACACATTTAACTATATAAGTCCTTTTTACGAACCTTAGATTTTTAGGAATATAATATCAACTAATAATATAATATATGTTTTAAAAACTCTTTTATGTCAATTTTGACACTATTGGGTATTTTGTTTTTCATAAATTCATAAAAGCATTATTACTTCGAATACAATTTATATAACCAATAATAATATGTCATATTAATCTAGAAAATTATTGGAATTCATAAAAAGTCTCATATTACATTTATTTGGATATTTATAATATCAATTATTTTAATATTTCATTAAATAGGTAATTACTGCATCACCATTTTTTTCATAATTAAATTAAATTATTTAATGTCTAAAAATTAGAAATAAAATAAAATTATGTATTATATCTTTTTAGATTTCATATAAATATTTATAATCGAATTTATATTATGTGTAACCCTATATTAAAAATGTTTTAGTTATTAAACTTTGATTTTTAACTCTTTTACATCTTCTTTGAATTAAATAATAATAAATGTCCTAATCTATTCCAAATAGACCAAATGGGTTTATATTTTATTCCTAAGATTGTTTTTGGTCGAATAATTCTTATCCAAGAGAATTAGGACATGTGTTAGGGTAATAATAATATCATTTTTACCCTTAATTACCCTATTTACTTTTAACTATGGTAAATAAAAGTAAAAAGTTACTATTCGCCAAAAATTATTTTTATGTTATTGGACCAAATTTTACTCCTTGATATAAACCGTGTCTCTCGGATTTTCGAAATTACACTCATAGAAGCTGTAAAATTATGTTTTATATGAATTTTCAAATTCTCCTAAGTGGTCGGTAAAAGACGATGAAGAGTTCAATAAATTTTTTATATATCTAAAATTTTTATAAACTGACTCCAATTAATTACATTGAACTTATATAGGTATTATGTATCTATTTGGATATAAAAAAAATAAATAAAATAAATAATTATTTAAAAAAAATTTAGTTTCAAACTATAACCCAGTGTTTTTCACTATTCATCAAAAATTATATGTTTTTAGAAACATACCAAAAATTTACCCTAAGATAATTTTGATATAACGAATTCAATAATGAAGTCTATTTTAACAAATTTAAAACATAAGAGTTGCATTTATTAATTTAAAATTTATTCTCGCTGTCAAAACCAAAAAGCGTATTTTTAATAAATAATAACTACCAAAAGTTTGACACTTGTTTATGCCCAATATCAAATTGAAATTACTTAAATTGACAATAATTGGATTAAATGGTAAAATATTATCTATTTATACTTCCAAACCATTAAAATTTATAATTTAACAATATAAATGATTTTGATTTAAAAAGTTGTTTTCAGTTTAAATATAGTGTTTTCACTATTCACCCAAATGTGAAAGTTATCAGAAAAACACCCAAACTTTATTGAAACTAATGTATTATGTCCCGATTCTAAAGAAGATGTTTATTTTGTCGAATTGAATATATAAAAGTTTCAAATATTGGATTTAAAAATGCTTCTCCATTATAAGGCGGTAAAATTGCATTTTTTTTGAAAAATACTTATTTTACCTGAAAAAATGTATTTGTTCTGAAACTTTGTCCACAAAACTCATAATATGGACTCTAAAATTATAATGATTATATAAAGTTAAAAATTCAGTTTATACTACATATAGCTGCTTTTTAATGGCTTGTATGGTAAGTCATGGTGCACTAGAACTCAGTGTTGTGTGTAGTGCAAGTTATTGAATTCCTTTGAAGAAAATAACTTACTATAAAGTCTTGTGGTGTTACATTTTAAAAGAATATATATACTAGTGAATATTACTAAAATTAATAACACTAGTTAGGGAAAAAATATGCTCATAATGTACATACCCTTATATATAAGACACAAAACGACCTAGACACATGTCCAGTACCCATATTATGTCTATATTTCGTCCCTAAACCTTGAATTATTGAGTTTTCTTAGTTTTATGAATTATTTAGGTATTAACATGTGCACACATAACTTCTTTTTAACAACTCTTTGTGAGTCCTTTTTCATCCCTATAAAAGGCCACCGCCACTACCCATTTCTCACACCTCTCAAAACCATTATGTTCGTTAAAAATATAACAATTTGGCCTCTAAAAAATAATCCCTTTGACCAAGAATCCTCAATTTAGGAATAAAGCTTCTTAATAAATCCTTTTGTCACAAACCAAAAGAAGATACATGAGCAATATTTAACGTCTTCTCTCAGTCTCATTCCTTTTATTTCCCTTCTTCAACCCTTACATTATATCTATTCCTTTCGTGTGTGAAAAAACCAATTTCCTCCATATAAAATGAGGTTTATATGAAATATTTATGAAAAAACATACACAATCCTCCATTTAATTAATGTTAAATGTACTATTTCTGTGTATGGAGAACTACTCCTTCATGAAACGATGACTGTTCATTTCTCCATTAACACCAATTATAGTGTCCATTATGATGTACCCTCTATTTATTTATTTCATATATTATATTTTTTATTTATTTAATATTATTTAAACCTTTTAAAACCATAATCTATTTACATTATATTTGTTGTTATTACAGTAATCTCATTTGAAGATGTGTGGACTACCGCCCCGTCAAAGCAATGTGATTCTTTCACACACCACATGAAATTTATTAAGGATGGGTTTAATGAAAATAAATTTTATATATTATATATTAATTCTTAAATACTAATTATATATATACATATATATATATATATATTATTAAAAAAAATTATTTTATGCCGAAAATAAAAACAGAAAACAACGTTTATGCGTACGTATGACTTACCATCTCCAGGAATGATGTCATCCATTACGTACATAATTATGCTATATATTATAATAATATACATATAAAAGGTATAATTGATATTTATATTATTTTATTCAATCCATAATTATGATATAAGTATACGTATCAATGATATGGAAAACTAGGACACATTCGCAGAACAAAGAGAATATTACCTGAAGTGAAACCTTATCATAAAATCATTAACAAGCGGGTAATATAATGTAACAATAAAACCATATATGGTTATAGATATAATAATATTGTTCTGTAAAATATGTATAATAAACTAATATTTATCACACAGGAGGCTTGTATGAGTATATATAGAGTCAATGCACAAGGTATATGGATTTCATCTCACATTAAATTTCTGTGAGATAATTGTTATTTTCTCCACACATTTCAATTGCATTGTGTATGAAATGAAAATTATTGTAATATATTTATCCTGTAATTAAATTTATTTTTATTCAAATATCCATTTTATGATACGTCATTCCTGGGGTTTAATTTCCAAAAGATACCAAATTGATAAAACACTTTGCTCTCAGATTTCCTTCTTTGAGGCTCATGTTTTTTTATTCACCTAAACACATTTTTGAGGTGTATATTCATCCATTTTAATTTTCTTAAATAATATATTAATTTAGTGATATATTAATATTAATTTATATTTATATTCTGACATGGAGTGTGTGATCCCAAGTCACCATGTAATAAGAGTTTATTGAGACATCCTCATTGTTTGTCGTGATTGTTTATTTTTATGATTAATTTGATGAAATATTAAGATCCATATCTCCAAAATATTAATTATTTTCATTATCCTTTTATTATTCAAGATATATTCATATATTAATATCATTTATACACTCTTTGGTACTTATGATAATGTTTTATGTAACATCAGCTCATCTCATTATTTAGTCTGAAGTAAATTGTATTCAAAAACCATGTATTAAATTTTATTCTCAAAAATGATTTCAAAAGATCCGTGAAGATAATTTTAATGGAAAAATGATTTTAAAAATCTATCATTTTGCTCAAATATTCAGTTATATGTTTTTAATGTTTTTTTAAATAATTATTTTTTTATAGTTTTTATGTTATAAAAAGAATTTTTTCAAGGATGAAATGCTATTTTCCTCAAGATATGTTTTTAAAAGATCATTCCATATTATATTATATATAAGATAAAATAAATTGGTGTTACACCTTATTCTATTGGGAAATTATTTGATGTTTCAATTCATATTCTTTCTATGAATGGAATATGTTTTGACGACATGTTGTTTATGAAGCCCGTTTCTCATTCACGGGTTATATTATACTGAAACCTGCTTATTTTCATGGGTTATGATGAAATGATTATGAAACCTATCTCTTTACACATGTTATTATATGTTTACATTTTTGTAATGACCATTTTATTTCCTGATTTATATTAAAATTATTTATGATCTTTTGGAACAAGTATGTATGGCTTCATTATATGATGGTTGGGACCTATATCTCTCTCTGATTAATTAGGTAGTGACTTATATCTCATGATATAAAATAGGGAAAGAATGAGTGTTACTCAGTTAAATAATATAGGGCTAGAAGGAGGGATACATAGTTCAATAATAAAGGCTTGGAAAAAGGGTCAGTTGGTTGAGTAATACATGGCTGGAATGGGGGTTACCCCGTTCAGTAAAGGACTTTTCCCACTATGATGGTTATGGTATTGATGGCTTGGCTACTATAGAACTCAATATATGCTTCTGTGTTTCCAGGATTCCATTTTCTATTCCATTATTATGATTTCATGTCTTATGCTCTCTATTTCATTATGATTCATATCTTATGTACTGCCAATGTTTGTGACATGATATTTGATATGCAGGGTATGATAATATATTTTCATGATAAAATTATCATAATCTTATTCACATTTTTATACTTATATATCTTCCTTGTTTTCCCTTAGAGATGATTTGAGCTCAAAATTTTTTATGTTTACTCACCCCCAGGTTTTGATGATATATACTATGTTTGATATGACTAATAAGGGATCTAGTCATGAAGAACCTAGTGGGATATTTAGCAGATCACATATGAAACTGTTTTATGCTTCCATGTTTCCACATGAACTATAGAAACTAAGTTATATAGAAATCAATTTATATAATTCATAATTATTCTAAAAATTAAATTTATTGTTAATTTTTAAAATTTTATGGTTTATATAGTTGGATTCCGAGGAAAGGTATAGTTAATATTTGGAAACTAGGATGATAAAACCATGGGGATAACCATAAGGACATGTCTAAGGATAAGTATAGGTTTGATTCAAAGTATAGGAAAATAGAATAGAATTTGGATGAAGTATATAGTGAGTGGTTTCTAATAAATTCATACCTATATTGATAATAACATTTTATGTGTCTTTGGAATAGATATACCAAGTGATAACAACTCTGACAAGATGTTCCGGGCCTAACTCGATATAATCTTGTACATGACAATGAGCCTTGATGCACACCTGATTTGACACTCCTTGGGAATATGCTTTTGGAAATGACCAACTCTTTAAAACCATTATAAAGGACATAAACCTATGTTGACTATTAATAACATAGGATAATCCTAAGGTGTCATATATTAAGTAAGTTTTCATAAGAAATACATCCTATAAGTGATTATTATTATTATGTGGTTCCTTATTATGATAACTATTTATTACTCTATGATTTTGGATTTAGACAATGTATGGAACCTAAAAGAACAAAATTAATGAATATTTTGAGGGACATTGTGAATATTTTCTCCCTGAACAACTGAATTCTTTGGGACATGGAATGAAAAACCTCATTTCTATGATCACATTGTTTTCTAAATATATGAATCGTGGTTGACTTCCAAATGATAAAAGGAGGTAACAAAATTCCATTGAGTCATTCATTTGGTAAGGTCCAACATAATTTAGAGGGTATCTTAATAAACATGTTTCTAAAAAATGGATTAATACCACTAAAATTATATTTTTTTTATTAACTGTACCAATTAATGATAATATACTCCATTATTGTTATAGGTATGAAGGATATGTAGATCAGTTGTGGAATCTAATCAAGAATATGAGTAAAAACAATGATATTTAATCCATGATCTGGGATGAGTTCAAGAACTAAATTTTCAATAATTTATTTACTCGATTTCTTAGTAACAATATGGAGAAAGAGTTCCTTGAGTTGAAGAAAAGGTATTATGAGTCTGTCGGTACATATGAGGATAATTTCATGAGACTTCTGAGGTACACGTCAGGAATTATAATCCAACCTGAAAGTAAAGTTGATAGGTTATTTAGTGCCTTAAATCAATGTTTCTTTAAGGATTTATCCATAAGAGACTCTAGTAGATACAAGGAGATTGTGTTTTGTGCAATCAAGGTTTAAATGGAGGTTGGAGTCACATATCAATCTCATTTTTTTCACATGAAGTTGAATAAAGAGTTAAAAGAAAACACTAAAACCCATGAAGAAAATAAGATGAACATTCCTTTATTATCTAATTGTGGGATAAATCCAAGAGTAAATTTCCATATAGGGTCTAATAAATGTTTTAACTGCAAAAGGAAATTCTATCAAGAAATTGATTTTTGAAAGCATTGGAAGATGATTGATCAAAATACTATTGGAAAAAAATCCACATTTAATTTCCCTCCCATGATTTAGTACATAAGGTGTAAGAAGAATGAGAATTATTCTAACCACAACCAAAACCCAAGGGTTGGTGATGATAATTGATGTCAACAACCTCTTATGATGAGGGACAAGGGGAAATATCATGAAAACCTTATATCTGATGAGGGCTGTGATTTTGACATGATGATAGGTATGCATTCCATATACTGTAGAAATTATAATGTAATATTTGATTATAGATCTACCCACTCTTTCATATCTTAATAATTTACTATGGGTGTTAAGATTATTGAAAAACAAGTAGAGGTATAATTATCAATGAAAACTTCAAATGGTAAGATGATTGATTTTGATGTCTATGATTCCACTCCTATTTAAGTTTGTGGGAATGTACTTCCTGTAAATATTTTTATTATTCCTTCTATTGAAGTTTATTTCATCTTAGGAATGTATTGGCTTTCAAAATATAAATCCTAAATAAATTGTCAATGAAGGTAACTTATGTTCCATATTTCAATACATCCTATGTTAATCAATCAATGTGAGAATAAGTTTGAACTTATTATGGATATTACATCTAGTGTATGGGTCTTAATTCCCATTCAAAATTGTTTTTTGTCTCAAATGGGAGGATAGAATATCGTCATTTATTATATGCCTATTGTTCAGGATTCTGTGGATGTATTTCTGTAATAGTTATGAAGTCTTCCACCAGAACATGATGTCGAATTATCAATAAAACCTATACCTACTTACATCCCAATTTTAAAAGAACCTTTTTAGAATGTTCCAGAACCAGTTATAGTAATTGTAGAAAAAACGTTAAGAAAACCTTGAAGAGGGATTTTTTTTCCATGTGTGTCACCTTGGAGTGCACTGGTTTTCTTTATGAAATAGAAAGAGGGATCAATGTGACTCTTTATTTGTTATAATGAGTTGAACAAGATTACAACCAAAATAAACTATCATCATCCCCATATTTATGGCTTGTTTTATCAATTGTTCAAAGCTCATTAATTTTCCAATATTGACCTTCATAATAGATATAATCAATTGATTTTCATGATTGATGATATACCCAGGATTGCATTCTGTACTAGTTGTGGTAACTAGAATATATAATTATTCCTTTTAGTCTTAATAATTCCCCTTCAATATTCATGGATTTAATGAATAGTGTATTAAAATATTATCTCAACTAGATTGTGGTAGTATTTATAGAATATATTCCTATCTATTCAAAGATCAAGGAAGATTATAGAGATCATTTTAGAATTGTACTGAAGTCCCTAAATAATGATAAGTTGTATGAAAATTTTACAATGTGTGAATTTTGGATACACAATGTTTCATTTTTGGGTCACATAATCTCAAGGTTTTTTTATTTATAATGATTCAACCAAGAAGGGATCAGTTTGTGTTCTTATGAAAAATAACATGGTTATATCCTATTCATCACGACGATTGAATATTCTTAAGTAGAATTACTAACTCGTGATTTTTAGTTAGCAATTGTAATATTTGAATTAATGACTAAGAGAAATTATGTTTATGTAGATAATGTGATATATATACTGATCATTAAAGTATGAAATATATTTTCACATAGAAGGTGATGAACATGCATCAGAGAAGATGGTTATATTTGATAAAAGATTATGACTACTCCATAATTACCACCCGTTGAAAGTGAACAAAGTGGTCGATGTTTTGAGTCAAAAAGATCATGCTAGATGATCTATGATAAGGATAAAAATGATCCAATATTTTTAGATATTTAATGTGCGTATAAAGAAATCATGAAGGAATGGGAATAATATTATCTTTATTAAATGAATGTTCAACAATATATCCAAGTGAAAATTAAGGTGGTGTGGACGAAAGATGAAGGGCAGTAAAAAAAGTTAGAAATGTTCCTGAGTTTAACCTTGATTGTGATGGAATGATAATGTCCATGAACTATGTATGTGTTCCATCCATTACATGTTTGGAGAATAAGATATTAGAGGAAGCCCATAGTTATTCATATTCTATTTATCATGTTAGTACAATTATTTATAGGGACTTGAAAGAATAATTTGGGTTGGATGACATGAAGAGAGATATAATGAAGATTTTCCTCAATGATTGGTATTCCTACAAGTTAAGGATGAATTAAAAAATCTCTAAGGTAATTTTCGATCCATTACCCATACAAAAATTGAAATGGGAGAAAAACAATATGAATATTTTCATTAGGCAACCCAATACCACAAAAGGATTAAATACTATATGGGTGGTAGTTAATATTCATAATTAGTCATCACACTTCATTAATATCAGGGATTATTTTTCTCTTGATCATATTTCTAGAATATACATTATGTAAGTGTTAAAGTTTCATGGAGTACCAGATTCTATTGTATCAAATTGGGATCTGAGGGTTACCCTAATGTTCTTGAAACCTCTTAAAAAAGAACCTGAAAAATAATTTCATATTAGGACTAATTATCATCCTCCAACAGATGGTCAATCTGAATGAAATATCCAAACCCTATAGGATATATTGACATCTTGTTCTTGAGATTTCAAAGGTGGTTGGGATCAACACCTTCCTCTAATTGATTTTTCTTAAAAAAAAATTTCTTCACTCATGCATTTAATTGGAACTATATGAATTCCATTATGGGAAGAAATGTAGATATCCAATGTGTTTGGATGTGGTTGGGGGAAAAACACTTGGGACCGAATATCGATGAAGAAATGATCGAGAAGGATAAATTCATTCAACAACATATCAAGGTAGATTAAATTTTAAAAAAACATTATATTGTTGACTATTGTCATGATATGGAATTTGATGTTAGTGAAAAGGTGTTTCAGACCATTTACATGTAATGAACATAGTGGTCATACAACTGGAGCAATAACATTCTTACGAAGAGTTACCCATTGAATTTCTGGACCGATCAGAGAAATTTCTATGAAACAAAACCACTCACCTTTTCATTGTTTTGTGGATAAATCTCCAATCATAGGATGTTATGTGGGAACTTGAGGATACGATGAAACATAAGTATCATCATTTTTTTACACGAGTGATTAATTTTGAGGGATAAATTCATTTTAATTTAGGTAGAATGTAACCCACTAAGTAATTTTGGACATTTTTTTCAGATATATTTAAATTTTAATTTATATCATATAATACACTAAGTAAAATAATCCTTCTACATGGAATAATGATTTTTAGAATGTTACACCACTACAAAATAATTTTCTTTTTCCAATAGAGGCATACTTATTGGTCAAAGTGCAATTTCTGTTGGTAAAACATTTTACCAACATAAATTGTCTTTTCACTAAAGTGTTTTTAAAAACTCTGTCGCTAAATGTTATTGTGATAGATATAAAAATTTCATTACAATTATAATAATACCAAAATATAATATATATGTTAATTAAAGTGTTTAGCAACATATTATTAGGACAAATATTTTTGTTGGTAATAATATATCCAACATATAATATTTATTTATAAATTATATTTGAATAAAATTTATAAACTTTTATTACTATTAAAATTTCTTATTATATTTATTAATTACTCATATATAATCCATCTATTTTAATTATTATACCGAATATGGTTTAAGATAATGTTCAAATGTGGAAAAATTTAATTATATTCATAATGAAATTTAATATATAAAGATCAATACAAAATACATAAATACAAGACTAGTGCACCAACAAAAACCATCACCCCCAAAGAATCAATAAAAAAAATAAAAACTCAAGACCAGTTCACTAACATGATCCATCACCCACAAAGTACCTCCCATCACTCCTCAGGATCAGTGAGCCAACTCCAGCTATATCTGCCTTCAGCGCGCCAACACAAATGACTCATAAATCACCAAATATTAGCGAGCCAGCTCCATCACCAATGAGAAAATTCAATTAGTAGTCTTCATCTTCAATATCTCCACCACACACAACCAAAGAACATACTAAAAAATAATTAGATTTTTCCAATAGTTCCTCTAGCTCCTATGGATTGAAGCAACTGATCATCCTGACTCGATAAGCAGATGTAAGATAGTAATAATCACAACATAAGAACACAGTTTTGATCTCATCAAGAATCCAAAGTAAAAAAATTCATCTTTTTTACTTAACTATAAAAGGTATGGAAAAGAAATTCATAAAGAGATATATTGGGATTCAGTTCTCAGTTTTCACCATGATATTGAATAGGTGATCATGTATCAAGATGCAACAATCACAACTCATCCTTATATTAGGAATTATTCATTCAAACATCCTAATCAAGATGATCATAATATCAACATTAGCGCCTGAAAAAAAGGTCTGCATACTCTGGGAATATATAAAAATAAAAACATGGTTATGGTAATGAACTTCCCGCTAGAAGATCACATAATCCAAAATCATGGCATGCCAAGAAGGTAGTCACCTGAAACATGTTCACACCCATCTACTTTAAAACAAGTTACAAATGATGAGCAGTACGAAAATATATTAACAATAAACGAAATAATTTTTTCAACACCAAATAAGGACCAAAAAAAATTTCTTCTTAATTTGACGAAGAAATTTTATTTGTTGATCTATCTGCATTATTTGTTTTATGTCCATAATTTTTCAATAAATTATGTTCAAGGATAGAGTAAAAAAAATGAAAAACAAACTAGTGAATTTATACGATCAAAGTTCATTGAGGTCGAACCCCGAAATATCAGACTTTTGATTGGAAGAATCTAGGGTCTACTATTGAATGAATTTTTCATTGATTCCTACACCATATATAACAAACATAAATAAAATTAAATGTGGATATCTTTCAATGTTTTTAAATGATCAATTCAGCATAAGATACTCACACACACTATTTTTATATTGTCACTATTAATATTTAACTAACATATTTTAAAGAATAATATGCCGATCACATCCGTCATCATGGAACACAACATAAGGAATAAAATCACAATAAACTCAGAGGCTCGGGTACTTACTCCTCATCCTACCCTCAATAATAGGTTAAATTATACAAAAGATATTATTAATGTAATATCATTGAGGGGTGTAACATAAAAATGAATATATCACATGTATATGGATGAATGCAATGACAATGAATGAAAGAAGATAAAAAAAATGCAGTTAGAATGACCACATTGAATTAAAATGACTTGACCCAACTTGTTAATCATTTATACTTCGTGTTAGCTGATTTATAAAGGACTCATCCATGTTATTACCTCAAATTCACATTAAAAAATCATTTACATGTTTCTCACTGCTAAATGGAAACATTCTTTCACTATAATGGCAACATGTGTATTCAGTTCCAAAGATAACTAACCTATTCATCTAGCAGTCGCTAAAAAATATTTATTCTAAACTCACTATGCCTAAGTCTTATTGTCATGAACCATAATTTTAATTGTGATTTAATGTTTCTTCAACTCTACACTCATTTTTTAATTCGATACATTGTATAAAAATTGAAAATATGAAAGGGGAAGAAGATATTAAAACAATAAGAAACTTTAATAATTCCAAAAAACAAAAATCTTCATTATTTTGAGCAAGTAGAATAAGAGAGATTATGTAGCAGGAAACTAAAATTACCATAGATCAATAAGTGTTTTCCAGAGTTTTTTATAGGTCCATCCATAAAGAAATTAGAGAAACATGAATATCTCATCATGTGAAGGAATATGAAATCAACAAAGAATGTTAAGAAGAAAAACATCACACCCATTAAAAAAGCATCACCAGCGAGTAGATTTTATAAAAAGAAACAATTAGAACAATGGGAGAGAACAAAAGAAAACAGTTAGCCAATAGGTCCCAGGGATGTGAATGATCTTCATAAGAGGTACTTGGACTATTTATTTAATAAGGCAGTTACAATTAAATAGAATTTACCTTGACATGATGATTGAGAACACCTGGCATTGGTTTCTGTTAAAATTTAGCTTCCGCAGCTGACACTTTATCTTCACCCTCCAAATATATTATCCATCAGTGCATGCTTCCAATTAACTTCTGATCAGTGAAATACTTGGCATGATGTTTTTTCACATTCATGTCATTGGATTTCAACTATAGTTTGGTTCAGCAAACCATGCCTGATACACCTATTAAACAAACATCCCAATTCAATATCATATAACTTTTGCATTAACAACACAACCAACCTTCCAAAACATCATCTCCTTCAGCCCTCCAAACATCAAGCTGAGATACAACCAACCAAAAATATTACTTCAGAACTAGACATGAAAATGAAACCGTAAAACCATTTCCTTTGATCATTATCTTTAAAGCAGTAAACTATAAATCTTCAACCAAACCCATCACATCCAGCTTCAAACTTAGACAGAAAGAATAATGATCGAAATATGATAATCTTCCTAACCCAACACATTCTGGATTCCTTTGAGCATCAGTGAAAGCACTCAAAACTATGATGGAATCTTATTGGAAGTAAAATCCAGATTTGTTACCATCAATCTACAAACATGAATTTATTTTCATCTATCTAGTAATCTTCTTTCTATATGCTCAGGACTAGAACCTTAGTCCCGTGCTTCAGTGGGATATATGTAGGGTTTAGTAGCAAGTTTAATTCGAGCCTCTTGAATCTCTTCAGTTTCTGGTCCACCAGATCGTCTCCCCATCCCCATCAGCAATGAATGAGAGCCATTTATAGAATCTTCTGGGAGAAAGAATATTGACTAGGTATGACTTCAGTAGAGGGTCTACATACCAAAAACCACATTCCCTTTCCATGAATGAGAGATCCTAAAATCAGATCTGCTCCCAGTTTATCTGGAGCTAAGCAGCTCCAGGACTGATAAAATTTGTGGCTTATACTCGTCTTCCTTCTCAATGTTTCGTCTTTCCCAGAACACTATCATGAGTTCAGATGATTAGGCCGCCAAATAAAGTGTTCCTGACCTCATTAATGATAGCTACCATTCTGTTGAGGAAAAATTGAATTGGGATTCAGATGATCAACTTGGCTCTGTCGGTGAGTTTGATTGTGATCTGTCGTAGATAGACATGGAGCTTTCCAATGATTATACCTGTATCATATCACATATCCCTAATCCACAGATCATTCACATCATCGGTGACGATGTCTAGAAAATATAGCAAAGACACCCCTTCGAACATGGCCTATAAATTTTCGATGGTAATGTTCATAGAATTTACATGGAAGCAGAGAGCTTCATGTCCCCGCTCCCACTTGAACGATTTAGGGTTTCAGGATTTATTGGGTGGTAATTAGAACCAGTCCATAGGGATTTTTTTCATTAATATAGATTAATAAATTTAATAAATAATTAAATATAATAGATAGTTATTTACACTTAAAAAAATTACATTTAATTGATACCCATCCATCTATAATTTGTAAATTTAATGTTGAAATTGTTTTTCAATCATTTATCTTTAACTATATATTATATATATTTATTTAGTGAAACATTTGTAAATAATTAATATTATAATTCAAATCATAACAAAAGTGTTTTTATTGAGAAAATACGATTAGCGGTAAATAAATAATAAATAAATATTCATTAATTAGTACACGACTTTTTATTATTTAATAATTTATTGCATATATTTTTCTAATGGTAAAAGAATTGTTGTTAATAATAATTAATAATAATAGATTTATTTGTTGGTAAAAAAACTGTTGGTATTGATATAATAAAACAACTTATTTAAAAATTGTTAAAAATTTTATTGGTATGAAATGATTTATACCAGCAAGACATGATATCTGTTGGAATTAATCATTTTTACCAAAACATATATAATCTATCACTAAATATTGGTTTCCACTGACCTAGTGTACGATACATGAAACACTGAGTTTCTTCAAAAAACTTCTTTTATTTTATAATTTAAATTATATAATTAACAAATCCATTAAAAATAGTTATATAAATATTAATATTTTTTACAATTATTTTATATAAATAATACATATTGAAATGAAAGATATGTTTTTTTGTAATGTCGTACTATGTTTACAAAATAATTTTCTCTAATAAAAAGCTTTTAAAAAGTAAATTAATATTATACACATTTATAAATTGATTTTTATAAAATAAAATTTATTCTTAAATATTAACATCATATTTATCCTAGGGTGAATTTTTGGGATTTTTCAAAGAAACTTTAATTTTTGAGGACTAGTAAAAAATACCAGTTTTTAATTCAAAATTCCATTTTAATTATATTTATTTATAAATTTAAATTATATTTTAATTTGATTGTAAATTTTAATTAGGTAATATTTTTATAAATTAATCTAATTTTGGTCATTGGACCCAATTCCACATTTAAATTGGGCATAAAAACGTTTCATACATTTGATTCTTTTTAACATAAAAACCTACAGTGTCGCCCTAGAAACAGAATTAATTTTTAAAAAAATGGATACTTTTATGATTAGAAGTTGGATAAATGGATTACATATTTTGATTAATCATAATTTATAATTTATAATAATGTTAAATTTGTTTTTTTAAATATTAGTGATGATGATTATGAATAATTACATTGGTTAAGAGAAAAAACAAATTTAAAAAGTAATAACACTAAATATAAGACCAAAATCAACCTAGACCCATATCAACACACATTTTATGTACATTATTATTACAGAAAACATAAAATATTGAGTTTGGTTTGTTTTTTATGACTTTTTTTAGGTAAAACATGTGTACACCTATCTTGTTTATAAATATTCCATGTGTGTCCTTTTCATTCCATATAAAAGGACACCACCTCTAACCATTTCTCACACCCCTAAAACCCTTTAATTTTGTGAAATACATTACCAAGTGTGCTAAAAAAATACTCCCACCAACCCTTAAGACTCTCTTTAGGTATAATGATACTCATGGAATCCTTGTGGGGAAAACCAAAAGGAGTTACCTAGAGAAGAGATAACATCTTCTCACTTGTTCCTTTATTTGATCTCCCTTCTTCACCCCATAAACTCTTATTATCCCATTATATGAGATAACACAAGTATCTTTAATATATAATGTTATTTTTATGAATGTTTTATGACCTACACATACACACACCTCAATCTAATGGATGATGAAAATACTTTTTCTGTGTACGTCGAACCACTTTCTCAAAAATTGATGTTGTTCATTTTTTCTTTACCACTAATTATGGTGTCAATCATGTTGGAAAATAGGATTATATATGTCATATATTATATTTATTATGTCTTTAAACTTATTTATTCCTTTTTTAAAAGACATACCTTTACATTCCATTTGGTTTTAATTAGGCAATCTCATTTGTGGAAGTGTGGACTATCACCCCCTCAAAATGATGTGATTCGTTCACACACCACATGTAATGTATTGTGAATGGGTTAAATGAAAATATATTCTATATATGATTTATTATTTCTAAATTAATAAATATATATTTATATATACAAACATATATATACATATGTAATTTTCTTATTTTAATTCAGTACAACAATTATAACTGAAAACAGTGTTCATGCGTATGTACGACTTACTATCTCTGTGAACAGTGTATTCCAGTAAGTAATTAATTATGATATTGTTTATTATAATATAAATATAATGGATATACCTATCATTTATATAATTTTATACATTCTTTAATCAAGATATAAGTACAAGGATCAACAATATAATAAATTAAGATGCATGTGAAGAACAAAATGAATATAACCAAAAGTGAAACCTTAACATAGGATCATTAACAAGTGGGTAATCAAATATCATGATAAACCCATATATGGTAATAGGTAAAAGAATATTATTCTTTGAATGATTTATAATAAATTTATATTTATTATACATGAATCCTGTACGAGTACGGAGAGAGTCAAGACACAAGGTAAGGTGATTTCGTCTGACATCTAATTTTTTGGGGATACATGATTTGTTCGCCACTCTTTACTTTTATGTGGTGTATATACTACACATTAGTGTTATATGTATCCAAAACATCAATTTATGTGCAATCACATATTCATTTTATGATCCTTCTTTCATGTGGTTTATGTTCCAAAAGTTACCAAATCCATAAAATTTTTTTGTTTCAATTTTCCTTCATTGAGACTCATGTTTTTTAAGCAGCTAAACTCTTATATAAGTGTCTCTACATCCAGTTTAAATTGTGTATCATGGATCTACCCATATTCATTATATCTTAATCTTCATGTAATTTTCATTTATTACATTGAGAGTATGATCTCAATCCACCAAGTTATAATAGTTTATTAACAAAATCGCATCGCTTTTCGAGATTGTTTATGTTTACACATCCTTCGATGAATTCATTGGATCCATCTCTCAAGAATATTCATGAGTTTCCATATACAATTTTTATTCAAGATATAATCATGTGTTCATACCATTTATACAATATTTGGTACTTAATATTATATTTTTATGTTAAATCATGTCATCTCATTCATCGATTGAAATTATTTTGAATTCAAAAAAAATGCTTTCAGAAATGTTATCAAAAATTATTTTAAAATATCATTATATATAATTCTCAAGTGAAAAATTATTTAAAAAATATCTCATTGTTTTGGAGGAATTTTTATTATGTTTTTAAATCTGTTTTCAATGAAAAAGGTTATAAAACTGTTTTATGTTACATTAATCATTTTTGAAAGAAGAAATGATATTTTCCTCAATAGATATTTTTAAAAGATCTTTCCAAATTTCCTTCCATATAAGATAACATCAATTAGGGTTACTAATTCCTTAATATGAAAATTATTTAACATTTCCATTCATATTATTTCTCTGAATGGATTATTATTTTTGTGGAATGATGTTTATGAATATCATTTCCCTTTAACAGGTCATATTCTTTTGAAACCTGCTTATTTAAAGTATTTATGATGAAATAATTTTGAAACCTGTCTCTTTCCACTTGTTATGATATGTTTACAAGTTTACGATATACATTTCATTACATGGATAATGGTATGATTATTTATGATCTTGTAGAACATGTATATATGATTTCATTATGCGGCGAGTGGGACACAAATCTCCCTCCAATGAATTTTGATAAATATATATAACTCATGAGATATAATATTGCTTGAAAGAGGGTTACATTATTTAGTAATATAGGGATGAAATGAGTTTTCCTCAGTTTAGTAGTACATGGATGGAATGAGGGTCACTATGTTTAGTTATACAGGGCTTGGATAGGGGCTACCCGGTTCAGTAATAGACATTGCGCACTATGATGGTCTTGGAAGTGATGCCTTAGCTACTATGGAAATTAGTATATGATTATGTGTTTACACAATTCCATGTCTTATTATTATGTTATACTTTCATGACTTATGCGATTTTTCTAATTATGATTCATGTCTTATTAGTTTCTAATCTTTGTGCCATGATATTTGATATACAGGGTATGATCTATTATTTTCAGGGTCACATTCTCAAACCCTTATGCCCACATTTATGCTTATATATCCCCCTTGTTTACCCTTACTGAGCATTTGAGCTCCCACATTTTATGTTTCCATTCCTCCATGTTAAGAGGATATATACTATGTTTGATATTTCAAAGAAGGGTGCTACTCAAGAAGAACATAGTGGGGGATGTTGTTGCTCACATATATACTAGTTTTATGTTCTCATGTTTCTGAAGGCACTATACCAACTACGATGATTGAGAATCTCTTTATATAAGGTATAAGTTTTAAGAAAATGTAATGTAATGTTAATGTTTGAAATGAGAGGGTCTCTATATTATAGACCCACGGGTCTTCATGGGACAAGTCCGATCAACAATTCCTACTTTGGAATCACTACTATATTTGAACAATGGAGAAGTATAATGTGTGAATGTGGTTGTAAGGAGTATCCCCAAGGAAACCATAGTCGAGGGGACTGAGAAAAATCTACTTGGATCATAATGTATTTTAGTCCCATAAATTCTCATGTAAACCATGTATCAGGTATGAACTAAAGGGACCACCCTTGAAATTATGATGGATAACTCGACTAGAATCAAAGGCATACACATGAACCATTATACACAAATAAAAATAAATCCAATTATGGGGATCTTATCTAGTGGAATTAAACAATGGGAACCCTCACAAATCCAAATACTAAAACTATGTCATTAAATAAATACATAAACATAAAAAAATACAAAGGGATAATTCCCATTGAATTCACAATAATGATTCATATTTGGATCAACATGTGTTCTCGAGGATTTCTATAGTATAAGAAATTCTTCAATCCAAGGATTTAATCACTCCCAGTATTCACATGAGTATCCAAGTGAAATTTAAGGATCATCCATGCAATTCAATGCTAACATAATTAAAGTGTAATCTATGGATCATTCCCAAAAAATCCTATTCCAATATATAAATTCTATAAAAATAAACAAGTCAATATATACATATAAATACAAATAATATTTTCAGCTCCAGACAATATTCGCCAACATGGTCCATTGCACATATAAAATACTTTATCAGATTAAATAAAATTCAGTATTTATTACAATTCACAATTAAATTTATGATTTCTAGGCACATATGAACTACCCGATCCAAAGGATCATTTTAAGAAAGAAAAATTCCAAAAAAATCACATATTTACAAGGGTAACCCTAAACCACCCAAATTAATTCATCCAATGATATTTTACTAGTATAAACTGAAACATTAAATGTATAAACCAAGGTGAAACCATTCCAAAATGATCTACTAATTCTAATGGGAGATTCCACAGAATTCAGAGGATATTAATACATTATTTTAATTATTATTTCAATTAACTGATAACAATTCCAGAATTTAAAAACAAAATTTTAATAATGAATCGTGAATTTTATTGAAAATAAATTAAACCACTTACCTTTTTGTTAGATTGACCCACTCATTTAATATTGGCCATTAGATTGTTCAAAAATAAGAGAAATCAAAGTAATAGTCAAAAACCATGAAAATAGTTCACATTAACCAAAAATAAAGTTAGAAAAAATTAAAGTGAAGGGAAAAAATAATATAAGGAAGATGAATCATAGACCCACCACAAGCTATCGAATTCAATTCATCAAAAGTGAAACACTGTAATAATGAAGGAAATTTTTTTATGAAAGAGGTGAAGAAGAGGGCACATATATTGTTTTTATAGCCAAGTGAATGAGGAAAATGGGATTATAAGAAAAATTGTTCATAAGGATACAATGGTAATTATTTACTTCTAAAACGGTGTGAGGTTTGGTCGCCCAATTTGACAAACCATGCAATAACCATGCTAACATCATAGTTCAGAATGAACCTTTTCATTTAGTTATGATATAATGTGGGGAAATACATTTGTTAACCATGTTAAATTACCCTTATAAATTTTATAGGGATTTCCATAGACTCATAAATCTTCAATAATGGTTAATTAACTATAATTGTAATTAATATTGGTTTCACATTTATGGTTCACTGTGAACATTACCCATTATCCCTAGGCTAGAACTACAAAAATCATGAAGTTTAAACTAAGACCTTCAAGACACTCCCAAGTCCCCAAAAACCCATATATCGCTTCATTCCATTACCAAAATTTGTTCTTTTAGGGGTTTAACTCATAAAAATTAAAAACTGAATTGTAGTAGAATATCCCACCCCTCCCCTATTTGAAAGATCTAAATTTAATAAAAAACTAAATACCCATAAAAACATAGGGTTTCATAATCTCCCCACTGTATAATATCTCATCACTGACCTATAACCCAAAGTGATACCTATTTTTGACACATGAACAACCATATACAAAACAATAGTCACGGTCATACCAAAACCATGTCAACAAGTTTCACTATTCAAAAACTTGTAGGCCTATTCACTATAGATCTGAATTAGCCATCAACTCAAACACAATGGCATACTACTAGTGTCTTCTTCAAATCCAGATTCACCTATATTACACCCTATGGATTGACTTCATGAATATATACTTGATAAATTTCACCTTAAATAATATGTAAAATGAATTATCCCTTTTAAAAATATCTTCCATATAGGGACCCTCCTACAAAAATACATCAACATAGCACACAGGAACATGAATGTATCCTAGGACTAGTAATCAACATTTTTATACACTTACTCTAAAATAGAAAGAACAACTTACTACCCTTGTTGTATGTTCTAAAGAATATGAACCCACATCATGTTTGCATTAATATTTTTTCACAAATTTTACTGAAAGCATTATGAAATGACCACCACATTCTAAACCAGTTCATGGTGTACTCATCAAATTAGGGACCCCTTATTACTTATCAGTAATCCTAATCATGTAATAATATCATTGATAAAAAAAGTATCATTTTGATTCATCTCTTACGTTATATAACATATCCATCAACCCAATCATTGATTTAGGTTTCCTTATATAATGATTTACCACATGACCAATTTATATTCTTAAACAAACATACCATTGTAACTATTTAGAGAATGTTATATATAGGGGTTCAATATGCAACACCCAACTCTTATATATGACATCATCCAGATTCTAGTATAACTTTTGATCCATGATCCTAGACTAAACTGATGAGTTTTACCACCTCTGAATCATAGGTTCCAACACCATGATTTTTCATGGAATCATGATTCAATACTCAATTATTACCATTATATTAAACATGTTTCATCATAATCAATTTCTAAAATTATTATTCCATTTAAAAATGAATTCAACATTTAGGCATTCAATATATGACTATTATAAACACACAAAATAGAATATGACACATCCCCAATGTTCATGATCTTGATGACATATACATTATGTTATTCTAAAACGTTAAAAACATTACTATTGAATTAGAACCCATATATTAGTAAACATCCTCAGTTCCATTCTCAACAGATTAAGCCAATCAGTATGCTCTATCATGATCTTCAATGACCCATAAATCTTAGTAACAATTATATCAATATTATAATTGTATGAGTTGATGTATATATAAAAACAAAATCCTTGAGTATCTAATAAATAATTATAAGTATAATCCTCAGGATACAAGTAATCAGTTTTACTATCTCAGTAGCTAGTCCTGGTTGACTGACTATGCTTTAAGAGAAGGTTCGAACAATCCATGATTGATTTTATTATCCCATCCTATGATGTGTCCTTACCACCACCAAAAGATAAAAACTCATAATATACATTTATCATGTCTTCTTTATCACATAGTAAACTTATTGAACATGCCTCTCTACTCTATCCCATGAAACAAACACAAGCATGGTGGAGGCTTATACCAGAGTGACTATTGTATGACATGAAGAGCTACTCACATGATGGTTCAAGAATATAACCAAGACATAACAGATATCATGAAAACCTGTCACTTGAGCAGAATTCTAGAACATATCATATAACATCCCACACTACTTACCATAACAAAGAAAAAATACATATGTGTATAAATATAACTAATCCAAAAATCAGAACATTTCATTGACACCGCGACCACTAGCACTCAGGGTGACATAATAGAAAAAATATAGGGTAACTCACAACTCATTATTGAACCATTAAAGGGTTCCCCCCATAGTTAACCTCATATATTAAGAAAAACCTCACTAGAAATAATTTTACTAAGATGAGAATAATCAAGGAATATGAATTTATAAATCTCAGCCCCTTAAGAGACTTAGATGCCTTGGTTTTAACCCAAATAATTTCACAACTCTTCTATAAACATAGATTCTCCCATTTAGAGAGTTCACCAAAAAAATATTAAAACTCCACCAAAATAAATAACCACCCTGGAATCTAAATAAAACATTCTTCCGAAACCCACCTAAAAGATAAGATTGATATATTAAAAAGTAATATTTCTCATGAAAACAATGGAATATAAAGTACGGAAACATAATAATTTATGAAAACTCTTATGTAATGATACCACATTATTTATCATACATTGATGATTCATGAATCCAAACAAAAATGTGAATAAGTTATCCCCTCTCACAGTCAAACACATTGAACAATAATCATCGACTCACTAGGAACAAAGGCCTTGTCTATGTGTCACTAATTCCTTCCACACATACCAAACACCATAAAATGCACATCATAGCTCTCTGACAATGTCTTCATACACATATCAAGACCACCTAACACCTAACATGACAAAATGAATCAATAGACTCCAGTATTTTCATTCATGTACTTAGAAACCCGCACACCATAATGTTTTATAACCAAAGTACTATCTTTATCTTATCTGAACCATAAATACGTTCAATATTATTCACACAATTTCATAACACATGCACTCCCACGATCACTATATAATACTTGAATATAGAAACCATCATTATAAATATTTTTTATTTATCTGGAATCAATGGGTACTAGATTTTTTATTCTTATCTAGTATCTTGCCCCAATTCATTGTAAAATAAAATACATTTTCATCTTTTGAACTAACACACCAAATATAATGTTTATTTTAAATTTATTTAATAAACATTACCGCATAACTCAATATAGGTCACAGAAATCCTATAAAAATGGACTTTATCATTTTTTTAGTTACATTAGACAATCATTGTCTATCCCAATAACAATATTATATTAATGTTCAATCACATGTTATTGAAGAAAATATCTTTATGTTTTCATTAACACCCCACTTAACTAACAGATATTTAATTTCAAAATCTGTAGGTTTAAATTGAAATTATTAATCATTTATTGATTTTTTATTTTCAACAAAACAATAATTTTTTTATTAAAAAGTTAAATCGATTCAATACATCATTGTGGTCATAAAAAATCGAAACCAAGGGCATCCACTAAAACATTACCATTTATAACCCTTTTATATCTACCAAAAAAATAAAATGGGCCATTCAATATGTTTTTCAAGTAGAATCCCCCAATTTTTTTATATTTCTAAGTTAACATAAAAATAATTGTGTACACATTAAATAAATAACTCACACAGATAATTTAAATACCTAGAAAGATATAAATTACTAGAATATATAAGACCAAAAAAATAAATAAAGGACTAATATATGTTAATATTAGGAAACTATATATGTCAAGAAGCATATAGAAAATAAATAAATCATATGTTTCAATAAATAATATTGTATTCATACACCCTATTTCCACAGTATACAAGTGTAACAATCTCATTGATCAATAACATCAATCCAATGATTTCCAATATGGGTTGAAATCAATTACTTATAATTTATAAAATATGGAAAAATAATCCACATCCCTAATTAAATTCATTTCCCCTATTTGTGGGTATAAAACTCCAGTGAATGATCTCATTTCCAAGCACCAAAAAATCATAGTATCCTATCTACCATCCCGAAATTTTAATGTAATAACTCATGTCACCATGGCTTGAAAATTCTAGAGTTAATTTGTGTGATTAATTTTGGTAGATTATTGTTTTTAGAATCAGTATTCATGAGGGAAATATAGACATTCGGGAAGGTGAAAATTAATATATTTTCTGTGGTTTTGAGATTTAGTGGTTTTTAGAAACTCAAAAGATCATCAGATGATGGACATGGGTGCTGGGGTATATTTTAGTAGCACCATCCAGTCAATTGGACCCCATCGGCTATTGGATGTGAAGAAAAGTATACCAAAACCATTGTTGGTCTCACCAAAAAACCCATAGTTATCTATTGTGACACACCCATAAGATAGTGGGGCTGCTAGAGTGGGTTTTCTATATATTCAATCCCATATTTTTGGTGCCAAGGATTTTGGGATTTATCCAGTCAGAGGGACCCGTAATCGCCATTTCATTATCAATTTTCGCTCTCCTAGCCTCTCAATGATAAAATTTTGAGAGGGGATAACTTTAGTTATTCGGTGATAATGAATTGAGTTGTGGTCAATATATATAATTTTTCTTCTTCCCCCTTCATAATTTTATTTTAATTTTGGTTATGTTTTGGTCTATGATTTCAAAAAAACATTGAACAATTTAGCGAGATATAAGGGGATTAGACTCTAGTTGTGAAGAAGGAATCATGAGATGTTGTCTCCAGATCATTATAATTAGTTTCGATTATAGTATGTTTCTCAATGAATTTAATATATAATTTTAATTTAATAAAATTAAATTGACAGAATAATTGGTGTTGGGTGATATGGATTTGTCCTGGAATATAGATGGTGAAGCTTGGCACTTATTCTATTGGTGATTAGCCATGATTATATTGCGGAGGGAGCACTCGAAGAGTTGTTATGAATTATTCGTATATTTTAAATATCTAAATAATTAAATATAAATTTTTAGATAATTATTTGTGATTTTTGGAATGGGATAGATTCCATGGATTGTGGATCATGCTCTGCTGGCATGGACAAGCATAGAAGAAGCACATGGAGGATTTGTGCAGGTTCTACGGACCAGTGGGTATGTGGTTACTCAATATCTGAGGATGGTTACCCCTATGATACAAATGAATATGTTTTTATACTTTATATTACTCTTTTAAATAAATTTGTGGGGTTTGGAAATAGGTTACACGGTCAAGTGTAGTCTTTATGTGAGGTAATAGGGTGCCTTGGCCCTCCTAAGACGATACAGGGAGATTTTTTTGAACTTTATTAATCTATTTTACTTATAAATATAGAATCCAATGTTTGACTATATAGTTTGATATAATTAATACCTTGGGGAGGTCTCGTGTACTATTTTTAGAAGCATGTGGACTTATCTATCTTATTATCACTGATGAGGAGTCATGAGAGACTTTGGAATGAGTGATGACATGAGAGATAGAGGAATATGTCTTGAGTGATGATTGAATCCCTCCTAAGGATGAAGGTGAGTCTTTAAATACACTTGGAGTTATATAATATTAGTGGGACCTATAATTTTCATTCGTATGGGGGGGGGTTTACATGGGTTTTTGGACAGCTAATGTGATGCCAGCGTTAGGTGGGATATTATTAATAGGTATGATTCATGGTTTTATGGACTGAGATAAGCTTTGGGACATCTTCTTTTTTGGAAAATATCTTATGGTCTAATATAGGGTTATTATTTTGGCAGTGATGTTAATGGAAGGTGGCATGATTATGGTGGTATCAAATAGTTGATGATTTGGTGGGTCTAGAGGACTCACAGAATAAAATGATTTAAAAATAATGATGTGTTCAAACAAGGGGATTAGTATCTTATGACTAGAACCAAATGATCAATTAGTATACTAAGTGAACTATTGACAATGAGTGTGATAATATTTTCAAGACTTTTCATTGAGGATTATTGGATTAGGATGATTGAGGAAACGTTCCTAGAGTCTATGATGATTGGAAGGGGTGATAATAGACCTATATATAATGTGTATAAATGTTTTTTGGATTTTAGTGACCTTTATATAGTGGATTTGGTATGTGGTATTGAATCCATACAGTCGGGTAGGATGGAACATTGTGATGGACTTCTCTAATGTTAGTGGGGATGAATTATTAGATGGATTTTCCACAACACTTAGGACTCTGGTCAAGTAACATTCCTGATGTGTCTCTTGTTGGTTTGTACACATTTGAACATTCCTCATGTATTTTAGTGCCAACAAACTTGTTCTAGGATGGTTTTCTGTATGATGGATGATGGACGGATCTCCCGTGAGGAGAATGGATTGGTCAGAACATTTAAATTCGTGATTGTGCCTATTGTCTTTGGGTATCAGTTTGATGTTTTAGATTTCCCTGCACCATAAGGATTCAAATATTGATTGGGATTTGGTATTTTATTGTCCCAATATTTATTATTAATATTTTTTTTTAGAAAAACAAATATGTTTTAAAATAAAAAATTATACATAAAAAAAATATAGAGAAACCAAAAATAAATATCTCCTTAATAATGATCATTAAATCAGAAAACTAATAACCAAATTTAAATGACAATAATTATAATTAAATGAAAAATATAAAATATAAAATATAAATGGGATAATATTGACAGCCCAATCTATTATGATAATTTCCCCAACATAAAACACTATAATAATAATGAAAAATGATAGTAAAATAATTAAAATCATAGAAAATGAAAATAAGTAACCATTGGTATGAATTTTAGTGAATATTTATTAAATGAATTATGTGGTACATATAGAAGGTAATGTGATCTTTGTAATATTATTTTGACCTTTAGAATAGTATCTTAAATATTGGGAATAGTAACATGTTCGTTAGAATATAAATTTTATACGAAAAAATAAATTTTGATATCAATTATATTTATCATGAATATTTAATTTATCTATAAATTTTTTATTAAAAAAATAATGATTAAAAAATTCAAATAAGAATATTCATATATTTGATAAATTAAACATTATAGTATATTGTAAAAATCATATTTTTATTAAAACATAACATTAAATATGTTGGAAACTTATTTTGATGAAATGGATATCATTTTGGAAATCATCACTTTGAAATTTTCCAAGAGTGGTTTTATTGTAAACATCTATAATACTTCTTTTTTTGGTGAATCGTAAAAATACAGTTTTTGACAGAACTGGTGTATTATAAATTACATCATTTATGATGTAACAATTATCGAATAAAATATAGATTTTGTGTTTTTTCCCTGATATAATTATTTTTATTAAATGTTTCATTTATGTAAAATAATCATTATTTCCTAAATGAAAAATTATATTCAAAAAACCTAAAGTCATAAGTGAATCCTTAACATAAATGTTTTTCTTTCTTTCCAATTTAATTATTAATTATCTAATAAATTATAATTATAATGATCTGTAATGTATTAAAACAACATTATATTATCTTTATATATGATTATTACTTTTAAAAATTCATTATTCAATGTTTTAATTTATTATATTGTTTTATTTAATATTTTATTCTAAAACTCCATTCTCCAAAAGTATATATAACCCCACTCATCCTCTTGTAAACAAACTCATCCCCCACATTCCAAATCATAAACATAGCCAAATTCTCTCATCTAAATACCCATAGGATCCATAGGGATTTTCAAGGTTAATCTATATCCAAAAATCATGGTTTTTTTCTCATACTTGAGAAGCTAAAAAGAATATTATGTAAGTTTTGTTAAACTCCTCTTCTTTTTTCTTTATTATTCTTATTCATTTATTTACTTTTTTCACCACTCCATTCACAAAATACACATATAATAATATTTATTCAAAAATTAAATAGTATATTAATGATGTTAACCTTATGTGAGTATCATATTTACTATATATATAAATTTCTAAACTCTCATTTCCTGATGTCCCAACAATATCCCATCAAATTTCAGTTTACCACCTATGGATACATTTCCATGTCAACACCTATAAACATAATCATATATGATATTAAGATTCATAGATAATATATAAACATGTAATTATATATATTATAAGATTCTATAATTAATTATATTAATGTATAAATATTATTGAAACAATTATAGATGTCAATACATATTGAGAAATATTTTAAGTAAAACTGGATATCAAAATGAGTACCCTAAAACCAAGTATATTAAGAAATATAATAAAATTATTATAATCATTAAAAAGTTTTAGAAATAATAATAATTCACTTGCCTATCAATGTTTTAATAAATATATTTTTATTATTACAGACACAAAAAAGTGACTAAATAATTCCAGAAATAAGGTAATGGGGTTCTTGACCCTAACTCCATTTCATTTGGTCTTCACTCTTTAAAATAAATTTATGTATGGATATTCTATTACTGTTACATAAATAAATTTTTATTAGTCTACCATTTTCAAGTATATAAATTTTTTCGACTATGATTTTTAATCCAAATACAATGATTTTAAAAAACACATTTCATTCCAAAAAAAATCTTCGACTCCTCATGTGTTGTTTATTATAAAAAAATGTTATCATATTCCAATTTATGATCTCATTTTTTTTATTTTCAAATGATATTTTTAATTAATTAGTGTATTTTTATTACATCCTTATATAACCCATTTTTTTACTTGGATTATTCCATGACCATGAATATTATATGTTCTTTGTGTAATACTTGAAAATGTAAATATATTATGGGATGGGTGGGTGCATAATAATATATCCCTCTTATGTAATAAGAAATGTGTTTTATCTCATGATATACTGTGTAATTTTATTTTACATAATGAAATATTTATTCTCTGTGTTAATTTTATGATTATTCTCATATTTTATCTATGAACATGATGATATCTTTGTTCAAAAAAATGTTTGGTATTTTACTAATATGACATGATGCTTCATTTTTATGAATTCATACAATACATTCATTATAATATGTTTCCCACATGATGGTGATGCTTATTTTTCTCACCAATGTTAAATTGATTCAAGCCCATTTTTCTCATATTAATTAGCTTTTAGATCCCCATTTTAATTGATGTCTATCCTTAGGTGATTAGATGTAATAAGGTAAATTATTAATTATATAAGGATAAATAATAATTATTTAAATAAATGTTTTTGTTTAATTATGTAATGTTATTTCATGAGCCAAATTCTCCGAAGATACTAAAACTTTTGATCATGTATTTTTATCTCTATAAGTTATTTTATCTAAAGAGTGATGTAATAGTCTTGTATGAATAAATAAGGTCTCTATAGTTTGTATCAGATCTTTGGTTTAGTTAATTTGTAAATTCGTAATTGAAAAAATTATTGAAAACCCTTTAGATAAGACTAGTTATATGTAAAAATACAAAAAATAGAAAAAGGATAAACATAGGGACCCCAAAAGATATACCATTATAGTTATTTATTAAAATAATATAATAATCATTCATGATTTGTTGTCTTATGTCTTGTACAAACCTTTTTTAATTTCGAATATGGTGGGATCCTGGAAAAACCAATCCAAAAAACCCATGAGAGGGACAATGGAATGATTGTCTGAACAACATCCCCAATTACATGGGATGTATAATTGAAAACCTTATATAATTTGATATCATGATATCATATGATATTAACAATAACATGAAACAATGTCATATTTTTTCCTTCACCTAAGAATGATCAACATGACATTGAGTCTTTTTTTTAGTAACAACCACCATCATTTAGTGGAACGCTTGGTCCACTTGATGAAGAATAGTGGATAAATTGAATAGATAAGATCTTTTCTAGGATCCACTATTCTGTGATGGATAAGGTAATAGTGGGTGTTGATAAAGAACATGAAGGTTGTGGATTTAATGAAATATCTGGACGGGAAACACATTACGAAAATATTTATCAACAAGTATTTCTCTTTTAACACATTGAACAAATAGGGATATGGAACTCGTATAACTAAAGAAAAAGTAAGTTAAGTCTATAAAATATTAAAAAAAGAACCAAAATGCTCTATATATACACTTTGGGTTCATTTGTAATCAATTATAGAAAAAATTATAGATTCATTAGTGGTTTTAAACAGCACCATCGAAAGGAAATAAATTTCAATGATGTTGAAAGTTAAAAATAAGTGGTTTGATGTAATCTCAAAGAAGATATGTGTTTCATAGAATAGTCTCAAGGTTATGTAAATAAGAAGATAAAAATGTAGTTCCAATCTTGTGGATAAAATTACGAAGGATTATAGAGGATCTATATGAAAACCCTTCTTATTATTACACTTCAATATATGATTTATTACATAGGATTACACTTAACACAAACCAAAATTTTGATAAGTATATTATTTTTAATTAGGTACATTAAATAATATTTTAAAACAAGAAACAATCATCTTTTTTGAGATCTTTTATAACATGCTCACACTTCAAATTACATGGAATAACCATGGGGTATACAAAAGAAAGGGGTGAGATATAAATTTCATAAATGGAATAAACATGGAATATGGGGATAAATGTAAAATAATATGACTATAAATGTGGATTAAATGGAGTAGGATTCATAAAAATGAATAATAAGGCATGATATCTCATAATAATCATAACCTGGGAAATGTGGAAACAACTTTAAAAAGTGCATCATAAAAATATATAATGGATAACTTATAATACATCATGATGAAAAATATACCAAAAAGGAATTATATTTATTCCCTATCCCACCATGATGTATCATGAGACTAAACATTATATAATGCTTTTAAGTGCTATATAATACTGGGTATACCCCTCACTTTTGTTTCATTGTCTTACTTTAGGGTGGTACATAGACCACACATGGAATCATTTTTCATAAAATTTTATTTCATGACCAAGTAGTGTGGAATAAATACATGTACATCCATGGTGAAATAATTTTAGGTTCACTAAAGATAACACCATTGGTAGGAATTAGGTATGGTTTTTCAGTAGACTTATTTTTGGCACATAATTCCACAGTGAAATTTTTGCGTCATAATGAATGAACATAGATGATCATAGGAGGGGTTAAGGATATAAAAATGGGTCTCTCAGAATTTATACCATATATGGGTAGTATAGGTTATGTTAAAAATCATACCCCAACAATATTAATTGAAAATATAAGTTCATAACATGAATAAAATTCGTCAATAATTGGGAGAATTAGATGATTCCTTTATTGAGTGAGCTAAAAAAATTATAGGGTGGAAATTCGTGATTTATTGGGTGTGCTTTGAGGGGAATATAGATACATTATGAACGAGTAAGTATATTTTACATTTTTTAGTGAATACAAATGGGGATTTTGGTGGCTTTATATAAGAAACGTGTGTGGAATTCAATATCATTTCTAAAACACAGATCTTGGAATCTATATAATAATATTACCAAAACCACACACCATCACATTGATATTTCCCATGATTTTTCAAATATGTGAGTAGTTTTCATTTTTTAATAAGGAAAGGGACGAAATTAATAAAATAATACACATTTTTATGTGGATATTTGGTGTATTCATAAAAAAATATATTATATGTCTTCGAGGATTCATAATGGATTTTTAAAATTTACCATATAAACAAAAAATAATATTATTTTAAATGGTAAACATATATTTTGCCTTAGAGTAGTTTTATATAGTTTGTATCATTACTTTTGTGTCATTATGAGCACATAAACCACACAATAGATTTATATGGTATTTAAATTTGTCCGGGAAATTCATCTACCTCATAGAATTACGAAAAATTAATAATTGGATAATTTATATTATATAATTTCAAATTAAATATTCATTTTATGAAAATAATATTCTATATATGTTCGATTTCGCTTTTAAAATAAAAATCATCATTTATTGATAAACGGTTTTTTATAATAACAATTTTTCATCACGTAGAAAAAATACATTTTACTTAATAATGATTATATGATAATTTTATAGTCGTAATATTGTTCTATTAAACTACTATTGTTTAAAAAAAACCCATTGATTCATAAAAAAAAATCATAGTAGAATTTGAATATTACATAAGAATTTTATTTTGTATTGTATAAAAATAATTTATAATGTAACAATCCTATAAATATAATATATTAATTATTCTATGAAAAATAATTTACATACTCATATTAATTGGTTCTTGATAAATATCCCATTAATAAACTAAAAAATTCTATAAGATCATGGTGCGTGATGATGATACTTTCATGGGGTGGTTCAACATACATGGTTTGGGTCATGATACTGATGATCATAAACTAATACAGTAAAGGGTTTCACTCATTCTTATGTTGATGGATCTCAGTATGGTCTTGGTCAACGTAAACTCCTAGAGATTCAATCTCCATTGAATGCTTCGATAAATGGGATTTAGTTGGTTTAATCCTACCAGTAGAGGACATCACATCATTTTTTGTGTCAATTGTATTTGTCAAAACCCTTTATTTATACTAATCATGTGATCATTGTAAAATAGACATATTATTAATTGTATTGAGGGGTAACATTTATTTTAATACAATATTACATTATAAATCCAATGAAGTGCATGTGTTTTCAGTAAAAAATACTTAATAAGACATTTAATTAAATCAAAATGGAAATTCTATTTAAAATCATCTGTGTCGTTACAATCTTCCTCTATTAAGAAATGTCACCAGAGAATTTCATTCCAAAATTAAAAAATATGAGTCCAACTCTGTTGAATAACCTAATTTAATTTGTTGGTTTCTTATTCATACTTTTGGTTTTTCTATATCACTTTGACTAGGTACATTAATTTATTTACTAGAAATTTTTCTCTGCGATCAATGATATATATTGGACTCTCTTCATATGATAGATCATTAAAAAATGCTAACATGTTTGGATTGAGTACATGTGAGGCGATTTCTATCTATATTATTAATAAATATTCATGGGATACAACATTTAATTTAGATATGTTATGTGGGAGTTCTAGTCAGTAGGCCACTGCCCCGATCCAATAAAGGATCTCAATGGGTACGATGAATCTTTGGATTAGAATTCCATCTTCCCAAATCTCAACAAATTCTCCAATGGGTATATGAGGATTAATACCATATCATTACCATCAATGTCTAGGACTCATCGACAATTTTTAGTATAACTCTTTTGTAAAACCTGAACATCATTAATGTGCTTCAAGATGAACTTATCCTTTTAAACAATTTCCTCTACCATTTCATTACCTAGTCATAATTGAACCCCAACATCATCCCAGCAGGAATGTGTCCTACAACTATTCCCATTATGGTATTAATAGGGGCACATTTGGATTCAATAGTTGAAAATTTTATTATATGAGAACGATTCCATAGGTAGATTTTGATCACATCCTCCTTTGAAGACTATAGAATATTCTCTCTACATGTCTTCTAGTTTCTGAATATTCCACTCAGGATAGACATCAGTTTGAGGATTATAGGTCGTACTTATTTTCAAATTATAGTTTTGAACATGTTGGATTCATTTATAGTTATTGGAGGAAAGTCACTTATCACGAGAAAATACAATCGATAGTGGTACATCATGAATTTTTACTAATTCTTTGATGTATATACGTGCAAGTTGGTCGAGTGGTAATTCCTCTGGAATTGTGATAATGTGATATATCATTCTAAAACTATCCATAACAACCCATATAGTATTGTTTACTTTGTATTTATTCATAATTTTGGTGAAAAATTACATGGCTATGTTTTCCAATTTCCATGATGGTGGAGGTAATGGTTTTAAAATCCCCTTTGACTTTTTCCATTAAGCGTTAAATTTATAACATACTTGGAAAATTTATGTATTTTCAGTGATACCCTTGGTAAAATAGTCACACAAATAGTTCTATCAGATATCTCAATAAATATTTTTGTTACCTATTTTAATAGAGAATGTTGAGGTATGTGTATCATTCAGGTTCTACGTCTTTATCTCTTTATTGGACGGTACCCGAATCCATGACCAAAATCATTCATCTCATTCTACATTAAAATTGAATTATGAGGATTTCCCTTTTCATAAATGTTACATTTCATCTAAATTCACAAAAAAATCTTTAATCATCCTTTTTCATTTTCAAAATTGATTTTTGAGAAGTAATTTGTCAATGGATTTATAATTTTCCTTTAAGATTCCCTTATAAAACCACTTTACTTCTAATAAGATCATATCCTTATCAATTATAATAAATTATAGAATATGTTGATCCTTTACACATAGATTTTCTTCCAATTAAATTTTCTTATAAATATGGTAATGGATTGATTATTCATAATCATTGATCATCTCTCACAATTTTCATTGGTGAATATCCATCTCTTTTTATGTGAATATATAAATGAGGATTTTTTTATCCATATATATCTCACAATTCTCCCCAAAGGGATAATGCCACTATATTTTCACCATAAAAATCATTGTAGCCAACTCAAGCTCATGTGTTGGATAGTTATGTCCATGAAATGTCAACTTCCTTGAAGAATATTCTATCACGTTATAATTTTTTAATACGAAAAATCCAATGACCTTCATAAAATCATCACTAAATACAATGAAAATTTATTCATTTCTAGGTTGTGTGAGCATATGGGCAGTGATAAGCCCCATTTTAAACTCCTTCAAGATCTCTTCACATTCATCATTCTAATAAAACATGAATACATTCAGAGTTATCTTGGAGAAAGCATTTGAAAATCATGGAAAATTAATCAAAATTTTCTTTTAATTCCAAGATTATCTTTGTAAACTACTTATATATATCATATATATTGGCCTTATCTGTCTTTCAATTTATCTTGTCTTTGAAGGTTGCAAAGAAATCTAATTTATTGTGATGATATGTACCATGAAAGAGAATTTCTTCATAAAAAACTCACATTTTCCATACATGGCATAAATATTCTCATTTCTTATGATTTTTATCACAATTCCCATATGCTCATCAAACTCATCCAAGCATTTGGAGACAATTAGATTATATTCTATAAATTCTAGCATGAATTATTTAAGGTAATATATAAAGACTCAATTCTTCAAGTTAGTTAATATGGATGGAGCATTAGTGGGCCGAAAATATAATTCCTTGAACTCATAGTGCATGTAACTTGTACATAAATTAGTCTTCGGGATATCCTCTATCTTAATCCTAACATGTAAAAAAACATTGATTACAAATCCACCATAGATAAGTAATTTTCACCATGTAGTTGATCGAACATGTCATCAATTTGAGGTAGATGATATATTTTCATTATGGTTATTTTTTTAGCTAATGATAATCAATAATAAAGTTAATTAACCAATCCTTCTTCATAATGGAATGGACATGTGCACCCAATGGTGAATCCCTAGGGAGTATGAACTCTTATCCTGATTTTTGTGCAGTTGTTACTTCATCATCTCATGTACCAAAATAGCCATTATATATGGATTATTTGATAATTATAACACCACATGTATAATATCAATTTATAATTGAACCTATAACCTATGAGGATAACCCAAAAATTCATCGAGAACCATATCATCATATTCACTCATATGGGGAATGTCATCGTGGTTGAAAATTTCATTAGATTCAACCATTTGAGCTTGATACACATTCTTGTATGGAAATAATATCTATTCTTGAGAATTTTAAGCTATAGAAGATTCATCCTCTTCCTTGAACATGTATAGAATCTAATGATGATTCACAATAAAGAGATTGAATCCCTTTCATTGAAATATATGATGGATCCATATAGGGGAAGACAATCCATGATTGGAATTGCATCAAATTACACTAAATAGAGTATGATACAGTTCTATTTAAAGATTAAACAAAAATTGTTGATAGTGGGGGAGTTATATACTTGGGATGAAATAAATGAAGCATTTTTAATTCTCACCAATAACTCCAATTCCATGCATTGTGTTTTTGTTTGAACAGTTATACTAAACAACTATGATATGAAGGAATGAATAGATCCATAATAAAAAATTATGTTTTCTATTCATGAATGAATAACTAGAATACCTACTACCACATCATTTTCAAGATTCACCTCATTATTTTTGATGGAAAAATATCTCACTTAATTACTTGGAGTTTGATAGTTTATCCAAAAACCCTTGGTAAAGAGAATTAGTTTGAAAACTACCTTAGTTCCTTGCTACTGAAGAATGGAACAATGAGATGAGGGTTTAACAGAGAATACCTTTCCACATTCAAAATAGTGTGATTCTCCTATTATAAATGGAAATGTAGGTTCCCTTCCATCTCACTCTTAAATAATTTCCCCATCCCACTTTCGTAATTTCTTGGGTGATTCTTCCCACACCACTAACAAGAGGGATATTGAAATTTAGCAGAACTGTTTGATTTATCCATCGATAATCCATAACTAAAATCAATTTTTCTCTTTTTATCCCAAGGATACCCTTGTGATTCAAATATAACCCATTCAAATTTTAGGGATCATCATATACATATTCATTGTTATCAAATTCAAAATTCTCCCTGTATTTTCAAAGACTTTGTTTTAGCCCATCAAATTTGTGGTCAACCTTTACTTTGGGGTTAACAAACAAGAAGAAGGTGTATTATTAGTGTATTGTGATATTTCTCTTATTAACCTTGATATATTCTTACTTTTTATAGTTTATCTAAGGAAAATACATTTCCATTTAGGTCGAATAGTTCGAGGAAAATATTTATCAAAAAATATTTTCTATAATTCCTTTCACCTAAGAACATTGACCACTTCTTTAGGATTTGAATTCTAAATCAATGTCCATCAATGATCAGCTACTCCAATCATAAAATAAACATCTAGTATAACCTTCTATTATTCATAACATATATGGGTGGAGAAAATCTTTTCAATGGAGTTTATCCATTGTTCCATGATTAATGAATCAAATGATCCATCGATAGTAAGATTACTTTAATATATAAACGACTCATTTGAAAGTCATTGTTTATTATGGGGATTTGTGAATTATTCCTGATCCAATATTATATTTATAAGTGTATTCATCTAAGATAGTATTATTAGAAATATTTTTATTCCTTCTCCCATTGGGTTCGGCATCTCATTTTAGTTGTCGTCCCATTGTCCATCACATTGATTATTTTCCTGATTTCTGTATATTTCTATCATTTTCTAGAATAATTGAAAAATTAGGGACGAATGTTTTAAGATATTAAACACATAAATGGGAATTTCATGACATTAAAGGAATAATTTATACTTAAACATATTTCCTTAATATATGAATTTCTAGGAATCTGTCTATTTTATCCATGATCTATTTCCAAAAATATATTCTTATGGGATGTTTTTTCCTCCTAATAATAGTTCTTAATGTGTATATAAATTGAAAAAAATAATATCCCTTGAGAGTGTCACACCAGGTTCTTAGTATGGTTTTCTTCGTGTATCAGGTGACGCCGGTTGCGGCCTGATGCACCGTTTCATAGTTTTTATCATTATGTACATCTATGACAGAACCACATCCTTTTTAAATAACCATTTACATGTATTTTCCTGATAAACCACTTAAAATATTCTTATGAAAATTTAGGGATGTTTCTTTATATTTATCATTCTACCTAAGGCATTCTATATAGTTTTCTAATCCTAATGATGAAATTTACTAATCTTTTTCGTTGATATCAACTATAAAAATACTTCCCTTAAATAAACATTAAAACATGATTTATTACATAGGATTGAATTTAATATACCCTAGATGGTAGATAAGTATAGAGTATAAGGTAATTATGCAAATTAAATAATTATTTAAAACATAAAAAATAACATCATTATTGAAAACATCCATAACATTCTCACACATTAAAAAATATGGTATAAAATAGGGACATACATAAGAAAGGGATGGGAAATAAATCCCTGTAAGGGAATAAATATTGAATAAGGGGGTACATGTTAGTCAAATTTAATAGAAATGGGGTATAAAATGATTTAGAATAAAACAAATGAGTAAAAAGGAATGATATTTAATGATAATCGAAACATGAGAAATGTTGAAACATCATAAAACTATGCATCATAAACATAGGTGAAGGATAATTGACAAGACAGAATGATGTAATAAGTCCCTTAAAGTTATCAGTTTCTTTACATGTCCCAATGATTTGTCTCATTAAAGTAATGATTGCCCAATGCATGGGAGCACTATATAATTTCTCATCCACCTGTCACTTTCAATACAGTCTCATGCTTATGTTTTCCTCAAAGATCATCAAAAAGGAGATAATTTTTTATCAAATTTTATTACACAATATTGTTGTGTTGAATACATAAAATAACTTCACCAATGAAAATGTGTATAAGTTTACAAAGGTGACCACCCTTGATAGGAGTTGGGTGTGGGTCTTTAGTAAACATTTTTATTGGCATGAAATCCCGTTGTGGAATTTAAAAAACATAATAGGGACACATAAATGTTCATGGTATGGATTAATGAAAGTGGAAGGGGTATATCATGATTTAGATATCTTATGTATACTATGATTCATGTGTAAAATAACATCCATACAATAGGATGTCCAAATAAAAGGGCATAAAATGAAGAATATTCTTGAATAAAGGGGAGAAAGAGAGGATCCAATATATGAGGGTGTTACTCAAAAAGCATGGTAGGAGGTTTATAAGAGGTAGGTGAACCTTAATATGACTCTAACAATATTATTGAAGATTAATTATGTGATCCATGGATTTTGATTGAATATTAATGGTATATTTGGTTGGAATATATAGGAAAAGACTGAGGGAATTTTGTAAAATTTATTAACCAAATGTTTTGGAATCTATAATAAAATTACCAAACCCAAAAACACATAGTTTTTAAGAAATGGGATTTTTTAATATTTTAGTATTCTAAGGGAATAAATTAATAAAATAATATTAATTTTTATCGGGTGGGTAATCATACTCTTAAAAAAAGGATTTTAAAACCTTAAAATAAATTATATGTTTCGGGGCATTCATAATGGGTATATTAATATAACTAATTAAAAAAATTAAATTAACAAAATATTTTTTCATGAATTCGTTTATAGTATATATTATATCACTTTTGTTTCATATGATGTAATAATACAAACTAAATATTTATAAGGTTTTTATTTTCTACCCAAATAATTGATTATCTTAGAAAATTATAAAAAATCACAATTATATAATTTTGACATTTTCATTCCAAAAATAATATTCATTTTTTTTAAAAAAAGTAAATATTTTCATTCTCACTTTTAACATAATAATCAACATTTATTGACAAATGCATGGTTTTTTTGGAAAATATCATTTTTTGGTCCCTTATAAAAATTATATTTCACTTCATAAAAATTATATGCCCATTTATATTAAAAAATGTCTTATAATAATATTTTATTAAAATAATATTTATTTAAAAAATAAATTAATTAATTAAAATAAATTCATTACTTGAATTATAATACTACACAAAAATATAATTTTTGTTTTATTATATTAAAATCATTGATAAAGTAACAATAATTGGATGAAAATATATAAATGTTTATATAATAATAATTTATATAATATTATTTCTTGGGCCTTGATACATATCCCTTTAATATAGTATCAAACAATCTACTATATTCTCGCTTTATTAAATTGTTAGATCTCAAATTTGGATTGGTCAAGGTAAAATCCCATAGATATTATTTGAACAAAAATATCTAATAAATGGTCATCATATGGTATGATCCTACTGGTTGAGGCCATAGTTTTCTATTCTGTGTCAATTGGATTTGTTAAAAGCCTATATTTGTCATATCATGTGATCACTATTCATGTGTAATATTATATGTGGTAATGATGCTTAATAATCATTTAGATCATAAAATAAAAACAAAAACCATTGAATTCATTTTTTCTATATAACCATAATACATAATATGACATTTAACTAAATCATATGGAAAATTATTCTTATAGTAGTTCGGGTCGTTAAAATCCAAATACCCACATGTCAAACATGTGGGAAGAATCATCATTGAAATTGTTTATATGGGGTTGGAATGTCCCTAAATTACAACGGATAAGGCTATTAAGATCATGAATATTTAATAGACATGAATAATCCATCCAATATAATGGATGAATAGAAGGAACCCCATAATTTACCACCCATGATTCCACACCTCATCTTATGGAGAAAAGGCACCATGAATTCCAGTGCAACAAAACAAGGGTCCTTGAGGATAATTATTGTAAACAGCCACCATAGAAAAAGGATATATAGAAATATTATTTGAAAACTACTTATGATGTGGAGTGTGAAAAAAGAAGACATACAAGTTACACTTCTTATTCACTCATGAGTGAAAAAAGTATCATTATATTATATTCCTATGCATTTCGCTATATCATGAATGTTTTCCAAACCTATTGAATTTAATTTCTGATACAATAAGGTAGATATATCTTAAAAACACCATGTGGTGCAATCATTTTAGCACAAGTGTTGTACTCTCCTCCTATAAGCATATGTGGTAAGATTATTATAATGAAATTCATAATACTTCACTTGGTGTAATTTAATACTATTGTTTGAATCTCATTATATAGGGAACACATCAACATTCCGGAAAAGGGATTATCATTTTGTATTCCAAACCATTCTGTGATCCCTTAAAAACATATGGAATATCATGAATCTATTTAAAAAAAATACCGCAATGATATGGGTGAAAAATAATACCTTGAAAAAGTGGATTAATAAAAGGAAGGTTTCAACCTAGGGTAAATTACCATTGTTATGGAATAGAAAATGTATTTCCTAAATATTTTCTCAAAATTATCCTAGATTATGAGGTAGATTTCTCAATATAGATCAGGCTCAGAGCTACTCTAATCTCAAAATTCAATAATTGGATGGCCTTGTTCAGAATGTTAGAGTTGAATAAGTTGATAAAAGAGGATGTGGATAAAAGTTTCTTATGACATAGTGCGTCAACATAGGGTGGTCCAGTGCTCTATGTATTTAATATAGATGGATTAATGTAGTTGTGTATCAATTACTGGGTTTTCAACAAGATCAACATTAGAAAAACATTTCCTCTACAAAGGATTGATGGATTCATTGATAAAAATCATGGATCTTAATACATATAATATGTGGATAACCATTCTTGATATCATCAATTGATGGTGAAAAATAATATATTGAAAATCTAGTGTTTATTACATTGTTTAATAACAAAGAGTTCAATGATATTCCCATCATACTTAGTAATGTTACTGAGATATTCATGGTTTTGATGAATACTGCCATTAGTGACTCTTTTGAATTTTTTTTGTATTATTTAATAATGATATTCTCAATTACATCATATAAAAATTTGATAATTAACAGTATATAATGATATTTATGGAGACTTCATGGAAGTAAAAATTTACACTATGTTCAACAAGTTTGAATTTTTTATTCAACAAATCACATTCTTGTGGAGCATGATATCATGTATGGGAATTTATGCGTACCATCAATGATGAATTTGAGTAATGGCCTAGACCCACCCATGTCATGGAAATCCTTATGATTGTTGGATTAGCATGGTACTATCAACATTATATGATAAATTTATCCTTATTTGTATTCCATATAACAATGTTTACAAGGAATGGGATCGATAATTTATAGATGGAATATTTCCAGGAAAGCATCATGGATCCCTAGAAGAGACAAATCACTACACTTGTAATCACGCAACCAACAAATAGAAATGGATTTTTAAATTACAAGGATGAATCAACAAAAATATTTATTTGAGAAATCATATTGAATAATAAAGTGATGGTCTATTCCCTATTACTGTTAATTATCCATGAGAGGAACTACCTGATGCATGATCTAGAGTTAAAACCTATGATCTTTTCACTAAATATCTGGTGTCAATATCTATATGGTCAGAAGTGTAACATATGTAATAATCATAATAATATAATTTATGTATTCAGATATAAGTATCTATAAATATTTCAAATATGATGGTCATAGCTAAATAAGGATTATTATTTCACTATTCACTACTATTCGGTAAAGGAAAACAAGGAAGTTGATTATCTTAGTAGAAATGAAGAAACTAATCTATCAATGATTTGAATTGACAGAGAAGATATATTCATGGATATAAAAATTATTAATTTTTAAATCAGAATGGTAGGGAATAAAATTTGACCTTTACCAAATGATTTCCTAACCTTCTATCGAAGAAAAGATCAAGGAGGCACAAAAGAATGATATATAACTACACAAGAATTTTATATAAGTATATAAATGGAAGCTACATGTGTTTCACTTCGAGTATGATGGTTTGATTTAGTTTGGAATGAGGATATGTGTTCTTTAATCACCTGATATAATTATTTATCAATTGGATAATGAAAATATGTCACCATTGTCTCTCAATAATTGTTGTAACATGATAAAAAATGATCTTATTGATAAGTTCTTGTGGAAAAACGTAATGAAAGTGAATGTGGAGTATATATCAAGGTTTTTGGTATGTAAACAACTTAAATTATAGTGAGATAATTACAAATGGATGATGAAACCATTTCATATACACATTTGGAAATGGGAGAATTTAAATATTGAGTTTTGTTCTAGTATCCTGAAGGCATCTGAAGGATATATTGTGATATTGGTTGTGATGGATTTACTCACCATGACTACCGCTTCATTGTTATTCGAGAATATTTATTGGTTGAAAAAATCTACATGATATTTATGAATTAAGGGGTGAGGATTCATTGGGATCTACTGTTGATCATCTCTGATCAAGATCCATTGTCCACATCTTGATTCTATAGATTAATTTCACTTTATTTTAGTACTAAATTTAATTTCAGCAATTTCTATCACCACCAAAATGATGGACAATCTGAAAATCCTATATAGATACTCAAATTCATTCATAGAGAATTTGAAATTGAATTAAAAGGATGATGGGATCTAAATCTACCAGTAGTTAAGTTCTCATATAACATTTGCTTCCACCCAGGTTTTTGAATGTCCCTATATGAAACCTTGTATGGGAAGTGATGTATAACTCTAAAATGTTTTAATGAATTTTGGGAATTAATGATACATAGACATAATTTAATGGATGAGATGACAACTAACTTTATATATATCCAATAAAATATAGAAGATTCTCAGAGTTACAAAAATAGCTATGATAAAAATAATTAAATGGGCTTCGTGTTCGATATGAGAGAAAAGATATTTGATCTAATATCACCATGTACAAGGGTCATTTATTTTGGAAAGCGAGGGACACACATACCTAGGTACAATAGCCCCTTTTAGATCCTTGACATCATATGAGCACTGGCCCTTCAATTTTCACTTATACCAAGTATTTTTCAATTTCATACCATGTTACATGTATCACATATGAGGAAGTACAATCATGAACCCTCATAAGTACTAAATACAAAGGTAATATAACTAGAGAATGAAATCTAATATGATGAGAACCCAATGTAGATCATGGACCACATAGATGAATTAATAAATGAAAAGATAAATTACATTTTCAATGTTTTTTAGTGAAACCATATCTATTAAGTGGATACATAGGAAGTATAGGAAAATATAAATACAATGTACCACATCAATTCCCAGTAAGGAATATGAGATGAAATTTCAAGGCTGAAATTTATAATTGGGGGATAAATATAAAAAACCATTTTATATTAATATTTTTTTCCTGAATAAATGTCTGTTGTACTGTATAATATTATACAAATAAAAATTATTAAGAAACAAAGAAAATTACATCATTAATATAGATCATTGGATCAGTCATATACAAAACCAATTAAAATCCAAAACCTTACTATCAGAAAAAAATATATAAAATGTAAAATATAAAATGGGAAAATAATGATCCCTTCATTTTTTTGGATCATCAAAAAAATCGAAATTCTATATAAATAAAACAAAATATTAATAAACCCACCAGAATTATAGAAAATTAAAACATATAACAATGTTATTAATTGTATTGAATATTGAGAGAAAGAAATAAGTTGTATATATATTAGGAAATTTCATAATTAGAATATAAATAAAGAGACCATGAAATTTCTTAATTAACTATTACATCGATATTAAGGGAAAAAAAGTGATATATATCAATGATCAAATGATCCTGTTTCTTTGGAAAATTAGGCTCATTCATAACTTGTATATAATAAAAAATAAAAATTTATTGATATCATTATTTATCCTTATAAAATAATGTTCCACCCATAACACATTTAATCACCTAAGGATATATATCTATTAAAGGGGTGAGCTAAAATCTTAATAAGAGGATGAATAAGGTACATGGATCAATAAACAATGAACGAGAAAAATCCTCATCATTATATAATAGGCATAAGTTAATCACGATCATCATGAGGAAAACATATCATAAATTCATGGAATGCTGAAATATATAAAAACGGAACATCATAACATTGGTTTTGAATACCTTAAGTAGTTGTCAACTATGATAACATCATGTTCATGGATAAAATATGTTCATAATAATAACATCAATAATGTAAACACATAATCAATCATGTTCATTTGAATTACAAATAATACGACGAAATAAATCACATTATAAAATGAATTGGATGAGTATATAATTCAAGGCCCACCCATATCATCATAATTTACATAATCATGTATACTACATATAAAATATAGCAATTATAGTCCTAAAATAGCAAATGGAAAGGAATTGATCACAAAATAATTTCATGATGAATAATTTAATGAATAAACTTTTGGTTCTAAAATTAATAAGTGAAACCATATTTGGCATAATCATCAACATTCTTGAGAGGATAAGAAACAACATTAGATGTTTAAAATATGTCATTGGGAATTTTTTTTATAATTTAAAAATTATTGTATTTGGTATATAAATCATGTTTGAATCATGAATACCCCCACCAAATTTAAGAAAATTGAAATTATATTTAATTTAAAAAGTAATAATATTCATACCAAATATGAAAATAATATGGGATAATAAAATGAAAATGATTTCGGTACATGAACTAGTAACCACAATTCATTGTTTATTTCATTGATTTTCTTGATCCTCAATAATAGTACTAGATTTATTGTAAAATTGATCTAGAATTAAATCATTATTATTTTGGCCACTATTTACTAATTATAGTCATTTGATAAAATTTCGAAATTTCCATGGTTATAGTATAGTCATTTTAATGTTATACATTGATTTAAAATTCAATGTTTTCATAGATTTCACTATTTTGTTCAATTTAATTTATACATTAGTATAATCTATTCTAATTCCATAAAATTCATAAACTAATATATTCAAATATTAAATTGAAATCAAAATATCCATCAACAATTATTATTATAAGTGTTGATATGGAAATTTATCCATGGGTGGTTATCCGACCATTGACATGAAATTGTCAGCAGAACGGAAAAGGGATGTTTGAAATTTATATATATAGTAAATAGGATAAATACAGTAGGTTGGAATAACTAATATAATTTTAACATACTACATAATTATTATTATATGTTTTGGATGTGAACTTTTTGTGACAAAAAGTCATAGAATAATAAGAGTAAATACAAAATTATTTTGATCAAAACATACTTAATCACTTATGTAGTTTCTCTTGTAAGACATTGTAACACCCCATGTAAATAAAGAATATGACATTTTCATATTTGTCTATATTTGTGAATATAATATTAATATGTCTTTAAATGGGACGCTATGCTCGATGGCGTACCCAATACACAACAACGAGTTTCTTGGGAATCTTACGTTACACTCTAATAATAAAATAATATTATTTTAAATGTAGTTAACATATAGCCATTGTATTGGCGGGAATGGATAGAAATAACTAAAATATTATTATATATGTTTTTAAATGTTTTTACATTTATCCAATAAAAGATAAAGGGATAAAATACGGAAAGAATTCAATTTTAGGCGTATATGCCCTAGTTTTCACTAAAGGTTCACTTATCGCCTTTTGATAGAGAACCGTGATTAAATATAGATTTGTTCACTCTTATACATCCTTTTGGACCAAGTAAAACTCTTCTTAAGAATTGGGACATCCAAATTTACTTTGTGTAAATTTTTGGTATCTTTCTGATAATGTTCATTTTTTAATGAAGTGTAAAATGTTGTATTTTAATTCAAAACCTCTTTTTAATCTAATTTATTAATATGATTAGATTATATTTTGAATTTGTTTTAAAGTGAAATTAGAATTTATTTTTACCATTAAATCCAATAGTGGTCGTTGGAATTAATTTCACATTGAAATCAGACTTAAACTAGTGTTAATCTTTTGATACTTATTATTTCATAAAAACACGCTACTTGCTCTGACAGCGGGAATTAATTTTTAAATTAATTAATGTGACTTAAATTTTTTTAATTTTGTAAAATAGACTTCATTTTTGAATTCGGAATATCAAATATAGCTTAGGGTGATTTTTTGGGATTTTTCTGAAAAACATCAATTTTTGATGAATAGTGAAACCACTAAGTGGTACTTATAAATACTGATTTTTCCGTTTAAATGAAATTTTTCCATCTTTGTGTTTTGAATTTCAAAAATCCGACATATACTGTTGTCATTAAGATGTAAAATGTGGTTCAATGGGATAAAAATAATTTTTTGGTGAATAGTAACTTATTAAGTTTTTAATCGCAATTAGAGGTAATTAGTGTAGTTTAAGGTAAATATAATGTTTTAATAATATGAAGTGAAATTGACACATTTCCTAACCTCAATGGATGTGTCATCACCGACCAAGAAAACCCATGGGTCAACATGGGGACCCCATGAAGCCACTTTGTTGGAAAATGACATTAGTATCTTTTTATTTAAAGTTAAAGTAAAAATGAGACAAACATGGAATGTTTTACTAAAACAATTTTTACTTTGGGTTATACAAACCAGATTTTTGACTATAAATTTTCATTAGAAATATAAAACGATTTCCTACATCATAGTGTTTTTTTTATAATTTTTAGACTTTAAATAAAGTAAATTATTTATGACATCATGATGATGCAGCGATGACCTCATTATTTAATGATTTAAATAAAATAGAAAGATAATGTAATATCTAAGACCTACAAATGTCCAAAACCTATTGTTTGATTGGATTTCGAACCCGTATTACCTTATCCTTGAAACACATCAATGTGGTACCTCTTAAATCCGAATACCATTTTAAAATAAAGTGAATTTTTTCTTTACTTTCCAAGAGTGCCCCTCCTCTCCTCTTACAAAAGGCCCACACCTCTACCTCCTTACCCACACTCCCAAAGCCCTTGGCTCAGCCAACCTCTGCACAATTTTTCTCTCCACTTCCCTCTATTACTCCTTGAAGCCTCAAATTGGGCAGAAGTCTTCCCAAGGATGCCTTTCAGATCACACCAAAAGGAGTTACCCGATTTTAAGGTAATGTCTTCACTTGAGTCCTTTTGTTTTATTTTGCTTCTCCAACCCCCTAAACTCTTTTGATTCATTTATTTTGTAACAACTCCAGTATCATAAATATACGAGGATGTTGTTATAAGAAGGATTCAAGACACACTTTCACATAACTACATCTAATGGTTAAAGAACATACTGTTTCCGTGGATGGCGAATTTCGGCCTCCCGAAACGATGATTGTTCAACATTCTTTTAACACCTTCAAAAGTGGCCATTAAGATGACACTATATTTATATATGATATATTATATGTTTATTTTTTCCTTAAGCTTCTGTATTTTTCATTTTGGGAATACCTTTATGGTTTCCATTATGGGTAAACGCGATATCTTCATTTAAGGAAGTGCGGACTACCGCCCCCTCAAAGTGATGTGATTCGTTAATGCCATATGTGGGACATATAAAGGATGGATTTAAAGTTATTATATATTATGTTATAATATAAATATATATCATTATTATTCCATTCCATAAAAATAAGAAATAGAAATGAAAGTAGCATTCATGCGTACGTACGGCTTACCGTCTCCATGAACGGTACATTTCATTTCTTATCTCAAAATGTTATGTACTATTATAAGTACATATATATAATGGATATATATGTAATATATTACATCTAAATTATTGATATCATTATGGAATTATAATATATATATATATATATCTCATTTTGTTTTAATTCCATTAATATGACAAAAAAATGAATGTAGCGTTCATGCGTACGTACGGCCTACCGTCTCCATGAACGGTGCTTTTAATTTATCTCCAAATGCAATGGAATGGTATAAAATGATAATATAATGGATATATATGATATTTAAAACATAAATACAACTCTGGATATTATGTACCTATAACTACATGGAAAATTATTTTCCAACAAGTTCAATTTTTGACTCATGTACCAAACATCGACAAAAACGTCTGATATGAACTAATATTATTAACCAATTATTATAAAATTAAAATATGTGATATGAACTGAATAATAATCTTTATAGGATGTCCTTAAGAAATACTAAATTTACCAAAGTTTATTATTCAGGAATATAAAGAAACGAACAAGACAAGTTGTACTTGAGGCAAGGGATCCTACTCCTCTCTTTCTTTTTAAGAACACTCTTTTATGTCATTCCATTTAAGCTCATATTTCTTGTGATTGGGATGTTCTTTTATATTAATCTTACTGTAATTTTTATGTTTATATGATGAGAGACCCTATTTACTCTCATCAATTTATTTTGGATGTTTTAAGTGGCGCTGTTAGGCTGCCGATTTTTCGTAAGGGAATTTTCATCTCACTTTTATTCTCGTGAGATTTATGCTACATTTTCTACCATTTTCTTTTCAGTGGTCTATGTACTGCCCATTATTATACACTTTGTGTAGTATAATTTCATTTATTGGTATTCACATTTTTTTTTATGACCCTTCTTCCATGGGGTGTATGTTTCGAATGTTACCCAACTCGGTAAGGGGACCTTTCACCTTCCCCTTTTTAAAAGACTTATTTTGTTATGTCTTTTAATTAACATAATATTATTTTGGGGAATGTTCTTCTATATCCTTATTAATGTAAATTTTATGTCCAAGTGATGAGATAAACTTTTTTTCTCTCATCAACTCTTTTTCTGAATTTTGAAGTGACGTCGTTAGGCTGTCTAATTATTGCAAGGGAACTTCTTAACCCAATTTCGATTCTTTGGGATAAACTTGTACACCTTGAATATGTCGTTCTATGATTATGTGTGAATTCCCTCTGATTGTTTTACACTTAATACCCACTTATAGTTCATGTATTCGTTTGTCACACATAGTTATGTAACTGATTTATCCTTAATCCAAGGATACCGTCTTTGTATGGGACTTCGTCTCAATCTCCTTTCATTGAGGCCTATTTTGTTTTATACGCAACTTTCTTTTATACGGTGTATAAACTCATTTGAAGTTTATGTTTATACAAAAGGAATATTTTTATATGAAGCGTTTTACTAAACGACAAAAGGGAATGTTTTTGTCATACGTATGCGGCGACAACGACTTCTGTGCCGCCATGACCATTATTTGAGTTTCGGCTTCCTCTACAAGCCATACCTTCTATTAAAAATAAAAATAAATACCATGTCTTACTTTTCTTTTATTTTGGTATTGAAAATGGTTTTCATAATGTATTTATATCAATTTTTTGTATTGATATCTTGTTATTCAAAGGTGGAAATGTTATGTTTCCTTTATTCATGTTTTATGTGATAAGATTATGTTATGGTTCTTGGGCATTGTTATGAATATGGGTGGTTCCGTGATAAAATAAGGGTGGGTGAGCCCTATATAGCTCTCCAATGCATTGGGTAATGCGAAGGAGTGAAACATTAAGGTTTATCCAATGAGATTTCGGGAATATACTGTGATGGTTATTCCAAACGTAACCAAGAGGGTTACTCCCTACGTAATAATGTTATGAATGCCTCAAGTTACCTTTATGTATTATGATTTCTATGATTTATTCATGGTTTGTTGAGGTATGTTAAGGTGTCTATGTTTTATGGGTAAAGTATGATTTCATTCTTAGGTATATATATGAACTCATGTTTCTTTTAAAAATTTTTATAACCGTTACTGATCTATTTATGGTCATCCCAAGTTTTTGAAATGTTTTTCACAGGTCAAGGGAAAGGTACATGATGTGATGATAGTGTCAAGGATGTGTCAAGAAAGAATCTGTGTTTTATTTTAAATATGTTTCCGTTGATGGGAAGAATTAATATTGTATTTTATGTAACCACTTTGTTTAAATGTGGAATGTAATGCAGGTTTCTTGATCTAATTCTCAAAAACTCTAAACCTAAAAAGATCCTCAATGTGTAATCTTGTAATAACTCAAGATTAAGTATGGTTTATGGCTGGGGCCTTATAGTTGGTATCAGAGGTCGGTTTAGATAACTTTAGAGGTTAGGGTATTCGTTAAGCATAAGTGACATTACCATAATGGTTAGGATTTCAGAAAGAGTACTAGTTTTGGATAATGTGAATAAGTAAGTATATCTCAGGGGTTATCTTCCTCATTAGTACATGATGGTTTTGTTGATATACTCACACTAACATTTCTATTTTTAGTGAATGGATGGATCTAGCAGGCACCAAAGAGACAACAGGTTTGAAGGAAACTGTGGTGGTTCTCTGATTAATATACTAGATAAAATGGGGGATTCAATGAGGAAACTTGTGGTTGTTCTAAACCAACTATCAAGGAGTCATGATCAACCACTTGAACCATGATATGTTCTGTAATGCATCATGTACGAGATGACCAATCGATGTGGAAGTTCAAGTACTATTTATAAAGGTAACCATTAGAGTTTATATGATCCTTACTTTTGAGGTAATTATGGGTTATTATATGATATGCTGGAAAATGAATGGCATGAGATAATCTTGAGGTTAAAATATGTTATGAATATTTTTGAATATTTTATCTCATTTTGGGGAATGTTTTAAGAATTATATAGTTTTGGAAAAAGGACAACACGCAGGCCGTGTGACAACCCATCGCGTCGGACAAAGCTGCGGGAATCAAACCCACAACCAAAGTTCGACTGGTATTTATCACCTACCACTAGACTACGTGAAGTAGCTTGTTTGTTTGACTGATTATTTTTAGTTAGATGATTTTATGAATTAAGAGTAAGTTGTTTTTGGTTTATCTATGGAAATTTATTAACCTATCATTGAGGATATGTGATTAGGTTAATTACTTTTCAATACGAGATATTAAGAGCAACTGAGGTTGTTTGGAGATAAATGTTATGATTTTACTTGGAAGACTATGTGACTAAATCCTTCAAATATTTGGCTTTCAATCTTAGTTTGGTTTAGTTTGAAGACTTTTTTTGGAAAAATTTCTTATAGAATGGTCCTCGTTGAACTTTGGGTTTTGTTGGACAAATTTTGAAGATTAAGAATAGATTTTCTTTTTATAAAGGGTTGTCTTTTTCTGGATTATCTGATCTTGTACTAACATTTTTGGTTTTGGTTTTGGTTTTGGTTAGAGTCTAAAGACATGGGATGTATATAATTCCATTTTGTGAATTAGGTGATTCTCTATAAGTTGATTATAGTACTCTTAATGCGAACAAGTCTCCCTAAATACTCGTCTTTTGGAAAAAAAATATGAGTTTGATTAAGGAATCTAGTAAAAGTTGAAAGTCAACATGAAAAGTTATTATGTTTCCTTATGAATAAATTCCTCAATAAAAAGTAACTTAAAACAAAAAATTTGTCTATTAACTTTTCCTACTGGGGAATTGAATATCGTTTAACCCATCACAAGTTTGGGATTTTCTTATGGTTAACTTTCTCCTAGACATGTTTACTATTACTCTCCCTCAAGAACATGACCCTTTGATTTTTCTTCCATGTCCATGTTTTTCTACATATGGGTTAACTCGGGTGACCTCTGTACTTATCTTCCTTTATTTTAATGTGATTGTTTTACCGACTCTTGTTCCGATGTGGGACATTGAAGGATGTTTCCACGCTCAATTTAAAAAATTGCGAGGACGCAATTCCCAAAAGGGGGGAAGGATGTAACACTCCAGGTAAATAAAGAATATGACATTTTCATATTTGTCCATATTTGTGAATAAAATATTAATATGACTTTAAAGGGGATGCTATGCTCGATGTCGTACCCAACACGCAACAACGAGTTTCTTGGGAATCTTACGTTGCACTCTAATAATAAAATATTATTATTTTAAATGGTAGTTAACATGTAGTCGTTGTATTGGTGGGAATAGATAGAAATTACTAAAATATGATTATATATGTTTTTAAATGTTTTTACATTTATCCAATAAAATATAATGGCATAAAATACGGAAATAATTCAATTTTAGGCGTATATGCCCTAGTTTTCACTAAAGGTTCAATTATCGCCTTTTGATGGAGAACCGTCATTAAATGTAGTTTTGTTCACTCTTATACATCCTTTTGGACCAAATAAAACTCTTCTTAAGAATTGGGACATCAAAATTTACTTTGTGTAAATTTTTGGAATCTTTTTAATAAAGATCATTTTTTAATGAATACTGTAAAATGTTGTATTTTAATTCAAAACCCCTTTTTAATCTAATTTATTTATATGATTAGGTTATCTTTTTACTTGGTTTTAAAGTGAAATTAGAATATATTTTTACCATTAAATCCAATACTGGTCGTTGGAATTAATTTCACTTTGAAATCAGACTTAAACTAGTGTCAATCTTTTGATACTTATTATTTCATAAAAACACGCTATTTGCTCTGACAGCGGGAATTAATTATTAAATTAATTAATGTGACTTATATTTTTTTAATTTTGTAAAATAGACTTCATTTTTGAATTCAGAATATCAAATATAGCTTAGGGTGAATTTTTGGGATTTTTCTGAAAAACTTCAATTTTTGATAAATAGTGAAACCACTAAGTGGTACTTCTAAAAACTGATTTTTCCGTTTAAATGAAATTTTGCCATCTTTGTGTTTTGAATTTCAAAAATCTGATATACATGGTTGTCATTAAGAAGTAAAATGTGGTTCAATGGGATAAAAATAATTTTTTGGTGAATAGTAACTTATTAAGTTTTTAATCGTGATTAGAGGTAATTAGTGTAGTTTAAGGTAAAAATAATGTTTTAATAATATGAAATGAACATGACACATGTCCTAACGTCATTGGATGTGTCATGGACGACCATGACAACCCATGGGTCAACTTGGGGACCCCATGAAGCCACTTTGGTGGGAAAATGACATTAATATCTTTTTATTTAAAGTTAAAGTAAAAATGAGACAAACATGAAATGTTTTACTAAAACAATTTTTACATGGGGTTATACAGACAAGATTTTTGACTATAAATATTCATTGGAAATCTAAAAGGATTTCCTACATCATAGTATTTTTTTATAATTTTTAAACATTATAAAAATTAAATTTTACATGACATCATGATGATGCAGCGATGACCTCATTATTTAAAGATTTAAATAAAATGGAAAGAAAATGTAATATCTACGACCTACACATGTCCAAAACCTATTGTATGAGTTAATTTCGAACCCTTTTCACCTTATCCTAGAAACACATTAATTTGGGACCTCTAAAATCCGAATACCATTTTAAAATAAAGTTACATTTTTCTTTACTTTCCAAGAGTGCCCCTCCTCTCCTCTTATAAAAGGCCCCCACCTCTACCTCCATACCCACACTCCCAATGCCTTTGGATCGGCCAAAATCTGTCCATTTTGTCTCTACACTTCCCTCTATTACTCCTTGAAGCCTTACTTTGGGCAGAAGTCTTCCCAAGGAAGCCGTTGAGCTCAAACCAAAGGGAGTTACCCGATTTTAAGGTAATGTCTTCACTTGAGTCCTTTTGTATTATTTTGCTTCTCCAACCCCATAAACTCCATTTATTCATTTCTTTTGTAACAACTACAGTATCATAAATATACTAGTATGTTGTTATAAGAAGGATTAGAGCTACACTTTCACACACCTACATCTAATGGTTAAAGAACATACTGTTTACGTGGATGGCGAATTTCGGCCTCCCGAAACGAAGATTATTCCACATTCTTTTAACACCTTCAAAGGTGGCCATTAAGATGACACTATATTTATATATGCTATATAATATGTTTATGTTTTCCTTAAGCTTATGTATTTTTCATTTTGGGCATACCTGTATGGTTTCCATTATGGGTAAACTCGATATCTTCATTTAAAGAAGTGCGGACTACCGCCCCCTCAAAGTGATGTGATTCGTTAATGCCATATGTGGGACGTATGAAGGATGGATTTGAAGTTATTATATATGATGTTATAATATAACACTATATAATTATTATTACATTCAATAAAAATATGAAATATAAATGAATGTAGCGTTCATGCGTATGTACGGCTTACCGTCTCCATGAACGGTACATTTCATTTCTTATCTCAAAATGTTATGTACTATTATAAGTACATATATATAATGGATATATATGAAATATATTACATCTAAATTATTGATATAGTTCTGGAATTATAACAAACATATATATATATATCTCATTTTGTTTTAATTCCATTAATATGACAAAAAAATGAAAGTAGCGTTCATGCGTACGTACTGCCTACCGTCTCCATGAACGGTGCTTTTAATTTATCTCCAAATGCTATGGAATGGTATAAAATGAACATATACTGGAAATATATGATATTTAAAACATAAATACTATTCTGGATATTATGTACCTATAACTACATGGAAAATTATTTTCCAACATGTTCAATTTTTGACTCATGTACCAAACATCGACAAAAACGTCTAATATGAACTAATATTATTAACCAATTATTATAACATTAAAATATGTGATATGAACTGAATAATAATCTTTATAGTATGTCCTTATGCAATTATAAATTGACCAATGTTTATTATTCAGGAATATAATGAAATGAACAAGACAAGTTGGACTTGAGGTAAGGGATCTTGCTCCTCTCTTTCTTTTTAAGTACACTCTTTTATGTAATTCCATTTAAGCTCATATTTCCTGTGATTGGGATGTTATTTTATATTAATCTTACTGTAATTTTTAGGTTCATATGATGAGATACCCTATTTCCTATCATCAATCCATTTTGGAAGTTTTAAGTGGCATCGTTAGGCTGATGAGTTTTCGTAAGGGATTTTTCATCTCACTTGTATTCTCGTGAGATTTATGCTACATTTGCCACAATTTCCTTTGAGTGGTCTATGTACTGCCCATTATTATAAAATTATTGTGGTATAATTTCATTTATGGGTATTCACATCTTGATTGTATGACCCTTCTTCCACGGGGTGTATGTTTCAAAAGTTACCCAACTCGGTAAGGGGACCTTTCACCCTCCTCTTTTTAAAAGACTTATTTTGTTATGTCTTTTAGGTCACATAATATTATTTTGGGATATTTTATTCTATATCCTTATTGATGTAAATTTTATGTCCGATTGATGAGATACCCTTTTTTTCTCTCATCAACTCTTTTTCTGAATTTTGAAGTGACGTCATTAGGCTTTCTAATTATGGAAAGGGAACTTCTTAACCCAATTTCGATTCATTGGGATAAACTTGTACACCTTGAATATGTCGTTCTATGATTATGTGTGAATGTCCTCTGATTTTTTTACACTTAATACCCACTTATATTTCGTGTATTTGTTTTTCACACATAGTTATGTAACTGATTTATCCTTAATCCAAGGATACCGTCTTTGTATGGGACTTCGTCTCAATCTCCTTTCATTGAGGCATATTTTGTTTTATACACAACATTCTTTTATACGGTGTATAAACCCCTTTGAATTTTACATTTATACAAAAGTAATATTTTAATATGAAGTGTTTTACTAAACGACAGAAGGGAATGTTTTTGTTGTATGTATGCGGCGACAACGACTTCTCCACCGCCATGACCATTATTTGAGTTTCGGTTTCCTCTAGAAGCCATACCTTCGTTTTAAAAGAAAAATAAATACCATGTTTTACTTTTCTTTTATTTTGGTATTGAAAATTGTTTTCATAATGTATTTATATCATGTGTTGTATTGATATCTTGTTATTGAAAGGTGGAAATGTTATGTTTCCTTTATGCATGTTTTATGTGATAAGATTATGTTATGGTTCTTGGGAATTGTTTTGAAGACGGGTGGTTCCGTGATAAACTAAGGGCGGGTGAGCCTGATATAGCTCTCCAATGCATTGGGTAACGCGAAGGAGTGAAACGTTAAGGTTTATCCAAATAGATTATGAGAATATACTGTGATGGGTATTACAAACGTAACCAGGAGGGTTACTCCCTATGTAAGAATCTTATGAATGCCTCAAGTTACCTTTTTGTCTTATGATTTCTATTATTTATTCATGGTTTGATGAGGTATGTCAAAGTGCCTATGTTTTATGGGTAAAGTATGATTTCATTCTTATGTATATATGAACTCATGTTTCCTTTCCATATTTTTATACCCCTTACTGAGCTTTTTATGCTCATCCCAAGTTTTTGAAATGTTTTTCACATGTCAAGGGAAAGGTACATGATGTAATTATAGTGTCAAGGATGTGTCAAGAAAGAATCTGGGTTTTATTTTAAATATGTTTCTGTTGATGGGAAGAATGAATATTGTCTTTTATGTTACCACTTTGTTTAAATGTTGAATGTAATGCAAGTTTCATGATCTAATTCTCTAAAACTCTAAACCTGAAAAGATCCTCAATGTGTAATCTTATAATAACTCAAGATTAAGTAAGGTTTAAGGCTGGGGCCTTATAGACATTATAACATCATTGATGTTTGAAGTTGTATTACCCCAGAACGTAACTAAAGAACATAATAGAATTGAAACAAAGAATATTGGATGATTTAAGGTTTTTTCAAATGGTGTATGAGTAGTTTTCCATGTGGTGGTTGTCGGTTTTAAATTCCATAGTGAATTCAAAAGATTCCATTTTGGATGGTTAATTTTGAGAACCATTGTTTGGGATGAAAATATAGTAATTTGGGAATCTTGATATTGATATTTTGGATGTGTATTAGAGCTCTAGTGGTATTCAAGATCTCTAGAGATTAGTGAAAGAGTTATGGGGGTGGTTGGGAATTCTTCAGCATCACCGATTAAATGGTGGCACCATAACGACTATCTTATTATATGAAAAGTAGACCAACACCCCATATAGTATCAATTTATAGTTAGTGAGGTTGTTCTATGTATATTTATAATGGGTTCATTCCCAAATTTGTTTCCATATCCCTTAGGATTCATCCATGTATGGGTCTTGGGAATTTCTTTTTCTTGGTCAATATCCCCTGACATTTCGTTGATCATTCTCTGAGAGGGGATGATTCAGGGTATTTTATGATGATTAATGGAGGTTAGTTCATCTATTTTCTTTAATTTTTTGTTTCCCATTAACTAAATTCAAAATTTTGGTTGTTTTGGGTTTGGCTTGGGTGATTATTTCACTAGATCATATTAAAGTCAACCAAGCTTGATGGGGATTTTCCTTTTCATGCAAAGAGTGAATCATGAGACAGTTTCTTCATTATTTTGATCTAATTTTGGAGTAAATATCATTCTAAATAATATAGATATATAATTCCAAATTAATTAAATTAGATGGATAATGGAATTTTCAATGATTTATAAGGTTTCACACAGAAATGTTTTGCTAGTGATGGGTAGTCAAGGGGAGTTTGGTCATGCAATTGGTGTGGTGGGAGGACTCTAGGAGTATTTAAGAATTTTGACTATTATGTATATATATATATGATAAAAAAGTATTTTTATAAAAAAATTTCAATGATATATTTTAGGGATCATGGAAAAACCTCGGTTTTCTTGGACGAGCTTTACAGAGGAAAGAACAGACTTGGAAAAGAGGATTTGGAGGAGAGCATGGGTGGTAACACCGTGTTCGTGGTAGTTGGTTCCAATGATACAAATGAATATATATTTTTATTCTTGAGAGTGAATTCATACATCGAATAATATAATTTTAGAATGGTGTATAAGGGATTGTGTGATCTTTAGGTGTGGTGAAATGGTGTCGTGGGACTCCTGAGAGGAACTCAAGATATTTTTTTCACATGTGTAATTTGGTTCCCCAAGTGAAACATTCTATAATGATTGATTTTATAGTTTAGTTGGGGTTATACATTTGTATGGTATCAGATAAGAAATTGATATTTTGGAGGCTTAATATGGGTTTCAAGGACTAATGGTCATGCATGAGAGGCTTGGGATCTGGTGATGACTAAGGAGATAGAGGCATGTCTCACGAGTGATGAGTGACTCCCTCTTAAGGATGTAGACTAGTATTGAAATGAACATGGAGTAAGGGTAGTAAGGTGGGACCTAGAATCACATGTCATGAGGGATTTTCATCAGCATTTTTACTATCCTAATTATGTTAGGGTATACTAAGACATGTTGGCATATGAAGGTCCCATGAAATTATGATCAAGATAACTGAGGTAATTTAACGAGGTTAGAACATTTCTTATGTTGTATGTCTAGGTTAGCCTTCATCTTGGGATGTTATTGGTTAGTGAGATGGTTGAGGTGGTTTCAATGAGAAAAGGATTTCATAGGTATAAAGGATGCATTGGATGACTAAACTGCTGATTTTGGATCTTTTATGATGACAGACTATGTCACGAGTGACTTGAACCTTGGGATCGTCTTGACAGTTATGTGACGGGTTATGTCATTTTTTCATCATTCTTGTTGTAATTTCACATACAGATTCATGTGGTCAATATGTTTAAGGTGACTATTCTAATCATTATATGCTAGTTTAGGGTGATCTTGGGCCACCTTATAGTCACTAGAGATGGTTCATCATTCTTGGTGACTTTTTTTAGAGGATTAGGTTTGTACGATGAAATCCAAACATTATATAGGGATAGTTCAGTATGATGGAACACCCCAATGTCCATGGGAATGGGTTAGATCATGTTCATTCCCAAAATCATCATTATTGAGTCTAGGAAATTCCATATTTGGATTAGGTGAGTTTCCATACATTGGACCTTACATTGCAGTGGAAGGGGTTAAACACTACCCCAGGGGATTGGTTGTGGTATGAGGGATGACAAGTATAAATCCCATGAGAGAAAAGGGCTGAGAAAACACTTTTAGACGTGTGATTGTTCCCATTATCTATGGGTATTGGGTTTATATTATTGAAACATACCCACCATATGACTTCAAGTATGGTTAAAGAATCAGTATGGTGGTGTGAAGATATGGGTGGAATTTGGAATGTTACCAACATAGGTATGGTCAGGATCATGGTTTCTTGGTTAGTACCTAATAACCTTATGGGCATGTGTGCCTAAATGGATTTTAGGGTATCTTAGTTGGGATGTGAAAACATGGTGTGATATTTATTGTATTATTTTTCTCATTCCTAATGAAAAAAATGAGGGATTATATTTGGGGTTCTTTGTGACACCATACTAAATTTTATCCTCACACCCTTAATTGGAATCACAATGAATGTACATAATTTTTTTCTAAACTTAATGAAATATTTTGATATGTGATGTGTATTTGGATTTATAATCTCAATGGTGTCTAATGATTTGGATGATTCCTATGGATGGAAGTATGGCTAGGGTGTTTGGGTTGTATTTTTTTATCTTGTCATTGTGATCGGTCTATTGGGAGATCAATGTAAAGGTGTTTTATAGTATAAAATCATTTATATTATCAATTATGTTTCATTATTTTGTCTAATATAATAATAAATGATGTTTTTTTATATTTTTAATTTTTTATGAACATAATTAATGAGAATAGTCTCTACATTGTATGGATTATTCACTCAACTCTAGTTGGAAGCCTCTATCATATAAGGAGGAAAACCTCTAGAAATCATCTTATCTATCTTGAATGGTTTTTGGGTGGGGGAGATATAAGTTAACTAAATTAAAAGACACATTCGATACAACTTTGTTGCACCCAGACCCAGATTCCACTAGACAGATTCACTAGGCGAATGCACAACACTACCTCAATCTTGCCTCCCTATAAATTAGAGGATGTAAACAAGAGGTACGGATATATGAGTTATCTTTGGAAAAATAATTACCTCATTATATGAGTTCCTAAAATAATAAATATGGAATAAATATAACATTTACATAACCCAATAAAATAAACTACAGTTGAAAAATACTAAGTCACTTCCCATGAACTTTCAGAATTATAATACAAACATACATACATGAAGGTTAAACATAACAGTCAAGTCAAATAAAACAATCCCAAATGTAAACCACATGTAAATTATTAATAGATATTATACACCTTGGTATACTGACCAATAGTGTGGCTTTATAATACAAAATTTCATACAATCAATAAAATCAAGTTTTACATTGTTCCATTCCCTATGTTGGTAACATATAACCAAATATCATATACATGAGTTCCCATATTATTTTCGCATACCATGTATGATGTTAGTAAAACTCGATAGGCCACCACTAATGTATCCTAATAAAAATAAATATTTTACCATGAAATATAATATTGTGTATTAAATATTTGAACGAGTAATTTCAATTTTCTATAGAAATAATTAGAAACCTATCGAGCATGATATTTCAAGTGGATAAAACAAGATGAACCTACCTACTTCAACCTCTTATATATCCCTAAAAAATATGAATTACAATATCCCAATTTGGTTGCTTGGTGCATCAGCAAGGAAACCCAAATTCTAGGGCCCAAGAGGAATCCATACATCTTATACAAGAATTCACTCCTTGAAATTATCTAGAAAATAATCTTCCATCATAGAACTAAAGACACTACCATTGAAATATATAATATTTTCTAAATTATAATCAAAGTATTTCACCCAATTTATTATATTCCAAAAATAATTAATAAAAATTAGGAAATATCATCCCACCACATTCAATAAGGGACACCCATAAGAGTTCATGGCTTCAATACATGTCATTCAATAAATGAATCTATTACCCGAATCAAAGGGTGGTTTTCCCCATTGAATTTGTGATAATTAGTCATTATTCAATCTAATAGTTTTATTAAGGAATAAAATTGAATTGACATCATTGAATATGATGACTTATTTATTCCCTACATTCTGATTAGTCCCATAGTGGAATCCATGACTTATCCATTGCATTCCACGATAATAAAATTCATTATGAATATAATGATTTTATTAAGGAATTAAAATATTAACATAAAATTATCATAATATAAATCAAATCAATATCCACGTATAAATAAATATTTATTTTACTTCTCAATCATGGATTCACCAGCATGGTTTATTAGAGATAAAAAAACTATTACAATTAAATTAGAATTAAACAATTAATAATATACAAAATTACATTAATGATTTCTATGGACTTATGCACGACTTGTTCCTAAGATTCATCCTAGGAAACTAAAATTCCAAAATATACCCACCATTTCCATGGGCATCACTAATCCACCCAATTTAATTGATAAAATTCCAAGTCATTATCCTAACCCACTATTTTAAAAGTTAAAAAAAATATCTACCCTTTTCATCTTTATTTTGTTAATCTAACTTTATTTTAAATCAATCCATGGTAAACTAAAGAATCATATTAATTAATATTTAATTAAATCGATAATCCAGTGTGATATCTCAATCCAAAATGAAATATGATAACATTTGTTTTATGGAAACAGAATTACACCACCTACATTAACATAAATGACACCCACTCATCCAATATAGACCATTAGATCCATCCAAAATGGGAGAAATCCAATAACAAAAAAACAACATGAAATTAAATCATATTTTTAGTGCCCCACCCTACCTTCCACTCAACTGGGAATCAACACAGTGGCCATAATGTCTAATACACAACACCATGAAAACTAAATTCAACCAAATAGTAACAAGGGCCATGGGTTTGTCTATATATAGACTATTCAGTTATATGAAAAAGTACAAAAGAAAATTATGTATGGAGTAAGGTACAATTGAAGTTGAAGTTACAAAAGATAAAAATAGAAGTCATTATAATTAAAAATGAAAGATAAATGATTTGTACGAGGAAGGTTAATAATAGTAATAACTGATACAAGTATAGTGATTATAGATCACACAACTATAAAAATTGACTATTTATGGGGAAGGGGATACATTCATATACCACATGCTGAATAGATATACAAAAATGAATAAAAAATTGTTATTTATAGAATCTTGAGAATGTGCTTCGTTCTCTAAAACCAACTCTATTCTAGATCAAAAAATAATGCATTGGAAGTCATTTTCTTCCCATTATCAATACTTGAAACCATAAATTATGTTTGGGTACTAAAGGAAGCCCATGTAGGGTGTGAGATACAATCTGAGTAGGCATCCACCCATGTTGTATAGCCCAATCCATTATGAATAATATCATAAGAATATTTTTCACTTTTAAATGAAGGAAAAATAGATATAAATTAATAAATATATTGGACTGGGTTTCACTTGACACCCATCCAATTTACCTGCTTCGACCAAATCCGGTGAGTTTGTACCAAGTAATTCATAAAGGTACATTACTGTAAATATATAAAAGGGAAATAGACTCTCCCCAAGATTTTGATTGGGCATGGAGGAGTTGTATATATGATTCCAAATCCAATGGATCATTACATAATTGTAATAATGTATTTTCCTTTTTAACAAAATTCTACAACTCTTTACAAAGTACAGTGAGTCACCCTGAGCTCATCCATGGAAATCCAATGAGACTTAACGTGTATCGTTTGGTGGGATACAAATGTGTAAAATTCCAAGGTGACCCAAGAAGAATTCCCATGTGTCACTCTTAGAATAGTGTCATACAATTTGAAGTAACCTTTGAGTCTCTACCTGATATAGCATGAAGGATCCCGTGTCTCTCTCATGGCATGGTACAACAATCATGGCATCAATCATGTCCATGGGATCTCACCTAAGGAACTAGTGTCACACATCGTGAGGTTAATAGGCATACCACTCAATGAGATCATCCCATGATTAACTGGTGTTTCCCTAGGGTTGTTTACTAACCATTTACAATTCTATCAATAAGGTAAGAGAGTTCGTCCAATGGGTCCTTATTTCGGAACCACTTGTATCACCGCTAGCAGTAATGTTAAAGTAGATAGATAAGAAATACAAATATAACAAGTTCAACAAAATGGTCATTTTATTTAATTAATTTATTAATATGGTAGTAGGAATAATTTTCATCGATTTACATTGATAAAACCTGTTATCTCATAGGGTAAAAGGAAAAAAGAAACATTTACTTGTCCCTTGTCCAATTCATTTATAACATTATTCCACAATTTGTCCATAATAATTAATTGTTTATACCCCATTATGGTATAAGATATAAAACCTAACTCATTGATCATCGTTCAATTAAATTTAATTCAATAATTAAAGGTAACAATTGTGTGGAAATACACCTCAATGGTGTTTTGATAATTAGTATAAGTGGAAATAAGGCATCTAAAAAGTACCATACCCCATTGGGTGACATAGTTTAAGGAGATCAACCTAAGGGGTTGATTCACCACTTTCCCATGTTTCCAAATGCATGGTATGACCTTTATTTTGATTTATTTTAAATTTTTTGATGTGAAACAATAACAATTTGGTTCATTTAACAATAATGAATTTTATATAACGTGATGAGACTTGAGGAATGTTCATAGACCACTTACCTTATACATATAGAGATTCCCTCATCCAGTGTTGAACATTTATTTTATCTAAGATTGAATAAACCGTTGAAACCATCAAATGCACTAAAAATGTGGAAAATAAAGCTTACACTTGAAGGTCTAAGGCGCAGTAGAAGCTTGCGGGTGGATGTGCCATATGGATTCTTTGTAGGACCTCGTGACACCCTGAGAGGGGAGGGGTGAATCAGGGTGTCAAATTTTTCTTCTTAATGTTGTGGGTCTTGTTCCCACGTTGGTAGGAACTACTTAAACATGTATGATGGATATGATCAGCAATGAAACATTCACATGCAAAGAGATAACACATCAATTTTACATGGATCACCACTAAGGGCTACGTCCAAGCAGCATACGCCGACAAGTTGCCAGTCACTCTGTCCCAGGCTCACTGCCTTTACAAAAGGTTCAGGGATAGCTCTCTGCGTCCCTCGGGTCACTCTAGTTGACTCCCCTGGATCACTGTCGTTGGTGAAGTCACACTCAGTTTATAGAGGTAAAGGTCTCTTCAATAGATTTGCATTGAAGTCTTTGTCTCCTGTTCAGCATGAGACTTTCCTTGCATCAGAGTCCTGAGTTGATGCTCTTTTGTATTCAACCTTCTATTTTTGTGAAATAAATGAATGCACAATATCTTCTTCTTCTCTTCCATTGATTCTCAATACTAACACCTGAGTGTATTTATATATTCCCATCTTTCTGTGCAGATCTGAGTTTAGTTGCACAAACCATTCTTCTTCTCTTCGAAAAGAATAATGAGGATATTAAACACTAGTCATGTGTGTGCGGTACCACTTCTCTTCATAAAATCAGATTGTTCATTGCTCTTCCATCTTTGAAAATGAATACATAATCCGTTGCACCGAAGGTATCGGGAAATCTTTCAGCTTTAGTGCAGCTCCAAAAAGACAGGCGTACTCCAACTGCACCTGGCGCTCTTCACCAAGCCTGGCGCCCAAGTCCCAATACAAGTCTTCGACGCGCAGGTCTAAACTGGCACGCAGGTATCACTAAACCACCTGCACGACAATTCCTTACTCAACTTCTATCCTGCGCGACACACTTTCTTCCTCACCCAAACCGCCTTGGGCACCCAACCAACAACCGACACAAAAGTCTACCTACGCGACCCCACACTACTTGCACGGCTTCCACACCTACGCGAAGGGAGCTCTGATTTTTCTATGTGTTGAACTCCGTGGTAAATGAGGAGGGGTGGTCCAGTATTTATAGGCAATTTGACCACCCTGCGCGACGGCGCGCAAGTCAACCATCAGCACACAAGTCTCGGCACGTAGGTCTCTTCCACTGCTAGTCACTTGCACAACCAACTTCCAAACATGAACGAACCTCTTTCCATTGCCAAATTTTGATCTTATAATCTCGAAAAACCATAGGCGCTCAAGTTATCTAGCTTCCAAGGCATTAGTGCACAAGTCTCTTCACGGTTCCCAAGTCACCTGCGTGAACTCACCAAAACATGCGCAACCCTTATCCCTTTTCCATATTTTGATGATCTGATCTTCAAAAACATATGGCGCGCAAGTTTCATATCCTCCAAGACCTCAGAGCGCAATTCCCTTTGCCAAAAACACTTTTCTTTATTTTTCCATTGTCAGGACCAAAAATTTGGAAAACACTGGAAAACAGCACCACCGTGTTTCTACTCTTTTTGTCCGCCTCCAGATCATCCATTCCATTGTCGATGTTCCTTTAATAAAACATGGATCATTGTCCACAGTCCTTGAACTCGACATGCCACCATGGAATCTCCTTTGTCAACAAATTTTTATGTCGTTTTTTTGTCAACAAGCACGATCACTTCAAAAGCACTTCTTCTTGGTGATCTGTATCCTTTAGAAACTCTTCTACTTTTATCACAAACTCCACTATTGTGATATGTATTCTTTGAAGGAATAACTTTAACATCATTATATTCTATGACAATGTGATGTGCATGGCTATCTCAGAATTCCAATCCCCGCACGACCATCTTAGAATTCCAATGATTTGCATATTGTCCTCTTCATCAACTTTAATGATCTACATCATGAAAACCATATGATTCAATTCATCAAGAATTATTTTGCATGGTTCTCATGAAATCATGAGTAATTGCATGGTCTTAATAAAAACCCATGGTTCTCATGCAATAGTGAGGAATTTCATGGTCTTCATCAAAACCCATGGTTCTCATTCAATAAGGAGGAATTGCATGGACATCATCTAAAAACCTCATTCTTCTTTAATCATCCTTAGATGGATTACACCTCACATTCTTCATTGTTTTGAACAATGTATCACCTTTGACACATGTTCTTTGAACTTATTATCAGTACAACAATCATCTGAATTACCGTTCTTCTACTTCATCGGAGTACATCATGATCTCCTTCATTTTGATCTTCCATTCCCCCATTTCATTGGAGTACTTCTTAATCTCTTTCATTTTGATCTTCATTGACAACTATTGACAACAAAGTGGTTCCGACAATCTCCCCCTTTGTATTTTGTGGCCAATACCTTATACATCATCTGAAATGAATTTGTCAATATCAAAATGATAATATTCTCTTCAATCAACTTTTCTTTTAAAACATTCATTTCACTTTATCTCCCCCTGATTGTCAAGAAATTCAAAGCGCATTATAGGGAGGGTATCAATCCATACATAAGCAATATATCATTAATAATTTCACTCTAAGTCTACTTGATCAATGCTCGATGTAGAAAACACGAGGATTTGATTATGTCAACAAGGCTGTCCATTATTCACAGATCATCATAATAAGATGAGATGATAAAACAAATATTTTGTCTTCAAGGGTTTACCACTTTTATTTCAAGTAGAATTAAATGAAATGTTATTGGTAATAATCAACCTGAAACCCCTGCACTCACATCAGCAAATAGATCAAAAACATTCAAGTGCAATAGGCAGGATAAGTGACCATGGGGCACATCCATTCTTATTATGTCATTACTCAATTCAGTTACTCACCCTTTGTAGAGATTGAGAAATGGAATACCTTCTCCATTGATATGTTCTTCATGAAATTCATAGAGAAATTACATTTGAGTCCAGCTAGAGTTGATATTGATTGAAATAGTGATTTTGGAAGCTTCTTCAATTTTCTCCCCTTCAAGGGAAACACTCCTCATCATCTTCATCAAGAGTAATCCTTAATCATATTAATATTTGAATATCAATTGATGAATCTACTAACGATGGAAACATCTTCAGCTTGGCTAACAAGAGTTGACAACATTCACTACTTCTCAGGTTCTCCCCCTGAGAGCATGCTTCGCCTTCAATTCCCTGCATTATTAGAACAAATACAATACCCAAATGAATAAGGGAATAAGGTGGTTCCTCCTTGATTCATTAATATGATCCATATGGTTGAGGTTCTTTTCTTTACCAAGTTCCTTTGTTCACTCCAGTCTTCATGCCTTCACATTTGAACATATGTTCTGACATCTTTTGATGTCGCATGGATTTCTTCACATTCTCTTCTACTTTGTGTGAGTAATTTTTCTTCTTAACAGCCATCATGAATGATACATTCTTACTCCACTTAAAGAATGATTATTTATCTGGTATTAAGGTTAGGCAACCTTTTGCAATGTGACTAGATTTCTGACATCTCTCACACATAACTTCTTTGACATGTGTGTTTCTCTTGGTTTGCAATCTCTCATGCACTTTGTATTCATAATGTGAATGTTTTTCGTTTCCTTTGTCACCGGCCTTGGCCTTTTCATGTTCATGTTTCCTCATTCTTTTCAAATCATCAGGCCAGATGACCAATAAGTCATTTGGAACTGTTGTAGCTGGTTTGGGTCTTCCACATGGGTTCATCTGAGTTTCATCCCACTTAGTGTTTCTTTTGGATGAATGACCCTTCAATTTCATGGATCTACAATCTTGGGTCTTCTCAGCTTCCCTGCTTGAGATCTTTTTGGGGAAATGTGTGTTCGCACTATTATTCCGATTTCTTCCAAATGAATATTCTTCCTTATTAGCTGGATTTTGTGGTCTTCTGTTCTTATCAGCTCTGGATATCTTTTGGTATAGGCATGCATCATTTCTGTGACCACTTCAACTGCATACATCACAGATGTTATCAAGCATTCAAAATCTGTTTGCTTTAAACATATGCTTCTAGACCTAGAGATGTTGCTTCTTCTTCTCTGGATTTCTTCCTTTTGACATAGGCTTTATTTGTGCTTTCCCATTAAATGGATTGTACCAAAAATCTGGTGCACAATTCCCAAATATGTTGCAGCACCAACATTGACCCACAAATCATTTCTTCTTTGTATCTTCTGTATGAGGTTGTTGGGCCATCTTCGTAATCTTGTGTGCTCTATTTGAGGAACCAACATCCTCCTTTCTATTCCCATCCAACCTATCTAGGGTGGTTGGTTTCATCATCTCACCTTTCCTCATCAATACTTGTTTAGAATTTTTCTTCCCACCTACACTGATTTTGGGAACGCATATAGTAACCTGAGTATAAGATGGTTTGGATGGTACCTTCACTTCCTTAGTTTCTTTCGATAGATCAATGAGTGAAGTCATGATCTTCTTATCACATGCTGGAGGTCTTTTGACAATAGAATCCTCTAGTGAGCATTGAGTACCAGCAACATCTGATTCTTGATGTGGATAATCAAGAGTTGTCATAATCTTCTTGTCACATGTTGGAAGTATTTCAGATTTAGATTCCTCCAACGAACATTGAGTACAAGCATTACTCATTTAAATCTTTTGTGAAGTCTCAATATGTGTATTCTCAATCTTGGTCAACTGGGATTCCAATTTTTGACCCTCAATATTGAGAATGATCTTCTGATCTTCAATCATGATCTTCTTCTCTTCAGAAGTCTTCTTCAATATTTTAACCTCAACTTCATGCATCTTAACGTTGTTTTGTAACAATGAGCCATGTTTCCTGAATTTCATGGATGTTTCTTCCAAACAAAAACTCTTGACTTCATTTCTATTCTTCATCAAAGCATCAGTGCATGGATCTTCTCTTTTATATTCTTATTTACATCCTATTTTTCTTCAAATACTTTCACCTTTTTGGTGAGCTTCATACTTTACATAACTTTTCTTTCCAACCCATTTTCCATATTGTCAGCTTCCCATTCTAATCGAGTGATCTCAGCCTACATAGATTGTAATAGGCTACAAATAATAGCAAACCATTCTTCAAGAAAAACATACAGATATGTTTTGAGTTTTTTTAATGCTTGAATTAGGGATGTCATCTTTTCCTATGGAAGAATTCTGAGCCACCTGCTCGATACTTTCCATGACTGATATTTCTTCATTATTGTAATGGAATGGAGAACAAGACACTGAATCTTCTTTGGAAATGAGGGACTTCTTAAACTGCTTCATCTCTTTCTTTTTCCTATTTGTCATGGTCTTTCTGGATATAGGCTTCTGCTCAGAAATGACTGATTCATTATCTAGATTGGTCTTCATTGTTGTATTTAGGAAAGAAACTCAAATCCTCTTCTGAATATGATTACTATATAGTATCCAACATATGTCAACCATTAACTTTGATACCTCTTGTAGGACCTCGGGAAAACCTGAGAGGGGAGGGGTGAATCAGGGTGTCAAATTTTTCTTCTTAAAGTTGTGGATTATGTTCACACGTTGGTAGGAACTACTTAAACCTGTATGATGGAAATGATCAGAAATGAATCATTCACATGCAAAGAGATAACAAAACAATTTTACTTGGTTCACCACTAAGGGCTACATCCGAGGAGCATACGCCGACAAGTTTCTGGTCGTACCAAATTCCACTAATCTTCAATAGTTGTAGATTACAATGGTTCGGGAACAATCACTATGTCCCAGGCTCACTGCCTTTATAAAAGGTTCATGGATATTCACTCAGTCCCTCGGGACACTCCAGTTGACTCCCCCTGGCTCACTGCCGTTGGTGAAGCCACGCTCAGTTTATGGATGTGAAGGTCTCTTCAATAGATTTGCATTGAAGACTTTGTCTCATGTTCAGCATGAGACTTTGCTTGCATCAGAGTCCTGAGTTGATGCTATTTTGTATTCCACCTTCTATTTTAGTTCAATAAATGAATGCACTATATCTTCTTCTTCTCTTCCATTGATTGTCAATACTAACACCTGAGTGTATTCATATATTCCCTTATTTCTGTGCAGATCTGAGTTTAGTTGCACGAACCGTTCTTCTTCTCTTCGCAAAGCAAAATGGGGATGTTAAACACCAGTCATTTGTGTGTGTTACAAATTCTATTCATAAAATCAGACTATTCATTGATCTTCTATCTTTTCTAACGAATACATCATCTGTTTCTCCGAAGGTATAGAACAATCTTTCAGCTTTCGTGTAGCTCCAAAAAGACTGGCATTCTCCAACAGCACCTGGCGCTCTTCTACAAGCCTGGAGTGCAAGTCCCAATATGGCGCGCAGGTCTATACTGGCGCGCAGGTATCACCAAACCACCTATGCGAAAATGCCTTCCTCAACTTCTAACATGCGCGAATCACTTCCTTCCTCAACCAAACCACCTTGGTCACGCAACCAACAACCAGCGCGCTGCTTCAAACACTGGCATTCAAGTCTACTTGCACAACCCCACAATACTTTGAGTGACTTCCACACATGCGCCACAGGAGCTCTGATTTTTCTAAGTGTTGAACTCCGTGGGAAATGAGGAGGGGTGGTACAGTATTTATAGGCAATTTGACTACCCTGCACGATGGCGCGCAAGTCAACCATCGACACGCAAGTCTCAGAGTGCATGTCTCTTCCTCTACTAGTAACTTGTGAGACAAACTTCCAAACTTGCGTGAACCACATTCCTTTTCCAAATTTTGTTTTTCTGATCTCGAAAAACCATCGGTGCGCAATTTATCATGATTCCAAGGCATCGACCTGCAAGTATCTTCATGGCGCGCAAGTCACCTGCGCGACCTCACCAAAACTTGCACGACTCTTATCCTTTTGCCAGATTTTGATGATCTAATCTTCAAAAAATATGGTGCGCAAGTTTGCAATCCTCTATGACCTCGGCGCGCAAGTCCCTTTTCTAAAAACACTTTTCTTTATTTGTCAATTTTTAGGATCAAAAATTTGGAAAACACTAGTAATAGTCCCACATTGTATCTACTCTTTTTGTCCACCTCCAGATCATCCATTCCTTTTTCTAAGTTCATTGAATAAAACATGGATCGTTATCCACAGTGATTTTGGATGCTTATTCACTTTTCTCCCCTTCACGGGAAACACTCCTAATCATCTTCATCAAGAGTAATCCATAATCATCTTAATATTTGAATATCAATTGAATAATCTACTAAGGACGGAAACTTCTTTAGGTGGGCTATCAATAGTTGATAGCATTCACTACTTCTCAGGTTCTCCCCCTGAGAACATGCTTCAACTTCAATTCCCTACATTATTAGCACAAATACAATACACAAATGAAGAAGGGAATATGGTGGTTCCTCCTTTCTTCATTAATATGATATGTATGGTTGAGGTTCTTTTCCCAACCAAGTTCCTCTATTCACTCCATTATTTATGCCTTCACATTTGAACATATGTTCTGACATATATTGATGTGGAATGGCTTTCTTCACATTCTCTTCTACTTTGTGTGAGAAATTGTTCTACGTAACAGCCATGACGAATGATACATTCTTACTCCTCTTAAGGACTAATTCTTGTTCTGGTATTAAGGTTAGGAAACCTTTTGAAATGTGACCATATTTCTTTCATCTATCACACAAAAATTCTTTGACATGTGTGTTTCTTTTGGTTTTCAATCACTCGTGCAATGGGTCTTCATCATGTGAATGTTTTTCTTTCCTTTGTCACCAGCCTTGGCCTTTTCATCTTTATGTTTCCTCATTATTTTCAAATATTCAGGCCAGATTATCAATATGTATTTTGGAACTATTGCAGCTAGTTTTGGTCTTCCACATCGGTTCATCTGAGTTTTATACCACTTAGTGTTTCTTTTCGATGAATGACCCTTCAAGTTCATGGATCTAAAATCTAGGGTCTTTTCAGCTTCCCTACTTGAGATCTTCTTGGGGAAATGTGTGTTCACAATATTCTTCTGATTTCTTCCCAAGGAATATTCTTCCTTCTTAGCTTGGTTGTGCAGTCTTCTATTCTTATCAGCTCTAGATATCTGTTGACATAGGCATGCATCATTCTTGTGACCATTGCTACTGCATACATCACAGATGTTATCAAGCATTCTAAATCTGTTCTCTTTAAACTGATGCTTCTGGACCTGCAGATGTTGCTTCTTCTTCTCTGGATTTCTTCCTCTTGACATAGGCTTTCTTTGTGCTTTTCCATTAAAGGGATTGTACCAACAATACGATGCACAATTCCCAAATCTGTTTCACCACAAACATAGACCCAAAAATCTTTTTTTCTTTTTATCTTCTGTATGATGTTGTTGGGCCATCTTCTTAATCTTTTTTTGCTCTATTTGAGGAACCGACTAAAAGGAACCGGCCTTAAACATTACTTGACATTGAATTAAATGAATAATTTCCATTAAGGATCTTTTTAGGTTTATAGTTTTAGAGAATTAGATCTTAACTATTTCATCTCAAAAGAATACAAAGTAGACACTTCAACTAAGTTTCCATAAAATAAAAACACTTAAAATGAAACATGCCTAGTTTCATGTTTTATATAGAATGAATTTCCCTTGATCCCATCCTTGACACTATTCTACATTAAGTCATGTGAAAAGAATTTCAAAAAAACATGGGGTGAGCATAAAAAGCTAAGTAAGGGATACAGAAAGAATGAAAACTGTTAGTTTTTCAAAACAAGTAAACCATGTATACTTTATCAAAGTAACACTTTTCACCTTTATGAAGTAGTAAAAACTCTTCACTGAAAAAATATCAATACTTACCCTTTTGTTACCAAAAGATTACCATAAAACCCATACAAAGAACACATAACATATAAAGGTAACTTGGGACAAAAACATACTTAATAGGAATAACCATACGGTTGACTTCCACACATATCACTTAATGGAATAGCCAAACGGCCAACTTCCAAACCCAATGCATTGGAGGTTATAATGTAACCACCCATCCTAGTATTCATGGAACCACCCGTCATATGGTTTATCACGTAACCACCCGTCAAATGTCCAAGTACAATTATAAAATCATAAGACATAAAACAAATATAATGGAAAGAAAACATGTCCATACTTTGATCACAATATATCACTTAAATATATTGAAACAACAAATCCATTATAAAAAACCCTTTTCAATACCAAAATACATAAAACAGTATATGGTAATTATTTCAAAAAAACATTACGGCTTGTTGAGGAAGCCAAAGACCAAATAATACTCGCAGCGGCGGAAATGGTCATTGTCACCGCGTACATTAAAAGAAAGATTCATTTTGTCATTTTGTAAAATGCTTCGCAGAAAAAGATTCCTTTTGAATAAAATTAAAATTAAAAGGGGTTTATACACCGTATAAAAGATAGTTGTGTATAAATCGATATATGCCTCAATGAAAGGAGATTGAGATGAAGTCCCTTACCTCATGTCCGACTTGACCTGTTCCTTATTTAATCTCCTGAATAATAAACTAAAGTTAATTTATACTAGCTTAAGAACCTTTTTATGTTTTTTTTCCTTTTATATCACTTATTACCATGGTATAATCATTATGTAATCATTTAAGTTAATAACGTTCATTTTGTCGATATTTGGTACTTGAGTCAAAAATGGACTTCTTATAATTACATGTTGTTCACGTGGTAAAAAGTTCATTTTATCGAGAATGATATTCATGATTTGGGTATCATATATATCATATATATCCAACATGTACATGTATTTATAATAGTACATAACATTTGGAGGTACAAAATGAAATGCATCGTTCATGGAGATAGTAAGCTGTACGTACGCATGAATGCTACTTTCATTTCTATTTCTTATTTTAATGGAATTAAAACATAATGATACATAGGTATATTATAATTCCAGTATAATATCATATACAATATCATTAAATCTATCTTTATACATCCCACATAGGGCATTAACGAGTCACATCACTTTGAGAGGCGGTAGTCCACACTTCCTCAAATGAGATTATCGTATTTACCCATCATGGAAACCAAAAAGGTTTGATATAATTGAGAAGTACAAAAGCATAAAGAAATCATAAACATAATATATATCATATATAAATACAGTTCCATCATAATGGCCACCATGAGAGGCGATAAGATGTAATTGAACAATCACAGTTTCGTGAGGCGTTAGTTTGCCATCCACAGAAACATTATGTTCATCATCCATTAGATGGAGGTGTGTGTAAGTATAGTTCGAATACTTATAATAACAAAATCCTATTACATTTAGGATACTGGTTTTGTTACAAAATAAAATAAATAAAAATATTTTAGGGTTGGAGAAGCAAAATAAAATAATACAATTTAAGAGGAACTGTTACCTTTAATTTATGAAACCTCCTTTGGTTTAAACCAAAAAGACTTCTTAAGTGTCGTCTGCCTAGAGTAAGGCTTCTAGGAGGAGGAGAGGGATGTAGGGAGAATAATTGGGCAGAGTTTGGACGAGCCAAATGGCTTGAGAGGTGTGAGTAATTGCATAGAAGTGGTCTCTTTTTATAAGGGAGAGGAGGGGCTCTTTAGGAAAGTGTGAAAATATTATTTTATAATATAAATATATTCAGTTTCTAATGGTCCAAAAATCATTATGGTCGAAGATAAGATGACTCATAACCGAAATAAAATCATCAAATCAGAATTTTACATGTTTTGGATAATATTTTAATCATTATAATCTTATTTAATTAAATCATCTATTAATGAGGTAAATACTGCATCATTATTGGGTATAAATAATTTAATTTATTTAATGTCTAAAAATTATAAAAAAATACCATGATGTAGGATATCATTTTATCTTTCCAATGAATATTTATATTCTAACAGATAATTTATATAACCCCTTCTGAAAATTAATTTACTAAAACATATTTTCATTTGCCATTTTTGTCTTTTCTTTAAGTTAATTATTCTAAATTGTCATTATCACACCCAAGTGGCTTAAAGGGGTCCCAAAATCGACCCAAAGATGAAAATAGTCATAAATGACTCAACCGATAATATTTGAACAAGTGTTAAGGTAATTTAGAGTGATTATAATATTCTTTTAACCTTGAATTACCCTATTTACCTTTAACCGTGATTAATAAAAGTCAAAAGTTACTATTCACCAAAAATTATTTTCATCTTATTGAACCACATTTTACTTATTGATAACAACCATGTATGTCGTATTTTTAAAATTCAATTCACAGATGTGGGAAAATTCCATTTAAATGAAAAAGTCAGTTTTTTTAACTACCACTAAGTGGTGTCACTATTCATCATAAATTGATGTTTTTCAGAAAAATACCAAAAATTAAGCCTAAGCTATATTTGATATTATGAATTCAAAAATGATGTCTATTTTTCCAAATTCAAAACATAGAAGTGGCATTAATTAGTTTAAAAAATAATTCTCGCTGTTAAAACAAAGAGCGTGTTTTTAAGAAACAATAACTATCAAAAGATTGATAGTTGTTTATGTCTAATTTCAAAGTGAAATTAAATACAATGACCAAAATTTGATTAAATAGTAAAAATATATTTTAATTCCACTTTAAAACCAATTAAAAAGATAATATAACCATATAAATAAATTATATTAAAAAGCACTTTTGAATTAAAATACAATATTTTCATTATTCATTAAAAAATGAACTTTATCAGAAAAATACCAAAAATTTACCCAAAGTAAAATTTGATGTCCCCATTATAAAGAAGGATTTTATTTGGTCAATTAAAATGTATTAAAGTAAACAAAACTATATTTAATGAGGGTTCGCCATTAAAAGGCGATAAATCAGTAATTTAATGAAAATTATGCTTAAAATTAGATTCATTCGCTTTTTAATCCTCTAACTTTTATTTGATAAATGTAAATATATTTAACAAACATGTATAATCATATTATAGTTAGTTTTGTTCATTCCCTCCAATACAACAGCTAGGAGTTAAATACCGTTTAAAATAATAATATTATATTATTAGTGTGCAACGTAAGATTCCAAAGAAACCCACTGTTGCGTATCAGGTACGCTATAGAACATAGAAACCATTTTAATCTAAAATTAATATTTAATTCAAAAATATTAATAAATATAAAAATCTCTTATTCTTCATTTAACAGGGATGTTACATCCTTCCCCCCTTTTGGAAATTATGTCCTCGCAATTTTATTCACTTATCAAAATAAGTGGGGGTATTTATCCCTCATAGCATTTTCAGATTCCCATGTTGCCTCTTCAAGCATATGGTTTTTCCACAAAACCTTTACCTGGTGAATTACCTTATTTCGAAACACTTGCTCTCTTCGGTTAAGAATCTGTACTAGTTTTTCTTCATAAGAGAGATTCTCTTCATACTGAACTACCTCTAGCCTCAACACATGAGATGGATCTGGCATATACATTCTCAACATCAAAACATGAAAAACATTGTGTAACTGAGATAAACATGGAGGTAAAGCCACTCGGTATGAAACTGATCCAACTTTCTCCATAATTTCATATGGTCCAATTAACCTTGGACTCAGATTTCTTTCTTATCAAATCGCATCACACTTTTCCATGGAAAAACTTTGAGAAAGACATGATCACATACCTTGAAAGATAAATCCTTCCTCCAGTTATCCACATAACTCTTCTGCCTACTCTGAGCTGTTCTCATGTGTTTCTGAATCAACTGAACTTTTTCTGCCATCTCTTCTACCAATTCTAGTCCCATCAACATCCTTTCACCCACTTCATCCCAGAAAGCTAGATTTCGACACCAGTTCCCATATAATGCCTCAAATGGTGTCATCTGTATATTGGAATGAGAACTGTTATTTTATAAAAATTCAACAAAAGAAAGTTGTTGGTCCAAACTTCCATGATAATCCATCGAACAAGCATGTAGCATATCCTCCAAAGTCTGAATTGTATATTTTGACAGTCCAACTGGCTGAGGATGAAAAGCTGTACTAAAATTTAATTGAGTACCCAATGACTTCTAAAGGCCTTTCCAAAAGTTAAAAGTAAGCCTGGGATCACGATCAGATTTAATGGAGAGGGGAACTCCATGCAACCTAACTATCTCTTTAAGATATAAACAGGAAAGTTGATCTAGGGAAAAAGTTTCTCGAATAGGAAGGAAATGAGCAGATTTAGTCAAGTGATAAACAATATCCAGGATTGCATTATTACATCAAGGTGTCTTCAGAAATCCCACAACGAAGTCCATGGATATATTCTCTCATTTCCACTATGGTACTGGTAAAGGCTGTAGCATCCCTTTCGGTGACTTTCACTCTGCGTTAACCTACTGACAAGTAAAACACTTCACAGTAAAATCAGCAATATCTCTTTTCATTCCAGCACACCAGTAATACTCCCGCAGATCTATATTCATCATAGTACTTCCAGGATGAACTGAAAATGGAGAACTATAAGATTCACATAACAACACTCTCTTCAACTTTGAATCACAAGGCACACACAATCTCTTCCCAAATCTCAAAACACAATCATTATCAATGTTGATTTTAGGAAACATACCCTTCTAAACCAGCTCTACCTTTTTCCGTAACTCACTGTCTTGCTACTGTGCTTATTGGATTATGTCTGACAGAGATGATCTCACTAACACCTGAAACAAAACAGAAGAATTTCATGCACCAACAACTTCTTTTCCAAATTTCATCAAATCAAAAACCAAAGGAGCTTGTTCCAAATGTAGCCTGGCTAATGAGGCATTACTTTTCCGAATCAATGCATCTTCCACTTTATTTGCTTTTCTCGGATGGTAATGGATTGTAAAATCATAATACTTGATTAATTCTAACCATCTCCTCTGTCTCATGTTCAATTATTTATGAGTGAATATATACCTCAATATTTTGTGATCCGTATATATTTAACATTTCACTCCATACAAATGATGTCTCCAAATTTTTAAAGCAAAAACAACATCAGCTAATTCCAAATCATGTGTAGGGTAATTTAACTCATGTGGTTTCAACTGACATGAAGCATAAGTAATTACCTGATCATTTTGCATTAGAAAGAAACATAGTCCATTCAACGAAGCATCACTGTAGATAAAAAATTCACCATTTCTAGAAGGAAGTGCCAAAACTGGAACATTCACCAATCTTCTTTTCAACTCCTGAAAACAATCATCACATTCATTTGTCCAGATAAACATAACACCCTTCCGAGTTAGCTTAGTTATTGGACTAGAAAAACGTGAAAAAATTTAAACAAACCTTTGGTAGTGACCTTCCAAAAAAAGAAAACAACGGATCTTGGTTAGATTTGTGGGAATTGGACATTCTTCAACAACTTTTTTTTAGCAGGATCAACAGTTATGCCATCTTTTGAAACAATGTGACCCAAGAAAGAAATTTGTTGTAACCAAAAATAAAAAATGCTATGTTTTCCATACAGTTTCTTTTCATTTAAGGTTTGCAGAATAACCCTTAAATGTCTTTAATTCTTTTCATTACTTTTAGAAAACACCAAAATATCATCAATGAAAACCACCACAAACTTAACCATGAACTCATGGAAAATTCGATTCATTATGTCCATGAAAATAGCAGGTGAATTTGTTAGCCGAAAATTCATAACTACAAATTCAAAATGGCCATAACTAGTACGGAACGCAGTCTTCGGAACGTCTGCTTACTTTACCTTCAACTGATAGTACCCCGACCTCAAGTCAATCTTCGAAAAATACCGAGCTCCTTGAAGCTGATCAAAAAAATAATCGATATGAGGCAAAGGATACTTGTTCTTAATAGTAATGTTATTGAAGGCTCTATAATCAATGCAAAGTCTTATTGAACCATCTTTCTTTTTAACAAAAAAGATAGGAGAACCCCATGGTGATGTGCTAGGTCGAATGAAACCTTTATATAATAACTCCTTCAACTGTTTATTTAAATATATAAGTTCAACTTGATCCATTTGATAATGGGGTTTTGAAATTGGATTAGAATCAGGAATTAAGTCAACAGTAAATTAAACTTCCCGATCATGAATAATACCAGGCAACTCATCAGGAAAACATCAAGATACTAATTTACCACTGGCACATCATTAATCTGTACAGTTCCTTTATTTTCAACAACATGTGCAAGGTAACAATCATTTCCATCTATTACGAGTTTCTCAAATTCATGATATGTTATCAAAATCAAGTGTTCATTCTTGTACACAAACTAAAAATCTTTTTGAAAAGAATCCATTTTAGCTTTATAGTCAGTCTTAGCATGAGAAACAGAAAGTCAATCCATGCCCAAAATAACATCAAACTCTACTAGAGGAAAAACAATAAGGTTTGCAGGTAGATTCTTTCCGCACACAAGGATAGGAATGTTATTATAATTTCTTTTTGTCTCAATGTTTCCTCCGGGTGTTTTTACCATAAGTTCAAGATTCATATCTTGAGATGGACATTACAATTTACTAGAAAACTTCTCAGAAATGAAAGAATGTGAAGACCATGAATCAAACAACACATTGGCATAATCCGAACAAACAAACAGTGTACATGATACTACTTCATTCGATGGACCAGCATCTGCTGAAGTAGTTGCAAAGGATTTCACCACCCCTTTCTGCTTGTAGTCTGTCTGCTTTTCCCCAGTTGAGTTCTTCGTTAGACACTCATTTTCATAATGAGCCATTTCATTACACTTAATACATCTTAACGCTGGTTTCTCATTGCCTTCTTGATCATCTTCCTTACAGTTACGAGCAATATGAACAGACTTACCACACCGAAAGAACTTTCCAGACTTGGATAAACATTATCCATGATGCATTTTACCACACTTATCACAGGATGGATATTTGGTTTTCTAACCTCCTTACTTCTTTGATGAATTATTCCCCTTTTCCTGCCAACTGGACCTCTCATTCTATTGTTTGTCAAAGAACACCTGATCATCGGAAAACTCCATTTCCTCATTCTTCATACATCGAACAAGATTTTCATAACTTTTGAACTCACGAAATGCTATATCCCTTCGATAATTTGGATTTAACCCTGAGTAAAAACGGTTTATTTTACTGTCAAGATCTTGTATGATGTTTGGAGCAATCTTTTCCAATCGAGTGAAATTTTCTTCATAAGTAGCCACTATGTCATCCTGCTGCCTCAATTCTAGGAACTGTTTGTCCATCCTAAGACGAACCACCTTATGAAAATATTTCTCAAGAAACATACCTTTGAATTTTTCCCAGTGAAGATCATCAATATCATCACTATCCCTGATATTTATCACCATCAACCACCACTGATCTGTTTCACCTTCAAAATGGTAAATAGAAAGACTAACCTTTTGATGTTCTGAACATCCCATGACATCAAAAATCTTCTCCAGCGCTTTAACCCACCATTCAGCTTGCACGGGGTCAGATGATCCTATGAATGATGGGGGATGTTGCCTCATGAAATATTCCACCACTGACATGTCCCTCTGCGGTTGATCTGGCTGATCTCGTGCATGGATACCACCACCATTTATAGCCTGAGTCAACTATGCCATCACTGCAACAAATTGTACAGTTCCGATTCCGACCATCTCAGGTTGCTGATTTGGAAGGTTGTCTTCATTTTGATGTCGTCCCAACATAGTTGCTTTGTTTCCTATGCGGAAAACCATTCTGAACATATAAATATCTTTGGCGAAGCAACATGGTAATCATTAAATTCTATATTTTTTCAATCATACCATAAATTAACTAATAATTTAACAATTTTATAACTCTTAATGTTGTCTAAACCGACCTCTAATACCAACTATAATTCCCCAGACATTAAACATTAATTAACATTGAATTAAATGAATAATTCCCATTGAGGATCCTTTCAGGTTTAGAGTTTTAGAGAATTAGATCTTAACTATTACATCTCAAAAGAATAAAAAGTAGACACATCTACTAAGTTTCCATAAAATAAAAACTCTTAAAAAGAAACATGCCTTGTTCTATGTTTTATATATCATGAATTTCCCTTGATCTCATCCTTGACACTATTCGACATTAAGTCATGTGAAAACATTTCAAAAAAACTTGGGGTGATCTTAAAAAGCTCAGTAAGGGAACACAAAGAATTAAAACTGTTAGTTTTTCAAAACAACATGTAAACCATGTATACTTTATCAAAGTAACAATTTTCACCTTTATGAAGTAGTAAAAACTCTTCATTGAATAAAATATCAATACTTACCCTTTTGTATCCAAAAGATTAACATAAAACCCATATAAAGAACACATAACATATAAAGGTAACTTGGGACATAAACATACTTAAATAGAATAACCATACGGATGACTTCCACACATATCACTTAATGGAATATCCATACGGCTGAATTACATACCCAATGCATTGGAGTTCATAACGTAACCACCCTTCCTGGTATTCAAGGCACCACCTATCATATTGTTTATCACGTAACCACCCGTCAAATGTCCAAGTAATATTATAAAATCATAAGACATAAAACAAATATAATGGAAACAAAACATTTCCACACTTTGATCACAATATATCACATAAATATATTGACATAAAAAATATATTATAATAAAACCATTTCAATACCAAAATACATAAAGCAGTATATGGTATTTATTTCAAAAAAACATTACGTCTTGTGCGGAAGCCAAAGTCCAAATAATACTCGCGGTAGCGGAAAAGGTCATTGTCACCGCGTATGTTAAAAGAAACATTCCTTTTTGTCATTTTGTAAAACGCTTCTTAGAAAAAGATTCCTTTTCTATAAAAGTAAAAGTCAAAGGGGTTTATACACCGTATAAAATAAAGTTGTGTATAAAACGAAATATGCCTAAATGAAATGAGATTGAGACGAAGTCTCTTACCTTGTGTCCGACTAGACCCATTCCTTCTTTAATCTCCTGAATAATAATCTAAAGTTAATTTCTACTTTCTTAAGAACCTTTTTAAGTTTATTATTCCTTTAATATCACTTAATACCATGTTATAATCATTATGTAATCATTTATGTTAATAACGTTAATTTTGTCGATATTTGGTACTTGAGTCAAAAATGGACTTCTTATAATTACATGTTGTTCACGTGGTAAAAGGTTCATTATATCCAGAATGAAATTCATGATTTGGGTATCATATATATCATATATATCCATCATGTACATGTATTTATAATAGTACATAACATTTGGAGGTACGAAATGAAATGCACCATTCATGGAGACGGTAAGCCGTACGTACGCATGAACATTGCTTTCATTTCTATTTCTTATTGTGATGGAATTAAAACATAATGATACATAGGTATATTATAATTCCAGTATAATATAATATACAATATCATTAACTCTATCCTTTATATATCCCATATAGGGCATTAACGAGTCACATCACTTTGAGGGGGCGGTAGTCCGCACTTCCTCAAATGAGATTATCGTATTTACCCACCATGGATAACATAAAGGTTTGATATAATTGTGAAGTACATAAGCATAATGAATTAATAAAAATAATATATATCATATATAAATACAGTTCCATAATAATGGCCACCATGAGAGGCAATATGATGTAATTGAACAAACATCGTTTCGTGAGGCGTTAGTTTTCCATCCACAGAAACATTATGTTCTTCATCCATAATATGGAGGTGTGTGTAATTGTGGTTCAAATACTTATAATAACAACATCCTCGTATATTGAGGACACTGGTGTTGTTATAAAAGAAAAGAAATAAATAGAGTTTAGGGGTTGGAGAAGAAAAATAAAAGAAAACAATTTAAGAGAAATTGTTACCTTTTATTTAGGCAACTTCCTTTGGTTTAAAACAAAATGACTTCTTAAGTGCCTTCTGCCTAAATTAAGTCTTCTAGGAGGAGGAGAGGGATGTAGGGAGAATAATTGGGGAGAGTTTGGATGAGCCAAATGGCTTGAAGGTGTGAGGAATTGCATAGAAGTGGTCTCGTTTTATAAGGGAGATGAGGGTCTCTTTTGGAAAGAGTGAAAATATTATTTTATAATATAAATATATTTGGTTTCTAATGGTCCAAAAATCATTATAGTCAAATATAAGATGACTCATAACGGATGTAAAATCATCCAATCAGAATTTGACATGTTTTGGATAATATTTTAATCATTATAATGTTATTTTATTTAATCATCTATTAATGAGGTAAATACTGCATCATTATTAGGTCATAAATAATTTAATATATTTGATGTCTAAAAATTATAAAAAAATACCATGATGTAGGATATATTTTTATATTTCCAATGAATATTAATATTCGAACAGATAATCTATATAACCCCTTCTAAAAATTAATTTACTAAAAGATATTTTTTGTTGTCATTTTTGTCTTTTTCTTTAAGTTAATTATTCTAAATTGTCATTGTCACACCCAAGTGGCTTAGAGGGGTCCCAAAATCGACCAAAAGATGCTAATGGTCATAAATGGCACAACCAATAATATTTGGACAAGTTTTATGGTAATTTTGAGTGATTATAATATTCTTTTAACCTTGAATTACCCTATTTACCTTTAACCGCGGTAAATAAAAGTCAAAAGTTACTATTCACCAAAAATTATTTTCATCTTGTTGAACCACATTTTACTTCTTGATAACAACCATGTATGTCGGATTTTTGAAATTCAATTCACATAAGTGGTAAAATTCCATTTTAATGAAAAAGTCTGTTTTTTTAACTACCACTAAGTGGTGTCACTATTCATAAAAAATTGATGTTTTTCAGAAAAATACCAATAATTAAGAATAAGCTATATTTGATATTCCAAATTCAAAAATGATGTCAATTTTTCAAATTAAAAACATAGAAGTGGCATTAATTAATTTAAAAATCAATTCCTGTTGTTAAAACAAATAGCGTGTTTTTAAAAAACAATAACTATCAAAAGATTGATACTTGTTTATGTCTAATTTCAAAGTAAAATTAAATAAAATGACCAACATTGGATTAAATAGTAAAAATATATTTTAATTACACTTTAAAACCAATTAAAAATATAATCTAACCATATAAATAAATTAGATTAAAAAGCACTTTTGAATTAAAATACAATATTTTTCACTATACATTAAAAAATGAACTTTATCAGAAAAAGACCAAAAAATTACCCAAAGTAAAATTTTCTGTCCCCATTCTAAGGAAGGATTTTATTTGGTCTATTAGAATGTATTAAATTAACCAAAACTATATTTAAAGAGAGTACTCAATTGAAAGGCGATAAATCAGCATTTTAATGAAAATTATGCTTAAAATTAGATTCATTCACTTTTTAAGCCTCTAACATTTATTTGATAAATGTAAATATATTTAATAAACATGTATAATCATATTGTAGTTAGTTTTGTTAATTCCCTCCAATACAATGAATAGATGTTAAATACCGTTTAAAATAATAACATTATATTATTATTGTGCAACGTAAGATTTCAAAGAAACTCGTTGTTGCGTATCGGGTACGCTATCGAACATAGAAACCCTTTTAAGCTAAAATTAATATTTAATTCAAAAATATTATTAAATATAAAAATCTCCTATTCTTCCTTTACAAGGGATGTTACCCCAACTTCCTCTTTTCTATTCCCATCCACCCTAGCCATGGTGGTAGGTTTCTTCTTATCACCATTCCTCATCCATACTTGTTTAGAATTTTTCTTCCTACCTGCACTGATTGTGGGAACACATTTAGAAACCTAAGTACAAGATGGTTTGGATTGTACCTTCACTTCCTCAGTTTCTTGTGATAGATCAATGAGTGAAGTCATGATCTTCTTATCACATGTTGGAGGTCTTTTGGCAATAGAATCCTCCAGTGAGTGTTGAGTACCAGCAACAACTGATTCTTGATGTGGATAATCAAGAGTTTTCATAATCTTCTTGTCACATGTTGGAGGTATTTCTGCTTTAGATTCCTCCAACGAACATTGAGTACAATAATCAATCATTTCATTCTTTTGTGAAGTCTCAATATGTGTATTCTCAATCTTGGTCAATTGGGCTTCTAATTTTTGACCCTCAATATTGATAATGTTCATCTGATCTTTAATCATGATCATCTTCTCTTCACAAGTCCTCTTCAATCTTTCAACCTCAACTTCATGCATCTTAACGTTGTTTTGTAACAATAAGTCAAGTTCCCTGAATTTCCTGGAATTTTATTCCAAAAAAAAACTCTTGACTTAATTTCTCTCCTTTAGCTCAGCTTCAAGTACATGGATCTTTTCTTTTAGAGTCTTATTGACTTTATATTTTTCTTCAAATACTTTCACCTATTTAGTGAGCTTAATACTTTCCATAACTTTTATTTCTAACCCCTTTTCCATATTGTTAGCTTCCCGTTCTAATCGAGTGATCTCAAACTGCATAGATTAGAATAGGCTACAAATAATATCAACCCTTTCTTCAAGAATATCATTAAGATATGTTTTGAGTTTTTCCTGAAATCTTGAATTGGGGATGTCATCCTTTCATCTGGAAGAATTCTGAGCCATCTGCTCGATACATTCCAAGACAAATATTTCATCATTATTAGAATGACATGGAGAACAAGACACTTAATCTTATTTGGAAATGAGAGACTTCTTCAACTGCTTCTTCTCTTCCTTTTTATTATTTTTCATGGTATTGTTGGATGTAGGCTTCTTCTCAGAAATGACTGAGTCATTATCAAGAATGGTCTTCATTGTCGACTTTAGGAAGGAAACTAAAATCCTCTTCTAAATATGATTACTGTATAGTATCCAAAATACATAAACCTTTCCCTTTGATACCACTTATAGGACCCCGGGACACCCTGAGAGGGGAGGGGTGAATCAGGGTGTCAAATTTTTCTTCTTAAAGTTGTGGATCTTGTTACCATGTTGGTAGGAACAACTTAAACCTATATGATGGATACGATCAGCAATGAAACATTCACCTGAAAAGAGAGAACATAGCAATTTTACTTGGTTCACCACTAAGGGCTGCGTCCAAGGAGCATATGACGAAAATTTTCCAGTCGTACCAATTTTCACTAATCTTCACTAGTTGTGGATTACTATGGTTCGGGAACAGTCACTCTATATCAGGCTCACTGCCTTTACAAAAGTTTCAGGGATAGCTCACTGCGTCCCTCGGGTCACTCCCGTTGACTCCCCTGGGCTCATTGCCATTGGTGAAGTCACGATCAGTTTATAGACATGAAGGTCTCTTCAATAGATTTGCATTGAATTCTTTGTATCATGTTCAACATGAGACTTTTCTTTCATCAGAGTCCGGAGTTAATGCTCTTTTGTATTCAACCTTATATTTTAGTTCAATATCTAAATGCACTATATCTTCTTTTTCTCTTCCATTGATTCTCAATACTAACACCTGAGTGTATTTATATATTCACATATTACTGTGCAGATCTGAGTTTAGTTGCACGAACCATTCTTCTTCTCTTTGCAAATCACAATGTGGATGTCAAACACCAGTCATGTGTGTGCGGTACCACTTCTATTCATAAAATCATATTTTTCATTTCTCTTCTGTCTTTGCAAACGAATGCATCATCTGTTGCACCGAGGGTAAAGAGAAATATTTTAGCTTTCGTGCAGCTCCAAAAAGAAGGGCATACTCCAACAGCACCTGGCGCTCTTCTCCAAGACTGGCGTGCAAGTCCCAATAGGGCGCACAAGTCTTCGGCGCACAGGTCTAAACTGGCGCGCAGGTATCACCAAACCACCTGTGCGACAATGCCTTCCTCAACTTCTATCCTACGCAACACACTTTCTTCCACAACCAAACCGCCTTGGGTGCGCAACCAACAATCAGCGCACAGCTTCAAACACTGGCACGCAAGTCTACCTTCACGACCCCACACTACTTGCATGACATCCACACCTGCACGACGGAAGATTTTATTTTTCTAGGTGTTGAACTCCATGGGAATTGAGGAGGGGTGGACTAGTTTTTATAGGCAATTTGACCACCCTGTGCGACAGTGCACAAGTCAACCATTGGCATGAAAGTCTCAGCACACAGGTCTCTTCCCCTACTAGTCACTTGCGCGACCAACTTCCCAACTTGTTCGAACGTCTTTCCTTCTCCAAATTTTGATCATCTGATCTCAAAAAACCATAGGCACCCAAGTTATCAAGCTTCCAAGGCATCAGTATGCAAGTCTCTTCACGGCACGCAAGTCACCTACACGACCTCACCAAAATTTGCGCGACCCTTATCCCTTTTCTATATTTTGAAGATCTGATCTTCAAAAACATATGTCTGCCTCCAGATCATCCATACTTTTGTCGATGTTCCTTGAATAAAACATGGATCATTATCCATAGTCCTTGAACTCTACATGCCACCATGGAATCTTCTTTGTCAACAAATTTTTATAACGTTTGTTTTCTTTTTCAATAAGCATTATCACCTCAAACACACTTCTTGGTGATCTGTATCCTTTAGCAACTCTTCTGCTTTTATCACAAACTCCACTATTGTGATATGTATTCATTGAAGTAATAACTTTAGCATCATCATCTTCTATGAAAATGTGATGTACATGGCAATCTCATAATTCAAATCCCCACACGGCCATCTTAGAATTCCAATCATTTGCACATTGTCTTCTTCATCAACCGTCATGATCTACTTCATGCAAACCATATGATTCAATTCATCAAGAAGTCTCTTGCATGGTTCTCATGCAATCATGATTAATTTCATGGTCTTCATCAAAACCCATGGTTCTCATGCAATAATGAGGAATTTCATGGTCTTCATCAAAACCAATGGTTCTCATGAAATAAGAAGGAATTGCATGGACTTCATCCAAAAACCCCATTCTTATTTAATCATCCTCAGATGGATTACAACTCAAATTATTCATTATTGTCAACAATGTATCAACTTTTACACATGTTCTATGAACTTATGATCAGTACAACAATCGTCTGAATTACCATGCCTCTACTTTATCGGAGTACTTAATGATCTTCTTAATTTTGATCTTCCATTCCTCCATTTCATTAGAGTAATTCTTGATCTCCTTCATTTTTATCTTCATTGAAAACTATTGAAAACAAATACAACCTTATACACAAAGTGGTTTCAACATTATTGTCGTTAGTAATGATAAGTACATGATCAATACTAAGATAAATGTTAGACTCCATGGATTGAACCATAGAAATAGACAAAGAAGAAGAATAGTGCTGGAACCACAAAATAGGATCATCCGAGGTTGATTATAATTAATTTAATTATTTTAAATGAAGTACCTTTTAAGGAATTTTTTCTTCATTCATATTTTTGATCATGTTCTGATGTGATTCGTCATTGCATCGCAAAAGCCAACTATAGACTTCCTCTAGTGGTAATCCCCTCATGCACCAAGTATCTCTAGACGTCGCTAAGGGAATATCTGGGTGCTAACGTGGAGAAACATTTGCTTGCATTTTCCACCATAGTTCGCCTTGATCCGATGGAGTTGGATCTCTCTCGGTCTTGAGAGAGTTCTTGGAGGATGGAATTCATTCGGTCTTGAGAGAATTCTCTAGAATTATTGTGCAAAAGGATTATTGGGAAAAGTGTTGGGGTTGTGATTATATTTATAATCGGGATTGAGGTTATATAGTTATGACAATAAATATCTGTGTTACAAGTTTTATTTATTTAAATAACTCTTACTTAAAACCCTATGTCGAATCATTGATTCTTTGACATGCTCCCATTCTGATTATAATAAATATTATTTAATAAAACGATAATATTTCCACAAACTCTTGACTGGAAAAACGACATGGCGTGTAATCCTTAACACATGATGTGTACTTGTTTTTCATTGAAAACTACATGTTGTGTACATTAATGTATGTGGAGTGTATATCTTGTTTTCATTTTTCATTTCCTTTCCAAAATGGAAACTACACAGCCTGTACATTAAATATACACGACGTGTATATATTGTTTTTCATTTTATTATTCCTCGAACATTAAAACGATTTAGGATTTCTAGAATAATTATTAAACCACATACGAGAATAATATTTATTCTACTTGAGATACTTGTATACACATTATTGTGAACCTCTAGGCCTTTTTCTCGTTTGTATTAGGTGGGTTTTCCTAAAGTCCAAGATTACTATCTAGTAATGAGTCAAGGAACCCAAGAGAAAGAATTTGACGCCGCATTGACATTTCACCTCATACGAACGATTACCATGAAATTTAATCCCTTTGTCTCAATATCTCCTCAACAAGGTTTCATGGAAGTGTCATAAACCTATATGCTTGATTCGTCACTCTTTGACTTCTGGAAATAAACTCATCGTGGCACCATGGCTATGGAATTTGAGTGACAATTTTATTTCAATAAAAAGACACAAGATATCTAATTCCATAAATATGGAAGGGACAAATCCTTCCTCGACATATCCATTAACAACTTGTCATTCATAATGCACTCAATGTACTCTACTTTCTGCCAACTATCTACATGACGATTTTCATCCGTAAATCTAAGTGTGCGAGTCATGACATGAGTTAATGATAATCTTATAGTCTAAGGACCGTTACACAAACTTATAGATAGCAATGTCTGATGACACCAAGATATGCAGAATTGCTACTGGCAGGTCTGTTCTCATAATCACCCATCTTGGAGATTACCAAGTCTGAACTCAATGAGCGAGAGTCTCATCTTCTTATGACTACTCACACACGACGGTCTGCATACCATGTGTCCTATCATAGTATTTCATCCAACCGTATAACATTATTTAAGAATATTGTTATGGAATTTCATGGTTCTCATCATAGTGGGGATCTTCCATGACCTTATTAATGCAACAAATACTCTAGGACATTATTTTATTATATTCATCCAGAACAATGAACAATATATATATTATTTATACCTTCATGTAATCAAAGTATAAATAGTTTGTTCTCAGGACAACAAACATAACAATCACCCACTTGGACTAGAGCCAACTGCCTATGACTTTTAGTCCTCTAGACCGCACTTGATGATCATGTTTCTGCTGAGTTAAGGATTTAGTCAAGGGGTATTCGATGTTGTCTTCCATGGAAGTACTACACAATACAACCTAACCTCTTTGAGAAAAATCCCTCAAGTGTTGATACTTATAATGTATGTTCTTTGTCTACTGATGTAACCTTGGCTCTTTGGAAAGTTCCACTACTGCTGTAATATAACAATAGAGTGTGATAGGATCTTTACTGCTAGGTACTACATCCAACTCTTGGATGAAGTGTCACATCCATAATGCTTATTTAACTGCTTTAGAAGCTGCGATAAACTTGGACTCTGATATAGAATCTGCAACTACACCTTTCTTTGAGATCTTCTAGCTCACTGCACCTCCATTAAAACTGGATATGTATCCAGTATGTGACTTCATGTCATCTTGATCAGTCTGGAAACTAGCATCTACATGTCTTATGATGACTAGTTCATTATCTCCTTCATAATCCAAAAACATATCCTTAGTACACCTCAGATACTTAAAGATAGTCTTGACTTCCATCCACTGTCAGTCTCCTGGATCATCTCGATATCTACCTATCACACTTAATGTGTAAGCAACATCTAGCATTGTACATATCACAACATACATGACTGACCCAATTTCGGATTCGTAAGGGATCCTTTACATTTTATTTCAATCATCATGTGTCTGAGGACTCATTTTCATGGAAAGATGAATTCAATGTGACACTGGCAACAATCCCCTCATGGAATGTTCCATACTAAATCTCTTCAGTATCATGTAAATGTATGTACTTTGACTTAGGCCCAGCATTCTCTTGGATTTGTCATGATAGATCATGATCCCAATAATATATGATGCCTCTCCCAATACTTTCATAGATAATAATTTATCCAACCATGCCTCAACTGACTGTGAGACATGAACTTTGTTTCTAAATAGTAATATGTCATCAACATATACTATTAGGAAAACATCTGCACTTGCACTGAAAAATTTTTAGCCACAAGGCTCACATTCATTCTTAATAAATCCATATTTTTGTTACTGATTCAACCAAACAAATGTTCTGTGACCTTGATTCTTGATTTAAACCATAAATGTATTTATACAACATTCATACCTTGTTGGCATCCTTTTGAGTCAAAAACCCTTCAGGTTGTGTCATGTAGACATCTTCTTAGAGGATCCCATTAATGAATGATGTTTTGACATCCATTTTCCAAATCTCATTTTCATGGGAAGAAACAATGGCCAACAGGATTATGATTGATTTCAACATCACATCTAGTGAAAAAGTTTCATCAAAGTCAATTTCTTGACATTGTCTAAAACCTTTTGCAACCATTCGTGCCTTATAGGTGCTGACTTGTCCCTCCATGTCTAGTATTATCTTGAATACCCATTTATTACCAACAGTCTTTACATCAACTAGAGGATCTACTAAAATCCAAACATGGTTTTGGTATCTGGAATCCATTTCAATATTCACAGCTTCTTAACACATGGAAACATCTGTGACTTCAACTACTTCCTTGTAGGTAAGAGGATCATCATTGACAACCAATAACGAGTCACAATAATCAGTGACAAGAAAACCATATCATTCTGGTTCACTCACCTCTCTCGTGCTATTATACAGTTCTTGTGTATCTAGAACAGATTGTTCTTCCACGGGGCTCTGTGGAATATTTTCATGTACTAACTCCTATGTATCTTGAGCCTTGAATTCATCTAAGTCTATCTTGCACTCACTATCTCATTTGGAGATGTTCTCCATCTCAAGGAATATGGCATGTCTTGCCACTATAACCTTTTTATCTAAGGTTTTGTATAGGTAATATCCTATTGTTTCCTTGGGATATCCTATAAAGGTACACTTTGTACCATGGGGTGCATTCTTGTTACTTGAAGAGGCCTTAACTCATGCTTCTCTACCCTACACATGTAAATTTCATAACATGGCTTTGCATCCACTGCATAATTCATATGGAATACCATTTATCGATTTAGTTGGTACTAGTTTTTGTATGTGTGATGATGTTTGTAATTCATATCCCCAAAAGGATAATGGAATACTCTCATTACTCATCATTTATCTCACCATTTCTAATAGGGTGTGGTTCCTCCTTTCACTTACACCATTCCACTGAGGCGTGTAAGGAGGAGTGAATTGAGATAGAATCCACAACTCCTGTAAGAAATCAATGAAGTCCTGATTAATATATTCTCCTCCTCTGTCTGAGCAGAGTTTCTTAATCTTCTTACCAATATGGTTCTCAAATTCATTCATGAATTCTTTGAACCGATCAAAAGGATCTGATTTATACATCATTAAGTAAATATATCCATATCTACTGAAATAATCTGTAAAATTTATGATGTACAAGAACCCACCCCTTGATTCAACTGGAAATGGTCCACACACATCTGTGTGAACTAATTCTAGAAGCTCTATAGTACTATAACATTTCCCACTAAATAGGGATTTGGTCATTTTGCCTTGTCGACACACATAGCATACACCAAGTGGTTTTAGTTCGAAAGAAACTAAATACCCATCTTGATGTAATTTTGTCAAATGTTTCTCATTGACATGACCTAAACAGTGATGCCAAAGTTAGTTGTTCAATGATTCATGTGAATTAACCATGTCATCAATTTCCATTTTTCAGTTTTTGTAGTCTAACACATAAAGGCCGTTATATAAATGTACCCTACAAAAACAAATACTACCTTTATAAATGTAGCAACATTGATTTCCAAACATGAAGATGAATCCATCAGTATCTAATCTGGAAACTGAAATAATGTTTTTGGTTAAAGAGTGTACATAATAACATCCTTTTAATACCAAAACCATCCCAATAGGCAATGTGAGGTGGTGGTCTCCGACAGCTACATAAGCGAGTTTGGCTTCGTTGGCTGCAAGTAGATCCACCTCACGTCGGTCAGTCATTGTAAATCTACTTGGTTATTGTATTTGGATATAGATGGGAGAATGAAAAGCAGTATCTAATAAAGAATTGGTATAAATAGATAGATTGCATTCTTTAACAAACCCACATGACGCTTCCCCTTGATTTCTTGGCTGGGTGGAGTTTTTCTTCCAGTGCCCCTTCTAGCCACATGCGAAAAAAACAACCTTCTGTTCTCAGGTCTCCCCATTGATCTTCATTATCTTGGAAGGCCTTGAGAATGCTTTGGGCTTAAATCTTGTCAACATACCTTACCTTTTATTCACAATAATTTAAGAAGGAATTTCACGCTTCATATCATTGTCCACTTGGAGAATGAGGATAAAAAGATCAGATAGAGACTTCTCAATGTTTCTCATGTTGAAATTTACAACAGTGTTAGAGAAGCTCTGGGGGTGTGATGCAAGAATGAGATCAGTACCCAGTTCTTCGGGGAGTTTAAACCCTATAACCTCCAAGCGCTCAATGTAGCCAATGAGCTTGACTAAATGAGGCCTATCTGGGGAACCCTCTCCAATGTTGCATTGAAATAAATCATTGGAGATCTCAAACCTTTAATGTCTTGCTCTCTCCCATTATAGACCATGAAGGTTCTCAAGAAAGCTATATGCATCCATGTCTTCATGAGACTTCATGAGCTCACTAGACTTTGATGACATCATCAAACATTGAACAACAAGTGCATCTCTCAAATGTGGATCATAGGCTTGGAAATATTCATCACTCACCCCTTGGGTAGGCGAATCAGGATATGAGGACTCCAGCATGTAAAACATTCAATCATGGCATTGGATAACCTGAAGGTGCCTAAATCATTCATAAAAGTTACTGTAGGTGAGGATATTGTCTTTATCCACAATTGAGCATAGAGAAAGTGTGGTTGATGAGTTTTTCATATTGACTCTAAAAATAAAAAGAGAATATTTATCAGTACCTTTTGATTACATTTTATGAAAAATAATAATTGAATTTATTAATTCTCCAAATATTTTATGAAGTCCCAATGGCCCTAACCATTGAACTTGGAATGTCCAGTTGTGATGAAATTCTAGTGGAAAGGATCCATATTCCCCTATGCATAACCCCAATAGGGGATGGTCAAGCTATTTAAAGGTATTTATATAGGCATGTCTTTGCCAATAGTGATCTTAAAGTTCTTTGATCTGTTGAGTGGACTCCCAAATCCTGAAATCCTGACATGGATTTCCTCAACATTTGCCACCATTTTACAACAGTTCGAGCAAGGGCTACTCCTCTTAATGTAAAATGTTTAAGTCAACATGAAATTTTCATAAGATCTTCCTTTATAAAAGTACGTGTCCCAACAAGGGTTGGTCAAACACATTGTTTTATTAAGTCTCACCCTTAATCAAGTAACAGAAATCTTGGTCTGAATTAATATGATAGTTGAGGGATTTTAATCTTTTATGTGTTTTTTCACATTATTATATTCTTGTTAATATTTAGTGATGCTTTCTTAAGTGATTAACCATGTTCTGATAATATTTACGAATAGTATGGTTTTTATTTTATTCTATCGTTGCATGATTTTTTATTTCATTAATTATGTGAACACGACAACACATACATAATAAATAAACCATGCAATCAGATAGAAATAAAATAAGATGGCATGATCAAGAGCTTCTATTGGTTATATTATCTAACGGTTTTGATAAGGTAACCATGATCTTAGAAAAAACACCATGAGCTCAATAGTTCATGTTTTTACAGCTCCCACCAGTCCACCTTTGTATCTAATTGGGTTGATTTCACCTCAGCATCATATTATGTACCATATCCTATGGCATGGGAGATCCTCCATTACATGGGGTTTACATTAAATAAACCATGGGCACGCAGGCCATACATTTTATTGAAATAAAGCTCACATGCCAACAAATTTAAATTAAATAGATTTAAATGAAACCATACACCCACAAAGGGTATTTGCTCTAGCTCATGATAATATGTATCATGCAATGAAATTTATGCATATTTAGTATTCAAATTCTATTAGTCGTTCTTTTATTCAAGATAAGTCACTCTTGAATTCAATTAATTATGATCTTATAATTAATCAATTCTTTATCTTATATTCCTTTATGAATTTCCTTGAGATTCTTCTCATCCATATTCCTTCTACAGGTCTTTGTACTTTGGAGGAAACCTGGTGAAATTCCATTTCTGGAAAGTACATGTCTTCCATGCTATACTACACAATGTGTATTTGAATAAACCCTTTATCCAAAGTACACATTGTGTGCTTTGGCATGTTTTCTTTACATTGGAAATGTTGAAGTACATGACGTGTAGATTAATATAACATGGTGTGTATTTACTTGTTATGTAGTTACTAGCCTGCAAATCCCATGTATGCGGTACATGGCTTCTCTTTTTACAATGTTTCACCTGGTCCGGATTGGTCTACACAACGTGTTGATTCAACATACATTCTATCTATTCCATTTTCCACATGCCGTTTAGTTTTTGTCAACACGGTGTAAAAAACATAGGTATTCTCAATTCACACGGCATGGGTTTGGCGGACCAATACAGGTTCGTAGAACCTAAGTACATGACATATTGTTTTTTACTTCCGCCATGTATTCTTGTGTTATACAGACAGAATGACAGGCTCCTTCGGATGAGTTCCTCATATTAATTATAATGAAAATTAAAATTAAAAGGTCACTTATATGTTGTGAATCACGAAGCAAAGGAGGAAGAACAGTTCTCATTTATTCAGTTTTATAGAAAAATTTAAATTAAATTGAATCAAATATAAATTTGTAAATTACGAACGAAAATTACATAACTATAATCAACGTTGTAAGCTTACTCTGATACCAGTTGAATGTCTCGGGCGTAGCTAAAGCACATGGATGGATGTCCCCATTTGGATTTTGGTCATTATCAATGATCAATCTGGGATCTATACTATCATAAATGCCTGACTCCATGGATCGAATAACCGAAATAGACAAAGAAGAATAATAGTATCAGAAACACAAAAGAGGATCATCACAGGTTGATTATAATTAATTTAATTAATTTACACAATGTACCTTTTATGGAGTTTTTTCTTCATTAATATTCATTATCACGTTTTGATATGATTCTTCGTTGCATCGTAGAAGCCAAGTGTAGACTTCCTCTAGCAGTGATCCACACGTGCACCGTATATCTCTCGATATCGCTAAGGGAATCTCTAGGTGCTAGCAAGGGGAATCCTTTTCTTATGTTTTCCACCATTTATCGCCTTGATCTAAGAGAGGTAGATCTCTCTCAATCTTGAGAACATTCTTGGAGGATAGAGTTCATTCGGCCTTGAGAGAATTCTGTAAAAATTTTGTGCACAACGATTCTTGGGAAAAGTGTTGGGGGTTTTGAGTATATTTATAATAGGGTTTTATTTTATATTGTTATGATAAAAAATAAACATGTTACGCATTTTATTTATTTCATTAAATTTTATTGAAAACCCCATGTCGAATCATTAATTCCTTGACATGTGACCAATCTGAATATAAAAAATGTCATTTAATAAAATGATATTATTTATTCAAAATCCCGACTGGAAAAACTACACATCATGTAATCATTAATACATGGAATTTACTTATTTTTCATTGAAAACTACATGGTGTGTACATTCAATGTACACGGCATGTATATCTTGTTTTCATTTTTATTTTCCTTTCCATAATAATAACTACACGTCATTTACATTCAATCTACACGACGTGTATATATTGTTTTTCATTTTATTCTTCCTCCAACATTAAAACAATTTATGCTTCCTTGTATAATTATTTATCCACATTCGAGAATAATCATTGTTCTACTTGATATACTTGGATACACTTAGTGTGTGACCCTGTAGGCCTCTTTCTCATTGGAATTAGGCGGGCTTGCCTAAAGTCCAAGATTACTGTCTAGAAACGGGTTAATGTGCCTAAGAGAAAGAAATTGAAACCGCATTGACGTGTCACCTCATATGAACACTTACCATGTAATTTAATCCCATTGTCTTAATATCATATCAAAAAGGATTCATGGTAGTGTCATAAACTTATGTCCTTGATCCATCATTCTTTGACTTCTAGAAATAAACTCATCGTGACACCATGGCAATGGAATTTTAGCGACAATTATATAACAATCAAAGAGCCTAAGATATCTACTTCTATAAATATTGAAGGGAGAAATCCTTCCTCAACATATCCATTAACAAAATTTCATTCGTGACGCACCCAACGTACCCTACTTCTCACCAACTATCCTTGTGATGGTTTTCGTCATCAAATCTAAGTGCGAAAGTCATGACATATATAAATGATACTCTTCCAGTTTAAGGACCATTACACGCGCTCATAGATAGAAATGTCTGATGACACCAAGACATGTAGAATTGCTACTGGTGGGTATGTTCTCATAATCCCTCGTCTTGGAGATTACCAAGTTAGAACTCCATGAGAGAGTCTCGTCTTTTTACGAGTACTTGTACACGAGGATCTGTATACCATGAGTCCTATCATATTCTGTCATCCAACCGTAGAAAATTATTTTAGAATGTTGTTATATCATTTCAAGGATATCATCATAGCGGGTATCCCCCATGACCTTTTTAATTAAAAAAAAATTCTAGGACATTATTATAGTATAGTCATGCAAAACAATGAACAATATATAATAATTGTACATTCATGTAAACAAAGTATAAACAGTTAGTTCTGAAAACACCAACCCTAAAAACAATGAGATAGTGAAAAATATGTTATGAAGAACATGAAATTTAAGGGATATAACTGAATATCTCAACTATAGCTTTCCATTGGATATGATGGTGAATGATTCAGATTTAGTATGGAAGAGTTATATCAAAACCTATGATGGAGGAGGATAGGGATGAACACGTACATGAAGAAGATGATAAGAAACTACTTAAGGTGAGGAGGAAGGAAAAGAAAATAAACATTAAACATTAAATATGAGAAAATTTTAATAATATCCCTAAAATAGGGGTGAATGGTTTAGTCATATGATTATTCAATCCTTGTTTGAACAATGTTCCAGTTACTGCTTCAAAGGGAACTCTTCATGGTTAGGAACATGGTTTATCTTACCCCTCACAATCCTAGAAAAACACACATTCCAAAAACTGTATATGTGTTACACGGTTTTAATACATGGATTTCGTGGTTGTAGAAAAACGGTTCAGCCCCCAAGTGTCTATTGTCTATAGTCACATGGTTTAGGGAAACTTTGTGGGGTGGGCTACAATGTTTATGCAAACCGTATGGTCAAGTATTTTCTTCGAACTTCAAGGCTCTGGGCACTGAACATTCAATGAAGGCACCCAAGTATACATTAAATTAATTATGAATCATTATAATGTCCATTTGGTAGAATGTAAACGAAAAATGGGTCGTCCCTTTGAATAAATCTAGGATGATACAACCTCTACATTTTAAGACATCTCATCCTTGTGTTTACATTCTATGTGAAGTAAAATAGCACCTGAGAAGTATTCTGGCCACTCTACACATAAATCGGCTTCCCACCCCAACGTCTCATCCTATAAAAGTTTGTTCATACATATCAACCTTACCAAATTAATATAAACACCTCAGAGAGCCTTTATGATCTAAATAATGATACATATTGGACACTCCTCAAAGTATCAATCTACTCCATTCTCAGTATCTTCTAGGTCGAACAAATGAGATGCGTTAGGATGATACTATTGATGTTGAGATATGTTGAAGTCATCGTGCATGGAATGGTACCTATGAGGTAATAAAAATTGATTGGATACAAGATCAACACTATATACTATTTCAAATGGCCTGACCTACCGAGTTGATAATATTCCCTATATTTGGATTCATCTGTGATCTATCTAGAAGATAAATTCTAAAATACTGAGTTTCCCACCTCAGAATAAAGTGGTCTATGATGAAAATTAATATAATAATTATTCATATATTAATTTTGTACCATATTATTCTGAATTAGGTGAACATTTTCTAAAGTCTCATGAAAATGATGAACACATTGTATAGCTACCTCATAGACCTATGGTCAACATTGAGGTGGATTCCTTGGTATACTGTATAGGGCCTCATATGGATCCATTTTAATTGTTTCTTGAACGTTTTTGTTTTAGGAAAACTCCATAAGGTCCATATTCTATTGCTAGGAACATCATAAATGAAGTATTTATGATCTAAATATATCCTCTAACACCTGTATCATCCACATAGATTAACCCTCAGTCTGTGGGAGATATGTTGTACACAAGAGAACCTTTGAACCTAATGTCTTTTTAAACCCCATATAAAACTATTAAGTAAAAAATGATAATTGGTCCAAAATGGGATAATTTGGTAGACCATGGTGTCACACAATCTCAAAAATATAAAAAATTCCAAATTGATCTATAGAAAAATGTCTCTTGGATTGGAATGAAGTGTAAATCCTTGGTTAGACTGTTAATGATAACTCATAATGCATCACACACTGTAGAGGATATTTTCAATCCTATTAGGAAGTCTATGGAGACATCATTCCATTTCCACCCAGTAATTGAGAGAGGTTGTAGATGTCTATCTGGTCGCTAGTGCTGGACCATCTTCTACATACATGTGGATGATCAACTATTAAAGAATTCTATATACCTCTTCATACATTTCCACTTATAGTGAAAATTAATGTGTCAACATATCTTTGTAAGACTTGGATGAACTGCCCATACAGAAGCAAGAGACTGTCACATCAACTATTCACATATATCATAAGGCACACACACATCCATGTTGAAGAGAAAGTTATTACTCACATCCTCAATCCAACCAAGATGTGGGTTCACTCAAATAGAACTCCCCCTCAAAACAAAGCACTCAGAATTAGATACTTTCTACCCCATAATCACTCCAAAAAGGAAGATGTCACTAATATGTCATCTAGAATAAATTTCACATGCTCTTCCCAAACCAAAATATTTATCTCATAGAACACATATATCAACATCCATTCTTTGGGGGCCCCTGCGAAAGCTTTAGTTTGTGTCTTCTAGCTCAATGGATCATCCTTGACATTCCCTTTCCCCAGTGTGTAAGAAATCTACAATCTAATGTATTGTAGGTATTCCACAAACATACAATTCCTCATTTTCAATTATCACTTAGTTGAGAAAAAATTAAAATTTTATGGTCCTTTTAATGTAATTATTATTCACCCAACAAGTTGTTCCAATAATAGAGTAGATCATGATCTATGGTTGAATGCTTGAGTTCATCTATAAGGTAATTCCTCTTGTGAGGCCTCAGCAGGTGAAACCCTGTATGCTACAATCTGATCACCTTAAATTAGAATGATATTTATAATTATATAAAATAAATCAAAGTGAGTCATATAAAATATAAATGGATCTGGAATAATCACCATCAATGATGACGTGCACCATCCCATTAATTCTTGACAAGGATTCTCAAAAGCATCAGTCGAGTCAATCTTCACACCATTCTTTTTCAAGCCCTTAAAATATTATTCCATTTTTGAGAAGTCCTAGATATATGACCATTAATAGAAATACATCCCTAATAAGATATATATTTAAAACACTGCCTTGGGATTCTCCTAGGGAACAACTAAAAACACCTTCTCTGGGTCAACAGATATACATGAATCAAATATGATATGACCCATGAAGTGAACCTTACTGATACAAAATAAAAATTATTTACTGAGTTTTATATATAGATGTGGTTATCTCAGTGTATTTATAATTATATAATGATTATTGGAATGGAAATGTATAGTGTGGTAATAAACTACGATTTCATCTATGAAGTCTACATTAATTGAATGAAGATATGGGTGGATTACTAAATTCAAAAGAGCAATGACGACCGTAAACTCATTCTTTAGGGAAACAGAAATTATCGAATACCAATACAAGCCATACCAACTATGGATTGTTGTACGTGTCATGTCTAATAGACTCACATACATATAATTGTAGACCGACTTTAAATTGAACATAGATTAAATAGTTTCTCTTGAGAACTGGTCAATGAGGTCGTCTATATGAGGTAGTAGATACCAGTTATTCACCATAAGCTGATTTAATTAGTAGTAATCAACAAACAATATAATCTTACTATATTTATTCCTGATTAAATGGTATGGTGATCCCCATGGTGATGTTTTGGGATAGATAAAATCTTTTTCATCTTTATCTTCGATGTGGTACTTGAGTTCCTGGAGCTCTATTGGGGACTTCCTATTAGGAGGAATGAACATTGGTGTTTCACCTAGAAAAATCAATATGGTGAACTCAATTTCTATCATAGTAGGTATTCCATAGAAATATTCATATAATTGTCCCCTAAAATGATCAAAAACATGAGGTATTTCCCGAATATGCATTCCCTGATCTCTCAAAATGAGACTAGACATCTAATCAATAAATCATCTTAGCCCAATACATTTGATTCATGCTCGACTCTATGGAGATCCCATTAAACATTATGGATATATCTGTTTCCATAATGTGAAAAAAATGACACTCATTGGTAATTATAATTCACTGGGAATTAATAAGAAATAAGTGAGTACATACTAAGTAAGTCATCAAAGACAATTATCTCGAGGATGAAGAAACTCCACAAAAAAATGTACCCACCTATATCATGGGAAAGTACTTAAACAATCATATACCATTTTCTCATACTCTTAAAGGGGTTTCAATGTTCATAAAACCACTAAATTTCTATATCAATAAGACAAGAAATCCCATAGTTTCAGCAGATAGAAAAGTGTGTGATTCACCAATATTAAATAAGGAAGATACTAATGTGGAGGCTACCAGAATAATACTTTTACTTATAGATGGCCCTGGAATATACTCTTATAGAATATTCTACACAATATATATATGGCATGATCCACATCCCCAAGATTATTCCACATTAGTCTGAGTAGTTCCACTCTATTGGCGTTGAAATTAAAGGGTATGACTACCTCAGTCATGACCACCTACTCAGCCTGAAGGTCCTATAGAAACCAACTTCATACCCAATGAGGAAAGGATGATATTTTACCTAAAGATGGTGATAGAATATAACCCCTTCACATATCCTAAGATTAAAGGATAAAAAACATCAGAGGTGACCCATCTAACTATAATCCTGGAGATCAATTTTGTTTCTCATACACTAGGGATTTTGTGGCATGGCCTTCAATACTGGGGACACACCACAATTCCATTAGTGAATGAAAAATTACTGGTAATTCCAGAAATTGTACGCTCAATGTGTCTCTTTATTCGGTGAGATAATCCACTTCTCTTCCTGGAAGCTAAATTACTCTTCTTCATATATATTATAGAGAATGGTATAATAAATCCCATCCAAAATTCACCTCGTAGTAGTATTCTCATCACCGGTCAAGGATCATAGTAAGTGGATTATTCCTTCCTAGATACTACTCTTTTTTGATGGTGCATGAATTATTCAGTGCAATTTTATCGTAAGACCTTAGAAAATAAGTAGTAGAAAAAGGATGATTGGATGACTTCTCATACCATACCCTGATGTTAACCATCCCAAGTGAGAACTTCCCATAAAATATTTCGAGTCTCATGTAGCATCGAGTTCATTATAGTGACTCTCAATTATAGAGGAATATAGATATGATTAAAAATAGATATCATGGCCTATATCCATGATTTAGCAGCCCACATTCTACCATCCCCCCGAAAAGTGGGAGGACAGTTCTTTTTGAACTCACTGGTTTTCTCCACTATAATAAGGTTAGGTAATGGAGAACCTTGTACTAATTGCATGAACCGAATTAATAAATCCAAAAAATGAGCATCAACACCCAATATAAGATCTTAATGAGTTAACACATGTGTAAATTTATTAGGTACTATAGATTCCTTAAATACTACTACATCCAGAGCATTCTAATATTCAATTTCGTAGTTTATAATATGAGGTATCCATAGTATAATAACTCTAAAATTTCCAATAGCACACCACATAAATGATTTATAAAACAAATTTAAAGAGACAAATAATTACATGCACAAATCCCACCAATAATAATTCTACATCCCTTATCCTACTCGATGAGTCTGGTTTGGGTGATCTGATTGAGTCATATAGAAATGATAGGAGAGATTACCTACATCCCACTACTAGGTTGGGCTATGTTATTGTCTCATTTTAAATTTTTAGAAGGGGTGTTGGTCCAATTCAATTTATGGACTAATTTAATTTTATTTAATTTATGTGATTTTATTTCCTTTATGTTTTTGAATTATATGAATCACCATATCCAATTTTCATGGGCCCATACACCTTATAAATTGGATGTTGGTATCCATTTTATTCTAAGCACAACATGTTCCATCCCATGAAACTAATAGTTAATGGATCAAAATTCCTCAATTGCATTTTTATGGAATATTTTTTAACATATATATGAAAAAACTATTATGTTATGGAATATGATTTAAGTGAAAATTGTGTGATCTGAGTACTATAATAAATTTAATAAAATTTATATATGTAATAATAAAATGTTACAATGTATAACTAATAAAGAACAATGATAAATTAGATGAAAACATGAAATTCACATGGAAAGTAGATATGGATTGGGATAATTCATGAAATTGAATGTCGTATAGTTCAATGTATAATGCATGCTCAATTTTCCCGATATTCATGAAGACATGGTGGATACCATATAATAACAAAAAAATCAATGAAATAACTGCACAAAACAAGTGTGTCACCCAATAGTGGAATTCTATGAAACCCCAACAACACAAGAAATAAAACATTTACTGATACTATGAAACTTGTTTTTACCCAATATATGGGTTAGTTACATCTATGAATAGGCTCATGACCAAATTATAGTTTCCTAGTATCTTATATATGAAAAAAACTAGGAAAAAAATTGAAGAATATTTGATACCACAATGTAGTGTCCCACCATGGTTCCCAATCAACTAGGCCTCAAGATATTGGACATAATGCCTCAAGCGCATCTCCCTAATTTCCAAAGAATATGGAATATATGTGAGGGCCTTGGATTTGTATGTAGTGAGACTATTCCCTCGTAGGATATTGTACAACACATAGGTATGTTATGAATAAAACACAATAGAAATATTAGTTAAAAAAGATAGAATTAGAAGTCAATATAATTGAAAATTTAAATAAATTAAATCATAAGTGGAAGATGGATAATAATAATAAATGATATAGAGATGATTAGGACATGTCTTGTCACTATAACAAATTCACTATTTGAGGAAGGGGATATATGAATATAAAACATACTAACAATATATACAAAAATTACAAAATCAATTATGTCTAGTATCTCCAGCATAGGTTTAATCCTATACTCCCAATCACAATCCTAGATACAGTAATCATGCATTTGAAGTTGATTACGTCCCATTATCAATATCTACAACCATAAAGACATATTCAATACAAATGCTAGCCTATGAACGGTATGAGATACAATCACAGTAGGAAGCCACCCATAATTTCTAGAAAAAATGATTACATACTATATAAAATGAATAATGATCCATTTAAAACAATGGAAATAAATAAATAAATAAATTGGACTTGGTTCCACATGGACACCTGTCCAATTTACGTGCCTCATCCAATGTTGGTGTGTAAGTACCACAAAATTTGGTAATGGTAATGTGAGAGGGATAATAAGGAATATAAATGAACTATCCCTATGTATTTTATTTTACTTAGAGGAAATTTCCAAATGTCTCAAAATTCAATGGATCATTTCATAATTGAACAAAATCATTCACATTTTTTATTTAGTTTTAAGTCTCCTTAGAAATTATAATTATTCACCATGATCTCATCCATGGAAATCCTATTGGAATATCTATGTATCCCTCAATGGGTATAATTTATTTCCAATACCATGGATTTCCATTCACGTCAATTCATGAAGAACTCACAAGTGTCACTCTAGGAATAATGAAATAACATCACGAATAGAACCCAATCTCCATAATAGTATGACATGTATGGGACCGAGTCTATATCATGGAATTGTACAACCATCAGTCTATTGATCACATAGAACGGGTATCCCCTAATGAATCGATGTCACTTGTATGGAGGTGAAATGGTACAATACTCTGTGATCCCATCCCAATCATAGCTGGTGTTACCAACAGTGTGTTTACAAACCATTAAAAATTCTAACTAGAATGTAAGAGAATCCATCCAAGGTGTATTTAAGTTGGAAACCCTTATATCTCCCTTGTAGTTAAAGTTAAAGATGCTAAAAAGCTATACATTTATATCAAGTTTAGATGAAATTTCATTTCATTTAATTCATGCTTTGTTATGGTAATAGGTATAATGGTTATGTCATTACATTTAGAATATCATTTATAGAACAAGGCATAAGGCATAAGGCACATTGTACAATCCCTTGGGAAATTCATTTATAACTTAATTCCACACTACTAGAAAAATGAATTTTTATGATGGGACCCCATAAAAATGACCAGTTTTAGAAAACGACATCGCAAATATTACTTTTTTTGATGGATCATCACAAAAAATAATTAGTTACGATGGGAAGTTGCATCATCGCAAAGAACATTCAGTGATTATTTTATGAATGTATTAGTGAAAACCAAGTGACCTGTCACAAATAGTTTCTTGTTTTTTATTTTTTTGCAATGGGATGTTGCAAACAGTAATTGCGATGGAGCATCACAATAACTTCTAGATATACTAAAAAATAAACCCTTTCGCCAGGGGCACGTCACAAATAGTTGAAAAATTAAAAAAATAATTATAAAAATAATTATAAAAATAATATATTATTAATATAAATAAAATTCAAATATTAATATTATTAGAATAAAATTATTTATAAAACAATAAAAATAATACAATATTAAAATAAATAAAATAATAATATAAATATTCGTAAAATAAAATTAATTAAAAACTTATTAATTAATATAAAATTATTATTAAAGTTAATGAAATAATAATATATGTAATATAATAAGATCCTGAGTATTCACAAAAAATATAAAAATATATTAATTAATAAAATAACAAATATATTAAAAAAATAAATATTAAAAATATGTGCTTTTCTAGACAATATAAAACACACACTATTTATGAAGTTAAATGCTTAATATAATAAATACATTCAAATGTTTAATCATAAAATGAAAATACATCACTGAGTGGGGGGGTTGTCTAGAAGAGCTGGAGGAGATTGTGGAGAGCACTGAATCCCTAAACTGCAAGTCAGATGTCGTATGTACTCCATCGACTCCCGCTCCAGCTCCTACCGCTATCGACACATCTCATCCTCTATCTACTGCTACTATTTTAGGAACTCTTCATGCTACTATTTCTAGTGCCACTGATGCATCTCCTCCTCCTCCCTATTCATAGTCTCTGTAATATCACTCTAAGATCGCAGCTTCTCCCAATACAATGAAAGATATGATGATGAATCTCTACGATCTCATCTCGAGTTTCATTCCAGCATCGCATAGGTGACATAAATACCCACAGGGTCACTAAAGAGTAGATGCCAAAAACTCATCATATCTCAAATCCATAATGGGTCACCTATATCGATGATGCCTCCTCAAATCATGGGGCACTGGTCTGACCATCGGCCTCAGCCTAACTTTCAACATATGTTTGAGAGGTTCCAGCATCATATGACTCCATCAATTGCAATTTAAAAGTAATATTGAAAAAATATTATTTTTAGTTAAATTTAAAACTCAAAATAACATACACTGACAACAATATGATGTTGTTGAGCACCTATAATCTCCCCAGTGGTTAGATCAATGTATATCTTCCTATAAACGCCATACTATATAATATTGGGTTGTTTGACTACCTATATGAATATTAAATAAACTGTTTACATTTAATATTACATACAATATTTAAAATAATGTACTTACCATATGCACTGAATGCCTACGGAATTTATGACTACCAGCACGATGTGTCACCCTCTGCCTCCCCCGATTTTTCTGACTTACTGATTATATTATCTAAAATTTTCCATTCAAATAGTTTGAATGTAATCCATCCCAAAACTGAGATAAAATATAATCAGGTCGGTGGACGCAACATGCCGCATCAGACTCATTCATTCATGCATTACCCATTGATTTTCTTTTCAAATAGTGCAAAAACTGAGTACAACGGGGAAACAGAGCACTCTGTCATGCCTTCCAAATATCCCCATGCATTATCTCCTCAATGGGATTCCATAAACACTAAAATAATTTAGTATATCAATTTATCAATAAATTTAATTTTAAAATAAATATTATTTTTCTATGTACTATCCAATGCTCAAACATGCACTGTAGAACATCAATGATAATTTGATCTCATGAAACCCATGTATGAAAAAAATAACACATTTTAGCACTCCCCTATCCAACATCTATAGGCATAAAGATATGAAAAAAATTAAAATTAATCAATCATTTTGAATATAAATAAATTACCGAAAACTAACTAAAATTCACATTTAAACATACCTCTTCCTACGTGAATCAAACCTAATATGTGGACATTGCTCGAGTATAGGGTCAGGGATCATTATTCAGGAATGACCATGCCCCCTCTAAGTGCCCCCTAAGCTGTCAACAATATAAGGGTCAGCTAATCTAACCTCATTCTAGTCCAAAGGTAGATCTGCCTCGGGTAACATACAACATATATCATCATCCATATGAAACAGAAAATTATTTTTTTAACAAATAGTTAAAAAACTATTATATATAGATATATATTATATATGATAATAACCAGCATTTTACTTTGTTAATATCCATATTCATCCTCATCTTCATTTCTTCTGATGTCAATGTCTTTATCTTCCTCCACGGCATCATAAATTTCTATATTAGTTTTAGTTTAATCGTCTCTTGTCATTTCAGATTCAGTTGCAACATCATTAACATCATCATCACCATCGAACATAATTCTGGGGTGACATTAATGATATTCGTGTCTCTTCTTGAAAAATAATGATTTAGGGTATTCTATTAAAAAATTTCAAATCCTTTCACTTCATAGGAACCATATTCACTTTCAATAAACTGATTCTCTGAATATTTATTTTTTATTATGCTCCACCAATAACTCAACTCCATTAAAATAGCATAGTAATTTTCATAATAAATTTGATGTGCCTGATGATATAATAATTTTTTTTCATTTACTACATGAATATTTTTATATTTAATATCAGTGATTACATAGATTTGATGAACATAGATGCCTCTCTCAGTTTCCAACCACTGACATTTAAGCATCATTATGTAATGTTGTCCGAGATAACACAGTTCAATGACTTCTTCCAACATTCTGTAAAATTCGGCTTCAGTTTCTCTATGATGAGATCCTATTAAGGTAACACCACAATTCAATGTTATTTTATTCCCCTTATTCAAGTGTATACAATCGGAATCCATTAAACACATATGAAATATAATATTTAACCATTTTCGATGGTGGGTTACTCAATACAAACAATCGATTATCAATTTTATCAGCATGTTAAGATACCTAAAATGTTTTAAAAAAATTATCACTATTAAAAGTATTAAATATAATTTTTTATCTAAAATGAAAAATAATATATGTCTCCATTTTTTGAAACCAGTATGAAATTTTTTTTACGCTGTTCTTAAAGAGATGCAGATTTTATTTGTGGAACTAGTTTTTTGAAATGATTATCATATAACATTAAGAAAATTAAGATTTATGTATTTTTATAGATATTAATTGGTAAGAGAACTCATAGAAAAAATGGTGCAATTTCTTAATAATTGAACAGAATATATAAATGAGCTCTATAATGTTCATAATCTGAAATCCATCATTCAGGAACTCCACCGATGCCAAGATAAGGCTGATTGAAAATTGATAGATTATTTCTTGTTTCACTATCATAATTTCCCTCATTATGGCTCATGTGGGTATATTTTAATTTGTATTTAGATTGAAACTAATGAGAGCAGGGAAAAAAATTTCATCTTGAAAACAAGCTTCTGCAATTGATCCTCCAACTGAAGCTTGTTTACATTTATTTTTTCAATTTCAGAATGCATCTCTCAAATGGGTACATCCATCAGATTTGTACTAGAGCTCCACATTTTTTTCATGAGGATAATGAAATATCATATGTTCCATTGAGTGAAAAAAACATGGCATGAATATTATTTATAAATTTATATAAAAATAAAAAAATAGCATCATACAGTTTGGTTACGACATCATTGTCTATTTTAAACACACATATGTATTTTGAAAAAAATGTGATATATCTGTAAGAAAATCCAAAATAATAAGATTTAAAAAACCTATAAATCCAATTGGCATATTGTATTCCATTAAAACATGACAGTCTTGACATTTCTATCTGACGCTATGACCATTTTTACACATTTTCTTAAATTGGAAGCATAACCATATGGAAGTATCAAATATGAAATCCATAGATAAAATAATAAGAGAATATCCTTTTACAGTTAATAAAACAGATTTGGATTCATATACTTCCATGATCTGACATTTTCAAATAGTTCATGTTTTAGTCGCATACAAATTTGGCCAAGATCTAATCGTCCATTACATTACCTTTGTTCTTACCTAGTGTATCCAAAACTTTATGAAATTAATTATCAAAATAGTTCATATCAATATTCATTATATCCTATATGTGACAAACCAACAAATTAGACCAATATGATAAATCCCAAAAAATTATCCGTTTTATTCAATTATGCTCATTTCCAAACCCATCAATTTTATGTTGTTTTGTTGTTAGTCCAAATGTGATGGAATGTAATGAATAGAAAAATGATTTTAACTCTGTACAGGAGATCATTATTGGTGAACCATCTTTCTCATCTCTTCCTTTTCTAAAATGATATTTGTTTCTTCTAAAAGGATGATCGGTTTGAATAAATTTTCGATTGCAGTAAAAAAAAGATTTTTTCAATTGATGATCATAAATGATTTGATGTCTTTCATATAGTACAGAAGTTATTTTGGTCCATGTGTTCTTTAGAAAGATAACATATATACAGGGAAGCCATTAAATGTCCAAATCAATGTAGCTTTCAGTATAATGTTTTGTTTCACTACAACAACATTTGTATTGACACCATTACTCTACAGTGAATTCAACTCATCAATCAATGATTTCAGTTAAACATTAATATTCATTTTCGAATGACATAAAATTAATAAGGTTGAAAAGATATATGGCTCCTTCTCAATATCTATGGAGGTAAATTATAATGTTTTACAAAGAGGGGAAAACAAGAATACTGACTACTGTAAGAACCAAATGCACAGAAACCATCATTAGAAATACCCAATCGTACGTTTTGGGCTTCTAAAGAAAGAGGTAGACTCACTTAGTCAATTTTTTTCCATGAATTACCATTAGAGGAATGATTTAATCTTTTATTGGTTGAAATGATGGTTTTTTTCAATGACATCAATGATGCTGTGTTTTGAGAAAATAATAAATGCGGAAATATGGGTAAGAGTGAGAAATATCTCAATTTTTTTATTAGAACAAATCCAGATATCCCTGGTTGAGCTTCATTATATCATGATTTTCCACATTTATTACAACTATCCAACAACTCATTTTCACTGTAATATAAGATGAAGTCATTTGAACATGCAAGGATCTTATAATAACCAAGACCCAGCTTAAGAACCATCCTCTTTCTCTCTTAAAAATTTACAAGAAACACATTTCCTTCAAGTATAATTTCTTATAACAATGATAATATTTGATAAAAAACTATTTTACATTCCATTACATGATTTAATGGGATAAATTTATAAGTTGAGTCAACCATTCTTATCCTGTAACCAGTATATAATTCTTCCTCAGCGAACCTCAACAACTCAAAAAAATTGAGGTGTTTCCTTCTCATGAGTAAAATAGTTATCATCATGAGTTTCATTTTGTTTAATAGAAGGACCTTCCACATAATGTACTAAATTTTGAAGCAATGTTGGTTCTTGAACCAAATTATTAATATCTTATCTAGAACATTGTTTTCAATATTGATACACAAAAAATAATTTGGTTGAAAACAAAAAATGAAATAAATAACCTAAAAAGATTTCCAATGTGTCATTGGTCCACAGAGCATATTTTTTATAAGGACACATAATTATCCTTTATAAAACATGTTTTGGTTTTGAAGACTCAAATTATAAGAATTCCTGAACACCACGATTTAAGCCAAAACTATTTTGATTCATGAACTACATTATCCTAGCACGGTCATCTAATGATTATTGTTTTTGACTTCCATGTTCCATGATTAAAAGAAATAAAATAAATTGATATTTTATTCTAATTAGATATAAGATAAACACAATCCAAAATAGAAAAGAAGACTATTTATAGTGATTTCAGTCATAGATTGATGGAAAGGGAAGAGTTGTCAGGGAAAAGAGATGCTTCGGTCCGATGACTCTCCTCCATGAAACGTTATCTAACTAAAATCACTATAAAAATCTATATCAATATATGTCAAAGTAGATTTTTCATATTGATTTCAGTAGAATAATGTTGCAAAGGAGTTGAGGTGTTGATTAGAATAAATGCCACGAATCCACTAGAAATTGTTCCATTTTGTTAGTGTACTGAAATTTAATATGATTTATTACTAATTATTTCTATTTATTACTAATTATTACTAATTATTTTAAATTTATGCTAATTAATACAAATTATTACTAATTAAACCAAATTAACATTAATTATTACTTATTATTATTAATTAATCCTAATTATTTCTCATTAGTTCTAATAATTTCTAATTAATGATAATTATTTCTAATTAATCCTAATTATTACTAATCATTCTTAATTATTATCAATTAATCCTATTTATTGAAAATTATTACTAGTTAATCAAATTTATTAAGAATTTTTGAGAATTTTTCTAATTTATTAATAATTATTACTAATTATTACTAATTATTGATAATTAATCCTAATTATTAATAATTTTTTCTAATTAAACATACTTGTTATTAATTAATCCTAATTAATCATAATTAATCACAATTGTTACTAATTAATCTTAATTATTACCAATTAATCATAGTTATTACTAATTAATCCGAATTATTTTAATTAATCCCAATTATTTCTTATTAATCCTAATTATTAATAATTATTCTTAATTATTACTAATTAATCATAATTATTACTAAGTATTCATATATAATCCTCATTATTAATACATATTACCAATTATGGATAATTAAGTGTAATTATTACTACTTCGTAGAAATTATTGATAATTATTCCTAATTATTTGTAATTATTCTACATTATTACTAATTATTACTAATTATTACTACTTAATCATAATTAATCACAATTATAATAAATAATTACTAACTATTCCTAATTATTTATAATGAATCCTAATTATTTCTAATTAATCCTAATTACTTCTAATTAATCCTAATTATTACTAATTAATCCTAATTATTATTAATTAATCTTAATTATTACTAATTATTGATAATTAATTCTAATTATTACTAATTGATACTAATTATTGATAATTAATCATAATTAATACTAATAATTACTAATTATTGATAATTAATCATAATTATTTTTATTAGAACAAATTAGTCCTAATTATTACTAATTATTACTAATTAATTCTAATCAATCCAAATTATTAATAATTATTTCTATTTATTACTATTAATGATTTATTAATTAATACTAATTATACTAATTATAATAAATATTACTAATTATTAGTAATTATTACAAATTATTACTAATTATTACTAATTATTACTAATTATTACTAATTATTATTATTTATTACTATTTATTACTATTTATTTCTATTTATTGCTATTTATTTCTATTTATTGCTAGTAAATACTATGTATTACTATATATTAATAATTATTACTAATTATTACTAATTATTACTAATTATTACTAATTATTACAAATTATTGCAATTTATTTATATTTATTACAATTTATTTCAAATTATTGAAAATTTCTTATAATATTTACTAATTATTATTCATTATTCATAATTATTATGAATTATTATGAATTATTATTAATTATTACGAATTAATCTTAATTATTCTTAATTATTAATTATCACTCATTATTACTAATTATTTTTAATTTTTACTAATTAGTCATACTTATTAGTAACTATTACTTAATATTACTAATTATTCATAACTGTTCCTTATTAATAATATTTATTATTAGTTATTCCAATTTATTACTAATTATTACTAATTAATCCTAATTATTGATAATTATTTCTAATTAATACTAATTATTAATAATTATTCATTATAATTAGTAAATTTGGATAATTATTACTAATTATTGATATTAATTACTAATTATTGATTATTGTTAATAATTATTGATAACTATTAGAAATTATTGATAATTAGTAATAATTATTGTAATTATTAGGTATTATTCCTAATAATTTCTAATTATTGACAATTATTTCTAATAATTGAAAATAATTACTAATTATTGAAAATCATTACTAATTATTGATATTTATTACAAATTATTTATAATTATTTATAATTATTTATAATTATTTATAATTATTTATAATTAATTCTAATTATTCCTAATTATAATTAATTATTGGAAATTATTACTAATTCCTCATAATTATAACTAATTAATCCTAATTAATACAAATTATTACCAATTAATCTTAATTATTACTAATTGTTACTAATTATTAACATTTAATACAATTTTTTTACTAATTATTACAAATACTTGATAATTATACTGAATTATTTCTAATTATTACAAATTATTTATAATTATTAAAATTTATTTCTAATTATGATAAGTTATTTCTAATTATTAAAAAATAATTTTAATTATTACAAATTCTTTCAAATTATTACAAATTTATTCAAATTAGTACAATTTATATGAAATTATTACTATTTTAAATTTTTTCCTATTTATTTCTAATACTATTAATTATTTCTAATTATTACAAATTAATACAATTTATTACTAATTAATATAATTTATTACTACTTAATATAATTTATTAGAAGTTATCACTAATTACAACTAATTAATACTAATTAATACTAGTTATTACTAATTAAAAATAGTTATTACTAATTATTACAAGTTATTTAAAATTATTACTAATGATTACAATTTATTACTAATTTTTACTTAGATATGACAATCCTAAAAAGAAATACTGAGAAAAAATATCTAATTCTAATTTAATTGATTTATATGTAATTAACAAAAATTATATATAATTTAAAATAAAATAAAATAAATAAAAAATAAAAAATAGATAAATATCATAAAATGAAATATTTCTGAGTATCATAGTTACAGAAAATGCTTTAATTTAAAAGTTTAAACTATGAAATATTATAGATGAAATTTTTTTCAGAAGAGATAGAGAGAGAAGTTGAGTAATGATAGAAATGGGTGGAAAAAATGGATGGGGGTATATATTGGTTTGATTATTTGCAACAGGGGTAATTTTGATGGGCTACCCATTGCGAAAAGTGTTATATGCAATGAGGCCCATCACAGATGAATCTGCACACATTAATTATAGTAAGCTATTATTAATTTATTTGTAACGGGCCCCGTCGCAAATGGGTAACTGCTGATAAAGTATTGGCGATGGGTCCAATATCTCGTCGCAAATACTAAAACCCACCACTAGTTATTTGTGATGGGAATATGAACCCGTCGAAAATCTCTTGTCGATAGTTCGGTGCATATTTCGCCCCAACCCTCTTATGATGTGTCTTTTATGCCCATCACAAATACTAATTATTTGCAATGGGTGTAATCAGCCCGTCACAAATAACCCCTTTTGATGGGTTAATTGCAACGGGATCCTGACCCATCACAAATAGTGATTTTTCCTGTAGTGCCACGAGGTGGCCATGTTAACAAATTTTTAAAACCCCTTGTTAAAAAATAAGTAGAACCTAACTCCAGGATCATCAATCAATTCAATTAAATTCAAGAATTCAATTCATTGATTGTGTGGAAACACACCTCAAGGGTGTCCGACTATTTAGAACAGGGGGGAACTAGTTCACAAAGATGTATCACACCCCTTTGGGTGGAATTGGTCAAGGTGATCATCCTAAGAGGTTGATCCATGGTATTCTTGGCTATCCAAAGGAATGATAATGATGTAATGTTGATTTAATTTGACAAATTAGAGGAAAGGATGGAACTGTTCGACATGCAGTACAACAATGCATTTTATACAATGTAACTAAATGATATGAAACAGAAAAGACAACCTACCATAACCTCATAGAGATTCCCTCATCAAACATAGATCATTAATTAGAGTTAGTTTAGAAGAAATTGATCAAACAATCAAATGCTCATGATATGAGAAAAATGGACTTTCACCAATATAATGCAATAGATTTGATGAATAAATCACAATTGATGGGACAAGATTAAATATATCACATTTAGATTTCCATTAGACCCGAGATCGAATGATTTGGAGTTAGTATGAAGGAGTTATATCCAAACCCACGAAGGAGGAGGAGGGAGGTGATTATTCAAGAAGAGGATGAGAATAAACTGCTAGAGGAGGATAAGAAAGAAACAAAACAAAAGTTAAAATATAAAAGGAGAAAAATTAATAAATTCACCCAAGAAACAATGGTCCACGATCATTCGACATGGTTGGAAAAACAATTAACCAATTGTACCATAGTTACTATGTGGGTTGGGCCGCACTATTTCCCATAACCGTGTGGCCCATTCTTTTCTTCCCATATTGGGGATCCATGCCCCGAATAGGCCCCAGATGCACTCGAGAACTCCATGATATGGTTAATAATAGTTATTAGGGAAATTAAAATATATTTAGACCAAAATAAAATATTCTATACCATTAGAAAATGTAAAAATCTTACAAAATTTTCCAAAAAATGTGATAACACTTTAAAATAATGGAAATAAATTATATAAGGAAAAGGAATCATATAATCACCTCAATCCTTCCAAGACAACCAATGGAAAGAAAAACACATAAGATTCAAAGTCGATTCATGAAGAAGGATTGGAAGAACATGTATGACATTGGGGGTGGTATTGGCCGAGACTATGATGAAAGAATGTGTTAAATGTTTTAAATTTCTTCAGTAAAAGGCTAATTATTCACATTTTAAAGAAGCACATGGTTTGTTTTCTTGGTTTGAAAACTGGTATGCCAGATGTGTTAACCTCTCTGTCTAGAACAAACCAATTTTTTTGGTCATAGTGCAGGGTTTTTCAAACCATTTTACAACCATGAAAAATTAATTTTCCAAATATTATGGAATGCTTTAGGGTTTCCTAAATCCTCAAGGATGGTTAAAATAGTGTGGGTATGTAATCTAGTCCACATAGGTGGAGTGATGTTTTTTCACTAACTCTGTTCATACTATGCACCCTATGTTGTAATGCCAAATATAAAATGTTCAATGAACAAACCCCTAGTACACTCATGAGTCCTTATAACCCCTTAAATCATTCTTTCAAAGTCAAAATTGTATCTTTTAGGTGTTCCAACCCTCAGAATTTGAATACGAGTATAGGTAGAAACTTTTACCTCTCTACTGTCCGAAAACACAAAAATTTCACAATAACCAAAAACATGTATAGAAAATGGGTTGTAAGTATTTATAATAATGATAAATACTAATTCAAAAATACTTAAAGTAGGATGTATTATTATTTTTAAATATATCTTATGTTATGAAATTTCAAATATGTGTCATTAAATTTAATCGAACGTTTTTAAAACAATAATTTCACATATAAAATTAATAAACTTTCATATAAAAATATTGTAGGAATTACAAATTCATTCTTTATAAAAACAATTTTATAAAAGTCATGTTACTGGTAAAAAGTGGTATTTTACACTATTACCATAAAAATAATTATTTTTAGAATTATCATAAAAATAAATCATAAGATAATATGATTAGGATGAATCCAAAAATTCATCCATTTTAAATTCATATTCATAATTCAATAAATTTAATTTTCAAATAAAACATTAAGATATAATGAAAGAAATTATAAGGAAATATAATTTTTTAAATGTTGACCATTCTAATTAATATTTCCAATTATTTAAAAATTAAATTTTTATTAAAAAATTATTCAAATATGATATATTTTATTTCTCATTGATCACATTTTTCTTGAATTACATATTCATATCACGTAGAAATTTAATATTTAAAAAAAATTAATTTCTATTTATAAAATGATCATATTCAAAATATTAACAATACCAATTAAATTTCATTCATATTAAAATATTACTTTATTTTTATTTTTTAAATAATTCATAATGATGTTACTCATATTCATTCCCTCTAATTCAATGTCTAGGTTTTAACAGCCAAACATATCCCAGTTTCCTTATGGTTCTGTGTTTTATGTGGAGAAATTTATTGAACAGGTTAACCTATTTAAGAATAATCATAAATGAATGGTGGATGATTTTAAGTCCCCAAACAAACTTAAATTAATTTCATTCTATCAATTTAACTCATATGATCATAGTATATTTAATAGGGAACCCATAATTAACTATCCACTCCTATATGATCATGGATTTTTAAGGATGTGGAATGATATTTATATATATGAAAAAATATTATAATCACATTATAAATAAATCTAATCCATTCTTAATTTCACATATTATTATTAAAAAGTAATAATATCGAGATCTATAAGGAATAACTTCCCACAAACCTTCATAATGAAGTGCATTATAATCCACCACATGGGTTATTTTTAACTAAAAATACAGTCATTTATTATACATTATGTTTCATTAGAAACAGGAAAATCTAGATTGAAAATACATTATCCACAATATTACTAGTATTCTCAAAGGATATTAATTTTCTATAAGGTCGTTGGTTACTATTTGTCTCATTGGCCCTTGTGTTAGAAAATTATTTGGTATGATTCTAAAATCTCTTGAAATTGAAGATAAACACTATATCTACTCTGTTTCACTCATACTTATGATTTCAATGACCTTCATATCCACCCATATAACATTTACATGTCCCTTTATGGTATTTCCACCATACTTCTTCAATATAATTTACTTGTAGACAATTGAATCATCTTTATTTCATCATCCTTATCTGTAGAATCTCGAATAGATTCCATCCGTCTTTTCTTTAGTGTTTTTGGTATTTTAACTATGTTCATGTTATTAATCAGAGTTCATGTTATCTAGTTTGGAATAATAACAATATTTGTCACTCTGGACCTTTTCAAAATGGTGCTTTTCTGAAGGTTATAGGGGATGCTCTGGGAGGCTTTCTTTGCTCGGACGAGCGTACTCTTCGCGGCCAAGAGTCCCAAGTTGCACGGATCTGTGTGGAACTTGATCTCGCCTTTCCGGTTCTGGAAAGATTTCTATTCAAGTGCCAGAGTCAGTGGTCTGGGACCAGGAGGTAGTGTACCCAGTGTTAACCAGGTACTGGTCGTCATGCCTGTTGTAGGGTCACTCGTTACAGATGTGCCAAAGAAGATCCCCCTAGGGTCACATGCGAGCTGGTTCCAAGTTTCATGCTGGTCCATCCCCGTCTCGTCGCGGTGCGCTCATTCCATCAAGCTCGGTCATGAACTATGGTCAGTCTAGTGGTTCTTCAGTGGACCAGACTTGCTCGACGCCAGGGTCGTCGGAGGGGGGCAGTTTAGGTCCTGATTTTCAGGCCAGAGTCCCTTACCCCCGCCTAAATCCCCTCAGGAACCACTTGAGGTCCTTGGTGAGTTGCACTTTCTGGGGAAGCAGAAGACATGAAGACCCTGTGACTTCCTTCTAAGGGTGCCCAGAAGCATCATCACTGACTGGAGGATGTCGGCTTTGTCGCTGGCCTCCAAGGCGGGTGCTGTCTTGCATATCAAAAAGGCCGAAGCTCAAGATGTTTGCCCCGTTATGGTGGAGTGGTAGGAAGACCCAAGGGTATGGCCTCTTTCTTCTCCATGTATGCGTTCTTTATTATCTGGTGTACGTCCCGACCCGAAGTTAGGCCTGTAAGTTGGCATCGGAGGTCTGAGGGCTGGGTACTCTTTCGAGGAGAAAGGCCTTGAGGGGGAGGTGCCCCCGACCAAGGGGGATATTTTGGTGGTTAGTGAGCTCTCTCATGGGGACTATACCTCTATTATCGTTCCATCACCAGTTAGTCCGGCCTCAAGCCCGGGAGTCTGCACCCGGCAGATGTTAAAGAAACTACAGGGAAGGGAGTCTCCCATGTTCCCATCTGAACTGACCGAAGTACCTGGGGTCAAATCCAGGAAAGGCATGATCTAATGGTGCCCTTTATGATCTGGAATTCTCGTGGTTTAAGGGCTAGGGTGATGACTGATTTTGACTCTTCGGAAGTCAGGATCCACAGAATCATTGTGGTGGCGATCATTTTTCATAAGCAGAATGTCGCCAAAATCCAAGATTTTACACGCAAATTAGGAATGCATGCATCCATGCATGCAGCCCCGGTTAACAACCACATATGTTTGTTCTAGAAGAGGGAAGTTTCAGTGGAGATGATGCAGGCCGGGGAGCAGCATATCACTGTGAAGGTGGCAGGTGATGGAGAAGAGATGTTTTTCTCCTTTATCTACGGTAGTTGTGACACTCAAAGGAGGGAGATGCTGTGGGAGGAACTGAACGTGTTCAACCTAGGGGATCAACCCTGGGTGGTGGGAGGCGACTTCAACATCATCATGCATCTGGACGAGAGGAAGGGGCAGTGGGATTTTGCGAGGAGGTCCATCTTATCCTTTTTGCAGTGTATGGCGGGGAAAGGGTTATCTGATTTGGGGTATTCAGGGGATCCTTTCACCTGGTGTAACAATAGAAGGGGCGGAAGCCGAAGATGGAGCAGGCTGGACCATTGCTTTGCCAACGTCCACTCCATTTCCAAGTATCCAAACGCGTGGGTTGTCACCTAACTCATAGTATCTCGGACCATTCACCGCTCCTGCTTTCTCTATGTAAGACAAATGAAGTGATGGAGAGATTCAAGTTCACCAGCCAGTGGGCGTCGGAACTGGACTATCACTGCGTGGTGGGGAGGGTCTGGAACGAGCCTCCTCGGGGCCATGCATGGGTGGTTATCCACTCAAAGATGAGCCGTTTGAAGTAGGTACTTCTGGTGTGGGCATGGTCTCGTCCTTCACGTGTCCTGGAGCTGGGGGATTTGAAACTGGCCATCCAAATCCTGGAGGCCAGACTTCAGGCTTGTTGGGATGAAGGGCTGTATGGTGATCATGCTGAGTAAAAGGGATCCATGCAGGGGCTAGTGATCGCTTAGGAGAGATAGAAAAGGGAACACTCTAGGGTAAAATGGCTAATGGAAGGGGATAAGAACACTGCTTTCTTCCATGAATGCTTACGGGAGATGAAGAGGGTGGTGAAACCCAACCTTGAGTTGGAGGATGGATCCTTCTCAGACGATGTGGAGGTGGTCGGGGGAAGGGCGTGCGAGTTCTTTAGAGATATCCTAGCGGGTTCTAGCATGAACATGCAGGGAGGTTATCCGTCGGGGATGACTGGCCTTTGGGAGGACATCCCGAAGACGGTCTCTGCAAAGGATAACACCTTCTTGGAAAGCATTCTAGATGAAGGGGAGGTGCATGCGGCGATGTGGAATCTAAACCCGGATAGTGCTGGAGGGCCATATGGATTTCTAGGTTCCTCCTACAGGGGCTCCTAGGAGGCAGTGAAAGGTGATCTTGTAGCTGCCATACAGGACTTCTTTCGGGGGGGGGGGGGGTGGCCTCCCTCACATTGCTTCCGTGACTAATATGGTCTTTCTTACGAAGAGAAGAGATCCTTACTCCCTATCCCACTACCGCTCCGTGAGTATGAGCAGCTTCCCCTATAAGGTCCTGGCAATTATCATCAACATGAGGTTGTCCAGTTTCCTTCCTCGATGTGTTGCTCTGGAGCAGCATGGATTTGTCAAGAACTGATCTATCCAGGGTGCCATGGCTATGTCACAGGAGATTATGAGAGACTTAAACATATCTTCTCGTGGTTCTAACAGGGTAATAAAGCTTGACATGAACAAAGATTATGACTGGATGGAATGGGGATTCATGAACAGAGTGCTTGAGAAGATGGGAGTCTCTTGTTGGGCCTGAAACATCATCATCAGGTGCGTGAGTTCGCCGTGGATGTCTGTGTCATTTATGGTGAGATCCTATGGTTTTTTTCAAAACTGTTCGTGGCCTTCTCCAGGGCGATCCTCTATCCCCAAGTCTATTTATCATAATGCAAGATACACTGAGTCGGATGATCAATAAGGGGGTCCACGAAGGGGCCATTTTGCCGTATCGTAGGAAGCATTGCATGGCGCCTATCTCACATTTGATGTTCGCTGATGACAAAATTGTCTTCATTAACGTTGGCAGGAAGTCCCTTCAGGAGCTGAACAAAATCTTCGAGGAATACTACTTCTAGTGCAGACAAATCATTAATAGAGAGAAGAGTAGTTTGTTTCTCCCGTCGGCATGCAACTTGAACAGGGCGTCCAGGATGAGCAGCGTGTTGGGAATGGGGAGAGGATCCTTCCCTTTGGAGTATCTCGGTACCCCTATCTCGGTGGGTATAACATGGATCAGAGACTTTGATAGGGTGGTGAACAGGATTTCAGATCTCATTTTGAATTGGAAAAACCACTTTTTGTCCTTCGGCGGTCATATCACCCTGGTGAACAACATGCTCTCTGCGATCCCGGTGCATGAATTGGCCTCCTCGTGCATGCCGAAGGGGTTCATCAGGCATATTTATAAGATTCTTGAGTGATTCCTATGGGATGCTGATGGTGAGGTTAAGAGACATTGGGTGTCGTGGGATAAAATGGCCCAACCCACGAGTGAAGGGGGAATCAATGTCAAGAGTATGGTGGACACGATCCACTGAATGCATGCGAGGCTGGCATGGGATACCATTGAGGATCGAATAGTGTGGGGGACACAGTCGTATAAAAAATAGAAGGATGATAAAGCCCATGGCGCGGGAAGGGGCTCGACGTTATGGTCCTCAGTGTTTAATATCATCTCGAATCTTTTACGGCACTCGCAATGGATTATCTGGGATGAAAGCATATACTTTTGGCAGCACAACTTGGTGGGAGAAGTGCTGGGATATCCGGGATGCCTAGCCCCAACCATCTCATTCAGTGAGGCAAGAATTTACCCCCTGTTTTTTAGTTTGATTCGTGATGGCCCGCATCAAGAAGTTTTTGATTCCATGGTTTTGAATACAGAGTAGGAGAGATGCGTTTACACTCCATCTACCTTGGGGAGGTTTATCGCTAAGTATTTTTTCAGCAGGAGTGCTCCGTAGGGTCATCGTGAACGGGTGCACAACATGGCTTGGTGTAATAAGTTACCTGCAAAACTTAACTTCCTTACTTGGAGGATCTGGAAGAAAGCAATTCCCTCCGATGAACATATTAAACAGATCAGTGTCAGTCTAGAGTCATGTTTCCAGTGCTGCGGGGAGCGAAGCGAGGAGAGTATGATCCATATCTTTTTCGAGGGAGAATGGGATCAGCATGTATGGAGGTTCTTCGGCTCCCTTACAGACTTCCTTCTGCATGAGGGCACGTCGGGGATGGATATAGAACAATGGTTTCAGAAGGATAGCGGGACAGAGGAGGAGAAGAAGGTGTGAGCCGCTATCATCAACGCGTCCTGCTGGTGCCTTTGGAAAGCGAGGAACCGGGCCATGTACGAGGGGAGTAGGTTCACAGGTCGCTCTGTTCTAGCGAATATACGTTGTTTTCTGGTTGACTGGCTTGGCACTGTAAGCTTCGGGAGGGGGGTGTTCTGTCTTAGGGTGGTGAAGAATACCCAAAGGAGGGGTAGTCGGGGCGGTGAAGAGATGCAGGACAGGTGGGTTCCGTGGTGTCCCCCACGAGCTAGACATAAACTTAACTCGGATGGATCCTGTGTGTTGGGGGAAATGCGTGGAGGTGGAGTCATCCAAGACTCTAGAGGTAACTTGGCATTGGCCTTTGTGGCGCATTATGGAAACTGCTCTTCGATGCGAGCATAAGCTATGGCAGTCCTATCCGGACTATCCTTAAGCAAAAGAATGGGAATTTCTATTGACCACTTTGAAACAGTCTCAATGGCGATCCATGACGCTGTCCAGGATAAAGTCATTACCCCATGGTCTATCAGCTACATTATTAGACAATAAAAGGCTCTCGTCAAGGAAAACGTCATAATATCAAATACATCGTGTGAGGGGAACAAAGTGGCGGACTATATGGCCACAACTGCGGCTCCTGGATCTCGGATGGTGTGGTTTGATAATGTGTCCCAGGTGAAGCCAGAGGGGGTGAATCATTCAGGGAGATGCTCTTGGTTTGCATTATTTCAGGCCCCCATAATATTGGGGTTCCATACTGTTGTTTAGTATTTTTAGTCCCCCTCATTTATGAATAAAAATAATAATATTGGATGGATGGACATGCAATTCAATATTAACATAGACCCATTATGAATGAACACATACTAAATAGAAAAGTGTTTACATGATTAATGAACATTATCATAGAATTATTATAAAAAAAAGGAAAACTTATTATATACACACATAACTTAATAAAGCTATCATATTACTTATATTTCCTATAACATAACTAACATTAGACTACGTTCAACCAATGTAACCCTCAGTTTACCATATAACATTATAAAATATACCTTGGTTAAATGTTTTTGAGTTCTCTCATACTTATTAAGCAAAGTTATAAAATAAATGTCCCTAATTACCTTCAAATTTCTTATAATATTCATTACAAATGAATAAATTAAATATATATTCTTAAAATCCAACTAATCCCTTATCCAAGAAATGAAATTTAAATTAATATCAACCTTTAATAAAGAATATATGAAATTTAATCTATGTTATCTATGATCACATTCCTATTACATTATATATCCAAAAACAGATTCAAATGTATATTAATGGTTCATAATGAGAATTTGAATCATTAAAATAATATCCTACATGTGGGTCAAAATATGTGGTCGATTATTCATCCTTGTCATTCATTGGGGGAAAATCATTATAATATATAATACAGCCATTTCAAAGATATTACCCCTTTGTGAATCTCTGCATGAGCCTAGAACCCATTATAGATTCTAGATTGGAATTTAATTTCATAGAGAACCACTCATTCTCAACAATAACCATACATTACTGTGTCATCGAATAAATATTATTATCTCTTAGTCATATCCCTAGTTTTTCACTACATTTATATTATCTTAATCCTAAGTTATTTTATTTGTTATCATGATAACGTAAAATCATCTAATTTCCCAAAGTATTATATTTAAATTTTATATCGTGATCAACCACAACATATCAACCTTTATATTATCCTTGATCATCATCATAGTCACCAATATAATCTAAACCCTCATATGTTACAAACTATGATTCCCCAGACCTATGATTTCATATCCAGTGCCCATAAAAAATACTTTTCATACATCCATTAATATATATTAAAGATTAAAAGTCATTACTATTTATATTTATAAGACCTACTAAAAATATTACATTACATACGTTCCCATGATCATTTTTGTTTATTTATGTAAATAATTTTGAAAAATAATAAACTAATAAATATCTTGTATTTATCAATGAATGGATATTTTTCTTATATATAAGACATATTAAATAAATAATATTTTATCAAAATTTCCTATAATGTATAGACAAAAGATATCTAGTTATACATATCTTATGAAATTATTTTCTTCATTACCTAGGGAAATAGAAACATAAGGAGTGATGATATTTAACATTTAGTATGGTAAAACATATAACTTAGGGAATTATTTCATAAACATGATAATGATTTTATGAAAGTTTTATGTAATCATTATAATTCCATAATTGGCTACAATTGAGAAAATTTTATATACATATCATTAAATGATAACCTACATAATAATATTACCAAGTCACATTTTAATGGAAGAAATAATATTTAACCTTAGAACATGGTTTCAAGGCCTTGTTCAATGACATTATACATATAAGTAGAGAGGTATAAACCAAAACGAAAGATTTATTGTCACATGATACATAATGATGCATTAAGGGCCTATATAATTCTGGTTCCCACTAATAACTTATCTAATAACAATGAATTCCTTATATGAGAAATTTTTTAAACAATATATAATCATATTTAATAATAGTTATCTATATTAGAATAATAAAATGTGGAATTCAAATACTTTTAAAAATTTCCAAAAATGTATAACAAGATCATATCCCATATGGAGGAAGAAGCTGGATGATAAAAAAATACATATTCAACTTTCTAATAATATTTCTTACTAGAATTACATAATTTGGAATTCCAATACTTTTCCCAATGCTTATAAAATTGTAAACATGATCGTAACTTATCAGGAGAAATAATAATGACTGTCAAATAATATATATACACCTTACAAATAATAATCCAAATTTTAAAACCAATATATGTAATTAAAAAACTTATTCTCATGTAAATATAATTGATATCATGATCAAAACCAATCTAGATATTAAAACTAGATGGTTGGGCAATAAATAGTCAAAAAGTATGTGAAATAAATATAAACTATATTATAAAAAATATGTATTTTTAGTAGTTCTTGAATGAATAAATGTAAAAGATTTATATGTTAGCATACATGTATCTAAATACATGTATATTAGTTTAAAATTATTAATTTAATGCTATAATAACAAGATTATAATTTATCTAGGGGATTATGGTGGATTTTTGTGAATGATTATAAACCCAACGTAAAAATTAAATATGGAATGATGTTTATATAAATGAAAAAAATGATTCGAAAATAATTCTTGAATGATACCATCCTAAAAGGGATCAAGAATTCGATTGTTTGGTACCGGGACTTATATCCCTAAGTTATAAATGTAAATAAGTGGGTTGATCATTAAACTTATTTTTAATAATGTTAAATACCTTTTAATATGAAACATAAAATGGAATTCAAAATATAATTTTTTTTTCAAAAAGATTCATTTTCATGAAATATAAAATTATTAGTCAATTACAATTGTGTTTTACATATGTTAAAGGGAAAAATAAAAAAAATTTGATTTTAAAAATAATATTCAAAAATAACATCCTAAAAATAAAATATGATTATCTTGGAGTAATGTTGAGAGGAATACAAAACATATGATAGTGATGTGAAACCCCCATTTCAATATTATTAAAAATACATTAGATTAAAATCCACAATTTCAAAAGTGTTATAAAACCTCACATTGAAAAATATTACTATAAAATAACAAATAAAAAATATTAATGTGGAATAACACAAGTTTGAAATAGAAAATTTCAAGATAAATCATACAAATGATGGTATAAAAATTCGAGTAACCAGACCCCCTTACATTTTTGGGAGGGGAGTAATATAGTGAAATGGTAAGGAAGAGAATGAGAGTACATTAAATTTCAAGTAATAAAAAAAATTTAAGATATAAAAATTCAATTGTCTATTACTTATAATATATAAAATGGAAATATAGTGCCATATATCAAAAATGTCTCATGGAATTTAAAATAGGGACAAATAAAATTTAAGAGATGATGGGAATCAAAGACAGTAGAAATATAAGGATAATTAAATTGAACATACAATAAAATGAATAAAATTTATTTCATGTTATAAGATATCAATTATCTGTTATATATAATATAAAAATGAATATTTTTTAATAATACCAAATAAGTCTTAAAGAGAGGAATTTGAGACAAAAACCCTTACAACGACCACGATTCATTCTTCATATGCACCAAATTTCCTGAACAATTAATCTACGTTCCATAATTACATACCCAATAACCTTATTCATACCTATATCCGTTTATAGTCATCATTTATAATCATTATATATATATATTAGTTATCTTTTACTTATGTTCATCCATAGTGTAAGTTGTCTTTGTCACTCTTAAATGGATTCATAAAAGTGATGCTGGAAAATAATGATTTTATAAATTACATCAATATTATATCATATTATTTATTATAATAGATTTTGAAAAATATTTCATAAATATATAATTTCATTTCTTGGTAGTTTTTTTATAATCTATGAGGATAAAATCAATGACTAGAAAGTTTTAGTGATTCTTAATGAAAGAAGGATGATTTCTCAATTACTGCATGAAGTATTCATATAAAACTACCAAAAAAATAAAAATTATATATATATATTTATATCATATTTTGTAACTATGAAATTTCCCAGATTCATCCATAATATAAATTCATAGTATTTTTCATGAATGTTGTTAAAAAACCCATACATGAACCTATTCTGATTAGTTGATTTTAATGATGTGGTTTTTTTGAAATATTTTTAAACCATAATTATAATAATATTATATAGTTTTTAATAGTGTGATATATCAAAATTTTAAGGATCTATAAATTTTATATTATTTATATTAATCCATTATTAAGAAATAAGATATCATTTTCCTCTTAGTGTGCATGTCTTTAATAATTAATTTCATGAATATATTTTTTGGATCAAATAAATAATAGGTTTACAATTTTTCATAAAATAAACTTTATGATATAAAAAAAATATTTATCCATTGAAAAATTCAGCACAAATTCACATGTAAGGTAGTGATGAAGTGAAAAATATAAATCAATCATTTCATGGGGGTGGTAATTTACACATACTCATGGTTGAGGATTTTTTTTCCATAGAACTAAAATATGGTAAATAATTTTCATCATTTCACTATATTATATTAATTATTAACATGAAACATTTAAAAAAAGTCAACATTTTTTCCATTATATTATGGTGGTTAAGGAAAATGAAACATGATTTTTCATGGAGGTGGTAGTCTGGATATACACACACAAACAATAATATCATTTCCACTTTTGGATAGGAAAATGTGAAAAGGTGATTAATGATTATGCACATATCTTAAAAAATTTAATATAAAACCAAATATTGTTTTACATGGTTACTTAAAAATTATAATTATAAAAGAAAATAATAAAATTAAATGTTAATTAATAATGAGTAGTCATGGTGATCACTTTGTATTCCCATGGACGATCCTAGGGAAATGGATTGAATAAGAGAATATGTTGTTAAAAAATCATAAAATTATGAAAATTTGTTATATGTAAATTAAAATAGGTTCACTTATCATGAGGAAATTAATTTTTTAGAGTGGTATTATATAGGGTGGTGAGAAGGACTTTTTATATGTGGTCGAGAAGGGTATTTTTCATAAATATTTCCCATTAACATAACAGGATGGGATGATATACAAGTAAAGTTGATCAAAAAGTGGAACATACTTGAGAAAAGGGTGAGAGATGGTTAATAATATCCCAACCACTCAATAAAACACATTTTCTAACATTTATCATACCCTTTACACCTTGAATTAATATTATTTCCCATTAATTTCTAATTGATGATACTAATTTTTACCCAATGTTACATAATAATTATTCCTAAAACTAATTTTTTCCTTATTACAAAATCTTAAACTGATAATTCCTTATTTTAAATCGACATTATTTACTTAAAATTCTTGATTTTGATCTATATTTATTTAAAATAAAAATTTTATAATGTATTTTTTTAGATTAATATAAATGTTTTGAAATATAAAATATGGTTTTGTAAATGTAATCCAACATTTTTAAATATACAAATTAAATTATAATATATATATATATGGACATATATAATGGTTTCATGGGTTTTTAATTCATAATTATCTACTAATAATGTCTTACAAGTCATATTATTTGTAAAAACATTATATTGCACTATTTAGTTATAAATGTTTTTTTTCTATAATAATATTGAAAAAAATTCATTTGATTTTATTAAAATAATGAATCCAAAAATATTCTTAATTTCAGAAATTAATAATTCTTTATTTCGGAAATATAACATTTAATTTTAATGTTTATATATAATGAAAACTATTTTTATGGGAAAATAGTTTTCTTAGAATATTATCCATTTATATCTATGTTTCCTATTATATACTAATTCAATTATTAACATCCTATTATTCATATCAAAAATAATTTATCACCATTAATCACTAAATTAATTAAATTTATATTCACATCATATTGAAAAGAAATATTTATGAAAATACATTTCTATTCAGAAAAAGATTGTATTTGTTATCTTTTAGGTTCCAAAATTTCATTTATATTAAAAGAAGAATAAATTTTATTTCAATAATTATTTCATAAATTGGCTACTCTAATTCATTCATGATAATTTGATGTCTAATTTTGAAAATTCGGAATATTTCACATTTTAATTTTAGTTTGGTGTATTATGTGGAGAAAGCTATCAAAGACATTGACTTATTTAAAGCTAATCAAATATTAAAATTTTATGGTTGCACACGGGATGACATGGACCATTTTCACCCAATAATATATCATTTTTTTGTTGATATATGTTGTGTAGTACCATGATGATATTGATTATCGATCTAGATAAGTCGATCCTTCGATGTTTGTCTCAGAGTTGTAGTGTATCCTTATATATTTTTGTCTTTGGATTATAATTATATGTGATTGGCCTCGTTGATGAAAAATCATATAAAATTTTATATCCATGGTTTACTTTTGAGCTACATGTTCATTTAATTATGGTCACTTATACGTTGATCTTTTTATTGTTTGGTAATTTTTTGTTATTCTGCACTCTGATATATGAGGTATAGTCTCCTCACAGTGCCACCATTGACACCCAATGCTATTGTAATGCCACTTCTATATGAGGAGGAATTACTAAGGTCACATGGAGGTCCATTCCTGTAACTATTAACCTACATTATGGTAGATAATTACAAAATTTAATCCAAGCTGTTTTTTTACTTCAAGAGATAAGGTAGGAATCATATATAGGAATGTATAGGGGATAGGGATAAAAACTAGTCTCATTCATCATAAAAACATATTCTACTCATAATTCTATATTACATGGGACATGGAACTATTTTTTTTTTAATTTTATGTTATAGTTATATATGATGTCTTCTTTCATCATAAGGATGTGTGCTGATCTTATGAATTGCATTCAATTTTTTTCTCACGGTCTATCAAAATATTCTAGTTTTTAATTTAATCCTAATCCCATACATGTAATGTAATATCTTGGATCATTATAACCACATAGTTATTAACATGAAATTTATTATTTTTAATGTGTGATTTATGTCTCTAATGATAGAGTATCAATTGTTTAGGGGGTTAGAAACTGATCATATGGTCATTTATAAGAGAATTACATTGTTTAATTATACTCAAATAAAATAAAATGTATGTATATTCATCTAATTATTGTTAATGTATATTTTTTAGTGATATGATCTTTGGAAACGATAGTGATATCATCCCTCGATGTATTGGATGTGGAGTGACCCAAGTAGGCTAGTAAGAAAAATGGTGCATTAACAAGGAACCCCTTGTGGGTGGTTACTAGATATATATTAGTTTTTTATTGTTAAAGTATAATCCATTAAAGTACTTTCATGTTTACCATGTTAATAAATTATATATAAATATGATAGTAAATATAATTTTTATAAAGTAGATCATCTAGGAATATGTTTTTTTTCATTATAGTAGTGAATGAAAAGTGGTAATCCTATAGGGAAAATTCTAATAGGTAGATGATAAATGTGGGTCAGTAACTAGTTTGTTTCTATTGCTTATATTATACATCAATTATATGTATATGAGACCCCAATTTTGGTGATTGGGAATGTCGTATTTCATTATTTTTTGATAAAGTAGCATGTATCGAACCTCATGAGTTTTGTCCTTTAATGAGACATGACAAATGGTCTAGGGGAGAACTAGTGATCATCGATTCATGAATGAAATTTTTGGTGAGTGATTGTATTATATGGTTGAATTAATGTTTTTATTGGAGTTATCATAGATTCTTTTGTACATTATATTTAACATAAATGTATGATGTTTTGGGTTGAGACCAATTCACCTGAGGTTCTATTGTGGGTATGGTGTGTGCATTTTAATGCATTATGGGATTTCATGCATGGATGTTCCATGACAATTGTATCTCAATATGAAGTTGTTTTGAAATTAATTACCCTTTAAATACCTGAACCTATGGTATTGATTTTCATTTATGATCATAGTCAAAGAATATTTAGATTCATATGTTTCAGAAATTATTATAGTTGATTGGTGGGCATGTGTTAGTTCACCGCACTAGAGATTTGATTAAATTTATTTAAATATATCCTATGTTTGTCTTGATATATGTAAATTCCATTGTATGGAGTATGGACTATCAGTTTTGAGAACACGTGACTCACATATTCATGTGTCGAGGTAGGTTCATTGATTGACCTAATGTGACCCATCTTGGTATTCAATCAAGCTGAGTAAATGCATATTATTTATTATTGGGATCAGTAAAAATGGATGTTGATGGTGGAAATGTGTAACCCAATGGGAAATGTATTGTAATGGGATTTGGTGAGCTTGGATAGAGAGGGTCTTTAGGCATATATTTATGATCAAACATCAAGAGATTAATCTGTAGTTGGGTTTTAGTTTCTAACCCTCATTTTTTATGATATTTTAGTGCATGCCAAATAATAACATTCCCACTTTCTATGAATGTTATCTAAATTGATTATTATAGTAATAATATGATTTTAATTATAAAGATACACACTTGTCAATATGTTTAGTTATAGACATGTCATGGGACACAATGATTTATATTTGGGTTCTGTTGTGAAACAATAAGGATGATCCTATAGTGGGACGAAATGTATTGATCATGGGTAATTGGACTCCATTATTAAATTCATTTGGGTGAATATGATATTTGGTAAGATGGTTATTTTGGGATTTCATTCACATGTGAAAAAATGGTTCTATGTTGATCTAGATTCCATAAGGAATGAAATAGGTGAGTTCATATGTAATATGAGATGTTGTTTTAGAAATATTGTCAAAATTTTTATTTATTAAGCTAATAATTATGTATTGGATTAATGGTGTATTAGTTCTCATGATTTGGTATGGAATAGTGAATAATTTTCCTTGGTTAGTATTTCTAAAGTGGAGTTTCACAAATAGTCAGGTATGAAAATTATTGGAATATTGAAATGACAATAGGATACCTCTAGATATAAAGGGAGAATGATCGGGTAAATTTTAACAAATTAGGAATGTGAATCTTATCATCCATGGGATAGATCAAATAGAGGAGGTTGAGTTGTTGTTTTGAATGTAATAGGATTTGGTGAGCTAAAAACCATATCAGCTACAATATTGTGGTTATTATTGGTAAATATTTATTTTTATTTGGGGTCTGTAATGAAAAAAGTATAACATGCTCATTTTGTGAATGGAAGGTGGATGAATGTCTCTTCTATCTTATAATTTGAGATTAGGGAGTCCTACTTGTGTTGTAATATATATTTATTATACATTGGGTATGACATGGTGGAAACTGACTTGGGAAAATCATTGAAATGAAAGATGGGAGTTTCAATAAAATATTCTAACCATGATTAGTGTGACCAATCAGAATCATTCATTACGAGCTATGTACAATATTGCGGAAAACCACTAGTTGGATAACCTAATGAATAAAAAAACCATTGGTGTATTGGGAAGATGGGTGTGGGAAATCATCTTGTCAATTTGTTGATATTAAATTGGAGTGATGGATTATATTTTGGAATGATTATCATCTTATATTAAACTTTTTCATGGGATGAATCATTAGATTCCATGAAGAAAACATGAATGTATGGATGGTAATTAATGACAAAGATATGTCAGTACTGATAATGGGATACTAGATGATACATATCAGAGTTAATAAGTGTTATGGTGGTGTGTTTGTAACTCCCAATGTTTATTTGATTGTCAAAAAAAATATTTATTTTTATATTATTGTTTAAGTGGATTTGTTGTATTGATAACATATATTAGTAATTGAATTTAAAATGAAGGAATATGTAAAAATATATATTTTCTTATGAGTTTTGACATTCAAGATCTATCATGGGGTATTATGAGTTCCTTGAGAGGGGCCTAGGTGGTTACAATAGTAAATAATACAACAAAATAGAAGCCTATCTGTGGACTCTAATAGTTCCAATTATTGGATATTGTCACCATAAAAAATATGATGGGTCGTAAAAAACCACAAGAATATTATAGGTGTCAAGAAGCTAGTCGATGGGAACGTAACAACTTTAAAATGGCCTTAGAATGGGTGAAAATTATGATTCACATTATATTTTCTTGGAGAACCCATGCGTCTCCTTCATTCATACACATGGTAGGGAAGTCCAACCCCTTCTAATTCTATTGGTTACCCATTGATTTGTAATTTGGCTCACATGAATTTTCATTGGATGATTGATGAATGTGTGTCTCCTCCTTCCTCAACATTTATTCCTCATTTTTATTTATGATTCAGTGTTCTTCTAGTGTAATTTTTTATGGAGATTTAACCAGATCATAGTCAAATTTCCTTGGATTGATGGGGATTCAATACTGAATTGTAAAGGATCATCTAAATGTAGGGACCACCTATTATTATTTACTTTTTTGAAAATAATATGGTATGATGAGTGTATATTTAATTTTTTTACATAAATTTATTTAAATTTATTATTTTTTTGACTATCACATGTCATGGATTTTAACCTAACTGATGTTCGGATCATTATATGCCATGTTGAATTTATGATAGTGATGACTATGAGGAAATGAGGCATTATGCTGATTTTTCTTTAGATATTTATATTTGAATAAAATTGAAATGATTTAAATTTAATTGTATACTATATTAAATTGTGAATTTAAATAAATTAAATGTAATCACTAGCATGAGTTATGGACTCAAGCAGATTGGCATTAGATTGTTAACATGAGATGATAATTGAAAGGTTTGGGATAAAGATGTTTGGTTTTTAGTTAAATTCAAAAATGTTATCATATTTTTAGTTTTCCTTCGTAATTTACCAATGGATTAATGCTTTAAACTTTTAAAAAAATTTATTCATATTCAATTCTCTAAGGGTGTTGATGAACATAAGTAACTAATGGAATGGTCAATATAAATTTCAAATATCTAGTTATTAAAAATTTCCCATTGTCAGATGGAACAAATTTCCAAGGGCATAATGTCTCTTATGTGCTTATTGGATTTTTTTACCTATAGAAGGAAATGACTGGAAGTTAATTAGGTATTCATTGGAAAATAGGGAAACCGAGTGGTTGTAATGATCAGTGTAACATTGGTGCCCTAGTTATGTATCCCTAGATACCTTTGAATATAAGTTATGTATGGAATGTGATTCTATACTAGGGAATTGAATATATATGATTTTCGGATATTTTGAAAACTTATCACTAGTGAATAATTGATAATTAGAGTCTTTAAATTCCCATTTATTATGATTAACATGGTGGGTAGGCTGTGGTTGGTTAGAAAACGGTTCATATGTTCAGAATAATCTCATGATGATGTAGGATTTATATAGTATATGAGCCATCTCATTGAAGCGACACAACTGAGAAAGGTTTTGGGTGGCTAGAGTGGATGAGGTGATATAAGGATATTTTTATGGGATGTAAAGATTATAGTGAGGGTGATTCCATATGCAAGTTGTTTAGATAATGGAACCTATTTTAGGAATCTTGGAATAAAAATGTCAATGAAAATTTTGTGGTGCCTTGATGTTGTGTTGAACTAGAGTGGGTGTTATTGGATATGGTCATAGATGGTTATGAGTATCTCCAAAGAAGCTAAACAGGAATTTAATACTAATGGAGATATTATCATAATGTTAGGAATGGGTGTTTGATCAACCCTTATTTTTTTTACATATTTACACACATGACCTGTGATTTCCCAGTATTCCATGGAATCATTAATTACGAATGATATTTCCATGATATCAAGTGATTCTGAAGAATCATTAGTTGAGATGGATGAGACCCTTGGATACCTTAAATTTCCATGACCAGTATCACAACATTTTGGGGATAAATTATTGTTATGGATATCTTATAATATGGATTATTCAGGGATGGATTCCTATTGGTGGCTCTACGTATAAAAAAAATAGAAAATGTGATAGAGCTTGAATAAAAATGCCTTATATTATAGGGATTTTTCTGATACAATGATCCCATTATGAATTCATATTATTATTATTATTATTAAAATGTGATTTTGAGGTCCCATGTGGGTTTATAACTCAAAAAATAGACATGGGACCTCCCAAATTATTCTATTGAGTCCCATTGGCTAATTCCTATGTTACCCCTGATGATTATGTAGATGCACCAGATTGGTTCGAATGAGGAGTTATAAGATGTGGATTATCATGTGAGTGATCAAATAATATAGTAGGATATTCAATTAGATTAATCATGTCACATTTTAATCAATAATTCCATGACATATAATATTTAATATGGCCTTCCCATCCTAGGAATCAAATGTTATCTTGATAGTGATGAATGTTGAGGTACTATAGTCGGTTTATGCTTGCAAGATGGAATATTATGGATGTTTTGTGATTACCGAGGGTCAGAAACTCATCGTTATGGACATGTGAGTGTGGGATCTCTAGAATGTGGATGAAGAATCCCCTAAGGTGATTCTCATTCTTAGAGACACCCCATATCTAGATAATGCAGTTATGGTCGATCATTGTCTTGGGACTGAGGAACAATGATTCATACTATGAATGGCCCATGTTATGTGTATATACCATTGGGCTAGTTTTAATGTTGTTGTTGGTGATGTCCTTGTCACATACTCTAGGACATTCAAGCAATGAATGATGTATTTATTGTGGATTGTATTATTTATTACATGTTGAATTTTGTTTATTTGTTTTGAGCATACTAGATGCACATATCACTATAATTATTTTATACTATAGGGCCACATTGGTGGCACCCTATTGATTTTTATACTCACACCATGATTGTGTGGTAATCGATCATGGGTTATTTAGTTGCCTTGACTTTGTTACCGGGAAATATTGGTAAGAGTCATCATGATGTTGATTGTTGAGGTGGGTATCATTGTTCAAGATGGTGTGGTAGTCGAGGTGCGACTTCGAGTTGAGGCTAATTGTTTTATTATTATTTCACTTATTTATTTACATATGTGATCTTCTCAGTGCTCAATTGTTACAATATTCGTGTATATCCATATTTTATTTTTTAATTTCATGTTCAATTATTTATTATCCTATATACTCTAATGTGTATGATGTTTTTATATTTACTTTTATTTTTGCGTTGTAATATATGGGGGTATAGTCTTATAACACTACCACCATAGACCCCTTATAATAGTTAGCAGCCTCTTAAATATATAGAGTAATTTTTTGGGTCTCATGGTGGTTTGTTATAGATACTATTTATGGTGATCCACTGTGGGGCATAATAATATATTTCAGAAAATGAATTTATAAAGCATTAGATTATATTAAAATGTTAAAAAATATATTTTATAGAAAATTACATATACTGGTTATTATATGGTAAGTAGTAATATTGGAGTTTATTTTCTATATAATAACATAATATGGATAAAAAAATAAATGTATTTTCAATAAAAAATATACTTTGATGAGGTAAAATATGATTTATATACTAAAAATTATGTATGGTTTATGTGTTGGAGATCCTTCTTGTATTAAGAATGTTATTAATAACTATAATATCTATTTATTATAAGGGTTCATTTTAATCTATCTAAATCATCACATGATTGTGTTAAATATATTTGGTATACCTATATAAATGGTCAAATTGATTATGATTTTAATGGGAGAAAATATTTCCTCACTCTTAAATAGATACAACATACCATACCACGTGGAACAGATTGTGTTCATGCATATTTTTATAGAAAATATTATAATTTCATTAGTGGTGCGGAAGTATGTATTTTAAAAGATATGTAGAAAATGATAATTAATATTTACTATTTTAATAACATGTATTAAACTGATTATAAATGTCAACAACCATTATATAATAACAGATTTTTTGACAATGAGTTTGTACAAAAACATTTTCATGCTTTTTTCTAAAATAGATGTGAAAATGATAGATATTATTTCTCCTCCTACTATTTTGAAACAGAAAAGCTATTTTTTCCATGAACTCTACATTATAAATAATGGAATCATTGGGAATGAATATTTACACTCAATGAAGTTTTCAAATACATTAAATAGGGGAATTTTTAATTAAAATATGACATGGGAAATGTAAAACATCGAGTTTTTATGAACCACTTTTTTCAATTAAATTTATTTTATGTTATTACTTACATTTCATGATATACTAATTGAAACATTATTCATAGACTATACTAAGTTAGTATTTCTAAACAAACAAAACATACTTCGGTTGTGTTACACACAACAATTAATTTTCTTGAAATAAAATATTATTATTATAAGAATTCAAATGAGGTAGTTATAACATTACTGTAAAACATAGATACCTTAATAGTAATAAATAATTATTAATTATTTAATATAATTATTTTATATAAATAAAACATATTGATACCAAGACATACATCGTTTTAGCAATGTTTTTATATGTTTGAAAATAAAATTTTCTTAAAGGAACATATTTCAATGTCCTTCTGTGAATAATAATAAAATTATATATAGACACTTTTAGAAATTTAATTTGATAAAATAAAAAATCTTTTTCAATTCATAAAATAAATATAATATTACGGTGAATTTTAGTGATATTTGGAAAAAAGTTTAATTTTTTGATGAATAGTAAAAAATACTAAATTTTAAATCAAAACAGCCTTTTATTCTAACTTATTTATGTAGCTAAATTATATTTTAATGTGGTTTTAATGTTTAATATGATTAATTTAACATCAATTAATCTAATTTAGTTAATTAGAATCAATTTCACTATGAAATTGTACGTAAAAACATTCAAAAATTTTAAAAAATATCATAACAAACTATATGTCATGACACATAAATGGGGATAATAGTAAAATAATTTCCTAAAATTATTCAATTAAAATTAGGAATAATGAAATAAATATTTTTATTTAAATTAATTTATATTTTATAATATTTTCAAATTAGTTAATTACAAAAAATATTACTGAAAGAGATTAAAATTACCTATAGTGATTAAGAGAGGTGGACTACACCATAAACATAAGGCACAAAAATAATAAGAAACTTGTAAAAAACAATTGGATGTAAATATTCCAACCCTATCATCCATTGGATTTGATTGATACCATTATTGTATCAACATGGTACCGGAAAATTGTGGGTGGAATTTCCTTTTGAAAAATTTAAAAGAATTCCACTCCTCTTACACTGTAAAAAGGCACACTACCCTCCGACATATTCTAAAGTATGAAAACATTTGGCTCTGAAATAATCTACCTAAATATTCTCCCAACATCAATAAATTCATCTTATAATTATCCATTGGATTATAAATCCATCCAAGGAATCCCTTTGGTGCAATACCAAAAGGAATTACGTAAAGAAGTTGTAACATTCTTCCTCAGGCTCTTTTATTTTATTTTCATTATCCACTACCTAAAATATTATTTTTCCATTATTATATAATAAAATAATTATTATAAATGTACTTACGTTTCATAATTTTATGGTTTCAACCAATACATACACACTAATTCATCTAATGGGTAATGAACATATAAATCTTTTTTTATGGTGAACTATCACTTCATGAAACGATGTTGTTTGATTTTCATTTAACACATCGCATGGTTAGGAATAATTATGGAGACTGTATTTATAAGATATATATAATATTTAGTATGTATTTTTTATTTAGTAATTAATATATAACACATACCTATATTCTTTACATTTTGGGTAAATATGATAAATTTGTTTGGGAAAGTGTAGACTTTTTCATATTCAATGCAATGTCATTCATATAAACTTGTGATGGTCTAGTCCATCCCAAGATCATGATATTTCTCACTTTGGTCCTTGGACTCACGATTATACATTCCTTTGGATATTCCCCTTAGGTATCCCCTAAGAAAAGGCCTCATGATGTGAGAGGTGTCTACACAACCTTATAAAGGGGTGAATCATTCTCTTCCTCATATGATATGTGATTTCCATTATCCAACACCTTTAAGGGCTTAGCGTCTATGCTGCCACATCAAATGGACACTAGCTCTGATACCATTTGTGATGGCCTAGTACTTCCCATGATCATGATACTTTTTTCTTTGGGACTCTTTGGCATAGTATTTATTTCCGGAGGATTTGGTTCTCAAGAATCCCCTATGAAAAGGACTCGTGATGGGAGAGGAATCCACACCACCTTATAAAGTGGTGCATCGTGATCCTCCACCAAAGATGTGATATTTCTATAATCCCCCTAGAAGTCCCAACTTCTTTGCTGGTACATCATATGGAAACTAGATCTAACACCATTTTTGAGGTCCTAGTTTATCCCACTATCATGAGATTGTCTGCTTTGGGCCTACCCCACACAATTTTCGTTTCCCTAGTCCTTGACACTTAGGCATCCCCCATGAAAAGGCTTCATGACGCGGTAGGTATTCAAACTAAATTATAAAGGGGTTCTTCATGCTACACTTCCTTTTATGTGGGATATCCATAATCATGTTCTAACATCCTCATTTTTTAAATGATAAAAACCCCCAATATTATTAATAAATTACATTTTTTTGGTTTTAAAGTTTAATTTTTTAATAATTGTGTTATTATAGATTTACCAAAGAGCATAAGCCTTCAATATCATTTGGAAATATTATATGAAATATTTTATGTGTTAGACACTGAGTCAGAGTGGGGTTTTGAGGATCGTAGACCCATAATGTTGATAGAATATAAATATTACTTATATTTTATTCATACGTGAGTGAATTATCTTCAAAAAAATTAAAATTGATTCTAAATGGTGCATCATATGATAAATTTGAGACTACCATTATGTCATGAATTCTAATATTACCCTTATCAGCATTTAACATTAACGTGCATCAAGTGTTTGGAAATCTCCCCCATGATAATATTATTTTATTTAATTTATTTATTATTCTGATATTTTGATAATAATTAATTAATTTCCTAGAAACAGTGTGTCATTTGGGAAATGGAAGTCCACTATTAGGTTTGGAACACCGATTTTACCCTAGGAATGTTATAACTTTAATGTGTGTCAGGTGTTTGGAAACCTCATACGCAATAATAAATTTTTTTATTGAATTAATTTATTATTCCTTTTTTTAATAATAAATAATTAATTTCTTACAAACATTGCATCTTATTAAAAATGTGATACCACATATAGGTATAGGACATGAGGTTTACCGTAGATGGAGTATAACATTTGTGAGCATCATATGATTGGTCAGATCACAGAAAATGATATGATATTTAGTCTATAGTTATTTTTGTTTGGTAGTTAGAAATAATAAAATTATTATTTATGTGGTTGAAAAAAATATAAAACGATATAAAAGCAATTGATATTTGTGTTATTGTTTGGGAAAATATTTTATTGGTGGCCAATTTAATTTATTTTATATTACTAATGATTTAAATTAAATGAAAAATACTAGGTTAATATTAATTTATTAACTGTTATCTGTATTTAACGATTGTTGTTTTGAAATTGATAATAGTGTCATTGATGGGTTGATTAAAAAATAATAATTTTAGTTATTTTAATTATTATTTTATTGAGAAAAAAACATTGTTGTATATATATAATGTACATATATACATGTTTGGGTATATATATATATATGTATACACATATGTGTGTATATATATAACATGTATAAATATATGCGTGGATATTTAATGTGGGGATAGATAAAACATTTTTAAATTTTACAAATAAATGATATTGTTTGGTTAATTTTTATACATCATAGTTTTAATCAAATATTTTGAATGAAATATTCATGGTGATAATTATGACCCAGATTTAATAATAATAATAATAATATAATATAAGTGTTATTATTATTATAAATTTTGGAAAATAATATATGTGTGTATGTATATATAGAATATAAATAAATATATGAGTGTGTAGGGGGTGTATATATTTAAGAATGATTTTTATTATATATTATTTGATGTTTTAATATATATATATATAATTAGGTTTATAATTTAAAGACAATATTTGAAGTTCCACCATTGGATGAGATATGGGGTGTTCGTGAAACATATTCCTTTATTCTAATTTATTTATTTTTCTATTAATAAGTTGTATGAATTGATGATAAATTAAATGATAAATGAAAATTATTTATATGTAATTGGGGGAGAGTTTCATGCCCCACACATTTTTCTATTGTCCACCCCACATCAACTATCATGACATCTCACAACCTCAATCCCCCATTATTATTTTTTTATTTCCTCCAAACATTATTCCAAAATAACTTATCCCATATTTGTCGGATTGACATTCCAATGGTGTTGTTGGGTTCACCTAGACGAGAAGATATATAATTTTTATTGAATTCTATGATGAATCATTAGTGTGGTTTAACTCTAATATCAAGCCTTACCGCCAGTACATGTGGCACCAACTTCAGTAAGTCCTTAACATTTTCACATGTAATATACGGGTTTTTTATATGATTTTTTGGGAGCATGTGTACCCTAAGGAACCCTGTTCATTCCCTTTTAAATTTATGAATTCATTAATTTTATGTTTAATACATATTTTGTAAATTTAACTAGGATTGTTGATTGAAATTATTAGTTATGGTAAATGATTTATCTCATAAAAGGACTCATGTTTTTATAATAAAACCTATCCAATGAAGGTACACAATCATTAAACATAAAATTGGTGATGGTTACTTATATCATGGATAATTATGGTTTGAGTTCTCTATATTCTTTCTTGCCTTTTTTTCATTGGTGTTTCTTATTCTTTCTGACATAAAATGTGTAATTAAATAGCATGACATGATGTCTCAACTTCATAAATGTTTAAATGTCATTCATCAACGTGATTGGAATGTTCACGACTGCCTGTTTTGATTGAATGTGTAAATGAATTAAATTAAATTTGTCCAGTTAGGTTTGTATGACAACTACTCTTTTTATTATTAAATATGGATTTTTTATATAAAAGGATTCAATAATATGATTTGAATATATTCATCAAAATACTTTATCGTGGTTTCAATCCACCAATGGAATTTTTTTGTGGTGTAAACTAAATCACTTTTTATGTTATACTGTTATTTATAGTAATTTTGATATGGGTCCATGTCGGCATGAAATGGGTAAAAAAATTGAATAATACCCCATTAAATTATAATTGTTTATTTTAAACCTTAACTTTGTTCCCTTTAGAAAAATATTCATGAAGAATCAGACCTACATCAACTTGATTGGGGTTCCATTATTAGACATTATTAATACATGGTTGATTTGACTATAATTCTCTATAATAAATTTTGATAAATTTTTTGATATCTATATATGAATTTGAGTTATCATAATAAGAAATTGGGTGACTTATTATGATATAATAACATTTTCTAATTTTTTATGTTAACATATTAATGAAATTAGGTTGAAATGATTTATTAAATAGGTTTGATATAATTATGATGATAATTATGAACCTAGATTAATGAAATTAAATTGTTTGACAGATAATATTTTCTAATAAATGTTTCATTGTATATTATGAAGATAAATTATATTGCTTTGAAACTTGAGTTTGTTTTTTATTTTAGAGCTATTGATGTTACATTGTTGTGACTGATACATGAGGATTTGATACTAATTGGAATATTGAGTTTGTCTGGATATGAATCATGTTTAATGTGGGAACTTGAGGGATAGGATCATGTTCTTTCACATGGGATGTATGAGGACTCATGATTTGTGTTGACGAAAAATGGAATGTTTCATTCATTTATACCACCAAAGGGACGGGAACACTAGTACTAAATGCATGAGTGGTGAATATATAATTATATAGGACTCCTGAGGGCTATACACAAAGTCACATGATTCCTACGAGCGAGATTATAGTTTTTCCTGACAAAGAGATTTTGGTTACCATGAGGGTGAAATTCTAGTATTGCATGAGGGGGATGTTTTGTTTGGACAAAGAGAACTGTAGGATCAAAATTGTGATGTAGATGCTCAATTTACCAGAGGGGGGTGAATTGTAAACTTTAAAAATTCCTTGGGAACCTTTAATGTTAGTTACGAATAACTATGTTTTCCTTAAGCAAAGGAAAGGGATAAGTTTAACAAAGTTAAACTAAGAAAATTCACAACACCTCTAACACAGAATACAAACTTGGAAAGAGATTCCAAAATTAGGTTTCGGAAATATGGTTCCGGAAATTGAAACTTAATCAAAAGTTACTATATGAGATTCTACCTTAAAGCGTATAGAATCTAAATGAAACAGAGTACATGTAAGGAAGTATAAGAAAGTTATACTTTCCTTATATTACAAAATACAACGGAAATTAAACAAGTAGTTAAACTACAAGTAACAAGATAATAGTCTTTTAGCCCAAAGAGAAGGGTATCCAACAACCTTGGTTAAAGGTCCCTTGATTTATACTTTCAAGCAAGTCTGTCTTATGCACACCAGGGTAAGCCCTCGATACGAAGATCAGAGTGTCTCTGTCTTGCTATCCCCACAAGCCCTCAACTTCAATGTAGTTGGCAACCTCTATCTTCCTCAGCAAGGAAGCCCTTGAACTTCAAGGTAGTCGGCACCTCTGTCTTCCTATCCCCTGAAGTCCTCGAATGTAATCACCAACATTCAGAGTCGCATGAGCTTTGAGAGTTAATAAGAGCCTCTATCTCTAGAAATCACATCAAGAATGTAATCACACGAGCCGAATATCAGTCAGCCTTTTTGCAGCTTTTTGCAGCTACGAGCTCTTTCAAATGAGCTCCCATTTATAGGTAAGGTCGGCTCCTTCTCCAACGGTCATATTTTCCTTAAAGATTCAGGGACCTGTACACGTGTCAGTTAGACAACGGTTAGTTTATAACAAAATAGACGACATTGTTTTATAACAAACTTTGTATAACTGAATGATCGACATCGTTTTAGAATGAAGAATACGTAAGTAAAGGCTAATTAATAATTCAGAGTGTAAACAAGTCAAGAGTTCAGAGTCTAATCAAAGTGAAGTTCTGAGTCTATGTTAAGAAATATTCGGATTCTATTATATAAGAAATCAGAGTCTGGTTTCATCAGAAATCAGATTCTAAATCTGTAGAGTTCGGAGTCGATCTTCATAAGAGTTCGGATTCGAAATTCTTAAGAGTTTGGAGTAGAACTTTTTAAGAGTTCGGAGTCGAACTTCTGAAGAGTTCGGAGTCGAACTTCTTAAGAGTTCGGAGTCGAACATCTTAAGAGTTCGGAGTCGAACTTCTTTAGTGTTCGGAGTCGAACTTCTTAAGAGTTCGGAGTCGAACTTCTTAAGAGTTCGGAGTCGAACTTCTTAAGAGTCCGGAGTCGAACTTTTTAAGAGTTAGGATTAGGTTTGCTACAGAGTTTGAAGTTTAGAATTCGGATTAAAACTATATTACATATCACATCCAAGATTCGGATCCTAAAAACAGAATGCTCCAATTTTTTATTATAAGACTCCAAGAATTTGGTTGCAATTCTGATTTTTGATTTTATGGGAAACAAATAGCAACGTATAAGAAAAATCTATGTTATGGTAAATTTCTTTAAGGAAGTAAATTTTACTTATTTGAGTAATAATAATATTTGCTTAAGTATAAGGTTTTTGTGACTTTCAAAACAAGAAGGAATGGAAAAGTCATAAGGAAAACCATATTGACTCAACAGTCTCCCCCTTTTTGGAAAGCACAAACATCCTTTTGAAAAAGTATAAGGGTGAAAAAATTCATTAGACTATATAAAACTTATCTCCCTTTGTTCAGGGATAGAAGTGAATACATATAACTCCCCCTTAGGCATTGAAACACTAAGGATTGTATTCTTGGTTTCCAGAGTAGATTTTTCATAATTGTAAGAATGAAACAAAACGTAATTGGAAACTCCCCCTTTCCTTAAGGATATTTCTCTCATAAATTTTTTTTCTCCTCCTCAGGAACAGTTCTTTTTCCATCTCCCCCTTTTTGATTTTCAAAAAGAATTGATGGGAATGGAAAACAAATTAGGCTACCTGAAACATTATTATACAACACGAGACAAACCGAAGAGATAATCTTTCATTAGAGTTGTGGGCAAAAAAATACAAGGAAAGACAACTACAACAAAATATCGGAGTGGGTTCATTTGTCTTCCTTTTCCTTTGGAATAAGCTGCTTCAACAAGGATTTGAGTTTCTTCAGGTCTCATTTTTCTTCCTCTCATTGCCTCTCCAATACTTTTACCTTTTCTTCTTGGGATTTTAACAGTTGTGCATGAGCCTCCAATGCTTCTTTTTGAAAATTCAACAACTCATCCTGTTTCTCCATCCTCTGCTGAATCTCAATCCAGAAATATCTTTCAAATTTCCAATTCTGAGATACTGAGTTAAGCTTTCCATTTAGATCCCTGACCTGTTGAGTATGGACATTTTGTTCCTGGGTCAACTTCTCAGAAATTTCAGTAACCATTTTGTCCTCCATTCCAAAGGCACATTGAAAGTCAGCCTGAAAATTTTCAAAATGTACTAAATCTCCATCTACTCTCTTAAATCACTTGGTTACTTTACTACAAGATTTCCTATGTACATCGTAATCGATCATAAAAGTTTTCTGTTCAGCTTCCATCTTTACAAACTTATCCATTATCATGGACAATGAATCCAATTTTTGATTCATAGACTGTTGCAACAACTGGCATCTAGAATCTATAGTTGGAAAAATCGGTACTGTGTCCACCATATTTCTCAGAGATTGAACCACAAAATAATGCCCGTGGGAAGATGATTCTGAATCCGAGACATCTTTTTGAGATTCCTCTTCTTAAACTTGAATCAGCTTCCTTCTAGAGGTACCACCAACCTCTTTCTTTCTAATGATATCGTTAATAGGTGTCTCCATTAACGCTTTATTGCTTTATCGGATTTCAGAATGGATTGCACATTTGGAGAAACTTCCTCAGATTCAGAAACTTGAACAATATGATCTTCATCTGGTTGATGTCTTTCTTTTCCTTCTTCAAGATAGTTCCTTTGATATGATTCTTCTTCATCAAACAACTCATTCTCTTCTTCTTCCTGTTGGTGTTTCTTGCCAGCTTCCTCATCTTCCTTCCCTGGAGATACTATTTTTCCGGATTCAGCCTTATAATCCCGAAATTGTTTTATCAAGGTATCTAGATCTTCACTCTCCTCCTATTTTTCTTCTTCCTCTATTTGTTCTACTTCTTCCTCAACTGCTTCAGCACCTTGTTTCTCAGCTTCTACTGCAGGTTCTTTACCCTTGTTCTTTTCCAGAGTGACAAAAGTTTTTGCTGGTGTTTCTGGTAAAGAAGGTTCGACTCCGAACGTTTCCGGAACTGGAAACTTTTCAGAAGCCAACTCTGTACCTTTTAGCAACGATTGAACTAGTTCAGCTTCAGAAATCATCTTCCTCAACTTCTTTTCCTTCGTTTGTCTTTCCAGCTCCTCAGCATCCTTTTCTTTTAAAGCCTTAGCCTCAGCAGGGTCGAGTCCGAATTGAGGATCCCCTTCCTTCCTCATTTCCTTATCTTCCCTCCATTTTGATGCTACTTCATCTATATAGATTTTCTGCTTCTTCAGTTTGTGTGGTGCAGATTCAGTTTCCTTCGGCTGAGGAACGTCTTCATCAGAAACTACTTCCTTAGACATTATCTTCTTCCTTTGTTTTTTAAAGGTTCCTGAGATTGTGATTCTTTTTCAGCTGCTTCAAATTCTTCCACAGATATGGGGTAAAATTCTCCGGATTCACTAGAAAATCCCATCTTCATTCTCTTATGTGTATCATCACTGACAAGCATGAGCTTGCAATTCCGGATCTTTGATTTGCAGGCAACTTTGAAATATTCTAAGCACCGGACAATCAAATTTGATAATAAGGCTGGATATATAATCATCTGAGCTCTCAGATTTATTAAATAGGATTGATATAATTATGATGATAATTATGAACCTAGATTAATGAAATTAAATGGTTTGACAGATAATATTTTCTAATAATTGTTTCATTGTATATTATGAAGATAAATTATATTGCTTTGAAACTTGAGTTTGTTTTTTATTTTAGAGCTATTGATGTTACATTGTTGTGACTGATACATGAGGATTTGATACTAATTGGAATATTGAGTTTGTCTGGATATGACTCATGTTTAATGTGGGAACCTGAGGGATAGGATCATGTTCTTTCACATGGGATGTATGAGGACTCATGATTTGTGTTGACGAAAAAGTGAATGTTTCATTCATTTATACCACCTAAGGGACGGGAACACTAGTACTAAATGCATGAGTGGTGAATATTTAATTATATAGGACTCCTGAGGGCTATACACAAAGTCACATGATTCCTACGAGCGAGATTCTAGTTTTTCCTGACAAAGAGATTTTGGTTAGCATGAGGGTGAAATTCTAGTGTTGCATGAGGGGGATGTTTTGTTTGGACAAAGAGAACTGTAGGATCAAAATTGTGATGTAGATGCTCAATTTACCAGAGGGGGGGTGAATTGTAAACTTTAAAAATTCCTTGGGAACCTTTAATGTTAGTTACGAATAACTATGTTTTCCTTAAGCAAAGGAAAGGGATAAGTTTAAAAAAGTTAAACTAAGCAAATTCACAACACCTCTAACACAGAATAAAAACTTGGAAAGAGATTCCAAAAGTAGGTTCCAGAAATATGGTTCCGGAAATTGAAACTTAATCAAAAGTTACTATATGAGATTCTACCTTAAAGCGTATAGAATCTAAATGAAACAGAGTACATGTAAGGAAGTATAAGAAAGTTATACATTCCTTATATTACAAAATACAGCGGAAATTAAACAAGTAGTTAAACTACAAGTAACAAGATAACAGTCTTTTAGCCCAAAGAGAAGGGTATCCAACAACCTTGGTTAAAGGTCCCTTGATTTATACTTTCAAGAAAGTCTGTCTTACGCACACCAGGGTAAGCCCTCGATACGAAGATCAGAGTGTCTCTGTCTTGCTATCTCCAGAAGCCCTCAACTTCAATGTAGTTGGAAACCTCTGTATTCCTCAGCAAGGAAGACCTCGAACTTCAAGGTAGTCGGCACCTCTGTCTTCCTATCCCCTGAAGTCCTCGAATGTAATCAAAAGCATTCAGAGTCGCACGAGCTTTGAGAGTTAATAAGTGCCTCTATCTCTAGAAATCACATCAAGAATGTAATCACATGAGCCGAATATCAGTCAGACTTTTTGCAACTTTTTGCAGCTACGAGCTCTTTCAAATGAGCTCCCATTTATAGGTAAGGTCGGCTCCTTCTCCAACGGTCATATTTTCCTTAAAGATTCAGGGACATGTACACGTGTCAGTTAGACAACGGTTAGTTTATAACAAAATAGACGACATTGTTTTATAACAAACTTTGTATAACTGAATGATCGACATCGTTTTAGAATGAAGAATACGTAAGTAAAGGCTAATTAATAATTCGGAGTGTAAACAAGTCAAGAGTTCGGAGTCTAATCAAAGTGAAGTTCGGAGTCTATGTTAAGAAATATTCGGATTCTATTATATAAGAAATCAGAGTCTGGTTTCATCAGAAATCAGATTCTAAATCTGTAGAGTTCGGAGTCGATCTTTATAAGAGTTCGGATTCGAAATTCTTAAGAGTTTGGAGTCGAACTTCTTAAGAGTTCGGAGTCGAACTTCTTAAGAGTTCGGAGTGGAACTTCTTAAGAGTTCGGAGTCGAACATCTTAAGAGTTCGGAGTCGAACTTTTTAAGTGTTCGGAGTTGAACTTATTAAGAGTTCGGAGTCAAACTTCTTAAGAGTTCGGAGTCGAACTTCTTAAGAGGTCGGAGTCGAACTTTTTAAGAGTTCGGATTAGGTTTTCTACAGAGTTTGAAGTCTAGAATTCAGATTAAAACTATATTACATATCACATCCAAGATTCGGATCCTAAAAACAGAATGCTCCAATTTTTTATTATAAGACTCCAAGAATTTGGTTGCAATTCTGATTTTTGATTTTATGGGAAACAAATAGCTATGTATAAGAAAAATCTATGTTATGGTAAATTTCCTTAAGGAAGTAAATTTTCCTTATTTGAGTAATAATAATATTTTCTTAAGTATAAGGTTTTTGTGACTTTCAAAACAAGAAGGAATGGAAAAGTCATAAGGAAAACCTTATTGACTCAACAATCTCCCCCTTTTTGGAAAGCACAAACATCCTTTTGAAAAAGTATAAGGGGGAAAAATTAATTAGACTATATAAAACTTATCTCCCATCGTTCAGCGATAGAAGTGAATACATCTAACTCCCCCTTAGGCATTAAAACACTAAGGATTGTATTCTTGGTTTCCAGAGTAGATTTTTCATAATTGTAAGAATGAAACAAAACGTAATGGGAAACTCCCCCTTTCCTTAAATATATTTCTCTCATAAATTTTTTTTCTCCTCCTCAGGAACAGTTCTTTTTCCATCTCCCCCTTTTTGATTTTCAAAAAGAATTGATGGGAATGGAAAACAAATTAGGCTACCTGAAACATTATTATACAACAAGAGACAAACCGAAGAGATAATCTTTCATTAGAGTTGTGGGCAAAAAAATACAAGGAAAGACAACTACAACAAAATATCAGAGTGGGTTCATTTGTCTTCCTTTTCCTTTGGAATAAGCTGCTTCAACAAGGATTTGAGTTTCTTCAGGTCTCTTTGGTCTTCCTCTCGTTGCCTCTCCAATACTTTTACCTTTTCTTCTTGGGCTTTTAACAGCTGTGCTTGAGCCTCCAATGCTTCTTTTTGAAATTTCAACAACTCATCCTGTTTCTCCAACCTCTGCTGAATCTCAATCTGGAAATATCTTTCAAATTTCCAATTCTGAGATACTGAGTTAAGCTTGCCATTTAGATCCCTGACCTGTTGAGTATGGACATTTTGTTCCTGGGTCAACTTCTCAGAAATTTCAGTAACCATTTTGTCCTCCATTCCAAAGGCACATTGAACGTCAGCCTGAAAATTTTCAAAATGTACTAAATCTCCATCTACTCTCTTAAATCAATTGGTTATTTTACTACAAGATTTCCTATGTACATCATAATCGATCAGAAAAGTTTTCTGTTCAGCTTCCATCTTTACAAACTTATCCATTACCATGGACAATGAATCCGATTTTTGATTCATAGACTGTTGCAACAACTGGAATCTAGAATCTATAGTTGGAAGAATCGGTACTGTGTCCACCATATTTCTCAGAGATTGAACCACAAAATCATGCCCGTGGGAAGATGATTCTGAATCCGAGACATCTTTTTTAGATTCCTCTTCTTAAACTTGCATCAGCTTCCTTCTAGAGGTACCACCAACCTCTTTCTTTCTAATGATATCGTTAATAGGTGTCTCCATTAAAGCTTTATTGCCTTTATCGGATTTCAGAATGGATTGCACATTTGGAGAAACTTCCTCAGATTCAGAAACTTGAACAATATGATCTTCATCTGGTTGATGTCTTTCTTGTCCTTCTTCAAGATAGTTCCATTGATATGATTCTTCTTCATCAAACAACTCATTCTCTTCTTCTTCCTGTTGGTGTTGCTTGCCGGCTTCCTCATCTTCCTTCCCTGGAGATACTATTTTTCCGGATTCAGCCTTATAATCCCGAAATTGTTTTATCAAGGTATCTAGATCATCACTCTCCTCCTATTTTTCTTCTTCCTCTATTTGTTCTACTTCTTCCTCAACTGCTTCAGCACCTTGTTTCTCAGCTTCTACTGCAGGTTCTTTACCCTTGTTCTTTTCCAGAGTGACAAAAGTTTTTGCTGGTGTTTCTGGTAAAGAAGGTTCGACTCCGAACATTTCCGGAACTGGAAGCCTTTCAGAAGCCAACTCTGTACCTTTTAGCAACGATTGAACTAGTTCAGCTTCAGAAATCTTCTTCCTCAACTTCTTTTCCTTCGTTTGTCTTTCCAGCTCCTCAGCATCCTTTTCTTTTAAAGCCTTAGCCTCAGCAGGGTCGAGTCCGAATTGAGGATCCCCTTCCTTCCTCATTTCCTTATCTTTCCTCCATTTTGCTGCTACTTCATCTATATTGATTTTCTGCTTCTTCAGTTTGTGTGGTGCAGATTCAGTTTCCTTCAGTTGAGGAACGTCTTCATCAGAAACTACTTCCTTAGACTTTCTCTTCTTCCTTTGTTTTTTAAAGGTTCCTGAGATTGTGATTCTTTTTCAGCTGCTTCAAATTCTTCCACAGATAGGGGATAAAATTCTCCGGATTCACTAGAAAATCCCATCTTTATTCTCTTATGTGTATCATCACTTACAAGCATGAGCTTGCAATTCCAGATCTTTGATTTGCAGGCAACTTTGAAATATTCTAAGCACCGGACAATCAAATTTGATAATAAGGCTGGATATATAATAATCTGAGCTCTCAGATTTCCTTCTTTGATATTCTTGATCGTAACCAAGACATGCCTAATCAGATTTATCTTTCATAGATTTACCAAAAGAACTAAGACATAGATATCACTCTTCTTCATATTGTCTTTATCTCCTCTTCTCGGAACCATAAAACCTTGCTCCCATAGTTGCAGAATTCTATTATTCGGAGCGAGCCGAGAAATCATTGTACTTGAATCATCCTTGAGCCCAAGACACTACAGTTCTTTTTCCCTAACGAAACTTCCTTGCACATCCGGAAGTTTGTGAGAGAAAAATTCAGCTTCTCCCCCATATGTTATACCCACCAGGATTGCTGCTTTAGTGTAAGAGAGTTTATAAGTCTTTCCATAAGACTTAAAAGAAAATTTTTCTCTGCCATCTTCTACTAGGAAGGAAACAGACTCATAAAATTCTATCAACAGATCAGTGTAAACCGGATCCTGTTTTTCAGACTTGGCTATGCTGACATCTTCCCATCCATTTAGTCTAATATTTTTTGAAATGATAGAATCAGGCTTATAAAAATCCGGATGAACTAACCTTTCTCTTTAAACTAACCACTTTGAAATCAGTTTCGTAGTCGACATATCTTGTGAAGTTTCTTTAATAGACATTAGGAGTGAAGTAAACTGTAGGATTCAGATCATCTTCATAAGGTTCATACCCGGCCTTAAGAGGAGCAACATGGCTTCGAGACGCAAACGCTTGAAAACCGATGTGGGAAGACTCTCGAGACCCCCTTTTTACAGGCGAAGAGATTGACCGTTGGTCTTCCAATGATCATCCAATGGTTGAAAATACTTTGATCTGACCGGACGGTTGAGAATAATCCCGGTGGAAAAAAAATGACTCTGATCTTTTGAGGTATTTTTTAAAAAAAATTCAGAATTGAGGCAAAACTAGAATCAGAACTAATCAATGAAGATACCAGTAAGAAAAATTTGATTATAAAACTAGATAGGGAAAACACAACTTACAGATTGATAAGAAATATTATTTGAAATTGGTAATATTAAAAAAAACTTATTATGAAAAGTCTAATAAAAAACCATTACGAAAAGCCCAGTCCAAAAATCTTCATTCTGATAATTTTCATTATGAGAATTCCATTCCAGATGTTTTTGAAGAAGGAAAAAAAACAATCCAGAAAAATTCAATTCCAGAAATTTACATTCCGGAAATCATAGTTCCAAAACGTTTGAAAACAATCCTAAAAAAATTGTTATTCTAACAAACAAATGTACTCCCCCTATGAAAAGGAGTTTATTACTGTAAGGAGACTTTTTCAACAGAAGGTTGATTAAGAAAGATTACCTTACGGTTATCATCCCTAACTTCTGTTTAATGTATTCAAATCTATCAGAAAGCAAGGATTTTGTGAAAATATCAGCAAGTTGATCTTGTGTTCCAATAAATTGAAAAATGATATCTCCTTTGAGTGTGTGATCCCTAAGAAAGTGATCCCTAATATCTATGTTTTTAGCATGGGAGTGATGTGCATGATCCTTACATAAAGCAATGGCACTTGTGTTATCACAAAAAATTTGAGTTTTAGTAAAACTCAAGCCATAGTCCGTGAGTGTGTGCTGCATCCACAATACTTGAGCACAACAACTTCCAGCTGCTACATATTCAGCTTTAGTAGTGGAGAGTGCAACAGAATGTTGCTTCTTGCAGGACCAAGAAACTAGTGAATCCCCTATGAAATGACAAGTTCCGGATGTACTTTTTCTATCCATTCTACATCCACCCAAGTCAGCATCAGAAAAGATTATTAGAACAAAAATATTTCCATAAGTATAAAATAATCCTAGATCCATGGTTCCCTTAAGGTAGTGAAAAATTATTTTTACTGCCTTTAAGTGATATTCCTTATGATTGGATTGATATCTTGCACATAATCATACTGAAAACATTAAGTCTGGTTGACTAGCTGTTAAGTAACATAAACTTCCTATCATACCTCTAAAATATGTTTGATCTACTGGTTTCCCAGCTTCATCAAGATCTAGAGAATTTTAAGTACCAATGGGAGTACTTATACTCTTAGTATTTTCATAACCATACTTTTTAAGAAGATATTTAATATACTTATGTTGATATATGTTGGTTCCTTCTGGTTTTTGAGAAATTTGAAAACCAAGGAAAAAAGTTAAATCACCCATCATACTCATTTAAAACTCAAATTTCATTAGACTTGCAAAAGAGTCAGTCAAAGATTGCTGATTTGAACCAAATATGATGTCATGAACATAAATTTGAACAATCAAAACATTTTTCGTATATTTCTTTATAAAATGTGTTGGATCTGCATTTCCCTTAACATAGTTATTTTGAAGCAATAATCCAGTGAGTCTATCATACCATGCTCGTGGGTCTTGTTTAAGGCCATACAATGCTTTGGTAAGTCTAAAAACATGATCAGGATGTTTTGTATCTTCAAAGCTAGTAGGTTGTTCAACAAAAACTTCTTCTTGAACATAACCGTTAAGAAAAGCACATTTCACATCCATTTGGAAAAGTTTGAAATTAAATAATGATGCAAAGGCAAGTAGAATACGGATAGACTCAAGTCTAGCTACGGGAGCATAGGTTTCTTCATAGTATATTCCTTCTGGCTGATTATAGCCTTTAGAAACAAGTCTAGCTTTATTTATAACTATGTCTCCATTTTCATCACATTTATTTCTGAAAACCCATTTTTCTCTAATAATAGAAGTTTCCTTAGGTCTTTCAACCAAGGTCCAGACTTTATTCCTTTCGAATTCATTTAGTTCATCTTGCATGGCTTTGATCCAATCATTATCACCTAAAGCTTCATCAGTGATTTTTGGTTCTAATTGGGAAAGAAATGCTAGATGTTCTACTTCATTTCTTAAGGAACTTCTAGTCCTTACAGGTTGATTTACATCACCAATGATACTATCACTGGGATGATTCTTAAGAAACACCTGATTTGGGTTTTGTAAAATCTATTCATCAACATAGGGTAGAAAGTCATCTGGTGTAAATGTTTCTGAAGTATCTTCTAGAACATTATCCTTATCAAAAGTTTCTTCTATCAAAGGTTGATAATCAGTTTTTGAAAACACATCCGAGGATGTAGGTAGGGATCTTTTAAAAACAAAAGGATCTGACTCATCAAATTTTACATGTTCTGTTTCTTTAACAGTGCATGTATTTTGATTAAAAACTCTATAAGACTTAGAGGTTGTGGAAAATCCTAAGAAAATCCCTTCATCAGATTTTGGTGCGAATTTATGTAAGTTATCGTTATTATTCAAAATAAATACTTTGCAACCAAAAACCTTGAAGTAAGAAAGTCTTGGTTTTCTACCATTCCATAACTCATAAGGAGTTTTATTAAGAAAATGTCTAATCAAAACTCGATTTATAGTATAACAAGCAGTACTTACAGCTTCAGCCCAGAAATGTCTAGCAATAGAATATTCACTCAACATGGTTCTAGTTATCTCTTAGAGAATTCTATTTCTTCTTTCAACTACACTATTCTGTTGAGGAGTTCTAGGTGCTGAAAAATTGTGAGAAATACATTTTATACTACAAAATGTTTCAAAATCCGAATTTTGAAATTCTCCTCCATGATCACTATGAATATTTTTCAATGGAATTTTTTTCTCATTTTTAAATTGAGCTCTAAAACTTTTTAAATTGGAAAAATCTTCAAATATATTTGCTAGAAAATAGACCCAAGTAAACCTAGTGTAATCATCAACTAGAACAAACACATAGTATTTTCCTCCAATACTTCCAGTTTGTGTTGGACCAAAAAGATCCATGTGCACTAACTGTAATGCATCGGTTGTTGAGACTTCACCGATTGATTTAAAACTAAATTTATGTTGCTTGCCATATTGACAAGGATCACAAACTTTAGAAGAATCAAATCTATGCTCCGGTAGATCCTTAGCTAGTTTCTTCTTAGAGAGTTTACATAGGTTCCTAAGGTTACAGTGACCTAGTCTTCTATTCCATAACCAAGAATGATCTTCCATTGCACTTAGGTAAGGTAAATCTTGGCTTTTGAGGTCTTCTATGTTCACAGTGTAAACATTCTCTTTTATATTGGATGAGTGAATAAACTCTTCCTTGGAATTGTGAACTAAGCACTTATCATTCCTAAAATTCCCAAGGTAACCTTCATCACATAAATGTCTTATGCTAATGAGGTTGTTCTTAAGACCCATAACATAAAGAACATTTGAAGTCAAGGTTTTACCAAGAAGAACAATATTACCAATACCAAGAATCTCTCCCTTAGCATTATCTCCGAAAGATACCTTTCCTCCTTTCGTTTTGATAATCTTTTCAAAAAAGTTTTTGTTACCAGTCAGGTGCCAAGAACATCCACTATCCATGTACCATGTATTGTTGCTGGTACTCTTTTTATTTTCCTGAAATCAAGAAGAAAATTAGACTTTCGGGATACAAATTTGTTTGGATCCGGGATTTCCAGATAAAAAAATTTTAGGAACCCACATGTTCTTAGAGAAGTAAGCTTTGTGAAATCATAAAGATTGGGTTGTGTTTAAGGAACAATCCTTTTCCCATTGACCACCACATTGACACTTGGTACAAAAAGGGGCACTTTGAGGAACAAAATAATTGTTACTGAAAATTGGTTTTGCATGGGTATAACCAAATCCGGATTTATTTATTAAAGGTCGTATTTGAGAATACATTTTATCAAAATTTTCCATACCATGGGTAATGTTTGATAAACACTTCTTTAAGGAAAATATTTTGGACTTGAGTTTTACAACCAAGTTTCTATCCTCAAAATCATTAGTTTTAGAACTAGAGCTAGGCTCTAAAACATTTTTATCAGAAATTACTTTTTCTAATTCTTTAGAAATTTGTTCTTTTCAGAACTTACTTCCTCAGGATATTTTGAAATACTTTCAAAATCAGTATTTTTCTTATCAAGATCTTTAGAAAGATCTGATATCTATTTTGTAAGAATATAATTTCTAGAGTTTGCCTTATCAAGTTTCTTATTGAGTTTGGAATTCTCAATTTCATGAAGTTCAGCAAACCTAGAGACTTCTTCATAAGTAGGTAAAGTATTTTCCTCATCAGAAGATGATTCTTCATCAGAAGAGTTATAATACTTACAATCAATAGAATTTAAAGAAAGATTGGTCAATGATTCAGCATTTCATACCTTAGCCATGAAACAATGATAATCAATAGGTAATCTGGCTATAAGACCAAGATTCTTCTGTCCTAAAGATTCATAATCAGAAGATTCATCTGAAGATTCACCACCAATGGCACTCCAGGTGTCGTTAGCTTTCAAAACTTTCTTAGATTTGGCATGATAATACTTCTTTATGTTCCTGTCTGAATGTCTTTCTTTTCTTTCTTTCTTTTTGAGCATAGGGCAATCTGGTCTAATATGTCCAGCTCTTTTGCACTCATAACAAGTAACTTATCCATCTTTCTTATCTTTCCTTTCCTTTTTCTAATACTTAGATTGAATATTTCTCTGGACGACTATCTTGTTCATCCTTCGAGCAAGATTGGATAATTCATTTTCTCAGACTTCACGCTCACTAGATTCGGATTGGAAAATAACATTCTTAGACTTGGATCTGGTTACTCTCTCAGGAGTCTTAGCTTTCATCTGATTTGAATTTGTAGTAAAAGAAACAGTACCATTTCCATTCTTCTTCTTAATGTTGTCTGCATCTCTCTTCATTCTTGTTTCATGTTGTAGAAGAGTTCCAAAAAGCTCATCAAGAGAAATCTGAGTGACCTTCCTGTTCTCATCTATAGCTTTTATTTTGGATTCCCACTCATTGGGCATAATATCAATTATTTTATCCAATAGAGCTTCATCATCTAAACCTTTCTCTCCCATAGATTGTAGACTATTGACTATAGTCATGAATCTCTGTTTCACTTTACAGATTAGTTCACCGTAAGGAAAATTGAAACCATGATATTCAGCTCTAAGTATAGCTCTTCTAGTCTCAATCACTTTAGAAGTCCCAAAGTGTGTAACCTCTAACTTCTTCCATATGCAATTAGCTTCTTCACAAGAAGAAATTCAGCTATATATATTTCTAGTCATTGAACATATTAGAGTATTGCGTACCTTATAGTTGAGTTGATATTCTTGCTTTTCCTGGTTAGTGAATGTTCTAACTTCCTTGTCAGGAATTTTATAATCACCAGTAAGCATTACAAAATTGTCTACTCGAGTATTGATATCAAAAAGTCTTCATGCGATCTCTCTAGTACTCATAATCATTGCCATCAATGATTGGTGGTCTTGTAGGATTTAGATTATCAATCGAACCAACATTGATTCCTGCCATACTAGAACAGCTTTTGGCACACAAATTTGTTAGTAGAAGAATTTTGTAATCATAAAGTTCGGATTGAGAAAGTTCGGAATGGAAAAATTTGGAATGTCAAAGTTCGAAATGATAAAGTGAGCAAGAAAAACTTATTCGTAAGTATAAGTATTTCAGAGACCTCCTCTGATACCAATTGTAGGATCTAAATTGTGATGTAGATGCTCAATTTACAAGGGGGGGGGGGGGTGAATTGTAAACTTTAAAAATTCATTTTGAACCTTTAAAGTTAGTTACGAATAACTATGTTTTCCTTAACCAAAGGAAAGGGCTAAGATTAAAAAAGTTAAACTAAGCAAATTCACAACACCAAAAACACAGAATACAAACTTGGAAAGAGATTCCAAAAGTAGGATCCAGAAATATGGATCCGGAAATTGAAACTTAATCAAAAGTTACAATATGAGATTCTACCTTAAAGCATATAGAATCTAAATGAAACAGAGTACAAGTATGGAAGTATAAGAATGTTATGCTTTCCTTATATTACAAAATGCAGCTGAAATTAAACAAGTTGTTAAACTACAAGTAACAAGATAATAGTCATTTAACCTAAAGAGAAGGGTATCCAAAAACCTTGGATAATGGTCCCTTGATTTATACATTCAAGCAAGTCTGTCTTTCCCACACCAGGGTAAGCCGTCTATACAAAGGTCGGAGTGTCTCTGTCTTGCTATCCCAGCAAGCCCTCAACATCAAGGTAGTTAGAAACCTCTGTCTTCCTCAACAAGGAATCCCTCGAACTTCAAGGTATTCGGCACCTCTATCTTCATATCCCCAGAAGTCCTCGAATGTAATCACCAACATTCAGAGTCGCTCGAAGCTTTGAGTGTTAATAAGAGCCTCTCTCTCTAGAAATCACATCAAGCATGTAATCACATGAGTCGAAGATCATTCAGCCTTTTTGTAGCATTTTGCAGCTACGAGCTCTTTCAAATGAGCTCCTATTTATAGGTAAGGTTGGCCCCTTCTCCAACAGTCATATTTTCTATAAATATCGGAGGGACCTGTACACGTGTCACTTAGACAACGGTTAGTTTATAACAAAATAGATGACATCGTTTTATAACAAACATTGTATAACTAAATGCACGCATCGTTTTAGAATGAAGCATATGTAAGTAAAGGCTAATTAATAATTCGAAGTGTAAACAAGTCAAGAGTTCGGAGTCTAATCGAACTGAAGTTCAGAGTTTATGTTAGGAAATACTCAGATTCTATTATATAAGAAATCAGAGTCTAGTTTCATTAGAAATCAGATTCTAAATCTGTAGAGTTCGGAGTCGATCTTCTTAAGAGTTCGGAGTCGAACATCTTAAGAGTTCGGAGTCAAACTTCTTAAGAGTTCGGAGTCGAACTTCTTAAGAGTTCAGTGTTGAACTTCTTAAGATTCCGAAGTCGAACTTCTTAAGTGTTCGGAGTCGAACTTCTTAAGAGTTCGAAGTCGACCTTCTTAAGAGTTTGGAGTGAAACATCTTAAGAGTTCGGAGTTGAACTTCTTAAGAGTTCGGAGTCAAACTTTTTAAGAGTTCAGATTAGGTCTTCTAAAAGTTTAAAGTCTAGAATTCAGATTAAAACTATATTACAGATCACATCCAAGATTCAGATCCTAAAAACAGAATGCTCCAATTTTTTATTATAAGACTCCAAGATTTTGGTTGCAATTCCGATTTTTGATTTTAAGGGAAACACATAGCTATGTATAAGAAAAATCTATGTTAAGGTAAATTTCATTAAGGAAGTAAATTTTCCTTATTTGAGTAATCATAATATTTTCTTAAGTATATGGTGTTTGTGATTTTCAAAACAAGAAGGAATGGAAAAGTCATAAGGAAAACCTTATTGACTCAACAAGAACATGAAATATGTTAGGGAATATTATGAGTAATTCATCCTAGACTGTAGAACCAAGAAAAAATTTATGTGATCCGTCCGAATGTCGGAGGATCGACCCCTAGACATTGATATCTAGATTAGGAAAAAACATGTGGTATTGGACGTGTGTCTGTTTAGGATCCCTAAAATGTTTCTATTATTAATTTTGTTACCAATTTTAATTTATACTACATGTAAAACTATCATTTATTAATAATTTCACAAAATGGATTGGGCTATACACCATGGATATCTACCTACTGAGATTATTATCTCTGACCCTACTGAGGCACTATTTGATAATGGAGTGGATCTTCTTTCTCGTAGGTCTTTAGTTTCATTGCTTGTATTGTAATATTACATAGGATCTAGTTATTATAGGACTAGACTCTTTCTTAGGATGCTCAAGGATTTGACCATTTTATATTTCTTTTACTTGTAGCATCAATTGTGATACATGCATTGTTGTAAATTTTTATTGGATGCTTTTATTTAGTTATTATATTTTTTTCATTTTTATTTAATTTTTTATAATTGCTTATGCTTCTATTTGATATTTTAATATTATTATAATACTTTGTGATTCTAATACAGAGGGTATAGTCTCCCGACCATACCAATAATAGATCGTCGCTTCTATTTGGTAGCCTCTAGCATACGGGGAGTGCTCTTGAGGCCATGTGACCCATCGGTCTGGCCAACATCATAGTGGTGTGCCGGGTTGGGATTTAACAAAGTGGTATCAATGTTTTTTCTCAATTTTCATGATAATATTGGTTTTTATATAGGATACTTGAAATGTGACATTGTAATTCCCCAACCCCAGAAGCCTAGAGTCATTTCATTATTTCATATCATTGGAATGATCACAGAACATCATTTCTTGAAATACCGATTAGTTTAGTATCCTTGAATTACTAGATACATTCATAAGTTTTACATTACATCATAAAATTCAAAACGACACCAACACTGATTCCATAGACAACACTATGATCCCATAGACTATCCCTGCAGGTGAGTCATAATATACTTCTTTGTATCCTGGAAAAAATAAAACATAGAATGGGGTGAGCTCAGAAGCTCAGTAAGGATAACAATATAGCGAAAACTTTCATAAATAATCATAATCATTTAAGGAAATGTATAAAAATTAAAAAAGACTGTTCAACATAAAATTCATCATAATATGGAAAATATAAATCAAAATAATGTCATTAACTTAATCACATGGATATTCTATTAGTAGAATTATCACATGCAATATCAATAGCCACTTTTATTGTGATGGAATGCATAAAGCCAGACTTCATTACCACATAGTCAAGGCCTTGTACCAACACTACAAATAATATTTTTTCAAGTCCTTGTGAAAAGACACTTTTTGTCTCAAGAGACCTACCGATGCATCGAGGAGCTATAATGGGATCCATCCATCACTTACTAAGTCCAATGCATTCCTCATATTAAAAGGTTTACACATAACATAAACATTCGTTTTAAAAATGGCATATGAAATGTCAATACTTTGTCCATAAAACATGAATGGTATGAAATAACACATCCAAAGTTAATAATATCTCAAAACCATCAATACAATATAAATGTTTTGTATCATAATAAATCAACTTCAAATAATCTTAAAATCCATCAACGGATGTTCCATAAGATGAAATCAAAACCATTTTAGAGAAATATCCATTTTTAATTTGAAATCATTTAAAGTCATGTAATTATAATTGAAAACAATTATATTAGAAAATATTCTTATAATCTTGTATGGAATGCTTTGACATTTTTATAACGGCGTAATATAGTTGCACTCACCATATAAGTTAAAAATGACATTCTTACCTTAATTTTGTCGAAAATGTCATAATGTACCTTGTTTGGAAAATGACGGAATGATTCCCTTAAAACCATTTTATAAAATGTCAAACAAGGGTATAAATGACTTTAAACCATTTTCATGTAAATATTAAAAACTTTTTGGAATTCATTTTTATTAAACATAGATGTGGATGATAAAAATGTCCCATAAGATAATTATATATAAACAACCTCGGATAATGAAGAGATTGTAGAAGTAAAAATTACCTTGTACATTTCCGTATTCAGGGCTACGTTAACCTCCTGTATAATGGTGAAATAGTTGTTAATAAATTATACAAGAATCATATACATTAATATGATATCATATATGATCTTTTAATATTTATTCATTAACAATATCTTAGTATTATCATCATTTTGGGTGTCAACTAATTCGTTTTCCTTTACATGATTTGTTAAGTAAGTAATTTTGTTATTGATAGGATGTTTCTTATTCATATTCATAATGATATTAAGTTTTTAAACATTATTTTTAATCATTTATTGAAAATTATTCTTGAATGGATATGATGGGGAATGAATCTCATCGCGTTTGTGGAGACATTAATCCGTATGTATGCACGAGGGAAAATATCATTCTTTTGATATTAAAATAATATATAATTGGATTTTATATCATATATAAAGAATTATTATGATGTTATATTTATTATTTACATCAATTATACATCATTTATATACCCATCAAAATAATAATGTATTGAATAACAACTACCCCACGTTGTGGAGACGATAAGCCGTAGGCACACGCGTATGGTGACATGTCATTCAAAGGATGGATATAATAATGAATATGGATGTACCATATTTATAATAACATCATATTATATATAATATACCATAGTTATTATTTTAGAATGGAAACAACAAAGAAAGAGGAAGTGGAAGAAGAATGGAACTTGAAAGAGGTGATGAAATATTTATCACTTTTTCGGGTTCTTTCTTTTGATTTGATCAAAAGGCATTCTTTGGATGGATTTATGACTAAATAAAGTCCTATAGGATGATTGGAGGACAATTGAGAGGGTTTTAAGGCAGGGGGTGGCCGAGACAAATGGCTTTGAAGGTTTGAATTAGAGAGAAGGGGAAGTTCCCTTTTATAAGAGGGGTGAGGGGCACCTTAGGAAAAGCTATAAATATTATTTTATAATATAATAATTTTCGGTTTATAATGGTGAAAAAATGAATTATTTAGAGGCTAAGGTGGGTATGGGTCTAAAACCACTCAACCAATAAGTTTTAGACTGGTTTGGGTTACTATATTAACTTTATCTCTGAGATTTAACTCTTAGTTAAATAGTTTCACATTTACCATGTCTCTCAGTAATTTTATATTATACGGTTAATAAACATACTTCAAACTTACAAGAGATACAAAATTTATCCATTAATAATACACCTTTCATTATATAAGTCTTTTTCTAAAACCTTATATTTTTAGGAATAGAATATCAATTAATAATATAATATTTGTTTTAAAAAGTCTTTTATGTGAATTTTTACACTATTTAGTATGTTGTTTTTTCTAAATTCATAAAAACATTATTACATCAAAAAAATTCATCTAAAAAACCCTAACATGTCATATGAACATATAAAATTATTTTATTTCATAAAAAGTCTCAAATTTCATTTATTTTGATATTTATAATATCAATTATTTTAATCATTCATTAATACGATAATTATTATGTCATCATTGTTTCATAAATAAATTTAATTTTTTAATGTTTAAAAATTATAAATAAAATTATGTATGAAATATTTTTATCTTTATAATAAATATTTATAGTTGAAATTATCTTATGTATAACCCTATATTAAAAATATTTTAGTTATCAAATTTTGATTTTAACTATTTTAACTCTCTTTAAATTAAATAATAATAAATTTCCTAATATATTACAAGTGGACCTAAAGGATAATATTTTATTCCTAAGGTTGTTTTTGGTCGAACTAAAATTATCGAAAATAATTAGGACTTGTTTTAGAGTAATAATAATATCATTTTTACCCTTAATTACATTAATAATTTTAATTATGGAAAATTAAAGTAAAACGTTTCTATTCATAAAAAATTATTTTAATCTTATTGAACCAAAATTTACTTACTGATGTCATCCATGTCTCTTGGATTTTTTAAATCCAACTCATAGAAGCAATAAAATTATGATTTATGTAAATTTGAAAATGCTCCTAGGAGGTGGGTAAAATATGATAAAAAGTTCAATAAAATTTTTATAAATATAAAATTATTATTAACTGACTACAATGAATTACATTGAACTTATAAATGTATTAGGTATCTATATTCACCTAAAATAAATTTAAATAAATTAAATAAATATTTAAATAAAAATTCGGTTTTAAACTATAACTCAATGTTTTTCACTATTCAAAAAAATTGAATGTTTTCTAAAAAATAAAAATAATTCACCCTAAGCTAATTTTGATATTCCAAGTCCAAAAATGAAGTCCACTTTAAAAGATAAAGTTTATAAAATTTTAAAAATTGGGTATTACTATTCATAACGACTAGTTTGATTGGTTGTGGTGTGTCAGAACTCGAAGTTTCCTACAACACACACTACTATATTATTCAAAGGGAAATGTACCGTGGATGATTGGGGTGTTACATTCTCCCCTCATTCAAATAATTTCTTCCTTGAAATATCTATAATATTACTACATAAAAAGACTCTTGTGGTTCTTCATCATAAGTTTATCAGGTTATCATGTTGCCTCTTCCATCTTATGGTTTTCTCCAAAGAAATTTTAATAGACGAGTCGTCCAGTTTCTCAGAACTTGTTCTCTTGTATCAAGAACCTTGACAAGATCTTCATAATAAGATAGATTGGGTTCTAGTTCTAATTCCACATAGGTTAGCACATGATTTTGGCCATGCATGTATTTTTTCAATAGTGATACGTGGAACACATCATGAACATTGGAGAGGCTTGGTGTGTAACACACTTAGATTTTATGAGAAATGTTTTTTTATTTCTTATGTTATATGAAACACCAAAGGAATCTTTTACAGCACATAATACGGACATGGATTTCATTACACGCAATCGCGACCTTCCTCGATAGCGTGTGTAGTACTCAATACCAGGTTTTACTAAACAACGATATATTAGTATGGACTAGCCGTTATGAATATTATTAACTACATTTTGAATTTTATAACATTATTTTCCATCTTACACATTTTCTAGAATATGGTAAGAGAATGAAATAAATTTTTTGCGTAAAATAAATATTTTTTAAAAAATGCAGTTTTGCTGCCTTTTGATAGCGCAAACACATTAAATCTAGTTTTTGACACGTTTATAAGTTAAATTTGACAAAATAAAATTCTTATTTTGAATCAGGATATTATATTTTACTTTTGATAACTTTTTGATATTTTTCTGATAACTTTCATAGTTTGATGAATAGTAAAGATACACTAAATTTTAATTAGAAACAACTTTTTCCATTGAGTTAATTTATATGGTTAAATTATAATATTTAATGGTCATAATGTATAAATAGAATATATTTCTACTATTTAATATAATGTATTTCATTAGCATTAATTTCACATTGAATTCATCGGTAAAAAAATTTCAATCTTTAACAATGTTTTATCTTCTAAAACCCATTTTCTTAACAACGCGATTTATTTTTAATTAATTACGGCAACTTATGTGTTTTGAATTTTGAAAAATTGATTCCATATTTGGAATTAGTGGGTCTAAATTTTGTTAAAAGGCTAGTTTTTATTTTTTGGGCATTATGAATATTAACTAGGGTAAATTTTATTTACCGTAGTTAAAGATAAATCGGGTAATTAAGGGTAAATATAAGATTATAAAATTACCCTAACTGCTGCCAAAATCCTATTGGATGACTAAAAACCGACCCATATCACCTAAGGGTCAGATTAGATTCATTTAATGGACTTTTTTCCATGAAAATAATTTAATTATTTTTAAAACCAAAGAATGTGACAATATGTCACTCTCTTAAATCTTATAAGTATAATAATTTTAATTTAGTGATAATATTAATAACACATCGAACATGAATAGTGTAAAGAAATATAATACACTTATATACATTATATAAATTTATTTAGAATTTTAGGGATTAAATAAGTATCATTAATTATGACACAATACTGATGTTGAAATTATTTTATTAATTAAAATATCAAATAAATGATTTTAAAAATATTAAAATAAATATTATATGAACTATTTAATTTGATCCAATAATTTTTTAGACAAATATGACATTTTATGGATCTGTTAATGATTTTGTTTCGAACATATCTTCTTTATATATTTTATTTAAATTCAAATAAATGAATATTGTCAAAATTGACACTATTGTTATTTTATAAAAATAACATATTATAAAATTATTTAAAAATCAGAAAAATATTTAAAAATTATAAATTAAAATTTATCTTGTCGAAAATGTCATTAAGTGTCAAATTATGTAAAAATTCACAACACACATGTAATTATTTATAATAATTTAAAATTTATAATATTATTACCACAAATAAAATTAAATTGATAAATAAAGATAAATCAAGTTGATAATGATTAAAATAAATTCCTAACATGTCTAAATTTTGTTGTTTGATGAGATTACAACCCTATATCATTTAATCTTTAGATATGAGTCATTTTGGAAGTTTCTATGTGGGGTTGGGATTTAATATAAACTAATATTTCTTATATTTCCAAAGGTGCCCCTCTCCACCCTTATAAAAGGGCACCTCATCCCTCTCCTCCTCACACCAATTTGAGCCTTCAATCTTGGCCAATCCCTGACCATTTCACTTCCCCACTTTCCTAGAAACATCTTAGAGGTCCTGGTCTTCTTCAAAGACCAATTTTAGTGCCCTAAGAGAAGGTCTCAAAGAGGCGCTTCAAAGAAGAGGTAATGTCCATTGCCGATTCTTTCAACTTTATTTATTCTTCCACTTCTACATATTTAGTTGTTTCATTATGAAGTAATAACATAAGTATCACTCATATACTGGTATGTTATTATAAGTATTAAACAACCCTATTTCACCATCTATCCATCCTACGGAAAACGAAATCATCGCGCGTGTGTACGTACATAATATCATCTCCACGCCGTGGTGTAATCTATTTTCCACCACCACCTTACTTAGATGGGTATAATTGTGTAAATAATAACAATATATGATTATTTTAATGTGAGATTGATTCTTAAATAGTATACATACACTCCAATACAATTCCATGATCATGGGAATGATATCATCGCTCGTGCGTACGTACGGAATACCATCTCCACGATGTGATGCGACTCGTTCTACATGATATTCATTTCATAATGATTATATAAATGAATTGAATGAATTAATATGATATATATTACACTAATACCACTCTGGAAATTAGGTATCTATAACCTAAAGAGAAGAATAAGAATTTATTCGAAAAAACACGCATAAGAACAAAAAGTAATAAACACCATAATAACAAGTAGCAATGAAATATTACTAATAAGAAGCTATGAATATGACCATATATGATATCATAACAATGATTATGATTATGGAATAAGTCAATGACATTATTTAAATCATTATACAGGAGGTTCGGACACTTACAAAGCAAATGAGACCTAAGGTAACAGAAAATCTCACAATCTCATTTTTATACGACATTGTTTATACTTCAGAATTTACTGGGGAAAATTTATCATCCACATCCATGATTACTAAATATGTAATATTATTTCCATCCACCTAAAATGGTTTAAATCCAATTTTACCCTTTGGTGAGTTTTTATTAAAAGATATGAAATGAATCTTTTGTCATTTTTCATACGAGGTACTTTTTGACTTTTCCAGCCAAAGTATGAGAAGAATGTTTTCTTAACATATACGGCATGAATGGATTTTTAGAACATTATTTCCATGAAGATTAAATTACATTTTTTCAAGTTTATTTTTAATCAGCTTCTTTTAGTTCCAAATTATATTAAATGTTAATAAAGGAAAATGTTTTTGAAGTAGAAGGGATATTTTCCGCAAGAATGGAGTTCAAGTATTTTATCAAAATTATTTTCCATGTAAGATAATATAGGGTTCTGTTTCTATCCCTATTATTACATTGATTTTATTATGTTGTGATGGAAATATTTTTATGAATTACTTTATCTTATATGAATTGTTTTATGACGTCACGATGTTTATGATTCCCATTTTTATTACATGGGTTATGCAATGATGTATGATTTATGATTTTGTGGAACACATAAGAATGGTATAATTATGAGATGGGTGGGACCTATATCTCCCTCCAATGTATTGGGTAATGATTTTATATCTCATGAGATAAAAATGGCTGGAACTGCAGGTTAAACCGGTTTAGTGAAACAGGACTGAAACGAGGAGTGAACTTGATTCAGAAATTGACTTTTTCCACTATGATAGTCTTGGAAAAGAGTCTTGAATAATAAGAAATGATTCTCTATGATTATGTGTGTATGCCACAAAGTTTCATGTTTTACATTATTATTATTGGGATTACATTTCACTACCATGATATATCCCATGTTTTGAAATTATGATCTCTTTTGCAGGGTAAGATTTCCAAAATGTTATGTTCTTTTGAATTTGATGTGATTGATATTTCTTTTGTTTACCCATACTGAGCATTTGATCTCACCCTTTTGTATGTTTTCTTTCCCCAGGTCAAGAAGAAGGTTATTATGTATGATATTCCAAAAAGGGACTATAGATATGATGAAATAAATGGGAGACCGTATAGATGCTTTATGAACCAGTTGTTTATGTTTTCCAATTTCTAAAGAAACTAAACCTATACGGTCCTTTCTTGGTTTTGTTATATGTTGTAATAAGTGTTCTTCAATTTTGAACTACTAGAAATGTATGTAAAGTATGGTTCGTTATAGTTGGTATCAGAGGAAAGGTATAGTCAACCTTTGGAAACTAGGATGTGAAATCCTTAGTAAGAAACCTAAGGATATGTCTAGGCATAGAACACAATCCCAGTGTTTTAAAATTGGAAATGGACAACCTATGATAAGACCTTGAGTGTAAAATTTTATTCATTATTATGTGGTTTTTCTATTACAATTAGTGTTGCTCACACTATTCTTCTTAGTTTTATTCAATGGCTGGACCCGAAGGAACCATGTTAATGCGGAATGCGGCGGGCAATGAATTGATTATCCCCCTGAGAAAACAAACATTTTGAGAGCTGGAATGAAAAATATTTTATCCATGCTCACACAACATTCTCAAGTTATGAATCTTACAGGACATCCAAATGAGAAATGGAAGGAGCAACATTCTGTTGAATCCTTCATGAGGCAGCGTCGACCTTCATTCAGCAGGTCCTCTGATCCATTAGTGGCTGAACAATGGATCAGTACCACTGAAATGTTATTTTCAGTTCATCAAAGTTCGGAACATGATAAATTCATCTTAGTAGTGTATCGTTTGGAAGGTGATGTTGATCAATGGTGGAATATTATTAAGAATACGTGGCAATGGGATGAAATTGAGTCCATGGAATGGGATGAGTTCATGAACTTATTTTTCAATAAGTATTTCCCTCGTATTATTCAAACAATGATGGAGAAGGAATTTCTTGAACTAAAGCAAAAGGATGATGAATCTGTTGGTACCTATGAAGCAAATTTTACAAGACTTTCAAGGTACGCTTATGGTATTATTATCCAACCTGAGAGTAAGATCGATCGATTATTTAGTGGCTTAAAACCAAGTCTTCGAAGGGCGTTAGCCATAATGGACTTCAATAGCTACGAGGAAATTGTTCGATGTGCTCTCAAGGTTTAGATGGAGATTGGTGTAACCCATCAGTCACATGGGTTTAATAAGAAGAGGAAAATGGAATTCAAAGGAAAATCTAAAGACCACACTGAAAAGAAAATGAGCTTTCCCTTATGCTCAATGTGTGGAAAGAAACATGGAGGAAATTTTCTTAAGGGGACAAAAAATTGTTATAAGTGTGGAAAAGGTCATCGGGAAATTGAATGTCGAAATAATGGGAAGAAGACGTCTAATGATGCAAAAAAAGGAAGGGATACACATAATGAAACAACTACACTTCAATGTTTCAAGTGAAAGGAGATGGGGCATTATTCCAATCAATTACCAAATCCAAGGGTTGATGATGATGATCGACATCAACAAACTCTTAAGGCAAAAGACAAAGGAAAGTCACATGAAATTACTATTGGCGATGTGGAGTACGACAACAAAGTGGTGAGAGGTACACTTACCATCCACTCTAATGTAGAAAATGTTTTATTTGCTTCTGGATCCACCCACTCTTTTATTTATGAAGAATTTTCTAAGGGTATCATTGTATTACCTCAACAATTATATGTTGAGTTAGCTGTGACAACCCCTAATGGCACAACAGTCGCATCAAAAGTTTATAATTCTTCTCTGATTGAAGTTTGTGGGAAAGTGCTTCCTACAAATATTGTGGTCCTTCTTATAGTGGAATTTTATGTGATTATTTGCATGGATTGGCTTTCTTTATATGGATCTCATATCAATTTCCAAATAAGGTAAGTCGCATTTCATATTCCAGAACAATCTATGATCGTCTATCGATCCAAGGATGAACATAACCTTCCAGTGTAAATTTCTTCCATCTTAATGGTCTTGATTCCACTATATAGAGGCTATTTATCTCAAATGGTTGGTGAGAAACTAAAGATTACGAATATGCCCGTTGTACGGGTGTTTGATGATGTCTTTCGGAAGGAATTTCCGGGTCTTCCACCAAATCGTGAAGTTGAGTTTTCAATAGAACTTGTACCGGATGCTTTTCCTATTTCAAAGACACCTTATAGAATGGCCCCAATTGAGTTGCAGGAATTGAAGAAGCAACTCCAACAGAATCTTGATAAAGGATTCATATGCCCTAGTGCATCACCTTGGGGATCACCTATTCTGTTTGTTAAGAATAAAGATAGATCCATGAGAATCTGCATTGATTATTGAGAACTTAACAAGATCACCATCAAGAAAAAATATCATCTCCTGCACATTGATGACTTATTTGACCAACTATGCGGAGCTCAATACATTTCCAAGATTTATATTCGTTCAGTGTGTCATCAATTAATGGTCAAAAGAGAGGATATACCAAAGACGGCTTTTGGTACAAGATTTGGACACTATGAATTTATAGTGATTCTATTTGGTCTTACTAATCCCCCTTCTTTCTTCATGGATCTGATGAATAGAGTCTTTAGACACTATCTTGATTAGTTTGTGGTAGTCTTTATAGATGATATTCTTGTCTTTTAAAAGAACAAGGAAAAACATGAAGATCATTTGAGAATTATGTTGAAGACTTTGAGAAAGTAGAAGCTTTATGCCAAATTTACCAAGTGTGAATTTTTGGTTAAAAAAGATGCAATTTTTGGTCACATAATCTCAAAAGTGGGGATATATGTGGATCTAGCAAAAACATAGTTTATCAAAAGATGGTCGAGAATAAAAACATTAACTGAGATCTGATGTATTTTGGTTTGGCTAGATATTATCGACTTTTTGTGGAAGATTATTCCCAATTATCTAATCCACTCACCAGGTTTACTTGAAAAGGAGTTAAGTTTGTGTGGACGGAGGAATGTGAAGAGAATTTCAAGGAGTTAAAAATATGGTTATCCAGTGCACCTGTACTCACACTTCCTTGTAGTGGAGAAAGGTTTGTGATCTACAGTGATGCATCTAAGAAGGGGCTTGGGTGTGTTCTTATGAAAAATGATATGGTGATAGCTTATGCTTCACGACAGTTGAAAATACATGAGAAAAAATACCCAACTCATGATATGGAGTTAGCTGCAGTAATCTTTACATTTAAGATTTGGAGGCATTATCTTTATGGAGAAAGGTGTGATATTTATACTGATCATAAAAGTTTAAAGTATATTTTTACAAAAAAAGAGCTTAATATGGGCCAAAAAAGATGGTTGGAGTTGATTAAAGATTACAACTACTAAATTCATTACCACCCTGGGAAAAAAACAAGGTGGCATATGCATTATGTCGACAAGACCATGCTATATTATCCATGGCGAGGATCACAAAAGATCCAATATTTATGGATTTACAAAGAATGGATCTTGGAATTATAATGGAAGGGGAAAATCGTATCTTTCTCAAATTAATGTTCAACCATTTATACATGTGAATAATAAAGAGGCACAGAAAGAAGATATAGAGTTACAAAAGAAGGTGAGAAATATTCCTGAATGAAACCTTGATTGTGATGGAATAATAAAGTTCAAGAATCGGGTTTGTGTTCCTCCCATCCCAGAATTAAAGGAGCTGCTGGATGAGGATCATAGTTCTTCATTCTCAATTCATCCGGGAAGCATGAAGATGTATAGGGAACTAAAAGAGTACATCTAGTTGGATGGCTTGAAAAGAGATGTTGCTGAATATGTCTCTCGATGCTTGGTTTGTCAGCAAGTTATAGCTAAGAGACAAAAGTCTAAAGAGATGTTACAACCATTACCCATACGAGAATGGAAATGGGAAAACATCACTATGGACATTGTCACTGGACATCCTAAAACATCCAAAGGCAATAATGCTATCTGGGTCATAGTTGATCATCTTACAAAGTCTGTAGACTTCATTGCTATTAGAGAGGATTTATCTCTAGATCAGCTTGCCAGGATATACGTAAAAGAAGTGGTAAGATTTCATGGAGTACCACTTTCCATTATATCTGATCAGGATCCGATGTTTACCTAGAACATCTGGTGAAGTCTTCATCATACTCTAGATACAGAGTTGAGTTTCAGCACTGCTTATCATCCTCAGACAGACGGTCAGTCTGAAAGGAAAATTCAAACTCTATAAGATATGTTGAGAGCTTTCTCTATAGTTTTCAAAGGTGGTTGGGATCAACACCTACCTTTGGTGGAATTTTCTTATAGTAATATCTTTCACAAAAGTATTCATATGTCTCTTTATGAAGCTCTCAATGGAAGGAATTACAGGACTCCAACTTGCTAGGATGAAGTTGTAGAAATAAAGATATTAGGACCTGATCTTGTTGATGAAATGGCAGAAAATGTCAGATCTATTCAACAACACATAAGAGAAACGTAGATTCGACAAAATTTTATGCTAACAATTGAAGAAAAAGACCTAGAGTTTGAAGTAGGTGATAAATTGTTCTTACGAATATCTCCCTGGAAGAGGGTCATGAGATTTAGAAAGAAGGGAAAGTTGAGCCCTAGATATATTGGTCCTTTTGAAATTCTGGATCATGTTGGGAAGGTTGCATACTGATTGGCGCTGCCACCGAATCTCTCTCAAGTTCATGATGTGTTCCATGTCTCTCTCCCGAGAAAGTACATACCTGATCTTTCACATGTACTCAGCTCAGAAGTTGTACCGCTAGAGAAAGATCTTTCTTATGAAGAACAACTGATAGAGATTCTTGATCGTAGTGAAAAATTCCTACGGAACAAGACCACTAGATTGGTGAATGTTTTATGGAGGAACCAACAATTATAAGAAGCTACATGGGAGCTTGAGAATATAATGATGGAGATGTATCCTTATCTGTTTGTTACAAAGAGACGAATTTCGATGGAGAAATTCATTTTAAGGGGGGTAGAATATAACAACCTAAGATTTTATGAGAAATATATTTTTTTATGTCTTATTTTATACGAAACACCAAAAAAATATATCACAACACATAATATGGACTTCGCTTGCATTACACACAATCACGACCCTCCTCGATAGCGTGTGTAGTACGAAATACCAAGTTTCACTAAACAACGATATTTTATTAGGGACTAGCCATTATGAATAGTTTTAACTACATTTTTAATTTTATAACATTATTATTCATCTTACAAATTTTCTAGAATATGGTAAGAGAACGAAATAAATTTTTCGTGTAAAATAAGTATTTTTCAAAAAATGCAGTTTTGTCGCCTTTTGATGGTTCACCTACATTAAATCTAGTTTTTGACACGTTTATAAGTTCAATTTGAAAAAATAAAATTCTTCTTTTGAATAAGGATATAAAAATTTAATTTGGATAAATTTTTGATATTTTTCCGATAACTATCATATTTTGATGAATAGTAAAAATATGGTAATTATTAATTAAAAACAACTTTTTCCATTGAGATAATTTATATGGTTAAATTTTAATATAAAATTGTTTTAACGTATAAATAGAATCTATTTTTACCATTTAATATAATGTATGTCATTAGCATTAATTCCACATTGAATAATTAGGTAAAAACATTTCAATCTTTCACAATGTTTAAACTTCTAAAACCCGTTATCTTAACAACGGTATTTATTTTAAATTAATTACTGAAACATATGTGTTTTGAAGTTTGAAAAATGGATTCCATATTTAGAATTAGTGGGTAAAAATTATTTTAATAGACTATTTTTTATTTTTTGGGCATTATGAATAGTACTTACAGTAAATTTTATTTACCATAATTAAAGATAAATCGTGTAATTAAGGGTAAATATAAGATTATAAAATTACCCTAACACCTGCAAAATTCCAATTGGATTACTAAAAGTCGTCCAATATCACCTAAGGGTCAGATTAGATTCATTTAATGGACTTTTGGCCATGAAAATAATTTAATTATTATTAAAACCATAGAATGTGACAACATGTCACTTTCTTAAATATTATAAGTATAATAATTTTAATTTAGTGATAAATTTAATAACACATAGAACATGAATAGTCTCCAAAATGATAATAAAATTATCTATATCATAGAAATTTATTTAGAATTTTTAGGGATTAAATAATTATCATTAATTATGACACAATAGTGATGTTGAAATTATTTTATTAATTAAAATATCAAATAAATGGTTTTAAAAATATTAAATTAAATATTATATAAACAATTTAATGTGTTAAATAATTTTCTTGATACATATGACATGTTATGGATCTATTAAGGCTTTTATTTCGAACATATCTTCTATATATATTTTATTTAAATTCAAATAAATGAACAGTGTATAAATTGACACTATTGTTATTTTATGAAAATAACATATTATAAAATTGTGTAAAAATCACAAAAATATTTAAAAATTATAAATTAAAAGTAATATTGTCGAAAATTTCATAAATTGTCAAATTATGGAAAATTCACAACACATATGTAATTATTTATAATAATTTAAAATTTAGAATATTATTACCACAAATAAATTTAAATTGATAAATAAGGATAAATCAAGTTGATAATATTTAAAATAAATTCCTAACATGTATAAATTTTATTGGTTGATGAGATTACAATCCTATCTAATCTAATATTCAGATATGAGTCATTTTGTATGTTTTTAAGTGGGGTTGGGGTTAAATATAAACTAATATTTCTTATATGTCCAAATGTGCCCCTCTCCTCCCTTATAAAAGGGCACCTCCTCCCTCTCCTCCTCACACCAATTTGAGCCTTCTAGCTCAGCAAATCCCTACCCATTTCACATCCCCACTTCCCTAGAAACATCCTAGAGATCCTGGTCTTCTTCAAAGACCTATTTTAATGCTCTAAGAGGAGGTCTCAAAGAGGCGCTTCAAAGAAGAGGTAATGTCCGTTACCGATTCTTTCAAATTTATTTATTCTTCCAATTCTTCTTATTTAGTTGTTTCATTATGATGTAATAACATCAGTATCACTCAAATACTGGTATGTTATTATAAGTATGAAACAAACCTTCTCCACGCCGTGGTGTGATCTATTATCAACCACAACCTTACTTGGATGGGTCTAATGTTGTAAATAATAACTATATATGATTATTCTAAAGTGATATTGATTCTAAAATAGAATACATACACTCCAATACAATTCCATGATCATGGGAACAATATCATCGCTCATTCGTACGTACGGAATACCATCTCCATGATGTGATGTGACTCGTTCTACATTATCTTAATTGCATAATGATTATATAAATGAATTTAATAAATGAATATGATATATATTACACTAATACCATTCTGGAAATGAGGTATCTATAACCTAAATATAAGAATAAGAATTTATTCGACAAAACATGCATACGAACAAAAAGTAAAAAACACACTAATAACAAGTAACAATGAAATATTACTAATAAGAAAATAAGAATATGGACATATATGATATCATAACAATGAGTATGATTCTGGAATAATTAAATGACATTATTTAAATCATTGTACAGGAGGTTCAGACACTTACAAAAGAAATTGGACCTAAGGTAAGGAAAAATCTCACAATCTCATTTTTATTCGAGATTGTTTATACTTTAAAATTTACTGGGGAATATTTATCATCCACATCCATGTTTACTCAATATGTAATATTATTTCCATCCACATACAATTGGTTAAATCTAATTTAACCCTTCGGTGAGTTTTTAGGAAAATATATGAAAGGAATCTTTGGTCATTTTTTGTACGAGGTACCTTTTGACTTTTCTGGCCAATGTAGGAGTACAATGTTTTCTTAAATTATACGAAATGAATGGATTTTTAGAACATTATTTCTATGAAGATTCCTTTACCAGTTTTCAAGATTATTTTTAATCAACTTTTTTTAGTTCAAAATTATATGACTTTTTAAGAAAGGAAAATGTTTTTAAAGTAGAAAGGATATTTTCCTCAAGAATGGAGTTCAAGTGTTTTATCAAAATTATTTTCCATCTAAGATAATATAGGGTACTGTTTTTACCCCCATTATTACATTGATTTGATTATGTTGTGATGGAAATATTTTTATGAATTTCAATATCTTATATGAATTGTTTTATGATTTCATGATGTTTATGATTCAAATTTGTATTACGTGGGTTATGCAAGGATGTATGATTTATGATTTTGTGGCACACATAAGAATGGTCTTATTATGATATGGGTGGGACCTATATATCCCTACAATGCATTGGGTAAAGATTTTATATCTCAGGATATAGACATGGATTGAACGGCAGGTTAAACCGGTTCAGTGAAACAGGACTGAAACGAGGAGTGAACTCGGTTCAGAAATGGACCATGTCCACTAAGATAGTCTTGGAAATGAGTCTTGACTATTAAGAAATTATTCTATATGATTATTTGTGTATTCCACAAAGTTTCATGTTTTATGTTATAATAATTCGGATTACATTTCACTACCACGATTTATCCCATGTTATGAGATTATGATCTCTTTTGCAGGGTAAGATTTCCAAAATGATATCTTCTTATGAATTTGATGTGATTGATATTTATTTTGTTTACCCTTACTGAGCATTTGAGCTCACTCTTTAGTATGTTTTCTTTCCCCAGGTCAAGAAGAATGTTATTAAGTAAGATATGCCAAAAAGGGACAATAGATATGATGAAATAAATGGGAGACAATGTAGATGCTTTATGAACTAGTTGTTTATGTTTCCCAGTTTCTAAAGACACTATACCTATACAGTCCTTTCTTGGTTTTGTTATATGTTATAATAAGTTTACTTCAATTTTGAAGTACTAACAATGTAGGTAAACTATGGGTCGTTATAGTTGGTATCAGAGGAAATGTATAATCAACCTTTGTAAACTAGGATGTGAAAGCCTTAGTAATAAACCTAAGGATATGTCTAAGCATAGAACACAATCGTAGTGTTTTAAAAATGGCCATGAATAACCTATGATAAGACCATAAGTGTGAAATTTTATTCTTGATTATGTGGTTTTTCTATTATAATTAGTATTGCTCACATTATTCTTCTTGTATTTAGTCAATGGCTGGAACCCGACGGAACCGTGTTAATGTGGAATGTGATGGGAAATGCAATGATTGTCCCCCTGAGCAACCAAACATTATGGGAGATGCAATGAAAAATCTTGTAGCCATGCTCACACAACTTAATCAAGCTATGTATAATGCAGGACTTCCAAATGAGCAATGGAAGGAGCAACATTCTGTTGAATCCTTCCCGAGGCAGCATCCACCTTCATTCAGCGGGTCTTCTGATCCATTAGTGGCTGAACAATGGATCAGTACCACAGAAAAGATATTTTTTGTTCTTCAATGTTCTGAACATGATAAAGTCATCTTCGCAGTGTATCATTTGGAAGGCGATTCTGATCAATGGTGGAATCTTATTAAGAATACGAGGCAAAGGGATGCAATTTATTCTATGGAATGGGACGAGTTCAAGAACTTATTTTTCACTAAGTATTTCACTCGTATTATTCGAACAAAGATGGAGAAGGAATTTCTTGAACTAAAGCAAAAGGATGATGAATCTGTTGGTACCTATGAATCAAATTTTACAAGACTTTTAAGGTACGCTTCTGGTATTATTATCCAACCAGAGAGTAAGATCGATCGATTCTTTAGTGGCTTAAAACCAAGTCTTCAAAGGGTGTTAGACATAAGGGACTTCAATAGCTATGAAGAAATTGTTCGATGTGCTCTCAAGGTTGAGATGGATATTGGTGTAACCCATCAGTCACATGGGTTTGATAAGAAGAGGAAAATATAATTCAAAGGAAAATATAAAGAGCACACTGAAAAGAAAATGAGGTTTCTCTTATGCAAAATGTGTGGAAAGAAACATGGAGGAAATTGTCTTAAGGGGGCAAGCAAAAGTTATTAGTGTGGAAAATTAGGTCATCAGGCTATTGAATGTCGAAATAATGGGAAGAAGATGTCTAATGATGCAAACAAAGGAAGGGATACACAGAATGAACCTACTACACATCAATGTTTCAAGTGAACGGAGATGGGGAATTATGCCAATCAATGCCCAAATACAAGGGTTGATGATGATGATCGACGTCAACAAACTCTCAAAGCCAAAAACAAAGGAATGTCACATGCAATTACTAAAGGCGATGTGGAGTACGAGAATGAAGTGTTGAGAGGTACACGTACCATCAACACTAAAGTATCAAATGTTTTATTTGATTCCGGATCCACCCACTCTTTTATTTATGAAGAATTTTATAAGGGTATCACCGTATTACCTCAACAATTAGATGTTGAGTTAGCTGTGACAACCCGTAATGGCACAACAGTAGCATCAAAAGTTTATAATTCTTCTCCAATTGAAGTTTGTGGGAATGTGCTTCCTGAAAATCTTGTGTTATTTCCTATAGTGGAATTTTATGTGATTATTGGCATGGATTGACATTCTTTATATGGAGATCATATCAATTTCCAAAGAAGGGAAGTCGCATTTCATATTCCAGATGAATCCATGACCGTCTATCGACGCAAGGATGAACATAACCTTCCAGTGGAAATTTCTTCCATATTATGGGTCCTGATTTAACTAAATGAAGGTTATTTGTCTCAAATGGTTGTTGAGAAACTCACGATTAAGAATATGCCTGTTGTACAAAAGTTTGATGATGTCTTTCCTGAGGAATTGCTGGGTCTTCCACCAAATCGTGAAGGTGAGTTTTCAATAGAACTCGTACCGGGTGCTTTTCCTATTTCAAAGACACCTTATAGAATCGCCCCAATTTAGTTTCAGGAATTGAAGAAGCAACGCCAAGTGAATCTTGATAAAGGAATCATACGCCCTAGTGAGTTGCCTTGGGGAGCAGTTGTTCTATTTGTAAGAAGAAAGATGGATCAATGAGAATCTACATTGATTATTAAGAACTTAACAAGATCACTATCAAGAACAAATATCCTCTCCCACCAATTAATGACATATTTGACCAACTACGTGGAGATCAATAATTTTCCAAGATTGATCTTCGTTCAGGGTATCATCAATTAAGGGTCAAAATGGAGGATATACCAAAGACGGCTTTCTGTACAAGGTATTTACACTATGAATTTATAGTGATGTCATTTGGTCTTAATAATTCCCCTGCTATCTTCATGGATCTGATGAATAGAGTCTTTAGAGACTATATTGATCAGTTTTTTATAGTCTTTATAGACGATATTCTTGTCTATTCGAAGCGCAACGAAAAATATAAAGATCATTTGAGAATTATATTGAAGACCTTGAGAAAGGAGAAGATATATGCCAAATTTATCAAGTGTGAATTTTGGCTTCAATAAGTTGCATTTTTTGGGTCACATAATCTCAAAAAAGGTGATATCTGTGGATCCAGACAAAACATAGGTTATCGAAAGATGGTCGAGACCAACAATAGTAACTGAGATCCGACGTTTTCTTGGTTTTGTTGGATATTATAAACGTTTTGTGAATGATTTTTCACGATTATCTAATCCACTCACCAGGTTGACTCGAAAAGGAGTCATGTTCATGTGGATGGAGGAATGTGAAGATAATTTCATGGAGTTGAAAAGAAGGTTATCCAGTGCACCTATACTCACACTTCCTTGTAGCGGAGAACGGTTTGTGATCTACAGTGATGCATCCAAGAAGGGCCTGGGGTGTGTTATTATGCAAAATGATATGGTGATAGCTTATGCCTCACGATAGTTGAAAATCCATGAGCAAAATTACCCAACTCATGATTTGAAGTTAGATGCGGTAATCTTTGAATTAAAGATTTGGAGGAATTATCTTTATGGAGAAAGGAGTTATATTTATAATGATCATAAAAGTTTAAAGTATATTTTCACACAAAAGGAGATGAATTTGCTCCAAAGAAGATGGATGGAGCTGATTAATGATTACGACTACTCAATTCATTACCACCCTTGGAAAGAAAACAGGGTGGCAGGTGCATTAAGTCGACAAGACCATGCTAGCTTATCCATGATGAGGATCACAAAAGATCCAATATTTATGGATTTACAAAGAATGGATAATGGAATTATAATGGAAGGGAAAAATTGTATCTTTCTCAAATGAAAGTTCAACCATCTATACATGTGAAGATTAATGAGGCACAGAATGAAGATATAGAGTTTCAAAAGAAGGTGAGAAATATTACTAAATTCAACCTTGATTATAATGGGATAATAAAGTTCAGGAATCGGGTTTCTATTCCTCCCATCCTAGAATTAAAGAAGGAGCTGCTGGATGAGGCTCATAGTTCTTCATTCTCTATTCATCCGGGAAGCACGAAGATGTATAGGGACCTGAAAGAGTACATCTGGTGGGATAGCATGAATAGAGATGTTGCTGAATATGTCTCTTGATGCTTGGTTTATCACCAAGTTAAATATAAGAGACAAAAGTCTAAGGGTATGCTAGAACCATTACCCATACCTGAATAGAAATGGGAAAACATCACTATGGACTTTGTCACTGGACTTCCTAAAACATCCAAAGGCAATAATGCTTTCTGGGTCATAATTGATCATCTTACAAAGTCTGCACAATTTATTGCTATTAGAGAGGATTTTTCTTTAGATCATCTTGCCAGGATATACATAAAGGAATTGTAAGATTGCAAGGAGTACCACTTTCAATTATATCTGATCGGGATCCTAGGTTTACCTCGATGTTCGGGCGAGGACTTTAGCATACTCTGGATATAGAGTTGAGTTTCAACATTGTTTATCATCCTTAGACAGATGGTAAGTCTGAGAGGACAATTCAAACTCTAGAAGATATGTTGAGAGCTTGCTCTATAGTTTTCAAAGGTGGGTGGGATCAACACCTATATTTGGTGGAATTTTCTTATAATAATAGCTTTCACTCCAGTATTCAGATTTCTCCTTATGAAGCTCCCTAGGGAAAGAAATGCAGGACTCCAACTTGTTGGGATGAAGTTGGGGAAAGAGAGCTATTAGGAACTGATCTTGTTGATGAAATGGTAGAAAAGGTCAGATCTATTCAACAACACATAAGAGCAGCTCAGAGTCGACAAAAATGTTATACCGACAACCGAAGAAAATACCTCGAGTTTGAAGTGGGTGACAAAGTGTTCTTACGAATATCTCCATAGAAGAGGGTCATGATATTTGGAATGAAGGGAACGTTGAGCCCTAGATATATCGGTCCTTTTGAAATTTTGGATCGTTATGTGCAGGTAGCTTACCGATTGGCGCTTCCACCGAATCTCTCTCAAGTTCACAATGTGTTCCATGTATCTCTCCGGAGAAAGTACATACCTGATCCTTCACATGTACTCATCTTAGAAGTTGTACCGCAGGGGAAAGAACTTTATTATAAAGAACAAATGATAGAGATTCTAGATCGTAGAGAAAAATTCCTACGGAAAAATACCACTTGCTTGGTGACATTTTATGGAGGAATCACCAATTAGAAGAAGCTACATGGGAGCTTGAGGATATTTTGAGGGATAGGTATCCTCATCTGTTTGATACAAAGTGAGAAATTTCGAGGGTGAAATTCATTTTAAGGGGGGTAGAATATAAAACCCTAAGATTTTATGAGAAATATTTTTTTATGTCTTATGTTATATGCAACACCAAAGGAATTTTTCATAGCACATTATACGGACTTGGCTTGCATTACATGCAATCACGACCTTCCTCGATAGCGTGTGTAGTACGCAATACCAGATTTCACTAAACAACAATATATTGTTATGGACTAGCCGTTATGAATATTATTAACTAAATTTTGAATTTAATAACATTATTATTCATCTTACACATTTTCTATAATATGGTAAGAGAATGAAATTACTTTTTTGGGTCAAATAAGTATTTTTCAAAAAATGCAATTTTTCCGCCTTTTGATGGTGCACACACATTAAATCTAGTTTTTGACATGTTTATAAGTTCAATTTGAAAAAATAAAATTCTTCTTTTGAATCAGGATATAAAAATATACTTTGGATAAATTTTTTATATTTTTCTGATAACTTTCATATTTTGTTGAATAGTAACAATACGCTAATTTTTAATTAAAAACAACTTTTTCCATTGAGATAATTAATATGGTTAAATTATAAAATTGAATGGTTTTAAAGTATAAATAGAATATATTTTTAAAATTTAATATAATTTATGTCATTAGCATAAATTTCGCATAGAATTCATAGGTAAAAACATTTCAATCATTGATGATGTTTTAACATCTAAAACCCATTTTCTCAGCAACGAGATTTATTTTAAATTAATTAATGCAACTTATGTGTTTTGAATATTGAAAAATTTATTCCATATTTTGAATCGGTGGGTCAAAATTATGTTAATAGGCTACTTTTTATATTTTGGGCATTATGAATAGTAACTACGGTAAATTTTATTTAACATAGTTAAAGATAAATTGGGTAATTAAGGGTAAATATAAGATTATAAAATTACCCTAACACCTGAAAAAATACTATTAGATGACTAAAAGTCTACCCTTATCACCTAAGGGTCTTATTAGTTTCATTTAATGTACTTTTTTCCATGAAAATAATTGAATTATTATTAAAACCAATGAATGTGACAACATGTCACTTTCTTATATCTTATAGGTATAATAATTTTAATTTAGTGATAAACTTAATAAAACCTAGAAAATTAATGGTATTAAAAAATATTATACAATTATCTACATCATATAAATTTATTTAGAATTTTTAAGGATTAAATAATTATCATTAATTATGACACAATAGTGATGTTGAAATTATTTTATTAATTAATATATCAAATAAATGGTTTTAAAAATATTGAAATAAATATTATATGAACTATTAATGAGCTCCACTAATTTTATAGATTCCTATGACATGATATGGATCTATTGAAGCTTTTAGTAAGAACATATCTTCTATATATTTTTTATTTAAATTCAAATAAATGAATAGTGTCGAAATTGACACTATTGTTATTTTATAAAAATAACATATTATAAAATTGTTTACAAATCACAAAAATATTTAAAAATTATATATTAATATTTATATGGTATATAATGTCACAAAGTGTCATATTATGTAAAATTGATAACACATATGTAATTATTTATAATACTTTAAAATTTAGAATATTTTTACACCAAATAAAATTAAATTGATAAATAAGGATAAATCATGTTGATAATGTTTAAAATAAATTCCTAAAATGTCTAAATTTTATTGTTTGATGAGATTACAACCCTATAACATCTAATATTTGAATATGAGTCATTTCAGATGTTTTTATGTGAGGTTGGGATTTAATATAAACTAATATTTCTTATATTTCCAAAGGTGCCCCTCTACTCCCTTATAAAAGGGCACCTCCTCCATCTCCTCCTCACAACAATTTGAGCCTTCATGCTCAGACAATAACTGCCCATTTCAAATCCCCACTTCCATAGAACCATCCTACATGTCTTGGTCTTCTTCAAAGACCAATTTTAGTGCCCTAAGAGGAGGTCTCAAAGAGGCGCTTCAAAGAAGAGGTAATGTCTGTTACCGATTTTTTCAACTTTATTTATTCTTACACTTCTTCATATTTAGTTGTTTCATTATGAAGTAATAACATCAGTATCACTCATATAATGGTATTTTATTATAAGTATTAAACAACCCTATTTCACCATATATCCATCCTACGGAAAACGAAATCACCGCGCGTGCGTACGTACAGAATATCGTCTCCACGCCGTGGTGTAATCTATTTTCAACCACCACTATATTTGGATGGGTATAATGGTGTAAATAATAACTATATATGATTATATTAAAGTGATATTGATTATTAAATAGTATACATACACTCCAATACAATTCCATGATCATGGGAATGATATCATCGCCCGTGTGTATGTACGGAATACTATCTCCACGATGTGATGCGACTCATTCTACATGATATTCATTACATAATGATTATATAAATGAATTTAATGAATGAATATGATATATATTACACTAATACTATTCTGGAAATGAGTTATCTATAACCTAATGAGAAGAATAAGAATTTATTCCACAAAACATGAATAAGAACAAAAAGTAATAAACACCAAAATAACTATTAGCAATGAAATATTACTAATATGAAGCTAAGAATATGGACATATATGATATCATAACAATTATTATGATTCTGGAATAATTCAATGACAATATTTAAATCATTATAGAGGAGGTTCGGACACTTACAAAGCAAGTCGGGCCTAAGGTAAGGTAAAATCTCACAACCTCATTTTTTTCTGAGATTGTTTATACTTCAGAATTTACTGGGGAATATTTATCATCCACATCCATGTTTACTCAATATGTAATATTATTTCCATCCACCTACAATTGTTTGAATCCAATTTTACCATTCGGTGAGTTTTTAGTAAAAGATATGAAATGAATCTTTTGTCGTTTTTCGTACGAGGTACTTTTTGACTTTTCCAGCAAAAGTACAAGAAGAATGTTTTCATAACATATATGGGCTGAATGGATTTTTAGAACATTATTTCCATGAATCTTCCTTTACAAGTTTTCATGTTTATTTTTAATCAACTTCTTTTACTTCAAAATTACATTACATGTTAATAATGGAAAATGTTTTTGAAGTAGAAAGGATATTTTTCTCAAGAATGGAGTTCAAGTGTTTTATCAAAATTATTTTCCATATAAGATATTATAGGGTTCTGTTTCTATCTCTACTATTACATTGATTTGATTATGTTGTGATGAAAATATTTTTATGAATTCCTTTATCTTATATGAATTGTTTTATGATGTCACGATGTATGAGATTTCCATTTTTATTACATGGGTTATACAATGATGTATGATTTATGATTTTGTGGAACACATAAGAATGGTATCATTATGAGATGGGTGTGACCTATATCTCCCTCCAATGCATTGGGTAAATATTTTATATCTCATGATATAGACATTACTAGAACGACAAGTTAAACAGGTTCAGTGAAAGAGGACTGAAACAAGGAGTGAACTCGGTTCAGAAATGGACTTTATCCACTAAGATATTCTTGGTAATGAGTCTTGACTAATAAGAAATGATTATATATTATTATGTGTGTATGCCACAAAGTTTCATGTTTTAATTTATGATTATTGGGATTAAATTTCACTACCATGATTTATCCCATGTTATGAAATTATGATCTCTTTTGCAGGGTAAGATTTCCAAAATGTTATGTTCTTATGAATTTGATGTGATTTATATTTCTTTTCTTTACCCTTACTGAGAATTTGATCTCACCCTTTTGTATGTTTTCTTTCCCCAGGTCAGGAAGAAGGTTATTAAGTAAGATATGCTAAAAAGGGACTATAGATATGATGAAACAAATGGGAGACAATGTAGATGCTTTATGAACCAGTTGTTTATGTTTCCCAGTTTCTAAAGACACTGTACCTATACAGTCCTTTCTTGGTTTTTCTATATGTTGTAATAAGTGTACATCAATTTTTATGTACTAACAATGTATGTAAAGTTTGGGTCGTTATATGGTGGAATTTCCAAATGGTAAGCTCAACACCAATTCGTTCTAGAATTTTGAAAGGTTCGATGTACCTAGGACTTAATTTTCCCGTCTTACTGAAACATATAACACCCTTCCATAGAGATACCTTCAAGAAAACATGATCTCCTACCTGGAATTCCAAATCCTTCCTTCAGTTATCGACATAGCTCTTTTGCCTACATTGAGATGCTTTGATGTGGTCTTGATTAACTTCACCTCTTCCATAGTTTCCTCCAAAATTTCTGGGCCTAAGAGTTTTATTTCACTAGCATCATCCCAACAAGTTGGTGTGTGACATCTCTTTCCATATAACGCTTCATATAGTGAAATCGGAATACTTGAATGGAATTTATTGTTATAATAAAATTATACCAGAGGTAAATATTGATCCCACATTCCTTGAAAGTCAAGTGATCAAGTTCTCAACATGTTTTCTACGGATTTAATAGTATGCTCTGATTTTCAATTAGTTTGAGGGTGGTAGGAATTTCTCAAACAATGTTCGGTATCTAGGGATTTCTAAATACTTTTAAAGAATCTTGATGTAAAACGTGGATCATGATGAGAAATAATATATAGGGGGACTCCATGAAGTATCACAACTTCATTAATATATATTCTTTCTAGACGTTCAAGTGGTAAATGTTCTTCTTATAGCATAAAAATGTGCTGGCTTGGTAAGACAATCAACAATGACCTATATTGCATCGTTCCTTCTAGGAGTCTTTGGTAGTCCAATGGAAAATTCCATTGTGATATAATATCATTTCTACTTAGGTATGGTAAGTGGTTTCATGAATCCTCCATGATGTTACCTTCTAGCTTTCACTTGTGGACAGACCATACATCTTGATAGAAAATCAGGAATCTCCCTCTTCAAGTTGTCCTGCCAAAAACATTCTTTCAAATCACTATACATATTAGTGCTACCAAGGTGTATAGAGAAATTAAAACTATGATTATCATCCAAAAATTCACTTTTTAGATTAGGTATATCAGGAACCCAAAGACTCATCCCAAATTTCAAAATTCCATCTTCATACAAAAAGTCACTCAAACTCCCATCATTCACAACATTAATATTCTTTTTAAACTCTTCATCATTGGTCTGAGAAATCATTATTCTTTCCATTAAAGATGGATTGGAAACCATTTCAAAATGTATTGATGTTTCACCTTCTATGGTTGATCCCATATCCATCTCTACTAGATCCATGTATATATGATCCTTTTTAACTATAATCTTGTTCAAAATTCCATGATCCTCTCTACTCAAATAATCTTCCACCTAATTTTCCTTCCCCTGGTGGTAGTGTATAGGGCTATCATATTCCTTGAGTAGTTCAAGTCATCACCTTCACCTCATGTTGAGTTCTTTTTGTGAGAAAATATACTTCAAACTCTTGGGATCAGTCTAAATCACACATTTTTCACCATATACAAAATGTCTCCATATCTTCAATATAATGATTACAGCTTCTAAATAAAGATCATGAGTAGGACAGTTTTTCTCATGAATATTTATCTGTCATGATGCATAGTCAATAACCCTATCATTCTGTAAAACTACACAACCAAGTCCTTTCTCTGATGGCTCAATATAAATAACAAACCCATAATTCTCCTATAGCAGAGTAAATATAGGAACATTGACTAATCTTATCTTCAATTCATCAAAAACATTTCACACTCTTTTTTCCAAACAAATTTAACCCCTTTACATGTGAGCTTGGTTAATGGGTTAGCCAATCGGGAAAAATTCTTGACAAAACGCCGATAATAAACTACTAAACCAATAAGACTGCATACCTCGATTATACTTGTTGGTGCTGGACATTCATATATTGATCTTTTAATATAAAGATCAACAGATATTACATCCATAGAGACAATATGGCCATGAAAAAAAATCCCCTTAATCCATAATTCAAACTTACTAAACTTCCCATAAAATTCATTTCCTCTAAGAGAGTTAAGGATAACGCGCAAGTGATTTTCATAATCTTTGTATCTTTTTGAGTATACAAAGATATCATAAATAAATACCACTACAAAGTCATAAAGATATTCCTTGAAAACTCTATTCATTAGATCCATGAAGACAGAGGGTGCATTAGTCAACCCAAAAGGAATTACTGTAAACTCGTAATGCTCGTACCTGGTTCGAAATGGTGTTTTTGGAATGTCTTACTTCTTTACACACAACTGCTGATATCCATATCAATGTTAAATATTTGAAAATTATTTATCTCCCTGAAGATGGTAAAATAAATCAATAATGTGAGGTAAAGGATATTAGTTCATTATTGTTATATCATTGATCTCCCTATAGTCAATGCACAAACTCATATATCTGTCTTTCTTCTTAACATAAAGGACAGAGGATCCCCATGGAGAAATAGTAGGGAGAATAAATCCTTTATTACTCAATTCTTCTAGTTGTTTATTTAGTTCCAATATTTCCACAGGGTCCATTCTATAAGGGGCTTCGATGTGGTCCTTGAACCCGGAATTAAATCAATGGAAAACTCAATTTTTCATTTTGGAGGATGTCCAGGTAAATCCTCGAGAAATACATCAACATACTCTTGAATAATAGGTATATCCTCAATTTTAACACTATTTTCCTAACCCACAATTATTTCATTATCCTCCTCCCCAATAATTAAATTTAGTTGAGCTACAAGGGGTTGTATCAGATAAGAATTAGGTGGTGACATTTCTACTCTAAAGATAATGTATTCCTTATCATCATCAGAATTTATAACCTACTTCTTCATACAATAAATTTTCACATCATCGTCTAAAAGAAAATCTATACTGAGGATTATATCAAATTCAATCCTGGGTATGGCGATGTGATCAGCAGATAAATAACATTTATATGCATTAATTTGAACCGGATTCACAAAACATTGTTGCAATGATAATTCCCTTTGGAGTTTTGACTGACAACTCCCTTGTTAAATTGAATTGGAAATATGTAATTTTCTTAGAAAAATGGGATGATATGAAATAATGAGATGATCCAGATTAAAATAAAGCATTGGTTAAACTTGAGGAAACCATTAAATTAACTTCCACTACGTCTTTCGGAGCTTGAACCTCCACAGTGATCCCATGAACTTTTCCGAGGAAAGCTCCCCTGATGCTTAGGAAATGCATTCACATAATGCCCCATTCTCTACAATTGTAGAATTCAACATCGAAAACCTCTTTCTTCCTCGTATAATCACGAGCTTAGTGGCCTTTTTCACCACACTTGTAATAGACTCCCATTCCCATCAGGAAAGTACTAGGGTGTTTCTTCCCACATTTACTGCAGGATGGACATTCAACTTTTCCATTCTTCACATTATTTCCATTTATAGAGTGTTCAGTAGATCTATTCATCTCTTTCATTACATTAAAGTTGTAAGACATAGAGAATTACTTTTCTATCTTGAAAGCACATAAGACAATATATTTGTACGATGAGAAGGATTGTGAGACTAATTATTGATAAAGAAATAGTTTTATCCCATCAGAGAAATGATAAATCTTACTTATTGGGTTATGTATATAATCTGAAGCATTCCCCTCTAACCATTTAAATTTGGATTCATACTTTGAGACATTCTCATCCTTCTTTTTCTTCAGTCTCAAAAAATTTATTTCCATACCCGCTCGATGGTCATGAGGAATGTATTTTTCAAAGAAAATTTCTTTAAACTCCCTCCATTCAATATTATATAATTAATCATCTTTCTTTGTGTTTTGAATCAATGACCACCATTGATCAGCATCTCCAGTGAGGTGGTAAACTGCCATGACAACTTTTTCCATTTCGCTACTCCCTAAGGAATGAAATATTTTCTCTAAGAATTTATCCATTTCTCAGATACTAGTGTATTTGTACCTGCCTTGAATTTTTCTTGTTGTTTCCTCATGAAGTGATCTAACATTAATCATCCACGCTGCGGATCAGGGTGCTCCAAACGAGTAATGTTAATTTTCATAAGCTGATTGAGTTGTCCCAATATGGTGATTAGCTGATCAGCTCCAATTGCATCACTAGCTCCACTATAATTCTCTTGAGTAGAACTGATATCCCTACATGGAGTTCATGCATTGATACGAGTTACATTCCTTCCACTAGGCAGTATTTCTAAACAATGGCATAAACTAGAATAGTTTCTGAATCACAATACATAAATCCAAACTTGTAAATCCCTTATCATAAATTGAACAGATTTTGGATATAATCCATAATCGTAATTTTTTTAAGAAGTATATAAACATAAGCCCTTCATAATGATTTGTAAAGAAAATGATAATTTCCTTAAGCATATCCCCTGGGTGTTTCATAACCTAGAGAGCAGCAAGGCCCATTATCACGCACCAGTTCTCGTTTGATTCTAGCTCCAAGCCGCATTGTCGGTTATTACCTCTAGTTAGATCTATGCTAGCGCTACCTCTAGCTGCTCGTATTCTAGGATGTTCTTCTATACTAACCCTAAAATTCTATCATAGGGATTTGTTTTCTAATCAGAGTTTACCTAAATCTAGTTTCCAAGGTTTTTACTAAACATCATCTAATACCAACTGTAACTCCCTTACCCCAGAAGCCCATAGTCGGTGAAATATTGAGTATCATTTTCATGATTACAAAAGATCATGTCTCAAAAGTCCTATTAGTTTGGTAGCCTTGGAAGAAATAGATACATTCATAAGGTTTACATTACATCATAAAACGGAAATCTAGATCAGCATTGATTACATAGACAACACTAAGATCCCATACACTATCCCTACATGTTCGTCATAATATACTTCTTCGCATCCTAGGAAAAATAAATCCTAGAAAGAGGTGAGCTCAGATGCTCGGTAAGGATAACAATATAGTGGAAACATTTATAAATAAGCATAATCATTTAAGGAAATGTATAAAACTAAAACAAAAGAATTTTCAACATAAACATCATCAAAATATGGAAAATATAAATCAAAATAATTCCATTTACTTACTCGCAAGGATATTCTAGTAGTCGAATAATCACATGCAATATCAATAGCCACTTTCATAATGATGGAATGCATAATGACATACTTTATAACCACATATTCAAGGACCTGTTCCAAGACTACAAGTGATATTTTTTCATTAAATTGTGCCAACACACTAGTGTGTATCATGAGACCTACCGATGAATCATAGATCTATAGAGCGCTCCACCCGTCACTTTCTATGTCGAACACATTCCTCGTATAAAAATGATAAAACATAACATAAAAATTCGTATTAAAACTGTCATAAGAAGTGTCAATACATTATCCATAAACCATGAATGGTATAAAATAACACACCCATAGTCAAACATATCACAAAACCTTCAATAAAATATGGATGTTTTGAATCATAATAAATCAACTTCAAACAATCTTAAAATCCATCAAAGTATATTGACATAGATGAAATCAAAACATTTTTAGATAAATATCTCTTTATATTTTGAAATAATTTAAAAGTCGTGTAATTATAAAATAAAACATTTATATTTGAAAATATTCTTTTAAGATTGTAAGGTAAGTTTCTACATTGTTATAACGGCGTAATATAGTCACACCCGGCGTAGAAGTTAGAAAACATTCTTACCTTAATTTTGTCGAAAAGGGCATAAACTGCCTTGTTTGGAAAATGATGGAAATATTACCTTCAAACCATTTTAAAAAAAGTCAAAAAAGGGTATAAATGACTTTAAACCATAGTATAGTAAGTAGTAAAATTTTTTTGGAATACATTTTTAAGAAACATGGATGTGGATGATAAAGAGGTCCGACTAGATAATTGCATATAAACAACCTTGGATAATGAAAAGATTGTAGAATTAACACCTTACTTGTAATTTTCCATAGTCAAGGGTAGGATAACCTCCTATATAATGGTGATATAATTTCTATTAAATTATAGAAGAATCTTATACATTAATATGATATCATATATGATACTTTAATATTAATTTGTTAATAATATCTTAGTATTATCGTTGTTTTGGGTGTTAACTGATTTGTTTTCTTTTATATGATTTGTTATGTAAGTAATGTTTGTTATGGATAGGATGTATCTTATTCATATTAATAATTATATTAAGTCTTTAAACATTATTTAAAATCATCAAATGAAAATTATTCTTGAATGGATACGATGGGGAATGAGTCTCATCACGTTCGTGGAGACGATATTCCGTACATACGCACCAGCGACAATATCATTCCTTTGATATTAAAATAATATATAATAGGATGGTATATCATATATACATAATAATTATCATGTTATATCTATTATTTACATAAATTATACATCATTATTAAACCCATCCAAATAGTAATGTATTGAATAACAACTACACCACGATGTGGAGATGGTAAGCCGTACGTACGCATATATGGTGACATGTCATTAAAAGGATGGATAGAATAATGAATATGGTTGTACCATGTTAATAATAACATCACAGTATCTAGAGGAAACTATATTTATTATTTTATAATGGAAACAGAAAATAAATAGGAAGTTGAAGGAGAAAAGAATTTGAAAGAGGTGATGAAGTATTAACCGCTTCTTCAGGTTGTTCCATTTGATTTGAACAAAAGGGATCCTTAGGTTGGATTTCTGACTAATGGAAGGCCTCAAAGATTAAAGGAGGACAGTTTAGAAGGTATTTGGGAAGGGGTTGTCTGATCCAGATGGCTTTGAAGGTGTGAATTGGAGAGAAGGGAAAGTGCCCTTTTATAAGAGGGGTGAGAGGTATGTTAGGAAAAGCGAGAAATATTATCTTATAATAAAATAATTTTAAGATTCTAATGGCTCAAAAAGAAATTATTTAATGTCTAAGGTGGTATGTGTCAAAAACCACTCAACCAATAGGTTTTAAATAGGTTTGGGTCACTATATTAACTTTATATTTTATATTTAACTCTTAGTTAAATAGTTTGACATTTACCATGTCTCTTTGTATTTTTATATTATATGGTTAATAAAGTTACTACAAACTTCCAGGAAAACCCCAAGTAGTTCATTAATGATACAAATATAATTATATAATTCTTTTGGCTGAACCGTAGATTTTTTGGAATAAAATATCAATTAATAATATAATATTTGTTTTAAAAACTCTTTTATGTGAATTTTGACACTATTAGGTATTTTATTTTTTCCAAATTCATAACAACATTATTAATTCTAAAACAATTCCTTTAATAGACTCTAACATGTCATTTTAACTTATAAGATTATTGGAATTCATAAAAAGTCTCAAATTTAATTATTTGGTTATTAATAATATCAATTATTTTTATCATTCATTATTAATTTAATTACTGCATCACCATTGTGTCATAAATAAATTTAATTACTTAATGTCTAAAAATTATAAATAAAATAACATTATGTAGAAATATGTTTAGAATTATAATGAATATTTATATTCATATTTATCTTATGTATAACTCTCTATTAAAAATTCTTTAGTTATTAAACATTGATTCTAACTCTTTATCTCTTCTTAAAATAAAATAATAATAAATGTCCAAATCAAATCCAAGTGGACCTAAAGGATCTTATTCTATTCCTAAGGTTGTTTTTGGTCGAATTACACTTATCCAATAGAATTATGACATGTGTTAGTGTAATAATTATATCATTTTACCCTTAATTACCCTAGTTACTATTAACCGTGGTAAAGAAAAGTAAAACGTTACTATTCACCAAAAATTATTTTCATCTTATTGAACCACATTTTATTTACTGATATCAACCAGGTTTCTTGGATTTTTAAAAGTCATCTGACAGAAGTGGTCAAATTATGTTTTATGTAAATTTGTTAATCCTCTTATGAGATGGGTAAAAGATGATAAAAAGTTCAATAAAATTTGTATATATCTAAAATTTTTATTAACTGAATCCAATGAATTACATTGTACTTATATAGGTATTATGTATCTATTTTGATGTAAAATAAATTTAAATAAAATATTTAATTTTTTAAATAAAAATTACATTTTAAACGATAACTTTGTGTTTTTCACTATTCATAAAAAAATTGAATGTTTTCAAAATAATACAAAAAATTTACCCTAGGCTATTTTCGTTATTCTGAAACCAAAAATAAAGTCAATTTTGAAATAGAAAATTTACAAAATTTCAAAAGGTGGGTACAAATATTCATAACGTCTAGTTTTATTGGTTGCGGTGTGTTAGAACTCGAAGTTGCATTCAACACACACTACTGTATTATTCAAAAGAAAACTTACCATGGAATCTTGGGATGTTACAGAAATCTCTTTGATAACCATCGTGTCTAGGACTGATCACCCCGCATGTTGGAAATAATCATGTGGTAGGTCTGGAATTGTTATTTAATATTTTTTATAGTAGGATTTGATTTCACTTCTATTGACTGACGTGCTTTTCATTTTTTAGGACTTATGAAATTTCTAGTATTTTAACCCTTGTCCTGGTTCTACAAGGATTAAACATAGAATGAATCATCATATGAACATTGGAATAATGAAGTCATTCATGTAACATTCCATGTAGAATCATTTTAGTTTTCCTACTTATTTGACTATATGTCTTGAGTTTTATTCCATTATTTTTCATTCCTTATAATTTCTGTGTAGATAACATGTTTGGGTGTGTAATTTTAAGATTTTTTTCCATGCTTAATTGTTTATATGACATGATTATATGTCATAGCATCATCATATATATTTATTGATAAATGAAATGTTGTTTTTTATTGAATGATATTAATGGTTGTAGGATATTATTGAAATGTAAAAGGCTAAAATGTTAAAATGTTAAAGTGTAATATATACTATTAATGTGAGACAAATTTCAATACATGTAGATTATATGAGCTTCAAAAATTTTTAAATTGAAACTCATGTAATCGAACATTTGTTCATCTAACCCTATATTATTTTGATATTTTTTTAAAATGAAAATTTCTTTTAACATAGATCTAAATGAATGGGTCAACTTCCTAAAATAAAAAACTAGACACAAGTGGGTTGGATGAGGCTTTTAACTTATGAGCTAATTTTTAATGGCTTTTTATGATTATATTAATTAATGAACTGATATGGGGTTTCTTTCTAAATAACCGAGTTTGTATTTCTGGAAATTTCATAGGTTAGTTAATCTATTAAAAGGAATTTATGTTGATAAATTGCCAAATATAAAACTGGAAGTCAATTTACATAAAATGATTTAAAAATAATGTCTTATGAGACTTACATATAGTTCATTGATGATATTTTAATTCATTTAACCATTTAATGATTAAATTTGGATAAATATAATGGTCTTACAATGGGACCATAGGTGTTTTCCATTGTTTATACCAATGTGGAAGGGTAGCTTGATCTTTTCTTTTTGAGATGTCTCAGAATGGAAACATGATCATTTTCCATAGGACTTATTTCCTTTTAGCAATGGATTATATGGTAGGTTATTGAACCTAGTGACCTCTTGTTTTGTACTACCTGGTTGTAGATTCAATTCTTATTCTCCCCTAAGGGTTTATCACCTTGTAGGAAGCTCCCTTATAACGTATGTACCCTGTCAATGTTGTGTGTTTTATAATGATTGGGGTTGTTCGTGTGTTGTTGTTCCTTGTAGGAATTTAAATTTACAATGACACCATTGTTCTAATGGGTGGTCATGGTATCTGTAACAATTTCTATGGGAGTTATCATTCTGTAATGATCATTTTTAGATCGTTAGACATACATCGGCCATGGTCAACCACTTGAAAATTATTTTTATTTAGTGATTGATTACTTGGTATGTCATCATCCAGGTAAAAAATCTTGTACAATCCATCAGATACATGAATTCATTGGGTTTTAAACCTATTGATAGTGTAGAATATGTGTCGTCTTATTCTTGAAATATCTGGGTTGAATGGGTCAGTATACATGGTACCCGTTGAGTGATTAATAAAGTAAAAAACTAGTTGATTTTAGTCATCTTGTCAACCGTTGCACTATTTGTTATGATCTTGGGTCATCTCTGAGTCAGAGTGACATAGGCAAAAAAAAAGAATTTTTGTCCAAATGCCTAAGATGACATTCAGTGACACGACTATTATGACATTCTGGTCATTTTTGGTTTTAATATGTAGGAAAATCCATTAAATATTTTCATTTATGGATGTTCTAAACTATAATTCCTTTGAGCAGTATGTGTATATCCTCTTTCAAAGATTATGGAAGTCATATGGAGGAGAGAATTGTGTCGGTTTTGGAAAATGGGTGCTTTGTAAGTAGAAGGAACTCAACGAAAGAGGACCACTAAAGAATGGTAAGACAATATTAAATGAGGATTCTGAAATTTATATCATGTCAGTTATTTCTTGGAAGCACACCATTGGTGTGGTTGGAAGTGTATCAAATATTAAATTTGGTCATGGGCAGATTTTGGTGGTTAATATTCAACAATCATGAGAATCCTTAGGTGGTGAGGTATTGATGATTGTTTAATGATGGTGCATCAGTAGTTGAAGTTGATATTCTTATAAGGTATCGACTAGTAGTGGTTCAACAATTTTCTTTCTTGTAATCATTAAAATCTTATTAGTGTAATCCTCCTATAGAGAAATGAATTTACCCAATCTTGACTTCATGCTTGATGCACTAAGAAAGTTTCGGTCATACAACATGGTAAATCATTAAATGATGTTTGTAATTTTTGGTCATTTTGTTGGTATTATACTGACAGTCTAAGCCAAATGTCTTCTTGAATGGTTTGTCAGAGTGGCTTGACTAGTTGTATATCTTGTTCAACGGATCAGTCAGTGAAGGTCTATTTCTAGAATATCATTAGGTAAAATGATTGTGGTTTATGTCATCCGATGCTTTTCATGAAAAGATAGCTTGATGTGGGCTTTGAGGTTGATGGGGAAATTGACCATTTTCCCTTTAAAAAATCATGTGAGGAGCATCACTAGAATGATTAAGGGTGTGTCTTGTAGGAATATTCGATGGTTGATGGTTCAATGGATCATAATTTTTCCCTGTTCTATTGTTAAAAAATTAGGTGGGAAGTACGTTTGGACATATGTTTAATGAGACAACAACAAGATCATGCATCTATCTAAATGGTGTCAGGTAAGTAACATCTTAGTGTTTCAGTTGGAAAATGAGTGTTTCCTTGGGAATTGATAGCTTAAGTGTCTTGCGTTTAATAAGTGTTGAATGTTTTGTTGGGCTTTAAGAAATGTGATGTTATCATTTTAATGAGACATCATGTCCCTTATAGGTCGGGTGATGATTTTATTGTTCCCCAAGGCTAATTAGGGAAGAAATATTTTATGGTGGAGAGGATTTAACATCCTAGGTTTTTAAATGATAACAAATAATAACTTTTTTTAATAAATTACAAGTATTTTGGTGTGAAAATTTAATTTTTCAAATTTTTTTATTATGTCCTTTCTATGAATAGAATCCTTATGTAGCACTTTGAAATATACTACAAAATGTTTTGAGAGTTAGACGTTGAGACAAAATTATGTTTTGAGTCCTATAAACCCTCAACATTGATACAGTAAAAATATTTATTATGTTATATTCATATGCATGTGTGTTTTTTCCACAAAAATAAAATAAATCCAAATTAGTGCTTCATATGTGAAATCTAAAAACACTATTAGGCCCCGAAGGCCAATTTTACCCATGGAATGGTATAACATTAATATTTGTTGGGTCTTTACAAACATCACACGTGATAATACATTTTTTAATTAAATATGTTTTTATTCCTATATTTTAAAAATAATTAATTAATATCTCACAAATGGATCATCATTTTAGAAATCAGAGATCATTGTTAGGCCAGCAACAATAGTTTTAGCCTAGTTATGGTAATAAATTAATGTGAATCAAATGATTGGAAACCTCTCAAGTGATAATACTTCTTATTTAATTAATTTATTGTTCTTATTTTTTAATAACAAATTATTAATTTCCTCCATAGGGTGTATCTTATAAGAGATATGATACCACCGTTAGGTTTGGAAAATGTGGCTTACCCTAGATGGGGCATAACATCGATGAATGTAATAAATTTGGGTAGATTGAAGACAAATATGTGATATTTAATATATAAATATTTTTGTTTGGAAGTTATAAAGAATAAAATTAATATTTGTATAGATTAAAAAAATGAAACTATATAGAGAGATTAATATTTGGGTTATTTTTTTGAAAAATATTTTAGTGGTGACCAGTTTAATGAATTGAAATTATTAATTATTTCATTTAAATAAATAATACATGGTTAATATTAATTTATTAACCATTAACTATTTTCAATTATTGTTTGTAAATTTCTAATGGTGTTATTGATGGGTTGTATTAAATAATTATAATAATAATAATTGTTTTAATTATTATTAGATAGGGAAAATACTTCTTGTATATATAAATGTGTGTATATAAATATGTTGTTTAAATATATATGTATATATATAGATTATTAGGCCTATATAAATTTATATTAAATTTATATATATATATATATAACATGTGTGTGTGTGTGTATATATTGGTGGTTATTTATTATGGGGTTAGATGAAACATTATTCAATGTCCTGCAGAAATGATATTGTGTGGTTAATTTATTAACTTCATAGTTTTAATGAAATTATTGACTGAACAATTCGTAGGGATAATTATGAAATATATATAATAATAATAATAATAATAATAATAATAATGATGATAATCTATTGTTGTATTTGTTATTATTTTTAATTTGCAAATAATTACATTGGTGTATATATATATATATGGAATGTATATTATTATGTGTGTGTGGGTGCCGGTGTAAATAAATTAATATATATATATATATATATATTTATATATATATGATTTTTACTATATATTAATGGTTCTTTCAATATGTATATAATGAGGGATTTAATTTAAATACAATAATGGAGGTGCCACCTTTAGATAGGATATCGGCTATCCGTGGAACCTATTCTTTTATTATCTTTTATTTATTTTTCATTTAATAATTTTTATTAATTGATATTATATAAAATAATAAATGAAAAATATTTTAATGAAATTGGTGTACAGTTTAAGGCCCAACACCTTTTTCTCCTTATCCACCCAATTTCACCTTTCACAACCTCTCACCCGCTCTCTATCCAATTATTCTCTTTTTATTATTTCCTCCAAAATTAAATCCTATGTACCTTCTTTTATATTGAACAAAATGATACGATGTTTATGTAATTTTTTTCTTCCCAATGAGAAGATTTGTAAACATATTTTTTAACGAATTCAATGAACTTTCGGTGGGTTAGTTTAACTAATATGTGAATGATCATCATAAGTCATTATTTCACCAATTATAGGAAGTCATTAACTTTTTCAAATTTAATATATGGAATTTTTATTTGATTTTCATGTTCATGTGTAGTCATATGACCCATTTTCATTCCATTCTAAATCTAGGAATGAATTAGTTTTCTGTTTAATGCTTCTTGGATAAATTGAACTATGATTGTTGAATGAAATGATTAGTTTTGATAAATGATTTGTTTGGAAAAAAATCATCTTTATAATAAAATCCATCCATAATAGGTGTGTTTTCATCAAACTAAAACATAGTGGTAGTAATTTATATCGTTATTAGTGATGGTTAGAGTTCTCTATACTATTTATTGGCTTATTTCATTGATGTTTCATTAGGCTTTCTACATGGACTTGTATAATTAAATGGATTGACATTATTTCATACCATATTAAATATTTAAATTCCATGCATCAACTTGATTGGTATGTTCATGATGGCCTTTTATCCATGATGTTTTAAATGAATTAAATTAAATAGAACTTATTAGGCTAGTACGACGACGACTCTTATTAAAATTAAATAAGAATTGTTTATGTAAAACTATTCAATAATTTTTTTTATAATCTACATAATTATATATGGTGGTTTCATGCCTTGAAATGAATTGTTTTGGGTGTTATAATCTAAAAAAAAATTATATGATATAATTATTTATAGTAATTATGATACATGGGAACATGTTTGAAATCCCCAGGCAAAAGGAAATAAATTAAATAATCCACTTTAAATTATAATTGTTTATTTCAAACTATCCCTTGGATCCCATTTGGTATATAGGCATGGAGACTCATAAATGAAGTCACCAGATTAGTGTGTTAGCCATAAACATTATTAATACTTGGTCTGTTTGAATTTTTAATCTCTATAATAAATTAGGATGAATTGTTTGATTATTGGATTAGGCATTCTATTGGCATAATATTAAATTGGGGGATTTTTTATGATAGAATTACCTTTTCTAATTTTGGTAAATTAATATATTGATGACCTTAGGGTCAATAATTTGTTAAAAAAAATTGATATAATAATGATGATAATTAAGAACATGTATTAATGAAATAAATTGGTTTTCATTAAACTATTTTTTATAAATTGATCATTATTTATTGAATATAAATCAGGTATGTTTGATACTAGAGTGGTGAGTTTTCTTGTGGAATTTCAGGATTATGTGGTATTGATATGATTGATACATAAGGGTTTGATACTGCTTGGAATTTTGATTTTCGCTGGATATGAATTCAGTTTAGGGTGGATTTGTATGGTATTAGTGCATTATATTTCATACCACCTGAGGGTTAGGTGTGTAGGTACATGATGCCCAAGGGAAGAGTACATTATTATATAGGATCTATGAGGAATCATGGTTGGTGTTGAAACAATAGGGATTGGTACATCATTTCACACCACCTAAGGGCTTGGAACACTAGTACTAAATTCGTGAGGGTATATTATGTGATTTTTTTGGATCCTTGAGGTATAGATTTATAGTCACATTATTCCTAAGGGTGATATTCTTATTATTCTTGAGGTAGAGATTTTAGTTATCTTGAGGGTAAAATTATAATTATGACTAGGGTGAGTTTTTGTGTATCATAAAGGAATAGGATGTATGTTATGGTATATTCTGAGTGATTTGTCCTCAGTAGGAGAATCAGCCTCTAATTTGGGTGATCCTTCCTGATGTTGAAGGATCTACCCATTAACATAGATATTTGGATTGGGCTGAAGTACGTGGTATAAAATGTGTTCCCATTTAGGATCCTAGAAAAAGTTTATATTATTTATTTTGTTATCACTTTTCATTTATAATATGTGACAAACTAACAATTATTATTAATTTAATAAAATGGACATGGCTAGAAACCTTGGGTGATGGCCTACTGATATTGTTATCTCACACCCTGCTTGGGTGCTGTTTGTCACCCAAGTATTTTATTCTTCCTAACAGGTCTTTATATTCATTACTTTTGATGTGCAGTGTACATAAGAACTAGAGACCGTAGGATTGGGATAATTCTCAAAATACTCTTGCATTTTAAATTTGGGGTTTTAATTTTTTTTTGTTAATTTGAACTTATTATACTTGTAGTGTCATCTGTCCTACATGCATTATTGTAAATTGTTGATGGCCACTTTTATTCTGTTAATATGTTATTTTTCTATTGTTCATTATTTATTATTACTGCTTCATATTCTATTTTATGTTTTATAATTATTATAACATTGTGGAACTCTGATATAGAGGGTATAGTCTTCCCACTGTACAATCAATAGACCCTCGCTGATAGTCGGTAACCTCTGGCATTTGGGGAGGTGCTCTTGAGGTCATGTGACCCACAAGTCTAACCACCGTCTTAAAGGTGTGTCATGATGGGATGTTAAAAAAATCTACATGGAATGTATTTAGGAACATTTTATAATAAAAATATGATATATATGAAATAAAAATTATACTTTAATTAGTATATATATATGTATACATATATTTCATTCACTGTATTTCTCTCATTATGATAATTATTCAAAAGAAACATTCATACATACGTACTGACTACCGGCTCAATGGAAAATGTATTCAATTTAATATTTCTATATTTCATATATTATTATAAATAAATACATACATTATATACATCCTATTTGTGTAATATTTTACATGTTTAAAATCCTTATACAATTATGAGTACCAAAAAATATTACAAATTAACACACATGTGACATGAAAGATGATATTTCCTGAAACATAACCTTAACAAGAAATTTTTAATAAGTGGGTAATATAAAGACATGTATAGTATTAGATATAAATATATGGGTCTGTTATATATTTATAATAAAAATATATTTATTATAAAAGTGGATTGAATGAGTATGATGAGAGTAAAACAATAAGGAAAAGGTATTTCAAGCCTCACTACTTTTCAATGATATTTGTCCCTTATTCACTAATCGACTCTTTTGTACGGTGTACATAATACCTATGAATATATTCAATTATTATTATCCTTAAATTTATGGGTACTTATATATCCATTTTAGCATATCACTTTTACATAGATTATTTTTAAAAAGTTACCAAATTGGGAAAATAGTTTTGACTCAATTTCAATTACTTAAGACACATTCCATAAATTTCAAATACCGTGTTATCAAATATATTTTAAAAAATGTTTCCAATATTTTTTTAAATTTGATATTTTAATATAATTTTTAAGTAAAATATATTTTAATTTTTTTTTATTTTCCAAGATTCAATTATATGTTTGCAAATCAATTTTCAAAGATAAATGTTTTCAAAAATGGTTTAGGTTTTAAAAATTGTTTTTAAAATAATAAAATATATTAACTCATAAAATGTTTTTAAAAGGATGTAGAAAATTATTTTCCATATTTATATAACATCCATTGGTGATATTAATTCCTTTATTTGGAAATTATCTTAAGGTTCTATTCATATAACTTTATTGAATGGTTTTTTTGATGTCATGTTTTTTATAAAACCCATTTTTCTTTCTTGTTTTATAAGCTTTGGAAAAATTTATTTTCACAGGTTATTGATTCAAGAAATCATTATTAAACATTTTTTATAGCATAAGATATGATTACATTTTTATGAAACCCATCTCATTTAAATTTTTATCAAAACATTGTTTGTTCTTTATGAAACACATATGTATGGTCTAATTATAGAGATTTGTGGGACCAATATCTCCCTCCAATTATTTGTGTAGAGATTTATATCTGATGAGATGATTATGAGATTCATGATTATAGTATTTATCCACTATTAATGATTGGAAAACATGATATAATGTGGGATTATGGGGAAACCTGATCTACTATGGGAATATGTTGAAATCTGATACCATACAAGGAAATGACTTTGACTAGGGATGGTGGTGTTCCCCTATCATTAGGTGTAGTCCCCATGAAGTTCCATGTTATTTTTTGGAAATGTTCCATGACTTAGTGGGAATGATATTAAATGTTTATGTGTATTCCAAAATTAAATTTATTTTTCTGTTGTTATGATTTCATGGCATATTCTATTGGTTTTTTTATGATTAATGTCTTTCTAAATGGAAATATTTATTCCATGATTTAGTTTATGATTTTATTTATAAAGGGTATAATATTCTATTTTCATTATCATGTTCTCATACCTTATTCCCATGTTTAGGATTACATATTTCACTTTTTACCCTTACTGAGAATTTTAGATTAACCCTTTTTATGTTTCCTTTCCTAGGGATACAAAGATATGTATTGGGTATAATGTATCTAAGAATGGTGATATTTCTGAAGAACCTACTGGGAGATAATTTAGATCTCTTATATACTAGTGATTATATTTCATTGTTTCCAAAGGACTATACTAATATAATATTTGGGTATTTGTTGTCTAATTTATTAAGTATTCTAGATAAAATGGTGTAATGGTAATGTATGAAAATAGAGTGTATCTACAGTTGGTATGAGAAAAATATTTTGATTATCCATTAAAAACTAGGATCAAATAACCTTAGTGATAAACCTCAGGATATGCCTATATATTAATCATAGAATAATTAAAATCATAGGGAAATGTCCTCGAATTTTGGAAAAGGATTGAGTTAGTGATTTACTAGGAATAAATCCCTCTCCGGATACTAAAAGTGGATGTGGCTCTGAAACGTTTTCCATAGAGGTAATTCTCCCAAAACACCATATTAAGGTAGATTTGGTCCGGAACTAATTCATGACAACGATCCTTGATGTACACTTTATTTGACACTCTAAGGGGATATTCTTTGGGAATCCAAAGACACTTAAGGAAGCAATGTGACAAATTTAAATATGAGTTGGATATGAATTTCCTCGGATAAAAGTATTTTATCATATATTGAATAATTTTTCATAATTGATATATCACCTATGTGGTTTTTCAAAATTATGTGGTTCCTCACCCTGAGAACTGTTCCATACTCTATGATTTTTGGTTCTAGTCAACGACTAGAACCCAAAAGAACCACAATAATAGTGATTTCCATGGAAAATTAAACGATTTTACTCCTGCGAATATGAATTCTATGGGATCTAAAATAAAAAATCTATTTTCTATGTTCACCAAATATTCTCAGGATATGAATCATGATAATATTCTAAATGAAAAAACAAGGGAATAATGTTTTATTGAGATATTAAAAAAAATCATCCATAACCATTCATCAAGCCTTGTAATCCACTTGTGGATGAACAATGGATCAATACAATTAAAAAGATATTTTCCATTCCTCATTGTTCTTAAAATGAGAATTTCATTCTAGATTCTTATTGTTTATAAGGTGAAGCCGACCAGTGGTGGAATCTACTAATAATACAATGAAGATAGATGAAATTGAATCTATGGATTGTGAGGAGTTCAATAACGTATTATTTTATAACTAAATTTCTCAGGTTCTTTATAAAATAATGAAAAATTAGTTCCCTGAGTTGAATTAAAAGGACGATGAATCCCTCAGTACCTATGAGGAAACTTTCACAAAATTTAGAAGGTACTCTTCTAGAATCATTATCCGACCAAAAATATATGCTACTAGGTTCTTTAGTTGGGTAAATATAAGTCTCATAAGGTTATTTACCATAATATACATATGAACCCATTAAGATATTATGATATTTGAAATTGAGGTTGATAAGGAGGTTGGAGTTACATATCAATATCATTGTTTTAACAATAAATGGAAGATGGATTTTAAAATAAAATATAATAACCATGGAGAGAAGAAGATAAGCCTTTATTTATGATCCAATTGCGGTGTGAAGAATTATTGAAATTTTGTTGTAGGGTCTATTATATGTTTTATGTGCTGGAGGGAGGGTGATAAATCAATTGATTATTGATATTATGGGGATAATTTGTTCAATGATGAGAATATAGGAAAAGATTCATAGAATGAACCTCCCACACATTAGTGAATCAAGTGTTAAGAGGATAGGAATTATGCTAACCCATGCCCATAATTGATTGTTGGTGATGATAATTGATGACCAAAACATCTTAAACCATGGGGAATGGGAGAACCTCATGTGATCACTATTTATGAGGAGGGGTGTTATAATTATGTGATTATGGAGATAATTTACATCCACTCTACAAATTTTAATGGGTTATTTTATTCTAGATCTACCCACTCTTTCACATAAAAATAATTTTATAGTTGAATATAGATTCCATCTAAACAAAAAAGTATGGAAATAGAAGTTTAAACCTAAAATAGAATTATGATTTTATCTCAAGTATATTATTCCACTCAGAATGGATATTTTGGGGTTGTACTCCATACAAATCATGAAATTCTTAATTTGGTTGAATTTGATGTCATCATAGGAATTTATAGTACTTTTTAGATAAATTGAACATCAATTATTGTGTAAGGGAAGTTATGTTTGATATTTCAAACCAACCTATGATCATATATCATTTTGAAAATTAGTAAAAACATCCTATAGATATTACACTCAGAATATGTGTTTTAATTCCATTTCCAAAATTGTGTTTATCTCAAATGGTTAGGGAGAAACTAGTCATCAGCGATATGAATCTATTTATTTATTTATGGATTTGTTTCCAAAAGTGTTTCCAATTTATTCACCAAAATTTGTATTTGAGTTATCTAAATAAATCAGTCATGGTTCCACAACAATTTGAATGGCACCCTATAGAATTTCCACAAGTTATTTGAATTAATTGAAGGAGAAACTCCCTGAAAACCATGATAACAAATTCATTTGGCCATGTGTTTCACCTTAGGGTTCAACTATTCTCCTCATGAAAAATAAAGATAGATCAATGCGACTATGAATTGTTTATCTGAAGTCAAATAGTATCAAACTCAAGAACATGTATCATATCTATTGTAGTGTTGACTTATTTGATAAATTTTTTTACTGCTCAATACTTTTCCAAGATTGAACTTTGTTCAATATATATTCAGTTAAGGGTTAAGAAAGGTGATATACCCAGGAAGGATTTCCATAAAATGTTTGGACTTAATAAATATATAGTGAATCAAATTTCTATTACTAATTACTCTTTTATATTCATAGATTTGATGAATATAGTATTTAGAGATTACCTTGATCAGATAGTGGTTGTTTATGTAATTTATATTATTATAATTTCATAAAGAAACGATGTGAATTAAGACCACTTGAGAAACATTTTAATGTCCTTTATGATGGATTAACTGAATGAAAAATATAAAACGTGTGAATTTGGGATGAAAAAGTTTTATTTTTTGGTCACATATTCTAAAGGGATAGTATAGAAATAGATTCATCAAGGACGGAGGCTATTAAATGATGGTATTGAAAAATAAAGATGACAAAGATATGTAGTTTTATTGTATTTTATGTATATTATCTATGGTTTTTTGAAAATTTCTCTTTCTTATCAGACCCTATGACATAGTTAACATGAAAGTGTTCTATGATCCTGAGGATGGATGGATGTTATAAAAATTTCAAGGAACTAAAGAGGAGGATAATCAGTGAACATAGGCATAAATTATGCTATAGTAGAGAGAAGTTTGTAGTCTATATTGATGAATCCAAGGAGGGATGGGGATGTCTTATTATTAATATTAACATTATTATCACATATACAACATGATAGTTAAATATCCATTATACAAATTACCCAACTCATGATTTGGAGTTAGTAGTGGTAATTTTTGAATTAATGATATTGAGGGATTATCATTATGGAGAATGGTTTGATATATATACTGATCTTAATGGTATAAAATATATATTCTCAAATAGGGTGTTGAACATGAACCAGAGAAGACGGTATTATATGATAGATGATTATAAAATCTCAATACATTAATACCCTTGGAATGTGAACAAGGTGGCCAATGGTTTGAGTTCAAAGGATCACGCTCGCTTATCCATGATGAGGATCACAAAATATCCAATATATCATGATTTCCAAATGATTGATCTAGAAATCTATAAGGAAGGGGAGAAATATTATTTTTTTAATTGAATGATTGACCTTCTATCAATGTGAATAATAATGAATTATAGAAGGAAGACGTGGAGTAAAAAAATAAGGTTATAATTTTTTTGGAATTTATCCTTGTTTAGGATATAATGATAACGATCAAGAACCATGTACATGTTCCTTCCATACAAGAATATAATAAGGATTTGGATGATTATTATCATAGTTATTCATTTTCTATTAATCCTAGTTGTATGAAGATGTATAGAGATTTTAATAAATTCTATAGGGGGTGGAATTAAGAGGCATATCATAGTGTTTATATCTCAATTATTAGTATTCTATAATTTTTAGTAGCGAGGAAAAATTATAAGGGGATCTTTCATCAACGACACTTGAATTGATATTGGAGAAAATAACTTTGTATTTTGTCATTGTAATCCCAAAATAATCTAATGAGTTTAATTTTATATGGGTGATAGTGGATCACATTACTAAGTCATCACACTTCATTTCTATTAGATAATTCTTATCTCTAGATAATCTTCCAATGATATACATTATGGAAGTGGTAAGGTTTGCCAGAGTTCCAAATTCCATTTCATCTAATCAGGATCCATGGTTTCCGTCAATGTATTTGAGAAGTATTCAAATGAAATTGATATATAATTGAGTTTTAGCAATACATATCATCCTCACAAAAGGGATAGTCTGAAAGAAAATTTCGAACCCTTGATAATATATTCAGATCATGTTGATTGTATTTGAAAGGTGGTCGGGATCAATACCATCCTCTAGTTGAGTTTTCTTATACTAATAGCTTTCACTCAAGCATTCATAGGTTTCATTTTGAATCCTTTTATGGGAATAAATTGTGATCTCCAACATTATGAGATTCATTTAAGGAATTAAATCTATTGGGACCTAAGATAATTGAGGAAATGGAATATAAGGTTAGAACCATTAAAAAATATATAAAGGATTCTCAATGAATGATGGAAATTTATATTTATAAAAATTATGATGATCTATTATTTTTTGTTCAAGGGAAGTTTTTTCAATGAATATCTTCGTAGAATTTGGTTATGAGGTTCAGGAAGAAAGTGAAACTAATCCCTATGTATTTTAACCCTTTTGAAATTTATAGTAATATCAGAATGATATCCTATCAGTTGTAACATCCTCAAGATATATCTCATGTTCATGATATTTTAAAAGAATCTCTCTAGAAGAAGTATATACCTAACCATTCACATGTACTAAACTCAATGTTCATACCACTAGATAAGTATTTTTCTTACGTGGAATAACCAGTTGAAATTATGGATCGTATAGAGAATATAATATAGAATAAGAACACTAACCATGTAATTGTTCTAGGGATAAATAAATAGTAATAAGAAGTATGTATGGATCTCTATAATATTATGATGTGTAATTATATTCAAATTTTTGTACTTGAATGATGAATTTTGATGTTGAAATTAATTTTAGGGTTAAAAATATAACACCTCAAGTTTTTACAGACCAATATTTTGAATAAATTAATTTAATTTGATACATTTTATTTCATGCTACTATAATGAAAATTTTATTTACACACAATACCATGTTAATATTTCACTACACAAAAAACCAATTTGGTTTGTGTTATATGCATTGCTATGTTTCTAGAAGCCAACATTTCTTAATTATAATTATTTAAATGTTATAGTTATAACATATTTATCAAAAATTGTATGATTAATAGTAATATAAAAAATTTAGATATTATTTAAATTTTTTTTAAATAAATAATTCATATTGATAATAATTCATATATATATTTTTATTAAAGTCATTATATCTTTTAAAACACATTTTTCTTAAATGAAATGCTTTCTATATACTTTTCAAAAAAATAATAAAACTAATATTAGGAACTTTTGGTAATTTATTTTGATATAAAAAATATCATTTCCGAATTTTGATTTTTAAAATTATATTATGGTAAAATTTAGATATCTAAGAAAACAACTTTTTGGATTAATAGTTAAAAATATTGAAATTCAATTTAAACATGATTTATCATAAAATTTTTTATATAGTTAAATTATATTTAAATTTGGGTTTAAATTATAATGATCTTAAGTTTAAATGAATTAATCTCATTTATTTCATTGTAACCAATTTCACATTGACATTGGATATTAAACCATTTTAAACATTTAAACATGTTTCCTTAAAAAACCTGCAATCACAAAATGCAAACTGGATTTATAATAAATTATTTTACGCCAATTATGTGATTAGAAATTGGAAAAATTTATAACATATTTTAAATAATAATAATTTATAATTTTTTATAAGGTCAACATATTTTTTACCAAAATAATTATTGAAAAACATTAAAAAAAATTTAGTGATTAATAGAAAAATTAGTTTAACCATGTACTAAACCATAATATTATAGGTTAAAATTACCTACAAACATCTCAAAAATCAATTTTATATTCATATTTATACCCTATCCTCCATTTTATCAAATTGGGACGATTAATGGAGCAACATTTTAAATGGAAAATATTAGTGGAATTGCCTATTAAAACTTTATAGGAATTTCATTCCCCCTCAACATCAAAATTTCACTCAACCATCCAACTTATAAACAAATATCAAGCCCTTTTTCTCAGAACATTACAACTAAATATCATAATAACATCCCTAAATTAATCATAGAACCATCTATTGTGGTTATAAATCCATCCAATGATGTAGTTTTGATAAAACCGAAAAGCGTTACCCAAAAAAGTTGTAATATCCTTCCTCAAGCACTTTTGTTTTAATTTACTTATCCACCCCCTAAAATATTATTTTTTCAAGATTATATAATAATATTACTATCATATATATAATGATATTTTTTTATTCTATGATTTAAACCTACACTAACGCACACTTCCATCTAATGGTTAACAAACATCTTGTTCTTGTGTCTGATGAACTATCACCTCACGAAATGTTGTTATTGATATTTACATTACCACCTCTCATGGGTGGGTATTATTATGGAAAATATGTTTTTATATGATATATATTATAAAGGTGATGTATTTTTTCTTCTGTTGTTTTGATATAACATATACATTTGACATTCTATTTTGTGTAAATACAATAATTTCATTTGGGAATGTGTAGACTATCATATACTCAAAACGAGGATATTCATTCACAATCTACAAGGAATGTATTAACGAATGGTTTATTAAGCATGTATTTCATATATGAAATAATAATTATACTATAAAAATTATATATATATTTACACACATATATGTGATTTAATTTCTTTCTTTCAATGCAATAATTAATAAAAAATATCATTCATTCTTACGTACAACATACCGTATCCATGAACTGTCTATTTCATTTCAGAGTTATATATTTCATATTTTATTATAATTACATATATAATTAATATATATGATATATATATATATAATGGTTTACATTCATGAAAAAATGATATTCTTATGAGACAAAATAAATAATAAATTAAGACATAGGAGAAAACAAAGAGGATATTAACCTAAAAGTAACCATACCATGGAAGTGTTAATAAGTGGGTAATATTATGAAAAGTATTATATTTGTTAAAAGAATATTTTTATGTGTTATATTTATATTAAAATTATATTAATTATATATGAGGTTTTAATTTTTATTATGAGAGTCAAAACACAAGGTAAAGGTATTTCTAGAATCACTTTTATTTCTATAAGATTTATGCCTTATTCCCCACTCGATTATTTTGTGTGGTGTATATACTACCCATGAGTATATTATATGATTGTAATCATTACATTAATGTGTATTTACATATCCATTTGATTATATCTCTTTCATGGTGCTTATGTTTCAATAGTTCCCAAATATGTAAAGTAGTTTTGTCTTGAAATGTCTCATTCGAGATACATTCCAGAAATTTGAATGACCATGTTTTCAAAAATGTTTTAAAAAATTTCATAAAAATGTTTTTGAATTTTTTATGATGATATTAAAAGATCATTTTCATGGAAAATATATTATTAAGAACTTTTATGGTTTCAAATATTATTTTCTATGATTACAAAACTCTTTTCCATGAAATATTTTTTTGGATATGATTTATGTTTTAAAAAGAATGCTCAATGAAGAAAGGAAATTATCCTCAAGGAATGATTTTAAAATTTCTTTTAAAATAATTTCCAATATAATATAACATCCATAGTTTTTAATAATTAATTTATAGGGATATTAGGAAATGGTTAAATTCATATTATTTATTTGAATGTGTTATGTTTTAAATCTATGTTTTTTAGACCCATTTCTATTTTATGGGTTATATTCATATGAACCAATTTATTTTCATGGGTTATGCATTCATGAAATAAGTATGAAACTTTTATTTTTCTAGTTGATAAGTAATGATTATATGTTTATGACACCCATTTAATCTCATTGGTTGTGGAATGATTGTTTGTAATTTTTTGGACGTGAATGTAATACTTCATTATGAGATAGGTGGAACCTATATCTCCCTCCAATACAATGGGTTGGTTTTATTATATCTCATGATTTGATTATGGTGTTCAATTGGAAGGTCTTGATTCTCTATGTATGATTGGGAAACCCAATCCAATATTGGATGATGGGGTAACCCAATCCACTATCAGAATATGGGGAAACCATGTCCCATATATGTAAATAACTTCATCTATAGATGGGGGTGTGTCCTTCCTAGTAGGTGTTGTCCACATGACGTGACTTGTTATGTTTGAGAAAATAAACCTTGACATATAGGGAATGATATAAAATGTTTATCTTTTTAAGGAAATTCAATGTGTGTTTCCTATGTTATGTTTTTACAGATCATTATTTTGATGCTATTATGATTTGGATCTTATTAACATCCAATATTTATTCCATGATTCAGGTTTATTATCTTTATTATGCATGGTATGATCTCCAAATGACATGATCAAGTTGTCATACCCATATTATCATGTTAATTATTATGAATCTCATATTTTCCCTCACTAAGAATCTGATGTCACCCATTTTTATGATTCCTTTCGCATAGTTATGAAAATATGTATTATGTATAATGATACTAAGAGGGGTAATAATCATGACATACTTAGTGGGAGGTAATGTTTCTTAATTATGTACCAGTTTTTATATTTTCATGATTCCAAAGGCACTATACTATTATGGTTATCAGGATTCTATTTTGAAATATATTATGTATTCCAAAATAATGATGTATTTTTAATGTATAAAAAGTAAGTGTCTCTATACAAAAAATATATATTGTGGAATGAGGGTTTTAAAATTTAGTAATAGGAAACATGGTCTTTACCAATGGAAAGACTCATGTTCTTATGCACTTTTATTATTAAATATTGTTCGGTGATGAAAAACATAAAACCTAGGATGGCCAGGGATAGAATTGTTGGTATGAGGAGAATTTGAACCAAAATGGCTCAGAATCACCTCTATGGGCCAGTTTCCCGAAGCTCATTGGATTCACAAATGATCATGATCATGATGCGACTACACCTATAATCTCCTTTAAAAATTTATGAATTACTAATATTACATACTCAAAATTTAAATCTTTAGTCATGAATTTCCTTAATGAATGTGTGTGGTTTTGATGGAAGAACTATGAAAAGATACTTGAAGTCACAGAGTGAATTTTGAATTCATGGATGGTTGATAGTAGCTTCATTTAAATGACATTTGGACTCGTAGATATACACCCACTCATGATCCTCATCGTTATTTTTAAAATAATAACTTGTTCATGAAACCCATACCTATAAATACCCTCTTAGATATAAAATATTTGGGGTGTATGATGACATTTAGAATTAAAAAATCACTCATTATTCATGGACCTCCTAAGATTTGTTAATAAAATTTAAAATGGAACACCTAAGGTGTCCAATCATATTGAAACCTACTATATTTTGTTCCTACGATCCTCCACCCCATGTGGATATTCCTTTCCAAATGAAATATTATCTTCATTGATGAATAATTCTATCTATGTCACTTGTGGCTTCTTGAAGCATTCATCCTTCATCAGGAACACACCCTCTTAATAAATAATTCACTATGAAACCAGGGCACCCAATGTTTTAATGAATAATCCTTCAAATAGCCTCTATCCTATGAAATGACTCCATTCCTAATAATAATATCCTTCATGAACCTCCAATATTCACAAAAACCCTCTCCTAGTCCTCCACATGGCTCCTCCCTTCTACTAACCCACTTTATGATGGTCGAGTGCTTAAGACCCCCATACCAATATATGACTAGTTCAACAATACATCAAGAACCCATGAGACCAATTCCACCAAATCTTGTATCCTCCCACATCACCCCATGTTGGGATATATCCTCATCCAATCCTATTTATACTAAAATATGTATTCTTATCCATTTTTCATCTATGTATAGATATTCGAACATTTACCTTTTCTATGACCAATCCTCCCATAGAAGTGAAAAATCCATGACACACCCATAGATGTGTTAGTTCTAGTAACATTATCTCTATGGGGTATGATAGAGGCCCCCTACATCCGAGATGCATAATGTAAAATTTAGAAGTTCCATATTTGAGTCATATAATCATAATTTACAAGACCACTTCCTCACCACAGGATGTATATATGTATACTCACACTCTGTGATTAACCCAAGATGCCCCATGCATGTTCATCAAGGGATTACACCACCTCCCTATCCATAGGATGAAACTCCACGCTTGGTTGGATTCAATGTATAATCCCCGAAATCTTTTCACCTAGTAGAGGATGAGACAACCAAAACTGGAAGCTTCCTTGTGTAATCCCCACACTTTCCTCCCACCAGTTATGATGAAACCCCTTTTAAATGAATGATTCATGTGTAATACCTATAATATTACTCAAAATAAATATCATATTCCAACGGTAATATTCTACACATAATCCCAACACCAGCCCTCTTTGAAACTCCGTTCACGAAATGATAATCCTTAGTACAAGATGTTAAACTGCATGGATCTTTATAATCCCAAAACCTTTAAATATGGCATGGAACAGCCTGGGTTTTGATTCCTATCTTCTGAATATTGTATGTTGGACACCACTATAAGGTGTAAACCCAACATTGTTAAACTATTCATCCACAAAAACTTTAAACATAGGGACACACCTCTGAGATCTGCCTCCATAGAGTGTTTTGATCCATATTCTCATATCCTTCTCCACATGGATGTCTGGTCAATAGATAAACTAATTTTCTATGAAACTTTTCCCCATTGGTTTTCACCACAAAAATATTACTTCTCAGGGAGTTCTGATCCACAATCCTATATCCATCTTCAAGGGGTGGTCAAATCCAGTGGTAAAATCTTGGGGGGCACCCCTCCTAGTTACAGACCTCTCAGATCCTCCTCTATGGGGCGTTTTGATCAACAAATCTTGACACAACACCATGGGGTGATCAGATCCATTGGTAATATACCCCATTGTGAAATCTCCCCTCATTGGGACACACCCCCTTGATCCACCGCAGTGGGATGTTCTGATCAACTCAACCCATCTATGCAAGATGTTAAATTACATCATGGATCCATTTGGGCCATAAATTCTAATCTATCTCCAATGGATGTTGAATTTATGAACTGAGCCAAAACACATACCATATACAATAAAAATGGTATTACATAGGTAAAAACTCTTTGAATAAATTAACCTCTAGCGTTAATTACATCATTATCATCATAGTATGCCTTGGGTTATGTGTCTAAGATGCCACATATGATATTCCCTCTGAAGAGGATGATTAACATGTGACCAATGTGAAAAATATCTAGATAGGCCGTTAGATTTCCAATGTGAAAACTATCCTGACCAAACATTACCTCCCTTCCAAGACAGAAGTAGTTTAATTAATCGGCGTCTACATTGAGATGGCACTGGGAATGCATTCCACGAACATGACTTAAATCTATGAGGGAAACTCAAACGAGGAAATAAGATCCAAGTTGGAATAAATGGAATTAGAAATCAACATATAATCTTCTTATTTGGGTAGATGAGTATAAATCCCTGATAAAAGTGATGAATGTCACTTGCCTCTAGAAATTGGGAATACGTGGGGAAAACAAAGCTCGAGCACACATTTATTGACATGATGGAATACCCTAATGAATGGGTCAGAAATGGAAATGGTGAACCTATCATCATGATCTTTTCCACAACATGGGGATATTTAGTTTTGGGGAACCAAATGATTAGTATTTCATTGGATTTATACATATGGTTATAGGAGTCACTGAGTAAATGGTGGACCCTAAATAAAACTCATCTGAAAATTTTGGTTGTTCCTTTAGGGAATCCTCGGTCTGTAAAATTATCATGTTGAAACTTCTTTTCATTTGATTATTGGATTATTTTGGTGAATATGGAATTTCATTATTCAAACATGTACTGATTTCCAAATCAATCTTCCTTACAGGACATGAACTACATGTAATCAGCAACCCATCACCTATAGGCTCGGAGGCACGAGGAAAGATGACGTGGAAATCCTACACATCTAAGATTTTTCAATGAATTATACCTTGATTTTGACTACAAAGAGCCCATTCCCCATCTCTTCCTCTATGATCATCCAGAGTTGGGTTATTGATGCACTCATAAGCTAGTACAAGAAAGAGGTGGCCATTACTACATGGTGAATGGTCCACTAAAACCTAGTTTCATCAACACCTTGTCGAAACCACCACCCTTGAGTGCCATGTAGGGGGATACCACCAAATGTTATATCAAATTACTACTTCAAGAGCCTCATTCCAGAGGACTTTGATGAATCACACCCCTATACTAAGAAGATGGGGGGTTCATATTTCATTCCATCCATGAAAACATCATTGATGCCTCCATTGTGGGATCCCACCATGTATCATTAATCACATTATTGACCATACTCATCATTCAAAGGATAGGTGAACTTTATCCTTGATCCACTAGACATTGTACGAAGATCCCAATGTAAACATAATAGGAAGAATTTTGAGAGTTCTAAATAGTGGGAATATTATATCAATATAGTGTCCCCTTCCACAAGCAACAAATCCCTAAACATTCATGAAACAAAAATATAAGGATCCATTTATTATCAATGGGGATTGAGACCCCAGCCACCACACAAGGAGGCCTAGTTGACTCTTTTAATTATTGGCACCACTAAAAGTTGTTCTGGTCAACCCTTGATAATCAGATATGACTTGTAGGTCCTCCGTAAACTATTATCAATTGATGTGGTATCACTCTCCACTCTTTCAACATTAAGCATAAAATACCATCACATGTTATCCCCAACCGAAAACGAGGTTCTCCATATTCCAATACAATCCCACATATAGGTCATACCCACACATTTGACAACCTATATGGATGTTTTCCCACACTCCCACTTCACAACATTGAGGTCCCACCTATGTCATTACCAATCAGAGTGTATTTCCTACCCACTATTTTGATAACATGTGTTTAGTAGCGTTACATTCTTCTATTTATCAACATGGATTTCCTCCATGTGTTCTTTCCAATCACAATTGTTGAAATACACACTCCACTATCCAAAATGAATTTCCTCCCCACTCCAAAGGCAGTCAACATATAATCCATCCATGTATCCCAACAAACCAATGAGGAGGTCCTCCCCATGTTACATCCCACCAGAAAGGAGGTCCTCCTAGTGTGAAATAGGTATCCTATCATGATGAATCATCCGAGGGAATAAGCAGGAACACCCACATATAATGTTTAAATACAAGGAATCCCCATGTAATCTTCGATCTCAATGGACTTTTGGATTCCAAGGGGTTAGATTACATGATAATGCAGTGTACACTTAAAATTCAAGAGTCGAGGGTTGGACCCTAATAACTAAAGCTTACCATCATCAAATATAATGTTCCCATTATCCCCAGATCCTTCAATATATAATTATAGGTATAGAAATATATGGTTTCCTTCAAGGGGATCATAATGCAGTGATCCCCATCCCTGACTATTTATCTCCTCTCTACCATAAACAATATGTTGGGTAGTTATTATGGTCTAGGAAGACTCCATCATATAGATAGAACTCTATTGTGTTTTGGATGAACACCACCACCATCATAGATGAGGCAGTGGTGAATACCCTATACTATAAGGATGATATGATGTGGTTGTTAGCACCCCATGATACTTCCCAAGGCATAGTCAATATTTCATTCATGCAAAAACTCTACAATGGTCATCCACTCAATGGAAAGATCCACATTAGTCCTTACACCCATCTCTCTGTTGAGTCAATATGTTTTTCCTTATGACTTTTTCATTCCTTCTTGTTTTGAAAATCACAAACACCTTATACATAATAAAATCTATATTTTATTTCTATAAGGAAAATTTCCTTCCCAAAGGAATTTATCCCTATCATGTTTTCATTTTTCATATCAATATGTTTCTTAAGTATAAAATTTGGATTCATATCTAAAACCTTGGAATCATATAATACTTAGATATGAATAATTTTGTTTTAGGATCCAAATTTCGAGTACGAAATCTCATGAAGTTCCACTATGAATTCTGGAAAAGAACTCTCAGGAAATTCCACTCCGAATTCTGGATATGAACTCTAATGAAGTTCCATTCCGAATTCTAGATACGAACTCTCATTAAGTTCCACTCCAAATTCTGGATACGAACTCTCATGAAGTTCTACTCCGATTTCAGAATATGAACTTTCATAAAGATGCACTCCGAATTCTGGATACAAACTCTCATGTAGTTTGACAACGAATAATGGATACGAAGTCTCATGTAGTTCAACTCCAAATTCTAATTAAGAACTTATCTATGTTCTGACTCTGAGTTCCATGAATTCAGATTGTGAACTCTTATGAGTTTTGACTCTGAATTCTGATGAAATCTAACTTCGAACTTTGTAAGTTCTGGTTCCGAATACTAGTGAAACCAGACTCCGAATTTCCTTGAAATTCAGAATCCAGATTTCTATAGAATTCAGGTTCCTAATTTCTACAAAAAGGAATCTGAATATCATTTTATTATAGAATCTGAATTCAATTTTGGTTAGAATCCGAAAGTTTATTTTCATACATTAGAAACATCAGTTTTACATATGCTTACTCTTTTTTCATTGCAAAATGATGTCATGATTTCAGTTATTGACTAACTATTGATTGAGTAACACATGAACATGTCCCTCCAAAATTCAAGGAAAAATATGACCATTGGAGGAGGGAGGTGACTGTTGGATCTTCACCTATAAATAGGAGCTCATTTGAATGTGTTCAAAAATTTTACAGAACTGTTACATCTATACTTACATACTGTTGAGCTGATTTCTAGAGTGAGAGGCTCTTATCAACTCTCAAGCTTCGTGCAGAAATTTTGAACGACTTGTTCAAAATTTGCCTTGTGCAGACTTAATTTGTGCGACTCCGATTATTGTTGTGTACAATTGAGGGATTCTGGGGATAGGAAGACAGAGTTTCCAACACCTTGAAGTTGAGGGCTTCCTTGTTGAGGAAGATAGAGGTGGCGACTACCTGATAGTTGAGGGCTTGTAGGGATATCAAGATAGACTTCGATATTCATATCGAGTGTGTACCCGGGTGTTGGTAAGACATACTTTCTTGAAAGTATAAATCAAGGGACCTTTATCCAAGGTTGTTGGATACCCTTCTCTTTAGGTTACAAGAGTTATTGTTTGTTACTTGTAGTGTTACTAATTTTTTTCCTCTGTGCATTTTGTATTGTTTAGGAAAGTATAACAGTCTTATAATTCTTTACTTGTACTGTGATTTAGATAGATTCTATAAACATTAAGGTTGAATCTTAATCTTTGTAACTTTTGTTATGTTTCATTTCCAGAATCACTTTTCTAGAATTTAGCAAGTGATTAGAAGCTATAGAGTTCCTGTGAATTGTCTTTTTTAAACTTGTAAAACATAACCATCCTAAAAATTTCCGTAGGGAATTTTTAGAAGGTACAATTCCCCACTATTGTATCTGAGAATATCATTCTTATATATTTGTTCCTACGTTTGGTATTATAGAGTATATCATACTCAGTCACATATCATCCTAAAAATTGGTATATGAGGATTAGTTCTATCTGAATTAATCTCATGATTAGATTCAGATGTTTTATCTTATCCCTTATATTTCCCGAAACTGAAAATTCGGATTCATATTTCTGGATTCATACATTTTGGAATCATAGTTCGTATTCAATTTTTTCATAGAGTTACAATTTTTTCTTGTTTAGAATATTTTCTTTTGTTTACATACTTGTAAATCTAACATGTTTGTGTGCGAAAGTTTTTATTAAAGATGGAAGGAATCAATTTTGGTTCCATAGAATACCTAAATCCTACCAGACCAGAAATCTTTGATGGTAATGATTACCAATATTGGAGATATCGTATGAAGACTTTCATTATCAACACTGGGGTTGAATATTTTGTTATGCTTACTGGTGGATACAATAGTCCTGGTAATGAAGTATGTGCCTTTATAAATCACAAAAAGCATGAATACCAACTGAACTATAAGGTACGCAATACTTCACTATGTTCAATTACAAGAAATATATATATCCAAATTTATTCATGTGAAGCAGAAAATTCTATATGGAAGAAACTTGAAGTTACTCATTTTGGAACTTCTGAAGTAATTGAGACTAGATGAGCGATGCTTAGAGCTGAATATCCTGGTTTTTGTTTTCTTTATGGTGAACCCATATGCAAAGTACAACAGAGATTCATGACTATAGTGAATAGATTACAATCAATGGGAGAGAAAGGTCAAGATGATGAAGCCCTTGTTGACAAGAGCATCGACATCATGCAAAATGAGTGGGAATCTAAAAGGACTACAATTGATGAGAATAGAAAGGTTACTCAAATTATCCTTTATGAGATATTGGGCACTCTTCTTTAGCATGATACTAGAATAAAGTGAGTTGTGGATATTGGGAAGAAGAAGAATGGAAATGGTAGTGTATATTTTACTACTACTTCCAATCATATGAATGTTATGACTCCTGAGAGAGTTACTAGATCCTGATCTATGAATGTTATTATCCATTACGAACCTAGTGGAAGTGAGTCCTCAGATAATGAATTAGAAAATCTTACTCAAAGGATGAACAAGATAGCTGGATAGAGGAACTTTCAATCCAAATACAAGAACAATTAAAGGAAAGATAAGAAATATTAAGAGGTCACATGCGATGAATGCAAGGAAGATGGACACATAAGACTTGATTTCCCTATGCTCAAGAGAAAATAATGAAAAGAGAGGAATTTTGATAGGAATAGAAAGAAATATTAAAAATCCAAAGCTAATAAATTTTTGAATGCCAATGACACATGGAGTCCCATTGGTGGAGATTCTTTAGATGAATCTTTGGATTATGAATCTTCTTGACATAAGAATCTTGGTCTTTTAGCCATGCTACCTATTGACAATCATTGCCTGATGTCTAAGGTACAAAATGATGAATAATTGACCAATGTTTCTTTAAATTATAATGATAGTAAATATTATAAATCTTCAAATGAAGAATCCTCTTCTGATTAAGATAATACTTTACATACCTATGAAGAAGTTTCTAGGTTTTCCAAACTTCTTGAAAATGAGAATTCAAAACTCGCGATGAAACTCGATAAGTAAAATTCTAGGAATATTATTCTTAATATAGAAATATAAAATATTTCTAAAGATCATGATAAGCAAAAATTCTGATTTTGAATGTATTTCAAAAAATCTTGAGGAATTAAGTTCTAAGAAGAATAAACTTTCAAAAGATCTAGGAAACGTGATTTCAAAGAAAGATGTTTTCAAGTCAAGCTCTAGTTAAAATGTTTCTAAAGACAAGAACTTAGTTATTAAACTCAAATAAAAAACATAATTCTTGAGGATGTGTTTGTCAAAATTCACCCTAGGTAAGGAAAATATTGATAAAATGTATTCAAAAATTCGACCTCGAAGGAATACTTCTATTTTTGGTTACACAAGTTCTAAACCGATTTTTAGTAACAACTACTATGTTCCTCAAAGTTCCCCATTTTGACCTAAATGTCAGTGGGGTGGTCACCGGGAAATGAATTGTTCCTAAAAAACCCAATCTTTAGGATTTCATAAGGGTTATTTTTCTATGAATATGTGGGTTCCAAAAAATTTTCTTTTTCAGATTTTTGGATCCAAACAAGTCTGGATTTTGAAAACCTATCTTTTTATTATTTTTAGGAAAATAGGGAATTTACCAACAATAATACATGGTACATGGATAGTGGATGTTCCCGACATTTGACTGGTGACAAAAAATATTTGGAAAATATTATCAAGAGGAAATAAAGAAAAGTAACTTTCGGAGATAATGCTCAGGGAGAAATTATTGGTATAAGTAACATTATTCTTCTTGAAAAAACATTAATTTCAAATGTTTTATTTGTAAATGGTCTTAAGAAAAACCTCATTATCATAATTCAATTATGTGATGAAGGCTACCATGTGAATTTTAGGAAAGATAAATGCCGAGTACACAATTCCAAGGAAGAATTTATTATTTCTGCCAATAGGCAAGAGAATGTTTATATAATAATCTTAGAAGACCTAAGGATCCAATACTTACCTTGACTTAGTGAAATGGAAGATCATTCATGGTTGTGGCATCGAATTGTAGGACACTTTAACCTTAGGAACTTATGAAAACTTTCTAAGAAATGTTTAATTAAGGATATACCGGAGCTATGATTTGATTCATCAAAAGTTTTTGACCCTTGTCAATATGGAAGGAAACAGAAATCAAGTTCTAAATTTGTTGGTGATGTCTCAACCACTGACGCATTATAGTTGGTTCATATTTATCATTTTGGTCCAACACAAACTGGAAGCATTGGGGGCAAGTACTATGTATTTGTTTTGGTTAATGATTACACTAGATTTACATGGGTCTATTTTCTAGAAAAAAAGTCTGATACTTTTTCGTATTTCAAAAGTTTTAGAGCCCTAGTAAAAAATCAGAAAACCCTTCCATTAAAAACTTTTCATAATGATCATGGAGGAAAATTTCAAAATTCGGATTTTGAAACTTTTTATAGCAGAAAATGTATTACTCACAATTTCTTATCACCCGTAACACCTCTACAAAATGGTTTCATTGAAAGAAGAAATATTATTCTTCAACAGGTAACTAGAACTATGTTGATTGAGTATTTTGTTGCCAAATTTTTTTGGTCTGAAGATGTAAGTACTGCTTGTTATACTATAAATCAAGTTTTAATTAGACCTTTTCATAATAAAACTCCTTAGGAGTTATGGAATGGTAGAAAACATAGACATTCCTACTTTAAGGTTTTTGGATGCAAGGTATTTATTCTTAATAATAAAGAAAACTTACAAAACTCACACCAAAATCTGATGAAGGAATTTTCTTATGCTACTGTACAACATTTAAGGCTTATAGAGTATTTAACAAAAACACTTGTACTGTTGAAGAAATAGTACATGTCAACTTCGATGAAACTGATCCTTTTGTTTTTAAACAACCCCAACCTACATCTTCGGATTTGTTTTCAAAAACTGACTATCAACCTTTGATAGAAAATCTTTATGATAAGGAAAATGTTCAAGAAGATGCTTCTGAAACATTTACCCCCGATGATTTTCTACCCTATTTTGATGAAAAAGTTTTACAAAACCCAAACAAGTAATTTATTGAGATTCATCCCAATGATAGTATCATTGGTGATTTGAATCAACCTTTAAGGACTAGAAGTTCCCTACGAAATGAAGTAGAGAATCTAGCATTCCTTTCCCAATTGGAACCAAAAAAGTACTAATGATGCTTTAGGTGATGATGATTGGATTAAAGCAATAAAAGATGAACAAAATGAATTCAAAAGGAATAATGTCTGGACTTTGTTTGAAAGACCTAAGGAAACATATATTATTAGAGTAAAATGGGTCTTCAGAAATAGGTGTGAGGAAAATGGAGTCATCATTAAGAGTAAATCTAGATTGGTTTCTAAAGGCTATAATCAACAAGACGGAATAGAATATTTATAAACCTATGCTATAGTAGCTAGACTTGAATCTATTCGTATTTTACTTTCCTTTACAGCATTATTCAATTTCAAGCTTTTTCAAATGGATTTAAAATGTGCATTTCTTATTGGATATGTTCAAGAGGATGTTTTTGTTGAAAAACCTCCCGTCTTTAGAGACACCAAACACCTTGATCATGTTTTTAGACTTACAAAAGATTTGTATGGTCTTAAACAATCCCCTCGAGCTTGGTATGATAGAGTTACATGACTTTTTCTTCAAAATAACTATGTTAAGGGAAATTGATATCCAACTATTAAAGAAAGATAAGAAAAATGTTTTTATTTTTCAAATTTATGTTCATGAAATAATATTTGGTTCAACTCACCAATCTTTAATTGATTCCTTAGCAGATCTAATGAAATCTGAGTTTGAAATGAGTATTATGGGTGAGTTAAAATTTTTCCTTGGTTTTCAAATTTCTCAAAAACCAGAAGGACACTATATATCCCAACATATGTATATTAAATATATTCTTAAAAAGTATGGATATGAAAATACTAAGAGTATAAGTACTTCTATTGGAACCTCAAACACACTTGATCATGATAAAGCTAGGAAACCAGTAGATCAAACATCTTTTAGACGTATGATAGGAAGTCTACTTTACTTGATAGGTAGTCGTCCATACTTGATGTTTTCAGTATGCTTATGTGCAAGATATCAGTCCAATCCTAAGGAATCTCATTTAAAGGCAGTGAAAAGAATTTTTCACTACTTAAAGGGAAACATGGATCGAGGACTATTTTATACTTCTAGAAATTATTTTCTTTTAAAGAGTTTTTCAAATGCTGACTATGGTGGATGTTGAATGGATACAAATAGTATATCCAGAACATTTCATTTCTTAATAGATTCATTAGTTTCTTGGTATTTCATGAAGCAACATTCGGAAGCACTCTCCACTACTGAAGATGAATATGTAGCAGCTGGAAGTTGGTGTGCTCAAGTGTTGTGGATACAACATGCACTCACAGACTATGGCTTGAGTTTTAATAAGACTCAAATTTTGTGTGATAACACACGTACCATTTCCCTTAGTAAAAATCATGCACATCACTCTCGTGCAAAGCACGTAGATATTAGGCATCACTTTCTTAGGGATTACAAAATAAAAGGAGATATCATTTTTCATTTTATCGGAACACAAGATCAACTTGATGATATTTTAACAAAATCATTACTCTCTGATAGATTTGAATACATTAAACAGAAGTTAGGGATGATAACCATAATGTAATATTCCTTCATTAACATCTTTTTGAACAATTCTCCATACAGCAATAAACTCATTTTCATAGGGCGAGTACATCTCCATGTAAGTTTTGTAAACATTTCAGTAGTTATTTTAGAAATTTTCTGAATGAAGATTTCATACTGGAAATTTTCATAATGATGTTTTTGTACTGGAAATTTTTGTAATGTAGTTTTCGTATTAGAAATTTTCTTAATGAGAATTTTCATAATGACAAATTTTGTAATTAGAATTTTTGCAATGAGAATTTTCCTAATGAGAATTTTCTTACTCATAATTTTTGTACTAGAGTTTTGGTACTCAATGTTTTTGCAATAAAATTTTCAACATTAAGTTGTTCGAAGTGTGTTTTCGTAGTATGTTTTTCGTAGTTAAATTTTCTTCAAGAAGAATATCTACTATTACGAATAAACTTCCCGACAATCTGAAAGGTATGATCTTCTTACTTAAGTATTCATAATCATATTTTTAATTCTGGTATTTTCTTTTATGTTTTTCGGATTCGTTTCTTCTTAAATCCGAATGTTTTTTTAAAACCTCAAAATATCAGATTCAATATTTCCTTGCGGGCATGTTTTCAACCATCAGATCAGATCATTGATTTTTTCAATTGTTAGATTAGTTTGGGAAGACGAAGGGTCACCTCCTCTGCCTATAAAAAGGGGACCACTAATACTGTCCCACATTGATTTCAAAGGCCTCGCATTCCGAAGCACTTCCTCTGTTCTTAAAGCCCATTCTGAATCATTCAGTGATGCTCCATTCTGAATGTCTGTAGAAGGCACTTCACAAGAAATGTCTACTATCAAACCAATCTCAAGTTGGTTAGTCTACAAGGAATGGTTGGTCTATCTAAACTTTTTTAGTAAGTATAATTATTTTATTGGTATGACTGTAATGCTAAATGGGTGAGAAGATTTCTTTATATCAAAGAAAAAGGATCAGGATGTTGTTTATATAGATTATCTTGTAGAATTCTATGAGACTGTTTCCTTCTATAAAGAAGATGGAAGAGAAAAATTCTCCTTTAAGAGCTATGGAAAGACTTACCAGAATTCTTACACCATGGATATAAGATTGGTGGGATTATCATATGATGGTAAATCTGAATTTTGATAACACTAGTTACTGGATATTCAGGGATGTTTCAGCAATGTGAAGGCAATGGAATGACTTGTACTCAAAGATACCAAAGCAGCAAAGATTTCCAATCTCCACACTAACAACTAGATTCTACAGTTGTGGGTTCAAGGGTTTTTCATTCCAGGAAGAGGTGATAAGGATAACCTAAAGAAAAGTTATATTTACATCTTGTAATTCTTGGTAAGTCTATGAAATATCAATCGGATGAGGCACATTCTTATTATAGTTCAGAACATCAAGAATGGGACTTTAATAGATTAAATTATTATATATCATACTCTTCTCTCCTATATTATTATTTGGTGTCATGATTATTTATAGGATTCTTGCACTTCCAAGGTGAGGAATTTTAAATTGATGTTGATTTGTGATGACACCATAAAGAGGATGAAAGTCGGTTTTTCAAAACAGTCAGGCGAGTTTAATGATCATCCAAAGGAGGAGGCAGATTCGGTTCTGGAAAATGTAGAGAAATCTGAACCATCTAAGAAGGTAGGGATGAAGAGGAATCTAAGGGAAGTGGTGGCTGAATATAAGACCCCTAAATATAAGGAATCTCAATCCGCACCACCCATACTGAAGAAACAAAAAGCGTATCCAGATGAAGTGGTTGAAAAGTGGAGGGAAAATATGGAAAATAGGAACTAAGGGGAACCTCAGTTTGGATTGGACCCTGGTGAAGCTAAATCCTTAAGGGAGAAGACTACTAAATACATTGATAAGGTAGAAAAAGAGAATAAGTTAAAGAATAATATGTTTAAAGATGAAGTTGTACAATATCTTTTGAAAGGCATAGAAGTAGCTTCCAAGAATATTCCAGTACCAAAAACGTTCCTAGTCGGGTCATTACCTGAGAATCTGGGAAAAAATTTTGTCACTCTGGAAAAATATAAAGTGAAATAAGTTATTGAAGATGTAGAAGAAGAAGTTGTTGAAGAATTACAAGAAAAAGAGGAAGTAGAATAAGAAGAAGAATAAGATAGTGGTTACTTATATGATCTGATTAAACAAGTTGCAGATTATCAAGAAAAGGAAAATCCATTAGAAAAATTACCACTCCGAACATCTGAGGCTGATTCCTCAAATCTTTTCACTATGGGAAAGGGAGGTGAGGAAGATGGTAAGAAAGATGAAGAAAAAGAATAAGAGAAAGATGATGAATTATCTAAGGAAGAATTCTATGAGAAGAACTTTCTTGAAAAGGAGAAGAGAAGGAGAAACCTGATGATGAAAAGTTATTTCAACTACCTAAATGTGAAGAGGAATCTCTTGAGGAGGAACCCATTCGGAAAGTTGATAATGGTAAGAAAGTTCTTATGGACACCCCAATGAAAGATATCATAAGGAAGAAGGATGTTGGTGGCTCTTCAAGAAAAAAGTTGGTGGAAATTGAAGAAGAAAAATCCCTGAGCAAGGTGTCTAATTATGAATCATCAGCCCTTGGACATGATTTTATTGTTCAATCATTGAAGAAATTGGTGGATACAATTCCGATCTTTCCTAAAATAGACTCCAGGTGCCAAATTCATCAGCATAGCTTAAATAAGAAGTCATAATCCTTATCTACGGTAATGGATAAATGTGTGAAGATTGAGGATGATCAAAAAAATTATTATCAATAATGAGGTCCACAAGAAATCATGCAGTAAAATGAATTTATGGTAAAAGAAAATCGATGAGAATTTTTCAGAGTATGGTACCATTAAGAATGATGTGAAAGAATATTTTGATACTGAGGATTCCAAGATGAATAATCATTAGGAAAATCTAAACCATGAGGAAAATACTCGGAATCAATAGTCGAGGGATCTGAAAGGGAAGCTTAACTCAGTTTCCCAAAACTGTAAATAGGAAAGAGATCTCCGGATTTAGTTCGAAGGGATGCTTGTTAAGCATGATGAAATTATTAAGTCATAGTCTAAGGCTCTGAATTCTCAAGATGAATGGATTAAAGCGTTATAAAAACAAGGCGAGGGGGACCAGAAAGACTTGAAGAATATGAAAACCTTGTTGAAAAAGTTAATCCCCAATTAAAAGGAAGACAAATAGACAAATCCGATATTTTTTTGTAATGTCCTTCATTGTAAAAATTATTTCAATTATAATGAAATCTTTTGTTTTTTGTATCTTGTGTTATTATGTACTAATGATTTCGGTACTTAATTTTTTTTCCATTCCCTTAAATTATTTTTGAAAATCACAAAGGGGGTGAAGGAAAAAGAACTAAACAAAAGGGGGAGAAGGAAAAATCTAAAAGGGAGAAGAAAAATTTCTATGTAATGATCTATCCTTATTTAAGGGGGAGTTTATCATTACAAAGTTTTTCATTCTCATGATATTGAAAAATCTATTACGGAAATCCATAATACAATCTGTAGAGTTTCATAGCCTAATGGGGAGTTAGTTATATTCACCATCATCTATGAACAAAGGGAGATAAGTTTTAATTCCAAGTCTAAAGAAATTTTTTCTAAGTCCTTATATTATTTTTCGAATTGTTGTTTGTGATTTCCGAAAAGGTGGAGTTTTTTGAGTCAATAAGGTTTTCCTTTTAACGATTCCATTCATTCTTTTTTTATAAATCACAAACACCTTATACATAAGAAAATCTATATTTTTCTTCTATAAGGAAAATTTCCTTCCCAAAGGAATTTACCCCTATCATGTTTTCATTGTTCATATCGATATTTATATTAATTATAAAAATCAGATACATATCCAAAACATCAGAATCATATAATACTTAGATATGAAGCATTCTATTTTAGGATTTGAATTCCGAGTACGAACTCTCATGAAGTTCCACTCTGAATTTGGATATGAACTCTCATGAAGTTACACTCTGAATTCTAGATATGAGATCTAATGATGTTCCATTCTGAATTATGGATACGAACACTCATGAAGTTCCACTCCGAATTCTGGATACGAACTCTCATGAAGTTCCACTCCGAATTCTGAGTACGATATTTCTTAATGTTCCACTCTGAATTCTGGATACAAACTATCATGTAGTTCGACTCCGAATTATGGATACAAACTCTCATGTAGTTCAACTCCAAATTCTGATTACGAACATATCTATGTTCTGACTCCGATATCTCTGAATTCAGACTCTGAACTCTTATGAGTTCTGACTCCAAATTCCCATGAACACTGACTCCGAACTTTGTAAGATCTGGATCCGAATACTGGTGAAACCAGACTCCGAATTTCCTTGAAATCCAGATTCCATATTTCTACAGAATTCAGGTTCTGAATTCCTACAAAATAGAATCCAAATATCTCTTTATTATAGACTCTTAATTCCATTTTGGTTATACTCCGAACTTTTATTTTCATACATTCTGAACATCAGTTTTACTTATTCATACACTTGTTTCATTAAAAAACGATGTCATTCTTTCAGTTATTGACTAACCGTTGGTTGAGTGATACCAGTACAAGTCCCACCAAAATTCAAGGAAAAAAATGACCGTTGGAGGAGGGAGCTGACCATTGGAGCTTCGCCTATAAATAGAAGCTCATTTTAAAGTGTTCACAACATTGACAGAACTCTGACATCTGTGCTTACATGCTGTTGAAGTGATTTATAGATAGATAGAGTCTCTTATCAACTCTCAAGCTTCATGCATAAAGTTTGAACAACTTGGTCAAACTTTTCATTTTGCATATTTGCTTCGTGCGACTCTGATTATTGATGTGTACAATCGAAGGCTTTCGGGGATAAGAAGATAGAGGTTCCAACAGCTTGAAGTTGAGGGCTTCCCTACTAAGGAAGATATAGGTCCTCACTACCTGATAGTTGAGGGCTTGTGGGGATATCAAGATAGACTCCACTCATCATATCAAGGGCTTAACCTGTTGTGGGTAAGACAGACTTTCATGAATGTATAAATCAAGGGACCTATATCCAAGGTTGTTGGATACCCTTCTCTTTGGGTTAAAATAGTTATTGTTTGTTACTTGTAGTGTTAATACTTTGTTTTCCACTGCTCAATTTTTATTGTTAAGGATTGTATAACTTTCTTATACTTCCTTACTTGTACTCTGATTTTGTTACATTCTATATACCTTAAGGTAGAATCTTAATCTTTGTAAATTTTGTAATGTTTCATTTCCAGAATCACTTTTCCAGAATTTAGCATGTGAGTAGAACCTATTGAGTATTGTGAATTATATTGTTTACCCTTGTTAAACATAACCATCCTAAAAATTTCCATAGAGAATTTTTAAAAGGTACAATTCACCCCCCTCTTGTATCTGAGAATCTCAAACTTATATATTAGATCCTACAATTGGTATTATAGAGTATATCATACTCAGTCACATACCATTCTAACACTCTCAGCCAACACTGATCATATAGTTGGTCTACTAAGAGAAGGACACTTCTTACGAGGAAGAGGTAATGTGAGAGTATTTGTCCATTAACAAATATTAGTTATGTTTGGACCACATGATACTCAAAAATTTTAGTTCTTGGAGTCCCTCACTGAGGGAAAATATTTTTTTACAGCTCATCTGGGATACTTTTCATATCATTTTTGATATTCAATTGGATTACCTAGGTAGTCAGGATACCTTGAGGTAATTGATTAGCAGGGAAGATCATATGAGTTTGCATCACTCCATGTAGATCCGCACCCTGAGTCTCTTAGGTACTGTGAAAAACTCTAAAAAATATGAATCATGATCTTCATTATGCTCTCCCATGATATGGATGAGGCATCTTCTCAAGTGAATACCAAATCCTAGGGAAAGGGAACTATTATCCACTTCAAACCTATCATTTAGAATCCTCTAATAACCATTATGGATCAGGGTTCCCCTCCAGGTACTTTAATGGCAAACATGGTTATCCCTAAAAAACATGAGGATCTAGTGAATAGGGACACCGATAGAGGGATTGATCTGGAAAACCCAGGTCAATGGGTGGTGTAGTACTAGAAATACCCTCGTACATGTCTTCTCTCTTGTCAAAAAAGGAAATAAAGTGGACTCTAAGATTCCACTAACGATATATAGTCGAGATCCAAGTGTCACTGAGAGGGGGAGGGGTGAATCAGTGGTATCTTTTTCTTTTATGTTTTCTTTATTTTTGAAACAAACTCACATATTTTTAAAGGGTTCCTTCCCTACTGAACACACACAACCATAGGAACATGATATTTGTAGGGTTCACTACTCAATGATAGTAGCTACATCCATGATATGGTATGGAAATAATCAAGTACCAGACAATCCAATAGAAACAATCCATTTATGTTGAATAAAATGATTACTATATACCCTTTCACTCATGTAGTAATTGAGAGATAATCCTCAACTGTCTGTTCACCCTCTTAGCACAAATAGTGTATTGTAATATGTCTATGCTTCTTGAAAAAATTATCAAATCCAATCATTGAAAAAAACTCTTCACATTCTTATCCACAAGCTCGTAGAAACTGACTGGACTTTGTAATAATACTTAGTCTTATACCACAATCATATCTTGATTCAATTGAAATCACTTCTCACTTAATATGAGTTCTGAAATCATCAGCTCGCATAGATCCTTTGCAAATCTCCTTCACGATGCTCCCAAATTTGTAAAGCACTCTAGTTAAAAAATCACTCTTGTTCGAAAAGAATACTATATCACAAATCTCACTATTTCGCAGAGAACAAATGGGTTTTGAGAAGTTCACATAATTCTCAAATATCAATGGCTCACAGTGAATCTTCTTTCCCTCATAGATCTCTCTGCCTTCACAGATATCACATTCTCTAAGAACCAATTGTGCAAATCTAGATCTCTAAAATTCTCGTTATGTAACTATAAATTTCATGAGGGGGGGGGGCTATTTATGGGAAATTCACACTGACTACAGAACCTTCCAGCCACCTCATCACCACATAATCACCAAATCAAGGAGCTCCAAAATTTCCACTGGAATTCACTCTATTTCACAAATCACAAAAGATATTTTCCGTATTTGAAATTCTCATCATAATTGTGAAGAGTTCAGTAAAAGGATTTGTACCACCATAATGATCCTTCCTCCTTTTTGGCACCGGGTTTCTACTTCTTTCTTTGGGCCACAATTCTCACTTGTAATTCTTCTTTCCTTGTCCATTTTCGAAACTCATTGTAATCGCGGATCCCACCATCAAAATTATTTATGTATCCACAATTTCCTCTTCATGAATCATATCATTGAGAAATTCATGCCTTATACATATTATTGTGTGATATTCATGGAATTGCACTTTTTGTAATGCTATCCCAACTCCAAATTTTAGACCTTAAAATTTTGGAAAACACTCGGAAACTGTTCCATGTTAGACACCTTCTTCTGCAACAACAATCATATTGATTGAATGAATCTCCCCCCATTTCCATCTTAATGCTTGTATCACATGTTCTCCAACTAGATTATGAATGTTTTGAAATAATGATCATCAAAGCATCTTTAGATTTAGCATGGAATGTATTGTAACTTTCATGTCCTTTATCTCCCACTTATACAAAGTGAAGTGATTTCATTTATTCTCAAACATCTTTGACAAAAAAAGACAGTACTTAGTTCATACAAAAACTTCATCATCCGAAATGGTCCCAACATCCCCCATCGAGACATTTATGCCTAAAAATATACATTAATATTATGTTAAAGAGAATTTTGATACTTCTGATCCGTATTCATTTGTGCTAAAAAGTGGAAGATCCAATAGTAATAGACTTGATAAATTATATTGAATATAAGAAATGTATCATTGCTAATATCATTACAAATCAATGCTCAGATTATATCTCCACCCAATGGGACCCCATTTTACCCCTAATAGGGATGAAATTCTTTATAAAAATACCCTATTTTGAGTTCAAAAAACCCATTCATCAATGGATTGAATAGGTGTGAATATATATAAGTAAATGAGGTATGTGTTTCTGAATCTTCTTGAGTAGCATATTTACCCTCTTTAAGATCCAGACTATGCCACTTTATAGTCCAATGAGACTACTTATAATGTTTATGAGAAATTAACAGTATTGTTGGTTATGTATCCAAATCCTGATATATAACCTCCCCATGTTTATTTTATATCTTTTGTCACTACTCACCTCATGGTCTTGGGGACACAACAACTAGAGATCTCTCATACTAGAAAGATATACCCAGTATCAACGAACAACATACAACCACACCCGGTTTTTTAAATTCGTAGATTTTCCCCATTAAATGAATTTGGAAACCAACTATAGAACATATCCCACAACCTCTCATGATTTATACCTATGTCGGAAACTCTAGATTAGCGGGAGGATGCCGTGATTTAGTAATTACTTCAAACACTAGATGGACCAGAATTTTTCCACTACATCCAGCTACCCATATGGTTCATTACTAATTTGGAATACATTTTTTACAAAGATCACACATCATTTCAACTCTACCACGCATAGAAAAATTAATTTTTACCTCTATATGATTAAAAAATGGCATATTGAGTGAGTCAAAAAAATTGTTTCCCAGTGGAAAGGCCTTACATACTCACTTGACATGCCACTAACTTACGATTAAGTGCTAAAATTGTGCATAGGGAATGTCATGACTAAGCTATTACCTACCCTCCTCACTCATTACATTCTTGGTGGATTCTCGTACATTTATCATATGTACCACTATCAAGAAGAATCCATATAACAAACTATATATTCGTTCCCATTGGATCTTCTGGCTCGAGTGAAAATGCCTACGAAGAAAGATACTACCTCCACCATACAAGTAGAATCCCATGTTATATTAGATATTTTTTTCCTTTTTTCCAAAGTATCCATGATGAGTGAATCCTTGTCATGAATATAATTTTCCACCATAGAACCGTCACACACATCCTCACTAAGAACAACCTCCTAGATGAGTGATTTTTGTTACATCCCCCTGTTTGGCCACAACCCCTCATCAAGGATAGTCTCCACGTGTGACATTACATGAAATAAGTAATTTAACATATGGATTTATGTTTTCACAGTTCATGAACTATTTCATATATGTCATGGAGAAAGGTATTTTGATACTTCTTGAGTGAAAGAATGCCCAAGAAGTCAGATACTCTAATTTATCCAACCATTACCCATATCATAAGATACTCATACATATAAAATATAATTATATTTTTTTCATGGATTGATTTTTGGACAATGTGAAATATGATTTGTTAAATTTGGGAGACATCCTATCATAGCTAATAAATATCTTCTCCAACCTCATTAGTGATTTGAGAGTTTAGGGGAAAGCCATCAGGCTTCCTTCTGTAGAACATATAAGTATTACCATTCATTGGAATACAATAAATTTTATCACTCTAATGATGTTATACATTTCATTTTAGGAATGTTATAACCTCATGTGGTTTTCATGATTCCCCTTAATACTTTTTATGAATATTTTTCACAGTCTTCTGAATCTCAGAAGAAAAGCTGCAAACAATGAAAGGGAAATCAATGTTCCACAAAAATTATAGAGCCATATTTTACCCCTAGGTATTTCACGAGTTATATTTTGGTAACCTCTCCTAGGATCCACCCAACACTAGATAACCAAAATGATGATGATAATGAGTACACCTATATCAATTCCATAATGTTGGTAGAACATTTCATGATCCCTAATATAAAGGGATACCCACAAATGACCCAAATTCCACTAGAATATGCCATAATAGAGAAATATGATGGTGTGTGAGCCATTAGATTCCCCAGGATAGTGCCTTGGACCATGATGTTTGTTACACTAATACTAAGAAGTATGTTTTTCCCACATCTCAGCTGGTATTATCCTCACAATCAACTATATATAGTACACCTTCATAGCCAAAAATGTTATTTTATTTAGGAGAATCAGCATCAGCCAGATCGTGATCATCCATATCTTGCTAGATCCCAGTATTTTCCAAATGATATTTAGTAGGAAGTGGTTCTGATCGGATTATCTATTCTGTAGTATAATATTTCTAGAACCATCAAGAATATAATGGCATAGGCAACGACATATAGTTTTACACATTCTTTGGATTGAATCCCTACAAGAAAATACATTCATTTTGTTAGGATTTAGGATTGGTTGAAGAACATCTAAGGAATACCGATAAGGAAGTCGATCATTATGTCCTTCTTCTTATCAATAGAGATTCCCAAATCCTTCACATAAGCATTAAAAGGCCTCCCCCTGTTCGAAGAAGAATTACCTTCAAAAAATGACAATTATTTATATAATGTTGAGTGAGAGAATTGAAAATCCATCATCTCTTTATATACTGCAGATGAGGGTGACCTAAGGTAGAGGGGGATGTGACACCAGTACAATAAAGGAATGTTTAATGGAATAGTTATCTTTCTCTTCCTGATGGACATAAGTTATTGGATTAATCTCAAACCAACATAGACGACCCATAAGTTGGGCCTAACCTAAGAAGATCTAGATCTAAATAACATGATGATTCAAGTCTTTTTTAGTAACAAGAAGAAGTCGTGTGGTAGGATTCATAATAATAAAATGTTTTTTGTCATGATATAAAGCACTGAATTCATGGTAGAATAAAAATATTCAACATATTGTGTGTTGTATTGTATCCCTTAACTTAATTTTCATGTAGCTATCGCTTAATCATATCATAATTTCCCCAAGTACACTCTTAACGATCAAATTGGAGTATTCCATGGTGATTCATTTCCCTTATACATTGGTGAATCCCACTATACGGTTGGCATCTACTACAAGGGATAGGGGTAAAAGGTTCAAACCGATTATGTTCAGGGAACCCTTGACCTGACAACCACAGTAACCAATATTTGGTAGACATGGAAAATTATTTCATTCTCCTAATTCATTACCTACAACCCAAAATGAGAGACCTAGGATGTTTCTTTGTTATCTCCAAGAAATATTTTTTTAGTTTCCCTAAAATTAATAGATGTATTCATATTACCGCATAATACTATACTAGAAAGGATAGAGTGATACCATAATCCACCTACTTGTAATGTTCCAAGGGGGTTTCCCTAGGTCATTGCTTCCTATACTTCTTACATGTTTCACAGATATGTTTTTAATAGAAAATAGTAATCTCACAACCATTAAATGGATATTTAGAGTGGATCTCATGGTCAGAAGCTAGATAGAATTATCCTAACAACCACCCTCTGCATAGTTTCATCAGAGTAAGAACCCTTAAGTAAAGATTTTATATCTATCGAAGCGGGAACCCGTGTTCCACCCTAGTCAATTACACTAAATAAACTATCTCCTCTAACTAATTCTACCACTATTGATGAAAATGATGATTTGGATGAATCTCCTCTCTCAATTTATGAGGGTGGATACTCTACCATTTATGAGAGTATTTAGTTGAACCTTTGTAATTTGGAAGATCCAATGCCAAAAAAATGTGCAACCATGCCTCCAATGGAGAAAAAGCCCTATGTCGCATTCATAAAATATCCAATAGATGATTGTTCTTTGGGATATGAAGAGATCCCATGATTATACCCTAAGGTCTCCATCCACCATTTTTGAATCCGAGTGAGTCATTCTGGGTCCTATTAGCCTCCCAAAATGACGCACCCTTCTCACAATGCTATGGTCAATGTCATTATAGAATAACTTAACAAATTCTACATCATTTGGGAAGTCTATTAACTTAGATGGATACAAAAAATCATCCCATTAATGAATAATAATTGGCATATCAGTGTTTTTATGGAAATATAGGTACTCAACAACAATTTTCTAAATGTATTGTTTTCCTCTTCTAGTGATATAGTTTTTTATCGATGATACTACTAGTTTCCAATTCCCCTCCTTCCTGAATTGATATTCTATGTATAGCCAAATCTAGAGGACACATATAGGTAAGGCATATTTAACTTTCAGGGATCCACATGGGACATTTTTTAGTTAGGAATTCCCCTTTATTATGAATAATGTAGGATCCAAACATAATCATACTATGAATCACTTCTTCAATCCAATTACTTGGATGTTTTTAGAATTATATGTAGAAAAATTGGTTGTTAAATCCCACTAGTATCAGTACCAGTAAAGAGACATGAAGAATGTTTTTTTCTTCATCCAATCACTATAAGTGAATATAAAAAACTTTATGTTTTCAAATAGGGTTACCTTATGGGTGTTTCTTAGATTCATTGTAAGATATATGGGCATTGAAATTTATGTAGGGGAGATCAAATCCATCATCCAACTCCATCCTCTTAGATTACTTCAGGTACTGTGATGCCACCCTATCCATTTAGCCTATATAAAATGATTCATCATGAATCATGTTGGATAATGTCATCCCTTATCAATTATCATGAAGAAAGGATTTGTATACCAGTGAAATGAAGAGTTCCAAATTTTATTTGAGGAAATGAATCTTTATCTTCTACAGCCTCTAGTTCTGATTCCACTCATCTCATGGAATCCTCTAGTCCTTTACCTGACCTCTATGGAATCAACCCCGAGTGCCCTTATTTACATGAAAAACTACGAGGGTATAGAAAGCCATTAATATTATCTTAGTCACATGATCCACTATACATATGCCATATACTCCCCGATTGGGAAGATATTCCTCATGAAAAAAAATTAGTACTTAAGTTGCATCATTATCTGCAGATTCATGATATATAGATTGTGTCTCATTTATACCTAATGATGTATATCCTAAATCTACCCTTTTTAATAGGATAGATGGAATACTAGAGAGTTATCCATCGTCAGTTTTACATCAGGTCTATTTCAGGGAAATCCATCCTGGACCAGGAATTGAAAGACTTAATGGACACCCATCTGGACCTTGAAGAGATACCCTTGGATGTTTATTACAAAGAAAATGATATTATCTCATTATATATTTCTATTCTATAATTGTAGATTCATTTTTATGGTGGATCCTTGACCCTGAATTGTATGATGATCAATAATAAAATGATCTACATAATATGTATGTGGAAAAACATCATCCCCCGAGCACATGCCATCCTAACATACTAATATCTAATATCAGATATATTCACTAACATTTAGAAAGATTATCAAGATCTCATTACTTTTCTAAGGTTGTTGCTTGATATTTATTTCCCTCACTATCATTTATAAGGGAGACACCAAATTAGTTATAAAAAGGATTAATGACTAACATGTCATCAGAAATATAGTTCTCATGCCTGTGATAGAGTGCACTTTTCAGCTTACGACACAATAACCACATCTTTTAAAATTGAATCTTGGCCCTCAGATAGAATATGGTCACACCAATGCATTGGGTAGATTAGTCACATATCTTTTAGAAACTGACCAGGTCGATCTAATCATTTATGGGGTTCATCAGAGTGCCATTGAATGCATCATTTTAGCTAATGATAAGAGGGAACATGATAAACTATATTACTTCTAGTTCTTCTATACAGGACCCTTGTGTTATTTCAAAGATGGGGAAATTCCATATTATAAAACATCATTCATTGGGTATCATAGAAATGTAATTCTCCCAGTATATCAAGTCAATGATGAAAAAATATGTTGGCATTCAATGAGGTTTACACCCTAGGCAGATCCTAACATTGAATCAACTCTCTACAAATGAGGTTTGGATGGAAATATTATCCATTTAATATAGAGAGAGTATATTTATTATGTTTTTTATATGGTCTATTATAATTCATGTGGTTCTCATTAGGTGGAACTAAACCACTCTAACTAAATTCTGTGGTTGGGCTACTTCTCGAGAAGCATAATCCACAACTTCGTTGCATATTCCATTAGGTTCTATAAAGCTACAATCCATTCCATCTTTGACACAATACTTCTACAATAACTCCAAAATACCTTGTATTCATGGATATTTGTAGTATGGGGACTCAATGTCATTGGTCCATAACTATTTTTGATATATCACAAGCGAAGGATCATTCCGACTATGAAATATTTCTTCTCTAAGTTGGAAGAAGTGATTCCCCTTAAAGAAGTCATGGCCTGACCCATGATCGAGTTCATGAGTACCAAAATCATCCAAATATTTCTCGATCCTCACCCAATTATAAATTATAATGGAACCATATTCTAGGATACTGATCTAAATAGATTGTACACAATGTATAATATTTACTCAAAACATACTTATTTCTACCATGTGTTGGAAAATAGAAAAAGTGAGTTTTTCAACATGACTATCACAAAAATTAAATATTATATGGTGGTCCATAATACGAATATCTGGCTATAAGAAACTCCCCAACACCCTTTGATAAAATCAAAAGATAGCTTAAAATTCCACCTAGGCGACCTCATACTTCATTTTCTTAGGAACAGATAATGTTCTACCCAATGTGTTTTAGTTTTTATCACTCCGAAAAAATATATATAAATACCAAATATCCTAAAAAATGGTAGAAGTCCTTCAACCAATAATAGGTTCTTTGTAAGTGAGAATTATTTGTGACTAACTCAATATATACATCCACAAACATTAGATAGTGAGATATTTCAACAAGAAATTTCTCCTCCACTCCATTCTCTAGGGTAACGTGGTACTATATTTCCAAAAATTAATGAAACCCAATAATATGACACTAATGTTATTTCCCATGTTATAAAGACCCTATATCTTTAATAAGGTCTATTCCAATTGTGAAAACTCATTCTTCACCATGGATGGAGGTAATATCACACAACCCAACAATGGAATGTTTCTAAACATATAATTTATCTAAATAGAGTTAAGGTTTTGAATTATATGACCTTGAACATTGATTCCTATAATATGCTTTAAAACATTAAACTGTATGCGAGTCTTCTCATGAATGTGTTGTTTCTTGTTAGTCTTCCTTATCCCTCCATTCAAATTGGTTTTTCAATATGTGACACTAGAAATTTCGGTCTGAGATTCACAACCTATGGTATGAAATCTACTACTATAAAAGACGAGTCACAATCCAAGAATCACGACATTATATAATGTTCAGGTCTTTTCATGAATGTGTTGGGTGGTGTCATGCCTCATCGTCCCTCTATTCATGTTGATTTTATTAATATTACACACCACACATATTCATTTGAAATGATCATTTATTATCAAAACTCTATCACCTTAAGCAAAGATCCCCATCAGCCAGAACCCATCTATTTTAAACTAAGAGTCATGGTTTGATAATTTAGTCTTTAAATGAAAATCATCCCCATGGACGACACAACATGACCTTAAACTATTTTAAAATGGTCCATGAATTATCACCCTATACTATTTCCAGTCCCTATAGTCCAATTCATATGAATTTAAACTCTGAAGGCCAATTTTCATAGCACACTATGTTGAAATGTGATCTTATCCCATATAAATCCAGTTTCCTCTTAATAAGATATGATATTTACCCAGAAAGAAAATTTTATTTCTAATATGATAATTATGGGATCGTCAACAAACCATAACTCATGCTATAAGTATGGGATGCCCCATGAAATTCATGATTTTCCATAATTCACATTCTAGAGAGTATCCCCCTACCAAAATCAATATCCCACAATGTGGAGTCTCATAAAAACTTGTGGATTGATTCCCATACTGATAGGATATATAGGAATTCATGGACTACTCATATACGAGCCCAACCATAATCTTATAATCCCATAATCACTTTGGCCCCCTATATGGTCCTAAAATCGTGTTCCTGAACTACATATAGTTCATCGTGAGTCATGAACATGGTACACATAATTTCATGGCTCATTTCACTTTAGATATCACCTTTATAATGCCACATAGATTCCACATGAGACCAAAATCATCTGATTCCATGAATCATGATGTTAAACTTTTTTTATGTTTCCCACAATCCATTAATTATGAACATAAAATATATTCAATTTGTTTTAGAGTACTGGGGTGGTATGATAGCACACATGACCTCCATTCATGTTGGGTCCTTACAAAATAATCCCATGTGAGTACCCTTAAAAAACACCATGTGTGGTCTATATATCATGTAATTAAACTATTTTCCCATTTTCCAAGAATTAGGGCCATAAAATATGTAATTTTTCCAGACCATATGACCTCAAAATGCATAAGGTTGACTTTGAAATCACTCTATGTGGGTCGCATCAACCTATACCTCTTTTAGGTCAGGTTAGAACTCCTTTTCATAAAATGAGTATCCCTAAATTCCCCAATCCTAATCATATTACCATTATGACATCCAAAAATATATACTTACCCCTCATTTCTATAATATTCTTTCCAACAAGTTTATGCCTCAACTCTCTTTCTAAAACTATGTGTGTTTTTATTCCCATCCTCATGTGTTATGTATAAAATCATAGACTTCCCTTATTTTGACCCAGTCACTAATCCACTATAAAACCATCCATTACATGTAATGTTGTCACCCCCATATACAATATGGCCCTCTATTTTAGCAATATACCCCATTTATTTATCCCATTACCAATTTTAGATTCCCTTGTATAATTTTATAAGAAGGTAATAATGGGTTTCTCAAAGAGTAAGCCCCACCAAAATCCTCAACTCATGATTTCAAACTACAATTTAAACCTGTATAAAACCAGGGGACCTCTAAATGACATGTGATCTTACCACATTTGAACCTAGGATGCATCATATGATAAGTATGAGATGTCTATTTACCCCATCAAAAATATGATTCCTCATATAATCCTATATTTTGATCATATATTAGTTCACCTCACCTCTAAATGATGTGGGTACCAAAACTGTGTTTCAATCATGGTCAAAATGTGTTTCCCATCTATTGTTTACTTCCACTATTTTCTATAATGGTCCAGGAAGTCGAATACACACTCATGGAATTTGATAACCAATTTTACCCGACATTTTTCTCCCTTATATGAAATGAGAAACCCATACCGCTCATTATTTCTCATACTGAGCATTTCTGATGCTGGTGAATGGGTCGGGAGGGGAATTCCTAAAGATTCGTTCAATAATATGAGAACGTATGATCCAAACACAATGAACAAAAAATAAGGAACCATGTCCATGAATCGTGACTCTAATTTTTGTAAATGTACCCTCTAAAATGTGGTGTGTGGAATTGGGCCCTCTTAATCCTTTTTTATGTGCCAGGTTATCAATTATCCACACTACACATATCCATTTTAGGTTCCCCTTGGATTAATTATTCTGACCATAAACTATTTTAAATTTTTTAAATATTTATTAACATAAAATGAGGGACATGGTCTAAAAACATGACATTATTCTATTTTTAACCTCACCATAAATTTTTCATGGAACATGGGACTTCTCATCCCTCCATTCATGTCAGCTTACTCAAACTGCAAGACATACCATACACATTAGGTCAAGCTATGGTCTAAACCTTATGACCTTAATCTAGGATATTATTTTAAAAAATCAATACATTGAATTATACTTGAATATTATTAGGAAAGTGTTGTGTTTATTTTATCCTCCTCATCCCCCCCCATTCATTATAAATTTCTTATTCTTCCCCATTAAAAATATCAATTTTAGATTCTCCATTGTGAAATATTTATAAAAACTAGATGAAAGCAATTTTCTAATCTCTAGGACCATAAAATAATATTATTAACCACTTCCAATCGTCATGAATTTACACAATGTGTCAATCACCTAGAGGATGTGTTGTGTGGAATTGAGTATCTTTTATCCCTATTTACATTGTGTTATCACTGATTTTTATCCAACACTTGTCCTTTGAGGCACCCAATTTTTCGGAAACCCACACCATTAAAATTTCATTGATTATACTCAAGGGTTTTGTGTGTGACATTGATTGACCTCAATGGATCGTCAATTATCTTTTTGAAACCTTTCTTCAATGTTCTACACATTCCTTTGAGACACACCTCTTGGTCCATGAATAATAATCACAAACTACTTTTGATTGGTCCATAATTTATGAAATTAAATTTAAACCCATGGTTCTATCATGGTTACCCTAAATTATGTGCAAACATAGTGTCTCTAGAATATAATTTTGGTAAGGGATCTTCATATCCTTGTTTGTTCTTGGCCACATTTCCATTATCATTATGTTAAACAATGTCCATAACCCAAGAAATGGAAATGGAATTCCCATTTAACCTGACATGACAATGATATTAATAGTACTTTAACACATTATCCCCTATACCATGTCCTAATAACATAACATTAAAACGTGTAATACCACATCCTCACCAAATGATGTTAAAATGTATATCTGACATCCTTACCATATTAAAATGTGTTTCAATCATCTCCATTACACAAAATAAAACTACAATATGTCTTATGACCTCACATAAGAATAACTTTATATCAGTTTTAATCCTTAGTTGCATCAATAATGATTTTCGACCATCATTCAACATCAAAGAGGTTGATCACCTAAAAGATGATATTGACACATATTCAAACTGATATTCCTACTAAGTTTACTTGATGTCATGGAGTCATAGTTTATAATGTGTTGGAATTAATACAAACAACCGATCATATTATTTCCACACTATGAATTCCCCATATTTGGACCCACATTTACTTCCATGCTTGACGGGACCCCACAAAAGGAATGATTCCTAGCCAAAATGGCTCACCTACCAAAATTGGCCAACTCCCCAGATGACTATTCATAACATTTTGAGACATCTTCCACATTTTGAACATGTTTTAATGTCGACCCTAAACTGTCTATCCCCATTCCTAGCTAATGTTATGGATGTTTTCTTTCAAAAAATGGCCACATGTTTTCATGTATAACCACACCACTCCACTTCTGTTCCAGATTATGGGATTTGTGATTCACACATTCTGATCCCCTTTATCCGGTTTGAATTCCACACATATGGAATTATCCCATTCATTCACTAGAACATTTTTTAAATGAAAGTTATATATTTAGAGAGCACCATTCACTAATAATAGCCCATCTTGGCTCAAACACTATAGGTGTTCAGTCAGCAATAGAAGACCCTGGGTGTTCGATGACTGTTAGGCACTCTCACATAAATCATCAATCACATTATCATCCCTTGTTTCTCAACCTATTATGACTCATGTGGGCTTATTTATTGGTTTATGGTTATATAATTAAAATTTCTGAAATGTAATAATAATTATTGATATATAATTTCGAGCATGGGGGATGGTAAAGATAAACAATCTAATGTTCTAGAGGGTGATCCACATATTTTAGCCTCTCAAATGAATAATTACACTAAATATCGACCCCAATGATCATGTGATCGATCTCATTATACAAATGATAATTGTTCTCCAAGGCTATCTACCACTGCTTCTGGTTATCATTCTCATCATTAGATTTAGGGCGATTGACTTTGGCACTGACAGACTCTTGGGTTTTCTCTACCCAAAATTCATCCACTTAGGATGTCGCCTAGTCCACCTTTGACTCATCCTCTGTCAATTAGCCCCTTATACGATTTAATGTATCATCTTTATAAGTTTCCCTGACTAAATTCCCGATTTACATACATCTTGGTTTTTAATCTCTCCGTTAGCTTCATGAATAACCAGAATTTGCTCTTCTTTGTGCATCTTCTGGGAAATATCAAGAACATGTCATTCATTATGGACCAACTTGACATGTACTTCCTAAGGCAGTGTGTGAAGGTTGTTGAAGTCCACTCTACATGTCATTATGCTATGTAGCTATTAGTGGATATATCCCACAAAGATTTGGAGAGTCAACTATCTGGGTGTGGGTTATAAAGATCCTCACATAGATCTATTCCTTAAAAAATGATCCAATTTTACTCAGAATCATCTAAAATGGAATCCATGAAATACTCAGGTGGTTTAGTATCATCAGGATAAAAGTTCATAAATACATAATCATTTATATCATTTTGTTTAAGGTCCATGGACATGAGTGGATTAAGATATATCCCCCAAGAACGGATCATCATTATAACAATCAAATAGAGTATAACTCGTTTCTTCCACTTGTGGCACCCCTAAGGTGGACATACCCATCCTACCCTCCATGTCCAACCATTTTGGTGGTTTAATTTTGGACTCATCTCAGGCAACCGCCACCAGTGTAATCTTCAGTGAAGGAATTCCTAATATTTCATCCGCATATTATACTTCTATTGGCATGATTTCCATCTCCTCCATTATGGGTTTAGCTCAAGATTCTACCTTTAATAAATCCTCTATGATATTCTTTTCCACCACAGCTCCTTTAAAAAACCCAATCACATACCCAGCATTAACCCCCTCCATTAATGGCACAGTCTCTATGGTCATATCCAATAAAACCTCCATAATTGTCCCAATTACCACTATCTCAATTATCATTACCATTAGATTAATAACACCTATTGTCACAAACTCAACCTTAGTAATCACTAACTCGTATGTTTATGATAGTGGCTGAGCCCTGAGTCTAGTGGAAACTGAAAATGAAAAATGAGTTATCCGTGAATAGAAGGTAAATTGTAATGAAAATGTGTAAATGTAGAAGGGTATTATAATAATAGTACATCTTAGTGATGATGTTTTGGAGGTTCACCAGTAATTCTCCCTATAAGGTTTCCTCCCTATCCACTTTCTCATTTGTATGTACCACATGGAAAAATTATTTGTAGCCAATGAACAAGATTTCTTGAAGGAACCCAATAAACACCCCTTCAAGTGTTTATGTTCCCTCACCATCTACCTTAGGCTCATCACATACCTATCTATGACTTTTTTTACTGATTACTGACCATTGAAAGAAGGAATTATTCCATCTTTCATTGGGATGGTTGATATAAAAAAGTTCACAATGATTATATTATTTACCTAATTAAAAGAAATATTTATATCTCTATATGAGTCCCTATATGTGTATCTTACCCATGAATCTCTCAATTATTCACATATGTCTGTTCCAACAGCGGCTTGACCCATAGTGATGACCGAAGTGGAAGAAATTATCAATGCCACCCTTACCCAAAAAGTCAATATATATATGATACCATGGGAGTATACTACATAAAGTATATTTATCTTGTATTGTGTATAATTGGAATGAGGAACGTGAAATTATTTCATTGCATGACCCAACCATGTGAGGTATATGCCATTAGTGATTTGATATCTCTAGACTCCCTATGGGGTGGTATTGTATTCTTGGAGTCCCCAATCTTTCTAAGAATTGGTAAAGATGGAATCATTGGGAATTTCAGTAAAACGAACTCAAATAATTGGACCATGGACATGAACCCTTGGGATCACCACAAATAGATAACCATCCTATAATTACTGCATTCATGATATTAAAATCCCTACTTTTGTTTCCCATATACCTCAATCCTCTAGTTATTGTAAGCCTGGCATGGCTAGACCTATAACTTCATCATTTCTTGTTGATTCTTTCCCTCCACCATAGTGCGTTGTTACCAACACTATCCCTCAACCCCATAGTTTAGGGTATTTTTCATCACCCTCATTGGTATTATGGTTCCTTAGTATCTCCACTAGATACCCGATCTCCAAACTTAGTGAACATTTATGGATGAGTCAATATACAACGGTAGGTGGAGAAAACACATTCCACAACTCCCTTTCATCACACATAAATAATCACCTCATCATCCTCTAATGAAAAAGATGATGTTCATTTGTCTCCTTAGTGTAGATCCTTGGTTCCAACCACAACCTGAATATGAACTTCCTTTCAAAATGATGTGGATTTTATGGCTCACTGATCATGTTGTATTGAACTTATCAAACTAGAACCCCTACTGAAAATTGTACAATGTACAATCCCTTGTCACTGGTTCCCGAACCATCACCATTCATCATCCACTCTGGGATGGTGAAGGGGTGGTTCATGAAGAACCCTATGGGAAAGACCCTTTACAGTACATCCACTATTCCCAACATATGCTGAAAACTCCCAACAATATTCATAATTTCCAGTCAAAACATTTTAGTTTAATGAGGTATAGGCTTTGGGTATTCATATTCCCATATATGCGTAGAACCCCAGTTGTAAATGATATGGATAGGTTTTCACATGTGAATATGATTTTCCCCTTTACTGATATGGAATATCACCTTGTACATCTTCGCCCGTACCATTACATATAGGATTAAGTGTTTGCCCGAATCTAGAATTACCTCCATGCTGAATGTGTTTGGCCACAACCCCATATGTTCATTTCTCACAAAGTGAATCAATACCCAGATCAACACTAAAATTAACTCCCCCATATAGACAATATGATATTTTTACATGATGTTGTTGCCCCATTTCTTCCACATTCTCACAACTACGATCTTCTAGTAGGAGTTATTCATATTCTACTATTATTATAAAATGATTTTTCATGCCCTCCATAGTGGCCCCTCTACTAGATCCACTCCGTTAGGAGGGTCCTCTCCTCACTCATTTAGTAAATACACGAAAGAATACTTAAATGGGATCTCCTTCATCATAGTATTGTATTTGTTCATACCTAGAACCAATGTCATCAACACCCTCAAAATAGTAGACATCTTCTCATAGACATCCCACATGTTCTCTGTGTAAAATAACTCATCATACATAGACCTTGTATTGGGATCCCAACAATATATTTATTTTACCATATTATGATAACAAACTCTTGATGATTTAGAAGGAATATTTTTGTCCATGGAGACAATTCGATCACCAACTCAACCATGATATCCCAGTGGGGGTAAATGAAAATCTTTGAGGACCATGATACCTCATAATTCACCAATAACATCATCTTGTCCACTAATTCATGGTACGATACACATGTATTATATTACCAAGACCATTAATTGGTAAAATTTATACCCTTTCTTTGGTAAAAGTTGTTCATTAAAATATTCATAAGATCTCCCAAAACCCTTTTAATAATCATCTCATATTGTAGTGGGGGGATTATTCAGCCCCAAGATTCCCCCAATAATTTTTTATGTGGTTCTATATAATATCTACCGTGAGTGACATGTGATACTTCTAAACATGTCCTCCAGTAGAAATCTTCTAATAGTATATTATAGGTGAGCTATTGAACTAGTTGGATGGATCATTTCTATACACTATATAGATAAAAATATTGTTCAAAAACGTAAATATATAAATAGGTATCCTCTTCTATTGTGAGTACTATATTTTTATCCTTGTATAGAAGTGAAATTAGAAGTTCTTTGTCAGATGAACTTCAAATTATCTCCCCATCATGTACATTCCCATCCCTTTTCTCAAGATGATCAACAACATAATTGTCTCCATCTGGGCCATTTCATTTTAGGATTAATATTATTTTAATGAAATAGTAGTGAATACATAATTGTGGAGATCTATTCATGATGGTTTGGATAATAGAGTTTGGTTTTTGAATGTTAAATTCAAGGAGAAACAATCACATATAATATTTAATGGATGTAGTATTTGAGAGAATGTGAGATTAACAATTGATGAGGATCAAAATCATAATTCACTCCCAAAGGGTTTGATCTTCCAAAAAATAGTGAGCATGTTTTACCCGCCACGAAATCCTAGTGTTCCATTCAATGATACAATATTCTATTAATAATTTTATAGTAAACCAATGATTCTAAATAGTCTATATAAAGTTGGAATCGTGAACAATAATCATGAATATGTTTCGTGAAACATAGATAATTGAATCATTTTAGAGATTGTCCCTCAAAATACGACACTATTTTTTATAGGATCCCTTTATGAGGTTTTTCATTTTTTTGGCACCACAATAATTGTGGCATCGAAGTGGTAAATGAATTCATTTCCAGTCCAGGATGAATTTGATATAAAACAGACCAATATCCACATTATGTGTTTTTTTGAGAATCTCCATGGAATAATAAACATCTATGATCATGGAGAACCAATGTTGAAAAGCTCCTTCATGAATTTTTTAAGGATTGATATTAATTTCATAAAACATTTTAGTCTTAGACCACCATCATGAACAAATTATGGGATGATGTTTTCTCCTTGCAATGACATTTGACATCGTAGAGTGCTTCTTGAAAGCTTGATGTGTCAATGGAAGCTCCACAAAAACATTTTTCTCGCTCAGAGAGCTGCACCCATCCACTAGTATCAACAAGATTCAAAAAGAACTTTAATATTCATGAAACCAAAACCGTATAAATACCCCCTTAATCATGAATTTTTGTTGATTGAATTTGACCTATCAACATATAAAATCACTCCCTATTCACAAAATTTCTTGGATTCATTAAAGAAGGTGAAAATTGACCACCCATGGAATCTAGTAATCAAGAAAAAACATACTTCTCTTTTTAATATTCTCCACTTCATTTGTATATGACGTCCTTGAAGTAATATTCTTTTCATGTATGTTGAATTAATTATTAGTCAAATGAGGCATAAAAAAGTATTCTTCCTTTATAAAAAACCCCCTATAAATCATGAAGTCACTCTGAGGTAAGGAATCAGTTTTGTGATACAAAACCATTTAAAAATCCACTAACCTATATAAGGACTCCATGACTCAAAATACACTCCTTTGTGAACCTCCAATCACTACAGAGTACCTCTTCGGGTCCTCTCCATGGTCTCTCCCGTTTCTAGACACCCCTTCATGAAGGTCGTGGGACCAAGATCTATATACTAATATAGTTCTGGTTTAGATACACCTCATGTCCCTAGGTAAAAACTGCTACACACTCCTTTGTCCACCCAGTTCACCACATGATTGGTTCGTGCCTCCCAACTACATATTTCATCAAAGGAAAGACACTCTAACAAAATTTTCTTCTACGAAAAGGGTTAGTAACATCGACACTGTGATTGAGAACACATCCATAGTAGGGATAACACCTTTCTCAATCCAAAAGAACTTGAGTGATGGTCACATAAGCCATATAGATTATGAGTGAGTGAGCCCATATTCGAGTTTCATGATGAATGAATTACTAGTTCAACATCATAGACAAATTATATTAAAATGCATGACAACATCCTTATAAAATGATATCAAATTGTATCTTTACCCTATCTAATGAACATAGGATTCCCATTACATGGTCATTATATGTTGAAACCACCTACCCACCATGGGATGAAACCCCACCCCTTGGAAGCTTCCATGAATAATCCCCACACCATCCTTCCCCACCATGGTATTAGACACCTTCAATGGAAATCTTCCTTACATAAGCCCCACATTTTCCTCTCTCTGGTTGTGATGAAACAACTTCCATGGGAAGATTATATTTTTATGCCACATTAAATCCCTATATTATAAATCTTATTGTGATGGGAATCATAGTCACGTAATTCCCACACCATCCATAAACAACGATCCATTTACGATATAAGAAACCTTATTATTAGAGATTAAACTATAGTGATTGATCATTTCACATGACCTTAACCTAGGACAATGAATTAAGTGTATTTTTATCCCAATCATCAAAATGGGATAAATTGAAATCCTCTCTAAGATTCAATACGGTTATGGTAAGATATTCAGTTGATATATCTTCCCTCACAAGTATGCACCTCATAGATCTACCTCCAATGGGAATTTTAATCCCTAATCCCTGAGCTATCACCATGGTGTTTTTGATACATTGGAAAACTATTTAGGTGATAAATATTACCTCTTAGGGATGCAACTTGTAGATCATCCTCTATCATTAATTCAGATAAATCATATTGTATCTACTTCTATATGGTGTTATGATCCATTGCTAAACTCATGGTGTTCCCCTGTTAGGGTTACACCACCCATATCTTCCTCCACTATGTGTTCTGATCCACAAATTTTGATCCACCTCTATAATGAATTCATATGCATCAGGAAATTATTTACATGTGACATCATCAATCTTAGGGACACACATCCTAGATCTGCTTCCATGCTTCATTTTGATCAACCAAACTCATGTCCAGAAGATGTTAAACTCGTTCCTCAATCATTCTCGACCATATGTTTTGATCTTTCTCCATAGGATGCATAACTTTTTACCTTAACCAAAACACCAACCCTATGTTATTTAAATGGGGATACATAGTTAAAAAACCATGGAAGACATCAAAAAATGGCGTTAATAACCTCAGGATTGACATGGGATGGCTTGGGTTCCACAACTAGTATTCCTCATACTGTATTCCCTCAAAGGAGGAAGATTATCTAGTGTCCAATGCACCCAATTTCCAGACATGACCAAAGATGCCCAATATGACAACTCTCTTAACAGATGGTTTTATACCTATCAATATAGTAGTAGTTTAATTAACCAACATCCATGTAGAGATGGCACTAAGAATTAGCTTCATGAACATGGATAAATTTATTGAGGGAGAAGTTTAATAGGTAATGAGATCCAATGAGCAATCCATTGAATATGGAACCAAAATCACATCATCCCATTTCGATCCTGAAGAATACATGTATAATGATTGTGAAGAAAGTCACCTTACTTTGGAAAAAAATAATACAGGGAAATTGAAATCTATTGTGTACACATATAGATTCACAGTCAAGCCCCCCAAAACAATATTCAGAAATAGTTAAATACCCACATATTTAGTCTACAATATGGTTATTTTAGAGATAAAAACAATCACCATATTTTTTTATTCCTATTTTTGTGTTATTTTTTCTCATATATGATTCTTTATATGGGATCTAAATGATCCATTGATGATGTCATGGTAAGTGACCAATGGATTAGAATAACTCATTTGTTCTACAATAATTAATTTATTTTATATAATATATTGAAAAGAGGTGAATAATATTAAATTTTCAACTAAATTTAAATGTAATAAATAATAATTATATATAAAGTTAAATTTTGTAAATATGATGTATCCTTTTGCGGAGTGGTAACCAGAGAAAGAAAAGAATAATTTGTTCTAATTAAAACGGGTCAATATATAGAAAATAATAACTAATATGTATGCCTTGAAATTGTAATTGGGAAATCATGAAATAAAATTGTTTCATTTATTTCTATTGTAATTTTAAATAGAATACAATGGTGTAATGGGGAAAATATTTTTGAGGATGGGTATAACATTTTTATTAAATCATTCACACAATCCATTACAATTTATTTCACTTGATTTATTAAATTACCTAAATTTCATGTATATTTTCTTTAATTGAGCTTAGAAATATTTTTTGGGGAAATTTAATGGAAAAAATATGTTTTGACAATGCAAATGGAATATTATTTATGATAATTATGTTGTTAGTGGACTATTCTTCATAAATTAGGGATGATTAATAATTTTATTGTTGTTGAACATGTGTGGAAACTTCATCATCATCAAGGTTATCCTTATTTTAAATTTCATAATGCTATAACCATTCAGTGGACTAGTTTTGAAGAGATATTATAGTATTCTAAACTAGTTATTATTGAAGATGATTTGTGGGTTGAGGTCATTATTGGTGAGTAAAATTTACAAGAGAGTTATAGATGGTTCCAGTATAATGATTCAGTAATATCAATCATTATTTTATAATGAGGGTAGGTTCTTATAATATTTTAATTTACTAGGAAATCAAGATTCATGTGTATGGGATATAATGGATAATGGAATGTCATATTAGTGATGTGACAAGTTTTTTACATTGGTTAATTGAAGATAAAATAGAATTATTTTTTCTATAACAGTTTTTATTAAAAATTAATTTTATTGGTTGCATGGGTTGATTAAAAAGACATTTATTTCCAATGTGTTTGAGATATATATTATTGATGAACCCTTTATCTTTATCATCTTATTAGAATCAGAGGATATTTTTTCAATTGGATAACCTAGATATGTAAATAAATTATAATGAAACATTTTCTAAAAAAATGACCTAAAAATATATAACATATTTTATTAAAAAATAAGAACCCTTAATTTTTGTATGTTCTTGAAATCATAGAGTATGCAATTTTCAAGTTATTTAAAGAGAAAAATATGTATAAGATAAAAATGTAAAACTATCACTTTCTTCTAATTCTTTTTCTAATGAGATATATATATTTTTGAGTTGTGTTTTATTGAATGATATAATGATGATATAAAAGAAACATATATTTTCTCAGTTACTACATATGATGTGGAATTATTTTAGTTTTAAATAGTGTGGTTTTCTATATGAGGATTGTTTTCAATGAGAAACCATTTGGGTAGAACTTTTGTGAATGTGTAGAGAAAATGATATGTAAAATAGTGATACAGAGTAGAATCTTTTTAGTTTCCACTAATTATGGGGTTTATTAATATTCATTATGAATTTAAAGGAAGGGAGTTATTCATATTAATGTTGTAATATTAATGGGAATATGGTATTTTAGTTATTTCATTAAGTCAAAATAAAAAAAGAAACAAATAGTATAATAATAACAGAATATATTACTATTTTGTATGTAAGGGTTTATTCATGTGTGTATGGATAGAAGATGATCATTTTGGATTTAGATTTATAAATACTAATTAAATATTTTGAATTTATTTAGTATAATATATCATATTTTTTAGTAAATTGGGATTATTCATTATGAATTGATTATTATCAATTCTTCTCTGTGATGTGAACTCCAAATTTGGTGTTGAATTTTCTTTCACATTTGGTGATGTGGGAGATGAAAGATATTTGTTTTTGTGTGTTTCTATGGAGTTAAATCAAGTTATACTTCGTGATATTAATATTTAATGTATAAAATTTAAAAAAAAATGATTTTGGGTTTTTTTGTTCATTTAGTTTTAGTGATCATCTATTAAAATATAAAAATTCATATTAATAATATTATCAATTAAATTTATACTATAAAAGGTTTATTTTATTATAATTATAGATGTCATTTTTTCTACTACTATTATTTATCGAAAACTCGTTATATATAATAAATGAAAATTTGAAAACTATATAATATCACCCGAATATATTTGTGTATATATTCTGAGTTATATATCATAGACATTCATAAGACTTATCCAGTTTCCAAAATACAATGGAATATTTCCCTATTTACCCATATTTCTCTAAATTCCTCTAGGTGCTGTCCATTATATTATAACATATATCCCCAAACTAAATCGTTATTTACATGTTTCCTACATGATATAATTTTTTACTCAATACTTTATCAATCTTTTTATCGAACTATGAGACTCATCCAATTTAGTGATATGGAATTTTTTATGGGTGTTTTTAATATTCTTAAAAAAATTTATAAAACTCTTCAAGAATATAGTTCTTATTTATTTATGATTTGGAAATTTTATAATTAAATAATATATTTATATATTTATTTTTACACACATCTGAATAATTATAATCTCAAAAAGAAGATTTTGAATCCAAATTCAAACATAAATTTTGTCTTTATAATGGGGGTTTTCACTTATGGGATATATAAGTTAAAATGTATGGTACTTGGCTCATGGATAGAGAATGGTCAATATTTTATTTAAAATACCTATTGGTTGAACACATTACCAAACATGTAATTATAAATAATTTTTTTTAAACATTTTCGATATGATATTCATTTTATAGAGGATAACAATGGATTGAATTTCTCATCATTATTCACTCTTCAAATGTTTGCGGATCATTATTTATGGTGATGACTATGCGATTCAGGAATCATGACATCATAAATGATGTGGAGAAAATACACCACCATGGTATAAAATTATTTATTATTTATACACCCCTCAATTTTCTAGGTTCATATATTACCTTTATTTGTGATATCTCAATTAAGGATATATTGTTATGTGTTTAGATTAATGATCATATATAAATGAAATTTTTGATCTTATAGTATTGTGGAATTTATTTTATAATTGATTGGGGTAACTAATTTGTTATTGTTTTTTGAATGTTATTATAATATAAATATAATGAGAATGATCCTCTATGATTTTTATTGGGTCATTAAATTTATCCTCCCATCCATTTTAACATTTTAGAGCCAATCATCATGGATCCAGAATGTGGAATATTTGAATATATTATTTTATCTATCATGGTTTGTCAATTTTTGATTAAGGGTTTTTAACCATTGATACATTAATACTAAGACATTTTTTATTCAAAATACGAATTCCATATAATTATTATTCTTTCAACAATTAAGGACTAATTTATACCCTTCCTGTATTTAATGTTGTTTTTCAATCCTGAATAGAGACTTATTTTTGGTTGTAGGGATTCACATCATCATGTATTCTTTGATTTTCTCTTCATCTTTCAATATGATAATGATTTCGCATAGTGTAGAAATATCAACTGAAAATGGTTGGTGGATTAGTTTTTCATTAAATAATGGGAGTATTGAGAATTAATTCTAGTGAGGTTTGGGGAAGGTACTTCATGGTCAATGATGGAGTTGAAGATGATTTATGGTGATTGATGACTAATTTATATATATAGTGAAACATACGAATAAATAGAGTTAGAGGTTAGTGGTTCTAGATGCGCAGCTATAAGAAAATATAGTGAAAGTGAAGGTTGTGTATATTGTATGAGATAGTTCATTATAGATCTAGGAAATTAAACTACATGACATTCAATGTTGTTGGACATAGAATGTGTATTATATACCTTTTGATTATAATAATTATGCGCTAATATCAATTTTATAGGATCTGTGACCTCATGTCACATGTCATGTAAATAGGGACTATGTGAAGTAGTGTGTACCTCAGTATATTATACTTCAACACGTCAATACCCCATATCATATTTGATAATAGGAACACCATGAATTGTATAATAGAATGATAGATGTGTACTTGTAGTATACAATATATATTAAAATGGGAAACATCGTGTAGGTCTACCCCAATTTAATAAGAACATGATGGCATGTTCCTAGAATATATCATGGCTTGTATTCCATGTACTCTAGAGTACATGTCTTATACGTGGATGTTCATAGTATTGATCATATTTCTCACCAAGTTGTATATTTCTGAAAATCAATAGTCATATATGGGTGGTTTTCCATATATAGTTATTTATGTATATATACTACTCATTTGGGGAATTTTTCAGAGGAATTTTATTTTTCAAATTTTCATATCATTATTTTGATTATAACACTGAATGTGTGAGATAATTAGAGAAGATAAGGGGTTAATAATCCCCCGGTAGTAAACAGATTCTTATCCATGTGTTCACTCTACACCTATTAGATTTGGTAACCCCCAAATTATAGGGAATGGATCCCCCACTTTTGGAATTGGTATCCCCCTAATATGATTTTCATTACATAGAATGGGTAATATATTCCTATAGTGCTCATTACCACAATTATTGTACAAACCCACCAGAGAGGTGTGGGTTCCTTAATATTTTGTAGAGGGTAAAAAGTGAATTATTAGTGGTTGTGTAGTTCTATTGTTATGGGATTATTGATATTATGTGTAATCTAGGACCCCATTAAAATATATATTCTATATATTTGATCTATGATAATATGTATTTTTTATCCATGGTTGTCACAAACCATAAAACATATCTTAGTTTATTTTTCCATGATTTGAATTACTCTCTAATTCCTTATAATATTTTTGAGGAATAATTCATGGTTATTTTTTTACTCCACAATATATTATAACATATCACATATATTTCGTATATGAAAAAACATATGGTATAGTTTTTAACTTAAATGATGTTGTACTAGTGGTGGTAGTGTATTTTTGATATCTAAGGTGTTTTTTGTTAATGGAACTCTTTTCATGTTACTGTGTCATGGAGTCTTTTTTAATTTTTTTGAGTTTTTTATTTTCCATGGGATATTTGACATTACATTCTGCCATTTTTATTACACTTATTAATAGTAAAATTATAAGATATTAAGCATATATCATCCATGATATACATTAGTAAGTTATTTATCAATAATTCATTGGTTATTTTTATATAAGATATATGTGTCTATATATGTGTTATAAATTCTAAGTAAAAAAATACATTTCATATTCTCTCTTGGTTCTTGGTTTTTTCCTCAGGGTTATCATAGGTCAACATGGTGGTGGGGGGGGGGATTTTGTAACTGTATTCTATGTTGGCACCATGAAGTATCAGGTCATTTATGATCTATATTTGGGAAATTTGATTCCTTGTGATATATTATAGAGTAATTGATCTTGTGATGATTTTCTTGGAATGTTTTGGAAAGTGGTGTTAATAAGTATTAGGATTTTATAATAAACTTCATAACCTAGTATTTTTGTGTGGATTAATGAAATTTTCATTCACTAAGACAATATTAACTTGTTAGATGTCTAAAAATCTATAGGTATATATTATAGGTTTTCATGAGCTAGCACATGTATCATGTAGTGTGTTGGTTATGATTTCATCCATTTTATTCATAATAAAGCTTAATTTTATACTTTTGTTTAATAATTATTACTTACCGTTATAAATATAATGTCCCAACACATAGAAAGCCAGCTTGATTAAATGGAAGGGATTTTATATGACCATGAAATAATTCTATGTCGATTTGGTGAATCTTTTGACAACCAATATTATATATAGGATCCTAACATGAATGTGTTTAGACAAAAATTATAGCATAGATTTGATCTCAATCATATTATATGAAATTAGGACAATAATTTTTTAAAATTTTATCCCTTCAAGTAATGGAAAAGTCAACATACAGGTTGGCCATGCATCATGACTTTTAGTGACAATTTCTTCAATGGTTTCAAGGTGATCCATATAGAAATTTGATAATGTAATGTATAAATTTGGTTTCTTATATTTTAGGTACACTTAGTAAAACCACTGAATCAGTTTCTTCTCTTACTATAAAGATTCTCCTAGGAGAAACCATTCATCAGTGGTCATTGATCTGGCATACTCATCAGGAGGCTACAGAAAATTGTTCATTGATAGAGAAAATATTTGATGAGGTGTAATATTACAGAATTATGAATATAATATGATTTAAGGATATTGTTCAACTTTAAATGTTATAATGAATATATCATAACACATTGTGAGGTTTTTGGAAAACATGTAGTACTCTTAGAATATGTTCTATGATATATAGATCAAGGATTTAAAATTAAAGCTGGGAATTTCTTGAAAAATATTTGGTGTGGATACACCCTTTGGTATTCCAAATTATAAATTAGTGTTAATGTGAAATTTCCTAATTGAGATATTTATAGAATAATATCAACATGGATGAAGATTATGGTATGTATTTCATAAAGTACATTTATAATTAGTAGTAATCTAGAGAAAATAGTTCAGACACCATCACTAAAGGTATAAATGTTTATAATAATATTCATTTAAGAAGTTGTAATAGGGAGAATATATATATTACACTAATTTAGGAGATAAATTCCACTTTTATGGAGGTAATGGGAACCTTAATCAAGTCAGCAACACATTGTGATTACTCTAGGGTTCTTAGTTTGGTACAGTGGATGGAACTCCATGGTAGAGGGTAAAGAGTTATCACTATCCATATATTGGTGGATAGTATGACCTGTCCTATGGTGGATATTATATATATTTTGTTTTTTTGGGAGTATCTAGAGGTGTAAACCCCTTTGTTCCACCCCACACCCCATAAATAAAATATATCCACGTCAGGCTCATGGAGTAGGATCTTGAGGTGGATGTTGGAAAAATTTGATGGAGGTATTTAAAAAATAACTTCCCTACATGGTTGGTTGTAATATTTATATATTTTCCATCTTTTCACTCAATTTTATCGACACTTTATTAATCCATTAATTTTTTTCAATTATCTATTTGAGGGAAAACAATATAAGAAATCCCCTAGTCGATCACTTTTTTCAATAGACAAAAACTAGAGGTTATCATCCTCTCTCACAAATCGTTCATTAGTGATATTTCACTCTTATAAATAAAAATGTCCTCAGAATCTAATATATGATATGATGATACCCTAACATTAGAACTAAAAAATGGACTAGATATACATTTTCTAGTCCTTGGTAGGTTTTTATCAATGAAATGTGGTATATCATTAAGAATTTAGGTTTAGGATCACCTTCACTTCTAAATATGGACCACTAGTATGATGAAAAAGGAAAACCCATTTGAGATTTAATTTAATAATCTCTCAATTGGTTAAAATGAATTTATGACCCACGAAAGCAATAGAGTATCTTCATACAACTGTGGATGATTATATAGACATTTTTCATGAGAAATATTCTATTTTTTACTATCATCACAATGTTTATTACGGTATCTACATGCAACCTAAGACTACATGAATTTCCTTAGTGCTCTCTCGTATGTCAATAAATGAGTTTAGAGAGACAATGGATTATTTGGAAGACTTGTGGTAGGAATTTACAAGGCCTAATGTGTTCTAATGGGAAGCTCAGTTTATATTTTCAATGAAGGTAGATGAGAACTTGAGTTTATTAAACTATTTAAAACTAACTATGGTTTTGGTACATGAATAAAACACACTTCTTAGAAATTCATATCTTTTATGAGAGAGAAAATGAGTATGTTCATTCTCAAAAATTAGTCTTATGTATTTTTATAACTAGCATCTAGTTCATGATGAGTAAATATTGAATATGATTTTAAGGTGTCACCTTGATCACTATGGGTTCTTATTGATGTTCTCGTCAGGATGAACATCCCAAAAATCTTCATGGGACTCACAAATTATATTTTCTAACCATACATCGACCATTCTTGGTGGTTTAATGTAATTATTACCATATTTATTACAATATTAAAGTTGGAAAAGACCAAAAATTTGTGATTTTTTTTGGAATTACTTTTAGTGAAATAGTTATATATAAATAAATTTAATAAATGTTTTGTGTTTAGTATTTTTTTATCATTGTTCATGTCATTAAATGGTAGTGTTGTAGTCAATCCTAAAAACGTTGAGGGGTGATTTATTGGGAGCTACCAAAGTTCTTGTTTGAGGTGTGTAATTTCCATGGACTAGCTGGAAGGGTAGTATAAAAGGGTTTTTATAGAATTATAAAATATTTCAGTCGTAATGATCCTTATACCCAATAATATTAGCATTCATATATCCGGATCAAAATTACTAAAATTTTTAGGATATTTAATAGGGGTTGACTAATGTACTTGTTTTTTAGCTTTTAAAGGATATAGTTGAGTATGCGGTTTTCATTGATATTTCCTTGTCTATGTTATAATTTTTGTTACAATTTAAGGGATATTTTATTTTTTATATGTCCATAAATTACATAAACTAAGTAATAATACCAAACCATTCCATTATATCTCATGGCGATGGTGTTTCCCATGAATATGTAGAGTCGTTATCTGTTTTTTAATATTTCTTAGTGTTCATAGATCACAAGAGTCAGAAGTAAATTACCATCAAGAGAAATATCAACATGAAGTAGAGTAATTAATTATATTTCCATTAACACTATTATTTTAGTTCACATTATAGTCAAAAGAAGTGTAATTTGGAGGATAATTCCATTAATAATAAATCCTATGCTCAGTAGATAGAGGAGTTATCATAGCAGTTAGCCTCATTTATATTGTATTATGTAGAGGAAATATATATTTCATACACATGGTTAAAAGTGTATTCCCTAACACAGAATTTGAAAATGAATGAGGAACATCTAATAAAAATCTATTATGACATTTTGTGTGTCTTGATTTTATATGGAAATAAACATAAAGGATTATCTTAAGGTGGGGATAATTCCATCCTTTTATAGGGGTAGATCATTATTCCAATAGTTATGTGAGAGGATATGTTCATGGAATGTTACACCCATCAACTTGTGGATTAAAAATAATTGATAAAGTTGTGGTAACTAAAATATTAGAGAGATTCTATTTTTCCATAGTGATGCCTTACATGTTTGAAAGTGAATGATGGGAAATGTATTCCATTATATATTATTCAATATCATGAATTACCAAATTAGAAATGGGAAGGTATATTGATACATTACAGGACTAGACATCCATTTATATTTAATATCGCTAACATTATATTAGATATCAATGATTTCTGGACTAGGTAAGCTCATATTTGAAATAGTTGAGATTAGAGTTTAGTAGAGTGTTTGTGATGTATATAAATAGATGAGATTATAATATTTTATAGGGCACCTAGAATTTTAATTTCAAACTATAATTCAATATTCCATTCCATGTTATAGTGGAGTATTATAGAGGATTCCACGATATAGAAATGTATGATTATATTGATTCACCCCCAGCTAGATTAGAATGATGAGAACACTATTATGATTCATGATGATATATTTTATGGATGGATTCTATATTTTATAATTATTTAGTTTTATTATCTACCCTTGATGTAGTTTTCAAAAAAAAACACTACAACTCTGTAGTTAACTAGAAATCATTTAAGGTTCTATTTGGGAGACCATATAGGACACCACATTATTGTATATAGATAAGAGATTCATAGATTTTATAGATCAATATTCTGTGGTTGACAATGAAGAATTTACACATGGTACACGATCATATGAAGTTGGAAATGATCCATTATATGTCTTATCATAAAAAACATTGGTATTTTTTTATTTTTAATATAATACCCTAGTATTTTTAATGGTTACAACTTTTCATGGATTAAGAAGGATTGGTCCAGGTACCATGTTATCCACATAGTTTTTCAAACTAATAAAAATTCTAAACAGTGTTTTAAATGTTTACAATCACATAGATTTACTATCATAGATATGACTTCTGTAAAATATTTTCCATGTGTGTCAGATGATGTTGTATTTTTATGATATATTTAACATTATTGACTAATGTGATCATAATATCTAAAAATACACAACATCTATAAAGGGCCCAATGGATATCAAGAATTTTTAAGATAATTGTCTTCATTTGAGAGTGATTTCATTGATTTTAATTTTATTATAGAATACGAATCTTCATAATGGATCATAGAATTATGCGATTCTAATACAAGACTTCTACCATAATCCTTATGCATGACATATATTTTTAGGTATGAAAATACCTAAAGGTGGAAATGATACTGAGACCTATATTTTTGTAATTATTCAATAAAATATTTTTAATAACATTTATAAGGGTCTTTAAAAATCTACTATAATTCTATATAGGATTTAGTTCAATGAAAAATAAATAATATTTTTAATATATTATTTATCCATGAACATACAATTAATTAAAAAATCCAAAATCAAAATTCAGTCATCATGACATGGCATTGATAAAGGATTTTTTCCTCTGTGGGTTAAAATTTATTTGGGAATCAGGACTCATACTATGAATATTCAGGTTTTAATTTCATATTCACAAATGATGACACCATAAAATAGAATGTCAATATAATTAATTTTTCATAAAGGTTTCTAAAAGAGGTTTTTTTATATTGTGATAACCCTCAAGGGTTTTTCTTATAATTCGTCATTATTTATAAAATGGAGGATAATTATTTATTATGGATAGAATAAAAATTTAGAATCCATACGTAATCAATGATGTGATGATAATTAACCATCAAGGTATCATTTCTTTTTTATTTAGGCTCACCTCATCTGTATTCCTATTCTAATAGTAACAATTTGTTGTATTTCCAAATTTTGAAGTAGTTTTATATTATTTGATTAATAATAAATTAATATTGAAATTTAGAAAATTTTCATTCCATGCTAATTTTTATTTAGTTATTTGTTCTTCATCATTCATGATTTGTAGGTAAATTTCGTTGGAATCTAATTAATATCACAATGATATCTAATAATTTTTCTTATTTTATTAATATAATATTCCATGAAGTCTATGATATGGGATCCCTTGAACTTTATTATTTTATATGGATTATTATCATTGAATATTTATACTTATAAGGTTTATTTGTGTTTTATTAAAAATAATTATCCATAGTTAATTTAATACTTCAATGTTAAATGTTCATTTAAACAATTCCAAAAACTCATTTTATTCCTTATTTAAGCATTTACACCACTCTCCCATGTGTTACACATTATACAACAGTGTTAAAAAGAAACCTATTTTTGGTGGATGTGATTCCCACAGCTCAACATTCTTCTATTTATAATGTTTATTTCCTCTCACTATTTATTGGGAATGAATTAATGTTATATTGTTATAGAATGGTCAAGGTATTTGATTCAAATTAGTTAACATGTGAAAAACAATTTAATTCCAATGAATATTTTTATGTAACCTTGATATTCAAAAAAGATGTTGATAAACCAAGATTTTGGAGGATGGTCAATGTTTTTTTTTGGTTTGATGGAAATGTTTGGGTTTTATAGTTAGGAGTCATAATGGATTTGACCAGAGGTAATGAAATTGTTGTTTAAAACAATATAAATTATCAGGGATGGTGCATTAGATACTTGGAAAACACAACTACATGATGTGTATTCTTATGTGTCACAAACAATATATTCTATAAAATATAGTAAAAGGGTTTTTGAAATGATAGAAAATTTATATGGGGTTTCACCATCAATCACATGCTTTGATATTTGAGACCATAGAAATCTGTGTATAATTGAGTGTATTACATTTCAATGTGTCAAATCCACATGTATTATTTCAAAAAATATAAATATGTTTACATAAGGTGATGAGGCTCATCATGAATTATTATTACATGATAAATTATATTGTTGTTCCACAAGTCACAACTTTTAATGTTCTAGTCATATTCATTGATAAATGACCTGGAAATACACAGATGTACACACCTATCTTGTATAAGGGTCCCACAAACCATAAACTCCATTAGGACTTACTTTCTAGGTTGGATGACCATGAATTAGACAATATTAGGGTGTTCCTAGTTATTATTGAGAGATATATTCTATGCATATGTGAGTTCATGTCATATACTAGTCATTTATCAACATTATTTGTATTTTTACATTTGTATTAGTTGCATAAGTAGTCTATTCTAATAATTATTTTTATATATTTCAAAATACAAAATCACCCATCACTGTATATTTAATTTTATGTAATTCATGGAATTAAGGATCCATAGCTTCATAATGTTTATGTCAGCGAGTGGGTGAGATGGTTAAAGAAGAAATTTTCTTAGTAAACACCAAGTTTCATACTGATTTTATGACAGATATCAGTTTTGCATAGGGTGGGGTAGTTAAATACCTTAGTGAAAGGATAAAATTACCACACTTTTGGAGACATTAACCCCCCTCAGCCGATGTAAATTATATATGGGGAGACACAACTCCTCTTTAGGTTTGGGTCTGCACATTAACTATCTTACTCAATGTATAATTAAGTTTATGTCCCCCACTACTCCTTTATAATCTTAATATGAAATTGTTGGTTGTTTTTTAGTGTATTTGCTTCTGTTTTTATTACATTGTATGAAATATGAGAACCCATGAGTATATATTATCTATAAATATGTGTTGAAACAATTGATTTTCCTTAATATTTAGTTGATAAAACACTTAAATAATATTCAACTTTATACTATATTGAGATGACCTATTCAATTATTACTCCTTCATGTTTTTTTAGAGACATACTAGGTTTATTTATGCGCATCCCTCTAAAAACCTTGTTCTCGCACATTTTGAGTGTTTGTATAAGATTAATTGTTTGATGGTGACATTATAGGATGTAGGGATATAGGTAATTGGGTAGAGTGGAGCCTTATAGTGATTATTGATAAATTTATTAATATCCCTATAGAAAGTCATATATTATTTAATATAGATATTTGAGGATATTCATTTTCATGAGATTATGGCCTTTTATTTTCACTGGGTTATTACAGATTGCATTACAATATTATCAGGATATTTATTGTGTCTAAAATAAATTATACATCGGTTATTTAATTATATTCATTGTTATATTTTTTTATTAGAGGCATGTTATTTTATATATTTTTTATTTTATAATGAATCCAATATCTATAAAACACTTTATAGAATGAAAAATTTAAGGATTTAATGCATTTATGATCACATAAAATACCATTTCATAAAGATTGAAAAAAATGTGGAATTAATATTTTTCTTCTGGGTGACTAATTAAAGTTAATAATGGTTTTATAACATCTATTTGAAATAAAAATAATTCACTGATTTTTATTTTTTTCTTTATTAATGAAAATGATTGACCAAAGAATAATGAAAATAAATATAATATATATATATATATATCATAAAAAAAATGGAACCATAATCTCAATAATCATAGGATAACTAATTTGCCATAGACGAGTTAATATAGGACTAAAATAAAGTGGAACCATATATCAGAATATGATATAATCCTTATAAGACATGCCTCAAATATCGCAGAATGGATACATTGGATGTTTAACCACAATAAAATCAATGATCATAACTTAGGAATACTATCAAAATTATGATAACAAATAGTAAATAACTTGTCCGTTGAATTCCAATGAAGATACTAATGCATTACAAAGATGTTTTTAAGTACACACTTCATGATAATAAATTTAATAATTTATAAAAAACCAAATAATACACACATAAAACCTACATAGAAATTGAACCATCAAATTAATTAAAACATTATTTGATAACAATACTATTTAAAAATATTTTTTATTAATTTACATGAATAACAACTTTTAAAAGTTTTGTGGAAGATTGAACAAACATGAAAAACGTTTATAAATTTAAACTTCAATGATAAATATTGAATAATTTCAAAGTAATATTAAATGATTTTACCCATTTACCATATAAGGTCTCCATTCGATAAACATTTTGATCCACTAAAGAACCTAATGAATTCATTCCTTGAATATCAATTTCATACTATTCCAGGTATTCATATATAACCCCATATTTTTCATTCCATTATTTTAACCAAAAATAAAAGTGTGATATTTTTTGTTTATCAATTATTATCAACATTCATTATTTATGTTTAAAATATAACGACTATATATTTAATTCCACCTTGTTTATATTAATCATTAGGTTAGAATTAATTTTCTATCATATACTATTTAGAGGGCATATACAAGTCCATATCCAGAGTGGGGCTAACATCATAAACATACTTCCTTTATGTACTCCACTATTATTCTAAATATGATTTGAATTTTCTCAATATACACACAAAATTCATAACATTTTTGAACATTTTGTTCTCTAGATTTGAGAACTACTATTTTTCATTCTTACATAGATATAATAAGGTTATCCTTAGTGTTAGGTTGTTCAATGTTTTGACTCAATTTAAATTGTGTTGTTCAATTTTAGGTTACTAAACAATAACTTTTATCTCTCATTTTTCCTCACACCTTAATAATATATTTTACTTTACAATATGGTTTTTACTTTATTAATAATCACATTTCCATTGGTTTTGGTAACATAAATTATTTTCGTAATTATACTTATTCCTATCACTTAATTTACTGAAATATCACAAATTTAATCTCCATTTTCATCCTATTATTCATTCTATAATCACTAAAATATTCATATTAATTATCATCCATTAACTCCAAAGGTTCATTACTAGAATAAAGTAATTATTTTCTTTCTTATTGGGATCATATTGTCCCTATAAATTTAGATAGGGCCCCCATTGGGTCTGATTCATGAGTCTACCCTATCTTGGCTCGTTAACCTTGTTAGAACTAGTTCTTTTAATTACATAGATTCTTCAATGCCCAAATCATCATAAAATAATTTTTTGAACTTGTTTTTAATGTCCACTCCCACTAAGGTTTCATGTGTTGGAATTATTGGGTTAGCCAAGACAATATGGTACTTTAGGAGCCTAATCAGACAATAATACCTACAGCTAAATCCCAAAACCATACTGGAGGTGTGACATGTGTGACGATAGTATAGAATTAAATCATATATTGTTATAAAGGATAAAATTTTATGTAAGGTCCCAGATATAGAAAACTAAATAAAAAATTATTTTCTCAGAATAATCACATATCTCAATCAATGATTTCCTCAAAAGATCTATATAATTACCAAATTAATGATGATCCTTCTCACAATTCTCACTTATAGAATCTGCCTATAATATCACTAATAAATTTTTTAATTCCCTTAAAAAAGGATATGTTCCTAAATTAATACTTTTATCCACAATCGAATTGACATATACATCCCAAAATACATCAATCTCATAATCATCAATACTGTTTTGAAAGTCTCAACTAGAATGATGAAATTTCAAGGATAACAGCCTATTTTGATTGCACTATAGGTTATAAAAAAACAATAATTATAATAACCCTATAACATAGGCTGGTAAAATCATTGAATTCTAATGTAAAAAAGTTGTGTTGGGTATAATATATTAATCACCACACAAATTATTTGGGAGTATTGATGACAGCAATTTTAGATTCTCCCTTCTAACCAAAGGTAGAAACTAATGAGATTAATTTTTTTACTATTGTATAGGTATTGGAACTATAGAGGAATACCAGAAATAATAGGCCATATAATTGGGTGAGGATAACCACAAAACAAATGAAAAATAATATTTTATCTCAGTAGATAGACTCAATTATAATTATAAAAATGAAGACTTCTAGGGAATGAAATTGTCATTACACCTTTTATAGTCAAATAATAGTATTCAATGATTTGATAAGACACAAAAAAATTATTTTTATGACCCCAAGATTCATTTAAATTTTTATATAAATAGTTTAAAGAATTATAGAGATGTCAAAAAAACATGATCTGATAAAATATAAGAAGAGGATATACATTTGATAATTTTGATTGAGCTAACATGAGTGAAGACCAATCATTATATTAACTAAGGACCTTATAAAATGGAATAATAGCTATAATTTTTTTCGAATAAACATCCATGAAGTGAAATAATATTTAATGAATAAGAATACAAGAAACACTTTAACTCCTCAAAAAACAATCTTGTTTAAATGATAATTGATTTTAAAATTATGAATTTATATTTTTAAAATAAAAAAAGGTAAATTAATTAATATTAATCAATTTATAAAATAATAAAAAACACATTTAACTTTTATCTAACATTTTTTTTAAATAAAGTATAGGAGAAGAATATTATATCTTCATTCCTTCAAAATACCATTGAAATAAAATGAAATTTAGGAGTAAATAATGTTAATATTTTGTAAAAAAATATAAATATATTATATATTTTTATTAATAATGTATCATTAAAAAACTATATAACCAATAGTTATAGTGAAGAAATTTATAGGTATATAATAACCTACTTATAATTGATAAAACCTTGATTCCATCACCATGGTATTATTTTTTCATTAATTTTAAATTTCTTTCTATTTTTTTATAACATTATCCATAATATAATATGATACAAAATCTAATTTTTATATAATAAAATCTATGTTTCAAAACTCAATTGTTATTATAAATTCAATCTAATATATAATCCATTTGCGTTATTAAACAATCTTAGTTGGTTAATGATGATTAATGCGAATGGTTTTATATGATATCTCTATGGACAAATTTAGATAAAAAATATGACTGAATGATCTACCATGAGAGGAAATAAAAAATAGAAAATTATAAAACAAATCCCACCCCAATGACTATGTATATTATTTAAATAGTGAGTTTGATATAATTTGTGGATTATAATTGAATGAATGATGCTCATAAAGGAATCCACTAACCAATATGTAATCACTAAATTCTTGGGTAGGACCAATTAACCATTGAAAAGTGTAATATCACCAATATAAAATGATAATAAAGTTAAAATATCTATATTATGGGTTTTTATTTTAAAATAATGATCTACATTACAAAAAAATCATGTATATGTCGTTATTTTAATACAGAATATTTATAAAATTAAGGAGTATATTGAAGTGTATCAATTATATACAGAATAATTTTGATATCTCAGTGGTTGTACAACATTGTAGCATTTAAAAAAATAACAACATTAATTATAAATTTCTACTATTTTTAACATTCATATAATTTATAAAATATTATATCATGTGTCACATTATTTAAAAAAACATTATAATCAATATAGAAGAGTTGAACATATGATATCACTTGTCATTCATCATGGTAAACACGATTCAATATAAACAACTATTACATAACACATACCATGTAGTTGTTATATTCACGATGTCATGGTTTATGATTTAATATAACTATCCAATATAGATAATATAGTTTTCCATTAATTTATTTCTATATTTTACATCATAAAAGGTCAATAATCAATATATAACAACACAATCTATAATTGAATCATATAGTTCTAGTATCTTTGGAAAAATGGATGAATAAAAAACTGGTTCAGAAGATTCATGAAAAATATCCAACTAAAATATTCCAAAATTGTACCCTTCTTATACATTTCATAATTAGTACCTTTCTTCATAACCTGTGGAAAGGAAACATAAGAAAAGGTCAAGATTGGAAGATTAGTAAGGTTAAAAATGGATATATCAATGACAACATGAACATGTCATGAGAATAAAGGTATAATAACATGATATAAACTTTTGAAAATAATATCATACAAATCAAATATCACAAACATGAGTCATTTCATAGTTCTATGTTAGTTCATTAGACATGAATCTGGATGGAATCGAAGAACATGATCATACATATGTGATTCACAAGATCATAAAATATTAATGGATCACTTCCAAGACTATTACAGTGGACTGGATTCACTCCTAAAACCATTATAGTAGTCATTTTACACTCCTAATATAATCATAGGGGATAATATCCCATACTGAACTTGGTTCACTTCACATTCTAGTCATTATTATCTCACGATATATCCATCATTACGTAATGAATTGGAGGGATATATAAATCTGGGCACACCCATTACATAATTTATTTGATATATATCTATGCCAAAATATCCTAAAATACTATTAATATATTAACCCAATAAAATAAAATTGGTTACAATGACATAACATAACACATGGAAAAAAAATTCGTAAAGATTTGTACCCTTTATCATAGTATAACATGTGAAAAACAAATGGTTTTCATAATAATATTTTCTTCATAATCATTAAAAATAAAGAGAAATAGTAAGGATGGTATCATTGGATCATATAACTATTAAATAACAGTACAAATCAAATGATTTCATCTTTGTTTTAAAATTATATTAAAAGTTCACATAGAATAATTATAAAGAAAAATGTTCTTTTCAATTTGAAATCACTTATTAAAATAAATTCAAGATTATTAATTAAAAATTTTTATTCAAACATACACATGGTAACATAAAAATGAATCTTAAAATAATTTTATTTTCAGCATAGCATGAATTTTTTTTCATTTAGTATAAGTTAAAATAAAATTTCAATTCAAATTTTTAGTAAAAATTCAAAAGTAGTTCACTATGGAAATGACAAGAAGATTCATTTTAAAATATTTTTTAAAATTTAAATCCAGGATAAAAATTACATTTCAAAACATTTTAAAAAACTTAAAAACATTTTTTAAAACATTATTATAAAACATGCACATTGAATAAGTAGTATTTTTGAACAGAGAAAAAAAAGAGTCAATTTTATGTAAAAAAATTATTTTGTTATCTCGAGTACAAGAAAAGATAAAAATTTCAAGAAAAATGTAATTCATATAAATTAATAATATATATTAATAATCATGGGATTTCTATGTTATATATTATAAAATTTCACCAGAGGAACATAATCACAAACAACCTTGATTAAATAAAGTGATTGGAAAATAAAACCCTAACCTCTTTAGTATCATTTTAATCATAATACCCATGAATGAATAAAATTAAATGAAACATTTAATAACATGAAAATATGTGTAATTATAATATAACATATAAAATGGAAGTATGTGAACCTCATAAAATAAGATAGGTTCACGATATATCACATGTCCCAAATAAGATAACTTTAGATAATAAGCCCATACCTTGATTTAAACTAGCATAAAAACATTGTTACATACTACATAATATATTTAAATTTATTATAAATTTATAATAGAGTCTTAAAAATAATTATTATATCATATATGATCCCTTTAAAAAATATACCCTATTTTACTTATTATTCCTTATTAAAATCAATATTTATGGCTGTTAACTATTTTGTTTTTCATGGGAATTTCAGTTTGATAATTTTGATCATGTTCTGTGGATCACTGATACATATTTTAAAGAATGTTAATAAATATAACTTTAATAAATCTTTATTATATATATATATAAATTCTAATTAGAAAAATTTAGAGACATGGAATGGAATTACTCCGTTCTTGGGGATGGTAGGCCATACATACACATGGATGTTGTTTTTCACTTTATAGTAGATTTAATAAAAGAAAGATAAATAATAATTCTACTTTATATAATCATTATTATATTTTATATATCACATATATGAAATTAATTAATCTTTATTTCAGTACACATAATGTCGAAATGATAAATAAATCATATCTCATCATGGAGGCGATACTCCAAAGGGCCATATATTTAAATATAATGTTTTATTTGGCCTCAATACCCTCGTGGAAAAACATTTATTGATTTGTGGGGTGTTTTAAACGGTATTATTTGGTTTAACCACTTCATTAACATATTTTAACTATAACCATCGTAACCACAATTTCATTATTAAAGGGTTATAATTATACTTATATAAAAACTATTGAATCATAAATAGACATAGGTTGAAATGTTTCACGATATATTAAAATAATTTTCCTTTTCAAATATATTTATAATTATTAAATAATATAATGTGATATTTTTTAAATAAAATATAATAATTTTTTGACATTATTCATTTAAATAAACTTTTAATGACATCAGAAAAAAGAAATAATTTTAATATAAAAAATTAAAATAATTTATGTTTAGAAATAATTATCTAAAAAATTTATGGCACATTCAAATTTTTCCAAATTACATTACATTAAATATTTTTTAAATCATTTATTTTAATTTTATTTGTTAAATGAATGAAATATGTATTAGCATTGGATGAGTATTTTAGTTATATATTTTTTTCACAAAAAATAAAAATAGATTTCTTGTAAAAAAAATTTATATTTCAAATAACTATGTGGAACAGAACATGAAAACTTTTTTTTATTAATTTAAGAGATATTAAATTCATGGGAATAACATTTTTAACTTTGTCCTTTACAGTAATTTTATAAATGTCATTATAAATGAAAAATAGAACCAAAATTGCTAAAATTTAATATCATGATGAAAATGAATGCACTAAACTCATTTGATAAGATGAATTCACGCTTGTGGTTTATTTTTAGACCTTTTAATATTAGTTTTAACTTTATTTAAGCCATCTAACAATTAATATGATAACAAAAATTGACTATGGTTACTATTTATTTTTACCCAATGTAAAAGTAACAGAACAACCAAAATTGGACCCCTTTTTCAATATTTTTATTCCATATTACAAGATCCAATTCGTATAATTACCTGTTGGCGCCAAAATGTTGGAAGGAAAGAAGGAAGAGAAACCGTCCTTGAGATCGGCCTCGAGAAGCCAGTTCGTAGAGTCCCCCCAAGTAATGTGGCTACAATGAAGAAAATGAGGTGGTACCCTCTTTGAACGCCGCTGACGTTCGTGAGCCCACCGCAAAGCAAAGGTGGTGGTACCCTCCACGAACTCCACTGACGTTCGTGAGCCCGCCATGAAGAAAAGGAGGCGGTAACCTCCACGAATGCCCCTGACATTTGTGACCCTCCGCGAAGAAACCCAATCCCTCATCGCACAGCATAAGCTCTGCTTCGCAGCGCCTCTGGCCTATAAATACCAGGCTCCCCCCCGAGACTAAAGGATGGACAGTCTGACCTTTGAACATCCTCTCTCTCAAATCACGAAGCACCCTTTTCTCTGCGAATCAAGAGATATGCGAGGTACTTTTTCTCTGCGAAGTGCCCCCCAATTGTCTTGTTTTGATCCCCTCTTTCGAGAGGGATGCATTTTACAAAGCTCAAGGGCTTTCGTGAAGAAGGGGGATCCCCAAGGTGACCCGGTTCATCGTGGAGTGTTTATGCTTCACGAAGCACACTTCATGTAAACATGATTTATTTCTTATGGTAGAATCACTGTAATTCAGGAAGCACACTTCTTCCCGACATCCTTCTTCGTGAGGCACCTTTGCTCTGTGAGGCTGTGCTCTGCGAATACCCTTCCACTTCACGATGCACCGTCCTTTTTCACCACCACCTCATGTTAAGGCTAAGGCACCCCACTTCTCGAAGCACACCCATTCTCAAGTGCGATTCACCACGCAGAGTAGCCAACCTCCACGAGGCCCCTGCCTATGGACCCCTCTTCTTGGAAAGTCCCTTTTCCGTGCGAACCTCCAGGTTCGTGCGATGTGATTTCAAAGTCCCCTAGACGATACCACCTGTTGCGTTGCTTCTCCTAATGCTTCTTCGGACATACACACTAATGGATATTGCTTCTTCGTATAGCCACGCTAACGTCGACCCCTCAATGGTTTTCTCTTTGACACCCCTTCACTACAGCATTGTCGATGCCTTCCCTCCCACAAAGAACATAGGGTACCAGTTATGTAAGTCCTAGGGGTGCAGGATGAACCCACCTCATCCGAGCTACATGGCGTTAAACTTCCAAGCATCCTCGTCCTCAACACACGGTGTTAAACTATGACATTGCGTCGTGCCTCTCATGAGGGGTTCCCTCACCATGGACATTCTACATGCAACCTGGTCTCCACAAGAGATGATCTCCTCCTTCTGGGAGGGGCATTTGTCAGCGGGGGGAGGGCATCCATCTTGGTGTATGCACCTAACTTTTCTTGTTGGAAGCATCACCCCTACTCCTCCTGACTTCCTCGGTTCCAAGGCTAGAAGAGGGTGTGATAAGGAATGAGGATCCTCCATTCTTCGATCCCAAGTCCCTCTCCCGCCGCGCTTCGTCGCCATGGGACTCCATCCTGGAATGTGTCCCAATCATCCCCACCCTGGGCCGCTCCACAAGTACGCACCACTCCACTTTCCACGGATGCAGTTTTCACGACGTGACGATCAGGTCTCTTCTGCCTCTTGTTTCTCACACCAAGCATGACTCATGTGGGCTTAGAATAAGCATCGACCATGGCATCCCACCCAGGAAGCCTAGAGTGTAATCCCCAGACAACCCTAACCGAACTACATGGACTTTGATCCATGTAAAGTTATGGTACGTAATAAGCCTCATGAGGTTGAATCCCACCACTAGTGGACCCCAGGGTTCACCTTCACATTGGTTCGCTGACGAAACCCTACCCAAACTATGTGGACTTTGATCCATGTCAATGCATTGTACGTAGGAAGCCTCCCTGAGGTTCAATCCCATCACCTAGTCGTTCCGACCATCTTCACGTTAGTTCACCCCCATCTCACATGACGTCAACCATTGATCCCATCCATTAGTAAGCTGTTGTCAACCTTATTCAGTGGTAATCCGTCATCAGATGAACTATGTGGAATTTGATTCCCTGCCACTGGGATACATAGGAGGTCTCTTCAAGGCTCAAGACCGACACCATCGTTGTCATTATTTCAGTTCCATATCATTCCCCCTCTATTTCATTCAATTCTCCATCATCAATCCTTATTCTTACTCGGGACTCCACATCTTGGTGAGATCATGCCACCCCATTCCCCTCCGCATCATCCGGGAAGCTGCCCATGTGTTGTCCCCAATACCGGTGTTCCGTCCAGGGGGTTCTTTAATCTTATCCATTCGAGCTAGTGTTCTGATCAATCTCGATACATCAGAACATGACGTTAAACTTTTGGCATAGCATGTGTTAAACATGGGAAGCTGAGGAAACCCTCATATACATGCCTATGGAATATGATTCTACACGCTTGATGTGGGTTGCCTTGTGCTTCTGCGCCCTCAAGAAGCCCTATAAAAAGGAAAAAATACAAACGTTCCATCCCCAAGCATCCATACATGCCAGTGATGCATCAAATTAACTACTCCCCCAACTTAAGGTTGCTACCCTGACCAGAACCCGTGGAATGTCCTAAAAGAAGCTTTGTAATTAACCGGCGTCCATGAAAACATGGCACCAGGAAGAGTTTCATGAACTATGTATTAATCAATGACGGAGACCCGAAGTAGGTGATGAATTTCGAGGAGGAATCCACGGAATGAAGAACCTACATCCAATCATACCATTTCGATCAAGGAGCAAACATCCCCAAAAAGGGAGCAGATGTTGCCCGCCTTTGGAAAGAGGGAATGTGGGGAAACAGAACAGTGATGACGTTACCCGAAGGTGACTGAAGCACACGCCATAGAAAAAACATCAGAAACAGAAATGGTGAACTAGATGTGAGGTTCTTCTCCACAAAATGGATATTAGTAGTGCTTGAGACATCATTAGAGTGATGTGTCACCAGATCCATATATCTGGCACCGGTCCCCGCCAAGAAAATATAGGGCCTGGTGTGAAACTCACCAGAAGTTGGGGCAGTAAAAATGATGGGAATCTCGGTCTGTGACGTTATCGACGTGGATACCTCTTACTGGTCCAGGAAGAAGGAATGGCGCTGGGGAAATGGGCATCAATTTCTTTTTCTGGCAGTACTAATGAGCGGACCTCCCTGCCTCCAGGAGCCTAGTTGCTGCATCCAGAGCCCGATCACCTCCTTCCCACCGACACAGGGGCAAGGACAATATCAACGTGGATACCCTACACGGTTATTCCTATAATATGAAAGCCTCGACCTCCATGACTAATGGGCTCCCATGCCACCTCTCCCCATCAGAAATTATCCAACGGAGGGTAATCAATGACCTTGTATATAGGTACAAGGAGGAGGGGGCCATCCCTAAGAGGGACATGGCCCTCCTGGATTTAGAGGCGTATGCACCTCACCGTCAATGCCGACCCCGAGGGCCACACAGGGAGCCATTTATCCCCACTCCAACCTTCAATCATTTCGGTAGCATGTCCCCAGAATTCCTCGATTACTCCATGTCCTATACTAATGAGGTAGGGGGTTTTTAGGCCAACCGGCCATAGTTTCATCCTAGGGGTTCCTAGAGAGGGCCCCCACCAGGCCGCGCCATCACTTCCACCTAGTTCCCCAATCTAATGAGTAGGTAGAATACCTACCAACACCACCAGTACAAGCCCAGATGACCTGACGCCATCGTCGGGCACTGGACGAGGGGGGCGCCCATCAAGGGGAATCAACGTCAGTGGATACTATGGACCGATCCACCGACGAAATGCATCATAAATCCCCTGCATATGTTGAGCTGGGGCAGCTATAAACCTGACCTGGATCGAGGCACCAACCACCCCACGGGCAGGCTGGGTCGACTCTCCTGGTCACAAGCAGAGGCAGTACCCACTGCAGACTAATATGCGGCAATGCCACCTGGTACGGAGACCCTCCACATGCAAGTACCATGGAGGACGCAGACCATTCCCGATTCTAGGACAGGTTTGGAAATATGTCTTTTTCCATCATCCACCCAAATGAGGGTGCTCCCCGTGGCAGTAACACCCCATCTGGGAGCCTCTCTTGCATTCATTACACTGGGTATGGATCCATCCCTCCTACCAAGAATCTCCCGGGTGGGGATGGTGCACATCCAGTCACTATAGGATGTGAGGACCTTCCTCAAATCCTCGTAGCAGCCTACGAAGGTCCTCCTCACCCTTGTAAAAAGAGGGGTGGAGATCAAATTCACTTCAGTAGCACCCAACATGGATGTCCTACTCGTGTTTGGTCGATTCAGTATGGGGACCTACCTCACACTGACGTCACCAAGAGAACTACGCATGAAGGTCCTACCCGTGCCCCCGTCACCTCCAGCGGGGGTCCTACCCACACCAGTGCCCAACAAGAAGTTCCTCCTCATGTCCCCTTTGACATCTACCCCAGTATTCCTCGTACCCCAACCTAATCAGGTGGAAGTGCTCCCCTCCCCAACACCAGTACGGCTGAGGGGCCTCCACATGTTTTGAATCTTTCCTTCCCCAAAGAGCCATTCCGGGGTAGGAAGGCGGGTCATTGTTGCCGGAATAAGAACACCAAAAAGTATCAGAATGAGATCAAACCGGTCTATTTGTCAGATTCTGAAGGAGAGTACGACTCAACGTTGGAACCCTCCCCTCGGTCCTCTATGTTAAATATCGGGGCAGGAACAAGGCGTATCAGCCTCATCCTTCCAAAGTGTGAAGTCCAACGGATTACCGCCTCTCATTGCAGGTACATCTTGGAGGAAGAAATTTTGGGATTCCCACAGGTCCTGACCGTGAAATCACCACCATCATTACTAGAATTGCCGTCCACCTCGACCAGAGATCATGGAGATCTATTTTGGGGAGCGATGGCTGTTGAGAAACATCGTGTCCCATCACCGGTAACAGAGATACCTGCACAAGAAACTGTGGTTGTAAGTCCATCATATCTTGACATCGTGGTCTGGTCACCACAATCCTCGGATGATGGCTAGGAATTTGGTGGCCAGTTGGATCGTTCACCGTATTCCACACCGCCCAGTCTACGGTCTCAGCGGTCCACCTCAATACTGCTACTGGTTCCTCAGCCACCTCTGGTTTCCTAGTGGGGAAATACGGGGCCAGAACCTGAATCTAATCCTAGGAGCTTATGGAACATTCTAACGGTTGATAAATTCCCTGAGAATTTATGGTCGGCGGAAACATCAAACTTTTGCACACCGCAATCCCTCACCCCAGATGAAGTCGAGTTCTTCCATCAAACCATATGGGTGTCGCCCTTCCGTCATCATTATCATCAGGTGGCGTACCACTGGAACCATGTGTACCTTGAGGAAATCGACGACCAATGTCATCTGGTCAATTTGGCCGCACTCCCCGTGGCCCAGCGCCCTGAGTCACCAGGTCACCAAGGGACCCTCCAACAAAGATACGTTCAGAGTTTCAGGGTACTCCGAAAAATCATTAGGGAGGCCACCCCCCACGTACAAGTCTGTGGCTAGGGGAAGTACACTGCCCTCCCCTTCATCCCTATTCGATGGAAGCCTGACTCGCTATGCGATATTGAGGACATGCCCTCGTGATGATTTAGGGTCCACATGGTCGGCGTTGTGGATATGGAGGACGATCTGGATTTTCATGATGGAGATGTAACCCCTGAGGGTGCGCCACCACTGTTGGACCCATCAGGGAGGGTTACTTGTTAGTAGAGGAACCAACTAGGTCTCCCTACGCCAACCGAGTTGTTGGTACTCAGTCGAAATGTCGGTAGGGGTAAAGAACACGTCAGATCTGTCAGGTACTCCGACTTTTCCTCCTCAGCGCAGAAGACAGAGGCATAGCTCGAGAAGGCCGCATTGCTCCAACAACTTCTTGAGCAGAAGAGGATGGTTGACAAACTCGTGGCTAAATGCACTATAGAGCGATGACCCGAATATGGTGATCCTCGGCCGGGGCAGCAGGGGAAGGAACAACATCCCCCCGGTGAGATGCCTCCAGGAAACCCCGATCATACCGCTCCTGCAGACATGGTTGATGCTGAGACTCATAGAAAGTGGGCGCGATACGCCTCACCAAACCCTCTCGGACGGTGCAGCAATCCGAGGAATGTGGCTTTGGTTCCCCCAGCGGCCCAGCATGTCGCCCCACCAGCCGCTCCACGATTCATTGAACTGATATACCGTGTCGAAGTGCCCGACAACACACTTGTGGTTAGGAATCCCCGTCGAGACAGGGACCTCGTCCGGACAATCCAATGGAGGCACTCATCAGCCACCTCGAGGCATTGGAAACGCAACAGGTGGCGGTCCCACCAGATAGAAAACTATATCCAGTAGGGGTGTATGATATGCCTGCACCCCTGGGTTTTGAAAATCCCACTTTCTCTCCCTTTAATGGGATAGGGTACCCGCCATAGCACCTGACCCACTTCTCCTCCAGGTTTGGTCACATGTTATGGACTCCATCACAGTAGAATGCCACCAAGCTCCGATGTTTTTTTAGACACTGGAAGGCCCTGTTTGTTTGGTACAGCTAGATCCCCATTGGATCAGTGACTGGCTAGTAGGATCTTCACCGGAAATTCCTGTACCATTTCAGCTCCACCACGCGGAAGACCAGCATCGCAGACCTCTTCAAGTGCAAGAAAAGGCCCGATGAGCAAGTCACAGATTTCATTGCCTGGTGGAAGGGTTTCACATACTCCCTCGTCATGCCAGTGGCTCAGGAGAAATTACTGACGATGTGTGTAGGGAATGTCAAGACAGAACTGGTTCCTTCACTAATCACTCAGAACTACCCCGGAGGGTTTTGATACTTCTCAGATAAGGCCCAACGCCTTGAGGAATTTCTACAAGAGGCTACTCAGGCAGTTCTGCTTCCCCCAATGATCCCATCAAGGAAGGATTCCAGAGACAAGCCCACTACAGTGGCCCAAATAGAAGCCCTCGGGCATCTATAATTGATACCAGTAGCACCGGCACCACAACCCCTCAGAGGCCCACCACTACTGGCGCAACCTCCTGCCGAGCAGCGACCGCCTGAAAATCAGCAGGTTCCCAAACACAACGCACCACCACTGCCTAAGAGGGATAATTAGGCTCCTCCTCCTCATAATTCTCCTCTGGCCCCTCTCCATGGCCAGGCTCCCAGATCCCCCTTCTCGGAAAGAAGGAATCAGACCTACTTGTTCAAAAAGGCTCATGTCCTAGGATACTTCCGTAGCGCCTTGAAGCAAGGGATCATGCGACTGCCTGAGTGCAGAAGACCAGAAGAGGCGAATCTCCCTGATCGCCCCAACTATTTCCCATACCATTGGATTCTAGGTCAAACACTCATTCTGTGCTATGTATTTATGGAATGGATCCAAGATCAATTCGATAACAACATAGTCAGGTTGGACCTGGCCCCAGCCCAAGTGAAGGGTGACTTTGTGAGGTCAGAAATACGTAGTGACGATGAAGGTGACTGGCAGTAGGTTCTCATCTGCGGATCCCATAAGTACGATGATTGGATGGCTCGTAAAATAGTCGCTCGCACCCATGGTATTATTCAGGCACACCTAAATCAGCCATAGCATTCAGAAGCTGCGGCCAACACCTCTGCATCATCATCTTAGCTGGCCTCTTTCTAGAAGAGCAAGCATCGGTGGCATAAGAAGAATCAACGTGCTCCCCGAATGCCTTAGGAATACCGCACTCTTGGAGAATTCATGCACCCCGAAATAGGTATCCCTCCCAATATCCTCCCAGTGGTGGATGATTTGTAATGTGACAGTTAGGGGTACACTTCGGCGGAGCCGTGACCATATAGGTTGTCAAGGCACGTCAGGTAATACTTTAATCAAAGATGTGCATGTCACTGAGACCTGAATGTAGGCCTAGCGCAGAGCTCGGCATGTGAAACCTCCTGCTCTAGTGTCCTTAGATCTACCCCCACTACCGTTTGTGCTACTAGATCAGGCAGAGCTACCTCATCTGCATGGCAACCAGTCACACCCTGCTACATGCCAATATCATTCATCTGGTCCTCATCTGGAAGCTATTCTTCAGGCCTCGAATAGTGAGCAATGGGACATACCTAGCACTAGCCAGCCGCCGGTCTAGCCGGCATGGCCCGTCGTGCATCCAATTGCAATGCGGCCTCCTGCAAGTAGAAGTTCGCACTTGGCAGGGAAACATGATGCCCTCAGACATATTTATAGCATTTTAGAGAGGCTCTCTATACCTGAGGATCTTCACCTATCATCAGACATGCATGAGGCACTTGTCGAGGCTCTAAAGAGCCCCCTACAGTTTGAGATGGAGGTTGTAGCTACAGAAGATTTCCACACTGAGGCAATTGAGAATGATGAATGTCATGCAGTTATCTCATTCTCTGGTGAAGATGAAGACCCTCCCATACAGGGGAACATTCTTCCATTGTACATCACTGGCCAGTTCAATGGCATGGAAATCCACCACTCTCTTGTTTACATGGGCTCTGGGATTAACCTTGTCCCGACTCAGACACTGTAGAAGCTGGGGTTATCTGATGATGATTTATCTCCCTCCAACCAAAGAATCTATGGATACTACAGGATTTAGTAGACCCTGGTCGGAAAGATCCATTTGAAGACCCAATTCAGTGGCCTAGTTTCTAGTACATAATTCATGGTTGTCTCCCAAGACACTGCGTACAACACATTGATGGGAAGGCTATGGCTCCACCTCCATGCACTGGTCCCTTCATCATATCACCAATGCCTCAAATACTTCTTTAACGGTCGAGTAGGCATGCTCCAAAGAGATGCGTCTCCATTTTCCTATTGTGAAGACCAATATCTGGATGATGACTATTACAAGAGAAAGGATAAGTAGATTCTAGCATGTGAGATTGAGCCCTCCATGGTCACAACTGACCCTTGGGTAGGTCTGGATGATGCCTACATCTTCCTGATCCATCAATTGGAGGACAAGACCCCCGGCATGGGGAAATTCTTTGTTGTCTCTGGTACAACAGGAAGGTATATTCCCATGTCCATGCAATGGCATAAAATCACCACATACTCCTACACAAGCTAGGCTTAGGTGATCCTGGAACCTCTTACCCCCATACGGTATCGGGACGTCTGAATCATGGAAACATCACTACGTCATACGTTTCTATTCCACCGAGATGGAATAAACCGGCTCAAGCCGACACACCACTATTTCTTTGATATCATCAAGCATGGACCTCTAGGCCGAAGGACAGATGGGATTGGATCAACTGGCTTCATCTCCATGGATTCAGCGGCTTGAGAATCTCATGATGCATTGTCCACTGCTGTCCAGGAGGGAAACAACCTCCCATCAGGTTCCTATGACCGAGGGGAAGCCTCGCCCACTGGGAATCCCTCCGCCTCAAGAGAATAAGAGGATTTGGAAGACTCTCCCCCTGCCTTTGATGAAGGCATCTCGGCCGCAGTCGATGATCTAGTACAAGTGAACCTTGGTAGTGAGGCAGATCCAAGACCCACATTGATTAGTGCCCACATGTCCCTCAAGGAGTAGCAGTAGTATGTGAACATCCTTAAGTAGCACGGTGATGTGTTCGCATGGAGTTATGGAGAGATGCAGAGACTAGTTCCCCAGGTATACTTCCACATCTTTGGTCTACCGACAAACAATCGGGGGTTCAAGAAGCCTCCCCAAAAGAAGCACCCTTCTCACAGCGCCATGGTTGAGGTCGGTTGACAAGCTCATTAGGGCCAATTTTGTCAAGGAGGTCCAATACCCCAGGTGGTTGGCCAACATTATGCCAGTCATGAGGAAGAATGGGAAGATCAGAGTTTTTATTGACTTCCGCAATCTCAACCGCCATTGTTCGAAGGATGAGTTTCCCCTTTCTGGTAACATAATTTTTGATTGATGTTATGAAGGGGTTCCAAGACCTCTCCTTCATGGATGTGTATTCTGGGTACAAATAGATCTGGATGGCCCCCGAAGACGAGGAGTCCACCACTTCCCCCCCCAAAGGTACTTTCTGTTACCAGGTTTTGCCCTTCGGCCTTAAAAATGCAGGTGCCACCTATCTGCAAGCCATGGACCACATATTCAAGCCAAGTATGGGTACATTGATGGTGTTCTATGTGGACGATCAGGTGGTCAAATCTCTCCAACGGTAGGACCATATCACGGACCTTGAGAAATAGTTTGGTTTCCTCTATTCCCACCATCTAAAGATGATCCCGCTTAAATGTGCCTTTAGGGTCACCTCTGGAATGTTTCTGGGATTCTTTGTCAGATATAGGGCAATTGATATTGACCCAGAGAAGATCAAGGCCATCAACTAGATTCTCCACCGAGCAATATTCGAGACCTTCGAGGATTTTAAGGCCACATCGCCTACATACGCTGATTCACTGTGAATATGGTTGGAATGTGTAAGCCCTTTTCATAGCTCTTGAATAAGGGAACCACCTATGAATCTGATGAAGACTGTTAGACCGCATTCGAGGAAGTCCAACAATTTCAACTGCAGCCTCTGGTCTTGATGACACCCATCTACGGAAAACCATTGATCCTCTATGTCACCGCTCTGGATCAATCTCTCGGTGCCCTACTTTCCCAGAAGAACAATCAGGGGATAGATAACATCCTATACTACCTCAGCCACATGATCCTCGATATGGAAATTATATAATACCCCATAGAAAAGAGTTTCATGGCGCTCGTGTTTGCCGTTAATAAATTGCGAAATTACCTGCAGCACCATGAGGTACAGCTATTCTCTCGGGGAAACCCGCTAAAGTACATCCTGAACCGCCCCATTTTGACTGGATGACTAGCGTGGTGGGAGGTGATACTCTAGCAGTTTTACATCAGGTTCGTCTCTATGAAGGCTATCAAGGGGCAGGAATTGGCATACATTCATGCTACCCATCCAGCCTCTGTAAACCAGTCACTAGACCTGGATTTTCCTGATGAGGTGGTCCTATCTGTAGATCAAGCCATCCCATATCGGCAGATTCATTATGATGGTGCCTCTCGGAGTCCTACTAGTATGAGGCTCAATGATCCTAGGCTCATCAGGGTGGGCCTAAGTATCGACTTCATCACCTCGGCGCAAGACGTTCTGCCATACTCAGTCCTATTGTCAGAAGGCTACACTAACAACAAGGAAGAGTATCAGGCTCTCATCACTGGACTTGAGTTGGCCGTTGAGATCGATGTTCCCTATTTGCACGTGAGAGGGGATTCTTAACTAGTCATCATGCAAGTTAATGGCCATTATGTTGTCAGGAAGCCAGAGATCATGCCATTGTTAGAGTGAACCCTCCGTCTAATGTCCTGGTTCACTTGTCGACCAGAGTTTACCCATGTCACTCGGCCACAGAATGGTCGAGAGGATGCTTTGGCCGGCATAGCTGCGTCACATGCAGAACTCGTGTAGGATGATCTGAGTATACATGTGGCACACTAGAGAGTCATTTCCCCCGTCACCGCAGAGGATCATGACGGCTTGCGAGTAAGGAGTCTTTCCACTGGATCCTCCGCGTTAGTAGACCTGGGTTCTCCAGATGTAGTGGTTGAGCGGACTCTCAACAGGAGAGCCTCTTTTGTCGAGTATCTCCATAATGGTTGCCTCCTGGATGATCGGGCTGAGCATTAGAGAATTCGACACTGCGTGCTGCAGTTTACCCTCCAGAGTGGTCCCAATCTTGAGCAGATCCTCTATAAGCATGGTTTCTATGGTGTTCTCCTCCATTGAATTCAAGGATTCAAGATTTCTCAGGTCATGCAAGAGGTTCATTCCAGTTCATGCAGTGCCAACCAGGCTGGGCCGAAGTAGTCCCATCAGAGCTGGAGACTAGGGTATATATGGCCCTCGATAGTCCATGATTATATCGAGTTCACAAAGAGATGTCACATGTGCCATGTTCATGCTAATTTCTTGCATAGACATCCAGAACCTCTCCAATCCACCATGTACTTTTTCACTTTTGCGGTGTGGGGGCATGATGTCGTGGGGCTGTACCCACCAGCGACAGCTCGCTAGTGCAGGTTCATCCTGACCGCTATGGATTTATTCTCTAAATGTGAAGAGGTAATCCCACTCAAGGACTTCAAGGCTATATCCTTTGTCGATTTTGTGATGTCCACCATAATCTACTGATTTAGAGTCCCTCACATCGTTCTCACCAATAAGGGAACCAACTTACTAGTTGCTAAGCTGACGAAACATTATGCAGTGTATAATATCTGTTTGAACTATACCTCGTGCTATCACGCGCATGCAAATAGGAAGATCGAGGCGTTCAACAAAACCCTCTCTAACATTTTGCAGAAAATAGTTGGTCGGAACAAGAAGAGTTATCCAGACAAGCTCCCCAACACCCTCAAGGCCTACCAGACGAAGACTCGCAATTCCACCCAGGTGACACTGTATTCCCTGGTGTACGGAGGTGAGATCGTCTTGCCGATTGAGATCTAGCTGCCTTCATTACGCACTACAGTCAATGACCACTAGGAGCCAGATAAGGTGGCCAAAATCCATCTAGCCGAATTGGAAACACTTGAGGAGATTCGGCTCCATGCCCTCCACAATCTAGAAAGGAATCAAAATAAGATATCTTGAGACTTCAACAAGAAGGTTCGCCTCTGCTATTTTTTGCAAGGAAACCTGGTGTTGGCCCCCGAGCGCCAATGATCCCCGATAGGAAACTACCCAAGTTGGAGCCCAAATGAGAAGGACCTTACATAGTCCACATGGTTTACCCCATTATAGAATGCTCCTTGGTGACCGTGGATGGTGAGCACATAACGCCTCCCACCAATGCCAAATTCCTCAAGAAATACTTTGACTGAGCCCGACGGTCCTGTATGACCTTAAACTGGACGGTCCTACATAACCCTAAACTACATGATAGTCCTGCATGACCTTAAACTGGATGGTCCTACACAACCCTAAACAACATGATGGTCCTACATGACCTTAACCTGGATAGTCCCGCATGACCCTAAACTACACGATGGTCCTGCATTACCTTTAACTGGACGGTCTCGCATGAACCTAAACTACACGATGGTCCTGCATGACCTTAAACTAGATTGTCCCGCATGACCCTAATCTACACGATGGTCCTGCATGACCTTAAACTACACGCTGGTCCTCTATGACCCTAAACTTCATGATGATCCTGCACGACCTTAAACTACTGGTCCTGAATGACCTTAAACTGCACGCTGGTCCGGCATGACCTTAAACTGGGTGGTCCCGCATGACCCTAAACTAAACGACGGTACTTTATGACCTTAAACTATCCAGTCCTGCTTGAATTTAAACTTTTCATCGTCTAGAATGATGTTAAACTGCATCATGAGAACTGTATATTGCTTGATTCCCATCCTTATGGGATACGCAGGAATGCTCAGATGCTTCGTTTTGAGCCCAGCCCCAAACTCTTCCATTTTGGAAACCCCCCTGGGTATAGTTCTCTCAAAGGATACATACATGATATGGGATTCCTCATCCCCACTCGTACAAGGGTTATAAAGGTCACACCATATTCCCACTCCCATTCTTCTATCCTCCCACGTCTTCACCGCATGACGTTGAACTGTATGGCTTTGAAGAACCATGTATGGCTTGATTCCTATCCACATGGGATACGTAGGAATCCCCAAATATTTCGTCTGTTGGCCCAACCCAAACTTTAGAACCTTTCCCCTAGGTCCATATCTATGTAAAGGGGTCAATTTTTCCCCATGTCATGTTGATCTGATCTCGGTCCAGTCATACATCTCACTCCATGGAGACATTCTCCTCTTTTAGAGGCAGCGCACGTAGGCTTCACCTACTCTTTAACTGGGATTACATCACCTTCACCATCAGAAAGGGCCCCTGAATGGTATGAATTCTAGGCCTAAGGCTGCTCTTACCACTTCAGGCCAACGCCCTCGAGGGTGTTGTGCAACAAGCTGATACATGTCCCATGTTTCGAATGTGGTCAGCAGTCGATGCTCCTTTGTTGCTCCCATTTCAGGCCAATATTGGGAAGTTGTGTTTCGAACGTGGTCAATAGCTGTCCTGGAATGTTAGGGCCACCTCGAGATATCCCAAACATCGAGTCTAGTGGTTCATGCCGCCCCGTTGTATATCCAAGTGATGAACTCCCTCTAGGCAATGCCAACTCTCAGGCCCCTTGGCCTTTTGGGCCCCTGGCCCAGGTTCCCTCGTGGTTTTTTACTGTGTGGTGTGGGATCATGTCCCCATTCATGTCGTGTTGCTCACCATGCTATACACATCCCTGGATGAGACACCTTATCCCCTTCTCGGGCCCCGACCCTCGTCCTCACTACAAGACATTAAACTGCAAGACGGTCAGGCCTCCCTGACCGAAGCCCAGACTCAGGCACCTTTTCATTCTCGGGCCCCTGGCCCATGTTCTACTATGGGAGTGGATGGTGTAGTGTTGGACTTTGTCCTCATTCACATTGGTTTATTATCCATGCCATACACCTACCATGTTTAGGGGTGCCCTACTCCCCTCCTCATCCTTCATGATGTTAAACTGCATCTTGAGAACTATGTATAGCTTGATTCTCATCCTTATGGGATATGTAGGATCACCTAAATGTCTAGGCTTCAGATCCATCCCCATCTCCCTGAAATCTCTATTACACCTTGACCCCTTGGCCTACCCTTCCCCGGAGAGGGGAGTATATGGCATGGTATGGGATTATGTCCTCATATGTGTCAGTCTTGTAACGACCATTCCATGTAACTCTCCCTCCTGAGTACTGTCGTCGACCCTCTTCGGAAGTTCACCGATGTGCCTGAGGGTACTCTGGTTTAGTAACTAGAATTTTGGACTCTGCTTGGACATGCTTCCACCCGCTTTTCAGGCATTGTGTTTTTCTAAATTTGGGCTTCCATCACCATTCACACCAGAACGGACCCCCAAAAAATTCCATGGATACTACGTATAAGGGCTCTCCTACCATTATGGTTCAACACCCCCGAGGGTTTCAGACAACAAATTGATACAAATCCCGCGCTGCGAATATGGTCAGCGGTCGATGCTCATTTTCCATCACACTTCAAGCTAACGCGATGTAAATTCTGCGCTTCCGCCATAGTCAACAGTTATCCTCCCTCGCCACACCAACCCCATTAATCCCAAAATGTCGGTTACATGATTCAAATCCTTCTCCACCTCATCATGTCCATGTAGAACTTTGAATATCTTGGTACTATTCCTCAGTGCGCATCTGCGCATTAGGAGGACCAAAGCCACGATAGGGGCATCATTCGGGGCATTACACTAATCTCCCCTTGGTGTGTGTTCCATGTATTCCAATAGACATCTTCCTACCTTGTTTCCCATACCGAGTTTTACTCACATGGGCTTAGGAATCGGGTTGACGTATGTGCTTACTTGGAAAGCTACCATCCCTCCATGGTCCGAGCTCTAAGACCATAAACTAAGATATCCCCAGAACTATGTACGGCTTGATTCTCATCCTAATGGGATACGAAGGAATACCCATACCTCTTGTCTATGTGTCCAGCTTGATTTTTGCTAATTTTTCTTTCCTATCCTGCCTTTGGGACTTTGACCACGGGACCGCATGGTATGGTACGGGATTATGTTTTCATTAACGTCGGGTTTTATAATAGCCACACCACGTGCTCCCCGTTCTAAGAATTAGCCCCATCCTGTCCCGCATGACATTAATTGGAAACCTCTATAACTACGTATAGCTTTATTTCCATCCTTATAGGATACGTAGGACCACCTGGACATCTCGTTTTGGGTCCAACTCAGCTGGGAGCTAGTTTCTCTAGGCCCTTTCAATCTTACCTCTATTTAAAACGCTTGAACTAATGTCCCCCTGTCGGAATTGCGTACGGTGTGATAGGGGATCATGTCCCCATTCATGATAGAAATGTTTTATTGCACTGTACACATTCCCCACCTAGCATCGTCTCTGCTATGACTACGCTGCCAGATGTTAAAATGCATTCTTGGTCCTATCACATGACCCTAAACTATGACATTATCATCTTGTCTGCATGACGAAAAATGGCACTACATTGTGATGATCTCATATTAGTGGACATTATGTTGGGTAGTGTTTATACGCCATGCCATTTGTCAATGCCTGCTATGGATTGATTCTTGTAGATGCGCCATGCCCTGCTATCCTAGGCTTTTCGATTCACAAAAATGAACCTTTCACCTTAAAGTAAAACCAAGATTTATCAAATACCTCTATTCATGGAGTGAGGGCAACACCCGCACACCCCTCATTCCCTGGCACTGGTATCTTACCATTCCACCTCAAGATCTACGTTCACCTTGATCCCCATACTCATGGGGTACATATGAATGCCTGATCACTTTGACTCAGGCCCAACTCAACTCTCGTTTTCAGTCCCATGACCTAAAACCATTCCGAGGAACACGTGGTGGTGGTAACCCCTGGTTCCTATTCTGATCGGGTTTTTTAGATACCATGTTAGATGTGTTTTGACAAGGAGCCTGAAGTGTGTAATTTTGATGGGGAATTCCACTCATTCCAGGTCCAAGATTTATGAGATCACTATTTGGATCCTCATCATCTTCCACATCCAAAAGGACCCTCGGACGACATGGATTCTAGGAATAAGGGCTCTCCATGGATGTTAGGACTACGTGATCTCTTATCATTTTAGGCCAATGTCCCTAAGAATCATTGATGACAGTTGTGGCAGGTCCCATGTTTTGAACATGGTCAGTGGTCAAACCTCATTTGTCTTTCCCCGTTACAAGCTAACACGATATGGATGTTGAATTTCCACCATGATCAACAGTTATCCTCCATCTCCATGTTGCCATCATTGTGATCCAGATTATGAGCATCATGATTCCCACATTTCCACTTCCTCATGTTCAAGTGGAATTTAGACATACCCGTCTCTACCTCTTTGCGTGTCTAGGTGCACTACAGGGACGGGTTAACATTGTTGGGTTGGCATTCACCGGGCATCCATTCACCCAAACATTCCCCTTACTGTGTCAGGAATGTCCCCCATTACTTCTTGTTTCTGACATCGACCATGACTCATGTGGGCATAGTAGTTTTGGTGGGATTCTTAATGGCGCAACACCTTGTCCAGCATAACGTTAAACTATGCTTCCAAAACTACATATGGCTTGATTTCCATCTTCATGGGATACATAGAGACACCCCGATATTCTTCCTAGGTTCCAACCCCATTCTCTCTTCTCCTTTTTCTTTTAATCTCCAGAACTATGTATGGCTTGATTCCCATCCTCATGGGATATGTAGAGACACCCTGGTATTTTGCCTAGGGTCCATCCCCATTCTCTCTTCTCCTTTTTCTTTTTAATCTCTAGAACTACGCATAGCTTGATTCTCATTTTCATGGACACGTAGAGACACCCCGGTATTTTGCATAGGGTCCAGCCCCAGGAATCATAAATCATGTTCCTCCCCCATACTGGTCTCTTGTCCGGAGCCCTCGTAGGGATCTAAGTAACTGCCATTTTGCCCTGAACATGTTCAGGATGCCACAAGATGACACTGGGAAGTGAATGCTCCCTCGGTAGAGAGGCCCAGTCTGATAGAATGAATGATCCATGATCATGCCGATGCACCATCTAGTGTGCTTCCACCATGATGGCATAACATCAAGATTGTTGGATTTTATTCAAACAAACCCTCACTCCACATTCCACGTTTTGCGTGCCACTTATGTGGAACCTCATCCTCTTCCACGTTTAGAGGGACCCACTAACAGTATGGATTCCCGGCCTATGGCCCGCCTATTGTCCTGGGCCGATGTTCCGAAAGACTAATGGATAGCATTTTGAGTCAGGCCCCGTGTTTCGAACATGGTCAATGGTTTACCCTCATTTGTTCTCCCCATTTCTGTCTAACGAAGTAAGGATATTTTGTTTCAAACATGGTCAATAGTTATCCTCCACTTTTACGACACCCCAATAGCATTCCGGGTTTGTAGGTATTGTGATTCACACCCTCCACTTCCCTATGTTAGGACTAATACCAACGCCCCTGGCATTACCCCGCTCGTGAACTAGAGAACACCAAATGAATGGATCGTCAATTGTTCTGAGGTCCTAGTCCTCCGATCAGGCCTCTCCCATGTCTTCTCGGAAGACTCAGATTGTTTGCCTAATCCCTGGATACCCAAATCTTGGTCGACGCATAATGTTTAGATGGAATATCATGGTGATCACTCCTTGTTTCTCAAATTGGGCTCGACCCGCGTGAGCTTAGGGACTGAACACCAGACATTTCAAGAATATAACTCACGCGTATGAAGCCAACCTCGATAACGATACTCATGCATGCCATGACATAAAATAAATCAAAACATGAAAGTATGTTTGAGATTTTGTGATCCTTACATCACTCGGGGGTTTATCCCTCCCATGGATGGGTTTACCCCATCAAATGAAAGTTGCAGTTCCGCCACCCTCTTTCTTGTGGAGTCTAAGAGTTGCTGCCGCTGGCTCAACTCCCGCTCCTCCTCAGCAGTGATGGGGTGCAGTTCATCAGCCTCAGTTTGGGCATGCGCTACATCATCCTGAATGACAGCCATTTATTTTGAATCCCGCCTCATACTCTCTTCTGCCTCTTCCAGCTGGACCTTCAATCCCAAGATCATCTTTGATTGTTCATTAAGAGAGGACGAGTGCTCATTCGTATGGATCTGTTTCCGTTGGATGTAATTTTCAGCCTCCCGGAGCATCGTGATTTTCATTGCCTTCCTCCACTGCCATCCCACGCTGAGGCCACGATCATATCCCCATATCATTTCCGCCATAATATCTTGGATGAGCAGGTTAGGGTGGAGGGCATCCAAACACCTAGCACACAATTCGCGTATCCATGAGAAAAATATATCCATCTAATCCAACCATAATTCATGTGGGGTCTTTTCGATAAAGTGCACGGTCAGATTCCATGATCGGTGGTGGACTATATCAATGTCCTCTTTGTCAGAGGCTGTCTCATCCCAGTCTGTGCGGTTGGCGGCCTCTAATGCAGGGTACACCGTCAAGAAATCTTCTACTGGATCTACTTCCGGCATTGGATCAGGCGCAACATCCGGGGTCGGTTTATTTGTGGCATGACTTGGGTTGATCGATCTATACTCATCATCAGACTCCACCTCAATAACCTCGGGCATGACCCCGCTAGTGGTCTCACTAATGATAGGGGGTGCTGCAGCTTGGGTCGGATGGGTAACTATCTCTACGATTACTGGCATGCCCCTAGTATGGGCACCGCCAGAGATCCTGAACATCCTTGCCGCAGTGGCCCATTATAGTCGAAGAACTATACGTAACAGAAAAGGGCATGGATGTCCGTTGGCACGATCAACGTGTGGCAGTAATGATTTCAGTAGAGCATACATACATGGATCGAACTCCTGGCGCCGCTCCTGAGTTGATGATGACGGGACCCCAAAGCATTGGCCTTCATATATATTCAGAAGGTCCGGAGATTCTTGATGATCCACCTCAGGTTCCCTAGCCCTGCTGTACACAGAACTAGATGCGGCCTCAGGTGCGGGTTCTAAGGGTCCTGCATCAGCACCCACTGAGGGGCAAGAATGAGTTATGTGCACGAGGTCCTCCTGCACGATTCAAATGTTGGTAATAAGACCATGAAGTACTGAGAGCAGACTCTTAAGAGTAAAACTTGGAATGGTTCCTTGAGAGACTCCATGAAATCTTCAAGACTTGAGTCTTGATCGCTGACTTCACCTTCCTCCAACATGCTCCCTCTACTAGCCTCGTCCCCCCAAGAGGATTCGTTTGATTCTTCCGGTATGGGGAAGCACTGTCTCATCTCAGTGGAAGAATGATGTGGGGGAATCATCTCATCTAGCAGTACCATCACCAGGTCCATCATTGGACATGGGGTACCCCTGGAATTCACAAAGACCTCAGGCTCAGCCAGATATTGCTCCGCCTCCGCTGGGGATACTGCAAAACTGGCTCGGATAGGGCCTATACACAATAAATCCATAATGAGACGGTTCAGATGTTGCCACAACTCGGGTAGGCCGAGAAATTTCCGATTGACATCCCAAATATCCCATGCCTCCAAGAAAACAACATCCTCTGCATTTCAATATGGCACAGTCGTTTCCCCAGGTCCTGAGTTGATATCTTGCAGAATCTCCTCAGTGTTCGCCCCTCTGGATGGCTCAGGTCTCATGGGACCATCAGATCCACTGCCTCTATTGGATTCACCACAACTACCTCACCCTCAGCTAGTGCAAGTCTCTCCACCACAGGTGCCCCGCCACCGCGAGAGGCCCTTACTGCCTTCCGGCCTTGACCCTGAGATGGGGAAGGCCCGCCATCGCCGGCTCGAGCAGGTGATTGTTTCAGCATTTCTCTCGGATAAGCTGCCTCCCAACTTATGGCATACTCTATCACCAGTCCGAAGGCAGCAGTAGGCAGAGGCAATGAATTATTAATTTTCCCATCTTTCCTTGTGAACATGAGCCACAATTTCCTAATAACACTCGGGTGCACCTCATGGAGCACCTCCTAGTAGATCCATGGAGTCAGTCGCTGGATGCACCAGAATTGCCTTGCAAATAGGTGTGGGTGTATGGCTAACAGAGAGGCTCACGGTCTACCCTTTCCACCAAGACCCGACCTCAAAAGGCCAAGAGATAGGCCTAGTGCTCATCCGTTCCCCAACTGTCATCAGTGAGAACCCCTGTCGGCAATGGAAACAGGTGAAAATTAACCTCATCCACCATCCACACCCAGTTTGGTACCAGTGGTACAGTCAATTTGGATGGAAATCTCCCGGCAACATTCAGGATGGATGGGAGGAAGTTTGACCCCAGAGGTGAGATGGGGTTCAGATATTCGTAAACCCTCCTGATGTGCCCTGCGATCCACCCATATAAAAGACGGAAGGGCCGACATATCCTCTGCAGCCTCTACCCCTCGATAACATGCCATAACATCTTGTACAATTTGGAAAGCATCGAGATCCCCAGATTGACCCGCCCACCTGTGGCCAGCATAGAGGCCATGATAAACGTGCTCGACCGCACCCCCATATTGGTATCCCTCACTAGTAGGATCAATCCATAGATAAGGGCTACAATAAATGATGCCATCCTAACTTCGGCTCCTGTTCATTATTGACACTGAAACAACATGTATTCCATTGGCTGTCCTCCAAGAGCAACCAATACAAGTGATCCTTTCCCCGTTGATCCCCCTTCAGGAAAGTCTATGGCCTCACAAGAAACTCTCTATCCACCGGGATGTTCAGGAACTGCTTGAACCACCGACTAATGTGGACATATCTCACTGCTTCTTTGTCTTCTCTTTGGACCAGCCCCATTGGTTCCATTTCCAACCACGACATCTACATTGAATCCTCCCACGCAATCATGAAAGAGGGGAACTCATCGTACATATCCCCCAAGATCAGAAACCCTGAAATCTGATGGACATCCCACAAACTGAAGCCGACCTCCCCAGGGGGCTAGTGAAACATGTTGGTCCTAGACGACCATCTGCTCAGCAACACTAGCATCATCTGCTTCAGTTGATATATGTGGAATTGGGAGGCCCAGGACACCTCATACAAACCCACTCTCTTCATCTCATCTCCAAACTCTTCACACAAGGTGCCTACCCAGTAGGCCCATTCCCAATCGTCTCTGAAGTTTCCGCCCTGGCACATGTCCCACTCCTCAGACCACCACTTCTTCGAATCCCCCAGGACAGCCTTAAGTATTTTATAGTACATAGTAGGAAACTTATCCGGATGAAATTCATGCCAATCAACATTGTTCATGTGGTTGTACAGGCACTCAAAAATTATGGGTGTGAAGTCCTCTTGCGTATGACTGTTAGCCACCCTGAACCATTGGCACTGGCACGATGTGCTCCTGAACCAGCAAGCTGGTTCGTCACTACTCGCCTAGGGAATGAAGACGTCATCCTTCAGCCCGAACCCATACAAGGGCAGCCTCCTACATAGCGAATAGTTATTTTGACTCTCTGAAAGAAGCTCCGTCAATGAATTATGGTCCGAGTGGATACTGAACAACTATCCTAGGCCCAGACAATTTTCAATATCATCCCTCTGGGCGGTGTCGCCGAGCACCCCCTGGTAAGTTTCTTGATGGGCCATTTGGTTTTAATACTCTGTCTCTTTTCATATCAGATCATGAAGCCTATTTGTAGAGATCATTTGCGAAGCCAATTCGCAGATCCTTGCCTTGGTCTGTAAGTGCACACTTGTGTAGGAGCTGTCGCGGTGTCAAAGACTCACGTGTGGTGTGAAGCCCGATTCATGGGAATCAGTCGCAGAGTACGCAGAGCTTCGTGAATAGAGGGCACAAAAGGGAAAATTCACGGAGAAGGTAAAGGAAAAAAGAGAGTTCAGCCCCCGTATTTATAGGCGATGACATTCGGCGCTTCGCAGCACGTCCGAATGAGATCGAGCTTCGTAGTGCACCCCGCCTGCGTGTCGGTTGTCCCCCTCACATGCTCTCTTCATGATCCATCTTCGCGAACGAACGAAGATTTTGGAGATCTACCCTCAGACTTCAACCCTTGATTTCTCTGCATCTTTATATCTGGGGGGGGGCATTTTTTGGTTCGAAAATGTTGGAAGGAATGAAAGGAGAGAAAGCGGCCCCATGATCGGGCTCACGAAGCCACTTCGTGGAGTCCCCCCAAGCAACGCGGTCTCCGAGAGACAATGAGGTGGTACCCACCGCGAATGGCGCTGGTTTTCACGAGCCCGCCATGAGGAAAAAGAGGTGGCACCCTCCGCGAATGTTAGGGATGTTCGTGACCCACCTCGAAGCATCCCAATCCCTCTTCGCGCCACATATGTTCTGATTCGTGGTGCCTCTTGCCTATAAATACCGAGATCCACACGATCCCAAAGGATGGATAGTCAGACCATTCAACTTCCTCGCTCCCAAATAACGAATCACCATTTTATCGGCTAATCATGAGCTATGTGAGGTACTTTTGCTCCGCGATGTTCCTCCCCATTGTCTCATTTTGATCCCCTCTTCCGAGAGGGATACGTTTCACAAAGCTCTAGGGCTTTCGCGAAGGAGGGGAATCCCCAAGGGGACCTAGGTCCTCACAGAGTGTATAATGCATCATGAAGCACACTTAATGTACACATGATCCATTTGCTAAGGCATGATCATTGTACATTGCGAAGGACAATGATTCTCGCATCCTACTTCGCGAGGTACCTTTACTCTGTGAGGCTGTTCTCCACAAATGCCCTTCCACTTCGCAAACCACCTCCCATTTGCACGTCCGCCTCACGCTAGGGCTAAAGAACCCCACTTCACGAAGCACACCACTTCACAAGTTCCATCCACCACGCAAAGCATCTGAACTCCACGAGGACCCTTCCTATTGACCCCTCTATTTGGCATGTCCCTTTTCCGTGCAACCCTCCAGGTTCGTGCGATGTGATTTCAATGTCCCCTGGACGATACCACCCGTTGCGCTTCTTTGACTAATTCTTCTTCCCAGAGGTACGCTAATGGTCATTTCTTCTTTTCATAGCCACGCTAACGTGGTCCCCTTGATGGTTCGCTCTGTGACAACACTCCAGTACGTAATTTTCGATGCCTTTCCTCCCATAAGGAGCATATGGTTCCAGTTATATAAGTACTAGGGGTGTGGGATGAACCCACCTCGTCCGAGCTACATGACATTAAACTGGCAAGCACCCTCATCCTCAACTCACGACATTAAACTGTGACATCGCCCCATGCCTCTCATGTAGGGTCCCCTCAACTTGGAAATTCTCCACGCACCCTGGTCTCCATAGGGGATGCTCTCCTCTTTCTGGGAGTGGTGTTTGTCCACGGGGGATGGGAATCCATCTTGGTGTAATCCCCCATCTTTTCTTGTAGGAAGCATCACCCATGCTCCTCCTCACTTCCTTGGTGCCAAGGATAGAAGAGGGAGTGATAAAGAATGTGGCTCCTCCTTTCATCGGTCCCAAGTCCCTCTCACGTTGCGCGTCGCCGCCCACGGGCCTCCATCCTAATGTGGGTCCCAATCATACCCTCCATGGGCCACTCCAAACGTAAGAACTACTCCACTTTCCACAGATGCACCTTTCATGGCGAGACTGTTAGGTCTCCCCTGCCTCTTTTTTCTCACACCGAGCATTAATCACATGGGAATAGAGTATGCATCGACCAGGGCAGCCCACCCGGGTAGCCTAGAGTGTATGCACCACACAACCCTAACCGAACTTCTTGGACATCGATCCTTGTCAAGGCATGTCATGTAGGAAGCCTCATGAGGTTAAATCACACCACTAGTGGACCCTCGGGTTCACCTTCACGTCAGTTCGCTGACTAAACCCTACCCGAACTACGTGGACTTTGATCCATGCCAAGGCATGGTACGCAGGAAGCCTCTCCAAGGTTAAATCCCATCACTCGGTCATCCCAACCGTCTTCACGTTGGTTCACCCCCATCCCGCATGATGCCAAACGGTAATCCCATCCAGCGGTAAGCCGTTGTCAACCTCATTCGGCAGTAATCCGTCATTAGATGAACTATGTGGACTTTGATTCCCTGTCACATGGATACGTAGGAGGAATCTTCAAGGATAAATACCAACATCATCATCGTCCTCACATCAGTTCCATATCATTCCCCCTCCATTTCATTCAACTCTCAATCATCCATCCTGATTCTTACACAGGCTGCCACATCCCAGTGAGATTGTGCCACCCCATTCCTGTCTACAACATTCATGAAGCCGCCCATGTGATGGCCCCAATATCAGTGTGCCCTCCAGGGGGTTCTTCAATCTGATCCACTCGAGCTACTGTTTTGATCAAGACCGATCCGTCTCCGCTGGATGTTAAACTTGCGGCATACACTATGTTAAACATTGGAATGTGAGTAAAATCTCAGATACATGCCTATGGAATATGATTCCACACGCTCGATGTGGGATGCCTCGGGCTTCCGCGCCCTTGAGATGCCCTATAATAAGGGACAAAAGATAGACACACCAATATCCCAGCATCCAGACACACCAGTGATGCCTCAACATGACTACTCCCCCAACTAAATGTTGCTGCCCTAACCGGACCCCTAGGAATGTCATGACAGAAGCAGTGTAATTAACCAACGTCCCTGAAAACATGGCACCAGGAAAAGTTTCACAAACTACGTATTAATCTATGAGGGAGACCCAGACTAGGTGACAAATTTCAAGGAGGAATCCACGGAATGAAAAACTGACCTCCCATCATCCCATTTCGATCAAAGAGAAAATATCCCCAAATAGGGAGTGGATGTTGCTCACCTTTGGAAAGTGGGAATGAAGGGAAATAGAACAGCGCTGATGACCCCCGAATGTGACGAACGCGTGTGCCCTGGTGAAAGTGTCGGAAATAGTATTAGAATTCAATTTATTCTAAAAATAAAAATTATAACCTGAAGGATTTTTTTAAATCAAATTCCTTTTATGTTTAATAGTAGATTCATATAAATATAAAATATAAAATCAATTATAAATAGAATTATTGAATTTTTTACTTAAAATAAAATAATTATATTTTGAAAGTAATTTATAACATAATTTTTATTTTGTAATATTTAATATGTAAATAAAATTTTTAATTAAAAACCAAAAAATTTTCATTATTCAATGAAATATCATTCTTTTAATAAAATTATGAAGGATTCATTATAATCTAATATGGATATGATGAATTACAAAAATATAACCTTTTATCAAATATAATTTCTTAAATTTTTAGAATTTATTTTTTATTAATTATCAAAGAAGTTAATGAAAATTAATTTTGATGGAAACATTCTTTTGTAGCATAATATGACTTTGCAAAAAAAATATTAATTATTTCCTAGGATTTGATAAATATATTTTGATGGATTATTTTCTTTATATATTTTCTTTATAATGTGGTTAATCATATTCATAACCACTATTTTAATTGAATGGTGTTAATGATAATATTTAAATGTTCATTTTCAATTCGTGTTGTGTATCTTCTAAGCCATCGAACACAGTGTTCTTTTAAAAATCAGGGGGTATTACAAAGATTGTTTTTCCATAATGCCAAAAAATATGTTTTATAAATTTTATTTTTCTTTATAATTCAAGTAATTTTTATATATTGTTTATAGAACACAAACACTCTCATACATATATAAAATTCACATAATAAATGTTTAGTTATTATATATATTAATTCAATATTTAGAACATTTTCTGTATTACATTTTTTAAAATTTATATAATTTTTATATATAATGCACTTGAATTCAATAAAATTAACAGAAAACACACACATCAACAAATATAATTCCAAAAAAAATATTTATATAACCTAGTATATATATATATATTATAATTAATATAGTCAACAAAACTCATGTTTGAGAATTATTTATACTCAAATAATGTATATTACAAATTAATACTACAAGTGTGTATACATAATATCATGGTCTAACCCAAGGCACCCCCAGAATAGTTTTTCTATCCACCTCGTGCCAATTCATCAGGTGAATTCTGAGTACAATTGTATAGGTAACTTGTTTCAAGGAATCAGACTATACACAATGGGAATGATTTATCAAAAACAAAACAATTACAATTCAGAAGAAATTATACATTAATTAAAATTTGGTGAATTTATACATTGGATGACCATGAAAAAAATAAGTTACACGTTTATAATAAAAAAATAACTTATAACAAAAAATAATATCATCCAACTAAAATAAATGTAATTATATATTGAAAAAAATGTAAATGTAAGTTAAAATTAAAAAAAATTTATACGAAATAAAATAAAATGAAAATATAATAACATAAATGAACTACATTAGCGCATGAGGTAACCATTTAACATCAAAATCCTACCAATCTATTAGTGACTCAATTAGAGTAGTACACTTGGATGCACTATTCACATCCAAAATCTAAAACAAAAAATCACTCTATCTCGAAATAATATGTCGTGTAAAAAGGGTTCCATAAAAATCAACCTAATAGGATTACCCATATTTGTCCCATATTTTAATTTAACAAACATTTTTAAATTCTAGTTTAAAATATAATTATTAAAAAAAAATCATGTGTATAGAAACAAACACATATAAATTCCTAAATAAATATTTATCACCCTAACATTCTTTCAGAGATATTAAAACATATATTTTAATATAATTCAATATAAATTTGTTTGAGTAACCAATTTAAAATAATATGTGAAACTATAATGGGGAAAACTAGTAAATAACCAATGTAAAATAAAGTAAATAAATACACAAACACCATAAGTCGTAATTAAAAAATAAAACAAGTCATATACAACAACTATAATAAAACTATGAAATATATAAATAATAGATGATGTGTAAATTTATTGAATAATCATAATAGAAAAGTGAATTTAGAAGAATAATATATAATGAAATAAATTAAACATGATGAAACAAAAATGGAATAATAAATCAATAGGAAAAAGTATCAAATTAAATATAAATAGTCACATGTATCTTCTGAACAACCTGTCTGAAAATCCTAGATATATTATAGTGGAACCTTATTCCTTCATAATTTATGACTTTATTAGAAACTAAAAAATCAATTTTCTCTGACAAACCTCAATGGTGGAACTACTCTAGTTGAAATAAAAACATATGACTAGGAAATTTTAATTTATGCATGAATATATCTTGCATAGTAACCAGGTCTCATTATCTCACAATAAGACCTATCATCCAAACTAAGATAGTAACATGGGGATAATAAACATTTAACACATATAAGTATCAAAAATTTCACAATCACATCCATAATCCCACCTCTATAAAACAAATAATTCAACCCCCACAAATCATTCCTAACAACATCATAAATCAAATTAACTATCATGGTCACATATATACATCATGATAACATGAATATTTTCATAAGGGTGTAGTTCATTATTTCATTACCCTTTTTATATAATGTTCCACACGTTCATTGATTTTAATCTAGTATTAGTTTTTTATATTTCATTTTAAAAACTAATCAAATACTATGTTATTTAAAAAATATCATTTATATGGTCCTGAACTACCATTTTATATATAATTTGGAAAAATAAATAAAATACTTTTCAGAAAAATTATTTGAAATTGAGATCCATTTTAAAAATTCAATAAAATCAAATTTAAATATATCAATATTTTAAATATTGTTTTACTTAAGAAAAATATAAATAAAATAGAAAGATCAACATAAAGAAAATTCATAATATTGAATCATATATAAACAATATAGGAATTTATTTCAATAAATTCACCAGACCCTATATACAACCAATATGATAACAAATAGTACTTTAAACTAATATATTTATTTGTAAAAAATAATTAAATTTTATAAATAATAATTTAATTATATAAATCATCGTGATATATATTTTTGTAATTTTATTTAACACTATAATAAAAAAATATTTCTAGATAATAATAATAAAATGAAATATTTATCACATTTTAAAACCAAAACGTGATCTCCTAAATACTTAAAAACTAGTTTAAATGGTAAAGTAATATCATAAAATAAATGAAGAAAATTAATAAAACCTCGAACATAAAATGATATTTCAAGGAAAGGAAAGGCATATAAGAAAAAAATTATTAGGTTTGTATGTTCTGAAATTTAAACTATAGAATGAGGATGAATATAATATAAATGTGTGCATCCGTAGAAAAATAATCATTATGGTATATATAAACTCCACTTCTATAGGGAATATTTTAAATAATTCATAGTCATAGAAATAAGTAAAAACAAGATATGGAGATTTCTGAAAGGAAAAGAGGTCCCTCCCTCGAATAAATCACTCAAAATATATTAGAGAATCAAAAAAAGTTAATTGATTTGGAAAATCACATAAGAATAATAATTAGGTTTTACATGTGAATGGGGAAGTAATAGTCCCCATTTGTTTCTTATTTTTAAGGAGTAATGTTTTATAAATTAAAATATTTAATGATATTTGTATGCAACATGGTTCTGATGCATGGTATTGAATATTATGTTTCATTCATGAATATTGAATTGGATTAACTAGGGATTATTCAATGTCTTTTTACATGGTTATAGAAAAATACCATCAAATATGCATGAATCACAATTAATTGTTGCATGTTTTTCATGGGTACACCGCATGGTTTTCCTAATCCCTAACTATACACTGTGGTAATTTCAAGAACCACATATCATTTATAATTAAAATTAATTCAAAATAAAACTGAGGTATATAAAATCAATAATACACAAAAAAAATAATATGAAATACAATATTTAGGGTGTTACAATTCACCCCACTATAACACATTTTTCATATAGAAAGTCCTTGAGTATTAAACCAATACATGGAAACTAATACATTGAATACAATTAGAAATAACTCAAAAAACATAACATATCTCTAAAACACACATATTCAAAAATATGAAGTTGAAAATGTAATATAATACAATAATAAGAGTTTCAAGGGAGATGGAAAAATTAGATTAAGAGTAATTTTTTGTCTACCCATCATATGATAATTATTCTTATATAGTGGATAAATTAAACATTAGAATAATAAATGAATAAATATAAATAAAAACCTAAATTCCCCTAAAAGATGACCCAAATAGAATTTTTTCCATTGGTGTATCGATAATATCATATAGCAATCATTTACATCTCTGAAATAATCTCATGGGAACAGAAATACCAAAATTCATGGCTAGGAATAAAAGGATAAAATAAATACTGGATGATAAAATAATAAGCAAAGGGAATTTCGTGGAAAAAATTACTAAAAAATAATTAGTATATTAATTATACATTGGAATTTAGTTTTCACATCCTCTAATAAATCACCAACAAATATAGTTTTTTTACTTCATCCAATAAACCACAACAGTGATTGGTCTTTGAAATATTTGAATTAGAATGATTGTATTGTCTGAATTTTATATATATGAAAAATACATTAGGTTGTTTCTTTCCAAAATAATTGGATGTAGAGTATAAAGGCTCTTTAAAATCAATCATAATCCAATCCCATTTTCCTATGGTTTCTGATTTTTTTTCGATTCGGAACCCACACTAGCACCAAAGGAAAGTTAGTTGTAACCACTTTCAGGTTATGAACCAGAATCCAACTCTTTCATCAAGGAAACTTTTATAACAACCCCAATGTTTGAGATAGTTATAGAAACAAAATTCTATATGTTCAATGAATAAAATTTTAAAAAAAGTTACACCTATATTTAAATACAAAGTATTATCTTAGTAGAAAAGTGAACCAGGTCACTAAAACAGTTTTCATACAACTTCACAAATTTCTAACCTTATTGAAGACTCATAAGCACAATAAATCTTTTAATATTCAATGATATGGGTAAATAACTATTAATAAACATGATATTTACAAACTGGTACATAATATTTCATTACAATATGAATGTAATGATGATGGTCTACTATTCCTGACAATTTCTGTCGAAATAATTCAGGATCTCATTCATTCTCAAGGTATCAGAAGTTCCTAACAATTTAAAAATAACCTTATTATTCTATATCCATTCAATAACCTGTAATATCCCTAAATAACATTAAATGATTGGAAACAATTGATCAGAGCCATTTTATATAACATTACTTGGTCTCTAGGATGGTTTCTCTTTTATAAAAATGATATAAGGAATTTAAAACACATCAATATGGGGAGTACTATAAGATACGATCTTCTTATGATCCCTCGGTACATTTCCTAGAGGAATACTCATCATAAAAATTAAAAACATATATTTCTCAATATCTTCCAAAACACAAGTCACTATTATCAAAAATAATAAAAATCACATAGAAAAAAATACAACAACTAATCAAAAAAATCATATAACTTAAAAATCCCAATTTATTTCAAAATATTTTTTAAATTAAAACAATTTAATTTTTAGATATTAAGGTTCCACAACAAAATTGTATCATTAAATGTATTTAATAATTTCAAAAATTATTGTTCATTTGTTATTATTTAATAAATAATATTTATTATAATTATTTTAAATATATTATGACTATATTAAACCTTTTTTTTCAAAATATTAACATAACCAAAAAATAACAATAAAATTAATGGGAATTCCCATTAATCTATATCTAAAAGAATTTAAAAATTACCCAGTGAAATTTATTACTATTACATGTCCAATAGTAATATTTTAAATGGGTTGGTGGTTATGCATGGTTTGGTCATACAGTATAGTGGACATATAAACAATTATTAAACTAGCACTAGGAGCTAAGAAAACCCATGAACATGGAATCTATATGGTTTTTTAAATTATGTTTTCAAATCATTCACCATTATTGTCCCTCTTATATTCATTGTAAAAAATTTAGAACAATAATATAAATGAATAAATGTTATAAAGAACATCAATATTGATCATAAAATACATAAAATAAATTAAATTATCAAAAAATTAAAGGCTCACCTAAATATCCTCTGGTATATCTGGGATTTGAATGGTAAATATTTAGCTATACTTTTTATTCACCTATGAACAGAGTTCTGATGCTCCAATATCCAATATATTATTACATAAATAATTTAAAAGGGAGCTCAAATACAATTTTTTCACAGTTTATCCTTGAATACCCTGAAATTAGGTGCCTGATCTAGCCTATCAAAAGGATTTTTGTTTGGTACTAACCTCTAAAAGTGAGAAACCAGTTATATGAAATTGAATTATATTAAATGGTATCAATTCCACCCAATAAATTATAATAATTATATAGTGTAACGATTAAAAAATTATTGAATTATGTTTCTATGTATTATATGACCATGGAAAACCAAATATATTATTTAAAATTTTTAATCAAAAGAAACAACGTACAATAAAAAAAAACTTCATATATAATTAATATAAATTTAAATTGAAATAAAAATTACAAGAAGGATATTTTGGCGAAAAAACATGATATAAAAAAATACTTGAAATTATCTTAATGTGACTTTGAGATCACTATAGAACATCGAAATCTACCTAAACCAGGACAGATTTGAAGGAAGAAGTCCCCATAGTTACATTCCTCAATATAAAATTGGAACCACCAATATAAACTCAATATACATATATTGAGTAATACACAATTTGGATATATGTTTTTTAACATTTTTGGAAAAACACATTCCGGAATCGCTTTTTTAAAACAAAAACATGCCTCTTTAGAAATTTAAACTTTTATTTGTTATACTTTGAAAATATTCCTTTAAATTAATATTTTGAAATCATATTTTAATGTATATGAGAGAAACAATATATATAACTAATGGAATTGGCTTTTTAATAAATATAAATACACCATATGTTTTAAAATATAAACAATAAACATTCCATATATAATAACACTTATAAAACAAGGTAATATATAAATAATAAAATAAGTGTAAATGTACATCTGAATCATAACCCAATGATCGATCCATCATAATACAATATGAAGGAAGAAATTTAATCAATAAAAAATATCAATAGAATAAAAATTCCATAGAAATAGAATCCACAAAATATATTGATATTCAAGGAAAAATCATAAATATTTAGTGAATGATCCTTGACATACATGATTGGAAGAATCTACTCGAATAATTGTTGGATTTATTTAACAATATTTACAAATCTTTCTCTACCTGTCCTCATGTACTACTACAAATATGGTCTTTATCAGCACAAAAATCGACCTTTATTAGCACTAGAAAATGCGTTGATAAAGACAGAAAAAATAAGGGGGGGGGGTCCCCTTTATCAGCGCTCTAAAAAGAACTAATGAAGGAACTTTTATCAGCGCTAAAAAAAGTGATGATAAAAGGGGATTTTATCAGTGCTAAAACAAAGCACTGATAAAAGGAGCTTTCGTCAGCGCTAAAACAAAGCGCTGATAAAAGCGTCCTTTATCAGCGCTTTGTTTCAGAACTAATAAAAGATCCCTATAATAGCGCTTCCTTTATCAGCGCTTTCATTTTAGCAATGATAAGGGACCCATTTTATCATCGCTTTTTTAAAAGTGCTGATAAAATGTAAAAAAATTTATAAAAATTTTAAAAAATTAAAAAAATTTATTATTTTTTAAATTACTGCCAATCAGGGGGGCTTTTATAGCGCTTGAGCACCCCCTTTTACAACGCTTTTCTTCCGTTGTACAGCACCCCACGCACCCCCTAAACCCTTTAAGAGCGCTTGCTGCTATATTCCCCCATGAGTGCGTGCCCCTGCCTCCACTAGGATTTGAACTCGAGACCTTCCCCCTGCGCGCCTAAGCCTTTACCACTACTCTATTTTCATTTCTCTTCCAATTCATGTTATATATATATAAATTGTTATATTTTTCATATAGTAATATATATTTATATTAATATATATATATAGTTATAATATAATATATATATATATATTTATATTAATTTATATAGCTATATTAATATATATATATATATCGTTATATTAAAATATATCTATATATATATGTAGTTATATTTATTCGTATAGAAATATATATTTATATTAATATATATATAGCTATATTAACATATATATAGTTATATTAACATATATATAGTTCTATTAATATATATATAGTTATATTAATATATATCCATATATATAAATATATTTAGTTATATTTATTTGTATAGTAGTAGATATTTATATTAATATATATATAGTTATTTTAACATATATATAGTTATATTAACATATATATAGTTATATTAATATATATATAGTTATATTAATATATTTATATATAGTTATATTAATATATATATTTATAGTAATACTAATATATATATATGTAGTTATATTAATATATATATAGTTATTAGATTAATATATATATATTTAGATTAATATATATATAGCTAGATTAATATATATTTATATAGTTAGATTAATATATATGTATATAAATATTCATATATTTGTATTTTAAATAAAATGGATGTTAGTTATTATTTAGATAAATATAATATATTTTATATGTAAATATATTTTATTATTTATATTTATAATTAAATTTTTAGGTGTGAATATATAAAAAATATGTACATATAGTTATATATTTGATTATAAATAGTAGTGAATTATAAAAAATGATTAAATTTCAAAGACATAATATCAATATGAATGTAATACCTTGGAATAAATTCAGACCCCACAAAAAAATCCCAATAACACCCCCTTAAACGAGGCTGGAAATCCACAAAATGTAAATAAATCGGGGTACCCTGACTAAAAACTCAAATTTGGAGGCCTTCTGGGACTCTTTTGACCTCAAAAATCCCTTGACCGCAATATCTCCCAGTCACAGCAATGTAGAGCTTCGATTAGGCTTCAATTTGATATGTGGTAGTGCTCAAACGGACACCCGGATCAAAATTTATGGACGTTTGAAGTTTGAGTTGTGTTTTCAACATATTTTGGATATTTTATTAATTATTTAAATTTTTTAGTCATCAAATTGTTATTAAATGATTATTAATGCATAATAATTAGAAAATTATTAATTAAAAATATTTTTTGAATTTTATAAGAATCCATTTTCACTAAATATCTTATATAGTAAGTATATTAAGTGTAAATGTACATTTATAATTATCTAAAATATATTTAAAATATATATATATTATATTTATATATCAATATAACTATATTTATATATTACTATATTAATATATATTTTTTAAATTTTTTTAAGTCGACCTTTTTTCTGCGATTTTAAAAAAAGCACTGATAAAGGCCCCCCCTTATCAGTGCTACTAAACAAGCGCTGATAAAGGGGGTCCCTTTATCAGCGCTAAAAAAATCTCTGATAAAGGGGTTCTTTTATCAGTGCTCTTTTTAGCACTGATAAAGGCACCCTTTACCAGCGTTGTTTTGAGCACTGATAAAGGCACCCCTCCCCCTTTATCAGCGCTTTTTCGTTAGCGCTGATAAAGGGGGGTGGGGGGCGCTGTGAAAAATTGTTTTTTTGGTAGTGACGATGGTACTTTCCTAGTTGTGAAAGTAACATAAAACTAGGAGATATAGTTAGTTAATACATATAAAAATCAAAGTAACAATCTCAAAATATCTCACTGTGATGACTACAATCCCAAAAATAATTAAAATATAAATTTATGAAATAGTAATCACATATAATTCATTAAGAAAACATAGAAAAATAAATCCCTCATCCCACATCGTTACACCCACTATGAAAATATCATTCATATAATTAATAACAAAAATTATAAAATACATTAATTATAAGGATCAAAAAAATACATCATATTGACATGGGTTTTAACATAAGGGAAAATATAATTTCTCAAAATAAATTATATAATCTTCCATCTATTCCATAATTTTATATAGAAATCAAAATTTCCGGATTTCACATTACTAACTATCAAAACCCAATTTCATTTGAACAAACTACTTTATATATTAAAAAATATTCTTTTTATTACAAATTAAAAAATAAATAATTTAGAATGTTTTCTAAAATCATTATTGAAATCAAGTTTCATTTTAAAACTTCATTTTAATTAGAAGGAAATAAAACTTATTTGGAAATAAATTTTTATTAAATAGACACACAAATTAAAAATAAAAGTTTAATATATGGAATTATCATATATTATAATCTTAAAGGAAAAATATTATTACATATTTTAATAGCCTCAATAGAATCCATCAACAATTATTCTCAGGTAAAAAATAAAACTTCAAACACATAAATAGAGTCTTATAAAATACTTATATTAACTACAACACTATTTAAATATCTAATTTCATTGATAATTGTTTTAAAAAAATTGGAAAACATTATATACATAATTTATATTCTATGGGTCATAATAATTATTAGCAATGTAAAAATGATTTTATAAAAAAAATAGTTTATAAATCATTTAATTTTAATTTATAGGGTGAATATGAAATATAGATTTTATTAAAAAAATTTTAAAAACATCATGCACCAGGTTGTATAACAAGGAAAAAATGATATTGAAACACAAACCTTGAATGCTGATTAACTATATAAATGTTTGAATCGTGTGTGTAGAGGACCCAAGGTGAAATAATCCCACCAAAATTAAAAAAAATCACAATGTTTTTATTGAAAAAACTTATCCTAGTTATTTAAGAAACATGAACCACGGCCTATGAAATAAGTAAAAAAAAGTAGATTACAAAAGGAAGTGAGGCTCTTCCCATGAATAAATCACTCGAAATTTATTGAGGAAGACTGATAAATTAAGGAGAGATTAACTTTTATATATCTCCCACAATATGAGATTCCTTGAAAGGGGATGGCGTTGACAGGATTTAGATTTTATTTTTAAGATTATCATTTTACAAAATACATGTTTTAAGGATATGGGTAAGTCATGCATTTTAGGAACATAGTTTTCAATCCATGCACCAACCAAGTAGATGCCACTGAATTCAATAGGGTAATTTTATGATTTAAAAAACTATTATCCAACTCTATGATGACCTCTGATAGGTGCTGTATATTTTGCTCTAGTTATATGAACAATTTTATATAACCACTTGCAAATTGTACGAGTATCATTAGTACCCCAATCGTCGTAAAATTCAAATTAATTTAAAAAAACTCAAGAAAAAAAATTATAAGAACAATAAATATATTGAATAATATATAGAAAAATGATCAGGGTGTGACACACACAAATCATACGATGAATGTGTTATATAATTATTATTTTAATCTATGATTGTGTGAACAAAAAGTGTTGAAACATAAGATTTTTTAATTATATGATTATTCTTGTAGCACACATACACACAAAATGTTTTCCAAATAATGTTTTGTAAAATACAGAGAAATATTTATATTAAGAAAAATAATAAAATGTCAACAAATTCCCTATGAACTCATCATAAATTATCATAGACTCAAAAATCTAAATTTGAAAAGTATTATTTCATTATAAATTAATTTTTTAATATAAAATATAAGAACGTCTTATGATAACTAAATTAATCATTATTAGAGAATTAATGAAGGGAATAAAACCATAGGTAAATAAAATCACTACATGGTTGAAGTCCTCATCATCTCAAAATACCATGAAGATCCCCATATCGATGACATTATGGAAAAAATATATTATTTTCTAAATATAATAAAAATAATTATAAAATAAGTAAGATAATGATGTGACATATATTTTGATGATGTTTGTATGGTTATATATTGATAATTTAAAATGCATATCATATACATATTCTTAGTTTATGTGATCATTGGATACCTAGAATTTGATAATTAAGGTAATGAAAATATAAATTAAATATAATTAAAATGAATTTAAATGTTTCCAATTTTATTTAAATTATATATTTCATATTTTATTTAAAAAATTAATTTATTTGGTGAAAATATATTTTCATTTAAATAATTTTTTTATAATGTCTGTTACTTATTGAGACTAATTTTTCGAGATTTTTATAATAAAAATGAAATACGGATTTCAATAAAAAGTTCCATTAAAATTAAATGGTTGGTTAATACATTAATTTTAAATTAAAATAAAATTATTTAATTATAATAATTTATCTATAAAAGGGTTATTTTTGTCTCTGATTCATTATTGTCTTAATAAAATCAATATATCACTATAAAATAATAAATTTAATGAAATTTATTTTTTACAAATATATTAAAAAAAATTCACTGTGTTATTATGATTGTTACTTGTAATGGTATAAGAATAAATTCACATTTTCACATAAAATATATCCTTTCAAAAAAATATTTTTATGGTCATTTTATTTTTACATTAAAAATATAATTTTTTATATAGATAAAAATTATTTAATTTCATATATTTTATATATGAAATAATGATTTATAAATTATTTAATAATTTCAGTTTTATTTTAATGGAATAATATATTTTACTGAGGTAAAGGTGAGTTATGCGAGAAAATGGTAAAATGAATAAAAAGGTTTAAATTTTGATCTAAAGTCCTATATTATTTTTAACCACATCTCTAAATTATTTTTATATGGTGATTAATGAACCATCTCCATTAGTTGGTATCATTGGATAAACATCCCATTTTAACTTGCACTCCTTAGAAATTATAGAGTTAATATTTGTGGAAATAACCATCCAGATAATTTAAAAAATAATTCCACCTATAACCACATAAAATAACACAATTATCAATTTTTACTCATCCAAAATAAGAAAAAATATCTCATAAAAAATAATAACTAACTTTTTACTAATTTTGGTCACCAGAAAGATCCCCTAATTTTTCATTACCAAAATGGTCTCTTAGAGAAGGTTCATGTTTCAAATAATGTGATGTCTGCTAGTCAATTTTCATTAAATTAATCATCCACCCATTATAAGAAAAATTTAAAACTTCAATAATATGTAATTGAGGTCATAAATCTTATATAAAATTGATACTACATTGAAACTAAAATATTTTCTAACACATTCATTCATTCATTATAAATCATTCTTATTTGGGTTGGATTTCCAATATAGAAAAATGATGTTATAACAAATCCATCATGAATAGATAATAATTCATAAATACTAGAAATCTATGATAATAATTATGAATTAAATATGTCCCCATATATCATTATTAATAATAAATGTAAGTATATCCATTTATAAATTCAATTATTTTAATAAAAGTTAAGATTCAAAAAAGATATAATTTATGATTGTTATTATGGAGCCATCTATGTAACATCCATAAAATGTTCATGGAACTCCGTTATCGTAACCAAAACTTATATTCAACCTCCAAAGAAATTCATGAGGTGGTGAACTCATGAGAAATGATTGGGGAATGAAACATCCAAACCAAATCATGTGTTGAACAAATTAAATAAATAGACACCTAATTGATAATTTTAACATAAAATGAATAATAAATGGGTAATAAAAATTTATAATTGAATGGTATTGAGTAATAAATAAATAAATATAATATTCTCTAGAAAAAAAATATTTATAAATTTATTATATAGCATTCCAGATGGAAATTTACCAAGTGAGAATTTAATATAATTGTTTTTCATCTCAAATAATTTCATTGAGAAATGATTCACATTATAAACTTATTTAACCTTATATGTTTTTTATTATTCCAAATTTAATTATATTATGCTAATTTAATTTTAATCAGGTGATTTGATAGACTATATATAATTCCATCTTCCATTCTCTTTTTATTAAACATTACCAATATCATAAGGTTTTTCTTGACTCAAACTTCTTTTATTTTGTCTATAATAATTATTCATTCACTATGTTTTATAAAGATTCCAATTCCATAACATTTATCACTATTATAATGTCTTTTACCATTATATCAATTTAAATTTAAATTTCATTTTAGAAAATTTTTATTTCTATAATTTATTGCCTTATAAAAACACTAAAGTTATAATAATAAGTTTTCTCATCTTAATTTCCATTCTCTCCTCCATATCAATTTTATTTCTTGAAAAAAAATATTTTGTATTATTATTAGAAAAGATATATATTAATTATATTCTCTATCATTTATATTTTTAATTGTTTGTATTTAAAATGATGTTTTATATATTTTTATTCAATTTGAGTTTCCATAATATGATTTAGTAAATTTAAGAATTTAATTTTCAGTTTTCTATATTTTGTATCTTACTCTCTAAATTTCATACACCTAATATTTGTTTATTTTTATGGATGAAGTTTTCATAATTATTTTATATAACACATTTCAGAAATATTTTTCTAACCAATTTAAAAATATTTTTAAAAGGAATTGAAACTTCAATTTAAAAAAACACAATCAATGATTTAAGAAAATTCATTTAATGATTTTTCATCCATTTTCATACATATCTCTATAAGACGATATTTTTATGTAAGTATGTCCTATATATCACAATTATTAAATTTTAATATACTACTTATATTGTAGGAGATTGAATTTTTTTATTTAATGATATTATTTATTAATTTTCTTTATATGATGTTTTTTTGATTTTTCTTTGTCATTTCCTTTGTATGGGATTTCATCCATTGAAATTATAATTTTTATATGGAACAAATATGTAGTGTTCATTATTATGTGATTATTTCCCCCCAACACTTATGTCAATGAAAATAATTGGTTAATGTTTTAAATTTCATGATATTACTCTTGGGCATGTGTGGTCATCTTATATCTACTATATTATGGAACATTAATGGTTAGCCCAATTACATAATGTTTTAAAAAAATATGTGTATATCCTATTCATACATGATATGATTGTCCTGGTTGTAATCTTTATTATTCATTATGATTTATGTTCTTATGATTATGCAATTTTAACATGTTATGTTTCCATGATTGATGATTGTTTCCAAATGTTTCTTTATTTAAATATCATAGAATATATTATGCCTTCATTATGATCCAATCATGGAACTATACACCCAATAAAGTATATTTTTTATGATGTCATGAATTTTTTCATTTATTATTATCCTATGATCATTACAATTAGTCATTTCCCCCATATTTATGACCTCTTGAAATTTTGTGATCTAATCCTCTATGAATCATTGATATTGAATTCCATGACTAAAAGTTCATTATGTTACTCATTTCCATATGAAATTATATATTGGAATATATCTTTGAGGAATTCATGTCTATATAATTTTGTGTGGGATTCATAAGATATAATGTTTAATAATTCAATTAATTAGAAAAATATCTAATTGAATTAATAGTTTTGGTTCCTAGGATTTCATTTTTTATTTATGATATATAATTTTTAAATATGGGAAATGATATAAAATATATTTATTTCACTTTTTGCCTATATCACTTTATATGTTTCCACATTATGTAAAATGTATACTAATATTTACATCAATATAAATGTTATGTTAATTTATAAAGACATTAATTTCTTAAAATCAGTGAATTTTAAAAAAATTGTTACCTTTAAAATAAATTTAGTGTCCAAAGTAAACTATAGTTTCCACTAGTCCTTCATAATTAATTTAAGTTCAATTTGAAAAATAATTTGGAAAATTATGTACTAAAGTTAATGGTTTATTTAATAAGATCAATTACTATCGATGGTGTTAGTTTTTATATTTTAAAAGGTATAAAGTTGATATTTTTATACAGAGGGAACATATAAATGTAAATAACCATGTAGTTTGGTAGTTTTTTGTGTTCATGTATAAATGATATGACTCTATCAAGCTACCAGATATTCTATATGTGCTAATGGGTTCCCGATGTGCTATCATGTAAGGTAATAATCCCAATGTATTCATCATATTCTTGGTTTTCTACAACTTTGTATTTGATGAGACACTGGGTGGATGATAGGTTGTCATTGGGTACATGATGGTACATAAATAGTTTTTTCTAATGGGTGGGTTTTTGTACATTCACCTAACATATATTTTAACTCCTTTAGGGTTTTCAAATATTGTAAACACTATTAGGGTCAGATATACATTCTTTTTTTATTAGTCACATCTTTTATTAAAATAATTTATCCATGGTTCTTTAAGGGGGTCTCACAAATTGAATCATGGAATATACTCTCCTTTTTCATTTTCATCACATTATTTATGAGTCCCTTTTTCCCATTCTCTATGTTTTTATTTTGTAATGCGGTTCCACTTGTTCATGCTTTAATCTCATCAGAATGAATGGGATTAGACATATATTAACCAAGGAATACCAAGGAATTTTTAATTAAGTTATCTTACAAAAATTTTGATATAGTATTTTTATTTGGTGAATTATTTTACTGATTTTAGTGTTTTGGGTAGAAATTAATGGGTTATGTAATTTAATTTGTGGGTTTTATGGTTATTTTTGTGAGGATTCTATTGAGAGTTATATTCGAGTGGGGGGGGGGGGTTATCTCAACCTATTGGTTTTGTATTTTTTTGTTAAATTTGATTACATAGGATGGATTTTTAATGGATTTTGGTTTATATAGTGAACAAGTTGTTTAATGGCTATATGATTTTGAAAAGTATGATAATGGATTATTCAAATATATTGTATCACCCCATTATGTTCACTTATTCTATACCTATAATGGTTTTATAACTATATTTTCAAAACCATAATGAATCATAATTGATAATTTTAATGTTCTTAAAATTTAATTTTCTATGAAAAAACGATTCCTTATTTACCAGAATTTCATTTAGTATTTAATTGTTTTGTTAAATGTTTTACTCCATATATTCTTGATAAATTATATTATAACACATTTTCCATTTATAAATATTTTCTTTTTGTTAAAAAATCCTATAATATTAAGTGGAATGTTTATTTAATTCAATTTATTTTATAATTTATTGTTTGTAGATTAGTTTATAGTTATTTCACATTGTATAACTATGATTATTTATGTTATTCCCCCGTACATTATTATCGGTTATTACTTACAAATTTTCTTTTATATATTGAGGGGTTTTAAAGAATAAACTCTTGTGTTCCCCACTATCAACTAAAATAAAAATAAGTCATTCTGAAATATTACTCTAATTAATTATAATTTAGTGACTAATACTTAAACATTGGTAAATAGGTTGCATTAGTGAGAATAAAATTTCATAGAGTAATTGATTTTACAGGGGTGATTTGTTTTATTTATTATAAATTTATTTATATAAATTATATAATCTTTTAATTAATAATTTTTTATAATTTCAAACCACATTTTTTTAGATATAGTAAATTTGATACACATGAATGCAAGGTCAAAAAATTATCTTACTATGTTTCTTGGTATAACCAAAAAGTTTATAATCATTATAATATATAATTTCTCTTTAATTTATTTTCAATATTATTCTGGGTTTTTTATATAATTATATATTTTTTTACCACTTAGATTCATCATGTTAAATATAAACATACTTATTTTGGGGTTGTTTTAGCTTAGAATTTTTCTTTTTCATTATTTTTTTAGTTTTTTTATTTGGGTTTATCTATTGTTGAATACGATAAATAATAATTTTTGTTATGAGATTTCAAAAAATACAATGTTTAGGGGTTGGGAAAATTGGTAATAACAATATAATTATATGGATTTTTTATTCCATGGTGCTAATGAGATAGAGATTGGACTTTTGTTGGTTATATATAAAAATAAATTTAAAATGATCATCTTTTGGTAGTATATTTAAATAATTAATTTTTTATTGAGGCTTAAAACATGTAACATTTAGTTTTTATAATTTGAAGAGAAAACATGAGGTTTGGTGGAGGATAATAGGATTGGTGTTGTGAAATTAGGAAATGATCAATGTATTTTTTTATCTGATACATCTAGTCCTGTTTTAAGACTTCTTTATGATTAATTTCCATTTCATTAGTTAAGAAGAATTATATAGTAAATTATGATTTGGATTATTTTAAATTTAGTAATGAAAATGTAAAATATTATATGTTTTCATTAATATGTACTACAAATCCATTATGGGTGATCTTGCTTAGTTTTACCGTGTTTGTATCATGGAATGAATTTTGATGTGGTATATATATCATTGTTATTGAAAGAATTTCTTACTGATTTTAATACAAGTTTGTTTATTTTTATAAAATTATAAATAAATTATGATACTTATTTATAACACTAAGGAATGTGTGTTATAACTCTATAAGAATACTATATTTTTAGAATTATAATTAATTTCTATTGCAAGTACCCCATGAAATAATTGATAAAGACAATGTGTAAACATTCATACACCATATAGATATATATTGTTAAATTCCATCCTTAAAAATAGATTGCACTTAATATTGGATGTATATATATATGATTAAATTCTATTATTTTAAAATAGGGTTCTCCAAAATTAGTATGGATACATATATTGTCCTTTCAGCATATATTGGATTTCCAATTCAATATATTTTGGATTATGATCTTAGTTTTGATATATGTATGGATCCAATATGGGGAATGAGAGTTATCCATGATTGTTCTAATATTTTCAAATATGAAATATAATATATTTTTTTTGATGTTATTATTTTAATACAAGATGTATTTTGAATTGAACTAACACACACATAAAGATATATGATTATTAACTAATGAAGGATAAAATCACTTGGTGGTTCCTACAAGGTCATTATTCACACACTATAAATGTTTACATTGATTGGAATGAAATTTTACATGATTCAAATCATGTATAAGTTAGTACAAGGACATATTCTTGGATTATTTATAGAAAATATAAGAATTGGTGACACATTACCAATCTATATCTCCTCCATGTGATATAATGTAGAAGAATATTTTTTTGAATATTATTTATCATATATCGAAGTATATATATTTATATTATCTTATATTTTCCAATATATTATTTATATTGAATCCATGAATTAATTTTCATTTGATATTTCATCATTAAAAATATTTAAAACTCATTAATGTGGTCAATAGTACTGCTTCTAAACACACAAAGTCATTACGAAAGTATGAATAACAAATTTTCAATGTATCACTATAAAATATGTGTAGTTCTATACATGATATGATTTATAAATCCCATAATCAAACATTTATCTACAATCACTATATAGATTTATAGTGACCCAGACATTCCGTAAATACATATTACATCAATGTTAATGAATAATAATTGTATAGTTGAAAAATCCATTTCAGAATCATATAAGTCTAGTATCTTCTGTAAAACATAAAAATAAAAAACCATTTCATAGTATTTATAAACCATATCCCAAATATATAATCCTAATTATCACAATTCAAATACATATCATATATATAGTCTTTCTTCATAGCTTGCGAAAGTTAGCATTCGAATGCGTGACCTATGATTTCCAAAATGGTCAAACAAGGGTGATATTAATGATCATATAATAAAAAGATGAGAATAATGGTATGTGATCATACACATAACATTTGAAAACCATTCCTTATAAATATTGGATCAGAATCACAACTCATTGAATAAATATTTCTATCTTATAACTCATGAATAAAATTTGAATCCAAAAATAACCATCCTTGAGGGAATAATATAATAATAATACCATAAATTGTGGTATGCACAAAAGTATATAAAATAATTTCCATTATAGTTAAACCTATTCTCCAATACTATCATATTCATGTTGGTTCACTCCTCAAACCATCATAGTTATCAAGGATTACTTCCAAGATTATCAAAGTAGAAAAACCATCTTACTGAACTGGGTTCACTACCCATTAAAGTCATGTTTTATCTCTAGATATATTAATCTTTATCAAATAAATTGTAATTAGATACAGGTAAAACACATAATATAATGAAAATAATATATATTCATGACACAAGATTATAACCCATTCATCAAATCGTAACCCATAAAAATTAATGTTCATAATAATCATTTAGTGGAGATTATCCCATGGAAAATGAATGGGATTCAAAAAAATAATTCCATCGTAAACATAAACCATACATAGATTAAATTATTATGATATAAATGGATCACATTCCTAATAACTAATAAAAAAACTAATTTTTTATGATTTTGATAAATCGAAATTCCATTAAAATATTCTTAAAGAAAATTACCATTCCATATGGGAATAAATTTTTTAAAATCAAAAAATTTAAAACATATTATGAATGATATTTTCATTGAAAATAACCATCAGATCCTATAATTTGAGCTTCAAAACATTGGGCATCCATGATTGTTGAAAACTTAGTTCATGCAGTATAAGTTAAAATAAATTACATTCAAATTTTTTTCATAAATGTCACAACGTACATTGTTTGAAAATAAATAAAATAAAAATATTTTCAGGCCATTATATAAAATTTAGAACATGTATAAAAATTCCATTAAAAAAACATATAAAAATATATAAAACATCACTAAAACGTTTTTACAATACATGGATATACAATACAAAATCTCTTCGGTTGGAGATAGAATTAAAGTTGATTTTCTATAAAAACATATTTTTAGTCTCTGGAGACCATAAGGTGACAAAAATTAATGCTAAACATTTATTTTCAAGAAAAAAAATATAATAATAAAAAGAATTTTTCTATGGGGAAGTTTATCATAAGATTTCATTATTGTAACTTAATCATAATCAATCTCGATAAACAATGAGATTGTAACATGAAACACATTACCTCATGTTTAAATTCCTTCATATATATTCAAAAATCCGTTTTAATAAATATATTTTTATTATAATATTTAATCTATTAAAATACTCACATATATAGAACTATATAATATTTAATTTTATTCTTATGTCAACCGTTTAATAAAAAATAATTATTAAAATCACAATAATGGGTTATAATTGAACTATTTCCATGTATATTTCGTTTTGGCAGTTTCTATAAATAGATATAAAACATTATTACATCATATATATAATATAAATCATTGTATATAAATATAAATTTAATTTTTATTTATATTGATCAATAAAATTTAAGCACAGAAAAATTAATCACACCGTTTATAGGGAGGGAATGTTTTATGTACATATGATTATTACATTACATATTTAACAGATTAGGTGATAGAATTAAATATATTAATTCAAAGTTATAACATAAACATTGTATCACAATTATCATATATATTCATCAAATTCATCTCTATTTCCATATAAGTATAACATATGTAAAAACAAATCACAACACTTTGTAGAGGTGGTAGTCCGCACATACATATTAGCGAAATAATAATTTCCCGATGGTTTGGATGGTAAAAAGATAGAAATTATATTATCAGTTCCTAATTATAATTCAGTCATATGTTTATTATATAAATATTTATCCTATCGCAATACACATATAGAAAATATGTTGATGAAAACATAATTTTATATCTATGTGGAGACGGTACGCCATACGTACGTATTGATGATACTTTCACATCCCATTTGATAGAAAAGATGGTATTTAATGTTATTTTCATAATAATAGTAACATTTATGTATACATTTGATACTTTTGATATTAATTTATTAATAAAATATTATATTAGAGGAGGTAAAAGAAAAATTTAAATAAAGTTATCAGGTAATGAAATTACATATTCTTTGAAACAAATCCTTTAGATCTACTCTAAAGTGCTATATGGTTGGTATTTTATGATGAAAACCCCACTATAATGTGTATAGGTATTTTTATAAGAATGTTTTTCTGATTTTGGATGAGATATGTAGCCCAAATTAGTTTGAAAAAATGAATTGTGGGTGCCCTATTATAATTGAGGGGAGGGGAACTATTGGAATTTCATAAAATATTAAAGTAATATTAATTAATTTTTTTCAAAATGGATAAAAAATCGTTATATTATATTATAATATATGGATGAGTTGAAATCCTCTCTCTCCATAGAATTTGGTCATGTTTGTATCAAATTTTTATCCTTATCGTTAATTTTTAACCACCCAATAACCATTTCAATAATCAGCATTATATTAAAATCTTCTACATATATTGTGTTAATAATATTATTATAAATTGAAAAAATAATAATAAATAGACCACACTTTTTATTTTTAACTGTATCCCATTAATTTATCCTAATCAAATAGATTTATTATGTTTATATTAGTTAATAATGATTTTTTAAAATATCAATAATATCATTTTAATAATATTTATTTAATCGATCATTAAATTACTTAATTAAAAAGGGAAAATTTGAATTTAATGGTTTAAAACATCCTTAATATGACATATATATCTATGAAATTCATGGAATATATTAACTCATGGAAATTTTAGCACTTTTAATATTTATAAAATTATTTATTACATATTTTTGAAAATGGAGTAATATTGGATTAGTGTTGTATAATCAACTAGTGTCATTATATAAAAACTTAATTAAAATTAAATTTTATCATGAAAATAATTGCATTAATCAAAATATAGAAAATTATTTCTTTTGTAAATTTTTTCCCCTATGTGGACACATAAGTGATATTAAAAACAAAGAGAGTGACATTTTGAATAATTGTTTTATTTGAATATTATATCAGTCACTTTCTTAATTTATCCCTTAAGATAATAAATTTACAGAGTAGTGAGATAAATATCATGAAACAATTATACAATAATAATTATAATGAAAAATTATGGGCATACAACATAGTTGTAACATAGATTAACTCGATTGACCTTTTACTAATGTGTTAAATTTTACCATAGTTCCTATTCATATTGACTAACAATAAAATGGGCCTATATACCACAATAAAAAATCTTTATTCTAAATATTTAATTCTTTTTAACTTATATAATAATTAATATGGTATAAACTAATTTTAATGTAAGAGTAAAAAATGTGACAAAACCAGATTTTTAGAAAAATGAATTTTAAAAAATGAAAGTTGATTTACGATAGTCCAATGTATAAATAAATTATTAGATGAAAGTTAAATTTTTTAAATATATATATATATATATATAATTAAAATAATTCATCGATAGGGATTTGTTGAACCTATAATGATAAAAATACAATGTGATCATAAAAATAATTTTTTTGAAGAATATCAAATTTAATTTCCAATTATAATTATTTTCATTAATATATAATTGGAATCTAATGAATTAATATTATTGTTATATAAAACTTATTTTTTCATATTTTCATATGTTTTATTAATACCTTCCAATAAATGGATAAATTATGATAATATCTTAATAGTATATCATTGTTCTTTTCAAATAATTGTTGCATGAAATGTATGTTATCAGAGAAATAAAATTTATATGACAAACAGATATTTATTTAAATATTAGGGTGTTTCATTTTTTCACCTGTAAAATAATTTACCCCTCAAAATTATTTTGTAGTAATACAAAATATTGAGGGTACTTATCCCTAAATATATCCTCTGATTCCTACATAGTTTCCATAAATGGATACTTTTTTACAAATCATTCATCATGTGAGTGGTCTTGTTTCATAGAAATTTATCTATCTGATAAAAATATCCTCCAGTTATTCCTTATAAGAATGATCGTACTTCAATGGTATGAACTTTGAGTTCAATAGATGTGTGGATTCAATATGTTCTTCTTTATGATAGATACATGGATGACATCATTTACATGTGAGATATTCAGTGGGAGTTTGAGTTGAGAAGAAGTTGTCCAGATATAACCATGAATTTTAGAAGGAACAATATACCTTGGTCATAGCTTGATAATATATCCTAACATCATCACCCAATTCCATAATTACAGTTATATGAATACCTTGCTGCTATCTCCAAACTCTATATCATTCTAATTATTTTCAATATGACTTTTTTTGGAAACACGGAAGTTTCCTTATGTATTATTGAATGGATATAAAATTATATGTCATTTATCCAATTAGATTTAGTCCCAATATCAACATTTAAAAAACATAATTAAAATAAAATAGACTAAGACACCTCCTAAATTATATAAATTTATAAGGAGCTGTATGAATGATGGAGTTAAAGCTATTTTTGTATGGAAATGCTACCAATGGAATATCTTGATCCCAATAACTTTTGAAATCCATAGAAAAATCTCTAAACCAGTATTGTAGATTTTGAACGGTCTACTCATTTTAATCATCTATTTATGGATGATAATTATTTTGAAAAAATAACTCTTTATTTGGATCCAAATAAATATATATCTAAATATTTTAGGTCAACAACTAATCCCATTCAGATAAACTTGATATTGTTACACCATGTAGTCATACAAGTTTATTAATTTTTATCAAATTATATTGATCAAGAGATAAATATTATAAAATAGAAGTATTTTTTTCTCAAATTATACAATGATTGACTGAATCCAATATAGATTTATACCCTTTATATGTCTTGAGGAGTCTCATGAAAAAATCCATAGTTATATTTTCACATTTCATTTTGGAATGTGTGATTTGTTATAACATTTCCTTACACTTCTCTCTCTCATCTTTAACATAATATGAAATAAATATCTTTATCATATTGCGCCAAAAATACTATGTCAAATCTCAATATATCATCATATGTTCAGGATGAATGGAGAATGATGAACTATGAAAATTCTTGAAAAACTCATCCATTATATCTGGTACTAAAGGGAAAAATACATAGTTCATCAAGATTATTATTTCATTGTAATCATGATTCAAATTAGGAACATTTCATGGCATCTTCTATAGATATACATCTTCCAATTATGCTTCATTAATCTTCACATAGATATAATGATGAACAGTAAATTGAGAAAGTTATGATTTATCCCCATCCATCTAGTTTTCATTATCGATCTTATGAAATTATAGAAATATCAGGAAATTTATGATCCTAAGAATATATAATATATCATCATCCTCTAAAAAAACTATTCCACCTCATTCACTTTACCAATTTGTTTTCTATTGTTTAGCCATACTGATTCATTACCTATAACCATATTATTTGTATCAGGATCATATCTTTTGAATTGAAAATAGTCTATAAACATATGTGATCAATATATAAGTAACTCCTTTTTCATATAGATAATTAATCAATATAACTAATTAAAAAATACATATTTTACTTTAAAATAATTATTTTGGTAATTTATCTCATCGAACATCAATTTTTATTATACATAATCTATAACTACACTATTATACAAGAGGAAGAATTTTATCCCCTTCATTGATGCATTAATATAGATTACAAACTTTGATTCACTACTAGGTAGTTTATAAACATTTGAGGGGACTACCGTTGTCCTATGTTTAATAACTGTTCATAAGATTTTATCAATATAAAAGAGTATGTATCCCTTTGGAGATAAATTTAAGAATGGATGTGATAGCCTTGGAAAATTCTCCAATATTTATTGATAATAGCCTTCCCAATAAAGAAGAAAATGAATTATAGTCACAATGGTTGGTCTAGATAAATTATAATTCACATAGATTTTTTAAAAAAATTGAAGTTATGTTTTGGAGTGAATTTTTAACACCTAATTAATCATAAATGACCCATCAAATTTATTTAATAAAAAATATTACAGCATTTTCAACCATTATAATTTATGTTTAATAATTTTAGTAATTTTATTTTAAAAAATTTAATTAATTTCATAATTAATAATATCAAAATTATATTTGTTTAATTTTATTTAATTTCTCATAAAATATTGACTTTTTAATGAATGGTGAAAAATACATGTTTTCGTAAAAGTGCCACTTATATTTAAATAAATTCCGTAAATTAGTAGTAAAATTATCCATTATAATATTTAATGTAAAATAAGTATTATATATTAATATTTAATGAAAATATTTTATTTTTAATTAAATTGTTTGTCTGAAATTATTATAATTTATTTGGGGATCAAAAAAGTGATTTGTCATAAAACTATTTTAATGTGTATAATGTTTCACCCTTTAAATTTAAAAAAATAAACTAAAAAACAATTATTTTACTGAAATTTATATATTATATATCAAAAAATATTAATTTATATTTATATAATGTCTTTTACTCTTTATATCGTAAATTTAAAATCATAATTTTAATGAAAAATAAATTTCTTGAAAACCATCTTTTTTGTTGTGTCTTGGGGTATAATTTTGAAATCAAAATATCCAATTATTTTAATTTAATGGGTATGATTTATTTCATATTTAATATTATAATAATTTATAATATCAACTAAATTAAAATTATTTTTTAATCAAAATTAATAGTGACAATATTAAATATTAATTATAAAAATTATTTTGAAACATAGGGTTATACTGAAAAAATAATGATTAAATTGAATTAATATTTTTCTGAAAAGTATTATATTTATATTTTTATACCTTAAAATATTTCATGGATGATAATATTCCATTTTTTATACTTATATAATGTTAAAAACATGGGTACCACATTTTATTTTCAAACATTACATCTCTGCCACTCAGAACACTTATTAAAGGCCACCCACTCACCTCTCCCCTGGACAACATAATATCCATTTAGATCTTCCAATACCTACCAATATATATTCCATAATTTCATAACATTGACCTTGATCTCTTATTTACATTTTAAAGATATCATATGAAGGATTTTGAATCCTAGTTCAGGAGGTTGTCGGAAGATGATGTATCATGCTTAACTGAGAGTTTGAATTTTAATTATTCTTAGACATCATTACAATATTCTAGAATTTATATTATATAATAATAAATGTTTATACCATATAATGATATGTAATTATGTTAATTTCGTAACATATTTCCATTTCATATTCTTTTAAATGTTATACTAAATCACCATTCAAATTTACAATGGAATACAGCCTTAGGAACTGATCTCAATTGTTATCCGTCTTCACCTCTAAAATAATGATATCATGATGTATTTGTACTATATATATATATATATTTATATGATATTTTTGATATATTAAAAATTAATGAGTTATTATAACACATATACCTTATTAATTTTCATTCAGTGGGGGATACGATAATGCCGCTCATGTGCACAATGATCTATCACCTCATGAAGTGATGCAATTTTATTCACTAATTAATTTCATGGAATTAAATTAGGATCAATTTGATGAATATATGTGATATAAATGAAATTAATATGATTTTAATTAAATACTTATTATTTTGAGAATATAATATATCATTTTATTTCTTATACTGAAAAATGATAACATCGTTTGTGCATAAGCATTATCTTTTGCCTCCATGATGTAATACGACTATTTTTTATCATTAATTCAAATTGATGAGACATATAAATTAATTTAATGAAAAAATTTGATATATATGATATTATAATAATTATTTTAAGATTAAATATTATTTACTTTCTTCAAAAATTGATTATTGAAAAATGGAAAAAATACTCATAAATTCATATGGCCTACCTTCTCCTGGATAATAATGTATATAATTTTTCATATAAATAATTATAAAATGGTTTCAAATTTATAATTTATGAATAATATATATATATATATTGATAATTATTCTAAATATTTAAAAAATAGAATATCTAAACATTTTTAACCTACTGATGTCATTATAGAAATATATGCTGAATATCTTCACAATATCCAGTGTAAAAATAATTGATTATGTAATTATATATAACATGGTAATAAGTGAAATAAATGGAATAATAAAATTCAAATATTTTATAAATCAAGTAAATAATTAACATAATATAAAAACCTAGTACTTTTTTTAACATTATTTCACAATTTATTACATAAAAGTACTCTTAACAAAACATGTAAGATTGAGAAGTATTGTGTCTTTGGTAAATAGGTAGAGAGAATAATATATTGAACATGTGATTCAAAAACATTATTAAAAATAGCCTTCAAATTTCTATAAAATTATATGGAATAAAAAACTGTTGGGGATAACCTAGGTAAATACATAAAAACTGACTGAGTTGTAAAGCCCAATGTGGAAATAAACATGGAATAATGTTAGAAAATAGGATTATTAATGGGTCATAAAAAATTATGAATCATGAATATGAACAATTATAAATGTTATTTATTGATAATAATAACATAGTAAATGTGGCAACAACATCAAACAATCCATTATAATCATAGCTAATGGATAAACCATAAATACATAATAGTAGAAAATGTATTATAATGGAATCATGTTCAATATCTATCCCAGCATGACGCATCCTGGTACTAAACATTACCCAATCCATTGGAGCACTATATTATCTTGGGATAGCCCATCACATTAATTTCATTTTCATGGTTATGTGTTCCCCATGGATCACACAATATGAATTAATTCATCATCATAATTTATTCTATGAACAATTTGTGTGTAATAAATAGATTTAAGTACCCAATAAAAAAGTTTTTGTTTATAATTTTTGACACCCATGATATGAAATTGGTATATAATTCACTACACAATTCTTTTGGTATGGAAAATCGAGGTGAAATTTCAGAAGAGAAAAACATCACATAATGATTTCTAAAAATGATTTGATGAGGGAGGAGAGGGTATCTCATTACGTAGTTATCGAATTGGAAGTAATAAGGACATGAAAAAACATATCAAAAAATTATATACCAGAAATATAAGTAATGAGTTAATGAAGAAACTTGAATATGGAAAGAATCTAATCTGTATTTTTTCATAAAAAGTAGTATACATAAATTATTATGGGTGGCTTAAGGATAGTGAAAGGGGGATCTCATCATTTATTCATTAAATTTACAGTATTAAAAATATTAAATAAGATATCCCAACATAATAAAATTTCATTTAATATACATAGCATAAAATAAGTTAATGAATGGAAATGAGAAGAGAGAAATCCATTAAAAAATATTAACATGTTAATAGGTGTACGTAGAGGTCTATAGGAATCATACATGATAGTGAAAGGGAATATAATAACATATAAATAAAATTTATTGTATGGGGTACATGGTAGAAAATTTTCCAACATAATAAAATGTTAATTTAAAGACATTTATAGAAGGAGTTACTCATAAAAGAGGAGAGTTGGAAATCCCTTACATGAGTGTCTACCTCTAAATAATTGGGAGCCGCTTCATGAGATATTTAAAAAATATTTCTAGGACAATATAGATGGGATGTATGATTTTGGATGCTCTCCAAGGATTATAACTGAAGATAAATTGGATTTATTAAAACACTATACTTACACTAATCATGTGATCACTATTCAATGACTATATTATCAATGGTATATATTCCAAATGGATTGTTAAATCTGATAAGATATATTAAAACAAGAGCAGTTCATATGTTTTCTATAACAATAATATGTAATAATACATTTAAATAAACCAAAAAGGTGAATTTTATTTATAAATTTTTAGGTAATTACAATATTCCCTCTATATGAAATTTCACCCTCAATGTATCATTTTCCCATAATAAAATAGATTAATGTAAATTTGTTTCATCACCTCCTCTTTTTCCCACATTCATTCTTAAAACATGTGATTTATCCAAAACACATTGAAAAGGTGCATTTTCATATTTCATATAACAATTCCCCAATTATCAAAGATTTTCACAAGATGTTCCTCATAGGAAATAATATTCTACGATTATACCACCTCTGGATTGAGTACATGTGAGGGGTTTGGTATAAACTTTCTCAATAGGTATACACGAAATAAATTAGGTAGTTGATATAGGTTTGGTAGGATTACTAATCAATATTCCACTGATACATGTGATCAATGATATAAAATGGGTGAGTGTATCTTGAAATATTATTTCCCTTCTTCCCAAATCTCATCACTTTTTTCCAAAGATATTGTTGGAGGAATACCATGTCTCCAAAATCATACTCCATGTCTCCTTGATAATTATTAGCATAGTTCTTCTTATTAAATTGAGAATCCTTGATGTGATGATAATTGATCTTATCCTTTTACACCATTTCCTTGACTATTTTAGGAAATAATAGTTTTTGTTACCCAAATACATCCTAGCATGTAGGTGTTCTGCACCTCTTCCAATAAAGGGATTTATAGGGGTCCATTTGGATACACGAGTGAAAACTATTTTTGTATGTGAAATTGACTAGAAGAAGAGGTTAGTCCAATCCTCCTTTTAATTCCATGTAATATGATCACAACATGTATTACATTTTTTGAATATTCCACTAATATTGGACATCATATTGTGGATGATAAGTTGTACTAATGTTCAATTCAATATTTAGTTAATGTTGTATACGTTTCGGGAACATTGATGTGAATCAAAGATCTCGATCAGATACAATCGATACTGGTTCTCCATTTACCCTTACCACATATAAAATGTATATCTATGCATGTTAATCAAGTGAGAAATACGATTGAATCAAAATAAAGCGAGTTTTCTTTATAAGGAAACCAGCCAAAAGCCAAATAGCATTATTTCCCCTATATTTCATCATATGTCCAGTCAAAAGTTCCATTGTAGTGTTTTTACATGTCCATGTTTGTATGGGTAATCGTTGCATCATTACCTTTGACATATTCATTCCATCCTTTACTTGATAACATATCAAGAAATTTGATGTATATTCGAAAATATCCTTCATCATATTATGCCAGTAATAGTTCTCTTAGAGATCTTGATACATCTTTGTGATTTCTGGTTGAATGGAGAATGTAGAACTATATGCATCATCCAAAAATTCCTCCTTTAACTCAATATTTTATGGTACGAATATTTGTTACCATAATCTCACAATCCCTTACTTATAGTGATTTATGTGCGTTTTCCATTTCCTATAGTTTCCACTTTCTTCTAAATTCCCACATCATCCCTCTAATCATCCTTTATCTTCGCCAAATGAAATGGTTGAGAATTCATTTGTGGTAGGATTGATGATTTTTCTTTTTTAATGAATCACAAGACCATACACTTCACATCCCTTATGATTTGATCCCTATCTATTCACATCAATCATACAATAGCTTGATCCTTTCTACTTAGAGAATCTTTAACTTTATTCTCTTTCCAGATATGGTAGTGAATTGAGAAGTCATATTCCTTGATCAGATCTAGCCATCTTCATTGGATCATATTTATCTATTTTAGTATGAATATATATTTTAGGATTATTTTATCCATATATAATTCCCACTTTTCCCCAATGGTATAATTTCATAAAATTTTTAATCCAATGATCAATGAATCTAACTTCAGATCATGTGTGGGTAATTTAGATCCAGAACATTCAAGTTTATTAAATAATAGGAAATGTATTTATTATTTTTCATTATCACACACCCCAATACATTTTTTTATAAACCACTAAATAATCAAAAAACATATCAACATATTGATATTGTGAGCAGAGGTGCAGTGATAAGTAATCTTTTCAGTTCTTTGATGCTCTATTTAGATTAATCATTCAAATAAAAATAGACTACCTATAGAGTTATTATGGATATAGGTTTTGATAATTATGAGAAATATCTTACATGTTAACTATATTAAAAAACATGTTTGTAAACTACAGATATCTATCATAGATGTTGGTCTTAACCATCCTTAAATTGCTTCTTTCTTTGTAGGGTCCACAAATCTCTAACTTATTTTGATGATATTCCCCAAGAGTATGACTTCCATGAATAGAACTCTCAGTTTCTATACATGGCGTAAAGCTCCAACATTCATAACATATATGTAATTGTGCTCAGATACTCATTATCCACCTTTGTTTTTGAAATAATAAAATATCATATATAAATGAAGTTCTAATGATCGAATAAAAACTAAGAAGGGGGTGTTGAATCAGTGGTTCACTTTTTATAAGATTCAAAACTATTAGAATCATAACCAATGTATCCTATTAATATTTATATCCTTATCAACCATTAGTAAATACTCAGGCATGAAAAGTTAGAAAATCATTATATCAATGAATGATTTAAAAGGATTTATATTGTGATAACCTACATCCTTTCGATAGCCACATTCGTAGCTATATAGAAGTCCACTATTATGAATAAGTGAATAAAACTTGTGCTAACTCTAATTAGACACATTATATATATAGACAGGAAATATTATACTACCTATCATCATTTTATAATGTTTTCTTATAATACAATGGATCCAAAAAATAATAAATATTTTTTGAATATGTTTTATAATTGCTCATTTCGAATCCTTTCTTCGATTTGGCTGGCCCCTATTTTATTTTTAAAAAATGATGGATTTTATTTTTTTCAGAATTTTTCATCATATTTTTGCACAATTCTGGATGATATTTTCTCAGAATACTATATCTTATATTCATGAAATATTGGATATGATTTTCTTAGAATACTGGATCTGATTTTCTCAAAAAAATTCTGATTTTCTCAGAATACTAGTTCTAATTTACATAGAATTCTTGTCCAAATATTATTATAATACTAGATATAATTTTCTTATAAATTTGGATGAAATTTCATCAAAATATTGATTCTGATTATCTTAGGATAAAAGTTCTTGTTTGCTCCAAAAAATGGGTACAATTTCTTCAGAATACCGGTTCTAGTTTACTTAGAATACTAGTTCTAATTTTCACATAATACTATATCCTATTTTTTCATAATGTTATATCCAATTTTAATAGAATGCTGGATCCTTTTTAAGACAATGATGGATCTGATTTTCAAAATATGTTGGATCCATTTTTTCATATCTATATGCAATAATCAAACAATGATAGAATTCACAAGACAGTTCTTCATCAATCAGATGGAAACATTCACTTTGATTTATCCACTGCTCCTCCTTTTGCACCTATTTATTAAGATTCAAATTTATTATAGATCTGATAAATTAATTATTGGATGCCTGAAAACCAATGGCGGAAACTATTAAAACATTCCTTCTTTTTTAAATCACAAAACTCTTCAAATAACTATTATTTAAAACATCAAAATTTTCACCCATAAAATCCATATATTTATCTTGAATTTATAAAAAAATTAATTTCATGATTGCATTCCCCAATTTCTTGAATTTTCCTTTTGATTTATTCCAATTTATATATATATAATAGATCTAATTTTCAGAACAGTGATGCTGGATCTGATTTTCTAAGGTTGTTGTATTTGATTTTCATAAAAATAAAACATGACATGATATTTCATTCATTTTAGTGATTTCACTCCACCATTTCATCAAAATAGTATATCATCAATGTTTACATGATTTTTTAGAACATCTTGATCATTAAATCATCGATTTATTGAGTTTATAAATTATAAAACGTTTATAACTCCTAACATTAGTTTATTCAATAACCATCTTTAGTAAATAATTAAATTCTTCAACCAAAATTTTTTTTCATCAAGTCCATGAAGATTTCTTGATAATTGGTGAGTTGGAATGTAATTATTAATATCTGATGCCCCCTACCATGTATGAAAATTAGTGTTGGTGATATCATCATTATTCATACTAACTTTGTAATATCCAGACCAAAGATCAACTTTTGAGAAGTATGGATCTCCACATAGCTGATGAAACGAGTTATAAATCAGTTTAATATGATACTTGTTATTTATCATGGTATTTTTTATCTCATGATAATCAATACAACAGAGCATTAATCCATCCTTATTCATTCAGAATAAGACTAGTACAGCCCACGGTGAAGAACCTTACTGAATAAACCCTTTATTTATATTATCATTTTGATGTTTCCTTATGTCGTAACATTCCATATAATCCATTATATGTAGAGTCTTGGACATAGTAATTCACCAAAAATAATTTTGATTATAAATTCAATATCTTAGCTAGGAGGAAGGCCAATAAATTCCAAAGAAAAAAAGATATGTATATTCCCTCATAATAAGAATTTCTTCAAGATTAAATTTTCTATAGACTCAGTCGTTTATGCTATATACGCTTACTCATAGAGGAAAATATCCATCCTTGATATGATATTTGTAAATAATATTCATTCTCATCCTTATATGTGTATAAATTCTAGGGTCAATTGAAAATGTGAATAGTGATTTCCTTCTTGAGGAAACATATGTTGGATCTATATAGGGAAATCCAATCAACACCCAAAATTACCTCAAAATAAACAAAAGGATGTATAAAAATGTTCACTAAGATGTTCTCTTAACATATTCAGATATGGGAAGAATTAAATTCTAAGGATGAAATAATTTCCCCATTTTCCTTTTTCATCGACAACTCTACTTCCATGATTTGTGCTAGTGTTGGAATAGTTCAACTAAACATTCATGATATGAAGGAAGGCATAGAGCAAGGAGAAAAAAATACAGTCACTTCACTTCAATGAATAACTAGTGTACATTTCAAATCTTCATTATTGGGATCCTCCTCAGTGGTTTTAAAGGGAAAAATAATCCCATTACTACTTTTGGGGTTTTTGGTTGTCTCTGAAAACCATTGGCTTAGTGCATTGGTTTGAAAATATCCCATGTTTGTTGTTATTGATGAAATGGAAAAAATGTTGAGGTTTTACTAGGGTATTACCATCATCCATCAAATTATCATCTTTCTTCTATTTTCAATGGTCAAATATGTGTCCTTCCTTCTTACACCTAAATTGTGATGCCTCGAAAATAAAAAGTAACAATCTTGATTTCAAAACTATGCATAATACGCCACACCAAGGACATAATAGAATATAATAAAAAAATACATTATAATATATTTACTATTTAAAATATATTCTAAATATTTGAATGAATATAATCATAAGGTTTCTTTCATTACACATAAGAGTGGTCTTCCTCGATAGCTTACGTTACACGGAAGACCGAGTTTCACCAAATAACAACATATTAATAAGATATTATTATTTAATATAATATAATATACAATAGAACTTGAATTAGTTTTTATGAATATTAAAATCTAAAATATATAAATTATGGTTTACACCAACATAAAATTAATTCATTTTTAAACAATTAATGTGAAACAGAAATAAGAACCAACTGGATAAAAAATAAATATTATTGTTTTAATGATTAAAAATATTTTTTTAATTAATAAACTGATTAATTATAGTTATTGATTTTTTAATGAAATATAAGTGTTATATATTCAGTGAACTATATTTTATATTCATCCATTTGGTTTTATTGGCATAAGATAAAATAAACCCAATAGTTCACATAAAATCTTATTTTATTTATTGAGGCACTTTTACTGCCTTTAATGAAGAACCAAATTTAAATATAAATTTTGAATAATGTGAAAATTTTATTTTATAACATAAACATAATTATTGAATATATAATTTCAAAATTTTATTTTTGTAAATTTTTGATATTTTTTTTGAAAAACATCAATTTTTTGATGAATAGTGAAAAATACTGTTTTTTATTTAATAACTACGTTTTCTGTAAAATATTTTTTATTTTTATTTTTATTTTATATTTTATTTAATGTAAAATTAGATCATTTATATATTTATTAATAAAATTTATTTAATTATAATCATTTCACATTGAAATGTAATATAATAACATAACAATCGTTTGGACATTTTTTACTAATCTCATTTCAACTATTTCTCTGAAAGATTAACATTAACTTTAATTTCTTCAGTTATATGATTTGAATTTATAAATTTGTATACACACCATTAAAATTATTATTTCACTTTGAGTCTAAAAATATTTACCTAATTTTTTACAACAATGATTAGTGAATGTGATTAAAATTAATTAAAGTGATTATGCTATAATAGGGCATAAAAATGTATAAACCTTATATTTAAGGGCCCAAATGAACCATACACTTTTCAAATAACTATTTAATGTCCATATCACGTCCCTAAACCTTATATTATGTTGTTATGTTGGTTTGGTTTGACATTTGTAATGTAAGAACAAGTGTACACCTAACATGTTTCCAAAAATTCCAAGTGAGTCATTTTTCTTATCAATAAAAGGCCACCACATCTCCCCCATCTTCAAAACTACCTAGATAAACATTCATGTCCAAAATCATCCCAATTATTCTTCCATGTTCCATCCCATAATCATATATTCATTCCATTTTTCATAAATCAATAAAATTATGCTTTTGGTTACAACAAAAAGAAGTTACCCTCTAATGATGTAATGACATATGTCCTGGTTTTATTTCACATTTCCATTATCCAAAGCATAAAATATTATTATTCTCTAATTTTATGAAATAGTTTGTATCATTAATATAATATTATGTTTTCCTCAATAATTTATATATTCACTTACACACAATTCAATACAAAGGGTAATAAACATACTTTTTCTATGTCTGGAGAACAACTACCTCATAAACCAATAATTATTCATTTTCAATATCAAACATTCATGGATGGGAATTATGTTGGAAAAAATATTTATATACTTAAATATATGATATTAATATTTTATTTATTCTTCTTTAATATCTATTTTTAACATATTATTATGCTTCTATCTTGGGCGAATACATTAATTTTGTTTGATTATGTGTGGATTACTGCCCCCTCAAAGTGATCTGACATGTTCAGGCCATACATGGAATTTATAAAGTATGGTTTTAATTAAAATTTATAACTTATATATGATAATGGAATTTTAATATACATATTTATCATTTATATTCCACTGTTTTAACATGAAAATGAATTTAATGTAGCGTTCATGTGTATGTATGACCTACCATCTCTATAAACGTTGCACTCTATTTCTATTCTAATAATAATATTGATTAAAATGAATACATATATACGGGATATATATGATATTTTGATCATATTTTACATTATAGATATGAGGGAACCATTTTATTTTTAATAATTATAAAAAATAACATGTTAAAATATACTGAAAAAACAATGCAATTAACACCCGAAATAGTTAATGTAATGAAAGGTTGCTATATAATGGGTAGTAAGATATTATAATAAGATTGTATATGATATAATAAATATTGAAATGAATATTTTATAACTTATTAACATGTTTAAACTAACTATAAATGATTATAAACACCACAAAACACAAATAAGTTTATGGTAAGGGACTCTTGTCTCACTTTTCATTATGTTAATAATGATTTATTATAATGTACCTAATTTATTATATATGGTGTAAATAAATACACATTGACATGAAATATCATGAGTTATTTTATATTCATGTTATTTAGATGTTTCAATTAATAATTTTTACTTTTTGTCCATCGATTCATTTCTATGAGACTCTTATTTCTCTTTTTACATCCATGAGATAAATGACATATTTACCACATACATATTTTTGTATGGGGTGTCTAATGCACATTTTTTATTATATTTCATTAATCATTTTATCTTCATAGTATACTAATCTTTCATTTAATATCATTCATTAAAAAGGTTTATAATTTAAAATGTTTCAATGTGGTATGGGACACATTGGGATTTTTAAACATTATTTTACTCAAGACTAATAATAATTATTTTTCAATGGAATTTCAAATCAAGGAAATTATATAACCATTTTAAATAAACCATTTCATTATTATATTTTTTCCTTGACAATTTTCAATTATTAGTACCTTTTTCCACTTTATTACTCAATGTGTTATAAAAATGCTTAAAAAACATGAATTCACATATCTTTTTAGATAGAGAACCCGTTTTCTTCTATAACCCTTTTTTTGTCGAAATGTTGTCAAATTTTGTTTCAAAATTATTTGTTAAAGATATTTTTCCCATTATTATTTTTTACTAATTATTTAAATGGAAACTTTTTATCTCTTTCCAAAAAAGTAATTTTCCTTATCTTTTTACTGTGAAAAATGAAATGTTCTTTTTAACTTGTAAGACATGTACAGATTTACCCATTATATTACACTACAAGGGGTATGTGGTATTAATAAGAACCTTAATCATCATCTGGATGATTTATGATTTATTATTAAAAGGTTAATATTCACAATCACTTCCTTGATTACTTTTAGTGCCCTTAATGTAATCATTTTCCAATGATCATTCCACATTACGATTCCCCCAAATATCCATATCATTTTTCATGGATATTATTATTTCATGAACCATATACTATTTCTCCAATGCTTTTTACATTGATTTTTGTTTTATTGTTTTGTTTAATATTGATAAATTTTTACCACTTACTCCATATATATATTTGATATTGAACATTGTTAAACTGATTACTTGATAGGTGAGAAATGATCTAGACTGGTATGATTGGTTGTGGTGTTATAGACCCTCGATGCATTTGTACTGTCAAGAGATGAGTCATTTGGCTAGAAGCCTCTGATGGGTGTTTACCCTATATTATGTAAACTATCTTGTGAATGGTCTTGATGGTATATTTAACATGTACCAAGTAAACATGTCATCCAATAATTAATAATTTCCCTAATTTAGATTTAGTTATTATTCATCCATGATATTTTTTGTTGACATATCTATTGATAAAATTTACCTTATTTCCATTTAATATACTTCCAGGATATTATTCATTAACATATCAATGGATTCATTTCATTTTTAGTTTATTTATTTAGATGGAAAGAGTATTAGGTTTTCACTTTTCCATATTTATTTTTCTTTATCTAATTATATTAATGCCATGTGTTTTCAGTTATTTACCTTTCCAGGTTAATTTTTTCCTATTGATTATTTATTGCTTCTACTTTACTTATCATACTTAGCATTTGAGCTCACCCTTATTAATTTTCTTTTCCTAGGTATTCATGATGTGTACTATAAATTATATGCATAGATTTACTAAATGGATAAGAGTTACCCTCAAATGCCTTTATGTTATAAATAATTAAAAAATATAATGTAATTAGTGTATTAAATTTTATTCTTTTCACATGTACTTATTTGGATTATGAAGTCTACTAAAATGATCAGTCCTTCAAAGATTGATTCCCTATAATCACACCAATATAATTGATACTAGACACTGGCTCTAGGATATCAATGGTTGGGTGGATATAATTGGAATCAAATTAAGTTTACTAGAAATCCCATGAGCTAGATTTTGGAAATCATATGTTTTATAATGTATTCCTGTAGTTCATATTGAGGATGGGTATAGATGAAAATGCTAGAATTATATTAGGGTATATATTGTGTGGATCTTCTTGGAAATAAATCTATGTTTGGATACTACATGTACACATGGTTCTAGAACATAGGTAGATAGGAGTAAAAAATTTGAAAAGGTGTTCAAGGGTTGACTCATGGTGACCTGGTACAGGATAATAGGCCTTAATGTGCATCATGTATTACTCTTATGAATGATATGTTTGGGATAAATCACATTTTCAATACAAATAAGTATGAATGATTTAAATAGAAAATGAAAATAAATATCCTAGGATACACCTATGGTGTTTTCAATTGAACCCAATGAGTCATGATTTTGAAATCCAACTAATGATAATATGGGTAAAGTCAAGACCAAAGAAGGAACTTTGTTGGAAATAAATGGTTGATGTATTTATTTATGGAGGATTTGTTGAAAACCATACTCAAAATAATATTAAGTGATTAACCTACTTTCAAGGATGTACACCAAATTTATTTTTAGAAATTATATTAATTTTGTTTTAGAATAGGACAAACTGTATTGCAGGTGATGACTAATCAAATCTAGCAAGGTTGCAGGTCTTGATCCAAGGACCGATGTACATTAAGTGTTTCATTCCAACCACTGATCTATGCAATGTCCAAGTTAATTTTTCATTGTTTTTAGTTAAATAATTTGATGAATATATTTTAATTATGAACTCGTAGTACAAATTTTTAGGTTTAGGGATTAATATACAAACCATATTGTATTTGGATGACAGCTAAACACAAAGAGTTATACTTATCTCACTTATATATGTCTTTTGATCCATTAAAAGTATCTTTTAGTGCTTCAAGGGAAAAAAATAATTATTGGTTATTAATTTATTTTAATAATGGAATGAATTTTAGTTTGATTGAGGCACACAAAAAATTTAGGTTTTTTCATATGAAATTGAAACATATTAAGTAAGAATATTACCGTGTAACACCCCAAGATTCCATAGTACACTTCCCTTTGAATAATACAATAGTGTGTGTTGTACGAAACTTCGACTTCTAACACACAACAACCAAACAAACTAACCGTTATGAATATTAATACCCACTTTTTGAAATTTTATAAATAATATCTTTCAAAATAGACTTAATTTTTGGATTCGGAATATCGAAATTATCATAGAGTTATTTTTTGGTATTTTTCTCAAAAACTATCAAATTTTTTATGAATAATAAAAAACACTAAGTTATAGTTTATAACCGAATTTTTATTTAAATAATTATTTATTTTACATAAATTTATTTAAGTCAAAATAGATTCATAAAACCTATATAAGTTCAATGTAATTCATTGGAGTCAATTTATAATGATTTTTGATATAGAAAAATTTTATTGAGCTTATTCACCGTCTTTTACCCACCTCCTTGGAGAATTTACAAATTCACATAAAACATAATTTTACAACTTCTGTGAGTGGAATTTTAGAAATACAAGAGACTCGGTTGATAACATTATGAAAAATGTGGTTTAGTAAGATGAAAATAATTATTTGTGAATAGTAACCTTTTGCTTTTATATATCACAGTTAAAATTAAATACGTTAATTAAGGGAAAAAATGATATTATTATTACCCTAACATGTAATGCCCCAACCCCAGTTACCCAGAGTCAGTGCATTATTACATAACATTGGCATGATAAAAAAATATCAATTCTTGAAAGACCGATTAGTTTAGTAGCCTTAGAATTACTAGAAACATTCATAATGTTTACATTACATCATAAAGTGAAAATTGGAACAATATCTTGTCTCCACACTCATATCCACTTATACTATCCATACAGGTCATTCATAAAATATTTCTTCACATCATGGGTAAAATAAAACATAGATTGGGGTGAGCTCAAGTTCTTAGTAAGTATGACAATATAGTAGAGAATTTTTATAAATAAGCATAAACATTTAAGGCAATGTATGACTAAAACAAAAGACATTTAAACTTGAACTCTAGAATAATATAGAAAAAAAAATTGAATTAATTTCATTTACTTATTCACATGTATATTCCACTGGTCGAATAATCACATGCAATATCAATAAACACTTTCATAATGATGGAATTCATAATTCCAAACTATCACAACCTCATAGTCAAGGACATGTACCAAGACTACAAATAATATTTTTTCAAGGCCTTGTTCCATGAAACTAGTTTGTCTCATTAGACCAGCCGATGCATCGAGGTTCTATAGCGGGCTCTACCCGTCACTTATTAAATCAAATGCATTCCACATATGAACAGGTTTAGACATGACATAGATATTCATATTAAAACATGCATATGAAATGTAAATACTTTCTCTATAAACAGTAAATGGTATACAAAAATCACACATACAAAGTATAACATATCACCAAACCTTAAATAAAATATGGAAGTTTTGTATCATAATAAATCAACTTCAAATAAGCTTAAAATCCTTAAAAGGATGTTGACATAGATGAAATAAAAACTATTTGAGATAAATATCTCTTTTTTTAAATCATTGAAAAGTAAAATTATTATAAAATAAAACATTTAATTTTAAAATATCCTTATAATATTGTAAGAGAAGATTTTAAGTTTTTATAATGGAAGAAAATAGCCGCACCCACTAGAGAAGTTAAAAAAACATTCTTACTTAATTCTGTCGAAAAGGTTAAAAATGGCCTTGTTTAGAAAATGATGGAATGTTTACATTATAAACATATTATAAAAAGTAAAAAAGGATATAAATTACTTTAACACATTGTCTATAAAATAGTAAGAATTATTTGAAATATATTTTTAAGAAACATGGATGTGGATGAAAAAGAGGTCCCAGTAGATAATTATGTATAAACAACATCGGATATTGAAGAGATTCTGAAATAAATTCTTACCTTGTCCTTTTCCTTGGTTGAGGGTAGGTTAGCCTCATTTATAGTGGTGAAATAATTGTTATTAAATTATACAATAGTTATATACATTAATATGATATCATATATGATCTTTTAACATTGATTTGTTAATAATATCTTAGTATTGTCATCGTTTCGTGTTTTAACTGATTCGTTTTTCTTTATATTCTCTGTTATGTGAGCCATATTTGTTATAGAAGAGAATTATATTATTCATATCCATAATTATATCATGTCTCTTATTTTTTTTAATCATAAAATAAAATTTAGTCTTGAATGGATACGATGGGGAATAAATCTCATCGCGTTCGTGGAGACGGTAATCCGTACGTATGCACGAGTGACAATATCATTCTTTTGATATTGAAATAATATATAATTCGATGGTATATAAAATATACAGAATCATTATCATGTTATATTTATTATTTACATGAATTACACATCATTATTATACCCATCCAAATAATAATGTATTGAATAACAATTATACAACGACGTGGAGACGGTAGGCCGTTCAAACGCGCGTATTGTGACATGTCATTCAAAGGATAGATAGAATACTGAATATGGTTGTACCATATTTTTAATAACATAAAATTATATATAAGATACTAGATTTATTATTTTATAATTGAAATAACAATTAAATATGATGTTGATGAAGAAAGGAACTTGAAAGTGGGTGGTGAAAACATTATCTCTTCTTTGGGTTTTTTATTTTGATTTGATCTAAAGGGCTCCATAGGTTGGATTTATTACTAAAGTAAGGCCTCTAAGGTTAATAGAGAATAGTTTATAGGGTATTTGGGATGATTTGGTACGATCCAAAAGGTTTCTAAGGCATGAAGAATTGGTTAGAAGTGGTGTCCTTTTATAAGGGGGAGGAGGGGCTATTTTAGAAAAACAGAAAGTATAAATTTATAATAAATTCATATTCAGATTATAATGGCTCCAAAGGGGATTATTCAGAATCTAAGGTGGGTATTGTTTGTAATCATTTCATCCAATATATTTTAGACAGGTTTGGGTCACTATATTAACCTTATCATTTATATTTAACTCGTAGTTAAATAGTTTGAAATTTACCATGTCGCTTTGTATTTTTATATTATATGGTTAATAAACATACTATATACTTTCAAGCGACCAAAATTCATCCATTAATAATACACCTATCATTATATAAGTCCTTCGGCCAAACCTTAGATTTTTAGGAATATAATATGAATTAATAATATAATATTTGTTTTAAAAACTATTTTATGTCAATTTTGACACAATTTAATAATTGATTTTTGTTAAAGTTGTAACACCTTTATTAATTCAAAATAAATTCATTTAAAAAATAATAACATGTCATATTAATAAATAAAATTATTTTATTGAATCAAAACATTCACATTATATTTATTTTAATATTTATAATACCCTTTATTTGATTCTTTCGTTAATAATGAAAATAGTGTATCATTATTGTGTCCTAAATAAATTTAATTATTCATTGTCAAAAAATTATAAAAAATAAACCATTGTGTATGAAATATTTTTATCTCTCTAATGAATATTTATAGTTGAATATATAACATATTTAACAAAATATAAAAAATGTTTTTCAAAACATATATTCTTATGTCATTTTTGTATTTACTTTATCTTAATTAATATAATGTGTCATTATCACTTACAAGTGGATCCATGGGGTCCGAAAATAGACCAAAAAGTGTCCAGGGTCGGATATGTATCATCCAATAGGGTTATGACACATCTTAGGGTAATTTAATATTATTATAATATTATTTTGTTTACCCATATTTACCGGATTTACCCATTAACCACGATAAATAAAATATATACCGAAGTAATTATTCAAAATGTCTAAAAATAAATGTTACATATTTACAAAATTTGAACCTCATAATTATAAATATGGAATCCATTTTAATAAATTCAAAACACAAATGTGGAAGTAATGAATTTAAAATTAATTCCCGTTGTTAAAACAAAAAGCGTGTTTTTAAGAGATAATAACTATCAAAAGATTGGCACTTGCTTATGTTCAGTTTAAATGTGAATTTATATCCAATGACCAAAATTGGATTAAATGGTAAAAATATAATCTAATTATACTTTAAAATCATTCAAATTCATAATTTATCACTAATAAATATTTCGATTAAAAAAGTGGATTTTAATTAGAATTTAGTAATTTTAACTATTCATAAAAATATGATTGTTATCAAAAAAAGTACAAAAAAATTCACCCTAAGATAATTTCGATATTACTAATCAAAAAATGAATTCAATTTTAAAATATTAAATTTATAAAATTTCAAAAAGTGGGTATTACTATTCATAATGACAAGTTTGATTTGTTGTGATGTGTGTCAGAACTCGAAGTTGCGTACAACACACGCTACTGTATTATTCAAAGAAAAGCATATTGTGGAAGATTGGGGTGTTACATTCTCCACTACTTCAAATAATTTCATCCTCAATATTTCTAGAATACTACTTCATTAAAATACTCGGGTGGTTATTCATCATAAGTTCCTCAGGTTCCAACGTTGCCTCTTCCATCTTATGGTTTCTCTATAGAACTTTTACCAGACAAGTCATCCGGTTTTTCTGCACTTGTTCTCTCGTATCAAGAATCTTGATAGGCTCTTTGCAATAAGACATCTCGGTTTCCAATTCTAATTCCTCATAGGTGAGTACATGCATTGGTTCATGCATGTATTTTCTCAATAATGATACGTGGAACACATCGTGAACTTTGGAGAGACTTGGCGGCATATCCAAACAGTAAGCTACAACCCCAATTCTTTCTAGAATTTCGAATGGTCTGATGAACCTAGGACTCAATTTTCCCTTCTTACTGAAACTTATAACACCCTTCCATGGAGATACCTTCAAGAAAACAAGATCTCCTACCTGAAATTCCAAATCCTTCCTTCGGTTGTCAGCATAGCTCTTCTTCCTACTTTGAGCTGCTTTGATGTGGTTTTAGATTACCTTCACCTTTTCCATCGTTTCCTCCACCAGTTCAGGGCCTACAAGTTTTCTTTCACCAACATCATCCCAATAGGTTGGTATGCGAAATCTATTTCTATATAACTCTTCATATAGCATTACACCTTTTTATCAGACTAACTTTCATTACATGATTCAAAAAAGAGTGTCTTTAAGGTTTAGTGTCTTGGAAACAAGGAACATAATACACGAAAACATAAAACATTCTTCTTAAACACTTGAAAATATTCTTCATTAATAATACTATGTTCATTAAAACATCTCATTACCGGGGAGCATACATAAAAGGAAAGGGTGAGCATAAGGCCCAGTAAGTGAAACAAGGGAAACATTTTACATGTAAACTTGAGATACATCAAAAAGTCATGAAAAATAACTTTAAGGCATGAGAAAGAGACCACAAGTCTTATAATAATAAAAATAACATGTTTTATAACTTGAATATGTGGCTACAACATTTAACATAGTCAATCATGAACATATCACCAAGGTCCATCCCCAAGGTGTCATTTGAAATTACCAGGTTATTCACCAAGGTATCGTTAAAATTGTAATCTCTAGTGGTAACATCATTACCCAATTCATTAAAGATATATCAGGGTGCACCATTAAATTTATCATTATTATCATGTGACCCACATATATAATCATCAAACATTTCATAAATAACCCATATAACATAAGATAAATGGGTTTCATTTCATAATCATGTCGTTTTAAAAACTTCTTTTAAGACATGATATTTATGTCATTTCAAATCCATGAAAAAGGAAAGTGGGTTTCATGTATGAAAATTCTAGAATTAAAATAGAACATTTATATATATATGTGAATACCCATGTGGAAAAAATATCTTCGAGTATTCACTTAATAATGTAAAACAATTTGAGAAAAAGAGAGAGATATTTTGAGACAAAAATTCTGCAGCATAACGGCTATGTTACAATGTTTTAGATAACATTGAAAAGAGAAGGGACCTAGGTCACCTACTCATAAATGATCCATAACAAAGTAGGGGGACATAATATAAAGGATATAATAACATGGTAATTAAATTTTAAAGACATACAATATGAAATAAAAAAACAAGTAAGGAAGACAAAAATAAGATTTCTCTTATGAAAATTCGCCAGCCTATCGGCGTCACTTAAAACATAAAAAAAGAATTGACGAGATCAAATAGGGTATCTCATCATATGAACATAATATATTATTATGATATATAAATATATGGTACCCCAACATAATAAAAAGGAACATGAAAAACTTGACATGAAAATAGATCTTGAAAACGAGAAGGGTGAAAGATTTCATTAAAAATTCGGTAGCCTAACGACGCCACTTTAACATTATTAAAATGAAATGATGAGGGAAATAGGGAGTATCTCATCATATGAAAATACAACGGACAATAGTATTAATATAAAATAACATCTTCCAACATAAGAACATGGAGCATAAAAGAAATGACAGAAAAGAGAGTACTTGGAAAGAAAGAGAGAGGTATGATCTTTTACCTTAAAATGTATCTCTTAAAACATGATGGTTGGGACCTTGAAGGGATTGAGGGAACCTTGGGATGACTTATTTGGAGGTGATGAGTGTAGAACATCGTTGAGGATGATTTTGTAATCGAAAGGATGAGAGAATGGCTTGATATTTATAGGGGAAGTGAGGGGACAAAGCATTAATGGCCAAGGGACGCCTCATTGGTGGTATTGGAAAAACCATGGGATTGCCCATGGTATTTTCCCATGGTATTGACATCTTGGGAAAAATCATACCTTATATTACTATTCAAGAGTTGACCATATTGATTACATATTTAATACATCATTTAATGATGTCATTAAACAACCGTAACGTAAAAACTGTATTTTTACTATTCACCGAAAATTCATCTTTCTTAGAAAAATCCCAAAATTTCACCTTAACCAAATATCGATGATCCGCTTTCAAAAATGAACTCCATTTTATAAAAATACTTTTCTAAATATTTTTAATATAATTATTAAATAAATACACTATTCACCCAAAATTCATTTTTTTTCAGAAAAATCAACAAAAATTACCTTAACATTATATTGATGCTCTGAGTTCAAAAATGAACTCCATTTTATAAAAATAATTTCTTAAATATTTTTAATATAATTTTTTATTATAAAACACTATTCACCCAAAAAAACTAATACTTGACTAACAATTTCGAAAATAGTTTTAACCTATTTTATTGAATCACATTACTTAATCAAGGGGCTTAGATTATATTAATACAATTTTTAAGTGAGATTATTAATCCATTTGGTCACATTACTAATCCTAAGCGTAAAATCACTATTCATAATTTAATATTAATCACAAATCAAGTTGATCTTATTAGACTTTAAATTTATTACTGAACATAATTGTAGACGACTATAATTTTGAAACTCATTATACATAATTAATTATTTATGGTTTACATAAATATTTTCAAATATACTTTTTCTAGAATTCAACAAAAAATGAATACTATATTTATCAGGACATTTGAAAATTCACAAACTTCATTATAATAAGAAATCACAATTTTTTTTAAATCAAAGTATTTCACAGGGAAATTATGGTATCCTTACATAGCCCATTATAACCCCATCATAGGAACTAAGTGTAAGGTGTGCTACGGTGAGAGAATCTGAGGGCGGCTCAGCCACCATCACCCGAGTAGTAATATCTATCAGTTTGAACTTCTCACGAAGGTGATTCCATTCTTGCTTTACACAGTAAATTTCGGCTTGGGTTTGGTCCAGTTCAAAGCCCAGTGGTGCTACCTCCTTCCCAAGAACTGTTAGATGGGCTTCGATTGGCCCGATACTACTAGATGATTCCTTCAAATATTCTTTCTATATCAATTAATCAATATCACTTGTATTTAGAGACAATCATCGCAATATTTAGTTTCCAAAGGTCATACTAACTAATGGTCATATAATAGTCAAAACCCAACAGTCTAATTTTTATTATACTGATTTAATTAAATGAAAAAGTTTTGTTGAGTATGAAATAAAATAACACAATAAATTAGGAAACCAGATTTATTCTAAATTTCTGGTCGTTACAATTCATATGGTGCCATCCGAATACTTGAATGGAAGCTATTGTTATAGGAAAATTATACCAGAGGTAAATATTGATCCCATATACCTTGAATGACATGTGAGCATTATCTCAAAATGTCCTCTAAGGTTTGAATAGTCCATCAGTTTTGGGGTGGTAAGCAGTGCTCAAACGAAGTTCAGTATCTAAGGGTTTCTGAAGACTTTTCCAGAATCTTGAAGGAAAACAGGTATCATGATCAGAACCAATCGATAGGGATACTCCATGATGTCTCACAACATAATTAATATATAGTCTCTCCAGACGTTTAAGTGGTAAATCCTCTCTTAAAGTAAGAAAATGTGCTGACTTGGTATGTTGATAAACAGTAACCCATATTGCATCGTTCCTTCTAGGAGTTCTTGGTATCCCCATGACAATGTCTATAGTAATATTATCCCATTTCCACTCCGTTATGGGGAGAGGATTCTTGACTCCTCCAGGATGTTTCCTTATAGCTTTCACTTGTTGACAAACCATACAACTTGTCACAAAATCAGCAATCTCCCTCTTCATGTTGTCCCACAAAAAATGTTCCGTCAAATCTCTATACATTTTGGTGCTCCCAGGTTGTATAGAGAAATTGGAGCTATGTGAATCATCTAACAATTCCCTTTTTAGATCAAGTATTTCGGGAACACAAAGTCTCTTCCCAAATTTCAAAATTCTTTCTTCATACAAAAAGTCTCTCAATCTCCCATCATTCAAAGATTTAATCTTCTTTTGAAACTCTTCATCACCGGTCTGAAAACTCTTCGTCCTTTCTAGTAATGATGGTTTTCAACCATTTTAAAAAGTATCAATGTTTCACCTTCCATGGTAATTCCCATATCCATCTTCACTAGATCCATGAAAATATGATCCCTTTCAATTATCATCTTGTTCAAAACTCCATGATCTTTTCTGCTCAAAGCATCTTCCACCTTATTTGCCTTCCCTGGGTGGTAGTGTGTCATGAAATCATAATCCTTGAGCAGTTCAAGTAGTCGCCTATTCCTCATGTTGAGTTCATTCTGTGAGAAAATTTACTTCAAACTCTTGTGATTAGTATAAATCTATCATTTTTCACCATAAAGATAATGTCTCTATATTTTCTAAGAATCATTTACAGTAGCTAACTCAAGTTCATGAGTAGGATAGTTTTGATTCTGAATTTTTAGTTGTCGTGATGCGTAGGCAATAACCCTATCATTCTGCATAAGGAAAAAACCATGCCCATTATTTGAAGCATCACTATAAATAACAAACCCATCATTCCGTAATGGTATAGTCAGTATAGGATCATTGAATAATATTCTCTTAATATCTTCAAAACATTATTCACACTCTTTTGTCCAAACAAATTTAACCCCTTTACGTGTGAGATTTGTTAATGGGTTAGACAATAGGTCAATCTTCTAGACGAAACACCAATAATAACCTACTAAGGCAATAAAAATACATACATCGATTATACTCATTGGTGCTAGCCATTCTTGGATTTCTCTTGGATTAGAAGTATCAACAAAGATTCCATCCATATAGACAATTTGTCTAAGAAAAGAGATCTCCTGAAACTAGAATTCACACTTACTAAACTTCCCATATAATTCATGTTTTATGACAGTCTTCAGGATAATTCTCAAGTGATTTTAATGATCTTCATATATTTTTTATTATAACAAGATATAATCAATAAATAACACCACAAAATCATCCATATATTCCTTGAAAACTCTATTCATTAGATCCTTGAATACATAGGGTGCATTAGTCAATCCAAAAGTCATTACTATAAACTCATAATGGTCGTACTTGGTTCGAAATGCTGTCTTCGGAATGTCTTACTTCTTCACACTCAAATCATGGTATCCATATCAGAGGTAAATATTTGAAACGTATTGAGATCCATGCAGTTGGTCGAATAAATCACTAATGCGAGGTAGGGGATACATGTTCATTATTGTTATAGAATTGATCTCCCTATAGTCGATACATAACCTCATAGATCCATATTTTTTTTATCAAAAAGGACAGGGGCTCCCCATGGAGAAACACTTGGGAGAATAAACCCCTTCTTACTCAAATCCTCTAGTTGTTTCTTTTGTTCAAGAAAAGAAACAACGACCATTCTATAAGGGGTCTTTGATTTAGGCCCAGAACCTGGAATTATATCAATGGAAAACTCAATTTCTCGTTCTAGAGGATGTCCAGGTAAATATTTTGGAAACACATCATCATATTCTCTTACAATAGGCACATCCTCTATTTGAACATTTTTTTCCATACCCATAGTTATTTTATTTTCTTCATCCCCGATAATTGAATTTAGTTGAGCTACTGGGGTGGATCAAGATAAGAATTAGGTGGTGGAGATTCCACTCTAAAGATAAGCTATTTCTTGTCATCATCATCATCAAAAATAGTAACCTCGTGATTCTTAAAATAAATATTTTCATTATGGTCCGAAAGCAAATCCATACCGAGGATTATATCAAAATAAATCGTAGGTATGATGATGAGATCCATAGATATAGAACATTTATGTGCTATAATGGGGACTAATTCAGAAAAAATTGTTGCAATGATACTTCCCTTAGGTGTTTTGACTGAAAACTCCCTTGTTAAATCAAATTGTAAATATCTAATTTTCATAGAAAACTGGGATGATATGAAACAATATGATGATTCAGAATCAAATAAATATTTGGTTAAACATGAGGAAACCATTATATTACCTTCCACCACGTCTTTCAGAGCTTCAACCTCAACAGTACTGACAACATAAGCATGGCCTTGATCCCTTGACCTATTGTAAGGTATGTTCCCTTGATGATTAGGACATTTGTTTTCATAATTCCCCATTTGTATACAATTATAGCATTCACATTGACATCAAATTTCTTTCCCTTACAATTATGAGATTGGTGGCCTTTTTCACCACACTAGTAACAGACTCCCATTCCCTTCAAGCAAGTACTAGGGCGTTTCTTCCCACATTTACTGTAGGATGAATAATCAACATTTCCCTTAATCCCTTTATTTCCATTTCCAGAGTGGTCAGCAGATCTATTCTTCTCTTTCATTGCTTTAAATTCATAAGACTTAGGGAATTCTTTTTCTGCCTTGATATCACATGATATAATATCTTCGTATGATGATAAGGATTGTGAGATCAATGCTCAATGGAGAAAAGGTTTTAACCAATCAAAGAAATGGTCAAACATACTTCTTGGGTTACATATATAATATACCGCACATCTTTCTATCCTTGTAATGTTAGCCTCATACTTTGCGACATTTCATCCTCATTTTCTCTCAGAATCAGAAATTTCCTTTCTATATATGCTCGTTGGTCACGAGGACATTACTTTTCTAAAAATATCAATTTTAACTCCCTCCATTACATATTTGATACTTCATCATCTTTCTTCTTGTTTTGAATCAATGACCACCATTGATCAGCATCTCCAGTGAGGCGGTAAACTGTCATGATAAATTTTTGCCTTTCACTACACCCCAAGGCATGAAATATTTTCTCTAAAGAATTTATCCATTGCTCAGCTACTGAGGGATTTTTACTCCCATTGAATGGTGGTGGTTGTTACATCATGAATAAATCTAACATTGATCCTCAACTCTATGGATCATGGTTCTCCATACGGGTAAGGTTATTATTCATAACCTGAGTTAGTTGTCCCAGTATGTTGATTAGGTGATCAGCACCAGTTGCATCACCAGCTCCAATATAATTATCTTGAGCCGGAGGGAAATACCTACATGGAGTGCATGCATTGATACAATTTCTATTTCTTCCACTAGGTGCCATTTTTAAACAATGGGATAAACTAGATCAGTTTATGAGTCGAAATAGATAATTCTAAACTTGTAAAACACTTAACATAAATTAAAAAGTTTATGGTTATAATCAAAATCATAAAAATGATTTCTTTGAGGAAGTATATAATCATAAACCCTTCATAATGGTTTGTAAGGAGAATGAGAATTATCCTATGCATATCCCCCAGGAGTGTCATATCCAAGAGTGCAACAAGGCCCATTGTCGTGCACCAGTTCCCATTCGAGTCTAGCTCAAAGTAGTGTTTTTTGGGTTTAAACCCTATGTATATCTATACCAGATATGCCTATACCTGCTCATATCTAAACAGGGACGTATATCTCAGAAAACTCAAAAAAATCACTACAATACCAAAATCTTAGGAAGTTCTTATATACCAATCCTCAAAGTTCATCTTAGGTCTATGGGCTCTAATTAGAGTTTATCTAAATCTAGTTTCCAAGGTTTGTACTGAACTTCATATGATACCAAAAGTAATGCCCTGACCCTAGTTACCCAAGGTTGGTTCACTATTATATAACATTGGAATTATCACAAAAGATAAAGTCTCGAAAGACCGATTAGTTTAGTAGCCTTGGAATCACTAGATACATTCATAAAGTTTATATTACATCATAAAGTGAAAACTACAACAACATATTGTCTCCACACTCATATCCCCTTATACTATCCCTATATGTCATTATTAAAATACTTCTTCACATAATAGGAAAAATAAAACATAGAAAGGGATGAGCTCAGATGCTCAGTAAGGATAACAATATAGCAGAAACATTCATAAATAAGTATAAACATTTAGGGCAATGTATAACTAAAAAAAAACCTGTTAAACATGAACTTCATCATAATATAGAAAAAATAAAATGAAATAATTCCATTTAATTATTCCAATGGATATTCTACTAGATGAATAATCACATGAAATATCAATAACGACATTCATAATTATGAAATGCATATTGCCAGACTATCATAACCATGTAGTCAAGGCCCTCTGCCAAGACTAAAATTAATATTTTTTCAAGGCCTTGTTCCAAGATAGTAGTTTGTCTCCTGAGACCTACTGATTCATTGACGATATATAGAGGGATCCACCCTTCACTTATTAAGTCCAATTCATTCCTCATATGAACATGTTTAAACATAACACAAATATTGGAATTTAAACTAGCATACGAAATGTCAAGACATTCTCCATAAAATATGAATGGTATAAAAATAACACATCCATAGTAAAACATATAACAAAACCTTCAATACAATATAGAAGTTTTGTATCATAATAAATCAACTTCAAATAATCTTATAATCCATTATAATATGTTGACATAGATGAAATAAAAATTATTTGAGAGAAATATCACTTTTTTTGAAATCATGTAAAAGTCACATAATTATAAATAAAAAAATTAGTTTGAAAGTATCCTTATAAGATTTTAAGGTAAGTTTGAAAGATTTTATAATGGCAGAAAATAGCTGCACCCACCGTATAAGTTAAAAAAACATTCTTACTTTAATTCTGCCGAAAAGGTTAAAAATGACCTTGTTTGGAAAACGACAGAAAGATTCATTTATAAACATCTTATGAAAAGTAAAAAATGGTATAAATGAATTTAATACATGGTCTATAAAATAGTAATAATTATTGAAATAAATTTTTAAGAAACATGGATGTGGATGATAAAGAGGTCACAGTAGATAATTAGGTATGAACAACCTTAGATAATAAAGAGATTTTGAAATAAACCCTTACCTTGTAATTTTCCTTGGGTGAGGGTAGGTTAACCACCTATATAATGGTGAAATAATTGTTATTAAATTATACAAGAATCATATACATTAATATGATATCATATATGATCTTTTAACATTGATTTGTTACTAATATCTTAATATTATCATCGTTTTGGGTGTTAACGGATTCGTATTTCTTTATATTCTTTATTATGTGGTCCATATTTGTTATGGATGGGATGTTAATTAATCATATACATAATTATATCATGCCTCTAAAAATTATTTTTAATCATCAACTAATATTTAGTCTTTATTTGATACAATGGGGAATGATTCTCATCACGTTCGTGGAGATGGTAGTCTGTACGTATGCACGAGAGACAATATCATTCTTTTGATATTAAAATAATATATAATTGGATGATATATAATATATAAATAATAATTATCATGGTATATTTATTATTTACATGAGTTACACATCATTATTATACCCATCCAAATAATAATGTATTTCATAACAATTACACCACGGCGTGGAGACGGTAGACCGTACATACGCACGTATGGTGACATGTCATTCAAATGATGGATAGAATACTGAATATGGTTGTACCATATTTATAATAAAATAAAAGTATATAGAAGATACTGGAGTTATTATATTATAATGGAAATAACAATGAAATAAGAAGTTGAAGAAAAAAAGGAACTTGAAAGAGGCTGGTGAAAACATTACCTCTTCTTCGGGGTATTCCTTTTGATTTGATTAAAAAAGCTCCCTAGATTGGATTTTTGACTAAAAAAAGTCTTCTAGGATTATGAGAGGATATTTGAGATGGAATTTGGGTAGAGTTTTGCAGAACCAAAATGTTTTGAAGGTTTGATGAATTGGTTAGAAGTGGTGTCCTTTTATAAGGGGGTGAGGGGCTTTTTAGGAAAATCATAAAGTATTAATTTATAATAAATTCATATTAGGTTTCTAATGGCTAAAAAGAGGATTATTAAAATTCTATGGTGGGCATGGGTCTAAATCCTTTCATCCAATAGATTTTAAACAGGTTTTTATCTCTATATTAACCTTTTCATTTATTTTTAACTCTTAGTTAAATAGTTTGACATTTACCATGTCACTTTGTATTTTTATATATATGGTTAATAAACATACTATATACTTCCAAGAGACCCCCAAATTTTCCATTAATGATACACCTATCATTATATATGTCCTTTGGCCAAAACATAGATTTTTAGAAATTTAATATGAATTAATAATGTAATATTTATTTTTAAAACTGTTTTATGTCAATTTTGACACTATTTAATAATCGATTTTTTTTCAAGTATTAAAAACATTATTAATTCAAAAAAAATTCATTTAAAAAATCGTAACATGTCATATTAACAAATAAAATTCTTGGATGGAATCAATACTTTCAAATTATATTTATTTTAATATTTAAAATACCAATAATTTGATTCTTTCATTAATAAGGAAAATAATTCATCATTATTGTGGAAAAAATAAATTTAATTATTCAATGTATAAAAATTATAAATAAAATAAAATTATGTAGGAAATAATCTTATCTTTTTAATGAATATTTATAGTCGAAAATATAAGATATATAACCCTATGTAAAAATTTGTTTTCTAAAAGATTTATGCTTATGTCATTTTTTATTTACTTTAACATAATTAATATAAAGTGTCATTATCACTTACAAGTGGATCCATGGGGTCCCAAAACCGACCCAAAGATGCCCTGGGTCTGATATGTATCAACCAATAGGGTTAGGACGTGTTTTAGTGTAATATAATATTATTATATTATTATTATGTTTACTTTTATTTACAGGATGTACCCTTTAACCACAGTAAATAAAATATTTATCGAAATAATTATTCAAAATGTATAAAAATAAAATTAACCTATTTACACAATTTGGACCTCCTGATTCTAAAAATGGAATCCATTTTTTTAAATTCAAAACATATATGTGGCAGTAATTAATTTAAAATTATTTCCCGTTGTAAAAAAAAACGTGTTTTTAAGAGATAATAACAATCAAAAGATTGTCACTTCCTTATATCTAGTTTAACTGTGAATTTATATCCATTTAACAAAATTATATTAAATGGTAAAAATATAATATAATTATACTATAAAATAACTCAAATTCATAATTTATCACTATTAATTAATTTGAATAAAAATGTTGTTTTAATGAAAATTTATTCATTTTCATTACTCATCAAAATATGAATGTTTTCCGAAAAGTACCAAAAAATCATCCTAAGATAATTTAAATATTCTGAATCCAAAAATGATATCCATTTTGAATGGTAATATGTATAAAATTTTAAAATGTGGGTATTACTATTAATAACATCTAGTTTTCTTGGTTGTGGTGTGTGTTAGAACTTGAAGTTGCATACAACACACACTACTGTATTATTCAAAGAGAAGCATACTGTGGAAGATTGGGGTGTTACATAACACATGTCAATATTCTTTTGGATAAGTATAATTCGAACAAAAACAACATTAGGAATAAAATATGAACCTCTTTGGCCCACTTGGATTAGATTAGGACACTTATTATTATTTTATTTAAAGAAGAATTAAAAGAGTTAAAATCAATGTTTAATAACTAAAATATATTTAATATAGGGTTACACATAAAATATATTTGGATATAAGTAATCATTATAATGATAAAAAGATTTCCTATATAAGGTTATTTTATTTATATTTCTTAGACATTAAATTATTTAATTTACATATGACACAATGGTGATGTGGTAATTACCTAATTAATGAAATATTAATATAATTTATAAAATAAATATCCAAATTAATTTAATTTGAGAATTTTAATGAATTAAACTATCTTTATATGATTATATAAAATTATAGGGTTTGTTATATTAATTTTTTTCAAATTAATAATGCTTTTATGAATTTAGAAAAAACAAAATACCAAATAGTGTCAAAATTGACATAAAAGAGTTTTAAAAAAATATATATCATATTATTAATTGATATTCTATTCGTAAAAATATAAGGTTCAGTCAAAGGACTTTTATAATTATAGTTTTATTATTAATGAACCGCATGGGGTTCTCATGGAAGTATATAGTATGTTTATTAACCATATAATATAAAAATACAAGGAGACATGATAAATGTCAAACTATTTAACTAAGAGTTAAATCTATAGGATAAAGTTAATATAGTGACCCAAACCTGTCTAAAACATATTGGTTGAGTGGTTGCGACCCATAAACACCTTAGACTTTAAATAATTAATTTTGGATCCATTAGAAACCTAAAATTATTTTATTATAGACTAATATTTCTAGCTCTTCTTAAGGTGCCCCTCACTCATTTTATAAAAGGGAACTCTCCCTTACCTCAAATTCACGCCATCAAAGCCATTTGGCTCGGCCAAAACCTATCCAAATACCCTCTAAATTTTCATACCTTAATCCTAGAGCCCTTCCTTTAGTATAAAATTCAACATATGGATCCCTTTTGATCAAATAAAAAGGAAGAACCCGAAGACGAGGAAAATATTTCATCACATATTTCACGTTCTTTTCTTCTTCCACTTCCTCTTTCTTTGTTGTTTCCATTATAAAATAATATCTCCAGTATATTCTATATATTTTGATGTTATTATAAATATTGTACAACCATATTCATCATTCTTTCTATCCATTGAATGAGATGTCACTATATGTGCGTACGTACGGCTTACCGTCTCCAGGTCGTGGTATAATTGTTATTCAATAAATTATTATTTGGATGGGTATAATAATGATGTCTAATTGATGTAAATAATAAATATAACATCATAATTATTATTTATATAATATATACCATCCAATTATATATTATTTTATTATCAAAATAATTATATTGTCGCACGTGCGTGCGTACGGATAACCGTCTCCATGAACGCGGTGAGATTCATTCCCCATCGTATCCATTCAAGAATAATTTTCATTTGATGGTTAAAAATAATATTTAAAGACTTGATATAATTATGTATATGAATAAGAAACATCCCATCCATAACAAATATGAATCGCATAACAAATAATATATTGGAAAATGAATCAGTTAACACCTGAAACAACGATAATAATAAGATATTATTAATGAAGAAATGTTAAAAGATCATATTTGATATTATATTAATGTATATGATTCTTGTATAATTTAATAACAATTATTTAACAATTTTATAGGAGTTTAACATACCCTTGACCAAGGAAAAGCACAAGGTAAGGGTTAATTTCACAAATTATTTATTATCTGTTGTTGTTTTTACATATGTATCTACTAGGACATCTTTATCATCCACATACATGTTTCCTAGAAATGTATTTAAAAAAGTTCTTACTATTTTGTAGACTATGAATTAATGTCATTTATACCCTTATTTGAGTTTTTATATGATGTTTATAATGTAATCTTTTCGTCATTTTCCAAACAAGGTCCTTTATAACCGTTTCGACAAAATTAATGTAAGAATGTATTTTTATAACTTGTAAGGCGGGTGCGACTATTTTCCTTCGTTATAACATCATCAAAGCTTCACTTAAAAGAATATAAGAATATTTCCAAATTTAATGTTTTCTTTTATAATTGTATGAATTTTAAATGATTTAAAAATAGAAAGAGATATTTATCTAAAAAAGGTTTTGATTTCATCGATGTCAACATCCTTTGATGGATTTTAATATTATTTGAAGTTGATTTATTATGATACAAAACTTCCATATTTTATTAATGTTTTTTTGATATGTTTTACTGTGTATGTGTTATTTTTATAATATTAATGGATTATGGATTACGTATTGACATTTTCTATTCTAGTTTTAATATTAATGTTTATGTTATGTTTAATCATTTTCATATGAGGAATGAATTGGGTTTAGTATGTGACTGGTGGATCCCGCTATAGATCCTCGATGAATAGGTTGGTTTAATGAGATGAACTACTGTATTGGCACAAGGCCTTGACAAATACATATTTTTAGTCTGGGAACAAGGCCTTGACTATGTGGTTATGAAAGTTTTGCATTATGCATTCCATCATTATGAAAGTGGCTATTGATTTTTCATTTGATTATTTGATAGGTATAATATCCAAGTGAGTACGTCAATAAAATTATTTGATTTCAACTTTTCCATATTATGCTAAAGTTCATCTTTAAAATGATTTTTTAGTATTATACATTGCCTTAATTGTTTATGATTCTTTATGAAATTTTTCGCAATATTGTTATCCTTACTGAGCATCTGAGCTCACCCCTTTCTTTGTTTTATTTTTCCTAGGATGTGCAAGAGTATATTATGACTGACCTGCAAGGATAGCCTAAGGGATCTTAGTGTTGTCTATGGAGACAATGTTGTTTTACATTTCCATTTTATGATGTAAGGTTGACCTTATGAATGTATGTAGTACTTAAAATGCTACTAAACTAATCAGTATTTTGAGACATTATCTTTTGTGATCATGCCAATGTTATGTAATAATGAACAGATTCTAGGTAAATAGGGTCGGGATGTTACAGTTTGTGTCAGAGGAAGTTTAGTACAAATCTTGGAAACTAGATTTATATAATCTTTGATTAGAGCACATTACCCTAAGATAGACATTGAGTATTGTTATAGAAGAACTTACTATATTTTTGGTATTGTAAAGAATTTGTGAGTTTTCCATGAAAATACATCCCTATTTGGATATGAGCAGGTATAGGAGGCTCTGACATAGATGTACCTAGTGGTAAAACCCAAAAACATGGCTTTGAGCTAGACTTAAACGGGAACTGGTGCATGACGACGGGGCTTGCTACACTCTTGGTTACGACACTACCGGGGGAGATGCTTAAGATAATTCTCAATTTCATTAAAAATCATTATGATGGGTTTATGAGTATATACATCCTCAATGAAAACATTTTTATGATTATGGACTATATCCATAGAGTATTCAATTTATATTAAGTGTTTTACAAGATTTAATTTATGTATTGTGATTAATAAACTAATCTAGTTTATTTCGTTGTTTAGAAATGGTGTCTAGTTGAAGGAATGGAAACCGTATCAATGCACATAATCCGTGTAGGGATTTCCATCCTACTCAAGATAATTATAGTGGAGCTGGTGATGCAACTGGTGTTGATCAGCTAATCACCATACTGGGACAAGTCACTCATGTTATGAATAATAACAATACCCGTATGGAGCACCCTGATCCGTAGCATGGCGGATCAATTTTAGATAACTTCATGAGGAAACAACAACTAACATTAAATGGGGGTAGATATACAGTAGTATCCGAGCAATGGATAAATTCCTTAATGAAAATATTACATTCCTTGGGGAGTAGCGAAAGGGATAAAGTTATCATGGCAGTTTACCGCCTCACTGGAGATGCTGATCAATGATGGTCATTGATTCAAAACACAGAGGAAGATGATGAAGTATCAATTATGAAATGGTGGGATTTTAAGGATATTTTCTTAGAAAAATAATTTCCTCGTGACCATCGAGCGGATATGGAAAGACAGTTTCTGAGTCTGAGATAAAATGAAGATGTGAATGTCGCAAAATATTATGATAACTTTACAAGGTTAGTGAGGCATACTGCAGATTATATACATAACCAAGAGGTAAGATTGATCATTTATTTTATGGTTTAAATCAATTTCTCCATCAAGCTTTAGTCTCACAATCCTTATCGCCATACGAAGACATTGTCTCATGTGTTATCAAGATAGAAAAATAACTCTCTAAGTCTTATGACATTAAAGAAAAGAAAGAGAAGAAGGATATACTAAACACTCTAGAAATAGAAATAATGGGAATAATGGAAAGTTAGAATATCCATCTTTTATTAAATGTTTGAAGAAACACCCTAGTACTTGTTTGAAGGTAATGGGAGTCTGTTACAAGTGCGGCGAAAAAAGACACAAAGCTGACGATTACAAGGGCAAGAAAGAGGATATCATTTTTGAATGATACAATTGTAGAGAAATGAGTCATTATATGAATGAATGTCCTAAGATTCAGGGGAACATACCTCAGAAAATGTCATGGGATCAAGGCCAAACTTATGTTATCACTACTATTGAGGTTGAGGCTTTGAATGATATGGTGGAAGGTAATTTAATGGTTTCTTCATGTTCAACAAATGCTTTATTTGATTCTGGATCATCGCATTGTTTCATATCTTCCCATTTTTCTAATAAAATTATATATTTACAATTATATTTAGCAAGGGAGTTGTTAGTCAAAACTCCTCAGGGAAGTATCAATGCAACAATGTTTTTGAATCAGTCTCCATTAGGGCATATAAATGTCCATTATCTGTTGATCTCATCATCATACTAATGATTGAATTTGATATAATCCTTGGTGTGGATATTCTTTCGGACCATGATGCAAAATTTCATTGTAAGAAGAAGTATGTAAGTATTTTTGATGACGATGATAAAGAACACCTTATCTTTAGTGCATAAACTTCAGCCCCTATTTCTTATCTACATGCACCCCCAGTAGCTCTACTAAATTAAATTATTGGGGAGGATGAGAATTAAATAATTATGGTAGAGGAAAAGAATTTTCAAATAGAGGATGTGCCTATGGTCCAATAATATGTTGATGTGTTTACCAAGGATTTACCTGGACATTCTCCAGAGCGAGAAATTGAGTTTTCCATTGATTTAATTCCATGTTCATGACCCATATCGAAGACCCCTTATAGAATGTCCAGTATAGAATTAGTGGAACTAAATAAAAAACTAGTGGAATTGAGTAATAAGGGATTTATTCAACCTATGGTTTCTCTATGGGGATCCCCTACCAATTTTGCTAAGAAGAAAGATGGATCTCTGAGGTTGTACATTGTCTACAGGGAGATTAATGCTATAATAACAAAAAACAAGTATCTCATACCTCACATTGATGATTTATTCAACCAACTTCATGGATCTCAATAATTTTCAATGACTGACATTCGATCTGGATATCAACAGTTGTGTGAGAATAAGGAAGACATTCCGAAAACATCATTTCGAACGAGGTAAGGGCATTATGAGTTTACAGTAATACCTTTTGGACTGACTAATGCACCCTCTATCTTAAGGTATATAATTAATAGAGTTTTCAAGGAATATATTGATGACTTTATAGTCGTGTTAATTGATGATATCTTGGTATACTCCAAAAGATACGAAGATCCTGAAAATCCCTTGAGCATTATCCTAAAGACTCTTAGAAGACATGAATTATATGGGATGTTTAACATGTTTTAATTCTAGCTTTAGGAGATTTTTTTTTCTTGGCCATATTGTCTCTAAGTTTGGAATCTATGTTGATCCATCTAAGAAAAAGGCAATCCAAGTATGGCCAGCACCAATGAGTATAACCGAGGCACGCAGATTTATTGGTTTAGTGGGTTATTATTGGTGTCTTATTCCGAATTTTTCCAGATTGGCTAACCCATTAACAATGATCACACGTAAAGGAGTGAATTTTTTTATGGAAAAAATAGTGTGAAGAATGTTTTCAATAGCTGAAGAGAAGAACAATCAATTCTCTTATATTGACTCTACCATCGGCGAATTATGTGTTTGTTATTTATAATGATGCTTCAAAGAAAGGAATTGGTTGTGTCCTTTTGAAGAATGATAGGGTTATTTCATATGCAACACGAAAGCTAAAAATTCATGAGAAAAACTCTCATTCTCATGATCTTGAGTTAACAACTGCTATCATATCTTTGAATATTTGGAGACACTGTCTCTATGGTGAAAAATGTGAGATATATACCAATCACAAGAGTTTGAAGTATATTTTACCACATAAGGAACTCTACATTAGGAAAAGGCGATGATTTGAACTACTCAAGGATAATGATTGCACTATACACTACCACCCGGGGAAGGAAAATAAGGTGGAAGATTCTTTGATTAGAAAGGATCATGTTGTTTTGAATAGGATGATAGTTGAAAAGAATTCTATATACATTGATCTTGAAAATATGGATATGGGAATAACCATGGAAGGTGAATCATCAATGCTTTTCCAAATGGTTTCCAAACCATCATTACTAGAAAAGATAAAGAGTTATCAGACAGATGATAAAGTGTTTCAAAAGATGTTTAAAGCCGTGAATTATGGGAGATTGAGTGACTTCGTGTATGAAGAATGAATTTTGATATATGGGAATAGACTTTGTGTTCCCGATATACCTGATCTAAAAATGGAATTGTGGAATGATGCTCATAATTCCAATTTCTCTATACACCATGGAAGCACTAAGATGTATAGAAATTTGAAGGAACATTTTTTGTGGGGCAACATGAAGAGGGATATTGTGGATTTTGTGTCAAGATGTATGGTTTTTCAACAAGTGAAAGCTAGAAGGTAACAACTAGGAGGGGTCTTGCAACATCTTCCCATACCTGAGTGGAAATGGGATAATATTACGATGGACTTTTTCATGGGACTACCAAAGTCTCCTAGAAAGAACAATGAAATATGGCTCATTGTTGATCGTCTAACCATGTAAGAACATTTACTTTCAATAATATATGATTTACCACTTGAATGTTTAGAAAGAGTATATATTAATGAATATGTAATACTTAATGGAGTACCATTATCGATTCTTTTAGATCGTGATCCCCGTTTTACATCATGATTCTGGAAAATTCTTCAGAAAGCCCTTGATACTGAACTTCATTTGAGCACTGCCTACCACCCCCAAACTAATGGACAATCATAACAGACTATTCAAACCATTGATGAAATGATGAGATCTTTCTCACATGTCTTTCATGGTATGTGGGATCAAAATTAACCTCTAGTAGTATTTTCCAATAACAATAGCTTCCATTAATGTATTCAGATAGAACCATATAAAGAATTATACAGAAGGAGATATTTCACAACAAACTGTTGGGATGGTGTTGGTGAAAGAAAACTCATAGGCCCAGAACTTGTGGTGGAAACGATTGAAAAGCTGAAGGTAATCCAAAACCACCTCAAGATAGATCAAAGTAGTAAGAAGATCTATGCCGATAACCGAAGGAAGGATTTGGAATTTCAGGTAGGAGATCATGTTTTCATGAAGGTATCTCCATAGAAGGGTGTTATACGTTTCGGTAAGAAGGGTGAATTGAGTCCCAAGTACATCGGGCCTTTCGAAATTATTGAACGAATTGGTGTCGTATCTTACCGTTTGGAAATGCTGTCAAGTCTCTCCAAAGTTCTCGATGTATTCAACTTATCACTGTTCAGAAAATACATGCTCGACCCGACACATGTACTCACCTATGATGAGTTATAACTGGAAATTGTTTTGTCTTATTGGGAAGAGCCTATAATGATTCATGATACAAGAGAACATGTGCTGATAAACTAGACGACTCGTCTGCTAAATGTTCTATGGAGAAACCATATGATGGAAGAGGCAACATAGGAACCTGAGGATCTTATGATGAAGAACTACTCGGAAATTTTTATGTAGCAAAATTATAGAAATTTGAAGGATGAAATTATTTGAAAGTGGGGAGAATGTAAAACACCAATCTTCTACATTATGCTTCTCTTTGAATAATTCAATATAGAGTATTGTATGCAACATTGAGTTCTAACACACCAAAACCAATCAAACTAGCCGTTATGAATAGTAATACCCACATTTTGAAATTTTATAAATTTTATCTTTTAAAATGGACTTCACTATTGGATTTCGAATATCGAAATTATCTTAGGAAAAATTTATGGTATTTTTCTGAAAACAATCAATTTTTGATGAACAGTAAAAAAACTGATTTATAGTTTAAAAACGAATTTTTATTTAAATAATTAATTATTTTATTTAAATTTATTTTAGTTCAAAATAGATACATAATTCCTATATAAGTTCAATGTAATTCATTGGAGTCAATTTATAATGATTTTAGATATATAAAAATTTTATTAAACTTTTCACCGTCTTTTACCAACCTCCTAAGAGAATTTCCAAATTCACATAAAACATAATTTTACCGCTTCTATGAGTGAAATTTAAAAAATATGAGAGACATGGTTGATATTAGTAAGAAAAATGTGGTTCAATAAGGTGAAAATAATTTTTTGTGAATATTAATTTTTTACTTTTATTTGCCACGGTTAAAAGTAAATAGATTAATTAACAGTAAATATGATATAATTATTAACCTAACACATGTCCTAATTCTATTGGATAGGTATAATTCGACCAAAAAAAACCTTATGAATAAAATTTGAACCTGTTTGGACAACTTGGATTAGATTAGGACACTTATTATTATTTTATTTAAAGAAGAGTGAGAGGAGTTTAATCAATGATGAATAAATAAAACATTTATAATATAGGGTTACACATAACATAAATTGAACTATAAATATTCATTAGAAATATAAAAAAATTTCCTACATAATGGTATTTTATTTATATTTTTAAGACATTATATAATTTAATTTATTTATGACACAATGATGATGCAGTAATTACCTAATTAATGAAATATTAAAATAATTGATATTATAAATATTCAAATAAATATAATTTTAGAATTTTTATTAATTAATATATTTTTATAGGTTAATATGACATTTTAGGGTTTGTTGGATGAATTTTTTTCGATGTTATAATGATGTTATGAATTTAGCAAAAACAAAATACCAATTACTGTCAAAATTGACATAAAAGAGTTTTTAAAACAAATTTTATATTATTAATTGATATTCTATTCCAAAAAATCTATGGTTTAGCCAAAGGACTTATATAATGATATTTGTATCATTAATGAACCACTTGAGGTTCTTTGAGAAGTATATAGTAAGTTTATTAACCGTATAATATAAAAATACAAAGAGACATGGTAAATGTCAAACTATTTAACTAAGAGTTAGCCCTAAATGATAAAGTTAATATAGTGATCCAAAAATGTGTAAAACCTATTGGTTGAGTGGTTTTCTACACATCCCCACATTAGACTTTAAATAATTTATTTTGGAGCCATTAGAAACCGAAAATACATTTATTATAAAATAATATTTCTATCTTTTCTTAAGGTGCCCATCACCCCTCTTATAAAAGGGAACTCCTCCATCTCTAAATTTACACCATAAATGCCATTTGGATCGGCCAAAACCTGACCAAATACCCTATAAACTATCCTACCTTCATCATAGAGGCCTTAATTTAGTCCTAAATCCAACTTAAGGAGCCCTTTTGATCAAATGAAAAGGAAGAACCTGAAAAAGAGATAAATATGTCATCACCTCTTTCAAGTTTCTTTCTTCTTCCACTACCTCTTTATTTTTTGTTTCCATTCTAAAATAATAACTAATGTATCTTATATACAATTTAATGTTATTATAATTATGGTACAACCATATTCACTATTCTATCCATCTGTTGAATGATATGTCACCATACATGCGTACGTACGACTTACCAGCTCCACCTCGTGGTGTAATTGTTAATCAATACATTATTATTTGGATGGTAATAATAATGATGTGTAATTGATGTAAATAATAAATATAACATGATAATTTCTCTTTATATGTTATATACCATCCAATTATATATTATTTTAATATCAAAATAATGGTATTTACGCTCGTCCGTACGTACGGATTATCGTCTCCACGAACGCGATGAGATTCATTCCCCATCGTATCCATTCAAGACTAATTTTCATTTTATGGGTAAAAATAATATTTAAATACTTGATATCATTTGGTATGTGAATAAGATACATCCCATCCATAACAAATATAACTCACTTAACAAATAATATAAAGGAAAATGAATCTGTTAACCCCCGAAACAACAATAATAATATGATATTATTAATAAAGAAATGTTAAAAGATCATATATGATATCATATTAATGTATATGAATATTTTATAATTTAATAACAATTATTTAAAAATTATACAGGAGGTTATCCTACCCTCGACCAAGGAAAAGTACAAGGTAATGGTTAATTTCACAATCTATTTATTATCTGAGGTTGTTTTTACGTAAATATCTTCTGGGACCACTTTATCATCCACATCCATGTTTCATAAAAATGTATTTAAAAACATTCTTACTATTTTATAGACTATGGGATAAATTAATTTATACTCTTTCTTGACTTTTTATAAGATATTTATAAAAGAATCTTTCTGCCCTTTTCCAAACAATGTCCTTTATATCCTTTTCGACAATATTAATGTTATAATGTCTTTTTTTAACATCTACGGCAGGTGCAACTATTTTATGCTATTATAACATCATAAAAGATTCCCTTACAATCTTATATGAATATCTCCCAAATAAATGTTTTCTTTTATAATTATATGAATTTTAAATGATTTCAAAATTGAAAGAGATATTTCTCCAAAAAAGGTTTTGATTTCTTTTATATCAATATCCTTTGATGGGTTTTAAGTTTATTTGAAGTTGATTTAATATGATACAAAACATCCATATTTTATTGAAGGTTTTGTGATATTTTTGACTGTGGATGTGTTATTTTTATACCATGCATGTTTTATATATAAAGTATTGACATTTCGTATGCTAGTTTTAATACGAATGTTTATGTTTTGTTTAAACCTTTTCATATGAGGAATGTATTTAACTTAGTATGTTATGGGTGGAGCCCTCTATAGCTCCTCGATGCAATGATAGGTTTCATGAGATGGACTAGTGTCTTGGCACAAGGCCTTAACAATATCTTATTTTTATTCTTTGCACAAGGCCTTGACTATGTGGTTATGAAAGTATGGCATTATGCATTCCATAAATATGAAAGTTGAAATTGATATTTCATGTGATTATTCAACTAGTAGAATATCCATGTTAGTTAGTAAATGGAATTATTTTATTTTATCTTTGCCATATTATGCTGAATTTCATGTTTAAAAGGATTTTGTTTTAGTCTTATACATTGACTTAAATGTTTATGCTCATTTATGAATGTTTCTGCTATATTGTTATCCTTAATGAGCATCTGAGCTCACCCCACTCTATGTTTTTTCCCCGGTTGTAAATAAGTATATTATGACTGACCTATAGGGATAGCCTATGGGGTCTAAGTGTATTATTTGGAAACAATGTTTTTGTATTTTTCAATTTTATGATGTAATGTTAACCTTTTGATTGTATCTAGTACTTCCAAGGAGACTAAAATAATCGGTCTTTCGAGACTTCATATTTTGTGATCATAGAAATGTTATGTAATAATGCACCGACTCTAGGTAACTAGGTTCGGGGTGTTACATTTTATATATTCTTGGTATATAAAAGAATTACCCAACCATTTGAAAATAACATAGATTTTTTTTTTCTGGATACTTTTTTTTGAACCAATGGTCATATAAATAATATCAAAATTAAGTATTTGAGGCCCTCAAATTTATATTGATAATTCATTTTTTGATTGATGAACTCATTCCCTTCTTATAAATATTTATGGATTTTCTCTAGGTACGTATCAATACATTCCACTGATGTTCTCTTATATAGAGAAGTAGTTACATGTGACATTTTTTCTTTTAATTATCTCCTTTGTAAAGGATAACATATGAAACAATCACATGAATTGGGATCTCAATCCTAGGAAGTATCAAATAATTTATAACCAATTTATAGTTTAAATTGTGAGGATACATTTTAAATAAGGTGGGGAGAATGTGATTCCCCCAAAATATAATGAACCTTGTAATTAATAGTGTGCCTGACACACGACACCACGGGCATAAGAGAAAATAATATCTGAATACATTGTAATATGTTTACTATTTAAAATAAAATCTATATATTTCAATGCATGAAACACTAAGATAGCTTTAGTTACATGTAATAGCAATCTCCATTGATAACTCGTGTTACACGCAAGACCGTGTTTCACCAAATAACAACATATTATAAATATAATATTATATAATATAATATTATATAAACATGTTGTTTAATTAGTTGTTATGAACAGTAATACATAACTTGTTAAAATTATGGTTTAAGAAAATATAAAATGAATTCCTTGGTGAAAAAGAAGAAATGCAAATAATATATAATTTGATAAAAAATATTATTTTTATTTTTGTGCTTCCAAAAGAATTTTATCCTTAATAAAAATATATAATTAAAATTATTGAATGATTTCAAGGAAATATAGATGTTATAAATTCAATAAAATATTAATTATATTAATTCATTACGTTTTATAGGTAAAAGAATAAATGAACCCAATATTTCACATAAAAACCAATATTTTTATTAAGGCACTTTTATTGCCTTTAATGACAAATCTATTTTAAATCATATATTGGATGCTATTATAAATATTATTTGGTAAAATAAATTTCATTATTTAATTAATATTGTCAATGTTACCCTTGGGAGATTTTTTGTTATTTTTCACTGAAACATCAATTTTTGATGAAAAATAAAAAATTGTTGCATTTTTGTTAAAAACTGCCTTTTTGTTTAAATAATTATTAATGATAAATTATATTTGATATTTGTTTTAAAGTAAAATTATATACAATATAAATGTATGTATAATGTTTAGATAATTATAATTAATTTCAAATTGAAATTTAATTTAAAAGCATAATAATCATTTTTACATTTTCATACTAAAAAAGTTAAACCCTTTGTCTACAAGATTAACATAATTTTTTTTAATTATGTGATTTGACTATAAAAAAATGAACATAAAACATTTTAATGATAAATATATTTATATTTTAATAATATCAAGTTAATTTTTGACTAAAATGAATAGTTAATGTAATTAGAATTAATTAAATTTATTAAGGTTTGAATATGCATAAAATAGACTAAACTGTATATTTAAGGGCCCAAATGACGTAGAAACTAGTAAAAAAAACTATCGGATGTCCATATCATGCCAATTAACCTTACATTCATGATTTTTCTGGTTTCAAATGATTTTCTAGTTATGAACATGTGTACACTTAACTTGTTTCTAAATATTCCAAGTGTGTATTTTTCATTCACAGTAAAATTCCACCACTTCTCCCCCTACCTCACACATTTAAAGCCACATTTAATCTTACGAACACGTCCCAATTAGTCTCAAAAAATCCATACCCTCAATATTTATGCCTACAGATGGGAATAAATCAATCCAAGTAAGATTTTGGTTCAAACCAGAAGATGTTAAGCTTTTTACAGGCAACATCATCTCCCAAGATTTTTAGTTTCAGTTACATTATTCAACCCCTTAAATAATCTTATTCTATACATTTATAATAAAAAAAGAATCATCAATATAATAGGAAATTTTTATTATAATTTGTTTACATGAACATACACACCATTCCATCTAATGTGTTGTGAACATACAATTTCTGTGTTTGGGGAACTATTGCCCCACAAAATAATGATTGTTCATTTTTCAATTTCCAACATTCATGGTTAGGCATTATGATGGAAATACTATTTATATATATTATATGTGATATTTATAATTTCCTTATGATTATATAGTTTTTATATAGAACATATCATTATTCTTTCCATCGTGGGTAAATATGATAACTTGATAGGAGGATGTGTGGACTACCGCCCCCTCAAAACGATATGACTCGTTCATTCCATACATGGAATTTATAAACAAGATGGTTTTAATGAACTTATATAACACATATTTTATATTGTAATTATAATATACATATTTATCATTAATCAATTAATTTTTGATACAAAAATTAAATGGAAGTAGTGTTTATGCTTACGTATGACCTACTGTCTCCATGAATGGTGCGCTTGATTTCTAATATCGAAATATTATAGAATAATATAAATATGTATAAAATGGATATATATGATATTCAAAACAGTTTTTATGATATTTAGATTATGAAACACTGATATATTTAACAATAAGGACAAATTACTTGCTAAACTCTACTCAACAAACTAGTCAATTAACACCCCAAATAGTAAAAACAATGAATGGTTATAAAAAAATATGTAATAAGGCAATATAAGAGAGACATATATGAAATAATAATTATTAATATGGCTATATTATAAGTTTTTAACATTTTTAAACCCACTATACATAAGGATAATGAGCATTCAACACAAAGAAGTTTATGTTAAGGGACTCTTGTCTCACTTTTCATTTTGTGAGGCATAGTTTATTGTTGCGAAGAAAATTTATTATATATGGTGTACAAACTACCACATTGAAATGTAATATCATGAATTAATTTATATTTATGCTATTTAGATGTTTCAATAGATTATTATTAATTTTGGGTCTTTCGATTCATATGTAATGGATTCTAATCTCACTTTTTACATCTGTGAGATAAATGTCATGTTCACCAAATTTATATTATTTTTAGTGTATCTACTACACCTTTTTTATATTATATAATTACTCCTTTTATATTTATTGAATCTTAATCATTTATTTACAATACTTCCATCATATGTTTTATATTTTAAAATGTTTTAATGTGTTATGGGACACTTTGAGATGATGATAGATTATTTTCATCAAGACTAATACTAACGATCTTTCATTGGAATTTCAATTTAAAGAAAATTATATTACCATCTTTTAAAAAACCATTCATTATTATCTAGTTTTTCACAACCATTTTAAAGTATTAGAACCATTTTCCCACTATTTCATTATCAAATTGTTTTTAAAATGTTTAAATGAAACCCAACATCACTTCTGTCTTATGTCGGAGAGCCTTTTTTATAAAAACCACATTTTTTTAAAATGTTTTAAAATGTTTTTAATTTTTTTAATAAATATTTTTTTTTTCCTATTTTTTCAATGTAATTCTTTTCACTTTATGAGTGCATCATTTTTCTTACATTTTTTTCTGTGTAAAATGAATATTCTTTCTACCTTGTATGACATCTATTGATTGAATCACCATTATTACTTCAAAGACTACTTTTCATATTTTAATTGTTAAATAAATTGTTTTTAAAATTTATTTTCATATAAAAATAATTTAAAAAGATTTTTAAAACAAAATTATATTTTCCTCAGGAATGTTTTTTAAAGATCTATTTATAATGTTTTAATTCATCAACGACAATAAACCTATATTTTAACCACTAGGAGTATGTTGTATTGATACCATCCTTATTCATCCTATGGATGGTTTATTATATATTTATCTAATAATAGTATTGAAATTCACATTCATCATTACTTTTAGTACACTAAAAATAATCAATTTACTAGGATCATTTGACATTCAAATTCCCTAGAAAAATCTATATCATTTTTCATGGATATGATTATTTCTTGAACTATATAATATTTCCTATATGGTTTATAAATCGAATTTTATTTGATTTCGCGGGGAAATATTGATAAATCCATACCTATGAATCCATACAGTTATTTGATAAGGCACGTTGTTAAACTAGTTACTCGATTTATAAGGAATATTTTGGACTAGTATGACATGGGTGGGACTTATTATATCCCCTCTATGCGTCAGTAGTCTCATGGGAAGTGTCAGTTAGCTTGCTACCTCTGATGGGTTTTTACACTACATTATGTAAAACCATAGAATGAAAGGACTTGATGATAATGGTAAAATATACATAGAAAACATGGCGTCCAATAATTATATATTTCACTCATTTAGATTCAGTTATTATTCTTCCAAGATATTTTATGTCGACATAATAATGGATACATTTTTCCCCAGTTTCTCTAATTTTTCATACATGATACGTTTCATCAACATAACTATCGACAAATTTCAATCTTAGTTTATTGATTTAAATGTCATGTATTTCAGTTTCTTACCTTTCCATAATGATATTTCCATATATTTCTATTTGAATGGAATGTTTTATTAGTTATTTACCTTTCCATGTTAATTTATTCTTATTTATTTAATATTGCTTCCTCTTTAAATACCATATTGTTCATTTACCATATATCCAATATGCATACTGTGGATAAAATAAATGGATTTAATAAATATATAAGTGTTATTCTCAACGATATTTGGTTTATAAAGATGAAAAAATATAAAGTAATAAGTGTAATCATTTGTAAGTATATTCTCATGTACATATCTGGTTTACCAAGACTACTAAGCTAATCAGTCCTTTGATGGTTGATTTCTTATAAGAATTCCAATGTAATTGATAAAATACACTGGCTCCAGCTTATCTATGTCTAGGTCACAACATAAATAAAATTTTCATCCCCCATAGGAAATTTATGGGGTAAATTGTTTTTCTCCTTTGAAAAGTGGGATGCTGAAATTTCTTAACACCATTGGATTTTTCTATCAGACTGCCAGAATTAAATTCCAAAATCATCTTGTTATAGCCATTATACCTATTAGGTTTTCCTATATTCATTTCATATTTGAGAACACATTGGATTCTTTTCATGTAGCTATGAACGTCATAGATCGATAAAGATTTTCATAGATTTGGTTTTATCCCTCCAAAGAAGCGGTGAACCTTGAATTGAGGGGAATCAAAAAAATCTAGAGTCATGGCATGAAATTATTAGGATGTTTTCCTTGTACACACCAAAAGGTTTTATTAATTTTTTCCTGATGTAAACAATGTACCTTTACATTTTAATATGGATAGTGTGAGGAAAATATTTGTTGAAAAACAATTTTCATAATTCCTTCAACTCCATTAATTTGATATCTTCCTTAAGAATATTTTTTATTGGTCAATGTGCACCATTGATTATCTTTCCCCCACCCATATATTAAGAAATATATAGAAAATTTTCTTATTCAGAACAGTTAATGATAGAGAAGATCTTCTCAATGGAGTTGATCCATTTTTCTACAATGAAGGGGTCAGATGGTCCATTTAAAGACACAATCATTTTTTGGAAAAAATTCTAAATTAAAAATATTACACTCTTTGGGGGATCTGTATGCTCCTCTTGATCTAGGTTTAGATTCATAACCTGAGTCATCTAAAATAGTATCATTTAATTTTTTATACATTCTCTCATCAGGATGGTCATCACAATTAGTCAGTCATCACATTTCATGATGCGTTGATTGCTTACCCGATTACTCATATTAATTACCATTATATATAACAAAAAGAAAATTATTGATGATTATCTTCAAACTAAAAAACACATAAATGTTAATTTAAATACATTAAAGGATTAAATTATTTCTTTTAGTATGTTTTTAATATTTAGGCTTCAATATATGTTCTACATGATATATTATCTAGTATATATTATTATGGTCATTATTTCTCTTAATAATGGCTCATAATGAGATTATTACTTTATAAAAACATATCCCTATAGAGTGTTAATCCTGGTATGCCATAAGGCTCGTTATCATGTACCAGGTTACACCATGTTCATCCTGACACACATTGTCAAATTTATTATCCCTATGTATATCTGTGCCCGAACCAAAAACCACTTATAGTATATAGGTAGTGATTATTTCATGATAAACCAATTAATATGTACATTCCAAAATTTATCTATGTTATCTTAAACTTATAATTATACCTAATGATTACTCTAGTTTTCTTTAATCCTAATTTAAAATATAACCAAATATTATCTTTGATTATAATTATAACAACCATGTTCTTTATTTAAAAGTAATTCATGATTTATTACCAAAAATTTCACAATATACTACCTATAATATCAATAAGCCTAGTTTAATTAGGAATTATGTACATAGAATAACATCATTAACATGGGATACAACAATATTATTGAAATATTCCATTACATTCTTCTAAAATTTCATGGCATAAAAAATACACGGGATAAACTGGGGATATACATAAGAATGGGGTGACCAATAAATCCCAATAAGAGAATAGACATGGAATAAGGTGATATATGTAATAAAATATGAATATAAATGGGTAATAAAAAGAGTATGAATCATAAAAAACAATAATGAGATATGATATAGCATGATAATCAAAATATTGGAAATGTGGGAACACAATTAAAACATTGTATAATAATCTTAGGTCCAGCATATGTCGTCAAGAAATCAAGGTTGAAAATTTCCAATAAATAACTTAGGGTCACTGTCTATACCAACGTGAGGTATCATGATTCTAAATATTATTCAATGCATTGGAGACCTATATAATAATGGTTTCAATCGTCACTTTCATTTCATTCTCATTATTAAGTGTGCCACATTGATTATACAACATGGATTCATTCATCTTCGTAATTTATACCATGATCAATGAGTATGAAATATATATAGGAAAGTCACCAATTGAAAAATAATATGTTCATAAATGGGAATACCCATTATATGAAAGGGGTATATTATTCATAACACAATTATATTGCTTTTCATAATCACGGTGAAATTTCACTAGCATAATAACATAACATAAAGATTCAAAAAAATGGGTTTATGAGAGAGGAAATGACCACTCATCACAGAGACATACAATTTTAATTAATAGTTACATGTAAAAATATATCCCAACATTAAAAAGTGGATGTATAAGGGATGATTTAATAAATAAAATTGTATAATGTAATGTATCCTAATAATATTTCGGCATTTTAACAAGTGTACATAAAGGAACATCAATGGCCAAATCAGTGTGAAATGGGGCACTCATAATATATAAATTAAATTGAATGTTTTGGGAATATGGAAGATCATAACCAATCATAATAAAATGGAATTTAAAAGGCATAACATAAAATATGTTCTTAAATGTGAATGAGAATAGGGAAATCCCTTACAAAATATTATCATGGTACTAGGTGTACATAAAGGTTCATTAAAAGAATAAATGGGACTAAAAGGAGATCTTTTCATTTATAAATCAAATATAATGTATGGGGGACATTTAATAACATATCCCAACATATGAAAAAGTAAATTTAAATACATAACATAGAAGGAGGTCCTAAACAAGGAGTGTGGAATATCCCTTACTTGATTATGTGACTCCAATATCATGGGACGAGATTCTTGAGAGATTGGGGGATCCTTGAGAGGATTACAAAGTGGGGAAGACATATTAAGGATGTTTTCCATTGATTTTGATTTATAAGAAATTGGATCTTGGGTGGGGATATATATGAAAAGAGTGGTGAGTTCATTATTATTTAGGTTTTTGAATCAATATAAAAAATAACCAAAACTACATATCGTCCCATGGTTTTTACAAATGGTTTCAGCCAAATAGGAAGGGTTATCATTTTTATAATAACCGGCTCATAAATTAATATAATAATGAACTTTCTTAGGTGTCGGTGAGTCACACTCTTAATGAAATTATTTAAACACCATAAAATATATTAATGTGTTTAGAATATCCGTAAAAGATTAATAAAATTAATAAAATAAACATATATTCTAATTATATTAAAATAAATCCGCATTTTAGGACATGGAAAACATTTATAGTATTTACTATAATACTTTTGGGTCAGTATGATGTCATAATATAGAAATTATATTTTTACGGAATTTATTTTTTACAAGAAAATTTGACCACAATAAAAAATTAAGAAACATTCACTGCATGATAATTATGAAGTTACAATTCCAAAAATAATATTCAATTAATATAAATCATTTTCTAGATATCTTCATTTTATATTTTAAAATAAAATCATCATTTATTAATAAAAAATGTATTTATTGAGATTAATTATTTTCAAAACCATATACAAATTACATTTGACTTCATTTAAATTTATGATAATTTATATCTAATAGATATTATTTAATAATAATATTCTATTCAAATAATTTTTATCTCAACAATACATTATTTTATTTTAAAAATTAACTTAATTTAATTTATATACTACCCAAAAGTACTTTTTTTGTCCTATTATATCAAAATAAAAAATCATTTATATTGTAACCAGAATTGGAAAGATTTATATTCATTATTATATAAAAAATAATGTTCATAGTCATATTGTTAGGGACATAATTAATATCACATTAATACACCATAAAATTCACTAAGAGTAAGGATGATGATGGTTTGACTTTCATGGGGTGGTTTAAGAAACATGGTTTCAGCCGTGATTTGGAGGAGCTTCAACTTCTCTCATAAATAATTTTTCTCATGCTTAGGTTATAGGATCTCAGATTATAATTTTTCAAGGGAAAATCCCACTGATACAATCTTCCATAGAAGATATGATAAATGGGCATCATTAGGTATGATCCTATTGGTTGAGTCCATCGCTTCCTTTTTCTTTATCAATTTGACATTTTAAACCCATTTATTTATACTAATCATGTATTCTCTATTCAATGGATATATTATCAATGGTAAAGATAGATAATAGTCATTTAAATAGGATGGGATATAATAAAAACAAAGAAGTTCATGTGTTTTCTATAACCATATTACATGATAATAAATATTAATAAATCAAACATAGTAATTTTATTCATTATTATTTGGGTCTGAACTCATGAATTATTATTTAAGAATATAAATTATATACTTGATGTGTCAGATTCAAGTTAACTGTTTCTCATCATGCTTTTACTTCAATGAAACATATGTGATATTCACAACTTATTTTTATTGTGTGGTGTTTACACGTCATATGAATTTTGTTTATGATTCACTTCCATAAAATTATAGGGATATTGAAATCTATATGAATTTATCCCATTCATGATGTTTTGATCCATATATTACTAAAGTAGTAATTTACATTGTCACAATTTCCATTCGTTGATGAATATTTTAATCATATGCACCATTTTTATTTTATATGGAATTTATACTTCCAATTTTAAATTTAATATCATTAATGAATAATAAATCATTTTATTTTATGATTCAATTGATTTATTTCATCCAAGGTGATTTGAATTTATTGATTCTAAGTGGTAAATAATTTCAAAACCTAATTATTTTTATTAAGTTACATTAATTATTTTTATTCCATGATATTATAAGAAAATGCGTGAAATGACTTTTGACTATATTAATTTTTTTTAATTATTTTTTTGTTGATTTAAATTTTCTACACATAATCTTTCCATTTATTACAACTGAATTCAATTGTATAATATTTTTGAGGGATCATCATCTCAATTTAACATTAATTGAGATATAGGTTTATGATATAAAGCGATATTAATTTTGAGGTGTATATACTAAAAATTCGAAATATAATATCATGTATACCATTATGTTAATGATATAAAATATTTGATTCATCATTATTTTTTATGTGCCTTATGATTAAAGACATACCACAGTAGTAAATGCTTTATGTTTCATTCTCATTTATTTTTAGCTTGTTTATATTGAAGGTTCATTTGGATGAAATAATATGATATTATTTTCATTTACAATATATATTTTGTTATTATTTGGTTATTAATGTGTTTAAAATGTCTAATTTTTATCTCCTCTTTTATTTATTGAATAAATATCATTAATGTGGTTTATAAGGGATACTGATCATGATCCTTAATTTAAAGGAGGGATATTTCTCTTTCATATACATGTTTTCCAAAATGTTTTAAAAAATAAAATTTTCTAAACATAAATTATCCAATAATTATATTTTACTTGATCATTTAGCTTCTTATAAAATCATTTGAAAATTGAATATTTTAAATGCATTCCAAATGGGTCCCATTAAATCCATTTACAAAATAATTTAAAAAATGATTATTTTTAAAAATTATAACATTAATGGATTTTACTACCATCATGACCACTTAATGTCTTAAAGAATAATTTATATCTATCAAAGGTTCTTATCAAATACGATGTATTACTGAATTTGAGAAACATTTTAATTCTTTTTAATTTATTTTATATATATATATATATATATATATAATATAAATTTCTTCTATTATTTTATTAATTTAATTTAAATTTCCTTTGAATTAATAAATGAAAAATTACATTGATGTTTCCTATAGTATAATAGGGATATATAGTACTAATACCGTCCATATTAATTCTCTGGATTGATTATATGTTTTTCATGGAACCCATTTATTTTCCCCATGGTATTCATGATAGATAAGAACATTAATTTTCATTAAATTGAAAATTTAACAATTAAAATATTTCATTCATGACTGGTAATTGGAAATTATTGATGGTGATAGTTGATCCTGATATAGCTTATATGATGGGTGTTCCATGATAGTGCATGGTTAGCCCAATATAACCTATATGTTGGGTTCATCCATTTATCGATGGGTGATCCTGATATATATTATAATATTGGTGTGCCCATATATAAATATAATACATTGGGTAATTTTCATTGTATATATAGTAGTAATGATGGAGTCACAAGAGGTTTTTGTCCAACAAACTTAAGTAAGATGTAATTTTTCCACAAAATTTTAAAATGATATAGGAAGTTAAATTTTGTAGGATTCCAGGACATTTTATTTATGCTTTTTTGGTTTTTAATGATTCCTTGACTAGGATTGTGGTCACATGGCTCGTGATTATTGATTTTTAACATGGTTTCCTTTGATAAAGCTCCATTCCATGTATACTGATTGACGATACATATATTGATGGGTATAAATATTATTATTTCACGGTCATCGACATTGATTATGTTATCATACATTTATGTTCTTCTTATTCTCAAAACTTATATTCCATTTCTAATGCATATTTCTATTCTTACGGAGTGTTTTATATCACTTGTATTATTTTTCCATTTCCATAGTTTTTCAAGAATGGCATTAAATCAATTATATATAGATTAATTTCATGTCAAAGATTATGATGAAAGAATTTGAAATAAGAAATGTCGGGTTTAGTGGGAGGAACACTTAGTTGAATACATGTGAATTTTTTATATAATTATTTTACCCAATTTTATAGAAAACTAAATGAAAAGGTTCTAGTTTTTTATATCATCCGAAATTTTATTTTCTAAGTTTTAATTTTTCAATAACTGAAATTGGGTCACTTATATCAGTATAAAATAATGAAATGAAATGTTTTTTTCCTCATTACAGATTGAAACTTATTTTTTTTTATTTTTAAAATAAGTCACTTTTGGGTTAGTGAGAACTGAAGAAGCCAAAGGAACCATAAATGGGATGGGCTTGGAACCACGCCCAAGTCCATAATTTCCCATCAGAGAAACCAGACAGGCAAAGTGGGAACCAGAGAAAATGACTAGCCTAACTTACCCGCCAAATGCCATGGACGCAACACTCAGGACCAGATCCGTTGAACTACACCACAGGACCGTCAGAGCCATCGAGAACCACGCCATGAAACCAATACAACACCACAACAGATCCAACTTCACCCAAGCCACAAACATGATCCAAAACGTCATTAGATCCATCACACCCAACCAAGATGGGGTCATGCATGAAGGACGATAAGTAAATGGAAGAGGAAACCAAGTTGAAGCACGACCATTCGGGAACAACAAAAGGTAGAAACACAGAACAAACCAGAAGGGATGGAGAAGCCAACTGGTAGGGAGAAACACCACCGACACTAAGCATTCCTACATCCACCATCCGTGAATGCGTAATGGCTAAGTATTCGAAGACAACCCTACCACGTTCTAAATCACATGAAACCCAACTATCTGCACCACAACAAGACCCAGGAAAACCAAAAAACCTCATGAGAGGAGAAGGATGAGCCGGTTCCAAGAACTCAGCCTAGGTAAAATCGTTGACATCTTTTTATGTACCAGGGAGTGTTCTGCATCGTGGCTTCCCACAAAAAATCCAGGTGACGATCCTGTGCGTTCTAGAGGACTCAAACTCGCCTGCATAGAAACCAAAAAACCCCAAAAATTTGAAACTAGAATCATTCTCATGCGATCCAGCATCAATCCCAACACATCACCTCTGATTTCTAAAGCCCATAGGATACCTCGACACATATACCAATTCAGAGATGCAAACCAGAGAAGAATCCAACAGACTAGGTGAAGCGCGGATCATGGTGGAGAGAATACGGTGGTCTTTGATGCCATCTGATAAGGATGAGGAACATAGAAGCTTTATTGATATCTCTCCCAAGCAAGACGGCGCCGATTGAGGAACCAACAGTGACAGGCGGGAGGCGGGGTGATGTGGCCGTGGAAACCCTTGCCGCCCAAAGAAGTTCTCCCTCCCGAGAGCTACATCATTCCCATATTTTTCCTCATTAGATTCGAAAAAAATGATTAAAATGAATGTTTTTTAATGTTTGAAAAAGGAATATATTTTCCCTTAATAATGTCCATTATTTTCCTTAATATTTCATTTATTTTTTCCAATATATTTTTCAATGAATATTATTTTATAAATGTTTTCTTTAATTTTTAGTGTTTAAAAGTTTTTTTTAATGTTATAATTGGTATTATCCCCATGAATGTTCATAATGTCCTTTTAATGGTATTATCATTCATCAATTAAAACAACCGTTAATGATACATACACTACACTGGGAAGATGTGGTATTAAAAAAACCATATTATTTCTATATATGGTAAATGACATTTCCCTGGAACCTATCTCTTAGCTATAAAATAATAGATATATGAAATAATACAGGTTTTTTTGTCAAAATGTTAATGATTTTAATGTTTTATTAATGAATGGTACATGAAAATTATTGATGATGAATATGTAGTCATTATATATCATATATAAAGGGTTTATCACCATTATAGAACATGTGTTATCTTAAGATATATTTTACAATGGGTATGCCGAGATAGCGTTGGGTGAGCCAAACATAGAGTATATGTTTGCTGTAGACAAATAATGTAGGTTGATCCTGATATATCTTATACAATGGGTGTTACTAAATAATTCTCCAATGCATTTGATGATATTATTTTAATTAGAAAAAATAATAATGGAGACACCAAAGGGGTTCTCTTATGGATTTAACAGGTCTCTAGTTATTTCTAACACAATTTTAACATGGGTTGTTAATATGATTTCCCAGGATAACAACAAACATTTTTTTTCTTGTTTAAGTTTTTTTAATAATTCCTTGATTAAGATAAAAATAATATGGATTAATATTATTGATTCTTATGAATCTTTCCATTGATAAATCTTTATTCCATTTTTCATCACTGATTATCTTGGAATTTATTGGTAATAATATTATTTCTTATGATCATCCACATTGATTATGTCATCATACTAATATTATCATATTATGTATACTAATGATATTCCATTTTTAATTTAATGTATTATCATAATGGTTATTGGAACTCACACTTATTATACATACATTACCATAGGTTATATTGAATTATTTTAAAATAATTTTTTCTATTATTTTGTCCTATCGATGATGATGATGACTTGATATGAAATAAAAAATATTGGATTAGTTAGAGGGAATATCATATGAATACATGAGTGTTATTTAGATAAGAGTTTTTCCAATTTATCTAAAATAGTAAACATAAATGTTACTTGAGTACGTAAGTTATCCAATATTACATTTTGATGTTATATGTTTTGGATGGAGAATTTTTTTTCACCTTCATTAGTATCAATTCCATTAATCTAAATTTTAGGATTTTCACTATGGATCCGAGAGTTAGGGTTTGAGGTTATAATATTGTTATTAGAGTAGGGAATATACATATTTGGAGATTATGTTGTTTTCATATGAGTTTATATTGAGGTTGATGGATACCATCTTAGTTTAATGAGTATAAGGTTGATTATAAGTTTATAGGTATTGATAACATTTAGAGTTTAATTGAAATTTTATTATTATTATATTTTTTACAGTAGTTTGTAATATTATTGGGAACATTAACAGGATATAAATTTTGAAAAATATAAAACCTAAAGTTAAGGAGATAACCCATCACATCTAGGATGACTATGGGTATTGAAAACACAATTAAATGAATATATGGTTGTTGCACCTAACATTGACTGTTTTGATGTCTTTATGTGGCTCACAACATTTTTGACTTATAAGATAAAATGAATTAGATAACATTTGAGTTTAAACAACGTTATAATGTGAATTTTATTGAGGTTGTTTGAAATATAGTTTTATACTTTTCTGGGATGATTTTGTTTGAACATTGGGTATTACATCAAAATTTGGGGTTATTACTCATTTAGGGAAATATCATTCCTCATGATAAACATTTTGGTTTTGGTTAATATATAATGAAAGGTGGGATGGCATCATTATTACTTATATTTTAATGTAATACCATAAAATTTAATTTTATTTCTTCATGAATGAAAATAATTCTTCTTTACTACTAATAATGTTGTGAAAAAAATCATATTTCGGTGGAAATTGGTAAATGGATGAAATTAGACTCACTAAGTAATTATATTCCCACATGCTATTATACTTTATAGTAAAGGAGTTACTCATATTATGGAAATGGATCTAAAAACATAATTTTTTCATATTATCATTAAATTTTATTACATTAGTGATGTTTTCAAACATCATTGGTTTATGTTTCTCTTGTTGTTAAAATTATCATATTCATTTACATTCTTATGATCAATGATATTTATCAATCTCTATCATCATTCGGGAGTTTAATTTTTTTCCCAAATACTATATTTACTTCCCTATAATTTTTTACCCTTGGGAATCTTGGTTATGGGTTATTATTAAGACCATAATACTTTCATCTATTTTTCTATCTCTATCCTTTTATGTGTACATTTTATTTACCATTTCTATGATGTTTATTCTCTACAAAAAATAAATTCAAATATCTAACACCTAATTATTGAGGTCAACTTCAAATTGAGAGGGTGAAATTTTTTAATAGGGAGGATGTATCACCATAAGATATTTTTTAAATAGAATCTATGATCTATAGAATATTATACATGAATCACCAAGTATAAAATACTACAGAATATATTTTCTAGAAAATTTGGAGCTACACATAACCCCCAGTATAAATGAACGGTGATATAGTATACCAAGATAACAATGTTTTTAAATTTTGTTTATATGAATATGAATAACTAAATTATGAAAATAATACAGTTAAATTTTATATAAACAATTATATTTTTATCTATTTATAAAAAATAATCATTAGAAATAAAAATAAATGTTTTTTCTAAAAAAATTATTTGGTCACACTTTTCAAAAACACATTAAAATTAATTTTTAACACTTTCAAAAGAATTATTTCAAAAATGGAAACCATTTCTAAAATTATTCATACTAATAGTTTGTTAGGGTAATATTTTGGGGGGTTTTAGAAAATATTTACATTTTAGTGACAAGTGAAAAAATCTTTTTTGATGTTATTTCTATTTAATAAATTAATTAATATAAAAGTAAAATTATTATTTTAATATTATTGGTATTAAAATAATTATAATTTAGTTATATTTAATCCACTCAATTAGTTTTAAACCGATATTATTTCGGATTTTAGTATGATCTTCATTATATTTTTAGAAATAGAATTTTCATTAAACTATTTTAAAGTGTATAATGTATCTCTATTTTAATTAAATAAATAAACCACTAATGAAAAGTGATTTAAATTAAAAAATTTAAATATTTATATATATATGAATTTATTTTGATATAATTATTATTACTGGTAATATGGTTAATATAAAATCATCATTTTCTTTATAAAAATACTTCTAGAAAATTAACTTTTACATCTCATCTGTGGGTTTAATTTTAAATTAAAACATTATAGTTATTTGAATTGAATTCAGTAAGATGGATTCATTATTTTTAATTAATAAAAAATTATATTTTATAATGAGTTCAACATAATTTCAAAACATAATGAACATTAAAAATAGTAATATTAATGTCCATAATTAATGTAAAAATGGATTTCCAGGTTCTTAAACTAAATGGATATTGTTTAAAAAGATGTAAAACTAGTATTAAATATATTTATAGCCATTTTACTTTCTTTTCATTTATAAAAATCCTGTAATTGTCCATTTTAGATCCTTATGTCATGTGAAAAACAAGGGTACACCTTTTTCTTTTAAAAAATTACAACTAATCCACTAACCTCACTTATAAAAGGCCACCCCTCTCATATCGTCTTCAAAAAATTAAAGACCTTAATCATATAAAATACCTACAAAAATATCATTCTTATATACCTACCACAACCTAAAGTTATTTTTTTTGATCAAAAAGACATCCAATGTTGTCTTTTTATTCTTACCGAATGAGGATGTCTAAAGATGGGGCATCTTCATAACCGAGGGTTTTTTTATTTAATCCTCCACCTCATGAAAATATTATACAATTATGATTATATAATTACATAAGTATATAATATATTCTTATATTTCATTGTATTTATGAATTAACATAAATAAATATTTTCTTCCATCAAGTGGGATTCAAAAACATTATTCCTGGGTACAACAGAGTGTCCCAACACAAACTAATGTCATTCATTTTCTATTATCACCTCTCATAGATTTTAATAGTGCTTGATTTAAATAATATCTATTTACATATATATAATATTATTTACATATTACTAAATATTGATTTATTACATCACATATACATTCTTTCATTTCATTCTTTGGGGGGGGGGTATGATAACATCGCTCATATGTATGACAGACTACTACCTCACGAAGTGAAGTTATTCATTTTTACACAAAGGAGTTACATAGAATATAATAATGATAATATTAAATAATATATGTGATGTATATGAAATTATTAGGATTCTAATGTAATATTTATCATTATGCCAAGATAATATATCATTTTATTTCATACCCTAAAAAATGAAAATGTTGTTTATGTCTAGATGTGGACTACCACTTCTATAAAGTAATGAAATTATTTGTTCTTCAGAACATCACATGGATGATATATATATATAAGTATGTTTAATGATATAATATTAAATTTATTATATATTAATAAATATATAAAAGTAAAATAATTATCAAATTATTTCCACAATGATCATTGAAAAATATAAATGTTACCCATTCGTAAGTAGGACCGACCATCTCCATGAACATAATGTTGTTAAATTTTATTAAAAATAATATATAATTATATTTTATTGTTTAATTATTTAAAATAAAATAATTTTTTTTTCTTGATTACTATTCTATATATGTTGAAAAAAGACCTCATTGACTATAGTCAACCTATCGAAGCCATTTTGTACCCATAAACAAAATATCATTGAACCAAGCGGTGTAAACTGAATTAATTAATTAATATTATATAAATAAGTATTAAGTTAAGTAAATTATATTATAAAAATTAAAAATGTTCATAAAATGTTAATAATTTATATATTGTTATTATCAGGATGAAAAATAATATACGTGACAATTCATACTTAAGGACATGGTTTTCTCATCTTACTTTTACTTGTGTGAGACTTATGTCATATTCACAAATTATATTTATTGTGTGGCATATATACATCCCATGAATCTCTTTTATAATTATTCAAATGAAAATTACTATTATCTTATAATCAATTTGAGTATCTAACATTCATGAGGTTTTGATCTAGAGATTAAAAATGTAGTAGGGGAATTCATTTAAATTTCCCTCCATTAAGACATTTTTTAATGTTATTCATATATTTTATTATATATTGATTATATTTTAACACCACAATAATTTATATATAAATTTAATATAGAATGTAATTCAAACAACAACGTGTCTTTGCGAAGAAAGGCTTTGTTTTTATAGTTTTTTAGACAACATAGTTATAACTGAGCCATTAATCATAATTTCTTGCTTCTCTGATTTGAATATTGAAAAATAGACATACACGGTTTCGATTATAATTTCATTTACACTCTTATAAGATCAAATTAATTTTCTAGTGAATAGTAACTTGCACAATTGGAACAGTAATGTACCCTTATGAATATTAATATAATCCTTATGAATAGATATTCATCCAAATGAATTGTATCCTCAAACATTATATTATAATTATTATTTAGGCACCTTATAATTGAATTTATGATATAATTATATCATATTACAAGTAAGTAAATATTTTCAAAAAATTATTTATGAATTGATGGTATTTCTGTGAGTAATAAGTATTTAATTACAATTTTATGATCAATAAATTGAATTACAAGAAAATAGGTTATCATAAAATGTATTCAGAAATAAATATTTTATTGTTTTATGATTTTAGGATAATATAAAAAGACCATTGTTAATTTTTCAGTGTGTTATAATGTTAGTTTTTACATTAAAAACTGTAATATTTTAGTAAATGATTATTTTAAATAAAAATTAATTTTATAATATTTAAAAAATGATTTTCATCAATTAGAGTTTAATTTTAATTCTATATATTGAAAAATTGGATCGGGTAAAGGTTTGGTATTTTTCAAAAATACTCAATTTTTTAGTGAATAGAAAAATATGGTACTTTTCAATATAAATAAATTATAAGATAAATGCAATAATCCATGAGTAATACATGGTTTTAGAACCCTTGGTTCAAAATAACATGAAATAATTACAATATTTAGTCACAAAAATCAACACTATTTCTTTTCATGGGAACAATAATAAAATAATTCATAAAATAATGAGAAATCGCCCCTCATTACATCTATAAAAAACCACACCTCACCCCCTATTATCCTCACACCTTCCAATATTTGATCCATGAAAAATTTATGCCCAATACACTTCCTAAGATCTTACCCCGTGTCCATAATCTCTTGGTATCTTCATAAGACTTCAATCAATCTCTTTTAAGATTTTATTAAGGATGTGTATTCAAGAGGTAAAATCATCCTCCAGTTATTTTTATTTTATTCTCATGTCCATTATTTTATTTATCTCTCCACACTTCCAATAACAAAATGAACATTATAACTCCATTATAATTAATTTACTATAATTATATTATGTTAATGAAATAAAAATCATCAATATCCCCACTCAATATCTTTTATTTTAAAATCAAAATTATCATTTGGGAGGTGCTGATTTACAACATTCATGGATGATGAACAGTCGTTCATAAATTTATTCTTCAAAGATAGACATGAAATGATTTTTATGGTTACAAAAGACTATAATATATTTATTATAAATTATTTAATTTTCTGGAACCAATATATATATATATATATGTGTGTGTAATAATAATTCACACAACAGAACTAGTTCGTGATGATCAAAATAACACCTTAATAATCTAAACGGCTATAATTAAATGTCTTATATAATGATTCACCATAATACCATATATCCATATGATATATATTAGAATCTAAGTATATGTATTCTTATAAATAGCATTTAATTCCAATTCTTTAGAATTATATCCATTTTACATGAACTCCAATACTAGTAAACAAGTGAACTGTTGATGAAATCCAAGAAAACGAATGCCCACAAACAATGAAATTAAACTATATAACTCATCAATAAGCCCATAAATGATCATAGTCAAACAAAAAAATCAAATAATTATAGAATAATTTCTAAACTAATTAAATAATTGATTTAATTTTATCATCTAGGGTGTTAAGGTAATGTGTATAACTCATTCAGATATAAGGTTAGGGTTTTCTTCTCAAACCTCCATTTTCATTTGAGTTGTTCTTTTTCCACGATAAACCAGTGTAATTATTCATTTATAGTATAAAATTCATTTAAATTATTGGTTTATGTTCCAAAATAATTTATTCTGATCATTTCATCTTTCATTTGTGGAAAATAAATGATTTAAAAGGGTCATGTTCTCAATTAATCATGATAATCATGCCTGATTAAAGGTAACATCCCAATTTCTTACTAATTTTCAAGTGAAATATATAATCTGTTTTACGAAATAATTATTTATATTAAATAACTAATTTTTTCTTGGGAAAACTATATGTTATTACTTCTATTTTTATAAAAATATTTTTGTAATATAAATTATCACTTCAAAGTAAAAGATTATTACTCTCAAGAATTCGTTGATGATTTTATTAGATAAATTTTTATATATTTCCACACCCCTATTAAATATTATGTTTCTTGTTATTATACTCTTATGATTTTCATATGAACTATTTTATTAAATGGTTAATGATTTGTTTGAATTTGTATGTTCTCTCTTGATACCAATCACTATACTCCTCTAAATAGTTAGTTATTTTGTTTATATATCGGGGGATGTTATTTTATATGTTCATGTTTTTTATGTTCAGCCTCATTAATATGCAGAATGAATGGAACATATAATGTAATGAGTTTCGATCACTTTATCACATCGATGCATCGTTAGATCTTATGAGACAAAATAGAATAGGGCTTTGTCAGAGGCCTTACCCTAGTATTTCTAGACATCTTGTATGAGGCCTTGACAATAAGATTCAAACGTGTGAAATTATAAATTAAATATTTAGGATAAAAATAATTAATAAACCATGTGATTATTTTACTAAAAAAATATCCATGGATAAGTTTCATTTTATTATGTTCATTTATATGTCATTGTATAATCTGCTTTCATTCCTACCATACTATTCACAAGATAATTTTTAAAGGAATTTGTTTCTAGTTATTCACCATGCCTAATCATTATGTTTTTAAAAACATCCTCTGTATTACATACCCATATTAGAATCTTATATCACCACTTTCATATATTTTATTTTCCCCTTGTATTTGAAGAATAATATTATTATTACTGACTTAGCTGAAAAATCTATGATGTTATGGGTGTTTTTGATAGAGTTGTAATGTTTCGTTTGATTTGAAGTTGTAATGTAAATATTATGTTTGTATCTAGTTTTCCAAAACTAATAAACTATTTAGTCCTTTAGGAAGTGAATTACTTTTAAACATACCAAAATATGTATATAAGGCATTGGAACTAGAAAACTGGGGTTGGGGTCCTTACAATTGGTATCATAGGATGTATAGTAGAAGTCTTAGAATCTCGAAGTATAATATATAGATTAATGAAAAACCTATATGATAAAATTTTATGATAAGCATGCAAGAATTATCTATAATTTTCCTATGGTATATTTTATGTCAATATATCCATAAAATGCATCCATATCAATTTACTACTAGTGTATGTGGTTCTGTAATTGATGTACCTAGTAGTAAAAAATCCGACAAGTTCTTTCAGGCATGACACAAGGCAACCTGGTACATGACAAGGGGCCTTAAAACACTCATAGTTTGACAGTCCTAACAGATATTCTTATGATAGTTCAAATTTTCTTATAAAACCATTATGAAGGATTTAATATTAAATATGTACCCATTGTAAAAATTTCTTATCATTATGTTATTAGACATACATAAAATTACAATTTAAGTTATGTGTTTTGATAGTTTGACATTATACATGATGATTTATAACCTCAATTATTGTATAACATTGATTAGAAATGAAAACTATTTCAAGGAGTGGAAACTAGATGAATGCATGTTTCCCATGAAGGGATTTCCCTCCTACGTAATGAAATAATGGTTGTTCTAGAGCTACACCTCGGGTTAAAAAAACATATAACTTTATTAGTATGAATAAATCATGTCCTTAACAATTACCTTACTCATATATAATATCCTTATCCAAAATTTGGAGGAGAAATTAAAAAATACATTAGGTTAAAAATTCATATATCATTCAATGGGACAACAACCCCATTTATAGTAGAGAAGTGGAGAAGTTATTTATAGAATATATTTCTCTCTTTCGGAAGTAATGAAAGAGAGAAGGTTATCATGGAATTTTATCATCTGTTGAGAGATGTGGATTAATGGTGGTCATTAATTATAAATAATAATGAGAATGAGGAAATAGAATAAATTGAACAGATATATTTTAAGGGACTCTTCTATGGAAAATATTTTCTTCATGAGTAGTTGGTATATATGGAGAGGCAAATCTTGAGTCTAATAAAGAAAGAGGATAAAAACACTGTGAATTATGAAGACAATTTTACAAGTTTAAAAGGAATTAGATATACTACATATGTAATCTGAGGAAAAATATTGATCAATTATTTATTGGTTTAAAAATATTCCTACACGGGAAATTAGTGTCTTAAATATTTTCATTATTCGAAGATATAGATTCATTCACTATAAAGATAAAGAAATAATTTTCTATGTCTTATGACATTAAGGGAAAAAAGAGAATAACATCATGGAAGAGGAAGGAATGGATAAATGGAAGTATAAAAAAGGGTGTTTTCCATCATGTGAAACTACTAGAAGGAAACACATAGGAACATATATAAAAGAAAAAGGAGTCTATTACAAATGTGGATGATGCAGAAACCAAATTTTTTATTTCAATTGAATGAAAAAAATACCAATTATCAATACCACAATTGAAAACAGAAGGCCCATTATAAATATTATTTTCCAGAGAATCAATGAACCATTCCCCAAAAAATGCCAATGGTGGTAGACCAATCTTATGCGTTCACAACTGTAGAGGTTTAGTTTCGTAATAATGTGGTGGAATGGAATTTAATTGTTTCCTTAAACATAAAGAATAATTTAATTTATTCTAGTTCATTTAATAATTATATATCTTCCTAGTTGTCCAATTAAATTATATGTTTCCAATTTGACTTAATAATAGATTCTTCAGTCAAATATCCTATGTAAACCAACATTTCAACAAGGATGTGTAGATCGATCCCCCCTTTTAAAACAAAACCATGTATTAGTTTTTGACCGTAACATTATTCCTATTATTTATTTTTATATAATAATTGGTATGAATTTTATATCAAATTATGATGTGAAGATATATTACAAGAAGAATGAAATTACTATTTTTTAGAATGATGTATACTCCCTTATTTTTAGAGCATAAACCTTACCATATAGTTCTTATCTAGATCCACCCCATGTTACTCTGAGAATTAAATTGTTTGATAGGAAGAGGATGAAATATATATGGATGTGGAAAGAAATCATCATATTGATTTTGTACCAATTTTTAAATAATACGTTAATTTATTTTGAAAGAATTTACCTAGACATCCTCTGGAGAAGGAAATTGATTTTTCTATTCATTTAAATTCTGGTGCAAGGAATACATGAAATACTATTTATATGATGGCAAGATTAGAATTATAGGAGATGAAGAAACAACTAGAGGAATGTGTAGAAATTATTTTATTTACCCTAGTGTTTCTAAATATGGTGCTCCTATTTTTTTTATTAAGAATAATGATGGATATATGGAGTTTTTCGTTGACTATAGGGAGATTAATGCTATTACGATAAAGAACAAGTAACCTTTTTCTCACATTGATGATTTATATTATCAACTTCATAATGCACAATATTTTATTTGATGATTTACCTTTGATCTATATACTATTAGTTGCGTGAGAGGAAGGAATATATTCAAAAGAAAACATTTCAAACATGGTATAGTCATTATGAGTTTACATTAATGTGTTTTGAACATAATAATTCACACTATATTTTTATGGATCTAATGTATATTGTTTTCCAGGAATATATTGATGAGTTTTTTGTTATTTATTTGTGATATGTTGTTATAATTTAAAAATTATGAATATCATGAGAATAAGTTGTGCATTATTCTGAAGGCTCATAGAATAAATGAGTTATATAGGGAATTCTATAAAATGTGTATTATTTATTCAAACAATTTAATTTTATGGCCATATTATCTTTGAGGATTGAAACATTGTTATCCCTATAAAGAAAAATGTAGTTTAGGAATGGATTACTCTAATGAACACAACCGAGGTACATTGTTTTATTGGTTTAGCATTTTATTATCGGTGATTAATTCAGAACATCATCTGATTAGATACCATATTAAACAAGATTAATTGTAAAGGGGTTTAGTCTATATAGACTAATGAATGTATTTTTTTGTAGAATTTTATAGTATATTAGTGAATACTCTAATCCTGACACTACCTTCAAGAAATGGGGGAATTTTTATTTATAATGATTCGTCAATGAAAGGAATTGGTTGTGTCCTTATGCATAATGATATAGTTTTTTCCTATGCATAAAAGAATATAAAAAATAATTCACAAAACATTTTAACCAATGATCTTCTGTTAGAATCTATAATATTTTCCATGAATATATAGAGACATTATCGTTCTGGAGAAATATTTTAGATATATACATATCAAAAGGGTTTGAAATATATCTTATTGCATAATGAACTCAACATGTGGAAAAAAGATAGATCAAGCTAATCAAGGATCGTGATTTCTCCATAAAATACCACCAAGGGATGTAAATAAGGATGCAGATTCATTGAGCAGTAATAACCATGGAGATAAAATAAATGATGATTGAGATGGATTCTGTGTTCAAGGATCTAAGAAAAATAGATATGGGTTGTATCAAAAATATTGAAAAGTCATTACTTTTTCAATTGGATGACCAATAATATTTATTATAAAGGATAAAATGTTCTCATCCTGATGATGAGAATCATCAAAAGAGAATTAATTCTCTAAACAATGGGATATTATAAAAAGTTATGTATGAAGATGGAATTCTAAAAATTATTATGATGTTATGTGATCCCTATATACCCAAGCTAAAATTAGAGTTATTCGATGATGCCCATAGCTCTAGATTCTATATACACCATGGTAACACTAATGTGTATAGAGATTTTAAGGAACATTTCTGGTATAATAATATGAAGCATGGACTTTTTGATTATGTATCTTGATGTTTATTATATCAACAGGTGAATGATGAAAGACAACATTATAGGGGAGTCATTAAATCACTTCTTATTCATACATTGAAATCAGAAGAAATTACAATGGATATTTTCACGAGATTACCCAATACCCCAAACATGAATTATGAAATATGGGTAATTATTGATAAACATACAAAATATTTACATTTCCCTACTATAAGGGAGTATTTTCAACTAGAGTGACTTTCAAAATTATATATTAATGATCTTTTAATAATTCATGTAGAACATCTCTAAATTTTGTATTATTGGGTTCCACAATTAAAATCATGATTCTTGAAAATTAATAAAAAAATATTTGAATACTGAGTTTCATTTGATTACTGCTTATCACCCTCAAACTAAAGGGAAGTATAAAAGGACCATTCAAACATTATAATACATGTTGAGATCATTCTTCTTTGACATTCATGGTAGGTTGAATTAGTATTTTCCATTAGTAGGTGTTTCCTACAATAATTGTTTCCATTCAAGTATTAAAATGGAACCCAATAAAGCATTGAATGGAAATAGATTTCATACACCAACATGTTGGGATGAAGTTGTTAAAAGGAATCTTATAAGCATAGATATTGTATAGGAATCAATAATGGTGTTAATGGTTATTCAAATCCATAACTATGTATCTCAAAGAAGACTAAAGTGCTACAGTTAAAATTGAAGGAAGGATTTGGAATTCAAGTGGGAGAACAATTTTTCCTAAATGTATCTCTACGGAATGGTGTTATAAGATTCAGGAAGAAAGGGAAACTTATCCCTAGGTACATTGGTTCTTTTGAAATGGTGGAGAGAACCATAGATGTGGTTTATCGTATATAAATAACACCAAGCCTATATATGGTATGAAATGGGTTTCATATCTCCCTGTTAAGAAATTAAATGCTAGATGTAAATCATGTCCCCACTTTTGATGGAATAAAATTGAATCCTAACTTATCTTCCATTGAATAGCCTTTCCGTATTCTTGACATTAAAGAATATATATTGAGGGCTTGAAATACTCATCTTATAAGGGTATGTTGAAAAAATTATTAAATTGAAGAGGCGATGTTGGAGCCTAAGGAACTTATGATAAAGATATACCCAAAATATTTTATGAGGTTACATTATGGTAATTTCAAGGAAGAAATTTTTTTATATAGGGGAGATTGTAACATCCAAAGGATTTAAAAATAAATTTAGTATATAATTTAATTCATATAACATAGAGTCTCTAAGAGACAACACTTTTTTATTATAATTATTTAAATGAGATAGTAATAACATATCTATTGAAAATTTTTTTCCAGTTCTTTGTTTGGAATTTCAAAAAATGGACCTAAACATTTGTTATTAGTAAGATATTAACAGTATGATAACATTAACTTAATTTTTTTGAATAATAAGATGACCCATAGGAATAGTAATGTACCCATATGGATAGTGATACGACCCTTATGAATACTAAATCAAGAAGATTAATTGTAAGCCCATCTATGAGATTATAAATAAATTTTATGCACTTTAAAAATGAATGTATGATATAATTATATCATAGTACATGAAGTAAATATTATACAAAATTAATAATTAAATATTGGTATTATTTTAGTAATAATAATTTTTATAAAATAATATAATTAATAAATTTATTTACAAGAATATTTATTTTCATAAAATTTATTCATAAATTAATATTTTATTTTCCTATTATTTTACGACAATCTGATAAGACAATTGTTAATTTCTCAGGGTGTTATAATATCTGTTTTAACATTAAAAACTATATTTTTCGAGGAAGATGTTATTCTAATTAAGTAATAATAATTTATCATGTATAAAAAATTATTTTCATTAAATTTCATTTATTTTTTAATTATACATGTTGAAAAATGGTTAGGGTCAATTTTTTTATTTTTCTGAAATTCTTCAATTTTTAGTCCATAGTAAAATATAGTAAAATATAGTATAAATACATTATATGGTAGATAAACTATTCCATGTGTCATGGATGATGTAAGAAAACTTGGTTACAAAAATCATAAACATAGAAATATATTTAGTCACAAGAATCAATAATATTTAATGCCTTTTTAATTTTTATTAAATAATCATCAAAATAATGTGATATTTCCCCTCTCCTCTAATAAAAAATCCACCACCACCTCTCTTCTCCTCACACCATCAATGATATTTTACTAGAAAATTTATAAGAAATTATTTTCTAATTATCCTCCCTAATGTCTAGAATCTATGGGTCTAATAAAAATACCAAAATCTACCCCCTTATGGATATTCTCAATGCTGATTATTCAAAAGGTAAAATCCTCTTCCTTTTCATTTTATATTAATTTCAAGTACTTTATTTTATTATTCTATCCTCACCTCCTCTATTTAATTGGTAGTGAAAACTGCGTTATAATTTATATATTTGAATTATATCATGTAAATTTAATAACCATTATCAATCTCTTTTATAAATATATTTTATTTTAAAAACAAAATCATCATTCAGGAGGTACCGGTTTACAATATTGATGGATGACAGACTTATGTTTTTTAATTTATTCTTCAAGACTGGTCATGGTAAAATATTTATGGATAAAATACACTATAATATATGTATAATAAAATATATAATTTTCTATAATAATTATATATACATAATACTAATTTAATTGACAAAACTAGTTCATGGTGATTGAAATCCAACTATAATAATCTAAACGATTATTACTAAATGTCATATCTAATGAATGATCATCATAACATATTACCATGTGATACATATAAACATTTAAAATTATGTATTATCATTAATAACATTTAATTCTAATTCCATATAATCATTCCCCTTTTACATGAACTCCATTACTTGTAAACAGGTGGCCCGATCATGAAAACCATGAAAATAAATACGCCCGAACGATGAACATAAAATCTATAACTCATCAATGAGTCCATTAATGAACATAATAAAAAAATAATGAAAAAATACATACATAAACGGATATTAATTAATTAATTATTGGATTTAATTTTATTATCAAGGATTTTAAAGTCATGTGGAGAACTTATTTGGACAAAATGTAAGGGTTTTCTTTCCGAACTTCCAATTTTATTTGGGCTGTGCTTTCTTCCTCTATAAACCAAGGTAACAATTAATTTATTTTATATAATTATAATAAATTATGGGTATATGTTCCAAAATTATATATTCTGATCATTTTATCATTCATTTTTTTGGAAAATACATGTTTTAAAAGGGTTCCCTCACAATTCTCTATGATAAGAAAGACTGATTAGGGAGAACATCCTGATTTCATTCCTATTTTCCTGAACACTCTACAATCTATTTAATCCACCATTATTTTTCTAATACCAATTATTTTATGATGGAAAAATAATATAGTTAATTTCTTGTTTTATGAAATGATTCTTTGAAATTAAATCTTATTTTCAAAGTAATAGTGTATTAATCCTAAGATTTTTCAATTATTTTATTAGAGAATTTTTCATCTATTTCATCAACCATGTTGAATATTGTGGTTTACTATTATTAACCTCTTATTATTATCATATAAAATATTTTATTGAATGGTTTCAGATCAGTTTTTCTATGGATGTTCAATCATGATACCATTCCCAATACTATATAAAATGATTACAGATTATATCTATTGATTCCGGAATTTTATTTCATATATTCATTTTTTTAATGCTTAGACCCATTCTGATGATGATTGAATTGAACATATCATGTGAAAGTTGAAGCTCAATATAGCCCCTTGACGCATCAGTATGTCTCAGAAGAAAAAAAAGAATTGGGTTTTGGCAAGGGCTTTACCTTAGTATTTTTAGATGTCTGGGTCGAGGCCTTGACAATATGTTTTAGATGTCTGAAATTATGAATTCCCTCATTATGATAATAGTAATTGATAAACCATGTGATTATTCAACTAATATAATATCCATGGTTATGTTTTATTATATTATCATCATTTATATGGATTTATGTAATTAGTTTTCATTCCTTCCGTATTATGCTTATGTTTATTTATAAAGGATTTTGTTTTTTGTTATTCAATGTTTCCAATGTTTATTTACTATGATGAAATCGAATATATTACTTACCCATACTTAGAATCTAAAATATCCCATTTATTGTTTTTTATTTTACACAAAGATAGAAATATTAATATTATTATAAATGACTTTTAGGAATAATCTAATTTTTATGGGTATTTCTAAAAGAGTTGAAATGTTGTTTTCTCTTTCAATATATATAGTAAATATTATTTTTTTATCTGGTCTTCCAAAAATAATATAGTATTCAGTCCTTCAGGATGCGATGTTTTTTTAACATACTAATTTATTAATATAATTCATTAGATATGAGGAACTTGGTTCAGTTTCATTACAGATATTTTATCCATATTACAGTCCATAACATGACTCCTTCACACATAATGGAACTTTATATTTAAATTTTAATTATTTAATCCCAGGATATTTGACATGAGTTTTACATAGTGGTAAATATTTTCATTACTCAATTTCTTTTTGTGGGGTCAAATTAATTATTATTTATATTTGATATTCTAATATTATGTGTCAATTTATTTTTAATATGTTATGTTTTATTTTAAAAGTTTTTAGTTGAAAATCATTTTTATCACATATTATATCCATTTATTACCTCTAAATTTAACGGTATGATATTTTTAAGGTCTATTTTCCTACAAGTATCTTTCCAATAGACATACATTTATGATATACAACTATATTCATGTTTATGGTTATATTCTTCCCTTTGATAATTTTATATCATGGATATCTATAGGTTCTTTATATTTAAATTTTAATTTGATATTATTATTTCATGAGGCTTACTATTGATGTGATACTAAAGTGAGAAATTATTAATGTTGTAATCTCATTTCATTTGGTATTATTTATATTGATTTTTATTTTTTAAAACAAATATGATATTATTTTATGGACCGAAATATATTTCACTCCAATATGGTTATTAAGGTTATTCCAATGTTTAATTTCCATTTAATCAATAATTTAATCAATAAATATCTAGAATTTTGTTGGTAAGTGATACCAATCATGTACCTTATTTCATATCGAAAATCATTCTATTCCATATCCATGTTTTCTATAATGTATTAAAATATTTTCTTCAATAAAAATAAAATATTTATTAAATTTATTTTATATGATCAAATTTTTTTTAGTTTTTTGTAAATCTAAATTTATTAACATTTTCCAAATTCGTCACTTTTGAATGAATTTACAAAATTATTTACAAGAATCTTTATTTTAACAGTCATAAACTATATAAAACTGTTTTTCTTCATTTAAATAATTTTACATAATATTTCCATTATATCTTTCCATGTTAACATTCAATGAAAACATTTCTCACAATATTTTGTGATTTTTTTAATTTTTAGATGCGGGTTTCATTGTAAAAAACGATATTCAACTCAATAATGTTTTTAATGAAATGTTAATGGTATTTTTATTCATTAATGACATAAAAACCTGATGAAACATACAACAACCTTGTGATATATCGTATTGACACCATCCTAATAATTTATATGGATGTATTTTGAGATTTTACTGAGACCCATTTCTTAGGCATGGTTCAATTGAGCTATAAATGAGTATTAGTTATTATTATGTAAAAAAGTAAAATATTCCATTGGTTAATTCATTAAAAGAACATGGAAATTGTTGATGATTAATAGGTAGATATGGTATATTATTTACAAATGGTTGATCTTTGTTATATCTCATAGGTGAGACCTATATAACAAATATATGGGTGCACCAAGATTGTGTCAAGAGAACCCTATATAGCTCGTACGTTTGGTGTTCCCAAATAGAATCAAGTGAGTTTTGTATAGCTTGTATAATGGGTTCACACATATAGTAATCTAATGAATTTAGAGTGGCTCATTCCATTATATGTAAGAAGGAGGGATTATCCATTTCTTTTCTTATATGGATTTAAATAGTCTCTAGTTATTTCTCACAAGAATTTGAAATATTTTTTGAATTTTATTTTACATGATAACAACACGTTTCTTCTTTTCTTGTAATGAGTATATATTTATTTCATTCTCATGATTGAAATTACATGGCTCAATATTATCTATTATTATGAAATATTACATTTATTATGACTTTTTCTATGTCTCATGATCAAGGATTCTGCTATTGATAGATATAAATATTCTTGTGTTATTGTAATGCACTTTGATTATGCCATCCCATCGTTCTCATCTTCTTATGCCCACTATTGATACTTAATTATGAATTCCTATATTTAACCATTCTGATCATTTGAGATCGTCCTTATTTGTTTCCTTTTACCAAGCCTATCATGATTGATAATAATGAATTATGTCTATAAGGGTTTCATGTGGATGTTGATGAAAACTTATTGAAAAATAATAAAATTTGGGTTTAATGTGAGAAACACCCACATTAATACACTGGTATGGTTTATGTAATAGGTTTTCTTAATTCACTAAAACAGTAAACATAAATGTTCCTTGGATTTGTATGTTGTAAATACCTAAAATATTTCAATGGAATTTAACCTCTTATGTCATAAAACACATACATCACATAGAAAACTCAATAAAAACATATTTCATTAAAAAATAATGACACTAAAGTAAAAAAATGAATAAAAATTCCAAATATCCTAGTGGGAAAATAAATAGATAAAAAGATAATAAGAATAGGAAAATTTGTATCAGCTCTATTTATTAGAATTACTAAACAAACATGCAAAGCTATATAAATGTTTTTTTTCAATAGTATATTTTTAATTCTGAAGGTGGAAATATACATCCTTTAGTTAAAGTTGAATTGAATAAATAATGAATGAACTATGTGGCATTTATAGAAATTAAGAATCACATATGGACATTATAAATCTTATCATTGTAATAGTAATCTAACTTTTTTGAAATACTAATCTGGATGTTAGAATAGTAACCATGCCTATAATTTATAAAATATTTATTTAGGTATCTTATAATTAATAAATTATATATTTATATGATGTTGTAAGTAAATAAATTTTGTTTATCTATTTTGCTAAAACTAAAATGTGAATTTACAATTATTTAATTAATTTAATGATTTTAAAGAAAATTTATTTTTATAAAAACATTAATAAATTAATATTTTATTTTTACAAAATTAAAAAAAATGACCAAATTTTTTATTTTTTCAGATGGTAAAAAATGAATTACAAATTTAAAATTGATTTTTATTTAATAAATAATGATTTTATATAAAATTAATATTTATCATATTTTAAAATTATATCAACACAATGAATTACATTTTTGAAATATACACAAAAATAATAGTTAAGGTGAATTTTTGATTTTTCTAAAATATTTGAATTTTTGTGAATAGTTAAATACGAAATTTTATAGAATTTTACATTATAATCTATATTCATGAATTTTGGTGTAATGGATAATGTATACACTAATTGTTTACATTTTTCCAAAACATTTAATTTTTTTATTTATTGTAATAAATATTATTGATAGTGTTGATCCAATATAATATTATAATGAATATAATAATCAAAAACACCCCTCTCACAAAAATAAATACCAACCCTTCTATTCACACATTCTAACACTGTAAATTTTCAATATATTTCTGAATTTACTTCCAAATCATCTTCTCCAAATCCATGATCTGTTGGGTTATGAAAAAATACAAATTCAAAATTGCATAGTGGCTCCTTAAAGGTGGTGATATTGGAGAGGTAATGTGATCAAACAATCTCTATTAATTTTATTTCATCTTCTATATTCCACTCACCCCTTAATCCATAAAAGGATTAATACACCAAAATAATTTATATACTATAATTTTATATTACTAATTTAATGTCTTATAACAACCTCTTTTCAAATCTACACTTTTTTAATCAATGAGACAATTGTCCAAATTATGTCCGTTAACCATCTCTGTGGATAATGATTTTTCAATTTTAAATTCCCCCTTAAAGTAAAGTTATAAAACCATTGTAATGGTTAAATAAAAATATTAATATGTATTTTATAAATTGTTTTATGTTTTGAAAATTATAGTTATAGAAAATACAAAAAAGATAGTTTACTTGTGTGTGAAAAACTATCAAAAATAAACTTAACATTTATCATTAACGTTTTATAAAATTGACATCCTCATAATAGTAAAAATGGTATATAGAACCATTTAAAATTCATGTAGCTAATTATTAATAAATAATTTCACTTTGGCATAATTATTCACATTTTAAAATAACTTCCATAATTTTATACAAGCAAACCAACCATTAATCATTGAAAATAATGATCACAATATAGAAAAATTGAATATTAAAACTCTTTAAAATGGGAATAAGTCAACATAATAAAAACATAATTAATAAATTAAATATACAATAGGTTCTAAATTATGTAATTAAATTATATGATTTTAATATAGCTGTGATTATTTGAAAGTGAACAACTCATTCATAAAAAAGATATGGGTTCTCTATGAACCACAATTTTTCTTTTAGGTTACCTTTTCTCTACATTTACCCCAATGTATTTATTTACTATTCACATATACCACTCCAAAATTAGTTTTATACATTCCATAAATTTTCACATATCTCAATTGATATTTATATTATTTGGAGAAACCTGTTTTAAAAGGATTCTTTCAAAATTCCACCTCATAAGAAATCTTAATTAAATGAAACTCCTCTTTTTCTTACCCATTTTTAAGTATAATCAATATACTATTCTAATACTCAAATATTGTTTTAAAATCTATAATTTTATCATTAATAACTACTATAGTTTATTTCTTATTTTTATGCAACAAATTATTCATTCATCCTCTTAAAATAATATTTATTCTTTTCCCTAAATTGCACTTAAGTGGACATCTATCAAGTTTCCTAAACACTCTTATTCATGTATTCAAATTGGTTGGCCATCATTATACACAATATATTGTATTTAATCCATTCTAATTATATAGATATTATTTAATTTCTTATTTTATGGTGACTGTTTAGATATACCCTTTGTATATTCATTATGACATGATTTTGTAACCCATTTTGTTCCCTGGGATATTATTATAATAATACCTTATGTTTGATATCATTATGTGGAATATATATTAATATACATGTTATGATGGTTTCACCCAAATATCACTCAAATTAATTGGGTAATGATTTGTCTTATGAGACATTGTGTTTGGCATTATGGTGTAAACAAAATCCATTATGTGGTATTGTACACCATGTGATATAGTCTTTGCAGTTATCCTTCACTCATATATATTTCATGATATTTTCTACTTCCACATTATAAAATTTCAATTATCATATGATTACATTTACTACATGTTATCCTTTCATGTGTTTATTCATTATCCATTCCTTTTTTGTTATCATGTTAAACATTTTAACTCATGTGTTATGCTCTAATCTGAGGTTTATTCCCTTACTGGGCTATTTAGCTCTTGAATGTTTTCTATAAATTCATAGGGTATACAATGTAATTATTTGAGGTAAAAGGGGGTCATAATATCATTTCAGATATTAAGTAAATTATTTTTATTCATGTTTCATTTTTTATAATTATGTAAAAAGTAATTCAAAGACACTACCTTATAGCTCACTGCATTGTATTTCATGGATAAATATGATTAATATAATATAACAAAATATATAAAAGGATTGGGTACATATATTTGGTATTAGATCATATACATGTTATTTTTTTATATTAGGACTAGAAAAACATAGTAAAGACCCCAAGGGTTATTCTTTCACCGTGAATAACCTTTGTTGAATCATAGGAACTCAATACTTAAGAAATATTTTTCATTCATATATTAATTCTTATGTTCTTATAGTTTCCTTTTCATAAGATCATTAGATAAGTTTTAAATCACCATAATTGTATTTTCTTATCTTCTTTTAGTTAATGGAAGGAAATTGGAGACCCCATGTGGACAAACAATGTGATAGAAAATGTTATTATTTCCCTAATGAAATGAAAAATATGATTGAAAAAATACATCAAAACATCATTATTGTACTAGCTCAATCAAATCATGTTATTAAAATTAATATAAATAATATGGAATTCCATCCCCATAATAAATAGTAATTTGTGGTTGAATCCTTTGTCATATAAAGACCGCGTGTCATTAGTGGATCGTTTGGTCCCCTTATAATGAAATAATGTATTAATTCCATTGAGAAGGTATTTTATATTTTCTAATACATAGAAGAATAGAATTTCATATTGTTAGTATATCATTTTAATGGGGTCGATGATCAGTTGTAGAAATTGATCAAAAACATAATGAATATGTATTAAATTTCATCATTTCATTATGAAGAAATCAAGAAAACATTTTCTAATAAATATTTTCACCGAACTATCCATCTTATGGTAGAGATGTAGTACCTCAAATATATGAAAAATGAAGATAAATCTATCAAGGAAAATGTGGAATATTTTAGAATCCTTTCATGATACACCTCCTGGATTTTCATAGTAAATGAAATTAAAATGGATCAATATTTTGTGGATTAAAGTCGAGTTTATGAAAAACCATAGAGCTTTGACACATTTAAATCTATAAAGATATTGTCTAATGTGAACAATTGGGAAAGATGGATATTGGTGAATCTCTATGGTCTCATAGTATTTTAGAATAAAATGGAAAAATTTAGTTTAATTTTGGAGGATCAGTAGATAAATCCCATGAGGGAAAGAATACCTAGCTTCCCACATAAACAAAGTGTGGGATGAAATAGCCTTGGAACTATCTAAAGGGAATAATGAGATTAATAAAATTTTGATGGAATGGAAATATATGTAATTATTGTTGAGGGGACTTGACGAATCCCACTAATGTGGAAGAATAAAGAAATCTGCATATCAACACTCAACTTGTTGTATAGTGTTTCAAAAACAAGGAACATGGTATTTATGTGATTTCTACCATAAGCTAAGTGTTGTCAAAGACAATCAACAATAACATCCTGCAATGCAATAAACAAGGGAATATGTTATCTTTACTAATTAGGTGGATCCAAAAAGTAGAATGGTTATCAGAATGATAGTTATTCGTCCACAAATTTATAACATATTATTTTATCCTGGGTTTATTTAAATTTTCATATAATTGAATATTAGTATAACTTTTCAAACACCAAATCTATGTATCAAGGTAGAGTTATCTATAAGAATAATGATGGGGGAAATAATTAAATATAATCTTTATAATTACTCCCCAATTAATGATTCTGGAATGAAGCTCCCAAAAAAATTGTATTACAACAATTAGTATAGTTTTATACTAAAGTGATAATGGACCGATTATCGTTATTCAAATCCAACATCAACATTCATTTAGGATAGATCACACTTCATATCCCAAGGAATCCCTAAATTTTATATATGTCTATAGAAGTGAATGAACATCCTTTAGAATAATTATACCAATTGTCAATATTATTTATTTATGTGTAATCATATTTTGCTCAAATGATTAGGACATAGGAGGGGATCATTCTATAGGTTATTCCCATTATTTAGGAAAACAGTAATGTGTTCCCTGAAAAAGTTCCAGGTCATCCTCTTGACAAAGTAATTGAGTTCTTAATTGATCTTATAAAGTGATCTCTACAAATATGAAACATTTCTCAATGTATGGTTACGATTTATTTAGATAAAATAAAAAATTTCTTATAAGAAAATCTGTACAAAGTTATTATACACCCAAATTCATCATTGTGGGGTGTGCATGTCCTCTTTTTCAAGAAAAAGGACGAATCATTGTGCCTCTCCATTGATTATTGGGAGGTGAACAATATCTTAGTAGTTAAAAAGTATCCCCTACAACAAATAGTTGGATTTTTCTATCAACTACATGGTGACAAGTATTTCTCTATTGTGAACATTTGATCAAAATATTCCAAATTAAAGGTGAAGAAGGAAGATATTCTCAATAAATTATTTCAAATGAGGTATGGAAACTATGGGTTCATAGTGATTTTCTTTAGACACAATAATTATAATGCAATTTTCATTGACTTAATTAATATATTCATTATAGATTAACTTTATTTTTTTTATGCATTTAGATATGGAATAAAGATATAATCCAAGAGAAAGGTAGAATATGAGAAGCATTTGAATAGTATGATAAATACTTTTTGAATATATAATTAATGAAATATATAGTAAATGTGAGTTTGGTATGGATTAATTATCATTATGTGTTCATGTTATCACTAGAAATGGTATTTCTGTAGACACTTATGAAATAAGGGAAATTGATTATTGGATTGGAAAAATATATATAACATAGATATGTAGTTTAATTTATCTATAGGGACATTACTGATGATTTATAAATAAATTATTGTGACTCTCAAGACCACTATCCTTGTTGAATCGAAAGGGATTAAGGTTCTTCTCAACATGTGATGGAAAATATTACATTAATGAGAATAAAAAGTGGTGTATCATTTCACCATTAAACATACTATTGAAACATGTGGAACTATTTATTGAAGAAATAGATGTATCAAATATGGTATTATGATTATTAATTATGAAATATTATAATTTAATAGGATACAACTCAATACAGCAGAAAGTACAAGATAAGAAATATCAAACACATGATCTCGAGTTGGTGGCTATGTTATTAAAAATGTAAATTTTGTAGGATTATCTATATAAAAATAAGTGTGAGATATATAAAAATCATAAGAACCTTAAATATTTATTCACAAAGATTAAGAATAATATTAATCAATAATGAAGGTTAGAACTCACCATGGATTATGAATCATCAACCCAACATCATCCTAGTAATTCAAATAACATTCAAGTTGCTCTATGTTTTAAAGAACATGTAACATTATTAGTGATGATAATTGATAAGTATCTACCCCTCTTATACATTAAAATGATAGAAAGGAGAATCATAAATGAAATAACATCATAATTATTTTCTCAAGTGTTTTTAAACCATCCAATTTGGAAAATATTGATGATTCTAAAAGATATAATGCATAAATTTATAGGTTGTGTGATTCTATTAAAAATGTGAACTCCTATGAAATTAAAATTAGATGATTAATTAGTTGTATGATTTGGGTCATAAATATGTATACCATCCAGTTGGAGTTAAATGATGATCTTACCAATGATTCACATTTCCCAACCTTCTCTTTTAACCCAGGTAGAAAAAAGATATATCAAGAGCATTGAGAGAACTATTTGTGGGAACATATATGAAGCAAGTGATTATTAAATATACCTCAAAGTGTATATTATGCTAGTAATTGATGGATGAAAGTCAAGAATATAAGGGGATTATGCAACCATTACACATGGCTAAATAGAAAAGGGGAAACACCATATTAGTCTTTTTCATAGTACATTACAACATATCCATAAGAAATAGTTTTATATGGGTAATTATGGATTATCTTACAAACACTCAACACATTTTTTCAACTTGTCAGGACATATCCCTCAACCAACACGCATCGATATACATCAGAAAAGTGATGAGGATGTATGGAGTTCGATTATCGATTGCAATTGATCATGTTCCATGATTACCTCCATGTTTTAGAAAAGTCTCAAACATGATATAAATAATTATTTGATCTTAAAAAATGATTATTACCCCCAACTGATGGATAATATAAGTAGACTATTTAGACACTGTAATTTACAATGTGAACATGCACAATGGATTTCAAAGGAGGATGCGATCAACATCTTACAATAGATGATTTCTCTTACTAAAATAGTTTCAATACAGTAATCTTAATGGATCCACATTTATACCATTATGGGGAACTATTTATAACACTATTATGTTTGGATATCATTGTTGATGGTAATATTTTGTGAACAAAAATGGTCAGTGTAGTTATACAATCCAACATCATATATAGGCTACATAACTCAAATAAAATTCTATGAAAATAATAATTAATGAGAATAATATAATGAACACGGTGACATAGTATTCCTCTGTATATATTAATTGAATAGAGTCATGATATTTGGGATGAAATGAACGGTAAGTCCCATACACATCAGCTGCTTCGACAATCTTGATTAAATCATAGATATGAACTATCAACTACCACATCAACCAACCATGTATGAAGAACATGATAGATTCCATGTATCCCCCATGAGAATGTATATACCATATCCCTCAAATGTGCTGATCTAATAGGTGCTACATTTGAAAAATGATCTCTGTTAGGAGGAGTAGTCGTTGAAAAATATGGACTTTAAAGACATGGTTCATCGTAACTAGACTAGTCTTCTGGTCAAAGTGAAATATAAAAACAATATGTATAAGATGATATATTAGAATCGGAGGAAGATATGAAGGATGAATACCCCACACTTATTTTTAATTTAGTATTTAAATTTAAATTTTGATGGAAGTTTTCATAAACATGGAAGAATCTAATGACATAAAATTTTATCAGTTGAATTTCCCTTATTATATTGTAAAAAAATATCGCATAGAGAAACCCATAAAATTTATTCTAATAAATGAATTAGAGTATGAAAATAAATTGAAAATAATATTACATGAATGGGAATATTTTGATCTACTCAATCAAATATAGTGACCTTATGAACAATTCTATAGAATTAAAATGTAATTTTAATAATATAACGTTCATTTGGAAGACAAAAATATTTAACCCTATGATAATATAGTATTTAATGAAGAATGAATGACATATGTGGTATTCATATAAATTAATGAAACTGTATGTTCATTATAAACCGAACAATTGGAATAGTAATCTGACTATTAGGACTACTAATCTGGTTGATAGAATAGTTAACTCACCTCGGAAATTATAAAATAGTTTTTATATTTTATAAATACTGAAATTATATATCTATATAATGGTATAATAAATTAATTGTTTTGAATTGATAAATTATGTGTTGGTATTTTATAAAAAACTAAATATTTATTTATAATTATTAAATTAATATAATGAGTTAAATAAAAATTTATTTGCATAAAATATATTTATTTTATTTAACTATATTTATTATCTTAAGCCAAAATAATATACTAATGAATATAATAATAATTATAACACATATTATCCACTATAAATACCTACGTTATACTCACACATTCTAATCCTTGTTCCTCGTCAATATTTGGCACAATTACCTTCTCCTAAATCTTCCTCACTTCCCTGAACTATTGGTCTTAATGAAAGAAGAATTCCATGTTTCTTAAGGGGTCTATCAAAGAGGTTATATTCAATAGGAATCCTTCTCAAACCATATCATTTAATTTCATTTCCTCTTTTACCTTCTCCTTTCCTCCTACATCCATAATATATTAATAACTCTAGTGTCATGTAGAAAATAGAATATTATATATTCAATCAAATGTCATCTTGACACCTCTTTTCTAAACTCCTCATATAAAAAAAGACAACTTTTGTCCATATTATGGTGGTTAATTCTTTATATGAATAACGTTTTTTTAATTAACCCCATCAATGATGGTAATAAAACAATTATTATTATTGAATAATATTTCAATATTTATATTATACGTTTTTTCATGTTCGGGATCTAAAATATAGACATAATATTTAATAAAACATATCTAGTTCAAGATGGTTAAAAAAGAATCAAAAAATTAACTAAACAATTTTCATTGTCATCTTATTAACTGAATCATCCTCAAAAAATAAATATTATATATTGGATAAATTTTTTTATGTGAATTAATATTATATAATTTCAATACTAGATAATTATTCACATTTTACATGAACTTCCATTATTTTATCAAAGTGATCCAAACCTGAAAATATGAAATAAATGCTCTCGGGATGGAAATATTTAACTTTAAAACTAAGTGTTAATAAACAAACATTATGTAATTATAATATATATAATACATATAATATAGGTTCATGATTTTGTAATTTGTGAATATAATGTTATTATCAAAATAATTAAGGGGAAGTGTATAACACATTTAGAAATAAGGCAAGGGATATCTACGAACCTCTATTTTTTATATGGGTTGAACTTTATATCTATTTACCCCCAATTTATTCCTTAATTATTCTTAAATAATCTCTAAATTATGTTTATATGTTTAATACATCTTCATAATAATGAATTAATATTTCTTTTATGGGAAAATACAAGTTTTAAAATGTTCTATTCCAAATTCATCTAGATTAGAAATCCTGATAAAAGGGTACTTCTCCATTTTTTACCCATTTTAATGTACACTCCCTAAACTATTTTAATCCACCAATATTTTTATAAAATATATCATTTTGTAATGAACTAATATTTTAGATCATTTTTTATAAAAACAATTATTCCTTTCCCCATATAAATATTAAATTATATTTTCCATAAATTGTAGGTAAGTGGATCATTTCTAATGTTTCATAAACTCTATTATTCCTGTAAGCATCATTTTTTATAATATATTGTTATATTTTTTTATTATTTTAAAAAAATATTTAATCCCTTTTTTATAGATACCATTTTGATACACCCTTTGGATGAGCTTTATGACATGATTATGTAACCCAATTCCTTCCATGGGAAACACTTATGATTTTACCTAATGTTTGATTTCTCTATGTTGAAAAAATATGCATATACAGGTTATGATGGTTTCACCAATATAATTATATAAGTTTTTTGTAATATTTACTCTAACGAAACATTATGTGTGGGATTATATAGTAAACCTAATCTACTATAGGTCTTTGTAAACCATGTGATATAGTCTTGGAAGTTTCCATTTAATCATTTTTATTTCACGTGATATGTTTCTTCCTCATTTAAATATTTCTATGATCATTTGAATCAATGTTCTAAATTTTATTCTTCCATATGTTTATTCATGGTCTATTAATTTTATGTTATTATGATAGGACATTAACACATGTGCTATTCTCTAATCCTTCAATTATTTGCTTTCTAGGCTACATAGATCATCCCGTTTGTTTGTGAATATTTGAGGCTATCCTGTGTATATATTGGATCTCAAGGGAGTCAGGGGATCATTATGGAGATTAAATAAATTATTTCTTATTATAGTTTCTTGTTTTCTAATAATGTCCCTATTAATTAATAGACACTATACTTTTTTATCCTTGGAATATTTTTCATGTATAATTGTATATAAAATCCTGTAATATTTTTTATACACGGACTGGGTTTATATATATGTGATCCAACAATTAATTTTTTTGTTTTATTATTTGTATGGGAAAAATTGGGTCACATACATCGATATGGAATATATAAATGTAATGTTTAGGTAATCCACATTGGATTTTGGATTATAGGTTTGGGGTTGTTATACCAATATTCAATATCTTTTTTCATTGATGTTTTAATTTATATACCCTTATATGAGATTCCATGACTGATGAAGGAGGAATCATAATAGAAAAATAATCACCGGTAAATTTTTTATAATGATTCTTCTTCCTTGTGGTCTTCAATACAGTCCATAAGTTATATGCATTCTTTTCTATTCTCTTTAAATATATAATACTTTCATCAATAAAGACTCACATAGTATGATCAATGTATTCTCTAAGACTCTACTTATTATATCCATGAATATATAGGGGGAATTAGAAACAAAAAATGTAATATATATATATATAAATATACATTTTTAGTGCTCATACCTTGTAAAAAATGATTTCTTGGGTTTATACTCCTTATTAACACTCAATTAAAGAATTAGATAACAAATATATTTCATTGAAAATAATTTATCCCTATAAATTTGGTCAATGAACTCAAAAATATGGGGCATATCATATATTTTTGATATAGTCCTTGATATGTCCTTGATAATAAATACTAAATTGCATTTATCATTCTTGCTGATTAACAAAAAAAAGGTTCACCCCAAGTTTAATCACATGGCTGAATGAATCCCATGTAATTATACTCCTGGATTTGCTTCTTCAATTATTTCAAATCAATTAGGTTACTTCTATATGGAGGGTTGGAAATTGGGGTAGCACTAGGTATGAGATATATTGTAAAATAAACAACATAATTTGATGGAAGATAAAATTATTCTTCTGTATATAAAACAACAAACTTCTCAATAATAGGTATATATTCTATGTTGACTTTCTCTAATCCATCTAAGATAAAATCCCATTTTGAGTAGGATTCATGTCCAAAATTATTGATGTAATTTCAATTTGAAGTTAATTTTTTTTCATCATAATGGTTGATGATCATAATTTGGTTTTAAATATCAGCAATAACATCCCATAAATGGTTATTGATGTTGTATTTCTGTAATAAAATCCAATCCATGTCCAAAATAACATCAAATTAATTTATTAGAAGAATAAAAATATAAATTGGAATCTTATTCCAAAAAATATAGACTAAAGGGTATTCATAAAAATAGAATGTAATCATCAGAACATTATGGGGTTTTAATTTAATGTGATAATTTAAATTTATATGTGTTACTGGGAAACACTTAGTAACATATTTATATTTAAAATATTAGATACATATATAATAAAAAAATATTAGTTATAAAGTGGTTGGTAAGTATACCAATCACCAATTCATTATTGTAACCATCATATAAAAAATCTATTTATGGGGATTTCCCTTTGTCTCACATATTAAGATGTTGTTGACATAAATCATCATTATTAACCATCTAATTTTTGAATTGGTTAGCATAGTTCCCGAGCTCCATTGATTTAATACACTAGATTTAGGGTATTGCATTATGTAGTGTTGTCTCTCTCTCTCTATCTACATTATATTGTAACTTCTTCTTATCACTTTTACCTTTGTTTTTTTTATGTCCTTCAACTCCTCACATAAAACATTTAATAGTTAACTTATGAAAATTTCCACATATTTTCTTCCAAATTTTTAACATAATATAACGATTAGATTATCCTTTCCATGGTTATGAGAATTTACTTTGAATATAATTACTTTTTCTATTTAATCCATTATGATTATGTGTAACTAAAATCACTATCTCTACCCTTCTATAAAATCAAATTATTTCTTCATAGATACTGAATTTATTTATAGATATCAACAATCAGAGACATAGTTTTAAGACACTGAAGAATTGATAAACCTTACATTCTATTTTGGTGACTGTAGTGTAAGTGTACCATGCATGTCTTATAAAATTTTCCTTATAGTTTCAAACAGATTCAATATCGTTTTTTAGCTCATGGAATCCCTTATCTATTTTCATATGAATAATATGAGGGAAAACCTAATTGATAAATAATCACTCAAACTCAACCCACTCCATAGAGTATTTTATTCCAATTTCATTGTGTCCTTGATAAGTGTCCAACATTGGCCTTATTCTACTTTCAAATGATAAATAGTCAAAAACACATTCCCATGTTCCAAACAATAGAGAATAAAAAAATATTTTTTAGTTATAATAATAATTTCATTCTTAATAGCCAGATCAATGGAACAACTAGAATATTCTAGAAATTTCATCATTAATGAATGAAATGAACATTTTTTCCTCTTTTTCACATTTATAAGATTAACATGATTCCTATCCTGATAATGTATTTACTACTAAGAAGATGATTTTTCAGTATAGTTCCCATAATATTTTGTTTCTCACTATTAGGACCAAGATGAAGAAGAATATTTTTGTTTTTAAATATTGTATTTTCTTATCAAAAACGATTTTTTGAAGAATGGAAATCACCTTCCATTGTTATTTATGAGAATTATATTAGCATAAAAAGAACCAGACTCATGTTTTCAATAGAATTTGAATAACTTTTTCCATCATAATAAATATAATGTTTTTGGAAGAACTTTTTCTGCTAGGACTCACCTCGGGTTCGAATTGAAAGATAAACCATTTTGCTAGAAGTAAATGATCACCGGGTCCACTCTGGATCCAATGTGGAAAGAGTGATTATAATGATGAAAAATCAAAATCTACAAGGATGTCATTAAAAAAATGTGATGATTCATGGTTGATTTTTGTTTCTTATATATCATAATTTTTTGGGAGAACTTTTGATGAATTCTTGATAGTAGAAATGGGAAAAAAGATTCAACTGATCAAAAGACTATACCAATATTTATCATATTTTTGGGAATGGAATGATTGAAGTTACTAAAGATGATAATAAGAATGATCGTACCTAGAATGGCCTTTTTTGGGAACAGTAGATTCTGATCATCGATCGTATGTATAAGAAAACATTCATAACCAGGTTGATCATACTCATGCTCATGATGAAAAAGATCATACCCAATATGATCATATTCAGAATAAGTGTGTCTAGAGAAATCATACTCAGAAGGATTGTACTTTGTAAAATCATATTTAGAGACAGAATTAATAGAGAATATCGAATGAAAATATTAACAGATAATGAGATAATCAATATAGTCATCCATTTTAAAATGGTTGAATTACTTTGTAAGATTCCAACTAGGTTAAGAGAATAGTAGAAGAGAATTTTTTTCAAGTGGTTTAAGATTCAAAATGAAAAAGTGAAGTGTTTTTTGGATGTAATATCATGTGGGATATCATAATTCAAAAGAAAGATCCTATTTAGCATTCATTGTTGATATCAATTTCAATAAACATTTATATTCAATTGATACATTGAATTTTACTGAAGATACTGTGTTGAGAAAATAAAACTCATAAATTGAAATCAAACTAGAAAATGGAATTAAATTCTGAAGAAGAAGTTATGATTATTGAAGAATCAATAAGTTTATAGAGTATAATACAAATTCAAAATTCAGATGTGATTTAATGGGAAATTGATATTAGAGTGAATTTGATTATGCAGAATTGTTTTCGAAATTCATTCCAATGCCTCTTTAAGTTTACCGTTAAATATTGAAAAGTACATTGTACTTTTCTAATGATTGATGTACCATGAATAAGAGATAGAATCTGAGTTCTAGAGAGAAGAAGATTTTTCTATATTCAAATTTGTTGAAATTTTTTTGTCCAAATTGAATTTAAAGATAATATACATGATCACAACATTGATTTTAGTTGATCATCATACTCAGTGTTTATAGTACTCAGTTGATTACCATATTCATCTTGTTATCTTTATTTCATTGATTTTCATATCGTTTTGTATTATCAGATTCCATATTACCATATTGGGATTTAAAATCTAAGGAAGAATGATAATTGATGTTGTGTGGATTCATCTCTACCATATTCTATCAAATTCATATTTTTTATACTAGGGAGAATCATAGTGGGAAGGATCATACCAAGAAGAATAGGACACAGAGGAGTTAGACTGGAAAAAATTGACTAGACAAATCAGACTGGGTTTTCCTTAATAATTTCCATGAGGTTATTTCTATCATCTTGGTATGAAATTGAATAAGTTTTTTTATTGAATAAATTTGTGGAATTGAATGTAATCATAGGTAACATGTGTTGTCTTAAAAATATTTTATTACGTGATTTGTTGTAAAATGGTGTGCACACACCATTGGAATTGTTTACATAGTGATACATGAGTGTAAGGGTATATGATTCTCATTTAAATATAAGGATTCATTTCTAGTGGATGGTTTGGTATTGGAACAATTCCAAACACTACAATGGACATAACTATTCTTATTAAACACTGATACTGGTAAATACTTGTGTTCCTTTGGATGTGTGGTTGGATTATTTTTAGTAGAGAGTTAAATCTTTAAATGAAGGAGAAGGTTGTTTCAAGTAAACATACAATAAAAGTTATTAGCAATTCTCCCCCTCCCCCTCTCAGTGATAGACTCATCATGACTTGGGAATTTCAATTGGTATCAGAGTGTTGGTTCCCTTCACGTTTTCTTTTCTATTGGAGAATTTTATTTGAATGAATAGTAAAGTTATTCCAGTATTGAATTGAATTAGTTTTCATATCTAGAAAGATAAAATTTTTCCTTATATTATCTCAATAATTTATGATATTCTTGAAGCTTCAACTGTTTGGTTTCATCCCAAAGATGATAAATCTCCTACTACATCTGTTGATATGTAGAATAGGGAGAATAAATGAAGGTCATGGAATCATATATTATCACCACTTTATGAAAAATAATTTTTAAGAGTGAAATGTGTTGCAATATCCAATGTTATATAGGACAAATTGAAAACATATACGAATGTAATACAATAGTGAAGAAAGAAAATATAAAATTGTAGATATTGAAATATGATGATTTGAAGATGGGATAACATGAATATGTTGTGGACTTATTTACCATGTCATATGAAGTTGTGAGTACTATCAGATATCTTGTTGAAATATCAAATGATTCTAGAGTTGTTGAAATGTGTTTTAGAATCCTTCCCAACATGTTTTATGCCAATGTTTCTTCGTTGGTTGAATGATATATTGAATCATTATCTATTTATTATCTTCATTGCATTCTCATTACTCATAAAATGAGATGGGATAAATCAATTAAATCCAAAACAATGGTTAATAATGAAATTTATTTCATGGATACACAGAAATAAAATCCAAATAACATTTTTATTTAATAATCTATTGGAGAAGTAAATTTTAAATATGAGGTACATAAATATATTGATAATATTTCATCCTTATTTCCTAAAAATATGAAATGTAATATATGGAAATACAATGTTAAACTTCCATAGAAATGTTTGAAATTTGGTTATATTGGGAACATTTATCCCACGTATCCTCAAAGAAACAATGAAGATGATAGTTAAGAAAATTAATTAAATCTTAAATTATTGTGGAATAAATTGGATGAGAATGAAAAATTGTATTTCATAGTTAATGATAGGAAATTACTCAATTCCAAGAGAAGATGCTTCTTATCTGAAAATGATGAAGAATAAGGAATTGATTTTGAATGCAAAAAATTCATTGAATATTTTATTGAAAATAATGTAATTTTAATAGAGAATAATGAAGAATATGGATGTAGTTCCCCTGAAAAAGAAGAAACTTAGAGTGAATATCTTTTGAAAGAAGAGTTGGAAGATTGTATGAGAAGGATTAGAAGGATTAAACAGAAAAACCAAATGATTGAATATTACTATTCATTAACATTTAATCTAAAAAGTCTTTCTAATGATAAATTAAGGATGACAAAATATATTGATGATTTTAAGAAATATATTGAAGAAGAAATGAATCATAATTAGAATCTGGATGTGAAGACGAAGGCAAAGGAAGAAGAGTTAGAACATGGACAACAAAAAAATTCCAAGCTAAAAAAAGAAATAAATGTTTTTAAAACTATATATCAGATGTTATTAAAAGATCTAGAATGGTGATACCTATGAAGGATCAACAAAATATACCTACAATGGTTGAGAAGAAAATTGATTTTTCAAAACAATAATGTTGGGAACATCATGTATGTGTCCTAGACCATCAATGATAGGAATTCAGATGTCTGAAATGACACCTGGTCCAAAAAAGTGTTAAAACAATATGAATCATTACTTCATAACAATACATATGGTTCTGACAAAGAATAAAATATTTGGAAGTCTCCCATTCATAATAGAATTGTTTATGGCTCTAAAATGATAGAGAAGATAATGGATGAGAAACATATTCACAATTCCAGGGAGTATGGATGTTTCATAGGTAAATAATCATTTTATGGCAATTTCTGTTATTGTGGGGGATTCAAACACATGTGAAATATGTTTTGTTTTAATCAATAACATTTATATTTCCCCACTGGTTATGAATGGAAAATGTTTATGGGGAGTCAACCTCTTAAAAGGAATGAGTCTGAATAGATTGTTTTGAAGAAACCTGAAAAGGTTCGAGTAAAGACTAAAAATAGGTTCCAGCGCATGGAAACTATTTGGGAAATATGTGAAAAACCTGGAAATCTTGAAAAATAATGTCTTTTTTGGTTAGAAGCACAAAAAAATATGCTTAGAAATTATCCAAAGCTAAAGATGAAGAATGAAATGGAAAACTAAAATTCCCTTTTTGTTGAAACCACTTTGAATGCTACAAAAGGATAGAGATTATGGAGTATTGATAGTGGGTGTTCTTCTCATATGGTTAGAGATTTGAAATTATTTTTGAATGTGAAATATTTTAATTAAGTCATAGTGACATTTGTTCATGATGAATCCCTAAAAATCAAAGGTGTTGGATCAACCATCATTGAGAAAGAATAAAATAAAATCAATGAAATATTTATATATTGATCAGATAAAACACAATTTAATATGTATTTCAAATAATTATGTGGGTAAAAAAATTATATTCAGAAAATATGGAATTTTTTGTAATAGTAATCAATATAGAAACATTGTTATAAGAGGTCAACATTCAAATGGAAGCTTATTTCAAGTAGGTCAGATACAAAACTCTTGTTACATTAGTATAGTGGAAATGAATCAATTGTGGAATAAATGAATAGGAAACATGTCTCAAAATAAATATTAAAAATTTATCTAAAAGATATAGTTACTGAGACATTCTGTATTTTTTAAGAAGAAGAGTTTGGTGTATCACTTTTTTACAAAAAGGAATAATATAAATTTTGTGCATAATAAAGTTAAGACATGTTCAAAAAAGTCCCTGGAGCTGACTCATTCTTATATCTGTTGGAAAATGATAAAATAGTCAAAAAAATGTAGTTATTCACATCATCACATTAATTAATTATTTCAATCCCATTAATTTTAATATGTATATAAAACATAAATCAGATGCTTTGAAACAATTTAAGTGTTTTAAAAGGTAAAGAATATGAGTATATAGTAAAAAAGTTGATTATAGACAATGGTGGTGAATATATAAGTGTAGAATTCAATATTTATATTGAGAATCAAGGATTTTGTCATGAGTATAGTTCCCCATTCACTCCTCAACGAAATGGTTTCACTGAATCAAACAATATATGTTTGGTGGAAATGGGAAGAAACATGTTACTTGAACATGTAATTTCTCATTACATTTGGAGGAAATCCACGAGTGCTAATATTTATATTCTGAATTATTGTCTCTACAAAACTAAATAAAATATGGTTCTATATGGATAGTTTTATGGCAAAATTCATTTTTGAAACATATATGGGATTTTGGGAGTCCATGTATTATAAATAAGAAAAGTAGAAATTGTGGAATTTCCTACAAGAAAGGTAAAGATGAAATATATCATGGATGTGCTTCTGAAGTAAGTGGATACAAATTATTTATTAAAGAGAATGATAGAGTTGTTAATTCAGTTTATGTGATAGTAATTAAAATAACTGAGAAAGAAAAACACATCTACGAAAATGAGAAGGTTGAAAAAGATTGTATTGAAAATGGTTCTGACAAAGATACAGACAAATGTTTTCATACTGAAGAAGAAGAAATGTAATCTACTATTTCAAGTGAAGAGGGATATATAAAAAAATATTATTCAAGTATGGGGAAGGAATTGGATTCTTATAATATAAATATTTATCAACATCATAAGGTTCAAACAAAAAAACTGATATTACACATTCCACATTGTATTCAGAAGTAGACCTGATTGATGGGAATAAAGATATTGAACATTCAAAATGGGTGAATTCCATTAATGTATATTTGTTTAAAATTTAATAGAAACATAAATGGGAAATCATACCCAATCCATAAAATAAAAACATTATTAAAATAATTTGGGTTTTCGAGAACAAGTTGAATGTAGAAGGTGAAGTGATAAGAATCAAATAATGATTTTTATGAAAAGGGTATTAAAAAATTGAGGGACGTGAAAATGATGTAAAATTTTATACAATGGAACGAATTGAAACAATCATAAACATTATTTATATTTATACACAATGAGGATAACAGATCATTTAAATAGATGATAAATCTGAATTTCTGAATGGTGATCATTAAGAGGAAGTTTATATTGACAATCCTTTTGTCTATATTTTTGGGAAAAATGAAACATATTTCTACAGATTGAAAAAATATTTTTAGGGATGAAAACAAGATTTGAGGGAATGATACACTAAATAGGATACATTATTAATGAATATGACCTTCATTAAAAGAAGAGTGGATATAAATATCTACATTTGAGAATGTCGGGATTATTCCCTCATAATGATTGTTTATGTTGATGATGTTATCTTTATTGGGAATGATGAATGAATTTTCTAATGGATTCCAGAAAAAATAATAATTGTATTTTAAATTTTCATCCTGGGGAAAATGAAATACATTCTTTGGTTAAAAATACATTAAACTATAGAATACATTTTTCTTTCTCACGAAAATTATTCTAAGGAACTTCTTAAGAGGTTCAGCCTGGAAAACTCAAAAACTTTTTTCTGTGCCAATATCGGTGGGAAGAAAATTTTCCAATGATAGAGAGGGAGAATAAGTTTATCAGAGAAAATTTTAATGTTGAATGGAATTTGATGTATTTGACAACCTTAATACCGAAAATTTTCATTTAGTCAGCTTATTTGAAATACTTTTTATTGTTAACAAATAGTCACATTTACCTTTTGGAAAAATAATTCTCAGATACATCAAAGGAACAATAGAATTTGGATTATGTTATGGAGGATTATATATTAATGAATTGTTTAGTTATTTAGATGTTGATTGGGCAGGAGATTTTGATGATAAGAGATCCATATATAATGTGGTATTCTATATGGGTTTTATAGTTAGAACACAAAGAAATAAAATATCTTAACTCTCGGTATGGATATAGTTGAGTATGTGGCTTCCACTCAATACACTACTCAACATATGTGGATGAAAATTCAATGGGATGGATTACCTATTGAACTAAAGTTCCCCATTCACTTGGGTAGTGATAATCAATGAACAATTAATCTCAATAGTATTCCTATTCAATATTCTAATTCAAAACATACTATAATCCAATATAATTTCATCAAAGAGGATGTGAAGAATATTGAATTGATGTTGGAGTATGTTGTACCCTCAGAACATGTTATTGAAAATTTCAAAAAACCATTACCAAAGGAACAATATTCTAGATTCAGGATGAACAAGGGAATTCAACCACTTTATCATCATGGATGAGGTATGTGTTTTTATCCCCTATATCATCTTACATTTGGAAAGTGATGTCACGGGGGGGGGGGGGTGAATTATTTCATAAATATATCGATTTTATAAAATTGAAAAAGTGGAAATTGTAGGTAATAATTAAACTCAACATTGTTTTGTGAGTGAACTATTCAGCCTATTTGGTGGAGAGGTTATAAGAAATGAAATTTTGTTTGTATTCTGATGAGGATGAATAAAATGTGGGGTTGAAGAGGGGAAGGCAAAGGGAAAAAGAAATTTTTTTCATAATAACTACATTTAGATAGTATGGTTTTACAATAAATTATTCTTGTTTCCTACAATGCGTTAACTCGCAGAGGCTAATAATTATTGATAAGAAATCTTTTTCTTGTGGGTAAAATATCCAGTTATTTATGAAACATGGTTGGGAACAAAATTCAAAGGGGGAGATTATTAGGACAAAGATGAAGATGTTTTTTTTGTTTTCTTATGTTGTATTTCATTTTGAAGAAATAATAGTTGAAGATATGAAATCACAAAACATTGTATTTTGTAAAAATCATATTGACATAAAAATAATTTCAGTCGTGTTTTCAAAAGAATGAAAAACATTTTTTTCTACTGTAAAAAGAAGAAGATGTTTGGAATAAATGATTTTAATCAGACACACCTCGGGTCCAAAATGAAACAATAGACATCTTTATTGACGTAAATGGTCAATGAATTACCTTTGGGTCTGTTGTAGAAGTAGTGATTGTATTTATAAAAAGGCAGAGTCGTCATAAATACAGTTTTTTAAATGTGATGATGATTTGATGATTTTGATTTCATATAATCCAAAAGATGATTGTAGAACTGATGTGCCATGATTTATGGAATAAATGTTAAAAGAGATGATGCTGATCCAAAGGCCATACCCAGATTTATTTTATCCAAGTGTAAGGAATGAAATATGGTGATGAAGATCGTAATCAAAATGATCGTACCCAAAACGATCATAGTTATGAACTATAGCCTCTGTTAATCCATCGTATTCTTAAGAAAGCATGTATAACCAAGATTATCATACTCAGTATCATAAAGAAAAAAATCATACCTAGTATGATCATATTCAAAATAAGGGTATTGATGAAATTCATACTCAATGAGATTATACTCAAGAACATCGTATTCAGAGATGGAATTTCTTGAGTCTGATGACTAAATAGAGAAGGAGATAATGAGATCATCAATGTAGTAAATAATTTAAAAAGGGTTGAATTAAATTTTAGGAGTCCAATTGGGTGATGAGAATTAGAGAAGATAATGTTTGGTATCTCTAGTAAGTAAAAAAAAATAAAGAATGTAAGGAGGTTTTTGGATGTATTATTAAGGTAGAGATACGAATTCAAAAGAATTATCATATTCAACATTTAGTAGTGATATATCTTTCTTCATTCATATTTATTCAATTGATATGGATCATTGTATTGGAGAAATTGTAATCCATAAATCAGATTCATGAATTGATATAGGACATAAAATTGAAATGACAGTATGAAAAGTAAGTGAAAATTATAGAAGAATATAGAAGATTCAAGAAGAGTGATGAAGTAAAAATTCAATCGATGTTTTAGGAAAAATTCATATTAGACTGGATATTATAAATTAGTGAATTTATTTGGATTCCAAACAAAGCCACACAAGGGTCACCTATAAAATGTGAAAAATACATTGTACATTTATGATTACCAATGTACAATTCATGAGAGAAAAGATCTATGTTATAGATAGAATAATAAGTTTTTTTATTCACTTTTTTTGATTTTTTTATTGAAGTGAAATAAAAGATACAAGATTAGAAAAAAAAAATTAGATGATCATCATACTCATTGCTTATCACATTTAGAATATTACAATATTTGTATTGTCAGTTGTATTCAAAGGATTTTCATATTGGGATGGATTATTAGATTCAATATTTCTATATTGGGATTTACAAACTAATGACGAAGGATAATTTAAGTGGTATCAATTTAGCTCAAACATATTCGATCGGTCAATTATTTTTTTTGTGGAAAATCATACAGGGATGTATCACATATAGGAGAATTTTACTCACAAGAATGAGACTGGGAAAAATTCTCAAAAAATTAGATTGTATTTTTACTTAACAATGTCTACGAATATATTTCCATATTTTGGGTAAGCAATTGAGGACATGTTATCAATTTATTAAATTTTTTGAATTGAAAATAATGATAGGTAACATGCATTTTGAGAAAAATATTGTATTACCCAATTTGTGATAAGAGTGTGCAAACACACTATTGAAATTGTTTACATAGTTCTACATCAGTGGAAGGGTATATCCGACTCATTGTAATACACGGATTTATTTCTTGTGGATTGTATGGTATTGGATCATTTCCAAACCATACAAAGAAAAAAAAACTACTATAATTGAATAGTGATCCTTGTAAATACTTATGTTCCATTGGAAGTGTGGTTTAATTCTTTCAGTATGGAATTTAATAACTAATAGATGGTGAAGGTTGTTTAAAGTAAAATGAAGTGAAAATGTGTCATTTATTCACCACCTCCCAATCTCTATGATACGGTCATCCTAACTGGGAACCTTCCAAGAGGAAGCCAATAATTGCATATTTAATTGAATATACTATTTTCATTTTTCTTTTAGTCTATATACAGAATCTAAAACTAGAATCATAGTGTTATCATCATTATTAATAGTTGTAAACTATACACTCATGATAAAAAAAATAAGGATTTATAATTTTTGACTCCATATTAAATGAAAATGATTGTTTAACATTAGTGATTCATGATCATTACCGATAAAATTTCATTTTATCCTCTACCTAGACTCATCCCAAAGGGTATCACAAATGTTTCTTTATCCTTGTTTCCAATGACTAACTAAAACTATCTTTCATACCAACTTTATAGGCCCACCCTTTTTATACATAGAACAAACATCCATATAGATGAGTATTTATTACATAACATAATGATCAATGCTAGAATAAGACTGTTCTAGTATATTGGTAATGTTTTGATCATAAAAAATATATTTTAATATTTCTACATCACACCTTTATTCTTCATAACCCTTTGTAGACTTATCATACATAAAAAATTTCTTCATTACGTTGGAAATTAATATTAATAAAGGGTCCATTTTTATTCTCATTAAGGGTAAAAATAGATATATAAATGTATTTATATGAATTACATTAGAAAAAAGTTATTATATTATTAGTGTAAGAATTTAAATACATAGTATGCATATCATAGAACATTATCTAGAGTCATGGAACAAATCCATGAAGTATATAAAACCTAAATCATTATTATATCAAAGAAAATTATCCATTAAAAAATAATATAGATTTAAGACATGGAATTGGTGAATTCACATAATAATATACAACAATTTCATTAGTACTAAATTCACTTTTTGAATAATACCTTAATGGAATGGATTCACCCCCCAAACTATCGTATTAGTCAAGGATCACTCCCAAGACTATCATGGTGGGGAATGTACCATTCAAAACTAGGATCACCCCCTATTAAACTGCATTTTAGAACATTATATATTATTATTTACCCAATAAAATAGAGAGATATATTATTTCCACCCACAAAATAATTTATATCATACAAATGTTTCCCGCACAATCATAAACTATTCACAATATTCCAATTCATGAAATATAATGAATTTCATATACATTTAATCATATAATAACCTATCTATGATGTATGGGAATTATAAAAATCATGGAATAATAAATAAAAACCAACTAAAGAATTAATAATAAAGGTATCCTTCGAATATATTCCCATAAATTCATAAAAATAGTAAATATTTTTTTATTGATGAATCAAAATATCATTAAAACATTCCTAAGGAAAATACCCTTTTAATATTTAAATAACATTTATTAAATATAAAAATTTCCTAAATATTATGGAAAAATTTCATTTCAAACATTCATGGGAACATGTTTAGGTTTCTTGAAAACATTCAGAACCAATGAGGGTATAAAATTTCATTCAGGTAGTATGTGACCAAAATAAGTTATCCATATTTTTTATAAAAAGTCACAATATACCTCATTGAGATAATGACAAAATATTCATGTCGAAACATTTTTTAAAGAGTCAATAGTGGAAAATTGAATTTATATAACATAAAATAATAGTATCAACCATATATTAAAAAATATAGGGTATTACTATGGTTTAAATTGGATTTTTGACAAAAGTTGGAAATGAAGTTCATTTTTATAAAAAATAATATTTGGTCTCATAAATAAAAAGTTTGAGGAAAATGAAACTAAAAAATTTATTTGACATTAATATATTTATTAGAAGAAAATTCTTGAGTATATTTTCTGTTTAATCTTCATATTACATCATTAGAACATAATTATATACAATCCCGATAAACAATGAGATTGTAACATGACACCCCATACATTAAGTATGACATCCATTGTATGTTTCAAAATATCATGTATAATAAATATAGTTTTATTATATGTATTATTAGTTATAGAAAATCATATATATCAAATCATATGTTATCCACCTTTATCCTTCAATCAATAGTTTATTATTAATTTTTTATTAAAATAAATATTCCAGGTGCTAATTACATTGATTTTAATTTATGTTTTTTTCTAGTTTTGGTCCATAAATGTTGACCATAGTTCCATAATCTCCCAAATTTTAATCATTTTATATATATTAATTATAAATGTATTTATAATCCTCTATGAAATTTAGGTATATATAAAAGATTTACATCATTCATGGAGACGATATGTCGTACAAACACATAATTTTTTTTTATTTTTAAATTGATGGAACAAAAGAACTGTAAATATTGATTAAATTTTAAAATATAATAATTATATCATATATATTATATATATTCAAAAAATTCATCTTCATTACAATCCTTGAAAGATATAAATTAAAAATGAATCACATCCCTTCATAGATGTGGTAGTCCGCATGTACATACAACCAACATTATAATTTCATAATGGATTGAATTGTACTAATGTAGAGAGGATATTATCATTAAATAACAATGATTATTTCATAAATAACATATTTTATTTTTTAACTCATCATAATACCCATCCATTTATTATGGTGATGAAAAATAAATTATATCCTTATGTGGAGATGGTAAGTCGTATATACGCATGAGAAATACATTGACATCACATTTGATGAGGGATAGGGTTGGTAATGGTGACTTCATAACAATAGTAACACTAAAATATACTTATGATAATGAATATTTTGTTTTTTTATAAATGATATAATTTTAGAGTTAATGAAATAATATTCTAAGAGAAACTAATTGGTTAAGGGGATTACCTATTCATTGAAAAAACAAGTTTAGATCTCCTCGAAAGGCCCTTATGATTTTTATTTTGTGAAGAAAAAATCCTATAAAATGTGTCTAGTTATGTGCATAAGATGAATTGGGGGATTTATTTTGATATAGAAGGCACCAAATTGTTTGAATAAATTAATTGAAAGTTCCATTATATAATTGAGTGGAGGGGAACTCATTAAATTTCATAAAAGACTAAATTTATATAAATTAATTATGAAATGATAATAAATCAAAGTTAATATTATTTGAAGCTAAGATAATGAGTAGTATAAATCATATTATACAAAAAGTGGACTTTTTTGAATCACATTTGTAGTGTTAACATTTAGTTTAACAGCCCTCGTTAACCCTTTTGACAATTACTATAGTATTATTGTTTTCTACTCTATAAGGGTTAATAATGTTACTATAAAATGAAAAATGACCCATAAATGGAAATAAATTTATGTTTAAAACATTATTACATTATTATTTTATAAAATATATTATTTTTATATGTATTGTATCATTTTATATAATATTAATTATAATAAATCATCATTAATGTCATATATAACACAATTCAATTATTATAATTTAAGATCGTCATGGAAAAGAGTTAATCAGAATATAATTATTTAGCACCACCATAATTTATAATATATATAGATTATTTGTGTGACATAATAACTCATTCAATTTTTTTCACTTTTAATATTTTTTAAAATCCATTTTTATATTGTTTTTAATGAGAAATAAAGCATTGGTGTTTCATAAGGAATTATTGTCATTTTATAAATACTAAAAGTTAAAAATAAATTTATATCTATAATATAATTTCATTAATATTTTTATTGTAATATTATTTTACCTATATCGACACCTAAGTTATTTAATTATCAAAGAGGGTGACATTTCAAATAATTGTTTTATTTAAATATTATATTAGCCATTTTCATGTACAGGGGTCCATTAAAAAACCAATTTAGATTATATGTCAGCATTTGTTGAATTATCAACCAATAATAAGAATTATAATTTAACAACATGGCCTTAAAAAATTGTATTGAAAATGATTAAACCAATTTAACTTTTATCAAAGTGACAAATCTTACCATAATTACTATTAATATTGATAAAAAATAAAGGGGGTTATTTTCCAAATTTGAAACACCTTATTCTTAATATATAATTTAATTTATATCGTTTGATATCTACAAATTTTATAAATTAATTTTATTGTATGTATGAAAATTTTGATTAATTTTTTTCATATAAATGAAATTTTAATCATTAAAAATGATTATAAATTATCCTATTCATAATAAGAATATTAGATTAATGTTAATAATTTTATAAAATATATATATATTTACATCACAAAAAAATTTCTCCAATAGTAAAGAATTTAATTTATGATGAAAAAAATACATTTATCACATAAAAAATATTTTTTCATTAAAGCATCTCGTTTATTTTTAAATCCATTATATTTTCATTTATAATTAGTTGATAACTAATAAATTCATTGTATAAATATGTAAATCATAATTTTTTTTAATTTTATTTATTCCTATTAATTATCTCCATTCAAATGTATGGTTGATAAAAAAAATTTAAATTATTTCATGGTCTACCAAAACTCGAAATTCTCTGTAACATAAGATATCAAAAAAATAAAGCTTATTTGATAAAATATTTCTTATTGTATAAGGATGTTAAAGGATTAAAATTGAACTAAAACTAAACATGATCCCATGACACATAATCTCTCCCATTACTTTATAATATACCGTCACATAATGAAATATCTATAATTTAAGATATAACAACAAGAGAGTCTTGAAATGAGAAATACATCTGCCATAAATTTGTTTGTGCTTTTTCTTTTTCATATTGTACTTCTTCTCTTCATATTCCTCTATATATTATTAACTATGGTTTATTCAAACATGTTTTACACACAATATCCACCCCATATTATTCAATATATTACATTTATTATGTACGTAAAATATGAAACAATATATACTATCAATAAATTTTTTATTTATAATTAAAATTCATGTGATAAACATCCACTTAAACTATTTATAAATCCAATAAATCCATTTGATAAATCTCAATCCTCTATTGATAATAAGATATTACTCAAAATATTACAATATCAAGTTGACGTATCATAAGATACATCTAGTGGGATGCAATAGTGAGAAAATGGATTTATTATTTTCTCTATTTTTAAGATTAGATTATTTTCATCAAGGTGGGACACACTAGTTACACTACAACTACGTCACAACTATCACCCTTCTTGTGGTGTCATATAGTCCCGACCCATCCTGAGACCAAGCTTGAGCCACAACTACCTCAAGAATGCATCATAAGGAAGGGGTTTTTGACTAGTTCTGATGGCATAAATTATATGGGGAAGCATTTTCCTATGTACCATTACACACACACACAACCATCTTGATACATTAGTGCATAGGAAGTAAATGTAAAAGAAGAAAATATATAAGGGAACCACCATGCAGGAAAAAACATTATAAATTAAAAGAGTATAAAAGTGTAAACTGAAATTTAATTGAGGAAAATACACACCAAAATAAAAATAGTTACCAACTTGAAAAACTAGGAAAAGTAAATAGTTGAGAGATATCATCTCCTGAATCCCAAGCTGTAACCACTACATGTTTTTCAATGTATGCAGTATCCCTAAGCTCCTTTCAAGTCACTGATGACTTATCCATCATCTACATAGACATTAATAGTGTTGGACATTCCCTTTCAGTGGTGAGTATATACATATCTAGTAAGATTCCATAAAGGATAGAGGGGTAGATATCAGAGATAAAACCTGAAATAAAATATAGCAGATTCACGATATAGTCAAATAGAATTGTTCTACCCAAACAAAGAGAAATTAAGATCATACAAGCACAAAGGGGATCATCATGGTTACTATATGAGCTACACGTCAAGTCATAACTCTCAATATTAGGATATTAGAATCATCCAAACTACATAATCTAAACATACGAAATAATGTTGCATACCTCGTGCATATTCACATCTCATGGATAGAGAGTACCAAAATCCAATGGTATCGATACCAAAGAATATATAAAATCAATCAAAGAATCCAAAATGAGAGAGTTAGGGGATCCTTAACTCATAGATTATCCCAAAAAATAAGAGTCAATAACAGTTCCAAAATTACATAAATGATGCCTACTATCTCAAGCGTCTGCCCATAGGTACTCATCTAAGTCAAACCATGGATCATTATTGTTCCACAATGTCGATGGGATATAATTTTTATGTAGAGGACTGACACCCTAGTGCATCTAGGTGTTCCTCTCTTATAGTATTTTTAGAGGACCCTATCCCATGATGATGTGGTTTAAACACTAGTGTCATGAGTAAATGTGGCATATGATAATAGGGGGTTCTACTAGGTAGGTTGAGGACCCACACCCATGCTGAATTCAAATTCCACATTAGTGTCATGGGGTCCCACTCCCTAGAGAGATACAAGGTTCCACTATACACATCGGGGACCCTCACCCTAACTGATTTGGGGTTCCACTTAGAAGGTAGATGTAGCAGACTTGCACCCAAGATGATGGGGGTTCCTGTCTAAAGGGTGAAGACCCATGCCTTAGTGTAACATAGGGGTTCCACTCTTATCGTTGATTACCCATTCCCCCATCCAATAGGGAGTTCCGTTCAAATTTTAGTTATAGAGGACCTAAACCCATATTGAAGGGGGGTTCCACTCTATAAGATTCCTCTAGGGATTTCCCTTCATCACTTTCATCATCTATGATCACCTAAATAAGAGTCCTTCACGTAACATTTCACATTTCATCCTAAAAGCCATAACTAAGGGACCCATTGTATTTTTTGAAACCTTGAAAAGTGTTGCATGCATGTTTCTGTAGAATTCAGGATTTGAACCTCACTTAAACACTAAATGATGTGTTTGAGTTGAAATGTGTCATTTTTTTAGAAGATAGAGAATAATGAATTTACATATTTTTGAGTGATATTCATGCATTAGATAGCTACGTGGGTTATCCCCTTCACCCATAGTCCAATACTTTCATATAAATAGGTATCAAGGGGATTCATTTTTTATAGAAGTAAATTCATTAAGGGAAAAACACTATATTGACCCTAGTGCTTCTTTAAATCCCTCCATAACCTTCAAGATATCAATTTAAAACTCGATTAATAGTGAATCAAAGAGAGAAAATAAAGATAAATTCCACAAAGGGTTTAAAATAAATAGAGGCAGCATGAGGATCATGCTCACCCCATAATTAAAAATGACTAGCATGAGGTAACATTCCCAAAATAGGGACCTACGTGTGTCACCTCCAATTACACATATGGATACCCATAAAGACTTGAGCATGGTATAACCCGGGTGTAGTCTCCTCGGTTTTCATTCATAGAAGGTTTTACTAATTCACCCCGGCCTACCTGAGCAGAGAACCCCCTATGTGATCCACTTCTATTCTCTCTACCCTACAACCTGTAAAAGGACAATTGTTATGCATTCTTCACCTGTATGCATGGTGGGCCCTATCCTCATTAGTCTATAATGCATAAGAGGGGTCAACTCCAAGCATCCAATTAATCATATTGAATTTCAAAATAATTGTAAAAGGCACACCAACATGTCTCAAAATTTAATTTTTATTTATACGTTCACGAGTTTACAACTCTTGATGTACTAGATAGTTAGGATCCTCGGGACATGTTTGAATTTTTATTTCCATGTTTATGAGGAACCCTACACTAGGGAAAGTATCTAAAAGTTTGTAGCCTTAGATAAAGGCATCAAAAGTATGTCCTCCTGTTCTCATCTGTGAGACCCTCCAAATTTAGTTCCTAGAGGATAGGATGAAGATTATGCCTTCTTTTCCATTCAACATATACTGAAATCCTCCCATTCTACGAGACCAATTTAGTGAATACCCTTGGATTAAGCCTCTGTCTTTCCTTGTATGATTTTTCTCTCTTACTCCTCTCTAACTCATGTCCACTAGGACAAACAGAGGATGGGAACCGATGCCCTCTCCCATTTATCATGCTTCCTTCCCCCTCGATTTTTATAACTTGGACGCATTGTATGTTAATGTTAAAATAGGGAACTTCCATAGTCCAAAAATCATCCACCATATACCTGACATCATTCATTAGACTCGGGAGGGTCATAGAGGGTTGGAAGGCTCAACACTGATTCTTTATCCATTTTGAATTTTTTCCCATGTCCACTAGTGGACAAAAATAGTGTGATAGATCTCATATCTTCTCATCCCCCTTTGATTCTCACACTAAGCATGACTCATTTGATATTAACTATTAATGATGATCAAGGCAAATACATGATCCATGAAACTGATTGAACTATGTCAGATCGGATTACAGTTACAATTATGATACACCGTATTCACACTTAGGGCCCGAGATCAATGGGAATCGTCTCCAAGAATAAGCCCTAATCATAATTCCCCTAATCTGGGAATCCTTATCTATATTATGCCCTGAAACAGTACTCCAAATCACTATTATAGGAACTATTACTCATGGTTTCATTAACTAGGGATCATCCTTGGGATTATTCTCGATATTGATCCTCTCAACGGTTCATACTCCCATATGAGAAGAACCTGCTGAAATCCTCTATAGGCATCATTCTAAATAACAGAACTATGTGGGATTTGATTCTCATTCATATGAGATATGTAGGAAGTCTCCATGAGTTACAATCCCAAAACCCAAAATCATCCCTATTATATTTGATCCACATTCCTGATATGTTTTAATCCATACGTGGGATAAGTATTATTCTCAGGTTTTGTAGGATACTTCAGAAGAAGTCACACATCATTCATTTACTATAAACCTTCAATGTAGATTTATTTTACACAAGACGTTAATCTGTACAGTTGGGTCCTTATAAAATGACCTTAAAATGTATAATGTTCCCAATTAAATGGAACCAAAATCCCTGGGATATGATTCTTTTCACAAAGACACATAGGAAACCTATTTACATGATTGATATACACATCAAAACGACTCTTGTCTCCATGGATGACATGAACTCTTGAGTTCCACGTTGAGTGGTTATAAAACCAGTATCCTCATAATAACAACTAAAGAATCACTAAGTAGTAAATAAAACGATTCCCCCATTTGATAACCTCATATTCATATATATATCTCTATTCATAAAGATCATTAGATACATAAAGAATTTTATAATATCTATACATTTTAGTAATTGATTGTTAACATTGGTATAACCAATATATTTCATGGTAATTAATGACGGATTATTGAACATATCGTTAATATATAAGAGTGTCTAATAGTAGGAAATAATTTCCCACAATAGGGTGTGATGATCCTGAAATCAAATCCTCTCAACAAATTAGTGTTCTCTAGCCTCAATATTCAAAATAATTAAGGAGAACCAACATTTGGAAAGCATGTCGCATTGGATATATTACCATTGGGTATTTATGGTTCCATGAAAAAACTTGTTGCAAACTATTTAGCAATATAAAATCATTAAGTGGAACACATTATGATGGGAAAAAAATTAGCAAACCTAATGTGAATTCATAACCAATATGATTGTGTCACCTATCTGTTAGGACCCTTTCACATGACATAAGTAGTCCAGAAAAGGTAATCAATCATGCATGTGTTTATTCAATTGATATGCTTCTTTGATAGGATTTATTGTTTGTGTTTGTCATATATACTTAGGTACTTATTTCCAAAAAATCCCTTTAATCAAATGGTTTCATTCAAGATTTCACTAATGAATCCCTTGGAAACAATATGCATGGTCATTTCATCCCCATGGAGGAGGACCTCAAAAACTCTATATATTCAATGTAGGTTATCAAATGTGATTGTCTAGGAATACAATTAATGGTTCAATCCCAGCCCTATTGGCCACATGAGAATCCCTCTAGTTAACAATACCCCACAGTCATTCATCAAAGACAACTGCTGGTACGAAAACAAATAGAGATGGCCACTATCTTCAACCATTTTGAGAGCCTTCCCCATAATGCAACAACTATCCTCTCATGTATCTCAAGGAGGTAAATCAAGAGCCCACATATGACCTCATTCAAGAGACACAAGTGTACTTATCAAGGGGTCTTACCAAAACTAACTACTTCCAATGTTTCACAATTGTGAACCCTCAACATGATTAGGTTGTTTTCCATGGATATCTGGTTGGGGTCCATCAACCCTAGTAATTCAAGATGGCCCTCTAGGGATGAAAACTAGCCAAAAGTTAGTAGGGTCACATATCTGATCATTCCTAAGTGGCCCACAATCCCAATTTGGTTGAAAATTGTGAATGGGAACAAACAACCATAATCTTTCATTTATCCAACCAGTGGACTTTACTATAAAAATTAAATGAATCCCACCAACCAAATTTAGGGGAAAATTTAAAATGGACACATACACTCATCCACCTTCATTCATCCATCCAGCAGTCTCACCTGACATGTCGAGGCCCAAAGCATGACTTACATGTACATTAAATTACTTTTGTGGAATACTTAATACATAACAAAAAAAACACCAAAGGACCGCAATAGTTTAGTGTCTTTGGAAAATCAGAACATAATCTTCTAATCGTGGTGAAAGATATTAAACATCTCCCATAAAGATCTTCCTCATTTGTTCTCTTACCTAAAACCTTTATTTATATCCTGGGGAAATCAAAACATATAAAGGGTGAGCCCAAATGCTTAGTTAGGGTAATAATGGAGAAAATAAAACAAACCATATACATTTGAACATAAAAACATGAACATAATGTTTAAACATCGAAATATTGAGAAATTACATAAATCATGGCAGTATGTAAGGCATAGATCATAATGGAACATCAATCATGATAAAATATCTTGTAAATTAAACTTGTAATTGTGGAAAAACATTAATCACATGATATGATTTTCATAGTATCAATGACATTACTGCCAAGGCCATCTTAGTGGACAAAGTCCCTTTCTGAATCAAGTTCACTCCACGTTCCATACTTGTATCACTGAACCAAATTAACATACCATTCCATCCATGGATATCTCATGAGATTTAAATATTTAACCCATGCATTGGATGGAGATATTGGTCCCAACCATCTTATAATGAAATAATTCTTACTTGTGCCACAACTTGAACATAATTAATTCATCATTACCCAAAGTATACAATGGGTTTCATAAACTTCATCCCATCATAACGTAATCCATACAAAACAAAATGGATATCATTTAATCATAAGGAAAGTGAAACCATGTAAATAATGGAGAAATTATACTTGAAACATACACATATGAAATAATTCCACCTTATATGGAAAATGGTTTTGATGAAACACTTGAAATGAATTATTGAGTAAAATATCCTTTCTTCTTCAAAATAATTTTCTTTTAACAAAATGCCATGAAATTTTAAAAGTAAAGGATTTTGTTGAAAATATTCATGAAATCTTGTAGTGTATGCTTCATGAAAATAAGGCATTTTTAAAACCGTAAAAATCCATTCATGCTATGTAAGTTAAAAAAACACTCTCCTCTTACTTTTTTCGGGAAATTCAAAAAGTACGATGTGTGGTAAACAAAAGAAAGATTCCTTCCATAACAAAATGTAAAAGTCCAAGAGGGGTAAAGATAAATTTAAAAATACATGGTAGAATATTTAACACTTTATGAAGAACATTTTTATGTAAATGGATGAAAAATATAACACCAGTAAATACTTACGAATAAACAATCTCGGATAAAAATGAGATGGGAAAAGTTATCCCTTACCTTAGGGCTGATATGATTCCTACGTGTCCAAACCTCATGTAAAATGATTTAAATAATGTCATTGACTTATTATATAATCATATTCATTGTTATGATATCATATATGGTTCAATTATGACTTTACCTTACAAATTCTTTTGTAAATTCCATGTTAAAGCAGCATTTTGGGTAAAATCGTTTTATTTATCGTACGTGTTTGGAATTGTTGTTCTGGATATTATTATTACTTATATCAGGATTTAATTACCTACAGAATGTAAATCATGATTTATATATCATATATATTCATTATATATATATAATAGATAGATAAAAGAAATTAAATACACTGTTAATGGAGACAGTATGCCGTACGTACGCATTAATGTTGTTTTCCTTTCCTTAGTGACTTGAATGGAATTAAGTCTATGAAATATATATATATATACCCAGTAGATTTATCATTTAATGTATTTCATTATTATTCTTTATATCTACTTTATAATCATTATTGATTGGTTAACATGGAGAATGAATCTCATCAGGTCGTGGAGACGGTAATCCGTTCGTACGCACGAGAAATGATATCGTTCCCATAATTATTGAATTGAATTGGAGTAGATGATACAATATATCAGAATCGGTATGATGTTATAATAACTATATATAGTTATTTTTTATACCCTTATACCCATCCATGTAAGGTGGTGGTGGAAAAATAGATTACACCACGACTTGGAGATGGTATTCCGTACGTACGCAGGCGCGGTGATTTTGTTTTCTGTAGGACGGATAGAAGGTGAAATGGGGTAGTTTCATATTTATAATAACATATCAGTATATTACTGATATTGATGTTATTAATTTATAATTGAACAACAAAACAAAAATATTTTTAAGAAGAAAGAAAACTGGAAAGAGTCGATAGAAGAGACTACCTCTTCCTCAACGCACCTCCTTTAAACTCCTCCTTTGGGCAATAGAGTTCGTCTTTTGAGAAGAACAGAACCTCTATGATATAACTAGAGAGGTTTAGAAGAGGATTTTTTAGGGGTTTTCCGGGCATCAAGGCTCAAATGGATGTGAAGTGAAGAGGGAAGGGGTGCCCTTTTTATAAGGGAGGAGAGGGGCACCTTAGGAAAACATAAAATATTATTTTATAATAAAGTCATATTCGGCTATTAATAGTTCCAAATTGATTTATTTCTAAGATAAGGTTGGTATGGGTCTAAATCCTTTCAACCAACTTGTTTTAGAAAAGTTTATGTTACTATTTTATCCTTATAATTTAGATTTAACACTAAGTTAAATAATTTAACATTTACCGTGTCTTTTTATTTTCTTACACTATATGGTTAATAAAGATAATATAACAAGAAAAATGAACCCGAAGTGGTTCGTTATTAATATATATATCCTTATCTAAGTCATTTTGCTGAACCATATATTATTAGGAATAAAATAACAATTAATAATATAATAATTTTTTAAAAAACTATTTTATGTCAATTTTGAAACTATTTGATACTTGATTTTTGTGAAACATATAAGAGCATGATTAGTTAGAAAAAAGTTAATTAAATCAATAATAACATGTTATATTAGCCTAGAAAATTATTTTCATTCTTTTAAAGTCTAAAATCACATTTTTTGGGTATTTATAACGTCATTTATGTTAATATTTCATTAATAAGGTAATTATTACATCATCATTGTGTCATAAATAAATTTATTTTATTTAATGTCTAAAAATTACAAATAAAATACTAATATTTAAAAAATATTTTTATTTTTAGAATGAATATTTATAGTCATATTTATCTTATGTATAACCCTATATTAAAAAGGTTTTAGTTATTATTCATTGATTTTAACTATTTTAATTCTTCTTTAAATAAAATAATAATAAATGTCCTAATCTAATTCTAGTAGACCTAATGGGTAATATTTTATCCCTATGTTTTTTTGGTCGAAATACACTTATCCAATAGAATTAAGACATTTTTTAGGGTAATAATAATTTCATTTTTACCCTTTATTGCCCTATTTACTTTTAACTGTGGTAAATAAAAGTAAAAAGTTACTATTCACAAAAAGTTTATTTTTATCTTATTGAACCACATTTTAGTCCTTGCTATTAACTGTGTCTCTCGGAGTTTCAAAATTCCACTCACAGAAGCGGTAAAATTATGTTTTATGAAAATTTTCAAACTCTCCAAGGAGGTGGGTAAAAATGGTGAAAAGTTCCAAAAAAAATTATAAATCTAAAATTATTATAAAATGACTCGAATTAATTACATTGAACTTATATAGGTATTATGTATCAATATCGACTTAAAATAAATTTAAATAAAATAAATAAGTATTTAAATAAGAAGTGAGTTTTTAAATTGTAACATAGTGTTTTCACTATTCATCAAAAATTGAATGTTTTTAGAAAAATACCAAAAATTCACCCTAGGCTAATATTGATATTCCAAATCCAAAAATGAAGTCCATTTTGAAAGATAAAATTTATAATGTTTCAAAAAGATGTTATTACTATTAATAACGGCTAGTTTATATAATATTTTAATAACATATCCATGTTTAGTGAAACTCGGTATTGCGTACAACACACGCTATCGTGGAAGGTCGATATTGCGTGTAAAGAAATCCATGTAAGGGTTGAATATAGTGAATGACTCATTTTTTGTTTCTTATAACAAAATCCTACCATATTTCATTTATTCATTGAATTTATATAAATAGATACACACACTCAATGTTGCGTAGAATAACTACTATCAAACGAACATGAAATTGTGTGTAACACGATCCAAGAATAGTGTTGTGTATACTGCAAGTTAATATGTTGTTGCATATATTGAAAGATATTCTTGGTGTATCATACACCGGAATATATGAATGAAATTAAAAGGAATATATCTCATAAAATCTCGTGGTGTTACATTCTACCCCCCTTAAAATTAATTTCTCCCTCAAAATTCATTGGGGTTATAAATGGTTTACTACTCGAAAGTTTCTCTAATAGAAACCCACATCGTAAAAAGGAATACCAAAACTTATCTTTAAAAACTAAATTATTAAATGTAACGGTTACCCAAATTAACTAATCACTAGGTTTCCACATAGAAGAACATAAGTGAAAATGTGGATATGGAATAGAAATATGACCGTTAAGATCTGATGGAGAGTGGTAGAGAACATGGCTATGAAAAATCCAACAATCACAAAGCCATAAATTTGTGATGATCTAAGGTACGATCTGATTCATCGGATATAAGAGAACTAGGACATCATTTTTGGTATTCAAGATGATTTCCCTAAATTTGAAGAATTTTAATTAGAAGATATACTAACATTATTTCTATATATTCTCAATGTTGTTCGTGCATTGAGCAATTTACACTTCAGCACTTAAAAAGATAAGTTGAATTTTTCATTTTTGAAGTTTTAGCAGATCATGTGATAAAATGATGGGTCATTCCATATGTATCAAAGAAAAGGTTAGAAAAAGTTATCAAATATATATAAGTTCATCTATGGTGAGGTTAATCGTATATGATTCTAAAAATGGACTTATACTTCAGCTATCATACTTCTTAATAAAACTAGTTTCTACTAACCATGGACTTCTTGTAGGCCAGTGGTAGGAAATAAAGGCATGTCGCACTTCGGTTGTGGGTTCGATTCTCATAGCCTTGTCCAATGTGACGGGTTGTCGCCCATCCTACGGATGTCCTTTTTCTAAAACTATACTATTATAACATTACAGAAATAATATCAAAAAAAAGTTATATCCCTAAACAATACTGACTTATGTCCACCATAATCCATTCCAATCTTTAGGCCTGTCAAAAATACTTATGTCCAAGCTCATAGTATAAAAAAACATTTCCTAGAAAGGTCATCTGCCTAGCATGTGAATACCATTATCTATCATACGATATATCTTGTTGGTCACATTCCAAACATGTGAAAACATTAATAATGTATTCTAAAAAAATTAATACCCATTTAACCTTAGTGAAAACATTAATTTTTTCAAGATTTAACTCTTTCCACACACCAAAGTCCCAAAATTTCTATATACTCAAACCATGATATCAATTTATCCTTATATCTGTCATGAGCTCATTTCATTTTCTCATTATCCCTTCATTATGTTCATATCATCTTATTTTAAAAAATATTTCAATCACTTTTCATGGTAATTGGTACCATATAATTATTGAAAACCAATTCATAGATATTCCAAAATACCATAAATGAGATTCCATGATACTATTTTGAAATCCCATTACATAAACACTTAATCATTACACAACATCATTGTTACACACAACATCTCAAATAGTGATCGAATGTGAATTCCCTTTATCCTTTTTCATTTAGAGGTTGCTCACATTGATCATCATTAACCCAAGGATTAGGTAATTGACTAGAATAATTCCCCATTTCCTTGCACTTGTAGCATTGAAGTGTTGGTGGAGCATTCTATGTACTCTTTTCTCTATTCAAGTCATTAGAAACCTTTTTCCCATTACTTCATCACTCATTTGATTCATGAACTTCTTTTCCACACTTGAAAAATTTTCTAGTACCTTTTATACAATCTCTACCATGCTTCTTTCGACACTTTGAGTAGAAAAAAACATGCATCTTCTTTTCACTATTTTTCTGAGATTTCTCATTGAACTCCATCTTTCGTTTCTTGTCAAAACAATGAGATGGATATGTAACACCAACTTACAGTTCTACCTTGATAGCACAATTCACAATTTCATCACAGATACTAAAGTCTCTTATAGATAATGCCTTTCGAATACTTAGTTTTAAGCCACTGAATAATCAATCTATTTACATTCAGGTTGGATGATAATTTTAGATGAATACTGTAACAACCTGAGAATTTATGAAAAATATTTTTTTAAATTTTATTAATGTCTTGTGTTGTACGCTACACCAAAAGAAGCTTGCACAACACACCTTCTTGACTTTCCTTGCTTTACACGCAATCACGACCTTCCTCGATAGCTTGCGTCGTACGCAATACCGAGTTTCACTAAACAACAATATGCTATTAAAAACTAGCCGTTATGAATAGTAATAACCACTTTTTGAAATTTTATAAATCTTATTTTTCAAAATGAATTTCATTTTTGGATTCGGAGTATCGAATTTAGCCTAAGGTGAAATTTTGGTACTTTTCGGATAACTTTCATATTCTGATGAATAGTGAAAATTACTAAATTTTAATTAAAAACAACTTTTTTATTCGAAATAAATAATAGTGATAAATTATTAATTTAAGTAGTTTTAAAGTATATTTAGAATATATTTTTACAATTTAATACAATGTTGGTCATTGGATGTAATTTCACATTTAAACTAGTTATAAACTAGTGTCAATCTTTTGATAGATATTGTTTCTTAAAAACACGCTATTTGTTTTAACAGCAGGATTTAATTATAAAATTAATTAATGCAACTTATATGTTATGAATTTGGTAAAATAGACTTCATTTTTGAATTTGGAATATGAAATATAGCTTGGGATGAAATTTTGGCATTGTTCTGAAAAACATCAATTTTTGATGAATAGTGAAACTACTAAGTGGTAGGTTAAAAAACTGAATTTTGCATAAAACTTAATTTTACCGCTTCTGTGAATGGAATTTCTAAAATCCGAGAGACACGGTTAATATCAAGGACTAAAATGTGGTTCAATGAGATGAAAATAATTTTTTGGTGAATAGTAACTTTTTACCTTTTTTTTACCGCGGTTAATAGTAAATAGGGTAACTAAGGGTAAATATGATATTACTATTACCCTAACACATGTCCTAATTCTATTGGACAAGTGTAATGCGACCAAAAACAAACTTAGGAATAAAATATGACCATTTAGGCCCACTTGGATTAGATTAGGACATTTATTATTAATTTATTTAAAGAAAGGTTAAAATAGTTAAAATCAAAGTTTAATAAGTAAATCATTTTTAATACGGGGTTATACATAAGATAAATTCGATTGTAAATATTCATTAGAAATCTAAAAAGATTTCCTACATGATGGTATTTTATTTGTAATTTTTAGACATCAAATAATTTAATTTATTTATGACACAACAATGATGCAGTAATTATCTTATTAGTGAAATATTGACATAATTGATGTTATAAACACCAAAATAAATGTAATTTGAGATTTTTTATGAATTCCACTAATTTTCTAGGTTACTATGATATATTAATGTTGATTTAATCAACTTGGTTCGAACATTTAATTCTGTTATGACTTTCACAAAAATCATATATCAAATAGTGTCAAAATTGACACAAAATAGTTTTTAAATCAAATATTATATTATTAATTGTTATTATATTCCTAAAAATCTAATGTTCGGCCAAATGACTTAGATAAGGATATATATATTAATAATAAACAATTTGGGGTTCGTTTGGCATGTTATAGTAAGTGTATTAACCATATAGTGAAAGAAAACAAAAAGACATGGTAAAAGTTAAATTATTTAACTTAGAGTTAAATCTAATTGATAAGGTTAAAATAATATCCTAAACTTGTCTAAATTCTATTGGTTGATAGGATTTCGACCCCTCCCCACTTTATCTTCGAAATAAGACCCTTTGGAACCATTATAAACCGATTTTGACTTTAATATAAAATAATATTTTGAGATATTCCTAAGGTGCCCCTCTCCTCCCCTATAAAAGGACACCTCCTCCCCCTCATCCTCACACCAATTTGAGCACTCAAGCTCGGCCAACCCCTGCCAAAATCCCTTCTCCACTTCCCTAGAAACATACTATAGGTTCTGGTCTTCCTCAAAGACCAATTCTAGTACCCTAAGAGGAGGTCTCAAAGAGGCGCTTCAAAGAAGAGGTAATTACCGTTACCAATTCTTTCATCTTTATTTCTTCTTCCACTTCTTCTTCTTAAGTTGTTTCATTATGAAGTAATAACATCAGTATCACTCATATACTGATATGTTATTATAAGTATGAAACAACCCTATTTAACCATCTATCCATCCTACGGGAAAAGAAATCACCGCGCGTGCGTACGTACGGAATACCGTCTCCACGCCGTGGTGTAATCTATTTTCCACCACCACCTTACATGGATGGGTATAATGGTGTAAAGAATAACTATACATAGTTATTACAACATCATATTTATTCTGATATATTGTATAATCCACTCCAATTCAATTCAATATTTATAGAAATGATATCATCGCTCGTGCGTACGTACGGAATACCGTCTCCACGACGCGATGAGATTCATTCTCCATGTTAACCATTTAAGAATGATTATAATGTATATATAAGAAATAAAAATGAAATATATGACATTATAAAGCTACTGGATTTATGTATATATATACATATGTATGTCATCTACTTACTTCCATTTCAAGACAATAAGGAAAGGAAAACAGCGTTCATGCGTACGTACGGACTACCGTCTCCATGAACGGTGTTTTTCATTTTATTTATCTACCTATTATATATATATATATACTGAATATATATGATATATAAATCATATTTTATATTCTAGAAGTAAGTAAATCATGATATAAGTAATAATGATTTCAAGAACAACAAGTCAAAACACCTACGATAAATGAAACGATTTTACCCAAAACGCTTCTTTAACATGGAATTTACAAAAGAACGGGTAATATAATGTCATAAGTGAACCATATATGATATCATAACAATGAATATGATTCTGTAATAAGTCAATGACATTATTTAAATCATTATACAGGAGGTTCGGACACATACGAAGCAAATTGGACCTAAGGTAAGGGAAATATCACAATCTCATTTTTATCCGAGATTGTTTATTCGTAAGTATTTACTGGGGTGTATTTTATCATCCACATCCATGTTCCCTCAATATGTAATATTATTTACATCCACCTACAATTGTTTAAATCCAATTTTACCCTTCTATGAGTTTTTAGTAAAGGATATGAAAGGAATCTTTTGTCATTTTTCGTACGATGTACTTTTTGACTTTTCCGACAAAAGTACGAGAAGAATGTTTTTTTTAACTTAAATGGCACGAACAGATTTTTACGGTTTTATAAAGCCTTATTTTCATGAAGCTTCCTCTAAAAGATTTCATGACTATTTTCAATAAAATCTCTTTCTTTTAAAACTGCATGATGTTTTATGAAAAGAAATTGATTTTGAAGAAGAAAGGATATTTTCCTCAAGAATTCAATTCAAGTGTTTTATCAAAATTATTTTCCATCTAAGATAATAAAGGGTTCTGTTTCTATCCATATTTTTACATTGATTTGACTATGTTGTGATGGAATTATGTTTATGAATTCCTTTATCTTATATGAATGGTTTTATGAAGTCATGTTGTTTAAGAATCCCATTTTTATTACATGGGTTATGCGATGATGTATGATTTATGATTTTGTGGCACACATAAGAAAGGATTAATTAAGAGATGGGTGGGACCTATATCTCCCTCCAATGCATTGGGTAAAGATTTTATATCTCATGAGATAGACATGGCTGGAATGGTAGGTTATACCGGTTCAGTGAAACAGGACTGAAACGAGGATTACTCGATTCAGAAAGGGACTTTGTCCACTAAGATAGTCTTGGCAATGAGTCTTGACTAACAAGAAATGATTCTCTATGATTATGTGTGTATGCCACAATGAGTAATGTTTTAAGTTATGATTTCATTTCACTACTATGATTTATCCCATGTTATGAAATTATGCTCTCTTTTGCAGGTTAAGATTTCCAAAAATGTTATGTTCTTATGAAAATTATGTGATTGATATTTCTTTTGTTTACCCTTACTGAGCATTTGAGCTCACCCTTTTATGTTTTCTTTTCCCCAGGATATAAAGAAAGGTTTTAGGTAAAAAAAAAGGACGACCTTTATGGGAGATATTGAAGAACTTTCACCACGATTAGAAGATTACGTTCCGAGTTTCCAAAGACACTAAACTATTACGATCCTTTAGTGTGTGTTTTTGTTATGTACTAAGTTTTCCGCAAATGTAATGTAATGTCCATGTACGTCAAGCTTCGGGTCTCTACAGTTGGTATCAGAGGAAAGGTTTAGTCAACCTTTGGAAACTAGGATGCGAAAACGTTAGTGAGATCCCTAGAGATATTTCTAAGGTATGTCTAGGGATGTCTCTAAGGTTAAGTATACGTATAGGTTATAGTCCTAGAATTGCGCTAACGATCTTAGAATTTAACCTAAGATGATAGATATTGAGGGTACTCACCCTTTATAATTTTGTTTTCCCTAGCATGATTTTTGCCTCTCACCAAATTCTTTTTGTGTTTTAGTTAATGGAGGGAACCAGAAGGAATTTGGTTAAGATTGAATCCAATGGACAAATTGGTGACTATGAGCAACAAAATTGGGTAATTCCTAGAGAGAAAGATATTGTGATTATGCCGAATCTGTCATCGCGATATATGATTAACAAGGTGAAATTTAGTGGTATGGCTAATTCATCAAAGAAGAGGAAGATAAACTATTATGCATGTTCGCATGTTGAGGAGCATAAAGAAAGGAAGATTGAGATTTCTAAAGAAGGGAAGAAGAACCTTGAGGAATACCTCAAATGGAGGGACCGGTGTTATCTGTGTGGAGAAAAGGGTCATAGAGTAACAGATTGTTATGGAGTTCAATGTCTTATTTGTGGAGAACATGGGCATTACCCAACTCAATGCCCTGACCTAAAAAGTTACTTCTAAATCAAGGAAGGAATTATTCCAGGACAATCATTGAAGTGGATGGACTAAAGTGTTTATATATTGGTATTCAAGAATAATGTTGTTGAGGTACTTTTATGGTGTACTGAAATATTTATGTATTGGTCTATTGCGGTTTTCAATAATTTTAAGGTACCGGTAACCATGAAAAGTGATTCAAATATTTTGGAAAGTAGATGATATGGGCATCATGAAGGGATAAGGAGAAAATGAAATGTTTGACAGTATTCATGAGCTCATGATTGATTAAGTGATATCATGGTTTGAGTATATAGAATTTTGAGGATTTTGGTATGTGGAAAGTGTTAACTTTTAACTGCACTCATGTTTTCACTAAGGTATTCAAGAGAATACACGATTAAGGACTTTGAATGTTTGGAATGTGACCAACAAAACATATCTTATGATATATGGGGATCGACGATGGTGTTAAATCTCTGTTATGAGAGTGGACTGCAGTATTATGTATAAGCCTAAAGATTAGACTGGATTATGTTGGACATAAGTTAGTATTGTTTAAGGATAGAAGATGGGATGTTATAGTAACGTAGTTTTAGAAAAAGGACAACTTGCAGGACGGGCGACGGCCCATCGCTTCGGACAAGGCTGTGGGAATCGAACCCACAACCGAAGTGCGACTAGCCTTTATCGCCTACCACTGGCCTACAGGAAGACCCTGTATAATAGAAACTAGTTTTATTATATTAAGCAGTATGATATATTAAGTATAAGTCAATTTTAGGAACCATATATGATTAATCTCACTATAGATCGACTTATGCATATAATTTTTACTAACCTTTTGTTTGAGACAGATGGAATGACTCTTCATTCTATCACATGATCTGCTAACACTTCACGAATAAAAAAATTCAACTTCATTTATTTAAGAGATGAAGTGGAAATTGTTAAAGGCACGAACAACAGTGAGATTGTACCAAAATAAAGTAAGTATTTATTCTAATTCAAATTCTTTAACTTTAGGGAAATGATCTTGAAAACCAAAAATGTTGTCCTAGTTCTCTTATACCTGATGAATCAGATGGTACCTTAGATCGTCACAAATTTATGGATTTGTGATTACTGGCTTTTCCATAGCCATGTTCTCTACCACTCTCCTTCAGAACATGATGGTTAGATTTCTCTTCCATATCCATATTTTCACCTAGGTGGAAACCCAGTGATTAGTTTATTTGGGTAATCGTTACATTTCATACATTAGTTTTTAAAGCCAAGTTTTGGTATTCCTTTTTACGATGTGGGTTTCTATTAAAGAAACTTTCGAATAGTAAACCATTTATAATCCCGACGAATTTCGAGGGCGAAATTCATTTTAAGGGGGGTAGAATGTAACAACCCGAGAATTTATGAAAAATATTCTTTTAAATTTTATTAATGTCTTGTGTTGTACGCTACACCAAAATAAGCTTGCACAACACACCTTCTTGACTTTCCTTGCTTTACACGCAATCACGACCTTCCTCGATAGCTTGCGTCGTACGCAATACCGAGTTTCACTAAACAACAATATGCTATTAAAAACTAGCCGTTATGAATAGTAATAACCACTTTTTGAAATTTTATAAATCTTATTTTTCAAAATGAATTTCATTTTTGGATTCGGAGTATCGAATTTAGCCTAAGGTGAAATTTTGGTACTTTTCGGATAACTTTCATATTCTGATGAATAGTGAAAATTACTAAATTTTAATTAAAAACAACTTTTTTATTCGAAATAAATAATAGTGATAAATTATTAATTTAAGTAGTTTTAAAGTATATTTAGAATATATTTTTACAATTTAATACAATGTTGGTCATTGGATGTAATTTCACATTTAAACTAGTTATAAACTAGTGTCAATCTTTTGATCGATATTGTTTCTTAAAAACACGCTATTTGTTTTAACAGCGGGATTTAATTATAAAATTAATTAATGCAACTTATATGTTATGAATTTGGTAAAATAGACTTCATTTTTGAATTTGGAATATGAAATATAGCTTGGGATGAAATTTTGGCATTGTTCTGAAAAACATCAATTTTTGATGAATAGTGAAACTACTAAGTGGTAGGTTAAAAAACTGAATTTTGCATAAAACTTAATTTTACCGCTTCTGTGAATAGAATTTCGAAAATCCGAGAGACATGGTTAATATCAAGGACTAAAATGTGGTTCAATGAGATGAAAATAATTTTTTGGTGAATAGTAACTTTTACCTTTTTTTTACCGCGGTTAATAGTAAATAGGGTAACTAAGGGTAAATATGATATTACTATTACCCTAACACATGTCCTAATTCTATTGGACAAGTGTAATTCGACCAAAAACAAACTTAGGAATAAAATATGACCATTTAGGCCCACTTGGATTAGATTAGGACATTTATTATTAATTTATTTAAAGAAAGGTTAAAATAGTTAAAATCAAAGTTTAATAAGTAAATCATTTTTAATACGGGGTTATACATAAGATAAATTCGATTGTAAGTATTCATTAGAAAGCTAAAATGATTTCCTACATGATGGTATTTTATTTGTAATTTTTAGACATCAAATAATTTAATTTATTTATGACACAACGATGATGCAGTAATTATCTTATTAATGAAATATTGACATAATTGATGTTATAAACACCAAAATAAATGTAATTTGAGATTTTTTATGAATTCCACTAATTTTCTAGGTTACTATGATATATTAATGTTGATTTAATCAACTTGGTTCGAACATTTAATTCTGTTATGACTTTCACAAAAATCATATATCAAATAGTGTCAAAATTGACACAAAATAGTTTTTAAATCAAATATTATATTATTAATTGTTATTATATTCCTAAAAATCTAATGTTCGGCCAAATGACTTAGATAAGGATATATATATTAATAATAAACAATTTGGGGTTCGTTTGGCATGTTATAGTAAGTTTATTAACCATATAGTGAAAGAAAACAAAAAGACATGGTAAAAGTTAAATTATTTAACTTAGAGTTAAATCTAATTGATAAGGTTAAAATAATATCCTAAACTTGTCTAAATTCTATTGGTTGATAGGATTTCGACCCCTCCCCACTTTATCTTCGAAATAAGACCCTTTGGAACCATTATAAACCGATTTTGACTTTAATATAAAATAATATTTTGAGATATTCCTAAGGTGCCCCTCTCCTCCCCTATAAAAGGACACCTCCTCCCCCTCCTCCTCACACCAATTTGAGCACTCAAGCTCGGCCAACCCCTGCCAAAATCCCTTCTCCACTTCCCTAGCAACATCCTATAGGTTCTGGTCTTCCTCAAAGACCAATTCTAGTGCCCTAAGAGGAGGTCTCAAAGAGGCGCTTCAAAGAAGAGGTAATTACCGTTACCAATTCTTTCATCTTTATTTCTTCTTCCACTTCTTCTTCTTAAGTTGTTTCATTATGAAGTAATAACATCAGTATCACTCATATACTGATATGTTATTATAAGTATGAAACAACCCTATTTCACCATCTATCCATCCTACGGGAAAAGAAATCACCGCGCGTGCGTACGTACGGAATACCGTCTCCACGCCGTGGTGTAATCTATTTTCCACCACCACCTTACATGGATGGGTATAATTGTGTAAAGAATAACTATACATAGTTATTACAACATCATATTTATTCTGATATATTGTATAATCCACTCCAATTCAATTCAATATTTATAGAAATGATATCATCGCTCGTGCGTACGTACGGAATACCGTCTCCACGATGCGATGAGATTCATTCTCCATGTTAACCATTTAAGAATGATTATAATGTATATATAAGAAATAAAAATGAAATATATGACATTATAAAGCTACTGGATTTATGTATATATATACATATGTATGTCATCTACTTACTTCCATTTCAAGACAATAAGGAAAGGAAAACAGCGTTCATGCGTACGTACGGACTACCGTCTCCATGAACGGTGTTTTTCATTTTATTTATCTACCTATTATATATATATATATACTGAATATATATGATATATAAATCATATTTTATATTCTAGAAGTAAGTAAATCATGATATAAGTAATAATGATGTCAAGAACAACAAGTCAAAACACCTACGATAAATGAAACGATTTTACCCAAAACGCTTCTTTAACATGGAATTTACAAAGGAACGGGTAATATAATGTCATAAGTGAACCATATATGATATCATAACAATGAATATGATTCTGTAATAAGTCAATGACATTATTTAAATCATTATACAGGAGGTCCGGACACATACGAAGCAAATTGGACCTAAGGTAAGGGAAATATCACAATCTCATTTTTATCCGAGATTGTTTATTCGTAAGTATTTACTGGGGTGTATTTTATCATCCACATCCATGTTCCCTCAATATGTAATATTATTTACATCCACCTACAATTGTTTAAATCCAATTTTACCCTTCTATGAGTTTTTAGTAAAGGATATGAAAGGAATCTTTTGTCATTTTTCGTACGATGTACTTTTTGACTTTTCCGACAAAAGTACGAGAAGAATGTTTTTTTTAACTTAAATGGCACGAACAGATTTTTACGGTTTTATAAAGCCTTATTTTCATGAAGCTTCCTCTAAAAGATTTCATGACTATTTTCAATAAAATCTCTTTCTTTTAAAATTGCATGATGTTTTATGAAAAGAAATTGATTTTGAAGAAGAAATGATATTTTCCTCAAGAATTCAATTCAAGTGTTTTATCAAAATTATTTTCCATCTAAGATAATAAAGGGTTCTGTTTCTATCCATATTTTTACATTGATTTGACTATGTTGTGATGGAATTATGTTTATGAATTCCTTTATCTTATATGAATGGTTTTATGATGTCATGTTGTTTAAGAATCCCATTTTTATTACATGGGTTATGCGATGATGTATGATTTATGATTTTGTGGCACACATAAGAAAGGATTCATTAAGAGATGGGTGGGACCTATATCTCCCTCCAATGCATTGGGTAAAGATTTTATATCTCATGAGATAGACATGGCTGGAATGGTAGGTTATACCGGTTCAGTGAAACAGGACTGAAACGAGGATTACTCGATTCAGAAAGGGACTTTGTCCACTAAGATAGTCTTGGCAATGAGTCTTGACTAACAAGAAATGATTCTCTATGATTATGTGTGTATGCCACAATGAGTAATGTTTTAAGTTATGATTTCATTTCACTACTATGATTTATCCCATGTTATGAAATTATGCTCTCTTTTGCAGGTTAAGATTTCCAAAAATGTTATGTTCTTATGAAAATTATGTGATTGATATTTCTTTTGTTTACCCTTACTGAGCATTTGAGCTCACCCTTTTATGTTTTCTTTTCCCCAGGATATAAAGAAAGGTTTTAGGTAAAAAAAAGGATGACCTTTATGGGAGATATTGAAGAACTTTCACCACGATTAGAAGATTTCGTTCCGAGTTTCCAAAGACACTAAACTATTACGATCCTTTAGTGTGTGTTTTTGTTATGTACTAAGTTTTCCGCAAATGTAATGTAATGTCCATGTACGTCAAGCTTCGGGTCTCTACAAATACCATTCAAGCCTTGTAAAATTTTCGTTCTATCTACCAATAGATTCATCATCCTTCTGCTTAATATCAAGGTACTCCTTTTCCATCATTGTTCGAAGAATACGAGGGAAGTACATACTGAAAAACAAATTGTTGAACTCATCCCATTCCATTGATTCAATTTCATCTCGGGGCCTTATATTCCTAATTAGAGTCCACCATTGATCTGCTTCACCTTCTAAAAGGTAAATAGCCATAATGAATTTTTCATGTTTCGAACATCAAAGTATGGAAAATATCTTTTCTATGGTACTGATCCATTGTTCAGAAACATGTGGATCAGAAGACCCATTGAAAGAAGGTGGATGTTGCCTCATTAAGAACTCAATATAATATTATTCCCTTCTATTCTCATTTTGATGTCCAGAATGATTCATAGCTTGTGTAAGTATATAAGTAATATTTTTCACTCCATCTCCCATAATTTTGGTTTGTTCAGGAGTACAATCATTGCATCATCCATTACATTGATCAACATGGTTCCTTCGGGTTCCTGACATAATCTAAAACCCAAAAATAATAGTGTCAGAGGAAAATATCAAGCTAGAAAAAAATAAAGGGGGATTACCATCAATATCTAACATCATATGTTTAATTCTAAGACCCTTACCATAGTTCTAGGACTATAGACAATACTTATACTTATCCTTAGTGACATCCCTAAACATAACTCAGAAATGTCTCTAGGGATCTCATTAAAGTTCTCGTATCCTAGATTCCAAAGGTTGACTAAACCTTATGTCTAATAACAACTGTAGATGCCCAAAGATTGACGTACATGGACATTACATTAATTTTGAGGAATAATTAATACATAACAAAAACAAACACCGAAGGACCGTAATAGTGTAGTGTCATTGGAAACTCGGAACATAATCTTCTAATCGTGGTGAAAGATCTTTAACATCTCCCATAAAGATCTTCCTCATTTGTTTTCATAACTAAAAACTTTCTTTATATCCTAGGGAAAAGAAAACATATAAATGTTGAGAACAAATGATTAGTAAGGGTATGCATGGAGAAAATTAAACAAACCATATACTTTTGAACAAAACAAACATCAATGTAATGTTTAATTATCGAAATCCTGAGCAATTACATAAAACATGGAAGTACCTAATGCATAGATCATAATCGAACATCAATCATGATAAAATAGCATGGCAATAAAACTTGTAATTGTGGAAAAACATTAATCACATGATATGATTTCCATAGTAGCCATGGCATTGCTTCTAAGACCATTTTAGTGGATAAAGTCTCTTTCTGAATCGAGTTCACTCCTCATTCCAGTCCCGTATCACTGAACCGGATTAACTTACCATTCCAGCCATGTATATATCATGAGATATAAATCTTTACCCAATTCATTGGAGGGAGATATATTTCACACCCATCTCATAATGAATGCATTCTTACATGTGCCACAACATGAACATAAATAATTCATCATTACCCAAAGTATAAAATGGGTTTCATAAACATGATCCCATCATAAAATAATCCATAAAAAAAAACAAAATGGATATCATTTCATCATAAGAAAAGTGAAACCATGTAAATCATAGATAAATTATACTTGAAACATATAATTATGAAATAATGCCATCTTTTATGGAAAATGGTTTTTATAAAACACTTGAAATTAATTATTGAGGAAAATGTCCTTTCTTCTTCAAAATCATTTTCTTTTCACAAAATGCCATGAAATGTTAAAAGAAAATGATTTTTTGAAAATATTCCTGAAATATTTTAGAGTATGCTTCATGAAAATAAGGCATTATAAAAATCGTAAAAATCCATTCATTCCGTATATGTTAAAAAAACATTCTCTGCTTAATTTTGTCAGAAAAGTCAAAAAGTACCTCCTATGGTAACCAAAAGAAAGATTCTTTACATAACAAAAAGAAAATTAAAAGAGGGTTAAACATGATTTTAAATATACATGGATGAATATTAAACACTTTTTGAAAAACATTTTTATGGACATGGATGAAATATATAACCCTAGTAAATACTTACGAATAAATAGTCTAGGATAAAAACGAGATTGGAACAGTTATCCCTTACCTTAGGTCTGATATGCTTTGTACGTGTCCAAAACTCTAGTATAATGATTTAAATAATGTCATTTACTTATAAAAGAATCATATTCATTGTTATGAGATACTACATGGTTCACTTATGACATTATATTACCCGTTCTTTTGTAAATTCCATGTTAAAGCAGCATTCTGGGTAAAATCGTTTTATTTGTTGTACGTGTCTGGACTTATTGTTCATGATATTATTATTACTTATATCCTGATTTAATTACTTCTAGAATTTAAATCATGATTTATATATCATATATATTCAGTAAATATATATAATAGAAAGATAAATGAAATGAAATACACCATTCATGGAGACGGTAAGTCGTACGTATGCATGAACACTGTTTTCCTTTCCTTATTGACTGAAATGGAAGTAATTAGAAGGAATATATATATATAGTAGATTTATCATTTCATATATTTCATCATTATTCATTATATATACATTATAATCATTCTTGAGTGGTTAACATGGAGAATTAATCTCATCACGTTGTGGAGACGGTAATCCGTACGTACGCACGGTCGATGATATCATTCCCATAATTAATGAATTGAATTGGAGTGGATGATATGATATATCAGAATCAGTATTATGATATAATAACTATATATAGTTATTCTTTATACCATTATACCCATCCAAGTAAGGTGGTGGTGGAAAATCAGATTACACCACGGTGTGGAGACGGTATTCTGTATGTACACATGTGCGGTGATTTTGTTTTCCATAGGATGAATAGAAGGTGAAATGAGGTCATTTAATATTTATAATAACATATCAGTATTTTAATTATACTAATGTTATTAATTTAAAGTTAAACAGAAAAATAATAAGAAGTTGATGAAGAAAGAAAACTTGAAAGAGTTGGTAGAAGACATTACCTCTTTCCCGACGTACCTCCATTAAACTCTTTCTTAGGGCACTATAGTTGGTATTTTGAGAAGGCCAGAACCTCTATGACATAACTATATATGTTGAAAAGGGTAATTGGCAGGGGTTGGATGAACTTCAAGGCTCAAAAGAGTGTGAAGAGAAGAGGGAAGGGGTTCCCTTTTCATAAGGGAGGAGAGGGGCACCTTAGGGAATCTTAAAATATTATTTTTTAATAAAGTCATATTCGTTTTTTAATAGCTCAAAATTGATTTATTTCTATGAAAAGGTGGTTATGGGTCGAAAGCCTCTCAAAAATATATTTTAGACAAGTTTAGGTCACTATCGTATCCTTATCATTTACATTTAACTCAAAGTTGACTAATTTAACTTTTACCGTGTCTTTTGGTTTTCTTACACTATATGGTTAATAAACATACTATAACAAGATAAAAGAACCCCAAGTGGTTCATTATTAATATATATATCTTTATCTAAGTCATTTAGTGCATCCTTAGATTTTTTGGAATAAAATAACAAGTGATAATATAATATTTGTTTTAAAAACTATTTTATGTAAATTTTGAAACTATTGGGTACATGATTTATGTGAAAATTATAACAGAATGATTAGTTCGAACAAAGTTAATTAAATCAATAATAACATGTCATATTAACCTAGAAAATTAGTGGAATTCATAAAAGTCTAAAATTACATTTATTTGTGTATTTATAAAATCAATTATGTTAATATTTCATTAATAAGGTAATTACTACATCATCATTGTGTCATAATGAAATTAAATTATTTAATGTCTACAAATTATAAATAAAATAAAATTATGTAGGAAATATTTTTAGATTTCTAATGAATATTTATAGTCAAATTTATCTTATGTATAACCCTATATTAAAAATGTTTTAGTTATTAAACATTGATTTTAAATACTTCAATTCTTATTTAAGTAAAATAAAAATAAATTTCCTAATCAAATACAAGTGGACCTAAAGGGTAATATTTTATCCCTAAGGTTGTTTTTGGTCTAACTAAAATTATCCAATATAATTAGGACATGTGTTAGGGTAATAATATTATTATTTTTACCCTTAATTACCCTATTTACTTGTAACCGTGATAAATAAAAGTAAAAAGGTATTATTCATCAAAAAATATTTTTATCTTAATGAACCACATTTTACTCCTTGATATTAACCGTGACTCTCAGATTTTTTTGAATTCCATTCACAGAAGCGGTAAACTTAAGTTTTATCAAAAATTTCAAACTTTCCAAGAAGGTGGGTAAAAGACGATGAAGAGTTCAATAAAATTTTTATATATCTATAATTATTATAAAATTACTCTAATGAATTACATTGAACATATATAGGTATTATGCATCAATATTGACCTAAAATAAATTTAAATAAAATAAATAATTATTTAAATAAAAAGTTTGTTTTTAAATAGTAACCCAGTGTTTTCACTATTCATAAAAAAATGTAAAGTTCTCAGAAAAATTCCAAAAATTCACCCTAGGATAATTTCGATATTCTGAATCCAAAAATGAAGTACATTTTTAATGATAAAATTTATAAAATTTCAAAAAGTGGTTATTACTATTAATAACGTCTAGTTTATATAATATTTTAATAACATATCATTTTTTAGTGAAACTCGGTATTGCGAACAACACACACTATCATGGAAGGTCACGATTGCGTGTAAAGCAATCCAAGTCAGGGTTGCATGTATTGCAAGACTCCTTTGTTGTTTCATATAACAGAATCCAACCATATTTCATTTATTCATTGAATATATATATTTATATACACACATTCATTATTGCATATAATAACTACTATCAAACGAACTTGAAATTGTGTGTAACATGATCCAATAATAGTGTTGCGTATACAGAATGATAATCTTGGTGTAGCATACAACAGAAGATATGAAATAAATTAAGAAGAATATATCTCATAAAATCTCAGGGTGTTACATGACAGTACTGAAAGAATCCCACCAAAAATATCTACCCACACACTACAAGAATGAATATACACCAGCCAACACCCATTAGGCCTACCAGCTACATCATCAGGAATCACTTGGAAAAGTAAGTTAGAAATTATAGATGATGAGTAGGGGGAATACTCAACTCTACTCTCACGTACATGTGAATTCTCATTACGCAATAATAGTAAAGGGAGTAAATGTGAATGCACATAAAACCTCTCAATAATGGAATAGACATATATCCCTATTATAGTTTCTAATGTCACCAATAATAAATTCTAAATGGTGAAACACAATACACAAATACCTTTCCACATTCTACATACATTCAAGGACACCATAACTATCAAAATTGTAATTCCCAAGGGATAGACACACAACACTGTCCCCACAAATGGGGTAGTTCATCATAATTTTTTATGATAATTACATATCTTCTCATCCATGAGTTTAATGGGGGAAATTACCCCATATTATATGGACACCAAGATAAGGAATGTACACCCACTCCAATCGGTGGTCACTGGCTTATCCCAATGGACACTCCAAGGTAGCAAAAAACACATGAACATGACAACTACTTCTCCTTGAAGGTTGCCCGATTCAGTTGTAAGATGGAATCTAAGATGAATCCTTTCCAAGAATGGTTTGAAAATCATGGGATGATTTATCCCGTACTTCTTCTAAACGCTGGAGTTCTTGAATCCACCAGACACCTATCTATTAGAGCCCAAAATCCTAACCTCTCATATCCAAATTAATGGAGGACTTGCAGTAATTTTAAAGGACCTCATAAAACACTTCAACATGATAGCCTACTTCATCCCAATAATCTGATCGATCTCGAGATCCCATCTCCCATTGAGTGTCACAATAGCAATCAACATGTCCATAATATCAAGGAGAAGAGGGTATTCCCCTTGCTATAATTGATCACAGTTGTCCCCCCAGATGGAGTTCTCTATGAGTATTTTCTCAAAAATGGTTCTTTTAATTGTCAATATAATTATTGATTTGGAAATTTAGTGATGAGAGAGACATCATATTATGAGCCACATTCAACAACATGACCAGTCATGTATGATTCCTGGTCAATGGAAGGTTAATTCTTTCTCAACTAGATGATAATCTAAGGCATTAGTGATTCTCCGAACAACCCTTAGGTTCCATGCCTTCTAACATTATGTTGCAAGTCCATACTAATATCAATATTTATGATAAAATAGTTAGGAAGCATAATCTCTGGTCAGACTAGGTAGATGATCCTCTGGAAAAAAATATTATAATGATGTGCTAAACATGATGGAAACAAATAGATAAGGATGAAAAACCAATCTTGTTTTTCCTTTGGAAACCCCACAATATAGTATTCCAAAGGTGAATCATGAATATTGTATGCACGAAATCCACCTCAATATATGGAAAACTCTTCATCACAAGGAGGAAATGATATTACCTTATTAATAGTATCAAAGTCACATAAAGGTAATATAAGGGTTTTATTGCATTATTTATATAGCATCACTCCATTATTCTTGACATCCAACGGTTGAGAAACAGTAAAAAGCCCTTCATCATTCATTCCTCATGGCATTAATAAGGGTACGGTAACAGATCAAAAGCTCCCCATTAGATGTTCATATCAAAGGATGGGATGAACATAAAGGATCCTATTTCACTATTCTCGCTATCCAGAAAATATAATTGATGTTTTTAATGTGATATTTTATAGCATCAAATTTCCATAAAAAAACTAAATCTATTCACGGCCTAAGATATGATCAACAAGAATGGGCCTAGACAAATGCTCACTGACATCGAGCCAGAAGGGAGTAGGCTGTTGAGATAATTTTGAAACAATCAATATGTAATATCAAGAAATCATACCTCTTATATGATGACACCCATTAGATAGAACAAGTAATATAAATAGTACAAAAATCTTTTGAAGAAGTTGATACAAGATTATACTGAATGATACCATCATCCCATGTTCCTCAAAATCCAAAAAATCAAAAAAGAAGCTTCATTAATACCATTCATGGATGTTTGGGAGCAACTGAAACCTTCTAGGATGGGTGATTTTGTTATCACAACAATCATGGTCATCCAACAAGGCATCAAGGGTTGTGAAAGTGGAACATGACCAACCCCAACCCTCAGGTCTATGGGATTTCTTACATCAACAACCACGTCCTCAATGTGAATTTATTTTCTCCAGATTAGTTAATATACAAAATAATGAATCCTCTTATCTTTTCCCATCATGTTATCTAGTGTTTTCACTTTGAACATTCATGAATGTACTATATTGAGTTTTCCTTTGGGTTACCATCCACCAAATTGATCCTAGATAGTCATAAATGGATAGGACAAGGCCTTATGAAGGGCGTAGAAAAAGATCATTTCATAAAGAAATTGATATAATCACTATTAAAAATAGAACTATAAAAGTGATAGAAATGGCCTTTATAGACACTTGAATATCGATGACTATCAAAGTTAGATTAAAAGACTTGGACTTTTATAATAACTAAAAATCCCTGATAAAGGGGTCATTTATCAATGCTAAAAATCAATGATAAAGGTAACATTTATCAATTCATTTTTAGTGCCTATGAAGTCCCCATTTATCAGCACTTATAAAAGTGCTAAGAAAGTGTGCCATTATTAGATCTTCTAAATGATATAAAAAATGTGTCCTTTATCATTTCATTCAAAAGTACTGATGAATGAGCATACATCAGTGTTCTATAATAACAAACTATAGCACCAGCATGGTGTGATGGAACCACAAACCACAACACCAAAAACACACTAGATATCAACATAAATTACCCCAATAAAAAAATTAGTGAAATAAAATTTACAACAAAAATACAGGGAAAAAACAATAAATTATAGTCATTTCAAACATTGGTTTGTACAATTATAAAAAATATATTACATACATTAAAAAAAATCAATGTTCCTTTATATTTTAATCCCAACCCCAACACATGAAATTTCAATCAAACCACCTAATCTCTAGAAAAAAATAACTTCTTTAAGAAAAAAATTCTTTTTAGTAATTAAGAAAAGAAATAAATTAACTGAAAGAGATATTTTTAATAATTTTGATTCCAAATTCAAATTAAAACAAAACACCAAGAGTCATATCAATCACACCATGCATTAGACTAAGGTACAGGTAATTATAACACATCTCAAATGACTGGAGGATAATTTTTCTAATGTATCAGAAAAATATGAATGTGTTATCTCAATTTTGTGTACGTCAGTTTTATTTTTAATTGAAATTACATTTTAAACAAGAAGCACACACTTTTGACTCATTCTAATCACATTGTATATTAGTGTGATGTGATTCCAATTCTTACAAAAAAAATCTCTTATGAATCATTTCCTTAAATTTTCAATAAAATATGATTGTTTTTAATTGGTATTCAGCGAGTGGGAATTTTTGAACTAAAATGTCTATTTTAAACTAATAATAGACACTTTAATTCATAACAGGTATATCATGTATTGTATTGAGGTGAATTGGATTTATACATGACCAAGATGACATATAGATAGTTTTAGTAATATATCAAAACAATTAAAAAGAGTTTTCTTGGTTATGAGGTGGTTAGTTGTCCATTTTACAAAAATTATTGTCAATTTTAAATAAAAAAAATGCATTGAGTAATACATATCACATAATGGGTTGGAATGTGATGAGTATAATTACAAAATATCTCAAATGAATTATGTATCATATTTATTATGTATAAAAGAAATCGAAATGTGTTTTTCCATTTTTAAGTATGTAGGTTTTCTTTTTTATCAAATGTAATTTTAAACTAAAAACACACAAATTTTTATCATTATGATCAAATCATGTATCAGTTATACATGAAAACAATTCCAACATATAAAAATGTCTTATGAATATTTTTCTTATGTTATCACAAATATCCGAGTGTGTTTGATCAATTTTTAGTGAGTGTCACTTGTTGAACTAAAAGGTCAATTTTAAACTAGTAACCGAAACAATCCATCATATCGGGAGAATCATGTATCAGATTGAGGTGTGACTATTCCCAAAACATCAAAAATTACATTTAGGTCATTTACTTATACTATAAAAACAACTTGAATGTGTTTGATCTATTTTGAACAGGTCAGTGGTCCATTTTATTAAATTTGATGTAATGTTTTATTAAAAAGAACGCATTTTGATTCGTACTGGTCACACCATGGTTCGGATTGAGGTGAGGCTAATTCCTACAGATCTCAAATAACATAGGGATCATTTTCATAAATAATAAAAAAAATCATAATGTTGTTTTTCAGTTTTGAGTGTATCAGTTTTCTTTCTTACTAAAATGTCATATTAAACAAGAAACATAAACATTAGAAACATTTTGATCACATATGGTATCATTTTGTCATGAAAACAATACCTATATATCATAAATTACTTATTAATTGATATCATAAATTATCAATGAAATCCGAGTGTGTTTGATCTGTTTTCAGTGAGTGACACATTTTGAACTAAGATATCATTTTAAAATGATAATAGGAACTTTCAATCATATCGGCCACATCATATAACATATTAAGGTTATCCTAATCTCTTCCTTTCAAAAAGGACTTATGGATCATTTTCATAATGTATCAAAACATTCTTAATGTGAATTCTCGGTTTTGAGTATTTCAGTTGTCCATTTTACTAAAATTGATGCCAATTTTAAATTAATGTATGCACGTTGTGTCATACCTTTCACATCATGGGTAAAATTAAAGTTCAAATAATTTAAAAACATCTAAAAATTCATATTTATCAATTTTCAATAGTATCAAAATGTCCCGAATGTGTTTTCATAGTTTTGAGTATGTTAGTGTTATTATTTACTAAAATGTCATTTTAAACTAGAAACTCGCTCATTGGATTAAATTCGATCACATATTTAGTATGTTGGATGTAAATCCAATTCTTATATGTCAAAAAATACTTATTAATTGTTTTCCTAAATTATCAATAAAATCTATGAGTTTTCTATTGGTTTTCATTGAGTGACAACATATGAACTAAAATATCAATTTTAAACTGATAATGGACACTTCTAGTTATTAATGTCACATCATGTATTAGATTAAGGAGAGACTGATTGATACACATAAAGAATGACTTATGGGTCATTATCATAATGTATCAAAAAATATGAATGTGTTTTCTCATTTTTTATTAATTTTCTTTTCCATTTTAATAATGTTCATTCCAATTTAAAAAAACAATTACACACTTTGAGTAATAACTATCACATTGTGGTTCCAATTTATGTAGGGCCAATTCTTACACATCTCAAAAGATTTATTAATGGTTTAACTAATTTATAATATTAATAAAAACAATTTATATATATTTTGAGTATTAAGGTTTCCTTTTTTACAAAATTTTTATTTTAATGGAGAACCGTGCACTTTAGACCCATTATGATAAAATCTTGTATTAGTTTGGAATGTTACTGGTTCATATACATCAGAAATGGAAACATGCACATTTGGATTTCATTTTTAAACTGACAAAACTACATTATCAGCTTCAATCAAACCACCGCTGCTCGAAAAAAATAATTCTATTGTATAAGAAAATTATTATTATATTATTAATATTATATAAAATAAATTAAACATAAATATGAAATAATATATTAATTCTATGAAAATTTATTTTACTATGGAAAAGTCAATATTACCTCCATGATTGAGAAGATGCTTTAACATAATGTCAAGTGATAAATGGAATCATGGGAAGGGTGAAAGGTTTTGAGGAATAAGAATTATAAAAAAGTTAGTGTACAAGGGCATGAGAGATAGATAGATCACCACAACATGAACAAAAAAATCCACCAATATATGAAATCTATTATTATATGAGTAATAATAAAAATATATAAATATAACATAAATATTAAAAAATTCATTGTTTTTATAGAACATGATTTCATTGTGAAAACATCATGATTACCTCTGTGACTGAGCATAGGAACTATAATTTCTCTAACTGTATTGTATATAGAGGGAACTTAAAGAAATGTGATAATTGCAACACTGTATGGGTGAAAATGTTTTGAGGGAGGGCTTGTTTGTGGATATTTTTCTACAAAATGTAATGAAAGGTGGATAGACCACACCAACTCGAAAAAATGAATCCAACTATATAAGAAATCAATTATTATGCTATTAATACTAAAAATAAATAAATACATCATAAATATGATATGACACATTAATTCTATGGAAAATTATTTTACTCTCCAAATAAAAAGATGAACTCTATTATTGAGTAGAGGATCATAATTTCTCTTACTACAAATGTAGTATATGGAACATCAAGGAAAGTGATAAATTCCTTACCATAGGCATGAAAATGTTTTGAGGGAGAAGATGTTTGTGGATGTTTTGGTAACAAAAGACATGAATGATGTGGAAAACAACCCTACTCTAAAAAAGAATCCACATGTATAAGAAAAAAATTATTAGGTGAGTAATACTAAAAAAATAAAAAAAATGAAATTATAAATTGGTACTATGGAAAATTATTTTAAACTGCAAATATCATAATTGCATCAGTGATTAGGCAAAGACAATGCCATTTATCTTCCTATAATGGCATGAACGATGGAAATAGATCATCTAAAATAAAGAAAACTCTAAAAGGAATAAGGAAAATACAACTAATGTTCAATTATATAATTATTTTTAAAAATATAAAAATTATATCGTATCAATAACATTACATATTTCCAAAGGGTTTCCTTCAATATATTCTATTCTTCTGAGGAATTGGTAGCATCATCATATGAAAAATAAATTCAATGTATTATTAGTTAATCATTTAATTTATATTTTCATAATGTAGAAGATAACATATAATATTATGTGGGAAAATATATTATATTAATATCACTTTTACCTTGTAATTGAACACTAATTCTTTTTTTGAAAGGTTTTAAGGATTTTATTTCTCTATTGAGAATCAAAATCTCTTCTTTTCCCCCACTAATATAGAATAATTTTTCTACATTGGTACCGACATTAAGTGATTTTGATCTCCCAAGAAAAGTGTTTTCCTCAATTTAATTTTCATCTGACATCATATTTTTTTCACCAGTAGGATAATCAACCATTTCTTGTTTGTTTAATCAGAGACATAAAATATTTTCATTTCATGTGATTCCATTATTAACAGATCATATTTTTTTTCTTCTGGGATAAAAATCACTTCATGAATCCCATTTCATCAAATTTTAAGGAAATGTTATTTTGAACCCATTTTCAACATAAAATGAGAACTTGGAATGTTGTATAATCCAAATCAAATATTTTTATGAGAAATCAAAATTATGAATTATATTAAAAAATTGGATTTCAATCGTTGGAAGTAGATATGTGCATCACTTCAACCACATGTGTAACATCACTGCATTGTATCATACTTAATTCATCATATTCTTTTGTATAGAATGTATATCCAATGATTAAAAAACCAATGTAAGATATAACATTTTAATTTGGTCTTTTGGATAGCGCTTGAAGTCATATATAATTGAAATCAGGTTTTTAGATAATTTCTTCTAAATATGGTCTTGAAACCATCCTATAAACTATTTACTATTGGTTTTTGATATCCACCATTCATCCCTTTATGGATTTAAATTTCCAAGAATTTATTTACAAGTCTCAATATTTGGATCAAGGTCTCCATGATTATGTGAAATGTAATGGTACGATTTTCCCCACTTTGTTAAGTTAATTGTTACAACATATCTTCTAAAAATCCATTTTCACATGAGGCGTTCGCTATGACGATACATTTGGAGACCAATGCTTTCAAAAATTGAAAGGTAATCAATATAGAATTCAATATATTATTCAAAAATATAACTTCCTACAATAAAACCTTCTAGACAACATTGATTATTGACATACCCTTTAAAAATAATAATATACCATTCAATGGGGTACATACCACTATAATAAACCGGGCCACATAGCTGAACCTCTCAAAAAAAGTGATCTCCATATAGTGGAAAATAATATAAAAGAATTATGGTGGTGAGAACATATCTAGTTCACCTAATATGACTATAACCTCCTTATTCAAAATGGGTAACTTATATGCATTTATAACATTAATGTTTCTATCTTTGAAAAAGAAGAAGAATATGATTAATGTATGTCATGAATTTTGAGGAATAATCCAATGGAAAGCAACATTCTTTAAATCTTGCATCAAAACATGTCCCTCGTGTCATTTAGTCCTTGTAATATCAAATTTTTAAATTAAGTGACATTCATGATATTTTATGAATTCCCATGTGGAAAATTTACACTATTAAGGAAAATTCAATATTGTAATATCTCCTCTCTTGATAGTGTGTAAGTTGATGGTGGAAGAAAATTCCACCTTTTCTACATCATTACTTCCAACTCTTCCCTTTCCCCATTTCCTTAAAGTCCAACCCAACCATAATGCCATATTTTGTTTTTTTAGGAACATTTAGTTACATGCCAATAACACTAATATATAATTATTTTCTATAGGCATGACATCAAAGAAGTTGTAACATATAATCAATTCCAATATTGTAATTCAATTAAAAATTATCACTTCATCCAACATGATATACTATGGTTTTTGGAAAATGGTTTACCAAAAACATTGTCAATATCTATTACATTATTGTACATTTGATTGTCCTCTACTAGAGATGGTGTTGTACCTTGATCTATATTCCCATAAAAAAGTTGTTATCCAATATTGGTATTGATTTCATCAAGGAAAAAAATTGATTCCCAAAAAAACAAATTCATCAAGGAATTTTTCAATTGGACTATGTGTGTGCATTTTTAACAAATGGGACACCCCAACATTCCATTAATGTTATATCTTGACAAATATATGTAAGCAAGGATATCATTTATTGTTCCCTACAACATGGCCCTCAATTTGAATTCTTCACATCTATGTGCACCATAAATTATAACAGATGTATCCCAAGACAATTTATGATCTTCGATCAATGGAGCCATATAGACATCAATATCATTACATGGTTTCTTTGGATAAAATATAAGTAGAGAAATCATATTGTATTTGTGCTTCATGAATAACCATGGAGACATGTTATAATTTAACAACATGAAAGGGAAATGTACTATGTGTACTACTTTACAAACCGTGGGATTTATTCCATTTATATATAAGGAAAGATGAAAATTTCACAGCTCATTTTAAAAATTAGGTTACTCATAATCAATTATCTTCAACGAAGGAGAATCTACTAGATGAAATGGATTCTCATCCTTAATTCATTCATTTTCATTCCATTTCAATTGTCTTGTGGTTTCCTGACACTCATACAGTCTTCAAAACCATGTTATGATAGGAAATTAACATACATATTTTGATAGACATGATTAATTTTTCTTGTACCGATCTATACCATACATAGAGAATTTTATGAGTGATTCATGGTCCTTGAGAAACAATATGAAATCATTTCAAAAAGCATTAATTTCTTTTAGAGATCATACACACTGAACATAACATTCATCTTGAGCCATATGTTGGTCATGGTCAATCATTTTCTTCTTGTGGTGTTTCATTAAGGAGTCCAAGTGGTAATGTAAAGCTAATATCACTCCATACACTTCCATATTTCAAATTATATAATGTGAATACAGCTGAAAATGTTGTGTATTTAGTTAAACCTGTATACAATGGTTTCATGAAAAAACTATTTTACTCCCCAAACAACTTATGACAATCCCAAAGGTCATCTTCAATTGAAACTATCATTTCCTCTATGAAATATTCATCGTCCTGTACACTAATATTCATATAAAATGATCCATAAAATGAAATATCATCCCAATCGGTGCCCACATTTAGTTTTTATTTGTGTTTTGTCCATCATTTGTATCCCTGATCTATTCCATTAGAAATGATATTTTTTCCAACTCTTCAAGACTAATTGGCCTTTAATAACAATAATGTAAAAATATATAGTGGTTTTGAGAAGGGTTGTATGCACATTCTCTAGATAACATAATTTTCTATTTAAATCAATGAGGATGAAATATTTATATAAAAGATATGTGGGATGTGTCTTAAACATCTAATTGAAATAATAATTATTGTTTGAAAAATATTGTGTCATTATCAAGTAACCAAATGAAATGAAAATATAATATAAGAAATTTTGGAGTAATATGAAACAAAAATATTATTAACAAGAATAATAAACTATCATTCAATCATCTAGAATACATATAAATGTAACGATACACCATTTTAATAAATAAAGAGTTATTTTATATACATAGGCCATAATAAGAGACAACTATGTGTGGAACTAATGCATGAAGTCCTAAGGAATTATTACATTTAAAATTAATAGAATATCTTATATTAGAAAACATCTCAACTATCATCAGATGTATTATCCCCACATCAACCCATCCCAAGAATTATTAGCAGGTAAACATAGTAGATCTACCCATCTGAACGATTCTAGGAAGGCTATCTAATACACATTGACCCATCCATTATATTCTAGGGAGGTCTATAATGAAGTTGGTATGATGGAATAACATACATCAAGAAGATATATCACAAACAAGGGAGAATAAAAGACCGACCCTTGGAACGTCTATCCCATACAAATTTATAGACCCATATATTTAACATTTAATATAAAATAAACTTAATTGAAAATCAAATGAAAATTTAATTATAATTATTAATTAAAATAAATATAATCAATGCCTAATGTGGAAATCCAGAAACCTAATTTGTGAATAGATATTTATAAAATCTCCCTTATGATATATGTTTTGAATAAGATTTTAAAAATATATAATGATATATATTTACATGTTAATATATATATATCTTTATAAATAATCATAAATTGATGAAAATATATTTATCCCTTATAACTAAATATCAATACATAGTAAAAAAACAACCACATAATAATTATAAAAATAAAAATCCAATATCAATAAAAAAATATGGTATCAACCATAATTATATTTCTAATAAAATAAAACAGTACAATTATATGAAAATTGATTTTTATGGAAAATCATTACAAAATAATATGAAAACATAATTTAACAAACATCAATTCTATTACATGAATTGCATAAAATTTTCTTCAGTTACCTCTTCTCACCGTCACTAAATTGAGTACTGAATTACTAAATCGATTGTACCATTCCATTAATTTTTTTATATAAACAACATTTACTATTTATAATGTCGAATAAATATTTACAAAAATTGTTTATCTACGGACAAGATTTGATTCAATAGGATTTCAAAAAAAAAGTTAGGCTTGTGGATAAAACTAGTTTATAGATGTACACTTCGAATCAAATTGAGTCAAAACAAGAATTTAAAAAGTCCAAAACATGATATTGAAATCAGCATTCAAGAAAACACCAGATGATGAACAAAATCAAAATGAAATATAATGACAGGATCAGAAATAACTACCGACATAATCGATGAATAAAACAGGACACAAAAAGAGATAAAACCAAAACCTATAAATTAAAACACAGCCATACCTCACTATGATGAAGAAAATACGAGACAAACAGATAAAAATATCGATGTTCTATTCAGTAACCATAACAACAAGACAACATATGAAGTTGGATGATGTTTGAGAAACTGAATGTTGTGGGTTTGTGTGATTAGATATTCGATTCACCAAGGAGGAGTAGAAATAACTGTTACCTTCTATGGAAAACAACTAATATTGCGACACCTTCGCAATTGGTTCAGTTTTTTAAATAGTTTAGGACACTTTTACATGTGCATTAATAAATAGGGGAATATGAGTCTGTTTATCAGTGCTTATTACCTAAGCACTAATAATGAATTTAAAATCTAAATTGTAAATAATATTTTTGTAAATATATATATATAATTAATAAATATATTCATATATATAAATATTGTAAATATATTCAATATTTAAATATATTTATTATAATTTTAGTATTCATTAAATATATATATATATATATAATTATAATTATATAATTATTTTTAAAAAATAAGTATGTCATCATATATATATATAATTTTATATATATATAAAGATATATAACAATAAATATATTAAATATATTCATTACTTAAGACAATTTTTTATAAATTTAATAATTATTTAAAAACATTTAATATTATAAATATATATAATTCTATATTAATAATTATATAAATACTTTTCAAAAAATATATTTATTCATTTCTAAAAATGAATATATAATTATATATATATATATATAGTATGTACATTTATAAATATAGTATGTATAATTATAAATATAGTATGTTTGTTTATAAATATATTTATGTATAAATAAATTTTAAAAAATATTTCTTTTAACATTCATACTGAATATATAATTTTAAGTGCATCCATGTTTTAAATTAGTGAAAATTAATAAATTAAAACTATGTACCCTTTAACAATATTGAAAAAATTGATAAGTTTTCTATTTGAGCATTGAATATAAAATTTCATTACTTATGTATGTATGAAATCAATATAAAACACATTTGATCCATGATAAATTAAAAAATCAAAAAATATTCAATTATATGTCTATGACTCTATATAAGTAGTCAATATATTAAATTCATATTATTTTTTAATTATAAACCATTATCCACTATAAATATGACTATTTAATTTAAAGTTCATAAAGATTTTTTAATATATAAATCATATTTATATACATTAAAATTTATCTATATTTTTAATATATATTAATTTTTAACACTATCAAAAATCATCTATTTAATAAATTATTTACTATTTTTCTCAATTAACTTATATTTAAATTCAATTTGATTAATTTTTATTTTTCATATATCTATATATTTAGTACATATTATTTATTATTAATAATAATTTAAAAACAATATAATCAATTTATGAATTTTTATGTACAATTTTTTATTTTATTAAATTTATAATAATTTCCTTAATAAAAGATTAATAATTTATTCATTTATAACTTTATCTGCACTAAAAAATAATGATATAGGAATCCTTTATTAGAACTAAAAATAAAGCATTGATTAAGGGTACATTTTATCATAGCTATAAATAAATCACTGGTATTGGATTCCCTTTATCAGTGATAAAAATAAAGCATTGATGATGGTACCCTTTATCATTGCCAAAAAGAAAAAACTGATAAAGGGTAATTTTTTTAGCACATTCTTTAGCTCTAATAAAAATTCCATTCGTCAGTGCTTTTTTGTAGTGATATGAACCATCATTTCTGTTAAAAACATGTTTTTAGTAGTGAATACCCACAATGTGTTTCGCATCAGTTAATATCATCAACTCCATAATCGTAGATTCTGCAAAACATGAGGCCAATTCAGAGGAGTCAAAAGAGGATGTATTGGTTCATGATGTGCTCTACACCGAAATAGTTGAGGAAGGTCTTTGTACCATAAACCAGAGGTTGCCTTGAATTTTGGAACTCCATCGAACAATCAACCTTTTCCACCTTAGAATAAGGAAAAATGTAACGGTCAAATCATGTCTCACCTCCCACTTGGAGAGAATATGTCTCCTTCATTATAGGTATCATTTTCCCAGTATGAGGAAAACATAAAGAATTTTTGAGACTCAATGTAAGGATACTTGGAAGAATCATTCCTGCTAGGTATGTTCTTCGAGAATATACTCAACCTATATTTATAGTTAGCACACCTCAACAAATAGAGTTTGCGGCAACAACTGATGTAGACCCGGAACATATTCTCAAAGTAGTATACCAAAAACTAGTACATACTGATCCTACAACTGCATATCATGAATTTTCTATATTTTGTATACAACCAAAGAATGGTCAGGCACATCCTAACAGGTTGGTACCTATGTGTTACACACAGTAAATACTTGAAATGTCACCACCAGTTGTCCTACCAGCAATTTAACCCATTTAGGCGCTAGATTTTGCAGTTGTATTGGCTCCAACTCATCCAGACATTCTTAGAATGATTATGAATACAATTGAGTTTGAAAAAACTCGATTTTAATACATATAAGAACTATGGGTTTTCTTATAGCCTGAATAAATCCTTACCTTAAATGGGTGGATCCTAATGTTCCCCCACCAAACATAGGGAGTCCTCCTTTTCTAATCATCAATGGCTCAGGATACATAGAGTATCACAACACACATTTCATATATGAAAGTGATCCCATGATGGGTAACCATGTATAGTATGAGGTGTTGAAACTCATATTAATCATGTAATCACCGAAATGACCATCCATCGTATGGTACACGTGTTTTCATTCTCAATAATTCATTAGATGGGAAGGCCTCATTCAAATTTTATTCTATTAGTTCAGCTGAACCTAGAAGAAGAAAAAAATATCTGATCCAATGAACTGAAAACAACCATAGAATGAATGGGTATTAGATTTAATTTATTGATGGAAATTATTAACATACTCATTAAACCTACCACTCCATCAAGAAGAGTTGATTCACATATATGAGTTGAATCTTTACGATGAGTTGTACGCACCATTTATACATGTGTAGTAGAGGTGAGGGACTCGAGACCTTTCTTCAATTGATCAAAATAAGGAAAACTCTAGCATAGAGTCCAAATAAAATTCATGAGTAATTCCATACACTCTACGAATGAAAATAGGTAACTAAGTGGATGTTATAGTTACACTTAAGTAGACCCCTATATGCACTCTTATATCAAATCCTATACCATATAGTACAACTCAACATTATGAATGTATGCCTCAAATCTAACCACATTAAGATGATTATAGAGATCAGAATAATATATGGTTTTAGGAGATTAGAAAACGTAATATTCTTTTTGAAATGACCAAGTGAGTGGTTACTTCATCCTGGTAATTGAAAACAACATAGTCATGTTTCCCGATCATAGGAATCCTAGAATATAATTTGATGAATATCACGAAAACTTTTTCCCTTCCATAAAATGTTAGGGATCTACATCCATGATTGTTTTTTTTCAGAAATCTCATATAGAATATTATTGACTACATGAAATTGAAGAAGAAAAATTCACCTACTCAGGTTGCATATGTTTGTCCACTATTCTATAAGATGAAAATGAATGTAAATAGGTTAAGAGTAAGTGTGTAAAGATTTTTGGTCATAGGACAGTCATGAAAACAATCACCATATAATCTGAACTGAGTTAAAACAGTCAAATGTGCCTTGATCCACTTTTGTCACTACACAACAACCTCCATCAGCAACTCAATCCTTTGATTTCATGTCCTCCAAAAAGCTATGTGATCAAAAGGGTAGGTAGAAAATAAAAGAAGATGATATCACTCTAAAGATGAATTTGTACATAACTTTAGTGGAATGCATACCATCAATCCCAAAAGTAAGGGCATTGCCACAAAATATAGCATAATGAATGATAACACATCAAGAAAAATCTTCATCGGATGGGGAGTTGATTTTTAGATACATATATGGTATTAAATTAAGGGATCCCATCACAAATGATGATTCTAATTGTGAAACTGAATTCCCCAAAATAGATAAAGAAACTGAGGAATAGGGCAATCAAAATAGAGTGTACATGGGAGAACACTGTTGTTCCAGAAGTCACTACTTCATCCACACCCTGTCCCGAGCTATCTATATTGCTGAAACTCATAGAAGATATCTCATGTAAGATCAACATGAACGATGGAAATCCTCCATGCATAATAAGATCCACCCTGAAATAATCATCCTTGAATATTAGTTACAGGATAAGCCACCCCCTTCTCAGCATGTAGGATGACCCATCTGACCTAATCCACCAATAGTGTAATTTCTTTCAATGCATACCCCAAACAACGGTCCATCCACAAAAATAACATAAACTTCTAATGATCCTGAAAAATAGAACTCCCATGTTGGGAAGGGTAGGTATTTAGGAAAGAATCAAGATGTTATGAGGAATTTGTCCAATGTACCAGCAATGTTATCAATCATAGATCCTCTAATGATAACAAAAGATCTTTGGGAATCACTTAATCCAAACATATCAATCCCTCACGAGTTTTAATTTGAGTGTACTGTTGTTGAGGTATATTGGGTAGAGGATTATCCAAAAAAAATGAAAATTGTCTATCTCTATTATAGAATAGGATGAGGATTCTGTCATAAAATGACATGTTCCGACCCTTTATATATCTATAGAGATAAATGACATTGATATATGACAGCTATTTATTGATAATGGCTCAAAATTCATCCTTATTCTGGTCTCAAAACATCTCCAGTCGAGTCTCAATTAATCACTCCAGTATCCCTCCAATCTGATACTACAGGGTTTTTAAAATAATGAGCATGTGCCTCTTTAAATGGTCAAACTCTTAACACAGTTTTGGGATCTCATGTCCGACTCAGATTTCATGGGTTTTCAATAAGATTCAACTTTTAATACACTACTTGGAATTCCTTTGCCACATCAGCAAGAATCACATCATTCATCATGCGACCAATACCATAAATACTATATCAATGGTAAAAATGGTACATTTCACAGTGTGTAATCCACATTAAAATATCATGAGTTAAAATCCATCAATGCATGATTCTACCACATGGTAGGAAAATAATCCATTGATGATAATGTTTCATGAATTAATGTCGCATGTGGCCTAGAGATGATCCTATCTAAACCATTCAAGCAGCTTAGTGCAGATTACATGCAACCCATTAATCAAATAAAAGAGATGTATTTTAATTCAATCACTCATTCAGTAAATTTGATTAGGTAAATTATAAATGATAAGCCCAATGGAATTGAATAATTTATCATATCTCCATGTAATAATGAAATCATTAATTAATATTCCTTTATTCCTTCCCATTCTATCCAAAAAAAATCCCAGTTCCGTCAGATGGGTTGCAAGAAGTGTTTGTGATAACAAGAGAAAGTGAAGAGTCTCATTCTCACCCCCTTATTTCCACTTCTGTTCTCCATGGAGGCTTCATGCAATCAAGTGATCCAAAAATTATTGCCTCATATTTAGATTTTCAAATAGCAACTCCCATTTTTCACCTAGGGACCATTTTTTATCAATGAATCCCCATGTAGCTGAAAAATCATTAAAACACGAGAAATATGGAGAATAGAAAGATATCAAGGATGTATCTCTTACATTTGATGATGGTGTATCCACAAATATAGATTAACACTGATTAATAAATATGGGTATATAAGAATATTCACATCCCACTCTGATTACTGGGGCTATGAATCAAAAACAATACGAGGTATAAAATACAATTCTAAAGAAACATAGGGATTTTATTTCTTGGAACTATATAGATATGCCATGTCTCCATTAAAATGTGGCCACCCATCCCTTAGTATTGTTGAATGATCATCAGGGATACAAACAAGCATCCATACAGACACACAAAACTCATGCCTCTAAACGTGATGTTAAAGTGGAAAATACCATTATGTAAGACTTCATCCGAGAGGTGAAGTATCCAAAATTGATGGCCAATATTTTCCCAGTAATGAAAATAATGGAAAAATAATTGTTTTGATTAATTTCATAGATCTAAACAAAAATTGTAACAAATATTATATCCATGTTACAATCACAGAACAACTAATTTATAAAATAGATATTTATCAAGACCTATCATTCATGGGTGGATATTTGATGTACTACTAAATATTGATGGCCCCAAAACGTGAATAATCCTTAACATTTAGAGCCCCCAAGTGTTTACTTTTCCTTCAGGTAGTTTTTGTTCTTAATTAATGGTGATGCTACATACACAAATTCCATGAATCACATATTTAAACCCTTAATGGGAAATATTTTTAAATGCTACAATGATGATCTATTTTTCAAGTCGCAAGAACATTTTGACCATATAGATGACCTGGAAATTTTCTTCAACAAGCTTCATCAGCCCATACTAAAGATAAGCCCCTTGGAATGTGTATTTGGGATGACCTCAAGAAAATTTCTCTTATTTTTAGTATTCCGTCACAACATCAAAATGAATCCTTAAAAGATTATAGCTATCCTTGTAATTTCACCTCTTAAAAACCAAAAATATTTGTGAGGACTTCCTGGATACATTTTCTATATCTGGTTCCTGAAATCTAATATTGCCGGAAAGTGTTTACCCCTCACAAAATTAATGAATAAGGGGGTTATATATTAGTTGGCTAATGACTATAATGAAGTATTTGATACCTTCATGAAATATCTCTTTATTCATCATATGTTAATTCCATATATTGAATGAAGTCCCCTCATTTTATACATGTCAAATTTTGAGTCATAATTGGGAACCTTACATTCCAAAAAGAATGGTGGTAGGAATAAAAATAGAGTTTATTATCTTAGTCGAATGATTATTGATGATGAGACACGTTATTTTGATATCGAGAAGAGATACATGGAATTAATCTTCACAGTTTAGAAGTTGGGGAACACCCTGATGTACCATATATCTACATGGTTTCTCACAATAACATACTCAATTTTATCATCATTCATCCTATGCTGTTAGGATTTATGAAATAGTGGGAAGTTTTATGTAGTAGTTTGACATATAGTTTTTGATGTAGAATGCAATGAATCATTAGGCCTTGGAGGAAAAACATGATGATCACCCATTTACAAATGAGACGTAATTAAATACCACATTTCAATACGAATACATATTCTATTATCAAGGATAACTAAAAATGTGTGAATTTTATTTTGATGTTGTATCTAGGAGACCAATAGGAATGAAAATGGAAGACCCTACACTAAATAAAGTAGTTATATTGATTGTTTTTATCTCCCTAAAAAGGTAGTGTTGTTGTATTTCTTTTAATTATAAGAAGGGTGTACCAATAATGAGGTGTAATATTAGGATCCCATTATGTGTCTATAATTTCAAATTCAAATATTAGTAAACCGCCTAGACTGAATGGTGAATCCAAGTAGGTAATAAAAAAATCAATGTGTATTAGGCCATCAGAATAGAGCATCTAAATCCTATGTTTGATTTGGTCTATGGTTTAATGTACGAATTCCCCAAAAATGAAACATTGATTTATTTCCCACTATCAAACACTTCCTAGAAAATATCATTAGAGAATGAATCCACAAAATTATCATATCCGAATTAAGATGAAACATTAATTATCATTTCTCATTTCCACATGGTTTCACCGTTTGTTCAAGGAAGAATATAAAAGAATAATGAAATAATCCTCTAATCTAATCCATATGGTCCTACCACAGGATAGATGACACCCATCATAGAATAAATCCATGATAGAGTGCCCCTACTTGATATTGTTGGATGATAGCATGTTTGGTGGAGAATAACCAATTTCCATATTTATGATGGACCCATTCACCATAAAGTCCTCTACAAGTGGTGTTTTGATGGATACCCTATCATATGTGTTGATGGTGAAGTTATTTTGTAAGTTATGTATGATTTACATGAAAGAGGATTTGGTTACCACTAGTCAAGGTACATTTTTTCCCATCATGACCAAAATCATGGATACATGTGGCCTTCAATGACACCAGATTATATAAAACATACCAATTATTTTTATTCTTTATTGGTACATTCTAACTTAATCAATCAACCCCCAAAGTTTCTACATACAACCAAATACTCATTCACATTTACCATGTGACGAATGGATGTAGTGGTGTCATACCCTTCATCTATGACCAATCGGTTCAAATACATCTTAATTGGTTCTGATTTGTTCTCCAAATAGGTTGAGGAAAAACCCCTCAAAGAAGATTGGGAAAAATCATTGTTAGCTTCATCAAATATAAGATCATTAATATATTTGGTGTCCCTCATACCATATTTGTTGACAGTGACACAAATTTTTATTTTATTGAGGTGGAAAATCTATACTAGGGAAATAATATCAAATCCGACCAATCATCGTGTAGTCATGAAGTGACTAATAGTTAGATAGAGGCCTTTAACAAGACCTTGTTAATCATCCTCCAAAATATGTTGGATAATGAAAAAATTTCTTATACTCACAATATCATTCATTCCATATGTAAATTCCAAAATATTACCTATACATCCATGTGAGAGACCCCATATTCACTAGTGAATGGACCAGATGTATCCCTACATAATAACATTAAATTTCCATCACACTGCATTTCAATTTATGGCCACCTATCTATAGACTAAAAATCCCCCAAATGATTGGATGAATTGGTGGGACTGGATGAAAATAGATTTCATATCATGCATCACTGGGAAGTCTAAAAAAGTAGACAACATTAACATTTAACAAAAAAGTCTATCCATGTTCATTAATCTAAGGAGAATTGGTATTGGTTTATAGGACTCTAATGATACCTATAATTGATCCTCCAAGTCATGATTCAAAGTGGGAGTGACCTTAATCCAAACAGAAATTCCTCTCAAATGGAGATTAATCCTTCATATCATTGTATGGATAAGCCATCACAACTCTAGCCAACTCAAGGTTCCTAAAGAAACATTTATGGTAATCAATCAACCTACAACTTAGATTAAAGAAATTAAACATCATATCACAATTTTTAAGTCCCTAATACATGAAATAAAATTGCATAGTTGGGCCTCATCGTACAACCCAAAATAGAAAAATATAATTCATCATTACCGTCTGATATTAAACTGTATGATTAACATCATTCTTATTTTATGTTATGAACCCCACAAATACCACATGTTAGAACTCCACATGTTCCCTCAAATACAAGGAATAATGAATGGGAAGTTCCCAACTATAATCCCCACTCTTATCACAACTACCCCATTGTGGTACTTGGGATCCATTTTTGATATAATCCCAAAAGATTTCATACACTTAAATCATTACATTAAATTTTATTGTTCTTATAAAAACTATGTATGTACTGATTTGCATTATAATGAGATAAGTAGTTATGAACATATCACCAATATTAGTTACTTTCGTGAGAACAACAAAAGAAAATCCCCTTCACTCTCTATCTGTATTGATCAGACCTACACAGAGAACATTTTCCAGAACAACATTTGGATGGATTAACATGATTAAATAAATAAATAAATAAATATATAGTGATTCCCAGATAACCTATAATGGGTATATATGTGATTATAGAAAAAATCCTCCTAATCCCTATTAATGAATCGGATCATCAAAGATAACTTTTAATGGTCATGTGTGCTGATTCACATTACAATGGGATGTGCAATGATGCCTAAAACACATATTTCATAGACTAAAAACGTTCTGAATTTTTTTAAACCCCCTTACCCATATCAAAAACTAGTTGGTGTGAGGATCCATCTTTAAGAACTACATAGGGACTCATTCCTTATTTCACATGATATGTAGTGATGCCCGTATCTCCAAACATGGGTCTAGCTGCATTTAAACCACAAAATCCCCTTTATTATATGTGTTTAAATTTAAACATTGAGATGGAATGTATTATTAGAACGACATGTTTCTTGATTCATTCCCCAGAAAGATACATGGCGATTCATGGGTCCAATACCATAGTCAATTTGCAATATATTCCCATTTAATTTGGATAATCTTCATCCATACTACATTTTTTTAAAATGCATTAGATTTCATGAACTATGTTTTTCTTGATTAACATGTTAATGAGATACATAATGAATCTTGATTCATATCTCCAGGCCCAATAACCACATTATTGAAATTCATATATCATCCACATCTGTTACCATTGTGATTTATATGAAACCCTTAAAACTCCTAGCTTCTCACACCAAGCATAACTTGTGTTTGATTATGAGTGTGGTAATGGAGTCATCGAGAAAAATAAGCTGTCTCAATTAATATTATGGATACAATGGTCTTTGATACAATACCCTAAAATCCATTCCATATTTCCTCAAATCAATACATTAAACAACACTATTTGTTCAAGAACTATATGGGGAATGATTATTTCCCTAGAATGATATGTAGTGATGTCTAGGTCCTATACACTAGTCTAGCTGTGAAATTCCATCTCACATTGAAATAACCTATCTCTTTATCGCGTGATAAGAAAATACACAGTACATGAAGAACTATGTGTTGATTGATTCTCACACTAGAATGATATGTAGTGACATCTAGATATTTAATCTTATGCCCAGTCACATAAAAAATATGAAATTCCCATAATATATAATGTATGAGTAAGATCTACATGAGGAGATCCAATACGTGTTACCACTCTACAAATGAACTAGTATCCTACCCCCAATGTGTTATCTACACATGAATTAATTAATTCTGGGGAACCATAATCATTAGAAATTCATTTCTAATTATTCTCATCCAATTGAGATAAATAGTGACTCCTAGGCCTTAATCCTAGTCTCATATATGAGGAAATTAAAAATGTCCCATCACCCACATACAAAAAAATTTCCTTGAAGGAGCTTTTATTTTTGGTCCCCTCCTTAAGGGGGGCCATTAGGGAAACAGAAATGCCCCCCTTCTACTTATGAGATAGATATGTGTAGGGGGATTCCAAATTAATGAAAATATTGATCTAAACACCTCCTCTGTTCTTATAAATACCACTTCCGCACATCATACTTTGAATATTGAACACTTTCATATATTCTTAATCTTTATTCAGTATCCATTAACAAAATGTTGAATACCCGAGAGATCATTTTCCTGACTGTGAAACATGTTCACTATTTTTCCATGCATTAAAAAAAATGGTATAGTCAACCAAAGGATATAATTTTTTGACTATGCAGTACATTCCCTATTTGTAATTGAATAAAAACCCACACATTTTTTCTCAAATACTTTATATTATCCATTGGTAGATACATATTCACTCTCTATAATATTTGAATAGAATAGGATGGAACCCATGATTCAAATTCAACATTCATCCCACACATAATTTTCTCATTTTATCTATATTTTCCTGAAAACCTCCACAAATATAAGAACGGAATTGGTATAAAAATTCACGATATCATCTACCATTTCTATAATATTGTGGTCCTAGTCATATGACCAAAACTACAATAACAATGTTTCTTTTTCTTGATTTAGACATATGTAGAAATCCCACTACCTAAATTATATTGGAAATATGACACGGAATACACCTTCTGTATTTAGTAAAATTCCTCTTCAAACCAATCTCTATCCGTGGGGGGATCTGAATCTCTATAATCATTCATCAACCTTTGGCGATAGAGTGTGGTAATACCAAAGAACTATTTTTACTGACTATGTTGTATGTGCCCATGTTTTTCCTACATAAAATATCATAAAAAATGGGCCTATTAACCAAAGTTTTCCACTATTTGAATATGCATTATTCACTATATTTTTCCTTCCACAACACATCCCACAAAATAGGTTTTTTTAAAACAATAACTTATTCCTCGGGGGAGATCTTTTATAATTTCGTAATCCCTTTCTCCATACAACTATTCAGATCTAGAAATCCCCAAATCACATCATACAACATTTTCCTCTAACACCCGAATATGGTAGCACATTTCCAGAGTGATTACCCTGAATGGTAGAATCATCAACCTTTCCGTAAATGACAATTACGTTAAATTATATCCCATTAATTTCCTTGATATATTATTTTAGATGACATAAAATAATGTTCATGTGATATGAATTTAAACTATGTAGAATAATTTACTCCCTATAAGACATTAAACTACATTTTTAAATTCCTGATCACATAACATTAAATTACACGACACCTTCAAACTTTGTTAGAAATCTCCCCCTGACATTGAACATCTACCAAAATACTCCATCCTCTACTCGATCCAAATTTGTGTAGGAGTGGTTTCCCATTCATATCCAATGCCAATATGGATATTTTGATCATTCTAAGACACGTCCCATGGGAAAAACCACCTTTCATGATCGTTATAAATTTAAATATTAAACATTGACCATCAATAGTTATAATCCATGAGAAATATTTTGTCTGAATATGTAGTACACCCACTTAGTTGGCCTTGAATAAAATGACTCATATAACGAACCTATTATAGAAAGGATACTAGTATTGCCTATACAGTATTGACCCTAGATAATGTTTCATTAAACAGCCCCCAAAAATTGTTTTCAACTGGTTGTAATTTCATCCTCAAGAGAGACCTCCTTTATTCCCTAAAATTGTGTATTATATTTTGGAAACAAAAAATTGTGGCTCATGGTTACTTGTTAGATATCTAATGAATGTGAGACCATTCGCATCCCACAATCCATGATTGAGTTATTTTTTCAAAATCTAATTCCAATGATGTTCAACAATAAACAGTAGCCTTATTAGTCCAACATTCATTACTTTAAAACTACCCTTGAAAAGAGATGTTGTACAAACCCAATTAAAAATTCATAAAGGGAACACTGTAGAAATGATTGTTCTCAGATCACTATTCATGTTCTCTATATGTTTTAATAAAAAATATCTACTGATAAAAGTATAAAATTCATAGAAAATGTTAGGATTGAAAAAATAGGAATGTCTAAAAGAAGGCCAAGTCTCAACCACTGACAATTATACATATTAGACATTGGAAACAATGAGGTTGATCACACAACATACACAAATTTTGTAGGGTTGTCCATATGATGCTAGAAACTGTCAAACTATGCTTGCTAGGCCCATGAGATTTGGAAAAAATTAGATTTTTATCCCATACATTACATAGATCTAAAACCCAGAAAATGATTTTATAATGTTTCAATATTCCCTAAAATTACCTTATAACTGTATTTTTTTCTTTATGTGAAAATCTAATTGGAAAGGGTGGGTGGGATTATTTTGTCACCATGAAACGTTTTCCACTAATTCTTTTATATAATTGATGATTTAATCCTCATATAGACACAAAATATTGAGTTATATTATAAATATTTCCTAATGAATGAAGGATAAGGATAGATTTCCTCATGTCATGAAACAAATATTCTTCGACCAGACTAAAAAAAGTCCATACTGTGACAATCCATTTTTCATGGGGTGAATGAATGTCTATACAGGTACCCGCAAGTAGTGCAGACCTCCAGGGTACATATGAATTAGCCTACGTGGTGGGCCTACAAAATTTTCCTATGAAAGAGCATATGCAAGATTATGAGAATGAGATATTCATTTCACCCATGGTCAAATATTTTCTAATAAATATGACCATCGTGTATTTATTTGTACAAAAGGAAATTATAGAAGGCCAACTGATGCTATATTTTCCTGAATGATTCACTATATCCTTCCATAAAATTCATGGTATCATTATAAAACCTAATGAAGAAGGAATTTATGTGGGATAGTGAAACTAAATTCCTCACAATGTTTAAAATAATCAATACTTGTGTGAGGAACTCACTAACCCCATAATAAATGAAGAGTAGAACGAGTTACCCTTCCCCAAATAGGGACCTATGTGAGTCACCTCCTACAACACCTATAAAGAATCTTGAAGTATAGAGCAAGGTTTCACCCATGTGTAGTTACCCTTGTGGTCTGTCTCCCTATGTGATACCAATTCTCCCAGGCTTACCTATACTGAGCACCCCCCACGTGAGCCACTATGATCAATCTTATATTCCACCCTACCCAATCCATTCATTAGGACTTCTTAAAATCCATCCATGGTAAACTGTATCAACCTTTAGCTACCCTATATGAGAGGGACCAAATCAAAGCCTCCATAATATCATCCTAACCTTTAAAACCTTGTAAAAAGTCACTCTAGAGGGTCTCCCATTTTGGTTTTTATTTATATGGTCAGAGGTTTCATGTTCATATCCTACTAGATGGTTAGGATCCTTAGGAAAAATTTGAATTTTTATTTTCATTATCCAAAGGCCCCCTACCTTAGGGATGGTTTTGGGTTGTTTCTGTTCTCAGAAATGAGTGCAAGGAACATGTCTCTCCCATCTCCTCTATGAGACTTATATCATCAAATTCCTAGTAGCGAGGATGTGGATTATGACTTCTTTTATATTTAACATGTAATGAAATATTCCTACCTCGCTATGGGACCAATTTTACAGATTACCTCTAAGAGTATGCCCCTATCCATTATTATAGGATCTTTCAATCTTGATCTTATCTGCCTCTTGGACACTGGGAAAGAGATTGGATGGGATCCTGACCCCTCTCTCCTTTTACATTCCCTCCTTAGTTTCTATACTATATACTCTTTCTTGGATAAAATGAATAGAGGGAAGTGTCATATACCTAACCTATTCCATCGTATCCTTGTACTCTTCTATTAATACGAGGGGTCATATAATGTGGGCATGACCAATTCCCCATACCTATCCCTTTGGGATTTATCACCATGCCCACTAGTAGGAAAAATAAGAGTGTGTGGTATATTGGATCTTCCATTTCCCCTTTTTTCACACATCGATCATGACTCAAATGGGATTAGAGGTCAACTATGATCATGACATCCAAAATATCCATGTGACAAATTGAACTAGAAGAAATAAATTTTTATTTAAAATCCTGATACATAAGATGAACACCAAGGTCTTGATATAAATGGGAATGCTCCTTAGTAATAATACACTATTATGTTTCCCTTAATTAAAGAATCCTTTTTAGATGTAATCCCCAAAACAATCCTCTAAATCACAATGAATTGAATTATTTCTCTTAGTTCATATAACCTAGATTTACAATCTAAAATAATCACTAAATTAATCCTCTCAGTGGTCCATAATCTCATGTGATATGAACATACTATGAACCTCCATTAGAAAAGTTATTCATAACCAAACTATTTAGGATTTAATTCTCATCCATATTGGATATGTAGGAATCCTACATGGGGTCCAAATCCATATCCCAAACAACCCAATTCTCTCTGGGTCACATTCCCAGTATGGTTCAGTCTAATAAGGGAATAAATAATCTTCTCAGGTTCCATGGGATGCTTCAGCATAATTCCTATAGTAAATATTAACAATAAACCTTCCTCTTAGAAGTCCATTACACATGACGTTAATATTAATGGTTTTTTCCATATCGGATGACCATAACAGTTTTTATGTGCCCTATTAAACACCACTAAATAATGTGGGGTTTCATTCCTTTCATAAGGATACATTAAATTCCCATTTATGGGTTCAATCCTAACATCAAAACATTTCCCATTTTCATGAATAATGATACACTCCAGAGTTCCCCACTAAGTGGTGAGAGAATCAAAATCACCATAATAATGAACAATGAATATTTAAGTAGTAGTTAAATATATATCATCAATGTAGAAACTCAGATACATACATATATATACATTGATGAAGAACCTTATATACATAAAGATGATTATAAGATATATACATGCTCATAATTTATGGTTAACTCTCAGATAACTAAAATCATACTTTCGAATTAATGAAGGATTCATGAACTCTTTTTAAATATATATGTGAGTCCTAGGATACGGAATATCCCCCCCCAAGTGTGTGATTATCTCAACCTCCCATCATCAAACCAATGTGATTTCTCTAGAATTTTTTTCAAAAATAACTTAAGAGAAATTGACTTCGGAAAGTAGGTCATATTGGATATATAACCATTGTGTGTTTCTAATTCCATGAAAAATATCAATGGATACTATTAAAAGACAGAAAACAATCCAAATACATAATTTCTAAAGGAAAAAACGTAGTATGTGGAAAATACTAAATATGGGATACCCATAGGATAAAATACAATCCCAAAAAAAGAGATATAGAACCTAGAATTTTCTTAAAAATGAAACAAGAAAGACATGATGTGTGATGGGACCCAAATGACATGTGGTCCCGCTCCCCCACCTAGCCTTGTCCAAAACCATCTCATATATATCATCCCATCTAGTAGAACACATCATGATGGTGGATTACATGTTGTGTATAGACGAATCGGGATATGGATATATCCTTCATTATGTTTCCATGTACATGACCCCCTGTATGTGTACGAAGGTACATGGCATGCATCTTCCCATGGGGTGCTACCCATGTGACCTGTTTCTTCCAATGTACAATGATACATGACCATTTTCATGGTTATATTCTTCTAAATGGAGTCCTTACCCTATGACTCTTCATAATGAATCGTCCTCCCACAAATGGGTTACATGGAATATATAAGGGATACATAATGTTCCATCCTTTTGAATTCTCAAAACCCTATCTTTTGTACTCAAGGTGATACACATAATGTGTTTATTCTGATACACGATGTGTAATTAGGTTTTTCACAAAAACTCATATCTGATTTCCATTCCTTGAGTATAACTACATTACATAGATTACATCCTCTAATATACCCATAAATAGAGGATTTATCATTGGTTAATGGATTTCATCCCTCCGGTGGCCATAAAGTTGAATCTATTTTGATTCAAAATCATCTTACATAACACCACATGTCTCAAAACTCAAGATATTGTAGATCCATCATCTGATACTTAAAACAATCTTCCACAAAATTTAATAATCCCATATTGTTTCTAGATTCATCCATCAGTGCCTCATTCATCGATTTTTCATGATTCTAAAGGTCCGGTCGGGATTCGATTCACCTAAAAATGTCAAACCGATACCACATGGTTCTATCCATGATTAACGTGATGAAAATTTTAGATAAATACTCCATAATTATGATTTAACCATAACTCTTGACGATTTATGGGACAATGATCAAGAACGGGCATATGGTGTTTGAAAAATATAAAGAATCCATAATGATTTAAATACACAAGTGAATGCTTAGGCCACAACTGGTGCAGATCGATAGAAGAGATTTATCTACTCAATCAATTTAATTAAGAATGGAGTAAACCAAAAATTATATATTTCTACCTATATATTTGATTTCTCAGCATCGAATAACATTTTATACAATTATTTAAGGATGTAATTTTTTTGCCCCAATCATCTTGGATTTGGAATTTAATCATCATTTTATGTGATAACCCAATGAAGGTGGAATGAAAATATATGTGGTTCTACAAGGATTTATTTGAATAAAACTATATAATTATATATGGTACTATTGATAAATACAATATTTTGTGTTAAAATGAATTAATTAATTAATTTAGTAATTAATCCATTCAATGTACCATCAATGAGTGAGATGTTTCAATGCCCCATTCCAACACATTTTATGTTGTGAAGATGAAAGAATTAAGGATGGGAACCCATGTCCTCTTGTATATTCTCCTCAGTGTAGTTGGGGTTTGGCTTTGTGGTAAGCACTCTGTAATCCTACATGACAAATGGGGATTCAAAACCCATTGGATACAGGTACTATAGTAGTAATGTAGCGCACTATAACAGTGGTGATACTATAACAACGACGTGAACTGTAGTGGAAACAGGTCACTGTAGTAGTGGCAAGGCACTGTTGTAGAGGCCAGTACTATGTGGGGCTATAGATGGTGGTACTGTAGCAGTACTATTCACAGAATGGGCCTTGGGCCAAAAATTTGGGCCTACGGTCCATGTAATGAGCTAAATTCCCACTAGGCCTTCTGTATATGTAATGGGTCTCCGTCTACCTAGTGAAAGAGGTATTTTCTTTTCTTTAATAATAAATGAGGCTTCAACCCATTCCTTTTAAAAAAAATATAGTAAATTCTTCTCAGTGTAAGAGAATTGATTATGAGTTTCCTGAATTTTAAAATGTACTGATAAACATTCTTCATTCATTATATATAGTTGTAATAAATCATTTTGGTGTAAAAAGTAGTACTCATAGTATATGGCCCATCATTTTGTAAATTTATAACATGCCTCCATGGTTATGCATAAAGTGTAAATGAATTATGTTGTCTCTGAACATGAGCCTCAGCCCGGTTGGTGAGGACTCGGTAGGTGCATCCAAGAGACCCGAGTTCAAATCCAGGTGGTGGATTATTTTTTCGGGGGTACTATAGAAGTGTTGTAGTAGGTACTGTAGCAGGAACTTTTCGGTACTGTAGGAGCTGGAACTATTCATCAATCCGGGACTTTGGGCAACTAGTTTTGTCCTCGGGACCTGTAAGGATTTTGGGCCACCCAAGGCCTTCGGGCCAGTTGATTCTTAAGGCCTTCAGGCCACCTTAAGGCCTTTAGGCCACCCCAAGTCCTTTGGCCCACATGAATACAGATGCACCCATTAGATTATACGGGAAAATGCTTTAGAAGAAGATTCAGGGGATGCGTATTTACTAGAGAAGAGTTAACCGAAATTGGATGAATGAGAGGGTATGGCTTTGCCATCGGTACCAAGCCTGTAACACTTTTCATATAAAAGCTATCCAACCAGCCCTATGAAGGTGGAGTGCTAATATCATGACACTTGCTAGGGAGGAGCAGATCCAAGTTGTCTTGTCTGGGTGATTCCCTATATGACCTACGAGTCATGTAGTTTTCTCTGAGCCTTCAGGACTTGGAAGGGTTCCACCATATACTTTGAAAGGTGGATTATCAAAAATAATATAAATTGAAGGCCTTTGGGCCATTATGACCTAATTATGTAGTCTCTCATTATATTTTTACCAAAGCAAACAAGTAATGATATTTATGTCTATTTGTCTCGATTGGTCTAATATTATGAATTGATGTGGGATATATGTGTTACAATATATGATTCTCATAGAAGTGAATAATTCACATTGAAGGTTATGTTGTATGGATGATAAATGACTTCCCTGATAATGGATATTTTTCATGATATAACATATAAGGAATGTCGGGGTGTCCCATTTGTGAAAAATGACCATTAATAGTCTATTTGAAAAATTCATCAGATACTCTGTTTATAAGACATAATTTTTTCCTAAAATACCAATCTTGGATGACAGTATTCTATTGGAATTTCTAATAAGTCACAAAACCATCTCTAATAATAGGTGATCAAATGTAATATAATATATATGATATTAAAAAACTTTTGTTAAACCATTTTCAAAAAACATACAAAATTAGATTTGAAGAGGTGATAAATATTTATTGAATTACAATATTGGAATTGTTTGTATGTTACACAATTTCTGGATGTCATGCATACAGAAAAATATATATTTGATAGTGTTATTGTAAAATTAGTAAATGTTCTTAGAGAAATGAAATATTTCAGTATGGCTAGGTGGCACATTTTTTAAATGGAGATAAGTGGAGAGTTGGCATTCTTGAAGCATAAATGGTTAAATATTCTTCACTCAGTATCCTACAATCTAATTATAAAGTGAAAATTTCAATTTTTACTTCTCCATAATTGTCTAAAATTTGTATAGGGGTATTAATCAAATATATAAATTTTCATGTTAATAAATAATTTGATGATACCATGAATAAAATCACAAAACTGTCATGTTTTGATAAATTATTTAGAGCTTGTTGTTTTCCATTTCATTCTGCATCAAAATGTATGACATAAATTAACCAGACAGTAATTATTTTTTCAACTCCATACGCTATAAAGTTATATAATTAGAGATGTTACCCATCATGTATAAGGAGTTCGGTGTCATATTAGTTGACCTTGAGATTTTCTTCCCACCATCATTCTTTTATAGAATGGTCCACATGATGGTTTACATGGATAGAGTGGTTTAGCTATATGGACCTGTGCATTATTGATGGATGTATACCGTGGAATTGTATATTAAGATATTGAATGGGTATGTCAAGAATCGAAGATTGGTTAAAGGTTCTATTTCATAATGTTATACTATTTAAGAAGTTATCGAATTATTTACCGATTACCTATCAGATGTTGAAAGCATCAGTGTCCCAAAGTCTCGTCAGAGCGAACACGCCAATGGCCAATTGATTTTTGGAAGATATGTTGTTACAATTACCATAATAGATCATGAATAATAACACCATGACATTTTACATAATAGTACATATGTGGATCCATACATTGAATCCCATAGATAAATTCTTTGATATTTCTATCAATCATAGGTTGAAGGATGGGTATCAAATACATATAATAAATAGTTTATAGAATGGTTCCGATATCAAATTTCTAATATGTTGTATGAAAGTCCAAATTCAATTTTTGAATGACCTTGATAGATAACTAGAGGACTTAATGAAAATATTATATCATACACTAGTTTTATAATCAATGGTTATAAGTTCCGTACAAAGAACATGATGACCGGTGTATATAGAAAAATTGTGGTGTTATTCTTGTGGCTGAAGGGATGCACATATGTAGTTCTAATGATAGAAATCCAATTTATGAAAATATGTCATGTTTTGGCATTATTTGATAGATATACAAGTGGGATTATATATCACTTTAAGTGATGAAATTTATTTGTAAAAGGGTTCACAATAACATTGCAGTGACTGTTCATGATATGAGCTTCATAAAAGTGAATTTCAGTAAGGAAGTGCAAAAAAAGAGCCATTCATAATGTAATAACAGGAAATTCATTTATTTTATGTATCTGATCCAACAAACAAGAATTGATCAATTGTACAACTGGAAACTAAAATAAATGTGGGGTCTAATGAAAATTCAATGAAGGATGACACTTTTTGGGAGATTAAAATCACTTCATTTTATTCTAAATATTGAAAACTTCATGTATGTTAGACGGTACGATAAAGAGGGGATTTTCATTCTCAATAGAGGAACCATATACCTAAAATGTTTTTAAAAAGTGTGTTTAATTATAAGGATAATGTTTTTTTTAATATAATATGTTTTCATCATAATATTATCTATTTTCTACTACATTATACTAATCTAAATTAAATTCTTGACTAACAATTCTGCTAATGAATTTTTCACATGATGATGTTAAAAATCCCTCATATGAAAAAAATATAATGAAAGAACCATTTTTATGAATGATAATGAAATGTTATAATATAAATTATATATTTTGATGAAAAATAATAAAACATAATTTTGGTGTAAATTTCCTTATTCTTTACAAGGTTTATTTATTTTAGAATATTCCTATCCATATTTCATTTCGTTATAGGAAGAGAAATGAAACTATATCTAATCAACCACTGAGGTAAAATTGATATTTTTAGTAAAATAATTATCTTTAGAATTAATGTATAATTTCATAACTGTGTTTATTTTGTTTCTTTTTAGTATTACATACCTTATAATTTTTTTTCTTATAAATGTGGATTCTTTTATTCGTAATGGTGTGGTATTTCCATATTTTAAGTATTTCTATTCCAGAACATCCACAAAAAATTCTTCTCCCTCAAAACCTTTTCACCAATAGAGTGTTAAACTTTTTACTTTCCTTCAAGTTCCCTCCACATCCTTTTAAGAAGATAAATGATGCTTCAGTTTATCAATAAATGATGTAGGAATTATGTTTATACAATGAAATAATTCTCTTTATAATTAAAGTGGTTTTAGTATTTATATTTAATTTATTTATATTATATATTAAGAACTCTAATCCTTTTGTCCCACACTATGTTAAACTGTAGTGCAAGAACTATGTATGGCTTGATTCACATCCTTATGGGATACATAGTGAAGTCCAACATTTCCATTCAGGACCCAGCCACAACATGAATATGGTTAGCATTGATCTGTTTATCTCTGTATACATTGGAAAATACCCTTAAATATGTGTCATAATCCTAACCTTAAATATTTTATGATATTCATAAACCATTTCTTGACTTTTAGTCACAAAAATTTCAAATTTCTGAGAGTTCTTTAGCTGACTACGGAGTACGTTCCCTTTGGTGGCCATGCATAAACAATCTCTATAAAGATTTGTGAGCCAAAAGATACTATTATTTGAATATGTAGCCAATGTCCTTGGGTGGATCTGCATAATTTAAACCCCCTAATGGGGTTGTCGGATACTGGTAACTTCATTCTTAGGAAGAAAGTCTCTTTTGTCCTTATTGGTCTTAAATGACAGTATGTAGGGATCCACAAAAAATAGCAATCCTGAAACATATTTGTCCCATGTCCTTTTTCTTGATCTGAAAGTATTCATGTCTATGGTTTATATTATCCTTCCCTACATTTGGGTCAGACCTTCGTAGGAATGATAACCATCAAGTTTTTTGATAATCTTGTTTGGAAATATCTTCTCCATATTCAAGTACCTCATTCCATACATAAACCTCTATACATTGGAAAATTTGAATCTTCATAAACTTTCACTGGCTTTTTAGCACAAGGAACGTAAATTTCTGAGAGTTCTTTTTCCTGACTATGCAGCACGTTCCCTTAGGCGGCCTTGCATAAACAGTCTATACAACAGACTTGTTAGCCAAAAGATGATATTTATTTGAATATGCAGCCAATGCCCTTAGGTGGCCCTACATAATTCAACCCCCTAACGGGTTTGTTAAATAATGGTAACTTCATTCTTGGAAACTACTTCTTGAAATTCCTTTTAGCTATTTTTCATATCATTCCTCAGATTCAAATTTTGTTAAGTTATAGTTTACATATTTTCCCTCATACTTGAGTATGGTAATATGTTTTCAGATAAATTGAGTCAATACTAATTCATTCGGTCAAAGATATTTTGACCTTAAACATTAGCCTCTTTATTTCCTATGTGCATGACTTTAAACATCCCACAAAAGAAAAATGAACTATGAGTTAAAGTCAAGTTCCAGCTCACTAAACATACATATTGTATGATTTAGGTAATATTGAGAAATTAAAAGATTCAATGTTTTTAGGGTTATTTATATTAATCATAGTAAAAATAATTCAATTCTGACTAGGCCCATTGGATTAGGTAAAATTTAAAGCAGGGAGAAAAGGAAAATACGTGCACAAATGATTAAAGATGAATGTGTTTTTCATTAATACACAGGAGATAGAAGGAAATCCACAGACTGGAGACTCATCTCTTTTTCAAGAATTACAAGAGGCTTTCTATAAAACTCTTCATTTAATTTATGGAATCTCAAGATTCATCATCAACCACCTGGAATTAATTCATTCAACTGGATACAAGAAAAGATTCAGTGATACCAACTCTTCTTGGAACAATTGTAAGAGGATGTTATTGAGTGTGGTTTGAGAAAATTTTCTGCTGATCAAACAGTGACTCTGTTTCTGTCCAAGAGTCTTGGAAGATGGATACATGGATTTGAGAATGGAACATTGGAAGTAAATATCTATTTAAAGAGAGTACTCATTTCAGATATTGCTCTAATTCCATGTTTGTCTTCTCTCCACCAACTGGCAGTGGAAATAATTTCAGCCCATGGGTTTTCCAATTTCATATCTACAAGGAAATGTTATGGAGGGAAAATTTGAATGTTCACACCAATGTTATTGCTCTTAATGTACAACATAACCGAAATAGAGGAGTAGTGGTGCAGCTGAATCTCAGGCATATAGTTCTTTTCATCTGGAACATTGACTCTTTGCAGATGACCATGACCATACAGAGGTAGGTAGATTCTCTGTGTGAAATTAAGATGATATTTCTTCAAGTACATAGCCAAATATGGGAAAGTGCTATCGCAGATATAATAGTAATCATGACAAAAACTGTTCATCATGTCATCAATCTGCTTTCTAGCCAGTTCATCAGCCGTTCTAATTCTGTTGGGAGCCATTGAGTCTGCACAAAGGTTAAATAATTAACTCTTATGTAAGTTTATTTTTCATAAAATTTGTGAAATAATTAGAAATAAATGTCCAAGGAATTAAGGCGGGAAAGTATAAACTTGGCGCGCATGTATGGATGTGTCGCGCAAGTATTTGGCGCACAAGTATCACCGTGTAGGTCCATATACCTTAACAGCAGTGCAACATCAAAGAGATAGCAGAAAACAGAGCAACCTCTGTGGAGAAGGTCACCTGTGCGACGAGAGCTCGAATGTTTGAAGTCTGGATGCTTTGTACGAAAATGGGGCCACATATTTATAGGCCACAGCTGTACCATGCGCGCCGAAGTTTGTCTAGCAAGAATATGTGCGCCACTACCTGAGAGCCATTACTTGTGCACCACATATTCCTTGGTTTTATTCTATTTCCTAAGAGTCAAATCCTCTTTTCTCCCTGGATCCAACTCTGAGGGTGGAATTTTGTTGACTCCTCTTTTCATCACATTTTCTAAAAGAATGGAAAGGGAAATGTCTTCACCCAATGTAATTCATCTTTTGAAGAAAACATCAAAATCGACAATGGAATGAAAAAGGAGTCAATGGACTTATGGTCGCACAAGTTCCCTTACTGTCTCATAGGTATACTTGTGTGCCGCCTAATGGTCGTGCAAGTGACTTGCGCACCCTAAGTGATAACCTCTCAGTGTCTTCTCCAGCCTATAAATACCCCCAATGGGCACCCCATTTCAAGAGGATTTTTTCCAGAATTCACATACAGAACTCTGAACGCCCAAGTCTCTTCTTCAGGTCTTTTGAACTCTTCTAAGGTAATTATTTATCTAGAATGGAAGGTATAAAAAAGAGGGGTAAGGTTTAAGTGTTATAATTAACTAACATTTGCACGCCTAAGTGGTTTTACCCTTAAGTGAAATAGACACACTTGCGCGCTGCCCTACATCTTCACCAGAACATGCACGCCATCTTCTAAAAAGCCTCTATGGATAATACCATGGGTTTGAGCCAAGTCTCGAAAAAGTATTACCCTAAACAATGAAAATCGCGCAAGTACACATGTGTCACGCAGGTATACCTGCGTGACCAGGACTTGCGTGCCCACGCAATACATGCGCGCCTACCAGGACTTTCACACCCTTCCCTTTTTGGGTGCCTTTCCGGCCCAATTCACCCCTCTTATGTCATTACACCTCTCTTATTCAAGATTCAGTCATCAAGAAACTCTTCAAATCCATTTATGGAATGATTTCTTGATTTGGATTCCTTATCTAAAAGGAACTCCATGGAACATCTCTCAAAATCAAGTGATTTACACATCTTTATGTCACTAAAAATTACGAATTCATTCATTCAACCTCATCCATTAAGATGAGAGAATGCTTAATATGGGCTTCTTTTTTAGGAGTAAGTGCCAAGTCCCCTAACCTGGGCATCCTTTTTAGGAGTAACCCAAGTCATAATTCCCAAAATTATGGGCATCCCCCTCAAGAGTAATCCCCAAACCTTAAATCCTTTAACCCGAGCCTCCTTTTCAGGAATAAGCCTATGTCTCAAATATGGGCATCCTCTTTGAGAGTAAGCCCCATGTCCCTTAATTTTCAATTCACTATATTCTGGGCCTAATCTTTAGGAATAAGCCCCAACCTTATTTTCTCTTAACCAATCATAATTCCTTTTGATCTAGGCTTCCTTCTCAGGACTAAAACCCTAAAATAAGTCCCCTCCTAACATGGGCATCTTCCTTAGGATTAAGCCCCATGATTAGAGTATTCGTATCTCCATGAAGTATATATACCATTATAGACATTGTTCATGGATTTCTTCCCTGAAGTAAATCTTAATCCTAATTTATTTGAGAAGTCATATATACATAAACACCGCATCATTGCATGGAACAATTGTCTGGTTTCTCCAATACCTCTTGTTTCTCACACCGAGCATGACTCACATGATCTTAGAGCGTAAATGTAATCATGACATCTTCCTTTGAGCCATCAATCATGCAGAAACATCATACTCCCTTACTCGAACTACGTGGGTTCTGATTTCTTTTCCAAAAAAAAGGATACATAGGTAGCCCATCATTGGGTACGATCACAACTTTGAAATAATCCATGTCCTCCTAAATGAAAATAAACTTCTAGTTCCCCACTAAGTGTCTTTAAAACCAGTATGGTCATCATAATGACCAAGAGATTTTTATGTATTTAAGGATACCATCAACTAAGAATCTCTAAAAAATACAGATGATTCTTCATCGATGAAGAACCTTGAATACATATAAAAAATTATCGGAATTTCCTACATATCAATCATTGATCATTAGACTAAAGGAAGGATCATTTTATACTTGGTAATGTAATAAGGATTCACGAACATAAATTAAATCTATAAAGAGAATCCCAGAGTAGAAAATAATTCCCCTCAAAAAGGTGTGATGAGTCCGACCTCCCGTCCTATCGACCAATACAAATTACTAAGCCTCACCAGCCCACAACTAATGAGCACCTACCTTTGGAATGTAGGTCCAAATGGATATGGAATCATTTGATGTTTTCGGTTCTACAAACAAACCTGTTAGAAACCGATTGGAATGTTTGAACCTTCAATCAATGAGGTCATCCCCAATTCCAGAGGAATCAATGTGAAATAAGGAAATCAAAGATAAAAAGAGGAATAAGGATTAACCATAGGATAAAATAGGTTATACGATCTTTCCTCAATTCATACTCAAATTATATCATATAAGGATTCAATGGAGAATAGAAAATTAATTATTATTTTTTGTTTTTTATTTGGATAAATAAATATATTTCCCAAATATGATTTTAATTTGGAAAATATTTCCTTTGAAAGGGAAGAGAAGTAATTATGGAATCCAACTTGTTTGTCATGGTTTAATAAATTAGTAAAGAATATTTAAGGATGGTAAGTGCATCATATTTTTTATAAAATCATATTTAAACTAGGAGGTTTCTCAATAAAGTAATTAGCATTTATCTAAAACACATTATGATTAAAAACATTTCATAGAGTGGTTCAAAACCTTAAAATGTAATATGATGTCTTCATAAATCTGGATTATACAAATTATTGTTTGTGAAATAAAAATAAATATATTATAAATCACTAGTAAAGAAAAAAAAATATCACGGTGTATATGAATTTTAAATATCAATTGAATATATAATTTTATAATTTTATAATTAAAATGATAAGGTGTTTTAGAGTGGAGTAATGTATAACACAATGTAATGAGGATGGTTTGAGGAGTTCCCTTACATAATTTCTGAATTTTATCTACACTATCAGTTAACAAAACGAGTAAATAAATAATAGTTATTAATAAAATTATGATAATATCTTTCAAAAATATTATATTTTTATTCTGATTTTATATTACTTTAGAGTCATTTAATTGAGATGTCATGATTGAAATTAATAACCTATGGTTTCTTGTTTCATGGTTCCAAGGTCAATTTAGTGTATGGATAATTTTTTTAGGACTTATCAATTGAGTATAAAAATATAGAATGGAAAAAAATATATTCATGTACTTTAAAAGGTTTATATTTTCTTAAATATATATATTTATATTGACATGGGGATGATTCATTTGGTATAATCATTATTATTATACAGTTAGTTCATTTAGGTGGTTTTACAGACAACCATGAACTAGATTCATTTAATTAAATTCAATTATAGTTGATAAATTATATAACATCAAATAAGTTATAATATACTTATTATCATCATATTTGACAAGAATATTATTTTTATAACAATCTATGAATGTGATGGATAAAAACAATGTATGTTGTTCATGGTGGTACTTAACCCACCCCAATTTGAACAACCGTTTTCAATTGAGAGTGAATTTAGGGTTAGATATAAAATGAATGATCCATCTTAATAATAACATATAGATATATTTAAGATAATGATGTAACTATTTCAAGGTTGATTGATAATATATGAGGGTGGTTGAGAAATAATAAAATTGAAAGTTGTTCGGTTGATAATTTACCTATTCTTTTTGGTGTCCCATCAAGGGATACCATTTTAGTATCATTGGAATGGTCTTTGGTGGGACAAAAAGAACATTGCTTTTGGGATAGGATTTATAAGGGAAATAGACTGAAATGTGGGAACTCTTAGAAGGTCTAGAGAGAAGGGGTTGTGAGGTCTTCTGTTTATAAGGTTACAAGAGGTTTATTTTTAATATAATATTCATTAAATTATTATTTTAGCTTAAAATATAAATTTTAATTAATATTATGACTAAATATATTAACTATTGTTTGTGATTTTGAAAAATTTATTTCTTAAATCACCATGACTCATTTAGAAATGTATTTAGCTTAAAATATATATTTCCTTATTTTTTATATTGTACTATTCACCAAAACATTATCAATTAAATAAATATTAAAAAATTCTTCCCCAATAATTTTCCAATATGTAGATTAAATAATTAAAAACTTATTCCTCATAAAAAAATTTCTAAATACGAGATGTCTATTTTTATAATAATGTATTATCTATTTAAAAAATATACCTATTTTTATATTAAAATCAAATTTTTGGACCTCTAAAATATTAATTATAGTACCATAAAGCTATATTCATTATAATACTTTGTACTATTATTTTTTAAACAAATTTTATCAAAATAAACCTTCATTTAAATTTTAATATTTATCATAAAAAAGTAAACAAGACATACATTTTTTAAAACAGTCAAGACACTAATTTATTCATTTTTAAAATATTTATTTATTATTATAATGATAAAATTTTATTATATTTTAATTTTTTAAGATAAAATTAACTTTTTAAAAAAGAAATTTTTGATGGTAAAATTATGACATCAAAGTTACTATTTGTAATGGTTAGATTATTATTCCAATTGTCAATTTACAATTCTAATGGTAACATTTGTAACTTTTATATTGTTTCATTAATTGCTATCAATACCTAAAAATTTTTTAATTCTTATTTTATTTTTATTTTATCTCAATGTTATATATGTTGATTTTAAAAATAATTAATTTAGTACTAATATTTTGTTTTGATTATAAAATCTTTTCATGACTGTGAACGTTCATAGGGATTGATTATATAAATATTATCAAATTATAGTTAGCATATTTTCAATGATTTCCCATAGTAAAACATTTAATTATAGTTTTCGTATTTATTGTCTTAATTAATTGTTCGATTCAATATAATAAAATATAGGTTTTTTTTCATTTGTTGTCTGTTTTTTATATAATACTAAATTAATAAACATGACACATTAATATAATTATAGAAGGATTTTCTATTGATAAATTTTTGGGTTGTTACACTCTTCCCCTATTCAGAAAATTCATCCTCAAAATTTCATTTCTCCTAAAACAATGATACAATATGAGGATACATCTGTTTTATTTGTTTCTTTAGATTATAGGTCCCCTCATCATACATGTGGTTTTTCCATTTCCTTTTAACATAGGGTAGATTTATTATTTATAAAAACTTATTTTTCTATGGTACAAGATCTTATTTTCATGCTCATTATAAAATATATCATTCTCAAACTTTACCACCTAATAATTCATTATATATGTGGGATATGGTATGTATTTTCCATTTATTGATACATGGAACGTGTTGTCTAGATGGGAGAGAGTTTGTGGTAGTCCTATTAAATAATAAAAAAATTATATATGACCATGAATCAAAAAGTGGATATTGTATATGGGATGTAGTTTTCCCTTCATCCCAAGAATCACGACTCTCTTCCACAACGATATACAAAGGAATAGTTTATCTCCATCCTCAAACTCCAGGTCTCTTTAATGGTTATATACAGAAAAATAGTGTGAATATTGAGCTGCCATGATGTGTTATTTACTACTATTGAAAATTTATTCCAATTAATCAACCATTTTAGGTGGAAATACTTTTTTCACCAACATAATCCCATTATTCATGTATTCAATAACTCTGATCATAAATGGGTTCAAATAAATCAATTTGGATGAATTAGGGGAAGAAATTATTATATGAGAACAAGAAAAAGGAAGATATTGATTCAATCCTCGTTTTATGTAAATATTGAAATCTATCCACATGTACTTAATTATATAGTTAGTTCAATAATATTTTCCATCAATTTGTGGGAGATAAGGTGTAAAAAATATAAACATATTGTTTAGAAAATACTGGAGTTTTTCTTATAATATGGAGTTAATCCTTGTATATTTATTAAATAAAATAGATAGTTGTGGTGCATAAAATATCCCCACTTCCTTGATGTACTTATTAATAAGTTGGTTGAGTGAGTTTTCATTTTGAATTTTAATGAAGTTATAATTTTTTGTAAAATGGCCCTTTAAACCCCATATGGAATTATTTCTCATGGATGTTTTTAGAAGACCTGTGATCCATTCCATTGTTATGTTTTCTCATTTCCTTATATGTATGGGTAATAGTTACATCATCTCCATGTACATTTTTAGTTTGTTCATTCACTTATTGACATACCTGGAACTGTTACGAATATTTTGAGATCTACCACATCTTATTTCCTCACTAAATAGATCTCTCAAATATCAAGATACTTCTTCACACTCCCTGGATGGACATAGAATGTCATGATAAATTCATAATTACAAATCAAATTCTTTATCTCATTCTTCGATGTTGCACGTAGTCACCACCCAAATGACAAAAATCCTTCTTCTAGGATTTTGAACTCTGATGATTTCCATTTTCTTATAGAATATATCATCTTCTATCATTGAACATTAATTCTTTCAACATCCATTATAATATATATAATTAATATTTTAGAATTCAATTTATAATGATATTATTTTGTCAACACTTTATGAATTCATTTTCCATCCTTCACATGTGTATATATATTGTATCCTTCTCAATTATCATCATTGACAGGGTTTTAGAATCCATTCTACTTAGAGTGTATTAAAATTATTTTCCTTCTCTTGATAATAATCGATTAAGTTGTGATAGTCCTTAAATAGATATAACAATAATCATTGGTTTATTTTATACTCACTCTGTGTAAATATATAGTTGAGACTCTTCTGATCCATATATATTTTTCACTTCTCCCCGTATAGATAATGCTACCAAATAATCAATGTGAATATCACTATATCCAACTCTAGATCATGTATTGGTTACCTTTCCTCACCAAAATCCATTTTTCTTAAGGTTTATGATATAGGTTTATCAATATTAATCAATACACAACCTAATACCTTCTTTAAATCTTCATTATATACTATAGAATGTTCCCTACATGAGAGAAATATGAGTATTGGGGTAGTTATAAGTCTATTTTTTAATTCATAAAATCTAACTTAATATATATTGGTTGAAAAAACCTCATTCCCTTCCTTTATATCATTGTAAATGGGTTTTAAAATCCTGATAAATTCCATATTATTCATCAACAATAACGAGATAGTCTATAGAAACTATGAATATATGATATAGATATTTATCTAAGATAATTCACAATCACATTTATCTTAAACAATCCCCAAATATTCCTTTGATTCTGATAATATTCTCTATAAGTGGTACATCAAAAAAATCACATTTATATTACATTGCATATAAATTCTAATTTATTAGGTTCCTTTTCATAGTATTCCAATTATCCATGTGTTCCTTATTAATTTTGTAGTATATCATAATATCAACTATAAAGTCTTCCATAAAATTGTAAAAGTAATCTATAATGCAATTATTCATCATATATATGAATATTTATTGATAATTTGTATTTTTAAATAGAATAACTATATACTAATAGTGTCCATAAATTTTATAGAATGAGGTCATATAAATTTATTGACCCTCACCTTTATTTGATGATTACATGGCCAAAGGACCCCCTTATAGAAGTATGAAGTGATATATAGCTAACAAAAGAAGAAATTAATCAATTGTAAGGGATACATTTTATTTATTTTTCTCTATCTTCTGTTCAGGAAAATCAATATTAATGTGAATTGGACTATCCTTATCCATTATGAATATCACTAGAACACCCCCTAGTGAAGCACTCGGGCACATAAAACCTTTTTTTATATTCCATTATTATAACTTAATTAGTTATTCTAACTGAAGTGCAGACATTATGTAATGAGGTGTAGACACATGTAATGAAATAATTATAAGTTAAACTAAGAACTCAATATCTAGGTTATGAGGAATACCAATAAGATCATTATAAAATATATCATTGTAGTCACTTATTATAGACATATATTAAATAATTATTCTCTCATTTTATTAAATCATTTCACTTCTATATTCTTAACATTAGAAAAAAAAATTCCATTATACAAAAGATATTTATATAGTATATTCATCATACTCTTTACACATTTACATATTGATAGAATGACTTGGGATATATAGTGTGATTTCACTCTCCTGGAATTTATTTATTTATTGATTTCAAGACATATAACGCATGCCTAGTAATTCAAGAAATTCCACTGAAGGAAAATTGAAAAGATTCTATTTTGAGGGGTGATTCCACAAACACTGATTGCAGAGAATTTATATATTTGGGATGTGATAATTTCTCTATTTTTCATTCTCATAAATAACATAGCCACTATATTTTTAGATGGTGTTTAAAAAGTTCTTCTACAAATAAATGATTTGATAAAATGTGTTAAGAAAAAATGAAATATAATGATTTCATTTATTGAGTGAATAACTAGCATACATATAATTTCATGACCTGACCCTCCATTGTTCGACCCATGACTACCTGAATCCCACCTCAAATAGGCCAGGGGATACTGACCAAATCTGAGTAGGAATATCCAAAAAAATAGAGTCATTTAACTAAATTACCTGTAGAAATGAACACATCCCCAAACCCATAAAAATGAAATATAACAACGAGAAAACAATGAATCAATACATCTAAGAACCCATAGCAGAGCATGACTGTAAAGAATTAAAAGTGAAATAATAGGCCAAATACAATCCCAAAAAACAATAAATCCTCTACAATAATACAAGGGAGAGGACTGAATTCAAATACAAGCTCCTTGTAAAATCCTTAGTCAAACAAGCTCCATCGATACACCACCCACTCCCTATCATCCAATGACACCATAAAATGGACCATTTTCTAAATTATACATGAAACATTCTAGTAAATCTCATTCTGGGGTGAGTATAACCATATCAAGTAAGACACCTCAACAAAAATAAACACAAAGCATCACATATAGTTAACTCAGTACAATATATAACAATCAATGTATAATATTAAAAACTATATATACTTAATAATTCCCTAATCCACCTAGTGGAAATAAAAAAATACCAGAAATTTGATAATTCGCGATGAAATGGTCATTATGGTAATACCCACTAAATGAACCATGCTAACATCAGAGATACACAAAAAATAGTTCGAGATCCTTGGGCCCCACCCAAGAAAGCACACTGGTCTATGAATACCCTGATACTCTGATATAATTATTGGAACAAGAATCATTGGGGGATTCCATGAATGAAATTTGGATCAACCCACTATATAGGTTATTGTATTCCAATAATTCCACAAAACAGATAGATATATCTTTCTATATGAAGTATATACTGCCTACTAAAGTTGGTCATGTATATTCCATAAGTCCCACCTAGGGAACAATGATGATAAATGATTGCACTCCAGTTTAACTGAGAGATGCCACAACTCAACCTCAGACTCGGCATCTAAAGGGATCACAATAATATGATGTAGATGTAATTCCACAATCTATCCTCAAGATAATGGACCAATGTAACACACTAAAAAAATATCTATCCATACCAAGGAAGCTATGTTATATAAATAATCATAACAATGGTACGTGACATGAACCAGGGGTACATGGTGTGTCCTCTTATCCACATTCCTACTCGTGTGGTATATCCTTACATGACATGTACATCTCAACATACAAGACAAGTAGATGATGTAAAATCTATGTATAGAAACACAACACTCTACTCATGTAACCTGACCATATCAATGTCTTTGGCCTGTCCGTTTATCCACCCATATATAGGTGTCCATGTGTATGTTTGAGTAAATGATAATACACTGTTTGTGAACTCCCAGTTATGTTCATGTACCCTTTAAGGTTCACATCGAACGTCATGCATTTCTCACATGGAATGTGATCAATTCACTTGGTTTTTTTAAACATAACTCCATCCCGAATCCCAATGCCACATCCAGAGAGCCCGCAAGGCTTGTAAACCTGAAATGAAAACCTCATTTCTTGGAATTTTCAAAATCATTCATGATCACTTTTTTATTATCTCATTAGTATATGGACACACCTCCACTATCAAATCTCTTACATAAGAGGGCAGTTGAGTCATTGCATTATAAATAGCTGGAATCCCCATTCAAATTAGCTCATAAAACTATTTTTCAATCATAATTAGTCACTGACCGTCAATATTGGGAATAAAGGTAACCCCATATCCATCTATTATTCTCCAAATCATCCATTGACATTGCCACACATCGACCACACCATATATCACATACCCCCTATAGTTTCAATCAATTTACTCGTAAATTGGTTACACAATGATAAAATACTGATTCTTCATTGAATAATGTCCCAAAAATATTACCATGATAAATGTGTGATGAATGGTGGGAGATAAAAAAATTCAACAGAAAATAGTAATCAACACCAAATTTTTTTCATTTTCACAAGATTCATTGTCATAGAAGGAGAAGAATAAGGCAGGAAAAATCAGAGAAAACAAAATCCATCAATTTAATTATAATGATGACGATGATATCAATTTTTTTAATGAAATTGATAATTATAAATTTGATATTATGTGATGGGATAAAAATATCAAAACAATCCTACCAGGAGTTTGCATTTAATATTGATGAATAATGGTTTTATTTTCGTCATTGTTGAGATATGTGAACTCCATTGGTGAAACGATATGTGATATGGTCCCAATTTGTTTTATTCTCCATGAATTATCTCCTATAATGGAACTTAGTTCTCTATGGTTTACCAAAAAAACCATGGGAAGAAATAATCATATTTTGAAAGAGTAATAAGGATGCAACATCGAATGAAGATAAAATAAATTCTATTATTAATTTATATTACTAATTTCATTCCAATGAAATCTTTCCCACTAATTTCCAGCACTAAAAAAGATGATATCTCACCTATAAAAAAACTATTATTTGGACACAAAAGATCCATTATATTTCTAATATACACCCCTAAAAGGGATTTATTCCTCTTTTATAGGAAAACTACTCATCAAAAGCTTTCTCATATATATAATGTAGTTAAAAAAATTATATTGGGATCACTGAGCCTTAAAATCCCACACCGTCTTAATGCATGGATTCAGAAATAATTTACTTAATATCAAAAAAATAATTAATGGAAAATATGAGTCATTAAATTCTCCCAAATAAAGGTTTTTTCCCTAAAAAAAGAAAAACCATCTTAAGAAATGAGGGTATTTTGATCGCATCATGCTCTCCCAGTCCCTTGTCCTCTTCTAAGGATTTATTTTCTACCATGAGAAACACATAAGGGCAATTAGTCACCCAAAAACGATCCCCTCTTCCCAATTCGTAATTAGTAGTAGGTACATGAGAAACATATCTCATTTCGATGTCTATCACACCCTAGTAGATAACGTGTAATAGGTTGTGTATATACCTCCTTAGTTATGACACATGGAGGATGTCATGTACCTAGTTGAATTTCAGTTGTAGAACTATAAGGTATACCACCTCACCTAATATATATCTTATCTGAAAGGGACCAATTAATCTCATGGATAACATTCTTCCAAATCCAAATATCCTAATTCAATATCGATGTGAGACCATAAGGAACACATTGTATCACTCCTCTAATATCATAAGTAATTGTCTTGGGACCACACAAAACATTTGACATAAATGTGAAATCCTTATCTTATCCTGGATGATCTAGACCTTCTCTATTGTATCTCACACCAAATTCTAGGCCATGAGTTCTGACTCTCCTAGAACAATTTGAAAAAAAATAGTTCCATTAAGGGTAGAATTTACAAATCCTCGAATTGTATCATACCAATGGTGAAAAGGTACAAGTTTTATTGATGCATACTACACTTAGGGTAGATTCTCCTTCCAACTATTTACAATTCCAAAATGTAATCCCATAATATGTCATCCAAAAAATGAATGGTCTACTCTGTCTGGCCTTTAGTATGAAGGTGAAACACTATGCTCAAGCATAACTATTTCCCAAAACCCAACAACATTCCTCTCCCTAACCAATATGTGAAGTGATCATCAAATCAATAGATAATTATCAAGGGAACTCCAAGGATATTGACTATATAATTTATTTAGAGGTGTCCTAATAACTCTTTTTAACTCTGTTCATAAATAGATAAGAATTGGGTTGACTTTTGTATGTCAGTCTACAATCACCCAGACGAAATATTGTCCCCAATATGTACATGGTAAACCTGACATTATGTAAATGGATATCCTATCCTACTTCCACGTAGGAAGATCATGGGATTGAGGTAAAACCATCAAAACTAAGTTTTGAACCTTATTCTACCAACAAGTGAGGCATCATGCGATAAACTCTACAACTCACTTCATCATATCTGGATACCAAAACTTATTTCTGAGGATCTGGTACTTATTTAAAACAGCTAGATATACCTCTAAAGGGAATGTATGGGATTCTTACATCACCTCCTCCTGCAACCTCAAAGGAACCATCATTCATCGTAAAAAAATAATTACATTTTGACCACCATTATTGTATCCATCAAGAGAAGGTCCAGTAGATATCTAAGGCTTTAAGGTCTCATAGTTGGGGTCTCTATGATAAAAATACATGAAAAACTTTAAAATTTGTTGGGTAAGAACCATTGACTGATAACATGAAGAATAAACATTTTCCATGAACAAAAACTACAATAAGGCTAATTGTTCTAATGCGTCATCAAATAACTAAGAACAAGATCTCTTACTGAGTGCATCTGCCACAATAGTCCCATTCCCATGAGTATATAAAATCATAAATTCATAGAAACATAGAAGCTCTAGAAATAATATTTGTATTCTATTGATATCCTTCTTTGACAATATATACATGTACTTTTATGGTCAGAGTAAATGATAAATCTCTCACCCATCAGGTGGTGACTCCACATTTTCATTGTGAGGAATACTACTGAAAAATCAATATTGTGGGTCATGCAGTTCTACTCGTCTTGTGTCAACTAAAATAAATAATATAAAATTACCTCCTTCCTCTATATCGTAAGACAATCAACTCCAGTACATGATTCATTATAGAACACTATATTCTCAACAACCTCCAATTGAAATCTCAAGATGGGTTCACATTTTATCCTCTTCCTCAACTCATGAAATAACTGTCGGAACCTTTCCATCCTTGAAATAGGATCCCCCTTCTGTAAAAAGCTATCATGGGTGATACAATACATAATTAATAGAGTATAAACCATTGATATTAACCTTTCAACATAATGAAACTCAACACATTGGTTACACTCTTGGGTGGCTCCCAAGAAAGAACTACCTAAAACCATGACTATTCAACCACTAATCTTACCATTGAGATGACGTGTCCCAAAATGAGGACCTCTTGAATCAAAAACTAATTCCTTGAGAACATCTTGTAATGATGTTTCTATAAGATTGTGTCCAACACCATCCGGCTGTGTCTCATGTGATCCTCCTAAAATGAAAAATTCAGTAGGATTTCATTTCTAAATTCCACTAAGAAATTGTCTAATAACAACTGAATGATCCATTTTATGAGTAATATGAACACTACTGGGGAATTCATCACATATAGTGTCATAATGATGTAGTCATTGTGACTTTATGGATATATAAATGACTTCTTTTGTATATCCTCATCCCAAACTCATATATGAGGGCAGCCTGATCTCAGGATATTCTTCGAGAACCATCATTCTCATATTAATTGATCAAAGTTGTCATATATAATATATATTTGATACTTATTGTTCATTGTCACTAGATTAAAGTTCAATTAATCCTCATATAATCTTATTCTCCCGTCTGATGTCTTTGTAAATAACATTAGTGTTGCCTAGGGGAAAACCAAGGGTCTCACAAATCCCATCTCTTTCATGTCCTCCAACATCACCCTTAGCTCTCAAATCACTATGGTATCCATCTGTCATTAAATTGCTGATAACATTACCATCATGGGATTAAATTCAATTAATAATTCTAGGTTTCATTGGGGAGGTATACTTGGAACATCCTCAAGAAATACATCATTATAGACTACCACCACCACAGGAAACTGATAGCCCAAAGCATGATCTACTCCAATAATCATGTTATTCAATTGGTTAGTAATCAAATACACTCTCTTTTTTCTAAGATAATCCTATTATACCATTATTTACTTATAACCCATGACGAAAAACCTAGTTCTGTCACTATAGACACACCGCATCCTCCACCTAATATAGTTAATCAATGTATGACATGTGGATAGAAAATCCATTCTTAATATGAAATAGTATATCATTATTACTTATATAAGGAAATCCAATAAAAAACTATCACCTATAACTATGATATCACACTATTGGAACAAGTGTGAAATTGGTATGCCCCCTTCTATCAAAGTCTCCAACTACAAGGGTTAAGCCAATGGCCCATTTAGAATCTCTATGTCTTGAACCACTATAGTGGAATGGAAGGAAGGATGTATACCTTTGTCTATAAATAAATAAAATAATGTGAAAAATGCAGAGATCATGCCTCATGTCATCCTAAGAGCATCAGGCTCTAGGCCTCCATATCCTACAACTAGTCATGTCTCATCCCACTATCTCTCTGAGCCAGGCGCTAAGCACCTGGGGGTGGTACTTGTATAGGTCGAAAATCTATCCACATAAATCTACCCTACTTGACCCACTACCATGTAATACTCCCTATGGACCACACTAGTCATTCCCCTATCTCTATGTCGATGGTCTTTTGTTCATCTCATGATCATATATAGAATTGGATATACAATCAAGATATATATGTCCACAACCTTATTAAGAGATACACCCCCTCTCCGTTGGGTAATTCGGTCCACCTTCAGATCCCAAACACCACTAAGCCTATGTCTTGGGATCACCTCCTAATGTGTCTACCATTCTTGGATACCTATTATTAACATCAACTTCCTACTTTTGAGGTCTCAACTACAAGGTTCCATACTCTACATCCCATTATCGGTTCCTTCCCTACTAAAAATCGCTACACCACCAATGCTTACTCAATCACCGCAACCTAGGATAGAATGCCAATGGATACCATTGAATCAAGGATATCCTAAAATAATTTGTTCTCAATGGTTCATGCTCTAAATAAATAATCCCACACCACGTCATAGGGAAACATAGGAGATTAATAAACCTTAATTATTACTAAACCATAGTTATACTTCCCAACTATATATGCAGAAGCTCGTGTATGCATACCGAACTCAACTTCACTAGATAGAAATATTACATAGAGTTACTATCAATGTCTAACCAATAGAAAGATGTATCGTCATGTGACTGATTCAATATGTTTCACCATCAAATAGAAGATCCATGAAGAAGACTGACCACGAGGACCACCAAACGATCTACAGGCCCCCACAAAAGGTGGAAAACATGAGTGATTCCATAGCGAGTCCTCATACACATGGGGGTCTAGCTCACCATTAAACATAGGGGTTAATTCCTCAGGAACTCATGAAATAAAATCAGCCTAATTGCATCATTAACTAGTGCTTCTAGTTCTAGGTATAGCTCAATGAGTGGTTGTATAGGTGGTAAACCACCAAGAGGTTCTATATAACATACAATCCCCTATACAAATTCCTTTTCACAATGTGGATCTTCCTCAAGAACATGTTGTGGAATCTTGTAAGGATATCTATCTAGAAGAATCTTGTAATAAAACAAGATTTGAAATGGTCAAGAGAGTTTATTTGGAGAGATGACTGAAGAAGGACATCAAAAACACAACCAAGTCCAATATGACATATGTACCAAAAAAATACATTTGAAATCAATTTTTATGTATGTCAAATTGAGAGGTAGGTGATCATTGTTTGTTGTATGGATATGTTTTCCACTGCACCAACACTGGGGTCTATGACCTGAAACCTGAACTCCAAACACTTAACATTATTACCCCAAACCAATCACACCTACTCTGATCCTAATTATGAACTTCCTCTAATACCACTCATTCACCACCCAACACACCGAGTTCTAACCCTTCAGTACACCAAGCCTACCTCTAATAGGCTAGGGGCTAGAGACCATTTTCAAGGTGTTGTATTAAAAAAATGGAAGGATTTATCCTATTGTACTTGTACAAATATACACATATACAATCCGTCAAAAATATAAAATGTAAAACAATGAACAAATGCATGAATACAATTAAGATAATGAAAAAGTGTACAATAGTAAAGTAATGAAAAAGGAAAATGGGGCCAAATACAAGACCACAAAAAAATTTAAAAATTATAATCTACTCAATGAGAGGGGAATGAATCCAATCCATGCTCCAAATTTACACATCAGTCTGATATACTTTATGTATGCTACACCTACCCCCTATCATCCTAGAAAACCATAATATGGGTTGTCATCTACATAAGACAAGATGGGTGAGGGAATGTTCCATGTATGTGTGAGTATAACAAAACTCAGTAGGAAATCAAAAAAATAATAAACACAAATCACTAAGTATATTCATCTAAATATAATATATAAAAATAAATTCATATCAACAACATGCAGATATACTCAGGAGTGAAATGACACCACTAGGATGTCCTAGACAACGGCTAGTTGTAGGATTCATCCTGATGTAATGATCATTAGGTGAAAAAAAACTCTACAATAGATGCTAAAATCTGAGACACTCTATGAAGAGGCCATGATTATTAGGCCCGACCCATGTAGGCTCAAAGGAATAAGAATACCTTGATACTCAGATAGGGAGTCGTGCGTATAACCACTATGGGACACCATGAATACATTCTTGATCAAACCTTTACATAGGGGATCTTAAGATAATGATACTAAAACCGATATAGATATGGATTTATATATGGAGGATAAATTCACATCTTAGGGAGGTAATGAAGATTCCAACCCCCCCCCCCCCCCCCCCCCTTAGGGAAGAAATATTATAGATGACCACACTCCACTCTCACGAAGGGACAACACAACATTATTTTAAACTTAGCCTCTAGAAGGGATCACAGTCTTATGATCTGGTGGTAAGGTGTAATTTTACCCTCAAAATAATCGATGAAGGGAACACACTCAACCAAGACATGCCCAATTTAAATAAAGAAAGTGAGGTGAACACTCATGAAGGGTGTAAATTGAGTTTAGTAGGATACATGGTGTGCGTAGTTGTCCCCAAGTCTGCTCCTAAGGAAAAGACTCACAAAACAGGTTGGTCACAACAGTCATGGTGTGTAGATGAAGTGTACGGTGTGTAGAGACACACATCACCATTTCCATTTATCCTACCCATGTATGTTTATTTTACCATTCATGTAATATCTACCATATAGGTGTTCTTTTCCATGTCTGAGTACATGGTGTGTCGCTGATCGTGTACTCCTACCTATGTCTATTTACCTTATGAGGCACCCACTGAGCCTCATAGAGGGGTCACATGGAATGTGACTGAGTCGCATGCAATTTGAAACTCAACTCCATATAGAAACCTATTGTCATAGACAAGGGACCAATGAAATGTGTAAACTTGAAATAAAACTTGTGTTTCTCGTGTTTTTTCTAGATCTATCCAGATATCATTCATATTGTCCCGCATGTATCCAGAGTCACTGAACATTCCCGAAACAATATATCAAATGTTTTTTGAGCCATTCCATGATCCCTGACCATAATCTAGGTTCAATTCTACTCTAAAAATGATCCACCAAGAATAAACCCACACAGCTTGTCAAAATCGGGAAGAACGATAACCACATATCGATAACTTCTGCAACCGAACCACCACATTCATCACACCTCCACCGCAAAATTGATCATAAATTGCACTTAAAATATCCATATTTTCACTGTTGAATGGTTATAAAATTGTTGAATATCAAGTAATCATCAAACCATGCATCACACTAAACAACCAAGATGATTGTGTGAAGAATGGGTGGGTGGAGAAAACGAAAATCCATAAAATATGGGGAATAGATCTCAAACATTATTAATTTTTCCTTAATTCATTGTCATATAATGAGATAAACGAAAAGGGTTCAATCAAAAATAAATTCCATCATTTTAAATCTATGATTATGTAGATATAAATTCTATTCATGGAATGGATCAACATTCAAATGAGATTATGAAATTGGATGGAAATCACCAAAAAAAACATCCTTCCGGGAGTTTGGATCGATCATTGATGAAGAATGGTATTGTTGACATCGTTCATGACATCCACAAACTCTGTTGGGGAAATAATACATGAACTGGTCCCAATATGTGATAATTCTACAATTTTTCTCGGGAAAAATATTTCCTAGTTAACTACAGTTTAGTGTCCAACCTTGAGAAAAAATAAATTGATTTATATATAAAGAGGAATCAGGTTGTTGAATTGAATAAAAATAAAATAAATTATTTTATATATTTATTTTACTAATATCATACCCACACCAACTTTTTCACAAACATTTTGTGCCAAGAATGTGTATGTCATGGGTAAGTTAAAACATACATTCTAGACTCAACGAAATATTCAAATTTCCTATTATATCCCCCTTTATAAGTTCTTATAGTTTTTCAGAAAAATGCATTTCGATAACACTGAATATATTTAATATATAACAAATATTTATTATAGAAACACTAGGCCTAGAATCACATGTTGTCTCAGTTCCTATTCTCGAAAATAATCCATATAATATCTAAAAATAATACATGGATAATATGAAACATTACATATAACCACATCGTTATTAGCATCTACCTTTATATGGGTGATTACGAATTTACATCCTATCTCTCTATAAATTATCAGTTATTTTCATTGATTATCTCTAACAACCCAAGGATTATGGAATTATATCGAATCATGTAACATCCTATACCCATTTTCCACTGAAAGGATCCCCAAGACCATTTAGTCACATGACTTCATGTGAATATCCCCAAATAGTAGTGGCTACCGACTAGTAGTGAGGGACTCTATGTCTTAGTGGGGAGACTCTGCCCTCAATAAAAGAGTATAAAACAACTAAATACAATAATAGTACAATATTGGAAGTAATAAATAATAAAATATGAATAAAAATCAAAATATTGGTAGTTTAAGAAAATCTAGAAAGACAAATGATACACTGAATGAAGAAACATGTCACATATTTCTAATAAAATATCAAAAATAGGTACACTTTAGTCATATAAACTACAAATAAAAAAATTACAATAATTCCAAAATAATCCCGATATCATCACAAGCCTCGGCTCAGTCCCATGCTCTCATAATACAAGTAGCATGTCCAGTACCAATGTTATGGAAATTTCCCTTCTCACTTCCTCAAATCAGAAAATATATTTGGGTTAAAAAAAATTGGCCCATATAGTGTGTGATATAGAATCCCAGTAGGCATCCACCAAAGTTATGTGCCAATCAGTCAGTGAAAATATTTATCCGGCAGTGCGTAATAAGAAAAACTGTAAGCAAGGAAGTACTCAAAATCCAACATCCTACATATATAGGTTCTATTTACATTCATTCCATATTCATTTGACATTTAAATTACATTTAATTTATAAAACATGTGATATTGGTCGAGCCTGACTTCTCTTTTGTAACTTGAAGCACATGAGATGCCTTAGAAGGTCATCTAACCATTACTTGTGGAGACCATGTCCATGATTATTCGTTGGATTGGTAGATGCATCAAAAGGAAATTCAATTCATTTTCAACTATTAACCAGAGCTCATCCTTATAAATTTTTAAATTAGAACACAAATATCACTTTAGGTGCTATCTCGACCAACACCGTAGAATCTTGTCCCTGGAGAACCTCTCAGGATCCCGATATCTCTCTATGTGATGTATAAGCCATGTCTTCAGGGTCCGTCCTTGGATGTCCTATAAAGAATCCCCAAGGGTCACCCATGACATATAAATAAAATACCATTGAGATCATCAATAGAATCCATCACATTGAACCACGTTCCACTCAGCGTATATGCCCAGCATCAATGAGTCCATTTATAGCATCACTCAATGGATCCATGTACACCCATGGCATAATTGCATATAACTATAGATTCTCTCAATGGAATCCAATGGTGGATCAATGTATCACACAAGGTATATTGATTAGTTATCACAGTAGTTTTTTCATATAATTATAAGATGAATCCATGTGTTATTCGAGTATACTTATCATCTAAGACTTTTTAATTCATTTAACATTCAGTTTAACATGCCAAGGGAAATACTAAGAGCATCTAATATGAAACTCACCTCAAGGTGTGACTCAGGAATATGATAACCTATATGTCTTTTACATTCATTTAGACTTGTGGATGTATTTTATATAACAAGATTAAATGGGATAACAAGCTACAACATGTATTGGTTATACTATAACTCACATGGGAAATGAAATAAAAGGTGCAATTAATTCCCCTTAAGGGTATTTCAAAAAAAATTCCAAGATGAAGGGATTACTTTCAAATACACACATGGGCGCTTTTAAAATAACAATACTAGAGAGCCTAACAAGCTACCTAATGGTCTAGTTACCAAATATATCATTTGTTAAGAGAAACAATTTATGAAATTCAATCGAATTGCATTGGATCATGTCATGGGATATATTTTAATCACATGGGAAAGACAAACAAGATTTAACAATAAATGAAAACATGGGTTATAGAGAAATGTTACATCCTATACCATTTATGTAATTTGATTACAACATATCATTATTTAAATCCAAATAATAATCAATTCCATTTTTATCATCACATGAAAGGGGTATAAGGAACACATTAAGTGGTGTCCAAAGCATATAGACAAAAAAGGGCCATTCAAAGAAACTCACCCATGGGTGGTCATTATTCGAGGTATGAAACCTATACCATGCACAAAAACACCTATTAAATTACCTAAGTAATGATATAAAATAACAGGGATCAATTTAAATTTAAGGTGATATCCCAAATATGGATGCGCAACACCCCGAAAAATATAAATAGATTGAAATTCAGTGAAAGTTATGGGATAACTTACGATGGGAACGTTCTAGATTTTTTACTAGAATTAAGCTCTGATTCATGCTAGTTTGGATGAAATCTTAAGAATTGAAAAAGTTTGGAAAAGTAGTTTAGAGGATCTTAAATCCAATTAGAGTAATCAACAAACAAAACAATAAAGAATGGATAAAAAGAAGTCAAGGATATACCACTGTGGAACTAGGGATATGAACAACATTCGAATCACCATCCATATGGATAGTAGATCTGAAATCCAAGGACAATTTTATGAGAATACTAATAGGATAGTTAAACTTGTTGTGCATGGAATAAGAACATTATATGGGTTTTAAAATAATTATAATTAAAAAAAATTAAAAAAATCTCAAAATTACAGGGTCACACCGTTTACCCATATGGTTTTCAGTAGGCAAAGGGGAACCCACATGGTTACCCGAAATAGTATACTAACCATTTGGTAAATGTGAAAAATGCCGCTTTCAAAGAAAATTGAAAATGCAGAAATGGCCTCATGACAATTTTCCATAACCATCACAGTTTTCAAAACTCTGTGGCCTCCTCGTTCCGCCCAAAACATGGATTAGGGGATTTAGAGCATCCCTAGATACCCAAAATACCTCCATGAAGTAAATAACATCTATATTAGTCCACATTTATGCAATTAAACTGAGAATTGATAGAAAATACAAGATTCATAACTCAATGAATAAAGAGGTTCTACAAACTTCCCCCACAAAGTAATTTGTCCTTGGATATCCCTTCCAAGGGAGGTGAAGCAAAATCTAAGAATTACCCTAGCCATTGTGCTCATACATCAGCTTCCCTCTCCCATGTCTCATTATAAAATCATCCACGATTACATAACACCAATATTAAATGAACGAATCGGCCTTGGAGAACCATCATACTATGATCAAAAGTATGTATAGGGTAATCGTTAAAGGAAACATCTTCCTACAACTCTATATCATCATGTTCAAAAAATGAGATGGGTATGAATTGTATTGTTGCTTCTGCGAAACGTTGATGAAATCAGGCATTTCCCCGTACCACTGAGGTGATTGCTACTAATAGTGTACCTGCACGAATCTCTCTAGAATATTGATTTTCATGACATGTCATGGATAAATCTTAACATGTCTCATGTTCCTCTTGTGTCACATCCTATGTGAAACATGTAGGAATACCCAACCCCTGTCTTCAAACTCTAGAAATCATATTTCATGAAAGGCGTTTGATTTTTGACAAGACTTCATAACATCCATCCGCATCCGAATCAACTACACCTACATAATGGTCTCATGGAAAATATTATATCCCAACATAGGTGTATTTCCTACCCATGACCAACATGGAGATTATCTCCATGGCCTATCGTACAAGGCCTCCTATGGTTACATCTTAGTAGTAGACTAAAATATATTATATTATGTGAACTCAACCAAGGGTATTTACCTCTCCCTAGAGCCCTCCAAATCTAGGACACATGCTTGCAGCATTTCCTCATGCACCTGAATCATGTGACCTTATTGGAAATCCATCGGTCGGTGGTATGTCATACTCAGAAGCTTCTATGTAAAAAAAATCCTTTTTTATACCTTTACCTAATTTAGAAGTAAACCATGCATCCCTATCTGATATGATAGAATGTTGAATTCCATGTGTTTGAAAAATCTATCTGATTTGGAACCTCCCAATCTCATCACCACTTAAGATTTCCTTAATCACCATGAAATTTGAAACCTTCAAGATCCTATAAACAACAAATCATGCTACACCATTACCTTGAGGTGACCTCGATAAACATAGTACAAATCTCAATGCGACGTTATTCCATTTCCATTATGGAATGGTTTAATGCTATAAATGTCCAGTCGGCCACTAATGTTCTATCTTGGCCTACTGACAGGTGAAACATCTCATAAAAAACCACATATATCTGTATTCATGCCTGGATAACAATACCAATGATGTATATCTAGGTATATCTTGGTGAAACCAGGATGCAATTCCCAAGAGGAAGCATGAAAATTACACACAAATCCCTGTACATGTCTGATGATATCCAAACATGACCATGTACTAGCAAAAATTCATCCATGCCTACTGTTAATCCAAGATGAGGTTCCTCACCTTCCATAATCTCCCATAGAACTAGGACATCCGAATCAGATAACTACGACATCATCAATATTTCTAGTAGGGTAGAAGTAATAATTTTGGATGACAGAAACATATATCCTTGACTATCATACACCTCCAAGTGAATCTCAGAGAACAATGTCATAAGTTTGGACTCACTTCTAGCCTAATGCATTGCCTACATTTGAGTCTTCCTGGTCAGTGCATCGTCCACTACATTTCCTTTACCAGGCATGTATGAATGGTCTAATCAAAATACTGATGGTATTATACCCACCATAACATCCTTGAATTTAGATCATGTTTTGTAAATAATAACTCAAGGATTTTGTTGTTCGTGAAACCAAAAAATTCTCCCCAAATAAGTAATATCTAAAAAAACGCAATGCATGATAAACCACAACCAACTCGAGATTGGGTGTTGTCTAATTACTCACTTTGGGCCTTAACATCTAATACCCATACACAATTAATTGATCCCCCAATAAAAAAACTGCAACAATCCTAATACTTGATGCATCATAGTATATATTATAAATTTTTCTTAGATATGTCAAAATCAGTATCAGCGCTGAATTCAATCACCATTTCAGTACCTTAAATGTTGTCCCACAAGAATCCATCCAAACATATTTCACACACATATTATTAAGGCCTATCAAAAGAAAAGATAAGCATATGATATACTAAATGATGGTTTTTAGTAACTAGGCATCCCTAAAAAACTCCACACATAAAAGACATTCTTGGGATTCTCCTAGGAAACTAATACTCTCTCCTTCTCTCGGTCCACTTTTACTCTAGTCTCCAAGATAATGGGGCACAAGAACTATATCATATCCATTCAAAAGTGGAACCTTGTGATATGAGCATATAAATTATGATCTATTAGTGTATTCAAAATTATTTCAACATATTTTTCTTCATCATAATGGTTGTGTGAATACACAATGATATCATACATAAAAAACCAAAAACAAACAAGTCAATATAATGATGGTATAATCTTTATATCAGTTCCATGAAAACCACTAGCATGTTCGTGAGAAAAAATAGAATAAATGGATAGTCCTGTAGGCCAGACATCCCCTGAAAGGATAAGCAAGGTGTATGTATAATGATCTGACATTATCTCAAATAAATATTTTAGATAACCCGAAATCTATGGATCTGGTTGAAGAAATCATCTATCCATGGTAGAGGATACCTTTTCATGAATATAAACTGGTTCCATTTCCAGTAATCCATGCATATCATTAGGGTACTGTCCACCTTTTTCATAAATGGATCAATGAACCCCATGGAGAAGTACTATGTTGGATGAAACCATCTGCCTATAAATACTCTTCTTGCCTCTTGAACACATGAAAATCCATAGTATCCAACCTTTAAGTAATAATGGATACATTTGCAGCTCCTAGAACTATCTCGATAGAGAAATATAACTATCTCACAACTGATAGTCTTGAAATTACTTCTAGTAAAACATTCATAAAATGATTGAAAATTTGTGATATAAAGGTATTCCATGTCACGTGATCATTTAGATATAAATTCACAATCTGGGCTATCATCCCTCCAAAACCACAATGCTCAGGTCTAGCTCAACTAGCCTTGAAATCCCATTCACCCTTATGAATGAACTATCCACCCTCTAGTGACAAGAAACTCACAATATGGTGACAACAATCATAAATGGATTGAAAAATAACCAACAAGTCCATTCATAGAATGATATTAAAGCATATCATCTCGAGGATGTAGTGGTCCCAAACAAAATGACTCCCACCAATCACAGTGTTTCACTGCCTACACTAAGACACACTATCCGTTCTGCTCCCCAACAGAGTGTATACAATCATGACAACATCTGAAGACTACATAATGAGCCCACGACTCTCTACCATATATAGATATATGAAACTATGTGAATCCTCTATATAAAAATGTTCATAAGTTAAAATAGTGGCTAATGGAGTAGTATATATGATAGTAGAAAGTCTCGCATCCTACTCCTACTGGGTGTATTGCACTACATATGTCTGGCATGTACTATGTCCTTTTGACACTAACTGGATACCACGAGTTGATCCACCCTACTATCTCTATGAATTAAGGGTCCAGCTACCATGACAATGACCACCACCTCATCCTAAACTGCTTGTTGTTCCCCAGTTACTTGTTTTCTGAAAACCTGCTAACCTTAATCTTGAACATGGAGTTGGTGTAGACCATCTCTCACTAGAAGATAATGGAAACATCTTACAGAATAATTTTATATGGAACATATTATTTCAATGTCATCACTTTACTAGGTCTTTGATAAAAATATGTCATATAATTCACATCCTACAGTATTGGTAGCACCTCACCTAGCTACCTAGAGAGATGTTATGACTAACAATATCACCATGTGGAAGCTCGAGATAGCACTTCCTACTAATGATGGATGAAGTACTTGACCTAGGTGGAGAACCGCCTTCGATATAACCTCTATATTTCCTCATGTTACACTCCAATATTAGAATAGGATTCAGAAATCGAAAAAAATTCATCCTAAAGACATTATCTTATGATCAGATGTCGTACCTAGAACCAACCTCGAATGGACAATATTTCTATAACACTTTACAAATCAGAGAAGGAATGATGTGTTTCAGCTTAGTAAAATGGATCATGTATTACAAAATTTATATTGCACCCTTCTACAGTTGTAAAAACTCGAAAACATTATTGGACCTAAATGCCTTGGGATAGAAATAATCGTAAAAGGTTGTATGAAACTCCGCCTGGTCTATCTCCTGATGAAAATCTTCCTATGTGATATTATCCCACCATCTCTTAGAGAAATCTAGATACATATGTGTATTGAGATTTACATTCCACTTAGGAGTAATATTCATTTCCATGAAGATAGACAACATGGAATCTATACATGAACCTATTGCATGTGGTCTTCCACCCCCAGAAAATTTTGGAGGATGCTAATTCCTAAACTCATTAGTCAACTCTTCCTTAGTTATGGAAGGTCGTAGTGCTCCTTGAATGGTATGCATGAGAAACATTGAGCCTCCATGGAAATGTGCCTCAGTACCTGTGACTATTATAACAAATTCATCCACAACTTGCATGAATGGAGGATCTACTGGTAGCTCGTGGCCTACCAATAATGAGGTACGATCATTGCTACCCTCCTGGCGTACAACATAAAGTTGTTGTGGCGGCATGACTCAACGATTCCAAAAAAATTCTGTGGTGCAAGATAATTATCATGGTTCATAGGTCAAAAGTGTAGATATCAAACATGATAGGTAAAAACCATCCTATGTAAGAGCTCACTCCTCTTCAGACCCCATGTGTCAGGTCAGGGAATCAAAGAAGCATAATACTTTACCAAAATCACAATACTAAGGACGGGTATCATCATGTTCTCTATCATAATTCAATTAAATTCCACTTTTTTCTTATTCATTTCATTTCAAATTGAGTTCACATTATCATTAATTGACTTTATTCCCTCATTATTTATCACATTCAATTTAGAAAGGTAAACCAATGATATATTGATTTTTGATCCGTTAGGGGCCACACTCTCTAAGAATCAAATCTTCGCATCCACCTATGGAACATAATATCACATTTTACATTATGCTTGAACCTTGATTCTCCAAATTCCAATCTAAGAGTGACCATACACATCAAGGACTAATTCTTTATGTCCATCAAATCCATACCATATTAAATCCCAATGCACCTATCAAAATAGTCAGCATATCTATCACGACATATATCAAAACAGCATGAAATATGTAATTTTCTATAAATGAAAATGACAAAATGCATGGAATTTTATTTCTAGCATGTTCATATATGATGCCTGAGATGGAATACCCTCATTTCATCAGGTTTGAACAAAAAATAGAACCCACAATTTCTCCAATAGTAACACCAAAAATCATGTCTTTCACCCAAATATGAATTCAAAATTATTGTAATAGCTAAAATAATGAACATAACAATTCTATTTGAGGCAATTTGACTTTTTACTATGTATAGGATTTCTACACCTAAGAACACCTCATTTCCAAATACCGTTTCCTTCCTATCCCAACTTATTTTCACTAAACTGTAAGGAAAACAATATGAGTCCACCTCTGATACAAGTTTGTAACTTTGTAACATCCTAATATTTTAAATGGAAACAGGATGTCAAATCATTCTAAAATGAACTACTATGTGGACTTTATAACATAGTTATTTAAATTAATTATCCCCAGTCTCTATTTTTAATTTCCAACATTTAACACACATGGTTGCGTCCATGATTTTTTGTGGGATCTGGTTGACCAAACCTATTTTTTGGTGAATAGTAACCAAACCATATGATTAGTACCCTACCCTTATGAATAGTAACCTACCCTTATGAATAGTAACATTACAAATGATAGTTTGTATTTACAATTTAATTGAATTTATGATATACCTAATTCTTGAAGTTAGTAAATAAATGATTTTAAATTGTTATTCTTTTGAATAAACTATTATTTTACATAAAAACATACTTTTAAAATATTTATAAAATTATTTTTGAAAAATCTAGTTTATTTTGTGATTCAATATGTAGAAAAATTGTTATGGTGATTTTTTTAATGAAATACATTATTTTTTTGTGAATGGTGATATTCTATAATTTAAAATATATGCTAAATAAATGATTTTTTGCATCATGAATGAATCATAACTGATTAAAATTTCCATTAGTTTGAAGTAAGATGAAATGATTACTATTATATGTCATGTAATCATCATTATTTCTTATCTTGTACGGAAATGATAATTTAATGAATATAATATTGAGAAATCCCCCCCCCACACTATAAATACTACACTTCACAACCTCATTTCTTCACAACTATCAACCTTCAAAACATGTCTAGACTTTGACGAAACATCTTTCATAGCCCCTCCCCCGTGTCCAAGATCTTCTGGTCTCATCATAAGGAAAATACTTGGTTCCATAAAGAGGATCTCATGAAAAGGATTCAAGAGGGAATTCAACTCTCTTTTTTCCTTTCATTCCTTCAAATTTCATGTTCTTTTCATAGTATCTCCCCACCAATTATCATCAACAAGGTATGGTAACTCCATTATCATGAATATAATGGAATTTTATGATACTAATGGGATAATTTATCTTCCAACTCAAACCTCCTCTCGTTTTTATTATAGAAAGAAAAATGTTGTTCCTGAGGTGTAAATTTATCACCTTCCAGAACGACATGTATTCATTTTCCATTGTCGCCTTCAAATATGGTCATGAAAACATTTTTATGGTTGAAAAAAATAATTTAATATATATTCTATTCTATTTATTTTTCCATAACTAACTAATGTACATATTTCTAAATGATTAAACAAAACAAGTTTGTTGTGGTTGAAAAACCGCCCAAATTAACTCAAACGATCATCATTAAATTATTATATAATGATTCATTCTAATTGTATAAAAATAAATTATTTATATGATCATTTAAAGTTATATAATATCATTAATAAAATTTTATATCAGTTATCGATGTTCATCCATGTTTTACATGTACTTCCACTCATACTGTTCAAGAAAACCATAAAAACAAAAGTTCCCGATCAATGAATTTAAGCCCTACAACTCATCCTAAAGACGATAAATTGACCTAATAAAACATTAATGCTTATTATTAATGTATAAAAGGTTATATAATTTTTAATTAATTAATCTATTCTGGTAATACATAAAATTAATGTGAATAAAACATTGGAATACATGGTAAGGATAAATTCTCGATCCCAACATTCATTCTTTGGGTTCCGCCTCATTCACTCCATTTTCTCTAGGGTTATTCATTAAAAATAAAATTTTCATCATTATATTAACATTATTGGGTTTTTCATGTTTTCCCCAAGATTTTATGTCAAACACAATGTTTTCCAAAAAATTATTCTAAAAAACACACCTTTTACATCTCACTCATGGTTGATGGTTCTTGTATCAAGTATGGTTTTCCCTCTATCTTTTGGGATCCCAATGTTTATGAAGGCATTCTTTGAGATAATAACCATTTATTTATGTTCGTTATTTATGTTCTTGATTGATATAAGTTCTATGTTTCATTCATGGTAATGAAAATGTTATGATTCAGCTGGTGTGCAAGGAATTATATAGCCCAACATGAATGTTTGAATGTGATAGGTGCCCCTAGAATTATACAAAACTCCAGTGCATTAGGTATAGTGATGAATATAATTATTTAAAATTGAAATGATTTGTTAACATGATGAAATATTTTTTCATAACTATGTATGTTAGTTAGCCACTATGACATTATGTTTCATTTTTATGCATTTCCACATTTCAAGTATTTTGTTAATGTTTCCTATCAAATTTATGATCCTTTGCCTACATTATTATTGTGCTCACCAATTGTTATATTGTTCATATTTATCCCATTATTAAGCTTCTAGCCAACCCCTTTTGATGTATATCCTCGGGTGACTACTTTTACTAAGCAGTATTCAGGGGATAATAAGAAGATAGAGAAGAAGAGATTAAATGAATATTTATTCTTTTGTAAACTCTGATTAATTGAACTGTTTTTCTAATATTCCCGATCCTAAACAATAAAAGGTCCCCAAATTCATAATATACAGTGTATTTTTTTTGTTATCTTTAATATTAAAAAATACACAGCATATTTTATTACAAAATCCAGACATGCTGGTTTAGGGCTTTACAGTTGGTATTAGATGAAGGGTCTAGAAAAAATTAGTGATTAGACCTTTTCATTTATTTCCATAATATTTAATTTTGAACTTATAGTTAAATTAGTGCTCAAAGGAATATAGTTTTTTGTCATTATCAATATGTAAATTCAGAACTATAAGTACAATGAACAAATTCCGAGGACACAATAATTTATGGGTGGGGGGTATAATGAAACATAACAAACATTTATGGGGAAGTACTATGTCAAATCATGCTTAAATGAACTTCTATGTGGAACTTATAACCTATTTATTAAAATTAACTTTCCCACTTCTCTATCTTGAATTTTGAAAATCCAACAAACACAATTGTGTCGATTATGTTTTTTATGGTCTGATGAAACAAGCATAATTTTATAATGAATAGTGACCTACCCTTATGAATAGAAACCAACCCTTATGATTAGTAACCTTACATATGATAGTATTTATATATTATTTTAGTGAATGTATGATATACCTATATCTTGGTGTAACTAAATGATTGATTTTATATTGATATTTTTTTGATTGACTATTATTTTACATAAAAATTTAATCTAACATATTTATAAAAATAATTTTGAAAAATATAGTTCATTTTTTATTCAAAATGTCGATAAATGGTAAGGGTGAATTTTTTGGATTTTTCCTATGTACTTGAATTTTTGGGGAATACTGAAATTCTATAATTTAAAAAATATATTAAATAAATGAACTTATGCATCATTCTTGAGTCTTGGATGATGTAAATTGTCATTGGTTCAAACCCACGTACAATTAATACTACCCTTTAACATGGAATCATCACTATTTTTTTTGTGGGGAAATAATACATTAATGAATAAAATATTGAGAAATCCCATGTCAAATAAACTTTATGTACCACCCATCACACCCTCATTTATTCACACATCTCAAGATTCAAGCCTTGTCTAAACTCTACCCAAAAATAATCCCTAGCTCCTCCCCCACATACATGATTTTTAAGTATCAAGAAAATACCAAGAATATGTATTATAAGGATGATCTCAAGAGGAGGATTCAAGAGGCAATTCCTCTCTCTCTCTTTTCCTTTAATTTACATTAAATTCCATGTTATTCTCTTAATATATCCCCACATATCCTCATCCACATGGTATGGTAACTCCAGAAACATAAAAACACTAGAATTTGTTTTATACAAATTGGATAATATATCATTAAACCCCTTCCTCTATTATTTTTATTTTAAGAAAGCAAAACATTGTTCGTGAGGTGTTAATTTATCACCTTCAAGAAAGACATGTTTTAATTTTCCTATACAGCCTTCAGATATGGTCATGAAGCCCGTTTTATGGTTGAAACATATTATGTTATATATAATATATCCTATTACAATTTTTGGAACTAAATTATGTGCATATTACTAAATTATTAAACAAAACAAGTTCGTTGTGGTCAAAAAACTGCTCGAATTAACCCAAATGATCATCATTAAATTATTATGTAATGATTCATTCTAATGGTATATAAAAAATTATTTATAAGGTCATTTTATGTTCCTTAAAATCATTAATAACATCTAATATCATTTATGGTTGTTTATCCATGTTCTACACAAACATCCATTCAAACTGTTCATGAAAACTATAAAAACGATCGTTCCCAAACAATGAATTTATGTCTTATATCTCAAAAAAATCCCAAAAACGAACATAATAAAAACTAAATGAATCATATTAATTTATATAATGTTCTGTGATTAATAATAAATGAATCTAATTTGGTTATACATGACATTAATGTGAATAAAGCGTTCGTATACAAGGTAAAGGGAAATTCTCGAACCCAACTTTCTTTCTTTGGGATTGCCCTCTTTCACCTCATTTTCGCTATGGTTACTCCTTAAAAATAATTTTTTCACAATTATCATACCTTTTATGGGATATAAATGGTTTCTCATAGAGTTTATGTATAACACAATGTTTTCCAAAAGAACTCTTCTTTCAAAAACACACCTTTTACTTTTCACTCAAGGTTGATGGTTCATGTATCAAGTATGTTATTCCCTCTTTCATTTGATAACCCAATGTTTATGAATTTGTTATTCTAAGATAAAACACATTAAATTACAAGGATTATTTATGTTATGATTGATATATGTTGTAGGTGGAATGAATGATAATGAAAATGTAACAATGTGACGGGTGTTCCCGGAATTATATTGCACAATATTAAGGTTTGAATGTGATGGCTTTTCCTTGAATTATTCAGTGCTCCAATACAGTGGGTAAAGTGATGAATCTGATGACGTGATGTGATATTATGTGGGGAAATTATTCTATATTTTTTTACAACTATGTGTGGTATTTAACCACTAAGACATGATGATTCATTTTTTATGCATTGCCACATTTCACGTCTTTTATTAACGCTTCCTCTCATGTTCATGATCCTTTGCGTATGATAAGATTATGTTCACCCACTGTTATATGATTCATATTTATCCTATTAGTGTTCTAATAGCTAACACCATTTTATGTGTATCCTCAGGTGACTACATTTATTAAGGAGTATTCAAGGGCCAATAAGATGCTACAGAAGAAGTAATTTAATGAATATTTATGCTTTAATAATCTCCAATTTAATGTAATGTTTTTTAATCCTCCAAAATCTAGACCTGAAAAGGTCTTCAAATTAATAATTTACTTCATATTTTTTGTAATCCTTTATAAATTTCATTTCATGTTTTAGTATAAAATTTATAAAAGAGGGTTAAGGGCTTTACAGTTTGTATCAGAGGAGCAGTCTAGACAACATTACAGATTAGAAGTTCTCTTTAATTAATTCTATAGTATTTACTTTTTAAATTCTAGTTAAATAAGTACTCATATGAATTTTTTTCATAAATGTCAATAGGTAAATTAAAAACTATATGTATAATGAATAAATTACGAGGGAATAATTCTTTATATGGGTGTAGAATTTAACATCCCCAAATTTAAAATGGAAACACGATGTCAAATCATGCATAAATGGACTAATATGTGGACTTTATATACTAGCTATTAAAAAAAATTTCCTGCTTCTCAGTTTTGATTTTTAAATATCTGACATATATGGTTTCATCTGGGTGGTTTTTTTGGGTTTGATAGAACAAACATAATTTTTTTTTGTGAATACAAACATACACTTTAGGATAGTAACATACCCTTTTGAATAGTAACAAACCCTTATGATTTGAATCCTACCCTTATGAACAGAAACCTTACATATGGTAGTATTTATATATGATTAACGGGAATGTATGATATACCTTTATCTTGGAGTAAGTAAATAAATGAATTTAAAATGTTATTTATTCGAATAAACTATTATTTTATATAAAATATTAATTTATCATATTTATAAAATAACATTTGAATAATAGAGATCATTTTTGGATTATACATTCTGAAAAATGGTCTGGTTGAAATTATTGGATTTTTCTGAAATACTTGAATTTTTGGTGAATAGTGAAATTTAATAATTAATAAATTTAGCTAAATAAACATACTTTTTTCATCATGTGTTTGTAATAGATTATGTAAATGGATATTGATTCAAACCCACATGAAATTATTACAATCATGGGTCATGGAATCATAACTATTTCTTATTTTTTGGTGAAATAATAAATTGATGAATATAATATTGAGAAATACCCTCTCTGCTCCACTATAAATACCACTCTTCACACCATCATTTCATCACTCCTCTCAAGATTTAGTAATTGTCTAAACTCTTCCCAATCATATTACCTAGACCCTCCCCCACATCTAATAGATTCTTGTATCATCAAAAGACCAACCATGCATTCTTTAATGATGATCTCAAGAGGAGAATTTACGACGTAATTCCTCTCTCTCTTTTCATTTAATTTCTTTTCAATTTCATATTCTTTTCTTAATCTCTCCCCCCATATCATCATCCAAATTTTATGGTATCACCAGTATGATACGTATAGTGAAAATTAATGATACTAATGGGATAATATATCACCCATCCCCTTTCTCCCCTTATTTTTATTTTATAAAAGAAAACGTTGTTCGTGATGTGTTAATTTATCACCTTCTAGAACGACATGATTTCATTTTCCATCACCGCATTCAGATATGATATTGAAACCATATTTATTGTTTATCCAGATTATTTTATAAGTATTATACAATATTTGATGTTCTAGAACTAACATATTTATATATTACTAAATGATTAAATAAAAAAAAGTTAGTTGTGGATGAAAAACTGCCCCAATTAACACAAACGATCATCATTAAATTATTATCTAATGATTTATTATCAAGTAATATAAATAAATTATTTATATGAACATTTCAAGTTCCATATAATCTTTAATAACATTTAATATCATTTCTGAATTTTTATCCTTATTCTACACGAACTTCTATTAATACTATTCAAGAAAACAAAAAAAAATAAACATTACTGAAAAAGGAATTTATGTCTTATTACTCAACCTAAATCCAATAAATGAACATAATAAAACATTAATGAATCATATTAATTCATAAATGTACTTAAATTATTAATTACTGAATATAATGAGGTTATAAAGGACATTAAAATTAAGAAAGAGTTCAGAAACAATGTCAGTGGAAATTCTCGAACCCAACATTCTTTATTCGGGTTGTCCCTTTCACTAAATTTTATTTAGGTAACTCCATAAAAGTCATTTTTTCAAAATTATCATAACTTTTTTAGGAAATAAATTTTACCCCCTAGAGTTTATGTCTATCACAATTTTTTCCAAAATAACCCTTCATTCAAAAACACACCTTTTACATCTCACTCAAGATTGATTGTTCTTGTATCAAGTATGTTATTCCATCTTTATTTTGGGATCCAAAAGTTTATGAATTCGTTCGTATGATATATAAACCATTTATTTCCATTGTTTATTTATTTTCATGAAAGTTATATGGTTTATGTGGCATAAATGATAATGAAAATGAAATTGTGTGACAGGTGCACCTAGAATTATAATGTGCTATACTGCATTGGGTAAAGTGATGAATATCATGAGTTAATGTGAAATTATGTGTGAAAATGATGATATATGTTTTTCAAAACTATGTGTGGTAGTTAACCAATAATATACTATGTTTCATTTTTTTATACATTTCCACATTTCAAGTCTTTTATTAGTGCTTCTATCATGTTCATGATCCATTTCATATGTTATTATTATGCTCACCCATAGTTATATTGTTAATATTTATCCTCTAAATAGGATTATATATAACCTTTTATGTATATCCTCAGGTGACTACTTGTACTAAAGAGTATTTGAGGGACTATAATAATCTTTAGAAGAAGGAATTAAATTAATATTTATGTTTTTTGTAAACTCTAATTTAATGCACTATTTGTCTAATCCTCCAAAACCTAGGCCTGAAATGTTCTTCAAATGCATAACATAATGTGTTTTTTCTGTTATCATTTATTTAAAAAATAAAATGCAGGTATTAGTACTAAATCGAAATTTGCGTATTTAGGGATTTAGAAATGCCCAGGACCTGATTTTCACAAAATGGTTCCCAAATCCTAGTAGGTTACACAATATCAAGAGCATATCCCAAAATTATTGAGGCTTTTGAATAGTAGCAAGGGCCGAGGTGTGTCATTGTCGATATTAGTCCATCATTATCATAGTTTTACATAATGGAATACAAAAATATTTTAATAGTATTAGCAATAAGTCATACATTAGGAATAAATAGTGGAAAACTGATAGTATAACCAATGCCAAAAAACCACATCATATAAAAAATGATGATGCATGTCACATGTTTCTAATAAAATTTCCAAAATAGGTACACTATTTTCCTATATAATACATATCTAAAAATTAAACATTTATTAAAAGAATCTAGGCAACATCACAAGCCTTTTATCAACCCCATGCTCTCATAATCCAAATTAGTATATCATGTAACTATTTAAGGGAACTTTCCCTTCTCAATTCCTACAACAATATATTCTGTTTGGGTCCCAGAAGGTGTCCCAAATAGGGAATGAGATAAAATTCTAGTAAGAAACCAAAAAAATTATCATCCAATCAGGGACTGAATATATATATCGAATTGTGTGAAATAATAGAAACCATAATTATAGAAGTACTCAAAAGTCAATATTATACACATACTGATTTCATTTACATTAATTCCTCATTCATTTAACCAAAAAATCAGATTGAATTTGTAGAACATGAGATCTGTCTCAAGCCCGACATCTATAGAGTAACTAGAGGCACAAAATATGCCTTATAAGGCCATCTAAACAATACAAGTATAAAGATAATTGAAACATCTGCTTTGGCTTGGAAGGCACATCATATGTCATTTAATTTCATTTTCCACTTATAACCCAATCCTTTCCTTGACATTGCTAAATTGTAATTCAATTACCACTCCTAGTGTTATCTCAAATGACACCCACTAATCATGTATCTGGCGAACCACTCAAGATCTAGATATCGCTCGAGGTGATGTATTAGTCCATGTCATCTTATTCCATCCTTGTGGTCATACAAATAATCCCCAAGTACCACCCATGTCCTATAATCAAAGGCCCCTTGAGTTCATCTGTTGAATACTCACTTGGATCCACTGATCAATCAGCATATAAGACTGTCCTCAATGTGTTCATCTATGTAATCCCTCAATACATCCATGTATTACCCATGGAATAATCATATTTAACCATAGATTCTATCCATAGAATCCTAAGGTTGATCCATGTACCACAAAATGTGTAATGATCAATAGTCACATGAGTCAATCTGTGGAATTATAAGTTGAATTCATGTGTCATTAAAGAATAATTATCATCTAACCCTTTCAATTACATTTAAAATTACATTTAACATGCCATGGTAAATAATAAGAGCATCTAATATCAAACTCACCTCATGGGGGTGACTCGATCATATGAAAAAATCATAAGGCTTTGTATATAATTTACTCAAGTGGTATATTTTCTATAACTAGATTAAAATACATAACATTCTACTAAATGGATTGGTTATCCTATAACTAAAATGGGAAATGAAACAAAATGTTCAATTAATTCCCTTTAATATAATTTCAAAACAAGGACAAACTCATGGTCTTGCCATCAAATACTGACATGAGAGTTTTTAGTATAACAATAATAGAATTCCTAACTAGCTATCCAAGATCTTAGATACCATATATATCACATTGGAAAAGCAACAACTTAAAAAATCAGATTCAATTCCATCAGTTCAAGTCATCACCACTATTTTACTCACTCGGGAATCATAAATAATCTTTAACAACAACGACATAAATGGGGTAAGGGGTAATATTCCACCCCATAGCGATTAGTTGATTAGATTACAATCTATCATATTTAAAATCCCAATACAAATCAATAACATTCTTAACATCCCATGAAAGGAGTAAAAGGCCCACCATAAAGGGTGTCCAAAGCATAAAGTTGAAAAATGATCATTCAAGGAAACTCACCCATGGGGTGGTATTTATTCCTGGAATACAACATATCAAATGCGTAAAAATTACTATTTAATTACCTAAATAATGGTATGAAAGAACATGGTTGAATTTCAATTTATGTAGATTACCAAAAAATTGGTGAATATAACCCTGACCTATATAAACAGCTTGACATTTAGTGAAAGGAATGAGAAAACCCACCTCATTCACTTTTAAGATAGCTCATCTAGTGTCACTCAATGATTCATCATGGTGTAATAGAAATCCAAATAACAGACATAGAGAATAAAATTAAGTCATATGTTCCTAAATTCAAATAATGTAATTGATAACCATAAGAACCAAGAATGGATTAAAAGGAATAAATGACATACAATTGTGTATCCCAGGAGACATACTGCGTTTGAATCAGATTTGGAATAGAGAGTAGATGTGAAATCCAAGGATAGTCAAGGGAGGATCCAAATGGGAGAGGTGATCTCTATATATGCATAGAATAAGAATAGAAAATGGTTTTTAAAATAATTTTAATTAAATTAATAATTCTTAAAGATATTAAAATTATAGGGTCGTGTGGTTTACCTGCACAATTTTCTATAGGAAAAGGGTCACCTACACTATAAGGTCCCGACCTTAAAATATTACATCTCAAAATATTACAAAGTATACACTTCTGTAAAATTTCCGTTTTTTCATAAAATAAAAACTCTAAAAAAAGAGACATCTCTATTTCCTTGTTTTAGATAGCATTACTTTTCCATGATCCCATCCTTGACCATATACATCTTTAATTCATGTGAAAACATTTCAAAACATAGAATGAGCATAAAAAGCTCAGTAAGGTTTATAAAACTAAGAAAGAAAAAATTAGTTCATAAATACATAAAAAACATATACTCTTTTACTTACCTCATGAAATCTTCAGATTTATGAATAACACATAGAAGGAATAAGTCTTAAAGTAACTAGTGGAATCCATAACATACATGCATTGTAGCAATCACAGCTATGTAGGTAGTTACTTTGAAATACCCATCATAGTATATTCCCTAAATCTATCAGGAGATAGATTAACGTTTACCACTGTCATGTTACCCAATGCATTAGAGTGTTATCTCAGGCTCACCCACCATAGTTTTATCACGAAACCAACTGCATGCGTAAATAATTCCCATGAGCCATAACATTTTTATAACACATAACATAAGCCTAAAAAAAGATAAAATTCCCACATTGAAATAGCAATATAAAATGTCAATATATTAATGTATCAAAACCATTATCAAAACCATTTTCAATACAAAAAATAGGTAAAATACTGTATGATATTTATTATCCTTGTAAAGACATGACAACTTGTTAAGGAATCCAAAGATCAAATAAAACTGGTGACGGAGGAAAGGTCATTGTCCCTACTTAGGTTAAAAAGAAAAATTATTTTTTTTATTTAGTAAAATTCTTCCTAGAAAATTATTCCCATTGAATGAAATTAAATTTCAATGGTGTTTGTACTGCGTATAAAAGAAAGCCATGTATTAGAACAAAATATGCCTCAATGAAAGGAGATAGAGACGAAGTCCCTTACCACGTGTCTGACTTGACTCGATCATTCTTTAATCTCATAAATAATAAACTAATGTTAATTTATACTTACTTAAGATAATTTTTCATGTTTATTATTCTTTATATCACTTATTACCATGTTATAAACATTATGTAATCATTTATGTTAATAATGTTCTTTTTGTCGATATTTGGTACTTGATTCAAAAATGAACACCTAATATTTACAAGTTGTCCATGTGTTCAATATTCCATTATATCCAGACTAATATTTATTAGTTAGATATCATATATATCATATATATCCATTGTATATATATATATATTTATATGTGTACATATTATTTGGAGGTAAGAAATGAAATGAAATGTTCCTGGAGACGGTAAGTCGTACGTACGTATGAAAACTACTTTCATTTGTATTTCTTATTTTAATGGAATGAAAACATAATGATACATAGGTATATGATAATTCCTGTATAATATCATATATAATATCATTAACTCCATCCTTTATATGTCTCATATATGGAATTAATGAGTCATATCACTTTGAGGGGGCAGTAGTCCGCACTTCCTCAAATACATTATCGTGTTTACTCATAATGGAAACCATAAAGGTTTGCTATAAAATAAAAATGCAGAAGAAAAAAAGAAAACATAAAAATAATATATATCATATATAAATATATTTTCATATTTAATGGCCACCATGATAGGTGGTATGAGATAATCGAAAAATCATCGTCTCGTGAGACGTTAGTTTGCCATCAATAGAAACACAGTGTGTTCTTCACCAATTAGATGGAGGTGTGTGTATGTGTAGTTCGAATAATTCTCAAAAAACATCCTAGTATATTTAGGATACCGATGTTGTTATAACATAATGGAATAAAAAGTGTTTATGGGTTGTATAAGTAAAATAAAAGAAAAGTAGTTAAGATAAACTGTTACCTTTATTTTGGATAACTCCCTTTGGAATGAACCAAAAGTGTTTCTTGAAGTTCCATCTGTCTACGGTAAGGCTTCTAAGAGGAGAAGAGGGATATAGGGAGCTTAGTTTGTTATAGGTTGGATGATCCAAAATATAATCACCCATATTTTACATACATGGTTAATACTTCAAAATTGAAGTTCACTTATTACAACATATAACAAAACCAACAAAGGACTGTATAGGTATAGTGTCTTTAGAAATTAGGAATCATAAACAACTGGTTCACAAAGCATCTACATTGTCTCCCATTTATTTCATCATATATAGTGTCCCTTTTGGCATATCCTACTTAATAACCTTCTTCCTGACCTGGGGAATGAGGACATACAAAAGGGTGAGCTAAAATGCTCACTAAGGTTAAATAAAAGAAATATCAATCAAATCATATTCATAAGACCATAACATTTTGGAAATCTTAACCTGTAAAAGATATCATAATTTCATAACATGGAATAAATCATAGTACTGAAATTTAATCCAAATAATCATAACATAAAACATGAAACTTTTTGGCATACACACATAATCATAGAGAATCATTTCTTATTCGTCAAGACTCATTTCCAAGACTATCTTAGTGGACAAAGTCCACTTCTGAATTGAGTTCACTCCTTGTTTCAGTCCTATTTCACTGAACCGGTTTAACCTACCGTTCCAACCATGTCTGTTTCATGAGATATAAAATCTTTACCCAATGCATTTTAGGGAGATATAGGTCCCACCCATTTCATAATGATACCATTCTTATGTGTGCTACAAAATCATAAATCATACATCATTGAATAACCCCTGTAATAAAAATGAGATTCTTAAACATCATGACATCATAAAACAATTAATATAAGATAAAGGAATTCATAAAAATAATTCCATCACAACATAATAAAATAAATGTAATAATAGGGATAGAAATATAACCCTATATTATTATAGATGGAAATTAATTTTGATTAAACACTTGAACTCCATTCTTGAGGAAAATATCCTTTCTACATCAAAAACATTTTTCCATTCATAACATGTCATACAATTTTAAACATAAAGAATTTGATTAAAAAATAAACATGAAAACTTGTAAAGTAATCTTATTGGAAATATTTTTTTAAAAATCCATTCATGCCGTATAAGTTAAAAAAACATTCCTCTCATACTTATTTTTGGAAAAGTCAAAAACAACCTCGTACGAAAAACGACAAAAGATTCCATTCATATCTTTTACTAAAACTCACCGAAAGGGAAAAATTGTTCATAACCTATTATATAGGGATATAAATTTTACATATTGAGGAAAAATGGATGTGGATGATAAATATTCCCAAGTACATTCTGAAGTATAAACAATCTCGGATAAAAATGAGATTGCGAAATTTTCCCTTACCTTAGGTCTGATTGGCTTTGTAAGTGTCCAAACCTCCTGCATAATTATTTAAATAATGTTATTGACGTATTATAGAATTATAATTATTGTTATTATATCATATATTGTCATATTCTAAGCTTCATATTATTAATATTTCATTACTACATGTTATTCGGGTGTTTATTACTTTTTGTTCTTATGCGTGTTTTATCGAATAAATTCTTATTATTCAATTTAGGTTTAGATATATCATTTCCAGAATGGTATAAGTGTAATATATATCATATTAATTCATTAAATTCATTTATATAATCATGATGCATGAAGATCATGTAAAACGAGTCACATCACATCGTGGAGACGGTATTCCGTACGTACGCACGAGCGATGATATCCTTCCCATGATCATGGAATTTTATTGGAGTGTATGTATACTATTTCAGAATCAATATCACTTTAAAATAATCATATATAGTTATTATTTACACCATTATACCCATTCAAGTAAGGTTGTGGTGGAAAATAGATTACAACACGGCGTGGAGACGATATTCCGTACGTACGCACGCACGGTGATTTCATTTTCCTTAGGATGGATAGATGGTGAAATATGGTTCTTTCATACTTATAATAACATACCAGGATATGAGTGATACTGATGTTATTATTTCAAAATGAATCAACTAAAGAAGTGTAAGTGGAAGAAGAAATAAAGTTGAAAGAATTGGTAATGGACATTACCTCTTCTTTGAAGCGCCTCTTTGAGACCTCCTCTTAGGGCACTAAAATTTGTCATTGAAGAAGAACATGACCTCTATTATGTTTCTAGGGAAGTGGCGAAGTGAAATCGGTGGTGATTGGCTGAGCTTGAAGGCTGAAATTGGTGTGAGGAGGAGAGGGAGGAGGTTCCCTTTTATAAGGGAGGATAGGGGCACCTTTGAAAATATAAGAAATATTAGTTTATATTAAATCCCATCCCCACGTAAAAACATCCAAAATTACTAATATCCGAAGATTAGATGATATAGGGTTTTAATCTCCTCAGCCAATATAAATTATACATGTTAGAAGTTTATTTTAAACATTATAAACATGATTTATCCGTATTTATCAATTTAATTTTATTTGTGGTAATAATATTCTAAATTTTAAATTATTATAAATAATTACAATTGTGTTGTGAATTTTCCATAATTTGACACTTTATCATTGTTTAGTGAAACATGGTATTGCGTATGACGCAAGCTATCGAGGAAGGTCGCGATTGTGTGTAAAAAAATCCAAGCTACTGTTGTGTGTAGTGAAAGATTCCATTGGTGATTTATATAACATAAAAACAAAATATTTCTCATAAAACACTTGGGTGTTACATTCTACCCCCCTTAGAATGAATTTCGCCCTCAAAATTCATCACATTGTAACAAAAAGATGTGGATACCTCTCCCTCATCATATCCTCATGCTCCCATGTAGCTTCTTCTAATTGGTGGTTCCTCCATAAAACATTATCCAAGCAAGTGGTCTTGTTCCGTAGGACTTTATCGCTGCGATCCAGAATCTCTATCGGCTATTCTTCATTAGAAAGATATTGCTCCAGCAGTACAACTTTTGAGCTCAGTACATGTGAAGGATTAGGTATGTACTTTCTCAGGAAAGAAACATGGAACACATCGTGAACTTGAGAGAGATTCGTTGGAAGCACCAATTGGTAAGCTACCTTCCCAACAAGATCCAGAATTTCAAAAGGATTGATATATCTGGGGCTCAACTATCTGTTCTTTCAAAATATAATGACCCTCTTCAAGGGAGATATGTGTAAGAACACTTTATCTCCCACTTCAATCTCTAGTTCTTTTCTTCGGTTGTTGGAATAACTTTTTTGTCGACTCTGAGTTGCTCTTATGTGTTGTTGAATAGATCGGACCTTTTCTGCCATTTCATCAACAAGATCAGGTCCTAATAGCTTTCTTTCCCCAACTTCATCCCAGCAAGTTGGAGTCCTACATTTACTTCCATAGAGAGCTTCATAAGGAGCCATCTTAATAATGGAGTGAAAGCTATTATTATAAGAAAATTCCACCAAAAATATGTGTTGATCCCAACCACATTTGAAATCTATAGAGCATGATTTCAACATATCTTCAAGAGTTTGAATTGTACTCTCAGACTGACCATATGTCTGAGGATGATAAATAGTGCTGAAACTCAACTCTGTATCCAGAGTATGCTGAAGACTTCTCCAGAACTTCGAGGAAAACCTCGGATCCCAATCAGATAAAATGGAAAGTGGTACTCCATTCAATCATACCCCTTCCTTTATGTATATCCTGGCAATCGGATCTATAGATAAATCCTCTCTAATAGAAATGAAGTGTGCAGACTTTGTAAGACGATCAACTATGTCCCAGATAGCATTATTGACTTTGGATGTTTTAGGAAGTCCAGTGACAAAGTCCATTGTGATGTTTTACCATTTCAATTCTAGTATGGGTAATGGTTGTAACATCCCCTTAGACTTCTGTCTCACAGCTTTAACTTGCTGACAAACCAAGCATCGAGAGACATATTCAGCAACATCTCTTTTCATGCCATCCCACTAGAAGTACTCTTTCAGGTCCCTATACATCTTCGTGCTTCCCAGATGAATAGATAATGAAGAACTATGAGCCTCACCCAGTAGCTCCTTCTTTAATTCTGGGATGGAAGGAACAAAAACCCAATTCCTGAACTTTATTATCCCATCACAATTAAAGTTGAATTCAGGAATATTTCTCACCTTCTTTTGTAACACTATATCTTTTTTCTGTTCCTCTTTAATCTTCACATGTATAGATTTTTGATCATTCATTTGAGAAAGAAACGATTTTCCCCATCCATTATAATTCCAAGATATATCCTTTGTTAATACATAAATATTGGATCTTTTGTGATCCTCATCATGGATAAGCTAGCATGGTCTTGTCGACTTAATGCATCTTCCACCTTGTTTTCTTTCCCAGTATGGTAATGAATTAAGCAGTTATAATCATTAATCAGCTCCAACCATCTTATTTGGAGCATATTCAGCTCATTTTGTGTGAAAATATACTTTAAACATCTATGATCAGTATAAATATCACACATTTCTCCATAAAGATACTGCCTCGAAATCAATAATGCAATGATTACCGCAGCTAACTCCAATTCATGAGTTGGTTAATTTTGTTCATGGATTTTCAACTATCGTGAGGCATAAGCTATCACCATATCATTTTGCATAATAACACACCCCATCAAATTCTTGGATGCATCACTATAGATCACAAACCTTTCTCCACTACAAGAAAGTGTGTGTACAGGTGTACTGGATAACCTTCTTTTCAACTCCTTGAAAGTATCTTCACATTCCTCCGTCAAAACAAACTTAACTCATTTCAGAGTCAACTTGGTGAGTGGATTAGATAATCGTGAAAAATCATTCACAAAACGTCGATAATATCTAGCAAAACCAAGAAAACTTCAGATCTCAGTTATTGTTGTTGGTCTAGACCATCTTTCGATAACCTCTGTTTTTTCTGGATCCACAGATATCCCCTCTTTTGAGATTATGTGTCCCAAAAATGCAACTTTTTGAAGACAAAATTCACACTTGGTAAATTTTGTTTAAAGCTTCTCCTTTCTCAGGGTCTTCAATATAATTCTCAAGTGTTATTCATGTTATTCCTTGCTATTTGAATAGACAAGAATATTGTCTATAAAGACTACCACAAACTGATCAAGATAGTCTCTAAAACTCTATTCATCAGATCCATGAATATAGCAGGGGCATTAGTAAGACCAAATGGAATCACTATAAATTCATAGTGTCCATACCTTGTACGGAATGCCCTCTTTGGTATATCCTCCCTTTTGACCTTTAATTGATGATACTCTGAACGAAGATCAATCTTGGAAAAATATTGAGCTCCGCGTAGTTGGTCAAATAAGGAATTAATGCGCGGGAGATGATATTTGTTCTTGATAGTGATCTTTATATGTTCTCAATAATCAATGCAGAGTCTCATTGATCCATCATTATTCATAACAAACAGAACAAGTTTACCCCAAGGTAACTCACTAGGGTGTATGAATCATTTATCAAGATTCTCTTGGAGTTGCTTCTTCAATTCCTGCAACTCAATAGGGGCCATTATATTAGGTGTCTTTGAAATAGGCAAAGCACCCAGTACCGGTTATATTGAAAAATCGACTTCAAGATTTGGTGGAAGACCCGACAATTCCTCCAGAATGGCTACATCAATCTCCTGTACAATGGTCATATTATAAATCGTCAGTTTCTCACCAACCACATGAGATAAATAACCTTCATTTAGTGGAATCAAGACCCATAAGTTGGAAGAAATTTTCACTAGAAGGTTATGTTCATGCTTGCATCGATAGACGATCATAGATTGATCTGGATTATGAAATGTGACTTACCTTCTTTGGAAATTGATATGAGCTCCATATAATGAAATCCAATCAATGCCAAAAATCACATCAAATTCCACTATAGGAAGGACCACAAGATTTACAGGAATCACTTTCCCATAGACTTCAATTGGAGAAAAATTATAAACATTTGATGAGACTGTTGTGCCATTAGGGGTTGTCACAGCTAACTCAACATCTAATTATGGAGTTAATGCGGTGATACCCTTAGAAAAATCTTCAGAAATAAAAGAGTGGGTGGATCCAGAATCAAATAAAACATTTTCTACTTTTGAGTGGATGGTATGTGTACCTCTCAACACTTCGTTGTTGTACTCCACATCGCCGATAGTAATTTCATGTGACTTTCCTTTGTCTTTGGCCTTATGAGTTTGTTGACGTCGATCATCATCATCAACCCTTGTATTTGGGCATTGATTGGCATAATTCCCCATCTCTTTGCACTTGAAACATTGAAGTGTAGTAGGTTCATTCTGTGTATCCCTTTCGTTGATTGCATCATTAGACATCTTCTTCAATTTTTTTCGACATTCAATTTCCCGATGACCTTATTTTCCACAATTATAACATTTTCTTGTCCCCCTAAGAAAATTTCCTCCATGTTTCTTTCCACACTTTGAGGATAGGGGAAAGCTCATCTTCTTTTTAGTGTTCTATTTAGATTTTACTTTGAATTCCATTTTCCTCTTCTTATCAAACCCATATGACTAATGGGTTACTCCAATCTCCATGTCAACCTTGATAGAAAATTGAACAATTTCCTCATAGCTATTGAAGCCCATTATGGCTAATGCCCTTCGAAGACTCAGTTTTAGGCCACTAATGAATCGATCATTCTTACTCTCAGGTTGGATAATAATACCATAAGCATACCTTGAAATTCTTGTAAAATTTGATTCATAGGTACCAACATATTCATCATCCTTTTGCTTTTGTTCAAGAAATTTCTTCTCCATCTTTTTTCGAAGAATACGAGGGAAATACTTATTGGAAAATAAGTTCTTGAACTCGTCCCATTCCATGGACTGAATTTCATCCCTTTGCCTCATATTTTTAACAAGATTCCACCATTGATCAACATCACCTTCCAAATGATACACTGCTAAGATGACTTTATCATATTCAGAACATTGAAAACTGAAAATATCTTTTCACTGGTACTGATCCATTGTTCAGCCACTAATGGATCAGATGACCCGCTGAATGAAGGTGGACACTGCCTGATGAAGGATTCAACAGATTGTTGCTCCTTCCATTGCTCATTTGGAAGTCATGAATGATTCATATCTTGAGAAAGTTTTGTGATAATGGCTACAAGATTTGTCATTCCATCTCCCATAACGTTTGGTTGCTCAGGGGGACAATCATTGCATTGCCCATCGCATTCCACATTAACACAATTCATTCGGGTTCTAGCCATTGACTAAAACCAAGAAGAATAGTCTGAGAAACACTAATAATAATAGGAAAAACACATAATCAAGAATAAAATTTCACACTTAAGGTCTTATCATATGTTTTTCATGGACATTTTAAAAACACTAAGATTTTGTTCTATGCTTAGACTTATCCTTAGGGTTCTTACTGAGGCTTTCACATCCTAGTTTCCAAAGGTTGACTATACCTTTCCTTTTATACCAACTATAATGACCAATACTTTACATACATGGTTAATACTTAAAAATTTAAGTGCACTTATTACAACATGTAACAAAACCACAAAGGACCGTATAGGTATAGTGTCTTTAGAAACTGGGAAACATATACAACTGGTTCATAAAGAATCTACATTGTCTCCCATTTATTTCATCATATCTAGTGTCCCTATTGGAATATCCTACTTAATAACCTTATTCCTGACATGGGGAAATAAAACATACAAAATGGTGAGCTAAAATTCTCAGTAAGGGTAATCAAAAGAAATATCAATCACATCATATTCATATGAACATAACATTTTGGAAATCTTAACCTGCAAAAGAGATCATAATTTCATAACATGGGAGAAATCATAGCAGTGAAATGTAATCCCAATAATCATAAGATAAAACATGAAACTTTGTGGCATACACACATGATCATAGAGAATCGGTTCTTATTAGTCAAGACTCATTTCCAAGACTATCTAAGTGGACAAAGTCCATTTCTGAACCGAGTTCACTCCTCATTTCAGTCCTGTTTCACTGAACTGGTTTAACCTTCCGTTCCAGCCATGTCTATCCCATGAGATATAAAATCATTACCCAATGCATTGGAGGGAGATATAGGTCCCACCCATTTAATAATAACATCATTCTTATGTGTGCCACAAAATCATAAATCATACATCACTCCATAACCCATGTAATTAAAATTGGATTCTTAAACATTATGACATCATAAAACAATTCATATAAGACAAAGGAATTCATAAAAATAATTCCATCCCAACATAATCAAATCAATTTAATAATAGAGATAGAAACAGAACCCTTTATTATCATAGATGGAAAATAATTTTGATAAAACACTTGAACTCCATTCTTGAGGAAAATATATTTTATACTTCAAAAACATTTTTCCTTTCTTTACATGTCCTACAATTTTAAAATAAAAGAAGTTGCTTTTAAAATAAACTTGAAAAATTTTAAAGTAAGATTCTTGGAAATAATGTTTTAAAAATCCATTCATGCCGTATATGTTAAAAAAACAATCTTCTTGTACTTTTCTCAGAAAAGTCAAAAAGTACCTTGTACGAAAAATGACAAAAGATTCCTTAAATATCTTTTACTAAAACTCACCGAAGGGTAAAATTGGACATAAACTATTGTAGAATGATATAAATATTAAATATTTAGGAAACATGGATGTGGATGATAAATATTCCCCAGTAAATTCATAAGTATAAACAATCTCAGATAAGAATGAAATTGTGAGATTTTCCCTTGCCTTATGTCTGATTTTCTTCGTATGTGTCCAAACCTCCAGTATAATGATTTAAATAAAGTTATTGACTTATACCAGAATCATACATATTGTTACGATATCATATATGGTCATATTCTTAGCTTCTAATTAGTAATATTTCATTACTACTTGTTATTCAGGTGTTTATTACTTTTTGTTCTTATACGTGTTTTGTCGAATAAATTCTTATTCTTATCTTTAGGATATTGATACCTCATTTCCAGAATTTTATTAGTGTAATATATATCATATTAATCCATTCAATTTATGTATATAATCATTATGAAATGATGATCATGTAGAACGAGTCGCATCACAACGTGGAGACAGTATTCCGTACGTACACACGAGCGATGATATCGTCCGCATGATCATAGAATTGTATTGGAGTGTATGTATAATATTTAAGAATCAATATCAATTTAAAATAATCATATATAGTTATTATTTACACCAATATACCCATACAAGTAAGGTGGTGGTGGAAAATAGATTACACCACGGCGTGGAGACGGTATTCCGTACGTACACATGCGCGGTGATTTCGTTTTCCGTATGATGGATAGATGGTGAAATATGGTTGTTTCATACATATAATAACATACCAGTATATGAGTGATACTGATGTTATTACTTCATAATTAAACAACAAAAGAAGAAGAAGTGGAAGAAGAAATAATGTTGAAAGAATCGGTAACAGACATTACCTCTTCTTTGAAGCGCCTCTTTGAGACCTCCACTTAGGGCACTAAAATTGGTCTTTGAAGAAGCCCAGGACCTCTATGATTTTTATAGGGAAGTGGGGAAGTGAAATGGGCAGTGATTTTCTGAGCCTGAAGGCTCAAAATGGTGTGAGTAGAAGAGGGGGGAGGAGCCCTTTTATAAGGGAGGAGCGGGGCACCTTTGGAAATATTAGAAATATTTGTTTATATTAAATCCCAACCCCACTTAAAAACATCCAAAATGAATCATATACAAATATTATATTATATAGGTTTGTAATCTCATCAACAAATAAAATTTAGACATGTTAGGAATTTAATTGAAACATTATCAACTTGATTTATCCTTATATATCAATTTTATTTTATTTGTGGTAATAATATTCTAAATTTTAAATTATTATAAATAATTACATATGTGGTTTTAATTTTCCATAATTTTAAAATATATGACATTTTAGACCATATAAATTTTAATTTATAATTTTTAAATATTTTTGTGATTTTTAAACAATTTTATAATAAGTTAATTTTATAAAATATTAATAGTGTCAATTTTGACACTGTTCATTTATTTGAATTTAAATAAAAGATATACAGAATACATGTTAAAACTAAAAGCTTAAATAGATTTATAAAATGTCATATGTATCTAGAAAATTAGTGCAACACTTTAAATAGTTCATATAATATTTATTTTAATATTTTTAAAACCATTTACTTGATATTTTAATTAATAAAATAATTTCAACCTCAATATTGTATCATAATTAATGATCATTATTTAATCCCTAAAAATACTAAACAAATTTATATAATGTATATAATTGTATTATATTTCTGGAAACTATTCATTTTTTAAGTTTTATTTAGTTTATCACTAAATTAAAATTATTATACTTATAAGATTTAAGAAAGTGACATGTTGTCATATTCTTTGGTTTTAATAATAATTAAATTTCTTTCATAGAAAAAAGTCAATTAAATGAATCTAATTCAAGACTTAGGTGATATGGGTCAACTCTTAGTCATCCAATAGGATTTTGGAAGGTGTTAGGGTAATTTTATAATCTTATATTTACCCTTAATTACCCGATTTACCTTTAACTATGGTAAATAAAATTTACCATAGTTACTATTCATAATGCCCAAAAAATAAAAAGTAGCCTATTAACATAATTTGAATCCACTTATTCCAAATATGGAATCCATTTTTCAATATTCATAACACATAAGTTGTAGTAATTAATTTAAAATAAATCATGTTGTTAAGAAAACGGGTTATAGAAGTTAAAACATTGTCAATGATTGAAATGTTTTTACCTATGAATTCATTGTGAAATTAATGCTAATGACATAAATTATATTAAATGGTAAAAATATATTCTATTTATACTTTAAAACCATTCAATATGATAATTTAACCATATAAATTATCTCAATGGAAAAAGTGTTTTTTAATTAAAATTTAGCGTATTTTTATTATTCATTAAAATATGAAAGTTATCAGAAAAATATCACAAATTTATCCAAAGTAAATTTTTATATCCTGATTCAAAATAAGAATTTTATTTTTTCAAAATGTTTCAAAAACTTGATTTAATGTGGGTGCGCCATCAAAGGGCGGCAAAACTGCATTTTTTTAAAAATACTTATTTTACCAGAAAAATTTATTTTGTTCTCTTACTATATTCTATAAAATGTTTAAGATGAATAATAATGTTATAAAATTAAAAATGTAGTTAATACTATTCATAACGGCCAGTCCATAAAAATATATCATTGTTTAGTGAAACCCGGTATTGCATGTGACGCAAGCAATCGAGGAAGGTCGCGATTGCGTGTAAAGCAAGCCAAGCTAGTGTTGTGTGTAGTGGAAGATTTATTTAATGATTTATATAACATAAAAACAAAATATTTCTCATAAAAATCTTGGGTGTTACACAAAAGGCTTGACAGGTGTGAGAAATTGATTATAAGTGAGGACTTTTTATAAGGGGGAAGAGGATATCTTTTGATAAGTGTGATAATATTATTTTATTATATAAAGATATTTGATTTCTAAATGTCCAAAACTCATTAATGTAAAATATAGGATGACGCGTAGTCTAAATAAATTCATCCAATAAGAATTGGATAGGTTTTGGATGTTATTTTAATATTTATAATCTTATTAATTAAACCATTTATTAATGAGGTTAACACTATATCATTATTGCATCATAAATAATTTAATTTATTTGTTATATAAAAATTATAATAAAAATACCATGATGTAGGAAATCGTTTTAGCTTTCCAATTAATATTTATATTCTAAAATATAACTTATATAACACCATTTAAAAAATAATTTACAATGAGATATTTGTTTATGTCTTTTTTGCTTCTAAATTAATTTAATTAAAAAAAAGTGTCATTATTAATTATAAGTGTCTTCATTGGGTCCCAAAATCAACCCACGGATGCCCATGGTTGGCCATTACTCATCCAATAAGGTTAGGAAAAGTGTTAATAAAATTTTTAATTATTATAATTTTTTTTTCCTTCAAATAACATATTTATCTTTAACCACAGTAAATAAAAGTACAAAGTTACTATTCCTCAAAATTTACTTTTATCTTATTGAACCAAATTATAATTACTAATAACAACCATATATGTCAGATTTTCAAAATTCAATTCACAGAAGTGGAAAATTTTCATTTAAATGAAAAAGTCAGTTTTTTTAACTACTACTAAGTGGTTTCACTATTCATCAAAAATTGATGTTTTTCAAAAAACTACCAAAAGTTTAGCCTAAGATATATTTGATATTACTAATTCAAAAATTATATCTATTTTTCCAACTTAAAAACATAGAAGTTTCATTAATTAAATTAAAATATATTCCATTTGTTAAAACAAAAAGGGGGTTTTTATGAAACAATAACTATCAAAAAATTAACACTTGTTTATAGCCAATTTAAATGTGAAATTAATTCCAATGACCAACATTGGATTAAATGGTAAAAACATATTATAATTACAATTTAAAACTAATTAAATAGATTATATAACCATTTAAATAAATTAGATTAAAATGTAGTTTTGAAATAGAATTTAATATTTTTCACTATTCATAAAAAATGAACTTTATCAGAAAAATTCCAAAAATTTACACAAAGAAAATTTTGATGTACCCATTCTAAATAAGGATTTTATATGTCCAAATAGAGGGTTTTAAAGTGACCAAAACTGTAGAGACCCGAAGCTTGACGTACATGAACATTACATTACTTTTCCAGAATACTTAGTACATAACAAAAACACACACACAAGGATCGTAATAGTTTAGTGTCTTTGGAAACTCGGAATATAATCTTCTAATCCTGGTGAAAGATCTTCAACATCTCCCATAAAGATCTTCCTTTTTTTATACCTAAAACCATTCCTTATATCCTGAGGAAAATAAAACATTAAAGGGTGAGCTCAAATGCTCAGTAAGGGTAAACAAAAGAAATATCAATCACATCATATACATAAGCACATAACATTTGGAAATCATAACCTGTAAAATAGATCATAATTTCATAACCTAGAATAACTCATGGAAGTGAAATGTAATCACAATAATCAGAACATAAAACATTAAACTTTGTGGCATACACACATAATTATAGAGAATCATTTCTTGTTAGTCAAGACTCATTGCCAAGACTATCTTATTGGACAAAGTCCCTTTCTGAACCGAGTCACCCTCGTTTCAGTCATGTTTCACTGAACCGGAATAACCTACCATTCCAACCATGTCTATCTCATGAGATATAAAATTTTTACCCAATGCATTGGAGGGAGATATAGGTCCCACCCATTTCATAATGATATCATTTTTATGTGTGCCACAAAATCATAAATCATACATCATTGCATAACCCATGTAATAAAAATTGGAATCTTAAACATCATGACATCATAAAACAATTCATATAAGATAAAGGAATCCATAAAAATAATTCCATCACAACATAATCAAATCAATGTAATAATAGGGATAAAAACAGAACCCTTTGTTATCTTATATGGAAAATAATTTTGATAAAACACTTGAACCCCATTCTTGTGGAAAATATCCTTTCTACTTCAAAAACATTTTCCTTTATTAACATGTCATACAAATTTAAACTAAAAGAAGTTGATAAAAAATAAACTTGAAAACTTGTAAACGAAGCTTCTTGGAAATAATTTTTTAAAAATCTATTCATGCCGTATAAGTTAAAAAACATTCTTCTCGTACTTTTGTCGGAAAAGTCAAAAAGTACATCGTACGAAAAATGACAAAAGATTCCTTTAATATCTTTTACTAAAAACTCACCGAAGGGTAAATTTGGATTTAAACAATTTTAGGTGGATGGAAATAACAATACATATTGAGAAAACATGGATGTGGATGATAAAATACACCCCAGTAAATACCAAAGTATAAACAATCTCAGATAAAAATGAGATTGTGATATTTCTCTTACCTTAGGTCCGATTTGCTTCGTAAGTGTCTGAACCTCCTGTATAATGATTTAAATAGGGTCATAGACTTATTACAGAATCATATTCATTGTTATGATATCATATATGGTTCACTTATGACATCATATTACCCGTTCTTTTGTAAATTCCATGTTAAAGAGCGTTTTATGTAAAATTGTCTCATTTGTCGTCCGTGTTTTGACTTGTAATTATTCATATGATTACATAGATCATGATTACTTAATTCAAGAATATAAAACATGATATATATATATATATATATTCAGAATATACATATATATAATAAATCATTAAATGGAATGAAATACACCGTTCAAGGAGACGGTAGGCCGTAAGTACGCATGAACGCTGTTTCCGTTTCCTTATTGAGTTGAGCAGAATTAAGTGGATGACATAAATATATATACAAATAAATCTAGTATCATTATTATGTCATATATTTCATGATTACTTATTATATATACTTTATAATCATTCATGAATGGTTAAAGTGTAGAATGAATCTCATCGTGTCGTGGAGACGGTAGTCCGTACGTACGCACGAGCGATGATATCGTTCTCATGATCATGGGACTGTATTGGAGTGTATGTATACTATTTCAGAATCAATATCACATTAAAATAATAATATATAGTTATTATTTACACCATTATACCCATCCAAGTATGGTGGTGGTGGAAAATAGATTTCACCACGGCGTGGAGACGGTATTCCGTACGTACGCACGCGCGGTGATTTCGTTTTCTGTAGGTTGGATAGATGGTGAAATAGGATTGTTTCATTCTATTAATAAAATATCTGTATATTACTGATACTTATGTTATTACTTTATAATGAAAAAACCTAAGAAGAAGAAGTGGAAGAAGAAATAAATGTGAAATAATCGGTAACGGAAATTACCTCTTCTTTGAAGCACCTCTTTGAGACCTCCTCTTAGGATACTAAATTTGGTCATTGAGGATGACCAGAACTTCTAGGATGTTTCTAGGGAAGTGGAGTAGAGAATTGTTCAGGGGTTGGCCGATCTTGAAGGCTCAAAGTTGTGTGAGGAAGAGAGGGAGGAGGTGCCCTTTTATAAGGGAGGAGAGGGGCACCTTTGGAATAACAAAACATATTATTTTATTATAAAGTCATGTTCGGTTTTAAATAGCTCCAAATTGATTTATTTAGAGGCTAAGTTGGGGATGGGTCTAAATCCTCTCTTCCAATAGAATTTAGACAAGTTTAGGTTCCTATTTTAACCTTATCATTTAGATTTAACATTAAGTTAAATAATTTTACTTTTACCGTGTCTTCTTGTGTTCTTATACTATAAGGTTAATAAACATACTATAAGAAGCCAAACGAACCACAAATTGTTTATTATTAATATATATAACCTTATCTAAGTCATTTTGACGAACATTAGATTTTTAGGAGTAAAATAACAATTACCAATATAATATTTGCTTTAAAAACTATTTTATGTCAATTTTGACACTATTTAGTAATTGATTTTTTTGAAAATTATAACAGGGTTATTAGTTAGAACCAAGTTAATTAAATCAATAATAACATTTCATATTAACCTAGAAAATTAGTGGTATTCATAAAAAGTATAATATTACATTTATTTTTGTGTTTATAACATCAATTATGTCAATATTTCATTAATAAGATAATTACTGTATCATCATTGTGTCATAAATAAATTATATTATTTAATGTCTAAAAATTACAAATAAAACACCATTATGTAGGAAATATTTTTATCTTTCTAATTAATATTCATAGTCAAATTTATCTTATGTATAACCCCATATTAAAAATGTTTTAGTAAATAAACATTGATTTTAACTCTTTTAACCCTTCTTTAAATAAATTAATAATAAATGTCCTAATCTAATCCAAGTGGGCCTAAATGGTCATTTTTTATTCCTAAGCTTGTTTTTGGTCGAATTACACTTATCCAATAGAATTTGGACATGTGTTAGGGTAATAATAATATCATTTTTACCCTTAATTACTATATTTACTTTTAATCGTGGTAAATAAAAGTAAAAAGTTACTATTCACCAAAATTAATTTTCATCTCATTGAACAACATTTTAGTCCTTGATATTAACCGTGTCTCTCGGATTTTCGAAATTCCACTCACAGAAGCGGGAAAATTATGTTTTATGAAAAATTCAGTTTTTTTACTACAACTTAGTGGTTTCACTATTAATCAAAAAATGAATGTTTCCAGAAAAATACCAAAAATTAGGCCTAAGCTATAATTGATATTATGAATTCAAAATTGATGTCTATTTTTTCCAATTCAAAACATATAAGTTACATTAATTAATTTAAAAATTAATTCTCGTCGTCAAAACAAATAGTGTGTTTTTAAGAGATAATAATTATCAAAAGATTGACACTTGTTTATGTCTGGTTTAAATGTGAAATAACATCCAATGACCAAAATTGTATTAAATTGTAAAAATATATTCTAAATATACTTTAAACCCACTCAAATTAATAATTTATCACTATTAATTATTTCTATTAAAAAAGTTGTTTTTAATTAAAATTTTGTAATTTTCAATATTCATCAGAATATGAAAGTTATCTGAAAAGTACCAAAATTTTACCCTAGGCTAATTTTAACATTCCGAATCCAAAAAATGATGTCCATTTTGAAAAATAAAATTTACACAATTTCAGGTGGTTATTAGTATTCATAACAGCTAGTTTTAATAATATTTTAATAGCATATTGTTGTTTAGTGAAACTCGGTATTGCGTACTACACACGCTATTAAGGAAGGTCGTGATTGCGTGTAATGAAAGGCAAGTCAAGGATACGTTTTGTGCAAGCTCCTTTTGGTGTAGCGTACAACATAAGACATTAATGAAATTAAAAAGAATATTTTTCATAAAATCACGGGGTGTTACATTTTACCGCCCTTAAAATGAATTTCACCCTCGAAATTCATCGGGGTTATAAATGGTTTACTATTCGAAAGTTTCTTTAATCGAAACCCACATCGTAAAAAGGAATACCAACACCAATCTTTAAAAACAAAAGTATGAAACGTAACGGTTACCCAAATAAACTAATCATTGGGTTTCCATATAGGTGAAAATATGGATATGGAAGAGAAATCTAACCATCATGTTCTGATGGAGAGTGGTAGAGAACATGGCTATGGAAAAGCCAACAATCACAAATCCATAAATTTGTGACGATCTAAGGTACCATCTGATTAAACAGATATAAGAGCACTAGGACAACATTTTTGGTTTTCAAGATCGTTTCCCTAAAGTTGAAGAATTTGAATTAGAATAAATACTTACTTTATTTTGGTACAATCTCACTGTTGTTCGTGCCTTGAAAAATTTCCACTTCATCTCTTAAGTAAATGAAGTTGAATTTGTTATTCGTGAAGTGTTAGCAGATCATGTGGTATAATGAAGGGTCATTCCATCTGTCTCAAACAATAGGTTAGTAGAAGTTATTAAATATACATAAGTCATTCTATAGTGAGATTAATCGTATATGGTTCCTAAAATGAACTTATACTTCATATATCATTCCGTTTAATAAAATAAAATTAGTTTCTACTAACTAGGGACTTCCTGTAGGACAGTGGTAGGCGATAAAGGGCCGTCACACTTCGGTTGTGGGTTCGATTCCCACGGCCTTGTCCGACGCGATGGGATGTCGCCCATCCTGCAGGTTGTCCTTTTTCTAAAACGACATTACTGTAACATCACATAAATAATATCAAAAGTTCTATCCTTAAACAATACTAACATATGTCCAACATAATCCATTCCAATCTTTAGGCTTATCCATAATACTGCAGTCCACTCTCATAATATAGTGAAAATGATTACCAGAGATTTAATACCATCGTTGATCCCCATATATCATAAGATGTGTCTTGTTGGTCACATTCCAAACATTCAAAGGCCTTAATCATGTATTATATTGAATACCCATTGAACCATAGTGAGAACATGAATGCAGTTAAAAGTTAACACTTTCCATAAACCAAAATCCTCAAAATTATTTATACTCAAACCATTATATCACTTTGTCCTTTTATCAATCATGAGCTCATGAATACAATCAAACATCTCATTTTCGTCTTATCCCTTCATTAGGCGCATATCATCTACATTCCAAAAATATCTGAATAATCTTTCATGGATACTGGTACCATTAATCATACACTTTCAAAACTCAAGGAAAGATAACAGTGTAACAATCCATAGATGTCTCTTTATTCCATACTACCATGAGATTACTTATACAATATTACACATGATAAACATGTCATCATTCCACTACATTCTTAAACCATTGACCGAGCATCAACAATTCTTTCATCTCACATATCATTTGTAGTCTCTTCATCATCATCAACATAAATACTACCCATACGACCATACTGATTCTCTTCATGAGACTTTCCCTTAGGGCATTGGTTTGCATAATGCCCGTACATTCCACATTTAAAACATTTAACCATTGTTGATGTCGTAGAAATACCATTATCCTCATCCCTGGTGTTAACTGAACCTTTTCCTTTGCACTTACTGGCTTTGTGTCCTTCTTTTTGACACCCAAATCATCTTCCAGTTCCTTTGAAACATTCTCCTTGATGCCTCTTTCCACATGATTTACACAGGGGAAATTGAACTTTCTTTCCTCTATGATCATCATGAAACTCCATCTTTCTCTTATTAGCCGAGTCAGGAAACATACCAAATTTTACTTTGTTGATCATATTATGAGATTTCTGATTCAACATAATAATGATGTTTGGACTTCCAAATCCCATTTCATTTGGTTTCTCATGAATAATATCATTCCATTGTCCATCATATGCTCCATTATCGTGAATCATCTTATTTCCAGCCATTTTCTAAAACCCAAAAAGAATAGTGTGAGTGGCAAAAATCATGCTAGGGAAAACAACATAATAAAGGGGGAGTACCCTCAATATCTAACATCTTAGGTTAAATTCTAAGATCGTTAGCGCAATTCTTGGACTATAACCTATACGTATACTTAACCATAGAGACATCCCTAGACATACCTTAGAAATATATCTAGGGATCTCACTAAAGTTCTCGCATCCATTTTCCAAAGGTTGACTAAACCTTTCCTATGATACCAACTATAGAGACTTGATGCTTGACGTACATGGACATTACATTACTTTTGTTGAATACTTACTACATAACAAAAACATACACACAAGGACCGTAATAGTTTAGTGTCTTTGGAAACTTGGAATATAATCTTCTAATCCTGGTGAAAGATCTTCAACATCTCCTATAAAGATCTTCCTTTTTTTATACCTAAAACCTTTCCTTATATCCCAGGGAACAGAAAACATGAAAGGGTGAGCTCAAATTCTCATTTAGGGTAATCAAAAGAAATATCAATCACATCATATACATAAGCACATAACTTTTGGAAATCTTAACCTGTAAAAGAGATAATAATTTCATAACCTGGAATAACTCATGGTAGTGAAATGTAATCACAATAATCATAACGTAAAACATTAAACTTTTTGTCATACACACATAGTCATAGAGAATCATTTTTTGTTAGTCAAGACTCATTGCCAAGACTATCTTAGTGGACAAAGTCCCTTTCTGAACCGAGTCACCCTCATTTCAGTCCTGTTTCACTGAACCAGTATAACCTACCATTCTAGCCATGTCCATCTCATGAGATATAAAATCGTTACCGAATGCATTGGAGGGAGATATAGGTCCCACCCATCTCATAATGATACCATTCTTATGTGTGCCACAAAATCATAAATCATAAATCATTGAATAACGCATGTAATAAAAATGGGAATCTTAAACATCATGACATCATAAAACAATTCATATAAGATAAAGGAATTCATAAAAATAATTCCATCACAACATAATCAAATCAATGTAATAATAGGGATAAAAGCAGAACCCTTTATTATCTTATATGGAAAATAATTTTGATAAAACACTTGAACCCCATTCTTGAGAAAAATATCCTTTCTACATCAAAAACATTTTCCTTTCTTAACATGTCATACAATTTTAAACTAAAAGAATTTGATTAAAAATAAACTTGAAAACTTGTAAAGGAAGCTTCTTGGAAATAATGTTTTAAAAACCTATTCATGCCGTATAAGTTAAAAAAAATTCTTTCGTACTTTTGTCGGAAAAGTCAAAAAGTACCTCCTACGAAAAACGACAAAAGATTCCTTTCATATCTTTTACTAAAAAACTCACCGAAGGGTAAATTTGGATTTAAAAAATTTTAGGTGGATGGAAATGACATTACATATTGAGGAAACAAGGATGTGGATGATAAAATACACCCTAGTAAATACCAAAGTATAATCAATCTCGGATAAAAATGAGATTGTGATATTTCCCTTACCTTAGGTCCGATTTGCTTCGTAAGTGTCCGAACCTCCTGTATAATGATTTAAATAATGTAATTGACTTATTATAGAATCATATTCATTGTTATTATATCATATATGGTTCACTTAAGACTTTATATTACCCGTTCTTTTGTAAATGCCATGTTAAAGAGCGTTTTGGGTAAAATTGTTTCATTTGTCGTCTGTGTTTTGACTTGTAATTATTCATATGATTACTTAGATCATGATTACTTAATTCTAGAATATAAAACATGATTTATATATATATATTTATTCAGAATATAAATATATATAATAAATCAGTAAATGGAAAGAAATACACCGTTCATGGAGACGGTTGGCCGTACGTACGCATGAACGATGTTTTCGTTTCATTATTGAGTAGAGCGGAATTAAGTGGATAACATACATATATATGCACAAAAATCCAGTATCATTATTATGTCATATATTTCATGATTACTTATTATATAAACTTTAAAATCATTCATGAATGGTTAATGTGGAGAATGAATCTCATCGCGTCGTGGAGACGGTAGTCCGTACGTATTCACGAGCGATGATATCGTTCTCATGATTGTGGGACTGTATTGGAGTGTATGTATACTATTTCAGAATGAATATCACTTTAAAATAATAATATATACTTATTATTTACACCATTATACCCATCCAAGTAAGGTGGTGGTGGAAAATAGATTTCACCACGGCGTGGAGACGGTATTCCGTACGTACACACGTGCAGTTATTTCATTTTCCATAGGATGGATAGATGGTGAAATAGGATTGTTTCATACTTAAAATAACATATCAGTATATGAGTGATACTGATGTTATTACTTCATAATGAAACAACCTAAGAAGAATAAGTGGAAAAGAAATAAAGGTGAAAGAATCGGTAACGGAAATTACCTCTTCTTTGAAGCGCCTCTTTGAGACCTCCTCTTAGGACACTAAAATTGGTCTTTGAGGAAGAACAAAACCTCCAGGATGTTTCTAGGGAAGTGGAGAAGAGAATTTAGTAGGGGTTTGCCGAGCTTGAAGGCTCAATGTTGTGTGACAAAGAGAGGGAGGAGGTGCCCTTTTATACAGGAGGAGAGGGGCACCTTTGGAATAACAAAAAATATTTTTTTATTATAAAGTCAAGTTCGGTTTTAAATAGCTCAAAATTGATTTATTTCGAGGCTAAGGTGGGATGGGTCGAAATTATCTCATCCAATATAATTTAGACAAGTTTAGGTTCATATTTTAACCTTATAATTTAGATTTAACATTAAGTAAAATAATTTTACTTTTACCGTGTCTTCTTGTGTTCTTATACTATAATGTTAATAAACTTACTATAAAAAGCCAAACGAATCCCAAATTGTTTATTATTAATATATATAACCCTAGATAAGTCATTTGGCCGAACCTTAGATTTTTAGGAATAAAAAAACAATTACCAATATAATATTAGTTTTAAAAACTATTTTATGTCAATTTTTACACTATTTAGTAATTGATTTTTGTGAAAATCATAACAGGATTACTTGTTCGAACCAAGTTGATTAAATCAATACTAACATGTCATATTAACCTAGAAAATTATTGGGATTCATAGAAAGTCTCAAATTACATTTATTTTGGTGTTTATAACATCAATTATGTCAATATTTCATTAATAAGATAATTACTGCATCATCATTGTGTCATAAATAAAATAAATTATATAATGTCTAAAAATTACAAATAAAATACTATTATGTAGGAAATATGTTTATATTTCTAATGAATATTTATAGTCGAAATTATCTTAAGTATAACCCCATATTAAAAATGTTTTAGTAAATAAACTTTGATTTTAACTCTTTTAAACCTTCTTTAAATAAATTAATAATAGATGTCCTAATCTAAATCAAGTGGGCCTAAAAGGTCATATTTTATTCCTAAGATTTTTTTGGTCGAATTACACTTATCCAATAGAATCTAGAAATGTGTTAGGGTAATAATAATATCATTTTTACCCTTAATTACCCTATTTACTTTTAACCGTGGTAAATAAAAGTAAAAAGTTACTATTCACCAAAAATTATTTTCATCACATTGAACCACATTTTAGTCCTTCATATTAACCGTGTCTCTCGGATTTTCGAAATTCCACTCACCGAAGCGGGAAAATTAAGTTTTATGAAAAATTATGTTTTTTTAACTACCACTTAGTGGTTTCACTATTCATCGAAAAATGATAGTTTCCAGAAAAATACCAAAAATTAGGCCTAAGCTATATTTGATATTATGAATTAAAAAATGATGTCTATTTTATCAAATTGAAAACATATCAGTTACATTAATTAATTTAAAAATTAATTCCCTTCGTCAAAACAAATAGCGTGTTTTTATGAGATAATAACTATCAAAAGATTGATACTTGTTTATGTCTGGTTTAAATGTGAAATTACATCCAATGACCAAAATTGTATTAAATTGTAAAAATATATTCTAAATATACCTTAAAACCACTCAAATTAATAATTTATCACTATTAATTATTTCTATTGAAAAAGTTGTTTGTAATTAAAATTTAGTAATTTTCACTATTCATCAGAATAGGAAAGTTATCCGAAAAGTACCAAAATTTTACCCTATGCTAATTTTAATATTCCGAATCCAAAAAATGAAGTCCATTTTGAAAAATAATATTTACACAATTTCAAAAATTGGTTATTACTATTCACAACGGATAGTTTTAATAATATTTTAATAGCATATCGTTGTTTAGTAAAACTCGGTATTGCGTACAACACACGCTATCAAGGAAGGTCGCGATTGCATGTAATGAAAGGAAAGTCTAGGATATGTGTTGTGCAAGCTCCTTTTGGTGTAGCGTACAACACAAGGCATTAATGAAATTAAAAAGAATATTTTTCATAAAATCTCGGGGTGTTACAAAAACTATATTTAAATAGGTTTCTCCATTAAAAGGTGGTAAATCGACCTTTTTATAAAAATTATGCTTAAAATTATATTCATTCACGGTTTATGCCTCTAAAATTTATTGGATAAATGTAAAAACATTTAAAAAAACATTTATAATCATATTTAAGTTAGTTCTTTTCATTACCACCAATTCAATGGCTACGAGTTAACTACCATTTAAAATAATAATATTATATTTTTAGTGTGCAACGTAAGATTTCAAAGAAACTCGTTGTTCTGTATCAGGTACCCAATCGAATATAGAAAACACATTAATGTAAAATTAATATTTAATTCACAAATACAAATAAACATAAAATATAACTTATTCTTTATTTACCTGGGATGTTACATCATTCCCCATTTTTGAGAATTGCTTCCCCGCAATATTACATATCAAAATAAGTGGGGGTGTTTATCCCTCATAGCATTTTCAGATTCACACATTGCCTCTTTAACCGTATGGTTTATCTTAAAAACCATTACCTGGTGAATTACCTTATTCCGCAACACTTGCTCTCTTTGGTCAAGAATCTAGATTGGTTGTTCCTCATAAATGAGATTCTCTTCCAACTGAACTACCTTTGGTCTCCAAACATGATATGATTATGGAAAATACATTCTCAACATTAGAACATGAAAAACATTGTGTACCTGGGATAAAATTGGAGGTAAATTCACTATGTATGAAACTGATCCAACTTTCTCCATGATTTCATAAGGTCCCATTGAACCTCAGAATCAACTTTCCCTTCTTACCAAAATGAATCACACATTTCCATGGAGAAACTTTGAGAAAGACATGATCACATACCTCAAGAGAAATATCCTTCCTCTAGTTATCTGCATAACTTTTCTTCCAGCTCTAAACTGTTCTCATGTGCTTCTGAATCAACTGAACATTCTCTGCCATCTCTTCTACCCATTCTAGTCCCATTAGCTTCCTTTCACCTACTTCTTCCCAAAAATATGGAGTTCGACAATGCTTTAAATATAATGCCTCAAATGGAGACATCGTTATACTAGAAAGAAAACTATTATTATATGAAAATTCAACCAAAGAAAGATATTAGTCCCAACTTCCCTGGTAATATTGTGAAGAATCACATATCATATTCTCCAGGGTCTGAATTGTTCAATCAGATTTCCCATCTAATTGAGGATGAAACGTTGCACTACAATTTAATTCAGTACCCAATGACTTCTAAAGGCCTTTCTAAATGATATAAGTAATTCTAGGATCATGCTAAGATACAACTTATAAGGGAACACCATGAAACCTGACTATATTTTTAACATACAACAGAGAAAGTTGATCTAGAGACAAAGTATCCTGAATAGGAAATAAATGAGTAGATTTTGTCAATCGATCAACAATAAACCAAATTGTATTATTACCTCGAGATGTATTTAGTAATACCATAATGAAGTCCATGTATATATTTTCTCATTTCCACTCTGGCACTGGGAAAGGCTGAAGCATCCCTTTGAAGAACTTTCACTCTGCTTTAACCTGCTGAAAAGTCAAACACTTCACAGTAAAATCAGCAATACCTCTTTTCATTTCATCCCACCAGTAATAATGTCGAAGATCTCTATACATCTTAGTACTACTAGGATGAACTAAAAATGGGGAACTATGATCATCACATAACAACTCATTCTTCAACTATGAATCGCAAGGCACACATAATCTCTTTTGAAATCTCAAAACACAATCATTATCAATGTTAAATTCTGGCAACATACCCTTTTGAACCAACACTACCTTTTTCTGTAACTCATATACATCCTTCAATGCTTTCTTAATTCTGTCTTATAGAGATGATCTCACTGACACCTGATAAAAAACAGAAGAATTTTCTGTACCAACAACTTTTATGTCAATGTTTAACAAATAAAAAACAAAATGATCTTGTTCCAAACGTATCTTGGTTAATGAAGCTTTATTTATTGACTCAAAGCATCATCCACATTATTTGATTTTCCCGGATAGTAATGGATCGTGAAATCATAATCCTTGATAAATTTCAACCATCTCATCTATGTCATATTTAATTCTTTCTCAGTGAATATATACATTTAATGTTAGTGGTCAATATATATTTCACATTTTACTCCATACAAATGATGCCTCCAAATTTTTAAAGAAAATAAAACAACATTTATTTCCAAATAATATGTAGGGTAATTTAAATCATGTGGTTTCAACTGATGTGAAGAATATTCACTTACCTAAAAATTCTTCATAAAGACATAACCATGTCCTTTGAACGATGCGTCACTATTGACAACAAACTCACCATTTCTGGATGGAAGTGTCAAAACTAGATCATTCACCAATCTTCTTTTGAATTTTTGAAAAGAATCACCACATTCTTTTTTCCAGATGAACAGAACACCTTCTCGAGTAAACCTAGTCATTGGACTAGATAACTGTGCAAAATTTTTAAAAAACCTCGGGTATTAGCTTTTCAATCCATGGAAAATGTAGATCTCGGTTATATTTGTAGGTCTTGGCCATTCATCAACAATTTTTGTTTTAGTAAAATAAATAGTCATTCCATTTTTTGAAACTATGTGGCCAAGGAAATAATTTTTTTGTAACCATAACTCACACTTTCTGAATTTCCCAAACATTTTCTTTGATTTTATGGTTTATAAAACAACCCTTCAATGACTTTCATGTTCGTATTTACTTTTGGAATAAACCAAAATATCATCAATAAAAACAACCACAAAAATATCCAAGAACCCAAGGAAAATTCTATTCATAAGACCCATGAATACAGTATGTGCATTTTCTAAACCAAAATCCATAACTATAAATTCATAATGGTCATATCTAGTACAAAACACGGTCTTCAGAAAGTCTACTTCTTTCACCTTCAACTGATGGTTCCCCGATCTCAAGTCAATCATCGAAAAATACTAAGCTCCCGGGAGATGATCAAAAAAATCATTGATATGAGGAAAATGATATTTTTTCTTATCAGTGATGTTATTCAATGATCTATAATCATTTAAAAGTCTCATTTAACAATCTAAATTTTTAACAAACAAGACATGAGAACCCCATGGTGATGTACTATGTCGAATGAAGCCTTTATCTAATAACTCTTGAAATCGCTTCTTTAAATCTAATAGATCAATTTGAGCCATTCGATAATGGGGTATTGAAATTGGTTTATCATCAAGCACTAAGTGAACAGTAAATTCAACTTCCAGATCAGGTATAATACTAGGAAAATCATTAGAAAAAAACATCAAGGTACTCATTTACCACTGGCACATCATTAATCTAAATAGTTCATTTGTATTCAAAAATATGTGCAAAGTAATATTATTTTCCATCTTTTACTAGTTTATTAGATTCCTGATATGTTATCCAAATTAAGGGTTTATTTTTGTATACAATCTAATAATCATGCTGAAAAGAAACTTCTTTAGCTCTGTAGTTAATCTTAGCATGATAAACAGGAAGCCAATCCATACCCAAAATAACATCAAACTCTACTAGAGGAAAAACAATAAGGTTTGCAGGTAGATTCATTCCGTACACAAGGACATGAATTCTCTTATGTTTTATTTTTGCCTCAACATTTCCTCCATGGGTTTTTACAATAAGTTTTGTATTCATATCTTGAGTTGGAACTCACAATTTTCTAGAAAACTTCTCAGAAATGAAAGATTGTGTAGACCCGGAATCAAACAACACATTGGCATAATATGAACAAACAAATAGTGTACTTGAGACTACTTCATTTGATGGACCAACATCTACTGAAGTAGTTGAAAAGGATTTGGCCACCCCTTTCTACTTGTATTCTGTCTGCTTTCCCTCAGTTGAGTTCATTGTTGGACACTCATTTGCACAATGACACATTTAATTATACTTAAAACATTTTATTGACTATAAATTATATTTTTTATTTCCATTACCCTGATATTTTTCAATTTAATTATGATCCTTATGTCCCATTTTATCACATCAGTAGCACTTACCATAATTCAAAAGACATTCCCCATCAATCTTTTTACCACAATTTTCACAAATTGTGAACTTATGTTTCTTACCAGCAGAATTTTTTGAAGAGTTCTTCCGTTTTGTCTATGACCTCGACCCCTTATTCTGTTTTTTGTCAAAAAAACAAATGACCATTGGAAAAATACATTTCATCCTTCTCCGCACAATGAAAATTTTTTTCATAACTTTTGAACTCACGAGAAGCTAAATACCTTTTATACTTTGGCTTTAATCTTGAGGAAAAACGGTTTATATTACTATCAAGATCTTATATGAAATTTGGATCATACCGTGCCAGTTGAGTGAATTTTTCTTCATAAACAGCCACTGGGTCATCCTCCTAACTCAATTCCAAGAATTTTTTCCATCCTACGATGAACAACCTTAGGAAAATATTTCTCAAGAAACATAACATTGAATTCATCCCAATCAAGAGCACCAATCTTTTCACTATCCCCGACATTTTTCACCATCTACCACCACTAATAAGCTTCAACTTCAAAATGGTAAACAGAAAGACTAACATATTGATGTTCTAAACACCAAATTCCATAAAAAAATTCTCCAGTGCTTTAATCCACCCATCTACTAGCACAGGGTCAGATGATCCACTGAATGATGGGGGATGTTGCCTCATTAAATGATCTACTACTAACATGTTCCTCTATTGTTTTTCAGGATGATCTCGTGCATCGATACCACCACCATTTATAGCCTGAGTAAACTATCCCATCACTACAAAAAACTATTTAGTTCCATTTCCGACCATCTCAGGTTGCTGATTTGGACGGTTTCCTTCCTCCTGATGTCGTCACAACATAGTTTCCCTTTTTTCCTCTGTGGAAAACCCTTCTGAACACATAAATATATTTTGTGATGCAAAATGGTAATTTGTAAATTCTATATAATTTCAATATTATCATAAATTAATTTATGTAAATTAATTTATCAATACCCTAACTCCAAATGTTATATAAACTGAAATTTGATACCAACAATAAGGACCTGACCTTAAAAAATTACATAATATTGAATTAAAAGAAATAATTCATATTGTGGATCATTTCAGGATTAGGGTTTTAGAGAATTAAGACATAACTATTACATCTCAAAAGATTACAAAGTAGACACTTCTACTCAGTTTCCATTTTTTCATAAAATAAAAACTCATAAAAAAAGTCATGTCTAGTTCCAGTTTTTTAGAAATCATGACTTTTCCTTGATCCCATCCTTGAACCTATCCATCTTTAAGCCCTATGAAAACATTTCAACACTTGGGATGAGCATAAAAATCTCAGTATGGGTTATAAAACAAAGAAAGAAAACATTAGTTCATAAATAAATAAAAAACAAAAATTCTTTTACATACCTCATGAAATCATAATATTTATGTATAACACATAGTAATCATAAATCCTAAAGGTAACTAGTGGCATCCATAACGTACTTACATTGTAGCTATCACAGTTACATAGGGAGTTACTTTTGAATACCCATCATAGTATATTTTCTAAATCTCTGAGAAGAAACATTCATGTTTATCTCCGTCTCGTTACCCAATGCATTGGAGAGCTATCTCGGGATCTCCCACCCTAGGTTTATCATAGAACCACCCGTGTACATAATTAATGCCCTTAAACAATAACATGATCCTAACAAATAACATAAACATAAAGGAAAGATAAAATTATCTCATTGTAATAACAATATAACATTTCAATATATTAACATATCAAAATAATTATCAAAACTATTTTCAATACCAAAATTACCTAAAATAGTATATGGTATTTATTTTCCTTTTAAAAACATGACGGCTTGTAAAGGAAGACAAATATCAAATAATACTCATAGAGGCGGAAAGATCGTTGTCACCGCTTATGTTAAAAAGAAACGTTATATTTTGTCATTTAGTAAAACACTTCGTAAAAAAAGATTCTGTTTGCAAGAAATTAAAATTTAATGGTTTTTATACAACATATAAATTAATGTCGTGTATTAGAACAAAATATGCCTCAATGAAAGGAGATTGAGATGAAGTCCTTTACCTCGTGTCCGACGTGACTCAATCAATATTTAATCCCTTGAATAATAAAATAAAGTTAATTTATACTTTCTTAATAACCTTTTTCAAGTTTATTATTCTTTTTATATCACTTATTACCATGTTATAAACATTATGTAATCATTTAAGTTAATAACGTTCATTTTTTCGATATTTGGTACTTGAGTAAAAAATGAACACATTTTATTTACAAGTTGTCCATGTGTTCAATAGTTCATAATACCCAGAATGATATTCATTATTTAGATATAATATGTATCATATATATATAGTATATATATATATATATATTTATTTATTTATAACCAAACATATCATTTGGAGGTAAGAAATGTAATGTATCGTTCATGGAGACGGTAAGTCGTACATACGCATGAACGCAACTTTAATTTCTATTCATTATTTTAATGGAATGAAAACATAATGATACATGGGGATTTTATAATTCCAGTATGATATCATATCTAATATTATTATCTCTATCCTATATACATCACACATATGGCATTGAAGAGTCATATCACTTTGAGGGGGGGCGGTAGACCGCATTTCCTCAAATGAAATAATCGCATTTACCCATAATGGAAACCACAATAGTATGCTATAAAAGAAAAATACAGAATAATATTGAAAAAATAAAAATTCTATATATCATATATAAATATAGTGTCATCTTAGTTTCACCATGATAGGTGGTAGGAGATAATCGAACAATCATCATGTCGTGAGGTGTTAGTTTTCCATCCACAGAAACAATATGTTCTTCACCTGTTAGATAGAAGTGTGTGTAAGGGTAGTTTGAATTCTTCTCAAAACCACATCCTAATATATTTAGGATAATTTTTTTGTTATGAAATAATGTAATAAAAAGAGTTTATGGGTTTTAGATGTAAAATAAAGAGAAGTAGTTAAGAGAAAATGTTACCATTAATTTGGGTAACACACTTTGATATAAACCAAAAGGGTTTCTTGAAATTTCATATACCTAAGGTAAGTCTTATTGGAGGATTATAGGGATGTATGGAGCTAAATTTTTCAGAGTTTGGACGAGCCAAAAGGCTTGATAGGTGTGTGGAATTGGTTAGAAGTGAGGGCTTTTTATAAGGGGGAGGAGGGGCTCTTTAGGAAAGTGTGATAATATTATTTTATTATATAATTATATTCAGTTCCTAAAGGTCCAAAACTCATTAAGGTATAATCTAAGATGAAGCATGGTTGAAATAAATTCATCCAACAAGAATTTGACAGGTTTTGGACGTTATGTTAATATTTATAATCTTATTTATTTTAATCATTTATTAATGAGGTAAACAATGTATCATTATTGTGTCATAAATTATTTAATTTATTTGATGTCTAAAAATTATAAAACAATTACAATGATGTAGGAAATCATTTTATCTTTCTAATGAATATTTATAGTCGAAAAGATAACTTATATGACACCATGTAAAAATTAATTTATAAAAAGATATTTGTTTATGCCATTTTTCCTTTACATTAGGTTATTTGAAATAAAGTGTCATTATCAATCATAAGTGGCTACATGGGGTCCAAAAATCGACAAAGGATGCCCATGGTTGGCAATTACTCATCCAATATGGTTATGAGATGTGTTAATGTAATTTTGAATTATTATATTATTAATTTTACCTTAAAATATCCTTTTTTCCTTTAACCGCGGTAAATAAAAGTCAAAAGTTACTATTCGTCAAAAATTATTTTCGTCTTATTGAAAAACATTTACTTAATAATAACAACCATGTATGTTGTATTTTTAAAATTCATTTCACAGAAGTGGTAAAATTTCATTTAAATGAAAAAGTATGATTTTAACTACTATTAAGTGGTTTCAATATTCACCAAATGTTGATGTTTTTTTGAAGACTACAAAAAATTCAGCCTAAGCTATATTTGATTTTCCAAATTCAAAAATGAAATCTATATTTCCAAATTAAAAACATAGAATTGGAATTAATTAATTTAAAATTAATTCTCATTGTTAAAACAAATAGAATGTTTTTATGAAATAATAACTATCAAAATATTGACACTTGTTTATGTCTATTTTCAAAGTGAAATTAATTTCAATTACTAAAATTGGATTAAATGGTAAAAATATACTCTAATTAAACTTTAAAAACAATTAATAAAAATCTAACCATATAAATAAATTATATTAAAATTTAGTTTTGAATTAAAATACAATTTTCTAACTATTCATAAAAAACGAACTTTATCGGAAAAATTCCAAAAAATTACACAAAGTAAATTTTGACGTCTCCATTCTAAAGAATGATTTAATTTTCTCAAATAGAAGGAATTAAGGTGTAAAAACACTATTTAAAGAGGGTTCTCTATTAAAAGGTGGTAAACTGACATTTTCATGTAAATTATTCTTAAAATTAAATTCATTCATATTTTAAGCCACTAACTTTTATTGGATAAATGTAAATACATTTAACAAACATGTATAAAAATATTGTAGTCAATTTTGTTCATTCACACCAATAAAAATGACAGGAGATAACAACCATTTAAAATAACAATATTATATTATTAGTGTGCAATGTAAGATTTCAATGAAACCCTTTGTTCCATATCGGCTATGATTTCAAACATAACAGCCCCGGTAAAGTGAAATTAATATTTATTTTCAAATATTAAAAAATATGAAATATTTTTTATTAATTATTTACCTGGGATGTTACATACCTGATACCCAACAGGGTTTACTACTTTTTTGGTATCCATTCAAATGGCCTCTGTCAATGTCTACTAAAAATGAAGACCTGGCCACACAACCATACAGCTAAAACATGTGGATTATTAAACTCTAAAACCTCATCTTTAAACCCAAATCTATTGTTTCAGGATCCAGAATAGTCCCAAACAACCTTGAGACCTGCATTACCTCAACATGAGTCCAATGTATGCAAAATATAAGTAATTAAACTGAGATAAAGAGAAAGTAAAATGTCTCTTTTTTATATACCTTGGGGAAAATAATATGTTTTGGATAGAGTTAATCGATTATCAATAATTTGGGGTATATATGACCTACTAATTGTTGGACGCCTATTTTACATATATAAACCAACTGAAATTTACAATTCTTTGGATAATGAGGTTGTATCAACCAATTCAAGTTATTGATCAGAACCTGAGTTATTTTAGACATTAATTCCATAATTTTATCTTCTACCACACCCATTAGGCTAGTAATCTCTTTATGATAACCACCATATTACATATATCATAGGTTTTGAAATAATTATTCCTATTTCAATTAATTAAGAATAATAATGCAGATACTTTAAGGATGATAATTATTAAACTAATAAAAATATAAAAATGAACCAATGAAATTTTATGGAATAAAATAAAAATTAAATTCATATCCTAGCATATGAGTCTCTATGTTTTAATCAATTTTATCTATGGTAATTTTATTATATGGTTTTCAATCTTATCAAACTATCCATTTCAATTACGTGGTTCGTAAAGATATTTTGAATTTATTAAATCATATTCTTAAATTTTTCAAACCATGTGTACAACAAGACCTATGTATCATTCATAATGTATAGGTCGATTTCATAGCCAATGAGCCTTTAGGGATTATTACACAGAGGATTTTCTATAGTAGAGATACACAGTAATTATGAATTACGATAGGGATTTCATTTTTTATTAATTACTTATGTGATATATTAGGAATAATTAAATGTCTTTTCTATGAGGTTCATAGTCAGGATCCAAGTATCACTATGTGGGGGAGGGGGTGAATTAGTGATATATTTTTATTTTTATTATTCCTTTGAATTAAAACAACCTTATCCTTCTGTTAAAGATTTTATTTTCTGCTGATCACAAACAACCACAAGAACACATGATTTACAAGGTTCACTACTCAACAAGAGTAGCTACATCTTTGTTATGGTACGTAAATATTCTAGTACCACACAATCTACTAGAAAACAATCCTTTTATGTGGTATACAATGAGTAGGATATACCATTACACTCGTGTAGCACTTGGAAAAAAATCTTCAAGCGCATTTTCACCCTCTTAGCATAAATAAGGAATTACAGTATTTCAGTGCTTCTTTACAATTGAAAAGTTGAATTCTATGAAGTAAAAATATTCACTTTCCTACCCAGAAGCTGGTAAGAAATACCATACGCACAACTGAATATGTGCGAGGACCCCAAATTGTTCACGCAACCTTTATGGTACCTTGTGCGCAATTCAAATGTCTTGCAAGAAAAAAATATCTTTTGGCGTGAAATGTTTTTCACGCTACTTCCCTTTTTCGCGCAACATTCCCACTTTTTCGTGAACCCTTCTTCTTTTAGAGAAAAAAACCTCATTTATCCCAAATCACTTTATGTTCACGCAACTCACATAACACAAGAGTTTACGCACAACAGAGATTTGGATTTCTTCTATGTTTCGAGAATTAACAAATCAGAGGGGTTCACTTCATATTTATAGGCATTTTTGACCCCGCGCGAAAAACAATAATTTGCACATAAAACCCCCTTCATGGGCATAAAAAAAATCTTTCATGCAACTTCATATTTCATGCAATGATCCAATATTTCAAAAACCTCATGCATTTTCCAATTATCAAGCTTCTGATCTCGAAACACCTTTTGCACGAAAATATTCATTCCTCTATTTCGCCAACCATGCTAATATTTCGCCCAACGTTCATTTTTCACACAACACGTTGATATTTCATGCACAACAATATTTTTTGTGCATCCCGAAGATATTTTGCACATCCCATTGATATTTTGCACAACCCGCTAATATTTTGTGCATCCCACAAACAATTCACACGACCTTCATTTTTTCATGCACTCGTCCCACTTTTTCGTGCACTGCATGCATTTTTCATTTTTCGATGTTCTGACAATGAATCATGCCTTTCTTGAAAAAAACAAAACCATCTTCAATCTTGCGCACAACATCCATTACCAAAAACACATCTTTATCTCCCAATTTTTAGGCCCTAAAATTTGAAAAACACTGGAAAATGGTACCACATTAAATTGTGCTTTTGTTCCACCTCCAGATTGTCCATTTATTTTTCATTTCTCTCTTCATTGCTTCCCATAACCATTTTATATCCTTCATCACGAACTCCACTATAATTATATATATCCTACGATAGATCAGATTTAGCATCGTCAGAGTTACAATTGGAAGCACTAAAAGTTTCCATCTTTCAGCAGCATCATTCCTTCCAATCATAACAATACATGACCTGCATCATCATTTCTCCCCATTTCCATCATAAGTCTTGCATCAAAAGTTTTCATGTCTTACGATATTTGTTAAATAAATATCATCATGGAATCATCTATTTTCATGTCCTTTAAAAATATAATCAATTTATCTTCTTTGATAAAAAAAGACAACACTCTGCAAAAGCTAAATCTTCAAACATCCCTCTTCATCCAACTTGGTACCAGCATTATATAATTCTAATTACACCAGGGTATTTTATTAATTAATTCTTATCCTAATAAAAAAGTGGTAGGCCTTTCTCGAATACCAATTATAGTGACTCGATCCTATTACACATATCATTTCAATATTTGTAACAAAAGAATTCAAAAACAAAAACCCAAAATCTTAATGCCTAGTGTATTTAGAATACCTTTTCACAATACATCAATAAAAAATCACCACATCATTTTTTAAATTTCAAAAAATAGATTCATAAATTCCATTTTATCTTCTTAAACTTCATTGGATAACCTAGGGAATACAAAAAAATGGGTGAGTTATAAAGCCCAGTAATGCCAAAAACATGATAATGAAGAATAAAATATGAATCAACTGGAATATGAGATATTGTAAAATAATAGGATAATTACTAATACTATAGAATAGTGACATAAAGAATATAGAATAATTGGAATTTTTCTCCATCATGAACCACAACAAAAAAAAATTTAGGTCATGGCTCATTGTTGATATGTAATAATATAGTGGAAAATATCTCATTATGTATTATGATTAGTCCATAATTCAATTCATATGATCTCATTAGATATAAACATTACCCAATCCATTATATAATTTTCTAGGAACACCCATAATAATATATACATTCATTTGTGTGAGACATAAGGAAATTAAATTATTCATTAAAAAAGATATATAAAAAATGAAATGGGTTGCATAATATTTCCTAAAATCATAATAAAAGAATATCTCATATGGATTCAAAATAAAATAATAAATGTAATTCTTTGAGTGTTTATATTTTTATTTTTCATAAGAGATCCAATAATTATATTTTATTTAAATATATTATAATGAGATGGTGAAGATATGTAATTTTTGGAATTGAACTTTTAAAGTGTGGTTTAATAAAATGAAATGAAATCATTAAAAATTATATAAACATAATATTTAAAATAAAACATGATGTTATCTAGGAGGATTCTCTACTAAATAATTATTAATCACAAGAATCATTTATTGAATAAAAAAATTTCAGGAGGTGTTTTTTAACATTAAATATTAAATATAAAGAACCCTTAAATTGTATTTTCATAAAAGAATGATTTGGGAAGGTAACATCAAATGATTTTATGTAACTAGAAAATATAATAAAGATATAACTGGAATATATTAATTATATTTGTTTTATGAATATAAATGGTAGTCAAAAAAATTACGAAGGTTTTTTTGGTTATTTTAAAGTCATTTAATTGATATATTATTTCAATAATTACAATCTTAACGTCATTTATTTCATGGATCTACTATCGCTTTAGATTATTAATAATTAATTATGGTCTTATAAAATCATAATAAAACACTGGAACTGAAGTAAAATAGTATTAATGTCAACTAAAAGGGTGAGAAAGATCCAAATATCCTTCTTTTTCTATCATATAGATCGTTCACATAATATAGACATTATCATTATATAGTTACTTCATTTAGTTATTTTTTCCAACCATCATGAACTACATTCATTTCAATTAATAAAATAATTATTTATAAAATAAAGGACATGAAATAAGGTATAATATAATTATATTCATAAAATTTAACTATGATATTAAATCTATAATTATAATGAATCACATGGAGAAAATTTAATTCTTTTATTCGTAGAGGTATTGAACCTACCATAATAAGAACAATCATTTTTGTTTTATAAATGATTCAATATAGTAAAAAAAAGGATGTTAAACCACAATATTGACATATCAATGTATAATGATGTTACTATTTCATAGTGGTTGGGAAATATATGGTGGTGATTGAATAACAAAAAAATTGAATGATTTTTAGTTGAGAATTTACCTCTCCATTTTGGTGTCTTAACATAGGTTACAACATTAGGATTCATGAAATGGTCTATCATGAGACTTTTATAATTATGATGTTGTGTAAAATATTGGGAATTCAATTGGTCAAATATTACAAAAGCTCTACGTAATAGAATGCAAGAGGACAAAGGGAGGTGAGGTGTGGTATTCATAATTGGATGAGAGAGGTTTTTTGAAGATAATATTCATTAATTTATTATTTTAGATCAAGACAATAATGGGTAATGAATATTTTGACTAAATTTTGAAATTAAATGTATGTTATTTTGAACTAGTGGTTTATTACACCATCCATAACTCATTAAGTCATGTATTCATCTTATAATGTTAAATACAATATTTGACCATATTTCACTATTCACCAAAAATTTAGCTATTATAGAAGAATTTCCAAAAAAACCTGATATGTTTTAAATTATTATATCCAAAAATAGATATATAATTTTTTGAAAATATGTTATCAAATATGATTTCTTAATGTTTAAATAAAATAATTATTTATTTGAAAAAGAAATATTTAAAAATTAGAATACAATTAATAACCCATTGAAAAATTGCATATAGCTTCATAAAATTCTATTAACATAATAACACTACACATTATACCTTTATAAATCTATTTTATGAAAATAATTTTTTTTAAATATTTGTAGTTATAATAAAAAAGAAAATAAAGCATATTTTTGTTACAAAAATTCAAACACTTGTTTTAATATTTTAAAAACATTTATTTATTTTAATCATGAAATAAATATATTAATATTTATTTCTAAAATATAAGTAATACTTATTTTTTAATTACATAAGTATTGATACTTTTCTGATGGTCAGGTTACTATTTTTAATGGTCATATTACTATTCCAATGGTTAGATTTTTATTCCAGCTGTCGGATTTGTAATAGTTATTTGGGTTCCCTAATTTCAATTCATACCTCATATTTCCTTTATTCTTTATTTTTTTTTGATATTATATATATTTTCATTTTCCAAATTAATATTATATTACTAATATTTTCTTTCATTTTTACAATATGCTCGTGAGTGTGATAATTCTAGGGGTGGATCAAATCTATATTTCCATATCAGAGTTGTCATATTTTATTTTTTTTCCCATTTTATAACTTTTAATCTTGATGGATATATTGATTCTTGAAATATAATGTATAATTTAATATAATATAATTTTTTTACACTACTATGTGGTTTATGCACTTTAAAAATTAATACATAACTAAATATGCACATTTTATATAATTAGAAATTAAATTCAAATGATTAAATTTTGGGGTTTTAAATTATTAAATTTATATTTATTTTATTTTATGTTTTTAATTTTTTTTTGTTTTCATTTTTAATTGACTCTATAGGTGAGATATTATAGTCATGTGGTTGAAAAAAATAATTTTATGGGTTTTTTACAAGTAATATAACTGAAATTATTTAAATTATTCCTCAAAAAATATTAGGATAATGAATAAAAAATTATAAATGACTTTTGAGATAATTATGTGGTTAAAAAAGTCTATTCATAAGAAAAATTAAAGAGGTAGGGGATTTGAAACCCTCACAGTCATAATAAGTATCCAACATCGATTCTATTACTCGATTTAGGGGAAAGTTGTATGATTTTTATGTTTAAGGGATGTGTTCTGGACTACCACCCTAGCATGTATTTCAGATGACTCCATACTCATTCACCGTGATTTCTCATGTTGTTGGTTTGTGTATTTTTATTATTATGTTATAATCAAAAAACCGAATTTCATGTTTTATGAATATAAATTTAGAGCATTAGACATGATGGATAACATGGGAAGAGTTATTTGTGGTGATGGGTGGTGTTTTGGGTACTATATTTCATTGAATGATTTGGAGAATTTATATGGAAACTAAATCCTCGATATAGAAAAATACAATGTTACTAGATATGATACAATAATTTAATTTTGTTTATATTATCATTATAACTATTTTAAATATATGTTATATGTAGTACATAAGGAAAATTAATTATTAATCTATATTAAATTTAATGAATACAGTAGATACACCAGATGCTCATAGCTAATAGGTAATTTAAGAGCATATATCATTTTGGGGAATCCAGCTCAACATAGGGGAGTTAGTGTGAGGTATAATTAAAATTTTTCATGTATAATATATGTAATAAAAATTTATATATTCTCCATTTATAGTATGTGAATTACAAAATAGTATGTACATTTGAAAATATTTTCATGAAATGTATTTATTTATTTAATTTTTTAGGTTTTGTTTAATTGAATACTAAATTTAAATAATTATATTCCCTATGGGTTTATGTTTATTTTATATCTCATATGGTAGAATATTCAATTATTTATTGTTACGTGATATTTTTTAATTAGAAGTGAAATTCTAGTTAAATAAAACATCGCTATACAATTAGTGGTTTTTTACCCATTTATACTTACAAACAAACTATATATATACTATTGAACATACCTTAATTCATTAGTGTAATTTATAAAAATAATTAATTTTGTAAAAAATATAACAAAATGAAATAAACCACATCAAATTTTTTAGCTATATAAGTTACTGCCAATATATTGTAAAACAATATTTCAAAAAAAAAACGATTTCATTATTTTTATTTTTTATTTCACAACCACTTTATATCATATATTTGAAAAACTATTATAAGACCTCTATAAATATCAAATTTCATTTATTTAATATGCGACTTAGAAAACCATAAATGTTTATAAAACCACTACAAGTAAGTGGGAGGAAGTGAAAACTATCACATATTCAAACAAAATGACGTTAATATCAATTTCCATTCTAGGGGGAATTGCACAAGTTTCATGTATTAATTATTACGTTATAATAATTGAATAAAGTTCATTTTTACATTCATGCATTCATTTAACTAATGTGTTTACCTCCCCAAAAATTCATCTTACACATAGTCAAATTAACAATATCCAACATTGAATAACTCGTGAAAATTAACACTTAATGTATAGACACATTAAAAACCATAAAATATGATATGATAAGGTATGTTATGTGGTTTATCCTATATTGAAACATATAATATTCTATTCCAAGGAATATAATATTCCATAAAGATATAAATATTACAAAATATGACATTCCTATATCATATATTATGACATAATGATTCAGGGAATATAAACATTAATCTCCCACTTACACTAAAATTTTTTAGAATTTGTGTCATTTCAACTTATATCATATCATCCATAATAACATGTAGAATTATATCAAAAATTACTTTGGTATATTTATCACCATCTTGACATTATTTCCCATTATTTCAAATACCATCGGAATATTCATTCAAAATTCAATTCAGATACAAATATAAAACACTTTTATAGTATACATTTAGGATATTATCAATCCTCATATAGTTAGACACAATATCTGATCCCATGGGACTCTATATAATTGAAAAATAAATATGATTTCCCAACATAAAAAATGTTTGTAAGTATAAACCTCTATGAAATTGGTGACACCCATGCTATAAATGGATCCATAATGATCTCCATTAATCACATTTATCACTATACATAAGGCCAGAAACTAGAACATATATATTACTAAATTATCATTTAACCCTATTGTAAAAGACATAGAGCGACATCAAAACCTAGAGTTTGTTAATGAAAAAAAAAATCATACTTTATCAATTCACTGAGTATATGATGACATAATCAATGATTACGTCACAATTCTCTCACCTTTAATAATGAGTAAATTTCACTCCCCAGAGTAGAATAGATAAGAACATATAATGTACTATCTTGATATGGTTTTACACTTCAACATTCTATCATAGTTGAGGGAATAGATTTCATACAAAAAATTTGAGTGTAGAATCCAATCATAGTTGATATACAACTGATTATATAGTTTAATAATACTTATAAAAACCTTGATATCAGATCCTCATGGCTTGAAAAATAATTTTATCAAACAATCAATGTTCTATTTCTTAGTATCTTACCAACCTCAAAAATTAGTGAACCCAAATATAAACCATTCACCACAATAGTACCATAGAAATATTTATGACAATTTATTTGGTATAATTTATTATTCATCTAGTGTGAAAAAAACATTTTGTTCCTCTTGAGCATATTCTATATCTCAAAACTAGAATCATACTCTTTTTAACATTAACATTTCATCATATCCTTTAATAATTCAAGATGAATATTAGTTAACAATATCTCAAGTGATATATTTTGAGGTAAATTATCATTTCACTACTTGATATATATATATATATTTATTTGTGTGTGTTTATTTAGGTAATGTGAAAGAATTTAAAATTTGAGATTTATTCCTTAATAACATGATACATTTTCATTCTTAAAATAATTTATGAAATTTAATAAACCCATACCCAAATAACTATCTAATATATCATATATGATAGAAAATAAAATAATACTTATGTTTACTATAATTTTAGATGATTTTATTGACTCATTAAATCTCTATATAATTCCTCTCACATCACTATGAGTTTATATAATAAGTCCCGCCCCATATACCCTATAGTTTATATTGTTTATATTGTAAAAAACTATGAATAATGTTGTATATTGGGAATATTATTCCTAACGTTCAACTAATTTAATACATTCAGAATCCTTAAATCCATAACATTAAATTTTATAATGTTAATAACTTTCATGTTGTTCATATAACTCAATCAATGATCTTTATAATCATTATTCCTTGTATATTTTTCATCAATATTTGTCCATGAGTTCATCTCTAAACTAATTCCTCTATGAAAATTCTTATATTAAAAATATATCATAACAACTTTTTGGAAATTATGTTGTTCCCATTTAGTTTTGACTGGATTAATCCATTCAAATGTTATCATATAAATAGATTAAGTTCAAAGAAACTCTAACTACCAAATAATCACTATATTCTCTTAAAAATAATTTTTCAGGACACACAAAATCATTTGGGATTCAAAAATAAAACATATTCCATTTAATAATAATACATGCCATTAAAATTATTTCATACATATCATATATTGTAATATATTTGTTTAGAGAAACATTTTAAAAGAATAATTAATTTTTTAAAATATTCCTCTTCTGGTGGTGTAATTTCAATTCATCATATTTTATGAAATGTGTAATAACAACTGCTATCTAGAGGAAATCATTTCTATCCTTATAATAAATTTAAAAAATTTCATAGAATATAATCTATATCAAAATATAGGTATTTAGGTAATCATAAAAAATTGTTCAAAAAACTATTTCTTAATAAAAAACATCTCATATAATATAATAAAAATGAGATGAATATGTCCATGCTTAAACAAGATCTAACTAATCTTTATATATTAGTTTGTTTTATATTTCATGAATTATTATCCCTTTATTAAATCATTATAGTTAAATATAAATGGTATATAATTTATTACCATGATTTTAATTATTATATTTTTATTACACTTTTAAAAAATATAGTCAGTATCATATACTACTCAAAACCAATAAATAGTATTTATAACATTGATTCTATACAAGTTAATTCCTAGTTTTCTAAAAACATCATTATGTATTCAAAAAAAACTATCATATAGAAACATCATTTATGATACCTAATAACTCATAATTTCAATATACATTACTAGTAATTTTAAAAAAATATTATTAAGATCTCCAAAAAAAATTATTCTTTTCATTTCATCTTTTAATAACATAAATTTTCTAAAAAACATGAATCTAAATATCTTAAACCCAATTTATATATACTAAAATATTTTATATTATTGATTAAACATTTCTCTAAATCCTTCAAAAAATTAATAATAATTTCATTTTTTAAAATAGAATTAATTTCATGAAAATAACAATCCTTAAGGATATAGTATATCAAGGTTATTGGAAAACCCAGTCATATTGCATATACATTATTGGAGACCACAATTTCTCATATAATCATTAATATAATATAGCTTAAACATTAAAAGAATAATTTCATGCTTCTTAGGAGAATATGGGTCACTATTTGAATGATTCCAATAATTGGAATCTTATATACAATTTCCCCTACACTATAGTGTTTCACATAGATTATGAAAAATTTAAAAGTTTGTAGAAAAATATTAGAAGTTTATTATAATAATATTCTCCTTTTATATAATATTTAATTAATACTAATATTTTTATAATTGTGATGAAATTATCTATAGTAGGTGCATTTATCAGATAATTATCCTTTTTTCAAAATATTTAATTAGAAATATTATTTAATTGTCTCCAATTATAATGATAATCCCATTGGATTCCATCATATCCATTAGAGGTTAGTGATCTATAATTTTCTAAAAAATGAGTCATCACTAGAATTTCTCTCCCAATTTATTTGATAACGTGGGAATTTTTCTGAATCATATCACATATACTCTATGATTGTAGATGCGATATATCTTTATTGGATCCATATTGTGGATAATCTCAATACTATTTTTATTGAATTTAAAATATTAAGGTTTACCAGCTAAATGTTACCCAGAATTATTGTAGGTATTTTGAGACCTAACACTTATGAATATCTATTTCTATCATACTTGACAAAATATAATCAATGGGTACCCTTTTTTCATTTAAACATTAGATTTTTATTATTCTAAAAATAGAAAACAAAAAAATATCTCCAACCACAGTCGCCCAGCTATGGAAGTCGAAAAAAAGTTAAGGCTGAGGGCATCCCCTCTAACCAAATCCACCCCCTTGGGTTTCAAGGTATTCACATTATGGATGCAAATAGGGTCCGAATCGAGGAAATCAAGAGACACAAGATAATCTGCAACTTGATTCCCCTCCGGCCATGAGTGAAGCACTTTGGTGTTGTTATTGAGGGTGCCTCTGCACTTTCGAATGATGTAGGTGATCAACCCAGGGGGAGTGCACATGCCATTCATTTCATCGTGAAGGATCTTTGAGTCAGTCTACTTCCACCACTGGAATGTTTTTTTGTAGGCACAGGGTTAAACCCCGAAGCATGGCCTTCGCCTTGGCCTAAAGAGAGGAACCGAGACCAAAGTGAGAGGAAAACACCAAAATAATTGAACCATGTGAGTCATGAACATCCCCACCTCCTAGGATCACCCCCACGCTACACGACCCATATTGATGTTTAACAGATTAAAAAACAAATGTAAAAGAAACAATTGATGTAGTGGAAATCTAAATCCATTTATATTCCTAGAATATAATGATTTATATTCATGCTTATTAATTTCTATAATCTATATTACCACAATAAAACTAATTCATATAATACAATTCATAATATTATACTCATATCACTGAGTTAATAATAGATTAATATTTGAATAAAAGAATTAAAAATATATTTAAATCAGTGATAAATTTTATAAAAGATATCATAAACTAAAACAAATTAAGAAAAATTATAATTTTAGTATCCTTATAGATATGACCTAATTTTTAATCTAAATATATTTTATTATAATCCAATATAAAGATTTCCATAATATTAATTATATAGAATTTATTTATGTATATGATATTATATAAAATATAAAAAATTAATATTCCAATTCTGTTATGAAAATAATATTAAAAGTATATAATTCCAATATTTAATATAATTTTAACCTTGGTTAATTAAATTATAAAAACCCAATTGTTTCTTTTGAACTCTACCTATGGCTCCTTCATTTGTGATGAATTGGTTTGAACATCATTTTTTATCCTTCTTTCTTAAAATATGTTGTCACATGGGTTTCTTAATACTAATTTTTTAGATGATCATTGTTCAAGAGAATTGAATTTTAGGATCGTATATCCTTATATCAGTGTAACTATTTCATAGATTATGACTCTCATATAAATTAAAGATCATTTCTTGAATCCCTCCAAAATCCTTACAGTGTGGCTAGTTATCCACATTATAGTGATGGGTCAAATTCATTAATCGACATGATTTTTTTTAAATTTTTTATGTTTTCTATTTTTAATTTACATATTTATGATATATTATTCATGGTGTTTTGGTTTTAATACAACCCAAAATGTTCCTCAGTAGTTCCTTATCATCCATTGAGGATGTTGTTGTTTTGTAGTTGGGACCAGACATAGGGGAGTGTATTTATACAAATATCTTTAATGAAATAATAATCGACATAGTTTTATTACTCTTAATGGTAAATATTATACCCTTTATGTTTATTTTATATGGAATTGTTGTAAGAATATTAATGTGATGTAGAACTGAAATCTATGAAAAAAATTCTACATTTGGTTAGTATGTGACTTGTGCATGAGAGAACCATTGTAGTTTCACTCCAAATACAATATAGGCCAATGTGTAAAAGTTATAATAAAATATAATATAACCCTCTAGAATATGGATAGGTTTGGAAAATAATTCAACCATTCCAGGATAGGTATGGTATCATCTATAATATGGATTGGATGAGATAGAAATGGGCATTACCTTTTGGAAATATAGCTATATATGTGGGGTTATGATTTAATCATAAATATTGCCCATTGTATAAAATTATATGGGAATATAGACTTGGGAAATGTGTTATCCCGAATAATTGGGAATATAAACCAACTAGAGTAGTTATAATTGGATTTATAAGGTAAATCGTAACACCCTGAGATTTTATAGACCTTTTTTCAAATAAATTAAATTTTCTTTGATGTATTGCAATGCATTAAGTCATACATTAATATCACATAGAACTAACTCATAATATGTTACATGGAAATATATATTTTCATTTTTAACATGGGGCACTCATTTTAGCTTATGGTATACACAAGATTCACTTTCCTTGATGTCTTTTATAACACCCAGGACCAAGTGTTACCGAATGATAATTCATTATTAAAATATTAATATTTAATAAGATATAACATGGCCATTTAATTAAATATTATAGTATTAACTAATATATATATATATATATATATAGTTGGTTTCATTGGTTAACTTTTAATTATAATATAATATAGAAACCAAATGAATATAATGGGGATGATTTTATTAAAGTCTATTTTTATCTAAAAAAGACGACAAATATTAATAAGTTAAATTAATTACTAATAGTGAATTATACTTCTTATATATTTTAGTAATATATTTAAAAAATATATTTTTGATAATCATCCAATAGATTATATACATATATGATAAAAAACATATTTTAATGCTTTAAAAACTATATTTTTATAAAGGTATTTTTACTGCCTTTTAATGGTGAAACCCTCGTATATCCATTTTTTGAACTTTTATACTTTTAATACGTCAAATTATTCTTCATCAATGAAATCAAAACATAAAAATTATGTTAGGATGATTTTATTTATTTTCTGTAAGGTTTCCATTGTTATTTCATGAATGCATGAATACAACTAAATGTGATTAAAATTAATTACAACAATTAAGAGAAAAGTTAGTTTAACAAAGTACTAAACCTTAAATTTTTGACCCAAAATGATCTAAAAACATTTAAAACCCATTTAATAATTTTTATTTGGCCATTAACTCTAAATTAATAATTTTTTATGATTTGGTATGACTTTTTTTGGTCAAAAAGTGGGTACACCTAACTTGTTTTAAAAAATGAAAAGTCTTTACATCGCCTTCGTTGTAAAAGGCCACCACATATCCCTATTCATAACAACTATAAAACCCCATAGGATCAAACATTTTATTCCCAATAAATTCTCAAAAATACCTCCCTTACTACTAGAAGCTTCCCATTGTGTCAAATGAAATTCAAGGAATACTTTTGGCGCAAATCAAAATGAGTTAACTGATTAAGATTTAACAACTTCTCTCAAACTCCAATATATTATTATTGATTATCCACCCCATAAACTATATTTATTCAATTAATTATAATAAAATAAGTGTGTTGATTATAATAGGATGTTTTAGTCCATGTGTTCAACTTACACTGCCATAAACTATTATAAAATGGTTAACGAACATACCATCTCTATGTACGGTGAACTACAAGCTCGCAAAACTATGATTGTTCATTTTTTCCATACCAAATCTCATAGTGGACATTATAATAGAAAATATATTAATATATGTTAAATATTATATTTATTATTTATTTATTCTTCCTTAATCCTTTTCCAACACATATATTTACACTTTCTATTTTGGATCAATACGATAATTTATTTTATGGGATTGTGGACTATAACCCATCAAAGCGATCAGACTCATTCATACACTACCTAGAATGTATTAAGGATCCGTTTAGTGAACTTAAATGATATATAATATATATTAATTATAATAGAAATATTATATATATATATATACATATTTCATTTACCTTTTTTCTATTAATAAGACAACAAAAAATGAAATAGTGTTTATGTGTACATATGACTTACCGTCTCTAGGAAGTATGTATTCTATTCCAGGATTATATATTCTATAGATTATTATAAAATAAATATAAATATTATTAATGATATTTATATCATGATAAAAATTCTTTGGATAATGGTATATGTATATGGACCTAAGATAAAACAAATTCAGACACATGCGAAGAACAAAGCGAATATTACCCGAAGTGAAACATTATCATAGGATTGGTAACATGCAAGTAATATAAGTTCATAAGAAAAATTATTAGGTATTATATATAATAGTATGGTTCTTTAATCGTGACTATGATTCAAATGATACCATATTGGTAAAATTATTTTCTCTATTTCCATTCCTTGAGACACATGGCGTGTTATGCACCTATATTTTCCAATGAGATGAATATACTACCTTAATGATTTTATATAATACACCCATATCTATTAAATAAATTTTAATCTTCGTTTTATTTCATTTTCTTAAAATGGGAGTGTGGTTCAAAGTTAACAACTGGTATGAGTTTTTTGAAACGATCTCATCACTTTTTGAGATTGATTATGATTTTTGTTTCATTGATGAAATTTTATGATCCATCTCTCAAGAATGCTAATTAATTTTATCATTATATAGTTATTAGTTTTATTTTCATATATTTGTGACATAATTTCACTCATTGTTAAATAATATAGTTAAGAATGTGCTTTTAGGAATATTTGAATTTACCTCTCTCTTCATTCAGAAATTTATGTTCTATAAAAAACACATTTTTTAAAAGCTGTCCAAGATTATTATAATATTCTTGAATAATCATAAAAAGCCATATTTAACCATTATTTATGTTACCAATGTTTTTAAAGTAATGTTCTTGTCCCTTCCCGAACAAGTCATTTTTATATCATTTTTACCGTGAAAAAAGAATATTTTTTTTACCTCATTCGACTTGTACGATCTTACATGTCATATTTTCTGTGATGTTTATTTTTAATGTTTAAAAGGATAGTGTTTAAGAATTTTTTTACAATTTAATTTTCAATGAAATTGATTGAAAAAATATTTTCAAAATTGTTATAAAATTTCATAAGTATTTTTGTCAAACTGTTATTATGATTCTTTTATAACGTTTTCAATGAAAATGGTTATAAAAATGTTTTAAATATTTGATTATAAATTTCAATATGTCTTCAAATAAAAATGTTTTCAATAATTTTTAAAATATTCTTTTAATATTTTCATGAAATATTATTGCTAAATGATTTATGTTTTAAAGTCATCTTTGACAAAATGAAAGGATATTTTCTTTACGAAATGTTTTCAAAAGATATTTAAAAATTATTTTCCTTCTTAGATAACCCACATTAATTCTACTCATTCCATTATAAGAAAATATCTAAATATTTCATTCATATTATTTATCTAAATGTTTTATGATTTGATTTCATGTTATTTGTGAAACCCATTTCTCTTCAACGAGGTATATTCTTTTGAAATTTTCATCTTTTAATGGGTTCGTAATTTAGGATGCGATTATAAAATCTTTATCCTTTAATAGGTTCTGATGTGATGGTGTTTTAATGATAACCATTCCATATAATAGGATTTTATTAGATTATTATAAAACCCCTCTATTTCTGTGGGTCATGACATTATTAATGTTTATTTTTTGGGAATATGATTGAATGATGTTACCATGAGACGAATAGAACATTTATCTCCCTCCAATGAATTGTTGAATGATGCACTACTGGAAATTCCTCCTATAGAAACGCCTTTATCCCAATGTTTTATAGAAACTATTGGGATATGATTCATATACAAATTGTTTGTTGAAAACCATTGGAATATAATGTTTTAGAGTGTATTTTCCCAACGGTTTGAAGAACCTTTGGGATAGGCCTGGGTAGATGATAGTTTTCCCAACGGTTTTTTGAAACCACAGAGATAGTGTATAGAGTCGACCCCATTATTGAAATGGTTCATTGAAACTATTGGGATTGGTTTGATCATATTTTCCAATAGTTTTTTAAAACCGTTGGGATAAAATGCCACAAATTCAGCTCCCAATTTCAATCGTGATCCACCCACATTGTTCCCTAAATGAGAACTTGAATGTTCAAGTGTGCAAACCCTTATTCATAGAAAATAATTAGTTGTTCTTACACATCATATCTATAAGTTATAATTGAGTTTTATGTTCGTACGTCCATTTATTCCATTTATCATTCAGATTTATTTATAGACAATGTTTTTTTTTGTTTTTTATTAACCCTAAATGACAGCTCCCCTATTCTTTGTGAAGCCTCCATACCAACTTGTGATCCATCCTTTATTCAAGTTATTGTTTTTTCTCCCACCTCAAATAGATAATAAAACTGTGTAGAGTATTTCCCCTAACATAACAAATGATTCCCCTAGCAGAATATATATTCAAATGATGATTCCTCATGTTCATAAATTTGTATCTATAGAGTGTTATTCCCTAGTATAGATTTCCTTTGAGCATAATTCCACTGCATAGAGTTAAATTTAGGGGTTCTATTGAGACCCTTTTTATTAGAGTCATGGTTCATGTCATATAGTGAGATTTTAGTGATGTCCTATTATATTGATCTAACATGGTAGCAAGTTCATAAATTGTAGGGAGACATACTATGGGTCTCCATTTCATAATATGTTTTTCAAGAAATGGGAGGGGGCTTTGCAGTGGGAGGGTGTGGGGTGTGTAGTGGGGGATGTATGTTGGGGGGGCTTTAGTGGGTGGCTGTGATGGGTGGGGATGCAAGGGGTTAGGGGGGACTATGCTATGTGGGGGGTGTGGGAGGTAGGGGGAGGGGGAGGGAGGGGGAGGCGGGGGAGGGTGTTGTAGGGTGGGAGGGGGATGTATGGTGCTGGAGGGTGGGAGGGGGTTATGTGGTGAGAGGGGGTGGTATTGTGATAGGGGGGTTGTGCAGTCAGAATGTGGGGGTTATGCAGTGGGAGGGGGCCGTAGGGGTGTTGTGTATTGGGAGGGGGTTGTAGGTGTTTTGCAGTTGGAGTGGGGGTTGGAGGGGATGTGCAACATGAGGGGGTTGGATGTATATGGGATTGAGGTTGGGGGTGCAGGGGGTGGTTGTGTAGGGTGGGGGATGCATGGGGTTTGGGGGTGTGCAATGTGGGTGTGTATGGAAGGTGGCAGCGAGGGACTACAGGGGGCTATGTAGTGGGAGGGGGTTGGATATGGGGTGGGGGGTTGTAGGGGGTGTGTAGTGTGAGTGGCGGGGGGGGGGGGGGGGTATGTAGTGGGAGTGGGTTGGCTGTGGGGTGGGGGTGTGTAGTGGGGGGTTGAAGAGGGGGCTAGAAAGGTGTGGATTAAAGGTGTGATGAGACTGTGGGAGGATGGGGGTGGGGACTGTAGGGGGACATGGTGGGGGAGGGGGTTGGCTATATTGGGGTTGTGTAGTGGGAGGGGGTTTGGGGGGTGCTGTGTAGTGGGAGGGGGTGGCTATGGGGGGGGGGGGGCTGTGCAGTGAGAGGTGGGGCTATAGTGGGGTGTACAGTGGGAGGTGTGGGGTTAAATGGGGTGTGTAGTGGTATTGGGGGTTGTACACTCCCAAACCTCAAATATTTTAAATCCATGAAATATACATGTGCCATTACTTATCCCAAACATGTAATAGCTCATCCTTATGCTATTTTGGCTACACAGAGACCAAAACTCTCATCCATCTCATGTGTCTGATATTCATTGTCCCAAAATTTGATATGACAATTAATGTAGATGTATCATTCCCACGTTCCTAGAATACCTCAACCCCTCAATGTAATTAATCGATCCTTTCTATGGTAACTCCCACTATAAGAGTTATCTAACTCATCACATCCTTACCCAAGGTATCAATATCCTAGTGGTTCCCCAACAACCATCATCCCATAACACCCATACTAGAAGCATCATACACCGTCATTTCCCACATGCAATCAAATTATCATTTCATAATCACATCATACATGATTCCCATAAAATACTACATCAAACTCAATTCTCTTACAAGTCCTACAACACTCTTTATGCCCACATATTAACCACAATTTGTTAATTAACTTATCACAAATACACCTCATATACCAATTTCCATAATAAAAAGCTAATAACCATAGTCACATGCTCAAAATGTAACTATAACTATCATGGAATCTCAGAAATGTGAGTGACCTCTCACTCTTGATGACCATATATACGTTGTTGAATTTTTGAGAGGCATAATTCAGGATGCTCTATATCTTGGTTGATGAGTGAAATAAAGCTGCAGAATCAATGTTTCGTGATTTTAATAGACTAATGACACATAGTAAATAACTATCCCACTAAAAAATTAAATTTCTTTAATACATCTTGTATGATTTATTGAATTAATTATATATCTCTTTAAGTCACCTCAAACAATGGACTGTTAAATTATCCATGGAAAACTCTCCCACATCCCTTGACACCTCGTACACCCCTGGAAAGCCTGGCCACCCCCATGTACATCATTCCCACCCCACTGGAAAGCCCCCACCCCTGTGGATAGCACGTCCACACCCCTAAACACCCGCTACCAACCTGGAAAGCCCCCCGGTGGACAGCCCGCCCACCCCCTGGACACCCCCTACCCCGGGACATCCCCCACCCTTGTGGACAGCCCTCCAACCTTCTTGGACGCCCCATACCCCCATGGATAGCCCCACCCCTGTGGAATGTCTTCCCACCCCCTAGATACCCCCTACACCCTGGACCGCTCCATGACCATCGTGGATAGCCTGCCCACCCCCTGGACACCCCCAACACCCTCGACAGCCCCACCACCATGGAAAGCCCGCCCACCCACCCTTGAAACACCCACCCCTCTTGGACAACCCTGCCACCCCCGTGGACTGCTCGTCCACCCCTGGACCCCACATACCCCCCCTGAACAGCCCCGCCACACCTGTGGACAGCCTGCCCACCCCCCGTGGACACCCCAACCCCCATGGATAGCCTACCCACCCCTGGGACCCCCCCCCGGATAACCCCACCACCCATGTGGACAACCCTCCCACCCCCTAGATAGCCATCCCACCCCCTAGACACCCACTACCCCCAAGACAGGCCCACCACCCCCGTGGACAGCCCACCCACCCCCCTGGACAACCCTTCCACCCCTAAGGACAACTCGCCCACAGCCTAGAAAAATCGTCCCCCCCCCCATGGACAGCCATGCCACACCCATTGAGAACCCAACCACCCCCCGTGGACACCCCCTATAATTCCCCGGTCACAGTTACACCAAAGAGATGCATTATTTTAATACATTAGCATGATTATAAGGAATCAATTACTGAAAGGCCAATCAATTTAGCAGTTTTGGGAAATAGCTTACATACATGAATGTTACATTACACATTAGAAAGTAAAACACAACATCAATGAATCTTTGACAATTCCATTAATCCCCTAGATTATACCTTATTATTAATCAAAATACACATCTTCGAATCCTAGGAAAATAAAACATAAGAAAGGGGTGAGCTGAGATTCTCAGTAAGGATAACAATATATCAGAAACATTCATAAAGAATCCAAAACATTTAAGGCAATGTATAAGACTAAAACATAAGCCTTTTGAACATAAAATTCATCATAATATATCCAATATAAATAAAATAAGGCCATTTACTTATTCACATAAATTTTATACTAGTTGAATAATCAAATTCAATATCAATAGCCAATTTCATAATGATGGAATGCATAATTCCAGACATCATAACCACATAGTCGAGGCCTTGTGCCAAGACTACAAATAAAATTTTTTCAAGGCATTGTGCCAGGACAACAGTTTGTATCATGAGACCTACCGATGCATCTAGGAGTAATAGTGGGCTCCACCCATCACTTACTAAGTCCAATGCATTCCTCATATAAAAAGTATTAAACATAACATAAAAATTTTCATTAAAACAAGCATACGAAATGTCAATACATTATCCATAAACACTGAATGGTATAAAAAAAAGACATCCACATTCAAACATATCATAACTCATTCAATACAATATTAATGATTTTATTTATAATAAATCATCTTCAATAGAGAATAATATTCAAAAAGGACGTTGACATAGTTAAGACTGATTTGTAAAACTCATCGACAGGAATTTTTTTTTCAGGGAAACATTTAAAAGAAAAAAAATATAGAAAAGAAGAAATTTAAATAGTTTTTTGAATCAAAGTGTCCCATACCACTTTGAATGGTATAAAATAAATTAAAATTTTGAAAAAAAAATCCATATAAATAAATCCTTAAAAACATTTTAAAGACATGGTTATTAATGAGAATGATTTAGAAGAATAAATATTTAAAAGATTTAAAACGATGTTATGGTTAAAGGGTCCCTTCTATAAAACCGTAAAAATTTCGTTTGGAAATTATTTTTATGAAACATGGAAGTGTATTATCAAGAGGTCCTTGTAGATACTCATGTAAAAACAACCTCGTATAAGGAAAATATGGTATAATTAACCCTTACCTTGTAATTTCCTTTAGTCGAGGGTACATTTAACCTCTAGTATAAATACTTTAGTATGTTATTAAATTATACCAGAACAATATTTATATTTATTATATCATACATGAATCATTTATGACTTTAAACTGACCATTTAATAATAACTTCCATGTTAAATTAACATTTTTGGTAATAATTGCTTTCTTTATCGTACGTGTTTTAACTTGTTACTCTTGATTGCATCACATGGATAATGATTTGAATACATCCAGAATATAAAACCTGATTTATATATCATATATATTTATAGAATAAATACGTATAATAGACATATATAAGAAATGTAAAACACTGTTTATGGAGACGGTTGGCCGTACATCCGCATAAGCACTGTTTCCATTTTCATATCATAATGAACGGAACTAAGTGAATAAGACATATAAAAGTAAATATATATATATATATATATATATATATTAGGATTATTATTCCTTTTATTACATACTTATTAATGTTATATATTTTTATTATCATCGTTGAATGTTGAATGTGGAAATGAATCACATTGTGTCGTTGAGACAGTAATTCATACGTACGCACGAGTGACAATATCATTATATTGATGGTGAAATAAGATGTAATTGGATGTTATATCATATATACATAATCAATAACATTTTTTATTTATAATTTACATCAGTTATACTCATTATTATATGCATCCAAATAATGAAGTGTTTGAATAACAAACTACACCACGACGTGGAGACGACATTCCGTACGTAGTCACGTATTGTGACTTTGTCATTTATATGATGGAAAGAATAAAGAATATGGTTGTACCCTTTTTATAATAACATATAATTATATAGAAGATACTAGAGTTATTATTTTATAATGGAAAAAAAGGAAAGAGGAAGTGGAAGAAGGAAAGAACATGATATAGGGGATGAAATATTTACCTTTTCTTCGGGTTCTTTCTTTTGATTTGGTCAAAAGGGCTCCATAGGATGGATTTATGAACAATTTAATTAATATAGGATGAAGGGTGTAAATATGTGAGGATATTTGGGTAGGGGTGGGCCGAGAAAAATTGCTTTGGAGGTGTGAACTTAAGAGAAGGGGAAGTACCCTTTTATAAGATAGGTGATAGTCACTTTAGGAAAAGCTTGAAATATAATTTTATAATATAATCATTTTCGGTTTATAATGGTTCCAAAAATTATTTATTTAGGGGATATGATTGGTATAGGTCGAAAAACTCAAAACCAATAGGTTTTATATAGTTTTAAGTCACTATATTAACCTTATCTTTAATATTTATATCTTAGTTAAATAGTTTGACATTTATCATGTCTCTTTGTATTTTTATAGTATATGGTTCATTAACATAATATAAAAAGCAAAAATAACCCCAAGTAGTTTATTATTAATATATATGACCTTATATAAGTCCTTTTTCTGAACCTTATATTTTTAGTAATATTATATCAATTAATAATATAGTATTTTGTTTTAAAACTCAATTACGTCAATTTCGACACTATTTAGTATTTGGATTTTGTGAAACTTATAACAACATAATAACATCAAAAAATTACTTAATAAACCCCAATATTTCATATTAACCTATAAAATTATTGTAATTAATCAATAGTCTCATATTAAATTTATTTGGATATTTATTATATCAATTATTTTAATCTTTCATTAATAAGGTAATTACTGCATCATCATTATGTCATCAATAAATAAAATTATTTAAAGTTTAAAAATTAAAAATAAATTACCATTATGTAGGAAATTTATTTATATTTATAATTTATATTTATATAATAATTTATCTTATGCATAACCCTATATTAAAAATGGATTAGTTTTTAAACGTTGAATTTGAATTTTTTAACACTTCTTTAAATAAAATAATAATAAATGTCCTAATTTTATCCAACTGGAAAAAAGGGGGTCATATTTTATTCCTAAGGTTTTTTTGTTGAATTATACTAATCCAATAGAATTAGGACATGCGTTAAGGTAATTATAATATCATTTTCACCCCTAGTCACCATATTTACTTTTAACCTTGGTAAATAAAACTCAACATTTACTATTCTACAAATATTATTTTCATCTTATTGAAAAACATTTTAAATACTAATGTCAAAAATGTCTTGTATTTTTGAAATTTAACACAGAGAAGTTGTAAAATCATGTTTTATGAAAATTTGTAAATGCTCCTAGAAGGTGTGTAAAATACGGTAAAATGTTTGATAAAATTTTATATATCTATACTTATTTTAAAATAACATCAATTAATTAAATTTAAAATTTATAGTTATTTTTTATCTATTTTTAACTAATATAATTAAAAATAAAATAACTTATTATTTACAAAAAATTCGGTTTTAAATAATAATTCAGTGTTTTTCACTCTTCATTAAAAATTGAAACTTATCATAAATATACCAAAAATTTACCCTAATCTAATTTTTATATTCCAAATTCAAAAATGAACTCTATATTACCAAATTAAAAACATATGAGTTGCATTAATTGATTTAAAATTAATTCCCGTTATCAAAAATAAATAGCGGGTTTTTAAAAAGTAAAAGCTATCAAAAGATTGACATGTGTTTATGTAATATTTAAAGGTTAAATTACATATAATGACCTGAATTGTATTAAATGAAAAAAATTTAATCTATTTATAATTCCAAACCATTCAGATTCATAATTTATCGCTATAAATTATTTGATTTAAAAAGTGGCTTTCAATTAAAACGTAGTATTTTTCACTATTCATCAAAATACGTAAGTTATCGAAAAAGGACCAAAAATATATCCAAACAAAATTTTAATGTCCCTATTCTAATGAAGAATTTAATTTCATTAAATTGAATATATAAAAGTGTGAAATATTGGTTTTAAAAAGGGTTGTCCATTAAAAGGTTGTAAAATTACTTTTTTCGAAAATAATTATTTTATCCGGAAAAAATGAATTTATTCTTATATTATGTCTAAGAAACACATAATATAGATGATAAAATTATATAGACTTTATATGATTAAAAATGCAGTTAATACTATTCATATCCTTTTTTTGAACGGTTAGTTTAGTAAGTTGTGGTGCGCTCGAATTCAGTGTTGAGTGTAATGAATGCTATTGAATTATTTTAATGGCAATAAATACTATGAAATATTGTGCTGTTACATTCTCCCCTCCTACAATAAATTGAGTCCTCACAATTTGAAATTGTTCTTTGAATATAAATGGATAAAAATAGAAACATACCTTTGTGGAAAACCCATATCAGAAATTCGGTTAATAAAATTTAGTTTTAACAAGAGGGAAAGGGAAAGGAAAAAGTCACCACGAAATTATGATATCAATTAGGATAAAATTTGTGGAAATTAGAGACACATTAGTGGAGGGAAAAAATAAATATTTATAGGGAGTTTTGGAGGTCATCAATCAAAAAAAGTGAAAAATTGAGGGCCTCAAAGGAATCAATCTAAGATGATAAAAAATTTCATCCATTCAAAAAAACATATTGTATTAGGAAAACATATTTTTTGTTTGAAGATCCCTTCCCTATGATTAAGAATAAAATTATTCCTAGAATGAGAGGAAAGATATAGATATATATATACATGAAAAGAAGAGCTTCACACTTCATTTAATTCCTACCAAAAACTCATCTTTCACTCCAAAAGATAATAGAATTAAAAAATATTCTATTTATCCTAATCATATATGAAGTACCACCAGTTTGAGTTATGTGGACTTTTTTATGCATTTTTACATCTTTAAAGTGCAGCGAATGAGTTGGAAAGAGGTTGGGAGTGTTTGGAATGGTTTTGTATGTGTTTGGAGGCTTTTAAAGGTTTGCACGGTTTTAGAATGGTTAGTGGAAACCGTGAGGGTTATCCAAGAAACTGTGTAGGGGAAGAAGTAGGCTTCGCATGGCCTGGGCACAGTTTTCCAAACTGTGCGAGGAAACCGTGCATACACTATCTCCCAAGGAAGTAGACTGTGCACGGTTAGCGCACGGTTTTCCAAACTGTACAGGCTAACCGTGCAGCCACTTAAAATTTGGGTTATAAAACTCGGGCTCACTCGGGATTGCCTCATTTCACTCCAATCCTCCTCCCACTCGATTCTCGCTTGGGATTTTGGATTCTCAGGGCTTAAGGGTTCCCTCCCACTCGTTTTGGAAGCATTTCAAAGGGGTTTCAAGGCGGTTTCAAGGTGGTTTCTCCAGGGTAAGTCACTCCTCTTGTTTCTCTTGTGGTTTCTTCTAGATCTACATCTCCATCTCTCTCGGTTTTCTACATCTGCAATTTTTGGGAGTAGATGTAGGGTTTTGGTTGCTTAGGATATTAATATTAAGGCTTTTGAATGTTATGGAAAGGTATCTAGATAGGTTTTGCTGGTGCGTTCATCGGATTTGAGGCGTGGTTGTTTGTGGGTCGATTTCTCAGGAACCCTAATGGTAGGTGGCTTCTCTATCAACTCCACTTGGTTAGAGATAATGCTTTTGGTTACAATTAATTTGTTGTGCTTCAAATTAATTGTGTTTTTATGTGAGAAATTAGTTAGAAATCCCTTGGGTGATGTTTTGGTATTTTTGGGAAAAAGAGGGTTTTGTGGTGAAATGCTATGGTTGTGGATTTTAAAATGGAGATTTTAAAATGGGATGCAAAGATTTTTTTGTGAAAATGATTTATGGAAATGGTTTTCAACAAAAAGGGTTGTTTTATTGAAATGTTGTTTTGCATGGAAAATGGTTTTCCATAAATTTGTGATTTATTGAAGTGGATTGATATGCAATGGAGTTGGTTGATTTCATGTTGTTGTGACCTTGATGGTTTTATGCTTGTTTTGGTTTGGTTGAAATGTTATGTGGAAGTGGGCGGGAAGTATCACAATAAAAGTTGATGGATAGTGGTCGGAAGAACCACTATGTGGGTACTGGTTGGGAAGTACCGCTGGTTGTGAATGGGTTAATGGGTTGGGCGGAAGTCCCACCGTTTAGATTGTTTTGGTGCAAATGGGTGAACGGGTTGGGCGGAAGGCCCACCGTTTTGGGTTGTTGTTGTGCATTGCTTTGGAAGATGGAATTTTTGTAGTAATGTGTAAATGTTAGGATGATTTTGGTTGGTTTGTTTGGCTTTCCATTGGTTTAGTGGGTTGGATGTGATGACTTGTTAATGACAATTTTGGCTTATGAAAATGGTTACACATGTGATTCATTTTATATAAACTATTTTATATAAATGTGCTAACAGTTTTATCCTAGTTGCGTGTGTAAGGAAGTCATTTGGGGAAATCCTACTATGATTTAGTACTCACCCCCCTCCTTTGGCACGTTGGTGTCTTTACAGATGTCATGTACCGTGATGTGGGAAAAGGTAAGGCTTGAAACTCCTTTAGTGGAGCATTGTGATTCCTTGGAGGAGATTGGAGCTTGGAGCTTTGTGTGGAGCTATGGTGGAGTCATGGCTTGTGATTTTTGGTTTTTTAGTTTCTACTTTATACACTGATGTGTTGGGGACTTGTGTAGTTTTATTGGGTTTGGATTGTATTGTGAATCAACATGGTTGTTAATGGATGGGTTGGTTGGGTTTGTTGACATGCATCATATAGTTTGTGGATTGTTGGTTGTTTTTTTCTTAAGGGAAAATCGTTCCCCTTTTTGTTCTCGGAGATATCGACATTTATTTCCAGCATTTGGTGCCCTGGGAATTTCACTTAAGGCCATGTAACCCTCACTGCCTCCTCATGCCAATGGGTTAGGGTTGGGGTATTACAAGTGTTATCAGTTTGTTCTGTCCTTCAGAGTTGATTCTCGGATTTGGTGTTGAAATTCATTGTGGTACATTCCTTGAGTTGGGATGGTATCAAGGTGTAGGAATGTTGGAACATGGAATGTATAGCATAAAAGTATGTATCTAACCCTTTTATGCTGAAATTCAAGTTAACAGGTAGTTGGGTACATAAGTGTTTTGGAGACACTTATAGGCATTGGATATCCCATTGTCATGGGTGTAGCCAATGAGATGATCATGACATGCATGGTAGAAATGGCATCCCTCTAGAATGCATATTTCATTGGGGTATAATGATTAATGAGGTGATATGAATATGTGAATTTGTAATGTGAATAAATTGGTATTTTGAAAATGGTTTGGTTTTCAAAATGGTGAAACATGGAACATGTGGAAGACGGGAACTGGTGGAAAGCCTTGTTGTCTTAGTGTTGTGTAATGTGATTTGAAATCTGATTTCATGATCTCTACGAATGTGAGACTCATGGTTTTTAGTTTTCTCTTGATAGAAATGGTACATGGTAGGCATCGTAGAGACCAACAGAAGGAGGCTGTTGAGAATGTGGTTGCATCTAAGCCTCAGGAGAACCAACTGCTAGTGCAACGTATAGTGCAAGCTTTCCATGATGTGGGAACTGGAAATAGAGTGGATGATCCAAGTCATGTGGATCATGTAGTTCAGTTTCAAAAGCAGAATCCACCCATCTTCAGGAGTGATTCTGATCCAGAAAGGGCATAATCATGGTTGAATAGAATGAACAAGATCATTGAGTTCTTGGGAATGCCGGTAGAGATGAAAGTGAAGTTGGAAACATATATGGTGGAAGATCTTTCCCTTCAGTGGTGGGAGTTAGTAGTCCAAGCTGGGATGGACCATGGTAGGACGTGGGAAGGCTTTGAGGAATTGTTTAACAAACAATTCTACCCACATACGTTTAGAATTCAGCGTATGACTGATTTCTTCAGTTTGAAACAATAACTTATGTCTGTGACGGAGTATGCAGCTATGTTTATGAACATAGTGCAGTTGTCACCCGATGTGGCGGGTAGCACGTCATTTAAGGCAATTATATTTGAAATTGGGTGAATGGAAGAAATCCGTTCAAAGACAGCGGTGCTGTGTATAGAAGTCTACACAGAGATGGTGAATAGAGCCTCGGTGGCTGAGCGGGATCTGTTAGGAATTCCGGGCGTGGGAAGCATGGTGGTACCAATGGGGAATACTGGGAACTCTAACACTGGGTTCATGAGAAGGAGGGAAACTTAATCCAAGGGTGGGAATATGGAATATAATCTGATGGAAAGATCAGTAATTCTTCTTCTGAATCCCCAGAGCAAGATAGGATGTTTTCAGTGTGGTTCGATGAGCCACATCAAGCGAGATTGTACGGAACAACCTCGAGAATGTCATAATTTTAAGAAGATGGGGAATCTACTACATTATTGTCAGAATTCTCCAAGGCTGGGTGTGCATGACACTCCTCAAGGATCACAAATGTTGTATGCTTCGATGGGATGGGGGCAACAACATACCCCTCGTCAGCCGAGTAAAGTGGGTCCTGGTGATTCTCGGAATACCACAATGCCTCAGCAAAGTAATAATGAGCAGATTGTGGAAAGAAGACATGTGTTTGGAGATGAACATTATAGCACCCCGTCTTTTTATAACATAACGTCCATTTCATTACACGGAACTGAGGATCGTTAAGGTTTAGTGTCTTGGAAACAAAGATCATAATACATTAAAAAAAACATAAAACATTCTTCTTAAAAACTTGAAAGTCTTCTCCTTTAGTTCATCCTATGTTCATTATGCATCTCATAACCTAGGGACATACATCAAAAGAAAGGGTGAGCAGAAGGCCTAGTAAGGGAAAAAAGAGAAAAAATTTACAAGTGAACTTGAGATACATCAATAAGGACATGAAAAGAACTTTAAGGCATGAGAAAGAAATCATCAGATACATCATAATAAAAATAAAATTTTTCATAAGTTGAAGATGTGGCTGCAACATATAATATTGAAAATCGTTTCGTTTGACCAAGGTCCATCCCCAAGGTGTCGTTAAAAATTACCAAGGTTATTCACCAAGGCGTCGTTAAAATGGTCATCTCTAGAGATTAAGTCTTTACCCAATGCATTAGAGTGCTACCAGGGCACACCCTTAAATTTGCCTTTATTATCATGTGAGACACATATATCATCATCAAACATTTCATAAATAACCCATATAGCATAAAATAAATGGGTTTTATTTCATACTCATAACGTTTTAAAAAAAACTGCTTTAAAGACATGATCTTTACATTACTTTAAACCCACAGAAAGGGAAAGCGGGTATCATGTATGTAAATCCCATAATTTAAAATAGAACATTTTTATATATACGCTAATACCCCTGTAGAAATAGGACCTTTGAGTATTCACTTTATAAAATAAAATAATTTTGAGAAAAGATAGGCATTTTGAGACGAAAATTCTGCAGCATAACGGCTATGTAAGAAGGTTTTAGAAAACATTGAAAAGAGAGGGAACATGGGTCAAACAATCATAATTGACCCATAAAACAGTAGATGGAAAGAATAAGAAGGATATATGGACATGGTGATGAAATTTTAAGGACATACCATTTGAAATGAATAACATGGAAGGAAGACAAAAATTTGATTTCTCTTATGAAAATTCGGCAGCCTAACGGCGTCACTTAAACTTCAACAAAAATGAATTGAACAAATCAAATACGGTCTCTCATCATATGATCATAAGAGATCAGTATGATAGATATAGAGATCATACCCCAACATAATAAAAACGAACATGAAATATTTGACATGAAAATCGAACTTGAAAAATGAGAAGGGTGAAAGAATCACTTAAACATTCGGCAGCCTAACGGCGTCACTTAAACATTCATAAAACGAAATGATGAGAGTAAGAGGGGATCTCTGATCATATAAACATGAAAGGGGAAGTAATAGTAATATAAAAGAACATCCTCTCACATAATAACATGGAGCATAAAAGGAATGACATAAAAGAGATTACATGAAAAGAAAGAGAGGGGTCGGATCCCTTACCTTAAGACGTGACTCTTGAAACTCAAAGGTTTGGACCTTGAGGGCTTGGGGGCACCTTGGGAGGACTCCATGGAAGGTAAGAAGACCAGAACTTCGTTGGGGGAGAGTTGGGAGTGAAAACTAAAGGAGGAAAGGGTGGGTATTTATAGGGAAAATGAGGGGACAAGGCATTAATGGCCAAGGGACACCTCACATTTGCTTTTCTCAAACCCATGTGCTCTCCCTTGGCATTTATCATGGAGTTAGGCCACATGGGCCCCCCAAAACAATAATTCATCACCCTTGGCCGGCCAACCCTTAAAATATCTCATGACATCATCATGACACAGTTATGATGTCATTAAACATACCGAAACCCTAATACTGTATTTTTACTATTCACCGAAAATTCAACTTTCTCAGAAAAATCCCAAAATTTCACCTTAACCAAATATCAATGCTCGGATTTCAAAAATGAAATCCATTTTATAAAAATAATTTTCTAAATATTTTTAGTTTAATTTTTAAATAAAAACACTGTTCATCGAAAATTCATTTTTTTCAGAAAAAACCCCAAAAATTACCATAACATAATATTGATGCTCTGAGTTCAAAAATAATGTCATTTTTATAAAAATAATTTTCTATTTATTTTTAATTAAATTTTTAATTAAAAACACTATTCATCCGAAAAAACTAATACTTGACTAATAATTTATGAAACCGTTATTCACCCATTTTATTGAATCACATTACTTAATCTAGGTGTCTGAGTTATATTAAAACTTTTTTTTAGTGAAATTACTAATCCATTTGGTCACATTATTATTCCTAAGCATAAAATCACTATTCATGATTTACTATTAATCAAAAATTAAGTTGATCTTATTAGACTCCAAATTCCTTACTGAACACTTTTGTAGAAGACCATTTTTTGAAAATCAGTACACATCATTAGTTATTTAGGGTTTACATAAATATTTTGAAATATCCTTTTTTCAAAATTCATCAATAAAATAAATTCTAAAATTATCTGGACATTTGAAATTTCACAAACATCACTAAAGGAGAAATATCAATTTATTCACCCGAAGGGATTACACAAGGAATCTAGGGTCTCGTCACATAGCCCATTATAACACCGACATAAGACCTAAGTGTAAGGTGTGCTATGGTGAGAGAATCTGAGGGAGGCTCAGATAACATTTCCCTAGTAGTAATTTCTACTAACTTGAACTTCTCTCATAGGCATTTCCGTTCAAGCTTGACACGCTGGAGCTCGGCTTGGGCTTGGTCCAAAGCGAAGCCCACAGATGCTACCTTCTTCCCAAGCTCTGATAAGTGGGCTTCATAAGGGTCGAGTCTACTGGATGAAGCCATCGACTCCTCTTTCTCCATTAACCATTAACATCTTATTAAATCAATATGAGTAAGTTAATATACTACTCAAAATGATTGGGTTGTTACATTCTTCCCCCCTTAAGAAATTTCGTCCCCGAAATTATACTTGAGGCCTAGTCGAAAAGGTGATGGTACTTTTGCTTCATCGTTTCCTCAGGCTCGCATGTCACTTCTTCATATTTGTGATTCCTCCACAACACTTTCACAAGGTGGGTAGTCTTGTTTCTTAGGACCTTGTCTCTACGGTCCAAGATCTCCACTGGCTGCTCCTCATAAGAGAGGTCATGTTCAAGTTGTACCACCTCTGGGTTCACTACATGCGAAGGGTCGGGTATGTACTTCTTCAAGAGAGATACATGGAAGACATCATGAACTTGAGCTAGGTTCAGTGGAAGTGCTAGACGATAGGCCACTGCTCCTATGCGATCAAGGATTTCATAAGGGCCAATGTACCTAGGGCTGAGCTTCCCTTTCTTCCCAAACCGCATGACTCTCTTCCATGGAGAAATTCAAAGGAATACTTTGTCACCAACACCAAACTCCAAGTCCCTTCGACGATTGTTAGCATAGCTCTTCTGCCGACTCTGAGCAGCCTTTATGTGTTGTTGGATGGCATGAACCTATTCTGTCATCTCTTGCACAAGACCAGGCCCAAGAAGCTTCCTCTCACTAGTTTCTTCCCAACAAGTAGGAGTTCTACACCGCTTTCCATATAGAGCTTCATAGGGTGCCATCTGAATACTCGAATGGAAGCTGTTGTTATAGGAGAACTCAACTAATGGGAGGTGTTGATCCCATCCACCTTTAAATTCTATTTAGCATAATCTCAACATGTCTTCGAGTTTCTGAATAGTCTTTTTGGATTGGCCATCAGTTTGAGGATGATAGGCCGTACTATAATTCAATTCAGTATTCAGAGCATGTTGAAGACTTCTCCAGAATTTTGATGTGAATCTTGGGTCACGATCAGATACGATGGATAGTGGTACCCCATGCAGCCTTACCACTTCCTTCACATATATCTTGGCAAGCTGATCCAGAGAGAAATCATCCCGAATAGAGATAAAATGGTGTGTCTTGGTGAGACGGTCCACAATAACCCATATCGCATTGTTTCCTTTGGATATTTTTGGGAGACCAGTTACAAAGTCCATAGTGATATTATCCCACTTCCATACTGGTATGGGTAGTGGTTGTAATACCGCTTTAGGAAGTTGTCGTTCTGCCTTTACTTCCTGACACACCAGGCACCTTGTAGTGTAATCAGAAATCTCCCTCTTCATGTTATCCCACCAATAATGATCACGAAGGTCTCTATACATCTTAGTGCTTCCCGGGTGTATAGAGAATGTAGAGCTATGAGCTTCATCCATCAGTTCTTTCTTTATCTCCGGAATAGATGGAACACATAGTCTTGTACGAAATTTCAATACACCTTCTTGATCAATATTTAAATTAGGGAACTTCCCATCCTTTACAGCCTCAAACTTCTCCTGAAGCAAAGGATCTTCTTTTTGAGCCTTCTTGATCCTCTATAGTAATGAAGGTTGAGAAATCACTTGGAATAGGGTTGATGAAGTCCCTTTCCTTATAATTCCCATGTCCATTTTTACTAGATATTTAATCAAAGGATCTCCTACGATCCTCATTGTTGCCAGAACAACAGGATCTTTCCTGCTTAACGCATCCGCGACTTTGTTTGCTCTTCCAGGGTGATAATTAATTGAACAATCATAGTCTTTAATAAGCTCTAACCATCTCCTTTGTCTCATGTTCAATTCTTTATGTGTGAAAATATACTTTAGACTTTGGTGGTCAGTGTATATATCACATTTATCCCCATAAAGATAGTGCCTCCATATATTTTGAGCAAAAACAACTGCTGCCAGCTCTAGATCATGCGTAGGATAATTCTGCTCATGAATCTTCAACTGTCGAGATGCATAAGCAATTACTTTGTCATTTTTCATGAGGACGCACCCAAGCCCTTTCAGAGATGCATCGCTAAAAATAATGAATCCTTCTCCGATAGAGGGTAGTGTTAACACAGGTGCAGTAACCAATCTCTTCTTCAGCTCTTGGAAACTTTCCTCGCATTCCTTTGTCCAGATGAACTTAACCCCTTTTCGAGTCAACTTGGTTAGTGGATTAGAAATCCGTGAAAAGTTTTTCACAAACCTCCTATAATATCCTACTCAACCAAGGAAACTACGAATCTCAGTTACTGTTGTAGGTTGAGGCCACTCCTCCACAACCATTGTCTTTGCCGGTTCAACCGAGATTCCTTCATTGGTTACGATGTGCCCCAAGAAAGCCACTTGTTGTTACCAAAACTCACACTTGCTGAACTTCCCAAATAGCCTCTCCTTCCGCAGAGTTTTCAATATATCTCTTAGATGATCTTCATGCTCCTCACGACTTTTTGAATATATCAAAATATCATTAATAAAAACTACCACAATGTTATCAAGGTAGTCCTTAAAGACTCTATTCATCAAATCCATGAAAATAGCAGGAGCATTAGTCAAGCCGAAGGGAATAACAGTAAACTCATAATGCCCATATCTTGATTGGAAGGCAGTCTTTGGAATATCTTCCTTCTTCACCCTCAGTTGATGATAACCAGATCGAAGGTCAATCTTAGAGAAGAATTGAACCCTGCGAAGTTGGTCAAATAAATCATCAATTCTTGGAAGAGGATATCTGTTCTTCACCGTGATCCCGTTAAGTTCTCTATAATCGATGCATAGCCGCATTGATCCATCCTTCTTCTTCACAAAGAGAACTGGTGCTCCCCAAGGAGACACACTCGGTTGGATAAACCCCTTCTCCAACAAGTCTTGGAGTTGTTTCTTTAACTCTTCTAGCTCCACATTTTCCATTCTATACGGAGTCTTTGATATCGGTTGAGTCCCAGGTACGAGTTCAATGGAGAACTCTACCTCTCTTTCTGGGCGAGGTCCAGGTAACTCCTCAGGAAATACATCCATGTATTCCAGAACAATCGAAACATCTTCTATTTGTATGATCCCTTTTCCTTCTTCATCATCACCGATTAACTCCATAAAGAAAGATATATGAGGTGCTTCTAGATAGTGATCAGTTCGGGATATCTCTCCTCGGAAGATAACTGTAGGTCGTTCATTCAAGACTACTGAGATTTCCTTACTTCTACATTTGATCTTAGCATTATACTTTGAGAGCCAATCCATCCCTAGTATAATGTCGAATTCCATCATGGGAATGACTACTAGATTTGCTATAATATTGTGCTCACCAAAGTAAACACTAGAGTCTCTAAATACAATTGATGAAAGGATAATCCCACATGGAGTCTTGACTGACAACTCTACCTCTAGTAGTTCAGGGATTGATTCTATATTCCTTGCAAACATGGAGGAAATAAAGGAATGTGTAGAACCAGAATCAAATAAAGTACTTGATAGTTTTGAGAGGACGAAAAGAGTACCTGCTACCACATCGTTCGGGACTTCAACTTCAGCTGTTGTGATAGCGAAAGAACGACCTTGCTCTCTTGGCCTCTGCTGAGGTTGATGGTGATTCCCCTCCACCGCCCTCGGATTTGGATATTGGTTAGAAAAGTGCCCAAGATGTCCACACTTGAAGCATGTGACTTCGGGTAGGGCCAGAACCATCTTTCCTCTGTCGTTAGTTTTGGGAAGCTGAGGCTTCACCTCACTATGACAATTCCGAGCAATATGGCCTCCTCTTCCACACTTGTAGCACTTTCCACTTCCATTCAAGCAGTTCCCCAGATGATTCTTCCCACATTTATTGCATGTGGTAAGTTGAATTTTCATTCAACCTCTTCCCTGATCAAAAGACTTCCCTAAACAGGGCTCCAACAATCTCTTCTTTTCATTTGGTTTATGAGACCACTGTGTCTCACCAAACTCCAGCTCGATTTTCATAGCACTTCGAACTATTTCTTCATAGCTATCATAGTCCCTGTTGGCTAGATTCTTCCACAGATGAGGTCGTAGTCTGCCAAAGAATCTATCAACCTTCCCATTAGGGTCCATGACAAAGCTTGAGGTATAACGGGAAAGCCTTGTGATGTTCATCTCATAGCTTCGGACAGATTCGTTCTCCTTCTGCTTCAGCTCGAGAAACTCTTTTTCCATTCTCGTTCTCATGGAATGAGGGAAATACTTGTTAAGGAAAATTCCACGAAATTCTTCCCACTCCATAGCTTCTATCTCTCCTCGTGGCTTCGTGTTTTTGATCAGTGACCACCACTGATCAGCTTCTCCCTCTAGGCGGTAAACAACAAGGGTGACTTTTTCTTGTTCCGAACAATGAAGTACAGAAAAGATCTTTTCAATGGAGGTTATCCGTTGTTCCGCAACCAATGGGTCAGTAGATCCACAGAATGTTGGTGGTCTTTGACGCATGAAGGACTCAACAGAGTGTTGTTCCCTTCATGGTGAGGTCGGCCTCTCAGCTTGATTCAAGTTATTACTCATAACTTGAGTCAGTTGGTTCATCATTCACATGAATGTTTCCATTCCGGCTTCCATCGGAGGGCCGTCAGCACATGGTGCATTGTGGTCACCATCGGAACGGTTCCTCCTATTTCTCTCCATTTTCTAAAATAATAAAACCTTAGTAAGAATCTTATTTCATTTATGAATCTTTTAACTAAGACTTCATGCTTAGACAATTACACTTTTTTATAATTCCTTCATAATGATTCATAAAAAGCTTGTGATTAACCAAACATATCCCCCGGGAGTGTCGTAACCAAGAGTGCAGCAAGGCCCATTATCGTGCACCAATTCCCGTTCGAGTCTAGCTCAAAGCGGTGATTTCAGGTTTTACCCCTATGTACATCTGTGCCAGAGTCACCTCTACCTGCTCTTTTCCAAACAGGGATGTATTTGTTTGATAAACCACTTACTCAATACTTACCAAAATACCAGGAAGTTTTCCTATATTTAAACTTTTCTATAGGGTTCTTCCTAAAGTTTTTATATCCTAATTTCAACAAATAACTAAACCATCCTTTGATACCAACTATAGCATCCCTTCTTTTTATAACATAACTTCCATTTCATTACACGGAACTATGGATCTTTAAGGTTTAGGGTCTTGGAAACAAGGATCATAATACATAAAAAAACATAAAACATTCTTCTTAAACACTTGAAAGGCTTCTCCTTTAGTTAATCCTATGTTAATTATGCATATCAAAACCTAGGGACATACATCAAAAGAAAGGGTGAGCAGAAGGCCCAGTAAGAGAAACATGAGAAACATTTTACAAGTGAACTTGAGATACTTCAATAAGGACATGAAAAGAATTTTAAGGAATGAAAAAGAAATCATGAGATACATCATAATAAAAATAACATTTTTCATAACTTGAAGATGTGGCTGCAACATTTAATATTGACAATCGTTTCGTTTCACCAAGGTCCATCCCCAAGGTGTCGTTAAAAATTACCAAGGTTATTCACCAAGGCGTCGTTAAAATGGTCATCTCTAGAGATTAAGTCTTTACCCAATGCATTGGAGCGCTATCAGGGCGGACCCTTAAATTTTTCCTTTATTATCATGTGAACCACATATATCATCATCAATAATTTCATAAATAACCCATATAGCATAAAATAAATGGGTTTCATTTCATACTCATAACGTTTTAAAAAAAACTGATTTAAAGACATGATCTTTACATTACTTTGAACCCACGGAAAGGGAAAGCGGGTATCATGTATGTAAATCCCAGAATTTAAAATAGAACATTTATATATATATGTGAATACCCCTGTAGAAATAGGAGATTTGAGTATTCACTTTATAACATAAAATAATTTTTGAGAAAAGGGAGGCATTTTGAGACGAAAATTCTGCAGCATAACGGCTATGTTATAAGGTTTTAGAAAACATTGAAAAGAAAGGAAACATGGGTCGAACAATCATAATTGACCCATAAAAAGTAGAGGGACAGAATAATAAGGATATATGGACATGGTGATGCAATTTTAAGGACATACCATTTGAAATGAATCACATGGAAGGAAGACAAAAATTTGATTTCTCTTATGAAAATTCGGCAGCCTAACGGCGTCACTTAAACTACAACAAAAATGAATTGAACAAATCAAATAGGGTCTCTCATCATATGATAATAAGAGATCAGTATGATATATATAGAGATCATAACCCAACATAATAAAAAGGAACTTGAAATATTTGACATGAAAATCGAACTTGAAAAATGAGAAGGGTGAAAGAATCACTTAAACATTCGGCAGCCTAACTCCGTCACTTAAACATTCATAAAACGAAATGATGAGAGTAATAGGGGATCTCTCATCCTATAAACATGAAAGGGGCATTAAGAGGAATATAAAAGAACATCCTCTCACATAATAACATGGAACATAAAAGGAATGACATAAAAGAGATTACATGAAAAGAAAGAGAGGGGTCTGATCCCTTACCTTAAGACGTGACTCTTGAAACTCAATGGTTTGGACCTTGAGGGCTTGGGGGAACCTTGGGAGGACTACTTGGAAGGTAAGAAGACCAGAACATCGTTGGGGGAGAGTTGGGAGTGAAAACTAAAGGAGGAAAGGGTGGGTATTTATAGGGAAAGTGAGGGGACAAGGCATTAGTGGCCAAGGGACACCTCACATGTGCTTTTCTCAAACCCATGTGCTCTCCCTTGGCATTTATCATGGAGTTAGGCCACATGGGACCCCCAAAACAATAATTCATCACCCTTGGCCGGCCAACCCTTAAAAGATCACATGACATCATCATGACACAGTTATGATGTCATCAAACATACCGAAACCCTAAAATTGTATTTGTACTATTCACTGAAAATTCAACTTTCTCAGAAAAATCCCAAAATTTCACCTTAACCAAATATCAATGCCCTGATTTCAAAAATGAAATCCATTTTATAAAAATAATTTTCTAAATATTTCTAATTTAAATTTTATATAAAAACACTATTCCTCGAAAATTCATTTTCTTTTAGAAAAAACCCCAAAAATTACCATAACATAATATCAATGCTCTGAGTTCAAAAATAAAGTCATTTTTATAAAAATAATTTTCTAATTATTTTTAATTAAATTTTTAATTAAAAAAAACTATTCATCCGAAATAACTAATACTTGACTAATAATTTATGAAACTGTTATTCACCCATTTTATTGAATCACATTACTTAATCTAGGTGTCTGAATTATATTAAAACTTTCTTTGAGTGAAATTACTAATCCATTTGGTCACATTATTAATCCTAAGCATAAAATCACTATTCATAATTTACTATTCATCAAAAATTAAGTTGATCTTATTAGACTCCAAATTCCTTACTGAACACTTTTGTAGAAGACCATTTTTTGAAAATCATTACACATCATTAGTTATTTAGGGTTTAAATAAATATTTTAAATTTTTTTTTTCAAAATTCATCAATAAAATACATTCTAAGATTATCTGGACATTTGAAATTTCACAAACATCACTAAAGGATAAATCTCAATTATTCACACGAAGGGATTACACAAGGAAGCTAGGGTCTCGTCACATAGACCCTTATAACACCAGCATAAGACCTAAGTGTAAGGTGTGCTATGGTGAGAGAATCTCAGGGAGGCTCAGATAACATTGCCCTAGTAGTAATCTCTACTAACTTGAACTTCTCTCGTAGGCGTTTCCATTCAAGATTGACAAGCTGGAGCTCAGCTTGGGATTGGTCCAAAGCGAAGCCCACATATGCTACCTCCTTCCCAAGCTCTGATAAGTGGGCTTCAAAAGGGTCAAGTCTACTGGATGAAGCCATCGAATCCTCTTTCTGCATTAACCATTAACATCTTATTAAATCAATAAGAGTAGGTTAATATACTACTCAAAAAGATTGGGTCGTTACAAACATGTTATGGTGGATGATCATTCGGGACCATCAACGGTGCGAGGAATCATTCTTTTAAATTCTACCTTGATGAAAGTTTTTTTTTGAAATGGGTGCTTCGCACTAATTTATTGTTGCACGTGTGATTGATTTGTTGGATTAATGGTAGAAATTATGCCCTCTATTTTGAAACATCAAACTCCTATGGGTTGAAGAGAGTGTCAAGATTTCTTGTTTAGATAATATTGTATCGTTGTGGGAGAGGTTGAGATAGTGTCGAACTTCTCAATGCTTGATATGGATGGTTATGATGTTATCCTGTGAATGGATTAGCAGGTGTCTTTTAAGGCCCACATCAACTATGATGCGCAGACAGTGGCTTTTATGACACACTAAGGCGTTAGACATCTCTGTAGAAGAGTGAAGCACAAATTTCAGGGTGCAATGAGTTTCTTGGCACCAGAAGTGGGTAAGTTATCATATCAGTTGGTGGTGTTGTCATTAGAATCAGTAGAGGGTGTTGAGCAGAGTGTTCCTCCGGCAGTAGTGGATTAGTTCATGGATACTTTTCCTGAAGAATTCTCTATGTTACATTTCGTAAGAGATGTGGAGTTGATGATTGATCTCCTTCCGGGGACCAGTCCTATCTCACATCCGTCTAATCAGATGGCACCCAGTGAATTGCAGGAATTGAAAATCCAGTTTGAAGAGTTAGAAAACAATGGGTTTATCGGCCTAGCATTTCTCCATGGAGAGCGCCGATGTTGTTTATGATAAAGGCGTGTGTAACTTTTATTCTATTTGTTGATTATCATAGACTTTACCACGTTACAATAAAGAAGAGATATCCACTTCTATGAATTGATGATTTTCTCGACTAGTTGAGGGGAGCCCAGTGGTTCTCCAAAATCGACCCGAGGTCGCGATATCATCAATTGCGGGTGAGGAAGGAGGATATTTCTAAAAGAAATCTCAGAAGTAGATATAACCATTATGAATATGTGTTTATGCCATTTGGTCTAACGAATGCACCAACAGTGTTTATGAAATTGATGAATCAGATATTTCAGAGATATCTAGATTCATTTTTGGTGGTGTTTTTAGACGATATTCTGGTGATTTCAAAGACAACTGTAAAGCATGAACAACACTTGGCGACAATGCTGGGGATCTTTAGGGATCATCAGTTTTTTTCCAAATTGTCAAAGTGTGACTTTTGGATACAGGAAATTCATTTTCTTGGCCATGTGATTTCTGAAAGTGGTGCTTTAGTGGATCCAGAAAAGATAGAGGCTGTTATATCATGGAAACCGCTAAAGAATGTGTTTGAGATATGGAGTTTTCTTGGTCCAGCTAGGTATTATCAGTGTTTTGTTTGTGATTTTTCACGTTTGGATTCTCCAATGACAGCTTTGACAAGAAAGAATGTTCCATTTTAGTGGAATGAATAGTGTCATCAGTGTTTCGATGAGATAAAGGGTCATCTTACATCAACACCAATCATGGATTTTATAGAATCATGAAAAGGGTACGTGGTGTATTGTGATGCATCGAGATCAGGGTTGGGGTGCGTTCTCATGCAAGAGAATCGTGTGGCTGCATATGGCTCACAGTAGTTGATATTGCATGAGAATAACTACCCAACTCATGATTTGGAGTTGGAAGTAGTGGTCCATTCTTTGAAAGTGTGGCATCATTATCTCTTCGGTGATAAATTCACACTATACACAGACAATAAGATCTTGAAACACATTTTCTCACAAAGGGATTTGAACTTGAGGTAAAGGAGATGGATGGAATATCTCCAGATTTTTGATTTTGACATGATTTACACACTAGGTAAGGGAAATTTTGTGGTGGATGCATTAAGTAGAAAATCATATGCTCATGTGGTGAAACAGGCATCTGACCAGTGGCAGTTGAAGTCGGTTATAACTGATATGTGATTGGAATGTGAGGACCAGGGCGATAGAGAAGTCTTCTTTCTAGTTTTGTTGATTCCTAACTTGGTTGGCCTGGTTAGAGAGGCACAAATATCTGATTCTGCGTGTGTGACCATGGGGCCTGGACTCAATTGTGGGGAGACCATTTAGGGTGGCAACTGAATGGAGATTCAGTTTTGTGTTTTCGGAATAGGATGGTTTCACCATTTGCTTGTCAGGAATATCTTCTCAGGGCGTATCATCATTCCAGGTGGGTTGTTCATCCTGGAATTCAGAAAATGTATAAAACGCTGAAGGCGCAGTTCTAGGGGGCTGGTATGAAAAGAATTGTGGCTGAGTTTGTTTCGAGATGCTTGACTTGTCAGCAGGTCAAGGCAGAGCATTAGAGGCCAGCAGGAATGTAAAAACATTTACCAATCCCTATTTGGAAGTGGGAGAAGATAACAATGGATTTTGTCATAGGTCTCCCAAGAATGGTCAAGAAGCATGATACCATTTGGGAGATAGTGGATCAGCTAACAAAGTCTGCCCATTTCATCCCAATTCGTGAATCTCATACAGTGGAGGATCTGTCCAAAATCAATATCCGGGAGGTGGTAAAGAGGCATGGTGTTCCAATTTTGATTGTATCAGATAGAGATCGGATATTTACATCTCATTTCTAGAAATCCTTGCAGTAATCCCTTGGGACATAGTTGATGATGAGTACTGCGTATCTCCCTCAGACGGATGGTCATTTCGAGAGGACGATAAAAACTCTATAGGATATGATGCGGGCTTGTTTCATGGATTTTGGTGGCTCTTGGGAGGAGAACTTGTCTTTGGTTGAGTTCTCATACAATAATAGTTATCAGGAATCCATACAGACGACTCTATTTGAAGCGTTGTATGGGCGACCATGTCGTTCTCCACGCTGTTGTGTGGAAATGGGTGAGTCCTCGATGGTCAGACCAAGCCTTGCCTAGGAAACTATGGACAATATCAAGTTGTTCAGAAAGAGAATGGAGATGGCTCAGAGTCATCAGAAATCATATGTGTATCATCATCGACGGCCTCTTTCGTTCAATGTGAGTGATCATGTGTTCTTGAGGATCTCTCCTAGGGTGGGACATCATCGATTTGGGAAGCAGTGAAAGTTATCTCTGAGGTATTTTGGACCTTTTGAGTTTCTTGAGCTGGTTGGCGAGGTGTCTTATCGTTTGGTTTTTCCACCTAGGTTCAGTGCAGTGCACAATGTGGTTCATGTGTCACAGTTGAAAAAGCATCAGCCGGACCATGACCATGAAATTATATGGGATCAGGATGATCTAGAACCAGATGCATTTTTGGTGCACATGCCAGTGCATGTTGTGGATCGACAAGAGAACGTATTGTGTTGTAAAACATCGGTTTAGTTAGTGTTTTTTGGAAACATGGTCAAATTCACGAGGAGACTTGGGAGCGGGAGAAAGAGATGAACGAGCAGTGTCCCGAGCACTTTCGGTAAAGGGTGTGTTCACAACATTCCAAGGACGGAAAGTCCAATGGTGGGGAGAATGTAGTACCCCGGGTTTGAGGTATGTGGCCTTTTTAATGAATTTTTTTTGTTTAAAGTGCATGGAATGTGTTGGGAAGAGGTTGGGAGAGTTTGGAATGGTTTTGGATGTGTTTGGAGGATTTTAAAGGGGTTCACAGTTTGAGCATGGTTAGTGGAAACCGTGTGGGTTCTCTAAGAAACCGTGAAGGTGACGTAGTAGGCTTTACAAGGCCTACACACAGTTTTCCAAAATCTATGAGGAAACCATGTAGACCATTGCTCCCAAGGCAGTAGAGTGTTCTGGGTTAGTGTACGGTTCTCCAAACCGTGAGGCTTAACCGTGCGGCCACTTAAAATCATGGTTATAAAACCCGAGATCACTCGGGATTGCCTCATTTCACTCCAATCCTCCTCCCACTCATGACTCACTCGGGATTTTGGATTCTCAGGGGTTAAGGTTTCTCTCCCACTTGTTTTGGAAGTGTTTCCAAGGAGGTTCAAGGTAGTTTGAAGGTTGTTTCTCCCGGCTATGTCTATCCTCTTGTTTCTCTTGTGGTTTCTTCAAGATTTACATCTCCCTAGGTCTCGGTTTTCTAGATCTACAATTTTTGGGTGTAGATATAGGGTTTTGGTTGCCTTGGAAGTTATTATTAAGGCTTGTGGATGTTAGGGAAAGGGATCTAGAGAGGTTTCGGTGGTGTGCTCGCCGGATTTGAGGTACGGTTGTTCATGGGTTTGATTTCTTGGGAACCCTAAAGGTAGGTGGCTTCTCTCTCGACTCCACTTGGTTAGACCTAATGTTTTTGGTTATAATTAAATTTTTGTGATTGAAATTAATTGTGTTTCGATGTGATAAATTAGTTAGAAATTCCTTGGGTGGTGTTTTGGGATTTTTGCGAAAAAGAGGGTTTTGTGGGGAAATGCTATGGTTGTGGATTTTAAAATGGAGATTTTAAAATGGGATGAGATTTTTGATTTGTAAAAATGATTGAAGAAAATGGTTTTCAATAAAAGGTTTGTTTTATTGAAATGTTGTTTGGAATGGAAAATGGTTTTAAATAAATGGATTATTTATTGATGTGGATTAATATGAAATAGAATTGTTTGATTGCATGTTGTTGTGACCATGATGGGTTTATGCTTGGTTTGGCTTGCTTGAAATGTTGTGTGGAATTGGGTGGGATGTCTCACTATAAAAAGTGATGGATAGTGGTCGGAAGAACCACCATGTGGGTAGTGGTCGGGAAGTACTGCAACTTGTGAATGGGTGAACAGGTTGGGCGAAAGTCCCACCATTTTGATTGTTTTTGTGCAAATGTGTTAACGAGTTGGGAGGAAGACCCATCGTTTTCGTTGCTTATTGTGCATTGCTTTGAAAGATGGAATTGTTGTGCTAATGTGTAAATTTTGGCATAATTTTGGCTTGTTTGGTTGGCTTTCCCTTGGTTTCTTGGGTTGGATGTGATGATTATTAGGGACATGTTTGTATTATGAAAATATTTTCAATTGTGATTCATTTTATATAAATGGTTTTATATAAATGTTCTAAAGTGTTTTATCCTAGTGGTGTGTGTAGGGAAGTCAGTTGGGGAAATCCTTCTGACTTTTTGTACTCACACCCTACTTTGTAACATTGGTGTCTTTGCAGATGTCGTGTATCGTGAAGTGGGAAAAGGTAAGGCATCTACCTTCTTTAGTGGAGAATTGTGATTCCTTGGAGGATATTAGATATTGGATCTTGGTGTGGAGCTACGGTGGAGTAATTGCTTGTGGTGTTTGTTTGTTTAGTTTCAGCTTTGTACTTTGATGTGTTCGAGACTTGTCTAGTTTTATTGGGTTTGGATTGTATTGTGGAACAACTTGGTTTTTAATGGATGGGTTGGTTTGGTTTGTTGACATGCATCATATAGTTTTTGGATTGTTGGTTGGTTTTTTCTTAAGGGAAAATTGTTCCCCATTTTTTTCTCGGAGCCCTTGGCATTTATTGCCATCCTTTAGCGCCTTGGGAACATCGTTTAAGGCCACATAACCATCACCACCTCCTCAAACCAATGGGGTATGGGAGGAGTGTTACAATATAGAGTTCAAAGAATAATCAATTTATAATTCATTTTTCATACTATTTAAAAAACAAAATTATACAAACTACGACATGACGTCGGCCAGTGGTAGGTGATGTAACCTTGTCGCTTTTCAGTTGCGTGTTCAAGTCTCGTAGCCCTTATCGACACGACGAGTTGTCACCCGACCTCCGGGTTGTCCTTTTTATGAAAATCCAAAAATAATCTCAAGAAATGATTTAACCTTAACAATATTATCCAACGTCAATCTTAATCAATTCCAATATCTAGACTTATCTAAAATGATTATTTCCAAACTCATAGTAAAAAATTTAAAAGGAAGGTAAAATCAATGATTATCCTATTTCCATGTAATATCATGTGAATACCTTCATCATGTATTCTATTAAAACACGGTAACACCCTAAATTACCACAAAACATTATTGATTACATTCAGGCTCCCTTATTCCTTATAGAATACATGATATACTACTTATATAAAAAATGATTTAAACTCCAACAATGATGGAATATACAAACCACTAATCGGTCCTAAGATAGTGAAGAATATTCAATATAATTTATCCAAATAAAACATCTCTTATTCCAAAATCACTACCTCAGTATCAGGACCGTATAAAGGTTTATCTTTCCTTCAGCCAAGTATTTTGCAAAAAGTATAACTTAATGTTGATTCACTTTTCTTAGCACCATATAATCACAAATCATCAGTCAAATAGTACTACAAAAAAATCCTTATTTATTTCCATATTTAATATAACTAGTACATCATTGATACAACACTCAAATGAAATAATTCAGCAATAACAAAATAATAACACTAGTCAATAATCTTCCTTTCTGGTAGTATCATAAGTTTATTCTTATGCAATAGCATCATTTGGGGAATACACTGATGGTTTGGAAATTTATTCAAATTGTGTCCCAACTCCTTGCAGATGATGTATTGTACTTTTAAAACCTTTTCTTACCTTTGAAATCACATACCTGGTGTCCTTTTTCTACAAACTTATAACAAACTCTATTTCCCTTCATGAATTTACCAAGGTGATTATTTCCGCAATTATCACATATGGGAAAATCCTTCTTTCCCCTCTTCCCTTTATCCATCTTTATCTCTACCTTACTTTTTTTCTATATATTCCCTTCAAATCCACAGGACTCAGAAAATTCTTTACTTATCTTATTAACACATGATACTATTTCTTCATATGATGATAATACATGGGAGATTATTTTCTTTCTAAATTATGGATTAATTCCATGAAATATATGATCCTTCTTAATCTTTGGATCAACCGTATTGCTAGAGTTCTCATTCCATCAACTAGGCACCATTTCTAAACAATAACATACACTATGATAGTTTTATGAATCACAATGCATAATTACAAAGTTGTAAAATACCTTACATAAAAGGAAAATATTATGAATATAATCTATAATAAAAAAATATTTTCTTTGAGGATGTATATACTCCTAAATCATTATTAATGGCTTGTAATGATAATGTGACTTATCCAAAGCATATCCCCAGGGAGTGTCATAACCAAGAATGTAGCAAGGCATGTGGTCATGCACCAGTTTCCGTTCGAGTCTAGCTCAATGTGATGTTTTCAGGTTTTAAACCTAGGTACAGTACTGCTAGAGCCACCTCTACCTCCTCATATCCACATAGGGATGTATTCCATGTAAAACACACAAAATCTCTACAATAATGAAATTCTAGGATGTTCTTCTATTCTAATCCTCAATGTTTGTCTTAGGGTATTGTTCTCTAATAGGAGTTTATATAAATATATTTCCAAGGTTGTTTCTAAAATTATTCTGATACTAATGGTAATGCCCCATCCCCAGTTACCTAGAGTTGGTTCATTATTTTAATACATTATCATTATTATAAGGAATCAAATCCCGAATGACCGATTAGTTTAGCAGTCTTGGAAAATAGATTACATAAATAAACGTTACATTACACATTAGAAAATTAAACACAACATCAATGATACTTTGAAAATTTCATTAATTACCTAACATAACCCTGCTTATTAATCATAATACACTTTTGGGAATCCTGGTAAAATAAAACATAAGAAATGGGTGAGGTCAGATGCTCAGTAAGGATAAGAATACTGCGGAAACATTCATAAATAAGTATAAACATTTAAGGAAATGTATAAGAATAAAACATAATCCTTCTAAACGTAACCATCAGTATAATGTGTCCAATATAAATCTAATAATTCCATTTAATTATTCAATGGATATTCTACTAGTCAAATAATCACATGAAAAATCAATAGCCAATTTCTTAATGATGGAGTCCATAATTTCAGACATCATAACCACGTAGTCAAGTCTATGTGCCAAGACTACAAATAAGATTTTTTCAAGGCATTGTTCTAGGACACTATTTTGTCTCATGAGACCTACCGATGCTTCAATGATCTATATCGGGCTCCAACCATCACTTACTAAGTCCAATACATTCCTAATATGAAAAGGTTTAGAAATAACATAAACATTCATATCAAAAATAGTATACGAAATGTCAATACATTATCCATAAACCATGAATGGTTCAAAAATAACACATCCACTGTCAAACATATCATAACTCATTAAATAAAATATTGAAGATTTCATTTATAATAAATCAACCTCAATCAAGTATAATATTCCAAAATGATGTTGACATAGTTGAAACTGATTTGTAAAACTCTATGAGAGAAATATCCCCTTTTCATGAAAACATTTAAATGTCCCATATTTTTGAAAGGAATACATTTAAATCCATTGTTAAATCAAAGTGTCCCATATCACATTGAAACTTTTAAAATGAACTAATAATTTAAAAATATTCATGTCCTTATAAATAAACCAAAAAAACCATTTTGAAAACATAGAAATTAATGAGAATGATTTAGAAGAATAAATATTTATATCATTTAAAATGAAGATCTAGTTAAAGAGTCCCTTATATAAAACCTTAAAATATTCCTTTTGAAAATATTTTAATTAATCATGGATGTGGATGAAAAAGTGGTCCTAGTAGATACTCTTGTAAAAACAAACTCAGATAATAAATGATTGTAGAATTAAAATTTACCTTTTACTTTGCTTTAGTCAATGGTATGTTTAACCTCCTGTATAAAAACCGTAGTAGGTTATAAAATTATACCAGAAACATATTAATATTTATTATATCATACATGATTCATTTATTAATTTAAACTGACCGTTTAATAAAAATTTCCAATTTAAATTAACTTTTCGTGTAATAATTGCTTTCTTTATCGTACGTGTTATGACTTGTTACTCTGGATTGTATCACTTAGATAAGGATTTAAATACATACAGAATATAAAAAATTATTTATATATCACTTATATTTAGAATATAAATATGTATAATAGACATATATATTAAATCGAAAATACCATTTATGGAGACAATAGGTTATGTGTACGCATAAACGTTGTTTCTGTTTTCATATCATATTGAATAAAACTAAGTGAATAAGATATATGTAATTACATAAATAAATAAATAAATAAATAAATATATCCAATAGAATTATTATTTCATGCATTACTTACTTATTAATGATATATATTTTTATAATCATTGTTGAATGGTGAATGTGGAGATGAATCTCATCGAGTTGTGGAGACGGTAATCCATACGTATGCACGAGCGACAATATAATTATATTAATGGTGAAATCGTATGTAATTGGATGGTATATAAAATATAAAGAATAAATAAAATTCTATATTTATTATTTACATAAGTTATACTCTTTATTATACCCATCCAAGTAATGAAGTGTTTGAATAACAATCTACACCACGACGTGGAGACGGCATGCCGTACGTATGGACGAATGGGGACTTTATCATTTATAGGATGGATAAAATAATGAATATGGTAGTAACATATTTACAATAACATCAAAGGATGTAGAATATACTAAATATATTATTTTAGAATGGAAATAATAAGTAAATAAGATGTTGAAGTGGAAAAGAACTTGAAAGAGGTGATGCAATATTTATCTCTTTTTCGGGTTCTCCCTTTTGATTTGATCAAAAGGGATCCATAGGTTAGCTTTATGACCAATGGAATGATTATAGAATGAAGGCAAGAATGTTGAGAGGATATTTGGGTAGGTTTTGGCCAAGCTAAATGGCTTTGGCGGTGTGAAATTTAGAGAAGGGGACGTACCCTTTTATGAGAGAGGTGGGGTCACTTAAGGAAAAGCATGAAATATTATTTTCTAATAAAATAATTTTCTTTTTCCACTGGCTCAAAAATGATTTATTTTCAGTATAAGGTGGGGATGGGTCAAAAAACCATCATCCAATAGGTTTTAGACAGGTTTATGTCACCATATTAACAGTATATTTTAGATTTAACTCTTAGTTAAATAGTTTGACATTTACCATGTCTCATTGTATTTTTATACTATATGGTTCCTTAACATAGTATAAGAAGACAAACGAACCCCAAGTGGTTAATTATTAATTTATATAACCTTATATAAGTATTGTGGCCGAACCATAGATTTTTAGAAATATTATATTAGATAATAATATAGTATTTGTTTTAAAAACCCAATTTTGACAATTTTGACACTATTTAGTATTTGGTTTTCTTGAAACTCATAATATAATGATAATTTAAAAAAACGTATTTAATAAACCCTAAAATGTCATATTAACCTATATAATTAGTGTAATTAATAAAAATTCTAAAATCATATTTATTTGGATATTTATAATATCAATTATTTTAATCATTCATTAATAAGGTAATTACCGGATCATCATTGTGTCATAAATAAATTAAATTAATTAATGTCTAATTATTATAGATAAAATACAATTATATAGGAATTTTTTTATATTTCTAATGAATATTTATATTCTACTTTATATTATGTATAACACTACATTGAAAATGGGTTAGTTATTATTCATTGAATTTTACTCTTTAAACTCTCCTTTAAATAAAATAATAATAAATATTATAATCTTAACCAAGTGGACCAAATGGGGTCATACATTAATCAAAAGGTTGTTTTTGGTATAATTATAATTATCCAATTGAATTGGGACATTTGATAGGGTAATTATAATATCATTTTACCCTTAGTCACCCTATTTACTTTTAACCGTGATAAATAAAAGGTAAAATATACTATTCACCAAAATTTATTTTCATCTTATTGAACCACATTTTACTTACTGATTTCATCCATGTCATCGATTTTTGAAATTCAACACATAGAAGATGTAAAATTATGTTTTATACAAATTTGTAAATTCTCTTAGATGGTGTTTAAAAGATGGTAAAATGTTCGATAAAATTATATATATATATAAACTAATTTTAGAATGACACCAATGAATTATATTGAAAATATAAAGGTATTATATAACCATTTTATCTAAAAATAATTAAAATAAAATAACTAAAAACATAAATAAAAAGTTAGTTTTAAATAATAACGTAGTGTTTTTCACTATTCATCAAAAAATGAATGTTTTCAGAAAAATAACAAAAATTAACCCTAAGCTAGTTTTGATATTAATATTTAAAAAATGAAATATATTTTTCCAAATGAATAAAATATATGTTTCAATAAATAATTTAAAATTAATTCCCGTTTTCAAAACCAAATAGCATGTTCTTAAAAAGAAAAACTATAAAAAGATTAACATGTATTTATGTCAAATTTAAAGTTAAAATTAAATATAATGAACTACATTTTATTTAAATCTAAATATATAATCTAATTATGAATTCAAAACATTAAAATTCATAATTTATCATTATAAATTATTGTGATTAGAAATGTTTTTTTCAATTAAAATGTAGTATTTTTCACTATTTATCAAAATATAAAAGTTATCAGAAAGTACCAAAAATATATCCAAACTAAATTTTTATGTTCCAAATCTAAATGATAATTTAATATCATTAATTTAAATATATAAAAGTGTCAAATCTCTGTTTTAAAAAGTTTTCTCCATTAAAAGGCTGTAAAATTGCATTTTTTGAAAAATACTAATTTAATCTTGAAAATTAAATTTGTTCTTATATTATGTCTAGGAAACACATAATATGGATTTTAAAATTAAATAGAGTATATAATATATGAAATTCAGTTAACACTATTCATAACCGCTTTTTGAACAGTTAGTTTAGTATATCGTGGAGTGCTCGGATTTGGTGTTGCGTGTAACACAAGCTATTGAATAACATTAATGAGATAACATACTATGAAATCTCAGGGTGTTATATTCTCCCCTATTTCAATAAGTTTTATCCTCGCAATTTGAAATTGTTCTTCGAATATATATGGTTAAAAATAGACAAATACCATTGTGGAATACCCACATCAGAGATTGGGTTAATAAAATTAATCTTAATAATAGGGAAAGGGAAATGAAATGGTCAAAACCAAATTATGATATCGATTAGGAGAAAATTGTTGGAAATTAGAGACAAATAATTGGAGGGAATGTGTAAATATTTATAGGGAGAAATTGACTTCATCAATCAGAGAAAAGTGTAAAATTGAGGGCCTCAAAACCATCAATTTATGATGTTGTAAAATATCATCGGTTCAAAAAAAAATTGTTTTTAGGACAACAAATTTTTCCTTTTAAGATCCCTTCCCTCATGTTTAAAAATTAGTTTATTCATAGAATAAGAGTAAATATATATATTTATATATATATATATACGTGACAAGTAGAGTTTCACCCTTCAACTAATTCTGACAACAAACTCATCTTTCACTCCTAAATCCATAATAATGTCTTGTAATAAAAATTTGAATTATCTAAAATCATATCCCGAGGGAGTGTTGTAACCAAGAGTGCATAAAGTCCCATTATCATGCACCAGTTCCCGTCCATGTGCAACTCAAAACGTTGTTTTTGGGTTTTACCCTTAGGTACATCTTTTCCAGATCCGCCTCTACCTACTCGTATCCAAAGAGGGATGTATTGCATGGAAAACTCACAAAATCTCTATAGTAACAAAATTCCAGTATGTTCTTCTATATTAATTCTCAATGTTTATCTTAGGGTAATGTTCTCTAATAATAGTCTATATAAATCTATTTCCAAGGCTGTTGAAAAACATTCTCTGATACCAACCGTAACGCCCTGACTCTAGTTACCCAGAGTCAGTGCATTATTTTAATACATTGGCATGATTACAAAGAATCTAGTCCTGAAAGACCAATTTGTTTAGCAGTCTTAGAAAATAGATTACATACATGAACGTTACATTACACATTAGAAAGTAAAACACAAAATCAATGATCCTTTGATAATTCCATTAATCCTCTAGCTTAACCCTTCTTATTAATCATAATAAACTTCTTGGAATCTTGAGATAATAAAACATAAGAAAGGGGTGAGCTCAGATGCTATATTAGTATAACAATATAGTGGAATCTTTCCTAAATAAGTATAAATAATTAAGGAAATGTATAATACTAAAACATAAGCCTTTTAAAATTAAACATAAACATAATATGGACAATATAAATCAAATAATTCCATTTACTTATTCAATGGATATTATACTAGTTGAATAATCACATGCAATATCAATAGCCAATTTCATAATGATAGAATGCATAATTCTAGAATTCATAACTACATATTCATGGACAAGTTCCATGAATACAAATAATATTTTGTCAAGGCCTTATTCTAAGACACTAGTTTGTCACATGAGACTAGCCGATGGATCGATGAGCTATATTAGGCTACACACACAAATTACTATGTCCAATGTATTCCTCATATGAAAATGATTAAACATAACATAAAAATTCGTATTATAACTATCATATGAAATGTCAATACTTTATCCATAAACCATGAATGGTACGAAAATAACACACCCATAGTCAAAGATATGATAACTCATTCAATAAAATATTGAAGTTTGTATTTATAATAAATTATCCTCAATGAAGAATAATATTCAAAAAGGATGTTTACATAGTTGAAAATGATTTGTAAATTATTCAACAGAAATATCTGTTTTTCATGAAAACATATAAAAGTCACAAAATTTTGAAAGGAATACATTTAAAAAAAGTTTGAATAAAATTTTCCCATACCACTTTTAAACATTTAAAAATAATTAACAATTTAAAAACATTCATGTATATATAAATAAATCATCAAAAACCATTTTGTAATCATAGACATTAATGAGAATGATTTGCATGACTTAATATTAAAACCATTTAAACCCATGATCTAGTTAAAGTGTACCTTCTATAAAACCTTAAAAGATTCATTTTGAAAACATTTTTAGGAAACACAGATGTGGATGAAAAGAGGTCCCAGTAGATACTCACGTTAAAACAACCTCGAATAATGAAAGGATTCAAGAAATAACCCTTATCTTGTACATTCCTTTAGTCGGGGGTGCGTTTAGCCTCATGTATAAAGTCCTTAGTATGATTTTATATTATAAAATAACCATATTAGTATTTATTATATCATACATGATTTATTTATGATGTTAAACTAACCATTTAATAATAATTTTCATGTTAAATAAGCATTTCAGGTAATAATCGCTTTCTTTTTTGTACGTGTCCTAACTTGTTACTCTTGATTGTATCCCAAAGATCGTGACTTAAATATTTCCAGAATATAAACCATGATTTATATATCATATATATATAGAATATAAATATGTATAATATACATATATATGAAATGGAAATCAATGTTTATGGATACAGAAGGTCGTACATACACATAAACGTTGTTTCTGTTTTCATATCGTATTAAACAGAACTATGTGAATAAGATATATTTAAGTACATATATATATATATATCAAGTAGAATTGTTATGTCATATATTACATACTTATTAATGATATATATTTTAATAATCATCATTGAATGGTGAATGCAGAAATGATTCTCATATTGTCATGGAGACGGTAATCCCTACGTATATACGAGTGATAATATCATTATATAAATGGTAAAATCGTATGTAATTGGATGGTATAGCATATATAAATATAAATTAAAATGTTATATTTATTATGTAAATCAGTTATACTCATTATTATACCCATCCAAAAAATGAAGTTTTTGAATAACAAACTACACCACAACGTGGAGACTATAAGCCGTACGTACGCACGTATTGGAACATTGTCATTTATATGATGGATATAATAATGAATGTGGTTGTACCTTGTTTATAATAACATATAAGTATATATAACATACTATAGTTATTATTTTATAATGCAAACAACATGGAAAGAGGAAATGGAAGAAGAAAAGAACATGAAAGAGGTGATGAAATATTTACCTCAACTTCAGGTTATTTCTTTTGATTTGATCAAAAGGGATCCATAAGATAGCTTTATGACCAATGGGACGCCTCTAGGATGAATATAAGAAATTCGGGAGGATATTTGGGTAGGGTTTGGCCCAGGATAATGGATTTGGAGGTGCGAAATTAAGGGAATGTGAAGTTCCCTTTTATAAGAGAGGTGGGGTCACTTTAGGAAAATATTGAAATATTATTTTATAATAAAATCATTTTAATATTATAATGGCTCAAAAATGATTTGTTTAGAGGATAAGGTGGGTATTGGTCGAAAAAATTTCAACCAATTGGTTGTAGACAGTTTTAGGTCATCATATTAACCTTATCATTTAGATTTAACTCCTAGTTAAGTAGTTTGACATTTAACATGTTTCTTTGTATTTTTATACATTATGGTTCATAAACATACTATAACAAGACAAACGAACCCCAATTAGTTAATTATTAATATATATAACCTTATCTATGTTCTTTGACCAAACCATAGATTTTTAGGAATATTATATCAGTTAATAATACAGTATTTGTTATAAAAACTCAATTACGTTAATTTTGACACTATTTAGTATAAGGTTTTTTGAAACTCATAACAGCATGATTACATAAAAAAATTTAATCAACCCTATCATTTCATATTATCCTATAAAATTAGTTTAATTAATCAAAAGTCTCAAATTACATTAAGTTTGATATTTATAATGTCAATTGTTTTAATCTTTCATTAATAAGGTAATTACAAGATAATCATTATCTCATAAATAAATTAAATTATTTAAAGTATAAAAATTATAACTAAAATACCATTATGTATATAATATTTTTATATTTATAATGAATATTAATAGTCTAATTTAGATTAGTTATAACACTATATTAAAAATTGTTTCATTTTTAAGCATTGAATTTAACTCTTTTAACTCTTCTTTAAATAAAATAATAATAAATGTCATAATCACATCCAAGTGGACCAAAGGGGGTCATATTTTATTCCTTTGGATGTTTTAGGTCAAATTATACTTATCCAATAGAATTAGTACATGTTTTAGGGTAATTTTAATATTATTTTTATCCTTAATTTCCCTATTTACTTTTAACCGATGTAAATAGAAGTCAAAAAGTTAATATTCACCAAAATTTATTTTCATCTCATTTAACCTAATTTTACTTACTGATGTCAACCTTTTCTCAGATTATTCAAATTAATTTTAGAGAAGTAGTAAAATTATGTATTCTGCAAATTTTTAAATGCTCCTTTGAGGTGTTTAAAAGACAGAAAAATGTTTGATAAAATGATATATAACTAAAGTTATTTTAAAATGACTCCAATAAATTAAATTGAAAATATATAGGTATTATGTATCTTTTTTGACCTAAAATAAATTAAAATAAAATAACTAATTATTTAAATAATAATTCAGTTCTAAAAAATAACGCAATGTTTTTCACTATTCATAAAAAATTGAATGTTTTCCGAAAAATACGAAACATTTAACCTAAGATAATTTTGATGTTACGAATTAAAAAATGAAGTCTATTTTTCCAAAATAAAAACATATATTTTTCATTAATTAATTTAAAATTAATTCTTGTTTTCAAAACCAAATTGCGGGTTTTTAAAAAGTAAAAAGTACCAAATTATTAACATGTGTTTATGTCAAATTTAAATGTGAAATTACTTATAATGACCCAAATTGTATTAAATGATAAATATATAATCTAATTTTACTTTCAAAAAATTTAAATGCATAATTTATCCCTACAAATTATTTCATTTAAAAAAGTAGTTTTCAATTAAAACGTAGTATTTTTCACTATTCATCAAAATATGAACGTTATCAAAAAAGTACCAAAATTTTATCAAAACTAAATTTTTCTATTCTGATTCTAAAAGAGAATTTAATTTCACTAAATTTAATATATAAAAGTTTCAAATATTTGTATTAAAAAGTGTTCTCCATTAAAAGATGATAAAATTACATTTTAAGAAAAATACTTATTTTATACAAAATAAATATATATGTTTTTATATTATGTCTATGAAACACATAATATAGATGTTAAAATTATATAGAGTATTTAAGAATGAAAATTTAGTTAATAATATTCATAATTACTTTTTGAACTGTTAGTTTAGTAAGTTATGATGCGCTTGAATTCGGTGTTCCGTGTAACACAAGCTGTTGAATAACATTAATGAGACAATTCACTATTAAATCATATGGTGTTACACCCCCAAACCCTGTGGACATCATGAGAACCCCCCCTAGACACCCTGTACCCCTGGATAGCCCCCACCCCTGTGGACAGCCCGCCCACCCCCTGGACACCCCGTACCCCCTGGACAGCCCCACCCTCTTGGACAGCCCGTCGACCACCTTTGAGACCCACTACCCCCTGGACAGCCCCACCACCCCCGTTGACAGCTCTCCCACCACCTAGACACCCTGTACCCCTTAGAAAGCCCAACAAACCTCGTGGATAGACCTCCCACCCCCATGTATAGCCCCCCCAGCGTCGTGGAAATCCCACTCCTCCCCCCCAAACACCCCCACACCTCAGAGACCCCCCATACCCCCGGACACCCCACCACCTGGACACCTCGACCTCCTTGGACAGCCCCTAACCCCGTGGACAGCCAACCACCCCCTGGACACCCCCACCCCATGGACACCCCAATCCCTGTGGACACACTACCCACCCCTTAGACACCTCGTACCGCCATGGAGAGGAAAGACACCCCCGTGGACTGCTCGCCCCCTGCACTAGATAGCCCACCCACACCAGGACACCCTCTACCCCTGGACAGCCCCTCCACCTCTGTGGACATCCCTTCCACCACCCTATACACCCCTCCCCCCGTGGACAGGCCCCACCCTTGTGGACAGCCCACCCACCCCCCGGACACCCCCTACCCCCTAGACAACCCTGACACCCCCGTGGACATCCCACTGACCACCTTGGACACATCGTACCCCGTTGGATAGCCCCCACCCATGTGTACATCCTTCCCTCCCCCTGGACAATGCACCCCCTAGACACCCACTACCCCCTAGATAGCACCACCACCCCTATGGATATCCCTCCCATCACCCAGGACAACACCTCCCACTGTGGACATCCCCCCACCCCTGTGGACTACCAACCCACCCCCATGGACACCATCCTACGAAAAATTAATTTTTTACTAAATCTTCTGTGATTTATTTAATTCATTATATATCCATTTAATATCAACTAAAACAATGGGTAGTTATATTAACCAAGAATCTCCCTATAACATCTCATTTATTTTTTTGTTACACATTATATATCATTTTCTCATTAATTCCACAATTGTTTTCAAATATCGGAAATGAATGCAATTGAATAGAGGTGATGAAAAAAGATGATGAGAAAAAATCATCTCATGGATGAGTTGGGAATTCCACCACTAGTGCCTGTAGTGAGTATTTTATTTCAAAAATATATATTTAAATAATATATAATGTCATGTAATTAATTTTCTTTTAATTTTTTTTAAGGATCCGCCTATTAGGCAGTAATTATTTGTTGAAAAACCTAGTAGTGGTCCCAGTACTCAATGTGTTCATACGAGGGGGGTGGTATGAGACCTAACTTATCTATTTGGAATACCCAATTAGACCGGACCCCTCACACTATTATACAATATATCCCACATTCTGATCCGAGTGTGTCGTTAGGGACACCCGAGATATTTAGGTCTCCCATGTTATCATCATCATTTATATCTGTGTATAATAACTAGTCTATACTATATCCGATGATGATTCCATTTCCCCATCCAACGTTCATCCAATCATCCATGCCATCTTCTTTTACTTATACTTATTTCTCTCCGAGCTTTTATATTCAGTCTTCTATGACTCATACTCAGACAGAGTCTCTAACTGCGGAGTATAAATTAGGACCCACTCCACCTGCACAGGTTGTTCCTTCAGTTTCGGAAGATCCAATGGCGCCCATTGATTAGACTATCACTGTTATATTAATATAACCCTAAAAAAAATTTATACCATTATTTATTTTCATTATAACCTGTACTGATAAAATATTTGTTTTTATTTCATAACAGATACTTCTATTGATAGGAGGTGTTGGTGAGGGCGTACATGCATTCGTGTGGTGTGGAATCACTACACGTAGTTGATGGGGGACTACAAGGAAGATAGTCAGATTATAGAAAAAACAGGGCAACAATGTTGGTGTTTTTAGACGATGCTTGCCAAATACTCTGACATCATTCTTGTCTGCCCACATTCATGGAGACAGTTTCCAAATACTCTTTATGTATCAACAATAAAACATGACTTTATGATATTCTATGACTCATTCACCACTCTTCTTGACACCCTCAACCCCTTGAAACCCCCACCCCAGGACACCCCACCCCCCTTCGACAGCCTCCATCCACCCCTACCAACTTGGACAGCACCCCATCCCCATGGATAGCCACCACCCCCTAGACACCACCCCACCCCTGGACACCCCCACCCACTGAACACCCCCACTGGAAGCCATATTTTAATTGGATATATAATTTTTATATAAAATTTATATATTCTATTATAAATTGTATATTTAAAAAGAATATGTATAAGTGTATTATTTATGTATATTGAATGATACAAGAAATTAAATATTAATTTTTATTTTCATAAAGGGTCTTTCTGCCAATGGATTATATTCCTAAATATTTTTTTTTTGATTTTTAGAGAAATGGTATACAAAAATGTATTATTGTATTTAAGATTAACTACAATAATGACTCACATGATTAATGTTATGATGAAATGAATGATGTAAACAATGTAAAAGTCTATATGTGAATGATGGAAATCAAGATCCTGAAAAATATCTTCCTAAATGTGTAAATATAGATACTAAATTATGCTATCATAGAATTTTTATATAATGTTATAGGTTTCTAAAAACGGTAATTCCCAATATTACCCCACCCCAACCCCCACCCCGGGACACCCCCTACCCCCTTGGACACCCCCAAACCCCCTTGAACACTCCCTTGACACCCCCACCCCATGGACATCCATACCCCAATAGAAAGCACCCCATACCCCCCTGGATAGCCCCACCTAGACACCACCCCTCCCCCATAGACACACCCTACACCCTAGACAGACCCAACCCCCTTGACACCACACCACCACCATGACACCCCCACCCCCTTGGACACACATACCCCTTGGACATCCCCCAACCCCTATACACCCCCACCCTCCGAGACACAATCCCACCCCCGGTACACCACCCCACCCCCTAGACACCCCTTCCCCTTGGACAACCCCACCCCTGGACACCCCCACCCACTAGACACCCCCACCCCCTAGACACCCTACCCTTGTGGACAGCCCCCAACCCCCTGGACAACCCCACCACCCCCACGAACACCCCCACCCTCGCCCCACGATACCCCTACCCAATTGAATAGCCCCCCAAATCCTTGGCAAAACCCCACCCCCTGGACACCCCTAACCCCTTGGATAGCCCCAACACCCTGGACAGCCCCCACCCTTTGGACACCCCACCCCCTTGGACACCACCCCACCCCCTGGACACCGCCTACCCCATCGACATCTCCCCCACCACCCTGGACAACACCCCACCCCTGGAAACCTCTACCCCCTGGGTAGCCCCCCTAGGCAGCCCAAAAAGAGACCCCCCCCGACTGCCCACACACCTTTCATAATAGAATATTACTATCATCTAAACCATAAATTTCTATGTCTTGTTATTTTTTTCTTTTATATCGCACATTATTTATTTCATGTTCATTTTCATCAAATGGATGCACTTTTGGAAAAAAATGAGGTGACCAAACTGGAAGCAAGGGTGGATTAGAGTGATGGATGTAGTGCCTCGACTACCTAGTCTCAAATATTGAATCATGGTAGTTCTTTCAATTGTAACATATAACTTCCATAAATTGTTATTTTACCCTAGGGACAAAAATTGTCATCAATTCATGTTTATATTTTATTAGCTGAGAAAATTACCAAGACAAAGAATTTTAGATTGGTTGGAAGACTAATGAGAAAACATTAATCTATTACCTAGTTTTAGTATTTTGTATTGTAGAAGGCGAGGGTTTGGAAAGTAACTACTAGTAATATGAGGAATATTCAAAAAGTCTTGTATTCTGGTGAATATGGAATGTAATTTTCACAATGTATGCAATGTGGGACTCTCATGTATGAAATATATGATTATGTGTGTAGGTGTATTGGATAGTGTCTTGTGGTGTATTCGATTTTCTATAGGTGTATTGGAGTGTAGTGTATGCAATATTTTAGGCTTCTGGATATTTGGTTCTATGTGCAGATGATATTGGATTATGTGTGGTGTATTGGCCTAGTTGGATTGTCTTCTTGCAGGTGTATTGAGTTCTGCAAAAATTCTGGGTGTCGTGTTCAGTAGGATGCTATAAAATCTGTGTGAAGGATATACCAATGGTTTATAGCCCTTGGTATACTGCAGAAAAAAATATTAATACTTTACCAATGGTTATAACCCATTGATATATGGGTGAATGAAATGCGAAAGGAATACCAATTGTTACAAAACCATTGGTAAATCAAAGGACTTCTGTATTTTATCGATGGTTTTCTGGAACCGTAGGGAAAAAATAATTCCACTAATTTTTTTACCAATGGTAAAACACTAGAATGGTTTTTAAACTAATGGTTTTATACCATTGACATATATTTTTCCAATGATTCTAGTTAACCGTTCGGAAGATGTGTTTTTTTTCAACATATACCAATGGTTATTTTGAAACTGTTGGAATATATATATCCCTACGCTGGACCTACCTACGGTTTTCCAAACCATTTGTATATTTTATACCAATAGATTTCCCATCAATACCAATGGTTTTTAATTGTTGGTATAGTTTAACATTCTAGTAGTGATGGAAGAATCAGTAGTATAATTGTTTTGACTGAACCGTATCACATGTTAAAAATGTTATTCATGGACCTAGGTTTATGATTATAAGATTATGTGGGAACCTAATTACATGATCGAAGTATTATGTGTGCACCTTATTATGTGTTTATAATTTCATGTGTGGACCTGATTAAATGTTCAAAATGGTATGAATGGATCAGGATACATGTCCATAAGTCTATGTGTGAACCTGATGACATGCTCACATTGTTATTTGTAAACCTACTTGAATGTTCACAACATCATGTGTCGACCTTGTTGCAAGTCTATAATTCATTGATATGTTCAGATCTCATGTCCCCAACATAATGTGTGAATACGTTTCTACTTAAAAATGTTAATAATTTTAGGCGTTATATTGATTGCATGTTATCTACATTATATCGATACCTAGTTGCATGTCGATAAATCTATGATTTGTCCTAATTTCATCTCTTAAACATAATATGTGAACCTATTTCTATTTATGATTGTTCATCGTGTTATAAATTGATGTACATGCCACAATTACATGTCTTATTCATATGTATCAATTCCATGAATTATGTTATCGATTTACTTATGATTAATTTCTTATTAACTATCTATATTTATACCATGTATCATGATTATGGTCTTTTATATGTAGGGTATGATCTTAAAATGTTATGATCACATACTCATACCATTATGCTAATGTTATTCATACAAATTTACCTTATTTACCATTATTGGGCATTCGAGCTTACCCCTTTCTTATGATTCCTTTCCCCGATTATGAATGAATATTTTAGGATGATGTAATAGTGGGGGGATATTTACTATAGAAACCGAAGATCTTTAACCAATTTAGAATATTTTTTCCCATTTTCCAAAGGCACTAAATAATTATGGTCCTCAAGATGTAATTTTTTAATATTGTTAATATGCATAAAAATTATGTAATATCCATGTATATTAAGACTAGGTATCTCTATATATTTCCCCATAACGATGGATATGGAGTGTTTATGAGGTCGTATTTAAGCCTTCAGGTGGTTTCCAATGTATCATGTTCATCCAAAAAATTCCCATGAAGATTGATTATCACTATTTAATATCATATCATAGGTCCATAAAATGAATTTTAAAGGCATTTGGTAAAGAGGATTTCATGATGTTTTACATCATATGACTTAGATATGGGAAACATAGGTTTAAATAATGTTGCGGTGACAACTGTGTGATGAATTGTGCAAAGAAAAAGGATTTAGTGGGAATTATACATATGTGACATCACTAATTCCTATCATAACTAGAGAATTAGGTGATGTTAGAGAGAAATTAGGGTGGACACATAAGAGGTGTGCAACATTAGTGCTACTTGAATCATGTTAATCATATTTTATATGTCATATATTTATACTCATGTGTGTCACGTACAATGTTATAAAAATTGGAAAAAAGGATATTAATTATCGTTTATGGGAGTACAGTATTGTATTTGAAAAAAAATTATGCAATGGGGTTTCCTAGGGATGACTATCCCTGGGAAATTGATGGAATCACCAAAAATAATAATCACGGGTCTTATTCTTGATGAAGAACCCCATAATGATTTCTTCCTACCTATTCATAGGTTGGGTGAGATACTATTGTAAGAGGATTATATAATCCTTCAAGAAATACTAAAGGATTACTCCAAGACTGATTTCATACAACACGGTCATTTATCAAGGCTATGTGGTACCTTAAGCTGCAAAAATATATATAATTGTAATGAAATTATAGGTAACCTACCCCAGGAGAGAATACTGATAAAACATTTAAATAGTGCCCCAGGTTACCAATGGAAACCATTATTGTTACTCCATTGAGGGGTTTTCCTATATGGGACTTCAATTTTAGATCCTCCTTTTTCTAAAAAAATCCACAATCATACATTGGGTGAATATTATTGTTTATTTCATAGTATTATGCATAATGAGGATTTAAAGGATTATTCTATAATTGGAAGACAAATTAGGGCCACCCAAATCTCTAGTGCATTCAATTATTGGACCTCCCTATTGATTGAATATTTCAGAACATCCATCTAGAAAAAAAGAATGATACACTATCATTCAAAAAAATAGTTATATAGGTTAATGATTATCATCATTAAAAAATTGAGCTTAAGTGATAGAGGAATAGTCAAATAATATATTCCCAATGTATGATCAACCCAGTTTGTAAACTATAATACATAAGCAATGTTGGACCGTCCAGAGTCTACAAAATTGATCAGATGTTAGAATCTTCTCGACACACATGTTGTATAATGAAGGGTCCTCATAAGGACATAAAATGTGAGATATTTTGATTCATGTTGATATTTCCATTTTTTATTGTAAATGTTATATTTCTAAAATTGGATGGAGGAGTGGATGTGTTTACCCACACCAAATATGGATTCATTTCAACTTTCTATCGTACATGAAGAAATTCCATAACCTATAATCGAGTAGTTTTGGATTTTGTGGAATCGTGATGTTTTAGAAAGAATGTTAGATTATAAGATACTCAAGTATATGTGACATATAGTGTATTGTGTGTCTGATCAACATGTTCCTATTATAGATGCTGAACATGAGCTACTCCAGATCTATTCACCTAAAATGGATCTATTTTATTCATAGGTATATGTAAATATTGGTTATATACAGCCTCTAAACATAGAATCACTAGATTCATGGATTAAGAACCTATAAGTTGGTGTATCCCTATATTCATCTACATAGTAAATTTCTCTTCTAGGATATATATATATTTAGGATGGTAAAAAATTACATAAACTTTGGAGTTTTATTTAGATGGAATATTACCAATGTTTTATTATTTATTGAGCTAGCTCAATATTTCTAAATTGGCCTCATATTAACTAAAACCTTCATGAATAGTTTAATCTCTAGTCACATTGGGTGGTAGGTAGGAGGTCTCTGAAATATATTTATTTTCATTTCTCAATGATCACTATTTGGGTGGGAGTTTTTTTAGAAACTAAATTAAAACATTTTCTCTGGTACTAGGTATGAGTAATGTCTCTATAATTTTCAATGCCATTTAAATTTTGATTTTCATATTCCTCAAAAATATCCCCTATTTAAATATAACACATCAATTAAAAACAAGGTGGTAAAGAGAGTACATATACTGTGGGCTAATATTTTTTTTCAGAATCATGTCATAATCTGTAAAATAAAGATATATATCATCCTATAGCTATTTCTTATGGAAATTTATTTTATTTCATCATGTTTTTCTACTGATTGGCCTTTTGTCCATGCAGCCTCTATAAGGGTTTACATTCCTTATTGATTACTCTTCTAGATGTGGTTTATGTAGTGAAATTTTAATGGAGTCCTCCACAATTTGTACAAGGTTTTCCATGAATAATTGTGGTGTGTCACATATTGGAAGGAACTTGGAATGGGGAACATGTGATGATTCTCCCAATCTGTAAATGAAAATATTTTTAAATAGAGGATGAGTTTATGTTATACATTCCCACATCCACGTGGTCACTGGTTTTCATGATTACACCAAAAATATGTCTAAAATTTGATTATTTTTTTATTTTCATAGGGGAAAGGTGTTTGTAAACTTGATAAAAATTCACCCACAATTTTAGTTCATTACTACTCAAATATTATAATTATGGAAGATATTCACATGACTTTTAATTATTTTTTCTTTTTTTATAATCATTATCTAGATGTATGAACCATTCTAGGTATTAACCCTTGGCCATTGATGTGTACTCCACATTAGGAGATTTTTCCATCCTCAAATACAAATCTACAGGAGGATCATATGATATAAATCTATTTTAATTCCAATTAAAAACATCATTTAAATCCCCAACGAATTATTCTTCAATGTTATATATAATATATAAATATCCACATCCTTAAATTTCTCGTTGATTTCCATATTTTTTCTGAAATTGGATATGTCTCACAATCATCTTGCAATCAGCTATATATCATACTCAGTTTCAAATTAGTCATCTATATGGTTCTCAAGTCAGGTATGTTGCTGATGCTTCTACAAGGTTCTACTATGTCCTTGAATCACTAGCTTGAGACAACTATGTGGGAATATCATCTATGTGAATTGGCTAAATTATTAAATCATCTATGTGAAATGGATATATTACTGAATCGGATACATGAATCAGCTATGTGCATGAATCAACAAAATTATATGCATGAATCATAGATTCTAAAACATTTATTAGTAATATTGATATTATTTTATGTAAATCATCAATATAAATCTGATCTTCATTAATTTTTCACTGTGTATCCAGTATTTATATATAAATAAAACATAACTTCTCCCTCCGACATCAAGAGATTTTCAATCACTTCAAAACATCTCAAAGATATTGTATATAAGGCCCCTTCTTACAGTAACACATGTGTTTGATTTTGTTTAATATCATCCCAACAATAATCACACTACCATTTCCATATTCCCTTGAACTTATTCATTCAATTTTATCCATTTGTATTTTCAATGGGTCCTTTCCATATTACTTTAAAGTGGCTCAATAATCATATGAACATAAAGGTATGTGTTATTAGGCAACACACCCAACAAATCCACTTCACTTCTTAAAATATGCAATAAATTTTGAATATTTATTTATAAATAATATAAAATTCACACCCATTAGTATCAACACCACGAACTATATTCTTTTGTTAATACCCTTTAATATTTTCAAAGTCGATATATGAATTTTATAAATTCTGATATCCCCCATTACTGATAAAAAATACAATGATAAATGTGAGTGACTACTCAGATATTAATTTTTCTTCTGAATGTGCACACATTCTCTTCTATCTATTTGGATGTAAGGATGATAATACATGGTAATATTATGAAATAGAATTTAGTTGGTCAAGTATAAGTTTATGTGGATTGAAATAGTGTATAAAAAAGGGTGACACAACCAAGGTTTTATAAGGTGTCCATACAAAACCGTTCAGGTTATATAATGTTCTGATATTCTAAAATCTAATGATATGGTCTATAAATAAAATAAATACATGATCCCACAAAAAAATTAATGAATACATCGGGTTGTTTTGGTGTTGATGATTAACTCCCCTTTTGTCTCATATTTTCATCAACCAATAAATCAATCTTATGTAATATAATTAATAAAATAAAAAACAATAGATGAGTGTGTGATTTTAATAACTAAGACTCAATTATTTTCTAGATTTCTAGGAAAATTATATATTAATATGAAAATAGATTTGTAATCCTAATTTATCAATCTTATTCAATGGAAAAACTACTCCATTTCATTTAATTTTTGACAGAAGACTCTATGACTAACAGTTTCTTCATGTCCTATAATAATGGAAGCCTCAAAAATATCATTCAATTCCATGAGTGTTAGTTAAAACACCAAAAATAATATGGGCTAATGAGGATACTATCGGTTTTTTCTAATTAATTCCGAGGTTAAGAGATTACAGTCATACCCGTCCACTCTTTCGTTATATGTTTAGCCATTACAATATGTGAGATATCATTTTCAATTGTAGTCACATGTGTTCCTAAAGAATTTTGTTATTAAATTTTATTTTTAAATTTCATCAATATCATGGAAGGAATTTCAATCATCAGTTGGTTTTATTTCCTATTTTATTAAACCTTTAACAAAGTAAACTATCCACCATTAATATTCCATTTATCATCATCACTACTTGTTTCTATGAATTTTAATGATTTTTTGTAAAAATTTCTTTTTTTACACATCATGAAATACTAATGGTTCATTTATTTCCTCTATTTAATCTTATCAATGGGATTTCTCTTCTATTCAAAATTTATTCCACTTTCTTGTGGGTTTTTTACATTTAAGAATTTATATATTATTCCAAAATTTTATAGATTTGTATCCAATATTCCATCAACACAAACAATAGCATGTGAATATTCTTTTCTACTTTTCTATTATTTTTTAGATATATAATGATTTAACAATGAGTTTTATTAGAAACTCCATTATTTTGGGAAATTCATTTGGAATAACACACCATACATATTTTCACATCCACCCTTCATTTAAAGGGTATTTATATATATTTATCACTATCTGTACATTCAGAGTATTTTTTTAAACTAATCTAGTATATGAAACAACATAAGTAATAAAAAATGGTTTTCAGGTTATGGGATACCTACTAATTATAGGATGATTCCATTTCATCAGATGATAATATCTGGATCTTCATTCTACAAATATGATTCTTCTTGGAGTAATGAATCTCAATATAAAATTGTTTGAAAATATATTCTTTTCTCAAAACATAGAAAGTTCCATCTAATGTTGAATCTTGATTATTCAATATCAGGTCTAAAAATTTAATAACAAAATATTTACATACAAGGATATTATGTTTTTTATTAAAATATTTAAATTACACAAAGACACGCCTAAAGATAATTATGATATTTTTCCATTGGAAACATGGAAAAATGAAAAACATATTCATACATGAAATACATCACCTCCCACTATTTCCTTCATACTATAAACCTTAATAGGAAAATCATATATTATTTATTCCATTATAAACAATGGAAATGAAAAATATGAAAGTGATAGAAAATATGCTCACTAAGTGTAAAAAATGGATACATGTATACAAAAAATGAGATGAAGTATATAAGTTCATGAAAAAATCATTTGAAAACCATACAATGTATATAAAAAATCATAATCTTACGTCATGAAATAATGACTAGAAGTTAATAATATATGAATTACAAGTGAGTAAAAGAACATGATTCATGAGAGAATAAAAATGACATAAAGCATATAATTTTTAATTACATAATAAAATAAAATCATTTCCATAGTATTCAATGATCATTGAAATGTCGATAATAGGATAATGTATTCAATCTCCAGTCTATAATATTATTCATGGATCCCTTTCACTAGCATCATAGTTGAAAAAATACATTACTGAACTTGGTTCAATCCCCGTATCATTACTTTTTATCACATGAGATTTCAATAATTAACCAATGCATTGGGGGGAGATACAGGTATCACCATCCACAATAGGATGATTATAAAAAATTTTCCCAAAAGATTATAATTTTTTTTAATTTCATAATATATTAAAATAAATGTGTTTTATAAGCATTACATTATTGCATAACTTATAGAAAATGAATGGGTTTCATATTAAGTTAATAATAACACCAACAATGGAAATGAAATAGGTTTCACAGAAATATCATAATGATAATTTTAAATAATCAAAATAAATAATAGGTATGGTATGTCTCAATTATATCCCCATTTAAAAATGATAACTTCCGATGTTTTTTATTAATGATAAATAAAAATTACATAAAAATTGCTAAAACATTCTTGAGGATAATATGCTATCAATTTGGAAAAAACTTATTTAAGAAATAAAAATATAAAAAAAATTAAAGAAAAAAATTTCCTTTAAATTAATCATTTACAATTTTAATATAATCTTTAAAACATTTAGTGGTCTTGAGATAAAATAATTCCATTCACACAATACATATTAATATGGAGATTCATTTCACATTTTTGGTAAAATTCAAAAGCACCTCATTATATATTGAAAATAAGTTCTTCTTAAAAATTTATGTGACAATTTAAAAAAAATTATAATTTAATTAATCCAATATTAGGTGAATTTGAAAAAAAATAATTAATTTTTTTAAACATGGATATATCAGATAAATAATTTTCGAAAAAAGTGAAAAATAAAATCGATTTTCCATTAAAAATATCATTGATCCATTGGGTACATAAATAGAGAAAAATAAAAAGAAAAAATTATTTTTTATAAATAATATGATGAAAATAAAACAAATATGTTTCATGAGTGATAGATATTAAGGTTCTATAATTGGGATCAAAATCATAAACTATCCTAACAAATGATGAGATTGAAACTTAATAGTTTTTAAACTTCTATATCATTTTAAACACAAGAAAATTAAAGATTAAAATAAAAATAAAATAAAAATATAATTAAGATAAGTATTTTAAATAAGTAATGTTTCTATTATTATTACATATACCCCATAATATAATATACATGCATAAGATATCTTTTGTCCCCAAGAATGAAATTTGGGACAAATATCCCTTACCATTAGTCTCCAGTTCCTATATACACATTAGATCCTCTTATTTAATATATATAAGTTTATTATATCATTTATAAAATACTAGAATAATTCTTATTATACCATATATGATTATCTTATGACTTTTTGTTACCCGTTTATCGATAAATACTTTTTAAAATCATGTTTCAATTAATAACTGCTATGTTTTATTTGTGTTTTGGTATGGATATTTTCTATTTTATATATAGAATGGTTAAATAAACTCATGAATTATAAAAATCATACTAATATAATATATGCTATTTATATATATATTTATAGTAATCCATTAAAGATAGATATATAAAATGTGTAAAACTATTCATGGAGAACATAAGTCATACGTACAAACGAAAGTTGTTTTAGTTATCATAATGGATTGAAATAATGGATTTAAAATCATTTATAATATTTTTAAAGAAATTATGATTTCATATAAATCACATATATCCCTTATATGTATTTTGTTACCTTCCATGTAAAGAGTTAGTGACAAACAAATCACATCGCTTCATGATGATGTAATCCGCTATATAGTTGAGCAACACTATTGTATCCCCAAAAATGGAAAGTTAGAATAAATATGTAAGATAATTTTTCTATAATCATAATAATATGATAAATATCATATATAAAAATACATCATTGTATATTGTTGTGATAAGCGGTAATGGATAATTAATAACATCAGTTTGTGAGGCGATAATCTGTCGTACACCAGATTGACTATACCATTACCCAATCGAGGGGAGATGATATATTCATAGTTCATTACATTATAATAATAATATATATGTAAATTTAATTAATTTTTTTCAATTATCTTTTTTAATAATACTTTATTTATGTGAAAAAATTAAAATAAAAAAACAGGATTAAAAATATTACCTCTTATTCAAACACTATCTAATGGATTAAAAATATGAATTCATAGGTGGGTTTCCTAATAAAAATACGTCTTATGAGTTGATATTATGGAGTTAGTAAATATAATTGGAATGTTTTTTTTCAGATCTAATGGGTATTGGATATTTGAATAGGATATGAAGGAAGGATTCATTTTATAATAGGGGACAAGACACACACATATGTTTGGAAAATAATAAACTGTACCTAATTTTTTCCCATGTGATTAGGTTAACTAATTGGTCATTAATTCACCATATATTTTAAAAGGTAAAAAAATTTCCATAAAATCGGTGTTATATATTTTGTAGTTAATTTTATCCGTTATCTTTTTAGTTTACCCCACATAAAGCGCATTTTAACCTTAACCGATGTAATTTATTTTTATTGTTTTCATTATTAATTACAGTAAAAAAAAGTAGTTTATTATATAATATTAATTATAATGATTTAAAATATGAAATCCATTTATAAAAATTAAATTCAATCAATATGCATAATGTAATTGAAAATAAAACCCACAAATGCAATAAAAATTGATTCTCCAAAGTGAACATTTTCAAATGATTGAAACATTATTATAATAGAAAAATAATATGAAATTTATTCTAATAACATATTTTTTTATAATTATAATAAAATTTATCAATTGATATTTATACAAACATTTTAAAAATGAATTATACCTTTTAAATTCTTTACCTGAAATGTTAGTTTTCAATAGAAAATAATATTTTTCAATATTCATTGACAAATGAATCTTTTAAAATATTTCCCAAAATATATAAGATAATTTTTAAATGCTTATAGAATAGTGAATTAAAATTTATAAAATCAATTTTCAAATATTTTCGAAAAATATGTTTTTATTTTATTTCAAAAATAAATAAAATCATTTTTTTGAGAAAATAGAATTTTAAAAATTTAAAAATACTTTTACGAAAATAATTACTTGTCTATCTATATATTTTTATTATATAAAACCATTATAAATAATATTTAAGATTATTTTATTACAATTCATAAAACCATGTTTAAAATCTAGTTCAAATAAACCATGCTAAATATAGATATTAAGATTATATTTTGGTGCATTAGAACTTATTTTTAGGTTTATCACAAGCTGTGAGAGAAATTAAATTTATTACAAACAACCCCAAAAAAATTGCATATTAAATTGAACACCAATAGAATGAATTTAACCATATTATTTATTAACGATGATATTAACATAGAAGGATACTTATGCCTCATTTCTATCATATGTTCCCACATAGCATTATCAAGCTATTAGTTTTTCCGTAAAACTATGACTAGCTGAGTGGTTTTGTTTCACAGAACTATCTCTCTATAACCTAGATTCCCAATTGGTTCTTCCGCATAAGAAAGATCATATACCACAAGTACAACATATGATTGTAATACATGGGATGGGTTAGTTATGAACTTCCTCATTAGAGATACATGTAAGAGATCATGGAATATTGAGAGGATTGGTGGAGGAACGAACCAATAGGCTATTATCGCAACGTGATCAACAATTTCGAAGGGATAGATATTATTAGGTCATAATTTTCCATTTATTCAAAATATAATTAAGTTATTCCTTGTATAAATTATTATAAATACCATTTCGTAAACATCAATTTCAAAATTTCATAAATAATTTTCTACATAAATTTTCAATCAACATTGTGTTTTCATTATGTGTTGTTGAATGGATTTAACCATTTCTGTAATTTATTAATCTTTCTCACATCCTGATATCTATCGTTATCTAACATAATTATCAAACATTTTATAAATGAAATTATTTTTTTAGAAGTCTTTATATGGAGACATCTGAAAACTAATTTGAATGTTCTTGTTGTATGAAAAATAAACCAGAGGAAGGTGTTGATCTCAACAGCCTTTAAAATCCATGGATTAAGTACTCAATATATCCTCTAGGATTTTATTTTTTCTCTCAAACTAAAAATATATCTAAGGATGATATGGAATGCTGATACAAATCAATATATCAATATCTTTCTAATAACTTCACCATAACATTAAGGTAAACCACATATCTGGATTAGACATAATGGAATGTGGTACTCCATGAAACCTTAACACTTTTTTAATATATATCAAGGGAATATAATAAAAAGGGAAAATTTCCATAATTGCGATGATGTGGGATTAAATTGTATGTTGATTGCCTACGAGATACATTTTATTTTTCCCTTTAGATTCTTTCAATATTATTCAAAAAATCAATGAGGATTTTTCCCATTTACACTATTGTATGGGTAATTTATGTGACCTCCCATTACTAATTTATCTGTCAATACTAACTTGTTGACATATGAATCACCAAGATAGTTGTAACACCCCATGCTTCCATGATACGCTTCTTTTTGAATAATAGAGCAGCGTGTGTTGTACACAACCTCAAGTTCTAACACACCGCGACCAATAAAAGTAACCATTATGAATAGTAATACCCACCGTTTGAAATTATATAAATTTTATATTTCATAATGGACTTCATTTTTGGATTCGGAATATCGAAATTAGCCTATGTTGAATTTTTGGTATTTTTCTGATAACTTCCAATTTTCTATAAAAAGTGAGAAATAATTAAAAAAACCTTTCTAGTTAGAATAATTTATAGTGATAAATTATGAAATTGAGTGGTTTTGAAGTATAATTAGAATATAATTTTACCATTTTATCCAATGGTGGTCATTAGAATTAAATTCAGTTTGAAATTGGACATAAAAAATTGTCAATCTTTTGATAAAAATTGTTTCATAAAAACACGCTATTTGTTTTGAGAGTGGGAATAGTTTTTAAATTAATAACTAAAATTTACGTGTTTGGAATTTGGTAAAATTTATTCCATATTTGGAATTAGAAGGTCTAAATTATTTAATTAAGACAGTTTTGTTTTTTTGTCATTATGAATAGTAACGACTGTAATTTTCTTTAATTATCGTGATTAATTAGTAATCAGGTAGTTGAGGGTAATAAAATAATTTCATAATAATACAAAATGACTCCAAAATGTGTCCTAATTCTACTGGTTGTGTCATGGAATACCATGGGATTCATTGTGCCAAACTATGGGACCCCAGGGAATCACTTTTGCGTGATAGTGTCGTTTTATTATATTATTTTTTAAAGAGAAAGTATCACCAAGGTATGTATCACCCATGTAAAACAATTTTAGTTTTTTTTTGTGTAAATGATCTATTAGAGTATAAATATTCATTAGATATCTAAAAATATTTATCATACCATAATAATTTTTATTATTATTTTTAGACATTAGATAAATTAAATTTTTTATGACACCATGATGATGCATAGATTACCTCATTAATTAACGATTTAAATAAAATGAAAAGATATTGTAAAATATTAGATATATATTTGTCAAAAACCTATTGGATGAGAATATTTCAGAACATTATCACCTTATCCTCGAAATATATAATTGTGGGGCCTTTAAATACGAAACTCGTTATATAATAAAGTAACATTTCATGACTTTCCATGAGTGCCCCACCTCTCCTCTTATAAAAGGCCCCCACCTCTACCACCTTATTCACACCGTCAAAGCCATTTTTCTTGGACAACCTCTTCCTAAATACTCTCTCTACTTCCCTTACTTATTAATAGAATCCTCACTTTGGGCATAAGTCTTCCCAAGGAAGCTTTTGGCTCAAATCAAAAATAGTTACCCGATTTAAAGGTAATGTCTTAACTTGTGTTCTTTTGTTTTATTTTGCTTCTCCAACCCCCTAAAATATTTTATTCCTTTTTTTGAAACAACAACAGTATCTTAAATATACTATGATTTTATTATGATATGGGTTTGATTTACACTTACACACACCTTCATCTAATGGTTAAAAACATTCTGTTTCTGTGGGTGGCGAATTACTGCATGAAGAAATGATGACTGTTCAATATTCTTTCAACACCTCTCATGGTGGCCATTATGATGTCACTATATTTATATATGATATATATTATGTTTATGTTTTCCTTATGATTCTTCATTTTTCATTTATGTCATACCTTTATGATTTCCATTATGGGTAAACGCGATAATTTCATTTTAGGAAGTGCGGACTACCGCCCCCTCAAAGTGATTTGAATCATTAATGTCATATGTGGGATGTATAAAGGTTAGAGTAAATGATATTATATTAGATATTATACTGGAGTTATAATATAACTCTATATCATTATGATTTTGTTCTATTAAATATAAAATAGAAATGAATGTAGCGTTCATGTGTATGTACGACTTACCGTCTCTATGAACGATGCATTTAATTTCTTACCTCTAAATGTTATGTAATATTATATATGAATTTATATACTGGATATGTATGATATATATGATATCTACATCATGAATAATATTTTTGATATGATGGATATTTTATCACGTGAACAACATGTAATTATAGGATGTTTATTTTTGACTCAAGTACCAATGATCGACAAAATGACCGTTATTAACATCAATAATTACATAGTGATCATAACATGGTAATATGTGATATAAAAGGAATAATGAAACTGAAAAAGTTTCTTAAGAAAGTATTAATTAACTCTAGTTTATTATTCAAGAGATTAATGAATGATCGGGTCAAGTCAGACACGAGGTAAGGGACTTCGTCTCAATCTCCTTTCATTGAGGCATATTTAGTTTTATATACAACATTATTCTATACGGTGTATAAACCCCTTTTACTTTTACATTTATTCAAAAGGAATCTTTTTTATATGAAGCGTTTTACTAAAATACAAAAAGGAATGTTTTTTTTGTCGTATGTATGCGGCGACAACGACTTCTCTGCCGCTGTGACCATTATTTGAGTTTCGGCTTCCTCTACAAGACATAACATTTTTTAAAATGAAAAATAAATAAAAAGTTTTAGTTTTATTTTATTTTGGTATTAAAAATGGTTTTGATAATTTTATTATTATATCAACGTGTTGTATTGATATCTTGTGATTGAAATGTGTAAATGTTATGTTTTCTTTATGCATGTTTAATGTGATACAATTATTGTATGGTTTATGAAATGTTTAAAACCTTTCATATAAAGAAAGAATTGGACTTAATAATTGACGGGTGGAGCCCGCTATAGCTCCTCAATGCATCTGTAGGTCTCATGAGACAAACTAGTGTCTTGGAACGAGGCCTCGACAAAATCTTATTTGTTGTCGTGGCACGAGGCCTTGGCTATGTGGTTATGATAGTCTGGCATTATGCATTCCATCATTATGAATGTGGTTATTGATATTGCATGTGATTATTCAACTTGTAGAATATCCATGTGAATAAGTAAATGGCATTATTTCATTTTATTTTTTCCATATTATGCTGAAGTTAATGTTTAAAAGGATTTTGTTTTAGTTATACATTGCCTTAAATGTTTATGTTTATTTATGAACGTTTTCGCTGTATTGTTATCTTTACTGAGCATCAAATCTCACCGCTTTTTATGTTTTATTTTTCCCGGGATGTGAAGAAATATTTTATGACTGGCCTACAGGGATTGTCTGAAGGGGATATGAGTGTGGACTATGGAGACTATGTTATTGCGATTTTTCACTTTATGATGTAATGTAACATTTATGAATGTATCTAGTGTTTCCAAGGCTACTAAACTAGTCGGTCTTTCGACACATGATCTTTTGTTATCATGAAAAAGTTACATAATAATGCACCGACTCTGGGTAACTGGGGTAAGGGTGTTATAGTTAGTATCATAGGTAGTTTAGTACTAACCATGGAGGATAGATATAGATAAACTCTAAATATAGTACATAGCCCTAAGATAGTCTTTGAGGATTAGTATAACAGAACTTCCTAGAATTTTGGTATTATAGAGATTTTGTGAGTTTTCTGAGAAATACATCTCTATCTGGATACGAACTGGTCGAGGCGGCTCTGGAATAGATATACCTAGGGGTAAAACCCCCAAAACACCGCTTTGAGCTAGACTCGAATGGGAACAGGTGCATGACAATGGGCCTTGCGGCACTCTTGGTTACAACACTCCCGGGGGATATGCTTAGGATACTTCTCATTTTATTTACAAACCATTATGAAGGGCTTATGAGTATATACTTCCTCAAATGAAACATTTTTATGATTGTGGATTATATCCACAAATAGTCCAATTTATGTAAAGTGTTTTTCAAGTTTGTTATTATGTATTTTGATTCAAAAACAAATATAGTTTATGATATTGTTTAGCAATGGTGACTAGTGGAATGAATGTAAACTGTAACAATGCACACACTCCATGCAGGGATTTCCCTCCTACTAAAGATAATTATAGTGGAGATGGTGATACAACTAGTGCTGATCAACTTATCACCATACTGGGACAACTCACTTAGGTTATGAATAATAACCTTACCCGTATGGAGCACCCCGATCCACAACATGGAGGATCAATGTTATATTGTTTCATGAGGCAACTACCACCAACATTTAATGGGGGTATAAATACATTAGTAGCTGAGCAATGGATAAACTCCTTAGAGAAAATATTCCACGCCATGAGGATTAGCGAAAGGGAGAAAGTTGTCATGAAGTTTACCTTCTCACTGTAGATGTCGATCAATGGTGGTCGCTGATTCAAAACACAAAGGAAGATGAAGAAGTTTCAAGTATGAAATGTAGGGATTTTAATGAAATTTTCTTAGAAAAATACTTTCCACATGATGATCGAGAAGATATGGAAAGGGAATTTTTGAGTCTGAGGAAGAAGGAGGATGAAAATGTCACAAAGTATGAGGCTAAATTTACAAGGTTAGCGAGGAATGCTTCATATTATATACATAACCCAAGAAGTAAGATTTATCTTTTCTTTTGATGGTGTAAAACCATTTCTCGGTCGAGCATTAGTCTCACAAACCTTATCATTGTACGAAGATATTGTGTTGTGTGATATCAAGACAGAAAAGGAATTCTCTAAGTCCTATGACTTTAAAGAAATGCAAGAGATTAAGAGATATTCTGATCAATCTAGAAATGGAAATAAGGGGAAGAAGGGAAAAGTTGAATATCAGTCCTGAAATAAATGTGGGAAGAAACACCCCGGTACTTTCTTGAAGGGAATGGGAGTCTGTTACAATTGGGGTGAAAAAGGCCACCAAGATCATGATTGCAAGGGAAAGAGAGTTGCTGTCAATGTGGAATTCTATAATTGTAGAGATATGGGACATTATGAAAACTAATATCCTAAGCGTCAGTGGAACTTACCTCACAAGAGGCCAAGGGATCAAGGCCAAGCTTTTTTATCACTACTGCTGAGGTTGAAGCTCCTAAAGACGTGGTGGAAGGTAATTTAATGGTTTCCTCTAGTTTAGAAAATGCATTATTTGATTCTGGATCATCGTAATGATTCATGTATTCCTATTATTATAAGAAAATTAGATATTTTAAATTTGATTTAACAAGAGAATTGTCAGTCAAAACTCCTAAGGGAAGTATCATTGCTACAATGTTTTTTCAATCAGCCCCCGTTAAGCCATATAAATGTTCTTTAACTGATGATATCATCATCATACCCATGATTGAATTTGATATAATCCTCGGAATGGATTGGCTTTCAGACCACTATGAAAAGATTTATTGTAAGAAGAAGGAGGTTACAATTCTTGATGATGATGATAAAGAACGCCTTATCTTTAGAGCAGAATAATCACCACCTATTTATTATCTAGATCCACCCCCAGTGGCTCTACTAAATTCAATAATCAAGGAGGAAGAGAATGAAATAACTGTGGGTGAGAAAAGGAATGTTCAAATAGAGGATGTACCTATTGTGTGAGAATATATAGATGTGTTTTCGGAAGATTTACCTGGACATCCTCCAGAACGAGAAGTTTAGTTTTCCATTGATTTAATTACTGGATCAAAGCCTATATCAAAGACCCCTTATATATTGGACACCGCGAAATTAGTTGAACTAAAGAAACAACTAGATGAATTGATTAGTAAGGGATTTATTTGCCCAAGTGTTTCTCCTTGTGGAGCCCCTATCCTTTTTGTTAAAAAGAAAGATGGATCTAAGAGGGTTTGCATTGACTACAAGGAGATCAATGCTATAACAATAAATAAAAAGTATCCCCTACCATGCCTTGATGATTTATTTGACCAACTGCATGGAGCTCAATACTTTTCAATGAATGACCTTCTATCTAGATAGCATCAGTTATGTGCAATGAAGGAAGACATTCCGAAGACAGTATCTTGAACTAGGTACGAGTATTACGAGTTTACAATAATTCCTTTTGGATTGACTAATGCACCCTCTGTATTCATGGATCTATGAATATAATTTTCATGGAATATCTCGATGAGTTTATGGTGATATTTATTGATGATATATTTGTATACTCCAATAGCTACTATGATCATGAAAATCACTTACGCATTATTCTAAAGACTCTTAGAAGACATGAATTATATGGGATGTTTAGCAAGTGTGAATTCTGGCTTCAGGAGATTTATTTTCTTGGCCGTATTGTCTCCAAATATGGAATCTCTGTTGATCCTTCTAATACAAAGGCAATCCATGAATGGCCAGCACTGACGAGTATAACTGAGGTATGCAGTTTTATTGGTTTAGCAGGTTATTATCGACGTTTCATCCAGAATTTTGCTCGGTTGGCTAACCCATTAACAAAGCTAACACGTAAAGCGGTTAAATTAGTTTCGACAAAAGAGTGTGAATAATGTTTTGATGAACCGAAGATAAGATTAGTCAATTCATCAATATTGACATTACCATCGGGGAATGATGGGTTCATTATTTATAGTGATGCATCGAAGAAAGGACTTGGTTATGTCATTATGTAGAATGATAGGGTTATTATATATGCATCATGACAGCTAAAAATTCATGAGAAAAACTATCCTACTCATGATCTTGAGTTATCTACTGTAATCTTTTCCTTGAAGATATGGAGAAATTATATCTATGGTAAAAAATGTGATATATATACAGATCACAAGAGTTTGAAGTATATTTTCTCACAAAAAGAACTCAACACAAGGCAAAGTAGATGGCTTGAACTACTCAAGGATTTTTATTGCACGATACACTACCACCTGGGGAAGGAAAATAAGGTTGCAGATGCTTTGAGTAGAAAATATCATTGAGTTTTGAACATGATGAGAGTGGAAAGGGATCCTATTATCATGGATCTAGTAATCATGGATATGGGAATCACCATGGAAGGTGAAACATCAAAACGTTTTCAGATGTTTTCCAAAACAACTTTACTTGAAAGGATAAAGAGTTCTCAGGCCAATGATGAAAAGTTGTTAAAGAATATTAAAGCTATGAATGATGGGAGATTGAGTGACTTTGTGTTTGATGATGGAATTTTGAAATTTGGGAGGAGACATTGTGTTCCTGATATACCAGATTTAAAGAGGGAATTTTTGGATGATGCTCATAGTTAGAATTTCTCTATACACCATGGGTGCACCAAAATGTATTGAGATTTAAAGGGAATTATATGGTGGGACAACATTAAGAGGGTGATTGCTGATTTTGTTTCATGATGTATGGTTTGTCAACAAGTGAAAGCTGGAAGGCAACAACCTGGTGGAGTATTGAAACCTCTTCCCATACCTGAGTGGAAATGGGATAATATTACAATTGACATTGTCATGGGACTACCAAACACTCCTAGAAGTAATGATGCAATATGGTTCATTGTTGATCATCTCACGAAGTCATCAAATTTTTTTCTATAAGAGAAGATCTATCACTTGAATGGCTAGCAAGGATATATACTAATGAAGTTGTGAGACTTCATGGAGTATCTCTATCGATTATTTCTAATTGTGATCTCCATTTTACATCAAGATTCTGGAAAAGTATTCAGAAAGCCCTAGATACTGAACTTCGTTTGAGCACTGCCTACCACCGTATAGTAGATGGAAAATAAGAACGGACTATTCAAACCATAGAAGACATGTTGAGATCTTGCTCAGTTGACTTTCAGGTTATGTGGGATCAATATTTACCACTGCTAGAATTTTCCTATAACAACATCTTTAATTCAAGTATTCAAATGGCACCATATGAAGCATTATATGAAAAGATATGTTTCACACCAACCTGTTGGGTTGACGTTGGTGAAAGAAAACTTGTTGGTTCAGAACTTGTTGAGGAATTTATGGAAATGGTGAAGGTAATCCAAAACCACATCAAAGCAGCTCAAAGTAGGCAGAAGAGCTATGCCAATAACCGAAGGATGGATTTGGAATTTCATCTAGGAGATACTGTTTTATTGAAGGAATTTCAATGGAATGGAGTTATACAATTAGGTAAGAAGTGAAAATTGAGTCTCAGGTACATCGGACCATTTGAAATTCCAGAGCAAATTGGGGTTGTAGCTTACCGTTTGAAAATACCTCCAAGTCACTCTAAAGTTGACGATGTGTTCCACGTATCACTGTTAAGAAAATACATGCTTGAACCAACGCATGTACTCACCTATGAGGAATTAGAACTGGAATCTGATCTGTCTTATTGTGAAGAGCCTGTCAGGATTCTTGATACGAGAGAACAAGTGCTGAGAAACCGGACGACTCGTCTGGTAAAAGTCTTATGGAGGAAGCATAAGATGGAAGAGGCAACGTTGGAACCCGGGGAACTTATGATGAAGAATCAACCAAGTCTTTTCATTTGGTAGTTTTCAATAAATTTTGAGGACGAAATAATTTGAAGAAGGGGAGAATGTAACACTCCAAGCTTCCATGTTATGATTCTCTTTGAATAATAGAGCAACGTGTGTTGTACGCAACCTCGAGTTTTAACATACCACGACCAATCAAAGTAGCCGTTATGAATATTAATACCCAATATTTGAAATTATATAAATTTTTAATTTCATAATGGACTTCATTTTTGGATTCCGAATATCAAAATTAGCCTATGTTGAATATTTGGTATTTTTTCGAGAACTTCCAATTTTTGATGAATAATAAAAAATACATAAAAACAACATTTTTAATAAAAATAATTTAAAGTGATAAATTATACTATTGAGAGGTTTTTAAGTATAATTAGAATATAATTTTACCATTTTATCCAATGGTGTTCATTAGAATTAATTTCACTGTAAAATTGGATATAAACAATTGTCAATCTTTTGATAGATATTGTTTCTTAAAAACACGCTATTTGTTTTGACACGGGAATAGTTTTCAAATTAATTATTAAAATTTCTGTGTTTGGAATTTGGTAAAATGAATTCCGTATTTGGAATACAAAGGCCCAAATTATGTAATTAATACACTTTTGTTTTTTTACAATATGAATAGTAAGGACGGTAATTATCGTTAATTATCGTGATTAATTAGTAATCAGATAGTTAAGGGTAATAGAATATAATCATAATAATAAAAAATGACCCCAACATGTGTCCTAATTCTACTGGTTGTGTCACGACCGATCATGGGATGCCATGTTCCAAACCTTGGGACCCCATGGAGTCACTTTTGGGTGATAATGACATTTTATTATATTATTTTTTAAAGGAAAAGTATCACCAAAGTATGTATCACCCAAGTATAAAAAAATTAGTTTTGTCTATGTAAATGATCTCTTAGACTATAAATATTAATTATAAATATAAAAATATTTCCTATTTCATGATTTTTTGTTATAATTTTTTGACATTAAATACATTAAATTTTTTGTGACACCACGACGATGCAACGATTACCTCATTAATTAACGATTTAAATAAAATGAAATGATAATGTAAAATCTAAGAGATACACTTGTCAAAAACCTATTTTATGAGTATATTTCTGACCCTTATCACCTTATTCTCTAAATAGATAATTTTGGGACCTTTAAAATCCGAAACTCATTATATAATAAAGTAACATTTTATGACTTTCCATGAGTTCCCCTCCTCTCCTCTTATAAAAGTCCCCCACATCTACCACATTATTCACTCCTTCAAATCCATTTTTCTCGGCCAAACTCTTCCCAAATACTCTCTAAACTTCCATATCTTACTCCTAGAAGCCGAACATTGGGAATAAGTCTTCCCAAGGAAGCCTTTGGATCAAATAAAAAAGAGTTACCCTATTTAAAGGTAACGTCTTCACTTGTGTTCTTTTGTTTTATTTTGCTTCTCCAACCACATAAATTCTATTATTCCTTTATTTTGTAACAAAACCAGTATCATCAATATAATATTATGTTGTTATGAGAAGGATTTTAGTTACACTTAAACACACCTTCGTCCAATGGTAAAAGAACATACTATTTCTGTGGGTGGTGAATTTCGGCCTCACAAAATGATGATTGTTCAATATTCTTTTAACATCGTTCATGGTGGACACTACGATGTCACTATATTTATATATTATATATACTATGTTCATTTTTTCCTTATATTTCAATATTTTTCATTTATGTCATACCTTTATGATTTCCATTATGGGTAAACTTGATAATTTAATTTTATGAAGTGCAGACTACCGCCCCCTCAAAGATATTTGAATCGTTAATACCATATGTGGAACATATAATAGATGGAGTAAATGATATTAAATATTATATCATATGGGAATTATAATATACCTTTATATCATTATGATTTCATTCTATTAAATATGAAATATAAATGAAAATAGCATTCATGCGTACATACGGCTTACCTTCTCCATGAATGGTGCATTTCATTTCTCACCTCAAGATGTTATGTAATATTATAAATGAATGTATATATTGGATATGTATTATATATATTATATCTACATAATGAATATAATTCTATATATAATGGATATTTTACCACATGAACAACTTGTAATTATTAGAAGTTTATTTTTGACTCATGTTCCAAAGATCGATAAAACGGCCGTTATTAACGTAAATAATTACATAATGTTCATAACATGGTAATATGTGATATAAAAGGAATAATGAACTTGAAAAAGGTTCTTAAGAAAGTATAAATTAACTCTAGTTTATTATTCAGGAGATTAAAGAACGATCGAGTCAAGTTGGACAAGAGGTAAGAGACTTCATCTCAATCTCTTTTCAATGGGGCATATTTTGTTTTATACACAAATTTCTTTTATACGGTGTATAAACCCATTTGAATTTTATGTTTATTCAAAAGTAATCTTTTTTATACGAAGATTTTTACTAAACGAAAAAAAGTAATGTTTTTTTGTCGTACATATGCGGAAACAACAACTTCTCTGCCTCTGTGACCATTATTTGAGTTTCAGCTTCCTCTACAATCCATAACTTGTTTTAAAATGAAAAATAAATATCGAGTTTTAGTTTTCATTTATTTTTGAATTAAAAATGGGTTTTATAATGTTGTTATTATATCAATTTGTTGTATTGATATCTTGTGATTGAAAGGTGGAAATGTTATGTTTTCTTTATGCATGTTTTATGTGATATGATTATGTTATGGTTTATGATAAGCTTAAACCTTTTCGTATAAGGAATGCATTGGACATAATATGTGATGGGTGGAGCCCGCTATAGATCCTTGATGCATCGGTAGGTCTCATGAGACATATCAGTGTCTTGGCACAAGGCCTTGACAACATCTTATTTGTAGTCTTGGCACGAGGCCTTGGCTACGTGGTTATGATAGTCTGGTATTATGAATTCCATCATTATGAAAGTGGTTATTGATATTTCATGTGATTATTCGACTAGTATAATATCCATGTTAATACGTAAATGGAATTATTTCATTTTATTTTTGTCATATTATGACGAAGTTCAAGTTTGAAAGGCTTTTGTTTTAGTTATACATTGCCTTAAATGTTTATGTTTATTTATGAAAGTTTCCGTTGTATTGTTATCCTTACTGATCATCTGAGCTCACCCGTTTCTATGTTTTATTTTCCCCAGGATGTGAAGAAATAATTTTTGACTGACCTACAAGGATGGTCTGAAGGAGATATGAGTGTGGACTATGGAGACTATGTTATTCTGATTTTTCACTTTATGATGTAATGTAACATTTATGAATGTATATAGTGTTTCCAAGGCTACTAAACAAATCGGTCTTTCATGACTTGATCTTTTGGGATCATGCCAAAATAACGTAATAATGCACCGAATCTGGGTAAATGGGGTCGAGGAGTTACAATAGAAACTTTATAACATCTCTCTTCATTTCATACCATTATAAATACACTTTAAAATATCTATACTTTCTTTTTTCCAGGATAAATAATGAAAGAATAACTATGTGACTACTCTAAGAACTCATTCAAAATGTTATGGTTGGAACATGTACATAGTTCATAAACCTTATAATTACATCAAAATCTTAGTTAAACTCATGAACATTTAGCTCTATCCATTATATCTCATTATCATCCTCTTACACCTCTTTATTCATTACTAGAATGGATAGTTAAACATTCAATTGAGAAAGAACATATTTCTCCCCATTATTCAAGATTTCCATATCCATGCTTGAAACTCTATAAATATTGGATCTTTTTTATCCTAATAATGTATATTCTAGCATATCCTTATTTACACAAAGTATATACATTATTTTCCACATTATCAAGATGATAATGTATTGGGAATATATAATATTTTATCAAATCTATATGTATCTATAATATTTCCAAATTAATCTATGAGAATATATACTAAAATCATTTTTCTATGTAATTATATCTCAATTTTCCTTGTAAATATAATTACACTATATCATTATGGTAAAAAATACCTCACCTAACTCTAAATCCTAAGTAGGGTAATTTTTTAGGGGAACCTTAAATTGTCATGATGAATTAACTATAAAAATTTCATAATTTATAATAATATATCCAAATACTCTCTTGGATGAATCACTATATATTACAAACCCCTATCCACTAACTTATGATGTAATCATAGGTTCACTTACTGATTTTCTATTTAATAACTTGAATGTTTCCTCACATTCATTTTATCAAAGGAATTTGGATTCCTTCCATGTTTACTAGTTGAGTGGATTAGAATGTCCTGAAATAATGCACAACAATATGTCAATAATATCCAGACAAACTAATAAAACATTGGATTTCAATTACTGTGGTTGGTTTGGACAATCATTCAATTGTCTTTTTCTTTGATGTATCCACCAATTTACCCTCTAATAATTTGATATTACCCATGAAATAAACCCTTTTTATAGAAAACATTAACACTTTGTAAATTTTTCATATAAAATTATATTGAAGAGGGACTTTATTATAATTCTCATGTTATCTTGTTTCTCATCATTTCACTCTTAATAAATTACAATATTTTCTATAAATACTAACACAAACTAATAAAGGTAATCTCTGATAACTCTATTCATTAAATCCATGAAGATAATTTTTGAATTAGTTAGACCAAATGGAATCCCAATATACTCATAGTTTCCATACTTTATACAAAATATTTTCTTGGGATATCTCCTCCATGTTGACACTCCATTAATGATTCAAATAAAAAAGGTCAATATTATAATATTATTGAACTCTATACAGTTGATCAAAAAATTAATTAATACGAGGCTGAGGATACTTTTTCTTGAATGTGATATTTTTCAACAACTGATTATCAATGAAAAGTCACATCAATACATATTTTATTTTGATAAACTAAAAATCTCCACTAAAAGTTGACACACTTGGCCAAATGAATCACTTTTCATGCTTCTTCTAGTATTTATTATTTAATTCTTATAACTTAATTGGGGAAATTTAATTTGGATTCATTGAAATAGGTGTGTAACCTTGAAAGAGATCCATTAAAAACTCAAATTCTCAACTTGGTGGATGACTATAAATCATTTCCAAAAATAAATCAAAAAACACACATATGATTGGAAGATCATTGATCTTGAGTTTCTCTACAAAAATATGAGATAAAAACACTTTTTTAATAGGAAATGAAACCCATAAAATGAATTTCATTTCCATTATAATGTCATATTGATCATCACATTACTAGGTGATCATAGGTTGGTATGTAATATCTACAGTCATTTGAATTTCATGATCACTATTGTGTTCATTATTTAGATAAATCAAATCCATTCCAATGATAAAATAAAATTCATCTAGAGGAAGAATAATATGTTTTTAGAAGCATATTTCACTGAACATGAATTGGGGAGAAATCATAAGCTAGACAAATGATCAAAAAATAATAATGGGTTTTCATTACTAATTATACATCTAAGGAGGTTGTTGGAATCATGATACCCATATAAAATTCCTCATATATAAAATAACTTGTATATCCAGAGTCATATAGGCCATTATCAGTTATATAATGGATGGTAAGTGTAACATTCTACACATCATTATCACACCCCTCATAATAAATAGTGATCTCATGAGATTTTACCAAATGCCTCATCTAAAAAGGTTATTTATGTAGATCATCATCATTAACCTTCATATTTGGGAACTGATTTCTATAGTGTCCATAATCCTTACATTTGAAACATTAGAATCTGTGTGGTGCATTATGTGTAGATTTAAATCTATTTAATTCATTAGAGAACAACTTTTTCTGACTTCATAATTTGATATCCTAATGGACATTCCTTCTATATTAAATATTTACTAGTCCAATTATGAATATTTCACTAATGTTTCATATAACACATCTATAAAGAATGAAATATCATATTCTTAACTACATCATTCTTTGTGTTTCTCACAAATCGCATGTTTATTTTATTATTATGGGAAACTCCATTCTTTATTTACACCTCGATAGATCATAAAATGATTTCTTCAAAACTAAATTATTCTTTTTTGGCCAATTCACTTTCATAGACATGGTTTTAAACCATTTAAGAATCAATCAACCTTACATTTAGGTATGATGATAATTCTATATGCATACCTAAAAAGTATTGAAATGTTTCCTCATATATGCCAACAGATTCATTGTCCTTCTCCTTTAACTAATGTAATTCCTTCTCAACATTCATTTAAAGAATGCATGAGATGTACTTGTTGACAAATTATCTATCAATTTCATTACACTCCATAGATAAAATTAAATATTTTCCTTCATATTCATTATGATATTCCATAATTGATTTGATTTTACTTTGAAATGATAGATAACCAAAATGAATTTTTCATATTTTGAGTATAAGAGTATTAAAAATCTATTTCCAGTGGTATTGATCCTTTTATAAGATATTACTATATTAGTGTAACCACTAAAATATGTTGTAAGATGCCTAATTATGTACTCATCATAATGTTGTTTCCACATTTTCTCATTTTGATGTTCCATTATGTTCATATCTTGAGATAGTTTTATTATCATAGTAATGATAATTTTCCATTTTATCTCCCATAAAATTAGTTCTATTAGGAGTAAAAATTTCTTTTTATATTCAATTAAACATAAACATGGTTACATTAGGATCCATCCATTCACTAAAATGGTAAAGAAAAGTTTGAACAATAATAATCAATGTTGAAAAAATCATTGACAAGAAAATTAATTTATATGATGTCTGAATAAAGACACCTTCTTTTAAATCCATGACCCCTATTGTTTAAACTTGGTTTTTTTGGGTCATCTTATTTTAAAATACTTCCTGATGGTTCATTTAAAAATCTAATGTAAAAAAATAATATCTCTCAAGAGTGTCAAAATAGGGGATTAATAATGCCCATTTTTGAGTACCTGGTCAATCTCAATTAAAGAACGATGCTCCTTTTTTAGATTAATTACCCCGAGGTATATATTCTCTGAAACCATGTATAGTTTTAGTATCCAAAGATGGATTGATTTTTTTTGAAAAACAAATTCTCACTTTTACAAAAAAATTATGATTATCCTATATGGTTTGGATTACCGTAAGGGTTCTCATTAATGTTTTCTCATCACAAATCAAAAAGTTTAACTACACCTATTCATTGATAAAAACTATAATTAAAATGGATTTACATATATAAATATTAAATCTTATTTTGTTAGCATTGGATAAATTACACAAATAAACACTCCGTAGGATTATTAAGTTATAGATAATTTATAAATGTGGATAACTAAAAAAATGGGTTCATAAGTTAATAATATTATCTCTTACTAAGTTATTAATAACTTGAAACATTTTTATACATTTCATACTTAATAAGTTTCTTAATAACCTATGCAAAATAAATATATCAATGGGTGATTTAAGATGATCAGTACGTTTAATAAAGGGTGATGCATAATTATAACATGGCTAGAAGGGAATAAGAACACAATTATAACATTTGAAAAGTATACCCTACATATCAAACATCACAATCATGGGTCAAGGAATAATGATTGGAAGTTCAAAATAAATGAATCGTAAGAGAATCAATGAACATTAGTCATGATAATATAATAATAGAATAAGACATGGACTTTAGGAATACACATAAGCATAGAAAATAATTTCACAGTATTCAAGGCTCAATTACAAATATATCATAATAGAATGAGTTTAATCCCCTTAAAATTTAAATAGTCATGGTTCACTCTCAATACTACCATAGTGGAAAATTCACCTTTCTAAAATGGGTTCAATCCTGTTCCATTATTTAAAATTTCCATATATTTCAATCATTACATAGTTAGCTAGAGGTAGTTATAGTTCCCACCCACAAAATATTAAAAATCATATAATTTTGTGATATATTTTTATAAAACATTCATCATATAAGAACCCTGAAATGAAAATGTTTTTATAAGAACTACATCATAACATCTCGACGGAAAAATAAATTTGTTTCTTATAAATTACATCATTTCGTAACCCATGATAAGAATATGGGTATCATAAACATCTATTTATTAAAATAATAATCCATCCAGATAAAGAATCAGGATGGTTCACCATGTTTATATACCTATTAAAACAAAATATACAACAACATTTTTGGTTTTTCATGAATACAAATTCCATAAAAACATTAAAACATTCTTGATGAAAATATCCATTCAATATAAAAAAACATTTTTAAAAAGGAAAAACAAACCAAATATTTTAGAAAAAAATTTCCTCACAATTACAATTCTAAGATTTTAATGGAATATTTATAACCATGATTTTCCATGTTAGTATAAAATTATATTTATGACATACAAATTAAATGAAATATTTATTTTCTATTTTCAGTTAAATTAAAAATTACCACATTTTGAAAATGATAAAAATATTTTTTAAAACATATTTTATAAAATTAATATAAGGGTTTAAATGAATTTAAAAAATATTAGGATATTTTTAAAAACATCATTAAAATATTTTTTAGAACATGTTCAAGGAATAAATAAAATTTTGACTGAAGAGAGATATAAAATCAATATTTTTCTTAAAAACATATTCATGGTCCATTGGGTACATAAAAAGAGGAAGATGAGAGAAAAATATGTAATCTAAATATATAAACATTGGAAAAAAATATATGAGTTCCTACATAGAAATATCATACGCTTTCATCATTGAAAATGTTATAACAAACAATCTTGATAAACAATGACATTGAAACATAAAATCATTACCACTATTTTGTCTTTTGAATTATAAGGAACATTAAATATTTGAAAAAGAAAACATTAAATATTTAATATATGTGACTGTTTTTTAAATAACTGGTTAAATCATAGTATATAAACTTCATAAAATAAGATTGATTCATAACATATATTTTGTACCAAAGAAGTAAATTTCATACAAAAATTAATCAACATAATTCTTGACTTCATTATTACTTGTTTGAACCACCCATATAATAAAAATATTTTATTGTAAATATATTATAGAGTAATTTTCATATTTATAATTGAATATATGATTTAATTATGCCTCACTATTACCCTTTTTTCAATAATTCCATGTTAAAATGACATATTGAGTAATAAATACTTCATTTTACATGAATGTTTTTGTGTTTTTTAATTTTTTAATTTTACATTCAATTTTTTTTTACAAAATCCTTAATTTTAACCATGAAATAAATATCAGGTATATTAATTATATATTTAATTATAGTAATCATACATATCATATTGATTCATGTATGAGTTGGTTACCCAACACATAGTGCAAGAATTTATTAAATGAAAAAATATAAAGTGATAACATGTGGTGAAATGTATTCTCACCTGGTGAAAGTCAAGAGAATACAAATTGAGAAGAATTAAAATAATAGAAATTGGATCGTCATCCATGGATGTGAATGATATAGGAATCTCACTGAGATATAAATAATCATATATCATCATTTTTTCTATATGTTTACATCAGCAAACAAAATATTCAATCCTTTCATTCTCACTATTTTACTTAAAACCCCAAAAAAAGGTTGACACAAAAAAATAGTCAACATGAATTTAATTTTTGATAAGTTCAACATTGTAAAACATACCAATGGTTTTATGTTTTTAACTGGTGATAACATTCACTTAGCATCCAGCTCCAATGACATTCCATAATGCCATGTCTAAAAAATTGGAAGCTCATCAGTGTGTTTCTCAACGAACTCATAAAAACTCACCAAACACCTGCATCATTCATAAGGGGAATTCTAGGTCTATAAAACATCTTAAAATTCCTTAGGAGTAGTAGAAACTACATGGTTGATATCTTTTGAATCACCTTCATCTAAATGAGAAATTAAATCATTGGTCTAGTGATCAATAGTTAACACCATCATATTGGGTCAAACAATGAAAGGTGTGAGTCAAGTAATTATAAAATTTTTCATCAATGAAATAATAATCAAAGAATCAAATAATGTGGACCCCACATGTTATCCAATTTCTATACCCATACACGAAACCTTCAATCCTTTGAATGCTTCTTCATATGATCCATTTACAATTAAGCATACAATTTTTAGTAGTGGTTTTGGTGATCAATGTTAACCCCATTTTAAGTGAGAACATTCCATAGACCAAAACAATGTATGATTCATGCAAAACATTCATAGAAATACTCAAGATAAAGACACACTAATCATCATTACCAACATATGATATCCAAAAGTTATCATTGTGTCCCCTCAGGAAATTTGGTACTATGATAAAAATTAATTTAAATTTTAGAGACCATGTCCTCCCTGATTGAAGAATATTCATGGATTGTAATATCCCCATTTGGATATCTTTGAAAAATAAAGGATTCATTTTCATTAAGGAATTAATAAATCTCACTAGTGAAACCCTCCTTGACAGTCCTAAGAGGATTTATATTCTTTCGTATCTTGTACAAATTATCCTTCTCAATAAATGGAACTGATTTTCTAAAAACAAAAACTTTTGAGTGTCCCAGATTCACGTCGGCATATATTTCGGAGGATCTGGTAAAAATAGATCACGTCAAGTTGGAAGAATATATACAGTTTGTTTTTTTCTTATAATGAGGGGTGAGAAACCTATCTGAATCCACCACCTTTTTCTTGGCTTTTGTAGCACATGACTGGATAAAATATTCTTAATATTGTTTGACATTTAAATTTACATGATTCATGTATTTGGAAGAGTCACTAGGATCATATTTATCCCTCTAAAAAGATCGAGGTACATCATTTGGGTTACTCCGATCATAGTAATCATAAATATTAAATTAGTTATAATGTTCATGGAGTTGTTACATCAAACATACATAATACTTTTTTTTGTTTTCTTGATGGTTCAAATTAAAGGGAGATAAATAATATATAAACATATAATAATAAATATTATATGATATATATTAAATAAATTAAATATCTTTATCCTCATTTCTTTCCATATAAGGATTTGTTGAAAAACGAGTCCCATCGCTTCATAAGGCGGTAGTTCATCATACATAGTAATGATGTTATCGTAACACACATAAGGGAATCTAAGGAGTATATAATTAAATTATTATAAAATAATAATAATATCATTAATATAATATATAAATAATAAATATATAATTATATCTAGCTGAGATAGGTCATGATAGAAAAGGATGAAAATTTGTTTTTGTGGTGGTAGACTATCGTACACAAAATTAACAATTTCATTTCCCATTTGATGTAAGAGGTGGAGGATATAGATCATGACCAATAAATTCTAGATCGAATAAAATACTATAAAAATTTTTAAATAGAAAAAAAATTTCATGTAATGTAGGATGGGTCAAACAAAGTGACTTTCCCTCATCCATCATAAAAAAGAATCAATGATCATTGAATGGAATCTCATTACCATAATTAGAGTATTCAACAGTTTCCTACTCAAATTGAGACATACCTGTATTTATGATCTTCAATATTTCAAGATTTGAATATTTTTAAATCCTAATAGAGGATATGGTAGATACAATGTGTTGTGTGTGGTATTATTCCTTATGTGGCATTTAATAAATGAGGGAGAGGACACATAAATATTTTTCAAAATAAATATATGTTCCCACATATTTTACAAGACACAAGGACATAAAATGGATCATTATCAATTTTTAAATTTTATAATGTATTAATAATTCAATTAAATTTATGTTGTAAAAGTATATAGGTTGTTTTACCACTTATCATTTTTATTTTAACCCCTAAATGAAGCTGTTTTAAATTTAACAATGCTGATTAATGTTTACTATTTTAAAATTAATGATTGTAAAATATTAAGATGAAATTACTAGATAAAATTAAATAAATTTTCTCCAAGAATAATATACTTTTTTTTAATTCAAATCATATAATTTTCATAATTTAATATAAAATTGAACCCATATATAAGAGGGAAATTTGTGTTTCAAAAGAGAAAAAATTCAAAAATTTTAAACATTTTTACATCACATTTTATTATGATATTATTCCACTGTTGAATATGGGTTAAAATATTATTTAATTTTATTATTGGGGATTTATACCCATTTTAAAACCTATTTTAATCCTATAAATGATTTAAATGAAAATGCAGTTTAAAAAAAATCATAACTGTTTTAATATTCATTGAAAAAAATTTCATTCCCAAAAATTTAAAAAAATAAGCCTACGTTAACATAGAAATGATGATTCAAAAATTCATTTTAATTTTCCAATATGTTTTCTAATCTCTAAAACATTATGTTTTATTTATTTTCACAATACTCTTCAAAATAATGTTTTGAAAAATTATTCATTTTTCGAAACGTAAAAATTCATTAAAATAATTATGTACTATTTTATCAATTTGTTTTCTTTTGTATGACCAATTTAATTATTATTAAAATAATATTTATTACTACTCATACCTCTATGTTTAATTTTTAGGTCATGTCAACCATGTTAAATAGTAATATAAATATTTTATTGTGGTTCATCAGAACATTATGTTAAGCATAGTGTATGTTTTCAAAGAGATTTTATTTATTAAAAAAACAATAAAGTAATTAGATGTTAAATAAAACAAATTTTATTGATGGAGTTATTTTTATCCTCAATATATCTCATTATGTCCTCCCAATAATTCTAAATATTCATTATTTTATCATTAATAAATTTTCTCCATTTATCAAAATAATAATCATGATCCTTGAACTTTATTTCATTAACCTATAGATGCTCTAATTTGACATTCATAAAGTATTTTTATAGTTTTTAATGTTCATGTAATAATAATATAAATAATATAAGGGATATGTTTCTTGAAAACATTAATTTTTAATTATTTTGTAACTTATACATTTCATTCAATTCAGTGGTAAATTGCCTTATCTTTTTCTCTAAACTGTATTTTGATAGTGTTTAAAATTCCATGATTTTAAGGTAATTCATATTCCTTATCTATAGACTCTTCTTTTAGATGTAATATTTCATCATGATGTCCCTTGATGCTTTCGACAATAAAATTTATAACTCTATTGAAAACATTTGTTAGATTTTATTTGAATTCAAAATGAAGATCACTAAGTGACCGATCATCCTCATAGCTGGAACACACTTCCTTAGAACAATCATATTAAAAAATAATAAATAATAATTATAAAATATTTATTATCTTAATTTAATGATGATTCTTTATATACTATGGGAATATTATTCAAATTAATTTCCTTTATTTTCTTCCGGTTTTCCTATTTCATCAAAGAAAAAAATTTATATTTATTCTTTGAAAAAACATCATTTGTTTGTATCTTAGGAAAATAAATGTTAGTTTATTATTATGGTAATGTTAGATGAAATATAAATATAGGAATAATTTTGGCACTAAATCCACTTATAATTGGAAAAATAAAATTATCTTTTTTTGAGTTGGTATAATTGTTAGCCAATTTATTACATTATTTATCTAGATTCAATTAATATTGAGAAAAATATATGTTAACTTATACCTTCCATAATTCTAAATTTCATGGTGAATACGAAATATGACATATGATCTTAACATGACTTATTATATTGGGGTATTTGATGAGAACTATGTCCTTTGTATAATAGTGAATATAAATGGAAGGTTACTTGTGATAATTATGTGATGAAAAAATCAATGAAAAATAAATTTATGGAATTATTATAGAATATCATGTATCCAGATGTATATTCATGTAACATACATAATTCAGTCAATATACTATATTTGAAACTGAAATCCATATAAAAATCATGATTGTCACATTAGTCCCCATTAATTGATTCCAATAGAAATGCATTATTTACAATAAAATAATTTAATGGTAATGGTGATTCAATTATTCCATTTTTTATTAAATTTTTTAGAAAAACAATTCCATGAATTTCTTGATTGAAATGTAGAATGTGGAATCATTAAATTAATATATGTTGGAGAAAACATTTCTATATAATATTTCACTTGTATGTTGCATCTAACAATCCATCTTCGAAATAAAACACCTCATTGCTAACCTATTTCTTTTTTGTGTATATATCCCACTTATAAAAAATGATCACAATGATATACCAAGTTCAAAATATGAATAATCTAGCATTTATAATTATGGGTGTTTTTCTGTCTCAAGACTGTATGTATGTTTGTATAATGTGTTTATTTTATGTGAAGACAAGATGTAACGAGCAAATTAAAATGGATATAATTAGTATGTGAAAATTTAGCATTCAATTCCATATCATTCCAAAATAGGAGGAATTACTATGTCATAAAAATGGCCACATTAATCCTTAATGAGTTGGATATGACACATTTCATAGTATTATATAATTATGGATTATTCATTAGTTATATAATGAATGTGATTTTAATATGTATATGTTATCCCATAGGAATTAATTTCACATGTACCATGATATTTTATTAATATATAATCTTGGGAACATAAAAATTAATTAGTCTAATTCAACTTTCATTTCCACTGATAAAAAGAGAGATATTACATTGAATAATGTTTCTTTCTTGGTTGAAATCAAATGTATTCCCATTACATTAACCAATATAAAATAAATATAGTCATTTAATCATATTATTCATATATATTTCGTGTATTGAATATAATTATCACCTTTGTCTCTCAATAATTAAATGTGTTTTCATTTGGTTCAAATACCTTGGTTTGAGAACCGAAATATTTAATAATAAATGAGTTCAATTTTTTTACAAGTGATCAAGTGGTTAATATTAAAACCCAACATGATGGTGATATGTTAACTTCTAAAATTAGTGTTTTTATAGTGCATCAGATAACATGCCAATATATAAAATTTTCCTTCATATGTATATTTCAGATAAAACATATATTTAAAAGATAATTTTAATACAATTTTAAAACAATTTTAATATAACTAATTGATTTAGGTTCTTAAAACTATTTTAGACCAAAAATACACAAGAAGATGTTATGGGATCATTTACCCCTCATTTGAATTATATATTTTATGAATAATATTTAAATTATTCTATTCCTAAATGTATAATTAATTTTTATATATATTATAATATATATTAATGAAATTAATAGGAAGACATTGTGTGATAATGATAAATGTATTTGTGACTGTTGGATACCACATATAGTTACCTTGGTGATTATTTTAATTCTAATATTTTTTCTTCATTATATTTAATTTCATGTTATTATTATATATAAAATTTCTTTTTGGGACATTCATATGAACCATAGTTGACCTCTACTCAGCCTACTAATAGAGGTCCATAACAAGGACAATTGAGAAAGGTTGTTATGAGAGCTATGAAGAGAAACCATTAGTCATGTTCACACCCAATCCCATTATAAAACTTCTAATATACCACACTTTTCCCCCCTCCACTTACACCTCCATTGATGTTCCCACCAATGTCTCCATAATCATATTATTTTTGTTATAATTATCACATACCATTTAAATATCATATCATATATCCTCATCCCTTTATATTTATCCTACCATATCTACATCACCTCAATATCATACTCCAATCCCTCTTGGATATAATAATTTTGATCATTAATCATTTAATCTATATCATATATGTGACCTACAGTATAAATTGTAATAGAAATATCATTCAGAGGCTATATATCTAGAATATCTCATAGATCCATCATCTTATATTGATTAGCCTTCATTGAGATTTTTTATAACTATTACAATTATATCACATCAATTATTTTCTATATTTATTGTTAATTAATTATAAATTTTTTATTTTATTTTATTTATTTAATTATATAATAGGTGAACTAGGCGAACTCATATGTTTGAATCAACGAAAATTCAAAAACTAATCATGGTAGATTAAAATAAAGATAACAAATTTATATGTAAAGATTAATGACAATGTTGATGTTTCATAATTAATTTTCTGACGTATGGTGAAATCATTATAATTCAACAAATCTCATAGAGACACATTAGTATTGAAATAAAGGAAAATTGGAAGAATTTATTTTGGGTAGTATTTTTTAAAATTTTAATCTATATTATCATTTTTTAAAACATGAATTAAAATATTCTTTACAACATTGATTTAACTTTAAATATGGGAAATCTATTATGGATACATGGTAGACAAAACATTGACAATTTTAGAGATAATACGAACATGAGATATATATTGTTTATTATAATATACTATATACTTTAATTAGAGGGTGAAAAACTCTTTAATGAATGTCCAATAATAAAATACCCCAAAATGAACATTCATTGTAATACTTCTTTTTAAAGTATCCTTAAACATTAACGGACTTTTTTTTGAAATTTTTTTCTTGTTAATTTAATTGAATATTTTATTTTTTTATTTTATACCAGGGAAAAAAATATTAGTTCTATAAAGAACATTCCCACATTATTAACTAGACCAATATAGAAACCTGAGAGGATCTAAATTATTTTTTCACCAATTTAGTTTTACTATACACCAAGAATACTAAATGAAACCAAATATTTATTAAACTAAACATATTGTAATTTACTAAAAGTAAATGGAATTCAATTAACAATTACATAACTAATTAAAAAACTTTGTAACTAATAGAATAATACCAACTAAAACCAAACAAAACCACCCCTGATAACACCAAATAAATATTATAAAATCAAAATTGAACAAATGTTATCCAATTAAATAAAATATAAATTGAGTTGGAAAAAACAAAACCAAATATCCCTAAATAATATTGAAACAATTTAAATAGTTCATAATCTATTAAAATGGAATTAAATAGAGAATTAGATTATGATCCTTTTTTATAGCGACCAAAACATTGATATCCCAAATTTGGTGTCTACTATTAATTAAATTGGAATCATTAAAAATAATCAAATATCTACGGAATTTTAGTTTAGTAGTCATTTTTTACTAGAAACACACATGGTACATTTATTTCAAAAGAACACACTAATTACAAGGTATTTTTTCTCCTTTGTAAATAAATAACATCAAGTATAACTATAATTTATAAAGTTATTACCTACATATATTTCATTGTGAATTAAATGGGTTCTTGTGGAAACAAACCAAATAGCAGTTAACTCAAATGATATGTACGGAAAATATATAGTAGAAAAAATAAATAATCCATGAGAATTTTCAATATGGAAAGCTAAATGAGTGAAAGAACATACCATCCATAAAACTATATTAGAAAAAATAAATTTTTAATATTAGGAAACTGAAATAAATTATATATAAAAAATTAATAATGAAATATATTCATATATAAGTTTATTAAAATCCCAAAGATGAATAATAACTAAATATAAAAGAGGGAAGAGTTATATTATTGGACACCATGTTTCCTAAGTACATGGTACCTTTACTATCAAGATCATTCACAAGATACTTCAAAAAATACTATGTATAAACCCATATAAGGTGGATATCCAATTCATTCATCCCATGAGAAAACCCATGCATCAAGGGTCTATCAATAACCGGGCTCCACCCATGTCGTACTTGTCCAAAACAATCCTCATATATCAAATAATAGATTTATCAATGTGCCTTACCAGATATCAATATGGAGTAAGATATAATGATTAACCAATATTTAAACAAATATTCAAAAAACATTCAAAGTAAACACCATATAAAAATGTTATACAGTTTATGAAAAGAACATATTAATGATAGAGATATGATAAATTAGGGAAAATTGAATATTCAATAATCACAGGATTTTGAATATTTTAAGGGAACAATATGAACCAAGGATGTGAATTATAATACTACAACTGGATAAATCAATCATTAACAATATAGAAGAAGATTATCAATGGTATCAATGAAACATACCAAAAGAACTATAAACTAAAGCATTGTTGTCATTGAGGAATCAAATATTAAAAAAACGCACTTTAAAAACAACCTTCAGAAAAATATCCTTTTGTTTTGAAAGCCCTTTTGAAAAATTACTTTTATTTGTAAACAACAATTAAATTTTTTTATTAAAAATAAACAGATAAACAAGAAATTGATGCCTCAAATAAATTATGGTCGATATATCCATACAAGCCATAAAGGGGTAGAAAGTTCATTTCTTTTTTACTTCTAAAGTTGAATAAAAATTCATTGTATAGAATGATCCAAGAATATTCCTTTGAAAGCAATGGTAGAAGATAAATACAGGTAAAAATATCTTTACCGAAACATTTAAAATATTTTTTTAATTTTTTTATATAAAATGGTTTTTATAAGAAAATAGTTTATCTCATTGAAGAAATGAATGAAAACTAATTTTTATAAAAAAAATTTAAAACATTTCTATTAGAAAAGAGTAGAAAAATGTTACTAATACTTGAATAAGTACATGAATTAATATTGAAGTTGAAAATTAATGGTTTTATTGAACAATGATAAGATAAATTTATCAAATGGAAATATTATTTAATGAAGATTAATGTTATTGGTGGGGATCTTAATATTTAATCATTCTAATGTGTCTCATTCCACTTTGTAACATGTAAAAGATAATTATATACTCTATATAAAATATAGTAGGTTCATAAAAACCAATAATTCTAAATGGAATTTATATTGAAATGAAATCTATTTCTCCGTGTTTATTTTTGGTGGAACGTCCTCTAAATTCATGTATAATGAACCTATGTAAATTTTATACTTTATTGAGAAATTTTTCTCATGATTATAACATAATTTATTTCACTTATTAATATTTTTTATGCAACAAATTACACAATTAATTTTACATTATTTGTTTTGAAAAAATTCAGTTTGTATGTCAAAAAAACATGGGTAGTTAAAATATTGGGAAATAAGTATTTATATATTATAATCATGAAAAAATTTTCATATTTATAAATAAATATAATTTTAAAAACATTTATTACAAGTTGATATGAAAAAACTAATCAATGTTATAATCATGGAGATGGTAGGTCATACACATGCATGAGTAATGTTCTAATTTTCTATGGATCATTAAGGAATGTAGTCAAGTAACACCACAAATGATGTTACAACCATTTGTGATTCTGAAAGGGTAATAATGAAAATGATATATACATATATAGAATATTTATAGAAAATTAATTGTTTCATGAATAAAATCTATAGTATTTTAATTTCACATTTTTTAATTAATATAATCCTTTATATGTTTCTTGTGTATTTGTAATGAATCACATCGCTTTGAGCAGGTGCTATTCCTCAATTCCTCAAACAATGTAATCGTATTAACGTAAAATCGAATGTATTAAAGGTATGTGTAATAAAATTATGAAGAGGGTATAAATAAATAATAAATATAATGTATATCATATATAAATATAGTTTCCATCATAATGGCCAACATGAGAGGGGTAATGGAAAAATGAACAATTATCATTTTGTGAGGTAGTTATTCCCCATAGACAGAATCAATATGTTTGTTACAAATTAGATTGATGTGTGTGAAGTGTTAGGTATAAAACATGTAATAAAAAGATTCTAGTATATTGAGTATTATTTTGTTGTTATAAAATAATTGAATATGTAGGTTTTAGTTAGTGGATAATTGGAAAAAATCTAAATAGACGAAGGAATGATATTCCCTCTTAATCGAGATACTTATTTTGGTTTGATCCAAAAGGATTACATGGAAGGATTTATACTCAAAGAGTGGATTATCGATCTTGGTAAATGATTTTGGGAAGGTATATGAGTCAGTATTGGTTGAAAATAAGTGGTTTTAGAGGTGTGAGGAATGAGGAGAGGTGGTGGCCTAGGGGAGGAAAAAGACTCACTCTGAATTTTTTGTAACAAGTTAGGTGTACACATGGTCCTACAAAAAAAGTCAAAAAAACTAAAAATCCAAATAATAGAAGGTGGACTACTTTATGATGGAAAAAAATCTGTTTTTCGAAAATATTATAGGTCATTTGGGCCCCTAAGTTAATGTTTTTGTCCTTTATTTTGATTAAATTTATATTAATATGTATACTTAATTTTAATGGTGTTCACTAATATTTTTGGTCAATGAAAAAGTTATTATTATAAAATTTTTTTCATTTTTCCAATTCCATATATGGAATCTATTTTTAAAAATTCAATTCATAGAAGTAGAAGAATGTTATTAATATTTAATCATCCAAACGAGACGATAATGTCAGACTTTAATGAAAAATGTTGAAACTTTGCTATGTTTTTATAATATATTTAAAAGTGAAATTGATACCAATCAAATAAATTGTATTAATTGATATAAATATTATCTACTTTAACTATAAAACAAATTTAAATTTAAATTATAATTATAAATAAGTTAAATGAAAAACTAGTTTTGATCTAAATTTCATAATTCACAACTATTAATAAAAATGAAATGTTTTAGAAAATTTAAAATAGTCACCATAACCTCATTATTAAATTTAAATTTCAAATATATGTTTTTTTGACATATTAAATAAATTAAAGTATCAAATATCAAATTTATAATTTGTTAACCATTAAGAGTCGCTAAAATTACCGTAATAAAATATAGGTTTTTATTTGTGAAATATGATTTGTTATTATTTTGTGCATATAAATCATAATGAATTAATATTAAAAATATTTGATTGTATCTAATATATATATATATATATTACATGAAAATCAATAATTAATCATAATTAATTTAATCTATTAGAGTAAAGGCCCATTTTTAGCATTAAAATAGTTTTCTATAATAATATTCACTTTATATTGAAATTGATTTTATGTTAATTTATAACTAAATTTTACTCAATGAATTAATTCAATATTTTGACAAAAAATAATTTTCTAAATTCAGTTGTTACTATTAATAACTACAAACTTAATGGCTAGTCTATTTCTCCTTATATTTCAATAATATAGTATTGTTCCATAAAACTCTTTATTGTGTGTAGTGTAGGCCATCGATAAATATCTCTCCTGCATGTAATGTTTCATAACTCGATGTTTAATGAATTTAAATATATATAATATATATTAAATAGTAAATATATTATAATGTATCTAGATATTATATTACCTTACGTGCTTTGTGTTGTGTGTTATACACAATATCGAATACACGGTTCTTATATTATAATTTTTGGATGTCAAACTTTTCCTAAAAGAATAACACACACAAAAAAAACAAATAAAACAAATTTACATTCCCAAAACACCAACTACATCAAATAAATATAACATATACTCGCTTACCCCAAACAACATCAAGCTGAATAATAGTATATTTTTATTAACTAAATGAAAGTGAAATAATATAAACTATATCAATTAGAAATAGAATATTAAAAAATTTTGTTAAATAGAATCATCATGAAATAAAACAAAAGTAAATGATCCAAATAATTTGTAGTGGAATGAATAAAATACGTATTCAGTAGTTCTGAGCAATACCAGAAAAATCTAGAAATAGATGAACTCACTAAGACAAAAGAAAAGTATTATAAAAATACAAATAAATGTTGATAAAATTAAATAAAATTTAGTCAAATAAAATCTATTTGAATTTAAATAAAGGTATCACAACTATCACATTAAAAAATAATTAATGAAAATAAAATCAAATTGAATGGAATTCAATTGATATGAAAAAAACAATATTAAATAACCTCTATTGAATAAAAATAACTATATAATGACCACACTTAATTCATATAGATATAAAAATTATAAATCATCATATCAAATTTATTTGTAAATTTTTTTAATAAAACGTAGTCAAATTAATATTAAATGAATAAAATTTACTAAAACTAAATAAAATATCAAATCCAACGTGAATTTATAGAAAATTTAATAAATACTAAATATAACTCAACAAATTTAATAAAAGTTCATTGAAATTGAATTTAGTATTTTTATCGGTCATATTTTAGTTATAATAAGTTAATTTTATCCATCAATATTATATTATTAATAAATGTAGTGTTGTTGTAATCAATGTAATTTTTGACATGAAAAAAATCACATTGAAGTTTGTGAGCCTCGATCAAACGTGTTTTTCTAATGCAGGATGAATAAATATGGAATTATTGTAAATGAACTAACACATGAAAAGATTTTGCATATTTTTATTTTCGATTAATATATTTAAACATTTTTTATAATTCATTTTCTTATTTTTAATTTCAAAAGTGTTCCCCATATTCCCTCAATGTGAAAGAATATGAAATCTTTAGGAAAGATGTTAATTTTTGAAAATTATTATATTTGGAGCATCGTGAGAGATTCTGATGTCATCATGGGAAGAGAATTATCCTGAAAATGTATTTCCAATCAACAAGATCCTCTTAATACCCTGGAATCAATGAAATGTAAAAAATTATTTCCAAAGAATATGAGACTAATATAATAATTATATAGCTGCAAGAAAGAGGTAAAAATATCACTAAGATGTTCTTAGAATATATGATAGATTTATGTCTATCACTTCCATATGATGATACAATGATTTTTTATTTATTTATGCTCTATAGTGTTATAAAAACACCAAACCAGGAATCCTAGAATCATGGGATACTTCATTAAATTTTCACTATGTACAAGTAATTATATCCCACAAGACTAAATAGTTTAATACTCTTAGTAAACCACATTTTCATGATCCGTAGGTATATCCCAATGAGGGAAGGAATTTTCCTTAAAACAAGTACACAAGCACAAATCCAAAACTGTGGAATGTAAACCTATAGTTAACGACAATTTTTATTGATTCAACTATTGAGAGTACAATACAAACTAAAAGTACACAGGGGGCTAGAATACAAGCTCAACACCAAAAACATTACAACTTCCACAGTTTATCCACTTGTGACCCCACCTGAAGGGTATGTGAGGGGTATCTGCCTATTGTCATAGAATTATGACCATTCGTTTTGTCTCACTGAGCACCACCCGGTCCCAGACCACCAAGATCTCCGTCGAATAATTGATCACCAACATAGGACCTAAAAAGTGTTTGCGAGGCCCGTGTTGTGGGGTGTAACAAAATACTCAGTAGGGATTCCCACCCACAATGGAAATACCTCAAAGCAGAACCACCCATCAATATCACATAGTAAAATTCCACAGTAATGACAGCTCACACCAGGTATAACTCAATGTATAGGAAGTAAGACTGTCAGTTGTAACAATTAAAACCATGGACTACTAAGATACTCATCCCTGATTATTACAGTGGGTCTTATGGTTCACATAGAGATGCTTGTATCTATTTCACATAGGGCGGCTAGAATCTCTTTCACACTACGATTCATTTCATCTTGGCATGCAGGGTCACTTAGAACTGATAGTCATCATTCATCATGTATCTTCTAGACATAGGATTCCTACTCGTAATAGGCTTGATTCTTAGAGAATCTACTCCATGTGATAACATTGTCATCTCATATTCCACGAAATAGAACATAGAGTATTCCCAATAGACCGTCTAGTTGCAATGCTCCCAATGATTTAGATGGCGCATTAATCAGATGCCCAATTTGAAACATATTGGCATTTTAGAAAACATGCTTCAATTGCATCCAGGCCCGGTCTAACCAGGTCGAATAGACTTGTCCAACTTGGAATGGGGGTCCCACATGGCCTACATCAATTTTAAAAACATGACCCTACATGGTTGTGTCTAGGCCAACCAGGTCTAACCTGGACCATTGGGCCATGCTAGAACATGTCTTCTTTGGCTGTGGTTTTAGACCACCAGGTCGCCCAATAACATGGTCCAATTCATTTGACCTGATCCGACTCATTTGAACCAGTTCGGACTAGCCAGGACACCCATCGGCCTCATTTTCTATCCAGCCCAGCCTACAATGGTGGGCCGGTTCATTTCCAATATAGGATTCCCTGCAGCTCCAATTGCATCACCGGCCCATCCTACAATGGAGGTCTGATTTCCTTTGGCCTAGACACTCAAATGACATTTTGTTCCTACCACACGTGGTCTTATAAGGCCGATCTCCTCCTCTCTACACACATTCCCATGGACCATGTCCCTACACCAACCTGCATCCCAGTGGTGGGTCATCCGAACTATCATGGTGCCCCACCGACAACGAGGTCCTTCACTGCCACGACCTAGTGGCCACAACATCTTGGCCTGATAGGGTGCCCTCTAGGTGTTGTGATTCTGCATTTCCAGCCGCTACCAATAGGTAGCCTCCAATGCCTAACACGATGCTTGATTGGCGCTTCCACATTGTAATGTCATGACCCATGTTGGATACAACCTTTAGTGCCATGATGCGCCATTGGGGAACGCCTCTTCCTCACTGTCGCCGACCATTCATCGCAGCCACCTATGCTATAATGCGTCATCGGCACACGCCTCTTTCTATATGTGGACACCACCAAAAGCTGCTAAAATCCTACACCATTATCATTGTGCCTCTTTTGGGTCATCACGATGGTTGTTCCATATTTTGGGATCGTTTATCAATGGAAAATTTCCCAATGATCAGTCATTCATAACATTGAAAGGAATGCGAAGAATGCATGGTAACAAGGGTGGATAAATCCAAACAACGAATTTGAGTAATGAACCTTTATCGCCTTCTTCACAGCATTTATCCTCTTCCATTAGAAGGATTGGAAAGAGAAAATAAAATTATTTCAATTTTAACATGTATTAGTTCTCTTAGAATATCTCATATGAATGATAGATCCATATGTTATCTTGTTCATGAGTTATCCTATGCTCATCGTATAAATGATATAATGGGGCGACAATTTACACACAAATGTATCAAACCTTTTCATGGGAATAGTGTGATTGGTCGAGGATGATTGGCTGTCTCCATCTGTCGATCTCGAATTCTGATTTTCTCTCACATTGCCCAATGTTAAGCTCCAACCAAAGGAAATCATAACCTCATGAGCTCAATATTGGTATCATATTTTCAATTGGTGTCACCATTCATGAGTTATAATGATTTTAAAAATTAAATAATCTTATTTAATTATTTAGTTTCTAGTTATTCTATTTTTGGGTCTTCTCACCGTATGCTCTTGCCGACTAAACATAAGTCGCACCAAGGGTAAAACCACCATTATGAATGCAATGGTGCCCTAGGATATATGATCTGAGAAAAGATTCATAATTATTCCATTCTTTAAGAATACCCCTCATGCATGATATATAATTGATAAAAAAAATAGAAAGATCATCCTCAGCACTCAAAGCCTTGAAATAGCATTCTGTCTCAGCACATGGTATTGAAATAATCTCATTTCATTTAACAAAATCCATGTATTTTTGAAGCATTACATTAGTCCCCCTTTAGATCGTTACAACCTATTAATCTGAATCTAGAGTAAATTAAACAAAAAGGGGTATTGGGCATGAATCTTAGCCTCCCACAACATTGTTCCCTACTGAATATTCCAATGCAACAAACGCACATCTATCATCAATCGTCCATGAAACATCCTCTCATTTTGATCCTACATGTCCACTGCGAACTCTGTGAATGTCTCCATGTCATCAATCTTCATCTCACCCTGGTCGATGATGTGAGAAGGGTCACACACGTATATCCAAATCTTGGATAAAATTAAGATGTAATTCACCCACCATAATTATATTGGTCGATAAAAGTGGTACGCCACCTGACCATCTATATGTAGTATCAGGAACGGTTCAACAATCCTAATAGATAGCATGCCTCCCAAGACAAATCATAGTATCACTCATCTAGGATATACCTATTGGAAAACGTACAACTATCACAATTCATACACTCGAGGCCACAGTTGAAGGGTAGGTGAAATGTAGCTTCTTGTAGTTGTATAAGTACCCATGTCCATCCTGTCTCACTGAGAACCACCTTGTCTATGACCACCAAGGTCTCTATCGAAATGTCGATCACCTACACGGGACACAACACATTCAGGCGAAGCCCATACAGGGATGAGTAAAACAATATTCAGTATGGACATCAAACCACAAAGGAAAGACTACAATGTTAGACAATAGAACAAGATCTCAAAACAAAATCACACCAAAAAAGATATCTCACACAAGGTATAACACAAAATATATGACTCAATAATGTCTGTTGTTACAATTAACACATTTGAAAATTGAGAGACTCATCCCTGATGTGTATCGTGGGTCTAATGGGTCACATAGGGCTACGTGTAGCTGGTTCACCCAGAGCCATTTCTAGTTGGTCCACATATGGCTACTTATCATCTCGACATGCAGAGACTCATATACCTCTTTGTAAGAAGTATTCAGGTCTCAACAAGGAACAAGTTTCCTCCTCATAGCACACATGATTCTAAGGGAATCTAATCGTTACAAAATAATCTGCATCTAAACTACCATGAAATCATAGTTAGAGTATTCCCAAAAGACCATCTCGACTCAAGGGTCCCAATTCCATAGATGGTGTATCAATCTGATTCCTGGTCTAATTGATATTGGTGTTTTAGAAAAAGGGGTCTAGGTGCATCGTCACCCAGTCTTACTTGGTCTGACTGACCCGCCCAATGTAGCATGGGGGTCCCGCAAGAGATGACCCCTTTCAGACGACCCAACGAACCAGGTTAGGTCTAGTCCAACCATTTCTGACCTAGCCCATTGGTCCTTGCTGGACCCAGCCTGGTCCGGTCATGGGTCCAACTCATTGGACCACCCATCGACCCTGTCCAATTCCTCTAAACCAGACCGACTCGGTCGAACCGTTTTTAAAAAACCGAGATTCCCATCCACCCCATTTACTATTTAGCGTAGCCCATAATCTTGGACTGGTTCACCTTCGACCCAATCTTCCCAACATGCCAGTTTGGTTCACCAGCCCGATCCGTAATTGAAGGCTAGTATGCTTAATCCTAGATTCCCAAACAACATCTGGTTCGAGCCGCAAGTGGCTCGCTAATGCCAGCTGCCTCCTTTCTTCACACAATCCCACAGATTGTGTGCCTTCATTAACATGTGGCCTGGCTACATGTCTATCTAAATGATTGAGTCCTCCACTAGCACCATGGTCTATAGCCACCAAGGCCTGCTAGAGCTGCGATTCTGCACCTCCACCGACGACCTACCAGGGGCCTCCTCCACATAACGTGGTTCATGACTGGCGCTTCCACCCTTCACCACCCAAACACCTATTGGTCGCTGCCTCTACCACCATGGCACGATGTTGGGCCACCCTGCCTCTGCACTACCGTAAACCGATGTCCGAGGCTTCTTCCGCTGTGGTGTGATATCGGCACATGCCACCCTCCAGATGTGGTCACCACTACATTTCGTTGCCAACGTCGGTGCACCTCCGCTGGGATGTCATGATGGTGGTTCCATGTTTTGGTATCGTTTCTCTCTGGAACGAGTTCACAATGATCCGACATTCATAACCCCACAAAAATTTGAAGAATTCATGGTAAAAACATGGGATAAATCTACACAATGAATTTAAGGAATGAATCGCCACCTTCATTCATCATAACATTGATTTGCTCCTGTTAAAAGGATTAAACAAGGAAAATAAAATTAATTCAGGTTAAACATGGATGTGTTTACAAGAATATCATGCGTGAATGATCTATCCTTAGGATTTCTTTTTCATGAGTTAACCCACATTCATCACATAAAGGATATAATAGGGGTACAATTCACATGAAAAATTATCAAACCCCTACCTGGGAATAGGAGATTGGACGAGGAAGATCTCCCATTGTCATCTATCGATCTGTGGTTCTAATTCTCTCTCCAAGGGCATCGTAACCACTCTCTAACTCACCATCATTCACCATTGTAGATTTTTTAGAGTCTAATAGTGATTTTCAAGGTCCAAAATTCTCTTCTCTAAATCATATTATAACAGTAAATGGGCAAATGTGTCATATAGTTTCTATTATGCTGAGTCGCCACCACAAGACTGTTTCATTTATGAAATAACATTTATATTACTTTGTGTTCTAGGGTCATTACACGGTTCCATTTATGTAATGAAATATTCAGTTCGTCACAGCGTTGTAGCAAAATAATTTTGAAAAAAAAATCTTCTTGTGTTTATACAAATTTTCCTTAAAAAGTATGAAAATACTTTTTCCATTAACCTCTTTTAATCATGTTTATGTCCTACTTAAGGAGAACATATTATTATGAACTCAATGGTGGTATCAAATTTTTTATCTGAGTTACTATTTGAGAGTTATGAGGATTCGAAAATAAAATAACATTTATTTTTTTATTTTAATTATGGTACACCCAAAAAACGAACTTTCATAGCCGGCCCACATCAGCCGATGTTAGGATCTGCATAATGAAATAATACCCTCATGAGCCCAAAATTGGTCTTGGATTTTAAATCTGAGTTACCATTCGTGTGTTATAAGTATTTGAGAAATAAAATAATTTTATTTAGTTATTTTAATTATGGTTATTCCATTTATAGGTTTTCTCACTAGAGGCCCTCATCGACTAAATAGAAGTCGCTCCTAGGGTAAACCCTCAACCCATAACACAAGACTGCTCTCATATTTTTGATTCAGGCAATATTTTCTGATTTAGTCTTCTTTTTCAAGAAAACAACACATGCACGCTATTCAAAACATAAAATTTTTCAATGGATAATTACTGTATCTCTGGGCCTTTGAATCTCACTCCGTTTTAACACATAGTCTTGAAATAATCCCATTTTATTTAAAAATAATAATTCATTGAATTCCATGAAATTAAACATATATATACTTGAATGTCACTTTACATTTAAAAAAATTAAAATACAACTTAGTGATTGCAAATATTATGTATCCTTAAACTCATTCAGTGATCCATTCTTCGTATACTACAGAATCAAAGAAAATAGGGATGAATTAATATTCTTAGCATGAGTTTGGTATGTATGAATCTATCATGAATCAATAAGAAAGCATCAATATATAAAGTTAAATAACTAAAGAATAGATGGAATGTAATCTATAACATGAGAAAAAATGAATCAAGGGGTAATATTAATAAAAATAATCTCTGGGAAAATAAGAACTAAATTCTCAATAAAGAAAATATTTAATACTAGGTGGAATTATCTTATACATCAAGATATCAATATCATCATGTGTGTTCTCTACTCCGTCTTAAAATAGCAGATAGGTATACACCGAAACCCATTTAATGTTACTTTCTGATTTTTCACATGAGACTAGTAGATGCATCAAGGAAATATATAATTTCATACCCCACCTTTCACTAGATGTTCAAAGTAGTCTGACTATATAAAATGATAGATATAATTCATATATATTATTTCCTATCAATAAATTTTTATATCAAGTAAAGGAAATTTATTTATCAATATTTACCCATTTTATGATTTATAATTCCATGTAAACTACTGTATATAGAAATGGTTTATAGTTTAGGAAATAATTATATCCATCATAAAAACTATGGATATTTAAGATAAATATAATTTTTAATGAATCATTATCACTAGAAATAGTTTTCATCATGAAAATGTTAATAATTATAAAAATTATCATAATGTATGATGTGACTACTGATTCATCATAATCATACATTTTTTTGAGAAAATAATATCCTTAATATAAATATTGGTGATATAAGTGAAATACTAAAATAAGATTTCATAAAATTATGTTAATTATAAACCCATTAAAACTTAATAGAATAAGATACATTTTATAAAATCATTACATTACTGGGGAAGTCTATTATCACCATTTACATTAAAAAAATTAGCATTAATTGTTTATAGAATGGGGCCCTTTAAAATAATAGTAGAAACATTCCATTCAATCCATTTTTTAATGTCTATGAAAAAAAATTTCTATAAATATAATTCGATTAAATAAAAGTGGTTTTTTAAATTAATTTTGTATAACATGGACACTAATGGAAAATATATCTGATTTCAACAGATATAAAATAATCATTTAAATTAATATTTTATTCAATTCATTAAAGAAAAAATTATTATATGTTAGAATAAAATATAAAATATTTTTAAACAACAATTTATAAGAATATAATTTTATCTTATGAAAGATAATTGATATGATTTATTCTATGAGTATAAAATAGTTACCAAAAAGAATTGAAATTGTAAAATAGATTCATACGTCTTTGATAATATTCAGATAATAACCCATTGAAAAAACAAAAAATGGATTTAAAGTTCAGAAATCATGATTAAATATGTATTCATTTTAAATTACACCGTTGATATGTACATACACCAAATATAAATTTAATATGTGAATGTTAAAAAATATGTCTCAATGGAAAGAAAATTCAGATGAAATATCATACAAAGAGTTTTCCATTAGTTAAAGGATATTAAACTCATGTATACTAGTTTCAACCATGTTATTAATTTATAATAGATCCATATTCATTTTTACAATTTCATATATGGTCTTATTATAACATCTTATCACATGTTCATTAATAATATTTAATTATTACCATTTCTTTAGGTGTTACCTACTTTGTGTTCCCATGAATGATTCCCCACTATAGTTTTTATTATCTTTTGGGGATATTGTTACATCATCTACAAAATGATATTGGTTTAATTAATATCACATGTATTAATGTGATACATTTTTTGAATCATTTTCAATAGTTGGAAAATGAAAATGAATTGCATTACCTAATGGATATAGCAAGCTGTACGTATACATGAGTAGTGATTAGATTCCATTAATGGGTGGAAGGATAAAGAATTTTATTATTTATTAATTTTATATAATTTATATCATGTCAAATTTATTATATATATTCATTATTACCATCATTATTATTATCAATATTTGTTAGTTATGTTTAAAAAATTCATTGATTCGTGAGGTGGTAGTTCACCAAACACACAAGCGATTGCATTATTTGACAATTGATGAATGTGGAGATGGATGATTATAATGAAATAAATTTATTAGAATCTCAGTACATGGGATGTACTTGCATAATATTATTTTAATGTTTTAGGCATAATTTATTTTTGAAAAATACTAATTAAAAAAGAAGGGGCATAGTAAATACAATTTATATAACATTAAATAACATCCTTTGGATCTATTATTAAGGAAACTAGGGTTGGTATTTTGGGAATGCAAGTAGATCTATAATGTGTATATAAATTTTGGGGATTTGTTTCCATCTTTTACTTGATAAAAATAATTTAAAACATGTGATGAAGTGAGGGTATGGAGTTTCCTTCTAAAATATATTAGTAGGGAATTTTTTAAAATACTAAAAACTATTCAATATTGGGAATCCAAAATCATACCATATTCCAAAAAAATTTACAAATAAAAAATATTAGGTATTTTAAGGATGATCCACACATCCATAAAGTAATAATCGTATTTTTAAATATTTATTCTCTTATCCTCTACGTTTACATACTTTTACAATTTTAGTTTTCACAATGGTGTTTAGTTTTTTAATTAGTGGTCATATATCATTTACAAATAAAATAAAAAGAGACATATAATATTAAATGGACATAATTACTATTATTATTAATTTAAATTTATATAAAAAATTATATGATTTTTGAATAATAATTTTAAAACAATCAAAAGTAACGAAAAAATCCTAAATTTAACCTTATTCAGAGTAAATATATTTTGTTGTCTTTAAAAATAAATATGACCAAAATACATAAGACAATATTATATAAAATTAAATATTATTATTTCATTTAGGAAATATATTTTATGAAATTAAATTCATTTATGTTGTGGAATTTAATTTAAAATTAATCACACCATTTCGGTCAAAAAACTATTTTTTCATGAAATAAATTTATCAACCATAAGATGATATTATATTTACTATATGACTAGTACTAATAATTAGAAGAATTGAAATTAATATATTTAGATATTTTATTTATAAATTTCATTTGAATAATTTCACATTATATATTATTTTACTTAATTAAAATTTGGAATCATTATGAACGTAAAAATAGTTATTTGAAAATTTTGTTTTAATAGTAAAAATACTCTTACACAAAAATATGGTATAAAAATTACCCAATTGTATTTTATTATTAAATAGAATTATAAAATAATTATCTTACATTGAAATCAAATTTAAATCATAATTTTATCTTTAAAATGCATAATTTATTGAAAAGAAATGCATATTTTACAAAAAAGATGTTTTTCACTATTCACTAAAAAAATCAATTCATAAGTAAATTCCAAAAATACATTCCTAAGATAATTTTTTTTATTTTGGTTTCGAAAAATAATTTCAATTAATTCAAAATAAACCAAAATAGGTTATAAATAATTATATTATTATCCAAAAAATGTACTAAAAATCATTTATGACAAAAAATGATTTTAATGAATAAATTGAATTTAATTAATATTTGGGTGATATTTAATAAACACATATCAAAAAAATAATTAGTTCCTATATATATATATTAATTCATTTAATATCATTCTTACTCTTTAATTCAACAGCTTGGTTATATCAGTCATATTGGAATAATATATTTTGCGAGTTTTGTAGATCATTGTGGTGTGTTGTATATTCTATCAAAAAAATTAATTATATTAAAATATTATGGTGGTACACTATCCCCAACTCAGTAAATTGTTTCTTCATAATTTGAACATGTTCTCATAAATGGATGGTTTCAATTTTGAAAAAACATTTGTTGAAAAACATAACTTAGAAAGGGTTAATATTACTCTACTTAAAAGAGGAAATTGAAAATATAAAGTTCATCTAGAATAACACATGAATACGATTCCAAGAATTAAAACAATTGGATGGATGTAAAAACAATTATATATAAGATAGATATAAATAACCATGGATATTGATATAGGTCATTGATTACAAGAAAGTAACTGATCAAGATAATCTCAATGACTACAAAACCATAAATCAATAACGAGTTAAATAATAATTGATTCATTTTATGTAATGGTATATGATAATATATTTGCTTCAAGTTAATTTTTATGATGTTGAGGAATTTATTTACTATCTGAGAACATAATAATATTTATATACATGATATCTTTCAATTTTATAATTTTAATTTCATCTGTTGGTTGGGATTTTATCAATTCTCCCTTCACTCATACTTCGAGGGATAAATATGAAATATAAATTTTTATTATTCCTAATGCACTAAAATTATAATTTAATGAATCATAATATCTATAAAATAGTTAAAATACATTCTATATTTTTCTTAATATAACCAAAAGTGGTATCCCAAGTTATAATAAAAATCATTAATCTCTAAACCCAACAATAACACCCAAAGGGTATTTTGATATTTATTCATCAATTCATTTAATTAAAAATAATTCCATAATACATGGAATCCCACATAGGCATATGGTATGTTTTTCTCCATTTCAACCCTTCAGTTTTTGGTTCAAGCCTCATGGTCTTTTCGGGCGCAAAATGTTGTCACTTGGTATGCAGAATGTGACTTTTCAGAAAATATATTAATATATTACCAATAATGTTCCCAAATTAGTGACCCATAATCACACCGACAAAGTCACTATAAACCATAACGGCTACCAATATATTTAATCTTATGTTCACAAAATTTTAATTCATTCTTCTTTAAAAAAATCACTTTCACAAATATTAAACCAATGGTTTTTGTTTCCATATATGTCACTTAGAATACCCTTATGCTGGATATACTCTCCATCACATAAAAACTCAAAATGGGTACTCAAAATTATACAATTATGATAAACCATGACTTTGTGAGACTGTAATGACAAATATAACTCATGATTTAATATTACATGAACACATATAGTCTTTTAAAAAAAAATAACACAATCCTTATATGTTTCTTGACCCTTAAATCAAAAATACCATTGATAAAAATACTTCTACAAAATAATTCTTCAATTCTAAATAATAAATTATTCAACACCTTTAATTCGATATAATACATTACATAGTCTAGTAGTTAACTATTAAATGATTAAATTTACTCGAATAATTCCCATATTCTCCAAATTCATGATGATGAACTATATATAGATTTTTAGAATGAAATTTATATCTATCGATTAAACTAATTAATTTTCCGACAAACTCTTTTCATTATGAACTTATATTAGCAAAAATATACATTTTCATTCCCTATTGATTCAATCTCATTGTAATATATTTAAATATTCTAGAAAAGATGGAAATTGATCCTTCTTTACTCCATATTTCCCACTCCAAATCTATTAGAGAACTCCATCATTATCTTCACCCATGGTTCTAAGATTTGTTTATGGTATATGTTATTTATAATATATCAGGAAAACTGATTTGGTATAATCATGATATATTTGAATCCAGTCCACATCCAATTTAGCATCTCAAAATATTGACATTTTCTAACATATTAATTTTTAAGATGATTTATTTGGGTTCCAATCATTGACATAAACTTAAAATCATAGTTTGAGAAGAAATAATCATAGTGGAAATAATATATAATAATTTATAGGAAATCCAAATAATGAAATTGAATTTTAAATTGTATAAACCATATGATTAACCAAGTTCATTCATATTCATTGTATATTAAAATATTTATTGATGAGTAATAATTATAATGTGAATTATTTTAATCATATCCCTCAGGAGTGTAAAAATGGGTGCACATTAAGTCTTGTTGTCGTGTATTAGGTGATAATTGAGTCAAATCCCAATATTCACTTTTTTGATTTATTACCCCAGGGTACAATTGGGATAAAAACTCATCCAATATTTTTATGTAAACAGAGATTTATTCCTAGGAAAAACAATATAATTAATTCCTTAAAAAACTTTATGATATTCTTTTATACATATCTTTATAGTCCATCCTCGGGTTATGTCACCTAATCTATGATTTCCTAAATCTAGTTCATAAGTTTTTTCATACACTTTGCTTGATACCAACTATAAAGACACGGACCCCAGTAGCATTGATTTGGTGGTTAATTTACTACCTGACCACTGGATACAAGTGATTTCTTCCTAATGATTGAAATATTTTAGAAGTACTAATAAACAAGATACATAATTGAATTTCACATAACATTTCAAACCATAAAAATAAAACTGAGTGAGTATAAATATAATACATTCTTGAACTCAATAAATAATTCCTTATTCATAACTTGGGGAAAGTAAAAAAATTATGGTGATATCATATAATCATTAAATATTATAAAAAACATAGCATATAATGAATCATCAAGGAATCATCAATGTGGAATTTTAAATACCCAAAATAAACAATCAAATTAATAAATAACTTAATTACATAATTAATACATGGATAATATCAATTAAGAGGGTTTCATTGATAATCATTGCATAATTTTCAATTAATGAAATGATTTTTATTGGTTTCCATTATTTTAGAAATCATGATCTATGTACTGTCAAGTAGTTTTTCCAACACAATTCAAAACATTCCATAGGGATGCACATGAAACCCCTTTAATGTTCTCTTATTTATTTGTCTCATGAGTCTTACTGATTCCTCAAGTGGATATATAATTTTTTGATACAAACTTTATTAAATATAAAAATAATCAGAATATATCAAATAATGGATTTAATTCCAGAAAAATATAACTTATCCTAAATATAATTTCTTATTAAAGGATACAGTTTTATCAATTTTTCCCTAGTTAGTAAAATAACATTCAAAGTAAACACCATATGTAAAAATGGAATATAGTTTGGGGAATAATCATTTCCATTAAAAGTATAATGTATATATTTATGAGATATGTTTCATACAATGAAATATAATCACATGAAATAGAATGTGTCCGGATAAATTCAATAATCACAAAATTAATCAAGATATGAGAGGTGTCCATCAATTCATCAAGAAGATATGATTTTTCGATAAAACCATGTCTATTAAAATAATAAATAGAATGTAAATGAAATATTAAAATATTATTTTATAAGGTATTTTTATTCATAGATCCATTAAAAATTTTTATATGAATTTATATTTCATAAAATGGTTATGACGGCGGGAAATCTGTTATCACTGTTTATGATAAAAAAAATCATTTTTAGTTTTTGTAAAAACAAACCTTTCAAAAAATGCTGAATGATTACCTTAAAATAATTTTTAGAACTCCACGATAACATAACATTTTCGTTATTCTATAATTTTTTAAAATAAATTTAATTTTTGTAATATAATTTTGAAAAACAAAGATATTAATGGAATATATCTCAAATATAAGTAGACAAAAATAATTTGTTTCATTTAAAAAGTTTCATTCATAATTTATGTTACAAAAATAGGTAATCAATGAAAAAAAATATAGACTCTTCTTAAATATATAGTGTAAAAAATTATTACAATTTTTGAAGGAAAATGATAATATTCATTCAATAATAGTAATATAAATCCAAAAAAAATGTGATATCGTAAAAACTATTCCAACAAATTTATTAAAAGTAAACTTTTATCCTCCTGAAATTTTAAAATTAAATTGAAAATTGTAATATCATGAATAAATTGGTATTCTTTTTAAATACATATATGGGTTAGTATATACACAATTTGAATGTTATTTAGTTTATATTAACAAATTTTCTTTAATTGAATGGAGATTGAGACAAAATCTTATACCTCCCATTTCTATTTAGTTGAACTTGATTTAACCACCATTATAATAATTTTGAATATATTATATATTTATAAAAGAACCATATAAATTTTTATAAAATTATATTCTGTCTTACATTAATATCATATCACCGAATAATTTATAATATTTCATTATTTTAATTGTTATGTGTGTTACCATCTCTATTTCATAATGCAGGTTTTTCATTGAAGTTCATATTCTTAGGCATATGATATAAATAAATCATCTCTAGAAAAATATTAATTTTATAAATATTACATTCATCCATTATATTTCATTTTGGATTCATCATTAAAATTAGACGTAGAAAATTAATCACATCTATTCATGGATATAATATGTAATATATATACAAGAGGGACAATATAATTTCCAAAATTTGTGAAAGAGAAAATAATTGAATGATTGATTAATTTATCATAATCAGAATAATGTAATACATATGATATATATTTATTATTACCATATTAATAAAATCCATGTTATATAGTTTTGGAAATAAAATTACATTGGTTCATGTGACGGTAGTCCTCTATACAAAAAAATGACGTCTTTTTACCCATTGATAGTAGAGGAGATATATAATTATTATTCCATAAACTTAATTTAATCTTGTTATCTGGTAGATATTTGTTTCATCATAATGTAATTGTTAATAAAAAATTGATTTTGTAAAAATATTAAGTAAAATAGATGGATCTTATTTAAGAGGATTAAATTTTCTTAGAATATTTTTTAGATCACATTCTGTTAAATGTAGAGTTAGTATTTTCGGAATACTATCAGCTCTAGAATGTTCTTATGGATATTAGGAGAGAGTGTTTTTAAGGGATTATTGGGCCAAATGGAATTAGTGGTGTGGCTAATAAAGAGAGGGGGTTACATTTTTATAATTGAGGAGGAGAGGAATTTGTTAAATAAAAAGAAAAATTCATCAATGGTAAGTCACACTCACCCCATGTTCCTCCAAAATTTATAAATAATAGGGTTATGGTATTATAATTTCTATCCACCTTTCTAACACAAAAAAAATTAAAACATTTAACAAGGTATTCCCTTATCCTCTATGAATATTTACATTTACAATTTTGAATTTCAACACAGTATTGAGTTTTTTTAACATAATCAATTTATCATTTTCTACTAAAATAACATATAGCCTTATTATATCATTTTATCCCCCCAATTATTAATGTTAAATCCAATTAGTAATTAATAATTTAATGTGTGTTGAATTTATTTAATTCATTATATGTATTTAAATTCAATAATAAAAAATATCAAATACCTATTTATGTTAGGTAATTCTTAATTGTGGGTTATTTAAAATAATAAAATAGGAATAAAATTTCACATAAAAGTAGTTTCACCAAAAATACATTTTTTAGCTAAAAACATTATAACAAAATCTTTTATAATCATGATCAAAATGTAATTAAATTGATTAAAAATAAATAAAGAATAATTATTTTACATTGAAATAAAATTCTATCAATAATAGTTATTTTTAATAAAATAATTTATAGAAATGAAATAATTGTTTTGCAAAATGTTTAATTTTCACTATTCATTGAATGTCACTTTTTATAGAAAAATATCAGAATTTTTATCTAATATAATTTTTATTAGATTATTTAAAGGATTATTTTTATTTTATATAATTTATTTTCTAAATTTATTAAACATGAATTGTATTTGTTTCTCACAAAAATATCTTCAAATAATATTTCTTGTAAACATGTTTTTTTAAGATTAAATTGATTTTAATAAAAATTTGACTTATTATTTAATATTATTTTTTCAATAAATGTTTATTAATTAGGACCTATATTTATATATATCATAAACTAGTTATTCATATTAATACACTCTAATTCGACATCAATGTTTTATCAGTCAAATTTAAAAAATATATTTCACATGTCATTTATGATCAGTGTTTTCTATAGTATACATTATCAATCACAATGTTCTTCTTTTAAAATTCCAATGTAATATGAATTTTATATTTATATGATACACAAGGTGTTTTTAATGATATTCGTAGTTTGGATCGAGGTGATGAATCTATTGTTGATGAAACTCCAAGTGATTATGATGATATTAATGATGCTGATTCTTATGAGGATGTTATTGATGTGGGCGATGACTAGAATGTGATTTTTTTTATGAAGGAGATATTGATCCCCTATATTTTATTAATTTTAATGAAATTTGAAATGTGTTTATATGTGTTTTTTAGGACTAAAACTAATTAATTGTGCGGATTTAAAATGAATGGTATAGTATTGTAAAAGGTGTTAAAACTCTTGATATAATAATTAGATGGTAAAATTTATAATATACTATATATGTACTGTATATAATGTATACTAAACATATTTTTTAATATGTTATGGTATTTATTTTGTAGAGCTACTAGATGGTAATGTGGTTCTTAAAAAGGGGAAAATTGTACCAATTTGTTACCTAAACCATTAGAATACAACTATACTTAGTGATTATTATTAATTGTTAGAACATAAGATTATCCATTTTTTATACCACCATTTTCAATTAAAACTATTGGTATATCTCTATAATGATATACTAATACCCCATGGTTCATATAACCAATTATATATATAATTCAAATGGTTATATGGCCTATAAAAATGGTTTTAGGCTATTGGAATCAAGATTTTTTTCTAGCAGTGAAATAATGTTTATTTTCATTAGGTTCAAATTTAACAACACCTTGACCAATATATTCTATAACTAGTTAATGTGAAGGCATGTGATGTTATGGGCCTCAACCAATGGTCAATATATTCTTATGGTTGATTATATAGGTTAATGTGGACCTGGTAATTCTTTCAAGTCAGGGTGAGATTCCACTTTTTAGAGGACCTTCTCATAGGATTCCATACGGAGGAAATCCATGGTGGGTGAGGCTTAATGAACTAGAAACGGGAATACCATCATTTAGATTGTTCTTCCATACATGAGAAATATTTTCATGACACTATTTTTGACAAGAGTTCACATAACCATTAAGTATGTCGTCTGGAGGAGGGTCATCTTAATGAACATCCTAGAGTAGACGTATAACATTATTAATTTTTGAAATATAGGTAGTTCCTTCACTATTAAATTTGTTTCTTATTTTTATGAACATCTAGTAGGTTCTAGGGTTAGTAGAGAATGAAATTTTATTTCCTCAAATAAATTAGTGTTTGTCAATGTAGAGATAAAATACAACTCTTTTGTTATGTATTTCCTTTAGTCATATCTCTTTATAGATGTTCTATTATTGGATTTTGAGGTCAAGAATTGTACACAGTAACATTTGTAAACATGTACCTTCTTTGAAGAATCATTTTCTTTCATAAAATAAAAATGGGATATTTTATGATTGGAAGGGAGATGAACATGGTAATTTCTTGACAGAAAACCACTCAAACGAGTTCTCTTATAGTGCTCATGGGTTTGGGGGCCCCTCATGTATGCTATTGAATATACAACTAGCACTCAAGGGGTTGATTGGGATAATGAATATGGACCCACACCAGATCACATAATATAATATTATGACAAATTTATATCATGTTATAGAGAATATGATAATGTAGTAAAGTTGCGTTCTAGATGTGTTGTACCAAACAAATTGGAATAAGAATATAATACTGATCCTAATCATCATTTCTCACTGAAAAATATTAGTGATCATTTTGATGTTGAGTAAGAATATAGTCCATATCCCTGGTACATCTATGAATATGTTGATGGGCTTCACCAAAATTGGTCAAGGTAGTAATACATAACATTCCTTTATCAAACAACAGAATACACTGATGAGAGGATTATTTTGTTTATTCAACTTATAGAATATACTGGAATCTATACAGAGGATGAGTAAGAATACGATAATTCCCCTCTATTGCATCTTAAATTTGAATTCATGATTCTTTGTTACTAATTGTGATATGATCTAATTCCTTGTTGATAGTGGATAAATAACAAAAACTTAATTCTTAATTTTATATTGGTTATTACAAGAAATCCTGACACTATAATTTGAATTAGTATACCCTTCAATAGATTTCTTACCCTTCTGATTTTTTCCATCAGATGGAGAATGAGAATTCTAGAAGAATTGTTGAGAGTACAATGGGAAATAATCATACTTATCAATTGTTTCATTGTGTTCTAATAGATGATTTATTTTAGAATATGGATTTGTGAATGTTCCCTATATATGGTACCATATTATACCCATAATGATCTCATTGGTTCTTTCTTTTAGTTTGTTAGGGTTGAGACCTCCTGGGTGGTTCTCTATGTGCTTACTGATGAGTCTAGGTCATTTGGGGTTTATAGAGACAGAAGTTAGTGGGATCCTTCTTATGTGGTTACAATACGGTGGAAAAATTATTTATGGATTCATCCACATCCACCCTATGATGAAGGATGTAGGTTTTTTTATCACTTATTGGATAAGATCATGAAGAATATTATTATGGTACCATCAAAGGTTCATTTTTTAATTTTTTCATGGAGTTGTAGAATGGGATAGTGAATCTTCTTGATCAGGGGTTCCATTTATTTGGAAGAAGTCATATAATTCGATCATTTAATTTATGGTTCCATAAAATTGTGTCCATATTGGATCAGATATGGCAATTCCTAAAAAAAACAACAATGATAACTCATCAAGGAACCACCACAACGAAGAGAATATTTGATCAATACATTTAATCGTTAAAGGATTCACATCAGGTTCAATATTTTTATTTTTGATAGAATTTCTATATGTCTCCCTAATCCACAAAAATTTTGTTAGAGCATACTTTTGGGACTACATTCCAAAAAATAGGTATTACTGGGGTTTCAAACTAGATATACATCAAAATGAACATTGGTCGATATGATGGTAGGTCGGGATCTTCTCCCCCTTTGGGGGGATATTTCCTACACATTGAAACATTAAATGATTTCTGATATTTTCAATAATCCTTCTTAAATCATATGTTCATGATTGGATACCCACATTCTAGAGATGATAAAATTCATGCATCAATGTGAACAACAATAAGTATTATAGTTTAGTAATTTTTAATTTACTTATCATTGAATATTAATTCGGAAAGATATGGTTTAAATCCAACACAAATATGTTCTCAATAGTTTATCATAATCTTGTGAATACTTTTTTTACAAGGAAATGGTAGGACCCATGAGAATAGGTTCCTTCATATCAATACAATGTAATTCAAAAATCACATTTTTCATTGAAACCAAATTGGACACGTCGTACCTTACAATGTCATAAGATAAAGGCTGTTTAAAATTAATTTAATATAAAAAAGAATGTAATTATTTGATTAAAATGTCTATCAAAGTATAGTATGGGAATTATTCCTTAGGCAACTATTATGGTTATCCTTGATGGGATGAATGAAATAAAATATCAGTTAGCTTCAAAAATAATTTAACCCAATGAGATATGTGTTGGTTGGTATTTGATATGGACCTACATGGATATCTATGGCATCATCATGAATATTTATTGGATGAAGAGTATATAATAATTAAATATATGGGATATAGACCTCTAGGAGGTGGAATTATTTCATTAGAAATATATCCAAATGTGAAGAATTTACATGGAATATAGTCATGTTTAATGCGTCATATGGGTTTATGGGTAAAATAGCTTTGTGAAATAGGATATAATGTATAAGCATGACTAGTTTTCCCCCTGAGATGGGATATGAAGGTTTTGTAATTTGGGTTTTCAACATCTATGTGGTTCTCTATATATACTATTTATCAGAAAATAATGAAAATATATTAATTGATGCACAATTTATGGTCTTTTGGAATGATCAAACCATGTAGTTTAATGACAAGTGTAAAGGATTGAGTATTCCTTGAACATGTGAGGCCTCTCTGATTCATTATATAATTGGTGACTTTAATGAAGGTAAAGATAATGTTTTTGATTACTACTAGGAGAGGGACCATATTAGAGGAATTTTATTCATGTTAATGACATGACCAACATAGATATTTAATCCTATGTGATGCGTATTTGATTTGAGTAAATTTTTTAATAGAAGATTAGTTACATTTCTTGGGATTATAACATTAAATATGAATAATGAATACACATTGGGGCATCCTATGGATGTGAATCCCTAGATTCATGATGGAATCATCAATATTAACCATCATGGGTATTATTTCAGATGAGGGTACCCATCCTCCATTCCTCCTACCTATTGATACATCGTGTTTGATTTGCATGCCAGAGGAGTTTAGGATACTATATGAATGGCTTGGTCCTTACTCCATTATGGATTCCCTATCACATAAATTTTTATTAAGTTAGTGTGGTTCCCCAAGATTACTGAATATGAGTAACTTATGGAAAGGAATTATAGACTATTATAGGATATTTCTCCCAAATATTATACAAATATAGATCCTTTATATCAAGAGAATACATGATTATGATTCCCCCATAGATTTTACATATCATAGTCATTAAATATTCAGAATTATTTTATCATTTTAATCTTTGATCAAAGGGGGTGAACATTATTGTTCATACATTAATTGTATGAATCTGAAGGATTTGGATAATTTTGTAATAATTTGATGTCCACGATGGGTACTTGAGAAAAGGGTTTATCTACTATTCTGTTATAGTTATGGATATAATTTTTTACAAGATTAAATGTTTGTGGTGCCTCACTCTAGATTTAATAATGGTGGATTTAACTAAATGATACAATGTCTAGAAAGAGGCTTCACCCAAGAGAGGGAGCACATGCGGCTTCCTGCTATTGATGGGGAGAAAGAGGCTTATCCATGGTGATGGTGAGTAAGAATAAAATCCCATGTTAGGGAAGGAATTAGTCTAATCATAGGTGATTCTTGAGAGAAGTGGTTCCATATTGGTAGTAGGGGGTGATGATTTTTCAGGTGACTGAAGATAAGCATGGATTCACCGTATACGTATACCATTGGATCAATAGTGCTCAAGTTTATGGTTGGGTAAGGGTGTTTATCCCTAATATATATGGTCTATAGAGGATATAATTTCTCCAAAAGGTTAATAGCTTTCAATACCATGGGATATCTCAACTACCTTCTGTTTTAATTAATTTATATTTTCTTTATAATTAAATAAATTGCTAGAATGGATTATAAGACTCGTGTGTGAGACTATTGTAAGAATATATTTTGGTCATATTTTCATTATTCCAGAAGTATAAAATGAGGATCTCAATGATTAAATTTATAGGCAAACATCGTTCTTTGGATGAAGGTGATTTACTATACAAACGATTCCAATATTTTTGACTTGAATGTTCATCTTACACACTTATGAAGTTTACCTTGGTTGATTCTGGTGAACAAGTTGGGAAATATCAAGGGTTTTTAATGAAATAATGATACCTTCCATATAACTATCTCATCATATTTTTACAATAATTTACTCCATAAATGTATTCATTGATTTGTAGAAGGATAATTCCAACTTCAATTTGATATGTTTTAAAGTATTTCCTAAATAAAGAATTTAATTTGAATAATAAAAAATTATTTATAATAAAAAATTCAATAATAAAATCATAATACATTTTTATTTAGTCTGTTTTATAATTTACCTAAAATTTATATATTAATCTAATAATTCCACTTTAACATTTTACATCTAAATCATATTTCATTTAATAAATGATTCACAAAAATTAAAATAATTTACTATAAACAATATATAATCAATTAATTAGTTAAAAAATTTTAAACTAATAAATATCAAATATAATTTTTTTATGATTTATAAATATTTTATAAACCATATAAATAATTTATCCATTGAAATGTAGAAAAATTTAGTTTTTCAAGACATATTATTTTAAATGATATTGGACATATCACATGTATTCTTAATACTACATTTCATGAGATTAGGCCCACACAACATGGAGCCTAAAAAGGTTTGACTCTAGTTGTGTGCTATTTTGTAGTATTTTTTCATGTTCGCCCATATTAGATTAAAATAACACCTAAAAATCACTGTAGGATTAAGGAACATGGTGATGTGGACCATGAATTAAGATAATATTCTAGGTAAGAGTAACTCGGTGCTACAATTACCAATATAGGGACTAACACACAGAGTAAATAATCAGTTCATATGATATAGATCATATGTAATGTGAATGATATTCACGGTTGTTTGTATATTTTATCATATGATAAGTCGTCATAGCACCATTATAATTTGATATTATATTTGGTATTGGCATACACTGTGATAATATATATCATATTCAATGATATATTGAAAAACTAAATAACTGAACTGAGTCTCATCCAATGATATCTTATATATATAAGACTGACTATGTTTCCGAATATGATATAAAATATAATATGGCTAACCATGATAAAATATCAATATTATTTTATTAAAAACATTATTTTTGAAACCATATTAGTTTTCTATATGTTCAAATATTATTTAATTTATCAAAACACAAGGAAAATATATTATTTTTATGAGAGGTTTCTATAGGTATTTTAGTATCTAAATTTTGTAATGAAATAAATTATAAACCCATAAACCAAATATTACAATGAAAGAAAATATGAAACAATATTTTATATAAAATAGGGAAATATTTTTCAGGTGTATCGTACACCTCAGATGACACAACCACATTTCCTTTTTATTCACCATCTATAGTTTATTATTATCACAATAAAGATATCAATGGATTAATCTCTAAATGGTGAATCCATGGGTTCAAAAAAAGTCTACAATCATTTGGGTGGGATTGTCCAAACACCAATAACATGATAGTGTCTTACTTTTTCTAGGGATGAATGATATGTGATCTTGTGAGAAGGTAGAAAATCATTAAGAAGAATCATAAGGTTCTCATAAATATATCTCGATGGACATGACCACTTATATTATCTCTTAAGTATTTTCCTAAAAAGATGTGAATTTATATATAAATTATAACACATTACTAAGTTCAATTCATGTGTTTGAATTCATTATAATAATTCATCGACATCTATAGTCTTTAATTTTTTTAAATATTCATGTTATTGATAACTAGTGTGTATGAGGTCATTAATGTTGAATCATACTTTTTGACTACATTAGCAAACATTTAATACTATGGGATATATTGAAGTGGTGAGTTATATCTCATATTTTAGCTTATTATATTCCATACCATGGAATAAAATATACATAGTAATTATGAACAATGTAAAATATGTACTTCATATTTCATATACTATTATTTATGTATTTTAGGGAATATATACTTCACTTAAAACTTACGTTCATAAAAGAATCATTTAGAAGTGTTATAGTGAACACATCATTTATTTTCATTCATCATATATGAAACTCCTCTTTTAAACCTACATGATCCATAAAATTTTATAAAAAGTGTCACATGATATCAATTTTATTTTCTAAAAAATGTACAAAATAAATTTCTCTATTTAGTGACGGGACATTGATTATCATTGTCCACCAACAGTGGGTAATTCACATCAACTATGGGATCTTCTAATTTTGTTTTCAACTATATTAATTGGGTTATCACATGGATTGTAGAATCTTAATCCATCTCAATAGTAGTAAATGCCACTAAAATTATCTTATTCTTTTAATACAACACAACATTAGTCAAAAAATATTATTCAACCAGAGATTGATCTTTAATCATCGTCATTTATAGAATAACATAATTTCATATATACATATATATAAATATTTATATTTTTATCATATTTAAATTCATAATTTTTCATTTCAACAATATGTTTATTAATTTTATTAATAACTAGAATTTTTAAAATTTTAGTCCTCTTTCAAATTTGGCACAAATTATAATAGCATACACATGATCCAATCACATATATGCCACATATATTAAACCTTCAACATGTTTTATCAACTCTCCAGTATAAACTTATTTTAAATATCTATCCATTGATGTATTCATTAAACATTAAATTGGGGTACAAACCATATTTAAATTCTATATTATAAAAATATTTAATATTTCATAGGTATATATATAAAGATAAAGTAAAATATTATACTCATTTTGAGAAATTATGAAATATGAGAAATGAATTATCTCTAAATGAAAAGTTAACGAAACATCTTATTAATCTCTAAAAAACGTTTTATAAGTGTCATATTAATTAATAAAAAAATATCACATCTTGACTATAACAATGTTAAATTCATATTTATCAACTTCTATATAGAGATGGTTTTCCACTCTTCCAATCATGAATTTAAATGTATCCAAGAAAGATTCTAATTAGTAATACCATTCTATTGGGGATTATTTCAATCCATGTATATATTTAATTAAGTTTCATATAGGTCAAAAATCGTCTTGCAATAAATAATCCATTAGGTTTCTCAATGTAGTCTTTACCATCCAAATATACATTAAGAATGGATGACTTGGAATCCCTTTTTAAAATCACATACTATTTTTTAAAACATAAATAAAAGTATGAATGATTTTAATGCCTTAAAATGGTGAATAATTCTTATTGAAATAAATTAATATAACATAGGAATGGTATTTTTATATTATTCATGCAATTTTTCTCATAACCTATCAAATTTCATTCAAATTCTAAAAAATTAACCACATTGTTATGATAACATTCATGTCATATGACATGGGTACAAACTCCCATGTTTCATTTTTTCTATTTGATATAAATCTCCATTAATAAAATATATCCAATCATGATACACTAAATAAACATTTAAATCTCTTGAGTGCACCTAAAAAACAGTGATATTTGTGTTTTTTCATCAATGTTTATCTAGATTTATTAGTTTTTACTGTCTTTCTAAAAATATTATAGACCACCACATGCATTATCAACCTTGAATGAGTTAGAAAAGGATTATATTCATCTTTATAAATAATTGAATAATATTCTTCATATTTCACTTTAATTAAATGCCCATAATTTTAATGAACTCTATATTACTTCTAAATAAATCCAACTTAATCATTTTCAATACTAGAAAATTATTCCTAATGATTTAATTAGTTATTTATATTTTCAAGCACATTTACCACAAAACAATCCATATTCTCCCATTATTTATTATTGTATCAACAACAATATCTTATATTTTATGTATTACAAACTAAGATACCTTCGAATACACTTTTTTCAAATTTGGAAAATAATTCACCTTAAACCCATATAATAAGTGGAAAATTAAATACTATTAATTATTTCATGATTAGGGTATTCCTGTAAAATAACTCTTATAGCATCATATCTAGATTTTTCCAAGAAATCAATGATTTTTAACCTAAACCATTGTATTTATATATTTACCTTATAAAAACCATGAAGTATTATGATATTCCAATATGTTATGTTTCATTTACAATAAAATTATATTCTTCCTATCATTAAAACTAATTTATCATGGGGTATAATGTGTGTAGAATTCATAAAAAAATAACAATGTTTCTAAGATTTGAGTCAAAAATTCTACTTGGGAATCCAACACCACAATATATCCATAACATCATCATGTAAAACCACACCAATTTTTTTTACCAATAATTTAAATTCATAAACATATTCATATTCATTAACAAATTATATATGATAATAATTCATGTAAAATGAGTAAATTAATTAATAAAAAAAATAAGTAACTTTTTTGTAAATTGATTCATTACAGGTCAGCAAATTTATAAAATAATAAGATCCAATGGATGAGATGATGAATCGTCACATTCTTTTGTGAAGTGTTAACAATATTTTCCTTTCATCATGATAAAAATCTATTGTTTTATTCTATCTTCAATGTATTAAAATCACAAAAATTCCACTGTTATTTAATCTTATTCATTGATATTTTAAAAAATAACTAATTCATAAATTAAAAAAAAAAATAATATTCTACCCTGAACTTTAAGTTATAATAATTTTAAGACCTTGAAATAGATTGAATTAATTTAATATACTCCCATAAAAACAAATCCATATTTCAAACTATTCACATTAAATTATCCCTTCCAAGAAAATACCTAATTTACTTCAACATAAAGTTAATGAACACTATGTTAATTTTTTTTAACCCATCTATATGAAAATTGTTCTTCGATATTTTCTTGTCTTATCCACTAATAGTTGAACCAACTCTTATTATATTTAATGAATCATTAATTCCAAGTCCCGAGAATCCTTCCCTATACTTCACAAGTTAATTCAATTATCTCAAAAAAATTAAAACGTGAAGACCATCAACAAAAATCACTATGTGTATAAAAAAATTAGGGATATTATCCTTGAAATCATGATACACAACTTTTTTCCCAAATTTTGTGTTCTTACCATAAAAAATGAAGATAAAAAATCCAGATATAATACCTTCTCCCTTATATTAATATTATTCTTCTTCTCTTCTATTTATTATTCCTCTTCTTCTAAACTCATTTTATATACATGTATCACAAACATAATAATATTCTTACTCTCTATCCACTTCTATTAATTCATTTATATGATTAATAAATAATACCCTATATTAAAAATGTTTAAATTTCAAATTAAAATTAAAATAAGTAACTTACACTTTCATAATTTTTTCTTTATATCAATACATATTATTTATCAATGTCTTATATCCCACTTGTATATGTTTCACGGTCTTTAAGGACAACGTTTATTAACATACTAAAGAACGAAGTTGCACACGTCAATGATATTATCAAATTCTATATGTTTCCCATTATCAATTCCTGATAATATTTATTATAAAATTAAGTATTTTCACACTCACAATAATATATTTTTTGTGGAATGAAATCCTTCATTAAATCAAGATAATTACAAAAATAAAAATTCATAAGAACACCAAATTCTAAAAACATGTTAAATATAGAAGGATTTGATTCATTAGTATGAAACAAATGTATTTTTTATACAGTTTAATTTCTATTAATCCTCTTCGAATTTCACATCCTTACGAATTTAGGGTCAGATATTTCCTTTATATGTCAAATGATTCTTACAGAGGTATTGGTATTTTTTGATAAAAATAATCATAGTGTGAAACTATAAATTTCCAAATAATCTTCAAATTACATTATAAAATTTATTAAATGTGAGTTCAAACGTTATATTTATATTTAAAAAATTCCAACACAAAATAAAATACACTCTTCTATTTTTAAATTCTTCTTAAATTGTTATTTTCAGAAAAATACCTATGGGTGTCAATAATATCTGAATGTTCATAATACCTCGTATTCACATCATCTCCCAAAATAAACTTTTCCTCACCATAAAACAATATTATTATATATTTTGAATGAATGATATCTAGTTATTAGTATTCTTTTGGTATTCATGTTCTTTAGAGATTTCATTTTTTATTTTTGAAGCCATTGGAGTAGCCGCAACATTAATATGTACATTAGTTCATAAAAAATTAATAAATATCAAGATATATAAATAAATTTTATTTAATAAGTAACATGATATACAATAACAAATATAATGTGAGTATTATGTACATATAGTATATTTTAAATTCAATCTATAAATTAGTTGATCATATATCCATCTCTTGTATTTCATTATAAAATATTAAAATTAAAATTATATCATAATATTAATATTTTTTAAAATATATATTATTGACATGTTGTGTTAAATAATATTAAAGGATGATTATCCTATAACATCATATTATTTTTGGAATATATTTTTTGTTTTGTTGATATTTTGGTTGATAGAATATTTCACATGAAACATTGAACTAAAACAAGTCATGATATATTAGATATATATTATTAAAATAATTATAAGACGAATAAAAAACCTATTAAATAAAAATATTATAATCACCTAAAATGGTTATATTTTAATGATAAATAATTAATATTATTAAATTTGAAAATTACTATTATTTTTTAAATATAATTTTGAAAATGATTGTATATTTTATATTAATAATATGAATTAATAACTTTTGTAATTTTATTATAATATATTTATAAATATATAAACATTAAATAAATTACAAATTGTAAAACCAAGATATTGTTTTAACGAATACAATGTTTGATGGCTTACTTAACATAAAACATCGAGGTTTCAAAAAAATGTGATATAAAATAAATATATTACATTAATAGGATAATTATTACCTAACAATTAGATTTCCAATATGAATATCAATAAACACATTATGAAAAAAATATATAAATATTATAAATAACAAATATTTTTTATTCATTCATAATAAGTATGTACTCAATTTTCTAGAATGATACGTTCAGATTAAAAAAAATATGTTTTCATAAAAATTTCATTTATTGAACATTGTTCATGTAAATTATAATTAATTTATAACATTACTTGAAATAATATTTGATTAAATTAGTATAGTTTTTAAATCACAATATAAATATTTCCCTACGGTAAATTTTCTGTTTTATCTTAGATTTATTTATTTGAAACGAATAATGAAAAAATATAGATTTCAGTACATCTATAATTTATGTTCAATTTTTTAAATATTTATATTAAATTAAAATAATCCACTATTAATTATAATATAAAATAAATCAACAATTAAAAATTATTATACATTATTTTTTTTAAAGATCGTTTTTGTCTTCAAATGCTTTTTTCAAAAAACTATTTTTGTTTGCGCAGTGTGTTTTTATCTAAAGAAAAAAATCACTATTTATTTATAATGTTAAATAATATTGTAAAATATTTATTATATTAAATATTTCAATATAAATCATACAGTTTTCCAAGGAATGTATGGAAATAAAAATCAGTTTTATGCTCAAAAATGATTTTTTACTAAAACTATATATTTATTCATTTTTTATTCATTTTAAATTAACCTCATTCATATAATATAATATGAATAATTTATGTTGAATTATGTAATTATAATTAAGAAAATAAATATAATGTAATTGGGTCAAGTTATTTTTTCATCATAATGAATAGTAAAAATAGTAAAATTTTGTTACTATGTTTAATGTTCCAAAAGTTATACCATGTAAGTTAAACTAAGAGACAGGGGTAAAAATGCAAAATAAACATAAATAATTAATATTTTTTAGTTATTTATACCTTATATTATCCAAAATTTTATTCTGACACCATTTGAGCCACTTTCACATGAAAGAGACCTTATATTATGAAATCTTTTAAGAAATTCCCCATGTGTCCCCCCCCATATCCAATAAAGGGGAACGACCACTCTTACCTAATTTAGAATAATTTATTACTATTTATAATAAATTATCTATACAAAATACTGCATATATTCCATCATTTGGTTCTTGATAGTCTTTTCATCTCATAATGACTTCCTATTAAGGCTTCTGTTGAAACACAATGGTGGTATCTCCAAGAAGATGTAATAATCATGACACACTCTTTTAATTTTATTTCCACTTATAATTTCTGTTAATATTGTTTATAAATATTAAAATAATTAATTCAGTGTAAAAAATATACATGGATTTTATTATGATTATGGGTTGAGTATTTTCCACCAACTTTCCCTCTTATATGCTCTTATAGTATCACTTGTTTGTTTGTGTGGGCTACAATAATTACATAGTAATATGATTCATTTTACATCACTATAATTCAAGGATGATTACTATTTTGTATATAATGTTTATGTATTATTTTAATAAATAATAATGCTTATATAACTATAATATCTTACCTATAATCAAATATTATCATTCATTGGGAAATAATAACATCACTCATATATGAGGGTGGATTGCCACTTCCATAAAGTAATGTGATTAAATTTTCATATATACTTTACATGGATTGTAATAGATATAAATTTAAGGAACGAAAATGATAATTTAACAATTATAATGATTCTCGATAGATGAATATTTATTTATCTTCTTTTTGATCGATGTATAATAAAGTGGAAACATCACTCATTCATACACATGGACTACCGTCTCCCTAAAGTAATGTAATTAATATTTCATCCTGAAATTATATGAAGGGTAATTAATTTCAATATAATTATTAAATATTTAATTTATTTGGATTATTGAGATGATGGAACCTTGACCATGTATAAAGCACCATGATCGCAAAGTCAAAACAATCATGGAAAACAAATCAGTTAACTAACAAAATGATGATGATAATGAAATACAGGTAATGGAAAATTTAAAATATAATATATGTAAAAAATTAACACTATTATAAGTATAAATATGGTTATTATATATATTCTTGATGATGTTAAATTATTAATATATGATGTTAAAATAACATAAGAATCTTGTCAAAACTGAGGAAATAATCTATTTCACTATCTCATTCTTATTCAAGATTGTTTCTATTTCAGTTTCTATTGGTGTAATTATATTATATTTTTTCTATTAAACTACACCTATTTTATTATTCAATTTTTTATAAATTAAAAATAAAATTTAATTTTCCTATCTCCAAGTACCAATAATGGATAGATACTATTTTTAAACAGACATTATTTCTCTATTTGACTGAAAATGTTTTTCTTCGAAATAAATAATTTATTTAAAATGTTTTATATTGTTCATTAATATTATAAAAAAATTCATTAAATTCATTTGTACACTTTTTTTGATTTTATAAAATAATCATAAATGAATTCTTCTCGTAATTTTTCGAACAAGTACTTTTTACAGATGGTATGAATGAAATATTTTTTTAACATATACAATGTGAATGGATTTTCCCACCAGCATGACTATTTTTTTCTATTTCTTATTCATTTACAATTTTTATAGTTATTATTGATTAAAAATTCCAAATATTTTCGAATTTCATAGATTATTAATAATAAAGTTTGAAATGAATAAATTCCTCAAAAAGATATCTAGTGATCCTTACAAATTATTTTCATATTCCTAAAGAACATTTTATTAGTAAAATTATATAATGGAGATATAATCTAATCACACCGTATACAATATTAGAAATTAAGGATTACAAGAGTATTTTTTTAGTTAACTAGGGAAAAGATTATCATTTTATATGTTGGGGTTTCAATAAGAATGTTTGAATTTATTATATATTGAATTTTTATTCATGTCATTCAAATGAATAATTAATTGGACGTAGTATACGAAGGAAAGAATCATTATAACCATATGATGCATTAGTAGGTCTCATGATATAACAATTTCAGGTATTTAACATATTCCTTAAATATTTTTATATGGTGTCTTGCACAATTATATGATGATATGGTTATGAAGCCCAAAATTATTTATTCTGCCATTATAAAACTAATTTTCTTTATCTATGTGATTATTTATGTATTTTATGTAAATCGTAGATTCAGTCCATTAATTATGATTATATTTATATGGAATATTTAATTATTGTTTATTTCTTCCATATTATTCATGATTTAATTATTTTGTGATATCTTCTGTTGTTTGATTTCCCTTACTAAAAATCTATACTGACCCTTTATTATGCTTCTCTTTCCTCATGATAAAAAAATGGGATCTACGAGTGATTTATTTCATTTTCTGGGGGAAAAGAATAAATTTCAGTCAAGATATTTTATCATATATTTTATATTTTCATATATAAATTAAGGATCATATATATGTCTCTTGTATCCCAATAAAATCAATCTATTTGATCATTAATAATGTGATCCTCTATATTTTGTTCCAATATAGTATAATAACAATCGGTTTAGGTTTATTGTAATATGTGTGTTATAGTTGTTGTTATAGGAAGTTAGTATAAACCTTATGAAATAGATTTAGTAAAACATATATCAGAGAAAATAAACCTATGATAGACTCTATTTAAATGAAAGTTTATAAAAGTTTATATAATTATTAAATATTATACTCATTAAATGGTCAATATTTTTGAGATTGTGGAAACATGATAGACACACAAGGATCAAAACTATCGAATCTAAACATACGTGAAAAATGAAGTAGTTAACACATAAAATGAAAATGATAAAGAAATATTTTAAATGAATGAGTGATAAGATTTTTTCAAGTAAAAACCATAATATATTATAATTATGAATATGTTTGTCGAATATATATATATTTAATAAATTTAAAATTGTTATTTAGGAGTTCTAAATAACAGATAAAACAAATCGGCCTTATGGTAGAGGTTTATTTCACAATCTCATTATAATTTAGGATTGTTTTGGTTTTAGCTTCTATTGGGGGAATTATATGATATTTTTTACATAATTCCCATATATTATATTCACATATTTTTAGTTTTCTAACTTCAAATTTTTTATTTCATTCTCCACATTATAATTACTCAAAATTGTAAAAAAATCAATTTAAACTACAATTGTTTCTATTTTCATGGTCTGAAATATTTTTCTTAAATGTCAATATTTTTAGTAACATTTTTAATTAATGTATTAATATTCTCTAATTATTGATTAAAATAAATTTTCTCCTATTTATAATTTCTATAAAAAAAAGACTAGGATTATTCTATTTATTTTTAGAATAACCTACATTTTATCAAATGTGTGAATAAAATAATTATTTTAACATATTATGCATGAATGTATTTTCCAAATATCATGACTATTATTTAACTTTAATATTTTTAAAAATGGTATCTCAGATATTCTGAATTACAATCATTTTGTTAATATTTTGGAAACTTTTATCTTTTTAATAGTTGATTTACGAAACAAAAAATGGTATTTGGCTGGAAAATCATACTGTGATCACTCTAAAGTAATTTCATATATGAAAATATCTTTGATTAATATTTTATTTTATAGGAGATAAACCCTATTTATATTATCCTCTATATTCATTTGGATGTCTTATGATCATGTTGCTCTATTTATTAACTATGAAAAATATTAAAAAAAATTATGCCCGTTTTTCAATATGATTTTTTATGTTCCTTAGGTATTTACTAACATACATATTTATTTATTATTTGGAATTAATTAGACTTATTTTATGATGGGATAGGTTTTCTATAGCCCATTGAAGCATCGATAGGTCTCATGTGACAAACAAATTTTGGTATTTCAAATATGCCTGACCTAATTCTGTATATTATCTTAGTACATGTTTTTTATATTATGATATTGTACATTAAATAAGTCCCCATCTAATTAATTTAGTTATATGGATTATTTGATTGTTTTTAACAAGTACCATATTATTCAAGATTTTGTAATACTTTGATAGTTTTTGTTTTATACTTTATGTTACAAAGTCCTGGAGCTCATATTTTAATATAATTCTTTTTCTTGAGGATACTAAGAAGGTATTGATGCACAATTGTAGGTAATTACTAGAATTAATGATAAAGTTTGAATAAGTATTTTTTTTATTTTTTTTCTCATTTTATTAGATGTAATGTAAGAATTATATATTTATTTATTATCCCAAGAATAATATACAATTAAATCCTTCAAGATGTGATCTTGTTTACATTTTAATAATTTATAAAAATAACAACTCTATATGGGTTACATGATTTAGGTTTTTAAAACTATTAAAATGAAATAATTTTAAAGACAATTAATTTTTTAAAAAATAAATTATCTTTAAAATATCTTTTTGTTTATAAAATAAATTTTATATTTTAATATTTTAAATTTTAGTAATGGATTTTCAATTTTTTTATTCATCATGTCCAAATTATCTTAGGGATATATTTTGTATGTTTCGAAAATAATTGATTTAAGGTGAATAGTAAGTAATATGATTTCTATTAAAACTCTAAATTTTATGTGATTATCAACAAAAAAAACAATTTTTTTTAAATTAGGAGTGGAATTATTTGTAAATTCAAATAGACAATTTTAAAAATAAAATAACATTATTTATTGAAAATAAAAAAAGATAATTTCATCATACACATAAATTTAAATCATAAAAACACAACTTTTTTAAAAATAAAATTTCCATATTATGTGAACTAATTTTGAAATATATTTTCTCAAAATTATATTTTTTTTTAAATTTTTTTATCATATATTAGATCATGATTTTCATATTAGGTTATATTATTAATTTTTATTTTTTTTCATAAAATTAACTATTGAATTTAAATATGAGATACCATAGTAAAAATAAAAGTGGGTACGAAGATAAAACTAAAGATACAATGATAAAATAACTAAGAATTTTTCTATTTTTTTTTGAGTTTTATAGACCTTAAAATTCCCCACATTTTTTATTATCATTTCTTGGATCCATTTACATTGAATAGTTTGGTGACATTCTTGTAATGCAATGAATATTTAAAAATAATTCTTTTTCATTACAAGTAATTGGATCCATCACCTAACCCACTCATCTTCACATACAAATCCTATTATATAGAACTAATCTCAACCCAAATAACATTAAAAACAGCTATATAATTATTATAGGTTATGATCTTTTCAAAAGGAAACCTCTCATAGCCCCAATCCATTCTATAATGGACATCTTCTAATGAGTAAAATAAATTCTCAATTAAAACTTTTTTACTTTCATTTATTTCCTTTATTTATTCTTATAAATCCACTATATATAACACAACCATTTTTAAACAATTAAATATTTCTTATCATTATACATAAATTTAATTTTTTGTGGGATAATAATTTTATATCCTCCCCTCAACCATTTGAAAAATGAAAATTCCACTTATGTTATGTGAAGAATACCAGATCCATAAGAAACATGATCAACTTATAATAAAAACAAAACATGTATGGTTAAAATGGTATAACAAATAAATAAATATTATAATTATATAAATAATTATATTTTTAAATATAAACCAATTCCGAACATCATTATGTTCTATGGAAAATGAGAACAATATATGTGCAGAAATGAAGAATACGATATTCATGAAAGTGTTTTATTTTTTTAATATTCTTTTTTTCACTACCAAAAAATACATATTTAAATAATATAATTTTTCTTTTGTAATATATATTTTTTATAAAAAAAGACCTTTGTAATCATACTCACTCATAGATTATAGTTTGGTTTTTTGGGTCTGATTAACCACCTACATGAATAATGATATAAGTTTCTATCATTTATAAATATATAAACATAGATAATAGTATTATTAGACAATAATATGTTAAAAATATTTTCTTTATGTTTATATAAATTTTATATTTTTATTTAACATTATATTTCTTTACTTCCTTTTTTCAATATAAAATTCTAAAACCAAAATCTCACAAACCTCATCATCATGTATCATAACTAGTAAAACATATTAAATGAAATTAGAACATAAAATATAATTATAAAATATATATTAAATCACATATAATTATATTTTTTATGATGACTATTTTATTGAAAAACGGGTATCAACATCACCATTAGAAATCTAGTAATAAAGAGAAAATCAAATCTGGTAATGTTTGATGATGAATATACAATATAACTGACTAATTTAATTATACAAATGATAAAAATTATGTTTACAAAATGCTATGGGTAATAATAATGTTTTAATTTTTTTTTGATTTATTTTTTTATATATAAGAACTTAAATAATATTCATCTATGAAGGATTAGAGGAAACAATTTTTGTCAACTCAAACACCATTTATATGAATTATAATATTTCATGTTGGTCTTATTTCTTCAATTATTTGTTTATCAAACCCAAATATTTAATATTTAATATTTTCAGCCTATCTATAAAAAATTTTACTCTTCATTCAAATCTTTCTCTCTGATAAATTTCATCCCTATAACTGTATGTCATGGTTATGAATTATTTTTATTCTTTTAAATAATGATTTTTTCATAGAAATCTTTTTTTCCCATCCAAAAATTATCCCCCATTATGTTTATAATTATATTTCTAATTTAACAAATGTGTTATAATATTTTACCCTAAAAACCTTTAAAAAATATGTTTTATAATTCTGTTTTATGATTTTTGGGTTTAAAAAATATATTTTTAAATATAAAAATGCTTTCATTATATGATTGTCGATTTTATCATCAGAAAATATTTCTATAAGATAACCTCTATATATTTTTCTATAATCTATTATTTATTTATGTTGATATATGTAAATGTTTTCATCAAATTTCACTTAACTTTTTTGAAAATAACTTCTTACGAGAAACATAAATTTAAATTTTTATTAAATTTCTAAAAACATTTTCTAAAATAAATTTTTATTAGTATCCATGGTGGAATAATTCCATTAAAGTTATGAAAAATATTTTTTTGTAGATTAGACATTATGTTTATAAATTATTTTTCAACATAAATTAATGTATAATGATTTTATAATGGAAATGGATATTTGTTTCTATTCATCAAATTTATTTATCTAACAATCATAAAAAAGTTTTTTATTTTTTTATGTCAACATCCTTAATAAAAATTACAAATTTGGGTGATATTTTCTTATCCAAACATCCATCATATTTATTTGGATAGATTATGGAATTATCTAAGAATCCTTTCATGAAATCCGCCTCTTTCCCATTTTTTAATTAATTGATTGTTGACATATGAATGTTTCATCTTTGAAAATAACAAACATGTATAGATGATTATTATTAGGAAATTGGGTCACATATAACCCTCCAATTAATTATCTAAATCTTTGACGCTAATTAGATAATAAAGTGGACTAATTGGTGATAAAAGATACAATATTGGAAATTTTTTGTGATGAATTATCCATGAAGGGAAATATGAAGTGATTCCAGAACTACAATGTTTTTTTATATTTTTATTTATGTGTAAATTTTATTTTCAATATGCCTATGAATATTTTCAAAGGTTAGTATTTATTATCTCTCATACATATTCTATTGTAAATGATTATTAATTTGAAATTTTATATTCTACTACAATTACTTCTAGATGACTCAAATTTCTTTGGTTATTCTTCATAAAATATTTCACCCATAACTATTTTTTTCTAATATATATATGATTTAACCATATAAGAAATATTTATTTGTTTTCTTTTACTAATTTTTTGAGTCCACTGTGTTCTTATGTTTCTATTCATGATGTTATGAAGTTTATTATAGCCTATGATAGTTCTAGAAGAGAATTTGGTGTCGTTTATCTAATTTTAATAGTTCAAAACTATCATAAAATACGATTATTTGTTAGATTATCCTCAAACACACTGATACTTACATTAATGGGATAACATTTTTCTTTTCATATTTAGTGTTAAACTTTTTAAAATAAGGTAAAACAAATATATTTTTTGATAGGATGACCCCACATTGTGTAAAATATAGTGTTTAATGAAAGTGTTTTAGCACTAGATCCTAGAATGTGGTTTTGGTAAAACATAGCGCATATTAGTGAAAGGATTAGATATTTTTGGGGGTTTGTTATGTTAATTTTTTTAATTGGTATACGATGTGTTTACTGAAAACCCTAATAATAATTAATTGTATTGGATATAAAACAATATTTTGGTTTAATATACATATTGTGTGGATTCTTAAAAATTACATCACTATCTGGATAATGGAATGTTGATACACCCATGGAATTCTTGAAATAATTAGTAATCACCCCTAAAAATTAAATTTGAGTATCAACCCAATCATGAATCATTCCATTATGGGTGGGACGAAGACCGTACACCTATTTGGACGCTCTTGGAGAACATGCCTTGGTTATTCACAATAACATTATCAAACATTATAATCGATTTAAACCCATTTTTAAGGTTGTTTGGAGAACCAAATAAGAATTTGAGCATAAAAAATAGAATCACCTCAAATGGTAATAATTTTAGTAATTATACCCCTGTTGAACATAGCATATCAAGGGTTGAAAAAAAATCATTGGAGAAGACATCTTATGTTTGTGTTTTCATTTTCATATGATCTTTTTCTTATATTTGTTGGATATTATTGTAACCATTTTTTTAATACTTTTAGGTTAGAGATATTATTATTAAATTGAATTTCTTTATGTTATTTCTATATAAACTCCTAATACATAGCTAACTATTTATATTTGGTGAAAATTTCATAAAATCTAAATATATTCCTATTATTATGGAAAAGATAACATTTATAGTATTTAAAGAGATGCTGACGTTAAATCCAATTGAAAATAATTCCATGAGATAGGATTATATTTAGAGAATCATTAGATATTTTCATTAGGGAGTGATAGATAAAATTTTGAGGATGAAATTTTCATTAGTGAGATATATATTTAAGTTAATACTAGAATCAAAATCTTGTTTCACATGAAACAATAAATTAAGAAAATTTGTGTGAAATTATATGAATATTATAAAAGAAATTATAAAAATAATAATTCATATATTAACTAAAATGAAATTGACCAATTTAAAATGGTTACACTTAGAAGATACATTTTTAATATGATTCAATATTAAGAAAGAATTTTTTTTGAAATAATTGTTTTTAATGTGTTTTATATATTAAATCAATGAATTAAATTAAACACTCATATGATATTATTATAATATATGATCTCATATATTAACATTTATTTCATTATTAATTGATATGACGTGATATTAAAAAAATTTATAAAAACACCATTTTTCTTAAATATATGTTTTCTTTTATATTTTATATTCTATATTAAGAGAAAAAATTATAAATTTTGATTTAAAATTTTATAAAAACAATTTTTAATGGATTTAGTTTTATAATAATGGACTTGGGTTTGTTTTTTGGGTTTTAAAAATATATATAATTTTTCAATGTATAAGAATTTTTTTTATAAAAACATTCTAATTTTATGAATTTATCATTATATAATCAAGACCTATAAGTTTTAAAAATCCAATATATTATTCAAATATTTTTTTAATGAGAATATTTATAAATTACATTAATATATAAAATCATGGAGAATTTTTTTCGATTCATAATGTTTAAGAGTAAAAACACATGTTTTTAAAAAAGGATTTCTACGCATTATGTGCAAAAATTTTAAAATGGAATTTTTTTCACCATTTTAAACATTTTTTTGTAGTATTATTCTTGTATTTAATATAAACATGATCAATAAAAGGTTATTTAGAAATGGAATGGTTTAGTGTCTTATAGACAATTGTTTCCCAAATCAAATTATTTTCTATTTTTGGTGCCTTTTACCATGAATAATATCATAAAATTACTGCAAATTAAGGATCACTTACACAAAATGCATTTTCATTGCCTATAAATGGATCCTTCACGACCCCACTTCAACAAAAATCAAAGCCTCTTATATTAAAAATAATCATACCAAAAAAATCCAAATAACAAGTAAAATTTTCTTATATTTTATCCACATCAAAATACAACCTATCAAATGCTTTTTTTTTCATTTTACAAAGGAGTGCTTCCTAGGTGTAAGGTAAAATTCTCAATTACTCATTTTTTATTACATTTCCACTTTATTTATTCACATAAATCTAATTTAAGTATTATATTATTTTGAATACTTATATATTTATCAAAATTATAAAAAAAATATTTATGAGATATCAATTTTCTACCATCCTCACAACCATTCGAAAAATTAAAACGTCGCTTTTTTTGTGTTGATTACCATTCGATAGGAACAATGATCCATTTTTTATAAAATCAATACATGTATTGATTAAATGGGATAATGAATGAATACATAATATAAATAAACCATTATAAATATTCTGAAAATATAAATTATTTCTAAACATCTTTATTTTTTATGATAAATGTAAATGATTCTATTGTGTTTGTGTAGAATACCTCCTCCTTGATCGTAATGTATTTTATTTTTCAAATTTTTTTTTCATAATTATTAAAATACCTTATAATTTGATTAACACTGAAATAATATATATAATATCATTATTTTAATATAATATTCATATTATGAAAAAAATAATCAGTCTCTTAACAATAATCACCCATAGATAATAGTTTTTTGTTGTTTAGGTTGGTTTGGACACCTACCAAAATAATGCTATAAAATTATTGTAACATCCCAAGTAAGTAATGAATAATAAATATTTATATATATGTCTATTAATGAATTAGATAGTGTTTTAGAGGCTTAAAATGAAAATAAATCCAATCTTAAGCATGTAATACACTAATATTTTTAAAAGAAAGTTTTACTGCCTTTTGATGGAAAAACATTTTTAAATATATCTTTTGACAATTTTATAAGCTATGTTTGTCAAAATAAAATTATTCTTTATGATTGGGGTATCAAAATTTACTTTGTGTGAATTTATGGTATTTTTCTAACAATGTTCATTTTTTTAATGAATTGATAATGATACTGCATTTTACATCAAAACTAATTTTTAATCTAATTTATTTATATGATTATATTATCTTTTGAATTGGTTTTAAAGTGAAATTAAAATATATTTTTTCCATTTAATCCAATAGTGGTCATGGTAAATAATTTCACTTTGAAATTGGACTTAAACTGGTGTCAATCTTTTCATACTTATTGTTTCATAGAAACACGCTATTTGTCATGACAATGGGAATTAATTATTAAATTAATTAATGTAACTTATATGATTTGATTTTGTTAAAATAGACATCATTTTTGAATTCAGAATATCAAATATTGCTTAGGGTGAAGTTTTGGTATTTTTCTGAAAAACATCAATTTTTTAAGAATAGTGAAACCACTAAGTGGTAGTTAAAGAAAATGATTTTTCATTTAAATGAAACTTTTCCACTTCTGTGTTTTGAATTTCAAAAATCTGACATACATGGTTGTCATTAAGAAGTAAAATGTGGTTCAATGGGATAAAAATAATTTTTTTGGTGAATAGTAACTTATTATTTTTTTAATCGCGATTAGAAGTAATTAGTGTAGTTTAAGGAAAAAATAATGTTTTTATAATATCAGTTGAGCTTGACACATATCCTACCCTCATTGGATGTGTCATGGCCGACCCATACAATCCATGGGTAAACTTGGGGATCCCAAGGAGCCACATTGGTTGGGAAATGACATAAATAACTTTTTATTTAATGTAAAAGTAAAAATGACACAAACATGAAATGTTTTACTAAAACAATTTTTACATGGGGTTATACAAGTCAACATTTTTATTATAAAAAGTCATTGGAAAGATAAAAAGATTCCATACATCATAGTATATTTTTTTATAATTTTTTGACTTTAAATAAATTAAATTATTTATGACATCATGATGATGCAGCGATTACCTCATTAATAAAGGATTTTAATAAAATGAAATGATATTGTAAAATCTGTGACCTACACATGTCAAAAACCTATTGGATGGGTGGATTTCGAACCCTTATCACCTTACCCTCTGATTTTATTAATGTGTGACCTTTTTAATTCGAAACTCAATTTAAAATAAAGTAACATTTCTTTACTTTCCAAGAGTACCCCTCCTCTCCTCTTATAAAAGGCCTCCACCTCTACCTCTTTACCCACACATCCAAAGCCTTTGGCTCAGACAACCCCTGCACATTTTGTCTCTCCACTTCCCTATATTACGCCTTGAAGCCTCACTTTTTGGCAGAAGTCTTCGCAAGGACTCCTTTGAGCTCAAACCAAAGGGAGTTACCCGATATTAAGGTAATGTCTTCACTTGAGTCCTTTTGTTTTATTTTGCTTCTCCAATCCCCTAAAATCCTTTTATTCATTTCTTTTGTAACAACTCCAGTATAATCAATATACTAGGATGCTTTTATAAGGAGGATTCAAGATACACTTACACACACCTATATCTAATGGTTAAAGAACATACTTTTTCCGTGGATGGCGAATTTCTGCCTCCTGAAACGATGATTGTTCAACATTATTTTAACACCTTCAAAGGTGGCCATTAAGATGACACTATATTTATATATGATATATAATATGTTTATGTTTTCCTTATGATTCTGTACTTTTCATTTTGGGAATACCTTTATGGTTTCCATTATGGGTAAACGCGATATCTTCATTTAAGGAATGTGGACTACCGCCCTCTCAAAGTGATATGACTCGTTAATACCATATGTGGGAAGTATAAAGGATAGAGTTATGATATTATATAAGATATTACACTAGAATTATAATATACCTTTATATCATTATGATTCCATTCTATAAAAATACGAAATAGAAATGAAAGTAGCGTTCATGAATACGTACGGCTTACAGTCTCCATGAACGATGCATTTCATTTATTACCTCTAAATGTTATGTAATATTATAAATGCATGAATGTTCTGGATATATATGATATATATGATATCTACATCATTAATACCGTTCTGGATATAATGGATACATGAACAACTTGTAGTTATAAAGGGTTTATTTTTTACTCAATTACCAATGATCGTTAAATCAACTATTATTAACTAAAATAATTACATAGTGTTCATGACATGGCAATAAGTGATATAAAAGGAATAATGAACTTGAAAAGGGTACTTAAAAAAGCAGAAATTAACTCAAGTTTATTATTCAGGAGATTAAAGAATGACCAAGTAAAGTCGGACCCGAGGTATGGTACTTCATCTCAGTCTTCTTTCATTGAGACAAATTTTGTTTTATACACAACCTTCTTTTATATGGTGTATAAACCCCTTTAACTTTTATGTTTATTCAAACGGAATCTTTTTTATACGAAGTGTTTAATAAACGAAAAAAGGGAATGTTTTTGTCATACGTGTGCGGCGACAAGGACTTCTCCGCCACCGTGTCCATTATTTGAGTTTCGGCTTCCTCTACAAGTCATACCATTTTTAAAGAAAAATAAATACCATGTTTTACTTTTCTTTTATTTTGGTATTGAAAATTGTTTTCATAATGTTTTTATATCAATGTGTTGTATTGATATATTTTGATTAAAAGGTTGAAATGTTATGTTTCATTTATGCATGTTTTATGTGATGCGATTATGTTGAGGTTCTTGGGAATTATTATGAAGACGGGTGGTTTCGTGATAAACTAAGGGCGGGTGAGCCCGATATAGCTCTCCAATGCATTGGGTAACGTGAAGGAGTGAAATGTTAAGGTTTCTCCAAAGAGATTTAGGGAATATACTATGATGGGTATTCTAAACATAACCAAGAGGGTTACTCCCTATGTATGAATGTTATGAATGCCTCAAGTTACCTTTATGTCTTATGATTTCTATGATTTACTCATTATTTTATGAGTTATGTTAATGTTCTTATGTTTTATGGGTAAGGTATGATTTCATTCTTATGTATATATGTACCATGATTCCTTTCAATATTTTTATATCCCATACTGAGCTTTTTATGCTCATCCCAAGTTTTTGAATTGTTTTTCACAAGTCAAGGGAAGGTACATGATATGATGATAATGTCAAGGAAGTGTCAAGAAAGAATCCTTGTTTGATTTTAAATATGTTTCCATTGATGGTAAAAAATGAATACTATCTTTTATGTAACCACTTTGTTTAAATGTGGAATGTAATTCATGTTTTATGATCTAATTCTCTAAAACTCTAAACCTGAAAAGATCCTCAAGGTGTAATCTTGTAATAACTCAAGATTAAGTAATGTTTAAGGTCAGAGCCTTATATTTAAATCATAGATGAATATGAAAATGTAAATAATAGTGTTATTAGACATTATAGAGAAAATAATGTTAATTTTAGGGTTTTTGGAGAGGTTCTATTAATATTTAACTAAATATAATTATACTACTTTTTTATTCGTCATAAACTATGGAAAGAACCTCAACACCAACATCATTATCCCAAATCAAAACTAAAACACTTATGAATTGAAATTATAAAATTAGAATGAATAATAAAAATACTATTTAGGTACCTATAATTATCATGGAATGGTGAAATTTGGATCTATAAACAATAATCAATGCTTCTATTATAAAATGTAATAAACAAGTAACCCAATTTGGTAACATCTAATATAGTTATTTTTTTATATAGGATGTGAGACCACATTAGGTTAAACATGATTAGACATAAGGGTTTTTATTAACCCAATATTCCTTCAATTTGGTTATAATTTTTCATCATGAACTTATTATATATTATTTTTCATTAAAAATATATACTTATAATAATCATTCACATTTTCTAGATATAAAATGACAGTTTTGATTAAAATATTCATCCACAATAAATTTCATTCCCTAAAAAATATGATATTTTTTAGAATTATTTCCATTTTCATTAACGATGAATTTTTTTACCATGTCTATATTTTTCAATCCCACTAATGTTCACCATTATATTTGGAAACCAACATTTCTGTTATCTGATGTGACCAACATATTTCCTAGATACACTTTAAAAATTAGGTTTTATTATTAGTTTTTATGATGTTGTGTTTAAAAAAAGATGTTTTAAATATTATAATGTTTTTCATTCCATGATTTTTTGTTTGTTATTACACTCTAAATTTCACTCATAAATCCTTTATGCCATTTTTAATGGACTAGTTAATTATAGTTCTTTCTAAATATAAATTCTTTCAAAACCTATCACATCGCCTTTTATTGACTATATATTTATATTGTATTGTATCATTATCTTGTTATGATAATGTCAAAATTTATTTATAAAACATCTTTTTTTATTATTTTATATGTGAACACATTCTATTGAAATTATAAAAATTATTTTCAATGAAGATTGTATTCTATGTTTTAAAATGGTTTTCTAAATAAATTTAAATCATGATATGGGTAATTTTTTATTTTCCAAAGTGATTTATACAATAATTTTAAAAAGTTATTTTTCTATTTGTTTTTTCATCCTTAATTCTCCCTACATTGAACTATGATTATTTTATTGTGACACCATCCACTTTATATCTCTATATGTGTTAAAGAATGTTCTAGGAAATTTATTCATGAAAACTATCTCTTTTCAATGCTTCAATTAAGAAATGTTTGATATATGAATTAATTATTGTTCTAAGGGATCATATATATATATATATGAGTATTATGTAACTGGTGTTCATATATAACCCTCCCATTCATTGTTAATTTTTCTAATTCCCGTGCTAAATTAAATGTAAACATGTAGTGATGATCATTCTGGTATCGAAAATAGATTTTGATTCCTGATCCACTATGTGAAATAATTGGTGATGCATAATATACCATGGGAAATTAGTTGTGATTCCAAATCCACATTGGTAAACAAGTTATGATGCCTAGTCCACTACAAGAAGCTCGTTTTTGATTCCTAATAAATAGGTGGAAACAATAAGTGGTTCAATATTCACAACAATATGATTTATATTCTTATTTTGGTTCCACCTTTTAGATCCATAAACCTATTATCATTTTACATGAATTGTTTTTAAGGAGACAACCCATTGAGGACTTCCTTTCTAGAAGAAAACAATTATTCCACAACTCCAAAACAACTTCTAATATGTTTAGGGCTATAAAACAATGCCTATAATTCATATCTCACACATGAGAGGCCTCTAACTACTGTACATGTTTGCACACACACACACATCAATATCTATAAAACAGTATAGTGATCATAATACAATAGAATACAAACATATATGGATACATATATACCCTAATCAGAGTACAGTAGAGTTACTAAATTAATGGAAGATGAAAAATAAAATCACAACAAAAAAACTGAAAAATAATTTAATGTGATTATAAATAGGGGACTACTATAAATTTCAACTTCTAGTATAGATGATTCTCTTATTGGATATCTATGATTCACCTACTCTAGTTCCACCAATTACTACATAAAAATTCATGAATTCTAAATAAAACATGAAAGGTGTGCATATATCCCATGCAGTGGTTATTAAAACACTACACATTAGAAACCCCAAAACTCCAAAACAAAATGTACCAATTGGATCCCAATAGTCAATGCGACCCAATTCCAGATGAGAATCCCAATGAGAGGGATACTGGGAAAATCCTTGACATCTACCCCTCAATAATACATGACTTGTAAATTCATCTCTATATGGAATTTCAATCATGATATGAGACAAATCCACAAGGATTCCTCTAACAACCAAGATATACTCATATCAGACTCCAAATATCTAGTTCTTAAACATAAAATTTTTATATGATTCTATATAAGGTTCTACATAATACTTTTCCTAGATAAAACACACTAAGAGACCTGCCATTCAAAATGGATCTAATATGGTAGTTAATATTCATCCGGTAAAAATTAAAATCTGTGATGGCATAAATCCAAGAGATAATGCTTTCCAAGTCATATAATAAAAATAATCATGCTTGAACCAGGACTATAATACCTTAACCCTAGTTATCTACAGTCGGTGTATTATTACATAACATTGGCATGATTACAGGGAATCAAGTCTAAAGGACCGGTCAGTTTGGAGGTATTTTAAAATAGATTACACACATAAACATTACATTACACATTCTAACATACATCACATTATAAATAATACATTGATAGTGTCATTTTTTCTTTATCTTAACCCCACTTATCAATCATAAAACACTTCTTGGGATCCTGGGAAAATAAAACACAAAAAAGGGTTGATCTTACATGCTTGGTAAGAGTAAATAATTTAGTAGAGGGAAAAAAATTTTAAGGAAGGAAGTGTAATAAAATAACAGCCTTTTAAACATAAACATGAACATAATATGGAATAAATAAATCAAACATCACCATATATACATGAAAATGGGTATTCTTCTACTTAAATAATCACTTCTAATAACTAATCTCATGTTGAGGGAATGCCTAACGTCAGAAATCATTACCACAACATCAAGGTCTCACGCAAAGAATACAAATAAAAATTTTGTCAATTCATTGTGAGAAGAAACTAATTTATCTCATGAGACCTACCGATGCAAAGAGGGGCTATAGCGGGCCCCACCGATCAGTTAATATGTCTACTTCATTCCTCATTTTAAAATATTAAAACATAACATAAATATTAGAACTAAAATTAGCAAACGAAATTTCAACACTTCAATCATAAATGATGGAGGGTATAAAAACAGAACATCCACATTCAGAAAAATCATAAGACATTCAATAAAATAAGAAAGATTGTATTATAATAAGTCAACCTTAATAAAGATTTATATCTAGTAAAGGATGTTGACATAGTTCCAAATGACCAGTAAAACATTTTGAGAGAAATATCCCTTTTGTGAAATAATTTAAAAGTCACATATTTATAAAAGAAGTCATTCAAAATAGATATTCTATTCAATGTGTCCCATACAACTTTGAAACTGTTGAAAGGAATTAGCATTTTAAAACAATCATGTCCATATAAATAAATCCTTAAAACAATTTTGAAGACATGTACATTAATGAGAATGATTTATAAGAATAAATATTTAAAACATTTAAAATGGTTTTTTAGTTAATGATTGCATTAAAATAATCATATTGAAAATATTTTTAAGAAACATGGACATCGATTGTAAATATGTCCCAGATGATACTTACAGATAAAAAATCATGGATAAAAATGAGATTGAGGAAAAATAACCCTTACCTAATAATTTCATTTAGTCGAGAGTACGTTTGGCCTCTTGTATAAATAACATAGTATGTTATTCCACTACAAGATAACCATATTAATATTTATGATATTATATATTATTCATTAATGAATTTATAATACCAATTTAATAAAAATTTCAATGTTAAAGTTACATTTTGGTTAATAATCACTTTCTTTATCATACACATTTTAACTTGTTATTCTTGATCGTATCACTCAAATAAGGATTGAAATACTTCCAAAATATAAAACATGATTTATATATATTATATATTAATAATATAAATATTTATAATCGATAGATTTATGAAATAGAAACACAATTTATTGAGACAGTAGATTGTACGTATGCATAAATGTCGTTTCTATTTTCATATCGTATTGAACCGAAGTATGTGAATGAGATATATGTATATATATATATATATATATATATATCTGTGTGTGTTTATCCACTAACATTATTATTTCATATATTACATACTTATTAAATATATATATATATTTATAATCATCATTGAATGGTGAACGTGGAAGTTAATATCATCGCGTCATGGAGACGGTTAGTCATATGTACGCATGAACGATTACATAATTCTCTTGAACATGAAATAGTATGTAATTTTATGGTATTTTATATATACAGAATAAAAATAATGTTATATTAATTATTTACATCAGTTATACTAACTATTATACCCATACAAATAAGATGTGTTGAATAACAAACTACCCCACGATGTGGAGATGGTAAGTCATACGTACGCACGTATGATGAATTTTTCATTAATAAGATGGATAGAATAGTAAATATGGTTTTCCATAATTATAATAAAATCACAGCATGTAGAAGGTACTGTAGTTATTATTTTGGTATGGAAACAACAACGAATGAGGAAGAAAAAAGAACTTTTAAATAGGTGATAAAATAATTACCTCATCTTTAGTTTCATCCTTTGTATTTGATCAAAAATATTCCTTATGTTAAATTTCTAATTAATGTAAGGAATCTAGGTTTAATTGAGGGTATTTGGGAGGATATTTGAGTAGATATTTTCAGGGAAAAATGTTTTTGGAGATATAAAATTTAGAGAAGGGTGAGTACCCCTTTATAGGAGATGCGAGGTTCACTTTATGAAATACTATAAATAATATTTTATTATAAAATAATTTTTGGTTTCTAATAGATATCAATGGATTTATTTCGAGGATATGGTGGGGAATGGTCGAAATATTATCAACCAATTATTTGTAGACTAATTTAGGTTACTATATTATCCTTATCCATTAGATTTAACTCTTAGTTGAATAGTTTAACTTTTAGAATGTCTTTCTGTATTTTTATATTACATGGTTAATAATCATACAATAAATTCCCAAGATAACCCAAAGTGGTCCATTAAGGACGTATATATCATTATTTATGTCCTTGGGCAAACCATATATTTTTAAGAGTATTATATCATTTAATAATATATTATTTATTTTAAAAATTCATTTATGTCAATTTTGACACTATTTAGTATATTGTGTCTGAGAATGTCATCACAAGTTGATTAATTCGAATAAAATACATTAAATCACCCATAACATGTAATATTATGCTATAAAATTCTTTTATGGCATCAAAAGTCTCAATTTACATTTATATTTAGATTTATAATATCAATTATTTTAATCATTCATTAATAAGGTAATTACTACATCATCATTGTGTAATAAATACATTTAAATATTTTCTATCTAAAAATTATAAATAAGATATCATGATATTGGAAATTTTATCAGAATTTCAATTAATATTTATAGTCTAAATTATCATATGTGTAACAATATATTAATAATGGTTTAGTTATTAAACTTTGAATTTAAAACTTTTAACTCTTCATTAAATAAAATATAATAAATGTCATAATTTAATCCAAGTGGATAAAAAATAATAATAGTTTATTCCTAAGGTTGGTTTCTGTCGAAATAAACTTATCCAATAGAATAAAAACATATGTTAGGATAATTATATTATCATTTTTACCTTTAATTACCCTATTTTCTTTAAATTGTGTTAAATAAAATTCAAAAGTTACAATTCACCAAAATTTATTTTAATACTATTGAACAAAACATACAAATGGATTTCAACCAGGTCTCTCATATTTTTTAAATTCAATTCACGGAAGCGGTAAAATAATTTTTTATGAAAATTTGAGAATGTGTCTAGAAGATGGGTATAAGACGTTAAAAAGTTCAATAAAATTTTATATATCTAATTTTATTATAAAATGACTCTAAATAATAAAATTGGAATAATATAGGTATTATGTTACTATTTTGTATTAAATTAAATTTAAATAAAATAAATAATTATTTAAATAAAATGTATTTTTCAAACAATTATCCAGTGCTTTCAATATTCATCAAAAATTGAAACATTTTAGAAAAAAACCAAATATTAACGCTTAGATAATTTTGATATTACAATTCACAAATGAAGTCTATTTTACCACATTCTAAACATAGAAGTTGAATTAGTCGATTTAAAATTAATTCCCGTTGTCAAAACCAAAAAGTCGGTTTTTAAAAAGTATAAACTGTCAAAAGATTGGCATATATTTATGTCCAATTTAAATGTAAAATTATTTATAAAGACCAAAATTATACTAAATTATTAAAATATAATATAATTATACTTTTATACCACTCAAAATCATAATTTAACACTATAAATCATTCTGATTAAAAAAGATGATTTCAATTAAAATTTACAATTTTTCACTATTTATCAAAACACGAAAGTTATCAGAAATGTACCAAAATTTTATGAAAAAAATTATTATGTCCTGCTTCTAAATAATAATTTAATTTCACTCAATTTAATATATAAAATTTTCAAATATTGGAATTAGAAAGGGTTTTCTATTAAAATGTGGAAACACTGCATTTTTTTTAAAATATTCTTTTATCTGAAAATTGAAATGTCTTTATATTATTTCTACGAAACACAAATGTTGTTTGTTAAAATTATATGGTGTATATATAAAACATAAAATGTGGTTAATACTATTCATAACTTATTTTTGAATGGTTAGTTTGGTTAGTCGCGGTGCACTCAAACTAGGTGCTGCGTGTAGTGTAAGCTATGGCATTACATTAAATAACAAACATACTTTGAAATCGTACGATGTTAAATTCTCCCCTCCATCAATAAATTGTGTCCTTCAAATAAGAAATTGTTCTTCAAAAATTAAATTCTAAAAATAGAAAATACCTTTGTGGAAAACCCACATCATAAATTGGTATAATAATATATAGTTTTAATAAGAGGGAAAAGGGAAATGAAAAAATCACCACCAATTATGATCTCAAATAGGTGATTTTTTTTAATTAGAGAAAAATAACTAGAGGAAAAAAATAAATATTTTTAGGGAGTGACTGATTCCATCAATCACAAACAAGTGTAACATTGAGGGCCTCAAATCCATCAATCTATGATGATTTAAAATATCATCAATTCAACAAAACATAACGTATTAGGATAAAAAAAAATTTGTTTTAGGATCCCATCCTAAAAGTTTAAGAATTAGTTTCTTCATATAATAAGTGAAAAAATATATACTTCACAAGTAAAGTTCAATCCATTAACTAATTCCAACCACAAACTCATCATTCACTCCAAAAGATTATAGAATTGTAAAATATTCTATGTATCCTAATTGTATAGGGTTCTAAAAATAATGAATTTATAATTCATTTGTCAGACTATTTAAAAAACTACATTATAGAAACATGGACATCACATAAGCTAGTGGTAGATAATGCACCCTTGTCACCCTTCTGTTGTGGGTTCATATCTTACAGACGTGCCAGAGGTGGTGCGTTATTACCCAACCTCCTGGTTGTCATTTTTATAAAAATCCAAAAATAATCTTAAGAAATGTTTTAACCTTTTAAAACAGTATCCAATGTCCAACTTAACTCATTCCATCCATTAGACTTATCCAAAATAATTCTCCCCAAACTGAAAGTATAAATTTTTTAAAAAAGGTAAACATAATGATGATCTCTTTTTTTCTACATAATAACATGTGAAGACCTTCATCATGTATTCTCTTAAACATGGAAACAACCCGACTTACCAAAAAACTATGTTGAATACATTTATAATCCCTTATTCCTTATAGAATACTGCATATACTCCTTAAATCAATATATTTTTAATACTCCAACAATGATATAATAAAAAAACCATCAAACAGTTCCAAGGATATACATAATACTCAATATACTTTATCCAACTCAATTATCTCTAATTCCAAAATCACAACCTCATTATCCAGAACATATTAAGGTTTATCATTATCTCAACCATATATTTTCTAAAATTATTTACAGGAAACTATGACACTTTACATTGTACCATAAAATCTATAATCCTCGATAAAAATGTACTACATTATAGTCCTTATATACTTTATAATTCATATAATGTGTACATCAGTAATACAATACTCAAATGACACAATTATTTAATATCACTTTAAGAACACTAATCATTCCTCTTCACATGTGGAAGAATAATTACATGATTATTCTCCAATTGCAGCATTTAGGGTATACTCTGATGATTGGGACACTGATTCACGTTGTGTCCCAACTCCTTGCAGATGATGCATTGTACATTTGATACCTTTTTCATACCCTTGTAATTAAGAACTTGTTGTCCCTTTTTTCACACATATAAAAAACTCACATTCCATTCAAGCACTTCCTAGTGTGATTAATTCAACAATTATCACATAAGGGAAAATCCTTCTTTCCCTTCTTCTCTTTATCCAAATTTCTCTCTACTAGCCTCTTCTTCTCTGGCATCCCCGTATAGCCATACGACTCCTATAATTCATTACGTATCTTAATAGCACATGATATTATTTCTTCATATGATGATAATACATGGAAGAATATTTCCTTTCTAAATATTTTTTTAAGAACATGAAATATATTATCCTTTATAGTCTTTGGATCATGTGTATTGTTGGAGTTCTCTTCCTTCTACTAGGCTCCATTTCTAAATGATGAAATATACTAGGTTGGATCAAATCATAATGTATAATTCACAAACTATGAAAAATATTCATCATTAATTAAATATTTTTACACATCTAGACTCATAATCATAAAAATGGTTTCGTTTCTAACATATTTACTCATAAATCCTTCATAATGGTTTGTAAATAAAATGTGAATTATCCTAAGCATATCCCCTGGGAGTGTCATAAAAAAGAGTGCAACAGCGCCCATTGTCGTGTACTAGGACACCCTAGGTATAGCCCAACACTCCTTGTCGGTGTTTTCCCTTCAAGGTACATCTATTCCGGAGCCACCTCTAACTACTCATATACAGAAAGTGATGTGTTGTTTGTAAAACTCACAAAATATCTACATTACAAAAAAATTCTAGGAATCTATTTAATACTAATCCTCAATGGTTATCGTAGGGAAAATTTCTCTAATCAAAGATCTTCTAAATAATGTTTCCAAGGTTTTTAATAAAATTTCTCTAATACCAACTATAATGCCTGGAACCCAGTTACCCAGAGTCGGGGCATTATTAGATAAAATTTTCCTGATTACAGTGAACCAAGTCCCGAATGACTGATCATTTTAGCAGTCTTGGAAAATATATTACAAACATGAACTTTAAATTACACATTCTAATATAAAACAGATCATAAATAATCCTTTGAGAACTCCATTGTTCCTTTATCTTAACACTTTATATCAATCATAAAACACATCTTGAGATCCTGAAAAAAAACATAAGTTAGGGGATCTCGGATGCTCATTATGGGGAAATAATTTTGCAGAAGCTATAATATTTTAAGGATATATGTGTAATAAAAACAAAAACCTTTTTAACAAAAACATGAAAATAATATAGCAAAAAAAATCATACATAACCATAAAAACATGCACATGGTTATTCTGCTAGTTGAATAACCACATGTAATAACTAATTTCATATTGAGGGAATTCCTAACGTCGGACATCATTAACACATAGTCAAGGTGTCGTGCCATGACTAAAAATGAAACTTTTATCCAACCTTGTGCTAAGACACTAATTTGTGTCATTAGACCTACTGATTCAACAAGGTGCTATAGCAGGCCCCACCCATCACATAGTAAGTCCATTGTGTTACTCATATTAAAATGTTGAAACATAACATAAACATTCATATTAAAACTATCATACAAAATTTAAATACATCAGCCATAAACGATTAATGGTATAAAAATATCACATCCACAGTCAAACATATCATAAATAATTCAATCCTATATGGAAGATTTTATTATAATAAATCAACCTCAATCATGAATAATATCATGTAAAGGATGTTGACATAGTTTAATATAATCAGTAAAAAAAATTGATAGAAATATCCCTTTTTTGTGAAATCATTTAAAAGTGATACCTTTATAAAGGAAGTCATTTAAAATATATTTTTGAATCAAAGTGTCCCATATAACTTTGAAACATTTTAATTAAATTTACATTTTTAATCAATCAAGTCCTCATTATTAATTCCTTAAAACTATTTCGAAAACATGGATATTAATGAGAATGATTTAAAAGAATAAATATTTAAAAAATGTAAAATGATGTTTTAGTTAAAGTGTAGCATAAAAATAATTTTGAAAAATAATTTTACGATATGTTGAAATGGATAATAAACATGTTTTAGAAGATACACACAGATAAACAATCTCATATAATAATGAGATTGAGGATCAATAACCCTTACCTTGTAATTTTCTTCAGTTGAGTGTATGTTTAGCCCCATGTATAAGGACCATAGTATGTTAGTAAATTATACGAAAACCATATTAATATTTATGTAATAATATATGATTATTTATGACTTTATAGTACCTATTTAATAACAATTCCCATGTTAAGGTAACAGTTTTGGGTAATAATCGCTTTCTTTATCATACGGGTTTTGACTTTTAATTCTTGATTGTATCACTCAAATTCAGATTTACATATATAATGAATATAATAATATATTTATATATAATATATATTCATAATATAAATATTTATAAAAGATATACTTTTGAAATGGAAACACCATTTATAGAGACGGTAGGTCGTACGTACGTATAAACACTGTTTCTGTTTTGATATCGTAATAAACAGAATTAAGTGAATGAGATATATGTAAATAAATATTTATATAAATATATAATTACATTAAAATTATTATTTCATATGTTACATATTTACTAACTATATAAATATATATAAATATATATATATATAATCACTGTTGAATGGTGAATGTGGAAATGAATCTTATCACGTCTTCGAGACTGTAGGTCATACGCACACACGAGCAGTGATATCATTCTATTGATGGTGAAATATTATATAACTGGATGGTATATTTTATATAAATAATAATTAAAATGTTATATTTATTATTTTCATCAATTATACTCACTGTTATACCCATCCGAAAAAATTATTTGTTGAAGAAAAAAGTACACCACGATGTGGAGATGGTAAGTCGTACATACACACGTATGGTGACATTTTCATTCATAGGATGGATATAATAATGAATATGGTTGTACAAAATTTATAATAACATCATTGTATATAGAAGGTTCTAGAGTTATTATTTTGGTATGGAAAAAACACTGAAAGAGGAATAAGAAATGAACTTTGAAAGAGGATATGAAATAATAACACTTTTTTGGGTGCTACCGTTTGATTTGATCAAAAAGGCTCTTTAGATTGGATTTCTGATATAAGTAAGTCCTGTAGGTTGTAGTGACTATAGTATGGAGGATATTTTAGTAGAGGTTGGCAGAGCCAAATGTATCTGTAGGTGTGAATTTAATAGAAGGGCATGTGTCCTTTTATAAGAGAGGTGAGGGTCACTTTTGGAAAAGCATGTAATATTATTTGATTATAAAATCATTTTAGGTTTTTAATGGCTCAAAATAGATTTATTTCTGGGATAAGGTGGTTATGGGTTTAAAGCTTCTCATCCAATTGGGTTTAGACAATTTTAGGTCACCATATTAACCTTATCTTTAAGATTTAACTTTTATTTAAATAGTTTAACTTTAACAATGACTTCTTGTATTTTTATATTACATGGTCAATAAATATACTATAAAAATCCATGATAACCCCAATTGGTTCACTAATTAAATATATATCATTATGTAAGTCCTTTGGCCAATGTTTATATTTTTAGAAATATTATATTATTTAATAATATAGTTTTTTTCAAAAACACATTTATGTCATTTTGACACTATTTAGTATTTGGTTTTTGTGAAAGTCATAAAAAGTTTATTACATCAAAGGAAATACATAAAATAATCCCAAACATGTCATAATCACCAATAAAATTCGTTTATGGCATCAAAAGTCTCAGTTTATATTTATTTGAATATTTGTAATATCAATTATTTTCATATTTCATTAATAAGGTAATTACTTCATCATAATTGTGTCATAAATAAATTTAATTATTAAAATTATAAAAAATATAAATAAAATTTATTTTTATATGAATTTCTTCATCTTTATAATGAATATTTATATTCCAAATTTTCTTATTTTAAAACTATATTAAAATTGGATTAGTTATTAATCATTAAATTTAACACTTTTTACTCTTCTTTAAATAAAATAAAATAATTGTCCTAATCTAATACAAGTTGATCAAAACGAATCATATTTTATTCCTAAGGATCATTTAGGTGCAAATACATTTATCCAATAGAATTAGGATTGGTGTTTGGGTTAACATAATATAATTTTTACATTCAATTACTTATTTAATTTTAACTAAAGTAAATAACATTCATATGTTACTATTTGCCAAAATCATTTTCGCCCTATTGAACCAAATTTTTCTTACTAATGCCAATTGTGTGTCTCAGATTTTTAAAATTCAATTCATAGAAGAGGAAAAATTATGTTTTATGCCAATTTGTAAATGTTTCTAGAAGATGGGTTAAAGACGATAAAAAGTTCAATAAAATTTTATATATCTAATATTCATAAAAATGACCCTAATAAATTAAAATAGATTAATAAAGGTATTATTAATCAATTTCTACATAAAATTAATTTAAATAAAATAAAAAATTATTTAAATAAAATGTCGGTTTTAAACAAAAACACAATATTTTTCAATATTCATAAAAATTCAATGATTTCAGAAAAATACAAAAAATTCACCATATGAAAATTTTGATATTAAAAATTCAAAAATTAATTTTAGTTTACTAAATTAAAAACATAAAAGTTGTATTAATCAATTAAATATTAATTATCGTTGTCAAAAGAAAAAGGTGTGTTTTCAAAAATTAAAAACTATCAAAAAATTAAAATGTGTTTATGAACAATTTAAATGTGAAATTACATATAATGAACTAAATTATGTTAAATTATAATAATATAATATAATTATACTATAACTACCCAAATTCATAATTTTACATTATAATTCCTTTCCCTAAAAAAGTTGTTTTCAATTAAAATTTAGTATTTTTTACTATTCATCAAAATATAAAAGTTATCAGAAAAGTACAAAATTTTTATCAAAAATAAATATTTATGTACTACTTCTAAATATGAATTTAAATTAAATAAATTGAATATATTAATTTGTCAAATATTGTATTTAAAAAGGGTTCTCCATTAAAAGGCCAAAAAAATGCATTTTTAAAAAAATACTTCTTTTATCGGGGAATTAAATTTGTCCTTATATTATGGATAAAAAGCACAAAAGATGAATGTTAAAATAATATAGGATATATATAAAATGAAAAATGTGTTTCATACTTTTCATACCCTCTTTTTTAACGGATTTTTTAAAAAGATGAGATGCACATGAACTCGGTGTTGCGTGTAGCACATGCTATTTAATTACATTAAAGAGATAATGTACTAAGAAATCATGGGAAGTTACAAGGAATATCTTGATACATAGATAGTGAATCTTGACCAACTTTGCTTCTGTACACCACTAACACTCTAAGAAATTCTTTTTCTCGGTTCTTAGATAATTTATCACAACTAATAATGTTAGGGGACACCACAAATATAATCTAGAACATCAAAGATCATATTTCATAGATTGGTAATCACACACCTGGTCTTCTGGGGAATGTCAGAAGCCCTAATGAGACTTCAACCACCTTATAAAGATACAAGATCACTCATCGTACCATATGGGGACACCAACACCCCATATGGAGCCAACCTTGATCTAGGAGACTGTATATAAAATGATTAATTAAACCCAAAAAAATCACCCCATAAGTTGGGGATCATATGCACAATGAGGAAACAAAGCCTACCAAGAAAAAATATATATAATGGGGATAAAATACCTTTCTATAATTTTCCGAACTATAACATGAACCCGACCTATGGATGATGATATGATCGAGGATCCCACCCTGGCCTCTCGAAGAGATACAAAAACTCTATTTGAAATAATTCTATACAAGGGAAAAAATACATGTACTGTGCATGTAATTCTACATTGTACCCTCGTAAGAATGGTCTAATGGAACCCACTCAATGGATACTAGTCCACGGGATGATAAAATATTTTTCTCAATAGATTCATCATTCATCGCATCTCTCATTCCAAATCTGTGTCCTCTCTCATATTATATATATATATCTAATCAAGATAAGATACTTGTGGGACTCCATATGAGTCATGATAATGAAGACATGTGAGGGTGAATTTTTCAGGTGGAGCAAATGGTGTGTGCATATGGTACATGATGTCTCTCTTAAAAAATCCATAGGCCATTTCCCATGTCTCTGATCAACGTGTATAAGGAGGATACATAGAATATACCACATTTCACATTGTTTAGGTACTTTTCAAAACCACTATTCATATCCATTCCCAAAAACAGAATGGAATTCCATGTCTGGACACATGGATGGTACCCTAGATACACAGTTGTTTTCCTCTTCACCCATCCCAATCCCATGTCCTTGGTCATGTTCATGTATAGGGGCATATACTCGTGTACCAAAAATTGTGCATGTGTACCAGGCCTTTTCATTTATCCCATATAATCTTAGGATATGGTGTTGTACTCTATCATGGCTAAATCCCCTTATATGGAATTTCTTACCATGTACTCAAGTTCACAACCTGGTCTCAATACATTGTGTGTACCCATAGTAAATAGATTTTAGTCCCAAAAAATCATCTTCTCTTGACAAGAATGACGCACAATATGAGAACCTTCATGATACATTATTTGATTCGCATTGATGAGCATGAAATCCTTATGGTCCTCATAAAACCCTTGATTTCTTCCCAAAACCCATATATATTGTGCTGGGTATCAATTATAGTCGTAATAGTACTATAAAAACATAAAATAATGAATAAAGAGGAATTGGTATATAAATATCATAAATATTCCAAACTCATGGAGAAATGATTATGATTCAGGTCTAGAATCACGCTTTGATTCCTATGCACCATCATCTAAAAGATATTACTACCATGATTTAACATTAGAGGTACATCATATCTCTTTGATTCATATTTCATCATAAGGGATCCTTGTCTCCCTTTTCATTTCATATGTGAAATACAATTTAGGAGGGGTTGTTACATTTATTATTTTTATTTATTTTAATTAATAACATCTATTTAACACCACAGCATAGTCTCCTCCAACCAGACACCTAATGTCAAAAATATATATTTAATTACTAGGGTAAACCCTATTTTACAAACTAAACTATAGTATTAGATATTAAATATGAATTTATACTCGAGACATACTCTACATTCTCATAAAAAAATTGTGATATAAAATGTTTAATATTTATAATATCACTTCATCGAGGCTTACTAGGCCCTAGAATTCCATGTTTAATTATTACCTAGATTTGGATTTATTATAAGAAATATTAAAATGTATTATATTTAAAAAAGGACATCACACTCTCCCTACCATCTGGATTTATAATTTAGAAAATTGAAAGACAACACACAAGGGAGAAAAAATAATCCCTCTACTAGGTATCCCACACTAGTGGCCACTCAAGAGGGTTGGTATACTATTATCAAACACACATATAGTGAAACCACTAACCCACCACAAGGTACCTCATAAAATGAAACTTCATCTCTATCACTCATCACAAAATAGGAAAAAATCATGTATCCAGGCATGCACATGTCTCTTCAACTGTAACTAGTGGATGAATATCAAAAACTAGTCTAACTGAGATCATAAGTTCTAGCAGTACACCATATCAATTATGAAACAATTACCCATGTTATACTTAATATTTCCCTATAATGAAGGTCCACATGGTCTCATGCTAACAACCCTATACACCATAGGCTGCCAACTCATAGCGATGGCCTATGTTTTGTGCACGAGAAGACTACGCCCTCGGCTTAGAGTACCAAATTAGTGAGATGAATATATAAATAGGTGAACCATATAAATAAATGAAAATAAATTCGAATCACGTATAAAAATACAAGAAAAAATTAATGATCAAAATTAATAATATGAATCATATAAAAAATTGATGATCTCATGAATCTATGAAATAGGGGAAATGTAAACATGGATGTTTGCAGTCAATATATTACTACATATAAAAAAGAAAAAAAGACCAAATCTAGATAATCATTATAAGATCCATCCCATTCATATTATAACAATATCCCATCTTATGTCTTGTAAGAATTCAAGCATTTGTAACTGTATGTTTCCCATTATATGCACTTGCATGAATATTGTTTTCCAAAGGACCATCAACTTTCTATATAGGGTGTGAGATAAAATTAGTATGCCAAAATCAATGGAATCTATAAATATATAGTTATTGTATATAATTTTGTGGTGTGAATATATAATAGTTAAGATAAATAATAATAAATAAAAATGGGTTATATCTGGTTCTTGAAGGAAAATGGGGATGACACTACCTTCTTCAGCTCATGATGGGAAATCTTCGAACCCATAAACTTGTATATAAACTTATATGGACTATATACATAGTGAAATATACAACTATATATGTGGATATATAGAGACATCTAGACTAGATTCAAAACTCTGACATCCATAATTTTTAGCACTTTTATAATATGTATAATGGGACAACATTCCAAATATCATAGGTATAAGGGACTCTATGCCAAGTATCATAATATTAAGGGTCATTAAGACATTATATCATCACAAACAATCGTCATTCATAGTATCATATTATCGGTTCTCCAAACCCTGTATCATTTCATAAGTTCACCATTATCATATGTAATAAAAATGTTCTTCATGTTTGAATGCCACATGTATAAAGGGTTTCAATACTCATTTCAAGTTTTTAACAGGCTCCATGGCCGTATCATTTTTATAATGGTTTTGTTTTCCTGTATACCATTTATAAAGGGTCTCCATGCACATATTTCATTTAGAAAGTGTATCCATGATCTTCTCAAATAGTATAAGGGATTTCATGCCCATATATATATTACAAGAAATAACGTTCATTATTCACATACATCATAATAGTGCTAATTATGCATGTGCCTTAATATGAGCGAAATTATAATTTATAACTCAATAAAATATAATAATAACTAGGTAATTACCATTTATCCTTTTAATTAGTTGATGTAGTCTTACTAATCACTACAATTCAATTCATATAAAATTAGTATCTGTGTTCATCATGTTATGCAATAAAAATTTCACTTTTTCATTTCTGATATCTCAATTGAAGTCATTCCTAAACCATTAAGATGATATTTGGGAACATTATTCATTTACAACCACATTGGAAATTTGATCGACACAACTAAAGGAGTTCCAAAAATATAAGGTCCTATAAAATTCATAAGTTTCTCGATTAAAGAAAAAAAATTATAAAAAACAGGGAAAACACATGATGAAATTTGTGTAAGGAATTTTGGAATATATAATAAAAACTATTAAAATCGATGGATTATAGCTAAACTAACTACCTTGTTGTTGTAGTGGAGAACTCATCTAGTATCAACCTTTAGTTTGGTTCATATCAGAAAAAAATAGAGAAAATATATGAACACATTGGTGATAGGTATTATAACACTTCACCTAAAAAACACTGTCAATGTAAATGAAAATAAAATAATGAAAAGGATAAATGAAGATATTATAAGTGAAAATCCAATAATACAAAAAAATATTAAACCATAATTTTAAATAGAATTTTCTCTAAGATAATAGGTTGAGTGTTTGTTAATCTCAAAAATAGATAACCACATGTACAAGAGGGAATGAAGAATAAAGGGTACAGAAAAAGAAAAAGGGGTACTCCACTTTAAAAATAATTCATTACATTTAAATTGAATGTAAATTCTTTAAACTTCTGTAAATCATGGGATTTCATGTCTTGGAGAATTCCATTAAAAATTGTGAATTAAAACACTTAAGGAAATACAGATTGTGAATTGAATAAACACCATATATTATGAATACAAATCATGTACTTGTCTTGTATCTAGTCTCTAGTCTCCTAATTCCTTATTTAAAAATACAGTAGACGTACCCTAAGCATGTTCTCAATTTTAAATCCACAATAAGGATTTGATAATGTCATTAACTAAAAATTAAATGGATCCACAACCAAAAAAAGTCTGGTAATTACTATACCCCCACTAAAATGAAAATTTCAAAAATTTACCCTTCTAGGGGAGTTAAAATGTTATCTAAGAACAAATCCATCCACTAAACGTGTACATCATCCTCATGGTACCACGTCTTCTCATGTACTCGAACATGCTACCATAAGATCCCTAGTAAATGGATAGAACAACCCTAAAAATCCTTCACGCTATGATCAATGATGTGTATTGGTAGAATCAACATCTAAATCATCCTCATTATGATAAAAAGTGTGAGACATGTTAACATGATAACTTTGTAGTAGAAGAATGTGGAAAAACTCATTCATCGAATTGTACCTCTGAGGTAGTTGCATCTAATAGTCTCCCATCCCAATTCTATCCATGATCCCAAAATACCGAAAAATGAGAGGAAATTGTTTCCCATACATCCATATCAATATATTCCATGGTCTGGGTGACACGTATAAGAAAACATGGTCCCCAAACATGATCTGTAGAGGTTGTTGATGGCGTTTGGTATAAGATTTCACTCGAGACAAAGTAGTAGCGATCCTCTTATTTAAAATTGAAACCTTATATGATGTCTCATGAAATAGTTAAGGAACTAGCAACACTACCTCTCCTTCCTCAAACCATTACATGGGTGAATGGAATGACCTATAGTATAGGTCTGATAAGGAGTCATCAGTATCGTTTCCAATAAGCTATTATTGTAGGATAACTCAATGAGAACAATATAATTCAATTAAGAAATATTTATTTCAAGGAAACATAATTGAATCATTTACTCCAACAACTATATTGTGAAAAATGACTATCCAATATTATTAGTTTGAAAATATGTTCTCAAAGGCACCTATGTACACATGGCCTTATATAACCACAACCTGAACCTCTATGTGAAACAAGAATCCATATTAGAATTGATAATGTGATGGACCCTTTGAATATGTATAATCATAGGTACATATATAATTTACAATTAATCAATTGAGAAAGTATCCTATATAATAATGAATTTGGATAATTTCTCCAATTGATCAATGACTACCCACACTAGATCATTATGTCAAGGAGACCTCAGCAAGAAGATGAAAAAACACATTGCCACATCCAAACATTTTCATTCCTAGAACAGTAAATATTGTATAAAACCACTGGGTCATAGGTGTTTATGTCTTACATATTTATGTGTGGGATACATGTTTATAAAAACAATATCTAACATTACATCCCTAGCCACCTATATTGTCAGTATGTATCATGATTCATCATGGAGATACCTGGTTTCACAAAACACTATGATGAATGCAACTCTTGCATTATATCCTCTCCCATATCAGTGGGAACCCAAATATGAACTTGTATATATTTGATTTCATCATCCGTGATATCCTAGTCCGGAGGCGGATAATCACCTAAGATACGCTCTCAGTAGACAAAGCATTTAGGATCATAAAACTACCTCATCTTAAATATCCCAAGACGTGAAGATTTCACTAATAGAGATGCATTTACTAACATTCCATGACTATGCTAATGCTCTAGGTGCATCATAGAAAATAGATCCATAAGATTACACTTGACAGTAGCCTCCACAACCATATGTATATTGGTCATACTTCTCAGATATTCGGCTTTACATTTCCTTTCTCATGTTTGTAGGCTATCACAAATTTATAGGAATGAAGGTACTCAACCAATATTAATTTCATGATATTAATGTAACACTACATGAAAACATACCTGAGGATATTTTGTTCCATAAACTCCAAAAAATGATCAACTAGCATGTATTGGCTTCAATGAAATAAGGCATTAAGAACATCTAATAATTCTAGATCATGAATTCGGTGATTCCACTCATTAGGCCTCATCTTCCATAACCCATATGCAATGACAATATCTTCATGTATCATATCTAATCCTAGACTGACATCTATTTCATTACAATATACTATATATCTTCTTCCCGGTTAAGAATGAATTAGGTTCGACCCAGATGTCAATCTATCATTCATATCCTGAGTGGATGTCTCATATGATTCTAACCATATAAACGTCACATTATACTTATTCAATAAAATAAGTGGTATTTCTATGCATGATAATTCTATAATGAAGAACCTATAAAAACTACCTATCCCAAAAAACTACATATATCAAATGCGTTTATGTGATTTTCTCATGTAACCACAGCCCCCAACTTATATGGATCAACTCATTCTCACGAATATGAGATACAATTACCAAATACTTGTACAATATCAATATAGAAGTTACATTTACTTAGATTATAATATTGTTGGTTTACTATCAATGTAATCCAAATGATTTCATATTTTGTGTCATGGTTGCTCTCAATATAAAAATACACTAATATCTCATCTAAAAATACCATGAAAAAGTAATACAGAAAGGGATTGAAAACCTTATTCATCAAAACCAAAAATACCATAGTAACATTCATAGTTTGAATAACATAATTATATACTGATTTAAAATATAATGATTAAGGAAAGTTAAACATGGTGTATTTAAAGAACTGTTTTGAACGTGATGATAGGCTAATATAAAGTCATTATTTAAGAATACCCTCACATTATTGATCTAGTGAAGAATATCATCAATATGAGTTAAGGAATAACATTTCTTCAATGTAATCTAATTCAAATTCTAGTAATCCACACAAATATGAACAGTTAACTCCCCCTTCATGAAAAGAACTGGTGTGCCCCATGGAGATATATTGTGCCTTATAAAACCAATATCATCTTAAATATTTATGATTCATCATGACCTACTACAACTTAGTAGTATTCATTGTATAATTTATATTGGATATTGTTGAATCTCAAGGCACTCCCCTGATAATACAATCTATATCTCTTAGGAGGTAGTCTAATTTTTTTGAGGAAAACTTCCCTAAATCGATTGACTACATGAGGGAATGAAACCTGTTGTAATACCTGTTCATCGATAAATTTTTTGGAAATATATGTGGTCAGTCATCCTATCCCAGGATGATATAATCCATCTATACCTTCATATACATACCAATATCCCTTTGGAATACACATACTACCCTATCATGATATAAACTACACTCTTCGGTGATAAAAATTCACATAAAAATGATTGGTTACCAACTAGTATATCCCAGGAATGAAATTGAATCAATTAATCTCATGGAAGATGATTTCTTATAAGAAATTATGGAACCATAACTCTTGAGGGTAGTACTTACATAGTTTTACTCTTTTTGATTGCCAACCTAAAGGGGATTCAAGTTTTATAACAAAGGAATACTCAAAATAAATTCCTTGGATTTCCATAGTATCGAAATAGAAAAAAACTAAGATGAAAATGTATAGAATAAATAATATGAAATAGAAGAGTCAACTAGAACAGTACCCCAGATAGTAGATGGTTCGGCAACCTGATCCCCTGGTACAAGTTTTACAGAATAAATATGGCATGGTCCCAAGCTTTGTGCTACACCTATGATACATGGAGTGGGTCCTCTATATTGGAATTCTATATGTGAAGCCTGAATACCATGGTCATGAACACCTCCTCTTCCAGTACATCTAGTAGTACTCAAGGATCCTTCATGGAATGGTGATAATTATCATTGCCCTGAAGGTAAATCTGATAATGATCCTCCCCCGCTCTGGAAAAATGGAAAGGTCCTGCTGATTTTTTATATATTCCATAATATGCCTCATCATCATCACTTGATGTGGTCTCTAGGACACTAGGGGATTCAATGACCATGACACCCATAGTAGTGAACAACTACACAATTTTTAGTGGGTTTTATTTGTATGTATCTTCTGGCACACACTATCTCAAAGTGTCACTTTCTACCACTAGTCAACCCACTAATCTATCTCAGTTCTAAATTTAAAAAATTTACAAAATCATATTACCTTATATTTTTTTGAATGTAAGATCCAGGTTCACTATATCAAATATTATATTCAAACAAAAAACATCACATGTTAATGAATTGGTTTCATAATACAATCCTTAAATTATCTTTATTTTGATGGATCATCAACTGTATTGTTATGTTTAAACCATTATATGTCTATAAAATTAGATTAATAGTAAATTATTTACATAGAGCAGTACTACAGTTCAGTGAAATCCCTGGAAAAATCATCCCTTGGGATCTGTGGGAAGTAATATTCATATAATTTCAACAAGAAATCCATCAGTATCACTTACCGACATTGGATTTCCTGATTTAATATATCCCACTATCCTTTTTTTTATCCAACTGAATATATGTAGGGAGATTCAACTTTTTAACAGGCGGTGTCTCTAGATGCTCCAATATTGAGGTAACATTCTTGAACCCCAACTCCAAAGATTGGGGGCCACAAGGTATTAGGATAACACATTTCTTGTTTTAATATCCCTTTACTAAAGTTTAAGAATTAATTTATTCATTGAATAAGAGATAGGTATATATATATTTATGCTTGACAATTAGAGTTTCAACCTTCAACTCATCTTTCACTCAAAAAGATAATAGAACTAAAAAATATTATACTTATCCTAATTGTATAAGTTTCCAAATGTTAACACATACCATTTAGATTAGTAAAATTAGTTTGTAATAACCAAGGACTTCCTGTATGCTAGTGGTAGGAAATAAAGGCTTGTCGCACTATGGTTGTGGGTTTGATTCCTGCATCTTTGTCCAACGTGACGGGTTATGCCCCACCCTGCAGGTTGTCCTTTTCCTAAAACTATAGTATTATAATATTCCAAAAATAATATTCAAAAATGCATTAACCTTAAAAAATACTATCCAAAGATCAACTTAATCCATTCCGACCTTTATAGTTATCCAAAATACTTATGATGTTTGTTGTATACTCTGTAGGAAAACATTTTTTAGGTTATGGAAATCACTATATGTACCAACTATAATTCTCAATACCTATTACAAAACATTTGTCAGAAATCATATATATTCATAAACCCACACATAATAAATTTCATGTGGTCAAACATTGCATCCTACCTGGCATCCCATAATTTCGGGAATGAGAGTTATAGTAGGTTCATAAAATGATGCATGAGATGGAATTTCATAATCTAATGGGGCCACGGTTGAATTAAATACTTAATCCATGTAATAATAAAATTACAATTCTTTTGTGTCACACAATGGTGGATTCAAATCATCTGTAATAGATGGAATTCATTATAATGTCTACTAACCCGTGTAATTTGGTTTTACCCTCTGAATGGGCTAGCTACTACCAGGAACATCTCATTAAAAATCCCAATACATTTCTAATATCTTGAATAACATTCCAAAACAACAACACCATTTAAAATAAAATTCTTTTATACAAATTTGTGATGTATCGACCGAGCATCCACTCATATGTTCCCCAAAATAGTGGTCTACATGGACTCAAGTGTACCTCCACATATTATAGATACTTCTGAATAGTAGAAAGAGACTAGGGTGTGTCAATTGGTAGATTGTTCCCTCTATTCAGAGTAACCCAACAGTGTAATAATTATTTTAATAAGTGAATAATATCAAAAAATTAAAGGAATGTGGGATCATGTATAAACATCCAATCAGTAAATAATTATCAAAAGATCAATTCTAAATAATATTAAACAATATGGTAAGTTCATGTGTATTTTAAACACTTTCTCCAGGGCGTGATCTTTTCTTTTTTTCAAAGAAGGACGTGCAACTGTAGCCCCACATTCCCACCATCCAAAGGCGGGTGACATTCATATCTTATTCATGGACATTTTCTGCTTGATCGAAATAGGATAATGGGATTTCAGTTCGTCCTTCCCTGGATTTCCCCTCAGAGCTTGTTACCTTTTCCAGGACTCCCTTATATACTTAAGATGTTGTTTGTTAAACTCTTACCAGTGCCATGTATTTTTGGACGCTGGTTAATTTTGCTTCTTATGTATTGACATTCCAAGGGGTCTTCACAGGGCAGCAACCTTCATTCATAATATATGACTACTTCAGACATATCGAGGCATCTCTGGATGCATGGACATTGGGGAACATGTTTTGTTCCACCTAATAAGGAATATGAAGGTTTCATGACCCAAGGAATCCCACTTCAGTTGCGGTGTATCTTAGGCCAGAGGTATGTCTCTAAGGCTTTCCTTAGCATCCCATGTTTAACACGAGGTATTCCACTAGTATAACATCTAGCTAGGACAGATCAGAGTGATCATAACACTGACAAGAGTGGATCAGATGGGTTCAACTGTAATGCCCTGACCCCAGCTACCCAGAGTCGGTGCATTACTTCGTAACATTGGCATGATCACAAAAGATCAAGTCCCGAAAGACCGATTAGTTTAGTAGCCTTGGAAACACTAGATACATTCATAAACATTACATTACATCATAAAGTGAAAAACTACAATAACAAAGTCTCTATAGTCCACACTCATATCCACTTCTGACTATCCCTGTAGGTCATTCATAAAATACTTCTTCACATCCTGGAAAATATTAAAACATTGAAAGGGGTGAGCTCAGATGCTCATTAAGGATAATAATATTGTGGAAGCTTTCATAAATAAACATAAAAATTTAAGGCAATGTATAACTAAAACAAAAGCCTTTTAAACTTGAACATCAACATAATATGGAAAAAGTAAAATGAGATAATTCCATTCACTTCTTCACATGGATATTCTACTGGTCGAATAATCACATGCAATATCAATAACCACTTTCATAATGAGGGAATCTATAATGCCAGACATTCTGAAACATTTTGTCAAGGCTCGGCCAGGACGTCTAAAATGATTAAGGCCTCGGCCAAAACCATAAATCAAATTGGGAAAGGGCCTCGGCCAATTTCATGTCTAGTTGTCTCATGAGACCTACCGATGCATCGAGGAGATATAGCGGGCACCACCCGTCACTTATTAAGTCCAATACATTCCTCATATGAATAGATTTAAACATATCATAAACCGTAACATAATCGTATCGCATAAAACATGCATAAAAAAAACATAACATTTCCACATTTCAATCATAAGATATCAATACAACACATTGATAAAAATGCTTTCAAAACCATTTTCAATACCAAAATAAAAGAAAGTTAAAACATTGTATTTATTTTTCATTAAAAAAAATAATGGCTTGTAGAGGAAGCTGAAACTGAAATAATGGTCACGGTGGCGGAGAAGTCGTTGTCGCCGCATAAGTATGGAAAGAAAAAAATTCCCTTTTGTCGTTTAGAAAAACGCTTCGTATAAAAAGATTCCTTTTGAATAAACGTAAAAGTCAAAGGGGTTTATACACCGTATAAAAGAAAATTGTGTATAAAACCAAATATGCCTCAATGAAAGGAGATTGAGACAAAGTCCTTAAAAAGATCATTTTTAAAATAAAATAGATCTGTTACGTGTATTCACTATAGTTACACATAAAGAATGTAAATATACAAAATAGGATATAATAATATCATGACATAATTTGAAAGTAGGAGATAAACCCAAAGAATGGAAGTTGGGTTATGAAATTCCCTTACCTTGCGTCCTGTCCTGACTCGACCGTTCTTTAACCTCCTGAATAATAAACTAGAGTTAATTTATACCTTATTAAGAACCATTTTCAAATTCATTATCCTTTTTATATCACTTATTACAATGTTATGAACATTATGTAATTATTTAAGTTAATAACGGTCGTTTTGTCGATCTTTGGTACATGAGTCAACAATAAAATTCTTATAATTACAAGTTGTTTATGTGGTAGAATATCCATTATCTCCAGAATTATATTCATGATTTAGATGTCATATATATCATATATATCCAGTATATACATTCATTTATAATATTACGTAACATTTAGAGGTATGAAATGAAATGCACCGTTCATGGAGACGGTAAGCCGTACGTACGCATGAACGCTACTTTCATTTCTATTTCATATTTAATGGAATGATACATAATGTTATAAATATATAATATAATTCCAGTATAATATAGTGTATAATACCATTTACTCCATCCTTTATACATCCCACATATGGCATTAACGATTCAAATCACTTTGAGGGGGCGGTAGTCCGCACTTCCTAAAATGAAATTATCGCGTTTTACCCATAATGGAAATCATAAAGTATGCCATAAATGAGAAATACAGAAGAATAAGTAAAACATAAATACATTATATATCATATATAAATATAGTGACATCTTAATGGACACCTTTGAAGGTGTTATATGAGTGTTGAACAATCATCGTTTCGTGAGGCAGAAATTCGCCATCCACAGAAACCGTATGTTCTTTAACCATTAGATGTAGGTGTGTGTAAGTGTAGCTCGAATCCTTCTTATAACAACATCCTAGTATATTGAGGATACTGGTGTGGTTACAAAAGAAATGAATAAAAAGAGTTTAGGGGGTTGGAGAAGAAAAATAAAACAAAACAACATTTAGAGAAGACATTACCTCAAAATCGGGTAAGTCTTTTTGATTTGAGCCAAAGGCTTCCTTGGGAAGAGTTCTGCCCAAAGTGAGGCTACTAGGAGTAATAGAGGGATGTTGGGAGAGTATTTGGGCAGAGTTTGGCCGAGCCAAATGGCATGATGGTGTGAATAAGGTGGGAGAGGTGGGGGCCTTTTATATGTGGAGAGGAGGGGCTCTTTTGGAAAGATTGAAATGTTACATTATTACACAATGCTTTTCGGATTCTAAAGGTCCCACACTTATATAATTCGTGGCTAAGGTGATAAGGGTTCGAAATATACCCATTCAATAGTCTTTGGACAAGTGTAAGCCTTGGATTTTACATTATCTTCTCATTTTATTTAAATCGTTAAATAATGAGGTCATCGCCGCATCATAATGATGTCACAAATAATTTAATTTATTTAATGTCAAAAAATTATAAAAAAATACAATGATGTATTAAATCTTTTTATATTTCTAATGAATATTTATAATCAAAATTTGGACTTGTGTAACCCCACTTAATAATTGTTTTAGTAAAACAAATCATGTTTGTGTCAATTTAATTTTTACATTAAATATATATATATATATTAATGTCATTTTCCAACTAAAGTGGCTCGATGGGGTCCCCAAGTTTACCCATGGGTTGTCTTGGTCGGCCATTACTCATGCAATAGGAGTAGGAAAAGTTTCAAGCTCATCTCATATTATTAAAACATTATTTTTACCTTAAACTGCACTAATTACCTCTAACCGCGATTAAGAACTTAAAAGTTACTATTCACCAAATATTATTTTGATCTTATTGAACCACATTTTACTTCTTAATGACATCCATGTATGTCGGATTTTTGAAAATCAAATCACAGAAGTGGTAATATTTCATTTAAACGAAAAATCAGTTATTTAACTACCACTTAGTGGTTTCACTATTCATCAAAAATTGAAGTTTTTCAGAACAATGCCAAAATTTCACCCTAAGCTATAATTGATATTCCGAATTCAAAAATGATGTCTATTTTACAAAATTCCAAACATATAAGTTGCATTAATTAATTTTATAATCAATTCCCGCTGTTACAACAAATAGCGTGTTTTTAAGAAACAATTTATATAAAAAGATTGACAATTGTTTATGTCCATTTTCAATGTTAAATTAATTCTAATGACCACCATTGGATAAAAAGGTAAACATATATTCTAATTATACTTTAAAACCACTCAATAGTATAACTTATCACTATAAATTATTCTGATTAAAAAAGTTGTTTTATGTATTTTTCACTATTCATAAAAATTTGGATGTTCTCAGAAAATTACAAAAAATTCAACATAGGCTAATTTCAATATTAGGAATACAAAAATGAAGTCCATTTTGAAATATAAAATTTCTAAAAATTAAAAAGTGGTTATTACTATTCATAACGACTACTTTGATTAGATGCGGTGTGTTAGAACTCAAAGTTGCGTACAATGCAAGCTATTGCATTATTGAATGAGATGTTTATCGTGGAAGCTCGGGGTGTTACATTCTCCCCTCCTTCAATAAATTGCGTCCTCGCAATTTGAATTTTTTCTTTGAAAATAAAAGGTTGAAAAGAGAAATTACCTTTGAGGAAAACCCACATCGGAAATAAGATTAATAAAATTTAGCCTTAATAAGAGGGAAAGGGAAATAAAAAAGTCACCACCTAATTATGATCTCGATTAGGAGAACATTGGTGGCAATTAGAGACATATAATTGGAGGAAAAACGTAAATATTTGTAGAGAGTGATTGAGGTCATCAATCACAATCAACTGTCAAATTGAGGGCCTCAAATCATTCAATATATGTTGATTTAAAATATCATCAGTTCAACAAGACATAAGGTATTAGGATAACACATTTCTTGTTTTAATATCCCTTTACTAAAGTTTAATAATTAATTTATTCATTGAATATGAGATAGGTATATATATATTTATGCTTGACATTTAGAGTTTCAACCTTCAACTCATCTTTCACTCAAAAAGATAATAGAACTAAAAAAATATTATACTTATCCTAATTGTATAAGTTTCCAAATGTTAACACATACCATTTAGATTAGTAAAATTAGTTTGTAATAACCAGGGACTTCCTGTAGGCTAGTGGTAGGAAATAAAGTCTTGTCGCACTATGGTTGTGGGTTCGATTCATGCATCTTTGTCCAACGTGACGGGTTATGCCCCACCATACAGGTTGTCATTTTCCTAAAACTATAGTATTATAATATTCAAAAATAATATTCAAAAATGCATTAACCTTAAACAATACTATCCAAAGATCAACTTAATCCATTCCAACCTTTATAGTTATCCAAAATACTTATTATGTTTGTTGTATACTCTGTAGGAAAACATTTTTTAGGTTATGGAAATCACTATATGTACCAACTATAATTCTCAATACCTATTACAAAACAGTTTTCAGAAATCATATATATCCATAAACCCACACATAATAAATTTCATGTGGTCAAACATTGCATCCTACCTGGCATCCCATAATTCCGGGAATGAGAGTTATAGTAGGTTCCTAAAATGATGCATGAGATGGAATTTCATAATCTAATGGGACCACGGTTGAATTAAATACTTAATCCATGTAATAATAAAATTACAATTCTTTTGTGTCACACAATTGTGGATTCAAATCATCTGCAATAGATGGAATTCATTATAATGTCTACTAACCCGTGTAATTTGGTTTTACCCTCTGAATGGGCTAGCTACTACCAAGAACATCTCATTAAAAATCCCAATACATTTCTAATATCTTGAATAACATTCCAAAACAACAACACCATTTAAAATAAAATTCTTTTATACAAATTTGTGATGTATCGACCGACCATCCACTCATATGTTTCCCAAAATAGTGGTCTACATGGACTCAAGTGTACCTCCACATATTATAGATACTTCTGAATAGTAGAAAGAGACTAGGGTGTGTCAATTGGTAGATTGTTCCCTCTATTCAGATTAACCCAACAGTGTAATAATTATTTAATAAGTGAATAATATCAAAAAATTAAAGAATGTGGGTTCATGTATAAACATCCAATCAGTAAATAATTATCAAAAGATCAATTCTAAATAATATTAAACAATATGTTAAGTTCATGTGTATTTTAAACACTTTCTCCAGGGCGTGATCTTTTCTTTTGTTCAAAGAAGGACGTGCAACTGTAGCCCCACATTCCCACCATCCAAAGGCGGGTGACATTCATATCTTATTCATGGACATTTTCTGCTTGATCGAAATAGGATAATGGGATTTCGGTTCGTCCTTCCCTGGATTTCCCCTCAGAGCTTGTTACCTTTTCCGGGACTCCCTTATATACTTAAGATGTTGTTTGGTTAACTCTTACCAGTGCCATGTATTTTTGGACGCTGGTTAATTTTGCTTCTTATGTCTTGACATTCCAAGGGGTCTTCACAGGGCAGCAACCTTCATTCATAATATATGACTACATCAGACATGTCGAGGCATCTCTGGATGCATGGACATTGGGGAACATGTTTTGTTCCACCTAATAAGGAATATGAAGGTTTCATGACCCAAGGAATCCCACTTCAGTTTCGGGGTATCTTAGGCTAGAGGTATGTCTCTAAGGCTTTCCTTAGCATCCCATGCTTAACACGAGGTATTCCACTAGTATAACTTCTAGCAGGGACAGATCAGAGTGATCATAACACTGACGAGAGTGGATCAGATGGGTTCAACTGTAACGCCCCGACCCCAGCTACCCAGAGTCGGTGCATTACTTCGTAACATTGGCATGATCACAAAAGATCAAGTCCCGAAATACCGATTAGTTTAGTAGCCTTGGAAACACTAGATACATTCATAAACGTTACATTACATCATAAAGTGAAATTGGAATTAGAAGAAATACTTTCGTGATTTTCGTATAGTCTCACCATTTTTCGTTCTTTGGACAATTTCCACTTCATCTCATAACGAAATGAAGTTGAATTTGTCATTCGTGATGTGTTCATATATCATGTGATAGAATGATGGGTCATTCCATCTGTCTCAAACAAAAGGTTAGAAAAGTTATCAAAAAATACATAAGTCCATATATAGTGAGATTAATCATATATGGTTCCTAAAATGGACTTATACCTCATATATCATATTTCTTTATATAATAAAACTTGTTTCTACTAAACAGGGACTTCTTATAGGCCAGTGGTAGGAAATAAAGGCCAGTCGCACTTCGGTTGTTGGTTCGATTCCCACAGCCGTGTCCGACGCGATGGGTTGTCGCCCGTCCTGCAGGTTGTCCTTTTTCTAAAGCTATATTACTATAACATCCCATAAATAATATCAAAAAAAACTTCTATCCTTAATAAATATTAACTTATGTCCAACATAATCCATTCCAATCAGTTGGCTTATCTAAAATACTTCGGTCCAAGCTCATAGTATAAAGAAAAAGATTAGTCGAAATGTTATCAACCAGGCATGTGAATACCATCATTCATCCCCCATATATCTTGTTCGTCACATTTCAATCATGTGAATACCTTAATCATGTATTCTGTTGAAAAATGAATACCCATTAAACCTTAGTGAAAACATGAATGCTATCAAAAGTTAACTCTTTCCACATACCAAAATCCAAAAATTCTATATAATCAAACCATGATATAACCTTCTCCTTATACCAGTCATGAGCTCATGAATACTATCAAAAATTTAATTTTACCCTTATCCCTTCATTATGCGCATATCATGTACATTCCAAAAATATCTGAATAACCATTTATGGATATTGGTACCATTAATCATACACTTTCAAAACTCAAGGAAAGACAACAGTGTAACAATCCTTAGATGTCTCTTTATTCCATAGTACCATGATATTACTTATACAACATTACACATGAAAAAATGTAATCATTCCACTACATTATTAAACCATTGACCGGGCTTCAACAATTATTTCATGCCACATATCATTTTTACTCTCTTCATCATCATCAACATAAATACTACCCATAAGACCATACTGATTCTCTTCATGAGACTTTCCCTTAGGGCATTGGTTTGCATAAATCTCGTACATTCCACATTTAAAACATTTAACCATTGTTGATGTCGTAGAAATACCATTATCCTTATCCCTGGTGTTAACTGAACCTTTTCCTTTGCACTTACTGGCTTTGTGTCCTTCTTTTCCACACCCAAAGAATCTTCCAGTTCCTTTGAAACATTCTCCTTGATTCCTCTTTCCACATGATTTACATAGGGGAATTTGACATTTCTTTCCACTATGATCATCATGAAACTCCAACTTTCTCTTATTAGACGAGTCAGTAAACGTACCAAATTTTAAATTATTGATCATATTATGAGATTGCTGATTTGGCATAATAATGATGTTTGGACCTCCAAATCCCATTTCATTTGGTTTCTCATGAAGAATATCATTCCATTGTCCATCATATCCTCAATTGTTGTGAATCATCTTGTTTCCAGACATTTTCTAAAACCCAAAAAGAATAGTGTGAGAGGAAAAAATCAGAATAAAGGGGGAGTAACTTCAATATCTAACTTCATTGTTTTAATCTAATATTGTTACCATAGTTCTAGTACTATATCCTATACGTATACTTATCCTTAGGGACATCCCTAGACATACCTTAGAAATATCTCTAGGGATCTCACTAACGTTTTCGCATCCTAGTTTCCAAAGGTTGACTAAACCTTTCCTCTGATACCAACTATAGAGACCCAAAGCTTAATGTACATAGATATTACATTACTTTTTCGGAATACTTAGTACATAAGAAAAACACACAAACAAGGACCGTAATAGTTTAGTGTCTTTGGAAACACAGAATATAATCTTCTAATCGTGGTGAAAGATTTTAACATCTCTCATAAAGATCTTCTTTTTTTAAACCTAAATCCTTTCATTATGTCCTGGGGAAAAGAAAACATAAAAGGGTGAGCTCAAATTCTTAGTAAGGGTAAACAAAAGAAATATCAATCACGTCATATTCATAAGAACATATCTTTTGGAAATCTTAATAGGCAAAAGAGATCATAATTTCATAACATGGGATAAATCATAGTAGTGAGATGTAATCCCAATAATCATAACATAAAACATTAATCTTTGTGGAATACACAAATAATCATAGAGAATCAGTTCTTATTAGTCAAGACTCATTGCCAAGACTATCTTAGTGGACAAAGTGCCTTTCTGAACCGAGTTCACTCCTCGTTTCAGTCCAGTTTCACTCAACCGGTATAACCTACCGTTCCGGTCATGTCTATCTCATGAGTTATAAAATCTTTACCCAATTCATTGGAGGGAGATATAGGTCCCACCCATCTCATAATTAAATCATTCTTACATGTTCCATATAATATACATACATCATTCATAATAACCCAATAAATAAAATGAGTTTCATAAACATCATCCCATCATCACATAATCCATAGAAAATAAATGGATATCATTTCAGAATAAGAAAAGTGAAACCATGTAAACCATAGAAAAATGTTACTTGAAACATTCACATATGAAATAATGTCATCTTAGATGAAAAATGGTTTTGATAAAACACGTGAAATGAACTCTTGAGGAAAATATCATTTCTTCTTCAAAATCATTTTCTTTTCACAAAATGTCATTCAATTTTAAAAGAAAAAAATTTTGTTAAAAATAGTCATGAAATATTTTGGATAAAGCTTCATGAAAATAAGGATTTATAAAACCTTAAAAATCCATTCATGCCATATAATTTAAAGAAAACATTCTTCTCGTACTTTTGCCGAAAAAATCAAAAAATGTACCTTGTAACAAAAGAAAGATTCATTTAATACCATGTAGTAAAAGTCAAAAATCGGTAAAAAGGACTTTAAACATACATGAAAACACTTTTATAAAACATGGACATGGATGATAGAAATAACCCCAGTAAATACTTACGAATAAGCAATCTCAGATAAAAATGAGATCTGCAAAATTATCCCTTACCTTATGTCTGATATGCTTCGTATGTATCTGAACATCCTGTATAATGATTTAAATAATGTTATTGAATTATTAAAAAATCATATTAATTGTTATGATACCATATATGGTTCACTTATGACTTTATATTACACGTTCTTTTGTAAATTCCATGATAAATAGCATTTTGGGTAAAATCGTTTCATCTGTCGTCCGTGTTTTGACTTGTAATTATTCATATGATTACTTAGAACACAAATACATAATTCCGGAATATAAAACATGATTTATATATAATATATATTCAGAATATACATATATATAATAGATCGATAAATGGAAAGAAATACACAGTTTATGGAGACGGTAGGCCATACGTACGCAGGAATGATGTTTTCGTTTCCTTATTGAGTTGAATGGAATTAAGTAGATGAAATACATATATACAAAAATCCAGTAGCTTTATAATGTCATATATTTAATTATTATTTCTTATATATACTTTATAATCATTTTTAAATGGTTAACATGGATAATGAATATCATCGAGTCGTGGAGACGGTAGTCCGTACGTACGCACGAGTGATGATATCGTTTGCATAATTATTGAATTGAATTAGAGTGGATGATAAAATATATCAGAATAAGTATGATTTTATAATCACTATGTATAGTTTTTCTTTACACAATTATACACATCCATGTAATGTGTTGGTGGAAAAACAGATTACACCACGGCGTGGAGACGGTATTCCGTACGTATGCACGCGCGGTGATTTCGTTTTCCATAGGATGGATAAATGGTGAAATAATGTTGTTTCATAATTATAATAAAATATCAGTATATAAGTTATATATATGTTATTACTTCATAATGAAACAACCTAGGAAGAAGAAGTGGAAGAGGAAATAAAGATGAAAGATTCGGTAATGGACATTACCTCTTCATTGAAGCGCCTCTTTGAGATCTCTTTCTATGGCACTAAAATTGGTCTTTGAGGAAGACCATAACCTCTATGATGTTTCTAGGGAAGTGTAGAGGAGAAATCAGAAGGTGTTGGACGAGCTTGAAGGCTCAAAGTGGTGTGAGGAAGCGGGGGAGGAGGTGCCCTTTTATAAGGGAGGAGAGGGGCACCTTTGGAATAACTAAAACTATTATTTTTTTATAAAGTCAAATTCGGTTTTAAATAGCTCCAAATTGATTTATATCGAAGATAAAGTGGGGATGGGTCGAAGTCCACTCATCCAATAGAATTTAGACATGTTTAGGTTCCTATTGTAACCTAATCATTTAGATTTAACATTAAGTAAAATAATTTTACTTTTACCATGTCTTCTTGTGTTCTTATACTATAAGGTTAATAAACATACTATAGGAAGCCAAACGAACCCCAAATTTTTTATTATTAATATATATCACCTTATCTAAGTCATTGTTTCAAACCATAAATTTTTAGGAATAAAATAAAAATTAATAATATAATATTTTTTTAAAAATCTATTTTATGTCAATTTTGACACTATTTTGTAATTGATTTTTGTGAAAATCATAACTGAATGATTAGTTCAAAAAAAGTTAATTACATCAATAATAACATGTCATATGAACCTATAAAATTAGTTTATTTCATAAAAAATCAGAAATTACATTTATTTGGGTATTTATAACATTAATTATGTCAATATTTCATTAATAAGATAATTAATGCATTATCTTTGTGTCATACATAAATTAAATTAATTAATCTCTAAAAATAACAAATAAAATACCATTATATAGGAAATCTTTTTATATTTATAATGAATATTTATATTCGAATTAATCTTATGTATAACCCTATAGTAAAAATTATTTACTTATTAAACTTTGATTTTAACTCTTTTAACCCTTCTTTAAATAAATTAATAATAAATGTCCTAATCTAATCCAAGTGGGCCTAAATGGTCATATATTATTCCTAAGGTTGTTTTTGTTCGAATTATACTTATCCAATAAGATTAGTACATGAGTTAGGGTAATAATAATATCATTTTTACCCTTAATTACCCTATTTACTTTTAACCGTGTTAAAAAAAGTAAAAAGTTACTATTCACCAAAAAATATTTTCATCTCATTGAACCACATTTTACTTACTAACATCAACTGTGTCTCTCGTATTTTTGAAATTCCACTCACAGAAGTGGTAAAATTATGTTTTATGAAAAATTCATTTTTTTAACTACCACTTAGAGGTTTCACAATTCATCAAAAAATGAAAGTTTCCAGAAAAATACAAAAATTAGGCCTAATCTATATTTGATATTATGAACTCAAAAATGATGTCTATTTTACCAAATTCAAAACATATCAGTTGCATTAATTAATTTAAAAATTAATTCTCGTCGTCAAAACAAATAGCGTGTTCTTAAGAGATAATTACTATCGAAAGATTGACACTTGTTTTGTATGGTTTAAATCTGAAATTACATCCAATGAACAAAATTGAATTAAATTGTAAAAATATATTCTAAATATACTTTAAAACCACTCAAATTAATAACTTATTACTATTAATTATTTCGATTGAAAAAGTTTCTTTTAATTAAAATATAGCGTGTTTTTCTTATTCATCAAAATATGAAAGTTACCAAAATGATATGAAAATTTATCCAGAGTAAATTTTTATTTCATGATTCCAAATAAGAATTTTATTTTGTCAAATTGAACTTATAAACATTTCGAAAACTAGATTTAATGTGGGTGCGCCATTAAAAGGCGGCAAAACTGTATTTTTTGAAAAATACTCATTTTACCCGAAATAATTATTTTGTTCTTATACCATGTTTTAGAAAATGTGCAAGACGAATAATAATGTTATAAGATTTAAAATTTATTTAATACTATTCATAACGGCTAGTTCATAATAATATTATAATAATATATCGTTGTTTAGTAAAACCCGGTATTGCGTACAACACACGCTATCGAGGAAGGTCGCGATTGTGTGTAATGCAAGCCAAGTCAGGGTTGCGTGTTGTGAAAGAATCCTTCGTTGTTTCATATAACATTATCCAACCATATTTCATTTATACATTCAATATATATATATATACCCAATGTTGCATAGAATAATTATTATCAAAATTGTGTGTAACACGATCCAAGAATAGTGTTGCGTATACTGCAAGATAATACGGTGTTGCGTATAGCGCAAGGTAATCTTGGTGTAGCATACAACACATAACATTAATGAAATTAAAAGAATATTTTTCATAAAACCTTGGGGTGTTACAATATATATGACATACCTTTCTTCTCTTGTAACTTTCCACTATGATTTTCTATTTGATCCCTTCAGTTGAATACTATCACTAATATGTGTTGAAATATTTATTTTTGCGAGCATGGTGTGGAATATAAAATTTCAATGTATTATATAATTTTGAGAAGAATAACCACAAGTAAATGTGAAAATTTATATAGTTATTAATTTTAATGTTGCAAATACAATCATATATAATGAGAATCAAAGTAGATACCTTCCACCAAGTCAAATTCCACCAAGTTTCATGGTCACAAATTTATAAACACTCAAATTCCCCCAAGAACATGATAAATCCAACAATCGACAAGAGAAATAAAATATTTTAATTTGAAAACCATAGTGAGAAATAAATCAATACATATTCAGATATTCCAAACCAAGTTATTTTTAAACATAAGTGTTATATAAAAATTCTAATTACAAATCGAATACATGTAAATGTTTATTATCTCTTTCAGTATGAAGTATCTAGTTAAAGAATCTAAAAGATTTATTATGAGTAATGTGGATTTGGATATATGGACATCAACTACTACAGAGATGTGTTATTCTTCTCTTCCATGAATTCCATACACCATTAACATATCAAACATATGTCACATATTAGTTATATAAATAAGTATATACTCTTAAAGATAAAAATATTCCTAAATAGAGACAATCACTCATGATAAGTAGATTCAATAACCACTTTATAAGACTTTACAACATGAAATTGAAAAAAAAATATAGAATACGACAAATTAAATTTTTTTGTTTCTTTTATCAATGTTAAGAGTTTTGTGTTGTCGGATTTAAATCTCACCTGAACAGATAACAATAATGGGTTTGTGGAGGGGGTTCTAGATGTTTATTAACTGATTAGAGATATTCACCAATGATATGAAGCTTCAAGATAGAAATTTCAACAACATTATTATACCATACAACAGGAAATTTAAATAAGAAAAATATGAAGACATATTCATTCTTGGTGTAACGGGAGAATAAATATCACCATTCTATAAAAATTTGATGTTCTACAAATAATATGTTCCTATGAAATATGTAAATACATATTAGTGCATACATTTTCCAAAATATTAAAAAAATTAATTCATCATTTCCATTGTCTCTAAATATGTTTAATGGGTGTTCTTTAGTATTGGTCCCTTGCTTCTGAAGAACCCCATGAGATGTGTAGTTCATCATAGTTATGTAATGAGAGGAAACATTGTCTTGATTATTGCATGATAAATCATTGTTGGAAAATAAAACATCTTCCAATGACCATATTTTATGTAATTATTAAAACATGGATGTACAAAATGAATATAAATCATTTATATTATTTCTAATATAAAATAAAATATCATGTGTTTCTATTGTTGTAAAAAAATTATGATAGAAAGTTTTGTAGTGATTTGAATTCCATACCAAGATACTTTATGATGGAATCATTTCTTCATGACCATCATGGTGTAAGTAACTGAATGAAGCCATAGAAAAAAACCGATCGATGAAAAAATAAAGTAAAACATGATCCACTATTGACATAGAAACTAATAATTAAAATAAAATGGAAGAACTATTGATGTATATATGTTTTACAGAGTTATGATAATTCATTCTTTAATATGATGACAGAATAAAATGAAATGGACATTGTAAATTGAACATCCCATTAATGGGACTTGGTGAGAAAGACATACCTCTTCCGATTTGTGTGCTTCATATTGGTGTTATTGGTTTTGTTTCATTAATTTCTTTATGAGATATATTTTCTACATAATTGAAATTATAGTAATTATATGAGCTATTAGTTGATAAATAATGGAATAATACCAGGAGTGAAGAATATATATAGCACAAACTGAATGAAGTTATTGTCATAGTAGTTCTATTTAAAGTTGTGTATCGCTATATCTTGATATGAAGTTTGTGTTTATATTTTTTATCCATTTAGTTGATTGTAAATTAATTGAATAGAAACATAGCACCATGGAATGCAGTACTATGATCAAATTATAGACAATGTATATTCTAAAGACACATAATCCTTAGAATGTTTATGTAGTAACTTCTCGGGTTGTATATCTGAATTATACTAGTTATAGTTATTTAGTACGATGAATATAATTTAAACACTTTTAATAATAAATGGTCAATGAAAAAATGAAAATAATATTAAAAATTTATATTTAGAGGAATTATTGTCATCCTCAAATAGACAATGTATGTTCAAATGACAAATAATACTTTGAATGTGCATGTAGTCACTTCTACGGTTGTCTTTATAGTTATAATTCTTTACTATGATGAGGAGAATGTGAATTCTTATTATAATGATTGGTAAATATAAAATGTACGTGTAGATTCAACATGTGATAAAAATTATTGAAATAGGAAAAAGTATTATGAATATATCATTACATGATGGTAACCAGAAAAAAAATTGATGATGCATAGAAGGGTTAGGTAATGAAGGATTGTAGGATAACATACCTATTGCAGAAGGGATTGAGGGAATTGAAGCAAGGATAACCCGAGTGAACTGGTGGAGTATAAGAGTGAGGATTTTAGAGAAAATTTTAAGGTTAGTTGGTGGTAGATGATTTAGCAGTTATTGTAGAATATGTAGAAGAAGGAATTGAAGGTGGTCTATGGTGATGTCGCCCTGGAAGCTGTGCACGAAGGAGTTGAAGCCATAGATTTGGGAGAAAGATTAGAGTGGATTCCCAAACCCTACATTATGGATATCGTAAGACGTGATGATGGAGTGTAGATAATCAGAAATAACACTTGATTTGGGATGACAATAATGGTGAAATCGGTGGATGATGGGGAAGGTAAAATGGTGGAGTTTTCAAACATGTGATTTAGAATAGATAACTCGTGACAGGGAGGAGATAAGAAGAGGTGAATATAGAGTAGAGAAGTAATGAGTGGGAGGATATATTAAGATGTGAAGATTGTGTTGAGATATGTAGCATGAAAATTATACTTGAGAGTCCGATGTTGGTGAAATTGATGGCTAAAGGGAAATGAAGAATAGTGTAGGTTTTCAAACTATTGATTTAGACGTGGGAAGTTCCAATGGGGAGAGAGAAGTAGTTGAAGGAATAATGAAAGAGGGTTATGATATAAGGAAGGGAGTGGATGAGAGAGTGACACTTCGAAAGAAACCTCCCCAATTTAGTATATTTAAATATATATACCATATATTCTTTGATTATAATTTTATATTATCTTTTTGACAACAATCCAAGGTTAAGATTAACTTAAGGTAATATTATATTTCTTCTTCTCTTGTGTATTAATTTTTTTATATATGTTTTCCATATACTTATATCATGACTTCCCAAATGTAGATTATGATATTAATATCCTTTGTATTCATTATAATTGTGTTATAATAGTATATATAATATATAATTTTGAAATGGAATACACAATTCGTTGAGATGGTAAGTTGTACGTATGCATGAACGATGTTTTTGTTTTTTGTCATATTGAAATAAATAAGGTAAACTAAATATTTATATATATATAAATATATCATTATTATGTTATATTGATTTTAGCATATATGTTCACTAAAACCATCCTTAATACATCCATATAGAGTATGAACGAATCATGTTACTTTGAGGGGAGGTAGTCAATACTTCATCAAACAAAATTATCTGACGAATAGAAAACGGGAAGCACAATAATATGCGTGTAAAAGGTTTAAATAATCTTAAAGACATAGTAAATATAATATATTGAATATATAAACTATATTTCCATATATCGAACACATAAACAGTATATTCATTTACCATTAGATGAAAGTGTGGGTTAGTTTTGGTGGAAACCATCGAATCTCATAGAGTATTTTAGATACATTTATCTTTATTTAATCATGGAATAAAGATATTGGATGGGGTGCAGAAAGACAATAAATGAATGGAGCTTGAGAGAAGTCATTACCACTTAATACGGGAACTCCTTTTATTTTGAACCAAAAGGATTCCTTGGATTTATTTATTCTAATGTATATTATTCTAGTTGGAATTTAGAATTTTTCTAAGTGGATTAGGTTGAACAGGAACAATCCTAACTGTTTTGAGAGGTGTAGAGAAGAGAAAGAGGTTGAAACCTTTTATAGGGAAGGTAAATAATAAACATGGAATTTCGTAAAACAAGTTAGGTGTACACATATTATTTACCTAAAAAAATTCATTCCATAAATAAACTCAACAATTTAAGGTTAATTACCAAATAATTTCCATCCAATGGGGTTTTTCAGAATTTTCTTTGGTTGTTTTGGGTCAAAAATTTAAGGTTTAGTACATTGTGGGCGTAATTTTTCTCTTAATCATTGTAATTAATTTTAGTCAGATTCACTAATAGTTTTTCTAAGAAAAAAAATATGAACATATTATTAATTATAAATTATTCCTATTATAAGTTTTTAATCACCATTTCAAAATTCTAACAACATAATTGGTTGTCATTAAGTTATAAATATTCCCTCTAATAGCATGGCACTATGGGGTTTTAATGAAAATATATCCAAATGATTTTATCATTTTTATATCCAATTTCAAACTGAAATTGATTACAATTACATATATTTGATTAATATAAAAAATTATTATATAAATAATCTTTACAAACAATTTGAAAAATAATTTAACATTATATAGGAATTATTTGAAAAAGAAGTTTTGAATTAAAATATATTTTTTTAACTATTAATTAAATAATGAAACCTTACAGAAAAATAATAGAAATTTATACTAACCTAATTTTTATATTTCGAATTCAATAATTGGGGTTTTAAAATATTTAATATACTAGATTCTTATTTATAGTATTTTAAATTGGGTCTCCACTAAAATTTGGTAAAACTATCATTATAAAAATAAAGGATTTTAGTCATAAAATTGTGTATATTCTTATCTTATATCTATCAAATATATTAAATGGTTTTAATAAATATTATTTCAAATATAAAACATATATATTTATGTAATATATTTTATTATTAGTAATTATTTTAACATAATAATATAAATCTTCATGTTTATATAAAATATACTTTTATTAAATGAGTCACATTATATTCACTAGACATCTATATTATTTTATTATTAATAAGTAACAATTTATTTTGTCTATATATATTCATAATTTAGTTAATACTATAATATTAAATTTAAATTCCATGTTATATTTTAGTAAATATCAATATTTTAATAATTAATTTTTTTTCGGTAACACTTGGTCTTACATGTTTTGTTGGTCATTATGGAATGTTAGTCTTGGATGTAATGTAAGATAACCTTGGTGATCTATATCGAGAAATGTAAAATTTATATTTCATGTAGTGTATGCATAACTTTTTGGTGTGTATAACAAAATATATAAATAGTTCATTAATATAATTAAACTATATTTAGAGTTGTTTGAAATGAAAATTATAAAAACAATATTTAATTAATTCAAAAAATAATAATTCAAAAAACCTCTAGTTGTTCCATTTTAACCCCCTTAAACTGATGATCACCTTAAAAATTCATCTGGGTTTTCAATGATTTAATACATCAAATATCCATTCAAGGAATCAAATATTAAAAAATGATTCCTAAAACTTCCATTAAAAATGGAATGTTTGACGCATAAATGTTACCCAAATTAGCATATAAATAAGGTTCCATATAGGATAACATATGTGGCAAGCGAATACATGGACTTATAGTAAAAGCGTAAATATTCATATGGTGTTATTGAGGTCATCAATCAAAAACATGTAAATGATCAATGAAATATTAATGGCCTCAAATTCATAAACATGTGATGATTTAAAAGGCGATTATTTCAACAAAAATTATGTTACTATGAAAACAATTTTTTTTATCATTGTCCTATCTTTGAGTTATTATTTTTTCACCAATATTGTAAGTAAATTTACATAATTATTAGGTTTTGATAAGAAAAATTGAAGTCTTTTTTTCTATTTTATCTACTTCTAATTCAACCACTACATCATCTAATAGATGTCTAAAAATTAAAATTGATTCTCGAAACACTAAAATACACATTTATAAATCCTTCAGGCCCATAAAATAATGCAGAGTATAACTATTTTTCACTAACAATCCTAAAATAACCTAAATCCTTGAAATAAGGCTAATAACTAAATATTCTTTTAAACATGTTTTCGAATACAATCTTAATACATAAATACTCCATAAAATGTATTTTTTAAACTATTTATGAATGGTTAACCTTATTACCCTTCTAAAAGTTGAAAATCCAATGCTTTATAAATAATGAAACAAATTCATACTATCATTGATCACCAATATATCCAAAAGTATCTATTGGTTTTCAAATTCCAATGATGTGAATAACCTCGTCGTAAATCCTCTTAAAACATGTTAATAACATGAATTACAATAAATATTTTAAAAAAACCTGAATTATTCCTTATTCTAATGATTACTGGATACATTCATCAAATCCAAGATTTTATAAACATCATCCTTGAAGACATTGACCACTTTTCACTAATTAGTTCTTGGGTAATCCAAATAATCAAATTCACTTATTCATATCCAACATATCTTTATGGAATTATCATTATCTCAACATTAGGAATTAATTAAGTGTTACTATCCCATAATAAAAATATTATCTTTCCATGAAAAACCCATTCAATATATCCTTTTAATTACATAGTGAAAATTTATATTGAAAACAATCAAATATTTCATCATTCACAAAACATAATATTTGAATTCAAAAACATAAATACGATATTCATCAAAAATTTATTTTTAATCCACTACTCGTGCTTCATCCACTTTTTCTTTAATAACTATTTCTATGAATATGAAACATATATCATGTATTAAGGTTCCTCAAACTCAATCCAATCATGCATCTTAGGTTTAATGTAAAAAATACTAGTAGATCATCACATACCATTCACATGTTTTTTTGGTCTCTTTATCTTTAGAAGTATAACCACCTCCCAAATAACGTACCCAATTATATTAATAATATTTTGACTTTGGAAATATATTTTCATATTTCCCATACTTTACTCAACTATAACTTTCAATGTAAACAATGTTCTTTGTTGTTCTTTTCATTGTCTAAAACTAGAAAGCACAAGATGAAAAGAACACATCATATAATAAAACAAAAAAATGATTAAAAATAGCTTATATGATTAATAAATCATTAATCCTTCCTTATTCAATGACACCAGAGAATTCTCCTAGATATACATAAGAAACAACCATATAAATCCTTTAGGATGGTTTGTGAAGTGTCGGTGAATTTCCAAATCCTACCCCCTAGAGTGTCAATCTATGTGTATATAAATGCCCTTTATTCTATAATATATTACCCTAAGTTAGTCTCAGATCATGTTGTCAATGTTTTTACCCTTAGGTAAATCAGTGACAGAGCCACATCTACTATTAGTATTCAGATACATATGTATGGAGAACACACCTGCTATCCTTTACCAAATATTTAAGACATTATATAATTATCTTATTTTCCCTTTTCATATCCATAGACATGTCTTTAGGGTTATTAATAAGGTTTTATCATCCTAGATTCCAATCGTTGACTAAAAAATCCCTTTGATTCTATCAATAGTACCCATAGTTAATATATTTGGATATTAAATCATTTTTATGAATTTTTAGTATATTAAAGAAGTACATTCCTAATGAACATAATAGTTCAGTGTATTTAAAAAAATGAAACAAAATCATCTATCTTGGGGAAATATCTACATTTAATCAATTAACAATATTCCCCTCTATTAGTTCTACTAAAAAATTCTTCATAGCCTGGGGAAAAGAAATAAAATAAAACGGTGATATTGAATTATTAGAAAGGGTAAATAAGGGAAATGAATAAGCATAACATGAACATTCAGGTATTAGAATATAAGCATAAATTGTAATATCATTCCCTAAATATCAATGATCATAATCATGAGACATGGCATAAATATTGGCCGCTCATAAGAGGTGTTTTAGAATAAAATCTAGATCATCAATCATGGAAGCGTAACATCTGAATAAGACATGAAATTATTGAATACACATAATCATATAACATTGTGACTATTTATATATAGAAATAAATCCACAAAATTATGCTTTGTACTTGAAATCATTCCATTTAATAGACTTTTAGATATGAAACCAGGATCACACCAAATGTTGTGAACATACAATCAATTCCCTCATAAATTTTTGAACATGTGATCATGTTCATGAATAAACTTGTGGAAATGAAACTAGGTCCATGCATAACATTTTGAAAATGTAATCAGGTTCATGTATGTAATTATGAACACATAACAAGGTTCAATAATAAAATCAGGTGCATATAATCTGGTCCATGCATAAAATTATTGACATGAAACCAGGTCCACGCATAACATTTTGAGATTTTAATCAGGTTCACCCATAAAGTTTTTACTCAGGATTCATCCATAATTTCACAATATATTTGACGGATTTAAAGGTACCAACCATCTTAGGATAAAATCTTGTCATGACCCATCCCCTGATCCCTATGTGGTGACTACCACAAGCACGCCTTCCATAGGCCAGTGGTTGAAGACTAGCACTGAAAGGCATATCACTAAAAATTGGGAAGACATTGCCTTTAAACCTGATAACACAGAGTCTAAGAATATATCATGCACATCCCACATAGTAATAACCACAGTAGTAAAGATGTGTACTGAAAGTAAAAAGGGTGAGTATTGTAAGTAAAGAGGCTTGAAAACTAGCCCAACTAAAAGGTACAACAGCAACAGAAAAACAGCTCCTGGAATCATCCACCAAGGGATCTACCTAAAGGTTAGGTGTAACTCCTAATCAGTCATCACTACGGCACGTCACGTCTAAAGGTCCACCGCCGAGCACCATCCTATCCTGTCTCCCAACCCTTGATCAATGCTTTCTGTCGTCCGCACATGAAGAAACAAGGTGGGGGAAAATCCCATGTAGGGGTGATTATAAACATACATAGTAATAACCTCGGGACCCCTAAAGGTCTCCCAGAGTTCCAAAAAAGAAAAACCATGATCCAAGACCCCAATCACAGAGAACGAAGAAATAGTCATCCCACGCTACATATACAACATAGAGATCATGAATATAGATGATTAGTGTTAAGATATATCATCTTATTCCAGGTAGAATATCCATAACTGATCGACAAAGAAGTTTTTCTACTACCGATCCACTCTTGGAAGAAAGTCGTTGTGACAAGACGGGCCACTATAAGTCATGTCTTCATCGGATCACGCTACTGTTGATCCACACAGGGTCACTAGAATGTTTATCCACACCTGGTCTTTGAATATGGATACACATAGGGTCACTGGAAGGTTGATCCACATAGGGTCTCTCGATGCTTATGCACACAGTTTCACTAGTTGGTGATCCTCAACAGTCCACTCTAAATCTTTTCGTCATCGAGAAGCTACGATTATGATCCATATAGGGTTTCTATAATGTAGATCCACAAAAAATCGCTACTTCCAAGACACCTGGTCATAAGATTCCCGCCCATAACATTCTTATTTCTGGGAGAACCGCTCGTATATCCATCGGTAATATTTCAACCGGTATAAAGTCCCACAAAAAACATACCCTGGGGACTGTCCCATTATAGGGGTCCCAACATGACAGACGGTGCGTCGATCGGACGCCCGGTTTGTGAGATATTTGCACTTTTGTAAAAAGGGCCCCAGTTCGATTCAAGCCTGATCCAACCCAAGGCAAACATCAAACTCATTTAAAAAACTACACAACTTATCTCTAAGAAAACTCCTTGTCACAATGGTTCTTTTGCCATATATGGTGCATCGATAGGATTACTGGTCTATTAGTTACATCCCTTTCTATGAGATGGGGGCGATCGCACCTCGGTCCGGGCCAGCTTGGTCGGGCATGCCGAAATATGCCAAGGGGAAAGCTTCCCAAAAGTGGTCCCAATTCCACTGAAGGCATGTCTAATAGACACTTGGATCCTCAATTAGAGGCATTTATTTATTCAAGGCCCTGTTGGGTCTTGGACAGGTCCGACTCGGTCTTACCGACCCGACGCAACGGTTCCTAGGGTCTACCTGACCTCACATAGGTCTACCTGACCCCGCATGGGTATGGACCGTTAAGGGCCAGCCCATCTCACAAGGTCTGGACCATCGTGGTCGGCCCATAGGTATGTAGGCCCGAGCTTCGGTTGGCTCGGCCCACCGAGATGGACTCGGCGCACCTACACTGGCCCACTGATGGGTCTGGCCCGGTCCCCCAGAAGGCGGACCGCCTTCTCCCCTAGCCTCAAAATTGCGGGGTTGTTTCGCCCAGTCGGTGGGGAACTACACCACAACATGAAATGGTATTTTTTTTTGGAAGATCAGCTTCCTCAAACACGGCGTGGTGTGGGGCCACGCCACACCCTCTTACCACGGCCTACTGGCTACGGATGATACCATTGACGACGCCTGCGGGTGCCACACTTATCCCACACAGCCGGATGGGTTCTGCCACCACTGTCGGCACGTCGCGCAATGGTGCTCCACTTCCCACCTCCCCCGGCTGGTCACTGTGGGTCTCCTCCGGCCACCCCTGGCTGCCGCTGATATAGCGCGCCGACGGTTTCTTTGGCAGGCCACCAGATTACCTCTGTTGGTCATTTTTTGGTTTCGTTAGATCATATGAGGCTTTTGGGTCACCTTTGTCGCTATGAGTCTTTAGGTTTCATCATGCCACTACGTTTGGAAAACTGATATAGAAAAACAAGAAAAATAAAAATAGCTGGAGGGTCTGGGCCTTTTTCACGCATCTCACACCCTCCTCATTAGTATCATATCAGGAGGTCAATATGTTATCTCATAAAGATGAACATTAATACAATCTACCTACATGGATAAGATGTTCGCTGATGGATATTGACGAAACATCCTTCATCTTTGATGTCAGTTAATGATTCAGTGGCGCTCATCAACCTTCGCTAAAACCAATCTCATCCTCCATGTGGTTAGTGTCATGGTAAATTTCCAGAGCTTCGTTGCTTCATGATGTCGTGACAAAACCACACCGCTAGAATCATATAAATATGAGAGGAAATAGGTGGGTAAAACTTCGAGGAATTTATGAGGACTAGTTAATCAATGGACATCCAAAATTTCCAATGGTGTAGTGACATGTAACCGAGATCCACGCCATTTTATGGATTGATATGGAATCTGGCCCACCATTGCCTCTCGTACGTTGGAGGAATAGAAAAATAAAAATAAAATAACATTGTTATTTTATTATTCTTTTAAATGTCTATAAACTATCTTTTTATCCCGACCTTCTACAGTTGAAGTGAAGCCACCCTTAACTGAACCATGGCTGTGTGGATTCAATGATGCCCTATGATTTTTAATCTGACCACCGGTTCAAAAGATAGAAAACACCATCTGCACATTTAATGAACATACCTTAATTTTTTTTTCAGAAATTCATTCTGGGAACATCGAGCCTTGGAATCACGTGTTGTCATTTTTTTCAGACTTGTAATAATTCCATATAATTAAAAAATTACATGGAAAACTGAGGTCTATACATTATCCCCACCTTAAGAATTCTCATCTCTAAAATATAAAACATAGAATAAGTGAAAAAATGGGTACTAAGCAAGAATCTGAGCCTCCTTCTCCCATGTGCACTCTTGGAGGTTTTTGTGTTGCCATCAAATGTTCCCTAGAGGGATTGATCATCCACGAAGGACCTTCTCCTATGGATCCTAAATCTTACTGGAACCTCCATAAATTACAACCCATCATCAATGTCCAACTTTCCCAAGTCAAAAACTTAATATGTATCATTCAATAATTTCTCAAACACAAACCATTGAAAAGTTCATACACCTGATGAATATATGGGGGAAGAGCTAGTCGATACACCACCTCACCATCTCCGCTGAGAACTCGAATGGTTCTGATAAACCTTAAATATAACTTGCCACCTCGGTCAAATCATCACAAATTTCATTGAGGTGACACCTGTATGAAGATATGGTCTACCTCCCCAAACTCTAATGGTCTTTTTCTCCTATCAACATAAGACTTATGTCTGCTCTATGTAGTCTTCATCCGTTCCTAGATGATCGACACCTTCTCAGTGGTAGCCCGTACCAACTTTGGACCCATATATGATGAATCCCCCCGGTCTGTCCAGCATAGAGGTGATATTCATGGTCGACCGTACAAGGCCTCCAATAGTTCCATACCCCTGGTGGTGTGATATCTGTTGTGGTACATGAACTCCACCAAGGGAAACTGATCCTCCCAACTATGTCCAAAATATAGGACACAATCATCAAGCATGTCCTCTATTGTCTGAATGGTCCGCTCCATCTGACCATCCGTCTATGGATGAAAGGCGGTGCCAAATGTAGCTGAGTCCCGAAAGACTCATGATATCCCTTCCACAACCGATATGCAAAATGGGCATCACGGTCAGAGACGACCATTGATGGCACCCCATGAAGCCGTATAATCTCATGTACATATAGTCATCCCATTCCCTCTACTAATCCTTTACTCTTAGATGAGAAGGATGTGGGATGACATAGTGATTCGATCAATGAACACCCAAATGGAATCATGTCCCCTGGTCATACGAGGTATCCTTGTAACAAAATCCATAGAAATACCATCCCACTTCCACTCTTGTACCTTTAATAGTTTAGCTAATCCTACTGGAACCAGATGTTCACCATTCTCTTACTAACAAGTGAGGCATCGTGACCCAAAATATGTCACTTCTTTCTTAACCCCTGTTTATCAGTGAAGACGCTGGAGGTCCTGGTACATCCTCGTCATACAAGGATGTACCGCTAGAGTAGTCATATAGATCACCCAAAACACCTCCTCCCATAGCACCACCAGTACCTTTGTGTGTCCTCTGAAGAGGATGACGTGCTCCCCACCTTTAAAAATTTCATAAGGTGCATTTCCTAAGGATATCTCAGAACGTTATTCCTCATAGTCAATGTCCCCAAGATGTACCTCCCGATCTCACTGAAGAAGCGGGGGAGTGACAGTCATAGACTGGAAGTAATCTAATACATCTCTATCCCCAATGGATATATGCAATGTGACTAGCTGTTATGTCTCCTCCCTCACCAATGGTTGACCAGACCTCCTAATGAGTGCTTCCTCTGTAACTCCCTAACCCAAGTTACCAAGAGTCGTTGGATTATTACATAACATTGGCATGATCACAAAAGATAATGTCTCGAAAGACCGATTAGTTTAGTTTCCATGGAAGTACTAGATTCATTTATAAGGTTAGCATTACATCATAAAATTGAAAACTACAAAAACATTGTTTCCACAGACAACCCTAAGACCCCATAGGATATCCCAATAGGTAATTCATAATATACTTTTCGCATCCTGTAAAAAATAAAACATAGAAAGGGGTGAGCTCAGATGCTGAGTAAGGAAAAAAATATAGCAGAAACTTTTATAAATAAGCACAAACATTAATGGAAATTTATAAGACTAAAAAAAATCCATTTAAACTTAAACTTTAGCATAATATGGAAAAGGTAAAATCAAATAATTCCAGTTAATTACACACATGGATATTCTACTAGTCGAATAAAAACATGCAATGTCAATAGCCACCTTCATAATGATGGATTGCATAATGGTAGAATTTCATAACCACATTGTCAAGGCCTTGTGCGAAGACTACAAATAAGATTTTGTCAAGGCCTTGTGACAAGACAATAGTTCATATCATGAGACCTACTGATGCCTCAAGGAGTTGTAGTGGGATCCATCCATAACATACTATGTCCAATGCATTCCTCATATGAAAAGGATTAAACATTACATAAACATTCATTTTAAAACTAGCATTCAAATGTCAAAACTTTATTCATAAACCACGAATGTTATAAAAATAATACATCCACAGTCTAACATACCACAAATCCTTCAATAAAATATCGATGATTGAATCATTACGAATCAACATCAAATGATCTTAAAATCAATCAAAGGATGTTGACATAGATGATATTAAATCATTGTTAAGAGACATATCTCTTCATATTATAAAATCATTTAAATTTAATATAATTATAAAAGAAAATATTTATTTTGTAAATTCTATTATAATCTTGTACGGGAATATTTGATGATGTTATAACGGCAGAATATAGCCGCACCCACAATATAAGTTAAAAAAAGACATTATTACCTTAATTATGTTGAAAAGGATATAAAGGACCTTGTTTGGAAAATGATGAAAATATTCCTCTATAAACATCTTCTATAAATTCAAATAAGGGTATAAATTAAATTATACCATTGTATATAATATAGTATGAAATTTTTGAAATACATTTTTAATAAACATGTATGCGGATGATAAAGAGGTCCCAATATATACTTACCTAAAAACAACCTCAAATAATAAAGAGATTGTGAATTCAACCCTTACCTTGTACTTTTCCTTAGTCGATGGTAGGTTAACCTCCAGTATAATGGAGAAATAATTGTTAATAAATTAAACAAGAATCATATACATTAATATGATATCATATATGAGCAATTAATATTTCTTCATTAATAATATTTTATTATTGTCGTTGTTTTGGGTGTTAACAGATTCGTTTTTCTTTATATTCTTTCTTATGTGAGTTATATTTGAATTGGATGGGATGTATCTTATTCATATATAGAAATATATCAGGTCTTTAATTATTATTTTTAACCATAAAATGAAAATTAGTCCTGAATGGATACGATTGGGAATTATTCTCATCGCGTTTGTGGAGACTGTAATCTGTACGTACGCGCGAGCGACAATATCATTATTTTGATACTAAAATAATAAATATTTAGACAGAATATCATATTTAAAGAATAATTATCATGTTATATTAATTATTTAGATCAATTACACATCATTATTATACCCATCCAAATAATAATGTGTTGAATAACAATTACACGACGACATGGAGACGGTAAGTCGTACGTACGCATGTATAGTGACATGTCATTCAAAGGATGGATAGAATAATGAATATGGTTGTAAAATATTAATAATAACATCACAGTATATAGAATATATTGGAGTTTTATTTTATAATGGAAAAAACAAAGAAATAGAAGGTGGAAGAAGAATAGAACTTGAAAAAGTTGATGAAATACTTACCTATTCTTCAGGTTCTTCCTTTTGATTTAAACAAAAGGGATCTTTAGGTTAAATTTATGACTAAAGGAAGGCCTCTAGGATGAAATAAGGATAGTTGAGAGGGTATTTAGGCAGGTTTTGGCTGAGTCAAATGGCATTGAAGGTGTGAATTTGAGGGAAGGGTGAGTGCCCCTTTATAAGAGGGGTGTGGGGCATCTTAGGAAAAGCTAAAAATATTATTTTATAATAAATTTTTTTTCGGTTTCTAATGGCTCCAAAATGAATTATTTAAATTTTAAGGTGGGTATGGGTCAAAAAACACTCATCCATTTTGTTTTAGACAGTTTTGGGTCACTATATTAACTTTCTCTTTTAGATTTAACTATTAGATAAATAATTTGACATTTACCGTGTCTCTTTGTATTGTATTATTATATGGATAATAAACATACTATATATTTCAAAGATAACACCAAGTGGTTCATTAAAGATACACTTATCATTATATAAGTCTTTTGGAATAACCTTATATTTTTAGGAAAATAATATCAATTAATAATATAATATTTGTTTTAAAAAAGCTTTTTTGTCAATATTGAAACTATTTGGTAAATTTTTTTATTCTAAATTCATAACAGCATTATTACTTAGAAAATATTTCATCTAAAAAAACCTAACATGTCATATTAAGCTGTAAAATTAGTGGCATTCATTAATATTTTCAAATTACATTTATTTGGATATTTATAGTATCAATTATTTTAATATTTCATTAATTAGGTAATTACTACTTCATCATTATGTCATAAAAATTAAAATTATTTAATGTCTAAAAAATATAAATAATATACCATTATGTTGGTAATAGTTTTATATTTCAAATGAATAATTACAGTCGAATTTATCTTATGTGTTACCCTATATTAATTTTTTATTTATTTATTAAACTATGATTTTAACTCATTTAACTCTTTAAATAAAATAATAATAAGTGTCCTAATCTAGCCCAAGTGGACCAAAGAGGTTCATATTTTATTACTAAGGTGGTTTTTTGTCGAATTATACTTATCCAATAGAATTATTAAATGTGTTTTGGTAATTTAATAATATTATAATATTATTTTATTCACCCTTATTTACTGGATTTACCCTTAAACCATGGTAAATAAAATATTTACCAAAGTAATTATTCAAAATATCTAAAAATATAAGTTTCCTATTTACACAATTTGGACCTCCTGATTCTTAATATGGAATCCATTTTTATAAATTCTAAACACATAACTAGCAGTAATTAATTTAAAAATAATTCCTGTTGTAAAAACAAAAAGCGTGTTTTTACGATATAATAACTATCAAAAGATTGACAGTTTCTTATGTCCTGTTTAAATGTGAAAGTATGTCAAAAGACCAACATTGGATTAAATGGTAAAAATATAATTTAATTATCCTTTAAAACCACTCAATAGTATAATTTAGCACTAGAAATTATTTTTATTAAAAAAGTTTTTTTTAATTAAAATTTAATATTTTTCACTGCTCATCAAAAATTGAATGTTTTCAAAAAAATACCAAAAATTAACAGTAAGATAATTTTGATATTCCAAATCCAAAAATGAAGTATATTTTGATGGTAAAATTTATAAAATTTAAAAAATTGGGTATTACTATTTATAACGGCTAGTTTGATTGGTGGTGGTTTGTCATAACTCGATGTGGCGCACAACACACGCTACTATATTATTAAAAGAGAAGCATACCGTGTAAGCTTGGGGTGTTACATTCTACACTCCTTCAAATAATTTCTTCCTTGAAATTTCTATAATATTACTATATAAAAAGACTCGAGTCGTTCTTCATCATATGTTCCTTGGGTTCCCACGTTGCCTCTTCCATCTTATGGTTTCTCCATAGAACTTTTAACAGATGAGTCATCCGGTTACTCAGAACTTGTTCTCTTTTATCAAGACTATTGATAGGCACATCTCTTTAGGAAATATTTGGTTCCAGTTTGAATTCCTCATAGGTGATTACATGCGTTGGGTCGGGCATCCTTTTTCCCAACAGTGATACGTAGAATACATCATAATCTTTGGAGAGACTTGGCGACATTGGCAATCGTTAAGCTACAACACCAATTCATTCTAGAATTTCTAAAAGTTCTGATGTATCTGAGACTCAATTTACCATTATTATCGAATCATATAACACCCTTCCATGGATATACCTTCAAAAAAACATGATTTTATACATGAAATTCCAAATCCTTCCTTCAGTTATAATCATAACACTTCTGTCTACATTGAGCTGCTTTGATTTGGTTTTGGATTACCTTCACCTTTTCCATCGTTTCTCCACAAGTTCTGGGCCTAAAAGTTTTCTTTCATCAACATCATCCCAACAGGTTGGTGGGCGACATCTCTTTCCAGATATCGCTTCTTATGGTGCCATCTGAATACGTGAATGGAAGCTATTGATATAGGAAAATTATACCAGAGGTAAATATTGATACCATATACCTTGAAAGACAAGTGATCATTATCTCAACATGTATCTTTGTTCAAAATACTCTGTTCTGATTGTCCATCAGTTTGTGGGTGGTAGGCAGTGCTCAAACGAAGCTCAATATCTAAGTACCTCTGAAGACTTTTCCAGAATCATGATGTAAAAATGGGAACACAATCTGAAACAATCAATAGTAGTACTCCATGATGTTTTACAACATCATTAACATATTGTATTCCTAAATGTTGAAGTGGTAAATCTTCTCTTATATCAAGAAAATGTGTGGACTTGGTAAGATGATCAATAATAGCCCATATTGCATTTTTCCTTCTAGGAGTCTTCAGTAGTCCCCAGACAAATTACATCATAATATTATCCCATTTCCACTCAGGTTTTGGAATATGTTGCATGACTCATCCAGTTTGTGGCCTTCTAGATTTCAGTTGTTGGCAAACCATACATCTTAACACAAAATCCGCAACCTCCATCTTCAGGTTGTCCCACCAAAAATGTTCCTTAAAATCTATATACATCTTAGTGCTACTAGGGTGTTTAGAGATATTTTAACTATGAGCATCATTCAACAATTACCTTTTTATATCAAGTATATTGGGACCACAAAATCATTTCCCAAATTTCAAAATTCCATCTTCATACACCAAGTCACTCAATCATCCATCATTCACTGCTTTAATATTATTTTGAAACTCTTCATCATTATTCTGAGAAATCTTTATCCTTTATAGTAAAGATGGTTCGTAAGCTATTTGAAAAAGAATTGATGTTTCTCCTTCAATGGTTATTCCCATATCCATCTTTACTACATTCATGTATACAGGATCCTTTTCAACTCTCATCTTGTACAAAACTCTATGATCCTTTCTACTCAAAGAATATGCCACCTTATTTTCCTTCTCCGGGTGGTAGTGTATAGTGCAATAATAATCCTTGGGTAGTTCAAGCCATCTCCTTTCCCTAATGTTGAGTTCTTTCTATGAGAAAACATACTTCAAACTATTTAGATCATTATATATCTCACTTTTTTTTACCATAGAGATATTGTCTCCAAATCTTCAAATCAACAATGACAACTGATAACTAAAGATCATGAGTTGGATAGTTTTTCTCATGAATTTTTAGCTATCGTGACACATAGGAAATTACCCTATAATTATGCATAAGGACACAACCAAGTACTTTCTTTGAAGCATCAATATAAATAACAAACCCATCATTCCCCGATGGTAGATTCAATATAGGATCATTGACTAATATTTTCATTAGTTCTTCAAAAAATTCTTCACACTCTTTTGTCCAAAAAAAATTAACACCTTTACATGTGAACTTGGTTAATTAGTTAGCCAATCAGGAAAAATTCTGGACGAAATGCCGATAATAACCTGCTAAACCAATAGAACTACGTACCTCTGTTATAATCATTGGTGCTGGCCATTCATGGATTTCCTTGGTCATAGATGTATCATCATAGATTCCATCTTTAGAGAAAATATGGACAAGAAAACAAATCTCATGAATCTAGGATTCACACTTGTTAAAGTTCCCATATTATTCATTTATTCGAAGAGTCTTCAGGATAATTCCCAAGTGATTTTCATGATCTTTATATATTTTTCAAAATACCAAGATATCATAAATAAATACCACGATAAAGTAATCAAAATATTCCTTGAAAACTCTATTCATTTGATCCATGAGGACAGATAGTGAATTAATAAATCCAAAAGGCATAACTGTAAACTCATAATGTCGGTACCTAGTTCAAAATGAAATTTTTGGAATGTCATCCTTCTTCATACGCAAATGATGATATACATATCGAAGATCAATCTTTGAAAATTATACAGCTCCATGAAGTAGGTCGAAGAAATCATCAATGCGAGGTAGGGGATACTTTTCCATTCATGTTATATCACTGATCTCCCTATAGACAATGCACAACCTCATAGATCCATATTTCATCTTAACCAAAAGAATAGGGCCTCCTCATAGAGAAACACTAAGGAGAAAAAATCCCTTATAACTTAATTCATCATGTTGTTTCATTAGTTATAGTAATTCCACAGTGGCCATTTCATAAGGGGTATTCGATATAGGCCTTGAACAAGGAATTAAATCAATGGAAAACTCAATTTCTCACACTGGATGATGTCAAGGTAAATTCTCTGGGAACCCATCAACATATTATTGCACAATAGGAATGTCCTCTAATAAAAAATTATTTTCCTCTCCTATAATTATTTCATTCTCATACTCCCCAATAATTGAATTTAGTAGTGCTACTGGGGGTGGATCTAGATACGAACTAGTTGGTGACGTTTCTTCTCTAAAGATAAGGTGTTCTTTATCATCATAATCATAAATATTATCCTCATTCTTATTAAAATAAATTTCCGCATCATGTTCTAAATTTCAATCCATACCGAGGATTATATCAAATTCAATCATGGGTATGGTGATGAGATCAGCAGATAATGAACGTTTATGTTCCCTAATGAGGATTGATTCACAAAACATTGTTGCAATGATACTTCGCTTAAGAGTTTTGACTGAAAAAGCCCTTGTTAAATCAAATTGAAAATATTAAATTTTATTAGAAAACTGGGAAGATATGAAACAATGCGATGATCGAGAATCAAATAAATCATTAGCTAAACTTGAGGAAACTGTTAAATTTCCTGCCAACATGTCTTTTGGAGCTTTGACCTCAGCAGTAGTGATAACATAATCTTGGCCTTGATCCCTTGGCCTTTTCTGAGGTATGACACCCTGATGCATAAGAAATTCATTCACATAATTCCCCCTTTCTCTACAATTTTAGCATTCAACATCGACAACCTCTTTCTCCCTCTTGCAATCACGAGTTTGGTGTCCTTTTTCACCACACTTGTAACAGACTCCCATTCCATTATGGTAAGTACGAGGGTGTTTCTTCTAACCTTTACTATAGTATGGATATTCATAATTTCCCTTCTTCCCTTTATTTACATTTCTAGAGTGTTCAACAGATCTCTTTTTCTCTTGCATTGCATTAAATTTGTAAGACATATATAATTATTTTTCTGTCTTGATAGCACATGAGATAATATCTTTGTACGATGAGATGGATAGTGAGACTAATGCTTGACGGAAAAATGATTTTAACCTATCAAAGAAAAAATCAATCTTACTTCATGGGTTATGTATATAATATACCACATGCCTCACTAAACTTGTAATGTTAGATTCATACTTTGCATCATTCATACCCTCTTTTTGCCTCAGACTCAGAAATTGTCGTTCCATATCCACTCGATGGTCATGAGGAAAGTATTTTTCTTTAAAAATTTAGTTAAACTCCCTCCATTACATATTTGATACATCATAATCTTACTTTGTTTTTTGAATCATTGACCACCATTAATCAGCATCTCCAGTGAGGCGGTAAACTGAATTGACAACTTTTTTCTTTTTCGCTACTCCCCAAGGCATGGAATATTTTTTCTAATTAATTTATCCATTGATCAGATACTAGTGGTTTTTACCCCCATTTAATGTTGGTGGTTTGATTCCTCATTAAGTGATCTATCATTGATCCTCCACGCTACAGATTAGGGTGCTCCATAAGGGTCATCTTATTATTCATAACTTGAGTGAGTTGTCTCAGTATGCTGATTAGATGATCAGCACCAGTGGGATCACCAACTCCACTATAATTATCTTGAGATAGAGGTAAATCCCTACATGGAGTGTGTGCATTGATATAGTTTCCATTCCTTCAACTAGGCACAATTTCTAAAAAATGGCATGAACTAGATTAGTTTATGAATCGTAGTACATAAATCGAAACTTGTATAACACTTATAAAAAATTGAACAGTTTATGGATAAAATCCAAAATAAAAAAAAATTCTATTTGACGAAGTATATACTCATAAACCCTTAATAATGGTTTGTAATTTAAATGATAATTATCCAAAGAATATCCCCTGAGAGTATATTAACCAAGAGTGCAGCAAGGCCCATTTTAGTGTACCAGTTTCCATTCAAGTCTAGCTCAAAGCAATGTTTTTGGGTTTTACCCCTCGGTATATCTGTGCCAGAGCCGCCTCTAATTTCTCATATCCAGATAGGGATGTATTTATTGGAAAACTCACAAAATCACTACAATACCAAATTATAGGGAGGTTCTTCTATACTAATCCTCAAAGCCTATCTTAGGGTAATGTGCTCTAATCTGAGTTTTTCTAAATCTAGATTCCAAGGATTGTGCTAAAATTCCTATGATACCAATAGTAATACCCCGACCCTAGTTACCTAGAGTTGGTGCCTTATTACATAACATTATCATGATCACAAAAGATCATGTATCGAAATACCTATTAGTTTAGTAGCATTGGAAGTACTAAATACATTCATAAGCTTAACATTATATCATAAAATGGAAAACTACATCAACATTGTTTCCACAGACAACATTGAGATCCAATAGGCTATCCATGCATGTTAGTCATAATATACTTCTTCGCATCCTAGGAAAAATAAAACTTAAAATGGGGTTAGCTCAGATGCTCATTAAGGATAACAATATAGAAAAAAATTTCATAAATTAGTATAAACATTTAAGGAAATGTATAAGACTAAAAAAGCCTTTTAAAATTGAACTTCAACATAATGTAAAAAAGATAAATTTAAATAATTCCATTTACATACTCACATGGATATTCTAATAGTCAAATAATCACATGCAATATCAGTAGCCACTTTCATAATGATGGAATGCATAATGCCATCCTTTCATAACCACATTGTTAAGGCCTTGTGCCAAGAATACAAATAATATTTTTCAAGACCTTGTGCCAAGACACTAGTTCATCTCATTAGACCTACCGATGCATTGAAGAGCTATATACAGCTCCACCCGTCACATACTATGTCAAATGCATTCCTCATATGAAAAGGTTTAAACATAACATAATCATTCATTTTAAAACTATCATACAAAATGTCAATAATTTTTCCAAAAACCATGAATGATATAAAAATAACACATCCAAATCCAAACATATCACCAAACCTTCAATACAATATGGAAGTTTTGTATCACAATAAATCAACTCCAAATAAACATAAAATCCATCAAAGGATGTTGAAGTAGATGAAATCAAAATCTTTTTAGAGAAGTATCTCTTTCTTATTTTGAAATCATTTAAAATTCATATAATTATAAAAGAAAACATTTATTATGGAAATATTCTTAAGATCTTGTAAGGGAAGATTTCATGATGTTATAACTGCCGAAAATAGCCACACCCTCTGTATACGTTAAAAAAATACATTCTTACCATAATTTTGTCGAAAAGGTTATAAAGGACCTTGTTTGGAAAACGATGGAAAGATTCCTTTATAAACATATTATGAAAATTCAAGCAAGGGTATACATGAATTTAACCCATAGTCTATAAAATAGTAATAATATTTTTAAATACATTTTTAATAAACATGGATGTGGATGATAAATAGGTCCCGGTAGATACTTACATAAAAAACAACCTCGGATAATAAAGAGATTGTGAAATAAACCCTTACCATGAACTTTTTCTTGGTCCAGGGTAGGTTAAACTCTTGTATAATGGTAAAATAATTTTTATTAAATTATTCAAGAATCATATACAATATTATGATATCATATATGATCTTTTAACATTGATTCGTTAATAATATCTTTGTATTATCGTAGTTTTGGGTTTTACCAGATTCATTTTCCTCTATATTTTTTGTTATGTAAATCTTATTTGTTATCGATGGGATGTATCTTATTTATATCCAGAATGATATCTGGTCTTTAAATAATATTTTTATCCATTAAATGAAATTTAGTCTTTAATGGATACAATGGCGAATGAATCTCATCGCGTTCGTGGAGACGGTATTTCGTATGTACGCACGAGTGACAATATCAGTATTTTGATATTAAAATAATATATAATTTGATGTTATTTCATATATACATAATAATTATCATGTTATATTTATTATTTACATAAATTACGCATCATTATTATTCCCATCCAAATAATAATGTATTGAATAACAATTAAACAACGACGTGGAGACTATAAGTTGTACGTACGCACGTATGGTGACATGTCATTCAAAGTCTGGATAGAATAATGAATATGGTTGTACCATATTTATAATAAAATCATATTATATATAAGACACTGGATTTATTTTTTTAGAATGGAAATAAAATAGAATGAGGAACTGGAAGAAGAAAGGAACTTGAAAGAGGTGATGAAGTATTTACCTCTTCTTCGGGTTCTTTCATTTGATTTGATCAAAAGGGATTCTTAAGTTGTCTTTATGATGAAAGGAAATACTATAGTATTAAGGGAGGACAATTGAGAGGGTATTTGAGTCGGGTTTGGCTGAGCCAAATGGCCTTTATAGTGTGAATGTGGGGGAAGGGGGAGTGCCCTTTTATAAAAGTGGTGAGGGGCAGCTTAAGAAAATTTAGAAATATTATTTTATAATAAAATAATTTTCAGTTTTTTATGGCTCTAAAATAAATTATTTAATGTATAAGGTGGGAATGGGTCGAAAAAAAATCAACCAACATGTTTTAGATAGGTTTGGGCCACTATATTTACTATATCATTTAGATTTAACTCTTAGTTAAATAGTTCGACATTTACCATGTTTCTTTGTGTTTTTATATGATATGGTTAGTAAACATACTATATACTTTCAAGAGAACCCCAAGTGGTTCATTAATAACACATTATCATTATATATGTATTTTGGTATAACCTTATATTTTTATGAATAGAATATCAATTAATAATATAATATATGTTTTAAAACCCCATTTATGTCAATTTTGACACTATTTTGTATTTTGTCTTTGCTAAATTAATAACAGAAGTATTACTTCGAAAAAAATTCATTTAACAAACCCTAACATGTCATATTAACCTATAAAATTAGTTAAATTCATTAAAATTATCAAATTACATTTATTTGGATTTTTATAATATCAATTATTTGAATATTTCATTAATTATGTAATTGTTGTATCATCTTTGTGTCTTAAATAAATTAAATTATTTAACGTCCAAAAAATATAAATAAAATACTATTACATAGGAAATAATTTTAGATTTATAATGAATATTTATAGTCTAATTTATCTTATTTGTAACCCAATATTAAATTTTTTTTACTTATTAAACATTGATTTTAACTCTTTTAACTATTCTTTAAATAAAATAATAATAAGTGTCTTAATCGAATACAAGTAGACCAAAGAGGTTAATATTTTATTCTAAAGGTTATTTTTGTCGAATTATACTTATCCAGTAGAATTAGTACATGTGTTAGGGTAATTTAATATTATTATAATATTTTTTACCCTTATTTATTGGATTTACCCTTTAACCATGGCAAATAAAATATTTACCGATATAATTATTCAAAAAGTATAAAAATAAAAGATACATATTTACACAATTTTTACCTCTTGATTATAAGATATGGAATCAATTTTTCTAAATTCAAAACACAAAAGTGGCAGTAATTAATTTCAAATTAATTCCTGTTGTGAAAGCAAAAAACATGTCTTTCAGAAATAATATCTATCATAATATTGACACTTGATTAAGTCTAGTTTAAATGTGAAATTATGTCCAATGACCAAAATTGGATTAAAGGGTAAAAATATAATCTAATTATACTTTAAAACTACTCAATATTATAATTTATCACGATTATTTATTTTGATTAAAAAAGTTATTTTTAATTAAAATTTAGTATTTTTCACTTTTCATCAAAATTGAATGTTTCAGATAAACACAAAAAAATCACCCTAAGTTAATTTCAATCTTCAGAATGAAAAAATGATGTCCATTTTGAATTATTAAATTTATAAAATTTCAAAAAGTGGGTATTACTATTCATAACGGGTAGTTTGATTGGTTGTGATGTGTTAGACCTCGTAGTTGCGTACAACACACGCTACTATATTATTCAAAGAGAAGCGTACCATGGATGTGTGGGGTGTAAAATATGAAACAATATTCTTCATCAAAAGAGTGTATACTATATCAATTTCATAGTCCTATAGGCACTCTAGCCAATGTCATTGTCTCACGTGTAGGTCCTTTTGTGAGAAGATAGACCAGAGACTCTTGTGTTTAGAGTAAACAGTAAACCATTAACCCATCAAGTAGTACTGACACATATACCAGGCGAAGAAAACTGTTATTAACTCCAGGTCATGGGTAGAATAGTTCTAGTCTTTATTTCTCAGATGTCATAAACCATAAGCGATCATTGCTCGCTCCTTCGTTAGGACTCATCCAAGTATGATCCCTAATGTGTCACACTAGACTACATACCTAACGCCCTCTTCTCATATCCTTAATATTGGGAACTAATAATCCTCTACATCATCTCTTAAAAAATATATTAGCATCTATTTATCCACATAATTGGATGTCCCTTCTTTTTCAACGATGAAAAATGTGCCACAAATCTAGAAAGGTCATGTATGAATCCCCAGTAGTACCAATCCAACCCCAAGAATCTTCAAACCTCCATCACACTCCTAGGTGGATTACAAGCTAGAATAGCCTCTATTTTTGATATATTCACTGAAACTCTTGCCTCTGAGATAACGTGTCCCTGAAAGTGAACCTCTCGTATCTAGAACTAGCACTTCAAGAGGTTACCATAAAGATGGTCCTCTCAAATTGTATCCAGAACTATTTACAGATTGTAGTCTTGATCCTCCTCAAAGGCTAAATATATTAAGACGTCATCGATGAAGACCATCACAAAGTGATTGAGGTATGGATGAATGATTCTATTCATGAGTCCCATGGACAATTTAGTGGTGTTGGTCATGACAAATGGAATAAACAAGAACTCATTGTGGTCATACCGACATCTGAAGGTCCCCTTCTATACATCCTCATCTCGTACCTTGAGATTATAATAGCCTGATCTAAGGTCTATCTTCGAAAACCAATGAGCTTCCTTCAACTAATCAAAGTGATCATCAATCCTCAGAATTGGATACTTCTTCCTCACTGTCACCTAGTTAAGGCCTCAATAATCCACACAAAGTCACAAACTCTTTTATACCTTCTTCACGATGAATATCGAGGCTTCCCATGGAGAAACACTGAGAGTTATGAACCCATTCTTCAGCAATTATTCCAGCTAGACCCATAACTAATGAAGCTCAATGGGAGCCATATGATATACTAGTGAAGATATTGATGTCCACCCAGGGTACAGGTTGATATAAAAGTCCAACTCTCTTCGAAGAGGTGGACCCAGAATATCATCAGAGAAGACATCAGCATACTGGTCCACCACTACAGGGTAGCTCAGGCTCTCAACATCAACTTTTCTTAGGGTAAGGCTAGCCAACTGATTTGTCTAAAGCTTCACCCTCCTCCAGGTAAGTCCATATGGAGATGGAAAGTTTCCCTTTTCATCGGTGATGGAAAACCTGGTCCCATCATCGGAAACACAGTCCACCTTAGGCCTAATGCAGTCATTATAAGCATGTACTATGGATAACCAATCCATAACGAAGATGACGTCTTAAGGCCTCGATGCCTCTAATAAATGATCCCAACTGAATCTATCACAAACTAGAGTAATCTCACACTTCAAGCGCCATTGTGTAATCATCGAATCTTCTCCCGTAGGAGTCACAAATCGAAAGGATCGAGTGAACGACTCCACCAGAATCTACATGATTCGAACAAGATCCAATGTAATGAAAGAGTGAATACAACTAGTGTCTATAAGTACTTCATATAAGGTATATTAGACATGTATCATACCATGAATCATCTCTAGAGCATCATGGTCGTTGGCGTCAGCGGCCTGGAGTTGAGCTCATCCCGGTCCCCCAGCTCCTTATGGTCTAGGTGGAACACCTGGAGGTGGTGGTGGTAGAACCTCGAACTGTCATCCACCACCTACTACCTGACCTGCTCCTCTGCCATGTCCTCTACCCAACTTACCTCCTTTCTCGAATATCTTCCTCTACCTCAGAGGTCCCTCAACCATCGTTTGGTCGTCCGTTTAGCATGATATGATGTCATGGGCAATGTGACCCTACCAGCTGCATGTGATGCAAAGTTTGCTCATATGATGGCCTGATCAACATCGAGAGCCTTGATCCTACGACCTTACATCCCAGGGTTTTCCACCAAAAGTTGTGTCCCTCTTGGACCTCTGTGTCATCTACCTACTACCAGCCATAGATGACTCTGCTACGTGTTTCCCAATGGTGGGTCTCACTATCGGTGTCTACTCAGCAGGGAAACTCTCCACCAAGAGTTCACTCTATAGCACTCCAACATGTGTCATGACGCTAAGAGGTACCATCGAAGCTCTGATCTTTTATAAGAGTCCATAATAGAAGTTATGGGCCCTGATGAAAGGGGCTCGCACCATGTCGGAAGAGTAGCGTGAGAGGTTGGTGAACCTCGCCATGTACTGGGCCATGGTCAGGCTTCCCTACTATAAGTTTAGAAACTCCTATATAAGTAGACAACATATATTCAATAGAATGAACTATTTCCTTAAGAGGCCCTCGAAATCTACCTAGGTGAGGGTCACCTTGTCATGTGTCTAGAGGGTTAGGCTCCACCACCTCCCTGCTTCTCCCTAGAAATGATTGGGTGCTAAGATCACCTATTGTTTGGCTAGTGTCCCAACCAGTCGAAAAAATCATGCCATAGCCTTCAGCAAATCCTCAACCGCATGTAGATCTTTCTCACCTCAGAAACATAGATTCATCTTCTGCTAAAACTCATGAAATGCGCTCAGTCGGTTTGCGCCCTCTGCTAGTGGGGTTGGTTGAAAACAGCTTCCCAATGGGTAGTGATGTTGTTGGTACACCACACAATGGTTCTATCCCCATAAGAGGGCCCTGCACCGAAGCCTCATTGCTCGGAAGGCCATCATTATAAACTCTCACTAAAATCCTGGTTGGCTATCTACGTGGTAGCATCCAGAATGAAAATAGGTTAGCCACAGTCAATAATCTATACATATTGAGCTGACTCAAATTGATAAAAAATAAAACGCTTCCAAAACACAAGTAATCAATTTTTCGTGGACTATGTCAGAAATCAGAATTCAGGATCCTATTGTATAGATACGTTGGCCGCCACACTGACAATGGACTCCCTGATCTAAAAACCACACTCAAAGCACATAACCCTATTTATATATTAAAATATCGAAGTCATAGTTCATTGGTAGAATTGAATCCTCAGATACCACATTGTCACAACCCATCCCCCATGGCATGTGTCGTGACTACCCCAAGCCCTCCTTCCATAGGCCAGGGGTTGGTGACTGGCACCGAAAAACATATCCCTAAAAAATGGGAAGGAATTTCCTTTAATCCTGCAAACACACAGTTTAAGAATAAAACGAGTACATCCCACGTAGTCAAAACAGTTGTAGTGAAAATGTGTACTAAAATTAAAAAAGTGTGAGTACTGTATGTAAAGTGGCTAGAATACAAGACCAATTGAATGGTACAACAGCAACCTAAAAACAACTCTTGGAATCATATAACATGGTTCCTACTAGAACGGTATGTACAACTCATGGTCGGTCATCACAGCATCACGTCACGTCTAAAGATCCACCTCTGAGCACTGTCTAGTCCTAGCTCTCAACCCTTGGTCAAAGTTGTCCATCTTATACACAAGACACAAAAAGGTGCGGGTGAAGACAATATAGATGTGAGTATAACAATACGCAGTTGGGACACCAAGACCCTGGACGGTCTCCCAGAATTCCACAAAGGAAAATCCATAATGTAAGACCTCAATCATGGAGCACGAATAAATACTCAACTCACACTCGGTATACAACACATAGATCAAGAATATTGATTATTAGTTTTAAGCTATATCATCTTATTAAATTTAGAAGTTCCAAAACTAATCCACACAAATTTTATTCTTTTACCAATCCACTCTTGGACGAAAGTCGCTGCTCTACGACGAGACACTGTAAGGAGGGTCAGCAAAAGGTCACGCTACTATTGATGCACATAGGGTGGCTAAAATGTTGATCCGTAAAAGGTCACTAGATTGCTAAACCACAGAAGGTAATTGGAAGGATGATCCACATAGGTTCACTAAATGTTGATCCACACAGGGTCACTGTGATGCTGATCCACATATGGTCACTACTTCCAAGATAGATGGTCATAGGATTCCCGATCGTAGCATGCATAATTCTGGGAGAACCAGTCCTCAATCAATCTGTTATATTTCAACTGGTATGATGTCCTGAAAAAATAATACCCAATGGACCACCCCGTCATAGGGGTCCCAACGTGGCAGACGGCCTGTCGATCGAATGCCCGATCTGTGAGATATGAGCACTTTTTAAAAAAGGGCCCGGTTGGATTTAACTCTAATCCATCCCATGTCGCATGTCAAGATCCAACAAAACTCACTTATAGTATCTCCAACTGACCTCCTTGTCCCAAGGGACCTTATACTATAGGCGGTGCGTTGATAGAAAGTCTCATCTGTTCGTTACATCCCTTTCTGTGAAATGGGGGTGATCGCACCTTAGTACGACCCAGCTCAGTCTGGCCCACTAGAAAATGAAAATGAGACCGCTTCCCCAAAGGGATCCCAAAATAACTGATGACCTGTCAAATAGACAGCTTGTTTGTCAGTTACGGGCGTTTATTTATTTGAGTTCCAGCAGGGTCTGGGACTGGCCCTACTCGGTCTGACCAGCCCGATGCAATGGTTCTCAGGGTCTACCTGAACCCTCTTGGGACTAGCCCATTATGGTTTAGCCAAGTTCACTAGGCCCAGCCCATCATGTTCAACCCATTAGTTCGCAGGCCCGGGCCGAGGTTGGCCCGACCCACCGGGTGGGGCTCAGACCACTCGCAATGTCCCGTTGGGTCGTGAGTAGGGCCAACTCATCTGACCCACATACAACACGGTCCGCATGATAGTGGACCACGTTATCTGCTAGCCCTGAAGTTACCGAGCAGTTTTCCCAGCCGATGAGGTGCTACCCCACCCTATGAAACTGGCGTTTGTTTGGCCAACTGATTTCCACCAATGTGGCGTGACGCAGGGCCACGCCGCCCCCTTCTAGTGCGACCTGCTGGCCATGACTACTCCCGTCGATGGCGCCTACAGTCGCCACCCTTGTCTCATATAGTCGGTCTCCATAGGTTTCCTCTGGCCACCATCGAATCCCGCTGACATGACGCACCATTGGTTTCTTTTGTGGGCCACCAGACGTGCTCCAACGGTCAATTTTTGGTGCAGTCAGTGCCTATGAGTCTCTCGGGTCACATTCACTGCTTCGTGTCCTCTGGTTTCTTCCTGCCACTGTATTTGGAAAACCATTCTAGAAAAATGAGACAAATAACGAAGAGGTGGAGGGTCCGGACACTTGTCGTTTGGATCGCGCCCTCCACATTAGCATGGTATCAGGAGGTTAACATGTTATCTCATAAATATAATCATTACAACAATCCTCCTAGCAAGATACGATGTCCGCTGACGATGATCGATGAAACATCCTTTATTGTTGTCATCGTTTTCTGATTCGGTGGTGCTTTTCACTGCTCTCTGAAACCGGTCATGTCCTCTAGGTGGTTGGAAACGTGGTACATTGACATAGCATCGTCGCTTTATGATGCTTTTGCATCACCCCACCCCAAGCATCTTATTTATAAGAGGGGACAAAGGTGGGTAATCCTCCGTGGAATTTGTGAGGTTCATTTAATTAATGGATCCCCCAAATTCCCAATGGTGCAGTTACAAGTAAAGGAGAGTCAATCCATTTTATGGCTTGACATATCATCAGTCCAGCCACTGCCGCTCGTCTGTTGGAGGAAATAAAAAAGTGAAATAAAATAACATTTTTATTTTATTATTCTATTAAATGTCACATAACTATATTTTTCTCCCGAACTTATATGGTCAAAGTGAATCCTCCTTTAAGTGAATCCCAGCGCTGCGGATTCAACAATGCCCTCTAATTTTTAATCTATGAATCAGTTCAAAAGATAGAAAGCATCACCTTCTTGTTTACTGAATGTACATTAAAAAATTCAAATATACTTTCTGGAACACTGAGCCTCGAAATTATGTGTCATCTATTTTTATAGACATGTAATAATTCCATATAATTAAGAAACATTACATAGAAAATATGGGTCATTACAAATCATTTTACGTATGACCCAAAATAAAACATTAATCATATCATGACCCATTAAAAGTGATAGGTTTTATAAGCATAAATTCAAAACACAAGAAATGAAATGGTTATTATTAACAATTCATCACTTATGTTTTGACAATACGATTTTTTGATGATAAAGAAAGAGATATAGAGTGGTTTGGGCGGATCATTTTCTCAATTTGTGGTGCGGTTTCATGTGGGTCAATTTCATCAGAATCCTAATGTTAGGTGGATTCCCTCTTGATACCACATTGTTAGAACTAGAAGGCTTGTTAAAATTAATTGTTTTTTCTCTAATTAATTGGTGATTTGGAGGTGCACAATTGGTTTGAAATCCCATTGGTAATGTTTTGAGGATTTTTTTGGTGAAAATGTGTTTTTTGGGGAAATGTTCTTATTGTTGGATTTTAAAATATTGATTATAAAATCGTTAACTTGGGTTGTTTTATAGACATGGTTTGAGAAAATGTTTTTCAATAAAAATGGGTTGCTTTTTTGAAATGTGATATCACGTGGATGATGCTTCACAGGATTTTTTTATTAGGAAATGGTTATTAGATTATTGTTGTGGCCTTGGTGTGTTATATGCTTGGTTCTTAGCTTATGTATGTTATGTTTGTGAATGTAATTATGTGAAGTGGGTGAAGAGTACCACTACAAAAATATGATGGAGAGTGGATAGAAGGGACACCATGAAGGATAACTGGGTGAGAAGTACCACTTGATTGGGAAAGTAGTAAATGGGTTTGGAAGGGAAGTTCCACCGTGTTTGTTTCCTTATTGTGTGTGTCTATGCAAGACGAAAATTGTTCGGATAATTTTTAAGGGTGAACTTTATTGTTTCCTTGTTATTTTGATTTCCATTGGGTTGAATGGTTTTGGTATGCGATTCTTGGTATGGTTTTGTTTGGTTAATCTGTAATTTTTGACCTATTTTATTTTTCATATAAAATGATTTATATAAATGTGATAATGGTTGTTTACTAGTTTAATGTGTAATTAATTCATTTTGGGAAATCCCATTGATCATTATTACTCACCCCTGCTTTGAAAAAATGTTTCTTTTAATGATGTTTTATTCAAGGACATAGGTAAGATAAAATCATCTCATTTTGCAAGCGATTCATCATGATACTTTGGTGGTGTTGTGGTTCATGGAGGGTGGATCATGGTGTGGATCTACTGATGGTGTCATAGTTAATTTGGGTCTTTTTGTTTAGTCTTCCACTTGGTACTCTAATATTGTTTTGGTATAGGTTTTTTGTATTGGTTTTTGGGAATTTTTATGGAATATCTTGGTAGTATATTGCTAATAAATGATTTGGGTTAATATGGTACATGAATCATGTAGTTTTTTTGGTAATGAAATAATTTATTTGGGTTTTTTATATCAATAGAAAATCATTCCCCAAATTATTCTTGAATCCCTCACCATTTATTACCATACTTTGCAACATTTTGAACATATCTTAAGTCCATGAAACACCTCCCCAAAAACTCTAGATAATTAGGAAGTGGTTGGATGTTAGAGGTGGTATTAGTTTGTTTAGTCCATGGATTTCAAGTGAAATTGGTTTTTGGGTCCTTTGGTATTGATTTTTTGTCAACGTGTTGACAATCGATCTTTTTACATTATTTGAGTCATGATGGTAGAAAGGCATAGGATTTCTTGAACATGGAATGTATAACATAAAAGGATATCGCTATCCCTTTTATGATTAACTCTTTGTTACTAAAGGGTTTAATAAATCAATGTTTTGGAGACACTTATAAGCATCATATATTTCAATATAGTGGGTGTAGCCAATGGGATGAGCATGACATGCGTGGTAGAAATGAATTCCCACAAAAATTCAAGTTTCAATTAGGTATAAGTATTTATGTTATGGTATCAATATATGGATGTGTTGAGAATATTGAAATTATTTCAAATGTCAGGATTGATATTTGAATTGTTGTGGTATTTTGAGAATGAGTCGATTTTCAAAACATGGTGTATTTTTAGAATAGTGGAAGATGGGAAATATGATCTTGTGGATATCCTAGTTGTGATAGTTGTTATATAATTTAATTTGAAATGTAATCATTTTCATTCTACGGGTGTGGGACATATGGTTTTTTTATAATTGACTAAAATTTCATCGGGGAGGCGTTGTAGAGACCAACTCGAGGAGGCTACTGAAAATGTGGTTTCAACTGAGCCTAAAGTGAACCCGTAGCAATTGTAGAGTATAGTAATCTATTTCCAAGCCCGAGAATGTTGTAAAAAAGTGGATTAACCAAAAATTGTGTATCATGCCATTCAGTTTGAAAAGAAGAATCCACCCATTTTTAGGGGTGATTCAGAGCTAAAAAGGGAAGAAGTATGTTTGAACAAAATAATTAGGAAACATGGATTCTTTGGAATATCCGAAAATATTAATGTGAAGTCATCCATGTACATGTTGGAATATTTTACCCTTAAGTGGTGGGAGTTAGTGGTCCAAGGTAGGATGGACCAAGGTGTGACATGGTAGGGTTTTGAGGAATTATTTAATTAAAAATTCTACCCTCATACATTTAGAATTCAATTCACAATGTATTTCATTCATTTGAAGTCAGATCACCTTTTGGTAATGTAATATGAACCTATGTTTATTAACACAGTGTGGTTTTAACCTGATGCGAGGGGTAGTAAACCATTGAAATGATGTATTTTTAAGGTGGGTTGAGGATGTAAATTTGTTCCAAGATAGTGGGGTTGTATGTAAATGATTACACAAAATGGTGAATAGAGATAAGGTGGATGAGTGATATATTTTGGGGTCTATGGGACGGGGACCTATGGTGTTACCCATAGGAAATAGTGGTATCATGAAAACTGTGTTCAAGAGGAAGAGGGACACTTATTTCCAGGGTGGGAGTAGAGCTAAAAATATAACAGTTGGAACCGTGAATCTTCCTCCAATTCCTCGGAGTAATCCAGTATGTTTTTACTGTGTTTTTATGTTACACATCGAGTGGGATTGTTCGGCACAACCTCAATCATGTCATAACTATAATAATACAGGTAATCTACAGTGGTATTTATAGAATTATTTAAGTTAGAGTGTCCATGACACTCTTTATGGGTCGTAGTCATCCAGTGCCTTGCTAGGATGAGGGAAGCATTATACTCATCATTATCAAAGTCGAGTTAGTCGTGTCGAGTCTAGGAAAACCGTGAAAACATAGAAGGCTAACAATCATTCAGGACCATCCTTAGTAAAATGTAATGTTATTTTAAATTCAATATTGATTCATGATTTGTTTGATATAGGTTCCTTGAATTCTTGTATTTCATAACATTAAATTAGTTTACTTGGATTATCTATGGAAATTATGCCCATTATTTTAAAACATAAATCTCTTTTGGGTCACAGAGAGCATCAAGAGTTCTTTTGTAGAGCATGTTTTTAGTTTTGGATGACATTAAACTGAGGGGGTATTTCTCAATTCTTGAGATGGATTCTTATGATACAATCCATGGAATGGTTTCATTGGGGATTTTTTTTGTCACACTTTGATTTCAAGGAAGGAATGGTTAGTTTTACAAAGAATGAGGTAGTTGAAAATCTCTTTAAAGTGTGGAAGAATGAAAATCTGGGTGCAATAGATATGTTGGCACAAGTTATTGGCACAGTCTCATTTTAGTTAGTGGATTTGTTTTTGTCATCAGTAGAATGTGTTGAGAAGAGTGCTCTTCCAGAAGTTTTGCATCAATTTATGGATGTGTTTCCCAAATAATTATCAAGTTTTCCACCCCTGAGAGATGTAGATTTTACAATTGATCCCCATCTGAGGAGCAGTCTTATCTCACTTCTCTCTTATCTTGTGGAAACACCAAAATTGAGGGAATTGAAATTGTAGTCGGAGGATTTATAAAACAAATCGTTCATCTAGCCTATCAAGTCTCTATGGTAGTACCGATTTGTTTGTCAAAAAGTCAAACAGAACTCTTTGATTATGTGTTGATTATAATAAACTGTACCATGTTTTGATAAATTACCAATTTCCACTTCGAAGAATTAATGATTATTATTACCCATTGAGGGGAGATCAGCGGTTCTCTATGATTAATTTGAGGTTCGGAAATCATCAGTTTCGAATGAGGAAGAATGATATTACTCAAATAGATTTTAGAAGTAGATATGGTCATTATTAGTATGTGTTTATGTCTTTTGGTCAAATGAAGGAACTATTGGTGTTCAAGTTATTGATGAAAAATATATTTTATAGATATTAAGATTCTTTTTGGGGGTATTTTTTGATAATATACTACTTTATTAAAGAACAAGGGTGAAGAATGAGTAACACTTGTCGATAGTGTTGGGGGTCTTTATGGGTAATAGTTTGTATGAAGAATTGTCAAAATGTGACTTTATGATATAGGAGGTTCATTTACATGGCCATGTTTTTATTTAGTAGTGTGTATCAGTTGATCTGGAAAAGATAGAGGTTGTTATCTCCTAGAAACCAGAGAAGAAAGATTTTAAGATACAGATCTTCCTTGGTCTACGTGGATATTATCGACATTTGTTTCATGATTTTTTTATATTGTCTCTCCAATGATAGATTTGATAAGGAAAAATTTTCCATATCAATTTTATGATTAGTGTAAGAAATGTTTTGAGGAGCTAAAGTGTCACCATAAATCTGCTCAAATCATGGTTTTGCTAGAATGAGGGAATGGGTACGCGGTGTATTTTGAAACATTAGGATCAGGTTTGGGATGTGTTCTCATGCAACATGATCATGTGGTCGCATATGGATCACTACATTTGAGTTTTCATGTGAAGAAATACCCAACACATGATTTGGATTTTGCGGTAGTGGTTTATGAATTGAAAATGTGGCATCATTTTCTATTTAGTAATAAATCCAGTGTGTTTACCGATCATAAGAGTTTATTGAATATTTTCTCACAAAGATATTTGAATATGAGGCAAATAATATGGATAGAGTATCTCTAGATGTTTTATTTTGAATTAATGTACAAACCAGTTGAGGGAAATTCAGTGGCATATGTATTAAGAAGAAAATAATATACTCAATTGGTGAAACATGCATCAGATAAGTGGACATTGATGTCAATCATAAATGAAATACAGTTTTAATGTGTGGATCTGCGTGACAGAGCAATCTTATTTTTGGTTCATCAGTTCTTAACTCGGTATTCTTGGTAAAATAGGGGCAGTCATATGATTCCTAGTGTATGTAAATGAGGTCGAAACTCAATGGTGGGGGGACCACTGATGGATAGAAACTAAATGGTAATTATATTTTGTATTTACAGAATAAGATAGTTGTACCAATTACAATAAGAAGGATCTTATCAGTGCTTATCATTATTCAAGGTGGTATGTCCATCCTAGAATTCAAAAAATGTATAAGTAATTGAAAGAAAAATTTTGGTGGGCTGTCATGAAAAGGAATATGGCTGTGTTTGTTTCGAGATGTTTGACTTGTCAACAAGTCAAGGAAGAGAATTTTTATCCAGAAATAATGTTTCAATCATTACCTATCCTAGGGTGAAATTGAAGAAATAACAAGGGATTTAGTGATAGGTATCCCATGAATCATCAGGAAACATGATTCCATCTAAGTGATTGTGGATCAACTCACAAAGTCAATCAATTTCAATATGATTAGTGAATCTCATACAATGAAGAATCTATCCAAAATCTATATTTGGGAAGTTATAATTAGTCTTGATGTCTGAGTTTCTATTATATCAAATAGACATCCATGTTTCACAAATCATTTCTAGAAATACCTGTATCACACCCTTGGGACACAATTGATGATGATCACAACGTATAATCCTCAGTAATATGGTCAATCTAAGAGGATGATAAAAAATTTGAAAGATATGTTAATTACTTGTGTGAGGTATTTTGGTGTTTCATGGGATGAGAACTTACCTTCGGTGGAGTTCTCCTATAATTATAGTTATCTGGATTCAATACATGTAGCCCCATTTGAGACATTGTGTGGGAATCCTTGTTGTTCTCAACAATGTTGGGTAAAAATTGGTGAAAAATCAATGTAATGTCATATCATTGTCTAAGAGACTATGGAGAAGATAAATTTGATTATAAAGGGTATGGAGAAGGATCAAATTTATCAAAAATATTATGTAGAACATCATCAATATCCATTTTCATCTGAGTTGCGTAATCATGTCTTCTTGATAATCTATCCTAGACCATGGAACTGTCAGTTTGGATTGCAGGGCATGTTTTCTGTAATGTATATTGGTCCATTAGATATAATTTAGTTGGTTGGAGGGGTTTCTTATAATTTGGAATTTCCACCACAAATTACTGCGATAAACAATGTGTTTCAATTATTCTATTTGAAAAAAGTATTAGTCGGATCATGACCATCTGATTTGATGGGATCATGTTGAGCTAGAGGCATATGATTCTTTGGTGAATGTGCTAGTAGAGATTGTGGATAGAAGAGATAATGTCTTACGGTAAAAGAAAATTTTACTAGTTCATGTTTTGTGGAATTATGGTCAAATTCAGGATAGCATTGGGAGCGAGAGAAAGAGATTATCGAGCAACATACTTATGTCTTTTAGAAAAGGGATGGTTCTCTATTTTAGGATGACAGAATGTCCAATGTTGGGGAGAATTTAGCACCACTCAATTTTAGACTTCTGACCTTTTTATACCTTTTTTATGTATATTAATTGTTTGGGTAATGTTTGGGAGAGTTTGAAATGGTTTTGGGATGTTTTTTAGGCTTTTTTAATACTGCACGATTTTAGCATGGTTAGGGTAAACAATTCAAGAATCCTATGTAACCCTTTATCTAAAGGGATATAGGGGATCTCCCACCCATTTTGGATGAAAATTTAATGAATTTATTGGTGTTATAAAGGTGATTTATCTCAAGTAAGTCTCCTCTCTTGGTTGCTTTAGGTTTTCTGTAGAACTATTGTTCCCTATATCTTTTGATATTTTGTATCTACATCCATTGTTTTAAGATCTAGGTTTTTTATTTCTTTAGGTGATGTTATTAATGACTTTTGATGATAGTGAAGGGGTTATAGTGTTGTTATGTGGGAGTGTTTTCCCAAATTTATTATCCAATTGATTGTGGGTCAATTTCAATATAACACTAAAGGTTTTTGAATTCTTGATAGAATCCACATTGTTATAACTATATGTCTCATTCAAATTTTTTTTAATTAAATGGTTATATTGATGTGATAAATTGTTAAGTAATCAATTGAGTTTTTTGTAGATTTTTTTGGGGAAAATGTTTTAGTAGTGAAATGTTCTCGTTGTTTGATATTAAAATATTGATTTCATGATCGGTAACTTGGGTTGTTTTATGGAAATGATTTAAGAAATTGGTTTTCAATAAATTTTGGTTTCTTTATTGAAATGAGATATTTAATGGATTATTCTTTAATGGATCGTTTGATTATGAAATTGTTATTGGAATGATGTTGAGGCCCTGTTTTGTTATATGATTGGTTATTGGCTTGTGCATGTCATTTTTTGGATTTCAATGACTTGAAGTGGGAGGCCAGTACCACTATAAAATGTAGTAGGAGAGTGGATGAAAGTGACACCATCCAGGATAAGTGGGAAGTAAGGACCACTTGATTGGGAAAGTAGTAAATATTTTTGGGCAAGATATTCCACCGTGTTTGTTGCCTTATTGTGTGTTTCTATGCACTCTGAAAATTGTTAAGCTCATGTGAAATTGTGAAATAGATTGTGGAATGGTTGTTTGGATTTCAATTTGGTTTCTTGGTGTGGGTAAGGGTGATTGGTAATTATGTGTTTGTATTATCCTTAATTGTTGAAATATATGATGTCTCATATACAAATTTTATATATAAATGTGTTGAAGGTTCTTTCCTAATGGAGTGTGTAGAGAAGTCATTTGGGGAATTCCAACTGTGTATAATTACTCACATATGTTCTTTCACTTTAGTTCTTTTGTATATGTTTTATTATTGGTCATAGGTAAGAGTAAATCATCTATTGTTTCTAGTGGTTCATCGTGATGCTTTTTTAGTGTTCTTGTGCATGGATCATGGACCTTGGTGTGGAGTTATAATTGGTTTCATTGTTACTTACGGTCCTTTTGATTAGTCTTCCACTTGGTACTCTAATATTTGTTTAGGATCGGTCAGTTTTATTGGTTTTTGGGAATTTTTATGGGATATATTTCTGGACTTTTGATAATAAATGACTTGAGTTATTATATTCTATGCAACAAGTAGTTTTCATGGTAATTTATTTTTTGTTTGGTTTTTTATCTCACGGGAAAATCATTCTCCAATTTATTCTTGAAGCCCTCGGCATTTATAGCTGCTTTTTGTGCATTGGGAACATCACAGAAGGACACATAACACCACACCGCCTTCTCAAGATATAGAGGAATAGACGGGATGTTACTTCAGCAGTAGTGATTTCATATTTCCTTAATTTCCCGGAGTTTTATTTTGTTGATTACCTCCAAATCCCCTTGTCTTAGGGAAAGGGCTTGCATAATACCTAAGTTACGTGTAGTTAAAACACTAATCTATAAGGTGACTATTGATATGAACATTTATTTCTTCTTCCACATTAGTGGTATTCCGCATATAAAATTATAATCTTTTTCTATATTCCTTTCTCTTCAACATTTTATGAATTTCTTTGTTTTATTTTAAGATGTTTCCTTGATTCTTCTTCCCACACTTTTGACCTATCTAATGTCAGGGCTTATTTACATCACTTTATTTTTCTGTTGGTACATCCATATTAATCTACATTTCCTCATTTTTTCCATGGGACCATGTGAAAGTAGATATTCTCCAATCACTATTTCAACATTAAGGGAATAACAAAAAATAAATTTTTAACTATCAAAGTCTTATGTCACAAAAACTTTTCATAAAATCAGCTTCATTCCTCTAAATAAGTGATCAACCCTTTTTTAGTGTTCACTAGATTGATGGAGGAATATATTGCAAGAATAACGATGTTCTTACCATCCTCCTCAATAGATTAATCTTCTTGTTTCATTATTCCAGGGAAGTCCTTATAAATCTTAATTTGGATGGTTTGTTGAAAATATTTACTGAAAAATATTTTCCTGAAATATATGTATTCGATGGAATCAATTTCCTCTTTATAAATCATGTTATAGATCAGTTTCCAAAAATTATCAGCTTCCCCATTAAAATTATAGACCACCATAAAAAATTTCTATTCTTCTATTCACTGTAGGATATGAAATAAAATTTCAATAGAGTTAATACAATGTTCTATGAGGATGGGATCATAGGATCCACAAAACACGGGAGATATTTTCTGCATGAAAAATTTTAAAGAAACTTTCTATATCTTTGTAGAAGTATAATATTCAATATTAATCATGTTATTATTCAAAACATGATCTTTGATTATAATGTATTATCATGATTCTTTGAGCACTCATTCCCACAGTATTTGGAATGGAATTAGGGAAATCAACACATTTAATATCACATTGATTGTTGGAATGAGTTCTTCTATTTCCATCCAATAACTATGGATGAGAAAATAAAACTAGTGGATTGAATACATGGATAATATGAAAATAAAATAAAACATTAATCATATATGTGTAAAAATTAAAATTAAAATTATACCCTAACTTGTGATACCATATATTTCAATTTAGGTCATCCATAGTGATATAATTATCCCTAGTGTTTTTTGTATGGTGCTTTAGTAATAATATAAAAAAATAACTATAACATTATATTATACCAACTAGAGAGACCTTGACCTTTTACGCCTATTAATACAAGATTTTAAGAATAATTAATAATCAAATACAATCAATGGATCGTAAAGTCTGGTATATTTGGATGATTTCATACATAATCATAAATCCTGAAAACAAAACGAATTTTTTTATTCAATCTATAAAATGAGATCCTAACATCCATTTAGCTCTTATAATTACATAAAACAACCTAAGTAATACATGAAAAAAATGGATGATCTAAAAATTCCAATAAGTAATAATCATAAGAATAAAATAGAGAACATGGCTTAGAAGTCAAAACATGATGATATAAAGGAATGTAACAAGAATAAACATAAGAATAACATTTATATCATTGATACATATAACAATGAAATCATATTAATATGTAAAAAACAAATAATATCACATTAACATGAGTCAAGGATAGCTTCCAAGACATGGTGGACAATGTCCCCAAAAGGATTCATGATCACTCTAAGTCCCAATATGATGTCTCATGAGAATAAACATTAACCATTACATTTGAGATCTATCTAGGGGAACCCATCATAAAATGTTCATGAAATTTATTTCCACATTAATAATCATACATAAGTAATAATACATAAACATATGGAATACCCTTGGAATGAATTGGTTATCCTAATCATGTGATAAGGCAAAAAAATGGGAATATCATAATGGTGTCCTTGAAAGAGTTTATTTAAAACATACCTGGAAATTAATATATAAAAATAAGATAAATATCATGATAAATTATATCCCATTTTTTGGAAAAAAATTTAAAAATATTTAACAAAAAAATTAGATAGGAACTATTTTAGTGTGGTTTAAAGAAAAATACTAAACATGATTTAAAATGAAAATGCAATATTTGTTTTTATAAAAAATAAAATTATAAAAAATAAATTATCAAGATAAATTTATTTATTTTATAATAAATATGGTGACTAAAATAGATTATGTAGTGTCCTTGAAAAATGGAATGAAATTGGGAAGTTCTCTTTAATCAGGCATGGTTATCACAACGATTTGGGGTTTGAACATTTTTAAAACATGTATATACCCATAAAATAAGGATGATTTGATCTAGATACATGAGTTTCAAATATATAGACTAAATTTGGAATAATTAAACAATAATATAGAAGAATTACCATAGGTTAAAGAGAGATAATGTGTAAAAAGAATGAAAAAATGGAGGTTTCAGTAGAATCCCATTCCTTATGTACGAAAGTATTTTAACATGATCCTAATGTCTAGGATAATCAAATTAAATTCATTAATTAACTAATTCAGAACATTTTATACATTGAAATTATTTATAATAATTTTATTATGTTAATTTATGGACCCTTTGATGAGTTATATGATACAATTTCATCATTTTGGAGCATTCATTTCTTTTGTTTTCATGATTGGTTATTGTATACATGTATGGAAGATCATGTAAAATGAGAATAGTTTTGTACGAATGAAGTAATATGTAACTAATTAAAATAAATAATATTAGATGATTATATAATTCATTTGGAAATTTTTGGTGAGGATGAATCATTAGATAAAACATTAGTTATAATCATTTAGATTATTTGGGAGCTTTTACGATCATCGAAAAGTAGTTTTGTTTGACTAATTAATATTATATATATAAAATTGTTCCAAAACACTAAAGAGTATATAATACATATATTCTGATATTTTTTAACCATAAAAATGGTTTTATAAGTAGTCTTAAATAAGGTAATATAAATTGAAAATTTTTCCATCCTTGAATGTGATAAATTATCATATCACAGATGATGTTTTAATTTTTTGTAAAAAAGGATAGTGGAAAGAAAATATGATGGATTATTCCATTAGAATAATAAAATTAGACTATATGTAAGGTACTGGTGTTATCATTAAATTATTATGTGGTGATCTTAAAAGAAAATAAGAAAAGCAAAGGATGTGAAAATAATTTAAAAAAAATTATGGGCATTTTACATCTTGAATCCTTCTTCTTGAGAACCTCCTTTGGTGAATTTTTTTGGTCTTGTGTTGAGGAACAAAGCTCTTAAACACTGGTAAAATTATTGGTAACAGAGTTTTTCATAATTTTTACTTGTTTTAAATCATTAGAGGTATGATTAGAAGAGGTGGTGAGGGGTGGTATTTATAGGGGAGGATAGGGGTATTTTCAAATTATCTTATTCATTACTTTATTATAATTATAATCATAATAAATTGTGTGGATTATTGTGAATAAATATAGTAATTATTTTATTTGTGTTCAAACCAATTTTCACTTAATTCATCTATGAAACAAAAATGACTCAAAAATTCATTTATTTACTTATATAGTAAATTACTGTATTTCACTATTTACCAAAAAAATTCAAATGTTTTAGAAAATTACAAAAAATTTACCATACCTATTTTTCAACATTTAGAATACCAAAATAGAATCAATTTTATTGATATGATTTTCTAAATATGAGAAATTTATTATTTCCATAAAATTTTCATTTACTCTAAAAATACAAAATTTAAAATTATATCTGGTTTTATAAAACATTGAAAAATTAATTAAGGTATCATAACATTATATTATAATAATATGAATAAAAATTCATTAATTATTGAATATATTTTATGAAAATATATTTAATTTTAAATTATTAAATTATTCATAAAATTTTAATTAAATTATTATCACTTACAAAAATAACAACACCTAATTTATCATCATTATAACATCTATTTAATTATTCCAAGATATATAGATATCATATTTTAATTTATAATAAAAAATATTTTCATTATTATTTCATTGGTGAGGTTACTATTCTATTCATTCATTTAAAAATCATAACGGTCTCATTACTATTCAAAATTTCAAGTTTGTATTCCATTAGTATAGATTATATAACTTTAATACCTATTATGCTATTAATTCTTCATTTATATGTTTTTTATTATGTTAATAATGTAACTATATGTGAATAAACAAAATGGAATAATTATAAGAAGAAAAAATTTCATTAATTGGATTCTGCGTCGTATCAATATTCATGATATAGAAATGGATTATTGAGTTTTCAATAGTATATGATGCCCAATATATATGTTGTAGGTTCCTTAAAAATAAAGGAGTTCAAAATATTTAAAAAAATTAGAAGAGATTTTATTTTACATTCATGTGCCAAAGAAAAGAGATGAATCGTCAATTTTTTGAATGTTAAAAATTTTATTTAGCACATATGGATCAATGTAATAGATGTGTATCATTTTTACATTTCTGTTATATAACAAGGAGAGTTTTTTTATTGACAATATGTTATTTTTACAATATGATATATTTAATTCCACACACATTTTATTTAGTTTATTAAATTCTACAACAATTTTTGAAAAGGAATCAAGATTAAAAAGTATTAATCTATGATAAATTTTTTATATAAGTAATTGTTTAAAAATGATATAAAAATATACCCCCACCCATCAGTATTATATTGTAAATGAATAATAGTTTATTTTTAGATAAAAATTCTCCAAACACATGGAATACCATATATTATATATAAGTAATATTTTATATGATAAATATTCCTAAAAGGGAAAGAGAATTTATTTCCTAAAAACACCATCATTTATGTATCATTTCGTGATATTATTAGGGTAATATAATGTGTAAGGTTCTATGTGTGATTATGTTTTAAATTATAAATATTAAAAGTTAAAAATAAAAGATTTTAAAAGTATAAAATGAATGTGACATCAAGGATATATCATAAAATGGTTTTTAGTTATGGTAGTACATTATAATTTATGGAGTTCCATTTACCTACCTTAACATAGTCAATGTAACATTATACCAAGGAATTTTAGTATGTGAGAAAATGTAAAGATGTACATAGTTTTATTAATTTCCATTAACTCTCAAGGGAAAATAATGATGGATAGAATTTTAAAGATAATGATGTTAAACAGAGAAAGATTTATTAATATCCAATTGAAGGTTTGGTCTTAAAATTTATTTTTATAGTGTTTAAGAGTATAAATATATCCATATAGTTTAACATTTGGTATATGATTCCTAAATTTCACCATTATTCCTAATTTCATTCTTTATATATGTTAATCAATATTGTGTTTAGTGGGAGAGTTTTATTATGTGTTCACAATGTGATTTGGAAAGAATTACATATAGATACAGTGAGTTAACAAATCCCGAGAATGTAAAATAAACATAATGTTGATGTAGAAGGTTATCATATATTATAAATTAGATAGGTCATTTTGTTGGCTTGTTTAGGTAATAAAAAAAATATTTTTAGAAAAAAAATGTTCCATATAAAAGGTAATATACACCTTGAATTTCATTCACAATGGATTCACATATTTTTTGTATGGATATATAGTCTATGAAATGAAATTATGATTAACCTATCAATATATAAGATTGATTTATTCATAATTGTGGATCATAATTAGGTACTATAGGTCATAATTAAATGTTAAGGTTAGTATGGCTCAGATTCTTGAATAATGATATATGAATATTCTCATGAGGCATTAAATTTTCATTTATACATTGGAAAACCAATTAAGTATGAGACATGGAGTTCCATACATAGCTTCTTTAGTGAACCCTTGGATTATGGACCATATAAGAGTCCCCATTAACAGATGTTCGAAATATTCCAAGAATCGTAACCTTAGTACATTGATTACATTATTTTAAAATATGCGAGGCATGGAGAGTCAAGGGGTGGTTTGTTATTTTTCTAATCAAGTAATAGTTTTGATATCAAATAAGATAGTATTTTTCTTATTAAATAATGTGTTTGATATCGTGGACCCTGGATGAGATAGAATTAGGATTGTGTGACCAAAACCAGATATTATATAACATGTTCTTATATATTTGGGTGAGGACCACGTGATATGTTCTTATATAAAGATGAATTAATTGTGACATATTCGTCTAAATGGCCAGTATATACTCTAATTATTAGAATGTATCAATTTTTTATATGGGAATGACATAATATATATCCTGCGTTCACTCTATTTCATGGAAAAATAGAATATATTGGAATTCATTCTAGTATGTGATCTGATTGGAGGATAAATGTATATTGATACATTTGTTTAATGGAAATCACACTACATCCCTCTAAACTCTGTGTTACATTACTTTTAAATAAAGGCATATTCTATATAATAATAAGGTATTTTGAGTTTCATATTTTTTTTTCCAATGATTCAAATGCTTGTGGGTAGAACTTTCTTTTAAATGAATGGGAATTAGGTTGGGCTAATAGGGCTTTAATAACATTGTATTATAGTAAATAAAATAATGGGATTTTAATTTGAAAGGTATTTTTTATGATGTTATATAAGGTGATATTGATGATATATTTCCAAGTTCATTATTCAATATATCTTAGGATATTTTGGTTATGATTTTCGAAGTTATTATCTATGATAAAATATAAAGTGTAATGGATTTTGCTGATTCATTTATGAGTTGGTTGAGAAATTAACACATGTATTATAATGCATGACAAAATCCATATATTGTTTAATATAATCCTAGAATAAATTACTAAGACAACTATCATGTGATGGTGGTTGTGAATTGTTGAATTTTCATTATTTGATAAATGAACATTAAATATGAATCCCTCACCTCCTCTTCCATATTTTCACAATGAGGTGGTAGCATGATACGATGAGAAGACATATCTCACATTTATGAATAGTGATTTGGGAACAAAAATTTGGACACATCATATAGTGGGGACAAAGGTTACTCTCTTTTGGAGAAATATTTTATGGAAATATGAATGTGGATATAGTTGTAAAAATAAGTTGTGACTTTAATGAATGGTATAAAAATAATATGTTCATTATGTCAAGTTTAACATGGTTTCATTTTTCATGTTTACAGATCATTGTATAGGTTTCTAAATATCTTATACTACTTATAATATGTTTTATTTGATCCATAAAAATAAAAACAATATTATATAATGATAAATATAACGAAAAATGGAATTCCGTGTTGTTATAATCAAAAGGATCAACGAATGGAATGAGGGGTCCAATTAACAATACCATTATCCCACCAATTTCACAAATGTATCTATGAATCATTCAATTTTTAATAGATAAATTATTTTAATATATATATATATATATATATATATATTATATTGAGTATGAATAAAAAATGTATAGATAGGTCATTATTGATGTTGATGGTATGGAAAATGTAAATTACATTCTCAAGCATGAATTTTTGGGAGCCTCGGTTTGAACGTAGACATGAGGTTATTTTTTATAATATTTTATCCAACATTTATCTAATGTGTAAATTATAGTTTAAATCTAATCATATATTCTATAGGTATTTATATCACACCAATGTAAATGGATATATTAACGAGGAATGATAAAATTTTCTAGTTCCATAGGTCACTTCTAAAAACATATCAATATTAGAGGATCATATTTCAATAAGAGAACTCCAAGTAGTAGCAGTTCTTGAAAATAAAATAAATTAAAAACCTATCTTACAAATAGTTAGGGCACAACACTATAGTGTAATCATATCATATATAATTTCATTTTCCCCTTACTTATAAATTTTTAGTGTTTTGGACTCACTATATGCTTATTATTATTGATATTGATCTCCAATTATATTTTTATGATCCAATGAATGTATACCCATCAAATTAACCATATATGATATTCATTATTTACATTAATACACTACATTAAACAATTTATAAATAGTCAATAAATTATATTTTATATATTTTGGGTTAATAATAATTTTATTATAAATGGACGGTGTTTAATTATCATTATAACCATGGTATTAGGATGCAAATGATCATAATAAACCTTTGTATTTATATTAATCTAATATTATTTTTCTGTATAGAATATGATCTAAATATAAAATCATATTTCAAACTAATTTAAATATTTTTCACAATGTTTTTATTGTTCTTGAAGCAATGCAATCAAATCAATTACTCCTATTACAATTGAACATTTATGAAAGATATCATATGACATCAAGTAAATAGTATCCCTAAAGGAGTATTTTTTAATATAATTAAAATTTCATTTAATGTTGTTATTTAATATTTTTTATCTATATTTTTTTAGTCACCAAAATATCTATAATTCTCTAATTCAAAATAGAATATTCATTTTCCCCGATTTGAGTTCGATGCTTATATTGGATTAACATGCTTGCTAACATAATTATAAGGTGGTTTCCTATCATGATTTTAATTTTATTTATTTCATATATATTATGATGATATTGTTTATTTTTTCATTATTTAGATAATATTATAATAATATATTGTCATTATTGGAGACATTGTTCTGATATATATGACTAAAATCAACCCATTTTACCTAGCATATTAACAAAATTATAGAGTTCAATGAATAATGTTGAATAAAAAGTGAACATAAATTTCATGTTCCCTATTTAAAAGTTATGTTTTAGTTACAAAATATGAATCACATAGTCAAAAAAAGATATTATTCACTAAAATCTTCAAGATACATTAGCATGAAAACCCATTTATTCATTAATTCCATATAGGGATTATCTACATGTCAATCTGACCCATGAGGAGCACGTGTACGACTAAATGTATGAATTTCAATTTAAAAGTGTACATTTAACTGAAAACTCATGTCACACATAAGAAAATCCTGAAAATTACTCTAATAGATTAATAATTTTATCATTAATTATTTTGTGATTTTCAGTAATTAACAATATATTAAATCAACAAGAGGCATAACTGATATGAATGGAAGTGTGTGTTTCTATTTAAAATTTACATTTTTGTTGAAAACATGAATGAAAAAAAAAATTGAAAATAAACTCACTTGATTTTCATAATAATTTATAAAAAATAAAAAATTTACATTCTATAGGTTGGAATCAACCACATATCAATTTGGAACATGGTTATATTTGTTTGACTCAAAATTCATGTTTAGACATTAAAAGTGAAATTGTAGTTCACGATGATTTTCATATAAACAAAATGAATCAAAATGATTATAAGTTATAGATAAATTAGAAAATATCAATATTTAAATTTGGAATTATTGTAATTAACCAAATATGAATTGAACACAAAGTGTTTTTAGTGTGATGGAAAGTTCATGTTTTCAATTTAAAAGTGATATGTAAAATAAAAACACATATAAGATTATAAAATTCAAGAATAACGCTCTAATTTTATTCATACATTTATAAAATGATCTATATATTATAATATATGTGTAATAAACGATCTCTCAATAACCGAACACATGATGCACCTTGTATGATCAAAAGTTCATTTTTCCCTTTTTAAGTTATAATTCAGTTCAAATCACAATCCGTCAGATCAAAAATGTATTAATGTATTTTATCTTTTCATTATTAATTTCAATATATATTATTTCTAAATATAATAATATTTTTCTATAATCTCTACACTCTATTTTTATATACCATTTGGTTGATTCATATAGAATATAGTCTCAAATAATGGAGAATTAAGATAGAAATATATGATGTTTGTTGGATGAAATTCCAGGTTAATCACTACTATCACTATAATACTATTTAATTGATCCTTTCAAGGGCCACGATGTGTTCAATTATGTTTTTCTTAAGTTTTTATATAGTTTTCATATCTTGGAAAGACATTTAGTTTTGTACCATTTGGTTCTTGGGTTTGGGATGGATAAAAATACTTATTTATATAATGTTATTATATTGGGTCACCCAAAAAATCAAGGGTTCCAAATTAACTCCATAATTTGATCCTTATTATTCAAAAATTAAAAAAATGTAAATATATATTTTATTAAATGAAAATATTTCAAATGAAAATATATACAATTTGTTAACCTATATTGGATTTTCTAGTGTTCTATTCAAGTAACAACATATTGTATCATCTATATTAGCCTTGATGAGTGATGAAAAAATTTGATAATAGAAAATATTTTCATCCCTAAAGTTAGAACTGATAAAAAGTATCCGTTATCAATATGTTATTTCCTGCTGTCAAAATATAGTTTTAATTCACTCGAAATATAGCACTACTAAAAATGGAATGTGTCATCATTTTTCCTTGATGATAAAAACTATAGTTCTCAAATAGTTCTCAAATAATTAGTTATTTATAATGAAGGAAGAAAGAATTTTTTTTGTAAATATAGTCATGATTTTAATTAGTGCATCAATGATAGGATAATTGATTCATTCCACTAATAGAGTATTAAAATTGTCTGGTGGAATGAATGGAATAGTTAATAAAAATGTGTATACATGATATCAAACTGATATTGGAGTTTATGTATAGATTTTAAAAATAAGAGATAATTTTAGTTTTTTCCATAAATATTATTTATAAACTATGGTAGGTTAAAAACTCTGTTGGAAAATTAGTATCTGGATGAGTGAACACATTTAAACGTCAACACTTTCCTAGATAAATGATCCACATTCACAAATTATATAATCATATTACATAAGATATATTAATGGGTTTCATAGTAGCTGAATTGTTTAAAAAATCTTTTTTCCTATTGTATATATATATTTCATAAAATAAAAATGAAATAATAATTTTTTTAAAGAGGATTGTATTTGTTTAAAAATAGAAAAATTTTCATATGTATTGGTATTATTAATATATATATATATATGTATATATATATAAATCAAATGAAAAACATTAAAAAATACTAATCTGGTTGGCATAAACCTCTTCCATGCCTTTAGGGAGGAAGCTGATAAAATTAAAGAACATAGTCTAGGCATATTTCAAGAATGTCACGACCCGTCCTCGGGGCCCATGTCGTGACTAACCCAATCCCGCCATCCATAGGCCAAGGGTAGGTGACTAGCACCAAAGGCGTAAATCCCGATAACTGGGATGACATTGCCTTTATAAAAGTAAACAAAACACTACAGAGTACAAGCGCATGTAAAACACTAAGTACAAAGAAAAGTGTTGAAAGGTTAATTGGACAGAATACACACCCAAATGAAAGTACAACTATAACTGAACAAAGTACAACAGAAAAAGACAATAGCTGGAAGAACGGAATCGACTCCTGGGTCGTCCTCCTCGGATCCTACCTGAAGGGTAGGTACCGATGGCGCAGCTCCTAGATTGTCCACCACGGTTTCTACCTGAAGTGTAGGCATAGATAGCCTCCACAATGCACTCACCCATCAACCTCCTCTGTGTATCGTATTGTTGCGAAGTCCACCTACGGATACTGACTCGTTGTGTGGTCCACCTCCGAGTACCGTCCAGTCCTCGAACACTTGGCCTCCGTCAGCACTGTCTGTCGTCTGCAACCAACATAACAATGTGCGGGCATAGCCCTTGCAGGGGTGAGTATAACGATACTCAGTAGGAACCCCGAGACCCTCATGGTCTCACTAAAACCAACATGGATAACCACAAAGAAGATCTTAACAGACAACCTTTACATAGGTATATTCCCATGTGAATACCTAAGTTATCAAATAACCCATCTCAATAATGAGGAATACACCAAGATCATGAAATCAACGGATAACCACTACAAAGGTATATTCCCATACATATACCTAAGTTATCAAGTGACCCATCTCAATCATGAGGTAAACACTAAAGTCAAATGTCTATGCTCAAACCAGGATTTTCATTATCGAAACCGTAACTGTTGAAGAGCCTCGTCTCTGGAGTGTACAGAGGTCCTGTCATGACTTCGAGGTAATGCTCACTAATCTAAGACTGCTGAGGTACTCCTCCTATCGAGAACCGCAGGCCATCCACCCAAACATAGAAGTGCTTCCCGCCTGGGTATGCCACCCAGACACAATAGTGCTCACCACCTAGTAGCCTGCCGAGGTACTCTCCAGATGAGTATCGTGGGTCTGCACTGTCACACAGGTAGTGCTCCGTCCGCCATGGGTCTGCACCCATAAAAAGTAGTTCTCCATCCACTGGGCTAGTCGACTCACTCAAAGTCGAGTCGGTCAAGCAGTCATCAGGTCTCAGTCGGCTAGATGGTCTCCGTACTCTGTACGCTCGTCTCCGTGAGGGTCTGCTCCACGAGGTATAGGTCGATACTCCAAGTATCTCAAAGTCCCACGAAAAGTATCTCAAAGGACTACCTCATCATAGGGGTCTCAACGCATCATACGGTGTGTCAATCAGACACTCGGTCTGTGAGTTACTAGCCTTTTCGTCCCCAAGACCCGGTTGGTTTCGTGTACGAACCAAACCGGCTGTATCTCAACTGTACCCCGACTCTCATAGGGTATACTCATATGGACCGTTTTCTCAACGTGATCACCAACGCCACTGACGGTTCGTCAAACGGACGTCTGGTCTGAAAGATTACATCTTTTCTGTTCCTAGGGCCTGGTTGGATTTCGGGTACAATCCAACCCGGCCACTATCCAGCAGCAACCAATACTCGGGCGACATATGCCAAAAGTTCCGTCTCATGAAGAGGAATTCAACGAGATAGACGGCACGTCAATCGGACGCCCGGTCAATGAGTTATTGGGTTATTCGTTCTAGGGGCCCGGTTGGTTTCGTGAGCGAACCAACCCGAACGCACTCCGACGACATCCAAACCTCATGCAAAGTAAGCCAAAAGATCTGTCTCACTTAGGGGAATCCATAAAAGTTGACGGCAGGTCAATCAGACATCCGGATCTCAAGATATAAGTGTTTCCGCTCCGAGGGCCTTGTTGGTTTCGTATCCGAACCAACCCGGCCGAACCGAATGTGTTCCGAAGCATTGAGTTCAATATTCTGAAATGACCGCCTCTATCCAAGGATCACATCGCCGCTGATGGTGCATTGATCGGAGGTCTACAGCTCAAGATATGGGCGAAATACCGTGAGGGGTCCGAAAACGGGGGTTTCGGGCCCGGACCGACCCGGCCCGAGACCCCCTGGGTCGCCACGAACCGGGTCGACCCGACCCGGGTGCGGGTCCGGCCCAGCTGGCGCGGTCCGGCCCGGCTGGGTAGGACATGGCCTGGTCTGACCAAGCTGGCCCGGCTCGGCCGGGGGTTCGGCCGAACGGCCGAACCGTGCGGGGGCCGTTGCGCCCGCGTGAAGAGCCGCATCCCCGCGGTTGGGTTCGCCCTCGGCAGCGAACATGGCAGTCGGCCGTGTCACGCCGCTACCCTCCGGTCCCGTGCGGTCGTGGGACCGCGCTCAGCCACCACGGCTTCAGCCACGATGGATACATCTGGCGGTGCTCCGGGCGCCGCCGCCCCCGACCACCGGCGCCGCCGCACCGGCGCGGCGCGCCGGCAGGTGCTTCCGCGGACCATCGGACGCGCTCCGATGGTCCGATTCGCCTGCGGTCTTCGCCAGAGGTCACCCCGGGATCCGACCTTCACTGCAAAGATTCCACAACACCCGTTCGGCTTCGTTTGTCATCGCCCGTCAATCCACACGTCAATTAACAAAACGCGCCATCTTCGTGGTTCTCCGGTGCGCCGTGATGGCGCCGCGCCCCTTCGCCGTGGCCCAACTCCGTCCGCGGATGTCTTCGGGATTCTCTGACGTGGCGCGATGGCGTCACGTTCATGTTCGTTTTCATGACGTGGCACGACGGCGCCACGCATTCCTTGCCGCACATTTCCGCGTAGTGTGACGGCACCACACCATTCCCATTTCAATACACAAAAGAAACCCACATGTATATGGAGGAGGGTCGGCCATGTTTGTGCGGTCTGACCCCCTCTCATTAATTGATAGCAAATGGTCATATTTCACGAAGATCTTCATGGTAATAATCACGAACAAATTAAATAATAATCCTCAACATCAATCCGCATGAACGAACAATCTGCGGATCAACCTAGAATTGGTTGGTCCGCGCTCGTCGTTCTTTTCTCAAAAGATAAGAGAACACCAAAATAAATTCCCCTACCTTGATAAATTATGTCGCACGTCGGGCGTCGTGGAAAACGGCGTCACGAGGAAAGAATTCGTAGGCGACGCCAGAGTGTGTCTGATGCTGCGTCTCCTCACTTGTCGCGGAGAAGATAAAAGATGGCACGTCGATCATTCTTTGCGGAACTGGTATTCTTCATCGAAGAAGATGTCATTCTTCATTGAGAAGGAAGTCCTCTTCTTCTTCACAAGAATTCTCTCCCAATCTTCCTTAGCACAATGAAAGCCCTCCCAAAATAAAATCATAAGCTACCCTCGATATTTTATTAACACAACCCATTTCAAATTCAAAAATCAAAACACTTAATTAATTAAATGAGTAGGTTCAATTAATTAATTTGTGTATGTTGTCAAGTGTTAAGAGAGGGAGAGAGAAGGTCCTCTTAAATGTTGGGAGAGTTAAAGAGGGGTTCCTTTGAGAGTTAAAAAATAATGGGGGGGGGGAAGGTAATGAGAGTTATTGGAAGTTGTAAGGTTGGGGATCATGTGGGCCCCACCTCAATATTATCCTCACATGGGTAGTTTGGTGCCCCACCCCAACTCCCCGATGTAGGATATAGCCACTTAGATATAAAAATAAAATTGTTCCACAATTTTATTCACTTCATATATAACCCACAAATTTTAACTTCTCCTCCCGAGCAAACGCAACTGCGGTAAAGATCCCCTTGAGAAATTACCGGCGTTGCGAGTTCATCGGTGCCCTCAGATTTCAATTCCGAGCCCCTGTTAAAAAGATAGAAAAACACACTTGTTGGTTCACTGAACGTACCCGAGCTAAATTTCGGAAAATGATTTCGGGCACACCGGGCCTCGGAATCAGGCTCCGTCAGAAAATTGTGTTCTTGTAAAATTCAATGAAAATTACGAAAAAAATTTCCTTGAAATTTCCTGGTCATTACATTACTTCCACCTCAGGGCTTTACGTCCCCATAAAGCTTCTACACAAACTAGGGTCACAAAAGCGGTATTGAGCGTACACATGAGCCTTCCGCTCCCATGTCCTTACCTAGAGATTCCGTACTGCCAAAGAAAGCGCACCCGAGTAATCGACCGTCCTCATAGGATCTGCTCATATCGATCATCGATCCCTACTGGAACCTCCGTGGAAGTAACCCCATTTCCATCGTCCTGCTCCTCATGGTCGATGATATGCGAAGGGTCGAGCGTGTATCTCCTCAGTTGAGATACCTGGAAAACATCGTGCACCTTGTGCAACTGAGGTGGATGGGTCAAGTGGTAAACCACCTCGCCTACCCATCTGAGGACCTAGAAAGGTCTGTTGAACCTCGGAGATAACTTGCCGCTTTGGCCACATCCCCATAAACCTCGTCGAGGTGAGACCCGTATAAGGATGTGATCGTTATCCTCAAACTCAAGAGGTCTCCAATTCCTGTTAGAACTGAAACTCAAACGACTGCTGCCAAAAGGGTATGGTTGACCGACTAAAGAGTGATCGGTCGCACCGTCCTGTGAAAGAGTTTATCCTGTCCTGCCTGGGGTTTCCTTTTCCCCGACCAAGGAAAACTCATCTTGACGTTTGCCTGAAACTTTCAATTTGAGTATTAACAGTTATTGCCCATTCCATACTCAAACTAACATCGTAAGGACTTGACGCTTCCACCAAGATATTCCAACCGAAACTCTCTCCTTGAGGGTCTGACCGCACCGTCGGCGTAAGTGTGATTATTGAGTCTCCTCCCAAGGTATCTCCAGACGCGAGGGTCAAGTCAACGGCTTCCAAAAACTCTAGGTCTGGAAAAAGATTTGCGAAAGAAAATAATAGTTCATATCGACGTCTGTTACTACAGAAGCTAGTAGTGGATACAGACTGTCCCTTGAATCATTTTAGAGCAATTGGGTCACACTCCTTGACCACATGCGGCCGCATTCTTCCTTCGCCCTCCTGCTCCCTGAGCCTGGAGGGGATAACTAAGGCTGGTGGTTGTAGCATGTTAAGATGTACACCACCTCATGCTGCTCTCCTAGCCCTGCCTCCGCGTCAGCTACTCCACAGACCCATCTCTCCTTAAATCTTCCTCTTCTTTAAACATTTAACATGCTTGAGTCTCTAAGACTGGAGTCAGTTTCATATTTCTTACCGCATTGTGCTGTCTTCATTCGTTCCTAGATCATATGTACCTTCATTGCATATAATCTGAAAGAGCATCTAAAATTTCTCTTTTTCCGAAAAGAGTAACTCGGTCTCATCCCCTGGATGAACCACACCCATTGACTAATACAGTAAATCCTGACTTAAATGACGCATTCATGCCATGGATGACATCGTAAGGACTCGACGTAACTACTAAGAGATCGAACTGTCACTCTCTCCTCCAAGGGTGGAGTCACACTTTCGGCATCTGTGTGAGGTCACTCGGTCTCCTCCAGTAGAAATCTCAAAAGTGAGGGTCATGTCAAGAGTTTTAACCGGGACCACTCAGTATCAACCAAACAAAAGGGCAGGAAAGAAAAAAAATATAAGTGTCTTTTTATTATTGCAGCTCATAGTACAAAGACACGAATACAACAGAAACATGGAACTAGAAGTACAGGGGACATATCCACTAGTTCTGCTCCTGTCTACCTGCTCCCGGAGCTCTACAGCCTTGTACACTACTCGACTGTTGCTCAAGCACCCGCTGCTGCTTCTGCCTTGGTGGCTCCTTCAAAGCCTGCGGATCAACTGTACGAGGAGTTGGACAGTCATGTGCCAAGTGACCCTTTCCACCGCATGAGTAACACTGTTTGTTTCTGGCACGCCTAGCTTTGTCCCAACCCCGGGTGCCCCGCACCACCGATCCTAAAACCCAAGATCGCCCAACTGCTGGTCGGTTCCTCCTGGACCTCTGCATCATTTTTCTACTCCCAATAGATAACTCGTCTATTGATCGAATAACACGCGGAAAAGGCAGTAGCTCCTGAACACGATCGGGGTGTAGAGCTACTGGCACAAACATCACCTTGAAGAAGGTCTCGAAGTCTTCCCATGCGAAGGTCATCACGTCACAAAACTGGAAGAAGAGGCTCCACCACCTGCCCGATGCTGCCTGAAGAAGGCTGGCAGCAAAGATCACCATGAAGTCTACAGGCGTCCCCACAAGCCTGAAGACTCTCACCACAGCCTCTAGCCAAACCTCAGTCGCACGCGGGTCCATCTCTCCCCGGAACCTTGGTGGCCTCTGGCGCTGGAACTCGTGCAGCACACTCAAGTGGCGTGCATTTCCTACTTCTGGGGATGGTGGCATCAGTGGCCCAACGTATGGTATTACCGCTGGTGCCTCCGCTGGTGCCTCAACTACAAGAGGGCCTTGTACCGAAGCCTCGTCGCTCGATAGGCTGTCTGTACGCACATCCCTCTGGGATCTAGATAGTCGTCTGAGAAAAGGCATCCTGAATGAAACAACGTGACACGGTCAAACGATTATACCTGGCGAGCTAACCTGGTTTGAGCTGATATTTAAATAAAACTTTGGGAAACACACATGCAATCAGTGTTTTCGTGCACAAAGTAGGAATTCAGTTTTCAGGGTCCTGGTGTATGGATACGTCAGCCTCCCCCACCAACACTGGAATCCCTGAAATGAAGACCAAACTCAGTACCCTTAACACTATTGCTTCACAGAAAGAAAATATCAGAGTTATAAGTTCTGCGGTAGAACCGACTCCCCTAATACAAATTTGTCACGACCCGTCCTCGGGGCCCGTGCCATGACTACCCCAATCCCGCCTTCCATAGGCCAGGGGCTGGCGACTTTCCCCAAAGGCGTAAATCCGGATAACTGGGAAAGCATTTCCATTATAAAAGAAAACAAAACACCACAGAGTACAAGCGGAAGTAAAACAGTAAGTACAAGGAGAAGTGCTGAAAGGTAAATGGGCCAGAATACATACCCAAATGAAATTACAACTACAACTGAACAAAGTACAATAGAAAAAGGCACCAGCTGGAAGAACGGAAGTGACTCATGGGTCGTCCTCCTCGGATCCTACCTGAAGGGTAGGTACTGAGGGCCAACTCTTGGATCATCCACCACGGATCCTACCTGATGGGTCGGTTCAAATATCCTCCACAACGCTCTCGCGCGTCAACCTCCTTTGTGTGTCATATCGTCGTGAAGTCCACCTCCGGATACTGACTCGTCATGTGGTCCACCTCCGGGTACCGTCCAGTCCTCGAACACTCGGCCTCTGTCAGTAATATCCGTCGTCTGTAACCAACACAACAAGGTGCGGGCATAGCCCGTGTAGGGGTGAGTATAACGATACTCGGTAGGAACCCCGAGACCGTCAAGGTCTCACTAAAACCAACATGGATAACCACAAAGAAGATCTCAACAGATAACCTTTACTTAGGTATATGCCAATGCATATACCTATGTTATCAAGTAACCCATCTCAATAATGAGGAAAACACCAAGATCATGAAATCAACAGATAACCACTACCCAGGTATATTCCCATACATATACCTAAGTTATCAATTGACCCATCTCATTCATGAGGTAAACACAAAGGTTAAAAGTTTCAGCTCAAACCAGGATTTTCATTATCAAAACAGTAACTGCTAAAGATCCCCGTCTCTGGAGTGTACAGTGGTCTTATCACGACTCCGAGGTACTGCTCACTAACCTAAGACTGCTAAGGTACTCCTCCTGTCAAGTACCGCGGGCCAACCACCCAAGCACAGTAGTGCTTCCCGCCGAGGTATGCCACCCAAACACAGTAGTGCACACCCCTAGTATCATGCAGAGGTACTCTCCGGACGAGTATCGAAGGTCTGCACTATCACACAGGTAGTGCTCCATCTGCCATGGGTCTGCACCCAAACAAAGTAGTGCTTCGTCCACTGGGGTAGTCGACTCACTCCAAGTCGACTCAGTCAAGTAGTCGTCAGGTCTCAGTCGGCTACACGGTCTCCGTACTCTGTACGATCATCTCCGGGAGGGTCCGCTCCATGTGCTATAGGTCGATACTCCAAGTATCTCAATATCCCACGAAGAAGTATCTCAAAGGACCGCCTCATCATAGAGGTATCAACGCAACAGACAGCATGTCAATCGGATGCCCTGTCTGTGAGTTACTAGCCTTTTCGTCCCCGGGGCCTGGTTGGTTTCTTATGCGAACCAAACCGGCCATATCTCAACTGTACCCCGAACTCTCATAGGGTATTCTCATAGGTATCATTTCTCATCTTGATCACCAACGCCACTGACGGTTCGTCAAATGGACGTCTGGTCTGAAAGATAACCGCTTTTCTGTTCCAAGGGCCCGGTTGGATTTCGGGTACAATCCATCCCGGCCACTATCCAACATCAACCAAAACTCGGGTGTAGTATACCAAAAGTTTCTTCACATCAAGAGGAATTCAATGAGACAGACGGCGCGTCAATCAGACGCCCGTTCTGTGAGTTATTGGATTTTTCGTTCTAGGGGTCCGGTTGGTTTTGTGAGCGAACCAACCAGACCGCACGCCGACGACTTCCAAACCCCGAGCGGACTAAACCATAAGATCCGTCTCACATAGAGGAATCCATCAATGTTGACGGCACGTCAATCGGACGACCGGAGCTCAAGATATAAGTGTTTCGTCTCCGAGGGCCTGATTGGTTTCGTATCCGAACCAACCTGGCCGAACCCAAAGTGTTCCGAAACATTGAGTGAGATATTTCAAAACGACCGTCTCGATCCAAGGATCGCATCGCCACTGACGGTGCGTCGATCGGAGGTCTACAGCTCAAGATATGGGTGAAAGACCATGAGGGGTCCGAAAACGGGGGTTTCGGGCCCGGACCGACCCGGCCCGAGACCCCCGGGGTCAGCCCGAACCGGGTCAACCCGACCCGGGAGCGGGTCTGGCCAAGTAGGAACGGTCCGGCCCGGCTGGGCGCGTCCTGGCCCGATCTGCCCAAGCCGGCCCGGCTCAGCCGAGGGTTCGGCATAACGGTTGAACCGTGCGGGGGGCAATACCCCCACGTGAAGAGCCTCAGCCCCACGGTTGGGGCCGCCCGTGCCAGCGGACGCGACAGCCGGCCGCGTCTCGCTGCTCCACTCCAGTCCCGCATGGTCGCGGGACCACGCTCCGCCGCCGCGGCTTCAGCCGCAGCGGATTCTTCCGGAGGCGCTTCGGGCGCCGCCACCCCCGACCGTTGGCGCTGCCGCACCGGCGTGGCGCGCCGGCAGGGGCTTCCGCGGACCACCGGATGCGCTCCGGTGGTCCGATTCGCATGAGGTCTTTGCTAGAGGTTACCCCGGGATCCGACCTTCGCTGCAAAGTTCCCACAACGCCCGTGCGGATTCCTTTGTCATCACCCATCAATACGCACATCAATTAGCAAAATGTGTCGTCTTCGTGGTTCTCCGGCGCGCCGCAAAGGCGCCACGCCCCTTTGCTGTGGCCCGACTTCGTCCATGGATTTCTTCGGGTTTCGCCGACGTGCCGCGACGGCGTCGCGTCCTTGTTCGTTTTCACAACGCAGCGCGACGGCGCCGCACGTTTCCGTGCGGTGCGACGGCACCGCGCCATTCCCGTTTCAATCCACAAAAGAAACCCACATGGATAAGGAGGAGGGTCGGCCGTGTTTGTGCGGTCCGACCCCCTCTCATTAATTGATAGGATATGGTCATATTTCAAGAAGATCATCAAGGTAATAATCACGAACAAATTAAATAATATCCTCAACATCAATCCTCATGAACGAACGATCTGTGGATCAACCTGGAATTGGTTGGTCCACGCTCGACGTTCTTTTCTCAAAAGATAAGAGAACACCAAAATAAATTTCCCTTCCTTGATAAATGATGTCGCACATCGGGCGTCGCGGAAAATGGTGTCACGAGGAATGAATTCGTAGGTGACGTCGGAGTGCGTCTGATGCGGTGTCTCCTCACTTGTCGTGGAGAAGAGAAAAGATGGCACATCGATCGTTCTTCGCGGACCCGGTGTTCTTCGTCGAAGAAGATGTCGCTCTTCATCGAGAAGGAAGTCATCTTCTTCTTCACAAGTATTCTATCCCAATCTTCCTTAGCACAACGAAAGCCCTCCCAAAATAAAATAATAAGCTACCCTGGATATTTTATTAACAAAATCCATTCCAAATTCAAAACTCAAAACACTTAATTAATTAATTGACTAGGCTTAATTAATTAATTTTTGTATGTTGGCAATAGTTAAGAGAGGGATAGAGAAGGTCCTCTTAAATGATGGGAGAGTTAAAGAGGGGTTCCTTTGAGAGTTACAAAATAATGGGGGGGGGGGGGGAAAGATTATAAGAGTTATGGGAAGTTGTAGGGTTGGGGCTTGTGTGGGCCCCACCTCACTATTATCCTCACATGGGTAGTTAAGTGCCCCACCCCAACTCCCCCATGTAGGATATAGCCACTTAGATACGAAAATAAAATTGTTCCAAAATTTTATTCACTTCATATATAACCAACAAATTTTAACATCTCGTCCCGAGCAAACGCAACTGCGGTAAAGGTCCCCTTAAGCAATTACCAGCGTTGCAAGTTCATCGGTGCCATCAGATTTCAATTCCGAGCACCAGTTCAAAAGATAGAAAAACCCGCTCGTTGGTTCACTGAACGTACCCGAGCTAAATTTAGGAAAATGATTCTGGGCACACCGGGCCTCAGAATCAGACGCCGTCAGAAACTGCGTTCTTGTTAAATTCCAAAGAAAATTAAGAAAAAATTTCCCTTGAAATTTCTGGGTCTTTATAAAGAAAGTGACAAAATGATTGTGGTTTTAGAATCATGGGATCTATTTTATGAATTTTTTTTATCCTACCCCATTTAATTATTATTTTTAAATAGTCCAAACAAACAATTCATGTACTAATAGATAAATATTTTTGAATGAACTTGTGAGAACTTACGTTTATGTATTTTGGGTTATTAATTGTATAAAAAGAGAAAGTGGGGAAAAGGAATTGGGGAAAATTTGAGGAGTCTATGTTATGGTGATGTGTGGAAGAGTGATGATGGGTTTGGGAGGAAATAAAATACAATTTTTCTTAGGGGTGTATTCCAGAAAGATCCATTGTGGTGACATGTTGTTGATAGAATGGTGGAGAATTTACAATGTACAAGTTTATGTTATTAAAATTTGAAAATATATAATAAAAATTGGGATTTATATTATGAGAATAATAATTTATAGTAACATCCTAGGATCTCTAAAAAAATTAACTTAACTAGTATTCATTATATTCATGATGTTTTAGTTATACAGTATTTTATAAAATAATATAAGTTTAAATGGTTTATCATGTAGGATTTACTTTTTATGAGGATATATAGGGAATGAAAATATTGTTAACTGAGTTGTGAGGGCCTTTAATGGTGAAATTATGAATCCCACTTTAACAATGTTCAATATCAAAAGGAATACATTTTCATTATGAACATAATAAAGTTCTTTGTTGTGGATGAGATTTTATATTTGACCCAACATAATTGATATTTTATGTGTCCATCAAAATAAATTAAATAAACTAAAATAAAATTAATAAAGAAAATTGCCCCATTAAATTGATATTATATATATTTCAAAAATCCAATATATCATTGAAACATAATATATTCGATGGAATGATTGGAGGAGATTAGTATTTTTTAGAGAATGAAGAATGATAAAAAATTCAAGTATGATTCATTGATTCTAACCCATTTATTTAATAATTTGTTAAATATATAGTTTGTGGAATCTAAATATTATTGATATTTTCCACATTAAATTTCCACATCACTATTCTATATTTCACATTAATCTTATAAAGATAAACATTATTTCATATGAAACTAAAAAATATGATGCATGGTTTGTAAGAATTGTTAGAAATTTTTTTCATATAAACAGCTCACATAGTTAACTACAAATAGTTATTTTTCAAATAAATGGAGTTACCCGATTTAAAGGTAACATGTTCTCTTATGTTCATTTCTTTTATTTTACTTATCCAACCCCAAAACACTATTTATTCCTTTATTTTATAAAAGAACCGGTATGCTCAATATACATGGTTGTTTTTATGAGATGGATTCAAACTAAACTTACACTCACCTCAATCTATTGGGTGAAAAACATATTGTTTCTGTAGACGGTGAACTACTGGCTCACGAAATGATGATTGTTCAATATTCTCCTACAACATTATATGGTGGTTATTAATATGGCAGTGTATTTATATGTGATATATAATATATTAATATTTTTTATATTCTTATGTATTTTCCATTTATATAAAACCTTTATGATTTCCATAGTGATAAATACGATAATTTAATTTGAGGAAGTGCAGACTATCACCCCCTCAATGTGACATGACTCGTTCATTCCATAAGTTGAATGTATAAAGAATGGGGTTAATGAAATTGTATATGATATTATAAAAGAATCATAATATACCTATGTATAATTATTTTTTCATTTCATTAAATATGACATAAAAATGAAATTATCTTTCATGCATATGTACGGCTTAGCGTCTCCATGAATGGTGCATTCCATTTCATATCTCCAAATGTTATGTACTATTATAAATTCATATATATACTATATATTTATATATTATATATATGATATCTACATCATGAATATCATTCTGGAGATAATGGACCTTTTACCACATGAACTACTTTTAATTATAAGATGTTTATTTTTGACTCTAGTAATAAATAACGAAAGAAGACAGTAATTAACCTAAATGATTATATAATGTTTATAAGGTTGTAATAAGTGGTATAAAAGGAATAATAAACCCTAAAAAGGTTTTGAAACAAGTATAAATTAACAGTAGTTTATTATTCAGGAGATTAAATAATGAATGAGTCATGCTGGACCTAAGGTATAGGACTTCGTCTCATTCTCCGTTAATTAAGGCATATTTTTTTTTATACATGAATTTATTTTATACAGTGTATAAAAAACATTGACATTCAATTCATTCAAAGAGAATATTTTTCGATGAATAATTGTACTAGATGAAAATATGGAATGTTTCTTTTTAATGTATGCGGTGACAACGAACTTTTCTTCTGCCATGAGTATTATTTTATCTTTTTCTTCCATAACATGCCATAATGTTTTAAAATAATAACTAAATACCCGATACACTTTTACGATATTGTAAATGGTTTTGATAATTGATTGATTATGTCAAACCATTTAAATGAAATATATTTTGATTTCACTTTGGAAATGTTATCTTTCCATTATGTTTTTTATGTGTTGTGAATATGTTATGGTTATTGGAAATTTTTTTCATATAAGGGTGGTTCTGGGATAATCCTTGGGCAGGTGAGCCCGAGATAGCTCCCCAATTCTCTATGTAAAGTGACGGAGGTAAACGTTAATGTTTATCCTAAGATATTTTTGGAATATATATTCAGGGAAATTCCAATGTTACTCCTAATGTAGTTGTTATAGTTATAATATAAGTATGATATGGATTCCACAAATTACCTTTATGATTTATGTTTTCTATGTGTTATTCATAAATATGATGATTTCATGAGGTATGAGATTAGGCTTGGTATGTATTGATGGAATAAAGATGTTTACCTTTATTTTATAACCCTTACTGAGATTTTTATTCTCATCCCATGTTTTGAAAAGTTTTTTCCTAGGACTTAAAGATGATTAGGGTCATGTCTGGGATCAAGGAAAAGTCATGCTGACTAAAACATGGAACTAGACATGACTCTTTACTAATAGTTGTTATTTAATGAATAAAATGGAAACTGTGTAGAAGATTCTACTTTGTAATTTTTGAGATGTAATATAATTGTTAAGGAATAATTCTCTAACACTCTAAACCTAAAAAGATACTCTATGTGAATTATCCATTTTATTCATGATTGTGTACTTTTTTAAGGTTGGGTGCTTATAGTTGGTATCAATGGTCGGTTAAGATAACTTTAAGAGTTAGGATTTTGATAAATTAATATCCATAAATTAATTAACAGAAAATCTAAATGTTATATCATTTGAAGATTTCCATGTAGCTTCGCCTATGGTTTTTTAGTGTTTAGAATGGTTTTTAGTATAGGAAACAAGGAAGTTGTGCTGGGAAGGAATATAGAGGGAAATGACCTTCCAAGTTAGCATCCTAAGATGGTCAAAATCAGAATTCAATAGTTTGTTTCATTGATGGATTAGTTGACTCAATTGATAAATTATGTTTGTGTGTATAGATGAAATTTTTTATTATTCTAATATTGAAGAGGAACACAAAATTAATTTAAGGGTTATCTTGAAAAACATAAAACAAAAGAGACTTTATTGGAAATTCAATTAGTATGAGTTTTGTTACAAAAAATCTCATTACATGGTTATATTTTTTCCAAAATGGATTAACTATTGATCCTTCTTAAACAAGGGTAGTTAAAGAATGGCCAAGGACAACCAATATCATAGAGATTCGTAGCATTCATGGATTGGTACGTTATTACTGGAGGTGTGTTGAAAATTTTCCATGGTTATCTAACCTACTGACTATGTTAACTTGAAAAGGTGTTATGTTCATCTGGTCAAAAGAATATGATGATTGTTTTATAAATTGAAGAGAAGGTTCGTGAATCCTCCATTTTTGGTACTGCCTTCCAGAAATGATGAGTTTGTTATCTATAGTGATGCATCGTTGAGAGGACATGGTTGTTTCCTAATGCAGAATGATCAGTTAATTTCTTTTGCATCATGTTAGTTGAAACCTCATTAGTCAAATTACCCTATAAATGAATTGGAATTATATAATATTGTTTTCTTTATTAAAAATTTCGAGGGATCATTTTATGGAGTAAATTGTGAAATATGTACTAATAAAAAAAATTATTGTATATATTCACTCTGAAAAAATTAAACATGAGATAGAGGAGATGTCTGGAATTAATCAATGATTATGACTTCACGAATAATTATTATCCAAGGGAAATAAATTGGATGATGATTTGAGTCAAAAATGTAACGCTTCAGTAACTATGTTAATTTTGGAACAATATCCTTGGATTACAGATTTGATGAACATTGTCATAGATGTTGTTGGTGCATGAAATTCCACCTTTTTGTTTCTAGTGTCAGTGAAATCATCTCTATCAGATAGAATTAATCATGCGCAGAAGGATGACAATGAGTTACAGAAAAAGGTACTGTTTTTCCAGAAGGGTATGTTGCCTGAATTTCACATCGACAATGATTGAATTTTATTGTTTTGGATTATATTATGTGTCCCTTGTGATTAATAGTTGAATAAAGAGTTATTATGTGAAGCTCAAAGTTCATTTTTAACAGTTCATCCTAGCAGAAAAAAGATGTACAGAGATCTTAGAGTGTACTAATGGTGGGTTGGAATGAAAAGTGATATTGCTAACTCTATTGTGATGTGTTTTACTTGTCAAGAAGTTACTGAAGAGTGGCAGTTACTGAAAGGGACGATTCCAATTTTGCTGGTTCCAAAGTGGAAATTGGAAAATATATCCATATAAATCTTTGTGGGATTACCAAAGACATCTCGAGGTAACAATGCAATCTAGGTTATTCTTGATTGATTGACTAAATCTGCTCAGTTCCCTTATAATTGAGATAGTCTATCTCTAAATAAACTTTATCAGTTGTATGTTGGAGAGATAGCTATTTTTTATGGATTTACCCTTTTCATTGTATCACATCATGATCCCAGGTTTGAATCTATATTTTTTAAAGGCCTTCAGAAGTGGTTGAGAACTGAATTAAATTTTAGTAGAACATTTCATCTACAATCAGATGGGAAGTCAAAATGAACAATTTAGACCTTGGGGGATATTTTATATGCTTGTTCACTGGATTTATAGGGTTTTTTGGACCAACATCATTATTTGGTTTAACTTTCTTCTAATAACACTTTTCATTTCTGTATACAGAAGGTTCCATTTGAGGCATTTTATAGGAAACGTTGTCAAACTCCAGTTATTTAGGATAAAGTAGATTATAGGAAGTTGATGGTACTAGAATTGGTTGAAGAGATAGTAGAAAAAGTTCAGTTGATTAAAAACCACATGAAAATAGCTCAGATCATGAAGAAATGTTTTGTAAATAACCAGTGAAAAGATCTTTCTTTTGTGTTAGGTGATCATGTATTTGTTATTGTCTCTCCATGAAAATGTGTGATGTGTTTTGGTAAGAAGGGAATGTTTAGTTCGAGGTTCATTGGACCTTATGAAATCATGGAGAAAGTTGGATTATTATCCAATGTCGTGGATTTACCTACATGTTTATCCTAGGTACACAATGATTTTCAGGTCTAAGTGTTGATAAAGTATATTCCAGATCCATATCATGTTTTGAGACATGAGGTAGTTCAGTTGGAAGATAGTCTCTCTTATGGTGAAGAAACACTCCATATTCTTAACCGAAGAGAGAAAGTGTTGTGGAATATGTAAATTTATCAAATAATTGTTTTGTGGAAAAACCATATGCTTGAAGAGGCAACGTGGGAATCGTAAAATTCTATGATGGATAAATACCCCCAAGTATTTGTTAAGTGAAAAAATAGTGACGATATAATTTCCAAAAGGGGGGATGATGTAACATCCCAGTTAAATAAAGAATAAGACATTTTCATATTTATTAAAAATTATAAATTAAATATTAATTTTACATTAAATTAGATTCTATGTTTGATGGCATACCTGACATGCCAAAACAGGTTTCTCTGAAGTCAAATGTTCCACACAATGATGAGTGTTACTAAGGAACAATAATGTAAAATTATTTCAAATGGTAGTTAATGCATAGATGTTTTATTAGGTTGAATGAACATGAATAACTATAATATGATTATATATGTCTGTTAAATATTTTTTCATTTATCCAATAAATATTAATGTCTTAAAATGTTAATGAATCCAATTTTAAGCACATATAGTATAATAATATTATAACGGTCAATTTACCGCCTTTTAATAGAAAACCTTTTTTGAATCTAGTTTCTTATCATTTATATATTCTACTTGACAAAATAATATTACTCTTTATAATTGAGTCATCAAAATTTATTTTAGATGAAATTTTGGTATTTTTAAATTAATGTTCATTTTTTATGAATTGTGAACAATACTGCATTTTAATTAAAAATAACTTTTAATCAAATTTATTTAGTTGGATATATTATCTTTTTAATTGGTTTTAATGTGTAATTTGATTATTTTTTTACCATTTAATCTAATGTTGGTCATTTTAATTACTATCAATTTGAAATTAGACATAAACAACTGTCAATCGTTTAATAGTTATTATTTGTTAAAAACACGTAATTTGTTTTGACAACTATAATAAATTTGAAATTAATTAATGAAACTTCTATGTTTTTAATTTGGTAAAATAGAAATCATTTTTGAATTCGGAATACAAAATATAGCTTAGGCTGGATTTTTTGTATTTTTTTGAAAACGTTCAATTATTTATGATTAATTAAAAACAATGAGTTGTAGTTAAAAAAACTGACTCTTTTTTAAATGAAAATTTACCACTTCTGTGCATCGAATTTAGAAAATCTGACAAACACGGTTGTTATTAGTATGTCAAATGTGGTTCAATAAGATGTATTTTTTGGTGAATAGTATCTTTTGACTTTTATTTACCACAGATAATGTTAAATATGGCAATTCAAGGTAAAAATAATATTATAAAAGTATATAATTAACCTAACATGTGTCCTAATTTTATTGGATGATACGTGTCTGACCATGGTCATCCTTGGGTCGATTTTGGGACCCCATGGAGCCACTTGGGGGGTGATAATGAAACATTATATTAATTAATTTAATGTAAAGATATAAATTACATAATAATATATCTTTTAGTAAATGAATTTTTACATGGGGTTATATAAGTTATCTCTTTGACGAAAAATATTAATCAGAAATATAAAATTATTTCCAACATCATTTTATTTTTTTATAATTTTCAGATATCAAGTAAATATTATTGATTATGACAAAATAATGATGCGGTGTTTACCACATTAATGATTGATTTAAAAAATAAGATTATTATAATTAAAACAATAACCAAAACAATTAAAATTATTATTTTATGGTTTTATTTCGAAAAAGAGTCATCTTATCTTCGACTTCAATATTTTTTTCACCTTTAGAAACCGAAAATCATTATATAATAAAATAATATTTTCAAATTTTCCTAAAGAGCCCTTCCTCTCTCTTATAAAAAGCCATCGACTAAAACCCATTACTCACAACTCTCCAGCCCCATGGCTCAATAAATCTCTCCCATCATAAGCTCTCAGTAACCCTATCATCATCCTAGAAGCCTTAACATAGGTATAAGTAACATCAATAAATCCTTTTGGTTCATACCAAAGGGACTTATCTGATTTAAAGGTAACATCTTGTCTTTAGTTGTTTTCTTTTATTTTACATCTCCAACCCCATAAAAACTATTTATTCCTTTAATTTATGGCAACACTAGTATCCTAAATATACTAGGTTTTTTATGAGAAGGATTCAAACTAAACATACACACACCTCTATTTAATGGGTAAAGATCATATTTTTTATGTAGACGGTAAACTACTGCCTCACAAAATGATGATTGTTCATTCATCTATTACAACATCTTATAGACGAAATTCAGATATAATTGTATTTATATGTGATATATATTATATTTATATTGTTTCTAGGCTTCTTTATTTTTCATTTAAAGAATACCTATAAGGTTTCTATAGTGGGTAAAACCCAAGATCGCCCAACTGCTGGTCTGGTCCTCCTGGACCTCTGCATCATTTTTCTACTCCCAATAGATAACTCGTCTATTGATCGAATAACACGCGGAAAAGGCAGCAGCTCCTGAACACGATCGGGGTGTAGAGCTACTGGCACAAACATCACCTTGAAGAAGGTCTCGAAGTCTTCCCATGCGAAGGTCATCACGTCACAAAACTGGAAGAAGAGGCTCCACCACCTGCCTGCTGCTGCCTGAAGAAGGCTGGCAGCAAAGATCACCATGAAGTCTACAGGCGTCCCCACAAGCCTGAAGACTCTCACCACAGCCTCTAGCCAAACCTCAGTCGCACGCGGGTCCATCTCTCCCCGGAACCTTGGTGGCCTCTGGCGCTGGAACTCGTGCAGCACACTCAAGTGGCGTGCATTGCCTACTTCTGGGGATGGTGGCATCAGTGGCCCAACGTATGGTATTACCGTTGGTGCCTCCGCTGGTGCCTCAACTACAAGAGGGCCTTGTACCGAAGCCTCGTCGCTCGATAGGCTGTCTGTACGCACATCCCTCTGGGCTCTAGATAGTCGTCTGAGAAAAGGCATCCTGAATGAAACAACGTGACACGGTCAAATGATTATACCTGGCGAGCTAACCTGGTTTGAGCTGATATTTAAATAAAACTTTGGGAAACACACATGCAATCAGTGTTTTCGTGCACAAAGTAGGAATTCAGTTTTCAGGGTCCTGGTGTATGGATACGTCAGCCTCCCCCACCAACACTGGAATCCCTGAAATGAAGACCAAACTCAGTACCCTTAACACTATTGCTTCACAGAAAGAAAATATCAGAGTTATAAGTTCTGCGGTAGAACCGACTCCCCTAATACAAATTTGTCACGACCCGTCCTCGGGGCCCGTGCCATGACTACCCCAAGCCCGCCTTCCATAGGCCAGGGGCTGGCGACTTTCCCCAAAGGCGTAAATCCGGATAACTGGGAAATCATTTCCATTATAAAAGAAAACAAAACACCACAGAGTACAAGCGGAAGTAAAACAGTAAGTACAAGGAGAAGTGCTGAAAGGTAAATGGGCCAGAATACAAACCCAAATGAAATTACAACTACAACTGAACAAAGTACAATAGAAAAAGGAAACAGCTGGAAGAACGGAAGTGACTCATGGGTCGTCCTCCTCGGATCCTACCTGAAGGGTAGGTACTGATGGCCAACTCTTGGATCATCCACCACGGATCCTACCTGATGGGTAGGTACAAATATCCTCCACAACTCTCTCGCGCGTCAACCTCCTTTGTGTGTCATATCGTCGTGATGTCTACCTCCGGATACTGACTCGTCATGTGGTCCACCTCCGGGTACCGTCCAGTCCTCGAACACTCGGCCTCCGTCAGTAATATCCGTCGTCTGTAACCAACACAACAAGGTGCGGGCATAACCCGTGTAGGGGTGAGTATAACGATACTCGGTAGGAACCCCGAGACCGTCAAGGTCTCACTAAAACCAACATGGATAACCACAAATAAGATCTCAACAGATAACCTTTACTTAGGTATATGCCAATGCATATACCTATGTTATCAAGTAACCCATCTCAATAATGAGGAAAACACCAAGATCATGAAATCAACAGATAACCACTACCCAGGTATATTCCCATACATATACCTAAGTTATCAATTGACCCATCTCATTCATGAGGTAAACACAAAGTTAAAAGTTTCAGCTCAAACCAGGATTTTCATTATCAAAACAGTAACTGCTAAAGATCCCCGTCTATGGAGTGTACAGTGGTCCTATCACGACTCCGAGGTACTGCTCACTAACCTAAGACTGCTAAGGTACTCCTCCTGTCAAGTACCGCGGGCCAACCACCCAAGCACAGTAGTGCTTCCCGCCGAGGTATGCCACCCAAACACAGTAGTGCACACCCCTAGTATCATGCAGAGGTACTCTCCGGACGAGTATCGAAGGTCTGCACTATCACACAGGTAGTGCTCCGTCCGCCATGGGTCTGCACCCAAACAAAGTAGTGCTTCGTCCACTGGGGTAGTCGACTCACTCCAAGTCGACTCAGTCAAGTAGTCGTCAGGTCTCAGTCGGCTACACGGTCTCCGTACTCTGTACGATCATCTCCGGGAGGGTCCGCTCCATGTGCTATAGGTCGATACTCCAAGTATCTCAATATCCCACGAAGAAGTATCTCAAAGGACCGCCTCATCATAGAGGTATCAACGCAACAGACAGCATGTCAATCGGATGCCCTGTCTGTGAGTTACTAGCCTTTTCGTCCCCGGGGCCCGGTTGGTTTCTTATGCGAACCAAACCGGCCATATCTCAACTGTACCCCGAACTCTCATAGGGTATTCTCATAGGTATCGTTTCTCATCTTGATCACCAACGCCACTGACGGTTCGTCAAATGGACGTCTGGTCTGAAAGATAACCGCTTTTCTGTTCCAAGGGCCCGGTTGGATTTCGGGTACAATCCATCCCGGCCACTATCCAACATCAACCAAAACTCAGGTGTAGTATACCAAAAGTTTCTTCACATCAAGAGGAATTCAACGAGACAGACGGCGCGTCAATCAGACGCCCGTTCTGTGAGTTATTGGATTTTTCGTTCTAGGGGTCCGGTTGGTTTTGTGAGCGAACCAACCAGACCGAACGCCGACGACTTCCAAACCCCAAGTGGACTAAACCATAAGATCCGTCTCACATAGAGGAATCCATCAATGTTGACGGCACGTCAATCGGACGACCGGAGCTCAAGATATAAGTGTTTCTGCTCCGAGGGCCTGATTGGTTTCGTATCCGAACCAACCCGACCGAACCCAAAGTGTTCCGAAACATTGAGTGAGATATTTCAAAACGACCGTCTCGATCCAAGGATCACATCGCCACTGACGGTGCATCGATCGGAGGTCTACAGCTCAAGATATGGGTGAAAGACCATGAGGGGTCCGAAAACGGGGGTTTCGGGCCCGGACCGACCCGGCCCGAGACCCCCGGGGTCAGCCCGAACCGGGTCGACCCGACCCGGGAGCGGGTCTGGCCAAGTAGGCACGGTCCGGCCCGGCTGGGCGCGTCCTGGCCCGATCTGCCCAAGCCGGCCCGGCTCAGCCGAGGGTTCGGCATAACGGTCGAACCGTGCGGGGGGCAATACCCCCACGTGAAGAGCCTCAGCCCCACGGTTGGGGCCGCCCGTGCCAGCGGACGCGACAGCCGGCCGCGTCTCGCTGCTCCACTCCAGTCCCGCATGGTCGTGGGACCACGCTCCGCCGCCGCGGCTTCAGCCGCAGCGGATTCTTCCGGAGGCGCTTCGGGCGCCGCCACCCCCGACCGTTGGCGCTGCCGCACCGGCGTGGCGCGCCGGCAGGGGCTTCCGCGGACCACCGGATGCGCTCCGGTGGTCCGATTCACATGAGGTCTTTGCTAGAGGTTACCCCGGGATCCGACCTTCGCTGCAAAGTTCCCACAATGCCCGTGCGGATTCCTTTGTCATCACCCATCAATACGCACATCAATTAGAAAAATGTGTCGTCTTCGTGGTTCTCCGGTGCGCCGCAAAGGCGCCACGCCCCTTTGTTGTGGCCCGACTTCGTCCATGGATGTCTTCGGGTTTCGCCGACGTGCCGCGACGACGTCGCATCCTTGTTCGTTTTCACAACGCAGCGCGACGGCGCCGCACGTTTCCGTGCGGTGCGACTGCACCGCGCCATTCCCGTTTCAATCCACAAAAGAAACCCACATGGATAAGGAGGAGGGTCGGTCGTGTTTGTGCGGTCCGGCCCCCTCTCATTAATTGATATGATATGGTCATATTTCAAGAAGATCATCAAGGTAATAATCACGAACAAATTAAATAATATCCTCAACATCAATCCTCATGAACGAACGATCTGCGGATCAACCTGGAATTGGTTGGTCCACGCTCGACGTTCTTTTCTCAAAAGATAAGAGAACACCAAAATAAATTTCCCTTCCTTGATAAATGATGTCGCACATCGGGCGTCGCGGAAAATGGTGTCACGAGGAATGAATTCGTAGGTGACGTCGGAGTGCGTCTGATGCGGTGTCTCCTCACTTGTCGTGGAGAAGAGAAAAGATGGCACATCGATCGTTCTTCGCGGACCCGGTGTTCTTCGTCGAAGAAGATGTCGCTCTTCATCGAGAAGGAAGTCATCTTCTTCTTCACAAGTATTCTATCCCAATCTTCCTTAGCACAACGAAAGCCCTCCCAAAATAAAATAATAAGCTACCCTGGATATTTTATTAACAAAATCCATTCCAAATTCAAAACTCAAAACACTTAATTAATTAATTGAGTAGGCTTAATTAATTAATTTTTGTATGTTGGCAATAGTTAAGAGAGGGATAGAGAAGGTCCTCTTAAATGATGGGAGAGTTAAAGAGGGGTTCCTTTGAGAGTTACAAAATAATGGGGGGGGAAAGGTTATAAGAGTTATGGGAAGTTGTAAGGTTGGGGCTTGTGTGGGCCCCACATCACTATTATCCTCACATGGGTAGTTAAGTGCCCCACCCCAACTCCCCCATGTAGGATATAGCCACTTAGATACAAAAATAAAATTGTTCCAAAATTTTATTCACTTCATATATAACCCACAAATTTTAACATCTCCTCCCGAGAAAACGCAACTGCGGTAAAGGTCCCCTTAAGCAATTACCAGTGTTGCAAGTTCATCGGTGCCATCAGATTTCAATTCCGAGCACCAGTTCAAAAGATAGAAAAACCCGCTCGTTGGTTCACTGAACGTACCCGAGCTAAATTTAGGAAAATGATTCTGGGCACACCGGGCCTCAGAATCAGGCGCCATCAGAAACTGCGTTCTTGTTAAATTCCAAAGAAAATTAAGAAAAAATTTCCCTTGAAATTTCTGGGTCTTTATAAAGAAAGTGACAAAATGATTGTGGTTTTAGAATCATGGGATCTATTTTATGAATTTTTTTTATCCTAACCCATTTAATTATTATTTTTAAATAGTCCAAACAAACAATTCATGTACTAATAGATAAATATTTTTGAATGAACTTGTGAGAACTTACGTTTATGTATTTAGGGTTATTAATTGTATAAAAAGAGAAAGTGGGGAAAAGGAATTGGGGAAAATTTGAGGAGTCTATGTTATGGTGATGTGTGGAAGAGTGATGATGGGTTTGGGAGGAAATAAAATACAATTTTTCTTAGGGGTGTATTCCAGAAAGATCCATTGTGGTGACATGTTGTTGATAGAATGGTGGAGAATTTACAATGTACAAGTTTATGTTATTAAAATTTGAAAATATATAATAAAAATTGGGATTTATATTATGAGAATAATAATTTATAGTAACATCCTAGGATCTCTAAAAAAATTAACTTAACTAGTATTCATTATATTCATGATGTTTTAGTTATACAGTATTTTATAAAATAATATAAGTTTAAATGGTTTATCATGTAGGATTTATTTTTTATGAGGATATATAGGGAATGAAAATATTGTTAACTGAGTTGTGAGGGCCTTTAATGGTGAAATTATGAATCCCACTTTAACAATGTTCAATATCAAAAGGAATACATTTTCATTATGAACATAATAAAGTTCTTTGTTGTGGATGAGATTTTATATTTGACCCAACATAATTGATATTTTATGTGTCCATCAAAATAAATTAAATAAACTAAAATAAAATTAATAAAGAAAATTGCCCCATTAAATTGATATTATATATATTTCAAAAATCCAATATATCATTGAAACATAATATATTCGATGGAATGATTGCAGGAGATTAGTATTTTTTAGAGAATGAAGAATGATAACAAATTCAAGTATGATTCATTGATTCTAACCCATTTATTTAATAATTTGTTAAATATATTGTTTGTGGAATCTAAATATTATTGATATTTTCCACATTAAATTTCCACATCACTATTCTATATTTCACATTAATCTTATAAAGATAAACATTATTTCATATGAAACTAAAAAATATGATGCATGGTTTATAAGAATTGTTAGAAATTTTTTTCATATAAACAGCTCACATAGTTAACTACAAATAGTTATTTTTCAAATAAAATAGACCAATTTAAATCATAATATTAATATATTAATAGATTATAATTTAATATTAATTTCCTCAATCCAAAATCATACACAATGAGATTTTTTAATGAAATGTTTTATTTTTTAAAAATTCACTTCACAATTCGATGGAGTTAATTTTTTGAATTCGATTGAATCCTTTTAGAAACTTTTTATATATTTTCATAAAAACTAATTACATATAGATTTTTCAAATCTAATACAAATTTTTTTGGAAATATAAGGGAGAATCTTAAAAAAATATATTAATTTTTTAGGAAAATCATCTCAATACATGTGAATAATTTGTTAACCATACACCATTCAAAATCCTTTTAACATAATAATCTATTTGAATAATAATTATATAAAATAAATTTTTTTTTGATAGATTATATCAAGATACATTTATCTAAACTACTCACACTTTTTTCTTTTAAACCAATGAATTTTTTAAGGAAGAGGGTACTCCAGGATTCCATTAATAAATAAAATTAGGTTGGTGATGTTTAGTATCAATCAAAAATTTTATCTCGTTTTGATTCCCCTATGAATGATAATTAGTGATCTCTTGGTGGAAAATAAATAGAATATAACAATCGTGAATTATTTCAATCAAATAGTCAGTAGATGGGTTCGTAAAACCAAATGAGTGTTGACCTGTAGTACCATGTGATGTGGTATGTTCCATGAAAAATCATCCAATTAAAATGACCAATTAGTTATTGTGAATCCATCTCAGACACATGGGTACACTACATCATTTTCCGAGGTCCATCTAATAATATCAACCAGACAACATCTCAAAATGCCATTTTTATACATGGGCATATCAAATTCCATCAAATTAAACCATCTAATTATAAAAATCAGATTATTTTATAAAAGGCCATTTTTATACAATAAGTGTAGTTGAAATCAAGCTAAGATGATGCCTTATTTTACAATTAATCAATGATCAAACAGCCATAGGATGGTGGCATGAGAGTAGTGATGATGTTCATTGTAGTCAGATATTTTGGGCATTTGGGGGACTTATATGTTACCAATTATTATTTTAGAGGATGGGTAGAGCATGGGAGAATATGGAAGGTCAAATATTGTAACTAAAAATATCTTTCAACTTATAATATTTCTCCAAAACCAATGGAATAAGTGTAAGACCATTTTGATAAATATGTATAAAACAAAACAATTGTATGTTAATTGATGATAAAAATTTATTAAGATTATTGTATTAAAATTAATAAAAATTTTATTATTACTTAATTATGGAATTTAATATCATATAAACATTACGATATTATTATTAAAATTTTCAACCGAATTTAGAAAGAATAATAATTTAAAGAATATGAAATAATTGATTATGTGGGTAATCAATGTGTATAAATTTTAATTTATTAGGGTAAATTGAAAATTTATTTTCTTAAAAAATTATAATGATATCTGAGATCATCGAGACACTGGGTAATGTTAAATTATGGGTTAGGGACTAAATTATTGTTTTAGTTTTCAAAATTGGGTTTTGATTATAAATATAATTATTATATTATACCTGAAATGATAAAAATTATTATTGTGAAAGTTATTAAATTATTAAAAACTTGGTTTTAGATGTCTTGAAGACTTAAAAATAAAATATTACTATTAATAATTTTTTGATGGTGATAAAATAAAAAAGGAATTGAAATCAATGTATAATATTTAATGTTAATTTAATTAATACATATTATTAATGTAATAATTAATTTTACATTAATAATTTTTTGAATAAATGAAATATATGAATTTTAAAAATATGAGGATAATTTTCTAAAAGGATACTCCCTATAAGATTAGTAGAATTTAATCAAAGTGAGAGGAAAGAATTATTATATCTATGACATTGGTTAATGAAATTTTTATACTAGATAACATCATAAGTGTAATAAAATTATTATTAAAAAAAATATATAAAAATATATGATTATATATTAATAGTTGTCATTAAATACAGGAAATTATTTTACTAATTGAAAAGAAAAATTTTATTTTAGGGAACTTTTGACGAAAAATTTAAAAACCAAAAAAGTCATACACGCAATATGTAATCACAAAAATATATTTTTATGTAATTGAAGACATATCTAAGGAAATTAGTATAATCTACAATATATAACCCCCAATTCAATGTGTTTACCTACATATCTATATCGTCATTTAAAAGTGCTTCAATATGATCTGGTAGTTTATCCCATGTTGGAATATATCTTTATATATTGGTCTTCCTTTGGTTGATACTGGCACTAAAATAAAATCATGTTTTTTAATCCACATCCTTTGATCCACATTAATGGATACATGAATCATTCTCTCATAATGTTTTTTGAAAACCTCATTTAATGCATGGATAAGAATAAAATATTCTAACATTTATTCTTTGGAGTATAGAATAGTCTCTAATTATGTATTGTTCTTTACACCCACATGTCCTCAAATATAGTTTGAGAACTAGACTCACCAAATATACAATTATTTCCAATTATTTCCATTTTTGGGTTCTTTATTCCAAAATTTTATATTTCATTCCCATCTTACTAGAACCCACAGTTAATAACATCGAAAATTATTTACTCCTCCATATTTTCTTCTGTTTCATTTTTCCTTTCCTTACATAATGAATAGGTTATTATTGTTTTTGGAGTGTTTGAGTAATATTTTCAAGGTATTTCTCCCCACATTGGATTGGGAAATTCAAAAAGATATTATTTCCTTGCATTGACTTCTTCGAGGAGAACCTTACCATTGTGGGTCCTTGAGATTCCTTCACATAATCATTTATTAGTTCAATCCTACCACTTTATCACTTGGCTTGTTTTATTTAGAATACCTTAACCCGACCAATTTCTGTTTCAAAATTGGAATATATATTTTACACCCTTTTGTATCTTGATTATTATATATATATCCATTCAAGGTAGAGAAATTATTTTGGATCTTATTTTTCTTTTATGTTTCGTGTTGGTCAAGAATCTCATGACCTGGAGGTAACACACCTTAAGACAGGGAGTTTAATGTTTCTCAAAAAGAACCCATGTATCAAAATGGGTTATATCACCACTTATATAAATATTTTGATTGAGATATTATATATTAACCATTCCGCCAGCCTTCGTTGTAACAACAATGATGGGTACATTCAAGAAAGATGGATATATGGGGGTCAGCTCTATAAACATGAAAACAATCCAATCATGTTTCAAAATAGTGAAGTTTTCCTAAAAACTTGGGGTCATGATTTACATCCTTTAACTTAAATAGGGATCATAAAAATATAGACCAAAATCAGGAGACAATGTTATAGAAAAAAAATTAGAAGGAGCTAGCTCATTTACCTAGTTGAGATCATCCGCCCAATGGGAATACTTTCTCCAATATTGGAATGTTTCTATATAATGATCCAAAATCATTCATGATGATCATAATTATATATAGTATTATAAGACCATATTATTCTTGAAATATAATTATTCTCCAGTGGAAATCCATACCCATTATGTTTTTTGTTTTGAAATATGATCCTCAATGCAAGAATTAAGAAAAATCATATGGAAAATATATATAGTTATTCTTTTCAAGTAAAATAATCGGCCAACCATATTCCTCAGCTAGTGAATGTTTGTTCGATTTTGAAATGAAAGAGGGAGTTCAGGGAGAATAACCCATTTTTCCATTTGGGGAATCATTCTTCAATTGTAAATCATTTGACTATCAGAAGAGAAATAACATGGATTCGTTGTAATAATTGGATACCATTAGATTGGGCCATAATAAAAGATAAATGAATTAATATTTCTATATAATTATCATATTTACATGATGAATGAAATCACTTTTGGAAAGTAATTAGTACAAGAGATATGATTTTAATTACATTAGGAGGTAAATTTTATATTTTAGTATTATTGATAAATATGTTTAGTGAGAAAAAAATATATTCTACAAACTCATGATGGAATAAGATGGGTTATTTGAAATAAAAATACTCAAACATATTCTTTATTGGGATGTTAGATATGAAAAACAGGGATGTGATGATTATTTTTCAAATTGGGTGTGAAGTGGGTTCATTTTAGAGAATACAAACATGCCATAATAGTGATGTCTCCCTATGTATTGATGATGATGATACCAAGAAACTGATTATAAAGATTATAAAAATTTTCATAGTGATAATGGATTAGTGATGTGTTCATCCGAGGTATATGGATGTAAATTTTTTTGGATTATTTCCTCTCTAAATAATATCTTGGGCGTCTTGTGATTACATGTGTGTAAGCACCACACTTATTATATTTGATGCAATTTTGAGGATATGAGGATACATGTGTTGTAGTTCAATTATTTGAGAATATTCATGGTGATGGGAAACTATCATGATTATTATAATTAAATTATCTGGTTTTCATGTGGATTATTAAATTTGGATAACCTTTCAACAAATTTCAATTGATCAAGGTACATGATTGATATGATGTTTTAGTAATTAATATACCTCTATTATCACTAATTTTCACGAAATTAAGAAGGATTTGTATTTAGAGAAAGAACATGGTTTGGTACTTTCATGATTATAAAATCATTGAAAATCACCATCCACCCAGAATTTAATAATGTTTGGTGTTTCCCTAGTGGCTGGGTATGGTTCCTTCACCTCAAGGATGGGGTTAGGGAAATCACTTTATTTATATAGTAATTATTATCTATTGGTCCTATATGTGATTTATTGAGTAAGGTAATACCCAATAGATATGGTATGGGTCCTCTATATATGGTTTTATTACTCAGTCAACTGAATTATATCCCCATAGTGAGGTGTATGTATTCCATGTATAATGAAATATTCTCTAATCTTGTGTAAATTTCCATAGGTAGGTGATTCCTCACCCTCCACATACATTATAATTCTACTATAATTATTTTGAGGTGATTAGATTTAAAAAACATTCTGTTGAGATGATATATTATCATGAACGTAATGATTCATATATGTATTTAAATATGTATACCTTTTGGTATTACTTCTATGGTTAATTATGAAATGGTCCTAGTAATGTTAATATTTATTTTCTATAGGATACATATATTTATAGTTCTACATGTGTTTACCTCAATAAAGATAGTCGTACAGAATATCAATACTCAGTAGTTCCATTTTATAATCACGTTTCCACATTTTTGATCATATAAATTAGTATGTGAAATTAAATATGTTTTAAAAGGTAATATATTCACTATAGAATCATTAGTGGATATCTTGGAGCATTTATAGACATGATTGTAAATATATTCATCATATTTTATTCATTAATATACCTCTATTTTCCAAAATGTTATTTTATCTTTATGTATTTTATAATAATATTGATGTGTTTTGTGGTGAAATTGTGGAAAAACAAGCACTATATATATACATATTTCACTATTAAAGATGAATATTCAAAACATAACATAATAATACATTCCCTAGAATAGTAAAGGTTTCGTACTTATAGAGATAGATATATAATCATCTTATTTCCTTAATGTACTTAAACATCTCCCAAAAATTCATTGTCTAACAGTACTCATTTTAGACATACCATATATCAAACTACTCTTCCTGACCCGATTAAAAGAAACATAATAAAGGGAGACCTCAGATGATAAGTGATGGTAAACAGAAGAGATATTGATCAATGATCAAAAGTGATAATATGATAAGAACAAGGGTATGAGAAAATGATAATAATTAAATAAATTCATATTCAGTACGTGAGATAAAATTAATCTTCAATCATGGAATATGTAAATTATATAAAACAATTCATAGATCATTATAGTTCATAGTCATAAATAATAAATCAATATATATGATAACATGTAATAATAATAATAAATTATTTTTTTCATACATGTAATAATTAAAAATCATTTCTTTAGTCAAGGATCACTTTCATGACTATCATAGAGGAGAAAATCCAATAGCGTATTGGTTTTAATCCTTATTCTATAATCCCTTTCATCTTTATTCACATGTAATATTATAGTAGTAGATAAATCCCCATGTTAAAATGGGTTCGCTCCCCATTCAGATATATATTATTTCATGTGGTAAAAATATTAACAAAAATCATTGTAGGGATGCGTAATTATGGTCCCACCTATCACATAAAAAACTATACATACGTGTACCACAATATCATAAAGCTTCAATAAGTTCATCATATAATAATATTTTTAAAATAAATGTGTTTATGAGGATGTCACCATCACTAAATTAACATGTGGGAAAGTAACAGATTTCATTAAATCATCTCAGGAAAATCATAATCATTATATTTATAAAGAACGAAAGTGTATTCTATCATAACCTCATATTCCAAGTAAACAATATAAATGAATGATGTATGATTTCATATATAAAAAATGCATTAAAAGATCATTTGACAATTTCATTGATAACATGATAAAATATCATTTTATTTTGATAAAATTTTGACCAAAATTATTAGAATATTTATTGAATGATTTTCATTGATAATAACCATGGAATCATTCATAGAAACATCAAATATAAGAATATTTATGATAATTTAAAAATACATTTTTTTCTATATACATTAAAATATAACATTATTCAAACAATTTTAGGAAAATTTATAAATGTTTATTTTGTCAAAAATTTGAAAACATTACTGTAAATAATTTATAATGTAATAAAAATTTAGTAAAAATTATCTTCCTAGAATTTTTAACTATAGATAAAACTTTCTATAAAATATTTTGAAGAACATGGATATAGAAATAATTTTTTCACCCAAGGAGGAAATGAACATTGTTTTTCATAAAAAAAATTATCAATCATTATAAGTGATAAAGATTTGAAAATTGTAGTAAAAATTGAAAATTACTAGAATAACCAAATGAAAATAATAAAAATGGGTTATAAAATATAATGATCATATAATATCACTTAATGATATTTTAACATAGAAAGAATCCAAAAGAAATCATATATTTACATAAACACTTACCCTAAGTCTAGTCATGAATTATATGAATTCAAACCCAATGTATAATGAATATATAGTTATTTTAAATCAATTAAATAAATAAATACACACATAAATTTTTTTAATTTAATTATCATTTATAATTATCATTTATTTAGAAATATTTTACTAAAAATATTATTTTCCTGAAAATCATTTTATTTTCTATGCATGTTTGAGTAGGATGGTTCTATCCCCTAAACCATGGACCTGATTTCATAAAAAAATGAATATTAATCATGTAAAATGTTTCATATTTATTCAATATATATATTGTATAATAAATATTCTAAATTGGTAATGAAAATGAATTACATCACTTCTTAGAAACGGTACTATTTACATACACATGGGTGATGTTTCACATTTTGATGGTTGGAAAAAAAGAATGGTAAATTATTGTGATAATTTATATAATTATTAATATATCACAAATATTATAAAAATTAAATTAATCCTTATTTCCAGCCATCTAATGCAAAAATCAAAAATTAATAACAATTTTTTATGGAGGTCGTAGTCAAAAATTACGCACAACTGACATTTTCATTTTCTAATGGGTTGAAATGAGATAATTTTTTTTACAACAATCACATGAAAACATATCAGTATATTATAAAAACTTTTTCCATCATGTAAATATGGTAATATAATATTTTAATGTTTTTTAAAAATAAATAAGGGTAAACATTATCAGTAAGAACATATAAAACACCTTAGGGTATACTCCTTTGAAATGAACCATAAGGAACCATGGATGAATATTTTGGGAAATAAATATGATAAGTGTTATGGAAAATGATTTATTAAATGTGTTTTAAAATATTAATTTAATCCTAAATAGATTGATTTGTATCGACAAAAAAAGACAAAGGGTGTACTTTTATAATTGATGGGAGTGGCACTCCTATAAATAAAGAAGACCTTAAAATATATACATTCTGATTCAAGTGTAAGTAGATTAAAAAACCAAAATAATGATAAGGGTGGGTTCAATTAAACATAACCAGTTGTTTTGAGAGAATATTCAATGTCATTTTAATCCTCATCTCTTTAGTTTAACCCATCGACAACCCTGTTAACCTTTTTCCATAGTTTTATATCATCGTCATAGTTACTATTCATAGTTACCAAAAATGAAAATGACCTAATTACAAAATTTTAACATATAATTACAATTATGGACTCCATTTTATCATATTTAATAATACAATTGGAAAAAATTTATTTTAATATAAGTAATCCAAAACAAATGAAACGTTTTTCAAGGAAAATAAATTTGTTTGCATTTAAATGTTTTTCTTCACTTCCTAATAAAAACTATTAAATTAATATTAAAATATTTTAGTTAATATATCATTAAAAATTCATTAAATTAATTCATTAATAGTGAATAATTTATTTTATTACGATAAAACACTTTGTATAGATAAATCTATTTTTTTTCAAATGAACATTAATTTATTATGTTCGACTGATTTTATTTTATTTTTAATAAAATTATAAAAAATGATTTAATATTAATCATGTTAAAAAGTAATTTTTCATTATTTAGTTACTCTTATTAAGGCATTCCAATAAAACATTGAGGAAATAATAGTTTAACTTAATAAAAATATTTAAGTATTACAACATTTTTACTTTATACATAGTGTTGTTTGTAAATAAACATATCAAGAACATAAATATTATATAAAGATAAATATATCATAAAATATATGGGTGTTGTATGATACCCCATTATAATCTTTTCACCCTTTCAATATCAACACATTGATTCAAAAAACAGATGATACATATGCCTCGTCACTTCCTCAGGTTCCCATATAGATTCCTCAAATTTATGTTTGCTCTACAAAAACCATTTCGATGTGAGTGGTATTATTTTATAGAACATTAACTATTATATATAAAATTTCCACTAGATGTTGCACCAAAGAGATATAATTATCTGGTGGTATGAAATAATAGTTCAGTACATTTGTAGGATTAGTTTAGTAATCCCTTAGGAGAAATGTAAGGAATACATCATAAACAAAAATGAGATTCGATGTAACATCCAACTGATAAGATACCATCAAAATCAAATAAAAACTTTAAATGAAAAAATATATAAATTCATTATATTTACATTCATTGAAAATATCCAAACCTTCATCCAAATATTTATTCATAATAAGACATTATCACAATCTTCAATCTACATATATAGATGATGATTGTCACCATAAATTTAATTTCATCTCTTTTTTACCCCTATGTGATATTGACTGGATCTAAAATTCTAAAAAAATTTCCTTATCTAGTTAAGATCACAATATAATTCATTATCTAACTTAATCCCAACTCGTTGAATTTTTTCACTTAATAACATAAGGGGTTTCAAAAGGATCTAACAGAATGATTGATTATAAGCTATTATTGTAAGAAAACTCCACCCTAGAATGGTGATAATCCCAAACACCATTAAAATCCATTAGATAATTTCTAATAATATGTTAATGGTTTTAAATGGTCCTACTAGACTAATTATCAATTTGAGGATGATATATAGTGAGAAATTTAACTATGTGTTCAATGCATGTTGATGGATTCTCCAACAATTTTAGTTAATCCCAGAATATCAGTCAAATACAAAAAAATATGGTTCCCCATGTAACCTTAAAACTTTATTAGGGAATATCATGGATATATGATCAAGATGATAATATTAATTATTTTCGAATAAAATTATTTACTTTATAAGGTGATCAACTACAACACAAATATCAATATTGTCAATAGATGTTTTGAGTGGTCTAATGATGAAATAAATTATAATGTTTCTCAAATTAATTATTTTTTATGTAATGCCTATATTGTAACATCTCAGTTAAATAAAGAAGAAGACAATTTCATATTTATTAAAATTAGTGAATTAAATATTAATTTTACTTTTATGAAGATGTTATGATTTATAGAATACCTAACATGCTACAATGTGGTTCTCCAATGTCTAATGTTGCACACAACACTGAGCCATACAAAAAAAATAATAATATAATATTATTTTAGATAGTAGTTAACGCCTGGCCATTATATTGGTGGTAATGAACACAACTAACTACATTATGATTATATATATTTTTGAAATGTTTTCACATTTATCTAATAAATGTTAGAGGCTTAAAATGTGAATGAGTCCAATTTTAAGTATAATTAATCTAATATTTTTTTAAGTTCGATTTACCGCCTTTTAATGATTAACCATTTTTAAATCTAATTTTTTTCATTTTTATATGTTCTATTTCAAAAAATAAAATTCTTCTTTGGGATCAGTACATCAAAATTTATTTTTTAATGAAATTTTTGTATTTTTATGATAAAGTTCATTTTTATACATAGTGAAAAATACTGCATTTTATTTCAAAACTTCCTTTTAATCTAATTTATATATATGGGTAGATTTTCTTTTTAATTAGTTTTAAAGTGTAATTAGATTGTATTTTAACCATTTAATAAAATTTTGCGCATTGGATGTAATTTCACATTGAAATTGGACATATAAAAGTGTCAATCTTTTGAAAGTTATTTTTCACAAATACAAGATTTTTATTTTGACAAAGGGAATTAATTTAAAATTAATTAATGAAAATTATATGATTTTAATTTAATAAAATTGAAATCATTTCTGAATTCAGAATATTAAATATTTATTAGGCTGATTTTTTGGTATTTTTATAAAACCCTTAAATTTTTGAATAGTTTTGTAAAACCCTGAGTAGAAGTTAAAAAACAAACATTTTATTTTAAATGAAAATTTAGCATTTTTGTAAATAGAATTTCGAAAATACAACATACTTGGTTTTTTTAGTATGTAAAATTTTCTTCAATAAATTGACATTTTATTTTGAATAGTTACATTTGTCTTTTATTTGCCGCCATTGATGTTAAATAGGGTAATTCAAGGTAAAAAATAATATTATAATAATATAAAATTACCCTAACATGTGTCTTAATCCTATTGGATGATACATGTCCGACCATGGCCATCCTTGGGTTGAATTGGGGACCCCATGGAGCCATATGTGAGTGACAATGAAACATTATATTAATTAATTTAATGTAAAGACATATATGACATAAACATACATATATATAATAAAATAAAATTTTAAATGGAGTTATATAAGTTATCTCTTCGAATATTGATAATCATTATAATGTTAAAAGGATTTCCTACATCATGGTATTTTTCTTATAATTTTTAGACATAAAATAAAATAAATTATTTATTACAAAATAATGATGTAGTGTTTACCTCAATAATGAATGATTTAAAGAAATAAGATTATAAATATTAAAAAATATCCAAACCCAGTCCATTTCTTATTGGATGATTTTATTTCGAACAAGAGTCATCTTATCTTGGACTTTAATATGTTTTGTACCTCTATAACCTGAAAATCATTGTATAATAATATAATATTTTCAAACATACCTAAAGAGACCCACCCCCTTATAAAAATTCATCGCCTCTAACCCATTACTCACACCCCTCAATCCTTTTGGCTTGATCAAAATATTCCCAAATAAGCTCCAAAAAACCTTCTATTCCAACTAGAATCCTTACCTTAGTCATAAGGCAATTCAATTTATCAATTTGTTTCTAACTAAATGGAGTTACCCGATTTAAAGGTAACATGTTCTCTTATGTTCATTTCTTTTATTTTACTTATCCAACCCCAAAACACTATTTATTCCTTTATTTTATAAAAGAACCGGTATCCTCAATATACATGGTTGTTTTTATGAGATGGATTCAAACTAAACTTACACTCACCTCAATCTATTGGGTGAAAAACATATTGTTTCTGTAGACGGTGAACTACTGGCTCACGAAATGGTGATTGTTCAATATTCTCCTACAACATTATATGGTGTTTATTAATATGGCAGTGTATTTATATGTGATATATAATATATTAATATTTTTTATATTCTTATGTATTTTCCATTTATATAAAATCTTTATGATTTCCATAGTGGTAAATATGATAATTTAATTTGAGGAAGTGCAGACTATCACCCCCTCAATGTGACATGACTCGTTCATTCCATAAGTTGAATGTATAAAGAATGGGGTTAATGAAATTGTATATGATATTATAAAAGAATCATAATATACCTATGTATAATTATTTTTTCATTTCATTAAATATGACATAAAAATGAAATTATCTTTCATGCATATGTACGGCTTAGCGTCTCCATGAATGGTGCATTCCATTTCATATCTCCAAATGTTATGTAGTATTATAAATTCATATATATACTATATATTTATATATGATATATATGATATCTACATCATGAATATCATTCTGGAGATAATGGACCTTTTACCACATGAACTACTTTTAATTATAAGATGTTTATTTTTGACTCTAGTAATAAATAACGAAAAAAGACAGTAATTAACCTAAATGATTATATAATGTTTATAAGGTTGTAATAAGTGGTATAAAAGGAATAATAAACCCTAAAAAGGTTTTGAAACAAGTATAAATTAACAGTAGTTTATTATTCAGGAGATTAAATAATGAATGAGTCATGCTGGACCTAAGGTATAGGACTTCGTCTCATTCTCCTTTAATTAAGGCATATTTTGTTTTATACATGAATTTATTTTATACAGTGTATAAAAAACATTGACATTCAATTCATTCAAAGGGAATATTTTTCGATGAATAATTGTACTAGATGAAAATATGGAATGTTTCTTTTTAATGTATGCGGTGACAACGAACTTTTCTTCCGCCATGAGTATTATTTTATCTTTTGCTTCCATAACATGCCATAATGTTTTAAAATAATAACTAAATACCCTATACACTTTTACGATATTGTAAATGGTTTTGATAATTGATTGATTATGTCAAACCATTTAAATGAAATATATTTTGATTTCACTGTGGAAATGTTATCTTTCCATTATGTTTTTTATGTGTTGTGAATATGTTAAGGTTATTGGAAATTTTTTACATATAAGGGTGGTTCTGGGATAATCCTTGGGCAGGTGAGCCCGAGATAGCTCCCTAATTCTCTATGTAAAGTGACGGAGGTAAACGTTAATGTTTAACCTAAGATATTTTTGGAATATGTATTCAGGGAAATTCCAATGTTACTCCTAATGTAGTTGTTATAGTTATAATATAAGTATGATATGGATTCCACAAATTACCTTTATGATTTATGTTTTCTATGTGTTATTCATAAATATGATGATTTCATGAGGTATGAGATTAGGCTTGGTATGTATTGATGGAATAATGATGTTTACCTTTATTTTATAACCCTTACTGAGATTTTTATTCTCATCCCATGTTTTGAAAAGTTTTTTCCAAGGACTTAAAGATGATTAGGGTCATGTCTGGGATCAAGGAAAAGTCATGCTGACTAAAACATGGAACTAGACATGACTCTTTACTAATAGTTGTTATTTAATGAATAAAATGGAAACTGTGTAGAAGATTCTACTTTGTAATTTTTGAGATGTAATATAATTGTTAAGGAATAATTCTCTAACACTCTAAACCTAAAAAGATACTCTATGTGAATTATCCATTTTATTCATGATTGTGTACTTTTTTAAGGCTGGGTGCTTATAGTTGGTATCAATGGTCAGTTAAGATAACTTTAAGAGTTAGGATTTTGATAAATTAATATCCATAAATTAATTAACGGAAAAATCTAAATGTTATATCATTTGAAGATTTCCATGTAGCTTCGCCTATGGTTTTTTAGTGTTTAGAATGGTTTTTAGTATAGGAAACAAGGAAGTTGTGCTGGGAAGGAATATAGAGGGAAATGACCTTCCAAGTTAGCATCCTAAGATGGTCAAAATCAGAATTCAATAGTTTGTTTCATTGATGGATTAGTTGACTCAATTGATAAATTAAGTTTGTGTGTATAGATGAAATTTTTTATTATTCTAATATTGAAGAGGAACACAAAATTAATTTAATGGTTATCTTGAAAAACATAAAACAAAAGAGACTTTATTGGAAATTCAATTAGTATGAGTTTTGTTACAAAAAATCTCATTACATGGTTATATTTTTTCCAAAATGGATTAACTATTGATCCTTCTTAAACAAGGGTAGTTAAAGAATGGCCAAGGACAACCAATATCATAGAGATTCGTAGCATTCATGGATTGGTACGTTATTACTGGAGGTGTGTTGAAAATTTTCCATGGTTATCTAACCTACTGACTATGTTAACTTGAAAAGGTGTTATGATCATCTGGTCAAAAGAATATGATGATTGTTTTATAAATTGAAGAGAAGGTTCGTGAATCCTCCATTTTTGGTACTGCCTTCCAGAAATGATGAGTTTGTTATCTATAGTGATGCATCGTTGAGAGGACATGGTTGTTTCCTAATGCAGAATGATCAGTTAATTTCTTTTGCATCATGTTAGTTGAAACCTCATTAGTCAAATTACCCTATAAATGAATTGGAATTATATAATATTGTTTTCTTTATTAAAAATTTTGAGGGATCATTTTATGGAGTAAATTGTGAAATATGTACTAATAAAAAAATTATTGTATATATTCACTCTGAAAAAATTAAACATGAGATAGAGGAGATGTCTGGAATTAATCAATGATTATGACTTCACGAATAATTATTATCCAAGGGAAATAAATTGGATGATGATTTGAGTCAAAAATGTAACGCTTCAGTAACTATGTTAATTTTGGAACAATATCCTTGGATTACAGATTTGATGAACATTGTCATAGATGTTGTTGGTGCATGAAATTCCACCTTTTTGTTTCTAGTGTCAGTGAAATCATCTCTATCAGATAGAATTAATCATGCGCAGAAGGATGACAATGAGTTACAGAAAAAGGTACTGTTTTTCCAGAAGGGTATGTTGCCTGAATTTCACATCGACAATGATTGAATTTTATTGTTTTGGATTATTTTATGTGTCCCTTGTGATTAATAGTTGAATAAAGAGTTATTATGTGAAGCTCAAAGTTCATTTTTAACAGTTCATCCTAGCAGAAAAAAGATGTACAGAGATCTTAGAGTGTACTAATGGTGGGTTGGAATGAAAAGTGATATTGCTAACTTTATTGTGATGTGTTTTACTTGTCAAGAAGTTACTGAAGAGTGGCAGTTACTGAAAGGGATGATTCCAATTTTACTGGTTCCAAAGTGGAAATTGGAAAATATATCCATATAAATCTTTGTGGGATTACCAAAGACATCTCGAGGTAACAATGCAATCTAGGTTATTCTTGATTGATTGACTAAATCTGCTCAGTTCCCTTATAATTGAGATAGTCTATCTCTAAATAAACTTTATCAGTTGTATGTTGGAGAGATAGCTATTTTTTATGGATTTACCCTTTTCATTGTATCACATCATGATCCCAGGTTTGAATCTATCTTTTTTAAAGGCCTTCAGAAGTGGTTGAGAACTGAATTAAATTTTAGTAGAACATTTCATCTACAATCAGATGGGAAGTCAGAATGAACAATTTAGAATTTGGGGGATATTTTATATGCTTTTTCACTGGATTTATAGGGTTTTTTGGACCAACATCATTATTTGGTTTAATTTTCTTCTAATAACACTTTTCATTTCTGTATACAGAAGGTTCCATTTGAGGCATTTTATAGGAAACGTTGTCAAACTCCAGTTTTTTAGGATAAAGTAGATTATAGGAAGTTGATGGTACTAGAATTGGTGGAAGAGATAGTAGAAAAAGTTCTGTTGATTAAAAACCACATGAAAATAGCTCAGATCATGAAGAAATGTTTTGTAAATAACCAGTGAAAAGATCTTTCTTTTGTGTTAGGTGATCATGTATTTGTTATTGTCTCTCCATGGAAATGTGTGATGTGTTTTGGTAAGAAGGGAATGTTTAGTTCGAGGTTCATTGGACCTTATGAAATCATGGAGAAAGTTGGATTATTATCCAATGTCGTGGATTTACCTACATGTTTATCCTAGGTACACAATGATTTTCATGTCTAAGTGTTGATAAAGTATATTCCGGATCCATATCATGTTTTGAGACATGAGGTAGTTCAGTTGGAAGATAGTCTCTCTTATGGTGAAGAAACACTCCATATTCTTAACCGAAGAGAGAAAGTGTTGTGGAATATGTAAATTTATTAAATAATGGTTTTGTGGAAAAACCATATGGTTGAAGAGGAAACGTGGGAATCGTAAAATTCTATGATGGATAAATACCCCCAAGTATTTGTTAAGTGAAAAAATAGTGACGATATAATTTCCAAAAGGGGGGATGATGTAACATCCCAGTTAAATAAAGAATAAGACATTTTCATATTTATTAAAAATTATAAATTAAATATTAATTTTACATTAAATTAGATTCTATGTTTGATGGCATACCTGACATGCCAAAATGGGTTTCTCTGAAGTCAAATGTTCCACACAATGATGAGTGTTACTAAGGAACAATAATGTAAAATTATTTCAAATGGTAGTTAATGCATAGATGTTTTATTAGGTTGAATGAACATGAATAACTATAATATGATTATATATGTCTGTTAAATATTTTTTCATTTATCCAATAAATATTAATGTCTTAAAATGTTAATGAATCCAATTTTAAGCACATATAGTATAATAATTTTATAACGGTCAATTTACCGCCTTTTAATAGAAAACCTTTTTTGAATCTAGTTTCTTATCATTTATATATTCTACTTGACAAAATAATATTACTCTTTATAATTGAGTCATCAAAATTTATTTTAGATGAAATTTTGGTATTTTTAAATTAATGTTCATTTTTTATGAATTGTGAAAAATACTGCATTTTAATTAAAAATAACTTTTAATCAAATTTATTTAGTTGGATATATTATCTTTTTAATTGGTTTTAATGTGTAATTTGATTATTTTTTTACCATTTAACATAATGTTGGTCATTTTAATTACTATCAATTTGAAATTAGACATAAACAACTGTCAATCGTTTAATAGTTATTATTTGTTAAAAACACGTAATTTGTTTTGACAACTATAATAAATTTGAAATTAATTAATGAAACTTCTATGTTTTTAATTTGGTAAAATAGAAATCATTTTTGAATTCGGAATACCAAATATAGCTTAGTCTGGATTTTTTGTATTTTTTTGAAAACGTTCAATTATTTATGATTAATTAAAAACAATGAGTTGTAGTTAAAAAAACTGACTCTTTTTTAAATGAAAATTTACCACTTCTGTGCATCGAATTTAGAAAATCTGACAAACACGGTTGTTATTAGTATGTCAAATGTGGTTCAATAAGATGTATTTTTTGGTGAATAGTATCTTTTGACTTTTATTTACCACAGATAATGTTAAATATGGCAATTCAAGGTAAAAATAATATTATAAAAGTATATAATTAACCTAACATGTGTCCTAATTTTATTGGATGATACATGTCTGACCATGGTCATCCTTGGGTCGATTTTGGGACCCCATGGAGCCACTTGGGGGGTGATAATGAAACATTATATTAATTAATTTAATGTAAAGATATAAATTACATAATAATATATCTTTTAGTAAATGAATTTTTACATGGGGTTATATAAGTTATCTCTTTGACGAAAAATATTAATCAGAAATCTAAAATTATTTCCAACATCATTTTTTTTATAATTTTTAGATATCAAGTAAATATTATTGATTATGACAAAATAATGATGCGGTGTTTACCACATTAATGAATGATTTAAAAAATAAGATTATTATAATTAAAACAATAACCAAAACAATTAAAATTATTATTTTATGGTTTTATTTCGAAAAAGAGTCATCTTATCTTCGACTTCAATATTTTTTTCACCTTTAGAAACCGAAAATCATTATATAATAAAATAATATTTTCAAATTTTCCAAAAGAGCCCTTCCTCTCTCTTATAAAAAGCCATCGACTGAAACCCATTACTCACAACTCTCCATCCCCATGGCTCAATAAATCTCTCCCAACATAAGCTCTCAGTAACCCTATCATCATCCTAGAATCCTTAACATAGTTATAAGTAACATCAATAAATCCTTTTGGTTCATACCAAAGGGACTTATCTAATTTAAAGGTAACATCTTGTCTTTAGTTGTTTTCTTTTATTTTACATCTCCAACCCCATAAAAACTATTTATTCCTTTAATTTATGGCAACACTAGTATCCTAAATATACTAGGTTTTTTATGAGAAGGATTCAAACTAAACATACACACACCTCTATTTAATGGGTAAAGAACATATTTTTTATGTAGACGGTAAACTACTGCCTCACAAAATGATGATTGTTCATTCATCTATTACAACATCTTATAGACGAAATTCAGATATAATTGTATTTATATGTGATATATATTATATTTATATTGTTTCTAGGCTTCTTTATTTTTCATTTAAAGAATACCTATAAGGTTTCTATAGTGGGTAAATATGATAATTTCATTTGAGGATGTGTGGACTACTTCCCCCTCAAAGTGATATGACTCATTCATTCCATACACAGAACATATAAATGATGGATTTAATGAAATTATATATTCTATTATCTTGAAATTGTTATATACATATTGATCATAATTTTTTAATTTAATTAAATTTGAAATAGAAATGAAAGTGGCATTCATGCATACATACGACTTATCTTCTCCATGAATGGTGCATTCAATTTCATATCTACAAATGTTATTTACTATAATAAATACTTATATATACTAGATTTATATGATATATATGATATATACATCATTAATATCATTCTTTAGACAATGGACCATTAACCACAATAACAACTAGTAATTATAAGAAGTTTATTTTTGACTCAAGTACCAAATATCGACAAAATGACCCTAATTAACTTAAATGATTATATAATGTATATAATGTGGTAAAATGTGGAACAAAAATAATAATAAACCTTAAATAGTTCGGAAACAAGTATAAATTAAATATATTTTATTATTCATGAGATTAAAGAATGAATGGGTCATGTCAGATACGTGGTAATGGACTTCATCTCAATCTCATTTCATCGAGGAATATTTTGTTTTATACATGACTTTGTTTTATATGGTGTATAAACACCATTGAATTTGAATTCATTAAAAGGGAATCTTATTTTATGCATCATTTAACTAGTAGAATAAACTTAGTGTTTTTTTAACGTACGCGGTGATAACGACGTTTTCTACTGCTGGGAGTATTATTTTATCTTTGTCTTCATTAACAAGCTGTAATGTTTTTAAATGGAAAATAAAAAACATATATAATTTTAAGTAATTAAAATGGTTTTGATAATGGATTGATTATGTCAGTATATTTAAATGATATGTTCTCATTGTGATTTAGAAATTTTTTCTTTCCTTTATGTTTTTTTATGTGTTGTGAATCTGTTATGGTTTTTAGGAATTGTTTACATATACGGGTGGTTCCATGGTAAACCTAGGGCAGGAGTGTCTACGATATCTCCCCAATGCATTGGGTAACATGATGGAGGTAAATGTTAATGTTTCTCCTAATATATTTAGGGAATATAATAAGATGGGTATTACAATGCAACTCCATATGTATTTGTGATAACTACAACGTAAGTATGATATGGATTCCACAAGTTGCCTTTATGATTTTTGATTTCTATGTGTTATTAATAAATCTGACAATTTCATGAGATATGAGCTTATGCATGGTATGTATTGATATAATAATGTTTTATTTCTTTATTTTTATAAACCATACTAATATTTTTATTCTCATACCATGTTTTGAAATGTTATTCATTTGACTTAAAGATGAATAGGGCCAAGGATGCGATTAAGGAAAAGTAATGTTGACTAAAACATAGAACTAGATTTGACCCATTTTTAAGAATTTTTATTTTATGTAAACAATGGAAACATATTATATGTTTCTACTATTTAATTTTTGATATGTAATTGTGATCATTACATATGTCACAAATTTCACCAAACCGATAAATCCTCCCTTTTTTAATCAAAATTTGATATATCCCAATTCTAAATAATCCCTCATGTATCCATATACCTTATTTGATGAATCACTATAAATCACATACCATTCCACAATATATGGTAGTGTGACTATAGATTCACTAACCATCATTGTTTCTAGACTTTAAAATCATTATTCACATTGAACACTCTATTGGAACTTATTTCCCTTACGAGTCAACAATGTTATCGTATTTTATAGTTATGGAAAATTTATTAAAATGTATGTATAATTTCAAGAAAACCCAAGAAAAATATCAATCTAGGTCACCATGGTTGGTTTGGTATATTGTTGAATAACTTAAATCTTTTACGGATCCACTAATATACAATCACATGATATTATATGACCCTAGAATGAAACATTCTATACCTAAAATTAATAAATATTGAACTTATCATATGTATTATCCTTGATCAGGATCTGCAACACAATATTGAAGTTATCTTCAAGATAGTTTCCTTTATCTTTTAATATATAACAATATTATCTTTTTTGAATACTAATAAATCACAATGGTAATCTCGAAAGACAATATTCATTAAATCTTTGAATATAATGGAGTAATTTCTACGTCTAAATGGAATCACTATAAGTTAATAATGATCGTACCTCCTATAGAAGGATGTCATGGGTATATCTTCATTCATGTCCCTCAATTTTTTAAATATATAATGATTTAATATCATGAAATATTATTGATATCCATGAAATTGATCAAAATATTCCAAAATATGTGGTAGAGGACACTTTTTCTTAACTGTTATATTGTTATGCTTCTAATAATCAATGAAATTATTTAATGACCCATATTTCATATTAAAAAAATATATAAATTTCAACCCATTTTGATTACCATGAGAATAAGAATCCCTTATATTTATTATCCTAGATTTAATTCATCAATTCCCAAAACTCCATTGGGCCCATTCATTATGAAGTATTTCAAAATATTGTAACACTAGGTATGAAATCTATTGAAAAATTAACATAAAAATTAGGGGAAGACTATACAAGGCTGTAGTAAATATAATTAAAAATTACTTAACTATATAAATATCTACAATTTTGAGTTTATCCATAATTTTGTTTATAAAAAACATTCATGAAAATTTATTAAGACCCAAATAATAGAAATAATTTTCATATTTATCGTCACATCGATAAAAAATCATTGCTTAATTCAGAATATTAAATGTGACTTCCCTTAAATGGAAATTAATATGGGGTCTATATAAAGAGATGTAATGAATAGATAAATATCATATAATTTTTTTAATAAATGAATAGTAAACTCATTTTAATGTAGAACATTCAAACAACCTTTAACATAAAACCACCAACTCAGGAGTAGACGATAATTGTACCTTCACCATCATGATACAAATTAGCACTTGATCTAGAATAGGACATTTTATATTCTAGGAGTAAGATGATGAATTATGGAATTGTTTTTTATAATTTCCAAGGTATCAATAAATATGTATTTACACTATTTGTGGTTCCTTAATATAAAATACATTTTCATCCATTAAAATATTCATTTGATCATCAATTAGATTTTTTAATACCTTATCTTCCACAAAGAAATCATATTATTAATCTACTTTTAAATTTTCCTTGATTTATATTCCCACATTCATGAAAATTTTGAATTTGACTCATTATCACTCCCTAGTCTATATCACAATAAATTTCCAAAAAATCAATTTCATCTTTATTTGGTTGATTATGAAATTAACCCATTTTTATATCTTCATAAATAGGTTTAAAAACAAAATTATGAATAACCATAACGTTTGACATTCCATATCCAATTTAATTTGGTGGGTTATTAATATGGTTATGATATTGTCCATCTCATCTATATTCCACATGGTTCTGTCCATTTACTAAAACAAAAATGATTAGTGTAAGTATAAAACACCCAAAATAGAATTAAAACATCATATGATTATGAAAATACTTATTATGATATACTAAATTATAACACCTACTTCCAACTAATAACACATTATTTTCTTCTCATTTCACTATGTCTTATCTTAATTTTTCAACGATTTTTTCCTCACTTTATTTTTAATGGATCATAAAAGGTAATATGAATTGACCAAATCATATTGCTCGGGAGTTTATATCTAGTTATTCATTATTCGATGCACTCTTCTTTCACTAGGTGAAGATCATTTTAACAATAATCTATCCCATTTAATGGTTTTTACTCCTACGTTCATCTATTCCACAAGTATATCCACTTTACTGTATCTAGAAAGAATGATTTTTTGGATACCACAAATTTTCTACATTTCAACAATATAAAAATTTTCAAAATTTTATCCTATACTTAAACTTATACCTTGGGTTTGAACCAATATTATCTATTATGAATATCCGAAAATAACTACATCTTTCCCTGATATAATCTACGATGATCCAATGAAGACATGCATTAATATTATATCATTTTATTTTAATATTCAATATACATAATATAAAAACCACCCTAGAACAAGATTAGTTTAGTGTTCTTTTATATTAGAAAAATAATCATCTTATTTCCTTAAATTTATTTTATATCCTCCAAAATTTTCTTCTCAAATAACAAACTTCGTTGAAATATAATACTTAAAACCATTATTTATAACATGGTAAAGGGAAATAGTTGAATGGTAGAGCTCAGATGATGAATATGTCTAAACATATGATATATCAATTGATGATCATAAGAGGATATAGGATAAGCATTTCGGTATTAGAACATGATCATAACGAAAAAATTAACACCTTGTAAGAAATAAGTATTTTCTCAAGAATCATGGAATAAGTATTTATCATTATTAGAGGAATAATTGAAAATAATTAAAAATATTTATTAATCAATCATGATCAATGAGGACATATCATAATAATAAGACATTAGTTATCTACAAACGCATAAATATAGAAAATACATAATTTTGTCTTGGTTATCATAAAAGACTATTATAATAGAGATATTACCGTATTTTATTGGGTTTAATCTAAATTTCATCCTCTCCTTATTAAAGGTTCACTCGCAAGACTATCATAGTCGAAAGATCCATTTACTGAATTGGGTTAACTACCCATTTTATTTTATTTTATCTCATAAGATATGAATCATGAAAAAATTTATTGAAGGGATACATAATTTTGGGAACACCAATAAAATAATAAACAAGCATATGTGTATCACAATATCATCAAACATTCATAAATATATTGTATCACAACTCATGGAAAACAATTGAAGTTCATAATGACTTCACCATCACATAATAATCACATGGGAAAGTAATATGTTCTATAGAATCATCCATAAAAATTATCAACATAAGCCATTTAGAGAAATAAATTTGATGGTATCATAATATAATATCCATAGATAAGAATATATATCCTTTTAAGGATTATGAAATAGATGGACAATACATTTAAAATATCATTTTAAGATTTCATCAAAAATAGTTGAATGTATCATTTCTTATTTATAACATTTCCCATAAAAATTCCAGAATATTAAGAAGTTTATTTCATTTAAAAATATAAATATAAATATATAAAGGAAAAATTATATTAAATAACCATTATGATGGATTAAAACATTAGTCTTTCCATATGCATGGAAATACCATATTTATTTCAAACATTTTTAAAAAGATAAAATTGACTAATATGAAAAACATTTGGAAATATTAATTGTAATAATTTTTAAATTAATTAAAATATAGTGAAAATGATCGTTTTATAATAATTATTGATTAAAAAGACATCGATAATTTTTTTTCATTGTACATAACCTAGATGAAAGGTTTTTTCGACCCAAGAAGATATATCATTCATTTTTACTAAACAACATTTCCCAGTCATTTTCACTACCAAAATTGAAAAAATGGTAATAATATAAGAAATTTAGTGGAATAAATAGATGATAATTAAAAATATATGTTTTAAATGATAATTATCATATAATGTCCCCTAAAGGAAAATTAACATAGATAATCCTGAAATGAAATGAAATCATAACATAAATCCATACCTCAAGTCTTATCATTCATGATACGTCTTCAAAAATATAATATAATAAATATATATTTTTTATAAATATATTTAAATACTCTATTTATACATAATTAAAAATAAATAATTTCTTTATAACTTCCAATTATCCTAAAATTATTAATTCTTCATTAAATCATTATTTGGGTAAAATTGGTTTGTTTTCCATACATGTTTCCATTCTGTGGTTTTAACCCATGCGCCTTAGTTATAGATTAATCACATAATAAAACATAATCATATCATAAATATCATTATTATTAGTTACATAAACATTTATAACCATTTATATAAATTATTTATTATTATTGAATTACATTACATTGAAGAGACACATGTCTATACGTAAACATAGGTAATGTTTTTACATTACGATGGATATAAAAATTGAAAGGAAAATAATTATTCACCTATAAATAATCATAATTATAGTATAATGATATATTATATTCAATAAGGTTTTCTTTATTAACATTTATCTAATGAAGAAATGAAAAATGAATCACATCGCGTCATGAAGGTGGTAGTTAACACAAATGCACGACGATGTAATAATATTCCATTGAATGAAAAGGATATATAAAATGGATTTAAAATCAATATAAATATATTTAGTTTAAGTGAATATATTTATTATATAATGTTACTATGGTCATACATGTTTTGGATCAGGTTCTAAAAGAAACATACATGAAAAATATTAGTAATAAAAATACCTCTTCTTTGGGTATCCTCATTTAAAAATCACATAAAGGTATCTTGGGTGGGTATTTTGGGAAAAAAATTACATAAAGGTCATGTAAAAATAATTTTTAATATAATTTGGTTTTATTTGGGTTATACTTAAAGGATCATGTGTTTTGGATAGGGAGAGAGGGTTTCTTGTTTATAAGTCAGGATAATATCACTCTTGTAAATACATAAGACATAAAATTATAATAAATTCATATTCAAGGGAATATAGAACCAAATAAACCAAAATAAGAATAGAAGGGAAGTTTATGTCAAAGAAATAACCAAATAGAATTGCAAAGATTTGGGTGATTTTAATAGTTATTTATTTATTTTAACATTTATCGTAGTAAATAAATGTTAAATAATGAACTATTCATACTGACTGAAAATTAAATTCTACTCATTAATATAGATTGAAATGATGATTAAAAATTATTGAAAGATAAATTTTGATTCAAATTATTTAAATTTCAAAATTTAATTATAAAATAAATTTTCAAAATGAAACAAAAATCGTTTCTATAAAAATAATTACTTATAAAAATCATTTTATTCTTATTATTTTTCTAGTATAAATAATTAGAGGGATATAGAATTTATTAAATATATTATCTATTATATTCCTTAAAATAATATATATGTAGTGATTAATTTAATTTATTATGTTAAAAACATATTTTATGCATAGAAATAGTTTTTTAGGAAACCATTTTTTTAATTGAAATAATATAATTTTCATTTTTAAAAAATTAATAACCAGTGAATTAATTTTGATTAGGTATTAAAAATATTTTTATATAATTTATTTTGTCATATTTGTAACCTCCAATCCAATGGAATGTGATAAAAATAAAATTTATTAATAATATTTTAAAATTGACCTATGAATTTTTTAACATGGTTTTTCATGTAAAACAAGTTATTAAATGTATCAAATTAATTTAAATATAAATATATCTTAAAATATAAGGGTGTAATAGTTATGATATACATTTATGTTTTATTTTTTATTATTTTCATATTTTTTCTTTTATATTGTTGGTAGCTATGAATGTTAGCAGGTAATAGGTTTTATATAGGGGTAATACCTCCAATATCGTTGAATAAATACCTTAGTACTTGTTACTTTCCCCTGATGTATTTGAAGTGGGATTGTAATCTTAAATTACCATATATGTTGGTCTACTCAGGTGTAAACAAAGTTAATCTAGAACATGACATGGATGTTTAAAAAAATGAATACATATTATAAATTATTATATAATAGGAAAATGGGAATAGAATGAAAAAAATTAAAATTGAAAGGATTCAATATAATATAAATCTATGATACATGTCAATATATTATTTTTTGATAAATATATTACAGAATATGGGAATAATATTGAAATATTTTTATAGATACTTAATCTAGTAATAGTGTACCATATCAACAAATTATTTTATAAAAAATATGAACATGATACTCAATATAGACTTTACCAAATATGATGAGTTTACAGTATATCATATGGTGTCGTCATAGTATTTCATAAGAAATGAAATTTAAATTTCATGACATTACCTCAATCAATTGGGATATATGACTAGATATATCATAATGTTCCATTAATAATAATCAAATTTAATGATAAAAATTGGATAAATGACTTAATCTATGATTAATACAGGGATTAGTTATGGTTACTATGAGTTGTAAATACACATGTTTTCTTGAACATTATGATAGAGTAAATGTATGAAGGATCGATGATCATTTATGAGAGAAATATTAAAATAATTATACCATGATGATGGTGGGTGTTTCCCCAACTTTGAACGTCTAGTAGATCCTTTCATTCTAGAGCTCTCTACTCATCCAATGATTACTACTAGAGGCAGTAACACGGTGTGGGAAATCGGGGAATATATCCATTATGATGGGAGATTCACTTCAACCCACTGATACATCATCAAGGAGGGCATACATATGATACATAAAAGGAATATTTATCATATATGTGATATGATGGATTTAATAAAGGAATCGTCAATGTACTGTACATCAGTCATGTTCATCATTTTATGGTGAATGGTATTGGTTTATTTAATGGAGGATCGTGGGTTAGTTGTTTTTTATTGATTTTACTGCTTAAATTTATTTTCATGTTATCTTAATATTCCTAGACATTTTATAAGATAATTTATGTCTGATTATATTCCTGAAATCACGTTTTAATTAAATAATATATGGTATTTAATAGTTATCAAATGCTCAATAATTAAATAAAATTTATTATTCATTTTATATCTTGAAAAGTGATATGAGATTTTATAGGAATTGATGTCGTAATGTCTAATGATATTTTGAATCATATTCAGTGGCATGGTTTGATTCCTTTTTATGTCAATATATCCTAGCATATGAAATCGGTATATAGTAGTAAATAATGGAAAGAGGGAAATTTTCTCAAATATTTCATTTTATCGCATTATAGATTTGATTCTTATCATTAAATGTATTTTTTATTCCACAATAATATTTTAAAAAATGCTTATTATATTTAGTAGTACCTTTAGCTTGGATTAATTTCTTCTATGGTTCACATGTTCTGTATATATTCTATGATACTTTATATTATGTGTTGTGATTACCTTCAAGTAATTTACCAAAAAATTAATCTATTAGATGATGTTGATAAACTAATATAATTAATTTACTTCATATGTAATATTTCATAACAACACTGCATATTGATTAATTACTAAAGTATATGGGGTTAATATAATTAAAAAAATTTCTGAAGCATTATTTATTCACACATAAGTCCTTTTGTCATAGCCTAATAGAGATGTGTGCATCATGGTAAATATGATGAAACACTATTACATATAACACGCAAATTTATCTTAATATTACATTGTGCCTTCATATGGTTATTATTATGCATCCCAGGATCTGCTGAAGTATGATTGATAATATATAATTATCAATTATATGTCAATATCTATCACCCAGTAGGATTTATATATATTGTTAAATATTATATAATGTTGGTTTATCTTTTCTTTAAATTCATAATTGAATACGATGCAATATAATTTTTTTATAAAGTACATAAAATGTATTTTATTATTTTTATTAATTTATAAAGATGTTTTTAAATTTATTAATTAAACAATTTATGTAATTAATTAACAAATTTTTTGAAACATCTATTTAATAAATATTAATAATATTAAATACTAATATTAGAATACTTTTTCACAATTATATGGAACGACCTATCGTATATGTTTATATTATTTATTTTTAAATTAAAAAGATAATTTATATAATATTTATAAATTACAAGATAAGGTAAAAAATATGGGAGTTTATATTTTTAAAATAATCAATTGGTTATATTTGATTAATTTTAATTGATTAAATTAATTTCCATATTTTTTAAATTAATTTAAACCTTTTAAAAATGAGTTATGTTATTTGTATTTTTTGGATTTATCTACAGTAAATATATAAAATCTTGTGTATGAGAATAGATTAAATAATATAAACTAAATTATAAAATGTTTAAAATTAACTTAATATGATATATTTAAAGTAAATTTCTTATAATGAATACTGTGGAGGAGTTCATATTGTAATTGAATATCAGGTAAGTATATTTAAAACTATGGATTATCAATATTCTTAATAAATTTATAATTTTTTTATTTTATTCTTTGATTAATTCATAAATATAATTATTATATTGTCATTTTTTTTAAATAGATATTTTAAAGGCATTTAAGTTAATTCTATGGAATATTAAATATGTATTCAAGGAATTATAGTAAAAACATTATAATAGATATTTCTTTCTTATTCCTTAACACTATTTTTTTTTTGTTGTGTATAGATTTATAACTAAATATTATTTAATAATATTTATTTGGTGTAAAGGGAATATGATTTGAATCTAAATATTTTGAATCATTCATTAATAATGGTAATTCAAGATTTCAAATGGTGAGATTAAATCCCGGTAAAAATCATATGTATTAGATTCCTTCCAAAGTAATAACATTACAATACCTCAACCATTTAATTATGTAAGATCTATTAATAATGGTGGAAAATGATTATATTCTTTCATGTATATTTGTAATGGGTAACACTATGAGTTAATAATTCAAATTACACAATTATTGATGGGTTATACATATCTAGGAAACCCAATGAATTGTGATAGTTGATGAATGGTGTTGAGTTTATCTATATGACATATTTGACATAGTGTTGTCCTATTGATGACCCCAGAGACAAATATGATATGTTTTCAACCTAAATAACAATCTTATGGGAGGACATTAAAATAAAAAATCAGTTTTTTGTGAAATACTGATCTAGGGACACTAATGGATATGACATGGTCAAAAGGGGTTATAATTCTAGTTGTATAACATTTAATAGAATTCCTAAATAAATGTTTGTATAATGATATTCTCATCCATGAGAAGTTTCCAATTAAGATAATTAAATCCTAATAATCATACATAATATCGAAATTACTCATCTAAAAGGATATTCATAATATAAGTAAAATAATATAAAAATACATGAATTTAGAATTATTCTTACAAAAAGAAAATTATATGTGATTGTGAAACCCATTTTTGTGAAACCAATTATTGATGTTATTAAATATTTGAATCATTATGCATTTAAGAGTCGTATAATGACATAATAAAGTTTTAAAAGGAATTACATAAATGAGAATATATGGATATTTTGTCCCCACTTATATATAATCAACATGATTAGGTATATAAATGAATTAGAGACTGAATATTTCCTTAAATATTATTTTGGGGTGGAATTCATTCTATTTTAATTGTTATAGAAATGTGAATGAGTTAAATAAATTGTTACCCACTTTCTGAATTTTTTTGATAGTTGAACTATGATGTATGATGTCCAGGTTTTGGTGTTCTATAGAATCTACCACTAGGTATAATTTCAAACTATAATAACAATGGATAGATAGAGTCTAAACAAATTTCATTTTGTATAAATCCAAGATTACTAAAACCTAAATTAAATTTTAAGAGAGAGGGGAAATTTTTATGTATTATATAATTATTTTTAATACCTAATGAAGATTTATAAACTCACTGGAATGAATATTCATGTAAAAATTTCATGAAAAATAGTTAATTGGTTTTTATGGTTATATCATATCAATTATGATCACTACAATTTTTTTATCTGTATAGTTGTTTCAAATCAATTGATGAATTGATATAGCAAGTGATCTTTATTATTTCAGATGATTTAAATCATAGCTACATTAATGGTTTTTATTTAAAGGAACCTATAAAGATCATATAGATCCTATTAATGGAATTTTTTTATCTTAATTCTCTTATATGATAAGATAATTTACATATAGTCTAAGAGTTGTTCTTGTTATCATGAGATGATTAATTAAATGCACGTAGTTTATGGTTCATCATATTTTATAAGTATATTAGAATATATAAAGAGGATAATATTTTCTTGTCCCTAAAACATATGTAAATCAAGATATTTTTTAAAATATCTAAAATTTGTATTCTACAACTATTAGTGGAAATTTTTTATGAAAAATGTATTTTTTTAGTTTCTAAAAATGCATCAAACACAATATAAGATATTTATGCAAAATTATGTTTCTAAAATATTTATATTAAAAGTAAATAAGTGTTATTTCTAAAACACAGATGATTTTATCTGTCATAAAAATTATTATGAGGAGAATATAGTGTCTAAGAGGTTACTAAGAGTATGTTTGTACATAAATAAGTCCAATGTAAAAAACTTGATAATTAAATTCGGTAATATTAATGTTATTTTTATCCTAAATGAATTCAAGATGTGTGGGTTAAAAAATTACTTTTAATTTGTATGTAAGATTCTATAATATCATAAAGAAATTTTAATTGAAATGGATCTAAGAATGGTTATGATGCACATTTAAATAGTTATCAGTAGATAGAATAATTTACTAGAATCATAACATTATATAATATGGAGTTAAGAAGCTTGAATATGTTTGAAGATTTAAACAATATGAAAATGATTCTTAACCCCCACTTTTATTATATATTTATAAATTAATAGTTCTTTCTCATTAACTATTGTAGTTTGATTATTTTATCAAATAGTCACATAAAGATGTGTTATGAATTTCATTGAGATTTAATGAGTTTAACAGAACCCTTGAAAGTCCATTAAACAAGTGGTTTATCATGACTTGGCAATAAACATTACATATTCTAGTTATAACAACTAGATTTCACTTCTTTACATTCCCAAATCTTTTTGGTTAATAGTATTAAAATGTTAGGACATAACTCATACATATCAACTTATAAGAATAATAAGTGGATACTATTTAAATAATATCCATTTCCTACAAAACATAAAATCTTAATCACAAAACAACAACATGTTTTCCGTGAAAAATCTTCATAAAATTTTGCAATACTTACTTCTATCTCTTAAAAATCCATATAACATGTTTAAATTATTTAAAAACATGTGCTTATCCTAAGAATATCAGTAATGGATATAAAAATATGGAAATAAATGACTAGTCCTTGAAAAGTTATAACCATATGAAACTAATTTCACAATGACACATTTCTCACACATAAAGAATCTTGTATTTACATATGTGAAATATGAGATTTACATTGATCATTGAAAAAATAAAAATAGAATAAGGATATCTTGGGGGATTTATTTACTTAATTTTGTAACCCTAATGGGTATCTTATGATTTTTAACCCTCACAACCATCATACCATGTAACCCTCACGACTACTTAATGGCGTGGCCATCATAGTAACACTTTGGGAAACCATACAGCTGACCAACTACATACACATAACCAATAATTTTAATGAAGGTATAGGTCAAAGACATCATCATAATCATTTCACAAGATCCAGAACATAATCCTAATACATCTATAAATGAATAAAAACATTTCTTTTGAATTTTTAAAAATAGAATTTTAAAAGGGTATTTTTTAAGGAATGTCCATTAAAAATATCATATAGTAGAATTATGTATTTTTAGAATGAATGGATTATAAGTATAATATGTAAATAAACATAATTCAATATAATATAAACAAAAATTATTTACAAAAATAATCTCGGTATCACATAATTAATAAAGTTGATGTTTTACCAAAAGAATGGAAAATCAGTTAAGAATTACCATAACTCGGGTATTTATTACTTGATACTTGTATAAAAATAATTTTTAATGGTTCAAAGGGTGCAATTAATATTTTTCAGAAACATATTTTTGATTATAATACATCATATGATCATTTTATAACATATTTCCTCCCAATAATTTAATTTTTTTTTTCATTCAATTGTTTTGGGTGTCTTGTTTACATGATTTCCAGGATCAGTTCGTAAACGATTTCTATGTGGAATGGAAGAGAAACTCTAGAAGTGGAATGAAATGGTATTAATTTGATTCCAGAATTTTAAATTATGGTATAAATCATTTTGTTTTTAGGGTATGAGGATATATCAAAAGATAAATCATTAGTGGTATCATTATAGATTATTTTTGTGGTTCTTTTATAATCACAAACTAGTTTCATAATATTAGATAATATTATATATGTGTGGGTGTGTGTGTGTGTGTTTTCTATAGAAAATTGAAGATGATATATCATATACCTTAAAATCCTATTCAATAATTAAAATGGTTATCTAACCAGTTTTGATGGATTTAAATAAATAAAAAAACAAATCATCCATGATTTTGGTTAATCGGATCATCACAGATGGTGCTCTTATTTTTAGAATAAGAGGAATAAATTAGGAATAATGATTATGAATTTTTCCATAAACATGGAAGAAATACATAATATATATAATACTACAGAAGTCATTCCTCTTTTATAAGGGGAAAGAATACAATATATGTAATGGAAATAATTAAAAATAAAACAGAAGAAATTGAAGGATGATCTCAACCTCTAAAACTCATCCCCATGTGATCCTCTTTAAAATACTCGGTTTTTCCTATTGGTGTGACCAGTAGGTCTTGCACCTGGGGAAGAGACTTGTTGAGGTGATTGGGTAGAATTTTGACAATTCCCAATCTTCAGATGTTTGAGAGGAAGGGGGAGATGTGGGTGGTATTTATAGTGGAGGATAGAAGGGGTTTTCCATTATATTAATCATTAGTTTAGTATTTCTTCGCAAGAATATTAATAGACCTAATTCATATAACCTAAAATAGTAAATATAAATTGTGAGTTCGAACCAATGGTGGTTATATCATACTTGATTCTATGAATAGTGTATTTAATTGATAATATATATATATACGGAATATTACCGTATTTAATTAATCATAAAAAATTAATGAATTTCATAAAAATCAAAAAAATCCCCCATAAAGATTTCATGATGTGTAGAATTCAAAAAGGAACCCCATTTTTTGAAAATAATTTCCTAGATATGATTAATTTAATTTTTATATATAATAATAATTTATTCAAAAAATAATAATTTTAAAATTATAAATCATTTTATACCACCATAAAAATTTGACCATGATCTCATTATATTTTAAGCTTATGAAAATAAAAGAATTATATGATTTATTATTCATAAGGTTCCTATTTCAATTCATATTACTATTCAAAAGGGTATGTTACTATTAACTTAATAAATTGGTTCTATCAGACTCCGAATACCTTACTGATCACAACTGAAGATGTCTGTTTTTCAAAATTATAATAATAGAAGAGAAAAAATGAGTTCAATGGATAGTTTATAAATATATCCTTAAACAAGTAACATTGTATAGAGATTCAATGTTTCATGAATTTCAATTTAATTTTCAATCCATGGGGTGTTACAATATCCCCACCTTCTAGAAATTGTGTCCTCACATTTTTTATTTACATATTAAAAAATTGAGGGTACCTTTCTTAAAAGAATTTTTAGATTACCAGGTTTCTTCTTTCACCATGTCGTTTCTCCACAAAACCATTAACTGTTGGATTGCCTTATTTTCTAATACTTGTTCTCTTCATTCAAGAATCTAAATAGGTTTCTCTTCATAAGAAAGGCTCTCTTCCAACATAACATCTTCTGGGCTATAAACATGATAAAAATCTTCCACATACATTCTCAACATCGAAACATGAAAAAACCTGTGTACCTGAGATATACTTGGAGGAAACAATTATTGGTAGGTTATCGGTCACACATTATCTATGATTACATATTTTCCAATGAACCATTTACTAAGCATTTTCTTATTTCTAAAATGATTAATACATTTTCAAGGGGATATTTTAAGAAAATCATGATCACCTACATCGACTCAAAAGTATTTCCTCCAGTTATCAGGCTATGTTTTCTACCTACTCTCTGATTTCTTTGGGTGTTACTATATTATCTTTACTTTCTCAGCCAAATTATCTACTAATAATAGTCCCATCGACATCCTTTCTCTAAATTCATCCAAAATTCTAGATATCTTCACCACTTCCCATATAATTCATCAAAAGGTGAAATCTATAAAATCGAATGAAAAGTTTTATTATAAGAATATTCATATAATAAAATATGTCAATCCCAAATTCCCTTGTAATACATTGAAAAATATTGAATGATATCCTCCAATGTTTGAATCCTTTATTTTGACTTCCCTTATGATTGAGGATAAAATTCTATACTGAAATTTAATTCTATTCCCAATGGCTTCTGATGGCCTTTCCAAAATTTTGAAGTGAACATGGGATCACGATCAAATACAGTGGAAATAGGAACCCTATGTATCCTTACTATATCTTTTAGGTACATTCAAGATTAGTTTTCCAAATATATGGTATATCAAGATGTCTTTGTTATCCCCCCAATGATATCCATGGATATTTTTTCCCATTTCCACTCTAGAACCGGTAAAGGTTGAAGTATCCCCTTCAATAAAGGGTTCCCTACTTTATCCTGTTGACACGTCAAACATTTCATTTTCAAATTTTTAATATCTTCTTTCATTCCATCCCACCTGTAATAATCCCATAGGAGTCTATACATATTTTTTCTTCCATGATGAACTGAAAATTGAGAACTATGAGCTTCACACAACAACTCTTTCTTTTAATGAGAATCACAAAGCACACATGATATTTTTACAAATCTCAAAAACCAATATTAATCAATGTTGAATTCATTAAAATTACCCATTTTTACCAATTATTCATTTTCTTATAGCTCCCAGTCTACCTTTAGTGCTTGCTTAATTCTGTTTGATAATGTTAACTTCAATAAAACTGGATACACGACAACGAATTTCCAGAACCATTAACTTCAAATCCAAAAATCATCAAATCATTACCCCAGGGGAAATGTTCTAATCGTATCATGGTTAATGATGCATGATGTTTTTGACTCATGGTATCTTCCTCTTTATTTTTTTCCTGAATGATAATTGATTGAGATATCATAATTGGTTATAATTTCAAGACACCTTCTCTACCTCATGTTTTTTTCCTTCTGAGTGAATACATAATTTAGAATTTTATGGTCAGTATATATTTCATATTTTTCTTATTATAAATCATGCCTCCGTATTTTCAAAGAAAAAACCACCACGGCTAATTCCAAATCATTAGTAGGATAATTTAACTCCTGTGGTTTTAGTTTTATGGAATCATAAACAATAACCTATTCATTCTACATAAAAAACAACCAATCCCCTTCAATTAAGCATATTTTTAGTTAAAAACTCACCATTTAATGAATGAACGATCATAATTGGATAAATCACCAATCTCTTCATCAATTCATGAAAAAAACATCAAATTATTTTTTCAGAGGAATTTAACTCCATTTAATGTAAACTTAGTCATTGGACAAGAAAACTGTGCTAATCTTTCAACAAACCTCTAGTAACAGCCTTCCAAACCAAAAAAAATTGGAATATCAGTTATATTTTTGGGTCTGGGAAGTGCATCAACAACATTCATTTTAGGAGGATCAACATTTATTCCATGATTAGAAATATTATCACCAAATAAAGAAATTTTATTCAACTTAAATTCAGACACTCTAAATTTTCCATACATTTTAGTTTCATTTATGGTCTATAAAAATACCCATAGATATTTTTCATGCTCCTCTTTAATTCAATAATATACAAAAATTTCATCAATAAACACTACCACAAACATATCCAAGAACATTTTAAATATTCATTTCATATGATGCATGAATAGATGTGGTTCATTAGTTGGCCCAAATGATAAGACCAAAAAATCATAATTACCATATATAGTATGGAAAACAATAATTTGTATGCTTTCTTACATTATATTCAACTAATGGTACCCTGAATTCAAATCAACCTTTAAAAAAATTCTCCCATGAGGTAATCAAAAAAATGATCGATGTGAGGCATATGATACTTGTTTTTAATAGTGATTTTATTCAATTCTGTATAATCAATGAAATATCTCAATTATCCATCTTTCTTTTTAATGAAGAAAACTAGATCCCCCTTGGTGAAGTGATAAGAGGAATTAATCCTATATCAAGAAATTTCGACAACTAAATTTTCAATTCAACATGTTCCATTTGATCCATTCGATAAGGGGGATTTTAAGATTGATTAACATCCATAACTATGTTAATAGTAAATTCAATTTCATTGTTAGGTATTACATCGGGTAACTCATCAGAAATAAAATCAAGATATGCATTTACCACTGGATCATGATTAATCTAAATATTTCCCTTGTTTTCAACAATATCATAAAGATATCTTTCATTTCCATCTTTCTAGAGCTTCTCAGCTTCCTTACATGTTATCTATTTGTACGGGTTCATTCTTGTATACAAACTGAATTTTTTTTAAAAAAAACTACATTAGATCTACAATAAATCTTAGGATTACAAAGAGAAATCCAATCCATATCATGAATGACATCAAACACTACTAAGGGAATAACAATACGGTTTACAAGTAAATCCTTTCCACATACTAAAATAGAAAGAATCATATAAATCATCATTGATGAAATGTTCCCTCATGGTGTTTGAACAATATGTTCTGGTCTTATTTGTTGATGTGATATTTTAAATTTACCAAAAAAATTCTCATAAATAATTTAACGTGTTGTCCTCATATTAAAGAAGTATTTAGAAAAATCTGAGTAAATAAATAATGTACTTGATACCACTTCCATGGATGGCCTGAAATATGATAACGTTGTAGCTAATGATATCAATACACCTTATGCTTATAGTTTAGATTCTTTCCATAACTCAAATCTTTCTTTGGGATGAAATTTTCATAATGACACATCTCGCCACATTTGAAACAATTTAATGTTTTCTAATCAGGATTACTATTTGATTAATTTTTCATACAATATTGAGCTATATGTCCAATCATTCCACATATAAAACACTTCTCAGTTTTGGTAAGTTATTACCCATGGTGTATTTTATAACACTATTCATAAACTAGTAACTACACATTCTTGTGATCAGATTTCTTTGGTTGATTCTCATTCATCAATTTCCATCTGGAGCACTTTTTCTATTTATTACCAAGGTACTCATGGTCATCAAAAAATTTATTTATACCATCTCACCACATAAAAAATGTTTCTCATAACTTTGAACTCATAAGAATCCAATGACCATGGATATCGTAGCTCCAATACTGAGTAAAAATAGTGGTTTTTACTATCAAGATCCAGAATAATAATTGTAGCATAACTCACCAGTTGGGTGAAGTTCCCTCTATACACATACACTAAATCATCCTCCTCCTTCTTCAATTCTGGGAATATTTTCTAATTCCTAAGTAAAACCACATTTGGAAACTATTTTTCAAGAAAAAGATGTTCAAATTCATCCCAATCTAAGGCATCAATATCCTATCTATCAACAATATTCATGACCATTTACCACCACTGATCAGATTCACCTTCAAACGGTTAAATGGAATGACATTCCTATTGATTATATAAACATACCATAACATTAAATATCTTTTCATGGTATATAATTAATCCTCCATCCTCTATTGAGACATAAGATCCACTAAAATTATAAGGGTGTTGCCTCATAAAATATTCCATTTTCATCATTTTCCATTATGGCAGCTCCGCTTATTCTCATGATTGGATTTCATTTACATTTATTACCTATGTCAACTAATCCATTACAATTACAAACTACTCTTTTCTAATTCTCACCAATCGTATTTGATATTTTGGAATGATATTTTTTTCTCGGTTCCTCCCAACATCAACTTCCTTGTTTCATCTACAAAAACCGATTTTGAACAATCATAACATAGATAAAAAATGGTAATCTATAAATTCTATATAGTTTCAATATAAAAATATGGTAATAATCAATTATCATATTCTATTAACCTCATCATAACCCTTAATTTTACTTAAACCATGCTCCATTACCAACTATAAGGACCAAACAATAAATAAAAGATATTTTATTTATTTCAACTATATTTCCCTTCATTACATTCCAAAAATACATTATTAGTTTAGAATTTTATAATTTTATTACATGGCTCATAGATATCATCCCAGAATCATATAATGTTTGCACTATTAAAATAATATCCATTTAATCCAAAATATAATGTCATGAACACAAAACAAAAATATTATTTTTTAAAAAAATCATTATAACATTTAAGTTGACATCCTTATTTCTCTTACACATCCTTATAACTTGTGTAGAATATTATAAACATAGTATGATCATAAAAATATTAGTTAGGGATATAAAAATATGTAATGTATCCATTAGTCCACAAATACATATAAAAATATGAAATCAATTTTATAAATACATACACTTCACCTATAAAGAATCGTATACTTAATTTCAGAGACATGAGATTTCAATAAATCATAGATAACATAAATATATTATATGGTTATATTGGGGAATTAATTACTAAATTTTGTAAACCATAGGGGTACATTATTGTTTGTAAGCCTCCTGGATTTGGCATGGGGATTGGGAAAATTTTTAACAACTCTTAAATCTTGAGAGTTGTGAGAGGAAGAGAGGGGTGAGGGTAGTATTTATAGGAGAGTAGAGGAGGAGTTTTCCATTATTTTAAGCATTAGTTTAATATTTTTTCTCATGACTATTAATAGTTTGGATTCATGTGACCCTAAGTAGAAAATATGGAATGTGAGTTCAAACCTGATGTTCTTGCATCAGTCATGATTCCCTAAATAGTGTCTTTAACAGCTAATGTATATATATGTCATATTACATTATTTTACTATTCATAAAAACTTCAAGAATTTCCTAAAAATACCAAAATTTCACCATAACCATTTTTCAATTCATCGAATTCAAAAATGAACTCATATTTTGAAAAAAGTTTCTAAATAAAATTAAATAAATTTTTAAATAATATCATAATTTCTTCCAAAAATAATAATTTTAAAACTATAAATCATTATATATCTCCTTGAAAATTTAATCATGATCTCAATATATTATAATCATAAGAAATTAAAATAATAATATGACTTCTTATAAATAAGGGTCATATTACTATTGATATTACTATTTACAAGGGTATTTTAATATTTAAGAAAAAACATGTTACTTCTATAAGACTCAAAATGACTTATTTACAACAAATAAAGTTGACTGTTTTTTTTGAAATAAAAATAATAGAAGTATAAAATTATGTTTAATTTCTAATTTTATAATATCTCCTTAAAAAAAGTTTCATTATTTATAGATTCAATGTTTCATACATTTTAAATAATTTTTAAAACCATGGGATGTTACATGGTTTATCATGAAATCTATCATAAATCATATGTTATATAGGAAGTTAATTTTTTTGTTAATTATTTTAAAAATATTTTTTGAATATAAAATGTATCATGTTATGCAAAGAGAAAATATAAACTTATCATTCTTTCTTGTATGATGTATATATTTATATATTGATATAAATTTCATGAATTTTAATGATAATGCTGTAAACATAGACCCATGGGATGAATTGGGTCCATAAAATAATTTCAATAAACTCAATGTTTCTAGATTTATAATTTGTTATATTCATCCCGTATTTAAAAAAATTAATTAATACAGCAGGAATATTGTATGTAATTAGTGAATGATGGAAAAAATTAGTTGTTTAGGGGTATAAACGCATACCCTAGTCTACTCCCCCAACACTCAATATGACCATGTTAAATATTTTTTTTTGATAATAATCCTTGGAATCACACAAAAGTGTGAAAAAATATGAAAATTCATATGAGGGTTTTACTAGTCCTCAAGATCATTGAATTGGGTAACTCGATATCTATGTACAACTATCTAACACATACACATATCTTGTTACAAGTAGCTTCCACTTCACCCAAAAATGATTATACATTGTTTTCATATATATGAAATATATTTTTAGTCAAAAATTAATTTAGATTCTTTATATAGTTATAACTCGGTCCATTGAAAGTAGATAGAGATTCCTTCAAATTAGAAATCTCCAAAGACCAGTAGTGGTGAAGGGATCCTCACAAAAAATGGTCTTCAATAAAACATCTGTAGAAACATAATATTCATAATATTTTATTTGATTCATTCATTCAAATTTTTTCTTCCTAATCATAAAATGTTAATATAGTTTTCATAGTTTCCATAATCGAATGGTTCTGTAACATTGTGGTGCATCATAACTCCTTCTCAATCCTACCACAAGTAATATTAATAATGTAACTAATATTTATAGTCCTTTAATATAGTTATTACTTTAGTAATTAAAAAATGATAATGTGTTTTAACAATCTCTCCTTAAATATATCATAGTCATTATAGTATTATTCCTTTAAATATAAAAAATATATTTAAATATCCATTTAAATATTCAAATCTGTCCTCTTTGATTTCACCGAGGAACATCAAAATATTTTTATAATCATCTCCATATTAAATGAAACATTTGAATTTTAATTAAAAAACTATTTCTCATATTAGAATCTAGAATAAATAATTAATATTCTATATTTTTAGAATTTTTTAATTTGATAAAATGAATATTTTTAGAATTCTTGTTTTTATCATGTAACATGTAATTTCAACATGACATCCTATAAAAGGTTATAAATAGTATTTACTCATTTTAAATATATAATTTTTAGAAAAAAAACATTGAAATGGGTTTTAATCATTTTTTTATTTCAAGATATATCATAATCTTCTTCTTCAATTGTTCATATTGAGTTCTACTTAAGTTGTAGCATATGACTATTTGACACGGTAATATGATTATATTCCACAATAAAGATATCCCAATCATAATATCAAAATTTTAAATCATAAATACAATATAATTTATATAAACAAATATTTGGAAAACATATACTTATATTTCACTCTTAATTTTACAATTAAGTCATTGAAAGCAATATGATCATATTCAATCATATAAAATGATGAACAAAAATATAATAAAATCTCATTAATGTACATGAAACATAGGGTTTCTCCTAAAATATAATTCATAAGACAATCCATATAAGAACTTTTATATGTTTTAATTATTTATTATCAAAATACTTTAAGAATATAAAATGTATAATCATATATAAAAGGAAATATCCACTTTATCATTGTGTCACATTTGTTTCATAAATGTTTATATTGATATATATTTCATGAGATGTAATAATAATTATGTTGTCCGTGTATGATGTTGAAAAGGGCACAAGAGGGGGTTCATTTGAGTCCTTCAAATAGATTTTATGAATCTAATCTTCACACTATTAAATTGATTCTAATTCTTCCATTTTTTATTTAACCATTTTAGAAAATAGAAATAAAAAAGTAAACAAAATTGGATATAAAATATTATTTAGTATAATGATACAGTAACATCCCCAAGACCAGCCTACCAGCACTAAATGTGATCTTGATGAATTTTATTTTGATCCTTTACATAGTAATCAAACATAATATTATAAGAACCTTCTACTAAATTGAATACATTTACTACTAAACTATATAATTTTATCATGGACCTCAACAACTACGTACAAGTAGTTGAAACATACACTTATCTATTTACAACTATATTTCACATCAACAAGAACTGTGTAAAAATAGATGTTATATTTAAAAAATAGGCAATTCTTAGATGTCTTTGTTGTTTTAATTGATAGTTATTACTCTAGAGGCCAGAAATAAATGCGGATACTATCAAACATACCTTTATAAATCAAAAAGTATCATTGGGTATATTATAAGCTTCATTTCAATTCTAATCCTAAATTATGAAATGAACATTTATTAAGTCATATAAATTCCCCATTCTATAATTAAACAAGAGACTAAATGTTTAGATTTATCATTTTAGTGAGTCTTTTTAATCTTTGATGTCATTATTAAATGCTTCAAAAAATTAAATGAATAGGAATTTTTTTACTATCATTTGAGATTGATGATGAATTAACTAATCGATTATAATTCATGAGTTATTTAATGTACGATTGAGTATTGTATATGATGAATTTATAAATACTATACCCATTTGATAATGTGTTTTCATGCTTCTCAGTTCTTATGGGGATGAATTTACATTGATCACAATGCTCTCTCACACTTTTTTATCGTCAAATTATGAGGTTCTTAGACATAATGGTGATACAATGAGTCTCATTTTTACAATTAGTGATTTAGGTGAAAGTCTTTCATATAACCTATATAGGGGAGTATATTTTATATACATTACTGATCATATTCAAGATCATATAAGATAGATTAAATAAGGATGAATGAAATTGACATCTGTATAATCTATACATATTCACATCTTTTTTATTTCTATTTCATAGTGGTCATGGTATGTGTATATTAATCACTTATTATAACAAAACAAACATTTGTTAATGAACATTTTTCTAGATATGATTAAATGTTTTATTATGTAACTAGTTATATAATAAATTTCACTTCATTGGTTTTTTTAATTTGGATTTTCAAATACCATTATGAATTGCTACAGTAGCTAATATAGATGTTAAAATGTGAACACATGATTACAATAAATATTGGGCTTTTAAAAATCCAACTTATTTAGACAAAGGATGTGATGACCTCATATAGAAGAATTTCTCCATATGAAGCCCATTTTTTGAATCTTAGAAAGGAGGTAGCATCACTACGCTTCTTTCGTGACCAAGCCCATGTCTGAGCATGAACATGTTAAGCTTGAACGAAACTGCATACATGATAAGTGAAAGTTAATAGAGATTACCAACTGAGCAATTTTATCTGAGAAATCCCAAGATACTATCACCATCGGACACCATACCCATAGGTCTTATGCGGGTGATATAAGGAGCTATTTAACAATACCCTAGAACAATTATTATGTACTTCATTTTTTGTATAAAGAATATACATACATTTCATTATCGTTACATTGTAAATGGTTTTTAATGAAAAAATAGTAATTTTAGTTAATATTTAATTGAGAAATATTTTTTGAAGAATTAATTGATTTTTTAATTAAATTGTATTTTTAAAAAATTAATTTTTTTAAATATGAATGATCATATAATATTTATAAATAAAATTGTAATTTTTATTAAGGTTTGAATGTTTTTTTCTTCAAACCCCATGATTTTTTTGAAATGTTTAGGTCATTATTTTAAAAGTATAAATTCACATATTTATAAAATTATTTAGATAAAATGAATATATTTTTTTTGAATCCAGATGTTGAAATTATCCAGCGGAGAATTTTTCATAAATTTTTTAGATAGTCAAATTTTGGTGTAAAAATTAAGTAATGTTTAAATAGATAATCTATTTTATGACATCAAAATGACTCTATAGTGATTTAATAAAATAATATAAAATGTATGTTATTCAAATATATTTTTTGACAATAAAATAATGTATTTTTAGATTTGAATTAATTAGTTTACAAAGCCTTAGGGACCCTCCAAAACTTATAATACATTTAAACAATTTAAATTGATTTCCTTGAGAATAGGACTCACCTCCTCATAATAAAGAATAATATTGTAAAAAGTTCCATGATTGGCCATATAAAATAATTTCTTCCACTCCCTTTGGAAAAATCATGGGAAAAAACATGCGATGGTTTTTGGTTTTGATTAGATTAATATGCAGTGTCAACAACCTAAATAATAAAGATTTCCCTCTCCATTCCAAAATTAACCCACTCAATATCTCATTCCTATTCACTCAAACCATTTGGAGCTTGAAAAAAAATGATTTCCCCTCTCTATAATCCTCCTAGGTCACCCAAGCTCCCATGGAGCCTCTCTCAATCCTCTCCCATGCCAATGGGATCAAACTTCCAAGTAATAGATTTCATCCTTTCTAATTTTTTCCCAAATTTTATTATATTGGTATACCCGTTTATTATCAATTAATAATTTTGGGTTATGATTTATAATCAACTCCATAATTCCCTATATATTTTTTAATGATTAGTGTCTAATTTATCTCTCATTAATTCCTCCCATATACACTAGTTACCATGACGAAATTCCGTAAGGAATTTCTCACTTATGTTTTACTTTCACGAAATTATTTTATATTAGGCATCTAAATACCATTAAATTTGTTGGGATATTATGTTCAACGACCCCCTTCCTATCCACTTATGGTAAAAATTAGTATATAACAATTTCTCTCTCATAAACCCATTTTATGATTACTATTTGATGTCGTTATTCCAGTGAAGTTACACCATGCATTACTTACTATAATCATCATGTAATTTAATACCATACCCATTTCTCTATCATGGTTATTCGCCTTTATGAACATGTACTTTTGGATTAGCTATGTGTATCACAATATTTGGGTCATATGATACTTGTTCAATGAGGGTTTACTCATTCTCCATGTTCAATGAGCCTTCGATCATTCTAATATTATGTCAAATGTTGTTGCCACATTTCCATGTTATGTTAATCATGATATATCAAACATTTATGTTCATGTTTCTATTATTATCCATGTATATGCCTATTTTATAGCATGTATTGTATTTTTTGGTTATTCTTTGTTTACTCACTTAATGGACTTTATATATCAACCACTTCTTATGCGTGTCCTTAGGTTATCCCATGGAATTCTATGTATGATGTAATGTTGTGGTCCTGTAAAATATGTTTTCAGTAAAGATTTTGTATTTTATGTTATATGTTGTTTTGTAATGTTCCTAATTTACCTAGTCACTAGACCTCTCAGTACTCAATGTTTTCTTTTCAGTTCATGTTTATTTAATAAATCATCTATAAGTGTGTAACAATGATCTGGGTTGTTATAGTTGGTATCAGAGGATATGTTTTGTTATTTTTTGTATTAGGGATAGAAAAATCTAGTGAAATATGTTGGTATAACACTATGTATAATAATAACATCCCTAAATTTTTGTGAGTATAGTGTAATTGGTTTATCAAGAAAAGGCATCCCTATCTTTATTCGAACAAGTGGAGGTGTATCTAGTATATATATATATAGGGGTAAAATCCAAAAACACCGCTTTGAGCAAGACTCTAATGAGAAATGGTGTAAAACAATGGGAATTATTGCACTCTTGGTTATGAATCTCTTGGGGAATATTTTTTGTTAAATTAATAAGCATGGTATGAACCATTTCTAATGGAATTGAAAAATTCCCGCTATGAATATATGTTGGGAAGTAGATATTGGATAACAATGATTGAATTATACAAATTCATTAGTTGAGGAAATAAATTTAATATATAAGTTATCCCTTTTTTAATTGTAATGAATTTTTTATCATTTTATTCCGTTAATTTGTTACTCTTTACTTTCCTTTTATTTTAGCCAATGACTGGTAGTATGACGATTCTATCACAAAACCGATGCGAATATCAATGTGATGATTGTTCTAATGAGATTCCCAATCTGATGGGAGTGGGAATCGAAAAACATTTCATGATAATATCTCATTTAACTAAATTTTTGAATAGAATCATTTTTCAAGAGTAATTTCACCCCCTCCCACCCCACAATAATGATCATACTGGAATCGAGAGATTCATGAGACAATTGCATCCTACTATTAATAGATTATCTGACCCCTCAATCGCTAAATAATGGATCAAATCCATTGAAAATATCTTCTCCATCCTTCACTGTTCATAATAAGAGAATGTTCTTCTTTTTACTTATCATATCAAGGGTAATGGTGATCAATGGTGGACATTGATAAAAAATATGAATACATAGGAAGAGATCGAGGTGTTGGAATGGAAGTATTTTGGGAAAATGTTTTTTGATATATATTTTCCTCGCAGCCTCTAACTTTTGATGGAATGGAACATCATTTCCCCATAAAAAAGGCAATAAATCAATCAGATAGTATGAGAAAAACATCACAAGTCTTGCATGATATGCCTCCGGTGTTTTTCATTTCCCCCAAATTAATGGTTGACTACTTTTTTGGTGTGCTAAAACCCACCCTACAGAAATTCTTAGTGATCTGTGACGTCGATAGCTATGAGGAAATTTTTTTATTTCCCTCAAATCCAAAATAGAGAATGGTGAATCTCAGAGGTATCATGGGGAGAAATAATAGAATGTGGTCATAAATTCTGGAAGTCCGATGGATAAATCCAATGGTGCTAAGAAACTTGAGCACCCCACTTGCCAATGGTGTAAGAAGAAGCACCCCAAAAATTTCCTAAAGGGAAAAATGAAACTATTTAGGTGTGGAAGAGAAGGGAATCTGTCCATTAACTACTGATAAGAAAGACCCGCTATTTCAGAAGAAGAGAGGAACACGCTGTTCGACCCTCAACACATTGTTCATTACATCAACTACAATGTACCATGGAACATTGCAAACTAGTTTCGTAATCCAAGAGTTTTAGAAGGAAACCAATGAACTCCATGGTAGAAAGGTAGAGAATTGTTCATCAATACCACCAAAGTGAATCCCAACAATGAATTGGTGATATGTACTCTAATTATTCATTCGAGAATAGTGAATTCACCTTTGATTCTAGTTCTACATATTCTTTAATATCATGAATGTTTAGTAGAAAAATCCCAACACCACCTCATATCATGGAAGTAGAGAAGTATGTGAGAATGGAAAATGAGGTAATCATTGCATCACATGAATATAAATCCTCCCATATCGAAATTTGTGGATTTAGCTTCCACTAGAATCTTATAATACTCCATCTAGTGGAATTTTATGCAATTAGTGGCATGATATTTTTTTCTCTATATAAATCATACTGAAATTTATGTTAGAGGGGACTCACTTTTCCTATGGAGAATTGACACCCGATTATGTAAAAGAGAATGGAGAATGATGAATCTTATTATTCACCATCAACTCAAGCGTGAATATTACTTCCCTATGAGAACGTGTATCTTGCTCAAATGTTTGAGTCTAAGGGAGAAACCATCCCTGATGACATGCTTATTGTGAGTGAATTCAATGAATAGTTTTCGAGGAATTTATTGGTCTTCCTCATAAAAGAGATGTTGAATTCTCTATTGATCTTATACCTGGGGAGTTTCCAATATCCAAGACTCTATATTGAATGGATATTTTAGGGATTAAAGAGATAATGAAAAAACTACATGGGAATATAGATAAAGGGTTTATACAATAATGTGCTTCACTATTGCTTGTACCAATCGTATTCATCAAGAAGAAGGATGGGTCAATGTGCATTTCTATCGATTATCGTGTGCTCAACAAATTCACTTTAAATAACAAGTATCATATGCCCCAAATAGATGACTTCTTTGATCATCTCGGTGGAGTATAATACTTCTCCAAGGTGGATTTTCAATTAGGATATTACTAATTAAGTGTGAAGATGGAGGATATACCCAAGTATTCTTTTCATACATGGTATGGGTACTATGAATTCATAGTAATGTCTTTCATACTCCTTAATTCTCCAGTATTCTTCGTGGACTTGATGAAAAGGTTCATTATACATTAACATGAAATCATTGTGGTGGCCTTTATAGATGATATTTTAATATACTCCAAAAACATGGAGGTGCATAAAGAGCATATATGCTCTATACGAGAGACCTTACGAAAGGATAAGCTCTATGAAAAGTACATAAAGTTTGAGTTATTGTTCAAGGAAGTCACATTACTAGGTCATATCGTCAAATTCAATAGGTTATATGTGGATCTGAAACAGAAAAATGCAATTGATGGATAGCTGATTCCAACATCAGTGATAAAAATATCTTGATTCCTAGGGTTAGATCGATATTATCTCTGATTTGGGAGAAATTTAAAACAATTTTCAAACCCTCATACCAAGCTATCTCGGATGGGAGTCATGTTTCTTTGGAGTGATGAATGTGAATATAGCTTCATGGTGTTGAAAAGGAGAATTATCATTGTGCATATGCTCACACTACCCCCAAGTGGAGAACTTCTTGTCGTATTTAGTGATGCATTGAAGAAGAACCTAGGTTTTGTGTTGATGAAAAATGCAAAATTTATTGCCTATGCTATAATGGAATTGAAATTTCTTGTGGAAAACTATCCAACATATGATATAGAGTTGGCTGTAGTAATATACTCCTTATAAATTTTGAGATAGTACCTCTTTGGAGAGATGTGTGAAATATAAACGGATCATAAAATCTTCATGTGTATATTGACATAAAAAGAGATGAATATGTGCTTAAAAATTGTTAGAGACTATCAAAGACTACGACTGGTCAATTCATTACCATCAGAGGAAAGAGAATAAAGTGGTAGATGCTCTAAGTATAAAGGCCCCAATGATTCTATCATTGATTAGAATAAAAAACGATCCAATCATCTCAGTTTTGGAGAAGATAGACATGGGAATCATAAAGAAGGTAACATCATCAATACATTCACAAATGATTTCTCATCCATCTCTTTTGGAAAGGTTAAAGGATACTGAAAAGGAAGATGTGGAAATTCATAATGTGTAGAATTTATTATAAATGCGAAGTCCTCATAGATTAATGTAAATGAAGAATGAATTGTTATATTTGGGTCAAAACTGTGTGTTCCATCATGTCCATAGATAAAGAATGAATTTTTGGTTGATGTATATTGTTACAATTTCACTATTCACATAGTAAACACAAAGTTGTATCTAAATCACTAAGAGAATTATTAGTGGGATAACATGAAGTAGGAGATCATTGAGTATAAATCAATGTGTATAGTATGTCATCATGTGAAGGTTGAGAGGAAGAAGTCTAAATGGACTAATGAAACTATTACACATACAAATATGAAAATGGGAGAATATCGTCATGGAATTTGTCACTGGACTTCAGATAACATACAATGGAAATAATGCTACCTGGGTTGTTATGGAAATTCTTTCAAATAAAACACAATTCCTTGCAATTTATGAAGATTTATCATAGGATCAACTGGCACATTCATACATCAGAGAAGTGTTAAGGATGTATGGTGTAACACATTTGATTGTGTTCGGTCGTGATGCAACATTCACCTCTATGTTCTGGAAGAGTCTCCAACATGATCAGAATATTTTGATAATCATCAGTATGACTTATCATCCTCAAACTGATCGAAAATATGAGTGAACTATCCAAACACATGAGTATATATTGAGATCATGGTCAATATACATCAATACAGTACGAGATCTACATATTCCCTTAGTTGAGTACTTTTACAATAACAGTTTCCACTCAATCATCCAAATGGATCCTTATGAATCCCTTTATGGGAAGAGGGGACGAACACATGCATGTGGGGATGAAGTTGGGGATAGAAAAATCATAGGTACTGAAATGGTCGATGAAAAGGTGGAGAATGTTAAGACCATTCAGCAGCACATTAAATATACTCAGAGTCTACAAAAGAGATATTTTGATAATCATCGATGAGACCTAGATTTTGAAGAAGGAGATATGGTATTCCTCCTCATAGAACCATCAAATAAAGTTATGAGATTTGGGATGAAAGTAAATATTATTATATGGTACATCAGCACTTTTGATATCCTTGATTGCATTGGTGCACTAACCTATCAACTAACACTCTAACCAATCATATCTCAAGTACATGATGTAATCTCGGTATCACACTTGTAGAAGTACATACCTGACCCATCACATGTACAGAATACATAGGTGGTTCTATTAGAGAATGAACACTCCTATGAAGATAATCCGGAAAAGATCGTAGATCGTAAGGAGAAAGAGAGGAAAAATAAGACAATTTCACCTAGTAATCTATTGTGACAAATCCATAAGTTTGAAGAAGAATGTTGGAATTGGAGGAAGTGATGAATAAGAGTTACCTTCATCTATTTTAGAGTTAGATAAAAAATAAGGAATCAATTTCTTATGGTGGAAATATTGTAACAACACGAACATTTATTAATGAAACTTCCTCTCGATCTAATTAAATGCCTTACTAATTAAAATGGTTTAATGAGACTTATGAAGATCCTTGGTTTTATGTTTTTGTATTTTAAAATACCAATATTTTTTTAACCATTTCAAATATCTTCATGGAACAATGATCACATGATTATTATACATATAGAGCTTTAGTAAATCCAATTTACTCAAAAAATGGAAGCAATGACCTCATCTAGTAGAATTACATCATAAGAAGCCCATTTTTTAGCTCAGAAAGGTGGTAGTGTCACTAGGCTTCTCTCTTCACAATCCATAAGCTGAGATTCATCATATTAAGCTGGAAAAGAATCACCTATAGGATAAGTGAAAGTTAATATAGATTACAACCCAAGAGTTGTTATATGAGCCTCCCAAAGATTCTGTCACCATCACCCACATTACCCTTAGGTATTATGAGGGTATATAAGGGTTTATGTAACAATACCCTAGCACTATTAGTATGTTATTTATATTTTGTATATAGTATATACATTCATTTTATTAATGTTACTTGGAAAATAATTTGTAATGCATAAATAGTATTTTAATTAAATATTTAATTAAGTATTCTATTTTTATGAATCAATGTATTTTTTAATTAGATAATATTATTTATAAATTAATTTTTATTAAATATAAATTATGGTATAATTTTTATGAATAAAATTGTGATTTTAATTAAGGATTGAATGACGCTTTTTGTTAAAACCCATGAATTTTTTATAAATGTTGATCATTAATTTATTAATAAAAATTCACATATTTAGAAAATTCTTTTGCTAAAATGAATATTATTTTTGGAATCTGTATGTCCAAATTATTCAATTGTGAATTTTTTGTAATTTTCTGAGACAATCGAATTTTTGGGTTAAGATAAAATACAGATTAAATATAAATTGTGCTTTATGACATCGTAATGACCCAATAATGAAGTAATAAAATACAATAAAATTTATGGTAGGCCAATATATGTTTTCCATTAAAAAAATGTGATTTTATATTTTTTTGATTTATCTAAATAATACGTAGTGGACCCTACAATACTTATAAAACATTTTAACATTTTAAAATGATTTACTTGAGAGTGTGACTGACCACCACATAAGAAAGCTTAATATTTTAATAATTTAAGGCATTGGATATACAAAATAATTTTTTCCACTTTCCTTTGTAAAAATTAATGGGAAAAACCATGTGATGGTTTGTGGTTTTCATTAGTTTAATGTGTAGTGTCCAAACCCTAAATAATAAAAAATCCCCACTCATTTCCTATATAATCACACTCAATCTAGAATTTCTCTTCACACAATCCATTTGGAGCTTCACAAACCCCTTCCCTCCTCTCTATTGAACCATGTGAAGGAACCCCAATCTCAAAAGAATCCTCTCTCAAGACTCTCCCAAGACTTTGGGATCACACTTCCAGGTAAGGGATTTCTTCTTTTCTCAATTTTATCCTAATTTCATTATGTTGTTTTACACTTTAATTTTTAATTAAAAATTTTGGGGTATAATTTCACACCTACCACATAATTCCCTCATTATTTTTGAATATTGAGAGACCTCTTTCTCTCTCATTAATTTCTCCCTTGTACACCTGTTATAGTGTCAAAATTCCGTAAGGCATTTATCTCTTCTCAATTACATTCCAGACATTCTTTTATTTTGTTAAAATAAATTACATTACATTTGTGGTGATATTATGTTCAATGACCACATTAATATCCATTTCCTGTATAAATGATGAGTGACCCATTTTATCTCTCATTAACCCATTTTACAATTTCCATTTGAAGTCATTTTGCTGTAAATGTTACAACAATATTTCCATGCCAAAATCATCATTTAAGTGAATACATTACCCATTTATCTATCATGGGTATCCACCTTTATACTCATTTACTTTTTGATTGAGGACTTAAATTAATGTATTACACATCTCTTAATTGTGGAATAAATTATGATGTTTACTAAATATATGTTGTATGATCTATGTGGCATACTTTTTTAAAAAATGAAATGAATAAGAAGTGTGAGCCCTAAAAGTGCTCCAATGGATTGGGTAAAGAATAGTATCATGATACATCATGTGAAATAAGTGTTGAATCATGATAACTAATAAGCAATGAGGGTTTACTCATTCAAATTCATGTTCAATGAGGTTTTACTCATTCTATATCTGAAATGATCCCTCAGTCTTGCTGATATCATGTTATATGTTGTTTCCATATTTCCATGTAAAGATTATAATGCTATATCATAACCATATGTTGATGTTCCTATAATGATCCATGGATATTCTTATTTCACAACATGTATTTTATTCTTCAAGTTAATCATTTTTTACTCCCTTACCAGGGTTTATAGATAACAATTTTCTTATGTATGTCCTCATGTTATCCCATGAAATGCTGAGTACACGGGAATGTTGTGGTCATGTAAAATAATATTTCAATGAAGAATTTTTATTTTATGTTCTATGTTTGATACTCGATGTTCCAAACTCCCAAGACAGTAGACCTTTTAATCCTCATAGTTGTCTTACGTGTATGTTTATGTAATTAATCATGTTTGTGTGTGTAATAAAGAGAAGGGTTGTTATACATATTCAACTTAAAATAAGTATTATTATATCACTAAAAAACCTAAAAGTGGTATCATAGATATCCATTAATATTGATTCTTAATATCATGCTACATAATTACATTTTTTAAATTTTATTCTTTAATGTATTACAGTTATAAAATCTGATATAGATTTTTTTCAGATGGTTGAAACACCAAAGAAGATATGGAGATATCATAAGGAGTTACAATGTTAACAATGTAGTTCTATATTATTCATAGTGTATGACTCTGTGATATCATATATTCTGATTACCCTATTAAATGTAATGAAAATAAATCATCATACTACTTGTAATATAAAGTTATTAAACATAAAATTTTATTTCTAATCGTATTTGGTACTTTTTTTATCTATCGTAAAATATGATATCATACCAAAAGAGAATATAACTCTATAAATTATAATTTATTGTTGATAAAACGTATTGTGGGCCTATCAATTGTAGTATATGATACATTTTGAATCATAAAATATTACCTTTGAAGGAAAAATTATTTCAATATATTATCTATTTGGAAATGAATTTTATTATTTCTAAATTGTTTATAAATAATTATATGTGGTATTTGAGTTATATTATTTTATTTATAGTTTTTATTGAATAATAGATTTTGAAGACAATATAATTAATCAATACATGGTTATGAAACATTTATTGATAAATATTCAATAATATTAAATGTTAAAACTAAAAACATATTTGGCCTAATTATATAGAACACCTTATGAATTAATAATAAATTATTTATTTAGACTTAATTAGAATATTTTATTAAATATATTCAAATTAAAAATAATAAGGCCATAATATAAAATAGATTATATAAAATATTATGAATTTTTCATAATAGTTAATTTGAATAGTTAAAATTAGGGCGAATATTTTTTGATATTAATTAAACATCATCAATATTTTTTATTAATGATTTAATACTATTTTTAACAATATTTAGTATGTAATATTTCTATTATATTAAAAAATTTCATAATATAAACTCAATTACAAAATTATTATTACTCATAAAAGGTGTAAATAATTAATGTGAATTTTTGTATGATGAATAATGTGGAATTCATTTTATAAAAGGAATATATAGTTTTTTTATTCATGATTGTGGAGTGTCTATAATGAATTGATATTTTATAATGTAATTGTCATTATATTTCATTTATTAATTACACATAAATTTTTTTCTCATATATATATATAAGTGTGTTTGTGTGAGTGTTTGTTAATCAACTAGTATTTTAAATGTTATTTCATGATTTATTAGTCATCCATAGAAAGTATTTATATTATGAATAAGTGTATTAATTATGTTAAGATGATAAAATTCTTATTATAGATTTCCCATTCCTTGTATTACATGCTAGATTCAGTTTCATAATTTGGGATGTAATTTAACATGGCCACGATTTCTAATAAATGTTATTATATTTAATTTATTTGTTAAATATAGTTAATATACATTATATTTTATTGTTATGATTAAATTTATTCTATAGTGTGTAAATTCACACTAGGTATAGAGAATTTAGATCGAACTTCTTACTATCATAGAGTCCAATACCATATTCCAGAAAAGTGGGGGTTAGATTTCTATTAGTCTAGAATTTCATATGTAAAGATTACTTATCTCTAATAATTTTAATCCTTTACATGAAAAGTCAATGTACCTTATACATGTGATGAATTTGGATATGTCTAACTATGTATAACTTTTATTTTAATGATGAATAAGAACGATTATATGTTTTATAAATAGTTACCCATTAATATGTTTTGAAAATATTAATTTGGTGGATAGAATAGTATTCCATACTAAATAAAGGAATAAATTATACATGAAAAGGGAATAAAATGAGATACAGAGTTGAGATTAAAAACCCTTTAATACAATGGTTATATTCCTTCATATGAAATCTCATGTCATGAAATCGATCATTCAACTCGATATGTTCTTCCAAATAATATTTCCTGTGGATTATCAAGTGTAATTCATGGTGGAAATAATTGACCCTAAGTGTTAGGTATCAAAATCCAATTGTGAGATTTCAGTTACACATATCTTGGAATCCCAATGATTTTAGATTCTATGGTAATGTGGTTTTGTTTATAATTTTGGTGGATTGGAAAAAGGGATACCCACATAACTATCTAATAGTTATATATGATATGATATGAATAATTCCATATACAAAAAACAATGTGGTGTGTGTAAATCCTATGTAGGATCAATACATAATGGAAGATGGATATTTTACCACTAATGGATATAATGAATTTTAAAGGGGCCATCATTTATGTTGTTGTCCTTTTAAAAAGAATCTTATTAAATGATAAAAAATGATATTTGTGATGGTTTAAGATGAATAACTAAACCTGAGACGGATTTCCACATGGATATATGTGTGGCTACCTATATATTAGATTTTTTTGACTCATAGTGAATTTCAGGAATCCATAAGTGAGGAGAACATACCATCAATATTAATAAAATATTAAATAATAACACAGTATAATATGTAAAAAAGTTTTAATAATGACATTAAAAGAATATCAATTAATATTGAAAAAAATAACAAGGACCCCAAAGAGGAAATTAAAAATCTTTTTTAGTAATTAATGGAAGTAAATAAATATTGTGGAATCACTAGGGAGTCTATCCCGGTACCACCTATGATCACTACGATCAATCTCATTACTCATTATCTTTTGGGTCGTTCCATTTCATGTACACTTAACCCTGCATTTTCATTAGAATCACGATGAATGTGTAGCACATGAGTATTAAAAAAATAGGACACCACAAATGTTTCCTTAACATTAGAGTACATGTATAAGAGTGTTTGTTAACTTAAGTAGTAAAATAATACATAAAAAGTACAATAATGAAATAAATGGAAATGTGCTAGTAATATTTATGCCGACCCCCAATTGTTTATCCTACATCTAAATCTCGAATGAAAAACCATATTAGAAGTCAAAAACTGGGGTTAAACCCAAGGTCATAATGTTTCTCAATGCATCTACACGGCCAAGTGTCTTTGATTGACTCACGTGAACATCTTGTATTTACTATATCATGGGTCAAAACACAAGGTCATCATGCACCCTCTCAACCACGGGTTGGTCCCCAAGACTGTTTTATCAAATAAAAACATCTTTGGTCAAGCCTAACGTCTTTAATACCATCATACATGTGTCATTGCTCTACCCTAATTGTCATTTGTAAACATTAACCCCTCTAAGGGAAATCCAGTCCATGAAATTACACATGCCATCCACTAATACTAAACAAACATCAAAAGGATATAAATCACATATGAGAGGCATGTACCATATAGTCTGTCCAATTATGACAAGAAATATAATTAGTATCCATACATACAACCATTTTATCATAGTCAAACATGATCTCATGTGATACAAAAGCCCATGAAATCAGAAATCATGAATAGTCCAAGTTATATTAACACATGTAAATATATTTATAAAAAAACATATAAATATCCTCTACATGGTAAATAACTTTTACCTTAATATTTATTATTTTGACATTATGGTTTTCGAAGAGTATCGTTTCCCGAACCACATCCATACAGCAACCAGAATAATATTATGCATTGATAGTGTCCCTAACCAGCTCGAATAACATGGTACCTTGATTACTGAGCTAGTCTATACATATCCTGAATGGCGTTCCCAATCCCCATAGGTTGGTGACTATAACCTGGTATCAACAAATCAATGTGGGAATGAATTTTCCAAATATAAAATGGAAGAAAGAGAAGAATATCAGTATGAATACATGAAACATTCAACACAGAGAACTGTACCACATGTCAAAAAGGTATAAAACCCAAATATACAACCACAATGTACCAAATAATAGGATAACCACACATGTCTCGGTTAACAGATCCCTTTAAACTCAATGATCGATAAGCTAAAACACCAACTTGTTGACCTTCACCATTTTTCAAACCTTAAAAAAGTTAATTTAAAAACACCTAAAGGATTAGGAAGGGTGTGAGATCAAAACCCCATTTGTGTATTTCCAAATATTCCATAATAATATAACACATTTAATTAACCATGAAATTCAATCATTTTTAAATAAGAATTCATGGAATTTCAAAAGAATATTTAAAACAAATCATTCTTTATAATTAAACCGATCGAAATACAATACACAAATGGATTAATGCAAATTTTATATAAAATAGTCTATATAATTTCACAAGGCATGTGTAAAATAGTTTACATTAATGTTCATAAATATCTAAACATTTACAAAGAAAAAAATTACCATCTACCATGATGTTTGTTAGTTTCAGGCTATAGGATCCTCAAACATATGAGTGTGAATCACGAAAGTATGTGTATAAACACATACCTCAAAACTAGTTAAAGAGTACTGCTCACCATCCCCTCAGGCATGTGACCAGATGAACTAGGTTTAGTTTCAAGTATAACGAATCCAAAGAGTTGTATCCCAATAAATCACTATTTAACTAGGATTGAATTTTCTCTAACAACATTCAATAATGGAAAATTTAATTTAAATAAGATCAAAATAAAATTCAACCAATTTACCATATTTAGATTAAAATTTCTATTTAAAAACATGTACATCGGGTTTTAACAAATCATGCATCTTCAATGATAAAAAAATTGTTCTTCTATCAAGAAAATTATGAATTCATTTACCCAAATATGAATATGAAATAAAATTCACAATTAAAATTCACATATTCAATTTCACAATCTAAATTCCAAAATTAAATTTCAATTTTCATCAAATTTTACAAACCCAACCCAATTCAACAAAATTGGGGGTATTTCACAGATTTCAATACTAATCCAATTAAAATACCCAATTTTAATTGATGTGGGGTTTTAGTAAACCATTTGAAATAAATTTAATTCAATTAAAACAATTTAATTTAATGGAAGAAATTTCAGGGTAATCAAATAGGCAATTAATAATAGAACCACCTACCAAGGAATCACGAGATCATGAAACACAATTCCCTAATCGAGAAACTCCAATGAAGAATATCGACAAGGATGGTCTTATAATAAAACTGAGATTCAATATCATAAACAAATGGTATTAGATACTAAAACAATAATAAGATCTTTTAAACATTATGGTTGGGAAATAAAAGAGTGGTATAAAGAGTACATGAATAGGAAAATTATTAGGAAGAGATCAAAGACAGAAATTGTAGCTTTGATTCACTTTTATAGGGGTGTTGAGGTTTCAAAATGAGATCTTGGGATACACCAATCAAGAAGACATAATTTTATGGTCAAAAATACTCTTTAAGATCTTAAATTGAGATTTTTAATGTTTTAAATTAATTTTTGGGTTGATAGAATCTTGTACGCATGATTATTTGTGTTGGGTTTCACGGTTAGACAAACCATGCTCCCAATCCATGATCCCCTAGTATTAGGGTTTCATTGTTTCTCCTCGTTGGAATAATTTTTTTTCAATCCTTTTTCTAACTATGCAAACCATCTCTATCTTGGATTTCATGAATTTCAGTACTAAGGTGCAGGGTTTGGGAAAACTATGAGTCTACCATTCACATCCCAAGTACATCAAATTTTTCAATATTGTCATTAGAAACAACCCAAATTTAAATCCAAGAAAATCATGATCAATGAGGTTTTTAGGAATACATGAAAATAGTAACTGGATTTTACAAACATCCCTATCACGAAAAACATTTGGTCCTTTAAAAATCTATTAGGAAGCATCATTGTCAAAAATATGATGCCACTTCTCTCTCATCAGTGTCTCCCTCTACCACATCTCATGAGAAACAGAACTATTTTCCCATAGAACTTGAACCAAATTAATCTTTCTCCAAAAAAGAACAATTTTATCATAATCGACTATCCCAACTGAATGTTCATTAATGTATAAAACATGTTCAACCTTAGGATCACTCCATCTCAGAAAATGTGATGGATAATATAGATACTTCTATAGATAAAATACAAGGTACATTTAATGTATTGACATATATTTAGAGGAGATGATAGTGTGAATGAAATTTTACCAACTACTTAACAATCACAAAATATCCCACCAAATTAGGAGCAAGATTACCTTCCCTCCAAATCCATTAATGACCTAACTAAGGTGAAACATTCAATAAAACCTAATCACCAACCAGAAATTCCAACAGTTTTTATTGTGATCAGACTATGATTTATACTATATCTGTTCTATAAAGGTTATCTGGTGAATAAAATAAATATTACTTATCATATTTTGAACCAATATTGGTCCAGCCAAAGAATATTCACCAATCTTCGACCGAAATACTGGATATTTACAAGTCTAGCAATACATGGCCTCAAAATGATACATTCTAATTGTATACTATAGAATATTATAACAATAAAACTCAAACATCCCAATATGGTTATCCAAAACTCCAACATAAGTAAAGAACACATGAATAAATAATATCATCAGGAATCTATATAGCCATTTCAATCTGGCCATATGACGACAGATGGTATTCTATGCTCAAATAGACTTGAGATCCTAATGCCTCTAAAAGGCTTCTCCAAAAGCGTGAAGTGAACCATGGATCCCCATTGGAGACTATAGTAGATAGAACTCCATGTACATGAACCATATTTATCACAGTTAGATTTCCCAACTCCTCATATCTGGTTGAATCATGAAGTGGTATAAAGTGATCCAAATTGGTTAGATTATTGATCGGAACCCATATCAAATTTTTATTTCTCGTTGTATGTAGAAGCCCAACTATAAATTCTACAGATATTTCATCACAATTATAAGTTGTAACTAAAATTGGTTGAGGATAACATTAAGGTTAATGATTCTTATCCTTGACCCGATGGCACATATAATAATGAGAGACAAAACTAGAAATATCTTCTCTCATACCAATCCACTATAAATATATTTTCATGTAATATAATGTCTTTTGGGTTCTTGGGTGAACTTACCAATGGTATTTATAGTAATCCCCCATCATAGAATTCCATAATTCTAGGGGAATAAGAAAATGATTCTGATATCATAGAATTCACATGGTGGAAAATGACTAGTCAAATGTGGTCTCCCCAACATAGAGAGAGTCTCAAATTCTACAAAATTCATCATCAAGTTGTTGTTCTTAAAGATTCATCGTGAGAATATGTGAGGTCAATGGAACCCCAGACAAAGCAACCATGGGCCTTGATTCATGAACTCAAATATGAAACTATGAAAATAGATTCATCATATAACACTCTTCTGAATATTCTTTTATGTACTAGGATATATGTTTCCTTTTAAAATCATCTACAACAACATTCCCTTTCCTCGGGATATAGTAAACGTCAAAGTCAAAAGATTTTAGGTTTTCCACCCAATTCCTATAGAGAATATTGAAATATTTTTGAGAGAAGATATAACTCAAGCTATTTTGGACTGAGAACATGGTAAAACATTATTTGAAAAATTATTTCACCAAATATTAAGTATGTTCATCACATCTATGTGTTCATGGAAAGGGGATGGGTAATTGTTCTCATGTTTCCTAAACATTAGAGATCCATAGGGGATTAAATGATCACCCTTCACATGGGTGTAGCCCAACCCTAAACCAGATGCCCCATAAAATACAACATATCTTTGAATGGCCTCTGAAAGAGTCATCACTGATGTCGTAGTCAAAATAAATTTCCTCTAAATTAAATGACTATGAAATTTTTTATCCCATGAAAATTTTACTCCCATTGTTGTAAGATTAGTCATTAGAGAATCCAACATTTAGAAGTCCTTAATGAAATGGTGATAATACCCAACCATAACCAAGGAGCACTAAATTTTTAGAACATCATTCAGTTGATCCCATGTAATAACATATTTCACCTTATTAGAATAAAATAAAATACCATGATATGAAACCATGTTTCCCATGAACATAACATCCCAATTTGAGAAATCAAATTTAAATAGCATGGCATAAAGTCATTGATTAATTAAAAATCCTAGAACTGTTCTTAGATGACATTTATGATCCACCTCAGACATTGAGTAAATAAAATATTTCATCCACAAACACCACCAAAAAATTATCAATATATTCATGGAAAATATTATTCAATAAATCTATAAATACTGTAGGAGCATTGGTCAATCCAAATATCTTGAAAAGGTGCTCATAATGGACACACATACTTTGAAATTATTTTATATGAATGTCATATTATTTTATTCTCATCTGATTCTTACCAAACTATAGATAAATATTTGAGAACCATTTTTTAAATTTAATTTGGTCAAATGGATCATCAATCCATGGTAATAAATACATTTTCTTTACCATAACTCGATGGAGTTTTTGGTAGTAAAAAAGGTGAAGTGACCCATTAAACATCTTAATAAAGAGAACTGGTACCGACCAAGGTGACATGCTCGGGTGTATAAGTCTTTTATCTGGAAGATCATCCAACTAATTATTCAACTCAATCATCTCAACTGGTTCTTTTCTATTTGAGGGAATATACAGTAGTCGATTAACTACTAATAGATCAATATAAAATTATTCCACCCTTTCGAATGGAAAATTGGAGAAGTTAGAAGAAAAAACATTAAGGAACTCAATAATAACTGGAGAAAGACCACTGCTCAAATATTCCCACTCCAGATGAAAAATTAACATACATATTAAATTCTCCAACACTCGATAATAAGGTTCATCTCCATTCTACCACATGAATAATTCACATTTCAAAACATGACACACACCATTAATGGTTGAAATGGAGACCCATAAAATATAAAAATCAATTTGGATTTACTATAAATGATCCAATACACCATAAATATAATGTCAAGATGTTTATTTTCATGAACCATAAAATCCCAAACACGCTCAAAATCTGATAATGAGAAAAAACCACCAGAAAAATAGATACCATGTTCTCTCTTCATTCTGAGTGGTGTAGTAATATCAATCACATAATATAAAATCATTATATTAAGTGTAATAATATTCACATTAATGGTATAAAAAAATGAATAGAATGCACTAGTATCAAATAAAGTAGTCTATAATGATGAATTTATAGTAATTTTACCTCTCATGGTGACTAAAACTAAACTGGATTCTTTTGGAAACACTTTTACTATGTGAATAAACTTCATTTTAGATATTTATTGATGAAAACACTTTGTATGTGAGGAATCTGATTAAATTGTTGTTTTATTATGAATTAATGATCTCGTTCCACTGTGAAGAGTTCAAAATACATGGATGAAAATATCCAAGTGACATTATTACCTATAAGAGCCATATATCGTGGGAGCCTCTGTGAAAACCCACCTAGAATGCATACGATTTCCATACTAATAGAAAGAAAAATGACCTATTCCAAGAATGGTATGAATTCTTGAAAAACCATGTTGTCAAAATACACCAAGATAATAATCGTGCTTCCTTTTTCCTTTAAAGGAATTAAAAATAACATAGGGAGAATAAAAGACTCTCTTGAACCCTGACATACCAACCAGGTCCATTCATAAAATCAATGCTCTATCCATCACATCAGAATAAGAAGGTATATTCAGAATGAAAACATGATTACAAATATCATATTGAAGTTCCATCTAAAAAAATTGAGTATTCATCTTCTCATTGGATAATATCTCAGGTGAAATATAAAATAACTCCACAAAATGGTTTTCATACTCAATTAGGGTCCTTTCATCCTACTAAAATTAAAAAAACCAAATATTCTTGGCTAAGACCATCAACTTTGATAATAAGTAGTCATTATAAATAGATTTTATATTTTACATTTCAAGAACTCATGATTTTTTATCACCATCATATCCCACTATCTCCTACTCGGTCCCTTGAGCATGAAGGCATCACACTTCACCACTATTTCATCCGGTGTCTCCATGAACTCAAAAAAATTCAATTATGTGAAAATATTACTCATCCCCTATAGGTTCATTTGAACCCTTTAAATATTGTGGCATGTATTGAAGGAAATCCTATGTGTGATTCTTCAAAACACCCCTTTGTGGTTCCACAGGTGGATACTGAACGTTGAATGGTGTAGGTGCACATCCTATATCTTGGATAGTATGCACAATCAGCCCAACCATAATTAGGTTCCCTTATAAAGATAATATTTTCAACCATTTAAAAATTCTTTTAAATTATTTTCACCCTGCCAATTTATCATGTTTAACTTTTTTACATCAATTTTGGGATAATGATGTGGTTTGAAAAAAAATGTGAATGTTGCCTAATTTTGGGATTTTATAATATTTTAATTACAACGGTATATTGGGAATAACTTTTGAAATATTATTCTAATTTGAGTGAATATTTTCAATTTAATTCCTTGATTAGTTTTCTTCAAATGTTTCTTCAATAGAAATAGTTTATTCAACCATCTTCAGGCCTGAAAAATCAGTCAAGATAAAAATTTATTCAGGCAGACTGCATGGACCCCACCTGCTTAACAAAATGATAAATATGACTACACTCCCAAAATTGAGGTTATTCAACCTATAATGGAACGACAACACATATACCTATTTATCTAATCAATGTTATAGAGTTTTGAACTCAATACGTGTGACATTAGAAGTAATAAAGTAAAGGAATAATTCTGGAATTATCATACATAAAAAGTTAGTCTCAGTATTTATTACATAACTATTACATCTAGTGTCCAATAATTCTAAAACTATGAGGGTGACCAGAAACGACATTTATGAATAGCCTTTATGAAGGATTAAACATGTTAACTATCCATTAAATGTGCCAAAAAATTGAAAATGTTCATCAAATGGATTCCAGGCTATAAAAGGGGGAGAGCTCATCCTTCCTAACTCATTCTAATCCATTATATTACATTTGGGGAACCATGTAGAGTATGATAAGGGTAATTAAGGATTTATATTTTCATTTAATTAAATTTTATTTTTATTTTACCATGTAACATGCATTCACATTTTTATTAAGGTTTTTTATTTTCTTCTTCCATATCTCTTTTTCATACAACCCTAATCACATTCTATCTCTTCCATCTTTCCATCATGAGCTATATTCAATTTTCAAAGGAACATGACTAACATGAGGCTTGAATCTAGGATAGGATTCATAGTATTTTTGTTTATTGTTCTTCAAATAAAAAATAATAATTCAATTTGTGGTGGATGAGAGAGTACTGCATGTGTAAGGATGTCATCTAACATGACACTATTTCTAAATTCATATATTTTAATTGATTCATTATTTTTACATCCATTATATTTTGAAAACCATTCATATAGTGGAGTCAGTATTTCTATAAGGGATGAAATTTTATATGGTTGATCCTAGTATTTTCATAGTGACATTCTTAGTTGTGGTGTTACCCTATTTGACAATTTTGTGAGGTGTGGTTTGGTGCACAGAAGGCATGAAAAAATCACACACTCAAAATATAAAAGTAAATTAATTGATTAATGGGGTTTCATTAAAATAATTATAAATTTTAATTTAAACAAAATTAAATAATTAATGACCTCATGTTACCCAAAACTAGGACCGAGTGCTTTCATCCCAAATTTCTTTTTTTCAGCATCTTCATTAATATTTAAATTCGACATTGAATTATTTTAATTACATGTTTTCCAACAAAAATATTTTTCATAAATAATATAAAAAACCAAAATGAATTGGAATAGATTAAAAATAACCAGTAATTGAACTGACTATGACACTCCTCGAGTGAGACGACCCTGCTCAGTTTATCTGTTGTATTATGAATATAATTTTTTTTCCACAACCTATAACATGCGTTTATTGAAACTAATGTTGTTTTTGGAACCCAAATAGTTATTTGAATCAATTTTTCTATATACACATTTATATAAATATTTTTCATTATCCATCCTCATTTAAAAAACTCTAAAAAATTATCTTTTGCATGAGGTATTCAGATTCAAATTGTTATGCATGGGAATATTAATCGTAGGTGTAATATCAAGAACAAAAATATGATTATAGTGATCTATATGATTGGGGTGGAAATGATTATCCATATTATCGATGACTTAGGGAGAAAAATGGAATGTTAATTTGAATATGTCTATGCATTGATGGAGAAACCTAACCATTATCCAAAGAAAGGTAATTTTGAGGTAAATGTTTAAGCACATAAATATTCATTAATCCTCACTCAAACATTTATATAAGAGATAGATGAGTATGAATTCAATGATCATCCACATGAGAGGGATTAACAAGAATATGAAAAATTATGGATAGAATTCAAGGAACTACATGATCTTCCCTTACCTTGTATAGAGGAAGACCCACCACTCTTTAAGGAAGACACCACCCTAGTGATGAAATTTGAAGTAAAGATGGAGGGTCCTGACTACTTACCTCCATCTAGAGATAATAAATACCAATAGGTAATTTCAATCAAAAATGATATTAAAGATGAACCAAATTATGGATATGACACATTCTTAAAACTCTAACTCTTTTAATTTTATTGTAACTAATTTGAGTATCACTGTTAATAATTTTGAATTTTCAGATTTGGAAAACTTGTATGATTCCTTAGTGGAAGTTGATGAAAATGAAAATGAACCTGTTGAGGAACACCTAGAGATCCCTGATGAAATTGAATATTTACTATATGGAGTAAAAAAAATACTGAAGTGTCTTTTCCTATAGAACCATAAAAATGAGATTCCTAATTTAGAAGTGATGATTTTGAAACTAATACTTTCAATTTAAATTTATATTATCCATTTGATTATTATTTTATTGCAACACATTTGGAGAAACCATATGATATGAAGATAAGGATGCATAATTTGTAACCTAAGAGGAGTAGGTTCCATTATACATCCTACCTCCACCATGAAATATGTACCACTTTGTGAATATGGTTGATCTGGGGAACTCTATCCATATATTCCTCCTCAATAGAGATGATGAAGCCCAAGCTGTGATGAACCACATGTGGTGGTTTAAGTCAAAAAAGATCCACCTAATAGAAAAATATGGATAATAGCATGTACTTCCCTTCTAGAGACAAAATTTTGGTCCCACTTAGTGGAACATATCAATAATTTTAATATACATGATTTATAGTAATTTGAATTTAATTATTAGGAATTTATATCACAAATTCATTCTTAGAAGTTAACCCAGCATGCATCCCACTACCTCTCATATTTTTGAGTCTAATGAAATAATCATTGTGCTTAATTTAGTAATTTTATTTTTCTGGTTCATGATAACCCAATAAATCACCAAATAGACAAATCGGAAATAGAAATTATTATTTTTCAAAATAAGCTTCCCTTATAAAAATTTATCTTTTTACCTCATTAATTTTTTCCCAAATCATGATTTGATATTTAAAGTTAAATATTTCATTTCCATTCTTGAATTCAGGATTTAACTAAATTATCTAGGAGACACGATTATCTTAGTAATCTAATGATTCATTATTTTTGATTGCAATGTTAATGAGATCGAATGAGTAAAATGGGAAATTTAATATTTTTATGTCAAGCGTTGAAATTCAAAGGAGGACTCCTAACTTGAGGTAATAATTTGTATCTTGTAAATCTAATTTCCATGCAATTTTTCATACTTTGAATTTATGAAATTAATGATAATTGATTTTCTATTATTAATTATTCCTTGAGTGATTGTCTAATAACATATATATCATTCCCGAGGGGATTTATAGACCAAAAACATCCTATTTTTTGTTGAGAAAATTTATTGAGTGATATTGGGATATGTCACCAACCAGAACATGTATTTTAACTTTTGAATTCTATGACTATGAAAAAAACATTTAAAATATTGATGAGTTTATTAAAAACACATATCCCTAAATAAAACCTTTATAGTAATCCTTCAATGGGCGATAGAGACCACAAATGACCATTAGGGGAATGAACCATGTTTCAAGACATTTTTTATCAATTCCTACCATAATCTTTGTAATTTCAATATATTTTAAAATTAATGTGTGGTGGTAAATGTAATCATGGTAAATGGGATGATTTACATTGTAATTAATAAGATATAGGGTAATTCTTGTGGTAATTGTTATCCATTATAGAATTATATATTACTCTTTATTTTTCCCCTCCGGAATAAAAAAATAGAAAATAATTTTTTTTTTGTTATTTTGGAAAACCAAATATCACCATTATTCAACCAATGATTCTTATCATATGTGGTTAGATGATGGATGTGATCTTTGTTTCAAGACTAAAACACAAAAACAATATATAATTTTTTTTTAATAAAAATCAATGGGGTGTACAAAATCATTCATCATTCATTACTTTGATAATAACCTTATGTAATGTTTTGGGGAAGTGGGATTTTCTTCTATGAAAGGGATAATTTCATTAAACTCGTTTTAATATCATGTACTTTATATAATAGATATGTCACCTCCTTGAGAATTATTTTTTAATACATCAACTTCTCTAAACCATTAACAGCATGGTTATTTGAACAATTATTGAATGTCCTCGTCATTTTATGTTCCTTTTTTTCATTACAAAGTGGAAAAAATAATTCATCTACAATACTATGGATAAGTAATATTTTATAAATAAATGAGGATAAATATAAATTAATAGTATCATGACATAGTAGATAAAAGCTTCAAGTGATGTGAATCATGAATTAGCTTTTTTAATAAACAAAAATTCGGAAGCTTCAATGAATGAAAAAAAAGTTCCATCATTTTTTAAAGGGGAAAAATAAAATTACATGATATTATTGTTTAATTGAAAAATGAAAATATAAATTGATATATTGTGTGTATTTTTGATGGATTATTTTCACATTGAAAATAAATTTACTTTATTACTTATCTGATTGAATATTGGTAACATTGGTGTGCTATGAATTCCATGTTGAGAAGTTATGCTTGATGAAAATAATGGTTTAAGTGTTGGGGAAACTGATAGATCTAGTATTTTCCTCACTTCATATATGCACTAAAATTATATTAAACTTCCTAATTTATCAATTTTAACTTATTTAATAAATTTTTTGGATTGACGGTGTTTTTATAACTAAAATGAGAAAATTGATTAAATCTAGAAATTTATCAAATTTTAACTACAAGGGTATTTGTTCATAACATTAAAAATCATTTTACAATTTCAGTTTTTATTTTTTCAATAATATTTTTTGATTATGTGTATTAAACTTTTTTTCTAGAGAAGTAGTTGATTCGACTATCTAGAGGCCTGAAAAAATTAGCCAAGTTGAAAAGTTGTTTGGGAGGACATTCTGGACCCCACCTTTTTAATGGAAAAATAAATTGGAATACATACATTTGATTGATTTTATTCCTTATAGAATGGAACCGGGACACATGGAGCTGTTTATGCAATAAATTTTATGGTGTTTTGAACTCATTAAGTGTGTAATTGGATGTTATGAATTGAAGTAATAAATCAATAATACTCATATATAAAAATAAAATCCAATTATTTACAACCTAACTAATACATATAATAACCAATGATGTTGAATGTTTTAGTGTGAAGACAAATGACGTTAATGAAAAACTATTCTGAATGAGGAGACATGTGAATACTTTACTTATTGTGCCAATAATGAATGATATTTCAAAAGAAAAATTCTCACCTATAAAAGGAAAAGATCTTATCCTCCCAAATTAAATGAAATCCATCCCATTCCATTATGGGTACACCATAGAGGAGGCAACGTTACATTTATGATTTCCCTTTTCTTTACTTTTTTATTTTATTTATATTTTCTCATATAACTTTCATTTACATTTTTATAAATTTTTTTCTTTTATAATTCTATATATCTTTTTTATACAACCCTAATCTCCTTAACTCTCTTCAATACATCCATCATGATATATGTTCATTTTTCAATGGTAATTTTCTAACCCAAGGATTCGCCCTGGGATAGTTTATATGGTGTTCTATTTTATTTCTCTTTAAATAAAAATTGATTTAATTATATTTGTGGTGGATGTATGATAATATCCCTGGTCTGGCAGCCATCCACCGCTACTCTATTTCCAAATCCATTCATTTTCATTGATTGATTATTTTCCCTCCCATATCTCATTAATATTCTATATATAAAAATGTTAGGGTTTTAATAAGGGGTGAGGGGACAAATGGTGGAGTTCTGTCTTTTAGCAACAACATTCACAGTTGATGTGTTAACCTATTTGACAATTACAAGAGGTGTGGTTTGTTGTTGTACATGCATCCTAAAACAAGGAACTCTATAAATTGAGGAATTGTTATTAATTAATGAGGTTTCATAAAATGAATTATCATATTGAATTTAATGAATAAATAATTAATTAATGAACTGGTGTTATCCAGGCTTAGGACAAAGTTTTTTCTTTCCTAATTTCAATTTTTTCATCTTAATATAAATTTAAATTCCACATTTCATTATATTAATTTCATGTTTTCTAAAAAATACAAAACAATAACTTGCATAAATAATATATGAATAAATCAAATATAATTATAATAGGTGAACTAGAATCAGTGATTGAACTAACTACGATGCTCCTCAAGTGAGACGACTCAAACTCTATGTTGTATTTGGAATATAAATTTTCTTTTTTTCTTTCCCTAAGATAGGTGTGTGTTGGTCACCTAAAGGATTTAATCATTATGGTTCATCCAAATCGTACTCTTGGATCTGATTCACACATCTTTGTGGAGTCATGATGCTACACAATTTCAATAGATAACATTTGAGATATCATGTTAACACTCAAACAGAGAAACATGGGAAATTATATCCAAAATATAGATAAAAATGTTTTGTACTTTAATCTTTCTAAATATAAAAAAGGAAAAATACTATAAATTATAATAAGGATTTCTTTCCAAGAAAATCATTGGATACTTAAGGCTTATTACAATGAGAGATGTCCAATAACTCAGTTGTGATCCCCTCTTATATCCCGACATGATTATAAAAATTCATATAGACCTCAAGGAAAGATTCCTAACCTACACTATTGATGACACATTTTCATGAACTAGCCTATACACCCTAGTAACCTGATAACTGAGCTAGTCCTAACATATATTAATGTGTGTCCCTAATCGACAAAAATTGTCGAGTAGAAACTAGAATCTAAAAATGATTGTTAGAATGAATTTTACACAAACATGATAATAGAAAGAAAAACAATTAGGTATTCATATAAAAAACAACACAAGGAGAAATATAGCAGAAGTCAAACAGGTGTTAAAAACCCAATGTACAACAATAAAGAACAAAAAAATAGGATAACCACACATGTCCCAGTGGAAAAAAATATCCAAGACCAGAGTTCAACAAACAAAACCATGTCGAAGTGGAACATTTACCATTATCGAACCATATAGAATATAATCTAAAACCATCCAAAAGAACATGTAGGCTATGAGTAAAAATACCCATAGTCTCTCACAAATTATTGAATATTAAGATTAAAAAATTAATTAACCATATAAATCGTTCAATTTTAAATATTTAGGGATGTAATTTCAAATTTATATTTAAAAAAATCATGATTTATAATTAAATTTATGAATATAATTTAAAAAATATACTAAGGAATTTTTTTTATAAAACTATTTATATAATTTCACAAGGAATGTGTTTTGGATCTAAATATATATATAGATAGAAATAAGTGGCGACTAATTGTATGTTTAAAAAAGTTTTGTTTATAACCAAAAATAAATTTAGTTTTAAAGAGTTTAAATTAATTGAATTCACAAACCCTTTTATGTATTTTTACAAAAATTGGACTAGCCCTTCGGTCTGATTTAAAGCTATAATAATTAAGATGATTCTAATATAATTATAATGTACTTGGTAAACAAAAATTGATTCTACCTTAAATGGTATAGAATCATAATCAGAGTAAGTGATGTAATCATAATTGCAAAAAAATAAATATTCACAGAGCAATAAAAATGTATCATAATCAATTCAATTTGATAAAAAATGTAAATAGATAACTGAATATAAAAAATAGTTCACTTTCTATTACAATTATAGAAAAAAATTAAAAACATGTAAATGAATATTGAATTATGTTAACACAAATAGAATGGTATCCAATAAACTAGTATAATGGTCCCATCATTTATACATTCAAAAATATACGTCTTAACCACCAAAAAGTAAGCACTCGATAAGATCACCCAGCTTCACTTGGTCATTTTATCCTCGTAAGACCGCAATAAGAATACATTGGCGTAATTATACCGTGTAATCCCTATAAATCAATGACCATGATGTTGATCTTATCCTCTTTCATCCATGACTTTAAATCCCTCAATCATAATTCCAATAATCAGAATGTAACAAAGAAAAACAAAATATAAATTTCTAGTGACAATGAACATTTAGTTCACCTGTGTAAAAATTAGATCTCTCCTACATGGTATCAAAATCACCAGATCTCTCACACAGTGTCTATCATTGTTCATGTGTTTTGAAATGATCAAATTTCATGGTATTTATAGGGATGACTCCAAATAGATATTTTGAAATCTAATAGTCCAATTTTCTATAATATTATTTGGAGGACCTACACACCTAACACTGCAACGATCATATGAAAACTGAATGTATGACATCATTTTTATTAAAAATATTTCCATAAATTACAATCACATTTTCTAGATAATTGAAATAAATTGAAATGATTCTGTGATAATCATTATGAGTTTTAGTACAATTTATATTAATATCATTTCTAATCTTATTTCAAAAATCATGTTAGTATGAAATACTAGAAGGTTTGATTGATAATAAATTTAAAAATGATTGTACATTAAAAATCATATCCAATCTCAGTAGAATAATCATGGAAAATGTCATTAGTTTAATTTGAATGACTACGATATATATCATATTCAATCTCATTATGAATATTGTAATGATAAATATAAATTTATTTTCGTTATGTCAAAATAATTTAAGTATGTATTGTAAAATAACAAATTTTTTCAAATAAATAATTATAAAAATACTTTAGATATGAAATAGTTGGAAATTATATATTTAAGAAAGAGATTGTTATTATCAAAAAAATAATGAAAAGTTAATAATATAATTTTGACTCACCAACCTCCAAATTTTTGGAAAGCACAAACCACAAGAATTAAAAAGAAAATTACATTCAAAAACATAATTCCAATATTCATTTTAATAACCATTTTACTCAGAAGTATAATTTTATATTTATATCCCACTGTGTTTAAAATTTATTTGAGTGGAATTTCTAATACAACATTCTCCCACATAGGATAATAAAATCTCTAAGGGTCATATTATATTTTTACTCGTAATTTTTCTCCCCCTATGTTCAAGCATATCCCCTTAATTTATCCATCTTACCTTTTATATATCTTATTACCTATACATATAGCATTCTCCCAGATTGTGATATTCAAAATAGAATTTGAATAGACTTTGAGGTAACTGAGAATGGATGGGAAAAAATTATATACAAAACAAATATGTACATTAATTTATGAATTAAAATAGAGAATATTTAATCAAAATAATATTTAAATATTCTATCCAGTTGAATATAGATGAATAAGTATTTTCATTGAAATTTCAAGAAAAAAGTAGGATATGAGTTTATAGGAAAATATTTCTTCTCCATTGTATTTAAGATGATCATTTTCATCTTTTTTAATTCCTTTTATATCTTCCTTCTTCTTTTTGTGAAAATATTGATTTGTTCAAAGCATGAGTTCATATTCTGAAAATAATTTAACCAGTTTATTATTAAATTATTTTTTGGAAATCATATTTTCTCTATGAATAAAAAACGTTATTCATTGATTTATCTTTTTAGTTCATGGGTAAGAGGTTTTTCTTCCAAAATTGTAAGATTTTTATTATGACCCATACAAGAATCTCTTAAAATTAATATTATTCATTTGGAAAAATAACTTAATTATTAAAATTAATTATTTCATCCATGTAAATATCAACAATTGACTCCTCTAATTAATTTTATATTATCTTTCACGTTATCAACTTGATTTCATTTGACTGTGTATATTTTTAGGTTTTAAAATTTGTTAAAATGCATTCATTTCAGCGATATCACTTGCTAAAATGTAAATTGAAACTAAAAATTCATTTACATGTTTAATTATTTATTAAATGGGGTCTTAATGATTCGTCATATTCGAATTAAGATTACGATACCTCTTAAAAAATTGTGTAATCCTTTTTTTATTGAAATTTTACATGAATATCTTTAAAATTTAAATCAAGATTGATCATTATATCCAATAAAACATGGATTGAATTTGATATTTTCTTTGGGTTTTCTAAAACTAAATCAATTTTTCATATTAGAAATTGGAAATAAAGAATAGTAATTTCAATTATTTTTAAATATTGAACATTATAAATAAGTCATTTGAATGGTATTGTATTATATGATTTAGTATCCTCCTCAAATCTAGACAAGAATAAGTTATGGGTTTCAATAGCGACATCTTATAAAGCCTTATTATGATTTTCAATGGATTTGGTCTCGTTTTCCTTATAAGAAATGGGATTGAATTTAATGAATTTGGATCACTAATGAGCTTTATTTGATGACTCAAATCATGGATTTGATAACTTTCAAGAGGTTTCTTCTGAAAATCCAACTTATAATTTATCATAGTTATATTTTTGTGTCTAAATAACATCATTAGTATTTTAATCCTCCTCCTTTTACACTTCTTTTCCGCATTTTCTTCATATTTTTCTTCCTCTTCTTAGTATTATTTACACCAACATACTCATCTATTTGTATCATCTTGTTTTCTTTTTTTTATCTAAATATTTTTCATGAAATTCCTTTGGTGGAATCAATTCATCATCATCAATTTTATTATTTTTCCCATTTTCATGGCCAGAGAGAGTAATTGTTCTTTCTTGAATAGGTTCCCTAATTATGATTCCTATATATGACTTCTCAACGGTTTTCCAAAAATTATCTATATAAAAAACATCTATATTTATCTTTTACATGATTCTTATAATATCTTATTATTTCAAAGCATCTCCAATAAAATTCCTTCTACAAAGGTCTTGATAGGGTCAATACCAAACTTAGGGTCTCTATATTTTGTTCTAGTTATCTTCCTTGTCTATTCAGTTGCAATTTCCTAAGACAGTTTCTTTTGTTTCATCCTCCTCATGGATGAAATGGTTTCAAATTTCTTTTTCTCTTCAAAAGCATTCCAAGTAGTATCTATTGAAATTTTTTGAATACCTTCTATTGAATGTTTTACTTCAACATCATTCAAAAATAGTTTGATTAAATATTAAAATTAATATTCAACCATTTGATTTTATCATTGTTGATAGGGGTGATTTTCATTTTCTTCAGCATTGATATGATTTCAACAATACAAAACAACAAACTCTCAATATGAAACATACTTATGTAACGTAGTTAAATTGTCACTTGAGATTTTATGGCTCTAGAATTTATGTTTTTCATGGTTAGACAGATATAAAAAATTAAATTAATCATCTAATTTCTAACCAACTAATCGAGAATGAAAATATCTAAGACATTTAGGGATTCCCTACCACCATTTATTTGAATAAGAAAATCCAATGCATCCAAATGTTTTCAAGATGATTTTCTGAAGAACAAATAATAAATATTCTTTTATCATCATGAATTTAAAAAAGTGATTCCTTGGCTCTGTTCTTTTTTAAATTCCCATTTTCTTTTGACAACTTATCAGATGGAAAAAAGTGTCACCTTTGGTGGGTTCACTAATGAAATGAGCGTGTTGTTTCACAGACATGATAAAATCATTTTCATATATAGAAAATGGTATCTTTAAATCCATATTGAATTTAATATAAATATAAATCTCTCTTACTTCATTAAAATGGATATGATCATGACTAGTCTCAATCTCGTCTAAGTAAACTGATTCCCACAATTAAAATATAAAAAAACCTTTAAATAAGAATTATACTTGTCATAAAAATAATTCTTGCCTAAATACTCTATAAATAATATAATGTGGATAAGTCATTATGAGTCATTGTTTAGAGAGAATATGATGTTTATTCTTAGGTGAGAGAAAAAAAATTTCCAGATCAAGAAATATTTTAGATTTATCTATTTGAAAGAAGGTATTGCTTCAGCAAAAAAACATGAGAAAAACATTTCGGGATAAATTGAGTAGTCCCCTTTATATAGGTGAAGATAGGATACTATTAAAATTGAATAGTTTTTATCATATCAAAAAGATATGTTTTCTCAAAAAATAGAACTCATAGTGTTTTTTGTTTAAAAAATTTTATTGTATTCAACATGAATATGATACATTTTTTAAAAAATACCATCAATTAGAATAGAATTTAAATTGTGTATGATTTATGAAATTGTACATTTTGGTTTTTTAAGATACATATTTTTTATTCAATAGTTTGTTTTAGGAAAAAATTAGGTATGAATAAATTTTGAGTATGAAAAATTTGAGTGTGAAAAGTTTTTCTATGAATTAACAAATTTTTAAAAAACAAACATATGTGTTACACCATATTAAATGAGTAACATAATATAAGTATATGGATTAAAACTGTTGTAGATATGAATGATTCCCTAGAGATGTGATTTCTAGCTCCTGTATTGTATATCCAAATATATCAAAAGTTAATGGTTTTTAAAAAATATGAGAATTTTTTTCTTTCTTCCCAAAAACATGTAAAATGATATCTCATTTTTTTGTGTGACCACTAAGAAAGTGAGATCTAATATCACTATATATTTCATGAGAGTGATTGTACGGATTTTTACTAAAGGGAATGGCACTTGTGTTATCACAAATAATTTTTGTTTTGTAAAAATCATGTCATATTTAGTGAGTCTATGTTACATCCACAACACCGGAACAAAAAAACTTATAGCTTCAACATATTCAAATTCTATAGTCAAAAGTGATGATGAATTTTGTTTCATACAAGACCACGAATATAATTAATCTCATAAAAATTATACATTCAGGAAGTAATTTTTTTATCCATTTTATCACCACCAAATTCATCATCTGAAAATCTTTTTAATTCAAAATAATTTTTGGAATAATAGAAAAGACATTTATCAAGGGTTCTCCTCAAATAAAATAAAATATCATTAAATTATATTAAATGGTACTCCTTTGGATTATATTGAAATATTACACTTAAAAAAATAGAAAACATTAAGTTTGGATGACTAACTATTAGGTATAGTATACTTCCTATCGTACCTCAAATAGTTGTTTGATCAACTGGTTGTCCAATTTCATCTGTATCAAGTGAATCTGAGGTAACAATTCAAGTACTAATAATTTTATTGTTTCCATATAAATACATTTTAATAAGATCTTCGATATATTTATATAGATCTAATTAATTACATTTAGTTTTTGAGAATATTTAAAACCAAGAAAGAATGTTAAATCTACCCTCATAATCATTTCAATCCCATATTTCATATGATTTTGAAAGGAATCTATTATATATTTTTTATTTGATCCAAAAATAATTTCATCAAAATATTTTGGAACAATCAAAACATTTGTTTATATTTCATTATAAGAATATTTGGATCAGAATTTTCATTAATATATTTGTTTTGTAACAAAAATATTATTAATATATCATACCAGGCTTTAAGGGCTTGTTTAAGGACATATTTATCATTGGTATGTTTTTAAACATATCCAGGATGTTTCATTACTTCAAAACTAAGATTTTGTTCAAAAAACATCATCTTGAACATATCCATTAAATAAATCAAACTACACGACCATTTGATAAAATTTAAAATTTACGAATGCTTCAAAGGATAATAGAATTCAAAAAGATTAATGTCTATAAATTGAATCATTTGTTTCATCATAATATATTCACTCATTAGGAATATATAATTTAGTAACAATTCATAATTTACATCTAAAAATTATTACATTTTCCTAATATTTTTATATAAGAACCCATTTTACTCTAATGACTAATGTTTCTTTAGGTCGTTCAAGAACGTTCTAGAATTTATCCCCTTCGAATTCATTTAGATATTCATACATAGCATTTATCCAATATGCATCACCTAAAGCCTCAATAAGACATTTAGGTTCAAATTATGAAAGGAATTAAAAATTTCTACTTATTTTCTAAAATAACTTCTAGTCCTTGCAGGTTGATTTACAACACCAATGATACTATCTCCATGATGATTTCTATGAAACAACATACTTCGGTTTTGTAAAAACTATTCATCAACATGAGATATAACATCTTCTAGAGTGAACACTTCAGAAACTATTTCTTGAGTATTGTCCTTATTATTCTAATTATCTACCAATAGTTGAGGATCGGTTTTGGAAAACACAACTGAGGATGTTGGTTGGGTTTGTTTTAATACAAAAGGATCTATTTCATAAAATTTTGTATGTATTATTTCATCACCAAAAAAATAATTTTTATTAAAAAAATTTTATGCCTTAGATGTTGTAGAATATCTTAATAATATTCATTCAGTGGACTTGGATGAAATTTTTTGTATATTATCTTTTGTATTCAAAATTAATACATTTCATCCAAAAAATATGAAGTATGAAACTTTCTTTCTTCGTCCTATCCATATTTCATAAAGAGTATTTTTAATAAAGGGTCAAATTAAAACTCTACTTATTGTATAAAAAGTAGAAATAATTCCATTAATCCAAAAGTGTTTATAAATTGAGTATTAACTCAACATGGTTCTTTTTATATCTTTAAGAGTTTAATTTCTGCTTTTAAAAACACCATTTTTCTATGGAGTTTTTAGAGATAAAAACTTATGATTAATAAATTTATTACCAAAAGATGTTTCAAAATATGAATTTAAAAATTATCCACCATGATAACTACAAATCGTTTTCAATGGAAATTTTTTATCATTTTTTACATTTCCTACAAATTTTTTAAAAATAAAAACGACTTCATATTTATTTTTTTATAATATAGACCCGTGCACATCTAGTATATCCATCAACTAAAAAAATACATAGTACTTTCCTCTAATAATTCTAATCGATGTGGTACAGAATAAATTCATGTACACATACTATAAATAATTCGTAGTTGATACTTCAATAATATATTTAATTCTTCACTTGTATTGCATACCATATTAACAAGGGTTACAGACTTTTGATGAATCAAATAAACATTCTCGTAGATCATTAATAGGACTTTTATATGACAATTTACATTAATTTCTATGGTTACATTGTCATAAAATTCTATTCCATGTCCAAGATATGTATTCTATTTCATTGATAAAAGGTATTTATTGGGTCCTATGTTTTTTTATGTTATGTATATAAACATTCTCATGTCGATGAGAAGAAAGAATTAGTTCATACATGGAATTGTGTAATACACATTAATAATTCCTAAAATTAAAATAGTAACCTTAATCACACAAATAAATTATTCTAATAAGGTTGTTTGTAAAACATTTTAAAAATATATCCTTTTAAATTTACTCTTTTCCAAGAAGAACAATGTTACATATACCAATATTCTTTCCTTTAGAATTAACTATTAAAGATACTCTTTCAAAATTCATTTTTATAGTATTTTCAAATATGTCTATGTTGCTAATCATATACCTATAAAACCACTATCCATGTACCATGTATTATTTTAATTTTGGTAAATCCTTTGTTTTAATGAAATCAAAACGAAATATACATCAGGAACAAAAATTTTCATGCTTCCAGGAATGTTAGGATAAAATTATTTCGAATCCACATTTTTTTCAAAAAATGTTTTATGTGAAAACATAAGTACTGAACTTTATTTTATATAAAATTATTATTCCACTAACCATCAAATTAAAATGTAGTACAATATGGAGAACATTTGGCTCCAAATAATTGTTTCTAAATTTTTTTATTGGTATATCACATTATGGAACTAGTTCCATCAGGATGAAGTTGTTTGTACATTTTTATGAAAACATTCATAACTAAAATTAAAATTTGATAAACGTTTAATTATTGAAAAAATATCATATTTATTTTTTCAAATAAACTCTTACCCTCTTGAACAATAGTTTCATAATTGATTTTTGTTTCTAAAATATTTTTCTAAAAATTGTGTTTTTAAAAAAAATTAGAATGCATACCCTTCTTATAATTTTAATTTTCAAGGTTTTTAGAAAATTAATAAATTTAAAATTATTTATATCACTTACTTTTAGAAGATATAATACTTATTCTGTCAAAACATTTAGTTTTGTATTTTTAATTCTCATTTTTTTACTAACTGTACAATTTTTTTTCAAATAACATAATCATCAAGATATTACTTCATTAGAAGGAAAATATTATCTTCTTCTAACAAAGATTCTTCTTTTACAGACATATAATTTTTGTCATCAGGATAGTTTTTATTCAAATGTTTTTTAAGATTAAGAAGAGTGTACCTTATCCATAAGGATTTTATTTTCAAAATGAATTTTAGCAAAAGGACCAATATTCATATTTCATAAATATTCATTTTCTAATGAATCGTCAGAAGAACCTCCTCCAATTTCCCTCTAAGAGTCTTTAACTTTAAAAAAATTATACCTTTTGACATGTAATATTTTTTTCGATTTCAATCAAAATTCATTTCCTTCCAATTTTTCATTTTAATATTTGTAAAATTAGTTCTTACGTGTTTAGCTCTTTTATATTCAATACATGTAACATGAAAATCTATTTTTATTACTCATTTTCCAATTAATTATCTTATAATGTTACCGAAAATCATTTTTTCTAACAATATTGGTCATTATTTACGAAATATTAGCCAAATAATTCTCAGAATGTTAAGAATCAATTGAATTTTATGGAGTGACAATAATTTATTTTTTTATTTAAAAAACATCTCATGATTTTGTACCGTCATCGAATTTGACGTAGAATTAAAATAAACTCTTCCATTCCTTTTCTTTATTTTCTCATCTTCTCATTTCATCCATCACTTATATTGTAAAATAGATCCAAATAAATCATCTAGTGTAAGAATTGTAGTCTTTATAGATTAATGAACAACTATCTCTTTAAATCCCCTTCATTTTTCGTGATATAAAAAATCTTTTCAACAATAATTTCATCCTCTAACCCATTTTCACACATATCTTGGAAACTATTAAAAATTTTCATAAAACATCGTTGTACCTTTACAATAGTTTCACCGTATAAAAATTTAAAACCTTACAATAAACTCTTAATATAGCTCTTCTAGTTTAAAAAAATTTAGAAGATCTAAAATGAGTGATCTCTAGCTTCTTCCAAAAACAATTATCTACATCACAAGTGAAAATATAGATGTTTATAATTATTGTAATATAACATAACAAAACATAACTAGAATTTTAATTTAGCTGATACTATTGGTTTTCCTGATGGGGGAAATTTCAGATTTTGTTGTAAAGAATTTTCTATTCACTAGTTATCGTAACAAAATTATTAACTCTGATGTTGATCACAAAATATTTTATTATATTCCTATTTTATTCATAATCATTAAAATCAATTATTGGGTGTCTCTTTAGATTGAGAATATCTATAGGTCAAAAATTTAGTCCTACCATTTCTAAAACTGATACAAAAAAACATTTCCACATTACACATTACTATAAAATCTATTTATAAAAAAAATAACAATAAATAAAGCGGACATGCAAAGGAAAATTGATCAGAAATTATTTGATAAGTGTAATCCTTCTCTTATACCAATTGTCAAATTGAAATATATTTGTGCAGGAAACAAAATTAAATATGGGTGAAATTTTGGGTTAAAAAATTATTGTTTTTTACATTAAAATATTTTAGTTTAGAAGTGTTCGAACTAATTGAGTTCACAAAAAAAATATGTATTTAATTATAATCTGTTTGGACATTGGGTAATATTTTAATGATATCATAATCAGGTTGATTTAGATATTATAATAATGTATGAGGTCACAAAACATATGATTCCAACTTAAATCATATAAAATCATAGTCAGAGTGATATATGTAATCATAAGTAGAAGAAATATTTTTTATAGAATAACACAAAATTATCATATTCACTACAATTATTATAACCAAAATGTAAATTTTAAAATGAATATATAAAATAATTCAATTTCTATTACAATTACAGTGGAAATGAAAAACAAGTAAATTAATATTAAATTATTTTTACCCAAAGTTAAGGGAATGAAATAACCAATGATAATGTTCCCTTGATTTAAACTTTCAAGAAATATCTCTTACCCACACTAGGGTATTCCCTTGATATGAAAATTAACTTCAAACTTTTTTTATCCATTGAATCCCTAAATTAGAAAAATATCTACAAAATTCTATCTTTCTATCCTCATAATCCATTGATCAAGTAGGTGATCAAATCCTATGGTTTCCTAGATTTTGAATCCCTTGATCGAAATCATAACTATATGAATCACTTATAGTAAAAAAACTCTACGATTACAAGGAACAAGGAACAAGTTGTTCACCTGTGTCAACATCAATTTTCTTGTACGTAGTATAAAAATTACCAGAGCACTCACATAGTGTCAGTCATTTTTCATGTGTTTAAAAATGATCAAATGAATTTGTATTTATATGAATTCCTCCAAACATTCATCTTGACCTCCAACGTTCGAATTTCTCCCAATATTTTTGGGAAAACCTATACACCTAGAACCTCAATGGTCATATAATAATTAAATCTACGACATCATTTTGATTAATTAGTTTTCATTACACTATGATCTAGTTTTCTAGATATGAAAAATAATATGAAATGAGTCTAATTATAATCTTTATAATTTTTAGTATGATTTATATTGATATAAGTTTTAATCCGATGACAAAAATCATATCCATGCAAAAGAATATACAGATTGATTGATAATATATCTTCAAATGTTCTGTACGATTCAAATCAAATCATATCTAGGTATGATAATCTTGGAAGATATCAACACTATAATTTTCAGGAGTAGGATACATTTTGAATCCATTCTCAATAAGAATGTTGTAATGATAAAATATAAATTTAATTTCATTCTGTCTAAAGCATTAATGAAATTATGGACAAAAGTAACATATTATCTATAGAAAATTAAAAACAATTAGAACATGGAAGGGTTGGAAATTAAATATTTAATAAAGAGTTTTATTTTCTAAGCCAAAGGATTGGAAAGGAAAAAAAGATACTTTTGAGTCAAGAATTTGTAACATAGATTTAAAAAAATTTCATATATATCATAACATTTAAAGTAAAAAACATGGTAACATTACAAGAGGTCTGATAGCTCTAGGATACAGTATCTTCAAACACTCAAAGGTGAATCATTGAAATATATTTATAAAAATTTCCCTCAGAACCTATTAAAATAGGACTCAACACCATATGATCGAGGATCTGACCTGAACACTACATTATTATTCATTTTTAAATCGTCAAAAAAGTGATATCTTAAGAGATCACATACTGCCTAGGATTTTATATTTTTTAAATACATTAAATAATGTGATATTTCTTTCAAAACTGTTCAAACTTCAGTTCCACCCCTTTATATTTCAATATTCTAATTTCCATTTTAAAACCAATATGTTTGTTTTTAATCAAATCATCAATTTTACAAGATAAAATCACTTGGTATCAATCAAAATAATTTTTAATGCATTTTCTAAAATAAGAACACAAAAATAACATTAAAATTCATTTAAAAAAAATTCAATTTCACAATTTTAATTAGAAGTTCAATTAAATTTAACAAACACAATCAGTTCAATGGATTATGTTTGTTTTCCCAAATTTCATAAAAAATATGATTCATATACCAAATTAAATTGAATTTGATTTTTTATGAACAAATACAAAAAAATTGAATTTATTCAAAAAAAAATATTTATATCATGAAATTTAGGGATAATCATATTGGACATCATAATTTTATCCAACCACCTTGGGATCACGGGGATCATGGAACACAAATCCCTAATCATGAAACACCAATAATGAACATCGAAAAAAAGGATCTGCGAAACAAACCTATATTCGAGATTATACAAAATGGGTATTGGACCCCCCCCCCCCAAATGACATGATTATATATTAAACCCTTAGTAGGAGAGAAGATAGATTTACATAAAGATAATGAGAATAAAAAACATACCAGGAATATGTCGAATGTTGTTCTCCAACCATGTATTCCCTTATTGACTAGTTTATAGGGGCCAAAATCACCATTTGGAGACTCCAACGAATGATAAATCATATTAGGGTCATAAAGCCACATCAATGACAAAAAAGGGTATTTGGGTTTAAAAATTAATTTTAAAATTAATTAAATATCAAATGCATGGTTAGCTAGGTTGGCCCGCATTGTTACACAATCTATGTGACCCTATCAAGTTCCCCCTGCTATTGTATTTCACAGTTTCTCTTTGGTGGGTATATGGTTTTTTAAACCATGCTTCATCCATGAATACCCTAATTGTCTTATTTTTCATAGATTTCACTAGCAGGGTGCATGATTTGGGAGAACCATGCACCAACCCTGAACATCCAATAAACATCCAATTTTTACATTTTTTTAACCAAAACTACTGTAAACAAAGACTAACAATAGAATGATAAAATGTTGGGTTTAGTAATACATGAAAAATGGAATAGTTTTTTACATAGAGCTCCTTGAACTGATTCCATGTAAAATAACATTGGTTCTATAGAATGACTAAAGAAATAGATAATGCATGGAAGATTATCAACATCATCATACCTGATGATGACCACCATCATCAATGGTAGACTTCAAATCCATTTGATCAAAGAGTAAAATCCATCAATACTTGAAATAAAATAGAAGGGAATATTTGAGTCTTTAAAATTTAGATGAATAAGAATAGGCCGAAAAACACAAGGATCTATATTCCAGTATCCTTAGGAAAAGAAACAACAAAAGTATCAGTCATCCATGTCTGAATATTTATCAAATTGGTTCATCTAAAAAATTTCCGTAAAAATTTCTAGAATTTTTCTGAAATTTATCCAACTCTAATGAATAATTACAGAGTAAGTTTGACTCAAATAATTGGGGTACAAATAAATTAAAACCAACATTAGTACCATACATTTAATGATTTATGTGTTTTCCCGAATGAATAATTCATGATTTGGGAAGAGGGATAACGTTTTTACCTATAAAAAAACCATGTGCAACTACCACCATTCACCCCACAATGACCTGTTCATGGTCATGGTGTTCTTGAACACCATGTGTGGAACAGATTCCCCTTTGATTTATTCTTATAACTATTCCTTTTTTCCATTACAAAATCCTCAAAAATGTTCATGGTGGTGCTGCCCAGAATTTGGCACTTATCAACCTTTCATGTGACCCATGGTTGGCCAACTAGTTTTTAAATTTTCCACTATACATTTCTTTATAGTAGGGTCACCAAAGATTGTGTCATGCTGTTGTTTTTTCAGTTTGTAAAAAATGGATTTCTAAAACCAAACATAAATAATAAAAATCATTTCAAATATAACAAATATTCACCTAGGAATTCCTTATCCTAAAAAATCTAATGAGAATATAAAAATAATTAATTTCGTACACATTAAATAAAAATTAATTTTAAGGATTTACAAAATCTCCATCTACAGATTCTGATCCTTTAGTTTAATCTCTTAAAAATATGCTCAAATAACTTATGAAAAAAATTGAACCTAAAACTCCGGCTCCAATGTTTCTTCTTGGATCCATCCATAATTATAAATAACTCAAAAAATGGCACCATATTCTAACATTAAACCATGTTACTTCAGTAAATTATCTACTTTGGTTAATTGATAAAAGATTTGTCTTGTTCAAACTCGACATCCTCATAGCTGATCACAAGAAAAGAATCAAGATTGATCTTCTAGTGTTGAGAAATGTTGAAAAAATTATTCATTTCTTGATAACATGGAATAAGTTTTATTTATTCAGACACTTCTAAAATATATTTGGAAAAGCCAAACAGAACCAAAAAAGTGTGGTTCTAGTATCTCATGCTTCAAAAAAAGATGGTTCAACAACCAAAGAGATTCCCATTTGAAAACCAATTATCCAAATGCAAAAACCAATGCTCATGTCGAATTGTCGAAATATTATCACTATGTACTATAATTGGTAACTAAAAACTCCTAAATTACCTTCACTCTCTCCGAGGTATCTGTCACCATAATTAGGCCAATAACTACATCTTCCCTAGCCTCATGATAACACAATAATATGAGAAATCAATTTCCATTGAGAGCCTCAAAAGGTTCCATCTATATAAAATCATTGAAACATTTATTATATGTGATCCCATACAATGTCTAATATAAGGCCCCAGCCTTAAACCTTACATAATATTGAATTAAATGAATAATTCACATTGAGGATCATTTCAGGTTTAGTGTTTTAGAGAATTAGAACATAAATATTACATCTTAAAAGATTACAAAGTAGAAACTTCTACTAAGTCTCCATAAAATAAAAACTCTTAAAAATAAAGATGTCTAGATTCCATGTTTTAGATAGCATGACATTCCCTTGATCCCATCCTTGACCTTATTCCACTTTAAGTCCTGTGAAAAACATTTAGAAAAACATGGGGTGAGCATAAAAAGCTCAGTAAGGGATACAAAAAGAAAGAAAACTGTTAGTTTTTCAATCATCAAGTAAACCATGTATACTATATCAAAGTAATACCTTCACCTTCATGAAGTAGTAAAAAAATCTTCACAGAATAAAGTATCATTACTTACCTTTTTGTAACCAAAGGTTTACCATAAAACCCATATAAAGAACACATAGAATATATAAAGGTAACTTGGGACATAAACATACTTAAGTGGAATAACCATACAGTTGACTTCCACACATATCACTTGATGGAATAGCCATACGGCCAATTTCCATAAATACTTAATGGAATAGCCATACGGCCGACTTCCATACCCAATGCATTTGAGGTTATAACGTAACCACCCGTCCTGGTATTCACGGCACCACCCGTCATATGGTTTATAACGTAACCACCCTATAAATGTCCAAGTACCAATATAAAATCATAAAACATAAAACCAATATAAAGGAATGATAACATTTCCACATTTCAATCACAATATATCATAAATATATTGACATAATAGAATCCTTTTTCGAAACCATTTTCAATACCAAAATACATAAAAGTGTATATGGTATTTATTTTATTTTAAAAAAACATTACGGCTTGTTGAGAAAGCCAAAGATCAAATAATACTCACGGCAGCGGAAAAGGTCGTTGTCACCGCGTACGTTAAAAAACATTCCTTTTTGTCATTTAGTAAAACGCTTCGTAGAAAAAGATTCCTTTTGTATAAAAGTAAAAGTCAAAGGAGTTTATACACCGTATAAAAGAAATTTGTGTATAAAACGAAATATGCCTCAATGAAAGGAGATTGAGACGAAGTCCCTTACCTCGGGTCCGACATGACTCGATCGTTCTTTAACGTCCTGAATAATAAACTTGAGTCAATTTATACTTGATTAAGAACCTTTTTAAAGTTCAATATTCCTTTTATATCACTTATTGCCATGTTATAAACTTTATGTAACCATTAATGTTAATAATGTTTGTTTTGTCAATATTTGGTTCTTAAGTCGAAAGTTGACTTCTTACAATTACATGTTGTTCATGTGGTCAAAAGTTCTTTATATCCAGAATTAAATTCCCGATTTGGATATCATATATATCATATATATCCATCATGTACATGTATTTATAATATTACATAATCATTTAGAGGTAAGAAATGAAATGCACCGTTCATGGAGATGGTAAGCCGTACGTACGCATGAACGCTACTTTCATTTCTTTGTCATAGTAATGGAATTAAAATTAAATGAGAGGTATGTATATTTTAATTCCAGAATTATATTCATAATTTAGATGTATCGTTAATTATATATATCCATTATATACATATACTTTTAATAGTACATTATATTTGGGGATAAGAAATGAAATGCACCGTTCATGGAGACGGTAAGCCGTACGTACGCATGAATGCTACTTTCATTTCTATCTCATACTTTAATGGAAAGAAATAATGATGATATAGAGGTATATTATAATTACAGTATGTCACCATATATAATAACTTTAAATCCATCCTTTACACGTCCCACATATGGCATTAACGAATCACATCACTTTGAGGGGTCGGTAGTCCGCACTTCCTTAAATGAAGATATCGTGTTTACCCATAATGGAAACCATAAAGGTATGCCAAAAATGAAAAATACAGAATCTTAAAGAAAACATAAACATATTATATATCATATATAAAAATAGTGACATCATAATGGCCACCCTTGAAGGTGTTAAATGAGTATTGAACAATAATCGTTTCAGGAGGCAGAATTTCTCCATCCATGGAAACTGTATTTTCTTTAACCATTTAATGTAGTTGTGTGAGAGTTTAGCTCAAATAAATATTATAACAACATCCTAGTATATTGAAGATACTGGTGCTGTTACAAAAGAATTAAATAAAAAGAGTTTAGAGGGTTGGATAAGCAAAATAAAACAAATGAACAAGAGAGAATGAATTACCTTTAAAAGTGTAACTCCCTTTTGATTTGAGCCTAAAGGCTTCCTTTGAAAGGATTCTGCCCAAAGGGAATCATCTAGGATGAGGAGAGGGATGTGGAGAGAGTAATTGGGCAGGGGTTGGCCGAGCCAAAGGCTTTAAGATTGTGTGAAATGAGGTAGAGGTGGGGGCCTTTTAGGATTGGTTTTGTCCATGTGTAGGTTTTAGATTTTTCATTATCTTTCCATTTTATTTAAATCGTCAAATAATGATGTCATCGCAGCATCATCATTATGTCATATATAATTTAATTTATTTAATGTCTAAAAATTATAAAAAAACTACTATGATGTAGGAAATCTTTTTAGATTTCCAATGACTATTTATAATAAAAATTTGGACTTGTATAACCCCACTCAAAAATTATTTTAGTAAAACAATATATGTTAGTGTCATTTTCACTTTAACATTAAATAAAAATATATTAATGTCATTTTCCAACTAAAGTGGCTCCATGGGGTCCCCAAGTTGGCCCATGGCTTGTCTTGGTCGGCCATGACACAACCAATAATGTTGGGACACGTGTCTAGGTCATTTCATATTATTAAAGCATTATTTATACCTTAAACTATACTAATTACCACTAATCGCGATTAATGAAAAAAAGTTACTATTCACCAAAAAATTAATTTAATCTCATTGAACCACATTTTACTTCTTAATGACAACCATGTATGTAGGATTTTCCAAATTCAATACACATTAGTGGTAAACTTTCATTTAACTGAAAAATCAGTTTGCTTGATTACCACTTAGTGGTTTCACTATTCATCAAAAATTGAAGTTTTTCAGAAAAATCCCAAAAATTCACCCTAAGCTATATTTGATATTCCGAATTCAAAATTGAAGTCGATTTTACAAAATTCAAATCATATAAATCACATTAATTAATTTAATAATTAATTCCTGCTGCCAGAGCAAATAGCGTGCTTTTACAATACAATAAGTATCAAAAGATTGACACCAGTTTAAGTCTAATTTCAAAGTGAAATTGATTCCAATGACCACATTTGGATAAAATGGTAAAAATATATTCTAATTTCACATCAAAACCAATTCAAAACATAATCTAATCATATAAATAAATTAGATTAAAAAGCAGTTTTGAATTAAAATACAACATTTTACACTATTCATAAAAAAATGAACTTTATCAGAAAGGTACCAAAAAATTACACAAAGTAAAATTTGATGTCCCGATTCTTAATAAGAGTTTTATTTGGTCTAAAATGATGTATAAGAGTGATCAAAACTATATTTAATGACGGTTCACCATTAAAAGGTGATAAGTGAACCTTTAGTGAAAATTAGAGTATATATGCATAAAATTGAACTCTTTCCGTATTTTAAGCCTTTATCTTTTATTGGGTAAATGTAAAAACATTTAAAAACATATCTAATCTTATTTTAGTTATTTCTATCCATTCCCGGCAGTACAACGGCTACTTGTTAACTAACATTTAAAATAATATTATTTTATTACTAGTGTGCTACATAAGTTTCAAAGAAACTCATCGTTGAGTATTGGGTACGCTATCGATCATAGCAACCCCTTTAAAATAAAATTAATATTTAATTCGTAAATATTAATAAATATGAAAATTATTTATTCTTTATTTACCTAGGATGTTACATCCTTCCCCCCTTTTGGGAATTGCGTCCTCGCAATTTTATTCACTTATCAAGATAAGTGGGGGTATTTATCCCTCATAGCATTTTCAGATTCCCACGTTGCCTCTTCAATCAAATGGTTTTTCCACAAAACATTTACCTGATGAATCACTTTATTCCGTAACACTTGCTTCCTGTGGTCAAGAATCTGGACCGGTTGTTCCTCATAAGATATGTTCTCTTCCAGCTGAACTACCTCTAGACACAAAACACGAGATGGATCTGGCATATACTTTCTCAACATCGAAATGTGAAAAACATTGTGTACCTGAGATAAACTCAGAGGTAAAGCCACCCGGTATGCAACTGATCCAACTTTCTCCAGAATTCATATGGTCCAATAAACCTTGGACTCAGCTTTCCATTCTTACCAAATCTCATCACACTTTTCCATTGAGAAATCTTGATAAAAACATGATCACCTACCTCGAAAGATAGATCCTTCCTCCGGTTATCCACATAACTCTTCTGCCTGCTCTGAGCTGTTCTCATGTGCTTCTGAATCAGCTGAACTTTTTCTGCCATCTCTTCAACCAATTCTGGTCCCATCAACTTTCTTTCACCCACTTCATCCCAGAAAGCTGGAGTTCGACACCGCTTCCCATATAATGCCTGAAATGGTGCCATCTGTATACTGGAATGAAAACTGTTATTATATGAAAATTCAACCAAAGAAATATGTTCGTCCCAACTTCCCGGATAATCCATAGAACAAGCTCGTAGCATATCCTCCATTGTCTGGATTGTTCGTTCTGACTGCCCATCTGATAGAGGATGAAAATCTGTACTAAAATTTAATTCAGTACCCAAAGACTTCTGAAGGCCTTTCCAAAATTTAGAAGTAAACCTAGGATCATGATCCGATACAATGGAGATAGGAACTCCATGTAACCTGACTATCTCCTTAAGATACAAATGGGAAAGTTGATCTAGATAGAAAGTATCTCGTATAGAAAGGAAATGAGCATATTTAGTCAAGCAATCAACAATTACCCAGATTGCATTATTACCTCAGGATGTCCTCGGTAATCCAACAACCAAGTCCATGGATATATTCTCCCATTTCCACTCTGGCACTGGTAAAGGCTGAAGCATCCCTTTCGGTAACTGTTGCTCTACTTGAACCTGTTGAAATGTCAAACACTTCACAGTAAAATCAGCAATATCTCTTTTCATTCCATCCCACCAGTAATACTCTCGCAGATCTCTGTACATCTTAGTACTGCCAGGATGAACTGAAAACGGAGAACTATGAGCTTCACATAACAACTCTCTCTTCAACTGTGAATCACAAGGCACACATAACCTCTTCCCAAACCTCAAAACACAAACACAAACTTATCCAAGAACTCATGGAAAATTTTATTCATAAGGTCCATGAATACAGCAGGTGCTCTGGTTAACCCAAAAGGCATAACTACAAATTCATAATGGCCATATCTAGTACGGAACACAGTCTTCGGAACGTCTTCATCTTTTACTTTCAACTAATGGTACCCCGACCTCAAGTCAATCTTCGAAAAATACTGAGCTCCCTGGAGTTAATACCACTTCATTCGATGGCCCAACATCTGCTGAATTTGTTGAAAATGATTTTACCAACCCTTTCTGCTTGTTGTCTGGCTGCATTCCCCCAGTTGAGTTCTTCATTAGACACTCGTTTTCATAATGACCCATTTCATTACACTTAAAACATCTTACCGTTGGCTTTTCATTTCCTTCTTGATCATCTTCCTTACAGTTATGAGCAATATGACCAGACATACCACACCGAAAGCACTTACCAGACTTGGATAAACATTCTCCAGGATGCATTTTACCACACTTCTCACAGGATGGATATTTGGTTTTCTTACCTCCTTGATTCTTAGATGAATTCTTCCCCTTTGCCTGCCAACTAGACCTCTTATTCTGTTGTTTTTCATAGAACACCTGATCATCGGAAAAATCCATTTCCACCTTCTCCGCACATCAAACAAGTTTTTCATAACTTTTGAACTCAGGAGAAGCTAAAGCCCTTCGATACTTTGGCTTTAACCCTGAGTAAAAACGGTTTATTTTACTATCAAGATCTCGTATGATGTTTGGAGCATACCTTGCCAATCGAGTGAAATTTTCTTCATAAGCAGCCACTGAGTCTTCCTCTTGCCTCAATTCCAAGAATTGATTTTCAATCCTAAGTCGAACAGCCTTAGGAAAATACTTCTCAAGAAACAAACCTTTGAATTCATCCCAGTCAAGAGCATCAATCTCATCGGTGTCCCTGATATTTTTAACCGTAGACCACCACTGATCTGCTTCACACTCCAAACGGTAAATAGCAAGACTAACCTTTTGATTGTCTGAACACCCCATGACATCAAAAATCTTCTCCAGTGCTTTAATCCACCCTTCAGCTAACATAGGGTCAGATGATCCTCTAAATGATGGGGGATGTTGCCTCATGAAATTTTCCACCACTAACATGTTCCTCTGTGGTTGATCTGGCTGATCTAGTGCATGGATACCACCACCATTTATAGCCTGAGTCAACTGTGCCATCACTGCAACAAACTATTCAGTTCCAATTCCGACCATCTCAGGTTGCTGATTTGGAAGGTTATCTTCCTCCTGATGTCGTCCCAACATAGCTGCTTTGTTTCCTCTGCGGAAAACCATTCTGAACACAAAAATATCTTAGGCGAAGCAACATGGTAATCCGTAAATGCTATATCATTTCAATCATATTATAATTTAACACTTTTCTAACTCCTAAAGTTGTCTAAACCGACCTTTGATACCAACTATAAGGCCCCAACCTTAAACCTTACTTAATATTGAATTAAATGAATTATTCACATTGAGGATCTTTTCAGGTTTAGAGTTTTAGAGAATTAGAACATAACTATTACATCTTAAAAGATTAAAAAGTAGACACTTCTACTAAGTCTCCATAAAATAAAAACTCTTAAAAATAAAGATGTCTAGATTCCATGTTTTAGATAGCATGACATTCCCTTGATCCCATCCTTGACCTTATTCCACTTTAAGTCCTGTGAAAAACATTTAGAAAAACTTGGGGTGAGCATAAAAAGCTCAGTAAGGGGTACAAAAAGAATGAAAACTGTTAGTTTTTCAAACATCAAGTAAACCATGTATACTATATCAAAGTAATACCTTCACCTTCATTAAGTAGTAAAACAATCTTCACTGAATAAAGTATCATTACTTACCTTTTTGTAACCAAAGGATTACCAGAAAACCCATATAAAGAACACATAGAATATATAAAGGTAACTTGGGACATAAACATACTTAAGTGGAATAACCATACGGTTGACTTCCACACATATCACATAATGTAATATCCATACGGCCAATTTCCATACATAATTAATGGAATAGCCATACGGCCGACTTCCATACCCAATGCATTGGAGGTTATAACGTAACCACCCGTCCTGGTATCCACGGCACCACCCGTCATATGGTTTATAACGTAACCACCCGTTAAATGTCCAAGTACCAATATAAAATCATAAAACATAAAACCAATATAAAGGAATGATAACATTTCCACATTTCAATCACAATATATCATAAATATATTGACATAATAGAATCCTTTTTCAAAACCATTTTCAATACCAAAATACATAAAAGATTATATGGTATTTATTTTATTTTAAAAAAACATTACGACTTGTTGAGAATTCCAAAGATCAAATAATACTCGCGGCGGCGGAAAAGGTCGTTGTCACCGCGTACGTTAAAAAACATTCCTTTTTGTCATTTAGTAAAACGATTCGTAGAAAAAGATTGCTTTTGTATAAAAGTAAAAGTCAAAGGAGTTTATACACCGTATAAAAGAAATTTGTGTATAAAACGAAATATGCCTCAATGAAAGGAGATTGAGACGAAGTCCCTTACCTCGGGTCCGACTTGACTCGATCGTTCTTTAACGTCCTGAATAATAAACTTGAGTCAATTTATACTTGATTAAGAACCTTTTTAAAGTTCATTATTCCTTTTATATCACTTATTGCCATGTTATAAACTTTATGTAACCATTTATGTTAATAATGTTTCTATTGTCAATATTTGGTTCTTAAGTCGAAAGTTGACTTCTTACAATTACATGTTGTTCATGTGGTCAAAAGTTCTTTATATCCAGAATGAAATTCCCGATTTGGATATCATATATATCATATATATCCAGCATGTACATGTATTTATAATATTACATATTCATTTAGAGGTAAGAAATGAAATGCACCATTCATGGAGACGGTAAGCCGTACGTACGCATGAACGCTACATTCATTTCTTTATCATAGTAATGGAATTAAAATTAAATGAGAGGTATGTATATTTTAATTCCAGAATTATATTCTTCATTTAGATGTATCATTAATTATATATATCCATTATATACATATACATTTAATAGTACATTACATTTGGGGATGAGAAATGAAATGCACCGTTCATGGAGACGGTAAGCCGTACATACGCATGAACGCTACTTTCATTTCTATCTCATACATTAATAGAAAAAATAATAATGATATAGAGGTATATTATAATTCAAGTATATCATCATATATAATAACTTTGAATCCATCCTTTACACGTCCCACATATGGCATTAACGAATCACATCACTTTGAGGGGGCGGTAGTCCGCACTTCCTTAAATGAAGATATCGTGTTTACCCATAATGTAAACCATAAAGGTATGCCAAAAATGAAAAATACAGAAGCTTAAAGAAAACATAAACATATTATATATCATATATAAAAATAGTGACATCATAATGGCCACCCTTGAAGGTGTTAAATGAGTATTGAACAATCATCGTTTCGGGATGCAGAATTTCGCCATCCACAAAAACAGTATGTTCTTTAACCATTTGATGTAGTTGTGTGAGAGTGTAGCTCAAATAAATATTATAACAACATCCTAGTATATTGAAGATACTGGTGTTGTTACAAAAGAAGTAAATAAAAAGAGTTTAGAGGGTTGGAGAAGCAAAATAAAACAAATGAACAAGAGACAATGAATTACCTTTAAAAGTTTAACTCCCTTTTGATTTAAGCCTAAAAGCTTCCTTTGAAAGGATTCATCCCAAAGGGAATCCTCTAGGATGAGGATAGGGATGTGTAGAGAGTAATTGGGCAGGGGTTGGCCGAGCCAAAGGCTTTAGGATTGTGTGAAAATAGGTAGAGGTGGGGGCCTTTTATAAGAGGAAAGGAGGGGCACTTTTGGAATGTAAAGAAATATTACTTTATTTGAAAATGTGTTTCGGTTTTAAAAGGTCCCACCTTGATAGAATTAGTGGATAAGGTGATAAGGGTTCTAAATTAACTCATCCAATTGGTTTTGTCCATGTGTAGGTTTTATATTTTTCATTATCTTTCCATTTTATTTAAATCGTCAAATAATGATGTCATCGCTGCATCATTATTATGTCATATATAATTTAATTTATTTAATGTCTAAAAATTATAAAAAAACTACTATGATGTAGGAAATCTTTTTAGCTTTCCAATGACTATTTATAATCAAAATTTGGACTTGTATAACCCCACTCAAAAATTATTTTAGTAAAACAATTTATGTTAGTGTCATTTTCACTTTAACATTAAATAAAAATATATTAATGTCATTTTCAAACTAAAGTGGCTCCATGGGGTCCCCAAGTTGGCCCATGGCTTGTCTTGGTCTGCCATGACACAACCAATAAGGTTTGGACATGTTTCTAGGTCATTTCATATTATTAAAGCATTATTTATACCTTAAACTACACTAATTACCACTAATCGCGATTAATGAAAAAAAGTTACTATTCACCAAAAAATTATTTTAATCTCATTGAACCACGTTTTACTTCTTAATTACAACCATGTATGTCGGATTTTCAAAATTCAATACACATTAGTGGTAAACTTTCATTTAACTGAAAAATCAGTTTGCTTGATTACCACTTAGTGGTTTCACTATTCATCAAAAATTGAAGTTTTTTAGAAAAAATCCCAAAAATTCACCCTAAGCTATATTTGATATTCAGAATTCAAAAATGAAGTCTATTTTACAAAATTCAAATCATATAAGTCACATTAATTAATTTAATAATTAATTCCCGCTGCCAGAGAAAATAGCATCTTTTTACAAAACAATAAGTATCAAAAGATTGACACCAGTTTAAGTCTAATTTCAAAGTGAAATTGATTCCAATGACCACCATTCGATAAAATGGTAAAAATATATTCTAATTTCACTTCAAAACCAATTCAAAACATTATCTAATCATATAAATAAATTAGATTAAAAAGCATTTTTGAATTAAAATACAACATTTTACACTATTCATAAAAAAATGATCTTTATCAGAAAGGTACAAAAAAATTACACAAAGTAAAACTTGATGTCCCGATTCTTAATAAGACTTTTATTTGGTCCAAAATAATGTATAAGAGTGATAAAAAGTATATTTAATGACGGTTCACCATTAAAAGGTGATAAGTGAACCTTTAGTGAAAATTAGAGTATATATGCATAAAATTGAACTCTTTCCGTATTTTAAGCCTTTATCTTTTATTGGGTAAATGTAAAAACATTTAAAAACATATCTAATAATGTTTTAGTTATTTCCATCCATTCCCACCAGTACAATGGATACTTGTTAACTAACATTTAAAATAATATTATTTTATTACTAGTGTGCTACATAAGTTTCAATGAAACTCATCGTTGCGTATTGGGTACGCTATCGATCATAGAAACCCCTTTAAAATAAAATTAATATTTAATTCGTAAATATTAATAAATATGAAAATTATTTATTCTTTATTTACCTGGGATGTTACATCTAATTTCCAATACAATAATCCACTACTTTCTATGACTCATAGTCAAATTATATCTTTATTAACCAGAATCATATTTTCTCTTTTTTGATTAGTTTTTGGGTGATATATCAAACATTCTTCAACTGAGTCCCCAATTCATTCTTCATCCCTGCAAAAGAAATAAAATAAAACATCTATCCATATCTGATATTATACTAAAAGGAACTCTATGTAGTCATATAATTTCTTGAAAATATATCCTTTCTAACTCCTCAAAATTTTTGGTCTTTGAGATTAGTATTATGTGGGTTACATTTTTTAACCTATTAACTACCAGGAAAATGGATTCACAACTCCTCAGGGTCTTGGGTAACTCAATCATGCATTTCATCATCATGTTTTCCAACATCAACAATAGAACCGAATTTGGATGAGGAAACACGCTACGATGGTGATTCTCGACCATTACCCTCTCGTAAGTAAGGTACTCTAAAACGAAAATACGAATTTATCGATTTATACTAGGACACAAAAACATATGTCCAATCACATGGTATATATTTTTCGACCATATATTAAAAAACTATTTTAAAACCTGAGAGACTCTCATCATATATGAAATAAAATATGTTAGGATAAATATTCAGCCATGGATTTAGATCACATCATCATTATCTTCTAAAGGACACCCTAAAATAGAATCATCTCCAATTAAGAGTTCCCACATCATCATGCACCTAGGAATTGACTATTTAATCACTTTTACATAGTCCAAAAATGAATATATGACCACTAAAAAGAAAAAAAATTCATCATACATCAATCCTATACTATATCCATGGGCCAATCATCCATCAAAACTCATCAAATTCCACTCCTCTCATTAAGACTTCTCTACAATATACAATTTTAATTGTGTTATCTTACAGAGAGAATCTATAACTACATTACCCTTTTATATTTATTCTATAAAATCAATGAAAAATCATTGTATATACCCCACATAGTGCCTCTTCGTCATGTTCAGATCCCTCTGAGAAAATATATATCATATGCTCATGTAAACTATGTAGACACTAAACATTTCACCAAAGAGATAGTCCAACAAACAGTTCATATTGTCGATTGAAATGTATAACTACAAATCATTCATTGGTCAGTTCCATACATGGGGAATCAATTGTAATGACAAATAATTTGCTACATATTCCCTCTAAACGAAAAAAATATTCAAGAAAAAAATATTATTCAATCATAGTAAACATTGTTTCAAATACCATCCACTATCATTTTATCGAATCGAGGTTATTTCCAATTTCTCTTCATAACTAGGAAGAAATCCTCATGATTTCCTCTATATATGATCATCTTCTACATCATGATAAAAAACATCCTTATACTAAAAAATGGGAGAATTCATGTATGGACTATCTATATTATACCAGAAAACCAAGGATGCTCTTCATCTCAAACACATTTCTAGGTCCCACAGAATACATTACCAAATCTACCTTCTCTTTTCCCATATAAATTACCACCTTACTGATTAAATTATTATTAATCTCTAACTTTTGAATGAAAATGTTGAGAATTGATAGTTTTATGTAATGTTGTTGTTCTCAAAGTTAACTAAGTGTAATATAATTGTACCTAGAATGAATATCTACTATCTTTGAGTATATTAGGATATCATCCATAATAAAAAAAATAAGTATACTATATATATATATATATTGATGAATTTATTCAATATATCTCTGAACAATTTTGTTACCTTTTTCCAAATAAAATAAATGAAAATACACTCATTCAATTTGTATCTACCCCGAAATGTTTTCTTATGAACATAATCTTTTTTTTAAAAAGTTGGTTGAAATTTTCCCATAATCCAATCTTGGTGAACCTATGGGATCCCTTGGACTAGTCAAATAGGACATTAACACTCAACTAATGGAATTGATTATTCACATTTACTCTCCGAAAAAACATGTTCTCTATATTAAACTGAATACGACCATCCTTTTCCATTATGAACAATTCCGAAGCACCCCAAGGCAGTGTTCTCGATTTGTCAAAATCATTAACCTCTAAATCATAAATCATTAATTTCGGATACAAAAACATTAATGGTACCATACACTATCGCAGAATTGATATTGGTTATGCCACTAGAATGAGTCTAATCTCAATTATTATTCCTCTCTCATGAGGATGTCCGGAGAATGTTTTTGGAAAAACATACCGATAAATATACAACACTAGAGGGAGGAAAAATAAAATTGTTGGATCTACATTAGGAACCATGAAAACCACATGCACTATAATATATTTTAAGTGAGTCAGGTCTGACCCCCCTCTACTTTCTCCAACATTTGACTCACCAATTAAAAAAAACTTTTCTCTCTTTTGAATCATAAAGGATACTCATCTTTTTTAGTTTTCAAAGTGTTCATGATAACTATTTATCCAATATATGTTGGAAATTAAACAAAAATTTGTTATCTCTGGGGTCATTAAACTATAGTTTTTTTCTTTAAATGCCTACATAGATCTCTTGACAGATTTTAATATGACCAAATTTCATTAAAAATGATGTTCTAATAGAAAGAAACTCAAACGAAAACTTGTCCCATAAGTCAGTTCTAATAAAAAATTTATAATATATAAAATAATTTGATGCAAAAGTATTAAAAAAGATAGTAGAAAATTTATATGTAATAAATATCATACCTCACAGGGTTTATGTTACCTTTCTACTATGTGTTGGCACACGATCTACTACATAAATCATGCATACTTTTGAATGTGATCATTCCACCTATGGTACGTGACTTTCATGAGTCGACAAGGTCTTTGTGCCACTATTCATATTAAATTAACCTTTGTGATAACCAATATATAATTTCCTCAACCAAAACTAATGATGTTTCCCCATCTTTCTATGCTGATGACACATTAACTGATGAATTGGGAAACAATTATTATAATGGACACTCTACCCATAGTTCATAAACTGAGGACGTCCCCCTCAAACAAAAGGTACTGAAGAACCACAACACTATACTAGATATCCACTATTTTTTGTTGAATGAATCACCATAATTCCTCTTCTTATTACAAAAATTATCACTGGGAATTCCACTAAATTCTGGAAGAAAACCCTGCACTCTATATTCCACTATACAATTCCCGATCATCAGGGCCTTATGAAGAACCTTCACATATGATGTTAGGATGATATTCTTTACATAGACTCAATGATTTTCATTAAAGATTATCATTAACTTTCTTTCCATATGTTCCTAGTTTCTATCCAATACATAAGAAAATAGAAATAAATCCATGACACATGAAGAGTATGAAACCCTATCATCATCCACAAAAAATCCCCATGAACACTTATGATCAGTATATCTTCCTCATACAAGGAAGATAATGGTTTTATAATATTACTATAAAGGTCATCCATGTAAAATCATTAGCTCTCACTTCTTAGTTTAGAACACCCCACCACTTCCATGAGGGTCCATAATGCATTTACATTTCCATATTTACTCATCAATCCTATAGGGTTTCATATCGATTGAAGATTATTCAAATGACATTGATCCAATCACTAGTATACATAGTGACTTCAAATCCATGGAAGGATATAAGATAATTGAGTTGAATTTCCCAACCATAGTAAACAATTATCTTATAATCCTCTCCTAATTGAATAGAAATTAATCGAAATACTATTAGATAAAGGGGAATGTTAACCTGAACCACTATAGATGGTCTAAGATAAATCTCCATCACATTTGGTGGAAGAACAAATAAATACTACCTTTCAGTGTTGTTCTAGCCTACTCCACCATGTTCTCTATCGAAGAATCCATCAGGTGGATTTTTATGAATCCCTAAAATAATTTTTAGAACTTATATTTTAGCATTATTATTCCATTATAACTAATATATAATAGATTTATATGGTGACCAATAAAAAGAGGTTAACTGCAACAAGAAGGAAAAAACTTACAAGTATTACTAAAGTATCTATATACCTTAATAGTAGTCACATTTTTATATATTAAAAAATAACAAGTTGATCAAATTAATCTAACATGTAAAAATATTGATATCACATAATATGAAATATAATACCATCACATATAGATAACATAATCAATGAAATTAATTAAATAACTGCAATACAACACACAAAAGTTATAAATGTGGAATATAAGCCTATGTTCCTAGTCATTATATGTGAATGTACTAAAATACCATAACATAGCGAAAACACAATATTAATATGATAAATATGATATGCTAAAAACACAACAATAACAGATATCACAATAATGGTTACTTAGAGCTCCATTAAATATGTGAGGATCAGGCGCACATGAAACTTCCCATCGAGAGTCCCATATAGCCTATGTCATTTTTTCATTTCAAAAAAATATATTCAAGAATAAAGATATAGGAAAAAAACTTGGTTACCACTTTACAATTCCCCATCCTGAATCACAGAATCTAAGCAAGATTACGACATGAACACACATGCGTCTCCCCATACAAGTGGTTCTCAACTAATAGTGAGGGTATGAATGCCATTAGTGGAGAGAAAATACCCTCTGAATAATAAATCTAAAATCCTAAAAATTAAAAAAAATAAATATATTCACAATACTATAACAATGAAATTTATGGTATCCCAAGTTGTGTAAATAATAAATCATGAAAGCCCCAAGTGTTCTGTAAATAATAGAATGAATAAGATATAAAAATAAATAAGTACTATAAAATCAATCCCATTTTTATCGCAAAATCATATATTATTTTTATGCCCAGTATCCTAGCTCCATGTTTCTAGGGACTGTCCCTTCCCTATAACCCTACCAATATATTTTTCCTATTCATCGATAAACCAATGCAATGTGTGAGTATAATTCCAGTAGGATACCACCAATGACTCCATAAAATAATTTTTTTTAAGAATGTATGTTATGATAAGTAATAAATTCATATAAAACAACATAAAATAATATACATAGTGTTTATTCACTATCTAAGACACCACTAACCCCCATTTATACTTACATGAGCCCCATAATGGATTAAAAATCAGAATGGAGGTCAACAATTTTTCTTAACATAAAGGCCACCATATATCTCTCTAGAACCCCATGTTTTTGTTTATTAGATTTTATAATAAGACCAACACATTCCAAATCAATCATCGTCTAGACAATAAGATCATTGTTCACCCTCTTAACCTTAAGTCTAGACATAAGACAAATCGTATCTTGGCATAAATTATTGGGTTAATACTCAAGGATTTCCCACCACTAACTTTGACTCAAATAATTGTATTCATCATCACCCATCAACATTCTCCCTCTATAATGGATGTCCAAGAGTCAATGATCCAAATATCATCTGATAATACAAACATATACATAAAAATTACATACGTCACTTAAAAGATTCATAAAATATATATACTCAACATTATAGCATGAAAGAGTGACAATATCAAAAAACACACACATTTTATTATACTAAAACAAGGTCTCATATTTTACACACACAAATATATGATAAAAATCAATCATGGTCAAATAATATAATCACAAAATGTAATATCATGATAGAAATCATATATGTGGCCTCTATATGGTATGAAACATCCTAAAAAATATTTTTGAGAATAATTTCCTAGTTTTCTAAAGGAGTCGCTAACTAAACCACATTCATAAACTTACTAAAACAGGAAAATATCCCAATTGACCCTTTAAATGATTCTGTATAAAAAATGGTTTCTAGGGAATGAATTATGAAGGTTATATCAAAGTAAAAACAATCAAGGAGAACATAGCAAATTATGACCACTCCTATCAATGATAGAATTCAAATCTGGATGAAGGAAGAAGAAGTAACATCCTTACTTGTAGACAATAAAAAATGATGGTAAGGTTTTTGTCTCCAAAATACTGATCAACAAAAATTGGATTCAAATTACAAGGATTGATCTAATAGAAATTTTAGGAAAACAGAAATAAAAGGGTAAATCCAAAAGTACAAGGCATTATCCAGAAGGTTATTGGGAAAGGATTCCCTAAATAATCTCAAAAGATGTTTCAAATTCATCTAATTAAAAAATCATAAAATAGTTGGTATGAATATATTATTAGAGAGAGAATAAATTATAACACCATTCAAGCTCCATTTTTAATTATCCAAGTGTTTTAAACTTTAAAACATTTAGGATATTAGAAGAGGAAATATGGTTTCTACTATTTTAATATTCCTCAACCACTTCCACACCCTCCACCATGGTATAGTCATAGTCATGGTGTTCTTGAGAATAGTGAGTATAATACCTTCGCATATGATGTGTCCCAAAAACCAATTCCAATTTTGCCTCACCACAGGCTCTAAAATAACTCTGGTGGGTTCGACTAACCCATGGTCAACAAAATCCTTTTTGGACCCTATGTTATGTCTAAACTGTTTTCCCCTAGTCCATTTTACACTAAGGAACACATGACCAACCTTGAATTTTCCCTAGATATGGTGTTACACTTTTAAAAAAGAGATAATTACAAAACCCACCTTAAAAATTACATACAATATAAAATCACAAATTCCTTTAACCAATTATACCTCTTAATAAAAATTAAAATGTTAAGATGAAAATAATTATTTTCAAACACATGAAACAAATAAATTTATAATGAGGTGATTTATATATCTAATAAAATATTTTATTGTCTACAAATATCATCATAATCATAAAAATTATCTTTATGAATAATCATATAAGGAATATATTCTCAATATATGAAACTATTATGATTGTTTACATAATATGTCTTATTATGTAATAATTATAACTTAATGTGTGAAATAATGATTTCTAGAGTAACCAATTGATAATGTTGTTTTATATGTGAATTTACATTCTTACGAGAAGCATGTAATAATTCCCTTGGGATTTAAAAGTTATTGGGTACTAAATGGCCTAAGGAGTCTTATTATATATACTCAATAAGATTTTTTATATCAATGATTGAAAATATTATTTAGTAAGAAATTGAATTGTAGATATTGAATAATTAATATAACAATTTTTCTATTTAAAGAATTCATTATATTATCATTGATTAAAATGATCTGACAATGTGAATGAGTTCATGAAATTACTAACTTTTTTCTCAAAATGTTTATAAAAATATTTTCAATGTCATATGATATCTTGGTTCTAGTTCTATATAGATAGAAAAAATCTGAAAATGGCATAATAGTGGATGAATTTATAGTTAGAGGGTCCAAAAATATTTCTTCTTGTAACTAGTTAAAGGTCATTTGAACTTGGGGAATTCAAGGAGGAATGATTAATGATTCTATAGGGTTGGATTTAATGGGATACATAATGGGGTTAATAAACTACATGGAATTTCCTTTTCGGGTATCAGTTTTATATAAATTATTTATTATGTTTTTAAGGTTATGTAAGACCCAATATATACATTAATATTGTTTGAAATATATGGGATTTCAAAATGAAAGGAATAATTGGTAAAGCTTATAGCATTCATTAAAGTAATAAATAAATGTGTTACTATACGAATGGTTTGATTGTAAATGAGTTTATCAATATTAGAGCGATCTATGTAAAATACGTGTATATTTGTCTCTTTTCACATATATAGTAAGAGGAGTTGTCTATTAACAATGTGTTGTTATAAGAGATATAAAATGATAAATTTAATACACATGGTTTAAGATTCAATGAATCTGAAACATGTTTATAAAAGGATTAGAGGATAAAAAATATATATATAGAATAATTTTTTTAAATAATTATTAATTAAAAAATTAGGGAATAAGTTCATTACACTCATAAATAGTCTATTTTAAATAAAAAAAGACTTATTTTTATAGTAAAATTATCTAATAATGTAGTAAATTTTATTTGCTTTTAAAATAATAATTTATAATTTATTTTTAGCATATTACTAGTTGAGGGAAAGAAAAGTTATTTCCTAAATGTGAATAATTTTTTTATCATATAAATATAGAGTTTATAAAATATAAATTCTAGGAGGCCAATTGGAAGTATTTTATTAATTAAATTAGTTGAGCTATAACAAATAATATATTATACCAATATAAAATAAAATTCAATTTTACCAAACATCCAAAATTAGTTTTATGGTATGGTGGTAAAGTGAAATGTAAGGAGTTACAATTATTTACTATAACATAGTATATTTCACTTTATCATAATAGATTTATGATGTTTTGAAATGTGGCGGTGTCAATAGATACATTAATTTACATAACATCAAAAGGGAAATTATTGATTAATAGGGATCCAAGTATAATTTTATAAAACATAAAAGGGGTTATAATTATATAAAAAATGTTTAAATTCAAGAATTTATATTATTCTATTTAGTTTAATAAATATATACAATGAGTTAATGATTTTCAATATGATTCCTAATTATTACCATTATCAAGACATTATTTATTCAGAGATGTTACTAACTAAAGTGTTTTGTGATTCTGTTTTATGAAGTCCTCACATAGTGATGTGTCATTATTTCCATATAGATTAAATGAGTTAACAAGACACTAGAGAGTGTGTTATAAATTAGGCTGATATGGATATCTATCATATATTATATGGATGATATTTTCTTATGTAATATTTTGTTATGTGTTCATAAATGAGTATAAGAAATAAATTTTATCAGATTGATGTAAATATCCCCGTTATCATTTTTTAATTTTTTCTACATATATTTATATATTGATATATATTTCATGAACTGAGATTATAATTAACCTCTCAATGTATGAATTTCCATTATCAATAATTATTATTAATCATTTGTTACTATAGGTTATGATGAAATTTTAAGGTTAGTGTTGGTAATATTCTTTTATGGAGATACAAAATATGATTAGGAGTCACAAAATGTGTTTCTGTGTGCTAGAGGACCCATTAAGTGTACCACATGCAGTTCCATACACTGTATATTTCATATACCATAAGTGTATTAGTCATATATATGTCACCACTACCTTTTTTTATAAACATAAATACCATGATAACCTTAATAATTTGATTCATTCCCTATAAAATAGTTTAGAAATTGTTAATCAAGGGGTGGTTGGGTATTATAATTACCCATACTTTACATACATTTTTAGTACTTCAAAATTTAATTACACTTATTACAACATTTAACAAATCCAAGAAATGACCATATAGGTATAGTGTCTTTAGAAACTGGGAAACATAAACAACTGGTCCATAAAGCATCTACATTGTCTCCCATTTATTTAATCATATCTATAGTCTCTTTTTGGAATATCTTATATAATAACCTACTTCCTGGCCTGGGGAAAGAAAACATACAAAAGGGTGATCTCAAATTATCAGTAAGGGTAATAAAAAGAAATATCAATCACATCAAATTCATAAGAACATAACATTTTGGAAATCTTACCCTACAAAAGAGATCACAATTTCATAACATGGGATAAATCATGGTAGATAAATGTAATCCCAATAATCATAACATAAAACATGAAACTTTGTGACATACACACATTATCATAAATAATCATTTCTTATTAGTCAAGACTCATTGCCAAGACCATCTTAGTGGACAAAGTCCATTTCTAAACCGAGTCCACTCCTCATTTCAGTCCTGTTTCACAGAACCGGTTTGACCTGTAGTTCCAGCCATATCTATCTCATGATATATAAAATATTTACCCAATTCATTGTAGGGAGATATAGTTCCCACCCATCTCATAATGATACCATTCTTATGCATGACACAATATCATAAATCATACATCATTGCATTACCCATGTAATTAAAATGGGATTCTTAAACATCGTGACAACATAAAAAAATTCATATAAGATAAATGAATTTATAAAAATAAATCCATCACAACATTATCAAATAAATTACTAATAGGTATAGAAACAAAACCCTATATTATCTTAGATGCAAAATAATTTTGATAAAACACGTGAACTCCATTCTTGAGGAAAATATCCTTTCTACTTCAAAAATATTTTTCATTTCATAACATGTCATACAATTTTAAACTAAAATCAGTTCATTAAAAAATAAACTTGAAAACATGTAAAGTATGATTCTTGGAAATATTGATTTAATAATCCATTCATGTCGTATAAGTTAAAAAAACATTCTTCTCGTACTTTTGTCGGAAAAGTCAAAATGTACCTCGTACGAAAAGCGACAAAATATTCCTTTCATATCTTTTACTAAAACTCATAGAAGGGTATAATTGAACATAAAAAATTTTTGAAGGATATAAATATTACATATTGAGGAAACATGGATGTGGATGATAAATATTCCCCAGTAAATTCTAAAGTATAAACAATGTCGGATAAAAATGAGATTGTGAGATTTTCCCTTACCTTAGGTCGGATTTGCATTGTAAGTGTCTGAACCTCCTGTATAATGATTTAAATAATGTCATTGACATATTCCAGAATCATACTCATTGTTATGATATCATAGATGTCCATATTCTTAGCATCTTATTAGTAATATTTCATTGTTACTTGTTATTCGGGTGTTTATTACCTTTTGTTCTTATGTGTGTTTTGTCGAATACATTCTTATTCTTCTCTTTAGGTTATAGATACCACATTTCCAGAATGGTATTAGTGTAATATATATCATATTCATTCATTCAATTCATTTATATAATCATTATGAAATGAAGATCATGTAGAACGAGTCCCATCACATCGTGGAGACGGTATTCCGTACGTACGCATGAGCGATGATATCGTTCCCATTATCATTGAATTGTATTGGAGTGTATGTATACTATTTCATAATCAATATCACTTTACAATAATCATATATAGTTATTATTTACACCATTATACCCATCCAAGTAAGGTGGTGGTGGAAAATAGATTACACCACGGTGTGGAGACGGTATTCCGTACGTACGCACGCGCGGTGATTTCGTTTTTTGTAGGATGGATAGATGGTGATATAGGGTTGTTTCATACTTATAATTAAATACCAGTATATGAGTGATACTGATGTTATTACTTCATAATCAAAAAACTAAATAAGAAAATGTGGAAGAAGAAATAATGTTGAAATAATCGGTAACAGACATTACCTCTTCTTTGAAGCGCCTCTTTGAGACCTCCACTTAGGGCACTAAAATTGGCCTTTGAAGAAGACCAGGACCTATAGGATGTTTCTAGGGAAGTGGGGAAGTGAAATGAGCAGGTATTGGACGAGATTGAATGCTCAAATTGGTGTGAGGAGGAGAGGGAGGAGGTGTGCTTTTATAAGGGAGGAGAGGGGCACCTTTGGAAATATTAGAAATATTAGTTTATATTAAATCCCAACCCCACTTAAAAACTTCCAAAATGACTCATATCCAAATATTAGATGAGATAGGGTTGTAATCGTATCAACCTATAAAATTTAGATATGTTAGGAATTTATTTTAAACATTATCTGCTTGATTTATCCTTATTTATCAATTTAATTTTATTTGTGGTAATAATATTCTAAATTTTAAATTATTATAAATAATTACATATGTGTTGTGAATTTTCCATAATTTTACACTTTAGGACATTTTATACCATATAAATTTTAATTTAAAATTTTTAAATATTTTTTTGATTTTTATACAATTTTATAATATGTTGTTTTTATAAAATAACAATAGTGTCAATTTCGAAACTATTCATTTATTTGAATTTAAATAAAATATATATAGAAGATATGTTCCTTCTAAAAGATTTAATAGATACATAAAATGTCATATGTATCTAGAAAATTACTGGAGTACATTAAATAGTTAATATAATATTTATTTTAATATTTTTAAAACCATTTATTTGATATTTTAATTAATAAAATAATTTCAACATCACTATTGTGTCATAATTAATGATAATTATTTAATCCCTAAAAATTATAAAAAAATTTATATGATGTAGATAATTGTATTGGATTTTTGGAGACTATTCATGTTCGAAGTTTTATTAATTTTATCACTAAATTAATATAATTATACTTATAACATTTAGGAAAGTGACATGTTGTCACATTCTTTGGTTTTAATAATAATTAAATTATTTTCATGGAAAAAAGTCTATTAAATGAATCTAATCCTACCATTAGGTGATATGGGTCTACTTTGAGTCATCCAATAAGATTTTTTCAGGATTTAGGGTTATTTTATAATCTTATAGTGACCCTTAATTACCTGATTTATCTTTAACTATTGTAAATAAAATTTACCGTAGTTACTATTCATAATGCCAAAAAATAAAAGTAGCCTATTAACATAATATGGACCCAATTATTCCAAATATGGAATCCATTTTTCAAAATTCAAAACACATAAGTTGCAGTAATCAATTTAAAATAAATCCTGTTGTTAAGAAAACGGGTTTTAGAAGTTAAAACATTGTCAAAGATTGAAATGTTTTTACCTATGAATTCAATGTGAAATTAATGATAATGACATAGATTATATTAAATGGAAAAAATATATTCTATTTATACGTTAAAACCATTCAATATTATAATTTAACCATATAAATTATCTAAATGAAAAATGTTGTTTTTAATTAAAAATTAGCGTATTTTTACTATTCATCAAAATATGAAAGTTATCAGAATAAAATAAAAAAATTATCCAAATTAGATTTTTATATACTAATTCAAAATAAGGAAATTATTTTGTCAAATTGAACTTATAAACGTTTCAAAAAATAGATTTAATGTGGAAGCGCCATTAAAAGGCGGCAAAACTACATTATTTGAAAAATACTTATTTTACCTGAAAAATTAATTTGCTTCTCGTACCATATTCTAGAAAATGTGTATATTGAATAATAATGTTATAAAATTCAAAATATAGTTAAAACTATTAATAATGGCTACTCCATAATAATATATCATTGTTTAGTGAAACCCGGTATTACGTACTACACACGCTATTAAGGAAGGTCATGATTGCGTGTAATGCAAGAAAAGTCCGTATTATGTGCTGTGAAAGAATACTTTGGTGTTGTGAATAAAATAAGACTTAAAAAATATTTCTCATAAAATCTCAGGGTGTTACATTCTACCGCATTAAAATTAATTTCGCCCTCGAAATTTATCACTTTCTAACAATGAGATGAGGACACCTCTCCCTCATCATATCCTCAAGCTCCCATGTAGCTTCTTCTAATTGGTGGTTCCTCCATGAAACTTTCACCAATCAAGTGGTCTTGTTCCATATGACTTTTTCGCTATGATCCATATCTCTATCAGATGTTCTTCATAAGAAAGATCATGCTCCAACGGTACAACATCTGATCTGAGTACATGTGAATGGTCAAGTATGTACTTTCTCATGAGAGATACATGGAACACATCATGAACATGAGAGAGATTCAGTGGAAGCGCCAATCGGTAAGCTACCTTCCCAACACGATCCAGAATTTCAAAAGGACCGATATAACTAGGGTTCAACTTTCCCTTCTTTCTGAATCTTATGACCATCTTCCAGTGCGATATTCGTAAAAACACTTTTTCACCCAATTCAAACTCTAGGTCTTTTATTCGGTTGTCGGCATAAACTTTTTTTCGACTCTGAGCTACTCTTATGTGTTGTTGAATAGACCTGACCTTTTCTGCCATTTCACCAACAAGATCAGGTCCTAATAGATTTCATTCCCAAACTTCATCCCAGCAAGTTGGAGTCCTGCATTTCTTTCCATAGAGAGCTTCATAAGGAGCCATTGTAATACTGGAGTGAATGCTATTATTATAAGAAAATTCCACCAAAGGTAGGTGTTGATCCCAACCACCTTTGAAAACTATAGAGAAATCTATCAACATATCTTCTGGAGTTTGAATTCTCATCTCAGACTGATCATCTGTATGAGGATGATAAGTAGTTCTGAAACTCAACTCTGTATCCAGAGTATGATGAAGACTTCGCCAGAACATAGAGGTAAACCTCGGATCCCAATCATATATAATGGAAATTGGTACTCCATGCAATCTTGCCACATCCTTTACGTATATCCAGGCAAGCTGATCTAGAGATAAATCCTCTCTAATAGCAATGAAGTGTGCAGACTTTGTAAGACGATCAACTATGACCCAGATAGCATTATTGACTTTGGATGTTTTAGGAAGTCCAGTGACAAAGTCCATAGTGTTGTTTTCCCATTTCCATTCTGGTCTGGATAATGGTTGTAACATCCCCTTAGACTTCTGTCTCTCAGCTTTAACTTGCTGACAAACCAAGCATCGACAGACATATTCAGCCACACCAATTTTCATGCCATCCCACCAGAAGTACGCTTTCAGGTCTCTATACATCTTCATGCTTCCCGGATGAATAGAGAATGGAGAACTATGAGCCTCATCCAAAAACTCCTTCTTTATGTCTGGGATGGGAGGAACACAAACCTGATTCTTGAACTTTATTATCCCATCACAATCAAGGTTGAATTCAGGAACATTTCTCACCTTCTTTTGTAACTCTACATCTTCTTTTTTATCCTCTTTAATATTCACATGTATATATGGTTGAACGTTCATTTGAGAAAGAAACAATTTTCCCCTTCCATTATAATTCCAAGATCCATCCATTGTAAATCCATAAATATTGGATCTTTTTTGATTCTCATCGTGGATAAGCTAGCATGGTCTTGTCGACTTAATGCACATGCCACCTTGTTTTCTTTCCCAGGGTGGTAATGAATTGAGCAGTCGTAATCCATAATCAGCTCCAACTATCTTCTTTGGCTCATATTCAGCTCCATTTGTGTGAAAATATACTTTAAACTTTTATGATCAGTATAAATATCACACCATTCTCCATAAAGATAATGCCTCTAAATCATTAATGCAAATATTACGGCAACTAACTCCAAATGATGAGTTTGGTAATTTTTCTCATGTATTTTCAACTGTCATGAGGCATAAGCTATCACCGTATCATTTTTATAAGAATACACCCCAGCCCCTTCTTGGATGCATCACTGAAGATCACAAACCTTTCTCCACTACACAGAAGTGTGAGTACATGTGCACTGGATAACCTTCCTATCAACTCCTTGAAATTCTCTACGCATTCCTCCATCCACATGAACTTAACTCCTTTTCGAGTCAACCAGGTGAGTGGATTAGATAATCATGAAAAATCATTCACAAAACGTCGATAATATCCAGCCAAACCAAGAAAACATCAGATCTCAGTTACTATTTTTGGTCTCAACCATCTTTAGATAACCTCTGTTTTTGCTGGATCCACAGATATCCCCTCTTTTGAGATTATGTGACCCAAAAATGAAACTTTTTGATGATAAAATTCACTTTTGGAAAATTTGGAATAAATCTTCTCCTTTTTCATGGTCTTCCATATAATTCTCAAATGATCTTCTTGTTTTTCCTTGCTCTTTAAATAGACAAGAATATCATCTATAAAGACTACCTCAAACTGATTAATATAGTCTCTAAAGAAATTATTCATCAGATCCATGAAGACAGTTGGGGTATTTTTAAGACCAAATGGAATCACTATAAATTCATAGTGCCCATACCTTGTACAGAATGTCGTCTTTGGTATATCCTCCCTTTTGACTATTAATTGATGATACCAAAAATGAAGATCAACCTTGGAAAGGTACTGAGCTCTGCGTAGTTGGTAAAATATGTCTTCAATGTGGGGGAGAGGATATTTGTTCTTGATAGTGATCTTGTTATGTTCTTGATAATCAATGCAGAGTCTCATTGATCCATCTTTCTTCTTAACAAACAGAACAGGTTCTCCCCAAGGTGACACACTAGGGCATATGAATCCTTTATCATGATTATCTTTGTGTTTCTTCTTCAATTCCTGCAACTCAATTGGGGCCATTCTATAAGGTGTATTCGAAATAGTTAAAGCACCCGGTACGAGTTATATTGAAAACTCAACTTCACTATTTGGTGGAAGACCTGTCATTTCCTCTGGAAAGGCATAGTCAAACTCTCGTACAATGGGCATATTCTTGATCGTGAGTTTCCCACCAACCCTTTGAGATAAATAACATTCATTTAGTGGAATCAAGACCCATAGGATGGAAGAAATTTCCACTAGAAGGTTATGTTCATCCTTGCATCGATAGAAGATCATAGATTGATTTGGAATATAAAATGTGACTTCCCTTCATTGGAAATTGATATGAGCTCCATATAAAGAAAGCCAATACATGCCAAAAATCACATCAAATTCCACTATAGGAAGGACCACAAGATTTTCAGGAATCACTTTCCCACAAACTTTAATCGGAGAAGAATTATAAACTTTTGATTCGACTGTTGTGCCATTAGGGGTTGTCACAGCTAACTCAACATCTAATTGTTGAGGTAATGCGGTGATACCCTTAGAAAATTTTTCAGAAATAAAAGAGTGGGTGTGTCCAAAATCAAATAGAACATTTTATACTTTAGAGTGGATGTTAAGTGTACCTCTCACCACTTCGTTGTCGTACTCCACATCGCCGATAGTAATTGCATGTGACATTCCTTTGTCTTTGGCCTTAAGAGTTTGTTGACGTCGATCATCATCATCAACCATTGGATTTGGGCATTGACTGACATAATTCCCCATCTCCTTGAACTTGAAACATTGATGTGTAGTAGGTTCATTCTGTGTATCCCTTCCTTTGTTTGCATCATTAGACATCTTCTTCCCATTATTTCGACATTCAATTCCCCAATGACCTTCTTTTCCACACTTATAACATTTTTTTGTCCCCATAAGACAATTTCCTCTATGTTTCTTTCCACACTTTGAGCAGAATGGAAAACTCATCTTCTTTTCAGTGTGTTCTTTAGATTTTCCTTTGATTTCCATTTTCCTCTTCTTATCAAACCCATATGACCGATGGGTTAATCCAATCTCCATCTCAACCTTGAGAGCACATCGAACTATTTCCTCATAGCTATTGAAGTCCCTTATGGCTAACACCCTTCAAAGACTTGGTTTTAAGCCACTAAAGAATCGATCGTTCATACTCTCAGGTTGGATAATAATACCAGAAGCGTACCTTGAAAGTCTTGTAAAATTTCCTTCATAGGTACCAACAGATTCATTATCCATTTGCTTTAGTTCAAGATATTCCTTCTCCATATTTTTTCAAAGAATACGAGGGAAATACTTATTGAAAAATAAGTTCTTGAACTTCTCCCATTCCATGGACTCAATTTCATCCATTTGCCTCGTATTCTTAATAATATTTCACCATTGATCAGCATCACCTTCCAAACGATACACTGCTAAGATGACTTTATCATGTTCAGAACATTGAAGAACTGAAAATAGCTTTTCAGTGGTACTGATCAATTGTTCTGCCACTAATGGATCAGAAGACCTGTTGAATGATGGTGGACGCTGCCTCATGAATGATTAAACAGAATGTTGATCCTTCCTTTGCTCATTTTGAAGTCATGCATGATTCATAGTTTTAGAAAGTTGTGTGGGCATGGCTACAAGATTTTTCATTCTAGCTCCCACAACGTTTTCTTGCTCAGGGGGACAATCATTGCATTTCCTGTCGCATTCCACATTAACATGGTTCCTTCAGGTTCCATCTATTGACTAAAACCAAGAAGAATAGTCTGACCAACACTAATTATAATAAGAAAACCACATAATCAAGAATAATATTTCACAGTTAAGGCCTTACCATAGGTTGTTCATGGCCATTTTTAAAACACTAATATTGTGTTCTATGATTAGACATATCCATATGTTTCTTACTAAGGATTTCACATCCTAGTTTCCAATGGTTGACTATACCTTTCCACTGATACCAACTATAGTGACCCATACTTTACATACATGGTTAATACTTAAAAATTGAAGCAGACTTATTACATCATATAAGAAAACCATGAAAGGACCGTAGAGGTATAGTGTATTTAGAAACTAGGAAAAATAAACAACTGGTTCATAAAGCATCTACATTGTCTCCCCTTTATTTCATCATATCTATTGTCCCTTTTTGGAAATATTACTTAATAACCTTCTTCCTGACCTGGGAAAATAAAACATACAAAAGGATGAGCTCAAATTCTCAGTAAGGGTAAAGAAAAGAAATATCAATCACATCAAATTCATATGAACATAACATTTTGGAAATCTTACCCTGTAAAAGAGATCATAATTTCATAACATGGGATAAATCATGGTATTGAAATATAATCTCAATAATCCTAACATAAAACATGAAACTTTGTGGAATACACACATAATCATAGATAATCATATCTTATTAGTCAAGACTCATTTCCATGACTATCTTAGTGGACAAAGTCCATCTCTGAACCGAGTTCACTCCTCATTTCAGTCCTGTTTCATTGAACTCTTTTAACCTGCCGTTCTAGCCATGTGTATCTCATGAGATAAAAAATCATTACCCAATGAATTAGAGGGAGATATAGGTCCCACCCATCTCATAATTATACCATTCTTATGTGTGCCACAAAATCATAAATCATACATCATTGCATAACCCATGTAATAAAAATGGGATTCTTAAACATCATGAAATCATAAAACAATTCATATAAGATAAAGGAATTCATAAAAATAATTCCATCACAACATAATCAAATCAATGTAATAATAATGATAGAAACAGAACCCTATATTATCTTAGATGGAAAATAATTTTGATAAGACACTTGAACTCCATTCTTGAGGAAAATATCCTTTCTACTTCAATTGTTTTTTCCTTTCATAACATGTCATACAATTTCAAACTAAAAGAAGTTGATTAAAATAAAAACTTTAAAACTTGTAAAGTATGATTATTGGAAATAATTTTTTAAAAATCCATTCAAGCCGTATAAGTTGAAAAAACAATCTTCTTGTACTTTTGTCGGAAAAGTCAAAAAGTACCTCGTACGAAAGACGATAAAATATTCCTTTCATATATTTTACTAAAACTCAATTAAAGGTAAAATTGGACATAAAATATTGTAGAGGGATATAAATATTACATATTGAGGAAACATGGATGTGGATGTTAAAAATTTCCCAGTAAATTCTGATGTATAAGCAATCTCATATAAAAATGAGATTGTGAGATTTTCCCTTACCTTAGGTCCGATTTGCTTTGTAAATGTCTGATCCTCCTTTATAATGATTTAAATAATGTCATTGACTTATTCAAGAATCATACTCATTGTTATGATATCATATATGGCCATATTCATAGCTTCTTATTAGTAATATTTCATTGCTACTTGTTATTCTGGTGTTTATTACTTTTTGTTCTTATGTGTGTTTTGTCAAATAAATTCTTATTCTTCTCTTTAGGTAATAGATACCACATTTACAGAATGGTATTAGTTTAATATATATAATATTCATTCATTCAATTCATTTATGTAATCATTATGCAATGAAGATCATGTAGAACGAGTCGCATCACATCGTGGAGACGGTATTCCGTACATACACACGAGCGATGATATCATTCCCATGATCATGGAATTGTATTGGAGTGTATGTATACTATTTAAGACTCAATATAACTTTAAAATAATCATATATAGTTATTATTTACACCATTATACCCATACAAGTATGGTGGTGGTGGAAAATATATTACACCACGGCGTGGAGACGGTATTCCGTACGAACGCACGTGCGATAATTTCTTTTTCCATAGGATGGATAGATGGTGGAATAGGGTTGTTTCATAGTTACAATAACATACCAGTATATGATTGATACTGATGTTATTACTTAATAATGAAATAATTAAAGAAGAAGAAGTGGAAGAAGAAATAATGTTGAATGAATCGGTAACCAACATTACCTCTTCTTTGAAGCGCCTCTTTGAGACCTCCTCTTAGGGAACTAAAATTGGTCTTTGAAGAAGACTAGGTCATATATTATTTTTATATGGAAGTGGGTAAGTGAAATGGGAATGGATTGGTCGAGCTTGGAGGAACAAATTGGTGTGAGGAGGAGAGGGAGGAGGTGCCCTTTTATAAGGGAGGAGAGAGGCACCTTTGGAAATGTAAGAAATATTAGTTTATATTAAATCCCAAACCCACATAAAAACTTCCAAAATGACTCATATATGAAGATTAGATGGGATATAGTTGTAATATCATCAACCAATAAAATTTATACATTTTAGGAATTTATTTTAAATATTATAAACTTGATTTATCCTTATTTATCAATTTAATTTTATTTGTGGTAATAATATTCTAAATTTTAAATTATTATAAATAATTAAATATGTGTTGTGAATTTTCCATAATTTCACACTTTATGACATTATAGACCATATAAATTTTAATTTATAATTTTTTAATATTTTTGTGATTTTTAAACAATTTTATAATAAGTTATTTTTATAAAATAACAATATTGTCAATTTCAACACTATTATTTTATATGAATTTAAATAAAATATATATAGAGGATATGTTCGAAATAAAAGCTTTAATAGATCCATAAAATGTCATATGTCTCTTTAAAATTAGTGGAGCACATTAAATAGTTTATATAAAATTTATTTTAATATTTTTAAAACCATTTATTTGATTTTTTAATTAATAAAATAATTTCAACATCACTATTGTGTCATAATTAATTATAAATATATAATCCCAAAAAAATTTAAATAAATTTATATGATGTACATATTTGTATTAGATTTCTGTAGACTATTTATGTTCGAAGTTTTATTATGTTTATCACTAAATTAAAATTATTATACTTATAAGATTTAATAATGTGACATGTTGTCACATTCTTTGGGTTTAAGAATAATTAAATTATTTTCATGAAAAAAAGTCCATTAAATGAATCTAATCCTACCCTTATGTTATATGAGTCGATGTTTATTCATCCAATAATATTTTGGCAGGTGTTAGGTTAATTTTATAATCTTATATTTATCCTTAATTACCTGATTTATCTTTAACTATGGTAAATAAAATTTACCATAGTTACTATTCATAATGAACAAAAAATAAAAAGTTGCCTATTAACATAATTTGGACCAACTGATTCCAAATATGGAATCAATTTTTCAAAATTCAAAACAAATAAGTTGCAGTAATTAATTTAAAATAAATCCCATTGTTAAGAAAATGGGGTTTAGAAGTTAAAACATTGTCAATGATTGAAATGTTTTTACCTATGAATTCAATGTAAAATTAATGATAATGACATATATTATATTAAATGGTAAAAATATTTTATTATTTATATTTAAAACTCATTAAATATTGTAATTTAACCATATAAATTATCACAATGGAAAAAATTTTTTTTAATTAAAAATTATCGTATTTTTACTATTCATCAAAATATGAAAGTTATCAGAAAAATATAAAAAATTTATCCAAAGTAAATTTTTATATCCTGATTCAAAAGAATATTTTATTTTTTCAAATTTAACTTATAAACGTGTCAAAAACTAGATTTAATGTGGGTGCGCCATCAAAAGGCGGTAAGACTGCATTTTTTTAAAAATACTTATTTTACCTGAAAAAATTATTTTGTTCTCTTACCATATTCTAGAGATTGTGTAAGATGAATAATAATTCTATAAAATTCAAAATGTAGTTAATATTGTTCATAAAGGCTAGTCCATAATATTATATTGTAGTTTAGTAAAACCCGGTATTGCGTACTACACACGCTATCGAGGAAGGTCGTGATTGCGTGTAATGCAAGCCAAGTATGTATTATGTACTGTGAAAGATTCCTTTGGTGTTGCGTATAACATAAGACATAAAATAAATATTTCTCATAAAATCTCAGGGTGTCATAGGTATGTTCATGATATTTTCAAAGGTTAGAGATTAAGTAATATATAATTATTCATATCATATGATTTGTATGAAATCTAATCCCTAGATTATGATATAATGATGTGCGTGTGGACACACCAATATATAATATATGATTTGGTTATATATTTCAGTGAGTTCCATATTATGTTCTCATCAATAATTATTAATGAGATGTTTTGTATTCAATGACTTGGTAAGTCTCTTTAAGACACTAATATTGTGGGATTTTTTTCTATAAATTTGTAAAATATTCGATAGATTGTATCAAAAAACATATATAACTAAAATTATTCAGATCATATTGGAAAATTTTTATTAATAAAATTTACGAATAATAAAACCTATAGATAATAATTTTATCATTATCATTTATAAATTGATAAAAATTTTATTTTGATTAACTAAATGAAAACTTTCAATAAAATAATGATTTTCATTATATATATTGAATTTTAATTTTAAAAATAAATTTTTGAAATTTTAAAATATTAATTTTAAAAAGTATCTTAAAATTTTATTTCCTCATTTTAAAATTTCCTAAGGATAATTTTTTATATTTTTAAAAAATAATTGATTTTCAAGTGAATAGTAAGAATAATAATTTTCCTAATCCCATATTTTTTTATGAAATTATAATAATATAAGAATGATTTTTGGAGTATGTATCAACATTATATCACCCCAAAATCTATTATTGTTTAATTTTGAGGCCATAGTCCCTTGAATACTTCAATTCTGTTATTGAAACAATAAGGTTTATCACAAAAGTTTCCTTTTCTATACTTATAAATTAGGAAGACATCCACACCTTTTTGACACCATTGTAACGTCAATTTTAAATTGGAAAATATAACATATATTCCTTTTATAAATTAATATCATGTTTATAAGAATCTAGTTTCAATTATTATGATTTTGCCCTTTTTTGCAAGGATACTTTCAAGTGAATGTTCAAGGTACCAACATGAGTATTACTTAGTCCTCGATGTTTTATTCTTAAATCATCACTACCAAAACTATCATAAAAATATTTATATTTTTTAATCACTAACCATACTATATATAACTATTATTATTATATAAATCGAAGCCCATTATTTATTCATTTACATTTACTGAGAAAAATAAAATAATATTGATCATGTGTCATTACGGACTACTACATCCATGAAACGACATCTATAATTTTTCATCCCTACATTTTATGGATCATTAAAATGATTCATATGTTGATTCAATGTTTTAAATTTTTCAAAATTATAATTATTAATTGATCATTTATCATGTATATCCATTCTATCAAATTCCTTTAGAAATGGAATCCTTATTTGTGTTTAAGGTGTACTACATTCTCCACGAACGTTGAATTGAATTTATAATCAATAACCTACATCTTTGGTTTTAGTAATAAATTTAATGAATTTAAATGATATTTATTGGATTCTTTATCCCCATAAAAACTTATATTAAAATCATATAAAAACATTTCCCTATGTCAAACAATTATTATAACACTCTTTCGTTTGGGTCAGTTTTTACCACCAACATGAATGAAATTATAAGGTTTTGAAAATAATATTTTATAGAATGTAATATAATTATAATATGACTTAATAATAGTGTATTTATGATTATATAATTATAATATAATTGTGTTACTAATATTAACTATATTTTTTAATATATCACCTTTTGATCATTAAATACGCCCCAACAAGTTCATCATATTGTCATTTTTTATGACCCAAATCCATGTATTTAACATAAGAAAATGATTATTATGGAATAATGGATAAAATATTTTATTATATCTTTAATATTATATAAATTATAATAATTTAGATAATAATGACAAATAGCACTTCTATTTTGAAATTAGTTCAAAACAATTATGATAATTCACATTTGATATAGAAAGTAAATAATAACTAACTAATATACAGGTATATAAAATTTAAAAAAGGAATTTATAATCTTTTATATATTTGAATAAGGTTTTTAATAGATTAATAATATATTTATGTTTATTATACTATAGGATTGAGCATGTTTGAGTAAGAATGAATACAAGGGAATGGATTCTTTTTATCAAATTTAATTACTTGAGACATATTTTTTTATTATGAATCATAATATATTTTCAATGGGATATTTTAATCCTAATAAAAATATTTTTCCATATTCAGGAAATTAATTGAGTTTTGATAGGATCATAATGTTATTTTAATAAATGTTTTCGGATTCAAAATACACTAAGGTAGTAACATTCCTTGATAACTCCACTCCCATCATTGAGTTGTAATTATTATTCGTGAACTTCTTAATTATTATATTGTTTTAATACATAATAATATTTACTTAATGGTACCTTATCTCCACCACATTCTAAAATCAATTTTGAATGTGAACAATATATTCATATTTTATTAGTATGGTAAAAAAATAAAAAAAACTCCTTTTTTATTTCCCTTATCAAATGAGATTTCTTATATAAGAAGCTGCTACTCAACATTTTTGATTCATTCACCAAATTATTTTAACTACTTACTATTTTGAAAAGAAAAAAATTATTCATATATTTTTTAAAAATAATTTTTTAAAATTTTAAAATATAATTAATATTTGAAAAATGATTTTAACATCATTTGTTTTAAATAAAGAATACTCTAAGTATTTTTATATCTTCTAAAATAATGTTTTTAGAAAGAATCCTTCTGTTATTAAATTTTCTTTATAAACACCCTTGTGTTTTATATGATTTGTTTTTAAATTTTTTCTCTACAAATTATATTTTATTTACAAAAAATCAATGAACATTCAAGCATTTCAAAATTGTGGTATTCCCTCTCATTTTTCTAGTTATTTATCCAAAAAGTTTAAAATTTAATTTTTATTCTAAGAGAACATGATTAATTATTTTAATGTTACACTGTTTTTTTTATCCCCAATGCGAATTATTTCGATGGATATCTTGTGTAATATTCTAGGAATGTTTTTCAGGAAGCTCACCTCAGTTATAGTATTAAATAAGTGATTTTTTATTATGAATATTTTCATGTTCTAATGGAATATACATTTATGAATGATTATTATGTGATGAGTGGGTCCAATATAACCATAAAATTATTTGGTCGATGTGTTATATCTCATACTAAAATGATTTTCTATGAGGATATTATTTTAATTTATCAATGTTTACATGGTTGTGCAAGAGTATTGTTGTTGTTTATCTATTCCCACAGGGTAGTACAAGAGTGTAATTGTTGTTCAGAAATTATCACAATTTTTTAGTGAGTATAATTATAAATTATCTATTCTCAAAATGATTTTAATTTGTATATTTTTCTTTTAGATATGCTCAAAAAGATGTGGATGAGTATACTTGTGGTTTAACTATGCTAAAAAATTTATGCATGAGTATAATTGTGGGTTATAAATTCTAAAAAGGTTGTGAATGTGTATAATTGTTGTTTAGATGTTCTCATAACATTGTAAATTATTAAAAATATGGGTAAAATATTCTCATAATATTGGTTGTAGACATGATCTCAATTTTATTTATTCACATTGTAATGATTTAATATACTAATGAATAATTTTTATCTAATATACCCATTATTATGAAATAAGTTTCATTTGAATTATCTAACACACTTATAATATGATTCATTTTTTTAATTTGATAGTACTTGTCCCTCCATTATTACATATGGAGAACACATATTATTTTATGTTCATTTAATAAGTTATTTCTCTCCTACTGATGTTTTGTAATATTCTTATAATCTTATCCTTGATATTTTTTTGATGAGTTTATTTCGATAAAGATCCTTTTAGTTCACCAATTTATTGTGTTTTCTTTCCCTTGGTTTTAAGGATTAGTATATTTTAGGATATGTCATGATGTGTATTGTGTGTTGTTCAAATATAGAGAAATATTCACCAGTATTATGAAAATATTTTTTTATATTTTTAATAATCAAATAAACTAAACCTTCTGATCCTATGATTATTTAATCTTTTTAAGGTGTAATTTTTAACTTATGGTGATTTTTTAAAATAGTTATAGGTCCTTCCCATTTTATATCAAATATAGTGTTTAATGAAATTTTCTTTGTAATGGAACCGAGAGTGCAAGTAAGGGGTAGTATTGTATATAATCTAAGAGTAAAAAATGTTTGAATTGTATTTAGGGGATTAATATACTATGTGTTTCAAAGCCATTTTATGAATTAGTTTATAGGAATGTATAAAAATTCATTATAATATGTTATTAGAATTGGGGACATTTGTATATAGATACATGTGTTTGATTGAAATCATGTCAAATAAATTTCTATGGTGAGTAGCATTGACTATTTGTTAAGAGAATAATATTTAATATATTTATTGATCTATAGTTATATATTTCTTTCAATTCTATAATGTAATGTCGGGTCACACTTTATGGTTGACTAGATGGGGATTGAGTTTGAATAAAATTTATTTTATAAAATTGTTTTATATTTAATCCAAAAGAATTGTCCCAGTGTATTCATAAGTTATTTCATATAATGAGATATAAGGTAATTTTAGTGATATTTTTACAAGAGTTTTGTAAGATATCAAATATAATTTTTTTATAATTTAAAAAGTTATTATCAGTAATACATAAAAGGTGGAATGTCAATAATTTAATATGGTTTTACAATATTTGGGAGATTAAAAGATATAAATCCTAATTCCTCAAAAAAATATGTAAAAGGGTTTTATCATATCTAATGATAATGTGTTAGAATAAATATTTACTATTATAATTATAAGTATGATTGGGAATGTTGTGAGGTGCTTCTACCATGAAAATTATTGAGTTTGACATGTACAGATCGTAATGAATATCCTTTCCTCAATATATGATTGAAGATGTGGGAAATAATATATAAATAATGTTTCAGTTATTTATTCCCTTGTTCTCTGTCATTGATAATCATTTCCTTAGATGAAATGGATGGGATTATGCTGATTCATACTGGAGTTGGTCGAGGTATTTACTAGTTCAATAAACTGATTGAGTTAATTCATTTATATAGAAGGACGATCCTTAAAGGATTTATAAATCATTATTTAATAAGATAGTGTATGTGAATACATTATTTTTTGTTCTAAACCAAATCTCCATTAAACATAATTATTTACCTTCCCCATTTATATTTTCACAAAAAGGTGATATCATGTAAGAATGAGAAGACTAGTCACTCTTGTTTGAAGAGTGATTCCAGAAAAACATTTGGATAAATCAGGTATTGGGGGGAAATTTGGATACCTTTTGAAAACATATTCAACCCCATATGAATATGGATACAATGTAAGTATGAATTACTTCCTTTAGTGTATGGATTACATATTCTATGTCTCATCATTTCCAGTTTCCCAATGTTTTAGTAAATATGCTTGGAGATCATGGTTTTAGTTTCTTAATTATTTTATCTACCTATGATATAGGTTCTTAGAATCCTATAAAACCAAATATTCATTATATAAGTATTAATATAAAGGGAAATTGAATGTTTATTCAAGAAAATATAAAGGATCGAATAATAAAATAAAATGACAAACTGATAGTATCATTACCCCACAAACTACAAAACTGCATTTTTTAAGATTACAAGTTTATACAAATAAAATATTATAATATATATATATATATATATCCAATTATTAATATCAATAATAAATATATACATTGGTCTATCATGGGATGATATGTCTTGAAAATGTAAAACAAGTTATAAATGTGAATATTTGGAGCCTTGGTGGTGGAGGAATTCAAGAGGTTCAATTTAATAAATTTTTATCCCATATTTATTATACTATGTTAATTATAGTTAAATGCTATTAATAATTTATATAGTCATTTATATCTCCCCAAATTTAGAGGGAATACAGTGGGAAGAAAAACACTAATTTTTTAGTCCTCATGACACTTCTACAAAAGACCATAAATAAACGAAGATGAAATTTTAGTAAGGGAATACCAAGTATCAGTAGTGTATTTAAAATAAAATAACATAAAACACGATCTTATTAATATTAGGGGTAAACATTGTACTATAATCAGAAAAAATTATTTCCATTTTCTAAGTTACATATTCATATTTAAATTTCTAGGACTCATCAAATTCTCATTGAATCGATTTTGATGCTCTAATGACATATTTTTTATATCCAATAAAATTTATATCAATTAATGTCACAATATATAATGTTAATTATTAAATTGTAATAAACTCCATTAAAAATTTTATAAACACAATTCAAATTATTTGTTTTAAATTATGTGTTCACATTCATTATCATATAATTTAGTGGTGTTTAATTATCTCCAAAATTAAGGTATCTGGAAGGAAAATGAACAAAAGAAATATATGGTCTTGTATGTGTAGATGGTTATAAGGGTATGTCTAATAATATTTCATAATATAACATATATGTAAATAAATAAATTATTTTTTACAATGTTATTAGTTTTCAATACAATTTAATCACCTTGATTATGGTTGTTAAATTTTTAAATTTATGAATGATATCATATTCTTCCCACAAAATAGCATCCCCAAACATGAATTTTTAGTTATAAATACAATTTCATTTAAAAAATTTATTAACTATTTTTTCATATATATATATATATATTTATTATTATTAGTAGCCAAAATGTCAACAATACACTTAATCAAAATAGAAAATATATTTGTTTCATAATGATTGGGAAGAATAAATGTTGTCAAAATGTGATATACATCATATAACCCATTTTATTGAGAATATGTGAGGGTGTTACTAACCCTATATAATATACTAAGGACACTAATGAATTGAAATAAATTCAATGATATTATAAGATAGTTGGTTTGAGAATTACAAACAAAAACCACACCCTAATAGAGAAAAAAAATAAATAAAATTGAGGTATTATATGATGTATAAGAGTAAAAATAACTCCTCAAAATAAAAGAAAAAAAGATAAAACATTTGTAGAGTATGAATTCAGATGAAGAAATATTTCAGACCCAAAAAGGCAACCTTACACAATGAATCCAATATTACATAAATCCATAACATGAAACCTGAACATCTCTAAGACCCATACATCCTCAAATATCCCATATACTCATGACTATATTTTGGAGAAGTAGGAAACATACCCCATAAAATTATCATGATCAACCTGATTTACATATGCACCAAAGTTAATATATAGGGGTTGAAAATATAAACACTATATTCAATCCACCAAAGGCTTCCAAAATATTCAACCATGACCAGATTAATTTAGAAATATATTTATAAAATAATAATGATTATTAAAATAGTTATCAAGATCATTGAATATATAAGTACGAAATATGAATATAAAAAAAATTATATAAAATGTATAATTCAAAACTTTTACGTGATCAAATTAGTGAATTAACTAAAAACTATTTATAATTAATTTATCTATTTATTTTTATTGGAATTCTCATTTCATATACTCATGAATAGATGAATGCAACCCATATGAACATCTGAATACTCATGAGTGGTAGATCGTATTTCATATCATGTTGTCACATTTTCATGAACTTTTATACGATTGTTGGAATAAAAATCCATTACTAAATCTTTATGATCTCGACATTTTCTGGAGTCTTATAGGTGCGTGGTTTTATGTACTTTTTGTGTCATTTGTATACCATTGATTTGGTGTAGATTCTTTGGCGATGTTTCTGTGAATTTTTTAGAAAAACTAACGGTCTATGGGTTGCGAAAATTTTTCACATAGTTTGGAAAGTTGTGCGACTAAATTGTCCCAACCATGCAGACCTATATATATTGGTCCACACGATTTGCACATGTTTTAACAAACTTTGTGAATAAATCGTGTCGACCATGGAAACATGGATAGACACCTCTGCACAGTTGGTACACAGTTTTCCCTAACTATGATCCCCAACAAAAATGAAACCATGAGGGATGGATTAATTATCCACAAATATATTTTAAAAAACACATGAACCCCTAAGACTACCATATTTCTACCTTCTCTCATGCATGAGTAATTCATGATGATCTCAGAGCCATCTAGAGCAATTACACGGTGAATTAAACATCGTTCATTGTGATGAAAATCCCAGATTGAAGATCTTTTATCTTTCATGTGCGTGGATTTCATCTCACTGGTTCTCCAATATTTCATCTATCTGTACATGATATTTTCAGGGAATATCAATACCATTTCCATGGATCTAAACATATAATTTGTGATCTATATCTATGATTTTTTATCTAGATCTATATTTTCAGGATATTGAAACCATCGATCAAAATTTTGGATTGAGGGATTTAGATCCGGAGTTTGATCGATTGCATTATGCCGATCAGATTTTGGGGATTTCTGTTGGCTGAACATCTATCAATAAACTCATGTAGGTGGTCTAAATCGAACTCCCATTATCATGTATTTGATACAGGAATGTGATTTTATGTGTTTTCTATCATCACTATATAATTGAATTCTAAAATTGGGGTATTTCGGAATGTGGAATGGACTTTGGATTCCATTTTTTATTAACTGATAATTGAATCACATAACAAATGAGGGGGGGTGCTGAAATAAATATTTTTTTTGGGAAATTGGTTACGGTTTGTGATATTGTATTTATGATATTGAATTTGTTTTTTATGATAATAAATTGGGGAACATTAATTATTAAATGATGTTTGGTTATGTAAGATAATAAATTTTAATAGTTAATTATGTGTCATAATGTTGATCATATATAAATAATTTTTAGAATTAATTATGAAAACTTGAGATTTGATATGGATAATTCATTGTGAGGAATTAATTATGGTTTGAGAATTCTGTAGATTGATTAATTAACATATGAATTAATTAATGGGTTATATTATTAGTTAATTATTGAATTAATTAATGGCCTTTGAAATTTTTATCTTGTTGTTGGATTAGTAATGGAATGATGTAGAAAATTGTTGTGAATAATATAATGATTAAATGGGTGATATTTTTGTTGTGATAGACATAGAATTATAGACCGATTAATATTTGGAACATGGAAAAAGAATTCATCCCCATTAGTTATCCAAGAATGATATTTTGGGGTTCGAGGCATGACGACCTACAACGAATGAGATTTGGGAAGCTAAGCCAGGCGACCTACACCGAATGATATTTTAGGTGCTTGACAAGACGTTCAACACCAAATGAATGATAATAATGAATGATGATTGAAATGGAAATAATGATTTGAAACTGGGCCTAATGTGATGATTAAAGATTAAATGAAAATGTGATAAAAATTTAATTATGCATTGTATTTATTTATTCATAAAATTGCAAACACTATCTTTTGTCTCTAATTGTTTTAGAAATCAGTTGTTGTGGCCAATTGAGTTGTACCCCCACTATATTTAGGACACCTAATCCGCACCCAGGTAGACATTTTTGATGTAGAACATGATAAGGGAAAGGCCTTGAAATATGTTGTAGTTTGGGAATGGAGTGTTTGATAGGGAACCAGATGTGGTTTTAGACCCGTTGTGGAGTCGCGTTTCATTAATTTTATTTCCATTATAGAGACATGACACTTGAATTGTCATTTCACGTTTTACATTTCATTTGATTATTGAATTTTCTTTTTTTATTATCATATTACATGGTATTGTACTAGTCATTTATATGCTTCCACACTTGGTTATTGTTTATTTCTTGTGTTGATGTCTTATTCTGATAAAAGAGGGCATAGTCTCCACAAGACTGATTGACCATACACTCACTACTATTCATCACCCTTTGGTGTATTGGGAGGTGTGATTGAGGTCATGTGGCCAAATATATCGGGGCACTGTTTAGTGGCACCCTAGTTGGGACATCACAAAGTGGTATCATATGAGTTTTCATTTCTTTTTTCATCTTTTTTCTTACTATTTTTGGAAATGTAGATAGGATACTAGGAAGATTTGTGTCTTGGTAATGAGTTCATGCATGGGATTTGTAAACCCATATTTGGCGGGAAATACGATTACTTAGGGTGGGATTTTTTGTGAATTTTTTTAATTATATTTAGATATTATTTCATCTTGGGATACACAATTGTGGTGTTATGTGATATTTATTTTTCACAATTGTTGGATTTTGATTCATGGCTAAAACAGATACGATAGTTGACTCTTCATTCATCATTCGATGCACTCAATTTTTTTATGACATGCATCTTTCTAGGCACTAATAAGAATTCATTTTATAGGTTTGTTATTGAAATTGACCTATTTCTCCTTTTTGTGAGATTTAAATAATGTTGCAAAATGAGAATAAATGGGTCTCTAATGAGAAAATTTATTGATTAAATGAATATGATTAATTTTTTAATTTTTTAATTAATTAAATTTAGATAATGTGAATAATTCATGATTGAATTAATTAATGAGAATTTATGTACCCTTTTTAACTAAGACTTGGGAGTTGGATTGTTATGTGTAGAGATAAGGCCTCAGTGTTGACTATGTTTGAAAGAAATGTGGGAAAGTATATGTTGAAACTTGTTGTGTTGGATTATCCTCTTAAAAAAATGTTATAAGGTTGCGTTATGAGATCTATGACTTGGGTTTGGCTTTGTAGAGGTATGAATCCACGATGCTGGTGGAGAGGGAGACCATTGGGTATGGCCCAAAATGAACTTCCATACTTGGATCTTGAGGAACCATAGGTGCAAGCTGGGGAAAAAGGGGGGGAAGTTCCAAAAGAACATTGCTTGTTTCATGAAATTCATGGAGAGAGACCTAGGGTAGGTTCTGATAAGAATTTCTGAGTTGATAGGGGAGTTTTAGCAGCTTCACCCTCCTACATTTACTAGAGAGGGTGGACCTTGGGGATATGAAATCTAGATTGATTATATAGGGACATTACATGATCATTTGGAGACTCCTTATGAGTGGATGGTTATTTTGTATTCTTATATACTAAGGGGGTCAGCGAAGCGCTAGTGTGATATTCAAGTACGATCTAGATAGACTGATGATATGTTACAAAAAGTCTTTCTGAATATTTTCTTAGAGAAATTATATCTAGAGTTACTGAGACAAGATAAGTCTAAGAGATTTTCCATCTGACTCAAGGAACCATGTCCATAATGGATTACACTGAATGTTTCATATATTTACAGGGGTTTTATCCATATTTGGTTGTAGATGAGTATTCTCTGGAAAAATAATATCAGGACAAAATTATGTGTGAAATTAAGTCTCACGTGAATATCTTTAGGCTAAAGAAGATCTCAGAAGTGGTTAATTAGGATCTCATTTTAGAAGGAAAAATAAAAGGGGATTCTGGTACTGGATTGTTAAATATAAATGGATGATTAGGGAGTGTCCCTTTTAAGTGTAGGATGCACCGTTATGAGATCCTCAGTTAGGACAATGGAATGAAATGTGGATAGTCATGCGGAATAGTTTCACCCGATCTTACTAATGTGCTTCTCCACCAGTGTTGTAGGTAGGGACACTATCATACACATATTCTTCAACCACCATTAGAGTTCCATTTTTTGGAAAGATGGGGCTCCTAAAGAAGTTATAGAGGAAGAAACAAGAAGTTGGTGATGAGGGAATAGCTTCTCAGATTCATAGTGTGATAAGTGGGTCTTCTACACCATATATGTCTCGCAGCTGGAGTTCTATTAACAGAGGTGGTAGAGGTCATAGACGTGGTGCTTCAATGTATGAGCACTCGTATCAGAAGAGTGGTACTACTCCATGGTGTCAGATGATGCCATATGGAAGAGCGGTATGATAGTTACATGACATGCAAACTACACTTGTGGATAGCGAGAATGGTCCATCAACAGTGAGATGTTCTATTTTAGTTTCTTCTACATTAGCTATTTTTTTTGTTATTTGTTCCTATAATTCCTTTATATTTAAAAGTCTTTTTAATGGTATGATCCTGGAGGTCGAGTTTGTAAACATGGTGATGAATATCGATACATCGTTGGGAACACAGTCTAGGGATATCTGTTTATGCAATGGATGTTCGCAAGAGATTGGAGAGTATTATTTTATTACGGATATCTATATCCTAAATATTATGGGTTTTGACCTTACCATGGGTATGGACTGGATAATAACATAATGAGACCACATATATTGTTACCATAAGAGAGTGACCTTTTAATCTTTTAAGTATTACCAATATGTTATTATGGGATAATAGGGTATACAAGAAGACCGAGCTCGGAAAATTACTTAGGAACTTGTAGAGATCAGAGCCCAAGTTTCAATTATTTTGTTTGATGATGTGAGTGGTAAGAAAGATGTCTATCCAATAGTATTATAACTATTTTACGATATATTTCCTAAAGGATTCTATGGGTTTCCACATACGAGGGATTGGGAATTTAATATTGGGCTCATGTTGGGGGCTGATCAGGTGTCTATTCCACCTTATAGAATGGCACCGACTAAAGATTATGAGCTCAAAACACAATTGGAAGGGTTTTAGGATAAAGGGTTTATCCATTCAAGTATGTAAACTTGGGGATCACATTTCTTGTTTGAAAATAAGGCTGATAGAAGTTTACAATTGTGTGTTGATTACAGAATGTTGAATAAAATGACCGTGATGAATTGATATCCTCTTTTGTTTATCAATGATCTATTTGACCAGCTGAAGGGGGCTTGTGTGTTCTCAAATATTGATATGAGATCATGGTATCAACAGAAAATATTTAGGACTTTTGATATAGAATGAAATTATATCAAAAGAAGGTATGGAATTTACGAGTTTGTTGTAATGTTGGTTGGGTTGAAAAATGCTCTTACAGTATTTGTGTCCTTGATGAACAAGATGTTTCATCTATACCTATATCTGTTTTTGGATGTGTTTGTGGATGAAATCATGGTGTACTCTAAGACTCATGATTATCATGCCCAACATTTTGGCATCATCCTGGGTTTACTGAGACAACATCGACAATATGCCAAGCTACCTAAATGTCAGTTTTTGATTGACATGGTTCACTTTTTGGGGCACATCATCTCAAAGGAAGGTGTGGTAGTTGAACCATAAAAAGTGCAGGTAGGGGTTTCTTGGGTGAATCCCATGAATGATTTTGATATCTAAATCTTTATCAGAATATTTAAAAATTATAGGAGGTTTATCCATGACTTTTTTCCATTGGTAGCACTACTTTCATGTTTGAAAAAGAAAGTGATAAAGTTTGAATGGACAGAAAAAGACAATAATAATTTCTAAGAGTTGAATAATTTTATGACATCAACATCAATTTTGATCTTACCTATGTCAGGTGTGGTTTATACGGTGTGTTGTCACACTTCTAGGATCAGACATAGAGTTGTGTTGATGTAAGTGGAACTAGTCGTTGCATACGGGTCTTATTCGTTCAGGACACATAAAAAGAATAAACCTATGCTTGAACTGGATTTGGATGTAGTGATTTATGATCTTATGTGTTGGGGAACTCTTTTGTTTAAAAATTTACAATTCATACAGATCACAAAATCGTGAAGTATATCTTTTCACAACTTGACTTGAATATTCAATAGAGAATATGGGTAGATTTTATGCAGACATTTGATTTTGAACTGGAATATACACCTAGAAAGGAGAATAGTGGGTTGATGCCTTGAGAAGGAAAACTTAGACTCATTTGGTATATTATTTGAGTGCATAGTTGATGATGATGACATTGTGGGAAGAAATGAATCTGGTGGTTCAAGAGAGTCATGATAGGTTGTCACTGGTTTCTGTAGCATTGGACTCTACACTATTGAGATGGATCGAGGACATTAATTTTGATTATCCATAGTATCTATACTAAATGTAATCCCTGAAGGTGGGGATAAACCTTCATATTTGATAATATATGCGGATGATATCATCTATGTGAATAATCGGGTGGTTGTGCCGATGAGTATGCGAGTGGAACTCATGTGTGAATTTGATGCCTCAAAGTAGGTGGTACACCCTAGAGTGAAAAAATGCACCATAATCTAGGAAAAATATTTTTTTGGACAAGAATAAAGAAATACATAACAGGGTTCATAATAATACGTTTCAGCTATTAGTAGGTGAAGTCATAGAATCAATGTTGTGGAGGCCAACTGTAGCCACTTCTAATTCCATAAAATAAGTGGGATGACATGACTTGGGATTTCAGGGTAGTTCTCCAAAATATTCTTAGTAATAATGATGCGATTGCGGTCATTGTGGATCGATTAATGAAGGTATCAAATTTATTTTTAATTCGGGAAACCTTTACAATATAATAATTGGGGGAACTATATCTACGATAGATAGTTCGTTTTCATGGGGTTCCATAGACCATAGTTTTAGATCACAATTAATCCTTTAATTCATGCTTCTATCATGGAATACAGAATGCACTTAGTACACAAGATTTTTGAGGTACGACCATCCACCTACAGATAGATTGGTAGTTGGAACGTACCATACAGTTGTTAGAGGATATGTTGTGTGCATGTGCACTTGACTTTTGTGGTTCTTGGGAGAAACACTAATCTTTGTGGAGTTATCCTCTAACAACATATATTAGGAAACTATACATATGGCACCATATGAGGATCTTTATAGAAGAGCTTTTTGATCACCTCTATGTTTGTTGGAGGCACGTTATTCAGATCTCTTGGGACTGAGTCTCATTTAGAAGATATTAGAGCAAGTGAAGTTGATTCAGAAATGCATGGATACAGGTCAAACATGGATGAAGTCATATTCTAATAGATGGATACAACCCCTATCATTTATATAGGATGATTGTGAATTCCTTAGGGTGTTTCCTTGATTAGGTCACCACATGATATAGTGGTCGGGAAAGTTGTTGCCAAGGCTTGTAAGATCGTTTGAGTTGTTAGATATAATCATGCCAATGGTGTAATAATTATCCCTTCCTATGAAATTTAGTGGTATGAATGATTTTTTACTGTTGTGACACATATGGTGGTATCAACCTGAACCCTCTAATGTGATTTATGTGAAATATGTTAACATGGAGACAAAAGCAACCTTTGAGGATCATCTGATATGTGTGTTGGGTCGTAGTTAGAATGTGTAACTTATAAAAATTGTGTCGTTAGTTCATGTGTTTTGGAAATAAGGAAGTGTTCAAGAGAAAACCTGGGAAAAGGAAGAAAACATGAGGGCTCAAGGTCCCAATATTTTTGGATTGGTATCTTAGTGATTTTAGAGAGTGCAGCTTAAGGACGAACTATTTTAAGGTAGGGATATTGTAAGATCCCAGTCGTTTCTGGAGTCATCTCGGGTGCATTTTCAGGTTCCATTTCATTTTTCAAAGTACCGTTGTCTTGGAGTACTGTAATGGGGTGATTTTGGGTGAATTTTTTACAAAACTAATAATCATTTGGTTGTGTATGGTTTTTCCATTGTGGAAAAAATCGTACAACTAAACCATGCCAACCGTGTAGACCAGGATAGAGAGGTATGCATGGTTTAATCACAACTTGAAAAATTTTGTGACTAAATCATGCCCACCAGGAAAACATGGAAAGTGAGGTCCACACCGATTGTGCATGGTTTTCCCTAACCATGTGCTACTACCCCAGAAAAATATATGTGTGTGATTAATTATCTGAAAATCTATTTTTATAATAACCAGAACCCCGAAGACACCCATATTTCAACCTTGTCTTGGGCTTACAAATTCAATGTCATCCAAGGGCCTCTCAGAGGGATTCTAAGATGATTCAGACACCATTATTTGTTATCGAAAACCCATATTAAAGATCATCTATCTTCCCTATATGTGGATTTAATCACTTTGCTTCTCCCATTCATCCCTCTATCTCATATTGATCTCTTCAAGGAATATCTCTATTGTTTTGACGGATTTAATCATACGAGTTGAGATATAGATATTTTATTGGGTATCTAGAACAATAATAGAATGATCTTGATTCCGTTGATCTCAATTTTGGGTTTAGGGATTTGGATCTAGAGCTTGATCGACGACATTTTACCGCTCGGAATTTTGGGGATATTCATTGGGAGAAAATCCATCAATAAACCAATATAGGTGGTCTAAATAGAACTCCCATAGTCTTGGTTTTGATTTGTGAAAGTGAGATTATGGGAGTTCTATTTAAAATTGATAATTGATTAATAAAATTGGAATAATTAGGAATGTGGAATTGAGTTGTGATTGCCTTGGTGATTAATTGATAATTGAATCACAAAACAAACGAAGGGAGGTTTCTTAAATAGATATTTGTTTTAGAGATTTGTTATGGGATGAGATATTGTAATTAAGATATTTAATTGGGTGTGTTAAGATACATAATTGGGGAAAATTAATTATGAAATGATGTATGGACACATAGGATAATTAATTGTGATAATTAATTATGACATGTTGAGATTTGATATGGATAATTATTTTGGGAAGAATTAATTATGGTATTATAATTGAGTTGATTAATTAATTAATTGATTAATTAATTAATTGATTATATTATTAGTTAATTATTTAGTTAATTAATGGAATTTCAAATGCTTAATTAATTGTTTGACTCATAATGGATTAATGTGGCTAATTCTTGTGAATTAAAGAATTATTAAATGGTTGATAATATTGTGATGCTAGACATGAAAATATAAACCAATTATAAATTGGTATTGCGAAATGAAGTTCCCCCCAAAAATTTATTCAAGAATGATATATTGTGGTGCAAGGCATGTCGACCTACACCGAAGGAGAATAGGGGTGTTAGGCATGGCGACCTACACCAAATGTGATTTGGGGTCATTGACCTGACGTTCAAAACCAATGATTGATAAATATTAATGATGATTCAAATGGGAAACATGATTTGAAGTTGTACATAATGTGATGATTAAGGATTAAATGACAATGTCATAACTGTTTAATTATGAATTGTATTTATTGCTTTATAAAATTTCACATATAATATTTTGATTGTACTTGTGTTAGAAACTGTTGGTAGTAGCATGCTGATTTGTACTCACATGTTATTTGGTCCACCTAATTGGCACCCATGTAGACATTGTTGTTGTATGACATGATAAGGGAAAGGCCCTTCAAATAGATTTCTATTTGGGATTGGATCATAATAGAGGGAACCAAAAGTGGTTAGGGACCCATTGTGGAGTTTTCTGTCTTTACATTTAGTTGAATTGTAGACATTTGACACAGGAATTGTCAAATCATTTTTTTTCCTTTCATTTGAGTATTGTATTGTAATGTTTTGACAATCATATGACATGGTATTATACTGGTCATTTATATTCTTCTTCACTTAGTTGTGGTTGTTTTCTTACATTGGTGTTTTATTCTAATAAAAGTCGGTACCATATCTCCAAGACTAACATACCATAACGTCACTACTACTCAGCACCCACTGCTGTACGTGGGGGCATGCATTGGGGCATGTGGCCTACCAGCTCAGGGCACCATTTAGTGGAACCCAGGTTGAGATGTCACATAATCTAACATGTATCATCATACTATAATGATGAACCCACTCCAATGAATGTATTCCATGTTCTAATTGAAAAATTCCTATAAAATCTATTATTGTTTCAAATAATTTATCAAATAATTTTTGTGGGCCAATAAAAACCATTCCTTTAACAACATTAAACAAAGTGATTTATCAAGAATTGTTTTTATAAGATTATCCACTGAAAATAAAAAAATAACTTTATAAATCTAAGTCTTCATGTTTAATATAATTTATGGTTAGAGATAAACCGACCACATCAAATTAGAAACTATCAATAGGGAAAATAATAAAGAACCAAGAAGATCTAGTATTTCTCCTTCCCTCCCCTAAATAATTCCGAAAAACATAACATCGAAACATTTCACAACCCATGGATATTGTAATAATAGTAATTATATGGGGTTAGAACACAATTAAAAGATTAGATATTTAATGATAAAGTGACAAATGTGACAAAACGTAATTATCTAGATCAAATTCACTGAAATCCATTTAAATTGACTCAGTATTGATGATAATCACAAAAAATTATTAGTGGAGTCATATTTTTCTATATTCTAGAAAAATTGGGGGAAGGATCAGGGTTTTAAGAATGTTTTTTAATTAGAAATATAAGTTTATGATATAATTATTTATATATCAAGGTTATTCCACATGGTTTATAAATTCATGTACAAACCGTCTAGGAGTCACTTTGTCAAAACATCCAGTTCGCCTGATTTGGTTCGATGGTTTAAAAATAATTTTCCAACTTTATAAAATGAACCATTCTTATGTTACATTGTTTCCTAGTGAATACACATAGTTTCCCCTATCTACATGCCAACCATTTTTCTTTTCTTAGACCTCTATATCCTACCACATGATTACCTATAGAATTTTCATGGTTTCCCTTGATAGTGTGATGAATGTTCACCTACTAAAATAAGTCAAACACTCCCAAAAACATCCCAAAAACATCCCAAAAACATCTCAAGAGTAATACCAACCAATAATTAGCTAACAAATATTAAATGTAATCATTTTCATGAAATTGGATATTGTTATATTATCCTAATCATTAATCTTTTCATCCTCAGAAAGACAAATATTTTTGTGCTTTGGAAGATCCTTGACCATTACTCTATCATGAATTCATCTCATTCCCATGTTTACTCTTAAATTTTATAGTGTTTCAATAATATTTACTAAAAAAAATTTATTTACAACATAATATATTGAATCAAATATCCATAATAAATATTTTTTAAGGAATAAAGGTTTAATCCAGACACAATATATACATGATCCCATCAAAAAAATGGTCCAGGTCAGGTTGGAACTTATTTAATTGAGTTACATTGCCAAGAAAAAACTATGGTAAATTTCAAACTGGTCACTAGAGTTATCTTGTGAAATGACACAATGGGCCTTATTTATCATCTCAAAAAAGAAACTAGAGTCATGGAATCAATAGAGAAACAAATGTAACAATTTCACCCAATAAATTAATCTAAATTGTAGAAAATAAATAGAGCATCCCAAAAAAATACAATTTCCTAACAGAACATTAATAATAAAAAAGATAACAAAAAATCCAAAAAATGAATGCCAAACTAAACCTGATGACCAAAATGTCTCCATATGACACTGAGGGTCCATCACTGATAACAAAACCATCCATCACCAAATATGAGAAAAAAAAGTTGAACCCTACACCAAAATCTAAAATCAAGAAAATACTATAACAGTGAGTATTAAATCTCAATAGGCATGACCAAAAAATAAATTCCTAATTAATTACACATAAATAAATAAAAATTAATTTCATGTTTGAAATAGAATATACAAAAGTATGATTTCACAAATTTCAACATTAAAATAATACTATGTGCATTTCCTTTTTTCTATTCAAATCCATATTCCATACAATGGAAAATTATTATCATTTTAAAGCAAAATGTTGGTATTTAAATTTATAAGTTGAGGGGAGGAAGTGGACAATGATTTCATATTTTTTTCATTAAATAATTTTAAACTAAATCTTCACACTTACAAAAAAAGGGATATCACATAAGAGAGAAGTATTAATGATCACAAAATAAGGGTAATTGAAAAATTGCTTGCACATGTAACTAAACTACAATGCATCTCAATCATACATTTTAAATAACTTAGAGTTGATTCAGGTAAGATAACTGAGTATATTCATGTAAAAATAAATAACATAATTATATCTAAATCACCTCAAATGCATTCTTCACTCGATGAAATCAACTCGCCCACATGATCGATTGCACCCATCTAAGTATAACTGAAGAAAACTGTCCCAATGGGATGAAAATTCTATGCTATTGTCCACAATCTAGAGAAAAAACCTTAGCTAGTGTAGATAAAAATCACAAAAATATCTACTAGTTATACCAGGTTCCCATTTCAAGAATAAAGTGTGGGTGAGAAAATAATTCCAATCAAGAATCCAATATCATGAACATATGCATCATACACACGGAACATAGATGAAAAGTCACCACTAAGTCACCCAAAAGAACAAACACTTTTCTTACAACCAATTAATCATAATGAAGCCTCTCAATGGGTTCCTTCAATAAAATTAATGATAACTAAGGAAAGAGAATAATCCAAAGAGTAATTTCAAGATCACCAATTTCACAATAGTTCCAAATGGGCTGAAACACCCTTAGAGAACTCACATTTTATTAAAATTTAAAGCCACACAATTTTTCACATGTAAAATAATGATCAAGAGCCAAAAAAGTTCTCTTTTAAATAAAAAAACATTTAAAATTGATTTACGAGTCCCAAAACTTCATTTTAAATCCCAAAAATACATATAAAAATCCAAACCATTCTTTGAAATCCATAATCTACTAGAAAATGTCAACAGTTAAATTTATCAAGTAGTTAGTGTTCTTAGAATAACCAATCAATTTCATATACTTAAAAATAGTTTAGAAACCCACCATATTTCTTATCAAATAGTTATTCCAAAAATCATACATCAATATTTAATATCAAAGTAATATTATAAAACTAAGAAACCAATTCTTCTTACATTTAAAGTACAAGTGAAAAGGGAAACCAACCTCAATCTCATGATTCTTTAACAATTACCACTCGAAACAAACTTGAAAAGGTCCAAAGAGGAATGAAAATCTAATAATAATCTTAACAAAAAAAACACCTAACTTCGAATAAGGGAAGCATGAATCCTACAATCAATATATCATTAGATAATAGGAACCACCCAAACCATGGATGAATAAGGAAGAAGAATAGAGATGTTTAACTAGAACATTTATCCCCAAAACTCATAATATTCTCATGATTCAACCCTATGGTGAGGAGGACAGGCTTGGAGAAGAAGTTGGGGGATCCTTTTTTGTTGTACAAACGAGTAGGGAAGGATATGTGGAATTTTGTGTTAATAATATTATTTATTATAGAGTTAATTTCATAATTTTAGTTAAGTAGGAACTAGGAAAGGTTTGGATTCATGGTTTTCCAATTTCTGTGCCAACTGTTCACCCTATACTCTATGAAACAGTCACCCACATAGTTTTGCTACAATTTTTAGGAAATTGTTTCCCAACTGTGGGAAATGGTTCTGTCCAAATTGGAAGAACCATGCACATTCCTTATTTGTGTATTCATTAACTGTTCTTGGGTCTTGTTCCCTCAACTAGAGACATCCCAAGGTTTGTATAGTATTCCCTAGGAGTCACATATTTTGCATCAAACCATGATGAATTAGGAAAACTCAATATGTTCAGGTTAAATATGAAATAATTATAGAATCATCATTGGGAGGTCACATTATTACCCCATAATAGTGAACTTAAAGTTTGAAACTAAATAAAATCATCCTGAAACACAAATTTAAATTCTGAAAAACCCTAAAATGGAGAGGGAGACCAATAAAAAAACATATAATCCATGATAAAAGAAGAAGATTAAACCAGGGTTTCACAATTATCCCCACCATTATAATTTATTCTCCCAAAAAGACAAAGAATCCTCAGTTGATCGATCAAAGTTAAAGGTCCACACACTCACATGATATTATTCCCCAAGACTAAAAGAATCTTTACATTCACAAAGTCAAAACTCATAATTATACACCAAATAAATCAAAAACCCAATACCACTTCTATAAAAATGATGGAAAATAAGAAACAAAACCCCCCCAACATTTCTATAAGAAAAACAATAATTTGTAATCCAAAATATTAATGTCCATCCCAATAAAAAAGATCCAGAATCCAAAACTCCAAAAGAAATCACATAGAACAAAACAAACACTAGATACGAATCCTTTTTCGGAAAACCTGAATCTAGAATGAACTATCGACCATTAGAAATTAACTCAAATAAATGGGCATGAGAAAACCAAAATGTTCCAACCTAGGAACTCTTCAACTAGACCCAGTATAGAAATCCCCACACATACCAACCCACTTTCACAATGGGGGACTCAACAAAAGAAACTAAAAACCATGAGGAAAAACGTTCCTTAATTCATTATCTATACTTGACACAACCATTTCAAAAGGGGAACATCCCAAAAACCAAACCAACTCATAACAGCTAACAATAAATGCAAATCCACTCCAAGATTTTTATTAAATAAGGAACAACCACCAGAATTTCACAATAATAAGACCACCAATATTGTTTGAGTAATGATGATCATATAAGAAGAATGAAACCTATAAAATAATATTTATACTACCTACACCATAATGGTAGAGACAAGATTTCGGTCATGGATCCCCAAACCCCCATATATTTACGACTTTGTGAAGAATGTAACTCTAGATCCTATGGATGGAGACCTAATTTATTGAAGCATCTATATCCCTGTAGTCAGGAGTTGATAATACCTAATCATAAATCATTATTTTTTATTCATGAGCAGCCACTAAGCACTGCATGTAGGACCAAAAGAACCTGACATGACACTTGACTCACTTCTCCCCAACAAGGAACTTCCAAAAAACCAAAAGATACACCCACATCATATGGTTTTACATTTTATAGAGAACATGACCACATAAAGCTCTATGATCTTATTCATAGAATGATCTAAACAAAAGACTTAGAGGACTTTTAATTCCAGGACCAGCACCACCAGCTTTAGGATGTTTCCCCACATCCTCATTAGGGTTTTCTTCATTTCATCTAGAGTCTTGAAGAATGTTTACTACCACAAGCACTGCTTTTGAAAAAACATCATCACGAACATCATTCCTAACCATATCAGCGAAGGATGTTATACAGAAATCCATCACCTTAAACTGTAGAACTAGAAAAATCTCAATCTTATAAATTCATGCCTTTAAATAATTTTCTTCAGCCTAATCTAGATGGTAATGAACTAAATCTAAAACAATACTAATAAACGTCATCAATGATCTATCACCTTACTAGAGGTGCACATCTCCATCCCCTTCCACATCATCACTACCATAGAGAAATGAATTAAAATTAAAGAATCCTTGGAGAACTCCCTAGTAAGTCCTTTTGGAGTCTTGGTATGAGATACCATCTTCCACCACTTCCAACTTGATCCTTCTAGCATAAGTAGTGACCGTTACATTTAGATTCCTCAAAAACATAATGAAACTGAAGATCCTTTCAATTCTCCACATACACTCTTCCTCTTTGAAAAGACCCATATAACTATAAAATGTTGGAGGTTTCAACTTTTGAAACTGAATAAGAAGGTATATATGTTGATCAACTATAGGGAACACTACTGGTGAACCAATCATAGCTTCACTTCGAATATCAATTAAATCATTTTTTGGGGAATACACTATACAACAAAAATATAAATATCATAACCAAAAACCAATTAACCATCATGATTCATAATCTCTAAAACCCCACTTAAACATTATTTTCCAAATAAGAAGAAAGCAAGCCACAAAACCATTGGTTATTAAATCATCAAATTGTTTCCTCTTAGGTAAAATTTTGAAAAGATAAACAAACTAAGGAATTTGAACTCTGGACAATGGTATTCTAAGTATCCTCATAGACATATATTATCATGCTAATATGGGCACCCATACACTCATGTCATCAATTTTCCACATTCTCACACACATCCTCAAATGAGTATGCTCATAAGAATACCAAAGGTCAAAATAAGACCTTTCACATTCAAAACTAACCATTCATCCCAACATTAAAACTCTTAAACATCACCCCATTTCAAATTTTACAAACACATTTCAAAATACCACCATCTTCTAAATGAAAAAAACAATTTAAATATCCTCACCTCAATCCATATGATTCCATTCTGAAATAAAGAACCTATGAATTCCATCCAAAAACCCATTTCATACATTTCTAAACACTTCCATCAATTAAGAAATACCCATTCCACCAAAAAAAAATTATTTAAAATAATTCTTTCTAAAATTAAATATCATTTAAATTAGATCTTCAAAAAAATTTAAAATAATTTTTTTCCAAAAAAAACAATATAGATTAACCGTAGATTTTTATTATGAAAATCTAATCTCATTAAGCTCATTCCCGTTCAAAAAAATTATAATTTAATGAAAATAAATTTCCCTAAACCTTTCTACCAAAGAAATTTGAAAATAAATTTTCCATCATTCAAAAATCCAATCCATTACCACATAAAATCCATTCTTCACATTTTAAATACAAGGGACTTAAAAACAAATTTAGAATCATGTTGTAACCAACACAACTAAAAATGGTAAACAATATTCGATGTTTGAATTGTTCATATGGTTGGTAGGCATATTACAATCATCCAACCATCACTAAGAGTTTTTCAGAACCATTTACCTGGATCCCCAAACATTTCCATGCCCTACACACTCAATGATGAAACTATACCAATTCTTATTTTATAGCCCAAACATCAAACAACCAATATGAACCTGATAAACCAAATAATACCTTACATACAATGGAATCCCAAGGATAGACAAAAAGGGGGTTGACCAAAAAATTCCTCATACTTACACCCCATGTTCCGACTATTCTACTCTATATAACATGAAATCCCAAATAACAATGTCTTCTCTAAAAGCTATGCCCCAAATAATGAAACCTCCTCTAATAACATTTTTCATGAACCAACCCAGTTTGACCCCGATCAATTCAATAGTGTTAACCCAAGACAAGGCCCAAGATGATTTATTTATCCTCTCACACAAAAACTAGTTTTAGGGAATCAATAAAAAAACAAAGGGATGGATTTCTCCAAATAAAATAAATTGATCGGTGGAAAATAAATAGATTACGCCAAAATAAATACAATTAAAAAACTGATCATCATTTAAAAAAATGAAAATACAACAAACAAAACAACAAATCCAAAAATGAACCTAAAGACCATAATGACTCAATGTGACCCTGAGGTTCTCTCTCTGATACCAAAATATACAATCTCCCGTGGTGATTAAAACCAAGTTAAATCCTTCAGAAAAAGCTAAAACATAAATTATTATATGAGTGAGAAATAAAAATTTAGTAGGTGTGCCAAAATAACCTATTCCCAGTTAATTCCATTTAAAAAATTAAACATAAATTTCAATCCTGAAATAAAATATAAAAGATTAGTTTTTCACACATTTCTACATTAAAAAAGACATGGTATGTTTCCAATTTTGAATTAAAATCCATATTATTTACCAAAGATATTCCATTATCATTTCAAAGGGTAACAACAGAGTTATCATTTAAAATTGGCGGAATGGAATTGACAAACATTTTCAAAATATTTTTCCAAGATCCATTGAAAATCAATGCGTCATACTTTTCGAAAATGAATACCACACTATTAATCATCATAAATGATCACAAAACATGGTTAATAGAATAAATAGAATTATCAGGTAACCAACCAATAATTCATATCAATCATCCACCATAGATAAACATGTTTTAATGAACATTGGAGAACCTTGGAGCTTAGGGCGATGATCTATAACCTACATACACCAGGCACATCCCAACGGAATGCCCAACTTGATGAAAACAACCTTACCACACTTTCAATAACACCCTACCATGGATAATTGAAGGGAACTATCCCAATGCAATGATATGTCCATGATAAGTGCCATTGTATATAGATAATTCCAAATATAGTGTAGAAATAGTTCACTAAAAATCCACTAGCTATTTTAGGTTCCCATGTATTGAATAAAGTGTCGGTGAGCCAAAACTTCCAATCAAGAAGTCAATCACAAACACATACATCATACATTTGAAACACACACAACCAGTCACCCTTGAGTCACCCCAAGGAATATTGTGTCACTATTCAATCCATTAATCACAAGGTAGTATCTTATCATGGACCTCTAAAAACATTTAAACTAATTAAGGTATGATAATTATTGAAATGTATTTTTCTGGACCATCAATTTCAGAAAACATTAAAGCATTACTCAAACACCCTTTTAGAAATCTATTCATTCCAATATGAAAACAACACAATTCAATCACATGTCAGGCCATTCTCATAGGCCAGAAACACAAATCATTTAAATCCAAAACCACTTGAAAACCACATTTACGAAACCAAAACCATTATTTTAAATTCCAATACTAAATTTAAAAATCCATACCATGATTTAAAATACATATTCTACTTGAAAAGGCCGTCCATGATATTTATCAATCATTTGTTGTGTATAGATTAACAAATAATTACCATATACATAAAAACAATCTTGAAAACCATCTTATTTCTATCAAAAAATTATTCTAAATATCATACAACACTATTTTATATTTATCTATGCTGATAAAATAATGAAACTAATGAATCATAAATATAACAGTCATGTGAAAAAGGAAACCTTCCTCAAACTCATGGTAATTCCAAAACTCCCCCTCGAAAAAACCTTGAAATGGTCAGAAAAAAGAAAGAATGTCTAAGAAGAACCCTAAAATCACAAATACTCTAATTTAAAAAATAGGAACATAAACCCCATACTGACAAGTTCTAGGGATAAGAGACAACCACTAGAAAAATGGATGATGATGGAAAATGATGAAGAAATAAAAAGTTTACCTTGATGATTTATCCCCAAAACAGATAAGTGACTATTGATTCCACCATTGGGATATGAGGATTGGGTTTTCGCAAGAAGAGAGGGGATCCCTTTGGATCTCAAATCTATGAGGGGAATAAATTAACTATTTTTAGGTTAATATTCTAAAAGGGTACGAAGGACAATTCACAAATTTAATTACTTGGCCACTCTGTATAAGTTTGGCTGCATGTTTTCCCAAATTGTGCATCAACTATATTCCCTTTAATGTATGAACCGGGAACCTGCACACATTGAACACATTGTTTAGTAAATCGTGTTCCAAACATGAAACATGGTTCTATCTGAATTGGTTGACCCGTTCGGATTTCATTCACACAGTTTTCCTAAATGTGCTTGTGTTGTGAACCATAGACTAGAGACATGCCAATTCCCATACTAGTTTACATTATAACCAGATTTTTTGGATCAGATCATGATATATCCATGAAACTCAAACCATGAAAATTAAAAATGAATTGTAATGTGACTCAGCATTAGTACATTACATGATCACCCCTTATTCATGCACCTATACTGTGCAACTAATGATGATAAAACTAAAACAAAAAAATAATTATAGATATCCCAAAATAAGAGAGGGATTCCAAGACCAAAAAATATATTCTAAGATAAAATAAGAAGATAAAATCCATGTTGGGACATATATGAAACGCTATATGTCTTTCATTAATCATTGTCAGTAAATGCAATTGATATTCCAAATCATCAATAAATTGAAATATTTTAGTTTTTCATACATAGAAAGTATACAACTTCCATTTTCTACACAAATAACAAATTCCAATCCCTATAGTGACATCAAAATATTACATGGTCCAATAATGAAATTAATAATTGGTGTTGAAGATGATATGGATAATATTTTTGATGATAAGGGGTCATTTCCATTAATTTCTGGATCATTTAAATCATTTGTGTTTTACCATTCACAAGAATAAGTAAAATAATTGAAGGATCTCATATGACATCCTAATAAGTACATATAAAAAAGTATGGACATAATAAAAATTAATGGGGGCATGTGAATCACAGAATGATAACTAATAATATTAATGAACTCTACGAAAAGTAAATGATCCTCTCATGAGTCAATAGATTCTATAACACAACCTCTCATAATATCTTCCAATGTATGGATGAAAAATGTAAAATACCCATCCCTTTTAGGATGATATGTTTTGATCATTGTCAAATGTTTTGCATGGTATTTCTAAAATTATAGAAACAACTAAGAGGGAAACCTCAGATTTTCTAAATATATAATAAAAATTGGTATTTCATTAATCCATACAACATATTATATATAATTTTATCTATTTCATCTACTTTATTGGTTTCCTAAATTGGAATTATGATGGCTTAATTTTGGACTCGTCCAACAATCACCTTGATGGATTCATTTTTTGATTCCTTCTCGATAAAGACATTATAAATTTTATAGTAATTTTATCCCACTCCCACACAGGTATATGAAAGGATTTCAAAATACTTGATGTTCATTGATGTTTATCCATAACCTCATCGTAGGATAGAAATTTCAAAACATAATTATCCACCCTTCTTTTCATACAAAACCACCAAAAATTGTTTCTAGTTGACTTTTACATCTTTTGAATACCCAAACGAAACCCCCTTTCTGAATGGTGATAAGTAGAAATCAGTTGTCTCTCATAATTTTGTGGAACTATTAGCCAATTTTGAAAATATATTATCATGTTCATATATTTTTTCCCTAAACTGATGGTCTCCCCACCATTGATTTTTTTCTTATATGTTCAGAGAATCATCATGAAATCATTTAGTATCATTGACCATCTCAAACATGTCATGAAAAGATAACCCCATGAAGTAGACGACATCATTATCCTTTTCATCCCAATATAAACCCATGTACGTAATTACATTCATCAAATATCATTGATTGGAATATTTCTATGAAAACTAATTATATGATTTTTGATTCCGATCATCAGCCATTGTATTCCAATTACCTAGTGTATACACCAAGTAAAAATTGAATAATTGATGATATTTCATCCATCTTCATTTCTTGTGGTCCAAATCACTTTGTGAAAATGATCAATAAACATAGTAAACTTTCAACTGAAGATATAGTGATGAAATGTATTCAAATCATAGACTATCATATATAGTTCTAGATCATGTGTTGAAGAACATATTTCATACACATATGACATTATGATTTTTAATATACAACAAGATCATCTACCATGTGATAAAATCCAATTAAATATCCATATGCATAACAATATACCACAAAACCATTACTTGATAATAGAATTATAAAGATTTGTGTCAAAATTGAGGCTAGGATTGAAATCAAGAAATTATTTTTGATAGCATTTTCTATATTGGAATGGGATACCTTTCCAAATTATTTTTCTCATCATAAAGACTGGATATGAAAATTCATGAACAATGAAATGGTAATGACCTGATAATACAATAAATGTTACTAGATTAAAGTCATTAATTGGAGGATTTTAATATATAAAATTTTTAATCTTCTCATGATTTACATATACACATTTCCCATAAATCACATTTCCAAGGAAGCGTACATATTATATCCGGAATTCACACATAGATAATTTTTCATAAATTCAGTGTTCCCATAAATTTATTAACACATCACCAAGTCATATTAATTTTCAATTTTAGAATAGGAATATATAAGGATGTAATAAAAAATACCACTATAAGTGAGTATAGCTACCTCAAAAAGATTTTATTCATTAATTATATTAAAAAATTTGGTCCTCAAGGATACCAACACGAATAAAAAATTATTCATAATTACTATAATGGTTTATAAAATATTTAGTCAGTTTATTCTCCATCTGAAATAAAATTTTCTAATACCCCAATCATATATGAATTTATTATAAATTTTTGTATCGCTTAAATTTTTAATACATGTCATCAGTTCGTGGAATAGGATACATATTCTTATTCATAAGTTGATTTACCTTATTATAATCTGCACATAGTGGAATTGAAACACCTAGTTTCATTAAAAATTGTACTAAAACAACCAATGAATTGTACTAGTCCTTATGAAACCATTAATTTAAAAATATTCCAAAATAAATTTCAAATACCAAAAAATTTTCATTGTCAACCTATAATATATAAGTGATATAGTATGTGTCCTTTATAGTAGATCAATAAAAATTTATACATCCCTTTTACGTGAAAATATAGATATATATTCAAGGAAAACATCACGATATCGTTTTAAAATAGCTATAAAATCCCTTTTATTGATTACAAAATTTGATACAAAAGTTACTATTGTCAACTAATAATAGATAGTCCCAACCATCAGTACAAAAGGTCATTCTCTACAAGCATTTTGATCGCACCGTCCCTTAATGAGATTTATCATCCCATTAGTGGATGTAAAATGAATATATCATTCATAAAAATAGATGTTGTATTTGAAAACTACTAATAAATCCTTTCATGGAATTTTATAATGTATTTATATATCCATAAAAAACACAAATAAACTAGACTTAATAAATCATTATAGAACATACTGATCGTTTAATTCATTTATGATGTCATTTTCCAATAGGTGTATAAATTTTTAATATAACGCATCATTTCAATATGTTGGAACATGGGATTTGTGACATTAGAAGAAACAAAATAGCAGTATGTACATTTATCAAATAAAACAAGAACAATAATTATTTATAGAAGGATGGTACCTTATATTGTCATAGTACAAAACTAATTATCTATAACTATTTTCTCTTCACTATACTAATACTTTTTAGTCCCTCCAGAAAACTCTCTTCTTTCAAGTTTTTGTGGAATCATTTATGGTGTCAATGTTAACTTATAATCATTTTAATGTAATCTATTATATGTATGGGAACAATAATTATGATACTGACCCATATGATCTTATGAGGCTTGTGATAAGATGGAGATACTTCTACTATATTTTCATAGGGTTCTAGTGAAATAACATTTAATATGTCATGTTTGATTTAAATTGTAAAACTTTTAAGATAAAATCCTAAAATCGCATTTCTTGTGATATAATTATCCACAAAAAACAACCTTTATTAGTTGTATTATTTAGAGGAAAATAAAATAATTCAGATGATTGGTTGATCTGTGTGATTATTAAATGAAAATAAGTTTATCATTTCTACATACTTTCATTATTTTAGTTATAACATATGGCCATATAGGTTGTATCCCGTCCAACATAACATCATGTGATGTATTTTTATTCCACAATTACTATATTTCCTATTTATATATAGTCATTGATACATGAAGATGACTAATTTGGAGGAAATAAATGGGCTCATCCTTGCAAAAAAAACGTCAAAATTAAGGTATTTGGTAGTAAAAACCACTATAGAAAAGAGAGATAGTCTTATGATCATTGTTTCATACTCTATGATATACATACTCCCTGTCTTGATAGTAAATAAATATGTAATACTTTTAATATTAAAGGTATGTGGGATGTATTTTTTGTTAAATAATTCCTAGAACCCTATCCATGTATGGTCTGAGTCTTTTTTAGTTTTCACAACTTTATATCTCTACTACCTCTCATGTTTTTCAATAATTTAAACCACTATATTTATCTTCATATCATTCATGGCCCCTAGAAAATTTAATAATCTACTAATCTAATCATGACCTGAAATTAAATTAACCGTTCCTCAAAACCCCTTCTGAATTTCCATTAAAGGATTCTAATAGTGTGGTTATTGAATCCAATTTCCCCTAAAAATATCTTAGAAATGTTGAAGAATACAATGGAAAATCTATTTATTCACCTTTATTTCACATTGAACCATATTCATGATCATGACTGCCTTTTTATTTCTTGATCATTAATGTGGATTCATGTCTCAATAGTCATATCTAATTTAATATTAGCCACCATATTATGACTAAAATAAATTCTTAAGATATTAACAAAAATTGTATTGAAAATTTTAATCAAACATTTGCAACAATCTTTAAATATGAAGTGCATGATATTGATAATGGGGAAGTAATTATTTCAATGACTGATACTCTATATTTAATGGATAAACCCAAATGATGAGTTGAAAAAACTTCCAAATGTGTGTATGGAAATTCTTTTGTACCCAAAACAACATGGTATTTTGATGTTCAACAAAAAGATGGTATATATACTATTTATTTACTACATTTCATGTTGTATCACATCTTATCTCTAAAACTAATATTTCTAATAGATATTCTAGACTAATCTAATACCATTAGTAACATTGAATATATAACCAATTTTCCAAGAAGTGGAAGATGTTCTACAGACCTTAAATCATGTATTTGAGCCGACAAAGGCTAAAAATAAAAGAGAATGCTGTTATATAATATAAGAAGACAATTTTATCTTTAACACACATGAACTGAAAAATAAAAAAAATTATTAAACTTAGATACTTAGTGATGTATAATAGTAAACATGACAACTCAAAATTCAAGTCAAAAAGGAAAAGTAGAGTCTTTGTATGAATCAAGATACTAAATAATTAAAAATAAAATATATATCTTTGTAAAATTATTCCAATGTTGCATCAATCTAAATATTAATCCCAAATCACTTCAATCTCCACCAATCTTCACCTGTCCCATAACATCATGATTCTATATATGGAAAATATAAAACCTTACCTTAACCTATATCATGATAAATAATGTCTTCATATACACCAATGTGAATATACAATGAGTGAGTATGTAAAACTCATATAAAATCTTAATGTAGCTTCCAACACATTACAGTAACTCAATAACAACATATAAAAATTTATATAAAATAAAAATAATTAAAAATACTATTATAAAGAGTGTTTAATATATAATTTAGAAACTATTATATAAAAACAATTAAATAAAAAGTATTATTTAATAAACAGTCCATGATCAAGCTGGTTCATTAAAAACAATTTTATTTTATTTACTTTATTTTTTCCTTCCCCATTCTAAAAAAATTTATCATACTCAAACACTAATGATTACATATATGATGACAGTCCCGATACTCAAGATTGTTAATTGATCATCCACACTAATTAATCACATTTTTGTGTGCTATAATTTAACAATTAGCATTGGAATCCAAACCTAAAAATAATCATTCCACTCATAATTCAATATTGAACACATGATTACCCCATTATACCATGTTACCTTTTAATAATTCCTTTAGAATCCATTATTCTAACAAATATTTTATCAAACACCTAAAGAATATTAGAATAACTCATTCCTTCAAATATAGTAAACTAAGGGGTTTCTCCATTATATTTTTAAAAATATTTTCCATTTAATCATTATAATTTCAATTTCAATATATAATCCTTCATGTTTTATAAAAAATGGAGAGATTTAGTGAAGCTAGCTACCTTAAAATGGAAATCGTCACAAGATAAAATAATTTTTTTTGCACAATTTGTATCTCTTCTTCCGTCCCCTCATCAATTCCCAATAATACCACATCCAAAATGTCCAAATGTGTAGATCTAGGCATAACAGTTCTAATATATGGTGGTTTCAAATAGTAAATGATGATATCTAAAATTAGATGGAGAAAAATATAGAATACATTGATTTTATAAATCTAACATAGCACAATCCATTTAAATAAGCCCCACATTGATGAATATTTAAAACAATTATCTATAGGGGTCCTATTGTTCTAGATCCTTGGAAGAAAGTGGATAAATGAGGGTTTTAAGTGAGTTTTTTGGAAAAAAATTAATTTTTTGAAATAAATTTTTTCATTGAATATTTGTTATAAGTGGTTTTACAAACCATGTTCCATATATCGGAATTCCACTATCTCACAACTCCCATCTCACACAATTTGTTAAACCATGCTCCAACCATTTGAAATTTATTTTCCCTATGTCACATAGTTTTGTTTTAAATAAATAATATTTACCTTAACTATGAACCAACAATTTTTATCCTCATAAACTCTTCATCCTACCTCATGGTTACCTAGGGAATTAGTTTTATTTCCCCTAGTCATGTGAAAAACAGTCATTAATTAAAATGATTCCAACACTCACCTAAATATCCTATAATATCATAGTAATAATCCAAAAAAAAACATACCTCACTAAAAAATAAAATAGAAACACATATCATTAGCTACATTATTACATTGAATGTCTACAGACATCTTGAATTGGTGTTTTCCTATCATGTTTAATTATTTTCTATTTCATAGAGATCATAAATTGTTAATTTATCTACAAATTATTTAATAAATTTTATTATAATTGGGTAACATTATACCTGAAAATTATTTTATTTATATGTGATTAATAACTTTTCATATGATATAAAATATGGAATTAATTATAGAACTATGAGAATAGTTTTGACTCAATATATGGTACACAAATTTTTTGTTAACCATTATAATTTTATATTTTACTTAAAAAACAAACACCATGTGTTCAAAACTGTGCAAACATGCTAATATTTTCTCGATTCATAATTGGTTATTCATTAATGAAATATAGTGATAATTTATATGTCAATTGAATAATTAGTGAGAACATTTGTGACCAAAAGTATTCAATTATTTTCTAAGAGAAACTGTTTAACTCAAAACATGTTTTGGATACAGAAGATGAATAAAAAACACTCATATTATCATAATAATTTATAAAAATGTTTGAATGTTTTTTTATGATCATTATTAATTAATCATAAGTTAAATCAACTTGATGTCTAGATGATATGAATGAAATTGTGTGTTTTCTCTTAAAAGAGACATTTTTAATCAAATCATGTTTCACATTCTCAAAATGCGTAAAACAGAGTTGGATTATCATAACAGATAATAATAATGATACATCATTCACTTATGAAATATAATAATCTAGTCCATATCAATCTAGTACACAGTTTAGTACTAATGACTTAATGTTCATGTTTACTTTTTAAACTAACATTTTTGTACAAAATGTATATAAAAAAATGAAAAAATATATATTGTCTTGAGACATTAAAAATAAACATCAATAATTAATTAATGAATTTTAATAATTAACATCACATCAATCATTCTCATAGTGAGGTTGGTGTGACTGAAAGACAATGGATTCAGTTTTGAGCAGAAATTTTAGTTCAAAACACATTTTACATACTCAAAATCAATAAGACAGACCATTATTTTGTAATTCATTAATAAAATTATCTTTATTTCATTTTTAAAATTTTGGTAGTTATATCAAATCAATCAGACACATAGTGTAGCTTGTATGACTGAAATTGTGGGTTTTGATTTTAAAATGGCAATTAGGTTAAAAACACACTTCATAGGCTTGAAAATGTATAATTGTTTTATATGTATTTTATATTTATTTCATAATATAATATTAATAAAACCGAAATTAGTTTTTATAGGTACACTAAATTTTTTAATGTGTTGGGATTTTCTATGGAAAAGATATTGTCCTAAGATTATGATTTTTGATAATAATATGTGCTCTTTGTTTATGGAATGCAATGTTAAAAACCACTATAACTTATTTTCTATGTTATTTTTCCTTTAAAAGACAATTATGTGTTCCAATGCGTTGGTTTTTTGTTGGAATTTAGTTTGGTTATCTGTGTTGGCCTATTTTGAACTATCAGTTCTTCATCTTGGGATCCACAATAATCCTTGTTTTTTTCATTTTCCAATATTAGATTACTCAAAAAATACTATGTTCCCAATGAACCATTGAAACTGGTATTTTATTATAATAATATCAAAAAATGAAATAAAATTAAATTTTTTTACTATTATATTACAAAATATGAAATTCACCTCTATACAATTTTTTTATTAACCTATATTGGTTTCCCTACTATCTTATTCAAGTTGAAAATTGTTGTAGATATTGAAATTACCTTTATTAGTTTAAAAAGTGTAGATAAAAGAAAAATGTATTATTACTAGAACTGAATCTAATAAACCCATCTTTATCAGAGCCACATGTATTTATAATAAAATAACTATTTAACTGACTCTAAAACTTGGTTTAATAAAAAAATTACTATATTAGTGATTATAACATCCTGGGGCATAAAATATCACTGGTATTATTAGTTTGTTATATGTTTTCATAAAAGGTAATTTTTTTAATATAGTCATGTTCTATAGTAGTGACGTTTTGATAGTTTTATTAAGTGATTCCACCAATGGAGAATTGATGTTAACTGATTCTGAGAATGGAATACTAAAAATGAACATTTAAACTATATATCAGATGGACACGTGATTGGAGGTAGAGATGTCAGTGGCGAGAAGTGATACTTTTTATTTATTTTTTATAATAAAATATTTTTAAAATGTCGTAACTTATAAAATACTCTAGAAATGTCACGGCCCATCCCATGAGGCCCGTGTCATGTCTACCCCATGCCTACATTCCATATTACAGGGGCTAGAATCTATCACCAGAATGTCATATCCAAAAAATAGGAAGGCATTTCCTTTAAACTGTTACAAACACATAATCCAGAAACACAACAAGAAACAACCATGATGTAAATTGCTATAGTAAAAACAGTGTGTAGAAAGTAAAGGGGCTTGAATACAAGCCCAAATAGAATGTAAAAGTTCAACTAAAAAGGTAAAACAACTCATGGATCTTTAATTAAGGATCCTACTTGATGGGTAGGTATAGATCACGATCAGTAGTCATACGTCACGTCACATCAAATGGAAAACCTTAGAGCACCGTCGAGTCCTGGCTCCATAATCCTCGATCAATGTTGTCTATCATTTGCACAATACATGAAACGATGTAGGAAAATGGTTTGCAGGGGTATGTATAACAATACTCATTAGGGACCCAAGACCCCTGAAGGTATCCCAATGTTCCACAGATGAAAAACCAGAAAGTAATACCTCAACCACATAGCATGAAGCAGTCAACAACTCTTCCTAAGTATATTCCCATACATATACTTATTTTATCAAGATATTCTCATCTCATACAAGAGGAAACATAAGGCTCCAACATTTAATCCATTTTTTCAACTGATCCATGAGTGAATAATACCACAAAGGTAACACCACGAAGGTAAAAGTACAACAAAGGTATCACCACGAATGTAAGACCACGAAGGTAATAATACCACACATGTAACACCGCCAAGGTAAACACATGAAGGTGAAAGTACCATAATGGTAACACCACAATGGTTAAAGAATCATCTCACATTAGGTATATAACATAAGTATAGAAGTAAAAAATGATTATTCATAAATCCATATCATCTAATTCTGTTGAGAGGCTCTATTGCTGACGCACACAGGATCAGTATATTCTAACCCACATAGGATCGCTAAGCGCTGACCCACATAGGATCTGAACCACACAGGATTGGTATGCACTAGCCCACACAGGATTTCTGTGTGCTGACTGTCAAAGGATCGATAGGTACTGACCCACACAATATCGATATTCATTCTTCACATCACAACCAATCTCCCCTGCCTCACAGCCAGCAACTAGATTCCCTCTCATAGTATGATTGATTCTGGGAGAACTGCTCCTCAATAAATTGGTAATATTTTATATTGAATTATCTTCTATGAAGAATTATCTCAATGGACTGCCAAGTCATAAAGGTTCTAACGCAATATAAAGTGCATCAATCGGATGCTCGGTATGTGACTTATAATAATTTTTTTTACCAAGAACATGGTTGGATTCGGGTGCGATCCAACCTGTTTGTACTAAAACATTTTCTATAACTCAAATGATGTATACCAGAAGTACCATCTCGCTCCAAGGTTCCCAATGTCATTGAGAGCCATTCCAACAGAAGTTCAGTTAACGAGTTATGCCCCTTTAAGCGAAACTGCGTCTGGGTGGGTTCAGGTCCTGTTGGACCGACACAGTCTTGGTCAAACCCGAGGGGGTTGGGCCGTAGAAGTCTTTTCCCACTTGGGGGCACCACCCGTGGGGCTCGGATGGCCCGACCCACGGAGGCGCAGACCGCTATAGAGGGGGTCGCTCCAGCCGACATTAGGGGGGGGGGAGGAGGGGGTGTCCCTGCTTTTCCAAAATGGCCCTGCGGTCGTTCAGTTTCCTCAACAGTGGTGGTTCCAAATAGAGCCACCTAATCTATTGTGGTACCCTTAGGGATTGGGACCTATCATCTCGTCTTTGGAGTCGCGGCTCCACTAGTGGCACACCATTGCACGTTGATGCCTCATCCTACAGCAGGCCACCGTAGATAAAGAGTCGTGGCCTCCTTCTTTGGTGGCGTGCACCAGCACACAACCACCACTGCAGCCCGCTGGTGCCAGCTGCCAATTTAGCCTACCGACACCGGTCACCGGTGGCCTTCCATGGGTCACTGGGTGTACTCCAGTGGCTCGTTTCTCTCTGTGATCTTGTCTACGGGCTCCCTGGGATGCCCTCTTCTCTGAATGACGCTTCGTTTCAGACTCCATTCAACCTGAATATTTTTCCACAAAGAACGCATAGATTAAACAAATTAGTTGAGGGAATGGGCCTTATTTGTTTTCACAAACCCTGTGTTTTAACTTTATAATAAGAGGGAAACAATAAAACATTCATCAAATATAGAGAACAAATAATTATTAAAACCTACCGCATATATCCATTGGAGAATGTTCGTGATTGAAGGTGGGCATGTATTTGTATGTCTGCAACAATCCTACATCGACACCGCTCGAATGATGATCCTCCAACCTTGCTTGGTGGGTTTGTTCTTTTCAAGAGCCTTAAGATCCTCCTCATCCTTTTCCCAACAGAAACAAACACCCAACCCCAAGGAAGAGTAAATATAACTCTTAAATAAATAAATGATTCATTTAATTAGAATTAATGAATCGTATAAATTAATGGGATTGGTGGTTACACATATTGTGTAACCAGGCATTTAATTCCTTATAATAAATGCCTGATCACACCCTCTTGTGGTTCCAACCACTGAAACCTAAATAGAAGTGGGAATAAAATAAAATAAAAATAAATTTATTTTATTAATTTACCATTAAAAACCAAAAAAACTAACATCCCTCTCTTGAACCACTATAGTCAATGTGGAGTCTTTCTTAAGTGAATCCCAACACTACAGATTCAATGATTCCCTCATATTTTTAAATTGAAAATATGTTCAAAATTTATAAAATGATGCTCATGCATTTACTGAAAGTATTGTAAAATAATGTTCCAAAATTCATTTTGGGAACACCGGGCCTTCAGAATCACGGGTCATCAATTTTCATAGACTCTTAATAATTCCATATATTTTTAGAAAAAATTACATTGAAAATTAGGGTTATTACCTCATCCCCACCTTAGGTCTTTTTATCCCCGAAATCCACAACATAAACTTAGGAAATAGATAGGGGTACATAGCAGGAAACTGAGCATCCTGATCCCCTTATCTCTTTTAGTGGTTCTTGTGCTGCCATAAAATGCACACTAGAGGTATCGATCATCCATGAAGGTCTTACACCTATCGATCCCCCATATTCATGGGAACCTCTGTAAGTTTCTCCCACTCATTAATGATTATTTCACCCTAATCGATGATTTGAGATGGATCATGCACGTACCTCCTCAACTGAGACACATGGAAAACGTCAATTATAAGGTGCATCTATAGGGGAAGATCCAAGAGATAAACCACCTCTCCAACTCTGTTGAGAACATGAAAAGGTTTGATGACCTCAGATATAACTATTTCCCCCAACCAAATCTCTACAAACCTCATCAAGGTGAGACTCATAGAAATACATGGTATACCTCCTCAAACTCTAAAGGTCTTCGTCTCTTGTCACCATAAGGCTTCATTATGCTCTATGAAGTCTTCATCTAACCCTCAATGATCTGCAATTTCTCAGTGGTAGACCATACTAACTCTAGACCCATAACTGTTGACTCCTCTGGGTCAGTCCAGTATAGAGGTGATCAGCATGGTCAATCGTACAAATCTTCAAATGATGCCATAATGATTGTGGAGTTATAGTTGTTGTTTTACATGAACTCTACCAAGGGAATGTTATCCAACCAGCTACAGACGAAATCTAGGATGCCATCACAAAGCATGTCCTCTAGTTTCTGAATGGTCTTCTATGTCTGACCATTCATATGAGGAAGAATGGTGATGATCAAAAGTAGCTAAGTCCCAAATTCCTCTTGTAGTCCCTTCCACAACCTGTGTGTAAAGCATGCATTACTATCAAAGATGATTTTGATAGAACCCCAAGAAGTTGTACAATATCATGTACATAGTGTCGCCCTATTCCTTATAATAATCTCTAATCTAATATAGGTATAAAGTGGGTAGACATGGTGTGTCGGTAAATGATCACCTAGATGGAATCATGTACCCTAGATGTACGTGGAATCCTTGATTCAAATTACAGGGAGATAACATCCCATTTACACTTCGCCACCTCTTTTGGCTGAGCTAACCCTACTGGAACCTAATGCCCGAACATCAATTTCTAACAATTGATACATCGTGAAACAAACTAGGAAACTTCTTTTATCATCCCTGACCACCAGTTTTTACGCCGAAGTCCCTGGTACATCATTGTCACACCAGGATGTACCGCTAGAGGGGTCATATGGAACTCCCTCAACACCTCCTTATGTAGCGCCACTGGTAACATGGTGCATCCTCTAAAGAGGATGATGTGATCCCCACTATTTGAAAATCTATCAGGTGCATGTACTGAGGATATCCAAGAACATAGATCCCACCGTTAAATGTCCCCAAGATGTGTCTCTCGAACTCGCTGAGGAAGTGGGGGAGTGACAATCATATAATGGAGGTATGATGATCCATCACTATCTACAGTGGATATCTATAACGCAGCTAGATGCTCTATCGCCTCACACACCAACTATAGTCTGACCTTCAACAGAGTGCATCTTCTACTACGTTCCCATTATTAGGTGTGTATACTATCTCAAAGTCATAGTTCTGGATGAACTCTTGCCAACATTGAGGACTCAGGATTAGGTCTTTCTATAAGAATATATACCTGAGACTCTTGGGATTAGAGTAAATTGTAAACAGTTCACCCATCAAGTATTTTCAATACATTTTCAAGGCGAAGACCACTACTGCTAACTCCTGGTCATGCATACCGTATTTCTTCTCATGTTGTCTCAGAGGTCATGAACCATATGTAATACCTACATTCTACTATATTAGGACCCATCCAATTCAATTCCCTGATTCTTGGCAGTAGACTACATACCCAACACCCTCTTATGGTAGCCTCAAGATAGGGTAACTCCTCAATCTCTGCCTCAGCTCTTGAAAACTATACTGGCATCTTCTCATCCACATGAAGGGTTATTCCTTTTTCATCAAAGCTGTCAAGGGTGTCGTAACTCTAGAAAAGTCAGGTATGAATCTTCATCAGTACCCAGCCAACCCCAGGAAACTCCGCACCTCGGTCACACTCCTAGGTGTCTCCCAATAATGAAAAGCCTCTATCATCACTGGATCTACCGTAACTCCATCCTCCGAGATAATGTGTCATATAAAGTGAACCTCTTTTATCCATAACTGGCACTTCGAGAGCTTACCATAAATTTGGTGATCACTGAATGTATCCAGAACTATCTGTCGATGATAGGAATGCTCCTCCTTTGACCTCATGTAAACCCAGATGACGTCGATGAAGACCACCACAAAGAGATCGAGGTATGGCTGGAAGATCCTATTCAGGAGTCACGTGATCACTACTAGGGAGTTGGTCATGCTGAATGACATAAATAATATCTCATTGTGGCCCTACCGATATCTGGAGGTCTTCTTCTGCACATAATCATCTCATAACCTAAGCCAATGATAGCCTGATCAGATGCAAATCTTAGAAAACCAATAAGCTCTCTCTAGATGATTGAAAAGATCATTAATCCTCTGTAATGGATACCTGTGCTTCACAGTCACCTCGTTCAGGCACTGATAGTCCACACAAAGACTCAGACTCCCACGAACCATGTTGGTGAACAAAATTGGGGCTACCCATGGGGACATAATGGGCCTTATGAACCCCTTCTTCTACAAGTCTTCCAGTTGTACATGTAACACACAAATTTCCACGGGAGACATATGATATGCTATTTTATATATCAGTGACGTCAAAGGATAAAGGTATATGTAAATATCCACTTCTCATCTAGGAGGTAGTCCCGTAACATCATCAGGGAAGACATCGGAATACTGGTCCACCACTACAGGATAACTCGGACTCTCAACATCAACTTCTTCTAGGGTAAGTCTAGCCAACTGATGTGTGATCAATTGCACTGTCCTTTGGGTAAGTCCATCCTATGCTGGAAATTTTATCTTCATGCTGGTGAAGGAAAACCTAGTCCCATCCTCTCGGACACACCATACTTTGCACCTAAAACAATCAATTTGAGCATGGACTATGGATAAACATTCCATACCAAATATTACATCTTAAGATCTCAATGCAGCTACTGGAAGATTCCAGCCAAAATCTGGACTCCTAGAGTAAGCTCTCACTACTGGCACCAGTGTGTAATCGTCGAATCCCCCCCCCCCCGTATGAGTCTCTAATCATAAGGATCGATCCAATGAATCTGTTAGAATCTCCAAGATCTGAACGAGGGTTATGAAAATAAAGGATTTATTGTCACCTATGTTTATAAGTACTAAAGATAATGTGGAAAATACATAGATCATACCACTAATCATCTCTGGAGCATAGTGGTTAATGGCCTCAACTGCTTGGAGTAGAGGTCGTCCCTGGCCACCTGCTCCCTATGGTCGGGGTGGACCACCTATAGGTGGGTTCGATATAACCTCGAATCATAGCCCAAGTCCTACTACACGGACATCCCCTGTTCCACATCTTCTACCATGTGGACCTCCTCTCTCAAACCTCTGCCTCTTCTTCGCCAGTCACTCAATTTTTAGCAGGTCTTCAATGTGGAGGGTCACGTAGTAACAAGCCATTTGGCCATGTCCACTACACGTATAGAGCTTCCTACTACTCACCTATCCTCCTCTGTCCCATGGGCCCCTCACCACTAACCATGTATCCTAAGGTCACCCACCCAATGGTCTATCCCACTTGGGCCCTTGCGCCATCCATCTACTGCCTACTGTCGATGAATATGCTACCTAACATATGCTGGTTGATCTTGATATAAGTGCCTCCTCATCTTGGAAACTCTCCACCAAAATTGATCTCTTTAGCCTCCCATCCAGAGTCAGAATGCTGAGTGATATCATCAATGCTCTAATCTCTCGTCGGAGACCCTTCATAAAGGTTTGGGTCATGAATAATGAGTCTCGTACAATTTCAGTGGAGTAGTGGTAGAGAACAGTGGACCTTGATGAGTACCGGGCCATGGTCATGCAGCCCAGCTATATGTGAAGAAGCTCCTGTATATGCACTGAGTGTAGATTAGAAGGGATGAACTGTTCCCTGAAAATTCCCTCAATGAACACCCATGTGAGGAATTCCACTTCGTGCAACTATAGTGTCAGAATCCACCATCTCCCAGCTACTCCATAGAATGGACTGAATTCTGGTATCACCGTCAGATCATATAATGTCCCAACTATGTGAAAAACTCTGGCAATAGCCTCCATCCAGTACTTAGCCACCTACGGACCGTCTCGCCTAAGAACCGTAGTGGCCCCATCCACTGAATCTCATGCAATGCACTCAGCTCGTGTGCACCATCTTTCGGTGGGGATGGTGGAAACTACTGCCCAACATGTAGTGGTGATTTTGGTACACCAAACTAAGGTGCTAACACTGTATGAGGTCCCTACACGAGGCCTCATCACTCGATGGGCCATCAATGTGTGTTCTCTCAGGAATCCTGGATGGCTTTCTATTTAGTGGAATTCTGAATGAAAACAAGTGTTCAATTGTCAATAAGTTATACCTAGTGAATTGACTCAAGAGATCCAAAGTAGAACACTTCCAAAACGCATGCAATCATTGTTTTCGTGCACTATGTAGGAAATCAGAATTCATGGTCCTGGTGAATGGATACTTTGGCCTCCCCACCAACACTGGATTCCCCAAACTGAAAACCATGCTCATAAAACATAACACTATTGCCACATAGAAGATATCATAGTCCTAGTTCTTTGGTAGAACTGACTCCACTGATACCACTTTGTCACGACCCGTCCCCTAGGGCCTGTTTCGTGACTACCCCAAGCTTTCCATCTATAGGCCAGTGGCTGGAAAATTGCATCGGAAAGGTATATCTCTAAAATCAGAAGGCATTTACTTTAAACCTATACAATCGCAAAATCCAAGAACACAAAAATAAGCAATCAGGAAGTAAAATTTTGTAGTAAAAATGTGTGATAAAAGTAACGGGGCACAAATACAAGCCCAAATGAAAAGTGAATGTACAATTGAAAATGGAAATAGACTCCTAGATCATCCACTAAGGATCCTACTAGAAGGGTAGGTACCACTCACGATCAGTAGTCCTATATCACATCATGTCAAATGGTCCACCTCTGAGCACTGTCCAGTCCTAGCTCCCTCAGCCTCGATCAACACTGTAGGTTGTCTGCACAAGACACAACGAAGTGTGGGTGAAGCCCATGCAGGGGTGACTATAAAAATACTCAGTAGGGACCCAAAATCCCTTGAAGGTCTCCTAGAGTTATGCAAAGGAAAAAAACCATAAAGAAAGACCTCATACACAAAGCACGAAGCCGACAACAACTCTACTTAGGTATATGACCACACAAATTCCTAAGTTTTCAATATATACTCGTCTCATACATGGATAAAACAAAGGATACAACTTCTAAAACACATTCTCAACTGATCCATGGGAGAAAAATACCACAAAGGTAATTCTACGAAGGAAAAAGGACCACAATGGTAACATCACGAAGGTAACACCACGAAGGGAAAAGTACAACAAAAGTAACACCATGAAGGTAACACCACAAAAATGAAAGTACCACTATGGTGACACCACAAAGGTAAAAGACTCATCTCACACTAGGTATATAACTTAAGTATAAAATTATATACGATTAGTCATAAATCCATATCACATTATTCAGTCGAGATGCTCAACTATTTAACCACCCATGATCGGTATGCGCTGACCCATAGAAGATCACTGAGGGCTGACCCACATATGATCTGACCCGCACATGATTGGTATTCCCTGACCCACATAGGATCATTGAGCACTGACCCACATATGATCGATAGGTACCGACCCACACATGATCACTATTCATTCTTCACATCACACATAATCTCCTTCGCCTCACTATTGTCCACTGAAATCTCACTTATAGTACGATTGATTCTGGGAGAACCAGTCCTCATGTCATTGCTTGTATTTCAACCAGAATTTATTTCTATGATGAAGTACCCCAACAAATTGTAATGTAATAATGGTTCCAATATGATCGATGGTTCATCAATCAAATGCCCATTCTGTGACCTATAAATGTTTTAGTACCAAGGGCCCAGTTAGATTTGGGTTCGATATAACCTGGGAATACACCAACATTCTATATAACTCAAATAGAGCATACAAAAAAGACCATTTCCCTCCAAGGCTTCCAACACTATAGATGTTTTTTCAAACGGTTGTCTGGATCACATGTTATGGACCTTTAATTGAAACGGGGTCTGGGTGGGTCTTGTATGACCAATTACCACCTGGCCTAGGCCAACCCAACCCGTTCTGGGTCCGAACCTGCTGGGCTGGGTTGTAGTGGGCTTGGCCCGCTAGTCTATCGTTCAGCCCAGACCACATGGGGAACAACCTACTACAACAAGTATTTACCTAGCCAACACGAGGGGGGGCCCGGTTTTCCCGAATGGCAGAGCGTCCATTCGGTTTCTTCCACAGCAGCAGTGCCACGTGGCGCTACCTATTCTTCCTTGAGACTCACAAGGATCGAGTCCTGCCGCTGCAGTGTCAGAGCCATGTCTACTCTCGTAGGGTTCCATAGTGCGCTACTACCTCCTCCAACGGTTTTTCGATGCCAGCCGCTTCTTGCGTCTGTCGGGGCTAAAAGTCGCGCCCCCCTTCTTTGGTGGCATGTGTGGGAGTGGCACCCTCCCTTTCATGTTTGGCCGGTGCTGGCCGCCACGTCCCTCTTCACCAGCGGCGCGTGACAGCGTGACCCCACCACCATGGATGGGCAGTGCCAGCCGCTGCAATAGTCATCCGATGAAGATTGCTGACGGTCTTCCACGGGTCACCGGTTGATGTACGGTGACCCAGTTGCCCATCCAATTGCGTCGATGGGCTCCCTAAAACTCCCTCTTCGCCTCATGACCCATCGTTTCATATTTCATTCAACCCAATGAAAAATTATTCTTAGAACGCATAGATTAAAAAAAGTGGTGTAGGGTTCAGGCCTTGTTCGTTTGGCCCACGCCCTCCGCATTAGCTTGATAACATGTGGGAATCATGAAACCATTCATCAAATCATAAAAACAAATCAGGATTAAACCCTACCTCATAAATCCATTAGAGAACATTCATGATTGAAGGTGGGTCATTTTTCATCATTCCTGCAACAAGCCTGCAACGATGCCACTCAAACAACTATCCTCTAACTTTGTTTGGTGGGTCTGTTCTGCGTCAAGTGCCTCAAGATCCTCTTCCTCTTTTCTCCAATAGAAACAAGAACCCAACCTCATTGAAGATTTAATGTAACTCTTAGTTAACATCAATATTCATTTATTTAAAATTATTGAATCTTATTAATTAGAGTAATTTGTGGTTTCACATTTTTTGTAATCGGGTATTTAATTTTCTATATTAAATTCCCGATCACCCCCCTCTTGTAGTATGCACCACTAAAACGCAATGAGAGGTGGGAATAAAATAAATTTATTTTATTAATTTACCATGAAAAACTGCACAACTAAAATCCGTCTCTCAACCCACTGCGGTCTAATTGAATCCTTCCTTAAGTGAGTCCTGGTTACGTGGATTCAATGATGCCCTCATATATTTATTCTGAGTATTAGTTTAAAATATTGAAAATGAATATTGCATGTTTACTGAACGTACCATAAAGTAGTTACGAAATTCATTTTAATCACACCGAGCCTCGGAATCTTGCACCGTCAATTTTCACAGACTCATAATAATTCCATATATTTGAATAAAAAATTACATGGAAATGTGTGTCTTTACAAGAAAATTTATATGAGGAGGAATTAACCCCATTCGAACATCACCACATAGGTAGAGGTGTGATCGTTGTTCTCACATCATGTTAGATTGTTCTATAAGATCTGTGAATTGGGTTCACACAAATCTAAATATTTTTTAAATAAATTAATCTTTTAGTTTTATACTATATGTCAATATATATGTATGTATGTATGTATATATATATATATGCATGTTAGTTTTTAATAAAATTAAATCAGAACTAAATAAATATTTATGCAATGAGACTAGTATTGGTTGAAAGAAATTATTCTCTTCATATATTGATATTATAATTGTATATATATATATATCAGTTATAAGAAAACTAAAAATTAACAAAATGTAATGAGGATAGTGTAAAACTTGTTATGTCTACTAGGTGATAAAGCATACAATTAGAATGAGCACAATTAGTAGATCTAGCTGAGAAGTGAATCATAAATAAGGATTGGGATTATTTTGAACCATTTCCTAAAAAAAATTTCCTATCTAAATTTTGAAAACATTGTTTTAAAACATTTATACTTAAATATTTCACAAACTGATATAGAAAAATGGTGGAATGGAAATATGATCAATGAATGTGTTTTTTATGGGATTAAAAGGTAATGTAGAATGAAATTATTGAAATGGGTTGGGGGAAATTTTATAACTCTTGGTCTTGGTGGTGTATGGCAGAGTGAGGAATGTTAATAAAAGGAAAAAAATAATTGGTTTTTCAGGGGGAGTATTGTAAAACGTTACATTTTGGTGACACACTATTCAAAGATGGATAAAGAATTTAAAAGGTATAAAAAATGATATAGAAATAAGAATATATATTATGAGAATAATGATTCATAATTTGATATTAATTATGCGTTGCAAACCATAGGGGTTTCCCTGAATGATTGACATAACAAAAATTCATTGTATGTATTCAGTAACAATTATATTAGATTTGATAGAGTTATAAAATATTAAATTGTTTGTCTTAATAGAATTGTTGGGTATAATTATAAGTTGTCAAATATATATTTTAAAATTCTTTAAAGAAATTTAAGTGTACAATTATAACATCCTCTATATTTGAGTGTCATCTCAGAAAATATACATTTACATTGAGCCTATAATAGGAATGTTGTTTTTGGATGAGATTTTAGATTTTAACTTACACTGTTGATATTTTAGTTTTTTTGGAAATAATATTGCTCTTATATGGTGTAGTGTATTTTTTTTATTTTAATTGTTCATTTTTTTGTGGTTCCCACTTAAACAAAAAGAACTTTCAAAAAGATTAATAAGGGATATAAATTCCAATTACATTGGTTTTTGGAAACCCATTCTATCAGTTAGAACTATTATAGTAGAGGGGAATGTTGTATGATATTATTTTTTTCCAAAGAATGAATAACTATAAAAAATAAGGGTATCGTTCGTTAATTTTTCATATTTATTTAATGTTTTGTTAATTAAATTAATCACGAAATTTTATTAATAATGATATTCTTTTTTATTAAATTTCTACAATATTATTTTTTATCACACATTCACATCTATAATATTATTTACATATAGAGTTAATTTCACAAATCAGATACAAGTTTTACGATATAATATTGAAAGAATTAAGATTTTTTATAGCATATCGATTTAATTTAAATTCATTATTTATCAAATATAAATGATCCTTTTTTTAAATATCATATTTATATTTTAAAAAATTCAGAGTATAATAATCACATCATTCTAATGTATAGATTTAGAAATTTTATAAATATATGTTTTAGGGTTTAAGTAGACTTCAAAATTAATATTACATACTATTTGAATTATATTGAATCATTTTAGACACATGTGATATATTATTATATATATCTAATTAAACTATAATTTTTTAAATGGAATCTATATATTTCATGAAATTTAATGATATGTTTTATTAATTTTGTTAATAATTATTAAATATCATCTATTTACATGTGAATAATTTTTTGAACAATATATCAGTGAAAATCCAATTAATATAAAAAAATATTTTATTTAGAATTAAATTAATTAGATTTATGGTGTGAGAGAAAATATAAAAAGATGTTTCTATAAATTAAAAAGATTATCCCCCTATTAAATGAATGGATTTTGTAAAATTAATGGTATATTTAGGGGACATTGATCAAAAAACATTTATTGGTGATGTTTGGCATCCATCAAATATTGTCCCACTTTAGGATTCATCCATTAATGATAGCCAATAGTGTCTTGGTGAAATATTGATATGGGATAAAAAATCTAATCTATCAATCACATTACTAACAAAATATTGCATAATACATAACTAAACTCAAATCATTGAACCATATATCCTAATGTTTTCCTCACATAACCATCAAATCAATGAAATCATGATTTAATCATAGGTCCATGTCAGCCACATGTGATGTGTGACCTCCTTTTTGTTGGGTTTATTTGATGTTATCAATTTATTAGTCACTCACATGGAATTTTATGCAACATGGACATGTAGATATTAATCAAATGGGGTCATATTATCATATTTATTAGATGTTTACCCACATTTACAATATTACAAAGGGGTATGGGGATCAACTTGAGCTAGGTTAAATCCTTATATGTTTTCCGATCAATGATAAAAAGTCTAGTATAAATGGGAGTGAAAGAATGTATTATAGTTTTATTTTAATATATTTGTGGAATATGGGTTTTCATATAGAACTCATGATTGCATAAGAGGATGGGTAATTCATTTGGAAATATGACAATTCAGAATAAGATATCGGAAATTTTATTGAACATTCATTAATTCATGAGACCCAAAAAACATTTTTAGATACATTTTGGTACCGTTGGACATAATAAATTAATTTAATAATAAATAAATGTTATGAAAGTTACAAAATTATGGTTACAAAATAAATAATAATGTTATTATTATATAATTAATAATTTTTACTTCGTTGAAATGTTATAATATCATTATTAAAATTTTGAATATGATTTAACGATCATAATATTTAAGGAATATGAAAAAAATATGTTTTCAATTAACGTGTATGAATTTTATATTTTTTCATAGAATATAATAATTTTTTTAAAGTCAAATTTAATCTTTTGCAGCTCAAAGAGTCTTTTTGGAATATTAAATTATGTGATTTGGATTAAACTGATAATTTTTATTTACTGTATATCAGATTATCATTATTTCACTATGATAAATTAATTTAATAACATGATAAAATATATATATTATGAAAAAAATATAATGACATTCTATGATATGTCTCTAAAACATAAAAATATTTTTATAATAATAATAATTTCCTGATGATGAGAAAACGGAAAATTATTTCAAATAAAATGATTATTTTTTAGTATAATTTATTAAAATGTTATTTTTAAAGTAATAATAATAATTTTACATTATAGTTTTTTGAATCACTATGATATATATATTAATAAAAATATAGTAAATTTAATAATAACAATTGATATTCCGAAATTGGGAGATGTTCCTCAAAGGGAGAGATAGTAAATTATTTCAATAACATTTTATATTAAAGTTGTTTTATTTGATAATTTCTAAAGTGTAACTAAATTATCATTGTAAAATAGTGATTTAAATATAAATATATATGTTTATATAATTTTATTTGGTACACAATATGAGAAAAATATTGAAAACTATAAATTGAAATATGATGATGCCTTTAATGAGGATGTGAGCAATTAATGAAAAACATTGTCGATAAATGAGAAAATTAATAGTGTAATATTCCCTTGTTGTCATCATATTTAAATGAAGAATTAAATTTCTTTTCATACGTAATGGAAAAGGGAAATATGAAAGTAATAAATTGATGTGATGGAGTTTCTAATATCTTATTCTAAAAAAATATGATGAGAGAGAAAAGAAAATATTCTAAAACATTGATGATTACATGAGGTTGGTTATGTTACATGAAAAATAATATTTACAATATATATTCTAGGGGTATCAGATATAACCAAATGTATATGATGATTATAATAAAATATGGGCAAGATGTGAGTCTATTATAAATGATGTGATTATGATGTAGTTTTTATGTGGGAATGAGTATTAATGATGAAGCTATCTCAAATTTCATTATAATTATAATTATAATTTTCTTCATGATAATATATTTGAGTTGAATTTTTTCGTAGTGGTTCTATGTGAACTATTTGTTTCAAGGATGTTGCCCTTCTTGATGAATTCCTAAAGCCTATTTTGTTTCCAAAATTTTATGCTTCTCACTTATTATGTTTGTGGTAATTTTATATAAATAAGCATATAAATTTTGTATTGTGTTGATAGAAGGATACTGGTGGAAATAAGAAATTTTAGTTTTTAAATTTATACCCATATCGGTGTTTTCTATATATGTTGGCATTCAAGTAAATATTCATTCCACAAGAAATCATTGATGTAAAAGTTTAAAATGATATTGAATTAAATACGTTGCCTCTATTGTCACTCATATTAATTAACATTATATGGGAAATTATATAGATGACTACTATGGTTTGAAATAACCGGATAATTGTATCATTGAAAATTTATTCCCCCATTCCACTTATAATTAAAGGATTAAGATATTTATAATTTGTCCCTATGTGGATCCTTCATCTTAGGCATTAGGTCAAAGTACTCCCTCCATCATTACATTAATTATAATATATGGGTACCATATTATATTAATGGATTAAGGTACTCCCACGATAAATATAACAAATAGAAATCCGTGATTTTCATATATAAAGGTTACATCATTTCAAATGAATATTCAATATAGTTCACAAATACTCACTTGAGGATTGTAAATGTATTGATTATTTTGAGACTAGAGACACAATCATCTGTGTTCCTGAATGATATTCATATCTCGCTCAACGATACACCTATTTAGTACTCTTCATAAACATAGACTACTTAAAATAGGTCATAATGATAGGGGAAATGATACATATGAAAGGGAGACCCCAGATTTTTAGTAGGGGTAAATGTGGAAGATATCAATCAATAATTTTATAGAAGAATAAAATAAGAATAATGGTATCAAATTATGAATATCACATAAAAATTTCATACCTAATCTATCAAGGACCTTAAACATGTGTTATATAATAAAAAATTATCATTTCCAAATAAATGAATCATAAGAGCCAGAAAACATCAAAATCACCCATGAAACTTAAGTTATTGTCATATAAGTGTGACAATATCATAAGTATAGAAACGATTTCATATATGAAAGTAAACAAACACTAACATAATATAATAATGGATTAGGAAACATAACATATTTCGCACAATGTATCGAGAACATTTACTTTTTTCCTATAACACATTAATCAGAACACTTTGTTTCTCTTATTAGATCAAGAATATTGACTGGTTTCCAAGAGGGGATCAATAAAACCAGCCAGCTTTCCATAATTATATCCTTAGGTATATAACATTACCCAACACATTTTAGGGACATATAAATTAATGCCCATACATCACATGGTTAAAACCATACATATGAGTGAGACAAGATCATGATATATTTTTCATATCATCATATCATTACCTATAAAAATAAAATCGGTTTCATAAACATTCCATCAATCATTTAGATAAAATCCATTGTAAAGTAAATGGGTTTAGTTAACATATAATCATCATAGTCATAAAACATATATATAAATAATGAGGATATTATCATTGGATCTTTTACCTAGTAAAACCTATGAAACAACAATGGATTTTGTAATTGATGAATAGAAATACAATAAAAACATTATTATAAACATTCCTGAAGAAAATACAGTTTCCAATTTGAAAATAATTTTTAAAATTATAAAACATTTCAAAATATTAAATAAAACAATTTATATTAAAATTAAATTGGATACAAGTATTTGATTATTCAAATCATTTAGATTTCATGATGGAGTTTAATATTAATTTTTTTATTCACGCAAAAAAATATTATAATCTCATTTTTAGTTAAAAATAAAATGCACCGTGTTGGAAAAATGATAATGAGATTTATTTGAAAAAATTTAAAAAGTAACATATAGGTAAATATTTATTTAAATACCATTTCATAATATTTAAAATTTCTATAGAACTTTTTTTAAAAATATAGACATTAAAGAATATGATTATTTATTCAAGAGAGAAATATGCTTCGTTTTTCTTCAAAAATTTCTTTCAGTATCCTGACTATATAAAGAGAAGAATGTGAAAGAGAAAATGTATTATCTAGAAATAACCATAGGAGAATATACTTTTCTAATTTTTTTGATATATCTATCATAATATATCATCATTGAAAACATAGTCATAAAAATCATGATAAATAATGAGATTGTAACATTAAACATTTTACACTTAGGTAGCATTTAAATCATACTCCACTTGAAATAAATAATCTTATATGGATATATATGTCTAAAAAATTCTCAAAATAGTCATAATAAATAATATTAATGGGTAGTATATAAACCTCGTAAAAAAAATATTAATATGGCATGTGTCTCACAGAAATAAAAGTAAGAAAAAAATATATTACCTCGAGTCTAGACATTCATCATGATTGTTCCAAATTCCTGTATAATAATTACTTTGATACTATACATTTATTAAATAAATATAATAATATATATAATTCCATATATTATTTAAATATAATATTTTATCACCCCTTTATTTCCAATTATTTTCTAAAATAAATATTTGTGTAAAAATAATTTTTTTTTCGTGTATGTTATGGTTTTGTAGTTTTGGTCCTTACACTTTGATATAATTTAAATAATTTAAATAATGATAATAATGATATAAATATCTTATATATTAATTTTATTAAAATTTATAGTCATTAATAAAAATAATATAAATAAATAATTTGTTACACCATTCACAAAGATAGTAAGTCTTACATTCATATGAACATTGTTTTCATTTTATGAAAAGCTGGAATAAAATAAAGGTAAATATTAACCCACCTTTAGATAAATATTTTTATATAATATATGTAATATATATTAATAAAATATATCCTTATTTCCTTCCATTTAAAAATGAAATGAAAAAATATTGCATCGCTTTGTGGTTGCAGTAGTCCACACATACACAAGAGCAATAATATCAATTTTTATCTGATAGAATGTAAGATGGTAGATGAGATATTATAATTACAGAATTATAATTATGTCATAAATATCATATATAAATTTTTAATTCATCATTATATACACTAGTGATATAAGGTGATGGAAAACGAACTACATCGATTCATGAGCTAGTATTTTACCCTAGACACGATCAATGTTTTCATTTCCCATTTCATAAAAGTGGAAATATAAATTTGTCATTAAATTATAATAATAACATATAATTATATTTTATATATTTATTTTATTGTATCATTACATTAGAACAATATTTTAATGAGTTTTAAGAATATATTATTTTATAAATATTGGAAAAGAACAATACCCATTCTTCAGAAACCCTCTCTAGGGTATCGCGAAAACCCTTTAGAGGAAGGTTTATTTTTAAAATGACTATAGGAAGTGGTTAAGGAATTAAATAATTATTATATTTTTGGTTTTTTCAAGACTAATATGATCTTTATGTGTGGAGATGATAGGATAGGACAATTCATTTTATAACGGAGGGAGATGATCCACTTAGATACAACATGGAATTTCCCCCAAATAAAAAAATGATAGTCATTATGTATAAAAATGCTTCCAAAGGAACATAAATAATAATTTGTTATATGATAAGGTTTAAATATTTTTATAAATTTGGATTTCAACAATTTTAGTTAAAAAATATTGGATCTTTTGGTTTAACCCCACGGTAAACCTGTTTTATCCATAATTGAAGAAATTAATTTTTTTTAAATTATTCATTATTAAAATATAATTTATCATAATTAAGTAATATTAATAAAAAGTATTACAAATATTGATTCAATTTTCATAAATTAAATTCATATAAGTGATATAAATTAATATAAAATGAAACCTTCATTTGTGACAAAAAACAAGATTTCCAAAGTAAAAGTTTTCATAAGTATATATATTTTTGTATAGAAATTAAACATGAAATTACTTCAATTTATCTGAATTATAATAGTAATATTATTAATAAATTTATTTTACTTTTAAACCATTTAAAAATATAACTTTTTAAATTCATTAAAAATAAAATATTTTTTCAATGAAAATTACATCATTCAGTATTCATTGAAATGTTTTTCTTCTTAGATAATTATCTTATAATTACTACAAGATGATTTTTAAAATATTATTTCAAAAAATAAATTCATTTTTTTCAAACTCAATTTCTAAAAATTTGATGATTTAATTTTAAAATAATTGTGCAAATAGGATGAATGATGTTTTTTTGAGAAATACAATTATAGTATAATACTAGATTTATTAATATAAGATACTTAAAAAATATTATATAAATTACAAAAAGTTTTTTAAGTATATAATTTAAATATTTAGTTAATATAAATCACCTAAAAATATTAATTAGTTTTTTATGATAAAAACATATCGCCTGTATGAAAATAGTTCTCCAGATTTATTTTTCATTTATGTTCAAATTATTTTTATTTTTATTTATAATAAAATGATAACAAATGAATTTATTTTATTCTTGTATAAAAAATATTATTTTCATAATTTATTTAGTATTATTCATTCCCCCCAATTTAATTTATAGGATATAATAGTATAATATATATCTAATCATGGATAATTGGTGTTGTGTGTAACGCACACTATCAAATAAATTAAATTTATTTGAAATATATATATTTAATAAAATAATGGGGTTACATGTTATATCCCCCTTGACATTAATTTTTATATTGATATTTATTTACATTGATATACCCAAATTAGGATAATGTTTCCTTAACATATCTTCGTCTTTGCGTATATCATCCTCAAATTGGTGGTTTTCAAACACAACATTGACCAGGTGAGTGGTCTTGTTTCATAGAAATTTATTTTTATAATAAAATATATCAACTACTTATTCCTAAAAAATGATATTATATTTCATTTGTATCGCCTCTGAGATTAATAAATTTTAGTGGTCAGGAATTTATTTTTTCTGGAGGGATGCATAGAACACTTCATGGACTTGAGATAAGTACAATGGAAGTTCCAATAAATAAGAAATATTACCTACTAAATAAAGACTAGCGATGTGGCCAATATAAGTATGTATGAAAATTAATTACCTATTTTTTACAATAAACTTCTTCTGTGGAAAATTCAATAGAAAACATTTGTCACCAACATTGAAATATGTACCTCACTAATGTCGATAATCATAACATTTCTATCAAATTTCTGATGATAATATGTTTTTATTGAATGTATCTAAAATTACCTTCCATTTCATCATCTATATCATGTACCAATAGAGTTTTACTCCAAATTTCAACCTTCAAATTTTATTTTTATGCTTATTTCTATATAGGTCTTAATAATGATCTGACTGAATTCTCTAGTGAAATATATTATCGTAAAAAAATAGAATAGAGTAAGTTGTTGACACCTTCAACCATTAAAATACAATAAAATAAATCTCATCATGTTTTCGATGGTTAAATGGTTTTCTTACTCTATACATCTTTATTAGGAGGATAATTTGTGATGAAACTCATCTCTATTTCATGATCTTGTTGAATAATTCTTTTGAATATCGTGGTATACCTTTGATCCTGATATGATACAATACAACATTTTATTCCTTGAAACATTACCATGTGAAAAATATATATCAAAAATGATATTCCAAATAGAAATTTTATTTAATATCAATGTTGTGTGAAAATGTTGTAAGGTTAACGACTAAAACCCAAATATCATTATGGCCTTTAGATGTTTTTGATATTCTGATGAAAAAACCAATTTTAATGTTTCCATATTTTCTATTTGGTATGGGGTATATATTTAATACACCCAAATAATTTTTTCTATAAATATTAACTTGATCACATTCCAAGCACTGAGATATAGTCTCTACAATATATTATTTCATTCTATCCTACTATAAATACACTTTTAGATCTCTATATATCTTTAATATTATTTGATTAATAAAGAATAAATAATATTACCTTTCTCTAACAATAAATTCCTCAAATTTTGTATGGAAAGACAAATACATGTTTCATGAACTTTATCATTCTATCATAACCATGTTCATATTCATGAAAATTTCTATCATTTTTCTATAGCTCCAAATATTCCATCTACGCCTCATTAATATTCACTTGGATAGATGATTGTACACAGATTTGGGAGAGATAATATTTATCCCATTAATGTTTTCATGATCCATCCCTTTCAACACCATAAATATTGGATATTTTTCATCTTCATCATATATAATCTAGAATTATCATTTCAACTCCAAAAACCATTTACCTTTTGGATTTAATTGGGAGGTAATATATTGAGAAGTTATAATTTTTAATTGGATCCAAAGTTCTTCTCGAGACTATATTCAACTATTTCTGTGTGAAAATATAATTTTAACTTATTTGATATATTTAAATATAACACTATAGTCTATAAATATAATTTCACTTAAAATTTAATGAAAACAGTACAATATCTTACTTCAAATCATGAGTTAGGTAAAAAAAAATCTCTATTATTGAATTCTCATGACCTAGAGGCTATCACCATATCATTCTAAATTAGAATGAATAAGAACCAATATTAAATGAAAAATTAAATATTACCGATATTTTTACAACACATGGAAATGAAATAACAAGTTCAGTAACTAAACCTCTCTTCAATTCCATAAATGTTTCCTCACATTTATTAATCTAATGTAATTTGGATCCTATTTTATTTAGCAAAATGAGTGCATTGGAATGTTTTTAGAATTTTTCTAAAAACAATCGATAATATCAAGTAAAACTATGAAAATAATTGAACTCATTCATATAGGTAGGTCTATGGAAATATTCGATAACATTTATCTATGATGGTTTCACTAATATATCATCTCTTAATATTTTATGACCTAAAAAATTAAACCCCTTGTAGCCAAAATTCAATCATTATAAATTTTATACTGAGATTATATTTCCATTGGGTATTCAATAAAATCATAATTTAATCTTCATGTTGTTACTTAAACTATTTATATTTATGAATATAAATAATAAATACTACCACAAATTTATTTAAGTAATCTCCAAACACAATATTCATTAATCCAATTGAGTTGGTGATGGAATTAGAAACACTAAATTGAATCAATATATATTCATAGTGTATATAACTTGTATGAAATTTATTCTTTCATATATCCTCTTTGAACAACAATTTATGGTAATTATGTAAATTTATAAAAAAGGTATTGTGATCTATGTTTTTGTTCAAAAAGTCCATCAATACATTGTAGTTGATACTTGTTCTTCATAGTGATCATGTGACGTTCTTGATAATCAATCTAGAGAGGTTTTGATTCATATTTCTTCATAAAAAAAGAGAATAGGTGCACCCCAGGGTTTCAAATGTGGCTGAATAAATACCTTATTGTGATTCTCTTGAGTTTCTTCTTCAATTCCAATAACTTAATCAATTAAATTTATATGAGTTTTTTGAAATAAGTTCCACAAAAGGTATGAGTTATATTGAAAATAATACATTCTGATTCGTTAGAAGACTAGGTAACTATTATATAGAAACAAAAAAACTCCCATGAAATAAGAATATCATTGATATTGAGTATCTCTATGAACCATCTTACATAAACACCCCATTTGAACATGAATAACGACCCAAACAATAGATGAAATTTTTATTTGATGTTTATATATACCATAACACTGGTAGAAGATCATATGTTGGTTTTAAATATCAAATTATACTAGCCTTCCTTGAAAATTGATGTTCTCTTTCTGTTGATAATGTTATTCTATGACTAAGATAAAATCCAATTCTACCATTGCCAGAATTAAAATATTAGAATAAACCAAATTTTAAAATTCATCGACCATGTAAGAATAATAGACATGAGATGTGATCATCATTATATTTGTAATTTTCATTGATAATTCAACATTTAATCATTGAGGATAGTAACTAGCATTCTTAGATACATTCCCAAACATACATGAATTCACATAACTAAGAAAAAATAAGATAAATTAATATTCATCAATACCTATCAACACTTCAATTTCACTGTTATATATTCAATCTCATTCTAAACCAAAATGGTTAACATGAATATTAAGAATATTTTATCAGAGTGATAAATAAATCATAGGATTTTTAAATATCAGCACCATATTTTCAATCTACTAAACCATAGGTTTAACCATATTTTGGGAATTTCTATAACATGTCCCCTAAGAGTATCAAACAAGGTTTGTAGAGAGGTATATATTCATTCATTATGTGATGATTAATTCAAACCCCAACATTTCCTTCTTAGTGTTATTAACTTTGGGTATAATAATTCCATAGCCACATCTATTGTAGTATCCAGTTAGGGATATAATTTATGAGAAACCAGTTACTCTATCATTAACCAAAATTCTAGTTAATGATTCTATAATTAGACTTATTCATAGGTTAATTGATATAGTTTTCTCATTCTAGATTCAAAAGGTTAAATGAACCCTTATTTGATACCAAATATAGTGGCTCAAGTTTTCTATACCTAAATATTACATCTCTTTAAATTAATTTTCAATAAATTAAAAAAATACCCACCTGAGTACTGTAAAATTTTTTTGTATTTTGAGACTAAATAAAACGTATTTATATTTCAAAAACAATATTATAAATATCCAGAAAAGAAATCAACACTTTGTAATATTAATAAACATACTCTAACTATAACATTTATTCAAAACCAATGGAATGTTAAGATAAAAAAGTTTGAGCTCAATTGATCATTAAGGGTAATAATGGGGGATATTAAACGATGATCATATAAAAGTAGAAGATATGAATAAGGGTATGAGATCATGAATATAACATCAAAATCTCATACCAAATATATCGTGGATAGTAAACATGATTCATAGAACAAAACATTATCATTTAATAATAGCTGAATTATTAGAGTGGGAAAACAACATAAATCATTCATGGACCATATATTCATGTCATATAAGTGTGGAACCATCATATGTATACAAACCATTCCAATTTTCAAGGTTAGATATAATGGCCTTAAAATAATAATGGATTAGGCATCAAAAAAGGTATCCTACAGTAGATAAACTGTATTGACTAGTTTTCACTTTTGGATCAAAAACAACATCTTCTTTCCCATTACAGATCAAGAACATCGACTTATTACCTTGAGTGGATTAAGAACATCACTTAGTTTCATAGAATTATCGCTTGTGATATTAAAATTTACCCAATGCATTGGAGGGATATATAATTCTGATCCCACCCATAAAATAATGAAAACTATATATATGTGTGATAGAAATTCATGAAAAATTCATCTTATCATATCCTAGGAAAAGAAAATGGGTTTTGTTAACCATTCATCAATCTATGATAGCATAATCCATTAAAAATAAATCAGTTTCATTATCATATCATCATCATAATCACAAACCATATAGTCAGAGTATAGTTATAGTACCATTTTATTCTATCCTTGGTAATAAATAAGTAATTTAAAATTTTGTTTTCATTGATGAATTTAAATACCATAAAAAGATCATTAAAAATTCATGAGGAAAATTAACTTTCCACTATGAAAATATATTTTAAAAAAACCATTTACCAAATGTTAATGAAAATAATTTTATTTTCAAATCACCTTCGAATCTTATAACGGAATATTAAAATCATTGATCAGTCATGATAGTGCCAAATGAATTTTATTATGTATATGTTAAAAACGATTGTTTCACATTTTCATTTAAAATTAAAAATTTACATCATTTGGGAAATGATTAGAATATTCCATGTAAAATATTTTAAAAAATTAACAATATCATTGAAATTTATTTAAAAAATTAATTAGAGAATATAAAAAATATTCTTAAAAACATTTTTATAAAATAGGATCATGTAATAAAAAGGGATTTTGACGGAAGATAAAAATAAAGTAAATTTTTAGAAAAATAATTATTTTAGTATATTGAGTACATAATGAAAATAAAGTAAAAGTGAAACATCTATTACCAAAAAAAATATAATATATCAAATTTCCTGAGTTTATTGATATATTGATCATAATAATTCACCATCAGAAACATAATTACAAACACTATTGATAAACAATGATATTGTAACATGAAACCATTACCACATTAGTAACATTTCAATCATAATACCAATAAAATAAAAAACCGTACATTGATATGTAAGAACGAATAATTTTCTAATGAATCATCAAAAAATTAATTCATGGGAATGAAATACACCCCATAAAATAGATAAGTGGTGAATATGACATGTGTCTCAGATAAATAAAAGTGTGATGAAAATCCATTACCATATGTCTCGAAATTTTTCAAACGCATTTAAAAATATTATATAATGAATATTTTATTTATTAAAAATTTATTATATTACAATAATACTATATATAAAACCATATTTTTTTACTTTTACTATTTTATCACTCATGCCTTAAAAATCCATTATGAAAAACACTATTTCGGGTAATAATGGTTTTTCCTATCATGTTTGTTTTGATTATGTGGTTTTTGTCCTTAAAAATTAATTATGGTTTCATCATCTAAATAATGTTAATAATAATTTAAATATTATATATATTTATTATATACCTATTTAGTTCTATCCACTAATGTTATACAATGAAAAATGTATTACATTGTTCATGGAGATTGTAAATATTATATATGCTTGAACGAAATTCTCATTTTCTTGAAGGATGTATTGAAAAAAATGTAATTATTCATTCAAATTTTTAGAAACAAATTTTTTTCTCCTATGTTATATATACTCATTAAATTTATACTAATTATCATCCATTTAAAAGAAATAATTGATATATCATATATCTTCAGGGATGATATAGTCCACATGTACGAATGAGCAATATTATCATTATTAAATGGATTAGAAGAGAAAATTGTAGATGTTATATTATAATTATAGAAATATAATTATGTCATTTTAATAATATATATTCTTTAAACATTTAATTATATAAATCCCTGAAATGCGGTTATGGAAAATGGACAACATCGGTTCATGAGGCTGTAGTCCCCTATAAACAGGTAGACGACTTCATTTCTTATTTAATAGTAGATGAGATAGATAAAGGGTATTAATTTAAAAAAAATATGTTAGATACTTATTTAAATATATCATTATTTTTTAATAACATTTTATTATGGTGTGTGTAGAGTTAAAATTAAAATTCATGGTTATGAATGATACCTCTTATTCGGACAACCTCTTTTGGTTAGCACCAAAATCAATATTAAGTGAATTTAATAATAAAAAAACGGACACTAAAAAAAGGTGAGGTATGTAATTAAGTATTTTTTGTAGTTTTTTAATAACCAAAATCATCTAGACGTGTGTATAGGAGATGAGAATAGTGGACCTTTTATAAGTGGGGGGGAGGACCCACTTAGAAATTTCCAAAATGATTAAAAATCATAAAGATGTTATTAATAAAAATGAAACTAAATGACTATAGATAAAAATTTTATAAAGTATATCCATTATATATTTCATAAAATTTTATTTAGACATATTTAGTAGGAAAAAATTTCCTTATCTATTGTTTTAACCCTTCTGTAATCTCGTTTTAAGTTTTACCACAGTCATTAATTTTTACTATTTTTACAATTTTATATGGAAACCAATTATTTTGATCATATTATATAATATTAATTATTATTATTCCCAATATTTAATCCAATTTACCAAATTAATTTCAAAATATTTGAAATAATTTATTTAAAATTAAACATTTATCTGTGACAAAAAATGCGATTTGAAATGAATTTTTTTTCATATATATAAAAAAAATATATAAAAAAGTTAACATAAAATTAATTCATGTAAAATTAATTGTATTAATAAAAATATTTTCTAACTAATAATACTTTTATAATATTTTAAAAATTTTGGAACTTTTTAAATTTGTTAAATGAAAAAGCATGTTTTAATAAAAATCTTTGTTTTCACTATTTATTGAGAAACTAACCATTTCACAAAATTGTAAAAAAAATTACTCTAATGTAATTATGACATGTTTAAATATAAAATTATATTCATTTCAAGATGAAAATTCTCAAATGTTTCAAAAAGCAATTTTTTAAAAAGTTCAAAATATGGTGTCCAATAAATTTTTTAAAAAATTGTTTGTATGATGAAACAAGATTTATTTTCATCCCAATATAATAAAATTAATATAATGATACAAAATATATTTAATATGTAATATATATATATTATTAAAAAAATTCATCAATAATTTATAGTTGTATTTATTTGAATAAAAACACATTGTGTACATAAATAAATTAAACCAAAATATTTATTTTATATTCAAATAATTTTATTTTCATTTATAGTCAATTGATAAAAAATGATTTTATTTAATTCTTATTTATACCATATAAATTTCATAATTTAGTTGTTATTAGACATTAATTCCAATATAATGTCACGGTTAAAATTATATACTATTTTATAGTTCATTAAATATTCATGTTGTGTGCAACACAAGCCATCAACAAAATTAAATTTATTTGATAAAATATATTTCATAAAAGCATGGGGTGTTACACCATGGGTCCTTTATATTTGGTTATGGTACTCCCTCACCCAATTTATATACACTAGCTCTAGTACGGGTCCTCCACCAATAATGTGGAAAACCTTTATCTCATTCACATATCCTCAGTGAGGTGCAGGTCCCCCATAGTAGTTAGAAAACTAATATGATTATTTCAATAAGAGATAAATTAACATCATTTTAATGAATTATTATATAACCATGAATGTGGTGAAAGAAATACATATTTACCTATGTATAAAAAAATTCTAATTATTATGGTCATATAGGAAATGGTTCTAATCATCTGCACACATATTTTCATGAGAATCCATATAGTTATAGTTTTACAAGAGGGTAATATCAATATTAGGGAATACCGTAACGAGTTTCATTACTCACACATGTCTACATACTATCATGGTTTCTCTGTAGTGATCTTATATATTAGTAGTGAAAGTAAATACGTTGTCAGATACTAGAGATAGAATACATAAATTTTATTAGATTTATTTTTTGTATTATATAGGTGATTTAATTAGGATTCATACCTTTTCATTTCTCATTATAACTCATGTGGATGACATGAGATGTTTTATTCATGTATTGAATTCTATACAATGATTGATTCATTTCAAAATGTTTTTGTATATCTTTATGTTATATTTAGAGTTATTTATATACTTGATCTATTAAAATGTGGATAAAGATGATTTTTGACAGGTAATAGGATTCGTATAGAAGTAATACATCCCATTTTATTGGGAATATACCTCAATGCGATTAACTTTCTAGAATACTTGTTCAATTAGGCTTGGAATGTTCAATTACCAGATATTTTGTTCTTATTAGTTAGATTGCAATTAATGCTAGAACATGGAAAATATATTATATGTATTATAAAATATCATATACTATTGTAAATTAGAACAAAAGAAATTATGTTAATAAAAAGGATACCACATCAGGAAATTATATGATAAATATAAACTTATTATTTTTTGAAAAATATTTAAAAAAATATGTGAATAATATTTTTAAACAACATGATAAATTCATAAACATGTAAAAGTTTGTTGTATCAACTTATTATTTTATTTGAAATATGATAGACATATTCTATAAACAAATAAAAACATTTGATGATTTTAAGTTGTAACATATGGTACAATTTGGGTGTGTCATAAGGAATGAAATATATATTTCATGTCACTACCTCAATCAATCAAGTTATAAAATTTGATATATCATATAGCAATGTTGTGTGGTGTATCATATGAAAATATTAAATACCAATAAATGATTAATTAGAACCCTAATGTTAAAAATTAACAAAAATGTATTTTCCATGCATAATATGCCATTAATAATAATAATTTATTTTGATGAAACACTTGGGAGAAAGAATGCTATGAAATGATGATTATGGGATTCAGTAGTTGTTCAAATGAGTTGTAACTCTATACATTAACTCAAACATAATACCATATAAAATTCATAAATGTTTAGTGATTATCTGTTAGATCTATATAATAGGGGTTATAAAAAGTTTATGGTGGGTATGTTCAATAGTTTTAAACTCTGGTAGATCCCCACAGTCCTGAGATCTCTAATCCTCCAATTTTACCACTCGATTAGTTATAATATTTTATATATAGAATAATATTACCCATATTATGGGAGATTCACATTATCCCATGGATATAACCTAAATTAGGAAGTCAATAGTATACCATGAAAAGATATTTTTCCTATATATGGGATGAAGAATTTAGTAGGGGAATTACCAGTTTAAGGTGCATCAAAATTGTTCTTAATTTTATTAAGAATGGTTTTGGTTTATGGTTTTGATTTATAGTGACTTAGATCTTGTGTATTTGGTTTTTATGGACTCAACTGCATGAAATAATTTTTAATCCATCCTATCAATAATAAAAGTTGTATTATAGATTTACCATGTCATTTTATTCATTATGTCATGTTTAAATATATTAATATATGATATCTTAGTGCTATCTAATTATTAATCCTTATATACAGTTGTTTTATTATTATATATCTTTACTTAAGATATGATATAATATGTGTTATTATCTAGTTAATTATAATGATATGGGATTTAATAGGAAATGACCTGGTTTTATATCTTCAAACTTAAATATATCATAGCGTAAATAATGGGATAGTTGTAATATGATATGGGGTCGAAGAAATGTTGTAAAATATAGAATCAAATTAATAAAATGACATTATTTTTATCATTAAATATGATATTTGTTCTGAATTTAATTTTAATGGATACATTTTGAAGTCATTGATACATAGGGTTGGGTTTTATCCTTACATCGGTTCAGGTATTCTTTGTATATCTTATGCATCATTATTTCAAAGGTTTTGATAGCTGTCTTGTAAGGTGACACGAAATTAATAATCTAGAAAAAATTAAATATTATATTTCATCACACAAATGAATATTAATTAATTCATGAAAATATTTTTCACTGAATTATCGCTACATTGTGTAGGTTTAGTCTCATTCAAGGCTTTTCCACACCATTGGCGAGTCCCCCACATATCGCTTTGTCGTAACTGATGATATTCGAGTGCAGCATGGTCGATATGATGCAACACTATATTGATATTAAGTACACCACCCAACAAGGTGTAAATATTATATAATGGATGAACATAATCTATAATATCTACATGTAATGGGATTTTCATTACACATCCCAAGATATTAACTGATAATATCGATTTATCAGTCTTATGTCATGACATATCACCCCCACATGATCTGTACATATAATTGAATCCAATGTATGTGTATATATATATATATAAATTTTTCTTTTATTCCATTTATTTGTCGAATTAGGTATTTATAAATATTTTATAAATTAAATAAAAGTGATTTTGGGATATTTGTTTTATTTATAACGATATTTATGAATTAATTAATTATATTTTTTTATAATTAATTGAATTTTTTTGTTAAATATATTTTAAATAAATATCTATATTATAAAATTAAATATTAGAATACCATTTTCCATATATATTTCTTGAATTATATTTTATCTATAAATTATTTATATTGAAATCATGATGGTAATTCAAAAAGTATTTTTAAATTAAAAGATAAGGTAAACTTATAGTAAATTTTTTATTTTAAACTATGAATTTCTCATAATTATTTAATTATAATTATTTAAATTAAATTCTATATTTGATAAATAGTCTAAAAAGTAACAAAACATGTTTAATAATATATATTTTTTTCATTATTTAAATTATATTAAATAACTAATATTTATATTATGGGAATGTTTCACCTAATATAAATTTTTGTATAAAATTCATAAATTTCACAACATATAAGATTTTTAATGTAAATTAAATATGACAAATTATAAGAAATAGATCATATTATAATGTATTATAATGTTCCTCTAATAAAAATTAATAAACTACTATCTGGTTAATAAAAGTATATAATTATTATAATATGATTTTAAATTATTTATCCAATGTTATATTATATAATTTTTTCATTTATTTATATGTTGTTTCATGATTTATACATTGATATAATTGTTATATTTTTAATTTTTGTATATGTTTTATTTTTAAGGTGGTTATTTACTTTTATGTATTATTGGATTTGAATTTATGGAGTTACAAAAAATATATGATAATGGATTTACCTTTGTACATCCTTAAATCAAAATTGTCCAAGAGTTTTTTATATAATTTTACACCAATATGATCAAAACATATTGATTTTGTGGAAATCGAATAAGATTCCAAAACGAATCATTATAATAATACATAAATAAATGGAAAACATGAGACAATATGGGGATGTTAATTACCCTAAAAATTACAATGTGTTAGCTTCTACACAATGCAAGAGCATGTAAATACATTAGTTATTGAAGTGGGTAGGTTCTACCACATTAGAGTGATAATGAATTATTTTGTGTAATGAGTTGTTGCAATTGAGAAAACAAATAGTTAGGTAACTAAATTCCATATGGCCTTCGAGTCACCTGCAGATACAAAAAAAAACCAGACCAAAAACTACAAGGAACAAGCTCTACAAGGATGATGGGCAAAGGAGCTGTCACCACCGCAGGAGCTAACAGATTGCAAGAATGCGAGGGTATGGCACCTGCCATCAGGACAAGCCTGTGCATGCACGGGAATTCCTAGCCGAACAGCCATGCGAAGGTGAATAGCTGATTTCAAAGATAAAGACGCTGAGGAGGAGCAAGTTCCAAGTTGTTTGTTTGGGTTGTATGGTATGTTGTGACTAAGGGCATTGGTTCCTAAAAAATGGCCTACGAGCATGTAATAGGGTTCCACCTAATCCCTTGAATGGTGGATTATTAATCAATAAAAAAAGGCCTTCGTGCCATTGGAGGAGGAGGTAACTAAATTCCACTTTGATCATTAGGTAATAGATAGAAGGAAAATACTAACAATTAGGATACCATTGGAAGGGTGATGACTTTTATCTACATGATAAATTATCTAAATAGTATTCTCCTCAACCATCCAAGAATCATATATTATAATATTTGGAATATTTTATACAATAATTGAAAATAGATTATAGGAATGGTAAAGAATAATCTTTTCTAATGGAAATATAGATCTTGGACCACTAACAACTATGATCTATTCAAAAAGGTCCATAATTTTAGTGGGATAAAATATATTGATATTCTGTGTTAAATGTTTATAGAATGTTATGTTCATTTGATAAATGATTCTATTATAGATAATAACATCATCATCATCAAGAATAACATTGGAGAGTATATGATAAAAAATTTAAAAAAAATTAGATGATCCAAATGTAGAGGAATTAAAAATAAATTTCAGAATTGAAAAATACTATAGTTCTCTTTCTAGGGATACATTAAATAGTTTCTATACAAAATATTTGAATATAAAGGTATATATAAATCTCATATAGATCTAATTAAAACATTTATGTTTTTATCATATTTTTATCATATGAGAAGATGAGTTATTTAATATAAAAGAGATATTATGAATCAGAAGATATGATTAATTATATATTAATGGTTTATCATTTATACGATTCTATAACGTGTTTATAAGTGATAAAGGGGATATGGATTTTTTATCCTTCATATTAAATTTCTTTCAGATATTTATAAAAATATTTGAACATGAGATTCTACCACCACTATTGATGTGTTTTAATGAATAATATCTTACATACATAAATTCATCCGATCTAATTTAATAACATATTTTGTGTGTTTTAATTTTTTTTAAATAAAATATTTAAACAAGTGTTATTACTAAAACCCACCGTATTTTGTGTGTCATAACTAGATATTAGGAAGATAATATAGTGCCTTAGTACCTAGTTAGTGTATGTTATGACTTAAATATGTTCAAATTTAAAAAATAAAATATAATTCATGTATATCAGGTGAATTTGACATTAAATCCTTATAGGATTTATGATGTGTCGATATAATAATAATATACATAGGTATATCAGTTACCAAAGCAACTGAGGTTATGTTTGATGAACTAGGTTCCTTTAATGAGAATAATGTACCTATAAGAGTTCTTAGTAGATAATATATTTTATTAAAATCATAATATTTTATGTTTTATAGTAATGGATTTTGAATATTTTTAGGGACTTAATCATTAGAAATATGATTCTGAAGTTTAACCATTACCAAAACTATCTTTCTTCATGGATGTTTCTCACTAAAGAGTCTATTTGGATGATTTTAACAAATGATCATATAGAGGCGTGAAAATAATTACATAGAGATATAATGAGATTAAAAAGAACATTAAATGCATAGAAATAATTTTTATGATCCTATAATATATCATATTTGATGTGTTAGATAATAACTTATATATGTTTTTTTTTATATTCTTAAAAGTGTTTAACATTATAGAATGTATCGTGCTATACAAAATTCAATATCTATAATATCATTATTTCCCATTGGCTACATCAATATATTAATATATATATTATTAATTGTAATTATAAATTTTTCATCTCAATATGATATAGATAATGAATCCATGAGGTGAATTGAGTCTTTCAAATTATTTCAATGAATATAAATTTTACCATTTAAAATTGATTTTTATTCTTACTAAATTTTATTATATAAAATAATGACAAATAATTATATTAAATTAAAATAGAGAAATTCATATAATTTATATTTACTATTTTTCAGCAACAAAAACATATTCTTATCCACTCCAAAGACACTTGTTGTGATATCGGTGAATTTTATTTTCATATTTTACCTTAGTATTTAAAAGTTTTGTTAAAGAAGATGATACATCAGAAAAGGATTTTATTGGAAATACAAGTCAATTTATTTGGGTCCTCAATAACTATGTACAAGTATATAACACTTCACAATTCTATGTATAATTATCATCTATTACATCCACAAATGCATTCATACAATTTACAAATAAAAAAATATATGAGTTATGCAAATTATAGAATCTTCATCATATTTTTGTAACTATATAAACTAATGGTATATGAGTCTTCCACCAAAAAATGAATCATACAATATAATTAGTCCATAACTTATCCTAGATATAAAATTGTCTTTAATAAAACCCACATAGTAGTTTAATAGTCATCATTTTTGTAGTTGCTACGTTCATTCTAATTATTTCAACTAATTTCCAAAATAAGGTTGGAAATTTTGTATCAGGGGTAATAGAATATGTATGAAACTTTATATCACTTCACAACATTGTCTCTATTCTATAGAAATCATATTTTCAATAGAAATATTATTTAATGTCATTTAGGATCCTTATTCCTATGATAATTCGAAAATTAATTTTTTAAATGATCATCAAATATCTTCTGGAATATTGAATATCCATTTTAGTCATCCACACAAAAAAATCATATTTAAATATCCACTCAAATATCACACTGAAACTTTCGTTATTTATTCAATAGATTTGAAATATTTCAATAACCATCGGGATGATACTCACTAGATTTGAATTTGAGTTCAAAATAACATAATTGAAATAATATCGAAATGAAATAAATAATATGTTATAATTTTAGAATCTTTAAATACATAAAAATCATGTTTTTAAACATCCTTTATCATGGGTAAAATATAATTACAACATTATTTTTCATCTGATGTTGTAGAAAATATTTTATCATTTTAAGAAAATCTAAATGATAAAAAAGTACACGTGAAATTGTTTCATGATGTTTCATAAAATTAATATATATCATGATCTATGACATCTCGTATGTGTATCTACATCAGCATTAGTCAAAGAATATTACTAACTTAAATAAAAAAATCAATTACTTAATAAATAAATATATCCTAATAAAAAATTGTGTCTTAGAAATTCATCAATACCATATTCCTGTTATCACAGAATGTTATTAAACCATATGGTCATAGTTCTCTATTAATTCTACATCAAACACTTCAAAGCCTCTTCGACCATCTTCATTATTGTAAAATGATGAATAAAAACCTTATAAGATGTCATGAATAATATATATAACATTGTAATAGATATATGTATGAAAAATATTTAAAATATTGTATCATATTTTAAGCTGTTATTGATGGTCATACGTCATTATACCTAATCCATCATTGGTCTCCGTTCAGATCTACATTCTAGATTCCTATAACATGGTAACTTCAAATATATAATATTTTTAAATTAAAATATCTAAAATGATGAGTATTATGTTCATATAATATTACTCAATCTTCTTATGTAATAGAATTTATATTTTTTAATAAAACATTCTATATTATTTTACATAAGTTTGATTCATAACTATTATAAGTTGATACCAAAAAACTTGGAACATATGTTCTAAATGTGGGGAATATCCTCAATTATAATGAAGTCATGAAGTGAAGGTGGACACTACCTATGAACTTTAGTCTACCATATGTATCTTTGTATCATTTGATTATTAGAGACACATGTTCTTAGTTATTTTATCTTAACTATTTGGATTCCAGTATCATAGTGAGACACAAAATTTCTTCATTTTATATTCAATGGGTGTTCTCCTAAATATTATAACACTATATGAATTTTCTATTCTAATCAAGATAATGATTGTACATCACTGCCTTTTCTTATATGATTAAAATTCTTAAAAATCTAGTATATATTAAGTGTATTAATCTTAGTTTTATCAAAGTTAAAAACATTTTTATAAGGTTCATTATAAGGCCCCGGCATTAAACCGTACTTAATATTGAATTAAATGAATAATTCACGTTGAGGATCTTTTCAAGTTTAGAGTTTTAGAGAATTAGAACATAACTATTACATCTCAAAAGATTACAAAGTAGACACTTCTACTAAGTCTCCATAAAAAAACTCTTAAAAAGAAAGATGTCTAGATTTCATGTTTTAGATAGCATGAAATTCCCTTGATCCCATCCTTGACCTTATTCCACATTACGTCCTGTGAAAAACATTTCGAAAAACTTGGGGTGAGCATAAAAAGCTCAGTAAGGGATACAAAAAGAATGAAAACTGTTAGTTTTTCAAACATCATGTAAACCATCTATACTATATCAAAGTAATACCTTCACCTTCATGAAGTAGTAAAAAAAATCTTCACTAAATAAAGTATCATTACTTACCTTTTTGTAACCAAAGGATTACCATAAAATTCATATAAAGAACACATAGAATATATAAAGGTAACATGGGACATAAACATACTTAAGTGGAATAACCATACGGTTGACTTCCACACATATCGCTTAATGGAATAGCCATACGACCAATTTCCATACATACTTAATGGAATAGCCATACGACCGACTTCCATACCCAATGCATTGGAGGTTATAACGTAACCACCCGTCCTGGTATTCATTGCACCACCCGTCATATGGTTTATAACGTAACCACCCGTTAAAATGTCCAAGTACCAATATAAAATCATAAAACATAAAACCAATATAAAGGAAAGATAACATTTCCACATTTCAATCACAATATATCATAAATATATTGACATAATAGAATCCTTTATCAAAACCATTTTCAATAACAAAATACATAAAAGAGTATATGGTATTTATTTTATTTTAAAAACATTACGGCTTGTTGAGGAAGCCAAAGACCAAATAATACTCGCGGCGGCGGAAAAGGGCGTTGTCACCGCGTACGTTAAAAAAACATTCCTTTTTGTCGTTTAGTAAAACGTTTCGTAGAAAAATATTCCTTTTGTATAAAAGTAAAAGTCATAGGGGTTTATACACCGTATAAAAGAAAGTTGTGTATAAAACGAAATATGCCTCAATGAAAGGAGATTGAGACGAAGTCCTTTACAAAGATCATTTTTAAAATAAAATAGATCTACTAAGTGTATTCACTATAAGTACACATAAAGAAAGTACAAATACAAGATAGGACATAATAATATCATGACATAATTTGAAAGTAGGAGATTAACCCAAAGAATGGAAATTGTGTTAAGAAATTCCCTTACCTCGGGTCCGACTTGACTTGATCATTCTCTAACGTCCTGAATAATAAACTTGAGTTAATTTATTTTTGATTAAAAACCTTTTTAAATTTCATTATTCCTTTTATATCACTTATTTCCATGTTATAAACATTATGTAACCATTTAAGTTAATAATGTTTGTTTTGTCAATATTTGGTTCTTAAGTCGAAAGTGGACTTCTTACAATTACATGTTGTTCGTGTGGTCAAAGGTTCTTTATATCCAGAATAAAATTCCTGATTTGGATCTCATATATATCATATATATCCATCATATACATGTATTTATAATATTACATACTCATTTAGAGGTAATAAATGAAATGCACCGTTCATGGAGACGGTAAGCCGTACGTACGCATGAACGCTACTTTCATTTCTTTGTCACATTAATGGAATTAAAACTAAATGAGAGGTATGTATATTTTAATTCCAGAATTATATTCATCATTTAGATATATCATTAATTATATATATCCATTATATACATGTACTTTTAATAGTACATTACATTTGGGGATAAGAAATGAAATGCACCGTTCATGGAGACGGTAAGCCGTACGTACGCATGAACGCTACTTTCATTTATATCTCATACTTTAATGGAAAGAAATAATAATGATATAGAGGTATATTATAATTCCAGTAAAAAATCATATATAATAACTTTAAATCCATCCTTTACACGTCCCACATATGGCATTAATGAATCACATTACTTTGAGGGGGCGGTAGTCCCCACTTCCTTAAATGAAGATATCGTGTTTACCCACAATGGAAACCATAAAGGTATGCCAAAAATGAAAAATACAGAAGCTTAAAGAAAATATAAACATATTATATATCATATATAAAAATAGTGACATCATAATGGCCACCCTTGAAGGTGTTAAATGAGTATTGAACAATCATCGTTTCGGGAGGCAGAATTTCTCCATCCACGGAAACTGTATGTTCTTTAACCATTTGATGTAGTTGTGTGAGAGTGTAGCTCAAATAAATATTATAAAAATATCCTAGTATATTGAAGATACATGTGTTGTTACAAAATAAATAAATAAAAAGAGTTTAAAGGGTTGGAGAAGCAAAATAAAACAAATGAACAAGAGAGAATGAATTACCTTTAAAAGTGTAACTCCCTTTTTATTTGAGCCTAAAGGCTTCCTTTGAAAGGATTCTTCCCAAAGGGAATCCTATAGGATGAGGATAGGGATGTGGAGAGAGTAATTGGGCAGGGGTTGGCCGAGCCAATGGCTTGAGAAGTGTTTGAAATGAGGTAGAGGTGGGGGCCTTTTATTAGATGAGAGGGGCACTTTTGGAAAGTAAAGAATTATTACTTTATTTGAAAATGTGTTTCGGTTTTAAAAGGTCCCACATTGATATAATTCGTGGATAAGGTGATACGGCTTCGAAATAAACTAATCCAATAAGTTTTGGACATGTGTAGTTTATAGATTTTGAATTATCTTTCTATTTTATTTAAATTGTCAAATAATGATGTCATCGCTACATCATTAGTATGTCATAAATAATTTAATATATTTAATATCTAAAATTTATAAAAAAAATACTATGATGTAGGAAATCTTTTTAGATTTCCAATTATTATTTATAATTAAAATTTGGACTTGTGTAACCCTACTTAAAAATTGTTTTAGTAAAACAACTCATGTTTGTGTCAATTTAATTTTAACATTAAATAAAAATATATTATTGTCATTTTCAAACTAAAGTGGCTCCATGGGGTCCCAAAGTTGGGCCATGGCTTGTCTTGGTCGGCCATGACTCACCCAATAGGTGTAGGTCAAGTTTCATGGTGTTTTCACATTCTTATAATATCATTTTTACCTTAAACTACACTAATTATCTCTAATCGCGATTAATGAAAAAGTTACTATTCACCAAAAAATTATTATATTCTCATTGAACCACATTTTACTTCTTAATTACAACCTTGTATGTCGGATTTTCAAAATTCAATACACATTAGTGGTAAACTTTCATTTAACTGAAAAATCAGTTTGCTTGATTACCACTTAGTGGTTTCACTATTCATCAAAAATTGAAGTTTTTCAGAAAATTACCAAAAATTCACCCTAAGCTATATTTGATATTACAAATTCAAAAATGAAGTCTATTTTACAAAATTCAAAACATATTAGTCACATTATTTAATTTAATAATTAATTCCCGCTGTCAGAGCAAATAGCGTGTTTTTATGAAACGATAAGTATCAAAAGATTGACACTAGTTTAAGTCCAATTTCAAAGTGAAATTGATTCCAATGACCACCATTGGATTAAATAGTAAAAATATATTCTAATTTAACTTTAAAACCAATTCAAAATATAATCTAATCATATTAATAAATTAGAATAAAAAGAGGTTTTGAATTAAAATACAACATTTTACACTATTCATTAAAAAAGAACTTTATCAGAAAGGTACCAAAAAATTTACACAAAGTAAATTTTGATGTCCCGATTCTAAAGAAGAGTTATATTTGGTCCAAAATATAGTATAAGAGTGATCAAAACTATATTTAATGACGGTTCTCCATCAAAAGGTGATAAGTGGACCTTTCGTGAAAATTAGAGTATAAATGCCTAAAATTGAACTCTTTCTGTATTTTAAGTCTTTATCTTTTATTGGGTAAATGTATAAACATTTAAAAACGTATCTAATCATATTTTAGTTATTTCTATTCATTCCCGCTAGTACAACGGCTACTTGTTAACTAACATTTAAAATAATATTATTATATTACTAGTGTGCTACGTAAGTTTCAAAGAAACTCATCGTTGCGTATCGGGTACACTATCGAACATAGCAACCCCTTTAAAATATAATTAATATTTAATTCGTAAATATTAATAAATATGAAAATTATTTATTCTTTATTTACCTGGGATGTTACATCCTTCCCCCCTTTTGGGAATTGCGTCCTTGCAATTTTATTCACTTATCAAAATAAGTGGGGGTATTTATCCCTCATAGCATTTTCAGATTCCCACGTTGCCTCTTCAATCACATGGTTTTCCACAAAACCTTTACCTGATGAATCACCTTATTCCATAACACTTGCTCCATGTGGTCAAGAATCTGGACCGGTTGTTCCTCATAAGATAGGTTCTCTTCCATCTGAACTACCTCTGGGCTCAAAACATGAGATGGATCTGGCATATACTTTCTCAACATTGAAACATATAAAACATTGTGTACCTGAGATAAACTCGGAGGTAAAGCCACCCGGTATGCAACTTATCCAACTCTCTCCATAATTTCATATGGTCCAATAAACCTTGGACTCAGCTTTCCTTTCTTACCAAATATCATCACACTTTTCCAAGGAGAAACCTTGAGAAAAACATGATCACCTACCTCGAAAGATAGATCCTTCCTCCGGTTATCCACATAATCTTTTGCCTGCTCTGAGCTGTTCTCATGTCCTTCTGAATTAACTAAACTTTTTCTGCCATCTCTTCTACCAATTCTGGTCCCATCAGCTTCCTTTCACCCACTTCATCCCAGAAAGCTGGAGTTCAACACCGCTTCCCATATAATGCCTCAAATGGTGCCATCTGTATACTAGAATGAAAACTGTTATTATATGAAAATTCAACCAAAGAAAGATGTTGGTCCCATCTTCCCGGATAATCCATAGAACAAGCTCGTAGCATATCCTCCAATGTCAGGATTGTTCGTTTTGACTGCCCATCTGATTGAGGATGAAAGGCTGTACTAAAATTTAATTCAGTACCCAACGACTTCTGAAGGACTTTCCAAAAGTTAGAAGTAAACCTGGGATCACGATCCGATAAAATGGAGAGAGGAACTCCATGTAACCTAACTATCTCTTTAAGATACAAACGGGAAAGTTGATCTAGATAGAAAGTATCTCATATAGGAAGGAAATGAGCAGATTTGGTCAAGAGATCAACAATAACCCAGATTGCATTATTACCTCGAGATGTCTTCGGTAATCCCACAACTAAGTCCATGGATATATTCAACCATTTCCACTCTGGCACTGGTAAAGGCTGAAGCATCCCTTTTGGTAACTGCCGCTCTGCTTTAACCTGTTGACATGTCAAACACTTCACAGTAAAATCAGCAATATCTCTTTTCATTCCATCGCACCAGTAATACTCCCGTAGATCTCCGTACATCTTAGTACTGCCATGATGAACTGAAAACGGAGAACTATGAGCCTCACATAACAACTCATTCTACAACTGTGAATCACAAAGCACACATAATCCCTTCCCAAACCTCAAAACACAAACACAAACTTATCCAAAAACTCATGGAAAATTTTATTCATAAGGTCCGTGAATACAGCAGGTGCATTGGTTAACCCAAAAGGCATAACTACAAATTCATAATGGCCATATCTAGTACGGAACGCATTCTTCGGAACGTCTGCTTCTATTACTTTCAACTGATGGTACCCCGACCTCAAGTCAATCTTCAAAAAATACTGAGCTCCTTGGAGCTGATATCACTTCATTCGATGGCCCAACATCTACTGAAGTTGTTGCAAAGGATTTCACCACCCCTTTCTGCTTGTAGTCTAACTGCTTCCCATCACTCAAGCTCTTTGTCGGACACTCATTTGCATAGTGACCCATCTCATTGCACTTAAAACATCTTACCGTTGGCTTTTCATTTCCTGCTTGATCATCTTCTTTACAGTTACGAGAAATATGACCAGACTTACCACACCGAAAGCACATACCAGACTTGGATAAACATTCTCCAGGATGCATTTTACCACACTTCTCACAGGATGGATATTTGGTTTTCATACCTCCTTGATTCTTTGATGAATTATTCCCCTTTGCCTGCCAACTAGACCTCTTATTCTGTTGTTTGTCATAGAACACCTGATCATCGGCAAACTCCATTTCCACCTTCTCCGCACATCGAACACGTTTTTCATAACTTTTGAATTCACGAGAAGCTAAATCCCTTCGATACTTTGGCTTTAACCCTGAGTAAAAATAATTTATTTTACTATCAAGATCTCGTATGAAGTTTGGAGCATACCTTGCCAATCGAGTGAAGTTTGCTTCATAAGCAGCCACTGAATCATCCTCCTTCCTCAATTCTAGGAACTGTTTTTCCATCCTAAGACGAACCACCTTAGGAAAATAATTATCAAGAAACATACCTTTGAATTCATCCCAGTGAAGATCCTCAATCTCATCACTATCCCTTATATTTTTCACCATCGACCACCACTGATCATCTTCACCTTCAAAACGGTAAATAGCAAGACTAACCTTTTGATGTTCTGAACACCCCATGACATCAAAAATCTTCTCAAGTGCTTTAATCCACCCTTCAGCTTGCACAGGGTCAGATGATCCTCTGAATGATGGGGGATGTTTCCTCATGATATGTTCCACCACTGACATGTTCCTCTGCGGTTGATCTGGCTGATCTCGTGCATGGATACCACCGCCATTTATAGCCTGAGTCAACTATGTCATCACTGCAACAAATTGTTCAGTTCCGATTCCGACCATCTCAGGTTGCTGATTTGGAAGGTTATCTTCCTCCTGATGTCGTCCCAACATATCTTCTTTGTTTCCTCTGCGGAAAACCATTCTGAACACAGAAATATCTTAGGCGAAGCAACATGGTAATCCGTAAATGCTATATAATTTCAATAATATTATAATTTAACACTTTTATAACTCTTAAAGTTGTCTAAACCGACCTTTGATACCAACTATAAGGCCCCGGCCTTAAACCTTACTTAATATGGAATTAAATGAATAATTCATGTTGAGGATCTTTTCAGGTTTAGAGTTTTAGAGAATTGGAACATAACTATTACATCTCAAAAGATTACAAAGTAGACACTTCTACTAAGTCTCCATAAAAAAAACTCTTAAAAAGAAAGATGTCTAGATTTCATGTTTTAGATAGCATGAAATTCCCTTGATCCCATCCTTGACCTTATTCCACTTTAAGTCCTGTGAAAAACATTTCGAAAAACATGGGGTGAGCATAAAAAGCTCAGTAAGGGATACAAAAAGAATGAAAACTGTTAGTTTTTCAAACATCAAGTAAACCATGTATACTATATCAAAGTAATACCTTCACCTTCATGAAGTAGTAAAAAAAATCTTCACTAAATAAAGTATCATTACTTACCTTTTTGTAACCAAAGGATTACCATAAAATTCATATAAAGAACACATAGAATATATAAAGGTAACATGGGACATAAACATACTTAAGTGGAATAACCATACGGTTGACTTCCACACATATCACATAATAGAATAGCCATACGGCCAATTTCCATACATACTTAATGGAATAGCCATACGACCGACTTACATATCCAATGCATTGGAGGTTATAACGTAACCACCCGTCCTGGTATTCATTGCACCACCCGTCATATGGTTTATAACGTAACCACCCGTTAAAATGTCCAAGTACCAATATAAAATCATAAAACATAAAACCAATATAAAGGAAAGATAACATTTCCACATTTCAATCACAATATATCTTAAATATATTGACATAATAGAATCCTTTATCAAAACCATTTTCAATACCAAAATACATAAAAGAGTATATGGTATTTATTTTATTTTAAAAACATTACGGCTTGTTGAGGAAGCCAAAGACCAAATAATACTCGCGGCGGCGGAAAAGGTCGTTGTCACCGCGTACGTTAAAAAAACATTCCTTTTTGTCGTTTAGTAAAATGCTTCGTAGAAAAAGATTCCTTTTGTATAAAAGTAAAATTCAAAGGGGTTTATACACCGTATAAAAGAAAGTTGTGTATAAAACGAAATATGCCTCAATGAAAGGAGATTGAGACGAAGTCCTTTACAAAGATCATTTTTAAAATAAAATAGATCTACTAAGTTTATTCACTATAAGTACACATAAAGAAAGTGCAAATACAAGATAGGACATAATAATATCATGACATAATTTGAAAGTAGGAGATTAACCCAAAGAATGGAAATTGGGTTAAGAAATTCCCTTACCTCGGGTCCGACTTGACTTGATCATTCTGTAACGTCCTGAATAATAAACTTGAGTTAATTTATTCTTGATTAAAAACCTTTTTAAAGTTCATTATTACTTTTATATCACTTATTTCCATGTTATAAACATTATGTAACCATTTAAGTTAATAATGTTTGTTTTGTCAATATTTGGTTCTTAAGTCGAAAGTGGACTTCTTACAATTACATGTTGTTTGTGTGGTCAAAGGTTCTTTATATCCAGAATGAAATTCCTGATTTGGATATCATATATATCATATATATCCATCATATACATGTATTTATAATATTACATAATCATTTATAGGTAAGAAATGAAATGCACCGTTCATTGAGACGGTAAGCCGTACGTACGCATGAAGGCTACTTTCATTTCTTTGTCACATTAATGGAATTAAAACTAAATGAGAGTTATGTATATTTTAATTCCAGAATTGTATTCATCATTTAGATATATCATTAATTATATATATCCATTATATACATGTACTTTTAATAGTACATTACATTTGGGGATAAGAAATGAAATGCATCGTTCATGGAGACGGTAAGCCGTACGTACGCATGAACACTACTTTCATTTCTACCTCATACTTTAATGGAAAGAAATAATAATGATATAGAGGTATATTATAATTCCAGTAAAAATCATATATAATAACTTTAAATCCATCCTTTACATGTCCCACATATGGCATTAACGAATCACATCACTTTGAGGGGGCGGTAGTCCCCACTTCCTTAAATGAAGATATCGTGTTTACCCACAATGGGAACCATAAAGGTATGCCAAAAATGAAAAATAAAGAAGTTTAAAGAAAATATAAACTTATTATATATCATATATAAAAATAGTGACATCATAATGGCCACCCTTGAAGGCTTTAAATGAGTATTGAACAATCATCGTTTCGGGAGGCAGAATTTCTCCATCCACGGAAACCGTATGTTATTTAACCATTTGATGTAGTTGTGTGAGAGTGTAGATCAAATAAATATTATAAAAACATCCTAGTATATTGAAGATACATTTGTTGTTACAAAATAAGTAAATAAAAAGAGTTTATAGGGTTGGAGAAGCAAAATAAAACAAATGAACAAGGGAGAATGAATTACCTTTAAAAGTGTAACTACCTTTTGATTTGAGCCTAAAGGCTTCCATTGAAAGGATTCTGACCAAAGGGAATCCTCTAGGATGAGTAGGGGGGTGTGGAGAGAGTAATTGGGCAGGGGTTGGCCGAGCCATAGGCTTGAGAAGTGTGTTAAATGAGGTAGAGGTGGGGGCCTTTTATTAGATGAGAGGAGGGGCACTTTTGGAAAGTAAAGAATTATTACTTTATTTGAAAATGTGTTTCGGTTTTAAAAGGTCCCACATTGATATAATTCGTGGATAAGGTGATAAGGCTTCGAAATAAACTCATTCAATAAGTTTTGGACATGTGTAGTTTATAGATTTTGAATTATCTTTCTATTTTATTTAAATTGTCAAATAATGATGTCATCGCTACATCATTAGTATGTCATAAATAATTTAATATATTTAATATCTAAAAATTATAAAAAAAATACTATGATGTAGGAAATCTTTTTAGATTTCCCATGACTATTTATAATTAAAATTTGGACTTGTGTAACACTACTTAAAAATTGTTTTAGTAAAACAACTCATGTTTGTGTCAATTTAATTTTAACATTAAATAAAAATATATTATTGTCATTTTCAAACTAAAGTGGCTCCATGGGGTCCCAAAGTTGGCCCATGGCTTGTCTTGGTCGTCCATGACTCACCCAATAGGTGTATGTAAAGTTTCATGGTGTTTTCACATTCTTATAATATCATTTTTACCATAAACTACACTAATTACCTCTAATCGCGATTAATGAAAAAGTTACTATTCACCAAAAAATTATTATAATCTCATTGAACCACATTTTACATCTTAATGACAACCATGTATGTCGGATTTTCAAAATTCAATACACATTAGTGGTAAACTTTCATTTAACTAAAAAATCAGTTTGCTTGATTACCACTTAGTGGTTTCACTATTCATCAAAAATTGAAGTTTTTCAGAAAATTACCAAAAATTCACCCTAATATATATTTGATATTACAAATTCAAAAATGAAATCTATTTTACAAAATTCAAAACATATTAGTCACATTATTTAATTTAATAATTAATTCCCGCTGTCAGAGGAAATAGCGTGTTTTTATGAAACGATAAGTATCAAAAGATTGACACTAGTTTAAGTCCAATTTCAAAGTGAAATTGATTTCAATGACCACCATTGGATTAAATGGTAAAAATATATTCTAATTTCACTTTAAAACCAATTCAAAATATAATCTAATCATATTAATAAATTAGAATAAAAAGAGGTTTTGAATTAAAATACAACATTTTACACTATTCATTAAAAAAAGAACTTTATCAGAAAGGTACCAAAAATTTACACAAAGTAAATTTTGATCTCCCGATTCTAAAGAAGAGTTATATTTGGTCCAAAATAAAGTATAAGTGTGATCAAAACTATATTTAATGACGGTTCTCCATCAAAAGGTGATAAGTGGACCTTTCGTGAAAATTAGAGTATAAATGCCTAAAATTGAACTCTTTCTGTATTTTAAGCCTTTATCTTTTATTGGGTAAATGTATAAACATTTAAAAACATATCTAATCATATTTTAGTTATTTCTATTCATTCCCGCCAGTACAACGGCTACTTGTTAACTAACATTTAAAATAATATTATTATATTACTAGTGTGCTATGTAAGTTTCAAAGAAACTCATCGTTGCGTATCGGGTACGCTATCGAACATAGCAAACCCTTTAAAATAAAATTAATATTTAATTCGTAAATATTAATAAATATGAAAATTATTTATTCTTTATTTACCTGGGATGTTACATCCTTCCCCCCTTTTGGGAATTGCGTCCTCGCAATTTTATTCACTTATCAAAATAAGTGGGGGTATTTATCCCTCATAGCATTTTCAGATTTCCACGTTGCCTCTTCAATCACATGGATTTCCACAAAACCTTTACCTGATGAATCACCTTATTCCGTAACACTTGCTCCATGTGGTCAAGAATCTGGACCGGTTGTTCCTCATAAGATAGGTTCTCTTCCAGCTGAACTACCTCTGGGCTCAAAACATGAGATGGATCTGGCATATACTTTCTCAACATTGAAACATGAAAAACATTGTGTGCCTGAGATAAACTCGGAGGTAAAGCCACCCGGTATGCAACTTATCCAACTCTCTCCATAATTTCATATGGTCCAATAAACCTTGGACTCAGCTTTCCTTTCTTACCAAATATCATCACACTTTTCCAAGGAGAAACCTTGAGAAAAACATGATCACCTACCTCGAAAGATAGATCCTTCCTCTGGTTATCCGCATAACTCTTCTGCCTGCTCTGAGCTGTTCTCAAGTCCTTCTGAATCAACTAAACTTTTTCTGCCATCTCTTCTACCAATTCTGGTCCCATCAGCTTCCTTTCACCCACTTCATCCCAGAAAGCTGGAGTTCAACACCGCTTCCCATATAATGCCTCAAATGGTGCCATCTGTATACTGGAATGAAAACTGTTATTATATGAAAATTCAACCAAAGAAAGATGTTGGTCCCATCTTCCCTGATAATCCATAGAACAAGCTCGTAGCATATCCTCCAATGTCAGGATTGTTCGTTTTGACTGCCCATCTGATTGAGGATGAAAGGCTGTACTAAAATTTATTTCAGTACCCAACGACTTCTGAAGGACTTTCCAAAAGTTAGAAGTAAACCTGGGATCACGATCCGATACAATGGAGAGAGTAACTCCATGTAACCTGACTATCTCTTTAAGATAAAAACGGGAAAGTTGATCTAGATTGAAAGTATCTCATATAGAAAGGAAATGAGCAGATTTGGTCAAGAGATCAACAATAACCCAGATTGCATTATTACCTCGAGATGTCTTTGGTAATCCCACAACTAAGTCCATGGATATATTCAACCATTTCCACTCTGGCACTGGTAAAGGCTGAAGCATCCCTTTCGGTAACTGCCGCTCTACTTTAACCTGTTGACATGTCAAACACTTCAAAGTAAAATCAGCAATATCTCTTTTCATTCCATCGCACCAGTAATACTCCCGTAGATCTCCGTACATCTTAGTACTACCATGATGAACTGAAAACGGAGAACTATGAGCCTCACATAACAACTCATTCTTCAACTATGATTCACAAAGCACACATAATCCCTTCCCAAACCTCAAAACACAAACACAAACTTATCCAAGAACTCATGGAAAATTTTATTCATAAGGTCCATGAATACAGCAGGTGCATTGGTTAACCCAAAAGGCATAACTACAAATTCATAATGGCCATATCTAGTACGGAACGCAGTCTTCGGAACGTCTTCTTCTTTTACTTTCAACTGATGGTACCCCGACCTCAAGTCAATCTTCGAAAAATACTGAGCTTCCTGGAGCTGATATCACTTCATTCGATGGCCCAACATCTGCTGAAGTTGTTGCAAAGGATTTCACCCCCCCTTTCTGCTTGTAGTCTAACTGCTTCCCATCACTCAAGCTCTTTGTCGGACACTCATTTGCATAGTGACCCATCTCATTGCACTTATAACATCTTACCGTTGGCTTTTCATTTCCTGCTTGATCATCTTCTTTACAGTTAAGAAAAAATATGACCAGACTTACCACACCGAAAGCACATACCAGACTTGGATAAACATTCTCCAGGATTCATTTTACCACACTTCTCACAGGATGGATATTTGGGTTTCTTACCTCCTTGATTCTTTGATGAATTATTCCCCGTTGCCTTCCAACTAGACCTCTTATTCTGTTGTTTGTCATAGAACACCTGATCATCGGAAAACTCCATTTCCACCTTCTCCGCACATCGAACAAGTTTTTCATACCTTTTGAATTCACAAGAAGCTAAATCCCTTCGATACTTGGGCTTTAACCCTGAGTAAAAACGGTTTATTTTACTATCAAGATCTCGTATGAAGTTTGGAGCATACCTTGCCAATCGAGTGAACTTTGCTTCATAAGCAGCCATTGAATCATCCTCCTGCCTCAATTCTAGGAACTGTTTTTCCATCCTAAGACGAACCACCATAGGAAAATAATTCTCAAGAAACATACCTTTGAATTCGTCCCAGTGAAGATCCTAAATCTCATCACGATCCCTTATATTTTTCACCATCGACCACCACTGATCAGCTTCACCTTCAAAACGGTAAACAGCAGGACTAACCTTTTGATGTTCTGAGCACCCCATGACATCAAAAATCTTCTCTAGTGCTTTAATACACCCTTCAGCTTGCACAGGGTCAGATGATCCTCTGAATGATGGGGGATGTTGCCTCATGAAATGTTCCACCACTGACATGTTCCTCTGCGGTTGATCTGGCTGATCTCTTGCATGGATACCACCGCCATTTATATCCTGAGTCAACTATGCCATCACTGCAACAAATTGTTCAGTTCCGATTCCGACCATCTCAGGTTGCTGATTTGGAAGGTTATCTTCCTCATGATGTCATCCCAACATAGCTGCTTTGTTTCCTCTGCGGAAAACCATTCTGAACACAGAAATATCTTAGGCGAAGCAACATGGTAATCTGTAAATGCTATATAATTTCAAAAATATTATAATTTAACACTTTTCTAACTCCTAAAGTTGTCTAAACCAACCTTTGATACCAACTATAAGGCCACGGCCTTAAACCTTACTTAATATTGAATTAAATGAATAATTCACGTAGAGGATCTTTTCAGGTTTAGAGTTTTAGAGAATTAGAACATAACTATTACATCTCAAAAGATTACAAAGTAGGCACTTCTACTAAGTCTCCATAAAAAAACTCTTAAAAAGAAAGATGTCTAGATTTCATGTTTTAGATAGCCTGAAATTCCCTTGATCCCATCCTTGACCTTATTCCACTTTAAGTCCTGTGAAAAACATTTCGAAAAACTTGGGGTGAGCATAAAAATCTCAGTAAGGGATACAAAAAGAATGAAAACTGTTACTTTTTCAAAAATCAAGTAAACCATGTATACTATATCAAAGTAATACCTTCACCTTCATGAATTAGTAAAAAAAAATCTTCACTAAATAAAGTATCATTACTTACCTTTTTGTAACCAAAGGATTACCATAAAATTCATATAAAGAACACATAGAATATATAAAGGTAACATGGGACATAAAAATACTTAAGTGGAATAACCATACGGTTGACTTCCACACATATCACTTAATGGAATAGCCATACGACCAATTTCCATACATACTTAATGGAATAGCCATACGACCGACTTCCATACCCAATGCATTGGAGGTTATAACATAACCACCCGTCCTGTTATTCATTGCACCCCCCGTCATATGGTATATAACGTAACCACCCGTTAAAATGTCCAAGTACCAATATAAAATCATAAAACATAAAACCAATATAAAGGAAAGATAACATTTCCACATTTCAATCACAATATATCATAAATATATTGACATAATAGAATACTTTATCAAAACCATTTTCAATACCAAAATACATAAAAGATTATATGGTATTTATTTTATTTATTTTATTTTAAAAACATTACGGCTTGTTGAGGAAGCCAAAGACCAAATAATACTCGCGGCGGTGGAAAAGGTCGGTGTCACCGTGTACGTTAAAAAAACATTCCTTTTTTTCGTTTAGTAAAACGCTTCGTAGAAAAATATTCCTTTTTTATAAAAGTAAAAGTCAAAGGGGTTTATACACCGTATAAAAGAAAGTTGTGTATAAAACGGAATATGCCTCAATGAAAGGAGATTGAGACGAAGTCCCTTACAAAGATCATTTTTAAAATAAAATAGATCTACTAAGTGTATTCACTATAAGTACACATAAAGAAAGTACAAATACAAGATAGACATAATAATATCATGACATAATTTGAAAGTAGGAGATTAACCCAAAGAATGGAAATTGGGTTAAGAAATTCCCTTACCTCGGGTCCGACTTGACTTGATCATTCTCTAACGTCCTGAATAATAAACTTGAGTTAATTTATTCTTGATTAAGAACCTTTTTAAAGTTCATTATTCCTTTTATATCACTTATTTCCATGTTATAAACATTATGTAACCATTAAAGTTAATAATGTTTGTTTTGTCAATATTTGGTTCTTAAGTCGAAAGTGGACTTCTTACAATTACATGTTGTTCGTGTGGTCAAAGGTTCTTTATATCCAGAATGAAATTCCTGATTTGGATATCATATATATCATATATATCCATCATATACATGTATTTATAATATTACATAATCATTTAGAGGTATGAAATGAAATGCACCGTTCATGGAGACGGTAAGCCGTACGTACGCATGAACGCTACTTTCATTTCTTTGTCACATTAATGGAATTAAAACTAAATGAGAGGTATGTATATTTTAATTCCAGAATTATATTCATCATTTAGATATATCATTAATTATATATATCCATTATATACATGTACTTTTAATAGTACATTACATTTGAGGATAAGAAATGAAATGCACCGTTCATGGAGACGGTAAGCCGTACGTACGCATGAACGCTACTTTCATTTCTATCTCATACTTTAATGGAAAGAAATAAAAATGATATAGAGGTATATTAAAATTCCAGTATAAAATCATATATAATAACTTTAAATCCATCCTTTACACGTCCCACATATGGCATTAACAAATCATATCACTTTGAGGGGGCGGTAGTCCGCACTTCCTTAAATGAAGATATCGTGTTTACCCACAATGGAAACCATAAAGGTATGCCAAAAATGAAAAATACATAATCTTAAAGAAAATATAAACATATTATATATCATATATAAAAATAGTGACATCATAATGGCCACCATTGAAGGTGTTAAATGAGTATTGAACAATCATCGTTTCGGGAGGCAGAATTTCTCCATCCACGAAAACCGTATGTTCTTTAACCATTTGATGTAGTTGTGTGAGAGTGTAGCTCAAATAAATATTATAAAAACATCCTAGTATATTGAAGATACTGGTTTTGTTACAAAAGAAGTAAATAAAAATAGTTTAGAGGGTTGGAGAAGCAAAATAAAACAAATGAGCAAGAGAGAATGAATTACCTTTAAAAGTGTAACTCCCTTTTGATTTGAGCCTAAAGACTTCCTTTGAAAGGATTCTGCCCAAAGGAAATCCTCTAGTATGAGGAGAGGGATGTGGAGAGAGTAATTGGGCAGTGGTTGGCCGAGCCAAAGGCTTGATAAGTGTGTGAAATGAGGTAGAGGTGGGGGCCTTTTATAAGAGGAGAGGAGGGGCACTTTTGGAAAGTAAAGAATTATTACTTTATTTGAAAATGTGATTCGGTTTTAAAAGGTCCCACATTGATATAATTCGTGGATAAGGTGATAAGGCTTCGAAATACACTCATCCAATAAGATTTGGACATGTGTAGTTTATAGATTTTGAATTATCTTTCTATTTTATTTAAATTGTCAAATAATGATGTCATCGCTACATCATTAGTATGTCATAAATAATTTAATATATTTAATATCTAAAAATTATAAAAAAAATACTATGATGTAGGAAATCTTTTTAGATTTCCAATTACTATTTATAATTAAAATTCGGACTTGTGTATCCCTACTTAAAAATTGTTTTAGTAAAACAACTCATGTTTGTGTCAATTTAATTTTAACATTAAATAAAAATATATTATTGTCATTTTCAAACTAAAGTGGCTCCATGGGGTCCCAAAGTTGGCCCATGGATTGTCTTGGTCGGCCATGACTCACCCAATAGGTGTAGGACAAGTGTCATGGTGTTTTCACATTCTTATAATATCATTTTTACCTTAAACTACACTAATTACCTCTAATCGCGATTAGTGAAAAAAGTTACTATTCACCAAAAAATTATTATAATCTCATTGAACCACATTTTACTTCTTAATGACAACCATGTATGTCGGATTTTCAAAATTCAATAAACATTAGTGGTAAAATTTCATTCAACTGAAAAATCAGTTTGCTTGATTACCACTTAGTGGTTTCACTATTCATCAAAAATTGATGTTTTTCAGAAAATTACCAAAAATTCACCCTAAGCTATATTTGATATTACAAATTCAAAAATGAAGTCTATTTTACAAAATTAAAAACGTATTAGTCACATTATTTAATTTAATAATTAATTCCCGCTGTCAGAGCAAATATAGTGTTTTTATGAAACGATAAGTATCAAAAGATTGACACTAGTTTAAGTCCAATTTCAAAGTGAAATTGATTCCAATGACCACCATTGGATTAAATGGTAAAAATATATTCTAATTTAACTTTAAAACCAATTAAAAATATAATCTAATAATATTAATAAATTAGAATAAAAAGAGGTTTTGAATTAAAATACAACATTTTACACTATTCATTAAAAAATGAACTTTATCAGAAAGGTACCAAAAATTTACACAAAGTAAATTTTGATGTCCCGATTCTAAAGAAGAGTTATATTTGGTCCAAAATAAAGTATAAGAGTGATCAAAACTATATTTAATGATGGTTCTCCATCAAAAGGTGATAAGTGGACCTTTCGTGAAAATTAGAGTATAAATGCCTAAAATTGAACTCTTTCTGTATTTTAAGCCTTTATCTTTTATTGGGTAAATGTATAAACATTTAAAAACATATCTAATCATATTTTAGTTATTTCTATTCATTCCGTCCAGTACAACGGCTACTTGTTAACTAACATTTAAAATAATATTATTATATTACTAGTGTGCTACGCAAGTTTCAAAGAAACTCATCGTTGCGTATCGGGTACGCTATCGAACATAGCAACCCCTTTAAAATAAAATTAATATTTAATTCGTAAAGATTAATAAATATGAAAATAATTTGTTCTTTATTTACCTGGGATGTTACATTCATATTCATTTTTTATGGTACCCTAATTTATATAGTGGTCATATTTGTTTCAATAGACATAAACCAATTTCCATGCATATGTGTATGTACCTAAAATAATCATGCTTCACAAAAATCGTAATTAGCCTTTTACAAATAAATAAATTAAACTAAATCTTTTAATCATGAAAAAAAATACAATTATACCCCTTTGGATACTAACCAGACATTAGTTAGTATAAATTCAAAGAAAAAAATAATTTTACCAAATCACATTCAATAATAATAAAAACTATTTAATTGAATATTAAAAAATTAATACCAAATCACCCTTAAAATAGGACTCCTTAAAAGATAGTAAATTGATTAATCATTGAATCATTAAACATGTAAAACTTTACTGAAGAATAATAAATCAAGTAGATATGAGTTAAATAAATATCAGTTCAACACATTCATGAAGGATAAAATAATTAAGTATATTTCAAATAGTAAATTACTCTTCTGTTTAACCTAAGAATAAAATTGTCAAAAATATTCGAGGAAAATAATATACATTCATAGAATTAATATTTAGAAAGTATAACACATGAAATAGAAATTTTTTACATCTTATCCTCTTAGAAAAATAGTGGGATAATTTATAATAAAATTCAATGTGAAAAAAACGTCTTGTAATGTTTCAACCATATATCTATTGAACTTTTCCAAAAAAATAGCATGACTTCCATTGATTTTAAATAAAAAATATTTTTTAAAATATATAAAAATTGAGTTTCTACTACATTGTTTACTATTGAAGTATTTTATCTTTTTCCAAAAAAATATCAATAATTTATTATAGTACCCATATGTTTTTAGATAAAAAAGTATAATAAATTATTGATTTCGGAATATAAATATGATTACATTAATTAAAAATTTTGTCTTTAAAGTTATAAAAATATTTGGAAATGTAGACATTCATAACACATAAAAATTTAGTAATCCTGAATCATCATTCCATAAAATAATATATAGACATTAAAAAATGATAAAATTAAATAGTGTAAATGAATATATTATTTATTCTCAGGAAAAATATTTATAAATAATAGGTTTTAATTATTACTTCCAAGTCCATGTTTACCTATACTCTATTTAATAGTAATAAGTATTATATGTTAATATTAATCACCATTAGTAAAAATATTGTAACAACTTTTTTAGATTTAACATCAATTTACACTTCTTTAATTTTGTTTTCATGTAAGGCACAAGAAGAAGTACCATTGTCAAATCTATAGTTCAAAAACATAAGATTTTCAATTTAAATAATTTATTTCCAAAAAACAATATCATCAAAAGATTTTTTAAATTTTTATACATTTTTATTAATTAATAAAATTAGTAATCAAGAATAGAAAATATGTTTAACTTCAGTTATAAAAGAGTAGAAATATTTTCCATCATTATCTTGATCTATATTACATATATTAGCTTTTTATAAGAATGCAATATATTATACATTAAATGAGATTCATTATATAAATCCTCATAAACACACCATTTTTCATTATGATTTTCTTCTTTTTACTATTTTAATTTTATATTATAGACATGCATTTTTGTTTTATTTTAGTGTATTTAGGTATGAGATGTGCATGCTTATTGCATAAAAAGCATCTAACCTCCCTTTGTTTTTATCCCCCTTGGCAGTTATTCGTTTCTAATCCTTCAAAACATATTGAACATTCAAGTAATTATTGTATGTTAATCACTGAAATACACACTGAAAATCATTATTATATAAATAATATCAATTTTTATTATATTTGAATGTTCAAAAATTTTGTGCATTATTTTATTTCTTCACTAAAATATGATAATTTTATTTTCCTTGAATAATAGATTTGCATATATTGAGTGTTACAATCAGGATATTCATTTCAGATAATTATAAATTGTCGATAGTATAATGGAAGTAGATATTCCACACAATTTCTTATATAAAAATATAATAACATTTTTGGCACGATCATGTTATGGTACATCAATTCCTATGGATGAATCATTAATCACTCTCTTTGTGATTACTAAATTCATATGAGTTATATTTTATCCTTTGAAAAACCTATAAGTATCAAAATTTATTTTTGAAATATTATACCTCAGTTATATGACATTATAAATTCTTGTATACCCAAAAAAAATTCTCCCACATATCATAACTAGTTGAAGAAAATGAAACTCTCTTAACTTCATAATGTACAAATCTATAAATAATATCATTCAGAGCTTTGGAATTCAAATAATAATTCACCTATCTAGTACACTGATCTAAATCAGGTTCACTAATTAACATCATGTATTTATAAACAAATTAACATACAGAATTTCAAAAAAATATTCTTTATGTAATTAAAAATTATAACATTTTAGCACCATTAATTGTAACCATTAAAAAAGACACTCAAATAAAAGACATATCTTATCTAGGGTCATCCTTAAAAATTTATCATTGTGTGTTGGATATTTCTCTATAACTTTATAAGAGGTTCTTACTAGGCCTCAATATAATTTTATTGGGGACCTAAAAATAAATTTATATGTAATTGAAACATACAGACACATATGTACAAGTGACTTACTCTTATCCCAAAATAGAGTACTACAAGTTATCATTTATAATAAATCTATGATATATACAATTTGAAGTTGTTTTAGAATGCAATTATATCTCCAAAAACTAGAAGTATAAATATTATCCACTAAAAAATTAATCATCAAAGAGTAAGATTCATGATGTGGACCTGTTAGTAATATTATATTTAGTTTAAAATACAAAAATAATAAAATAAGAATAAATTTTACATAGGTTTCATTATTTATCATTTTTTCTTCCCAATAAAAAAATATAATAGAACTTTGTATAAAAATAGAATTAAAATAATTGTGTAACATTGTATTACTTTAAAACACTTACTATATCATACCAAAAGCAATATTTATAATCAAAAGAATATTTTTAAGTTGTAGTTCCCTATTCCATTTATAATTTAAAAAAAGCTAAGTAAAAGTGATCCATCAATCAATCCTTAAATATAACAAACTCATTAAAGAATTTTTACATGAAAATTGTTAATATAATTAAATATCCATTTAAATAGTCAAAATAAACCCTTGGTATTTTAATATCACTGATTCAATGAATGAATTTAAAAAATCTTCATAATATTCTCCAAAATAATTAAAAATTTCTAATATAAAATAACATTCTAAGAATAACAGTCAACAGAAATGATCATTTTTACTAATTTTAAAATCCTTAAATTATTGAAATCCTAAAATTTTAGTCTCCTCATTTTTCATTGGTAACATTAAATATCTTTATGACATACATTACAATAGGGAAAATTTTACCCTTAAAAAATATTTTCATAAAAACATCCAATGATATGGTTTCATATTATTCAATAAACACCAAATATATTGTGATATACATCTCCCATTATATATATCAATTTATATTGAATTTATATCTTATGACTAAATAATATTGTTTTATAAAAAAATCTAAAATCAATATATATCTATTGTAACTTCTATATTCACAAAATAAAAAATATGATATTCATGATATTTTAAAATGTAATTAAACAATCTAATAATAGTTCTCTCTTAATTCCATCGAACACTACACAATCAATTGGATCAATTTTGTTACCATAAAATGATAGAATTTTTAATAAACTAACATGATTAATATATATATATATATGCGTAGTAGTATAAGTATTGAAATTTTGATGAAATTTAATGCCATATAACAATATATATGTGGTGTTGTAGTTGTTGAATAACTAATATTGAACTGGATTCCATTCACATGTATATTAAAACTTCCTTTAAGGCCATAATTTTCAAAAATTTAATATATAAAAATAAAAATATATAAATATATTGTCGTATTTTTTGATAATATTACTCAATTTTCATGAGTCACTGTCTATTGATGTTATATTACATATTTCTTCATGAGTCATGATATGAAATAATTGTAACTATAATCTGTGGACTTCATAAAATGGATTTCATCTATTCATCATGTGTGATATCTCCTCCATTGTACATGAATTATAATTTGAAGGAGAGGTTCTTCCTCTGGCATACATTATGTATGTGGTATCTTTTTTATTCTATAATTACTAGTAATACATGTTGTAAGTACAATTACATTATCCTCTGGAATCTAGATATAATTTTTAGGTGGAACATCATTTCATCTAACATATGTTGATATTTTTCCTCTAATAGAGTGATATTCATGTATATTTCATTCAACTCGAGATCATAATATAATATCATATATAGCCAGTGTCTATGTTTTCATGTCATTAGGTATTACAAACATGAAGTATATATCGATGTCTATTGTGAATCCTGAAAATAAATATGGTTTTTTCATATACTATATATGATTTAAATGAATTCCTTAGGTCATTTTTTATATTAATGCCCTGTGAGGCCTCCATTTGTCCTACATTGATGACAACGTAACACTTTGTAGGACAAAAACATTAATTTTTTAAGAGTAAATAGGATTCCATAATGACCATACTAAATTAAATAAGGGTAAATCCATCTATATATGGTCAATCTTCATATCCATAAGGGTAAACAAATTTTTTAAGGTTAATATCTATTTACATAAATTTAATCACAATTCCATGTATAAGATTATATACATAGAAAACTATAAAACATAAAACATTAGAGTTAAATAACATTAATTTAAGAATAAAAAAATTATGAATAAATAATAAATAAATAATAAGATTAAATTATAGTGATAACTAAATAATAAAAATAATAAAGTGATAAATTTAGTAATTATCAAAACATAAATAAAATGGAAAGAGAAACTCAAAAAATTTACCTCTCAATGTATGACATTGTGTTATAACTAACTAAATTTATTCATGGAGTATCATATGTTATAATGAAATATTAAGGTTTAAAAGATAATTATTCTGGTATCATTATATAGAATATTCTAATGAGGAAGAAGTTGGTTTTGTGTCCCGCATGACCCATTATGTATACCATATAGAGTGTAATATACACATTCCTTGGTATAATAGTGGTTAATGGTTCTTATTTTGAGTCTACACTACCCGTGGTTGGTTACATTATGATATTGAGAACCATTATACTTTTATAACATTCTTAATAAAGTAATGTGACTTAGAAAATTAGGGGGTGGTTAGATAAGTGGCCAGGCATGTAATCATTCGGTGCTTTAGAAAGAAGATATTTGTACTCTTATATAATGAGTATGAAATATGGGGTCTTTATTTTTATTCAATAAGAGTTTGATCATACATCGAGAGTGAGTATTATGTTCTTATATATTCAGGTGAGGTTCCTGTGATGTTCTCATCTATAAAGGCTAATGTTATGTATTTATTAACTATGTATGTCTATACTAGGAAAATTGAGAATATAAGATTATGTTATATGGGATTTACCAAATATATAGTTAACATCCCAATATTTGTTTATATATTTATCTATACATATTTTTTCATTGATATCATGAATTATATGAAACATCTATTGTAAATGATTCGTGATATAAATATTAACATTTATTGTAAAATTTACCATTGAGCCACTGGATTGGTGGGTATCGATAATAATAACAAAATTATGAAAAATTATTGTTTTATGTTTTACAAAATTAATTTATTACATTTTAATTTATAGTAAAATAAAATTAAATCGTTTAAAGTTAAAAATTATATTTTTCAAAAAAAAACAATTTATGTGAACATATTTTTTAAAATTATTAAGATAAGTTAATATTTTTTGATGAATTATTTTAATGATATTTATAGGTAAATTACTAAATAAAAAATATAACATTCATTTTATAGTTTTTACATGGAATGTAATAAAGGTAATCAATGTTTTATTTTTTTAAATTCATTTTTTTATAAATATATTTTTTATTTGAATTTATTTTGAAAAATAATATAATAATAATAAAAATTTAATCTTCTAAAAAGTATTAAATATTTTTAATCAAAATAATAAATATAATTTAATTTTATCCACATATTTTTTGTTCATAATGATTTGTAAAAATATTAAAACAGTGGTTTCGTTTTTAAGTGTAGAAATGATTATCAAAAGGTTAAACTAAGTGATAATGATTAAAATATAACAAAACATTTTTTCTTATTTGATTGACTGATTGGATTTAAAAATTATCCATACTATATTCAGATGATTTTTATTTATTATCCACATGATTTGAGTAAATATTGTTAGATATTAATCTTTCTAAAAAATTCAAGAGTGTCTTCTCTTTTCGTAATAAAAGTTTGCCACCTATAATCTATTACTCAAACTCAATTATCCTTATATATCATTAAATACATATCACAATACCTTCTCTATATCCCCGACCAAGTATTATAGGTTCTAGTTGTATCATACTTCAATCCTCTCAAGGCATAATGTGTTATCCACATGAGGCTTCTCAACCAAAAGATATAACTCTTAACCAAGTATATTAAATTTCATTTTTTTCTAAATACTATAATTCAATGTTATCTATCTTAAAATAATAAATTTTGTGCATAAAATATAATAAATTTTCATTATGATTATGGATTAACCATTATACATCTACTTTCCATTGAAATGAAATATGAATGTATCATATTGCTATAAATGTGGACTACCGCCTCTACTGATCGATATAATTCATTTTTCAACACCATGATTCATGGATTTTTTTATAATGATGGATTTAATGTTTATATATCATATTTATTTCATAAATTAACTTTTATAATAATAAAAACTTATCTACCATCATATATTTCTATTCATTGGAAAATGGTAACTTCACGCATGCATATATGTGAACTTTCACCTCCACACATCGAAGTTATTCAATTTTCATCACCAATTTATAAGAATAAATATAAAATATTTTATGATAAATAATATGATACTAATTTATTCACTAATAGTATAATGGTGATGAAACCATGAACAATGTTCATGTATTGGAACCATCAATCCAAAACATGCATGGAAAATATAGCAGTTTTTAATTGAATGCATATTTTTATGAAGAGATTATTAGTAAATTAAAATTTTAAAATTTTAAAATAATGAATGATTGTGTGTTTTGTATGAGTATTAATCTATAATATTTTTATAACATATAAAAATTTATTGTATAGGATATTTTAATGTGGATATAGAAAGGAAGAACTTGAGGTAAGGGTTTAAGTTATAATCTCTTAATTTTTTAATAATGGTTTATATGATATTTTGAATATACATTTCATTTGTGTATACATCCTTCAATGATTTTTATGATTCATTATAGATATTATATTACGACACCACCAAATTTATTTTTCTATATAGAATATGTTGATGATGATTTAAGGATTATTTTATGAAACTTATTTCTTTCCCATGGGTTAATTAAGTAATGATGAAACCCTTATGAGACCTATTTCTATTTTTTGTGTTTTTCTAGGATGAAATGTCGTTAAAACACATTTACCTTCAATAGGTTCTGACATGATGATATAATTAATGTTTTAACACAACCTCACATACATTTTTATGGTTTATGATTATATTATGGATGGGACTATAATTAAATATCCCTTGAATGCAATGTGTAATGATCGATATCTCATGAGATAATCAGGATTCAAATGGGGTGTGAACCAATTTTAGTAATGGACTCTGGCCACTATAATAGTATTGGGAGTGAACCATGACTAAGTAAATGATTTAATAGGGAGTGAATTTAATCCACTATGATTACCATGGCTATGATACATGACAATGATATGATTTTATATTTTTATTTGTGTTACCAAATGTTATGTGTTATGCGTATGATATTTTCTCATGACATGTGATTGATTCTCGATGATTCCAAATACTTGTCAAGTTTTTATTTTTTATGTCCAATCCTTATGAAACAATTTATGATTAATATTATTTTAATAATTGTGTGTCGTTATTTTAATTTGAGACCATGTTCTCACACACTTATGATTATCTTATGATCACTTGGGATCGTGGTTTTAAATTTCAAATATTTACCCTTACTAATAAAAAAATATCAATATTTCATAGTTTTCCCTTCCTATATTTATAAAGAATGTTTTTATGTATAGTAATTCTATGATTTTTTCTATATGATAGTATATTTTTGTGAAATATTAAATATCATTCATGAAATTGGATTTTTGTGTTTTTTGCCTCAATATTATCTAACCTTTTATACTATTGGATATGTTTTTGTTCTAAGTTGTATTGAATACAAATCTAAAATGATGTAATATATATGTATGAAATTTATGGGCCAAAATATATGGAATCAGAGTAAGGTTTAGATAATCTTAGGATATTTGGATTATAGTATGTTGTTTAAAACATTGGTAAAAATCTTATATATAGGATACTCTCCTAAAGCATTGAAAAAATAGAGATTGTGTAGTTTTCTAATAAAATGTATCCATGTATAGATTCTGAAAAGTAGATGCAACTCTGAAATAGATGCACATATGGGTTACAACTAATAATGGGGTATATTGGGTATTTACTCATTAATCACTGATGCATAATTAGTGGGCCTAATACTACACACCTGGCTAGACACTCTTACGGTTATTATTGGGTTAATTCACATTTTTTTTAAAACCATTATGAAGTATTTGAAAAAATTAATAAAATTAATTACTTTCGATAATGATATTTTATTATATAATGAAAAATAGGTTTCATGATTCAGATATATTTTGAATGATTTTTGAGGAATTAATTATTACTCACTATGATAATTATTCCTCACACTAATATTTTTGTACTTAGCAAGTGGGTGGACCCAGGATGAATCTGTTAATGTTGGATGTGATGTGAATTGAAACAAAATTCATCATGATCGACTAAATGAAATAGTATTTGGACAGTAATTATCATTCAACTTTCTCAAAATATGAAAAACATTGAAAATAATACTATTCTCCAAAATGACAAAACAAAGGAACAAGTCACTATTGAGCCTTAAATGAAACAATGTACACATTAAATCACTATTTTGAAAAATAAACTAATTATTTATTAATGTATCTGCACCATTGAAAATTTATTTTTCACTCTACAATGTCTGAAACCTGAAAAATAAATATTTTCAAAATCTCATTTCGAAGGTGAATCTGATAAATGGTGAAATCTTATCATGAATATAATGCAAGAAAAAAAATTAATCCATGAATGGGGAAGATTTTACGAATATATTTTTCTATAAATATTTTCTTCCCTCTCATTTCATGAAAATGTAAAATTAATTTCCCTAACAAAAATTAGAAGGATGAAAAATTGATTAGTACCTGTGAGTAAAATTTCACCAGAATTTCAAGGTATGGTTCTAGTTTTATAATCCATCCTAGATGAAAATATCATAGATTCTTTTGTGGATTAATATCATATTTTTAATGGATTTAGGGAAGATATTATTTGATATCTAGTAATAAATTTTTTGATTTGATATCAAACTAGAATTTGAAAATTTAGACTCTCAATTTTCTTGTGGTTTTGTGGAAAAATTTAAAATCTCAAAAATCATGGAAATTAAAAAAATAAAACCCAATGAGGAAATTAAATTATTTTTACTTTATTTCAATATTTTTCAATTATTAATAGAGGTAATTTTCATAGGGGGTCAATTAAAAGTTTTAACTATCAAAGAGGCGTTTATTGAGTAATAGAATTTAAAACTAATGTGATTAGTTTGGTTAGTGAAATAAATAAGGAAAAATATCAACATAATATGTCAACCACAATATAATTCTATAATTTTTATCAGTATAGAAATTACACTAATCACGACATGAATTTTAGGATTAATGATGAGAATAAACATCATCAGCCTCAAAAGAACATAGATAATGGGAAATCACATACAATCACAACTATTTATGTGTTTCATTAGAAATAAATGGTGAAAGGTAAACTTTCCATCCAATCTAGAATTGAAAAATTAAATATTTGATTTTTCCTCTACGGACTCTTTAATATTTAAAAAACATTAATAACTATATAATATTACTACCTCAACAACAAGATTTTACGTTACTAGTAAAAACTCTTAATTTTATGATGATATCATCTCAACTCAATAACCATTCAATAATGGAATATTGTGGGAATATAGTTCCTTAAAATAATATAATTCCCACTATAGTTGGATTTGATATAATTTTGGGAATGCATTCACTCTATTCCTATTGATTTCATATCAAATTCAAGATAACTGATGTCATATTTGATATTATCAATAAACCAATGATCATATTTTGGTGTGAGGATAAATATAAACATTCAATTGAATTTAAATACATTGAATTGATCATACTTTTTATTCATGAAGTATATTTTTATAAAATGGTTAGGGTAAAATCCAATATCGAAAATATTATTATTATTCAAGTTTATGTTTGTTTATTCCCTTAACATTATATTATTTTCCCCCTAAATCATGATCTTTTTATAATAGAACTTATACATGATGCTAAACCTACTCCAAAGACCCCATATTGAGTGGCCCTAAATAATTTACAGGAATTAAAGATTTAAAAGTTGGAGAATCATTATAAAGGATTCATATTCCCTAGTATATCACAATGGGGTGAATATATTCTTTTTATTAATAAGATATATGGATTAATGTATCGTTTCATGGATTATAAAAAACATTATAGGATCACTATTAAAAAAATGTGTTTTCTACCCCACATGGATGACTTATTTAATCAATTTGGAAAATATTAATGTTTTTATAACATTCAACATCATTTTGAATATCATAATTTGATAAATGAGAAGGTGGATATATCCAAGATATATTTCTCTATGAGGTATGGTCATTCAGAATTTTTAATGATCTTATTTGGAATTACAAATTTCATGTATTTCATAATGTATCTAATTAAAATAGTCTTTAGATATTTCCTTTTCCATTTTTGTTAGTCTTTATAAATGATATTATTATATATTCAAAAAGTAATGAATAACATGATGATCATTTGAGGATTGTTCTTGAGAACTAGAGGATGGATAAGTTGTATGTTAAATTTTCCCGGGGTTAATTCTGTATGCATAAATATTCATTATTGGTTTATTTATTCTTATTTGAGAATATTTTGAAGGATCCTTAAAATATTGAACTTATTGAAAAATATCCAAAACCAACAATACAGTCGAGTTATTTTGTTTTATTTGGTTAATAGGATGTTACCAACACATATTGAGATACTTCTCATGGATATCTTATTTAATAACAAGATTAAATTTAAAAGGGATCATGTTAGCTTTGAACAGAAGAATATGATGAAACAATAAAAGAGCTAAAAATAATTGGTTATCACCCCTATACATAAACTATATTAAAGTGGAGAAGAGATTGTAATATTTATTTATATACTGAAGAAGAGTTTTTTATGTTTCATTATCCTGAATGATAAGGTGATATATTGTTCCTTACACAAATTGATTATTCAGGATATGTTATACGAATCTTAATTTAGAGTTGAAAATAATAATTTTTCCCTCAAAATATGGAGGAATTATCTTTATAGTGAACGATATGATATATATACTAGTCATAAAATTATTACGCATAAATTTACATGGAATGATTTGAATATGCATCAAAGAAGAGGGTAAGAGATTATTAAAGATTGGGAATTCTCAATACACAACCACCATGGGATGGTGAACAATGAGGGTGATTCCCTTTGTCAGAATGGGAATTCTAGTTTATACATTATATGGATTGAAGGATAACCATTATATATGGATTTTTAGAATATGGATATTTAAATCATAATAAAATTGTGTAGATCATATCATTCTTAGATGAATGTTAAACCATCCATCCAGGTGAAGATCAATGAGGTGAAGAAGGAGAATAGGAAACTAAAGAAGAAGGGGAGAAATTTTTTTTATTTAAACCAAGAATATAATGGAATGATAAGGTTTAGAAATAAATTTTGTGTATCGTCAATAAAAAATTATAAAAAGGAGTTGTTTGATGATTCTTATAGTTTACCATTCATTATTTACCCAGAATGTATGATGATGTACCGAGATATAAAAGAGTATTAATGGTGGGATTACATGTAAAGGGATATTGTAGATTATTTATATTGATTACTTGTATTTAGATAAGTTAATACTTATAGATAGAATTATAAGGGGATGTTATAACAATTTCCCATTTGATAATAATAATGGTAAAATTTTGGCATTGATTTCATCATGTAATCCCAAAAAAAAAATCCTCTAGAATTGGGGATGACCTCGTTGATTGAAGGTTCAAACATTCGAATCGGTTTCTAATGTGTTGTTTCATAGAACCGGAAACATACAATGATTCCATATCCATTTGGACCTACTTTCCAAAGGTATGTGCTCATTAGTTGTGAACTGATGAGGCTTCATAATTTGCATTGGTCTAGAGGATGGGAGGTTAGACTCATCACACCTTTTTAGGGGAATTATTGTCTACTCTGGGACTCCCTTTATTGATTTAAGTTATTTTCAAGAATCCTTATTAGATTACCATGTATAAAATAATATTTACTTTAGATCTGACAATCAATAATTAGATATGTAGGAGATTTATGGAATCTTTTATATGTATTCGAGGTTCTTCATCGATAGAGAATAATATTTATTTGTTATAGATTCTTAGTCAATGGTATCCTTCAATACATAAAAGGCTCTTGGTCATTATGATGACCATAATATTTTTAAATACACTTAGTGGGGCACTTGAAGTTTATTGTCATTTAGAAGGACGTGTATTATTTCAGAGTTAGGATCGTACCCGAAGATGGGCTACCTGCCTATCAATTTTTTAGAAAAGGAATCAGAACCCACTTAGATCAAGCAAGGTAGTGTGATTTTTATGCATGATTTATGGCTCAAAAAATTGTTATAATTACTTTTACAATCTAAGCTCACGTGAGTCATGCTCGGTGTGAGAAACAAGAGGTATTGGTGAAACTACACAATTGTGAAATGAAAGTTGCAATGATGTGGGGCTTATGTATATATTAATTCCCATATAGATGATGATTAGGATTTACTTTAGGGAAAAAACCCAAAAACAATTTCCATAATGGTATATGTACAACATGGAGATTTGGATACTCTAACTTGGGGATTACTCCTGAGGAAGATGCCCAAGTTATGAGGAGACATTATGATTAAGTTTTACTCCTGAGATGGAAACCCAAATCAAATGTAACTTAAGACTGTTTTAAGAGAAATTAAAACTGGGACTTACTTATGAGAAGGAGGCCCATGTGAAAGGGACTTGGGGCCCGGATTTGTAGACTTTGAGACTGGGGATTATTCCTGAAGAAGAAGCCCAGGTTAAGAGAACAATGGATGGGACATACTAGTGAATGAGGATGCCCATACTTGGGAACTTGGAGACTGGGGCATACTCCTGAAAAGGACACCCAGGTTAAAAGAATTATGACTGGGGCTTACTCCTAAAGAGGATGCCCAGATTAATGAAGACTTGGGGCTTACTCCTAAGGATGATTTCCAAAAATTATTAGAATTTGGAATGGGGCTTACACCTGAAAAGGAGGCCCATGTCAAGGATTCTCTCATCTTAAAGGATGAGGTTGAATGAATGTGATCTCTGACCTTAGTGACATAGGGATATGTAATCACTACGTTTTAAGAGATGTTCCACATAATTTCTTTCAGATAAGGAAGCAAACAAAGAAATCATGCCATGAATGGATTTGGATAGAGTTCTGAAGGCTTAATCCTAAAGTGGAGAGGTGGATAGGTGTAAGAGAGATGAAATGGGTAGGAAGGGCGCCCAAAAAGAGAGGGGTGTGTAAGTACTAAACAGGCGCGCAAGTACTGTGTGGGAACACAAGTCCTGGTCGCGCAAGTGTACCTGCGCGACACATGGGTACATGCGCGACAACCAATCTTTAGGGTAGAACTTGGGAGAGGCTTGGATCAAGCACTTAATACCACCCCTAAAGACTTCCATATGAGAGGTGCGCATGTTATGTGTAATGGGTAAGGCGGCGGGCAAGTGTGGCCATTTCCCTTTAGGGATGGCCACCCAGGCGTGCAAGTGTTGATGAGCTTCAACACTTAATCCTTAATCCCCCTCTTCAGATCTTTTGTTCTATGTAAGAAATTACCTTTGAAGTGTTCATAAGCTTTGAGAAGAGACTAGGGCACCGGGATCTCAAATATGAGGTTTTGGAATTTTTCTGTCCTCTTAATGGGTGGCCCACATGGGGTATTTATAGGCTAGAGAGACCCAGGGCGAAATTTCAAAGAGGAAGTGCAAGTCACTTGGACGACCACTGGGCATCACACAAGTATACTTGTGTGACCGTGATGGAACTTGCGCGACCCAAGTGTAAATTACTCCTTCTTCTTTCCTTTGTCGGTTTCTGATTTTTTTCATTAAAGGATGATTCACTTTATGCTATGTCATTTCCCTTTTCATTCGTTTAGACTCTGTGACGGAATGGAGCATCATCAAAAGTCCCCCCTCATAGTTGGATCCAAAAGAAATGAGGATGTGACTCTGAGGAAAAGAAGAAAACCAAGGGACATGCAGCGCTCAAGTGTTGGGCGCGCAGGTGTTGAGCACGCTGGCCTTAGGTGCGCTGGCTTTAGGTGCGCAGGGTTGCGGCATGGCCTATATATAGGCTGCCATTCTCATGTAAACACTTGGATTTCAAATTTTCAAGCTCTCTCCACGCAAGTTACCTTTTCAGTGCAAGTTACTTGTTTTTTGCAATGTTTCACTGCTTTCGCGCTACTGTAGAGGTAATAGGACTTTTGTAGTGACACTTGCGTGGAACATCATATTTGCGTGACAAAATGAGACTTTCCCACCTTAATGCCTTTCTAATTTTTTAGAAATCATTAACAGATTTTATGAAAAATATTCTCATTTAAGAGATAATTCATTCATATTTTTTATAGATTCAATGGCTCCCAAAAAAATTGGAATGACTGATGAAGTTCAAAGCAAGAGACTTGTTGATATGATGAGAATCAGTGGCCATGATTACTATACCATATGTGACAGCACTCTCCGAGATTTGGCAAATTATTTGAAGAAGTATCATCATGACTCCACCCAGATCATTTATCTGCCTTTGTATGGCTATGGTCATCTGCAAGAGGTTACCATTACAGAGGCGAAGAACTATATCCCAATTTCGTGGTTTTAGAATTATACCAACTTTACATCAGCAAATATTTCATGTGGGGGATAATGTTTAACTGTTGGAATAGTGGAGAAGTACCATATGATGCATCATAGCCATTCTACACAAGATCTGAAACCTTATAGGCATGAGCTGCACCCACAGTATTTTCCCTCAATCTTCTAAAATTCTCAGATTGATCAATCCAAAGGCTTGAAGAAAAGCCGGGACTTATGTTTTAGATGGGGTGTGAAGTCATCCTGGATATGGGCATACTGGGTGCGACAAACCGGTGTAGAGTTTTTCGAGGATTTATAAGGGGTTGTGATATATGAAGTCGCCTGGCCTGGGAAAACATATCTTTATAGGCATGATAACATCGTGCCAGAGAAACTCAGCCATTAGAGCCCAGAAACCAATTCTTTCCATCTGAATCATGGAGAATTAGGAATCGGTTTTTGGAATTTCAACAAGATCTCAGGGGCTCCAATTTTTGGGTGATATGTATAATGAATTTATTCTTCCCATTGTGACTTGGAATGATTCAGTGAAGACTTCAGCTTTCGCTTGTGAATTATTGAAAATCTTCCACATTATCAAGAGTTTAGAGACATCCTTGACTCATTCATGAAAGGATTTTCATCCAAAGGAATGGATGAATATATTTCTTATCGATAAGAAGTAGAAGGAGTTGAAGGAGAAGGGATCAAAGGAGAAGGGATCCAAGAAGAAGAATCCCAAGTAGAAGATTCCCACTCATCCTACCACTTGCCCCAAAATAGTGAAAAGGGGTGCTCCTGGCACATTTTGGCTGACCATAGAGGCAGGGGAATTTGAGAAGTGGGGATATGAGGTGAATCAAAGGATCCCAAAGAAGACTCGTCTGGCGGGCTTCTTGTCCTTGTGGCTTAGTGTTTATCTTCATCCAGCTAGGGACACGAAGGGAGGGTTTAGGCCACGGACCTTCATTATTTCGGCAATGTTGGATGAGGGAAAAATGGTTGGTTTGGCTATACCCATTTTAGAAAATATTCACAGAATCATACTCCATGTCTTCATGGGTAAGTATCCTTTAAGAATAGTGGGACCATTCAATGTTTTATGGGGATGGATCACCACTCACATGAGGATTTATAATGTACAGAATGGAGTACAAATCCCCAGAAGTCCTTTTAGGCCATCAATACATGCATTCTCCGGAATTTCTCCACCAACTCTCGATTCTTATGAAATGAAGTTCAGGCTAAGAATGTATAAGGAATGTAATTTCTTTCATTATGTAAATCTGCCAACTGAGTGGTTTTTTGATGATGGAATAGCCATCATGGATTTGAGGGCATAAATGATGATTTGAAGAGATGGTGTGTTGGTCGCCAGAATTGACGGTGAGATTATATATGATGCCTATGCTCCATATAGATTTTCACATCAATTCAGGTGTTTATAGTAAATTGTTGTATCTCCCCCCGTGCATGTCAGGTTAGATCAACATCTGATGGTTGACTGACAACTATGGTTGTTGACATCTTGGGAGAAGATCGGGGGAGTGTTTGAGCTACCAGTTGAAAAAGTGGTATATAACTTGACTACATGGTATGTTGAGCACTAGATAGCAGCATGACCTAGAGGGGTAATAAATCATTCGGTTTATCAGGTGGGGAAAAGGAAGAGGACTATAGAGAAAGAAACCCTTCCCCATGAAGGTGATGCTTCCCCACCTTAATCTGATTCGCCAGATTCCTCGTCTAGGACTGATTCACCGGATTCCCAATATGGGGATGATAAGGAACAAAAAACACCAAAGTGGCCTCGTGCCCGATATAATCTTCTGGTCAGAATCAAAATACCCACTCTATCCACTCCTAGTGTGTTACACAACTGTGGAAATTTAATCACCATTACTTTATAGAGAAGTAATTCTTATTTTCTTGTTCTCTATCAATATGTGCAGGATCTGGAAAGAAATTGAATTCCATGATTGTAGGACCTCCCTCGCAGCCTTCTGGTACACATACTGAATATCTACTACCAGAGGTTGTCCAGACATGGCAGAGACTATATTTTGGAACTGAGACTGACTGGCTGCATTTTTGAGAGGGTCTAACTCCCTGGAATATGGAAGCTTGTTCCAAGGAAGTGCGGGCTTATATTAGAGATCTAGAAATGCTAATATATTCCACTGACGATTCCATTACTCTCACCGAGTAGGTGAAGGAAATGATAGATCCTGACACCGATGAGGGTACTAATCCTTCCTGAGATGAGGAGTGGCACTATTATGTGTCTCCAAAAGATGTAAGTTTTATTTACTTATTTTCATTGGATATTGATTTGTAAAAGCTTTTTTACTCAAATAAATTATATTCTTCACCCTGCTGTTCACATAGAAAGGAACAGCTAAGGTTACTTCACCATAGTACAGCCCTGGTGGTACTTTCATTGGGGTTGTTGTTGAATATGCTCGTGAATCGGGCGAGACATCTCCAGGTCACCAGGACATCAATGAAGAGTTGTTAATGGCCTTCCATTCTACAATTCAGGTTCTTATAAGGGAGACTGCCGATACTCCCAAAAAACCAAAGAAGCATAGGCAATGAAGGAGGAAGTCCACAGATAAGTTCTTCATTAGTAGCGGTATGTCCTTCAGATAATCATGAGTCTATACCCATGAAATGTTTTCTCATATTTATAGGGATTGCAGGGGCTTCTTCAATTTCTTCTCTAAGAGAGAGGACTGACCCTCCTTTGAGGACCATGGAGGGTGATGTTGAACAATCACGAATTCAGGCTGACCTTGCTGCTCCTGGGGAGGAGCCAACATCTGTTCCCAGTATCCCTCATGCTACTGTTGCAAGGAGAGAAGAACTTTATTCTATTAATTAAACAATGCTTCATAAAATGTTGAAGGAAACATTTATTGACATTCATTATGTGATACTTCAGGTTCAACCCCAGCATTTGAGCTTTGGGCGGCTATTTAAACTGATGCCACGATTTTATCTAATGTTATTGTACAGGGTCAGGGACCGCAGGATGAAGGTCTCCAAGAAGGATTGTCAAATTCTCCCACTGGTGAGACTAACTAGGATTCTGAGATGACATTAGATGAAATGATTGTACTTGGCGCATCTTTTGACAATTTTATAAATCATGTTAAATTACCAAGTAATTTAGAAGATTATGGATGTGAGTGTTATCCTTCATCCTATTAAAAATAACTTCTTTATTACATGTCTAATCATGATCAGTTCAAATATTCATCTCTATCTGAGCAAGATGTTGAACTACAAATGCCTGAAGGTGGTACAGAAAACCCTAATATTACAGAAACATTAGGGCAAGTGGAGCTGAACCCCGTAGAGCATCCTCAAACTCATCATGAAAATCCTATTGAAGTTAGGAAAGATGGGGAGGTGCCTTCTCAGGTTGCTGATCTACTGTTGGGTAAGGGATAACAATATTTCAAACTGTACTTAATTTTCAAGACAGTCAATTAACTTTTGTTATCCTTTGAAACTAACTAATGATTTAAATTGATTATGCAGGGCCATCAATTTTAGTGGCTAGATCTTTAGGTGAGGCCACAACCTCCGCCCCAACAAGAATTGAATGTGAAGAAGCAAAGGTCGTGGGGGAAGGAGCAGAACATGGCACTTCTTTAAGTGAATTAATCCTAGATTACATTCCCCCCTATGACAGTGATGCTGATTCGGATCCAGAAATATAGAAGGCATTCCAATTTTCATGAATCAAGGCATGGAAAAACATATGGAAGATCATACATGAAGTGCCTTTATACGAGCTATCATTGAAGATCCCGCGAAATTCATCCCTATTTGTCATACTGGGACTTGGCGGTTTTGGATATCAAAAGATATGTGTCGTAGTGAAGAAAGTCATCGTAAGTAGGGAGCTTGAGAAAAATTGTTGTGAAGATCTAACTAGGGTGAAGCTTTCAGCCAATATCGGTGAATTTGAGGCTGTGGTATCCTGAGCTGAGGCGGACTATGCTGCCAAGATGAAGGAACTGAAGCATAAAATCAAAGATAAAGTGGTCCAGCAGATTCACCTTCAACAAATATTATATGTTGTTACTGGAGAACTTGACCAACTCTATAATTCATTAGAGGGAGCTCAAACGAGTGGTAAGAAATCCATCACAGATGCCAAGAAAGAACTCCATCATGCTGAAAAGAGTGAAGTTGGTCGAGTGCATGAGCCTCAAGTGGTTGCTGATAAAGCTTGGGATGCTATACATCAAGTGAAGAATTATTTTGATAGTCTTTTTTAATTTCATGGAAAAGAAAAGAGACTCCAATCTGTGGACGTCATTATAATTCTTGTGCATCAAATGGAATGAACGCTTTCATTTTCAATCATATGTTCTTGCATTTTCCTTTTCTACATGTTTTATATTTTTACCTAAGCCGATGGGCCTAGTAAGAATTGTTTTATTTTTACTAGGATTATTATAAAATAAATAACCATGCAAACTTTATATCTTTTAATTTCTCAATATTACCTAAATCATTCAAAATGTATGTTTAGTGAGCTGAACATGACTTTTATACAGTGTTCCCTTGTCTTTTGTGGGCAGTTTAAACTCATGCACGTTAGACATAAAATGGCTAATGTTTAAGGTCGAAATATCATTGACCGAATGGATTGACTCAATTCCTTGAAAATTTATTTGAAAACATATTACCATGTTCAAGTATGAAGGAAAATATTTAAACGACGACTTAAGAAATTTTGAATCTGAAGAATGATATGAAAAAGGGCTAAAAGGCATTAGAAGAAGTAGTTCCCAAAAATGAAGTTACCACTATTCAACAAAAAAATTATGGGGTTGAATTATGCAGGGCCACCTAAGGGTATTGGGTAAATATTCAAATAAAGGTATCTTTTGGCTGACAAGTCTTTTATGTAGAATGTTTTTAGAAGGCCGCCTAAGGGAACGTGCCGCATAGTCAGGCAAAAGAACTCTAAGAAATTTACTTTTCTACTGTTAAAAAGCCAGTGAAAGTTTATGGGGACTCAAATATTTCCAAGCATAGAGTTTTTTGTATGGAGAGAGGTACTCGAATATGGAGAAGATATTTCCAAACAAAATTGTCAAAGAATTGGATAAATTTCACTCCTACAATGTTCAGACCCAAATGTAGGGAAGGGATAAATACACCTTAGACATTAATAATTTCAGATCATGAAAATGAGTATGGGACAAATATGTTAAGGATGTCTATTATTTTCTATACCCCTGCTTATTTTCATTAAGACAACTAAGGACAAGAGAGATTTTTTTCTTCCCAAGAATGAAGTTACCACTATTTAACAAACCCGTTTGGGGGTTTAATTATGCAGGGATGCCTAAGGGCATTGGCTGCATAGTCAAATAATAGTATCTTTTGGCTGACACGTCTGTCATGTAGACTGTTTATGCAAGGCTACCTAACGACATATGCTGCATGGTCAGGAAAAAGAATTCTCAGAAATTGGACATTTTGTGACCAGAAGCCAAGAAATGGGTTATGATTATCTGGATGTATTTAAGGTTAGGATTATGACACATTAAAATAGGTATTAACCAATGTATGTAGAGATACAGAGATCAATGCTAACCATAATCATGTAGTGGCTGGGTCGTGAATTGAAATGTTGGACTTCACTACGTATCCCATAAGAATGGGAATCAAGTTTTACGTAGTTCATGAAATATTTTTAAACATATTGTGGTAGGAAAGTGTAATAGATCTTAGTTTAGGGTCATAGAACTCAAACCATTATATTGAATACACAGTGTGTGTTTTCGAAGGGCTTTTCAGCCCAGGGACTGAACCTGGAATTTGGGGTTAGGCCCAAAAACTTGGGGCTGGATTCGAGGGAAACTCGAACATTCCTACATATCCCATAAGGATGGGAATCAAGCCCACATAGTTTTAGAAATACCCTCTATACAGATTTGGTTCGTACAAGTGAAGGGTGAAAATGGGACTTTAGTGCAATGATGGTTTGACCCAAGATAAAAGGTTCATGCATTACCATGTATGCACATAGTCTTTTAAATATAACTTGATTGAATATCAATGTAAATAATGATTCCATATAAGGTGAGGGTATCAATGAATGTTGTAGTTTATTGTCATACAAGAAAAAAATGTAGTACATTTTAATGTAGTATAGAAAGGACGAAGTTGAACTAATGTGAAGAGAATGGTTTTGGGAGTAAACCTTAAAAGGTTTCCTACGTACCCAGCCTGGAAGGAAAGGATCAATGTCCGCATAGTTAAATTAAAGAATGAATTAGATATAAAGATGTTCTTGGGGACAACGACTTAAAAAATGGTTTTGGGAATTACACATGGTTAGCGGCCCAGAGAGGGTGTTATGATTTAAGTTTACTCTAAGCTCGTGTGAGTCATACTCAGTGTGAGAAACAAGAGGTAGCAACAACCTTATGGATGGATAGTTTAATTTCATGTAGGATGTATAAAGGGACTATGAAGTTTAAAGTCTTGTACTGAGGACTATTAGTGCTGCCCAATTTAGTGTCATGTAGTGGGGACAAAAAACAGTTTAACGTCATGTACGACATATTAGGGTGTTGTACAGTTTAGCGTCTTGTAGCTAAGATGATGGGGACAATATAGTTTAACGTCATGTTGGATGAAAGGGGGACTGTTCAGTTTAATGTCATGTAGTAAGGACAAAAGAGGACACAATTTAAAGTCATGCTGGACATATTAGGTACTTTTTCACAATTTAACATCATGTTGGAAGAAAAATGGATGATACAGTTTAGCGTCATGTTGGACAATGGTGCGAATAGTTTAAGGTCATATGCATGGACCATAACTATATAGTTAAACGTCATATAGGATGATGGAAGGGACACAGTTTAACATCATGTTGGACGAAAGTGTGAATAGTTAAAGGTCATATGCATGGACCAAAGATGACGATGTAGTTTAATGTCTTGCTGGATGAGGGAAATGCCAATAGTTTATGGTTGTATGCATGGACCGTGTGTTATGTAATTTAACAGTGTTTATGCAATTTAATGTCTTTCTGGACGTAAGGGACTTCTGTACAGTTTAACATCATGTAGTTAGGACATCACATGTAAATGTCATGTTGGATGTAAGTGCCAATAGTTTAAAATCGTATGCATGGACCCTTGGTGTATTTTTAGTTCATACAAAATATTTCTCTAGAAATCTGGCATTGGTTGGAGTAGTGATGAGTTCTCCATCCATTGATATTAAAGAATAAGCTCCATTGGATTAGAACTTATGTATTGAATAAGGTCCTTCCTATTTTAGCTCGAGCTTGGGAGGTTTCTTTCATGGTATCATTGGAGTTCTGAGAACTAATACCAATTCTCCCTGAATGAATGGACAAAGATGATCTTTTTTGTTGAAATATCATGCTATTCGATTGTGATAAACTTCCAAGTGGTGCATGATGCACAATATTTTCTCATATAAGAATTCCAATTCATCCAATCGCTTTTGAGATTTTTCATCTATAGATGATTGATCACAAATGGCTACTCTGAGAAAAGGTAATTGAACATCAATTGGCAAGACGACATCCTTTCCATATACCAATGAATAGGGTGTTTCCTGCGTTGTAGTGGGGGTGGTGGTCCGATAATCCCATATAGCATGAAAGATTTTATTAGGCCATGATTTATTATCGTTATCCACCATCTTTTGCAGTATATTTGATAGATTCTTGTTGAAATCTTCTATCTGGCCATTGGCTGCTGCATGATACCGAGAGGAATGATTGGATTTAATGTTGTTTTCTTGATACAACTTCCTCACCTCAGATGAACAGAAGTTGGTTCCATTATCCATCAATATAGAATGAGGGACACCAAATCTGGTATTGATGTTAGACTTTATGAAGCTAACAATGCATTTAGAACTGAATTCTTGGAGGGGTATTGACTCTACCCATTTGGAAATGAATTCAGTAGCAGTAAGAATATACTTCAACTGCTTGACTGTAGCCGAAGGATAAGGTCCCACTACATCCATTCCCCATGTGCAAAATGGCCATGAGTATTTAGCTATATGAAGCAACTCCGGGGGTTGATGAATGAAGTTTTCATGTACTTGGCATGAATGAAACTTATTTGTGAAATCAACAAAATCTTCTATCATTGAAGGCCAAAAGTATCCCAGCCTTCGAATTTGATCAGATAGTCTCTGTCCAGACTGGTGGGCACCATAGACTCATGCATGCACTTCATTCATGACAGCCATTGTCTCTTCACCATCAATGCATCTGAAGAGTAATCCATCAAAACCACATTTGTAGAGAACGTTATCTATGTGATCTATGCTATCATAAAGAGATAAATTGCCCACACTTCTCTGTACTTGTCCTTTACCGGCTCTATCAGGTGGAAGTATTCCATTTTGAAGGTATTCACTGATAGGTGTCATCCATCATCTAGTATGACCATGTTGTTTAGATTTGGGACTAATTTCATTGATTTACTCAATTCTACCTTGAACATAAGGTGAAATTGTACGATGGTGGGAAATACTTATGGTTGTCTCGTACCAATTTGGATCTGCCAGAGCTGTGTCTATATTAGCCAGTGTATCATCTTGGGCATTTTTTGATCTTGGGAGATAATAAAATGTCAATTATGAACGAAACACCGCCATTAACTCTGTGACGTTATCATAAAAAGTTATTAGTTCTTCATTTATGATGGAATAATCCCCTTTTCCTTGTTTGATTACCATGTCTGAATCTCTATTCAACATTAAGTGACTCACATTTTCTTGAAATGGCAACTCCAATCCTGCAATAAGAGCTTGGTATTCCGCTTCATTATTTGTTCTGCCGCACAATAATGAGAAGAAAAAAGGTAGAAATGCCTTTTTTGGGGAAATGATTACAACTCATAACCCAACCTTTTTTGAATTTAAGATTTTCCATTTTCCTCCCTGTTGGACTTCTGGAAGCACCATCAAATTACATTTCTCATGTTTGAATACTTTCATGAATAAAGAAGACTTCCTCGTCTGGGAGTTCAATATCTGAAGATGTGTCTTCTACTGAAGGGTGTTCAACAAGGAAATAATCCAGAGCCTAGCCCATTATCTCCTTCTGAGCTACATACTGAATGAAAAATTGTTGCAAAATAACTTCCAACCTTGCCAGTCATCCTGTAAGCATTGGATGACTAAGGATAATTTGATCGGGTAATTACAAGATACTAATTGTAACTCGTGATGTTGCAGGTAGTGTCTTAACTTCTGAACTGCAAATATTAATGCTAGGCAGCACTTCTCAATACTTGAATATTGTGTTTCAGCTTCAAGTATTGTCCGACTGAGATTGTAGAGGTTGTTTTCATTCCCAACATCATTTTTCTGAGCTAGAATGGCACCCAATGATCGCTCTAGAGCTATCACATCGAAGATAACTAGTCTTCCTTCAACAGGTGGTATTAACACAGGTGGACTCAAGAGATACTTCTTATGAATATCGAATTCTTATTGACATTCTTCAGTCCACTTATAAGTGACTTCCTTCATCATAAATTTGGTGAAGGGTAGACTTTTTTCTGCCAAATTTGCATTGAAACGCCGAATATAGGCCAAATGTCCTTTAATTCCTCTAAATTATTCAAAATTTTGAAGAGGTGACATACCAAGGATTGACTTTTTCTTATTAGGATCAAACTCGATACCACGATGGCATAAGATGAAGCCAAGAAATTTTCCAGAGGTTACACCAAAAGCACATTTTAAGGGGTTCATCTTCAAATTATGTTCTTGAATTTTGTGGAATATGATTTCCAAATCATCCAAGTGATTATAACGTTGTTTGGATTTAACCACCAAATTGTCCACATAACATTCAACAAACTTATCCAGAAAGTGTTTGAAGATACGATGCATAGAACGCTGCTATATTGCTCATGCATTTTTCAGACCAAAGGGCAATACCCGATAGCAAAACAGCACTAAGGGGATTTGAATGTGGTAGATTACTCTTGTTCTGGATCCATTCAGATTTGATTATATCCAGAATATCCATCCATGAAGGAAAGTGCTTCATTTCCAGCAGTTGCATCAATCAAGAGTTATGTAATCAGAACTGGAAAATCATCCTTAGGACAATGCCGATTAAGACCTCTTAAATCAATGCAAACTTTAATTTTCCCATTCTTCTTTTTCACTGGGACACAATTAGCCAACCATTTTGAATATCTAACTTCTCTGACAAAGTTATCATTGATAATCTTATCCACTTCAGCTTCAACTTTGGAAGCATAAGTTGGGTGTGTTCTTCTAGCGGCTTGTTTTAATCCTTGATGTTCTTCTGGTAAACCCAAGCAATGAGTGGAAACCTCAGGATCAATCCCTGGAATCATTTATAGTTCCATGCAAATATATCTCTATTTTTCTATTGAAAGGAAATATACATATCATGCTCATTAAGAGTCATGGTCGTAATAATTAATGTGGGGCATGGATCTTCTTTTGTACCCAGATTTATTTCTCTAATTTCATCCATGGTGGTAGAGATACCCTCTTCAAATGCTAGAGTAGCATCCCTGAGATCTTCCTCTTCTTATTCAGCTTGTGTTATTTCTTCTGTTTCTACTTGCATAGTAGATGACGAAGTAGAATTTTCATAATCAGAAGAGATGTCAAAATTTTCACATATTGAAGAAGAAGCTTCCATTTCCGTCCCGATTAATGATGAAGGGTCTTCATTGGGTAACAAAGAGGAAATGAGGGATTGAGAATCGACATCATCGTTTACCTCTGACATTGTTATATCTTGCTCTGGCCTGATTTGTGAAGTACAGACTTGTTGGATTTCAACAGATGAAATGAAGACATCTCCATTTGAGCTTTCATTATTTCTCAGTGGATCACCACTTTCTCCCATGTTGTCTGGCTTGATTGTCGTAATTCACATTATGGAGGTTTCCATAAGAGTATTTGGAATTGGGTTTATCCTGTTAATTTGACTGATAGGTAACCCATAATCTGTACTCACATGTGTAAATGGGTTTACTAGAATCTTTTCCAAACCATATGGAGCATTATCTTTGTTATTCTCCCCTATTGCGGATTTGCCTTTTCCCTTTATGTGATATAATTCGGCCTCAATTTATTGAGATTCACATGTCTTGAATGAGGATTTATCACCATACAATGTACCAATTTGAACATCGAAATAATATTTGATACATTGATCATATGACGAAGGGATAGCCGCATGTCGATGTAGCTAGGGTCTTCCAAGAAAAATGTTGAAGGCTGAGTCTTGATCAACAACCATGAAATCTGAATTAGATACAAGATCTCCAAACTGAGTTCTGAGTCTAATCTCACCCAGTGGTTCTTGTTCATTTTTATCATATCCTTTTAACAACAATGTAGAAGGAGAGAAATCAGATTCTGTGAGGCCTAATCAATGAATTGTACGAAAGGGGATGAGGTTCACTCTTGAACCATTATCAATGAAGACTCTTCAGACGTCTACCCCATTGAACTTTACAGATAAGTATAAAGGTTTGATATGTCCATGCACAACATCATCTTAATCTTCAAATGTGATAGATATCATTGCATGTCATTCTGCAAGATTATTCTCAATATGGTAGGATTCAGCTGCATCAATTTCAGTTTCAAACTCCCCTGGACTCAACAAACCCCCTATGAGTGCATCATAAAGATCCTTCAATAAATTCAAGGAATCCAAAATTGACAACATGGCCGGTACTTGGGCCAAGTGTTTCAATACATCATACTTTTTATCCAAAGGTCTGTGTTTCCCAACAAAAACATGTGGTTTCGAAGGTACCTTAGCAGTAGATGCTTTGGATGTTGATGCATCTTATACCGGGATAGGAGTTAGTAACACTCATGGATTTGGATTATTAAGCCAATTAAGTCTATTTACATGCTGAGTGGAAGAAGATGTAACCTTTAACCGATTGTCCAGAATAATTGTGCTAGGGCTGAGTCTGCCTTGTGTGGAGGAACTTTATTGTTTTTGTTGAGATTGTTAAAGGGATCTTCCACGAGTTTCTACCGCATACATAGTTCTAGTAGGGGTAGAATTGGAATAGTGGACTCTGAAATATCCACATCTACCCCCATATCCTGAGCCTCTGTAACTTCCTCTTATTCCTCTGTTTTATACAGGGAATTTGTGTAACGACCTAAAGATTCATTAATGGAAAATTCCTCTTGATCCAGTTAAATGTTTCTTTATGAAAAATGTTTTTATAAGATGTCAACTTCTTTAGTTTTACGTTAAGATTTGTGACCGTTACTTTTATAGTCGTTGATCAGTGATCATCTGAGTAGTATAAATATAAGGCTTTAACGAACCCAATTCTACTCAGAAAAAGGACGTGATGGCCTCATCCAGTAGAATTTCCCCTTATGAAGCCCATTTGTCAGAGCTCGGAAAAGAGGTGGCATCTTTGGGAATCACCCTTGACCAAGCCCAAGCTGAGCTTCATTATGTCAAACTTGAACGAGACTGTCTATGTGAAAAGTGGAAGTTGATAGAGATTTCCACTCGAGCGATGTTATCTGAGCCACCCCAAGAGTCTGTCACCATCGCACACCTTACCCTTAGGTCTTATGAGGCTATTTTAAGGGGTTATGTAATAAATAAGTAGCACCATGTTCATGTACATTAATTTTGTATATAATAATGAATATAATTTCTAGTCATTTTTGATACATTGTAATTAGTTTTTAAAGTAGAAATGGTGTTTTTTGTTATTATTTAATTAAGAATTATATTTTATTAAATTAAAGGATTTTTGAATTAAATAATATTTTAATAAAATATTATTATTAATATTAAATTAAATTTTATTAAATATAAATGATCTTATAATTTTATGAATGCAATTAAAATTTCTATTAAGGTTTGAAATCCATTTCTGTCAAAACTCGTGAATTTTTTATAAATGTCGGTTTCTTTTTAAAAGTGAAAATTTACATATTTAGAAAATTATTTAGATAAAATAAATATTATTTTTGGAATCAGGACGTTGAAATTATCCAACGGTGAATTTTTCATAATTTTCTGAGAGTCAAACTTTTGGGTAAGAATTAAATACCATTTAAATATATAATGTGTTTTATGACATCATAATTACCCAATGGTGATGTAATAAAATACCATAATCCTTCTGTTCGGCCAATATGTGTTTTATCATTAAAATAATGAGGTTTTGGGGTTGTTTGAATTACTTTTCAACGAATTAACGGAGCGATCAAGACTTATTCAACACCTTTCCTTTTTAAATTAATTTCCATGGGAGTATGACTCACCTCCACATAAGAAACCCTAATTTTTTAATACGTTCGGACCTTGGCATTTTAAAATATTGTTTTACACTTTCATTTTCCAGAAACCATGGTCAGATACCATGGTATGGTTTGTGGTTTGGATTATTTTAATATAGGGGGTCCCAAACCTAAATAATAAAGATTTCCCTCATGTTTCATATATAAACCCACCAAAGCTCCCACTTTCTCCACACTCAAAGCCATTGGAGTTCGTCCAACCTCTGCCCTACTATCTCTATAATCCTCTGAAGGTTCCCCAAGCTCCCATGAATCCTCTCACAAGCCTCTCTCTAGCCTTTGGAAGTACACTTCCAAGTAAGGGTTTTTTCTTCCTTTCTCATTTTTGTCAATTTTCTTTAAGTTGTATTGCCCTTTTAATTTCAATTTGTAATGTTGGGGTATGGTTTCTCACCTCCCCCATACTTCCCTCTTATTGGTTGAATGATGGGAGACCCCTTTCTCTCTCATTAAATGCCTCCCATGTACAGTCGTTACTATGCTGAAATTCCGAAAGGAACTTTTTCTCCTCTTTTATATTCAAGCAATACTTTTGTATCATGCATATAAATTCATTTTCAATTGATGGGACATGTATCTATATGACCTTCATACTGTCCATTACATGTAAATATGATGTGGAACCCCTTTCTCTCTCATGAACCATTTTTATGAATTCTTATGTCACGCTGTTACGCTGCCAAAATCACACCGATTTTCTAAGCCAATATCATTGTGTAGTGAATACCATGCCCATTTCTCCATCAAGGGTATTCACCTTTATGAACATTTACTTATTGATTATAAAGTTTAATGTATGAATTCCACATTCTTTTATCGCGGAATAAATGATTATGTTTTATGAATCCATGTTTTATGATACATGTGGAACACTTATGCATGAAATGAAATGTTTAAGAAGGGTGAACCCTTATAGCGCTCCAATGCATTGGGTAAAGTATAGTATCATGATACGTCATGTGCAATGAGTGTTGACTCATGATAATTCCAGTCCAATGAGGGTCTACTTGTTCTTCAAGTGCAATGAGGGTTTACTCATGCTCCATTTGCAATGAGCCTTGGCTCATGCTAATTCAATGTTAAGTGTTGTTGCCACATTTCCATGTTATGATTACCATGCTTTATCATGCCTTTATGTTCAAGTTTCTTTTATGCTATGTTGATATGCCTATTGCCTAACATGTATTTTACTCCTCATTTTATTACATATGTACTCCCTTATAGGGCTTTATAGCTCACCCTTTTCTTATGCATGTCCTCAGGTTATCCCATGCAATGCTAAGTACGAAGGAATGTAGCGGTCATGTAAAGGATGTTTTCAATAAAGATTTTGTATTTCAAGTTTAATGTTTTTATGTAATGATCCTAAGTCCCAAATACACTAAACCTCTCGATCTTTTTTGTTGTATCAATGATGTTTTATGTTATAAAACATGTTTAAGTTGTAATAAAAAGAAAGGTTGTCATAGTTGGTATCCGAGGATAGGTTTAGTTATTTTTGGGATTAGGAAACCCTAGTAAAGCCTTAGATACAAGATTAAGTATAACAAAAAAATCCCTATGTTTTGGTAAGTATTGAGTAAGTTGTTTATCAAGAAAATACATCCCTGTCTGGATACGAGCAGGTAGAGGCAGCTCTGGCATAGATGTATCCTAGGGGTAAAACCCGAAAACACCGCTTTGAGCTAGACTCGAACGGGAACTGGTGCATGACAACGGGCCTTGCTGCACTCTTGGTTATGACACTCCCGGGGGATATGTTTTGATAAATTCGCAAGCTTAGTATGAACCCTTATTAAGGGAAAAATGCCCCTAAGAATATATGTTAGAAGGTGGATCATGAAAAGCCTGGATTGAATCCTATAGACTCATGAGTTAAAGAGATTAAAGTTTATTTATAAGTCATCAACTTTTGTCTTTGGATTACCCTTTATGTGTTACCCCTAACTTTCCTTTTATTCTAGCCAATGGCCGGTAATAGGAGAACTCGGGCTAACAACCATTGTGAAGATCAGTGTGATGATTGCACTAATGAGATGGCCAATCCAATGGGAGCGGGAATCGCGAACATTGTAACGCTTCTCTCTCAGCTAACTCAAGTTTTGAGTAGAAACACGGGTCGAGAGGAACGGTCAACCCCCCCCCCCCCCCCCCTAAGAAAGAACAAGTCTCTATTGAAAGCTTCATGAGACAATGGCCTCCTACTTTTAGTGGATCATCTGATCCCAAGATCGTTGAGAAATGGATCAACTCCAATGAAAATATATTCTCCATCCTCCAATGTTCTGAACAAGAGAAGGTTTTCTTGGCGGCATATCGTATGGTGGGTGAAGCTGATCAATGGTGGATGTTGATCAAAAATACGAAGCCTGAGGAGGATATCGAGGCTTTGGAATGAATGGAATTCTGGAAGATGTTTTTCGATAAATATTTTCCGAGTTCCCTCCGTCTTAATATGGAAAGGGACTTCCTTTCCCTCAAGAAAAAAGATGAAGAATTTGTGGGAGCGTATGAGGAAAACTTCACAAGGATTGCACGATACGCTTCTGTCTTTGTCGTTACCCCCGAATGCAAGGTTGACCACTTCTTTGTTGGGTTGAAGCCTAGCTTGCGGAAAGCATTAGCGATCCGTGACTTCAACAGCTATGAGGAAATTGTTCGATGTGACCTCAAGGTTGAAATGGTTATCGGAGAATCACAGGGGTATCATGGGGACAAGAAGCGTAAGGTGGACTTCAATGCTGGTGGGCCGATGGATAAATCCAACGAAGCTAAGAAATTCCAGCACCCCACTTGCCAAAAGTGCGGAAAGAAGCACCCTTGAAATTGCCTTAGGGTGATGATAAAATGCTTCAAGTGTGGAAGGGAAGGGCACATAGCTATTAACTATCAAAAAGAAGGACCCGCAGCGGCGGCAGAGGAGAGGAACGCTCCATTCAAACCTCAATGTGTTGTTCAATGCTACATATGCAAAGAACTGGGTAATTTTTCAAATCAGTGCCCTAATCCAATGGTTTTCGGTGGCAACCAACAACCTCCAAGACAGCAAGGAAGAGCTTTTGACATCACTTCTGCCGAAGTGAACCCCGACAACGAAGTGGTGACAGGTACACTAGTTATTCATTCAAGAATAGAGAACATTCTTTTTGATTCAGGTTCTACACATTCTTTTATATCTCAAAAGTTTAGTAGAACAATCCCAGCACCACCACAAATCATGGAAGTAAAGATGTCGGTGAGTGCGGAAAATGGGACAGTCATTGCATCCACTGAGTATAAGTCCTCCACTGTTATAATATGTGGATTGAATTTCCCGGCGAACCACATCATACTCCCTCTGGTGGAATTTGATGCAATTCTTGGCATGGATTTTCTTTCCTTATATAGAGCCAACAAAAATTGTCGGGAGAGGGAAATCACAGTCTATATGGAGAATCGACCCCCGATTCTTTACAAGTTTCAGGAGGAAGATGAATCTCCTTTATCTCAATCATCTCAAGCATGGATATTATTGCCTTATGAGCATGTATATCTGGATCAGATGATTGATTCCAAGGAAGAAACCACCCTTGAAAAATGCCTATTGTGAGGGAATTCGCTGAAGAGTTTCCCGAGGAACTTCCTGGTCTTCCTCCAAGAAGAGATGTTGAGTTATCAATTGAACTTATACCTGGGGCGCTACCAATATCCAAGACTCCATATAAAATGGCTATTGTTGAGCTTGAAGAGATGAAGAAAGAACTATAGGAGAACCTGGATAAAGGGTTTATACGGCCAAGTGCATCACCATGGGGTGCACCAGTCCTCTTAGTCAAGAAGAAGGATGGGTCAATGCGGCTTTGCATCGATTATCGTGAACTTAACAAAATCACAATAAAGAACAAGTATCCTCTCCCAATAATCGATGAATTGTTTGATCAGCTGTGTGGAGCACAATACTTCTCCAAGGTAGACTTGCGGTTGGGATATTATCAAGGGTGAAGAAGGAAGCTATCCCTAAGACTGGTTTTCATACAAGGTATTGGCACTATGAATTCATAGTAATGCCTTTCAGATTCACCAATGCTCCATAAATATTCATGGACTTGATGAATAGTGTCTTTAGAGATTACCTAGAAAAATTTGTGGTAGTCTTTATAAATGATATTCTAATATACTCCAAAACCGAGGAGGACCATTAGAAGCATTTAAGAACTGTACCAGAGACTTTGCGCAAGGAGAAGCTCTATGCCAAGTACATCAAGTTTGAGTTCTGGTTGAAGGAGGTCTCATTATTGGGTCATATCATCACAAGAAATGGGATATCTATGGACCCCTCCAAAACAGATGCAATTGTGGGATGGCCGAGACCAACATTGGTAACTGATATCCGTAGCTTCTTGGGGTTAACTGGATATTATCGACGATTTGAGAGAAATTTATCATGATTTTCCAACCCTCTTACCAAGATAACTCGAAAGGGAGTAATGTTTTCTTGGAGTGATGAATGCGAAGAAAGCTTCAAGGAGTTGAAAAGGAGGCTTATCACTACACCCGTGCTCACTTTACCAACAAGTGGGGATCATTTTGTGGTATTCAATTATGCTTTGAAGAAGGGCTTAGGATGTGTGCTGATGCAGAATGATAAAGTGATATCCTATGCCTCAAGGACGTTGAAAATCCATGAGCGAAACTCTCAAACGCATGATCTGGAGTTGGCGTCGGGGATCTTTGCCTTGAAAATCTGGCGGCATTATCTCTATGGAGAGAAATTTGAGATTTATACTAACCACAATAGTCTTAAATAAATATTCACACAGAAAGAGCTTAATATGCGCCAGAGAAGATGAATAGAGCTCATTAAGGATTATGACCATTCCAGACATTACCACCTTGGGAAAGTGAACAAGGTGGCATATGCCCTAAGTAGAAAGGATACAACGATTATATCAATGATGAGAATTGAGAAGGATCCAATCTTCTTAGACATAATGAAGATGGATGTGGGAGTCATAAAGAAGGGAACATTGTCAATCCTTTCACAAATGATTGCTCATCCATCTATTTTGGAAAGGTTAATGATGCTCAAAAGGATGATGTAGGAATTCAAGAAAAAGTGGAAGCTATAAAAAAGGGAAAATCCTCATTGTTTAATGTTAATGAAGAAGGAATTGTGTGGTTTGGGAAAAGACTATGTGTTCCATCAAGTCCGGAGCTGAAGAAGGAACTTTTGGATGATGCACATAGTTCAAATTTCTCTATTCACCCAGGGAGCACAAAGATGTATTCAGATCTCCGAGAAAACATTTGGTGGGATAATATGAAGAAGGAGATCACTAAATATACATCAAAGTGCCTGGTGTGTCAGCAAGTGAAGGCAGAGAGGCAGATGTCTAAGGGGATGATGCGACCATTGCCCATACCAGAATGGAAATGGGAGAACATCACCATGGACTTTGTCACTGGACTTCCAAGGACATAAAAAGGAAACAATGCAATCTGGGTTGTTGTGGATCGTCTAACAAAGACTACACACTTCATTGTTATTCGAGAGGATTTCTCTTTGGATCAACTGGAACAGATATATATCAAGGATGTGGTACGGTTGCATTGAGTACCACTATCTATTGTTTTTGACCGAGATCCAAGATTCACCTCTATGATTTGGAAGAGTCTTCAACATGCTCTGAATACTGAACTGAACTTCAGTACGGCCTATCATCCTCAAACTGATGGCCAATCCGAGCAAACTATCCAAACACTTGAGGATATGTTGAGAGCGTGCTCAATGGACTTTAAAGGAGGATGTGATCAACATCTTCCTCTGGTTGAGTTATCTTATAATAATAGATTCCACTCGAGCATCCAAATGGCACCATATGAAGCCCTGTATGGGAAAAGGTGTAGAACACCTGCATGTTGGGATGAGGTCGGTGAACATAAGCAGCTTGGACCAGAAATGGTCGAAGAAATGGTGGAGAAGGTGAAAACCATTCAGTAGCATATCAAGGAAACCCAAAGTCGATAGAAGATTTATGTAGATAATCGTCGACGAGTCCTTGATTTTAAAGTCGGAGACATGGTGTTTTTATGCATATCCCCGTGGAAGAAGGTCATAAGGTTTGGAAAGAAAGGGAAGTTAAGTCCAAGGTACATCGGCCCCTTCGAGATTCTTGATCGTGTTGGGGTTGTGGCCTATCGACTAGCACTTCCACCTACTATGGCCAAGGTTCATGATGTCTTTCATGTATCCCTCTTAAGGAAGTATATACCGGACCCTTCACATGTACTCTCTTCTGAGGTGGTACAATTGGAAGATGATCTTTCTTATGAGGAGAAACCAGTGAAGATCTTAGATCATAGAGAAAAAGTTCTACCAAATAAGACAATTCCCCTAGTCAAGGTGTTGTGGAGAAACCACAAGTTTGAAGAAGAAACTTGGGAGTCGGAGGATATGATGAAGCTGAGTTACCCGCATTTGTTTTAGTGTGGGAAAAGGAAAATTTCGAGGGAGAAATTTCTTAAGGGGGGAATATTGTAACGACCCAAAGTTTCATTAATGGAAAATACCTCTTGATCCAGTTAAATGATTCTTTATAAAAAATGTTTTTATAAGATGTCAACTTATTTAGTTTTACATTAAGATTTGTGACCGTTACTTTTATAGATGTTGAATAGTGATCATCTGAGTAGTATAAATACAAGGATTTAACGAACCCATTTCTACTTAGAAAAAGGAAGTGATGGCCTCATCCAGTAAAATTGCCCCGAACGAAGCCCATTTGTTAGATCTCGGAAAAGAGGTGGCGTCTTTGGGCTTCTCCCTTGACCAAGCCCAGGATGAGCTTCATTATGTCAAGCTTGAATGGGACCGTCTACGGGAAAAGTGGAAGTTGATAGAGATTACCACTCGAGCGATGTTATCTGAGCTGGCCCAAGAGTCTGTCACCATCGCAAACCTTTCCCTTATGTCTTATGCAGCTCTTTTAAGGGGTTATGTAACAAATAGGTAGCACCATGTTCATGTACATTATTTTTTTATATAATAATGAATATAATTTCTAGTCATTTTTGATACATTGTAATAAGTTTTTAAAGTACAAATGGTGTTTTTAGTTATTTTTTAATTAAGAATTATATTTTATTAAATTAAAGGAATTTTGAATTCAATAATATTTCAATAAAATATTATTATTAATATAAAATTAATTTTTATTAAATATAAATGATCTTATAATTTTATGAATGCAATTAAAATTTTTATTAAGGTTTGAAACCCATTTCTGTCAAAACCAGTGAATTTTTTGTAAATATCGGTTTTTATTTTAAAAGTGAAAATTCAAATATTTTGAAAATTATTTAGATAAAATAAATATTATTTTTGGAATCAGGACGTCGAAATTATCAAATGGTGAATTTTTCATAATTTTCTGAGACAGTCAAATTTTTGGGTAAAAAATAAATACCATTTAAATATATTATGTGTTTTAAGACATGATAATGACCCAATGGTGATGTAATAAAATACCATAATCATAAAGTTCGGCCAATATGTGTTTTATCATTAAAATAATGAGGTTTTGGGTTTGTTTGAATTAATTTTCAAAGCATTAATGGAGCCCTCAAGACTTATTCAACACTTTGCCTTTTTAAATTAATTTCCATGGGAGTGTGACTCACCTCCACATAAGCAACCCTAATTTTTTAATAATCTCGGGCCTTGGCCATGTAAAATATTGTTTTCCTCTTTCCTTTTCCAGAAACCATGGGAAAATACCATGTGATGGTTTGTGGTTTGGATTATTTTGATATAAGGGGTCCCAAACCTAAATGATAAAGAATTCCCTCACATTTCCTATATAAACCTACCAAAGATCCCACTTCCTCCTCACTCAAAGCCCTTGGAGTCCGTCCAACCACTTCCCTACTCTCTCTAGAATCCTCTCAAGGTGCCCCAAGCTCCCAAGAAGCCTCTCACATGCCTCTCTCTAGCCTTTGGAATCACACTTCCGAGAATGGTTTTTTTCTTCCTTTCTCATTTTTTGTCAATTTTCTTTAAGTTGTATTTCCCTTTTAATTTCAATTATGAAGGCTGGGGTATGGTTTATCACCTCCCCCATACTTCCCTTTTAATTCTTGAATGATTGGATACCCCTTTCTCTCTCATTAAATGCCTCCCATGTACACCCGTTACTATGCCGAAATTCTGAAAGGAATTTTTTCTCCTCTTTTATATTCAAGCAATAGTTTTGTATCATGAATCTAAATTCCTTTACAATTGTTGGGACATGTATCTATATGACCTCCTTACTGTAAATTACATGTAAATATTATGAAGAATCCCTTTCTCTCTCATCACCCATTTTTATGAATTCTTATGTCACGCCGTTACACTGCCGAAATCACACCGATTTTCTAAGCCAATATCATTGTGTAGTGAATACCATGCCCATTTCTCCATCAAGGGTATTCACCATTATGAACACTTAATTATTGATTATAATGTTTCATGTATGAATTCCACATTCATTTATCGTGGAATGAATGATTATGTTTTATGAATCCATGTTTCCTGATCCATGTGGCACACTTATGCATGAAATGAAATGTTTAAAAAGGGTGCGCCCTTATAGCATTCCAATGCATTTGGTAAAGTATAGTATAATGATACGTCATGTGCAATGAGTTTTGACTCATGCTAATTCAATTGCATCGAGGGTTTACTTGTTCTTCAAGTTCAATGAGGGTTTATTCATGCTCCATGTGCAATGAGCCTTGGCTCATGCTAATTCAATGTTAAGTGTTGTTGCCACATTTCCATGTTATGATTACAATACTTTATCATGCCTTTATGTTCAGGTATCTTTTATGCTCTATTGATATTCCTATTGCCTAACATGTATTGTACTTCTCATGTAATTCCATGTGTACTCTCTTACTGGGCTTTATAGCTCACCCTTTTCTTATTCATGTCTTCAGGTTATCTCATGCAATGCTAAGTATGAAGTAATGTAGTGGTCATGTAAAGGAATTTTTCAATAATGATGTTGTATTTCAAGTTTAATGTTTTTATGTAATGATCATAAGCCCCAAAGACACTAAACCTCTCGATCTTCTTTGTTGTATCAAGTGAAGTTTTATGTTATAAAGCATGTTTAAGTTGTATTAAAAAGCAGGGTTGTCATAATTTGGGCTCATCAAAATTGAAACTACGACTGGAATATGGATCTGTTAATTGAATCATATTAATGGAACTAAAGATCAAATATTCATCTGATGAAGGCTCTACTTGATTATCCTATTTAGGTTGTGTCGTTTGGTGGGGTGGTGCTCGTGGGTTTGAAGTAGATGGCATGAAGCCTTCCAGAGTCAAAGATAACTTAGTCTTTGACACATAGTCATATTCTTCGAATTCTTCTTCTTTCATTGAATCATGTCGTTTCATTGAGGATTTTCCCTCGGATGAAGAGGGTTTTTCTTGCAGAATTCATGGCAGAAGGCACAATTGGTTTCTTAAATTGTGTTTGCACAATAGCATGAGTTCAGTTGATCTTTTTTCATACCATCCAATCATAATATTTTTTCACATTTTTGTTATTGACCTCTTGCCACTTGCCCTCCTCCTCTGGATCTTTAGTAGTAAAACATTCTACATGAGCTGAAGAACCTTTAATTTGACTTGTCCCAAGTCTACCATTTTTTGAAAGAGGTCCTTGAAAACAAAACACTCCTGAATGGGATGCCCCAACATCTGATGAAATGGGAAATAATTGGGACGGTCTTCATCTCCTTCATTATTCGGCCTCTTGGAACTTGGAAATTGAACAAAATTAATTTCTAGACCCGAAATGACATAACGATGAAATTGTACAATTCGGAAAGACTGTTTTTCTCTCCATATCCTCAAATTGTTTCTGTCTTCGATATCTATTATTTTCTTGACGAAACGGCCTCTGTTGATGACGCTCAGGTGGCGAAGCCCTTCAAGAAGATGAAGGCCTTGAAGTAGAAGCAGGTACATGTGCTTGTTTAATAATAATTCTAACAATATATTCTTTACCCTTTCTCCTTCCTGGAGCTAATGGAATTATACGAGTAATATCCTTAGTCGTTATAAGGGAATATTCAATCCATTGAGAAATTTAAGTAAGATCTTGAAACCCTCATGTGTATTTCATAGGGATCAACGGTGTGTGAAACTCATCACGTATATTTTCCACACAGATTGGCAACAACTCCTCTTGAGGGAGTGCTAAGATTAGGTAATATGTTAATCCCTTCCAATGGGAAATGAAATCTAAGACCCTTTCAATATCCCATTGCTTATAGTTTCTAAGATAAAAACTGTTGTCTTTGGCAACGTTGAGCTGAACTGAAGAAGGAATTTTTTGCGAAGATCCTCCCATCCGGTAATAGACTGGGATTGCAAGCTTGTGTACCAGACAAAAGAAGGTTCTAGTAATGATAGTACAAAACACATGATCTTAAATAATTCTTGTCTCTAAAGGGTTCCCATCATAGGATTGCAATGAGAAACAAAATGTGTTAAGTGTTGCTCTGGATCGCCCGAACCATTAAAGATTGGGAATGTGGTACTTGAAAAATTTGATGGGAGAGTAATTGCATCAACCCATTCCGGGTAAACCCTATTTTCTGGTTGAATTTGAGCATGATTTCCCTCTATAGCTTCCAACCGATCTATTAATGACTCAATAGTAGTTATTACCTTTTGAGAAACATCTGGTTGGACTTGGACATGAATAGGTGCAACGACTGGAGTTGGTACATATGTGGTGGCTGGTACTACAACTGATGGTAGCACTGCCAATTGTTTTTGCACTTGACTTGTAGGATTGGACATGTGAGGGTGTACTGGTAGAGGAGTATATTCTTGATCCATATCAGTAGTCGCAAAAAATTCCTTTGACTGACTGAATCCAGCACACATATAAGGAAGACTACTTTGAAGTAGTTTTGCATTCAACCTCCTCAATTACTTCAACTCTTCCTCTTGTTGTGAGAATCTTTTCTCTTGCGAGAGAGATTGGAATTCTCCAGAGGAAGGATATGTAACCTGATTCTTTCCTTTCCCCTTGTTGGATCCCTTTCAGAGAGGGGGATGTGGGTTAATTGAAGGATTACCTAGGTTCTGAGTAATCCTTTGATTTCATGTATGCAAACCTTCTTCATTTGTGTCTGCACATACAACTTCTTGAGCATGAACCTTTTCATCTGATCCCTCTGAGTGAACCTCATCTGGAGGATCACAAACAAAAGAATTAATGACATTAATTGATGCATAATTCATTGCATCTCTTCTATCAGCATTTCTGTGATATTTTCTTTTTACATTTCCTTGATGAGACAATGCCTTTTGTTGATTCGATCTCTTAGGAACTTCTTGACAAACAATAATTTGGAGGGAATCTCATGATAATTTGGCTCTTCATTTTTCTTGATCCTTCTTCCATGATTGAGAGAAGACTGACTTTCTCTGAGGGAGGGATTGAGGATTTGAAAATTCCCCATTTAGGTGGACTCATGCTATTTCTGCTAACTTTTCTTAACTCCTTGAATCCTATTTGTTGATTCTAAGGGTTGGGATAAAAGATTCCCAAGTCTTGGAAGCTGGGGTGGTTCTTTAAATTCTATATCTAAGACCTTCTTGAAATCACTCTTGATCATACGGACTTTAGTCTGGAATTTGGATGGATGCATCAACTTGCAATAACTTTTATCACCTGGTTTAGAATACCATTGGATGATTTCTGACACTTTTGTCACTTGATGATGTGCTTGCTCCAAACAAGAGGCATGTTCAATATTCTCCTTAGGTTGATGTAGGATTAATTCAACAAATGTTTATCTGTATGCATTATTTTGAGAGGAACTAGTTGAGGCCTGTTCTTGGGTAAGATATTGATTACAAACAAAACTGATTGATTGTGGCCAGCTATGGGCAATAACATTTCATGAGACCATTTTCGATGGGCTTTGCTGCCTGGAGAGTACAGTGAAATGTAGCGCTCCATGAATACCCCATCCCCTAATATGAATAACAGATGCAGCATTGGAAATTAACTGGTGCAATCTTCTTAGCGCGTCAGACATGAATGTTGAAGGTCTCTCTGCTGCTTTTCAGTCTTCGGATATCGAGAAAATGAGAGAGATTCCAAATCAATTTGGCATTGTAACCCTTTTATTATCTTGACATGATTTTCATATTCATCATAAGATAATATTTTCTTTTTCAACTGACAGATAGTTTTCCATATGTGGAGACGAATATCATGAATTCCATCTTCCATCAACATCTCTGGAATGTCGTACTGAGAATCAGTCGAAGGATAAAACATAACTGGCACTTCACCTTTCGGCAGTTGTTTTCTCATGTTTAGTACTTCCTCTCTATCATTAAATGATGATTCCTCTACCTGATTAGACAAGATTGGGTTCTTCTTTGTTGCTTCATCTGATTCAGCGAGATTGGTAGAGAAATCACTGATCAAACTAGAAGATGCATGACAAAGGGGTTGTTCGGAGAATGACCTACACCCTGGGCTATCTTCTGGTTGAGAAAGTATTTCACCTTCTTATGATAAAGAATTAGACATGACTGGCTTCACATTTTCAAGCGCCTCAAGATAAGAGGTATTTCTCCTCACTACATTCTCTGTTGGAGAATATTAAAAGTAATGTGAATCACTAATGCAGAGAGGACTTTCATAGGTAAATTCATCATCATGGGGAGGACCACCGTGGTGTGTTACAACAAAAGATGAAACATTTTGTTCCATGGTATTCTGGCCACAATGAGGCTTCTTGTGGTTCTAATTTGAATATGAACATTCTAGGTTGACCGAATTGTCATAAAGTAAGCCTTCATGAGGAAGTATCTGATGCAGACCTTCAGAATTAATGTTCTGACTATTTGGAACTGAGGGAGTAGAATCTTGAGTTGTAATTGATAGTTGTGTGAGGGCATCAAGAACTCCAGCATCGAGTAAGGCCTTGTCAAAGATTGGCCCTTGATTTTTTGACTTTGATGGGTGGGTATTTTTCTTAGAAAACTTCTTAATCACTTTGGAAGGAGTATGTGCATGCTCAAGAGAAATGATCTGGTTAGGCTGATTTTCTCTGCTCAAACCAGGTGTATGTGCCTGATTTGGTTGTTTGTATGATATGGGGGAGTATGCACCATAATACTATTGGAATGGAACACAGTTGTGTTTCTGTTCTGGAGTGAATTGTTTATTTGTCACTCAACTGGTAGGGATAGATTTATGGGTCTTTCTATAAGATTTTGTGGAAGCTGTTAAAATATCCTGGAAGGCATCCAGAATATGAGTAGGGATTTTCTTCTGCTCTTTCAACATTGATAGAATATGCTTGGTGTCTTCACCATCCGTAATGGGGATATACGTCCATTCCGTTCTTAGAGTAGGTGTATGTTCTTGTTCCTGTCCTTCTTTTCCAATTAGTGAATCCGGACAGTACTCATGTATGAGGGTAGGGAGTTGAGTCAGCATCCTGTTTTTCGTTGGAGATTTCCGACGGACTTCTCTGAATGCTACCAAATGAGACTGTTTGTAGGCTTGATCAATACTAGCATGTGTATGTGCCTTCTGATTTCACTCCACCGAATGTGGTTGACGAGCTTCCTTCAATACTGACAGATGAGGATGCTGGTAGGATTGATGAGTGTAAGCATGTGTATGTGCATGTTTTCCAGTTGTCAATACATTGGGTTAGCGGGCTCCATCACATGTAGTTAGATTATCCTGCAGACTAGCCTATGATTTATAAATAGTTGTATGTTCATGTATATAGTACTCCATCGGAATTGCCTGGCGGGATTGGCGAGATTGGCGTGCTGCTGCCAGATGAGTCTGCTGGATAGCGGGATTATAAAGGACGGGTGTATGTTCCCGCTCGTTGTTTTCCACCAAGTTAGGATGGTGGGAATATCCTAAAATGGTAGAGATAAGAACATTCTCACTGTTAACTGGTTGTCGCCTCTCATGGTTCGTCTTTCCTACCCGAGTTCAAGGAACCAAAACCGAACGCCTGGAGACGAAACCCTCATCATGTTGAGGGTGCACTGCCGCACGAGTCTGGCGGCGATTGTTGATAGGATACCTCAGGAAGGACTCATGTCTCCTTGAATAAAGGCCCGGAGGGACCTGCTCATTCACCTCCCCGGAATATGGGAGTGAATGGTGATTGCATTCTGGGGAAAGTGACCTGAAACGGTTAGAGACGGCGGTTGGCACCACCTTCTTCTTGATCACTGGTCGTCGCTTTCTGGACGACCAGGTTGAATTATTGACTTGGAGGGCTTGTCGAGCATCCTCCAGAGTCGGAATATTACCATTTTGATAGTAATCCTTAACCAGCGCATTTGATACCCAGCATTGAAGATGCTGAGTAGGTGATGTCATTATCAGAGCGGACGATGATCCAACAGGTTTTGTAGCAGATGCATTCACAACAAAAGTATTCACATCAACGAACTTAAGAAAATCTATTCTTGTAATACAGAAGATCTTGGTAAATAGTTTCTATTTGATATAACAAACATAATCAAGATAAGTTAGGCCGCAACATCTTTTTTATGAAAACATATGTTATTGATTTCATTGTTGGCCCTCTCATTTATTTTAAATAGGGGCCTAACAAATAGGTAAAACATCACTTTAAATTTGTTAAAAATTCACGTTAGTTTCACCTTTTTTTGTTTCCTCCGGAATTGTGGATGACCTTGTTGATTGAAGGTTCCAACATTCCAATCAGTTTCTAACGGATTTGTTTGTAGAACAGGAAACCTACAATGATTCCATATCCATTTGGACCAAATTTACAAAGGTAGGAGCTCATTAGTTGTGGACTAATGAGGCTTTGGAATTTGCATTGGTCGAGATGATGGGAGGTCAGACTCATCAAACCTTTTTGAGGGGAATTATTTTCTACTCTGAGACTCTCTTTATAGATTTAAGTTATTTTCGAGAATCATTATTACATTTCCAAGTATAAAATTATCATTCCATTAGATATGAAAATTAATAATTAGATATGTAGGAGATTTAGAGAATCTTTTATTTGTAATCTAGGTTCTTCATCGATAGAGAATCAGTTGTATTTGTTAGTGATTCTTAGTCAATGGTATCCTTCAATACATCAAATTATCTTGGTCATTATGATGACCATACTGGTTTTAAACCCACTCAGTGGGGTACTTGATGTTTATAGTTGTTCAGAAGGGCATGGATTATTTTAGAGTTGGGATCGTACCCACAGATGGGATACCTACGTATCCTTTGTTTCGAAAAGGAAACATAACCGACGTAATTTGAGCAAGGAAGTGTGATGTTTATGCATGATTGATGGATCATAGAAAAATTTCATGCTTACTTTTACACTCTAAGCTCATGTGAGTCATGATCAGTGTAAGAAACATGAGGTATTGGTGAAACCAAACAATTATGCCATGAAATATGTAATGATGTGGGGCTTCTGTATGTATGAATGCCAAAATAGATGAAGCATACAATTTACTTCAGGGAAGAAACCCAGGAACAATGTCCATAATGTTATATGTACTTCATGGAAATTTGGATACTCTATCTTGGGGATTACTCTTGAGGAAGATGCCCAAATTAGCAGGGGAATTTATTATTGAGTTTTACTCCTGAGAAGTAAACCCAGATCAAAAGTAAATTTAGTCTGGTTTAAGAGAAATTAAAACTGGGGATTACTCCTAAGAAGGAGGCTCAAGTGAAAGGGACTTGGGGCCCAGTTTTGTAGACATTGAGATCGGAGCTTATTCCTAAAGAGGAATCCCAGGTTAAAAGTTCCATGGTTGGGGATTACTCATGAGGAGGATTCCCTTATTTGGGAACTTTGAGACTATGGATTACTCTTGAAAAGGAATCCTAGGTTAAGGGAATTATGACTGGGGCTTAATCCTAAGGAGGATGCCTATATTAATTTGGACTTGGGGATTACTCATAAGGAGAATGCCCAAATTAATGAGAATTTGGACTGGGGATTACTCCAAAAAAGGAGGCCCAGGTTAAGGACTCTCTCATCTTAAAGGATGAGGTTGAATGAATGAAATATCTGACCTTAGTGACATGGGGATATGTAAATCACTAGGTTTTAAGATATGTTCTATTTAATTCCTATTAGATAAGGAATACAACAAATAAATCAAGCCATTAATGGGTTTGGCGAGAGTTCTAAAGTCTTAATCCTGAAGAGGAGAGGTGGATAGGTGTAATAGGGATGAAATGGGCACGAAGGGAACCCAAAAAGAGAGAGTCGTACAAGTACTGCGCGGGCGCGCAAGTACTGTGTGGCCGCGCAAGTCTTGGTCATGCAGGTGTACCTGCGCGACACATGGGTACTTGCACGACATCCAATCCTCAGGGTAGAAATTGGGCTAGGCTTGTCTCAAGTCCTTAATACTACCCCTGAAGACTTCCAGAAGAGAGGCTCACAAGTTATGAGGAAGGGGTAAGGTGGCGCGCAAGTGTGGCCACTTTCCTTAAGGACTAGCCACCCAGGTGCGCAAGTATTGATGAGTTTCAACACTTAGGCCTTCCTACCCCTCTTTAGATCTTCCTTTCTAGGTATGAAATTACCTTAGAAGTGTTTGGAAGCTTTGAGAAGAGACTAGGGCACTGGGAGCTCAAATATGAGGTTCTGGAATTTTTCTGTCCTCTTAATGGGGACCCATAGGGGGTATTTACAGGCTAAAGTGACCCTGGGTGAAATTTCAAAGAGGGCGCGCAAGTCACCTACATGACCACTGGGTGTCGCGCAAGTATACTTGCCCAACCATGATTGAACTTGCGTGACCCAAGTGTAAATGTATCCTTGTCCTTACCTTTGTTGATTTTTAATATTTTCTTCAAAGGATGAATCCCTTTATGCTAAGGCATTTCCCTTTTCATTCGTTTAGACTCTGTGATGGAAAAAATCATCATTAAAAATATAAAGGGAATAATTATATTGGGGTTTTAGTTGATCACCTTATAAATTTAATATTAGAAAAATTATTTCATAACTGTGTTTTTAGGATATACATTATTGAAGTGGTGACCTTTCATGGAGTGATATTCTCAATTAAATCAAATCAATATCTGAGATTTACCTCAATGTTCTGGAGAATTATTCAGTATTCTTTAAATATTGAGATGAAATTAACTGTTCCATTTTAAAAATAGATAATCAGTCATTCATATATAACCATGAAAATAATATAATAAATTTTGAGGTAATGTTATATGGATTTAAATGTTGGTTGAGATAAACACCATTCTATTGTCAATATTTTGAAGAAAAATATCCCTCACTCAAGCATTCAGATTGATCCTTATAAATCCTTTTATGGATGGAATTGTAAAACTACAATTTTTAGAGATAAATTTCAGGAAAGAAATATATTAGGAAATGGAAGAGAAGGTTTTACATAAGATGCAATATGTTAGTGTTGATAAAAGTTGATATAGAAGTTATTCTAATAATCATTAGTGAGATACAACATTTGATGTTACTGAGAAGGATTTCCTTTCAATATATCAACTGAATTTTGTTATGATATTTTATAAGAAGGGAAAATTAAGTATGATCTATATTGATTTATTCAAAATTATTGATCATATCAGGATTGTTTTTTATCTCATGGAAGATTCATTGAATCTATCTCAATTTCACAACATAATCCAAGTATCTTTCAAAAGGTAGTGCATACCTGAGTATTCACATGTAATAAACATTGTTTTTGTACCTCAAGAGTGTGATATCTATTATGGGTAAAACAATTTGATATATTTAATTAATGATATAAAGTTCATCCAATCATGACCACTCACCTTGTCACAATTTGGCGGTGAAACGAAAAATTATTTAAAGCTATATGAGAACCCAACGATTAGATAAGGATGTAGTATCACTAGTTTTATCTATTAGAGTTATGTAATTTCAAATGAAATTTTATTATAAGGATTTAGACAATAATAACCCAGAATTATATGATTTATTTATATTCACATAAAAATGATTTCTTTGATATATTTCATTATACTTAACATTGAGTTTTAATGAACCCTCATATAAATATTAATATTTTATGAGATAGTTATCCCCTAGACATTGGATTATAAAAAATTTAACAGGACTAAAAAAATTAAGAAAATTATTTTTTTATATATATATTAAATGAATTTTTTATTTATAAATTTATGAGATATTAACATAAAAAAATTTGATGTTAAAAGTGATGTTTTTTTAAAATATTGTCAATATCCACATTATTTAATTTTAAATTAATAAATTAAATTAATCTGAATTGAATAATGATTTTAATGGAATGTTTTAATAGAATATTATATCAGATATTTTAACATTCATTTAATAATTTTTACATTGAAATTAATGAATGTAAACTATATTTTTTCGCTAAAAATAAATGTTTCTAAAAATAATTTTATTAGATTTTATGAACATTTTTAAATTTAATTTCAACCGATTATAGAAACTGATTCTTGAGAAATGGATTACATATTTGTAAATAAAAAATTTAAAATAATTTTATTTGTTAAATATAAATTATGTTCATAATAAATTGTAAATTTTTAGAAAATGTATTAGCTTGATTATGATTGAAAAAATATTACCATGGGTTAAACTAAGGGATTATGTTTAAAATATTACAAATCATATGATTTAATTAATTTTTTTGATGTTATTTCTACATTATACTTACTATATAAAAATATTTTCATTTTAGTTCCACATTAATGTGTAATATATTAATATATTTTAATATTTTTTAAGGTTTCATACCTATACTCACCCACCCTTATAAAAGGATACAACCTCTATTATTTTCCTCACACTTCATCATACATGTATCTCAGCAAATACCAAACCAAATACCTTTATAAAATCTATACTCATGTCCTGAACAACATATTTTGATCGTAATACCATACTCTCAATGATTAATTTGTATTCTAATTTAGGTTTTTCAATGTTGAGGTATAACTCTTAATCGAGTACTTTTAATTTTATTTCTTATTTTGCCACCTATAAATCTATGGTATACATTAAAAATAGTTATTTTATTATCTAAAATATAATAAATTTCTAATATGATGGTGTCTTGACCATTTTTCTCCTCATTTCCTGTAACACCATGTGATTGTAAAAAAGAATATTATTTTCGATAGCACATATGATATGAGACACTGAGCTTAATCAAACCAAAAAATATTATTATTTAAATATGACCATTACTACCTATCTATTAAATTGGAAGAGAGAATAAGAATAACTAAATTTAATAATTTATGTATAATGGTTTTAGATATAGAAACTATAATGATAAATATGTACTCAATTTTTAGTAAATCCATTCCTTTCTTTAGAAATGTATTTTTTTCAAAATGGTTTATATTTATTCATATGAGAAAATAATATAATAAAAAAATTGTTATAGAACTTTATTTGAAAGAATTATTTTTATTTTTAAATCAGCATGTAAAAATTATCATATTAATACTTTTTTATAATTTTTTGAAAATATTTACATTTCAATGAATCGTGAATGCAATATTTTCTATTTAAACAATATTTTTATTTAATAAATATGAAATCATAAAAAATATTTTTAAATGGTTTTACACCATATCAGTTATCTTTTACTATGAATTATCCAATTAAGCTCATTGTAGTCTATACAATTTTGGAATTTGGTTTAAAAACATATTTATAATAAAAAAGAATGTTTCTGTAATAATATTTTCATTGCATCTAAAAATAATGTCTAAAAATTATAGAAATTTTACCATTAAAATGTATTACATATTTGGAATTAGGAGGACCATTTTTTTAAAAATGGTAGTTACATTTTTTTCATTATGAATAATATCCTTGGAAAAAATTTATGACTTCAGTTGGGCTAAAACATTAAAATAGTGTTAATACATTCAGATAAGGCTTCAAAATTCTATAATGCTTTCCATAATCCAATTTAATGAGACTAGTTTGAACATGTCAACAAAAGTATCAAATATAAAACTACTTGGTGAAATTTTTCATGGATTAAGAGCTTTATATTATTTTAATAATGTGTAAATTACAAAATGTTACTCTCTTGACTTTAATATATCTAATATTTTATCATAAAATTCTAAATTAATTATGTTCTGTTAGAAATATTTATTTTAAATATAAATTAAATATTTTTAACATGTTAATTTATTTTTAATTGTTATTCATAGCATCATGACCTAACAGACAATGGAAATAGTAGCCAGACTAGATGACACATGGCCTCAAGAGAACCCACCCACATACGAGAGGCTTCTGATTAGAAACAAGTGTATAATGGTTGTACAATGTTGATACAACTTCCTCATTATCAATGTATCATAGTGGTATATCATATAATAGATAATATAATATAGTAAAAGTAATACAAAATGAAAAGAAAAATGGTGGATGAAAAATATAATAATTGGGTAATGTGCCTAACACCAATGTACAATAATGTATGCATGTCAATAAAATACTACATGTGCAATAATGAAGAGATACAATAGGAAAACAAATAAAATATATAAACAAGAAAAGGAAAATATTCCTCATGGGTGGTCTATATTAGTATCCAAGGTACCAACTTAGTTATGTTCTCCTAACTCCCAAGTGCAAACATGAAAAAAAAGAAATAAACCAAGGACCCACAACCAAAAACGTATACTCATGTACCCCAGTGAAAGGGAAGAGGAAGTAGGCTATGAAATAAACATTTTATTAAAAAAATGGTTTCTAAAACACAATCTATTTCTTGTGTATTATATAATAAGTGTTCATTTAAATGAAAATTAATACAGAAAGTGAAAAATTAATTAATAACCAAGTTTGTATTAGGTTCCTAAACTACACAAGGCCACATTATACCTACTTCACCCTAAGCATAAACTTACATAACAAATGGAAACTTATGAAAGTGTGATATAAAGTATCAATGGATCATCATAAATTAAATCATCTAGAATGTACTAAACCCTAACATGTGATTTTTTCTAGCGAATGCTTCCTTTAAAATTTTTTACCTAACACCCTAAATGTATTTGAAAGATGCATCTATAGTTTCACTTATATTTCACAATGTACCCATATAAGTTGAACTTTATAATGGGACCCAAATATCATTCTATAATTATTTATGTTTTCCAAATATGAACAAGTCCATCAATGGTGATTCATAAATAGAATACCAATTATCACTCCTTGATTGAAGTAAAACATAGACCCTTTGATTTTTTACCTTGTTTATCACAACAGGGAATGAGTGTCACTTATGGCATGGTGTAACCATCTAGCCACCAAGCCTATCTATATATTTCCCCCAAGGAAATGGTCTCACCCATATAGAGGCAATCCCCACACATAGTGAGACCATCCAAGATATAGCATTTATAACCCCCAATGTATAATGCTTCATTGACCTATGAGTTTATCCTCATCATTTCATAAAAAGGAATTTCAGTATTTCCCTATCCATAAATTGTAGATTCTTCTTTTCTTTTTATTTTAACACTAAAGAGTCCATGTATATCTACATTCCATATCGTAAACAAAGTGAAAAGGATGAGGATATATATATAAGAAATCCTTGTCACAAGTCATTCATATTAAAGGATATATCCAAGACCATTAATTGTTTCTATTACAAAATAATAAGGCCATTATACTATACTGTCACAAACCCAGGAAAAAAATCAATAAACCTGGAATTTTAGTCATAGGAGATAGTTCACCTCAATATAGGTGTTATATTAGATTACATGATATTGATTTAAAAAGATTCATTTTATTTTGTTTAAAAAAATAAATTTATTCCCAAAGAATAAATATTCCCACTAAAATGGCTTAACATAAGAAGAAGGCATTATAATTTGTCATTTAAATAAAAAACACACCCAAAGTAGTGGGTCTAGAAAAGGGAGATGAATTTTAGAATGGAGGATAATCAGTCCCATCCTAAAGTGGTGGTTTAGGATGCAGCCATAACCTTCAAATCATACCATGTGGTGTCCAAACATATCATAATTTAGACTAAGTAATCTAATTCAAGGTAATTTTATTTAAGTGACACTAGGGTAATCTGGTGTGCGACACAACAACACCATTTTATAAAGTTGAAGAACATTATGTAAAAGATATGGACCTCCAATCTCAGGATTTGAACCAACCACTTGTCCAATATCAAGGATTCATTTAGTTTGATTTGACAGAAGTTGATAAATAGATGAACTCCCTAGAAATATAGACAATTAGCTCACACAATGATAATGTTTAAAAGGTAGGAATGAATAGTAAAAGTTTCATGATGAATGTATAGATCCCCAATATTAATCCATAGGAAACCAAATTTCTCGTTTCCTAAAATTGATGGAGGAGATTGAGAAAATCGAATATTATGCTTTGGAGGAATACACAAGTGAAAAAGGAGTGGTTCTATACTAGAAAACAAATAATCAAATAAGTTGGAAAGATAGTTGATTCATTAACTGAAAATATTTAATATCCACTTGAAAAATGGGTCACAAAGTTGGTATACATGGTTGGTCTAACACATACACCAACTGTGTGGATTCAACTTCTTATGAACGACACCCTTTATGGTTATCTGTGAGGTTGTACATATCATGATCCAAGCTTGAGAACAGTAGTGGGCATGTACTGCATAAATGGAACAAAGCATGTGAGCTTGGTGAACCATTTAGGAAAACCATGTATAGCCAGTCCGGATCAAAAAGTCTCACCTATGGAAGGTCCACTGTTTACACCAGTGGGCTACCTAGTTTCAGAAAAACCATGAACCCATACTAGTCTTCCCAAACATGAGTTCTTGGGGCATGATGTCCCATAATCAACAAACCTCATGAGTCAACTCTTAGTCTCTCAACCACATCAAAAAAACTTTTATTTGTTCCAAACCCTTGATTTATACACTGAGGCTTGGTTCGCATAATAGACCTTCCACCAAATGAAAAAACTCCAATTCCCAAGGAATTTCATCCTTTAAAAAATCATGTCATGCTATAATCTCCCAAAAATAAGACTTATCATACTTTATAGGCCTTTGTGAATCCAAAGGAATCAACACGTAACCTACTTGGTTTAGGAGTTCTATCCAATGTTCCTGTTGTGATTCCCAATTCCCAATTCACCTCCATTCTCCACATTAATCATATGGAGAAAAATAAATGTTAACCCTAGTCAAAAATTTAATTGAAACTTAAAACATCGAGATGGGTCTTACCCATGGTCATCTAACATGATACATGATATAAAATTTGTCTATTTAAACATTTGACCTATGTCACATCCCACCAATGGTTTACATTTTAACAGACAATTTTGAATCATGGTATGTTCACCATCATAATTATCTATTAGGGAATTTTTGAAATACTTCCCAACTTACAACATTTAATGAATACAAAGGAAGATTGGTCAATACACTAATATAGGAATAAAAAAAATATCTTGTTAGATGGTGGATGTATTTTAAGAATAATATATTGATTCCATTAAATTATGATATCATAAGATCACTTTATTATGTTCAATACATTTCCCCACCGTCATTCATTGATGTACCAATACAAAATTCTCATTTTAAGTTGTATTTTATCAACACTAATGGAGGTTTATAACAAAATTATCACAAGTGGATAATTACCCTTACAACACCTAATCTAATCTAGAAAAAATTTCAGGGTAAACTTAGAATCAAATACTATGGTTCAAGGAGCTCATACAAGATATTCAATACTCTAGAATTTATAATAAAAATGTTGATACAATATTGAACACACACTAATCATAAACTCTGACATATACCAACTAATCTTTTGCCTCATGATCATGTTTAAGGTTACTAGTTAGTGTCCATGAGTATGTCCACGGAGTTTCTACTTAAGAACCCGTGTGTCACTCAGGATAAACCATTACTTCACATCCACCATGAATTCATCGTGCAACTCTAATGTACTTCACCTACTATGACCAAATAAATTTAAAACATAGTGTAGTTTATATCCAACACCCACGTAGAGTACATGAATAATTTCAGGGTATAGGACATGATCGTTATAAATCCAAGAGTACAGTGGTAATATTGATTAATTTCCAAAATGGATTGTAGACAATTTTTCTATGACAAAGATGAAGTGATTGATATGGATATGATCCTTTAATAATAAAAAATATAATGAAGACGAATTACAAAATCAATTACTCATCAAATTCATATGTAAACAACAAATCTTCATAAGCTAGCACATTTTCATAACCTGACCATGGTTCTATTTTCCAAAAAAAATTATTTTTGTAATCCCTCAAACACAACCACCATAAACTATCATTGATTATAGTTTTTAATAAAGTTTCATAAATAGACAACCATAATCAGTTTTTCACCTCCTAAGTCTAGCCTAATGAAAACATACTAGCCACAGGGTCCTATAAAAATAAAAAATCACCATTTCCAAAAAGTCATTCTTGGTTTTGTGCCTTCTATTTCGAAGGGCACATTTATCCATAATTGATGTGATTCTCTCCACATTAGGAGTTAAATTATAGACATATTTACTGATAAGAGAACACACCCCTATAGAAAACAATACATGAAACAATGAATGAAGGTCCACAATATAGCTAACCCACTTTTTCCAACTATTAACCCCAAAAGGAAATGAAATAATGTTTTTACTAGTGTTCATGGATTTTGTTATACAAGGAATATAGTTTATTCTTCTTTGATTCATTCTCACATACATAAATTCATTAGGTGTGGAATATAAACAACATACTTGTATACTAAATATCTATATCATCATTAAAATGTCATCTCTAACATTGGGATGAGTTAATTATTTTTAAATACGAGGCGACACTACTTTTGTGAATATCCATGAACCAAGAGTAACAACTCATGATTACGTGATTACCAACAAAATCAAATGGTTCATTACATGATTTAACATAAAAATTGGTACCATAGGTATCAACAGATAATCGTACAAGTCTTTAACAACATAACATCACATACTTGACACTATATATTGTTTTATCATCCCTATGAATCACATTATCAATGTAATTTACAAGGAAGTAAGCCATTTTCTTATCATCCTCTATGACCTTAAAATAAGTCGTTGAATTCCCAAGTAATCCATCACATAAAAGGAAGGGAAATAAGGATAACATGGCCTACTAATCAGATAGTCATTCCCATAGAATATACATCCTCCTAGAATTGAGAATTTCATAATACATATGCTCGCAACAGAGGTAAAAAAAATAGACACTCATCAAACTAAGGGTGTTATTTTTGAAGCTAAAGAAACTTACATATAAAATAACACACAAATGGTAAAACTCCTCAGAAAACTCATAGAATTCATAAAGAGTTTTATCGATCTAAAGAGCTGCCTAAAGAATGATAGTAGCGAACCAAGAATAAAATACATGGATATTATATCATTTTAGAATGATATTCATAACATTACAATAATACATTATTGAAAACTATAATAGTGTATAGTATTTGGAAATATGGATAGATAATTTTCTTTCATTGTGAATGATCATCAATATATCCATTAATTATTAATCCCTTTAGTACTACTACTTAAAACTATTCTTCAAAACCTTGAAAAGGGGAACATAAGAAACTGGTGAGCTCATATATTCAGTAAGGGTAAACAATGGATATGTGTATGCATAACATGATAATAAGTGTATTAGAGCATGATCTTAACATTAGAAGATCACACCAAGAATATCAAATGTCATAAACAAGATTCATGACATAAATAATAGAGGTTCATACGATATGAATCATAAGGGTGATAAATCATCATAAATCAGTGATGAACTATAATCTCGTGTGAAATAAGTGTGTTACCATTATAACTACAAAAAAGAATTAAATTTTTCATGGTTAACTACCGAGAACATCAACAATATAGATCAAGACACACCTATTTCCCCTTTTTTTATCAGTATGTGCCTGTTTTCTATAGTGGATCAGGATACACCTATATTACTCAGTGTATTATAAAAAACAAGTTTTCTATAAAGGAATAGGATACACCTACTTCCTATTTTGGATCATGACAAACATGTTTCCCATTTTGGATCAGCACACACTTATTTTCCTTTGTGGATCCATCTCGTTTACATTTTTCTTGTCATTATCTCATGAGATATAAATGATTACCCAATACTTATTAGGGATATTTAGGTTCCACCCATCACATAGTGAAATAATACATAATATTTCCACAGGATCATAAAAGCTAATCATATCATAACCAATGAAATAAAATTGTAATTATAAACATTTCATCATATTATAACCTTTTTAAACATGACAAGATTCATAATTATTTCATCATAGAATATACCAAGAAATAAATTAGGTTTAATGCATAGTTTATCATGGTATATCTGATTGAAGAGAATAGGTTTCCATAAAATAAAATAAATCCTAATCATATACCATTAAGATAAAAAATGAAAATGTTTTCCAAAGAGAATATTACTAATAAATCAAAAACTATATCAATGGGTGTCATCTTATATGGAGACAGATTTTGATGGATCACTTGAAGCATAGACTACCGTTGAAAAATAAATTTATTAAAAAATAAGATATTAAAAATTATTTTCCTTCAAATAAAATTTATAAAAAATATAAAATAATAATTAAAATTCATTAATATTATTCCATTAGAAAATATCAATTCAAATTTTAATTTTTTTTTGAAAAAAATATTGTGAAACCCATTTCCTTTGAAAAATAAACAAAAAACATATTAAGGATGATTTGAAAAAAACCATTAAATCACTTGTTAAAATATATAACAATTTTTAAAATCCTTTTCCTTTAAAATTATATTAAAAGATCATTTAAAACATTTATATAACATTTTTCTGAATGAATTCATATTTCTAACCAAAAAGTGAAATAAAGTTAAATTTTTATAAATATATTCATAACAATATTACGTTTTAAGAAGTATAAAATTGTAAAAATCATGAATATATCATGGATAAGTAGAGTTAATGAATATAAATCAGTTTTCATTAGATATGGGTCATAATATTTCATCAATGGAAGCATAACCATAAAAAATCATGATAAATTATGAGATTGTAGCCATAAACTATTACCACTTTGGTAACATTGAATCATAATTTCCAAGAAATAAAAACATTAAATAAAGCATAAAATATCATTAAAATATTTAAATTTGGTTTATAATATGTAAAATGATAGTACATACACCCCACATAAAAATTTAGGAGCATAACATGGAATACATGATAAAGAAGGCAGATTGAGACAAAATTACTATACATATTTGGTAACTTTAGAACCATAAACCCTCTGAAATGAAGATCATAAAATGGATACTTGAATAACCAAAAATTTATTTATAAAAATAATATATTACATTTACAGGAATTATATTCACAAGAAAATATAAATAATGGTTGAATAATGTATAAATCTAACTGAAATAAAAGTAATACGGGAAATCCCTTACCTTATGGCGTGACTTTCATTTCACATTTTAAACACTCTAGTAAAATAAATATATGTTTATTATATATATAGAACAGAATAATATTCTTTTATATCATACAATATATTTTTTTATGATATTTTTTACCCATTTATTAACAATTTTATGTTTAGGATATGTTTTGGGTAATAACTTTGTTTATCGTAAATGATTTTAATTATTACTCATAGTCTTATTACAGAGATCATGATTTCCTTATTTAAATAATTTAAAATATGGTGTAATTATAATATATATTTATTATTTATTTATTTATATTAATATATAATAGATATTATTATTAAATAGAATACACAATTCGTTTAGACGGTAGAGTTTATATACATATTAATATTGTTTTAGTTTTCTTATCATATTAAATGAAAGTCAATGACATGTGTGTGTGTGTGTTGGAATCATCATTATTTTAAAATTATTATGTCTTATATATTATGTACTTTTACTAAATCCATTTTTAGAACAATCAATGTAAAGAGGGAAAAAATTATAATGCTTATTTTGCTGCGGTAGTCACACACAACCACAAATACATTTATTATATTTACACAAAATGGAAATTAGGAGGGAATTATTTATATAATAATTTAATAAACATAAATACATCCTAAATATATTATATTCCATATAAAAATTTAATTTGTATAATTATTTCCAACCATGAAAGGTTGAAATGGAATAATGGTCGACATCTATTTGCAAGGCGTAAGTCTTCCATAAACACGAACTACCGATGTGTATCTCATTCAATGGAAGTGCGTGTGAGTGCAGGTGTAAACCAAGGGATTAACAAATAATTATATATATAATACTTAATTTATTATATAATCAGGTAATTAGAATATTTTATATGGTGGATAATAAAAAAAAATACCAAAGAGCTTGCACAAGGATGTTACCTATTCTTCGGGCAACTCATTTTGGTTTTCACCAAATGGATTCCTGGAATGGTTTTCTACACTAAGTAATATCTCCAGAAATATGTTATGTATGTTGGGAGGAGATATGTGAATGTTTTGTTCTAGAAAAATTTATTGATTTGCGTGAAGAGATGGGGATGATATGATTCCTTTTATAAGTAGGGAAGAGGACACATTACGTAATTTTGAAAATATTAGAGTTCTCCCTACATTGTAAAGGTCCCCATAGGGTTAAAAAATGATCTTTATAATTCCTAATATGTTTAATGGCCAACATTTGTCAATAAAACAATTTTTATGCATGTTTAGTGTAACTTTTACCACTTATATTCTATGTTTAGTCATTTATTAAGCTCCTTTTTATCACAATCATTATAATTAACATATATCACTTTCAATAACAATTTTGGATTTTTTTTTGAACATATTACAAATTATAAATTTTTCATATTTTTAGTATGGATAACATTTTTTGAAATTCCAATATTAGAATTGGTTTAATGTAATTGAAAATTAATCTTGTAGACATGTCGTGATAACATGTTTTTAAACGAAAATATTTAAATGTTTGAAATGTTTTTATATCCAATTAAAATGAGAAATATGCTAAATTGACCGAAAGTACCTTAGATTAATTAAAATTTATCTATATACAGTATAATATAATTAAAATATTCTATTAAAAATATTAATAAATTAGATAAAAGACATTTTTTGAATTTAAATTAATTATTTTCAAGATTCACCAAAAAATAATGTTTTCTCGGAAAATAAAATGAATTACCCTAAACTAATTTAGAAAATATAAATTATTAAACTATGTTTATTTTATTAAATTAAATTAATAAATATTTCTGAAATTAATATCCTTATTGTTCATAGAATAATATAAGTTGGTTATTTGAAAAAAATAGTATTTTTAAACATATAAAGACATTACCAGAAATTATATGTTTTATTATAAATAATATTTATTAATATAATATAGTTATAAATAATATTTGAAGATTATTTTTTACTATTAATATGAGAAATTTTAATATCTATTTTATAACAAATGTTTTTAAATAATTATATTAATGAAATATTGTTTCGTAGAAACTCGGTGTTGTATGTAATGCAAGCCAATTCGATGTTTCATGTAGCGCAAGCTTATCACTGAGTATAATATAATGAAATTATATCTTTGGGTAGAATATAATAAAAGATAAAAAATTGTTTTCATATAATAAATTCTATATTATGTTTTTCAGGGAATAAAAAATTTGTAAAAGTTTTAATAAATTCAAAAACAAATTATTCCCAAAATTCATATGGGCTACAATCAACCCCCCATAAATTATTTTCTCCCTTTAAAATTTTATGGGTTTTAAATGGTTTAATAATTTATTTTTTCATTCATAGAAACCAATATAGTTAAAATTAATGATAAAACTACATTTTAAGGGGGAAATATTGAACCATAATTGTTACCCAAATTAACTCATGACTAGGTTCCTATATAAGAGAAGATAAGTTGAAAGTGAAAAAATGGACATGAAAGAGAAATAAAATTATATATTTATTATGTTGAGTGATAGAAAACATTTACTTGAGAAATTAAATGATCACAATTATATAACTCTATGATGATCTATGGGATGATTTAATTTATTGGAAATTAATGTACTAGGATATATTTTTTGTTTCATGATTCATTTTTTAATGTTGAAGAACATTCACAAGAATATTTAATAATTTTTTTTATTGTAATATCACACTTTTATTACAGATTGACCAACTTCCACTTCATCACTTTCTCCAAAAACGAAGTTGAACTTGTTATTCATGATCCATTAATGGTTCATATGATCTATAAAGAATGATATGTATTTTATTTGTCATTATTTATCATTATAAAAATATTGTTAGTGTGTGTTGTCCAATAAGAATAAATCCTCATTTTGTCAGTTATTATGATGATTTATAAAATATTATATGTTATTTTATTATTCAACCCTCTATGAAGAAGAAGATTAACACTTTAAATTTCAGTAAAGGATGAAAAAATAAGATTTTTATATGGTTTATTTATTCAAAATAAAACATGAAATTCCCATATAAGGGGGAGAATAAGTGTTCTCTAATTATCATGACTTACATCATCCACTATGATTTCATATGATTTAACATTATTATTTTTCCTCTAGTATTGTTAGGGATTATCATCATTATTATCACTTGGATTAGGGAATTGATTCACATAATATTAATACTTAATGGAGTTTGGGTGGTTCATTAGTCAGCATTATTTTCTCTTATATTACATTAAACATCCCATTAATCTTATTTTTACATTCATAGATTTTATGACATGACAATCCATATTTAAATCACCTCCCAATTCCATTCATGAAATCCCCTTGAGTATTCTTCCCATATTCATGGCACAAAAATGTCTAGAATTTTATTCCATAATTTTAGTTTTAATGAGACAAGACCTTCATTTTCTTGTCAAATTCATAGGAGTTGGTGGAATATCCAATTTATATTTCAAAATTTAGGGTATATAAAAAATTTATTCATACCCACTAAATATTATTATATCTCGCCCCTTTCAAAGACATTTTTTCATTACACCAAAGAATAGATCGATTTTTCATTCCAGGCTAATGATCAAACCAGAAGCATACCATGAATGTCCAGTAAAATTGGCTTTATAACTAGCAATAGATTCATCATAATTTTTATTTAACTTAAAAAATTACTTATCTATTTTTTAATTGAATATAAGGGATTTAATTAAAATTAAATGTCACACAAAACACTTCCCAATAGATAGACTCAATATATTCTTGTTTCCTTGTGTTTTTAATAAGATTCCTCCCATAATCTTCTTCACTATCTAAACGACAAATAGAAAAATTGACTTTTTTAGGATCCATTAATTGAATAATTGAATGTACCTTTTTAGTGGTGCTAAAGCATTTCCAAGGATATATTTCATATATGGATCCATACAAAGGTATTGGGCATGGACTCATGAAGGACTCAATAGAATGTAGATGCATCATTTTCTTATTTGGATGTTCAACAAGATTTTTATATTGGGAATGTTATTAATGAATATCAATAATAAAATTCATTCTAGATCCCATTTCATTAGTTATTTTTGTCATAAAATCATTATATATTATTTTCATTTATCATAGACACAGTTCGTTTAGATTATATCTATTTATTAAAACCAGTAAACATATAATGAAAATTACATATCATAGAAGAAACCAACATAATCATAAATATTTCTCATATTATTTGTAAATATTAACAAAAAATCGTTTAATGTATAACACCATTGGCTTATCCTTAGAGATATCCCAAGAAATATCTTTAAAAATTTCCTTAGGGATATCACTATAGATTTCTCACCCCAAATTTAAAAGGTAGACTATTCTTTTCCTTTGATACCAACTTTATAAACACAGGATTATCATACATGGATGTTATATCATTTGATATAAATATTCATCACACTAAAAATGTGCATGTTATAGGACCACAATTATTTACTATCATTGGAAACATGGAAACACAATCTTCAGCCTTTGTGAAAGATGCTCAATATCTCCCTGAATGATATTCCTCTTTAGTTATTCTACAAAAATCATTTCATCATAACCTGGGGAATGATAATACAATAATTGGGAGAGATTATATGCTTAGTAAAGGTATAAAATGGAGATATGAGATAATAACTTCTCCACAAGTGTTTTAGGATATGATCTTATCATTAGAATATCATACCTTGCATATCAATGATCACAATCATGATTAATTTCATAAAGATGTTCAGTTCCCAGTACCTAAATCATAAGGTTTATAAATCATCATAATTTAATCAGGAACTATAATCTATTGTCTTATATGTGTGACACCATTTCAAAAATAGAAAATAATTTCATGTTTCATGGTTAAATTTGAATACCATAAATATAGTAGATCTGAACACACCCGTAAACCCTTTTTTAAATCAAGAAACACTTATTTCCCATAGTGGATCAACACACACCTGTTTCTCAATGTGGATCAAGACACAATGGTTTCCCACAATGGATCAAGACACACATATAACACAATTTGGATCTGGACCCCTTGCTTCCATTTTGGATTATGAAAAACTTGTTTCGGTTTGTAATAAATCTCATAGGCATGATTTCCATGTTTTTTTCATGATATCTAAATCTTTACCCAATTCAGTGGAGGGAGATATAGGTTCCACCCATTACATAGTGAAATAATACTTATGTGTTCCAAAATACCATGAAAACTCATCATATCATAAACCATGACATGAAATGGGTATCATTAACATTTCATCTTATCATAATGTATGTAAAAGAGACATGTTTCAAAATTATTTCATTATAGAATTACCCTTAAATGCATGGAGTTTTTATAAACATTTTTAAACTGTATATCCCATCGAATCAAACCAGGATACATAAAAAACATGAAATATTAAACAAAAAAATGAAGGAAAAATTGTTACCAAGTTTTAAATATATTATATCCCCATTAATTCATAAACTATATCAGTGGACATCATCTTTGATGGAGACGGATGTTGAAAGACCACTAGAAACGGAACCATTTTTTAATAAATCACTTTTAAAAAATATAAAATTTTATAAATACTCTTCTTTGAAAAACTCATTTAAAACATGAATATAATTTATTAAAATTAATTTAAAATATTTAATTTGGAAATATCGTTTCTTCTTTAAAAAATAATTTTTAAAATATAATATTTATTGAAAACAATTTTATTTGAAAATAACATTGAGAAATTGTAAATTAATACTAAATTTATATATATATATATTTGTAAAATATAAAGAAATATGATAATATATTTTCCTAAAGTGAGCATAAAAGTTAATTTAAGACATTTTTAAAAAAAATTATAAAACTTTTTTTGAAAAAACATAGACATCGAAGCAAAAAGAGAAATAAGGTCAGATTTTTATACAAAATATATTAATCATGTTTAGTACCAAATAGTGAGAAAGTTATAATAATACATAAATATATCATTTATAACAATAGGATAATGAAAATCATGATTTTTATTTTGATATAGATCCTAATATATCATCAATGGAAGCATAATCTTAAACATTTTTGATAAATGATGAGATCATAGGAATAAATTTTTTCCACTATGGTAAGATTGAATTGTAATACACATGAAATTATAACAATACATGATTCTAAATATATCATGAAATTAATGAGGCTCATTATATAACATTTAAAATTAGATTATATACACCCAATATAAAAATATTTGTCCATAATATGGCACGTATATCAATGTGGGAAAATTGAGAAAACATTACTTTACCGATTTGGGGGACATTTCACCCATTATCCCCATGAAAGAAAAATCAAAAATTGAATATTTTAATAACCATAAATTTATGTATAAGAATAATAAAATACATAAATGTGAATTATATGAACCAAAAAAATACTAGTTAATAATTCATAAGTCTCATATAAATAAAAGTGGGAAGGGAAATCCCTTACCTTAAGTCATGAATTTATTTGTACATGTTAAGAACTCTGGTATAACAAATATAATTTTATTATAAATATACAAAAAAACCATATTATTTTATATAACTCCATATATGAATTTATAATGACCTTATATTACCCATTTATCAAAAATTCCATGTTTAGGTTATGTTCCGGGTAATAACTGAATTGTTTTTCATACATTATTTTACTTTTCATTCATAGTATTCCTACTTAAATCAACATTTCTTATTCAAAAAATGAAATAAATAGAATAAATATAATATATATTCTTTATATTTTTTTATTAATTTATAAAAGATATAAATAAGAAATGGAATGTACTTTTAATGGAGACGATATGTTTTTCATAGGCATGAAAAATGTTTATGTTTTCATATCATGTTAGAAGAATGAAAATGAAATATATATATATATGTGTGTGTGTGTGTTTGTGTGTCTGTGTGTCCGTGTATATATATATATATATATTATAATTATATTATAATTATTAATCCATATATATCATATATTTGTTTACAAAACTCTTCCTTAATATATTCCATGTAATGTTTGAATGAATCACTTCGCATTGATGAGGCAGTAATCCACATGTCTAAAAACAAAGAAAATATATTTAGAGAAAATGGGAATCATGATTTTATGTATCATATATTAATTAAAATGAATAAAAACATCCTATATAACTGATATATCATATAAAAACATAAATTAAATCATTATTTACTATATTGAAAGTTAGGAATTGAAGAACAATTTGTATCTGTTCGTGAGGTGTTACTCCCTTGTACACATGAATGATGATTGTCTGTTTGATTTGATTGATGTTTTTGTGAGGGTAGCTCAAAAAACTAACATAATATATAAATATATTTTGGATACTTATTTTATTACATAATCATGGAGTAATAATATTTTATGTAAGACAGTGAAAATTAAACATATGATCTTGTTGAAGGATCTTACTTCTTCTCTCAGTAACCCCTTTTAGTTTTTGCCAAAGAGATTCCTTGATTGGATTTCTACCAAAATTGATGCCTATATATTGAAGGGACAGATTTTTGGAGTAAATTTGGGTATGGTTTTTCCAATTCAATTGAGTTTAGATATTCGAAGAGAGTGAATCATATGAGAGATTTTTTATGTGGGGAAAAGGAAAAATTGGGTATTATTAAAACGATTTGAATGCAACCCACCTTTTGTTTTCCCACAAAGTGTTAAAATGGACCAATATTGACACATAGACGTTTGATTGTCTAAATATGGACAAAAAATAATTTTATACTTGTTTATGGCCCCTTTTACATGAAATATTCTATGTTTGGTAATTTATTAAACACTTTTTACCATAATCAATGTAATTAGTTTTAACTATGTTCACAAATTTTTATTTCAAATATTTTTACCAGATTATAAATTAAAAAAATGAGTATTAAAAATATTTAATACATTTTTTCCAATACTAATATCATATGTGGATACAATTAATTTTAAATAAGTCCTGAATTTGTAATGCAAAAAACATGTTTCTGAAGCGAAAAAAATAATTTTTTTGAAAAGTTTCTATATTCAATTTGAATTTTAAATAGTTACAATCACCTAAATTTTATTAATTTATGTAAACTAAATTTAATTAAACTTTGAAACTAAATTTAAATATCATTTAAAATTATAAATAAATAATACGAAAAGGATGTTTTGAATTAAAATTCGTTATTTTTTACCAGTCATCAAATAATGGTTTTTTTCAGAAGAAAAACAATTCCCAAAAAATTAATGTAATATAATAATAAAATAATGAATTAAAATATTAAGTTTAATTTATCAAATTGAATTTATAAAATTATCTAGAATCAATTATATTATTGTTCTCAGAATGAACTAAATAGAAGTTCATTTTAAAAAATAGTATTTTCAAACATATAATGACTTCACCAGAAATTATATATTTTACTATCAATATGTATTAATTATATAAAACAATTATAAATAATTTATAAATTTAGTAATAGCTATTCATATTACTTTGTTATGACTATCTTTTTTAAATAAATTAGAAAAGTAAAAATCTTTGGAGGGATGTCTCCATGGGCATCATGAGTACCAACTCAATACTATACTTTTAACTACCAAGTAAAAGCATGAGATTACAGGTAATAAACCAAGGACCAAAAAAATTAGAAGGTATTCCCTTGTATCCTAGTGCAATGGAAAAACAATAAGAGGTTGATATATACTCAATAGTCCAGCACCAATGGTGTCTAAAGCACAATCTAGTTAGTGAATTAGACAATATATTGTGTGAATTTATATCAAATTTGAAAACAAAAATGATTTTGATTAAAAAAACGTTAGGCATAAGTTCCTATAAAAAGAATTTCCACGCCATTAATGCTTTATCCTAACAAGAAAATTATTGAACCAAAGAATCACGATAAAGTGGGATATAAAGAAGAAATGGGTCATCGTAGATTTATAAAGTTTGAATGGATTGTACCCAAGCATGTGATTTTTCCTAGCGGACATTTCTATTAAAAGTCATTAACTACCCCTTAATTTTAATTAAAAGTAGAATATATATTTTTCATTTATATTGTACCATTCTCATATATATAGAAAACCATATAATGGAACCTAAGTATCACATCAGGAGTGTAGTTGTTTTTCCAAGCTGAAGGAGTTCAACCATGTGGATCCACAAATGGAAATCCGAGTAATACTTTTGGTGTGAACTAAAACATGTACTTTGTCAATATGAACATGATATCATAAAAAGGGTTCTTAGAATCACTTATGGTTTGGTGTAACCATATTTACAATGAGCCCATTAACAAGTGCACCGTAGGGAACAAGTATCCCTCATATGGAGGTGAGAAACATGCATGGTGACCCTATCTAATATAAATTACGTATTTCGCTTGGAGTATAATTCCACATCAAATCATGATCTTATCTTCATAATTCTTTAAAAAGAATCTAATTATCACTAGATGTGTTAAAAAGCATTCTTGTTTTTAAATTTATTCAATAACGAACCAATTAAATCACTATACCATATCATAATTAAGGTTTAAGGTAAGAGGGTATGTATATAGGAAAATTACATCACATGTAAAACATTCTAAAGGGGAGAGAAAATCCCATAGACTATTTATTTTATATAATAATATGGCACATGTACTAATAATGTCCCAAATCCATGAAAAAGAACCAATAAACCTAGAATTTGTTTTATTTGAAGAATGCTAACCAAACTAAAGGAATTTTATTAGAAAACATTTCATTGTTTTCCAAAAACCCATTTCATTTAATTTAAAAAATTATTTTTCATCATAATGTATAAATAAACCCACTAAAATGATTTTTTTTATAACACGAGGAACAATTTAAAATATATATAAAAATAACTCCAAAATGGATGGCTATAATAAAGGAAGAAAAAATTTATAATAGGAGGCCGTGCTAAATCGTCTTAAGTGGTGGTTTGTGTTGTGCTTATAAAAATCAACCATATCAAGGAGGGTAAAATCATATCATAAATAATTCTAGTAAATTTAATTCAATGAAATTTATTATTTTAATGTGATACTTGGTATTTTTAGGGTACGACACAACGACACCATTTTATAAAATGAAGAAACATTACGGAAAACCTGTCTATAACCTATCTTGTACTTATGACGACCCACACATCCAATATCTAGGCTTGATTCAGCCTACTTTTAGAGAAATCATAAAAATGGATGAACATAAAAAATGGAGAATTAGATCACATCTGTATAACTTTCTCAATAGGTAATAAAATAGAAAAAGGGTCTTGGTGAATATATATCTTAGCATGTAGAATTTATAAGAACCAATAGAACTCAATTATTAAAAAATATGGATGAGACTGATAAAATCCTATATGAGGTTTAGGAGTATCCCATAGGAGAATAAAGAGGGGTGGTGTTCTTGGAAATAGAGAAACAAATAAGGGGGAAATATATTTAATTCATTAAGGAAAAAATTTCTTTTGCCCCAAAAAATAGCGTTGAATTGTTGGTCCGTACAATTTTTCGAAACTGTGTACCAACTGTGTAGTACCAACTACATTTTAAGAACACCTCATCGATATTTTCTACTTGGTTGTACCAACTTTTCAGCCACCATGATCCAAACAGTTCACATATACTGTCGAAATAGACAAATGCGTACATTCTAGGTGCATGGTTTGGAATAATCGTACATATCCCATGTGGGGAACCTCTTCTGACATGGAAAATGTGCAGATTTTATATAGGGGGGAACATAGTCTCAAAAAACCCATTTTCCTTTACCATTTCACCCAAACATGAGTTTTCGGGGCCCGACCATTTTTATACTCAACATAGAACCAGATACAACTCTTGGGCTTTCAATGACATCAACAAACACTATTAAGTGTTAAAAACCTCATATTATCACATTGAGCCTTGGTTTACAAAGTCGACCATCCTCAAAATGATAAAACTCAAATTATCGTGGAATTACATGTGGTCCAAAAAAATAGTTTTTTATATTAGTTATTTAATTAATTCCATAAATTCATACTCAACACCAATACAACATTTATTTAATAATACAAAAATATATATATGATTTTAATAAAAATAAAAATAAATATATTATTAGTAAAATATTATTTTTTTCAAATCATTTTATATCTAAATAAAATATTTTTGGGATATTATAATGGTATATATTCTTATTTCGTTATATTTATGTAATTTTCACATCCAAATTAAATGAATAGTTCCAAAAATACAATTAATATTATATTTTAATAATTTATATATTATAAAATTATTTGAAATTAATAAAATTATTATCTTCAGTGGTTGGGATATGGTTGAAAATAGTTACAATGTTCCATTTATGAGTCCCTTTTCCAATAATGGTAATATTATCGACCATTTAAGGGAAGAATAAATTGATATTGGGTAATTTTCAAAATGATTAGTAGGGTTTTAAACTATGAGATAAGGGTTAACACATCACCTAAACAACTAAAACATTTATTTTATTAGATTTTTTAGATTTATCCTCTTCCTATCTATTATATTATTCAATATTTTCCCCATTATTATAAAAATAAATTAATATTAATTTAATACTTCAGGTCATTCCAAGAGTTCCCCACCCCTCCGTGTAGCGACTCGGGTTTTTGGCCCTGGCAGAATTTGGATTATTTCTACAAATAATTCAAGAGCTAGTCGCGAAGACGACGTGCGATTCCGAGGCCCGGTGTGCCCGGAATTAATATTATAAAAATATTAAGTATTTTTATACTATGCATGTGGATGAGGTTTGATATCTCCTAAACGGTAGCTCGGAACAGGAATACGAGGGAACGATTGTGTCTGAAACGTGCTGTTTACCCTAGGAGAGGTGTAAACATTGCGGGCGCGTGCCTGCTGTGGAAAACGCCACTAGGGGCATTTTCGTAAATAAGTGGAAAAGTTGGTTTAGGCGCGTTGGCTTGAATAACTTCTCAACGGAGTCTCAGATCGCAAATCTGAGCCCGCCGTTGCGTTCAGAACGGCGCAATTACCCTAGGGGTGACTTAATTTGCACCGCGCCGGGAGGTTTAGTTGGGGGTGTTTTGTTTTAATTGGAGTTTTTATTTAAAAAAAACATAAGACTCATCCTTACCTACCTCCTCCTGCTCAATAACGCACGCACGAAACCCCTCCCCACCTCGACTGTTCTTCGCCAAATAAAGCCGGAATCGTCCGTTTTCTGCGTCGATCATCAGCGGATCTAGCTTCAGGGCGTCGCCAACGTCGATTTGCACCCGAAGCTTCGGCGTTTCACCCGCGAGGTAGGCGGTTTTAGTTTTACAATCCCTGATCCCGTTTTTGTGTTGTTTTTCTTCAAATTTTCATATGGGTTGTATAGTTCGGGTCCCGAGCTTTCCGAAACATATTTCGGATCTGAATTTGGAGCACCGAGGTGCTCCCGGTGGCTCCCGGAAGTATTCCTGCGAAAACCTGGTTTTCCGGCAACGAGGGGCGGCGGCCGTGACAGAATCTGGCGACGGCACGGCGGCGGGGCGGCGGAATCCGGCGGCGGGGCGGCGGAATCCGGCGGCGGCGCGGTGGCTTCAGGCGAGGCTGGCGGTGGTCCGGCCAGGATTTTCCAGGGGTTCTTTAAACCCCCGTAACCCGCAAACTGTAACTCCGATTTGCGAGCCGCTTGTAACGACGCCCTCTTTGCGTCGAGACGGACCTTTTGAACTCATTTTTGAGGGTTTAAGGGTTCGGGATTGTGGCCCGGGAGTTAGAAATGTCGTATAAAATAATATTATTTTATTATTTCCCGAGTTCGGGCCGTTGTAACTTCTACCCGGAGCGTCCGATTGACGTGCCGTCAGTGCCGTTGAGACCCAGATGGTATGACAGACTTTTTGAGATGGTTTCTGGGTGTTGGGTCTGCGAACGGGGTGTGGGCCCCATGAGGCTGGGTTTTGGCATTTGCGGAGAAACGCAGCTTTTGCACCAGGAGTCCGATTTTGGCGGATGAATAGTCGGTCCTGTTTGTTTTTCTGAGAGGATCGTAATGGTGCGTTCCGTTCGATGAGTTTCGGAATCCAGGCATGGGCCCCACCCGATTTGTCCTTCAGTGAATAGTACCTTTTTCACCGGGTGTCCGTTTTGGACGAGCGAGTAGTTGATTCCTATTTTTTTCGAGGGGATCGTCATGGTATGGTCCGCTTGATGAGTTTCAGGATCGTTGTGTGGGCCCCGCATGGGCTAGCTACGGTGAATAGTGCCTTTTCACCGGTGCTCCGTTTCGGGCGAGTAAATAGCCTATCCTGCGTGTTTTTCTGCGTGGAACACGATGGTGGCCTCGGTTTTGTCTTAGGAGGTGCGCAATGTGGTGTTGTGGTGGGACGCTCGGGTTAGCGAAGTTTGGACCGGCAGTGGTTGAGGGTTCTCCCTTGGTTCGTTCCTACGAGGGTTCATGTGGTATCACAACCTTCGTATGGGTTTGTGATCCTCTTGATGGGATGTTTAAACTGTTAGAGTTGTGGTATCCCTCCGGTGGGCCCGGAGTGGATCCTCTAGCATCTCTACCCTAGATCGGGTTCTTGGTCTCGCTGTGACCGCTTATTCACGGGCGGCGATCCCCTATCTAGCAGGTTAACCCCGTAGGGTTTCTGGCATCATCGGGAATATGATCCCCTATGCGGTGGGTCATGCACAGTAGGGTTGTGGCATCATCGGGTTTACGATCCCCTACTTAGCTTGATGTTTATAGTAGGGTTGAGGTATCGTTGGTTATATGATCCCCTACTCTGCGCTTGGTGTCAGTAGGGTTGTGGTATCATTGGTTATGTGATCACCTACTTAGCGCGTGGTTTCGGTAGGGTTGTGGAATCGTCAATTCGATCCCCTACATCATGAGTTGTACCAGATAGGGTTCCGGTATCATCGTGTCCCTCTTTATATGGACGATGATCCTCTATCTGAGTGTGGAGCTTCGGTCGAGCGCCAGATCGGGTTGAGGTATCCCCCAGCGGACCCTGGGAGTGATCCCCTATCTTGAGATATGTATACCAGAGTGGGTCTTGGTATCCCCTAGAGAAACCTAGCGGCGATCCCCTATCCGATGAGTTTGGGGGTTTTGTTGTTTCAGCGCTGTTTCCTTAGTGATGTTATCTGACGAGCGTGGTCTCTCTGGTGAGCATCTGAGATGTTTGTTTGGGACCCGATAGAGTGTATCTCTCGGATGAGTGTCATCTGGTATGACAGTGATCATGGGGTGTACTCTCCTGGTTGGGATAGTTGCTGGTGATGAGGTCGTTACCTCTTGTGGCTTTGTGGCGTGAGCTATGTATATCTGGATTGTTCAAGGTGTATGTATGGGCATACACCTGAGCTGAGCTGAGCTGACTTGTTGTGTTTAACCGAGGATGGTCACGAGATGGAGTTTCTCCCTCGTCTGGGTTCCCTCTGGCTGGGTTGAGCGGACTGTTGCCTTTCAGTTGCTCCCTTGGGTTTTGGGTTTTTGGGGTGCCTACTGAGTATGTTTATACTCACCCCTGCACGGGCTTTGCACGCAAATGTTTGTGTCTTGTGCAGACCACAAGACTTTTGACGGAGTCACCGGAGGACCCTGAGAAGGTGGAGCTTAGTGAGCATGTTGACCAGGGCGTTTACCGGAGCTGTGCCGAGGGAGCTTTACGGCGGGTGTTTGTGGCAGCGTTCCCCTTCTTCAGAGCAGGTTGGATGCGCTTTTGTAATTTTCATTTGGTGGGACCTGTTTTTCCTTTTCGTACTTCTGTTGTACTCTGGTTTGGGATAGATGTATGCATGCATTTTACTTTTCAGTTTATATATCTATGCAATGTTGCATGGTGGTGTTGTGGGTGCGTGTGTACAGGTACCTTAGGCTAATTCATGCCATGTGTGTGATAGCCTACTCGGCACTGGTCGCCATCCCCTGGCCTATTGGAGGCAGGCTTGGGGAGTCGCGGCGCGAGCCCCGTTGGGTCGGGTCGTGACAGAGTGGTATCAGAGGAGGTTCCACCTTTGGGATCTCAGAGAGTAGCTGGTCTAGCTGCGAGTTTGGTTTGGGTTGCATAGCGGCAGTGTTAGGGTGTTTTGAGTTCGTCCTTCAGGCCAGGGATTCAAGTGTTGGTACGGCGGCCGACGTATCCATACACCAGGACTCTAATAACTGGCCTTTCGACTCGGGACATTCGTACAATGGTCGCAGATACATATTGGTACATGAATCATATAGGACTGGGTTTTTTGGTTTTCCTTGTCCTTCTTGAGTCATATCTCCATATATACTCTTTGATGGTGGTGCGTCTTGAATGTATTTCAGGATGCCTCCACGACGGCAGCCAACGAGGGTTCTGCAGATGGATTGTGCTGATGACCCGCCCCGTTTAGTGGCTGTGGAGTAGGGCGCAGGTTCTGAGGCTACACCTCCAGGTGGTCTGCCAGTTGGGCCACCACCTGTCGAGCAGCTGGTTGTGTCGGCGGTGCAGGACGAGGTTGCGTGCAGGCTGAGTGCGCTGCACGAGTTCCAGAGGCAGCGACCTCTATGGTTCCGGGGTGATCCAGACCCCCAGGCAGTTGATGACTGGCTTGAGGCAGTCACCCGAGTTTTCCGCCTAGTGAGGACACCTCCAGATCAGATGGTGGTCCTAGCGGAGAGCCTTCGGCATGGTTCTTCCGGGCGATGGTGGAGTTTGGTGATGCAGTCCCATGACGAGGAGACGCTCACGTGGGCAGAGTTTGAGCGGCTCTTCAGGGAGGAGTTCTATCCGGTGGCGCTGAGGTCAGTGCGGATCCAGGAGCATCTGCAGCTTCGACAGGAGAGCATGACTATGTCGGAGTACTCAGTGAGGTTTACAGGCATGTCGCGCTACTCCCTGGATATGGTTCGAGACTCGTTCTTTAGGTCTCGGACCATCGAGCATGGCTTACATAGGGACATCCGAGCGGGTGTGGTTTCCTTGTGCCTGCCCACCTTTGCTGGAGTGCTTGAGCGAGCGTTGGTGGTGGAGAGTTTTCTGGCTGAGCAGATTCCCCCTGTTAGTGCTGGGCACTCGAGAGCTGAGACTTCGACAGTCGGATCGACATCTGGTAGTCGACGTCAGACTCAGGGGTCTGGACGTGGCCGATGTTTCAGGAGGCGACCCCAGGATGGAGGATCTGAGCCTTAGGGCTCACAGAGCTCGCATTCCAGTTTTGGTCAGCCTCAGGAGAGGCGGTGTTACGCTTGCGATGGTCGGGGACATCTTGCTAGAGATTGTCCCACCCGACGTGCTACTGAGAGGGAGCCGGTCGATGGACCGTCTTGGCAGAGGCAGTGTCTCGAGCAAGGAGGTCCGCAGGGCGGCGGACGTGGCGGCGGAGCTGGTGCAACGGGAGGCGGTGGTAGGAAGAACCAATTGCCACCACCCCCACCCCCAATTGGTCCATGCCAAGCTCAGGGAGCTGGTGGCCGAGGGTGAGGACAGCTACATGCTCTGGAGGCAGTCGACCCAGAGGCACCGTGGATGGACAGAGGTACACCTTATATCTTTCTACTTACTGCAGTAGTTTGATAGACACGGTTTAGTGGTACTCTTTCCTTTTGTTGCTTGCTCCAGTTTTGTTCAGGGCATTGATAAGACCCTCTGTGGGTTTTCGTTGGTGAGCTCGCTGGTGTGTGAGACCCAGTTGAGAGTCTGATCGCTTTCCTTGTACTTAGGTCTTTTCGGGGACGAAAAGTTCTAAGGAGGGCAGGATGTAGAGACTCTGGTTTTTGGCCCTGGCAGACATTGAATTATTTCTACAAATAATTTCAGAGCAAGTTGTGAAGACGGCGTGCGATTCTGAGGCCCGATGTGCCTGAAATTAATTTTATAAAAATATTAAGAATTTTTATACTATGCACGTGGATGGGGTGTGATATCTCCTAAACGGTAGCTGAGAACGGGAATACGAGGGCACGGTTGCATCTGGAACGTGCTGTTTACCCTAGGAGAGGTGTAAACTTTGCGAGCACGGGCCTGCTGTGGAAAACGCCACCAGGGGCGTTGTCGTTAATAAGTGGAAAAGTTGGTGTATGGGAGTTGGCTTGAATAACTTCTGAACAGAGTCTCGGATCACAAATCTGAGCCCGCCGTTGCGTTCAAAACGACGCAATTAACCTAGGGGTGGCCTAATTTGCACCGCGTCGGGAGGTCTAGTTGGGGGTGTTTTGTTTTAAATGTAGTTTTTATTTAAAAAAACATAAGACTCATCCTCACCCCCCTCCTCCGGCTCAATAAAACATGCACAAAAACCCTCCCCACCTCGACCATTCTTTGCGAAATCAATCCGAAATCACCCGTTTTATGCGCCGATCATCAGCGGATCAAGCTTCAGGGCGTCGCCAGCGTCGATCTGCACCAGAAGCTTCGGCGTTTCGCCCACGATGTAGGCGGTTTGAGTTTTACAATACCGGATCCCATTTTTGTGTTGTTTTTCTTCAAATTTTCATATGGTTTTTATAGTTTGGGTCCCGAACTTTCTGAAACTTTTTTCGGATCTGAATTTGGAGCACCGAGGTGCTCCCAGTGGCTCCCTGAATTTTTCCGGCGAAAACCCGATTTTCTGGGGATGAGGGGCGGCAACCATGGCGGAATCCTGCGATGGCACGGCGGCGGGGCTGCGGTTTCCGGCGGTGGCGGCGGCGGCACAGCGGAATCCGGCGGTGGCGCGGTGGTTTCATGCGAGGCTGGCGGTGGTCCGGCCAGGATTTTCTGGGGGTTCTTTAAACCCCCGTAACTCGCAAACTGTAACTCTGATTTGCAAGCCGTTTGTAGTGACGCGCTCCTTGCATCGAGATGGACCTTTTGAGATCATTTTGAGGGTTTAAGGGTTCGGGATCGTGGCCCAAGAGTTAGAAACGTCATATAAAATAATATTATTTTATTATTTCACGACTTCGGGCCGTTGTAACTTCTACCCGGAGCGTCTGATTGACGTGTCGTCAGTGCTGTTGAGACCCCGATGGTACGACAAACATTTTGAGATGGTTTCCGGGTGTTGTGTATGAGAACGGGGTGCAGGCCCCATGAGGCTGGGTTTTGGCGTTTGTGGAGAAACACAGCTTTTGCACCAGGAGTCTGATTTTGGCGGATGAATAGTCAATCCTATGTGTTATTCCGAGAGGATCGCAATGGTGTGATCTGTTCGATGAGTTTCGGAAACCAGGCGTGGGCCCCACCCGAGATGGCCTTCAGTGAATAGTACATTTTTCACCGGATGTCCGTTTTGGACGAGCGAGTAGTCGATTCCTCTTGTTATTCCGAGGGGATTGTCGTGGTATGGTCCGCTTGATGAGTTTCGGGATCGTTGTGTGGGCCCCACACGGGCTAGCTATGGTGAATAGTTCCTTTTTCACCGGTTCTCTGTTTCGGGTGAGTAAATAGCCTATCCTGTAAGTTTTTTTGCGAGGAACACCATGGTGGCCTCAGTTTATGCATAAGAGATGCGTAGTGTGGCGTTGTGGTGGGTCGCTCGGGTTAGCGATGTTTGGACTAGCAGTGGTTGAGGGTTCTTCCATGGTTCATTCCTACGAGGGTTCGTGTGGTATCACAACCTTCGTATGGGTTTTTGATCCTCTTGATGGGATGTTTAAACTGTTAGAGTTATGGTATCCCTCCGGTGGGCCCAGAGTGGATCCTCTAGCATCTTTACCCTAGATCAGGTTCTTGGTATCGCTATGACCGCTTATTCACGGGCGGTGATCCCCTATCTAGCAGGTTAAATCCGTAGGGTTTCTGGCCTCATCGGGAATATGATCCCCTACGTGGTGGATCGTGCACAGTAGTGTTGTGGAATCTTCAGGTTTACGATCCCCTACTCAGCTTGATGTTTATAGTAGGGTTGTGGTATCGTTGGTTATATGATCCCCTACTCAGCGCTTGGTGTCGGTAGGGTTGTGGTATCATTGGTTATGTGATCCCCTACTCAGCGTGTGGTTTCGATAGGGTTGTGACATCGTCAGTTCGATCCCCTACATCACGAGTTGTACCAGATAGGGTTCCGGTATCGTCGTGTCCATCTTTATATGGATGATGATCCTCTATTTGAGTGTGGAGCTTCGGTCGAGCGCCAGATCGAGTTGAGGTATCCCCCAGCGGATCCTGGGTGTGATCCCCTATCTGTGAGAACTACGTAAGCCAGATCAGGTCGTGGTATCCCCCAGTGGACCCTGGGAGTGATCCCCTATCTGTGAGCTACGTATACCGGAGTGGGTCTTGGTATCCCCTAGCGGACCCTAGTGGAGATCGCCTATCCGAGGAGTTTGGAGGTTTTGTTGTTTCAACGTTGTTTCCACATTGATGTTATCCGACGAGCGTGGTCTCTCGGGTGAGCATCTGAGATGTTTGTTTGGGACCCGATGGAGTGTATCTCTCGGATGAGTGTCATCAGGTATGACAGTGATCATGGGGTGTACTCTCCTGGTTGGGATAGTTGCTGTTGATGAGGTCGTTACCTATTGTCGCTTTGTGGCATGAGCTGTGTATATCTGGATTGTTCAAGGTGTATGCATGAGCATACACCTGAGCTGAGCTGAGCTGACTTGTTGTGTTTAGCCGAGGATGGTCACGAGAGGGATTTTCTCTCTCGTCTGGGTTCCCTATTGTAGGGTTGAGCGGACTGTTGCCTTTCATTTTCTCCCTTGGGTTTTGAGGTTTTGGGGTTCCTACTAAGTATGTTTGTACTCATCCCTGCACGGGCTTTGCCCGCACAAGTTTGTGTCTTGTGCAGACCACATGCCTTTTGACGGAGTCCTAGGAGGACCCAGAGCAGGCGGAGCTTAGTGAGCGTGTTGACCAGGGCCTTTACCGGAGCTGTTCCGAGGGAGCTTTCCGGCGGGTGTTTGTGGCAGCGTTCCCCTTCTTCAGAGCCGGTTGGATGTGCTTTTGTAGTTTTCATTTGGTGGGCCCTGTTTTTCCCTTTCGTACTTCTGTTGTACTCTGGGTTGGGATAGATGTATGCATGCATTTTACTTTCAGTTTATATATCTCTGCACTGTTGCGTGCATGTGTTGTGGGTGCGTGTGTACAAGTACCTTAGGCTAATGCCTCCCATGTGTGTGATAGCCTACTCGGCACTGGTCGACTGCCCCTGGCCTATTGGAGGCGGGCTTGGGGAGTCGCGGCTCGAGCCCCGTTGGGTGGGGTCGTGACACTCCGTTACAAAAGGGAACCTCTTCTACTCTCTTCCTCGCACATTTTGAGATTTATATATTATCCAGTCATTAAAATAACACCATAATATATTAATTATCAATATCACGTATCCTCTTTATTTTCAAAAGACCATCCATTAATATTTTAAGGTGTAATCCAAAAAAATATTCTCAACGAAGAGGCATAAATCTTAACCTAGAATTTTCAATTTTAGTTCACATATTACCTCCATTAAATTAATGGTATACATTTTAAAATAATTAATTTTGTATCTTCAACATACATAATAATTTTATTGATCATGTAACAACCATAATCCACCTTCTTCCCATCTGTTGGAATATGATAATGTATTTTCTGAGTACGTGTGGACTACCACCTCTACGATGAAATGTGATTCATTTTTCATTTATTATTTATATGTTATGTTATAAGGAGATTTTTGATTCATATATAAAATATTAATGACATTAAAATTATTATTTATAGTTAATATAGTACTTAATTTATATATGTTCCATCCATCTAAAAATAAAAACTTTGTTCTTTCATAGGTATGGCCTACTGTCTACATGAAAAATGAAATTCATTTTTCTATTTTTAAATTTTATGGATTACTGTTAATTTATTTATGATTTTTATATGATGATTAAAATTATTCTGACTATTGAACTATGAATAATGTCGAAATATTGGATCAACCGAACTAAAATTCTCATGAAAAACAGAACAGTTTTCATTCAGGAAAAATAATTTAAATAGATAATTAGTAATAAATAAGCATTTAAATGATATAAGTGGATGATATATGACATTATGATTATGCAAATTATTATTTTATATAAATATAAGAAATTTAAATTTTTTAAACAGTATATTATAAGACTATCAAACAATGATGAACGTGTGGCAATGGATTTTCATCTCACTTTTATTTCTATGAGACACATTCCAGACACACCACTTGTTTCAGTTTTGTGATGTATATACCTCCCATGAATGTTTTTTATTATTAATATATTGAACATTATTTTGATATACATATCATTATAAGGATCTCCCTTTCATAATGTTATGATTTGATATCTTCCAATATAGTAAGGGATTTATGTTACTATGTCAATATTCAATAGGATTGATTATGATAATGTTTCCAAATATGAAATCTAATGATATACCTCTCAATAATCACATGAAATTTCCTATAAACTATTTATTTTATGAGAGTTCATTTTATTCTTTTAAATTTTCTATCATCAATAACTTATGATTCTAAAAGTGCATTTTAAAGTAAAGCTGGATTTATTTATCTCTTAAGTCAAAAAATATGTTTTCTTTATCCAAGATGTATTATAATATTTCAAAGAATTTTTTAAATATTATTTTATGATTTTTAATGTAATTTGTATCCATGTGTGACTTTTTACTAATTGGATTTAAGTGAATATTATTTTCATTTTCCTAATGAGTTACTTTTAAATTTTAACCGAAAATAAAAATGGAATCATTATTTTTAATTACCAGACATGAACATAATTTCACACAATCATGACAACTCAATGAGTTAAATATTAACCAATAATTTTATATGTATCTTTATAAATAAAATGTTTCCTTAAAATTTGTGTAATATTTCAAATTTTAAATAATTTATTTGAATGAGAAAATTATATTTTCCTCATAAACATTTCTAGTGATCTTTTCAAGAAAACTTTCATTTCTAATAACATAAAATGAATTTTCTTATGATTTTTTTGAGTAATAATCTCTAGATATAATCATTAATATTTATATGGATTTTTTATGATTATAATGATCAGTTATTTATTAGACCCACTTTTTTCTACAGGTTACGCTATGATAAATTATTTAAATGTTTACGAATACTATTTCTTTTCCACATGTTATATTGTATGATGAATGATTTCTAATATTATGCAGAAGATATAAATTTATTATGATTATATTATATGGGGGAAAATACTTGTTAAGCCCTCCAATTTATTGGGAAAATATGGATATCTCCTTAGATAGGGTCTCGAATGGGTAGTTAAGCTATACAAGTAAGAGAAATTGTCCACTATGATAGTCTCTAGAGTAAATATTGAAAATGGTTATGATTTAATGGGTATTAAAACTAATACACATTGATATTTTTGGATGTGATCCTTAACTAGAGAAATTATTTTCTATGATTATGTGTATTCTATAAATTAGTTATTTATTCCAATGTTATGTTCCCATGGATCATGTAATTTGATTTATTTATGATTCGTATCTTATAAACATCTATATTTTATACCATGATTCAGGATTATTCTCTACATTATATTGGGTATCATTTTGAAATGTTAATCTCATTTTCATATAGCACTATTTTCATGTTATGTTTATATGATTATTAATACCTCCCTTCTTTTCCATTATTGAGAATATGATCTCATGATTTCTTATGTTTTCATTACCTACGTTATATACACTAATTTTAATTATGATATATATAAGATGTATTCTAGTTATGATGAACTTGTTGGGAGATTATATAGATCTCTAATGAACAATTTATTCATGTATCCATGTTTTCAATGATAGTACAACTATATTATTCTGGTATGGTTCACTGTTATTTGTAATGTATATTAATATGTTGAGATATAATTTCTATGTATGTAATGTATGGGTTTCTATATTTCAGTTAATTTTCAAAATTAAAGAATCATAAGTGTTTATGTGTAGACTAATGCCTCCACGTAGCAATAAAATTCAATTTTTATCACTATAATTAATTGTTTCATATAATGAAATATTTAGTGTTAATGTATGATATTTATGACATAATTGTGATTATTTAATTGTAATATATTATTTATATTCTCACATTCCCTTTCATTGGAATATGATAAAATTAATCATGTGTGCATGTGGACTGCCACCTCTATGAAGTGTTGTGAATCATTTTTATCACCGATTTTTATTAATAATTATAATAGTTTATAGGTTGAATAAATATGATACTTATTTTATGATTAATATTCATTAAATCATAAAACAACAACCATGATGTACATAGTAGAAACATCAAAAAGAATGATATATTAAAAAAAGATCTATTTTCACCTGAATGTTCATTTAAAGGAGGAACATTGTAATAAAAGGATAACTGGAAATTATAATGTAATGAAAAAAAGTATTTTTTTGAATGGATATTATTCCCGAATATATGTATAATAAATCTATATTTACTAAACATGAAATTTTAATTATGTATTAATCATTATGTAACTTGAGTTAATGGTTTCCCGTATATTCTAATTTTTTTAGGATGATCAATTATAAATTTCAGTTAAAAGAATTTATATGCATCATAACCTATAAAACCAATTTTATCTTCAACACTAGTTATTTATAACAATTTTATAATTAGTTCCATTTTTCTATTATTGGTACATAAAATTACAGGGAAAATTATTTTAAATAAAATCCACCCTTATTTCCAAAATGGTTATTAAACTTTTTCTTCCATGTCCATTGTCTTCAAAATTATTTTATGAAAGATCATACCTATAAATAAAATGATTAAAATTTTTTTTTCACTACCCTGAATTCATTTTAAAAGGGTTAAAAAATAGAATTTAAAATAAATTATCATCCAAAAAAGAAAATTTTTACTTTTTAAAATGGTGTGAAGAGGAATGTTTTTTTAAATTTATACTATATGAATAAATTTTCCCAACAACATTATTTTTATTTTCATTAATTATTACTTAATAATTGTCCAGAGTTATTTTGATAGGAAAATATTTTCACAAAATTCTAGTAATTTTTAGTTAAATTTTTAGCGATAGAAAAAGAGAATTTGGTACACATTTGTATGGTTTATAATTATGTGATTGTTAAGTATAGAACAATGTAGATGTCAAATACATTTTGAAATGATGGATATCTCTTTTGATTACAAGAACTATAATCGAAAGTGAAACCTGTTATATAAAGGGCTTATCCACTTTGATATTATTTCGAATAATCCTTAACTATGTAAATGATGGAATGTTGAGTGAAATTAATCCATTTTGATATACTTGGATGTTATCCTTAACTAAGGAAATGATATTATATCACAATATTAATGAAGAAAGCATATATATTGTGATTATGATATGGTATACTAACTCATGATTGATTATTGATGATTATATACACTTATAATTTATGTTTTTGTATAAGAAGAATCATTACTAAATTATTATGTTTTTAGATCATTTAATGATTATATATGATTATTGTAAGTTATGATCATGTTCTCAAACCCGTATGCAAATATTATTCTCACTAATTATCATTGATTTATATCTATTATGTTTACCCTTACTGACCATCTAATCTGACCATTTCTTAATTTTTCCATCCACAAGTAATGATGAGATGTTTTAAGTATTTTATATATAAGAATTTTACCATGTGAGAAGATCATTGTCAGAGATGTTGAAGATCTTTCATGAAAATATATGATTATGTATATAGTATGGAAGAATCTAAACCATTACGGCTATAGGGTTTGTTTTATCATGATAATTATTTATTATTCTATAAAAAGTAATGTAATATATATGTATAAAAATGATTAGTTCTCCAAACTATGTTTATTAGTATCCTAATATCATTAGAAAAGGGTAGATATGAGAGTTTATTCTCACATGTGATGCAATTTGTGGGAACACATATAGAGATACATCTATTTTATGGAAATAATGATATATCAAATTTTATATTAACTATCAATGACTATATTTTATAGGATACTAATTTAAAACAGTTTTGTATTCAAGAATATGTATTTTTTTCAACACCAAAATGTATTTTGTGGACACAATTTGTTGTTAAATTAATGGGGATTGAGTTAAACTGAATGTGATTCTCTAAAACTATTTTATATTTCACCAAAAGTATGTTATGGATGTTTATTCAAAATTTATTACATAATTAAATATTCTATGTGGGGATTTAAGACCCCATACCAATTTAATAATGAAATGAAAAAAGATACATTAGCTGAATGGGGACATATATGATAAAAATTCCCCCATTAAAGAGGACTGTAATATATTTACATAATGAATCAATTGCCAAAATATAGAAGTTCATTATCATAATGAAAATAATCATTCAAATTATAATTATACCTAAGATATACATGTGATCTAGTAACTATAGTCACATGTAGATAAACTTATCATGAACATTAAACTTATCCAAAAATATATTTACCCACAATTCTGATTTTATACAAAACATGAAATAATATTTAACTATTATTATATAATATTATATTTATCACCCAGCGGTTTAAATTTCATATATAAATAAGATTAAATAAATTATGAAATTATCATATTTTCACATGTATATAAAATTAATTCATTAGTGACCAATTAATTATAAATGAAAATAAAAAAATATTTGAAAATAAAGGAAATAATTATCTAAAAAACTATTTCTCCCACAAAAACATGTTTTACCTCAAAAAATAACAAAATCATATTAGCTGAATAATTTTAAAGAATAATATATATATATATATATTAAATAAAATGTTTTATATTCATCATAAGTTTTTTAGACAGTAGAGAAGAATCAATAAAATTTTACATTTTATTATTTTATTATTTTAAAAATTAATTATCTATTTTTAAAATTATAATAAAATTAATTTTCTTATCTTTTATAAAATTTCTTAGAAAAAATAAATTTATATTTTAATATGATAAGGTAAAATTTGTAATGGATTGAATTTTATAGAATTGTATGAAATGATAAACACATTAATTAATAGTGATCAATATTGGTTATTATTTAGAATTTAAATTTTAGTTAATGCATTTAAATAAAATTCAAATTATTTTAGGTTGGTTTTTAAAGAAAAATTAGTTCAATTATGAATCTTTAAATCAAATTTATATTATTTTAGTAAATTAAATGTTGATTCTTTATATAGAATACTTTTAAAACTTTTGAACACTCTAAATTTGGAAAAATGCTTTCTCATCAGGTATGTGCCTTTAATTTTGAATTAAATTCTACGAATTAGGTTCGTTTAATTAAAAAATGGATTCAATATTATTAATCAAGATAATTTATATAATTTAATGTGTTCAAATTATATTTTTACCATAATTAATATTAGAAAACATTAAATATTACATGTTCTATTTTAGGATAAAATAGGTTTACCATGGGTTAAACATAAAATATAATAGTATGAATCAAATAAAAAAATATAAACAACCATTTTATGGAAATAGTTAAGAATTATAGTTTATATTTTTTGTTAATATCATATATTTGCGGCTTTTGGAATGTGAAAAACATGGGTACATATTTTTTTTATTTAAAATAATACAAGTGTTCTACTTAGAACACTTATAAAAGGCCACACCTCTCATATACTGTTCACACTCCCAAAAATATATATTCAGCCAAGAAATTACCAAATTTATAAAATCCTAATATAGTTAATTATATAATATTATTATATATCATAAATAAATCTAGGAATTCTTTACGTAAGTCCTAATTAATTTTTCAAAAGAAGTGGTAATGTTTTTAACTATGTGTTTTTTTACTTCTTATACTAACTAAAAAAAATATTTTCCAAAAATAATAAAATAATAAAAACATTTTATACTATATAAATAAATTTTATCATGTTAATTTAACAATCTATATCAATTTAAATTTCTATTAAATAGGACACAAAATCATCATTCATGTGTATGGTGGACTACCCCCTCACAAACAGATGTCATCACCACCTATCATGGCCTGATTTAATGACATTATTTTTAAATATATAACATTTTTATGATATTATTAAACCTATGTAATATAATTCCACACTTACCTTCATACCTTCCATCCCATTGGAAGAAAATAACACCACTCATGTGTACAGTGGATTATCGCCACAAGAACTAATGTGATCAATTATTCATTTTTTTATGTTGATGGTAATACATATATTTAAAATGAATAAATTTGATAAATTTGGATTTATTATTATTTTTAGTTATTATATGACAAGTTTATTCTTAATTTTAAATATATTAGGGATATTATAATATTCTTTGTGTTTATGGAAGACTGTCGCCTCCAAAAGCGATGTGATTCATTTTTCACTAACACTTTGAATAAAAGCTAATAAAGTAGAATTTGAACTATATATATGATATATATGACATAATAATGAATCTAAAATTTCTACGAATTATTTATCTTCCTCTCATCCCATTATTCATGAATATGTAAATAGTTTTCATGTGTATATACGGCCTAATGTCTCCAGGAATAATGTATTTCATTTTCTATCACTAACTTTTATGGATTATTATTATTACTTATATATAAAGAATATATATGATAGTTATATGAATTTTTAGACTATTTATATCATTTAACTAGGATCAACCTAAGTGGAATGAAAACACCAAAACAATGTAAACAGGAAAAAATGTAGTTATTACCCAAAATGTGACATTAACATGGAATTGTTAATAAACATCAAAAAAAAGTCATATGTAAATAATATATTCTAATATATATCATTCTATATGGTTAATATATTTATAATAAATTGAATTTATTATAAAATAGGATTATATGTGTAAGAATAATGTTGAGACATATCATAAGGGATTTTCATCTCACTTTTTTACTTCTATGAGATACATACCATATAACCACATATTTATTTTATAGGGTGTATATAATTCATGAGAATTTATTTTTTTGATTAAAATCATGAAAATTATATATATTTACATTTCCATTTTAGGATATCTATTTCATGTATTTTATGATTCAAAAGATACAAAAGTTGTATTGGATTTTTGTTTCAAATTCCCTTCTTTGAGACATACGTTTTAATATAAACTTAAATTATTTTCTATTCTATATATAAATTACTGTTTTAATGTAATACAATTAATTTATTAAATCTCATAATAATTTATGTTTCATTGAATTCTATTCATTCATCAGTGTTTACACTTCCAAGTTACCAATGTTGTACGTGTTTTAAAAAATAATATCATTATTTATAAAGATTATTTATTTTTTTGATTATGATTATGAAATCATCTGATTTATTTCTCAATAAACCCATGAATTTTATTATCCTATTCTTATTTCATGGGAATACAAGTTTTCAAATAATTTTCTTATCTTTATGTATTCTATAGTTAAGAATATGGTTTTTAAGAACACCACCACTTTATTTGTCTCCTCGATAATAAACACCTTTTTGTTCGATATCAATGTTTCATAAAATATTTTCATTTCATACATTAAAAATGATTTAAATAAATATATTTTCCCATTATTAGATTATAAAATAAATATTTTAAAGCTAATATTCATGTATATTTCAAAACAATCTCCATTTTGATACTACAAAAAATGTGAATGGAATATTTGTTTTAACATGTATAAAATTTTATACTTTCATAATAATTATGTTCATTGAAGATTTCATTATAAGTCTCCATGATTATTTTAAAAAAAAGTTATTTTAAAAATGGTACATGTTTTAAAATTATTTATCAAATTTGAAAAGGCTATTTTCCTCAGGATATGTCCAAATTGATTTATTCAAAATAAATCTCTATCTAAGGTGGAATCTTTTTTGTTACATTATATTTGGTGGGGATATGATCCAATGACACTATTGTTATACTTTTTTGGACGTTTTATCATTATTATGATTGTATGTCTATTAATATTTTTTTTTATAGGTTATTCATTAATGATGTTTTATGGAACTGGACCACTTCGGAAATAATATAACATAATGAACAACTTATTATATTATGGAACATATATTTATTGATCATTTTATGGTTGGATAGTTTATATATCCCTACAATTAATTTGATATATATGGATAACTCATGAGTAAATTTAAAATCTGTAAACATGATTATATGTTCCCAATGTTATGTTTGAATCTGATAACATGTTCAAAATTTTATGCATGAACATGATTACATGTTCACGGTGTTCGGAATAGACATGTCTTTCATGTCTATAGTGTTTTCTATAGGCCTAGTTTCATGTACATAAGTTTATTCAAGGGAATGATCTCATTTCTTTAACAAATAAGTGATTTAGTTTCTATTTATACATTCTCACTAAGTTATAATCTTATGTGTATTCCAAAAAACTATTTATTATTATAATGTTATGTTATCGTGTATTTTTTTCATTGATTCCATTATGAATCATGTATCCGAATCTTCCAATCATTATTCAACAACACAATATTTTGATCTTTGATATGAAGGGTATATTTTTCATTTGTTATGTTCATCTTAGCATACCCTTATACGCATATTGTGTTTACATCTTTCCCATGTTTAACTTTAATGAGAATATGAGTTATTCTATTGTTATATTTCCTTCCCTATGTTGTGAAGAAATTTTTAGGTAGGGTATTCCTAAGAGTTGTACTATGTGAAAAGATCTTTATGAGAGATGTTGAATAAATTTCATAAAATAAAAATATTAATTTTATAGTCCCTAACGTCATTCAAATATTATGATCCCCATGAAAATGTTGATGAAATGTATTGAATATTAATCTAAAAATATGTGATATTTCTATATGAAAATCATGTGTCACTAAAGATGGTATCATAGGATATTTTTAGTTATCCATTAGAAACATAGATGATATCTATTTAGTGAGATCCATATAGACGTTTCTAATTATTTTTACAAGTAATATTCCTAAAGATGATTCAAAGTATATGAAAATTTTGTGGACTATTGGTAAGAAATAGAGCGAGTGGTTTCTCAGAATTTGAAACCATATATGAATATAAAAATTTGATGTGTCTCTATAACAGAGGCACCTATGGGTAAAAATCTGAAAAAGGTGCACATAGTTGGACAAGATAATCACCTGGTGTTTGATAGTTATCCTTGCTACACAACTGTGATAGGTCCACTAGGCTAGATACCCTAAGAAGTGGGTGAATTAGGGTTTGAATAATTAAAAAAACTTCCCCTTATAATCTTGTATTTTGTTAGGAAAAACCATCTTCTATCTCCCTCCTTCCCGTTGTAGAGTATGAATGAATTTTAAAATAATCTACATGACATAACAATTTTACTTGGTTCACCCACATTCTTCTACGTCCAAGGATCACACACCAACAATGTGATGATGAACCAAATCCACTATAATCGCACTAATTTTTACAAGTTAAAATAAGACTCACTTTCCCTCTAGTTTTAAATCCATCCAAAATTTTAGAACACACTACTCTCTCAATTGAAGTGAGATCAACATTTCTTCAAAGATCCACTCAGAGTTCATATACATGTAGGTATCCTCATTATCACCAATTAATGCATCCTCCTCTGTATGTAGATTCTCTATAGAAGTCCAAATTTCATTTGCAGATCAATACCACTTTGCCTCTACTCACAGGGCAACAACATTTGGAAATACATTCGCAAAGCACCCAACATCTCGAAGCTTCCAATTTTGCAAAGCTAAAACAAGCCTTTCCAATGCTTCTACCTCTTAGCAAAGCAAACACCTTCAGAAAGCTCAAAAAATGCAAAACATAGGTCATATCAAGGCTCAAGTCATCATAGAGACAATTCCTTTGTGAAGTTCACTGAGCCAATGTCGAATTCACAAATTTCGCAGAGCTAAAATAGGCGTTGTGAAGCTCATTTTTACACAAAGCACACTGCCTTCACGAATCACCTTCTCAAGTTGAGAGAAACAAAAATTTTATTTTAAAACACTATAGTTTTCACAAGGGGGTCAATTTATATTTATATGCGATTCCACCGACCCTCGAACCATACACATGACGTCAATGCCACGTCATCTCAAATCCTGAAGCTCTGAAATTTCTGCCTAAATTCTCTCTATATCGCAATGCACCACAAAAATTTCAAATTTTGGAGCTTGTCGTAATCATTGAGTGTTCCATCAATTCCTTTGCACCTTCACTACAAATATCCACTCACAATTCCCTTCTCCATCATAATTCTCTTCAACTCTTCTATTCACAAATCTTGTTGTAATCACGAAGAACACCATCAACTTTCTTCACGTCTTCGTGAAATCCACATCAAGAATTCCATGTTCGCAAAACTCATAAATTTTCCATATTATGATGAGACATTCAAGGAAATCCATATTTCACGATGCTCGCCAAACTACAATTTTTGGACCCCAAAAATTTGGCAAACACTATAAAATGGTACCACCTTTTATATGTTCTTTTATACTGCCTCCAGATCACGCATTTCTTTTTCATGGTTCGTTATCGACATGGATGGTCAAAAACATCTTTAGACCTTCAAAATTCACCATCGAAACCTTCTTTTTCAACAAACACAATCAACCCAAAAATCCTGCAACATTACCTTGAGGGATTGTTTCCCAACAATATCCCCCATTGGGTTTGTTGACAACTCTTATAAGAATTATATTATATACTTTGATACCTCCCTGAGAGTTAATCCATTATTAACCACCATTCATCTCTTATGATTCAGATAGAAACCAAATATTCACTCACCACATATTCTATGCCCACTTGAGCACTGCTTGGTCTGAGAAACAAGAGTAAGTGAAAAGTTCATCAATGAATCACTTCAATTCTAACACAAACAATTGACACCAAAATGATACCAATTTCCAAAATGAAGCCAATTTTTCATCGATGGAAACCTTAAAACACCATTCCCACATCCCACATCTTATTTTGTCTCTATAATCAGATATCGTGATATCAAACCTTTGATCGATAACTTCTAGAATCGTCTGTTTTCAAAAATCTCAAACAATTTCATTCCTCTGCTTTATCTTGATGCTCCACCTGTCTGATTCTCCCCTTGTCTTTGACTAAGACATTTTCTCCCTTCCTTAGGCATAGTTTCTCCCCGTGGAAGACTCAATATTTATACCCCGTTTTCAACAAAACCAAAGGTCACTCTTTTCTGGATGAGATATTAGAAAGAACACGTAGTGTAATAATAGAGAAAAACACACCATACATTGAAGAGATGGGGGTCCGAATACTCACTGTTTCAAGTCTGGGGAATCGACTAAACTCCCAAATCCAGACGAGGCCTCTAAAAATATAACATGGGTAAGGACTTTATCCGAATGTTTTCCACCTATAGTTTTATAGGCACATACATCAACTTCACGATTCTCTGCTCAACCCTTTCCTTTCTAAAATGATACATTATATAAACATGCTTTATCCTTGAGTGATGGATGAGAGTTTTTCTGAGATTTATAGAACATGAGTTTTCACATTGGATTCTGATCGGAGTTTTCACATCAATGCCCATATCATCAAGCTACTGTTAAGTCCACAATAACTGTGTGCAAGCTTGTGTGGCGGGAATATTCTCATCTTCTACATTGCTCATGAAATGCAGTCTTTCATCTTTCTTAAACACGAAATAAACCATCCACCAAGATAGAAAGCACCTCCTGACATTGATTTCATGTCATTCGCTGAACTGGCTCAATCTGCATCAGTATATCCCAATAATTCTGACTGAGTTTTGTCACTATATATCTCACTGAAGTCCACCATTCCCTTGATATACTGAATTATTTTTTTAACTACAAGCTTATGGATTTCCATCAGATTACATCGATATCACGCTGCTTGGAATTTAAAAAAAAATATCAGGTCTCATAGATTTCAGGTACAGTACAATTCCAATAATCTACTTATATTCTATGATACTAACTGCCTTTCCATTATCATCTTTTGATAATTGCATCCGGGCTTCAACTGGAGTGTTCATCTCCTTGTAATTTTCCATTCCAAATCTTTAAAAAACCATAATGGAATCTTTGGATTGAAAAAACGAAAGTTCCAATACTTCTTTGTGTCACCTGTAAATAATGGAAAAATGTTAGCTCACCAATCATAGACATTTAGAACTCATGTTTCAAAAATTCGGAAAATTGTTTTCATTGTGCTTCATGTGATCCACCAAATATTATGTCATCAACATAAATGAGAACAATCAACCATTTATTAATGTTGTTGTTGAAATATATATTTCAATCAACTCCACCATGCTTGAAACCATGATTCTGCAAATACTGATCAATCCATGATTACCATGCTCTCGGTGCTTGTTTCAGCCCATATAACGCCTTCATTAAAAAAAATTGTTCTCACACTCATGAATGAGAAAACCATATGGTTGCTCGATATTATCTTCTCCCTGTAGAATCACATTCATGAATGATGATTTCACAACCATCAAGAACACTTGGACTTCTTTTGCACTGCCATGGCTTGGAATAATCTGATTGTCTCTAGCCATGAAACTAGTGAAAATTACTCATAGACATCAATTCCATCTACCTGGGAGTATCTTTTTCACAATAGTTGTGATTTTTTTGAATCATTGTTCCATATTTATTCAACATGATTCGAAAGACCCATTTAGTCCCAATGACATTCTTATCAGTTGGCCTCAAAATAATCCCCCATTTCTGATTCTTCTCAATTTGATCTATCTCTTCATTCATATATTGAACCTATTTTACATATTTAGCAGCATCAGAAAATCATTTAGTCTGTACCCAAGATAAATATATATTTCGGATGTAGTGATTCTATTATTCTTGTCTAAACTGGAGCTGATTGATGAAAAATGATATTTTTCTTACCAATTTCAGCTCAAGTCATTAGCTTCTGTGCAGATACAGATTTTTATTCTTCATGCTCATCATCAATATCTTCTTTTGAATTAACATCATCCACTTATTCTCCTCCTACGTTGCTTTCCTCCTCATTGCATTCATCATGAAAATTGTTCACTATTCTACTGAATGTTGTCATCATTTTCCACAATAGTCATGTCATTTTTCTCAACAAATTTTCCCAGACTTTTAATAAAGAATTTAAATTCTTTTGTTTTTCTTTAGTTTCTAAGGAATATTCCCTCATCCCTATGCGACTAAAATTTCCTATTATTTTTTGAGTATAATGCACTTACTCCCAATGATTTGAAAGTACTTCACCAATTGGTTTCTCCCCTACCACATCTCATATAGAGTTTTTCCTTCCTTCGGACACAACAGAACACTATAAGAAATGTAGACTGATGTCAATACCACTTCCTTCCAAAATTTACCTGGTAGGTCTTTTTCTAAAAGCATTGTTTTGGTCATGTTTTTGATAAATCGATTTCTCCTTTCAACCACTCCATTTTGTTGGGAAGTTCTCACTGAGGAAACATGATGACTTATCCCATGTTTCTTGAGATATTCTTCCTCCTTACTGTTTTTGAATTTCGTACCACTATTCGTATGAAACATCATAATTTTATTTCCATGAATCCTTTCTCACTCTTTCTGACACTTTTTTAAGCAGTTGGACACATCATACTTATGGTAAATAACAAATACCAATCCCATTCTACTATAGTCATCATGAAAAAAATATAGTACCTTTTTCCATCAATTTATCATGTTGTGATTAGCCCACAAACATCATCATGCACCAATTAGAGCACTCTTGTTGACTTCTTTTCCTTTCCCTTATACATCTTTATGATGATCTTTACTTATTGGTATGTATCGCACATGTAAGTATGATCACATGATAGCTTAGGGAGGTCTCTTGTTTCATCACACTTTACTAGATCTTCTAGGGATTGATTACATAGATGACCAAGTCATCCATGCCAAAAACTTGTTTTCTTCCTCTCAGGATAGAAAGCACATATCTTCTTCTCCACTTACCATGTAGAGATTTCCCATTGTTATTTTTCACTGTAGAACCAATGGCACTTATCTTCCTTTGATAATACATATGTTCTTAATAAAACATATAGAAGGTCATGAGTCACATAGTTGACTGAAACTGAGAAAATTGTTACTGATCCCTTCTACTATAAAGACATCATCATGCCTCATATCTTTTCCCCCAAACATGGCCTCTCTTAGTCTAATAATCTTCAGGCCTTCCTCATTTCCAAATTTTACAACACCTTCTTTGTCATATTTTATGCCTGTGACAGGATCTTTATTACCGTTAATGTGAGATTTGAAACCACTATCATGTATCCACACACCATAGTGATCTGGTTTTTTATGTGAAATTTATACCACTACATCCTTCTTATCCTTTTTATCGTGTTCCATATTTTTTCCATCACACTCATCATGGATTGAGACTTTTGATCATTCTAAGAGTACGATGGACCAGCTTAATCTTGCAATGCTACAAATCTTTTTTATATTTTTATCTATCCTATTGGTTCATTGATCTGCTGATTTTGACCATTTTGATTATACTTTGGAACATTCCTCTTTATGGTCGAAGTACAGTACCTAGCCATGTGCCCAAATCCTCTACACCAAAAAACAATGTCCTTCAAAATATGTTCGGAAGAACCGTTCTCTGTTTGGCTGCCACCTCTCTTCTTGTGCTCTTCAATATCTCTTGGAAATGGAACACACATACTGTGAATGTCCCACATTTACACAACAATAACACCTGATATAAGGTGAATTCTTTCATGTATCTTTTGTATTGTGAGTTTCCCTTTAAGATCTCCGAATATTTTAATTTCTCTTCACTCCCAAATCAACCATCATTCTTAGACCGGGATCTTTCGGTCTGAATTCAGTTTTCACATCATTTTGTTTTATATCATTCCACCCGTCTGCCTTTGCATCTGAACATAATTGATTCTTCCTTTCTATTGAACCATTATTCTCTACTTTCAGCTTCTTGGTTTTTTGAGTAATCTGCTTTCCTGATTTCCCAGAAGGAGTCATGTGTTTTTCTTGATCCTTAACCTTTTTTCAAAATCTGACAACTTATCCTCGAGTTCTTAAATATTATTGATTTGATCTTTCCTTGTGTTTTTCAAGCCATAGATCTCCATTTTCTGTTCTTCAATCTGGATTTTATACTCACTAACAGATTCTAAGTCCTTTGGTGTTGATGACTTGAGCTTCTCAATTTCTTCCATCAACTCATTCATTTCTTCTTCCTACTGCTGCATATAGAGTTTGGTATCATGAACAACTTTGTTGGATTTCATTTTTTTGGCTCTCCAAACATCTATCTTCTTAAGAGCAGCCTCGAACCCATCTTTCATATCAAATCTTCCTTCAACTTCTTCTTCATCATCAATGTCAGTTTCTTCCTTTTTCTTAGTACTCCCAACAACTGCCACCATAGAATTTTCTCCATTTTCATTAGCATTATCTATCTATTCAACCTCTTCAACCTCAGACTCATATAAACTGTTAAATACTTGTGAAATGATATTCTTCTTCTTAATGAAATTTCTTTTGAACTGTTTCTTGCCTTTAACATAGGCTGAATACTTCTTCTTTCAAATATCAAATTTGTCCTCATCGTCTTCTTGGAACTTCTTGATGCACCTTGCCTCAATGATTACAATCTTTCCCCACCAAAATCAAGCTTGTGGATGTTCCCTTTAAACATTTATTTTCCTCTATAAATATTTTTGGAATGGAATGATATCACCTAACATATCTATTATTCTTCCTCATAATCATCAATGGTGAGATTCTTCATGTCCTTAAATTCCACTTATTTTGATTTCCCCTTTCCCACAACATCGTTATCATCTTTTTTCATTTCATATGCAACAAGGCTGCAATGAATGTTATCCAATGTTAGCTCTTTCTGGTATTTATCTTCCATAAAAAATACAATCAGATTAAACCGAGGTGGAAGTTTCCTCAAGATGCACTTCACAATTTTAATGTCTACAATAACTTCTCTAAGACTTCGCATGTATTCCACTAGAACATTTAGCCTATTAATGAATGCATCAACAAATTCATTCGTGTTCATTCTCATGTATTCATACTTGTTTCACAACACTTGATGATTTGCCTCTCTGACCTTTGTATTTCCATCTTTTATACTCAATATCTTTTTCAACATGGCATGTGATGTTTTTCATGACATCACCTTCATATAGATATCATTGGATAGGGATCCTTGTAAAGAATTTATTCTCTTAGCATCAGAATCCAATAATCTACGCTCAACTTCGAATAATGAACCACTATTAATATCAGATGTTATTCCATGCATTGCTGTTGTGAACACATCTATTCTCAATGATTGGAAGTCATGTTGCATCTGATTCTTCCATAGATGAAAATTGTTCCCATCGATGATATGGATCCCTTTATGATTAATGACCTATATTTGAAAGAAAAACACTAATATCATCTTTTCCTTCTAATGCCAATTGTTAGGTCCACTAGGCTAGATACCCTTAGAGGAGGTTGAATCAGGGTATGACTAATTAAAACAATTTCCTCTCTTGATCTTGTTTTTTTGTTAAACAAAACCCAATTCTATCACAATTTTTCCATTATAGAGAATGAATGAATCTTAAAGAATCCACATGACATAGCATTTTTACTTCGTTCGCCCTCATTGGGTTACGTCCAAAGAGCATACAACAACAATGTGCTGATGTACCAAATCTATTATAAGTGAACTGTTGTTTACATGTTCAAAAAAGAATCAATGTCCCTCTTGGTTTACAACCATACACAATTTTATAACACACTTCTCTCTCAACTAAAGTGAGATCACTACTTCTTCAGAAGATCCACTCACAGTTTATAGACCTGTAGGTCTCCTCATTATCACTAATGAATGCATACTCCATTATATGTAGATGATCTATTTAATTTCAAATTTCATTCATATATTAATATCCATTTCCCTCTAATACCTGGGAAAAACCTTTGGAAATACCTTCACAAAGAACCCTACTTCACGTAACTCTAAATTTCATTAATCTCAAACAGGCCTTCGAGAAGGTACTACCTCTTCACAAAGCACACTCCTTCGTAGAGATCATACATTCACAAAGCATAGATCGTCGTAGAGCTCACCTCATTTAGATTGACTTCATTCACGAAGCTCAATGAACCAACGTAGACTACACCAACTTAAAAAAGCTAAAATAGTATTCGTGAAGTTTCCTTCATTCGCAAATCACACATCATTCGCGAATCACCTTCTTAAGTTGAGAGAAAAACAATACTTGTAAAAATATATACATATATCAAGGGGATAGAGTTATTTTTATAGGGTACTCCACCGACCCTCGAACCTTCCACGTGAATTCAGCGCCATGTCATCTCAAATGGCAAGGCTCTGAAATTTCTGCTGAAATTATCTGTAACAACCCGAGAATTTATGAAAAATATTCTTTTAAATTTTATTAATGTCTTGTGTTGTACGCTACACCAAAAGAAGCTTGCACAACACACCTTCTTGACTTTCCTTGCTTTACACGCAATCACGACCTTCCTCGATAGCTTGCGTCGTACGCAATACCGAGTTTCACTAAACAACAATATGCTATTAAAAACTAGCCGTTATGAATAGTAATAACCACTTTTTGAAATTTTATAAATCTTATTTTTCAAAATGAATTTCATTTTTGGATTCGGAGTATCGAATTTAGCCTAAGGTGAAATTTTGGTACTTTTCGGATAACTTTAATATTCTGATGAATAGTGAAAATTACTAAATTTTAATTAAAAACAACTTTTTTATTCCAAATAAATAATAGTGATAAATTATTAATTTAAGTAGTTTTAAAGTATATTTAGAATATATTTTTACAATTTAATACAATGTTGGTCATTGGATGTAATTTCACATTTAAACTAGTTATAAACTACTGTCCATCTTTTGATAGATATTGTTTCTTAAAAACACGCTATTTGTTTTAACAGCGGGATTTAATTATAAAATTAATTAATGCAACTTATATGTTATGAATTTGGTAAAATAGACTTCATTTTTGAATTTGGAATATGAAATATAGCTTGGGATGAAATTTTGGCATTGTTCTGAAAAACATCAATTTTTGATGAATAGTGAAACTACTAAGTGGTAGGTTAAAAAACTGAATTTTGCATAAAACTTAATTTTACCGCTTCTGTGAATGGAATTTCGAAAATCCGAGAGACACGGTTAATATAAAGGACTAAAATGTGGTTCAATGAGATGAAAATAATTTTTTGGTGAATAGTAACTTTTTACCTTTTTTTTACCGCGGTTATTAGTAAATAGGGTAACTAAGGGTAAATATGATATTACTATTACCCTAACACATGTCCTAATTCTATTGGACAAGTGTAATTCGACCAAAAACAAACTTAGGAATAAAATATGACCATTTAGGCCCACTTGGATTAGATTAGGACATTTATTATTAATTTATTTAAAGAAAGGTTAAAATAGTTAAAATCAAAGTTTAATAAGTAAATCATTTTTAATACGGGGTTATACATAAGATAAATTCGATTGTAAATATTCATTAGAAAGCTAAAAAGATTTCCTACATGATGGTATTTTATTTGTAATTTTTAGACATAAAATAATTTAATTTATTTATGACACAACGATGATGCAGTAATTATCTTATTCATGAAATATTGACATAATTGATGTTATAAACACCAAAATAAATTTAATTTGAGATTTTTTATGAATTAAACTAATTTTCTAGGTTACTATGATATATTAATGTTGATTTAATCAACTTGGTTCGAACATTTAATTCTGTTATGACTTTCACAAAAATCATATATCAAATAGTGTCAAAATTGACACAAAATAGTTTTTAAATCAAATATTATATTATTAATTGTTATTATATTCCTAAAAATCTAATGTTAGGCCAAATGACTTAGATAAGGATATATATATTAATAATAAACAATTTGGGGTTCGTTTGGCATGTTATAGTAAGTGTATTAACCATATAGTGAAAGAAAACAAAAAGACATGGTAAAAGTTAAATTATTTAACTTAGAGTTAAATCTAATTGATAAGGTTAAAATAATATCCTAAACTTGTCTAAATTCTATTGGTTGATAGGATTTCGACCCCTCCCCACTTTATCTTCGAAATAATACCCTTTGGAACCATTATAAACCGATTTTGACTTTAATATAAAATAATATTTTGAGATATTCCTAAGGTGCCCCTCTCCTCCCCTATAAAAGGACACCTCCTCCCCCTCCTCCTCACACCAATTTGAGCACTCAAGCTCGGCCAACCACTGCCAAAATCCCTTCTCCACTTCCCTAGCAACATCCTATAGGTTCTGGTCTTCCTCAAAGACCAATTCTAGTGCCCTAAGAGGAGGTCTCAAAGAGGCGCTTCAAAGAAGAGGTAATTACCGTTACCAATTCTTTCATCTTTATTTCTTCTTCCACTTCTTCTTCTTAAGTTGTTTCATTATGAAGTAATAACATCAGTATCACTCATATACTGATATGTTATTATAAGTATGAAACAACCCTATTTCACCATCTACCCATCCTACGGGAAAAGAAATCACCGCGCGTGCGTACGTACGGAATACCGTCTCCACGCCGTGGTGTAATCTATTTTCCACCACCACCTTACATGGATGGGTATAATGGTGTAAAGAATAACTATACATAGTTATTACAACATCATATTGATTCTGATATATTGTATAATCCACTCCAATTCAATTCAATATTTATAGAAATGATATCATCGCTCGTGCGTACGTACGGAATACCGTCTCCACGACGCGATGAGATTCATTCTCCATGTTAACCATTTAAGAATGATTATAATGTATATATAAGAAATAATAATGAAATATATGACATTATAAAGCTACTGGATTTATGTATATATGTACATATGTATGTCATCTACTTACTTCCATTTCAAGACAATAAGGAAAGTAAAACAGCGTTCATGCGTACGTACGGACTACCGTCTCCATGAACGGTGTTTTTCATTTTATTTATCTATCTATTATATATATATATATACTGAATATATATGATATATAAATCATATTTTATATTCTGGAAGTAAGTAAATCATGATATAAGTAATAGTGATGTCAAGAACAACAAGTCAAAACACCTAAGATAAATGAAACGATTTTACCCAAAACGCTTCTTTAACATGGAATTTACAAAAGAACGGGTAATATAATGTCATAAGTGAACCATATATGATATCATAACAATGAATATGATTCTGGAATAAGTCAATAACATGATTTAAATCATTATACAGGAGGTTTGGACACTTACAAAGCAAGTCGGACATAAGGTAAGGGAAATATCACAATCTCATTTTTATCCGAGATTGTTTATACTTTGGTATTTACTGGGGTGTATTTTATCATCCACATCCATGTTTCCTCAATATGTAATATTATTTCCATCCAACTACAATTGTTTAAATCCAATTTTACCCTTCGGTGAGTTTTTAGTAAAAGAAATGAAAGGAATCTTTTGACGATTTTCATACGAGGTGCTTTTTGACTTTTCCGACAAAAGTACGAGAAGAATATTTTTTTTAACTTATACGGCACGAACGGATTTTTACGGTTTTATAAAGCCTTATTTTCATGAAGCTTCCTCCAACAGATTTCATGAATATTTTTAATAAAATCTCTTTCTTTTAAAATTGCATGATGTTTTGTGAAAAGAAATTGATTTTTGAAGAAGAAAGGATATTTTCCTCAAGAATTCATTTCAAGTGTTTTATCAAAATTATTTTCCATCTAAGATAATAAAGGGTTCTGTTTATATTCATATTTTTACATTGATTTGACTATGTTGTGATGGAATTATGTTTATGAATTCCTTTATCTTATATGAATGGTTTTATGATGTCATGTTGTTTAAGAATCCCATTTTTTTACATGGGTTATGAAATGATGTATGATTTATGATTTTGTGGCACACATAAGAATGGTATCATTATGAGATGGGTGGGACCTATATCTCCCTCCAATGCATTGGGTAAAGATTTTATATCTCATGAGATAGACATGGCTGGAATGGTAGGTTATACCGGTTCAGTGAAACAGGACTGAAACGAGGATTACTCGATTCAGAAAGGGACTTTGTCCACTAAGATAGTCTTGGCAATGAGTCTTGACTAACAAGAAATGATTCTCTATGATTATGTGTGTATGCCACAATGAGTAATGTTTTAAGTTATGATTTCATTTCACTACTATGATTTATCCCATGTTATGAAATTATGCTCTCTTTTGCAGGTTAAGATTTCCAAAAATGTTATGTTCTTATGAAAATTATGTGATTGATATTTCTTTTGTTTACCCTTACTGATCATTTGAGCTCACCCTTTTATGTTTTCTTTTCCCCAGGATATAAAGAAAGGTTTTAGGTAAAAAAAAGGATGACCTTTATGGGAGATATTGAAGAACTTTCACCACGATTAGAAGATTACGTTCCGAGTTTCCAAAGACACTAAACTATTACGATCCTTTAGTGTGTGTTTTTGTTATGTACTAAGTTTTCCGCAAATGTAATGTAATGTCCATGTACGTCAAGCTTCGGGTCTCTACAGTTGGTATCAGAGGAAAGGTTTAGTCAACCTTTGGAAACTAGGATGCGAAAACGTTAGTGAGATCTCTAGAGATATTTCTAAGGTATGTCTAGGGATGTCTCTAAGGTTAAGTATACGTATAGGTTATAGTCCTAGAATTGCGCTAACGATCTTAGAATTTAACCTAAGATGATAGATATTGAGGGTACTCCCCCTTTATAATTTTGTTTTCCCTAGCATGATTTTTGCCTCTCACCAACTTCTTTTTGTGTTTTAGTTAATGGAGGGAACCAGAAGGAATTTGGTTAAGATTGAATCCAATGGACAAATTGGTGACTATGAGCAACAAAATTGGGTAATTCCTAGAGAGAAAGATATTGTGATTATGCCGAATCTGTCATCGCGATATATGATTAACAAGGTGAAATTTAGTGGTATGGCTAATTCATCAAAGAAGAGGAAGATAAACTATAATGCATGTTCGCATGTTGAGGAGCATAAAGAAAGGAAGATTGAGATTTCTAAAGAAGGGAAGAAGAACCTTGAGGAATACCTCAAATGGAGGGACCGGTGTTATCTGTGTGGAGAAAAGGGTCATAGAGTAACAGATTGTTATGGAGTTCAATGTCTTATTTGTGGAGAACATGGGCATTACCCAACTCAATGCCCTGACCTAAAAAGTTACTTCTAAATCAAGGAAGGAATTATTCCAGGACAATCATTGAAGTGGATGGACTAAAGTGTTTATGTATTGGTATTCAAGAATAATGTTGTTGAGGTACTTTTATGGTGTACTGAAATATTTATGTATTGGTCTATTGCGGTTTTCAATAATTTTAAGGTACCGGTAACCATGAAAAGTGATTCAAATATTTTGGAAAGTAGATGATATGCGCATCATGAAGGGATAAGGAGAAAATGAAATGTTTGACAGTATTCATGAGCTCATGATTGATTAAGTGATATCATGGTTTGAGTATATAGAATTTTGAGGATTTTGGTATGTGGAAAGTGTTAACTTTTAACTGCACTCATGTTTTCACTAAGGTATTCAAGAGAATACACGATTAAGGACTTTGAATGTTTGGAATGTGACCAACAAAACATATCTTACGATATATGGGGATCGACGATGGTGTTAAATCTCTGTTATGAGAGTGGACTGCAGTATTATGTATAAGCCTAAAGATTAGACTGGATTATGTTGGACATAAGTTAGTATTGTTTAAGGATAGAAGATGGGATGTTATAGTAACGTAGTTTTAGAAAAAGGACAACTTGCAGGACGGGCGACGACCCATCGCTTCGGACAAGGCTGTGGGAATCGAACCCACAACCGAAGTGCGACTAGCCTTTATCGCCTACCGCTGGCCTACAGGAAGACCCTGTTTAATAGAAACTAGTTTTATTATATTAAGCAGTATGATATATGAAGTATAAGTCAATTTTAGGAACCATATATGATTAATCTCACTATAGATCGACTTATGCATATAATTTTTACTAACCTTTTGTTTGAGACAGATGGAATGACTCGTCATTCTATCACATGATCTGCTAACACTTCACGAATAAAAAAATTCAACTTCATTTATTTAAGAGATGAAGTGGAAATTGTTAAAGGCACGAACAACAGTGAGATTGTACCAAAATAAAGTAAGTATTTATTCTAATTCAAATTCTTTAACTTTAGGGAAATGATCTTGAAAACCAAAAATGTTGTCCTAGTTCTCTTATACCTGATGAATCAGATGGTACCTTAGATCGTCACAAATTTATGGATTTGTGATTACTGGCTTTTCCATAGCCATGTTCTCTACCACTCTCCTTCAGAACGTGATGGTTAGATTTCTCTTCCATATCCATATTTTCACCTAGGTGGAAACCCAGTGATTAGTTTATTTGGGTAATCGTTACATTTCATACTTTAGTTTTTAAAGCCAAGTTTTGGTATTCCTTTTTACGATGTGGGTTTCTATTAAAGAAACTTTCGAATAGTAAACCATTTATAATCCCGACGAATTTCGAGGGCGAAATTCATTTTAAGGGGGGTAGAATGTAACAACCCGAGAATTTATGAAAAATATTCTTTTAAATTTTATTAATGTCTTGTGTTGTACGCTACACCAAAAGAAGCTTGCACAACACACCTTCTTGACTTTCCTTGCTTTACACGCAATCACGACCTTCCTCGATAGCTTGCGTCGTACGCAATACCGAGTTTCACTAAACAACAATATGCTATTAAAAACTAGCCGTTATGAATAGTAATAACCACTTTTTGAAATTTTATAAATCTTATTTTTCAAAATGAATTTCATTTTTGGATTCGGAGTATCGAATTTAGCCTAAGGTGAAATTTTGGTACTTTTCGGATAACTTTCATATTCTGATGAATAGTGAAAATTACTAAATTTTAATTAAAAACAACTTTTTTATTCGAAATAAATAATAGTGATAAATTATTAATTTAAGTAGTTTTAAAGTATATTTAGAATATATTTTTACAATTTAATACAATGTTGGTCATTGGATGTAATTTCACATTTAAACTAGTTATAAACTAGTGTCAATCTTTTGATAGATATTGTTTCTTAAAAACACGCTATTTGTTTTAACAGCGGGATTTAATTATAAAATTAATTAATGCAACTTATATGTTATGAATTTGGTAAAATAGACTTCATTTTTGAATTTGGAATATGAAATATAGCTTGGGATGAAATTTTGGCATTGTTCTGAAAAACATCAATTTTTGATGAATAGTGAAACTACTAAGTGGTAGGTTAAAAAACTGAATTTTGCATAAAACGTAATTTTACCACTTCTGTGAATGGAATTTCGAAAATCCGAGAGACACGGTTAATATCAAGGACTAAAATGTGGTTCAATGAGATGAAAATAATTTTTTGGTGAATAGTAACTTTTTACCTTTTTTTTTACCGCGGTTAATAGTAAATAGGGTAACTAAGGGTAAATATGATATTACTATTACCCTAACACATGTCCTAATTCTATTGGACAAGTGTAATTCGACCAAAAACAAACTTAGGAATAAAATATGACCATTTAGGCCCACTTGGATTAGATTAGGACATTTATTATTAATTTATTTAAAGAAAGGTTAAAATAGTTAAAATCAAAGTTTAATAAGTAAATCATTTTTAATACGGGGTTATACATAAGATAAATTCGATTGTAAATATTCATTAGAAAGCTAAAACGATTTCCTACATGATCGTATTTTATTTGTAATTTTTAGACATCAAATAATTTAATTTATTTATGACACAACGATGATGCAGTAATTATCTTATTAATGAAATATTGACATAATTGATGTTATAAACACCAAAATAAATGTAATTTGAGATTTTTTATGAATTCCACTAATTTTCTAGGTTACTATGATATATTAATGTTGATTTAATCAACTTGGTTCGAACATTTAATTCTGTTATGACTTTCACAAAAATCATATATCAAATAGTGTCAAAATTGACACAAAATAGTTTTTAAATCAAATATTATATTATTAATTGTTATTATATTCCTAAAAATCTAATGTTCGGCCAAATGACTTAGATAAGGATATATATATTAATAATAAACAATTTGGGGTTCGTTTGGCATGTTATAGTAAGTGTATTAACCATATAGTGAAAGAAAAAAAAAAGACATGGTAAAAGTTAAATTATTTAACTTAGAGTTAAATCTAATTGATAAGGTTAAAATAATATCCTAAACTTGTCTAAATTCTATTGGTTGATAGGATTTCGACCCCTCCCCACTTTATCTTCGAAATAAGACCCTTTGGAACCATTATAAACCGATTTTGACTTTAATATAAAATAATATTTTGAGATATTCCTAAGGTGCCCCTCTCCTCCCCTATAAAAGGACACCTCCTCCCCCTCCTCCTCACACCAATTTGAGCACTCAAGCTCGGCCAACCCATGCCCAAATCCCTTCTCCACTTCCCTAGCAACATCCTATAGGTTCTGGTCTTCCTCAAAGACCAATTCTAGTGCCCTAAGAGGAGGTCTCAAAGAGGCGCTTCAAAGAAGAGGTAATTACCGTTACCAATTCTTTCATCTTTATTTCTTCTTCCACTTCTTGTTCTTAAGTTGTTTCATTATGAAGTAATAACATCAGTATCACTCATATACTGATATGTTATTATAAGTATGAAACAACCCTATTTCACCATCTATCCATCCTACGGGAAAAGAAATCACCGCGCGTGCGTACGTACGGAATACCGTCTCCACGCCGTGGTGTAATCTATTTTCCACCACCACCTTACATGGATGGGTATAATGGTGTAAAGAATAACTATACATAGTTATTACAACATCATATTGATTCTGATATATTGTATAATCCACTCCAATTCAATTCAATATTTATAGAAATGATATCATCGCTCGTGCGTACGTACGGAATACCGTCTCCACGACGCGATGAGATTCATTCTCCATGTTAACCATTTAAGAATGATTATAATGTATATATAAGAAATAATAATGAAATATATGACATCATAAAGCTACTGGATTTATGTATATATGTACATATGTATGTCATCTACTTACTTCCATTTCAAGACAATAAGGAAAGTAAAACAGCGTTCATGCGTACGTACGGACTACCGTCTCCATGAACGGTGTTTTTCATTTTATTTATCTATCTATTATATATATATATATATACTGAATATATATGATATATAAATCATATTTTATATTCTGGAAGTAAGTAAATCATGATATAAGTAATAGTGATGTCAAGAACAACAAGTCAAAACACCTAAGATAAATGAAACGATTTTACCCAAAACGCTTCTTTAACATGGAATTTACAAAAGAACGGGTAATATAATGTCATAAGTGAACCATATATGATATCATAACAATGAATATGATTCTGGAATAAGTCAATAACATGATTTAAATCATTATACAGGAGGTTTGGACACTTACAAAGCAAGTCGGACATAAGGTAAGGGAAATATCACAATCTCATTTTTATCCGAGATTGTTTATACTTTGGTATTTACTGGGGTGTATTTTATCATCCACATCCATGTTTCCTCAATATGTAATATTATTTCCATCCAACTACAATTGTTTAAATCCAATTTTACCCTTCGGTGAGTTTTTAGTAAAAGAAATGAAAGGAATCTTTTGACGTTTTTCATACGAGGTGCTTTTTGACTTTTCCGACAAAAGTACGAGAAGAATATTTTTTTTAACTTATACGGCACAAACGGATTTTTACGGTTTTATAAAACCTTATTTTCATGAAGCTTCCTCCAAAAGATTTCATGAATATTTTTAATAAAATCTCTTTCTTTTAAAATTGCATGATGTTTTGTGAAAAGAAATTGATTTTTGAAGAAGAAAGGATATTTTCCTCAAGAATTCATTTCAAGTGTTTTATCAAAATTATTTTCCATCTAAGATAATAAAGGGTTCTGTTTATATTCATATTTTTACATTGATTTGACTATGTTGTGATGGAATTATGTTTATGAATTCCTTTATCTTATATGAATGGTTTTATGATGTCATGTTGTTTAAGAATCCCATTTTTTTACATGGGTTATGAAATGATGTATGATTTATGATTTTGTGGCACACATAAGAATGGTATCATTATGAGATGGGTGGGACCTATATCTCCCTCCAATGCATTGGGTAAAGATTTTATATCTCATGAGATAGACATGGCTGGAATGGTAGGTTATACCGGTTCAGTGAAACAGGACTGAAACGAGGATTACTCGATTCAGAAAGGGACTTTGTCCACTAAGATAGTCTTGGCAATGAGTCTTGACTAACAAGAAATGATTCTCTATGATTATGTGTGTATGCCACAATGAGTAATGTTTTAAGTTATGATTTCATTTCACTACTATGATTTATCCCATGTTATGAAATTATGCTCTCTTTTGCAGGTTAAGATTTCCAAAAATGTTTTGTTCTTATGAAAATTATGTGATTGATATTTCTTTTGTTTACCCTTACTGAGCATTTGAGCTCACCCTTTTATGTTTTCTTTTCCCCAGGATATAAAGAAAGGTTTTAGGTAAAAAAAAGGATGACCTTTATGGGAGATATTGAAGAACTTTCACCACGATTAGAAGATTACGTTCCGAGTTTCCAAAGACACTAAACTATTACGATCCTTTAGTGTGTGTTTTTGTTATGTACTAAGTTTTCCGAAAATGTAATGTAATGTCCATGTACGTCAAGATTCGGGTCTCTACATTATCTCTATATCACGAGGCACCATAGAAATTATAAGATCATATGGTTCATTATAATCATGGAAAGTTATGTCAATTACTTTTCGCTTTTGATGTGAAGCTCCACTCGTAATGCCCTTCGCCACCGCAACGCCCTTCAATGCTTTTGATTGCGATGATCATCGTAAAAACAAAAAACACTGTAAACATTCTTCATGCCTTCGCAAAATACACATTAAGAATACCATCATCACGAAACTCATGTAATTTCAATATTTTGATGTTATCTTCAAGGAAATAATTATTTCCTGATGCTCACCAAACTACAAATTTTAGACCCCAAAAACTTGGCAAACATTGGATAATGGCACCACCTTATATCTGTGCTTTTATACTTCCTTCAGATCATCAATTCATTTTTCATGGTTCTTTGTCAACATGAATTTTCAAAAACATCTTTGGACCATGGAAATTAACCATCAGATCCTTCTTTTTCAACAAACACAATCTACCAGAAAATGTTGCAATGTTACCTTGAGTGATTTTTTCCCAACAACCTGGTTTCACACTCCCAAGGGATATGCTTGATAAATTTCTAGACACTATATGAACCATCATAGAGGATTTAAATAATAACTATTAATAACCTAGTCTAAGCTTATGATTTCATAATTTTTAAAAAAAAATTGTGATTTAGACATCCAATAAGTGAATTTTCATGAATATGTAGTTCCCTAGTATGATTATTGTTTATTACACTATATTTTTAGCATTTAGTAACCAGTTAGAACTAGGAGGAATCATGTTGACAATAAAGCTGATCGACATTTTAGTTATCATGAGTGAACTAATGGGATGATGACCAGATAGAAATATATTTTTATTGTGATAATTAGATTCCATGATACATGATAAAGAACATGAACTTCTGTGAGATTTATAAGTCATGAAATAAGTAGAAAATTAAATTTTATGAATTTTAGTGTTGTAAATACCATTGGGTGTATATGATTCGGCTTCGTAAAATTCAATAAGTTGAAAATATTCGTGTATAATAATATGTCAAATAGGATGGAAGATGTATTCTATATTGACATGAAGGTTATAGAGCAATGAATTTTCTAGAAATTCAATGTATTATTTTTGGGGAACTTGTGTATTATATTATTTCATTATCTAATATAAGGATTGTCTCTAAAACCATTGATATAACTATTCTATTCCAGAAAATGGAGTTAAAGGATTGAAGTTTGTTTTTATTTGGATTAATGAATTATGCTATTGAATTATTTATGAAATGTTGTTTCAATTATAAGAATCATCAGACATATATTGATTATGGTAATTTTTGAGGCATATATTTCTTATTGTGAGATTAAATTAAGTGTTTTGGAAACCATCATGGATATAAGTGTTTAAGGTTGATCCTAAGATCAAATTAATTTACATACCTTTTTAATTTTTATGCGATGGATGTTTACCATGATTAATGATATTTGGAATCACATTTATAACAATGCAATCCTTTGGTTTCATATATGTTTTAATGATAATTATTTTTGAGGAGGAATGACATTAAACATTGTTAAAATATGCTTAAGGGTATTGGTAAATTATAGGTTTTATCGTAACATTTATTTTGAGTTAATTATTATTTATATTCAATCACCTTATAATGTTAGAAAACATTGTTTCTACCAGAGAAAATTTCTCCCTGAATCAACTTTCTAGAATATACATTAATGGAAGAGGTAAGGTTTTCATATAGTTCCAAATTTAGTTTTATTCGATTGGGATATGAGGTTTATCTCAATGATTTGGTAATTTATTTACTATGATCTTTATATGGAGCTGATTTTTATCAATGTGTATCATTCTCACATAGATGGTCAGTTTGAGAGGACTATACAAACCCTGCTGGACATTCTAAGATCATGTTCTAAGGATTTAGATGGTGATTTATATAAATAACTTCTTCTAGTTGAGGTATCATAAAACATTATATTTCAGACGGTAATTAATGTGGATCCTTATTAATCCATATATGTAAATTTTTGTAGCAATCCAATATACCTGAATAAAGTTGTTGAATGAAATATATCGGGACCTAACACAGCTGATGAAATGGGATATAATGTAATATCTATTCAACAACATGTTATGATTGAAAAAGATTAACATATATTTTTTTCATTTACATGATCTAAAATTTAAATGTTTTAAGTTGTTTTTTCTAGGAAATTCATCATGGAATAAAGAAGGGAACACTAATCACTAGGTATTTTGGACTGTTTGAAGTTATTGGTCAAATAGAGGCTATAGCTTATTTCTTAGTAATTTCACTAAATCTCTCTCAAGTACATTATATGTGAAATTTATCTCTAATGATGAAGTAAATACCTAATCTATCAACGTTTTTTAACTAAGTGTTCATACCTCTAGAACTTAATCTTTCATATGAGGAACAACTAGTAGATATTTTGGATCATGTATGTGAAGTTTCTATGAAATCGAACCACCCATATGGTTAATTTTTGTTGTTGAAAATAGCTAATTAAGGACGTTATATTATAACCTAATGATGTAATGAAGAATAAATAGATTCATTTTTTTGTTCTAATGTGACAAATTTTGTGGGTGAAATTATTTTTATAGGGGGTATAATGTAACACTATTAAATTTTCATAAATAATTCCTTAAATAAATTTAATATTTTTAATATTTTTTCATTACAAAAAAACCATGTTCAAATTTAATTATAAGAAACAATTATTTTATCTTCTTTTACATGAAATTCTGAGTTTATCTTATGTAATACGAACTATTGAGTTTAAATGAAAAGTGATATGCTATTTAGAAATTATTATTTAATATGGTATTTATTACCAATATGTTAGAATGGATGGAATAAATATGATTAACTAAATTAGGAAAATATATGGTTTACACATGTATATATAATTATTTTTTAGTGACTAATTAATTTGATATCAAAATATAATTCTCTTTGGAAATTAAGAAAATATTTTTCTAAAATAATATTTTTACTCACAAAATTTAATTTCACCTCAACAAATAAGAAAACATAGATATAATTATTTAAATAAAATTTATATACATTACATATGAAATATAATTTTAAACATTAATCATGTGTGTTTTCTAAAAAATACATAAGAATAAATCCAATTTTACACTTATAACAATATTTTCATAAAAAACATTTTTTCACCATTTGTGTAATTATTTTAAAATTATGTTTTTAATATTTAAGGGAAAAAATAATTTTAGATTTCAAAAAATATATAATTAATTTTTTAATAATTGTTTAAAAATTATCTTCGACTTCATTTTTTAAAATTTTTAAAAAATATAAATTTCTATGAACAGTAAAAAATATTGATTTTTATTATTCATTTTAATTTATTTTAATGAAATGAAAAAAATATAAATTATCATAATATGGTTTTAAAATAATATTATTTAAATTATATATCTAATCATATTATTTACTCTATTGTAATCAATTTAATTATTAATTTTTATATTAAAGCCAATTATACTTTTCAACTTTTTCCCTTTGAAAAACTACATTCTCATCATGTTTGCAAGGTAAATTTTAAAATATATTCTGCCAATTATAATTGATGAATTTAAAAAAAATTAATCTATATTTAAAATCATAATAATTTTTTCTTTATGATGTGGTCAACACATTTTCTTCACATAATGAATTGTTAAAATACTAAACATTAATTACCTTGGTTAATGATAAATGTGATTACTTGGGGTTAAAATAATAAGATATGGAATAAAAATAACAATAAACATATCCCAAAACGATTTTATTTCCATATATCAACCTTATAAAAAATATTTTTCTATAATGTACCATTTTTTAGCCATTTGGAATGTGAAAAACATAGGTATACCTTTCTCTTTTAAAAAATAACAATTATTCTCCCAACCTCACTTGTAAAAGGAAACCCCCTCTCCTTTGCACATGAATCTTCCAAAATAATTTCGTTCAGACAATTACTACCTAAATGTATTCCTCATTTCTCTCCCCACATACTACAATCCATTTGGGAATATTAATACAATCTAGTAAGGATTTAACTTTATCCAAATGTGGTTTTCTGAAAAAAAAAATGTTTTTTACTACGCATTTTTATTTTACTTATTCTTATAAATCCTTAAAATATTTACCAAATGTGATAAAATAATGATAAAATTATATCCTATATTATGATATGTTATTATTTTAATGTAATAACCAATTTCTATCTTTACTTACATAAAATGGGATTTTAAATCATTATTCGTTTGTATAGTGGAATAACACCTCTTGAACCGATGGTAATCGTTTTCCATAAACACCTCCCATAGAAGTATATAATTATTTACTTAATTTTTAAATGACATATATATATATATATATATATATATGATATTATTATATTTTTTTAATTTAAATAAATTATTTACATTATTTCTTCCCAACCCTTATGAAAATAATATTTCCGCTCGTTTGTATAGCAGACTACCGCCTCGCGAGCTGACGTGATATGTTTTTCATTTTAGATTTACTTGAATGATTATAATGATAACTAAAATGAATATATATTATATATAGGTTCTATAATTATTATTAGTTAATTATTATATCACATATACCTTCTTACTTCTCATTCTTTTGGGGATACGATTATGTCTTTCGTGAGTATGGTTGGATACCACCTCGTGAGGCACTGTGATTCATCTTTCACTATTTATTCGTGGAAGTTATTAAAGATCAATGTAATAAATATATGTTATATATATGAAATAATAATGATAAAATAATTGTGCTTTTTTTTACCTTTCTCATATTCTACTTGTCAAAATCATAGAAACAGTGTTCATTCTTACGAATGGCATATAGTCTGCATGAATAATGTATTTGTTTTTCTATATCAAAAATATATCTATTAATAAAAATAAATATATAATTAATATATATGATATTTATATTATTTTTTTAAAAAATATTATATGATAAATCCATGATAAAATTAATAGGATTCAAATTAATATTTTAAAACATACAAACAAAAAACAAGGTAGAAATTACCCGAAATGTGACTTTAACATGGAATTGTAAACTAACATGTAGTAAATGGAAATCAGTAAAATATATGTTGTATGGTATATATAAATATTTTTATTTAATATATTTATAACAAACTTATATTTATTATATGTGAGTCTGAAATATGTACGGATGTCAAGACTTATGATAAGGGATTTTCGTCTCAATTTTTACTTCATTAAGAGAAATTAAATATTCACCACCTATTTCATCTATACGGTATATATAAATTCACATAATTTATTTTTTGATACCTCTACTAATTTTAATTTGTATTTACATATCCATTATATGATATATCTTCCAAGGGGATTACAATTCCAACGATACAATGTGGTAAGGGATTTTATCTCAAATTACATTCATTGAGACATGTGATATGTTATGAACATGTATAATTTTATGAGCAATATATAAAGTCCCATATAAAAATATCAGTTATATATTTATTTTCATGAAATTTAATGTTTCAATTATTTTTATTCATTCTTAGAGATTATAATTCAATGTTTCCCAAGTGTTAAGGGTTTTATGGTATAATCTCTTTGTTTATCAGGACTGTTTATGTTTATAATTATTAAGACAAAATGTTATAATATATATCCAAATAAACTCAAGACTTTTATTCACATCTTTTTATTTTATAAGAATACATATGTTCCCTTTTTATATATATTTATTTTTTTCAAATGAATGTTTTTTTAAAATATAGTTTTTTATCTCAATGTTTAATAACCCGTTTTCTATCATATCCATATTTTCGAAAATTTCTAATTTTTGTTTAATAGTACCAAAAGTATTTATTAAAATATTTTTAACCAAATATAACTATTTATACTGTTTTCTACAAGGAATCATGATGCTTACCAAAAAAAGGGTTTATTTAAATTTAACAAAAATGTGAAATAATTATTTATTTTAATGTGTTTGTAATTTTCCACCATCATGACTGATACTTATTTTATAATATTCCATTTTTATTTTCAAATAATATAATTTTAAAAACCATTTATGGTTTAAGAATGTTCATTCTAAACAGATTCTCTATTTTGATCAATAAAATTTTTAAGTGATTTTTTCAAAATATTTTTCCATATAAGATGAAATTATTTGATATTACATAATATAAATAGGGGATACTATCCTATGATACTATATTTCTTCTTTCATTATATGGGTTATGGTAATGATTAAAATATTATTTGGAAACATGTTTCGTTCCATGGGTTTTACTATAATGAAATGTTTATAGAACAAGACCATGTTTTGTGTTTTGTGATATGATGAATGTTTTATAATATTGTGACACATTGATGTATATAATATGTGATGATTGGGACCTATATCTCTACCCAAGGGATTTAATAAATAATGATAATTCATTAGTACATTTTATACGTGTGAACCTAATTACATTTTCACAATGTTAAGAGTGAACCTAAGGACATGTTCACAATGTTATGTGTGAAGTTGATTACATGTTCACAGAGTTATGTATAGACATAAATTTTCTGTTCATAAGGTTATATATGGACTTGGATTCATGTCAATAAGTTTATGACAGGTCATGATTTCATTTACTTAACTTAATGAGTGATCCTTTTTTTATTTATACATTGTCACAATGTTATAATCCTTGTAGAATTGTATAAATATATTTCTTAATTCAATTTTTTGTTTCCATGGACCATTTTATTTAATTTGATTAGGAATCGTGACTTATGTACTTCCGATACTTATTTCATGACAAAAGATTTTGTTCATTCTTATGAGGGGTATAGTTTTCATATGTTATGATCATGTTATAATGCAATTATTATCTTGTTATGTTGATGTACTTTTCATTTTTCTTTAATGAACATCTGAGTTCGACATTTCATATGTTTCATTACCATGATTTTCATGAATGTTTTAAAATGGTTATGTAAATGAGGATTACTATGTGATAAGATCTTCATGGGATATGTTGAAGATATTTCATCGAATTAAATGATTTTGTTTTTAGTATGCAAGTACCCTAAACTATTTTGGCCCTCAGGAATATTTTCTATGAAATGTATTGAATATTAATCTAAAAATATTGGATATTTTTTTATGAATATCATTGATCCCTATAGTCACAATATATTTTTCTGACATCTATATATGGTAGCACATGTGCGGTCAAAACCCATGCATGGGTGAGTATGTAAATACCTATTTGGATGCCCAAAAAACCCATAGGGGAGTGATAGTGAGGTAAAATAGAAGTTAGATTACCCTAAAATAATATATAAATTAAAACAAACATATACATATGATCGTAAAGAAATCCAATACAGAGTGAAAGGGGGTCTCCATTTTACAGCCTACCAAAAGTATATGATTCTTCCAACATCTCAAAAACTCCATATATGATGCCCATAATCGATAAGAACTCACAAAAATCAATTCATAGGAGCCCACACACAAATTTTGTTCTCCACTACAAGGGTAGCAACAACACTTGTGGAGGACCCACATGATGCTGAAGCTTAATGATGTAGGAGTACCACTCCATAGATATATGAACCATTCCTACTATACGGGGAATTCAACTCTACCTATATAAGGAGTATGAGGGAAGTGTGACCCAGTTGAAAGGTTGTTTCCAACCATGATATATCTTTTATGATCAGTCCCTAATCACTGTCATCATCACGAATCAATAAAAGAATAATCATGGACATAACACCTCAGAGCTTTTCTTTTATATCACAAATAAGACTAATACTATATTCAACATGGGAAAACACTCAATATATGCTATTTGAGGGATAACATCTAATACTTATAGGAGTATATATGAGATGAAGATGTTTTGAGGTAATACTGGGTGTGTATGGGGGTCAACACATCCATTGACCCCATCTTGTTGTCTGTTCATTTTCTCCTTTAGACATGGATTGGGAATCCATGTCATACAACAAAATATAATCATATAGTAAACATTATTCATCATCCACATGGAGTATACATGTGTGTTTTTGTCCATGATTGTGAACATCTGGTCATGTTTGTGTACTTGGTCATTCCTTGGAAACATGTCGTGCCCATATACCCCAAGGAATTCACATCCACTGTCGGAGTACGTAACGCGTCTTATAGAATATTGTCTTCGGTGAGTGTAGCTAGAACACAACCTAGATTTCTAGGTAGGGTCACAAGTCATGTGGTCCCAACCACATATTGAGTGTTCCCTAACTTAATACAAATCAATATCCAAAATGTAAAATGAAGTATGTGACTCATACTCTTCCACACTACATGGCATGTAGAGTCATCTTTTTAATTTTTAGTTTCATTAAACAGTTTCCTATACCATTGAGTTCAATAAATATACCACCATCTTACCACCTAAAATAGAAGTGGAGAATTTCTGGCCAATGACTCAAGACCTCCGGTGGGCAGAAAAAAGATTCTAATAATGTCCCTAAATCATGAGTTGTGTCTTGTATCCTCCCCTTACTGTTTCCACTAAAAATACAAAATTATCTAGGAATCACACTCTAATTGACTGAATCCTTCTTTAAATCACCAATATATACATTGTACCTAAATTTAGTGACAATTTGTGGTTTTTATCACACTTAATCATGACCCAACAATGAAAACTGCAACCTCATGGGCCAATGGTGTAGAACATGAATAACGAGTGGGGGATTTAATAATAATAGGGGGAAAACCATCATTATAAGATGTAATCCTATGAAAATAATTATTTTTTTATGATCATGGATGATAAAATGGAATAATATAATAAATTGGAATCAGTACATCAAATTATTTTAAATGGTTTTAAGTAAAGGGGGAATAATCACATTTCAATAAAACTAGATAAACAAATAAATTCATAATATTTTAATGAAATGGGAAGAAATATAAATTATTTATCCCTAACTAAATTTGGATTAGTAATTGCTGAAGAATGTGTTCTCTAATAATGCAGATGATATGCATTGTTCATTTCCTCTCTATCAACCTTGATCTGATTACCCATTCTCCCTTGATATTGATCCACCAATTAAAAACATCAAATTACTTCTCTAAAATACTCCATGGATTATATATCTAACTCTAGTGAAATTTTATCATGTGGTATAAATATATGAATTTAGATCATGGGAATTTAAAATAAAATTATATAATAACTAATTTTTATTAGATTCACATCCAATGGATTCCACAATTAGTTGTCTGATGCTAACCAATCTTATTTTGTATCTACTGTAACTCTCACATTATAAAATAAATTTTGTTATTTATTTTCCATCCTAGACCATGAATAATAGGAAAAATAAAAAAAATGAACATGTAATAATATATATTCAAATTATTAATATATAAATCCCAAGGTCATGTGACACACAATACCTACCCCAACTCTAGGGATACATCCTGATATATTCATTAAAATATCCAAATAAATAATCCAATAAAACCAAATATGTTATATTCTTCCCTCCTTGCTGAATTTTCAACTAGAAAAGAACCAGCTAAACAAAAGGGGGTACTAATCCCACATATAGATCTCACACTCAAATGATCTCTCTTACATGCTCATGTGAGTTTGGAGAACACAAACTATGGGAATGGTCCATCATTTTATGATCCCCTTTTACTGATCCTTGATCACCATGGTGTACTCCATAAAGGTGGCCCCATCCTCAATGATAATATTTCCCCTCTCAATAATGTGATTCTGATCATACATGTATCTCCTCTTCTATGACACATTGAAGGAACCCTGAACCCAATCCAACTATTTGGGTATATCTTAATGGTAGACATCCTCACAAACTGTATCATGGATCTCAAAAGTCTTGATAAACCTCGAGGATAACATTCCTCCCCATCCCAACCTCTATAATCCTCATTGTGGGGAGACTCTCAAGAAAACAAGGTCTCCCGGTTTGAACTCATAGGGACAATGACATCGATCTTTTTAAGTTTTATTCCTACTCTAGGCTATCTTGATATGCTCATGGATCACATAAAAAATATTCTTTATCGCACAAACCACCTCTATCATAATAAGACATGTATCGCTAATCTTAGTCCAATATAAAGTTTTTTTAAAAGATCTTCTATAACGGTCCTTGAAAGTTTACATGTCAATAGTAGAGTGATAGCTGTTATTATAATAAATTTTTATAAATGAAAATTGATACTCCCAGATTTGGAAGAAGTAAAAAACAAAATCCAGCAATATATTCTCCAACACTTAGACAATGTTCTTGGTATTTGTGTCAGTTGAGGGGTGAAATGTTTTACTCATCTGCAACAAGGTCCCAAAATCCTCCTACATGCCACTCCAAAAAAGTGATGAGAACTGAGAATCATGGTTAGAGACAATCATTAGGGGTAACCCATGGAGTTAGATGAGCTTAAATATATAAAACATCCCCAATATATTCACTTTACTCTTCTCTTGAATGGTAAGTAAGTGTGTCTACTACGTGAGCCAATCAACAATCACCCAAATAGCATTTTGGGATTTCACTATCCCTGGAATTATTGTAAGAAATTCCAGGCATAGGTCATCCCATTTTCTCTATAAGATCACAGGACTCTATTTCAAACAAACTATAATCCTATACTCAGACTTTACCTATTGGTATGTGAGACATCGAAATATGAACTCATCTTTGAAATTCCCCATTCCATTCCACAAAAATAGAAAAATAACGACTATGTAATACATTTCCACAATAGGTTGTACAACCAATGTTTATGTGTGAAACTCTCCCGTCACCTCCTCATGAAACATTATTGGAACCACTATCTATATAGGGAAAATATGATATACTAACATCCTTCGAAAAAATGTATGTTGTATCTCTTGGGGATATTTTTCATGAATAAACTCAGAGATGATAACTCTAAAATGAGCCTTTATCATGTGAGAATGTAATCTATGAGTAACCACCATCAATTGAAGAAACACTTCCCCCATATCATTCACCACTTTTAGTGTTCTATGAATAATATTTCTCAGAATCCTCATCCACCAAGAGAGAATTGGACTTTCAGTTAAGGGTATATATCTCCACATTTCCTTTCCCTGGAGTGTATACTCTCACAAATTCATTATCCATTTATTACTCTAACCTATGCCTCTACCACAAGTTACTATTTATTTGATTAATTTTATAACTGATACTCTACCTATATGATTAGACAAAAAATTCTCACCAAGAAGATAGTTCATATATATATTTAGAGCGAAGACAACCACTGCTAACTCTCAGGAAAGATTCGCATGGTACTATTCATTGTGTATCAACATCCTCAACCCATAAGTTATCACTACATTACTTTTGTATAAATAAAAAACCTAGATCATCTCTATAGAAATCATGAAACATTGCGTACTCCATGAACTCATCTGGTAGCCTCAACATAAGATCAGGAACCCACATTTTCCTCAACTACTCGAATGATCCCAAACACATATTATCCAATACAATTCACTAAAAGTTATATTTAAGGGAGTTCAAATAAGTTTTTATCTGGTAAAATTCATCTACAAACCACATATAGTACCCCACTAGGTCAAGAAAATTCAAAACCTATGATTCTATATTGGTTGGATCCTATGAATGTAGCACCTCAATATTCACAATTTTACTAATTAAACCTCCTTGAAAATGAAGTGCCCAAAAATTTAACCTCACATATCCAAAACCGGAGCTTTTATTTCTTACCATAAATTCAATTCTCTCCAATTACTTCTTGGACCATCCTTAGATTCTATAAATTTTCCACAACCAAGGTTGAGTAAATGAGTATTTCATATATGAATAAAACATGAAATAAGTCTATATATTTATAGTGGATTGGATTCATAATATTTGTAAAAACATATGGGGAATTATTCACCCCAAAAAAATCACTAGAAACTCATAGTGTACAATGTAACATCATAATTATATATTTGAAGTATCGTCCTCTTCAAAAAAAACTGGTTGTATCTAGACCAAGTATTGATCTTAAATAACCAATTCACACCTCACAAATAGATAAAGAGGTCATCAATTCTTAAAGTTAGTACCAATTTTTAATCATTTCCTTGTTTAGGTGTTGAAAAACAACACAAAACCTTAAGCTACCATACACCTTTTTCAAGAACAACACTAGGGATAACCATGGGGAACATTAGGTCTAATGAAACCATTCTCTTGAAGGTCCTCCAATGAAATCCTCCTCTCCCAATGCTCAGTAAGGGACATCTGATATTTTCTTGAAGGTCCTCTAATGGAATCCTTATCTCCCAAAGCACATTAGGTCTATTATTACATTTTCTAGAATTTCCAACTAATTGGTGATTGGTTGTGTCTTACATCTCACAAAACAGACTCCCTTTACCATGAGATCTCTATCACACCTAACAATGAATCTCATTTCATATATCAAAAGGATTTGAAAACACTTTTCATAATACTCAATAATTTATTAAACCATTGAAAACCAATCCAAAACCAATGTGATATCATATTGTTTTATTGTTAAGCCCAATAGGTGGCATGATAAACTATATCCACTGAACAAAAACTCACACGATTGGAAAATATATGATATCAAATAATCACCAAATGTCGGAACCTCTTGCCTAAGATACTGGGATAAAGTTTCAACTAGAACCTCTATCTCCAACATAAGGGATGGGGTAATTAATGCATTGAAGGATCATATTTCAAATAAGAATTAGGAAAGAGTAATAAAGTCACAAATTATACCATGATTTATTTTATGTGCACCCTATCCATATCCCTCAATTTATTGCATCTTCCCACAACCTTGATTGCTAACTCTCTAAGTCTAGAATTAGCAACTTTGGCTGGTGGAGGATATAGATTATATCAGATCTGTCACTGATAAGATCCTCCATACATAGTTCCACAAAATCTTATATTTATACCACCTCTATGGGGACTACATTGACCACACATGGGAGATATCTGATCACGTCACTCCATCTATAATGTTGGTCCGTCAACAATATTTATATCTTACATTGTATGAGGAGTTAGGAAATCACATTCTATATGTCCTCTATAATACCATGTGTAGCATCGTCCCTCTCCATTATAGATGAATCATCCATGTGATCCTCAAACCATAGATCTACACATTTATGTATGAGCATGAGAATTCATCCCCTTCTGAGACATCAGTGTCTAATGCCTCCTACCAACTTTTGAAGACTTGAAAAAATTATTTCCACTTGTGGTTCCAGATTCTTGATATCTTTATTGTAAGAATCCCGCAATCAATATATCCAACTCTAGCACTCCAGGTTAAGTGTGTAGGAATAAGGACACCATACTGGCATGAATATCTCAATAGAGACCCTACTCATACATTCTAACACATAATAATCTATCAATAAACATATCAATGGAGTACTATGCAAGGTCAGTGAACCATTATTCATACATAGAATGAATACCCCCTATTATATCCTAAGAAGATATTTAATCTAAACATATTTCAATCATGGGGGTTAATACTCCTCACGGAATAGATTCTGGATGTAAGTCCATGAGTGTGTCCTATCATCATCAGTTATCACCATAACCATTCATATTTATGGAATAGAATAATTTTTTATGAAAATATTTTATTTTTAGGTTCCAACCCAGCCTAAAGACTCAATCCACCAAGACAAGGAAATTATATTCTTCCTATGGATATGGCTCGCCAAAGAACCTCTACTGTCTATAACAATTAAACATGTTGGTTGTGAAAAGACTATGTGCATCATAATCCTAAACTGATTGTACAAACTACTACTCAACAAGAGGGGGTGATACATTTGTACCACATAGAGGAAAAACCTCATGAGATAGCCCTTAAAATGAGGCCTCATCACTCATCAGATCATTGTCGCAGTCCATAATCAGTAACATGTCTTGATATCATAATAGAGCAATTCTATAATGGATAAATATATTCAGGGGTTAGATAGGAATATATATGGGAATATGATTCAAGAGGGATATTCAAATGAATTACTCCTATATAATGCATGTATCATTTTTTCCCTCAACAAATTCCTTGTTATGGTGAGTCGATAGGTAGGTAGTCAAATTCTTAGTTAATGGATACATCAGTCGTTGCACCAATACTATGTTACATGACCTAAAAGCCACACTTGAGTGACTCCAAAAATATTTACCAGTGTCCAAACTAATTATTTATAATCAGACTACAGTTTACTACCTTGAGTGAAACTCAATAATTCCTCGAGACGGTAATCTACATGACATCAAACACATCTCCCAAAATTCTAGAGGCTTCTGACAAGATGTGAGGGCCTAGATTATGTCTATGGATATACTATTCCCTCATATATCTGATTATGAATTGTGCTAAATAAAAAATAATAAATAGCATAAGAATAAGTATAATCATATTGTAGCAGATGTAATGAAATAAGTCAAGCATTCATAATAACAGGGAAGATGACAAATAGATGAATGGATACAAAATATGGTCATGATGATGTCAAATAGAGAGCTTTTCCATAGAATCCTTAACTCAGGACCCATGTTCACACCAAGTCTGAAACAAGGGAACCATATCATAGAGGGTGAAAAATGACAGAAGGAATATATTAATAATTTCATGAAAAAAGAGAGTCTCATTTACGCAAGCTCACCATGAAATAAGGCCTTGAAACTAAGCGAAAAAAATGAATAATTTTATAAATTAAATTCATAAATCCTTAATCACATACATTATGAAAATTGAATTCATGAATAGGCACATGGAAATAGCATTCCTCTAATAACATGTCATCAATAACATTTCAATAGCATATGATATCAAGGATGAAAAATCATCAAATTCCCTTAAAACCTTATAAATTGATTAAATGGTAAGAATTAATGAAGCAAAGGAACATGGAACATGAAAAATCATAACAATACGCAATCTTATGGAATAAGGAAGTTATCCATCCAACATGAACTAATACGTTTAAGTTGTAAAGTGAAAGGAATTCAATGTAAGGTGTCACGAATGGGCATTTTAATACAATGGTTAAGGTACAAAGATTAAGGTAAAGTCTAATAGCTAACTAATTACCTGAATTTATGTTATAATAAATGAAATTTAAATAAAAACTTAACTCACATGTGGTATTCAATCAATTAGGCTGTAGGAAAAAGGGGAAACCAATATTGGGATACCTAATGGGGTGGCCACAGACTAGAGAACATCCCATATATGGGTTTCTCCACAAAGTCGGGACATGTCGGAGAGCACGCGAGCGCTCCTCGCGGCGGAGCAGGAAGTCCGGCGCCTCGAAGGGCAGGCGGCAGAGAAGGAGGCCTTTGTCGCAACGTGTACCGAGCTTGTGGAGAAACTAGCAGCCCAGCTGGTTGACGCCCAGGTACAGTTGACGGAGGCGGGCCAACAGATGGTCACAATTCAGGTCGAGCAGGAGCGTGCACAGGCCAGAATCGACGAACTGCGTGCTGCGACCGCCGACGAGGAGAGGGCACGCAGAGAGCGAGAAGCAGCTCTGGAGGCCACCAGCCAAAGGGTAGCGGCATTAGAAAGACTCATTCAGTACGCTAATCCCTAAGGGCTTTGTTTTGCCATTCCCAAAACATTTCACCTCTGCTACCTTGATCCATTTGTATGAACCAATATATTCATCTGCGTCTTTTGGTATACTCAACCACAAATTGTCTCGTGGGAGTGTTAACCAAGCTTCAGGCATCCGTAATTGGGCCTGGATTTCTAAAGAAAAGAGGGAGATCATTCCTAGGAAAGGAGACCTCAGGCCTAATCAATGTATCATCCCCCAACTTGTTCCACCACACAAGCGGGTCAACCCTAGGGGCGTTGAGATTTTATCCGAACATAGGGAAATGAGCAAGGGTGAATCGCGTGTCCCGACCTCAGAAATCCACGACGGTCGGCCTTCCAAGAAATGCCCAAGACGGTAGGCGGACAGTGGATCGACCATAACAACTGCAAGAGACGGACCGAAGGTCATCATTCATATTGCAGGAGGCGGACCACATGTCATCATGAATACCGCTTTGGGGGTTCCTTCAGACACAAGGGTGGAAATCCGGGTCAAAAGAGCATGCGAAGCGTGGGGCAAAGTGATGCTTTGTTCAGACAGAATCCAACGCTCTCAAAATTGCGCCACCGTGGGGAAAGCGTGTTAGGCGGATGCACTAATCTGGCCGTGAATCACCCCAGTTCTCAGACAACACCTCTTTGACGAGGAAACCGTCACTTCCCATCATTGCGATGGGGCATCCCGAGCTGAATCGGGGAGAATATCACAACTGCACCGCTCTACCCGAAGTCAGGCCAGACGGCTGGCGACGAGGAGGGGCGGGACTTAGCGATCCCTGAGGCTGGACCCGAGTCGAAATGCCCGGGCGTTCCTACGTACTCCATCAGGCTGGAGATCAAGCCACACGTAGTTCTGAAAGTGCAGTTTAGCGTCATGCAGGACGTAGAACCCCAATTAGGGAGATCTTAGTTTAAGGTCGTAGAGCTCGGACCAAAGGGGGAGATCTTAGTTTAAGGTCTTAGAGCTCGGACCATAGGGGAAGAGATCTTAGTTTAAGGTCTTAGAGCTCGGACCGTAGGGGAAGAGATCTTAGTTTAAGGTCTTAGAGCTCGGACCGAAGGGCCTCAAAGTACGCCACATCGCGGTCCTATCCCCTGGATGTGCGAAGATGCAATGAGGGATAGTGTCAAGAGTGTCCAGGTTCCGCCTGGTCAGAACGGGAAGTGGAGAGATTGTGAATCATGCGGCCATTCACTCGAGGACTGGGAGCACCGGCGTGACGATATGAGAGTACTGCCGACCGTGGCGGAAAAGCAGCATCAATATCGCACTGACCGTTGATGGAATGAGGCAGCAAATGAGCATCGACCGCTCAATCGCAGGATTCATATCGACTTGCTGCCCAAGGCCATTGGGGGCACCAGCCCGAGTCGGTGGGAGAGCACTGGGGCATTGTATCCGAAATGCTCACGGGGATCCCACCCAGGGCGTAGGCGATGGGTCCGAATGAAATGTAGCATGAAGCCTGAAAGGTGGAAGGAACCTGACCAAGCAGAACCTGACCCTCCCGACAATAAACCAGAGTACTCTTGACACCGGTGGACCACTGCAAGGGGTCGATGGACACGCCTTGAGGGTGACCCGAAAGCGGCGGACTCCCCAAGAGAAGGGGGAATCTCCAAGAGGTGGGGCTGGACCCGAAGTTTCAAACATCCGGGCGTTCCTACGTATCCCATAAGGATGGGAATCAAGCCGCACGTAGTTCTTGAAGCACGGCGCAACACAATCGGGCACCAGCGCAGGGAAGGGTGCGGGTCTGACCCTCGCACACAGAAGAAGCGGCATTCGATATTTCTTGTTTGTCCTTAAAGGTGGATGGTTTTTCTTTGTGCGGCGACTTGCCTGTGATTAAGGAATCCCTGGCGTCGCCACAATAATCAAGCCATGAAAGGCATTGATAAATGGAGTGGTTATTAACCAGCGCCCCAACGTGAGTGTCCCCTGAGGAGAACATCACGATGCAGTGCCGTTTCTCGTCGGGCGGCCAAGACGATCACAGTTTACGGTCGTGTGGTAGGACCAGACAACACAGTTTAAGGTCGTGTGGTTTGGACCATGGAGGAATCCGCTTATTGCGATACGGCGGACCCAGCAGAGGCGGGAACATATCCCGGCCCTGCGGTCACGCACGATTCCAAGAGAAGGGTCTTGGGATAGGGGCCTGCGTATGTTCATCACCCGAGGGACAGAGATGCTAGCCTCCAGCCATGCTGGGCCCAGAACGCGATTTCTCGGGCGACTCCTTCCTCCTTACGGGGACGAGGGTCCAGCTACGCATGACCCTTAGGGAGGACATCCGCATATATCCTTGGTGCTCAGATCGTGGGAGCCTCAAAAGACACCATTACCCTGGTTGGTCTGCCTAACAGGTAGAGGTATACTGAAAGTCAGTATGAAGAGAGTGTCGAGATTCCACTACAACGCACAAAGGCGGAGTGTAATGAGGATTGTGCAACCAATGTTCAGAGCCTGAAAGAGCCGACATGGCGATCAAGGGTGTCGCTGACCATGTTCGCAACACAACACCCGATCGTGTCAGCCTAAGACGGGGCAAGCAAACGAGCATTGACCGCTCAATCGCAGGATTCATATCGATTTGCGGCCCAAGACCCGCCGGTAAATCGACCCGGAGCGGTAGGAGAGCACTGAGGCATCGTACCAAAACCGCTAACGAGGATCCCTTTGGGGGAAGGTTCAAACAAGAGGAAGCACGAGGCCCTACAAGCAACACAGGACTTGTCGGGATTGAATCTGACACTACGAGTCATAGACCGAAGTACCCAAAACATGTTAACAGATCACCGAGAAGGGTCGGAGGACTCACCCTGAGAGCAACCAAAAGAGGGCAGATCCCCGTGATCAACCAAGAGACGGGGCTGGACCTGAAACACAAGCGTCCAGGCGGTCCTACGTATCCCATAAGGATGGGAATCAAGCCGTACGTAGTTCTTGAAAGGCAGTTTAACGTCATGCAGGACGATGAGGGGTGTGAGGTAGTCCCACACACGGGGGAGGCGTACAGCTCGGCCAGTAGACCAACGTGAATGGGGACTCCCCCGCTCACGTCATACGCCTCGCACAAAAAAGGAGGGGAACTTGGGCCAAAGGCCCAGTGCGGGATAGAGATTCCCGGGAAATGGGGCTGGGCCTGAAACATGAATGTCCAGGCGATCCTACGTATCCCATAAAGATGGGAATCAAGCCGTACGTAGTTCTTGAAGTGCAGTTTAACGTCATGCGGGACGATGGAAAAGGAGATCTTAGTTTAAAGTCGTAGAGCTCGGACCATAAGGAGAGATCTTAGTTTAAGGTCTAAGAGCTCGGACCATGAAGAGAGATCTTAGTTTAAGGTCTTAGAGCTCGGACCATGAAGAGAGATCTTAGTTTAAGGTCTTAGAGCTCGGACCATGAGGAGAGATCTTAGTTTAAGGTCTTAGAGCTCGGACCATGAGGAGAGATCTTAGTTTAAGGTCTTAGAGCTCGGACCATGAGGAGAGATCTTAGTTTAAGGTCTTAGAGCTCGGACCATGAGGACCTCAACGCACACCACTTCGCGGTCATATCCCCTGAACATGCGAAGATGCACTGAGGGATAGTGTCAAGAGTGTCGAGATTTTTCCTGGTCAGAACGGGAAGTGGAGAGATTGTGAATCATGCGGCCATTCACTCGAGGACTGGGAGCACCGGCGTGACGATATGAGAGTACTGCCGACCGTGGCGGAAAAGCAGCATCAATATCGCACTGACCGTTGATGGAATGAGGCAGCAAACGAGCATCGACCGCTCAATCGCAGGATTCATATCGACTTGCTGCCCAAGGCCATTGGGGGCACCAGCCCGAGTCGGTGGGAGAGCACTGGGGAATTGTATCCGAACCGCTCACGGGGATCCCACCCAGGGCGTAGGCGATGGGTCCGAATGAAATGGAGCATGAAGCCTGAAAGGTGGAAGGAACCTGACCAAGCAGAACCTGACGCTCCTGGCAATAAACCAGAGTACTCTTGACACCGGTGGACCACTACAAGGGGTCGAGGGACACGCCTTGAGGGTGACCCGAAAGCGGCGGACTCCCCAGAGAAGGGGGAATCTTTAAGAGGTGGGTCTGGACCCGAAGTTTCAAACATCCGGGCGTTCCTACGTATCCCATAAGGATGGGAATCAAGCCATACGTAGTTCTTAAGGGGCAGTTTAACGTCATGCAGGACGATGAGAGAAAGAAAGGGGGGGAAGCAGGAGGCATCCCCCAAACGTGGGGGGCGTACAGCGTGACGAGCAAACCGACGTGAATGAGGGCGTAGCCCCGCGTCCACACCATACGCCACATACCCCGAGGCACTTGGGCCAAAGGCCCGAGATGGGATGGAAATTCCCGAAGGATGGGGCTGGGCCTGAAACACAAGCATCCAGGCGGTCCTACGTATCCCATAAGGATGGGAATCAAGCCGTACGTAGTTCTTGAAAGGCAGTTTAACGTCATGCAGGACGATGTACAGTTTAACGTCATGTTGGACGAAAATGCTGAACAGTTTAACGTCCTGTAGCTTGGACGATACGCTAGGCAGTTTAACGTCATGCAGCTTGGACGTGATGCTGAACAGTTTAACGTCTTGAAGCTTGGACGTGGTGCAGATTAGCGTCATGCGGGACGAGGCACTTGGCAGTTTAACGTCTTGCAGCGCGGACGAATGCTGAACAGTTTAACGTCTTGTAGCCTGGACGAATGCAGTTTAACGTCATGCAGGACGTGAGCACACTCAGACAAAGTACTGCTTGAGGAACCTAACGTTGGTGGGAGGAGTGACACGCTCACCATCCATAGTCGCTAGGGAGTACGCGCCATTGGGATAGACCTTGTGGACGACAAGAGGTCCCTCCCACTTGGGCTCCAACTTGGGCGGCTTCCTGCCGGGGATCATCGGTGCTCTTAGGGCTAGCACTAGATCACCCTGCAGGAAGGAGCGGAGGCGAACCTTCTTATTGAAAGCTCGAGCCATTCTGCTCTGATGCCTCTCCAAGTTGTGCAAAGCGCGAAGTCTATTCTCATCCAGTGCTTCCAACTCGACTAGACGGGCTTCAGCAATTCTGTCCGGCGCTTGCTGGTCGTAGACCGCAGTGCGCAAGGATGGTAACTGGATCTCGATGGGCAGGACGGCCTCAGCTCCATACACCAGGGAATAAGGGGTCATCTGGGTGGAATTGCGAGTCGTCGTCCGATAAGCCCAGAGGGCGTTGGGGAGCTTGTCCGGCCAACTCTTCTTGCTCTGACCAACCATCTTTTGCAGAATGTTAGAGAGGGTTTTGTTAAACGCCTCGATCTTTCCATTCGCCTGCGCATGATAGCGAGATGTGTGGTTCGAGCGAATGTTATACTTGGCGTACAACTTCTTCAACTCGGGTGCTCGGAAATTGGCTCCGTTATCCGTGAGGATAGCGTGAGGCACTCCAAATCTATGAATGATGTTGGAGGTCACGAAGTCAGCGATCGAACATGATTTGACCTCTCTGAGCGGAATCGCCTCTGCCCATTTGGAGAAGAAGTCCGTAGCGGTCAGAATGAACCGGCACTGGCGAGCCGTCGCCGGCGGGTAAGGTCCCACAACGTCCAGACCCCAGACTGCAAAGGGCCAGGAATACCTGGTGGTATGGAGGGGCTCCGGCGGCCGATGCAAAAAGTTCGCATGAACCTGGCATGCATGGCACCTCCTGGCATACTCGATGCAGTCATGGATCATAGAGGGCCAGAAGTATCCCAACCTCCGAATCTGGTGGGACAGCTTCGGCCCAGTCTGGTGGGCGCCACATGAACCAGCATGAACCTCTTGCATGACTCGTGGGATCTCGACTCCCTGAAGGCAACGGAGGAGAACACCATCAAATCCGCGTCTATAAAGGATCTGCTCCAGGCCGGGACTGCTCTGGAGGACAAACTGCGATGCGCGGCGTCGAACTCGCTCGCGCTCGGCCCGATCCGATGGAAGAATGCCATGTTGGAGGTACTCAACCAAAGGAGTCCTCCAATCAGGGGCTGATCTGACTGTCATATCTGGGGTACTCGGGGCTCCGGGCATAGGGGCAACCGTGGTGAGATTACTTACCAACGGGCTGCGATCTTCTTCCGGGATAACGGGAGCGATGAGCCTGCGGCGCATCACGCGGACGATCAGGTTGTCCTGTTCAGGCTCCGCAAGTGACGCAGCAAGGCTAGCCAAAGCATCTGCTCGACCATTCTGCGACCGGGGAATATGGACAATTTCTGGCCGAGAAGGGAATCGAGCCATCAGAAGGAGGGTGCACTCCAACAATGGCACAAGTTCTGGCTTCCTGACGACATAGTCGCCATTGATCTGCTTAACAACCAGCTCAGAGTCCCCTTTCACGCACAGACGGGGAACGTCGATCTCGAGAGCCAACTCGAGGCCGGTGATGAGGGCATGGTATTCCGCCTCATTGTTGGTACAGCCCTCTGACAACAGGAAAGAGTATGGCAGCACAGCTCGCTCCGGGGTAATGAAGACGATACCCAAGCCCACTCTGTTGAGCTTAGGATTATCAAGTCTTCTACCGGTGGGGCTCCGGGAGGCACCATCAAAGTGCATCTGCCAGCTTGGATCGGCATGATCGACCGAGAGAATGGTCTCATCAGGAAAGACTAGATCCAGCGGCTGATCCGCGGAGGTCGGGTGAGCTGCCAGAAAGTCTGCCAATGCTTGCCCTTTGATGGCCTTCTGAGACACGTACCTGATGTCGAACTGCTGGAGAATCACATCCCACCGCGCTAGACGGCCAGTCAACATAGGCCGGCTCAGGATATATCTCAACGGGTCTACCCGAGAAACCAACTCCACCTCATGGTGCTGCAAGTAGTGTCGTAAATTCTGTACGGCAAATACGAGCGCCAGGCAGCTCTTCTCGATGGGGGAATACCTAACTTCCGCGTCGAGGAGCATGTGACTGAGGTAATAGAGGCTATTCTCTGTACCCTCGTTGTTCTTCTGGGCGAGAAGGGAACCAAGGGACCGTTCCAGGGCGGTCACATAGAGGACCAGCGGCTTCCCGGATACAGGCGGCATCAGTACCGGAGGTTGAAGCAGGTACTGCTTGATTTCCACGAAAGCGGTCTGACACTCTTTATCCCATTCATAGGTGGCCCCATTCTTCATGAGCCGAGAGAAGGGCTTACACTTGCCGGCCAGATTCGCGATGAATCAGCGTATATAGGCTAAGTGGCCTTGGAACCCTTGCAGTTCCTGGAGGTTACCCGGGGGAGGCATCTGGCTAATCGCCCTGATCTTCTCTGGGTCGATCTCAATACCCCGGTATCTTACCACAAATCCAAGGAACTTTCCGGAGGTGACCCCGAAGGCACACTTCAACGGGTTCATCTTCAGGAAGCGAGACCGGAGGAAGCCGAACACTTTCTCAAGATCTTTGAGATGGTCCTGACGCTGGCGCGATTTGATCACCAAGTCGTCGACGTAGCATTCCACCAGTGTGCCGATGATTGGCTTGAATATGCGGTGCATCGCCCGTTGGTAGGTGGCTCCTGCATTCTTCAGGCCGAAGGGCATGACCAGGTAACAGAAGATACCTTGGGGGGCCCTGAAGGCAGTGAACTCCTCATCCTCAGGGGCCATCCGGATTTGGTTGTATCCGGAGTATCCATCCATGAAGGAGAGGTCTTGGAATCCTGCCGTAGCGTCAATCAACAGCTCTGTCACTGGAAGGGGAAAGTCATCCTTCGGGCAGTGGCGGTTGAGATCGCGGAAGTCGATGCAGACTCTAATCTGTCCGTTCTTCTTCCTGACCGGCACAATGTTGGCTAGCCATTTGGGGTACTGAACTTCCCTCACGAAGTTGGCTTTGATAAGCTTGTCAACTTCGGCCTCAACCATGGCACCGTGGGATGGGTGCATCTTCCTGGGAGGCTGCTTAAACCCGCGATGGTTCGCCGGGAGACCAAGGCGGTGGACGGCTACCTGAGGATCTAGCCCCGACATCTCGTCATAACCCCAAGCGAACACATCACGGTGCTGCCTGAGAAAGTCCACGTACTGCTGCCGCTCCTCAGAGGGCATGGCGACACTGACCAATGTGGGTCTTGGATCTGCTTCGGTTCCAAGGTTCACCTGTACTAACTCATCGACCGTGGCGGGGACGCCCTCCTCAAAGGCTGGGGGTGCATCTTCCACGTCCTCTCCACTCGGGGAGGGATCGTCCACGGGAGAGACTACGTTGGAAACTGCATTGGGGCTACCAGATCCTGCTGGGCCGCTGGTGCTGGCACGGGCGGTCGCGGTCATCTCGTCGGGAGACTCGCGGGCCGTCGAGACCATGGCGACGTCCAACCGGTGAATCGGGAGGACGTAAGCGTCATCCAGACTTGCCCATGGATCACTCACATCAGCGACAGGCTCAACCTCACCTGCCAGGATCCGCTTGTCCTTGCTCTTGTAATAGTCCGCATCCAGATAACGGGCTTCACATGAGGCAAAAGGAGAGGCATCTCCCTGAAGCACGCCCACTCGACCATTAAGGGAGTATTTGAGGCATTGGTGGTATGATGAGGGAACCGCCACATGAAGGTGGAGCCATGGCCTGCCCATCAATGCGTTATACGCAGTGTCCTGAGAGACTACCATGAATTCGGCGTTGGCAACCAAGCCACCGAACTGGGTCTTCAAACGTATCTTGCCGACCGGGGTTTGCTCGGTGCGGTCATACCCCTGGATCCTGAGGTCGGAGGGGATCAAGTCCTCCTCAGACAACCCCAATCTCCGGAGCGTCCGCGTCGGAATCAGGTTGATCCCAGATCCCGTGTCGACAAGACAATGCCGGACTTCAAGGCCGTTGAACTGGCCAGTAACATACAGCGGACGAATGTGTCCCTGTATAGGAGGGTCTTCATCCTTACCAGAGAACGAGATAACCACCTGACATTTGGCGTCCTCAATCGTTTTGGCGTGAAAGGCCTCTGCAGCCGCAACCTCTATCTCAAACTGGAGGGGGCTCTTCAGGGCTTCAGCGAGTGCCTCGCGCATCTCAGATGACATGCGCAGAGCCTCAAGGATGGAGAGCCTCGCTGGGATGTCGGCCAAGTGCTTCAGGACATCATACTTTTTGGCCAAGCGCGAGCCCCTGGTTGCAGGAGGTTGCTCTGCGGTTGGCGGTATGACGGGCCTTGCCGGTTGGATCGGCGGCCGACTGGTACTTGGCGCATCGCGCTGTTCACTGGTCGCAGTCCGGGAAATGGTCACCATACTGGGGTCAGGAGGCCGGGATGGACTCGTGGCAGGGCGAAGCTGGTCGCGACGCAGCTGAGGCGGTTCTGCCTGGTCCCACACCACAAACAGTGGCGGAGGAGAATCCGTCATCCCCGAATGGGGGGGCTGCGCACGCTGAGCTCGGCTTTGAGCTTGCTGCCTAGTCTCGGTGGCGTGCACGGTCTTGCTGGAGGTACCAACTGCTGTGCCCCGGCGACTCCTGCTGCTGCGGTTCTTCTGACGGTGGCGACGACCGGGGACACTAGAGAGGTCCACCTGGTGTTCTTCAACGTCGGGCACTGAAAAGGGATTTACCAGCTCGACGGTATTAACCGAAGCGTACCCAATACCGTCATCGGACGAATCATCCATCACCGGGCGGATCCGAGGAGGGACCCCCATCTCCGGGGGCATGAAATCGCCGAGAGTGCGGGATAGTGGCGGAACTGGCGGGGCGCGCTCATCCTTCTTGCGCTGCCGCCGTTTGCTCCTCTTGGAAGAGGCAGGCTGGGGTGACGACGCCGAAGCAGCACCAGCAGATTCTGGGGGCTCAGGCTGATTCAAGCGCGCACGGATGATTCCATGGGCGCGAATGATCGTCTTGCGGGCCATCCAGTTATTATACTTCTGGGACCCGCGGTCGGAGACCAGCTTCCATTCGTCCTCGTTGCCACTATCGTCATCTGATCCCACAAATATGCCTGCCACTTGTGCCGGAGCTGGGCCCAACCTGATTACATTGTTGTTAATCTGGTCTTGGAGCCAGTCCTTAAACGCATAGCACCGCTGGATGGTGTGCCCCAGGGCTCGATGGTAAGGGCAGTAGCGGGGGTTATCCGTGAGATGTGCCTCCTCTGGCCTCCAGCACTCAGGCAGTCGCACAATCCTCTACTCCAGGGCGCTCCGGAAATAACCGGGGACCTGTTCCTCGCGAAATGAGTACGTCAGGTATCGCGGGCCTCTGGGAGCGTGGTCTTGACGAGGGGCCGGAGGGGCCTGCCCAGGAGGTGGACCCTGATTATCTCGCCTGGGTTGTGGCGGTACATTACGCGGAGGGGCCGGCCGGTTCTGGGGCTGCCGCTGCTGTGCCGGGAACTGAGCCCGCGGAGGCGGATTCCTGTGAGGCTGTGGAGCTGGCCTCGCCGGAAGCAGCTCCAATGGCCTGGGGGCCTCTACCTGGGCAACAGCAGCGGGCTCAGCCCTGCTGACTCTCCTTGCAGGAATCATAGGAGGCAGCGGGCGCGCCTGACTGGCTTGTTGCAGGGCTTCCTCAAGACGTTGAGCTTTGTCTGAGAAGTCCCTGAACCCTCCGGGGTAATTTTGAGTGATCAGGGAAGGGACCAGCTCGGTCTTGACGTTCCCGACGCACATTGTCAGCAACTGCTCCTGAGTCAATGGCATGTCAAGGGAGTAAGTGAGACCCTTCCATTGGGCGACGAAGTCCGCGACTCGCTCATCAGGCCTCTGCTTGCACTTGAAGAGGTCTGCGATACTCGTCTTCCGGGTCGTGGAACTGAACTGGTAGAGGAACTGTCTACGGAGGTCCTCCCAGCTAGTTATCGAACCGACGGGGAGCTGGCTGTACCAGACAAATGCTGGCTCTTCCAGCGTATGAACAAAGCAGCGAAGCTTAGCGGCCTCTTGCTGCGCTGGAGTCCCCAGCATAGGCCCGCATCTCGAATTGAAATGGGCCAAATGCTGTGGCGGATCTCCAGTCCCGTTGAAGGGGGCGAAAGTGGGATTCCCGAATCCCGGAGGTGCCGACATGTCATCCACCCATGCTGGGTATGGCTTGCCGTCCGGTGGGATCGCCACTTGCCGAGTCTCCAAGGCTTCCAAGCGGGCGATGAGCGCCGCCATCGGATCGTCCGGACATGGGTTCCAGTCCTGGCGAGGATCTCTAACCACGAGCGCATTGCATGGCCCTTCAATCAGGTCGTCAACCGGATCGTCGAACTCGACAGCTCATGGGATGGCGGGCGGAGCGGCCCTTGGGGCAGCGGGAGGAATCCGAGCGGGGTCTCTCAGGTAGTCACGCCGCTCGGGAGGGTGCGGTGAAACATACCGCACCCTCTTGCCATAGGCAATGGCCTCTCTCCTGTCGGCGAACTCGGCATAGTCGCGGTTGCCCGGGAGAGTCTCATCGAGGAGTGGCTGTTCCGGTCCCTGCTGTCCTGGCCTAGGATCACCGTAGTCAGGCCGCCGTTCTGCAGCGCGCTCGGCGAGGAGCTGGTCAACCAGCTTCTTCTGCTCGGCAAGCTGTTGACGTAGCGTAGCCTTCTCGGGATCCTCATCTGCCCTTTGTATGGAGGTGGAGGGGTCGACGGGCTTTATAGCCCCGTCGTGCTCTTTGCCTTTGCTGACGTTGCGGCTCAATGTCAGTGCTTCAGTGGGTGCGGGGATCCCCAGGATATTCCTCTGATGACGAGTGACTCTCACCGATGGCTCTGACGACGGCTTGTCTTAGGGGGGGAAGCCCCCGTCGAGAAGTTCCAAGTCATTCCCCTCTCCCGACAGGTCAGCCATATTGACCGTTTCTGTCCCTGGGGATGTACCCTCAGGGCCACCCAGTGAATCGGGCTGTTGGCGAATCACACTGAAGCGTAGGGCAGCATACTGCCCCCATCCACGGATATACACGTGGGGAGCGGCTTCCTCGATAACTTTGCGGAGTACTTGAAAACACTCGACGCATCGTTGTTGGAGGGCCTCGTGGTTCCCAAATGACCCGGGGTGCCGAACCGCGGGGAGCGTGGCCAGGTCAATTTGACGGCACTGCTCACCAATATCCTCCAGGTGCGCTTGACTCCCGGGATATGGCATTTGTAGGCGGTGAAGACGGGAGTGAGTCTCCCGGAGAGTTCGGCGGAAGCATTCAAACTCATACGGGGTGAGCAATTCGGGCGCATCAAAGTCCGGTCCTGCGACTGGCCAAAACTTCTCAGGGAAGTGGCCCTCTGCAAGGACGGTCCAGAAGCTCCACGACTCAAACTCGGGACCCAGATCTCCTTGGTCCTCTTCAATGGCTGGGAACGGACGGGAAACCGGCAGTGGTGCCGAGGCGGGCCGTCGGGCCGACGGGCTGGCCGGCGGTGAATACGGCGAGCATGCTGATTGGCCTCCATATCCCGGGCCGCCCTCTGAGGGTGGCGGCGCCCCAGCTACCACATCACGATAGGACGGGCCAGCGAGCGTACATCTTGCCGTAGCGTCAGTGCTCGCTGAGGGTGCACTAGATCGTGGTTCGACCGTCGGTCCCCAGAAAAAGTCTCCGGCGCCTCCGATCGAGGCTGAGGGTTCTTCCGGGGGGGGCCGGGTACCAACCGCAAGCTTGATATTTGGGGTTCTACCAGGCCCTCGCTACTCCGGATGTACCTTCGGAGAGAAGCGGGGATCATATCGATCTCGCTCTCGGGGAGCACGAGGCTGACGTGCCGCATTCCCACCCCTGCCCTTGACTGGCGGGACTGGGGAAAGGGCTCAGTCGCCGAATCGTACTCCGCCTCTGAATCAGAGAAGCGAACCGGTCGGATCTCTGTCCGGAATTCCGTAACGTTCCTCCCTCGGCGTCGACGCCTTGCCCTCCTGCCCCTGGGTGGTTCTTCGGGGCAGGGCTGATCTCTGTCCTGGCGTCCTCCGGCCGCACTGGTGCTGGGGCCAAGAGGACTGGAAACCAAGGTGCGAGGAGCACCGGGACAGATGTCAAAGGGGACGCGGGGAGAGATGCTTTCGGGCAGGCCTCCGGGCCTGGATCGGGAGGTGGGATGACCCATGCCTCTTGGATCGGCCGCGCGGAGTAGACCCTGCCGATGAATAGCGCTACCGCGGAGTGGTCCGCGGTGGCTATTGTCTGTGCCAACAACCGGGAGAGTCGACCCAACCCGCCTTTGGGGCGGTCGGGGCCTCGATCCAGGTCGGGCATAGGAGTTCCCCTGCTCAGGATGCGCAGGGGCCTGGCGGCTGGAGCCAACGGTGGCTTGAGCCGACGCGGCCGCTGTCGTTAGGGCCCCAAGGTGGGCATCCTCTTCCGCTCGCGCCCGACGTTGGCGTCGAGACAGACGAGTCGGGATGAGCGGCGCAGGCAGGTGGAGAGCCCACTATTTGACTTGAGAGGCCTGGCGGCGGTGTCGCCGTGGCCTGGCGGGAGCCCTTACCATAGATCCCTGGAGCGAATCCTGGATAGGGTGATCCCGGGCATCTTCCACCTCATCCGCATAGGGAAGGGAACTGTCAGAGCGCTCCGGGGATACGCTCTCGAAGCGGTTGGATGTTGAGGTAGGCAGCGGCACCGCCCTGCGCGGCCCTTGGGGGCGGCGGTGGTGGCGAGGTGCAGCTTCCTCAAGGTCTAGGCGAGCCATGTCCCTAGTGGGGATGACTCCCTCTTCCTCGTATCTCCGCACCAGGGCGTTGATCACCCTTCTCTGGATGACCTCCGAGGGGGAGAGAGGGCATGGTCGCCCCGCAGCTGCGGCTGCTGAGACGGTTGTGGAACGGGCGGGGCCGCGCGGAGTAGCCGCATCGGCGTTTCCCCTACCCCTGCGCCAGTGGGCGGGTGGCGATCGGGCACTGGGTCGGGCAACTTGATTCCTGGAAGCAGGGGGAAAAACCCATTAACACTGACAGGAAAAGGAACCGACAACCAACCGTTAGTGCCACGACGCCTTCGGTGGGGGGGACCCAGGCCCTCGACGTCGCGAGACGGAGTGCCCGATCTTCCTCCCCCAGCCCCTGGCGGGTAAGACTGAATGCTCGGCCGGGCAACATGCCGGTCTTCCAACACCTCTGAAAGCCATCGGTCTTCGTGTCGAGGAGAAGAGATTCACGTCGGGTTCACCATTTTTCTGTTTCGGTGCGGTTGTGCGTCAGGTTACGCTGTTCCGCCAGGACGCGTTCGCGCGTGCACCCGTCAACCCGATGGGATGGGCGCACGGCTTGTGGTCCAGCAGTCCCGCTTTCCAAAGGCGGGCGGCATCCGTCCCTTGTTCAGGGGCGTCTGCTCCCTGATCGAAACCGGGATGATGGGATGTCGGCTCCTCCTTCCTTGGACGTCTCCTCGGAACTCGTCGCCTAATCCGGGTCTCCCTCATAGATTTAAGACATGCTCGTGAATCTCGTTCCCGGCGCCATATCTTCATGGACACCGGTTAATTACACCGCTTCCGCCCGGACGCTCCAAGGAGTCTGGTCGGGGCAGCAACCTGCGGTGAGGAGACCGGGTGGCTCTGGGTGTTGGGGGCGTGTATGTACACTGCGGCTCTGCATATCTGTCTTCCGTCCCTAGTAGGGCTTCTCGAAGGCGTGATGGCCTGAGGCATCCCGCACTGGGTGCGAGGAACTGCGTCACCTGAGGTTTTCCTCAGCTTCCCATGTTTGACACGGGGAATGCCGCGAGTTTAACGTCCAGCGGGGACGACATCAGACTGATCGACACGGAGAGTGGATCAGATGACAGAACCCCTTGCGGGGAACCTCCGACGCTGGGGCCAGCACATGGGCGGCTTCCCGGGTGAAGTGGAGTGGATTGAGGTGGCATAACCCCACCGGGATGTGGCGGCCCGGGTAAGGGTCAGGGTGGATGGTGGAGTGAAGAGCTTGGACCTCGTAGAGGCTTCCTACGTACCGCGCGTTAGCGCGGATCAAAGTCAGCGTAGTTCGAATATACAGTTTAACGTCATGCTGGACGTTGGCGAGCCGACTCACAAGGGGATCGAGGCTGCCGGGCGGAGGATTGAACCGAACCACCTCGCACAGAGGGGGATGGAACGGCCGGGTGGATCACAGTTTCACGTCATGCTGGACGTTGGAAAGCCGACGCACGAAGGGGTCGAGGCCACCGGGCGGAGGATTGAACCGAACCACCTCGCACAGAGGGGGATGGAACGGCAGGGTGGATCACAGTTTCACGTCATGTTGGACGTTGGCAAGCCGACGCACGAAGGGGTCGAGGCCACCGGGCGGAGGATTGAACCGAACCACCTCGCACAGAGGGGGATGGAACGGCCGGGTGGATCACAGTTTCACGTCATGCTGGACGTTGGCAAGCCGACGCACGAAGGGGTCGAGGCCACCAGGCGGAGGATTGAACCGAACCACCTCGCACAGAGGGGGATGGAACGGCCGTGTGGATCACAGTTTCACGTCATGCTGGACGATGAAAGGAGAAATGGAAAAAGGGGGTGTGGGGAAGCACAGTGGAGATACACACGTGCGGTCCCCCACAAAGGCGGACTCATAGGTGAATCGACGCGAGTGCGGACCCAGGAAGGGTCCACTGATGGACGAACCGACGTAAATACGACCGGGACGACCAGGTGGTGGGCTTGAACCTCAGGGAGGTTTCCTACGTACCCTGTTTAGAAGACAGGGATCAAAGTCCACGTAGTTCATTCTTCCAGGACTTATGCACTAAGGCATCCCGGATGCGGCAAAACTCAGTTGGAAGGGACTTGGACCGAAAGTAGGAGACACCTCGATCCCAGTCACACCCTCTACTGGCTTCGGCAGTGGGGAAGCACAGCGGAGATACACACGTGCAGTCTCCCACAAAAAGCTAGGGGTTTGTAATACCCTACCCCCCGTGGGGAAAATCCGCTCCCATTAAATCATCCCTAAAGAGGGGCAATCCCGACATCCCTGCAGAGACGAGCGGGTGGGGGCCACATCCAGACCGGGAGGGGGACCCTGCGTGCGAGGCACGGGATCCTGCGATGCGGACGGTTTAACGTCTTTCCAGACGAAGTACAGTTTAACGTCGTGTGTTGAGGACGAAGCGGACGGTTTAGCGTCTTGCCGGACGAAGTACAGTTTAATGTCGTGTGTTGAGGACGAAGCGGACGGTTTAGCGTTTTGCCGGACGAAGTACAGTTTAACGTCGTGTGTTGAGGACGAAGCGGACGGTTTAGCGTCTTGCCGGACGAAGTACAGTTTAACGTCGTGTGTTGAGGACGAAGCGGACGGTTTAGCGTCTTGCCGGACGAAGTACAGTTTAACGTCGTGTGTTAAGGACGATATGCTAGGCAGTTTAACGTCTTGCAACGCGGATGTTGGGGGCTAGGCAGTTTAGCGTCATGCAGCTTGGACGTGTGCAGTTTAACGTCGTGCGGGACGATATGGTGCCGCTGAGGGGTTTGTGTCACTTCGCGCGAGCCTGGAGGGCCGCACGGGAAGACAACGCACGGTGCGGGTACCCGGAATGAGGATCATCGGGCGCCACGCGGGCGGATACCCTCAGGGGGTCAACGGGGGCGACCCTGGCAGATTGCGCGCAAAAGAGGAGCTTTGCGCGCAATGCTGCGGGTCGGCGCGCAAACGGGGCGGGCTGGCGCGCAATTGGGCCAGCGCCTTGCGCGCGGATGATAAAGATTGCGCGCACCGGGCTTCGGACAGCGCGCGGGGGCAACGGCTCATCCTTTAATGGATGGCCACTTGAAAGAAGGGGGGTGCGTGCAATCGGGCCGGATTGCACGCACCCCGGGGGGCAATTGCGCGCAAGAGGCTTCTTTTGCGCGCAAAGGCCTTAGGGTGAGTGTTTATTCAAAGGAAAGGAGCCAGGGGGGATTGCGCGCGAAGGCGGGCCCCGAGGCTTTCTTGCGCGAAAGAAAGGAGGTTACCTGGAGTTCGACATTGCGCGCGGAAAGGGTTGAATTGCGCGCACGAGAGACCGGTCGACTTCTAGCAACCTTTAAAACGTTGGGGGTCGCCTTGTATTTATAGGCAACCCCGGGCGCGGAATCCAAGGTGCGAGCGCGAAATTCTTCTCGCGGGCGCGGAATCGGGCACGGCGCGCAAGGGAGTCGCGCGGGGCAGCGGCGCGCAAAAATGCGCGCCGGCCCTGCGCATTGCGCGCATCCCGGGGGTTTTGCGCGCGGACCTTCACCTTTGCGCGCAGGCCTCTGAAATTCCGTGCAAGGCCTCCGGGCCCTCCGAAACGTGCTTCTGACTCCAAATATGACTTCGCTTTCCGCATCCGGAGCTTCGTTTGGGAACAACAGACTTTTCCGGCGTCTACAAATGTATTGTAGGTATTCCACAAACCTACAGTGCCTCGGATTCAATTCCCACTGAGTGGTGATATATTTTAGACCTTTTTAATAATTTCGAACAATTAACTACTCATCCAACAAAGTGTTTGTCCAATAGAATTGAGCATGAACTAGAACTGCTAGATCTAGGTCATTAATTGGATAGTTCTTCTCAAGACGACTCAACTAGAGAGATCTATATGCTACAACACGATCTAATTGCATCATAACATCACCTAACACAATCCCTACAGAATTGTAGTTAATTGTATAACTTCTACCCAACTCTTGAAGAATCAGAAGCAGTGCTGAGGTGAGTCATCCACATAATAAGTAAAAAAAATTCTAGCAATATCCATACCCTATGAACTACATGCCCTTCTTAGTCCAGTATGTAATTAATGCTGCTAAGAGGGGGAAATCATTGTTGAAATTCATGTAATATCTATCTATACCTATGAATATGTGTATGTCAAAAACATTATTTGGTCACTCCAAAGAAATCATGGTGCTCACCTACTCTAGGCCAACTGATATTCCTTCCTCAAATATGATATTACCCAATACATTAACTTTACTAATCTAAATGTGGAAATTATATAGAATTTCATATAGCTAGTACTCTCTCAGTGTACTCAATATGATCCCAATATGGGTTACATGGTTAGGTCTGGTGCATGAGTTGACCAACATGTCATCTATGAAGAATACAAAAATAGAATAAAGGTATGGGTTGAATACCTAATTCATCATATCCATGAATACTATTAGCTAATTATTCAGATAGAATAGAATAAACAAATAATCCTACAAGTTTCATAATATTTAGAATGTTGTACATGGTATTTCAGATCGACACACATGAAACTCATGATTTCATAACGTTAAATAAATAATTGTGAAAATAGTCAATCATCAGAGTTTTTCGAATAGGTCATCTCTTTGAGGAAGCAGATATCTTTTTTTCACCAAAAGCTGGTTCAATAGGTTGTAATCAACACAAAATATGAGAGTACCATCCTCATTCTTGTAAAACAAATACTGGTTAACCCTTCAATGATGTGTTTTGTCTAATAAAACATGTAGCCAGAAGGTCTTCATGCTAATTTTTGTGTTCTGGGAGTTTCATAGCTGACATCCTATAAAAAGGAATGTAAACGTGTTCCACAACTAGAAGTAGATCTATCTTGATCTCAACCTCTCTCTCAAAATCCAAACTTGGGAAATCTCAAGGGAATACATACCTAAAAAATCCACAACATTAGGGAATTCTATAAAATGCATTCACAAATCGCACATAAAGAGACAAATCAAATGAGATGTCACTCAACCAAACCCAATTAACATACTTCTATCTAGATATTCATAGATATAAAATTATCTCTTATGTATATAATCACTTCCCTCTTGTGATATAAATGGAACTTCATGGTGATATCAATCCACTTTGGCATGATAATGAACGATCCATACCATAGTGATAATGACGCCAAATCCTATCATCTTGGGGATGAAAAAACATTATAAGAAAAGGAACCCACATATATCAAAATAAAACTCTTACAACTGATGTATACCCTATCTTCTGACCCCTAATGGCATGTTGAGGGACTTAATTATATTTAAGTACTCGATTAACATACCAACACTTTCCACACAAATAGAAGATATGAATGAGTGTGATGTACCGATATCAAAAAGGGAAAAAACTATTGTAGAGGATAACAGGATATTATCTCCCACTATATATGTCCCAAGAATCCGATCCCCTAGCCCTGTTTGCACTATATACATATGGACTAATCTGTGTTCTTGAGATGAAACCTAACTAGAATAAAAAGAACCACTCTAGTGACGACGAGGGTCTGGGACCTAACTACTCTAGTCATGACCACTACTTTTTCGGCCTGATCGGTCTGTATAAAACTAACTACATTCCTAATGTGGAGTCAAATATCATGTACCTGATAGAGGTTGTTTTATGGACCCACTATCACTAGTTTCAAGAGTAAAAGAATGACCTACGTGCTAAGTGTGACACATTCTACATAAATATTGGCATTCAATCAGATTTCTCATGCACTGGTTATTATTATTTCTTATCCTACCACAGTATTAAAACAATATAGAATTAATGTGTATCACCTTTCCGACATTTCCCCCACGTGAACCCTCTAAATGAAACTTCCTGCTATAAGAAGAACCATCAACCTCTATGAGAATTGATCCACCCTGGCTCACATTTCCGGCTTCTGTGATATTTTATTCTATAATTAGATAAAATTTCACTATCTCTATTATAGTATTAAAATTGGAGATCTCAACTCCAAGAAAACAGTATTTCCAAGACCATCCTGAATCACCTCAGATTCATCAATTCTTCACCAGTATGAGATGGATCAAAATGCTCGAGCTAAATGAAACGAGTAGAATACTCAAGCATAGTCATAGATTCCTACTAAAGATTCATGAATTCACTTTTTTGATCATTTCTCACTGTCTATGGGAATATGTATTATTATAAATCCATCTGAATGTTTTTCCATACCATGCCTATGTAACTATCTAACTGAGATATGACATCCCACCAATTCTTGCCAGTGTCAAATATATTTTAGGTGGGGAGATTGACCCTCTTCTCTGGGGGAATCTCAAGATTCTCAAATATAGATACCATAACCTCTAACCTTGAATCTATAGGATGAGGCCCTCCATACCCCAAGAAGGTGGGAGGAGACTCTTGTTGAAAGTCATGTGTCAGCTCTCCCATATAAAGGGAAGGTTAGGGGAGCACCCTAAAATGACTGAATAATGCCCAAGAAATTATCAGGAAAATGATCATCGGTTCCTAGTGGAAGATCGGTGGGAGGTGACTAAATGGGAAAAAGAGGAGTTATAATGGATGCCTTTTGTCCCCCAACCTCCAGATTGTTATCATCACCACTCTATTAGTGTATAGTAGGAGGGAAACACAGTGGAATATCTCTACAATTTTCAGTGCACTCATCATATAAAATTTAAAACTATTAGAATAGTGTATAAATTGAACAAATAAGTAAATCATTACGGATGGTCAGGTATAAGGCATTCCCTTGAGAATAAGACAACTGATAACTTTCTCCTAGATTCAGACTCATATAAGAAGGAAATACCTCAAATATACAATGGGACACACCACAAAATACCATTTTCATGATAATGTCATGTTTAAGGACACACATTTTCATTTAAGGTGGTCATATCATTTTAATTACCATAAACATGTATTCCCCATTCATTTTGGATGAATTAGGTGGAACAGCAGTCCAATTTATATGGTCCCATACATCTTAAACATTGAAATGGGGAATCCACTTAAGCCAAAAAAAGCATGATTCTACAAGGCAAATTGGAACAATTATTTTATTTATAACAACCAAGAACAACATTACACAGTAACTAGGCACAACAACAATACCATACAAAAAATCACATTATAAATTTTGACATGGTATGGAAATATGCATGAATGTTCATTTCCTATTATGCCAAGTATTATGCATGCCTAAATATTCCCTCATATCATCAGGATAAAGTAAAAAAATCAACATTTTAATAATGAAAATATTATTAATATCATAAAATAGTTGTTTTACCCAATAGTGAAGTTATATCAACTATAAATGTAATAATAAATATATGTAATTCTTGACCCCGTTAATTTGGGTTTCCCCAATACATGGGTTAGCTATGTTCTACCACTAGGTTGGTTTTGAATAGAAATTACTTTATCTTCAATATAAACCCGAATATTAATACAAAAGAAAAAATTGACTTTATAATACCACTTTGTAGAGTCTCTCCCATTGTTTCACTAAACATTTCTCTAAGACTGTAAACCACATGACCTCTAGCACATTTCACTGAATTCTAGAGGTTTTCGAATATTTGAAAGGACCTAAGGTCTGTATGTGGGGAGACTATTCCCTCATTTTTCTTTGTATTCATTGAGGTACATAATAAATAATAAATATTTTAAGCATAAGTATAAATAGAGAAAAAAAGGAATCAAATAAGCCATGAATATATTATAACAATGCGGAGTCTGAATAGATAAATTTATATAATATATGATCATGATGATGTCATATGTCAATACAAAATTAGTGTACAGGGGAACATTAGTAGAAGAATATATATCGTTATAAAAATCCTACAAAAGACCAAAAACATGTATAGAATCTTCTCATGTATAGGCTTGGTCCCCTTCCCGGATGCTTCATACTAAGAAGAAAAATAACCATGCATTAGAAGTGGCATGCTTTCCATTATCCATACCAATGGTCATAAATACTAATCATGTACCAATCGGCACCTGAGTAGGGTGTGAGATAAAAATCTCAATAGTCTGAAACCCATAGTGTCTTGAATGATCAATTTGATTTTTAAAATAAATGAGCAATGTACCAATGTATAAAAAACATTAAATAAATTAAACAAGTAAATCTTTTTCCTTGTTCTGAAATTGGAACATGTCCCATTCCAGATATTTTGGTATATGATAGATGTATGAAAATGGGAACATATACAAGGAATAATATGTATACAAGGGCCTAAGTAAATATAAATCCTAAAAAATTGTACCCCCAAGATTTTGCTTCTTCTTATGGTCTAATTTTCATGTCATTGTAAGAGTCCTCATAATAAAGATAATTACATATGATTCATCACATATGAAATGATAGAATCAAATAATCCATGAATACTGATTTTTTAGTCTGAGTATGATCAAGGTGATCTAAACAAAATACCAAGGGTCACTAAAAAATATCCAATATAACCAATATCATCGAGTCCATCAAGGGAAACTAATCTGGTGCCCCATGTATCACTCATGTCATGGTAACTCTGAGCTAGTACCCATCATCTCACATATGGGATCTAGTATAAACCAGTGCATGGAATAGACATCTTGTTAATGGATGTAACCTTATTCTCTCCCTTTGGGATCCGAAATCATTCTTGAGTGTAAGTAAAAACACATATATATCTCATACCTATCAAACCAATGTATCACTACTGACACTTAAAGATTATCCAACCATGCAAGGAGCATCCATACATGGAATATTTAACTTGAGACCCATGTTCACTCTCATCCAATTACAAGGGATCCTTATCATACTAGGTGAAATATGAGACAATTCATGTATTTATAATTTGAGGCAAAAAATAGAAACTCAATTACACATCTTCTCCATCTGATCAAGGCATGAAACTAAGACAAAAAGCAATAGAACAATTTCAAAATGAAATGCACAAGGAATTAAACACATATACAAGAAATGGAATGAAAGAATAGGCACATGATATTAACATAACTCTAATCACATGTCATCAATGAAATTTCAATAACACAACCTATGAAACATGACCATGAATTAAATTCCATTCAAACCAAATAAAAGGCTCAAGTGATATGCATTAACGAGGAAAAGGAACTTGGCACATGACATAACATAAATGTATGCAATCATATGGAATTTGAAACGTATCTATCAAACTTGAAATTATCAATTTAAGGTGTAGGGAAAATTGAATTCAAAGTAAGGAATCGAGTATGAGGATTTAAAGAAGAGGGAAAAACATGAACCTTAATGGTCACTCTCATGGAAAACTCATTTCCATAATTAAATTTTTAATAAAATCCATTAAAATTAAAACTCAATTGAAATATTGTAGTTCACCAATTAGGTTTTAGTAAAAATGGGAAACCATTATTAACACACCCAATGGGGTTTCCCACAACAATAATACATCCCATGGATGGGTTTCTCTCCAATTTATGTTCATATACGACATGAAATAACATTTTAATAGATTTAATATGAAATACTGAATCACGACTATAAGGATCTGGAAAGAGGAACAATAAAAAAACATCTAAACATGATGAAATGGTGGAAAAGAGGAATAGACACACTATTTCAATATAACAGCACTTCACTCATCTAATTTCCTAGTATGATTCTGCCTACAATGGAAGAAATAAAGGGGTTTCTAAATTAATTGAAAATAGGTTAACAATCTATTACACAAAATATCATAATGGAAATAAGGAAAAAAATTGAAGTAGATGGTTATAGAAGGTAAATCTTACCAAAATGGTTTTGTTTCTTCTTATGATGAAGGAATTAATAGTGAAATGAAAGAGCCCTATCAAAGCCCGATAAAGGTGAATTAGGGAGCTCATGCTCAACGAGGAAGATAAGAGACCTGTTGGATATGGGATAAATGTAATAGGAGTGTGGTGTTTAAAATAATTAAGGGTAAATGATATTTTCACCCACACATGAGGGTTCATAAGGTTTGGTCGCACTGTTGACCAAACTGTGTTCCAACCCTGTGAAAACATACTACCTAAAAACTGCAGGTGGATACATGACCATGCACATAGGGTCACACGGTTGTAGAAAAATCATGAAAGCCATCTGTACCCCATGATCTGTTACTTCATATTTTTGGGAATATATGTGGGTTGTGTAGAATGGTTTCCTCTATCTGTACATCCCAATATTCCACCTCCCATTTTAAGACTCTATACTCTGAATGAGCTCTCGATGCACCCAGTGTAACACCCCAAGATTTTTTGAAAAATATTCTTTTTAATTAATGTCTAGTGTTGTCTGCTACACTAAAAAGATCTTTCACAATCCTCATCCATAACATTCCTTGCATTACACGCAATCACAACCTTCCTCGATAGCGTGTGTAGTACGCAATATCGAGTTTTACTAAACGAGAAATTATTATAATATTATTATGTACCAGCCGTTATGAATAGTAATACCCACTTATTGAAATTTTATAAATTTTATTTTTCAAAATGGAATTAATTTTTGGATTCGGAATATCGAAATTATCTTAGGGTGAAATTTTGGTACTTTTCGGATAACTTTCATATTCTGATGAATAGTGAAAATTACTAAATTTTAATTAAAAACAACTTTTTTCTTCGAAGTAATTAATAGTGATAAATTATTAATTTCAGTTTTTTTAAAGTATATTTAGAATATTTTTTTAAAAATTAATACATTGTTGGTCATTGAATGTAATTTCACAGTTAAACCAGACATAAACAAGTGTCAATCTTTTGATAGTTATTATCTCTTAAGAACAGACTATTTGTTTTGACGACAGGAATTAATTTTAAAATTAATTAATGTAACTGATATTTTTTTAATTTTTTAATATAGACATCATTTTAGAATTCATAATATCAAATATATCTTAGGCTTATTTTTTTTTTATTTTTCTAGAAACTTTCATTTTTTGATGAAAAGCGAAACCACTAAGTGGTAGTTAAAAAACTGAATTTTTCATAAAAATTAATTTTACCACTTCTGTGAGTGGAATTCCAAAAATATGAGAGACACGGTTAATATCAAGGAAGAAAATTTGGTTCAATGAGATGAAAATTATTTTTGGTGAATTGTATCTTTTTACTTTTTTTACCACGGTTAAAAGTAAATAGGGTAATTAAGGGTAAAAATGACATTATTATTACCCTAAAACATGTCCTAATTCTATTAGATAAGTGTAATTCGGCCAAAAACAACCTTATGAATAACATATGACCATTTAGGCCCACATGAATTAGATTAGGACATTTATTATTAATATATTTAATGAAGGGTTAAAATAGTTAAAATCAATGTTTAATAACTAAATCATTCTTAATATAGGGTTATACATAAGATAAATTCAACTATAAATATTCATTAGAAAGATAAATATATTTCCTACATAATTGTATTTTATTTGAAATTTTTAGACTTAAAATAATTTAATTTATTTATGACACAATAATGATGTAGTAATTATCTTATTAATGAAATATTGACATAATTGATGTTATAAATACCCAAATAATGTAATTTGATACTTTTTATGAATTACAATAATTTTATAGGTTAATATGACTTGTTAGTATTTATTTAGTTAACTTTTTTCTAACTAATCCTTCTGTTATGATTTTCAAAAAAATCAATTACCAAATAGTGTCAAAATTGACATCAAATAGTTTTTAAAAAAAATATTATATTATTAATTCTTATCTCATTCCTAAAAATTTAATGTTAGGATAAATGACTTATATAAGGTTATATATATTAATAATAAACAACCTGGGGTTCTTTGGGCTTGTTATAGTACGTTTATTAACCTTATAGTGTAAGAAAACCAGAAGACACGGTAAAAGAAAAATTATTTAACTTAAAGTTAAATATAAATGATACGGTTACAATAGAAACCTAAACTTGTCTAAATTATATTGGATGATAGTATTTCTACCCATTCCCACCTTAGCTTCTAAATAACTCAATTTGGAGCTATTAACATTAATATTTTTAGTTTTTCCTAAGGTACCCCTCTCCTCCCTTATAAAAGGGCACCTCCTCCCTCTCTTCCTCAAACCATATTGAGCCTTGAAACTCGGCCAACCCCTGAAAAATTCTTTTCTCCAAATCCCTAGAAAAATCATAGAGGTCCTGGTCCTTTCAAATACCAATTTTAGTTCCCTAAGTGGAGGTCTCAAAGAGGCGCTTCAAAGAAGAATTAATGTCTGTTACCGATTATTTCAACTTTATTTCTTCTTGAACTTCTTCTTCTTAGGTTTTTTCATTATGAAGTAATAACATCAGTATCACTAATATATACTGATATTTTATTATAATTATGAAACAAACCTATTTCACCATTTATCCATCATACGGAAAACAAAATCACAGCGTGTGCGTGGGTACGGAATACCGTCTCCACGCCATGGTGTAATCTATTTTCCACCACCACTTTACTTGGATGGGTATAATGGTGTAAATAATAACTATATATGATTATTGTAAAGTTATATTGATTCTATTATAGTATTCATAGACTCCAATAAAATTCCACAATCATGGGAACGATATCATCGCTCGTGCGTACGTATGGAATACCGTCTCCACGATGTGATGAGATTCATTCTCAATGATTAACCATTCATAAATGATTATAAAGTATATATAATAAGTAATCATGAAATATATGACATAATAATGATACTAGATTTATGTGTATATATATATGTATTTCATCCAATTAAATCCATTCAATTCAATGAGGAAACGAAAACAACGTTCATGCGTACGTACGGCCTATCATCACCATGAATGGTGTATTTCTTTCCATTTATCGATATATTATATATAGGTATATTCTGAATATACAATATATATAAATCATGTTTTATATTCTGTAATTAATTAATCATGATCTATATAATAATATGAATAATTACAAGTCAAAACACGGACGACAAATGAAACGATTTTACCCAAAATGCTTTTTAACATGGAATTTACCAAAGAACAGGTAATATAAAGTCATAAGTGAACCATATATGATATCATAACAATGAATATAATTCTGTAATAAGTCAATGACATTATTTAAATCATTATAAAGGAGGTTCAGATACGTATGAAGCATATCAGGCCTAAGGTAAGGGATAATTTTGAAAATCTCATTTTTATTCGAGATTGCATATTCTTAATTTATTACTGGGTTTATTGCTATCATCGATATCCATGTTTTATAAAAGAGTATTCATGTATGTTTAATTTCCTTTTTACCCATTTTGACTTTTACCCCATGGTATGGAATGAATCTTTCTTTTATTTACCCTACATGGTACATTTTGACTTTTCCGACAAAAGTACGAGAAGAATGTTTTTTTAACTTATAAGTAATAAAATTATTTTTATGGTTTTATAAAGCCTTATTTTCATGAAGCTTCCTCCAAAATATTTCATGACTATTTTCAACGAAATCTCTTTCTTTTAAAATTTCATGATGTTTTTTGAAAAGAAATTTATTTTGAAGAAGAAATTATATTTACCTCAAGAATTCATTTCAAGTGTTTTATCAAAACCATTTTCCATCTAAGATGACATTACTTCATATGTGTATGATTCAAGTATAATGTCTATATGATTTACATTTTTTCAATTTTCTTATGATGAAATGTCCACTTGTTTTATGTGTATTATGAAATAATGGGATGATGTTTTTGAATCACATTTTATTATTTAGGTTATGATGAATGTTATAAATTTATTTTGTGGCACAAGTAATAATGATTTCATTATGAGATGGGTGGGACCTATATCTCCCTCCAATGTATTGGGTAAAGATTTATATCTCATGAGATAGACATGGCTAGAATGGTAAGATAATCTGGTTCAGTATTACAGGACTAGAACAAGAGGTGAACTCGATTCAGAAATGGACTTTGTCCACTAAGATGGTCTTGGCAGCAATGACATGGCTACTATGGAAATCATTAGATTTGATTAATGGTTTCCACAATTACATGTTTTATTCCCATTCTATTTTATCATGATTTATGTTCTATTATGATCTATGCCTTATGAACTTCCATATTATACATCATTGCTCAATATTTTGATGTTTAAACATTATATTCGTGTTTTTAAGATCAAATGTATATAGTATGTTTTATTTTATCCATGCTTACCCTAACTGAGTTTTTGAGCTCACCCTATTTATGTTTTATTTTCCCCCTAGATTAAAAGAAAGTTCTTAGGTAAGGAAACAAAATGTGGAAGATTTTTATGGGAGATTTTGAAGCTCTTTCATCGTGATTAGAAGATTACTTTCCAAGTTTCCAAAGACACTAAACTATTACGGTCCTTGTGTATCTGCTTTTGTTATGTTTTAAGTATTCCACAAAAGTAATATAATGTCCATGTACGTCAAGCATTGGGTCTCTACAATTGGTATCAGAGGAATGGTTTCTTCAACCTTTGGAAACTAGGATGCGAGAACTTTAGTGATATCCCTAGAGATATTTCTAATGTATGTCTAGGGATGTCCCTAAGGTTAAGTATAAGTATAGTTTATAGTCCTAGAATTACAGTAACGATATTAGTATTAAACCTATGATGTTAGATATTGAAGTTACTCCCCCATTACTATGTTTTTTCCCTAGCATGATTACTTTCCTCTCACACTATTCTTTTTTGGTTGTAGACGATGGCTGGAACCCGAAAGAACCGTGTTGATCAATGCAATGGACAATGTAATGATTGTCCTCATGAACAAACAAATGTTAAGGGAGATGGAGTTAAAAGTCTTATTGTTATACTTACACAATCATAGAATCATTCTGGACTTCCAAATGAGCAGAGAATGGAACAATATTCTATTGATTCCTTCATGAGGCAACGCCCACCTTCTTTCAGTGGGTCTTCTGGTCCACTTGTTGCTAAACAACGGATCAGTACCACTAAAAAGATATTTTTAGTTCTTCAATGTTCTGAACATGATAAAGCCATCTTATAAGTATATCATTTGGAAGGTGAAGCTAATCAATGGTGGAATCTTATCAATAATACGAGGCCAAGAGATAAAATTGAGTCCATGGAATGGGACGAGTTCAATAACTTATTTTTTGATAAGTAATTCCCTTTTATTATTCGAACAAAGATGGAGAAGGAGTTTCTTCAACTAATGAAAAAGGATATTGAATCTTTTGGTGTATATGAAGTGAATTTTACAAGGCTTTCAAGGTAAGCATCTGGCTTTATCATCCAACCTGAAAGTAAAGTTGATCGATTCTTCAGTGGCTTAAAACCAAATCTTCGAAGGGCATTAGATATAAGAGACTTCATTATCTATGAAGAAATTGTGCGTTGTGCAATCAAGGTAGAAATTGAAGTTTGTGTTACTTATCCATCTAATAGTTTAGGAAAGAAATGAAAGAAGAAGTTCAAGGACAAATCTCAGAATAATGGTGAAAAGATTATGAATGTTTCATTATGCTCAAATTATGGAAATAAGCATCGTGGAGATTGTCTTAAAGGGACTAGAAAATGTTTTAAGTGTGGAAAAGAAGGTCATCGAGTTTCTGAGTGTCGAAGTAATGGAAAAATAGTTTCTAATGATGTGAATAAAGAAAAGACTGCAGAGAATGCACCACCAACACTCCAATACATCAAGTGCAAGGAAATGGGGGATTATGCTAATAAATGCCTTAATCCAATGGTTAGTGATGATCGACATGAGCAACCACTTAAGGTAATGGACAATGGGAAGTCACATGAAATCACTATTGGCGATGTTGAATATGACAATGATGTGGTGGAATGTTTAAGTGTTTATGTAATGGGATTCCAAAATAATCATGTATACAGTATTGTGTAATATTATAATATTTATGTATTGGTATATTGTGGTTTTCAATAATTTTATGGTATCAGTAACCATGGAAAGTGATTGAGATATTTTTGGAAAAAAGATGATATCTGCAAAATAAAGGGATAAGGAGAAAATGAAATGTTTGACAGTATTCAAGAGCTCATGACTGCTATAAGGAAATAGTTATATCATGTTTTGAGGTTTTGGTATGTGAAAAGAGTAAACTTTTGAAAGCACTCATGTTTTCACTAGGATTCAATGGGTATTATTTTTTCAAGAGAATACATGGTTAAGGACTTCGAATGTTTGTAATGTAACCAACAAGACATATCTCATGATATACGGGGATCAACGATGGTATTAACATGCTTGTTATATGAACTCTTTGGTAATCGTTTTCAGTATAATATGAGATTGGACAGCAGTATTTTGGATAAGCCTAAAGATTGGAAAGGATTATGTTGGACATAAGTTAGTATTGTTAAAGGATAGAACTTTTTTTCGATATTATTGATGGGATTTTATAGTAATGAAGTTTTAGAAAAAGGACAACGTGCAGGACGAGCGACAACCCATCACGTCGGACAAGGCTGTGGGAATCAAACCCACAACTAAAGTGTGACTGCCCTTTACCACCTACCACTGGCCTACAGGAATTCCCTGTTTAGTAGAAACTATTTTTATTATATTACGAAGTTTTATATAAGAATTATAAGTCCACTTTAGGAACCATATATGATTAATCTCACTATAGATCGATTTATGTTTATTTAATAATTTTTTCTAACCTTTTGTTTGAGACAGATGGAATGACCCATCATTCTATCACATGATCTGATAACACTTCACGAATAACAAATTCAACATCATTTCTTTAAGAGATGAAATGGAAATTGTTCATGACACGAACAATAGTGAGATTGTAGCAAAATAATGTAAGTATTTATTTTAATTCAAATTATTCAACTTTAGGGAAATGATCTTGAAAACCAAAAATGTTGTCCTAGTTCCCTTATATCTGATGAATCAGATGGTACCCTAGATCATAAAAACATTATGTATTTGTGATTGTTGGCTTTTTCATAGCCATGTTCTCTACCACTCTCCATTAGAACGTGCTGGTTAGATTTTTCTTCCATATCCATATTTTCACCAATGTTATCCTATGTGAAAACCCAGTGATTAGTTAATTTGGGTAACCGTTACGTTTTAGACATTAATTTTTAAAGCCACGTTTTGGTAATGCTTTTTATGATGTTGGTATCTTTTAAATAATCTTTACAGTAGTAAACCATTTATATCCCCGACGAATTTTGAGGGTGAAATTCATTTTAAGGGGTGTAGAATGTAACACCCTGAGATTTTATGAAAAATATTCTTTTTAATTCATGTCTTGTGTTTTACGCTACACAAAAATGAGCTCGCACAACACGCATCCCTAACTTTCCTTTCATTACACGCAATCACGACCTTCCTCGATAGCGTGTGTAGTACGTAATACCGAGTTTCACTAAATGAGATATTATTATAATATTAGTATGAACTAGCCGTTATGAATAGTAATTCCCACTTTTTGAAATTTTATAATTTTTATCATTCAAAATGGACTTCATTTTTGGATTCGGAATATTGAAGTTAGCTTAGGGTGAAATTTTCGTACTTTTCGGACAACTTTCATATTCTGATGAATAGTGAAAATTACTAAATTTTAATTAAAAACAACTTTTTAATCGAATTAATTAATAGTTATAAATTAATAATTTTAGTGGTTTTAAATTATATTTAGAATATATTTTTACAATTTAATACAACGTTGGTCATTGGATGTAATTTCACATTTAAACCAGACATAAAAAATTGTCAATCTTTTGATAGTTATTATCTCTTAAGAACGCACTCTTTGTTTTGACGACGGGAATTAATTTTTAAATTAATTAATGCAACTGATATGTTTTTATTTTGGTAAAATATACATCATTTTTGAATTCATAATATCAAATTTACCTTAGGCCTAATTTTTGGTATTTTTCTGGAAACTTTCATTTTTTGATGAATAGCAAAACCACTAAGTGGTAGTTAAAAACTGAATTTTTCATAAAACTTAATTTTACCGCTTCTGTGAGTGGAATTTCAAAAATGCGAGAGACACGGTTAATATCGAGACTAAATTGTGGTTCAATGAGATGAAAATAATTGTTGGTGAATAGTAACTTTTTACTTTTTTACCACGGTTAAAAGTAAATAAGGTAATTTAGGATAAAAATGATATTATTATTACCCTAAAACATGTTCTATTTCTATTGGATAAGGGTAATTAGGCCAAAAAAAACCTTATGAATAACATATGACCATTTAGGCCCACTTGGATTAGATTAGGACATTTATTATTAATTTATTTAAAGAAGGGTTAAAATAGTTAAAATCAAAGTTTAATAACTAAATAATTTTTAATATAGGGTTATACATAAGATAAATTCAACTATAAATATTAATTATAAAGCTAAAAATATTTCCTACATAATGGTATTTTATTTGTAATTTTTAGACGTAAAATAATTTAATTAATTTATGACACAATGATGATTCAATTTTTAACTTATTAATGAAATATTGACATAATTGATGTTATAAATACCAAAATAAATGTAATTTGAGACTTTTATTGAATTACACTAATTTTATAGGTTAATATGACATGTTAGTATTGCTTTAGTTAACTTTTTTCTAACTAATCATTCTGTTATGATTTTTAAAAAAATCAATTACCAAATAGTGTCAAAATTGACATCAAATAGTTTTTAAAAAAATATTATATTATTAATTGTTATTTCATTCCTAAAAATCTATGGTTCGGCCATTGGAATTATATAAGGTTATATATATTAATAATAAACATCTTGGGGTTCGTTTGGCTTGTTATAGTATGTTTATTAACCTTATAGTGTAAGAAAACAAGAAAACATAGTAAAAGAAAAATTATTTAACTTAAAGTTAAATCTAAATGATAAGGTTAAAATAGAAACCTATACATGACTAAATTATATTGGATGATAGGATTTCTACCCTTCCCCACCATAGCTTAGAAATAACTCAATTTTTAGCTATTAAAAATAATATTTTTAGTTTTTCTTAAGGTGTCTATCTCCTCCTTTATAAAAGGGCACATCCTCCCTCTCTTCCTCACACCATTTTGAGCCTTGAAGCTCGACCAACCCCTGTCAAATTATCTTTTACACTTCCCTAAAAACATCCTAGAGGTCCTTGTCTTTTTCAAAGACCAATTTTAGTTTCCAATTATGAGATCTCAAAGAGGCACTTCAAAGAAGAGGTAATGTCAGTTACCGATTCTTTCAACATTATTTCTTCTTCCACTTCTTATTCCTAGGTTGTTTCATTATGAATTAATAACATCATAATCACTAATTTACTGTTATGTTATTATAATTATGAAACAACCCTATTTCACTATCTTTCCATCCTATGGAAAACGAAATCACCGCGCATGTGTACGTACGGAATAACGTCTCCACGTCGTGGTGTAACCTATTTTCCACCACCACCTTACTTGGATGGGTATAATGGTGTAAATAATAACTATATATGATTAATGTAAAGTTATATTGATTCTGTTATAGTATAAATACACTCCAATAAAATTCCATGATCATGGGAACGATATCATCGCTTGTGCGTATGTACAGAATACCGTCTCCACGACGCGATGGGATTCATTCTCAATGATTAACCATTCATAAATGATTACATATTATATATAATAAGTAATCATGAAATATAGGACATAATATTGATACTGGATTTATGTATATATATATGTATGTAATCCAATTAATTCCATTCAATTCAATGAGGAAACGAAAACAACGTTCATGCGTACGTACGACCGACCGTCTCCATGAACGGTGTATTTCATTCCATTTATCGATATATTATATATATGTATATTATGAATATATATTATATATAAATCACATTTTATATTCTATAATTAAGTAATAATTATCTAAGTAATCATATGAATAATTACAAGTCAAAACACGGATGTCAAATGAAATGATTTATCCAAAACACTCTTTAACAAGGAATTTACAAAAGAACGGGTAATATAAAGTCAGAAGTGAACCATATATGATATCATAACAATGAATTTGATTCTTTAATAAGTCAATGAAATTATTTAAATCATTATACAAGAGGTTTAGATAGGTACGAAGCATATGGGAACTAAGGTAAGGGATAATTTTCAAATCTCATTTTAATCCAAGATTGCTTATTCGTAAATATTTACTGGGGTTATTGCTATCATCCATATCCATGTTTTATAAAAGTGTATTCATGTATGTTTAAAGTCCTCTTTACCCATTCAGACATTTACCACATGGTATGGAAGGAATCTTTATTTTATTTACCCTACAAGGTACTTTTTGACTTTTCCGACAAAATTAAGAGAAGATTGTTTTTTAACGTATAGGGCATAAAACGATTTTTAAGGTTTTATAAAGCCTTATTTTCATGAAGATTCCTCCAAAAGATTTCATGAATATTTTCAAAAAAATATCTTTCATTTAAAATTTCATGAAGTTTTGTGTAAAGAAATTGATTTTGAAGAAGAAAGGATATTTTCCTCAAGAATTCATTTCAAGTGTTTTCTCAAAACCATTTTCCATCTAAGATGACATTACTTTATATGTGTATGTTTCAAGTATAATGTCTCTATTATTTACATGTTTTCACTTTTTTTATGATGAAATGTCCATTTGTTTTATATTTATTATGAAATGATGGGATGATGTTTATGAAACCCATTTTATTCTTTGGGTTATGATGAATGTTATAAGTTTATTTTGTGGCACAAGTAAGAATGATTTCATTATGAGATGGGTGGGACATATATCTCCCAAAAATGCATTGGGTAATGATTTATATCTCATGAGATGACATGGCTGGAACGGTAAGTTAATCCGGTTCAGTATTACGAGACTGGAACAAGGAGTGAACTCGATTCCGAAAGGGACTTTGTCCACTAAGATGGTCTTGCCCGTAATGCCTTGGCTACTATGGAAATCATTACATGTGCTTAATGGTTTCCACAATTACATGTTTTATTCCCATGATATTTTATCTTTATTTATGTTCCATTATGATCTATGCCTTAGGTACTTCCATGTTTTACATCGTTGCTCATGATTTTGATTTTAAACATTATGTTCATGTTATTAAGATCAAATGTATATATTATATTTTATTTTATCCATGCATACCCTTACTGAGCATTTGAGCTCACCCTTTTTATGTGTTATTTTCCCCTAGGATTAAAAGAAAGGTTTTAGGTAAGGAAAAAAAGTGGAAGATTTTTATGGCAGATGTTGAAGATCTTTCACAACAATTAGAAGATTACATTCCATGTTTCCAAAGACACTAAAGTATTACAGTCCTTGTGTGTCTATTTTTGTTATATATTAAGTATTCCGAAAAAGTAATGTAATGTCCATGTATGTCAAGCTTCATGTATCTACAACCAAAACCTCCTTTAATCTCTTAGACATAATTTTATAGTCCATGTAAAGGAATTAAAAAATTAGAAAGTCCATACATTTAGATAAAGTAGAGACATTATAGGGAGAAATCCAAATACCATCCCAAGGAATGAACCACTGTGACACCACTCTATATTGAACCAACCCACTAAGGGCCACCTAGCTGGTGGAAGGAAGATCTGTCAAAACACCAATCCCCCCTTAAATAAGATAGGGGTATAAAAAATCCATGAGATGGTATAGTATGAAATTGCAGGACTTAACCAAATGAACCTGTTTGAATGCACTCAACCATCTCCATGAAATAGTGTATCAGAATATAAAAGATAATATATATAGAGTGTAAACATTCTTGAAAGGACCTATATAGAAATAAAACACAATACAACAGTATAAATCCAAAGAGAACAAATGAAAAATAAACACCCAACCATAAATGATGTCCATACCTGGTAATAATTTCAATAAATTAAAATCGATAGTATCCAACTTTAGATCTCCATGACTGACCGTCATATGTGGTCAATGCACCATAGTATATGTATGGTCTAGAAAATTCACTACTAATCTATTAATCATCTTCATAAGGAATAACAAATTTGGTAAAACTATATTTAGGCATGATTATATAGATACCTAGTATGACACCCTCAAATCCACAAGCATAGTAATATAGCGATAATGCAAGTCAGTTCAAACCAAAGAAATATAGGAATGAAACCTAGTGTATACATATGCTCATGAAGAATGACAGTAGAGAGGGAAAGGGGATACCTATCTCATATCCAAGATAATGAAAATGAGTCTTCCTATAGCTCTTAATATCCTTATCTGATACCCAACATCAAACAAAAACTCACAAAAATCAGTATGGAGGATCCTACTCCTCGCTACTATGATCGTCATTCCATGGAGCCAAACCTCTCATGGAGGACCTAAACATCGTTTAATATTGATTATCGGGGAGAAACTCTATGTTGACTGAACAACCATTCCCAGGGATGGGGAGTTCAAAATATACAAATTTAAAGAGAAAGGGGTAAATATTCCACGGTGCGTTAAGGGAGTTCCATCTGAAAAATATCTCAAATGATCTTACCTTGTTCACTACCATCATCAAGCATAACATAAAAAATTATCACCCTAAAAACACCTCAAACTGTATCAATTATTCTACAATTAAATGAATCATCCCATTATATGTGAAATAACAGAGGATATGCTACTCAGGGGATGGAATTTGAGTCGCATAGAAGAAGATATGAGAGGATGAGTTTCTGGAGGGAATATATTGTGTGTTTGGGTGGTCTATATAGCATATTTCCCCACCTCATCAACTAGATGTGTTATCTTATAAAAATCACTTGGAAATACATATTATACAAAATGGAATGTATTTATGGTAAACCATATGTATCATCCACTCGGGGCCTACGCGTGTTCTCATGGATTGGTCAATGTACTTTCGATCGGGGCCTTGTACCTAGTTGGGTATGAGTACCGGTCCATGATTGTATACACCTAGGAATTCTCAAGTACTTCCAGAGTACATATAGTGTCTTCCATTAAGGGGTATGGGAAATTTATAGCTATAACATTCCCTAGTATCTTATTTTGGTTTAAAATTAGTGTTGGCATGGAAACATGGTGTGGGATCCTTGGCTTAGTTGAAAACCCTAGTAGCTATGGAAAATGAAGTACATAGTGTCTTCTTCCACACTACATGATATGTAGTTGTGTCTTTCCTATAATGTTTGGGTTCATCATCCTGTTTCTTGATACATTAAATCCCCCATAAATTAAACCTTTGGACCACATAAAATCCAGGGGGGGTAATCTCCTACTTTTGAATCTTATCCTTTTGGGGCTTGAAATTTGATTCTAGTAATCCACTCGAAGCTGAAGGTGCATCCCATTTTTGTCCACATTACGATCCCAGATAATTAAAATCATAAACCTCAAATCAAATCAATCCATCTAAAAGTCAATAAATCATTCATCATTCAAAAATAAACCTCACATATGTGGGTACGATCGGGCTTTAAACTAATGCACAAATGATAAACCACAATATTGTTGGTCAACCATGATGAACATGAATAACTACTGAGAAAAAAGAACAATAACAAGGATTAAACCATAATTTCCCAATGTGATAATTTCTTAATGAATGATATCTAGGGGATCGTGGGTGATAAAATTTTATAATAATAAAATAAATTAGAAAAAACAATTAAATTTATTTAAAATGGGATCATAAGAAGGGTAAATAATAATACATTAATAAATGAAGATACACAAACCCATGATAAATCATTTATGCAAAAGGTTGAAAAACATAGTTGAAGATCCCTACCTCGGTTTGGATCGAACATTATTGATGAATTCAAAAAAAATTATAATGATTATGACCTACATTCACTACCTCTTTATCCACCTCAATTCAATTTCACATTGTTCTCCAATCTTGATCTGCCAATGAAAAAAGTACATGACCTCCATTAAAATAATATAATTTTATGAAGAAAACCATATAGCTTTTTTATAACATGTTATGAATGGAGTAATTTAGGTTCTATGAATATAAAAAAATGTAAATAAATAATTATTTTTTTAATTCAATGCACTGCCAATGGATGGATAAACCAGAGGTCCGATATTGCCCAACATTTTATCATGGATTTGGTAAACTACATGTTTTAGAATAAAATTTAGGATATTATCTCACATTTAAGTACATGACCAATATGAAACTCTAAAAAGACCAAAAATGCATGTATGTGTGATAAAATATATTAATTTTCATAATATATTAATTTCGGTGTCTCGAGAAACACAAAAACCACAACGAATCGGAGGATAAGTCCAAATAAATGCATATAAATATAAAAATAAATATTTTAATAAAACTATTTCAATTAAAAATTTAGTTAATTTTACATTTTTAAGTGTAAATAATCTCAACAATGGTCATTGAATTCACTCCATATAAACTCCATTATTTCTTAAAATTACTTTTACTTTTTAAATAATTTTATAGCCTATATTTTATTGATTAACATGACCCCCATAAGAACAACCTATATTAAAATTAAGATACTTTGATCTATATTAATTCCACCAAATGACATCGCAATCATCATACACACTATCTAAAAATGGGTTATCTTCACCATACCCAAAACATACCCTTAAATTGGAGTTTTATGAGGCACTATCATCTAGACTCTCTAATTAAAAAATCAAATCATTACAATTCAATGAAAAAATGACTAGAAACCATTATAGTTGAAAAATTATGCACCCCATAAATCTTATTAATTAATTATTTAGTGAAAAAATCACTATTTATTGGAAACATCAGTAGTTCTACACATCCATAGTTAAATTTTATCCCACCACTTTGTAAATCCTCCTTTAACGTCAAGTTGATTCTCTGAAATGGTTTGGGTCATCAGTGTATTGGTGAAATGATGGAGACTTGTAAAACCCTAATATTTTTAATAAAATAATTTAATTTCATTGATGTATATCATTACACACAAGACATGCTTAGCTTGTGTTAAACTCAACACTGAGTTTCTTGGAAACATCATTTTATTAATATTCAAATTAGATAATAACCATGTTGTTAAATTTGTTTTTATGAATATTATTAACTAAAATATGAGAATATTGGGTTTATAAGATGAATTTTTATTACCAGATACATAGAATTGAAAATACATACTAATTAAATATAAAGGAAATATTTTATTTTTATACTCCCAAAGTCATTTTTTATTAGTAAATAAAATTAATTACATTTAATAAATAATATTAATAAAATATATATGATATATATTTAGTAGAGAAATTTATATTCAAAAAAAATATTATTAAGATAAAATGTAGAATAATTTTATTCATTAAAAACTATAGTTTTCAAAATGGTATCATTTTTTGTCTTTTACAAGTGAACCTGTTTTAAATAAAAATTTTTACACTTTTATATATATTATATTCAACAAATAAAATTATAATTTTAAAGTAATAATTTACTTTGGTTAATGTTTGGGAATTTTTCAAATAAGTTTCATGTTTTGATGAAAAGTGAAATACATGATTTAATTAAAGAAACTCTATTTTCTTTTAATGTATTTACAAGGTAAAATTCAATTTTAGATTAGATTAATATTTTGGTTAGTTCATTTTGATTTAAATTAATCCAATTATTTATTTTTAAAATAATTTTAAACACAAATTTATTATGAAATCATTTTATGTTCTAAAAGGGAATTTTTTAGGAAAACATTTTTTCATGGAATATATAGGATTTACATAAAATTAATTTTATCAATTTCAGTGTTTTTCAATTTGAAAATATTTACTTAAAAAATGGACTCATAATTTCCAAATTTAGTAAACATCTACCATTTTATTTTTGGTCAATATGAATAGTAAACATGGAAAATTTTGTTATAATTGTAAAAGGTAAATTTGGTAAATTTGGTTAAAAATAAAATTATAAGGACTCTAAAATAACCATTACAAATCAAAAAAATTATTAGATAAATTAAATTAATCCCTTATGACTTTAGGATTAAAATTATGTCATTTAAATGACAATTTTCCCAGTAAATGACTTATAAAATATTTAATTCAATGAAAGAAGCAATATGACATTTTCTTTCTCTTTAATATCCCTTATTTGAACGCATAGAGAAAAATGTATGTTATGAACAAATATCAATGATAATTTTTAACTTAATAAAAATGTTTTCAAAAAATAAATATATTTTTGATGTTTTGAGCTACATGGATGAAATTATGTTTCTATAATAATTTATTTCATAATAATTTAAGGATGACACCTTCATGTATTTAGTAATATATTAATTTTAATATAGGTCAATATAGTAGATAAATTTTATTATAAATATTATTATTAAAGATAAAATTTTTATATTCATCTATGTATTTTATTTTTATTTTTTAGTAATGAAATTAGTAAATTAAATAATAACACAAAAATGACGTCGTAAGTATTTTGTTAATGAAAATATCAAATATATGTTATTAAAAATATTAAAATAAATATAAACTCCAATAAGTACTATATAAAAATAATTTTATATTATTCATCCACCTACCAAGTATACTAATGAATATTTATTTCTAATTTAACTTGTTATCTAGATATCTTAAAAATCCAATATACGTTTTGATTCATTATTGACACTATTACTATTTTATCAAAATAATATTTTATTGTATTATTTAAAAAGCTTAACCCATTTGTTAAAATATAAAATAATTATAATATAGTCTAAAAGGATCAAAATATTAAATTTATGGTTTTATTTAAAACCAATAAGTAATATTTATAATCATTTAACATTGAATAAGTTGTTAGCTTAGTTAAAATTACAATATGTTAACTAGGGGTAAATTAAAATGATAAGGTTTAAATGAATACCAAAAAATTATAAAATATATTATTTTTTGAGAATAAAATTTTATATCATCTCAATTTTTAATATATGACATTTTTGTGGTATTTTTAAATAGATTGAGTTTATTATAAATTAATATTTTTGTTAATTCCAAAAGCATCCCCACCTCTATTTTAAAAGGTATCCTCCTCCCTCATTTATTTATAACTTTATGAGCATTAAATCTCATCCATACCCTTATAATATACCTTCTAAACAACCCTATTCACATTATAGATGTTATGGTCTTCTCCAAAGACCATCTCTAGTGTCTTTATGAAGAGATCTAGAGGGGGCTCGCCGAAAAAGAGGAAGTCCCCTTTACCAACTCTCTCAAGATCATTTCTTCTTCTACATTCTATAAATATTTTATTTAAATAATAAATTAACAACTAAAATATCACCAATATTATAATATTTTATTATTATCATGGAAGAACAATATTCCATTTTCTATCCATCCAATGAAAAATGAAATCACTACACGTGCATAAATCTGGCCTATCGTCTCCATGTCATGTTGTAATTTTTTTACCACCATTTTACCTAGAGGGTGTAATGATTAAAATAATAACTACAAATGATGATTATAAAATTATATTTATTCTTTAATACTAGATAAACCATCCACTTCAATACCATTTCACAATTAGGTTTATGATATCATTGCTCGTGCATACGTACGACCTAGCGTCACCACAACACGATGTGATTCATTTTATGTGACCACCAATAAATAATTATTATATAAAATTAAATAATCAATAATATGATATTTATTACGTTATTATCAATATTTAAATTAAAAAATAATTCTATGTGTAATAAACAGATCTTATTTGATAAAACAAGCATGAAAAATGAATAAAATGACGACCAAACGAAGCATAATAATTAAATATTAGTAAAGGGGTAATAATATGATCATATATGATATAATAAATATTGAAATGTAATTTAATAGGTTAATAAAATTATTTATTCTATCACAACAAAGATTCTAATACATATTAATGAACCCGGATCTAAGTTAAGTTCTTTTTATCTATCTTTTATTTCTATGGGACACATGCCTTATACACTACCAGTTTTTTTATGGTGTATATAGATACCATGAATGTTTTATGAGTATTATTATGAAAAATATGTTATTTAAATATTGATATAAGTTTTCTTATTTCATGATTCATCCTATTCAATTGATTATAAAATGGTAAGGGTTAATTTCACAATCTCAATATTTTTTCAGAATTGATTATTCGTAAGTATCAACTAGGGTATATTTTTATTCCATTTCTACATTTCTTAAAATAATTTTCTTGAATATATTTACTATTAATATATAATTATTTATGGTCATTTTTGGCCATGTTTGAATATTTAATAAATACTTCTAAAATAATATTTTTATGTTTTCCTAATGGCGTACTTTTGACTTTTCAAAAAAAGTACCTAAATATTGTTTTCCTAACTTATATGGAATAAAATGATTTTTATGCTTTTCTGATGCCTTAATGACTTAAATAATCCCTTTAAATCTAATAATATTTATTGAAAATAATATTTTTCCTTTTATATTTACTTGTTATTTTATGATAGAACTATTTTCTAATAAGAAAGTATATTTTCCTCAAGAATTATTTTTATGTGATATATCAAACGTTACTTTTGTTTTAATAGAGATATTTTTACAAGATCTTATTGTTGTTATGACTATTTTTGGTTTATGTTTATGATATAATGATATTTATAAAAAAATTCCATCTATAGGTTATGTTATGATTGGATGATGTTTATGAAACCAATTTTTTCGTGGGTTCTGATATGATGAATGATTTATGTTCTTACAGAACACATATGTGTGGTCTTTATTATGTGATATGTGGGACCTATATCTTCTTCTATTGTATTAGGTAAGTAATTATATCTCATGATATAGATAATAATAAATTGTTAGATGACCTCGGTTCAGTAACACATGTCTGGATTGGGGAATGATTATGGTTCAGTAATAGAGGGTTGGAATGAGAATTAAACATTGATTCATAACATGGGGCTAGAATATGGAGTAAACAGGTTTTTTAAAGATATTTTTCCACTATAACAGTCTTGGAATAGGTAATTGACTAATATGTAAAGGATTTAAATTATGAATGTGTTTTCCAAAATTCCATATTTTATTTCAATGTTATTCTTTCAATTTTTTTATATCTTATAAATTAATATGAATCAATATTATGATCTATGATAACTTTGGTATAATTTTAATATTCCTATACCCTTATATTTCGACTATGACTCATATCTCCCTTTTTGACACTTACTAAGAATCTAAGCACATCCATTTCTTATGAGTTATTTTCCCCAGGTTATAAAAACTGGTTTTATGTAGGAGTACTAAAGGGGGATCTTTATGGGAAACATTGAATTTCTCTCACTAGATTTTAAGTTTGTGTTCCATGTTTCCAAATGAACTATATAAATACAGTCATTGGGAATGTGTTTTATTAAATGTATCATGTATTCTATTAAAAGGATTTAATATCAATGTACATAAATCTTGAGTTGTTATAGTTGGTATCTGTGTGAATTTTTAGTCAAACTTTAGAAACTATGATGAGAAAACCTTGGTGAGATCCCTAGGGATATTTCCAAGGATATGTATAGGGATGTTTCTAAGGATAATACTATGTATAGTTCACAATTTTATAATTTTGGTATGTATTTGGAATAACCTATTATTAATCCTAATATATTATATATTAATGGTAATTTAACTTGAACATGAGGTTTTCCCACGGTCATTAGTGTTTCTAACATTATTATTTTGGATTTAGACATTCATGGAAACCAAAAGAAATTGGGTTATATATGAATGTGATGAACAATTTTCAAATGTGATGTTAAATGCAATGATCATTGGAGTGAAGGATATTTTTATAATGTATAATCAATCTCATGGAACATTATGAACAATATATACCTTAAAAAATATCAAACTCACCAATGAAGAAATGGAAGGAGTTCACTGGGAGTCTGGGTAATATATACCATTGAGGAAAGAATAATCATTTTCCTACATATTGTGGTTATAGGAAGGAAAAACGAAGTGAATGTCTCAAAAGAATAAAAATATGTTTTGACTTTGGAAATGGATGACACAAAGCAAGTAACTGCTAATGAAAAATGAAAATTTTAGTTGAAAAATTGATGGAAATATAGGCCACACTAAGGTATTATCAATAGTTGATTTTTTTTATGTATGTAATAAATGTGAGTTATGAAAACCAATGACTTAAGAGAAAATATCCAAAAATTTATCTTCTAGGTGGTAGAAATAATGATTATATTATTGATGAGGATAAAACTAGCAATGAAATGTTGAAGGAAAAAGGTATAATGTAATAGGATTATGTAGCCTTGTTAATTGCTTAAGGATCAAGTATAATAATAAATTTTTTATGTATTTGGATTCAATTAATTATGAATAATGAATTGTTTAATGATTTCATAGTTTAAGAATTTTATTAAGGATTTACAAGAATATGTTGAATAGTTTTGATGTAATAGATAAGTTTATAAATGGAAATATGATATGAAACGCATTATTAAGGGAAGGATAACCATTAATATTTTTATTATGTTAGGATAATGGTGTATATATAAGTATATGATAGATGTGATTAATTGGATGATACTATTTACGTTGAATCAAATTAAGTATTTTTGACAAATGGGTTATGAAATCATGGATGAAGTTTACTGTAATTTAATGGGCCCAGTTTCCATTAAATGGTTCCCTAAGATGAGTGTGTCAGATTTACTTAGGAGTATCTCCCAAAATGCCAGAGGCTACCGAATAGAAGAGATAGCATATGTGTGGCAATATGTATATTTTTCCATCAATACCAGAGTGTATCACAATAGAATAAAACATACAAGTGGTGAAAATGGTAATACACACTGGCAGAATTAAACAACATAACACTGATACTATAATCAAAGATAGATGTAATATCATATACATTATGATTATACATGTAACAGGTTTCTAATAAAACAACCAAAATAGGAACATTTGAGTCATATAAAATACAATCCCTAGAAGTACAAAAAGACCAAAAGAATATCAGTTCCATCGCAAGTCACAACATGGTACCATGATCTCCTACTCCTAATCATCATATCAAGTACATGTATTGGGGATATTTCCCTTTTTAAAACCTGCAAACATATAATTTGTTTAGCTCCAAAAAGGTGATCCAAATAGGGTGTGAGATATGATTCCACTAAGGAAACCACCCAAGGTATGTTCCAATCTGTCGGTGAATATATCTAACAATTGGGTATGTAGTATTATAATAATAAAGGAAGTATTCAACAGTAAAAATCCATCTCATTTAATCAATTACAAATAAAAAAATAATTTTTTTAAACTTAATATGTCGCATGACTTATCTCAAAGGAAAAGGTCCCCCATGGAAGAAGATGAGTGTAGGATACCTCAACAGGAAATTCCACTAAGTATATGGTGATACTAGATCCAAAAATTTTCATTGTGATGGTAGACACATCATACAACCATTTCATTAAAGATTCAATTTAGATCATGGGCCTATCCATGACATTCATAAGAATTAATTAAAGTTATGATCCTTGTTTATTGGGAACCAACACCCTACAAACCCTTCCCTGGTGAACCTCTCAGGAACCTTGTATCACTCTAGCTGAGGTATAATGTCCCTTCCAATTGATTTCATCCTTGTCTAAACACAACGGTAGCCCGAGTATCGCCCATGTCAATAATAGTTAATTCCATTAGAGTTCATCCATAGAATCCCTCATTCGATTACATGTATCACTTGACATATAAGTCATGCCTCAATGATTCTGTCCAAGTTATCCCATGTTTGGATCTATGTATCATACATGAAAATATCAATTTTTAGGCTAATGATATAATCTGTGGAATTATAATATGAAACTATATATCACCTAAGGCATACAATTCTAAAAACATAATATCCCTTCAATGAATTTCTAATCTGAATCAATGTTTCACCCACAGATAATAAGAGATTAAAAAATTCTATTTAATTTAATCAATTTTTAACATTTAAAGTTAAAAACCAAGATCATTCATTATCAATGACTCATCAAGAGATGTTCTATGTCATTTTCAAACATTATAAGGCTTTTCCTTCCCAATTAATCATTTCGCAATAGTGATATAAGGGCTATCCAAATACTCACATCACTATGTTCCACATAGAAAGACTAGCAAGATGAATGAGATATCATATAGTCTAGTTATCATTCATCTCACATGGATGAATCATCATCAAGAGAAATTCAAGATTACTCAAAAATAATAATAACATATCCATGCATTAACTCACATGGGGCATTCATTTTTCTGGAAAATAATGCATAAATTAGATATTAACAACCCAAGATCCAATAGTCATACCATTAATACCTTCACTTTAAATTAAATTAACATATCAACCATCTTATAAATTTAATATACTAATATTCACACATTTAAACACATTCCAATCAATGGAACATATCAAGTGAATCAATGGTCAAATTCAAAAGAAATAAAAATGGCTACTTTTGTTAACACACACCAAGGGGGGGGGGTTCCTTAAGGATTATAAACCTATAACAGAAATGAGAAATCCTATTCAATTACATAGAACATGGCTAGAAATTTTAGGATTTAATTTAAATTTAAGTGATTCCCAAAAAATGGGCGCGTAGCACCCCATAATATATAAATAGATTTAATTTCCACAAAAGGACAAAGACTACCAACCTTAGGTCCATGATAGATAGATAATATAGTATAAGGTCTGGATTTTCTTAGGATAAATATAAATAAATGATAAATAATAAGAAATTAGAACATATGATCTTAAATACATATAGTTTAGCTGGTAGCAAAAAGAATTGAGAATGACTAAGAATGAATTTGGATCTTGCTATTATGGACCCAAGGAGACAAAATTATCTTGAGTCATTAATCAGATGAAAGATATATCTCAAATCCAAGATTATTTTTTGGATCCCTCAAAGGGAGGTGAGGTTGCTAACTGAAATTAAGAATCCTAATATATGGTTTTAATAATGTTTTCATTTAATTATTAATTATAAAATTTCCAACACAACAGTGGTCACACAGTTTACATGCACGATTCATCAAACAATGTAGAAATAATGCATGGTTTCTTATAGGAAAGGGGAAATTACATTTCTCCCTAACATGATTTACTAACTATGAATAAAAAATTCAAAGTAACACTATTAGGATTTGTAAAAAATTCACAACTAGTTGCATAGTCATGTGGGCTATCCCGCACGGTTTTCATTAACAGTGAAACCTCCACTTTTCATACAAAAAATGGGTTCTAGGCTTCATACCAGCCTCATACACAAATAATACATATATGAAGTCAATGGTAATTCATATTAGGCCATATTTAAACAATTAAACAATGAATTGGTGGAAAAAGTGTATTTTCTCCTCAATGAATTGGTGAATAACTCTAGTCACTATAATCATACATCAGCCTCCCACTCCAAGGTCTCCTTCTTCACTCGAGTGTGGTACAATAGAACCCATACTAGAGGAACATCCCAACCTCATAGAACCTTCTTTCTATGATATATGATTTGAATAGGATGATCCTCAAAGTATGAAACTACTTATAACTCAACTTCCTCGGGCAAAAAATCAGGAGGCGTGTCTAAATATTAACATCGTAGGTGAGAAACATGGAATATTCCAGCCATAGATTAGTACCAATAATGTAACTAAAAATGATATGGAATTAGCCTAACACTCTCTAGACTCTAAAATTGGAAAACATATATTGGGGATATCTTACCATATCTCATGTTCCTCATGTATCCCAACCTCAGTGAAACTTGTAGGAAAACATGATCCCCAACCATGGAATCTACATGTCTTCTATAATGATTGTATTATGATTTATGATGAGACAATTTAGTAGATATTAACATGATAATCAAATTCACCATTTATGAGGTCTCTTGAATAAGTCGATGTCCCAGTATAGTTTTATCTTATACCTCCAGCCAAAATAGGGGTGATTGGAATGGCCTTCCATACAAAGCCTTATTTGGTTCCATATAAATAATATCCTAAAATTTATTGTTGTACAAGAATTCAACCATGAGTATATGTCTCTCCCAAAAACCCCTTAGTCCTGGATGCATGATAGCAGCATGTCTACAATATTTTGGATCCTTCGCTCTGACTGTCCATCTGTATGGTTGTGATATGTGTTGCTCAGAAGCACCTAAGTACCAAGTTCTCTCTATTAAACTTTATAGAACTGGGTATTAAACTGATAGTCCCTATTTGAAATGATAGTATGCTAAACCCCATGAATTTGTACTATATATCATATATACAACCTCCCAAACTCATCAACTAAATTTGTATACTTAATAAATATATGCGAAAAAGGTTAATTAGAATATGAAAAAACTACCCATATAGAATCATTAGATCCTGGTGACCTTAGGAAACTATTTATGAAATCCATCAAAACATCATTCAATATAAACTCAAGAATGGGTAGCAGTTATAGATGCATGGATGGTCACTAGTGTTATGCATTTATATAATGATAGGTGTAACACCTCCTAGAAAAACCATCTATATCTCTTTTCATATCTATCCCCTAATACTAACTATGAAAATATTGATACATCTTGGTGACACTCAGGTGAACTGTCCAAGACAAATCATGAAAATATTAAATCACCTCCCCGTAATTGTTTTGTGAAACCCATATGCGGCCATATAGTCACAAGCTCTCATCATCTCTTATAGTCCATGCAGGAGGAGGTTCATTACCTACCATGCTCTACCATATAACTAGGCCTTATGTCTCTAATAGCTACCTTATCCTCACTCTATCTAGAAGTGTATAGGTAATAGCTAATGATGAACGAGAACTCTTAAACTGACTATCATGAACCTCTAGGTTCATCTCAGAGATGAAATCTATAAGCATTCACTTTAAACTATCATCTATCACTACCTATATCAGAGTCGTCTTGCTCAGTGCATCAGCCACTGAATTTCCATTACTAGTCATGTAGGCCAGATCGAAGTAGAAATAATAAATATATTCAACCCATATTTACTTCCTCAGATTCATATCACACTTTATAAATATATACAAGTAGATTTTGGGGTTCTTATACACCAAAAATTCTATACCAGTACGTAATGTCTCCAACAAATCAATGTGTTAACAACTACAGCTATCTCGAGAACATGCATCATATAATTCCCCTTTTGTACCCTTCACTACTGAGACCCATACATGTTGACTTTAAGCCTTTGCATAAGAATTTATCCCAGCCCGAAACCTAATACCTCATAGTACATAGTGTGAATATATCTTAGATCTAGAAAAATTAATATTGACACTGAATCCAATCTCCATTTCAAATCATATAAGGATGTCTCATTGGAATTTGACCATATATTATTTAGAACCATATTAGTAAAGAACTTCAATGGCTCTAATATGAGTGATAAGTCATGTACGAAATATTTCTAGTAACCATCCTTCTATAAGAACCTCTGGACCTCAAATACATTCATGGGCTTCTCCCATGATACTATAACTCTCACCTTCTCTGGATCCATTCATACTCTTGTCTCTCAGTTGATGTCACCCAAGAACTAATTTGAATCCATAATGAAGTGGAACTTTCTAAGATAATCATGTAACTGATGCTCTCATAGTTTATTTAAAATTATCTCAAGAAGGGTGACATGGTCATGTTAATTATGAGAATACGCCAAGATATGATACATGAAAATCACCACATGAAAATTGAGGTATGGATAGTACACGGCATAAATTATTTCTGTAATATGTTTGGTGATTTCGTGAGACCTAACGACATAACCAAATACTCATTCAGACCATACCTATTTCAAAATTCTATACGAGGTATACCTGATTTTATAACACGAACCTGATGATAACAAGGTCATAAATGAATTTTTCATAAAACTTGACAATATTGTATCTGGTCGAAGTGATCATATATCTGAGGGAGAGGATTGTAGTTCTTAACCATCAATTGGTTCAACATCTGGAAATCCACAAATAGACTTATTACATATTATATTTTTTTTAAAAAAAGTTATCAGAAAACCCCATAGATAATTACTAGGAAAGATGACATTGTTTGCCTTGAAATCCAAAAGATACATATTGCATTCATTCAACTCTGTCATATCCATCCTATAAGGAGTAGTGGATACTTGTGTCACTCCTTGAATGATCTCCCTATAGAAATATACATATCTCACCAGAGGTAATCTAAAGACGTTTTCTAGGAAGGCTTCCCTAAAATGAGAAACCGGTGGAGGGAAATCAATCTATGGTATCCCCTAATCACCCAGATAAAAACTCACAATGTGGGTTGTCATCCCACATAGGCCATGATTCTCATGTGTAGTTAAACCTGCATGGATATCACATTACCTCTTTTGAATGTTCTCTCTACCCTCTTGTGATGTGAAACTCACCCTAAAATGATAGAAATAAACAAAATATCAAAGGGTATCGAACCATTTCATCCCAATATTGATATCAAATTTGGTAATCTTTGGGAAATTGAGGTCCCATATGAAGCGATGCCCACCATCCTCAAGGGGGAACTCCCTGCCCTGAAACCCACCATCCATTCAATTTACTAGTACAGTTTATAGCATCATAATGCATCAAAAGAATTACCACGTAGCCCAAGGATCTCTATAATAGACAACGATAAATAGTTATGTGAATATATTATATCAAAAAGTGAAGAAGCTAAAGTGGAGGCTACTAGAATAGTACCTTTGATAGTAGATGGTATAAGATCATGCTACATATGATTCTATTTCACTATATAATCGTGGATTGCACCCTGGAACAATGACACTTCTTGGATTCCCTGAGCTGATCCATCCTATTGTCCTTATAAAAAATATATTGACAACCACGTTCATGGCCACCACCTCAGCCTGAACGACCAGATATACCCCAACTCCCTGACTAGTGAGAAACCTCAATCACTAATCCAAATTGTGGAGTCTATGAAATTCCTATATCTCTAGATATTGGTGGAAATGTTATGTAGAACCACTGTAGATGGGATAAATTTCTTCATGATCAGTACTTGACTGGGTCCCACATACATTGTGGCCTCATTTTTTCTAGCCTACTGCACTAGAAGCACCTCACCTGGATACCTGAAGAGATTATATGACTACTAAATTCGCCATGTTGATTCTCTAGATGATGCATCCTACTAATAGTCGATGAAGTAACAAGCCTAGGGGTTAAACCTCTCTGGCTCGCACCTATAGATCCCCTGAGATTATACTCTATGAGTAGTGCATGATTCATTTTCCTATATAAAAAAATTAGTCGGAATACATTAATTACGATCAGATGTTATACCTGAGACCAACCTCGAATCATCTATCTTTAAATAGATCATCACCCATCCAAATAGGTGTGAAGCAATAGAGCTCAATAAAATGGGATGTCTAATCCATCACATGCAACATTCCCTGTTCCAACTGGAAGAACTCTCAAAATCTATTATCCCTCATATTCATGGGATAGAAATAGTCATAGAATGTTGTATGAAAATATCTCCAGTCCATATCTCTATGATGATCATCCTAAGTGATAAAATCCCACCATCTCTTAGCGGAATCATTCATATTTTATGTAGTAGACTTTACCCAATACTAAATAGGATTATATAAATACTCAAAGATATAAAACATGGCCCCTAGCCAGGAATCTATAGTTTTTTTCCTACATCTCTTGAATAAATGGGTGGATTGTAATGCTAAAACTCATGTGTCAACTCTTCCATTGTCATGGTAAGTAGTGGTTCACCTTGAATGGTCAATATGAATCTCTTAAAGGCTTAAAAATACTATTCCTAAACACTTAAATCTAGTATTTTTGGTTGTTCAATACTTTTCATTACTAGAGGATCCACTAGTTATCCATGACCTACCGCCTCTGTGTTATGATCATCCTCGCCCTCTTGGTACACCAGTAGAGGTCATTGAGGGTGAATGCCTCTACAATTCCAAACACACGTCTCAATGCAAGATCATTATCACGGTTTATAGATCAAAAGATCATTTATCAAATCTGGGAAGGTAAAATATTTCCTCTAATAACACACCCCAATTCCTACTCCAAGATTCAGGTCTATGTGTTAAAAAGATCACGTAATCTAGAGACACTACAAAAATCCCAGTACTAAGGCCATGTCTAGTCATGTTATCTACTATAATGCATTAAAATTAACTTGATTTTTTCATTTGGAAATTAAATAATGTCATGCTGAATTCTGATCCATGGGGGCCAATACTCCCTAGGGACCAAATCTTTGCGTCATCCCATGTCACACAGTAACTCATTTCATTTTAATGGTTAAATCGTGATACGACAGATTAAAATATCAATGGGATGATACACCTCATGGATCAAATCATGGGATCCATTTGTTTTTCACCATAATATATCATAATATAATTAACAAAGAAGTAGGCCTATATATCATAGATCGTATTTCAATATCATGCACTGAAAAATGAATCCTAAATGGAATTACATGATTTGTGATCTCTGAAATCTACAAGGTCCCTTTTTGATTTATGATATATAATTCCTATATCTCATCATGATGAAAAATTATAGAACCTAAATTAATATAAAAAATAACATCATAAATTATGTTAATTACCTAATGGTGTAATCAAATCATCTATAATAGTCAAAATCCAGAAAAATGGGAAATTAATGTGAGGAAATTTGGAATTTTTTATGCACGAGTTTTCTACGTTAGGGCACAACTCATTACCAAATTCCTATTTCTTCATATAACCTTCATTTTTCAATAAAATTTAATGAAAATTAGAAAATAAAATGTTGTTACCACTTTGTAACATCATATATATGATTCCCACTGAATGGTTCCCCAAGACTGGTGGGTCACAGTGCCTCAGGCGTATCTCCCCAAATGCTAGAGGCTACTGATATGCAGTGGCGGCCTAGGTTTTTCAGTTGGAAGACTATGCCCTCATCACCAAAGTGTATCACATTGGAATAAAAATATCCTCCAAGTGGATAAAAATTAATACACACAAGAAGAAGTTAACAGTATTAGACTGATAATATTATCAAATTCAGAAGCCATATTATATACAAGATGATGATACGTGACACATATTTATAATAAAACAACCAAATTAAGTACTATTACATCATATAAAATTTATAGAAAAAATTTGAAAATGGCCATAATAATAATAGTTGCATCAATAGTATTAGCATGGTCTGAATCTCTCCTGCTACTAAGCTGCATATCAAGTACCTATATTAGTGTGCTTTCCCTTTTTGAAAATTACAATAATATAATCTATTTTGTTCCAAAAGATGACCCGAAATGGGAGTGAGAAATAAACCCAGTAGTCAACCACCGTTGGCCAGTTTCAATTAGTCCGTGAATATATATATCAAATGTGAATTTACTCTAATAATAAACAAGGATGTAGTCAAAAGTAATCATGCATATCATTTAATCCATTCATATTAAATATTCAATTTCAGTGAATTTAATGTGGCTCATGGCTTGGATTAAATCCTAGTGTGTCCCAGGCTAGAAGATGAGTCCAAGGATACTTCAACAGGCCATCCCAGTATATATAAAGTGATAGCAAATCCAATATTCTACATTGTCTTTGTAGATTAATCATATAGTAATTCAATTTAATATTAAATTTAGATCTTATCCCCATCCTCAAAATTCCTACGTTGGAATTCATGTATCGATCCATGTGTAATGGGAAGAAGCCCCATAATATACCAACACTAGATAACCTCATAGAAACTCATAACCACTCTAGGTGGGGTATGACGTCCCAAATAACTGAGTCCATCATCGGTGGTCCACTACAGGATATCGAGTATCACCCATAGAAATAATAGTAATTTCCCTTTGACTCTTTCCATAGAATCCCTCATATGGATCGATGTATCACTCTTTACAATATCATGTTCCATCCAACAAATTCCATTTGTGGAACTATAATATGATTTTATATATCACCCGAGGCATATAAGTCAAAACAAACATGATTACATCCATGTAATTCTCATATGAATCCATGTATCACCTATGGATAATAAAAGTTTAACCATTTCAATTTAAATTGAACAATTTATTTAACATTTTAAGGTCAAAACCAATATAATTAAATATCAATCACACCTCAAAAGGTGTTCTATGTCATTGGATAACCTCATAAGGATTGACCATCGCAATTACTCATGTGGGTAAGACAATATATGGACCATTAAAATACACACACAATCATTTTCTACATAACACGACTAATGATATATATCATGTCTTAGTTATCATTTATCTCATACGGGAGAATCATAAATAAGAAAAATCCAATCTTATTAAAGAAATTTCATAACATATACATGTCTTAACTCACATGGGGAATTTATTTTTAAGGAAAATAAACCATAACCAAGCTATTAACAATACAAGGGCCAAGTTTCATACCATCCATCTATTCCCATTTAATTCAATTCACTTATCAACCAATTCATCAATTGAATATAATTATGTTGACCCATTTAAGCCCATGGAAATACAATGTCAAATATCAATGGAATCAATGGTTAAATTCACAAGTCATCAAAATGGACATTACATCCCACACACCCATATGGGTGGTTAATTCATGGTTCTAAACCTATAATGTGAATGAGAAAGTGTATTCAATTACCAAGAACATGATTATAAATTTAATAGTTCAATTTCAATTTAGGCGATGGATGAAAATTCGGTGCATGACATCTTGGAATATATAAATAGCTATAATTTCATAGGTCACAAGACCAACAAAATTAAGTCCATGATAGATAGACCAATCAATATATAGTCCATATTAAAACTATATTAGGAGAAATATAAACAATAGATGATGAATTTGAAATTAGGGCATATGAGCAAAAATAAAAATAATGAATCTCATATCTAGAAGAATCGACAATCATCCAAAAAGTTTATGGATAAAATCATTATAGAAAAAAGGAGATAAAAAGTTATTGAATAGGATATCAGATGGATTATCTGTCTCAAATCCAACCTTACTCAAGTGATAGGTCTCAAAGGGATGTGAGGATTCTACCTGTAAAAAAGAATCCAATTTGTGGTTTTGATTTATTTTTAACATAATTGTAAATTATAAAGTTTACAACATTGTAGTGGTCTCATGTTTTACCCACATGTTTTCATATAGGACAAGGGGTGCCTGAATGGTTACCCCACATGGTTTACTAACAATGTTGAAACAATCTGAAAGGCCTCTTTTATCATTTTCGAAAAATGGATACATGGTTGCATGGTCGTGCGGCCAGACTTTCTTTGTTTTCACTAAACATGAAGCCTCAAATTTTCAAACAAAAAATATTTTCATGGCTATGGAATATCCTAGGTAAATCCCGATCCTTCGATGAACTAAATGTGAATTCATTTTAGGCTATATTTAGGAAATTAAAATGTGAAATAATGGGAAAAAGAATTTATAAATCAATGATGAAATGTGTACGTAAATTTATAACTATTTGGACATAAAGAATACATCCAATAAACTTTAGAATAAGGAAACATGAAATGATTTGTGTAACTCATGTTATTACCAGGATTCATCTGAAAATGTGATGAATGAATTCACATGATTCTAAAGTGACAGCCAAGAGCTACCTTATGATATGTGGGAGATAAATATTAAGCTAATATAGTGGAACTATTTCTTAATTCTTGGACTTTCATCTTTATAATGAATTTTAATATTATATATTTATTTAATATTTAAGTTAAACATCAGATGAAGTTTTTGCGATTGAATTATTATATAACTAGATGTGGATTAATACAAACTAGATAACTTGTTATAAACGTTTTTATGATAATGATAGATAGAATGACCTATCATTCTATTTATGGATATGAGGATCTTCAAACTCTACAGGAATAATGAATAATACGTTATTTGTAAGAATAATATGTGATGTATCAAATGATCAAGGAACAACAAGGGGTGAATTTTTTCTAAAAACAAGTTAGTATATTCCCTTGATAAAATTATTCATCATTTGTAAAATGATATGGATATAAAATGGTTCCCTAATATAATGATTTATTATGTTATTAACAACCTCTTTTATGATCCATTAGATTAAGGGTTTGTGGTTATTTAATTTCTTTGGATCACCAAATTTCTTATGAACGGTGATCTTTATCTATGATTATTTAAAATTTTCCTCAATGCCCAAATATTCACTTATTTTCTCCAATGTCGTAACATTATTGTTTCTAATTTTTCATTAAAATAATGTTTCATTATTCATTTTTACTATGTGAGTTTCCATGAATGAAACTTTAATGTATTATTCCTTTGATAAAATATGTGAATTTCGAAGGAGAAATTCATTTTAAGTGGGGTAAAATATAAAATCCTAATATTTTTATGAAATATATTTGATTTATATGATGTCATGTATTACACACAACATAATCTTAGCTTATGTTACATGTAACCGAGTTTCTAAAAAAATATTTTTATTATTATTCAAATAATATAATAATTATGTAGTCAAATTAGTGGGTTTCAATAATATTAACTAAAATATGAAAATACAGGGTTTATAAGATGAACATAATATTTACCAATTACATAGAAATATAAATACATACCAATTGAATACAAAAAACTCTTTTTATTTATGGTTCCAAATTTATTTTTATTAAATAATTAAATTATATAAAATTAATATCTGTTGTTACGGAAATATATATTTTTTAAATTGTATAAAATATATTTTATTTATAAAACTTCTTTTTTATAAATAGGATATGAACCAACCCAATTTTATGTAAAAAACATACTTTTTTTCAAAGGTTATTTTTTTCTCCTTTTATTTGAGAACATGTTTTAAATTAAAATTTTAAAGCTTTTATATATTATATTTGAAAAAATATATATTATCCTTCTAAATATGCTTCTAAAAATTACTTTTGTTAAATATATTTTATTTTTTGGTATGTTTCATTTTTTATAAATAGTAAAATATAGATTTTAATTAAAGAAACTCTCTTTTCATTTAAAGTATTTACAAGGAAAAATATATTTTTCTATTAGTATTAAATTCTAAATAATAATTTTTATTTTAAAATAATTGGTATATATTTTTTAAATGGATTTTATACACAATGTTATTATACAAAAATTTTATGTTTTAATATGTCATATTTTTTGAAATCTGTTTTTCATGGAATTTTACATGTATTATATTAAACTAAATTAAAAAACATATATGCTTTAAATTTTTAAAAAATGGATTCCAAAATTTTATTTAAAAGGCTCAATTATAGTAAACATTTATCTTATATTTTTCTACTATGAATAGTAACCTTGGTAAATTTTATTATCACGGTAAAGGGTAAATTTTGTAATTAAGGTTAAAAATAATAAAGACAATAAAATGACCCTAACAAATGAAAATGAATTATTATATAAATTTAATTATATCATTAAACGTTAAGGATCCATATTAAGTAATTTTATGGAAATATATCCATGAAAATAAAAAATATAATATTTAATTCTAAGAAAGTAACAAAATGTCATTTTCATTGTCCTTAATATGAATTGTGTGACCACATAAGGTAAAATTAATGGTATGAATGAATATAAATGATAAATTTTATCTTAATAAAATTATTATCATAAAATAAATTTAGTTTTGGGGTTCTGGGCTATTTTGATGAATGTATGTTATTTATAACATTTTATTTAATAAAAATGTAAAGATGTCACATTCATGTTTTAAATAATATATCATAAATAATATAGTGATTTATAGTAGTTAAATTTGACTATAAATATAATTATGAAATCCATAATATTTATTTTCCTCAAGGTATTTTATTTTAAATTTTTATCAAAAAAATGAGTATATTAAATAATTACACGAAGCTAATGTTGTAATTATTTTATTATTGTTAATATAAAATATATTTTAAACAAATATTAAAATTAATATAATTTTTGATAATTAACATATCCCAAAATATTATAGATGATCTTGGCCTATCAAAGATAAAATAAAATATTTTTGTAATGATATCTTGTTATAAAAGTATTTTTAAAAATCTAATAAATGAATAGTGTCCAAATTGACACGATTAATATTTTATCATAATAATGTTGTATGAAATTAATATAAAATAATAAAACATTTTTTAAAATACTGAAAAAATATAACATGGCCTAAAAGGTTCTAAATAGTTCTTTTAGAGTCTTATTTTTATAAAATTAGTAAGATTTATAATCTTGTAATATTGAGAATTTAGTTTAATTAGTTAAGATTATGATCAGTAAACTAAGGGTTAATTATAATGATAGGGTCTAAATTAATTGAAAAACAAGTATAAAATATATTTTCTGATGAGATTAAAACTTTATATCATCTCATATTTTATTTTATTTTATTTTTGAGGTATTTTTAATAAGATTGAATTATTTATAAATTAATATTTTTGGAAATTCTACAAGCCTCCCACACCTCAATTAGAAAAAGGTACATCCTCCCTCATTTCATTTCAACTCTTTGTGACTTAATTTTCGGCCACACCATTCCAGTTTCCCTTATAAACATCACTAGAAACATTATAGAGGTTATTTTATTCTCAACAGACCATCTATAGAGTTCGTAAGCAGAGATCTAGAGGGAGGATGCCAAAGAATAGATAATCTATTTTACCAACCCTCTCAAGATCATGTTTTCTCCCACTTACTATTCATTTGTTGTTTCCATTATAAATAAATTAATCCATTATATCCTATATTATAATATTATATTATTATTATTGTAGAACCATATTCTATCATCAATCCATCCTACAGAAAATGAAATCACCATGTGTGTGTACGTACGACCTATCATCTCCCCGTCATGGTGTAATCAGTTTTCCATCACAACATTACATAGAATGTGTAATCATATAAATGATAACTATATATGAATATAATAACATTATATTTATTCTTGAATAATACATAAACCATCAACCTCAATAACATTTCACATTTAAGGGATTGGTATCGTCGCTCGTGCATACGTACGGTCTATGGTCTCCACGACGTGATTGGATTTATTCTACATAATTTCCATTAATGAATTATTATATAAATTTATGGAATGAATAATATGATATATATTACCATAATATTAATAATTAAATTAATTTATTATACAATATGTGAATGAACCATAACTTATAAAAAAACTGTGTAAGAAAATTATGTAGTTAATGCCTAAAAGAATAATTCTAATAAAATATCATTAAACATGTGATAGTATGATCTTAAAAGATATGTTAAATATAAATATGGTTCTATAATAAGATAATAACATTATTTAATTAATTATAAATGCGTTTTCAATATTTACAATGTAACTCAGACATTATTTATTAGATTTGTGTCTCACTTTTATTTATGTGGGACACAAGCCTTATACAATACCTATTTCTTTTGTGTTGTATATATACTAATATTTAATGTTTTTATGTGTTTTATTCTGAAACATGAGGTATTTAAATATCAATATAATTTTCTTTAAATTATTTGGAATATGATTCAACAAATTATATTGTTTTATGGTTTAATTTCATAATCTTGTTATTTTTTGGATTTTTTATACTTAAGTATTTATTGGGGTACATTTATCCTCTATGTCCATGTTCTTCAAAAATTTCCAGTATATTCTTATTACTATTAAAAAATTTATTATGGTAATTTTTAACCAGATAAACAGTTTTAATAAATCATTTGAAACGAATGTTTTTCTTTTTATTAAAGTGGTACTTTTGAGTTATCTGAAAAAACTGTGAGAAGAATGTGTTTTTAAATTTTATGGAATGAACAGATTATTATACCTTCCTAACACCCTAAAAACATGAACATTCCATTACGATATCACAATGTTATTTTAAAGTAAAATTTTTTCTTTTAATATTATGCATCATTTTATGTAATGAAATCATTTTCAAAGAGGAAAGTATATTTTCCTCAATAATTATTTTCAAGTGATATCTCAAATGTTACATAATTTTTAATGGGAATATTTTTCAAGGATTTATCACTATTATGGATATTTTTTTATAATATTTATGATGTAATGATATATATGAAACCCATTTCATTACATGGATTATGTTGTTATTGAATTATTTTTATGAATCCCATTTATTTTCATCAGTTCTGATGTAATGAATTATTTATGTTCTTATACCACAAATATGTATCATATTCATTTTTTGATAGGTGGGGCCTATATATCTCTCCAATGTATAAGGTAATGATTTATATGTCATGAGATAAACAAGAATATAATTGTAAATTATCGCAGTTCTATAATCCAAATAAAGAATGGGAAATTTCCTTTCTTTAGTAATATAGTGTGAGAACAAGAAGTATACATAGTTTAGAAACATAGGACTAGAATAAGCAATGAACTTGTTTCTGTAAAGGATTATATCCAAAGTGATAGTCTTAAAATTAATCCTTAAGTAATATGGAAATGATTCCATTTTCTTATTTGTTTTCAATAATTCAATATTTTATGTCAATGTTAATATTTCATGATTTATGCCTTATGAGTTTTTATAACTCAAGATTATGATCATTAATATATTGGTTATAATATTCTAATTCTTATACCAATGTGCTCATATTGTGAATTATGTCTCCCTTGTTCACACTTACAGAGTATATGATCAAATCATTTTCTTATTTTTTTCTTTTCCCCTGGTTTTACATAATGGTTTTAGGTAGGATAACTAAAGGGGGGATCTTTGGGGAAAAAATTGGAGATGTTTTACTTGACTAGATGTCTGTGTTCAATGTTTCCAAAGGCACTAAAATAATACCTTCTTGGGGCGTGTGTTTTTAATGTATTTTTTAATCTGAAAAAAGTAATTAGAATCCATGTATGTCAATCTCGGGTCATTATAAGACTTATCCATGCTTTGTAGTATTCATGATTGGGAATTCAATGTACACCATTAATGAACATCATTATCTATAAAATTTGAACCAAATTCATGTTTAAAATGGGCATCTTCTTCACCACCCTTAAAAATTCTCAAAAATCCATATCCACATTCATCAGAAAATACTCAAACTCATTTTTAGAATATGATGAATTATTTGTCTTAGTTTGAGTTTGTTTTCAATCATCTTCAGGTGAACTTCTTCATCATCAAGATTCGTTCATAATAATTATTCAATAAAACATGTTCAGTTACGTAGAGAGTAGGTCCTCAATTAGTTTGATTATGGCATAACTCTATATTCGTAATCCAAAATTTATTTTGATGTTTATATACGGGAACCCATTATTACGCAATGTTTTTTATAGAGGTACACAATGAAAACAAATTCTTACACCCTGAGTAAAATGAAACTTATATTATCTAGTTTCATTTCTATGTTGGTTTATCTTTATGATAATGTGATCATTTGTTATAGGGAATTCATGCTTACACGAGATTCAATAAGATATTTTCATGGATACCATCATATTAAAAGGACCCATACACAAGCATAACTACGAACATAATTCAACATGTTGGATGATAATAAATTAAAACACAATGAAAATTTTGAAAACCAAATAATCATTAAATTCAAATCCTAAAAATATAAATTCCAACAATTTAATTTGAAAATAAAATAATTAAATATCTGAATAACTATTCCTAAGAGAAAACCCTTTCCAAAATACATTGAAAATATTATTTCAGAAAAATTTGAGAATGTCATTTGGATAATTTTTCATTAAAATTTGGATACTGAAAAATGAAAAATAATATAAAAGGAACCCTAAATAACCATTTTCAATCAATATTTCAATGAATTTCATTTTCAACAACAAAATGAAGAGAATTAAAAATGTTGACATTTTAGAAAAAAAAATTTATTTGAAGAAGTAATATTTAAATGACAATGATGTGGAAATCATGTATCAAAATTCAGCCACATTATATTCATAGATATTATGATATTGCATGTCATAACAATATTAATTAAATATAATTAGTAAATTATAGTTAATCCCAATAATAAAAAACTAAAATGTCAAAATTGAGGTCATTTTTAGAGAAATTTATCTCATGGATTCTCTCAGGTAGAAAATGTTATTTGCTTTTTAGGAAAAAAATGTTTTGGTAAACAAGTAGTTTTCTGTTTAAAAATTTATCGAAATTGAAAATGTTTGAAATACTTAAAAAATATCAATATGTAGCTAATTATCCATCAAAACATCTATTTTTTCCAAAATAGAAAAAATCAAATAATTAACAAAATATATTGAGGCATATTTAGTAAATGAGTGAGTATAATAGTTAAATGGATGTATATATTAACTCATCTATTATTTATAACTCCAAAATTTAAGATTTCACAAGTATTATGAGTTTATTTGATAATCCATTTAGATGAAAATAATATAATATTACCTCTAACAAAAATGTTAAAGAAATATATTAATTTTAAAACATAATCCTTTTCATTAACCAAAACCAAATTCATGCAAGATCTAAATAAATGAAAAGAAAAATTATATCCATGGACAAATAGAAACTATTAACCCCTCCAAGAAGAAAAATAATCCAAAATGGTAATAAATTATTTTTCTGACTAGAAATTAAGAAATTAATCTTGACGAAAACAATATTTGAAATATGTTATAAGGATTATGATGATTATTAAATGATAATCCATTTAACACACAAATAACCACACCCATACACATAAAACCAGATATTGCCCCCATTATTTAACTTCAATGTGAGAGAAAAGTTTATAACATTTCATTTTGAAATTTTCCCAATCTAGTAGTTCAAAATAATTTTCTAGGGTGACATGACAAATCTAAGAAAACAGTTTCCACAAAAAAACTGGATTATCAAAATAGAATATGAGATATACATTAATTTTATCATTATAATAAAAACATGATTTTTCAAATTTGATTTGAATTGTATAATGATTAAAATATGATTCTAAAAATAATTATCACTTTCACATATTTCTAAATATCATATAAGATTAATCATGTTAACACAATATTTCAAAAACAAATTCACATTGATTTTATAAAACATATTCATTAGTAAAATTGAATCCATTATAGGTATATATTAGATAACCAACCACCCATACACACACCCATAGACTAAATATTTAGCAAGGTGTAGATTTTAAAAAAATAGAATTTCAATTAAAAACCATAATGACAGATATATTTTGTTAGATTTAATAAATAATGTTTTAATTTAGAATGAAAAAATAACTATTAAAAAACTATGGATTTGTTCCATTTTTTGGTCCCACAAAGCACACTCTTTAAACAATAAAACTCTATATGGTTTCATCCATTCACCTTACAATAAGAGTTAGTAAAATAATATCTTACATTGGGTCATTGATAATTATAATCTATAACCAATAAAAGAAGATAGTGTCTAATGAAACTCAATCCAAATAGTAATAGTGGTATTAAACATTGAAATGGAACAAATATGGATACAAATCCATACGAAATGGATTTTATTTTAAAGGGAAAGAATAAAAAATTGAAAACCCATGGGCCATAAAGCACTAAAATTATCGTCATCAGTCATACGTTCTCAAAATTATAATCTTTGGGATAAATTATATTATTTTTAATTAAAAAAATATTATTTCTTGGAGAAATATCATTATGTTCTCTCAACACCTCTAGAACATTATCAACTAGGAAATAATTTTTTTACTTCTACAACCAAGAAATAATAATGTTGTTATTCAATTCATTATTTAAAAAATGTTTAGGAGAAATGGCACCAAAAAATATTAACTAAATATAAAAAATTACATATATATATCTTGAAATAACCTAATAGTTTCTCCACATTTAGGGATTCAATACACTCAATGACAGCTGAAAACCCAACATCAACCTACTAATCATTCTTATAAAAATTACAGATAATATCCTAAAAATCTTGTTTCAGTAGGGGAATTCTTCTAAAGAAATAAAATTATGATTTCATAATATACCATTAAAAATAGTTACATGATTAAAATGTATTTATTTTCGAAATACATGATGTAAATTGAAATTAATCATGAAATTTGATTGGTATCCGAGTGAGTAAGTTGGAAGAAATTGATTATTTTCTTGTATTCATACAACCCATAACATAGAACGTCCCCCATATTTATATGCATTTAACCACTTTAAATTATATTTTAATCTCTCATTAAAAGTTGCATACAATTTAAAGAGTAATATTTTGGACTCTACACCTTTTTCTTCGATCATGAGAAATAATTTCCTCACAAATAGATAGTTGGGATTGTTATGTAACTGGATGAGTAATACTCTCTATGTAGAATATTGGTTCTAGTTTAACTATTTTAGGGATCTTAAAATTGATTTTCTTAATTTTACCCAAAAAATTTACAACCCTTTTATATTGTATAATGTATTAATATTCATTATAATTGACATTATAGAATTATTCTACTGATCCTTCTAATATTTAAAAAAAATTAACATCAGTTCCCTCCAATATTTTTGCTTTATAAGGCTCTTTAGCAATATCAAAAAATCTAAATACCTCCCCAAAATTGGGCTTATCAAATATATGAAATTAATATTTGTTATCACCATTATTGAGGAAAATTTTACCCTTAAAATCATCCATATAATACCCCACTTTAGTAGGTAATAGAATGCCAAAGATTATTGGCATATTCTTGTCACACTAAAAAGCAAGAAGAAGAAAATTAGTGGGAAATGTTAGCATTATAACATTGACTAACATCTCATACACCCTTTAAATGAGATGAGTAAAAATACCATCTTCCAGATATAGTGAATGAAAACATGATTTAGTCCCCCAAGAACCAACTTCTTGGACATTGAAAAAGGAATAAGAGTAATACTATATCATAATTCACACAAGTACATTCTATACCCACATTATTATATTATATTAGATATGAAAATGATTTCAACATAATTCAATTACGAGGTAACTTATTTAGAAGGAAATAACTAAAATACAAGGTCAAATAAATTATATCAATTTCTTCCTAATTTATTTTATCATCAAGAATGATTTCATATTTTTAATATATGATGAGACATTTTTAAGAAGTTAATAAAGGGAATTTTGATGCTTATGGTTTTAAATATTTTAGGTAATATTTCATAGTATAGATAACAATTATTATTTTTAGAATTTAAGTAATGTGAATTTGAGGACTATAGATTTGTAAAATAGGACGGGCCTTCTATTTTTCCCCACTGCTTCCCTTCTATCCAACTTCCTTGATCAATTAACATATCATTTTTGGATTTTATTTATATGTTTTTAAGGGAGATATATCCATTTAGTTTAGTTTTCTGTATACTATCTAATTTTTTTGGTATGTTTTTTAATAATTTCATCATCAATTTTACTTAAAACAACAAGCTCGTCATTTATATATGAGTTATAATATTATCCATTTTAGGATTCAATGAAATAATATAGTGAATTTTTACCAATGTCACTAGTATTATGACCAATGTATCAATAAGACTATTTATGGAGATTCCATTCTATCAAATATTTTTTTTAAACAACCCCAATAGATTAACTTGTGAATTTTATATCTCATCATCACATTGATTCAAAAATTGAGTGTTTTGTTTTTTATGGAACCTCAAGGAAGAAGATTGTTATTTCACACCTTGATCAATGTAGACCATGTTAATGTTTTTTTATTCCGAATGTTTTAATTATTTTAAAATATATAATTATTTTATTGATTTTTATCCCTAAAATCCTATAAAAGTGCACATTCTTATTATTGAAAGGGTACATCAATATTGAGAGATAATTTATTAGTATTACCAAACATTCCATATTTTTTACAATATTTCGTAAGTGAATTATCTAGTACCTCACTATAAAATGATGTAACTTGAAGATGTTAGTCACTCCTATTGATGGATATCCTTATATAACATTATTTTGGGACATTATATCAATATTATTATTAATATATTTTAATTATTCATTTTTTAATTTCGTAAATTCACCACTAGATTATTGATCAATAGTATTTTAGATGTATAGAATGAGACCATTTTAGAGTTGTTATATAAATAAGTGGAGCTAGTAGATGATTAGGGAACTTCTTAATAATATATTTAAATCCATTCCAAGTCTCATGAAAACACTATCCAATGCCTTTAGAGAGAAATAGTTATTTTATGTCTCACCTCTATTGTTTTATTCTATGGGAATAATTTCATCCCGAAAACATTGAAAAGATAGTCATAGGTATCAAAAAAATATTTATCTATGATTTGGACCCTACTATTTGGCTTACACATTGAAAAAATGGAAACACTCTCAATAAAATCCCTTCCACGCAATTCCCGTATAAAGGTTATTAATTAATATTATTATAAAAATCACAAATTATTTTAAGTTAGTCCCCTTTGGGATGACTAATATTGGAGGGTAACATTAAGAATAAATAATACATTATTTTATAATTACCAAACCAATGGGATAACCATACTAATGGTGGATTATTTCAAAATATTTTATTTTGGATATCCTTAATCCTTGTCCTCCCTAAAATCTTATTTATTGGTTGAGGTGGAGAAAAATTTTTTATTTCCAATTATATTTATAGATATTTGAATTTTATAATTTTCTATTTCATATTTATTAAAATTTTAAATTTTATATTTAACCAAACTACCTATATAATAAAACAAAATGTTACCCAAAATAGTATGGACCCATCATGAATGTTGTTCCTGATATCTATGGATTGAGAACTAGAACTTGTTCATCAAATAAAAATGAGAGGTAATGATTTCTCTATATTAATAACTCAAAATAAAAAATTATGACAACAAAATGATACACATTTAAAATTCAAGAAACTCCTTAAGAGAAAATTATCACAATAAGATAAATTAAAATCCAAAAATGTATAGCAATCTTATTTGATACATAAAACCATCAGGTAATTATTACAAAACCTCTAACTAATGAGGTTATCAACCAATACATTGATAATCAAAAAATCTCAAGGTCATGTTAATCAAGAACATTGACTACCTAAAAGTGGTGACTTTCCATTCACTGGACATGTACCAAGAAAGTATAAAAATTACCAAAGTAAAAAAAATAGAGTATGGGACATAATATCCCTTTAGGATTTCACTAATCATTTCATAATAATTTCCATATCAGATAAACCTAATATCCTCAATTTTAAATAATTCATGTCATGTTAAACTTTTCACAATTCAAAAAAATAGGCATTTAATAACATTTCAATGGATAGAATAAAATAGTTCAGAAGGTGAGTTCCCATCAAAATATGAATATATAAGAATATTTGTCAAAATAAGCATTAATGGTCATTTATTACAAGGCATGAACAATTATTTCAATCAAACGCTAGCATGTACTTTAGTATTCAATCATAAAATCATGTTAATAATACTCTGGTTAGTTAGTTCTCGTTATAATATTATACATAATCTCAGTGAAATATTGTTCTAGGTGTACAAAATCTCCCTAGATAAAAATCCTATAGGGAATATGAGATAATAAAAAATAATAAACACACTACCCTCATGTAAGTTAATTATTATTTCCATCATCAACCCATTTCATGATTGCATTTTAGCTTTCCAACATATAAATTCTTTATACTATACAACATCCCATGTACTTCATGGTAATAAATTATACTTATAGCTACCATTTATTTCAATCAATATAAAATATAAAAATCATTCCATTCATCCCAAAGATCATGTTTCGAAGAAACTCCATTTGATCTCAATAATTGACACGAAATATTTTTTTATATAATTATCATGATTTTCAAATTAATTCATTCCAATTAAAATAATATAAAATTTAATTCCTTTTATTCCATAAAATCCAACATCAGTATCATTATTCAAATTATTCTTTTTGATTCATGATCCTTTTATTAAATTCAATAATTTATTACAAAATCCATTTTCAAAGAGATTTTATCACACCCACCAAGCAGTTTTAAAATCGTTCATCAAAAGATACAAATAATGAATTAAAAACTAATTAACTACCTATTTTAAATTAATCATAAAATCATAGTTTCAAATATTTATAATTTTCTTATGTAACTTCCTAGCTCAATTACCATATCACTGATCACCCACCTTGGGATCTACAAAGGGATAGTCAATAACAATAATGATCAATGGATAATACTGAATCCAAAATTTATCAATTCAGTATCTAGATCCTAAAAAACATGTGGATCCAGTAGTTTCAAATAGTTAGATAGAGGAGGATAATTCCCATTCCAAAAAAAATCAATCTTATATAAGAGGTCCAACACATTAGTTGGAAGATAGATCCATGAATAATTATTGTTTTGTAAGCTAGAATAGTATCTATAGAGCCACCAAGGTGTTTATAAAGTGACCCAAGCTTCTCAAACATGCATATTCCTTTATTAATAAATAAAGATCGTTGCCTTATACAAAAAAAAATATAGGAATGATAATAGTTTATTGACTTGTAAACATGGAACATATTATTCTAAATTTATGAAATATATTCAATGTCTCCCATAATGACCTTCACATTTTGTAATCTTTATGAACATACCCATATTGAAATATTTCACCATAACCTAGGTAAACGAAATATAATAATGTATCAGCACATATTCTTAGTAAGGGTAAATGGTGGAAATATATATACATTTCATGAACATAATTTAATGATAACATGATAAAAATATTTTTAATCCATTCCCTTCATATCAAAGATAAATATAATCTTTCATCTCATAAATACTAGCAGTTTATAAGATATGAATTATAATGGAATCAAAGAAAATGATCCATGAGATCATAACATTACCATAAGACATTGAAATGTGTAATATAAATAATAATAAAAAATACTATATCATGAATACCCTCCAAAACATTCATAACATGTTAGTATTTAGATAAAAACCAATGTACCAACTTTATGCTTATTCATACCAACCATATTCCCCAATTTTCGAGATCTGGATAACCACCCATATACCATCCTGGTTAGGATTTAGATAACCACCAGTGTACCATACTTTTTGGTACTGTGTTATACACTTGTGTAACTTGTGATCTTAGAGAACATTTATCATTTACAAATGAATTATATGGGCATATATTTCATACCCATCAAAAAATGAAAAATGTAAACATATATTCCACAAGATCCTAAAACATTTATCATATCATAACACATGAAATGAAATGGGGTTCATAAATATTTCATCTTAACATAAAATGTTTAAAAAATAGATGTTTCAAAATCAATTCTTAATTTCATTATATCATTACATGTGGAATAATAATTCTATTTCATAGTAATTTTTTTCATGGTATAACTCGTGAAAGAGAAATGGATTTCATACACATCATTTATCATTAAAATAAACCATATAGAGAATGAAAAATAATGTTATACATGGACCCTATCTTCCTTATGTAATAATTAACATTAAAGGATGTGATATTATAAGGAAAATGATATTCAAATATCCCTTGGATAATTTCTATGATGGAAATAAATTTTATATCAAAATTATGTTTCAAATCATAAAACATTTTGAAATATTTTTATATGAAAATAAACCTAAAAACATAAAAGCGATTATTTTAATATAACTTATGAAATTTCAAGAAGAAAATATCATTTCTACTTTGAAAATAATTTTTTAAAACATAAAAAATGTGGAATTTTTTTTGAAAACATTGTTTTGAGAGGATAAGTGTTATGACCAGAAAGATTTTTTTTTCATTTTAAAATTATTTTTTAAACTCATGAGTAAGTAAAGATGGGGAAATGAATTGAATAATTTTCTTATAATGACATAAATAGATGATAAGTAAATTAATTAGTTTCTTGAAAGATTAATCAAAATATTCTGTCATCCAAAACATAATGAAAAACAATAATAATAACGATGAGATTGTAACATAAAATCTTTCCCACCATGGTTTTTTAATACATAACACCCATTATAGATTATCATTAAACTATACCTAAAATGTCATGATGTGAAATAAATTCAATATATTACATGAACAATGTGATTTATTAATATACCTCAAATAAGAAGATAGGTTCATAACATTATATATGTCTCAAATAAAGAAAAATTGTCACAGAGATCCGTTTCGGCTTTCATAACTATTGAAATATAATGAGAGTGAAATACAGAGAATAAAATTGATGTTTAAAAATCAACAAGTTTTAATATAATAATCCTAAAATACATTCCTAATCAGTATATGAACTACTTTAATTAAATTGGAGTTTAATATAGATTTTGCCTAACATAAGTATAAAACGAGACAAAAATCCATTACCATGGTTTTAAAATTTTCAGTCATAAGCCCTAATAAAGAATAAAGTAAAAAAACATTAAATGTTATAAAAATAATGTTATTCATGAAATAATAATTCTAAATTAAATTATATACACCACGCAAATTAAATGAGTGTTGAATTTTCTTATGTCTACTAGAAATAAAAGAGAGACTATAATCCACTTAAAGATTTGGTAGTTTATGGAACATAAACACCATAAATGAGAGATACTAAAATTAATGCTTAATTACCAATAATTTTAATTATAATAATAAAAAAACTTATTAATTTTCATAATATACACCACATATAATGAAAAATGTGGTGAATATGGAATTTTTCTCATAAAATAAAAAAGTGTGATGAAAATATATCACCGTATGTTTTGACATCCTTCACACTCATTTGGACCTCCTACAAAATAAATATAATATTATTATACATATATTTTAGAAAAAATCATATATATATATATCATATCATATATGATTTATTTATATCATTTTATCATATTTTTATTAATAATTCCATGTTAAAGTCGTGTTTAGTGTAATAACCTGTCTGTTTTTTGTATAATTCATGATTTGTAATTTTTGGTCCTCTTTCATTGTTAATAATTAAATAACCTATATAATAATAATAATAAAATAATTATCATATTTATACATCAATTATACTTTTAATATTGTCATTAAATATGTTTATGAGAAATGAAGTATGTTACGATCATGGAGACGACCAGTCGTACATACGCATGAATAACATTTCAAATTTTCAACAATCCTTATGGAAAAGAAGTATGTAATATCATATATTTCCATAATTATCATAATATCGAAAATGAAATATTTTTTATTTAAATATAGTTATACATATCATACATGTTGTGTGTTGACGAAAAGTGACCCACATCACTTCATGAAAGTGGTAGTCCACAAGTACATGAACGATGTTATCATGGAAATGATAATTATTTCATGTATATTATATATAATAATCCTTGTTTTCTTTCATTTAAAGGGTTAGTGAAAAACAATTCACATAGATTCCCGAGGTGGTAGTGCATCATACACATGAGAGACATTATCATATCACCTATGCAATGGAAACTTAAAAAGTTATATTTGATATAATGATTAAAATTTTATTATTATTTTAAAATATCATATATATATTTATTTATAATTTATATCCATCATAATAACCAATATTGAAATGTGGTTATGGAAAAATGAATGACATTGGTTCGCAAGGGAGTAGTTTGCCGTACACATGAACTATGCTTTTGTTACCCATCTAATGGAATTGGTGATAGTTATTGTTCAAGAACGTAACAAAAAAATATATGATTAAATGGATGATTTTGATGTTGTTATATAATTAAGATATAATAATAATTTAAGGTGGTACACGAATAAAAAAATTCTTGTTCAAAAACATTACCTCTTCTTCGGGTATCCTCTATAAGATGGCACTAAAATCTATCGTATACTGAATTTATGTCTTAATGAAGGCTAATAGGAAAAGATGTGAGAGTATTTGAATGGATTTGGTCGTGTTTTGAATAAAAAAAGTGTACGAATGTGTGAATATGTGAATGGTGGTGGTGTCCTTTTATAATTAGGGGAATGGAATCCACTTGGAAACTATACGGAAATGTTCCAAAAGATTCCAAAATAAAAAATTCCATACCACTATAAAGTATAAAAATGACCCTATATTACAATTTTAGAGGTATGTGATTTTAATATTTCCATATAATAGTATTTATAATTGTTTTGGGTCATTTTTAACACTTATCATTTTAGTTTAACAACCCTTGTAAACCTATATTTACCATAACCGTGGTAATTAGTTTTTACTATTTTCACAATTCAGTTTGGTCAAAAAATAATTTGACCTTATTATATAATAAAAATTATTTTCATTCCAAATTTTTGATCTATTTTTCTGAATTCCATAAACATAATTGTAAAAAATAATCTTTTAATTATTATTGTGGATATGGTGAGAAAAAGGGTTTTTAAATATAAAAGATTAAAAATTTCACAATGATTTTATATCAGAATTCAATATTAATTTTATTATATTAACCACAATTCTATTAATAGATGTATTATTTAATTATGTTTATATTGGAAATAATTTATGACACAATTTAACATTTTAAATAATTAAAATGAAAATGCAGACTTCAATTAAAATACAGTATTTTTCACAACTCATCAATAAATGTTAATTTTCAGAAAAATCCCAAAACATCAACCAAATAATTTTTGATATGGTGATTTATAAAATGAAAATTATTTTTCCAAATATATATTATAATATTTTGAAAAAATTATTTTGAAATTAGTTTTCAAAAAAGAAACAAAACTACTTTTTAGAAAAATACTGTTTTTACAAAAAATGTTGATTTATTCTTAATTCATTAATAAAAACCACATGTGCTGAGTGTAATGTAGTAGATATTATATTTAATATATAAATTTTATTAAAATAACTAAAATTATTATTTTTAATTAATTTCATATAAATTATTTTATTTTCATAAAAATATATTTCCAAAAACAATATTCCTTTTTTTAAATAGTTTTTATCATTATTTTTATTTAATTAGTCAAAAAATAGTTTATTTTATATACATATATAAACCATATATTTATTAAGTCCTATTAATAACTATCTATTTCAGTTTCTAGGGGATAAATATCATAATAACATATTTATAATATTTCACATTTTTTTATAACTCAGTGTTACATGTAATGCAAGCCGAAATCAATATTGTGTTTAATTCAAGATAAATTCATTGTTTCTTACAACACAAGCTGTCAAAAGAAATAAAGTAATTTTGAAAAATATATCGTAAAATCTCTAGATATTACATTCTACATCCACTCTAAAAAATTAATTTTTCCAATGAAATTTATCTCAGTCATCAAATGATTAAAATTTGAAAATTTATTCATCAAAACCCTTATCATAAATAGTGATAATACAACATATTATTTAAAATATAAATGGATGTGTAAAATTAATCTCGAATAACAAATTCTAGCTTCTGAAATAAGAAATCATATGTTGTAATTGAAGATATAGACATGGAATAAAGCATAATAATTATAGAGAGTTATAGATATCATTGATCCCAAAAAATTGAATGATCAATCGAAAGTTAAGGGCCCCAAAACCATAAATCTATATATGATTTAAAATACCATAGAATCATGAAAATGAACATATTAGGATAAAATTTTGTTTCAATATAGTATTACAATAGTTCAAAAATTATTTTGTAGTCTAAAAGTATAATTTAATATACATTCTTGATATATTAATATTTCATAAGACAAGTCTCACTATGTTCTTTGATCAATTTCCAAACCATTGCTTTCACCAAGAAATGAATATCCAAAATTGAATATTTGATTCCTAAATCACTAAAATTAAATTTTAATGGATCTTAATATCCATAATATAATGATAATTTATTTCTTCGAATTCCAGTTATTATCAAATCAAAAAAGTTAGCACATGTTATGCATAAAAATTCATATTTTGAAATTACAATTTAACATCTATAACATAATCCAAATATCAACATAAGAAATTGCATAAACATTAAATATTATAAACCATATATAAAAAAATTATAATGAAGGTCGATATATTTTTCATAATCATTTTAATATTAATCTGAAAATATCACGACTCATATCTCAATTGTCACATACCAAACATGTGAATATATTCTTCCATTATTCTCTTGAAACATCGTAATAAACTAAATGATCTTAATGAATTAATGAAAATATACATGATTCTTTATTACTTGAATAAAACCATAGATTATTGAATATATTCCACTATTACATTGATTATTTACACTCAATCAGTAATAACATAAACAAATTTGTCAAAAATCATTAATATGTTCTGAGGTATAAAATAATATCCAACATATTTTATTCATATCAAACATATTTTTATCCAATAATCATTATATCATTTATCTGAAAAATATTAAGGGTTATTGTTCCCTTTATCATGTGTTTTACATGAATATTTCCTTTCCATTAAATAACTTTTATAGGTCTTCATCGTCATTTAAAAAAGTCACTAAAATCCTTGACAAAAAACTTCTACTAAACAATCTTTATTTATTTCATAATTTTTAGGCTAAATAAATTAAAACATAAATCATCCCACATCATTATTAAACCATTCACTTGGATTCATCATATTATTCCATAATAACAAATTACTTCCATGTTTTATTATTATTATCTTCATCAGCAGCATTATAACCATTACTCATAATAATTGTTGATTATCTTCATGAGATTTCTCCATATTAAATAGATTTTTATAATTCACAAACATTCTATATTTTAAACATTAAATTTTTGATGATATCACAGGGAGACCAAAATTTCCCATCAGTTTTTTTTAAATGAACTTTTCTTCTTTCCTTAGTATAGACTTACATTGTGTACTTTTACACGCCCAAAAAAACATCTCATTCCATTGAGACATTCCCTGGATTGATTCTTCCCACACACTCAATATATATGAAAGTAAACCTTCTTCCCTCAATATTATCCAATATTAAAACTCTCAGAGAACTCTATATTTTTCTTCTTTGGTGAGTCTAAGAGTTGATTAAGGTGAATGTTGTTAATTATGTTCCTTGATAACTGATTTGTAATAATAATAAAATATTTCACTCAAATCATCAGCCCATTTGGCTATTATTTATGATATTTTCCATCACATTAAATGTTATCCTGGTTCCTTCTAGACACCACCATTTACTAAAACCAATATTTATATTTTGAGGAACACTAATCATAGTGGACTAGCACATAGTCATGTAAAATCACGTCTATTATGTATAATAAAGAAAATTTTCAATCTAATATAAGAAAATGTGTCTTAATAAAATCTTATTTATACTCATCTCTATTTAAATCCTTCAGGACGATTTGTAAAGAGATTGTGAATTTCAAAATCATATTCTCAACGAGTGTCAAATTAGGTGTGCACAAAGGCATCTTTTCATGAACTAGGTGATGATTGAGTCAATCACAATGCATCAATTTTATATTAATATACCCCTACATACCTTTATTCCAAACCCAAATCCACATATAGTATCCATATGGGGATTTAATTTCCTAGAAAAAATGAACTCTATCATTTAGAAAAATTCCTATATATTTTCCAATACATTGAATCATACTTATAATTATCCTTAGAGACAACCATAGATATATCATAAAAACTATCCCTAGATATATCAATAATGTTTTCTTATCTGGCTTTCTAAATTTTAATTATACCATTCCTCAAATTCCAAATATAGAATCCTAGGCTTCTCATACACAGAAATAACATCTATTTATTGGATAATTCACTAAATAACACAAAAAGAAGCATGTGAACCATAATAGTTTGGTTCATTTTGAATCATGGAATATGATCTACTTAATTAATAGAAAATATTTAATTTATCCCATAAATATAATCTAATTATTCACTATTCATAGACATACCATACTTAAAACTTTTCTTCATATCCTATGGAAATAAATCATAACATTGGATGAGACCAGATGATCAGTAATGGTAAATAAGGAAAATATATTATAAAATCATGAAAATAAGGTATTGAAAACAAGATAATAACATTTTAAATACATATCCAACATATCAATGAACATAAAAATGAGTCGTGGAAAATATATTGGATGTTCATAAGAGAGGCATCATAAGGGAATAAAATAACATGATCTATGATAGAATAACACTAGATTAAGACATAACATTGTGGCATATAAAAAATTGTTGATACTATTATGTTAAATATTACCACCAATTAATTAATAAAATTTTATTATTTGGATGACCAGATTTGTGCATGCTTTAGGGTTGGGCTAAACAACTATGAACCCTATTTTAGGGTGTTGGATAATAGCCATTGTACCCTCCTTTTGGGATTGGGCTAACAAAACAAGTATAATCCTTATCATCCCTGGTATAACCACCAATGTACCCTCTATGATCATAAAAAATTAGTTATTACCCAATTCATTAAAGGTAGATATACATCCAGCCTGTTACATAATGAAATTCATATACATGTGCTCCATAAGAGCATAAAACATTAAACAAATCCAAACCCATGAAATGAAATGGGTTTTAAAAATAGTTCATGTTATCCTAAAATATGGAAAATAGAGAGGTTTCAGAATCATTTCTAAATTCCATCATAAAATAACTGGAGGAAAAAGAAGCGGGTTTCAATGGAATTTTATCATGGTATAACCCATGGAAGAGAAATGGGTTTAATAAAATTATCTTCATCATAAAAAAACATTTAGAGAAATAATGAGAATGATATAATTAGATAATAACCATAGTAATCATAAGGGACATAAATGGATTTCATCTTAGTTGGTAAATGATTTTGAAAGATCACATGGAACATTTATTTGAGGAAAAATGTGTTTTCTTTGAAAATAACTTTTCAAAAGTAAAGTATTTCAGACATAATTTTATTTTATAATAAACATAAAAACATATAAGGAAAGAATGAAAAAATTAAATATATTCCTATGTAAAATATATATTCCACTTTGAAATCACTTTTTAAAATGAATATAAATTAAAACATTTTTAGAAAATATGGTTTTGGAGGAATAATTGTATTCGACTGAAATATTGATTTTAAAAAAAATTGTTTTTTTAACTCTTGAGTAAATAACGAGTGTAAAATTAAGGTAACTCTTGTATTAATATGAAATAATAATATTATAACTAAATCCATGAATTATTATATGTGTTGATCATAAATTTCATTAATTGGATACATAATCATGAACAAACTCGATAAATGATGACATTATAAACGAAATTCCTTACCACTTGGGTAACATAGAAACATAAGACCCATTAAGGAATATAATTATATGAACCATAATATATCATTATGACAAATAGATATATGATATTAAATTTAAAATTCTATTTATATACACCTAGTAAAAGAAGACAAGTTCATAGAAGACAATATGTCTCAAAGGGGTGAAATGGAGACAAAGATCCCTTACCAATGTGGTAATTTTGATCCTGAACCACATGAAATATATATCATAATATTGATATTTAAATAAGAATAATTTTTAGGATAATAATCATAAAATAAATTCATGGTATATTTATACACCATCTAAAATAAAAATTTGGTGACGGGGGATGTTCTCAACTAAGTAAAAAAATGTGAGACAAAAATCCCTTACAACATTTGTAATACTTTTTTATCATACTCACCAATAAATAATGAAAAAAATGAAACATTAAATATCATTAAAAATTATAATCAGGATATAATATGGTAAAAGTGTATTTAATATAACACACAAAATAAATGGGAGGTTTGTTTTTATATGTCTCCGAGAAATAAAAGAGATAATAAAAATCCCTTATCAATCTGGTTAAACTGGACATGTAACCCAGTGAAATAGAAATAATCAAATGAATATTTAAATAAAAATTATTATATAAAATAATAATAAATGAATTTCATGTTCGTTATTGACACTACGTAAACAAATCATATTTTGAATATGGAATTCATCTCACAAAAATTAAATGGGAGACAGAAATACCTTACAGTAAGTCTCCACCACCTATACAGTTGTTTGAAAATCAAATTTAATAAATAGAATTTTATTATAAATATAATAGTAATAAATAATTATATATATCATTCCATATATAATTTACTTATTTCCTTTTATTTTCCTTTTATTTAAAATTCTCTGTTAATGTAACATTTTTGGAAAAAAACACGTTGTTTTTCATATATGAATTTATTTGTTATTTTCAATCCTATTACATTTTTTCAAGGATTCATAACATAATAAATATTAACAATGAAGTACTTCTCATATTTATAAATTTATTATACATTTATGTCATATCATGAAATGTTGGTTTTTTAATTTAGCATGTTACAATCATGGAGATGGTAGATCGTACATACACATGAGTAACATTTCCATTTTCAACAACAATTATAGAAAAGTGGTAATTAATGTCATATATTTAAGGAATTATAATGATATAATAAATAAAAAGTTATTTCATTAAATATACTTATACATTTAATCCAAGGGGGTGGTCATGAAAACAGAGTCGCATTGCTTCATGAAGTTAGTCATCCACACATACACAAATAAAATATTCAACTATTAGGGAGTGAAAAAATAATAAATAATGTCATATATTATATATTTGGAAATATAAATATGTCATGTGTATTTCATATATTTATCCTTATTATCTTCCTTGTATTGCATTGGTGAAAAATAAATCACATCGCTTTGCGAGGAGATATACAATCGTACAAATAGGCGACGTTATCTTATCCATGATCGAATGGAACCTAAACATTTATATATGATATAATGGCTCCATAGTTATAATTTTGTAATAAATATCATATATATTATATATATATATAATCTTAACCAACCTAAATAGGTGGTAATGGAAAAAATGAATGTCATCGCTTCGCGAGGTGGTAGTCCACAAACCCATGAATGATGATTTCATAAATAATTTGTTTGTAGTTGATATAGTTGTAGGTTATTGAATTAACATAGAAACAACTTATTATATTTTTGATAATGATTTTATTATCTATTTATGTTATAATAATAATTTAACGATTTTGTGGAAGAAATAATAAAACTCGTTGAAGAATTTTAACTCTTCAATGGGAATCATCCTTAGTTTTTCACCTAGTCACTTCCAAGGTTGTCTTTTTTTCTGATATAATTCTTATAGTATTAGATGATTGATTTTGGGATGGTATTTGGATATATATTAGATTAAATAAATGGGTTTCAGGATTTGAATAAGTGAAGGGTGTAAGTGGCCTTTTATAAGTGGGGAAAAGAAACCCACCTGAAAATAACATAGAATATTCCAAAAATACCCCATAATAATAAAGTTATTGTGATGGAAAACACTTCTAAATGAACCTAGATATGGGATTTTGAGATATATTACAACTATATGGATATATAATATTATTTATACTAGTTTTGGTTGATTTTCAATCAAAATATTTTTTGTTTAACCCCCAGAACAAAAAAATTACATTAACCATGGTAATTAATTTTTAATAATTTCAATATTCATTTTGGTCAAAAAGTATGATCAAATAGATAGATATATAATCAAGTGTGATTAAAAATATAGAATCCAATTTTTCCTAATTCCATTCATATAAGTGGTAAATTTTAATTTAAAATTAGTCTTGCAAATAAGATGATAAAGTTTTGTTTAAATGCGAAATTGTTGAAAATATTACAAATATGTTCTATGAAAATCCATAATAAATTTATTAATGTATAATAAATTATATTAATTGATGTAAAAAGTTTCATGAATTGTTCTAATGGGTCCCATACTGTTACTCTTCATGCCTGCCTCAAATTGGCCAATGTATATCAATTAGCATTGATTAGGCATATCACTATCATGGGATGCCTTAAACTAACTACATGTATTCATGGACACAAATTTAAGCCTATTGAATGATGAAATATTGAAAATTGATCAAATATTCATGGATACATCTAAATCCCACAACCAAAGTATGAAAGGAATTAATGGAAATTAAAAAGGGACAAATATATTCCCATCACAAAGATTCTGAAACGCATGTCTAACATGAGTGTAATTTCTGGGGACTGCTATTAGAAATCCATAAGAACCCAACTCAATTTCTATTGACTCACTTTGAATAGTCCAGTACTAGTCTATCTAGAACTCTGTTAAAAGGTTGATCATGTGCACAAGACATGACATAATTAGTCAATTCCCATGTAGGGAGAGTATAACACTACTCAAAAGAACACCCTAAAATCACAAAGAATATAAAAAAGGGAATATATTTAGCTCTATATAGTTATATTTATACAAAACATATAATAAGAATATCCAAATATACTCAACCAAGACGCATAGTCTGATGGTAAGACACAACTATATTATACAATACTGGGATTCCAACATATAAATTCCACAATGTGCTCATCTAGAAGAATGCACACTGAGCCTGATAACACTTATTAATTCATTCCGAGAGGCAATGTTCTTTAGGTCTCTCCATTATAAGTACACATTGAAGGTCTGAAAAAATAATATTAAATTATATAGATCACACCCATGACCATTGGGTGATAAAAACAACTACATATGAATTATTTTTCTATATAGATGGCTAATGCCCATGAAGTGTTGGTCATAGTGTTTCTAATAACATCACCTAGGGAACAATGACGAATAGAGGATATCACTTTAGGCTTCATTACATGGAATCCAATTACTCTTTTGAGAATTCATTATGAAGGGACCTTATTCCTAAGATATGGAGATGAATCTATACAAACCATAGGGAACATATTAGTGGAATTAACTCCAATTAAATATGAACATGATGTAGAGGAAAACCAATCCAAGACATGTCTAAGAAAGTAAATAGCATTTAGAAGGGTTACACGCCATGTCCCATGACCCCAGGTCATATTACTGTAAATGGAACATGTCTCATCATGTGTCTATGTATAAGGACATGGTATGTAGGTTGCCTATTTTTTATACCTATGTGCTAGTACATGACATTAGTTTGTATACATTTATATGTGTACCAGAACATGGAATATCTCATGTACTCTAGTCCAAGCCATGTCTGCGTAATGGAGTACACAGTGTTCTCCAACCCATTTAATCAAACTCATGTATATGCACCCTTTGATGTAAACTATAAGTCTCTAGGAAGGGACCACATGTAGTTTGATAGGGTTCACACACCATGTGATACATAGTTTCTTTTAAAACCCTGGGATTCTTACAGGGTGGCCACGCAGTGTGTGGATTCAGTTTACATTTCATGTAGCATAGATTTTTACAGAAATCTAGATCAACATACATGAGTCCCAACTATTTTTATTACCTTCGATTGAATGATTGTTTCATAAAAAAATCATCAACCAAGCCCAAATGAACCTTTCCATCACCAAATAACAATATTTTACCATTTGATCCATCCAAAAAATCGATTTATACATCATTATTCATTGCAGACTAATGAATGAAAACTGGGGTATCTACGTCGGTAGATTCACTGAATCTACCACCATAGCACCTCCATCATTTCATTGCAATATTTGATCTATGGTTTTGGATCATTTCCCCATGAAACGGGTGTGTGACAATCGATTTCATTAGTAAAAATAAAACTATAGGACAAACTATGAAATCCCATGATGAACGGAGAATCAGGGGATAAAATTACAATAATAATCATAAATATTGGACATCTATCGAGATTCTTTCCTATCTCGATTAATTTTCATTGAAAAAAAATTGATCAATAAAATAATCAAAATTAATTTTCGTGATAAAATACATGAAATAAAACTCATCTCTCAATGTGAATGATACATGAATAAATTTGACAGTCGATTGGTTTTCATTGATTATAAAAATATAAAATGACCAAAAAATAAAATTAAAAAAATTCACTACCGAAATTCATATTGGTCTTTCATGATGAATGGGGTTGTGTCATAATAGTTGGTGAGATTCTTTTAATTTGTTGTACATCGATTATCGATCCATGATCTGGCCATCATTCGTCTGAGAATGATCTTCCAATGCTCTCTCCAATAGCACACCAATTGATCCAAGGTTATGCATATAAACCTATAATTATACAATAATTTTCTTTTTTAAAACACAATAATCTCTATATCAATGAAAATAATGAAAATAATTAATTTATTTAATTTATTCATTTTTATGCATGTGGTGAATTTTCCAAAAATGACTCACGCTGAATAATTTTAAGTTACACCTCAAGTAAAACACATCTTGTGAACTCAACAATACCAAATATTTTTTATATTCTATCCTATATATATGTAATTATACATTTCAGGATAATTGGGTGTTCGTGGTATTTAATATATTAAATATATTTACAACATTTATTCTAGGAATATTGAGCCTCATAATCAGACATTTTCTTAGTTTCTAGTCTCAAAAATAATTCATACAATTTCAAAAAATGATACATAGGAAATATGAGCCATTACATTCTCCTCGCATTAGGGATTTACATCTCAAAAATAATAAATATGTGATACAGAAAGAGATATGGGTACTAACATGAATCTATGACTCCCACTCCCATGTGAACTCTTAAAGATTGTTATACTACCACCAGACACACACTAACAGAATCGATCACCCATGAACAATCCTCCACTTCTGATCTTCAATCTATACGAGGTACTCAGCAAATGTAGCCACATTGTCCATGTCCATCTCTCCCTGTTAGATAATGTGATATTGGTCATGCATGTACCTCTTCAATTGTGAATTGTGGATGACATCATGTACTAGGTCTAACTATATAGGTAGAGCTAAGAGGATAACCACCTTAACAACTCTACATTGTATCTTTAAGGGGCCAATTAATCTCAAGGATAGACTTCCACCCCAGAAAAATCAATATAATCCACATTGAGGTGAATCATTTAGGAACACATGATCTTGTTCCCCCAAACTCCAAAGGCCTCTATCAATTGCCCGCATAATACTTCTTAAGGATCTGTGTTGTATTCATCCTCTGCTGTATTATTTTCACCTTCTCGGTAGTTTATTGTAGTACATCTCATCCCGTTATTTATGGACCTACTATGTTAGTCATGTAAAATGGTGACCTAAAGGATTTCCAATAAAATGACTCAAATAGTTACATACTGAAGGTGTAATAGTTGTTGATGTTGTTCAAAAACTGCAAAAATGGTAGGTGATCCTCCCAATTATGGACAAAGTCTAACACAAATGAAAATAGCATGTACTAAAAAACATGAATTTTCCACCTAGTATGGAAATTAGTTTTGGGTGGAACTCTTATTCTCCTGAGTAATTGAGTCCCAAAAACCTTCAGAAATCCCTTAATAAATCGGGATTTGAAGCGAGCATCATGGTCTGAAACAATTGTTTATGTTACTCCATGGAGTCGTACTATCTCTTACAGATATTGGTATATCAATACCTCTGCTAAACTCTTCTCTTGAATTCCTAATAAGTGGTATGACTTGACGATTCAATCTATGATCACCCAGATAGCATAGTTTCCCCTGGACATACATGGTAAGACAATCACAATTCCCATGGATATCCCATGCCAATTCCCTTTTGGAACCTCAATGGGATGAAATAAACCCCTAAGAACTTGGTGATAATTATTCTGATGCTAACATGTATGGAATTTAGAGAAAAATAACACAACACATTTCTTCATCTCTATCCAGCAAAACAAACATTAGAGGTTCTAGAACATCTTTTCCACACCCATGTGTACCACGAATGTATTTTAGTGAAACTCTCCAAACCATCTCCCTCAACATCCCTCGTACCATCATGAGTCATATTAAAAATTATGACATTATCCCTAACACTATAAAACCTATTAAGATCATTTTCATTGGATATCAATGTATATATGGTCTCAGAATCATCACCCCTAGTTGTGCCTCCATAATTCATTACAAGAGTGGTGGGGTGTTGACCATTGACTTGGAGAAAACTATTCCATATCCATCCATAATGAATACCTATAATGACCCCCAATGTTCAAAGTCCCCATTTAGTAACTTTGAACCAGATCTCCTACTGAGAGCATTTTCTACCATGTTCCCCTTCACATCAGTATAAAAAATTTAGAATTCATAATCTTGTAGGAACTATAACTATAACCTATATATGAGGTAAATAATTTTTTGAGAGAATATATATTTGAGACTCTTCTCGCCATAATTTTAGATAAACTGATTTCGCATCATATAGTCGTGTTCCTTATTTAGTGTGAAGACTACCATTGTTAACTCGTGATACTGGGTAATGTAGTTCTACTCATGTAGTTTCAACTAACATGAACTATATGAAATCAACATCAGCCTCTACATATGAACAAAATAAATCTCATACCATGATTCATCAAAAAACATTATATACATGACACCCTCCTTTGGAAATATCATGGTGGGAGAACTTGTCGAAATCTAACTCAACTTCAGAGAATCATTCTTGAATAACACTATCTAGAAGAAAGCCTGCACCTTTCAGGAATGTTTTATCATGGGTGATGATATTTTGGAGAATTAAGGTATGAATATCTTGTAATATCCTACCAATACAAGGAATCTACACACCTCCATTTTATTCTTGGTAAGATCCCAAGAAAACAATGCATAAACCTTGGTTGGGTCAACCACCACTCCAACCATTGAGAAAAAATGTCCTAGAATGTGGGATACCTATATCTGAACATGGTCGTAGAGATATATTTGTAAATCTGGTGCTCTCGGAGTGCATCTAGAACCATCCTTCTGTGTTTCACATTATACTCCTCATATGTCGAGTACAAAAGGATATCATCTATGTTGACAAACAAGAGACGGTCTAAGAAAGGTTGTAATATCTAGTTTATGAGTCCCATGAGGACAGATGGTCCATTCGTAATTAAAATGGGAATCACTATGTATTCATTGTGACTGTAGGTACATCTTAATGGTTTCTTCATTATATCTGCATCCTATACTTAAAACTGGTGGTAGCCTGACCTCAGGTCATCCTTTGAGAACCATAGTGACCCTATAAACTGATAAAGTAAGTCATATATCCTCAATAGTTGATACTTATTCTTTAGGATCACCCAGTTTAAGCATTGGATGTCCACACATGACCTCACATTATCCTCCACCTTCCTGGGAAACAAAACCGGGGATACACACAGTGAAACAATGGTTATAAAAAATCTATTCTTCTATATTTCCTCTAACTGCACCCTCATCTCATGAATTAATGTGGGAGCCATCTGATATACTAGTGTAGATATCAGTTCCATCATAGGGTGTAGATCAATAGAGATGTCTAAATCATGTTAGAGTGTTAAACCTAGAACATCCTCTAGAAATATGTAATTGGACTCCGACACCACTATAGGAAACTATTAACTCATAAGATCTACTACACAAAGGGTTATGATATAAAACTAATGGGTAATGGGTTTCACCCTACTATAAACGATTCCATCATTCACTTCATGAGTTTCCTTTTCACTAAAAAATGGTAAATTGGTCCTTTCAATATGGACACACCACATCCTACACTTGAGATATTCAATCTGGGCATGAACCATGGATAACTAGTCTATACCAAATATAATGTCGTAACACCACATTAATACGACAAAGATATCCCAACAGAAATTCTCACCACTAAGAGTCAGGTAACAAATCTGGCACATGTGTTTGATACCTAAGTCACCTCTAGTATGAGTCTATAAGCATAAGGCTATAGCAAAGGGCTCATCCTGAATCTCTTTGTCTCCTACAATGTTGTGTAAAAAAAGAATGAATTTAAACTATGTGAGTCTTTACTTGTGTACTTTACTTTTTAGAACTGTGGATTGTATCTGCTTGTGCTTTCCTATTTTCTGTTTCTTGTTTATTTACTGACATTTATTCGTTGACTATTATGAAGAAATATTTGGGTGATTGCCTACTAGGATTGTATCTCACACCCTGTTTGGTCCATGCTGTTGTGCCCAAGAAGACTATGTTGCTGTATGTATTGACATGGGCAAGCGCCCTTTTACATCAGGTTCTTCACTGCATCAGGAGTTGGAGAGCATGGGACTGATCTGTGGCTCACGATGCTGAGGCGCTTACTTTGTTTTATTTTGCACTTGGTTTCAGTTGTTCTTCAGCACGTTTTTGTGTTTACTATTTTCCTTAGATACCTGTACCTGCTGCATTATTTTCATAATTGTTATATATCTGCATTGCTTCCGCTTTTTGGTTTCTGTTGTTATGCATGTAGTTTTCTACTTCCGCTGTTATTGTTAATTTCATACCTTGTATACCTTACCGAATGAGGGCATAGTTTCCCCACCAACTCACCAAGGCCCTCGCTGCTAGTCAGCAGCCTCTGGCATTCGAGAAAACGTGCTTGAGGTCATGTGGCGAACCGGGTATGGGGCACCCGTGGAGGGGCTCCGAACTCGGTTCGTTACAATGTGGTATCAGAGGTATTGGGCCATGAGTGACATATTCCACGTCTCTCAACTTCGACGTAACTTTTCAGACCCTTCTCACATCTTTCAGTCAGAGGAAGTCGAGCTTGAAGGGAATGTGTCGTTCGAGGAGCATCCTATCTGGATTGTCGATCATAGTACAAGGGTTCTCCGCAGGCGGTCTGTTCCTCTGGTATGAGTGCTATGGAAGCACGGGCGAGTACATGATGAGACCTTGGAGAGGGAGGCCAATGTACAATCGCAATGGCCGGAGCTGTTCGGGGTTTTTTCTTCCCCGTCTCGTTAGGGAAATTCGGGGACAAATTTCTTTAAGGGGGGAAGTTTGTAAGAACCCGGATCTTCTTTTCAAGTATTTTTTACCTTTTTCAAGAGTTTTTGAGAAAAATGAATGTTCTGGATATTTCAGAAGTACACATCGTGTACTTTCTGAGTACACGCCGTGTAATCTTCCCCGGTTCGAAGCTGTGTGATGGCCATGTCTGGGCCACAGACACGGTGTGTAAGGCTGATGTGGAGGACGATTAATTTGGAGTACGGAATATTGAAGTACACACCATGTACTTTATTTTCATTAAATGGACCGGGGACATGCCTAACCCCCATTTTCATCTTCTTCTTTAGTTTTCGTCCATCCTAGAGCAATCGTACGACCGGATCTTCGACAGGCTCCTGCCTTGCCGTCCGTTCTCCGATTCGAGCACGGTCGATTGCGTTGGAATCACAGCGGTGAGTTATTCCTTCTTCTTGAGACTTGTTTCTTGATTCATCCTTCTCTTCAAGATTTCGTGGGATGAACATTTTGTGTGTTTTCTCAGATATTTGTCATTCTAGGAGGAATCTGTCATCGAGGATCACGTATATCGATCTTCTGGGATCGAGGTAGGTGGTTTGTGACTTTCTGTAGGAAGTCTGTGAATGTTTTGTGCAAATTATACCAATTCCCATGGGCGGGGAATTGTAGTCTTCCTATTTTTCCCCATTTATTTGTCTACTTGCTTGATTGATTGAGTAGAGATCATTGCTTGTAAATTTGGATAATTTAAATTGTGTTCTTGTGCATTGCCTTTCATGTTTCTCTTATTAGGAATTTTTCAAGTTGACATACCTTGTTGTAGGATAGTGGAACTGTCTATTTTGATATAATGTTGTGCCTTAGTTGATAGCCATGTAGTTCTTGAGGTTTACTTGGACGATACACGCGCACTGAGCATGTTTAGTTATACTCAGGACTGTGAGAACCTAAAGTAGTAGACCAAATGGAGAATTGATGGAAGGGATTCTCCAGAGCGTCTTTTAATTACGATGCGTGACTATAGGGGGAAGTGATGTTCAGTGCTTCCCTATAGAGTCTATAGATCCACGACGCGGGCCACATGGGGAATACACATTGAGTGATTCCCTAGAGAGCCTAAAGCACGATACGAGACTATAAGGGGAATTGACGGTGAGAGCATCCCCAGAGAGTCTGCATAATTACGTAGCTGAACTAGAGGGGTGAGACTATGTGTACCTCCCATAGGGTTGTTAGTACATATAGGTTGAACAATAGGGGTTAGACTGTGAGAGCTACCCAGAGGGTACCCTGTTTCTTCTTTTGTTGCTGGTTGTTTACTTGTGTACTTTACTTTTTAGAACTGTGGATTGTAGCTACTTGTGCTTTATTGTTTAATGCTTCTTGTTTATTTACTGAAATGTATTCATTGACTATTATGCATAAATATTTGGGTGATTTCCTACTGGGATTGTATCCCACACCCTGTTTGGGCCATGCTTTTGGGCCCAAGAAGACTATGTTGCTGCATGTATAGACAAGGGAAAGCCCCCGTCGACTTCAGTATCTTGACTGCATCAAGAGACGGGGAGCATGGGACCGAGTCGTGGCTCACGATGCTGATGAGCTTACTTTTTTTCTTTTCCACTTGGTTTCAATTGTATTTCAGCATGTTGTTGTGTTTTCTATTTTTCTTAGATACTTGTAACTGCTGCATTATTGTCATTGTTGTTATATATCTGCATTGCTTCCGCTGTTTGGGTTCTGTTGTTATGCATTTTGTTTACTGCTTCCGCTATTTATTGTTGTTTTCTTACCTTTTATAACTTACCGAATGAGGGAATAGTTTCCCCATTGACTCACCAAGGCCCTCGCTACTAGTCAGCAACCTCTGACATTCGGGGAAACGCGCTTGAGGTCATGTGGAGAACCGGGTACGGGGTACCAGTGGAGGGGCTCTGGACTCGGGTTGTTACAAAGAGGTATCAGAGGTATCGGGCCATGCACGAAGTCTTCCACGTATCTCAACTCTGACGTTACTTTTCAGACCCTTCTCAAGTCTTTCAGTCTGAGAAACTCGTGTTTGAAGTGGATGCGTCGTTCGAGGAGCATCTTATTCGGATTGTCGATCATAGTATGAATGTTCTCCGCGAGCGGCCTGTTCCTCTGGTACGAGTGCTATGGCAGCACGAGCGAGTACATGACGAGACCTGGGAGAGGGAGGCCGATGTACGATCTCAATGGCCGGAGCTGTTCAGGGATTCTTCGTCTCTGACTCATTCGAGAAATTTGGGGACAAATTTTATTAAGGGTGGAAGTTTGTAAGAACCCGGATCTTCTTTTGAGGTACGTTTTACCTTTTTTTGGAGTTTTTGAGAGAAATTAATTTTCTGGAAATTTCATAAGTACACGCCGTGAACTTTCTGAGTACATGCCATGTACTCTTCCCCTGCTCGAAGCCGTGTGCTGACCGTGTCTAGGCTACACACACGGTGTGAAAGGCTGAGGTGGAGGCCGTTTAATTAGGAGTATAGAAAAATGAAGTAAACGCCGTGTACTCATGAAGTACACACTGTGTAATTTCTTTTTTCAGTAAATGGACCGGGGTCACACCTAACCCCCATTTTTGTCTTCTTCTTTAGTTTTCGTTCGTCCGAGAGCAACTGTACGACCAGATCTTCAACGGGCTCCTGCCTCGCTGTCTGTTCTCCGATTCGAGCACGGTCGATTGTGTTGGAATCGTAGCGGTGAGTTCCTCCTTCTTTTTGAGCCTTGTTTCTTGATTCCTCCTTGTTTTAAGGATACCATGGGATGAATGTTTTGTGCGTTTTCTGAGATATTTGTCATTCTAGGATGAATCTGTCATCGAGGTTCACGTATATCGATCTCCTAGGATCATGGTACGTGGTTTGTGCGTTTCTGTAGGAAGTCTGTGAATGATTTGTGGAAATTCCACCAATTCCCTTGGGTGGGGAATTGTGGGCTTCCTGTTTTCCCCCGTTATTTTTCTACTTGCTTGATTGCATGAGTAGAGATCATTTCTTGTAAATTTGGATAATTTATACTATATTCTTGTGCTTTTCCTTGCATGTTTCTCTTATTAGGCGTCTTTCCAGTTGCCATACCTTATTGTAGGATAATGGAACTGTCCCTTTTGTTATACTGTTGAGCCTTAGTTGATAGCCAAGTAGTTCTTGAGGTTTACATGGACGATACACACGCGCTGAGCATGTTTAGTTATACTTAGGACTGTGAGAACATAGAGTAGTAGTCCAAAGAGAGAATTGACAGAAGGGCTTCCCTAGAGTGTCTTTTAATTACGATGCGAGACTATAGGAGGAATTGACATTGAGTGCTTCCCCAGAGAGCCTTTATCAAGATACGAGACTATAAGGGGAATTAATGGTGAGTGCTTCCCTAGAGAGTCTGCATAATTACATAGCTGAACCAGATGGGTGAGACTGTGTCTGCCTCCCATAGGGTTGTTAGTACTTATAGGTTGAACAATAGCGGTTAGAATACGGGAGCTACCTAGAGGGTTACCTATTTCTTATTTTGTTGCTGGTTGTTTACTTGTCTAATTTACTTTTTAGAACTGTGGATTGTAGCTGCTTCTGTTTTCCTGTTTACTACTTCTTGTTTACTTACTGCCATGTATTCATTGACTATTAGGCCCAAATCGTTGGTGATTGCCGACTGGGATTGTATCTCACACCTTGTTTGGGACATGATTTTGGGCCCAAGAAGACTATGTTGCTACAAGTATAGACAAGGGCAAGCGCCCTTCTACTTCAGGATCATGACTGTATCAGGAGCTGGGGAGCATGGGACCGAGTCGTGGCTCGCTATGCTGAGGATCTTACAATGTTTTTTTTGCTCTTCCGTTGTTTGTTTCTATTTTTATGAATGTTGTTTACTACTTCCACTATTTATTGATGTTTTCTTACCATGTATACCTTACCGAATGAGGGCACAGTTTCTGCACCGAATCACCAAGGCCCTCGCCACTAGTCGGCAGCCTCTGGCATTCGGGGAAACGATCTTGATGTCATGTGACGAACCGGTTACGGGGAAATAGAAGAGCAGCTCTGGACTTGGGTCGTTACAAAGTTGTGTCAAAGGTATCGGTCCATGCACGACTTCTTCCATGTCTCTCAACTACGATGTTAATTTTCAGACCCTTCTCACGTCTTTCATCCCTAGGAAGTCAAGCTTGAATCATATGCATCATTCTAGGAGCATCCTATCTGGATTGTCGATCATAGTATGAAGGTTCTATGTGGGTGGTATATTCCTCTGGTACAAGTGCTATGGTAGCACGGGTGAGTACAGGACGAGACCTAGGAGAGGGAGGCTGATGTACGATCGCAATGGCCAGAGCTGTTCAGGGTTTCTTCTTATCTGACTTGTTATAGAAATTCGGGGACAAATTTCTTTAAGGGGGAATATTGTAAGAACATAGATCTTCTTTTCAGGTAAATTTTACCTTTTTCTAGAGTTTTTGAGAAAAATGAATTTTCTGGAAATTTCAGAAGTACAAGTCGTGTACTTTCTGAGTACACTCCGTGTACTATTCCCCGGATCGAAGCCATGTGCTGGTCCTGTCCAGGACACACACATGGTGTGTAAGGCTGAGGTGGAGGCCAGTTAATTCAGAGTATAGAAAATTGAAGTACACGCTGTGTAATCACGATGTACATGCAGTGTACATTCTTTTTTTCATTAAACGGACCGGGGTTGTGCCTCACCACTAGTTTCCTCTTCTTCTTCAGTTTTCGTCTGTCCGAGAGCGACCGTATGGCCGGATCTTCTACGGGCTCCCACCTCGCGGTCCGTTCTCCGATTCGAGCACTGTCGATTGAGTTGGAATCGCAGCGGTGAGTTCTTCCTTCTTCATGAGCCTCGTTTCTTGATTCCTCCTTGTTTTCAATATATCGTGGGGTGAGCGTTTTGTGTGTTTTCTCAAATATTCGTCATTCTAGGAGGAATCTGTCATCGAGGTTCACGTATATCGATCTCCTAGGAACGAGGTAGGTGGTTTGTGCCTTTCTGTAGGACTTCTGTGTATGTTTTTTGAAAGTTCCACCATTTCCATTGTTCGGAGAATTATGGGATTCCTGTTTTTCCCCCGTTATTTGTCTACTTTCTTGATTGCATGAGTAGAGATAATCGCATGTAAATTTGGATAATTTATACTGTGTTCTTGTGCTTTTCATTGCTGTTTCTCTTATTAGACATTTTTCCAGTTGCCATACCTTTTTGTAGGCTAGTGGAATTATCTATTTTGTTATACGGTTGAGCATTAGTTGATAGCCATGTAGTTCTTTAGGTTTACTTGGATGATACACGTGCACTGAGCATGTTTAGTTATACTCAGGACTATGAGAACCTAGAGTAGTAGACCAAAGGGAGAATTGACAGAAGGGCTTCTCCAAAGTGTCTTTTAATTACGATGCGAGACTATATGGGGAATTGACATTGAGTCCTTCCCCATATATTCTATAGATCCATGATGTGGGCCACATGGGGAATTGATGTTGAGTGCTTCCCCAGAGAGCCTTTAGCATGATACGAGACTATAGGGGGAATTGACAGTGAGTGCTTCTCCAGAGAGTCTTCTTAATTACATAGCTGAACCAGAGGGGTGACATTGTGTCTGCCTCCCATAGGATTTCTAGTACTTATAGGTTGAACCATAGGGGTTATACTATGAGGGCTACCCAGAGGGTTACCTGTTTCTTCTTTTGTTGTTGGCTGTTTACTTGTGTACTTTACTTTTTAGAACTGTGGATTGTAGCTACTTGTGCTTTCATGTTTATTGCTTCTGGTTTATTTACTACCATGTATTAATTGACTATTAGGCACAAATCTTAGGGTGATTGCCTACTGGGATTGTATCTCACACATAGTTTGGACCATGCATTTGGGACCAAGAAGACTATGTTGTTGTAGGTATAGACAAGTGCAAGCGCCCTTCTACTTCAGGATCTTGACTGTATAAGGAGCTGGGGATCATGGGACTGAGTCGTGGATCACGATGTTGAGGAGCATACTTTGTATTCTTTTGCACTTGGTTTCAGTTGTTCTTCAACATATTGTTGTGTTTACTGTTTTCCTTAGATACTTGTACCTGCTACATTATTTTCATCATTTTTATATATCTGCATTTCTTCTGATGTTTGGTTTCTGTTGTTATGCATGTTGATTGCTGCTTCTGCTGTTATTGTTGTTTTCTTACCTTGTATACCTTACTGAATGAGGGAATAGATTCCCCACTGACTCACCAAGGCCCTCGCTGCTAGTCAGTAGCCTCTGGTGTTCGGGGAAACACGCTTGAGGTCATGTGGCGAACCGGTTACGGGGCACCAGTGGAGGGGCTCCGGACTCGGGTCCTTATAAAGTGATATCAGAGGCATTGGGCCATGCATGACGTCTTCCTTGTCTCTCAACTCCGACGTTACTTTTCATAACCTTCTTATGTCTTTCAGCCTGAGGAAGTTGAGCATTAAGGGAATGCGTCGTTCGACGAGCATCCTATCCGGATTGTTGATCATAGTACGAAGGTTCTCTGTGGGCGGTTTGTTCCTCTAGTATGAGTGTTATGGCAGCACGGGTGAGTACATGATGAGACCTGGGAGAGGGAGGCTGATGTATGATCGCAATGGCTGGAGTTGTTCGGGGTTTCTTCTTCTCCAACTCGTTAGGGAAATTTGGGGACAAATTTCTTTAAGGGGGGAAGTTTGTTAGAACTTGAATCTTCTTTTCAAGTATGTTTTACCTTTTTCTGGAGTTTTTGAGAGAAATTAATTTTTTGGAAATTTCAGAAGTACAAGCCATGTACTTTCTGAGTACATGCCGTGTACTCTTCCCCGGCTCGAAGCTCTGTGCTGGCGAAGTCTGGGCCACACACACGGTGTGTAAGGCTGATGTGGAGGCCGGTTAAGTTGGAGTATGTAAAATTTAAGTACACGCCATGTACTCAATATATACATGCCATGTACTTTTTTTTTCATTAAACGGACCGGCGTCGCTCCTAACCCCCGGTTTCATCTTCTTCTTTAGTTTTTGTCTGTCCGAGAGTGACCGTATGACCAGATCTTCGACGGGCTCCCTCCTCACCGTCCGTTCTCGGATTCAAGCATGTTCGATTGCATTTGAATCACAGCAGCGAGTTATTCCTTCTTCTTGAGCCTTTTTTCTTGATTCCTCCCAGTTTTCAGGATATTGTGGGATGAACGTTTTGTGCGTCTTTTCAGATATTTGTCATTCTATGAATAATCTGTCGTTGAGGTTCACATATATCGATCTCCTAGGATCGAGGTAGGTGGTTTGTGCCTTTATGTAGGAATTATGTGAATGTTTTGTGAAAATTCCACCAATTCCATTGGGCGGGGAATTGTGGGATTCCTGTTTTCCCCCTTTATTTTTCTAATTGCATGATTGCTTGAGTAGAGATCATTGCTTGTAAATTTGGATAATTTATATTGTGCTCTTGTTTTTTCCCTTGCATGATTCCCTTATTAGGCATTTTTTCAGTTTCCATACATTATTTTAGATAGTGGAATTGTCTCTTTTGATATACATTTGAGCCTTAGTTTATAGCCATGTAGTTCTTGAAGTTTACTTGGACGATACATGCCCGCTAAGCATGTTTAGTTATACTCAGGACTGTGAGAACCTAAAGTAGTAGAACAAAGGGAGAATTGACAGAAGGGATTCTCCAGAGTGTCTTTTAATTATGATGCGATACTATTGGGGGAATTGACATTGAGTGCTTCCCCAGAGAGTCTGTATATCGACAACGCGGGCCACAGGGGGAATTGACGTTGAGTGATTTCCCAGAGATCCTTTAGCACGAAACGAGACAATAAGGGGAATTGATGGTGAGCGCTTCCACAGAGAGTCTGCATAATTACATAGCTGAACCAGAGGGGTGAGACTGTGTGTGCCTCCCATAGGGTTGTTTGTACTTATAGGTTGAACCATAGGGATTAGACTGTGAGAGCTACCCAGAGGGTTACCTATTTCTTCTTTTGTTGCTGGCTGTTTACTTGTGTAATTTACTTCTTAGAACTGTGGATTGTAGATTCTTGTGCTTTCCTATTTTCTTAATCTTGTTTATTTATTGCCATGTATTCATTGACTGTTAGGCATAAATCTTTGGTTGATTTCCTACTGGGATTGTATCTCACACCCTGTTTGGGCCATGCTTTTAGGCCCATGCAGACTATATTGCTGCAGGTATAGACAAGGGAAAGCACCCTTCTACTTTTGAATCTTGACTACATCAGGAGTTGGGGAGCATGGGACCGAGTCGTAGCTCACGATGCTGAGGAGCTTACTTTGTTTTCTTTTTCACTTGGTTTTAGTTTTATTTCATCACGTTGTTGTGTTTGTTGTTTTCCTTAAATACTTGTACATGCCGCATTATTGTCATCATTATTATATATCTGCATTGCTTACGCTTTTTGGTTTCTGTTGTTATGAATGTTGTTTACTGCTTCCGTTATTTATTGTTGTCTTCTAACCTTGTATACCTTACCGAATGAGGGCATAGTTTCCCCCACCCCGACTCACCAAGGCCCTCGCTGCTATCGGCAGCCTCTGGCATTTAGGGAAACACGCTTGAGTTCATGTGGCGAACTGGGTACGGGGCACCAGTGGAGGGGCTCCGGACTCGGGTCGTTACAAAGTGGTATCAGATGTATCGGGCTATGCAGGACGTCTACCACCTCTCCCAACACCGACATTACTTTTCAGATCCTTATCACGTCTTTTAGCCTGTGGAAGCCGAGTTTGATGCGGATGCATCATTCGAGGAGATTTCTATTCAGATTGTCGATCATAGTACGGATGTTCTTCGCGGGCGGTCTGTTCCTCTGGTATAAGTGCAATGGCAGCACGAGTGAGTACAGGACGAGACCTTGGAGAGGGAGGCCGATGTACGATCTCAATGGCCGGAGCTGTTTGGGGTTTCTTCTTCTCCGAATCGTTAGGGAAATTTTTGGACAAATTTCTTTAAGGGGGTAAGTTTTTAAGAACCCATATTTTCTTTTCAGGTACATTTTACCTTTTACTAGAGTTTTTGAGAAAAATGAATTTTCTGGAAATTTTATAAGTACATGCTGTGTACTTTCAGAGTACACATCATGAACTCTTCCCAGACTCGGAGCCATGTGCTGGCCGTGTCCGGGCCACACACACGGTGTGTAAGGCTGAGGTGGAGGCCGGTTAATTCGGATTACGAACAATTGAAGTACACACAGTGTACTCAATAATTACACGTCGTGTACTATTTTTACATTAAACGGACTGGGGTCACACCTAACCCCCAGTTTCATCTTCTTCTTCAGTTTTCGTCCATCCGAGAGTGACCGTATGACCAGATCTTTGACAGGATCCCACCTCATCATCTGTTCTCCGATTCGAGCACGGTCGATTGCGTTGGAATCACAGCGGTGAGTTCTTCTTTCTTCTTGAGCCTTGTTTCTTGATTCCTCCTTGTTTTCAAGATATCATGTTTTTCGTGTGTTTTCTCAGAGCTTCGTCATTCTAGGAGAAATCTGTCGTTGAGGTTCACATATATCGATCTCCTAAGATTGAGGTAGGTTGTTTGGGCCTTTCTGTAAGAAGTATGTGAATGTTTTGTGCAAATGCCACCTATTCCCTTGGGTGGGGAATTGTGGGCTTCCTGTTTTTTCGCATTTATTTGTCTACTTTCTTGATTGCTTGAGTAGAGATCATTGGATTTAAATTTTGATAATTTATACTATGTTCTTCTGCTTTTCCTATCATGTTTCGCTTATTAGGTGTTTTTCCAGTTGCCATACCTTGTTGTAGGATAATGGAACTATCTCTTTTGTTATACTGTTGAGACTTAGATGATATCCAAGTAATTGTTGAGGTTTACATGGACGATACACGTGGCTGAGAATGTTTAGTTATACCCAGGACTATGAGAACCTAGAGTAGTAGACCAAATGGAGAATTGACGGATAGGATTCTTCATAGTGTCTTTTAATTATGATGCAAGTCTATAAGGGAAATTGACGTTGATTGCTTCTCCAGAGATTCTGTAGATCCACAACATGGACCACAGGGGGAATTGATGTTGACTACTTCCCCAGAGAGCCTTTAGCACGATACGAGACTATATGGGTAATTGACAGTGAGTGCTTCCCCAGAGAGTCTGCTTAATTACATAGCTGAACTAGAGGGGTGAGAATGTGTGTGCCTCCCATAGGGTTGCGTGTACTTATAGTTTGAATCATATGGGTTAGACTGTGAGAGCTACCTAGAGGGTTACCTGTTTCTTCTTTTGTTGCATGTTGTTTACTTGTGTACTTTACTTTTTAAAACGGTGGATTGAATCTGCTAGTGCTTTCTGTTTACTGCTTCTTGTTGATTTAATGAGATGTATTCATTGACTGTTAGGCACAAATCTTTGGGTGATTGTCTACTGGGATTGTATCTCACATCCGGTTTGGGCCATGCTTTTAGGCCCAAGTAGACTATGTTGATGTAGGTATAGACAAGGGAAAGCGCCCTTCTACTTCATGATCATGACTGCATTAGGAGCTGGGGAGCATGGGACCGAGCCGTGGCTCACGATGCTGAGGAGATTACTTTGTTTTCTTTCGCACTTGGTTTCAGTTGTATTTTAGCACGTCATTGTGTTTGCTATTTTCCATAGATACTTGTACCTGTAGCATTATTTTCATCATTGTTATATATCTGCATTGCTTCCGCTATTTGGTTTTTGATGTTATGCATGTTGTTTACTTCTTCTGCTGTTTATTTTTGTTTTCTTACCTTGTATACTTACCGAATGAGGGCATAGTTTCCCCACCGACTCACCAAGGCCCTCACTGATAGTCAGCAGCCTCTAGCGTTCGGGAAAACGTGGTTGATGTCATGTGGAGAACCGGGTATGGGGCACCAGTGGAGGGGATCTGGACTCGGTTCGTTTCAAAGTGTTATCAGAGGTATCAGTCCATTCATGACGTCTTCCATGTCTCTCATCTCCAACGTTACTTTTCAGACCCTTCTCACGTATTTCAGCATGAGGATGTCGAGCTTGAAGCGGATGCGTTGTTCGAGGAGCATCCTATCTGGATTGTCGATCATAGTAAAAAGGTTCTCTGTGGGTGGCATGTTCCTCTGGTACGAGTGCTATGGCAGCACGGGCGAGTACATGACAAGACCTGGGAGAGGGAGGCCGATGTACGATCGCAATGGTCAGAGCTGTTCGGGGTTTCTTCTTCTCCAACTCGTTAAGGAAATTTTGGGACAAATTTCATTAAGGGGGGAAGTTTGTATGAACCTAGATCTTATTTTCATGAACATTTTACCTTTTTCTATAGTTTTTGAGAAAAATGAATTTTCTGGAAATTTCAGAAGTACACACCGTGTACTTTCTGAGTACACGCTATGTAATCTTCCCCGGCTCAAAGCCGTGTGCTGGCCATGTCAAAGACACACAAACAGTGTGTAAGGCTGATGTGGCGGCCTGTTAATTCGAAGTAAGAAAAATTGAAGTACACGCCTTGTACTCAAGAAGTACACGTCGTGTACTTTCTTTTTTCATTAAACGCACCGGGGTCACGACTAACCCCCAATTTCATCTTCTTCTTCATTTTTCATCTGTCTGAGAGCTATCGTACAACCGGATCTTCGACAGGCTCTCGCCTCGTCATCCGTACTCTGATTCGAGCACGGTCGATTGCGTTGGAATCGCAGCGGTGAGTTCTTCATTACTCTTGATCCTTGTTTCTTGATTCCTCATTTTTTTCTTGATATCGTGGGATGAACGTTTTTTGCGTTTTCTCAGATCTTCATTATTCTCGGAGGAATCTGTTGTCGAGGATCACGTATATCGATCTCATAGGATCGAGGTAGGTGTTTTGTGCCTTTCTGTAAGATGTACGTGAATTTTTTGTGTAAATTCCACCAATTCCATTGGGTAGGGAATTTTGGTCTTTCTGTGTTGCCCCCGTTATATGTCTACATTCATTATTGCTTGGATTGAGATCATTGCTTGTAAATTTGGATAATTTATATTGTGTTCTTGTGCATTCCATTGCATGTTTCACTTATTAGGCATTTTTTCAGTTGTCATACCTTGTTGTAGGATAGTGGAACTGTCTCTTTTTTTATACTATTGATCCTTAGATGATAGCCAAGTAGTTAATGAGTTTTACATGGACATTACACGTGTGCTGAGCATGTTTAGTTATACTCAGGACGGTGACAACCTAGAGTAGTCGACCAAAGGGAGAATTGATGAAAGGGCTTCACCAGCGTTTCTTTTAATTACGATGCGAGACTATAGGTGGAATTGATGTTGAGTGCTTCCCCGAGAGAGTATGTAGATCCACGATGCGGGCCACAGGGGGAATTGACGTTGAGTGCTTCCCCAGAGAACCTTTAGCAAGATACGAGACTATAGGGGGAATTGATGGTCAGTTCTTCTCTAGAGAGTCTGCTTAATTATGTACCTGAACCATAGGGGTGAGACTGTGTGTGCGTCACATAGGGTTTCTAGTACTTATAGGTTGAACCATAGGGGTTAGACAGTGAGATCTACCCAGAGAGTTACCTATTTCTTCATTTTTTGAAGGTTGTTTACTTGTGTACTTTACTTTTTAGAACTGTGGATTGTAACTACTTGTGCTTTCCTATTTACTGCTTCTTGTTTATTTACTTCCATGTATTCATTGACATTTAGGAACAAATATTTGGGTGATTGCCTACTGGGATTTTATCTCACACCCTGTCTGTGGCATGATTTTGGGCCCAAGAAGACTATGTTGCTACATGTATAGACAAGGGAAAGAACCCTTCTATATCAGGATCTTGACTGTATCAGGAGCTGGGGAGCATCGGACCAAGCCGTGGCTCGCAATGCTGAGGAGAATACATTTTTTTCTTTTCCACTTTGTTTATATTGTATTTCAGCACGTTGTTGTGTTTGCCATTTTCCTTAGATACTTGTACCTACTGTATTATTGTCATCATTGTTATATTTGTGCATTGATTCTGTTGTTTGGTTTATGTTGTTACGCATGTTTTCTACTGCTTCCACTGTTTATTTTTGTTTTATTACCTTGTATACCTTACCGAAAGGGGGAATAGTTTCCCCACCTACTCACCATGGCCCTCGCTGCTAGTCAGCGACATCTGGAATTCGGGGAAACGTGCATGAGGTCATGTGGCGAACACGGTACGGGGCACCAGTGGAGGGGCTCTGGATTCGGGTCGTTACAAAGTTGTATCAGAGGTATCGGGCATTGTACGACATCTTCCACATCTCTCAAATCTGACGTTACTTTTCAGACCCTTCACACGTCTTTCAGCCCGACGAATTCGAGCATGAAGCAGATGCTTCGTTCAAGGAGCATCCTATCCAGATTGTCGATCATAGTACGGAGGTTCTCTGCGGGCGGTATGTTCCTCTGGTACGAGTGCTATGGCAGCACGGGCATGTACATGACAAGACCTGGGAGAGGGAGCCTGATGTACGATCTCAATGGCCGGAGCTGTTCGGGGTTTCTTCTTCTCCGAATCGTTAGGGAAATTTATGGGTGAATTTATTTAAGCTGAGAGGTTTGTAAGAACCTGAATATCCTTTTCAGGTACGTTTTACCTTTTTCTAGAGTTTTTGAGAAAAATGAATTTTCAGGAAATTTTAGAAGTACACATAGTGTACATTCCGAGTACACACCGTGTACTCTTCCCCGGCTGGAAGCTGTGTTCCGGTCATATCCAGGCAACTCACACAGTGTGTAAGGTTGAGGTGGAGGCCAGTTAATTCGGAGTACGGAAAATTGAAGTACACACATTGTAATTTTTTTTCATTAAACGGACTGGGGTTGCACCTAACCCCCAGTTTCGTCCTCTTCTTCATTTTTCGTCTGTCTGAGAGTGACCGTATGGCCAGATCTTCGACGGGCTCCCGCCTCGCCGTCCGTCCTCCGATACGAGAACGATCGATTGCATTGGAATCACAGCGGTGAGTTCTTCCTTCTCCTTGATCCTTGTTTCTTTATTCCTCTTGTTTTCAAGATATCATGGGATGAAGGATTTTTGCGTTTTCTCAGGTCTTCATCGTTCTAGGAAGAATATTTTTTCGAGGTTCACGTATATCGATCTCCTAGTATCGAGGTAGATGGTTTGTGCCTTTCTGTAGGTAGTCTGTGAATGTTTTTTGCAAATTCCACCAATTCCCTTGGGTGGGGAATTGTGGGCTTCCTGTTTTCACCCATTATTTTCCCCCTTGCTTGATTTCTTGAGTAGAGATCATTGCTTGTAAATTTGGGTAATTTATAATGTGTTCTTATGCCTTGCCTTGAATGTTTTTCTTATTATGTGTTTTTCCAGTTTCCATACCTTGTTGAAGGATTATTGAACTATCTCTTTTGTTATACTATTGATCCTTAGTTGATATCCAAGTAGTTCATGAGGTTTACTTGGACGATACATGCGCACTGAACATGAATAGTTATACTCAGGACTGTGAGAACCTAGAGTAGTAGACAAAAGGGAGAATTGATGGAAGGGATTCTACAGAGTGTCTTTTAATTACGATGTGAGACTATTAGGGGAATTGACATTGAGTGCTTCCCCATAGAGTCTGTAGATCCACAACGTGGGCCACAAGGGGAATTGACGGTGAGTGCTTCCCCAGAGAGTCTGCTTAATTACATAGCTGAACCAGAGGGGTGAGATTGTGTGGGACTCACATAGGGTTGCTAGTACTTTTAGGTTGAACCATAGGGGTTAGACTGTGAGAGCTACCCATAGTGTTACCTGTTTCTTCTTTTGTTTCTAGTTGTTTACTTGTGTACTTTACTTTTTAGAACTGTGGATTGTAACTGCTTGGGATTTCATGTTTACTGCTTCTTGTTTATTTACTACCATGTGTCCATTGATTGTTAGGCACAAATATTTTGGTGATTTCCTACTAGGATTATATCTCACACCCTGTTTGGGCCAGGCTTTTGGGCCCAAGAAGACTATGTTGCTTCAGGTATAGACAAGGGAAAGTGCCCTTCTACTTCAGGATCTTGACTGCCTCAGGAGGTGGGGTGCATGGGACCGATCCATTGCTTGTGATGCTAGGGAGATTAGTTTGTTTTCATTTGCACGTGGTTCCAGTTGTATTTCAGCACGTTGTTGTGTTTGATATTTTCCTTAGATACCTGTACCTTTTGCATTATTGTCAGCATTTTTTTATATTTTCAATGATTCCAATGTTTGCTTTCTGATGTTATGCATGGTGTTTACTGCTTCCACTGTTTATTATTGTTTTCTTACCTTGTATACCTTACCAAATGAGGGAATAGTTTCCCCACCGACTCACCAAGGCCCTCGATGCTAGTTGGCAGCTTCTGGAATTCTAGGAAACGCGCTTGAGGTCATGTGGAAAACCAGGTACGAGGCACCAGTGGAGGGGCTCCGGACTAAGGTCGTTACAATGTGGTATCAGAGGTATCGGGCCATGAATGACGTCTTCAATGTCTCTCAACTCCGAAATTACTTTTCATACAATTCTCACGCCATTCAGCTCAAGGAAGTCGATCTTGAAGCGGATGGGTTGTTCGAGGAGAATCCTATGCGGATTGTCAATCATAGTACAAAGGTTCTCTATGGGCGGGCTGTTCCCCTGGTATGAGTGGCATGGAAGCACGGGCGAGTATAGGACGAGACCTTGGAGAGGGAGGCCGATGTTCGATCTCAATGACCAGAGTTGTTTGGGGTTTCTTCTTCTCCGACTCATTAGGGAATTTCGCGGACGAATTTCTTTAATGGGGGGAAGTTTTTAAGAACCCGGATCGTCTTTTCAGTTATGTTTTAACTTTTTCTGGAGATTATGAGAAAAATGAATTTTCTAGAAATTTCAAAAGTAAACGCCATGTACATTCTGAGTACATCACGTGTACTCTTCCCCGGCTCGAATCCGTGTGTTGGCTGTGTCCGGGGCACACACACGGTGTGTAAGGCTGAGGTGGAGGCCGGTTAATTCGGAGTACGGAAAATTGAAGTATACACAATGTACTCAAGAATAACACGCCGTGTAATTTTATTTTTCATTAAATGGACGGGGGTCACGCCTAACCCCCAGTTTCATCTTCCTCATCAGTTTTCGTCCGTCCGAGAGTGACCGAACGACCAGATCATTGACGGGCTCCCGCCTCGTCGTCCGTTCTCTGATTCAAGCACGATCAATTGCATTGGAATCACATTAGTGAGTTCTTCCATCTTCTTGAGCCTTGTTTCTTGATTCCTCCTTCTTTTCATGATATCATGGGATGAACGTTTTGTGTGTTTTCGTAGATCTTCGTCGTTCTAGGAGGAATATATTGTCAAGGTTCTCGTATATCGATCTCTTAAGATCGAGGTAGGTGGTTTGGGCCTTTCTGTAGGAAGTCTTTGAATGTTTTGTGAAAATACCACCAATTCCCTTGGGCGGGGAATTGTGGGCTTCCTGTTTTGCCCCGGTTATTTTCCTACTTTCTTGATTTCTTGAGTAGAGATCATTGCTTGTAAATTTTGATAATTTTTACTATGTTCTTGTGCTTTTCCTTGCATGTTTCTCTTATTAGGCGTTTTTTTAGTTTCCATACCTTGTTTTAGGATAATGTAACTGTCTATTTTGTTATACTGTTGAGCCTTAGTTGATGTCCAAGTAGTTCTTGAGGTTTACTTGGATGATACATGCGCGCTGAGCATGTGTAGTTATTCTCAGGACTATGAGAACCTAGAGTAGTAGACCAAAGGGAGAATTGAAGGAAGGGCTTCTTCAGAGTGTCATTTAATTATGATGCGAGACTATAAGGGAAATTGATGTTGAGTGCTTATTCAGAGAGTCTGTAGATCCACGACGTGGGCCACATGGGGATTGACGTTGAGTGCTTCCCCAGAGAGCCTTTTGCACGATACGAGACTATAAGGGTAATTGACGGTGAGTGCTTCCCCAGAGATTCTGCTTAATTACGTAGCTGAACCAGAGGGGTGAGACTATGTGTGCCTCCCATAATGTTGCTAGTACTTATTGTTTGAACCATATGGGTTAGACTATGAGATCTACCTAGAGGGATACTTGTTTGTTCTTTTGTTGCATGCTGTTTACTTGTGTACATTACTTTTTAGAACTGTGGATTGTAGCTTCTTGTGATTTCCTGTTTACTGCTTCTTGTTTATTTACTGCCATGTATTCATTGACTGTTAGGCACAAATCTTTGGGTGATTGCCTACTGGGATTGTATCTCACACCTTGTTTGGGCCATGCTTTTGGGCCCAAGCAAACTATGTTGCTGCAGGTATAGACAAGGGAAATCGCACTTCTACTTGAGGATCTTAACTGCATCAGGAGCTGGGGAGATTACTTTGTTTTCTTTTGCACTTGGATTCAGTTGTATTTCAGTACTTTGTTGTGTTTTCTATTTTCCTTATTTACTTGTACCTGCTGAATTATTATCATTATTGTTATATATTTTCATTCCTCCTACTGTTTGGTTTCTGTTGTTATGCATGTTGTTTACTGCTTCCGATGTTTATTGTTGTTTTCTTACCTTGTATACCTTACCGAATGAGGAAATACTTTCCCAACCGACTCACCAAGGCCCTCACTGCTAGTCGGAAGCCTCTGGCATTCGGGGAAATGCGCTTGAGTTCATGTGGTGAACCGGGTATGGGGCACCAGTGGAGGGGCTCCGGACTCAAGTCGTTACAGGAGCCATATGATATGTCAGTGTAGATATCAATGTTGTCTGAGGTTAATGGTCATTATATAATTATACCTTCTAATGAGGGGTTAGTCCTTGAACATCTTCAGGAAAGACATCCTCATACTCATCCACCACTACAAGAAGGATTGGACTCCCCTCATCTACAGTACCAAGGGTGAGGCTAGCCAACTGGTGAGTGATTGGTTGGACCCCCATATGAGAAAGTAAATCTTGTAGAAAAATGTTTCCCTTCATACCTATGATGGAAAACCTAGTCCCTTCCTTACAGACACACCACAATTTGCACCTAAAATAGTCTATCTTTGCATTAACTGTGGATAACCATCCACGACCAAGATGAAATTGTATGACCATGACAGTACATCTATGAGATCTTTGTTGAATCTCTCGCCTCATAGAGTAAGATCTAAATTCCAGAATCAGTGTTTCGTCGTCGAATCCTTTCTTGTAGAAGTCTCTAATGGTAAGGATCGAGCCAATGGTTCCACCATATTCTTTGAGCCTTGAATGAGGTTCATGGAAATGAATGAGTGATTGGAACCTGTGTCGATTAATACTGTATCTAAGGTGGAGAATACATATATCATACCTATAATCACATCTGGAGAACTATGGTCATAGGCCTCCATTGCCTAAAGCTGGCCTCTCCCCTATTTGCCGGGTCCCTCATCCCATGGGTGACCACCTTGGTGTGATGGTGGTATCATCTCAACCCATCATTGACCACTTGTCTCTTGGCCTTCTCCCCTGCCATGTGCGCCGCCCTACGAAACACTTCGATTGAACCCCTTCTTCTGCCTCACCATTCCCTTGATCATTTGTTGGTTATATTTGTGGTGGTTCGATCAGTCATGCGCGATGTGTGTCTACCCACTTCATGTGAAGGATAGCCTGGTTCCCTGCTAACTCCCTCTGCTCTAGGATCCCTACACTTCTGACCCCGAGTCCTAGGGTAACCCCCTAAATTTCCTAGCTTTATTGGGCACCCCTAATCTAATGTATGTTTCTCACTAATGAACACTCCACCACTTGAGGTCTGCTAGTGGCTTCGGTTGTCAGTATTATCTCTACTAAGAAGTTTTACTCAAAAAGGGCTCACTTCAACACTCCATCCAGAGTGGGGATGCTGGCAGACACCATTGATGCCCTGATCTTCCTTTGGAGCCCCTTATCAAAAGTCCAGAACACATATAATGGGTATTGTACTATGTCTATAGAGTAGCGAGAGTGGTCTATAAACCTCGCAAAGTACTCAGCCCCTGACATGCTTCCCTGTTGCAGGTGAAGTAGTTCTTGTATGCGCAGAGAGCGCAATGTCACGGGGAAAGACTCCTCCCAAAAAATATCATTCTTCAGGTCATTCCTCGTGAGGGTCACCTCATCATGTATCTAGATGGTCAAGCCCCACCACCTCCCTGTCGAGCCCCGATGAAGGATCATGGAAAAGATCACCATCTTGTAAAACTGTGTCCTCACTACGTGAAAGTCCCACGTCACTGCCTCCAACCATTCCTCAGTGACCTGAGGATCTGTGTTTCCCTTAAACAAGGGAGGCCTTTGTATCTTGAACTCATCCAAGTCATTGACCTTGAATGCATCCTCTAAAAGTATCGCTGGTAGTAAATGCTGATCAACGGGTGGTGGAAAAAATGGCACCCCACCTGGCATCACCATCTCTAGTATTGGTCCCTGAACTGATGCCTCATCTCTAGGCATACTATCCACACGATCACATATCAAAATCCTAGATGGCAGCCTACATAGGGGAAACCTAAAATATATCAAGATGTTCCACATTCAGAAGATTATTTTTGGTGAGGAAATTCTTATTCAATAAAATCATAAGGATAAACTAATGCAACCAATGTTTTCATGTATAAAGCTAGAAAGAAGAATTCAGGGTCCTGCTTTATGGATACGTTAGCCATCACACAAGAACTGGACTCCCTGAATCTGAAAGTCGAACATGAAACATTATCACCATTTCCCATAAACAGAACAACATATTGTCGTCCTCTAAGGTATAACCCACCACCTATGTTACCACATTGTAACGTCCCACCTCTGGGGCATGTGTCGTGACATACCCCAATCCCACCTCTTAAATTCCAGGGGTTGGAAACTAGTGCTGACGGCATCAACCTACAAGTGGGGTAAATTTTCTTGAGTACCTATATGTAAGCACACACTACCAAGTCGCAATTCCGGAAAAGTAAAACAAGTTATCTACTATCGATTACCACTGAGTACAAGTACAAATAAAAGTCAAATGGGTCAAAATCTAAACTCAAAAATGACTAAATGGAAAACAAAAAAGTAAATAAGAAACTATGGAAGTCGTTCGCTAGAAAACCCGCATTATGTTTAAGTATTGGGTAGATTTTGGAAGATGTAGAAGTATGCCTCACCTACCTGGTCGAACTGGGCCTCACTGGGTCCCAGATCACAAATTCCTCCATCAAGTCATCGATCATCTGCACCAGGCACAACATGTGTGGGTGAAACTCGTGCAGGGATAATTAATGAAATATTCTGTAGGGACCCAAAATAAACAAGGACTGAACACAAAGAAATCAAAAATCAAACCATAAATCCTGATCACAAAGCATGATCACAAAGCAAGACAACTCACAGTATTTATATTATATAGTAGGAAAGTAGAACCATTATTCACATCATCTAACACTTAAGCTACTGGAGAAATTATTATAAATGAGTGAAGTGGTCAAGGCGATTCACACCGAAGCTACATCCCACTAACCATAGTATTATTGTGCTACTCATCCTTTATAAGTATTGTGGGTATGCTTGCTCACGCATAAGTTTCCCCCCATCGTTGGCATGTTGGGTCACAAAAAAATCCAATTGCCACCAATATCAACTCTAAGATACCCCTCCTATCAAGTTATGTTGGACTGTCGGGTCACACAGAAGTTTCTCCCCACCATGGGCATGTCGGGTCAAGAAGAAGATGCTTCCCACTGGGCCATAGTTTCTAATCCACACATGGTCACTCATCACAAATTTATAGGTCTCATCCTACCTCATCGTTTCTGCACATAGAATTCTAGTTACTAAAATAACTGCTCCCCAATTCATTCTTCAACTTCCAATATCCATGAAATCCTCCATAGAGTTGGCCAAAAGATCTAGCTCATCAAGATAATTCAAATACCGAAAAAGAATCATCATTTGGATTCTATATTTTTAAAGATATGAGCACTTTATTAAAATAGGGATTAGTTGGGGTGCGGTCCGGCACGAACCGATCAGAAAAAACCAACCAAACACTGATCCAGCCGGACACGATATGAGGGTCCGACCCACTAGGGTAGGCCTGACCCACCGTTGTGGGCATGATCTTACATCCGGACATGGAACAGCTACATCCAGCTTCCCCAAATGTTGTCTGTGAAACTGTCCACATCTCCACATCAACCATGGACCATGTCTATGAGTTTACTTGTCAACACAACATTAGCGTGGCACCACAGGTCTCCAGCACTACATCCATGGAGGGTACGGTCTCCGCAGCTCGGTGTGCCGCCGCGGTGCACTGTTTCCATCAGATGTCTACAAGACTGGTGGTCCAGCTGTCCTAAAATCTGGTACGCGGCAGACACCACCGCCACCACCGTTGGTGCAATGGTTGGAACTTCGTTGGACCATCAGATGTTCTCCGGTGGTCTGTTCTTCTCATATCTTGCGCATAAGGACTTCAGAGAACTCCATATTCACAGTGATGGACTCTTATACACCTTACGACTATATTGGAAAATACATTTACAATGAACTCACAAGAATGGGGGCTCGGCCTTTTTCGTATCGGCTCATACCCTCCATGATAGATGTTTGAAATGAGGGAGTTTTGAGATGATATTCTATCAAGAAAAGTTTAATCATGAATAAAAACCCCATAAATATCACCCTCCCCCAACAATAGAAGATCTATGGACCAACCTTTTTATGCGTTGATTTGGATTATTCATTTAGAACATGAATGGGGAAAACATGAATAAAAAAACAACTACCTGTAATCGATGTTCGCCGTTGGAGAAGTCTTCTCATGAAGCTTCAAGAAGTTGAAGGCCTTTGTTTCTTCCCGGCTTCATTATTCGTATAGAGACAATGTTGTGAGAGATCCTACAACGTTCGTCATTAGTCGTAGTGGAGGAAATTAATTGTAGTTTCATTAGTGAATTTCCATGGTTTAATTTTCCAATATCCAATGTGTTATCTTAATAAAAAGAAAACACGTTATAGCATATTTGTTATTTTGCGATGTTGTGTTATTAAGTTGTTTCATAAAAAAAATAGAGAATCTATTTTGCATCAATTAGAGTGTTGTTATGCTACAAAAAATGATCCCTTAATGAGCTATCATTAACGTGCCTTGTCGCCTCACCATAGCACCATTTTCCAATACTCAATGGTGTGAACGAAAATAAAATATCTTTTTGTAGCTTATTTTATTATTTTCTAAAATGTCTTAAAAAACATTATGTCCAACCCTATTCAGTTGATGTTTAGTCCTTTTTAGTTGAATCTTGGTGTTACGAGTTCAATAGTGTCCTCATATTTTTGACCTGAGCACCAGTTCAAACCTAAGAAGAATTCACTCACATGTTTACTTAAGTGAAATAAAAAAAGGATCAAAATTCTATTTTTATCTCACCGAGCCTCAGAATCATGTGTCTTTAAACCTTGTGGTCTCAAAATAATTCCATATAATTAAAAAAATCTATATGGAAGTGATAGGAAATTACAACTCCACCTTTTTTTCTTATGTGAAACGATTGCATTCAATTAATTATCAATGAATGTATCTATAAGAAACTCAGAAATAAAATGGAAACTTGAAAACATTTCTCACATCCTCAATTTTCAAAAAAACTGAAAATCTATCACATTTAATCTTCAACATTTACTTCTTCAATCCTCCTTGGATTTCTACAAGATTTACAAAAAGTTGAAATTCATGTTCAACCTCTTAAACTATTTTAAAACTTTTGGAATATAAATTTTATGGCTTATTTTTAATTATATAATTTAAAATTTGTTTCCTTATTAGATAATTATGAATTCTATATCTTTCTCAGAGATTATGAATTCTATTTCCTTCTAATCACATTATGATTTCAATTTTTATTTTCATCTCATTGTGAATTCTATTTACTTTTCATTGATTACTAATTTAGTATCCTTCTCAGTGATTACGAATTCTATATGCTTATCAATGATTACAAATTTTGTATCCTTATCATCTCACTATGATCCACGTTTAGCTTTAGCATGATAGAATCCTCATAATTATGGAATTCTCATTATGATAGAATTCCCATTACGATGGAATTGCCATCACAATGGAATTCCCAATATGATGGAATTCCCATAATGATGAAATTCTCATTCTTTGACTTTGAAATTATTCAAACCTATCCCCCATGACATGGAATGCTATTATCATGATTATTTTCAGGATCTGTGAGCTATTTATATCCAGAAAATCATTATATGATTTAGTTAATACATCATGAAAGCTTTTTAAATCCTAACATCAAGATATTCTTTCAATAATATTCAGTGATAATATGATTTATTCAAATAGTAACTTCTTTCTTTGTTCAATTACAATGAAGTAAATAATACATCAAACAAAAAAATTTCTCTCGATTCTTTGGGAACTTATGTTCTGAATCCGATACAGATGGATCTGACTATTTCTGCATCTTTCAAATTGCATACCAAAGATCATTATGATGGATGTGGTCTTATTCTTAAATAATAAAAAAAAATCCTTTTCAACGATTTTAGATATCAAAAAATAAGAAACATTTTTAAAATAAAATGACACAAAGGATCTTCAATCTCCCCATTAAGAGTTTTTTACCACCCAAATTAACATATTTTCAAACTATCAGAATTTTTCCACATCATAAATCTTTATACAACTATTATTTTTTACTTTTATCATAGTATAGACATTCCAAAATTAGAGTGTCTTGACACCATAATAATTGATAATGTAATGTTTTGAATGATTTCCATTACTCAATTACAAGGAATTTTTTCAACCAAGAAAAGATAAATTCCCCTGACTTTTATCTTGTGTTATCACATTTATTTTTCTCTCCACCATTTTATGATAACCATATATTTATATTCATTTGATACATATATGTAAAAACTTCCTATTAAGTAAAAAGTTTTTAATTTCTCTTTCTCATTATCAACATAACCCAAAGAATGGTGGGGAATCTTCCTTGCATGGTTTTAGAAGTCATTGGAAAATGAAGAACATGAATTTTCAGCCTCAATTACATAACCCATTCTTTTTGAATTTCTTTTATAAAGATATCAGCAATCCAATAATATTTTGAAATACATTCCAGTAAAACATCTTCAGATGAAAATTGATCTTTTATAAACGTCACATTATATCAATGTTCCTTAATCTTGAATGTTGGATAAGATTCTTAAAAGGATGAATTTCACTCTGATTAACACGAATTATCATCAACGGTTTAGAAACTTTTACTTTCAAATCTTCCAGCTGAACATCCATGAACAAAAATTGAGTACAAGCCTAAGTAGCTACAACATATTCGAATTTATCAATGCTCAATGTCACTAAATATGGTTTCTTATTATGCCAACTCTTACAACATTCACACATGAAAAATTTTCCTTCAAGGGTTGATTTTCTATCATTATAATCTACATACAAATAAGCATAGTGTATCTATGAAACATCATTTTAATATTTCTTTTGTATAACAACCCACGTGATGGTATTCCTTTGGAATATCTTAGAATTAATATTTCATTCAACATATGTGATTCTTTCAGATTATAATGAAACTTGTCACACAAATTTGAAGCATAAATAATATTAGGCCTTGTGGCTATAAGATAAAGTATACACCCTATCAGCTTCTGAAAATCTTATTAATTCACATTTTTTCCTAATTTAACATTACACAACATTGTACACACTGAAATAGTATATGAATGTTCTTTGGATTCAACCATCCCAAAAATCGTTAACAATTTCCTATCATACATTTCTTGATAAATGATTTTGTATTTTTCCTTTTGTTGAACATGTAATATAAAGATGAAAGTTAATTCCTACAACATTGAAATTTAAAAAAAAAACTTCATTTCTTCATCAAATGTTTTACAAACTTCATCTATATCACTAGAAAAAATTATATCATCCACATACACTACCACAAAATAGGTTTCTACAGTGTGAGCCTTTTATAGCCATAAAAAATCGCTGATAAAAGGGGTACCTTTTTCAGTGCTAAAAATGATGTTAAAAGTGCCCCTTTATCAACACTTTTTTTAATGATGATAAGTTTACCCCCATTATTAGTGCCTTTTTTAGCGATTTTGAAGGGGTCTCCTTTATCAGCAATTTTTTAGTAGATTTTAATCGTGGGGGGATTTATTAGGACTTTTTTCCCTATCATTGATAAAGTGTATATTTAAAAAAAATTATATTTCATAAGAGATCATATACTGATATATAAATAAATAAGTATATTCATATTGAAATAAATATAGTATATATTTTCTAAATATATTTTAGATAAGTATAAATAAACATTTTCACCTATTATATATAAGATTTTTATTGAAAATGAATTAAAAAATGTCCTCAAAATATTATTAATTAATAACTTGATAATTATCGTCGACGAATAACAATTAAATAACAATTTCATGAAAAAAAATCATAAAATTAGTAAATGATCTAAAATAAGTTTAAAATGTAACTCAGACTTCAAACAATAATAAATTTTGATCTAGGTATGATTTTGAGCTCTAAAATATATCAAATCAAAACCTGTGATGACATCTACAAGATAATGTAACAAAAGATTTTTTTGTCGCATTTATTTGAGGCCAAAATGGGCCAGAAGGCCTCTAAAGCTTAGTTTTTAGTCTACATTCCAAATTTTTGTAAAAATCGATGGAATTTAAACCTCATTTAAGGGGGTCATTTTCCCTTTTTGAGTGAGGATTGAATGGATTTCAAGGGATTACATTCATATTCATGTTATATATTTGAAATTTTATCATTTTTTAATGTAGTGTTTTTTATAATCAAATATATAAAAATATATACATATTTTTTTATATATTTGCACATATAAATTTAATTTTATAAATTAAAAATAAACAAATTTACATATAAATATATATTTCTCAATATATAAGCGTTATGTAAATAAAAAATAATATCTAATTTATTTAAAAAAAAATATATGAATATTTATATACCTATATATTTTTTGCGTGAATATATATATATATATATATATATATATATATATTTGTGTGTCTGAATTGGAAAACTGATATATATTACCTATATATTCTAAACATATGTATATATATATTAAATATATAAAATTTTAAATATATATAAATATGTACAATTAGACTTACATACACAAATATAATATATATATGTATACATCATTGTGTGTGTGAATGTTGTATATATGTATTTATTTATTTAGAAACACATAAAAAAATATATTATATAAATGTATTTCAAACTGATCTTATAACTATATATTAATATAGGAATAATTTTACAGATAAGAAATATAAATATATAAACATAAATAATTCAAAATATATATTAATAAATTAATAAATTTATTTATATTAATATATATGTCTATATATTAATATACGGATATATATATATATTTGAATATAATTATATATATTAATATAAATAAATATATATATATATATGTAAATATAAGTATATATTAATATATGAGTAAATATTACTATATATATAAATAAATTTATATATTATTAAATGCATTGCAAAGCAATATGGTGGATTGGTAAAGGATTAGGTGCACATGAAAAAGGTCTCAGGTTCAAGTCAAGGGGAAAGTAGGTTATGTGCGCTCATGAAAATGCAACTGGCTCTATCAAAGCAAGGGTTGTGTGTTGTTAGGGGGGGGGGCTGTTGGGGTGTGTGTATTAGGGAGGGGGGCATTGGGGGACGAATGGAAGGGTGGGTGCACTACTGAAGGGGGTAGGGCATTGTTGACAGTTGAAGGACCTCCCCAATTTGTAGAAATTGTTTTTTTATTTTTTTTAACTTTTGTAAGCACTTTTTTTAGTGCTATTAAAGGGGACACCCCCCATATTCACCTCGATGAAATAACTTTTCTAGCATTGATAATGCTATTTTTTTGTGCTAATAAAGGCCATATTTATAGTATTGATAGAAAAATAATATTAGAGATCTGCAATCATTATCTATAACATATATGTTACTATCAGCTATTCCTTTAGAAAAATTTCAAATTCTAAAAAAATTGTCAGGTTTCGAATATCAAACACTCGAAGATTATTTTATCCCATTTAATGATTTCTTTGGATTATAAACTTTTTTTCATCCTCATAATGTAGAAACACACAATTTTATTAAATATATACTTATTCCTAAATCTCACAAAATAAGAAAGCTAAATTTAAATCCATCTAATAAAATTATAAATTCTGAAATGTAACCACTGAAAGAAACATTATAATAATTTCAAATTTTGCAATTAGTGATATGTTTCTTCAAAATCCATAGATTATGCCTATTCAAAACTTTTACAATGAAACTTGGATTTGATTCTTAAAGATTATCTATGTTAATTTAACTTGTATCTATAAACCCATTTGGTTCAAATTACATTTTTATATATTATCTATGAAACAAGTTAACATGTTTCATTATTTTCAATCTAATCCAATTGTTAATTCATAGAATAAACTCGTTATTTGTTTTGAATATCTTCTGAAAATAATGTTGATTTATCTTTTGTGATACGTGAAGAATGATAATCTTATATATACATTCTTTTTGTCATAACTTGAGCCTTCTGATTTCCAATAACTTTTTCAGAATCAACATGTTTTTGTAATTTAGGGAATTTAGAATTTTCTTTTGTAATTGAAATTTCCCCATCACATTAGTATTCTAAATATTGATAAAGATGTTTTCAAAAACTTTCACAATTTTTGGAAGTCCCAAGCTTATCCTCCATAGACCTTTCAAGTACTTTTTGTAATGAACATATATTTTCAATTACCTTCACATCAGGTGAGTCCATAATCATTTTAAAACATTTTTCCAACATTTTTAACTTCTTTCAATTGATGAATAACCGATAAAATTTTGTTTCTGAACATTCTCATCATACATTCCCAAATCTTAATTTTTAATTTTGAGAATCATAGACTTCCAAAAAATATCACGTATTTCAACGAAGGATGTTTTTGTACCATATTTCATAAATATCCATGCTAGTTTTTGGTCTCAACATGAATCTATTTTATACATGTAATGTATTACTAATTACTTTTCTCCAATAAAATTTTGAATGTTTGTATTTCACATACAAACTTCTTCCCATTCCCAACAAACTTCTATTCTTTCTTTCTGATCCTCCATTTCTTTTGTGGAGTATAGGGAGCATTATACTAATGTTTGATACCATGATTTAAAGATGTGTTTCAAAAGTATATCTTGTGAAATCAATATAATATCAGTTCTCAACATCTTTATGGAAACCCCCATTTCATTTTCAACAAATTTTCTATAGAATTGGAACGTTTCAATGGCCAATTACTTGTGCTTCAAAAAATGATGATTCTCATATGAGTGAAATAATAAAAAAAGTTATACAATATACAAATATTTCTAATTATGGATGTATCATCATCCCACATATATCAGAATAAATAATTTTAATAAGTCTGGTTGATTGGATGTCAATTATTTTATAACTTTTGTTAGTTATATTTTTTTCCCGGAAAGTAATACAAAAATATTCATCTCTTCTTTTAAATTCTGGAAAATTATAGAAAGAAACAAATTTATAATTTTTATTCATATTTTTCTAACCTTTGTGTCAAATTATTTTGTGCCACTTTTTTTCATCATCATCACTCAAGTAACATGAGTTGATTAATTCTCCAAATTGAAAAGGATCCTAAATGGTTCCTTCTCCTTTTGTAATAACTTCTCTCTCTTTCACACTGTTGGTGATAAATAAAATTTTCTTAAAAAAAACTTTTTTCCCATCATCATAAAGTTGAATTACACTATGTGAAATATGTTTTATCGCCTAAAAAATTAAAATATCCTTAGATTTCAACTTTTCATCTTCAATCTCTGTCGTTCTAATTCCTTTGATTATTAATGGACTATCAATAACAAAGGTAAATCCTCCTCCATCATGATTTTAAACATGACTCAACATTTTTATATCATATTTAATATTTAATGAACAAATGATATCAAGCATCAATTATTTTTAACATTTACTTACTTTAATAGTATTCTTAACAACAAAAGATCTTTCCTTAACTTTTCTTATTTTCATCATTATTTTCTTTTCTATAATAAGAAACTTGTTTAGGAAGGATTTTCATAAATCTTTTGAAATGATAAGTAACCTGATCAAAAAATTAAAACACTTCTTCCAAACATTCATATTACATTTTTTAATATTTTCTATCATCTTGAGAGTTCAGTTTTTCAACATTCTTAAATCCAGGAATGTTACTCATTCTACTTTCACTATTTTCCCACTTTTATCGAATAATATTCTTGGTTTAGATAAATTTTTCCAGAAAATATATTACATAAACCCATAAATTCCACAATACCAGCAATATCCCTCAAATCTATATTTTGAATTAAATAATGAAATTTATTGGTAGAAACCTTGTTGGGATTGGTAAAATCTATCAGCTCGAACATACTCAGAATATGGACAAAATTTTCCTCTGATCTATTCTTTTACTTTTGAATATTTGATAGGTTTATCACATACTTTATCCACCTAATTTTTCTGAATATTTTTTTAAAACCCAAAATATTATAATAATCTGACGAAAAATTATATTTTGTAAATAATACATCACTTGTTACCCATATTAAGCCTTCTTTGTAACTTTATAAATCCCATATTATATAATTGAATCATTTTTTATGTTTTTATTAATCTTCCCCAAGGTACTTTTGGAATTAAGAAGTTTGGATTTGAACTTGTTAACTTCTTCTTCCTTATCTTCCATCTTTTTACTAAGATATTAAATCATATTTCCCTGTTCATAAGTTCTATGTTTTTTACTTAAAATCTCCTGAATTTATTCATCCACCAACTTTATGAAATTTATAATATAATCAAAAACATCTTCATAATATTTCTTCAATGCTGTAATTTCTTTCTGGAGATATTTTTTTATCAATACATTGAACAAGTTCTATTCTGAGAAGAAACTCTCCATAAGATTCATCACAACCTTCTTCAATATATAAGGAATATTGTTTTCTCATGTTTTGAAATAAATGTTCTTAATTTTTTTGAACATTCATCTTTAGAATAATTGTGTTCAGTTGAGTATGATTCAACTTTATTAATCAATATACTTCTTTTATCTCCAGTAAACTTCTTCTTATATTTTTTGGAGGACTTTTATTCTTTATCAATTTTTTTTAATTATTATATCAAATATTTTCATCAAAATCATCTTGATATTATCCAAATTTATTATTAAGGAAATTAATATCCAAGTGTATGATTCCAACACACTCAAAACATTTAATACAATTTTTTGTCCTTAAATTTCCCTTCATATTCAACAGTAACTTGATATAAGAGACATGATTTTATCATTTATCTCATCATCATCTTTACCATTGGAGTCATAAGTTTCAACATCTTCAACATCTTGAATTTACAAATTTGTCATAGCATCGAAATGAAATTCATTTTCGTGTTATTTTTAAACATTGTATATTTTATCATTGCATAAGAAACAAGAATGTTATGAATTTAATCATGATATAAATCATCTTTATTTCATAAAGAATAATTTTTTAAATAAACACTATCCAGAATGTTTTTTATATATTTCATCACAATTGTATAATCTCTCAAGACATATCTGAGTCCTATGATTTGGAAAACAATTTCATTTACTTATGGAAAGTATTCATCAATAGATTCTGAAGACTTCATTTTGATGTCTTTATACATACTAAATCATAATTATACCATTGCTTCCTTCAATTTATTATTCCTTTTGATAATACATTCCAACTTGTCCGACATATTTTTTAATGTTTTGAGACCCCTAACCTTCTGATAAAAATTATTTATTAATGACATAAGGAATAAATTTTATTCCATTCCGTCAACATCTATATTTCTCTCATCAGAAGACATCATATAGGGGATAATTCTTCTCAATAGGTGGAAAACGAACTGTAGCATCAACAACACCTTCAAGAACAATAAATATGAGATAAGGAATCATCCTATTTTATCATCCATAATAAATTTCCCACGAAATGTAGCAATTCCAATACTATTTATAGAATTGATATTAATAATGATAAGGATTTAAAATGGGAACCTTCCCCCTTATAATAGTTGAAGTTCCAAAGGATGGAATAACAATTGAGAAGGGGGGTTGAACCAGTTGCTCAATTTTTAAATGTTTCAAAACATTTATAAACAAAACCCCTGCGACCTGTTATGATTTATTTCCTTATCAAATTTTTTTATCTAATCAAGAAGGAGAAATTAGGAATGAAATTAAAGAAAAAAAAATTTATAGGGTATGACCTCAATGTGAGAACGTTAATTCTTTCTATAGCATATCCCAGGGGTCTATAAAAATATACTACTATGATGAAGTGAATACAACTTGTGCCAAGTCCTACTAGACACATTATATATCCTGATATGAAATATTATACAGACTCCCATCGGTTTAAAATATTTTATTATAAAAATAATGATCCAAAAAGAATAATGACGAATTTGTTAAAAATTTCCCACAACTCCTCAGTCTGAATACTTAGTCAGATTTGGATGGATCTAATTTTCTCAATCATATTATGTTGGATATAATTCACTCAATATGAAAATGCTTGATCTGATGAACTCGGTCTAATGAATTCATTTTAAATCTACATAACTATAACTCTTCTAAAATTATCAATATGATATTTTCTCTGTATGATCGACTCAATATGATATTCGCAATCTATTCCACTCAATAAGATCATATCAATACAATCCTTATCAATCAGGTAAACCAACATTCTGTTGGATGACCTTCCTCGGGATATATATATATATGATAAAATGGATTTTACATTATTTCTTGAGTTCTCTTCATTTTCCTCTTGCATAATAGTTAGCAATGACATAATGATATGTTAATGTATTTATATGTGACTTGGAAATAGAGATAGAAAACTAAGACCATTTCCCACATCATCAAATTTAAAAAAATCATAAAATATCTCACATTTAAATATCAACTTTGACTTCTTTAATCTTTACTGGAATTCTCTATGAATTACAAAAAATTGAAATTCATGTTTGAACTTTACAACTCTTTTTAATAATTCTAGAAATTTTATTATTGAGTTTTACTCATAATCAAATCATTAAAAATTAGTTTTCTTTCTCATAACAATATAAAAAAATTTCCTTCATAGTGATTATGAATTTTTTTCCCATCTCTTCTCATTAGTAATTCCATTTATTTTATCCTGTCATTAGAAATAATATTTCCTTATCAGTGATTAGGAATCTTGTATCCTTCTCCAACTATGAAATTATTCAATCTACTCCACCATTTACTGAAAATATTTTATCATGAGAATTTTCATGATTTGTGATAACACTATAAAAATAAATACATTATCTAATTTTGTTTAGAATGTATAAAAAATTTCTAACTCAGGACATCACAATATTCTATCAAAACTATTCACCAACAATAATATTTCTTCAAAATGATACTTCATTAATAATCTTATTGTGAAAAGGTAAAAATTTTACAAAGACAACAATTTTTTCATCCAATTATTTTTTATCTGATGATCCGAATTTGATGTATATGTATCCAAATCATTTAGAAAAATTATAAATTCGTAGAATAACTCATTATGATAGATTCTATCTGATTACTATATAACAAAAACATTCATTTATAATGAGGCTAGTTTTCAATAATTACAAAAATATTTTAAAATAAAAAACCACAAAGGTTCATCGAAAATTCATTTTAAGAAAATAAATTTGGAACCATAACAGTTACCAGGAGTAACTCATGGTTGGTATTATACATAGGAAAAAATTGGTTGGAATTGAATACATGTACTTGGATGAAAAGCATAAATATTAATTGGGAGTGATTGAAGTCATTAATAAAAATAAGTTAATGGTCAAAGAAAAGTAGAGGGACTCAAAATCATAAATAGATGACGCTTTAACAAGAAATATGTTTAATAAATATTAGAGTATTAGGATAACTTTTTCTTTCTAGATTGTCTTCCAAAAGATGATGACTTTTAATGAGAAGATATAACTGAATGATTTTAGGACAATATCTCCTTTATTGTTTATTGGTCCACTTAACCTATTTCTCCCAAAAAGGAAGGTTATTTTTTCATTCTTAAAGCATGAACAGATCATGATATCCATGATATGCCATCCCACGTATCATCTGTAATAATAAACACAAAATTGGAAATATATTATCCAATGAGCATAACTCCTAATTTGTGAGATAGTACCTCAACCTCAATAACATCATATGAAGTGTGACTGAATATTTCCATAAATGGTTAACCATAAAACCCTTCCAGATATTGAAATTACCAAAACTCTGGAATGAATTCCTGGAATTATATTAACATTGATGCCTCATATATCATAAAATAGCTCTTGTTTATCACATTCCAAACATGTGAATATCCTCATTGTATATTCCCTTATAACATGATAATATCCTAAATTACTATATATAATTTTGGAATGCATGGGATATTCCTTGTTCTAATGATTACTAGTGGAATTACTTAAATTTTAGAATATTCAAAAATCGTCTATGATTACATATACAACATTTTCAAGAAATCCTTCATAATTTCTTAGGTAATCAATACTGTCCAATATTCTTATTCACACCCATCATATATCCATCCAATCATCATTATCTCAACATCAAAAATAAATTAAGGGCTCTATTCCATTACTCAAAATATCACATTTCCATGAAATCACTTTTATACCTCACCATATCCACCCGAAAAATACTTTAAAATTATTAATGAAAAAATATACTAAAAAAATTAAATAATTAATGATTCATATAACATAATCCTTGAATTCAAAAATATAACTACTTCATTCATACAATATTATTCTTGAACAATTACTCAGGATTCATCAACTTATTCCTAAATAAATCTTTCTTATAATATGAATTATGAATCATGACTTAACGTTCATGAAATTTATCTAATCATGTTTCTTGTTTTTAATGTAAATTAGATAGGAAGAACATTCGATAACTTTCACATGTCGTTTTTGGTCTCCATATCTTCAAAAGTATATCCAATAATCATGAACCTTCTAGATTATTTTCATGATATTTATACTTAAAAATCAATTCTCATCGTGATCATACATTCTAAATCTGAAACATTCAATGTTTACACAATTCCTTCTAGTTCCCTCAACTAAATAAAAGTAGAAATCAGAGCGTGAGAAACCCTTATCATAGAAAAGAACCACATAGCAATAAAAAATTACTTTTAGGATGTTTAAATAATGTAACCTACTTCTTTAATCTATGAAATCATACTTTATCCCTAGGATATTCATAGTCAACTTCTAATTAAATCTATCATGACATTATAGAAATTGTTTATGAACTCCCAAATAATATCCCACAAGAGTGTCAAACCTGGTGTGCATTAAGACTTATTGTTATGTACCAGGTCACACTATGTCAGGCCCCACATACCTTGTTAGAGATTCTAATCCCAAGTACATTTGTGCCAGATAAAAATTCACTTGTAAAATCCAAATAAGGATATATTTCTATGAAGACACTCACAATGTCCTTTACAGAAATTCAAAAACATTTTCCTAAACATTAACTCATCCTTAAACATATATTTAGAGACATACGTAGATAAACCGTTAGTAATAAACAAAGGGATCTCACTAATGTTTTCTCAAACTTTTTTACAACTGTTTACCAAACCTTCACCCTTATATGAACTATAGCAACAAAAATTTTCATAAATAGACATTACATTATTTTTTTCCGAAAACTTAATAGATTATATAAACAGATACCCAAAGACCATATCAGTTTATTACCTTTAGAAACATGGAAACATAAACATTGGTACATTAGTGGGGTAAATTATCTCCTACTGGGTCCTTCGTGACAATCACCCTTCATAGACACATCAATCACTATACATATCATCATAACCTGGGGAAGGAAAATTAAAAGGGGGTGAACTCAAATTCTCATTAATGATAAGAACTACTAAAAAACATGGTTTATCCAACATTTGGTATTAAACAACGCTTGCTAAAAATGTTGAAAATGACCCCCTTTGTCAGTGTTAAAAAAATAATTATTAAAGGGGGGATTAAAAATCATATTTTTATAATTGTTAAAGGCAGGACCATATCATCACATTTTTAGATGTGATGATAAATTAGATCTTTTATCAAATCTTGTACAAAAGTATTGAAAGGGGCTGTTTATCAGTAATTGTTTATAAGTGCTGATTAGGACCCCCTTTATATGTTTTTTTACAAGCACTGCTAAAATAATACTCCAAAGAATTATATTTCATTAAAAATATCTATTAATATATTAATATTTTTATATATTTATATTGATATAGATATAATATATATTTTTTAAATATGTTTTAGATAGGGTGAAAGTGAATTTAAATTTAATATGTGTGATATTTAATGAAAATTGGTTATAAAATAAGTAAAAAACAATTAACTAATAATTTTCATATTATTACTGGTTAATACTCATTTAATATCAATTAGAAGATAAAAATATCAAAATAATAATAACAAATCTTATATAAGTTGAAAACCAAACTCAAAATTCAAACAATATTTTAATATTGGTGTCTGTTTGGGCTCTACCACATATCAAATAGAAGAATACAATAAGATCTACAAGATTGAAGAATATGAACCTTTTTTCACATTATTGAAGGCCAAACAAAATCCAAAATTCCTCCAAAACTTGTTTTTTTTAGTCGGGGTACCACATTTTTTAAACCTTCGATGGATTTTAATCCCCGTTTATAGGGTTATTTTCCCCATTTTTAGTGAGGAGTGAATTAATTCCACGAGATTACATTCAGATTGACAATATGGATTTTATATTTTATAATTTTTCATAATGAAATTTTATTAATAATAAAATATATAAAAATGTATACATGTTTTTTATATATTCAAACATCTATATTTAATTTTATAAATAAATTATTTAACATATTTACATATAAAATATATTTATTAGTATATAAACATATATATATATGTACACACACACATATATATATATATGTGGATAAGAAATGTGATGAAATTTACTTAAATATATATATCCAAATATATAAAACATAATAGTTTAGAGGAGTCGTAAAGGTGTTGGTGTATATTGTGGATGTAAAGGATTCAAAACTCGCTAGAGGAAGGGGCATGGGTGGGGGACTAGGATTATCTAATGTGCTGATTAATGGGTAGAGGAAGAACATAAAAAGTGGTGGGGGAAGTGCTAATTAATGGGTGGGTTAGGAAGTGCTGGTAAAGGGGTGGGTGTAGGAAGAACTGATAAAGGGTGTGGGTGGGCAGTATAAAGAAAATTTATATACCCTTTATTGGTGAGGGTTTTAACAACACTAAAAATATTATTAAAGTCCCCCTTTTTCTGCAATGATAAAATTTTATTGATTTTAAACATGATTTAGTTATCAGTGCCTTCTTAGTGCTGCTAAAGGCCTTTTCTAGTGATGTTAATTGACAATTTTGTAGTACTGACCCATGGGAGACATATAAGTTCAAACATGAGCATAGGGTTATGAAAACATTATCATAACATTATAATATAATTAATTTCATATCATAATGTCATCAACATTAATAATGGAATAAATATTGGCAGTTCATTAGAGATGAATTAGAATGAAATAACTAACATTACCCATGAAAGAATAACATATGAATAAGACATGAATTTTTTTCATACACATAACAATATAAAATATTATGTGAAGGATGCCTACCAAGACATTTATAATATGTTAGTCATGGACTACGACCTGTGTACAAGCTCAATTTCATGATTTTACTACAACCTATGCACCTTCTTATTTTTTTGATTGGAATACAACCTGTGTAGCCTATTAATTTCAAGATTGGCATAAAAACGGTTTTCCCTCTTTGAGGATTATGCTATAGTTCATGTTCCCTCTTAATTTTAGGCATGGGTACAACCTCTATGCACTCTTATATTCAGAATTGTGCGACAACTTGTGTACCCTCATACTTTCAGACATGGGATACAACCCATTTGCCCTATTACTTTCATGCTTGGGCTACAACTTGTATACCCTTTGATATTGTATACAACATATAATTCCCCAAAATAATAGAGGGATATATAGGTCTCAACTATATCATAATAAAATCAGTCATACATGTCCCACAATATTAAAAACTTTTCACCATATCATGGCTCATAAAAAGATATGGGTTCTATAATCAACAAATCATAACCCTTGAAATGAAATGGGTATCATTATCATTTCATCACACAATAAACTATAAAGAATAAATAGGTTTCAAATCATTTAATTAAAGCATTACTATGAAAAGAATCATTTTTCAATAGAATATATCATGTAGAAGAGAAATGGGCGTCATAAGAATCCTTCCATCAAAACATAAACCAGACATGAATGAATATGAATGGATCCATTGGATTATTTACTATAACGTCTTGTTGAAAATATATAGATGTCATATTTGATGAAAAATAATTTTCAAATATTTTTTTAAACAATTTCTTGATGAAAATGTAATTTCATCTTGGAAAAATTATTTAAAAAAAAAAATTGAAATCCACTTTCATAGAAAATACTTTGAAAACATATAATGAATACTTTCAATCATTTTGAAAACATTTTTCCATGAATCCTTATAAAATAAACATGAATATATTTAGAAAAACGGTTTACTTAAAACATCAAAATTAATATTAAAAATAAAATAAAATTATTTTTCTTTGAAAATATATAAATAATTATTGAATTTTTTTAAAACCATTTCTTTCAAAATAGTTTTAAATCATTTAATGAGATATTGAAAACATTTTGAAACCCATTTCTTTTAAAATAATTTGAAAACATATAAAAGATATTTTAAAAAAATTCAAAACCATTTCTTTTAAAATAATTTTAAAACATATAAATAATTCATTAAAACATATTGAAAAATTTAATAGAAAACATGGGTTTGAATGAACATAGATATATGAAGGAAGAGAGTGGTAAAGTTGAACATTATAAAAAACACATTATTAATTATCATATTTACTAAGGAGTGGAAAATGGTACCATTACATGAAAATGTCATGAATCTATGGATGATGAGAAAATTAAGGATTTTTTCTTGAGAGATTGAACATTTTATTTCATTAATGGAAGCATAATCATAAATAATCTTGATAAACTATGAGATTATTTCAATAATCACATAATTCTTGGTAACTTTGAAGTATACTCCCCATGTAAGATAATGAAATTTAATGGAGGTTAAATAACATGAATTGAGGGAGATTCGTTAATTAAAATTTAAATTGTATCATATACTCCTCATAAAAAACATAGATGTGTAATAAAACATGTGTTTGAATGAAGGAAATTTAATAGAAAACTACTTTACCAATTTGGTATATTTTTAATCTTAAAAAACATGAAACTATATATCATCAAATAGATATTTAAATACCCATAAATTTAATTATAAGAATCAATTAATACATTTATGGTAATTATATACAGCACATAAAATAAATTATGGGTTAATGAAGCATGTATCTTAAATAAATAAAATGCGAGATGAAATTCCCTTACCATATGAGTTGACTTTCATCATACACGTACAATCGTCCATTATAATAACTATATATTTATTATAAGATTATAATAGAATAATATTTTTATTTTAATTATGATATAAGATTTTTTCTAAACGTCTATTACTCATTTATTCATAATTCTATGTAAAAGTGACATTTAGGGTAATAATCACTTTATTTATCGTATATGTTTTGACATTTCATTCTTGATTCTCTTAATTAAATTATGATTTACTTATTTCCAGAATTTAAAATTTGACATATATATAATATATATTCCACCTATAAAAATCATAATAAACTAAAAAATATAGATATATGTAATGGAATACATTATTCATGGTGATGGTAGGTCCTACATACGCATGAATAATGTTTCAATTTTAATGGCGTATTGAAATAAAGAATATAAATTACATATTTGTATATATTTATATATTATAATTAATTTAATATTATTATATCATATATGTCATATATGTTTATTGAACTCATCCTTAATAAATTCCATATATAGTGTGAAATAATCACATCACTTTGGGGATTTGGTAGTCTGCACTTCGACAAAAGAAGTTATTGTATTGACACAAAATGGAAAGCATGAAGGTTGGATTTTCATAATAAATAAATAAGTATAAATTCATCAAAAATATCTTTTATATAATATAAAAATACAATTTAAATCATAATTTCAAACTATAAGACACGGTAAACATAAAACAACCAACATTTTATTGTTAGGTGGTAGTTCACCATACATAAAAATGGTTTGTTATTTACCCATTAGAGAAATGTGTGTGTAATTGAAGGTCGAACCCTGGACAAAAAAACAAAAAAAACACTTGAATGGAATGATTATGGATGATATATTTCTTTACAATGAGTATTGGAAAATTGGATATGTAATTTTGGAACTTAAGTTTAATGTTTAGTCCCTTATTAGTATTAATATTTCTTGCATCATTATAATTAATTTTAATCACAATAAATAATTTTTTTGTGAATTTTTTTTAATCTTATATTAATATAAATTTTATAAATATTAAAATTTTATATGTCCTTTTTTTAAAATTAAATTCACATAATCCAAAAAAAATGTTTAAATCTAATCTTCTAGACACGGCGAGAAAAAGAATTTTTTAAGTAAGAATGTTCAAAAGCTCATTAATCATTTTTATCTAAATTAAAAAAAACACATTCCAATGACATAAATTAAACATATATATATATATATATATAATTTTAATATTATTACATTAAAACCAAATTAACTATAATTTTTCTCTAAAAATTAATTAGACAAAAATATAGTTTTGAACTAAAATTTAGTATTTTTTACTATTCACCCAAGAATGAAGTTTCTAAAAATTTTATGAAAAATTCACCCTATGATAAATAAAAAATTCTGAATTTCAGAATAATATTTATTTTATTAAAATTAAATTTCTATAAGTTTCTAAAATCACTTTTATTATTGTTCATAGAAAGAAGTAAAAAAGAAGTTATTTTGTGAAAATAATATTTTCAAAACATGTAGAGTCTTTAGAAAAAGATATTTATTTTACCATCATCATGATTTATTTATAAAAATATTCTTAAATAATATTTAAACATTAATTATTAACTCTCATGTTATTATTTTTAGTGACTATTTTATAACTATCTCTTTTAATTAGTTTTAATAATAAAATGAGGTTTCCTAGAAACCTAGTGTTGTGTGTAATGAAGGAGAAGTCGGTGTTGCCTATAATGTACTCCACGTCGGTGTTGTGTGTAGTGAAAACTTATATGGGGGTATTTTATAATTGTATTCTTTAATGTTGTTTCTTAAAAATCAAGAATAACATGGTTATCTTGTATAACACAATCTATATTCAGTGTTGTGTGAAATGAAAAATATCAAAAACATTAAATTAATATGAAAAAATTCACAAAAACTCAGGGGGTTATAATAGACGATATTTTTTAGTATCTAAATTCCATTTTAGAACACCCAATGTGATTCATGGAACCCATTTTCATAATGAAATATAAGTGTGTGTTAACAAAATTTAAGTGTCCATAGTTATTTTTCATTGTTTCTTCATGGAAGATTGTGGGATTATATTACTCGTATACTACCTCAACGGACTCTACATATCCATGAAACATTGTATGAGGATCTCTACCTATTCATATTTTTAAAAGGATCCTAGAATTTTTTTCCTCTACGTGTAAAATAGTATATTAGATATTCTATATTTTCTATATATAATATCTCTCAATAAAACATTAGTGGTAGAAACATCGTATTATTTTGGTTCTTGATTATTTATGAATATAGTCAGACCACATAAAATCCACAAAAAATATGTTGTTCCATGATATTTTTGATGTTTTTTTTATTTTTAATATTCATTCAAGGGTTTATCAAATATTATAAGCCATAAAATGTGGCACATTTTCGTATGTAATGAGAGTTTCTTTGTTATAGTGTGTATCTCACATGCATGTGACGATGACCATGTGTTATACTTTTATAATATCTATGTCATTCAGAAATATGGAAACATGAACAACCTTCTATAACATTATTTTCATTTAGTCAAATCATGTTCTTCATAATCATATTTTCAAAAAAATAGTAGAATGAATTGATAATGGATCATTCTGTCATCATATCAAAATCTCAAGCTCAAAATGATCATGGAATCCTTGGGATCGATTGAGAATGTTTCTTTTATGAATTATGGTGATTGGAAAAAACATCAAGATTCACTAAAGTTATAAAAAAACTCCCATGGAGATTGGATGGTTGTGATAGATTGAATCATATCAGTGATATTATTTCTGTTTTTTTTAAAATGGAGTAATATTAACCTCATCTTCCTATCACAAATTTAACGTTAGTGATGTCTTTCTCTCCAATATAAACCATTTCATTCAATCAGTTCTTTGATCCATGGAACTGGGGAAAGATCTCATACACACCTCACACATCTTTCCCAAATGGGCTATGATACACCATTACACAGACCATAGGTACCCTTCTATATGTTATGTTCACACTATACATTATCCAACATACCTATGATGGCACCAACTATGAATTCTAGGGCCCTCCTCTACCCCCACCATGGTTTCCAATGTGTATACCATTCCAATCAAAGCAGTTTTCATGGGGTCCCCTAGGCTATCAAGGTGGTTGGGTTTAATATTATTGTAATGAAATACAAAAAGACATAGAAAATAAATAATAAATTTCATTACATATTCCTTATAAATCTCACTAAATTCCAATCAAATTTAATATTGTATCATTTCAACAAACCATCTTGAAAAATAATATTTTTCACGAAATTCATTATTTTTTCTTCTTTATTTTTTGATATTTACTAATTTATTCATCGTAAAAATTAATATGTTCTTTATATTCTAAAAAGAGACTCATGAAAATAAATATACTTATGGATTTATTCAATTCCCCTCCCTCAATTTTTAATATGTATTACCAAGATATATTCATCATCCATTCATATTTCCTATCATCCTCTTAATTATTGGAAAAATGTGTCATCATTAATACAATTCATTAAAATTTAGTTCATTTCAAAAACATATAGATTTTATAATCTCAAAGTCTTCAATAAAAATTTCTTATGATAATAATACATAAATATTATCTCTTCATTTATTCATCCAAGAAAAATTCACATTTTTATCAGTATTAGATATCTTTGATACTTCTTCTAACCTTCTAGAGACCAGATTCTTTCTAAATTCATAAATTTATTAAATAAATGAAATATTGATATCTCATTGAAAAACAATGAAATCTAATAACAACCATTGTCAAAAAAACACTCATATATAAAGTGGTTTCTTTAATATCCCCAATTATATCTATTGTAAATATGATCAATGTTATTTCCAAAGGAATATGTCAATATGTGAATCTATCCCCTTTATATTTCTTAAAGTTAATTTTACTTTATCTCTAGTGTATTAAAATTAAATAAAAAATTCATTAGAAAATGATATAATTTAATAAAATTGGAAAAGGGTATCATTTCATACTTAATCAATGTGTCATCCATCATTTCACTCTATATCTATGTAATCCCTTCTAGGTGTAATAACCAAGAGTATTTGATTTAGAAATACAAATGGTCCATAAACAACTGATAATGATATCTCATTTAATGAGATCTTATATAATTTTCATCAATGGGTTTCCACTTGTATTCCTAGATTAATATAGTGAATTATATATGAAACTATTTTTAAGAAAAATCAACCTAAATACAAAGCACTAAATTTTAGAAAAAATGATCAAAATAATAACATCAAACAACTAGGTTATGTTTCCCGGAATCACATCCATAGTTCCACATTTTTCATGGAATTAATTAATTTAATTACCCCCACTTTGTATTAATAATATTTTTTGATAATAAATAATGATAGATTAAGAAAAATATTCTTTTCCCAATGAAATGATCATTAATAAATTTCTAGAATAATTAGGTCCAATACCAATTGAAATAATGATTCTACAAGCAACATCAACTTTTTCATTTGTATCCCCCTAAATGGAAACTATCCTAAAAATCATCAAAATGGTTGATCTCTTAATTAACAAATTTAATGATGTTTGAATTTGTAGAATACATCATAATGGATCATTAACATGTGACCATTTTGATTTGAAAACTTTCACAACTTCCCCAAGCATTATATTCTTCAAAACTTGTTCTTTTTAATAAAAAATATAATATCAAGACAAGATGGTATCTTTTTTATTATTATTTTTCTAGGATATGGCAGTTCATTCTTATACATCATCAATGATGATCCTATATCAAATATTTATTTTAGTTAAAATTAATGAATCATTCAATGATAATGAATTATTCATCGTTTATATTAATAGTTGAAATCACTCACTACTTCTCAGGTTCTCTCCATGATAACTAAATTCAACATCAATTGCCTAAATTATAATAACTAATATAATATAGAATTATTAATAGAATAATGTTGATATTATTTTATTATTAATATAAATTATAGGGTTGGTATAGTTTCTTCAACTAAGATACTCTATTTACTCTATACTTCTTTCTTGAACAACTAAAAAATCTTATTTTTATTGGGCCATCATATATCTATTTACATTTTCTTCTTCTTTGGGTGGATATTTTTCCTTCCTAACAAACACCATGGATGATTCCTTTTTAACACTCTTAAGGAATGATTATTATTCTAAAAAATATTTAGGATACTTTTTTGAAAATATCAAACCTTTTCACATCTATCACATTGAAATTACTAAACAAAATAGTTTTTTTTGAAAACACACTCATATACATTGTCATAATCATGTAGAATAAAATTATTTTTTAGATTCTATATCCTTTTCATCATCCAAGTTATGTATTCTCTCAAAATATTCTTCTCAGATAATGAAAATTCTATTATGAACTTTTGTATAATGTTTATATTTTCGATATGTATTATTCTAAATTCTATCTTTCTAATTTATTCTTTTAGATGAAGCATTAGTCTTCAATATTTTTTATTTGGATTCTATGTTCTTATCATCATTAGTCTATGACAAATTATAGGATAAATTTTTTATAACATTTTTTTATTTATTCCCAAGTTTTCTATTATTTCACTAACATATTCCATGGTCTTATTTTGTCGTCATATTTGTATACATGTTGATTTGATAATACATTATTTTTTTGACCACCATCACTGCATTCATTATATATATTTTTACATATTCTAAATCAATTTAAAGTATACCTATTATTCTTATCATACGTATTCTACTTCTTTATCTCTTGATTTTTCTCATTGATATGGGCTTCTAATATGCCTCATATATTTGATAATTTTACCAAAAATATAATCCATATTTCTTAAATATTTTGTATGCCCAATATTGACCCACAACCTTGGTATTCTATTTTCTTATACAAGATGTTTTTTGGTTTTCTTCATAACTTGTTGTTATCTAAACGGGGAACAAGATTCTACAATAATTTTGCTATCCAAAAAAATTATTTCTTTGGATTCAAATCACATTTATTCATCCATTCATAAAAAACTTTGTTTTCCAACATTAACTATTCACTATAAAAATTTATATTCCTTATTAAAAAGTGGTATGTATAGTACCATTTTATTTACAACTATATAAGATAGATCATTGAACAATTTCATGATCGATTTATCACATGTTGGAATTATTTAAGACACATATTTTTCTAGTGAACAAAATATTATGGAATCATCATTATGTTTCTTTTGTAAAGTATTAATATGTGTCCTCTCATGATTTTCCAATTTTACTTCTAATTTATGAAATTTAATATTGAAGGTTTTTTTCGAATATTCAATAATAACCACCTTTTTTTAAAAGGCATATTAATTCTATAACATTATTGTCATATAGGCTAGCCTTGTTTTGTAACACATAGTCATGTTCCTTGATATTTTTATATTTTACATCCAATCGTAAATTCTTGACATAAACAATATTTTTCAATTTATCTTCAAGTGCAAGGATTATTTCATATAGATCCTTCTGGACTATATATTTATTTTCATCTTCATTAATATTTTTTAGGAACTTATTGCATGTTCCCAATTTATTTTATAAAATTTTCTAACCTATTTATAGAGATTAAAATATTAATGTGATTTTTCATGTAAATCATACTTCATAAAATATTCTTGTTCTTCATGTTGGGTGATATCTTCCACCTTATATTGAATTATACCACAAAAAAGTGATACTTTCTCCAAAAAAAGTTGATATAGAATATATTATAATCTATCAAATGAAACCACTTTAGAAGTTAAGGATTGATCATCATCACCACATGTGACAGAATCATCATCTATAGTAATGTTTTTACATGAATTTTCACAAACCACATGGTCACTTACCATTATTCATTCACATGAGGTGAGAATTATTTACTTCTCATTGGTGGGAACTTGAGCCACATAATCTAAACAATCCAAGACTGGTAAATCATAATTTTTGTCAAGTAATTGAGATAATAATAGTTCTACATCATTATATAAGATGCACATCTTCATTATTATGATTTTCTTATTTCTCTTACTGTTCATCATGGTCATTTTTGATATAGAATTATACTTAGAGATAACATAATTGTAATGATAAATATAATTCATTTTTATCATAAAAAAGAAACTCAAATATTAAAAAGAGAATAAATGTAATATAGATAACCTAGCATATGATTACTTATTCTTCGTTAACAATTGAGAGGATCTCTTTTGGATATACTCAAAAATGAGGGGTGAATTCGTGTTGGGAATTTCTATACCAATTATAACTTTTACCCCTTTATAATAATAAACCTATTAGGATATTGATTATCTTATTATCTTTTCTTTTTCTTATTCAAGTATATTATTACTGGTTAATATTGAATGGTGTATGTTTACATAGGTCACTACTCAAAAATGGTAGTTAGACCTTAGCACAATTTTGAAATAATCAAATACCATAAAACCACATGAAAATAATCATTTTTCTTCATTATAGAAATCAAGGTATAACCATTCTCCAACACTACACTATAATCAATTTACATCACTTATTTCAAATCTCTTTAATATTTCATTGAAATTACATTAAGGAAAATATTCACATTCCCGATAAGGTACATTGTAACTAAAACAAAGTCATCTCTCATTTGAGTGATTTGATAGAATTTAAGGTGAATATTTTATCTTACACTAACTTATAATTCAATTTTATACATGAATAATTGCATAAATGAAAATATTTATCTGCTACATTACTATTTAAAACTAAAAATGACACATCTTAATTATTGTGACTTTTTTTAAACTAAAAGATACACTTCATTATTTAGTTTAATTCTATTACAACATTCAGAATATGTTGTGGATTAATAAAAATATAATTCTTTTTTAACTCAAATGATAATTAGTATATATAAATTTAGTCCCTAACTCCACTTATATTCTTCTTACTACAATCATAAACATTCATGGTGATTTTTTTTAAAAAAGTAATGTTTAGAACAACATCATTGTCATAAAATTTATTCATTAATATATTATCAATAGTAAGTTTAGTATAAATTCTTCTATGTGCTTCCTATTAAAGAAGATATTTATGCAACTAAATGCCTATGAAATGTCAATATTATTTCATGCAAGAATGATCTTGAAAAAATTCAGACTATTCACTCCTTGATTTGTCAAACTGATTATATCAAATTTTACTTATTCATGTAATGTATAGTTCATTCCATATAAAACCCAAGTATATTAATTTATTTTTATTTTTATTTTATGTGTTGTATTCAAGTCTATTTTCAGTATCTAAAATACTTACCAATTCTTGTGCTCATGAGCATTCATATATGCATGCAATAATGCATAAACTGTTCACATTCTCATTTGATTATTTTCCCAAAATGTTATATGCACACATTGTCTCTTTATGTTTATTATTTTATGTGAATAGAAGTATAACACCACATATACACTTTAATCACACTACATTATTTAGTATCCTAATATTAAACAATGATATAGACACACTTTATTCGGTAAAACCCAATTTTCGAAGTGATGATCAAGCATGTCGGTTATTCTTTATTTCTTTTTCAAAAAAAATATTGAGATTATAATCATTGGTTCACTATTAATTATTTAATTCCATTCAATCTTGAAGGGCATCAAAAAACTAGTTCTTCAAATGAAATTGTAAGTTTGTGTTAGCACAATTCCAAGATCCATGTTTCTTCTTCATTTTTTTCAACATATAACATAGTGGGAGTATATTAATTTTTCATTTAATCATTGGACTCTAATTATATTTATAATAGTGTATGGGAATCTCCACTTATTTCTATAACAAATAAGATCATGGAACACATTACATCTTCACGTAAAAGAGTATAGTGGAGATGATTTATTTTCTAAAAATGATCTTTTAAAAAAATTACGATTGGTAAAAACATCACTATGTATTAGGTATTGGTTATTAATATGTGAGTTCATAATACCTTTTGACCACCTCAAATCGATGAAAAATATGTCATTTCGTTTAATTTTTGATGTTTTCAATATTTTCAATATTTAAATGTTGGTTTATCAAAAATTATACTGTAAAAAAACACGATGTGGTTTCTTATGTAATGAGGATTTCTTATTTCATGGTGATAATTTGTTATTATGGTTTTTTCCTTCATGATATCAAAATATCAAGATCAAGAAAATCATGGAATCCTTGGTATTGATCGGTGGTGTTTCTTCTATGAACTCTTCTGAGCATAAGTAGTATTGTGCATTCTTATAGGTATAAGATAACTCCATTGGTGATAAAATGGTTGTGCTTCATAGAATCTGATGGTCATGTTTTTGTATATTTTATTTAATGAAGAGGAATATCAACTGAATCACCCCATTCCTAATGTAACATTTTTGTGGTCTCACTTTTCAATAAAAACCATTTTGGTCCCTCATTTCTTCAAGTCATGACACCATGGTCGACACGTGGACACACATCAGGCACCTCAACGACACATGATATATCACCCCATTCATAATGAAACATTATTATGGCCTCACTCTTCCATAAAAACATTTTTCCCACGTTTTTCAAGGCATGACACCATGGTCGACATGTGGACACACATCAGCACCACACCCACACATTCTATTTCACTTTTCCACAAAAAATCATGGAAAATTACATTTTTCATTTTATTCATTAACTCTGATTCCATTTTTCATAATATTCACTAAATTCATCCTCATATAAATTTATATTTTCAGGCCCTTAAAATAATTTCATCATGAAAATATATATTTTCATGTATTTCTTAAAATAATACTCTTATCCTTTTAGAATATGGATTCCAAATAGATCACCATCATACAATAACATTACATCTCATATTATTTATTGTTCGAAGGAATGTGGCAGCATTTACACTCGTATCTAACATGAATACAATTACAATGTCACCATGGTCTGTATACTCAAACTCTTAAAATGAAATTCATTATGCTAATAAGACTTGAGTTTAATTTCTATTATTTAATTATCCAAGTATCCTTCACATTATTATCAGGGATGGATATCTTGTATACTTCATTATAACTTCTAAATAACGTATTTCCTTTTAAATTATTCAATATCATTCCCTCAATGTAATATTTATATTTCATTCACCATCATTGACAACCAATAAAACCATTGATAACAAATAAAACAAATTTATAAAGTGTAATATTCACCAAAATTATTACTGATATCTTCGGAAGGAAATGATCTCCTTTGATACCAATTTTAATTAACTAATCTAGATAACCTACCTAAATATTATCCAAATCAATTCTGACATAGCCCAATGGGATTTTCCAATTTCTATAGGACTGAAACTATCACATGGGTATCTAATTCAAACAAGAGGTAAAGATTTAATCAAAATAGTAACCCATCATGAAAAAAATAGTATAAGAAAAAAATAATCATATGTTATAATCCTCTGGAGAAAAGTGCCACAATTAGATAGATACAAAAAAAATTGTACATCAACCAATGTCGACAAATAATACCATCATAATAAAATCACAATGTCTCAATTTATAAAGTGGATCACATGATCCCTTGGTCACCACGAAGTCCGAGAGTCTTACTAATAAAGAACATCAACTACCTCCCAGTGCTGAATTTCTTTTCCCTGGACATGGACTTATAAATTCTTCAAAAATCCATGGCCAAATTTAAGGTGTGACCGACAATATCTTTATAGAATTACACAAATATTTTCATAAACATGTCCATATAAAAATAACCAAATATGAAAAATTTTAAATTGTACATGGCCTTGTAATATTATAATAATAATAAAACATAATTTTCATATCATTTTAGTAGAAATAATAAAATTATTAAAACAATTAATTTCACAAAAACAAGTCAATTTAAGTGATTTTTTCAAAACCATAATGAATAATCATTTTTTCACAAAATAACCCTGACAAATGTTTGGATCAAACAATGGAATATATAATTATTGTCAATAAAAACACCACTGTAATAAAACCCATGGTTTGGTAGTTTTGGTTAAAGGTTTCTGAAAAATATTTCTGAAATATGGATCTTGGTATGGACACACTCTCTATATCTCAAGCCTAGGAGAATATGATATAATCCCAATGAATAAACTCTCCTACATAAATTATATTTTGTATCATTCTCATCATAAATATATTGATATATAGTAGCTTACATAGTTTCCATATACATATGCATAACTAATTTGGCTCCCATTTATTTCAAGTTAATCAATTATCCTTGGGGATATCATTCAGTTCAATCAGTCTCAAACCATCTCAATCAGTCATTTCGTTTGGTAATAAGTTCATGTTTCAATACATGGAATTTCATTTCAAAACCAAACATCAAATAGTTTTTATCAAAAACTCTTTATTTTCAAATCAATTCATTCTAATTAAAATAATAAAAAATTCAGTCCTTTTCTCCTCCAAAATTCATCATCAAAATCATTCTTCAAAATATTAATTGAAATTAAAGATCTTTTTCTTGAATTCAAGACATTATTTCAAAATCTATTTTAAAGGGATTTTATCACAACCACAACACCATTAAAAAAATTCATCAAAATAAATAAATAAATTATTATAAATCAATTATAAATCTATTTAAAATTTAGAAAAAAGAGTTTAAAAATATATTATTTTCTTTACAAAACAACCTACTTCAATCACAATATCAATGATCAACCAACTAGAGATCCACAAGTGGATATTCGATGTACATAAATATCATGGGAGAATCCATGAACCAGAATTCATCATGTCAGGAAATATATCAGTCAATGGGATAAAGATATAATTCTATAAAGTAGGGAGCAAGTGAACCAAATGATAATTAAGATTCGGAAATTACCACACCTACCAAAAGAGGTCCAACATATCAATCAGAACATTAATCCTTGAATAATATCGTTCAAAAGATCTGAAGGCATCTCTAAAGATCCTCCAATGTGTTCTATATTAAATGAATTTCAATGGAGAATGATTATATATAAAACTAATGTTTATAGAATCAAATTTCGGAAATAACCCTACTTACTCTAAACTAGTCGGTGGTGCCTATATGAATTCTAGAGAAACTAAAAGTGCTACATATTATCTAGTGGGTAAGTTATAGTAATTATCCCATATACAACTCCACAATCTATCCAATGAATTCACTATAGGAATTCCCTTCTTCCATCCCTCCACAGGCTAGTCGGTGGCCCTCACCAGCTAGCTGGTAGACATCCTATAGTAATTTTTTCTTTATATCATGTCGCATATCAATCTAAAGTACCTTAGGCATCATCTAGCTTCTCTAAAAAGGATCAATGTACACAATTGAACCCTAGAATGTCTCTAACAAAATAGATTCAATAAATATTCAATGGGAATAATGTGAGATTAAAGAAAACATTAATGAAATCTAAAATAAACCAAATATCATACCACGAAGTAGATATATGGTTGTTAAATTTTAGTAGTGTTTTTCAATTTTATAAAATAAAGATTTATGTTTAGATGCACAATATTCCTTGGTGTAAAAATAAACCTAACATAAATAGTATTAAAATCAAAAACCTTTTCATATAAAATAGTTTTTTATAATTTCATTGAATGTAATTTTCTTTACAAATTGATATAAACTTTTAACTTTTTTATTTTTTATTGGCTCCATGTTCCGTCCCTAGGAAGGAAACAAATATTGTATGTGAATATCATTGAAACCTATCAATCATAGAATTTATAAAACCTACTTACTATATAGTGGAAACTAGTGTCTAACCAAAGTGGAGGAAAATTTTTATAGACCATAAACAAATAGAAATTAAAAAAAACTGAAAAATGGGATAAATATAATAATGGGTGAATTATTGTTGAAATAATAAATTGTGATGAAGTTCTATAAACAATAAAAACATTAAAAAAGAGCGAAATTATGAAAAATTAATAAATAAATGGTGAACTGGGAAGAACTTAATTGATAAATGGCCTTGTTATTGCATAAGATTTTATTTATGGTCTGAAAGGTAATAGAAAAACAATGTAAATACACAATATTTATTATGGAAAAAATTCTACGAAGTAACCATAAGACATATATATAAATCAAGACAATATAAAATTTATTCTAACCAGGAAAAAGTTATCATTTGTCCTTTTACATATAAATTAATTTGGCTGAAGATTCAAAGGAAATATATTCCCAAAAATTTACAAATCAGTATGTGGAGTAGGGAAAAAATATCCACATGTAGAATGAAAAGGATTGCTTAAAATTTAAATAACAAAATATTATCCCTTAAATAAAAACACCCTGAACTATCATTTTAGTTTTAGAGTATGAAATAATGTATAACTATAAAAAAATTTCTCTTAACATCATTAATCAATTCGTAATTAGACTCTAAAAAATAAAGATAGTGAAAAGGTCAAAAAACCCAATATAATACAAAATATTTAATAAATAAATAGTAAAATGAATTAAATTTATTTGAATCATTTCACGTAAAATAATTCATGATAAGATTATTTATAATCTAACCCAAGATATACATTGAATTAATATTATTAGAAATTATAAATTAAGGGGAAAATAGTTGGTTAATGGAAGCTTATATATCGAGGTTGCGTCTCTCTCTCTCTCTCCAACTCTAAATCCCTCTTCCTAACAAAGCAGAGTGTTTTCCAAATTCTATTGTTAAATTGATACCAAAAATTTTCCCTAATGAATAATCTTTCTTTGTCTCCCTGAAGGAAGGAAAATGTGTCTCTTTCAATTTTATTTCATTGTTGTCTTATATTCATGACTTTAATATCTTTTTATGTCACCACCATCTTATCTCACCAGCAGTAGCACAAGTCTCATATCACTGATATCTATATGGCATTCATCATAGCTAAAATCCTAACTCATGTGAGTTGATAACATAATTCTATAAAATTTAAACACCCACAAATGATCTTGATTTATCATTTAGTATTATACAAAAAGATACATAATTTTACTACCTTATGATGTTGTAATATCAAATGTATTCAATTTCATTAATCCATCTAGCCTCCATTATTTTTTAAATTTTAAATTAATTTCTTAAAACATTTTATATCATATCTTTTCAACAGTCGTGTGACTCTTTGAAGAAGGACCTTAGTTTAACTCAAGAGGATTTACGTTATCTTTACTCTCTTATGTGACATAGAGGTAATCATCTGAACTGTCTCCATACAACATAACTTTTCCATTATTTAAATGTAATCATTTGATAGATTTTTTAATAGGAATTGTAAACTAAATTCATTAATAAAAAATTATTAAAAATTTGGAGTCCATGTCATATTATATTCTCAACCTTAGTGGTTGGAATAATTGAGGCCCCCAATATATTCTTTATTAATTTGAAATATATAAATCAAAACAAATGATTTAAAACATGTGAAGTCCTACTCATCCACTTCTAGATTAAATACCAGTAGTTCATATTACCTCATTTGAAATAGAATCAATTCTCAATAGTATGTCAGATCAATAGAGGATAGTTAAACTACAGAGATTTCATTAAAGTCAACCAATATTGATCGCTGTCAATTAGTTTTAGTGCTGATGGCCTTAATTGTTAGGAATCTTTGCACTAGACTAATGGAAAGCCTATCGATATTCCTTGTCAAGCTTTGAAAGTCATTAAAACTATACATCCATTTTAAACGTCAAATCCATTAACTCGACATTGGCACCGATCAATGGATAAACCTTAATATCAGTACAGTTGATCTTACCATTAGTTCAACTCTTTCATCTTCAAGAATAACATTCAATCCTCACTAAATAAATAATGTTAATATGTGAAGATAATAGGACATCACTAGACTGTGTCATGGTCAATATTCATAATTGTTATCTGACATTCATTTTGAAATTTACGTGTGATGAACTCAAGCTTATACATTGTTGGTCGAATGGTTATGCATCTGTAATTTATTGTTACACCCTTAGTAAAATGCCCACTATAAAAGGAACTAGTACATCACTCATGCATATACACGACGTCACAAATGAAATATGAACTACAAAATGAATTAGAAATATAAGAAGTGATCAATGAAAATTAATAAATAATAAATTGAAATTATAAATCTATTCATAGAAACAAATAATGAAAATCTAATTTATAGATACTTCATATAGGTAAACACTGAAATAGAATCATGGTAAGATACCATGACATTGGAAACAGAAATTAGTTGTCATTTTTATGTCAACATTGAAATAGAACTATGCAATGTTATTTAACAATGATAAAAGAACATAAATACAGTTTCAGTAGCAGCTACATATTTGAAAACATTAACATGAACCATGATTTTCAACAATATCGAGTGTGCAGATCAGATTACAATTCAAGTAATCCTAACGTGCAACCAACAGCCTCCCAGTATTACAATGCATCATTGATGTAGGGTAGCAGCTTTTCATGTTTGTTGACTATTATATTCATCCCTATAATATATAATTAGACATGAATATGAGTAAATGAGACATTTTACTATGAAAAAATAACTGGTTAATCTAGTGAAGTGAAAAAAACATTTCATAATCAAATGGATTAGTTCTTTACAGTATTGATCTATGAAAAAAAATATTTATAAGAAATTAATGAAATTTATTATTAATATGAATATGAAAAATCACTACTAATTAAAATAAAAAAAGGAAAATAGTAAGCAGGTACAATTTATCTGGAAACAAACCTGACATATTTGAAAAACATAAAATTATTTATGTGGAGACAAACCTAAATCCATCCCTACTTCCTAGGGATTTACCTCTCCCCCGCTTAGCCCCTCGTCAATACCATGCCCCTCCCCTGTACTCCACCCTCCCGTCCAACCCCCCCATGTCCATCCCCTCCCTGTATTTCATCCCTCACCTCTCCATCGCCCCTCCTCTCCCACCGGCCCAGACCCTCTTCTCCCCTCCCCATGCCAAGCCCCTCCCCTCCCCCTACCAAGCCCCTCCCCTCCCCTACCCAGCTTGTAAACTCCTCCTTTCCCAACTCCTCCTCCTATCCCCATGCACAACTCTACCCCTCCCCTACCCACTCCTCAACTTGTCCTCCCTCCTCTACTTATCCCCTCCTCTCCCCCACCCAACCCATCTTGTCACCCCCCCAAATTTTCTATCACCTCCTCTTATCCCCCAACCCAACTCTACCCCTTCCCCCCTCATCTTCTTATCTCCCACCCCATCCCAGCACCTCCCCCTCCCACCTCTGCTTCCCCCTTGCCCATCGCCTTCTCCAACAACTCCCCCTTCCCAACCTCTTCTCCAACCAGACCCTTCCCCCTACCCTCATCTTCCCCTCCCCTCCCCTCCCCTCCCCTCTAACCTACCCAGCCCCTCCCATCCAATACACCCCACCCGATGTTTCTATTGAACCTACACACAAAATTTAAAATTAGGGAATACTAAAATTAAAGGATAACCGAAGATCTTTCACTATCAATGATCGAAAAACCTGTATATAAGAAACACCACATGCATATGCATGTTGATCATCCATATATTTATGTCACTATGGTAATAACTAGAAACATGATTAAAAAAATTACAGTGGCTCGTCCCCCCTACCCACCCCCACCCCCACAAGGCTTGTCCCCCCTCCAAATCCTCCTCCCTCCTGCCCATCCCCACCCCCTCCCATTCCTAGCCCCTCCCCTCCCCTCTACCCCCTGCAAAACCCCTTACCTCCCCTCCCCCCTTAGAAGCCTCTACTGCCACCCCATCCCAACACCTCCCCCTTCCAACTCATCTTCCTTCCTGCCCAGCACCAACCCCACCAGGCCCCTCCTCCCTACCCAGCCCCTTTCCAACTAGACCCCCCTCCCTACCCTGCCCCTTCTCCCACCAGCACTAAAATAAATCAAGTGAAAATTGATATATAATATAGTATTAATAAACTAAGTCACCCGATAGAAAATAAATTAGAATATAAAATCACCAGATACCGTATTACCTTTCATATCTGGAAAACATATAATTCATTCTTTTATGTTGTTTCTTTTAATTTATCCTTCATTAGGATTTATATATTTTTTCCTGACATGTTCTACCGAAACTTTCAGGTTGGATGTGACGATATTTTTCAATATCATCTTCATTAAGAAATTCAGTCAGAATGTCTTTTTGCATATAGAACATAGTTAAAAGAATCATCAGATCTAGGAGAAATTAAAATGTAGGATTTATGTAAAGGCTGGTAAAGAAAATTATAAGGGGGAATATATATATATATATAAATAAATATATAAATACTTGAACATACCATTGACGATGCTTCAAATATATAGTCATCCTTTGCACCGAGTCAAAATGATTCAACATTATGATGATCATATGATTGAACAATAACGAAATAATCCAGGTGCATGATCTTTACATGCAGGGAAGTAAAAATGATGATAATGGATTATATTGTACCTTACTATGTTCATGCACACTACTTACATTTGTACAACCACATCTTTGATGATCATGTATATAAATAATAACCCAAATAACTATTTGCAGTATATCCATATTAATGGAAATAGGAATATGTAATAGAATCTACCTAAAATTCTGTGAATCTATCATTGAAATTGGTGATGAATTTTTTTTTTGTCGGTAATTAATATTACCATGTCTGAGTTTTGTTCTATTGAACAATGATGATTTTGAATATTATAATTTCACACTTCAATTGACAGGAGATCCTTTTTTGATTTGAAAACAGTCAATTCAGCAGTAAAATCTTACTCATCATCTGCCTTATTTATGAAAAAACAAAAATGTTAGTTTAAATGAAGTGAAAATATTTTTTTATCTTGCTAGTTTATTATATAGTAGTACCTGAATCAAATAATCTCGCATATCTTAAGTTGTTTTGCTCACAAATTGCTTTACTGGTTTATCAAATAGGACAACTGATAAAGAGTTTGTGGAATCAATCACAAGAAATTTCACACTAAATCTATTTATTTATAAATATGATCAAAAGGGATTTGGGACATGTAACATTAATTAATATTGATATACAAAATTACTAATAAACTGTTATGAAGAAGAAAAAAGAACCTGGGAATGGTGCACCTTATAGATATCTTTCAGTTGTTGCACCAAATTTTCCTATCAACATTATGCACTTTTTCATGTAAGAATTACATGAATCATAGAACCAATTGTGTGTTATTTAAATGTTTTATGGTGAAAGAAATCAAGAACATTGTAGGTTTCCCAAAATTGAGAATAATTTAAATAATCAAATTGTACAGTACCATACTGGTACATCAAGATTATTAATGTGCATAATTTAAATTGTAAATTTTCCTTATCCTACATACCTGATCACAATTCTTGACTTTAGAAAAGGTTTGTATATTTTCCTAATATAGAAATGGAGTAGAGGAAGAATATGGGTTTGTTTGTGCTGGAATTAAATTATCTGATGCCATTATAAATATACATCTGAATATTGAAAAATGCAAATCAAATGTCAAAAATAATACGTAAATCAATCATATCGTAAACATTGGACAACATATACAAAAATCACAATTAAATCAAGTATCTAGAGAACCATTTTATGAATGATACAACAACATTAATATCAATATTGAAAAGGCTTTCTTTTCATTAATGGCAGTTGTAAGTATAAGAGAGTCTGAATGTAGTTTTAAAAAGAATTTAGTTGGAATACGGGATGAAAACATTTAAAAGCATTGAATAAATGATGGGTAAATAAGGAATTGTGTTATTAGAGAGCATGCTATTAAATTTATTAACATTGACAAGGTGAAATATTAGAACAATTGAAGAACCGATAATTTATTCCAAGTAAGATGACATCTGGTTAGCATAGTCCCCCCATAAACTGCATTTAAGTTGTAACCCACTATAGAAAAATTTGTACCTTATAATGTTAAATATAAAAAGCGGGTCAAAGATACTAAAAGGTTGTAATGACTAACCATTCAGCCTATAATACAATTTTTATCTTGAAATTATAGTTACCCAATGCCTCAAGAGGATTTGAGGAACATAAATATCAAATAATTTATAAAACAGAATGAAAGATAAAATGGTTTTTTACTGTAAGCTAAAAATAGTTGAATGTAATCGATAAAATAATGTATTGATCAACATAGAAATTTTAGAAACATGTATAAAATGTTACATAAATCCCAATAAACTTTTACCTATTAAATGTTGTTCTAGAACCCTTCTCTGAATTATTTTCTCCAATGTATTAAAATCGTAACATAAATGTTTTATTAGTGTATCACATTGGCAGGAAAGCGTTATTGATGTGAATAGAATTTGATATGCATGTCTAGTTCCTATGTAGGTACCTCAATTAGCAGCTATCTGAATTTTCTATTTGAAATATCATATCCCATCACACAATATATTTTTTAACTTAGATAGTATTTGACACCCTGTAATAGTACAATGTATCTTCTCTTTCTGCAGAAATAAATTTCTAAGAATGTCAAAAATTGAAATACATATAAATCAACATGAAAAATTTGTTGTACATGTGAAATGAGAAGTGAAATGAAATAGAAGAAAGATAATATAAAGTATATTTTTATTTTAAATTCATATGTAAATCTCCAAGAATCATATCAATCGCAACAACATCATTGAAGTTCTTGGATGATGTGTTGAGCCAAAAATTCAAAATATGCACTTGTATCTTCAATGTCTCATCGGTATCAATTGTGATATCATTAAAAGGGGTAATTTATCATGACATCTCGGTAAAAATGTGATGATTTAATTTTTGTACAAAGAGAAAATAATCAGAACAATTGAGATTCATAAAATCAGACATAAATAAGATGAGCAGAACCAAACATTCACAATATAGCATATAATTTAACATATAGCTAACATAATCTATGATATATTTCATTGTAGACAATATTTTGTGTTGATTCAAGAGTTGTGGGATTATTATCACCAACTACTATTTTTAAACCTAATGGTGATGTGACTCTAGATAGAGAAACATATAATTGACCATGAAAAAAATAGGTTTTCGATGTTACAACCCAACAGAGGACAGTGATTGTCCTTGAATTTTTTAAAATTGTCATAGCATAAGAAATAGTCAAAGGATATTGTCTTCTTTGTAGTTTGAAAGGCATAGATAGTCTGTGTGAGTCATATTTAATCTTGGAATGAAAGGAAGATATCATGAATTATAGACACATATATTTCTTGATCTGATGACATGATCACCCAAGTGGGTAACAATCAAGAGAGTCCCATTACATAATCCCACGAGCTGATCTATATTTTGAAGAAATGTGATAGGAACCCCAATTTTGAGTGTAATTGTATGGGCAACCATCCTCGAAACATTAATCCCATTTATCATATCTGATGTGTAAATGTTTTCTAGCCTATCTGTATCAAAACTTGCATCACAAATTGAATCTGAGCGGAAATAATTTTTTATTCAGGACAAGTGAGGGACAACATGTATGCATTTACTCCTTCAACAATATCCTGACTTGGAGCTATGATGGCATAATCATTATGATAATTAACATCAGCATGGTTACACATGATGTTGGGATACGTATTTTCAACAACTTTAGAAATAGTATCTTTAGTCCAAGAAAGAAGATATGTGGATGGAATTGGAATTGTAGTTTCACCATCATTTGGTTCTCAAATGCGACCTTCGCCAATATCTAAAGTCCATTTAGAAAAATTCAATATCCTCTTCTGAAATTGTATAAAAATTGTTAAGCAATCTCATGTTCCTTGTCAGTGTTAGAACATGATAATGTTTCCACAAGTACGAAGAAGCAATATTTGGAGAGACTATTTCATTTCTGTTACCACCTGGTACGACATGCAATATTTTCCTGAAATCCCCACCCAACACAATAGTTATTCCACCAAATGGAATGTTTTAAGCATTTTCATTTTTCATCGACATTATAACTTTTAAAGTACAGTAAAGAGATTCAAAACAATGATTATGAATCATTGGTGAATCATCCCAAATAATAATCTTTGTTTACTATTGAAGAATTGTGACATCGCTTCCTTGATGAATATTGCAAATAGAGTTTTCAGAAATAGATATCGAAATTCTAAATTTGGAATGTTTTTTCCTCCCTCCAGGTACCAGTAATGATGCAATTCCACTGGATGCAAATGACCGAACAATATTATTTTCTGACCATAGTAATTAATTCAATACTTTCCAATTATAAGTTTTACATGTTCCACTATGACCATGCAAGAAAAAGAAACCTCCAGCAGATGCAATTAGTGATGTCATAATGGTAGTCATCATATCATTCTTTTCATTAGTAAGCATACATTGCAATGTTAGATACTCATTCTGAATACCCTCTTTGTTATGATTTAGTTCATCAACTACTAATTTATTTCGTTGAGAGACAATTTCAGAATCTGGAACTAACATTGGTGGAAAATAATGAAGAGATCTACCATTCCTCTATAGTAGGTTCTCTGTTTGAATCAAAGAGTGCATCTATTTATGATGATCCATGAGTTTTAAATCTAAATAGAATCATTAAATATTGTTATTTAATTAGAAAAATTTCTTATTAAAGAAGTAAAAGTTACTGAATTAACATATAAATAGTTCATATTATATAGATTGAGCAAATTGACAACATATACCTGGTATTTGTATCCTATTTTGTTGTGCATAGAGAATGTCTTCATGGAAGAGCTCCCATGTTTCATGCCACACAATGTCTAGGCGAGACATAATGTCTGAGAACAGAATGATGGAAAAAACGTCTATACATAGACCATCCCATAGCCCATGTTGACACCTCCTTTATTTCTTCAATAAATTCTCTGTCATCAGTAAGAAGTCCCAATACAAAACATGATTCATGAAAAGTACAATGAATAATGTTGTTCATAGTTTTAATACAGACAAAAGAAGATTCACCTCTGATTTTTGTGTGCATTAATCGCAGGTAATATAGCTCTCTAGTTTTCGGTGGCACATAATAACGTATACCAATACTGAACCCCTGCTTTCATGGACACCATATTTTTTCACATTGGTGGAATACAAGTCAAGTTGGAAATTCTTAGAATGTGATACATCTTCCTTCCTGGTAAGAAACGTTATCTTGAAACCATGTTGTAAGCATTTATTCAGAAATATAACCCTTACTCAACATATCCTCAATATGATCATTATTAGTGTACATAAGACTATTTTGGCCTGGTAAATGAAAATGTAATCTTTCAACAGGAGGATATCTATAGTGGATATCATAGTAAAATATTCTCCAAGAGGCCTTGCAAGGATAGTTGTATCAGAAATTTTAATACATCTTAATATCATCAACATTATTGCCTGACAATATTGTAGTGTTGGTTTCATACGAAGCTGTTGTTACACGATAATTACCTTTTCTAATATACTAAAACAAATATTTGATGAAATAGATCCATTACAAACTTTAATATTCAGATGATATTGATACTTCATTACCAATAAAGGATAATATGGTACAACAAACCGATTATCCAATGGGACACCTTTTTTCACGATTGTGTTTTAATCATTTCTTCATCGGTATAGAACATACCCATCATCATCAAATATTTTACTCTCAACAAATTTTTTTGGAAAAAATTAGTTCATTTTTTATTTTTCATACACGGTGTTCTATGATTTGAATCACCACAAGGTCCATTAATCATTAACTTCTTTACATCATCTTGATGTTTTGGGAAATCACCTTTGTTTGGAACTTCAGTAGAAACACATTAGTCAATGTAGGCAGGAGTACCTATTTTTCTCTCTCTACATAAAAATAGTAAAATGTGTATATGAGGTAGTCCACGTTTCTCAAATTCAATAGTACGAACAACTGCACATAATGTAATGATATAAATGACACAGTTCAACAAAAGATTAATTAAATGAGATACTGTATGTCATTTCCATTACTTTTTTATTAATTTAGGTACCTTCTTGAGACCTTCCAAAGAAAAATATGTCTCGTAAATCATTCATTAACTGGTAATCATTAATAATGAAAATTCTGGATAAAAACAAATCTTGATATCCTTCCCAATTGCAGATTGACATAACATCTTTGTAATTTTGAATCATATATCTTGGACCACCAATAAATGTAGATGGTAAAATGATTTTCTTCTCGCATTCATACCCATCACAGTAACCTAAAATAAAATCATCCTTCACCCCCTATACAACTCAACCCTCAAGTGTTTTTGATTGAAGAGAAAGAAGGATAGTCTCTGAGACTCAAAAATTGTATTAGAATCACCAATAAATTGTTGCAACCATCTTCTTGAATATTGTAATATTGATATATCACTCGAATGACAATGAAAGTGAAAGGAGAAGTATTCATGAATTGTTACTTTACAAACCATTCTACATGTACCCATAGATGTAGATCGATGTAAAATGTTGTCAACATATCCATCTTGACCATTTGTGAAAATAAGTGGATATTGAAATGGAAGGTACAAGGGATAATGCTCATCAATCTGCTGTAAATCACCACTTCTTCTTTGAATGATAATATCTCTTTCACGGTTTAGATCATAAATGTCACTGACAATATGAATCAAAATCTCAGAATTAGTAGGCATGTTTTATATCATTGAATCTGGTTGTCTTCCCTTGAGAAGGCACAAATTTATGTTTTCATGTTCTTGACGATCATGAACATCCTTTGATCTTCAGAATTGACGAGATAAAACATTTGTTTCATGAATTATAATTTGTAAGTTGACAACAATATTATAATTGACCACTATGTTTGAATTTTATACGTCATAACATCAAGGTGAATTATATTAATAATGACGTAAAAATATCATAGTCACATAAATGTATTAACCTACATGTTATTTATTACCTAATGTTCAGAATCCTATTTCGATATTCGTTCATAGTATCAAAAACATATATCTAGGAAAGCCTAGGTTCTTGTCCCTCAAGAGGACACAAACTACCTATGAGATGGTAGTTTTTTCAATTCAATATGGATATAATTGGTGCTCTTCCATTGTTGAATGATCTGTCAACCTTACTGTCCATTGACGTGAATGCAAACATATAATTGTAAATATGCATATATTCTTGGAATGATCATGCCTCCATAGAGTTTTCATTAAATACCAAAGATAGAAGGTATGGAGGACATGATGGTAGTAATTGAAAAGAGGCTTTACCATGTGTGCAACATATACCAAATCGTGGGTTTTCATTGGTGATGCATTTTATATTTATCACGTAAAACCAAAGATTGAACAAAAGTACTGGAAAATATTAGAGTGATCTACAATATTCAAATATTCCACATGTGAATAATGGTTAAATGAATGGTGTCAATAAACTTAGCATTATAAATTACATTAAACTGTGATGACATGAATAACATTCTAGTAAAAGGTAAAAATAATACAGTGACCTGCATTTTCCACAAGGTGAAGTAGTTGCATTATTTCTCTGGTTGTATTTTCTTTTAGTTAGTAAGAAAATGCATAAAAATTATCTCTAAAGTGACAAATAATTATGTATTAGGTCAAACCTGAAATGTATCTTCGATGAGTAATTCCAGCATTGATTTAACCAGTTTTTACATCTCTTTCTGAAATGACATGACTCGATTTAGATGACATATCTTTTCAAGTGTAAATTATGCATTCAAATTACTTGAAAATATAGAAATAATTGTGATATATATCTATAGATACAAAATAATAATACATCCTGACTAGAATATACATCACACATATTTCGGAAAATTAAGCATTGTTACCAATAGTTGAAGAAGTAAAACAATATCTATTTTAAATGTTGTGTGAAACAAATTACAGTATGTGATAATTGAAAAGCATTTAAAGACATGATGTGTGCTTACTCTGATAATGAGTAATGCGAAGTGTAAGTGGGAATATTTCCACCAGTCGTTAAAAATAGAAAAGGTAAATCAAACATAGTTTCATTGTTTAATACACATGAGACAGAACGTGATTTTGTTCACAAAAATACACTGACGGAGTAGTTACCAGAGGGGTCATAATTTTTTCAATTAGATGCAAATATTTTCATTATCTTGCTATCACGTGCAAATCATCTGAATGAAGATCCACAGCAATGATAATCTTTCAATGATATTTAATAGTTGAAAAACTATACAATGTTATGACATAGTAAAATATATATATATAATCACTATTCTTTGACAGTGTAATACAACACTCCATTCAACGATAAATGTGACATTGATATGCATGATCCTCCTTTGGTGAATAGATAGTACATGAACAAAATTGTAATGATTAGATGGAATTTAAGATTGAAATTCTCATATACATACTTGAAGTATAGACATTACTGTAACTAAAAGCATTTTTAATGCTTGTTCTAACACTAATTGGCGGAGATGATCCTGAATCTAGAACAACTGTCAATTCAATTGTATAATGAGTAAATTAAATTTCATAATATATAATTAATATATGGAATGTATCTAAAAATGTTGGTAAAATGAAAATATACTAATCATTGGTTGGTATTGGTGATATTGGTAAGCGTTCTCCTTTGATCAAGTCGAAATTCAGTTTCACTGAATCAAATGTTGGAGTAGAACAAAGTTGATGGTATTCTATGGGTTATTTTATTGTGATGTTACGAACCTGTAATTCTGTATGTAAGTTTATGGAATGTTTTTGAGGAAATACAATATTGCTTTAACTATTTTTCATTCTATCATACAAATTATCCTTTGCAATATTGCATCTTTTGATGCTGATGGTGTCTTCATCTTTGTTTTATTGTCTTTATAATGAATTGTCAAGTTTTAGAATGAAACCAAAAGATGTTTATGGGTATGTAGATTCAATTTAAAATATACTGATAAGAAAATTGATGTTGAGTTCATGTTTTAATTCTATATGATATATCATGTAAACATAAATAGGTAGTGTAATGTAATTTTACTGAACGACAGTTACATAAAAATGAATGAATCATATATATATTATATAGAAATGATACATTTGAAAATAGAATATTCACTAAAAATAATGTAGTACAGGAACACAAATTCAACACAGTTTGAATGAATACCTTGGATGGATATTGAAGAATAATTATTCAGTGAAGATGTATGGAATGGCGACTAATTATTATGTAAACCTGAATAAGCATTGTATTATGATTTCAATAAACTATAGTTATACCAACATCAAAAAAAACATATACACATTACACAAAAAATATATAGTTAAATATCCTAATTGAATGTCACATAAAGCTCTAAATAGAACCCATAGATAAGTAGTGTGCTGTGATTTTACTGAATTAATGTTATACCAACATGAATGAAGAATTTATATATTATAAAGAAATAAATCATTTGAAAATAGAATATCCAATTAAAAACAATGCAGTATGATAACACATCTCCAAATCAGTTTGAATGAATACCTTTTATGGATATTGACGAATATATTTGTAGCTATGAAAGATGGAATCGAGACTACATTTTATGTAAACATGAATAAGCAATGTACTGTGATTGCAATGAACCACAATTTTACCAACATGAAAGAAAATAAATTTACATTACACAAAAAATATAAATTCAAATCTTGAAATTGAAGGTCACATAATTGAGTAAAAGGTACCCATAGTTATGTAGTGTATAGTTATTTCACTAATTGACACTTATACCAAAGGTATAACAACATCAAAGAAATAGAAACATCAAATAAATAGATATAAAATAGGCACATGCAAGAGTGGGACTGTCATGACCTGCCAACACCAAGATGAGGGAAGGGATAGCAGACTGCAAGACCCTTCCTTCTTCAAGTTGATGGAGAGATAATTACCCCCGAGACCTGCCTTCAATAGGTCCCAGAGTGGCGACTAGCAACAAGGGTATAGAATCACACACAAAAAGGAAGGAATTTCCCTTTTCTTTAATAGTATTGGGAGATAATATAATGAAAACCAAAAATGCCAAGATAGGAAGTAAAATCTAAGACAGAGAAAACCACTCCCATATGCATGCTGTAAAAGTAAAAGACAGAAAGTACGTGTTGTATACAAAGGTAAATTACCAAAAGTAAGAAAACAACAATTGCAATGGTCCCTATGCCCGAGCTAGTATGGCCATGCATGATCCTCAAATTCCTCCTAGAAACCTGAAAAAAAATTTATATACATAGGGTGAGTATACAAGTATACCTAGTAGAGAAAACCAATGACTCTGGTGCACAAGTGCGGAGGCATTCTAATGCCCCATGGGAAAATAGATTACCAAACACCCAACAAGGAAAAGCTAACCACCCAAACCTCACTAAGGCACTCCCCCCAAATAATGCAAGTCAAGTAACATATAGTAATAACAATCGATATTTTGGTACCCCGCGATGCTTTCCCACTAGTTGTTGAATACATCATATGCATCGAACCAATCCCGCCATTCTCACTGTAGTCCCACTACAACACCTGCCAGCACACACCTATGCCACAACCACACATCCCGCCCGCAAACATCTAGGCCGCAACCTCTATCCTGCCCACAGAAACCTGGGCCAGAACAACATCATGTAACCATGACCACAAACAACTAGGCCAGAACAACCACTGCCACACCCGAAGACACCTTGGCCAGAATGCTACCGTCAGGCACGAAGACACCTGGGCATCATCCCAAAGATACATGGTAAACATCCTACCCATAAACACATGGTTCAACCACCACAACTACCCCTCCTGAAGATTCTTGAGCTATAATGGTCCTCAGGCCATCACAGCCTGCCCGAAGTGTCTTGAGCTATTGAGGAAAGGGAGAAAAAAAGGAACTAATAACCTTCCACTCGTAGGGGGGTTAAAAAAATCACCCTCCACCATTAAATGGGGGTGTTCATCACTAAGTGCTCAACATGGGTGGGGTGCGAATAAGAAAAACAAGAACTAAAATCATATATATATATATATATAACAAGCACTCATCCTAACCTAGGGTTCCACACCTAACACAAGCATGAACAGCCTAGTCAATTTTTCATAGAATTGCAATATTCACAACCGAGTCACAACCCATACTAGAACCAATCCCCCAATTAACCCCTTTATTTTTCTTCGTGTTCAGGTGACACCATTTAATAAATTCTTCACTACTGGGCAACCAGCAGACATATGTGCAAGCCTGGGGAAAAAGTTAAAGCCAATAATAATTTAAACATTCACACCTAGTTCTCTTGTAAATTCACATCAAAGTGAGATCCCTCCAAGTATTGGAACCAAATTAGACTTCAAGATACATCCCCACATCCCCATGAACCATGAACCAAAAAGGTTTCACAATAGAAGAGGATTCCACCCCAATTCATGATGCAAGTAGAGTCACAACCAATAACCTTGCTACAATAGAGGATCCCATCCTCACCCACATCACCCCATAAGCAATCAAACAGAAAAACACACCCACTACTAATCAATTTAGGGGAACATACATGGTCAAGCACATCAATTATCTATTTCCTCTTTCTCTTGGTTAACCAGGGTGATCTCCTGGGGTTTCATGTTTATTGGGTATCCATTTAATCCACCAAGTTCACTTGAATAATCAATTTCCATATAATAGCCATTTAATCATCACAGAAGACAAAAGTTTATTAGTGCACAGATAGACCACCGAAAGCCAATTATTTTCAGTAAGAATAAATCCAAATATTTCACAAAATAATAATCAAGGAAGTGCAGGAAAACAGAACAACTGTATATCGATCACACCCCTACCCTTTATTCCATAAAAAGTCTATTTGTTATCTTCATTAACACTTGGCTTCATACATTCTCATATAAAAAAAAGCTCACCCACCCTCCACGATACATAGAAAGATGAGATGAAGGAAAAATCCCTACCACAAAGGTATTTTTCTTTTTTTTTGACGAAACCATGATGGTTGAAGAAAGCTCAAGAAACCGGGTCTACTCTCCATGAATCCTCCTTAGATATCATCCGCTAATAGAACCAAGACCAAAGCTCATCATATTCGATAAATTCACGATTATATCTACCCATAACATGTGTAGATTTAAGAAACCGAGAGAGGAGGATGACTAGATCAAAGTAGATCTAGGAAAACAAGAAATAACTGTCACAATCCTCAATGAATCAGATTCGATTTTCCAAGAAAAGCCTCTAAATCGCCTCCAAAATGATTAAGAGAGGTTCTTATATCTCCATGGAGGGGTAATCCTGAGTTATGGCCACATAGGGGCTTAAACGAACAATTTAGTGGCAAAAGAGTTTAGATAAACAATTTTATGATGTAACATTATGTGCATACACAGTTAGTATGCACAGTTTAGCAAAGCTTGCGCTGACCGTGTGTTAGCTTCTACCTCACCAAACACTCCTTGCACGGTTAGTCCGCACGGTTTTCCAAACTGTGTGCTAACCGTGTGTTAGCCACTACCTCCAACACCAACCTTGCACGGTTTGGCCGCACGGTTTAGCCAAACCGTGCGAAAGCTATTTCCATTTTTCTTTCCTTAACGGTCCACCCAAACGCACCCCCATGTCACATTTACCTCCCGATACACCTCCAACACCACATTTCACAATGGAATGGACCGCAGAGGTCCAGGCCATTACCGGGACTAAATATTCAGTAAACCTTATGATGCACTATAATGTGATTACAATGAACCACAATTATATCAAAATCAAAGAAACATATATATATTAGATAGAAAATATAGAAGGAAATCTGCAATTTTAATGTCACCTAATGAAGTAAAAGGTACCGATACATGGATTGCATTTTCATAATGATGTGAAAAATGATTCAAAATAGTATCCAACAAAATACTAGAAGTTTTTATTTTAACATCATATGGTGTAATGGATGAATTTGTACATCAATTCAACGATAGGAGCTCGTGTCGAGAGAAACCAAACCTGGATGATGCAATGCAGACTGCCTTGCAAATGATGAGGACTACTTGGTTGACCCTCGTTGAAGCTAGACGGTATGACCAAACCTGAGCAATGAATAACATCATGGGAGGTGTGACTGATAATTCGAAGATTGTATCAACGATTTATGTCAAAGAATGTTGGTAGCTCGAAACCCTAAAACATATTGGAAGAGGGCATAGCGTGAGGGCATAAAGACCGAATGGAGTCATATGAGCTATTAATGTAGAGTGGAGGAATGAAGAAGGAAGATGGAATGTCAATGGAATCGAGAAGAATGAAACCTAATTCGGAGGGATGACGGGAGAGCGTGCCGGGGGTTGGCCAAGTTTGTCGCGGGAGGGAGGATGGGAATGTGGAGGGAATTAGAATGAAATGGGATGTGGAAGAAGGGGAAGGTGACACATTGGGTAAAAAATCCTAATTAATTATAGATAATAGATTTGGATCTATATAAAGGCATATATTCTTGATTAAATAGAATTCAAATTGAGCAATATGCAGCAACATGTGATCTTAACTCATAGGAACAAATTTTTATGCAAGTGAAAAGGCGTTCTTTATATAGATATCATCAATAATGAAATGCTATTATGACTGTAAACCTGAAAACATAATTCAATATACATGAGGATAATCAATTCAAATTCAATGTAAACTTATAATTCATAAAAAACAAGAAATTATAAAAAAACAAACAATTTATTTCTATAATAAAATAATGGAATATTGAATGATTATTTCTAATAAAAACCACAAAAAAATTAATTTCAAAATATCATTTCAATAAAATATTAAAAATACCATCCATACAATTTTAAAAAATAATTTTTAAATTAAAACAATGAGAATTAAATTAGAATGCATGAAGTATTAAAATTTTCAATGAATATTTCAATTAATTACATTTTCATCCAAAAAATGATGATAATTTAAAATATTTACAGGTTGAACACATAATTCCATTCAAACATTATGATTTTCATCAAAATTATGTAGAAAACATGTATCAACAATCTAAATAATTAATTAATAAATTAAATAAACGAAATTCTTATATTTTGTTTCCAAATAAAATAGTTAAATATTTAATGAATAATTCACAAGAAGAAAATTTCATTCGAAAATAACTTCAAAAAAATTCAAAAAAAAATCAACAACATAATCTGGATAATTTTTTATTAAAATTTAGATACTATATTCTAGAAAAATTAAATCAAAAGGAGTCAATAATTGATATATATAAATAATATTTTAATGAATTTCATTTTCAACCACAAAATTATGAAAATCATAAATATCAATGGTTTAAATAAATATTTTCATTCAAAATTGATTTTTTCATGAAAATGTTGTGGAAAAAATGTAATAAAATTGAACAAAATAAATCAGTACCAGCCTCATTATCATTTTATTGACCAAACACTACACTAGTTGAATTACTACCCCAATGGCCAACAACATTTCTTGTAACAATGCCTATATCAACAATATAATGATTATTATTGGTTACTTATTTCCCATATTCCATAATAATAGCTTTCATAATCATAGATTCAGAGAAAGGTTTTTGAACTATGAGGTTAAGCCCTTACCTAGAAACTATCTACAAGATAGAAATATCTGCAAAATTAATTTTTTTTTCTCTTCAACTACACTATCACTATGATAAACATGTCCCTAAATTGTATCAATGGGTTTTCTTGTGACTTGAATTCTCTACAATACACCGCGATCCTTTAAATTTACACGTGTTTTATAAACATCATATCCACCCTTACCCCTCATTTTTCAAAAGTAATTATGATTATATCCATTCATGGAACAAAATCCATAGACCACATCCCTTCATCATTTCAACTTAAATTGACCAAGTTTTTCAATTTAAAAATATGATTAATCTTATCAAACAATATTTTAAGGAAAATTCCATTATATAATAATGAAATAATAACTTCATTAATAAATGTAGACCTCAAATCAATCTTGACAACAATTCGATCATAATACTTGTATCGATATACTTTTGTAGCTCTATCCATTTTTATTGGGAACTCGTTAGGTGAAGATGATAAAGATAAAGATAAACACACAATAGTGACAGAATTGTGGTTTTCAAAAAAATGAAAATTTAAGAACAACTATTTTATTATGCAGTGGTCCTTTCCTTTTCACTTAAATCCAAGTGATTAGTGTATATAAATAAATAAATGAACATAATAATGTATAGAAGATCAAGGAATATTGATCCGTTATTCCACTCCATCAATGCTCAACACCACGAGTTTGGTGATTTTCAATGTTTTATTTTATCTTGAGGAATTTAAACAAAAATCTATTTTAGGTAGTTGACACATTTATAATAAATATTTTTAGAGACATTTGGTTCTTTTAAAAGGAACTATAAATCCACATCTTAGTGGTAGAATATAACACTTAACCACAAATGCATTTGAGCAGTCAAAACTCCCCAAAATCAATAGAGATTGATTTTTTAAGAATATAGATTAAAAATAATAGTTGCATTTACAGCTGACTGGTGTATTTAGATATTCAGTAATACACTATATAAACTAAATCTTGAAGGTCATTTAGGTTTTCTTTAAATAAAGATCGAGAAAATAGTAGACCGATGTTCAAACATGTATGTCTCCAAAGTGTATATCTGAAAAATAATTAGTAATTATTTTTGAAGAAGGTGTAACAACAAAATGAAGTTTAAATGGAAACAAAAAAGGAGTTGATATATTAAAACATGTATATCTCTAAGGTGTAGCATATACTAAAATTACACACAAATTTTTATATCTTCTTATATGTGAATATTGTGTCATATTGTATAAAATGTATATTTCGACGAAGATCATCTAGAAATTTATACTTTTTCACAAATAATTCTATGTAAAACCTACTATAGAAATATCACATGATAAATCAATATTATTTTAATTCAAAACCAATAACGATATTCCATAACTTCCATTATAAATAGGAAGTAATTTTTTCCTTGAATTTGGTCCTTTGAGTTTATCTTTCATTTAATAGATATTTTTATCTTGCAATATTATTTCATAAATAACAGATAATATGTCATATATGAAACAATGTTCCTAAATATTCAAATATGTGGTTCCTTCATGTGATTAAAAAACTCAAAATTTAGGGTTTACAATGTACTATTGATCACAAAAGTACGATTGATGTACTATATGTTTGCATCCTCAAACATAGGGTTACGTATCATTATAGTGATGATTAACCATATTTTCCCAAAAAATTAGGGTAAAGATTCATATCTGTTGTTCCAAACATAGGATTAATTCCTTTCATTACCCTTGCACATCTAAGGTCTAAATAGTGTTCCATATTACATTAAGACATGTCCTGAACACATCAATAAATATTCCAAAAAAAATCCTAAAATAAATTCCTGAATATATTTTCTGATGAATAATAATATCATTAAATTAACATAAAATAAATTTCATTAGTAACATAAATGTTTGTGTTTGTGAGAATCAAAACAAAAAATAAATTAAAGAAATAATTGAATCAACACATCCCAAAAATCTCTTCCTTTTAGATGGTCATAAAACCCATTAAAAATACATATAATTTAAATAGTAAATTTATCCCCTTTGGATATAATATGACATTTCCTATCTAAATGAAACTCCCCCTCCCCCATTATCCCATTATATAATTTTCATTTTGCAGAATAATTCTCCCATATCATAATAACTCAAAAACTTCTCCCTTATTTCAATGTTCTTAAGGATAAAATTCCATCATTCTTCAATCAAGATGAAAATATTAAGACTACAAACTTCTACACAATTATTTCATATAATAATCCCTTTTCACATTAAATCAATAAACTTATCCCCATTAAAAACTTCTAACTTTAAAAATATAATATATATTTTCCAGCCTTTTATAACATCTAAAATATAATATTTGGGAGTGTTTGAAATAAAAAACCCCTAAATTAATACATTATAAAAGATAAGTAACCAAGAAGCATAAAAGAATATTTGAATAAAATGATTAGTTTATAAACAATTTTACAGCATCATATCATTTCGGATATTCGATGAAATAAAATTTTGAAAAAATGAAAACTAATATAACTATTTTTAGCAATAAACTTATTTATGGTTATTAAATATTATGTTCATCCGTATAAAAGATTACAAGTGAAAATAAATTATTAACTAACAAAAAACACAATATATATTGAATTCAATACGTAAAATATTTATTTGAAATGAACATAGAATAAAATCAAAGAGTTTGAAACGATATCACAGTTTATCCGAACCATCCAATCATTAAAATAATTTTCATAAACTTGGAAAAACATTTGAATGTTATTCTAACCTATTTTGAACATGATTTTTATACGAAGAAGCCAAAAATGTTCAGGAATAAATAGCTAAAATATTTCAATATCTATCTTGGTAGTGGCTTTTTTTATAATCAATGAAATTTGATGTAGTGTTTCTACTTTGAGAGATTGTATTTAATCTTTTGAAATTGAACTCTCTTTCATATTTTTGTACTCATTTTGTAACAAATCAAAAAAAATGATTCAAATTAATTCTATAGATATTCAATAGAACATGTATATTCTTCTAGAGCATCTCTCACCTTCATTTTATCATAATTTAAAAGGTTCAATTAAAAAAAATACTTTCAAAATATATTTGAGAAAAAGAGATTTCCAGTTATTCATATTTATAAATTTTCATAATTTTTATTAGAATAATTTTCAAGTGAATCTCCAACATATGAAACATTTTTTTCATTTGGAAAAATCAAAATGATTATCTTTCATGCTTTTGTAAAAAAATATTTTCTTCTAATTTTGATTTACTTGACCAGTTTTTCTGGATGTGACTCATACTCAAAAAACATTTTGGAAAAGATATTTCATAGAATATGACTTCATAAATTAAAATTTTAATAATAATATGAAATTATTAGTTCTGAAAAATCTTTAGTCGATGTTTAATTTTTGGGATTAATAATATAGAACACTCATTACATATTTTGTAAGAAAAAATTTCTGGTTATTATAAACAAATGATATTTTATAAAATATAATGATTTCAATTGGTTTAAAAGAAGAAAAATATGAAAAATATCATGATTTTAACTATGTAATTTACTACATAGAAACTAAAAAGTGTGTTTATAAGAAAATAACATATTAACAGATAAGTAATATAAAAATACATTTGAACCTAGTTTAAAGAGAAATGAAGATTCATTTTAAAATTTTGAGAGATATCATTCTCACCATGTATAAATTAGTTAGTATATATGAATAATATAAATATGTAAATTATATACTTTCTTGATCACTGATTTAATTACTAAGTATTTTTTGATAATGAAGTAATTCAGAGTTGCTCAATTATTTGGTACATAATTTCAAAATATCAATTGATGAACTACTAAATGCATTAATGATGTATCTTAGTATCATATTCTTAAAAACATCAAATGAAAGTGTTTTTGGTACCCATATTCTTTTAGTTCCAACAGTGTTAACAATTACATTTTTAGGTAAACAAAATTGTTTCTTTTGAGAAGAAATTCTACTAATCAAGTTAAATAGTTATTTTCAGAAAAAAAACATTTTTAACAACATAAATTTCAGTTTTTCTACAGAATCAAATTTTTTTATAATGTACATTAATAAAATAATAAAAAACATTTAATATTTTCCATGTTATTTCTATTCAAACCAACAAGAAATTAATTCTTATATTTTTTTGGTATTTCACCATTACAACATTTTCTAAATTTTTCTTTTCTTATTTTATTTATTCCATGGATCAGATTTATTTATATTTCTCCTTTTATCACTATAATATAATCTTATTTTAATATTCAATTCTAGAAAATTATTCTTCAATATTAATATCATGAACATCACAATAATTATTTTTGAAGAGTCAAACATTAAATCTATAGTTTGTTTTGATAAATTTTGTTTATCTAATGGAACAACGACTATTATTTTTTAGTTTTTTATGGTCTTTATTCAAAGACATGTATTTTTCTTACACATAATTAAATATTTATTTTATTATTTATAATATATTTTCTCACAATTAGAGTTTTGATTATAAGAAATATGTACCTCATGATCAGTATGGGCCATATGACCTGTCAATCTCTTTATATTCTTGGACTCAGAATCTATAGAAGATTTATTGCATGAGCCAAAAGTAGTACTTCAGTTAGCCTTAAAAAATGTATTGAATATTATCTTGTAATTGGATTTCCATTGTGAAATGAGTAATAGACAATTATAATTTGTATGACCTTTTTCAATACATTCACACATCTACATTATTTAGTCCCTTACTATTTATTTCTGCATATATTTTCAAATATAATAGTGATATATGATATATCATTATCCAAATATAGATGCTTAATCCATATTAGTTTTTAAATAATGATTCCCTCAGATTTAGATTATTTTTAACATTAACCTATACATCTGCTTCATACATCATTAAAAATCCAATAAAATCCATTATATAATTTTTTAACCTGTGTATATTGATATATAGATGTATATATTCCATTCCACATAGATGGTAGTACTCTATGTATTTTTAACAATTGATATAATTGTGAAATTGTATTTCCCAATGTCAAAAGTTTATTGAAATTCTCTATAAATATTATATTCGGTTGTGTCATAGTCTCATCATCATACATAAAAAATGTGTCAAACTATAGTTTCACAGTATCATACATTAATCGACTGGTATTTTTATTTACTTTGTAGGAAACATCTATTGATTTCCACATCTAATATGTAGTAGGATATTTAGATACTTGATTTAATTCATCAAATTACTAAACCACACACAATAGAATTCATGTATTTTTAATTTAGATCATATTCCATTTCATGTTTTCTACTCTAATTTTCCAATCCTTCTATAGGTATTTCATAAGGTTTGACAAAGTTTATATAAACCTTTATTCCACAATTTTTAAATTAAACAATCATACGGGTTTTCCAAAAACCATAGTTATCACTATTAAAATAAAAAGCATATATCATCGACATTCACTGTCTATAATCATCTATTTCATTATGTATTCATCTAAATCTTTAACTCTGGCTTGTTAGAACCGTTAAACATTTAGTAGATCCTTTTGATACTACATATTGATATCAAATAGATCAAATAGAATATTACAAAATGATTCCAACATAAAATATTTAATTTTAATTATCTAATACATTCACAAAAATTAAAAAATTTCAAAAATTGAAGTACAAAAAAAGATAACTTTGTTTGTTTTTAATTATTGATATTTTATTTAAAAAGAATTTTTATGAAGAGAACATATGAGTAGAGCCCCACCTATGATACCAATTGTTAATTAGGGATTATAATGTAAAAGATAAAGACACAATATGGTGGTGAATTGTGGTTTCCAAAACACTAATGATCTTAGAACCTTTATTTTGTTAAGTAGAGACCCGTTCATTTTCCCTTAAAGTTGGTTGAGTATTAGAAATAAATAAAATAATTGAACACTGAAATGTATAGTTCTTAAGGTCAAAAAGATTCCTTAGTACACTGCATCAATTCTATATTCAAGGTGATTACTAATTTAAAATAGGTCCTTCTATCTAGAGATGTTTAAATAACAAATGATTGTAGGTCGATGACCCCTTTACTAAAATGATTCTTAGAGCCTTAATGTACTTTTTCATGGAACCATAAATACAATGATTAATGCAAGATTTAGACACATAACCACGAGGGAGTCTGAGATGTATAATCTCCACCAAATCAATATAGATTGATTTATTAAGAATATAGATTAAACATAATATTTTTAAAACCACTAAAATATTCATTCATATCTTCAACAGTGCACAGTAGAAAATAAATCATCAACATAAAATATGATTTCTCCATATAGTTATCGAGAAAACACTAGACAAATGTTTAAACATGTATATCTCTGATGTGCATCTTTGAATAATACTTTGTCATTATTTTCAAAGAATATGTAACAATAAAATCAAACATCAACGACAGAAATAGTAGTGATTTGATAGATCAAAACATGTATGTATCCAAGGTGTTTCACTAAATATAATGACACAAGGATTTTTATATCTCCTTATATATGTATATTGTATTTTTTATAACCTATATATTTTGATTAATAGTGCCTAAATATTTATAATAATGGTTGAAGAGTTCCACATCAAACTAGCTTCAATAATATCTCTAAAAAAACCATGAATATTTGAATTCAAAATCATTCAAGATAGGTCATGACTTCCCCTTGAAATATGAATGATTTGTTATTTTTAATATGGGCATTTGATTTGGTCATAAAACATCATTTAATAGATCATTGAGTCATCTAATAACATTTCATAAATTATGGATAATATAGAATATTTATAACACTTTCATTGAAAAGTAAAATGTTGGGTTCTATTAGTTGAAAAAAAACTCCAAAGGAATGGTTTCTAATTTATGGTTGATCAAAATGGTAGGGTTGATGTATTGTGTATTTTTTTCCTCAAAAACAGGATTCTATACCAATGCAGGGTTGATTAACCAAGCCTTCTTGATGATGTAGAGTATAATATTCATATTTGTTTTCCCAAATATAGGGTTGATTCCTTATGTTATACTTGCACACATAGGGTATGAACACTATTTCAAGAATACATTAAAACATGTCATGAACACTTAAATGACTATTCCATGTAAATAAATATTGATAGTATTTCCAGAATAAGAATTATGAAAAAATAAAAAATTCCTAAAAGTAGTATAAAATAAATTTTCATAGTAACATAAATGTGTTCCTTTGTGAGTATGAATACCCAAAATAAATTAATGAAATTTTTGAATCAACACATGATCATTAGAACCAACTATAAAATCAATATCAAATAGAATCTAAGGGTGACATAAAATATAATACAATCCCGTGATTCTAATACAGACCAAGAATTTTTTGTTCATGACAGTGAAGGGATTAAAATGAAAATCCCACTAATGTATAATAAGAACACTAGGTTGCGCGGAGGTCAAACCATGACCCCCGGTAAATTTATTCAACTCTTACAATGGAAATAAATTTTTACAAAACCCTTTCCCAATTGGAATAAATTTACCTTCTATGAAACCCCAATAATTGATAACATTTTCATTTATTAGTCTACCACCAAAGGCTTATCAACTATAAACAAGACCATTATATAAATAATAGACTATCAAATGATATTGAGTCAACAAACGATAGATTCTATGTTGGATTTTACATGAGGTATTATTCCTTCTAACATGATCCTTTTAAGTGAATATTCCATCACTGAGGTAAAATTCCTTGTTTCTTCTTGTTTTCCCAGTGAAAATAAATGCTGCTTGATCACACTATATTTTAGATCTCACTAAATGAATCATCCGACCACACCATATCATTGTGAAATCCCCTATTAGATGTTACGTTCCAAGATAATAAATAATCGCAAAAATTGTTTTAGTAGATATCCAAATATAATTTTAGATATAGTTTCAAAGTGATAATATATGAAGCAGTATAAGGTGAAATGAGACTTTTTTAATGAGGCTTTAGTGCACGTGGGTGATTAAAAAATATGTTCCTTGTGCCCTAGATGCTTAAAAATATATGATGATTTTATGTCAAATATTATGGTATGATTTTGGTATGTCATTCATCATTAAATATTGACTTAATACCACAAACTCAAGCTATCATTTTATATAATAAGATATACCATATTGTGGTGTTTTAATGTTAATTGTATGGTATGATTCTCTAACACTCAATAATTTATTATCAACTTGATGTTAAATTTTTACATATAAGAATCATCCATAAATAAAATATCATTATTTATAATGATTTCATATTATTAAATGCATGGGGATACAATGTTTACAATGGATGAATACTTGTTTTTGTAAGGGATAAAATGCATTCTAACTGCATATATTATCTTGAAAAAAATTTCAAGTAAACAAATGAAATATCTGGGAACATCCATGAGATCAATATAAAAAGGCTTACACCATGTGGATTGTGGGTATGATAATTTACATAATCCTACAGTCTATCAACTCATTCACAATCTATTTACTCATCCTCCCTTTACCACTCGACTCACTGGCTTAATATGAAAGGTTATATAATCCCACTGCAACAATTTGTAAATGAAATCATCCTATAGATACACCAATATAGTGAGAGTATATAAGAATCATCTAATTGATATGTGATATTTTTAATGGATATTTATTAAGAATATTGGATTTATTTTTTATTAATGGCATAATAGAAATATGTTACATTCATCAAGTACATCATTTTATTGTGAATGGTATTCTATTATAACATTGTAACACTTGGGTATATGTATTAATATTAAGTCCTCTTAATAAATTAAGCGTTAACATATATAAATAATATAAGAATTATTTTAAGAAATAAGAAATCATATACCCAATATCATTGATGTCTAAATACTCAAATCTATACTATATATAAAATAATGAAAATGTAATGTGTATATTAATTTGATAAAATACCAAAACCATTTTCATCATCTCATATTCATGATGATGAATATAGTGTAGTGTCAAATTCAATGTCCTGCCTCCGTGGTTTATCCATGGTATTGATCCAAACCACTCATCATATGTGTAGAAATGTCATTACAAACCTAAAAATCTTATGTCTTAATGATAAGGGGAAGGTCATATGAATTCTATGGGTATGGAAAAAAATCATCACACATCACATTATAGGGATAAAAATATACCCATTCTTGATTTAAACATTCTCTTATATACCCCTTATGAATTAACGCTACTTTATCTCCAATATGTCTTCCATGTACTCTATCAAACATGAGTATCTCAAAAACCTTTTCCACCAACTGCATTATGTACAAGAATTAATAATCATATTAACCCTTTATTTACAACATAATGTTACATGGGACACAAATTATGTCAGTCCCATATATACAACTCACACACTCATGATTTGATGATTATAGATAGACCCAATCAATGAATGAATCTAATTTCATTATCCTTTATGGTTGAGCATGTACCATTCTTGTCAACCAAATTGAATAGAAAAAAATTTATACTTTCTAGGTATGGATTTTCACATTCACGGTCTACATAAATCATGGGAAAAATTATATACATTATATATGAGTTGATAAATTACATCTTTGTTATACTCCATCCAATGATATGATCAGAAACATAACCGACCACCCCATGATTAGAAAACACAAAATCATTCTCCATGAATGATATTAATATATAAAGGTTATGTTATTAATTGCATCACCAACCTCGATTAATGGAAACTCCTCATATGAAAAATGTTCCCCTATAATAATAAATACATATTTTATGGCACTAAATGTTCTATACATCCTGGGTGAGGAAAAAAAACTAAATTTTTTTACAGCTTGAACAACTAATATATCCGAATACAAGAATCTAATTCATGTTAAAAATAAAATTTCATCACAACCTATAATAATATATAAAGAACATTAGTTAGTTATAACTCAATGTTTTACATTGAGATATTAATTTTCATCCAAATTTGTGAAATATATACCAATATATACATTTATGCATCAAATTTTAAATAATGAAAATTTGGTCATCAAAATCATCCATATAAAACCATTCTAGAAATAATTATTTTAATATCATCATATATAACATAGGGAACATGAAAAATAATAAGGGTTATCTCAAATTCACAGTAATGATAAACATAATCATTAATAATTGATTTTTATCAATGAGTGTAAGAATATCATAATGGTGTGATGAAAACAAATAGAGTGCATGAGGGAATCAAAAAAGAGATCATACCCATCAATACCTGAATCATCAATTATGAGACATGGAATAAAGTATTAATAATGTAAATTTCATAAGAATAAATAATCTTGATCTATGTGATACAAATATTTACTAAAGGACACATTATAAACTCATGGAAAGAATTAATAAAATGTGTTGGTATTTATGAATATCATCTTCATAGAACACTTACAATACCATTAAAAATGAAATAATTATATGTTCAAATTTAAAAATAATTATCTATAGAACAAAATAATTTCCTAAAGCGTTGGATCACTATTTGGTCGTACCCATAGTTTAGGAAATATGTGGCTCACCTGTTACTATATGTGTGAACCCATCTTAGAATAAATTCTCAAAAACCACAAAATGAATAATTTACATAGATATTTTTTTCATCATAAAACTAATAAACAACCATTATACATTTTTCAACATTATTAACCTCTGTAAACGAAATGGTTTCCATAAAAATATTTCTCAAACATGATTAACCTAGTAAAATGGAATGGTTTCCTTAAAAATATCTTTAAAGTACTATAAACCCATGGAATCAAAATGGGTTCTATAAAAAATATATTTGAATAATGATTAACCCATAGAAAAGAAATGGGTTTTATAAAAATCTATTGGGAAAATGATTAAATCCTTGAAATGAAATGAGTTCTATAGAAATATATTTATAACAACCTTAATTAATATTTATATAGAATGAGGATTGTTTCATTTAAAAATATCCCTATTGGATCCCATGTAACGATATGGGTTCTTAACATTGATGAATGTGAATAAAATTAAAATATCACTAAATAAATTTGAGAAAAATAACTTTTCCATTTTAAAAAATGAAATTTGAAAATTTATAAATTTACAAAAATATTGAGGAAAACCCTTTTATTTGAAAAACAATTTGAATCATACAATAAAATTTATAATCATTTTAAACATTACTTGAGAAAAGATTCATTTCAATTTTAAAAAAAAATTATAACATAAACAATTTTGAAAATAATTTTATTTGAAAATAAACATGAAAATTTATAAATGAATAATCAAATAAAATTAAGGTGTAATGTTCTATTCATTTTATACATCTTAAAACATGATTCATTTCATATTTTCAGTATAATTCAAATGGGAATTATTTAGAAAAGGACATGAAGTTTATATTTAAAAAAATTGAAAAAAACTAAACCATGGGTAAAAATTTTGTTAATAATTTTGTTTTTAATGATAAAAACATTAAAATATTTTCCAACAAACATGGTTTTAGAAGTAAAGGGGGGTTTCTTATTAAGGGAAAAATATTTAAGATTTTTATTTAAAATATTTTTACTTTTATTTGAAGTAAAAAAATTTTGAAAGAGGAAATATTAATTTAAAATATATTTAGTAGTCATGGGATAAAAATGTAATAAAATTATAGAGAGGTATGTCATTTTATTTCAATATTTTATACTTAATTATACACAATCTTGATAAACGATTAGATTGTAACATAAAACTATTACCACTATATTAACTTTGAATCATATCCCCGATAAAAGGATAAAATTAAATTAAATGAATAATATCATGACAATAAATAAATTAATGATATTAAATGCCAATGGGTCTTTATATACACCTCCTAAAATATGATAGATACATAACATGGCATGTGACTCAAATAAGGAATATTGAGACGAAAATGCCTTACAAAGATCATATCACTGAAGTGGGGATTAATAAATGAATTGGTTATATTTATAAACCATTAATAAAAAACATAAAATAATTAAAATTTAATTACACACATAGTCATATAATGACATAATTAATTATGTATAATTTTAACCTAATGAATGGAAATTGAGTTAATAAATGTCTAACCTCAATCTTAATTTTGGTTGAACATTCTTTAAAAACATTATAATGGATTGAACATTTTCAATAACTTATTATGTTATCATATTAATATTTTTAATATCATATAGTGTCATTTTATAAAATATTATCACATATTAGTTAACAATTGTGAATTTTTTTGTTTTTTCTGTAGATAATCTCCTTGTTAACTTATTTTTTTTCTTTGTTATGAATGGTTTTGTTCTTATGAATAAAATATAGTTATATCTTATAAATAATAATAATAATTAAGTATTGTATCATATTTATACATCAATTATACTTTTAAGATAAATTATTAAAATTATTTTTGAAAAAATTAGTACGTTGTGATCAAGGAGATGGAAGGTAACACGTACGCATGTGTAACTCTTTCATTTTTCAAGGATAATTATGGAATGGATTTAAGTAATATTTTATCATTAAATAATTATCATAATATCATATGTAACATATTATATCTTCATATATACTTATATATATTATTCATGCGGTGTAGTGATGAAAAGAGAGAGTCATGACGCTTTGTGATGGTGGTAGTCCACACATACATGAACAATGTTATCATATTTCAGTATGTTTTAAGGATGGAAAAAAATTATATATTATCTTAATAGAATGATCAATATTCCCTGAATTTAATAATTATTTCATGTATATCATATATATTTATTTACAATATCCTTATTATTTTCAATGTAATGTGTATGTAAAAATGAATCCCACTACTTTTTGAGGTAGTAGTTCACAAAACACATGAGTGAATTTTTCAAATGTATGATATAATTAAAAATAAAAAAAATGTATGTATGACATAATTAATCATGATTCATAATTGTTTTATAAATATCATATAAATACTTTAAATCCATCATTGTACCTGTAACATCTCATTACTGTTCTGATAGGTACATCTTAAACCATCACTACTACATATATGGCTTTTTCAGTGCTAAAAAAGGCCTTTAAAAACGTTAGAAAAGATCTATTAATGCCGGAGAAGATAGGGGGCTTTATCAGAGCTCCAAATAGCGCTTATAAAGACCCCTTTTATCCGCACTAAATAATGTTCTGAAAAAAGGGTCATTTACCAGTACTTTTTTTAGCGCTGATTAAAGGGGTCTTTATCAGCGCTATTTAGAGTGCTGATAAAAGTAAAAAAATTATAAAAAATTATAAAAAATTTCAAAAAAAATTAAAAAAACTGTTAATCAGATGGGGGTATTTTAACAACGCTTTCCCCTCCCCAATTCATCAGTTCCCCCTCCCCACCCACTCCCCCACAAGCCCCAGCCATGACACCCCGTGTTTTATCAGTGCTTTTAAACCCCTTTAATAGTGCTATACCCCCCCCCCAAATTCACCCGTGTGCGTGCCCCTACCGGCCTCTACCGGGTTTTGAACTCAACACCTCCCCCGTGCGCGCTATGTCTTTACCACTCCTCTAATTTGATTTGTTCTCCAAATATTGATATATATATATATATGTCATTATATTTATTCATGTATTAATATAAATTAATATAGTTGTATTAATATATATATACACATATATAGTTAGTTATATTTATATACGTAAATATTTATATATTTATTCGTATAGAAATATTAAGTTATATCAATTTATTTATATTTATTTATTTAAATTTTTTAATCCATATATTTATTTGTATATTAATATATATTTAAAAGATTTGTTTTCAATACAATTATAAAATATGTTTTGTTTTGTGTGTGTGTAAATAAACACATTTATATAACACACACACACACACACATATTTATATAAATGTGTGTGTTTCTATAAGTATAATTATAAATATTTATATATATCTGTGTGTGTATATACATATGTTAGAATATATATATATATAATATCGGTTTGTTAATATATAAACACACACAAATTATATAGGTAAATATATAGTTAGATTAATATATAGGTATATAAATATTAATATATTTTTATTATAAATAAAATGTATATTAGTTAATATTTAAATAAATCTATTATATGTTATATGTAAATATTGTTAATTATTTATTTAAAAAAATTATTTTTATGTGTGAATATTCAAAAAATATGTATATATTATAAAATATTTGATTATAAATAATAGTGCATTATAAAAAACGAAAAAATTTAAATTAAATAATATCAATGTGAATGTAATACCTTGGAATAAATTCAGTACCCACCAAAATAATCCAATAATAACCCCTTAAACGAGGCATAAAATCTATAAAATGATAAAAAATCGAGGTACCCTGACTAAAAACTCGGTTTTGGAGGCCTTCTATTCCTTTTTTGGCCTCGAAATAACTTTTACTAGGGATCCCCATATACTAATTACGTAGATCTCATCGTAGGATTTGATTTGATATGTGCTAGAGCTCAAACAGACACCCGGATCAAAATTTATGGCCGTTTGAAGTTCGAGTTGCTTTTTAAACATAATTTGGATCTTTTTTTATTTTTTTTATTTGTTTTTATTTTTTTAGTCTTCAAATTTTTATTAAATGACTATTACTTCATAATAATAATCAAATTATTAATTAAAAATATAATTTTTTAATTTTTTTAATCCATTTTCACTAAATATCTTATATATTATGTGTAACTATATATTTACACTTATCTAAAATATATATAAAAGTATATTTAAAAAATATATATTATATATATATCAATATATATATATATATTTAAATTTTAATATATATTTTTTAATGAATTTTAATTTGGTAGTAGAACCTTTATCAGCGCTTTTAAAAAAGAGCTGATAAAGACCCCCCTTTATCAGCGCTACTAAAAAAGCACTGTTAAAGGAGGTACCTTTAACAGCACTAAAAAAGTGCTGATAAAGGGGTACGTTTATTAGCACGTTTTAGCACTGATAATGGTACACCCCCCTTTATCAGCGCTTCTTCTTTAGAGCTGATAATGGCTTGTTATGGCCTTGCACAGTTTTGTGGTAGTGCATGTTGTGGTTTTCCTTTTCGTTGAATGGGTAAGGGTTGAGTTTGGATTGGGATGATGCCTAAAATGGTAAAGTCTGAAAATATATCACTGTTTCAAGATTATGTAGGGTGATTTTTGTAACCATCCAGGGAATTACATGTTCTTTAACTACTTGTAGGTATATTTTTTGATGGGTGCCTCACGGTGTGATGGGTACAAGCTATGAATGCCCTTTACACGAAATGAAGTATTTTCATATCTATTTTTAATTCACAACAATGGGGGTTTAGTTAGTTGTAAATCTAATGAATTTTACCACATTAATAGGGGTTACACATCATGTAAAACTTTGAATTTAAAGAGATGTTACAAATTCAACGCGTCTTCACCATTATGGAAATTTAATCTTTCACAGCGTGAAACTAGATTACATGTTGTGTAATCCACTGAGAGAAGCCAACAATAGGAGGTAGTTCACTTTTTAATTTTTCATTCACTCTTCTATAATTCATTATCTTTTTACCCATATCCTTCTATAGTTATTATTAGAGCTTTATGATAATTTTAGATCAATTTATTTATAATTTTATCATCATTTCACAGGTGGTGTGATTCCCATGTAAGTGTTCTGTCTCCTTCTCCATGTTTCTTGCTTTATCCTCTCTTGGGGTTTTAATGGAAAATATTAGAACTGGTTGATATATTTCTTATGGTGATGGATATTTCTATTTGGATGGGTTTTGAGGACTTTTACACCATCGTTCTCATTGACGAGTGTCGTTGCGAGTATTGAGTTTCATGAAGAGGTAGGTGGTTCTATCACAAATTTCCAAATAGACTATTCCTAAGATACATGATTTATTTCAATCACTAATTTAAACTCAATTTCTAAAGCATTTTTTCAATTAAATACACCTAACAGAATTACAATTAATTGATATTTTTAGAATAGTTTTTTATTATAAATTCTTAAAAACCCCAATTCCTGTGATTTGGGGTGTGTTTTAAGGAAATTTGGTAAATTCAAATATTTATATTTCAATTATTGATTTAATGGAAATTATTTCAATAATATTTTTGAATGTAATTATGGAAATGAATTTTTAAAATGTATGGAATTTGTTTTGAATTTATTTAAAACATTTAAAAATGGTATAAAAATGATTAGATAGAAAAAGATTGGTTCTATCTTGTAAAAAGGGAATGTTTTTTTTATTAAAACCCATATTTATTTTTAATGGAAAATTTTGAATTTGGATATGGAAAAATGGAATTTATTTTTACTTTAAAAAGTCTCAAAATAAATTTCACATCATTTAAGAGAGCATGAAATCTGTAGGTAGTTGGTAAGTCATTTAGATAGACTATAAACTATTGCAACGTTCTAAAATATAACTATGGTGGGTCACATAACCAATTGGAGGGTGATGAGTCACCTCTTTCCAGTTTTAGTCGGACATTATTATACTCATTCTGTTGAGATCACTCTGAATGTACGAGATACTATAGCTGGTTAATTTTGTCGTACCTTTTAGAATATGATCATGTTGCTCACTTGTTTATTTACATTTTAGATTTAAATGTATACAAATGTATTTAAATTTATTTACATTCATTTTCTTGATTTATGTGAACTATTTTATGTAATTGTTTTATTTAAAAAAAATTGAAATATTACATCCACAGTAAAATAAATCATGTTTTTTTAAAAGTATTTTTCATCATTCAATGATGGTATATCATGTTTTCTAATATTCTTTTCAAATAACCAAACCAATTTATATTGAATATTGAAATCCATTCATTATATAATATATATTAAGAATCTGTTATAGAATATATGGTGGTAACCTGTTGGGATTAGGATCACTCACTAAATTTTCCTTGGGGTATTTTTTGACTTTATCCTTCTAGGTTCGAGTAAAGGGATGTGATCTATTGGAGGTGGATCTAGCTTTAGAATCTTATTCATGGTGAGTTGTGTCCTGAGGGGTCTTGGGGATATTTTTTCCAATTTCAAGTACTTGGGTTGTAGTATATTGGTGTTTTTATGACTTGTCATATTTTCGTACATTACTCCCAGTGGAGTTTATTTTATATTCATATTGACTTTCTTATTTTTCTTCTACTGTATTTTATCTAAAAAACATTCCCACTTGCATGTTTTATGATTTCTAGTTCTAGTCACAAACCCATGGGGATCAGGAATGAACTTTAGGCTATTTCATGGCCATCTAGATTATCAGGATACCTAGGTACTGGAGCTGTTTCATGACAAATATGTATCAGAGGGATGTTGTTTATCTTTTGTCTTAAATTTTGTAAGATGTTTTTAAATATTATCACTAATCAGGAGGTAGTTATGATTATGTATCTGGACAGCTCTCACTGTAATGAATCTTAATTCACTAGGGGTAGTAATTGGAAGATTTTCAATGGAATATTTATATTTTTTCCCTATTTTTGATTTGGATAGAGTTAAATTCAAATCATATTTGTTCTATATATTGGTATTTATGTAACCTTATTACTCTATTTGAGCATTCTCTAATATCATCAAGTTTATCTTCTAATGTTGGGTAGCATTATGCCTCTCAGAAGACATATGAATCAGATCTAGGAGGAGGTTTTTGTTCTGCCACAACAATTGAATCCTATAGTAGACCAAAATCAATTTGAGTTGATCGTATGCACTATCCAAATTATGCGATAAAAATACCTTCTAGTCCTTGTTCAGGCTCCATCTATGGACCCTTAGGGGGATGCACTACGAAATCATTGTCAAGGGTCCCTTCATTAGAAGACACCAGTTTTAAAAGGATCCACTGATCCTCAGAATTTTTAGGAGTGGTTGAGCAGGGTAGAACATATGTTTGAGTTCTTGGAGACACCAGATGTGGTGATGGTGAAGTGTTCCACCATTATGCTGGAAGGACCGAGCCGAAGATGGTGCGACATGATGGTGACATTAATGAAACATGATAGCTTAGAGTGTAAATACATCAAGGTTATTTTCACTGATAAGTTCTATATATATTCAATGGTTTTGGATATGCCAACGGCATTTTTCAAGAATGATTGGCCTGAAAAACTCATTAAGGAATATTCAAATCGCTTGGTAGAGTTGTTACAATTTTCTCATGATTTTGTATCTAATGAGAGAATGAAGGCTCGATGATTCGAGTTCGGTATTTTGTCAGATATCAATTTTCATGTCTTCTTTCTGAACCAACCTACTCATAATGATGTGATGGATATGGTGATGATAGTTGATATGGACCTTGCTGAAATGTCCGGGGTGATGAGAATTTCTTTTTCTCATAGTGGCAGCATTGGTTCCTCCAAAGGAAAACACAATAGGGATGATTCTATTCTAATTTCTTGATGGTAGAGTTTTTAAGACCTCCTACTACTCTACAAGAAAGGTCATTGGTTTGTTACAACTGTATAATTCCAAGACATTCTATGTGGGTTTTCATTGAGGCACCCATTAAATATAGATCCTTTGGACATTCATGAAACATACATAGATTCTTTCATCACACCTCTACTCCGGGTAGTGGAACGAGATAATTAATTCCTTCTAAATCTATGGTCCAGTCAGATAGTTCACATATTAAAGGGTTTCCACCACAGGAATATAAAATGAATCCACTTCACATAGTGGGAGAGTCTCTAAAGGAATCATGCACGAGACCATCGACTATGAGAGGTACCATTACTATAGAATCATCATTAGTGATTGCTCTTTTCATTATTGGTGAATCTCCCTCATTTATTTCAACCCATATTTTTTATCCTCATAATCTTTATATGTAGGATTTATCTTTTTTAATGGATATTAATACACCAAATGGTATGAAGAGAGGGAAGGGTCTTTGTAGTCCGTCTTACATATTCTCTCTATTAGATGTCGAGCTTGTAGGAACAAATGTTGTTCATTGTCGGAAATGGATTATGGTTTGTGTTTTTTGTTAATCCTCATTGGGTTGATCAAGTATTTTTCATGGAATGGTGAATCATGAACCATAAAGTTGAAATGGTGTTCCAACGGTGTAGGAGGAACATTTTATGGAGTGATGGAGGTTCGCGATGAAGGTCATGATTCGTAGTAAGGCTTGCTATACGCAGAAGGAACGATGGATCGTGGGATGGAATTTCACTCCCAAAATCGAGGCAGAGTATTGAGAAACCAAAAACAGTTCCATTTTTGGAAATAATGTGGTGATTTGTGTTGTAGCGTTGGGAGAATGGTGGTACTTTGACCACATAAGAAAAATGGTTCGCGTAGGGAGATATTTGGTACATAGTGAAGGGGGGGCTGCAATAAAGATTTCACAAATCTCAGTTTAGCGTATTATGTACATCTATTTAACTATATAAGTATAACTAATCCATTCATTAGTGTGTGGATATATGATTAAATATCAAAGAGGAATTAAAAAAACCAGAAGTAGTTTGTAGGAAGAAATATCCACAATAACATTAATTCACAATCTAAAAGGAATAAGTTGAAGTCTAGAAACAATTTCTGGAAGACACATTAGTGTAGAACAGAATGTACAAGGAAGATGAACTCATTCCATAGATCTTCCTTTAATATGTGGAGAGTGTACATAGACAGTCCACAGACTAAAAATGGTTAGCAGAAATTTGAAGTACAAAAAAACGATTACCGGAAGTGATATGCCGAAGAAGTGTGTAGAAGAAGTACATGGATGAGGTTTGGGAAGGAAGAACGTGGTCTTGGTTTTTGTACGTAGAATACGAAGAAATCACAATATGTTGTGTGGTGTAGTACATGGAGGAATAAGGCCAGTTCTCAAAGGACATGTTTATAAAACCCTGATATTTTATGAGGAATATTTTTTATGACTTATGTTATATGAAACACCAAAGGAATCTTTCACAACACATAATACGGACTTGGCTTTCATTACACGCAATCGCGACCTTCCTCGATAGTGTGTGTAGTACGCAATACCAGGTTTCACTAAACAACGATATATTATTATGTGATAGCCATTATGAATAGTATTAATTACATTTTTAATTTTATAACATTATTATTCATTTTAAACATTTTCTAGAATATGGTAAGAGAACGAAATAAATTTTTCGTGTAAAATAAGTATTTTTCAAAAAATGCAGTTTTTCCTTTTTTGATGGCGCACCCACATTAAATCTAGTTTTTGACACGTTTATAAGTTAAATTTGACAAAATAAAATTTTTCTTTTGAATCAGGATATAAAAATTTACTTTTGATAAAATTTTGATATTTTTCTGATAACTTTCATATTTTGATGAATAGTAAAAAGAAGCTAAATTTTAATTTAAAACAACTTTTTCCATTGAGATAATTTATATGGATAAATTATAATATTGAATGGTTTTAAAGTATAAATAGAATATATTTTTACCATTTAATATAATGTATTTCATTAGAATAAATTTCACATTGAATTCATAGGTAAAAACATTTCAGTATTTGACAATGTTTTAACTTCTTAAAACCCATTTTCATAATAACGGGATTTATTTTAAATTAATTACTGCAACTTATGTGTTTTGAATTTTGAAAAATGGATTCCATATTTGGAATCATTGGGCCCAAATTATGTTAATAGACAACGTTTTATTTTTTTTGCGCATTATGAATAGTAACTATGGTATATTTTATTTACCATAGTTAAAGATAAATAGGGTAATTAAAGGTAAATATAAGATTATAAAATTTCCCTAACACCTACCAAAATATTATTGGTTGACTAAAAGTCGACCCATATCACCTAAGGGTCGGATTAGATTCATTTAATGGACTTTTTTCCATGAAAATAATTTAATTATTATTAAAACCAAAGAATGTGACAACATGTCACTTTCTTAAATATTACAAGTATAATAATTTTAATGTAGTTATAAACTTAATAAAACATCAAAAATGAATAGTCTCCAGAAATATAATACATTTATCTATATCATAGAAATTTATTTATAATTTCTAGGGATTAAATATTTATCATTCATTATTACACAATAGTGATGTTGTAATTATTTTATTAATTAAAATGTCAAATAAATGGTTTTAAAAATATTAAAATAAATTTTATATGAATTATTTAATGTGGTCCACTAATTTTCTAGATACATATGAATTTTTATGGATCTATTAAAGCTTTTAGTTTTAACATTTTATCTGTATATATTTTATTTAAATTCAAATAAATGAATAGTGTCAAAATTGACACTATTGTTATTTTATAAAAATAATATATTATAAAATTGTTTAAAAATAACAAAAATATTTAAAAATTATAAATTTAAATTAATATGGTCTAAAATTTTATAAAGGGTCAAATTATGGAAAATTCACAACACATCTATAATTATTTATAATAATTTAAAATTTAGAATATTATTACCACAAATAATATTAAATTGATAAATAAGGATAAATCAAGTTTATAATGTTTAAAATAAATTAATAACATGGCTAAATTTTATTGGTTGATGATATTACAACCCTATCTCATCTAATATTTTGATTTGAGTCATTTTTTACGTATTTATGTGGGGTTGGGATTTAATATAAACTAATATTTCTTATATATTCAACGGTGCCCCTGTCCTCCCTTATAAAAGGGAACCTCCTTCCTCTCCTCCTCACACAAATTTTAGCCTTCATGTTCAGACAATCCCTATCCATTTCACTTCCCCACTTTCCTATAAACATTCTAGAGGTCATGGTGTTCTTCAAAGACCAATTTTAGTGCCCTAAGAGGAGGTCTCAAAGAGGCGCTTCAAAGAAGAGATAATGTCTGTTACCGATTATTTCAACTTTATTTCTTCTTAAACATGTTCTTATTTCGTTGTTTCATTATGAGGTATTAACATCAGTACCACTCACATAATTTAATGTTATTATAATTATGAAACAGCTGTATTTCACCATCTATCCATCCTATAGAAAACAAAATCATCGCGCGTGCGTACGTACGAAATACCGTCTCCACGCTGTGGGGTTATCTATTTTCCACCACCACATTACTTGGATGTGTATAATGGTGTAAATAATAACTATATATGATTATTGTAAATTGATATTTATTCTGAAATAGTATACATACACTCCAATACAATTCCATGATCATGGGAACGATATCATCGCTCGTGCGTACGTACGGAATACCGCCTCCATGATGTGATGCGACTCGTTCTACATGATATTCATTGAATAATGATTATATAATTGAATTGAATGAATTAATATGATATATATTACACTAATAGAATTCTGTAAATGAGGTATTTTTTATCCTAAAGAGAAGAATACGAATTTATTCGACAAAACATGCATAAGAACAAAAAGTAATAAACACCTGAATAACAAGTAGCAATGAAATATTACTAATAAGAAGCTAATATTATGGCCATTTATGATATCATAAAAATGTGTATGATTCTGTAATAAGTCAATGACATTATTTAAATCATTGTACAGGAGGTTCAGACACTTACAAAGCAAATCATACCTAAGGTTAGGGAAAATCTCACAGTCTCATTTTTATCTGAGATTTTTTATACTTCAGAATTTACTGGGAAATATTTATCATACACATCCATGTTTCCTAAATATCTAATATTTATATCCTTATAAAATATTGTATATCCAATTTTACCCTTAGGTGATATTTAGTAAATGATATGAAAGGAATCATTCTTTGTTTTTCGTACGAGGTACTTTTTGACTTTTCCGACAAAAGTACAAGAAGAATGTTTTTTTAACTTATACAGCATGAATGGATTTTTTAAACATTATTTCCAAGAAACTTACTTTACAAGTTATCATGTTTATTTTTTAATCAACATCTTTTAGTTTAATATTTTATGACATGTTACAAAAGGAAAAATGTTTTTGACGGAGAAGGGATATTTTTCTCAAGAATGGAGTTCAACTGTTTTATCAAAATTATTTTCCTTCTAAGATAATATAGGGTTATATTTCTATCCCTATTATTACATTGATTTGATTATGTTGTGATTGAATTATTTTTATGAATTCGTTTATCTTATATGAATTGGTTTATGTTGTCACGATGTTTAAGAATCCCATTTTTATTACATGGGTTATGCAATGATGTATGATTAATGATTTTGTGGAACACATAAGAATGGTATAATTATGAGATGGGTGGGACCTATATCTCCCTACAATTCATTTGTTAAATATTTTATATCACATGAGATAGTCCTGCCAAGAATGGTAGGTTAAACCGGTTCAGTGAAACAGGACTGAAACGAGGAGTGAACTCGGTTCAGAAATGAACTTTTTCCACTAAGATAGTCTTGGAAATGATTCTTGACTAATAAGAAATGATTCTAAATGATCATATGTGTATTCCACTATGTTTCATGTTTTATGTTATGATAATTTGGATTAAATTTCACTACCATTATTTATCTCATGTTATGAAATTATGATCTCTTTTGCAAGGTATGATTTCCAAAATGTTATTTTCTTATGAATTTGTTGTGATTGATATTTATTTTGTTTACCCTTACTGAGCATTTGAGCTCACCCTTTTTTAATGTTTTCCTTCCCCAGGTCAGGAATAAGGTTATTAAGTAAGATATGCCAAAAGGGACTATAGATATGATGAAATAAATGAGAGACAGTGTAGATGCTTTATAAACCAGTTATTTATGTTTCCAAGTTTCTAAAGACAGTATACCTATACAGTCCTTTCTTGGTATTGTTATATGTTTTAATAAGTGTTCTTGAATATTCAATTACTAACAATGTATGTAATGTATGGGTCGTTATAGTTGGTATTAGAGTAAATTTATAGTCAACCTTTGGAAACTAGGATGTGAAAGCCTTAGTAAGAATCCTAAGGATATGTCTAAGCATAGAACACAATCTTATTGTTTTAAAATGGCCATGAACAACCTATGATAAGACCATTATTGTGAAATTTTATTCTTGATTATGTGGTTTTCCTATTATAATTAGTGTCTCTCACACTATTCTTCTTGGTTTTAGTCAATGGTTGGAACCCAAAGGAACCGTGTTAATGAGGAATGCGACTGCCAATGCAATGATTGTCCCCCCTGGGGAACCAAACGTTATGGGAGCTGGAATGAAAAATATTGTATCCATGCTCACACAACATTATCAAGCTATGAATCATGCAGGACTTCCAAATGATCAAAAGAAGGATCAACATTATGTTGAATCCTTCATGAGGCAGCATCCAACTTCATTCAGCGGGTCTTCTGTTTCATTAGTGGATGAAAAATTGATCAGTACAACTGAAAATATATTTTCATTTCATCAATGTTCCGAACATGATAATTTCATCTTAGTAGTTTATCGTTTAGAAGGTGATGCTGATCAATGGTGGAATATTATTAAGAATATGAGGTAAAGGGATGAAATTGAGTCCATGAAATGGGACGAGTTCAAGAACCTATTTTTTCAATATGTATTTCCCTCGTATTTTTCGAACAAAGATGGGGAAGGTGTTTCTTGAACTGAATAAAAAGGATGATGTATGAATTGGTACCAAGGAAGCATATTTTACAAGACATACAAGGTACGCTTCTAGTATTGTTATCAAACCTGAGTGTAAGATTGATCGATTCTTTAGTGGCTTAAAACCAAGTCTTCAAAGGGAGTTAGCCATAAGGGACTTCAATAGCTATGAGGAAATTGTTTGATGTGATATCAAGGCTGAGATGGAGATTGGTGTAACCCATCAGTCACATGGGTTTGATAATAAGAGGAAAATGGAATTCAAAAAAAATATAAAGACCACACTAAAAAGAATATGAGTTTTAGATTATGCCCAAAGTGTGGAAATAAACATGGAGGAAATTTTCTTAAGGGGACAAGAAAATGTTATAAGTGTGGAAAATAAGATCATCGAGCAATTGAATGTCGAAATAATTGGAAGATGATGTCTAATGAAGCAAACACAGGAAGGGATACACAGAATGAACCTACTACACTTAAATATTTCATGTGCAAGGAGATGGGGCATTATGCCAATCAATTCACAAATCCAAGGGTTGATGATGATGATCAATGTCAAAAAACTCTTAAGGCCAAAGACAAAGGAAAGACACCGGCAATTACTATCAGCGATGTGGAGTACAGCAACGATGTGGTGAGAGGTACACTTACCATCCACTCTAAAGTAGAAAATGTTTTATTTGATTTGGATCCATATGCTCTTTTATTTCAAAAGAATTTTCTAAGGGTATCACCGTATTACCTCAACAATTATATGTTGAGTTAGATGTGACAACCCCTAATGGCACAACAGTCGCATCAAAAGATTATAACTCTTCTCCGATTAATGTTTGTGGGAAGGTGCTTCGTGCAAATCTTATGGTCCTTCATATAGTTGAATTTGATGTGATTCATGTCATGGATTGGAATTATTTATATGGAGCTCATATCAATTTCCAAATAAGGGAAGTCGCATTTCATATTCTAGATCAATCTATGATCGACTATCGATGCAAGGATGAACATAACCTTCCAGTGGAAATTTCTTCCATCTTATGGGTCTTGATTCCACTAAATGAAGGTTATTTATCTCAAATGGTTGGTGAGAAACTCACAATTGAGAATATTACCATTGTACGGGAGTTTGATGATGTCTTTCCAGAGGAATTTTCGGGTCTTCCACCAAAACGTGAAGTTGATTTTTCAATAGAACTCCTACCGGGTGCTTTGCCAATTTCAAAGACACCTTATAGAATGGACCCAATTGAGTAGCAGGAATTGAAGAAGCAACTCCAAGAGAATCTTGATAAATGATTCATACGCCCTAGTGTGTCACCTTGGGGAGCACCTGTTCTGTTTGTTAAAAAAAAGATGGATCAATGAGAATCTACATTGATTATCGAGAACATAACAAGATCACTATCAAGAACAAACATTCTCTCTCGTGCATTGATGACTTATTTGACCAACTACGTGGAGCTCAATACTTTTCCAAGACTGATATTCGTTCAGGGTATCATCAATTAAGTGTCAAAAGGGAGGATATACCAATGACGGCTTTCCGTACAATGTATGGACACTATGAATTTATAGTGATGCCATTTTGTCTTACTAATGCCCCTGCTATCTTCATGGATCTAATTAATAGAGTCTTTAGAGACTATCTTGATCAGTTTGTGATAGAATTTATAGATGATATTCTTTTCTATTCAAATAGTAAGGAATAACATAAAGATCATTTGAGAATTATATTGAAGACCCTGAGAAATGAGAAGCTTTATGCCAAATTTACTAAGTGTGAAATTTGGCTTAAAAAAGTTTCATTTTTGGGTCACATAATCTCAAAAGAGGGGATATCTGTGGATCCAGAAAAATAGAGGATATTGAAAGATGGTCGAGACCAACAAAAGTAACTGAGATCCGAAGTTATCGTGGTTTGGCTGGATATTATCAACTTTTTGTGAAAGATTTTTCATGATTATCTAGTCCACACACCAGGTTGACTTGAAATGGAGTTAAGTATGTTTGGACGGAGGAATGTGAAGAGAAATTCAATGAGTAGAAAAGAATGTTATCCAGTGCACATATACACACACTTCCTTGTAGAGGATAATGGTTTGTGATCTACAGTGATGCATCCAAGAAGGGGTTGGGGTGTGTTCTTATGATAAATGATATGGTGATAGCTTATGCCTCACAACAGTTAAAAATCCAAGAAAAAAATTACCCAACTCGTGATTAGGATTTAATTGTGGTACTTTTTGAGTTAAATATTTGGAGGCATTATCTTTATAGAGAAAGGTATGATATTTATACTGATCATAAAAGATTAAAGTATATTTTCACACAAAAGGAGTTGAATATACGCCAAAAAAGATGGTTGTAGATGATTATTGATTACGACTGCTCAATTCATTACCACCCTGGGAAAGAAAATGAGGTGGCAGATGCAACAAGTCGAAAAGACCATGCTAGCTTATCCATGATGGGGATCACAAAAGATCCAATATTTATGGATTTACAAAGGATGGATCTTGGAATTATAATGGATGGTGAAAAATGGTATATTTCTCAAATGAATGTTCAACCAGCTATACATGTGAAGATTGAAGAGGCACAGAAAGAAGATGTAGAGTCAAAAAAGATGGTGAGAAATATTCCTAAATTCAACCTTGATTGTGATGGGATAATAATGTTTAGGAATCGGGTTTGTGTTCCTCCCATCCCAGAGTTAAAGAAGGAGCTTCTGGATGAGGCTCATAGTTCTTCATTCTCTATTCATTCGGGAAGCACGAAGATGTATAGGGACCTGAAAGGGTACTTCTGGTGGGATGGAATGAAAAGAGATGATGCTGAATATGTCTCCTGATGCTTGGCTTCTCAGCAAGTTAACACTGAGAGACAAAAGTATAAGGGGATGTTACAACCATTACCCACACCAGAATGGAAATGGGAAAACCTCACTATGGACTTTGTCACGGGACTTCCTAAAACATCCAAAGGCAATAATGCTATCTGGGTCATAGTTGATCATCTTACAAAGTCTGCACACTTCAATTCTATTAGAGAGGATTTCTCCCTAGATCAGCATTCCAGGATATACGTAAAGGATGTGGTAAGATTGCATGGAGTACCACATTCCATTATATTTGATCGGGATCTGAGGTTTTCCTCGATGTTATGGATTTGTCTTCAACATACTCTGGATATAGAGTTGAGTTTCAGCACTGCTTATCATCTTCAGATAGACTGTCATTCTAAGAGGAAAATTCAAACTCTATAATATATGTTGAGAGATTTCTCTATAGTTTTCAAAGGTGGTTGGGATCAACACCTACCATTGGTGGAATTTTTTTATAATAATAGATTTCACTCCAGTATTCAGATGGCTCCTTATGAAGCTATCTATGGAAAGAAATGTAGGACTCCAACTTGATGTGATGATGTTGGGGGAAAAAAAGATATTAGGACCTGATCTTGTTGATGAAATGGTAGAAAAGGTCAGATCTATTCAACAACACATAAGAGCAGCTCAGATTCAACAAAAATGTTATTCCGACAACTGAAGAAAAGACCTATAGTTTCATGTGGGTGATAAAGTGTTCTTACAAATATCACCCTGGAAGAGGGTCATGAGATTTTGAATGAATAGAACGTTGAGCCCTAGATATATAGGTCCTTTTGAAATTCTGGGTCGTTTTGGGAAGGTTTCTTACCAATTGGTTCTTCCCCCGAATATCTCTCAAGTTCACGATGTGTTCCATGTATCTCTCCTGAGAAAGTACATATCTGATCCATCACATGTACTCAGCTCAGAAGTTGTACTGCTGGAGGAAGATCTTTCTTATGAAGAACAGCCGAAAGAGATTCTGGATCGTAGCGAAAAAGTCCAACGGAACAAGACCACTCTCTTGGTGAATGTTTTATAGAGGAACCACCAATTAGAAGAAGCTAAATGGGAGCTTGAGGATATGATGAGGGAGAGTTATCATCATCTGTTTATTACAAAGTGAATAATTTCGAGGGAAAAATTCATTTTAAGGGGGGTAGAATGTAACACCCTGAGATTTTATGAGAAATATTTTTTTATGTCTTATGTTATATGCAACACCAAAGGAATCTTTCACAGCACATAATACGGACTTGGCTTGCATTACACGCAATCACGACCTTCCTCGATAGCGTGTGTAGTACGCAATACCAGGTTTTCCTAAACAACAATATATCATTATGGACTAGCCATTTTGAAGATTATTAACTACATTTTGAATTTAATAAAATTATTATTCATCTTACACATTTTCTAGAATATGGTATGAGAACGAAATAATGTTTTCGGGTAAAATTAGTATTTTTCAAAAAATGCAGTTTTGCCGCCTTTTGATGGCGCACCCACATTTAATCTAGTTTTTGACATTTTTATAAGTTAAATTTGACAAAATAAAATTCTTCTTTTGAATTAGGATATATTATTTTACTTTTGATAAATTTTTGATATTTTTCTAATAACTTTCATATTTTGATGAATAGTAAAAATATGCTAATTTTTAATTAAAACAAACTTATCCCATTATGATTATTTATATGGTTAAATTATAATATTAAATGGTTTTTAAGTATAGATAAAATATATTTTTACCATTTAATATAATTTATGTCATTATCATTAATTTCACATTGAATTCATAAGTAAAAACATTTCAATCTTTGACAGTGTTTTAACCACAAGAACCTGTTTTCTTAACAACGAGATTTATTTTAAATTAATTACTGCAACTTATGTGTTTTCAATTTTGAAAAACTGATTCCATATTTGGAATCAGGGGGTCAAAATTATGATAATAGGCTACTTTTTATCTTCTGGGCATTATGAATAGTAACTACGAAATTTTTATTTCCCATAGTTAAAGATAAATCGGGTAATTAAGGGTAAATATAAGATTATAAAATTACCCTAACACCTACCAAAATTCTATTGGATGACTAAAAGTAGACCCATATAACCTAAGGGTATGATTATATTAATTTAATGGACTTTTTTCCATGAAAATAATTTAATTATTAATAAAACCAAAGAATGTGACAACATGCCACTTTATTAAATCTTATAAGTATAATAATTTAAATTTAGTGATAAACATAATAAACCTTCGAACATGAATAGTATCCAGCAAGCTAATACAATTATCTACCTCATAGAAATATATTTAGATTTTTTAAAGATTAAAAAATTATTATGAATTATGACACAATAGTGATGTTGAAATTATTTTATTAAATAAAATATCAAATAAATGGTTTTAAAAATATTAAAATAAATATTATCTGAACTATTTAATGTTCTCCACTAATTTTATGGATACATATGACATTTTATGGTTCTATTTAATCTTTTAGTTCGAACATATCTTCTGTAAATAATTTATTTAAATTCAAATAAATGAATTGTGTCGAAATTGACACTATTGTTATTTTATAAATGTAACATATTATAAAATTGTTTAAAAATCAAAATAAAATATTTAAATATTATAAATTAAAACTTATATGGTCTAAAATGTCATAAAGTGTCAAATTATGGAAAATTCACAACACATATGTATTTATTTATAATAATTTTAAATTTCGAATATTATTACCAGAAATAGAATTAAATTGATAAATAAGTATAAATCAAGTTGATAATGTCTAAAATATATTCCTAACATGTCTAAATTTTATTGTTTGATGATATTACAACCCTATCTCATCTAATCTTCCGGTATGAGTCGTTTTGGAAGTATTTAAGTGGGTTTTGGATTTAATATAAACTAATATTTCTTATATTTCCAAAGGTGCCCATCTCCTCCATTATAAAAGGGAACCTCATCCCACTCCTCCTCACACCAATTTGAGGCTTCAAGATCGGCCAATCCCTGCCCATTTAACATACCCACATCCCAATAAACATCCAATATGTCCTGGTCTTCTTCAAATACCAATTTTAGTGTCGTAAGAGGAGGTCTCAAAGTGGCGCTTCAAAGAAGAGGTAATGTCCGTTACCGATTCATTCAACTTTATTTCTTCTTCCACTTCTAATTATTTAGTTGATTCAATATGAAGTATTTACATAAGTATCACTAATATACTGGTATGTTATTATAATTATGAAACAACTCTATTTCACCATCTATCCATCCTATGGAAAACGAAATCACCGCGCGTGCGTACGTACGAAGTACCGTCTCCACGCCGCGGTGTAATCTGTTTTCCACCACCACCTTACATGGATGAGTATACTGGTGTAAATAATATCTATATATGATTATTTTAAAGTGATATTGATTCTGAAATAGTATACATACACTCCAATACAATTCCATGATCATGGGGATGATATCATCGCTAGTGCGTACGTACGGAATACGATCTCCACGATGTGATGTGACTCGTTCTACAGGATCTTCATTGCATAATGATTATATAAATGAATTTAATTAATGAATATGATATATATTACACTAATACCATTCTTTTAATGAGGTATATATAACCTAAAGAGATGAATAAGATTTTATTCGACAAAACACACATAAGAACAAAGAGTAATAAACACCCGAATAACAAGTAGTAATGAAATATTACTAATATGAAGCTAAGAATATAGCCATAAATTATATCATAACAATGATTATGATTCTGGAATAAGTCAATGGCATTATTTAAATCATTATACAGGAGGTTTGGAAACTTACAAAGCAAATCGGACCTAAGATAAAGGAAAATCTCACAATCTCATTTTTATCAGAGATTGTTTATACTTCAGAATTTACTGGGGAAATTTTTCATCCACATCCATGTTTCCTAAATATGTAATATTTATATCCTTATAAAATAGTTTATGTCCAATTTTACCCTTCGGTGAGTTTTATTAAATGATATGAAAGAAATATATTGTCGTTTTTCGTACGAGGTACTTTTTAACTTTTTCGACTAATGTACGAGAAGATTGTTATTTTAAGTTATACGTCATGAATGGATTTTTAAAACATTATTTTCAAGAATATTACATTACAAGTTTTCATGTTTCCTTTTTAATCAACTTATTTTAGTTTAAAATTACATGACATGTTAAGAATGGAAAAAGGTTTTTTAATTAGAAATGATATTTTCCTCATGAATGGAGTTCAAGTGTTTTATCAAAATTATTTTCCATCTATGATAATATAGGGTTCTGTTTCTAGCCCTATTATTACATTTATTTAATTAAGTTGTGATAGAATTATTTTTATGAATTCATTTATCTTATACGATTTGTTTTATGATGTCACGATGTTTAAGAATCCCATTTTTATTACATGGGTTATGCAATGTTGTATGATTTATAATTTTGTGGCACACATATGAATTGTATCATTATGATATGGGTGTGTCCTATATCTCCCTCCAATGCATTGGGTATAGATTTTATAACATGAGTCTTGACTAATAAGAAATGATTCTCTATGATTAAGTGTGTATGCCACAAAGTTTCATGTCTTATGTTATGATTATTGGGATTACATTTCACTACCATGATTTATCCCATGTTATGAAATTATGATCTCTTTTGTAGCTTAAGAATTCCAAAATGTTATGTTCTTATGAATTTGATGTGATGGATATTTATTTTGTTTATCCTTACTGAGCATTTGAGCTAACCCTTTTGTATGTTTTCATTCCCCAGGTCAGGAAGAAGGTTATTAAGTAAAATATTCCAAAAAGGACTATAGATATGATGAAATAAATGGGAGACAATGTAGATGCTTTACGAACCAGTTGTTTATGTTTCCTAGTTTCTGAAGACACTATACCTATACGGTCCTTTCATGGTTTTTTTATATAATGTAATATGTTTACTTCAATTTTGATGTACTAACAATTTATGTAAAGAATGGGTCATTATAATTTTTGAAAACGATAAGTACAAGGAATGGTAGATTACATCTGTAGGGTAAAACGGGACATGAAAAGAGTATCTATCTGTAGTTGAAGATGCATGATTTAATTCCAACCCATTGAAGAAACCTTTATGTTGATAAGATAAGTTCATATTCTTCCCAAATCAGGGAGAAAATATGAGTCAATGGAAGTGATCCACGGGCACAATGTACTATCCCTAAAACCATATAAAGGAAGTGCTCCTAGAATAGAGTGTTTGTGCTAAACTTTTGTACTCCCTATCTAGTGAAGATTAGTGGACTTTGGTATGACCGAAAACCTGTTGGCGTATTCTCCTTGGATATATCCCTTCATGGGGAACCATGTAAAATTGGTGTGTCTATTTTTTTCATGTTATTATTTATTTTCTGAACTTTATCATTAGATAGGTTTGACAGGATCCTACCAACATTGGAAGAAGATAATTCAGTTTTAATGAATCTTTTAACAATTTGATCCATCCCTACCCTCTTAGGATATTCTAGGGTCCTTCATGTGGTATCAAAGGATAATTGTTTCTATCACAAAATCATCCCTTCATGTCTACATTGGAAAATAAATTAAATGTCAGGGGAGTACCCATCTTCTATGGATGAAACATTATGATCTGGATGAATTTGAGGAGATCCCATCTAATATTAGTTAGAATAGAAGACCTATTTTTGAATTCACAAGGAATGTAGGTAATGAATCCAACATGTATACCTATGAAAAATAAAGACATGAAAATTATTGATGTAGAAGACAAAACACATTATTACCTCATTAGTGTTATTTCTGATCTGATTTATCTAAAAGTGATGAGCTATACGTCATCAATTTTTGTGTGGGAAAAAATAAAGAAAATATTTGAAGGAGATAAAAAAAGTGAAGAGGTGAAACTCCATGTTTTGTTTAATAGGTTCGATGAACTAAAATTGAATTCAAGGAAATATATATCAACGTTATTAATCGAATTACTAAAGTTGTGGGATAAATATGAGGTCTTTTTTAAAAAATCAAATACATTGATATTATAATGAAAATCCTGAGAAGACATTCGCCTATTTAAAATGTAAAGGTGTCAGTACATGTGGAATGGGATATATCAAAACAATCACTGGATCCTAAGATGACCACTCTAGTGTCATATGAAATGAGTGTCAAAAATGAAGATGTAATGACTCATGTAAGAAAGGAAATCGAATTTAAATCCATGGAAAACTAGAAATTTCCAAATATGGTATGGATGAAGTTAACGAGGAAAATATATATTCTTTCTCTCATTGAAAAGAAATTCAAGAATTGAATAAGGAAATTTGAAGTCATGTTACCTCTTGATTGTTTTTTTGTGGAAGAGTTTGAAACATTGTCTCTCGAGGCCCAAGAACATTTAATTATGAAGAAATAAAAACTGGATACATTTAGAAGACTCAAAAATGTTTTTTTTCAAAAACAGAGACATAAAATCTAAAACTAAAATATAATGAAAGAGTTTTTTTCTGTGAAAAATAATGTAATCAAATTGAATTTTATGAGGAAGAAGATTCAGAATTTATTTCTACAAACAATGCTTCCTTGATGTCTATAATTAAAAAAATAAAACCATCAAAAAATAATGTTGTGGATAACTAGTTGACCACTAATATCACTCCCATGATTCAATATAAGTATTATTTGGTAAGATTTACAATAAATGTAAGAGATAAAATAAGTGGAGAATAATTATGGATGATTCAGTAGAATATGTTGATCAGATTGATGCTGAAATTGAATGACTAGATGAATTTTCGAAAGTACATTCATCAACTCTTGAGAGCACAGAACATATAATGGAACTAAAACATAGAAATGAAGAACAGGGAATTTTAATCAATGATGTTACCTCGAAACTATAAGATAATTCCAAGACTATTGATGGTCTATAAGAAAAATCAGTTACTATGTAGAGTAAATTCAAAAGTGAAACACTCTCAAAATATAAAAATAAGAAAATATTGTTCTCAAAATTATGAAATTCTAATTTTCTGAAGAGATTTGGGAGTGGTTCTGATGGAGTTAAAATGCGTTGGAATAACTTCATAACATAATGAATGTTTAATAATGTAATCCATTGTGATGTTAAAACATCGAATGCTAGAAATAAAATGATTTACAATAAAGGCAATTTGAATGTATGATAGTTTGAAAAGTAATTTGAAGTGCTGAAAAAGAAACCGTAAAATCAAACTGAATGGAGAACTAAAAACAATTCATGGGAATCTCATGATGATAGGAATTAAAACAAAACTCCTAATGTAATATAAATGAGAAGGAATATAAGTGAAAATACATTTCCACTTATGAAATGAATATTCTCTGACAATCAAGGACACACCATGTCATACTATGAAGAGGCATGAAGATACTTAAATGAGGAAGAAATAGGAAGTAAAAAAGGATAATGAAATAATATACTAATTCATATAGAAAAAACTATTTATATGGATATTATTTTCAGTGTTCCATATTTTACCATAAAACTGTTGACTGCAGGCAGAGGAATTCGAGCAACAATTCATATAGAACTCAGAGAAAATTCAATACTCGCCATCCAGATGGTGTTACTCTTACAAAAGTTTTTTCTACAGTAGAAGAAGATTATGAATATGAATAACGTACACACATGGAATAGTTATTTGAAAGTTAATCATTGTCCTTAATTCAATCTAATATTTCATGGAAGGAAAAAAGTGAAAATTGAAAAATATAACCTTTCAGAAGTAGCTCTCAAGACTACCAAGAATATCAGTACTTAAATTCTTGATAGTTGATTCTCATCCAATATGACGGGAAATGAATACCGATTAACAAATATCAATAAAAAGGATGGTGGAATTGTGATATTCCTTAATGATGTTTTATTGAATATCAAAGGCAGTGGGAGTAATTAACTGGCCAATAGTGATATGAAGAAGATGAAAGTTCTTTATGTTTATGGGTTGTGCCTCAATCTCTGGAGTTTGAGCCAACCCTATTACTTAGGAATTATTATGAAATTAAATCAAAAGGGGCGCATGATAAATGGAGGAATGAGGAGATATCTCATCAAGGGATAAATAAAATTTGGACACTTATATCTAGTTGATAGAAAAGGGAATTTGTTTCTTGGCTATTGAAGAAGAGAACAACTTATGGCACCCGAGGTTGGATCACATTAATCAATAAGATATGGAAAATATATATAAACGGAATATTATCATTAATATCCTTATTCTAAAGCCTGAATATAATGGACCATACATTACATATAGATATTACTTCAACATTTAAGGGTATTTTTTACACAACATAACAAAACCATGTTAGGTCCGTATAGGTTTAGTGTTTTTTGAAACTATGTAACATAAACAATTGGTAAATAAAACATATACATTATTACCCACTTATTTCTTAAAAACTAGACTACTTTTTGACATATCATACTTAATAAAATTTTTCATGACCTGGGCAAAAGAATCATATGAAAGGGGGAGCTCAACTGTTCAGTAAGGGTAAAAAAGAGAAAATTCAATAAGAAAATAACATTTTAAAATCATATCATCCATATAAACGTTTAGAATATAATTTCATGGGAAAAATCATAAAAGTGAAATGTAATCCCAAAATTCATAAAAATAGACAATAAATTCCATGGAATACACACATAAGCACATGAAATCATTTCATACTAGTCAAGGCTCATTGCCAAGACCATCAAAGAGGACAAAGTCCACTACTGAACCAATTTCACTATTCATTATAACAATGTATTACGGAACCAGATTTACTGGTCATTCCAGTCATGTATATATCATGAGATATAAATCTATAATCAATACATTGGAGGGAGATATAGGTCCCACCCATCTCATAATATAATCATTCTTACGTGTGCCGTAAAATATAAAAATACTCACCATAGCATAACCTATGAAATAACATGGGGTTCTTAAACATAATTCCATCAGAATTGATATAAAAAATGGATTTCCTAAATAACGTTCCACAACAAAATCATCGAAATAACAGGGATAAAAATATAACCTTGTATAAAGAGTATTATCATAGATGGAAAATAATTTTGAGAAAACACTTGAAATTAATTATTGAGGAAAATATCTTACTTCTTCAAAAATGATTTCTTTTCAAAAAATGTTGTGCTATTTTAAAAGAAAATAATTTAGTATAAAATAAACTTAAAATAATATAGAGGAAGATTCATTGAAATATGTTATTATGAAACCATAAAGATCCATTAATTCCATATAAGATAAAAAACATTATCCTCATACATTTACCATAAAATTATTAAATTACCTTAAATTGTATAACCAAAAAATATCATTTTCTTATCATTTAATAAAAATTAATAAAAGGGAAAAATTAAATTTTAACAATGGTAAAATAATATAAATAATATTATATAATTTTTAAACCTGGATTTGGATGATAAATATGCCCCAGTAAATACTTTCGTATAAACAATCTCAAATAAAATCAAGATTGAAAAATTATACCTTACCATAGGTCTGATATGATTAGTATGTAATATGAACCTCATGTATATATATTTACATAATGTTACATAAAAATTGTTTTCATTTAACATAATGTTCATGTTTACTATTCATCATAACATAAAATTTATCAGAAAAATATCATAAATTCATCCAATGTAATTTTTTTATCGCTCATCAAAATAAAATGTTTATTTTGTCATATATAACTTATTAATGTGTCAAAGTATTAATTTAAAAGGTGTTCTCCATTCAAATGTATAAAATTAAAATATTAAAAAAATATGATTTTACATCAAAAAGTGTTTTATTCATAGAATGTGACTAAAATATCCATTGGATGACTATCAAAATATTATTATTGATTATATAACACATATATATCACATTAATTTCATTACAAAAAGCAATTCAATCAAAAATACAAATAACTAATTGATTTATATATTTCATAAATAATTAATTTCCAAATAATTCTCAATGCATTTTCATAAGTAAGTTATAATTATTCCTTCTAACCTAATGGCTAGGTTGTAATGGTTATTTTTTAGTAAGGGAATATCAAGGTTTATTGAAACTCTTGATTGCGTGAGAAGTAGTCTATTGAATAAATAATGTATATAAAGAAAATATTTCATAAAATAATATGGGTGTTACATTCATCACCCAAAAAACTAAATTTCATAATTAAAATAATCAAATTGAAAACAATATTTGGGGATTACACTCCCTTATCATATCCTCAAGTTCCAATATTTATTATTAAAATTGATGTTTCTTCCATAAATCATTAACCAAGGGAGTGGTCTTGTTTTGTATAGCTTTTTTGCTACGATCCAAAATCTCTAACTGTTGTTCTTCACAAGAATGATCTTGCTCCGTTGGTACAAATTCTAAGCTTATGACATATGAAAGATCTGGTATTTATTTTATCATGAGAGATACATGGAACATATCATAAAATTGAGAGAGGCTTGGTTGTATCACCAATAAATAAGTTACCCTCCCTACATGATCCAAATTTTCCAAAGGATCGATATAAAAATATCTCAGCTTTCCCTTCTTTCCAAATATCATTACTATATTACATGGTTATTTTCATAAGAACATATTATCACTCACTTCAGACTCTATGTATTTTCATAGGTTGTGAGCATGACTTTTTTTCGACTCTAAGATAATCTTATATATTGTTGAATAGGTCTTAACTTTCTTCCATTTCATCTATAAGATCAGTTCCTAATAGCTTTCTTTTCCAAAATTCATCCCTACAAGATGGAATTCTTCCCTTCTTTCCATATAGGTCTTCATAAGGAGACATCTAAATAAAATAGTGAAAGATATTATTGTATGAAAATTACACTAATGCTTGATGTTGATCCCAAGCATGTCTGAAATCCATAGAGCAAGCTCTCAACATGTCTTCTAGATGTTGAATTTTCCTCTTTTATTGACTTTCTATATGAGGATGATAAGAAGTGATGAAACATAATTCTATATCAAGATCACGTAGAATACTTTTCCAGAACATTGAGGTAAACCTCAAATCCTTGTCGAATATAATAGAATATGGTACTCAGTGCAATCTTACCACTTCTTTCCCATATATCTTTTCAAGATGATCATGAGAGAAATCCTCTAAAATAGAAATGATGTGTGCCACCATGGTAAAGAGATCAACTTTAAGCCATACATAATTATAGACTTTAGATGTTTTGGGATGTCCGACAACAAATCTCATAGTGTGGTTTTCCCAGTTCCATTATGGTATGGGTAATGGTTGTAACACCCTCTTATACTATTGTCTCTCAACCTTAACTTTCTTAAAAAACAAGAACTGAGGGACATATTCCACAACATCTCATTTCATTCCATCCCACAAGAAGTAATCATTCATGTCCTTGTACATCATTGTGCATCAATGGTGAATAGAGAATGGAGAACTATAAGCCTCTTCCAACATATCCTTATTTAATTCTAGTATGGGTGGAATAAAAACGTAGTTCCTAAACCGTATTATTACATCAAAAACAACATTAAAATCAGGAACATTTCTCACCTAATTTTGTAGCTATACATCTTTATTTTGAACCTCCTTATTCTTCACTCGTATTGATGGTTTAAAATTCATTTGAGAAATATAATATGTCCCCCATCCAAATAAAATTTCCTAATCCATCCTTTGAAAATCCAAAAATATTGGATCATTAGTGATCCTCATCATGGATAAGCTAGCATGGACTTTTCAACTCAAATCATATACCACCTAGTTCATTTTCCCAAGGCGGTAATGTATTGAGAAATAATAATCTTTAATCGACTAAAAATATCTCATTTTGTGCATATTTTTCTCCATTTAATTAAAAATATAATTTAAACTTTTATGATAATTATATATATCACACATTCCACCATTAAGATGTTTCCTCCATATATTTAATGCAAAGATTACTACAGCTAACCCCAAATCATTAGTTTGTAATTTTTTCTCATGAATTTTCAGCTGACGTGAGGCATAAGGTATCACTATATCATTTTTCATTAGAAAACATTCCAACCCCTTCTTGTATGCATCACTGAATGTAATGGCCCAGACCCCTCCGGTCCATTCCTTGTTGAAATCGATGTGGTCAACACGACGTGCGTTATAATGATAATTTTTAATACTGATGATAACGTAAAAATATGTTAAATAATAATGATGATGACATAAATTGTGTTATTAATTAAACTAAAAAGAGAATAATCGTGATAAAATGATTTAATGTGTGTTATTATTATTAATGATGTGAAATGGGAAGGTGTGTGACCCATTATAGGTTGATAAATGAAACATGCAGTTGATTACTAATTGAGTAATTGTTGAAATTAAATTTGAATAATAATAATGGGTGTTGTGTTATTTATATTATTCATAATATTAATGAGAAATTAATAAAATGAGTTATGATATTTATTGCAAACAAATAAATGAAGATGCACAATGGAAGCATGGTGGTGTATTAATAAAATTAAAGGTGAGTTCGTTATTATTATTATGTTAAATAATAATAATAATGGTGGTGTTAAAATATGTTGGGTTTATTAAAATGAATGGTTTTAATTTAATAAAAGTGGTTCAATTTAATCAGTGTGAAATAGAAATAAATAGAATTAAATAATTAAATTAATGGATGTTATGTGACTTCTACGTGGCATGGTCAGATTCAGATATCCAACGGGGTTGTTTAAAATGGTCAATGCGATGAGCATAAATATTATCATTATTAAAAATAATGATGGTGATGAGTTAATAAAATAAGTTGATGAATTGTTTTTAATATTGAAAAACAATAAATGACAATGATGGCGTAAAACTATGTGCGAGAGGATAATGAAATTAAAGGTATTAAAAAGGGGTTGAATATTTGGTTATATTAATTTTTTTTTGTCGTGGATATTGTTTTAATTAAATGGAATGGTTTTAATTTAATATGAGAATAACCATGGTAAAATAATTTAATGAGAATTATGTTTTGAATTAAATGCAATGAGATTGGAGAGAGAATATGAACAATATATTAATAATGATATGAAATAAATTGGAGAGAGATGAGTTTTGAAAAATAAAATAAAAATAATGAAATCAATCATGGAAGGAGGCGCCACTTTTGGTGGTGGCATGGGATTGATGAGTTTTTTTAAGTAATTATTATTAGATATTATAATAATGATTATAAGATATTAAATGGAAATAAAATTAAAATATGAATAAAGGAGAGAAGGAATGGCCATGCGTGATTGACATGGATCCAAGGAGGCGCCACTTTTGTGGTGGCGTGGGTTTGAGGAGGTTCGTTTGTAAGTCATTATTATTATATATTATAATAATGATTATAAGGTATTAATGGGAATGAAATTAAAAGAGAAATAAATGTAAAAGGAGGGGGTGTTTATTTCCAACGTGAAAGAGACCAAATCACGATTGATTTGGATTTATAAAAATAAATAAATAATTAATTATAAAAATAATAAAATAATAATATTGTTATTTTGGGTGATCAAAACTTAAAAAGTCTATAACTTCATCATATGGTGTCGGAATGACGAACCGTCAGCGGTAGTGTGATCCTGTAATTAAGACGGTCATTTTAAGACCAGTGATGGTTACCTTTTTATGCGTTATGTCTCGGGTCAACGAAACACACATATTAATAAAATTAACGTCTTTTTTTAAAACGTGTGGAAATCGCGTGGCGTGTCGTGTGTAGACCAGTCAAAACACGTAACGGGTGTACAGTCACACCGTGTATTCATCAATACACGCTGCATACTGTTTTAACTATTCATTGGCTATAAATGAAAGGGGCACAGATTATTTCCAGACCAATCGCTTCTTCTTCGCACGACAACACTCTTGGATGATCAAGAAGTCTTCCTCCTCTAACTTCTTTGTCCGAACTCCGATCGTCGATCCGTCAGCGGCCACGGGATCGTAGAAATGAGATGAAGCTTCTAAGACTAGACTTTTCACCTTTCCTTCCGGCCTTCCTTCTCCATCTTCCATCCTAGGAGGTGTTTTTCGGGTTTGGCGAAGGCGGAGGACACCGAAGGACGTCGTCAGAAGCGACGTGATCGGGACCATTTGAGTAGGGGTTTACCTTCGTCTCTCTATTTGGTGCAACATGCGGGGTGGGATATTTCTCTTTTGTTCCATGGGATGCAGTTGAACTTTAAATAAAGATAATAACTTGTTAAAGAATGGGGTTGGGAAGTTAGTGATTGTTGTTACCTTACTTTTTATATCCTGTGATATTATATTTGCGAATTGAATGAGCTTCTACCTACTGAAAATCACAGTCGGTGGGGGACTTTGCTTACGTAATTAAATGTTTCCCTCTTCTTCTGTATTTTCTTATGGATGGAAACTTCATGAAATGTAGAAATTGGTTAATCACGAAAAGTTGACTTTTTAAATGAAAATCTAGAACCCTTGTGTGATCACCCCAGTTGAACCAAAATGGAATAATGAACCTGTGGGTGTTGGCTTGGTTACGTGGAATGTGTTGGGGGTGTTTTGTGGGATGTTGTGGTTTGGGTGAGCAGCGGGGCTGCGACGTTTGGGTGGTGATCTTATTGGAATGGTTGATGGTGGAAACGTGGAGGTGTGAAATGTTTTGTAAACGATGGGGTTGAAATGGGAAGTGGTTGGTTGTGGAAAATGTCTTTATTTATGAAAATTGTTTTGATTATGCAAAGTATTTTGAAGTAAAAAGGTGTTTTCAAATGCGGAAATGTTTTGTGTGTGGAATGGGTTTTATGTGTGGAACTTTGAAATAAATGAATGATGGAATGTTGTATGGTTGTGATAATATTTTGTAAATGAAATGGCATGTGGTTGCTTGCGTGTTACCTAACCTTGGATGTGGATGGCAGAGATATGTTTGTGAAAGGTTTTGTCTGGATGATAGTTGCCCAGTAGTAATAATTTGTTAAACCATTGCATGAATCATGAAAACCTAAATGGGGTTGGGGGATGATTGTTTGGTTGTTGATGCATGCTTCGTGGTAGCAGTGCCGACGCACATGCTCAGTTTATCTTTTTAAGAAGCCATAGGTTGGGCTATGTGTTTGGTATATTTATATAAATAATTGTATCTTTGTGTTTTGTCACACCACACCCATGTCAAGCACCTAGTACCGAACACTCCCATTTTATGGGAGAGGGTGTTCCCCCTTAGTTACGAGCTCCTTCCTGCTCCTTCTTCCATAGGCGATGATGGCTTGAGGTGACCTTACACCCAAGACTCTTCGGGTAGGTCTCAGAGGCTATGATGGCTTGAGGCGACCTTTAGCCCAAGGCTCTTCGGGCAGGCTTACCGTTCCCAAGAACCTTCGGGATGAGGCCCAGGTGTCTGCGGGCGGGTTAGTGGTTGTGGCCCAGGTGTGTGCGGGCGAGAAGCGTGGTTGTGAGGCCAAGGTGTGTGAGGGCGGGATGCGTGGTTTGGCCCAGGTGTGTGCTTGTGGGAAGAGTGTGGTAGCATCAGGACGTTTGCCGTTAGGAAGAGCAGCCTCTAATTAAGTGGGAAATGGTGCGGGGTACCCAATACTTTTGTTCTATATATATACTAAACTTGTTTGTGTTACTTGGTGAGTGTGACCAGTGAGGATGGGTGGATAGTTTTTCCTTGTTAGTTTCTGGTTCTTCTATTTTCTCACGGGACCTTAGAGTGTCTCCCCACTTGTGCACGAGAGCTTTAGGTTTCCCTACTGAGTATACTTGTATGCTCACCCTACGTTTACTTTCAGGTTTCCAGAAGGACTACCAGGGCCGTGCGGGACCCTACTAGTCGGGCAATTGGAGTTGTTGTAGTTGTTGTTCTCTTGTTTTCTTTGGCATTGTACTTTTGACCATCCTTTTACTTGTACCTTGTTATAAAAATTGTTTAAACATGCATGTGGGCTTGGTTTGGGTTTATTTATATACACTTGTTCTTTTCCCTTTTTGGTGGTTGACTTGTCCTATTTCCCGATCCAAAAAAATAAAAACGGTAATGCCTCCCATATTTGTGAAAACTCATACCCTTGGTGCTAGTCGCCAACCCGGGGCCTACTGGAGGCGGGACTCGGGGGTCATTATCTCCCTTTCACCATTGCCAGCTCAGGAGGGACATCTTTGGTGGGAGGGTGTCGTGACAGAATGGTATCAGAGCTGATGGTTGAGAGATAGGATGGAGTCTGGAGTTAGGCACAGTGAGGATTGCATGGGATGGTAGGGCAACAGTGTTCGTTAATCTTGGTTCGTGACATAGGCAAGGGAAGACCGGCTAGGACATAGGATTTTAGGGCCCCCCGTGATCCGATGCAAGGACTCTGAGCCTACCGAACAACCAATTGAGACTATATTGATTGTAGGGTAGAGACCCTAGGGATGGTACATGCATCATCATGTTTGTGTTTTACTTGATTTGGGTGTTCTGGGAAAGAAATTGAAATAAAATGATAATTAAAACTTTCAGTTTTCCCTTACTACTTGGGCTTAGGCGATCCTTGTTTACCATACATCTATGGCACTTGGACGTTAACAGAAATGCAGAGGAGTGGGACGCGGACAATTTCACGCAACAGAAGTGGCAACCCCAGCAAGGCGAAAGATCGAGAGAGATGTTTCATGTTTTACTTAAATGCTCTCGTTTATGTTTTGTTTAAATCCAGGAGCATCACACTCAATCGTTGAAACTCATTCTCGCCCATGCTATGGGCCTGGACCTTGTTTTCCATGAGTCTATAAAGCTATGTTACTTCCCTCTTTCCTTTAAATGTGTGTGAAGAGTCCTTACATGTGGGGAGAGGAGGACCTGATCCCTAATCGAGATGCATTAATGTGGATGCGATTAAACCCGTGCAGGAGAGTCAGTGCCGCCTAAAGCGGATTATATCTCGACATGGGAGAAGGAATTCCTCAAGCCATGTGTTCGGGCAATTTATTATTGTTGTGTACGGTGTTGGGGGTAGTGTAAGTTTGGAAAATCCTAATATATGGAAGTCGGAAGACCTAATTCCTAATCGAGACGCATTAATGTGGATGTGATTAAACCCGTGAAGGCGAGTTAGTGCCGCCTAAAGCGGATAATATCTCGGTATGGGATAAGGAACTCCTAACTCATATAATTAGGGTTGTCGGTTGTTTCCAGTTATGACAAGAGCCCTGAGAGGTATCTTGCAGGGTGGTTTTTCGGATCCATTCTTTTTCTCGGTTGGTTTTTAATTCTCGAGAACGAGAATGTTTTTAGAGGTATCTGATGTAATGGCCCGGACCCCTCCGGTCTATTCCTTGTTGAAATCGATGTGGTCAACACGACATTCGTTATAATGATAATTTTTAATACTGATGATAACGTAAAAATATGTTAAATAATAATGATGATGACATAAATTGTGTGATTAATTAAACTAAAAAGAGAATAATCATGATAAAATGATTTAATGGGTGTTATTATTATTAATGATGTGAAGTGGGAAGGTGTGTGACCCATTATAGGTTGATAAATGAAACATGCGGTTGATTACTAATTGAGTAATTGTTGAAATTAAATTTGAAAAATAATAATGGGTGTTGTGTTATTAATATTATTCATAATATTAATGAGAAATTAATAAAATGATTTATGATATTTATTGCAAACAAATAAATGAAGATGCTCAAAGGAAGCATGGTGGTGCGTTAATAAAATTAAAGGTGAGTTCGTTATTATTATTATGTTAAATAATAATAATAATGGTGGTGTAAAAATATGTTGGGTTTATTAAAATGATTGGTTTTAATATAATAAAAGTGGTTCAATTTAATCAGTGTGAAATAGAAATAAATAGAATTAAATAATTAAATTAATGGAAGTTATGCGACATCTACGTGGCATGGTCAGATTCAGATATCCAACAGGGTTGTTTAACGTGGTCAATGCGATGAGAGTAAATTTTATCATTATTAAAAATAATGATGGTGATGAGTTAATAAAATAAGTTGATGAATTGTTTTTATTATTAAAAAACAATAAATGAAATGATGGCGTAAAACTATGTGTGAGAGGTTAATGAAATTAAAGGTATTAAAAAGGGGTTGAATATTTGGTTATATTAATTTTGTTTTGTCGTGGATATAGTTTTAATTAAATTGAATGGTTTTAATTTAATATGAGAATAACCATGGTAAACTAATTTAATGAGAATTCTGGTTTGAATTAAATGCAATGAGATTGGAGAGAGAATATTAAAAATATATTAATAATCATACGAAATAAATTGGTGAGAGATGTGTTTTGAAAAATAAAATAAAAATAAAGAAATCAATCCTGGAAGGAGGCGCCACTTTTGGTGGTGGCATGGGATTGAGGAGTTTTTTTTTAAGTCATTATTATTAGATATTATAATAATGATTACAAGATATTAAATGGGAATAAAATTAAAAGAGGAATAAAGGAGAGAAGGAATGGTCATGCGTGATTGACATGGAGCCAAGGAGGTGCCACTTTTGTGGTGGCATGGGTTTGAGGAGGTTCTTTTGTAAGTCATTATTATTATATATTATAATAATGATTATAAGGTATTAATGGGAATGAAATTAAAAGAGAAATAAATGTAAAAGGAGGGAGTGATTGTTTCCAACGTGAAAGAGACCAAATCACGATTGATTTGGAGTTATAAAAATAAATAAATAAGTAATTATAATAATAATAAAATAATAATATTGTTATTTTGGGTGATCAAAACATAAAAAGTCTATAACTTCTTTATATGGTGTCGGAATGACGAACCATCAGCCGTAGTGTAATCCTGTAATTAAGATGGTCATATTAAGACCAGTGATTGATACCTTTTTATGAGTTATGTCTCGGGTCAATGAAACACACATATTAATAAAATTAACGTCTTTTTTTAAAACGTGTGGAAACCGCGTGATGTGTCGTGTGTTGACCAGTCAAAACACATAACGGGTGTACAGCCACACCGTGTATTCATCAATACACGCTGCATACTATTTTACCTATTCGTTGGCTATAAAAGAAAAGGGCGCTGATTATTTCCAGACCAATCGCTTCTTCTTCGCACGACGACACTCTTGGATGATCAAGAATTCTTCCTCCTCTAACTTCTTTGTCCGAACTCCGATCGTCGATCCGTTAGCGGCCCCAGGATCGTAGCGACGAGACGAAGCTTCTAAGCCAGGACTTGTCACCATTCCTTCCGGCCTTCCTTCTCCATCTTCCATCCTAGGAGGCGTTTGTCGGGTTTGGCGAAGGCGGAGGACACCGAAGGACATCGTCGGAAGCGACGTGATCAGGACCTTTTGAGTAGGGGTTCACCTTCGTCTCTCTATTTGGTGCACCATGCGGGGTGGGATATTTCTATTTTGTTCCATGGGATGCAGTTGAACTTTAAATAATGATAATAACTGGTCAAAGAATGGGGTTGGAAAGTTAGTGATTGTTGTTACCTTATTTTTATATCCTGTGATATTATATTTGTGAATTGAATGAGCTTCTACCTACTGAAAATCACAGTCGTTGGGGGCCTTTGCTTACGCAATTAAATGTTTCCCTCTTCTTCTGTATTTTCTTATGGATGGAAACTTCATGAAATGTGGAAATTGGTTAATCACGTAAAGTTGACTTTTTAAATGAAAATATAGAACCCTTGTGTGATCACCCCTATTGAACCAAAATGGAATAATGAATATGTGGGTGTTGGCTTGGTTACATGGCATGTGTTGGGGGTGTTTGGTGGGCTGTTGTGGTTTGGATGAGCAGCGGGGCTGCGACGTTTGTGTGGTGATCTTATTGGAATGGTTGATGGTGGAAACATGGAGGTGTGAAATGTTTTGTAAACGATGGGGTTGAAATGGGAAGTGGTTGGTTGTGGAAAATGCCTTATTTTATGAAATGTGTTTTGATTATGAAAAGTATTTTGAAGTAAAAAGGTGTTTTCAAATGCGGAAATGTTTTGTGTGTGGAAAGGGTTTTATGTGTGGAACTTTGAAATAAATGAATGATGGAATGTTGTATGGTTGTGATAATCTTTTGTAAATGAAATGGCATGTGGTTGCTTGCGTTTTACCTAACCTTGGTGGTGGATGACAGGGATATGTTTGTGAAAGGTTTTGTCTGGATGATAGTTGCCCAGTAGTAATGATTTGTTAAACCATTGCATGAAACATGAAAACCTAAATGGGGTTGGGGGATGATTGTTTGGTTGGTGATGCATGCTTCGTGGTAGCAGTGCCGAGGCACATGCTCAGTTTCTCTTTTTAAGAAGCCATAGGTTGGTCTGTGTGTTTGGTATATGTATATATATAATTGTATCTTTGTGTTTTGTCGCACCACACCCATGTCAAGCACCGAGTGCCGAACACTCCCATTTTATGGGAGAGGGTGTTCCCCCTTATTTACTAGCTCCTTCCTGCACCTTCTTCCATAGGATATGATGGCTTGAGGTGACCTTACACCCAAGACTCTTCGGGTAGGTCTCGGAGGCTGTGATGGCATGAGGTGACCTTTAGCCCAAGACTCTTCGGGCAGGCTTACTGTTCCCAAGAACCTTCGGGATGAGGCCCAGGTGTCTGCGGGCGGGTTCGTGGTTGTGGCCTAGGTGTGTGCAGGCGAGATGCGTGGTTGTGAGGCGCAGGTGTGTGCGGGCGGGATGCGTGGTTTGGCCCAGGTGTGTGCGGGCAGGAAGAGTGTGGTAGCTTCAGGACATTTGCCATTAGGAAGAGTAGACTCAAATTAAGTGGGAAATGGTGTGGGGTACCCAATACTTTTGTTCTATATATGTACTAAACTTGTTTGTGTTACTTGGTGAGTGTGACCAGTGAGGCTGTGTGGATAGTTTTTCCTTGTTAGTTTCTGGTTCTTCTGTTTTCTCACGGGACCTTAGGGTGTCTCCCCACTTGTGCATGAGAGCTTTAGGTTTCCCTACTGAGTATACTTGTATGCTCACCCTACGTTTACTTTCAGGTTTCCAGGAGGACTACCAGGGTCGTGCGGGACCCTACTAGTCGGGCAGTTAGAGTTGTTGCAGTTGTTGTTCTCTTCTTTTCTTTGGCATTGTACTTTTGAGCTTCCTTGTACTTGTACCTTGTTATAAAAATTGTTTAAACATGCATGTGGGCTTGGTTTGGGTTTATTTATATACACTTGTTCTTTTCCCTTTTTGGTGGTTGACTTGTCCTATTTCCCGATCCAAAATAATAAAAAGGGTAATGCCTCCCATATTTGTGAAAACTCATACCCTTGGTGCTAGTCACCAACCCGGGGGCCTACTGGAGGTGAGACTCGGGGGTCATTATCTCCCTTTCACCATTGCCACCTCAAGAGGGACATCTTTGGTGGGAGGGGGTCGTGACACTGAAGATCATCAACCTTTCTCCACTACAATTCAGTGTGAGCACAGGTGCACTAGATAACATTATTTTTAGCTCTTTAAAATTATCTTCACATTCCTCTATCCAAACAAACTTAACTACATTCAAAGTCAACATGGTCAGTGGATTAGATAATAGATAAAAATCATACAAAAAATTTCGATAATATCAATCCAAACCAAGAGAAAATCAGAACTTAGTTACTGTTGGTGGTCTCAACCATCTCTCAATAACCTCTATTTTTTCTAGAACCATGAATATACCCTCTCTTGAGATTATGTCACCCAAAAATAAAACATTATGAAACCAAAATTCACAATATGTACATTTGGAATAAACCTTATCCTTTCTTAGGGTCTTCAATACGATTCTCAAGTGATCATTATGTTTTTCCCTTCACATTGAATAGAGAAGAATGTCGTCTATAAAGACTACCAGAAGATGATCAAGATAGTCTCTAAATACTCTATTCAGTAGATCCACTATGATGGAAGGTGAATTAGTAAGACCAAAAGACATCACTATAAATTCATAGTGTCCATACCTTGTATGGAATGCCATATTTGGTATATCCTCATTTTTTACCCTTAATTGATGATCTCTGAAGTGAAGATCAATCTTGGAAAAGTATTGAGCTTCACATAGTTGGTCAAATAATCCATCATTGTGGTGAAGAGGATAATTTTTCCTGATGTTGACCTTATTAAGTTCTCAATAATAAATTTAGAGTCTAATTGATCCATATTTATTTTTTACAAAATGAACAGGTGCTCTCCAAGGTGATGGATAATGGAATATGAATCCTTTATCAATATTCTCTTAGGGTTTCTTGTTCATTTCAAGAAAGACAATTAGGGAATTATATATGTTGTCTTTGAAATATGCATGGCACCTGATATGAGTTCTGTTGAAAACTCAACTTCACGATTTGGTGAAGACCAAGGAATTCCTCCAGAAACACAACATCAAACACCCGTACAATGGGAATATTCATAATTTTTGTTTTCGCTACTACCATTTTTGGATAAATAACCTTCATTTTTACGAATCCTGACATTTAAGATGAAACATTATTACTCGATGGTTATATTCATCCTATCCTTGACAGATGATCATAGATTGATATGGAATATGAAATGTGACTTCCATTCCATAGAAATTGAGATGAGCACCATCTAGAGAATGCCAATACATGCCATCGATAACATCAAATTATACTATAGGAAGGATCCCAATATTTGGAGGAAGAACATTTCCACAATATTTAACTAGAGAAGATTTATAAACTGTTTAAGTGGTTGTTGTACCATTATGAGTTTCCATAGCTAAATCACCATCTAATTTTTGAGGTAATATTGAAATACCTTTAGAAAATTATTCAGAAATAAAATATTGGTTAGATCCATAATCAAATAAAACATTTTCTACTTTAGATTGGATGGTAATGGTACCTTTCACCAGTTCATTATCATAATCCAAGTCAGAAATAGTGATTACATGTTACATTCCTTTATTTTTATCCTGAAGATTTTGTTGACATAGCTCATCATCAATAACCCTTGGATTAGGTCAATCATTGGCATAATGCCCCATTTTCTTAAACTTGTAGAATTGAAGTGTAGGAGGTGAATTCTCTGTAGCTTTTTCATTGTTCTCATCATTGTATATCTTTTTCCCATCACATCATCATACAATTTCCTAATGACCATCTATTCTACACTTAAAAAATTTACTTGTCCCTTTAATACAATTCCCTCCATGTTTATATCCACATTTTGTGCATAAATGAAAACTCATCTTCTTTTTGGGTGGTCTTTAGATTCTCTTTTGAATTCCATTTTTCTCTTCATATCAAACTCATATGACTAATGGGTTACTCCAATATCCATCTCAATATGGAGAGCACGCCGAATAATTTTCCCATAGCTATTGAAGCCCCTTAAGGCTAATTCCCTTAAGAGACTTGTTTTTATGCCACTAATGAATCGAACAATATCTATCTTAGGTTGGATAATAATTCTAGAAGTTTAACTTGACTGTATTTTAAAATTCAATACATAGTTACCAACGGATTCATCATCCTTTTTCTCAAGTTCAAGGAACACTGTCTCCTTATTTTTTTGAAGTATACGAGGAAAGTACTTATTGATAAATCAGTTCTTGAACTTTTCCCATTCCATAGAATCTATTTCGTCTCTTTACCTCGTATTTTTTATAAGATTTCACCATTTATCAGTTTCACCATCCATATGATAGACTGATAAGATGTCAGTATCACTTTTAGTATATTGTATAACTAAAAATATTTTTTAGTGCTACTGATACATTTTTCAACCTCTAATAGATCATAAGAACCACTGAATGAAGGTGGTTTCTGCTTCATGAAGGATTCAAAAGAATGTTTCTCACTTATTTGATCATTTTGAAGTCTAGAATGATTTAAAACTTGATAATGTTATGTGAGCATGGATACATTATTTTTTATTACAACTTCAATAACATTCAGTTCCTCATGGGGTCAATCATTGTATTTCATGTCGCATTCAGAATTAACACAGTTCTTTCGGGTTCTAGCCATTATCTAAAACCAAGAATCATAGTGTGAGAAAAACTAATCACAATGGGAAGAACATATAATTAAATGACAAAATTTCAATTTAAAAAAATTAGGTTTTATCGTAGGTTATTTATTAACACCTCGAAAATTCTAGGATAGGACTGCAACCTATACTTAGATATATCCTTTGGGTTCCTACTAAGGTTCCCTTATCCTTGTTTCGAATGGTTAACTATACCTTTTCTCTGATACCAACAATAATAGCCCATGATTTACATGTATATATTACTTCGAAATAAAAGGATATTTCTCACAAAACATAACAAAACCACGCATGGACCGTATTGGTTTAGTGTCTTTAGAAACTAGAAAACATAAACAACTGGTTCATAAAACATGTACATTGTCTCCCGCTTATTTCATCAAAACTACACCCCTTTTTGACATATCTTAAATAATAACCTTATTGATGACCTTGGGAAAAGAATCATATTAAAGGATTATATCAATACTTTTTAAGGGTAAACAATGGAAATATCAACAAGAACATAAAATTTGAAAATCATATCCTACATATAAATGATCAGAATATCATGTCATGGGATAAATCATAAAAGTGTAATATAATCCCAATTTTCATAACATAAGACATGAAATTTAATGTAATATACACTTAATCATATAAAATCATTTCATACTATTCAAGTCACATTTCCAAGACCATCTTATCAGACAATGACCATTACTGAACCGAGTTCACTCCACGTTCCAACCATGTTTTACTGAACGAGATTAACGTTTCATTGTAGTCATTTCTATCTCATGAGATATTAATATTTACCTAATTAATTTAATGGAGATATAGTCCCAGCCATCTCATAATTAAACAATTATTATGTGTACCACAAAAACATAAAAACATTATTTATAGCATAACCCATGAAATAACATGGGTTTCTTAAACATCATTCTATCATAATTGATATAAAAAAATGGATTTCCTAAATAAAATTCCACAAAAAATAATGGCAATATTAAGGATTGAAATATAACCCAATTTAAATAGTGTCATAATAGATGGAAAATAATTTTTAGAAAACACTTGAAATTAATTCTTAAGGAAAATATACTTTCTTCTTTAATAATGTTTTCTTTTCTCAAAATACAATGAAATTTTAGAATAAAATAATTGATTTGAAAATAAAAATGAAAATTTTAGAGGTATATTTATGGAAATAAGGTGCCATGAGTCCATAAATATCCATTCATGTTGTATATGTTAAAAAACATACTCCTTATACTTTTACCGGAAAAGTAATAAAGTACCTCAAATCGAATAATGACAAAAGATTCCTTTCATACCATTTAATAAAAATTCATCAAAGTGAAAAATTACCTTTTAAAAATTATTGAATAATATAAATAATATTACACAATTAGGAATCATGTATTTGGATGATAAATATACCCTAATAACTACTTTCGTTTAAACAATCTCAGATAAAAATGAGATTTCCCAAGTATCCCTTACCGTTGGTTTGATATGATTTGTATGTAATCAGAGGCTTTTGTATAATGATTTAAATAATTTTAAATATTTAAACAATAAAAATAATTGTTTTTATTATAGGATATATCATTATATTATCATTTTTTTGTTAGTAACATTTTATTCTCACTCGTAATTCATATATTAACTACTTTATTTTTTTATGCAAGATTTTTCAGATAACATAATGTTCCACTTCTTATATTATAGTCAAATAATTTAAAAAAATTATATTAGTATAACATATATCATATTTTTTCATTTAATTAATTTATATAATCATGGTTTATGAACGATCGTGTAGAATGAATTGCATCGTATCATGGAGATAGTAGGCCGTACGTACGCACGATAGATGAGATCATTCCTAGAATTATTGAATGGTATTTAAGTGTATGATGTATTATATTTCATAATTATTATAATCTTTTAATAATAATATATAGTTATTATTTCCACAATTACACCAATCCAAGTAAGTAGGTGGTGAAAAACATGTTACAACACAGAGTGGAGACTGTAATTCGTACGTACGCACCCGCTGTGATTTTGTTTTTTATCGGATTGATAAAAGTTGAAATATTGTTGTTTAATATTTATAATAACTTATCAATATATTGTTTTATTGATCTTATCAATTTATGATTAAATTATTAGTGAAGAGGATGTAGAAGAATAATGAAGTTGGAAGGAATCGATAAAATACATTAGCTCTTCATTGACGTGTTTCCTCTAAATCTCTTCCTAGAGCACTAGAGTTCTCCTATAAAGATGAAAAGAACTTCTAAAATGAAAATAGGGAATTTTAGAATGAAATATGGTTTGTTATGGCTGCATTTGAAGGCTCAAAATCAAGTGAATATGTGAGAGAGGAGGTTGACTTTACTTATTGAGGTGAGGGGAACTTTTGGAAACTCCATAAATAATAATTTAAAATAAAATCAAAACGTACACAAAACCACCAAAAAGTATAAATAAAGAATTTTTAATGAGATAGGGTTGTAATATCATATACAAATAAGTTTTTGACATGTTATTTTTTCAATTTAAACTATATATTTATAATTGACACTCAATTATTCTATTTAATTTTAATTGTGGTAATAACATTCTAAATATTTAATGGTTAAAAATATTTACTTATATTTTGTGAATAGACCGCAAATGTATATTATATTACATGATATAAATTATAATTATCACTTTTAAATTTTTTTAAAAATTTATGAATTCTAAATAATTTAATAATATATTATTTTTTGAATATATCAATAGTTTCTATTTGACACTATTCATTTATTTGAATTTATATAAAATTCACATTTAAGAAATATTATAAAAAAATTATTTAATACACTCCTAACATGTCATATTCACCTAGAAAAATCTTGGAAGATATTAAACAGTTTATATGATATTTCATTTAATATTCTTAAGACCATTTGTTTAATATTTCTATTAAACAAATAATTTCAACATAACTATTGTGTCATCATTAATGATAATTAATTAATATTTATAATTTTTAAATAATTTTTTATGATGTTGGTAATTTTTTTAATCTTTAAACAGAATATACATAGATGATATTATCTTTTAGTTATTAGTATTTTAAAATTTACATTCTTATATAAAATGTCATTGTGACATTTTTTCACATTCATTAGTTCTTATTACATCCATGTCGTATTCAAATGTGAGTGTCCATAAATGGATTCCATTTCACAAATTTGATGATAATATTCTCATTTTGTCATCCAATAGGTTTTTATAGGATTTAAGTTAATTTTATACTATTATTTTTACCTTTAATTATCAGATTTACCATTTTCCATGGTAATAATAATAATTACCAAAGTTACTATTCATAATACCAAAAAAGTAGCATTTTAACATAATTTGGACTTACTGATTGAAAATATTGAATCCATTTTTCAAAATTCAAATAACATAATTTTTAGTAATTAATTTAAATTAATCCCCCTATAGAGAAAATGGGGTTTTAAAAGGTAAATATTAATAATATTTATTAAAATTTATTTTATTATTTTTGTCACAATCCGTTCTCGAGGCCCGTGCCATGACTACCACATGCCCACCTTCCATAGGACAGGGGCAGATGACTAGCACCAAAGGCATATAACTAAATAAAAAAGGAAGGAATTACCTTGATAAAACATAAAAATACACAACTAGAGTACAAGAGGAAGAACACACAATGTAAAACTGAAAACAAAAGTACTGCTGAAAGTAAGGGGTCAAAAATACAAGCCCAACTGTAAAGTACAAGGTGAAAGACAAAACAGCTGGAAGATGACAAGAAACTCTTGGATAGTCCACCATGGCTACTACTTGAAGGGTAGGTACAGATAGCACAACTCCTAGATCGTCCACCATGGATCTTACCAGAAGGGTAGGTACAGATATCCTCCTCAGCTCCCTCGTCCAGCAATCCCCCTTCGGGTACCTACTTGTCGTGAGGTCCACCTCTAGGTACTGACTCGTCTTGAGGTCCACCTCTAGGTACCGTCCAGTCCTCGTACAATCAGCCTCCATCAGTGATGTCCGTCGTCTGCATCCAAAACAACGAGTTGCGGGCATAACCCTTGTAAGGGTGAGTATAACAATACTTTTTAGGACCTCGAGACCCTCAAGGTCTCACTAAATACAACAAGGATAAACCACAAAGAAATATAGAAACAGATAACCTTTACTTAGATCTAGGACCATACATATACCTTAGTTATCAAGTAACCCATATCAATCATGAGGAAAACACAAAGGTCATTGACTCAGCTCAAATAAGGATTTTTATACACGATGACGAAAACACGACTACTGGAGAACTCCTACTCTGTCGAGTGCAGTAAACCTGTCACGACTCCGAGGTTCCACTCACTAACATTAGACTGCTGGGGTACTTCTTTTATCGAGTACCGTGGGTCTTCCACCTCACAAAGTAGTGCTCTCCTGCCATGGGTCTACCACCTCACACATGAGTGCTCCCCCTCATAGCCTATAGAGGTACTCCTCCTATCGAGGACCCCAGGTCTGCCACCTCACAATGTAGTTATCCTCCACCATGGGACTACAACCTAACAAAGTAGTGCTCCCCACTGGGCTACTCAAGTCACTCCGAATCGAATTGGACAAGCAGTCATCAGGTCTCAGCCAGCTTTGTAACACCCAAAATTTTTATGAGAAATATTTTGTTTTTATGATATCATCAATGCAATATTTCACTACACACAACACTATCTTGGCTTACTTCACATTCAATCGCGACCTTCCTCAATAGATTGCATTGTACGCAATACCAAGTTTTACTAAACAACGATATGCTATTAAAATATTATTAATACCAGCCGTTATAAATAGTAATACCCACTTTTCGAAATTTTATAATTTTACCTTTCAAAATGGACTTCATTTTTGGATTCAGAATATCGAAATTATGATAGGGAGAATTTTTGGTATTTTTCTGAAAACTTTCAATTTTTGATGAATAGTGAAAACACTGGGTTACTATTTAAAAACTGACATTTAATTTAAATAAATATTTATTTTATTTAAATTTATTTTAGGTAATAACGGATACATAATACCTATATAAGTTCAAAGTAATTCATTGGAGTCATTTTATAATAATTGTAGATATATAAAAATTTTATTGAACTATTAACTATCCTTTACCCACCTCCTAGGAGAGTTTGAAAATTTACATAAAACTTAATTATACCACTTCTGTGAGTGGAATTTTGAAAATCCGAGATACATAGTTAATATCAAGGACTAAAATGTGTTTCAATAAGATAATTGTTTTTGGTGAATAATAGTTTTTTATTTTAATTAACCATTATTTAAAGTAAATATTATAATTAAGGGTACAAATGGTATTATTATTACCCTAAAAAATGACATAATTCTATTGGAAAAGTTTAATTCGACAAAAACCAACCTTATAAATAAAATATTACCATTTAGGTCCACTTGGATTACATTAGGACATTTAATTTTATTTTATTTAATGAAGAGTTAAAATAGTTAAAATCAAAGTTTAATAACTAAAACATTTTTAATATAGGGATATAAATAAGATAAATTCTAATATAAAGATTCATTAGAAATATAAAATTATTTCCTACATAATGGTATTTTATTTATCATTCTTAGAATTTATATAAGTTAATTTATTTATGACACAATGATGATGTAGTAATTAACTTATTAAGGAAATATTAACATAATTGATATTATAAATACACAAATAATTTTAACTATAGAGTTTTCATGAATTATAATAATTTTATATGTTACCAAGACATATTATAATTGACTTAATTAACCTTTTTTGAACTAATCATGCTGTTATGATTTTTCACAAAAATCAATTACCAAATAATGTCAAAATTGACATAAAATAGTTTTTAAAACAAATATAATCTTAATAATTGTTATTTTTTTTAAAAAAATTATAAAGTTTGACAAAATGACTAAGATAAGGATATATATTAATAATGAACCACATGGGGTTCGTTTGGCTTGTTATAGTAAGTTTATTAACCATATAGTGTAATAAAACAAGAAGACACGGTAAAATTAAAATTGTTTAACTTACAGTTAAATCTAAATGATAATGTTAAAATAATAACCTAAACTTGTCTAAAATCTATTGGTTGAAAGTATTTTGACCCATCCCCACCTTATCTTCTAACTAAATCAGTATGGAGCTATAAAAAACCGAATATGACTTTATTATAAAATAATATTTTCTGTTTTTTCTAAGGTGCCCCTCTCCTCCATTATAAAAGGGAACCTCCTCCCTCTCCTCCTCACACCACTTTGACCTTCATGCTGGTCCATACCATGCCAATTTCTCTTCTACAATTACCTATAAATATCCTAGAGGTCCTGGTATTCTTCAAAGACCATCTTTGTTGTCCTAAGAGGAGGTTAAGAAGAGGCACTTCAAAGTATAGGTAATGTTTGTTACCGATTGTTTCAAGTTTATTTCTTATTATACTTCCTCTTCTTTATTTTTTTCATTATGAATTAATAACATCAGTATCACTCATATACCGATATGTTATAATAATTATTAAACAACCCTATTTCACCTTCTATCCATCCTATGAAAATGAAATCACCGCACGTTCGTACGTACTGAATACCGTCTCCACGCCGTGGTGTAATTTGTTTTCCACCACTACATTACATGGATGGTTATAATGGTGTAAAGAATAACTATATATTATTATAGTTCTGTGTTGTTGATTCTGAAATAGTATACATATACTTCAATACAATTCCACGATCATGGGAATGATATCATCAATCATGCGTACGTACGGCCTACCGTCTCCACGATGTGATTCGACTCATTCTACACGATCTTCGTTGAATAATGATTATATAAATGAATTAAATGAATAAATATGATATTTGTTACACTAATAAAATTCTGAAAATGATATTTCTATAACCTAAAAATAATAATAAGATATTATTCGACAATACATGCCTAAGAATATAAAGCAATGAACACCCGAATAACAATTAGCAATCAAATATTACTAATATGAAAATATAAATAGGACCATGTATGATATCATAGCAATGAATATGATTCTGTAATAATTCAATGACATTATTTAAATCATTATACAGGAGGTTCAGATATGTACGATGGAAATCACACCTAAGGTAATGGAAAATCTCACAATCTCATTTTATCCCATATTGGTTATACATCAGAATTTACTGTGGAATATTTATCATCCACATCCATGATCCCCCAATACGTTATATTATTTCTATACTCCTACAGTTTTTTAAATCCAATTTTACCCATTGGTGAGTTTTTGGTAAAATATATGAAAGGAATCATTTTTCGTTTTTAGCACGAGGTACTTTTTGAATTTTCTAGCGAAATTACGAGAAGAATTTTTTTTAACATATAGGGCATGAATGGATTTTTATGATTTAATTGGACATTATTTCCATGAAGCAACCTTTACAAGTTTTTAAGTTTATTTTTAATCAAATTATTTTAGTATAAAATAGTATGACATATTAAGAAAGGAAAAATGTTTTTGAAGTAGAAAGGATATTTTCCTCAAGAATGGAGTTCAAGCATTTTATCAAAATTATTTTCCATCTAAGATAATATACGGTTCTATTTCAATCCCTTTTTTACATTGATTTTATTATGTTTTGATGGAATTATTTTTATTATGTCCTTTTATCTTATAATGATTATGTTATGATGGCCTAATGTTTAAGAATCCCATTTTTATTACATGGGTTATGCTATGATTTATGATTTTGTGGAACACTTAAGAATGGAGTCATTATTAGATGGGTGGGGCCAATATCTCTCTCCAATTCATTGGGTAAAGATTTATATCTCATGTGATAGACATGGCTAGAAAGGAAGGTTAATCCGGTTCAGTGATATAGGACTGAAACGAGGACTGAACTCAGTTCAAAAATGGACTTTGTCTGCTAGGATTGTCTTGGAAACGAGTCTTGACTACTAAGAAATGATTCTCTATGTTTATGTGTTTATGCCACGAAGTTTCATGTTTTATGTTTTGATTATTAGGATTTCATTTCACTACTATGATTTATCCCATGTTATGATATTATTATCTCTTTTGCAGGATAAGATTTTCTAAATGATATGTTCTTATGAATTTGATATTTCGTTTGTTTACCCATACTGATCATTTGATCTCACCCATTTGTATTTTTTCTTTCAACAGGTTAGGAAGAAGGTTATTAAGTAGTATATTCCAAAAGGGACTCTAGATATGATGAAATAAATGAGAGACAATGTAGATTTTTTATGAACCAGTTGTTTATGTTTTTCCCAGTTTCTAAAGACATTATACCTATACGGTCCTACCATGGTTTTGTTATATGTTGCAATAATTATGTTTCAATTATAATGTAATGCCAATGAATGTAATGTATGGGTCATTATATTTGGTATCAGAGTAAGGGTGTAGTCAAACTTTGGAAACTAGGATGTGAATGCCTTATTAAGAACCCTAACGATATGTCTATGCATAGGAAAAAATCTTAGTGTTTTAGAAATGGCCATGAATAACCTATGATAAGTCTTAAACTGTGAAATTTTATTCATGATTATGTGGTTCTACTGTTATGATTAGTTTTTATCACACTATGCTTATTGGTTTTAGTCAATGGTTGGAACCCAAAGGAACTGTGTTAATGATGAATGTGGCGGTCATTGAAATGATTGTACCCATGAGCAACCAAAAGTTATGGGAGATGGAATGAAAAATCTTGTATCCAAGATCACACAACTTTTTCAATCTATGAATCATGCAGGACATCCAAATGAGAAAAGAAATGAACAATATTTTGTTGAATCCATTATGAGGTAGCATCCACCTTCATTTAGTGGGTCTAATGATCCATTGGTGGCTTATCAATGGACCAGTACCACTAAAAAAATATTCTCAGTTCTTCAATGTTCTGAAAATGATAAAGTCATCTTTGTAGTATATCATTTGGAAGGTGAAGCTAATCAATGGTGGAATCTTATCAAGAATATGAGGCAAAGGGATGAAATTGAATCCATGTAATGGGAGGAGTTCAAGAACATATTTTTCAATAATTACTTCCCTCGTATTATTCAAAAAAATATGGAGAAGGGGTTTCTTGAACTGAAGAAAAAGGATGATGAATCTGTTGGTACATACGAAGCAAATTTTACAGGACTTGTGAGGTATGCTTCTGGGATTATTATCCAACCTGAGAGTAAGATCGATCGATTCTTTAGTGGCATAAAACCAAGTCTTTGAAGGGAGTTATCCATAAGGGAATTAAATAGCTACGATGAAATCGTTCGATGTGCCCTCAAGGTTGAGATGGAGATTAGAGTCACCCATCGGTCATATGTGTTTGATAAGAAGAGGAAAATGGAATTCAAAGGAGAATATAAAGACCACACTGAAAAAAGATGATTTTTCCCTTATGCTCAATGTGTGGAAAAAATCAAGGATGGAGTTGTCTTAAAGGGACATGTAAATGTTTCCAATGTGGAAAAGAAGGTCATCAGTCATTTTAATTCCGCAATTATGGGAATAAGATGTCTAATAATGAGAACAACGAAAAGGCTACACAGAGAGCACCTCCTACACTTCAATGTTACAAGTGAAAGGATATAGGGAATTATGCCAATCAATTCCCTAATCCAAGGGTTGTTGATGATGATCGACGTCAACAAACTCTTAAGGCTAAAGAAAATGGAAAGTCACATGCAATTTCTATCGGCGATGTGGAGTACGATAATAAAGTGGTAAAAGGTACTCATAACATACACTCTAATGTAGAAAATGTTTTATTTGATTCTGGATCCACCCACTCTTTTATTTCTGAAGAATTTTATAGGGTATCATCGTATTACCTCATCAATTAGTGGTTGAGTTAGCTGTGACAACCCATAATGGCACAAAGTCACATCAGAAGTTCATAATTCTTCTCCGATTGAATTTTGTGGGAAGTGCTTCCTGAAAATCTTGTGATCCTTCCTATAGTAGAATTGATGTGATTCTTGTCATGGATTCTCTTTCTTTATATAGATCTCCTTTCAATTTCAAAAGAAGGGACGTCACATTTCATATTGCAGATCTATCTATGATTATATATTGATGCAAGGATGAACATAACCTTCCAGTATAAATGTCTTCCATCTTATGGGTCTTGATTCCACTAAATGAAAGTTATTTATATCAAATGGTTGGAGAGAAACTCACGATTAATAATATTCTAATTATACGAGAGTTTGATGATATATTTCTAGAGGAATTTCCAGGTCTTCCACCAAATGGTGAAGTTGAGTTTTCAATAGAACTCGTACCGAGTGTTTTACCTATTTCAATGACAATTTATAGAATGGACCAAATTGAGTTGCAGGAATTGAAGAAGCAACTCCAAGAAAATATTGATAAAGGATTCATATGCCCTAGTGCATCACTGTAGACCCCGGAAAACGCATCCCCAAAATTTTCCAAATGCTTCCATACATGATTCAAGATCGTAGTCCATTTCGCAAGCTTCGATTTGGTAGGTCGTAGGGCCCGAACGGAGCTACGGATATGGACGTTTGAATATTGGATGGAAATCTGGTTCGCGAAGCCCATTCGCGAAGCCCCCCCTCCGTGATCGCGGAGCGCCGCCGCGAAGTAATGAGGCGAGAGGCTCCGCGAACCCGTTTGACATTTGCGATGCGCCGCGAAGACCCCTCGCGAATCACTAATGCGGAGCACCGATGCGAAGCACCCGTGCAGCGCGGTCCCGCGGAGCCCCGCCGCGAAGCCCCCCGACCATCGCAGCCTCGCGAAGCTCCAGAGGCGGTGATGCTCCGCGAACGCATTTGACGTTCACGAGCCGCCGCGAAGCACCAGAGGCGGTGATGCTCCGCGAACGCATTTGACGTTCGCGAGCGCGCCGTGAAGCTCCTGAGGCGGCGCGGAAGTTCTGCTTCGCGGCGCCCCTTCCTATAAATACCCAGCTCACCCCCCCTTCTCCGGACGGCAGAGGATGGCCACTGCCACTTCGCCCATTGGGCGGCCGAGCGGAGCTCCGCATTGCGGCTCCGCGAAGCCATGCTCCGCGAGCAGCTTCCTTCGCGTTGCTGCTCCGCGAGCGAAGGATCCGCGAGTCCATGCTTCGCGAGCCTATGCTCCGCGATGCTGCTCCGCGATGCTGCTCCGCGAGACCATGCTTCGCGAGAGCCCATGCTCCGTGATGCTGCTCCGCGAGACGAAGCTCCACAAGACCCATTTGCTCCGCGAGACCCCTTTGCTCCGTGAGAGACTATTGCTCCGCGAGGCCATGCTTCGTGAAGCTGCTTCGCGAAGACCTATCCTTCGTGAGGATCCCACCTTCGCGCCCACCGGTCCATACCGCGGGGCCTGCGCCCCCGCACCCCTGCCCGACGTCAGTGCCGGGCTGCGGTCCCAGCCCTCCGGGCCGGTCCCTTCGCTACCGTCACATACCCCCATGATAAATGGAGAGTCGCATCGCGATGTTTTCGGGCCGGGATGTCGGGATTTTCCATTGCGCCCTTATGCGCTCCCACCTACCACCTATGGAACACCATGATTTCAGATACTCCTCCACACACCATGGAACACCTTGAGTTGACATATTCCTCTTGGTTTCATTCCATGTCGTGAGTCGAGATTCTCATCATCAATTCCCCGGGTACCTTGAGTCGAACCATTCCTCAGGTAACTCCTCCAAACCCAATCACTTGGCTCCTATGCCAGGTTCATCTAGAAAGGGCCGCCCTTGCGTAAGACCCAACACCAACCATTTCTAGGCACCTTCTGCCTCATAGTCCTATCTACATGACTCTAAACTGTAGTAATCCCTATGTTCCAAATATAGGATGCCTCTTTCTTCAAACAAGAGATGCCTTATGCTCCTAGCATGAGATGCCAATAGTCCTACGTACATGACTCTAAACTGTAGCACTCCCTATCTAACAAATGATAGGATGCCTCTTGCCCTATACAAGAGATGCCTTATGCTCCTAGCATGAGATGCCAACAGTCCTTTCTACACAACTCTAAACTGTAGCAATCTTTATGTGCCAAACATAGGATTCCTCTCACCCTATACAAGAGATGCCTTATGATCATAGCATGAGAGGCCAATAGTCCTACCTACATGACTTTAAACTGTAGTATTATCCCTATCTAACAAATGATAGGATGCCTCTTGCCCTAAACGAGAGATGCCTTATGCTCCTAGCATAATATGCCTAATGTCATGTTTACAGTGGCATAGTTTAAAGAGTGTTGGAATCCGTTCAAACATTCCATCACTCCACCCCACTCTTTGTGTGTCCTTCATTCGGATCTGCATCCATTTCCAAAGTCTGGAGGGACCCCCTAACAATAAGGATGCTCGACCTATGGTCCACCTGCTGTCCTGGGCCAACGCCCCGGAAGACTGATCACGTCTGGAGGGACCCCCTAACAGTATGGATGGTAGACCCATGGTCCCCCTGCTGTCCTGGGCCAACGCCCCAAAAGGCTTCGGGTGACACTTTGAGGTCATGTGTTTCGAATACGGTCAGCAGTTGACCCCTCATTTGTTTGTCCCCATTTTAGGCTAACGTGATAGGATTTTGTGTTGTGAACATGGTCAGCAGTTATCCTCTATCTCCACGCCACTCTCATCGCATTCCGAATGTCGGGCATGTGATTCACACTTTTCTTTTCCCTTTGTTTGGGCTGATTCCAACGCCCTTTGCATTATCCCGGTTGTGCACTTATGCATAGGCACATACCTCAACCCACCAGTGAGTTGGGATGCCCTCATGGCCAGACATGAGGAAGACATTACGGGCAGCATCCTAGAATAATCCCCATTCACCAGTGCCGCTCCATAGCGGCACCCGGGCAGCTTCCTAGCTTAAGCCCCATTCACCAGTGCTGCTCCTTAGCGGCACCCGGGCAGCTTTCTTGCATAAGCCCCATTCACCAGTGCCACTCTTTGGTGGCACCCGGGCAGCTTCCTAGCGTAAGCCCCATTCACCAGTGCTGCTCCTTAGTGGCACCCGGGCAGCTTTCTTGCATAATCCCCATTCACCAGTGCCACTCTTTGGTGGCACCCGGGCAGCTTCCTAGCGTATGCCCCATTCACCATTGCTGCTCCATAGTTGCGCCCGGGCAGCTTCCTCGCGTAAGCCCCATCCACTGTTGTGATCCTAATCAATGGTAAGTCGTTGACATCCCTTTCCAGCGGTAAGCCGTTGTGATCCTATTCAGCGATAAGCCGTTGACATCCTATGCAGCGGTAAGCCGTTGAAACCAACCGATTGGCGGTAAGCCATCATCAGAAGAACTACGAGGTCTTTGATCCATGTCAAGGCATGGTACATAGGAAGCCTTCACAAGGTTCAAGCCCACCACCAGTAGACCCACGGGTCTACTTTCACGTCGGTTTACCGGTGCCCCTTCCCTATAAATTCTGGACTCCCCCTGAGTCCCGAGGACGGACAATCCGACCTTTCGGCTTCTCCTCTCCCGAATCGCGAAGCACTCTTTGCCCCGGGAATCATGAGCTCCGCGAGGTATTTCTACTTTGCGAGACGACTCTGCTTTGTCTCGTTTTGAGCCCCTCTTCCTAGAGGGATGCCATTCGCGAAGCTCAAGGGCATTCGCGAAGGAAGGGGATTCCAAAGGGAACCCGGGCAGCCGCGGATCACTTGTGCTTCGCGAAACACCCAACCCATACGAGTGATCCCTATTCTAAGGAAGAACCGCTCCACTTCGTGAAGCACACTGCTTCGCAGGACCCTGCTTCGCGAGGCACCCCTTCTTCGCGAGGCAGTGCTCCGCGAACATTGTTCCACTTCGCGAATCACCTCCCACTCACACCCATGCCCCATGCTAAGGCCAAGGAACCCCACTTCGCGAAGCACACTCCTCCACTTAGCGATTCCTCTTCCTGTGCGGCCCTCCAGGTCTGCACGATGTGATTTCAAAGTCCCATGGACAATACCACCCGTAGCGTTGCTTCGCCTAATGCTTCTTCGAATAGGCACGCTAACGGCTATTGCTTCTTCGCATAGCCACGCTAACGTGGACCCCTCGATGGTTCATCCCTCGACCCCCCTTTACTATGGCCTTACCAACCTTCCCTTCCCCAAGGACCAGAGGTTACCGGTTATGTAAGTCCTAGGGGTGTGGAGTGAACCCACCTCATCCGAGCTACAGGACGTTAAACTGCCAAGCACCACGTCCTCAACACATGACGTTAAACTGTGACCCAACCTCGTCACCCTCACGAAGGGTCCCCCCAACTCGAACATTTTTTACACCACTCATCTCCACGGGAATGGAACTCTTCCGCACATGGAATGAGATCCTCCTTGTCGGAGTGGTGTATGTTCGCAGGGGTCGGATGCCTCAGAGCGTAAGCCCCTAACCTTTGGTACGGATGATTGCACCCGTGCATCTCTGTACTTCCCCACTACCAAGGTCAGTGGAGGACGTGATAGGGAACGAGGCACCTCCCATCGTCGGACCAAGTTCCATCTTTCCCGCACATTGTCGTGCCATGGGCCTCCATCCTGGATTAAGTCCCAACACCATGGGCCTCCATGCTGGAGTAAGTCCCAACACCATGGGCCGCCCAACGCATAAGCCCCTCTTCACTTCTCACGGACGCACCCTTCGCGACGTGATCGTCAGGTCCTTGCAACCTCTTGTTTCTCACACCGAGCATGACTCACGTGGGATTAGAGTGAGCACCGACCCTGACCCACCATTTGAACTATGAGGTCTTTGATCCATGTCAAGGCATGGTACGTAGGAAGCCTCCGCGAGGTTCAATACCACCTGTCGCTCCTTCACGTCGGGTCCCATTCCGGTCCAGTGGTAAGACATTGCGACCCACCATTTGAACTACGAGGTATTTGATCCATGTCAAGGCATGGTACGTAGGAAGCCTCCGCAAGGTTCAAGCCCACCCGTCGCTCCTTCACGTCGGGTCCCATTCCGGTCTAGTGGTAAGCCATTGCGACCCACCATTTGAACTACGAGGTCTTTGATCCATGTCAAGGCATGGTACGTAGGAAGCCTCCACGAGGTTCAAGCCCACCCGTCGCTCCTTCACGTCGGGTCCCATTCCGGTCCAGTGGTAAGCCATTGCGACCCACCATTTGAACTACGAGGTCTTTGATCCATGTCAAAGCATGGTACGTAGGAAGCCTCTATGAGGTTCAAGCCCACCCGTCGCTCCTTCACGTCGGGTCCCATTCCGGTCCAGTGGTAAGCCATTGCGACCCACTATTTGAACTACGATGTCTTTGATCCATGTCAAGGCATGGTACGTAGGAAGCCTCCACGAGGTTCAAGCCCACCCATCGCTCCTTCACGTCGGGTCCCATTCTGGTCCAGTGGTAAGCCATTGCGACCCACCATTTGAACTACGAGGTCTTTGATCCATGTCAAGGCATGGTACGTAGGAAGCCTCCACGAGGTTCAAGCCCACCTGTCGCTCCTTCACGTCGGGTCCCATTCCGGTCCAGTGGTAATCCATTGCGACCCACCATTTGAACTACGGGGTCTTTGATCCATGTCAAGACATGGTACGTAGGAAGCCTCCACGAGGTTCAAGCCCACCCGTCGCTCCTTCACGTCGGGTCCCATTCTGGTCCAGTGGTAAGCCATTGCGACCCACCATTTGAACTACGAGGTCTTTGATCCATGTCAAGGCATGGTACGTAGGAAGCCTCCACGAGGTTCAAGCCCACACGTCGCTCCTTCACGTCGGGTCCCATTCTGGTCCAGTGGTAAGCCATTGCGACCCACCAGTGGAACTACGAGGTCTTTGATCCATGTCAAGGCATGGTATGTAGGAAGCCTCCACGAGGTTCAAGCCCACCCATCGCTCCTTCACGACGGGTCCCATTCCGGTCCAGTGGTAAGCCATTGCGACCACACCATTTGAACTATGAGGCCTTTGATCCATGTCAAGGCATAGTACGTAGGAAGCCTCCACGAGGTTCGAGCCCACCAATAGTGGACCAAGGTCTACTTTCACGTCGGTTCACCGGCGAACCATTTGAACTACGAGGTCTTTGATGCATGTTAAGACATGGTACGTAGGAAGCCTCCATGAGGTTCAAGCCCACCCATCATCCTATTCACGTCGTGTTCTACCTACATCTAGCATGACGTTGAACTACATTCTGGTCCAGTGGTAAGCCATTGCGACCCATCCCATTTGAACTACGAGGTCTTTGATCCGTGTTAAGGCATGGTACGTAGGAAGCCTCCACAAGGTTCAAGCCCACCAATAGTGGACCAAGGTCTACTTTCACATCGGTTCACCGACACACCCACCCGTCATTTCACGTCGGGTCCCATTCTGGTCCAGTGGTAAGACATTGCGATCATCCCCTTCTGAACTATGAGGTCTTTGATCCATGTCAAGGCATGGTACGTAGGAAGCCTCTATGAGGTTCAAGCCCACCCGTCGCTCATTCACGTCGGGTTTCACCCACATCCAACACGACGTTAAACTGCAATTCATGTCCGACGGCAAGCCGTTGTGACCATTCTCGAACTACGTGGACTTTGATTCCCTGCCACGGGGATACATAAGAAGCCCTATCAAGGCTCAAGCCCAACTTCACTGTCGCCCCCTGCGATGGTCCCATTTCATTCCCCATCCACTTCATTCATTCATCCACCACCCATCCTGATTCTCACCCGGCCCGCCACATCCCGGTGGGATCATGCCATCCACCTCCTCGCTGCTCCTAGCGGCGCATGGGCCGCTTTCCACGTGTAAGCCCCATCATATCTCTAGGTCGTTGTCCTCTGTGTACACCCCGATTCATCACCCTTTTCCCCTCTAGGGATATACCAATCTAGTCCGTCTCTATGGGACGTTCTGATCACCCTCATTCCGTCTCCGCAAGATGTTAAACTCGCGGCCTACCTCGTGATAAACATGAGATGCCTGAGGAAAACCTCGGATGGAACGCCTTTGGTGTAACCGTCTCTGCTAGACGTTAATCTTGCAACATACCCTGTGTTAAACACAAGAAGCTAAGGAAAACCTCAGATGTATGCCTCGGGTTCTACACCCTTGAGATGCCCTCTTATGAGGAAGAATACAGGTTCCCCAATGTACACGCACCTAGAGATTCCCCGACATTCCTGATGTTGTCGTCTACTCCGACCTAAGGTCGCAACCATGTCAAGACCCTATGGAAAGTCTTGACTGAAGTAGTGTAATTGACCGGCGTCCATGACAATATGGAACCGGGAATGAGATTCACGAACAACGTATTAAATCTATAAGGGAGACATGGACTAGGTAATGAGTTCTAAGGAGGAATCCGCAGGAGGAAGGACCGACATCCCATCATCCTATTTCGATCAAGGAGCAGACGTCCCTGAACAAGGAACGAATGTCGCCCGCCTTTGGAAAGTGGGAGTGTGGGGCAACAGCCGCACGTCCTCACAGACGGATGCGCGCGCCCCGACGAAAGCGTCGGAAACAATCACCTTGGGGAGCACCTTTTCTGTTTGTTAAGAAGAAGGATGGATCAATGATACTCTTCATTGATTATCGAGAACTTAACAAGATCGCTATCAAGAACAAATATCCTCTCCCACGCATTGATGACTTATATGACCAACTACGTGGAGCTCAATACTTTTCAAAGATTGATCTTCATTTAGGGTTTCATCAAAAAAGTGTAAAAAGGGAGGAATAACCAAATACGGCTTTCTGTACAATGTATGCACACTATGAATTTATAGTGATTCCATTTGGTCTTACTAATGCCCCTGTTATCTTAATGGATCTGATTAATAGAGTCCTTAGAGACTATCTTGATCATTTTGTGGTAGTCTTTATAGATGATATTTTTGTCTATTCAAAGAGCAAGGAAGAACATGAAGATCACATGATAATTGTATTGAAGACCCTAAGAAAGGTGAAGAATTATGCCAAATTTACCAAGTGTGAATTTAGTCTTCAGAAAGTTTCATTTTTGGGTAACATAATCTCAAAAGAGGGGATATCTATGGATCCATCAAAAATAGAGGTTATCGAAAGATGGTCGAGACCAAGAGCAGTAAGTGAGATCTGATGTTTTCTTGGTTTGGCTAGATATTATCAATGTTTTGGGAAATATTTTTCACGATTATCTAATCCAATCACCAGGTTGACTCGAAAAAGAGTTAAGTTCTCTTGGACAGAGGAGTGTGAAGAGAATTTCATGGAGTTAAAAAGAATGTTATCTTGTTAACCTATGCTCACACTGTCTTGTAGTGGATAAAGGTTTGTGATCTATATTGATTCATCTAAGATGGGATTGGGGTGTGTTCTCATGATAAACGATATGGGGATAGCTTATGCCTCACGACAGTTGAAAATCCATGAGACAAATTACCCAACTCATGATTGGATGTTATCTGCGGTAATCTTTGCATTAAATATTTGTGGGCGTTATCTTTTTGGTGAAAGGTGTGATATTTATACTGATCATAAAAGTTTAAAGTATATTTTCACACAAAAGAAGGTGAATACGAGTCAAAGAAGATGGTTGGAGCTTATTAAAGATTATGACTACTCAATTCATTACCACCCTGGGAAAGAAAACAAGGTGGCAGACACATTAAGTCGATAAGACCATGCTAGCTTATCTATGATTAGGATCACAAAAGATCCAATATTTATGGATTAACAAAACATGGGTCTTGGAATTATAATGGAAGGGGAACAATATTATATTTCTCAAATGAATGTTCAACCATCTATACATGAGAAGATTAAAGAGGAATATAAAGAAGATGTAGAGTTACAAAAGAAGGTGATAAATGTTCCTGAATTCAACCATGATTGTGATTGGATAATAAGGATCATGAATCGGGTTTGTGTTCCCCCATACCAAAATTAAAGAAGGAGCTACTAGATGAGGCTCATAATTATTCATTCTCTATTCACCCAGGAAGAACGGAGATTTATAGGTACCTGAAAGAGTACTTCTGGTGGGATGGCATGAAAAGAGAGGTTGTTGAATATGTCTCTCGATTCTTGGTTTTTCAACAAGTTAAATCGAAGAGACATAAGTCTAAGGGAATGTTACAACCATTACCCATACTAGAATGGAAATGGGAAAACATCACTAGGGCCTTTGTCACTGGACTTCCTAAAACATCAAAATGAAATAATTCTGTCTGGGTCATTGTTGATCGTCTTACGAAGTCGGCACACTTCATTGCTATTAGAGAAGATTTCACTCTTAATATGTTTTCTAGGATATATGTGAAGGAAGTGGTAAGATTTCATGGAGTACCACATTCCATTATATCTGATCAGGATCCAAGGTTTACCTCAATGTTTTGGTGAAGTCTTCAGCATACTCTGGATACAGAGTTGAGTTTCAGCACTGCTTATCATCATCAAACAGACGGTAAATCTGAGAGGACAATTCAAACTCTAGAAGATATGTTAAGAGCTTTCTCTATGGATTCCAAAGGTGATTGGGATCAACACCTACCTTTGATGGAATTTTCATATAATAATAACATTCACTCTAGTATAAAGTTGGATCCTAATGAAGCTCTCTATGGAAAGAAATGAATGAATCCAACTTACTGGGTTGAAGTTTGGGAAAGAAATCTATTAGGATCTGATCTTGTTGATGAGATGGCGGAAAAGGTCAGATCTATTCAATAACACCTAGGAGCAGCTCAGATTAGACATAAAGTTATGCCGATAACCGAAAAGGTTACCTAGAGTTTGAAGTGGGTGATAAAGTGTCCTTAAGAATATCTCCTGGGAAGAGAGTAATGAGATTTGGAAAGAAGGTCAAGCTGAGCCCTAGGTATATTGGTCCTTTTGAATTACTGGATCGTGTTGGGAAGGAAGCTTACTGATTGGTGCTTCCACTGAATCTATCTCAAGTTCATGATGTGTTCCATGTATCTATTTTAAGAAAGTACATACCCGATCCTTCACATTTACTCAGCTCAGATGTTGTACCGCTGGAGAAAGATCTTTCTTATGAAGAATAGTCGATAGAGATTATAGATCGTAGCAAAAAAGTCCTACAGAACAAGACCACTCTATTAGTGAAATTTTTATGGAGGAACCACCAATTAGAAGAAGCTACATGGGAGCTTGAGGATATGATGAGGGAGAGGTATCCTCATCTGTTTGTTACAAAGTGACGAATTTCGAGGGTGAAATTCATTTTAAGGGTGGTAGAATGTAACACCCGATATTTTTATGAGAAATATTTTGTTTTTATGTTATCATAAAAATAATCATTCACTACACACAACACTATCTTGAATTGCATTACACGCAATCGTGACCTTCCTCGATAGCATGCGTTGTACGCAATACCGAGTTTCACTAAACAACGAGATGCTATTAAAATTTTATTAAAACTAGTAGTTATGAATAGTAATACCCACTTTTTGAAATTTTATAAATTTTATCATTCAAAATTAATTTAATTTTTGGATTTGGGATATCGAAATTAGCCTTGGGTGAAATTTTGGTATTTTTCTGAAAACATTCAATTTTTGATGAATAGTGAAAACACTGGGTTACTATTTAAAAACCGAATTTTTATTTAAATAATTATTTATTTTATTTTAATTTATTTTAGGTTTAATTTGATAAAGAATACATATATATGTTCAATGTAATTCATTGGAGTCGGTTTATAATAATTTTAGATATATAAAAAATTTATTGAACCTTTCACCGTCTTTTACCCACCTCCTAGGAGAGTTTGAAAATTTACATAAAACATAATTTTACCACTTTTGTGAGTGGAATATTGAAAATCTAAGAGACACGGATAATATCATGTAATAAAATGTGGGTCAATAAGATAAAAAAATCGTGCATAGTAACTTTTTAATTTTATTTACCACGGTTAAAAGTAAATAGGGAAATTAAAGGTAAAAATTGTATTATTACTACCCATGAAAATGTAATAATTCTTTTGGATAGATTTAATTAGACCAAAATCAATCATAGGAATAAAATATGACCATTTAGCTCTACATGGATTATATTAGGAGATTTAATATTAGTTTATTTGAAGAAGATTTAAAATAGTTAAAATCAAAGTTTAATAACTAAAACATTTTTAAAGGGTTATAATTAAGATAAATTAGACTAAAAAAATTCATTAGAAAGATAAAAAGATATCATACATAATGGTATTTTATTTATCATTTTTAGACTTTACATAATTTAATTTATTTATGACACAATAATGATGCAGTAATTACCTTATTTAAGAAATATTAACATAATTGATATTATAAATACCCAAATAAATGTAATTTGAGACTTTTCAAGAATTTAATTAATTTTATAGGTTAATATGACATATTAATATTGATATAATTACCTTTTTGCTAACTAATAATCATTTTATAATTTTCAAAAAAATCAATTACAAAATAGTTTCAAAATTGACATAAAATAATTTTTAAACCAAATATTATATTATTAATTTTAATTTTATTCATAAATAAATAAGGATAGTCCAAATGACTTATATAAGGTTATATATATATAATGAACCAATTGGTGTTCTTTTGTATTGTTATATTAAGATTATTAACCATATAGTGTAATAAAACATGAATACATGGTAAAAGTAAAATTATTTAACTTATAATTAAATCTAAATGATAAGGTTAAATAGTATCCTAAACTTGTCTAAAATCTATTGGTTTAGAGTATCTAGAACCATACCCACCTTATCTTAGAAATAAATTAGATTAGAGCTATTATAAAACCGAATATTTCTTTATTATAAAATAATATGTTACGTTTTTTCTAAGGTGCCCCTCTCCTACCTTATAAAAGGGAACTTCCTCCCTCTCATCCTCACACCAGTTTTAGCCTTCATGCTCGTCCAACCCCTTCCAATTTCTCATCTCACTTATATAGAAATATACTATAGGTCCTGGTATTCTTAAAAGACAATCATTACTACCCTAAGCGGAGGTTATGAAGAGGCGCTTCAAAGAAGAGGTAATGTTTGTTACCGATTGTTTCAAATTTATTTCTTCTTCTACTTCCTCTTATTTAGTTGTTTAATTATTAAGTAATAAAATAAGTATCAATAATATACTGATTTTTTATTATAAATATGAAACAACTCTATTTCACCTTTTATCCATCCTACAAAAAACAAAATCAACGCGTGTCCGTACGTACGGAATACCGTCTCCACGTCGTGGTGTAATATGTTTTCCTCCTCCACCTTACATGGATGATTATAATGGTGTAAAGAATAAATATATATGATTACTGTAAAGTGATGTGGATTCTTAAATAGTATACATACACTTGAATACAATTCCATGATCATGGGAACGATATCATCGCTCGTGCGTACGTACGGCCTACCATTTCCACGATGTGATGCGACTCGTTCTGCATGATCTTCATTGAATAATGATTATATATATGAATTGAATGAATAAATAAGATATATGATACACTTATACCACTATGTAAACAAGTTATCTATAAACTAAAAATAATAATGATAATTTATTCGACAATACATGCATAAGAACAAAAAGAAATGAACGATCAAATAACAGGTAGCAATGATATATTACTAATATGAAGATAAAAATATGACCATGTATGATATCATAACAATGAATATGATTCTGTAATTAGTCAATGACATTATTTAAATCATTATATAGGAGTTTTGGTTATGTACAATGCAAATAGGACCTAAGGTAAGGGAAAATATCACAATCTCATTTTATCCGAGATTGTATATACTTCAAAATTTACTGGGGAATATTTATCATCCAGATCTATGTTCCCTCAATATATAATATAATTTCTATACTCCTACAATTTTTTAAATCCAATTTTACCCATTGGTGATTTTTAGTAAAATATATGAAATGAATCTTTTTTCGTTTTTAGTACGAGGTACATTTTTACTTTTCCGACCAAAGTACGAGAAGAAAGTTTTTTAAACTTATACGTCATGAATGGATTTTTATGATTTCATAGAACATTATTTCCATGAATCATCCTTTACAAGTTTTTAGGTTTATTTTTAATAAACATCTTTAATTTTAAAATAGTATGACATGTTAAGAAAGGAATTTTTTTTTGAAGTATAAAGAATATTTTCCTCAAGAATGGAGGTCAAGCATTTTAACAAAATTATTTTCCATCTAATATAATACAAGGTACTGTTTCTGTCCCTACTTTTACATTTATTTTATTATGTTATGATATAATTATTTTTATGATTTCCTTTTATCTTATATAGATTATGTTATGATGGCATGATGTTTAAGAATCCCATTTTTATTACATGGGTTGCACTATGATTTATGATTTTGTGGAACACATAAGAATTGTTTAATTATGAGATGGGTGGGACCTATATCTCCCTCCAATTCATTGGGTAAAGATTTATATCTCATGAGATACACATGGCTGGAATGGCAGGTAAATCCATTTCAGTGATATAGGACTGAAACGAGGAGTGAACTTGGTTCATAATCGACTTTTTCAACTAGGATAGTCTTGGAAATGATTCTTGACTACTAAGAAATGATTCTCTATGATTATGTGTGTATGCCACAATGTTTCATGTTTTATGTTATGATTATTGAGATTACATTTCACTGCTATGATTTATCCCATGTTATGATATAATGATCTCTTTTGCAAGATAAGATTTTCAAAATGCTATATTCTTATGAATATGATATTTCCATTGTTTACCCTTACTGAGAATTTGAGCTCACCCTTTTGTATGTTTTCGTTCCCCAGGTCAGGAAGAATGTTATTAAGTAAGATATTCCAAAAGGGACTATAGATATGATGAAATAAATGTGAGACAATGTAGATGCTTTATGAACCAGTTGTTTATGTTTCGCAGTTTCTAAAGACACTATACCTATACAGTCCTACCATGGTTTTGTTATATGGTGTAATAAGTATGCTTCAATTCCGATGTAATACCAATGAATGTAATGTATGGGTCGTTATAAGATACAAGGTCACCATACTCTGTATGTTCGTCTCTAGGAGGATCTGATCCATGAGATACTAGTTGATACTTCCAAGTGTTACATAATATCACGTGAGAGTATCTCAAAGGACTGCCTCGTCAAGGGGGTCTCAACACAAAAGACGGTGCCTCAATCGGACAACGGGTCTGTGAGTTATTAACATTTCCATTATAGGGGCCCCGTTGGATTTTAGGTACAATCCAACCCATCCATACTCCAACTTTTTCCAAACCTCAGTTGATGTATATCAATAGAACCGTCAAGAGGAATCCAACATAGTTGATGACACATCAATCGGATGTCCAGTCCTCTAATTATAAGTGTTTCCACTCTGAGGTTCCAGTTGGTTTCGAGTTCGAACCAACCCAGCCATACTCAAACATCACCAAAACCTTGAGTGTAATATACAAAAAAGTCCGTCTCAATCCAAGGAATCCTATGCACCAGAAAATTCATTGATCGAAGGTCTGTAGCTCATGTTATGGGTGTTTAATTGAAAAAGATCCGAAAATAGGGGGTCTGCACCCAGTCCGACCCGACCCAACACCCCCTCGGTTGGCCCAAACATGGTCGACCCAAACCGGGTCTGGGTCTAGCCCGGCAGGGCGTAGCCCAGCCCGTTGCTAGAGTAGCATGGCGCGTCCCGTCCCGGCTGGCGCGGTCTGACCTGGGTGGCCCACGCGGCTGGCCATGTGGCTGGCCGACCAGGGGGATGGCGACACCCAGTGGTGCCCACCCTAGCCGCGGATCTGGGGGGGGGGGGGGGGGTTACAACCCCCACCCCAGTTCTTCAAAACGGTCGACCATGAAGGTCATCCCTTGGGTAACCATGGGAGCCCCATGGGTCCCGCCTCTTAATGGCACCAGCAGCCAGCTCAACCTGCCGCACTTCCATGTCCGCCGCGACCTTATGTCACGCCTCTGTTCAACTGGCACGGTGCGACAACGCCTTGCCCCACCGCCGCGGCCCACCCCGGACGCGACCCATGTAGCTTCGGCTTGGCGCGACGGTGCCACACCCCTCTGCTGCGGCCCGGCTAGGCCGCGGTTGGGCTCTACTCCGCGCGGCATGACGATGTCGCACCATTGTGGTGACCCGGCAATCATGCATTGCCGATCTGCTTGTGGTCGGCCCGATGTCGGCCGGTTCATCGCAGTTCGCCTCCATCATCCACAAACAAAAAATGATAGGGGAAGGGTCGGACCGTGTTTGTGCGGTCCGAGCCCTTCCTCATCAAGATGACATCATGCGGCCAAAGGAAACTCAAGAATTGAAGAACGATGATGGACGGTATTAAAACTTAAAAATAACAACCCCTACCTCGAATATGGTTCATTCTTCGTAGACGCGCAAAGCATTGTCACTTCGTCAACGTCAGGAAAGTATTTTCGTCATTGGGGAGTTCCCCTCAATTATATTTCCTCCCTTGATGAGGAGGTAGAAAAGGAAGCGCATTGTCGATCTTCGTGGAACCGACATTCTTCATTGAAGAGGCATTATTCTTTAACAAAAGTGGAATACTATTCGTCATCTTCTTCACAAGATCTCTCTCAAAATCACCCAACCCAACAAGTGCCAAAGTATAAAAATAGACCATTCCTATTATTCTATTAACCCTAGCAATTTAAATTTCAAAATTTAAATCACTTAATTATTTATTTGAATAGGTTCAAATTATTAATTAAGGTGTGTTGGCAAGAGTAAAAGAGGGAGAGAGATGAGAGGAAAAGTTACACAATTAAAGAGTATTTAACAAAATAAAGAAGGGTGTTTAAGGGAGTTTGGGGAAAATGAAAGATTTGGGTCTTGTGGGCCCCATCTCTCATATAACCACACATGGGAAGTTGGGTGGTCGTGGGATCCACCAAAAACTTCAAATGGGAGGTTTTAACTTCAAGGGTTACAAAATAAAATTGTTCAACAATTTTATTTATTTTAATCTAATTCGCCAAATAATAATTTTCAACCCACTTAAAACACAACTGCGGCAAAGGTCCCCTTAAGTAATTACCCACGCCGAAGTTCATCGGTGCCCTCAGATTTCAATTCTGAGCAACGGTTCAAAATATAGAAAAATCCTCTCTTTCGTTTACTGAACGTACCAGAGATAAACATTGGAAATTTATTCCGGGCACAACGGGCCTCAGAATCAAGTTCTATTAGAAGCTACAGACTAATAAAAAATTCAAAGGTATTTAAGGAAAAACTTTCCATGAAATTTATGGATCTTTACAATTTTTCTCTTGAAATCCAATAAAAGTCACTTTTTCTAAAAACATATTTTCGAAGAATACTATCACTTTACAAAACATTTATTGATAATTTACAAAAAAATCTATAATTTATATTTTATAAGAAATGTAAATAAATAAATAAATATATATTATTTAATATTATCCCTATCATCTAATTTTATGTCTTGTTTATAATAGTTATATATATTTTTGGTCATTTAAACATGGTGTTCCAAGTCGAATATACTATTAAAAATATCATGGTGTGTGTACTGTATGATGTAAAAAAAGACTAAAATTGATTAAATTTACACGATACATTAATATGAAAATTTCAATAGTAATAAACAAATTTCAAACTAAATAATTTATAAAAAACTCAACATTAAATAGCGGTTCAACCTAAAATCTTATATCATTCCTTTCAACTTTCAAGAACAAAAAATGGATAATTTTTCTCAAAATAACATCAATAACTTGGTTACCAGATCACTTTTCAATTTCAGGGATTTCTATATGCCAAAAATGTTGTTCCAATAATTAGATCAATATACAAGATCATATAAATCCTAAATATTGTTAATACCAAAATATTTATTTCTGAAAAATGTAATGGATACATCACCAGAAACCGAATCATTGCAAATTCTTCAACAAACTATAAATTCTCCTGAAAATCCATTAATCATTTTCAGATCTCGATTCATAAAACCCAAAGGGGTTGTCTAAGACATTAAACATATGATCATAATTAATATTATAAATATATTTTGGTATCCATTACTCTTAATATAACCTCAAATAAATATATCTTAATCTATAAAAGTTATCTGAACAAACCTCTGATAACAACTATTACAACCTAGAAGACATGATACTAGATTCATCATTAAAAATTTAAACATTACATTTATGACTCTGATACCGGTGGAGGTGACCTAATTTTCTCCATACAAATTTATAATATCAAAAAAAATTGCATCACTCACATTCTAAAAGAACATCTACATTTACAGTTTTTGATAAATTAGGATGAATTATTTATTAAGCAAAACCAATGAATTCAATAGAGTATTATTCCAACAGGACCTATCTTTTCACATTCCATATTTGTACGTCAACATCATCCATATGAAACCCTTCTGCAAATAATTAATTCAACATTATAGTTCATACCCTAGTAAAATAACTCAAATTAAGGTTGAGATAAGTTAAACATTAAGGGTAAAAATAATCAATAAGAGTTGATTTTTATTAGTGGGTTTAAAAAGAGAATAAGTGTATGACGAAAAAATCAGAGTGTATGATCAAATTATAAAATAATTGATGCACATCAATACCTGAATAATAAATCATGAAACATGGAATAATTCTTTAACAATGTATGGATTCATAATAATCAATAATAACAAACCATGTTATATCAATCTTGATCAAATGAAACAGTTTAAACTCATGTAATGAAGAGATAAAACATATTGGTATCTTAGAATATCATATTATTAGAACTCTTATTGAACCCTTATAGAACTCTATTAAATAGATTAACCTTATGGTATACTTACAATATATTTCCCCAAATAAAAAGTGAAATTCTTAATTAACTGGAGATCTATCATGGTTCACCCATCATTTCAGTTATATCGGGGTCACTAGGTCCAATCTAAGAATTCACATCATATAAAAATTTCCAAGAACCACAACCTGAATAAATTATATAGATATTTCATTTAATCATAAAACTCCTGAAACAACCATTTCCCATTTTTTATGATTATTAACCCATGGAAAATAATTGATTTTCGTTATGATTTCTTTAAAACCTGATTAACCCATGGATAATAAATTGGTTCTACAAAATATCATCGAAACATTAATAACCCATGTAAATGAAATGGGTTCCACTATAATTTCATTGTAATAGGGTTATCTGGTTAAAAAAATGGGTTCTATAATAATAAATTTGGAAAATGATAAAAAAACAAAAATTAATTGGGTTCCAAAAAAATCTATTAGAAAAAATCAGAATCCATCCAAAGAAAGAATCATGATGGTGTTATTATAAAATATACTCATTAGAGCATAAATAAAAAAGGGTTGTTAATTTTAATAAATGTGGATACCATTATAATATAATTATATACAATTTGAAAAAAATAACTTTTTAATAATGGGAAATCAATTTTTAAAATCTAGAAATTCAAAAAAAATGATAAAATACTTTTCATTGAAAAAAATATTTGAAACATATATAGGAATGCTTAAAAATCATTTAAATAATTTCTTGAGGAATGTAACCGTTCAATTTGGAAAAATTATTTTTAAAAAATTCATATTGAAAATAATTTTATTTTAAAATACATGTAATAAATATTAAATAATATTCAAATAAAATTAAGGTGTATATTTCTATTCATGTTATACATATTAAAGAAAGTATTCCTTTCAAATTTCATGTAAAAGACAAAATGGAATTATTTGAAAAAATACATAAAAATTCCATTAAAAATGATTTTAAAATTAAATCAAGGTTAAAAATTAAATTGATAAATAATTTCAATAAATATAAAATATTTTTTGAAAAAAAAATCAGAAAACATGTGTTCATCAAAAAATGTGTTTTCGACCGAAGACAGAAATAAAGACGATTTTTCTTTAAAATGTTTTTGCAGTTATAGTAAGTAATCATGATTATAAAAAATTTACTATTAATAGAAAATAATATTAAGTACAAATGGAAAACAATAATAATTATAATTATTTATAGGTAGATCATTATATTTCTATATTTTTGAATTAATCATAAATAATCCTGATAAGCATTGAGATTTTATTATAAAACTCTTACCACTTTAGTATTTCTGAATCATAATCCTCATGAAAGGATAAAATAAATTTAACTTAAAATATCATAATTTTAAATTAATATACTATATTAAAATTCAGAGGGTCTATATATAAACCTCATATATCAATATAGGTTCATATCCTGATATTAGTCTCAATGAAGAAAAATTCAGACTAACATCCCTTATAAATATCATATCATTAAAGTGTGGATTATTAAATGAATTGATTATGTGTATAAAATTTAAATCCAAATAAAAAATAGTATAAATAAAACATAAAATATCAAGATTTCAATACACATATATTCTTATCATGACATAATCAATGATGTATTATTTTATCCTAATGAATGATGATTCGGATAAGAAATCTTGTACCTCATGCTTCATTTGGTATGTTCGTGATTTATCCTCCTATGTAGATGATTTAAAAATATTATTAACTTATTAAAATAATTTATTAATTTTTATAATATCATATATAATCTTTTTTATCATCTTATCACTTGTTCATTAATAATATTTTTTTATTTTCATGCTTTTAGGTGGTAATTAAATTATTTTCTCATTCGTCATTTGTTATGAAATTTTTTTTTATTGTGCATATAATATAGTTATATAATATCCCAAATAAAATAATTACAGAATTATAATATCTAGACATAAATAATACTTTTAATAATAATTATGGAAGTTAGTTTTGAAAAATTAAAGTATGTAATGATCATTGAGATGGTAGGTTGTACATACACATGATTAACATTTCCATTTTTTAATGATCATTATGGAATTGGCGTATGAAATATTTTATATTAATTGATTTTATTACTATCATAACTGAAATATTATTTATATTAATATATTTTTTATATCATAAATGTTTTGTGGTTATGAAAATAGAGATTTTCATTGCTCTATGAAGATATTAGTCTGCTCAAACACGAATAACGTTATTACCTTTAAGTGTGTGAAAAGGTAAGAATGAAAAATCTATAATCACTAAATAGTATAATTATTTTATAAATATCATATTTATACATTAAATCCCTCATTATCTGTAACATTTATAAGGGGCACTGTTAAAATGAATGACATCGGTTAATGAGGCGATAGTCTTCCGTACACACGAATGATGATTTCATAACCCATTTTGTGGAAGAGGAGAAGTATTCCAGTTATTAAATTAAATTAATAATATATTAGTATATTTAATATATTTATTTTATTGTTTAGTAGTGTTTTATGAATAATTTAATGAGGTGGAGTAGGAAATAAAAAATGCTCATTGAAGATCATTAAATCTACTTTGGGTAACTTCTTTTGGTTTGCACCAAAGGCATTCCTTGGTGGGATTTACACACGAAATAATTATTCTAGGATGATATGATGAAATTATTGAAGTGATTAGTTTAGGTATTTTTTTAAACTAATTGGTTTTGATGATTTCGACATAGGAGGAGATGGGGTTGCCTTTTATAAGTTAGGTTAGTGAGAGGCATCTAGTTTTTGAAATGAATAAATTGAACCAACAGTTTTTCATGTTGAATGTCACTAATAATAGAAAATTATATATAGAAAATGTATAAGTTCGACATATATCCATAATATATATATTTTATACTTGTATTTTGGTCATTTTAATCCCTACATTTTTAGTTTAACATCCAAATAAGTACATTTTTAAATTAAACACCAAAATTAATTTTTTTCTATTTTTAATATTAATTTAAGTAAAAAATTATTTTTATATTATAATATATTATAAATAATATTAATTCAAAATATTTTATCCATTTTATAAAATTAAATTAAAATAATTTCTAATATTTCATTAAAAATTATTCATTTATATGCGATGAGAAAGCAGGGTTTCAAAGAAATAATGTTCAAATGTTACAATATATTTATTTCCAATTTCAACATGAAATTGATTAAAATGACCTAAATTTTATTAAAATATATATAATTGATCAAATTTTACTTGAAAATAAACATAATATATAATTAAAATATATAAATAATTGAAATAAAAAGTCATTGGTCAATTAAAATTAAATATTATTCACTATTCAACAAAAAAAAATCTTTTCAAAAAATTATTAAAAATTCACCCAAATATAATTTCAATTATTGATTTAAAATATAAAATTTAGTTTTATAAAATTATATTTCATGAATTTGAAAAATTTATATTTAATAATACCCATAGAACTGATGAAAAAGACTGATTTTTAGATGTAATTTTTTAAAGTACAAGAAAATTTTATATTAACACTATGTCTTATAAAAATTATTGTATGAATATAAATTAAAATTTACTAGTATAAAATATATACATTTCCTTTAAAACATTCTCCTTTAGTTATTATTCTATTTAATTGAAATGGAAGAATCATTGTGCACTTTAAAACAATATTTTTTTTGTAAAAATCACATTTTTAAACCCAAAAACAAATTTATACAAAATACAATATAATGATGATTAATATTTAATTATGTGGATTAAATATTAATAAAAAATTCTTTTGTTGCTTGAAATAAAAATCAATATATAATTAATCTTTTATATTACATCATTTATTGAAAAAAAATATTTACAAAAAATTAGCACTTTTCAATATTGACTAAAATATCAATATTTTCTAAAAAGTTCAAAAAATTTAGCAAAAGTAAATTTTGATATTATGATTCCATAAATGATTTTACTTTTAAAAAATTATTCTATGAATTTTCCAAAACATTATTATAAAATTTTTTTATTTAAAAATAATAAAAATCATTTTTGAAGAAAACATAATTTTTACAGAAAAAATTAATTTCCAAAAAATAGTATTATTATCTTGTAAAAATTTATGAATAATTTATACTAAATTTGAAATACATATATATATATATATATAATTTGGCTAATATTAATCATATCCTTCAATTTAATGACTATGTTATAAAGGTTATATGTCTTATGACTCATTTTAGCATGGTGTTGTGTGTCGAATATGATATTAACAATATCAATGTTACGTGTACTATAAGATTTGAAAGAAACAAAATTTATATAAAAATGCATATAATATAAATTATAGTGGTGATATATTCTACTCTAATCTTAATTTTTTTTATTTTCATGCTATCACACATAAGTTTTTTCTTTCTTAATCTTGGGATGATAAAGCATGGACAACCTTATATTTTATAGATTTTTAGGATTTGTTATTCCCATTAGATCCCTATATAATTACAATAATATATCTATATGACCATCTAATAAAACCCTACCATTAAAATCTTTAGTGAGTACCATATATAAATTAATCTTGTTTGATAAATGTAATGGATTTGAAGTTCCATTTTTAATTTCTAAATCCATGAAAATATTAAAAAAACTTAACTCCATAATACCCAATGTAATGATGTTAATCAATTCATTTTCTGCATAAAACTCTTTCTGTGTTCATCAATATCATTATTATTTGGAACCATTTTCATTAAAATTTTCATTAAAATATTCTTGTAACTAATGTAACTATTTATATTATTATACTTACATCATCCAAAAATAATTTAGGATATTAATCGGAACTAAATTTTAATTTTTTATAATTATAATCCTTATTTTTTTGAAATTTAAACTTATCTATTTCTAAAAATAACCTCACTAGACTCTTTATAACTATATTATTCTATTAATATATTGACAATATACCAAATCTTCTTTATGTTAAGAAATATATATCATTTTCTTTTGTTAGGATTATTTAACAAATAAATAATTTAACCAATTACATCTATGGTAGTATATGTGTTTGGATAAATTTTAAAACATAAGACATTATTATTTGGAATATGCTAGTGATGATCATAGAATATCATTTCCTTGTATTCTTGAAAACATCGGTGTAAACTATTTTTTGAAGGACAAAAAATTTAACCTTATATTCTTTATTACTATGTTATCAAGTCTGATGAATCATAATCTATGTGTAACATTTTATATTGTTTAGAAAAACACTTTTTTGAAAAGAAACAATCATTAAATTATTATATAAACCCTTTAAATAGATCCATATATGGTTTATATATTCCATTATACTCAAATATAAAATGTAGAAACTCTGTTCCTATTCACATGAATAAAGATTAACTTTTGTTTCAGCTCTCCCCTATATTTTGAACTCATAAATATTTACACTGTTGTTATGGTATACATTTGGTATAATATTCCCAAAAAACTAAATAATTAATTTCTATAACACTGGTATCTAATATGGATTTACTTGGGGTTTTTGAAACTCCCTATTGTATTTATAATAGTTCCATCATATGGAAACATAACAATTACTACCTAATGACTCTAGGTTTCAACAACCTTTACTAGAAACTTAATGAAAAAAACTGGACCCTCTAACTAACTTATATTTTTTGGTTCAAATATTTGCTTAATTTGATATACAACATATCACCAAATACAAGAAATCGTGTATAATTGTTTAGTTTTCCTCAATAATTTTATAAATTGGGTAAAAGAAAATGGACACATTCATCTTTTCATACTATTTCCAAAATAATAAATTGTAAGACTTCAAAACATTTTAAGGAATCCTCCTGTCTCTACAATTCATTAAAAATCTACTCATATTGAATATATTTGTGGATAATAAATGTCATCAATCATTTTGAATACCAAAATAAATTTTTATATAAATCTATGAAATATATATTTAGTTAACGGGTTGAACTACTTTAATGGTTGGTTACATGAGAAGGGGATTCTATAATATATATTTTTCACACTTAAGAACCATTAATTTTCTATCCCTGGGAGTTTCTTACATTAAGCTTTTCAATTCTAAGGATTAATCAAAAATTTGTGTTTTTTATGATGATTTTATCCAGTTATAAAAAAATTATTAGATGGGTATCATGTGTTGTATAAAATTATTAAGGATTAATATTAAAATTTCTCCAAATAAAATAGATACTCCTTTTAAATCCATTATATTCATTAGTGAATAAAGATCAATATTGCACTAATAAATGAACACACTTTTTCGTTCCTATAAAGACATATTTATTTTGGTCAGGAATTATAATGATAATTGAGGTGACATAAAAATTACATACATAAATATTACATCATTTTTAATTAATAATCAATATATCTCATAATCATGAATTCTCCATATCCATGTATTTTTAGCCTCTCTAAATACTATAAAGATAATAAAATTATTATAGTATAATTCGTTGATATCTCTTGTAATTTTATTCCAAAATTATACCCTTATTAAGCATACTATATTTATCATATTTCTTTAAAACCGGGGGAAAATGAAAAAAAATAATAAATGGTGATATCAAATGCTCATTATGTGTAAACAATTAGATATCAATCAATGAGAATAAGTGATCATAAGACAAGAATAAGGTTATGATAAACAGATCATAACTTATAGAAGTTGTAAGCAAGTTGTAAATGATTTATAATCACGAATCATGGAATAATGATTTTTTATAAAATAAATATAATTTATAGGTGTTTGGAATCATGAATAAATAATCTTGGTTTATGAGATGATATAATAAGAGTGATAAATGGGTTTTTGATGTAAACATAAACATAGACAAACATTTTTTAGTGATGGATCACAACTAATACAATCACGTAGATTCAGATTAAATGAAATTACATTATTTGTTATATATTTAATTATCCTCTCATTAATGACCCATGTCCCCGTCAAAAATCAATGGGAAAGAATTTTCATTCATTAATTGTATTATGATATATCCTTTATTGAATTCATTTTTTCACTCATGGACAATGCCTTTAAAAGGGTGTGTGGTGTACATATTTTTATGTGAATTTAGTGATGAATTTAATACATTTTCACTTGAATATTCTTTCATTTCACTTAAGAGTTCAATATCATATTATTTTCCATAAATTTTTAAATTTTGTTACCCAACGAACCATAACCACAAAAACCATCTTGAAAATTCAACAAGATTGATAATATTTATGTTCCTCATGTTCTTAATAGATTATTATTTTTACTAGCCTTTGGTGGCACATGAATTTTCCATGAATGAGAAAAACTCTTGATTAAATTTATCTTGAGTGAAGAGTGACATGATTTTCATGTGAGATAAGATGTAATTAGGATGTTGATGAATTTTTTATGTAAAAAAATTTAAATATGAGAAATTAAAATGAAAAGTGATTATTTTCATAGATTATACATGATTAAAGAGTATTTTAGAAATTATCATGAATATTTTTTCACTTTTGATTTTGTTGTTGATTTTTATTTGAATATGTAAGGATTTTCCAAGAGTTGAAATTAAAATTGTGGGTGATTGATGAATATCATATTTTAATTGTTCTTATTTTTTTAATTAAAAGTATTAATCATTATAATTTCTAATATTGAGAGTAATTATCTTAGTTTAATTTTTTAGGATAAATTGTATTTTAATTATGATAAATGCCTAATTGTTGATTTCTAAATATTTTAAATCATGTTAAAATTTATCTAATAAAATTTTATATAAAAATGAAAAATGTAAATTTACTTATTTACTATGACTACACGGTTATTAAGATAAATTTTATTCAAATGGACCCAAATATGATTCTAAACAAAGATGGATCGATAAAAGCATTCATGTCGGGATTCAAAACATTTGAATAGTTTTTTAAAAAAATTATTTTTAGCCCATATTCCATAAATGTTTATTATTAATGAGATAAAATGTGAAATTAATAAATTATAGGATCAGAGAATAAATTAATTTAACTTTTTCAATTTGATATTAAATTTTTTAACATAAATAGTGTATGATAAATCAGAATATTGGAGTTAAAAAATCTTCCATTATAGAAACATTTACTTTATTGATCCATTAATAACATATTCAAAACATGGACAACGAATCTCAAATGTTATATATAGATAGAAATGATTAAAGAGAAAACATTAATTGATGACATTTTCTTTGAATTTTACATTTATTATGCTAAAGATGGGTTTTTATAAATCTTTATCATTTTAGTATGTATATTTCTTTAAATAAATACTATGTTGATTATCTTATTTCAAAGGTAACATCAAACAAAAATGTTTCGTGAAATATTGGATGAATATTATTAATATATTTTTATGAATAAATAAAACTCTAATAAATAAAAAGCTACTGATCAATTAAAAATGCATACATATGTTGGAAAAATAATTTATATTTTTATTATTGTTTTTCACAAAAAAATTAAATGTTGTGTATTTTATAATAATAAATTTAATTTAATTTTATTAAAAGATAATAAGGAAAATATGTAATGTTAAAATATATGTATTAATAGTTAATCTTTTATTAATTAATTAATTTATAAGGAAAAAAATAAGAATAATTAACATTTAAAAACTCATATTTCTATAAAACCAGTTTTACATTTTTATTTTATATTTTTATTTAGTATTTAAATTTCTAAATTTTATATATTTTTTTGATTAAATAAAATTTATCATTCTATTCATCATATAGAAATTAATTTAGAATGGGTTTTTAGGGTTTTTCTGGAGATGATATGTTTTTGGTGAATGGTAAAAAATATTGAATTTATAAATACCAAAAATTTTATTGAATAATTATGATATAATAATTAATTAAAAATATTTGAAACATTTTTCCTAGTAAAATTGGTGTTTAAGGATTAAAATAAAGTAACTAAAACTATTATGATAAATATAGAAACCTAAACACGGTTTATTTGAACATAGGTTGTATTTTAGTCAAATAAAAAATCTTTTTTCATTCATTTAATTTATTATTATAGTTTGAAGTTTAAGTTCTATTTTTCAAATTTCCAAAAATTCATTTATCTAAAATTTATTTTATTATAATTCAATACATTTATGTTAATCAGTATACATCATGTGTAATTGGCCTAAATAAGTATAAAATCATTTATAAATAAAAAAATTATTTTTTCTCAAGTTTTTTTATAGATTTTATGTGATTATTTTATAAATAATTTATTTAATATCTATTAATTGAATAATATAAAATTAATGCTTATATTTGGAATCACAATTTTCAAATTTGGTTCAAATTTCACTATTATTTTTATCCTAAACCTATGTTTCAATGGTTAAAACAATTTGACACGGTAAAGGTTAAAATGAGGTAATAATATTTCATCAAGAGGTAAATAACTATATATAAATATAATTCATCAATAATTTGGTAAATAATGGATTTCATAGCCTCACCTACTTTTTCTATAGTTACTTATCAATTTAGGATCTACATTACTTAATAATTTGAATTCTTTTTATATTAAAAAATTATATTACAAGAGTTCCACTCATCTCACTTGTAAAAAAATATTATCACACCTCTCTTCTCCAAACAATTTTAGAAATATATAATGAACAATACCTAATAAAATAACTCTCTAAAATCCCTATCCACATAGAAAAGATTCCGGTCTTTCTAGAAAACTAATCTTAAATGGCCTAATGAGTAAGCTGAAGGAAATTATCCATAGGGGATTTATAAGCCCTCATCGAACTCATACATTTTTATTTATTTTTATACCACCATATGAGTACCTTATAAGAATTATAATATAACTAAATAATCATTTTTAAATATTTATATTTTACTCTACTTATATAATAAGTAAATTATATATCATTCAAATACTATGGGAAATAGAATATCTCTCATATGTATGAGTGGACTACTGCCTCCATGAAGCTATGAGTTTTTTTATCATCACTGGATAATATAGATAGTAAAAATAATAGATAAAATTAATATATATTATATTTATTACATAAATATTATTATTTAAATATAAAATATTACTTACTTTTGTACCATCCCTCTATTGGAAAATGATATCATCAGTAGTGTATATATGTATACTATCATCTGTATACAGTGATTAGATTCATTTTTCATCACCCCCACACATGGATGTTCATGAGTATAGATTTAATTTATAAACATGATATTCATAATATTATTTTGATTTTGAAAATTTAATAATTTATCTACTCTATATCCTTTTCATATATTAGATAAATGGAAATGTTGTTCGTGTAAATGTATATACAATCACCTTTATGAGATGATTTATTAAATTTTTCATAACCACCATACATGTATGGTTGTAATTTAAATTAAATTTATAAAAATAATAATTATATTATTTTTATGATTATATATATTATATAATAATAACCTCATTAACTCTAGTCGACTTACATTATTTGTTTTCATGGTTGAGGTACGAACAACCTCAATACATGTAACCAAACATAAATAATTTAATGACTAAACAGAACATAGTAATAAATGTAATAAAAGGAATAATAATAATGGAATTAAAATGAAAATAGATGGGAATAAATTATATGATTTATATATTTCTAATATTGAGGAATGTAAAATATGTTTTTTGGCGACCTCGGACACAAGGTAAGCGATCTTCCATCTCAATTTTATTTTTCCGCCACTTATTCCATTTTACCAACTTTTTTCCTTTGTATAGAGTAAAAAATTGACATATTGATATATTTTATAATTTATTTACTGAAATTATAGTGTTTTAAAATTCATTTCATGTTATCTCATTCAATGTATTTTATTCAAAAGTTTTAATTTTGTTAGTAATATTTCATTAAAATATAGTTAAAACATTTTAATATCATTTTCATCCATCTCCATGTTAATTTAAATGCTTGAAAAAGTTTTAATTTATACTAATAATATAGTTAAATTTATTTTTGTACTAATTTTGACATTCATTATAATGGTTTTAAAAGAAATCCATATAACTTTTTTCCATATAAGTATTTTTGTGTTTCATTAAAAAAGTGTGAATAGACTAATTTTTATAAGATTATAATACGACCACCTACTAGCACCAAAATTTTAACTATAAATTTTCATGAATAATTTAAAATTTTCAATTCTTTTTAAAGAATATCATTCCCCATTGTTATGGTAAAAAAAAATTTATATTTGTTTTAAAAAAAGGTATATTTTTTATTATCCTCAAGGGAAAATTATAATGTATTTTAGAAGAATATTTTCATCCATATAAATATAATTTCATATATTCTGTGATATTATATAATGATGTTATCCATATTAAATCTATGGATGTATTATAATCATGATATTTTATTAACTTGGTAAATATTGACATTTTCTATTACATGATTCAATATAGATATTCAATATTTATTAAGGCATGTTGATTATGTATTATATTCATTCGTAAAATTTTTAGGAATTCAATGGAAATATTAATTTGATTTATGGGGAAAGTTATGTCCCCTTGAATCAGTGGTAGTTCTCATGGGATAATATTAATTTATTATTTAGTGTTTTCCTTTACTAATTATCTGTGATGTCTTGTTTAAGAGGACATGATGGTATGTAATGTGTATTGGATGAAAAGTCATGAATATGTGTAACAATTAATGGTTGAGAGGAATTGAGTGTTAGGTCGAAATAAATATTGTGATAACACAAGAGGGGTGTCAATAGAGTTATTTTAATAATTTCACAATTCTGTCGATTCAAATCAACAACAAATAGAGCTAGAGGCATTTCTCTATGAGAATATATATGTAGAGGATAATGAATAGAGAATAGGGCACAAAATTTATAGCCATTTGGGGAAAAAATTTCCCCTAGTCCACTCCACCAATCACACTCTTTGCGGGCTTGGTGAATTTCACTATTACGGTCATCATATCATAAGACTGATCCACAACTGAATGCAAGCAGCTGTCACACTTACAAACAAAGGCTTAAAAAATATAACCTTATGTTTCTTTTACAGGGAACCAATAAAAACCCAGCTTAGTGCGAGAAGATTACACTACACAATGACTGAATATGAGCTGGTGAATGTCAAGATAAGATTAAGTTTTATGAAAAAAAGATGTAGCTTGTAGTTGCAGTAGCACAGAACATATAAAAATAGATCTTTCCTTAAAAATTATAATAAATATGAAATAAATATTATGAGATCCAGTTTCACAAATTTTCTTTTATTTTAAGAAGTACAACAAAAATAGTGCATCATGTTTCTAGATTTGAGAATGTATATCCCCAAACGCAGTCCTTATTTTTGAGTTTCTTGATCATTGTTGTACAGTAAAAATAATATGTATAATAGATATTGAAGAATTAAAAATATCAATACAGCCTAGAGATATTCAGATCATCATAAAATTATTCTACATAGAAAGATATATATAACAGTATATCTCATAGTAGTACTTTTTGACCACAAAAGACATCTGATAAATTGAGTGAGTTTAAATTCAAAGAATACATATCTGATTAATCGTAATGTACCTTTAGAATAATAGATAAAATCTATGTTGTAAGTGGAAATTTAAATAATTTAAAATGTGCTTTGGATCAATAAAAATACACCTTTAATTTTTTCTGACATTCTGAAAATACTATTGAAAAATGCTCTGATAAAGACCTAAATTCAAATTTCTGATGTGGAAATGTCAAATTTAGGGTCCCTTCACAAAACGAAAAAAATATACAGTTAACATCATAATATAGGATTGGTGATCCATATGTTTATCCATGTCCACATAGATCTATGAATGTAACATTGATTATCAATTCATCCACTTTTCTAGGTGTTAGGTTGACAATGTAATGTTGATCATAAAAGTAAGTTTGATGATCCTTACATTTGTAATGTGTCATACCTATGTGGGGTTCTTTAAACATACGTTTTCTTTCTCAAAAATGTCATGTTCTTATCCAAACATAATTTTCCTTAACCATGCATTTATTTGAAAGTAAGGTTGTTTAGCCATACATGTTAATCCTTCGTCACAAACATAAGTTTTTTACCTATATGTTACTTTCTTCAATGAACATTATTTCCAGTAAAAGAAAAAAGTTCAATAGTGTTTCTAGATTACTCTTAAATGCATTCCAAACACTTTAAAAAATATTTCTAATATATAAATAGTTGAATATTATTTGAAGATAAAAAAAATAATGAATATAAATTTCCTGAAATACACTCAAAATAAAATCATTAGTAAAACAAAAAATGTTATTTGTGAGAGTAAAAATCATTAATATTTATAGAGTGTTGTTGAGACAATACATGCCCAATAATCTCCCACTTTCTATTGATAACAAAACCCATAAATAAAAATTATAATCTTAGAAAAAATAATTTATAATTTTGTAAACATTAAAAAAGATAACATGGATTTGACAGAATAATTTTGATAAATAATAAATATTTGAATTTCTCCACCAAAGATAGATTTCAAATAAATGTTTTAATTTATCTTGATAAAATGTTTTTTATCTAATTCTTCCTAAATAAAATTATTAATTATATCGATAAAAGTAAAATATATGAATTTATCTAAAATTAATGAAATGGTTTGTTTATATAAATTTCTCCCCCTTTTTTGATATCAAAAAGAAATTATAGAAACTGAATAAAACACATTTAATGGTGAAAATAATTATAGGTGATTGTAATATGTAACAATAATGAATAAATGGATATTAATTTTTGATAGTAGAGAAAAATATAACATATAGATGGTATAGAAACACATTGATTAATACAAGCATGAATATAATATAGTTTATGACCAAGAAACCAAAACTGTCATTGCCATGGGTAAGGGTATGAATGAAAAAGAAGACTAACGATTGGCTGGATGAGAATTTGTTATGACTTTGAACATGTCCTTCATATCAGCCATCGGCAATCTCAACATCTTTATAAAATTGTCTCTTAGCTAGATTATCAACTCCCAGGCATAATTGTTGACATACAGATTCTCCACAATGTTGACATTCATAAACTCATGAAAACAGTCCTCTTTCTTTATAAATAGATCCATCTTCTCTAAAAACATACACAACATCAATTGATTTCTAGGCTCTCCCTGTGTTAACAGATCAACATGAAATTTATGATTGCCCAATATAATAGATAGCAGACAAATATTGCACTGATGATCCTAAAGTTGAATATTCATATCTTCCATAACAGATTTAATGGCCTGAAATATTTTATTTAAATGCGGAGTGGTTTTAGGGGAAGGAGTAGATGCACTGGCCGAATTCACTGAACCTTTAACCAATTCAAACAGAATTTTTATGTTCCATTTATTTCCAAAAAATATTATTTTGAAAAAGCTTCAGATCTGACCTTTCTAATCTCATTAACATGTCTCTCTTCGAGGAATCAAAATCCTTTCTAGAAAAAATGTTCTAAAAAATACCCTAATTCTTTTTTTCACTTTCCAATTCATTCCGCAGATTCACATTCTCTTATTGAGAGATATTAAAATTTATAAAAAAATCTTAAAATTGATGTGCTAAGGAATTAGATGTCCTCTTATCTTCATTTTTATACTGATTCGACTTTTCAAATGTCAAGGGATCTATAACTATTTTTAGTACATATTATACACAAGAAAATGACTGATTATCCAATACTTCAGTATGTCCAACAGAAATATGATCTGATTGTCCCATAGTCTAATCCACCATTATTGGATTAATTTATGTAACTGATTCTCGAAAAATATTCCCTTATTGAACAGTTTTTTGTTCAGTAACTTCTTCACCGACAATCATAGATAGAAAATTTTCAGATCGAGTATTCTGTTCTTGAAATATTTCCACTATAAATCTCTCTAATAATGGTTCATTCTACAAAGATATAATTGCAATATCTCTAGATCGGCACTCCACTAGAACATCCTCTTTAATAACAATTTATTCCAAATGAACAGAGCATGTTTCTTCTTTAGAATCCAAAATCATCTCTTTATCTTGAGAAGCATATCTTTTTCTTGGTTTTGGCAGAATTCTTCCCGAATCTTCTCTTCCTCTTCTTCTTCAACAGTGTTAAATCTAATTATTCTTTTGGATGCATATGAAACTACATCTATTCGTGATTCATTTACTCCCCTCTTTCTAACCCCTGATTTCTACCCTAAATAAAATATCTTATGGTGTGTTCTTCCTCAACTCTAATATGTATTATTTTTCCTTTAATAGTGGTCCAGAAAAGTAAATGGTTTCTTAAATTTCTAGCATTTAACACATTACTATGATGAAATTATAGTCTGGATTCATCTAATATAATCATATATTTTTAAAAAAAATACATGAAATTATTTATCCATATAGATAGTAATTAATTCTTGCATATGGAGTACAACAATAAGAATGATATCTAAATAAATACCATCGAAAATTTAATTTGATATCACAGAGAAAATGAAACATGATATTCATGTCTGGGTAATGGATTATCTCCACCTCATCCATCCTTAGCATTATTCTAGTCTAAATAAATTTCATTATAATCTTATGTTCAGGATCAAAAGAATCAAAAACATTTTTCAGATGTGTGCTAAATTGAACAGAAAACACATAATGTCTTAGGAATAGTGGTATTTATCTCCAATCGACATGAGGTCAAAATGAAAAACGCCTTCATGTGGATTGTCTAAAATCTTCACAGCTTCATTAGATGAAATTGATAAATCACTATCTTTTATACTAGAAAAAATCATGTATTCTATATCTCTAAAAATAAACAACACACTCTTATAATAATAATTTAGTTCTACCTCATACAAAAACTCTGAGACATATTCATTAATAGATTTCTCGAGACCATGAAAAGCCAGTACTTATTTTAGGAGCATGTTCATCTGTTAGAACCATTCCAGATCAATCATCTTTCCCTGAAAAATGTTTGTGCCTGAAATTCATTTAGGTTTTAGTACAATTTCATCCCCGTATTCTATTCTCTTGGTTTTCATCATTCATGAAGATCTAAAAATATAAGGATTTTGTTGTCTAGGTTTTTATAAGGATGAAGAGTGATAGAATAGGAAAATGGGTTTAGTTTTTTTAATTTGTGTAAACAGATTTTGGAAGAGGAGGGGTTTTGAAAACAAATGGTTTCTACAAAATGACATATGTCTTCATTTCTCGTCTCGTATAGTAATAATGAAAAAAATATGCAACGTAAATAGATTTATTACAACATGTATTAATTAAAATACCGTAATATAAAAATAATAAAAGTAAATAAAATGTACATAAATAAAATAGGCATAAATTAAATAAATACAAAAAAGAAAATAAATACATAAAACATTTAAATAAAAATTAAATAAATCTAACTAATCCATAATATTATCAAAACAAGTAGTGGGAATAGGTTTAATAAAAATATAAGCAAATTGATATTTATTTTTAACATATTCTAATGATATATCCTTTTTGAGAACATGATCTCTTAAAAAATGATGTCTAATATCAATTTGATTTGTTCTATAATGACATATTATATTTTTTGAAATGTTTATATCCCTTGTATTATCACATAAAATAGGTGTATTAAAAAATTTAGTCCAAATTCCATTAGATTGTTTTTTATCCACAACACTTGTGCACAACAACTACCTACAGATACATACTCTACTTTGGCTATTGATAGTGAAATTGAGTGTTTCGTCTTATATGACCATGAAATTAACGATTTTCCTAAAAACTGATAGGTTCCAAAAGTGATTTTTGAATCTAATCTACATCCTCCAAAATCTGCATCTGAATATGATAATAAATTGTAATCAGACGTTTTTGGATAGAGAATATATTGAGCAACTGTTCTTTTTAAGTATAGAAAAAACATTTTTACACTCGCAAGGTGTGATTATTTTGGATTTGATTTAAATCTAGCACAAAGACATTCTGAAAACATAATATTGGGTTTTCTAGTAGTAAGATATTGTAAACTTCTAATCAGGCCACAATATAACTTGTTATCCACTAGTTTTTCAGCTTCATCTAAGTCGTGTTTAATATTAGTACACATGAGATTTGAATATATCTTAATGTTTTCATGGAAAAACTTTTTCAATAAATAATTAATATATTTACATTGATTTAATATATTTACAAAATATTTTTTATAAATTTCAAGTCCTAAAAAAATTTAATTATCCCATCATACTCATTTCCAATTATTTTTCATTAATTTCTAAAAAATTATTACAATGTGTTTTATTTGTGGATCCAAAAATAACATCATCAGCATATATTTGAACTAATAATAAATTAGAAAAAACTATTTTATTAACGGGGGTTGAGTCTCCCAAGCCAATAGAAAAACCATTTTTCAAAAGAAATGAACTTAATCTTTCATTGTGATCTCTAGGTGCTTGTTCAAGGCCATTTAGAGCTTTAGAAATTTTAAGAACAAAATCTGGTTTTTTGAGAATTTTGAAAATAAGGTTGTTGCTCAACAAAAACATCCTCCATAAAATATTCTTTTAAAACGGTAGATTTTTTATACATCAAATATAATTTAAAATTCATATGATATTCATAGCGTAAAATAATTCTAATTGATTCTAGTCTAGCTTCAGAAGAAAAGGTTTCATCATAATCTATACCTTCTTCTTGATTATACCCTTTAGATACTAGTATTGCTTTGATTCTAGTTATAATTTCTTGATCTTTTTGTTTATTCCTAGAGACCTATATAGTTCCTATAGCTTGCTAATTCGATGAAATTTCCACTAATTTCCATAATTTGTTTCTTTTAAATTGATTTAACTGTTCTTTCATTTCTAACAAAAAACATTCATCTTCTAAGACATCATAAAAAAACATAGGCTCTAGCTCAGATAGAAGTGAAGAATGTTCCACTAGGTTCCCTATACTTTTAGTTTTTATCCCTATGTCTACATATCCTATAAGAGTATCTAAAGGGTGATTCATTACAATTATAGAATTTCTAGGTATAGCACTTTTAGGTTCATCAGTATCATGTTCTTCTGAACAGGACTAAATTTTATTTATATTTTCAGAATCATTTTTCATGTTATCAAGTCTCATGTTGTTAGAATCAACAGCTTTATTTATTTGAATTTTCTTTTTATTAAAATCATTGGTTTCATCACACTTCCCATAAACTGATTCTTCAATAATCCTTGACTTTTTGTTAAATATTATATAAGCTTTAGAAGTTGCATAATATCCTAAGAATATTCCTACATCAGCTTTTGGATTGAACTTTCGAAGATTATCCTTGGGGTTCCAGTTATATAAATCGCATCCAAAAACAATAGAGTAGTTTACCTTAGGCATTCTGTAATTACAGAGTTCATAAAGATTACTTTTGAAAATATGACGAATTAAATATCTATTTATAATATATCATGTTGTTCTTACATCTTCTACCCAAAATTAGGTTGGAAGACTATATTTATTTTGCATTGTTCTAGTTATTTCTTGAATAGTTCTCTTTCTTCATTCAACAACTCCATTTTTTGAGGTGTTCTTGGTTCTAGAGGAGGTGTTTTTAACACCTGTGTTTGAATAAAAAGAATTGAATTATTGATTCTCAAATTCTCCACCATGATCACTTCTTAATGAAATTATCTTAAAACCATTTTTATTTTCAATAATATTGTAAAACCTTTAAAAAACAGAAAAAGCATCATTTTTGAGTTTTAGAAAATATACCAAAGTAAATCTATAATAATCATCAACTAAAAATCATAAATCGAATATAACATCCATACATTCTATTTTGTATTGTCCAAAAAATTCCATATGAATAAATTCTAGGGGATTTGAAGTAGAATTTTATTTAACATATTTGAAGGAAGATTGTGTTGCTTGACTATTTGGGATACATCATAGAATCTATCACTTTCATATTTGAGACTAGGTAATTATGAAACTAATTGTTTCTTAGATAAAATATGTAAAGTAAAAATATTACAATGTCAAAGTCTACTATTCCAAATCAAAGACTCATTTACATTTGTAGTTAAACAGGTCATTTTCTATTTACATAATGAATTTAAATCCAATGTTTAGAAATTATCTACTTTGGGTGCTCTAATTTAATGTGGGAAATTTATAAAAATAGAATAGTAATAATTAGAAAAAACAACAATGTATCCATCATCACAGAGTTGATATATTCTTATCATATTTTTCTCCAATGTTTGTACATAGAGTAATTTATTAATTGATACAGTATATGGATCTAGAACTATTCTGAGTCAAATAATTTTTCCTTTGACATTGTCAATTAGGGTTAATAGGCCTCCATATATTTTATTCAGAGTTCATAAATTTGGTGAATTTACACTCATATGTCTTGAACAACCACTATCCATATACCATATATCTTTTCCACTTCTGTGGCATGTTACCTACAAGGTGAAATAAAAAAAAAGAATTTTATTGGTACCCATATCTTTTTGGGTCCAACAGTATTACCTATCAAATACTTAAGAATCCAAAAAAAATATTTTTATCAAAAATATTATAATTAAATATAGATAATGATTTTGAATAATTAACATGTATGACATTAGATAATTGATGTTTTCATAAAAAAAATTATTAGTATAATTTCCACTAGTACCACAATAAAAAAATTTGACAATAGACATACTTTTTATATTAGAACCAGGAACAAAATAGTTTTAGTATACTTTTGGGTTTTCACCCTTACTACTTATACCAAATCATTCCTTTTTAATTAAATTATTACTAGGAATTTAATTTAGAACATTTTCTCCATTTGTAAATATAAGTGTATCACTTTTATAAGTTTTTACTTCATCATTATGTTTTTTAATCTAATTTTCATGGTCAGTACAATTTGTAGTAGATGAACTAAGTGTATTAATTAAATATTGATGTTATTTAAGTAAAGTATCCATTTCACATAATATTTTATTATGAATATTTTTTAATGATTTGTTTTCTTTAATATTGAGTCATATGTTTCTTCTAACATAGTTCAGTAGGTAGTCAATTTATCATTTGAGTAACTAGAATCAATTTCATATGAATAGTAGGTTTGTACCTTTTCTTATTCAGACAGAAAGAACATATTTTATTTCAGATTTGATTCTTTCTTCTCTGATTCAGAGATTGATGAGCTGCTGGAGTCTTCAAAAACATTCCAAGTGGCCTTCATATATCTTTTTTCCTTTTTCTCATAATCAACTTTCTTTTGATATTTCTTTTCTATTATTCCATTTAATTGAGGATAATTAGGTCTTATATGACCCAATTTTTTTGCATTCATTACATCATACTTCCCATGAGTCTTTCGCATCATTTTTAAGGTCTTCTTGAATATTTTTTTCTTGCTACAAAATTTATTGAATTTTCTAGGTTTTTGAGCCAGCTCAACTTCTGAGTCAAATGAGTCTGAATTTCATTTTTCATGTTATAGTTTTTTGTTCTTCTTTTGGGATAAAACTTTTAAAGATGTGTTATACTTTTTTACTAGGAATTTGTGATCTTAAATTACAAATTACATTTTAGACTCATATATTATTAATGTTCCAATTAATTCTCTCATTGTCGTATTCTTAATAGTTGTTTACTAAAAAATTATAGTAGAAACTCCATTCCACTTTACTGATAGAACTCTTAGAACATTCAATGATTGATCAGGTTGGCATATTGGCTCACCTAAAGATTCTATATTATTAACAATTTCTGTTAGCCTTACATTCATCTGTGTGATGTTTTCTCCATCATACATTCTAAAATTAGTAAACATTAGTTTCACTACAGAACTTCTCATTTGTCTAACATTATGAGTACCTTCAAAGGATACTACGATTGTATTCCAAATCTCATAGGTTGATGGGAATTACAATACACAGTTGAATTTATTTAGTCTAAGAAAACAAATAATGTCATTCATTGCCTTCTAATTCACTTCAAACTCGGCATCTGATGTAGTAGACCAAGATTTAGGTTTTTCAAGAATTGTGTAAGGAGTAATTTTTTTTGAGTATATTCTAAATCCAATATTTTTCAAGTAGATTATCATTCGTGACTTCCATCATCCATAATTATCACTATTGAAATATGCAGCATGAACCATTGACATTCCTTTATAGAGATTCTCAATTTCCACCACTAATATAGGTCTTATGCCATTAGATTGTTATAGCTCTGTTCAAAAGCACAACCATTGATACTGATTGTTAGGTTAAAATAGAAATAGTGATAACACAAGAGGGGTTGAATTGTGTTCTTTTAAGAAATTCAAAATTCTGGCAATTCGCATCAACATAAGATAGAGCTGGTGGAATTTCAATATGAGAATATATATGATTTGGATAACGAACAGAGAACCAAGAACAATAATTTATAGTTTTTCAGGGCACAAAGGTCCCCTAGTAAACTCCACCAATCACCATATCTATGGGATTTGTTAATTTCACTAGTATTATCCGTGTATCATAAGACCAATCCACAACTGAGTGCTGACATTTTTTTCCCATGCAAACAATGTATTATAAAATAGAGCCTTATGGTTCTTTTGCATGGAACCAATAAAACCGTAGCTTATTGAGAGAATCCGAAACTCCACCATGACTAAATACGAGCAGTTGAAACTCAAGATAAGATGATGTGTGACGAAAAATATAAATAGCTTGTACTTGTAGCAGCACGCAACTGATAAAAGATGGATATTGTCTTCATAAGAGTAATAAAAATGAAATACGTTTGAAGAGATTTGGTTACAAAGAAGATCATAGATTTTAAGAACAATAACAAAAAGAGAGAAACATGTTTCCCTATTTGAGCATGAATATCTTCAAAATTTATTCCTTGTTTCTGAGATTGATGATCTCCATAGTATAGTAAATGTATTTTGTATATGAAATCTTGAATAATAAGAAATTTCAATACATCCAAGAGATCGTCAGATCATAGTAAAAATATCCAACATAGAAATATATATATAACATTACATCTCGTAGGAGGATTTTTTATATTCACAAAAGACACCTGATAAATTGAGTGAATTTAAATTAAAAAATATAACTCAAAGTAATCTTAACTTACCTTAATAATATGATAGAAAATATCTACTAAAAATGGATCTCTAAATCACATAAAACTAGAATTGGATCAATCAAAATAAAGCTTTAAATTTCCCTAACATTTCGCAAATAATGATGCAAAGCTCTATGATAAAGATGTAAATTCAAATTTCTGACGTGGAAATGTCAATCATAAGGTTCCTTAAAAAATAAAAAAAAATAACAGATGTATGGATCAACTTCTTAAAATAGCATTGATGATCCATATGTTTATCTATGTTAGTATAGATATGTGAATGTAACATTGATTATAAATTCATCCACTTTTCCAAATTTAAGGTTAATAGCGTAAGTTTGATGATAATTGTAAGGTTGATGATCCATTCATTTGTAAAGTTCCCTACTTATGTAGGATTCTTTAACCATACATTTTATCCCTGAAAAACATAAAGTTATTATCCGAAAGAAATGTTCCTTAACCATATGTTTATTCAAACGTAAGTTTGTTTAATCATACGGGTTGATCCTTCATCATAAACGTAAGGATTGTTCCATATGTTAATTTCTTCGATGAACAGTACTTTCAGTAAATGACAAATGATAGACAGTGTTTCCGGAACATTTTGAAGAGCATTCTGAACTCTTTAACGAATATTTCTCTCAAATAAATAGATGAATATTATTTATAGAGAACAATAATAAAGAATATAAATTTTATGAAATACACTCAAAATAAAATCATTAGTTTAAAAACAAAGGTATTTGTGATCATCAAAATCATTAATATTTATAGAGTATTGTTGAGAAAACACATGGCCAACATTGAGAATATATAATATTTCTTGGTTGACATTCTTTGGTTGTAATATTAATATTTTTGGAATTATGAATTTCATTATTAAAAAATCAATTATTATTTCCCATAGGATTATGAATTTTTTCCACAGCTAAATTTCATGTTCATGTTATTAATTATATGGGACATATATTAGTTATTTACTCTACCATATTTTTTATGGCTTATATATTCTTGATATTTTATATTATACATTTTCACATAATGTGCATATGTGTTCCCCATTTATTATATTTTCCATTCCCAAAGGTACCATAAAGGGATATTTGAATGATTCCAAGGATGTATTAAAAGGAATAAGAATTTTTTTTAATTTTAAGAGATATAATTTATAAATCCAATGTAATATAGAATTCATATAAATATATTCTCTCAAAACTGTTATATTCTTCCACCATTTGGGATGCGATCTGTTGTATCTTTTACAAATGTAATAATGTAAACCCATCTCTATGTTACTAGAGTCAAGTTTTTTATAATTTTTCTTCTATAATAATATTATTTATTTTTTAATATATATTTTTATTCTTCTTTTATCAAAATTTATTTTATCTCTTATTTTATTCCACTATGGCCTTCTAAAAATGATAAAAATAGACAACTAACCACATTTCTTATTTTTTGAAAGAGTAAATGTATTTATTAGTTTTATCTATTTGAATATATTTTTCTTATTATATTATTGGAATTAATTGATAGTTAAATTTTTTAGGGTTTGTGGTCTCCCCTTATCCCCTTTCATCCATTTTATTCTTTCTCATACAAAAATATCTAATCCCTTTAATATTTATGTAATTAATATTATGGTGTTTGACTAAGGTATTGATGTGGAATAGTATTTCCCAATATATCGTTCAATTAGTGTGGGTAATTATATTTCAAACATGATGGTGTAATGTGAAAAGATTTGATCAATAAATTGATTACCATAATGAGATTATTATTATAAAACAATGGTTGTATCTCTGTGAACTCCCAAGGATATAAACACTTCCCATCTTTATTTTTTTCTTACAAATTATAATTTATTTTCATGTTATTTTTTCATTATATTTATATTTATATTTATAATTAAATATCATAGACCCCAACTATTTTAGGTTTAGTATTTCTTTTATTATGTAGTAGTTTATAAATAGTTATCATAGAAAAATTGTGTTGTGTGAGTGGACCCTTTTTTATATTGACCTTGTGATTTTGGTATATTGAATTTTTTGGTAAATAAAAATATTGATTATAGTTCATATAAAAACCCTCTCATCAATATCATATTGAAGAATAATATATATGGAATTTATAATATTATTAAAGAAAAGTTTTCATATATAGATTATTTTATGATTTTTAAATAATTTCATTTCAGCATATGTAGTATAAAATCTAGTTCATGATAATGAATACTGTTATTTTCATAGGATTAATCTATCACATATCATCTCTATAGATATTGTGGATTACGATAATACATATATAGGATTAACCCTGCACAATATTAAGTACTTTGGTAGGAAATTATTTTCTATTAAAGTTATGAATTCTTTCCTTTTGAATGAATCTCTATTTTTTGAAACATAAGAAATTATGTAATCTATTATGAATCCCTTTTGATTTATTCTATAATGTAGTTAAAAGATAATTTTCTTTGGATCGTAACTTATTATATCAAAAATCATTCAACATGATCCCAATATAGCTTATGATATCTAATGTTATAATTTCATCCTGAATTCAAAATTTGAATGGTATTCACATTAATCTTTATGACAAGAAATATAAAAAACACTTTTCTCCATTTTAAAAAATTATTCAAAGAATAAAACAATATGGAGTTGATCTAATACCACTGGTTGATTTATTATGATAGTTTACCACATATAATATGAAGTTAAATCAATAAGAAAATATAAACCTAAGATATATTAGGTGTGAATGACATTAATCATGATGTATAAAAAATGAAGAAGTAGTAGTGTATACAATAAATTTAAAAACAATTATTGTCATTTTCATAATTTCATATTGTAGACCCCGGAAACCACGTCCCCAAAATTTTCCAAATGCTTCCATACATGATCCAAGATCGTAGTCCATTTCACAAGCTTCGATTTGGTAGGTCGCACGGCCCGAACGGAGATACGGATTAAGAGTTATGGACGTTTGAATTTGGGTTGGAAATCTGGTTCGCAAAGCCCATTCGCGAAGCTCCCTCCGTGATCGCAGAGCGCCGCCGCGAAGCAATGAGGCGAGAGGCTCCGCGAAACCCGTTTGACCTTTGCGATGCGCCGCGAAGACCCCTCGCGAAGCACTAATGCGAAGCACCGATGCGAAGCACACGTGCAGCGCGGTCCCGCGAAGCCCCGCCGCCAAGTGCCCCGACCATCGCGGCCTCGCGAAGCTCCAGAGGCGGTGATGCTCCGCGAATGCATTTGACGTTCGCGGGCCGCCGCGAAGCACCAGAGGCGGTGATGCTTCGCGAACGCATTTGACGTTCGCGAGCGCGTCGTGAAGCTCCTGAGGTGGCGCAGAAGTTCTGCTTCGCGGAGCCCCTTCCAATAAATACCCAGCTCACCCCCCTTCTCAAAGAGGACGGCTACGGCCACTTCGCCCCTTGGGCGGCCGAGCGGAGCTCCGCATTGCGGCTCCGCGAAGCCATGCTCTGCGAGCAGCTTCCTTCGCGTTGCTGCTCCGCGAGCCGAGACTCCAGGAGTCCATGCTCCGCGAGCCTATGCTTCGCGATGCTGCTCCGCGAGAGCAAGCTCCGCGAGAGCCCTTTGCTCTGCGAGCCCTTGCTCCGCGATGCTGCTCCGCGAGACCATGCTCCGCGATGCTGCTCCGCGAGACCAAGCTCCGCGAGACCCCTTTGCTCCGCGAGAGACTATTGCTTCGCGAGGCCATGCTTCGTGAAGCTGCTTCGCGAAGACCTATCCTTTGTGAGGATCCCACCTTCGCGCCCACCGGTCCATACCGCGGGGCCTGCGCCCCTGCACCCCCGCCTGACGTCAGTGCCGGGCTGCGGTCCCAGCCCTCCGGGCCGGTCTCTTCGCTACCATCACAGACCCCCATGATTAATGGAGAGTCGCACCGTGAACTTTTCGGGCCGGGATGCCGGGCTTTTCCATTGCGCCCTTATGCGCTCCCACCTACCACCTATGGAACACCATGATTTGAGATACTCCTCCACACACCATGGAACACCTTCAGTTGACATATTCCTCTTGGTTTCATTCCATGTCGTGAGTCGAGATTCTCATCATCAATTCCCCGGGTACCTTGAGTCGAACCATTCCTCAGGTAACTCCTCCAAACCCAATCACTTGGCTCCTATGCCAGGTTCAACCCGAAAGGTCCGCCCTTGTGTAAGACCCAACACCAACCATTTCTAGGCACCTTCTGCCTAATAGTCCTTTCTACACGAATCTAAACTGTAGTAATCCCTATGTGCCAAACATAGGATGCCTTCTGCTCCAAACAAGAGATGCCTTATGCTCCAAGCATAAGATTCCAATAGTCATATCTACAAGACTATAAACTGTAGTACTATCTATATAACAAACGATAGGATGCCTCTCTCCCTATTCGACAGATGCCTCATGCTCATAGCATGAGATGCCAACAGTCCTACCTACATGACTCTAAACTATAGTATTCTCCATATGATCCACACATAGGATGCCTCTCGTCCTATACGAGAGATGCCTTATGATCCTATCATGAGATGCCAGTAGTCCTTTCTACATGACTATAAACTGTAGTAATCCCTATGTGCCAAACATAGGATGCCTCTCGCTTCTAATGAGAGATGCCTCATGCTCCTAGCATTAGATGCCAATAGTCCTACCTACCCGACTCTAAATTGTAGTATTATCCCTATGTTCCAAACATAGGATGCCTCTTCCATTAAACAAGAGATGCCTTGTGCGCCAAGCATAAGATGCCTAATGCCATGATCACAGTGGCGTAACATCAAGAGCGTTGGAATGCATTCAAACATTCCATCACTCCACCTCATGCTTTGCGTGTCCTTCGTTTGGATCGTCATTCACTTCCAAGTCTGGAGGGACCCCCTAACTGTATGGATGCTCGACCTATGGTCCGCCTGCTGTCCTGGGCCGACGCCCCGGAAGAATGATCATGTCTGGAGGGACCCCCTAACAGTATGGATGTTCGACCTATGGTCCGCCTGCTGTCCTAGGCCAACGTCCCGAAGGATCGATCGACAACACTTGTGACATGGTCCCGTGTTTCGAACATGGTCAATGGTCGACCCTCATTTTTTTCCTCATTTCTGGCTAACGTGATATGGATGCTTCGTTGCGAACATGGTCAGCAGTAATCCTCCATCACCACGCCAATCTCACGACGTTATGAATATTGGTCATGTGATTCACACTTTTCTTGTCCCTTTGTTTGGGCTGATTCCAACGCCCTTGGCGTTATCCCGCTTGTGCACTTGTGCATAGGCACATACCTCAACCCACCAGTGAGTTGGGATGCCCTCATGTCCAAACATGAGGAAGACATTACGGGCAGCTTCCTAGCGTAAGCCCCATTCACCAGTGCCACTCCTTAGCGGCACCCGGGCAGCTTCATAGCGTAAGCCCCATTCACCAATGCCACTCCTTAGCGGCACCCGGGCAGCTTCCTAGAGTAAGCCCCATTCACCAGTGCTACTCCTTAGCCGCACCCGGGAAGCTTCCTAGCGTAAGCCCCCTTTCACCAGTGCTTCTCCTTAGCGGCACCCGGGCAGCTTCCTAGCGTAAGCCCCATTCACCAGTGCCGCTCCTTAGCGGCACCCGGGCAGCTTCCTAGCATAAGCCCCATTCACCATTGCCGCTCCATAGCGGCACATGGGCAGCTTCCTAGCATAAGTCCCATTCACCATTGTCGCTCCATAGCGGCACATGGGCAGCTTCCTAGCGTAAGCCCCATTCACCAGTGCTACTCCTTAGTGGCACCCGGGAAGCTTCCTAACGTAAGCCCCATTCACCATTTCCGCTCCATAGCGGCACATGGGCAGCTTCCTAGCGTAAGCCCCATTCACCAGTGACGCTCCATAGCCTCACACCGGCAGCTTTCTAGCGTAAGCCCCACCCACCATTGCCACTCCTTAGCGGCACCCGGGAAGCTTCCTAGCGTAAGCCCCATTCACCATTGCCGCTCCATAGGGGCACATGGACAGCTTCCTAGCATAAGCCCCATTCACCATTGCCGCTCCATAGCGGCACATGGGCAGCTTCCTAGCGTAAGCCCCATTCACCAGTGCTACTCCTTAGTGGAACCCGGACAGCTTCCTAGCGTAAGCCCCATTCACCATTGCCGCTCCATAGCGGCACATGGGCAGCTTCCTAGCGTAAGCCCCATTCACCGTTGCCACTGCATAGTGGCACCCGGGCAGCTTCCTAGCGTAAGACCCATTCACCAGTGCTGCTCCTTAGCGGCACCCGGGCAACTTCCTAGCGTAAGCCCCATTCACCAGTGCCACTCCTTAGCGGCACCCGGGTAGCTTCCTAGCGTAAGCCCCATTCACCATTGCCGCTCCATAGCGGCACATGGGGAGCTTCTAGCATAAGCCCCATTCACCATTGCCGCTCCATAGCGGCACATGGGCAGCTTCCAAGCGTAAGCCCCATTCACCAGTGCTACTCCTTAGTGGCACCCGGGCATCTTCCTAGCGTAAGCCCCATTCTCCAGTGCCGCTCTATAGCGTCACATGGGCAGCTTCCTAGCGTAAGACCCATTCACCAGTGCCGCTCCATAGCGGCACACCGACAGCTTTCCAGCGTAAGCCCCACCCACCATTGTCACTCCATAGTGGCACCTGGGCCTCCATCCTGGAGTAAGTCCCAACACCATGGGCCGCCCAACGCGTAATCCCCTCTTCGCTTCTCACGGACGCACCCTTCGTGACGTGATCGTCAGGTCCTTGCAACCTCTTGTTTCTCACACCGAGCATGACTCATGTGGGCTTAGAGTGAGCACCGACCCTGACCACACCATTTGAACTACGAGGTCTTTGATCCATGTCAAGGCATGGTACGTAGGAAGCCTCCACGAGGTTCAAGCCCACCTGTCGCTCCTTCACGTCGGGTCCCATTCCGGTCCAGTGGTAAGACATTGCGACCCACCATTTGAACTACGAGGTCTTTGATCCGTGTTAAGGCATGGTACGTAGGAAGCCTCCACGAGGTTCAAGCCCACCACCAGTGGACCCACGGGTATACTTTAACGTCGGTTCACCGGCGGACCTTTTGAACTACGAGGTCTTTGATCCATGTCAAGGCATGGTACGTAGGAAGCCTCCACGAGGTTCAAGCCCACCCGTCGCTCCTTCACGTCGGGTCCCATTCCGGTCCAGTGGTAAGCCATTGCGACCCACCATTTGAACTAAGAGGTCTTTGATCCATGTCAAGGCATGGTACGTAGGAAGCCTCCACGAGGTTCAAGCCCACCCGTCGCTCCTTCACGTCGGTTCCCATTCTGGTCCAGTGGTAAGCCATTGAGACCCACCATTTGAACTACGAGGTCTTTGATCCATGTCAAGGCATGGTACGTAGGAAGCCTCCACGAGGTTCAAGCCCACCCGTCGCTCCTTCACGTCGGGTCCCATTCCGGTCCAGTGGTAAGCCATTGCAACCCACCATTTGAACTACGAGGTCTTTTATCTGTGTTAAGGCATGGTACGTAGGAAGCCTCCCCGAGGTTCAAGCCCACCAATAGTGGACCAAGGTCTACTTTCACGTCGGTTCACCGACACACCCACCCGTCATTTCACGTCGGGTCCCATTCTGGTCCAGTGGTAAGCCATTGCGATCATCCCCTTTTGAACTACGAGGACTTTGATCCATGTCAAGGCGCGGTACGTAGGAAGCCTCCACGAGGTTCAAGCCCACCCATCATCCAATTCACGTCGTGTTCTACCTACGTCCAGCATGACGTTAAACTACATTCTGGTCCAGTGGTAAGCCATTGCGACCCATCCCATTTGAACTACGAGGTCTTTTATCCGTGTTAAGGCATCGTATGTAGGAAGCCTCCACGAGGTTCAAGCCCACCAATAGTGGACCAAGGTCTACTTTCACGTCGGTTCACCGACACACCCACTCGTCATTTCACGTCGGGTCCCATTCTGGTCCAGTGGTAAGCCATTGCGATCATCCCCTTTTGAACTACGAGGTCTTTGATCCATGTCAAGGCATGGTACGTAGGAAGCCTCTATGAGGTTCAATCCCACCCGTCGCTCATTCACGTCGGGTTTCACCCACGTCCAACACGACGTTAAACTGCAAATCATGTCCGACGACAAGCCGTTGTGACCATTCCCGAAGTACGCGGACTTTGATTCCCTGCCACGGGGATACGTAGGAAGCCCCATCAAGGCTCAAGCCCAACTACACTGTCGCCCCCTGCGATGGTCCCATTTCATTCCCCCTCCACTTCATTCATTCATCCACCACCCATCATGCCATCCACCTCCTCGCTGCTCCTAGCGGTGCATGGGCCGCTTTCAACGTGTAAGCCCCATCATATCTCTGGGTCGTTGTCCTCTGTGTACACCCCGATTCATCACCCTTTTCCCCTCTAGGGAGTGCACCACCTCGAATCCGTCCTCATTGGGCGTTCTGATCCATCGCCTTGGTAAACCTTCCAGGTGTTCCCTCCTAGGGATATACCAATCTGGTCCGTCTCTATGGGACATTCTGATCACCCTCATTCCGTCTCCACAAGACGTTAAACTTGCGACCTACCTCGTGATAAACATGAGATGCCTGAGGAAAACCTCGGATGGAACGCCTTTGGTGTAACCGTCTCTGCTAGACATTAATCTTGCAACATACCATGTGTTAAACACAGGAAGATGAGGAAAACCTCAGATGTATGCCTCGGGTTCTGCACCCTTGAGATGCCCTCTTATGAGGAAGAATACAGGTTCCCCAATGTCCACGCACCCAGAGATGCCCCGACATTCCTGATGTTGTCGTCTACTCCGACCGAAGGTCGCAACCATGTCAAGACCCTATGGAATGTCTTGACGGAAGTAGTGTAATTAACCGGCGTCCATGACAATATGGCACCGGAAATGAGATTCACGAACAACGTATTAAATCTATGAGGGAGACCCGGACTAGGTGACGAGTTCTGAGGAGGAATCCACTGGAGGAAGAACCGACATCCCATCACCCCGTTTCGATCAAGGAGCAAACGTCCCTGAATAAGGAGTGAATGCCGCCCGCCTTTGGAAAGCGGGAATGCAGGGCAACACAGCCGCGCGTCCTCACAGACGGATGCGCGCGCCCCGGCGAAAGTGTCGGAAACAGAAATGGTGAACCCGACGTGAATCTCTTCTCTTTCATTAGCGAGTACACCAAATGTGTTGGGAAACTCGAGGCATCATCCATGTGAATTCCCTCTCCATTATATGTGAGAGGATGAGTAACATTTGGTGTTTGAAGACTACGGTCCATCGGCTCCTCGCCGAATCCGCCCCCTCAAGAGGCCGCGCAGGTGGCTCCGCCACCCGACTGCATCGGCTCCTTTCCGACTCCGCCGGCTCAAGAGGCCGCGCTAGTGGCTCCGCTACCCGACTGCATCGGCTCCTCACCGACTTTGCCGCCTCAAGAGGCGGCGCAGGTGGCTCTGTCACCCAACTCCATCGGCTCCTCGCCGACTCCGCCACCTCAAGAGGCCGCGCAGGTGGCTCCGCCACCCGACTCCATCGGCTCCCTGCCGACTCCGCCGCCTCAAGAGGCCGCGCAGGTGGCTCCGCCACCCGACTCCATCGGCTCCCCGCTGACTCCGCCGCCTCAAGAGGCCGTGCAGGTGGCTCTGCCACCCGACTCCATCGGCTCCCCGCCGACTCCTCCGCCTCAAGAGGGCGCGCAGGTGGCTCCGCCACCCGACTCCATCGGCTCCCCGCCGACTCTGCCGCCTCAAGAGGCCGCGCAGGTGGCTCCGCCACCCGACTGCATCGGCTCCTGGCTGACTCCGCCGGCTCAAGAGGCTGTGCAGGTGACTCCGCCACCCGACTGCATCGGCTCCTCGCCGACTCCGCCGCCTCAAGAGGGCGCGCAGGTGGCTCCGCCACCCGACTCCATCGGCTCCTCACCGACTCCTCCGCCTCAAGAGGCCGCGCAGGTGGCTCCGCCACCCGACTACATCGGCTCCCTGTCGACTCCGCCGCCTCAAGAGGCCATGCAGGTGGCTCCTCGCTGACTACGCCGCCTCAAGAGGCCGCGCAGGTGGCTCTGCCACCCGACTACATCGGCTCCCCGCCGACTCCGCCGCCTCAAGATGCCGCGCAGGTGGCTCCGCCACCCGACTGCATCGGCTCCTTGCCGACTCTGCCGCCTCAAGAGGCCGCGCAGGTGGCTCCGCCACCCGACTACATCGGCTCCCCGCCGACTCCGCCGCCTCAAGAGGCCGCGCCGGTGGCTCCGCCACCCGACCGCATCGGCTCCTTGCCGACTCCGCCGGCTCAAGAGGCCGCGCAGGTGGCTCCACCACCCGTCTTCATCGGCTCCTCGCCGACTCTGCCGCCTCAAGAGGCCGTGCCGGTGGCTCCGCCACCCGACTCCATCGGCCCCTCGCCGACTCCGCCGCCTCATGAGGCCGCGCAGGTGGCTCCGCCACCCGACTCGATCGGCTCCCCGCCGACTCCTCCGCCTCAAGAGGCCGCGCAGGTGGCTCCGCCACCCGACTCCATCGGCTCCCCGCCAAATCCTCCGCCTCAAGAGGCCGTGCAGGTGGCTCCGCCACCCGACTGCATCGGCTCCTCGCCGACTCCGCCGCCTCAAGAAGCCGCGCAGGTGGCTCCGCCACCCGACTCCATCGGCTCCTCGCCGACTCTGCCGCCTCAAGAGGCCGCGCAGGTGGCTCCGCCACCCGACTCCATCGGCTCCCCGCCGACTCTGCCGCCTCAAGAGGCCGCACTGGTGGCTCCGCCACCCGACTGCATCGGCTCCTCGCCGACTCCGCCGCCTCAAGAGGCCACGCAGGTGGCTCCGCCACCCGACTCCATCGGCTCCCCGCCGACTCCGCCGCCTCAAGAGGCCGCGCAGCTGGCTCCGCCACCCGACTCCATCGGCTCCTCGCCGACTCCGCCGCCTCAAGAGGCCGCGCAGGTGGCTCCGCCACCCGACTCCATCGGCTCCCCGCCGACTCCGCCTACCCAAGAGGCCACGCATGTGGCTCCGCCACCCGACTCCATCGGCTCCTTGCCGACTCCGCCGGCTCAAGAGGCCGCGCTGGTGGCTCCGCCACCCGACTGCATCGGCTCCTTGCCGACTCCGCCGGCTCAAGAGGCCGCGCTGGTGGCCCCACCACCCGACTGCATCGGCTCCTCGCCGACTCCGTCACCTCAAGAGGCCGCGCAGGTGGCTCCGCCACCCGACTGCATCGGCTCCTTTCCGACTCCGCCGCCTCAAGAGGTCGCGCTGGTGGCTCCGCCACCCGACTGCATCGGCTCCTCGCCGACTCTGCCGCCTCAAGAGGCGGCGCAGGTGGCTCCGTCACCCAACTCCATCGGATCCTCGCCGACTCCGCCGCCTCAAGAGGCCACGCAGGTGGCTCCGCCACCCGACTCCATCGGCTCCCCGCCGACTCCGCCGCCTCAAGAGGCCGCGCAGGTGGCTCCGCCACCCGACTCCATCGGCTCCCCGCCGACTCCGCCGCCTCAAGAGGTCGCGCAGGTGGCTCCGCCACCCGACTACATCGGCTCCTTGCCGACTCAGCCGCCTCAAGAGGCCTCGCAGGTGGCTCCGCCACCCGACTGCATCGGCTCTTTGCCAACTCCGCCGGCTCAAGAGGCTGCGCAGGTGGCTCCGCCACCCGACTGCATCGGCTCCTCACCGAATCCGCCACCTCAAGAGGCCGCATAGGTGGCTCCGTCACCCAAATGAATTGGCTCCTCGTCGACTCCGCCGCCTCAAGAGGCCGCGCAGGTGGCTCCGCCACCCGACTGCATCGGCTCCTCGCCGACTGCGCCGCCTCAAGAGGCCGCGCAGGTGGCTCCGCCACCCGACTCCATCGGCTCCTCGCCGACTCCGCCGCCTCAGGAGGCCGCGCAGGTGGCTCCGCCACCCTACTGCATCGGCTCCTCGCCTACTCCGCCGCCTCACGAGGCAGCACAGGTGGCTCCGCCACCCGACTCCATCAGCTCCTCGCCGACTCTGCCGCCTAATGAGGCCGCGAATGGGGAATCATTCCCCAACCCTATCGGCACTTTGTCGACCCCACTCTATTTTCACCGGCAACTATGGAGGTGCTCCTCATACCGCCACCGTTCAGCAGGACAACTTCCATGCCTTCCGGGCTCCATCGCCCCGTCGTGCTGACATCGACGGCTTCAACGCCTTTCGGGCTCCATCGCCCTGTCATGCCAACGTTCAGGCTTCCACGCCTTCCGGGATCCTTCGCCCCGTCATGATGACGTCCAGGCTTCCACGCATTCCGGGCTCCTTCGCCCCGTCGTACCGACGTTCCAGGCTTCCATGCCTTCTGGGCTCCTTCGCGCCGTCGTACCAACGTTCCAGGATTCCACGCCTTTCGGGCTCCTTCGCCCCGTCGTACCGACGTTCCAGGATTCCACGCCTTCCGGGCTCCTTCGCGCCGTCGTACCGACGTTCCAGGCTTCCACACCTTCCGGGCTCCTTCGCCCCGTCGTACCGACGTTCCAGGCTTCCACGCCTTCCGGGCTCCTTCGCACCGTCGTACCGACGTTCCAGGCTTCCGCCCCTTCCGGGCTCCTTCTCCCCGTCGTACCGACGCTCCTGGCTTCTTCTCCGCTATAGGTCGAGGTAATGTAATCATCCCTACTACCCTTGCGACTCTTTGTGTCATCCCAACTACCACGTTGCATCAACCATAGATGTCCTCCCTGTGGCCTTGAAACCATGTTGTTGAAGGATCTTCATGATCAGGGGATTTTAAGTAATTCCCCTCATATAGACCCCCCCTCATCTCAAACCACTAGAATGGAGTAGAGATGACCATTCCTCTACTGACACAATTTGCGTGGTTTACCATCCAAGTTGCATGATGTTAAACTGCGTAACAACCATGTCCTAGTTGCACGACATTAAACTGCATAACAATCATCGTCCTGCACGACGTAAAACTGTTCATCTTCGTCCATCATGACGTTAAACTGATCATTATCGTCCTGCATGACATTAAACTGCATCATCGTCCTACATGACGTAAAACTGTTCATCTTCGTCCGTCATGACGTTAAACTGATCATTATCGTCCTGCATGACATTAAACTGCATCATCGTCCTGCATGACGTAAAACTGTTCATCTTCGTCCGTCATGCCCTTAAACTGATCATTATCATCCTGCATGACATTAAACTGCATCATCGTCCTGCATGACGTAAAACTGTTCATCTTTGTCCGTCATGACGTTAAACTGATCATTATCGTCCTGCATGACATTAAACTGCATCATCGTCCTGCATGACGTAAAACTGTTCATCTTCGTCCGTCATGACGTTAAACTGAACAATATCGTCCTGCATGACATTAAACTGCATCATCGTCCTGCATGACGTAAAACTGTTCATCTTTGTCCGTCATGACGTTAAACTGATCATTATCGTCCTGCATGACATTAAACTGCATCATCGTCCTGCATGACGTAAAACTGTTCATCTTCGTCCGTCCTGACATTAAACTGATCATTATCGTCCTGCACAACATTAAACTGCATCATCGTCCTGCATGACGTAAAATTGTTCATCTTCGTCCGTCATGACGTTAAACTGATCATTATCGTCCTGCACGACATTAAACTGCATCATCGTCCTGCATGACGTAAAACAGTTCATCTTCGTCCGTCATGATGTTAAACTGATCATTATCGTCCTTCATGACATTAAACTGCATCATCGTCCTGCATGACGTAAAACTGTTCATCTTCATCCATCATGACATTAAACTGATCATTATCATTCTGAATGTTGTAAAACTGCTCATCTTCGTCCGTCATGATGTAAAACTGCACATTATCGTCAAGAAAGACTTTAAACTGCACCATCGTCCTGCATGACGTAAAACTGCTCATCTTCGTCCGTCATGACGTAAAACTGCACATTATCATCCAGCAAGACATTAAACTGCTCCATCATCCTGCATGACGTAAAACTGCTCATCTTCGTCCGTCATGATGTAAAACAGATAATTATCGTCCTGCATGACCTTAAACTGCAAAATGGTCCTGCACGACCCTAAACTGCGAGAGGGTCCTGCACGACTCTAAACTGCGAGAGGGTCCTGCACAACCCTAAACTGCGACTTGGTCCAGCATGACCTTAAACTGCCTCTCCGTCCTCACTGCAAGACGTTAAACTGCAAGACAGTCCGGTCTTCCTGACGGAGGCTCAGCCTCAGGCCCCTCGGCCTCTTTGGGCCCATGGCCCCGTCTTCACCGCGGTCTGGCCCCAGGCCCCCTCGTTTCTCTCTGACTTACCCTCTTATGGGATCATACAGTACAGTGTAGGACTACGACCTCACGTTGGGATCATGTACCATACCGTACACATCCCCAAATGAGATGCCCCTCGTCCTGCATGACGTTAAACTGCATGTCAAGAACTATGTATGGCTTGATTCTCATCCTTATGAGATACGTAGGAACGCCCGGAAATTTCGTCTGTTGGCCCATCCCAAAAGCCAAAATCTTCCCCTCAGGTCAAGACATGGCAGGTTGCACACTTTTGCCCCGACCCACGTCGAGCAAGCCTCGACCTGGCTGCACATTTTCCCCTGGAGATGTTTGCCCCTTTCGTGGATGGATACAGTTATGCTTCACCCACTCCTTGACTGGGATCCCATCATTTTTTTTCACACCCGGAGGGACCCCCAGGAACGGCCTGGATACTACGCCCAAGGGCTCTCCTACCGATACGGGCCAATGCCCCTGAGGGTTTTCTCAAGCAACAAGTCGATTCAAGTCCCGTGTTGCGAATTTGGTCAGCGGTCAACGCTCATTTGTTGCCCCCATGCGGGTTACCATAGGAATGCTGTGTTTCGAACATGGTCAACAGTGTCCTGGATCTTCGGGTCCACCCCGAGATGCCCCATGCATCGAGAACAGTGATTCATTCAGCCTCATCACGAGGTGGCAAACTTCCCCAGGTAGGTGCTAGCAATCGGGCCCACGGCTCTGTTTCCCCATAGGAGTGTATGGTGTGGTGTGGGACTACGTCCTCATTCACGTCGGGATCATGTACCATGCCGTGCAACTCCCTTCACGAGGCCCAGCCTCAGGCCCTTTGGCCTCCTTGGGCCCCTGGCCCCCCGTCCTCATGTAAGAAGTTAAACTACAAACCAGTCAGGCCTTCCTGACCGAGGCTCAGCCCCAGGCCCCTTGGCCTTTTCGGGCCGCGGCCCAGGACCTATCTTATAGGATCGTATGGTGTGACGTAGGACTACATCTTTATTCACGATGACTTCTTTACCATGCCATACACCTCCCTTGTTTAGGGGTATATTACTCCCCTCCTCATCCAGTATGACGTTAAACTGCATTTCATGAACTATGTGTGGCTTGATTCCCATCCTAATGGGATACGTAGGACCACCTAGATGTCCAAGATCCGGGTCCAGCCCAATCTCTCGGGAATCCTCATCCCATCTTGGCCCCTTGGCCCATCCTTCCTCCATGAGGGGATCATATGGTGCGGTGCAGGATTATGTCCTCATTCACGACGGTCTCGTGATGACCGTTCCATGCTCCCACCCCCTATGGAGTTGTTTCGTCGATCCCTCTTTTTCGGCGGTTTACCAATGTGCTTAAGAGTACTCTGGTTTATTACCTGGAATGCCAAGCTTTACTCGGACACGTCCGCACTCGCTTTCCAGGCTTTGTGTATCCTCGCATCAGGGCTTTCATCGTCTTTCACACCCGGAGGGACCCCCAAGAAAAGCCTGGATACTACGCCCAAGGGCTATCCTACCGATACGGGCCAACGCCCCCGAGGGTTTCGGACAACAAATCGATAAAATCCCGTGTTGCGAATATGGTCAGCGGTCGATGCTCGTTTGTTGTTCCCACCTCAGGCTAACGCGATACAGACGCTGTGTTTCCGGCATGGATAATAGTTTTTCTCTATCGTCACGCCAACCCATTAAGCCCAAATGCAGGGTACAAAATTCAAACCCTTCATCACTTCATCGTGTCCGAGTAGAATCTCAGAACCCCCGGTACTTTTCCTCCGTGCACGTCCGCGCATTGGGAGAAAAAGCTACACCAAAGGTGTCCTTCGAAACTCTCTGCTGACTCCCCTTTGATGGACGCCCCAAGTATTGCAATGAGGATACCCCCCTTGTTTCCTACACCGAGTTTATCTCACATGGGCTTAGGGATTGGGTTAACATCTGTGCTTACTCGGGAGTTGTCACCATCCACGGTCCGAGCTCTAAGACCATAAAATAAGACTATCATATGGAACTATGTTCAAGACCCCTTGTCTTCGGACCCAGCTTGAGTTCAGCAAATTTACCTCTCTAATCCTGCCTTCAGGACCCTGATCACAGGACTGCATGGCGCAGTGTAGGACTACGTCCTCATTCGCGTCGGGTTTGCAACAACTGCACCACGAACGCAGTAAGGATACCATGGTCCGAGCTCTAAGACCATAAACTAAGATCCATTCGGGACTACGTTCAACTTGATTCCCATCCTCATGGGACACGTAGGACCGCCCAGACGCCCTGTCTCTGGGTACAACCCATTCAGGAAGCCAGTCTCTCTCCCTGTTTCCCCTCCGTGTAGGCCCCTCGGCCTAAGGTTTCCCTCTCCGGATGGTGTACAATCTGATGTGGGATCATGTCTCCGTCATTTGTGTTTTATAACACTGCGCTCATTTCCCTCCTAGCATCGTCTCTGCTACGTCTGCGCTGCATGACGATAAAATGCATGCTTGGTCCTATCATACGACCGTAAACTGTGACATTATCGTCCTGGCCGCACGACGAAAAATGGCACCGCATTGTGGTGACCTCGCTGTAGAGGACATCACGTTGGGTATTGGTCATGTTCCATACCGTTTGTCAACGCCCATCACGGCTTGATTCTTGTGGAGACACCACGACCTACTGTTCCAGGCCTGTCGCTTCACAAAAAAAAACCATTCACCTTAAAGAACAAACAAGATACATCATATTCCGCTTCTTTAGTGCAAGGGCCACGTCCGCACTCACCTTTTCCCTTGGCACTGGTATCCTACCATGACACTTCCAGAACTACGTATGGCTTGATTATCATCCTTATGAGATACGTAGGAGCACCCGGGTACTTCGCCGCGAGCCCAGCCTATCCCTGGTGTTCGGTCACTTGACTCGAGCATTTCCTCGGAGAACGCATAGTAAGCAGGACTATGTCCTCATTCACGTCAGGTTTTGATGTCATGCGTCCCCAGATTCCTTATTCCCATCCATGGTCCGGGTTCTATGAACATAAACTAAGATCACCCCAAGGGAAAAGAATCTTCTCCCTCTCTCTAATACGTTTCATTGCCGTATTCAGATGTGTTTTGAAAAAAAGCCCGAAGCATGGGATTTTCACAGGGACATTCCCCCCATCTCATGACCAAGCTTCGTGAGCTCTCTATTGGGATCCTCATCCTCTTCCACATCCAAAAGGACCCTCGGACGACGTGGATACTAAGCTTAAGGGCTCTCCATGAATGTTGGACCTAAGGGCCCTTCAATCGTTTCGGGCCAACGTCCCTACAGATATCTGACAACGTTTGTGACATGGTCCCGTGTTTCGAACATGGTCAACAGTCGACCCTCATTTGTTTGTTCCCACCTCAGGCTAAAGCGACAGGATGCTGTGTTGCAAACATGGTCAGCAGTAATCCTCCATCGTCACGCCACCATCATTGTGATCTGAATCTCGACCACCATGATTCACACATTTCCACTTCCTCATGTTCAAGTGGAATTCCGTCATACTCGGCTCTTTCTCTTCACGCATCTAGGTGCACTAAATGATTGTGTTAGTGTCATTGGGCCAGTAGTCACCGAGTGTCCCTTTGTCCTAACCTGCCCCTTTGTGTCGGGAAATTCCCACCACTGCTTCTTGTTTCCCACACCGAGTACGACTCACATGGGCTTAGTAGTTTTGGCAGGATGTGTACCAACACGGTTAGGCCCCTCCCCGTCCCACATGACGTTAAAATGCGCTTCCAGAACTACGTGTGGCTTGATTCCCATCATCACCTGGGATACGTAGAGACACCCAGGAATTTCTCCTAGGGTTCAGCCCCTGGAATCACGAAATCCTGTTCCTCCCCATTTCCACCCCTCGCCAGAGAGGCCCTATCTGGAAGAAAGAATGATCCGTGATCAGGCCGATGCACCCATCTGGCGTACTCCCACCACGATGGTGCAACTACCGAAGTGTTGGATTCTATTTGAACAAACCACCACTCCATGTTCCACGCTTTGCGTGCCCCTTATTCGGACCCTCGTCCTCTTTCATGTCTGAAGGAACCCCCTAACGGTCGGGTCTCATGCCGCATCGGCTCAACTACCGTCCTAGGCCAACGTTCTGGAAGACTGGTCATGTTTGGAGGGACCCCCAATAACGGCCTGGATACTACGCTCAATGGCTCTCCTACCGTTACGGGCCAATGTCCTGAAGGATTGATCGACAACAAATTGATAAAATCCCGCGTTGCGAATATGGTCAGCGGTCGATGCTCATTTGTTGTCCCCATTTCAGGCTAACGTAGTAAGGATACCGTTTCTCCGCCACGGCTAACGGTTGTCCTTTATTTTCATGCCGCCTCCATTGTGTTCCGGATTTTGGGTATTGTGATTCACACTTCCCACTTCCCTCTGTTTGGATTGATTCTAACGCCACTGGCGTTACCCCGCTTGTGCACCAGAGCAGGGTGGGAAAAGCATGTCAGTTGTTCAGAGAGCCATGCTCTCCAGCCGTGACCCCACTCTTTTTCAGGATTCCCCCAAATGGTGATTGATGTCCCATGTCGATCCCCTCACACCTTCCGTTGTTTTACACTCTCGTACAGGAGCTCCTACTATCTCATGTTTCCTACACCGAGCATGGCTCACGCAGGCTTAGAGATTTAGTTGAACTTATCCTCAATGCGATTGAGGTACAATGGACCCTAATGCACGCGTTTTCCTTAGTCGTTTCCTAAGAACGCGGTCTACCTCTCCCTTCTCGTCCTCGTGGGACCCCGTTATTAGGGTTGGCTTTTGTAGACCCCGGAAAACGCGTCCCCAAAATTTTCCAAATGCTTCCATACATGATCCAAGATCGTAGTCCATTTCGCAAGCTTCGATTTGGTAGGTCGCAGGGCCCGAACGGAGCTACGGATTAGGAGTTATGGACGTTTGAAGTTGGGCTGGAAATCTGGTTCGCAAAGCCCATTCGAGAAGCTCCCTCCGTGATCGCGGAGCGCCGCCGAGAAGCAATGAGGCGAGGGGCTCCGCGAAACCCGTTTGACCTTTTCGATGCACCGCGAAGACCCCTCGCGAAGCACTAATGCGAAGCACCGATGCGAAGCACCCGTGCAGCGCGGTCCCGCGAAGCCACGCCGCGAAGCGCCCCGACCATCGCGGCCTCGCGAAGCTCCAGAGGCGGTGATGCTCCGCGAACGCATTTGACGTTCGCTAGCCGCCGCGAAGCACCCGAGGCGGTGATGCTCCGTGAACGCATTTGACGTTCGCGAGCGCGCCGCGAAGCTCCTGAGGCGGCGCAGAAGTTCTGCTTCGCGGCGCCCGTTCCTATAAATACCCAGCTCACCCCCCTTCTCAAAGAGGACGACTACGACCACTTCGCCCCTTGGGTGGCCGAGCGGAGCTCCGCATTGCGGCTCCGCGAAGCCATGCTCCGCGAGCAGCTTCCTTTGCATTGCTGCTCCGCGAGCTGAAGGATCCGCGAGTCCATGCTCCGCGAGCCTATGCTCTGCGATGCTGCTCCGCGATGATGCTCCGCGAGACCATGCTTCGCGAGAGCCCATGCTCTGCGATGCTGCTCCGCGAGACCAAGCTCTGCGAGACCCATTTGCTCCGTGAGACCCCTTTGCTCCGCGAGAGACTATTGCTCCGCGAGGCGATGCTTCGCGAAGCTGCTTCGTGAAGACCTATCCTTCGTGAGGATCCCACCTTCGCGCCCACCGGTCCATACCGCGGGGCCTGCGCCCCCGCACCCCCGCCCGAGGTCAGTGCCGGTCTGCGGTCCCAGCCCTCCGGGCCGGTCCCTTCGCTATCGTCACAGACCCCCATGATAAATGGAGAGTCGCACCGTGAACTTTTCGGGCCGGGGTGCCATGATTTTCAATTGCGCCCTTATGCGCTCCCACCTACCACCTATGGAACACCAGGATTTGAGATACTCCTCCACACACCATGGAACACCTTCAGTTGACATATTCATCTTGGTTTCATTCCATGTCGTGAGTCGAGATTCTCATCATCAATTCCCCGGGTACCTTGAGTTGAACCATTCCTCAGGTAACTCCTCCAAACCCAATCACTTGGCTCCTATGCCAGGTTCAACCAGAAAGGGCCGCCCTTGCGTAAGACCCAACACCAACCATTTTTATGCACCTTCTGCCTAACAGTCCTTTCTACACGACTCTAAACTGTAGTAATCCCTATGTGCCAAACATTGGATGCCTCCTGCTCCAAACAAGAGATGCCTTATGCTCCAAGCATAAGATTCCAATAGTCCTATCTACAATACTATAAACTGTAGTACTCTCTGTCTAACAAACGATAGGATGCCTCTCGCCCTATACGAGAGATGCCTCATGCTCATAGCATGAGATGCCAACAGTCTTACCTACATGACTATAAACTGTAGTATTCTCCCTATGATCCACACATAGGATGACTCTCGTCCTATACGAGAGATGCCTTATGCTCCTAGCATGAGATGCCAGTAGTCCTTTCTACATGACTATAAACTGTAGTAATCCCTATGTTCCAAGCACAGGATGCCTCTCACTTCTAATGAGAGATGCCTCATGCTCCTAGCATTAGATGCCAATAGTCCTACCTACCCGACTCTAAACTGTAGTATTATCTCTATGTTCCAAACATAGGATGCCTCTTCCATTAAACAAGAGATGCCTTGTGCGCCAGGCATAATATGCCTAACGCCATGATCACAGTGGCGTAACATCAAGAGCGTTGGAATCCATTCAAACATTCCATCACTCCACCTCACGCTTTGCGTGTCCTTCGTTTGGATCGTCATTCACTTCCAAGTCTGGAGGGACCCCCTAACAGTATGGATGCTCGACCTATGGTCCGCCTGTTGTCCTGGGCCGACGCCCCGGAAGACTGATCATGTCTCGAGGGACCCCCTAACAGTATGGATGTTCGACCTATGGTCCGCATGCTGTCCTGGGCCAACGTCCCGAAGGATCGACAACACTTGTGACATGGTCCCGTGTTTCGAACATGGTCAACGGTCGACCCTCATTTGTTGTCCTCATTTCTGGCTAACGTGATATGGATGATGCGTTGCGAACATGGTCAGCAGTAATCCTCCATCACCACGCCAATCTCACGACATTCTGAATATTGGGCATGTGATTCACACTTTTCTTGTCCCTTTGTTTGGGCTGATTCCAACACCATTGGCGTTATCCCGCTTGTGCACTTGTGCATAGGCACATAACTCAACCCACCAGTGAGTTGGGATGCCCTCATGGCCAGCCATGAGGAAGACATTACGGGCAGCTTCCTAGCGTAAGCCCCATTCACCAGTGCCACTCCCTAGCGGCACCCGGGCAGCTTCATAGCGTAAGCCCCATTCACCAATTCCACTCCTTAGCGGCACCCAGGCAGCTTCCTAGCGTAAGCCCCATTCACCAGTGCTTCTCCTTAGCGGCACCCGGGCAGCTTCCTAGCGTAAGCCCCATTCACCAGTGCTGCTCCTTAGCGGCACCCGGGCAGCTTCCTAGCGTAAGCCCCATTCACCATTGCCGCTCCATAGCGGCACATGGGCAGCTTCCTAGCATAAGCCCCATTCACCATTGCCGCTCCATAGCGGCACATGGGCAGCTTCCTAGCGTAAGCCCCATTCACCAGTGCTACTCCTTAGTGGCACCCGGGAAGCTACCTAACGTAAGCCCCATTCACCATTGCCGCTCCATAGCGGCACATGGGCAGCTTCCTAGCGTAAGCCCCATTCACCAGTGCCGCTCCATAGCGGCACACCGGCAGCTTTCTAGCGTAAGCCCCACCCACCATTGCTACTCTTTAGCGGCACCCGGGAAGCTTCCTAGCGTAATCCCCATTCACCATTGCCGCTCCATAGCGGCACATGGGCAGTTTCCTAGCATAAGCCCCACTCACCATTGACGCTCCATAGCGGCACATGGGCAGCTTCCTAGCGTAAGCCCCATTCACCAGTGCTACTCCTTAGTAGCACCCGGGCAGCTTCCTAGCGTAAGCCCCATTCACCATTGCCGCTCCATAGCGGCACATGGGCAGCTTCCTAGCGTGAGCCCCATTCACCGTTTCCACTCCTTAGTGGCACCCGGGCAGCTTCCTAGCATAAGCCCCATTCACTAGTGCTGCTCCTTAGCAGCACCCGGGCAGCTTCCTAGCGTAAGCCCCATTCACCTGTGCCACTCCTTAGCGGCACCCGGGCAGCTTCCTAGCGTAAGCCCCATTCACCATTGCCGCTCCATAGCGGCACATGGGCAGCTTCCTAGCATAAGCCCCATTCACCATTGCCGCTCCATAGTGGCACATGGGCAGCTTCCTAGCGTAAGCCCCATTCACCAGTGCTACTCCTTAGTGGCACCCGGGCAGCTTCCTAGCGTAAGCCCCATTCACCATTGCCGCTCCATAGCGGCACAAGGGCAGCTTCCTAGCGTAAGCCCCATTCACCAGTGCCGCTCCATAGCGGCACACCAGCAGCTTTCTAGCGTAAGCCCACCCACCATTGTCACTCCATAGCGGCACCTGGGCCTCCATCCTGGAGTAAGTCCCAACACCATGGGCCGCCCAACGCGTAAGCCCCTCTTCGCTTCTCACGGACGCACCCTTCGCGACGTGATCGTCAGGTCCTTGCAACCTCTTGTTTCTCACACCGAGCATGACTCACGTGGGCTTAGAGTGAGCACCGACCCTGACCACACCATTTGAACTACGAGGTCTTTGATCCATGTCAAGGCATGGTACGTAGGAAGCCTCCACGAGGTTCAAGACCACCCATCGCTCCTTCACGTCGGGTCCCATTCCGGTCCAGTGGTAAGCCATTGCGACCCACCATTTGAACTACGAGGTCTTTGATCCGTGTTAAGGCATGGTACGTAGAAAGCCTCCACGAGGTTCAATCCCACCACCAGTGGACCCATGGGTCTACTTTCACGTCAGTTCACCGGTGAACCTTTTGAACAACGAGGTCTTTGATCCATGTCAACGCATGGTACGTAGGAAGCCTCTACGAGGTTCAAGCCCACCCGTCTCTCCTTCACGTCGGGTCCCATTCTGGTCCAGTGGTAAGACATTGTGACCCACCATTTGAACTACGCGGTCATTGATCCATGTCAAGGCATGGTACGTAGGAAGCCTCCACGAGGTTCAAGCCCACCCGTCGCTCCTTCACGTCGGGTCCCATTCCGGTCCAGTGGTAAGCCATTGCGACCCACCATTTGAACTACGAGGTCTTTGATCTATGTCAAGGCATGGTACGTAGGAAGCCTCCACGAGGTTCAATCCCACCCGTCGCTCCTTCACGTCGGGTCCCATTCCGGTCCAGTGGTAAGCCATTGCGACCCACCATTTGGACTACGAGGTCTTTGATCCATGTTAAGGCATGGTACGTAGGAAGCCTCCACGAGGTTCAAGCCCACCAATAGTGGACCAAGGTCTACTTTCACGTCAGTTCACCGACACACCCACATGTCATTTCACGTCGGGTCCCATTCTGGTCCAGTGGTAAGCCATTGCGATCATCCCCTTTGAACTATAAGGACTTTGATCCATGTCAAGGCGCGGTACGTAGGAAGCCTCCAAGAGGTTCAAGCCCACCCATCATCCAATTCACGTCGTGTTCTACCTACGTCCAGCATGACGTTAATCTACATTCTGGTCCAGGGGTAAGCCATTGGGACCGATCCCATTTAAACTATGAGGTCTTTGATCCGTGTTAAGGCATGGTACGTATGACGCCTCCACGAGGTTCAAGCCCAACAATAGTGGACCATGGTCTACTTTCACGTCGGTTCACCGACACACCCACCTGTCATTTCACGTCGGGTCCCATTCTGGTCCAGTGGTAAGCCATTGCGATCATCCCCTTTTGAACTACGAGGTCTTTGATCCATGTCAAGGCATGGTATGTAGGAAGCCTCTATGAGGTTCAAGCCCACCCGTCGCTCATTCACGTCGGGTTTCACCCACGTCCAACACGACGTTAAACTGCAATTCCTGTCCGACGGCAAGCCGTTGTGACTATTCCCGAACTACGCAGACTTTGATTCCCTGCCACGGGGATACGTAGGAAGCCCCATCAAGGCTCAAGCCCAACTTCACTGTCGCCCTCTGCGATGGTCCCATTTCATTCCCCCTCCACTTCATTCATTCATCCAACACCCATCATGCCATCCACCTCCTCGCTGCTCCTAGCGGCTCATGGGCCGCTTTCCACGTGTAAGCCCCATCATATCTCTGGGTTGTTGTCCTCTATGTACACCCCGATTCATCACCCTTTTCCCCTCTAGGGAGTGCACAACCTCGAATCCATCCTCATTGTGCGTTCTGATCCATCGCCTTGGTAAACCTTCCAGGTGTTCCCTCCTAGGGATATACCAATCTGGTCCGTCTCTATGGGACGTTCTGATCACCCTCATTCCGTCTCTGCAAGACGTTAAACTCGAGGCCTACCTCGTGATAAACATGAGATTCCTGAGGAAAACCTCGGATGGAATGCCTTTGGTGTAACCGTCTCTGCTAGACGTTAATCTTGCAACATACCCTGTGTTAAACACAGGAAGCTGAGGAAAACCTCAGATGTACGCCTCGGGTTCTGCACCCCTGAGATGCCCTCTTATGAGGAAGAATACAGGTTCCCCAATGTCCACGCACCCAGAGATGCCCCGACAATCCTGATGTTGTCGTCTACTCTGACCGAAGGTCGCTACCATGTCAAGACCCTATGGAAAGTCTTGACGGAAGTAGTGTAATTAACCGGTGTCCATGACAATATGGCACCGGGAATGAGATTCACGAACAACGTATTAAATCTATGAGGGAGACCCAGACTAGGTGACGAGTTATGAGGAGGAATCCACAGGAGGAAGAACCGACATCCCATCATCCTGTTTCGATCAAGGAGCAGACGTCCCGGAATAAGGAGCGAATGCCGCCCGCCTTTGGAACGGGGGAATGCGGGGCAACACAGCCGCGCGTCCTCACAGACGGATGCGCGCGCCCCGGTGAAAGCGTCGGAAACACATATGCTTCATAAAGAACCCATAGAGGGATCCATATGATATCCATCCATATTCTTGTATCCATTGTTTAGAACCAAATCAATCATCACATGGATAAGGCTAACCTACCTTCTATGAAATGCTTATGTCTCAATGGTAATGGAAATAGGGTATGTGGGATATTTATATGGAAGAGGATCAACCAAGATCACACTATGTAGAAAATTACTTACCCCATTTCTAATATATTAGTATCTTATATATCCTTAGTTAATCCTTGTATGAATTAACTCATATGTATAATAAATCTGAGTTAATAATATTTCTTGTTCTTTCATAATAAACACAAATAAAATGTTCACTCTCCCATGAATTTCATCTTATGAAATAGTTTATTAATGGTAAACCGTAAAGAGGAGGTACATATGTTATCTTATAAACACTTGATTTTCATTGAATGTTAGTATCTAGACTTTTGATTTTCAAATATAGAAAATAATGATATACCCAAGTAGCATATTTCATGCAAGGACTTCTATAATATGATATATAAATTTTCACATATAATGTGATCAATATATATCATATGTATGAGGGTTTAGATAATATATACTGCAATATGTTACATATTAATTATAATTTTCATTATAATAATACATATCACCTGATAACTTTTTTTTACATAATTATAACATAAAATATAGACTCTTTTTTTCACAAGACAGTCTATAACCCCCAATTCTTTTCTAGGGATTCTTAATGTTCCATTAGAAAACAGTGATGAGGAAATATTTACCTTCCAAATCATTTTTTCCTATCCCTATTTTCGTATGATAGAGACACCCTCTATAACCTATTAAATATAATATATATTCATATTATAATATTTCATGATATGATATATCATATAGTATGATATCCTTTCATATAAAATGTTATGATATCCTTCCCAACAATATACTACTTGTGTATATCATTCGGGTTATTGTAGGTCTTTCTACTACATTGTAATGGTAGTGGCATAATAATAGTTAACAATTAAATTGTCTTATACTACTAGATATCCAAAAAATGATATACTTTAGAGAATATATAATCGAAAAAAGGTTACTAGTATACCAACTACATGCCATTTTATCTAGTAAAACCTTAAAAACTATGAGTAAATTTAAGGAATTTAGTGAGAATAATTGAAAGGGATATATAACAATATTGTACCCATCTAGATGGTGATCTAATGGATGTGGTTTACCTAATAATTCTCCCAATCCCTCTCATACACCATCCTTTTCTATATGAGATACTAGCATATCTTACGATCATGGATACTCCTTCACAAGAAATAGATGATCCAATATAACTTGTGGATACACCATAGGTGGGATTCCTTTGATTACTCTTTTTTGATCTACATCAACCATAGAGACTCAAGAATAAGGAATGGTGAAAATTACTGCTGTGGGGAATGTTGTGCCTACACGGTGTTCTTCTTTTTTTATAGCATGGTTTGGATTCATTCTTGGTATACCCTATATCTTTTTGTTTATAATTTTTTTACTAGAATAAAATTTATTTTATCCCTAAAAACATTTTAGTGGTTTCAAATATTTTCTATTTTCTTGGATTCCTAAATTAATTATAAAAATAATTAAATTGTTAATTGTAATGCATGCCGTATTTTTTATTCTTGGTTATGATATATTTTTCCCATAAGTAAAATATATATCATAATCTATATCAAAAAAAATTATTTTCATAGGTGATATTGCATTATTCCATAATGTAATATATGTTGGTTTTAGAGAATTTGATATTAGATATCATATAATATGATGCAATTGGATTCCTTTATATTTTTCAGGTTATAAAATATGACATGAGCTAGTCATAGAATACGACAGTGCAACTATACATTTGTAAAATATTGTATCATTTAATAAATATAATATATAATATTTACTAAGAAGTGACATCCCATGTATAAACTGTTTTAAAGCTACTTATTCGTTATATTTAGGACAACGTTACCATTTCATGCCATGTTTATCCTATGTATAGACATATTGGGGGCTATGATTTATAGGAATGGGATTATCATTAATAAAATATGATTAATATTTATGAGGTGTTTTTTCACATTGAAATATGTATCAACCATTATGATATAGTGTATATCCTAAAATGTGATATATATAGAAAATTGAAATTTCAATATTTCAAATTTGAAATGAACTAAAAATATAAAAAACATTAATAATTGTTGATGAAATAATTTTTTGAGAAATATTTTATTTATAGTTGAGTTTATAAAATAATTCATTATAAAATGTTTAGTATTATTTAATTAATATTTTTGAAATATACATTAAATAAATATAGATAATTTTTAAATTTTAATACTAAAATATCATTTTCTAGATATATCGAACGACTTTTAATGTATATATATATATTATATGTAAATTATATGAGTAGTTTAGAATAGGTACATAAAATAAACATTACCATTATTATAGAAGATTTTATATTTAAAATTATTAATTTATCATAACTTTTATATTCAATTTTTAATATTTAAAGTCCATATTTGATTATTTATTATAATCCATATAAAAAAACATTAGATAATTGATTTGAGAAACTATTTTATAAGCAATATTTATGTGATATTTATCTTATGTATAATGTTTTATTAATATATTTGGAATAAAAAAATACTATTAGACATTTAATAACATTTTTCGGATATGAATTTGTGATCATGTGTTTCTTTGCCAGTGTGGACCTTCTTTCAAGAGGCCGATAGTCACTAGAACAGTCTTGAGACACTTTTTCTTACACATTGGTCAAGTGTATAAGATGTCATCTCCCCAGTTAAAGGGTTCTATTTCCCAACTCATTATCTATTATAGGTTAACCACATGATCATGAATCCTATACTATAATAATACTTGTTTTCCTTAACAAATAGATTTTCTAACAAAATGAATCGAAGAGAAAAATACTCATCGTGATTATACTATTTTTCTTTTGACCTAAATATGTTATCAATAAATACCTTAAATTAATATAGGATATAATTATAGATTCTATCACCAACCATGGTATAAGTTATGATTCAGAAAGAGGTGGCAAGATGTTTCATAGAATATGGATAGATACCTTCAAAATGGATTCCCACGTTTCTATGAAGTGGACCAGAACACATGTAGTTTAGTTCCACATAATATGACACTTTAGACATGTTAAGGTCATGTGGAAATGAATATAGTGGAAAATTTTATTTTTTCCTCAATTTCTGATTCTATATAGATTAACGTAATACATAATAGACTACTTGGTTAAAGGTGCCTTGAAATGGTTTGTGTGGGAGTTAAACATGAGCATCCCTCTATGGTTCATCTTTCATGTTAGTAACTAGATAAATAGAGAATAGTTATGGTCCAAACATTTACAGATTATATTTTAAATTTCTCATGTCAGGGCAAGGGAAATCCTATTATTTTCACATAAGTAAAGCATGATGGGTCAAACTATTCCTTTCACATCAGGGATATTTTTCCCATCATAAATGGAAGAATGATAAATATTATGATCAACACATATAGAATCTTATTCTTATCACATAAAGCATATGATTTATTAGTCTCATCACATAAGAAGGATAGTATAGTTTATGAAATACCACCTCTCAAAGGGAGATATAGATAGTAATTGGGGTTCAATTTAACATTAGGGTAGTTTCTTGTGTATCAAAAAGAAATATGAATAAAAATAAACATAATTCAAGGATTGTATTTTAACTTATTGGGATTGGAATGGTCTGTTCATTTAAATATAAAATAGTAAGGAAAAAATGATTAATGGTACCTATGAATGGTTTGGTGTGGGATATACACTTATGTGTCCCTATTTATGTTTATCTTAAATGATTATGGTGAATGAATTTTAATAAATAAAAGGAGAATCATTAATCAATGCATATGATGTAACTTAGAAGACGATCTCCACTCAGGGTATATAATGAAACCAAAAGAAGTAACATTAATTATAGAATATGAATTAACTGAGAAGATTATATTTCCTCAATGACGCTTATTAAATAAATATGTTAATTTTACAACGTGGTTTTTAATAAAACCAAGATAAATATCTCATCTCAAGATATTTTGGAAAAATAAGAGGAAGGTCACGATTCAGGGTATATGTATGGGTTCGGCACATGGGTTATCCAGATAATAAATATTTTTTGGAAAGGGTTATCTTCAACCTTATCTTACATAGTGGTAGAATTTTTCAAAGGGCATGGAATTTGCTACAAAAATATAGATTCTCCTGAAACATGTGGATTATGTAAAAGTATGGATGTTTGAAAAAATATGTTTAAAACCTATAGAAAGATAAATTCATTTAGAGATTCAACCTATATATAAACATGAATGTCTTTATGGGTTGGTAATTATAGATGAAATATTAGTTTTATACACATAAAAGTAAATGATTCCAAAATTTAGATTAGGATCAAAATTTAAAGAGTTTAGGGAAGTAATGAGGATTTTAATGAATATTTATTGAGGCCCAGGAATCAATTAGGTTTCATGGGTAAGAGTCAGATTGGGGTCAGGGTGGACCCCTAATTTTTTTTGGTTATAGCCGAAAACCACGCCATGGACATCTTTGGTCATACCCTGATGGACTATAGCGGGGATTTGTAGAACACAGCTCAATAGCAACTTGTTGTAATGAGGTGAACAAGCTTGGGCCTTAACTAGGTAAAGAAAATGATGGTCCACACCATAGATTTCATGTAATAATGGTGTCATATTGAGTTATGTAACCTATCCCTTAGGTTGTTTTACCGCGACAAGTGATGGTCATTTCATTTCCTGGTTAGGCCCACCAATTCCACACCATGGCCACCATCGTCATTCCTCAAACTAGGTACTAAGTGGTTTTTTAATCATGGTAATAATATTTTTTTAGGGTCAACACCCTCACGATTTGATGGGAATGGGGAATCGAGAGAAGGTTAGATCAGTTAGATATCATTATCCACATTCATATATTGATATATCATTTTGAAGGATGTTATTATTGTTGATTTCAAGTCATCAGAGGTATGATTATTCAATTTATACCTATATTCTGGTTTCCCCTTACATACCTTTTATTTCTGTGAAATTTACGCTAGGGTTTAAATGTTTATTATAAGGAATCATAGTGTAATCGAGTGATCATGATGGAAATTTTATTTATTCTTAACTAGAGGATGTCATGGGATGATGATTGCAAGGTTTTGATCAATGTTTTCTTGGTGGTACATTAGTGGATGAATTTACTAATTGTTTTGCAATACATGGGATGAAATTATGTAATTTTTGGTTTTCTGATTATTATGATTTACCCCATTATTAATCATTGTTCATTCCATAGACCTTATATGTGTGGTTGTACATGGTTTCAGAATAAATAGATTATATTGTTTTTTTAGAAAATTATTCCTTTTAAAATTAAGTTGAATAATTAATTATAATTTAGTTTAATTAATTAATTTGAATTTTATGACATCATATAACTGCAGTGGGGTTTGAATGAGTAATGTATTGTCTTGTTCATGGATATAATATCTCTGATTAAATTAAAGACTCCAAATAAGATAGGGATTCCCTTGAAAATATCCTTAATTTTGTAATGGTTTCTTATACATCAGGCGATATGTGCTCTCTCCACTAATATATGGTTGAAAAAAATATAATTAAACTATTTTATTATATTATTATGAAACTAATTTTGTTTATTTTACCATCAGATATGGATCCTTAAGCCTTCTTGATTTAGAGTTGGTTCCCCTATGATCTTTTTGGAAATTGAATCACTAGTGATAATTCTAGGAAATTGTACCGACGTTAATTTGGATATAAATGGCCAATGATACATCTTATATTCAAGGTTAGATGTATATATATTATGTAAATTTTATAATTATACGTAGGTAGGTATGAGATTCTTAGTAATATTGGTTGAATGATATAGTCATACATCTCACTCATGATGATGAACACCTTCTTGGGTGTGGAGTAGGGACATGTTGAGTTGTTTGAGAGAAATAAATCCTTAAAGACTATATATGATGTTATAGAGTGTAGTTTCCATTGGGATATTGGTAGAGATATCTACAAAAATATTAGAGAGATAATCCTAATGAGGGTTGAGCATTTTATTAATGTACTTTACATGGGTTTTATAATGTCAATGGTGTGAGTTAGCTCAGGATGGTCCCTGAAGAGAGGGACTGCGTTATTATTGAGGGATACAATTCCTATTTGAGTGATTTGCTTATCCTGGGATATAGGGTTAATATAGATTAACTGATATTGGGTGGCTTCAATGTGTGGTGACTATAGGACTTTTCTGGGGGGGGGGGCAACCTTATAAAAACCCTAGAGAAGGTTTATGTGGTAGTCATATGATGTGTGTTCGAGGTTTCATCCTAGTACCCATGGATAAACAAAGATATCCTAGTGTTTCTTTGGTGTTGAGGATGTATTTTGATATTTTGAAACTAACATAGGATATGTGTATCAGGTTCATAAAAATGTACAAGCTATTTTCTATTACAGGATGTTCTAGAATGAGTTTTAGCCCCCAATAAATATTGAACTTGGGTGTGTGTTTGTTAGTTTTTGTATGTATGAGAGTTTTCAAACCTGGCCCAAGAGGTGATCCCCATGTAATTTAGTCTTGTTATCCCTCCAATGTGCACTAAAACTCATTAATTGTAGATTCAGATATATTTTCGTGGTTAATTGTGTTTCCCATGAATGTATTTTTCTAATATGAATTTAAGGAAAACTAATTTTTTCTTTTTTGTATGATTATGATTTTTTTTCTGGGTTGGGTGAATTTTCCCTAATACGTAATATTTTTCTTATATGGTATTAATAATGTGTGACCCCCCCCCCCTCGGTGGTGGTTATATGATTCCATGGTCAGATGAGTTTCGAAAATAGTTAATCTTATATGAGCTCATGTTAGGATTATTTTTTATCTTGGTATATCATATATGATACCAATGTAGTATATTGTTCCCCCTTTTTTGGGTGTGATATACATAGAGACATTTGGCCCCAGAAAAAGTATGTATGGTAAATCCTATGTACCATCTTTGAACCCTTGGTTCAATGAAAACTATTTTATTTTTAATTTGGAAATTTTTATTTTTATTATAATATCACACGTACGTACACTATAATAAAAATTGTTATCATAGAACCTTATTATTTTCCTTTCTATTTTGGAAATGGTGGATTGGGAATTAGAATGTTTTAGGGTTTGTGATTGAACTTAGACAATTGTTTTGTGAATATATTTTTCAATGTGAGTTTTAGGTTACTAGGGATATGAGATTTGTGTTCTATGTTTTTTCTATTATAATTTAGATATTTATTGATGTGTGACATGTGTATTTGAGATTTATATTTATGGGTTTGGATTTTGAAATATTAGATATAAGACTATATATATGGATCATTCATGGCACATCATATTCCCATGAAATTAATTTTTTTATTTCTGATTTATATCACTCAATACAAAGGGTTTATATATTTAAATTTTCCAAAAAATATACATAGTTTTTCCAATATATGTTTTTCGTGGAATTATTCTTAGATGAACTATGGTTCTTCATCTAATAATTGTATTTGCAAATCTGATGGCCATATATTAAAAATAAAATACCATACAAACTGTAATGTATGGGATTTGTAATTGACCTTAGTAGGTTGATAGAGTCATTGTATTATTTAGTGATGAATGACATTTTTTTAATTATAAATATGATTTATTATATAATTTTTTAATAAAAACTTATATGGTTTTTCCCATATATATTTTTGGAGGTAATATACATAACTAAAACATGTGGCCATTGTCTTTCTTAATATGAATCGTCATAGGACAATGTCCTAATATGTATAAAGAAATTGACCTTATCCTGTAGGGGTGTCTGGTATACCAATTCCAAGTGAGGATATGTACCTGTGGAGGGGGTTGATTTTGAATATGGTTCCATATATTTATAGGTGAGAAACCAAGATAGGGTGTTTCAAAAAGTTATTCTCAATGTGATATTTAATACTGGATCAGAGAAGTGTCAACTGATAATTGACGTATGACATACAAGTTTTATATGCTAGGTTGTAGAGCCTGATTCCCTTTAGATATAGATCAGGATTGTATCACACTAAGATTTATAAAGAATATATTGTTTGATACTTTGTATGACATGGAAAACTATTATTAGAAGGTAATATAAAACCTTCAGACATTATCATATGTTTATTTAAATTCAATAAAATTAATATCTAATGTTGTAAGAAATTTTTTGTTTAAACAAAAAGTGATGCTCTTTTAAAATATCATTATTTAAAAATTACCATTATAACATAGTTGTTATGATAGAAGGTGTGAATAGTAATAAATATATTTTTACAATTAAATGGTTTATGGATCTACAAAATAAATTCAATTTTTATCTACAAATTATAAATAAAGTGAAAACTATTTGAAATAGAAAGAAATGTTTTCTAAATAACAATTTTTTTAAAAAGGTGGAATAGTCACAATTTACAGATATAATTTAAACATATTTTTAAAAAAAATTATAAAATTTATTTAAAACAATTAAATTAGTTTTGGAAATAAAAATTTAAAAATCATCTTTGTGTGAATTTTAGAGATTTTATGGAAAATATAATTTCATAATGAATAGTTAAAATAATGATTTTTATTGAAAACTGTAATTTTATTTAATTAATTTAGGCTGTAAAATTATATTTTAAATGGGTTTTAATGTAAAACTAGTTCAATTATATTACATTTTAACTATTTTAAGTCGTTTTAATAAATTTCTTGTTGAATTTTGATCAGAAAAACATATTATACATATGCGAAATTTCTCTATGGAAAACCACTCTATCATCAAGTCTACTATTTAATTTTAAATTGAATTCATAATATTCTATGAATTCAATTATGAAAAATGGATTTTATATTTGTTATTATCATAATTTATATTCTTTAATAAGTTAAACATAATTTTTTATCATAATGGATAGTGGAGACAAAAAAAATTAATTATCGGGGTTAGGGAAAATGGGTTTATTGGGGGTTAAACGAAGAAGATAATAGCGAAAATTGACCAAAAACATTCCCAAACCCCATTATATTTAACAAATTAGAAATTATAATGTATAATGATATATAATGATTCATTTGTATTTAATTTTCAATATAATAACATGAATATTGCATTATATTTTTCAAAATTCCATGTGTGTCCTCTCCCCCACTTTTAAAAGGCTAACTTTCCTCCTCCCCTATTTACACTTCCAAAACCGTTTTTTCAAATACCTACCAAATCCCTTAATTAATAAACTCCCAACATCCTAGAGTAATTATTTTTATTGTTTAACCCTCTTTATAGGGAAATATATATAATTATAAAGAAGTTCAACGAATAAGAGGTGGTGTTCATAGATAAATATTTTTATTTTACTTATTCTTCCACGTCATTAAAATAGTATAACATTTTTCTCATATAATAAAAAAATTTCTAAAATATACTGATATGTTATTATGTTAAGAGAATAACCTATATCAATCTCCACTTCAATCAAATGGAAAAAACGATCATTCATGTGTACGGTGGACTACTGCATCACGAACTAATGTAAATCATTTTTCATCACCGTCATTCCACACATGATATAATAATGGATTAAATATATTTTTATTATATTAATGAAATTATTATTCTTATATAATTATTATATCACATATTCCATTTTTATTTCACCTCCATATAGGAAATGATATTGTTTCTTCTATGTACCGTTGACTAACACCTCACAAAGCGATGTGAACCATTTTTATCAAACACATTACATGTAAGGTAATATCGATAAAATTAATAAATAATTGAAATATTTATAACCCAAACATAGTTATTGAAAATAAAATCACATATAACTTCTTACCTTCCAGTCTCCTGGAAAACAATAATGTCTCTTGTTTGTTTGTGTCGACTACTGCCTCAACATATCGATGTGAAATATTTATGAATATATAAAGGATAATTATTATTTATTTTTCTTTTGTTTTGTACAACAACAAAAATGGAAACAATGTTCATATATCCATATGACATAGTATCTCCAAAAAACGGTGTAATCCATTTCCTATATATAACATTAATATATTACTATATATAAATATATAATGAATATATATGATATTTATATCCTGGATAAAATTTTAGGTGTGATGAATCTATGATAAAATTAATATTTACTAAAATTACCAAACTAACACCTTCATAAAAAATAAAGCAATAATCACACAAAACTATAATTTTTAAAAATAATTATTAATAAATGGGTCATAAAAGACAATAACTAAATAATATATGGTATTTTATATTATTATTGTGGTATAATAATTTTATAATAAACATATATTTATTATACCTGATTTTTGGACACATACAAAAGGATATTGAACTTCAGTTAAGGGATTATATGGTTTAGATAAAACCCCTTTTGATATATTATATCATGAAAATATTTATATTCTTTATATTTAAATTTTCATTTGATTTTTATTCATTCATGGGGCTTATTATTCGATAGGTTCCAAAGTTTTAATGGTTTATTTCTCAATCTCATAATTATTCAATGTTGTTTTGGTTTGTGTATCGATATGTGAAATTATTTTAAATTTATGTCATAAAAAATATATAAGTTATTATTATCTAGTTATACAAGAATTTTTTCATGTTATAGGACCCTTCCTATGCTCATTGGCTCTTAAAAATTTGATAAACTGTTTTTAATAAAATATAACATCATTTCTACATTCAATCACAATATTTTTTATTCGAAACACATTTTTTTAAATTTTTTAAAAAATGACTCCAAAAATCACTAAATGATTTATTAAATATATTTTTATCCTTTTTTACTTATTTAAAAATATTTTTAAATGAATCTTCAAGAAATTTCCCAAACAATGCATGTTTGTATTTTACATAAAATGTGAAAGAAATCATTGTTTTAACATGTATGGAAGTAATCAAATTTTTAAAATTCATGACCAATCCGTGGTTCAAATAAATTTTTTACAATTTTTAAAAAAAATTCAAAGAAAAATATATTAATTTTTTTTAATGTTTTTGTTTTATAAATATTTTCAAATTGAAATGGTTATTTACATCAAAAAAAATGTAATGATCTATTTTCGGTATTTCTATTCATGAATTACATCAACTTATAATTTTATGTATGATCTAATTTGGATATTGTTTATTAATATCATTATTTTTATTTATCATTATGGTTTATGATAAATTTCACTGAGAATATATAATTTTATTACCATTAAGCATATTACTCTAGAAGGTTTATAATTTTTTTTATTTTATTGGGGTAAGTGTTAACATTTAGTATTTTAGTTTTTTAATTTGAATGTTTATGTACATTATGGTTCACCCATTTCATATGAAGAGTTCATTGGTATTTGTACGTAATGGGTGGGTACAGGTAATCTATAGTCCCTTGATGCATTTATGGGTATAATTAAACAAATAAGTTGGCCAATTATATGGGTTTTTACCCATAGATTTAAAATTTCTTATGAAATGTCTTGAGAATAAATTTTACATTTCCAACAATATTCATTATCTAATTTTGAGATTATTTATGGATTTCCATGTGATTCTAAAGCTAGGTAAATTACCCAGGGATAAGTTTCATGCTTTTGTGATTATTTATGTGGATTAAATTGATCATCATTTATTGATTCCATATTATTCATGGTTTATTGATTAAATGGAATGTGTTTCAATTATTTACCTTATTATATTGATTATACTTATGTACCCATGATGGGTTCTGTTGTATTCTTACCCTTATTTAGCATCTAATCTCCCCCCTTAATTATGTTGTATTTTTTCTAGGATGTTAGTAGGTTTTTGTAATTGATATGTTTGACATGATAAGGGGAAATATTTTTTTCTCCATGAAAACACTTTTTTTATTTTATGTTTTCAATTATAGTGTGAATTTGAAGTATATTTATAGTCTAAAAAGACTACGAAAATATTCAATACTTCAAAAGGCCATTCCTTGTATCTGTTTCCAAAGTAAAAAATAACAAAGAAACTATGTGTTACTGTAGTTAGGGTTTTTATATACGGTATGAGAGGATATTTAGTAGATACCTTGGCAACTAGAATTATGAAAAAATAGATTATAGAATATAAACCTATGGATTACATTAAGAATCTGTCAAATTATTAAATAATGACCTAATGTTTTTATATTGTATATATTATTTGTTTTCCTAGAAATAATTCTATGTGTGGATAATTCAAGTAGACATGATTCTAAAATAGATGTTCCTAGGGGTAATAACTCTGTGAAAGGCATGTTGGGATTAACTCGATCATTACTTGGCCCTTGAAAATGGGTCTTTTTACACACCTAGTTTTAAACTCATTAGAGAAATGCTTGGGTCAATTCACATTTTTTTATAATATATTTTGAATGATTTTAAAATATTTTTATAATTTGTAAATGTTCTAAAAGAAACCATATATATGATTATGAGATTATCCATGCATAAATGGTTCATGTTATATTAATTATTTTATTAGTATTTGGAATATAAATTATATTTCATAATTTTATAAAATAATACAGTTTATTAAATTGTTTATAAATATAATCTATTGTTAGGAATATTAATAATATAAATATATGTACCTCAAGTAGAGACTTAGCACTTGGGAATTATAATAAAGTTGAAGTTGGAGCGGTAGATGGAAATGAAAAAATTATAACTATATTTGGGTAGTTGATATAGGTTATTAGAAATATCCTTTCTTATATGGCTCATTCCACTAATTCTTCATCCATTGTAATAATGATATACAATTTTATGCAACAACAACATCCATTATTCTATGGGATTACAATTCCATTTGTAGCTGAGAAATGGATAAGTACCTTAGAGATGATATTTCTCCATTTATGATGTAATGAAATGTAAAAGGATGTCATGGAAGAGTACAATATTTTAGGATATGCAGATCAATGTTGTTCATTGATTCAAAACACCAAGGTTAAATAATAAATAGAAAACATTGAATGTCAGTATTTTAAGGTAGTATTATTGGAAAAGTATATTCCTCATGAGAGGTGACTATATATGTAGAGATAATTCTCGAGTATAATACAAATGAAAGATGAAAATGACCCTATGTATGATGTGAAATTTACATAGATAGTAGGGAATGATATGGACTAATTATGTAATAAATAGAGTAAGATTTATCATTTCATTGAGATGATGAATCCAATCCATAGAAGGGAATTAGTCTCTCAATCATTCACATCATAGGATTACATAGTATCTTGTTATATCAATAAGGATAAATAATTCACCAATTATTATGACTTAAAAAGAAATAAAGATAATAAGTTGATGATATACAAAAATATGGATAAAGGAAATAAGGGGAAAATGATTTATCCATATGTGATAATTTTGGAAAGAAACAACCCAGTACTCTTATGAAGTGAATGGGAGTTTTTACTAGTGGGGAGACAAAGGAAACCATGCATGTGATTGAAATTTAAGTAAATAAAAAGAAAATTTGTAGTGCTTCAACTTTAAGTATTTGGCAATCTATGGAAATTAATATCCCAAGAATCTATGGAGTATAACCGAAAAGAAGCTTAGGGATCAAGGTCATGATATAAAATTGATAATGTAACAGTGGAATGATTAAAAGGGTTTCATTTTGATTGAGGAAATATTTTGTATAAGTAATTTATCAATGATATTATTATTATAAGAATAATAAAATATATAAGGATTTTATGGAAGAACTCTTTACATTAGGATCAAAAATCATATGATCAATAGTATTGATACCCATGAAAGTTGATTCTGTGGAATGTTTATCTTTTTAGGGAAAGTTATTGAGGGAAGATAACCATTATTATGTGTTATATATTAATATAATAATGATAAAGATACGATTATTGAATATTTTTTGTAACCCTAAAATTGGTTAGTGATTTATGTTATCTTTGTTAAAGTTTACTAAATGTTTTGATTTATGGAATAAATTATAAATCGTAAGATTCTATGTTTGGAAGAATTCATGTTTTGATTATGGTTTTATTGTGATAAAGGTATACACATATTAGGAATGTGAGATTAAGATCCACAATATTTTTTTAGGGAAAATAATGTTTATTTAGTGACCTCCCTACTAAATTTTTAGACATTGAATACGGTCATAATTATTTTGGATGGGTCTTAAAGAAAAATATTTTTGGGGTTCATTAAGATAAACTTTAGGTTTTAATATATCACTTTTGCAAACGATTTTGATGATAGAAAATATCTGGATACAGGAGGAATGAATATTAATTCATTTATTGAGCTAATTATATGTTAAATGTTAATTATATTGTTGCATGAATTAATAAATCTATATTGGATGTTAATACCTATGAGTAATAAATGAAGTGTAATTTTTTTAAAACCAAAGGATGAAATATTTCTTATTAAATAAAAATATACCAAGTATGTATATTTCATTATATTTTTATATAGTAAAAGAGTTCATAAACTTCTTCAAAATGGGTTTGAAACAAAAAAACATATTACATTCATATCCAATGATTCAAATGTAATTTTAAATAATTATTGATTAATTGATTTTTTGGTCCTTAAATTTCTATTGATCATCCAATTTCATGTGTTCAATGATCTCTATCACTCTATATAATTATTTAATATTTTCTTCCACTTCCATATCTTCACATCCCCCAATGTTCTCCTACTTAGAATATTATTTATGTGTTATTTAAGATGATCTTTGTATATAACATTATTTATTACCAAGAAGATATTTTATTAAACCATTTTATGAAGTGGCTTTCTAATAAGGGTATTTTCAAATGTAAATCCCAAGATTATCTGGATCGAGAATAAATTCTAAGCATGTGATTTTTAATGGGGTAGAATATTTTACCTCAATATTTTAAGTGAGTAACGTCATGTTCATAACGTGCCAGACATAGAAAACCATTATTAGAAGATAATATAACATCCTTATACATTATTATATATCTCTTTAAATTAAATTACTTTGATAACTTCAGATGTACGTAACATCACCTTCAAAATAAATTTGAAACACTATTAAAATATTATTATATACACATAACTGTTATAACATAGCCATTATGATTGTAGGAATGCAAAGTAATATACAAATTATGAAAATTATATCATTTACCAATGTATAAAATATATTTAATACTTATCTATTAATTTTAAATATGATAACAACCATTTTAATGAGAAATAAATGTTTTCTAAAAAGAATTAATTTTCTAAAGGAGGATTAGTCAAGCATCATGCACATATATGAAAATTAATTTTTACCAATTATGAAAAATTATTTTAGAAAATAAAAATTGTTTTTGAAATCTACATTTCAATATTATCTTTGGGTGAATTTTTAAATTTTTTGAAGTGATTAATTTTTTATTGATAGTCAAAAATAATTATTTGTATTCGAAAAATGAATTATCATTTCAATTAATTACAAAGATAAAATATATTATTGATAATTTTAAACTATCATTATTTAAATTATATTACAATTTAAAAAAAATTATTTAATTGGAATAAATTTCATATTGAATTTCTATCTAAAAACATCATATACTTATGAGAATTTTTCTTCCAAAACCAGCTCTTTCATCGTTTTGGTGGTTTAATTTTAAATTTCATTCTATCACATCTCTGAATTTAATTTAGAAAAATGGTTTTAATATTTAGAATCATAATAATTAAAATTATATAATATTTTTAACTTAATTATTTTCTTAATTTATAGTTGAAAAGGTATAAATGTTTTATCATGGTTAAGGTTAAAATGGGGGTTTGGGGGTAAATTAAGATGATAATGGTTAAAAATTATATAAAATTGTCAAATAAACATTTTCTATACATATTTAGATCATATAACAATTAAGGATTTATAATTAAAAAATTATTATGATTATTTTGTTATATAAATTGGGGAATCGATTTATATTTTCAAATATTCCATGTTTGTCCTCTCCCCTACTTATAAAAGACAACCCCCTCTCCTCCCATCTTCACACTTCCAAAACTATTTTGTTTAGTTAATAACTATCCCAATACATTCCTTTATTTCCTAACCATACCCTATAGTCATTATTTTGATTTTTAAGTCCTCTAAATATGGCCATAGTTATAAACCTAAAAAACTTCCCCGAAAAAGAGGTATCAATCTTTAACGAGCATTTTAATATTAATTCTTCATATAACTCTATAAAATGTTATAGAATAAAGATAATATAATAAAAAAATAGACCATATACTAATATATTATTAGTTAATTTTCATAACCTATACATATCTCCACTTCCATCGAATAGAAAATGAAACTATCGATAATGTGTACGGTGTACTACTGCCTCCCAGACCGATGGAGTTCGTTTTCCATATCCACCTTTTAAGAATTCATATCAAGATAGATTTAACATATTTAAATAATATTAATGAAATAATTATAAATATTCAATTTTTAAAATAAATACACCTTCCAACATTCCATTCCACAGTGGGTACAGAAATATCTCTCCTGTGTACTGTGAACTACCACCTCGTGAATTGATATGATTCATTTTTGACTTATTCTGTACATTGAAGGCTGTAATATAAAATTATTTAATGTAATTATTATTTATTTTATAATCATAATTTGGTAAATATAATATCACATATATCTTCTTACCACCCAATCTTATGAAAAATAATAATGCTCTTCATGCATACTTATAAACTACATGCTCCACGTAGCGATGTGAAATGTTTTTCTGTTTATTTATATATATATATATATTAAGTAGATATATTTAATTAATATAAATGATGTATTTTAAATAATAATTGTTGTTTAAATATTAATTAATATTTATTTTTATTTTATACCACACAATGAAAAAAATGGAAATAGTGTTCATGTGGACGTATGGTCGGACATCTCCAAGAACGGTGTAATCCATTTTATACCCTTAATTATAATATATAACACTAAATAAATATATAATAAATATTTAATATATTTATATAGTTTTTTAAAGTCTTGATATTATTTTACTATGATCAACTTTATAGGACCAAGAATATCGATATAAAATTGTCATTAAATCGAAGCAATTATCACATGAAATAATGATGTTAACCATGAATTTCTAATGAACATGTGAGCAAAGACTATGTGTATATCATATATGGAATGAGATATATTAAAATAGTTCCACATTATATTTATAATAAACATATTTTTTATATATTAATTTCGTACACATATGAAGGACGTCAAGCCTGGGGTATGGGTTTTTCGACTCCATTTTACTTCAATGAGACATATACCGTATTCTCCACTGATTACATTGTGTGTTTTATATACTACCTATTTTGATATTTTTTATCATTTCCATATTTTTATTCCTTATATATAATGTTTTATTTTATTGTATTTCATTCCTAGTTCTTATGATTCAAAATTTACCAACGTGATAAGGGTTTATTTTACAATCTCATAATTCTTCATGATTGTTTACGTTTAAGTCTCCATTAGGGTAATTATTTTATATATATATATCTTAAACTAAAAATGTTTTATTATACTTTGGTTATTCATGAAAATTTTCAAGTAATAGTACCATTTGTTAATCCTTTTTAATTAAAATGGATAATAAAATGTTTTCCAAGAAAATCTAAATTCATTTCTCACTTTGGTCGAAAATCCTCTTTCTTCAAAAACAGTTTTTTCTATAAATGTTTTTTATTATTTTATAAATTAAAAAATTATTTATTCAAAATATTTTTATCCATTTTTTAGTTTTTTTAAAAATTAAATTAATCTTCATGTCATTTTCTAAAAAATTCTCATTTGGAATTGACTAAAAATGTAAAAGGAATATTTATTTCACTGTAAAACAAGAAAACAAATTTTCACCATCATGACCACTCATCATTTTAATGAATTTTTTAAATATTTTTTAAAGAATAATTGACATGAATATTATTTTATTAAAAAAATTAACTTTTTTGTTTTAAAAAGATTTTCAAAGTGAAAATTTTTTTTTCCTCATAAATATTTTTAATGATATTTTTATACTATTTCTATTCATCAATAACATAAAATATTTTTTATATTTTTTATATAATGTTGATATTTTTTAAAATAATCCCTATTAATTCATAATATGTTTTTTGATTTTTTTATTAGAGTATTTACACTTTTTTAATAATTCAATGTATTACTTTTGTTGGAAATGATTATGTTTAACTGATTGAGGTAAGTATTAACGTTTCATATGTTAATTTTTTAATATAAATCATTATGTTGATTATGGTTCAGCCCTTTAATATAAAGAATTAATTAGTCTTAGTAAGCGATGGGTGGACCCTAATTTAGATATCTTCGCAATGCATTGATAGGTGTAGTTAGACAAATTAGTTGGAAAAATTAGACAGGTTTCTACCTATAGATTTAAACTATCCAATGAATTGTCTTGATAATATGACTCAAATGTCTAGAATTATACATTCTATCATTATGAGATCATTTATTTATGTCCATGTGCTTATTTAATTATTTATAATATCTATGGAGACGTTTCAATCAAATGTAATTATTTAAATAGTCTTATTTGATCATTATTTTTTTCCATATTATGATTAGTTTAATTCTTAAATGGCTTGTGATTCAATTATTTACCTTTAAAAAATTATTATATTTCTCTATTTATTATTTATTTATTTATATGGTTAAACTTACGGAGTATCTAAGCTCACCCCTTACTTACGATTAATTTTTCCATAGATACCCAGAACAATTTTATAATTGATTTAATGGTATATTCTAAGTGTAAAAATGGTGTTTTTTAAGAAAAAACTTCTTTTATTTCATGTTTTCAATTTTAATGTGAATTTTATGTGTGTATCATTTTTACCAAACTGATTAATCCATTCAATCCTTAAGGATTTGATTCCATATATTTAGTTCCAATGTAATAATGTATACATTGTCTCTAGGTTACTGGATTTAGGGACATTATAAGGATATTGGTGTGAGGAGTGATTTATAAGGGTAACCTAAGGGATGGGTTAACCCGGGATTATTTGTGATCTTATAGATGAAAAAAATGGATAAATTCATTAGGTTATGATATTGACGCAGGAGATGTTTTACTTTATATAAAGTATAGGCATGAGGATTCCTTATTAATTATGGATGATATCCCAAGATGGTCGTATATAGGATAGACAGAGCATGGGGGTTTGTTTTTGATTTTGAAATAAGGATCAGGTAGTCGTTGATCATGTAATGGGTATGGGTATAAGTTATATTTCATGAGTTTTTTTTCATTATATGACATCGATATGCAGTGCATAGTTTCTTGTTTGTGCATTCTTATAGATTAATGTTTAGGATTTCAAATTTTCATTGGTTATGGGTTATTTATATTGGAAATTTTAATAAATTTTTTAAATCAGTTTTGGTTTCTTGGTAGTCTATATGGGTTCTAATTTAACCCATAGAAGTGATTTTTTCAGAAAATACTTAAAATACGCGTTTATAGAAGTATTGGAATGTATTTTTTGGGAATATCCTTGATGTGCGAAATAAATTATACATCAATTATATAAAATGCAAATTTTTTTGTTTTAGTTGGTGGTTTTTTGTGGGTCTAAGACTGATGTGATCGCTGATATGTCTACATTTAGGGAGTCATGGTTATTGTATGAAAAATTGGAGGTATCCCACTATAGTGAGAGGCGGCACTAAGAATTTATCATAGTGTGGGGACATTTTTAATCTCAATTTGACTCTAGAATAGGGCATCCTGTGATAGGGTGAGTGTGTATTGGGAAGATATAAATTTATGTGATATTAGAGCATATTTGATTTAATTCTCAAGTTGTGGTGTAAGTGGAATATAAATGGTAGGGAGTTAAACATTGTACACTAGAGGATTTGTCCCACATATAAAATGGAATTTCAATATATTCCTCGGATAATGTCCCTAGGGACTAGGAACGAGTAATGATTTTTGTCTTTCTTTAGGAATGATTATGGAAGGATGACCATGTCAAATCAATACATATGTTAGTGGATGAATCATTAGTTATAGGAATTAATTTTTTTTATTAAGTCAATTATATGGTTACTATAATAATTGGGAGAATAATATCGATCAACAAGGTATAACACCTATTATTATTAGATCATGGATGTCAGAGACCTGTTAGTGAATGGTTGAGGTGCCATTAGATCTTTAGTGTGTGGGATGTTTTAATATGATCTATCTCCTTGGTAAATACCATATTTGGAATTCATATGTAGTATTTAATGTACTCCATGAATTACAAACAAGATCATGATGGATTCAATTATGATCAATGGGTGAGTCAAATCAAAGAAACACTAGTGATCACGATGAGAGTATAATGATCAGTGATTTTGGTTGAGAAATCAACCAAGGGATATCACCGTGGGTATGATTTAAAATTTTTTCTGCGTTTTTGGATGATCTCGTGATCCCTCTATAGATTTAGTCATCAAGATCATGTTATGTCATATCACATAGGATGGGGAGACAAAGTTTTTCTTGGGAGAGATTTTTCATATAAGGATCGGCTACAATATTTTGTGTGATTAGATTTACTAAGGTGAAAACAGAACTTTTAATCTGATGTAACCACAGAATGTGTGGTTCAGTTGGTTATTCGTATAGTGGTGAGCACCATGTCAGAGAATCCTCCATTACAAGTAAATTATTATGGTTAAGATATCCATGATTGAGAGGATTTATTTATCAATGAAACTTGGGTATTCTAAACAATAAAGTGTCATTGATTTTTATTGTGAATTTGGGAATGTGTATGAGTGAGTAGCTTGGGCATTGGTGAATAGTGAACCTCGATGTTTGGAGTTTTATGGGGAAAACATATTTTACATTCTGAGATAGAACATGATGTGATAGTGGTGAATTGATAGATATGATAGGTAATGATTGATGGAGATTTATATATTGAGGCATCTTGAGGAAAAAAAGTTCTATGATGGTGAGATTGTAAAACCTCATTTCATTATATTCTTTGAATTTTAGAATAAAATTTATTATATTTCCTAGATAAGGGGTAATTATTATAATTAGGTTTTGTATCGGAATATTTAGAGTTGATACATATCAAAAATTGGCTTCTAGATTTGAAATAATGCCCAATAAGTAACTTGGGTGGTCTTGTGAGTGTTAGAATGTGGTCGAGGTGACCCCCATCTATTTTTAGATGATATTAACAAGAATGCTACCACTGCCTATGGTATCCTCATAACTGCCTCCAGTGGAGAATGGTGTCATGCATCTTGAGGGTGTCATTCCATGAAAAGGGGAGGAGTCTTGGTCCTCCCACGTGTGAAGCATCACATTCCATGCCCTAGAGTGGTTGTGCTACAATAGTGAAAGGCGAGAGGATGGTGTATATTCCTTGGGTGGCCACACTGCGACATAGGAGGTTCACACTATGACATGGATGATCAATAAAACACTAGGTCACAACTCACATGGAAGCTCCATGATCTATCACCAATGTGGTTTTACATAACCAGGTTTATATCCATATTTTTTGGGTCATCCCCCTCAATAATATAGTGGAAAGGCGATGAGGAGATAGACAAATCAGTCAGTGTTCCCCATCCATATTCTTCCTCCAATCCCATATTATAGGGGATTTTATTAGTGATTATTTTACAACCTCATTAATATGATAATTTCATTTCATCCTTTTTTCTTTTCTCCTGGTGTATTTATTTGATTTCAATGCAATTTAGGGTAGGATGTTAGGGATGATTCCATCAATGCAATGTGTAATCAGGTTATGGTGATGAGAATATTTTCTATATTTGGAATAATGATGTTTCGAAATGTTTATCACATGTTGTTTCTCACCATTTCATTAGAGGTAGATCTCTAAGTGAATTGTCTTTGAATTAAATGAAAAAAATTTATTGTTCAATGGGTGTAAAATATAAGACTTTTTCTGTAACATCCCAAGTAAGTAATGAATAATAGATATTTTTATCTATGTCTATTAATGAATTAGATTGTATTTTAGAGGCTTAAAATGAAAATAAATCCAATATTAAGCATGGAATACACTAATATTTTTAAAAGATTGTTTTACTGCATTTTGATGGAAAACCATTTTTAAATCTATATTTTGACAATTTTATAATCTATGTTTGTCCAAATAAACTTATTATTTATGATTGGGACATCAAAATTACCTTTGTGTGTTTTTTTGGTATTTTTATGACAATGTACATTTTTTAATGAATAGTTAAAAATACTGCATTTTACATCAAAACTGGTTTTTAATATAATTTGTTTATATGATTAGATTATATATTTAATTGGTTTTAAAGTTAAATAAGAATATATTTTTACCATTTAATCAAATGGTGTTCATTAGGATTAATTTCACTTTGGAATTGGGCATAAACTAATGCCAATCTTTTCATAGATATTGTTTCAAAAAACCCGCTATTTGTTTTGACAAAGGGAATTATTTTAAATCAATTATTGCGTTTGGAATTTGGTAAAATGGAATACATATTTGGAATCAGATGGTCCAAATTATTTAATCATAAATCTTTTGTTTTTGGATATTATGAATAGTAACGACGGTAATTATCTTTAATTGTCTTGATTAATGAGTAATCGGGTAGTTAAGGATAATAAAATAATATCATAATAATAAAAAAATGACACCAACATGTGTCCTAATTCTACTGTTTGTCTCATGACCTACCATGGGATTTATTGTGCCAAACATGGGGACCCCATGGAATCACTTTTGTGGAAAGTGACTTGTTATCTTTTAATTTTTTTAAAGAAAGTAAATATAACAAGAATGTATCACCTAATTAAAACATTTTTAATTTTTTCTACATAGATTATATTTTAGACTATAAATATTTATTGGTTAGATAAAAATATTTCCTACATCATAATATTTTTTTCATAATTTTTAGACTTTAAATAAATTAAATTATTTATGACATCATGATGATGCAGCGATTACCTCATTAATAAAAGATTTAAATAAAATGAAATGATAATGTAAAATATATAACCTACACATGTCCAAAACCTATTGGATGAGTGGTTTTAGAACCCTTATCACCTTACCCTCGAATTATATCAATGTGGGACCTTTTTAATCCGAAACTCATTTTAAAATAAAGTAACATTTCTTTACTTTCCAAGAGTGCCCCTCCTCTCCTCTTATAAAAGGCCCCCACCTCTACCTCCTTACCCACACTTCCAAAGCCTTCGGCTTAGCCAACCCCTGCCCATTTTGTCTCTCCACATCCCTCCATTACTACTTGAAGCCTAACATTGGGAAGAAGTCTTCCCAAAGAATCCTTTGAGCTCAAACTAAATGGAGTTACCCGATTTTAAGGTAATGTCTTCAGTTGAGTCCTTTTGTTTAATTTTGCTTCTCCAACCCCATAAACTCTTTTTATTCTTTTCTTTTGTAACAAATCCAGTATCTTCAATATACTAGGATGTTGTTATAAGAAGGATTTGAGCTACACTTACACACACCGACATCTAATGGTTAAAGGACATACAGTTTCCGTGGATGGTAAATTTATGCCTCCCGAAACGATGATTGTTCAACATTTTTTTAACACCTTCAAAGGTGGACATTAAGATGTCACTATATTTATATATGATATATAATATGTATATTTTTTCCTTAATCTTATGTATTTTTAATTTTGGGAATACCTTTATGGTTTCCATTATGGGTAAACGTGATATCTTCATTTAAGGAAGTGCGGACTACCGCCCCCTCAAAGTGATTTGATTCATTAAATACCATATATGGGACGTATAAAGGATGGAACTATTATATTATATATGATATTATACTGGAATTATAATATACCTTTATATCATTATGATATAATTCTATAAAATACGAAATAGAAATGAATGTAGCGTTCATGCGTACGTACGGCTTACCGTCTCCATGAACGGTGCATTTCATTTCTTACCTCTAAATGATTATGTAATATTATAAATTCATGTATATACTGGATATATATGATATATAAATCATGATTATAATTCTGGATATAATGGATACATGAACAACATGTAATTATAAAGGGTTTATTTTTGACTTAGGTACCAATGATCGTTAAAACGACCGTTATTAACTTAAATAATTACATAGTGTTCATAACCTGGAAATAAGTGATATAAAAGGAATAATGAACTTGAAAAGTGTTCTTATGCATGTAGAAATTAACTCAAATTTATTATTCAGGACATTAATGAACGATCGAGTCAAGTCAGACCCGAGGTATGGGACTTCGTCTCAATCTCCTTTCATTGTGGCATATTTTGTTTTATACACAACCTTCTTTTATATGGTGTATAAACGCCTTTGACATTTATGTTTATTCAAAAGGAATATTTTTATACGAAGCGTTTACTAAACGACAAAAGGGAATGTTTTTGTCGTACGTATGCGGTGACAATGACTTCTCCGCCGCCGAGACCATTATTTGAGTTTCGGCTTCCTCTACAAGCCATACTTTTTTTTAAAAGAAAAATAAATACCATGTTTTACTTTTCTATTATTTTGGTATGGAAAATGGTTTTCATAATGTTTTTATATCAATGTGTTGTATTGATATCTTGTGATTGAATGGTGTAAATGTTATGTTTCCTTTATGCATGTTTTATGTGATATGATTATGTTGAGGTTCTTGGGCATTATTATGAAGACGGATGGTTCTGTGATAAACTAAGGGCGGGTGAGCCCGATATATCTCTCCAATGCATTGGGTAACGCGAAGGAGTGAAACGTTAAGGTTTCTCCGAAAGGATTTAGGTAATATACTGTGATTGGTATTCCAAACGTAACCAAGAGGGTTAATCCCTACGTAAGAATGTTATGAATGCCTCAAGTTACCTTTATGTCTTATGATTTCTATGATTTATTCATCATATAATGAGGTATGTTAAAGTGCTTATGTTTTATGGGTACAGTATGATTTCATTCTTATGTATATATGTACCCATGTTTCCTTTCCATATTTTTATACCCCTAACTGAGCTTTTTATGCTCATCCCATATTTTTTTGAAATGTTTTTCACAGGTCAAGGGAAAGGTACATGATATGATGATAGTGTCAAGGAAGTGTCAAGAAAGAATAAATGTTTTATTTTAAATATGTTTCCATTGATGTGAAAGAATAACACTATCTTTATGTAACCACTTTGTTTATATGTGGAAGGTAATGCAAGTTTTATGATCTAATTCTCTAAAACTCTAAAACCGAAAAGATCCTCAATGTGTAATCTTGTAATAACTCAAGATTAAGTAAGGTTTAAGGTTGGTGCCTTATATTTTCTCATGATAGTGTATGTCGTATTCCCTATATCTCCATAGTTTAATTGGTCATTGTTTTGATGTGATGAGATAGACTAGTGAGTTTTTAGGAAATTATAACAATTCAAATTAAATTAAATAACTAATTAAAATTCGTTGTACTTAATTAATATGATTTTTATGGATTTATATGGGAGAATTAAAAAAATTATGAGACATAAATGATCTTGGTTGAGTATTTATATGTTTTAGTTAAAGGAAAAAGAATCTATATATTGTAGGTGGTAGCATGAATATTACCTTAATGAAATTTAGTTGGTTATACAATGTTTGATACATGGCCATTCCAATAATTGGTGATTATCTTTTAATATAACTAAATTGTTTATGTAACTTCTTTTGAAATTAATGAGAATTAGTGAATAATAATATATGGTTTCTTTTATGTATCTAGATTTAAAATAGGTTCTCTCATAATATTTTGCAATTGGAAAGGTGGCTAATTATTTTTACAAGTGGAAAGGATATTTATTAGTATTCGAGAGACTTCAGATATGTCTCATAGGATTGATGAAATATTTATAACTATTATTAAATCTATTTGTGTAGGTGTGAGATGATTGGATATACTATGATTGACAATATTTTATTTACATAACACTCATGATAGGGAACATAATAATATGGGTGGAGTTGTTACTTGATGAGTTTCTGGTGTAAAATGTATCCTCTAGGACTAGATGTGGTTTGGTGGATTGGGGTTTCCTCTAGGAGAATGGTTGAGATCTATCATAATGGAACAGTGATCTGGGTGTGGTGGGGTTGATTCGGATTTTAAATGACATGGAATGAGGATTCTTATGGAATTAGTGTGAGTTAGATTGGGATGACCTCTATAGTGTGGGAATATGTTTTGATTAGGGATATTGATCCGCTTAAAGTAATGGTCTCAAACAAAGCGATGATGATGAGATAAAGGAACCCAAGTAGGTTTATTGTATTGTGTTGTGAATATGGGACCTTCGTGGGTGACCTGGTATTAAGATAATATTAGAGTGGATTAATGGGATGATGAAGGATGATTTTATTCCATTTCAACCATAAAACTCAAGTTTATATAGAGATATCATTGTGTGGTTATAATGATGAAGATATATTAGATGCTTGATAGGCCTTCCTAGAATACATATGATGATTTTAGGAGAGTGGAAAAATGATGTGGTATGATATGAGGTTTTGAGGAAAGTTTACTCCCCGAGGTAATTATGATTTTATTTCTTTTTTTTATATAAATATACGATTTATGAATGATTTTTTAGGGACTAGGGGTAGTATGTGACTTTGGATAATAGATTTCATCAAATTATCTAAGGTAGGGTGAAACACTGAGGGTGTTTGTTTCTGATATGGTTCTCGAGTTATAGGAGGTTCCTCCAAGTGTATGATTTTTCTTATATAGTTTCAAGTCATTATGATATTCCCCTTGGGGTTTAATATATGATTTATGATAAGTATGTGTTTCCCGCTTGTTGGTTATTGTATGATATCATGGTAAGATGACTTCCCCCCTATGTGGTTATTATATGATTCAGAATAAGTTTATGTTTCCCCATTTGTGTTTGGGGATACATGCTCACTGCCATCTGGAATTTTCAAAATTTTTTATGATTGATGTATGGTAACACCTTAGATCCTGAAGATCAAAAATTATTATTCAATTACACATCCATGTTATTTTTTGATTCAAACTGTATTTCTTCTGTATGAACTTTATCACTTGTTATATTAAGGACATAATTGGTGGTTTTCTACTATGTTGATCTCACACCATGATAAATAATCTGTCGATTTTGGGTACCAACGAAAATCTCAACATCACAAGTGTGGGTAGGGTATAGTCTTAGTATAAAATGATCGAACGAGATAGGGCAAATTAATTCTAAATACAAGGATGTGATGAGGCTTGGAAATATTAGTAAAGCCTCCAATATTATATTTCTTATTAATTATGAATATTCCATCCTATCAATGGGAGATTAGTTGGTATTTATGATTATATAGTTCATTTATTTTTTATAGAATGGATATGTTATCTAACTTCCACATACTCTGATTATTTATTATGGATGAATATTGGATATTATATTATATTTTTCATGATTGTATCACTCAGATACAAGGGTATAGTCTCACCATGGTAACACATTACACGCTAACTACTAGTTAGTAGCCTCTGGAATTTTGGTAGGTGGGATAAATTTTTTGTGACACCCAAACCGGTACACTGATTAGTTGTGTCTGACTGGTTGATTTTATAGTAGTTCAAATATTATACATATATAAACAATTATATTTACTTTATATTAATGTTTAGTAACACCTAATTTTACATAAGGATAGGGTTTTATGAAATTGTGTAAATATCTCAAAATCCTTGTAGTTTAAAGGGTTACATTCATAAGATACTTATGTCTGTGGCTTTCCTTGATGTAATATTATAAGAATCCTGTGTCACAAATTTTATATGGGTGGTACCATGAAGCTCTTATGGGAGTGTCCCTCCAAAAAATAATTAAATAGTAATCGTTTTCAAGGGATTTTATGATGGATGGACTGTGAAGATCATAGAAAGAAAATGAATTATTGTGAAGTCATTTTGATGTTCTCTTCCCTCTTTCTAACTTATGTACCAAAGATATCGGAGAGATTTCATTGAATTATAATAAAAACAAAACACTTCATAACATATTTTACTTATCTCTCAGGATATGTTCCTTATAATAAATAATCCTCCTTAAAATTTATTCTATCCTTTCAATTCAAATTTTGAGCTAGTTATTTATAGTTGATTCATGTAACATCTCTCTTTGGATTCACTATAAATGCCTTTGTAATGGAATCATGCACTCTGGTAAGACACTCATTTCAAAACCACACATGAAATCATGTCATGGTAATATTATGAGGAAGAAAAGTATATTCATTCTATTTCCTAAAATAATTTCACTCCATTAATATGTTATATGAACACAATGAATTATTTCTTGAATTCCTAAAAGGGATTTCTGACCATGTACCTATCATGAATTCATGAATAATTAAGGATTAAATTATTTAAATGGATTCCCAATTATGAACCTGTTATCATATGTATTGGATCACTACACAAAACCACAAATTATTGGTCTTTTGTAAATAAATATATTTTACTTAGGAAGGATGAGATTCCATTACAGAATATTCCACATTATGTTAAAATAAATCCCAAATTAAGAAATCCAAAAATTTCATTCACTACATAAATTTCATGTATTGACAAGAAATAAAATATAATATTGTGAAACAAACAGATCCCTTATCTAACAGGTTACCCCTTTGTATGTTTTTTGGAAAAAAATATTCTAGAAGCCCCATAAAATGGGATTAATGGTTTCAAGAGCACAATTAACTAGAAACTGATGATATACATTGAAAACTCTCGATGGGAGTTTTTCACCATCACATAACCTTAGTAGGAATCTATTTTTGAGTAATATGCATCCTTGATGGGTGATAAATCATTATAAAAACGGATTTCTAATTTGAATCTTATTGGTTTGTATTATTTGAGTGACGGCCATGTCATATATTCCCTCGAAAAGTTAATGGAATTCATTTTTCAATGCAAAAAATCATATATTTAAAATATTGTTCATATTATGAATAATATGAAAGAGTTCATACAAGGAAAAAAATATAAAATTTATATTTACTTACATTATTTAATGTCAATAATTTATTGTTATATTATAAAGTGTTCATAATTTTCTATTTATGAATTTTTCGTAGATTGTTTATATCATGTTAAAAAATATGAATAATTCAGTTCTTTAATTATTCCATTGTTTATTTTTTATTAATATAGTTGTTTATTTATGAATGAGATTATGCTTTAGTTTATTTTGTTAAACTTCTTGTAAGTTATCACATGTGATTCTAAAGAGTTACATGTCAGGATTGGAAATTGATTTATTTCCTTCCACCTTGTCTTTTCCTTGTATTTAGTAATGACCATGAATTAACTAGTTAATTTTAATTTATACATATTATGTGTTATAAGTTTTATGTTATAGAAGCCTATCTTATTTAAAGAGTACATGGGTAGAGGAAATTTCAATTGATCTACTAATTTTCCTAGAGGATCATTCATTATAAATAAAGTGTTTTGATTATCTGTTGATCCAAGATTATTATTGAAGGGATTGTTGATTATGAATAATTTTAAACCACTTTAGGAAATTCTTTCATATACATATATTTTGGGATGAATTTGGATATGTGTAAATATAGTTATCTTTTTATTTGTATGAGTAACACAAGTTATGAGTCATGTAAACAGTTTTACACTGATATGGTTTTACAGTATTGTTTTTGTTAAATGAACTGGATTCCCAACTATGTAATTTTAAGAAACCATATATTTATAGGTAATAACATGGGATATGATGATGATATTATAACCATTTTATAAATACAATGTGTTAGATTCCTCTTAAAGAAAACACATGTTAAGTCCAATACCATTCAACTAGGTTGGTTCTACCAACAAAGGGTGGACATGGATTATATTGTATAATAAATGGTAGAAATAGATAACCATGAATGTTAAGTAAATTAATCTTACATTGAGATTTGGGTTTCAATTATATTGGGCTCTCTATTGAATGATATTAATGGAATAATGCTCATTTTATCCATATGATGTCTTGTAAAAAGTCTTCTTTGGCTAACCTTCTCATATTCTTTTATGATATTATTGAGATGGTGCCCTGACTAAATCACAAATTGTTGAGAGGAACTCCATAGAAGAATATTCTCATAGTTATATATAAATCATTGACCTCTAATTAATATGATAAGTTCAAAATGGTGAATCATCTTAATGTGATAAAATTTTTAAAAGTACTTATTAATTTTTTTAAAATATTATAGTCATCTTCTAAAAGAATATATAATAGAAGAATGGAATCATTATAATAAAACATAACTTTTATGTAAATACTATTTGGAGGATATTCAAAATGAATGAAAATTATTAAACTAGTATAGAATATAAGAACCATTATTAATAAAACAATATTATATGTGTAAAGGATAAAACATTCTTAGGTATATGAATTTTTAAGTAGTTCATTAGGTGGGTCAAATATATTCTAATGATAAAAATATAATGATTCACTCAAGGTAAATATAAGTATTGTTATGTATATAAAATTCAATATGTTTTCATTTATGAAAATTATCTATCAATGTAAATGATATGAAGAAATGGTGTCCTATTTTATCATAGTTTTTTGGAAATATACATTTGTCAGGTTATATCTAGGTTCTAGTTATTTTTTTATAGTACAAGTGCATAAAATTTTAGTCCAAAAAATATAAATTTCTTATTATGTATAATGACATTTTTTAATAACGTTTTGATGTCATTGAAGCCATATAGTGATGTTCGGAATTAATGTAAATTTTTCCATAGTATAAAATTTTACTTAATAATTATAAGAGTTTTGGGAAATCCATTTATTTTAAATGTAATTAAATGGTGTAATATATATGGATCAAGATAAATGGTGTTTATGTTTTTCAAAATTTTCTTACATCATAAATGGATATTTTTTACCAAGAGTTATTATTAAAAATATTAAATGATAGATTATTTGAACATGGTTAATAAATCATTAAATTTTATAACATGAAGAATCCTCCAACACATATAATATTTTATAAAATATGTTCATAATAGTTTTTTAATATTACCACTAAAGGAAGTAATAATTATTTCCTAAATATAAAATATATTTTGTATATTAACCAGATACTCAAAGGAGATTTAATGTGTAAGAATTCTGTGGGAGTATGTTTCGACTTTAAAATGATACACATTAACAAATAAAGGATTATTACTATTGATGTGAATTTAATTTAAATATTACAAAACGTTCAGGGAATGTTGATAATATATTAATGTTGGGAGTTAAATAACTTAAAAAATGTTTCACGAAAAAGAGTATTGAAAAGGCTCAAATGATTATGATGATGAACATATAATTGACCTCTCAAATTAAAACATTGAGTTGTCCCTAAATAATTTAAATCGTTTAGTATTTTAGGGTTTGATATATTAATATGTTTATTAAGATAAATAATATTCTCATGGGGTATAAAATTAGTTTTGTTCACGGGTTCAAATATGAAGTATACCACATGGAGTTTTATATGCTATGTCTTTGGTATACAATATGTGGATTCATTATATAATTATTTCTACTTATCTATGGTAGGAGATATATGTAACACCGAAACTTTTTATGATATAAATCTATTTCAATAAAGTACATGTTTTTTATAGTTTTCTTTTCATGCAAAATCATGATTAAATGAAATTAAATGTACTATTGAAATATTTTTATTAAATGTGGTGGTTTTCAGATAGAAATTGGATTAGGGTTATTAAATGGAATAAATAATAAATAAAAGCATTTATAAAAAATTTCCATAATAAGAAAAATATAAATCAATTCCTTTGAAATAATTACTCAATTTTAAATGTTAAAAATAATATCATTTTATGCTAGAAAATCAATTTTCAATGTATTGTATTTTTCACTATATTTTGTACCTTGGTCACCAATGAAATATGATTCTAATTAAATATTTGTTTATTGAATATAATAAAATTGATAATCATTAATACAATTCTTATTAATTGTTTATAAGGGATGATAAAATCATTTGAAGGAAAAATGAGTTATTTTTCTAAAAACTATTTTTATTATTTGGAATGTATTTTATCTTAATAATTGAATTAATCTATCTTAATGTATGATTTTAATAAAATTATTAGATAATATTTTCAAAAATATATATTTAAATTATTGAAATGTATAATACAAGGTTAGTAATGAGAATAAGAACATTTTTTCCATAAAAATACATTTAAAAAAAAAATTAACGTGTTTTGTGCACAGAATATAGAATTAATTACGACCGCTTCAAAGAATTCATTCTAATAAAATGGATTAAATATTTTTAATAATAATAATTAATTTTTTTATATATTTAAATTAAAATTTTTACATAATGAATAGGTACCATTTAAAAAACTTATTTTACCATGGTAATGGTTTAAAAGGTTAATAAGTGCTTAAATTATTAAAATAAGAGTAAAAATGACCTAACAACATCTCTAAATCATATTTTTTGAGTTACGTTTTATAATATATCATACCTTATTTAAAATTGATCTGATTTAATCCACATTACCCTCATATTGAATTTATTATATTTTATTAATAATAATAATAACAAATGTTCTACTCCCCTCACTTTAAAAATAGTACTTCCTCTCTTATCTTATCCAAACCACATGAGCACTTTATATTGAAAAAATATACCTAAATACACTCAAAATAAAATTAAAATAGAACTAAAAGTTATATTATTATGAATATAACCATTCAAGGAGCCTTAAGGTTGTTTTTAATAAAGGATACTCGAAAAGTTGGTATACGTTCTTTCTGATCTATTTCTTGATTATATCTTATAAAAACACCCCCAATAGTTCTATAACATTATTAAAATTATGTATTATGTATATTTTATACTTTTATATGTTTTTTTTTCTTAAATTCATATTCATTTTATTTCTCCTTCCCATTTTTTTAAAATGATAACGTTATTCATTCCTACGAGTGGACTTCCTCCTCCACAAAGCGATGAGATATGTTTTTCACTTACCCTTTAAATGTATAGTAAAATATATATATTTAATGAATATATATAATCATGATTATATAATTAGGATTATTTAAATGTGAATTATTATGTAAATTTCTTTCATTTCATACATCAAAAAATGAAAACATCACCCGTGTTTATGCCCCGACTACCACATCCATGAATTGGTGTAATTCATTTTTCATCACCACTTCATATGAAGTGTTATAATAGTGTATATAATTAATAAATATGATATTAATGACAGTATTAATATTTTTATATGATTATACCAAGACCAAGGTTCAAGGACTAAAAACCTCAAATCGAATCATGCATGGAAAACGAACTAGTTTTAACCCAAATAATGATTATAATGAATAATTATTTATAAATGGGTGATTAGAAATTATATATTAACAATATATTATAATTTTTATAATAATATTGATCTATAATATATTTATAATTAGTAAATATTTATTATAATGTAGTATTGATTAAATATGATGCATGATGGGACTTGAGGTAAGGATTTATAGCGAATTCTTATTTTTAATCGAGATTATTTACTTTGGAATCTTATTTAGGGGAATTATTTTCTATTTATCTTTTAAAATTCAGATATTTTCTTATACTATATTAATTTATGGGGTTTCCCTGTTTTTCAGGAAATCTTTTCTATACATTTCAATCAAATACTAAAAGAACATTTTTCAGAAAAACCAACTGTATTTCATATTTTAGATCAAGAATATTATTATTCTATATCGAGATTTTATTAATTTATTCAATAATAAAATTTGATATTCTCAAATTACCATTTAAGGAAATTTTAACCATATTTTAATTATATTGAAAATTTTAAAAGATGAATATATTTAATTATTTTCCAAATGGGGTTCTTTTTACATTTATAGAAAAATTGTGAAAGGAATATTCTTTTCGACATATATATCATAAATTGATTTTCCAAACACATGATCATTTTTTTCATCGAATAATACATTATAATTTTCCATGGTCATTTTAAAATAAAATATTTTTCTCAATATTATATAAATTTTTATTATATATACCGATTGAAAAGTCTATTTTCTCATGTTTTCAATGAATTATTCATATGATATTTTCAAATTATTTTTCATCTATGATAATATACATTGATTTTTATTACATTTCACTGAGTATATAATCGTCTTATTCAATAAGTTTTATTTCTTCGGTTGGCCTATGATTATGTGTTGAGGAAATCATTGTGAATCTGGTTTCATTTCCATGGGTTATGATATAATTAATAAATTAATGATTTATAATATTACAGGATGAATATATTTATTTTTTACTATTTGATTGGGGCATCTATTAAATATATCCAATTCAGTTGGTAAAAATTGATAACCCATGAGATAATAATAATTATAATGGGGAGTGAACATTGTTTTTAGTGGATTCTGTGAATTATGATAATATTGGGAGTGATCCTTGTCTAAGGATATTATGGATTGAGTTATGAACCAAATCCTCTATTAGAATCCATCCACTATGATAGTCTTAGTAGTGATACATGACCAGTAAAATTAATTTAAATTCTCTATATAAAACATACTTATGATTTATTGTTATGATATGTAATCGTAGGTCTTGATGGATTATTGGTGATTTGGCACTCTTATCATTGCCTTTATTAAGAAAAATCCTTATTAAATGACACATAATTAATGATATTGAATGATTAGGTATGACTTTGATATGTTATGATCATATTCTTATAACCTTAATATTATATTATTCTCAATTGTGATAATTGGTTGATATGTATTATTTATATCCTTACTGAGCATCTAAGATCAACTTTTGTAATTATTTTCTTTCCCCATGTTATGAAGAATGGTTTTATGTATGAAATTTATAAGAATGGTAATATATTATTATAACATTATGGGTTATGTTAAATATCTTTCTTTAAATAATTTAATTGTATATATATTTTCTAATATAATTTAACCATTATAGTTATATGGATTTTATTATTATGATATATATTTAATATTCATCTAAAATGATGTTAATTTTATATATAAAACATCTAGGCCACCTAAATATATTAAGAATGTGGATTTTAATACTTTTATACAATGATTATCAAATACATAAGGCTTAGATAATTAGGGATGGTTGGGTATGTTATTGATCATGTCATTTGTTGAGTCCCGAAAATGATGGGATTACCCTTATCATGTTATGTGTATGACATCAGCTCCCTTGATTGAGATAGATTAAGGAATTTTATGACCATTAAAAGATGTGATATATGCTGTTATTATAAATTGGTTAAAGGAAATGAGATGTTCTCTCTCATAATAGCGAATGACTTGTGATGTATTCATTAAACAAGTCAGTAAAAACTCATAGAATCAATAATGTATGAGTGGTTATACTACATTGACAATATCTATGTCTCATGGTTAGAATAATTTTTTGAAAAATGGATCATATGGAAAACTAATTATTATATCTAGTGTATTTCGTGTACACCAGATTAGAGATACATGTGGTTGATGAAGATTAGGCTAGATCAGTCTATATCTTAGGTAATATCAATGATTTTAAAATAGGGAATTTTTTCTTACATCAATTAATTTGGAAATTCATATTTTATTATCAATTATAAAAAAATAATCATAGGGTTACACTTTTTGGTTGAATGGAGAGGGATTTATTTTGAATTAGAGAGACACTAAATTTTTTTAGAGTTTATCCAAAAAAACATTTTGGATGGGTATTCATAAGTAATTATAGATGATGTGATACATGGTTTTATAAGTGAAATATTAAAAAAAAAGTGATTTAGAATATATACAAAAGGATTTCTGGGTTTTATTTCACAAGTTGTTATATATTATAATTTATAAAGTGAAATGATGAAGTCTATGAGTCTTTAGTTTAATTGGGATATTTAATGTGATATTACTTAAACCCTTATAATTATGATTTATTTTAACCATTTTATTTGGGTTTATACTATCTATAATACAGAATAATTTCTTTTCATGGAGCTTGTTTTCATATACTTTCTTGAAACATACTACATGGGTATATCAATATTTACTTGACAGATATATTTTAATATTTTACACTACCATAGAAGGAAAGTGTAACATTAATAGTAAAATTTTGGATTTTTGTTCACTAATAGATATCATTAATATGAAATTATTTGGTTAATACATATTCTCATGGATGTGGAACATTAATAGTTAGTATTTGGGTACTCATATGCTACAAATCTATGATTAAATTCATAGGGTTCAAGGATAATCCATAGAAGGGATATATAAGATATTTGTGTCTATCAATATGGGGATCCTAGTGATGATGGTATATTACTGATTCTATTAATCTCTCACTAACGCTTTCATTTCCTATACAAGATACAATTATATGATGGATGGATGGATACTCGTAACAAAGTGTTAAGTGATTCAACACGGCCCATTTATACACCATGGAAGAAGAATTTATTTGATTACTCCTTACTTATTTTCATAAACTTTTGGTCCAGAAGAACAATGAGTGATGAAAATGGAATATTTGATATATGGTACACATATAGAGGATTCTCATTAATTTATAACATGGTTTATGATTCATTTATAATAGATCTTTGGTTCTTTGATTTCTGTATAATTCTTTATCTTAGAATAAGTTTCATTTTATCCCCATAAACTCATTATCCTAGACTCCTTCTCTCTGCTACTTTTCTTCCCTTACTTCCAGCCCTTATTAATGTTATTTTTCATTCATTTTCCTTGACCCTGATGTTCCATGGGTACCTCCCAAGAATTTACCACAAAAGTTTATAATACCCTAATATTTTAGATTATATTTTCCTTTAAAATAACACTATGATCGATAGTGTATACCTCACACAACACTGATCATAAATGAACCGTGAAATATTATTATATAAATAAGACAATTAAAACTCATCCATTTTTTTTGTAAAGTCTAATTAAGATTAACGACATTATAAATTATACATAATATATTTTTTTCATAAAAAATAATGAATTTATTCAAGAAATTTTACATTCATCTAATATTCATTACCATGAAAATAGTAAAAAAATCATTTTATACTTTATAAATAATTTTCTTCTAAAAGTGGTTTCAATTAATTTTATATATGGGTAAAAAGAACTAATTTTATATACTTTTATAAAATTTATTTGAAGAAATAAAAAACATTTTTAAAATTATCATTTAAAAATTAACTTACGGCGAAATTTTGGAACTTTTTAGAATATCGTTTATTATAATAGTGAAAAATAATGATTTTAATGAAAATTATTTTTAATATCATTCAATTACACAAATAAATCCTATTTTATATTGTATTATAATAAAAATAAGTCTCATTTTATTAAGCACAATCCAATTAATCCCATGGAAATGAATATTATACTTTCTTTTTCTGTAAACCTATTTTTATGTTTTAAAAGATTATTTTTATAAAAATAATTTCAATGTTTATTGTTTATTTATATTAAAATTATGTTCCTACAATTATAATCTTTAATATTGAAGAAAATTTTTTATATTTATAATTATGTGTTTCAAATTATGTAAATAGACAAATTTATATTTTTCATAATGAATAGTAAACATAGTAATAAATAGTCATCGTGATAAAGGGTAAGATGGGATAAACATGGTTAAAACTATGGGTAAATGATTCAATAATACTATAATAGTTTCCATTATTTTAATATATAAGTTTATTTAAAAATTAATCATCATATATTTCAATATATTTCATTTTTTTCCATTATCCTTTGACAATGGCATTTATATTACTTTATAAAAATAATGAATAAAATATGCCACTATAATAATTTCAAAATCAATAATGTGTTTTATTTAAGTATTAAAGTGGTAATTGATGGTAAAAAATTATCTATAATTAATATTTAAAAATGATGTTTATGATATTAATTTATTTTTAAATTTTAGTGATGGTATACTTACCTAGAATTTGTATGTAACACTGGTGTATTTCTTTTGAAAAGTAGTAGAGAAATCAAATAAATATTTTTTAAAACATTAAATGTAGTAAATATTATTAAGTGTGTTGTTACATGATTTTAAGTGATAATTTAAATGATTATTAGTTCTTAAATGTTTTATATATTTTATTTAATTATAATTTTGATGCCTTTAAAGTCAAATTTTTTGAATTGTCATAAAAATGATCTTAAACAGTATTCAATATTTACATTTAATTTTTAAAAAATGAAAATATTATAATGATCTGATAATAAATCAAATGGTAGGTAATATTTTAAAAATATCATGTATGATCCATGTATGTACCACTTTTCATTATTAAAATTACTTTCCTTGACTTTGAGGATTGAAACATTCATTATAGAAGTTAAGGATAAATGAAGTTAATGAAATGTTGAAACAATTAATAAGTTTTAAAATAAAATAAATACATGAATATTTTATATTATTTTATCATATATCTACTTTTCCTTTTTCCCATTAATGTTCAGGTAATGATTGTGTTCAGACTTAAATGTTATTAATTAAAGGAAAGTATATAAGATCATACAAATGTTCGACATTTAATGAAGAACCACTAGTAATATGAAAATGAAAATACACCCAAAAAAAATGTCCCAAAGTACCAAACATACCAACATCAAGAATACGGAAACACTAACAGCACCAAGATGGCAGCCCAACTAGACCACCAAAAACACGCATCACCTAACATGCATCATGATTTTAAAATCTATCGATCATAGTCAATCCCCCATTCCATGGTCAATCCTGAATTCCTAGATTTTCCCTCATAAGAGAAAGACATCATAGTAAGTGTCATGAGACCAGCAATTTTTTTTACTATCACACCTTCTCACACTGACACTCCCACGTGAGGTCGGCTATCTTTCACCTGCTTATCATATTAATGTCAACATCCCCATGTAAGGACCATGAGGTCACCCTGGGTCACAAGGAACCATTAATCCCACCAACAAGCCACTCCAATCTGAGGTCAGCACCAGTATCATCGCTAATCCTATGTCTCTATGCTGAGTATGTATTCTAGTTGTTCCACCCAATAAAATATCACCCACTCAATCCAAACACAAAATGGGAAATAAGACCCCAAAATATCCATCCCATATTCTAGTATTCTACTACCCTGTCACCCACTACTAGCCTAAAAATTTTCAACGTCCCTACCAAGATTTACCACAGTCCAAGGAAAACCTTTGTGCCAATCAAGCAAACCAATGAGCCAATGTTATAAACATCCTCTATAGTGTCGACGACTAACAATCGATGCTCAAAGGCATCATAATCATCATGTTTATCCTATCTCTTAGAAACGTAAATAGGATTCCTATTGATCTCTTTCTGATGAATTTTGGATGCCTCTATAGATATATGACCTCCCTCTTGTGCCATTGTCTGTGAGCAGCCATCCTCGACAACCCGCGCCTTATGAACCACCATGGTGCCACCAGTATCTCACACTTATTCAAAAACATTGATTCAATTATCTTAAAAATAAAAAATACCTTTCAATATCCCTTATCCATTTTCAAGGTACTTTACCCAAAAATTATCTTTATTAGTATAATGGTGTAAAACAATAGATGATTTACCAAAATGTGGTAAAACTCTTAATCAAATTGATTCATTTCATTTAATCTTCGACCACCATATATTATATCCTAAACATTATGACATAATGAAATTATAATATCACATATACTTAAATTTTTTTATGTTTATGTCACAACCCTTGTTCATATCCTTTTTTATCCAATGGGAAATAAAAGCCCCGCTTCTACATATTAATGGAATATCACCTCCACACAACGATGTGGATCATTTTCCGTATTCACTACTATTGGAATGATTTAATGATTGATTTAATGATTATATATGTTAATAATTATATATATTTGATTATTTAATGATAAATTATTGTTTACCCTCCTTTTATTATTTTCATTAGAAAATTAGAGTATCATCCATGCTCATGTCGGGACTATAGTCTCCATGAACGATGTATGTCATATTTTTATGACCACCTTTATTAGACAGATTATAAAACATTTATAATGAAAAAATATTCTATTAATTTCTTGAATAAGATACTTTTGAATATGAAAAAGTCAAAAATATTCAAGGATGGAAAATACTAAACCAAAACATATATGAAAAATTGAATAGTTGACACACGAGATGATGATGTTAATAAATAATTATTAACAAATGGTTGATGGAATGTTATAAGTTAATCATATATGGTACTAGAAGTATTAATATTGTTTTATTATATATTTATTATAAATAATAATTTATTATATATGAGTTTAATAGTTTATAAAAAGAAACATCAACTTGAGGTTATGGTAATTTTGTCTCATTTCCACTCCAATGAGAGATATTAAACATTATACACCAAATTTATTTTACATCGTGTATATAATACATGTTTGAAACAATATATAATGAATTTATATTTATTCACAGTATTAAAAAATTATTCTTGTTTTTTCATTTAAAGGGTTTCTAAAAAATGATTCTCTAGAAAGGAATTATTTCACAATATCATTTTTAATCGATGTTATTTATGTTTACATTTTTTTTGAAATAATTTTTCCATCTGTTACCATAAATAACCATCCATTTCTATATATTATAATTTTGTATTTTGTTTGTATAACTTCATTAAATGTTTCCTACCTTTTCTACTTAAAATTATCATGAAAATATTTTTATGAAAAGTCAAACATAATTTCACTTTGGCTAATGAACTTTTACTTCCATGTCCATGTTCTATAAATTGTTTTCGGAAATTATAATTTATATGGTGAAATGATTTTTTAATTTTATTTCCAACCAAATTTTAATTTATTTTCAATTTTTATGAAAAGAATATTATTATCATTTCTTGAATGATGTATTTTTTGTATTTTTACCATATTTTTGGAAATAATAATTGTTTTTAATGTATACGCAATGAAAGAGTTTTTTCAAAATCATGACAATTATTTTAATTTAATATTACTTTACAATTATTCATGGTTATTAAAAAACTATTGTACTAATTATTATATATATTTTTATTTTTTAAAATATTGAATCAAAATTTAAATAAATGTTTGAATGTAATTTTAGAGATATTTTTATTTAATGTCAATATCCTTTGATGTTTCATATTCTTACCTGGGTAAAAGATCTAATTATATCATTCATGTTCATTATATGGATTACTTATGAGTTTGTTATGTTTAAATATTCTATATACCTATTTCTTTCCCATAGCTTATGCTTTGATAAATCTATGGTTTTCATTCATCCTTTAATAATTCATGGTTTTATAGACCTTAAATTTCTAACAATCACATTCTATATTACTCTAAAAATATTCATCTGATATTTTGTCTCCTATAGGGTTATATTATAAGTATTTTGGATTTTTACATTATCATTTTCGCAATATTTATGTTTCTTTAACTCCATATCCTTTCTATATACAATATCATTTAAAGAAATATGATTAAGGATATTATAAAATTTAATCGGAGGAAATTTGATGTTTCATACTCTTGATTAAATAAGAACATTTATTTTATGTTAAGGAATTATTTATATGTTATATATTATTAATTCATTAGGTTTATAATGAATTGGAAATATGTAAGTGGTGAGTGGTTCTTAATTAAAGATATCCCATCAATGCATATACTATTCTCATGAGACAAAATAGGTGTCCATGTTAGTAGGGTTATTGGTGTATACCTACCTATAAAATAAAAGCTTCAACAATAATTCCTTGATGATAAGATCAATAATTTATAACATTCGGAATTTCATTAATTGAAAATTATGTAATTATTATCCTTTCAATTTCATGGTTGACGATAGTGATTTATGTACATTGAACTAAAATTATTTATTGATTTGAATATGTTTTTGTAATATATTTTTAATTTTTATATTTATTCATAATCCCCTATTTCGATCATGACTTTTTGGGATTTATTTTAACGAGGTTTCATGTGATTTTGTTGAAATTTTTAATGTTTTTGGGTTGTAAACAGTTGGAACAAGTTTTTTCCAAACGATGCTCCCTATCAGTGGAAACTATTGAGACCCAAGAAATGGGGTTAATATAACTAGAAATTTTTTTTACTAACTATGATTCCACCAAGTTGAAAACATATACTTGGGAAAAATATTATAATGATTAGGTATCACAATTATATTGATCGTCCAGATCTTCCCAAGAAACTGTCTGTACAAGAAATAAGAAATCCAAAAATTAATTTTAAGCTCTTGAACTATTGTTTAAGTTCCTAATGGTCATGTTTTACCCTATTACATTTTCTTCTTCTCTAGATACTCCAAATAGTAAATTTTAGAACCTCTAAACACATTAAAAATTTAATGGAAGCTAGTCAAATGATTTTCAATATCTACCGTGTAGTTTTCCTCTTCTTATTCTATTTCTCATGCTCTCTCCTTTTTCCTATATGGGGTTTTCTAGATCTCTTTATTGTTAGAGTATCTGCTCTCTATTATTTTAGATATTTAATATAGTTTTTATTCTCAAATCTTCATTTTCTAAATTATCCGTTTTAGTTTTCCAATTATTTCTATGAGTTTCATAGTTTCATGATCCCGAGATAGGTGGTTCTATTATCATAACCAATGTGATTAACCATAAATTGATTTATTAAAATTAAGTTGTGTGATTTAAATATAATTTATTTTAATTTGTTCATTAAAAACCAAAATCCATTGAATTTGGGATTTGATATTTGATTTGGCATTAAATAGTTAAAACCCCCATAAATCCTTTGAATTAGGGTGTGTTATGAAATTAGATGGAGAATTTTGTAAATTAAATTGTGGAATATAATTGATTAGTTTGAATTATAAAAGTAATTTACTTAAATTTATTTCAAATTTTTAGTTCAAAAAATTGATTTTAAAGGATTTTTATAGATAACCAATGGGTTTAACTTGTAAAATCCATGTTCTGATTTGAAGTAGTGTTTTTTAATGGAATTTAGATTATTGAAAAGGTAAATGGTTTTAATTTTATTTTGAAATATTTTGAAATAATTTTACCTTTATTGAATGATCATAGATAACATGAAGTACCATGTAGTTATTGAGTTATTGGGATATCACACCTTTCATTCTTTATAACAAAATCCTAGTGTAGAAGGTCGCATCCCTGATGGGATGGTGATACATCCTCTTTTACTATTTTCTTAGGGATGTGTGTATATACATATTGTTGTGATTCACCTTTGAGTGTGTGAGGATCATGTATCCTAGAACTATTATACCTCTTAGAAGATTACCACGCTCCCCGTTGTTTATATTTGAAATATATGACATTTTTTGTAAAACAATTGACAATTACCTTGGTAATTTATATAAATTATTTTATATAAAAAATTAATAATTCATTTTTTTAAAGTATTGACATAAATTGAAAGATAAAATATGATTTGTTTTAAATATGAATTTGAAAATCCATATCTATGTATTTATTTATTATAGTTTTATTTCGTAAATTAAAGGTTGTCATATTATTATGAAAAACTTGGTGACACCCTATTAGCCTATTATATAGCACCCTTCATGTGCCTTTGGTTATTTGTAGATTATCATTTTCAATATTCAATAAAGGAAAAAATTCAACTCTGATTGGTTCTTATTGCTAATACTTGGGATTAGTGTGTTGTGTCCATTGGTACTTGGGTTGTCATCATATTTTCTAGTTCTTTTTTGATTCACATTGGGTTGTTTATAACAATTTTACTTCTGGTACAGTTCTCCCTATAGAGTTTTCTGGAATTCATAATAACATTTTATCTACCATTAATTATGCTTGTGGAAAATTCATTCCCAGTTTAACATTTTATGATGTTTGGTGATAGTTTCCCACACATGTGTATTTGAAAATCCCTTTGGGCTATGTTAGGACTGGCTTACTTATTAGGTTGCTTGGGTATCTAGGTTGGTTCATGAAAAATATGTATTATAGTGTGATTAAGATTCTTTCCATGATGTTTGTATAGAGTTGAGTATGTTTTGGGGACTTGAGAGGTGGTTATGAATATGTTCCTGGATGGATATCACCATAATGAGACTTAAGTCACTAGGTGTAGATTGGTGAAGATGTATTGGGAATTAGTTCTAGTCATTCCATAACATTTATTTACATAGATTGAAATCCAAATCTTGTTTATCTATCTGTTGGGATAAATTTCCATTCTTTATCTATTTGATAGTTAATCATATTTCTTCAATGTTATCTACTGATGTTTTTTATCATCATTCATTCAAGATTATGTGAAAATAATATCTTGGAGGAACGTGCTGATGAACCACAGTGACAAAATCCTATTGTAGACCTGAGTCTGGTTGATGTGAGTGTGCATACTATCTATGCACAGGGATACAAACTAGCACCAGTTCCCATTCAGGCTCCAACTATAGAACCTCATAGGGATGTTTGCTGAAATCATCCTCACTAGTTCCTTCACCATAATTCCCTAGTGTTCAAAGTCTCTAATTAGCCTCAAGTGACTGATGAATTGTTGAGTAAGTTTGGGAATTTTTATAATTTTTTGGTGATACATGATGAAAAAAAGGTGAAGTATTCCACCTTCATGCTGGAGGGACCTTGAAGGGGATGGCGGGAAAAGATAGTGGTTGAAAAAAACATGATATCTTAGAGTGCAGAAAATCTAATTTTCATTTCTCTAACATGTTCTATCAAGATTCAATGGTGTTTTCCAAGGCTATTGAGTTTTTCAATCTCGACTAAGCTGAAAATATTTTGACAGTTTATTCAATCCATTTCTATGATCTAGTGTAGTTTTCACCTGAGATAGTACCCAATGAGAAGAGGTAGAATCGACAGTAATAAATGGAAATTCAATTGGATATTTTTTATCAAGTTTTACTGATGAATCTGCCTTCTTATGTTGATTTGTTGGATATAGCATTGATGGTCAAAATAGCCCTGGCTGGTAAGTCAGGGTTGAAGGGAGTTTCACACTCTCCTTGTGGCAGTTTAAATTTCTATAAATATAAGTGGATGTGTGATAATTCTTATAGTGGTTGTTGGAAGTAGGATTTTTCTAAATCTATTGTAGTTCCTCGTAGAGGACATTTGATTTAGTAATAGTGTGGAAATTATTATAATTCCAAACGGGTCTACACTAAGGAACCAAAGATATGTGGCTCATGTGGATGCACCAGTCACTTGTAGATGTTCTTCCATGTATTTTCTACTCTATGTAGTAGCATGGAATCATCGTTTCCTATTAAAACTATGATGCAAGAAAAATGATTTACAAAAAAAATGGGTTCAGTTGACTTGAATTTCGAAGAAGGATTATTCACATAGTTGAAGAGTATCTATAGGAAGCAGACACATGTTCAACGATCATAAGAGATACCATCACTATAGATCCGTCATTAGTGGCTGCTTTATTTGATACTAGTGCATCTCATTTGTTTAATTCAACCTATCTTATCACTCTAATTAATCTTTATATGGATATTTTGTCCTATGTTATGGATATTACTACTCCCTTGGAATAATGAGAGTGTAGGTTCTCCATAGTCCTTGTTTTGTTTTATCACTATATGATATCGATATTTCTTGGAGTTTTATGGTTCTCTAAATGAAACTTTGTGGATTCATATTTAGGATATGTTGGGTCATTGTTTATTAATCCTTTATTGATTATTATATTTAACTGGTATCCATTTATACACCTGATGGAGTGTTCCATATATTTTAAGGAGAATGAGACTTGAGGTTTAGTAGAGCCTGAAGTTCTTAATCAAAGATTGGAAAAGTTATATCTATGTTGGATTTGGTTCTGGATGCGGAATCCTTGAGTGGCGATCTCCCTCTGGTTTTTGTTCAGTTTCTTTATATTTTTTCTTTTGGATTCTCTCAGCTTCCATCGATAAGAGAGGTAGAGTTCTTTATTGACTTAGTTCTAGGAACTCATCTAGTATCTATTCCTTATCCCCACATGATACAAACTGAAATGAAAGATATGAAGACTCAGTTGGATGATATTTTATATAAATTGTTTTAATCCCAAGTGTGTCTCCTTGGTTGGTGTTGGTTCTCTATGCTAAGAAATATAATGTATCTAATCACCTTTCCATTGATTTATAAAAACACAATAGAGTTATAGTAAAGAACAAATAACTATTTCCATGTATTGATGGTCTGTTTGGCCAATTGAGAGTGTATATGGGGTTAATAAAGGTTTATCTTTGGTCTCATTATAATATGTTGACAATTAAACAATATAATATTCATAAAACAACATTTTCGAGTAGTTATGTCCATTATGATCACCTAGTCCTTCCATTTGGTTTAACCAATGCTCCTGAGGTTTTTATGGATTTTATGAATAGTAAATTCGATGTATATATTGATACTTTGTTGGCGGTCCTAATGGATGAAATCCATATTTCTAATAATTATGAGGATGATCATTTACATCAACTTAGTGGAGTCTTGAAATATTTTAGAAATCACTAAATTTATGATAGGAATTTGAAACGTGATTTGTGGATTTGTGAAGTGATGTTATGGGGAATCCTGATGTCAGAATTTTTTTTAATTGATCCTAAAAAGGTGAATGTTGTTATGGAATGGGAATAACCCCATAATTATTTCAAGATTCAAAGCTTCTTGGATTTACCTAGTTATTACCATCAGTTTTTAAGATATTTGTCAATGTTGGCATCTCTGATGACCACTCTATCTCATAAAGGGGTAAATGTTTTTTTGGAAGAAAAAAGTTAGAGTTATTTTATTGAGATGAAATTCCTTTTAACTACTACATCGATGTTGACTATTCTAGAGGTCTAGTAGGTCTATGTGGCCTTCTGTGATACATAAAGTTCAGCTTTATGCTATGTTCTTATTAAGGTTGATCATATAATTTCTTATTTCTCTCATTAGCATATGCCACACAAGAAAAATTGTCTCAACCACAACCTTGAACTCGTAGTTGTGATGCACGTGCTAAAGAGATGGAATAATTATCTTTTTCGATGATATTTTACCATATATCCAAATCAAAATATCTTGAATTGTATCTTTTATAAAAAATATTTAAATATTCACTAGAGGTATTGGGTAGAGTACTGGAAAACATTCAAATTTTACATCTCATATACCCTATGGAAAGGTAATTTTTTAACAGATTCCTTGAATAAGAAACTTATGACCCAAGACATGATATAATCATCCGGGAGTGAAACATGATGGGTAATTTTTCACAGTTTCATATTGGAGTTTGGGATTCAGGGTTCAATGTTTCATTATCCAGTGTTTGGTTGACTTGTGATCCTCTCAAGAAAATCCTTTTGGAACAACATTTTGATGATGAGTTTTATACTATTAGAGACTCTATTTATGTTGGGATACTATATCTAACTATTAAATCTCCATCGAGATCATTCTATGGTATCATAATTTCAATTTTTCATTGTTAAAAGTAATGAAATATATAATTGGTTGTTTCCATAAATCCTAGTGGGCAGTGCACCTAGGAACCTTAAAGATTTTCTATGACCTGCAGAGATGATTTTGATGGATTGGTATGAGGTACGGAATTTTTTATTTGTTATCTCATTATTAAAAGTGATGATAGTTCTGGTACGATCACCAAACACCTTTGGGTTTTCTTCAACCACTTCCACTGATGAATTGGAAGTGAGATGAGATCTCTATGGACTTTCTGGTTGAGTTTTTATATAGCCAGATAAAGAATAATGTGATATGGGTTGTGGTCAACGGGATGACCATGTTAGATCACATTACTCTCATTCATTATATAACTAATGTTGAGGAGTTGGTAATTCTCAATATAAAAGTGATTCCTCGTCTTCGTGGAGGTCTGTCTTCTATAGTCTCTCATATGTATCCTGGGTTCATGTCTCATTTTAGAAGAGACCCTCAAAAGTTAATAGAATGTTAGTTTTTTTAGTATGAAATACCATCCAGAATCATATGGATATGTAAAAAAGAACTATATAGTGTCATGAGGATATGCTTTTCTATTCCTATTGAATTTTTTGTAGGATAGGATGACCATCTAGGGATGGTTTAATTTCCCAATAACAATATTTACCAATCCTCAATGATAATTGGTCCTTTTGAGTCCTCCTATAGATGACCTTGAAAATCATTGTTCTATTGGAAAGATATTTGTGAAAATTACATAGATGGACTAAGCTTGGTTCAAGAGATGTTGGAAAAGATTCATTATATGACATATGTTTATCTTTATCATGAAACATTATAATATTTAGTTGGTGATCATGAGTTCATAAATGTTTCACCTAAGTTGTCAAATCAATGGGTCAGGTGAAAAAAGAATCATTCTCCTCATTTTCGTGGACCATTTGAGGTTTTTATGTAGGTGGGAAAAGTGGATTATCATTTATCACATCCAATGCATCTGACTTCAATTCATAGCATGTTCTATGAATCTCGGTTATGAAACTATGTATCTTATCCATCTAATGTTTTGAGTTAGAATGAATATGAGATTGAACTTGATTTATCTGTGATTGAACGTACATTCATGATAGTTAAATCTGACAGGATTGTGATTCATTGGAGTATGATACCTTTCGATTGAGTGTTATGGTAGCATGGTTCAAATTCTCATGAAATGTGGGAGAGGGAGGCATTGATGGGAGAGCAGTGGCCTCATCTATTTTTAAAAGGAAGCTTCTCAATAAGGTTTTTGGGGACAAAAAGTGTCTATTCGGGGTGGTTGTAACATATTGTTACTATTTTAATGTATTCCTGAACCCCACTTTTAATAAGGCTTTGGTTGTCTTTAATTTAAGGAATATTTGAGTGAAATTTTGAAAAAATTTAATGTTTCTGGGCTGTGTACGGTTGGCTCGCGATTTACCCAAACTGTGTGCCATCTCAATGGAAACCATTAAAAATAAAATAGTTGGGGTTTTCATAGAGAGTTCATGGTTTAAAAACTATTCACCTATCTAGAAGAAAGAATGAACCTATAAAAAAGTGAAGCAAGGTTAGGGAACATATTATTTTTAACCATGTGGCTCTACCCAAGAAACTGTGTGTATAGGAAATAATTATTCGAAAAATTAGTTGTAAAATCCCAAAAACCTCTTTTTAGGTTCCTGATAGGTCTGTGTGAAACTATTACATTTTATTTATTCCTTGGAAGCTCCCAAGAGGCTATTGTGACCCATGTACACCCATCATGAATTGAATTGAAGCTAGGAGAATGACATGAGATCTCTTCTATATAGGTTTCCTCTTCCTATTATCTTTCTCTAACTCTCTCCTCTTTCCAACATATTTATTTATAAATATTTGTGGGATATAATACCCATTTTGTGTGATATTAAGTATAGTTTTGATTCTCCAATCCTCATTTATAATTTTACTCAGTGAACATTCCTAATTAGGTCAGTGTGTTTCATTATTTCTTGATCCTGAGGTAGGTTGTTCTATCACTACTGGAAATGCAGGATTTCCCAATGGTTTAGAATCGTTGGGAAAGGCTGCAGAACTGTTGGAATATGTTATACCAACAGTTCTATAACCCGTAGGGAAGTAAGCCGTTGGGAAAAGTTTTTCCCAATGGTTTATAGTGAACTGTTGGGAAATCATTTTCCCAACGGTTTACAACTGTGGGGAAATAGTGCAATAATTTATCATGTTTTTCCTAATGGTTGAATGAACCATTGGAAAAAACCCAATATATTCTCTTTCACAATGGTTTAGAACCATTGGGAAAAAGTGTTTTACCAACAGTTTAGAACCGTTGGGAAAAGTGTTTTACCAACGGTTTAGAACCGCTGGGAAAAGTGCTTTACCAACGGTTCATAGAACCATTTGTAAAACAAGGCCTACACATTCTATGCCAATGGTTCAAAACACTTGGCATAGCCTCTGCTGGGAAAATTTCCCAGTAGCTCTGCAATTTCCCAGCACAACGGCTCTGCAATTTCCCATTTCCCAGCAGATATCCAATTTGCCCACCAGGTCTCATTTTGTGGTTCCCTCTCATTTTCAATCCAATTAATGTACCTGCAATAAACTAACACATACATATACATTTATTGTACCTGTAATAACCAACTAACAATTACATATAGAGAACAAATTCATACACATTTAACATATAATGGTGGAACTATACACATCCATAATTAAATTAGAATTCATAACGAGATTATAATTTAGATGACAATTGTATGTGGAATCCGGAAGTCAATTCATAATTTGATTGGTTTTTTGTATACCATATATTTTTACATGAAATAATGTCCATTTTAAACATAATATATCCACCTAGAGAGCTATCGGCCACACCGCGCCTCAGATTGAGGCGAGGTTGACTTGTACACGTCACATATGACCCATGGATTTTTGTTTTAATGTATCGACACAATCCGAATGCCTTTGGTAGGTTTTCCATATGTCAGTTGTTATATTTCAATTAAAATGACATACTTTTGAAACAAATTGCAGACACTTTGAGTGGTTCTAGCCACACCATGCCTCAGATTGAGGAGGCGTTGACTCGTACACGTCACATATGACCCATGGATCGTTCTCCTAAAGTTTCAATGAAAAACGAATGTGTTTGGTCAGTTTTCCATATGTACTTAAATTGTTGTCCATTTTATGAAAAAGACAGACACTTTAAGTGGTGGTGGCCACACCGCGCCTCGGATTGAGGTGGGGTTGACTCGTACACATCACATATGACCCATTGATCATTGTAGAAAAGTACCGACACAATCCAAATTCGTTTGGTCGGTTTTCCGTATGCCTGTTGATGTTTTTCACTTTAAATGACGTTTTTTTGAAACAGAAGACATACACTTTGAGTGGTTGCGGCCACACCACACCTCAGATTGAGGTGAGGTTGACTCATACACGTCACATATGACCCATGGATCGTTGTGCTAATGTATCGAAACAATCCAAATGCATTTGGTTGGTTTTCCGTATGCTAGTTTATGTTTTTCAATTAAAATGGCGTACTTTTGAAATAAAAGACCGACTCTTTGACGGGTTCCGGCCACACCACACCTCGGATTGAGGCAGGGTTGACTCGTACACATCATATATGACCCATGGTTCATTGTGCTAAAGTATCGAAACAATCCGAATGTGTTTGTTCAGTTTTCCATATGTACTTAAATTGTTGTCCATTTTAATAAAAAGATAGACACTTTGAGTGGTGGCATCCACATTGCGCCTAGAATTGAGGTGAGGTTGACTCGTACATGTCACATATGAACCATGGATCGTTGTGCTAAATTATCAACACAATCCTAATGTGTTTGGTCGGTTTTCTGTATTCTAGTTGATGTATTTCACTTCAAATGACGTCCTTTTGAAATAGAAGACAGACACTTTGAGTGGTGGCGGCCACACCGCGCCTCGGATTGAGGCGGGGTTGACTCGTACACATCACACATGACCCATAGATCGTTCTCCTAACGTTTCAATGGAAATCGAATGCGTTTGGTCGGTTTTCCGTATGTACTTAAATTGTTGTCCATTGTATGCAAAAGACAGACATTTTGAGTGGTGGCGGCCACACCGCGCCTCAGATTGAGGCGGGGTTGACTCGTACACGTCGCATATGTCCCATGGATCGTTTCGCTAAAGTATCGACACAATCTGAATGCGTTTATTTGGTTTTCTGTATGCTAGTTGATGTATTTCACTTCAAATGACGTCGTTTTGAAACAGAAGACATACACTTTGAGTGGTGGCGGCCACACCACGCCTCGCATTGAGGCGAGGTTGACTCGTACATGTCACATATGACCCATGGATTGTTCTCCTAAAGTTTCAATGGGAACCAAATTTGTTTGGTCGGTTTTCCGTATGTACATAAATTGTTGTCCATTTAAAGCAAAAGACAGACACTTTGAGTGGTGGCGGCCACACCGCGCCTCAGATTGAGGAAATGTTGACTCTTACACATCACATATGACCCATGGATCTTTGTGCTAATGTATCGACACAATCCGAATGCGTTTGGTCGGTTTTCCGTATGCCAGTTGATCTATTTCACTTCAAATGACGTCCTTCTGAAACAGAAGACAAACACTTTGAGTGGTGACGTCCACACCGCACCTCGGATTGAGGCGGGGTGGACTCGTACCCGTCACATATGACCCATGGATCGTTCTCCTAAAGTTTCAATGGAATCCGAATGCGTTTGGTCGGTTTTCCGTATGTACTTAAATTGTTGTCCATTTTAAGAAAAAGACAGACACTTTGAGTGGTGACGACCACACCGCACCTCATATTGAGGCGGGGTTGACTCGTACACATCACATATGACCCATGGACCATTGTTCTAATGTATCGACACAATCCGAATGTGTTTGGTAGGTTTTCCGTATGCCAGTTGATGTATTTCACTTCAAATGACGTCCTTTTGAAACAGGAGACATACACATTGAGTGGTGGCGGCCACACCGCACCTCGGATTGAGACGAAGATGACTCGTACACGTCACATATGACCCATGGATCGTTCTCCTAATGTTTCAATGAAAACCGAATGCGTTTGGTCAGTTTTCCGTAAGTACTTAAATTGTTGTCCATTTTAAGCCAAAGACAGACTCTTTGAGTGGTGGCGGCCACACCGCGCCTCAGATTGAGGCGGGGTTGACTCTTACATGTCCCATATGACCCATGGATCGTTTTGCTAAAGTATCGACACAATCCAAATGCGTTTGTTCGGTTTTCCGTATGCCAGTTGATGTATTTCACTTCAAATGACGTCCTTTTGAAACTGAAGACATACACATTGAGTGGTGGCGGCCACACCGTGCCTCAGATTGTGGCGGGGTTGACTCGTACACGTCACATATGACCCATGGATCGTTCTCCCAATGATTCAATGGAAACTGAATGCGTTTCATCGGCTTTCCATATGTACTTAAATTGTTGTCCATTTTAAGCCAAAGACAGTCAGTTTGAGTGGTGGCGGCCACACCGCGCCTCAGATTGAGGCAAGGTTGACTCGTACAGGTCACATATGACCCATGGATCGTTGTGCTAATGTATCAACATTGTACGAATGCGTTTGTTAGGTTTTTTGTATGCCAGTTGATGTATTTCACTTCCAATGACGTTCTTTTGAAACAGAAGACGTACACTTTGAGTGGTGGCGGCCACGCCGTGCCTCGGATTGAGGCGGGGTTGACTCGTACACGTCACATATGACCCAGGGACCGTTCTCCTAATGTTTCAATGGAATCCGAATGTGTTTGGTCGGTTTTCCGTATGTACATAAATTTTTGTCCATTTTAAGCAAAAGACAGACACTTTGAGTGGTGGCAGCCACACCGCGCCTCGGATTGAGGCGGGGTTGACTCGTACACGTCATATATGACCCATGGATAGTTGTGATAAAGTATCGGCAGAATACGAATGCATTTGGTCGGTTTTTTGTTTACTAGTTGATGTATTTCACTTCAAATGACGTCCTTTTGAAACAGAAGACAAACACTTTGAGTGGTGGCAGCCACACCGCGCCTCGGATTGAGGCGGGGTTGACTCGTACATGTCACATAGGACCCATGGAGCGTTCTCCTAAAGTTTCAATAGAAACCGAATGCGTTTGGTTGGTTTTCCATATGTACATAAATTGTTGTCCATTTTAAGCAAAAGAAAGACACTTTGAGTGGTGGCGGCCACACCGCGCCTTGTATTGATGTAGGGTTGACTCGTACATGTCTCATATGACCCATGGGTCTATGTGCTAAAGTATTTACATGACACTATGAGTGGTGGTGGCCACACCACGCCTCGGATTGAGGTGGGGTTGACTCGTACACGTCACATATGACCCATGGATCGTTGTTCTAATGTATTGACACAATCTGAATGCGTTTGGTCGGTTTTCCAAATGCCAGTTGATGTATTTCACATCAAATGACGTCCTATTGAAACAGAAGACAGACACTTTGAGTGGTGTTGGCCACACCGCACCTTGGATTGAGGCGGGGTTGACTTGTACACGTCACATATGACCCATGGATCGTTCTCTTAAATTTTCAATGGAATCCGAATGCGTTTGGTCGGTTTTCCGCATGTACTTAAATTGTTGTCCATTTTAAGCCAAATACAGACATTTTGGGGTCCAAGGATGAGGATGGGGGGCTGTCCGGCGGGCTGTCTGGGGGGCTGTCCGGGGGGCTGTCCGGCGGGCTGTCTGGGGTCCAGGGAGTAGGGTGGGGGGTTGTGCGGGGGGGCTGTCCGGGGGGTGTTCGGGGGGTTGTTCGGGGTCCAAGGAGGAGGGTGGGGGGTTGTCTGGGTGGCTGTCCAGGGGCTGTCTGGGGGGCTATTCGGGGGGCTATCCGGGGGATGTCCGGGGCTATTCGGGGGGTTGTTCGAGGTCCAAGGAAGAGGGTGGGGGGTTGTCCAGGGGGGCTGTCTGGGGGGCTGTCTAGGGGGTTGTCTGGGGTCCAGGGTGGAGGGTGCGGGGGCTATCTGGGGGGCTGTCTTGGGGGCTGTCCGGCGGGGCTTTCCGGGGTCCAGGAATGAGGGTTGGGGGTTGTCCAGGGTCCAAGAAGGATGAAGGATCCCAAACACATAACCACTAAAAGACAACAACATCCATAAAAATAGATAATATATAAAAATAACTCATCTCCAATACTATACTACGAGTATAGATAAAACCAACAACTAGAATAGATTAAATTTCAAATCTCAGTAATATCAGTCAAAAATGTAATGGATCAACTTGTCCCACATCACCATCACTATCATCATCATCATCATCACCCTCATCCTCGTACCCATCATCGTCCTCGCCCTCTCCCTCTTCCTCGTCCTCTCCCTCACCCTCGCCATCGCCACCCGCCTCGCCCTCTTCCTCTCCCTCCTCTTCCGCATCAGACTCCTCTCCATCATCATCGTCAAGCTGTACATCATCCTGACCACCACTAGAACTACCACCCGGTGCACCGTATATTCAACGTATCGACGACATATACTCACCAAAAGTTGGGATGGCCTCTGCTGGAAGTGTAGGACGTAGAACTTCAATAAATTTCATAAACGTGCTGTTTTCCCTAGCAGACTGTTCTGCCGTCTCTGTGGCCCTTTTCTCAGCTTGTTCTGCCTGTGCCCTAATTTTTTGCAGCTCAGTGGCACTACAGCTCGTACCTAGGGAGAGCCAATACCTCGTCGGGGCTATCCTAGGTCAGCAGCGTACTCTGCCAGAATGCTCCTCTCCGAACACTTGATGTAAGTGATCCGTTGGCCCAAAATTGCCTAGTTTTTGGGCATCAAGGGCCTCTAAAGAAGCCTGTTACAAATATAAATATATCATTAAGTTACAGAATAGATATTAAAAAATAAATTCAATAGATTAAAACTTACAATCTGCTGCTGAGTCACTTCGTTGACGGCACTTCCATCCTTTTTTCGTCTACTCGAGCAAACCCGTTTTTCTCGAGGCACGCGTCCTTCAATATTTTTTATTTTCCTCTACAATGAAATTGAAAACTAAATTTATATGAAATCATTAGCAAACTATTAAATAATTGAAGAAACAAAAGAAAGTGTAAGTCGTAAAGAAAACTTATAAACAATTGTTATACCTGCTTCCTCTCATAATCAGGCATCGTACTGTGTCCCAGTGTGTGGAGGTATTTTTTTCATCAATCTTCTTTTTATTTTTTCCAGATGATTCATAAATAAAATTCGAAAATGCAAAAGATAATATTAATGAAAAACATGAAAGTTATAATTTAAATACCTCAAATGGTATTAATACCTTAAACTGGGTACTCGTCCAATGAGTAATCATCTGATGATACTGCTCTATAGGACAATCATCCACAACTGGTACTGCCTCTAACTCAGTGCCAACTCTAGCACGCCAGCCCATATACAACTCATGCTTGTATGCTCTACAAAGCTCACCTAAATCCTTTAGATGTTCTGATTGTGCACCCTCACCATCGGGAAAATTAAATCGAAGCTGAAATCAAAATATTTATTCATATAAATACAAAAATAATTCATGGTATTAAATAGAACAGATTTTTTTTACCCATATCTCTGCCCAAGCTATATCCTTGACCTCATGCAGCAAATGTCTCCATGATAGCGGGCAGACGGGAATGATGTCGGAGTATTTGGGAAGCGTCCCCAAAAAACTCCGACATTGCTGCCTTGTTTTCTCAACCATTTGGTTGTCTTCATTATAATCCACCATAACCTGTGTGTGGCAGTTCCACACCAAACGCATGCGTGTACACCCCCGCCCACGCCTCCTGCCAGTAGATGCATCTGTCATGAAGGAAAACCAAATATTTTATCAGAACATGTTATAATGAAAATAAATATTTCAATAAAAATTTGTTAGGGTTCTATAAATATAACTGTTCCGGTCTGATCACTGAGTGCTGCTAGATCCACATAAACCGATGGAACACCCTGTGGTGGAACAGGAGTCGAAGACGATGGAATATAAAAGCTCAGAGAGACAGAAGTAGAAGGAAAAGAAGATGGGACAGTTGTCTGACCGGATGCTGACTGAGGAGTGGGAATCATCATGGGATGTGAAAATGATGGGCCAAAAGATGCAGAAGGTAGCGAAAACATGGGAGGCCTAAATATCCCATGTGTCTCTAACGACACACCGGGATCATAATACGGGAAGGATGACATGTTAGTGGGAGGGGCAGGGTCTAGTCAGGTACGCGCAGGTGCTCATCCACCTCTGGTATGAACCCTCCTCGTACCACCAGCCTGAGTACTAGTACCAGTACTAGGCTCCTCGTCGAATAACTGTCGACGTATAGGTGGATCCTACAAAAATTTTTACAGAAAAATTAATCTCATGACATTATATATTCATTAAATATGTCAATTTGAAATAAAGTACTCACTGTAGGCACTAATGGTGGAACGCCCATCTCCGTCATTCGACAATTGTTCTCCATCATTTTTTTCCTTCGTCTCTCTTCAATTTGCTTAATTTCCTGATTTTGAAAACAAATATGTTATTAATTAGGAAAAGAAAACTAATGTGTAACCCAAAAAATTCAATTCAAATAAAATTGCAACCAATAAACATTGAAAATTCAAATAATGGTCAATTATTATATCAATTGTTTTAGAAGAGCATGAATAGATTTAATAAATCATCCAAGTTGTAATGTTCACCATGTTAGAAATATTGTTTGACTATGTTTGAATACAGTTCAATTAAAAATTAGAAAATGCAATTCAAATAAAACTACAACCAATAAACATTGAAAATTCACATAATGGTCAAGTCAGCTATCAATTGTTTTAGAAGAACTTCAATGGATTTAATGAATCATACAAGTTTTAATGTTCACCAAGTTAGAAATATGTTTGACAATGTTTGAATACAGTTCAATTCCAAATTAGAAAATGCAATTCAAATAAAACTGCAACCAATAAACATTGAAAATTCACATAAAGGTCAAGTCAGCTAAAACATATTTTTGATCAATACTAAATCAATTTGAATATTACCAACCTTAACAACCCAACTAGAGGTAAACCAAAAGAATTGAGAACATGGATGAATTATTCTATATATTTTCAACCACAACGTCAGATTCGCAATCAACTATGATAATTGAGCTATTTGAGTCATTAAAAGAAATAAATGGATTGGTTCCAATGGCACTAGGGACAATGTCAATTCCATCGTCACCATCATCAAAAATATTTCTTTGAATTACTTCACCTATGACACAAACTTCAGGTCGAAGTTGGTCTTTGACATAAAAAACTTGTTTAGCAATTGATGCCAACACATATGGTTCTTTGGTAGCAAGAGTGAAAGTCATATTAATTACTCAAAATCCACAATCATCAATAATATGCCATGTCTCGTCATCAAAACAAACCAATGGAATTTCATCATTGTGACTCGTCCATGAGAGTAATAATCCAATATTATTATTTTCTCAACAACTCCATAATAACCCACATTTTTGAAATTGCGGTCTACTATCTGATACACTGGCATAACAATCTGTTGTGGAAGTAACCATAACACCATCATGTTGTGTTCTCATGTTTTTTGCTCGTTTAGTGACAATAAATTTGTACCCATTGATAACAATTGATTTACAGTCACGAACCACAGTATTAGGACCAAAAGCCAAAGCTCTTATTTCCACAGAGATAGAGTCTGCAGACAAACTCAATACCTGCAATATAAATGACTATTAAAGTTAATTAAATATTGATATAATTATTTTAAACAGTACTTTTTTTATACCTTCAATTTTAACCAAGCAAAAAACTATTTTCTATGCAAAGTCTCTCTCCTTATCAAAGATAACGAACGATGCTTCATATTTATCATTGCTTTATGTTCCCGGTAGATAAAAAATATTAATAGTTTAACAGATATATATGTAAGATATACATAATAAATTTAGTTACCTGATATAGTCATCGAACAAATCACAGTTGAACAAAACTGTGCGATGTGCCATCTCCCGCTCTTCATGGCTTAATGTCTTCAATGAATATGATCCATGAATTCCTCCTATTTGAGGAAGTGATGGAAGACTAGGTTCAATTTTCTCATACTGTTCTTCTTCATTTCTCATTGGTCTGTTCAATCTTGTAGTAAGATCAGACAAATACATCAAGCATAAATCCATACATTCTTGAGCCAAGTAACCGTTCATGATAGAACATTCGGGATGATTTCTGTTTTGAACATAAGACTTTAATGTGAACATATTTATTTCAGTTGGATACATCCAACAAAAAGAAACAGGTACTCTGAGAATTATTTCAGTGGGAATATGGATAGTCAGATGCAGCATGCATGTGAAAAATGATGGAGGAAATATTTTCTCCAACTCACATAAAATTAATGGGGCATCAGTCATCATTTTTTTCAAGAAAGACTTGGAAAACATTTTAGAACAAAGATCTATGAAAAATAGAACAACCGAATAACAACCACCATTACATTATTGGAAAAAATATGACGGATTGCTATTGAAAGCAACTCATGCAGTAGAACGTGACAATCACGAGTCTTCAATGATTTTAGCTTCAACTCTCTTCTGTTGACCAGTTTAGATATGTTGCTTGAATAGACATCAGGAACTCTAATAGTCACTAATACTTTCAGAAATTGTTTTTTCTCCACAGGTTTCATCACATAAGAAGCACATGGAAGTTTCCATTTATTTTCACTGATACGTACAAGATGCAATTCTGGTTTGATGCCCCAATCCACCAAGTCACGTCGAGATTGTAAATCATCTTTTGTCTTCCCCTTGACATTTAGAAGAACTGAATGCAACATTTCGCATATATTCTTTTCAATATGCATTATGTATAAGCAATGACGTAACAAATTGGTTGACCAATAAGGAAAATAAAAAAAGATACTATACTTCCTCCAATTGTAACCGGTTTCAGTGGAAACAATCTTTTTCTTTCCAGATTTCATTTGACCCTTCCCAAATGAAAACTTGTAATCTTTCAATTCATTAAACATGTCAGTTCCAGACATACGCTGAGGTGGATCATCGGTCTATATTATCAAATCTTCAGTGATTTATTCTATATGGATGATCGTTTGGAAAGAATCGTCGATGTCTCATAAAACTGAAACTACAACGATGTTTCAGTCTTCTAGATCGTGTATTCTTCATACAAACTGGACATGATAGTTTTGCCTTCGTGCTCCATCCAGACATCATTGCATAAGCCAGAAAATCAACGATTGTCTACATAAGCATAACACGCATCTGAAATATGTCTTTCGAACATGCATCGTATGTGCGCACACCCACATACCAAAGAAGTTTCAACTCTTTTATTAAAGGTTGCATGTATACATCAATATCAATGTCGGGATCAGAAGGACCAGATATGAGTATACTCATGAATGTGAAAGGTTTTTTCATACACAACCATGGGGGATGATTATAAATGTGCATAAAAACTGTACATGTGTTGTGCAAAGTAAGTATCTGCCCAAAAGGATTAAAACCGTCGCATGAAAGACCCAGCCTCACATTACGCACGTCATCTCCAAAATAAGGATGTCGAGCATCAAATCTCTTCCATGAAAATACATCTGCAGGATGAACCATCTCATCATTAGTCTTCTTTCTCTCGGTATCATGCCATCTCATTTTTATTGATATTTCATCAGACATAAATAGATTCTGAAGTCTGGGGATCAATGGAAAGTGCCACATTACTTTTTGTGGAACGCGGGATGGTGTTCCATTAGATTTGGTCTTCCAGTGGGATGTGCCACATTTTATACAATCATTTCGTTCAGCGGTTTCCTCCTAGAATAAACAACAATCTTTCGGGCAAACATGAATTTAGATTCTTGAAAATCCAAGTTCCGTAACTAACTTCCATGCCATATAGTGGTTTGAGGGAATATCTGCATCATCTGGAAGTAAATCCTTCAAGTGGGTAAGAATGTAATCAATTTCTGTATTAGAAATTCCATACACAGTTTTCTCATGAAACAATCGGATTAAAAATTCCATATTTTTCATTTTATCGCATTGTCGATATACTGGAGTCGTGGCATCATCATTCAATTTTTTCACCCTATAAATATCTTCATTTTCACTAGATGCATCAGCTGTCCTCATATAGATGTCTTCATGAGTCGAAATACTTTCTTTTTCATGATGACGAATAAACCGAAACCGATCATCTAACAAATTCTCCATTCCAGTCCTTTCATTTCGATCATCACCAATTTTAGATTTCATTTTCTCCCCATTGTGATACCACACAAGGTAGTTTGCTCAAAAACCATTTTTGGTTATGTGGTATCTGTCTTCTTCACGGCTCAACCAAGGTCTACCAACACAATTGGAACATGGGCAGTGTATGAAACCACTATCTGAAGCATTGTGAAATACAAAATCTATAAATCTCTCCAAATTGTTTTGAAAATCACTTGAGATCCGATCGGTTTCATACATCCATCTTCTGTCCATTCTGTAAAAAGAATTTATATAAGTCATTTTTTCATAAACAGTTCAATAGGATTAAACTTTATTGGAAAATATATTTAAAAATCCATTTTAAATAATAAAAACCCGTTGATCATTTTTAACAAATATTTGGAGTATTCTCAAGGAACCCCCATTTGGAAAAGTCACATTAAATGCCCAATTCCCACGCCATACCATTGAAAACAATTAACATCAGAAAATCATCAACCACAAATAACTTAATAGAATATTAAAAAACAGAAACCAAATGTGATATAGAATTTAATGTTAAGTTAGGGGAAATGAGATTAAATAGAGACAACAACATCATAAATGGTTCCAATATCATAACTTTTGATTAAAACCACCCATAATAGGAATGAGAATTCCTCATACATCTAATTCCTAATAAAACAAACCAAATCTCCAATTAAATCATTGAATTTAGGGTTTCCACACCACTTGGACAACCCTACCCCCACCCCACTTGGACATCCCAGCACCCCCCACCCCACGTGGATAGCCCTTCCCCCACCCCACTTGGAAAACCTAGCCCCCCCCCCCCACCATTCCTGGACACCCCTACCCCCCCACAACCCACTTGGATAACCCAGTCACCCCCCCCCCCCCGCGCACCCCACCTGAACAGCCCTACCGTCACCCCACACGGACAACCCATCCCCCCCACCCTACCTAGACAGCCGATACCCCACCCCAACTGCACACCCTCCCCACCCCACTTGGACAACCCTGCCTGGACACCCTCCCCCACCCAACCTCCACACCCTCCCCCACCCCAAACATCTCTACCCCTCCCCCATTTGGACAACACAGCCCCCTACCCCACCCTACCTAGACAGCCCTTCCCCCACCCCAAACAGCCCTACCCCCACCCCATTTGGACAACCCAACCCCGCCCCCACCCTACATAGACAACCCACTCCCCCACCCTACCAAGATAGCCCCCTCCCCCACCCTACATAGACATCCCCTCCCCCACCCCAAACAGCCCTACCCCCACCCAATTTGGACCACCCAGCCCCCTCCCGCACCCTACCTAGAAAGCCCCTCACCCATCCCAAACAATCCTACCCCCACCCCATTTGGACAACCCAGCCCCTCCCCCCACCCTACCTAGACAGCCCCCTCCCCGAACATACCTAGACAGCCCCTCCCCCACCCCAAACAGCCATACCCCCACCCCATTTGGACAACCTAGCCCCCTCCCCACCCTACCTAGACAGCCCCTCCCCCACCCCACTTGGAGAGCCCTTGACATCCTCCCCACTTGGATAGCTCTACCCCCGCCCCACTTGGACAGCTCTACCCCCACCCACTTGGACAACCCAGCACCCCCCCACCCACTTGGAAAACCCACCCCCCCACCCCACCTGGACAACCCTAACTGTATTTATGCCTAACCAACGAAATCAATTCAATAGACATTAAATTTAAAATAAATCATGGATAAAATAACTCAGGATCATATTAACTTCTTCAATATCAATGAAATCATTCAATAAAGAAAAATCACAAAATAACCACAACCTAAAATGATATATTGATTTTCTTCATAAGGGAATCATAATAAACAATACATTGTAGAAAAATGGAACGAAAAAATCTAAAATAAATGATGGCACACCTCTAGATTTAGAATGGAAGAACAAAAATTTCTTGAATCAAAGATAGATGTCCCGTTGGAAATTAGAGTTAGCACCCTCTAGAGCAGGTTGTGAAGTAGGGTTCCAACTATAAACAAAAATTATATATGCGTTATTTTCGTAAGGGGATCATAATACCCAATAAATAGAACTAAAATAGAATGAAAAAAATCTAAAATAAATTAACACACACGAACTGATTTAAACGGGAAGAACAAATCTAAAATCAATGAACTCACACATACCGATTTAAACAGGAAGAAAAATCATTGAAAGCCAGACCTATTGTGTTTGTAATTAGCATTTGTGTCGATATTTAGATGCAAACCTTGCCGACGATTGAGGTTTTGTGAAAAAATTCCGAGAGGGTGCGTCCAGGTCTCGGTTAGGGAAAAATTAATGGGATGCCTGGAGTTGCAGATCAATGGTATTTGTGGATTTTATTTCCCAATAGTTTTAAAAAACCGTTGGGAAAGATATGTTATCACAAAAGATTCAAAAAACCGTTGGGAAAAACCTCTTAATGCCATCTATACCAATGGTTATGAAAAAACCGTTGGTATAGGGGTCTTAATTTTTCCCAATGGTTCCACTAAACCGTTGGGAAAACTCTTTTTACCCATTTTCCCAACAGTTTTATCAAACCGTTGGGAAAACACAATTTTTAAATATCTTTACCAATGGTTTCCAAAAACCGTTGGTAAAGCTTACCTATAACAACGGTTCTTTGAACCGTTAGAATACTAACGTTGGGAAAAACATGATTTCCAGTAGTGTGTTAGTATGGCCAATTTTGATTATCCATATGTTTCTTGATTTGAATTATGTTTTTTGTTTTAAATATAATTTATTTCATTTTGTTTATTAAAAACACAATTCCATTGACTTGGCGATTTAAAACTGAATTTGTCATGAAATTTAGAAAAACCACCATTTCCTTTAAATTTGTGTTTTCTGTGAAATTGGTTGGATAATTATTTAATTTAAATTATGGATTTTAAATTTTGAAATTGATATGATGAAATTAATTTCAAGTTGGTATTTGATAGTATAGCATAAAATGGATTTTATAGAAACATAGTGGTTTTAACTATCTAAAAGGCATGTTTTGATTAAAAACTCATGTTTTGGTTTTTAAATGTAAATTAAAATTTTTAAATGCTAAATGGGTTGAATTTTATTTTTAACATTATTTAAATAAATTGAAAATTATTGAAAGATGTTAGAGAACATGAAATCTTAATTAGTTAGCCAGTTATTGTGATAGTACTTCTTTAATTATTTATAACTAAAATATAGTGCATAATCTCAAATTCTTAATGGGATATTATTGTTTCCTCCTTGAACATTGTCTACGGGATGTGTTTACACATATATCTTCATTATTGAAATTTCACTGTGTGAGGATCTCATAGCCTAAAAATATCATACCTCTTGTGATATGACCGTGTTGCTCGTTGTTTTTATTTTAAATACATACCATTATTTTAAATTATTAAACACATGCTTTGTGAATTTATATAAAATAATTTATACAAAATGTTTATAGATACATTTTTTAAAATCATTTCCTTCATTTTAAATATATCAAATAATTATTTTATATACCCTCTTTAAATACCATATCTAATTATTTAAAATTGAATGATTTATTTAGTTAATTAAATATTGGCATCCTATTCTGGATTACATGGTGATACCGTATTGGGATTATTTATCACATACTACCTGTGACTTTGGGTGTTTATATATTATCTTATTCAGGTGCAAGAAATGGTAAAGAGACACCTATACGAGGTTATTTTTGTTGATCCTTGGGATTAGTTAGTTCTATCTGTTGGTACATGAATTTTTATCCTATTTTCTAGTGATATTTTGTTTCACTTAGGGTAGTTTATACCTATTTGTATTCTGGTACTGTTCTCCCTTTGGAGTTTACTTATATGAATACAAACTTGTTTATCTTAATTTTTTATCTTGTTGAAAATTCATTCTGACTATCATATATTTTTATACTAGGTTCTAGTTTCCAACCCATAGGGATCATAAAAACCCTTTAGGTTATGTTAGCACCAGCTCAGTTATCATGTTACTAGGGTATCTGGGTTATTTGTTATATTTTTTATTATCCACTATGATTTACCATTCATGCAATATTTTTTCATCATATCTTCCACTATATATAATCCTTACTAACAATTTTAAGTTTCGATTTATTTTATTTTCCTTTCCCTATGTTATAAATAATGAAAACGTTAAATGAAATTCAAGGATGTGAGAAAGTATTCCTTGATGTGTTTTTATATTCTAATGTAATATGGAATTCATGTATTATTCAGTTTCTAATACTACTAAAATAATTGATCCTTAGTGATCAGATCCCCTATATCAATCCCTGATGTGATTATTAAGCACAATATATGGGGTACTAGAGTCGAGGTTATATCAGTTTTTTTCTACGAAAGTTAGGATGGAACCTTGGGAACTAGATATTAGACTACAACGGCTAGCTTGGGCATTATAATAATCCCTTTGAATATTTGAGATCTTTTTAAATATATTTATTCCATGGATAAATATACATGATGGTTTTTGAGTAAATAATATTATTCCATTATTTAGAGATATAACCTAGAAGATGTCATGGAATCAACACTACTAATCAATATAGGGATTACCTTACCATGAATACCAATAGAGTGGGTGTTTTTGCTAATTAGATAATAGAAATGTAGGGAAATTTGACATGATTATGATTAATATCTTCTCCCATGGACGATAATATGGAATTAAGGATCTAATAATTATACCTGTCCATGTATATCGAGTTATGACAAATATTATTAATCTAAATGATCTTCATAGTATAAAAAATAATAATAAATGTTGTTTTATAGATTTCCATGTGATGAATACCATATAATGAAAAGGATTCAACATATTAAGTGTCATAAATATCATAATAATTACATGGGTACATGATTAAATGGGATGAGATTTTGTTACAAGTTAGGATAAAAGTCCATCATGCTCACAAATTGTAATGGAATGAAAGAATATAATAATGTCTAGTTATTTAGTTTTAGAAATATGGGGAATTATGTAAACCAATGCCCCATGAATCAAGGATGAACTTAATTATATTGTTATGGTAATTATTTATAATATCTTAAATTTCTATAAGGAATATTGTGATAATGAGAAACATTTGTGAATAATTCATGAATATTTTAGAAAAAATGGTTATATAGGTGAAATTTAGTAATTGTGAATGATTATTCTTTGCAACATTATCTCTGTTAATGGAATATATATTGATCTTTTTCTAGACAAAATCCAATAAATTAATATCCATAGTGGATGAATTTAACCTTTGTGGATTGTAATTCGTGTATATTATGGTTAATTTTGAGAATATATTTTTATACAATAATATTATGATATTTTAGTATGAGGAATAAGAGAAAATAACAATGTATTGTTGTAATAATATTTAGATGTATGAAAATTTAGAAAATGATAATTTTGGAACATATGATGAATGGTATAAATCACCTAGAAAAGTTATATTTAATAAAATGTGGTATTTTGGGAAGAATGTATAAATAAAATTTAATGTAATTTTGTGATATAGAAAGGTGATACTTGGTGAAGGTTAATATATATTTTTTAGTTTATATCAAGGTATCTTAGGATATTTGAGAAAAAAAAAAATTTTGGAATATGTGACTAGGGAATATTCATATTTGATTATGTGACTCTATATGTGATAAATATTTTTTGGGAATAAAATTTAGAATAAGTGATCATACCTTTCTTATTTTTTGGTTAAAATTTAACTAATCATTTTTATGAGTATTTTGTTGATTTTTATTGATTATTTTAACTCATGATAAACATTTTGGATTAAGACAGGGGGATAAAATTTCTTCATTTTACATATTTTATAGGTGATTAAAAGTTTATATTAGTGGTTCAAGCATGAATAAATCATCAGAATCATAATTATTCACATAGAAGGATCAAATAAGGCTTCTAGAATGTGAATGAATAAAGTGAATTTTATCATATTTTTTATCCCAATAGTAATGAAATTTCTCAAACTCAAGTAAACTGAAGATAAATATATCAAGTCTTATTTGGAAAGTAACATTCTTTTACCTAGATACATTTTTAGAAACTAATATTCACGTGTGAGACTTATAGAGGTAGATGCATAATAAAATTCTTTTTCATGACCAATAAATTAACTTTTATTAAAAAATATATATATTATTTTATTATTATTTAATCATAAGTATCTTTCTTAGAATAATTACAATTGTTAGGAATCAATTTCTGTAAAGAGGGTAGAATATTATAACAACGTATTTTTAACTAAAACAACACTCTATTAAATATATTACGCCACATCCAACCTTGTTCTTATACAAACTATGAAATAATACTATTTAAATAGGATTGTTATAACCAATTTGTGGGGTTGATATCCTTATGAATTATATGTAATATAATTTTAACATAATAAAAATAACTAATTAAGTCAATAAAGTTAAATTTTATATTATTATTTTTTACATGGAAATTATGAAGAATAAATTCATTTTATTATTTAAAAATACATTTCTTCTAAAAATATGTTTTATGAATTTAATGTATGGGTAATTATAATTAATTAATTTCTTTTAAATTTAAAAATATTATTTGAAAATATAACATCATTTTAATAATCATCATGGTAAAACTGTCTATGTGTGATAATTTGGAATTTCATAAAAAAATACAAATTTTTAGGTGAATATTGATGAATAATGATGTTGGAAAAAACTATCATTTATTTTTTTAATAGAAATATTAAATTTAAATTTATACTGTATTTTATTTCACATAGTTATATTTTTATTAAGAATAATCTAATTAAGACCATGATAAATATCATTATACATGATTTTGCTGTAAAATCATTTTTATATTTTAAAATTCATTTTTTCTCAAAACTATATTGCTAGATTTTTTGTTCATATATTAAAATTAATTTCATAAAATTAAATGAACATAATATCTAAAAATTTATTGTATATTTATAATCATGTGGTTCAAATTTATTAGTTCGTTTAATTTCAATTATGGTTGCACTGAAGAGTAAATACGATAATAATCATTCATCGTGATATTGGTAAAACAGGTTGAAGAGGGTTAAAATAATGAGTTTTCAAGATTACTAAAACACATGACCTTATTTTATTTTATATTTATTAAATTAATCATAAAATATTATAAAATATTTCATTTTTGTGTCATTTTACTGTGGTAATTTCATCTATATTACATTAAGTAAAGAGTAAATACACAATGCCACTCTTGCTCTCTTAATAACTCAGATAACTTTTCTTTGAGGGTGAAGAAGTTATGAGTGGTTATAAATGATAATTTCTAATATTTATAAATTATTTTTATGATAATGATTTATTTTTAATTTTTTTACTCTATAATTACATAGAATGATTTTGTAATATTAACGCAGGGTTGTGAAACAAAGTTTAAAAATAAAGTAAATTGTTTTAGAAAAAATATATATATCTGTTTTGAATGAATTACATTTTTCAAATAATATAAAGTATAATAATAAATTATTATTAGTGGCTTAATTATTTTTATTCTAATTTCATTATTATCTCAATACCTTTAAAGGCATACTGATAAAAGTTCAAAAAATGTCATAAAATTGTATTTAATGTCTAAAAAATTTAAAATCATTTTAAAATTAATAAAATTAATATAATGAATGAAATAGTTAGAAAAAACACTTATATTTAGTTATCCATTTATTTTATGCTTGTGATTATTAGAATTATTTTCATTACCCTCTTGGATTGAAACATTTTTTACCACTCATATGGTTAAAGGGTGTTAATGAAGGGTTCAAACCAAAAGAAAAGTGATAAAGTAACATAAAAACATATAGAAATTATAATTTTTTATAATATTTAGACTGTATATAAATTATCTTAAAATACATGTCACAATTGAGCCATTTTTTCAATATTTATACACATTTTCTATATTAACATTTCAAGTATTTACAGGATTTTCACCCAACTAATTTATAAAATGGAACCCCTAGTTCACTCTTATACATGATGGTTTAGCCAAATATCTAATATAATAAATTAAAATTTACATTTTATCCTCATTATACACTATCTATATATTTTTTTCTACCCCTCAGACCATCTTTTCATGGAAAATTTGTATTTTAAATGGGGATTTCCTAAGATGTTGTATAACTATAGACCAAGTTATTCTATATTATATGTTCTTATAACAAAATCAATTTTTTATTAAACATGATGATATAATAAAATAAATTTCTTCTTTACATTGAAATTTTATTATGTTTATAGTGAAACAATTTTTCATCTCTTTTTCCATCCAAATTGAAATGAGAGCATCACTCATGCTTATGTATAGACTACCATCTTCACCTAGGGGTGCAGTCCATTTTCCATTACCACACCACATTACTATATTTTATGAAAGATTTAATGATAAAATGTGATATTTATGATTTAAATATGATTGTATAATGATTAAATATTATTTACCACTATTTTCCACTTTTTATTATAAAATGAAAACAATTTTTGTGCGTACATGTGTATTACGATATCCCTGAATAGTGTATTTCATTTATATATTTTTTCCTTTCATGGATGGTTTTAAAACTGTATATAATGAATAAATATTTAATTTATTTGAGGAAATATTTTATTTATATGATGAAATTAATACCAATATTCAATAACCAAAGCTACCAAACCAAAACATACATGAAAAGCAGGAGAGTTAACCTTTGGGATAATGATGTTAATAAATAATTACTAAAAAAAGGGTGATAGAATGTCATAAGTGAATAATATATAGTATTATAAAAATTAATAAGGTTATTTTAAAAATTTATAAAATATGTAAATTTATTTTATAGGTGTTTAAGAGTGCATACAAAGTAAGATGGACTTGAGGTAAGGGTAATTTCATCTCATTTATACTTCAATGATACTTATTTTACATTATGATCCTAGTTTATTTTACATAGGTTATATACTTATAATTTTACATGATATATCATTAAATTCTAATTATTCATGTTATTGAAAAAATTTCTTCATTTTTTCTTCATTTGGTTGTTTTGATTCAAAAGATACTAAAGTAGTAAGGATTTTTTTCATAGTCTCAATTTTTATCAGGATTATTTATGATTAAATTGTTTTTGAAATAATTTTAAGATATATCTAATTTAAAACACATATATTTTGATATATTATAGATATTTATGAATTTTCCATGTATTGATTAAATTTTTCATCCTTTTGGTTTTTTAAATGATCAAGAAAATGTTTTTAATAAAATTCGACCATATTTCCTTTCCGACCGATGAACTTTTAAATACATGTCTATATTTCTTTAAATTTTTTGAAGAATGATATTTTATAAGATAAAATGATTATAGAAAGTTGTATTCAATAATATATTATTTTATTTTTAATATTTTAGAAGTAATATTCAGATATTTTTCTGGACTAGGTACTTTTGAACTTTATATAAAAATTGAAAAAATGAATCTTTATTTGAACAATTTACTAAATGAATGGATTTTCCTACCATCATTTCCATTATTTGATTTCAATTTAATTTATATGTTTCGATGTTAATTTCCAGAGAAATGATTTTTCTCATTATTTTATAGATTTTAATTTTTAATGATACCCAAGGAAGAAGATATTTTTTCTATTTTCAAAGAAATTTTAGAATGTTCTTTTAAATATTTTTTTCATTTAGGTCAATATCCCTTGATAGTTCTCATGATATATAAGGGATATTATATAATTATATGATCCATGGTCTATATATGTATTTTTCATGATTATATGATATTGAATATTTTAGAAACCATTTTTTTTGGGTTGTTCTATGATTAATTGATTGTGTTCATTGATCATTTACTAATTCTTAGTTCTGTGGTAATTTACTTTATAATAATTACAGTACATATCACTCTCTGTTATTTTATTAGAGAATATTTTTCCCTACATGTAAATATTTTTAGTTTCATGATTTTATACAATATCATGTGTTCTAGTTTGAGGACTTCTTGACCACATACCATTTCTATATATGATATCAGTTGAAGGCATATTATTAATAATGTTATTTTAGTTTTAGGGGAAATGATGATATTCTTAATTCTTGATTAAATTTGAATATTTATTTATTTATAAGTAATTATGATTATGTTTCATATTATTGATTCATCATTTGTGGAATACATTGGATATATATATAAGATAAATTATGTCCCCTATTTTAGATATCACTTTTATTCATTGACATGTCCCATGAGAGAAAATTGGTGGCCACATCAGCTACGTAATTTGTATATACCTACATATACACTAAAAGTTTCATGCCCAAGTACATGAATGTAATATTATGGGTGTATTGATTTAAGCATTATAATTAATATCATGAATTTGTAACATTATTCATTCCATTCAATTAGAATCAGGTTATAATTATTAATTTTATTGTTATGTTTCTTTTATCCATGGACGTACATTGATCCCATTTTATTGAATAAATTTAATTATTTTCATTATCCACCCTTACATATAGTTTATTCCAAATTAATAATTTCATATTCCATTTTACATAACCCTTAAAAATAATTTTTGTAGCACTTATTTTTGTACCATTACCTATTATATCAATAGGGGATACTTGAATAAAACATGAAGATGAAATAACATTTTTTATGAATGTTTTTTGGCTTCAAATTTTGTAATAGATTCTTTAGTGTATTTAGATTTCAATAATATTACAATAATTTATCCTAAATTATGTGATTCTTGATATATTTTACAAATATAATAAATATGAATCAGATATGGGTACTAAATAAGGGGTTTCATTAAAATTTTTTTAATCTCTTGTCTTGGTTTATTCAATTTCCTTCAAATAGTGTCTCTTATGTTTAAGATCATTTTAGGTCCCCACTTTAATGATTTCTCTCTTATTATTTAGTTGGGTCTTCTATCACTAATAGTATATGACTCGAATTCATTTTTCATATTGCATTTAACTCTTTGTATTTTACAACCTTCATGTGAAGTGGGTGTAGATGTGGTTTTAAAAAAAATCATCGATGAGACATATAGATAGGCTCAATAATTATAAGATCATTATTTTTCCTATTGTTTTATTGAGCTAATAGTTAACTAAATTTGGATTGAATTTTATCTTTGGTTTTATGTTCCTTAACACATGCTCTGTTTCATTTTTTCTTCATGGTGTATATGGTATCCTTTGGCGGTGGTTATTTTTTTCATTGATGTATGTGTTTCATTTAGTTACCTTCTATAAACCATACTAATTTATTTATATCCTTTTTTAGGCTAACTATGTTCCTATATCATGACCCCACCTCAACTACTATGCCTATTGGGAAAGCTGTGAAGACATGGATGATCCCTAAAGCCAACCACTAATAGGCCATGATTTGGTGACTATCACTGAAGGAATGAAATCACCAAATGGGAGGAATTACCCTCAATAAGAAAATCCAGGGTAAGAGATATGATCCACCTATAAACTAAACCACATAAATAAAATATCAACCATCACAATATTTTAATTTAATTTAATATAAATAAAATGAAAATTAATGAAAAAAACAAGGCTTAAGTAGTGACCAAAAACTTTATCAACTTCTGAATTACCACTAAAAGTAAAACACTAAGATCAATCTCCAACCATCTATTGTAGACCGAAATATTATATATATATATATATATTAAAAGAATTAAATTATAATATATCAAATCCTTCTCAAATGCTCTCATTAAAATAGGAAATATAACTCTGAATCCTAGAGAATAAATTAAGAATAATATTCAATTCCAATGTAGGTAAAACTATGTATTATCCTCCCAATGTCTCCATAAACTAGTAACACATATAAGTATGTTATTCTATATCAAAAGTGTAAACACAAGAAAGGTATCCCACATCCACTTCCCAATGAGTTTTTCCCACTCACACCATAAAATAAATTTTCTTGTGATTTAATTCCTTCTATATGTTTCCCTTCCGATCCAGGCATCCATAACACAAAAATATCACCCTCACATCCTACTCCCCGTGAAATAATTTCTCAACCACATATTATCACATTTATAAAAAAGTCAAAACTAATCACATACCATGTATCTTGCACTATGCCCCAAGACCTTAAATCTCATGCATGTACACCAATAGTAACTTCAATCATTATATCCAGAATACATTTATGAGTTATAACCTCAACTGATACATCATTCACGAACAAGTATAAAAAAATGAGATTTATCATACAATGTATGATCACATAATCTATACATGATTCCATTACAACCCAAATATACTTACATGTTATGTTTCATCTTATGTATGAGTGGGGAGAGTGAGTAGATATCCACTTATTACCTTAGTAACCTAAATTTTTTGAAAAAACCCATAACTCACAATATATGGGAATTGTTTTCCAGTCTGACTCCTATATTACATCATATGAAATCAAAAAAAATAATGAATAACACATCACACAAAAAAACCAAGGACAACTACCTATCCTTAACTGGAACAACACCTATCATACCACATGACATTCGACTTCCCCTATTAGTCAATGTAAAGATCCACCATTAATTTATCTCATTATCAATTAGTATCATCAGAATACATATTGTTTTTAATAATTCATCATTTAAATAATATATTTTATCTCATGCACTTAGAAGATTTATTCCAACCAATTCCATGGTTTTCAATTAATATATCATTAATGTCATCAAAATTCATTCCCATGAATGAAATTATAGATCATTAACTATTCTACAAGATGGATATTCTAGGAATCAACCTCAAAACAATTCATTGAATATACACTCATAGGGCATAAGATAACGATAGCATGTAGTTTGAAATCAAAACAATTGATCAATAAAAAAACCTTCAACCAATAAGAAAAAATCTATTTAAATATTCAAGACCATATCTGAACCCACTAAACTACCAATAAACATCCCTAACACAAAATTAAAACAAAAAACATTCTGATCATTGAACCAATTCCATCCATCTCATGTCACTTTGACTACAACCAATCCATTTCTATAACAAAGGAAAACAAATATATCTATCACTAATCATAATTATATACTAGGTTCACAAAAAAATAACATAAAGGTATCTACCATCCTATGGAATGAAAAATGGTAGTGAAACATATTTTCTTTATTATAAATTTAAGGAGTAACTAAGTCTATCACATCAAATCACATAGTATTTATAAAATTAGCTAACGATATAAAATATCCCCCAAAACATTAATTCCATAAAAAAAATATTGTCTTTATATTTATTAAATTAATTTTTTCATTTTGACCAGTTTTTATCTTCAATGACCTAAATATACACGAAAAATATGTTAATAAATAAACCATAGTCATCCTTCAAGCATCACATTCATGTTTGTAAATTTTCATGTAAATACAGTAATTATATTCTCATGACACATTTATCATTCCCATTACCTTAAAATAATTACATTATTTTACCAATTCTATCATTTCCAATTTTATAGAAAAAAATAATCCTTGAAAATTAATTTCACAATATCATGAAATCATCAATAAGATCCCACCAAATAATTCATAAAAATTATTTTATCAGAGTAACAATTGTAATTTTTAAAATTATAAATTTTTATAATAATTATCTTTTTATTATAAACATTAAATGTTTTATCATTAAAAATAAATCATTTTAACCCCATAATCATACAAATTAGAAGAAAGGTGATGAATCCCCTGTCTTGATACATAGCTCTCAACATCCCTCGCACATGAACAAAATTATAGTCATGGATCTTCAATCAAAATTCCCATGGGGAACCCATTATCCTTATGAATATCATCCCCATAAAAATACTCTATTAATAATCAATACAAAACCCACATTAATTGATTGAAATAAAGACACCATAGTATGGAATGAGATAATGAGGGAGAAAGGGAACCAATAAGGTAGAAAAAGATTCAACAAAGATCACCCACAAATCAATCTCCAGATTTTCATGTATAATTAAAATAAGTGGGGATCATGTGTATCCCAAAGAGGACCATTGGTCTCCCAGGTTTTGGTACAAATCAAAGAAAATGATTGAATTTTTTATGTGAAATATTTTATCATATAGGATGGAATTTCTATAAGACCATTATGTATCATCACTATGCATGTATAAATGGTTATGTTTTTCCCCAAAACCATGGTGTGGAAGGGGTAGTCTTACAAAAAACGTCCAAGTCAACCCACCCTATAGAAACAATATTAAAAATCCCCCATATATTCAACTTTATAAAACATGATAAACCCCCTGATCCTATAATCAGTGGGTAACATTGTTTTAAGCCGAGACATCCTGTTGTAGTGGTCACTACGTTGTTAGAACCAGGGGAATAGTCCCTTGTGAATTCATTTCATAGCCCATTCCCCATTCCTCACTAATCCTTTATAAGGAATATATAAGAAACATGGCCCCCCAAGTTACATGACACTACCTAAATCACCATTCTACAACTATCCCTAATACAAAAGATCAACCAAAAACTAGTCATGTAGGGATCTATGATGCAAGTATAGGGCCACAACATAAGAGTTATCAATATGAGATTAAAACTCAAAAAAAAATACCTATCTTCAACACAACACCCTTATGCATCTAAATTTATAACTGTAATATGAGTCTCACTCATCTATCCTTCCCCAAGATACCTACAATCATTGAAAAATGGTAAGAAATGTCTTGGAGAAAACAAAACCCTTATATAAAATACATCATAAACAATTATCATCCATAAGAATATAAACCAAAACATATTAATTAAAAATAATGATGAAACTAAATATCCAATCAATGAGATACCTCTTCGATGTGTCTTTATAATAATAATAAATCCAATGCATGATAAGAACACAGTATATAAAAATACAAAATCATCCAACAATTCATATATTAAAAATGTGTATATATATCAATTTAAAAATTAAACATCAAAGAAATCATGATATTGATCATTCATCTGTGAGTAATATGTCCAAGTACTCTCATATATTTCATTGTTCCACCACTAGAAACAAACCAAATATACATCACACCCATGAAAAAACTTCTTCTAATATTATTGTATATCAATAAGTCACTCCTAAAAGGTTTCATCATATTTAAAATCTAACTCACCAAAATTAGTGAACTAAGAAACATTATGAAGATTTTGATGAAGCTTTGATATATTGAATAGGTCATGGATCTACCATTTGATAGTTGAAAGAAATTCTGGGTCCTTTTTTGTCAAAGCTAATAGTGGGGGCACTATACATGATAATTTGGATATAAATCTCATATAATATATTATAAGAACAAGTAAACACTATATTTCCACAACATTCTTAGTGGATTCCCAAGAAAAAAATCATCCACAAAATTTTAACGATCCGTGGGTAATTATTTATGGTTCAAAACATATCCCTATAAATGAAACTCAAGATAAAAAACATACACTTTGATAACTTCCCAAATAGGTGATGATGCCAAAAAACTCCATAAATTAATTGATATTTCTCTCCTTGTTCATCCTCAAACAAAAAATTCAGAAGGATATCATCAACGGATAATTGAAAATAAAATCTAAGAACTCATGAATGATAGAGTTCACAAGTCCAATGTACACGATTGATGTGTTCATGATGTTTGAAGGTATTACCATGAAATAATTGTGTCTATATGGACATATAAATGTTGTCATAAAGATATCCACATCCTTCACATAGATATTATTATATCCTAAAAAAAATCATTGAGAAAAAACTAAATCCATTCACCTGATTGAATGGATCATCAATCCATAGGTAAAGATAGTGGTTCTCCACTATCACCTGATTTAAGCCAAAATAATCGATATAAAACACATACAATCATTATCTTTCTTCACAAAAAGAACCAAATCACTCCATGAAGAAACACTAGAGAAAATAAAACATCATTGTAGTAGATCATAAATATGAATCTACGACTCCCTTAACTTATAAGGTTTCCTATTATGAGGGTTTATCAATATTGAAGTGATACCCAGCTATAAATCTAACACAATATAAATGCATCATTTAAGGGGTATCTTCATAATATCTTCTATAAATACATCATTGTACTTTTCCACAACCCTTCATAACATTTTCTATTGATCCTCCCTTAAGATAAACATTATCTTATCCATCTTTGATGATTGGAACACAACACTCATTGGACCCATCATAGCATCTCACTCACCAAAAAACAAAATGTTTTCTCTAACAATGTCATAGAATATAATATACCACATATAGAAATCAATAAAATCCTACATAAAATACATTCTTCCCCAATAGAGGATGAAATTATATGGTTGTATCAATAAATATTGGGAATCTATACAAGGGATATATTACCGTAGAATCATCTCATAATCATTTCACATGTCATACCTTGTATATTGACCTCAAACTATCATTGTCAAAACCAATGTAACTAGATTCCCACCATTTCATGTCCAAAATCATGTACTATGGTGTGTTTAATAAAATATGTAGCTCTTAAATAATTCATGGAAACACCAAAATATAATATAGGATGATAATACCATTCATGATATTTGGATTTCCTAGAATCAGAAACTATAAGGAATATATATGACTAAATCTAGATCCATGACCTATTTTTCCTAAATAGATTCCACCAACATATACATATTCTACATGTTGTCCCCATGGATGAGGGGAATCATTATTTTTTCCATTTTTATGTCATGTATTCTCTATGTTTATCAAAATTTATAGCACCCTACTAATGTTTCTACCTAAAAGGATGGTACTATAATAGATGATACTAAAGAGGGTTTCTAACTTTATGATGAATTATTTGGAAGGTTTATCACTAAATATTCTTATGAGAATAACCACCACCTAAAAAATAATCCACACCTGTTCCACCAATAGAGGTCTAACAACAACCTGTTTTGGTGAAATGGGATAAATAACGATTAAAATTATTCAATGTTATCTAATAATTTTTATGAACAAGAAACTGAGAACTTGTGTTCATAGATATACACCTCATAGATACCATAAAAATCCCTTTTCATGAGGATATATTTCAAGCTAGTATCCTAAATATAACCTCTACCTATTAAATCTTCTAAATACAATTAACAATGTGAAAAAGGCGACATGGTGATTAATCACTAATTGTAATTCCTCCTAAAAAAATCTCACCCTAGACATATCATATATAAAATGGTATAAATTTCTATGGAATAAGTTCTTATGTTTAATACCAAAATTAATACTAGATATCTAATAATAGAGAGTAAGTATCTCTTACCAAAAATCCACCTTCGAGGTGAACGAATGAAACTGGAACTGAAATGCATCATGATAGTTCTCTGATAAAATAGTAAACCTTTAAATATTCTTTTGGAATAAAAACAACAAATTTGAGTATCCCCTTATAGTATAAGAATTGAAAATGGATCCTGGTGCTCCCTATGAGAACGGATCTCATCCACCTAAAACCAATCCATAGTCTCCTAATCTGAAATAGGTCCCTCATACATTTTTAAAATCTATCCTAATAACTCTTAGTGAATATTTCTCAAAGAATCATTATCATTCATCTCAAGTATGTTGTGATATACTAGTGTGTACTATTTGACATCATCAACATGAACCAAACATGGAAATAATCCTAGAACCATACATATAATTGGATTAACTGTTAGGGACACCCGAAACATAGAATATTGATTATTTAAAGTTAATTCACTTATATTCAACAAGATTCTTATTCTCTATGAAATTAAAATATTAGAATAAATAATCTTGATGGTTTTTCATCACCTTGTACTTTACCCCACAACAATAATTACTTCTCTTGTTGTGTTAAATAATGTTATTTTCTATACATTGGATCATAAGGGACCCTAAAATCCTATTTTTTGCCAATATCCATTATTTACGTCACATGTTTTGTCCATTTGATACTTATTACCTACCATGAAATGAAATAATCACAAGTGCATATAAAGAATATCCATTATATGGTTGTATCTGTAAATATTGGGAAACTATACAAGGGATATATTACCGTAGAATCATCTCATAATCATTTCACATGTCATACCTTCTATATTGACCTCCAACTATCATAGTCAAAACCAATGTAACTAGATTCCCACCATTTCATGTCCAAAATCATGGACTATTGTGTGTTTAATAAAATATGTAGATCTTAATTAATTCATTGAAACACCAAAATATAATATAGGATGATAATACCATTCATGACATTTGGATTTCCTAGAATCAGAAAATATAAGGAATATATACGACTAAATCTAGAACCATGACCTATTTTTCCTAATTAGATGCCACCAACATGGACATTCTCTACACGTTGTCCCCAAGGATGAGGGGAATCATTTTTTTTCAATTTTATGTCATGTATTCTCTATGTTGATCAAAATTTATAGCACCATACTATTGTTTCTACCTAAAAGGATGGTACTATAATAGATGATACTAAAGATGGTTTCTAACTTTATGATGAATTATTTGGAAGGTTTATCACTAAATATTCTTATGAGAATAACCACCACCTAAAATATAAACCACACCTATTCCACCAATAGAGGTCTAACAACTACCCGTTTTGGTGAAATGGGATGGATAATGATTAAAATTATTCTCTCTTATCTAATAATTTTTATGACCAAGAAACTGAGAACTTGTGTTCATAGATATACACCTCATAGATACCGTACAAATCCCTTTTCATGAGGATATATTTCTAGCTAGCATCCTAAATATAACCTCTACCTATTAAATCTTCTAAATATAATTCAGCATTGTGAAAAAGGTGACATGGTGATTAATCACTAATTCTAATTCCTCCTAAAAAAATCTCACCCTAGACTTATAATATATAAAAGGGTATAAATTTATATGGAATAGGTTCTTATATTTAATACTAAAATTAATACTAGATATCTCATAATAGAGAGTAAGGATCTCTTACCAAAAATCCACCTTCGAGGTGAACGAATGAAACTTGAACTGAAATGCATCATGACAGTTCTCTAATAAAATAGTATACCTTTAAATATTCTTTTGGAATAAAAACAACACATTTGAATCTCCCCTTAAAGTATACGAATTGAAAATGGATCCTGGTGCTCCCTATGAGAACAGATCTCATCCACCTTTAACCAATCCTTAGTCTCCTAATCTGAAATAGGTCCCTCATTCATTTTTAAAATGTATCCTAAAAACTCTCAGTGAATATTTCTCAAATAATCATTATCATTCATCTCATGTATGTTGTGATATACTAGTGTATACTATTTGACATCATCAACATGAACCGGACATGGAAATCATCCTAGAACCATACATATAATTGGATTAACTGTTAGGGACACCCAAAACATAGAATATTGATTATTTAATGTTAATTAACTAATATTCTACCAGATTTTTATTCTCAATGAAATTAAAATAAAAGAATAAATAATCTTGATGGTTTTTCATCACCTGGTACTTTTCCCCACAATAATAATTACTTCTCTTATTGTGTAAAATAATGTTATGTTCAACACATTGGATCATAAGGGACCCTAAAATCCTATTTTTTTGCCAATATCCCTTATTTAGGTCACATGTTTTGTCCAGTTGATACTTATTACCTACCATGAAATGAAATAATCACCAGTGCATATATATACTATCCATTATATCTCTAAACCATAAAATTTAATATCACTCTTTAATAGACCCCCAACCCCACCTGCATCCCTCCAACTCTAGTAGTAAATATGTGAATTACACTCAAGTCCCACCTCTAATAGGCCACTTGATGGAGACCAGAACCAATGGTATAAAACACATAAATTGGATAAACATACCTATGAAAATAAATATAGAAAAATATAAGATCCATTAATAAACTCCATCACATAAATAAAATATAAACCATCATACTACATGAATGAAATTCCACACAAGGTAGTAGAAAATAAAATAAAAAATAGTTCTTAATTTTCCACCACGAACACCAACATATAATATATAATCACTACACTTTAGTAATTCCCATTTAAATCACCAATAATCTATAGAATACATGAAATTTATATATATATATACATATATTGTGTGAGAATAAAATTGTACTCAACTAGATCCTCCCTAAAACCTATCATGAAAATATGAAAGAAGAATACGAAATCCCAATGAATAAATAAAGAATCCAACTCATTATCTAATAAGGTAAAAATATGTCTCATCCATAGTTAGGTAAAATTTCCAAGTAATTCATAAATATAAGTCAACTTATATCAACATCATATTCATAAGATATATAACGTACATCCAATTTCCTACTGGTTTGTAACACTCACACCTCAAACACCAAATTTGATGTTCTTCAATCACTTTCATAAGTCACCCAACCCATAAAAGAATCCATGTCAAATCTATTTCATCATCACATCCTACATCTCATTCACACATATCTCAGTCACATCTCATCACATCCATAATGAAGAATTAATTCTAAAAGATAGCATAGTACTTGTATCTTCTTTTTCACATAAAATCAACAGAGTCTATACATGTATACCTATGAATATATTAGTCACCATAACTATAATTCATGTATATTCTATAACCTCAAGCCAATATAACCCAAACACACATGTATCATAAAATTGATATTTATCACAAAAAATATGATCACATACCCTATAAATGATGGTATTACAAACCAGATATGACTACTTACTATGGTACGTCTGAAGAGATAGTAGAGATGAAGGATTGACCAACCATTTGTTTCCAAACTAATAGAGATGTTAGGTAAAAAACACATGAAACCCAATACATTTGGGTTTTAGTATCCCACCCGACATAGTTGGTAGAACATAAAATATAATAAAACATAATGAATAGTATTTCACGTAGCTAAATTAAGGAAAAATATCAAAACTAACTCATATAGAATAAATTTACCAAATGACACTCAACTATCATCGTTAATGTCTATAATTCTAGATATCCTATATGAACATAGGCATAAAGTTGGAACATCAACAAAATTTATTTACTAGTAAAAAATTACCTATCAAACATTTATCTAATTATAAACATTATTTAAATCATTTCACATCATCAAAAACAAATTACTGTTTATAATTCCTAATTTACATTCTAAATTTCCTCTCATACCCTAAATGATTTTATCCCACCCATTTAGAAGGACTAAAAATAATATGTCATTACCATTATCAACATCCACAACCTTGAATTCCATTATAATTCTTTTACCATTCCTTAATTATGATATTTTAGGTTTATACCTAAAATACTACAAAGAATATTCACTCCTAGTGTATAGACAAACAATATCATGTAGTTTAAAAAAATTGATCACCAAAAAACCCAATACCAAGAAGCAAAAATATGGGTAATTCCATCTATCATCCCATACCAACCAACCAATCAATAACCCCCATAAAGTCATCCAATCTTATGAAATCCCATATATCAACCTACTCCACCCATCTCATCTCATGATCCTTTATAATGAACCATTTCCATAACCATAGAAATTCATCCCATCCCTCACCAATCTTCCAACCATACCACATTCACAGGAAAAAACTAAGGTATCTTCCATAATATTTCATAAAAATGGAAATGAAACATATTTTCATCATAATATGTTGAAGGGGAGACTAATACCATCACATTAAAAAGCACTAGGTTTAAAAAATAATGAAATATGTAAAACAACCCCAAAACCATAATTTTATCAAACATCCATTTTCCAATAAGAACATTGATTAACTAAGTCATTCTAAGACTTGTTTATCAACATATTCTTCAATATAGTATCTATAAATGTCTATAAATTAACCATATACATTCCTTAAAATAACATTCATGTTTTAAAATTTTCAAGGGAGAAAGGTAATAAAATTAAAATATCTCATTCATCATTCACTTTGTTCTAACATCTTTATATTTTTTAATGAATAAAAAAATTTAAAATATTCTATAATACATAATAGTAAATGAATATCAGAATTTATATAAAATATAAAGTGGAATAAACCAACCATATCATAAACCACATGTGATTGTAAAACCCCTTTCAATTATACTGAATCTTATTTTTTTGGATTATTTATTTTCTTTTAACTTTTATAATTTACTCATTAAAGATAAATCATGTTAATCCAACATTTTTAATGGTCTGATGAGGAACCCATGATCTATAAGGTTATCATCCATGTAAAAGTACTCTATAAAATATTAATAGAAGTCCCATAGTAATATTAAGAAACAATGTCAATATATCATGAGAAAAATAAAATGGGGGTGAAAAAGAAACAATTAGGAGTAATAAAACTCACCCGAAATCACCAAAAAATCAATATCTATAATATTAGGGAAAAATAAAATAAAATGGGTTCCAGTTTCTCTGAAAATGAACATTTGGTCCCTCAAGGTTCAGAGGATGAGGGTGTCAATAAGGGAATTTCAAGGGGATAGTCCATTTTATACAAGGTATATTTTTATAATACTATGGAACTCTATCCTTAGTTTTACTACAATAGTTAGTATTTTTACAAAAAAAATGGAAAAAATGTTTTGGTTGCACCATAATGGAACCAATCTACATTCCCTCTAGAAAACCGCCATAAATCCTCAATATATCCCCATTTCAAAACCATGGTCAATCTAATTATCATATAAAACTAACGTAACACAATATGGTAGTAATGTAACCATGAGATACTGGTCTCCGGATTTGTGAAACCAAGGGTTTAGACATTTCGGTCTCTATAGCCCAACCCATTACCGAAGCCATAATAACCCTTTATATGGAACAGATACAAAACCTAACCACTAAATTCAAAGGTGCATCATAAATTAAAATGACTCAATAGATCCTAAAAAAAATAACCACTAAAACAACCCATCCAATTCTCTACTATATAGGGATAAAGCTTTGACACAAATCTCATCGTCAGGATGATATACTATGTTAGGGCCTTGATAATCACACTGCAATGCCCTTATCCTGTATTAATGTTATGCTCTAGTATCACTCTCACTCATTCATTATTCCCATGGAAACATATAATCATCCAAAAAAACTAATGAAGGGTTTATAAAAAATCATTCCCTTACACCACAGTTAATAATGTTACTTGAATGATCCTTCAATTCAGTCTTTCTAATCATCTTTTGGGTAGCTTCTAAGTATAATTTAATAGTGATGTTTTAACTAGTTTTTTTATATGTATTTTTATTTTATTTTTAATTATATAGGTTATTTTTTTTCTATTTCAGAGGGGAGGCAAGGGCCCTTATTCATTTTGGTTTAGTAGAAAGGCCACAGATTCCCTCTTACCTTTCATAAAAAATAAAATATAAAAAACTAATTATAAATGTTTTCGTATTTATAAATATATTGGTTTTCATATTATAGTATATATATATATTGATTGTTTTCTGTTTTTTTAATTATGTCATTAATATTTGAAATTTAAAATATTGTGTTTTATGCAATAGCATTCATGAGATGTAAATAATCTTATAATTATTAAATTTATGATTTTTTTAAAAAAAATTATTTTCAAGTGTGTTTCAATAGATATCATTACATGATAATATAACTAATAAAATAATATAATATACTCTGTATATTGTCATAAAGAACTTATACAGGTTTTTATACTTCATTTATTTTAGTTAAATACTAATTTTTATCATTATTATATAACTATATTATTATTATCCAATATAAATATATACATTATAAATATAAACATTTTATATATACAAATATATTGTTATATAAATACTGTATTGTTTTTTTCTATGGTTAAGTTCATTTATTTCAATTAAACCCAAAAGAAAGCAATGTGAAGCTTGAATAAAAGAAATGTGAACTTTGGATTCTTTATACATCCACCATATCTGTTAGACTAGAATTTCACGCAACTCGACATATCTTTTTATTCAATTCATGACTATTATTATTTTTTATTACTTACTTATTCGATTTTGTAAGTATTTCTATTATAAAACATTATAATATACTAGTAAAAGGTGGTGCTTGATTAAAAAGTATTCATTTTAGCGAGGTTGAATATCTTGTGTTAGTTTGAATATATAATGTTCCAACTTCATCAATATTTTATTGAAAATTAATTTTAGTATTGTTTTAATCCATTATAATAAAATTTATAATATTTTTTTACATTACTCGAATTTTAAATTATTTATTATATGTATGAATTTATTTTTATATTCAAAAACATTTTATATTCAACAACACATAAGAGAAGCCCCGAGTCGACAAAAAATTTATGCTGATAACCGAAGAAAATACCTAGATTTTGAAGTGGGTGATAATGTGTTCATACAATTATCTCCTTGGAAGAGAGTAGTGAGATTTGGAAGGAAGGGAAGCTGAGCCCTAGGTATATTGGTCCTTTTGAAATACTGGATCATTTTGGGAAGGTAGCTTACTGATTGGATCTTCCACCGAATCTCTCTCAAGTTCATGATGTGTTCCATGTATCTATTCTAAGAAATTACATACCTGATACTTCACATGTACACAGCTCAGAAGTTGTACCGCTGGAGCAAGATCATTCTTATGAAGAACAGCCGATAGAGATTCTGGATCATAGTGAAAAGTCTTACCAAAAAGACCACTCGCTTGGTGAAAGTTTTATGGAGAAGCCACCAAGTAGAAGAAGCTACATGGGATCTTGAGGATATGATGATGGAGAGGTATCCTCATCTGTTTGTTACAAAGAGACAAATTTTGAGGGAGAAATTCATTTTTAGGGGGGTAGAATTTAACACTCGATATTTATATGAGAAATATGTTGTTTTCATGTTATCATCAAATGAATATTTCACTACACATAACACTTTCCTGGCTTTCTTTACACCCGATCGTGACCTTCCTCGACAACTTGCATTGTACGCAATACCGAGTTTCACTAAACAACAAAAGATGGCATTAAAATATTATTAAAACTAGCCGTTAAGAATAGTAATACCCACTTTTTGAAATATTATTTTATCTTTCAAAATGGACTTCATTTTTTGGATTCATAATATCAAAATTAGCCTAGGGTTAATTTTGGTATTTTTCTGAAAACTTTCAATTTTTGATGAATAGTGAAAAGACTAGGTTACTATTTAAAAAGCGACATTTTATTTAAATAATTATTTATTTTATTTAAATTTATTTTAGTTCAAATTGATACATAATACATATATAAGTTAAATGTAATTTATTGGAGTCATTTTATAATAATTTTAGATATATAAAAATTTTATTGAACTTTTCACCGTCTTTTACCCACCTCCTAGGAGAGTTTGAAAATTTACATAAATCATAATTTTACCTCTTCTGTGTGTGTAATTTTGAATATCTGAGAGACATGGTTAATATCAAAGAGTAAAATCTGGTTTAATAAGATAAAAATAATTTTTGGTGAATAGTAACTCTTTACTTTTATTTACCACGGTTAAAAGTAAATAGGGTAATTAAGAGTCAAAATGGTATTATCATTACCCTAAAAAATGTCCTAATTCTATTGGGTAAGTTTAATTCAACCAAAAAAACCTATGGAATAAAATATGACCATTTAGGTCCACTTGTATTAGATTTCGACATTAAATATTATTTAATTTAAAGAAGATTTAAAATAGTTAAAATCAAAGTTTAAAAACTAAAACATTTTTTATACATGGTTATAAATAAGATAAATTCGACTATAAATATAAACAGGAAAGATAAAATGATTTCCTACATATTGGTATTTTATTTATAATTTTTAGACTTTAAATAATTTAATTTATTTATGACACAATGATGATGCAGTAATTATCTTATTTAGGAAATATTAGCATAATTGATATTATAAATACCCAAATTAATGTAATTTAGACTTTTCATGAATTAAACTAGTTTTATAGGTTTATATGACATATTATAATTGATTTAATTAACTTTTTTCAAACTAATCATGCTTTTATGATTTTCAGAAAAATCAATTACCTCATAGTGTCAAAATTGATATAAAATAGTTTTTTTAAAAATTATTATAATATTAATTGATATTTTATTTCCTAAAAATATAAGTCTCGTCCAAATGACTTATGTAAGATTATATATATTAATAATTAACCACTTGGTGTTCATTTGGCTAGTTATAGTATGTTTATTAACCATATAGTGTAATAAAACAAGAAGACACCGTAAAAGTAAAATTATTTATCTTACAGTTAAATCTAAATGATAACGTTAAAATACAATAATAAACTTTTATAAAATCAATTTTCTGAGTTTATTGCGACCCATACCCACCTTAGATTCAAAATAAATCAGTTTGGAGCTATTAAAAAACCGAATATTACTTTACTATAAAATAATATTTTATGTTTTTCCTAAACTGCCCCTCTCCTCCCTTATAAAAGCTCACCTCCTCCTTCTCCTCCTCACAACACATTGAGCCTTCAAGATCAGAAAACCCCTGATAATTTCCATTCATCTCTTACCTAGAAATGTCCTAGAGGTCCTTTTCTTCTTCATAGACCATCTTTAGTTCCCTAAGAGGAGGTTAAGAAGAGGCGCTTTAAAGAAGATGTAATGTCCGTTACCGATTGCTTCAAATTTATTTTTCTTCTACTTCCTCTTATTTAGTTGTTTCATTATTAAGTAATAATATCAGTATCAATAATATACGGATATGTTATTATAAATATGAAACAACCCTATTTCAGCTTCTATCAATCCTATAGAAAACAAAATCACTGCGTGTGCGTACGTACAGAATACCATCTCCACGCCGTGGTATAATCTGTTTTCCACCACCACCATACTTAGATAGTTATAATGGTGTAAATAATAACTATATATGATTATTTTAAATTTATTTTGTTTTTGAAATAGTATACATACACTTCAATACAATTCCACAATCATCAGAACAATATCATCGCTCGTGCATACGCACGACCTACCATCTCCACGATGTGATGCGACTCATTCAACATGATCTTTGTTGAATAATGATTATATAAATGAATTGAATGAATAAATATGATATATTTTAAACTATTAAAATTCTGAAAATGAGGTATCTATAACCTAAAAATAATAATAAGAATTTATTCGACAATCCATGCATAAGAACATAAAGCAATGAAAACCCGAATAAGAAGTAGCATTCAAATATTACTAATATGAAGATAAAAATATGACAATGTATGATATCATAACAATGAATATGATTTTTTAATAAGTCAATGACATTATTTAAATCATTATATAGGAGGTTAAGTTATGTATGAATCAAATCAGACCTATGGTAAGGGAAAATCTCAAAATATCATTTTATCTGAGAGTGTTTATATATTAGAATTTACTGGGAAATATTTATCATCCACATCCATGTTCCCTCAATATGTAATATTATTTCTATCATCCTATAATTTTTTAAATCCATTTTTACCCATTGGTGAGTTTTTAGTCATAGAAATGAAATGAATATTTTTTCATTTTTAGTACAAGTTACTTTTTGAATTTTCCTGCCAAAGTATGAGAAGAATGTTTTTTAACTTACACAGCATGAATGATTTTTTATGATTTCATAGAACATTATTTCCATGAAGAATATTTTACAAGTTTTCAAGATTATTTTTAATAAACTTTTTTAGTTTAAAATAGGATGACATGTTAAGAAAGGGAAAATGTTTTTGAAGTTAGAAGGACATTTTCCTCAAAAATGGAGTTTGAGCATTTTATCAAAATTTTGATCCATCTAAGATAATATAGGGTTCTGTTTCTATCCCCATTTTTACATTTATTTTATAATGTTATGATTGAATTATTTTTATGATGTACTTTTATCTTATATGGATTATGTGATGATGGCATGATGTTTAAGAATCCCATTTTTATTAAATGGGTTATGCTACGATTTATGATTTTGTGGCACACATAAGAATGGTTTAATTATGAGATGGGTGGGACCTATATCTCCCTCTAATGCATTGGGTAAATATTTATATCTAATGAGATAGACATGGATAGAACGGAAGGTTAATCCAGTTAAGTGATACAGGACTGAAATGAGTAGTGAACTCAGTTCAGAAATGGACTTTGTTCGCTAGGATAGTCTTGGCAATGAGTCTTGACTACTAAGAAATGATTCTCTAGGATTATGTAGGTATTCCACTAGGTTTCATGTTTTATGTTAGGATTATTGGTATTACATTTTACTACTATGATTTATTCCATGTTATGATATTATGATCTATTTTGCAGGATATGATTTTCGAAATGCTTTGTTCTTATGAATATGATATTTCCTTTGTTTACCCTTACTGAGCATTTGAGCTCACGCTTTTATATGTTTTCTTTCCCCAGTTCAGGAATAAGGTTATTAAGTAGGATATGCGAAAAGGGACTCTAGATATTATGAAATAAATGAGACACAATGTAGATGATTTATGAACCAGTTGTTTTTGTTTCCCAGTTTCTAAAGAAACTATACCTATACGGTACTACCATGGTTTTTTATATGTTGTATTTAGTATGATTCAATTCTGAAGTAATAACAATGTATGTAAAGTATGGGTCACTATAATTCAAGGGTTTTGAGTGAAGAGAATTGGGAACATGGGTGGGTTTATATATTAAAAGAGATTGGAATTCTTTAATATTTCACAAACATAGGTTTTGGAATCTATATAATTAAATATTTAAAACCACAAACGTACACATGGTTTTTGCAAATGGTTTTTTTTCAAAGGTAGTGGAAAACATTATTTTTTAGGTCCAAATGACTAACATCGTAAAATATAAGTCTTGATTGTGTGTATGTGAGTCAAACTCTCAAGTAAATCATTTGAAAATGTCAAAATGTTTTATAAGTCTTTGAGTGTTCACTACGGAATTATAAAATAATGAAATAAAATCCTAAAATCAGATTATTTTAAAGGGGAAATATATATCAGACAAAAAACCCATTTATAGTATTTTATTAAAAAAACTATTGAGAAATTATTACGTCATAAATCACATAATATATTTGACGGAATTTATTTATTAAACAAAAATTAAACTGTCTTAGAAAATTATGAAAAATTCACCAATAGATAATTTTGATGACCCGAATCCAAAAATAATATTCATTTTATCTAAATAATTCTCTAAATATGTGAATTTTTTACTTTCTAAATAAAAACATACATTTATCGAATATTCATGGGTTTTATCAAAAATAGATTTCAAAATATAATAAAAATTATGATTGTTTTCATAAAAATTATACGATCATTTATATTTAATAAAACTTAAGTTAGTAATAATATTTTATTAAAAAAATGAATTTAAAAATCCATTAATTCATCAAAATAGATTTCATAATTGAATATTAACTGACAATATTATTTGTTCTTTACAAACTATTTACAAAGTAACAATAATAAAATGAATGTATATTCTTTATTCTACACAAAAATAATGCACATAATCATAGTGTTAGGGTCTTGTTACACAACCCCTTATAACACCTGCATCAGACCTAAGGGTAAGGTGTGAGATGGTGACAAACTCTTAGGGTGGCTCGATTAACATTGCTCAGGTGGTAATCTCTATCAACTTCAACTTCTCGTGTAGGCAGTTCCATTAAAGATTAATGTGTTAAAGCTCTTCTTGGTCTTTGTGAGGAGTGAATACCAAGGATTTTACCTCATTTTCAAGATCCGAAAAATGGTCTTCATATGGATAAATTCTACTATTTGAGTCCATCACTTCCTTTTTCTGAGTAAATTGGATTTGTTAAACCCCTATATTTATACTAATGAAGTGATCCATGTTTAACGGATATATTAGCAATTGTAACAATTTTTAACCGTATTTGGAAATCAAAAATCATAAAACCAAGGATTTTCATAATTTCTATAACCATTTTACAAAATAAAACATTTAATTAGATCAAGATGAATTTTCATTAAAAAAGGTTTGGGATGTCGAAATGAGAAACCAATTGAAAGGCTCACTGCCCCAGTGTTATTGGGAATTAAAAATTTATATAGCTCATAGACATGATCTCTTGATAATCTTCCAGATTTAATAAACCACGAATTTTGTCTTCAAGTTCACTGATGGTTACATATACATCTTTACTAACCAATTTTTATTGGTTTTGTACTGTTGGTTGGAGTGGATACACAAGACTGTGGTGAATTGAGTTCCAATTAAAATTTCTGTTGAAATATTGTCTATTTAAAATCCCTCAATTTATAAAACAAGTTAATCTGTAGTGAATTTATACATATTGTAAATGTCCACCTAGCTTATCAAAGATTGATTAGGTCTTAGTTAATTTAACCACAAGATTAAATTTACTTTTGAAACTAACCTACTGATTTACAATATGTGTAAACACTTGGTAATTTAACTATAATAGTAGCTTTAAAATAGTTTTTTATTTCAAAGTAATAGAAGCAGAATAAATCAGATATATGTAGTATACTATAAACTTAAACTAAAGATGCACAACATATATGACAAGAGCTTCAGTCTAAAGCTGATACTTAGTCCTCTGAAATTTATATACATTTGATCCACACCCTGGATCAGGGTTAACAATAGTTTACAAAACTATCCAGGCCGCGCAGGGACCTCTACCACTATTCTTTGTGGGAAACAAAACAAAGACTAAGACACACAGGGACCTCTTCCACATTTGACGTGGGTAAGCAATAGATAAGAGATTTGGAGTGAGTATTTTAATATCCTCAAGTTCAGTGCAAGAGATAGTGTGTGTATAAGAAATACAGAGTACACCACGCTGCTTGAAATTTAACAAAAACAATCACTTAGAGAGAGAAGATAAGAGTTTAAAATCTCTAATGATTATCAATACAGCTCTGGACTCGTTGGTTTCAGCAGGAATGCTTCTGAGTCCTTCTATGGTTTTTCTGTTGAAAAACAGAGAGTCGTAGTTCAACATGTGTTCTACAGGAGTGATAATGATCTCTTGATTCGTCTTGTGTTCTTCAGAGTTGTTGGATTTCATTCATGAGAGTTATTTGAAAGTATAGAAATCTCTTTCTTTCATAGTATTGATCTTCTTGTTCAGCATAGTGCTCTCAGGTGTATGTAAGTTCTTCTTGTTGTATATTCTCAATTTTATTTGCTTCACCACATGCATGTGTAATGCATCCTAATCTTCCTTATATTCCACCAGTTCTAGCGGTAGGAATGATTCCATTTTCCTATGTATGAGATACAGTTTATTGACATGCCAACAACTATAGTTAAATGACATTAATTGCATTAAAAAATCAAATATGTCTGTTAGTATTATTTAAATAATATTGAAAAAAAGTTAAGAAATGGTGTCATAGTGATTAAGTAAACATTGTCTTATTGATGTTATGTTCTTCACGGTATGAGCTTCACGGTATGAGCTTTACAATATGTCCATGTCACGGTGTCTAGATCACGGTGTCGAGGTCACTGTTTGTTCTTCACAGTGTCCAGGTCACGGTGCCTGGGTCATGGTGTCTGGGTCATGGTGTATGGGTCACGGTGAGTCCTTCACGGTGTCTAGGTCAAGGTGTCTGGGTCACGGTGTCTGGGTCACGGTGTCTGGGTCACGGTGAGTCCTTCATAGTGTCTGGGTCACTGTGAGTCCTTCACGGTGAGTCCATACTTAGACAAATATCTGTATTTGGACATAGACAGAATTTGAAGAATGTGGATTAAGTTTAATCATTGGAGAGTAAGAGAACATGAATCATAAACATAAAGGCTAGATAATATATGTGATATTTGTGATCATGCATAAGACTTGTAAATAATAAAGAGAGTAATTAACATCCATAAGATTTGTTATCATTAAATCATGATTTGTAGTTATTATTGAGGTTGAAGACCATTAGAAATATGTGAAATAAATATTGAGATTAATTAATAGTAAAAGGATTTGGGACCTTTAAAACATGATTAACAAATGAGGAGTCCAACAATATCCCCCTTTTTTATGATCACAAATCAGATATAGGCAGAATATAAATGACATGTTACATTAAAGATACTAGCATAGAAAAAAAAATTACAGAACCGATACTTGTAGTTTTCCTCCCCAATTTTTACTTGTAGATTTTTCTCCCCCTTTTGGGATTATCAAAAAGTAGAGAAAATGAAATGAAACTCGGCAGTTTTCATTAAACAATGGGTTTATAATACAACATACAATAGAAGTACAAACGTTAAACAAGAAATGGCATCCCATCAAAAAGAAAATAGTCTCTAGACTCTTTAGGGATCCATCTTTTCCTTGCCTTTATCAGCAGCATGAGCTGGTGAAGAAGTAGAAGAAGGAATAGATGCAGTAGACACTGAGAGTAAGGGTAGACCTTAAAAAACAGATGGAGCCAAAGTTGGAGCAGAAGAAGTTCTATGATTGGGTTGGTCAAGAAATACTGGCTGGATCTGAGAAAAGCGTTGGCTAACTGACATGACAGTTGAGGCTAAGGCAGGTAGACCAGGTCTAAGGGGTGCATCAGTTGGAGCAACTATAGCAGTACTCTTCACATGAAGATATGGATTTAAAAGATGGATGAAATCAGTAATGATTTCACCACCATATTGCATAACCTTTTCAAAAATCATCCTTATTCACCATAAACTTGTCCAACAATATGGTGAACTCTTTATGTTTTTGAACTTCAGTTTTAAAAGCTTTAGTCACCAGAGGGATTCTCAAATTTTCAACAGGATATCTAAACTGATCTGTCATATCATTTTTAGAGAAAATCTCAGAGAGATAAATATCTATTTTCTTGGTGATATCTTGTTGAGCATCATTTTCTATCTTAGAGTGAATCTTAACCAAGTCCAATGCTCTATCACTGTTCTTAACCACTTCTGACAAAGAAGATAGATCCAAGCCACTGATGGCACTCTGAAGTTCTTCCTTGATAATGGATCTCATCATAAGATCTTATAAAGAAGATGTGGAGGTTTGCCCAGAAGCAGGTGTAGCCTTGACACCTTTGGTTAGATCTTTGAGATGTTTCAACACTTTTTCCAGGCATCCAGTGTATTCCTCTGTAAGCTTATTTAGATTTTCCACAATCTATATCATGTGTTCCAACATCTTGGTGTGTCTTTTTTCAATATTTTAATAAAAAGAAAGTAGATATGGACGAACTTCAGACACAATTTACCTAGCAAGGAGGGAATCAGATGTCTCAGGAGAAGAAGCAACAGGTTCAGGAGAAGAAATAGGAGAAGGCTCTGATCTCAAAGACAACTCATTTTTCAAATTTTTTATCATTTTTTTTTCAAATTTGCAACATCAGCACTCAGCAGGTTATTCTCAACTCTGAGTTCTTGAATATCTCGGATCATCCATGGTTGAATATGCAAGATAATATTTTCTATGTGAATTGATGCATCTTCTTAACTTAACAGAGTTATTGGATGAGGTTGAGTGGAGACAATTTTCTCAACTCCGGCTAACAATGTTTATCCAAAAACATTCATATCCTCATTGGTCACAAATGATTGATTCTCGAATAAGGGTGCATGTAGAGGCAGTGGTTCAGATTCTGGTTGAGGTTCAGTGTCTTCTTCAGACTCAGATTCTAATTCGGATTGAGTTTGGGGATCTTGTTCTGGTTTTGTATGAGCTACAAACTTCAGTTGAAACAGAGAAGAAAGATCCATTCTAGTTTTAGACACTTGCTATGACTCACTCACATCATAAAAGATTAGGAAAACAAACTGGGTCTGCACAGAGTATGGGACAACAGGTTGAGAAGCTTCAGCAGATCCAGCTTCTATAAATCTCAAGATTGTGTGGTTCCTCCACCTAAAATTGTGCTTCTCTTTCAGATTCTTCAGGCTCAGGAACATGTACAAGATCCAAAAGATCATCCCTGATCTCTTAGGCCAACTCTTTCCTTTCCAGCTAGAAGGAAATTTCCATCCTCTCTTTGGCAGTGGAAATTATCTCAGGAACCGATTTTCCCAATGGTTGAACTTCCAGACTTGATTATTTATCAACAGAAAGACCCTTTTCAACAGGATAAACCTCTAAGGTTACTTGATGTTCTGAATCAGGAAAAACCAACTTCCTTGCAGCATTAGTATGAGCTTCTGGATGTACATCCACACTAGAAACAGGAGCTTCCTCTTCTCTCAAACTAACAGCGACTTCCTCTTCATGAGGTATTTCATCTGGGATAACAGCAGGAACAACAGTCCTTTTTTTCCAACAAGAGATGTTTCCATTTGTGGTATTTCAACCTCTTCTATTGAAGATACTTTAGTAGTTACTTACTCCTATTCTTCTTCTGAAAACTCAGCCACATCATTTGGTTCCAACCCAGGATCAGATAGATTTTTAAACCTTCTTGGATAGTCAACAGGATTAAACTTTTTATACACTTGATCATTATCCTCAAACCACTGCTTCTTCCAGGGGTTCCAAATAATCTTCATCCTTCTGATGATAGGCATGGATAGGCATAAATCAAGTTCCTCTAACTTTTCATCATTCGGTCCAACCACCACTTTCGCAACTAACATAGAAGAAATCATCCTTCAGTAAACTAGGGAGGTGGATTGGGAAGTGACTTTGATCAGCTCACAAATATGATTGATAACATACTTGCATAGGTTGATCTTAAGGCCACTCTTAAACAGATGAATCAGGAACACATCCTGATACTTCATCACAACAAAATCTCTTTTTCTTGCGATAATCAAATTTTGAACAAATTTGAACAGAAGTCTAGTCTCCCCATCTAATTCAGCAGTTATGGCCCTTCGTTTGGTGCCGTTTCCAGTCCGGTTTTCCAAAGCAGTCACCAGGTCAAATATGTCGGTTGTTGGAGGAGGTTCCCTCTGGTAATCCTCACAAACTCTTTCACGGGGAATCCCTGGGAATACAGTCCACAACCTCGAAGAGAAAGAGCACTTTTGACCAATTATCCAGCTTGTCACCATAACGCTTTCTTCAAACTCAAAATAAAAATTTACATACTGATAAAATTGAGATACCATTCTCAGTTAGATCGATCTATTCTTTCTAGTGAACCATCAAATCCATCCTTGATCTCTTAATAATTTTAAAACTAAAGATCTACTAGACAAAAACCACTCTAGACAAACCTCTTTTTTTGGTACAACTGTACGACTTACCAATTTTGGGTTTAGAGGTCCTTCAGGAGCTATCCTCGGTATCCTCTTCTGTTTCTTAGAGTGGCTCTTCTCAGATGAGGGTGAAGATGGACGCTTCATCCTTGGCATCCACTGAAGGTTCGGGCGAGATGCAAGAGAAGGTTCAAGAGGGAGTTTGGGTAAGTAATCGAATTAAAACCATAAGTTTTATCATTTGGGAATGTCAAATGACATAAAAACAAAAAAAAAACGCGAGAAATCAAATAGCGTTGATATAAATAAAAATACGTGATACATGTTAAAAAAATAAAAATAATCTTCACGGTGAGATCGTGAGAAGGCATTGCGGTGTGATGAAAACTAGTCATCACGGTGAGACGGTTGGTAGTTGTCATGGTGAGACAATGAGCATTCTGTGCAGTCACGGTAAGACAGAAAGTTGACAGACCATGGGCATAAAGTCTTGACGGTGTGACCGTGAACATAAAACAGTAACATAGAAATTGTGACCATGAAACCGTAAAGTAAAATACAGTAAAGTATTAAACATTAAGATCAGTAAGATATTTACATATGACTAATCATATCATGATTATGTGTGATATAGTATAATCTTTCAGAATTTAATGGTTTAGTGAATATATCAACAAGTTGATATTCAGTACCAATGAATTCCAAAGTGATATCACATTTTTGATAATGATCCCTCAAAAAGTGATGTCTTTCATCAATATGCTTTGTCATAGAATGAGAAATAGGATTCTTAGAAATGTTAATAACACATGTGTTGTCACAGTTAATTGGGACATGTCTAAATTGATATCAATATTCTAGTAATGTGTGTTTCATCCACAAAATTTTTTCACAACAACTGCCAGCAGCTATGTATTCAGCTTCTGCAGTAGATAATGCAACAGAATTTTGTTTCTTACTACACCGTGATACTAGTGATTTGCCTAAAAGATGACACGTTCCAGAGGTGATTTTTCAATCTAGATTACATCCAGCAAAATCAGCATCATAATAACTAAGTAATTCAAATGATTGTATTTTGGGATAGAACAGTCCTAAACTGGGAGTATGCTTGAGGTATTTGAAAATTCTCTTTACAACATTTTAATGTTACTCTTTATGGTTAGCTTGAAAACAATAACACATACACACACAAAACATAATGTCATGAAAACTAGAAGTTAGGTAGAGTAGACTTCAAATCATTCCTCTATAAGTTTTTTAATAAACAGATTTACCATTTTCATCAAGATCCATCTTACAGGTGGTACTCATGGGAGTTTCACTACTTTTTGTGCAATCCAATCCAAAACGTTTTCCAAGATCTCTAGTATGTTTACATTGAGTTAAAATAATTCCATTATCATTTTGAAAGATTTGAAATCCAAGAATGAATTTAAGTTCACCCATTAAACTCATTTAAAATTCATTTTGCATCATTATAGAAAAATCAGTACATAATGTAGTTTTTGAAGATCCAAAAATAATATCATCAACATAAATTTGTAAAATTAAAACATCTTTAGATATTCTCTTTATAAACAGAGTAGGATCAACTATTCCTTTTGTAGAACCATTAGAAATTATAAATGTACTTAATCTATCATACCAAGCTCTTGGAGCTTGCTTAAAACCATATAAAGCTTTTGATAATTTGAAAATATGATTTGGAAAATGTGGGTTTGAAAATCCAGGTGTTTGTCCAACAAAAACATCCTCAGCAATATATCCATTCAAGAATGCACTCTTGACATCCATTTGATATAGTTTGAAATTTAGATGAGCAACATTAGAATGTAAAATTCTAATAGCTTCTAATATGGCTACTGGAGAAAAAGTGTCCTCATAGTCAATACGTTCTTCTTGACTATACCCTTCAGAAACTATCCTAGATTTATTTCTAACTATGTTTCTAGATTCATCTACTTTATTTCCAAACACCCATTTAGTCCCAGTTGTGAAAGTGTCCTTAGGCCTTTCAACAAGATTCCAAACATTATTTATTTCAAATTGATTGAGTTCTTCTTGCATAGAAATTAACCAAAATTCATCATTAATAGCATCATCAATGTTTTTAGGTTAAAGTTGTGACAAGAAAGCATGATGTTCAAACAGATTTCTAAGAGAATCTCTAGTATGTGTCCCTCTATCAAGATTTCCTACAACAACATCTAATGGATGATTATTTAGAATTATAGTTGATCTTGAAAAGGTAGGACTATAAATTTAAGGTTCTTTTATAGGTTTGGGTTCATTAGCAGTAGATTCTTGAAGAAGTCTAGAACTGGTTGTCTTTATAGAAGGTTCATTAGATTTTTCATTAAGGTCCATAACAGATAAATCTTCTTCAATATTTTCAATAGAAGTTTGTGGCTCATGTGGATCAGTTTCATCAAATATGATGTGAAAAGATTATTCCACACACATGGTTCTCTTATTAAAAACTCTATAGGCTTTTCTGGTTAAATAATGTCTTAAAAAGATTCCTTCATCACTCTTAGAAGAAAACTTATCAAGATTATATTTTGTATTGAGAACAAAGACTTTGTAGCCAAAGACTCTAAAGAAACAAAATGTAGGTTTTCTATTGTTCCACAATTCATAAGGGGACTTCTTAAGAACATGTCTAATTAAGACTCTATTAATGATATAACAAGATGTATTGACAGCTTCGGCCCAAAAGTAAATAGGCTTGTCATATTAATTAAGCATAGTTCTAGAAATTTCTTGCAGGGTTCTATTTCTTTTTTCTACTACACCATTCTGCTATGGTGTCCTAGGGCAGAGAAATTGTGACTATAGCCATTGTGTGAGAAGTAGGATTCAAACTCATGAATCTCAAACTCACAGCCATGATCACTTCTTTGGGTTTTAATCATAAGTCCACTAAGATTTTCTACAGGTTTGGAGTATTTCACAATGTAAGAACAAGCTTCACTTTTGTGAGATAAGAAGTATACTCCTGTATATCTGGAAAAGAGATCTACTAGGACATTGAAATAGTGCTTCCCATTTAAGCTAGAAACTATAGATGGTCCAAACAAATCCATGTGAACCAACTTGAGAGGTTGAGAAGTTGAATCATCTTTTTTTGATTTAAATAAAACTTTATGTTGCTTTCCCTTTTGACAGGGATTACAAACATTGTCATTTGGAAACTCATGTTTGGGTAGGTCTCTAACTAAGTTCTTCCTAGTAAGTTTTCCAAGCGAATGGATGTTGTAGTTTCCTTATCTTCAATTCCATAACCAGGACTCTTTACGAAAAGCATTTAAACAGGTAACATTTTTCTTAGCTAAGGAATTTAAATCAACAGCATAAACATTTTCATTTCTTAAAGAAGAAAAGACTAAAACATTTTTAGAATTAAAAACATTACAAGAATCATTTTCAAATTTTACATTATAACCATCATCACTTAATTGAGAAATACATAACAGATTATATTTCATTCCATCAATAAATAAAACTTTGGGAATTAAAACTGAATAAGTGTTACCAATTTTTCCTAGGTAGATTATCTTTCCTTTAGAATAATCACCAAAGGTGACATGACCTCCATCAACCATTATTAAAATTTTGAAACACGAGTAATCCCCAGACATATGTCTTGAACATCCACTATCCAGATACCATGTCTTCTTGTGGGAACTCTTCATGAAGGTTTTCTACAAAACAGATTTAAATAGGAAATGATTTTGGTACCAAGATCTTCTTGGGTCCAAAAAGGTTATCTAATAAAACATTAGGTACCCAAATTTATCTTATGGGTCTCATAAAATTTACAGAGTCATAATATTTTGAATGATAAACTCTATTAGATTTATAACTAAGTGAATAACTAGTTGAAGCATATAAATGTCCAGAACTAGAACTAGTAGTATTCTGTCCAGATTTAGGAATAAATCTATTCATGGTAATATTTTTTTGTCCAGGTTGGTATCCTATACCAGTAGTATATCAAGGTTCAATATTCATACATAACATTTCAGTAAGAGTATCTCTGCCATTTGTGAACTTTTCTAAATCCATCCTAAGTTCCTCATTTGATAATTTCAGTTCAATGTTTTCTTTAAGCAACTGAGCATTCTTTTCAATTTCTATGTCAAGATCAGATTTATGTTTAACAGTTAAAGCATACTGTTTCTTTATTCATTATATTTGCCTTTCAACTCATTACAGTTTTCTTCCAACATATCATAGTATTCAAATGGTTCAGATTTTGACATATTTTCTAAATCATAATCATCTCCATAATAATATGAATTTAAATCAATAGTTTCATATGTTAACTCACAAGTGTTTGCATAAAACACATGTTTTCCTTATTTCTATTTTCAGTCTCAGAAGCTTCTAATTCACTATAGCTATCCTCAGAAGCACTCCACGTAGCCTTCATGGATTTCTTATACTTATTATCCTTATACTCATATTTCTTCTTGTATTTCAGCTTTGGACAGTCTACTTTTATATTTCCTTTTCTTTTGCATTCATAGCAGACAACATCATCAGATTTGTCAGGTTTCTTCCAGTCCATTTTCCAGTGTCCCTTGTTGTCATACTTACCTTTGTAATTTGATTTTCTGAAAAATTTCTTATTCCTATATAAGATCTTAAATCTTCTGGCTATGTGAGCCATTTCAGCATCACTATCAGATGCACTTTCACATTCTTCACAACTTGAGCTATCACTTACATGAATCTTCTCCTTATCTTTATTATTTTAAGTAGTAAACTTGAAAGCCACTGACTTCATTTTTGGTTCATCTTATTCTTCTTTGTTTACCTTAAGTTCTTCTTCATACATCATTAACTTACCAATAAGTTCCTTGACTGGCAGTTTACCAATACCACAAGATTCTATTATTGAAATATATGTGCCTCTCCATCGGTCTGGTAAACATCTCAATATTATTATAATTTGTTCCTTTGGTGGAAAAGCCCTTCTGAGTGAATTCATTGTATTGACTATCTAATTAATCCTGAGATACATATCAGAAATAGGCTCATCAGTCTTCATCGTAAAATTATAATATTTAATAGTATAAGTATTTAATCTCATTTCTTTAACATTGGTTGTTCCTTCATAAGAAACACCTAAAGTATCCCAAATTTCAAAAGTTGTTTTGCAAGTAGAAATTCTATTAAACTCTTCATCTCCTAGAGAACAGTAAAGGACATTCATAAAATTACAATTGTTATTGTAGGCAGTCATTGTAGGTTCATCCCAAGTTACTCTTTCAGTTTCTGGAATTTTATATTGTGACTCTATTGCAGTCCAAATGTCAAAACCCATGCTTTCTAAATTAATTTTCATTTTAAGTTTCTACTGAACATAGTTTGTACCATTGAAAAAACGTGTCTTATTAGTACCAGTACCATCTAGTCTATTTTACATAGGTAGATTTTAGAATGATAATTTAAAGAGCTAAAATTTAGATCTAACAAAAATTTAATATCTTTAAAGATGCAACTAAAATCACAGTTGAAAAATAGAGTATTTCAAAAATCCTTAAGCAAAAACAAATACTCTGATACCAAATGTTGGTTAGAGTGGATACTCAAGAGGGGGGTGAATTTAGATCCAATTAAAATTTCTGTTAAAATATTTTTTATTTAAAATCCCCCAATTTATAAAACAATTTAAACTGTAGTGAATTTATACAGATTGTAAATGATCACTTAGCTTCTCAATGATTGATTAGGTCTTAGTTAATTTAACCACAAGATTAAATTAACTTTTGAAATTAACCTACTGATATAAAATAAGTGTAAACACTTTCTAATTTAACTATCAAAGTAGATTTAAAATAGTTTTTTATTTCAAAGTAATAGCAGCGGAATAAATAAGATATACGTAGTATACTATAAACATAAACTAAAGATGCACAACATATATAACAAGAGGTTCAGTCACAAGCTGAGACTTAGTCCTCTCAAATTTATATAAATTTGATCCACACCTTGGATCAGGGTTATCAACAGTTTAGAAAATGGTCCAAGCCACACAGGGACCTCTAGATCTGTTATTCGTGAAAAAAAAACAAATACCAGGCCACACAAGGACCTCTTCCACAGTTGACTTGGGAAAAAAAGAGATAATAGATTTGTAGTGAGGATTTTGATATCCTCCAATTCAGTGCAAGAGACAGTGTCTGTGTATATGAAATATAGAGTACACCACACTGCTCTATAGTTAATAAATAAATCACTAAGAGTGAGGAGAAAAGAGTTTAGAACGATCTAGTTATTATCAATGGAGCTCTGGACTTGTTGGATTCAGCAGGAATGCTTCTGAGTCCTTCTCTAGTTTTTTCTGTTGAAAAACACAGTGTCGTAGATCAGCATGTGTTCTACAGGAGTGAGAATGATCTCTTAATTCATCATGTGTTCTTCAGAGGTGTTGGATTTCATTCATGAGAGTTCATTGAAAGTCTATAAATCTCTTTCCAGCTCACGATTGATCTTATTGTTCATCATAGTTATCTCAGGTTTATGTAATTTATTCTCGTAGTATATTCTCACTTTTCTTTGCTTCACTTCTTGCACATGTACTGCATCTTAATATTCCTTATATTCCACTAGTTCTGGCGGTAGGAATGAATCCCTTTTCATAGGTACAAGATACAGTTTCCTAACATGCCAACAACTGTCATTAAATAACATTAATTTAATTAAAAAAAATAAAATATGACCATTAGTATTATTTAAATAATATGGACAAAAAGTTAAGAACCTGTGTCACAGTGATTAAGTAAACGGTGTCTTCTTCGCGGTATGAGCTTCACGGTATGAGCTTAATGTTATATCCATGTCATGATGTCTATCTGACGGTGTCAAGGTCACAATTTGTCCTTCACGGTGTCTGGGTCACGGTGTCTGTGTCACGGTGTCCGGGTCATAGTGTCTGGGTCACGGTGTCTGCGTCACGGTGTCTCGGTCACGGTGTCTGGGTCACGGGGTCTGGGTCACTGTTAGTCCTTCACAGTGTCTGGGTCATGGTGAATCCTTCATAGTGACTCCATACTTAGACAAATATCTATATTTGGACATAGAAAAAATTTGCAGAATATGGATTAAGTTTAATCGTTAGAGAGTAAGAGAAATTGAATCATAATCATAAAGTCTTGATAATATATGTGAGATTTGTGATCATGCATAAGACTTGTAAATAATAAAGTGAGTAATTAACATCCATAAGATTTGTTATCATTAAATCATGATGTGTAGTTATTATTGAGACTGAAGACCATTAACAAGATTTGAGATGATGATTGAGATTAATTAAAAGTAAAAGGATTTGTGATCATTAAAACATGATTAACACATGAGGAGTGCAAAATGTACTATAATAATATTCTTTCTCAGTATTAATAACCTCCTCGTAGTAGTAGACACATAAAAACATGACTCTCTACAAGAAAAATTGATCATGATTATGATAGTGTATCTATCATTAACAATGATGGTTTACCATATAATATTGATTATACTGAAATTTTAGAACAATTTTTATACCATAAATTATGATACAGCTATTTTTTGTATTAAATTTAATTAGAAAATAAGTCACATAATGTCATAGAAATCATTGTAAAAATAAGGGGAAACACTGAATATATTTATTTATCATTGATAAATTGAATATCAAGACAATATAAATTGAAATTGAGAATAACAAACATGTTAGTAAACACATTAATTCTTTAAAACAAATAAGTAAAAAATAATCATTTTACAAAAAAAACATAGTTTAGATTAATTGAGAATGACTTTAAAAGTGAGGTAAAATATAGCTTATTTTCAAGTGGTATCCTAATAGCATCTTCTAATGGGATGTACTTAACTTTTTTATTTTAAAAATATTTCATCCTTTTAATGACATTTCTAATAAAATCGAAGATATGTTATTAGAAGTTTTAATGCTATTGAAAATTCAAAATGTAAGTACATCCATTTGGAAGATGTCATTAAGATACCACTGGAAAATAAGCAAGATTTTCCCTCACTTAAAAAGATAGGATCATTAATTTCCAGGTATTTCTTGTGTGTTGAAAATAATTCATGTGTTATTTAATGTGTTTTTTCTTCTACATTTAAATTTATATGAACATAATTTTTAATTTATCAACAATAAATAAACCGATTTGGTTTTTCTCTTATTTTACATTACCATCAATCCAAATATCTTTTTTTATAATTTTATAAAAACAACATTGTGGGTTAGTGGGAACCACACACATCATAAAAAAATAAAAAAATACCAAACTTTAAAAACAAATGAATAAACAAGCATTAACCACCATGCACATATTCAAAAAAAGTCGCCCGAATGTCATCAACTATCACTATTGTCGTCATCGCCTCAGCAGTTGAGCAGCATCCAAATCACCGACTATGATAACAAAAATTAAAAAGAGGAAAATCAAAAATCGAAAATCAAGACCCATCATCATTCTTCTCCCTGTCACCACATCACCTCACACACTGCACACCAGACACACCATTCACATTTCCTCACCAGCCCTCCAATGAGAATCACTCCGAAATCCTTCACCACATCCCTAATTAGAACCGTCGTCATCTCCATCGAAACATGCAACGGCGGACAACACAAAAACCGAATAGAACCACACCCGAAATGAAAATTGGAACCACCTTCACCGATGACAGAAATCAAAGACAGGAAAATCATGCCGACATTAGCAATGATAAATCATTCATACAGCCAAACCAAAGCCATCAACATCAAATCACTGACGGGGGCAGGGAAAGAAAAACTAAAGTAAATCTCCATGGCTGCGGAACCACATAGCCCAAACCCCTGGGTATCCACCGCTCAAAATCCGACCTGGAGAGGAGCTGTGGAATGCTATGTCATAGAAAGGTTGAGTCAGTCAAGGAAGAAGAACGTGAAGATAAAACCGAAGAAAAATCCAAAACCAAGAAAGAGGAAGGGGATACCGAGGGCTGGAACCCAACATAGAAGAGATGAAGACGCCTCGAAGATCCACGACCACCAATCTGATAAGAACAAAACCTCAAGAATCCAACTCTGTCGAACCGACCGGGAGAGGAGTGGAGGAATACGAGGTCATAGCAAGGAGTAGTAGCCACGGAAAGGGAGGTGCACCTTCATTATAGCGTACCAACCACGAAGCGAGGAGACGAATCAATGAGAAGAAGAAAGAGTAGAGAGGGGATTCCAGAGGAAACCTTGAAAGGAAAAGCAATGGGAGTGAGAAAAAAACTGGCAAGAGAAGATTCTCTAAGTCAAAGATGGGGAAACCCCCTAAAGAGCCGCTGTCGAGAAGAGATTGGGAAGAAAACCGTAGAAGAGAATGACCGAAGAGGGAGGATGTGGGGGAAATGAATCATCACCAAAAGACTCGCGAAACCCTAGAGGAGGCCGAGAGCGGAGGGAGAGTGCGGAGAACCTAGAAAGTGAGGGGACATCTACTCTATTTTTTTACATTGGTATCCAAAACATTATATTAATACTATTGACAATGATGATTGACCATATAATATTTAGGAAACTAAAATTATAGACATTCTTTTCATATCGTAAAATATGAAAAAAAATGCTTTATAGTATAGTTTTCAATCATCCTAATGGTTTTTCTGTAGTTTATAAAATAAAATATGAATCATCTAATGCATATCCACATGGAGTGTCAAAACTGGTGTGCAATAAGGCCCATTATCATGTACCAAGGTACACTAAGTGAGGTATGAGAAACCTTTTTGGATTTTTTACTCCTATGTACATCTGTGCTAGAGCCACATCTACTTGTAGTATCAAGACACAGATTTGATTTCATAGACAACCACATATTTTTTATGATACCAAAATTTTATAATGTTTTATTATATCCCTAAATATGACACTAATCATTACGTAACCATTAGTTAATAATTAATAAATCATTTATTAACCATTAATTAAATAATGGTTTAGCATTAGTTAATCATTTGTTAGTCATTCCTTACTCATTCCTTAATTATTCTTTAGTAATTCTTTAATCATTACTTAATCATTCTATAGTCATACCTTAAACATTATTTAAACATACATTATTCATTCTTTAATAATCCCTTAATCATTATTTAATCATTACTTCATTTGTTAATCATTACTTAATTATTCTTGAATCTTAAATTAATTATTCTTTAATCATTACATAATATATAGTTAATCCCTGCATAATCAATAGTTAATCATTACTTAATCAATATTTTATCATAATGTATTTATTTATTCCATAATCAATCATTAATCATTACATATCACAGTTTAATCATAATTTAATCAATAATTAATCATTAATTAATCATTACTAAATCATTATTTAAAAATTATATAATTATTTGTTAAAAATTACTCAATTATAATTTAATTATTACTTAAAAATTAGTTATTCATATGATATTCATTATTTCATTATAATTAGTTAATCATTATATGTAATAATTTATTAATCCTAATTTATTAATTAGTTAATATATACTTAATAATTATTAATAATAACAATTATTTATAAACTATATATAACTAAATATACTACATAATAAATTACATGTTTAGAATTAACTAAAAATATAAATTAATTAAGAAAATAACTCTAAATAAAATAATAAAAATTTCTATAAATAGAGCTTTGAAAAAAATCAAGACTCCTTTTAGGCCACTGGATCCACCGCACATGAAAAAGACTTCTTTTAGAGAGAGTGGATATTGAATGTAGAGATATGAGTGAATTTTCAAGTGAGGAGAAGATGGGTGGGTAGCCTATTATAGGGCATTAAATGAAAGGCTGTTGCGGTGACCTCAATTCACTTTCTCATTGGGTAGAAGGAAGCCACCCCATCCATCTTTTTTTCATTGATCTAGGGAAAAAGAGGGGGGTAAACCACCTTCTAAAAACTCGGAATGTCATAAGCATCCCTATCGGCTTTCAAGCATTTAAAAAATTATTTTTAACCTATAATTTTTAAAAAATAAAAAAACACAAAAAAACTCATGTTTTTTTCTATTCGTGGTTCTCTATATTAGTATAGTTGAATATTTATAAGGATATGATTATATGTAATGGTTTTTTTATGATGGGATATGAATTTTATTTTCCATAGAATGGTGATCAGGATTCAGGTGTACTGGTTTTTGATTTGGTGGCATTGATATGTTTCTCTTGTTTTCATAGAGTTATTTTTTTGTATGTTTTTATTTTTTATGTTTCCCAATGATTATTAGTATCATTAAATGGGGATGATTAATTCACATAATTTAAAATTATGGTGATCAAAGATTATGATGATTAGCTAGCAATGGTACATAGTGGAATATGAAACTAAAAATTAAATTTTAAAGATAAAATTTGTGGTATACCATGGGTATGTGGCTTGAATTATTCTTGTCGTGGGGTTCGTAGCACAATATGAATTCAACTTAACTAACCCACCATATGGGTTCCCACCCACATATGGTTATTTAATTTTTTCCATGTTCATATCTTATTTTTGATTTTGGTTTGTTTTTAGATATGATATGATGATTTTTGGATTTCAAGCATGTTTTATATAGGTTCCAAGTAAACCATTTAATGTGTTTCTTCATGAAACAAAATATTATAGATTAAAAATTCTCAAAATAGTAATACATATTATATAATAATTAAAAAAAGCTAATAATAGAAAAAACTGCGAACAAAAATGTATCATGTTTTTTAAGTCAAATAAATACAGTGGTTACAAAATACAATTATGTGACCAATAATTTTTTTTACAAATATATTGTCTATCAAATATAGTGGATAAAAACTAATTATTATACATATAATACAATCGTTATTAAAATGCAGTGGTTATAACCAAATAAATGAAAAATACAGTGGTTTTTTGTCATTTTAGAAATATATAATAAATATAAATATTCAACAAATAAAAATAAAAGTTTGTGACATATATATTGATTATATAAATATCTGATAAATATAAAAATGTGAAAAATATAAACCTTGGACTAATATATGACAAATACAATTATAATATTGTGGTTATACATTTTTTTAACAATAACTAATTTCAGAGAAAAAAATATCTTTGTTAAACACATATTTGTCAATAAAATGTAACAAAAAAGTGACTATCATAATGGTAATAGAATCTGAAATTATAAAAAATAAAATTTAGTGGTTATATAATATATATCACTTCATTGTGAAATAGTGAAAACATTATAATATCATAAATACATGAAAAATTAGAATACAATGGGTTTTCAAAAATAGTTTGTTTATAGGATTTACGATGCTTATAGAAATGTAAAAAAATAATTCATTTATTTAATAAGAATACAATGGTTCCCCATGAAAAGAATTTATTTAATATAAAAAATATTGAAATTTTAATGTTTTTAGTTGTAATAGAGAATAAGGTTTTCCCAAATATGTATCCTTAGGGTGGTATTTAAGTGGGTGTGGATAACTAATGGAGGTAAGTATTATTAAAATTCATAAAAAACTATGAAAATATGATTTGAGAGATATATTAAATAAAGTATACATAATAATAAGTTTGTAAATAAAATTGACTATTAAGATTTCAATGAATCATAGTCCCTAGAGATTTATTTTTATAATAATAGAAATTTGAACATTTAATGTTCTCGTACTTCTTTAAATAAGAAATTTATTTATTGTAATAAAAATGAAGTTGATTCCAATGAAATTTCTTTCTTAATATGTGAAAAAATTGATAAATGTTTAAGTTCATTATGGAAATTGGGGATATTTTTTCTGGATAATTTTCTATATAGTGGTCTTTATGTGAGTGGAGATAAATGGGGAAGGATGGTGTGTTGAAATTTTCTAAAAATGTACAAAAATATAATTAGAGAAAATAATTGGGGAGGGAAATAAAAATAAATTGTTTGTAATCATTCATGACTATTATAAATTCCATGAAACATAGTCCTAGATAAGTATTGATGAATATTGGTAGGGAATATATCATGAAAAGGTAATAATTTAGAGTAAAAATAATAAGAGGGAATAAATTGAAATTTTATTGATGAACATAGAGGAAATAACATCTAATGATCCCCAAGAATTAATGTTAAAGAGTTATGAGAGTATATGTTGAATGTTAATGAATAAAAACTCATTGATGAAGGCATTTGCGAGATGAATAATTAGAAACAATAGGGTAGATATTGATTGAATGGATGATTATTAGGGTAAGAAATGGAATAAGATATGATGGTAGGGAATGCATTTTTTAGGGGGGTTAGGGTTTTTCTGGTTATGATGGCTTGTGGTCGAGGTGGGATGGGCATAAAAAAAGCATTTGAATGGTTTTATTAGGGGAGGGTTATTGTATTCTTTAATATTGGGACATGTCGTAGTTGAAAAGTGATAGTTTTAAAAATATAGATTAATAAATTTGATTAAATTTTCAATTCGAATATTATATAATGGAAAATCATAGTAATTTTCCTTCGTATCTTACATGCATGACTTAATTAATTATTTTTTATTGAAAAAATAACTATTTTTAAAATTATAGCATTACATAATGAAAAAAACTTATTAAACTAATTAATTACAATAATGAAAAATAACATAAATATATTGTATATAATTAGTATAAATCATGTTTTTTCTTCTTTTTCAAATATCATTTTATTTAAAAAAATCCCAGTTATTGAAATGTTGAATTTCAACTATATCATTTTTACATGACTGTAATGAATAAAATATTATTTTTATCGATTAAAATGTTGAAAAAAACAAAAAAATTATTATTTAAGTGAAATGATATTTTCTATTTATTTTTCATATCTTATTTCAAATAAAAAATAAAAAATTATATTTTATGTCCAATATATAAATTTTCAATGACAATTATAAAATTTTAACACGATTTAATTTCATTATTTTGTGATTTTTTTAACTATTTTATGTTTGTCTAATATTTTGTTATGTGTCACATAAAATTCATAAAACCATTATGTGTATTCTGTGAGTGAAAAATGTAGAATGTGTAAAATAAATTCACGAATTCGACATGAAATAAATTAAAATGAATGTTTGAAATTATTTTATTCTTTTTAAAACCATTTTTAGTAATATGTTTTATCCTAATCCCAAATATCTAATTTTTTAAAAAATCATAAAAAACATAATAAACTTATTATAGTTCCATATGTTGGGAAATTATACTCCAAATATTCCACCATGATATAATGTTCAATTTTTTAGATGGATTTATGAAACCTATATAATGTTGAATTTGGAATAAAGTAATAAAATATGATGTATTTTCAAATCATAATAGGGTTATAAATTTATGGAATGAAATTCGGTCACCTATTGTGATCCATATATATATATATAATATTGTAATTTATATAATAAGATTATAGTTATATTTATTATAACTACAAAATTTACAAATAGAAACAATATTTACACACACATACACATATATATACATATATAAATATGTATAATAATTTCTAAGTATATCTACATAATGTATTTATAAAATATATTTTTTAGTATCAATGGTGTATAAAAACACAACTAATTTTTAATAAAAACTTACATTTCTTGTATCTATTTATTCTTATATGTATAAAAATATCGTTAAGTTATTATGCTTCCATATTTTAATTTCCAATAAAAATTTTATTTTTTAAATTTCTTATTAATGTCTATTTATATTTATAAAAATAAATTGTGTGTGTTTCTTCACATAAATATATATATATATATATTCAATGTATATGTTTACAAATTTATCCATATTAATTAAAATCATGGAGATACACTATTTTTCAATCCCGAGATCACAAAATAATTATAGTTTTTATAGTTTCTAAATATATTGATAAGTTAAGGACTCAAACTAGGTAATAAATGAGAATTCAAAATGATAGAGAAAGGAAAAATACTGAAATTTGTAAAAAAGATATGAATATTTAATCTGGTTTAAGAAACTTTTCTTCCACACTGTGAAAAAAACTACAATAATATTCTTTACTTAATTAATGACTAGAATAAATATATAAGGATATAGAAGAAATTTAAAATAATCTATCCTGAATTAAAATGATGAATCAACAGAAACAATAATGAAATAATAAGAACAAAAGACTTTTACTTCTGAATAGACTTAATAACGGACTGATACTCAATATCATTTGGAAAGATTTTGTGATATCAAAAACAATAAACCATGGTCTCCTGGCAAAAAATCTATTTAAGGTCTATAAAAAATATTTATTTAGGAAATATATGATCTTTAATGGCATGGGAAGTACTGTTTCTGGGATTGGATGTACTCTCCATCTATATTCAAACTTCTCAATCCCTCTCTCTCTGTAGAATAATATATTTAAACTCTCTTAAAAATCCCTTCATGGTATATTTTATCTTTCTGGGAGTTGATGAGAGGAAAATATATCTTCAGAGTCGAATATTTCTATAATGGATCAGAAGAAATGAAAGGATAAAATTCACCCAGACCTAATTGATTGAAACCTCAAAAAAATACAAAATCAATCTATGAATAATGGATGTAATACTCAACTATGTAAAGGATATATAGTTGATAAACTCATATGTATATGTCATGTATCATGGATATAGAGATTATCCCCTCTGCAACACTAATGTGTAAGGGTATATGATCATGAATTTCAAATTCACTGACAATTTTGGAATTTTTTGTTACTGGTTTTTAATTGAATATGTATTTTACATGTACTTTCACATATATTGTTATAAATTAATTATTTTAATAGATTTATATGATTTAAAATATTTTGAAGAGAAATAGAGTCCAATAACAACATAACATTACATCATGATACGTAATAAGAATTCCTCAAAACATGAGACCATACGTTTATGTGAACCATGGTGTGACCATTGTTACACATCACAGATTTTACAATTTTTAAGAAGTTTTAAATGAACCATGGAAGATTTATGTTGTAGAGACAAGACACACACAAAAAAATGACTGGACATAAAAAAGTAAGAGAAAAATTAGGACTAATGGAAACCCAAAACATGTTGGTGATCCATCCACCTTGAGGTTTTTTCCACATAGATGTAGTCGCCAGTTTGGTTCATGTGAATAAGAGTAGATTTAAGGATCAATAATTTTCATAGCTTTGTGCAGAAGAACAACCATGTAGGGTTCCATGGTGACCAACTGGGATAGTGGTCCCAAAGCTATTGGATTGAGTTTTCTAAGGAGTGACTTCAACTATTAAAGAGTTTAAAGGTGATTGAATTTATGATATGGGAAATAGATATTAGTCTCCATGCCACAACACTATCCACCATGGAATGTAAAAGATGAAATTAGCTGGAACACATGACTATATAAAGAATCATGTAGTATATCTTATTTTTTTAGGGGGATTCACATAAGAAAAAATACCAATTGTGTATGCATCAGTGAAAATTCTCCATACCGTAGTAATCCTACCATGATATGGAGGGTTGTAATTTTGAAGATATTCTTGTTTCATTGAAAATAACCCTCACACCTAGGACCCTGCCTATCTCAACCATTCAAAAAGAAGTGTTCTATCTAACAAAACTATTAGAGAAAAATCCAATGGGATACATAATATTTCTCTAGGGTTAACTATTTGGAAGAAGATAGAATATTTTCATTCTACAAATATTATGATTTCATCATGGTCCCATAAAAACATACAATGATAAATAGAGAATTAATTTCATGACACCACAATAGTACCAGTTTTCTCATGGTGTTAATCAACCAATATTAACAATGGGTCTTCTATATGAATAAAGGATTGGGAATTTTAACACCAATGTATAGAGGGGATCAAGGATAATTGATATGAATTATTGAGAATACATTTTGTGTGGAGATAAATACTTCTTTTGAAATTTTTGATTCATTGATTCTTATCTGATTAAGATTTAATAATTTTCATGAGTAATTTTTATTATTTTCCATCTCTAATGGATGTTAGTCTTTTCATTAAATTTTTATTCTTATATCCTTTGAGTATTATATTCCCCATATAAATAATGATCAATTTTTCATTCATGACTATATGCTTGAGTGATAGTGGATTAAGAGTAGAAGAATTAATGTTATAATTCAAATAACTTATTTTATGGTAATTTTCTTATAGAATACTTAAACATGATTTATAATTCTTTTTAATTTATACCTTGGTCATATATAAATTGTTAAAGTTATTATGTTAGAAACCCTGATGTGGTATAAGGTATTTGGAGAGTGAGGATTGACTTAACACCCCATTTTTTCACGAAATAGAACTCAATTGTCCAAGGGATTATTAGATTTACTTGAACAAAGGAAACAATATAATATCATGGTATTAGTTTTCAGTGACTAATAATGGGTATTTAGCCTGTTAATTTCTATAATTCGACACCCTTTTTATTTATCCTGGAGGTTTTATTATAATATTTTTTGACAATTCCTTTGAAATTGATTCACCATGTCTTTTTTTATACTGAAGTTTTACCGACCCATAATTTATTCATTTCCCTATAACCATCAATCCACCAAATTTAAATTCTCAAAACATGGTGTTAAAGGTTTCATTCATTAAACCTTTCATCAAAAAAAACGTGATTGATCAGCAAGGTTTTGATCCCCCCATTCCTAGTGGTTCACCACCAAGAATATGATTTAATATAATTTCATTTGTGGAATTATTAAATTGGGGTACATGATTTAAATTTTATATTCCAAAACACGCCCCCAAGATTTTACCATTCCTAGAATCATGTCAGGTTTCTTTCATTGTTTTCTGTGATGGTGATGGAACTACCCTGGAGGACAAGTATCGATTGATTGTTTCATTCTATTTTTTTTATCATTCTATTTTTTTCATTTCACATGCATAGGTGTTTTGGTTGTCATCAAATAGGATATAGTATTTTAAGATTCCCTCCCATACTGAGATAATTTATTGAAGGTTATGAGCCACATGTTGATTTTCTTCCCAATAAATAGACGTTCATTTTTTATAACCCTAGAGAAACAATTTCTAACAACCTAAGATAAAATATGGCACACAAATAAATTTTCAACATGGTTGACACTAGAAAAAAACTATAATAATAAATAGAATTGATATATTGTTGACATATATATATAAATATATATACTCTATACATTTATTTTTTGTAAAAGCAGTTTTATGCTTAAAATTTATTTTTTATAAAAACTATTTTTCATTCAATTTTGTGTAATTAAAATAAAATTAACTTCAACCAAATATATAAATTGAATATTAATTTTTTTTATTTACATTAAATATATTCTATTTATGTAATAACTTACATTAAATTATTTTTCATAAAATCAACTTTCTATAGTAAAAGATAGTCTTTACGGTAAGGCTTAAATTGTTGAAAGGGGTAAAAAAATTGTGATGAGGTTAAAAATAACACAAAATCCTATACCAAATTTTATTGGATGATTTTGTTTCAACCTATAATATATAATGATCAAATTTGGATTTCCATGGATTTAATTGACTTTAAGAAATACATTTCTATTATTTTAATGATAGTATTATTTACAAAATATTCACCACTCTCGCATATTAAAGGACCCCTACTCTCTTCACTTCTACACACTCATTGATAAAATTAGACTAGATAATATCTACTCAAATAAATTCCCAGGACCCTTATCCACATACTATGGAATCTAGTATCTTCAAAATAGCATCCTACGAAGTCTTAATGACATATCTAACAGATGCAATCCATGGAAGAGGTAATTATCTTAACTGAGTTATTTTATGTTTCTTTATTATTAAAATAATCATAAATATTATATACCCATCATAATAAAATGAAATTAGTGGCATTATTTTTATACAAAAATTATTATGTTCATGGAGTTACCATTATCTTCATTTTATCCAACTATTCAAAAATGAAATCATTGGTTGGGTTTACATGTGGACTACCTCCTCCATGGACAATGTAAGAACCCGCGTTTTTGAAACGAGTCAAAATCCCGACCATGTTTCATTTTTGACTGGTTTATGAGGAAACTGGATTAAATGGGCAGTTTCTAGAAATTTCTAGACTAAACTTCGTGTACTTTATGTACATGCTGTGTATATGTTAAGCGAGTGTCGGTTGTGTGTTCCCTGAGTACATGTCGTGTGTTACCGTGTAGAAATTTCGTCTTACACAGCGTGTAGTTTTAGACATGCCCTGTATACCCGACTGTGTGGTGGCCATATACGGTGTGCAGGCAAATGACTGGGTAGAACAAGGTACACGCCGTGTTCCCCTTGGACATGTCGTGTAGTCTAGCTGTGTATGAGGGATATACATGGCGTGTGGGTAAGTCGGTGAGGGAGAGAAGAGAAACTCGGTACATGCCGTGTACCCCTAGGTACACACCGTGAACTCATGTAGGCAGGTTTGGAGAGTAATGCGGTGGAATCATCAGTCTTATGAACAGTTAAAAGACATATACACATCGTGTAGTCCCAATGTACAGGCCATGTACATTCCTTTTTTTTTCTTAAAACAGGCAGTAGCCTCGTATTGAGGTAGAACCTCAATACTTTGGCTGGGTTTAGTGAACCAAGACGACTAAGATTTCAATCGCTCCCCGGATCACAATCTGATCTCTGTTTAGAGTTCCGATTAGTGCACTGGATACCCCTAAGAAAGGCCTCGATTCCACTTTGGTCGTTTTGTTTGATTTTCATTCTAGAATGAGTTATAGTGGTTTGAGCGGTTTGGATTGTTTTGTAGATCTACCGCGTTTTAGACCGAATTGGAAGGTGTTACCGGATTAGTAGCATCGTGCGAGTCTCAGGTAGGAGGTTCATACCTCATTTTGTGTTTTCATGGTTGTTTGGGTGACGCTGCCTTTGGTGTCTTTTTGACTATTTTGTGTGGGACCCATTTTATCAGTTGTTTCATATGGTATTGCTTGTTGGACCTATGGGACGCCTTTGGGTATGCCATGTTATCTGTTTTCATGAGCGAGGCTGGGTGAGGGGTTGTTGCTCATTGGGTAATTTTGGCAGGGGAACGCCAAAATGTTTTTAGCTGAAATGGTAATGTTATAAAATGTTAGTTTAATTTATTTATGTTCAATATAAATTATTGGACACATTTACGACCTCAGTGCTAGTATGGGACATCACCTAGTAGAGTGCAATTCAACTGTTTAGTTTGTTTTGACGGTTTATGTTTTCTGTTTAAATATGTTAAATATGCAATTGCTGGATTTCATCTGATGGACACTTTTGGGTTGTGTTTGGCTTGGCCCAGTTATGCTTGAGTCATGATGATCACAGGTTGGGGCTTTTCCCGGGTTACTTTGGGTGGTTTGTCCATGGGATTGGGCGTCATGGAAGTCGTCTTGAGGCAGTAGGACTGTCAGGTAGGGCATGGCCCGAGATACTAGGATGGCGATGCCACCAGACATGAGCAACATGGTCGTAGGGACACGAGGTGTCAGACGTGTTGGTGTCTTAGGACTATTTTGGTGATTATCGCTCACTGAGACTTTGAGTAGTGTGCACACAGAGATACTTTGTGATGAGGTGTTTTTGAACACTCGTGAGTGTAGAGGCCCCCGTAGTTGCATTTAGGTATTTTGGTTGGGGGTGCTTGCCGTAGAAAGCCACATGGGAGGTGAGGAGCCTTCAGGGGATAGGCGTGCCTTTAGGACGTTGGTTCTTGAGACACAAGGTGTCATGAGGCACATGGTGCCGGGTTACTATTTTTGGGTGTGCCTTTAGGACGTCGGTACATGTGGCACGTTGTGTCCGAAGGCATGTGGTTCTGGGTTACTATTCTTGGGCGTGCCTTTGGGATGTCATTACTTGAGACACGAGGTGTCAGGTGGCATGTGGTGTTAGGTTACACGACAGAGCTCCGATGTTGGCTGAAGTAGGTAACGCTGCATGGTGGCTATATAGCACCAGTGGAGTTTGTGTTTAATTTTGAAATGTAATGTTTACTACTTTCCTTGTAAATCCATGACTTCTTAAACACATATATTTGGTATGCACCGTTGGGTGGTATCCTACAGAGATTTGTCTCACACCCTACACGGGCCCTTTGAGACGCGTGTAGACATTATTGATTTATGTGCAGGAAAGAGGCCACCTTCAGTAGCTGGGATGCGTTAGTTATTGCATTGAGATGGTGTGGACCTTGAGGTCATGCCTAGCTAGGTTTACTTGGTTTTGTTTACTTTTCAGAATCAACATGCTTACTTGTTGTAGCTACTGTTTGTTAGTCATTGGCTCACTTTTTATATTTAGTTCTATATTCCCTGCTTTGGATGGATATTTTACTATTCAGTATTAGTTACATGTTTTAGCATGTTGTTGTGTTATTTCTGCTGATGTTGTTATCTTTATTTCTTCCACTATTTATCTATATTGATTATGCTTCCTCTCTGTGGGTCTGGTTTGAGTCTGCTGAGTCCATCTTTCCGCTGCATATTTATTATTATTCTTGGACCAGTACCCTTATTATGATCCTCTAAGAGGGTATATCCTCCCCACTATACCTAACAGACCCTCACTGCTAGTTGGCAGCCTTTGGTGTTTGGGGAGGTGCTCCAAATGTAGTAACACACGATCCGTTCGGCACTGTTCAGGTGGCTAGCCAGGTCTGGGACATTACAAAGTGGTATCAGAGGAGTTCTTAATAGGGATTTAGTAGGACCATTTTACTGTCTACTAAGGAGTTTTAGGCTTCTTGTTTCTTTGTGCTGGTTTTACTATTTGGGATAAATTAGACTGGAGATAGTTATTACAGGGACTGTTTTTTTAGCTTGTTCTTGGGTGCCTGCAGCCCCAAGTATGAGGATGGACCTAGTTGCTGTAAGTAATTGCTATTTTCTTTTGCTCAGATTACAGTTTATATGATTTCCACCTTGGTGGATCACTTTATATGTGATGTTGTTGATTTTGATATGTGAACCTTGACCCGGTGTGGTAAGGAAGAATTGGAACGTGGCCCGGTTTGGCAAGGTTGGGTTTCATGGTTTTTTATAGGCACATTTTATGGTATTGCAATTTTATAATTGCACGTATGCTTTGAGAAGTGATAATTACATGTGAATGAAATATCAAATGCCTTACATTATATGTTTTAATATGTGAATTGGTGAAATTCCTGATTGAATTTTTAGTTGTGAAAATGTGTATTCCATGCTTTATATTTTGTAGATTTTCATGCTGCAAGATATTTGGGTTTGACTCTTATGAGAGTAGGCAGGTATTATGGTTGAGGTAGTGTAACTATCAGGATTTGGAAACTAAGTCGTCGGTTTGAGGCAATGAGAGTTTTCGGGATGAGCATGGCCTGAGGTACTTTTGATACTTGGCTCTGCTGGGGCGGGTAAGGAGGACATGAGGCCAGGATGCCGTGGGGCATGGGTTGCGGTGAGGGGGAGTAAGGGAAGTTTTTATGCACTACCTTTTACTTCTTTCCTTATCTACGTAGAATATATTGATATATATGGGTTGTCTGACCATCTATGGTATTCAGCAGGTTACTCCTTCACGAATCGATGGAGTGTTAGGCAGTAGAAGATACAGTGTTGCAGGGTCAGGGTCAGAATTCGGTACAGGATGAGCACGAGTTGATGGTACAGGCTCAGGGACAGGAACATGATCAGGATCCAGTGCAGGCAGGACGACAGCCCGGTTTGGCATCGTTCGGTCCGTGGCTCGACGAGAAGCTCCGAGCTAGCCTGGTACGTGTCTTGTAGGGGATTGACAGAGGTGAGCAGGGTACATAGCCTTCTATGTCTTATCTGACACAGGAGTTCCTGTAACAACACCCGCCGCTTTTCTAGGGTGAGGTTTGTCCACAGGTGGCAGAGAATTGGATAGAGAGCATGTAGATAATCTTCGAATAGCTCGAGACGGCTCCAGGGAGGAGGGTCAAGCTGGTGACGTACATGATGGGAGGACCTGCGAAGCGTTGGTGGGACGTACCGGTACAGGCTTGAAGGCATGATGGACTGTCATGTAGGGATTTCAAGGATATGTTCTTTGAGCACGTCTACCTAGAAACACCGAGGCCAGAGAAAGCGCTGGAGTTCTTGAGTCTCCAATAGAGAGATGTGTCCATCATGGACAACGAAGCTACTTTCACTGAGCTATCTTGCTTTGCACCTGGTATTCTATGAGATGAAGAATCTAGGCTGAGGAGCTTCGAGGATGGCTTACGACAGACTATTCTTGTCCAGGTGATTATCTTCCTATTAGGTTCTTTCTCCGAGGTGGTGAATTAGGCACTCAAAGCTGAGGGAAGCGAGAGAGAAAAGTCTCCCATGGGCAGGGAGATAGCTTCAGGTGATGGTTCGGACAATAGGAAGTGATGAAGAGATGAGTTCTAGCAAAACAGTCTGGCCAGGGATTCATCTAGACCACCTCATGGTAGTTCTTCGGTGATTTTCTTTCAGTGTGGACATCCGGGACATGTCCACACTCAGTGTGGTTGGCCTCCGAAGGAGTGCTGGGCATGTGGACAGGATGGGCATCTAGAGAGGTTTTGCAGGAAACCTTCTCTGATATCTGGCAGGCATGGACCAGGACAAATTGTATCTTCTAGATTTGGTTCAGGTTCGGTACCCGAAGAGGGTAGTCGAGGTTCAGCTGTGTGTGGAGGTCGTGAAAATGATGGTGGGACCTAGCTGAGGGGTCAGTGGCTGGTGACTAGAGCAACATCACTGGGAGGTCAGGCATCAGGCAGACGTGTTTCAGGCCAGGTGCACGTCGTGGATCTAACCGAGTCTGAGCATACTGGTGAGCCGACTACTGTTAGAGGTACACCACGGTGTGGCCGTGATCTTCATGTTTCCTTTTGGGCATGACCTGTAGAGGCATGCCATCTTTCAGTGCATGTGGTGCACATGATCTATGTGGACTGAGTAGATTCTAGTCAGTGGGATTGGCACCATATCCGGTGCATGATATAATATATATATTTATGTATGAGGTGCGTGGAATCAGGGCATCTAGGATGTGGGTTACTTGTGGTTTCGTGGGAATCGAGGCATCGGGGATGCGGGATACTTGAGTTTCTAGACACCAGGTTTAATTTTTAGCATATATGGGGTGCAGGACCACATGGAGGTGGACACCTATGCGGTGTGGGATACGTTGGGTGTCAAGAGAGACACGTGAGTGCCAATGAGGTGCCGGGGTGATGATGAATAATAGGAGGACTACACATCCAGGTAAGAGGTAAGTAAACCATGGTTTCATTGACCTTTGTTGGTTGAGGCTGAGAAGGAAATTCCTAATGTGGGAAGCCCCTTGAGGAATTTAGCCCGAACCTTGGGACAGGGGTAGTCCAGTTTGTTTAACCGGTATGGGCGTGTTTGGTGCCATCTCCGGGTTTCGTTCACTAGGTCGGGGATGAGCTACGTTAATGTGGGGAGTTTATAAGAACCTGGGTTTTTGGAATGGGTCAAAATCCCGACCCAATTTAATTTTTGACTAGATTCTGAGGAAACAGGATTAAATGGGCAGTTTCGAGAAATTTCTAGACTACACGCTGTGTACTTTAAGGACACGTTGTGTATATGTTATGTGAGTGTCAGTCGTGTGCTCGCTGAGTACATTCCGTGTGTTATCATGTAGAAATTTCTTCTTACACGACATGTAGTTTTAGACACGCCGTGTATACCCGACCATTTGGTGGCCATAAATGGCATGTAGGTTATTGGCCGTGTAGAACAAGGTATATTCCATGTTCCCCTTAGACATGCCGTGTAGTCTAGATGTGTGTGAGGGATATACATGGCATGTGGGTTAGTCAGTGATGGAGAGCAGAGAAACCTGGTACACGCCATGTACCCCTAGGTACACGCCGTGTACTCATGTTGGTAGGTTTGGAAAGTAAGGTGGTGGAATAAGCCATCTTATGAACAGTTTAAAGACATATTCACGGTGTGTAGTCCCAAAGTTCACATTGTGTACATTATTTTTTTGTTTAAAATGGGAAGTAGCCTCGTATTAAAGCATAACCTCAATACATTGGCCGGGTTCAATGAACCAAGCCAGCTAGGATTTCAATCGCTCCCCGAATCACTGTCTGAAGTCTGTTTTGAGTTCTGATTAGTCAGTTGGAACCCCCTCGGTAAGGGCTCAATTCCTCTTTGGTCGTTTTGTTTGATTTTCATTCTATAATGAGTTATAGGGGTTTGAGTGGTTCAGATTATTTTGTAGATCTACCGTGTTTTAGACCGAATTGGTGGGTGTTACCGGAGGAGTAGCATCGTGCGAGTCTCAGGTTGGTGGTGCATACCTCATTTTTTGTTTTCGTGGTTGTTTGGGTGACGCGGCCATTGGCTCGTTTCCAGGTATTTTGAGTGGGACCCATTTTATCTGATGTTTCATATGGTATTGCTTGTTGGACCTATGGGATGCATTTGGGTATGCCCTGTTACCAGTTTGCGTGAGCGTGGCTGGGTGAGGGGTCGTTGCTCGTCGGGGCATTTTGTCAAGGGAACGCCAAAATGGTTTTAACTGAAATGTAAATTTCATAAACTGTTAGTTTAATTTATTGATGTTTGATATAGATTTTTGGAGGCATTTAAGTCCTCAATGCTGGTATGGGACACCACATGGTAGAGTTTTCTAGTTTATGTTTTATGATTAAGTATGTTATATATGAAATTGTTGGATTGCATCTGTTGGACCCTTTTGGGTTGTGTTGGGCTTGGCCCGATTACGCTTGAGTGATATTGATCACAGGTTGGGGCTTTTCCCGGGATACATTCGGTGGTTTTGACCATGGGATTTGGCGTCATGGACATCATCTTGATGCAGTATGACTGTAAGATTGGGCATGTCTTATGATACTAGGATGGCGATTCCATCGGACTAGAGTGACATGTTAGCAGGGACACGAGGTGTCAGATGTGTTGGTGGCCTAGGACTATTTTGGTGATTACCGCTCACCAGGACTTTGAGTAGTGTGCAGACAGAGATACTCTGTGATGAGGTTGTTTTGACCACTCGTGTGGGTAAAGGCCCCCATAGTTGTGGTTAGGTATTTTGGTTGTGGGTTCTTTCTGTAGAAAGCCATGTGGGAGGTGATGAGCCTTCGGGGATGGGCATGCCTTCGGGGTGTCGGTACTTGAGACATGAGGTGTCAAGAGGCACATGGTGCTGGGTTACTATTTTTGGGCAAGCCTTTGGGACGTCATTATTTGAGACACGTGGTGTCAGGAGGAACGTGGTGCCGAGTTACTATTCTTGGGCATTCCTTTAGGACATCGGTATTTGACACATGAGGTGTCAGGTGGCACGTGGTGTCGGGTTGCACAACAGAGATTCCGGCGTTAGCCGAAGCAGGTGACGCTCCATGGTGGTTGTTGAGAACCAGTGGAGTTTTTGTTTAATTTTGCATTGTAATGTTTACATCATTCCTTGTTAATTCATGACTACTTAATCACATATGTTTGGTACACACTGTTGGGTGGTATCCTACTGAGATTTCCCTCACACCCTACACGGGCCCTTCGGGACACGTGAAGACTTTATGGATTTACGTGGAGGAATGAGGCCTACATCATGATATGGGGTGCATTAGTTATTACATGGAGATGGTATGGACCTTGAGGTAATGCTTAGCTGGGTTTACATTGTTTTGTTTACTTTTCTGTATTGGCATGCTTACCTATTGTAGATACTATTGGTTAGCAATTGGTGCCCTTTTTATATTTAGTTGTGTATTCCCTGCTTTGGATTCATGTTTTATTATGCATTAGTAGTTACATGACTTCGCATTCTTTTATGTTATTTTCGTTTTTGTTGTTACATTTATTTCTTCCGCTATTTATCTATATTGATTATGCTTCTGCTCTATGGGTCTAGTTCGAGTCCGCTGAGTCTTTCTTTCTGCTTCATATTTATTATTATTCTCAGACCAGTACCCTGATTATGAACCTCCGAGAGAGTATAACCTCCCCACTTTACCTAACAGACCCTCACTTCTAGTCGGCATCCTTTGGCGTTCGGGGAGGTGCGCCTAAGTTAGTAACACTCGACCCGTTCGGCACTATTCGGGTGGCTGGCCGGGTCCGGGACGTTAAAGAAAATATATTTCATTTTTCATCCTATACTCACATAGATGTTTATAATGACAGATTAAATGAGTAAATATGATATATATTGTATAGTTATTATCATGAAATAATAAATCACTATCTATATAATTTCCCTCATATTAATTGTAAAATGAAATCATCACTCATGTCACGAGCACACTACTGCATCTATGAACGATGTATTTAATTTCCCATTTTTACCTCATATGGATGGCGATAAAAATAGATTTAATTTGTAAATATAATTTTTAACATATTATTTATGTTTTTTTATATAACATGGATACTCTATTAATAATGTTAACAATGAATGGTTATAATAAAATTTAATCTTCTAAAGTAAGCATACCAAGACAATTTTTTTAATTTTAATCTATTTTTTACAACCAATTGGACTATAAAAATTATTTTCTTTGACAATGATAAAAAAATTGTCTATAAAAAATTAATTGTATTAATCCATGTTTGGTGTACAAGGGCCATAATATCCTAACCAAAACATTTGTGGAAAACAAAATAGTTAAGAAAAAAATATTTATTTTAACAATGACATATTAATAAATTAATAGTAAAAATTTATTAATGAATAAAATATAGTAATATAAATTTAAATATTTTTATGATATGTAATATTAATAAATATAAATTTAGTATATGAAAATTTAAAATGTGCCGCACCAATTAGGAATCCAATGTAATAGTTTCTCATCTCAAACTTCTTTCTTTCAGATAATTTTCAAATTTTAAACCTATTTCTATTATATGATGCATATTCTCCCTATTTTTAATATAATATCATTATATACTGTTTAATAATTATGATTAAAATTTAATTTCATTGTCTCTCTAACAAGAGGTTTTAATTCAAGTGTTATAAATCCTTTATGTGTTATTTCTCTAAATTTTAATTTCTTAAGACTTATTTCATATTGTTCCCCACGATTTAATCTATATGGTGTACATAAATCCCCATGAATGTATTTTTTTCATATTATTTTATGGAATTAATGGGATATATAGAACCATATCATTTTCTCTCTTTTTATCAACATTCATTTGAAAGTTACAAAATCTTGACTAGTTTATTTTATAATCTCACTTTTTATTTTTATTATTTATATATCAATTTACATTAAATGGAAATGTTTGTTTTATTCTCCTAAAAGAAAAATATTTTCTTATAATCTAGTTATTTTGGGGGGTTTCATGTATTCTTTATTTTTTAATGCACTTTTTTTTCTCAAATCCAGTAAAATAATGTTTATAAGAAATGATTAACATATTGACTTATTTATTTTGTAATCTCTATATTCCATATGAATATTCTTTATTTTTTTAAAAAAATTATCATTTATTAAATTACATATAAATGACAATTCTTTCTAACATTCACATGAATTTATAATATTTAAAAATAATTTTTTTATAGTTTTCTGAACAATTATTTTTTGACTTTCTTTAATAAAGTGTGAAAAAAATATCTTTTTAAATGTTTTTTTAACATTGTTTAATATAATCCTTAATATTATTTAATATTTATCTAAATTTTTTGTTTTTATGTTTTTCCCAAATTAATATCTATTCCCATTTTTTTAAAAAAAAATTCAAAAGAAATGGTTAATATTTTCTTAAATTTTTTTAAAAGTTTATCCGTTCTCCTTATGTATGATTTTTATTTTGCAATTCTCATTTACAAACATAGGTAAAGTTTATTTTCATGATTAAATTATTATAATTTATCTTAAAAATATTTTTCTAATTTTATTTATTAAATATCATGAAAATAGTATTGTAAGTGAATGTTAATTTTTATTTTTACACCAATTTAAAAAAAATCAATAAGAAGATTTATTTTTTAAAAAAAATCTTTCATTTTACTCCTTATTTTCAAAAGAAATTAATATACTACAAAACCATCATTTTCAATGAATTGATAGTATCTTTTAATAAAATACTAATTTAACTTTTATACATTAATTAGTATATAAGGATTAATCTTATTTTACTCCCATTCTTTTGATTAGGTTCTTTTTCACTCTCAATATCCCATTTTACATTAGACTTTCTTTTATGTACAATTTCATTATTACCAGTCATATATTATTGTTTATTTATAATTGAATTAGTTTTATACTCATTACTATATAGAGTTTTAATACGCTATCATATATATATCATATTATAAAGTTTTCATAATGAAATATTTTTCAGTTTATTACTGGGAAAAATATTGTTAATTTGTATACTTATTATTTCAACACTGAAGAGTATTGATTGCTAAAGGAAGATTAATTATATACTAGAAAACATTGAATTCTTTTTATCATTATACATATGATTATATATTATCATATCATATTGATTATTTATTATATATATTACACAATCCTTCTCATATGATGAATTCTTTCGACTTGTTTAACAATTAGGTCTTAGAACTATATGGACCCTCGATGCATCATGTCAGTCTCATGTGATAATATAGAATTGTTATCCCTTATTATATGTCATCATATATAATTATAATTCCTTGTAAAAGGACATCATATTAAGGATTTTATATTTTGACCATGCCTTAGTTGTGGTCTTAATGATCTGGATCATACTATTAATGGTGTTCTTGGAAAAGGCATTGAATGGTAAAATGTATAGAATTATTAATTTGATCACATTAATGACAATTATTGATGTCCATGTAATTATTTACATTATTATGTTATCCATGGACATATTTAATGATCAATCTATTGATTATATAGAACATATATGGATTATTTACACTTCCATATTACACAAATTGTGTTCCTCTATGATTGGTTTCATTGTACGCTTCCCTTATTGGGTATTTCAACTCACCCTTATTAAAAATTTTATTTCCACAAGATATAAAGAAGAATAATTTAAGTGACATGTATCAAAGGGTATCATTTTTGTATAATTTTATAGGAAATAATGATGACTAAATTTAGAATAAAGAATATTAAAATAAGAGGAAAATGTTTTTTTGGATAGAAATGGCATGGGTTTTGTTAGGTAAATAGTTTTCTTAATTATATAAAAATATTAACCTATATTTTTATTGGTTATTTTAGGGAATACATAATTTATTTTATTGTAGAAATTATGAGTGGTGAAAATTGGGTCTAATGAGTTGGTATCAAAGGTAGTTTACAAATATTAAATTTATAGTAATAAATATTGGAGTATGGGACTATTGTGTCTTAATAATTGAGTATAAAAAGATTATAAAAGGATTAGGGTACTTCTATTATCAAATATGATACATGAAAAATAGTGGTTGAATTAACATCTAACAGGTTCAATCACAAATGTCCTAGTCTATAAATCTTTTAAAAAATATTTACCCCCGGTTAAAATATAACAACTATTTAGTGACATTCATAACTTCTCATTAGAGTATATATATTATAAAAATAAATATTATAGTGTTTTAATGAGTTTTTTTTGATGATTCAATTGATATGTAGTTACCCTAATGATATAGCTATAAATAGTTTATTTTAGGCTGCAAAACCGCTCACAGGTAGTAGCTAACTATGGGATAATATGAGGACTGCTGAGGAAAACACCAACTAAGGGTGATTCCATATTTAAGGCCCCCTATAATTAAATTGTATAGGGTATGGAAATATAAACCTTAATAATATGGGAGTACACTAGGTGGAGTATTTTTTTTAAACTAGCCGCTTAGCTTTAGGATATATCTATAAATATGGACATTTTTTGCTATCTATAATCAATAATCACCATCTGAAACTCCTCTAGTATTATCTTATAAAATGTGTGGAGGTCCAAACACCTTTAAACATTTTCAATAAGGATTTAATTACATTATTGTTGGAGAGGTGAATTTTTTTATCTCCAGTAGGTGTCAAACATACTATCAAAACATATAAAAATAAGTGGTGGTTGATGAAATAGAAACAAGGATGTCTAGAGAGTTAGAGGAAGAATACCATCTCAAAATAATTTCCATTGGAATTTAACCATGTACATATAATACATGGACCCACTATCCGGTTATTTTATAATACCAACCATCATTTCAATAGTAATAGTTGTTTAAACAACAATAACTAGAACCACAACCCACTTTTGAGGAGATGGTCACAAAATAAATTATAAAAAATTTATAGTTAATTATAAAAGTTTAGGGCACTATGTATAATCATGAAAATTAAATTTTAACATCAATAATGGTTTCTTCAAAATATTGAAACATAGTTTTGAAATGTTACTTAAAAAATTAATGCTTCCCTCATAACCTTGAAATCCCGATAAAGAAATCTAAGGTGATTACATTGTGAAGCAATTGAAAAAATATATGAGTATAAAGAGGAAGTATCCAGAAACTTTCAACAACATGCGAAGGTAGTGTTGAATTATATATAACAGTAAACTAAAATTATTCATCCAATAAAAAATAAAAAAAGTCAGTAAAGAAGTTAGAGGGACAATAGTACCAACCACCTCTCCCTTTTTTTGAATAGGATGATTCCTGAGATATTTTAAGAGTGTTATAAAATATGTTATGAATTATTAGTTAAACTCCAAATAAATATATCCTTCATAGATTTAATTTCCAAAATGTACACTTTTGATAAATATATTAATGAATTTATTTATAATAATAAGATGATAGAGGGTCGTAGTTTCATATAACAAAGTGAATATTTCTAATATATGTTAAAAATTAAAACCCCTAAAATGTTCTAACACGCAAATTGTGTCTCTATTCGATGATCCATCGAGTCAATAACCTTTGTAAAAGATTTTTGTGAATAAAAAGGAATCACAAATGATATTCCCTTGAACATTTTAATGAAACATGGATTGAGTGATGTGAAACCCACATGGGTAGCACTATAGTAGGTGAATATATCATTCATATATCCATTAGGTATTTTAGAAAATTCCCCAGTAAATGTTTGGAAGTTTCTTTTTCCTAAAAAATTTAACATTCCAGAGATATCAGAGGGGGTAGATTCCCTAATAATCCTAAAACCACCCTTTCTATCAACTATAAAAATTCTTATTAATGTTAATAAAGTGCGTTGATTTGTGTATGGGAGAATAGTTAGGGAGGTTTTATATAACTAACGTAGTGTAGAACATCAATGAACTGGTGTTCTATAATATCATCACCACATTGGAAGGTAGTTGTAAAATTTTAATGTTCAATATGTGACGGGAAATTTGTTTAAGGAAAAGTAGGATGTGTAATAAGTAGATAGTAGAGTGGCAATATAAGTAGAAAAAAAGTTATAGAGAAACATACTTATGGGATCTTTCCAGAACAAACTACATTTATTTTAAAATCACTGTAGTTAGAGTTGAAGAAACTTATAAGTAACCATCATTATATATTTTTGGGAGAAAAGAAAATATTTATTGATATCATTAATGAATCCTTTGTGAAAAATAAGAGTAGTGGTTGGTCAGAGTTTGAACTAAAGGAAGTGGGTAATTTCAAAGTGAGCCACTAATATTAAATGGATCATTCTTCTCATTTACACCTATAATGTAAGTCTTATGGAAGGAAATAATCCCATAAGATATCCCCATGGAAGACTAAACCTTATGATTAAGGGTAATATAAATAACGATGTGTTATAGATTTGGGATGACAATATAAACTACCTCATATCAAACATCTAATTGGTGAGTCCACTTCTGTTTATTATAAATAATTGAGGAATAAAATTTTTAAAGATAGATTACGAGATAATCTCCTCTCATATAGTTAGGGGGAGGATCTAGGTCAATAATAGGATTCTAAATGAGGTGACAGTAAATGATTAGTTTCTCCTTCCATTCATTTAACAAATGTTTGAGTGACTTTACAAACACGAATACAATTTATTTTTTGATGGATATTCTTGAAATAATAAGATTCAAATGCAAACATATGATAAATCCAAAACCACATTCACATACATGTAAGAAACTATAATATACAGTGTGTGTATTTTTCTATATAAGGTTCACCCACTAAATTTTAGCAGTGCCAAACACGCCTTTTTCATTGGATGGTAGAGGAGTTGTTATATATTTTTATGACTGTTTTTTTGGTTTTTGGATATTAATATGAGCTATGCCTATATAATATTGACATGGTAATTTAATGGATTGATAAGACATGACTAGTGCTAAATTAGGATAATTAACTTTTCATATCAATGGATAAAATTATTATTAACAACAATGTATAACAACCCTATTTTAACATACATGGAAAATAAATTATTTTGGTAGAATACTTAAAATTTAAATGAATAGATGCCCAAAAACAATATTAGTTTATTACCTTTGGAAGCATGGAAAAATAAACACTGGTACATGAGTCAGCTACATTATCACCCACTAAGTTCTCCAAGACTAGCACCCCTCTTATACATATCACACAAAAAATATATCCTCATAACCTAGTGAAGGAAACATAAAAATGGATGTTCTCAGATTCACATCAAGGGTAAAAAAGGGAGATATATAAGAATAAACATTGGAGTATGGATATGAGAATGTGATCATAACATTATAAGATCAAACCCTACATATCAAAGACAATAAACATGATTCACTTCATAAAGGATAACAACGAATAAGCCTTGAATCATAAGGAACTATAGTGCGTAATCCACAAACACATAACATAGGAGTAAGTCATAGAATTGTGGCATATACATAGTGATGTAATATGATTCCTCATAAGTGAAGACAAATTTCTATAACTAATCAAGGAACATCATGGGGATTATACCTACCGGTCAGGACACACCACCAACTTAAGTCACCACCCTTTCCTTATAAGGGATCAGGTTTGCCTATCTTCCCATACTGGATCAGTTCTCCCTATATTCACATATTTATGGGAAATACATTTACTGGGAGGGACACACCACCATCACCAGTTATAGTACATTCTAGGTAAGAGATCAGGTTTCCCCATCTTATCGATGTTGATTAATCCCATCGACATTATTCCCATAATTATCTCATGATAGATAAATATATACCTAATGATTTAGAGGGAGATATTGGTCCCATATGTTAGATAATTAAACAATTTCTACATGTTATGCATGATAATAAAAATTTCATCATATGATAACCCATAAAAAGATATGGGTTCCATAAACATTATATTATAACCCATGAAATGAAATGGGTATGATAAACATTTTATCACATCATAAACTATATAAAAGATAATGGTTTCATAGTCATTTCATCAAAACATAACCCGTGAAAAGAAGCGCTTTTCAAAAGCATATAACCCCTGGAAGAGAAACTACTATCGTGAACAATATATAATTAACACATAAAACATAAAATAAGGAATATTAAAGGTATTCATGGATCATGTCCCCAATAAATATAAAACTATAACAATGGATTACATCATTGATGAAGAAGGATTTTAAAAGGTCACTATAATCGTTTCCTAAAGAAAATATCAATTCCTTAAAAACACTTTTCCTTAAACAATTTTTAAAAATATTTTCATAAAAAGAAATATTTACAATTTCATATAAAACATTTCTTGAAGAAAATATTTTTTCCAATTTTAAAAATTATGTTTAAAACCTTCAGAATTTTCAAATACTTTTTCTTTTAAAATAACTTTGAAAAATTATAAAAGAATCCTGAAAATATTTTAATACCAATTTTCTGTGAAAACACAAAAAAATATAATAATTAATTAATGAAAACATTTTTCTTTGAAAATAAGTTGAAAAAATAAAAAAAAGTCTAGAAATTTTTTTCAAACAAATTTTCCTTGAAAACTTATAAAATAAACATGAAAATAAATGAAGCATTGTTTATTCAAAAAAACATTTTTTTGAAAAACTTTTTCCTTTTAAATGAATTGAAAAAAATCATGAATATTAGGAATAAAATTTATTTTTATAAAAAAAATATACTTATAAACACAAATATTAATCAATAGGTAAATGATGGTTATGTGGGAGGATAAGTCTGTACATACCAAACATTCCTTTTCCACCATAAATTTTTCGATAACTCCTATGATTGGAAAATGAAATGAATATTACTTTTCAAATTGTTTTATAAAAATGTAAAAAATGGTAAATATCCTTTAATAATCATAGTATTTTATTAAAAATTAAATTACTTTTAGATAACATAGTTTCAAATGAATGCATATTTTTTACCAAAAGGAGAAATAAAGTCGTATTTTCCAAAAAATAATTTTTAATTATACCAATTATAGTAAAAATTGTACTATTACTTGGATATGACATTAATTAACATAGTTTAATAAAATTCATTTGATTTATTGATATATGGGTCAAAATATTACATTAATTAGAAGTATAATGTTAATTAATCTCTATAAACAATTAGATTAAACAATAAACAGTTACCATGTTGGTAACATTGAATAATAATAAAATTAAATGAATCATAAAATATCTTGAATATAATTAAAATCATGATATAAAATTTAAATGGTATTATATACACCTCATATAAAAATATAGGTGCAAAACATGGCATGTTTCTCAATGAAGTAAAATTGAGACAAAACTAATTTACCGATTCGGTAACTTTTGAAACATAATCCCCATGAAATAAAAATAATAAAATGGATATGTTAATACCTGTAAATTTAATTATGCGAACCAAATAATACATATATTGTTATTATACACACCACAAAAAATAAATGAGTTGTGAATAAGACATATATCACACAAAAATAAAAAACGAGATTAAATTCTCTTACCTTAAGTCTTGAATTTCTCCATACACGTTAAAACCTTATGTATACTAATTATAAGAGTACTATAAATGTACCAAAAAACCATTTAATTATATAAAATTCCATATAATGTTCACTTATTACTTTATATACACCGTTTATTAGTAATTCCATGCTAATGTAATGTTTCGTGTAATAATTGATTTGATTATCGTACATGTTTTAATTAGTTATTCTTGATCCTATAACATATATAATGATATACTTATTTCCAAAATTTAAAACATGATTAATATATCATATATATTATGTATATAAATATTTATAGTAATCTATAAAATATGTAAATATAATAATTAAATACATAGTTCATGGAGATGGTAGGTTGTATGTATGCATGAACGTTGCATCTGTTTTGTTTTTGTATTGAAAGAATGAAAATAAATGAAATATATGTATGTATATAATAGAATTACAATATAATTATTCTATAATATATATCATTTAATTTTTCTAATATCATCCTTAATAAATTTTACATAATTTGTGAACGAATCACATCACTTTGATAAGGCGATAGTCCACTCTTCCACAAATAAAGGCATTAAATTTAAAAAAATTAAAATAATTAAAGTAAGATTTATATAATAACTACATAAGTATAAATTTATTATAAAAATAATATATATATTATAAGAACATATTTCCCATCATATTTCCCAACCATGAGAGGTGGTAAAGGAAAAAATGAACAACATCATTTTTTGACGTGATAGTTCTTCATTAAAAAAAAGGTAATATTGTTACCCAATATATGGAAGTGTGTCTAATTGAATGTATAATACCTATAATAAATAAAAATAATTATATTTCATAAAATATGGTTATTATATATTTATGAAATAAAAATAATTTAGGATATGGAGAAAGAATATAAAATAATGTATTTTGGGGAAGGATATTGCATCTTGATTGGGTAACTCATTTTTCTTTGCACAAAGATATTCCTTGGTAGTATTTATTCCCGAAAAATGATTAAAGGATTAAATTACTTTTTTTTAGAGCTTATTTGAGAATATTGTTTTCAATCCAATGTTCTTTAATGGTGTTAATAAGATGGAGGAGTGGGAGCTTTTTTATAGTTGATGAGGAGTGGAAATCTAGTAAAATTTTTGAAAGGAAATTCCACCCACATTTTTTATTTTAAAGGTGGCTCAAATAATGTAAAATGAGTTAAAAAAGAGTGTATGATCTAAATATAAACATAAAATGGATCGTTTACAAGTTTCTAAGTCATTTTGGGCCTTAAGTTTAAGGATTAGTCTTTTATAAACTAATTATCCCCTTAAATGTTATAATTTATTTTAATTACATTCACTTATATTTTTTATCAACAACTAAGTTGATATTATTTGAAGTTATAAATTATTATGATTATAAATATTGAATCCATTTTTCTAAATTTCAATCATAAATGTTGCAGAAATTAATTTAAATTTAATCCTGGAGATGGGATGACAAAGCGGGTTTTTAAAGTAAAAATGTTCAGAATATTGGTGAGTCTGTATATCCAATTTTAAAGTGAAATGGATTAAAATGACCTAAATTGAATTAATTTATGTGTATTTGATATAATTATACTTTAATCCCAATTATAAATATAGTTTAATCTCATAAATAAATTAGATGAAAATTATGTTTTGAATTAAGATTAATTATTTTTCATTATTTATAAAAAATAAAAATTCACCGAAAATACCAAAAATTCACCCTCACCTAATATTATTTAATTTAAAAGATGTGGTTTATTATGACATATCTAAGTTATAAAATATCTAAAATTTGGATTTAAAATAGGTTCTCCCTTAAAAGGTGGTAATACCGCTTTTATAAAAATATAGGTTTAAATGTGTAATATTGATTTTCTTCTAATAATATTCATATAAAATAAATTTGATGTATGTAAAAAAAATATTTTATTGAATATGTAAAATAATTATTTCATTCATATCATTCCATACTAGTAATTATGATAAAAATAATTTATGATCAAAAAAGTATTTTTTATAAAAACATTCCCTTTACGTACAGTTGGTTCTAATATTAATTTATAATTAATTTGTAAATAATAAATTAAACCATATATTTTCATAAGTTATTTAATAATATTAATAATCTCCAAAATTAATATATTTATAATCTCTTATTAAATTAAATATTAATAATTTTAATAATATATTATTTTTCAGTAAAACTCATTCTTTCATGTTACGCAAGGCATCGAGGAAAGTCAGTCGTGCGTGTAACGTAAAAAACCGCATAGTTCCATATAAATAACGATAAATAATATGTTGTTTTTGGTGCATTATTATCTTTTGGGTTTGAGTCCTCAAAAGGAAACAAGAACTATATGAATTTATCCCCTCTCGTGGGCCCCTCTACCCCATGTGGAACTGGCCTGAAAGCCGAGGTGTCGTTACACTGGGGACTGGAGCTGTGGGAGTTCATAAAGGTTCTCAGTGGTGTGTAAAGGCCCACCTATACCGTGTAACACCATGGACCTAAAAACCTAGTGTACGTTGATGGGCTCTCTATCTAGGAGAGTGTTTCTCTCTCTATCTTCTTATGGTGATCACTATGGTGATCTCAATAGATAAATAGTATGCAATGGGAATCCATCTTCCTCAGATATGGTTGGGGATATAGATCTATTTGATCTCTATTTCCCACGAATTAGGAATGAGCTGCTTATAGCTATTTCTGAAAGGAGTGTTGGTGGCTTCAATGGGGTGAGTATGGTTTTGATAGTTTCCCAGAGAGGTAACATTATAACAAGGCGATGATTTTTGTGTACGAAAATCATGAAACTTTTGTGATGGCACCGAAGATGGGGAAGAAGAGTCAGAGTATGGCGAGGTCTTTTGGCAAGAATAACCCACGAGCTGAGAAACGGTTTGCCAGGTATGAAGAAAAGAAGAATCAGAAAATAATGGTGAAATGTGGTGATGGAAGTCATACTTTGTTGATGCTCGAGTGGTGTTGGAAACAACATCCTGATGTCGGGGCTAGCGGGATCTGATGCTTTGTGTGGCGAGGTGCATCCTTTGTCCCTGCTACAGCATGGAAGGGATGTTGGCGACGGAGGCTTGAAGAACCATGTATGGTTTGGGAACTAGGGGGTTGGGCCTCTCCAGCATTGACCAATGACATTTGACGTACGTCGGAGGGGTGTGTCTCGCACAAAACTGATCTGTCCGGCGAGGGATGGTGATGTGGATGACCGCTTCTGGTCTCGTGATGTGGGGCGCTGATATGGGTGGTGTTCTGACTGGACGCATTGATGATACTAGCTATCATCCACATTGGTGTCTGTGAGGATGTGCGGGTTAAGGAGACCAAAAACTGTAATGTTCTATTACACCGCTTGCGGGGATGACCTCACGTTACGGGGAAGCAACGGTGTCACAAACCGACCCGTGATACAACTCCAGTCCGGCGGTGAGTGTGCGGTTTGTTTTGGGACAGGTCATCGGCATCGTCATAATGTGGGGTCGAGTAAAAGGTGGAGCATTGACCTCAGGTCGCGCAATGAATTGTTGACAACCATCGGGTGCTTTATGATGTGGTATTGTGGGAGGGAGCATGTTCATGATCTTGGGATGGGTGTTGCGACTATCAGTTCAGGCTGGTCAAGGACAGGCTAGTGCTTTTATTTTTTTTCTTGGAGGTTCTTTACTCATGGATGATGAACTCGGACAGATGGTTGGATTGACCTCAGGTCACGTAGCTTGCAGGTTTTATATGCATTTTATCTCAGATCAGTGATTAAATGACTTGGCGATGTGTTTCTCAATGGCATTACAGATATTTTGTTTGTTGTTTATGAGCCTTTGGTCGTTTGATGTTGTACTCATTTATTTCCTCAATTTGGGCATTCTCTCCATGGTATCTTTGTTCTTATGCCTTTAATTTTTAATAAATTTTTTGGGTCATGAATTTGGGTTACCAAATTCATGATTAAAACAGTTTTGTTACTATAATATTGGTAATAAAAGAGTTATAGGATCAAAAAACATTATGGAAGAAAGGGAGTTTTATAAGGACATGGTATTATAACATTACATAATCTTGAATTAAATAAATAATTCACTTTGAGGATCCTTTCGGGTTTAGAGTTTTAGAGAATTGGGACATAACTATTAAATCTCAAAAGATTACAAAGTAGAAACTACTAGTATAACCAATTTTTCACAACAATAAAAAATCCTTAAGAAAGAAGAGTTCTTTTCTTCATATAAATGTTCCTGAATACTTCTTTTCTCTTACAATTCCTTATAACCTGTGAAAAACATTTCAAAAACCTGGGATGAGCATAAAAAACATAGTAAGGGTTATAACATAATTAAATGAAACATTGACCTACCAATAAATACAAAATAATTAAACCATAACTTTCAATCATAACATACCTTCTGAACTCAAAATATATATGTATTACTTATAAAAATCATGAGGCATAAAGGTAACATGAGTCATTCATAGCATTCTTACGTAGATATTGACCCTCAAGGTTACATTTGTAATACCCATCACAGTATATTCCCTAAATCTATTTGGAGAAACCATAGCGTTTACCTCCTTCATGTTACCCAATGCATTGGAGAGATATCACGGGCTCACCTGCCCTTAGTTTATCATGGAACCTACATATTTCATAAAAATTTCCCAAGAAGCATAACATAATCATAACACATAACTTCAGCATAATGGAAAGATAATGTTCCCATTTTGAAATAACAATATAACATTATAAGATATTTAAATAATAAATACATTCTGAAAACAAAACATTTTCAATACCAGAATACATAAAAAGAGTATATGGTATTTATTTTCATTTTAAAAACATTATGGCTTGTTAAGGAAGCCAATGGTCAAATATTACTAGCAGTGGCGAAAAAGGCCATCGTCACCACTTACGTAAAAAAAGAAAAATTCCTTTTTGTCATTTACTAAAACGCTTCATAGAAAAAAGATTCCCTTTGAATGAAATGAAAATTAAAAAGGGTTTTATACACTGTATAAAAAAAGTTGTGTATAAATCAAAGGATGCCTCAATAAAAGGAGATTGAGACAAAATCCCTTATAAAGACGGTATCCTTAGATTAATGATAAATCAATTATGATGTTATGTGTGAAAAATTTAAATACACCCAATTTAAGTGGATATTAAGTGTAAAACAATAAAAGGTCATTCAAACATATTCATAGCACGACATAATCAATAAGTAGAGGTTTAACCCAATGAATTTAAATTGGGTTAATAAGTTCCCTTACAGAAATTCGACAGCCTAACGACATCACATTAAAATTAAGAAAATGAGTTGATGATAGATAAAATGGTATCTCATCACTTGGACATTAAATTTACATCAATAAGGGTATATAAGAACATATCCCAACATAATAAGATATGAATTAAAAGTCATAAAAAAATTAGTCTTTTTAAAAAGAGGAGAGTGAAAGGTTCCCTTACCGATTTGTGTATCATTCGAAACGTACACCTCATGAAAGAAGGGTCAAACAATGAAGATTTAAATACCCATAAATTAAATTATATTATACAAAGAATAAAATAATGGTATGTACATACACCAAACAAATGGAAATAGTGGCAAATGTATCATGAATCTCACGGGAGCACAAAGTGAGATAAAAACCCCTTACCTCATTATGATCAATCGAGTCGTATAACCAGAAGCTAATAAACACCACATGAATCACACAATACCATGAATATAAATAGAATCATGATAATATATATCAAATGGATGTAAAAAATACACCACATTAAATAAATAAGTGTCAAACAATGGAAATCTCACAGAATTAAAAGTGAGATAAGAAATCCCCTTACGAAAATTTCGGCAGCCTAACAACGCCACTTAAAACATCAAAAAATGGATTGATGAGATAAAATAGGTTATATAATCATATGAACAAAAAAATTAAAGTAATAGTAATAAAAAAACATTCCCCAACAAAAGAAAGGGGAGCTTAAATGAAGTGACATAAAAGAGAGTACTTAAAAAGAAGGAGTGATGTAGATCACTTACCTCAAGTCTGACTTGTCTTGTTCATTTCATTATATTCCTGAATAATAAACATTGTTAAATTTACAATTACATAAGGACATCCTTAATGTTTATTATAAAATTCATGCAACATATTATTATGTTATAATAACTAGATAATAATGTGAGTTCACATCAGACGTTTTTTTCGATGTTCGGTATATGAGTCAAAAATGAACTTGTTTGAAATGAATTGTCCATTTATTTATATGTACACCATGTCAAGAATACTATTAATGATTTAAATATCATATATATCTAGTATATATTCATCTTATACAATTCCATAACATTTGGAGATAAAAAATGAAATGCACCGTTCATGGAGACGGTAGGCCATACGTACGCATGAATGCTACTTTCATTTATTTTTCATATTAATTGAATTAAAAATAAATGAGAAATATATATATTATAATTAAAAAGTGATATAAATCATTTAGATGTAATATATATCACATATATCCATTATATATATGTAATTATAATAGTATATTACATTTGGGGATAAGAAATGAAATGTACCGTTCATGGAGACGGTAAGCTGTACGTGCTCATGAACGCAACTTTCATTTCTATTTCATACTTTAATGGAGTGAAAACATAATGATAAATATGTATATTATTAATATATTATAATATAATATATAATATCATTAACTCTATACTTTATACAATCCACATATGGCATTAACGATTCAAATCACTTTGAGGGGGCAGTAGTCCGCACGTCCTAAAATGAAATAATCGCATTTACCCATTATGAAAATCATAAAGGTATGGATTAAATGAAAAATACAGAATCATAAAGAAAACATATACATAATATATATATCATATATAAATACAGTGAAATCTTAATGGCCACTATGAGAGGTGTTAAAATAATATTGAACAATCATCGTTTCGTGAGGCAGTAATTCGCCATCCACAGAAACAATATGTTCTTTAACCATTAGATGGAGTGTGTATAAGTGTATCTCGAATACATATAATAAAAATGTACTAGTATATTGAAGATACTGTTGTTGTTAAAAAATAAATGAATAAAAATAGTTTGGGGGTTGGAGAAGAAAAATAAAACAAAAGAACATAAGAGAAGGCATTACCTTCAAATCGGGTAACTCTTTTTAATTTGAGCCCAAAGGCATCCTTGGAAAGACTTATTACCAATATGATGCTTCTTTGAGTAAGATAGGTATGTGGATAAAACATATTATAATAGTTTGGATGAGGAAATGGCTTGAGATGTGTGGGTAAGGGGGTAGAGGTAGGGGCCTTTTATATGATGCAGGAGGGACACTCTTGGAAAGTCCTGAAATGTTACATTAGTGCGAAATTATTTTCGAATTTTAGAGGTCCCAAAATGATATATTTCTAGTATAAAGTGATAAGGGGTCAAAATCCACACATCCAATAGGGTTTTCATATGTTTATGTCTTATATTTTACCTTATCTTTTCATTTTATTTAAATCGTTTATTAAAGAGGTAATCACAACATCATCATGGTGTCTTTAATAAATTTATTAATTTAATGTTTAAAAATTATAGAAAAATACCATGATGTAGGAAATCGTTTTATATTTCTAATGAATATTTATAGTCAAAAATATCATTTATATAAACAAAACTAAAGTTGTTTTTTAGGTGATACATACTTTGGTTATATTTTCCATTCTTTAAAAAAATGAAAAAATGTCACTATCACCCAAAAGTGATTCCATGGGGTCCCTAAGTTGGCACAATGAATTGCGTGGTAGGCCATGATAGCACCAAAAGTGATTCCATGTGTTTAAGGGGATTTTTACCAACGGTTCAATGAGAACCGTTGGGGAAAATGTGGCTGGGGGAGGTTTTTACCAACGGTTTATTAAACTGTGGGTATAGGTGTGGTTGGGTAACTTTTTCCCAATGGTTCTTTAGAACCATTGGTATAGGTTTTCCCTAAATGTATATACAAATGGTTTTTTAAAACCGTTGGCACGAGTTTCCCCCAAATTGACAGCTGCTCGTCCTCTCCCCCATTCGGATACAGAACCCTAAACGGGAGCAGCAGCAGCCGATTTAGGCGATTTTGGAGCTCCTTCTGTCGGACCAGTTTGGATCATCGACCTCCTTCAGGTTCCTCAACTTCTTTATCTAATATTTCAGTTTTTAGATTTCTAGATTCATTACACTCCTTGAAGGCAGTATAACGAGACATAGGATTTTCACCACATGTGAGGATGTCAATCTATGTGATGCATCAGTATAAAAATGAGAGGATTTACTAGTAGAGGCTACTTTGATCTTACCTCTCACTATATATCGTATGCCACACTTCTCCATGTGGGTAGGTTTTACATAAAAGATATTTCATAAACCATGGACACGTAATAAAACCTCATTGTTTGGAATAGGAACACACTTATTTCTCAGTGTAATTATGGAATGGATGACACAGCCACAACCACCACATCCACAACATGATCAAACATCACTTATATATCTTCATTTATGATATTGAGCTATTAAAACAATTCCAAAACTTGTTTTTGAATATGTCTTTCATATGTCACTACAAGAGGGATGGTCCAGCAGAAACACTATATGTTGACTATCCGTCCACATGGTTGAGACTCTATTGGGTCATGATCACATGAAATGTTCTTAATGCCCCCTCTTCCACACTTTTGTAGGAAAAATGAGAAACAAGTACTTCAATCATGACCATTACTCATATCATAGGAATCCCCAAAAAAATCATACCACATGATGTCAGTATACTAGTTCAATAGTCTATAATTCTATCCTATTCGCCCATGACCTCCCTCAACTTCTAATATATAAATAATGTCTGCTTCATAATTTCAGTAGTATAGTTCAATATTAACATGTCATCCATGGATCATACAACATTTCAATGACTTCCCTTAAAGTGTGTCTCTCACAATATCTCATCAAAAATGTACGTTGTTGAAAAATGATGAAACTCTATAAAACATTTTTAGTACTCAATATAATTCACGATGCCCTAATTCTAATGCATGAATTCATTATCCCTATATGTCGACAAATTCTTGAAGTAAAATTAGTTTTAGATCCTAGTCTATAAATCATCCCATACCATGCCTCATAGATAGCTAGTCTTGTTTGGTACATCACACCCACACTTTTCCTCCTCTCATAGAATATATCTCATGATTTTATCTCTCTAATGATGAGGCCTATATGGATTATTTAAGGTGAATATCATATTCTCAATCCAAAAATCAATTTATAATGGGAGACCATCAACTGAAATTATTGGACAAAAAATCAACCAAAACACACAGGTCATATCAACCATAATCAAGGTATTCATCAGAGTTCCTCAAAAAGTCATCATGAAGTGATAAAACCCCTCAAAGAAAATTTATTCAGAACCCATGTCTGAATCAACATGTGGTTCCACAGATAGAAAAAATGTATGATCCAGATGTATCCCATGGAACTCTACCTCTAGATCATGTTTATTTCCTCCCTCATTTTTTATAACTGGAGGACCTCATAGTTTCATGTATTTAAAATTCCAAAACCTCACATCATAAATGAAAAATATCATAGTTTGTATCTAAAAATTATAGGACATTTCATTCACACTTTAAACCAGGTCATTAAACACAAACTTCTCCTAAAACAAGAGATGTAATGGAATATAATCATATAAACAACTAGAGACACTTATTGTTTCCCACTAAAACTATTAATCTGGGTCGAGACATAATTTAAACATTCAATATTCAAATTAAATTTTTTTTTATTTGATATTTCATTTTAACTTATACACTTTAAATCATATTTCACAATTAATTTTAAATGTTTCTACTAATATTTCACTAAATTTATATTTAAATGGGACCCCACCCCCTGGACACACCACTCAACTCCTTGGACAGCCCGCCCACCCCCTGGACTCCCCCTACCCCATTGGACATCCTGACCACCCCCGCAGACAGCCCACCCACCTGGACACCACGACCCCCTGGACACCTCTAAACCCCGAACGGCCCCACCACCACCTAGAAACCCCGCAACCCCCTGGACACCCCACACCCCCCTTGGACACCCTGTACCGCCCCCGGACAGCCCGCTCAACGCTTTGGACAGCCCGCCCACCCCCAGACAGCCCGCTCACCTCCTTGGACAGCCCACCCCCTAGACACACTGTACCCCCCGGACAACCCCACCCACCCCCTGGACACCCCGCTCACCTCCTTGGACAGCCTGCCCACCGCACTGGACACCCTGCACCCTCCTTGAACAGCTTGCCCACCCCCCTGGACACCCTGAACCCCTTTGTACACCCTGTACCCCCCGGACATCCTGCTCACCTCCTTGTACAGCCCACCCCATGGACACCCCGCTCACCTCCTTGGACAGCCCCACCCACCCCCTAGACACCCCGCTCACCTCCTTGGACAGCCCGCCCACACCCTAGACACCCCACACCCCCTTTGGACACCCTATACACACCCGGACAGCCCTCTCACCTCCTTGGACAACCCCCCCCCCCCCCCCTAGGACAACCTGCTCACCTCCTTGGACAACCCACCCCCTGGACACCCTGTACCCCCCAGATAGCCCCACCCAACCCCTGGACACCCCGCTCACCTCGTCGGATGGCCTGCCCACCCCCCTAGACTCCCCCTACCCCATTGGACAGCCTATCCACCCTCACAGACAGCCCGACCACCTGGACACCCCAACCCCCTAGACACCCCCCGACCCACTAGACACCTCCGACCCCCCGAACGACCCCACCCCCCCTAGACACCTCGCACTACTTACTGAGAAATCCTTGAATATAGGCATTAGAAATTATGTATCTTATTTTCTTATATACAATATATTTTGTTGTATTTCTTAATATGATTCTCATATAGAGTAATGTGTTAGTTATGATTTTATATAAAGAAAAAAAAATTCATTTACCTAAATATTTTTTTGATTATACTTCAATATTATTGAATTTCATTGAAATGAATTATTGCAGTTGTTTTACAAAATGGACAGAAGTTGGATGTACGAAACTGATCGGATTTCAACCGATTTTCAAAATAATTTAAACAGAATTCTATATTTTGCATTTGACAAGGCTTTAGATAGTGGTCGCATACACTTCCCATGTTTTAATTGTGTTGGAAGACATTGGTTGAGTCGTGACGCTGTTAGATATCATATAACTAAATATGGTTTCCAAACAAACTATTATGTGTGGTACCACAATGGAGAGAAAATGGAATCTCAAATTATTGATGATCCAAATGATAAGACAGAATTAGAGAGTTTTATATATGATCGGTTTCCATTTATTCAGCATCATGAGAAGGAAAGGATGTCCAGCCAAAAAGATTTTGATACAATCACACATGATGCGTCCAATGAAAATGATGATGTTGATAGGGTAAAAAAATTGAATGATGCTGCGACGACTCTAGTATATCGGCAATGTGGTAAAATGAAAAAGATGGAATTTTAATTCTGATTGTTTCATGGGAAAACTATGTATGGGATTTCAAATACTGCAATTGATTACATTCTTACCTTCTTGAAGGACTTACTTCTAGATGGTGCAGATATTCTCTCAAACCACTATATGGCATGGAAGTTAGTTGATGAATTTGTATTCTCAAAAAAAAATCATGCTTGCTCGATTGATTGCAGCTTATTTTGGGAGGAAACTGCTGAAAGAAATGATTGTATCAAATGTGGAACCTCCCGATGGAAGCCAAAAGATGATGGATCACCATCTCGTGTTCCACAAAAAGTAATGTGGCACTTTCCATTAATACCCAGATTACAGAACCTTTTCATGTCTGATGAAATATCCGAAAAAATGCGATGGCATGACACCGAGAGAAAAAAGAATAATGAAGAGTTGGTTCACCCTGCAGATGGATTTTCTTGGTAGAGATTTGATGCTCGATATCCTGAACTTGCAGCCGACGTGCGTAATGTGAGACTGGGTCTTTCATGTGATGGTTTTAATCCATTTGGGCATATTCTTACTTCTCACAACACATGGTGGGTTTTCATACACATTTATAACCTCCCCCCTTGGTTGTGTATGAAAAAGCCTTACACTTTCTAGAGTATACTGATAGCTGGCCCTTATGATCCCGGCAATGATATAGATGTATACATGCAACCTTTAATAAAAGAGTTGAAACTTCTTTGTTATATGGGTGTGACCACATACGATGCATGTTCAAAATACATATTTCAGATGCATGATGCACTTATGTGGATGATCAATGATTTTCCTGCTTATACAATGATGTCTGGATGGAGCACTAAAGGAAAATTGTCATGTACTGTTTTTATGAAGAATACTCGATCGAGAAGACTGAAATATCATCATAGTTTTAGTTTTATGGGACATCGACGATTCTTTCCAATGAACCATCCATATAGAAACAATCGTCGAAGATTTGACAATACTATAAAGAATGATGCTCCACCTCAGCGTATGTATAGAACTGATGTGCTTAATGAATTGAAAGATTTAATTTATTCATTTGGGAAGGGTGTAATGAAATCTAGAAAGAGGCAAAATGTTTCCATTGATATGTGTTATAATTGGAAGAGGAAAATTATATTCTTTGTGTTGCTGTATTGGTCAACCAACTTGTTACGTCATTGCTTAGACGTAATTCACATTGAAAAGAATATATGTGAAATGTTGCTTCTGATTCTTCTAAATGTCAAGGGGAAGAAAAAAGTTGATTTACGATCTCGGTGTGACTTGGTAGATTGGGGGATCAGACCAGAATTGCATCATGTCTATATCAGTGAAAATAAATGGCAAGTTCCATGTGCTTCTTATGTGATGACACCTGCTGAAAAAAATCAATTTCTGGAAGTGCTAGAGACTATTAAAGTTCCTGATGGCTATTCATGCAATATATCAAAACGGGTCAACAGAAAAGAGTTGAAGATGAAATCTTTGAAGACTCGTGGTTATCACGTCCTTTTGCATGAGTTGATTCCAATAGCAATCCATCATCTCTTTTCCAATAATGTTAGAGTCTCAGTTATTCATTTGTGTTATTTGTTTAGAGATCATTGTGATAAGAGGCTATACAAATCCTTCTTGAAAAAACTATTGGCAGAAACACCATTAATTTTGTGCGAGTTAGAGAAAATATTCCCTCCATAATTTTTTACATGCATGTTGAATCTGACTATACATCTACCGACAGAAATACTTCTTGGAGGACCCGTTGCTTTCTGTTGGATGTATCCAACTGAAAGAAACATGTGCACATTGAAATCATATGTTTGGAACAGAAATTATCCCGAAGGTTCTATTGTGAATGGTTACTTGGTTCAAGAATGTATGGATTTCTATGCAATGTATTTGTCTGATCTCACTACGAGAGTAAACAGAAAAATGAGAAATGAAGAACAATAGTATGGGAAAATTGAACCCAACATTCCATCACTTCCTCAGATAGGAGGAATTCTAGGATCATATATATTGACGACATTAATCCTTGAAGAGCGAGAGATGGCACGTCGCACAATGTTATTCAATTGTGATTTGTTCGATGAGTATATCAAGTAAGTAAATTGTACATTTATCTCTTATCTTATCTCTTGTAATTTTAAATATTTGTTAAACTATTATTATTTTTATCTATAGAGAAAATAAAGAATTTATATATAGAAAGCATCGTTCTTTATTTTTGAGAGGGAAAGAGACTTTAAATAGAAAAGTATTTTCTTCTTGGTTGAAATTGAAGGTAAAAATATTTCTGTAATAACTAAATAAAAATAATATTTCATTAAGTTTAATATTTTTTTATATTTCAGGTATCGAGTTTTCCTGTTGACTCTATTTCTGAGGAAACAAGAGCTTTGGGTTTTGGTCCTAATAGCATGGTTCGTTCTTGTAAATCATTTTTTGATCAATGGAAACAAATTTATTATCACTAAATGAGCAAGAAACATGAGAACACATCATAATGGTGTTATGCTAACTGCCACAACAGACTGTTATGCCAGTTCATCGGATACTAGACCTCGTTCTGAAAATGTTTCTTATTATGGAGTCCTGGAGAAAATAATATGTTTGTATTATTACTCACATGGTCGAGTCACGATGATGAAATGTCAATGGTTTGATTTAATGATGAGGCAAGGCACCTTTATTGATGACTGTGGATTTTGAGTTATTGACATGACTCATACTCTTGCCACTGATGAACCATATGTATTGGCATCAATGGTGAAAAAAGTTTTTTATGTCAAAGATCATCGTCATCCTAAATTCGGTGTAATTTTTGATGTAAATCCCAGACATGTTTTTGATGATGGTGATGATGAAGTTGAAAATATCTCTACTGCAATTGGAAGAAATTCGTTTATTACTTATGATGACACCAATAACTCAATTTTCAGAGTTGATTGTGAACCTGAAGTTGTGGTGGGAAATATATAGAATCATACCGTCATGCTCTCACCTACATGCTTCACCTACATCATTCAGGGTTTGTATCTTTGTACTTACCTTCAAACCACTATAAATCTTCTTTTACTTTATGTTTTTTATCAGAATGGTTTTTCAATATTTTTTTGGGTTACACATTAGTTATCTGTTTTTAATTACTTCCATATTTGCTTTCATTGTAGGAAATGACACCCATTGATGAGAGGCGACGGAAAAAGATGACAGATAATAATCGTCTCATGATACAGATGGGTGTTCCTCCACTCATACCCGTTGTGAGTATTTTATTTAAAATATAAATATTTCAATAACATATAATATCATGTGTTTAAATATGTGTTAAACTTTTTTTCCGGATCGACCCCCTAGACTAGATATATCTGACGAGGAGCCTGATATTGCTCCCAGTAGAGTGGCTGGTGGTAGGAGGGGGGTGGTGTCAGAGATGGATGATCATCTAGTGGGCCCGGTACTAAGGCCGGTGGTATGAGAACTCATGGGGCGAGAGTTAGACGATCCACCGACACAGACATATCTTCTTCACCCCATTTTGATCCTGGTGTGTCTCCAGGGACATATGGGATATTTAGCCCTCCGATGATTACACTACCAGTTGGCCAGACACCTATGCCATCATCTTTTACTTCTGGTTCATTATCCCCGAGCTATTATATTCCACATTCTTCGACTCCTGATGCGACATAGTATGCGGATGAGAAGTGTACACTGAGAGACACTCTACCTATACAGGATATTCTTTCAGCTTCTGCACATCCAGTGACTCCCATTGATCCGACTACCACAGGTATATTTATCTGATTCTATAAAATTTTTATACCAAAATTTATTTTATTATAACTTGTACTGATATTATTTTTCTTTAATAACAGATTCATCTATAGATAGGAGGCGGGGGAGGGGGCATACTTGCTTTCGTGTGGTATGGAACCACCAGACACAGTTGATGGTTGAATATAATGCTGATGGACAAATGATTGAAAAATCTGGGCAGGAATGTTGGGGTTTTTTGGCGACACTAGCCAAATACTCCGATATCATTCCGGTCAACCCTCTCTCTTGGAGACAATAGACACACGAAGTCAAAGATGACACGTGGGCACAAATATGGGTAAAAAATCTATTGGATTTAATGTAGTATTTTTTTTATTTATATGAACTAATCTATTGGTATTCAACTTCGGTTTAACATCCCTGATGGCGATGGTGCACGACCAACGCATTTAAAAGAGTTTGGAGAGATTTGGAGAGCTTATAAGCATGACCTATATGTTGGCTAGTGTGATAGGGTGGGCACAGATTTAGAGACATTACCTATCATGGATGATTGCTCGATAGAGCAATATCGCTAAATGATTACCCATTGGGCGACTTCCAAATTTAAGATATTAATCTAATGTGAGGTATTTAAATCAGAGTTTTCATATTTTGCATTAATATAATCTTATTTATTATTAAAGATTTTTTAGGTATCTTCTTAGAAAAACAAAAAAACTTCGATTCAAAGCAATACCTCCACACTTTGGGGTGCACAACTATGTCAGATCATGAGAGGCAGCTGGTTCGATATAGTTGCTTATAATTTTTCTTTAGGAATTTCCTTTTTATTATTTCCTACTTAAAAATATGTGATTTATTGAATATTGAATATATGATTATACATGCACTTTATATTGTTTCAATTCCATTATAGAAGCACAAATTGAATATTGAAGTACGTATCCCTCGGGCAAAATTGTTTTGCTCGCGTAGAAGAAAAAAAGATGGAACTGCGGTAAATGAATCAACCGAAGAAAAGATTGTAAGTTTTAATTTGTTTATTTCAAAGTTTAATATCTATTTTGAAATTTATTAATCTATTAATATTTTTGACAGGCTGATTTAGAGGCTATTGATGCCCAGGATCCTGACAATTTGGGTCCACACGATCATTTATATCAGGTTTTGGGAGAGGAGCACTCTGGTTGAGTACGCTGCCGACCTGGTAAGAATATAGTCCCGATGAGGTATTGGTCCTCTCTAGGTATCCATTATAGTACAACTGAGTTGGAACAGGTCAAAGAGAAAGCAAGACAATCTGATAAATGGGTCACAGATTTGGAAGTACAAGTTCAAATGAGGGACAAAGAATTTATGAAACTGATGAAAGCTTTATATTCATCACTTCCAACAGAGGCTAGCGCGGCTTGTCAGACATTTATGTCGTCGATGGGTGCATTATCCAATGCACCATGCGACAACTCTGGTGGCGATTGAGATCATGATGTTCCTGGCGATGACGAGGATGCTGAAGAGGACAAGGGCGAGGATGAGGACGGGGACGAGGGTGAGGATGGGGTCGAGGGCGAGGATGGGGCCAAGGGTGAGGATGGGGATGAGGACGAGGATGAGGCCAATGATGACCATGGGGACGATGACAAGGATGACGACGAGGACAAAGATGGCGGCGAGAATGAGGCAGATGATGATAGTGGTGATGATGATGGTGATCAGGGGTAGATTGATCCATTTCATTTTTGAATTCTGTATAACTCTTTTTTTTTGAACCTGGTTTTCCACTCCGGGGTTTTCCTCAACTTAATAGGGTGGTTGTTATCAGATCTCTTTTTTTCACTTGATTCTTATAGTATGATTATTCTACTACCTAGACCTTTAGTACTCCTTGGTACTGGGATTCCCTGTATGATATCTAGTTTGATAAGTTAATATAGACATCTTAATATTAAAAAAACAATCACTCGAAATTAGGGGTGTCCATGGGCCGGGTCGGGTCGGGTCAGGTCATGGTTCTTCTAGGGCCTAAGGACATATGGTCATCCATAAGTAAGATTTAGGGCCTAAGGACATGACATGAAATATTATATGTTTTAGATCGATGGGTAATATTGTGGGTTTATTTTAAAAATAATAAAATGAGGGGTTTTTAGGTGGAAAATGATTTATTAGGTGATGAATTCCCCTGGTTAAAAAATATAAATAAGCGTGTGTCTTTTTGATTTTGATAAATGGATTTTAATGATAATGATATATTGGTTAATATCGTTGGCTAAAATATTTATTTTTAACATTTTTATTATCTATTGTATATATTTTCATTGATTAGGAATATAATTTACAAACAAAAAATATCCAATTACTTATAATATTTATATGTATTAGATTTATTAATTTGGAGAAATTTTTATATTGTCATTTGTGACGTGTACGAGTCAACCCCTCCTCAATCCGAGGGCCGGTGTGTCCGGTACCACTAAAAGTGTCTTTCTTTTGTTTAAAATGGATGTGTTTTTAATTAAAATAAACGACATACGGAAAACCAACCAAACACATTCGGATTATGTTGAAACTATAGGAAAATGATACATGGGTCTTTTGTGATGTGTATGAGTCAGCTACCCCTCAATCCGAGTTCCGGTGTGGCCGGTACCACTCAAAGTGTCTCACTTTTCTTTGAAATGGACAACAGTTTATGTAAAAACAACAACTGAAATACGGGAAACGGACCAAACGCTTTTGGATTATATTGATACTTTAGTACAAGTATCCATGGGTCATTTTTGTCATGTACGAGTCAACCCTTCCCCAATATGAGGCACGGTGTGGCTGATACCACTCAAACTATCTCACTTTTATTTGAAATGGTCATGATTTTAAGTGAAAACAACTACCAGCATACGGAAAACCGACCAAACACATTCGGATTATGTTGAAACATTAGGATAACGATCCATAGGTCATTTGTGACATGTACAAGTCAACCCCGCCTCAATCTGAGGCACAGTGTGGCCGACACCACTCAAAGTGTCTCACTTTTCTTTGAAATGGACAACAGTTTAATTAAAAACAACAAATGATATACCAGAAGCGGAAAAAACGTATTTGGATTCAGTTGATACTTTAGGACAAGTATCCATGGGTCATTTTTGTCATGTACGAGTCATCCTCGCCTCAATCTGAGGCACAGTGTGGCTGGTACCACACAAACTGTCTCACTTTTATTTGAAATGGACGAGATTTTAAGTGATAACAACTACCGGCATACAGAAAATCGACCAAATGCATTCAGATTCTATTGAAACATTAGGAAAACGATCCATGGGTCATTTGTGACATGTATGAGTCAACCCCGCCTATTCTGAGGGCCGGTGTTGCCGATACCATTAAAAATGTCTTTCTTTTGTTTAAAATGGATGCACTATTAATTAAAATAAACGACCTACAGAAAACCGACCAAAAACATTTTGGTTCTGTTGAAACTTTAGGAAAATGATCCATGTGTCATTTTTGATGTGTACGATTCAACCCCGCCTCAATCCGAGGGCCAGTGTGGCCGAAACAACTCAAAGTGTCTCACTTTTCTTTGAAATGGACAACGGTTTAAGTAAAAACAACAACTGACATACAGGAAACGGACCAAACACATTAGGATTCTGTTGATACTTTAGGACAAGTATACATGGGTTGTTTTCGTCGTTTATGTGTCAACCCCTCCTCAATCTGAGGCACGGTGTGGCTGGTACCACACAAACTGTCTCACTTTTATTTGAAATGGACATGATTTTAAGTGAAAACAACTACCAACATACAGAAAACCGAAGAAACACATTTAGATTATGTTGAAACTTTAGGAAAACGATCCATGGGTTATTTGTGACGTGTAAAAGTCAGCCCCATATCAATCTGAGGGCCGGTGTGTCCAATATCACTAAAAGTGTCTTTCTCTTATTTAAAATGAATGCGCTTTTAATTAAAATAAACGACATGCATAAAACCGACCAAATGCATTCGGATTGTGTTTATACATTACGAAAACAATCCATGTGTCATTTGTGACGTATAAAAGTCAACCCCGCCTCAATCCAAGGGGCGGTGTGGCCGACACCACTCAAAGTCTCTCACTTTTCATTGAAATGGACAACAGTTTAAGTAAAAACAACAACTGACATACGGGAAATGAACCAAACGCATTTGGATACTGTTGATACTTTAAGAAAAGTATACATTGGTCATTTTTGTCGTGAATGAATCAACCACTCCACAATCTGAGGCACAGTGTGGTCGGTACAACTCAAACAGTCTCAATTTTATTTGAAATGGACATAATTTTAAGTGAAAACAACTACCGTCATACGGAAAACTGACCAAACACATTCAGATTCTATTGAAACTTTAGGAAAATGATGCATTGGTCATTCGTGACGTGCATGAGTCACAAATGAAAATGGATTTTTCATTTACATGAAAATGAAAATAGATTTTTCAGTGTAATCTGCTTAGTCCCAAAGCATGAACCAAACAGGTTGTGAGACATAATACCAGTAGGAATCCACCACAAGATTTGTGGCCAAATTTTAGTGAATATACATTTATAAAAACATGGTACAAAAGTAAAAATAATATAATGAAATCAACAACCATTAAATATTGAAGTAATGAATAGCTAAAACATTCATTGGAGACATCAATATCTTGCCCAACGCATGTCACTGTCTTGACCTCAGGAAAAAAACACATCCTCTCCCTCAGGCTTCACAATATCTCCCACAGACACATCAAAATCTCACCCACATGTATCATATGTAATTAATCTATTAACAGGTAAAAATAAGTACCTCATTTAATTTAAATTATTACATCGCGGACTATTATCAACACACCTCATCTAATCGAACTATTACATGGCATAATAATAATCAAATCACCTAATGTAATCTTTCTATCACATTGATTTTTAATAATCAATAATCCATCCTAAACAAAAAAAAGTCATGGAAAGCAGTATGCGTCTAAGGCGTTATGGGCCAATAGCTCTAACAAATTAATCAAGGGAAACACAAATATGTGGTTCCCTATCTCAAAGAAGTAACCTTAATAACCTAATCAACCAATATCATATGCTAATCACGGTGTAATTCCAAGTCATGTATACCAAAAACATGGGTATATGAGTTTTAGGCACATATGATTCTTGACAAAACAACATATAGGCACAACCCACCTACCTCGTAGTCGTGAGAACAATATTGTTGAATATCGGATCTTGATTACTCCTAGATCATTGAAAATACACAAAAGATTCATAAATTATAATATCTATATCTATAAAATGAGGAGAGGAATCAGGAGGATAGGATTAAGGTGAAGGGATAACTCATTGGTGGGATCCCAATGCACCTTCCAGAGTTCTGATTGGACATTGATAGGATAATCAGTGGCTCAGAGAATAATTTTCTCTCCTGGTCGAACTTAGATGAACCAATGTCAAAAGAAGATAATTCTGTAAATGAGACATGTCCCCTCTCCTATATATTAAATAAAAACTAAAATACATGGAATTTCCTTTAACAATACACACTGTGTATAAGCTTTTACTGGGCTTCACCTTAAGAGGTATGACCACGACACAACATGACTTGGTATATGGCTGAGACACGACCTGTACGTGGTCTAGAAAGGATATCAATGTTCATGGTGTGTACACTGAAGTACATGGATTTTACATCAAAATTCCCCAATTTTACATTTTCCTCAAAGCAACCCGAATTCAAAATACATAAATGGAAATGGGGAATTGGGTTCTTATAGTTTGATTATCACACCATATATCTTGTTTCTATCTCAACCAAGCACCAAAATCCTTGGTTTCTTCAATCTAGTGGTCTAATATCACATTACGATCTTAATAAATCCTTATGTTTCATCAGCCCCATGTAACAGATCAATGATAGATCTGTAGCAAGCCAAATTTGTTTATTTCTCTCATTTTGGTCATTATTTGGCTTGGAATCTCTAACTAATTATTTTTTATCATGTTTTATTCAGTCTTGAATTATAATATTCTCACATTCAGGATTTATTCAGCTTCATAATGCATTTGATTAAATATTTTCTCATTATTAATGACCTCAACTAAAGGTTAATATCTTTAATATTGTGTAATTTTTTTGTTCCAACTTTTATTTATTCTATCAATTAGTTGTTCACATTCAATCTATCATTACTTGTTAATATTACATAAACATTATTTTATACAATATTTCATGCTAAGGACTATTATTGAGGTGATAAGATATTGGATTTTGTGTGTTTCTACATTGTCATTTAGTTTAGTGAGTTGGGTTTTAAAATTAGATTTCATTGATAATACAGCATGTTCATTTTGGTTTTGAAAATGTTGGTTCATGGGAGAGATGAAAAATCCATTTTCATGTAATTGCATAACATGAGGTGGTTTTGTAATGGGTTTTCATGAAAATTGATTTTTCATTTACATGAGCTGAAAAATCCATTTTCAAGTCTGTTTCAAGTCTGTATGCAGGTGTACAGTGGAGGGGCTACTGGAGGGAGGGGGGCTGCTGTGTGCAGTTCTGGAAAAACCCTTTACCAATGGTTATAAACCGTTGGTATAAGGGTGTTGGGATTTTGAAAAAAAAAACTATACCAACGGTTTAAAACCGTTGGTATAGGTGTTCTGTATTTCTACAATAACCTATACCAATGGTTTTAAACCGTTGGTATAGGTGTCTGGATTTTTGGAAATCCAATACCAACGATTTATAACTGTTGGTATAGGTGTTTCTGGAAAACCAATACCAACGGTTCTAAACTGTTGGAATAGGTTTTCTTGAAAATCACATTACCAACGGTTTCAAACAGTTGGTATAATACTTCCTCAAATTCATTACCAATGGTTATAAACCATTGGTATACATTGGGTTAAATTTATATAACCCATATACCAACAGTTTGGATCAAACCTTTGGTACAAGGATTTCCTCACGGATTACTAGCCAAATGTTTGGAAAACCGTTGTTATAGGGTATACCAACGGTTTTCCAGCCTATACCAATGGGTTTTAACCGTTGGTATAACCTTCTTTTACAGTAGTGCACGATATTTAAAGATAATTACTGTCACTAATATTCATAATCTCCAAAAACAAAAGTATCTTAATTACATAATTTGGACCTTATTATTCCAAATATGGAATCCATTTTATCAAATTCCAAACACATAAGTTGTAGTAATTAATTTAAAATAATTCCTGGTGTCGAAACCAACGACGAGTTCTTAGGAAGTAAAATCTATCAAAAGATTGATTTGTTTTTACATCCAATTTAAAATTGAATTTACATCCAATGACCAAAATTGTATTAAATTATAAAAACATAATCAAAATACATCTTAAATTCAATTAAAAGGACAATTTAACTATATAAAAAATTGGAAGAAAATGCATATTTGAATTAAAATGTAGTATTTTTCACTATTCATTAAAAATGAACATTTGTAAGAAAATACCAAATAATCACCCTAAGATTTATTTTATATTACTAATTCAAAAATGATATCAATTTCACCAAATTAAAAACATATAAGTTGCATTAATTAATTTTATTATCAATTCCCGCTGTCGAAACAAATAGCATGTTATTAAGAAACAATATCTATCAAAAGATTGACACATCATTAGGTCCATTTTCAGAGTGAAATTAATTATAATGAACATCATTGGACTAAATTGTAAAAATATATTCTAATGAAACAATAAAACCAATTAAAAAGATAATATAACCCTAGTAATAAACTTGATTAAAAGGAGGTTTTGAATTAAAATACAACATTTTTAACTAAAAATGATCTTTATTTGAAAATAAAAAGATTTACACAAAGTAAATTTTGATGTCTTGATTCTAACGAAGGATTATATTTTGTAAAATATAAAATATAAAAGTGACAAAAAGTATATTTAAAAAAGGGTTCGCCATCAAAAGTTGGTTAATCGGCCTTCTAAATAATATTAGAATATTTATTGTAAAAATTGGATTCAATTGCAATTAAAGCCTCTAAAACTTATTGGATAGATAAAAAAATATTTAACACACATATATAATCATTTATTAGTTAGTTCTGTTCATTCCCGCCATTACAATGGCTAGGCTATAACTATAATTTTAGAAAATATTATTTTTTTATTAGTATGCAACGTAAGATATCAAAGAAACTCTTTTTTGCGTATTGGGTATGCCATCGATCATAGCATTCCCATTAAATTAATATTAAGATTTTGTTCAAAATATTGATAAATACGAGAAACTAATATTCTTTATTTACCTGGGATGTTACATGTTTCCTGGGGCATGTAATTTTTTATCATTTGATTGTCAAGGACTACTTACAAATTGCTCACATGCTCACCCATTTAATAGCAATGGATGTAAAAATCCATTTTGATGATAAATGAAAGAAGTCACTTAGTGAGTTAAGGAATTATTTGACTATCTATATGATTATTCTCCCTCTAAATTGAGAAGAACCTTTTAGAATCATGTGTGATGTCAGTGACTTTACAATGGGATATGACCTTGGGCAGAAGAGATGTAGAATAGTCTGGATAATCAATTATGACAAAAAAATGTTGATTAAGGTGAAAACTAACAACACAAAAATATATTATGAATTACTTAGAATGGAATTTTATATTAACAAATTTAAGCTATACCTCATACTCTTTAGGGAGCTGTTCCACACTAAATACACTACATTGAAATATTTTCTAATAAAAAATGATCCTGAACCTAAATTAATCAAATGTATTCTATTGATATAATAATTTTATATTTAAATTATGGATAAAAGGGGATTTAATAATATGATTGAAAAATATATTTTATTGATGGAGTTTCCATGTCTATCGAGAGAATAGGAAGTGTAAAACTAAAATGAATTTCTTCTTGAGAACCTCTTTGTACTAGACCTAAAAACTAAACACTAATTCATAGACATATAAAACATCATTGATATCTGATTCATGTACAAATAGTTCTCTTACACACAATATAGGATATCTGTAGGTGATGGGTGACATTATTTCTAGGAGGATATACTTTTTTTCATGTAGTGTGCCCAATAGATGATTCAAATGAGTATTCCTATGAAAAAACATTCTAGTGCACTAGAATGTTTTCATTCATCACCAACTAGAGGACACTATAGTTCAAAGAAAACTATTAAAAATTTATAAAAAACATGTTTTTATACCAATATTACATTAATATATAAGATATGTTTTTGGAATGTATTCATTATAAATTCTCATAATATATCAGCAAAAGAGATTAGATTATCCATCACCCCATTAAGGAATTTGATGTGTTTGATGTATTGTGAATCTAATTTATGCTTCCTTTTCCTAATTATTTTATACAAAAATAAATCTTGGTGACTGATGATACATATATAAGTGAGTTGAAGATGAGGAAAATTTATTAGATATAGAAAATTAGTGATTAAATTCAAGAAAACGAATATTATATCTTGGTTTGGATAGGCCATGTTATTAAAAGGTGATAGACATAATGACATCAATAATTTTATTCTAATTGAAGTATTAAAGAAAAATTGGTCCAATACAACATAATCAGCTCATACAATATGAAAATGAGTTGGATGGTAGATCTATTGAACATGAAGCTGAATCATATCTTGGAGATGTACATACACTTAAATTACAAATATTGGTTATTAAATCTAAAAATTATTGGTGTGATTATTGAATTGTATAAAAAACCATTGGGGATGTATCTATATTGGATGTTGTAAGGGAAAATATACCACCTTCCTTTGGAACATTGTCAGAAACACTAGGTGTTTTAATCAATAAACTAGACATGTGGCGGAGAAGTAATAAAGTATCTCCATGGACTTTATGAGTTATAGAGTATCTAGAGAGACACATTTACTCAATCACACATTTATAAAGAAAATACTTTTAATTGGAATGATCAGGGCTTCTGGAAGAAGGAACCTCAACTAGGTTAGAAGGTGTTATTATTTAACACTAGTTAACATTTTTTCCTAGGTAATCTAATTTCAAGATGGTCTATTCAATTTATCATCATAAACATGTTCCATCATGTGGATATAGAACTATAGATTAATGAAAACCACCTATTTAAGTTAAAAAACAATATATCATGTTGTAAATTAATAATTTTAAAGTGGGAAGCATACTATCTATGGATTTTGAATAACGTGGAATAATAGGTTACACCGATATTTTGACTTTAAATATAGTTCTACCTCGGATAAAACCCAATTTAGTTTTCTATTTTCAATTTTATATTTTTAGTTTTTCATTTCATTATGTAGAAATGAGGAAGCTAATGGAGTTAGTCTTAAACATCCATTGTCTGCCATTTAAGACCACATTGAATGCTGTCAACCTCCCCTCATTATGAAATATGTTTACTAATGTAGTGAAGTGAGATAGGTTGACCATGATATAACTAGTTATTAAATTTCATAGAAAGGTAATGTGGCTAAGAAGACCATTATGTAGGGAAATATGCCACATCTCCCAAACCTATAATAATTAGAATGAAAATTTTATTTATGATATATAATTCACAAAGTCTATGGAAAAAAAGGTGGTTAATTATTTAGGATCAGATTAGATAAATACTCACAAAGGTATCCCTTGTCTCCGTGGTGTAGTTAATTGACTCACGCTTCAAACCACCTAGAAGAAGAAACTTGAATTTTTTTCCAAAAATTAAATTTCTATCACCTTTACTATATAAGAATGGGTTATGTGACATTGAATCTGAGACTATGTGATCATATTGTAATGAAATAATTCATGATCTAAAGGTTTAGAATCATATAAAAATAGTTGAAACCCTATTATTGTAATGCAGTCCCCTCTTTGGATACTCCTTCACTCCCCAAATGCATCCATCAAAAAATCACAATTTTATATGATTTGAGTGTTATTTGATGATATTTTGGCCTCCCTAACAATATATTTGCTACAAAAAAGGTAACACCCACTCCTTTTACTTTATATCCCCTTAAAATGATCCCTCTGTGAAATTATCACTCCTTCAACATTCTATGTTCTTCCAACCATCACCTCACTTTTCCATTCCTTTGATTTATCCTTCATTAAATCTTATTCCCTCACCGTACCTATATACTCCAAATATTTCATTATGGTAGACACTAATTCCAATCCCCCTTCAAAATATATTACCACATCCCTCTCTAAAAAATCCTCCTCCTAAAACAATGTTATCCCATGAATGAAAATAACCCCTAGAAAAATGTCCCACTTTCATTAGGTGGAAGGCCAGAACTCCTTACACATCCTCTTGAGTCAAACTAATCTCACCTTACTCACCTGCCTAAGAATCCTACTAGCCTCAAAAAACTCAAATAACACTATCCTATCTCAATTTCAACAAAGAGGCCCAAGTCTACAACAGCCATGCCTTTTTTCTAGTTTATATCATGAAAACCAGCTGGAGAAACATTATGAGAAACCCCTAGAAATAGAAAAGATATTAGATATGGAGGTAACACAAAATATTAGTATAGAATAAATCATTTTGGAATATTTTGAATAAATTTTCCTCAATAATATCATTTTGTTTATGGATTAATATTTTCAAGAGTTGTTTTAGGAATGTTTTTACTAAATCAGAACTAATAGTGGATGATATTACCTTTTGTTTAGACATGAATTTGTGGAAGTTGACTTTATTTGATTTTGGAGTTGGACATGGAATTTATAATGTTTTTTAAATAATCTAACTTTAATTAATTTTATCTTGAGTCGTGTATGGTTCATGTGCATGATTTGTGTAAATTATTGGCTGTTGATCTGGAAACTCAACATGATGTAGTAAAATCCAAAATCATCCAAATAAAGACATCCCTCCTTCAAATAAATAATTGAAAAATCATCCAAACAAAGATAGTAAAGGGATACTCTCAATGGTACATTATTTAATTTGATTTCATCATCATATACTACATATGTGGACCTACAATACTAAATATTTCGAGGCTATTGAAAATGTATTTTGTGGCCAATAAATTAGAAAATAATAATCCTTATGGGAGATAATTTCATGCCACAACTAGACTAGTATTTTAACATTTTCCCACATTCAATCACCCCACCTCCCATGCAATGAAAAAATTTATTGATTGGTTTTTTTGGATAAAATAGGACTCCTATAGAAGGATATAGATCACGGTGTTTGTATGGAAGAGTATGAACTTGATTCAAAATTTGGTGAGGGTGAGGAAATCCATTATCATTCCAATTCTGAACCAATTTTTGTTCCATCGTGTTCCATTCCACCTTTTTTACTACCATAATCATTATACATTAAACATGATTCATGGAAGAGGTTCTTTGTGTGGCCTTTTAGTTCTTTCCTTCCACTCTCGGTTACATCTATGAGTTTATGGATTTTTATTTTGATAATACCCAAGTGTATCCTTTTCATTTTCCATAGTTTTCCCACTATCCTTGACCAAACAAACTCTACAGGGTAGTCCCACACAAGACTTATACGATTATACTGTCCATGGACCCCTCATTAGGACATTTATCCATATAACCCATATTTTCCCACTGATGTAATTTCTCAAGGTTATTTTAAGATTGTTTCTCAGGGGAAGAGAAATAGTAAAATGAACGAGAGGTAACAAACTATGACTTTAAAAATAGTTATGTTTTATTTAAAACAAGATACAAAAAACCATGGAAAAACAAACCAAGAAATATTATCAATATAACATAGAAATAAAATTTACAGGTATGAATATGATTATCTATTTTTCACTTTTTAGTCAGAAAAATATTCTCTTCAAGGTTCATATTTTTTGTAAATGTTTCCAACAATGATTGTACTATTCTCCCATAGTTGTTTAATGTTATTTTTACCCTTTTGACTTCCTAGAAATAGTTTAAATGGAATATTATCATTATCTTCTACAAAAAGTACTAATGATTTAAAAATCATAAATATGAATGAAATATTTATTTTAACATATATGGCTTGATCGGAATTTTATGTCATCCTAGACTCTAAATTTTTTGAATATTTCTTTTCATATTTTCTATGTTATTTTAAAATAACAAAATTTCTTTAACATTTGGAAATAATTTTAACAATAAATAATTTATTTTGAATTGAATTTTTTATTTTCCTCAATTAATGTTCAATTTGATCTTTTAAAAAAATTCATCGAAGATGACATCCTCTGATGATTATTAATATTTACTGGGGATATAATCTAATGATTCTATAATTTTTTATATATGGTTTATTATAAATATGATACATTGTTTATGAAACCCAACTATTTTCTTCGGGTTATTATATATTTAAATAATGAAATTTTTATAAAAATAATTTCTTTTATATTGGTTATGATATAGTTTTGAAACCCATTAATTTTTTATGGGTTATGATATGAGGAAAGTATTTGATCATGTGGAAGGCATATGTTTGATATTAATTATGTGATGGATATTTCAGGAATTATATATCCCTCCAATGCATTGAGTAAGGATGGATATATCATATGATAAATAGTATAGGAATGGGGAGCGAGCCCAATTAACTAAGTGAATCTTTCAACTTGGATAGCCTTACAAGTGAAAACTGACTACTATGGTGGTTTATGGAGTGTCCCCAATACAATATTATATTATTAGAAGTAATCCTTCACTAATAATAAAAGTTTTTTCTATGGTTATGTGTATACCACATACTTATGTATTTCTTCAATGTAATGCTATCATGGTGCATCTTCATTGGTTCTTTTATGATTCATGTATTATTATTTTCAAATATTAATTCCATGACTCAATATTATGATTTTTTATATATAGGGAATGGTTTTAAAATGATAAGATCCTGTCCCTCTACCCTTATGATCATGTTATGCTCATTTGATCATTAATATGTCCCTTTTTACCCTTACTGAGCATCTGAACTCGCCCTTTGCTTAGGTTTTCTATCCCTATGATATAAAGAAAGGTATTAAGTATGATATATCTAAGATGTATTCTAGTTATAAATATTTTAATCATAGATGATGTAGTACACATATGAACCAATTGTATATGAATCCATGTTTCCCAAGATACCATACCTATAGAATTATGGTGTGGATCATAACATTATGTATTAACTATTCACATATTAACATGTAAATAATATATTAGAAAATTAAGGGTCCTTATAGTTTGTATCATAGAGAGGTTTATCTATCTTTGGAAACTAGGATTAGAAAACATTATTGAGAACCCTATAGATAAATCTATGTATAGGATAGAATTCTCATGTTTCGGTAATGATCATGGAAAACCTTAGTGAAAACTAATGTGTTATATACTGAAAAGGTTGTTTCATTATTTAGACACCCTATAAATTATTTTTCATGTTTTCTCACTATGAATATTGTTTCTCACACTCTACTTTTTTGTTTTAGCAAATGGATTGAACTATGAATATCTGTGTTAACGATGGAAAATAATGGAATGAATCCCCTAATGAGAAATCAAATGAAATGAAAGTTGGAATGTGAATCCTAATGATTATTCCTAACAAACTATCCCATTATATGATTAACAACCCCTTCATGGGTGATTTTCTTGAAACACATAATAAGATAATTACGTAAATTGATGAAGAATGTGTAGGATAAAATATTAAGCATCTAAAAAGTTGAAAATTTGGGGAGAAGCACTAAGGGGAAGGTATCAATGTAATGGAACCATGATTTATCTTTGGAAATGAAGGGTATATATCATAACTACTAAGGAAAAATGAATATTTAGATAGAGGAAAATTAATTCCATTTTAAGGTACCATTTTTAGTACAATGTCTCATGTGTGGGAAATAAGTGAGTTATCCTATCAAATTACATAATCCAAGGCTTAACTCCTACACCATGTAAGGACCTATGTTATTCAACTATTTAATGTGAAAGGAATGAAGTGTTTATGTATTGGGTTTCTTGAATTATATATATGACATTTTGGATATAAGAATCTTGATACGTATAAGGATTATTCCATAGTAGTTTCACTTAAGTATTTGAAAACATATGTTGAATGGTTCGGATAACCAAGAAAAATGATTTAGTGGTGAGGTGGTAATGTTTAAGTGGGATAAAAATATTTTTGAAATTAATGGAATAGTTTTGGGGACCTAGAAATTGGTAAAATATTTGATCACAAATTGATTTATGACATATTCTAGGAATTTAATTATATTTTTGGATTAATGGAATATATTCTATTGTCTATGTTTTTATTTGAGGAATAAGTATTGTGTTAATTTTTTAAATCAGTTATGTTTTATTGAAAGGATAACTTATATTTTATGGATACTATCATGTGTTTGTAATTTTAATGTTGTTCAAATGTTTTTTTTGGAATCAATACCCTATTTTATATGTTTTAAGAGATGGTATTTTAAATTTATTTCAAATTGTCATTGTTCTTTAAGAATAATAAACTATAGAGGTTTAAATAACCCTTTAGTTTAATTTTATGTTAATATTATTATATTCTATTAGATAATATGATTTAGATGACATTGACTAATAAAATTTAATTAATTGAATATATGATATTTCAATGATATTTATGGTCAACCTAATGAGTATATTTTAGGCTTTTATCTAAATTTGATTCATGAAATGTTAGAGATTTTCACTATATCATATATTTAAATATAAATTTATAATGATGATTAATGATATTTTGGGAAATGTGTTAGTAGTTTGAGTTATATGAAACCCTTCTATTTAAAATGTGAAACTTTCTTATAATAATTATAATACATTTTTGAAGATGTAATATAACTGTTATGAAATAAATATTGAGGTAAAAACATTCATAAATGTTAAGGTTTTTTATTATGATATTCAATATATTTTTTGGAAAATTATTGGATTTATGTCCATATATTTTTGGAAAAAAGGAAAAATTGTAGGTTGATTGACAACGTGTCACATCCTGCAACGTTATGGGGATTGAACCCACAATTGAAGGGTGATGAGATCGAAACACTTACCACTGGCCTACATGGTGTCCTGATTAATATAGCTTGGATTTTATTTAAAAATTAAGATTAAGTTTATTTCAAGAATATTTTCGGAATAATTTAAATGGAAATACTTTTGTTGTGATGGGTCTTACCATAGTGGTAATGGTTGAATTATCTTATATAATCATATAAAATTTTAATTTGTCCTTCTAAATATTATGGTTATTTTTTAAAATTATTAGAAAATTATAGTGATTATACAATTAGAGAATTTGTTTTGTTAATGTTTCGATAAAAATGTTACATTGATCGTGGAAGAATATTTGAAAAATTTCTTAATATTTTTTAGTTTTGAACATAATTATTCTATGCAATTAAATATTGAATAATCTATTATGAACTTTGGGAGCTGTTGTTGAGACTTTAGAGATTAATATTGTATTTATTTATATAAATTTTTACTCTTTTTAGGAATTATCTTACCTTATGATAAGTATTTTTTAGTTCAGATTAATGACTAAATGTAGGATCAAAATCATTATATTCTTTTTGGATCTATTATATATTTAATTTAGTTACTATATAATGAAAAATTCATTTCCAATACGTGTCATTTGGAGAAATAAATTAAATTATGGTGAAATTGATTAAATTATAAAATATTAATTTCCATTTATATTTTTCTATGTTCTTGGTCTATATGGTAAAAGTATTCCTCAGATCTAGGGAAAGGATCTTGAAACAGAAATATTATCACGCTACCATCATGTTCTATGAATTGATGGTGTTTTCACACCTAATCGATTTGTGGATTTGAGGTCATTACCTTTATCATTATTATTTTATTTCTTGTGATCAATTTTCTCCCTCACTCTCAATTTTTATATGAATATGATATTTTCCTTCCATCTTCATATTTTCACTTCCCACTAATTCTCAAATATCTAAAAACCCAGATATGTGTTATTCGAGAAAGAATTCATATTTATCTATCCCTATTATCCAAAGAAATTTTGAATAACATTTATATGATGTGGGTTTTTAGAAAAGGATTATTCAAATATCAAACCCTTGATTCTCGAGCACGAGCTCAAATTATGAGGATACAATTTACTAAAGGGGGAGTTTAAAACCCATATATATTTAATGAAAATGATATTTGATAATTAAAAAGATACTAAACACCAAGAATAACTAACCATGAACTATTATCATTATAAAATATCCATTGAATTTGAAGGTATTAATATTATTAAATTATTTTTAATATATATATATATACAATGGACCTACTCAAAAAATATTTTTTGATTAATTCTTAATAAAGTGAAATTGAATTTATAGTAAATTCATTTTATAATTCCAAAATTTGTTTTCCTCAAAAATGTTTTTTATTTTATTTAGTGAAAAAAAAAATTTAGTTAATTTTTGTAATTTTTAGAAATTATTTTTTATAAAAAGGATATAATTTTTGAATTAAGTATATTAAAAATATCTTAGGGGGAATTTCTGGTAATTTCTTGAAAGGATTAATTTTTCAACGAATAGTTGAAACCCATACATTATTTTAAAATATTTAAAATTTAAACATATATTTTGAATTATTTTTACGATATATTTATTTCCATTTGAAAAAAACTCAAATTATGGTCTTTGTAAATAATTATATATTTTATTTTGAAATAAAAAAACTGTAGGGAAATGGAAACTTTTCTGGAAAAATATTTTTCATTTTATTTTTCACTTTTATGTTAAATTAATTTATAACCATTTTAACAATTTAAACATGAAAAATAGATTTTATATTTTTAATTATTTGGTCCGCATTTGGTAATATGTCACTTTTACTTTTTTTCATAATGAATAGTGTCCATGTTAATTCTTTAGTAGAAAGATAATGGTAAAATAAGTTAATTAATGTTTAAACTAATATATTAGGGTCTCAATATCATCCTAAAACATGATATTATTCTATTGGTTTATTTTATATTGTCCAAGTTTGTCTAATTATATAATATATTTTTTTTGTGTCATTTTCCCTATGTAATTACATTTATAATATTTTGGTAATAGATAAAGTCAAACATTTCATTCACTCGACTTTAATATCAATTAAATTAGTGCATAAGGAAAAATTATTACAAATTTGGTTAAAATTATTATTTTGAATATAATTAATTTTTTATCATGGTATTTTATTTTTAATATTTATGACAGAAATAATTAACTTTAATGATTACGCAACCCTTATAGCACTACAAACAAAATGACTTATACCAATAGAAATTTATTGAATAATAATACATTTGTTAGTAAAAATTAGTAATTCTAATAGATATTAGATTTTAGTGGTATTTATTTTAAATAATAACACTTGTTTTTATGAACAGATTTATATATTAGTATTGATCGCTTAACACCAACAAATTTTTGACAAACAATTAAATATATTGCATTATCAAAATAATATAAAAATTATTTCACTAACACATAAATATGTTATTAATAACAAATAATACCAAAAAATATTTTACCTTCAATAAAAAAATTTACAATATACAATTCAATAAACACATTTATTTTACCAATAATAATTTAATAAAAACCAAGTTTATATATATATATATATATATATTTAAAACCCATAAACACTAATTTGTGCCTCTACCCCACCATTGCTGCCTCCACCCTCCTGTGTTTGGCCTTGAATCTTGTTGCCTCGCCTTGGGTCATGCTGCCCCCCCATAAATCTCACTACCCTGCCTTGCATCACAACTATGGTCTATCATCACCTTCCAATAGATCTTTATGGCGTGCTTTAGTATGGTGGGTATTGCGAGACTATATACGACTAAAGCTCTCGTAAATAATTTCGCTGGATTCACCCTACAATTTTCAAATCCAGAGAAGAGGGATGAAGCATCCAACCCAGTCAAGAATAGAAATGGAATCGTAAGGAACACATATATCAAAACAATCAATAGAGGTAACCAATTATTGTATAGCGCACATTCCAGAATTATAAAAATAATCCCACCAGAAGACAAAACTGTGAAATCAGGAATATGTGAAATTAGAAATTTTCATTTTGGGGAGTGCGTGAGAATCAACGGTCTGGGCTACATAGTCTGGGATTGTGATGCAACATTGAAATCTTAATAAGGGGGAATGAGGTCACAAATAAGTGGTTGTATTTTATTCCATTTGAAGATACAAGTTGAACCTGTTGCTGGATAGCTTATTTGATGGATGAATCAATATTGACATTCATTTTTTAACTTATTGGTACATGGAAAATCAATCCACGAAAAAAGGAACATTCAATTATCATTCTCTTAATTAATCAATTACCATTTTATAGAGAACCACTAGAATACTAAAATGTTCTCTATTTTAGAATGTATACATCTATTTTAAGGTAGATGTCATATTTTTAGACCTATGTATACTATTATTTGGTTTAAATACATTGTGAAATGTTATAAATTCAATTTATCAGCTAAAATGTTTTTCATCTATGTTTTTTAGTGTTCAACTTTTCACACATGGCCTGGAATCTTTCAATATTGCACACCTAGAATGTATGTGATGTTTGGAATTTGAAAAAAAAATCAATGTTCCCATTTCATTCTCTCAAGAATTTTGAATTTATTTTTGAGTTCCCATCATCATTGTTGATAGGGAATTTGAATGAGAGAGTGATTTTTAGTATAGTGGTAAATTTTTTTATGCAACAAGAAACCAATTTCAATATTCAACCAATAGGCATGGGATCACTACCTAGGACTATGACATATAGTTTGGACCCAGCACCATGATCATGGAACTACAAAACAATCACCATCACCAGTACCATAAATGATAGAAAATTACAAAAACAAAAAAATCTAGATAGGTATTGAATGTTCATCAGAACCAATCACCATCAGCATTTAAGGAGAGTACTCAGGATAAAAGGGAGTGACAAACCCATCATCCGGGAAGAATCTTTTCACACTATGTAAAGATCAAACATTCCTAAACAAGAAAACTACATCTCCATACTGATGGCCCTATGTGACAGACTATAATAGAACATATAGTATGAGGATATATCTAAAAATGGTGAGAGAGCATCATTAGTTGATATGGCTAAATCCACTGTGAGCAGATTTTTGACCAGCCATTGTCAGTCTTTAGAGATGTTCCTTGACTCTTAGGTTATTTTTTGTCATTATAATGGCTAGTTTTATATGTGTGGATCATTTGATTTGAGGCTGGGTAACCCAAGTGACATGGTTTATTGATGACTTGTTACTTGTTTACAAATCAGGTTGAGTGGAATATATGAAGAGAAGGAATGATGGTTCATCATTTTCCAGAGGAAAATACCCTCTCATTGTGGGGAAGTAATTTCTTCATTTGATTTTATTTTGAATTTTACTTATCATTCATTTTTTACCTATTGGAAGACCCTTTGTTATGATGTTTTTGTGTCAGTTCCAAATATATTCATTCAAATAATCCCTTCACTATGTTTTTAGAACATGGCTATTACAAAACAACTTGGTTCATTATAAAATATGATGGGTCTTGAGTTTAAAGGCATGATGATGTTGTTTTGACCTATATGTTTCGTGGTTTTTTTTCAAAATCAAATTGAATATTCATTTATTAAGAAAATATATGCTGAAATACATTCCTGTATACTTTTAGAGCATCGTTACAAGTGGATTTAATGTGATAATTATGGTAAAGATAATTTCTTGCATGATGAATCCATGCTTTATTGATATACTGCAAATTTGTAATTAAAACTTGCAATATTATCCATAGATTCATTTCTAAGTGGTTGGATTTGAACTTTCTCTATTCCTTTTTTCTAAATTTGATGCTAACTCAACTATATAGACAAAAATACAATTTTTAAGGAGTTTCTTTTTCTATAACCCTTTCTTTCCTGTTCAATTTCAGAAAACATTGTTCACCATAAATAATAATATCAATAGATTAATGGCTTGTTTGGATGAAAGTTATATCATAATTATAACATCCATAATCATGGGTTTAAAATACCACATTTGGGTTGTAGTACAATTACCTTTTAGAATACAATAAATATATTCAATTATATAAAGTACACAAAACAATGAATAAACAGGATCTATACTGAAATTTTCTTTTCTAATTTTGATAAAAAAACATATCATCGTTGGGTGGCTACGAAGATCCCCTAACAAAGAAGAGGTCTATGTTGCTTCTTGGTGTTGTAACGTGAGCATACTTTCCCTTTACCTTTCCCTCCAGCATTCTCTAGTTCACTCTCACTGACTCGTTATTATTTGTTATGTTGGTATAGATTTATGCCCACTATATCCATAGGGACTATGAGTTACATAATCATGAGGGCATGGGTACCCAAATATCAATCCATTTAGTTGAAGAACATGACACAGGTGATAATGAAGAATCAAAATAAGATATTTAAGTATTAATTATCATTGTTCATTGATCCTAATACTTTTTCTCTCCATGTAGACACAACATATCAAAGGTGTACTCTATGATTGGGAGATGAGGGAGGATAGAGTCCATCAGCTATTCTCAAGGATACCACACTATAATAAAATTTCAAGACATTTTGAAATGGATTACAGTGATAATGGATGATATGAGCTTCTGATTCAATGGTCTATAAAAAAATTCTAGTTGATTATGGGGGAGGGTGGAATGTTGATAATATTTCATCTTGGAAGGGTGGGGAAATAATAGTATGTGATTAATTATAGGAATCTTTTAACAAGGTATCAAGAATTATTCATAAACCAAGCATCTATTGATTCAATGATCTATTGAATAGTGTAAAAGTGTTATTCTCTTTGAACATGGATGATTTTTAATCTTCTTGTATTTTATGTTTTCAGTTCTATAAATTATATCCATGTGGATTGAAGTTTTTTTAATTTAATATTTTATTTGTATTCAATTGATTCATATATTTTTCTGTGATTTGTGGGTATGCTTTCTGAATATGTGTGGTGTAGATAGTATAACAGAAAGATGAGTCATAACAATGACTAGAGGTTCCTCAATAGTACTGGAGATTATTTGGTTTGTTTCTTATATTGTATTACTTGGGGTTGGTGAAAGTTATTTGGTATAAGTAAATATTCATCTACCATGATTATTTTTGGAGTATTTAGGTCATAAAATGATAGTGTTGGAGGATTTCACTCAAGAGACAACATGGGTAGTGGGGTGTGGTGGTAGCAACTGAATAGATAGATCTTGGGTTTTTGTGTTTTTTATACGATGATCAATCAACTTCAATTATGTATTGATTCATTTAGTATTAAATCAATTTATTAATATAATTAACATTTTTCAAATTTTGAACATGTATGAAAATTTCCCTCTTATTGACAATTAAAATAGGTGTATTATTTATGATAACTTAATAAATATAATTTGAAATTTTAATATAAATAAAAATTTATTATTTTAATTTAAATGTAGTTTATAAATATATAATATATGTTAGTAATTTTATTACCAATAGACATATTTTCATATAATTCCATTGTTAAACACTTTGACCAAAATATATATTATTTTTTGGTATTATTATAATTGTAACATAATTATATTATCTGTCACAAAAACATTCAGAAACCGAGTTTTCACCAACAGTTTAGTGACAAGAAAATTTTTATTGGTAATACATTTTACCATAAAAAATAAACTTTTACCAATATATATATTCCAGTTTGTAAAAGATAATTATTCAGCAGTGTACATTATTTATTCAATTAATATAATGATAAAATAAATATCTTTAAAAGTATTAATAGTAATATAATATTGATTAATTAGTTTTTTCCACAATTTTTTTAAATAATTAATATTTATTATTAATGAGTGAATGTTTTATATTATAATTACATCATTGTATTGATGTTATTAGAAGTTAAATTAAATTAATAGTGTCAAAAATTACATTAAAGATATTTTATAGAAATAATATTTAATTAAATTATTTAAGAATAATAGAAATATTTAATGGAAAAAAAGGGATAATATATGGTATGAAAATTTATCCATTATCATTTTATGAGTTAGTATTTATCTAATAAATAAATTCTAAAACCTTATGAGTGAAAAATACCTTACGCTGGTAAAAATTAAAATGGGTTAACTAAAAATTAACCAAATGATATGGCTTAAAACACAACATTAATCTTTAAAAATTATATTGGATTATATATTACAACCAAATATTTTAATATAAAGAAATTTTGAATCATTTATCTGGATTATTATATTATTATAAGTCACTTTTTTATGAAATTCCAAAAGTGCATCGCACCACAATTATAAAATCGTACACCCTCTCCTCCCTTCAACATGCATTTTGATCCATGTATAATGAAAAAAAATTTCCAGTATAACTCCAAGAAATCCTTATCCTCGTTTTATAGGTTATTTTATACACAATATACAAACCCTAGTATCTTTAAGAGGATATCTAATGTAGTTATTTCAAAAAAGAGGTAATCGCATTAACTGGACACATTATTTTTTACTCTTTCTATTACCTCCTCTAATTATTATGGTATTTATAAAAAATTAATAAATTAACTAAAATTAATATAAATAGATTTTATAATGATTATTTATCCACCATTATCAATCCACTTTACCATAAAATGGTAATTGAATTTATTACTTGTGCATACATACGACTTATCATCTCCACATTGTGATACATTTCATTTTTCATCAATGTCCTTTATGGATGGGTATTATGATGGGTTTAGGGTTCAGATAAGAAGTTTATTAAATAATTATTCTTATATAATTATAATATCATCTCTAACATCTTACCTCCCAGTCTTTTTGAAAATGATAATATCGCTCTTGTGTACGTGCAGATTTCCACTTCAACGAAGAGATGTGATGGATTCTTCATTTCTTCTTTACATAGATTGTGATTAGTTTGTATTTAAAGAATATATATATATGTGTGTGTGTGATAATAATTCAATAAAGTTTTATTATTATTTACCTTTTTTTATTTCATCTGTAAAAAATTGAAAAACATCCTTCGTTCGTACGTATGGCCTACAATCCCCATTAACAATTTAATTCATTTATATATATCAGAAATTTATGAATGACATTAAATAAACATATAATGAATATATATGATATTATATCCTGATTAAAATTTTAGATATTATTTTACCATGATCAAAGTATAATGAGAGAAATTACTGAATAGAAATTCACATAAAAAATGATATAATTAAAACCTATAAAAACAAATTTTAATAAGGAATTATTATTAAATGGGTGTTAAAATTTTATAAATTCGTAATATATGATATTATAATTATTTAAATGATTTTTTCATAGAATTATAAATAATTTAAATTTATTATAATAGAGTTTAAAGTGATTTTGAAGCAAGTGGATCTCAGTGTAAGGGTTTATCATCTCAAATTATCTTCATTGGGATATATGTTATATCATAAACATGTATTATTTTATGAGTATTATATACTAACCATACTCATGTTATATCATTATCATCCATCCATTTATGCTATTTAATGTTTCATTATAATTTATTTTATCAGGGGTCTTATCATTCTAATGTAACAAGAGCAATGAGGGTTTTTTTACAATATCATTGTTTAATTCAAATAATTTCTGATTACGTTAAATTGATGAAATATAATGGTCTATATCTCAATAATCCCATTAATATTATTATCATTTTTCAATTTATAAAAATTAAATTTTTTCCATTTATATTCTACTCATTATGTACTTAGGACACCATAAATATTATTTTAAGGGAAACAAACTTTATTTTTCTCTTCAATCAAAAATCATTTCTCTTCCATATACATGTTTACTAAAAAAATTCATTAATATTTATAATATTATTTAATGTTATTTTAAAAAAAAATTTACCCATGTTTTAATATATATTACATTTTTTAAAAACAATATCCTTTTCGTTTTCCAAATTAATAACGTTTTACTTTTGCCAAAAATGTGAAAGGAATATTTATTTTAACACATACTAAAATAATAGAATTTCTTTTCATCACAACCAGTAAATTATTTGATTCTTCTTTTAGAAGTTTCAAAATTTATTTTCAATTCAAATGGAATCATTAATTTTTTTGAAAATTTTAATTTTAAATAATTTATTTCAAAGTAATAGTGTATTTTCCCCATGAAATGTTTCTTGTGATATTTTAATATAATTTTCCATATAAGTGAATCCTTTGATGATTAATAATATTTACTATGGATATAATCCAATTATTCTGTCATTATTATTTCTTTAAATGGTTTTTAATAATGATCATAATATTTTCATTAAATTTTCTCATTTTCCATGAGTTATTCTATGATGAAATGATGAAATATATATATTAAACTCATTTCTTTTCTATAGGTTATTCTGAATTTATGAAACCCATTTCCGTTTCATGTATTATGATATTGTGAATTTTTTATGATCTTATGGAACACATATGTATGATATTCAATAAGTGACGGGTGGTACCATAATTATATATCCATATAATGAATTGACTAAATATGGATATAAGTGAGCCTAGTTTAGTTTGGGTCTCCACAAACTATGATATTATTGGGAGTGAACCTTGATATGTATGATGGTATGGGGATTGAACCCAACATCTTATCATAGTCTTGGAAGTGACCCTTGAAAAATAAGGAAATCATTTTATATGCTTATATGTGTACCAAAAATTTATAACTTATCCTAATTTTATATTAATGGATCATTTTAGTAGATTCTTTAATGATTTATATATTATGAACTTCCAATATTTTTTCCATGACTAGAGATTATGATCGTTGATATGTAGTTTATTCATTTAAAATGTTGTTATCATTTTCCCATATACTTATTATCATGTGATCATTGACATCTCCCTTATTTACACTTACAGAGATTTTGATATCACGTGTTTCTTATGTTTCCTTTCTCCATGTTATGAAAAAGTTACTATGTATGATATGTCTAAGAATTGTGTTAGTTGTAAATATTTTAATGGGAGGTAATTTGGTAAACATATGAACAAGTTATTTACGTATCGATGTTTTTAATGATACTATACCAATATGATTGTTGTGAGGATCATAACATTATGAATTAATTATTAATCTATTAAGATATAGAATATATATATTTGAAATGAATTGTTTTATATATGAACCATCACAAGAGGTTCCATTTATTTACATTGTTTCCTTCCATATATCCACATTTCAAATTTGAGTTCCACCTCCACCGATGGGGATTGAGTGGAAAATTGAGACCCCAGTTTTCATAGATGGGTCATAAGAGAAGCCCCATGGGGAGGCTATGGATCATTGAGAGGAGTCTAAGGATCTCCCTATCCCATCGCATTTTTGTGTACTCCGTATACTACATTTTTTCCCATGTATAACTAACACCTTGTACCATTTGACTGTGTTTTATATGTTATATATTCTCACTAAAATATACATAGTTATTTTGTGGGACTTTACTCTTCTCTAGAACATCCCATAATGCATCATTTTAGAGTTATGTTTTTTAGTTCATCATTATTCATTTTCAGATTCCAATCCCAATAGAAACATCAGTATCACTCATTTCTATTTTCCAAAAATACCTATTTACATCATCACAGTGGCCTCTAAATTTTTCAAAAATATTTCTTAGATTTGTTTATTTCTTAGTCCCTCCATTTCTAAATTTCATCATTTCATATATATCTCCTCTCCCTTAATGGGTTACACACATGGTAAAATGTATCATTTGGGTGTGTGGGATAATTCATTGGATTTATTTTTAATTTTTTCCCCAATAACTAATCTAGAACACACCGTCAAATCGATAAAATATTTTAGTATATGGGAACATTTGGTTCATCATAATTATAAATAAGTGGGACATATATGAAAGTTATGATATTTTCATTCACATTTAAATTTTAAAGCTATTTTTAAAATGATTTGTTGTTTAATTTAAGTTCCAAACCCCAATTCTAATAAATATTTATTTAGGTGTATTCTAATGATCATGTTTTTCCAAAATTAAAATCTCTAATTTCCTAAGAGGATTCATGACCATATTATTCATATTCCTTCTAATATTCTCATTTATTATAAACTCATTACATTTTAATTACTAGGTAATTCATTGCACCTTGGAAAATGCATGAAATCTCAAAATCACATTTATTGTGATGGAGGCGTTTTCATTTATTTCATACATTATTTTTAAGACTCAATGTTTAAATTTTTATCTGTCATTTTCAATTTAATTCATCAATTATATTGGTAGGAAAGACTCGTATTAAAAGCCTATTATATCCTTATTACTCTAATCATAGTGTTTTTGAACATATTTAATGGTTTATGTGTGTTGGAGGGGGTTTCCATGGTGGAAGGAATGGTTTTTCCTTGAGAATAAAATATTGGATTTTTTAATTATGTTGGAGAATGTATATGTCTTAGAGGGTTCAAACCTCTCTTAGTTCAACCTATGATATTATTTTAACTATTAAAATTAGAGTTTGTAAGAGACAAAATATAGGTTGGAGGCATATAAGATTTCTCCCAAGTAAAGCATTCAAAAATTAAATGAGATACAGGGTGAATATATAATTATATTAATTGATATATTTTTATCCTTTTCATTGAGTCTCGGGAGTGGTGGTGATGTAATTATTTTGAGGTATTTTTTTCTTTAATATTTGATTGATTATCATGAAATATACTTTAGAGATTATTCTTCTGATTCAGAAAAATAATTTTCCATAGAAATTAGCTTCAATCATAAGACTAAGATTTATTTAAACATTAATGATAATTCCCCTTGATGAAATATGATACTTGAATTTATGGGGTGGAAATTTTAGATTCTTTACAAGATTATGCTTAGGATAATGTACTTGACGTATGAGAATAACTCTACTGAATATTTTACATATGTGGAGATAGAAAAAATTAAAACTTAGCTAGATCACCAACATCAAGGGAATTAAATAATGATTGGATTTTTTTGAGAATTTGGTGAGTGATCTATCATAATGAAATTGGATATGAATCATGATTTAGTTATTTTTAATTTAATGGTTTCATACTTTATTAATTTTTGTTATATCATGATATTTATGAGTATGAAAATCATAAGGTTCCCCTTGTTATATTGTTATTTCTTGTTGGTATGATGTTGAGGACTACTTTGGGACAAGAAAATATTGATGTGTAGATTAATTTGGTGAGATTTGAATGATCATATCATTTGGACATGTTTTGTTTTTTTCAATGAATTAAATATTTCTGTTTCCAGGTACTTTCAATTATTTTAATCTACATTAAAAGTTTAAATAGAATTATGAGATTTAAGATATTTCGAAATGAAATGAATTCTAGTCTTGTCAAAACCATTACCCTACATTATGTATTAATAAATAATAGTTTCTCAATAACAAAAGTTTAAGTAAATCATTGAGTATACATGATATCACACATAAAAGTTTCCTATTTATATGAAATTTATAATTACCTTTGGATGGATTTCATCATGTGCTCAAGCCTCACACTACAAAGAGTGTCCATACATAGTAAACTAAGGGGGAAACAATGTTATATATCAAGCCAGTGCCCATAGAAGAACCATGTAACATGATGCATTCAGTCCCTCGAGTGTAGGAACTAATAAACGAATTTTGATTAAGAATAGGTTTTATGGTGAATTGTGGTTTAGTTTTTTATGCATGAGAGCCATCATGATGGCAGACATGAAGAACAGTTGGGATAGTTAGAAAAAATGGATTAAATAAGAGTATTAATAGAGTATTATAATTTATTAATGATTTTCCATCTAATATAATTTCTAATGAGGGACATTATGATTATTCTCTACACCATATCTTGATACACCACTTTTTTCAAATGAAGAAATCAACAAGAACATATAACTAGATGAATCCAAACTGTATCATGTCCTATTTAACCATAATTATTTTAATTAATATAAAATATCTAATACATAGGTATCAATAACAAGTATCCGTGCCTCATATATCCTTCTGGAAAGTGGAGGGTCATAATTCAACAAAAATACCAATTACAGAGAATCTAACCTTCATTCCAAATGACCATAACTATGTCAAATAATTCTATAAAAAATAGTTTTATTTGGTAAAAACATTCGATGAAAACTTTATAGGAATATGTTATGATTCTCAGGGGTAAATTATTTTGAGGAATATAGTATCTTTTTACACTAAAACTATAATTATTGAATTGTGGTCCTAGAGAAACATAATGTAGTAAATTAATAATTAATTTGAAACTGCTGAAAATGCATGGGATGAACTATTTTGTTCATATCCAATTTAAATAAAGTATCTTCTAACTAAATAATATATCAGGACTATTGAAACCATAGGAGAGATTTGAGTAATGAGGACTCAAAGGAATCAGGGAGTGGGTATTAGGAGGGGTGATAACCACTTTTATATAAAGAAATGAATTATTTTTTTATTGTTTTATTGATATGTGATCTTTCTTGGGAGAAAAAATTCTTATTTTACTATCTATTATGGTTTTTATTGCTTAATTTTTTGAATAAATCTTCCATCATTTGGGTATTTTATTCCCCTCATGCTGAAGGAATGAATCTTAATGAGTGATTGGTCTATGGTTGGATAATTGAACAATAGTAGGAGGACCAATGCTATAATTTGATTGATTTATTATCTAGATAATTACTTGTAGAAGATTAAAATCACATTTTTAATATTTATAATTTATCCCTTGATAATTCAACTAGAATGATGGTGATTGATGGATGAACCCTAATGTTGTATATGCGGTGAGATAGAGTCAACTTAACTCTACCTTTATCCTAAAAAATGAACACAATTTACCTAGGAATTATTATATTTCCCTTATAAAAGAAATGTATAAACATAGGATGTACTAGTTATCATCAAATAATCATGGATAGTTTCATAATGAGGTCACATAATTAGTCACCCTTGTAAATTTTCTAGAAAATTTTATTATTAAATTTAGGAAAGTGTCATCTAAAATAGATCGACCATCTCTTCTTTTCACCTAAAGATTTAACCACCAATAATTATTTATATTCCTTTTGACCTTTATTCTCTTAGATATACCTTATCATCCCATGGTGTTATCATTTGGTTTCTTTTACCCATTTTTAGGAACTACAATCATGAATTTTCATCTAGGTTGGGATCACAATAATTCACTATTGTTTGATCTTGGCACTTCAATTTCCTATACTACTTTTGTGGTATTTGTAATTAGGTCTCCATGCATTAAAATAGATACTATGAACCACACGCCTGAGAGTTCATGAATACCAATATCATGTAAAATTCGATGGACCATGAAATAAAAAAGCATATACCAATAATGTGTAAGTTTCATGAGATTAATAAAATAGATACATAACAGCGGCATGACCATGTGTAAGGGTCTTACACACTATTATACTATTACGTAAGAGTCCTCAGGGACCATATGTAAGGGTATAGCCAAAATGAGACGAAAAAAATAAAGGAAAGGAAAATAGGTGTAGAAATATAATATATATTTATACATGAAAAAAGAAAGTGTTAAATTAACAATAAATTGGTACCATTTATAAAACAAAAGGTAAGAAAAAAATTAAAAAATTTCCATTTACAAAAAAAATAAAAGATAATAATGGTGATGTACTAGTACCTAATTTTATTCACGTGAACCCATATTCAAAATATATAAAAAATACATGAATTTGTATAAAGTCACATAATTATTCATGATATTGAATATGTTATCATCAATGTGTACAATATTTAGAAAAAATAATCCTATTTCAAAAAACTATTTATTTAAATGAAACCAAATATCTATATACATCAAATTATGATGGAATATGTAGTACCCTCAATTTGAGGTATGTGGCCTTTGTTTATGAATTTTAATGTGAATAAAGTTCATGGAATGAGTTGGGAAGAGGATGGGAGAGTTTTTAACAATTTTAATGAGTTTGGTGGCTTTGTATAGGGAACACGGTTTGAGAATGGTTAGTGGAAATCGTGCGGGCTCTCTAGAAGACCGTACAAGGGGGATAATAGGCTTTACACGACCTATGCACAGTTTGCGAAATCGTAAGAGGAAATGGTGCAGACCGTTTCTCTTGAGGCAGTAGCGTGCGCACAGTTAGCGTAAGGCATGTCAAAACGTGCGGGCTAACCATGTGGCCACTTAAAAATAGAGTTTTAGAACCCGGTCTCACTCAGGCTTGCCTCATTCATCTCCAAACATCCTCCCACTCGAGCTTCACATGTGATTCTTGGTTCTCAGGTGTTTTAGTGGCTCTCCCTTTCATTTTGGAAGTGATTCAAAGGGGTTTCAAGGCAGTTTGAAGGCGGTTTCTCCCAGGTAATTCTATCCTCTTGGTTTCATTGTGTTTTCCTCTACATCTACATCCCACCTATATATCTGTTTTCTAGATCCACACCCATGGTGTGTTGATATAGGGTTTTGGTTGCCTTGGATGTTGATTTTAAGGCTTTTGAATGCTATGAGAAGGGATCTATAGAGGTTTCGGTGGTGTGTTCGCGGGATTTGAGGTGTGGTTGCCTGTGGGTGAATTTCTAGGGAAACCTAAAGGTATGTGTATTCTCTCTAAACTCCACTTTGTTAGAGATAGTGGTTTATGGTTACAATTAATTTAGTAGGCTGAAAATTAATTGAGATTTTTTGTGCGAAATTAGTTGGAAATAAATTTGGGGATTTTTAGGAAAAAGTGGGGTTCAGGGGGAATGTTATTATTGTGGATTATTAAAATGGTGATTTTAAAATTGGTTGTTAAGATTGATTTGGGAAAATGGTTGATGAAAAATAATTTTCAATACATATTCTTTTTTATTGATATTTTTCTTGGCATGGAAAATGGTTTTCAAAAAATTGGTGATTTATTGAAATTAATTGATATGAAATGGAATTGGTTGATTGCATGTTGGTGTGACTGTGGTGGGTTATATGCTTGGTTATGGATTGATTGGAATATTGTGTGGAAGTGGTGAGAATTACCACTATAAAAAGGGGATGGATAGTGGATAGAAGGGCCACCATCAAAGGTTAAGTGGATGGGAAGTGCCACTATGTGTGAATGGGTGAACAGATTGGACAGAAGCTCCACCATTTGGTTGTTTTTTGTGCATTTCTTTGAAAGTTGGTAATTTTTGTGATGGTTTTTAAATGATAAAATTGCTTATGACATGTTTGATTGGATTACCCTTTGTGGTTTGGTTTGGGTGAAATCGATTGGTAAGGGTGTGGTTGGCTTATGGTAATGGTAGAACTTGTGATTATTTTATATAATCTGTTTTATATAACTGTGATAATGGGTTTATCCTAGTGTCTTGTGTAGGGATGTCATTTTGGGAAAACCTACTGAGTTTTAGTACTCACCCCCTTCTTTGTCGAATTGGTATCTTTGCAGATGTCATGTATCGTGATGTGGACAAAGGTAAGGCATCACCCTCCTTTAGTGGAGAATTGTGATACTTGGTGGATCTTGAAGCATAGAGCTTGGTGTGGAGCTGTAGTGGTGTCATGGATCATGTTGTGGTGTGGTTTAGTCTTCCGCATAGTACTCTTATGTTTGGTGGACTTGTCTAGTTTTATTGGTTTTGGGTTGTATTGTGGTAGAACTTGGTTGTCTTTTGGGAATTCATGTTGGAATGTTTTATTGACATTCATCATATAGTGGTTGTTAGTGGATTTTAGGTTGTTTTTGACTTAAGGGAAAATCGTTCCCCAATTGTTTAAGAATCCCTCAACATTTTTTGCTAGCCTTTGGCACCGTGGGAACCTCAATTAAGGACATGTAGCCCTCACCACCTCATAAAGCAAATGAGGCATGGGGTGGTGTTACAGAATATTAGTATAGTAATGCGATGTAGGAATGATTTTGAATCAAAACGAACAATAATAGATGAATTATATATAATTATTACATTAATCAGACCCTAAAACCAAATGGTTTCTTTGATATACTCTCTCAATGAAATTTACTCATCCCCAATGGTTTATAGTTCCAACACCGATTTCATAGTGTATTTCCAACAGATAGCCCACCCACTGGAAGTGAAAACAAGTCAATGATATCCTTGCATGAATATTTACACAATAATTAATAATATAAGAACCAATAATTGCATCCCCTCAATTTAGATTTCAATCATAACATTTTTAACGAGATAATGTAAAATAAAAAAACCTAACAATCCATTTTAGTACATGCCAATGTGGATTACAAGGATTTTCTAGAAAACTATTAAATTTAAAAATAGAGATTGTTTTTTATATCTTCATATAAATCATAGAATACATAATGGTACAAAAAATATCATATCAAATTCTAGTCATATGTTCAACATGAAATGTTGTGTAATGTGATTGAGATAATGATAGTTTAAAATGATGAGAAAAATGAGCAATAATAGGATTCAATGCATAAGAAATACAACTTATTCATATTAAGTATGTAGTCATATTTTGGTAAGAAAATTTAATTTTTTATTTCATCTATAATAATTTCCGTACTCAAAATCTTATTAAAACAACAACTATAGTTTATTGAAAAAGATTATTACAATTAAATTTTTACATTGGTAATAAATTTCATATTATTTAATATGAGAAACATGTCATAAACACACCGAAATATTTACATCATGTATTTTCAAGTGATATAAAATAAATACATGATTCAATATGGGTCCTTTAGAAACCATTTTATAACATGCATGAATAAATCTTTATATAAACTATCAAAAGGATTGTTTTAATTCATAAATATATTTATTCAGAAAACAAAATTGGATAGATTTAAATTATAGTTAAAATTTAGATGGAGGATTCATGTAATGTTTTTCGTGTAAATTTTGATAAAAAAAGAACTTTACATATCAAGTCATTCTATATTAAGATAAAATTATGTTGAAAAATAAATTAAGGGTATTATATTTGAGTCATTAACTACATGAGAACATATGTTAGATTAATCCACTTATTATTTTTTGTGGAAATTTTTTTCCAATAATATGTAATTCTATTTGATCTTATTCACTATATTACTATATTTTTTCCTATTATAGATTAATTTATAACCAATGAACATTGTAGTATGTAATTAATTGATTATCGATTATGTATGGCTCTTTCAATGTTATTCCATATCATCTTTCATTATAGTAATCTAGTGCTTCGAGTTTTTTATAATTAATATCCTACTTATATCATTGTGTATCCTCACTATCAAGATCATGGGTGACATGAAAACTAAAGGAAACCATATCATTATGACAATACCGAGAAAGAGGTTTAATGACACTTCTTTCTCAATAATGTCTGTTGGTAATTCCTAATATTTTGTGTAGCTTCTCCATCTAAATTACCATTAGAATTGGACCAAGGATCGACTTCAATCTTAGGAGTGGGTCAAGAAGTCTTAAAAGTGACTCATATTCAATAGGATGAACAACATCAACATCCCTATTATTTTAATTATCGTCACTATACTCAATGTTATGTTAACTGATTAGAAAAAAATATATATGAAAAACCATATCTTAGATAACATTACACTTCTTAAAACTAGTTTTATCTATAAAAAACTTATATTCATTCACTGTAATGTATAACTTATGAAAACACATAAGATAAATCCCTGATCAATATTTTTAGTTTTTACATGAACATACAATGTTAATCCTAACAATCTAAAGTGTCCATACAGTGGGATGGTTACTCCAATGTTCTTCTAGATATTTTAGATCATTAGAAGATAAGGGACACCAACTAATCAAGGAAACTATCATAGTTGAAACCACTATCTGGGAGGACTTGGAACAGATCGATCATGTATGCATACTCTGAACACACTCAATAATGGTTTTCATCATAAATTTATCTAATACATTATACTGAGAATTATGAATCAAATTTTTCTTCAAAATTATTCCCTCAAATTTACAAAATAAAATAAACTTGGTTGATATGTATTCATGTCCACAATCAGTCCATAAATGTTTTAATTTTAACCCATTTTGATTTTCCCTATAGAAATTTCAGGGTTTAAACACCCAAATACATATTTTTTATTTTAAAATATTTAAATCTCTACATTAAATGTGAAATCATCAATGATTTTCACAAAATAAGAGCTTCCCCGGTTGGAGGTGGTCTTGTAATGTCCCCTCAAATTTGAGTGAACATACTCAAGTGGATGGCTTTATTTGGAACCATATTTGTGATAAATGAATCTTTTAAACATTCCAAGAAAATAATATTCAGAATATTAAAATTTAAATGGTGTAACATAGGTAAGCATTCCTTACATACTCAACTCCTCTAATACTTTATCACTCTCATGGCATGAGCATCAATGTCAAAAAAAATTACATTCAATATTGGAGATATAAGTGCTTTCTAATAGCTTTTAATAAGTATTACCACTCAAAACATACACCCATTAAGTAAGTATCCATTAAAAACTATATGACCACCCATTAACATTATATGGAAGCTTTATTCATACATGAAGGTAAATCATCTCTCATCCAAAACACCCAGTAAAATTAGATTCTTGTGAAACATTGGAACCCATTTCATACACAATGTCGTGAAAATAGAATAGTTTTATAAAAAATATTAACTCTTACCATGATATGATATCACCTGATTCAAAAAACAACCTCTCATTTATATCCCTCAGTCCACTCAAAAAAGGTACTTCTATCTAGGAAATTGTGGAAAGGACACCTTGATTCTCAAACCTAACTCGATAGAAGTTTGGATTCGGAAACTGAAAACACTTCAGAACTCTCATAGCCTTGATCATTAAAGAGATAATGATAATAAGATTTTATATAAGCTGAAATAGCCTTCAACTTAGGTCCCTTAAACCTAATATGTCTAGGTTTTCTACAATAATATAAGTTTACCTCTATCAATCATGATGTAGAATGACTAACCCTAGAATTATTATAGTTCTTTCTTCCCTTCTTTCTAATATCTTATTCTTTTGTTAAATATCATAATGACCAATACCACTCAAATCCTCAACATAATAATTAACATTTCCATTCTATGAAACTCCGGAAAAATCAATGTAGATTTGACTTCCTCGATGCTCATAGTGTCTCTACCAACACTATAATATATACAAGATCTTCATATGTTCTATCTAAGGAGGGTAAAATTATAATATATTGGGCTTTATCTTCTATACTAATATTGATGCTGGAAAACTATAGTAGAATTTTATTATACTCATCAAGATTGACCAAAAAAGAAATTCTTGGACACATTATGAATTTTTATAATTCGTTATTCTTGTTTATACATCATATTAATGAATTTTTCTTATATTACTTTTCTATCATAAGCTAAATATAAATAGTGGAGGTTTTGTAAGGAACATATCAAAAAACCTTATCATCTATGTATAATGATAAATAGCTATATTATTTAATGAAAACGTCTGTAGGGACATCAGTGTAATTGTTCGTTGTCTTTTAATCATCAAATCGGCCAACATGAGGTTTCTTTTGGTCATATACCACAACATACAAGCCTTATAGAACAAGAATTTTTCATATATTAGGTATCCACATATTAAAGTCATTATGAGGTTGATTTTATCAATATAATACTTACAAGATTAAATTATAAAATATTTGTGCTCTAATTCCAACTGTTAAGTATAATCACAGATATATTTCTTTATTAAATCCCATGATCACATAATGATTACTGGATTTCCGGTGCATAAGAAGTTTAGGAAATAAATTATTAGAAAATGAAAATAAATGATTAATATTGATGAGAAAAAAATGAAAATAAATGAATGGTGTAAAGAATACGGGAATATTTAATGTGGTTCTGACTACTTTTGTAAGGACCTTGCATTTTAGGAATAGAATTTTCCTTTAGAATATATATTTGTGTCACATTTGGGCAATGTGAAATAAATAAAATTCATCAAATAATTCATGTAAATATAAATTACATTTTTATATTAATTTTAACATTACATTTTTAGAATAAATATATACATAAAAATTTGAAGTATTATAATGGGATAGTAAACACATAAAATAAAATAACTTGAATTTGGAAATTCAGATCATCCTCATCTCATAGAGGAATCAAACATGCAAACAATGATAAAAAAATGATAAACAAATTACTGATTTAATACCAATTTATGAAAAAGGAGAATATAACCCAGAGATATAGATAATTTAATGATGAAGGACATAAATATTATGTATTTATAAGAAGTAAAAAACGAAATATGGAATTTACAATAGTGATTTAACTATCATGAAAAATAATTTTTTTTGTTAGCAATAGTTACATATATATTATAATAGTAACTAGATCTATAAGATAATAAAATAATATATTAGGTATATTAGGAAGTAAAAATATATGAAATTTATTTTATAATAAAATTAAATAAATGTGTCAGGTATGATAAATTAAATGTTTGACACAAAAAAGTACAATCGTATTTTATTAATATATTTTTGCATTACATTCAATAAAATATATATTTATAGTAAATATAGAATTTTCAAATAATCATATTTAAATAAAATAACTGAAAATACACGGTCTAATTATAAATAAATTATAATATAAATTTTGAAATATTGTGTAATTTTTAAAAAGGTTGTAAATTTTTTTTCTTAAAAACGGGTATTTTTTATTAGTTTATTTATAAAATTAAATCAATTATATTGGTAAATTTATTTGAAATAAAGTATATAATTTTTTTATTCCTAAAAAATTATTTTGGTGAGTTTTTTTCTTTTTCACAAGAAAATATGAATTTGTGGGGAATAGTGAAATATTGAAAAATATAGAATTTTAAAATATAATTTAAGTACATGATTAAGTAAATATGTGATGATATAAGAATCCATTCGCTCATAATCATATTTATCAAATATTTCATATAGTTAAAAGAATAATCACTATTTATAGTGTAGAGAAATAATAATAAACTAAACTATATTTTATTCCAAAACACCCCTTTCCACCATTTATAAATAACACACTCCTTCACCCACTTCACATCACTATTTAAAAAACATAGCACACCCAAAAAATTCCCAAATATTTTCCCCACTATCATCCCATATCCTATAGGAATTTGTATCACCAGAATAATATTCTATGGAGCCTTAAGGTATATCCTAAGTGTGAACATCTCTAGGAAGTGGTAATATTTTCGACCAAATTCTCTAAAACTAGTTTCTTCTTATAAATAATATAACATAATCTAACCTTCATAACAATAAAACATAGGTATTATTAATATGTTCAAATTATATTATAATAATGGATTTTCTGTTATCTAATCCCCTATCATTATAATTCAAAATGAAAATGTTGTTAATTTATTTGTTGGTTAACTATATCCATTAAAATTATATTTTATTTTTCACCATCGCATTCCTTACTGGTTGAAATTCATATAAAATTGTTAAAAAGAAAAAAATAAATGTATTTTATTTAATTTCAGATCACTTAATGGGTAAATAATCCAAAGGATAAATAAAACCAAATATGTTCATCATCTTCTGGAAACCCTTATAAATGAACAAACTGTATAATAATAACATTTATACTAAATGATTCATACCTATATCAGAACATATTTGGATATATGATAACATATAAACCACTATAATGATATTAATATCATTCCATTACAATTTTGGTATTATGGTCTAATTATAAAATTAATTTTATAATTAATCACAAGACAATGTGACATTTGAACCGTGTAAAGAACATACGCGGGAAGGAGGACATAATCCTACTATTATAATATAATGACTATAAAATATTTTATTTCTTTTTATCCCATTCCCTCACACCTACTCCCATGTAATTATTTAATATTTTGAATATATTTTCCATAAATATATACCTTTCTATTTAGCATTATTTTTTGTAAATAATTCATGTTTTTAATGTTCCCATCTCGTTTATTTCATTTAAAGAAACCCTTTTCAAGGGAACTTTTTTATTTATTATCTATTTCTTTTTACCACTGAATATATGTTTTTTAACCTTTTATGATTTTTAAAAATCCTAATTATATATATATAACTATTTGGGTTCCTTTTGAGTTTTAATGAAATTATTGTTCTCTTACACTCTTTAAGGACTCTTTGCCCTTTTTCTTCGACCCCCACTTAAGAGGTTAGTATCAAAATGTATTTTTTCACTGTTTTTATGTATTTTCATCAATTTGAATTAATTATTATTACATATTATTATAAATTCATTAATAAATTTACAAGAATTAATTTATCCCTTCTTTCATGTGGAGTATTTATAACATTCCACACAATTAGTCTCTATAATAAGATTATATAACTCGTTTCCTATACATGTTGTTTTGTTATTCTTTTGACCTATGTACTATTTTATTTCATGGAACACATATTTATGTATATATTGTGAATGCGATAGTTGGTTTTATATTTATAAATCCCCATCCACCACCCAATGCATTGGGTAATTTTTTCATCCCAAGAGGTACCGTGTATTGTGCATAGTCAACTAGCCTAGTGCACTTTGTTACATTATCTTGCCAGTGAGCCTTGACGTATACATATGATATCATGATTTAAATTTATACCAAATTATTGTGATGATATAATCTTATGATATCATATTTAGCATTTTATTCTTTCATATGAACATATATGATCCTTATCATTTTTTGTTGTCATGATATGCTTTTTGTCTCATTTGTATTACTTTTCGTCATTCATTACTCAAATTTTTCCATTGTAAGGATTTATATCTCACACTTTTACTCTATTTACTTTCCTATGGTTTCCTAAAAATTAATATATTATTAATGTGATTTAGTATCACTTTATTTATAATTAAATAAAATAGTAGTAACTTAGTTTAATTTTTAATTATATTAATATTCTTAAAAATAAACTAGACCTCTTGATGTTGGGGTTTTATATTTAGGGAAATTTATGTTAAAATAATGAAATAAAATTAATAAGAGGCTCATGTGTCTATAATTGGTATCGAATAAATATTTGTTTATTTTGGGGATTTGGGTAATAATATATTAGTCAAACCCATTAGGAAAAGTTTATGTGAAACATCCAAAGTTTTTGTTAATGTATAGAGTGTGTGGTTTCCTAGATATAGAACCCCAATATGGATACAAACACGTGGAAATAGTTTTTGGAAAATATTTACCAAGTTGTTAAAACCCAAAAATATATTACTTTGGTGTTAGTAGTTATTTACTAAGTTCACAACATGTGTCCTTAACTACACTCCTATTTTAACACTCTTGAGTGATATGATTTGGTAAACTCAAAAGAGATTTATAAACCATTATCAATGGTTTAATATATTATTAATTTATGATGTAATATAAAACCAATCAGGTTAGATAACCTTGTAAAAAATGTTCATGTATTTCCTATATTTAATCCTATAAATTCATAAGATAAGGTATACTTTTCATTTATGAGTTATTATTTTCAAGTTTATATTTTTCCATTTATATGCTTATTAGTTTGCGAATTCAAATCCCTAACATTTTTTTTGGTATTCATAATTGATTAGAGAAACAATCCAGTAGAAAATGGTATTCTTATTATCGATTCATAATCATAAAATGTATTATATAATTATACGGATCATGAAACATAACATATACATAGGACATAGAATCATGGGTAAAACCCTTAAAACCATGGGTATAGACTATACACATGGTTTTATGAACTGTGGTTGATGCATGCATTGGTATAGATCTATATCAATGTTTTTAATAGAAATATGGGTATAGCCAAGGATATATTATAATTCCCACAATTCTTATTAAACCATGGGTATATATCTACACCCATGGTTTAGATAACTAGGGGTATTGATTTTCCAAGAAGAAAACATATAAATAAGGTTCATCAAACCATGGGTATAGCTGCCTTTCTTTATTTGGCTGCAACATCCCTTCCAGCCCATCTTGAACCTGTAAATAAAATAATGACTACAGTACACATTTAGTTAAATACATTTATTGTATATTTATCATCCAACCAAATGTTTTTAATAATTTTCAAAGCGTTTATAGTACTATAACATACATATACATCCATATAACCGATCAAATCAAATCATTGAAGAGAAAAAACGTGTATCTTTACAAATAATTCCTAAATATAGGTGACCAATATATCCACCACTACCAACATCTTAATCCTCATCACCATCAAAAAAATCTTCATCACCAACTGCATCATCTGAAGCACCATCGTCATCATCATCAACACCACCACCGCCACTACCATTAGCTCTACCACCATTTGGACCCTCATTGATATCACTCGAGGAATCATATAAAGATAACATTGATTCAACACATGAATAAAAATTAGTTTGAGCCTCTAACGGATGTGATCCACTGATAAATAACAATGCTTTTAGAAACTATTTTATGATCAGTTTACTTCTTTCATGCTCCTGTAAAGCTATTGTTTTGTCCCAGTTTCTTCTGAATTATCATTTTGGGGCATAGTGGTCTGAGAGGTCTAATACGATACAGATGAGTACCAATAACTAGTGGGGATGCTATTTTTCATGGGTCAACATCAGACTCTTCCCTAGGGCTCCTCAACTAATATCAAAATCAATTGATAATTTGGATCAAAGATATCATCTTCTTTATCATTGATGGCCTCTAGGATAGACTGCCTAAAATATAAACAATGTATTTAATTATTAATTACATATAAATATTTTAATTATAAATAAAAAACAAACAATATTTTCTTCTATATTTTCATTTACTGCACTTCCATCCTTTTTATTCCTACTCATGAAAAATAATTTTTCTCAATGCATACAGTCTTTTATTCCCAATGTAGCTTGTTGCAAATGAAATTGATTAGTATAATACTACATTATTGAATAATTTTTAAGTGACTAACTTGAAACGAATTAAAATTTTAGATCTTGAAGAACACTATAAAATGAATAAGAATATAAATATAAATTTAAAAAGAAATTTAATACTTGTGGAATAATGTACACAATACATATTAATTATCATTATAAGCATGGTTATTATATATATTGCTTTTTTATTTTAATTTCTATCTAATTCTATTGGGGTTTCATTATTTGGTTATTAATCCACTTGGTAATTTTCATCAATTATTTTTAGGTTCTTTTTTAGGTTATGTTTTTTGGTAAACTGGTCATTCGGTCGTTTGGACAATTAGTCATTTTTCTGTTTGGCCATTTTTCCATTTATGCCATTTTGTCAAATTATTCCAATTTTTTTCATTTATTCAATTTAGTTAAATTATTCCATTTGGTCCATTTTGGATAATAAGTCTAATTATGCCATTTATTCCAATTAGGATAATTAGGGAATTTTTCCATTTAATTCCAATTAAACTAATTATTCCATTTAAGAAAAATTTTGTCATTTCATCTATTTCAACCAGTTTTGGCCAATTATCACTTTTATGACATTCATTTGGTCAATTAAGTCCATTTAGGGAAACATTGACAAATTATTTCATTTATAAAATTTTATCCCAATTTGGCCATTTATTTGGCCAATTTAGTCTAATTATCCCATTTATGCCAATTTAGGCCTATTTAAGCCCATTTAGGCCATTTTAGACCATTTATGCTAATTATTCCATTTAGGATATTTATCCTAATTAATCCATTTAGAACATTTATTATAATTATTCAAATTAGTCTATTTAGGATAATTAGGTCAATTAGGTCCTTTATGTCATTTTGTATAGTAACATGGAAATTATGAACATTTGGTCACTTGGTTATTTTGATCATTTGGTCATTGGGTTATTTTTTAGGATACATTGTTTGGTAAATTATACAATTGGTCTATTGTCCGTTTAGTCATTTTTCCATTTGGATAATTATATTATTATATCCATTTAGACCATCTAGGCCAATTATGATAATTATTACAATTGTGCTAATTCTGAAAAATAGGTTATATAGGCCATTTAAGTAAATGATGTCATTTAGTCAATTTAGGCCATATTGGCCATATAGGTCATATAGTCCATTTAAGTCATTTAGTCCAATCAGACCATTTAGGCCATTTATTCCAATTATGAAAATTAGTTTATTTCATTCATTTCAACCATTTTAGGCCAATTAATCAAATTAGTCAAATTAAGTCATATATTTGTCCAATTTCGGCCATTTATGTTGTTTTGGAAAATTTTATAACAGCCATTCTCTTTATTAGAAAATTAGACATACTTTTTTACAATAGTATGAGCTTAATATGACTCTGGGGATTGATAGGTCTAGTTTCTTTTTAAATTATGAACATTATATAACAACTTAAAACATGAAATACAACATCTTTATTTCAAGCTTCCTTGACATGACCAACTCATTCCTTCATACATAACACTGCATGGGATAGCCTAAGGTTGTACACAAGAAAAGGGTGAGCTATTAAGACCTGTATGGGAGTAAAAAAGGAATAACATGAAGAGTAAAATACATGTTAGGCAATGGGAATATCAATGGAGCATAAGAGAAACATGAACATAAAGGCATGATATAGTATGATTATCATAACATAGAAATGTGGAACAACTTCAAAAATTGCATCATTATCATAAAGGAATCAGGTAAACCATTGTCCCAATATGTTTGGAAAATGTCATAAAATGAATTATGTAAAACTATGTCCCAACATGACGTATCAAGATACTAAACATTACCCAATGTGTTGGAGCACTATCAGTGTGCACCCTTCATATTAATTTCATTCTTATTCTTTAAGTGTGCCACACAGATCATATAACATGGATTCATTCAATATCATCATTTTTTCTTGTTATGAGAATATGGAATACATATATGTAAGTATAATTCAATAATTATATTTTAATGAAGTTGAATACTCTTGATAGAGATATGGTTATGGTATTCACTATAAGGGAATTTGGGCATGGAAAATCGTGGTGCAAATTTGGAAGCATAAAGTCGTTATATACAGATTCATAAATTTGATTTATGATAGAGAAATTGGTATATAATAATTTATACATGAAATAGACAGTAAGGTAATTATGTAACATAATATCCAAACATATAAAATTTAAATTTGATGCATAATATAGAGGAAATGCATGAATGGAATTTAGAAGAGAGAAATCCCTTAGGGAATTTCGGCCTGGTAATGGGTGTACGTGGAAAGAATTAATGAGAGATAAAGGGGTCTATCATCATTAGAAAATAAGGATGGTGGTATGGGTGAGGTACTAAATCATAACCTGACATTTTTAATGTAAAATAAAAGGATATAACAACATATAGAAACATGGAGAAAAATGAGAAAGGAAAGAGTCCCTTACATGGATGTGTGATCCCAAAGGCTTAGAAGAGGCTTGATAGAGGCTTATTGGGAGATTGGGGAGAAATAGAAGGATTATAGAGAGGTAATAACATATTATGGGCATCATACACATATTTTCTGTGAATATAAGTTTGATCTTGGGCAGGTTTAAATAGAAATTGGGATGGTAATACTTTAATATTTCACAAACATTGGTTTTGGAACCTATATAATTAAATACAAAAAACCCAAAACCTTTTAATCGTTTATACCCCTTGTTTTTTTCCAAATAATACTGGAGAAAAGTATTTATAATTCCATTTTCTGATCATATTAAATTATTAGGCTGGCATATGTGGGGGTGACTAACACTCTCATGAAAATCCTTTTAGAATCAATAAATATATTATACATTTTGGAGGAATCGCTAAGGCTTTTTAAAATAAGTAAAAAATCTAAAATAACATTATTTTAATGTTGAAACATATATTGGTCCAATAATACCCATTATTGTATTTATTACAATATTTTAAGGTCATTATGATGTCATAAAACATATATTTTATTTATACAGTATTAAATTATTACCCAAAAATTGGACTACCTCAGAAAATTATGAAAAAATAAACATTGTATAATTATGAAATCTCGATTACTAAAATAATATTCATTTTATCTAAATAAATTTCTATATATGTGAATTTTTTTTTAAATGAAAATTGAGATTTATTGAAAATTTACTCATTTTGACAAAAACTATTTTAAAAACATAATAAAAAATAAATTTGACTTCATAAAATTTATATATTCATTTATTATTAATATAATTAATCTGATCATGATATTGTATTAAAATAGTAATTATTTCAGAAATTTATTAATTCCAGAAATTAAATTCTTTACAAATGCACTTTTTATATTATTTTATAAAAAATACAACTCTTATCAAATTGATTACCTAATCATTTACTGATAAAGAGCCGATATAATCATCATTTATAATAATTTTCTTATAAAATTATTAATGATAACATTTTGTTTAATATAATAATGTATATATTTCTCAAAATTTCTATGTTTACATGAAAACTCAATTTATCAAATTTATCAATCTTTTAAGAAATACTATCCACATAATGAATTGATGGAATAAGACTTTTATTTATAGAAAGGTATTACAAAATAAGTAACTAATTCCTTATTACATAATCCATTATAAAACTCGTATAAGACCTAAGGGTATGGATGTGGAATAATGACAGACTCTACGGGTGGCTTGGATAACATTTCCTAGGTGGTAATCTCTATTAACATGAACTTCTCACATAATAGAATCCGTTAAAACTGAACATTTTGAAGCTCAGGTTGGGATTGGACAAGAGAGAAGCTCTATGATGCTACCTCCTTCCCAAGATCCAACACATGGGCTTCATACTACCCGATTCTGCTAGATGAGGCCCTCCCATCCGTTATCTATGTTGAAAGTATTTTAAAAAAACCATATATTTATATCAATTGTGTGATCACTATTCAATGGATATATAATCAATTGTAATGATACTAAATGATAATTTAAACCATAAAAATAAAAAAAATTAGTCAATGTGTTTTCTATATCAATATTTTCTTAATCGAAATGTAATTTTATTCATAAATTTCAGTCTGTTACTACATCCCCCCCCCCCAAGAAATATCACCCAAGAAATTTTGTCTTCCCACACTAAAACAATTTAAGGTTACTCTACCTCATCGACTCCTCAGGTTCCCATGTTTCTTCTTCAAACATGTGGTTTCTTCAGAACACTTTTATGATGGGAATTGTCTTATTTTGTTGAAATTTTTCCATATGATCTAAGATATTTACTGGATTATCTTCATAGGAGAGGTCATTATCTAGAGTCACCACCTTTGGATTGAGTACATATTATTAGTCTGGTATGTACTTCCTCAAAAGTTAAACATGGAATACATAATGTACTTGAGATAGGTTTGGTGAGAGTTCTAGTCAATAGGCCACTCCTCTAATGCAATCAAGGATGTCAAAAGGGGTCATGTACCTTAGACAAAGCTTTACCTTCTCCCCAAATCTCATCACTCTCTTCCATAGAGATATGTGGAGAAAATAATATCTCCAACATCAAACTCTAGGTATCATTTTCAATTTCCAACAAAGCTCTTTTGTCGACTCTGAGCATCATTGATGTGTTGCTGGATGGTACTAACCTTCTCCACCATTTCTTTTATCATTTATATACCTATAAGTTATTCCTCCCCAAACAGACCCCAACATGCCAGTGTTATGTTCCTCTTCCCATAAAGGGATTTATAGGGTGCTATTTGAATGCTTGAGTGGAAACTATTGTTATTAGAGAACTAAACCAAATGAAGATGTCGATCTCGTCCTTCTTTAAAGACTATCGATGATGCTCTCAACAAGTACTCATGTGTTTTGATATACTACTCAGATTGGACATCATTTTGAGGATGATAAGCCATAATAATGTTCAGCTTAGTATTCAGAACGTGTTGAAGACCCTTCCATTACATAGAGGTGAATGTTGGATATCAATCAGATACAATAGATACTAGTACATCCTAAATCATTACCACTTATCTCATGTATATATGCACTAGTTGATCAAAATATAAATCTTCTTTAATTGAATCTAAGTGTACAATATTTGTAAGTTGATCCACAATAACCCAGAGAGCATTGTCCCCATTAGATGTCTTCATAAGTCCAGTGATATGGTCCATGGTTATTTTCTCCCATTTCCATTTTTGTATGGGTAATGGTTGGATCATACCCTTAAACTTCTTCCTCCCAGCCTTCACTTCCTGACATACCAGGTACTTTGACATATATTCGAAAATCTCCTTCTTCATATTATCCCACCAATAATGCTTTCAGACATCCTGAAACATCTCTTTGTTTCCTGGGTGTATAGAGGAATTATAACTATTTGAATCATACAAAAGTTTTTTCCTTAAATCCGGATTTTATGGAACACATAGTCTCGACCAAATCTAAAAATTCCTTTTTAATTAACATTGAACTCTGAGAATTTCCCTTTTATAATAGTTTTCACTTTCTTCTAAATTCCCACATAATCATTTTGACCATCCTTTATACTTTCAAAAATAGATGTTTGGGAAATCATTTGTGAAAGGATTTCTGATTTTTCATTATTTATAATTCCCATGTCTATCTTTACCAATTTATGAGGATTGGATCATTCACTATTCTCGTCAATGATGTAATTTTTGGGGATTTTATACTTAGATCATCTTCCACTTTGGTCACTTTCTCTGGGAGGTAATGGATTGAGTTGTCATAATCCATGATGAGCTCTAACCATATTCATTGGAACATATTCATCTATTCCAGTGGGAATATATATTTGAGAATTTTTTTATCTATATATATTTCACACATTTCCCAAATAGATAATTCCACCTTATTTTCAATGCAATGATCATAGATTCCAACTCCAGATCATGTGTGGGTTAGTCTTTCTCATGCATTTACAGCTGTTATATGGAATAGCTGATGACTTTGTCATTCTACATCAACACTCCACCCATGCCCTTCTTGGATTCATTGCTGAATATTACAAAAATCTCACCACTTTTAGGTAGTGTGAGAATAGGGGTAGTGATAAGAATATTCTTCACTCCATGAAGATTTCTTCACATTAATCTTTCTATGAAAACATTAATCCCTCATGAATTATCTTGGTAAGAGGGTTTTATAATCATGATAAATTTCTCACAAATCAGTGAAAATATATAGATAACCCCAATAATCTACAAATATCTATCACAGATGTCAACTTCATCCATCCATCAATTTATTTTTATTTAGAAGGATCCAAAAATATCACTTTTCTTGTGATTATATGCCCCAATAATGAGACTTCCTTTAACTAGAACCCACACTTGATGTACTTTACATAGAGCTTCTCCTTTCGCAAGGTGTCTAGTACAATGCTTAGACACTCCCCAAGCACTTCCTTGGTTTTGTAGTATATTATAATATCTTTTGTAAATTATACCAAAATTTTTTCAATGTAATCTCTAAAGACTATAATCATCATGTCAATGATGATTTATGGAGAATAAGTGAGTCATAAAGGAATTACTATGAATTTATAGTTCTTCTACCTTATAAAGAAAAGCATTCTTGGGATATCCTCCTTCATCAACCTTACTCAATCGCAGATTCACCTGGTAGAATTATTGTTCCCTATGTATTTGATCAAACAAGTAATTAATTAGTTTAAATTGATACTTGTTATTTATCAAGATTTTGTTGAGCTCATGATAATCAATGCAAAGTCCCATTGACCCATCCTTCTTCTTGATGAAGAGGACTGGTGCACCCCATGGTGAAGCACATGGTCTTATAAACTCTATATCTGGATAATTTTATAGTTTTTTTATCTCCTCGAGATCCAAAAAAAAGAAATTATATATAGTGTCTTGGATATTGGATAATCTATAGGTATAAGATCAATAAATAATTCAACATCTTCTCTAGGAGGAAAACTAGGCAATTCCTCAGGAAACAAATCAGGTAATTCCCTTACAATAGTCATATATTCGAGGATGCTTCCTTCCTTAGACATAATATTCTAAGAAAGATAAAAATTATCATAGGTATGTAATAAAAATTCTTGAGATTATAGTGCTAAAGAAGATCCATCCTCCTACTTGCACTTGTACATAATCGGGGGCAGATTCACCAAATGGACATTCATTTCCCACTCATTGAAATTTATGTTGGATATAGATAGGGAAAGTCAATCCATGCTAATAATTGGATCAAATTTCACTTGAGGGGGTATCACAAGGATCCCCACGAAGTTCAATCAACAAATTGTGATAGCAGAGGAGTTATATTCATGGGATGCAATAATTCCCCCATTTTCTATTCTCACCGACATCTCTACATCCAAGATTTGTTGTGATTTTTTGATTGGTCTACTAAAATTTTAGGATATAAAATAATACATATAACAAGATTCAAAAATAATGTTTGTTATTCTTGAATGAATAACTACCATACCTTCACAACTTTTTTTTTCAGGATTCTCTTTTGTGGTAGTAATGGAAAAAATCTCACCCTTACTGCCTTGGAAGTTGTTGGTTGCCTCTAATTACCCTTGGCATAGAGAAATGGTTCACAATGATGCCTCTTTACTTTAATTTTTGACAATGAACAATGAATTGAGGGTTGATCAAATATTTCCATTCCTCTTCCACATTATTGGGTTTCTCCCATTGGCAATCATGTAACGACCCGAAATTTTGAATAAATCTTGTTTCCTAATTTTATGTGTTATTTTTTTTATTTTTATACTCAACAAAAATGTTTCATTTGATAACATGATTATAAATAAAATGCGATCGTTGGGTTTAGACGGTTATATGAAGATGTGTCAATATGACCGCTGGAAACTAAATGTTTTGATTATTGTCTCTAAATACAAATAATCTTGGTTAATTATTATAGAAAGAAGATTCGATGGCATCACCCAGTAGTCTTGGACCGATCGAATCCCATGTAACAGAACTTGGGAAAGAGGTAGCACCCCTGGGCTTTGCTCTGGACCAAACCCAAGTTGAACATCATCGTTTGAAGCTAGAACGGAATCACCTCTGCGAGAAGTTCAAACTGATAGAAAGTACTACTCGTGCGAAGTTAGACGAGCCTCCATCATATTCCCTCACCTTATCACACCTTACACTTAGGTCCTATGCTGCAGTGATAAGGGGCTATGTAAGGAGACCGTAACTGCCTTGTGTAATCCTTTGTTTTAAATATAAATTGGGATTTCTTCTTATGATGAAATTTATGAATTTATAAATGACCGGATAAATATAGTATTCATATTTTTGATTAATATTAGAAAAAGGATATTTTAAAAATGTTTATTTAAACCTTAAATAATTAAAAATTTGTAATGATTTTCAAAAAATGGTCTTCTATAATTATGTTCAGTATGAAATTTAGAGTCTAATAAGATCAGCATGATTTTTGGTGAATAGTAAATTATTAATAGTGATTTTATGATTAGGATTAGTAATGTGTCCAAATGGATTAGTAATCTCACTTAAGGAAAGTATTAATATAATCTAGGCACCTTGATTAAGTAATGTGATTCAATAAAATGGTTAAACAACGGTTTCATAAATTATTATTCAAGTATTAGTTTTTTTGGGTGAATAGTGTTTTTTATTTAAAAATTAAATTAAAAATATTTAAAAAATTATTTTTATAAAATGGAGTTCATTTTTAAAATCAGAGCATTGATAAAATTTAAGGTGAAATTTTGGGATTTTTCTGAGAAAGTTGAATTTTCAGTGAATAATAATAATATCGTTTTAGGGTTTCAGTATGTTTAATGATCTCATAACTATGTCATGATGAAGTCATGAGATATTTTAAGGTATGGACGGACAAAGGTGATGAATTATTGTATTGGGGGCCCAATGTGGCCTAAATCCATGGGAAGTACCATGGGAGGGCCCATGCTTTTGAGAAAACCACTTTTGAGGTGTCGCTTGGCCATTAATGCCTTGTCCCCTCACTTTCCATATAAATACCAAGAAATCCTCTCATCCTTTCGACTCCCCACTCTCCCCCAACGAAGTTATAGTCTCATTAACTCCCATGTAGTCCTCCCAAGATGCCCCCAATCCCTCAAGTTCCCAACCATTGAGTTTTAAGAGTTACGTTTTAAGGTAAGGGATCTGACCTCTCTCTTTCATTTCAAGTAATCTCTTTTATGTAATTCCTTTTATGCTCCATGTTCTTATGTTGGAGGATGTTATTTTATACTCCTCTTACATCCCTTTTCATGTTCATATAATGAGAGATCCCATATTACTCTCATTATTTCATTTTATGATTTTTTAAGTGGCGTCGTTAGGCTGCCGAAATTTTTGTAACAGATTCTTTCTCCCTTCTCAATTTTCAAGATCTATTTTCATGTAAAGTATTTCAAGTTCCTTTTTATAATGTTGGGGTATGATCTCTAAATTTATCATACTTATCTTTTATTATCATATGATGAGTGACCCCATTTGATCTCTTTCATTCAGTATTTTGATGTTTTAAGTAGCGCTGTTAGGCTGCCGAATTTTTAAGTGGTTCTTCACTCTCCTCCTTTTGAAGATCTACTTTCATGTCAATTCTTTCAAGTTCCTTTTTGTTATGTTGGGGTATGATCTATATATCTATCATACTGGACTCTTATTTTCATATAATGAGAGACCCCATTTGATCTCTTCAATTCAGTATTAAGAAGTTTTAAGTGGCGCTGTTAGGCTGCTGAATTTTTTAGGGGATTCTTTCACCCTTTTCATTCTTTTCAAAGTTCTACTTTCATGTCAAGTCTTTCACGTTACTTTTTTATTATGATGGGTAATTATCTCTATATCTATAATACTGAACTCTTATGTTCACATGATGAGATACCCTATTTGATCTTTTCATGTCATTTTTGTGGAAGTTTAAGTAACGCTGTTAGGCTGTCGAACTTTCATAAGAAAAATCTAATATTTGTCTTCCTTCCATGTTTTTCATTTCAAATGGTATGTCCTTGAAATTTCATTACCATGATCATGTATCCTTATTATTTTGTCCATATACTATTTTATGGGTCGTTTATGAATGTTTGACCCATTTTCCCTCTCTTTTTAATGTCTTCTAAAACCACGTAACATAGCCATTATACTGCAGGATTTCCGTCTCAAAATGTCTATCTCTTTTTCTAAAGTTCTTTTATATTATTAAGTGAATACTCAAAGATCATTCTTCTAAAGCATTATTCACATATATACCAAAATTTTATATTTTAAATTCTGGGGTTTACATACATGAGACCCACCTTCCTTTTCTGTGGGTTTTAAATTGACATAAAGATCATGTCTTTAAAGAAGTTTTTTAAAATGTTGTGATTATGAAATGAAACCCATTTATTTTATGCTATATGGGTTACTTATGAAATTTTTGATGATGATATATGTGGCACACATGATAATAATGGAAAATTTAAGGGAGTTCCCTGATAGCACTCCAATGCATTGGGTAATTATGTAACCACTAGAGATTACAATTTTCATGATACCTTGGTGAATAACCTTGGTAATTTTCAAATGACAGCTTAGGGATGGACCTTGGTGATATTTTCATGATTGTCTATGTTAAATTATGTATCCACATCATAATTTTATTAAAAAATTTATTTTTATTATGATATGCCACATGATTTTTTTATCATGCCTTAAAGTTCTTGTTCATGACATAGTTGATGTATCTCAAGTTCACATGTTAAATGTTTCCCTTGTTTCCCTTACTGGGCCTTCTGCTCACCCTTTCATTTTATGTATGTCCCCAGGTTATGAGATGCAGTAATGAACCTAGGATGAACATGAGGAGAAGCCTTTCAAGTGTTTAAGAAGAATGTTTTATGTTTTCATGTTTTACGTTCCTGGTTTCCAAGACACTAAACCTTAATGACCCTCAGTTTTGTATAATGCAATGAAAGTTTATGTGATAAAAAGGTGGGATGCTATAGTTGGTATCAAAGGATGGTTTAGTTATTTGTTGAAATTAGGATATGAAAATGTTAGGAAGAAGCCTATAGAAAAGATTATATGTAGGAAATATTCCTGGTATTTTGGTGAGTATTGAGTAATGGGTTGCCCAGAAAATACATCCATGTCTGGATATGAGCAGGTAGAGGTGGCTCTGGCACAAATGTACATAGGGGTAAAACCTGAAAACACCACTTTGAGCTAGACTCAAACATGAACTGGTACATGACAACGGGCATTGCTGCACTCTTGGTTACGACACTCCTGGGGGATATGATTTGGTAAATTCATAATCTTAGTATGAACCAATGTTAAATGAACAAAGACAAAATAAAATAAAGATTAACATTAGAATATATGATCTTGGATAACCTAGATGAGAACCTAGGGGGTCACAAGTTAGGGTATACTTTTCTTCTAAAAGTTATACTTATCTACTTTAAGTTCATTTTCATGATTATTAGCTAAGTATTTAAGCCCCTAATTATACATTCTATTCATAGTTAATGGTGGGAAATGGAAGAACATGTCCCAACAACCCATGTGATAGGAAATGCGATGATTGCCGTATTAATATGAAAGAGATGATGAGGGGATTAAAAGATGATTATTATTTTGGAAGATGTTCACTATTTTGGGGACCCTATATGATCGAGGTAAATATATTACTATGGTATTTTCATTGAGGAGTAAGGTTGACTTATATTTTGAAGAATCGATGAATTTAAGGTGGACTTATAGTAATTTTGGTTACTTATGGGAATGATTAACCTATCTTGGTTAAAATATGTTTAAGTTAGCTACTTTTGTTATAAGATGTTAGGAGTGGTTGATGTTGTTTGGAGATGAACAATGAAGTTTATTTGGGGAGACTATGTTGTCAAATCCTTCGTGTATTTGGGTTTCTATCTTAGTTTGGTTTATTTTGAGGAATCTTAAGGACCGTTATTTATGGAATGGTCTATGATGAACTTTGGGTATACCATGAATCATTGAAGATTAAAAAGTAGTTTCCATTCCTATGGGATTCTTTTTTTTGAAGAGTTGTTTTACCTTACCCTTTCTGTTTTTGGGATAATGTTTAAAGATAGAAGAAATAGATAGTTAATATTTTGTGAATTATGAAGATGATTCTTGTGTTTTGATGAGACCAAGTAGTTTTGAATGCTCATAGCATGGAGAATACATTAGTTTTGGGTAGAAACTTATTAAATGATGAAACTCTACATGAAGATAGGTATATTTTCTTATGTTTTTGTTTTATGTTGTAAATGAATTCCTCAAAATTTTGAAAAGGAACGTAAAACAAAAACGTTGTTGGTTAACGTTTCCTACTAGGTAATAAAAGACTGTTTACACACATCATAAGTTTGGGATTTTCTTATGGTTAACTTTCTCCTAATCGTGTTCTCTATCACTCTCCCCCAGAACATGACCCTTAGTTTTTCTTCCATGTCCATGTTTTCTTACATGGAATCCTAATGTGGGTTAACTCGGGTGACCTTTGTACTTCCCTTTCATTCTTTTAAATTAAAAATTTTACTGACTCCTTTTCTGATGTGGGACTTTAAATGAAATTTCAAAACCCAATTTTAAAAGTTTCGAGGATGCAATTTCATAAGGGGGGAAGAATGTAATGACCCGAAATTTTGAATAAATCTTGTTTCGTAATTTTATGTGTTATTTTATTTATTTTAATACTCAAAAAAAATGTTTCATTTGAAAACATGATTATAATTAAAATGAGACTGTTGGGTTTAGACGGTTACATGATGATTGGTCAATATGACCGCTGGAAACTAAACGTTTAGATTATTGTCTCTAAATACAATTAATATTGGTTAATTATTTTAGAAAAAAGATTTGATGGCCTCACCCAGTAGTCTTGGACCAATCGAAGCCCATCTAACAGAACTTGGGAAGAAGGTAGCACCACTGGGCTTTGCTCTGGACCAAACCCAAGATGAACTTCATCGCGTGAAGCTAGAACGGAATCGCCTCTGAGAGAAGTTCAAACTGATTGAAATTACTACTCGTGCGATGTTAGTCGAGCCACCCTCTGATTCTCTCTCCTTAGCACACCTTACACTTAGGTCCTATGCTGGTGTGATAAGGGGTTATGTAAGGAGACCGTAACTGCCTTGTGTAATCCTTTGTTTTAAATAAAAATTAGGATTTCTTCTTATGATGAAGTTTATCAATTTTTAAATGACCGGATAAATATAGTATGCATATTTTTGATAAATTTTAGAAAAAGGATATTTTAAAAATGTTTATGTAAACCTTAAATAATTAAAAATTTGTAATGATTTTCAAAAAATGGTCTTCTAAAATTATGTTCAATACGAAATTTAGAGTCTAATAAGATCAACATGATTTTTGATGAATAGTAAATTATGAATAGTGATTTTATGAATAGGATTAGTAATGTGTCCAAATGGATTAGTAATATCACCTAAAGAAGGTATTAATATAATCTAGGCACCTTGATTAAGTAATGTGATTAAATAAAATGGTTAAATAACGGTTTCATAAATTATTATTCACGTATTAGTTTTTTCGGATGAATACTATTTTTTATTTAAAAATTAAATTAAAAATATTTAAAAAATTACTTTTATAAAATGGAGTTCATTTTTGAAATCAGAGCATTGATATTTGGTCAAGGTGAAATTTTGAGATCTTTCTGAGAAAGTTGAATTTTCAGTGAATAGTAAAAATACAGTTTTAGGGTTTCTATATGTTTAATGATCTCATAACTGTGTCATGATGATGTCATGAGATATTTTAAGGTATGGCCGGCCAAAGGTGATGAATTATTGTATTGGGGGCCCCATGTGACCTAACTCCATGGGAAGTACCATGAGAGGGCCCATGCTTTTGAGAAAACCACTTTTGAGGTGTCTCTTGGCCATTAATGTCTTGTCCCCTCACTTTTCATATAAATACCAAGAAATCTTCTCATCCTTTCGACTCACCACTCTCCCCCAACGAAGTTCTGGTCTCATTACCTCCCAAGTAGTCCTCAAAAGGTTCTCCCAATCCCTCAAGGTCCAAACCATTGAGTTTTAAGAGTTACATTTTAAGGTAAGGGATCCGACCTCTCTCTTTCATTTCAAGTAATCTCTTTAATGGCATTCCTTTTATGATCCATGTTCTTATGTTGGGGGATGTTATTTTATACTCCTCATACTTACATTTTCATGTTCATATAATGATAGATCCCCTCTTACTCTCATTATTTCGTTTTATGAAGTTTTAAGTGGCGTCGTTAGGCTGTCGAAATTTTTGTAACAAATTCTTTCTCCCTTCTCATTTTTCATGATCTATTTTCATGTAATGTATTTAAAGTTACTTTTTATTATATTGGGGTATGATATGAAAATTTATCATACTGATATTGTATTATCATATGATGAGAGACCCCATTTGATCTCTTCAATTCTGTATTTTGAAGTTTTATGTGGCATCGTTAGGCTGCCGAATTTTTAAGTGGTTCTTCACCCTTCTCGTTTTCAAGTTCTACTTTCATGTCAATTCTTTGAAGATCCTTTTTGTTAAGTTGGGGTATGATCTATATATCTATCATACTGGACTCTTATGTTCATATGATTAGAGACCCCATTTGATATCTTCAATTCAGTATTTTGATGTTTTATGTGGCGCCATTTGGTTGCCGAATGTTTTTAGGGGATTCTTTCACCCTTCTCATTCTTTTCAAAGTTCTACTTTCATGTCAGATCTTTCAAATTGATTTTTAATTATTTTGGGGAATTATCTATACATATATCATACTGAACTCTTATGTTCACATGATGAGAGACCCTATTTGATCTTTTCAAATCATTTTTGTTGAAGTTTAAGTAACGCAGTTAGGCTGCCGAACTTTCATAAGAGAAATCTAATTTTTGTCTTCCTTCCATGTGTTTCATTTCAAATGGTATGTCCTTGAAATTTCATTACCATGATCATGTATCCTTCTTATTCTGTACATCTACTGTTTTATGGGTCATTTATGAATATTTGACCCATTTTCCCTCTCTTTTTAATGTCTTCTAAAACCTCGTAACATAGCCGTTATACTGTAGAATTTCTGTCTCAAAATGTCTCTCTCTTTTTCTAAAGTTCTTTTATATTATTTTGTGAATACTCAAAGATATTTCTTCTAAAGGGGTATTCACATATATACCAAAATGATCTATTTTAAATTCTGGGATTTACATACATGAGACCCACCTTCCTTTTCTGTGGGTTTTAAAGGGACGTAAAGATCATGTCTTTAAAGTAGTTTTTAAAACGTTGTGATTATGAAATGAAACCCATTTATTTTATGCTATATGGGTTATTTATGAAATGTTTTATGATGATATATGTGTCTCACATGATAATAGAGGAAAATTTAAGGGTTCTCCCTGATAGAGCTCCAATGCATTGGTTAATGATGTCCCCACTAGAGATTACAATTTTCACGATACCTTGGTGAATAACCTTGGTAATTTTCAAATGACACCTTGCGGATGGACCTTGGTGATATGTTCATGATTTTCTATGTTAAATTATGTAGCCACATATTAATGTTATGAAAAATGTTATTTCTATTATGATATGCCACATGCTTTTTTTATCATGCCTTAAAGTTCTTGTTCACGACATAGTTGATGTATCTCAAGTTCACATGTTAAATGTTTCCCTTGTTTCCCTTACTGGGCCTTCTGCTCACCCTTTAATTTGATGTATGTCCCCAGGTTATGAGATGTTGTAATGAACCTAGGATGAACATGAGGAAAATCCTTTCAAGTGTTTAAGAAGAATGTTTTATGTTTTCATGTTTTAAGTTCCTTGTTTCCAAGACACTAAACCGTAAAGATCCTCAGTTTTGTATAATGTAATGAATGTTTTTGTGATAAAAATGCGGGATGCTATAAATAATTATCCATGTGCCCATCTCTTCCAAACATAAAGCACTTCCTCGTCCCCTTTAGGAAATTTCTAGGATGCTTTTTCCCACACCTTTGGAAAGTGGGATGCTATAATTTGTTAGATCTATTGGTTTTATCCATCATACCACCATAATTAAAGTCCAAATTACACTACTTATCCCCATCACACCCCTATGAATCATTGATCTACATCTCAACATTTTGGGCACATAATAAAATCTCTTAATTTATTTCAATGTTTTGGATTGTTAGGGATTTATGTAGGCATGGTTTTAGGAAACCAAAGATGTGGTCAAACTTGCATTCGGGGGTAACAAAAAAGTCAAAGGTGTATCATGCAAGTGTTTTGAAGTTTTCCTCGTACTCTCTGATGGATAAGTCATCTTTTTGGTTGAGGGAAAGGAATTCCCTTTACATATTATTTCGGAGGGTGAAAGGAAAATATTTATCAACAAACATTTTCTAGAAATCCTTCTATTCCAACACCTCGATCTCTTCCTCAGGTATTGTATATTTGATCAATATCCACCATTGTTCAGCATCATCCTACATACACTAAGAAGCCATAAGAACCTTCTCTTATTCGTAACATTGAAGAATAGAGAATAACCTCTCAATATAGATGATCCATTTTCAGTTATTGAGGGATTAGATGATCCATTGATAGTAGGAGGACTTGGTCTCATCATGATCTTGATTGAAACTTTTTCATTCTTAAGGGGAGTTGAACTTCCCTCTTAACCCATGGTTCTATTCAAAACTATAATTAACTGAGAAATTATCCTGAAAACATTTTTGATTCATGCTCGCATCGGATTGGATGTCTCACTAGAACAGTCATCACACTGATCTTCGTATCAGTTTTTATCATGATTCCTCCTACTACTGGCATTTGGATAGAATAAAAGTAAAATTAGGGGTAATTATTTTAAACTATTAAGCACATAAATGGGAATACAATGACCAAAACAGATACATGTAAATTACATTTATCTTCTTGACATATGAATTTCTAGGATTCAATAAAAGTTATCCATGATGTATTTCCTAGCATATATTCTTATATAAAATTTTTCTCCCTTAAAAATTGTTCATATTAAGCTGATGAACATAAAAAATCATATCCCCTATGAATGTTTAACCAATAGTGAAGTAAGGACTATTATTGCGCACTAGTTCCCTTTCGAGTCTAGCTCAAAGTGGTGAATTCAGGATTTACCCCTAGATACAAAAGTACCAGAGCCACCTCTACTTGTTCGTATCTAGAAAGTGATATATTTTCTTGATAAACCACTTACTCTATAATCACTAAAATTTAGGTATTATTTTCATATACTCAGTCTTATCCTTATCTATTTCACTAGAGTTTTATAACCCTAATCCCAAAAATAAATAAACATATACTTTGATACCAGCTACAAAAACCATGCTCTTTTTCAAGAATGTAAACACTCTTTATTACATAATAATGGAATTAATATAACTATGGGGACCAAATGGTGTAGGGTATTTGAAAATTAAGAACATCACATAATAACATAAAACATGAAATCAAACATCTCAATTTCAAACATCAGTGACATGATAAACTCATTCCTTCATAATTAACATTGCATGGGATAACATGAGGTTGTACACAATAAAGAGTTGAGCTATAAAACCCAGTAAGGGAGTAAGAAAGGAATATAATGAATAATAAAAAAGATATTAGTAAATTGGAATATCAATGGAGAACAGGAGAAACATGAACATAATGTCATGATATAGCATGATTATCATAACATAGAAATATGAAAAGAACCTAAAACATTACATAATTAATATAAAGGAATCAAGTAAACCCATGTCCCAACATGCTTGAAAAAATTCCAAAAAATAATTAGGTACACCCATACCCGAACATGAAATATCATGATACTAAACATTGCCCAATGCATTGAAGCGCTATTAGGGCCCACCCTTCATATCCATTTCAGTCTTATGCTTAAGTGTTCCATATAGATCATATTACATGGATTCATTCAATATCATCATTTTTTATGATAAAATAATGTGTAATACATACATTTATGTACCATTGAATAATTATATGTGCATAAAAATTAATATCCTTTATAGAGAAATTGATATGATATTCACTATACGATGATTTTCTCTTAGAAAATAGTGCTGCAATTCCGGCAGCATAACTATGTTATATAGAGATTCATAAATTGGAATGATTTGAGATAAAGGGGTATCATTTCATTTATACATTAAATTGATAGTATGGTAATCATGTAACATAATATCACAACATCTGAAATGGAATTTAGATGCATAATATAGTATAAATTCTTGAATGGAAATAATAAAAGAGAAATCCCTTACAGAATTTCGGAATGATAGAGGGTGTACATGGAAGGCATTAATGAAAGATAAAAGGGTCTCTAATCATTGAAACATATAGAGGTAAGTATTTGGGAGGTGATAATTAATACCCCAAATTTTTTAATTGAAAATAATAGGGTATAACAATATAATGAAACTTAGACAAAAATGAGAAAGGAAAGAATCTCTAACATGGATGTGTGATCTCAAAGTCTTGGGAGAGGCTTGAGTAAGGATTAATGGGTGATTGGGGTGAATTGGGTCACTTGGAAGGATTGTAAAGAGTTTATTATAGATTATGAACGTGTTCGAAATATTTTTAGTGAAGATAAGTGGGAGATTGGGTGGATTTATATAGGAAATGATAGGGGAATTCTTTAATATTTCTGAAACATAGGTTTTGGAACCAATATAATTAAATTCTCCAAAACAAAAACCATACCATGGTTTTTTCAATGGTATTTTTCAAATAAGATTGGAAAAAATTATTTTATATGTCCAACGGTCAAACATATTAAAATATTAGGCTTTCTTGTGTGAAGGTGAGTCAACCCTCAAGGGAATCATTTTAAATTCACAAAATATATGATACATTTTGGAGGATTCACTAAGGATTTATAAAAAATAAAAACAATTTTATAATCACGTTATTTTAATTTGAAAACATATATTGGGCCAAAAATTACCATTTTTTATTTATTACTACATTTAGGGGTCAGTTTGATGTCATAAAACACATATTTAATTTTACAGTATTTAATTCTTACCGAAAAATAATTCTTACCCAAAAATTATGAAAACATCCCCATTGGATAATTTCGAAATCCTAATTCCAAAAATAATATAATTTTTCTCAAAATAATTTTCTAAATATGTGATTTTTAACTTTTAAAATGAAAATTGACATTTATTGAAAATTCACGGGTTTTGACAAAAACACATTTCAACACTTAATAAAAATTATATTTAACATTATAAAAATTTTATACACGTTTATTATTCATAAAAGTAATTTTATAATAATATTTTATTGAGATATTAATAATCTCAAAAATTCATTAACTACTTAAAATAAATTATTTAAAGAAACACTCTTTATTTTATCGTATAAAAAATATAACTCTTATCAAATTGATTACCTAATCATTTACAGATGAAAACTAACATAATATTCATTTATAATAATTTTGTATAAAATTATTAATGAGAAACTTTATTTTAATATAATAATGTATATATTCTCTAAATTACCATTTTTACTTGAAATCTAACTTTATCAAATTTATCATTCATTTAAGAAATACTATTCTCATAAAGGAATTGATGGAATTAGAATTTTATTTATAGAAAAAGATTAAAAAATAAGTAAATAAAACCTTATTGCATAACCCCTTGTAACTCTCGTATAAGATCTAAGGGTAAGGTGTGCAAGGTGAAAGACTCTTAGGGTGGCTTGGATAACATCTCCAAAGTGGTAATCTCTGTTAACATGATCTTATCCTATATGAGATTTTGTTCAAACATAACATGTTGTTGCTCGTGTTGGTCTTGGATAATAATGAAGCGCATTGATGGTACCTCTTGCCCAAGCTTCGACGGATGAGCTTTATATGGCCCGAGTGTACTAGATGAGGTCATCCACTCATTTTTCTATGATGAAAGTATTTTTTAAAATCCTTATAATTATATCAGTTGTGTGATCACTGTTTAACAACTATATAATCAATGGTAGCAACACTTAATGGAAATTCAATCCCAAAAATAATAATAATAAAAGAGTTCATGTGTTTTTTATATCCATAAGACATTAAAAGAAATGTAATTTTATTCAAAAATGTTTGGGTCATTAAAAATTTAGTCCAATTTATCCATTAATACAATTTATCCCAATTATTCCATTTAATTTGACAATTAGTCCATTTACGAAAATTTAGTCCTATTCAAGAAAATTCAATCTAATTCAATCCAATTTTTTCCATTTAGTCCAATTAGGCCATTTTGGTGAATTATTCCATTTATGCCAAATATGCCATTTTCAGAAAATTGTGCCATTTTGGCCAATTGGTTCATTATGCCAATTTGGCCGATTAGGCAAACAAGGCCATTCATGCCTATTAGGTCATTCAATCCAATTTGGCCATTTAGTCTATTATGTCGTTACACTATTAGGCTATTTGGCCATTAGGTCGTTATGTCATTATACTATTTAGGAAATTGTCCATTAGTCCATTGGGCCAGTTAGCCAGTAAGGCCTTTATGACATTACACTAATTTCCCAATTGTCCATTAGCTAATTTGTTTATTTTTCCAAATGTCTAGTTATGTCGTTTGTTAATTAGTCTAATTCGTTATTAGGTCATTAGTCCATTAGGCCAAATGTTCATAAGTCCATTATTCCATTTGGCCATTTGGACAATTTTTCATTAGTTCCTTTGGACATCATGTCATTACGCTGTTAGGCCAATAGTCCAATTAGCCCAGTAGGCTGTTATTCCAATTGGACAATTATCCATTAGGTCATTATGCCAATTGTATCTTAGGCCATTGGTGATTAGTCCTTTAGGACATTATTTCATTATTTCATTAGGCTATTTGGAAATTTTTTCATTACGACTCCAGTCAATTTGTCTATTATGCCATTAGACCATTAGGCCAATTCTCCAATAGGCCATTAGGCCAATTATTCATTAGGCCCTTAGGCCAAATGGTCCTTATTGAATTAAGCCAATTGTCTATTAGTCAATTGTCCCATTATTACATTAGGCCATTAATCAAATTTTTCATCAGGCCATTATGCCACTAGCCCAATTTCCCATTAGGCTATTAGGCCATTTGTCTAATTGGCCAATTAGGCCCTTATGCTATTTGGCCAACTGGCCATTTAGGCCACTAGGAAGATTATCCAATTATCCAGTAGGCCATTATTCCAACTGGAAATTAGAAAATTAGGCCAATTGTAAAAATGAAAAATTAGCTATTATGCTAATTTTTCATTATTCCATTAGGCCAATAGTCCATTAGTCCATTATGCCATTATTCCAATTAGTTGTTAGGCAATTGGGCCAAATGTTCCTTAGTCAATTGGGCCAGTAGAACATTAGCATATTTATCCATTAGTCCATTAGTTTAATTGGTTGTTCTACCATTAGAAATATAGACCAATTGGTTATTAGGCCATGAGGTCATTATTCCAATTTGACCATTTGACCATTATTGAAATTTTCTAATTATCCAATTAAGATATTATGCCAATTGGCCAATTTGATATTAGGTGATTAGGCCATTAGTCACTTCCAACATTAGTCCATTAGGCCATTATTCCATTATTCAATTAGTCCATTAGGAAATTAGTCCATTGCGCCATTAGGCCAATTATCCAATTGTTCATTAGTCCATTAGGACATTAGGCCAATTGGTTGTAAGGTTATTAGACCCCTACGACAATCGGCCTATTATGAAATTAGGTCATTATGTTATCGGGATAATTTGCCGATTGGCCCTTAAACCATTAGTAAAATTAGAAGTTATGAAATTAGTCCAATTTGTGGTTTGGAAATTATTATATTTTTCTATTGTTCCATTAGATCAATTTTCCAATTGACCATTAGGACATCAGGACAATTAGCAAGTTTTCCATTAGTCTATTTTTCCATTATCACAACTGGAAATTATCACAATTATTCCAATCTTTTGTTAGGACATTAGACCATTAGTCCATAAGGCAGTTGGGCCATTTGGCCATTATGTCATTATTCCATTAGGCCCTGAGGCCATTAGAAAATTATACCATTAAGCAATTAAGACATTAGTCCATTAGTCCAATTGGTGATTAGGACATTAGTCCAATAGGGCAATTGGCCATTAGGCCATTAGTCCATTAGTCCATTATACCAATTTTCCATTATGCCAATTTTCCATTGGTCATTAGGCCATTAGGTCAATTGGACATTATATCATTAGTAAATTAGTCCAATTGGACAATAAATACAATATTCCATTAGGAAATTAGGATTTTTGTCCAATTTTCCATTAGGACATTTGAAAGGAGTATTTAATGCCTTATATTAAAGGGATTAATGATAATAAAACAGAAATTTTGGCATCAAAATATGAATAAATAACAATACAAATCTAGATATTATTTATATTTCAATTAAAGTATACTGTGATTCTAATGATTGTGAATTTTAGTACACCTAAAAGTGTGAAAATATTTTATTGAATCCTAATTATTTTATTCCCCGATGTAGTCGAAAAACAAAAAATCAATAAAAGTTATAAGAATTAAATTTTCTATGTAAACCATTAAAGATTAGAAATACCTTAAACTCATCACTCTTCCAATATGTGATCATATATTGAAATTGTTTTGTAATAATTTTTAGGAATATTCCTACAACATATAAATCATAACTAAATCTAATATTCAATAAGACATATAACACATTCTTATATGATCGTCAGTACTCTCCAAGATCTATCAACATTGAAACCTTAGCAGCTTCATCATTAGAAAATATAATCTAATGTTGCAAGGGACATGTGAATTCGTATAAATACAATATATATATGTATATATATATATATTTAACAAATTAGGTTAACCATGTCTCCACCCATTATTTCCCCTTGATGTCATTACTTATATGCCTCCATGAGACTGTTTTCACTAAAATTATATCATTGTACTTGGATAAATATCACATGAAACATATACACTTCCAATAATTAATACTGATCATCGGATTTTATTTATTCTAATACATCATTATTTGTGTGTGGTGATTCATGGCTTCCCACATACGGGTGCACCTGCATTGCATATTAGAAGATCTAACTAAATAATATTAAAAAAATTAATAATTATTTCACATTACCATAGTAAAAAATGATGTGATATAATTTGATGCACTTATAATAAAAAAAACTAATACAGACTGCTTATTGGACTCTGATGGATCCAAGGGATGTCCTGAATCAGTAGCCTCTGAAGGATGTGTCTCTTCCGATGCATACTCAGGGTGATCTGCATGCACAGGTATGGAAGATAAAGGAATATAATCATTATATCCTATTTGTATCGTAAGAAATGTCGGCAGCATAGATATGTCAGGATACTAGTAGAAGGGTTGGGGATACATCAAAGGATATGGATATGATAAATTTGGGTAAATCCTTATAGATGATACAAACATGGTTTTTGAAGAAGATTCTAAATGAGATGATGATGGAGGCATGGGTGGGAACATCCCAGGAGGCTCATGATGATGATGAAAATTTGTGGTCGAAGGGGTGCCTACTGCTGTGTCTAAGAGTGAATTGGTATGATGGGTGCTCCTTATATCTCTAAGAGGACCCCTGCTAGACCCATGCTAGTAGTCTAAGTAAGATTCAACTCCGTTGTAACTAAATATACCTAAAAAAATTCATAAAGATTAAGAACATGAAATTATATGTAATGTAGAAACAAATATTACAATCATTATACACATTAAGGGAACTATTAAAGGACACTTGCACTCATGAATCTGTTAATCAATATCAAATAATCGCTTCCTTCATACTTCATTAGTATTTTTCATAATCTATATAATATTGAAATGTACATTTTTCAGAAAAAAAAATTAAAAATAATATAAGAACATAGAAGTCAAAGAATTCATAAACAATTTCAAGACGTGTTTTAGCAATAATAATTTTACAAAAAAGTTAATCATTTTTTCAAAAACTCATTTTAATCCTAATTGTATGAACTAAAATAAATATAATAAAATGAAACAAAACTAGAAAAAAACTAAATAAAACATATCATTCCAAAATGAAACTAAATTAATTTAATTATTGTAATACCAACCTCCAAAATCATGTCAAGGTAAACTGAATGAACTATGAAAATATATGGTTTCTTCTATATAATAGTAAGTACTACTTCAGGTTCAACAACAACTATCACATGTGTAAAATTTGAGTATTCAAATGAAATATTTTGTTCACACCAATGGTGGTGTTAGTTGTATCAATTTTCCCCACCATCATGGAAAATATGTATTGTAATTACTTCACCACTGACATCATAATCATGTATTAGATGATCTTTCACACAAAACAATTTATTCATTGATTCAAAAATATATGGTTTATTGGACTCTTGGAATCAACTCATATAAACAACTCAGAATCCACAATCATCAATATATGTATCATTTTTCTTCATTGAATTAAACCATTTACAATTAATCAGGGTGACACGAACCTGAGATTAGTAATCCAATAATAATATTTTATCAATATTTACATAATAAGACACATTTTCATATAGATTTCTAAAATATGATGCACTGGAATTACAGCCTATTATAGAATATAACATAATACCATCATTTTTTGTTATAATTTTCACCACTCAATCAATTTTGAAAAATTTATACCCACTGATTATTAAATATTTTCTTTCATGAACCAAAGAATTTAGACAAAAATACAACACTCTTAATTCTTAAGAAATGGAGTCAACAGGTAAACTCAATACCTAAAATATATATAAACAATACAATTAAATTAATGTATATATTTTATGTTAATTATCGTAACGTGCATACCTTTGATTTCAAACAAACAAAAAACTATTGGTTATGAAAATACTCTCTCTTTCTCGAATGATATGATGGATGAACTCTGCCTATAATTTATTAATTTTCCCAACATAATATTATAATTTAATTTTATGGTACATTTGAAATTAGATAGCACCATATAACTTATAAATATTCAAATTAATTACTTGTTATTGTTATAGAAAAAACCATTGTCAAAAAAAGACACTACAATATGCTCTATCCCGATCTTCAAGGATTAATGCATCTAGTGTATATAACCAATGAATTAAACCTATTTGGGGAAGAGGTGAAAATGAGGAATAAATTTAACAATACTAATCATATTTTTTTTCATTGGTTAGTTATTAATTGTTGTCACATAATTCAAATACATTGATCAAAAATCAATAAATTCTTGAGCAAGATAACCTCTCCAAATGGAACCTTTATAGTGATTCTTGTTTTAGAAATAATTTTTTTTGTTCACATGTTTTATTTAATTAGATACATCTACTAAAATAAATGGGTCCCCCAAGAATTTTTTCAATTTGAATATTATCTATTAAATGCAGAACGCAAGTGAAAAATGATGGTGGAAAAAATTTCCAACTCACACAAAATTAATGGTGCCTCTTACTGAATTTTTATCAATAAATAATTCAGTAAAATTTTATAATAATGTTCTATTAAAAATGTCACATGATAATCACTGTCACCCTAAAATTATTTTATAGAAAATTCTTGACCTCTATTGGAATAAATTCCAAAAGAAATATGTTATTATCATGAGTTTTAGGGGTTTTATTTTCAAATTCCTTTTATTGAATTGTTTAGATATTTTGTTGGAGATTTCATCAAGAACCTAAATATTCTACAATAAAACAAAAAATTTATTTTTCTATAAAGGATTCATCACATAAGAAGCACAACAAACTTTCTATTTATTTTCACTAATACACACAAGATACAATTAAGGTTGAATACACCAATCCAACAAGTCTTGGGGAGATCGAAAGTCATATTTGGACATCCCCATTATATTTAAAATATTTGAAAGTATAATTTCACATATATTTTGTTCAATGTGAATTAATTATAAAAATTTACATAACAAATTGGTAGATTAATATGGAAACTCAAAAAATATACTTTTATTTTTCCAATTGTATGTGGATTCAGTGTGAAACATATTCCTATTTTTAGATATCATCTCCCCTTTACCTAATGAAAAAATTAAATCTTTCATTTTATTGAGTACATCAGTTCCTATAATACGTTGAGGTAGTAGTTTGATAAAAAAAGTGTTATCAAAACTGTGGTGATTCTTTCTATATTGATGATCAATTGAAAATATCCATCAATAACCCAAGAAAATTAATGTGTGATGATATTTTATCCTTATCGATTGTGAATTATTCATAAAAACTGGAAATGATAGTTTACCCTTTATTATAAAACCATAAATCATTTCATATGTAGTGAAATAATTTATAGTCTGTAGAATGGAAGTAAGCATCTGAAATATATATTTTTAAGAAGCATATAATGTGCACTCTCCAATATATCAAAGCTTATTAGTCTCTCTTATTACAAATTTCAAGTACATTTCTATATCATTTTTAGGATTAGAAGGTCTAGATATTACTATACCCACGAAATTGAAATGTTTTTTCATAAATGTCCATAGAGGAATACTACAAATGTGAATAAAAACTAGCCATGTGTTGTGAGCATTAAGAATCTGGCCAAATATATTAAAACCATGACAAGATAGATCCAACCTGATAATGTGTGCCTCAGCTACAAAATCAGAATATTGTGCATCAAATCCCACCATTATGATCCATCTCTATGAGGAATTAAATCATCATTACCTCTAATTATCTCAAAATCATTCCATTTATTATTGGATGAGATTTCGGCATTCATGAAATGATTTTGTATCCTGAGAATCATTGTAAAGAGACATGTGACTTTATGTGGCACATGAGATAGAGTTTTGTCAACATTTTTATTCTATAATTGTGTCCCAATAATTTACAATCATTAAGGTTAGTTGTTTCCTCCCAAAATAAACTACAATCTTTTTTAATAACATTAATTTTAATAGTATATAATATAATGTTATTAATTAACTTCCATGCCGTATATTGATTTTAGGTAATATCTACAACATCAAGAAGATATTATTTTAATAATGTAAGAATATAATCAATGAAAGTGTAATAAATTCCATTCATTTTATTTATTTGATATAACAATATTATAAATTATAACTTTTTCATTTTAGTGCATTTATTATATATAAATGTTTAGGAATCATCCATTAATTTTATCACTCTCTCAACATCATTTTATTGATTTTGTTCCTCATGTGTATGGATATAATTGCATTCATACACTGCCATATTATCTCTCTCATGATGATTCACAAATGGAAACCTTTCAAATATAAAATTCTTGAAACCACTTCTATATTCTTGTTAATGACCAATAAAAGATTATCTTGCCTCCCCATTTTGATATCAAACATAATAGTTTTTTTGGAATTTATATTTTTTTATATGGTAGATAAATTCTTCCTGACATAAAAGTTGTCTTCTAGAACAATTATAACATGAAAATTGTATATGAACACTATTTGAATAATTGTTAAATGAAAAATCTACAAAATATTTCTAATTCATTAGAAACCCAGATAAAATCTAATTGGTATTATAAAACCATCTTCTATCCGTTTTATTATAGGTAAAAAATGTTATGTTCCAATTAAAAATATAAACTATAACTACCATGATATCCAAATTCAAACAAAATTTAAAATAGTTTATAGGAAATTAAAGAACACTAATAGGAATCAAAATTGAATACAGTTCATGATTCAAGTCACCATTATAGAATAATATTTTCCATTCAAATAAAGAACAAGACATATCATAAAAAATGAAGTCATACTCATAAAAATCCCAACATGGAACATGTAACTACAAAAATAACAACTAAAAAATACCAACAAAAAATGTGTATTTATAATCTTAATAGGTCTTCTCATTTGAAAACATAATTGAGGTTAACATTTACTCGTGAATGGATTTTATTTATGGATAACATTATTTATATTATAAAAAAACATAGAAAACAGATTTTCATGATGTTCTAATTCAATTTAAAAATAAGTTAATTTGGGGAAGATCAATTAAGACTAAACAATTAATCCATTCAATCCCACTATATGAAACCCTTCCATTACCTCACCACTAATCTAACATCTTAATTGATGTACTATGTGGTTAGATTGTTTTTTATTCATTTAAAATGTAATGTAAATAAATGGATAAAACTCAGAACATGATAAATAAACTAAGGAATAATTCTTAATAAAGAACTATGTTATACTTAATAGTTAATCCAAATAAGTGAAAATAAGTTACATACCATTAAATATTTCCTATAATAATGAAATTATTATGTATAAATTAATAAATAGAAAATATGGTTAGTAAAATTAATATGATCCAAAAAGATTTACATTTTAACATATATAATTATTTCATGGAATTTACCAAAGGCTTCTATATATATTTATACATAATAAAGGTTTTAAAATTCTTAATCCATTGAATTATAAATATTTATTAATCAAAATAATATGTTATCATTCAATCATGTCTAAGTCAGAATTATGAATTCTAAAAAAACATGATTTACAAGTACTATAAATACAATAGTGAATTCATGAAGGACTAACCTTCATAGATAAATCAACATTCCAGATTTACTTTAATAGTATAAACATGTACATCATCATACAATTATTTTTTTTGGTAAAAAAAATTCTATAAATAGTTTAAACAGGGTTCATGATATAAAAAATTATATTTATTTAATTAAATACCATAACTATAGGATAATAAAATTCAATATTAACCCATATAGTTATCTTAAATATCATTCCCAACACTAGAAATATCTAAATGCCAAAAAATTTCCACCAAATTAATATCATATTTAATTAAAATTATTAAGAATGTTTAGGATAGTTTTCAGAATAAATTAATAATAATTAAAATAGTCCTTTTATAAAATTAATAGACTATATTTTGTCTCAATCAAACTATAAACTTGAAAAAATGGTGATTTAAGTGATTATACAATGCTCCATTTTAATCACATGCATAGATAAAAAATGGGATTTAAATCCATCTTAAAAGAATATAAATTCAGAACTAACTAATATGATGTTAAAGAAGATCAAAATAAAAAATCGTTGAATTAGTAGAGAACTATATAGAAGAAAATTTTGAATCTCTCATGTTAGGGGAGAATAACGAAGAGTAGGGAAGGAAATCTTACCCATCAAATATCTAAACAACAATATTACAAAAATGGATGAACAACCCCATGCTGATGGAAGCAATGTATCTTGAGTAGAAGATGGGGAATTGAGGCTCATATAATGGGACAGTATTAAAGATTCAGATGGGGATGGGAAAGTGATCTTGAGTGAAGGCAAATTAGTAAAGGGGATATACCCATGGTATTTGAAATTTTTTGTTATATCTCAACCTATACCAATAGTTTTTTAAAAATTTGGGTATAGGATTGGGAAGAATATAAATACCCATAGTTTCTTTAAACAATTTGTATAAATGTTTAGTGAAAGGCCCAATTTCTAGTAGTGATAGTACAATGATTTATTTTATGTCTTGAAATTTTAGTAGAAATATTAATGCCCCACCTAATGACATGGGTCTTAAGTAATTCATGAAAGAATAAAGTATAAAATATTTCATCTAAATAATATAACTCTTCCCTAGAAAATATTTGTGTATTGAACATTCTAAAAAACATTATCATACTCCCTTAAATAGAATTTTAGGTTATACAGGTCATAGAATGTGTGTCATTATATAAATTTTACGTTAATTGTTTATATAATAAAATCATCATCCATGTCTCAGTGCATCCTCTAATTATATAAAAGTGTAATGAGGTGTATGAGTCTTCTTTAGATACATCATCTCAATAATAGATATTATTTATTTATTATAAATTATATAAATTTTATATGATTGACTAAAAGAAATGGGTAATCCTTGAATACAAGTCCATTGTGAGGGAATATATTGATGTATTCCATGAAGAATTCACTGGTATTCCTCCTAACCAAGAAGATAAATTCTCAATTTAATTATATCTAGAGATCTAATGATATCCATGAATCCAAATAAAATGGAAAAGATTAAAATAGAATACGTAAAAAAACATTAAAAATTTTGGGAATGATATTAATATTTTGTAGTGATTCAGTATGGGGTTCACCAGTCCTCTCAATCAATAATAAAGATGGGCCATTGCTCTTCTGTATTGATCATTTGGAACTTGATAAAATTGTGATAAATAAAAAGTTTCATGTTCCATGGATTTTTGATTTGTTTGAACATTTATATGGGGACTAATAATTCCATAAAGTTGATCATCAGTTGGGAAATCATTAAAAATGTAAAGAAGGAAGATATTCCCATTACTATTTTACATACACTTGTACATACACTATGAGATTATAGTATTGACTTTTAGATTAACTAATTATCTAGTAATATTCAGATACATGATGAATATAGTCTCTAGGGATTACCTTGACAATTTTTTGGTCATCTATATAGATTATATTATCATATACACTTAAAGTAATATGGAATATATAGAGAATTTGAATACTATGTTAAAGACATTATGAGTGGAGAATTTATATAATAATAAAAATAAATGTGATTCTTAGATGGAGCATGTAACATTCTTGGGGAATTATATCACAATTAAAGTGGTATATACGGACCCCTCAAGTACAATGACGATTTAAGAATATACCTATCTAATATCTATAATAGGGATCCATAGTTTTCATGGGATGGTCAGATCACATCGATGATTTTTGAGAAATTTATATTGGTTTTCAAATACGCTAACAATGTTAACTAAAAAGGGAGTAAAGTTATTATACATGGAAGAATGTGAATAATGATTCATGGGATTTATGAATTATTTTGTAACTACACCTTTACTCACATTACCCTACAATAATGAATGATTTTTGATCTTCAATGATGTTCTAACGAATTTCTCAGATAGTGTACTTATTTAAAGTGATAATTTGAACGCCTATTCCTATGTATAATTAATGATCTATGATAAGAACTATCTGGTGCAGGATCTATAATTTATTATAATAACAAACAAATTGATGACGTTTCGGCATTATCTATATAGAGAGAAGTGTGATTTATATAATGAACATGGGAGTATTAAGTATATATTCCCCCAAAAAAAGTGCTCAATATGTGCTGATGAAGGTGGTCAGAGATGATCATGGATTATGACCATTCAATACATTATATTCTTTCCATGGAAAATAAAGTGATATATTCTCTAAGAAAAAAATATCATGCAATCATATCCAAGATTTTTATTGAGAAGGGTCCAATATTAGTATACATACAATGTATCTGCATGGGAATAATAAAGGAAGTAATTCCACCATATATTTCTCAATTAATTGTTCAATCATCCATTGTGGAGAAGATTAAGGAATGTTAAAGGGAAGATTTGGAGATAAAAAATAAGTAAATTCTAAATAAATGTGGAATTTTCAAATTTCAACATTTGATAAATAATGAGTTGTGATGTGTGCAACACAAATATATTTTCCAAAAAATCATGAGATAAACATAGTGTTTTTGAATTATACAAATAGATCTCTATCCTATATCAACAAAAGTAGAAAAAAGTTGTATTGAGATCAATGAGAGATCTATTGGTGGGATAATATAAAAAATGTGATTGATAAATATATATATCAAAGTGAACAGTATATGAACAAGTAAAGGATAAAAGGAAAACTCTTAAATGGATGATGCAACCAATATCCATACCTATGTTAAAATGGGATAACATCACAATGGATTTTATCATGGGACTCCTAAAGACATAAAAAAGACATAATTCATTATATAAATAGGTTTAAAAACTTATAAATACTTCCCACATTATTACCATTCGAGAGGACTTGAAACTCGATAATATTTAGAATATATATGTCAAATATGGGGTAAGTTTGTTTAGAGAACCAATATCAATATTATTAGATCAAGAAATGAGGTTCACCTCAAGGTTCTAAAAAAATTTCAAACATGCCTTGATCACATATTTGAACTTTAGTATGAATAATCAACTACCAATTGATTTATAATTTTAAAGCACCATCCATACCCGTGAGGGTATTTTGGAATTATACTCTATGGACATTAAATGATATTGGGTCCAAGGTTCAATTACAATAATTGCTTCCACTCAAGTGTTCAGATTGATCCTTATGAATCCCTCCATGGAAGGGAATGTAGAACCCCAACATATTGGGATGAAGGTATAGAGCATAAGTTATTGAGACCTAAAATTGATAAAGAAATTATATAAAATGCCCAATATATTAAAAACATTATGGAATCATAAATTCTGTAGAATAGAAACACTAGAAATCATTGATGAGATTTATATTTTGAGGTTAAAGGTAAATTTTCCTTATGATATATCTATATAATAGATTCACAACATTTAGGACTAAGGGAAAGCCAAGTTCTAGATACATTGGAATCTTTGAGATCATTTATAACATCAAAGTTATATTATATTTAATGGATCCCTTGATAATCATGACTTATGTAAATGACATGATCTTTGTATCCATTTTAATGAATAATATATGAGATACATCACATGTATTAAATCTAAAGGTCCTACAGTTGGATAATGATATGTTATACGAGAAACATCTAGTGAAGGTCTTGGACCATGGAGACAACGTTATTTGCAATAAGAAAACTCATTTTGTTAATGTAATTTAGTATAATAATTTTATAAAGGTGTGACATGGAAACTAATAGAATAAATAAAATATATGTGTGCTCATCTATTTTGATTTTAGTGTATGAAATAAAATTTTTAGGGGTAAATTTCATAAAGGGGAATAATGTAACAATCCAAAATATTATGAATGAATATCACTTTATTAATAAATATGTGTGTCATGTTTATATAATGTGGTATAATATAAAACACATACACCACGAGATTAAAATAATTAACACATTATGATATTAATTTTAAAATTACGTTTAGATAATAAATATATCCATAAAAACTGAAAGTGTTATAGTGGCATAATAAAAAAATGATTAAAATAACTAGAATATGGGAATTTTGATTATCATGGTATCATAGAATAATCACACTCATGAAAAATAATATAAAAAAGATATAAAAAATTATTATTGTAATTTTTACAGTTTTTTAAAATAACAATATAACCATGAGAGAAATAGAAGTGAATCGTGAAGGGTGTGAGAATTTGGTATTTAAAGGAAGTACACAACTAATATGACCATTAGAATAGTTATTTATCCAATTAGAATAGTAATTTGACCATTAGTAATTATAAAATGATTGTTAGAATAGTAACAGGACCAATGGAATAATAAAATAATATATTAGAAATATTATGGAATAAAAATATATGACATTTATATTTTAATAAAAATAAATAATGGTATTAAATATGATATAACATATGAATCATACAAAAAAATCATAATAATAAATTTAGTAAAATACATTTGTTATGTTTTCATTAAAATATATTTTTATATGACATTTACAATTTAAAAAAAATTACAAATAGTTGTCTTATAAATAATAATATAAATTTATAAATTCTTGGATAATTTTTCCAATAGTCGAATAATTGGTTTTCTCATAAAAATTTTATTTTTAAATAAAAAATGATTTTTAAAAAAAAGTTAAATTAAATCTATTAAGAAATTTATTTGGAAAAAATTGAATTCAATTTTACAATCTCAATATCTAAATTATATTAATGTGAGTTTTCTATGATTTTCTAAAATAGAATATTTTTTGAATAGTGAAATACTATAAAATACCAAAGCTTCTATTATTTTATAAATACATGATTAATTACACATGGGATGATTTAATACACCATTATCTTATCCTCGCATTCCATAATTACTATATATATATTATCAGGAATCAATATTATTTTGAGTCTTGATAAAAATAATAAACTAAGGAATATTTTATTCAAAAATACTCCTCTCTTCTCCTTATAAATGAAACCCTCCTCACCCACTTATCTTCAATTTAAAATTATCTTATATCACCCCAAATACACCCAAATATTTTACAAACTCTATCCCTATGTCATAGTATCCTTTCTCTAACCAAAATACCATTCTAAGGAGCCTGAAGATGTATACTAATAGTATACATCTAAAGGAACTTATAATATTCTATAAAGAGTTCACTAAAAATATATTCTTCTTATACCTCATAGCATCTATTATATCCATAATATAATGATATAAAATAGTATTATTAAAATTATTAAATTTTATTATATTAGTGGTATATCAATAATTTAACCCCCTCTCATTGTAATTAAAATTGAAAATGTTGTTCATATTGTAGTTGATTCACCGCCTCCATGAACTATATAGTTCATTTTTTTCACCAATATCTTCATCGATGGTTTAAATTCACATATTATAGAAAAAAATGTACTAACTAGTTATATTTTATATTATTTCCTTTTATATAATGGAAAAATAATCATAAAGATAAATAAATCCAAATAAGTGAACCATTGTTAGAAAAAAACCACCTAAATGAGAAATTGTATAACAATAACATTTATAAATGAATAATACTTATTTCAGAACACATATGGATATTTGGGAACATATAAACCACTATAATTACATTAATATCATTTCATTATACTTCTCATGGAATGGTGTCATTGCAAATGAATTTTAATAATTATCGATAAAATAATACGATGTTTGAACTGTCTAACAAACATTCATATAATGTTAAACATAGTCATATTATTATAATAAAACAATTCTAATTTTAAAAAATAGTAACAAAATATGAAATATATATGAAAATAGGTTCTGATTAAATTATTTAATAAAGTTAATTAGATTGTTCTGTATTTTAGACAAACGTACCGAACTATTCATGGCCACAAGGTAAGGGATATTTTGAACAACCCTTATTAAATTTAGGTTATGTATTCTCTTATTTTTATCTTTTTCACACTATCCTAAAATAATTTAACTAATAAATATTCACTATATATATACCTTAAATATATGAAAATTTTAATTTACGATTCCTGTTTAGGGATTATATATGTTCATAATGTTCCCTTATCAATTCTTTATTTCAAGAAATACCATTTAAATGGAATTTATTTATTTCGTATCTCTTTTCAGGTACCCGTCTATCTAATTTTTTCTATTATTTGGTTTCTAAAAACACCAATTATATTATTTGAAAACAAATTTTGGATTATTCTTATTTTCATGTAAATTATTATCCTCTTACCCTATTTAAAAACAGTTTAACCTTTTTCTTAAAACCTCGCATATGTGATTTAATTCCAATTTTAATTCTCCACTAGTTTTATATATCCTTTTAAAATGAACATATTTTAATAAAATATCACTATTTATTCATTTATGAATGTACAATAATTTTTTAATACCTTATTTTATTGGGAATTTTTGTGATTTTGTATTTGTTTATTCTCTAGGATCATGTTATGTAACAAGTTTCTTTTTTATGAGTTTTTTACGCTTCTTCCATTTGAATTATTATTTATTGTGCAAACAGTATTCATGTCAATGATTTTAATGTTATGATTTAAACCAAAATTATACATCCAACCAATTTATTTTTAATTGTAAAACCCTATTATTTTTAGAAGAAGAAAATTTTGTTCAATAGCATATACAATATGCAACATGGAGCATAAACAATAGATGATATATTATTATTTAAATATAGTTGTTATAACCGACCAATTAAATTGGTTCGTATGAATAGGAATAAACACATTATGAAATATATACTAATGTCCAACTCAGTACAAATATTTTGATAAACTATCACTAAATGATTAATAATTATTTTGTAATGTCATATAGTGCTTCAAAAATATATTTCCTTCAAAAGCATTTTTTATTTATTTTTGTGATAAAAGTTATTATTTAATTTTTTAAACATTTAAGAAAATAATTTGAAAATTTTAATTTAATTTTTCAAATTAAAATTTTAAAATTATTTTATAGTTATATTTTAGTAATTTTTTAAAATCATGATATTTGAATGAAAATAAAAAAATGATTATTTATTGAAAACTACATTTTTGTTTCATGTATTTAAAAATATCCATTTTATGATAAAAACATTACAAATAGTACTATTATACTATTTATAATGCAATAAATTTCATTTAAATAAATTTTATGGTTGATTTTGGAATTAAAATATTTTTATACTTTAAAAGTCATTTTTCTGAAAAATTGTGTTTCATTGTGTTATCTGTTATTATCATCAATTAATTTCTACCACATTATGAAAATTAATCTTGAAAATTTTATACCATATTTATAATTATTAGTTCCATGTATTTTAAATATTTCCATTTTTTTGGTTAATATGTGTAGTATCCAATGTAAATTATTGGGACCTCAATAAGGGTAAAAGAGGTAAAATATGGTTAAAACTTTGGGTAACATTTAAAATTTCTAAAACACTTTAATATATACTATGTTATTTGTGTATTTAAATAAAATATATCTAATTTTTGAATATATTTACAATTTTTTCCATATTTATTTGATTCGGAACATTATATTAATTTTAGTAAAGGATATTGTCCAAAATGTCACACTCTTAACTTTAATATCTTTAATATTATATCATAAGTATTAAAAAGGTTATGTTTTGTTATAAATTATTATTTGAAATATAAATTAATATTATTTATCATAATTATTTCTTTTTAATTTAAATTACTAAATTATTACTCTAAAAGCATACGCTACCCCGAGAATGTAAATATTCAATTAATATAAAAAAAATGATTTTAAAAAAATGAAATCAAGAAAATTTGGATTAAATATTGTGTTTAATTATTTTGGTAGATAAATATAAAATATTATATAATATTTAGTTCTTTTATTCAAATTTGATTATTTTCATTTTGTGTTCAATTTAAAATTATGTGATTAGAATAAAAAATTACATTAATAATATCTTATGAAGAATAATATTTTATTAAAATATTGAAAAATCATAAAAAAATTAAATAGGAAAATTAGGATGATAAATGGTTAAAATAATCATCTCTTGTCCATTTATAATAATATTTTTATATTTTAATTAAAATTATAAACCTTTAATAGTGAAGAAGACATTACCGTTGTTAACCTAAAAATAGGCTAATTAAGGGGTTTAACCAAATGATATGATTTACAATACCATATAAACCTATCAAAATTTCATTATTTTATTTGATTTAAACAACATAATCTGATATCATAATATATCAATCCACGGCGAAGCATTTTTTATGAGAATTAATTAATTATATTTTAATCAATTAAAAATCCCAAGAGTACCCCTCTCCTCACATATAAAAGGGAACCCCTCCATTCTCTTATTTAGATCGTATTGAACCATATATATCAACCAAATCATGATATATTATATTCAAAACTTTAATATTCATTAATTATAGGTTACGTTATTCTTAAAATACCATTACATGGGTCCTTAAGAAGGGATTATAAGAGAGATTACTGAGGAGGTAATCACCTTTCCCGAATTCTTTCTATTTGATTATTCTTATAACTATTATAGATACATGATATTCATTATAAAATAAAAAATTATTTGAAATAAATATACTAAAATATTATTATGATTATAAGAAAACCTTTATTCGCCCAATTTTCCATCAAATGTTTAGTGAATGTATCACTCGAGAGTACGTACGGCTAACCGTCTCGACATAAGGATGCAATTCACATTCCATCACCAAATTTAATGGATGGTTATTATGATGGGTTTAAACGTTAAATATGATATTTATGACATAATTATACTTCTGAAATTATAATATCATATCTACCTTCTTACCTTATAATCCATTGTAAAATAATAACAATGTGCATGAATATGTGTGGAAAACCACCTCCACGAAGCGATATGATTCTCTATTTATATCTACTTTTAATATATGTAAATAAAGACAAAATTAGATGAATTGATATAATATATATTATATAATAATTATTCATAAAATATGAATTATTATTTACCTTTATTTAATTCGATCCATCAAAATGTAAAAATAATATTCATGTATACATATGACCGATCATATCCATGAATGATATAATTCATTTATATATATATATATAATTTTTTTGAATGAATATAAAAATAATATATATATATATATATGTGTGATATTCATATCATGGTTAACATTTTAGATATGATTTAATCATGATCCATGTTCAAGGAAAAGAGCTATCGAAACAAACTTCTCAAAAAAGGGAAATAATAATAGAAACAATGAGTTAAATAATGTTTATTAATATATTAGTGTTAAAATATCATAAGTGGATAATATATGATATTATAAATATTTATATGAATCTTTTATAGGATTACGATAAATTTAAATTTATTATAAAGGATGTATAATCAATTAATAATCATGTCGATCTTGAGGTATGGGATTTTAGTCTCATATTTATTTTTGTGAGAAACATGACAAATTCGATAATTGATTACTTTATGTGGCGTATATACCTCACATAAAAGTATATTATGGTTATTATCATGAAAATTATAGGGATATAAATATCAATATAACATTCTATCTTTCATGATATTTTTATTTAATAGTTACAAAATTGGTAAGGTATTTATGGTTTAATGTTATTTTTATCAGGATTGCTTGCATGAATTCCCATTTATTGAAATTATATCATAATTTTTTGGTAAAACCTATTAATTTTTCTTATCCTCTTCTTATTTCTATAGAATACCTATTTTCTATTCATCTTCCTCACTTTAAGTACTCATGATATATACTTAATGATTTTATTTAAAATTGACTTTATGACTCTCTTTAGTCGAAAATCCTTTTTCTTCCATAATAATATTTTCTAAAAATATTTAAGAATTTTTTTAATATTATTCTATGATTTTTTAATGTCATATTTTCCCTTGATAAATTTTTATAATATGTTTAAAAATGAATATTCTAGTCATTTTCTAAATAAGGATCTTTTAAATTTTTTCGTAAAATGTGAAAGGAATATCTTTCTTAATATACATGGTAGGAACATAATTTTTCAATCATTACCACTCTATACATTGATGATTATTCATTAATTTTAAAAAACTTTTTCCAAATAAAAATTTTCCTTATTATTTTTAAATTTTTAAAATTTTAATATACGATTTCAAAATGAAAATGTAAATTTCCCCAATAAATGTTTTAATTGACATTTTAAATTCATTTTCATTTATGATGATTTCCTTTGTTGTTACTTATGCCTAACTAGAGATATATGTCTATAATACCATCCTTATTCTTTATCAGGATGGTTTATTTTTATGACGATGATAACACATTGGGTAAAGATTAATAACTCATGTGATAAATATTTTATGCATGAACCTGATTTAATATTAATAATTTTATACATGGATGTGATTTTTATATCCATATGATTTTTCATGGACCTAGTTTTCATATGCATAATATTATGCATGGTCCAGGTTTTCAAGACCATAGTATTTTTCATGGACCTAGGTTTTATGTACATACTTTTATGGGAAGGCCTCATTTTACGTCATTAATATAAATAGTGAACCTATTTCAATATATACATGTTAAATTTTTTATGAGATTATGTTTTTTCACTTTCCTATTTTTATGTTAATCTCTCATTAATTATCACTCTTATGATTATTTTCCATTATTTTTTATGTTTTTATTCACTGAATCATAACTATAATCGATGATATATTGCGTATAAACAATATAATTTATGATCATGATAACATACCCTAATTCATATCTTATTCTCATTCCTACTCATTGATTGATATATCCTATGTATAAGCATACAGAGCATCTGAGATCACCTTTTATTATGTTTTTCCTTCCATTTTTGGTGAAAAAAGTTTTTATGTAGGGTATACATAAAAAGAATAATTTTTATAGTGCTTTCAAGTTAGGGAATCCATTGGGATGATGATATGATTTATTATTTTCCCTTCATTCCCGCTTTCCAAATGGGGGTTTCCTCTACGACCATGGTTAATGATGTTAGATCCTTGATCATAATGGTATAATAGGACCTTGCTTCCTCTTTCCATGGATTCCCCATTAGATTCTGTTTCCTAGTATGGTTCTCCCTCATAGATTTAATTCAAGTTCATGAAGCTCATTCCTAGATGCATCTTGAGGAGGATGTTGTTAATTACACTATTTTTTTAATGAGTGGGAAGCTACCTATGATCAGAATCATTGGTGACATTACACACATCTAGTCATATTTGTAAATTTGGTGTGTTGGTAACCTATAATGCCATCCACTTTCAAAGTTGAGGGTATCTCATTTATCATACATCTGGTGTGTGTAACTAGAGGAATCCCATGCCAGCCACTAGGTAAAATGTTCATATGGTGTAAGACATACAAGTATTTTTTCCTTGATAACACCATCGATTGATGCATTGGGGGAATAGTTGGCTATCATGGTTTACTATTATTGATTGGATGGATTAGGTTGACCCCTAGTGAACTAAGGTCAAGACATGTATGGCTAAAGAAAACTATGATGTTGTTGGAGTTATGCTACTAGATCAACCAGTATGGTTCACTATGTAGTTCATACTATAGTTGTAAAATTATAGGTTTTTTAGCTCTATGTTAGGTTTTCTATATACTATATGTGTAATGAATAGCCTTTTCTAAAGTATTGGCTCATATGTCCTACTTCATAGAATAATGTATGACTCCACTCTATTTTTATCAGTTATAGGGTCTTTAGAGGTCCATGTGGAATTCCCAATCACTGAGTATAGTGTAGTGAACTACTAAGAAAATGGTGTTCCCATAAGCATTTTCATGTTATTCATCAGTGGAATATTCCATGACCAGATGAATTATGAGAGGATCTCTCAATCCGAAAGGCTTGAAGTCATGGTTAGTGCATGCTAATTTTTGAACTGATTGGGAACTCTTATTTCACTAGATTCATTAGAACCAATTCTTATGATACCTAGAAGACTCCAATGATTATGTGGGGGAAAGATTGTTCACAAAAACCACAAGGGGTTCCAATTTTCTCAACCCGGCCTAGACAATGTGTAACACCCCAGAATCATATAGGGTCAAATGACTATATGATATGTCTGATGTCAATATGGTTTACCTTCCTTTTCGAGATCCTACTTGATTAGAACTCCGTATTTAACTGTTCATAGCCTGGAGTAGTGATTGGTATGGGTGACCTTTTTGGAAGTTTCCTAGGGTGTGTGTGAGTGAAGACAAAGCACACTAGAAAGGACATGTATTGGCTTGTGGGGATAGTCATTAGGCAATGACCTATTTGGGAACGTGGGTGGGCCCCATGGTAGGGACCACATTTCTATGGGGCTACAGCTGGTACCTGGTTGGTCAGGACCATAAAACCATGTCAAGGCGGGGTGTATGTGCTATCACCAGGACCCAGTTGTCACAATTGGTATCAGAGGAGAAACCCATCCTTAAATGTGTTGCACTGCCTACGTGGAGATATAGGGTCCATAATAAGTATGTTTTTCTCTAAAGTGGGGTGAATGTAACACCCTATAATGATAGAGGGTTAAATGACTAAATTATATGACATGTGTTAGAAAGACTCGCCTTTATGTTTTAGAGCCTTCCTGATTAGAACTCTGTAGTTATGTGTGCTTGTCCTGGAGTAGTGATCAGTATTGGTGACCTTCTGGAAATTTCTTCAGGGAATGTGCGAGTGAGGAAAAAGCACATTGGAAAGGACATGTGTCAGCCTGTGGGAACATTCATTAGTCAGAAAACCAGTTTGTGGACATCGGTGGTCCCCACTATGGGGACCACATGTCTGTGGGGAACTGGTGGTACTTGGTGCCTCAGGAACCAGTGGTAATGTTATGGTGGGGTGACTATGCTCTCACCAAGACCCAATTGTCCCAAAAGTTTTTGGTCAAAAGATATCTCCTTACAATTCATCCCACCATTTCAATTATATGTACCATTACTGGGATCCTATTTCCATTTTCTAGAGTCCTCATCGATTTTATCGGGGTCATAGAGGATTGGTATGAATATGTTTGTACAAAACCCAACACAACTAGGCCATGATATACCTTTTCTTATAGCCAATATTGGAATAGAAAACCATACTTTATGGTGTGCTAAAGGACCCTATGCTATGGTAAATAGATGGAATCACCAATGAGGTTAGTTTCCTCAAGTATTATACATTCTAGAAACATTGGGATGTTATTTTACCAAGAAAAAGATGAATTGCATTACTAATTATTCATCATTAAGGGATGAAGTCATGTTCTTACACTCTATGAAGGTAATTATAGTTTTGACCATGTCAGGGAGTTGGGGAAGCATTTTCAAAATGAGGATATGCTTCATGGAGAATTGATTGGTGAATTATATCTCAAAATGGGTTTAAATTAATACTTGCTTCCAAAAATTATTTAGTAAAGTGAAAGACATTTCTATCTTCAGTATTTTTCTCATTGGAGTTGGGGAGGTAATGGGTGTGAACAATACATGGTCCACCATAATGATTCTTTTAGACACTAGGCTCTCTTACAGAACTCCCAAAACCAAACTGGATACTTCAGGGAGATGGGGGTAAGGAAAAACCAATCTTCGACATTATCCAATGATTGAGATCAGAGCTAGAGAGGGGTTGAGGCTTATTAATATATGTGGAAGTGGTTACATGCATGTTAAGAACATAGTTATTAAGGATTTACACAAAAATATTCTCCTTACCCTACACATGTTTGAGAATGGTCATCGAATGTTTTTAACAGCTTCAGTCATGTGAATTACATTGAGTCATCCATAAATACAGGGCTTATAAATGTGGTTTCCAATATTCCCATATTATCCATTATCTACAAGGCGGACAATGGATCCATGTTAATGATGTCTCAGGATAGAGATTACCAACATACTAATTTTCCCCCTTTTATAAGATAACATATTTATGTTGGTCCCACTATGTATTTCAGTGAGTCCTAGCATCAAATGTCATGATCTAGTTACATCAAAATATGGTGTTTTCAATAATTACTAATCTACTCTGGGTTGAAGGATAATAGTTTTTAAATCAAGTTCACCATTTTATTTTCATCTGATTTAAAGCTGGGTCGCACATCGATTAATGATGTCAATTTTTTCTTTTCCCTAAATTCATGCATTCTAAAGGTCTGAGGTCACTACCACTATGGATGATTATTTTGGCTCCTTGATTGGAATAGTATGATAGAATATTGGTTCCTCCTAATGTGGATCCATCCTTGTAGTTAGTTTCCTGGTATATGTCTCCCTTGTATATTTATGTTATGTTTTTGAATCTCATTCTTGATGCAATCTCAAGGTGGTTCATAGTAAATTTCACTATATTTTTCATGTAAGGGTAGATACTAGTGGTCAGAAATGTTGGTGATGTTAGACAAATCTTGACATATTTGGAAACAAGGTGTGTTGTGTGTTGATAAAGTATACCTCTTTTAAATTAAATTCATTGTCATGTATGAGGCATCTTGGGTGAGGAACCCAAGACATCCCATGTTAGCCATGCAGTATTTTGTGTCAAGGATGTATGGATTATGAATATTTTTTCCTTGTGCATCACATTTTTATCACATGAGTAGAGGCTCAGATACATCATGTGGGGTCATATGTTCATGGTCTTATGGGGACACAATGTTCTTGGGTTTAATGACTTCTGGGTGTAGGTTGAGATACAATTATAATGTATTGTGGGATAGGTTTTTCAGTGATTTAATGTTTTTTTGGGATATGTTGGGTGAGGTTGAGTGTTCCTTGAGGCATATGATCACAATTTATAGTTTATTCCTTCCCAAGGGAGGACATGAAAATTTAATGGTGGTGTTGGTGTTCAGGACTAAACCTAAAGGAGGTATCCTCGGTGTTTCTAGGTTGAACTGCAGGGAGGCATCATATGTACCATGTTATGAGATAGTGATTCAAGATCCATGTAGTTAGAATGCACAATTTATGTTCATGTTTATGGACTGGTTCATACATTTTATCATCATGTTTTAATGACACTCTTTTCAGATAAAGAGTGAAAACAATGGATGGTATCTCAATTCTTCTTAGGGGCCGCCTATGGTGTGATATTTCATATCATAGAAGTAATAAATAGGGTATCCAATATTCATTACATAAGGCAGGGGTATAATTTTTCAACATTTTCTAAGGACATTTTCAAGAAATATAATGACCACGGACTAGGATATTGGGATATAAAGTTTAAATTATTGTATCTCATACTTGGTGGGGGTTATTCCCATAGAGGGAATTTCCATGAAGGATATAAGGATAAAACATTTGGCCACTATAGATGGAAAGGTGTGTGGTTTCTCCCAATGATTCCACCATTGGGTTTTAAGTGTTTACTATGTTTGTGATTTTTGATGGAATAAGGGATAAACACTTCCATGGTCAAGAAGAACATGGGTTCCTTACATTAGGGTGCTTATTATTAGGAGCAAGGGGTGATAAAACTTTCATGTCCATTAATTGATAAAATGGGATGGATAGGAGTGTTGATGATACTGGTCATGAGGAAGGACAATGCAAGAATAAACCACGTTTCACTAGACATAGGATCCTTGAAAATTGATATTTAATGATGGTATGAATTTTGAAATTATGAATCTTGTGGAAATATAATCATGAGTTTCATAATTTTTAGGGGTTTCAGGAAGGTAAGGACTTCATCAATCATTTTTGTTTGACCTAAATTTCGGACCTTAGTTCCCTTGGGAATGGTTTCAGGGAAGATTATTCTTTCAGGAAACCTCAAGAATCATAATGGCTTTTTCTCCAATATTAAGGTCGCGAACCTTTGAGAAATTCTTCTCTGACGTGGTTTTAGTGTCTCAATATCCCATGGGTAGATTTTTTGAAATATGGATACCACTAGGAATCTTTCTCCACATTGGCTCAACAAAGGATAATGCTTTAAAAATTTAGATCACCAAGATAAAGTCCAAAGTTAGTGTCCCCTTAAATATCAGGCGAAGGAAGTTATTTATAGGATTCATGGAGGTGGAAATATATGTTTCATGAATGTTACCATATTTTTGAAAACCAAACCTTTTTGGTTGTTAGTGACCTCTGTAAGAAGACATATGTTGTGTGAGGTTTATCGTTATCATGTTAGGTTAGCTTTCACACTTCTCTAAGGACAACTACAAACCCCTTTTCTTTTATAAAAGAACATACCTTCACAATTCCAAACCCTAACATGGAATTTGAGATTGTTTTATCCCATATTCTCTTTTAAATGTCTCTTCATACCTTGAGGTCTCCCTTAAAACATGTTTGTCTGTGTCAACAAATCCCCCCTCAAAATGGGAGCCTATGTGGGGGAGGAAGCTTAGAATCTGATGTGAAATTACTGAAAAGTAATAATTTGGGTTCCTCATTCCTGGAAATAAGATAGAAACATAACCTATAAATAAGGAAAGGTAAACCATATGGGACCATGAGACATTCACATATGATTTTACATACAACTCATTATGCGAAACTCATCACCTTCACAAGCATTCTATGATTCAAATCCATAATTCTCATGAAAAGTTTTCATTTATATGAACTATATTTCCAGGAAAAACAACCTAGACACATATACATCATGAGGATGATATTTCATTAATGTATACCCTTCATGAACTAACATCCATGAATATGTATCTAGAAATATTTATAAGTCTCCAATAAGGATTTCCAGGGTGATGATAATGTTGCTGCTAGATAGAGGGATATTGTGACACCCCATGTTTTTCTAAAAATAAATAGAAATGCATGGAACTTTGTCTTAAGTATATATTTATAACTATCCACTAAAACATAAATTTTTCCACTTCTATGCTTTGAATTTCAAGAAACTATCATCTAAAATTCTGTTCAGTATGTTATTTAGAATCTATTGGAACCAAGTTGTGTTTTTGGTGAATAGTAACATACCCTCATGAATAATATTATGAATAATAATATGACCCTAATGAACATTAAATTTTATTATTATTTAATTTTCTTAAGACGTTATGATAATAACATTTTGGTTAATTTTTAATCGTGATATAGAAGTAGTTATAGAATTAGAATTGTAAATTTTTAAATTAAGTATGCTTTTATTTTGAAATTAAATTATTAATATTTAGAAAATTATTTTCAAAAAATGGACTTCATTTATGAATTATAAATTTCTAAAAATGGTAAGGGTACATTTTTGGGATTTTTCTGAAATTCTTGAATTTTCGATGAATAGTGAAATACGATAAAATACCGTATAATCAAATTATCAGTAAAATACACTATTTATGACATAATAAGTGATGTAAGGCCAAATGGGTTCGAACTCACATTCCATTATTACTATTTGAGGTCACATTAACTGAGACTATTCCAAATATTGGGCAAACATATTATAATAATTATTAAAATAATGAACAATACACCCTCTCATCAACTATAAAAACCACCCTCATTCCCCTCTTCTTCCCACACCTCTCAAGCCTTGAGACATGCCTAATTTTGGCCCAATACACCTCCCAATCCTCTTCCTAAAGTCCTAGAGCTTCTAGTATCACCAAAAACCCCATACCAAAGACCTTAAGAAGGATCTCAAGGAGAATTGATCAAGAGATAAACATCCTCTTTTATTTTCATTCTTTTATTTCATTTTATGTTATTCTATTCCTTTATCTTTAGATTATGTTAGGATATTTCATTCAATATCCCTCATTAATGTCCATATTATGTATGAGAGCTGAGATATCTCTTTTCTTTCATCAAACAATATTTATGAAATTTTAAGAGACGTCATTAGGCTATTGAAATTTCGTGAGAAATTTTTCATGTTTTTTTATAACAAGATTCCTCTCATTTCTCCTTCTTTCCTAACCTACTCTTAACCTAGAGGCAGAACAGATCCAGAATCATGTATATTATGGATGTTCTCATGTTTATGGAAAATTAATCACCATTCTTCTTCTCCTCTTCCACTTATCCAAATAATTGAAAACCTTGTCCATGGTGTGTCGAATTGACGACATCGTGGACGATGTGATTTCATTTTTCTTTAAATCCTTCATGTATGGTCATGAAACCATTTTTATGGTAAAAATATGTTATAATATATTTATTATGTTTAATCCATGGTTTTTTAATTCTTTTTTAGACACGGTTTTAATTTATAAAACAAAATGAGGTTGTTATTATCAAAGAACAACTAAAATGATCTAAACGAACATCATTAATGTTTTAACTTGTGAATCATCCTAAAGTAATAATTCAAAATAATAATTGGTATAAATTATTTTAATGGAAATATTTAAATAACATTCCATTCTAATTCTGATTTTTTACTACCAATCGACAAGAACATCCATCATGAACCAATCGTGGAAATCATGTAAAGAACTCACCCAAACACAGTGCTTCGAGAAAAATACTAACAATTAAAGGGTGAAATGATGTTATGAAATGATCATATAAGATGTCATAAACAAGAACAGGTTTTTTTATAATACTAATGACATTATTTTAACCATTATAATTGAATTCTAAACAAGTTTTAAGTAATACAAACTTGAGGTAGGTAAATTCCTAACTTGATTTCCATCCATTGGGTTAACCTTGTTATTAATTATTTATGTTGTATTTAAATTTTTTTGTGATTACTTATGATTATACTCTGTTTAATTATGTATATTTGTAGAGTATATATATATTACATCCAATCTATCAAGTCTCAATTCAATTATATTATATGTATAAGGGAATTTTCATTTAAAATCCTCTTTTAAAATTCTAATTTACAAACTTCAAAAGCAATGTTTTTATGCTAATATTCATGTTGTATGATTATGTTTTCGATCTTGGGCATTGCTTATGATGAAGGTTGGGAACTATATTTTCCTCTAATTCATTGGGTATGTGTATGTTGTAGGTCTCTCGTCTGGTTACTCCATGTGTAACAACAATGGTAACACAAATAGTAAGGTAGTAGTGAGGGTTACAAATTATAAGGTAGTCGAGAGGGTTACAAGATTATTCATGTAATGCCCCATGATACCTTTATGGTTATACTTATGTTCTTGTGTATCATGTAAATCTCATGTTTCATATAGTATGTATATATATATATAGGTGATAAGTATGTCTTTTGAAATTGAAATCATACGTTACAAGTATTCACAGGCTAATGTGTTATTTCCTTCTTTTTGTATCCCTTACTGAGTTTTTTTTATCATCCCAAATTTTAAATGATTTTCACAGGTTAATGAAATTTTAAGACAAAGATGGAATCCTTGTTAAATGCTGAATAATTTTCAAGGAATCATGTTTTATGTTTTAATGTTTTATATTTTGAAAAAAAAATGGAAACTGTTTTTATGGTATCCACACCATAACAGTGTGTATTGTTATGAATGTGTTAGGTCCCAATTCTCTAAAGATCTAATCATGAAAATATACTCAACTAAAAGGAAGTGTTTTCTTGACTAAATTAAATATTATGTATTTAATAAGGCTAATTCCTTATATTTGGTATCATTGGATGGTTTAGATAACTTTAGAGGTTAGGATGATGTTAACAGAATAACATAAATGATTTTTACACTATGATTAATTTTAAATGATATAGAATTTAAATATTACCATGTTTCTTCATCTAAGATATTATTGTTTAGAATGGTTGTCCGCAGAAGGAACATGGATGCTGATGAGGAGAGGCACTGCCAGAATGACATCCTTCCGGATCTATAGCCTAGAATGGTAGGGACTGTAACTGAGCAGTTTGGGATAGTAATGGATCAGCTAATGTAGGAAATAAATGGTGGTCGCATCCATGCAAGAAAAAAAATAGAGTTACCACAATGAAACATGAGAGTATTTGAACATTTTAAGAGACAACACACTCCTGCTTTCAATGGATATTCTGACCCAGTAGCAGCTGAAAGATGGATCAAAGCCCTTGAAAAGATATTTGATGTTATAGGTTGTTCAGAAAATAAAAACGTAAGTCATTGGATTTGTCATTTTGAAGGGAAAACTGAATAGTGGTGGTCAATAGTAATGAATATTACGGGTAGAGGGGGTTTTTTCCTTTTAGTGGGATGAATTTAAAAGTCTTTTCCTTGAAAAATATTTTCCTATGTTGGTGTCACTTAGGATGGAGAAGAAATTCCTTGAATTTAAGAAAAATAAGGATGATTTAGTAGTTGTGTATGAAGAGAACTTCACCCGACTAGCGAGGTGTGATCTAAATCTTATTATGGAACGTGATATCAAAATCAGCCTCTTTAACTCAGGATTGAAGCAAAGCAATCGAAGGGTGTTGGCCTCCCCTTAATTCAAATGTTATGGGAAACATTTCTGATGTGTTGAGAGTGTAGAGATGGAGCTTGCTGATGATCACGTGCATTTTGGAAACAAAGAGAATAAGAGGTATGAAGGGAAATAAATGGGTAACAATCAACCAAAGAAATGTGATGGTATGAAAAACCAGTTTCCAGTTTGTGAAAAGTGTGGAATGAAGCACCCTGGGGAATGTCTTTGTGAAACTATGAAGTGTTTAAAATGTTTTAAGCTTGTGCATACGGCCTGATATTGTAATGAAAATTATCCAAAGACTAATCCTGATAATAAAACTGTATAGTGTTTTAAATGTGGTGAGATTGGTCATTATGTAAATTCCTACCCAAAGTGAGATCTGAATGATGCAAAGAATCCAGAATACATGTAGAAAGGTGTAGTGAGATCCTTTGAGACTACATCATCAAATGTCAGGTCATCAAATGAAGTTGTATCAAGTTCTTTGTTTGTTCACAAAGATTTTTCTAATGTTTTTTTTGATAAAAGGTCTACACATTCTATCATCTCTGAGAAATTTTCTTGTAAATTGGAAATATCACCTCAACAAATGAAACTAGAACATATTATTAAAACACAAGGGCGGAATTTTATAGCAAAGAGGAAATATAAGAATCATTCTATTGTGGTCTAAGGAAATACTTTACCCACAAACCTTGTTGTATTAACTTTAGTCAAGTTTGATGTTATTCTGGGAATGGATTGACTTTCTGATTATCATACTAAGATTGACTATAGAGCTAAAGAAGATGTTTTTAGTAAGTGTTTCAGTTTGTGTACAAGAATGAAACCATACAATTGATAACATATCAAGAAGCTGAGAAACTATTGAAAAATGGAAATTAATGTTATGTTGCTCATTTTGTTGAAAACAAAGTAACTATTCAGATTAATGATGTTCCAATGGTAAATGAATACCATGATGTTTTTTCAACGAGTTACCTTGTTTCATACATGATTGGGATGTTTAATTAACAATTGACATAGTTCTGGAAGCTAAGATAATTTCAAAACCACTATATCATATGGCTCAAATAGAACATCTCGAATTGAAAAATCAGTTCTAGGATTTTCTTGACAAAGGTTTAATTTGTCCAAGATCATCATTATGGGGAGCTCTTTATTTGTTTGTTAAAAATAAATATGGTTCCAAGAGAATTTTAATTGATTACAGAGGATTAAATAACATAACTATTAACAAAAAATATCATTTGCCTCATATCGATGACTTGTTTGATTAGCTCTAGGGAGCTTAGTACTTTTCTAAGATTGACATGTGATCTGGATACAACCAGCTGAAGGTGAAAGAGGATGACACCCCCAAAAAAGCCTTTCGTACTATATATGGACATTTTTAATTTATTGTTATGCCATTTGGATAAACTAATGCACCTATTTTATTCTTGAATGTTATGAATAGTGTATTTCATGAGTTCTTGGATAAGTTTGTGGTTGTGTTTATTGATCACATTCTAGTATTTTATAACAAGAAAGAGGAGCATGAAAAACATCTAAGGGTTGTTTTACAAACATTAAAATAAAAGAAACTTTATGGAAAATTCAGAAAGTGTGATTTTTGGTTGCAATAGATTTATTTTCTTCGGAAAATTGTAAATAAGGATTGAATAATAGTTGATCCTTATAAAACAAAAGTGGTTAATGAATGTCCATGGCCCACATATGTTATAGAGATTCGCAGTTTTCATGGATTAGCAGGTTATTAAAGAAGTTTTGTTAAGAACATTGCCCGATTATCTAGCCTGATAACTATGCTAACATAGATAGGAGTTATATTTGTTTGGATAGAATAATGTGATTTTTGTTTTCAGAAACTGAAGATGAGATTGGTGAATGCTTTATTTGTGGCCTTGCCTTCCAAAAATGGAGAGTTTGTCATCTTCAGTGATGCTTCTTTGAAGAGACATGGTAGTGTTTTGATGCAGATTGATCAGGTAATTTTTTATGCTTCAAGAAAACTAAAACCTCATGAGTTAAATTATCCCACACGTGATTTGAAATTTGAATATGTGTATTTATCTTTTAAAATTTTGAGGCCTCAGTTATACAGAACCAAATGTAAAATATATACTAACCATAAAAGTCTGAAGTATATATTCACTCAGAAGGAATTAAACATAAGGTAGAGAAGATGCCTTGAACTGATAAATGATTACGATAGCATGATAAACTACCATCTTGGAAAAGAAAACTAAGTGGACAAGGCATTGATTCAGAAACATCATGCATCATTAACCAGGCTATGTTTAGAACATGGTCCCTTGATTAATGATTTGGTGAATTTTGTCTTAGAAGTTGTTGGTGCAGGGAATACATCTGTTTAGTTTCAGGTTTCAGCACAGTCTTTGTTGTCAGTCAGAATTAAGCAAGCATAGAAGGAACACCGTGAGCTATAAAAAAATTTAGAATTGGTTAAAATGGTTAAGCTTCTATAATTTAACCTTGATAAAATTTGTGTTTTAAGAATTGGAAAAAGGAGGCTTATGCCCTATGATTCTCAGTTGAAGAATTATTTGTTGTGTGAATCTCATAGTTCTCCATTTTTGGTTAATCCAGTATGTACTATGATTTATAGATACCTTCAAGAGTATTACCGATGGGATGGAAGGAAAAGGGATATTGCTTATTTTAACGTGAAATGTTTGACATGTCAGCAGGTTAAAGTAGAGCAAAAATTATGGATGGGGATGCTTTAGACTTTATCAGTGTCATAGTGGAAGTGGGAGAATATATCAATGGAATTGTGGGGGGACTACCTAAGACATCTTGAGGTAACAATGCAATTTGGGTTATTGTGGATCAGATGACAAAATCAGAACATTTTATTTCTATTCTTGATACAATGTCTTTGGATCAACATTATCACTTGTACATCAATGAGATTGTCAGGTTAAATGGAGTTTCTCTTTCCATTGTATCTAACTGAGATCCCAAGTTCACTTCATACTTTTTTAAGGGACTTCTTAAGTCATTGGGAACATAATTAAATTTCTGTATAGCCTTTCCTCCTCAATCCGATGGGAAATCAGAATGAATGATTCAGACAGTGGAGGATATGCTTCGATCATGTTTAATAGACTATCATGGAAGTTGGGATCAACATCTTTCTTTAGTTGTGTTTTCTTATAATAACAGTTTTCATTCCAGTTTTTAGATAGCACCTTTTGAGGCTTTGTGTGGGAAGCAGTGTCAAACTCCAGCGTTTTGGGATGAAGTCGGTGAATGAAATTTGATGGGGCAAGAATTAGTAGAAGAAGTGCCTGTGAAAGTGAAGATGATCTAGCAGCACGTACGTAAAGCTCAGAGTAGGCATTAAATTTATGAAAATAATTGAAGGAATGTCTCCTCTTTCGAGGGAGGTGATCTGGTTTTCTTTAAAATATCTCCTTGGAAAAGTATGATGTGTTTTGGTAAGAAAAGAAAGCTATGTCCATGATTCATTGGTCCTTTTAAAATGTTGGAAAATGTTGGACCAACTGCAAACAGATTAGATTTTCCTCCATGTTTTTCTAAGGTAAACAATTCATGTTATCATGTTGAGAATGTATGTTCTAGATTCATCACATGTATTGAGTTGAGAAGCAGTTCAGCTGAAAGAGAACCATTCTTATGAAGAGAAACCAGTTCAGATTCTTGATCGAAGGGAACATGTATTGTGGAATAAGGTAGTCCACCAGGAAAAGGTTTTGTGGAGAAATGACATGGATGAAGAAGCAACATGAGAGTCTAAAAATTCAATGAGGGAAAAGTACCCTCAGTTGTTTAATAAGTAAATAAATTTACGAGGACACAATTTCAAGAAGGTGGGGATAATGTAACACCCCAATATTTTCTAAAAATATATATAAATTCATGGAAAATTTTTTAGGTAGATATTTATAACTAGACATAAAAACATAACTTTTTTTCACTTCTATCTTTTGAATTTCAATAAATTGTCACCTATAATTGTGTTCAGTATGTTATTTGGAGTCTATTGGAAGCGACACATTTTTTTTGAATAGTAACATACTCATATGAATAGTAATATGAATAGTAAAATGACCATAATGAATTGTTAATTTTATAATTATATTAATTTCTTAAGGCTTTAATATAATAACATCTTGGTTAATTTTTCATCATGATATAGAAGTTGTTATATAATTAGAATTGTTAATTTTTTATTTAAGTATGATTTTATGTAAAAAGTAAATTAATAATATATAGAAAATTATTTTCAAAAATTGGACTTCATTTTTGAATTCTACACACCCAAAAATTGTTAGGGTATATTTTTGTGATATTTATGAAATTCTTGAATTTTCGATGAATAGTGAAATATGATAAAATACAGTATAACCAAATTATCAGAAAAATACACTATTTATGACATCATAAGTTAAATAAATACACTTGGTTTGAACTCAAATTCCATTATTAATATTTCAGGTCCCATGAACTAATGTTATTCATAATCTTGGGCAAAAAAAGTATAATAATGATTAAAATAATGAACAATACCCCCCTCTCCTCCACTATAAATACCACCATCACTCCCCTCTTCTAATCGCACCTCTCAAGCCTTGATCCATGCTTAATTTCGGACCAATAATCCTCCCAAGTCTATTTCCAATGTCTTATAGATACTGGTCTCACCAAAAAACCAAAACCAAATCTCTTATGAAGGATCTCAAGGTGAAGAGATGAGGAGGTAATCATCCACATTTATTTTCTATCTTTCCTTTCATATTATGTTATTCTCTTCCTTTAACATTGGATTATGTTGGAATATTTAATTAGATATCCCTCCTAACTTTCCATATTATGTATGAGTGATGAGATATCCCCTTTCTCTCATCAAATTGTTTTTATGAAATTTTAAGAGACGTCTTTTGGATGTTGAATTTTCGTGATAAATTTGTCAAGTTTACTTTTATTTGAAGATTACTTTATTTTATTCTTCATTCCACCCCTCCTCTTAACCAAGAGGAGTGAAAGATACATAATCATGTATATTTTGGATTTTATCATGTTCATGGAAAATTCATCATCATTCTTCATCGACTCTCCCACTTATACAAAGAATTAAAACATTGTCCATGATGTGTCAAATTACCAACATCGTGGACGATGTGATTTTATTTTTCTTAAAATCCTTAAAGTCGGGTCATGAAAATATTTTCCTGGTATAAACAGGTTATAATATATGAATTATTTCTCATCCATGTTTCCAAAAATTATTTTTTACACATTTTTTAATTTATAAAACAAAATGAGGTCGTTATTGACAAAGAACCACTAATATGATCTAAACGAACATCATTAATGTTTTAACTTATGAATCATCCTCATGTAATAATTCAAAATAATAAATGGTATAAATTATGGTAATGTGAATATTTAAATAACTTTCCATTCTAATTCAGGAGTTTCACTTCAAATCGACAAGAACATAAATCCTGAACCAATCTTCAAAATCATGTAAAGAACTCACCCAAAAATTGTGCAAAGAGAAAAAGACTAACAATTAAGGGGTAAAATGTTGTTATGAAATGATCATATAAGATTTTATAAACATGAAAATGTTTCTTTAGAATACTAATAACAATATTTTAACCATTATAAAGGAATTTTAAACATGTTTTAAGTAATAGAAACCCAAGGTAAGGGAATTCTAAACCTAATTTCCATCCTTTGGGATAACCATATTCTTCATTATTTATGTGGTATTTAAATTGTTTGTGTGGTTACATCTGATTATAATCATTTTAATTATTTATATTTACAAATTATATGCCTATTACATCCACTCTATTAAGTCTCACATCAATTATATGATTTTTATAAGAGACTTTAAATTTAATATCCAATTTTAAAATTTTGTTTTACAAAATTCAAAATAAATATTTTATGATAATATTCATGTTGTAGGATTATGTTCTTGATCTTGGGAATTATGTATGATGAAGGTTGGGGCCTATATTTCCCTCCAGTGAATCGGGTATGTGTATGTTTGAGGCCATTCATATGGTTACTCCATGTATAACTGCGATGGTTACACAAATAGTAAGGTAGCCTTGAGGGTTACAAATTATAAGGTAGCTGAGAGGGTTTCAAGATTATGTAAGTAATTCCCCAAGATACCTTTATGGTTATACTTATGTTCTTGTGTATTGTGGAAATCTCATGTTTTACAACGTATTTATATATATATGTGATAAGTATGTCTTTTGAAAATTATTTCATATTTTATAAGTATTCATGGGATAATTTGTTCATTATTTCTTTTTATTTCACTTACTAAGTTTTTGTGATAATCCCATGTTTTAAATTTTTTTTCACGTCTTAATGGATGTATAAGTCAAAGATGTAAGCCTTGTTAATTGTTGAATAATTGTCAAGGAATCATGTTTTATGTCTTAATGTTTTATATTTTGAAAAAAATGGAACTATTTTTATGGTATCAACTCTGAAACAATGTGTACTATTATGATTTTGTTATGTCCTAATTCTATAAAGCTCTAAACATGGAAAGATAATCAATGTAAAAGGATGTGTTCTCTTGACTAAATTCAATATTATTTATGTAATATGGCCTGGTCTTTATGGATATGGAATGGATAATTATTATTTTTGAGAGCTTCTAGATTGTTTCATACCAGAAAACATTATCTGAGACACTCTTAGAGGAATATTTGAACAATTTTTTATGAATTTAGAAACATTTGTGTGGATTTGGAATTTGGGATGACATATTCATCTCCGATGCTAATTGTGACGTCCTTAACTACTAGTTCAGAAGTTACTTTGGGATGTAACGATGGAATAGAACTATCATTGGTCACTATGTTAAGGACCATGCATCAATCATCATGCACTCTTTTCAGAACAGCGTGGAGAAAAACAACGGGGATAAGCTTGTTGAAGAGAAATACCCTCCCCAATATGGTACTTTCTTCAAGGCAGACCTGGAAGATCATATCTATGGTTGGATAGAGGAGTGGGACCTACTCTAGGTCCAAAATTTAATTATGAGTGGTCCTTATATTACTAGTATTTCTAGTCATATAATGGATTTTAGGCATAAATAAAGCGAGTAGGATTTTATGAATAAGTGTTAAATTCATAGCTCAATATCTACCGACACCTAGAGAGCATCTCAAAGCTATTAACAAGGTGGTCATCAGGGACCCATACCTTTCATTAGTTTCATGGGAAGGTCATAATTCGTCTATGGGACAACTGCCATATTGAGTATTTCCTCTTCCAAGGGAGACATTATGATGATTTTCTCCCTATATAGAATTTTTGGGAGGACATGGAGAATCTGTCAGTGATAGAATGAGCTCTATTATTCCATGTGTGAGAGTAGAAATGGTAAAAGATAAGAATGAAGGATGTTACCTTAAATAATTTGTTTGGATATATTTATAAATAACTTATAAAGATTCTTCTATAGAGGCCCCTCTAGTGTCTAAAGGCATCACTTCATGGGAAGGAAGACTCATACATGGTGATCTTGGAGGAAAGAATGTGGCACTTATGGGGGTATAGAATGAATCATATGTCTCTCACTATCATGTTAATGGGATTTATCATGGATCTCATATATGGGTGGATGATACTGGTTCATGATTTACACATGGGGTGCTGAGGACTACACACATTATGTAAGTGACATTGGAATTGGGGAAACATATCAAATTGTTTATGTCAGAGTTTGTTAATTAGTATAAGGTGTTGGAGAATACCGTCTAGAGGATGACCCCACTCTATGTGTGTGAACCCTTCCATTTCTTGTATAGTTCGGACACTACACAGATAGAAGTTATGAGTACATAAATCGAATCTACCATCCCGGAACAAACATTCATCCATCTATACTGAATATTACTAGGATCTGCCCTATAAAATTTGATTAGTTAGCATGCTGGAAAACATTGGTTTACTATAGTTTTTTTATCATCAACCAATTATTCCTCCCAACAGGGATGGTTATGGACGATGATGTGAGGATGGTGGAGCAGTAGTCTTTCCATGTAGCAATTTGAGGTGTAGTTCTAGTAGAAATAGATTAATATTGTGTTACTTGTCATCTATAAGCCCCATAAAAATTCATCGGAAAATTAGGGTGCCTTTAGATGCTCTCCCCCAATGTATACACTGAAGTTTACATAAAATGTCACACATAGATACTTTGGTAAATATGGTTTGTGTTGGTGTGATAGGATCATATTTGTAGGAAAATGATGTTGCTGGTCAATGATACTTATATGGTATTCCCTAAGTATGTGAAAATATATGAGAGATCATACCTAGGTGATCCACCGGAGCTCCCTATTATTTGTAATGACTCTGAGGAAGGGGCCCCATATCCATAGGTTAGAGGATATGATGTATTAGTAAGAGAATGTAGATGAGGAATAGCTAGTCTAGTGGGGATGACAGTGGTTATAGATTTAGTAGTTGATGACCGTTCATGGGATACGATTTGAGAAGGATTTATGGTCGTTAGACCATGATTCCCATTATTATTTATATAGGAGGAGGGTAAACCCTCTGGAGTGTTGGGACCATGTTGGATGGAGAAGGAAGTAAGAAGAGTTTGTTATTATAGAGTATTGTCTTTTTGTCAAAGAAGAAAAAAAATTCACTTTGTAAAAGACATAAAAACCATAAGATGCTTTGCTGATTTCTATTTCAAAAATATCATAAGTTAAGAGATCTTGTGATTCAAGCCTTATGATGTAATGGGGGATTAATGGTGCTACTAGTCCTCTTCATTTTTTGATTGAATGGAAAGATGCTAGTGGAAGACATGGAAGGTTTAGTATTTTGTTCTGAAAATCTTATGATGCTAAAGGTGTTTAATCAAAGACTATATATCACAATAAATATGAATTGTGGTGAAATAAGTTATTTTTTCAATACACCAGATAATAATGAATCAGCATTTCCATCCTTTCCGAAGCAGAGTTTAAGGTGGCATTATTTCCAAATGTTTCCCCAATTTTTGGGGCTAAAAATCGGGAGATGGAGAAATGTTATTTTGGAAAAGGATGTTTTTCGCAAGTATTAAGATGGGTAGGTATGTTTCATGCAAGTTGAGTTCCATAATATTAACATCAAAATCTGGAAAAGGAGATTCTTGCATGAGAGATTGGTTTTTGTGCGCAAGTTTGAAGGGTGTTTGGAATGTTGCACGCAAGTCATGATTCGAGGTCCAAATAATGAAAAATGGAAAATGCATAATGTGTGTGAAAGATTAAAAAAGTGATAGAAATATGAGGTTGGCGCAAATGATGCTTACACAACCAATGTGATGTCAAATGGTGTTTTTGTGTGATGTGTCAGGATATTGCGCGACACATTGGGGTTTTTTGCACGTATAAGGAAAGAGGTATATAAATAAGAGGTGACCTCCTAACATTTGTGAATCTAGACACATAGAGAAATCCCGAGCTCTGAGGCGTGAAATAAATTTATTTAATGGGTAGTTCGTGAATATAATAGAGTCACCTGCAATAAGGGGGTGTTACGGGAAAGAAGAGAGTTTCCCGCAAGATTGAAGTTGTGCACAAAAGTTGTTTCGCAATAAAAGTCAAATATTACTTGCAAGGCATAAAATTTGTGCACATGACACCAAAATGGATGCACAAAATATTTGGGTTCTTCGCACTTATTCGGTTGTGAATTAGAGAATTCTTACCGGCTTTTGGGAAAGAATGTTAAGATGTGTACTTAAAAGAATACACCTGTTCAATTGTAAAGAAGAACTAAAATACTATAATTTTCTATTTGTGAGAATAGGGGGAACACACTTGAGGATTTTTTTCCAATTGATAAATGAGCTTAAGGGTATATACAACTTGTTGTATTCCACATCAAATGATTTTTTTCTAGTGGACTGTGTGTTACTAGATTATTTTTTACCATACCAAGCAAGTAGCTACTCTTTATGAGTAGTGAACCTTGTAAATATTGTGTTATTTTGGTTGTGTGTTATTTGTAAGGAAGAACTTTGTAACAGGGGGTGAAGGTTGTTTCTAAAATAAAGGAAACATAAAAGAAAAAGGTATCACTAATTCACCTCTCCCCCTCTCATTGATACTTAGAACCTGACTAGGTAACTTTAATTGGTATTAGAGTCAGGTTCCCTTTTTTTCATTGTTGAGGTTTTAAAGAGACGTTTTGATAGACAACATGAACATTGTGAACAGTAAAGGGATTCTGATATTTTATTAGATGATTTATCATATCTATAAAGATATAATGATGCCTTATCTTTTGCCTCTGGGATATGATGTTTTTTAAACTACAATTGATGGATTTCCTACTATTAATGAAAAGGTTCCTTTTACACCCATAGATAAGAAGAATCATGAGAATGATGGATGGAATAAAAATGATTTACTCCCATTTCTTTCTAATAGTGAATTTTTAAGAGTGAAAGGTGTAGCTACAACCCAAGGAATCTTGGACAATCATAAAAACATCTATGAAGGAAATAAAAAAGTAAAGAATAAAAAACATCAAATATGGAGGCTGGTGTATGAAGACATAAATATGGGTGGGCATGAATTGCTTTGGGACTTCTTTACCCGGATAAATTATATATTCAGTAAAATCATATGTCTTGGTGAAAAGTTAGATGATTCTATAATTGTTGAAAAGACATTGAGAATTATTCCTGAGAAATTTGATGTTAAAGTTTTATCACTATAAGGCAGAAACCTGGAAACATTATCTCTTGATGATTTTCATATCACTCTCGTCACTTCTAAAAATAGAAGGTATAAGAATATGAAGAGAAACAATAATTCTGAGAGAGAAATGTATTTCAAGGCTGTAAAGAAAGAGAAGTCGAAGAAAATTGTTATTAGAGATGAAGCTGGTGAATCTGGCTTTGAAAATTAGGTATGTCAAAATTTTGGTGAAATTTTATCCTTGTTTTCTAAAAATGGGAAAAGATGCATATGGAAATAAAAAAGCGGAACTCTTTTTGAAATGTTTTGAATGTGGATATTTTGGCCACTTTTTGGATAATTTCCCTCAAAAAGAAAATTTTGAAGATAATTATGAAGAAGATAGAAGACCAAGAAGGTCATTGAAGAAACAAGGTGGTAAAGATAAGTATTCTGGCAGGTTTAAGCACAATATGTTCTTCAAATCAAAAATGAGAGGCTTGTTTTCAAAAAATGAAGAAGATGATGATATAGAGAATGAATCTGAAAAATACGTTGTTGAGAAAGATAGAGAGAGTACCTTTTTGCAACAGTGGATAATGAGTATTATGGGAGTAGTAGTACTAATGAAGTGGAAACTCATCTTGAATAGTATCTAAAAGTATAACTGATGGAATTTTTGAGAAATATTAGAATAATTGAGAAGGAAAACAGGAAATTGGAAAAGAAAAACTCATCATCAAATGACCAAGAATGTTTTCCTGATAATAAGGAAAAATTTGAAAAGGAGATTGATGATCAGAAAATTTTTCTTCAGATATAAAATAATCATAATGATCCTTTGGAAGTAAAGTTGAAGGAAAAAATGAATATTTTGTTAGAACGTTTCCAATATAAACTTTCTAATGTAGAGGAAAGGAATACAAGGGTCAAAAACTCTATCACAGAAGTTTGTGAGTTTCTACTAAGAATTAAGTGAATAAGGATCAACAAAAGTTACCTTCAATGGTTGAAAAGAATGGTGGAACTGGTTATGATAAGAAAAATGTTTGAAATGATATGTATGTGGTCAAAATTTGCAATAACAAAAAATTAGAAGCATCTAAAAATATTGGGTCCAGAAATATTTCTATCAATTTTGTTTCTGGTAAGATTGAATAGAAATTAGAGCTGAAGAAGAAGGTTACAATTAATATTATGAAGGCCAATGGTTAGTGGAATTCTAGTAAGAAGAATTTTGAGAAGCATATTTACAACTCTATTAAGTATGGATGTTTCTGAGGAAAATTTTCAATCTATTGATATTGTTGGTATTGTGGGGGATTTGGACACATTGAAAATATGGGTTGGTTTATCCAATAACATTACAACTATTCCCTATGTTTTGAAAGACAAATATTGAAGAGGAATCAATACTTTCAATAGATAAAATATTTAAAAAAAGTTTAGAAGATATCTAAGAAGATTGGTGTGAATGTTGAGAATAGTTTCCAAGCAATGGAAACTAATTGTGAAATATGTGGTCGACCTGGACACCTTGTTAGGGGTTGTCTTATTGGGTTAACATAACAACAAAAGTTTCATAACAATTCTCTGAAGCCAGAAATTTTAAAATCTAAAAGGGATATATCTGTTATGTCTGAAAATAAAGAGTTCTTTGTCCTCTGGCCAGAACACATTGTCTTGGCTAGGAGATTATAGGAAGTGGAAGAAGAGGATGAATAGAAATCTCTTGTGGTTGATACTTTATTGAAAGATATGAAAGTAGAATGAGCATGTATCCTTGATAGTGGTTGTTCATCACATAGAAAATGACACTCAATGATTTTGAATAATGTGAAAGATTTCAAATAAGGAACAATGTCAATTGGAAATGATGAATCTCTAAGGATCAATGGTGTTGGATAAACCATCATTGAAAAGGAGATGATGAAATCTAAGAAAACACTATATGTTGATGGGCTAAAACAAAACCTTCTATGTGTGTCGCGACTCTATGATGAGGGCAAGAATGATATCTTCACAAAAGATATATTTTTTTGAAAAGTGAAAATGATATAAATATAGTTACAAGATCCCATTGTACAAAAGGAACTTTGTTCCATGTTGGTGAACTGATGAACTCTTGTTACATGGGTTCCATTGATGAAAATCAGTTATGGTATAAATAGCAGGGATATACATGCCCATGAAATATGATCAAGTTATCAAAGTGAGATAGTGTCCGCGATATGCCTGATTTATCAAGAAGAAGACATTCGTGTTGCACTATTTGGGAGAAAGGGAAGATTACAAACACTATTCATAAGAGGGTTGAAATTCGATCAAAAATACCCTTAGAACCCATACACTATAATATTTTTAAACCAATGAGAAATCAATCTAAAAATAGAGGTAAGTACTTCATTACATTCATTGACAACTTCACCCGCATTACTTGTGTTATGTACATGAAACATAAGTCATATACTATGACAATGTTTAAGATATTTTGGGGGAAACCATGTAAGGAATGAGAGTATCCTGTGAAGTAGTTGAGAAATGATAATGGTAGTGAGTATAAGAATAAATATTTTTGATGTTATCTTGAGAATCATGGAATTTGGCATGAGTTTAGTTCACCATACACACCTCAAAAAATGGGGTTACTAAAAGAAAGAATCAAAGTATGGTGGAAATGGGGAGAACTATGTTACATGAACATATTATTACATGTTATTATTGGATACATGCCATGTGTACTATTGTGTATACTCATAACCAATGTTTCTATTTGAAATACTCATATAAGACTCCATATGAAAACTTATATGGAAAAACTCCAAGTCTAAAACACTTAAGAGTTTTTGGGAGTCCATGCATTATAAAGAAGAAAGGTGGAAACCTTGGAAAGATTTAGAAAGGAGGAGATGATGGAATTTTTATTGGCTATTCTCTAGAAGGATGTGGATATAAATGTCTCAACATAAAAATTGAAATAATTATTTATTATTTCGATGTAAAAGTTTTTGAATATTTTGAGAAATGAAAGAAGTCATATGCTGATGTGGAAGTTGAGTAGGTTAGACAAGATTTTTTAAGGATTCATATAATTCTGCAGACTATGTTAATCCTACTCAAGACGTGGAATCTTACTCTCTAATCTTGAGTGATGAGGATGAAGTTTGAACAGCTCTTCCTTGGCTGAGGAAACAAGTAGAGGATCATAACATTATTGGAGATCAACATCAGAGAATTCAAACAAGAAAAACAACTATTGCTATTAAAAATACTTCTCATTATTTGAAAGTTGAACTGAATTATTCAAATGATGCATTTGAGAATACATAATGGGTTTAATGTAAGAATGAGGAGCTTTGTTAGATAGATAATAATGATACTTGGGAACTTGTACCCAATCCGAAAAACAAGAACATTATCAGTACAAAGTGGGTTTTCTGGAACCAGCTGAATGAAGAAGGTAATCTAAAAGAAACAAAGAAAGATTGGATTGTAAAGGGTATTGAAAAATTAAAGGCATTGATTTTAATGAAAATTTTTCTCAATTGTAATGATTAGAAATAGTCAAAATCGTTCTTGTTACTTTTGTACAATGAGGTTACAAAATCTTTCAACTGGATGTAAAATCAGCATTCTTGAATGGTAACCTTGACAATAAATTTTACATTGATCAACCTTGTGGATTTGTTATTGGGAAGGATGAATGTTATGTGTGTAGGTTGAAGAATTATTTGTATGGGATAAAATCGACTTTGAGGGCATGGAACTCTAAATTAGATACTTGCTTGAGGAAGATGAATTTGAAGAAGGGTGGAGTTGACAACAATCTTTACATCAAGGAATTTTAGGAGTTCTCGTTAATGGTAATAGTATATATTGATGACATTATATTTTCTGGAGGTGATGAAAGATATTATGAACGATTTTATGAGGAGATTAAGAAGTTGTTTGAAATGTCCACTCTTGGAAAAATGATGTACTATATTGGGTTGTAGATTCTATAGAAGAAGAACCACATATTTCATTATCATGAAATGTATGCAAAGGAACTTCTGAAGATGTTTTGATTGGAAAATTTGAAACAAGGTTCCACACTAATATCAGTAGGAACCAAGTTTTCTATAGATGTAGAAGGAAAATAAGTTGATCAGAAAGAGTTTCGAAAGCTGATTGGAAGTCTATTATACTTGAATTTATCAAGACCCGACATTATTTTTGATGTTTCCTTGTGTGAAATATTTCAAAGCACTATTAAATAATAACATTTGATTACTGGAAAAATAATTCTCATATATATATATAAAATTGGGATTAGGTATGATGGCTAAGAAAATATTGATCCATTCGGGTATTCAGATGCTGATTGGGCAGGAAATGTTGATGATAGAAGATCCACATATTGTAAATTTTTCTTTCTGGCGAATAGTTGTTTTAGTTGGCATACAAAGAAACAGAGTTCAGTAACTCTTAGCATAGTTGAAGCTAATTATGTTGTGACAACTCAAGCTGCTTCCCAACTCATGTGGATGATGACTCAGTTGGAAGATCACCTTGTTTAAGTAAATCTACCATTTCTCTTGGGATGTGATAATCAAAGTGCAATCAATCTTACAAGGAATAGGGTACAACATTCTCATTAAAAACACACTGACAAAGGTTACCACTTCATCAAATAACAGGTGGATAAGAATTAACTGAGGCTTGAGCATGTTCCTACATCAGAACAAGTTGCTTACGTAATCACCAAACCTTTACTGAAGGAACCATTTGTTAAATTGAGATTGAACATGGGTGTCCATCCTCCTTCTCATCAAGGTTAAGGTATATTTATCTGAACCCTATCATATCTTACATTTTTATAGTGTTGTGAAGGGGGGGGGGGAATTGTTTCATAAATCTATCCTTATGAAATCAGGCATAAAGGGGGTGTTTTGGTGAAGTTGTGAATCTAGAAAGCATGTGTGTGAACTATACTAAATATTTATTAGAGTGGTTGTATGAAACTAGTTTTTTATTCCAAGAAAATTGAAGAAGTGAAGAAAGTTGACGTATAAGCTTGGAAGGTGTTCTAAAGAAGGTTAAGGAGATATGATCATGAAATTTCGGAGTCACTTCTTTTATAAATCATAGTTTTAGTTGTTAATAATTCTTTTTTCCAACAATGAGTTAGCTCATGTAGGATTAGAAATGTTTATAAGAAATCCATTACTTGAGGATACCCAGTTCAATGATTTATAAATCTTGGTTGAAAACAAAATACTTATGGGGAGATTATTGGGACCAAGTTGGATGGAGAAAGAAGTAATAAGAGTTTGTTATTAAAGAGTGTTATCGTTTATTGTCAAATAAGATAAATCAATTCACTATGTAAGGGACTTCAAAACTAGACGATTCATTGTTGATTTTTATTTCAAAAATATCATAAGTTAGGAGAACTTGTGATGCAAGCCATATGATGGAAAGGGGGATTAATGGTTCGGCCAGTCATATTCAGTTTTTATTGGATGGAAAGATGCTAGTGGAAGACATGGAAGGTTCAGTACATTGTTTTGAAAATCGAATGATGCTAAAGGTGTTAGATCACAGACTATGTATCACAATAAATATGGTTAGTTATGAAAGTAGTTGTTTTTTAGTAAACCAGATGCTAATGAAGAAGTATTGTTGTTTTTGCCGAAGCGGAGTTTAAGATGGTGTTGTTTCCTATTGTTTGCCGAATTTTTGGGGATGAAAATTGGGAGATGGAGAAATGTGATTTTGGAAAAGAATTTTGCGCACATGTTTTGAGATGGATTGGTATGTTGTGCTCAAGTGGAGTTCCATTGTAACGTCGTAGACCCGGGTGCCACGCAACGGGTGCCCCGAGTCTAGTTTGCCATGTGACCTCAAGTGCATTTCCCCAAATGCCAGAGGCGGCCGACTAGCAGCGAGGGCCCAGGTCTGATAGTTGGGAAACTATGCCCTCATTTGTCAAAGTGTAGCGTAGTGGAATACCAAAATAAACATACAACAAACAGCGGAAGCAGTAAACATACACAACTGAAATAACTATAGCAGTGGATATAACCAACAGTATATAAGTAATGATTCTACATGTTTCAAGTTCTATGAAAACAACCAGAACATGTTATACATCAATACAGTACAATAGAAAACAAAGTACAACAAAATGAGAAAAACAGCTAGCAGCGGCATCGCGAGCCTAGGCTCGGTCCCATGCCCTCCTACTCCTCATCAACAGTCAAGTACCTGTATAGGGACTCTTGCCCCAATCTACACTTGTAGAAATTTAATCTATTTGGGCCGAAAAGCGTGACCTAAATAGGGTGTGAGAAATATATCTCAGTAGGCACCCACCAAAGGCCCTTGCCCAACTTCGTGTAAGCGTGCAACAACAGTGTGCAGTAGTAAAATACAATAAAGTAAGTAGTACTCAAAAGTCACTAATTACCAGTTATATTTCCATTTCATTATCCATTTAATCCATTTACATATTAGAAACCACCACAGTGCATTTCTAGGTAAACAGTCCACGTCCTCAGACAAACAAAACCTTACCCTTAGGTAAGCATAATCCAACCCGTAGGTAGAGCCCTCAGGCGTAACAGAAATTTCCCTCAGGTGTAGGAAGTGTCACCCTCAGGCACAAAAGTCAAGCCCTCAGCACAAAAGGTTTCCCTCAGTAGAAATACTACAGCCCTCAGGCTAAATAGTGCAGTGCCCTCAGGCTAATCACAACAACGCCCTCAGGCTAAATACAAAAACTCCCTCAGGCTAAACAGGTAATCGGGCCATGAAAAAATAGGAAAACAAGCAGTATCAAACAATTCCTTTCAAGGCAATTCTACAATTACTACTTTAAAGGCATACCCTTGGGTATCCTGGCCAAACGACTAAACAGAGGAACACACCTCAGTGGTGGTTCTGGATCCAAGCAATGATCCCAACCAGAATTTTAATATCATGGTTTAATCACCTATGCAATTATAGGCATTAAACATAGCAACGACCTCAGCCACATGACACCCCAACATGGGTTCATGGCACAAAAATGCAAAAAACACATAGAAGTTGGAAAAATAAACACAAAGACACCTACCTTATATGCCAACGAACGCTTTACCCGAACGCCGAGTCTAGTAACACCCACGACCGGCATAGATCTAACGAAGAACAAAACATATTCAAATGTAAATAACATTCGTTAGGAGAAGAATTTGAAAGAATGGTACCAGGAGAGGAGAGTTCTTACCTATGAGGTTCAAACGAGATCGTCCGAAGCCGAATCGGATTCCAGACGAACGCCCGATGGATCTTCAAAGATCGGGCCTCCTCCTTTGGCTCCAAAATGGTTCAAACGCCTCCTCTGCCAAATGAGGAGGCTAATGCCTGTTTTAAGCCGAAAAAACAAAGTACACAGCGTGTACTTATGAGTACACGGCATGTACTTCTTTCATTTAACTGTTAATTTTGCGGCACCGCCATACTGTTCATCCATCGACCTGAGTACACGGCATGTACTCTCGAGTACACGGCGTGTACTGTCGCCCTGCTGGCGGCGACTCCACAGCCTTAATATTCAAGCCTTCTGACTTACTACACGGCGTGTAAGGTACCACTACACGGTGTGTAGTCGGTTCCTACACCCTTCATCGCCGGTATGGCTACACGCCCCATGTACTCATCCCAACACGGCCAAAAGTACACGGTGTGTGGACAAAGTACACGGCGTGTAGTTCAAAAATTTAGGATTTTTCCACATTTTCCATATTTTCTCTAAAACACTTAAGGAAAAAGGAAAAGAAGAATCCCGTACCTCTAAAATAAGAATCGGCTTCTTACACACACCCCCCTTATAGAAATTCATCCCTGAATTGCCCTTCCAAGGGTGGTGACGAATAAGCTCAGAACAGCTCTGGCCACTGAGCACGTGCGTCGGCCTCCCGCTCCAAGGTCTCGTCCTGCACTCAGCCATTCTACCATAGCACCCGTACAAGAGGAACTGGTCGGCCTCGGAGAACCTTCGTGCTCCTGTCAACGATATGGATCGGATGCTCCTCAAAGGATGCATCTTGATGATGCTCAACCTTCTCTGGGTGAAAGGTGTGAGATGTGTCTGAATGGTAGCGACGCAACTGAGACACATGGAAGAGGTCTTGCATGGCTCAGTACCGCTCTGGTAACTACAACTGATAGGCAACCCGCCCGACTCTCTCCAGAATCTCAAATGGCCCCACATTCCTCAATGAAATATTACCCTGTCTCCTGAACCGTTTGTGTCCCAGCCTTGGCGAAACATGCCAGAAAACCTGATCCCCAACCACGAACATCAAAGGTCGTCTGCGACGATTAGCATAAGACTTCTGATGAGACTACGCGGTAGCCACCCGCTTCCGAATCAACTGGACCTGCTCAGATGTCTCCTGCACGAGCTGTGGCCCCTGTAAAACTGCCTCACCTGCCTCTAACCAGCACAAAGGTGATCGGAATGGCCTACCATATTACGCCTCGTATGGTGCCATCTCAATAGTTTCCTAAAAACTATTATTATAGGAAAACTCGACTAAGGGTATATGCTTCTCCCACGAGCCTCCAAATACTAGGATGCATGCACGCAGCATGTCCTCTATCACATGTATCGTCCGCTCTGACTGGCCATATGTCTGAGGGGGGTATGATGTGCTTAGAAGAACCTGTGTACCTAGCGCCCTCTAAAAACTTTTCCAGAAATGAGACGTAAAGCGGGCATCCCTATCTTAAACGATAGAATGAGGGACCCCATGCAGACTTACGATCTCTCAGATATACAGCCTTTTGAGCTCGTCCACGCAAAAGTTCTCCATGATTGGCAGAAAGTGAGCTACCTTATTGATTCTGTCCACAACAACCCACACAGCTTCATTTCCACAAGGTAACCTCAGAAAACCGGTCATGAAATCCATCGCGACATCATCCCATTTCCACTCCGGAATGGGTAACTGTTGTAACAGTCTAGCTGTTCTCTGATGCTCTGCCTTCACCTACTGACAAGTGGAACATCTCATAACAAACCCAGCTATCTCTCTCTTAATACCCGGACACCAGTACTGACGTCTCAAGTGTCGGTACATCTTGGTAATCCTGGGATGAACTGCCCATGCTGAAGCATGATACTCCTACATTAGCTCCTCGCGTATATCCCCTTGAACCCATACACGTCCATGGAAACGCAAAACCTCATCATCGCCTATCGTCCAACTGGGAGGAGGGCCCTCACTTGCCACCGACTCCCATAGAACTAAGCCTTCTAAAATGGATAGTTTCCTCATCCTCACTCTGTCCGGGAGAGTTGAAGTCATAGCTAACGAGGAAAGATAAGACTGCCCCTATCTATCATGCACCTCCAGATGCATCTCAGAAAACAAATCCATGAGCTCCCACTCACCACTGGCCTCCTACACTACCTGTACCTGAGTCTTCCTGTTCAATGCATCAGCACTACATTACCTTTACCAGGTGTATAGGTAAGATCAGAATCGAAGGACTGCAGGTACTCGACCCACCTTCATTGTCTCAGGTTCAGGTCACGCTGAGTAATGATATACTTGAGGAATTTGTGGTCGGTGAAAACCAAAAAATGCACTCCCAAAAGTTAGTTTCTCCAAAAATGCAATGCATGAAAAACTTCAGCCAACTCGAGATCATGTGTCGGGTAATTCCTCTCATGTGGCCTCAACTGTCGAGACCTGTACGCGACAACTCGGTCACCCTGCGTCAAAATGGCTCCCAACCCAATTCCTGATGCCTCACAGTAAACTGTATAGCTTTTCCCCTGCTCTGGGAGTATCAGGATCGGTGCTGATGTCAACCTTCCCTTCAGGTCCTGAAAATCTGCTTCACAAGTATCCGACCAAACGAACTTCGCACCCTTCTTAGTCAGACCTGACAACGTTGTTGTTAAGCAGGAGAATTCCTGTATAAGGTGTCTGTTGAAACCAGCCAGCCCTAAGAAACTCCGTATCTCAAACATGTTCTTAGGCTGCTCCCCGGAAACTACTCCTCTCACCTTCTCTGGGTCTATTTCATCTCCCGAATCTTGGATAATATGACCCAGGAAGTGAATCTGGTCCATCCAAAAGTTGAACTTAGAGAGCATAATATATAGGCGATGCTCTCTTAGTGTACTCAATACAATCTCAAGATGGGAAGCATGGTCGTTTTGAGTGTGAGAGTAAACCAAGATGTCATCCACGAATACTACCATAAATGAATCATGATATGGATCGAACACATGATTAATCAGAGCCATGAAAACTGCTGGTGCATTCGTGGGTCCGAATGGCATAATCGTATACTCATATAGACCATACCTACTCCTGAAAGTAGTGAGAGATATATCAGATGGTCTAACGCGCAGCTGATGATATCCGGATCTCAATTCAATCTTTGAGAACACTCGTGCTCCACGAAGCTAATCAAACATATCATCTATCATCGGCAAGGGATATCGGTTTTTAACTGTCAACTGGTTCATCTTCCGATAATCCACGCAAATCCTAAGGGTACCATCCGCCTTCTTCTCAAAAAGGACCTGAGAACCCCAAGGAGAAGTACTGGGTTGGATAAAACCCTTCACCTGTAGCTCCTCTAACTGCCTCCTGAGCTCTTGCAACTCTGGTGTGGCCATTCTAAAAGGAGAAATGGAAACTGGTGCTACTCCTGGAACAAGATCGATAGGGAAATCCACCTCACGCACCGGGGGTAGACTTGAAAAGTTGTCCGGGAAGACATCCTAGAAATTATTGACAACTGGAGGGAAATATGTCTGACAGGTCCCCTGGTCATCCAAATATAAGCTAGCAATTTGGGCTGTGACTCCACTTCGCCCATGATGCTCTTGTCCAGCTCAACTCGCCTGAACATCCCACTCGCCCTTGTATAGAAACTCCCTGCCCTCTGGAGATGTCAAACGCACCCTGCGACGATAGCAGCCAACAAAGGCTCGATAGGGAACCAACCAGTCCATCCCGAGAATGACGTCAAAGCTTATCATCTCCAGGACATATAGGTCCCAAGGGAAGTGACACCCACCAACCTCAAGGGGCACTTCGTGCACTGACGCACACCAACCGTCCCAGTCCCCAATGGAGTGTCTAGCGTCAAGATATCAGACGAAGTAGAATCACCGAGCCCAAGGCTCTACAAAATGAGTACAAATACAAAACTATGTGTAGAACCCATATCAAAAAGGACTGAAGACAAGACATAAGCTACTAGAATAGTACCTATGACTGTATAAGGTCTGTGATCCTGCTCCTACTAGGTCTGTTGCACTGCATATGCTTGCCCAGTGTTGCGGCCCTACAACACAGCCTGGTTATCCTGAGCTGTCCCGCCCTGCTGCCTCTGTGATCCTAGTGTCTGGCTACCATGGCCACGACCACCATCTCTGCCTGCACGCCCTAACGTATTCCAGTTCCCTGACTGGTAAGAATCCACTGGTCCTGCTCCCGCACACAGAGTCTGCACAGAACCCCTCTCACTTGCCACTTGTAGAAACGCCCTGTAAAAGCGCTGTAGATGACCCATCTTCTCGCAAGCTCGGCACTCCACTGGGTCTCGTGGACACTGCGGCATCTTGTGCCCCTCTCTGCAACACTGGTAGCACCTAACCGGTCCACCTGAAGTAGCTACCTAGCTGGTACTGCCGCCCTGAGAGAAGTTCATTTGTCTCTTCCTCTTGCCAGTAGAAATAGTACTAGTAACTACTGCTGAACCGCCCTGGCGCACACCACTTGATTATTGCATGTTCCTCTTTGTAATCAACGCCTAGTTCACAATCGCGTCTACAGTAGGAAACCATAAAACATTCACCAGTGCTCAGATGTCATACTGAAGACCATCTTCAAAACGTCTGGCTCTAAGCGTCTCATCACCCACTAACACGGGTGAAAAGTGCTGATGTTCCGTAAAAAGAGCGGAATAGTCCATCACTGACGTAGCGCCCTACTGAAAATTCATGAACTCTCGAGCTCTATCTTCCCTCAGTGTCTCGGGAAAGAAGAAGTCATAGAAGACTGCCTTAAAAACTTCTCACGCCATATCCATGTGATGCTCTGACTGGGTGGTTACATCCCACGACCTCTTGGCTGAGTCACGCATCATAAAAGTCACGAGCTTGACCCTCTACACTGGAAGAATCTCAAGATGCTCGAAAATAGTCTGCATTGACCCCATCCATGACTCTGCATCCTGCAGTCTGCCATCCCTTGAAAACGTAGGCGGCTGCTGCTGCTGAAGGATACACGTCAGCTTGGTCATAGATGTGGCGGCATGTGGTGCACCCTGAAAGGTCTGCATGAACCTCAATAAGCCTTCATGGAATAGCGCCTCTACGCCTGTGTCTGGTATAATAGCTGGTGCCACATCTGGCTCTGTTGCTGGATCAACTGGTAGCCTACGGCCCACCATATCTGGAGTATAATTGTCGTCGCTCTGCTGGTGAACAACTCATGGTCGTCTAGGCGGCATGACTCTACAAGGTCAAAAGCACACCTCAGATTCAAGACTATCAAGACAGAAATGAAGGAACCACAAAGGAACAAGAGGAATAAGGTGTTTCAAAATTTGCAAAACAAGACTACACGGCGTGTGTACTGACTACACGGCATGTACTTGACTTCATTTCCCCTGCCCGGGTCCTTCTACACGGCTAAGACATACGGTTTCCATTCACAATTCTACACGGCGTGTATAATATCTACACGGCGTATATGGTGTTATTTTTCAACTGCTCGTGTCGTCTGTGACACGGCCGACTACTCGGTTTGACTCTACACGGTGTGTTACACCTGTACACGGCGTGTACAACACCCCGTTTCTAAGCCACATGGTTAACTCCACACGGTCTGTCCTCGGACAAGCCTACACGGCGTGTCCCAATGGTACACGACGTGCTCAAGGAGAGGTGACACCGGCCCGTGTTGTTAGTTACATGGCCGAGTCCCTAGGTCACACTACACGGCATGTCTATAACTTTCACGACGTGTTCTGTCAAGGAGTTCACTGACCCGTGTTGTTTGTTACACGACCGTACTCTGGGTCAACACCACACAACGTGTACAAAACTACACGGCGTGTTTCACCCAAGCCCTTCCCTACCCTGTGTCGCCACCCACACAGTTTGTGGCACATGAATAGAATACACGGCGTTTACTCAAGGTACACGGCGTGTACTAAAAAAGTTCATTTTTCTTCCTGAACAGAAGAACACACACGGCTTGTATGAGGTCCTACATGGCGTGTATTCTGGGTTTTTCGGATAGTATCCCTCAGAAGCTTTTCTGGAACCCAGAAAATTCGGAAAACAACACCTAAGTGTCATATTCTGACCCATGGGGGCCAATACACCCCACGAATCAATGTTTGACATCTTATTTTTGTTATAACCAATAAACAGTCAATGATCCACCAAATTCTGATCAATGGGGGCCCATACTCCCCAAAAACCGAATTTTGTTGTCCATTATATAAGCAAGATCAACTAAAATACCATATCACAAGTCAAGTATTTATCACCTAGCTATCACAACAGTATGATTTTCTAGAACAACAACTATCACAACAACATGCAAATTCTAATGAACCTAAATGTCATGGCAACTATGCATGGTTTGTGATATCTAGCATGTGCCTATATGATGCATGAGACAGCATACCCTCATCTCATCGGGTTGCAAATAAATAGAAACCACAGATAAACTATAAACAGTACAATCCAAGTGCGTCACCCAATGGTGAAAACATATCAACTGTAAAATTACAAGATCAAAAGAATACAAAGTATGAGGTAGACTAGCTTTTTAATGTACATGGGTTAGCTACGCCCGGGCACAACTTATTACCAACTACCGTTCCATCCTATCCCTGTCTACGGCTCCAAATAGTAAGTAAAAGAAAAGAAACTCCTCTGATACCACTTTGTAACGTCCCGGACCCAGGTGCCACGCCACGGGTGCCCCGAGGCCAGTTCGCCACGTGACCTCAAGCGCATTTCCCCAAACGCTAGAGGCTGCCAACTAGCAGCGAGGGCCCAGGTCTGATAGTGGGGAAACTATGCCCTCTGTTGTCAAAGTGTAGCACAACGGAATACCAAAATAAACATACAACAAACAGTGGAAGCAATAAACATACACAACTGAAATAACTATAGTAGCGGATATAACCAACATTATATAAGTGATGATGCTACATGTTTTAAATTCTAAGAAAACAGCCAGAACATGTTATACATCAATACAATACAGCAGAAAACAGAGTACAACAAAACGAGAAAAACAGCTAGCTGCGGCATCGTGAGCCTAGGCTCGGTCCCATGCCCTCATACTCCTCAGCAACAGTCAAGTACCTGTATAGGGACTCTTTCCCCTATCTACACCTACAACAATGTAATCTGTTTGGGCTGAAAAGCATGACCCAAACAGGGTGTGAGAAATATATATCAGTAGGCACCCACCAAAGGCACGTGCCCAACTGCGTGTAAGCGTGCAACAACAGTGTGCAGTAGTAAAATGAAATAAAGTAAGACGTACTCAAAAGTCACTAATTACCAGTTATTTTTCCATTTCATTATCCATTTAATCCATTTAAATATTAGAAACCACAACAATGAATTTCTAGGTAAACAGTCCACGTCCTCAGACAAACAAAACCTTACCATTAGGTTTGCAGAATCCAACCCGCAGGTATAGCCCTCAAGCATAACAGAAATTTCCTTCAAGCATAGGAAGTGTCTCCCTCAGGAACAGAAGTCAAGCCCTCAGGCACGAAAGGTTTCCCTCAGGCGAAATACTACAGCCCTTGGGCTAAATAGTGCAATTCCCACAGGCTAATCACAACAATGCCCTTAGGCTAAATACAGAACGCCCTCAGGCTAAACAGGTAAACGGGACATGCCCAACAGGTAAACAAGTAGTAACAAGCAATTCCTATCAAGGAAATTCTACAATTACTACTTTAAAGGCATACCCTTGGGTATCATGGCCAAACGACTAAAAAGAGGAACACACCCCAGGGGTGGTTCCGGATCCAAGAAACGATCCCAACCAGCATTTTAATATCATGGTTTAATCACCTATGCAATTCAAGGAATTTAACATAGAAATGGCTTCAGCCACACGACATCCCAACATGGGTTCGTGGCACAAAAAACGCACAAAACACATAGCAGTTGGAAAAATAAACAGAAAGCCACCTACCTTATACGCCAAAGAATGCAATACCCGAACGCCAACTCCATAAACGCCCATGAACGGAGTAGATCTGATGAAGAACAAAACTCATTCAAACATCAATAACATACGTTAGGAGAATAATTGGAAAGAACAATACCAGAAGGGGAGAGGTCTTACCCGTGCGGTTCCAACGATATCGCCCGAAGACAAATCAGATTCCAGACGAACGCCCGGTGGATCTTCAAAGATACAACCTCCTCCTTTCGCTCCAAAATGGCTCAAATGCCTTCTCTGCCAAATGAGGAGGCTACTGCCTATTTGAAGCTGAAAAAACAAAGTACACGGCGTGTACACTTGAGTACATGGTGGGTAATTCTTTCATTTAACTATTCATTTGGCGGCACCACCACACTGTTCATCCGTCGACCTGAGTACACAGCATGTACTCTCGAGTACATGGCGTGTACTGTCTCCCAGCTGGCGGAGACTCCACCGCCTTATTATTCAAGCATTCCGAATGACTTCACGGCATGTAAGGTACCACTACACGGCGTGTAGTTTGTTCATACACCCTTCATCATCGGTATGGCTACACACCCCATGTACTCATCCCAACATGGCGAAAAGTACACAGCGTTTGGACAAAGTACACGGAGTGTAGTTCCAAAATTTAGGATTTTTCCCCATTTTCCATATTTTCTAAAAAAACTTAAGGAAAAGGGAAAAGAAGAAGCCCGTAACTCTAAAATACAAACCGGGTTCTTACATCCATAATATGGACATCAAAATCAGGGAAAAGGGAGGCTTGCACGAATGATTGGTTTTTTCACGCAAGATTGAAGGGTGTTTTGGAATGTTGCGTGCAAGGGATGATTCCAGGCCCAAAATTCTAAAAAAGGAAAAGGTATAATGTGATGAAAATTTCAAAAAGTGTGCAAAATATGAGGTTGGTGAAAAAGAGGATTATGTGCCAAATGCGACCTCAAATGAGTTTTTGGACGATGTGTCAGGATCTTACATGACATATTGGGGTTTTTTGAACACATAGGGAAAGAGGTCTATAAATAAGAGGTAAACTCCACACATTTGTGAAGCATGACACAGAGAAATATCTAGCTCTGAGGCACAAAATAATTTTATGTAAAGGGGATTGTGTAAAATAAATAGAGTTGTGTGCAATAAGAAGAAGTTGTGGACAAGAAAAGAGTTGCGCTCAAGATTGATGTTGCGCGCAAGAGGTGTTTTGTGACAAAAGTAAAATATTGGGAACGAGGCATAAAATTTGCTCACAAGACACCTAAAAGGGTTCACAAAATATTTTGTTTCTTTTCACTTATTTAGTTGTGCATTAGATAATTCTTACCAGCTTCTGGGTAAGAAAGTGAAGATTTGTACATCAATGAATACACATGTTCATTTGTAAAGAAGCACTGAAATATTGTTTTTTTCTATTTGTTCTAATAGGGTTCACACACACTTGAGGATTGTTTTCCAAGTGCTACATGAGTGTAAGGGTATATCCTAATCATTGTATTCCACATCAAAGGATTGTTTTCTAGTGGATTGTGTGGTACTGGATTATTTCTGTACCATACACATGAAGTGGATACTCTTGTTGAGTAGTGAACCTTAGAGATATTGTGTTAATGTGGTTTTGTGTGTTCAATATAGATGAAATTTTTAATAATAGGTAAAGGTTTTTTCAAAAATAAAGGAAACAAAAAAAGAAAAAGATATCACTGATTCAACCCCTCCCCCTCTCAGTGATACTTAGATCCTTTCTGGGTAACATCAATTGGTATCAGAGCCAGGTTCCCATCATTTGATCTTTTCTGAAGTTTTGAATAGAAGTTTTTATGGACAATATGAACTTTGTGAATAGTAAGGGGATTTATCTATTTGATAGGAAGAATTATCATATTTGTAAAGATAAAATTATGCCTTATCTTATGTCTCTTGGATAAGAAGTTCTTGAAACTACAACCGATGGATTTCCTGTTATTGATGAAAATGTTACTCTTACACCCATAGATTTGAAGAATCTTGGGAATGATGGAAGGGATAAAAATTTATTACTCTCATTTCTTTCCAAGAGTGAATTTTTAAGAGTAAAAGGTGTTTTTATAACCAAATGAATCTGAGACAAACATAAAAACATCTATAAAGTAAATACAGAAGTGTATAAGGAAAAACAACAAATCAGGAGGATGAAGTATGAAGAAATAAATATGGGTGAGCATGAATCTTTTGGGGACATCTTTACCAGGATAAAATACATTGTTAGTACAATTATATGTATTGGTGAAAAGTTTTATGATTATAAAATTTTTGAAAAGATCTTGATAATTATTCCCGACAAATTGGATGCTAACATTTCATCACTAGAAGACAGAGACCTAGAATTGTTATCTCAAGATGAATTTCATAGCACATTCATCAATTATAAAATGAGAATATGGAAGACTATATATTGAAAATAAAATGCTGAAAGAGAAATGTATTTCAAGGTTGTAAAGAAAGAGATGTCAAATAAAATTCTTATTGAATATGAAGCTGGTTAATCTAACTCTGAAAATGAGGAATGTATAAATTTTGATGAAATTTAATCCTTGTTTTCCAAAAATGTGAAAATAGGCACAGATAAATTGAAAGGGAATCCCCCTTTTAAAGGTTTTGAATGTGGAGCTCTTGTCCACTTTACGACTAATTTCCCTTAAAATGGGAAAGATGAAGATAGTGATGAAGAAGATAGAATACCAAGAAGGTCATGGAATAAACAAGGTGGTAAAGATAAATATTCAGGAAGACATAAGCATAAAAAGTTCTTCAAATCAAAAAAGCGACTCTTGTTGTCAAAAAATGAAGAAGATGATGATAGCAATAATGAATCTGAAATATCTGTTGTTTTGAAAGATAGAGAGTGTACCTTTTTTGCAATAGTGAATAAAAATATTATCAAATTATTAGTACTGACGAAGAGGAAACTCAACTAGAACAATATATAAAAGAAGAAATGAAGGAATGTTTGGGAAATACTAGAAGTATTGAGAAGGAAATCAAGAAATTGACAGATGATAACAATTCATCAAATGACCAAGAATGATTTCCTAATAAGAATGAAAATTTTGAAATAGATACTAATGATCTGAAAATTTCTATTGAGAATGAAAATAATATTAATGATCATCTGGATGTAAAGCTAAAGTAATAAAGAATATAAGTTGTAACTTTTCCATCATAATCCTCTAAAGAGGAGGAAAGGAACACAAGGTTCAAATACTCTATCATAGAATTTCGTGAATGTTCTGCTAATAATTAACTTAATAAGGATAAAAAAGGTACCTTCAATGGTTGAAAAGAAATATGGAACTAGTTCGAATAAGAACAATGATGGAAAGGCTGTGTATGTGGTCAAAGTTAACAAAACTGAAAAAACATAATCATCTAAAAATCTTGAGTCCAGAAATATTTCTATCACTTTTGGTTCTGGTAAGACTGAAAGGAAATCTGTGTTGAAGATAAAAAGTTACAATTGAGAATATGAAGGCCGATGGTCAGTGTAATTATAGTAAGAATAATGTTGAGAAGCTTGTTGACAACTACAGTTAGAATGGAAGTTTCTGAAGAAAATATTCATTCAATGGATGTTGTTGGTGTTGTGGGGGATTTGGACACATGGAAAACATGTGTTTATTTATCCAACAACATTACCACTATTCCACATGTTTTGATAGAAAAGTATTGAGAGGGAATAAATCCTTTCGAAAGAGAAAATATTTAAATAATTTTCAGAAGATATCTGAGAAGTTTTGTGTGAAATTTGAGAATAGGTTCCAACCACTAGAAACTATTTGTGAAAGATGGGATCAACCTAGACACCTTTCTAAGGGTTGTCTTATTGTGTTACCAAAGAAACAATAGTTTCTTAATACTTCTTAGAATCCAGAGTTTTTATATCTAAATGGGACATATCTACTTTGTCCGAAAAGAAATTGTGCTTGGTTGTCTTCATAGAACACATTGAATTGGCTAGGAGATTAGAGGAAGAACAGAAAAAGGTGGAAGAAAACGATGAATAGAAAGCTCATATGGTTGAATATACTTTGAAATCTATGAGAGGAGAACGACCATGGATCCCTGGTAGTTGTTTTTTGACTTATATGAAAAGAGAATTAAAGTTTTTGAATAATGTGAAAGGTTTCAAAGAAGGAACAATGACATTTAGAAATGATTAATCTCTAAGAATCAATGATGTTGGAATAGCCATCATTTATAAAGAAAAGTTGAAATCTAGGAAAAATCTATATTTTTATGGGAAGAAACATAACCTTCTAAGTGTGTCACTACTCTTTGATGAGGGCAAAAAAGTAATCTTCAGAAAAGATGGATTTGTTGTGAAAAGTGAAAATGATATAAATATAGTTACAAGAGGACAACGTACAAGGGGGAATTTTTTCCTAGTTGGTGAAGTGCAGAACTCTTATTACATGGGTGTGGTGGATGAAAATTAGTTATGTCATAAAAGTTCGAGACATATGTGAAAAATAAATATGTGCATGATATCAAAGTGAGATAGTGTTCGAGATATTCTAGATTTATCAAGAAGAAGATATTGGTGTTTCACTATTTGTGATAAAGGGAAGATTACAAAATCTATGCATAAGAGGGTTGAAATTCACTTAGAAAGACCCATAGAACTCATACACTTTGATATTTGTCAAACTATGAGAATGAAATCTAAAAATTGAGATAAGTACTTCATTACTTTCATTGACGACATCACTCACATTACTTGTGTTATGTACATGATACATAAGTTAGATGCTCTGATAATGATTAAGAGCTTTTGGAGGAAATTACAGAAGGAATGTGAGTATTCGGTGAAGATGTTGAGAAATGATAATGGTGGTGAGTATAATAATGAATAGTTTGAAAGTTGTTTTAAGAATCATGGAATTTGGCATGAGTTCAGTTCAACATACACACCTCAAAAAATGGGGTGGCTGAAAGAAAAAATAAAAGTATGGTGGAAATAGAGAGAATTATGTTACTTGAACATAGTATTTCACATTATTACTGGAGGAGATCCATGAGAACTATTGTGTACATTTAGAACAAATGTCTCTATAGGAAAAACTCAGATATGACTCCATATGATATGTTCTATGGAAAAACTCCATGTATGATACACTTAAGAGTATTTGGGAGTCCATGCATTATAAAGATGAATGGTGGAAAGTTTGAACAAAGAGGAGATGGTAGAATTTTTCATGGCTATGCTCTAGAAGTAAGAGGATATAGATGTCTCAAAAATTAAATAGGAATAATTATTAATTCTTTAGATGTAAATGTTTTTGAAATTTTTGAGAAATGAAAAGAATTCAAATGCTAATGCGGAAGTTGAGTAGGATATAGAATATTTTGTTAAGGATTCTGATAATGTTGGAGACTTCTTTAATCCTACTCAAGAAGAGTAATTTAACTCTTAAATCTCGAGTGATGTGGATGAAGTTTGAACAACTTATCTTAGACTGAGGGAAAAAGTGGAGGCTCAAAACATTATTTTAGTTCAACATCCTAGGGTTCAAACAAGAAGAACAACCAATTCTATTACACATACATTTATTTATTCTAAATTTGACCCAAATGATTCAATTGAAGCATTGGAGAATCCAAAATGGGTTTATGATATGAATAAAGATCTTGATCAGATAGAGAAGAATGATACATGGGAACTTGAACTCATGCCGGACAACAAGAACATTATTGGTACAAAATGGTATTTTGGAACAAGCTGAATGAAGAAGGTAAAGTAACAGGATACAAAGGAACATTGGTTTGAAAAGGGTATTCACAAATTGAATACATTTATTTTCTTTATACCTTTTCTCCAGTAGATATATTAGAAAAAAACAAAATGTTTCTTTTTTTTTTGCACAACGAGGTTACAAAATCATTCAAATGGATGTAAAAATAGTGTTTCCGACGCTTTCGCCGGGGCGCGCGCATCCGTCTGTGAGGACGCGCGGCTGTGTTGCCCCGCATTCCCGCTTTCCAAGGGCGGGCGGCATTCGTTCCTTGTTCAGGTACGTCTGCTCCTTGATCGAAACGGGATGATGGGATGTCGGTTCTTCCTCCTGTGGATTCCTCCTCAGGACTCGTCACCTAGTCCGGGTCTCCCTTATAGATTTAATACGTAGTTCGTGAAACTCTTCCCGGTGCCATATTGTCATGGACACCGGTTAATTACACTGCTTCTGTCGGGACATTCCAAAGGGTCCAGTCAGGGCAGCAACCTTCGGTCAGGGGAGTAATCACGTTTGAGGCATCAGTAGCGTGTCTGGATGCTGGGGTACCTGGCATGTCTGTCTGTTATCCTTGATCACAAGGCTTCTCGAGGGCGTGGAAGCCCGAGGCATCCCACATCGAACGCGGGGAATTACATGTCATAGACACGTATCTGGGGTTTTCCTCAGCTTCCCATGTTCAACACAGGGTATGTCGCAAGTTTAACGTCTTGCGGAGACGGTTACACCAAAGGCGTTCCATCCGAGGTTTTCCTCAGGCATCTCATGTTTATCACGAGGCAGGCCGCGAGTTTAACGTCTTGCGGGGACGGAATGAGGGTGATCAGAACGTCCCATAGAGACGGATCGGATTTGGTATATCCCTGGGAGGGAACACCTGGAAGGTTTACCAAGGCGATGGATCAGAACGCCCGATGAGGACGGATCCGAGGTGGTGCACTCCCTAGAGGGAAAAAGGGTGATGAATCGGGGTGTACACAGAGGACAACGACCCGGAGATATGATGGGGCTTACACATGGAAAGCGGCCCATGCGCCGCTAGGAGCAGCGAGGAGATGGATGGCATGATTCCACCGGGATGTGGCGGCCCGGGTGAGAATCAGGATGGGTGGTGGATGAATGAATGAAGTGGAGGAAAAATGAAATGGGACCATCGCAGGGGGGCGACAGTGAAGTTGGGCTTGATCCTTTAGGAGGCTTCCTACGTATCCCCGTGGCAGGGAATCAAAGTCCTCGTAGTTCAGGGAATACAGTTTAACGTCATGCGGGACGATAATGAACCCTGACGTTAATGAACGACGGGCGATGGGTGTCGGCGAGCCGACGTAAATGAGGGACCTTGGTCCATTGTTGGTGGGTCGCAATGGCTTACCACTGGACCGGAATTGCAGTTTAACGTCATGCTGGACATAAGTAGAACACGACGTGAATTGGATGATGGGTGGGCTTGAACCTCGTGGAGGCTTCCTACGTACCATGCCTTGACATGGATCAAAGACCTCGTAGTTCAGACGAAAGTAGACCTTGGTCCACTGATGGTGGGCTTGAACCTTATAAAGGCGTCCTACGTACCATGCCTTGACATGGATCAAAGTCCCCGTAGTTCGGATGGTCACAACGGCTTACCGCTGGACTGGGATGAGACCCGACGTGAAAGAGCGACGGGTGGGCTTGAACCTCGTGGAGGCTTCCTACGTACCATGCCTTGACATGGATCAAAGTCCCCGTAGTTCGGATGAAAGTAGACCTTGGTCCACTGATGGTGGGCTTGAACCTTATAAAGGCGTCCTACGTACCATGCCTTGACATGGATCAAAGTCCCCGTAGTTCGGATGGTCACAACGGCTTACCGCTGGACTGGGATGAGACCCGACGTGAAAGAGCGACGGGTGGGCTTGAACCTCGTGGAGGCTTCCTACGTACCATGCCTTGACATGGATCAAAGTCCCCGTAGTTCGGAAGAAAGTAGACCTTGGTCCACTGATGGTGGGCTTGAACCTTATAAAGGCGTCCTACGTACCATGCCTTGACATGGATCAAAGTCCCCGTAGTTCGGATGAAAGTAGACCTTGGTCCACTGATGGTGGGCTTGAACCTTATAAAGGCGTCCTACGTACCATGCCTTGACATGGATCAATGTCCCCGTAGTTCGGATGGTCACAACGGCTTACCGCTGGACTGGGATGAGACCCGACGTGAAAGAGCGACGGGTGGGCTTGAACCTCGTGGAGGCTTCCTACGTACCATGCCTTGACATGGATCAAAGTCCCCGTAGTTCGGAAGAAAGTAGACCTTGGTCCACTGATGGTGGGCTTGAACCTTATAAAGGCGTCCTACGTACCATGCCTTGACATAGATCAAAGTCCCCGTAGTTCGGATGGTCACAACGGCTTACCGCTGGACTGGGATGAGACCCGACGTGAAAGAGCGACGGGTGGGCTTGAACCTCGTGGAGGCTTCCTACGTACCATGCCTTGACATGGATCAAAGTCCCCGTAGTTCGGATGAAAGTAGACCTTGGTCCACTGATGGTGGGCTTGAACCTTATAAAGGCGTCCTACGTACCATGCCTTGACATGGATCAAAGTCCCCATAGTTCGGATGGTTTGTCAGGGTCGGTGCTCACTCTAAGCTCACGTGAGTCATGCTCGGTGTGAGAAACAAGAGGTTGCAAGGACCTGACGATCACGTCGCGAAGGGTGCGTCCGTGAGAAGCGAAGAGGGGCTTACGCGTTGAGCGGCCCATGGTGTTGGGACTTACTCCAGGATGGAGGCCCATGGCGCGACAAAGCGCGGGGAAGATGGACCTTGGTCCGACAGTGGGAGGTGCCTCGCTCCCTATCACGTCCTCCACTGACCTTGGTAGTGGGGAAGTACCGAGATGCACGGGTGCAATCATCTGTACCAAAGGTTAGGGATTTACGCTCTGAGGCGACCCTTCCCCTGCGAACATACACCACTCCGACAAGGAGGATCTCATTCCATATGCGGAAGAGTTCCACTCCCGTGGAGACGAGTGGTGTAAAAAATGTTCGAGTTGGGGGGACCCTTCGTGAGGGAGACGAGGTTGGGTCACAGTTTAACGTCATGTGTTGAGGACGTGGTGCTTGGCAGTTTAACGTCCTGCAGCTCGGACGAGGTGGGTTCACTCCACACCCCTAGGGCTTACATAACCGGTACCCTCTGGTCCTTGGGGAAGGGAAGGTGTCGGTAAGGCCATGGTAAAGGGGGGTCGCGGGAGGAACCATCGAGGGGTCCACGTTAGCGTGGCTATGCGAAGAAGCAATAGCCGTTAGCGTGCCTATGCGAAGAAGCATTAGGCGAAGCAACGCTACGAGAGGTGTGACCCATGGAACTTTGAAATCACATCGTGCAAACCTGGAGGGTCGCACGGAAAGAGGAATCGCTAAGCAGAGGAATGTGCTTCGCGAAGTGGGGTGCCTTGGCCTTAGCATGGGGCAGAGGTGAGGGTGAGAGGTGCTTCGCGAAGTGGAACAGTGTTCGCGGAGCGCTGCCTCGCGAAGAAGGGGTGGTTCGCTAAGCAGGGTCCTGCCAAGCAATGTGCTTCGCGATGCGTAGTTACCCTGCCTTGGCATAGGGATTACTAGCATGGGTTGGGTGTTTCGCGAAGCACGAGTGCTCCGCGGCTGCCCGGGTTCCCTTGGGAATCCCCTTCCTTCGCGAACGCCCTTGGGCTTCGCGAAGGGCATCCCTCTCGGAAGAGGGGCTCAAAACGAAACAAATCAGAGTCGTCTCGCGGAGTAGAAATACCTCGCGGAGCTCATGATTCCCGGGGCAAAGCTTGCTTCGCGATTCGGGAGAGGAGAAGCCGAAAGGTCGGATTGTCCGTCTCGGGGACTCAGGGGGAGTCGAGTATTTATAGGGAAGGGGCGCCGCGATGCAGGGCTTGCGCGCCGCCTCTGGAGCTTCGCGGCGCGCTCGCGAACGTCAAACGGGCTCGCGGAGGATCACCGCCTCTGGTGCTTCGCGGCGGCTCGCGAACGTCAAACGCGCTCGCGGAGGATCACCGCCTCTGGTGCTTCGCAGCGGCTCGCGAACGTCAAACGCGCTCGCGGAGGATCACCGCCTCTGGTGCTTCGCGGCGGCTCGCGAACGTCAAACGCGCTCGCGGAGGATCACCGCCTCTGGTGCTTCGCGGCGGCTCGCGAACGTCAAACGCGCTCGCGGAGGATCACCGCCTCTGGTGCTTCGCGGCGCCGCCAGGGCTGGGGCGCTTCGCGGAAGGGCTTCGCGGCGGTGCTTCGCGGCTGTGCTTCGCGATGCAGCACGCCGGCTGTCTTTTTCGTTCCTTCCTTTCGGGCCCTATTTTTGGCGCCAACAAATGCCCCCCCTCAGACTTGGAGCCGCGGAGGGTGAAGGGTCGAAGTCTGAGGGAAGATCGCCAAAACTGTCGGTGGTTCGCGATGCGGCATCGCGAAGGAGGCCCGCGATGCTCGTCTGGGCCGCAGATCCGGACGCGCCGCGATGCTCCGCGCGGGTGAGGCGCGCCGCGATGCTCCAGGGTCGGCGCCTATAAATAGGGGGTCCGCCCTCTTTTGTCTTCTCGTGCCTTCTTTGTCTTCTTGCGCTCTCGATTTCGCGAAGCTCCGGGTACCCCGCGACAGCTCTCCGCGAATCGAGCTTCGCGATCCATCCGGAAGAATCCTTTTCTGAGGGCCAGAGTTAACATGGCTCATCAAGGAGCTGTGCGGGAAGTGCTTGCAGACGCTGCTCGCCGGGGTGAAAGGGCCAGAGCCAGGGTTGACGAATTACGCCCCGCCGCTGCTGAAGAGGAGCGAGAGCTGAATCAGCGGCAACAGGCTTTGGACGCCGCAAGTCAACGGGTGGCGGAGCTGCAACGCTCTTTTGACGAAGTCAACCCGTCCATGGGGGGAGTCAACCCCCGAGTATTGTAGCGAACCCGAAGAGATTTTTATTAACCCTTTTGCGCTTCAACTCTTTCTTTCTCCTTTGTTTCGAGTTTCGTAGCACGCACGATATCCACTGTTGAATTGCCTTGTTGCATCCCTGCAATGTTTACGGGACGTTTGACGACAATTCCCTCAAACCAGTCCAGATTCCCGAAAAAAATGGGGAAGGCTTGATCGGGGGAGGAACTTCCAGGATAGCCGAACCACTGTTTCTTCAACGTGCTCTTATGCACGGACAGGGCAACGCCAGGGGTGCTGAAATCAGTTCAAACAGATGAAAATGGGGAGTGTGAATCACGATGCCCAAATTCGGAACACTATGGAGGCGGCGTGACAATAAAGGACAACCGTTAGCCGTGGCGGAGAAACGGAATCCTTACTGCGTTAGCCTGAAATGGGGACAACAAATGAGCATCGACCGCTGACCATATTCGCAACGCGGGATTTTATCAATTTGTTGTCGATTAATCTTTCGGGACGTTGGCCCAGGACAGTTGGCGGACCATAGGTCAGACATCCTTACTGTTAGGGGGTCCTTCCAGACATGAAAGAAGACGAGGGTCCGAATAAGGGGCACGTAAAGCGTGGAATATGGAGTGATGGTTTGTTCAAACAGAATCCAACACTTCAGTAGTTACACCACCGTGGTGGGTGCACGCCAGATGGGCGCATTGGCCTGATCACGGATCATTCTTTCTTCCAGACAGGGCCTCTGGCGAGGGGGCCTGTTGCTTCCCAATGGGATCATGGGGCATCCTGAACTTGTTCAGGGCAGAATTGCAGCTACATAGTTCCCCCCTGGGGGTCAGGCCAGAGGGCCAGAAATGGGGAGGAACATGATTTTGCGATTCATGGGGCTGGACCCTAGGTGAAATGCCTGGGTGTCTCTACGTATCCCATGATGATGGGAATCAAGCCGTACGTAGTTCTGAAAGCGCAGTTTAACGTCATACTGGACGAGGAGCAGCCTGACTGTGTTGGTACACATCCAGCCAAAACTACTAAGCCCACGTGAGTCGTGCTCGGTGTGGGAAACAAGCAGTAGTGGTGGGAATTTCCCGACGCAGAGAGGGGCAGGTTGGGGCAAAGGGATGCTCGGTGACTACCGGCCCAATGACACTAACACGATCATTCAGCGCATCTAGATGCGCGAAGAGAAAGAGCCGAGTATGATGGAGTTCCACTTGGACATGAGGGAGTGGAAATGTGTGAATCATGACGCTCGAGATTCGGATCACGATGGTGACGGCGTGGCGATAGAGGACTACTGCTGACCATATTCGCAACACAGCATCCTATCGCGTTAGCCCGAAATGGGGACAAACAAATGAGGGTCGACCGTTGACCATGTTCGAAACACGGGACCATGTCACAAATGTTGTCGAATATCCGCAGGGGCGTTGGCCCGAAACGATTGTAGGGCCCTTAGGTCCAGCATTCATGGAGAGCCCTTAAGCTTAGTATCCACGTCGTCCGAGGGTCCTTTTGGATGTGGAAGAGGATGAGGATCCAAATAGTGAGCTCACGAAGCTTGGTCATGGGATGAGGGGAATGTCCCTGTGAAAATCCCATGCTTCGGGCTTTTTGTCAAAACACATCTGAATACGTCAACGAAACGTATTAGAGAGGGAGCAGATTCCTTTCCCTTGGGGAGATCTTAGTTTATGGTCATAGACTTCGGACCATGGATTGGAAAAAAGGGGATCAGGGGACGCATGACATCACTACCTGATGTGAATGAGTTCGAGTCGAGGGACCGAACTCAAGGGTTAGGCTGGACCCGCGGGGAAGTACCCGGGCGCTCCTACGTATCTCATAAGGATGAGAATCAAGCCATACGTAGTTCTGGAAGGTGGCAGGGTAAGGTACCAGTGCCAGGGGAAAGGGGAAGTGCGGACGTGGCCCTTGCACTAAAAGAAGCGGAATTTGATGTATCTTGTTTGTTCTTTGAGGTGAATGGTTTTTTTTTTGTGAAGCGACAGGCCTAGAACTGTAGGTCGTGATGTCGCCACAAGAATCAAGCCGTGATGGGCGTTGACAAATGGCATGGCGCGTGGCCAGTACCCAACGTGATGTCCTCTACAGCGAGGTCACCACAATGCGGTGCCGTTTTTCGTCGTGCGGCCAGGACGATAATGTCACAGTTTAGGGTCGTATGATAGGACCAAGCATGCATTTTATCGTCATGCAGCGCAGACGTAGCAGAGACGATGCTAGGCGGGAAACGTGCGCAGTGTTTATAAAACACATTTGACAGAGACATGATCCCACATCAAATTGTACGCCATCCGGAGGTGAAACAGGGGAAGAGACTGGCTTCCTGAATGGGTTGTACCCGGAGACAGGGCGTCTGGGCGGTCCTACGTGTCCCATGAGGATGGGAATGTGAACGTAGTCCCGAATGGGTCTTAGTTTATGGTCTTAGAGCTCGGACCAGGGAGTCCCGAAGGACGCCAGATTGCAGCTTTGTCCCCCTAGCATGCAGAGGTGCACTGAGGGATAGCGCCAAAAATGTCGAGATCCCACCTGGATACGACGGGGTGGAAAATGATGTGAATCATGCAACCAACATTCAAGGACTGAAGGAGCTGGCGTGACGACAAAGGATTACTGCTGACCATATTCGCAACACAGCATCCTGTCGCGTTAGCCTGAAATGAGGACTAATCAAAACGAGCATCGACCGCTGACCAAATTCGCAACGCGGGATTTTATCGATTTGTTGTCCGAAACCCTGGAGGGCGTTGGCCCGTATCGGTAGGAGAGCCCTTGGGCGTAGTATCCAGGCCGCACTTGGGGGTCCCTCCGGGTGTGAAAGATGATGAAAGTCCGAATAGATGGGAACACGAAGCTTGGCAAGTGGAAGGAACTTGACCAAGTTGAATCTGACACTCTTGGTGTTAGACCAGAGTACTCTCAATACATGGGTGAACCACTGCGGGGAGCCAAGGGACTCAACCTTGAGGGTGATTGAGAGATGGCAGATTCCCAAGGGAAGGGGGGCATGATGCCCACAACCTTGTATCATACCTACGCACCCCCCCGCTGGAGAGGGATGGACCAAGTGGTCTAGGTGACCGGGAAATCAGGACATCTCCCAGAGGTGGGGCTGGACCCGAATCTTAAACATCCAGGTGGTCCTACGTATCCCATTAGGATGGGAATCAAGCCACACGTAGTTCTGAAGGGTGCCTTTTAATGTCATGCAGGACAGAGGATAGGAGGACTGAACCTCAGAATGGGGCGTGCGTGGTGCAACTATTGCGTACCCGACGTGAATGAGGATGTAATCCTACACCGCGCCACGCAGTCCTGTGGTCAGGGTCCTGAAGGCAGGATTAGAGAGGTAAATTCGCTGTACTCAAGCTGGACTCGGAGACAAGGGGTCTCGAACGTAGTTCCAGATGAGAGTCTTAGTTTATGGTCTTAGAGCTCGGACCGTGGGTGGTGACAACTCCCGAGTAGGCACAGAGGTCAACCCAATCCCTAAGCCCACGTGAGATAAACTCGGTGTGGGAAACAAGGGGGGATCCTCATTGCAATACTTGGGGCATCCATTAAAGGGGAGTCAGCAGAGAGTTTCGAAGGACACCTTTGATGTAGCTTGTTCTCCCAATGTGCGGACGTGCACGGGGGAAAAGTACCAAGAATCCCAAGACTCTACTTGGACACGATGGAATGATGAAGGGTGTGAATTGGTTACCCGGCATTTGGGCTTAACGGGTTGGCGTGGCGACAGAGGAAAACTGTTATCCATGACGGAGATACAGTGTCAGTATCGCGTTAGCCTGAGGTGGGAACAGCAAACGAGCATCGACCGCTGACCATATTCGCAACGCGGGATTTTATCGGTTTGTCGTCCGACACCCTGGGGGGCGTTGGCCCGTATCGGTAGGAGAGCCCTTGGGCGTAGTATCCAGGCCGTTCTTGGGGGACCCTCCGGGTGTGAAAGATGATGAAAGCCCTAATGCGGGGATACGCAAAGCCTGGAAAGCGGGTGCGGACGTGTCCGAGTAAAGCTTGACAATCCAGGTGATGAACCAGAGTACTCTTAAGCACATTGGAGAACCGCCGAAAAACAGGGATCGACGAAACAACTCAGCAGGGGGGGGAGCATGGCGTGGTCATCACGAGACCGTCGTGAATGAGGACATAATCCCATACCGCACCATATGACCCCCTCATGGAGGAAGGATGGGCCAAGGGGCCAAGATGGGATGAGGATTCCCGAGAGATGGGGCTGGACCCGGATCTTGGACATCCAGGTGGTCCTACGTATCCCATTAGGATGGGAATCAAGCCGCACGTAGTTCTTGAAATGTAGTTTAGCGTCATACCGGACGAAGAGGGGAATAACATACCCCTAAGCAAGGTGTACTGTATGGCGAAAAACCGACGTGAATGAGGACATAGCCTTACGCCATACCGTACAGTTCTATAAGATAGGTCCTGAGCTGCGGCCTGGAAAGGCCGAGGGGCCTGGGGCTGAGCCTCGGTCAGAAAGGACTGACCGGTTTGTAGTTTAACGTCTTACATGAGGACGGAGGGCCAGGGGCCCAAGGAGGCCAAAGGGGCCTGAGGCTGGGCCTCGGTCAGAAAGGACTGACCAGTTTGTAGTTTAACGTCTTACATGAGGACGGAGGGCCAGGGGCCCAAGAAGGCCAAAGGGGCCTGAGGCTGGGCCTCGGAAGGGAGTTGCACGGCATGGTACATGATCCCGTCATGAATGAGGACGTAGTCCCACACCACACCGTACACTCCGGGTGAGGAATCCTGGGATGTGGGCCCGATCACTAGCACCACCTGGGGGAAGTTTGTCACCTCAGGATGGGGCAGAATGAATCACTGTTGACCATATTCGAAACACAGCGTTCCATGAAAGGGGCAAACACCTCCAGGGGGAATGTGCAGCCGGGTCGAGGCTTGCTCGACGTGGGTCGGGGCAAAAGGGTGCACCCTGCCATGTCTTGACCCGAGGGGAAGATTTCGGCTTTTGGGCTGGGCCAACGGACGAAATGTCCGGGCGTTCCTACGTATCTCATAAGGATGAGAATCAAGCCATACGTAGTTCTTGAAGGCCATGCAGTTTAGCGTCATGCGGTGAGGACGTGGGAGAGTGGAAGAACGGGAGTGGGCGCATGGTGCGACCTTTACAATCTTTGCGTGAGTGGGGTTGCATGAGCGGGGCCAAGAAAGCCGACGCCCTGCTACACAAAGATCCTCCAAGGAGACCACCCCCAGGGGGAATAGTGGAAGAGAAAAGCTTGGGCTGGGCTCAAGACGAGACGTCCGAGCGTTCCTACGTATCCCATGAAGATGGGAATCAAGCCATACGTAGTTCTTGGCATGCAGTTTAGCGTCATGCGGGACGATGAGAAACACCTCCTTCGGGGATATGCGCGGTACGACAAGTAATCTGACGTGAGTGGGGACATAGTCCTACACCATGCCGTACAATCCCGCAAGAGTGTAAGTCGGGGGGAGACCAAGGGGGTGAGGCCAGACCTTGGTGGAGACGGGGCCAGGGGCCCAAAGAGGCCGTGGGGCCTGAGGCTGAGCCTCGGTCAGGCAGAACTGACTGGCTTGCAGTTTAACGTCTTGCAGTGAGGACGGAGAGGCAGTTTAAGGTCATGCGGGACCAAGTCGCAGTTTAAGGTCGTGCAGGACCCTCTCGCAGTTTAGGGTCATGCTGGACCAAGTCGCAGTTTAGGGTCATGCTGGACCAAGTCGCAGTTTAGGGTCATGCTGGACCAAGTCGCAGTTTAGGGTCATGCTGGACCAAGTCGCAGTTTAGGGTCATGCTGGACCAAGTCGCAGTTTAGGGTCATGCTGGACCACTTGCCCTAGGCAAAGTATCGCTTGAGGAATCTGGCATTGGTGGGAGGGGTTACACGCTCTCCATCTGTGGTCACCAAGGAGTATGCTCCATTGGGGTAAACCTTATGGATGATATAAGGCCCTTCCCATTTGGGTTCTAACTTGGGCGGTTTCCTTCCGGGAATCATTGGCGCTCGCAGGGCCAGCACCAGGTCACCCTGTAGAAAAGAGCGGAGACGAACCTTCTTGTCAAAAGCTCTTGCCATCTTGTCCTGATGCCTTTCCAGATTGTGCAGGGCACGAAGCCGGTTCTCGTCCAGTGCCTCTAGCTCAGCTAGACGGATCTCGGCTACCTCATCTGATGTCTGGTGATCATAAACGGCCGTGCGTAGCGATGGCAGCTGGATCTCAATGGGTAGGACGGCCTCAGCTCCGTACACCAGGGAATACGGGGTCACCTGGGTAGAGTTGCGAGTCGTCGTCCGGTAAGCCCAGAGGGCGTTGGGGAGCTTGTCCGGCCAACTTTTCTTGTTCTGACCAACCATCTTCTGCAGGATGTTAGAGAGGGTCTTGTTGAACGCCTCGATCTGTCCATTCGCCTGTGCGTAGTAGCGGGAAGTATGGTTTGACTGGATGTCGTACTTAGCATACAATTTCTTCAATTCAGCTGCTCGGAAGTTGGTACCGTTGTCAGTGAGGACGGCGTGAGGCACTCCAAACCGGTGGATGATGTTGGAGCTCACAAAGTCAACGACGGAACGGGCCTTGACCTCTTTGAGCGGAACTGCTTCTGCCCACTTGGAGAAGAAATCTGTAGCGGTCAGGATGAACCTATACTGGCGGGCTGTTGCCGGCGGATACGGTCCCACTACATCGAGTCCCCATACCGCGAATGGCCAAGAGTACTTGGTAGGGTGAAGGGGTTCCGGCGGCCGATGCAAGAAGTTGGCGTGCACTTGGCACGCGTGGCATCTCTTGGCGTACCCGATACAATCGTGGATCATGGAGGGCCAGAAGTACCCTAGCCTCCGGATTTGATGGGACAGCTTCGGCCCAGCTTGATGGGCGCCACAGGAACCGGCGTGAACCTCTTGCATAACTTGAGGTATCTCTACTCCTTGGATGCAACGCAGGAGGACACCATCAAAACTCCGTTTATAGAGGGTCTGCTCAAGACTAGGGCCGCTCTGGAGGGTAAATTGAAGTGCGCGGCGTCGGATTCGCTCGCGCTCGGCCCGGTTGTCCGGGAGCTGACCACTTTGGAGATACTCGACAAAAGGTACTCTCCAATCGGGGGTCGTTTCGACCACCACATCCGACGAACCCGGGACCTCCGATACGGAGGGTCCGGCGGTGAGATGACTTACCCGCAGGCTATCACGGTCCTCTTGGGTGACGGGAGTAATGACTCTCCGGTGGGCCACGTGTATGACCAAATCGTCTTGCTCGGGTTCTGCGAGCGATGCGGCTAAGCCAGCTAGGGCGTCCGCTCGGCCGTTCTGCGACCGCGGGACATGGGTAACCTCTGGCCGAGAAGAGAACTGGGCCATCAGGAGGAGGGTGTACTCCAGCAACGGTGCAAGCTCTGGCTTCCTGACGACGTAGTCGCCGTTAACCTGTTTGATTACCAGCTCAGAATCTCCCTTCACGTGTAGATGGGGTACGTGGATCTCAAGGGCCAACTCGAGGCCGGTGATGAGAGCTTGGTACTCTGCCTCGTTGTTCGTACAACCTTCTGACAACAAGAAGGAGTACGGGAGGACGGCTTGCGCCGGGGTAATGAAAACAATGCCCAGACCCACTCTGTTGAGCTTGGGGTCGTTGAGCCTTCTACCGGTGGGGCTCCGGGAGGCGCCGTCGAAATGCATTTGCCAACACGGGACAGCGTGATCAACCGAGAGAATCGTCTCATCGGGGAAATCCAGGTCCAGGGATTGATCCGCGGAGGTTGGATGGGCAGCTAAAAAGTCTGCCAACGCCTGTCCCTTAACGGCCTTCTGAGGCACAAACCTGATGTCAAACTGCTGGAGAATAACCGCCCACCGCGCTAGTCGGCCAGTCAGCATGGGGCGGTTCAGGATGTACTTCAGCGGATCCACCCGAGAGATCAATTGCACCTCGTGGTGTTGCAGGTAGTGTCGCAACTTCTGCACGGCGAAGACGAGCGCAAGGCAGCTCTTTTCGATAAGGGAATATCTAACCTCTGTATCGAGGAGCATGCGACTGAGATAGTAGAGACAGTTCTCAGTGCCCTCGTCATTCTTCTGGGCGAGCAGCGCGCCGAGGGATCTCTCTAGGGTGGTCACGTAGAGGACCAGCGGCTTTCCGGAGACGGGTGGCATCAAGACCGGAGGTTGGAGCAGATACTGCTTGATTTCCTCGAAGGCGATCCGACACTCCTCATCCCATTCGTAGGCAGCGCCTTTCTTCATGAGCCGAGAAAAGGGCTTACACTTGCCGGCCAGGTTCGCAATGAATCGGCGTATATAGGCTAAGTGGCCTTGCAGGCCTCGGAGCTCCCGAATGTTGCTCGGGGGAGGCATGTGGCTGATGGCCTTGATCTTCTCCGGGTCGATCTCGATACCTCGGTATCTGACAACAAAACCCAGAAACTTCCCGGAGGTGACTCCGAAGGCACACTTCAGTGGGTTCATCTTCAGGTGACGAGATCGGAGGAAACCGAACACTTTCTCAAGGTCCTTGAGATGGTCCTGGCGCTGATATGATTTGACTACAAGGTCATCCACGTAGCACTCCACCAATGTCCCGAGGATCGGTTTGAATATGCGATGCATGGCCCTCTGATAAGTGGCACCTGCATTTTTCAAACCGAATGGCATCACCCGGTAACAAAAGGTACCCTGGGGAGCCCTGAAGGCAGTGGACTCCTCATCTTCGGGGGCCATCCGGATCTGATTATACCCGGAATATCCGTCCATAAAAGAGAGGGCTTGGAACCCGGCCGTGGCGTCAATCAACAGCTCCGTCACTGGAAGTGGGAAGTCATCCTTTGGGCAGTGGCGATTGAGATCGCGGAAGTCGATGCAGACTCTAATCTGTCCATTCTTCTTCCTGACTGGCACAATGTTGGCGAGCCATTTGGGGTACTGGACCTCTTTGACGAAGTTGGCCTTGATTAGCTTATCAACTTCAGCCTCAACCATAGCGCCATGGGAAGGGTGCATTTTCCTGGGGGGCTGCTTAAACCCACGATGTTTTACCGGGAGGCCCAGACGGTGGACGGCCACTTGGGGATCCAGTCCTGGCATCTCATCGTAACTCCAGGCGAACACATCGCGGTGCTGTTTGAGGAAGTCCACATACTGCCGCCGCTCCTCGAGGGACATGGCCGCACTGATCAATGTGGGTCTTGGATCTGCCTCGCTACCAAGGTTCACCTGTACCAGCTCATCGACCGTGGTAGAGACGCCTTCTTCAAAGGCTGAGGGAGCATCCTCTAAGTCTTCCTCCCCAGCCGTGGGGGGATTTCCCGCGACGGAAGATACTTCTGGGCTCTCAACACCCGAGGGGCAGCTGGTGCCGGCTTGGGCAGCAGCGGTCATCACATCAGGAGACTCACTCGTCGTGGAGACCATAGCAATGAATGCATTCGACCCTATCCCGTCCGGCCTTCGGCCTAAGGGGCCACGCCTGATAATATCAAAGCAGTGGTGACGTGTCGGCCAGAGTCGGTTGATTCCATCCCGTCGAAATAGACACGTATGGCGCACCGCCGTTGTCATGATCTTGACGTCCCGGTACCGTACAGGGGTAGGAGATTCCGGGATGACCCGAGCTTGGTTGGTGTAGGAGTACGAGGTGATTCTCCGCCGTCGCTTGGACGCGGGAACATGCCTTCCTTGCGTACCCGAAACAACAAAACATTGTCCCATGTCGGGGGTCGTGGCTTCCAACCGGTGGATCGGGAGGATGTAGGCGTCGTCCATGCTCGCCCAGGGATTACTTGTGATTGGAGCGGGCTCATCCTCGCTGACCAGGATCTGCTTGTCTTTGCTTTTGTAATAACCCGCATCCAGATAGCGGGCCTCACAAGAAGCGAAGGGGGACGCGTCTCCTTGGATCACGCCTACTCGACCGTTAAGCGAGTACTTAAGGCACTGGTGATATGATGAGGGGACCGCAGCATGCAGATGGAGCCATGGCCTACCCATCAGTGCGTTGTAGGCGGTATCCTGAGAAACAACCATGAACTCGGTGCTGGCAATTAAGCCACCGAACTGGGTCTTCAGGCGGATCTTGCCGACCGGGGTTTGCTCCGTCCTGTCGTACCCCTGAATCCTGAGGTCAGAGGGAGTCAAATCACCTTCAGACAAACCCAGTTTTCGCAACGTCCGGGTCGGAATTAGATTGATTCCAGAACCCGTGTCAACGAGGCAGCGACGGACTTCCACGCCGTTAAAGTGGCCAGTGACATACAGTGGGCGAATGTGCCCCTGTATAGGAGGGTCTTCGTCTTCACCAGAGAACGAGATAACCGCCTGACATTCGGCGTCTTCAATTGTCTCGGTATGGAAGGCCTCCGCGGCTGCCACCTCCGTCTCGAACTGGAGGGGGCTCCTTAGGGCCTCGGCAAGTGCCTCGCGCATCTCGGATGACAAGCGCAGGGCCTCAAGGATGGAAAGCCTTGCCGGAATGCCGGCTAGGTGCTTTAGGACATCATACTTGCGTGCCAGACGCGAACCTCTGCTCACAGGGGGTTTTTCAGCATTTGGAGGCATAGCGGGTCCTGCCGGTTGAACTGGCAGTCGGCTAGTACTGGGTACATCCTGCTGCCTACTAGTAGAAGCCTGGAGAGTAGTTGCCGGGCTAAGATTGGACAGCGGAGGCTGGCCTGTTGCCGGGCGAGACTGACTGTGATACGAACGAGGCGGCTCTCCCCAATCCAGTAACACGAACGGCGGTGGAGGTAGAGCCGAGGGTGCTGAATGGGTCTGCGCGTGCTGAGATCTGCGCTGAGCCTGCTGCCTCGTCTCGGTAGCGTGCACAGCTTGGTCACAAGTGCCTGCTGAAACACCTCGGTGACCGGCGCGATTGCGATTCCGCCGACGTTGACGTCGGCTGGAAACATTGGGGCGGTCTGCCTGGGGTTCCCCCTCATCGGGGGTCATATAGGGCTTTACCAGCTCCACGGTGTTAATCGAAGCGTACCCTTGACTGTCGCTCGAAGAGTCATCCACCGCTGGGCGGATTCTGGGAGGAATGCCCATTTCGGGAGGCATAAAGTCGCCAAGAGTGCGGGATGACGACGGCACTGGCGGTGCACGTTGCTTCTCCTTACGTCGCCGCTGCTTCCCCTTTTGGGTAGAGGTCGACTGTGAGGACGATGCTGAGGCACCGGCTGTTTCTTCTGAAGGTTCCGGCTGCTTCAGGCGTGCCCGGATGATACCCTGGGCACGGACGACAGTTTTTCGAGCCATCCAGTTGTCGTATTTCTGGGACCCGCGGCTAGGGACCTGCTGCCACTCACCCTCGCTGTCGCTGCCGATTTCTGATCCCGCAAAGACGCCTGCCACCTGCGCTGGCGCTGGGCCCAGCTTGACTATGTTGTTGTTGACCTGGTCCTGAAGCCAGTCTTTAAACACATAGCATCGCTTGAGGGTGTGCCCCAGGATCCGATGATAAGGGCAGTAGTTGGGGTGATCAGTGAGATGCGCCTCTGCCGGTCTCCTGCACTCAGGCAGACGCACGATCCCTTGCTCTAGGGCACTTCGGAAGTAACCAGGGACCTGATTTTCGTTAAACGAATAGGCATGGTACTTTCTTTCCGGGTAAGGAGCCCTGGGAGCCTGGTCCTGTCGAGGGACCGGAGGGGCCTGCCGAGGAGGCGGCGCCTGGTTGTCTCGCCTAGGTGGCGGTGGCGCATTGCGCGGGGGAACCTGTCGGTTCTGAGGTGGTCGCTGCTGAGCAGGAGCATGTGCTTGAGGTGGAGGACCTCTGCGAGGTTGCGGGGGTGGTGTCGCCGGTAGCAATTCCAACTGCCTCGGGGCTTCTATTTGAGCCACCGCGGCGGGTTCAGCCCTGGCGGCCCTCCTGGCTGGGATCATAGGGGGCAGCGAACGTGCCTGACTAGCCTATTGCAGGGCCTCCTCGAGGCGCTGGGCCTTATCCGAGAAATCTCTGAACCCTCCAAGGTAGTTCTGGGTAATCAAGGAGGGTACCAGCTCTGTCTTTACGTTCCCCACACACATCGTCAGTAATTGCTCCTGAGTCAGCGGCATATCGAGAGAATACGTAAGTCCTTTCCACCGGGCGATGAAGTCTGCAACCCGCTCATCAGGCCTCTGTTTGCACTTAAAGAGGTCCGCGATGCTGGTCTTCCGCGTGGTGGAGCTGAACTGGTACAAGAACTGTCGGCGAAGATCCTCCCAACCGGTCACTGATCCGATGGGGAGCTGGCTGTACCAGACGAATGCCGGACCTTCCAACGTCTGTACAAAACATCGAAGCTTAGCGGCTTCTTGCCGCGCCGGGGTCCCCAGCATGGGACCACACCTGGAAGAGAAATGAGCCAAGTGCTGGGGTGGGTCCCCTGTCCCGTTAAAAGGCGAGAAAGTGGGGTTTCCAAAACCCGGAGGCGCGGGCATATCATCTACCCACGCGGGGTAAGGCTTGCCATCCGGTGGGACCGCCACCTGCCGTGTCTCCAACGCCTCGAGGCGGGATGTGAGTGCCGCAATAAGGTCCTCCGGGTGGGGATCCCTGTCTTGATGGGGATCCCTAACCACGAGTGCATTGCCAGGTTCTTCAACACGGTAGACGGCTTCGACTGCCCGCGGGTCAACTGGCTGAATGACCTGTTGGGCGACTGGGGGAACCCGGATTGGGTTCTTCAGATTGCCCCGTCGCTCAGGGGGGTTTGGCGAGACGTATCGCGCCCTCTTGCCGTGTGCTCCGGCTTCCGCCCTGTCCGCGGCAGCGGCATGATCAGGGTTGCCCGGAGGTATCTCACCCGGGGGGAATTGTTCCTGCCCCTGCTGCCCCGGCCTGGGATTACCATAGTCGGGCCGTCGCTCTGCGGCGCGTTCAGCCAAGAGTTCGTCGACCAGCCTCTTCTGCTCAGCAAGCTGCTGACGCAACGTGGCCTTCTCAGGGTCTTCGTCCGTTTTCTGCACAGAGGCGGACGGGTCGGAGTGCTTGACTATTCCGACGTGCTCCTTACCCTTGCCAGTGTTCCGACCGAGTACCAGTGACTCGGTGGGTACAGGGAGGCCTAGCAGGTTCCTTTGATGACGGGTAACTCTCCCCGACGGGTCAAGAAGCGGCGGTACGCCCTCGGATGGTAAATCCCCATCAAGGAACTCAAGCTCATCTTCCTTATCCACGACGTCGGCCATGTGGACTGTAACCCCTCTTGAGGGCATATCCTCAATGTCGCATAGCGAATCGGGCTGTCGCCAGATAGGGTCGAAAAGGAGAGCAGCATAGCGTCCCCAACCACGGACTTGCACATGGGGGGTGGCTTCCCTGACGATCTTGCGGAGTTCCTTGAGACTCTGACCGCATTTCCGTTGGAGGGCATTCTGGTGGCCGGGCGACTCGGGATGCTGGGCCACAAGAAGCGCTGCTGCATCAATTAGGCGGCACTGTTTGCCAATCTCCTCGAAGTTCTCTCGACTCCTGGGGTACACTACCCGTTCCCAACGGAGGCGGAAGTGTGTCGCCCACAGGGTCCGACAAAAGCATCCCACCTCTTCAGGGGTAAACGACTCGGGTATGTGGAAATTCAGTGCTGCCGCGGGCCAAAACTTCTCTGGGAAGTAGTCCGCTGCAAGAATACTCCAGAAGCTCCTGGGTTCATCCTCGGGGTTTGGCCCCACATTTCCCCACTCATCAACCGGGGGCGGCTGGGGGACTGGTAGCGGCACCGAGGCGGACCTCTGGGATAGCAAACTCGGCGGCGGAGAATACGGTGTGCGAGCAGACTGGCCACCGTACTCTGGGCCTTCCTCTAAAGAGCAAGGTGACCTGACCACAATGTCACGATAGGACGGGCTAACAGCCACTGCTTCGGGTACGGGGATTGCCGTTACCGGTGTCCGGTTATGTCGTGGCTCTACCACCGTTGACCCCCAAAACAGCTCCTCGGGATCCCGAGTAGAGGAAGAGGGTGCTTCGGGCGACGGTGGCGGTGACTGCGCGGTCGAAACCTGCGGAATTCCCAGGATTTCTTCCTCCTGGATGTACCTGCGGAGAGAGACGGGAATCCGATGGACCTCAAATTCGGGGAGAACGAGGCTGACGCGTCTGGTTCCTGCCCCAGTCCTTGATACGGAGGAGCTGGGAGAAGGTTCCATCGCTGAATCGCCTTCCTCTTCCGAATCGGAGAAGCGGGCAGGTTTGATCTCCCCCTGGGCCTTCCCAAGATCCTTCCCGTGGCGGCGACGACCCGCTCTTCTGCCCCTGGGTGGCTCTTCGGGACGGGGTTGACCCCTATCAGGCAGTCCTGGGGCGGCGCTAGCGCCGTGGCGGAGAGGGCCCCCACTTGAGACAGCCGGGGTGCGAGGGGCACCAGGGCAAATGTCAAAGGGTACATGGGGAGGACCTCCACGAACAGTACCCACGTGGGCGGGGCCTCTGTTGGAACCAGCAGGAGCACGGGGAAGACCTCCATGGTCGATGCGAGTGGAGCGAGGCTGACCTTCACTCCTCGAATTACTGGGGCGAGGAGGACCTTCGTCAGTCGCAGAGAGGACGTAGGGGGGGCCCCCACGTCGAAGGACCGGATGGACGATGCCTTCAGAAGGATGGACTTCATACCCTGTACAGCGGGCGCGGGAAATGTTTCCGCGCTGAGCATCACTGCTACGGGGCAGGTCTTCCTGTAGGACGGGGGCAGCACGAGGCATGCCTCCATTGCGAACCTCGGAGCGGGGAAGGCCCACACTCTGTGGAGTAGCGGTACGGGGAGGACCTCCGTACGGGGTGGCATCACCGCGGGTTAACTCGCGGCGATCACTACTTGGGCCTGCAACCCGAAGAGTCAACCCAGCCTGCCCGCAGGGCGGTTGGGGTCTCGATCCTGGTTGGGCGAAGGGGTGCCCCTGCTCAATGTAGGCGGGGGCTTCGTATTGTACGTCGGTGGTGGCTCGGGCCACTGTAGCTGTCGACGTGGACGCGGCTAGGCGAGCGCCCTCAGCCCGGGCCCGGCGCTGACGTCGGGTCAGGCGGGCCGGTGCAGGTGGTGCAGGGACGTAGTCCGCCTGTTCTTCCTGCGGGGCCGGACGGCGGCGCTGACGTGGCCGGACGGGAGCTCTTGCCTGGGGGCCCTGGGTCGGGGCCCTGAGCGGGCTGAGCCGGACCGCGCCTGCCTCTTCGGCGTAAGGCGAAGAGTTGTCAAGGCGTTCTGGGGATAGGCTCCCGAAACGATTGAATGTCTGGGTGGGGAGCGGGGGCTCCCTGCGCGGCCTGTTAGGGCGGCGTTGACGGCGGGGCTTGGAAGCCTCCAAGTCCAAACGGGCCATATCCCTGGTAGGGATTACACCTTGTTCCTCATACCTGCGTACGAGGCCGTTGATCACCCTTCGTTGGATGACCTCTGATGGGGAGAGGGGACGTGGACGTCCCGCATCCCGTGACGTAGCAGCCGTCGCGGTGGTAGTGGCGCCATGTGGAGTGGCCGCAGTGGTATTGCCCCTGCCCCTGCGCGGGCGAGGAGCGGGTGGTGACCACATCCCTGAAATAGCAACCTGGTTCCTGGCAAACGAAGGGATCAACTCATCAGTACTGAGAGGAAAAGGATTGACAGCCAGTGCCCCAGCGTTCTTCCATCCCCCATGTCTGTGAGAAGGATCCACGCCAACACGCTGCAGAGCGGGGTGCCCCGCGTTCTACTACCCAGACCTCCGGTGAGTTTCACGACAGGCCCGCCATTTGCTCGGCGGGACCAGGCAACGGATATCTGAATCCGGTGACACGTCAGTCTACTGGTATCTCGAACGCTACTAATCCCCATGCTGAGGAGAAGACTTTCACGTCGGGTTCACCATTTCTGTTTCCGACGCTTTCGCCGGGGCGCGCGCATCCGTCTGTGAGGACGCGCGGCTGTGTTGCCCCGCATTCCCGCTTTCCAAGGGCGGGCGGCATTCGTTCCTTGTTCAGGTACGTCTGCTCCTTGATCGAAACAGGATGATGGGATGTCGGTTCTTCCTCCTGTGGATTCCTCCTCAGGACTCGTCACCTAGTCCGGGTCTCCCTTATAGATTTAATACGTAGTTCGTGAAACTCTTCCCGGTGCCATATTGTCATGGACACCGGTTAATTACACTGCTTCTGTCGGGACATTCCAAAGGGTCCAGTCAGGGCAGCAACCTTCGGTCAGGGGAGTAATCACGTTTGAGGCATCAGTAGCGTGTCTGGATGCTGGGGTACCTGGCATGTCTGTCTGTTATCCTTGATCACAAGGCTTCTCGAGGGCGTGGAAGCCCGAGGCATCCCACATCGAACGCGGGGAATTACATGTCATAGACACGTATATGGGGTTTTCCTCAGCTTCCCATGTTCAACACAGGGTATGTCGCAAGTTTAACGTCTTGCGGAGACGGTTACACCAAAGGCGTTCCATCCGAGGTTTTCCTCAGGCATCTCATGTTTATCACGAGGCAGGCCGCGAGTTTAACGTCTTGCGGGGACGGAATGAGGGTGATCAGAACGTCCCATAGAGACGGATCGGATTTGGTATATCCCTGGGAGGGAACACCTGGAAGGTTTACCAAGGCGATGGATCAGAACGCCCGATGAGGACGGATCCGAGGTGGTGCACTCCCTAGAGGGAAAAAGGGTGATGAATCGGGGTGTACACAGAGGACAACGACCCGGAGATATGATGGGGCTTACACATGGAAAGCGGCCCATGCGCCGCTAGGAGCAGCGAGGAGATGGATGGCATGATTCCACCGGGATGTGGCGGCCCGGGTGAGAATCAGGATGGGTGGTGGATGGATGAATGAAGTGGAGGAAAAATGAAATGGGACCATCGCAGGGGGGCGACAGTGAAGTTGGGCTTGAGCCTTTAGGAGGCTTCCTACGTATCCCCGTGGCAGGGAATCAAAGTCCTCGTAGTTCAGGGAATACAGTTTAACGTCATGCGGGACGATAATGAACCCTGACGTTAATGAACGACGGGCGATGGGTGTCGGCGAGCCGACGTAAATGAGGGACCTTGGTCCATTGTTGGTGGGTCGCAATGGCTTACCACTGGACCGGAATTGCAGTTTAACGTCATGCTGGACATAAGTAGAACACGACGTGAATTGGATGATGGGTGGGCTTGAACCTCGTGGAGGCTTCCTACGTACCATGCCTTGACATGGATCAAAGACCTCGTAGTTCAGACGAAAGTAGACCTTGGTCCACTGATGGTGGGCTTGAACCTTATAAAGGCGTCCTACGTACCATGCCTTGACATGGATCAAAGTCCCCGTAGTTCGGATGGTCACAACGGCTTACCGCTGGACTGGGATGAGACCCGACGTGAAAGAGCGACGGGTGGGCTTGAACCTCGTGGAGGCTTCCTACGTACCATGCCTTGACATGGATCAAAGTCCCCGTAGTTCGGATGAAAGTAGACCTTGGTCCACTGATGGTGGGCTTGAACCTTATAAAGGCGTCCTACGTACCATGCCTTGACATGGATCAAAGTCCCCGTAGTTCGGATGGTCACAACGGCTTACCGCTGGACTGGGATGAGACCCGACGTGAAAGAGCGACGGGTGGGCTTGAACCTCGTGGAGGCTTCCTACGTACCATGCCTTGACATGGATCAAAGTCCCCGTAGTTCGGAAGAAAGTAGACCTTGGTCCACTGATGGTGGGCTTGAACCTTATAAAGGCGTCCTACGTACCATGCCTTGACATGGATCAAAGTCCCCGTAGTTCGGATGAAAGTAGACCTTGGTCCACTGATGGTGGGCTTGAACCTTATAAAGGCGTCCTACGTACCATGCCTTGACATGGATCAAAGTCCCCGTAGTTCGGATGGTCACAACGGCTTACCGCTGGACTGGGATGAGACCCGACGTGAAAGAGCGACGGGTGGGCTTGAACCTCGTGGAGGCTTCCTACGTACCATGCCTTGACATGGATCAAAGTCCCCGTAGTTCGGAAGAAAGTAGACCTTGGTCCACTGATGGTGGGCTTGAACCTTATAAAGGCGTCCTACGTACCATGCCTTGACATAGATCAAAGTCCCCGTAGTTCGGATGGTCACAACGGCTTACCGCTGGACTGGGATGAGACCCGACATGAAAGAGCGACGGGTGGGCTTGAACCTCGTGGAGGCTTCCTACGTACCATGCCTTGACATGGATCAAAGTCCCCGCAGTTCGGATGAAAGTAGACCTTGGTCCACTGATGGTGGGCTTGAACCTTATAAAGGCGTCCTACGTACCATGCCTTGACATGGATCAAAGTCCCCGTAGTTCGGATGGTTTGTCAGGGTCGGTGCTCACTCTAAGCTCACGTGAGTCATGCTCGGTGTGAGAAACAAGAGGTTGCAAGGACCTGACGATCACGTCGCGAAGGGTGCGTCCGTGAGAAGCGAAGAGGGGCTTACGCGTTGAGCGGCCCATGGTGTTGGGACTTACTCCAGGATGGAGGCCCATGGCGCGACAAAGCGCGGGGAAGATGGACCTTGGTCCGACAGTGGGAGGTGCCTCGCTCCCTATCACGTCCTCCACTGACCTTGGTAGTGGGGAAGTACCGAGATGCACGGGTGCAATCATCTGTACCAAAGGTTAGGGATTTACGCTCTGAGGCGACCCTTCCCCTGCGAACATACACCACTCCGACAAGGAGGATCTCATTCCATATGCGGAAGAGTTCCACTCCCGTGGAGACGAGTGGTGTAAAAAATGTTCGAGTTGGGGGGACCCTTCGTGAGGGAGACGAGGTTGGGTCACAGTTTAACGTCATGTGTTGAGGACGTGGTGCTTGGCAGTTTAACGTCCTGCAGCTCGGACGAGGTGGGTTCACTCCACACCCCTAGGGCTTACATAACCGGTACCCTCTGGTCCTTGGGGAAGGGAAGGTGTCGGTAAGGCCATGGTAAAGGGGGGTCGCGGGAGGAACCATCGAGGGGTCCACGTTAGCGTGGCTATGCGAAGAAGCAATAGCCGTTAGCGTGCCTATGCGAAGAAGCATTAGGCGAAGCAACGCTACGAGAGGTGTGACCCATGGAACTTTGAAATCACATCGTGCAAACCTGGAGGGTCGCACGGAAAGAGGAATCGCTAAGCAGAGGAATGTGCTTCGCGAAGTGGGGTGCCTTGGCCTTAGCATGGGGCAGAGGTGAGGGTGAGAGGTGCTTCGCGAAGTGGAACAGTGTTCGCGGAGCGCTGCCTCGCGAAGAAGGGGTGGTTCGCTAAGCAGGGTCCTGCCAAGCAATGTGCTTCGCGATGCGTAGTTACCCTGCCTTGGCATAGGGATTACTAGCATGGGTTGGGTGTTTCGCGAAGCACGAGTGCTCCGCGGCTGCCCGGGTTCCCTTGGGAATCCCCTTCCCTCGCGAACGCCCTTGGGCTTCGCGAAGGGCATCCCTCTCGGAAGAGGGGCTCAAAACGAAACAAATCAGAGTCGTCTCGCGGAGTAGAAATACCTCGCGGAGCTCATGATTCCCGGGGCAAAGCTTGCTTCGCGATTCGGGAGAGGAGAAGCCGAAAGGTCGGATTGTCCGTCTCGGGGACTCAGGGGGAGTCGAGTATTTATAGGGAAGGGGCGCCGCGATGCAGGGCTTGCGCGCCGCCTCTGGAGCTTCGCGGCGCGCTCGCGAACGTCAAACGGGCTCGCGGAGGATCACCGCCTCTGGTGCTTCGCGGCGGCTCGCGAACGTCAAACGCGCTCGCGGAGGATCACCGCCTCTGGTGCTTCGCAGCGGCTCGCGAACGTCAAACGCGCTCGCGGAGGATCACCGCCTCTGGTGCTTCGCGGCGGCTCGCGAACGTCAAACGCGCTCGCGGAGGATCACCGCCTCTGGTGCTTCGCGGCGGCTCGCGAACGTCAAACGCGCTCGCGGAGGATCACCGCCTCTGGTGCTTCGCGGCGCCGCCAGGGCTGGGGCGCTTCGCGGAAGGGCTTCGCGGCGGTGCTTCGCGGCTGTGCTTCGCGATGCAGCACGCCGGCTGTCTTTTTCGTTCCTTCCTTTCGGGCCCTATTTTTGGCGCCAACAAATAGCATTCTTGAATGGTGACCTTGACAAGGAAGTTTATATTGATCATCATTATTGATTTTTTATTAGGAAGGAAGAATGTTATGTGTGCCGGCTGAAGAAGGATTTGTATTGGCTAAAATAGGCTCTGAAGGAATGCTAATCTAATGTAGATACTTACTTGAGGAAGATGAATTTCAATCAAGGTATCGTGGAAAAAAATCTTTATATCAAGGAAAGTCAGGAGTTCTCGTTGATGGTAATTGTCTATGTTGATGGCATTATGTTTTCCTGAAATGATGAAGGACCTTGTGAATGATTTGCTGAGGATATGAAGAAGTTGTTTGAAATGTCCATGCTTAGTGAAATGAAGTACTTTCTCTGGTTGAAGATTCTACCAATGAAGATCCACATATTTCTTTCTCAAGAAAAGTATGCAAAGGAACATTTGAAGAAGATTGTCTTGGAAAATTCTAAACTAGTTTCCATACCGATCTTAGTTGGAACCAAGTTTTCTAAAGATAGAGAGGGAAAATAAGTTGATCAGAAAGAGTATCGAAAGTTTATTGGAAGTTTGTTATACTTGACTGCCTGAAGACCCTACATCATTTCTGTCATTACCTTATGTGAAAAATTTCAGATCCCTTCTAAATAATCACATTTGATTTATAGAAAAATTATTCTCAGGATCAGGTATGATGGCTCAGAAAAAATTGATCTATTTAGGTATTCAGATGGTGATTGGGTAGGAAATGTTAGTGATAGAAGATCCACATCTGGTAAATTTTTAATTCTGGGGAAAATTTGTGTTAGTTGGCATACAAAGAAATATAATTCATTAACTCTTAGTACAGTTGAGGCTGAGTATGTTGATACAATTGAAGCTGCTACCCAACTCATGTGGATGATGACTCAGTTGAAAGATCTCCTTATTGAAGTAAAGCTACCCTTTATCTTGGGATGTGATAATCCAACTGTAATCAATCTTACAAGGAATCAGGTATATCTTTCTTGTTCGAAACAAATTGACATAAAGTATCACTTCATAAAAGAACATGTGGAGAAGAATTAATTGAGGCTGGAGTATGTTCCAACATCATAAAAAGTTGATGACATATTCACAAAACCATTATCGAAGGAACCATTTTCTAAATTGAGAATGAACATCGAGGTCCAAACTTCTTCTCATCAAGGTTAAGGTACGTGTATTTGTCCCCTCTCTCGGCTTACATTTAGATAGTGTTGTCAAGGGGAAAATTATTTCATAAATATATCCTTATGAAATCATTTATAATGGGGGAGCAGTGGGTAATTTGTGAATCCAACATGCATGTGTGTGAACTATTATAACTGTTCTAAAGAAGGTTGAGAAGATATGATCATGAAAATTCATAGTCCCTGATTATGGAAAGCATGGTTTTGGTTGTCAATAATTCTTTCTTCCTACAATGAGTTAGCTCATGTAGGCTTAGAACTATTGATAAGTAATCCATTACTTGTGGTTACAAAGTACAGCGATTTATGAATCTTGGTTGACAAAAAAACCAAAGGAGGAGATTTTTTAGACCAAGTTGGATGGAGAAGGAAGTAAGTAGAGTTTGTTGTTACAGAGTGTTGTCTTTTTATTGTCAAAGAAGATAAATAAATTAAATTTTTAAATGAATTTAAAACCAGATTATTCTTTTTTGATTTGTTTTTCATGAATATCATAAGTTGGTAGAACTTATGATGCAAGAATTATGAGGGAAAGTTGGAGTAAATGTGCTTCCAGTCATATTTATTTTTGATTGGATGGAAAATTCTAGTGGAAGACATGGTAGGTTCATTACTTTCTTCTGAAAATATGATAATTCTAAAGGTGTTTTATCAAAGACTATATATCACGATAAATATGGTTCATTATGAAAGTAGTTGTTTGTTGAAGACACTAGATGATAATGAATCAACAATGGAGTTCTTGCCAAAGATGAGTTTAAGGTGGCATTGTTTCCTACTGTTTTCCAAATTTTTGGGACTCAAAATCGGGAGATGGGGAAATTTGATTTTGGAAAAGGATGTAGCGTGCAAGTTTTAAGATGGCTTCGTATGTTGCGTGCAAGTGGAGTTCCATAATCTGAACATCAAAATCTGGTAAAGGAGAGGCTTGTACAAGGGATTGGTTTTTGTGTTCAAGATTGAAGGGTGTTTGGAATGGATCATGAAAGTCATGATTCAAGGTCCCAACATCAAAAAATGGAAAAGGCATGAATTGCATGAAAGAATAAAAAACTGAGCAAAATATTAGGTTTGCGCACAAGAGGATTACACACCAAATGCGATGTCAAATGATGTTTTGCGCAATGTGTCAGGATATTGAATGACACATTGGGGTTTTTTGCACACATTGGGAAAGAGGTGTATAAATAAGAGGTGAACACCCTACATTTTTTATTCTAGACACTTATTGAAATCAAGACCTCTGAGAGGGGAAATAATTTAATGTAAAGGGGAGTGTGTGAATGAAATAGATTTGTGTGCAAGAATGAGATATTTCATGAAAGATTTAAGTTGCACGCAGGAGGTGTTTCTCAAAAAAAGTCAAATCCTGCACGTGATGTAGAAAAGTTGCGCTCAAGTCACCTAAAATGGTGAAAAAAATATTTGGTTTCTTCAAACATATTCATATGTGTGTTAGATAATTCTTTTCAGCTTCTGGTTAAGAATATGAAGATTTGTACTTCAATGAATACATCTTTTCAATTGTAAAGAAGCACTAAAATACTATAATTTCTTATTTGGGCTAATAGGGTGCACACACACTTGAATATTGTCTTCCAAGTGCTACATGAGTGTAAGGGTATATCCTACTCATTATATTCCACATAAAAAGATGATTTTCTAGTGGATTGTGTGGTACTGGATTTTTTCTATACCATACCAAGGACGTAGCTACTGTTGTTGAGTAGTTACACTTGTAAATATTGCATTCATGTGTTTGTGTGTGTCTAGTAGGTAAGAACCCTTTAATAGGAGGCGGAGGTTTTAGAAAAAATAAAGGAAACATAAAATTTAAAATATATCATTAATTCACCCCTCCCCCTCTCAGTGATACTTGGATCCTGACTGGGTAACTTCATGGAGTAGCCCTGAGGGTTTATGTTATGGTTCTAAGAATGTGGTTGTGGCATACAGATGTTCTAAATGATGTTATCTTCCCCGATGCATAGACGTACTAGAACATCCTATTACAATTAAACTCCCTCCATCTTATGTGTCCTCATCTATAGGATGAGGGTTAGCTGGATATTGGAATGGCCAAGGTAAAGAAGTTAATCAAGGATTCTTGGGGAATTTATACTTTCATGGGCTCCCTCAGGGGTGGATTATCTAATTATTATGACGTAAAATTTTATAATTTTTTGTTTATAGCCATCTCTCACCGTATGGAATTACTACCCTACCCCCTTTTGATCTTTTTATGAAACAATAAGAACATATGAGGGGGAATTGATGATTAACCGCTAATAGGGGATGAGTTATTCCCAACCCTTAACTGATTGGGCATGTTACCTCCTTCTGATGTTCTGTTCAGAGGTGGTGAGTAATCTTTTGTTGAGGTGGATCCTATTACTAAGGAAACAAATCAAAAGCATTAAGTGTCACCTGGTAATTTTAAATTGCCTCTCTTTTCAATTTTATTTGAAGATTTGTGTTATGAAACAATATAAAAACCAATTTTTTATTTTAAAATGAGTCGATTCACCCATAAGAAGAGTAGCACTCAACGACTATATAATTAATCACCACAAGGATTCTGTCACTGGTGGGGCTTTCAGTGAACATAATTGACTTATAGTCTGGTCTTTATATTTCATTTAATCCTTATAATTTTTCAAATTTCTTTTTATTGAACTTAAAAAGGAGAGTTCTAATAACCTTGTGATGTAATTACAGTGAAAATATTTTTGGCGGCCCAACTACTAATAGAAATGCTTGAACCAGTACATCCTGAAGCTGAGGTGGTTATGGCTGAAGCTAAAGACTCAAAAAAGGTGTATATGGAGTCTCTTGCTTCTAAACTTACGCCTAGGGTGCCTTGTAAAGTGCTGGATGAATATGTGACTTCAATGGGGATGGATTGGGAGGTTATTAAGATAGCTGTTATAGACGATCCATCCAAAGATGAAAAAAATTCTAAATTCATGACAGAGAGAATTTCCATGGATGAGGGTGAAATCATGCTAGAAATAGAGCCCATATCATCCAAGAAGATACCTGAGGATGACATTGTAATTGGCCTACTAGTGCCTTTCATGAGTATGATATGTGTATGAGGATAACAATGTTATTCAATGTAGGATATGGAGGATCATGTTGAAAAACATTGTGATAACCCTATATGCTGATTTGAATAGTCAAACTGGGCATCTAATACACTATCTTGTGATTCTAGGGGCAGATGGTGTGGATTCTCATGGCCTTCATGATCTGTATCAAGACTTCCTTATCGATCGGGTGTGGTCGAAGTGGTAGGATATCAATGCTGCCAATTCTGAGGGAACCAAGTAGCTCTACGTAGTGGTATGCATGTTTCTAGGATACTGGGGTAGTTTTGGAAACATGAGTTCATCTTCCCAACTAGGGGATATACAATAAACCATCTATGGATGTAGTTGGCGATGGATGTTGACAAATAGTTGAGAAATCATCCTTGGTGGTTGAATGTGTGACTGAATAGGGATGGGTGTGAATATGAGCTAATGAGGTTTTTCTTTCCACTGATGAAGAAGTGGTGGAGCTGGTTAAGTGGAATAAAACCTAGGAGGCTACCAAACCAAGGTTGGCCAAGTTGGATTTCTCGATTGTTGAGGTATATCCTCAGGGGGATTTTCATTATACTATAATAAAGGAATTTATTCATTCTATGGATGAACCTCTTTGATGAAGGAATTATAATTTTTCGTTTCAATTCCCTATGTGAATATTTTTTGGTATTTATATCACATTAACAAGATAAAAAACAATAAACATCTAAGACCATAAGATTCATGCTTGATGTGAGAAATAATAGAACAAAAAATGATCATTTTCAATCATGGAAGGGCCCAATATGGACTGAACAAATGGGGTTGGAATTACCCATCGTCCACCAGTATTTTATGGACTAGGAAAGCCTTGGTTCGAGAATGGGACTCTATATAGTTTACTTTCTTTTCCAGCATGCATAGGTTCATGGGCATGGTAATGTTAGGGGCTATGGATTCTACCCATACAAAGGGGGATATAGGGGATGTTAATCAACTCATCCATGAATTAGAACACAAGGATTGATAGGGATATGAAGGATAACTACTACCCTTGTTCAAAATGTAGATTACACTATAGTACTTCAAAGGGTGGGGACAATTAAATGAGGATTAATCTTTGACCACATTTGAAACCTGAGACCAATCAAATTGTTGTCGAAAATCCGTTGAGGTGTGTTCTTAGGATGTGAGGTGGTCCATTTCAACTGGAAAATATCCATATTAGGGGTCCTATTTAGACATGGAAGGTGGTGGGATCTAAATCAAGGTAGATATGACGAATGGTGGTGATTTTTATGGACTTCTCTGATGAATCTCAACAGTAATGGATTACACAACAGTGGTTCTTAGAATATTAGTTGGGCCTATCAATCTTAGAATAATATAGAGTTTCCTTCCCATGGGATTTTAATCTAGTTTTCTAATTGATGATCAAGAAACTTGAGTGATGGAATAGGAAACTATAGCCAAATGGGGAAAATGACCTATTGAGTGAAGGCGCAAAAAAAGGTCATTTTGACATCATGTAATGTTGATGGAAGTATTTCACTTTAACATGATGTTGCAAGGACGCTGAGTAAATATTTTACATCATATAGTGAGTACAAGGTATTAAATTATTTTATGATCATATATATTTTACCATAGCTCCATAAATCTTAATGTCACATGTAAAAGACATTTGTAGAAAAGTTTGGCATCTTTTAACTAAACCATGTACACTGAAGTTAATGAATGTCTACCACATTGTGCTAGTGGGATGAATGAAAATGAAACACATGGGGTGTTACTTCATGGAATTCCTCATGAATTAGGCATGTATTTGAATTTACTTTATAATTTTTCTAAAATAATGGGTCTAATGAGCATAACAAGGCATTTTCCGGGCTCAATGGAATGTTCCTCCCTCGTTGTACCTCTTGCATTCCCACCCTTGATTTTTCCCAAGATGTAAAGGTGACTTGGTGAGAAAAATCATGACTGTTTCTCAAATTTACCCAATATGTTTTCAAACTAACATACATATGTGCCTCTTTCAAGGATTGTTTGTGGTTTCTCTAGTTGGACTGCATGGTCACATATTTATGGGCATATATATGGATGAATACACATAGTTTAAATTTATGATTCTTGGACCAAAACTAGTATTTCAATTTCATATAGTTTGGACCATTTGGATTATATTTTGGGTCATGGGAGGCATTATAATCTCTAACATGAAGAGAGGTACATAAATAGATACCACAAAACATTACACATATTTTAAGGTTATAGTTCACGATCCACCTCTTGTTGAGTGTCATAATTCCATGTGTAAAGGATTTATGTCCTTTTATGGGAAATGGGTCCAAAACAAGGCATGGGTGAATAGAATATTTATATCTGGAACTAATATAATACATTAATGTTTCCATACATTTCCCATGAAATGGACCATCAAGCCATGCGTAGTTCTATAACGTGGAGTGGTGTTAGACCAGCACAGAAGAGGTTTAGTTATCTTGAGTGAGGATAAAGTGAAAGACGAGGAATTGTGTTGATGAATCACTAGAATTGAGTTACACCAGATACAAATCAGGTGAAATAGGAGGAAATCTAAACATAGTTTATGGTCATAATTCATAGACCAAGGAAGTTGGTTTAGGGTCAAAAAGCATGGACCAAGGTAGATTCTATTTTGAGGTCATATAGCTTGGACCAAAGGGAAATTTTGTTCCGGGGATGTTCATGTAGCACAAAGGAGAATAAAACTAACATAACGAGAGAAACAATGAGACCCAATGTCACCTGAAACCTCCCTATGTGAAGTATCACATTGTCTAAGGTTATGATTACTAGACCATATAGATACTAGTGAAATAAGTTTTTTTCAACTACTAAAAAAATATAATAAACGGATGTCCGAAGGCATGACTTTTGTAATAAATTGTCTCTCCCAATGGGAAATTTTCATCTAGTCTATAGATAAGCGGTCTAGGTGTCACTACATATCCCCTGATATTGGGAATCAATCCACGCCTAGTTTTGGATCATGGCATGGTTGGTGAACATCACTAGAAATGTGTTCTATCCCCTCAGGCTAGGATGAGTATATGACTCTATAGATTAATGTTCAATAAAGAAATATTCTACCTATCAAGTTCAATTCCATGAAACTAAGACCAATAGGATATGGTACTAGTTTAATGTCATTGTGTTTGGGCAGTGGGTTTGAAAACAATTTAAAACCATGATTCTTAGATCATATGTGGGTCTATGTCTCAAAAGGGTTTGTGTGGTGTGAGAGAGCAGTAACCCTACATGAAATTAGGGTGATGAAGGCATATTCCCACTAAAATTTCAATGACAAGATGCACTCATCTTAAGTTCCTGATTCTTGGACCGATGGTTTGTGTTTCAAGAGTATACTTGTGGAGTCACAAAATGCAAACCTGATTTGAAGAGAGGGTCGAGAGGGACTTAAACCACACCAATAGCTTCACAATGAGTTCAACACAGTTTAAAGTGATGATTCTTGGATCATGGATGATATTTTAATGTTAAATAGTTTTTTCCATAGAAGATGGAAGCATTCAATTTGTAGCATTTCTGCATGTCTCAACCCTGTTTGGGGAAAATCCCACCATGGATCTTAATACAATATAATTCATACTTGATGTGAGGAACAAAAAATGTTATACAGTTCCCCTTTTCATAAGGTAGATCATGTTAAGGGGAAAATAGGGTGAATTTTGAAAAACTAATATAGATTAGGCATTTAACCTCGCTAAAAATCGCTTTTATTAGTGAAATAAAAGCATTGTCAACCGAAGTGAGATTAAAATCCCAACCATTTTATCAACTCTAATAAAAGAGTTTATAATGGATAAAATTTAAAATATCATTTATTTAGTTATATTAAAGGGGACATTTATATTCTATTCTAGATTAATTTATAGATGGGTATACTGTAGTGTGATGTAACATCATTCTGTAGTGTGATGTAAAAACACACTTCAGCACCAGAAAAACCGCCAGAAATCAGAAAAATGATCTACCGATAAAGAATTTAAACGAAATAAAAAATAAAACAAAAATAAAAGAAAAAAAGAACTATATTATTGACATTTCAAACCTTTTTTTAATATAATTACATAAGTAAAAATTATTAAAAACATCGGAAAACATCAATATTCCTTTATCATTTAATCTAAACCCCAACTCATGCTATTACTGAACAAACCACCGCTTTTCAAGAAAAAGAATTCACATATATATTAAAACAATTCTTATGTTAGTAATAATACAAAGAAATGAATTAATAGAAAGTTTTAATTTTAAGCTAAACATTGTGTCATACTAGGAACATTGTTTATCAGATTGAGTGGAAGTTAATTATTAAATGTCGCATCATTTTTATTCATCTTCATACATTATATATATGAAAAGTAACTAAATTATTATAAGATAAAAATTATAATTAAATTAATTATGTAATATAATAACAAATTAAGTGAAAACAATCTAGTCTCGTTTTCTTGGATTGGGTGATGTGATGCACATTTTAAACTAAATTGACACATATAAATTGTAAAGATGAACTTAGAGTCATATTTGTCACACCATGAATTGGGATGAGGCGTATATGAATCTAATATGTCCCAAATTTCATATGGATAATTTTCCAAAAGTATAAAAATAATCTTATTTCATTTTCATGGGTTTTAGTGTGTCAAATTTCTTTTCAACCGAAATATAATTTTAAACATGAAACATGAACTATTAGTCATACTAATCACATAGTGTGTCACTTTAATGTGACACTAATTCCTAAACATCAAAAATCAATTCTAAATCATTTTCCTAGATTATCAATACATTCTGATCATGTTTTCTTATTTTTTAGTGAGTGACAGATTTTGAACTAAATTCTCAATTTTAAACTAATAAGGGGCACGTTAAGTTATGATGGGAAGAATATCTATAAAATTTAGGTGTGTTTGATTCCTATATATCCAAAATGACTTATATATCATTTTAATAAAGTATAAAAACAATATGAATGTTTTTTCTCAGTTTTGAGTATGTTAGTTGTATTTTTTTACTAAAATTATCATCAATTTTAAATAAAAAGATATACATGGAGTCATGATGGTCACACTATGTGTTTGATTTAGGTGATTATGATTCATACACATCCTAATTTATTAATGAATCATTTTTATAAAGTATAAAAACAATCTGAATGTGTTTTCTTGGTTTTGAGTACATCACATGTCTTTTTTACTGAAATGTCATTTTAAACTAGAAATATACAATTTGACTCATTCTAAAAACATCATGTGTCAGTTTGATGTGAAACTAAATTATGATAATAAAAAATGATACATGAGTCATTCTCAAAAATTATAAAGACAATCTGAACAATTTTTCTTCGTTTGAAATATATGACTCTTTTTGAATTAAAATATTAATTCTAAACACATAATGATCACATTGAGTCATATCAGGCACATCATGTATTGGATTGAGGTATTATAGCTATTATATATTAAAATTTAATTATGTATCTTGTTTTTAATGTATCAAAATAAACCTAATGAGTATTATCGGTTTTGTGTATGTTAGTTTTCTATTTTTCAGAAACTAATGTCATTTTTAAATAAAAATATGCAGTTGGAGTCATACTGGTCACATCATTATTTTTATTGATGTGATATTGATTCCTAAAATATAAAAATAACTTATAAATCCTTTTCATAAATTATCAGAACAATCCTAATGTTATTTCTCAATTTTTAGAATGTCACATTTTTTAACTAAAATGTCATTCTAATATAGAAACACACACTTTGAGTCATATCTGTCTCATCGTGGGTAAATTTAACATGATAATAACTCCTATATGACAAATATGAATAAATAATAATTTTCATGAATTATCAAGTCAATAGGATCATGTTTTACTAGTTTTTAGTGAGTAAACTTGTTTAAACTAAAATGTTAATTTAAATCTCATAACGGACACATTGATTCAAATCAGAAACATCATGTATCAAATTCAGGTGAAACTGATTCCTACTTGTAAAAATTGACTTTTGGATTTTTTTCCCAAAAGTATTAAAATAATTAATATAAATTTTCCCAGTTTTGAGTTTGTCAGTTGTCTTTTTTTCTAAAATTAATGTCAAATTTAAATAAAAATATGCACTTGCAGTCATACCAGTGAAATAGTAAGTTAGATTGAGGTATGGATGGTTCGCACACATCCCAAATGACATATGGATATTTTTCATAAACTGTCAAAACAAAAAAAAATTCGTGTTTTTGAGTACTTCTCTTTTCTTTTTTACTAAATTTTCATTTTAAACTAGAAACACGAACTTTGAGTCATATTTGTCACATCATTTGTATGTTTAATGTGGGATTGATTCATATAAATTACAAATTTCTTATCAATTTTTTCCCTAAATTATTTTTACAATAAGATACAATTTTATTGGTATTTAGGTAGTGATATTTTTTGAATGAAAATGTCAATTTTAAACTGATAATGGAAACTTTGAGTCATTATGGGCACATAGTGCATTGGAAGGATGTGAGAATGATTCGTATACATCAAAAATGAATTATGGATCATTTTCATAAAATATAAATTTAATTATAATATTTTTCTTGGTTTTGAGGGTATTAGTTGACTTTTTTTCAAAAATTAATGTCAATTTTAAAAAATTCACCTAGAGTCTTACCGGTCACACTATTTGCCGAAATAAAGAGTGGTTGATTCCTGAAAATACTAAACTCTAAAATCAATCCCAACTTCCAATGTTAAAATTATCTTCATTTTATTTGTTTTTATAACTCCCAACACTGCATATTGAGATGATGTCCTTAGCTGAAAAAGGTTTTTATGCTAAGAAAATTGACTAAATATGTAGTGTCAAATGTTTGAAAAATAAATCAAATGGAAATAGTGGTAACATTGGTCGAAAGGAACAAGTTTATCTATTTTTTGGATTTTTTTTCAAATAGTTGAAACAAAAAGTATGACTTCAAAAAAATCTACTAAAAAACAAAATAAATATTAGATAAAAATAATAAGGAAATTAACATATAAATACTATATAAAATGAAAAAATAATAATTAAATAATTAGTATGAATACACTTTTTCATGATGGTTGTATACATTCTTGATCCATTTCATTATTTTCATTATCTCAGTTGTGTTCTTGAAGTCCAATATCTCATGAGCAATAACAACTTCAAACAAACAACCCTAAATAGAACAAAATAATCCACCTATATTAGAAAACAATTATTATGTGTGTATTAAGAAAAATATATAAATTAAACATAAATATGAAAAAGAAAATTTATTTTATAGAAAATTATTTTAATATGAAAATATCATGATTACAAAATTGATTGAGTAGATGATGAATCATTACTCTTCATGAAAAGTCATCAGAGGTAGCTTTAAGGAAAATGATAAATTCTAACATTGCATGGGTGAAAAGATTTTTAGGGAGAAGAAGTATGTGGAATTTTTTGTGCAGATAAAATTGTAATATGGACCTAAAACTTCTTAAATAAATGAACTATAAAAATATGTCTTCCAAAAATATATAGGAAAAAAACTAAATAAGTGTTACATAAAAATGATTAAGAAATTAACTTACAAATATTGGACAAAATGATGAAAAAATTAATTAAATAAGTAGTATAAATTCACATTTTCGAGATTTTTTATACATTCTTGAACCATTTATTTATTTTCATTATCTTGGTTGTTGCCTCAAAGTCTAATATCTCACAAGCATGAGAAAATTTGAACAAACTACCCAAACTCAATCAAAACAATCCACTTGTATAAAAAAATCTCATGTGATTTATACTAAAAATAAATAAATTAATCATATAATGAAACAATACATTAATTCTTTGTAAAATAATTTTACTTTGAAAAATTCAAGAACACCTCTATGATTGAGAAGAGGAAACAACATTTTATTTCATCGAAATGCAGCAGAGGGAACTTGAAGGAATGTGATAAATTCTAACACTACAAGAGTGAAAATGTTTTGAGGGAGAAGATGTTTGTGGATGTTTTGGTATTGAAATGAATGAAATAAGAACAAATATACTATAAAATAATCAAACTCCACAAGTAATAATGAAAATTAAATAAACAATTCATTATATTTTTTTTTCAAAAATAGAGAATGTATACCATAACATTACCATTACATCTTCCCAAAGGGTTTTCTTCATTATAATATTTTCTTTTGTAGGATTGGTAACATCATCATGTTTAGTATACATTGTCTTCATGAGTATTCAAACCATTATTTTATATAATGTTAATGTTATAGGGAATAGATAATATTTTGAGGAAAAATATAGTATATTAAAAAACACTTTTACCTTCTTATTGAAGTTTTTTTCTTTTTTAATGGTTTTAGGGATTTGGATCCCCTATAGAGAATCCAAATCACCTCCTTTTTCCCACTCTAACATAAAATACATTTTCTACATTGGGACCAGCAGGACCTATTTGGGATCTAATAATGAAAGGGTTATCCTTAATTGAATTATATTCTAAACTGACATTTTTTTAGTTTCCAAAAGGACAGTAGAGCAATTATTTTTTGTTGGGTATAAGACATAAACACTTGCACTACATATGATGCGATTATAAATGACTCATATTTTTCCCTTCCACACTGAACATCACCTTCACAAATCCCATTTCATCAAATTTCATTGGACTCATATTTTCAACGAATTTAAAAAAGAAAATATTCACATGAAATGTTGTATAATCTAAGTCATATATATGTAATTGGTTCAGAATTCAAAATCGTCTTCATAAATATATCATTACACAATAAAACCTTTTATATGACTTTGATTCTTGACTAACCTTTTCAAAATTTTCAAATTCCATTCAATGGGGTACACACATCTATAATGGAAAGTACCACATAGTAGAACCTCTCTAACAAAGTGAACCATCAGGTGGACCATTATAATAAAGAATGGTGGTGGAAAGAACATATCTAATTCACATAATATGACTTCAACATCCTTATTTTTGTTTTTAACCTTCATTGGGTCATTATAATTACAACATATGGCTTTAAAAAAGAAGTAGGGTCTGGATAATAAATGTTGTACATTTTTAGGCAGGATGTAATGAAAATCAACATGCATAAAATCTTGCATCAAAATAAGACAGTCATTTGATTTTAGCCCCTATAGCTTCAAATTAGTCCTTGACAATAAATTCTTGTTATTTTATGAATTCCCCTATGGAACATTTACACTATTAAGTAAAAATGGAATTATTCCTATCTTGATAGAGTGTAATATTTTTAAAAAAGAAAATTCTACCCTTTAACCTTCACCAGTTCTAACTCTTCCCTTATCCCCATGCCAATCATGTCCAACCTAGCCTTGAAGTTATATTTATTTTTTCCAGAAACATTTAGTTACACACTAATAAAACTATCAAATACATTTTTTTACTACATGCGTGACATCAATTAAATATCTAACATATAAAAATTCTAATAAAGCAATTTGATGAACATTTATCTCTTCTTCAATCATTATTTCATAAGGTTTTTACAAAATGATTTACCAAAAATTATTTCAATAAATTTTACATTATCGAACATTTAATCACTTGTTAGTGGAGATAGTTGTGCACCTTGTTTGATATTCAAATAAAATGTTGGTATCCAGGATCAGTATTTATGTCATTAGGGTAAAAAATTATGATTTCCAACAAATACTTCCTATTATGATTGTTTCCATGAAATTTACAGTGTTCATTCTTCAAAAACAGGACACCCCAACATTCCATTAAATATATATCCTAATAAATTTCAATAAGAGGGAATGTTATTTATCATCCCATACATCATGTCCATTAATTTGATTTCATCACTTATATGAGAATCATACATTGTAACACATGTATCCCACGTCAATTTTAGATCTTCAATTAACGGATCCAAATTGTCATCAATATCATTATTGGGTTTCTTCGGTCCAGATATAAGCAGAGACAACATTATGTATTTTCTCTTTATGCATAACGATGGAGGAATGTTATAATTTACCAAAATGAAGGTCCATGTACTGTGAGTACTAAAATATACACCAAAATGATTTATTCCATCTATAGAAAACATAAGACAAAACTTTATCAACTTATTACAAATTTCAAGATAATCGTAATCAATTTTTTTCAACAGAGGAGAATCTATTTTATGGAATCGTTTCCCATATTTAATTCGTGAATCTACATTCCATAATAACGTTCACATGGTTTTAAGACATCCATATAGTCTTTTATACCATGGTATTGTAGGAATGTACCTAATAACATTTAATGTACTTGATTTATTTTTCATGTATTAATATACACCATACTTCGGGAATTTTATGTGTGATTAATGGTTCTTGGGAAACAATATGAAATCATTTGGACAGTAATGTTTTTTTAGAGATCACGTATGTTGAACATATAATTACTTTAACATCATATGTTCTAAATGGTAATTCATTTTCTTCTTGTATCATATCATTCGGAAGACCTAGTAGTTCTCTAAAGCCAGGTTTAGTCCATCTCCTTCAAGCATTCAAATTGTATAACCTCGATACAGTTGAAAATGATTTTTATTTAGAAGAACTGGAATAAAATCATATTTTTCACATCTATTTAACTTCTCAAACAATTTTGGGTAATCATTAATGTCATCTTCAAAGTCCATTTTTATTTATGTCATGCGATCTCCACCATCATTTACATTGGTATTCATATCAAATGATATATAAATCACAAAATCATCCCAATTGATGTACACATTCAAATTTTCTACATTTTTTCCCAATATTTATAACTCTGATCTATTTTGTGAATATTAAAATGTTCTTACAAATCTTCCAGATTAGTTTTTCAACATTAATAACAATATAAACATAAAAAATGATTTGAGAGGGGTCATATGGATGCTTTATTGTAGACTTGAGAACCTCTTTAACTCCATCTTAATAATATTTTGTCAAAAAAATTAGTGCGCTTCGATTTTTGATTCATATCCATCCTATTAGATTTATAAAATATACATTTTTTACAATAAATAAATAAATACACATAATATATTTATTTTAAACGGTGAATGTTATAAACAATAATAATAAGGGGGGCCTAAAATTTTATTGTTTCAAATACTTTTATTATTCTTTTAATAAAATGGGTAATTGAATTTAAGACAATAATTACTTAATTATGGTATGTCATATCCCCTAAATTATCCAATAATGAATTTTAAAGACAATTTTTATCCTCATCAGCTTCATCACCCACACAGTTATATTTCTATTTTTTTTGTTTGAGACTCATCCTCCATCTCTTTGGACATGAACCAATGTTTCTTAAAAAACTATTATAAATAGTCATCCATGGGACGAGGACAGGTTAGAGTAATTATTGATATATAAAAGAGATTGGGTATGAGTCTCCAAAAACAAATTGTAATAACAACTTTTCAAAACATAAATCGGATGAGGATGACTATTGTACTCTATTATATTCTATAAAAGGGTTAATGCCTCCCATTTGTGATAATTACACCGTTGTAAATAGTTATTAACCCATGGTTGATTGAAGATGAGATTTGGGGGAAAACACTTTCTTTTTATTATTCAAGGGGTCTGGGCGGGGACATGTTATAATATATGTATCATTGGGGCCTCTATAAATTCTATATTTATAGGATAAATACCACTTTTAATACTTTCAATCCCATAACTAAGACAAGTCAAACCTCAATTAAAATGATCCATAAATTCTTTCTTAAATCCCATAAACAAATTAAAATATAATATAGGAAATCAAAGAGTAATAAGAAACCAAAATATGATAAAATAGAATAATAAACTCTAACTTCCTCAACAATACTATATAAAAATATATTATTAAAAACAATTAAAAAATAAAAAATTATTTCATATACATGAATTGTAATTAGAGATACCTAGGGGTGGAATCAAATTTGTAGACCTTAAATAAAGAATACCAAAAAATATTTTCTTATAATTATTCCAACACATATAGAATTTTAAAACGTCCATTCTATTTTTTGGAACAAGTTATGTAACAACATATGTAATTATACATTTAATTGTAGTGGTATATCAAATATTATTAATCACTATAACTACTCTTAATAAATAATTAATTCCAAATAACTGATATTTTATTGAATGGAGATTCTTATATACTATGTAAATATTCTCGTTTTCTTGAATATACCTCCTTATAACCATAATATTGTAGAATAATATATAATAATAAAATGGAACATTAGTTAGAAAAATAAATAAATCAGTACGGCCAAATAAAATATATAAAAAATGGTCTCAATATAATTGATCGATATTAAATGGGGAGTACATCAAAAATATTATAGATGTAAATATAAGTAAATGAATCATATTTAATCATGGGAAATTCCAAAACATACTATCAGGTGACTCTAGACATACTTGGGTTCGAACCATCTATAAGCATGATGATGAGATCATATGTTTGTATCCTACTAGAGACCAAAAAATATCATACCTTGTTAGACTCTGCTATAAAATTTGATATAAGTGGGGACCCATACCATCTAATCGAGAATACATGGTAACTATAACTCATCCTGCACTATGATGCATATGATCCCTATTATGATAGTAATGGGTGGTATTGTCACCTTTTTATAAAACTTATCAATCAACAGACGACATAACCCAAGAAGGTATATTCAAACATCCTTCTAACACCTGTCAATACAATTTATGTATTTAAAAGAAAAAACCTTACCTTATTAAATTGTAAATAGATAGTTTCCATAGATGGTGATAAATGTTTATAAAAACATTTTCATTGTACCAACAAGGCCATAACACTTGATACTACTACTAAATTTCGATGAAAAACTTATTTATTTCCATATTATTATAAAAAATTGACAATCAAAGTAATTATAAAAATTTCCAAAAATTCCTAAAAGACATAATTTTAAAAAACAACCATTAATAGTTTTTCTTGGAATGAATTTTTGAAACCAGGAAAAAAATAGCATCTACATTATTGAATGAATATCATCTATATTTTTATTACTACATACATACATATATACATTAAATAATGTGTTCATATATATATATAGATTTAAAAATAAATATATATATATGTGTGTGTGTGTGTGTGTGGATGTTAATATAGGATATCACGAAAAAAAGATAAAATTAAGGACACTTTACATAAAATAAAAAAATTGATGTAATACCACAGAATATTCAAAATATAAAAAATTCAAACAAATCATACCTCAACATCAAGAAATAATTACAGGAAATTCATATATCTTTATTATATAAAAACCCTGGGTGGAATTTTAAGAAAATATTTGTGTGCATTATTTCCATGGAAGGAAGTTCAAAACATTTAAACATGATCCACTACAAGGATGAAATAAATGTGCATAATTCTTAATACGCTACAAGGAAGTAGGAAAATACCTTAAAGGGTTAATAAAAACCCAAAATACCTGCTACCCCCATTTATAAATTCATTATACAAGGTAAATTGATGATGGATATTGAATAGGAAGTGATAATGAACCAAAAAATAAAAACTAAATATTGACAAAAAAATAAGCAAGTGAGCAGAAAATAACATAACATAGATTGAATATTATAATCATCTTATGGAAATTAGATATATCTCCAAACCAATAAATCATTTTACCATTGTATTTATTTCAACCTTGAATCATTTGATCCATATATATGAGCCTTGGAATTGTTCAAGCCCTGATTTGATCATTGATTTGAGCTTGGATTTGACGAGGTGGGCCAGCAGTAGGTGGATTCCACATAAAGCATTAGGTAACATGACAATATAGTGACTGATTAGGGACATTTAAATAGATCTTGACACTTTTATCAGTACTTACAAAAAATCATTGATGAAGTTCCCTTTTATCAACACTTTTCAGAGAAGATAAATGATTTATAATAAGAATTATAAATAAATAAGATAGTAAATATATTTGAATAATTATAATCATATTAAATAAATAAATATAAATATAAATATATTAAATATATTAATTATTTAAATATTTCTATAATAAGTTTATAATTATTTTAATATATAATTATTAATTTATAATTATATAAATAATTTTTTAAAAAATAATATTTATATATTTATATATTTATATCATTATGTATATTTCTATCATTATATATATTTATAAAAAATATATATATAAACATACTAAATATATTCATTTTTGAAATTAATTTTTATAATTTTATAATTGTTTAAATACATATAATTATTTAAATATATATAATTATTTATTTACAATTGTTTAAAAAATATTTATTTATTTTTAATTATAAGTATATTATTGTATGTATATTGTAAATATACATTTATAAATATATTTATTTATAAATATTAATTTATAGATATATCTTTAACATTATTAATGAATAGTTAATATTAAGTGTATTCATGTTAAAAATGAGTGAAATTGAATAATTAAAAATGATAGCACATTAACAATATTGAAAAAAATTGATACGTTTTTTTAATTGAAAATAAATTATTAATAAATATGGATATATTTTGATGACATATTGAAATTATTAAAATAGAGTATATATATATATAATATAAAATGATTAAATTCCCTAAAAATTAAGAAATAAAAAATATTAAAAATGAATTAATACCTTACATTAATCAAATTAAAAATATGTAAATACAATTTAATGATTACATAAATATTAAGTTTATATATATATATATATGATTTCATTAATTATGTCAAAATTTGGGTGTGTGCATTGTATATAAAAATGAATTAATTGCGTATATATGTGAAATCAATATAAAAAATGATTGTTATATATGTGTAATTGAATAATCAAACAATGTTAAATTATTTCCATTACTCAATACAATTAGTTAGTATTTTTATTTCATATTAATTTTAATTATAAATCATTCTTCACTAATATTTTACTTATTTGATGTAAAGACTGAATATTTTTATATTGTATAATTCATATAATTATATTCACATTCATATATATATATAATTAATATATAAAATTTATTATTATTATCAATAATAATTTAATTAATAAAATGTTTAATATTTTTATTTATTTACTTATTTTAAATTTTTATTTGATTAATTATTTCATTTTATATATATCTCTATATTTATTATATATTATTTATTAGTATTTATAATCAATATATATTATATTAAATTTTTACATTTTTATCAATAAATATTTTTATTAAAAAAAATTTTATTATTAAACTCATTTTTTGTATTTATATACATATTTATTTTTCATTGGGACTTTTATCAGCGCTAACAAGCTTAGATAATGGATCTCTTTAACAATGATAAAAATAAACCCTTGATAAAGGTTACCCATTTTCACTACTAAAAATAAAGAACTGATACAGGCTACCTTTTATTAGTGCTAAATATAATCATTGATAAGGGTTTCCCTTTATTAATGTTAAAAAAAGAGATTATAAATGGTATATTTTATCATTATTAAAAAAATTATAACAAAAGGTTCCCTTTATAATCGATTATTTTATCACTGAGAAAGGGAACCTTTGTCAGTTATTTTTCCTAACACTAATAAAGGACAGTGATGTTAAAAAAATGTTTTTTAGTAGTGAGAGTTCCCACAATGTTGGCTTTCATAGTCATTATGGAGGAACATACAAGTGAAGAACATTAAGGGTGAAAAAAACATCAGTAGAAAAATGGGAGGTGGAAAGGAAGGTAAATCATGACTTTTGAGGTTTGCATCTTGAAAGTGAATGCCTGATGGGAAGTGAAAGACTTTGGACTATTTTCCAAACACAGGTTATATAACGACACCAATCTAGGATGGGGTTTGAAAATGAAGTATCGACTGCTGGCCATGATAAACATGGGAACTGTCATCAGAAGCCAAAGATACTTCGATGTGTGTAATGAGGAAGATAGGTGATCCATTTTTTCAATAAATTATTGTCATTATGGGCCATGTTCATACCGTATGGGAAATTATAGTTCAAACTGAGTATGGCATGAAGTGTGTAGGTAGACATGTTTGGATGCTCAATGGGAAGCTAAAACCTGTGGGATTTATTCTATTATGTGATCGAATACACTATATGAGTGTATCAGTAGGTAAGGATCTAGCATGTTCCCATGGGGGGATGCCCCTGGATGGTTAGTGGTCTATATGTACCAAGGATATGAGCTCTGGGTGTTCCTACGTATCCCAAAATAGGTTGGAATCATTCAATACATAATTATACAACATGGTGTGGTAAATGACCCATAGAATAAGGGAGTTCACTCTCCCATGTAAAAGTTCAAGGAATCAAATAGTTTAACATCATGTGACTGTGATATTGACTATACAGTTTAAACCCTTATGGAAAGGATGTTGAACATGTAGTTTAATTTCATATGGTGAGGGTATGTAGTTTCTACTATTTAAGGTCATATAGCTTTGTCCATGGTGGGATCGTTCTAGCAGCCTCTCATTATTTTTGAGGAGAAAAGATGGTGTGCTTTTGGATTTAAGCATGGAAAATTACTATATATGGAGGTTTTTTCTCATGAATATCACGTATAACATCTCATCTCATCACACAAGTAATCATATGCTCACTAAAAGTGGTACACCACAGTTTAGTGTCATGTATCTAGGAAATCAATGTAAAATTGTATATCATGTGACAAGGATGTTTGTATTTTCAGGTTAGAGTTGTATAGATTAGACATGGATCAGAAAACTATTTAAGGTCATAATTTTTGGACCACTGTGTTGGGTTTCAATGAAATTCTTATGGAATAAAAGAGATAATTAACCCAAAATTAATGGTGGAAATGAGGTCATGTGCCACACAAAATATCCTTTGAGATTGTTTCACATAGTTTATGGTCATGATGCCTTGTACAAGGGTTTTTACAACTTGACCACATGGTTACAAATGCTTCCAAAACTTCTAATAGCACATGATTCATGATCGGGGTGGGAAACAATGTGTGGTGAGGGGCTTTTGTAATCACATGGAAGTACATAGTTGGGGAAATGATATATCGAGTTGATAAAGGTCCCAATGACAATGTTATTCATACCCAACATGCATGGATTCATATCGGGGTAACACCAAGGGTGTTATATCTCTACTAGAACATAGGGAGGTTGAATGGAGGGTAAATTGTGACTTCAGAGATCTGGACTATGAAAGGGGGTGACCAATGGGTAGGTAATGATTGCTGACCATGTTCAAAGAATAGGTCCCACAACAACATCAGTTAAGGATGGGGAGATAAAAACGGATTGACTGTTGAACATGTTTGGAACATGTGAATCCTCATATATAACCAAAAATCCTCCATGGAGTGTGCACACGAAGAGAGGCGAGCCATTTAAAATTGGACCCATTATCATTAGGGGAATGTTCGGATTTGAATGATGTTGAGGAACTAAAATTGTGGAATAATATAAATATACAGACAAATTGGGGGATGTTCATATGGAATTAAACACTATATATTCTACACTATAACACATTTGAGGTTTTCAAGGAAGGTATATCAGAATGTGATATTCATACTCATTCTCAAAGATGGAAGTCATGTGGTAGGTCAATGATCGTGTTGGACCCCGGGTGAAGGTACTGGGTGTCTATACATATCCCATGAAATCAGTAATCAATCTATACATGGTTCTTGATACAACATGGTAGGAGACCGATGAATAATATGGGGAACCCTCGCTAATGATGATTAAAAGTATCATGTGGTTTTATTTAATTTTATGGGAACATTTTCACACATTACACATTATTTCATCCACATGTCAGGTCAATTGGGTATCTTCAACTGATGATAAGTCAATGATTATGATTGGGAGATATACCTCATTATAATACCATATTATAATGACCCATACATTTCATACATTGTTATTACTTCATAATTGAAGCATACTTATTACAACATATAACAAAACCATGATAGGACCATATAGGTATAGTGTATTTATAAATTGGGAAACATAATCAACTGGTTCTAAAGCATCTACATTGTGTCACATTTATTTAATCATATCTAGAGTACCATATGGAATATCCCACTTAATGCCCTTCTTCATAACTTGGGGAAAATAAAACATACAAAAAAGGGTGAGATCAAATGCTCAGTAAGGGTAAACAAAGGAAATATCAATCATATCATATTCATAAGAACATAATATTTTCAAAATCATAACATGCCAAAGAGATCATAATATCATAACATGGGATGAATCATAGTATTGAAATGTAATAACAATGATCATAACATATAACATGAAATTTTTGGCCTACATACATAATCATAGAAATTCATTTCTTATTAGTCAAGACTCATTGCCAAGACTATATTAGTGGACAAAATCCATTTCAGAACCGAGTTCACTACTCATTTCAGTCATGTATCACTGAACCAGATTAACTTCTCGTTCCATCCATGTCTATCTCATGAGATATATATCTTTTTCCAATGCATTAGAGGGAGAAATATGTCCCACCCATATCATAATGAAACCATTCTTATGTGTTCCACGACATCATAAATCATACATCATAGCAAAACCCATGTAAACAATGGGATTTTTAAACATCATAACATCATAAAACAATTCATCTAAGACAAAGGACTTCCTAAATATATTTCCATCACAACAATATCATATCATTGTGATAATAGGGATAGAAACATAACCCTATATTATCATAGATGGAAAATAATTTTGATAAAACACTTGAACACCATTCTTGAGGAAAATATCCTTTCTACTTCAAAAAAATTTCATTTATTAACATGTCACAACATTTTAAACTAAAATAAGTTAATTAAGAATAAACTTGAAAATTGATAAAGGAATATTCATGAAAACAATGTTCTATAAAATCATAAAAATCCATTTATTCTGTATAAGTTAAAAAAACAATCATCTCCTACTTTGGCCAAAAAAGTTAAAAAGTATCTCGTACTGAAAACGACAAAAGATTCCTTTCATATATTTTACCAAAAATTCACCAATGGGTAAAATTGGATTTAAACAATTGTAGGAGGATATAAATAATATTACATATTTAGTAAACATGTATGTGTATGATAAATGTGCCCCAGTAAATTCTGGAAGTATAAACAATCTCCAATAAATTTTAGATTTCGAGATTTTCCCTTACCTTAGGTCTGATATGCTTCGTACATATCTGAACCTCATGTATAATGATTTAAATAATGTCATTTACTTATTAAAGAATCATATTCATTGTTATGATATCATACATGGTCATATTATTATCTTCTTATTAGTAATATTTCATTACTACTTATTATTTGGGTGTTCATTGGTGTATGTTCTTATGCATGTCTTGTCGAATAAATTCTTATTCATCTTTTTAGGTTATATATTCCTTATTTACAGAATTTTATTATTGTAATATATATCATATTTATTCATTCAATTCATTTATATAATCATTATTCAATGAAGATCATGTAGAACGAGTCGCATCACATCGTGGAGACGGTAGGCCGTACGTACACACGAGCGATGATATCATTATATGAGTGATACTAATGTTATAAATTTATGATGAAACAAATATTTCCAAATAAGTTGAAGAAGAAATAAATTGAAATGAATTGGTAAAGGATATTACCTCTTCTTTGACGCACCTCTTATTAACCTCCTCTTAGGGAACTAAATTTTGTCTTTGAAGAAGACCAGGACCTCTAATATGTTTCTAGGGAAGTGTGGAAGAGAAACTTTCATGGGTTGGACGATATTTAAGGCAGAATGTGTTGTTATGAGGAGAGGGAGGAGGTTCCCGTTTATAAGGGAGGAGAGGGTCAACATTGGAATTACAAGAAATATTAATTTATAAGAAATTCCAACCCCACATAAAAACCACCAAAAATTACTCAATTAGAATATGAGATGATATAGTGTTGTAATATCATCACCCAATAAAATTTGTACATGTTTTTAATTTATTTTAATCCTTATAATATTGATATATCCTTATTTAATCTATTTAATTTTATTTGTGGTAATAGTATTATAAATTTTAAATTGATATAAATAATTACTTATGTGCTTTGAATTAGTAGTAATTAGATACTTTGTGACATTTTAGATCATATAAATTTAAATTAATAATTTTTAAATATTTTTGTGATTTTTAAACAAATTTTATAATATGTTAATTTTATAAAATAATAACAGTGTCAATTTTGACAATATTCAATTATTTGAATTTAAATAAAATCTAAATAGAGGATATATTCGAAATAAAAGCTTTAATGGATTCATAAAATGTCATACTTATATAGAAAATTAGTGGAGAACATTAAATAGTTCATATAATATTTATTTTAATATTTTTAAAACCATTTATTTGATATTTCAATCAATAAAATAATTTCAACATCACTATTGTGTCACCTTTAATGATAATTATATAATCCCTAAAAATTCTAAATAAATTCACTTGATGTATATAATGTTATTAGATTTCTTTTTACTATTCATGTTTTAATTTTAATGAATTTTATCACTAAATTAAAATTATTATACTTATAAGATTTAAGAGAGTGGCATGGTGTCACTTTCTTTGGTTTTAATAATAATTAAAATATTTTCATGGTCAAAAGTCCATAAAATTAATCTATTCCGACCCTTAGGTGATATGGTTCAACTTTTAGTCATCCAATAGAATTTTTTCAGGTGTTAGGGTCATTTTATAATCTTATTTTTGCCCTTAATTACTCGATTTACCTTTAACTACACTAAATAAAAATTAACGTAGTTACTATTCATAATATCTAAAAAATAAAAGTTACATGTTAACATAATTTGGACTCACTAATTTCAAATATGGAATCCATTTTTCAAAATTCAAAACACAAAAGTTTCATTAATTAATTTAAAATTAATCTCGTTGTTATGAAAATGAGGTTTAAAAATTAAAACATTGCCAAAGAATGAAATTTTTTTACCAATGAATTCAATATAAAAATAATGGTAATGTAATACATTATATTAAACGGTAGAAATATATTCTATTTATAATTTAAAACCAATAATTGTTATAATTTAACAATATAAATTATTGCGGTAAAACAATTGTTTTTAATTAAAATATAACTAGTTTTTACTATTAATTAAAGTATAAAAGTTATCAAAATAATATGAAAATTGTTTCGAAAGGAAATTTTTATATCCTGATTCCAAAGATGAAATTTATTTTGTCAAATTGAACTTATAAACCTGTAAAAAACTAGATTTAATGTGGGTGTCCATCAAAAGGCTGCAAAACTGCATTTTTTTAAAAAATCTTATTTACCTGAAAATTTTATTTTGTTCACATACCATGTTTCACAAATTGTGTAAGCTGAATAATAATGTTACAAATGTAGTTAATAATATTCATAACGGCTATTCCATAATAATATTATACTAATATATCATTATTTAGTGAAACTCGGTATTGCGTACTACATAAGCTATCGAGGAAGGTCATGATTGTGTGTAACGCAAGCCAAGCCAGTATTGTGTGTAGTGAAAGATTTGTTTGGTGTTGCGTATAACGTATGCCATAAAAAAATATTTCTCATAAAATCCAAGGGTGTTACATTTTACCACCCTTAAATAGAGTTTTCACTCGAAATTCGTCACTTCGTAACAAACAGATGAAGATACCTCTCCCTCATCATATCATCAAGTTCCCATGTAGCTTCTTGTAATTGGTGGTTCCTCCGTAAAACATTAACCAAGAGAGTGGTCTTGTTTCGCAGAACTTTTTCAACACGATCCAGAATCTCTATCGGAAGTTCTTCATAAGAGAGATCTTGCTCCAGTGGTAAAACTTCTGAGCTTGGTACATTGAAGGATCAGTTATGTACTTTCTTAGGAGAGATACATGGAATAAATCATGAACTTGAGAGAGATTTGGTGGAAGCGCCAATCAGTAAGCTACCTTCCCAACATGATCCAATATCTGAAATGTACCAATATACCTAGGGCTTAGCTTGCCCTTATTTTTAAATCTCATTACTCTCTTCCAAGGAGATATTTGTAAGAACACTTTATCTCCCACCTGAAACTCTAGTTCTTTTCTTCAGTTATCGACATAAATTTTTTGTCGACTCTGATCTTCTCTTATGTGTTGTTGAATAGATCTGACCTTTTCTGCAATCTCATCAACAAGATCAGGACCTAATAGCTTTCTTTCCCCAACTTCATCCCAGCAAGTTGGAGTTCGACATTTCTTTACATATAGATTTTCATAAAAATCAATCTAAATACTTGAGTGGAAGATACTATTATAATAAAATTCCACAAAAGGTAGGTGTTGATCTCAACCACATTTGAATTCCATAGAGAAGTCTCTCAACATGTCTTCTATAGTTTGAATTTTCCTCTCAGACTGACCGTATGTCTAAGGATGATAAGCAGTGCTGAAACTCAACTCTATATCTAGAGTATGTATAAGACATCACCAAAACCTCGAGGTAAACCTCGGATCCCGATCAGATATAATGGAAAGTGGTACTCCATGAAATCTTACCACTTCATTCACATATATCCAGAGAGAAATCTTCTCTAATAACAATGAAGTGTGCTGACTTCATAAGACGATCAACTATAACCAAGATATCATTATTGCCTTTGGATGTTTTAGGAAGTTCAATCACAAAGTCCATAGTTATGTTTTCCCATTTCCATTCAGGTATGGGTAATGGCTATAACATCCCCTTAGAATACTTTCTCTCATCTTTAACATGCTGACAAACCAAGCATCGAGAGACATATTCAGCAACATCTCTTTTCATGTCATCCAACCATAAGTACTCATTTAGGTCCCTATACATCTTTGTGATTCCAGGGTGAATAGAGAATGAAGAACTATTATCCTCATCCAATATTTCCATCTTTAATTCTAGGATGGTAGGAACACAAACCTAATTCCCGAACCTTATTATTTCATCACAATCAATGTGAAATTCATGAACATTTTCTCCTTCTTTTGTAACTCTACATATTCTTTCTGTGCCTCTTTAATATTTTTATGTATAGATGGTTGAACATTAATTTGAGAAAGACAAAAAATTTCCCCTTTCATTATAATTCCAGGATACATTCTTTGCAAATCCATAAATACTGGATCTTTTATGATCCTCATCATGGATAAGTTGGCATGGTCTTGTCGACTTAATGCGTCTTCCACCTTGTTTTTTTCCCAGGGTGGTAATTAATTAAGCAGTTGTAATCCTTAATTAGCACCAACGATCTTCTTTGGCGCACATTCATCTCCTTCTGTGTGAAAATATACTTTAAACATTTATGATCAGTATAAATATCACACCTTTCACCATAAAGATAATTCCTCCAAATCTTTAATGCAAAGATTACCACATCTAATTCCAAATCATGAGGTGGGTATGTTTATCGTGGATTTTCAACTACCGTGAGGCATAAGCTATCACCATATCATTTTTCATGAGAACACACCACAATACCTTCTTGGATGCATCATTGTAGATCACCAACCGTTCTCCACTACATGGTAGTGTGAGAACAGGTGCACTAGATAACCTTCTTTTTAACTCCTTGAAATTATCTTCACACTCCTCCATCCAAACAAAAGTAACTTTTTTTCAAGTCAACTTGGTGAGTGTATTATATTATCATGAAAAAGTTTTCACAAAACGTCCATAATATCCAGGAAAACCAAGAAAACTTCGAATCTCAGTTACTGTTGTAGATCTCAACCATCTTTCGATAACCTCTGTTTTTTCTGGATCAATAGATATCCCCTATTTTGATATTATGTGACACAAAAATGATAATTTTTGAAGCCAAAATTCACACTTTGTAAATTTGGCATAAATCTTCTCCTTTCTCAGAGTCTTTAATACAATTATTAAGTGATCTTCTTGTTCTTACTTGCTCAATGAATAGAAAAGAATATCATCTATAAAGAATACCACAATCTGATCAAGATAGTCTCTAAAGACTCTATTCGTTAGATCCATGAAGATAGTAGGGGCATTAGTAAGACCAAATGGCATTACTATAAATTCATATTGTTCATACCTTGTACGAAAATCCGTCATTGGTATATCCTCCTTTTTGACCCTTAATTGATGATACCCTGAATGAAGATCAATCTTGGAAAAGTATTGAGATCCCCATAGTTGGTCAAATAATTCATCAATGCATGGGAGTGGATATTTTTTCATAATAGTGATCTTGTTTAGTTCTTAATAATCAATGCAGAGTCTCATTGATCCATATTTCTTCTTAACAAACAGAACAGGTGCTCCCCAAGGTGATGCACTAGGGCGTATGAATCCCCTATCAGGATTCTCTTGGAGTTTCTTCTTCAATTCCTGCAGCTCAATTGGGGTCATTCTATAAGGTTTCGTTGAAATGGGCATAGCATCTGGTAAGAGTTCTATTGAAAAATCAGCTTCACGATCTAGTGGAAGACTTGGAAATTCCTCTTGAAAGACATCATCAAACTCTCGTACAATGGGAATATTATTAATGTTGAGTTTCTCTCCAACCATTTGAGATAAATAACCTTCATTTATTGGAATCAAGGCCCATAAGTTGGATGACATTTCCACTGGAAGGTTATATTCATCCTTGCATCGATAGATGATTATAGATTGATCAGGAATACGAAATGTGACATCCCTTCTTTGGAAGTCGATATGAGCTCCATATAAGGAAATACAATCAATTCCAAGAGTCGCATCATATTCCACTATAGTAAGGATAGCACAATTTGCAAGAAGTACATTCCCACAAACGTCAATTGTAGAAGAATTATAAACTTTTGATGCCACCATTGTGCCATTAAGATTTGTCAAAGCTAACTCAACATCTAATTTTTGAGGTAGTACGACAATACCCTTTGAAAATTCATTAAAAATAAAAGAGTCGGTGGATCAAGAATCAAATAAAGCATTTTCTACTTTAGTGTGGACGGTAAGTGTACGTTTGAACACTTTGTTATCATACTCAAAATCACCCATAGAAATTATGTGTGACATTCCTTTGTCTTTGCCCGTAAGAGTATTTTCGATGTTAATCATCATCAACAATATTTGGATTAGGGCATAGATTATCATAATGCCCCATTTCCCTGTACTTTTAACATTGAAGTGTAAGAGGTTCATTCTGTGTAGCATTTTCTTCATTCACATTAGTAGTCATATTTTTCCCATCATTGTGGCATTCAGTGCCCAATGACTTTCTTTTCCACATTTGAAACATTTACTATTCCCAATAAGAAAATTCCCTCCATGTTTCATTCCACACTTTTAGTATAAGGGAAAACTCATCTTCTTTTCAGTGTGGTCTTTGGATTTCCCATTGAATTCCATTTTCCTCTTCTTATCAAACCCATATGACTGATGGATTATTCCAATCTCCATCTCAACCATGAGAGCACATCGAAAAATTTACTAGTATATATTAAAGTCCCTTATGGATAATTCCCTTCGACGACTTGCTTTTAAGACACTAAAGAATCGATTAATCTAATTCTCGGGTTGGATAATAATTCTGGTAGCGTACGTTGCATGTATTGTAAAATTTTCTTCGTAGGTACCAACAAAATCATCATACTTTTGCTTCAGTTCAAGAAACTCCATCTCCATCTTTGTTCAAAGAATATGAGGGAAGTACTTATTGAAAAATAAGTTCTTGAACTCATCCCTTTCAATGGACTCAATTTATTCTCTTTGACTTGAATTCTTGATAATATTCCCACATTGATCAATTTCACCTTTTAAAAGATATAATGCTAAGATTACATTATCATGTTCAGAACATTATTGGACTGAAAATATCGTTTTATTGGTATTAATACATTGTTCTTCCACTAATGGATCATATGACCCGATGAACGAAGGTGGATGCTTCCTCATGAAGGATTCTATAGAATGTTGCTCCTTACTTTTCTGGTTTGGAATTCCTGCATGATTCATATCTTGCGAAAGTTGTGTGAGCATGGCTACAAGTTTTTTCATTCCAGCTCCTATAATGTTTGGTTGCTCAGGGGGGCAATCATTGCATTGCCCGTCACATTCAGCATTAACACAGTTCTTTTAGGTTTCATCCATTGACTAAAACCAATAAGAATAGTGTGAGAAAAACTAATCATAATAAGAAAACCACATAATCAAGAATAAAATTTTACACTAAAGGTCTTATCATATGTTATTCATGGCCATTTCTAAAACACTAATATTGTGTTTTATGCTTAGGCTTATCCTTAGGGTTCTTACTAAGGCTTTCACATCCTAGTTTCCAAAGGTTTACTATACCTTTCCTCTAATACCAAATCTAATGACCAGTACTTGACATACATGGTTATTACTTCAAAATTGAATCATACTTATTACAACATATAACAAAACACTGATTGAACTGTATAGGTATAGTGTCTTTAGAAACTGGGAAACATAATGAACTTGTTCATAAAGCATCTACATTATCTCTCGTTTATTTTATCATATCTAGAGTCCCTTTTGAAATATCCTACAAAATACTCTTATTCCTGACATGGGGAAAACAAAACATATAAAAATGGGTGATCTCAAATGCTCAGTAAGGGTACAAAAGGAAATATCTATCATATTATATTCATAAGAACATAATATTTTGAAAATCTTATCCTGCAAAAGAGATCATAATATCATAACTTGGGATAAATCATAGTAGTTAAATGTAATCCTAATAATCATAAAATATAACATGAAACTTTTTGGAATACACACATAATCACAAAAAATCATTTCTAATTATTCACGACTCATTGCCAAGACTATCTTAGTGGACAAAGTCCATTTCTGAACCGATTTCACTGCTTGTTTCAGTCCTGTATCACTAAACCGGATTAACTTGCCGTTCCATCCATGTCTATCTCATGAGATATAAATCGTTACCCAATGTATTGGAGGGATATATAGGTCCCAACCATCTCATAATGAAACCATTCTTATGTGTTCGACAAAATCATAAATCATATATCATAGCATAACCCATGTAAAAAATGGGATTCATAAACTTCGTGACATCATAAAACAATTCATATAAGATAAAGGACTTTATAAAAATAAGTCCATCACCACATAATCAAATCAATGTGATAATAGAGATAGAAACTGAACCATATATTATCTTATATGAAAAATAATTTTGATAAAACAAATGAACTCCATTCTTGAGGAAAATATCCTTTCTACTTTAAAAACATTTTTCCATTCTTAACATGTCATAACATTTTAAACTAAAATAATTTAATTAAAATTATAAATGAAAATGTGAAAAGAAAGCTTCATGGAAAAAATTTTCTATGGAATCAAAAAAATCCATTCATGATGTATATGTTAAAAAAACATTCATCTCATACTTTGGCCGAAAAAGTCAAAAAATATCTCATACTGAAAATGAAAAAAGATTCCTTTCATATCTTTTACTAGAAATCCACCAATTGGTAAAATTGGATTTAAACAATTGTATGAGGATAGAAATAATATTACATATTGAGTAAACATGTATTTGGATGATAAATATGCCCATGTAAATTCTGGAAGTATAATCAATCTCTGATAAAAATGAGATTGTGAGATTATCTCTTACCTTAGATCTGATATGCTTCGTACATATCTGAACCTCATGTATGATGATTTAAATTATGTCATTGTCTTATTATAGAATCATATTAATTGTTATAATATCATACATGGTCATATTATTATCTTTTTATTTATAATATTTCTTTTCTACTAGTTATTTGGCAGTTCATTGCTTTATGTTCTTATGCATGTCTTGTCGAATAAATTCTTATTCCTCTTTTTAGGTTATAGAAAACTTATTTAGATAATTTTATTAGTGTAATATATATAATATTTATTCATTCAATTCTATAATATAATCATTATTCAATTAATATCATGTCAAACGAGTTGCATCACATCGTGGAGACGGTAGGCCGTATGTACGCACGAGTGATGATATCGTTCCCATAACTATTAAATTGTATTGGAATGGAAGATGGAATGTCTCAGAATAAGTATCATGTCATAATAAAAATATATAGTTATTATTTACACCATTATAACCATCCAATTATGCTGGTGGTGGAGAACAGATTTCACCATGGCGTGGAGACGGTATTCCGTACTTATGCACGAGCGGTGATTTCATTTTTCGAAGGATGGATAGAAGGTGAAATAGAGTTTTTTCATATTTATAATAACATATAAGTACATTAGTGATAGTTATGTAATTAATTTATGATGAAACAAATAAATAATAAGATGTATAAGCAGAAATAAATTGGAAATAATTGGTAATGGATATTACCTCTTCTTTGGCGCACCTCTTCTTAACCTCTTCTTAGGGCACTAAAGATGGTATTTTGAGAAGACTAGGACCTCTAGTATTTTTCTAGGGATGTGGAGAAGGGAAATTGGTTGGGTTTTGTTGAGGATGAATGCTCAAAGTGGTGTGAGGAGGAGAGGGATGAGTTGCCCTTTTATAAAGGGGGAGAGGGGCACCTTCGGAATTATTAGAAATATTAATTTATAATAAATTACAAATCCACAAAAAAACCACTAAAAATGACTCAATTAGAATATGAGATGAGATAGGGTTGTAATAACATCATACAATAAAATTTATTCATGTTGTGAATTTATTTTAAACCTTATCAAATTGATTTATCCTTATTTAATCTATTTAATTTTATTTGTGGTAATAATATTCTAAATTTTAAATTGATATAAATAATTACATATGTGCTGTGAATTATCCATAATTAGATAAGTTATGACATTTTAGACCATATAAATTTAAATTTATAAATTTTAAATATTTTTGTGATTTTTAAATAATTTTATAATATGTTATTTTTATAAAATAACAGTAGTTTCAATTTTGACACTATTCATTTATTTGAAATTAAATAAAAACTACATAGAATATATATTCAAAATAAAAGAATTAATAGATTCATAACATGTCATATTTATCTAGAAAATTAGTAAAGCACATTAAATAGTTCATATAATATTTATTTTAATATTTTTGAAACCATTTATTTGATATTACAATCAATAAAATTATTTCAACATCACCATTGTATCACCTTTAATGATAATTATTTAATCCCTACAAATTATAAATAAATTAACATGATGTAGATAATTTTATTATATTATTTTATACTATTCATTTTTGAAGTTTCCAGAAGTTTATCACTAAATTAAAATTATTATTCTTATAATATTTAAGAGAGTGACATGTTGTCACTTTCTTTGGATTTAATATTAATTAAATTATTATCATGGTCTAAATTACATAAAATTAAAATATTCCAACTCTTAGGTGATATGGGTCGGCTTTTAGTCAGCTAATAGAATTTTGGCAAGTGTTAGGGTAATTTTATAATCTTATTTTTACCCTTAATTACCTGATTTACCTTTAACTATAGTAAATAAAAATTATCATAGTTACTATTCATATTATGAAAGAAATAAAAGCAAACTATTAATATAATTTGGACCCAATGAATTCAAATATGGAATCAATATTTCAAAATTCAGAACAAATAAGTTTCAGTAATTAATTTAAAATTAATCTTGTTGTTAAGAAAATGAGTTTTAAAAGTTAAAACATTGCCAAACATTGAAATGTTTTTACCTATGAATTCAATGTAAAAATAATGGAAATGAAATAAATTATATTAAATGGTAAAATTATATTCTATTTATAATTTAAAACAATCCGATATTTTAATTTAACCATATTAATTATTGCTATGAAAAAAGTTGTTTTTAATTAAAATATAGCATGTTTTTACTATTCATTAAATTATAAAAGTTGTCAGAATAATATGAAAATTTTATCCAAAGTATATTTTTATATCCTGATTCCAAATAATAATTTTAGTTTTTCAAATTGAACTTATAAAACTATTATAAACTAGATTTAATGTGTGTGCACCATCAAAAGGCTGTAAAATTGCATTTTTTGAAAAATACTTATTTCACCCGATTTTTTTGTTCACATACCATGTTTTAGAAAATGTGTAACATGAATAATAATGTTCGAAATATATTTAATACTATTCATAACTTCTATTCCATAATAATGTTATAATAATATATTGTTTTTTAGTGAAACCCGGTATTGCGTACTACAGACGCTATCGAGGAAGGTCGTGATGGCGTATAATGCAAGCCAAGAGAGTGTTGTATGTATAAAAAGATTCCTTTGGTGCTGGGTATAAAATAAGACATAACAAAATATATTTCTCATAAAATACAAGGGTGTTACAATATTGGACTATTATGGGTGCATCCCATGATCAATACATAAGGAATATTATGCTAAACACATAAGGCATCTCATTCTTGGGACATGAGGCATCTAATGCTTGATAAATTTGGTATACTGAAGTTTAAATTTGTGTTAAAAGAAATTTTTCATATATTTAAATATCATATACCAGGGATGTTAGACTATTTTAGTTTAAATTCCTATAGCTCAGACTATTATGGTTCATATGATTTATCGTTTGAGGAACCTGGTGTTGGTGGGAGAGGTTATGTTCTCCCCACCAATGGTGGTTAATGAATAAGAATCATTGCAGTATACCTCATGAATGACATAAAGTATCTCCCATTTGGGATGATGTTCTGGTGGATTATTTCAGTATATCATCATCATCTTTGAACTATCACCATATTTTCTTAAAAGATTAAAAAGACACTGATTTTTTATTTCAACGCTCACACCTACCATTTTTTATTCTCTTCCAGGTTAGGAAATACCTGGGGTATGTTTTATTCATGATATTAAAACATATGATGATAGAAATCCAATATCATTTACAGTGTCTACTAATCATAAACGATCATTAATAGGGATGATATATGAAATACAATAGTTAGAACTAGTTCTCTACCATACACCAAGGTGTATGGTGTTGCCTGGGTGGAATTTGGAGTCATCGTATGAAAGTCCTGAAGGTAATTATTGATCTTTTTAGTCCAAAGATTCATTTTATGAAATACTATATTCTGTAGAATATTAGATAGCATTTCTTTAAATGCATCAAACTATCCATTCTTGTTTTTTTTGTAATTGGAATTTTGTTTAAACCACTTGTTCTAATTTTCATAATAATGTTTCAGCAAGATACCTCAAAATTTGGTTTCATTGACTGTGATAATTTTCTAGGGATTCCTAAATCGATTTTTAATGTGACACTTCAAAAATTCAATAATAGAGCAAACCATGACCCCTTTTAAGGGAATTACCTCTTCTCACTTTGATAAGAATCATTTTGTATTTAGAATGAACCATTATTTTTCTTCTCCCACTAGAGAGTATGTGCCCACAACATTGATCCCCTAGATGATAAAAGGAAAAATTACTTAATTTCATGGAAACATTATGGTGGATGCTGCATGAAGTTGAAATGGATATGGAATGCATGAAACCTCATGGTGAATTCAATTTATTCATCAGCCATGGTCTTCCAGAAGTAACCCATACTATAGAACTGGTGGGAAATATTAAATCCTACTTTATGGGCCTTACATGTCCAAGTATGGTCTTTTCATTACATAAGGTATTTCCATCCCTTGGATTCAATAGAGGATGATTCCATAAACCCTCAGTTGTAGAGTGTAAATCCCAGACTCGAGAATCCTAGACAAAGTGAATTATTTTAATACATTATAAGGATTACCAGGATTCAAATCTTGAAGGACTGGTCAGTTTAGCAGTCTTGGAAAATAGATCACATTTATAAACATTACATTACAATTAAAAACATAAAATACAGAATTGGTAAACGTTTAATACCATAATTAATCTCCTATATTAACCATACATATAAATCATACTATACATATATTCATCCTCAGAAAATAAAACATAACAAATGATTGATCTCAGATGCATAGTAATGCTAAAAAATACAGAAAAATATTTCATAAATAAGCATAAAATTATAAGGAATGGTATAAAATTATAACAAATTAATTTTAGAACATTATCTTCAGCATATTAGTGAAAGAATAAATCAAATAAATCCATTTAAACATTCACACTGATATTGTACTACTGGAATAATCACATGTAAAATCAATAACTAATCTCATTAAGAAGGAATGGATAATGTCAGACATCATTTCATACCATCAATGCCACGTGCCATGAACATTACCATGCCATCAAAGCCTTCTTCCAAGACACAAGTTTGTCTCATGATACCTACCGATGCATCAAGGGGACATATAGGGCATCTCCCGTCACATAATAAGTCCAATGCATTCCTCATATAAAAATGGTGTCACATAACATAAACATTCATTTTAAAACTAGCATATGAAATGTTAATACTTTACCCATAAACCATGAATGGTATAAAAATATCACATCCATAGTCAAACATTTCATAAAACCATAAATATTGTATAGAAGATTGTATCATAATAAATCATCTCAAATTAAGAATAAAATCCAACAAAGGATGTTGACATAGATGAAAATAGGTTAATAAATTAATTAAAACACTTTGAGAGAAATATCTCATTTTTTACTTTGAAATCATTTAAAAGCTTCTCATTTATAAAAGAAAACATTTCTTTCGAAAATAACCATGTAATATTGTAAATAAAGATTCAAAAAGTTAAGGCGTCATAATGGCATAAAATAGTTTCCTGCACCATGTTAGTTAAAAAAATATTATTTCCATTTATTAGTTGAAAAGGTTATAAGTCACCTCAATTCGAAAAAGACAAAAATATTCCTTTAAAATCATTTTGTAAAAATTCAAACATGGGTAAAAAAGACTCTAACCAATTTTCATTAATATTTTGAATTTCATTTTAAGAAACATGTACGAGGATTATAAATATCTATCAATAGATACTTACATATAAGAAATCTTGAATAATAAAGATAATACAAAATTAACCCTTAAATAATTATTTTAACAGATTTTTTTGAAATCATTTGAATGAAAAAAAAAATAATTAAAACATTCTTTATAATCATTCTACATCCATACAATTAGTTATGTAAAATAATATCAATAATATTGAAATTGAGAAAGGATTTATTCTTTAAATATTAAAAGTGTCCCATATCACTTTGAACATTTAAATAATAAACCAAATATCTACTAATAAATTCATCAATACCATGAAGATAAATTAATTCATTATATATAATACAATAGGGGCAGTACATACACCACACACAAGAAATAATTGTTGAACATTTCTTATATCTCACAAAAAGACAAAGTGAGACGAAATTCCCTTACCTTAGGTCTGATACTCTCCGTACGTGTCTCAAAATCCTATATAATTGTTTGAAACATATTATTCACTTCCACCAAAATAATAATAATATTTATGATATCATATATGATTCATTTATAACATTATATTACAAATGTATTAATAATTTCTTTGTTAAAGCAATATTTTGGGTAATAATCTCTTTCTTTATCGTACATGTTTTGACTTACTATTCTTGATCGTATTACATAGATAATTTTTTAATTGCTTCCAGAATGGATGAATTTTCTTAATATATGATATATATTCAAGATATAAATATATATAATATATATATAATAAATAGAATACTCTATTCGTGGAGATGGTAGGTTGTTCATATGGATGAACTTTGTTTCCGTTTTCTTATCGTATTGAATGGAAGTAAGCGAATGCAATATATGTAAATACATACACATATATATTATAGTATTATTATTATATCGTGTATTTCATACTAATTCAATATATATATATATATATATTTATAATGATTCGTGAATGGTGAATGAGCAAGATGAATCTCATCGCATCGCGTAGACGGTAAGTTATATGTACGCAAGAGTGACTATATCATTTACTTAATAGTTAAATGATATATAATTGTAAGGAATAAGATTTTTTTGTTAAAAAATATCCGGATATATTTATTATTTAAATCATTTATATTCATCATTATACCAATATAAATAAAGTGTACATGAAAAATAGTTTACACCACAACATGGAGACAGTAAGCCGTATGCACACACACATGATGATATTGTTTTTCGTATGATGGGTAAAATGATGAATATGGATATACCATAATAAAAATAACATATCAGAATTTAAAAGGTAATGTAGTTATTATTTTAGTATGTAAATAAGAGAGAAAGGGTAAGTATTAGGAAAAAATAACTTTGAAATATGTGAAAAAACAATTACCTCTTTTCGGGGGTCTCCTTCTGAATTACACAAAAGGACTCCATAAGATGTCTTTCTACCCATATTGTATACTATATGATGATTTGAGAGATTTTGGTATTGGAAATGGGTAGGTGTTCATTGATAAAATGGAGTTTGTAGTTGTTAATTAAAAAGAATGAGTAGTGGCCTTTTATAAGAGGGGTGAGGGGCACTTTTAGAAGATCTTAAAATATTAATTTATTATAAACAGATCTTCGGTTTCAAAATATCTCTAAAGTGATTTATTTATATCATAATATAATTATTGGCCTAAATACAATCATCCTATGAATTTTATACATTTTTAGGTAATAAAACTGTCCTTATCTTTGGGATTTAACCCTTAGTTAAACAGTTTTACTCTTACTGTGTCTTCTTGTATTTCGACACAATAAGGTTAATATAGTTACTATAAAATGCCAAGAGAAACCCGATTAGATCATTAATGAAATATTTGACATTATAAAAGTTATTTTCCTAAATTTTATTTTTTATTACTTTTATATCATTTAAAAAAATAGTATTTATTTTAAAATATAATTTATGTAAATTTTAATACTAATCAATATTTTCATTTTTGAAAATATCAAACAAACATGATAACTTCCAAAAAATACGTCCAATATATCACTAACATGTCTATGTTATTGATAAAATATGTGGATATTATTAATTAAATAAAATTATATCTATTTTAATATTATTTATATCTTTTATTTGATTCTTCCTTTAATAAATCAATTATTGCATCATCATTTTATAACAAATAACATTTATTATTTAAAATATAATCATTATAAATAAATTATAAAGTTATAGATAAATTTATTATATTTACAATTAATATTTATGGTTGAATATATCCTATGTACAACACTTTATAAAAAATGTTTTAGTTATTAAAATTTTAATGTGAATATTTTTACTCTTTTTTGAATAAAATACAATAAATGTCTTAATCTGACACAAGTATCTTAAAAAAGATAATATTTTAGACATATGTTTAATTGTGGACCAAATATACTTATCCAATGAAATTATTCCTTTTTAGGGTCATTTTATATTATTATAATAATATTTTTACATTTAATTACCCAATTTAACTTTAACAGTGGTAAATACAATTCAAATGTTACTATTACCCAAAAAATATTTTGATCTTATTACACCACATTTTATATCCTCATTACCACCATGTAATTTATATTTTAAAAATTCAGTTCAATGAAACTGTAAAATTATATTTAATGCTAATATTATAATGTGGCAAAAAGATAGGTAAAAAGATATGAAAAAATGATCAATTAATTTTTATATATAAGTCTATTATAAAAATGATTCCAATGACATAAATTGAGTTAATATTTTTATTAGTCATCTATTGTGACTTTCCAATGAATTTAAACAAAAATAATTATTTAAATGAAAACGTCGGTTTTAAAATAATAGAGTGGTTTTCACTATTCATCAAAAATATAATGTTTTTAGACAAATTCCCAAAAAAACCCTAAGCTAAGTTTGATAATCTGAATTCCAAAAATGATTTCTAATTTAACCGAATTAAATTTATTTGACTTTCTAAAATTAATTTTATTATTGTTCACAAAAGGACATAAAAAAGTAGTTCCTTTAATAAAATAGTATTTCTAAACATCTAACTATTTAACAATAACATATAAATTTCATTATAAATATGTTTTATTTATTTGAAAACATTATAAATAACTTTTAAAATTTATTTATTACTATTCATATTACTATATTTAATGGATATTTTATAAATATATCATTTAAATAATTACAACACTAATGTGTTGTTTCGTAGAAACTCAATCTTGTGTGTTACACAAGCCAAGTCGGTGTTGTGTGCAACACAAGCTATTGAAGATAACATATCCTGAAATATTTGGGTGTTACATTCTCCCCATCTTCAATAAATCTCATCTTCATAATGTAAAATCAGAAAAAAAATCTATGGGATGGACTTTTCAAAATATCTATATTGAAATCCCATATAGGAAAATGGATTAATGAGACCACCATTTTAAAATAAATAAAAGGAAGTAGGAATGTCACCAGAGATAACACATACTAGGGATACATGTGGGAAAACATTTCCATGAAATAAAATTTAACCATCAAGTTCTGATGGATAGTGATATAGAACATTATTAAAATAATGTTAACATTACGATAACTATAAATATATGATCATCCAAGAGACCATTTGATTCATCACAAAAGAATGTACAAGGGAAAAAATTTGTTTTAATATTCTTTCCCTAGATTTTAATATTTAAATTAATTCATATAATAATAACAAAAGGGAGAATACTTAATTTAAAAGTATTGTTCCTTCCTTTAACTAATTTCTACCACAAAATCGAATTTCACTCCAAAAGATAACAAAATTCAAAACATGTTCTATTTATCTAAATAATATAAGGTTATAGAAACAAATTTATACTTCATATCGCATTCCATTGAAATAAAAAATCCCTAAATTATTCAAACAAAGACATCATGTTGTCCAGTGGTAGGTGATAAAGCATTGTCGCAATTCGGTTTTCAGTTCAATTCCTACAGCCATGTCCAACGCGACAGGTTGTCACCTGACCTGCTGGTTGTCCTTTTCTTAAAACTATATTATTATAACATTGAATAATTAATATTATGAAATGTGTTATCCTTTAAAAATACTATCCACTATTCAACATAATCCCTTCCACCCATTAATCATATCCAATATACTTTTTTCAAAACTTTCTATCGATAATATTATAAGGAAGGTCACATAACATAATGTAGAGATTTTTGTTATATAAAGAGAATGTGCATACCTTCATCATGTATTATCAAACAAAATTTGCAATACCCTAAATTATATTAAAACCCTATTTAAATACATCTATTCTTCCTTATTCCTGATATAAAACATTGAATGTTGGATATACTCCTTAAATACAAAAATGTTGTAAACTCCAATAATGATGGAAAAAATAGACCATAAATTAGTTCCTATTTTTTCAATATTATCCAATTTACTTTATCCAAATAAATCACCTATTTATACAAATATCATTATCTTATACATATTAGGGGTTATAATTCACTCATCCATATATTTTTCAAAAATTTAACTTGCAATAATGTCACTTTACTTGGTACCATACAATCTCAAATTCTTAATGAAATAGTACTAAAGTAAAATCCTTATTTATTTTCATAATTCATATAAATATTACACCATATGTACAATAATAAAATGAGAAAATTATTCTGTAACAACATAAGAAAATTAATCATTCATCTTAATATACAGAAGTATCATATCATGATTATTATCCAACAACATCATCTGGGGTATAGTCTGATGATTAGTGTATTCACTCTCATAATTTCCCATCTTTTTGTAGATGTAGAATTGTAAAATTTCAAAAAAAATAGCCTTGAAATCATGAAATTAGTGTCCTTTTCGCATTCCCTTCAAGCATTTTCCTGGGTGATTCTTGTTATAGTGATCACATGTGGGAAATTCATTATTTCCCTTCTTCCCATTATCAAACTTTTTCTCCTCCAACCACTTCTTCTCTTTCTTCTGTTAAAATCCATTTGACCAAGATAATTGTTTACTTATCTTATTAACACATGATAATATTTACATATATTGTGATAATACGTGGGAGACTATTATCGTTCAAAATGTTTGCTTAGGAAAATGAATGATATGATCCTTCTTACTTTTTAGAACATGTGCACTAGTAAAGTTGATGTTCCTTCTTCTAGGTGACATTTCTAAATGATGAAATACACTAGGTTAGATCATATCATAATGTATAATCCAAAAACAAGAAAAATGATAAGCATTAATTAAATATTTAAACATATCTAGTCTCATAATCATAAAAATGAACTTTTGGGGACACATTTACTCATAAATCCATCATAATGGTTTTTAATGAAGATGTGAATTATCCTAAGAATATCCCTCGGGAGTGTCAAACTAGATGTGTATTAAATCCCATTTTTATGTACCTAGTAATCCCGAGTGAAGAACATGACACCTTGTCAGAGTTGTTACTCCTAGGTACATTTGTGCTAGAACCAAATTGACTTGTAGTATCCAAACAGAGATGTATTGCTTGGAGGACCCACACAATATCTATTTTATCAAAATTATAATTTATTCTTCTATAATTATCATAAATGTATATCTGAGGTTTATGAACCTTAATCTATGTTTTCTAAATCTAGTTTGCAAGGATGTTGCTAAACATCCTCTAGTACTAACTGTAATGCCCCCATCCCATAATCATGGCATCAATACATTATTTTAACACATTGGCATGATTACAAGGAATAAAATACCAAAGGACCAATAAATTTATCAATCTTGTAAAATAGATTACTTATATGAACATTACATTACAATTTAAAAAAAATAAAACATTTATAACCCTTTTGGAATTCTATTACTCTCCCAACTTAATGCAGTATATAAATTATACTACACTTCATAAATTCTTTGGAAAATAAATCATAAGAAAGTGGTGATCTTAGATTCTTATTAATGTTAATCAATACAACAGGTTCTTTCAAAAATAACTTTAAAATTTTAAGGAAAGGTATAAAAGTATAACACAAGCCATTTTAAAAATTATCTTTAGCATAATATGGAATGAATAAATAAAACAATACCATTTAAACATTCACCAAGATATTATACTAGTCGAATAATCACATGTGAAATCAATAACTAATCTCATAATTAGGAAATTCATATTGTCATACATTATAACCATATCATCAAGGCCTTAATCCAAAACCACTACCATATCATCCATGCCTTGTGACAAGACACTAGTTTGTTAAATGAGACCTATCGATTCATAGAGGGGATATAGTGGGACTCACTCATAAATTACTAAGTCCAATGCATTCCTCCTATGAAAATAGCAACACATAACATAAGCATTCATATTATAACTAGCATATGAAATGTTAATAATTTAACAATAAACCATGAATGGTAAAAAAAATAGCTCATCCACAATTAAACATATCATAAAACAATTAATATAATATAAAATATTCAATCATAATAAATCATATTCAATTAAGAATAAAATATAACAAAGGATGTTGACATAGATGAAAATAATTTGATAAATTCATTAAAACTTTTCTAGGGAAATTTCACTTTTTGTACATTAAAATTAATTAGAAGCCCCACAATTATAAAATAAAGCATTTCCAAAAAAATAACCTTGAAATTTTGTAAGGAATGATTCAATACATTAAGGCGTCATAATGGTGTAAAATAGCCACGTGTGTTGTATAAGTTAAAAAACATACTTTCCATAAATTTTTCAGAAAGGTTATAAAGTACCTCATTTGGAAAAATCCAGAAATATTCCTTTCAAAACATTTTTAAGAAATTTAAACACGGGTAAAAAGGACTTTAAATAGTTTTTTTATTATTTTTAATTTCATGTTATGAAATGTGTACTTGGTTAATAAGGATGTCCCAATATATCATTACATATAAGAAATCTCAGATAATAAAGAGATTACGAAATTATCCCTTACATAAAACCTTTAAATTAATAATTTTTTAAAATAGTTGAATGAACATATAAATTGACATAAAATTTCTCTTATAATCCTGGTATATTCATATAATTTGTTATGTAAAAAATAATATCAAGATTATTGAAATGTGGAAAGGATTAATTCTTTAAACATTCAAAGTGTCCCATACCACATTGAACATTTAAATAATAAACCTAATATCATCAAATTAATATCTAAATAACATGAAGATAAATTTATATAAGACAACGAATATAATAGGGCACTACATACACCACACACAATAAATTAGTGGGGAACATGACTTATATCACACAGAAATTAAAAGTGAGATGGAATTCTCTTACATTTGGTATGATACTCTCCATACATGTTTGATACTCCTATATAATAGTTCTAAACAAGTTACTAACATATAAAATAATAAAATTATTATTTATGATATCATATATTATTTATTTACAACTTTATATTTCTTATTCATTAATAATTTCTATGTTAAAGCAACATTTCAGATAATAATCTCTTTTTTGTTGTACGTGTTTTAACTTATTATTCTTGATCATATTACTTAGATCATGATTTAATTAATTCAATAAAGAAAAAAATTATTTATATATGATATTTATTCTAGATATATATATATATATATATTAGATAGATATATGAAACCGAATACATTGTTCATAGAGAAGGTAGGTCGTACGTACACATAAACGTTGTTTCATTTTTCTTATCGTATCAAATAGAACTAAGTTAATGAAATATATATAAACAGATATATATATATTATTCTAGTATTATTATTAAGGAATTTACTTCATACTAATTTATAATATAAATATCTTTATAATCATTCTTGAATGATTAATGTGGAAGATGAATCTCATCGCATCGTGGAGATGGTGATTTGTACTTACGCATGGGCAACTATATCATTTATTTAATGAAATAATGGTATTTAATTAGATTGAATATTAATTTTTAAGAAACTATATAAAATTATATTTGTTATTTACATAATTTATATTCATAATTATACCCATATAAATAAATTATACTCAAAAAATAGTTTTCATCATGGAATGGAGACGGTGAGTCCTACATACGCACATATAGTGATATTATTTCTCATAGGACAAGTAAAAGGATGAATATAATTGTAACATAATTATAATAAAATATCATAATGAAAATGGTATTGGAGATATTATTTTATTATGCATACAACAGATAGAGAGGATGTATAAAAAGAAAAGAACATTGAAAGAGGTGATAAAACAAGTACCACATTCCGAGTGTCTCTTTTTGATTTGCCCAAAAGGACTCCTAAGGATGGATTTCATCCCAATGTGTAGCCTCTAGGATAATGTTAGGGATGTTTGGAGTTTATACTAGTTGAATAATCACATGTTAAATCAATAACTAATCTCATAATTAGGAAATTCATATTGTCATACATTATAACCATATCATCAAGGCCTTAATCCAAAACCACTACCATATCATCCAGGCCTTGTGACAAAACACTAGTTTGTTAAATGAGACCTATCGATTCATAGAGGGGATATAGTGGGACTCACTCATAAATTACTAAGTCCAATGCATTCCTCCTATGAAAATAGCAACACATAACATAAGCATTCATATTATAACTAGCATATGAAATGTTAATAATTTAACCATAAACCATGAATGGTAAAAAAATAGCTCATCCACAATTAAACATATCATAAAACAATTAATATAATATAAAATATTCAATCATAATAAATCATATTCAATTAAAAATAAAATCTAACAAAGGATGTTGACATAGATGAAAATAATTTGATAAATTCATTAAAACTTTTCTTGGGAAATTTCACTTTTTGTACATTAAAATTAATTAGAAGCCCCACAATTATAAAATAAAGCATTTCAAAAAAAATAACCTTGCAATTTTGTAAGGAATGATTCAATACATTAAGGCGTCATAATGGTGTAAAATAGCCACGTGTGTTGTATAAGTTAAAAAACATACTTTCCATAAATTTTTCAGAAAGGTTATAAAGTACCTCATTTGGAAAAATACAGAAATATTCCTTTCAAAACATTTTTAAGAAATTTAAACACGGGTAAAAAGGACTTTAAATAGTTTTTTTATTATTTTTAATTTCATGTTATGAAATGTGTACTTGGTTAATAAGGATGTCCCAATATATCATTACATATAAGAAATCTCAGATAATAAAGAGATTACGAAATTATCCCTTACATAAAACCTTTAAATTAATAATTTTTTAAAATAGTTGAATGAACTTATAAATAGACATAAAATTTCTTTTATAATACTGGTATATTCATATAATTTGTTATGTAAAAAATAATATCAAGATTATTGAAATGTGGAAAGGATTAATTCTTTAGACATTCAAAGTGTCCCATACCACATTGAACATTTAAATAATAAACCTAATATCATCAAATTAATATCTAAATAACATGAAGATAAATTTATATAAGACAACGAATATAATAGGGCACTACATACACCACACACAATAAATTAGTGGGGAACATGACTTATATCACACAGAAATTAAAAGTGAGATGGAATTCTCTTACATTTGGTATGATACTCTCCATACATGTTTGATACTCCTATATAATAGTTCTAAACAAGTTACTAACATATAAAATAATAAAATTATTATTTATGATATCATATATTATTTATTTACAACTTTATATTTCTTATTCATTAATAATTTCTATGTTAAAGCAACATTTCAGATAATAATCTCTTTTTTGTTGTACATGTTTTAACTTATTATTCTTGATCATATTACTTAGATCATGATTTAATTAATTCAATAAAGCAAAAAATTATTTATATATGATATTTATTCTAGATATATATATATATATATATATATATATTAGATAGATATATGAAACCGAATACATTGTTCATAGAGAAGGTAGGTCGTACGTACACATAAACGTTGTTTCATTTTTCTTATCGTATCAAATAGAACTATGTTAATGAAATATATATAAACAGATATATATATATTATTCTAGTATTATTATTAAGGAATTTACTTCATACTAATTTATAATATAAATATCTTTATAATCATTCTTGAATGATTAATGTGGAAGATGAATCTCATCGCGTCGTGGAGATGGTGATTTGTACGTACGCATGAGCAACTATATCATTTATTTAATGAAATAATGGTATTTTATTAGATTGAATATTAATTTTTAAGAAACTATATAAAATTATATTTGTTATTTACATAATTTATATTCATAATTATACCCATATAAATAAATTATACTCAAAAAATAGTTTTCATCATGGAATGGAGACGGTGAGTCCTACATACGCAAATATAGTGATATTATTTCTCATATGACAAGTAAAATGATGAATATAATTGTAACATAATTATAATAAAATATCATAATGAAAATGGTATTGGAGATATTATTTTATTATGCATACAACAGATAGAGAGGATGTATAAAAAGAAAAGAACATTGAAAGAGGTGATAAAACAAGTACCACTTTCCAAGTGTCTCTTTTTGATTTGTCCAAAAGGACTCCTAAGGATGGATTTCATCCCAATGTGTAGCCTCTAGGATAATGTTAGGGATGTTTGGAGTTTAACTCTGTAGTTTCAGTCAGAGAAAAATGGTTTTCTTAGGTGTGACATAAAGAGAAGGAGAAGTTCCCTTTTATAAGATGGGTGAGATGAACTTTTGGAAGATCATAAAATATTAATTTATTATAAATATATTTTTGTTTTCGAATATCTCTAATGTAATGTATTCAGAGTCTAATGTTATTAATTGTTGAAATTCAATCACCCGATGATTTTTATACATGTTTATTTCATAAAATTACCCTTATAATTTTGATTTAACCCTCAGTTAAATAGTTTAACTCTTATTGTATATTATTTGTATTTTTTTCTATATGTTTAATATAGATACTATAAAATGCCAAGAGAACCCCAATTTGATCTTGAATGAAATATTTTACATATTATAAATTATTTCCCCAAACCTATTATTTTTATTACATTTATATCATTTAATAAAATAGTATTCATTTTAAAATATCATTTATTTAAATTTTAATACTAATCAATCTTTTAATTTTTCAAATATCAAACCAATATGGTAACTTCAATCCAAATATTAAAATATTTAAATAAAAAGTCATATTTATCTATAAAATATGTGGATGTGATTAATTAAGTGAAATTATATTAATTTTAATATTATTGATATATTTATTTTATTCTTCCTTTACTAAATTAATTAGTGTATCATCATTGTATCAAAAATAAATTTAATTATATAATGTCTAAAAATTATTAATTAAATATAATTATATATATAAATGTAATATATTTCCAATTATAATTTATAGTCCAATTTATCTTATGTGTAACACTTTATTAAAAATTATTTAGTTATTAAAATTTGAATATGATAATTTTAGTTCTTCTTTAAATAAATCATAATAAATGTCTTAATCTTACCCAGGTGTCTTAAAAAGTAAACTACTTTCTACATAACGGGTATTTTGGTCTAAATTTACTTATCTTATGAAATTAGTACAAGTGTTAGGGTAATTTTATATTATTATAATATAATATTTACCTTTATTTATCCTATTTACCTTTAACGGTGGTAAATAAAATTTAAAATTACTATTCACCTAAAACTATTTTGATCCTATTAGACCACATTTTTCATCTTCTTTACAACCATATATGTCATATTTTCACAATTCAATTCACAAAAGAAATAAAATTACGTTTAATTCAAATCTTCTTATGTGGTTAGAAGGCGAGTAAAAAGACATTAAAAAATGCTCAATTAATTATTATATCTAATTATATTATAAGAATGATTCCAATGACCTAAATTGGGTTAATATATGTATTATTTATATATTGTGACCTCAAAACCAATTTAAATTAAAATAATTATTTAAAAGAAAAATTGGTTTTTAAACTATAATGCATTGGTTTTCACTATTCATCAAAAATTGAATGTTTTTGGAAAAATACCGACAATTAATTCTAAGATAAATTTAATATTACAAATTAAAAAAATGAAGTCTATTTTACTAGATTAAATTTCTACGAGTGTCTAAAATTTATTTTAATATTCTTAACAAAAGGACATAAATGGTAGTTCCTTTAAGAAAATAGTATTTCCAAACATATGACTATTTTAACGAAACTTTTACATTTCATTATAAATATGTTTTATTAATGTGAAAACATTATAAATAATATTTAAATTTTATTTATAACTATTTATATTAATATATGTATTGGATATGTTATAATTATAACATTTATATAATTACAACACTAAAGTGTTGTTTCACATAAAATTAATCTTGTGTGTTACGGAAGACAAGTCTGTGTTGCATGCAACACACACTATAGATGATAATGTACCATGAAATATTGGGGTGTTACTTATAGGGACTTCTCAGGGATGGATCCATCCAAAAGAGTTAAATTCACCAGGCACAAACATATTTTTTCAGGCTCGTCTCGTTATGGAAGTAGAGTTCTATGTAGAAGAAACTCGATGATGGGAGTCATACAAAAATGTGTTTATTTGATTATCAAGGAATTTGAGGGCCATGGTGTAAAATTTCTAGTGGCTAGTTGATTTAACCATTGGTTGATGCCTTCAGAATTGATGGGGGAAATGGAACCCTAATATGCATCATGAATTACTATGTCGTCTTGGTCGAGCTTTAAAATAGACATGTCTTTGATTTCCAAAGCATTGGATTAGTTATACCTTGAGTGAGAAACATGAGTTCCTTTGGCTAGGAAGGGAAAAATGTCAACAACTCATTGTTATCCTCTAGATAGTGTATAAGTTCTTATATCCTGATGAGGTATTCATTGTTGATATACTCAAAGACTATTTAAGAGTATCCCTTTACATGAAAATTGGGGACATCAAACTAAATATCTAGCTAAAGGATAGTGATAAGCTATTAATATTCACACTCCTTGATGGTGTAGCCTTTCGAAAATAGAAACGAGTGTGGAATGACGGAATGTATGGGTGTGGTAAAGACAATCCAAGGGTCCACCCTACTGAGCTTCAGGTTAGTGATCCGTCTATTTGTCATGATAAGTCAGGATCCATCAAAATTCATTTTCGATGATGGTGTAGTCTTATCCACATGGTGGATAGCCTCATCTAGGAAGTCAATATATAGGGGAGCTCCTCCTAGGTTAGATGTGCATCCAAGAAATATGAAATAGTATGTACCTTGAAAACAATATGGGGAACAAACCTGATGTTGAATTTCTATATAATTACTACCCAATGAACCATTTATAAATTCGTCATAGGTCGGTTGATGATGTACTTTGGAGGATCAAAGCAGGGTACTAGATGTATCTTGTGGGGTTATAAGTAGTGCTACAATTTATGAAATTAAAAGACCAAGGTAATACTACTCTTCTCAGTGTAATAATATATATTATTTTTTTGAGCAACATTAGATAAAGATAATAAATTCTATTTTACTTTCTCTCATTGTTCTTATGATCTAGAAGGTTTATAAGGGGTCCTTCTAGGGTAGTCACATAATATACTAGAAGATTTCAAAGTACAATCATCATTGGGACTAGATGACAATGCAGATAGTCCTTAATTTTTACAAATGTGGTATGGTAGTATTTTTCCACTAGTATATGGTGTCACTCTTCATGAAACATAATCAAGGCTTACAATTTTTATCAAGATTCATGATGAATCCTTAGATGTGTCCAAGTGGCTTTAGAGACCCCACAACTTTTCGAGGTTGTATAGATTGGGTATACGGAAGATAGATTTCATATCAACAAGATCAATATCAAAACCTCTATATATGACAATGAAACTAAGTATTTTTTCATAGGTATCCCGGAACACATATATTAATGGATTCATTTTTTAGATGGTGGGAGTGGAAGAACTGAAACCAATTATCAAGGTAAATGAGATGGTCCTAACATTGGAAAGATTTGACCAATAAAAATCATCCATTAATCACTCCACAAATGTCTATAATAGTGGCTTCAAGATATTGTTCATTGGATATTAGTAGATATCTCCATCATTCTTCAAGCCGAATGACATTACTCGGTAGTAGAAGGTTCCCTAAGGATCAATGAAAGTGGTGCTTTCTTTATTCCAATGGGAAATCTAGATCTGGCTATAACCAGAGTACCCATTAATAAATGACAGGTCTTGGAAACCAAATTCAAACTCAATCAATAGAACTGTCAATGCAAGGGGAAAATCATCATTCTTTCAATGTCGGTTGAGTTCCCGAAAGTCAATGGAGACTACGGTCTATCAGTTATTCTTTTGACTAAGACAATGTTAGCTAGAAAATTATGATATTAGACCTCTCTAGAAAAGATGGATTTGATAATCTTTTCAATTTCACATTCAAACATAGCACCATCAGATGAATGTATCTTCCTAGGAGTCTTTTTGAACCCACGGTAGCCCACTGTGAGTCTAGCGCGATGAATGACAACATAGGGGGTCGAGACCTGGAATTTCCATATATCTTAAGGGGAATACATCACACATAATTGAAAATTATTTTCTTTGTGATGTGTTAATAGTCAGAAAATCCCATCACAAATAGTCAATATAGATGGGTGTCCATCATTATTTTCCAATGGTAAGAAACGGTGTCGTAAAAAACGTTTTTTTATAATGGAAAATTATTCCACAAAAAATAGTTTTCGGCTACATATATATATAATTTTTTATTTGTGAAATAATTCAACATATTTTATAATAGATTATTTTTGAACGATTTTTGTTTCCATAAAAAATAATCTATTTCAACATATATTGAATACCATCACAAGTAATATGAAAAATAAATAAATAAATAAATAAATAAAAATAACATTAAAAAATATATATATATATATATATATCAGAATTGATAATAATATTACAAATTATATGTTCATTTAAAACTAATAATAAAATTTTATTTATAAACATATATCACTTTATAGGTGGTGGGTCTTGTAGGGGACCAGGGGGAGGGAACTAAATCATTGTACCATGTGTTTGTCATTGCATGTACTCCATCATCATTTACTGCTACTTCTACTTACATTGATGTTGTAGCTCCTCCTACTACTTTGTATATAGATGATGTTCCTCGTGCTTCTTATGTAGTGTCTCTGTAACCTTATTTTAAGCTTACAGATTCTCCTCACACTCAAAAAATGATGATGGAGACTCTCTATGATCTCACCTAACAATAGAAAATGACCACACATCATTACCATAATAACCAGTAGGGATCAATCGAGAAAAAATACTAATAACTCATCCTTTCTTGATATCATAATGAGTCATAAACATCCATGCTTCCTCACCAAATCCTTCACAATGGTCTCCCAACCCTTAGTGTAGGTATAAATATGATCTTCTCTTTGGGAAATTGTGGCCTCATATTCCTCCTTTAAATGAAATCTGAAATTAAAATATTTAAAATATTATTTTATGTTAATTATAAAAAATATATAATTACCACAATCTATCATTTTAGGGCACTATTAATCTCTCTAAAGGTAATATTATTTTACATCAATTTAAAAACATCAAACTCTATGATATCAATATGATCAACTACCTATATGAATAAAAAATAAACATTTTACATTTATAAGAATATATAAATTATTAAATAAAATTACTTTTACATATGTTGTTGAGGAGTAATAATTTTTTGACTACCATATTTATGTTTGACCTCACACCTCCCTCGGTTCTATTGATCTGAGTAATAACTCCTTTGACAAATATATCTCATCCATAATGATCTCAATCCATCACAAACATTAGATAAGATTTAATCAGGTCTAAGGGTATAGAAATACTAAAAAAATGGATCCGTCTTTTTCCATGGATCTTTTCCTCAAATTGTGAAAAAAACAGATGGAAACACACTTGCATAAAGATCTTATAGGTCTCCAAAATAGAAGATCTCATTATATATTTGATGGGATAACATAAAACCTTGAAATAATTAAAAATACCATGTTAATAAATAAATTCATTACAAAATAAATAATATTTATTTATGTACCATAAAATTCTCAAATATCCAGTAATTAACATCAATGGGAATATGATAGCATGTCACCCGAGGCCCAAAAAAAATAATTTTGTAGAATCACAATCCCCTTTCCAATATCTATATGAAAAAATACAGGAAAAAAGGAAAATAATCAAATAATTAGTACACAAATAAATTATTGAAAATTAACAAAAATATGTAATTGAACATACCGTCAAATGCATTGATCAAAATCAAGATGTGGATGTCTCTTTGGAATAGGGTTGTGAATAATAAATATCATTAGACCATGAACTCTCTGAGTTAGCAATGAACTAACACCATCCTATGGGACAGATGATGATGCATCAGGATGATCACCAAGAAGGAAACCATCTTGTATGAAATGAAACATATCATCAAAATCATTATTGGAAATCTAAAGCATAACTAGAATGTTATCAACAAATAATTGAAAAAAAGTGTTATATATTAATTATGACTATAGACACTATATAATGGCATCGTTGTTTATCTTCATCATCATATTTATATTGATGATGTCAATACCTTCATATTCCTCTTCAGTATCATCAATTATTATAGGATCTCTGTGAAGACCTGAGCCCGCTCTTCTGGACTCGTTGCTTCAAAATGATGTGTAATTTTCTTTAGTAATAACTTAAAAATTAAACAACACTTTAACAAAATGGGGATCTTTTACTGGTCTAGGTTCTGGAAGATTTAGACATAACCTTAAATTTATCAAAGCTGAAACAATAAAACAATTGTCCACTACTCTTCCGCTACACACTACAACAAAGATGACTAACTCTGGAATTCAAGGCTACCTGTGAAAAACATTTCAAAAATGTAGGATGAGCATAGAAGTTGCCCAACAAGGGGTTTTGGAAACCTTTGATAAATTGCTTTCAAAAAAATATCCTTTCAATAATACATTTGAAAAATTTCAATTGTAAATTCATTTGTAAAACAATTTTTACAAAATAATGTAATGATTTTGAAAAATAATTATACTTTTAAAATAATCCAGTGATTTTCTTTGGAAAATATTAAGCAAACTTAATTAAAACAAAACATCATTTTGAGGAAACATAATTCGTTGAATGTTGTCTTGGTCCTACCCTCTTAGTGAAGGATGGGTTTACTCCCCCATGACCTTCGATTTTTACGAGGAAAAAGCACATGTATTTTTTTCGAAAACGTTTCAAGTTTGCTTTACATATTTATATATATAATAGTATATGTCACTGCAGTTTTTACTATTTAATTCTTCAATGCATTAAAATACACACTCACTTGTATATATATATAAATTTAATAATGTATATAAATATATATATATACACATAATTTCAATTTCATCATTTTCAGTTTTGGTAACAATCAAAACATTTATCAACTTTGCATTCAATCATTCTTTTTTTTCACGAATCCCCATTGATGCTCATATGAACAATTCAATTTTCTTAATTTAACCATAATAATTAATAAATTCACATGAATAAAATTTTAAAGGAAATATTTAAAAGAATTTCCATGATATTCATGTCTTTATTAATTTTAGGACTAAGCCCGCATGGCCATGTATATGTGCAATAGCTAATATCATAATGTCGATAAAACATTATGATACGCCAGGTGCACTTTTGACGCATAATGATAAATTGACATTATAATCAACGTTTCAACCATCTATGTATATGTATTTACATGGATCATACAACACTCGTTAATCACAATTAAACACATGGTTGAGAAAAAAATCGATAAATAAAAAATATTCATTTGCAGAATTAAGTATGAAGTTATATTTAATCATGTGTTAAATACATATACACTCATATATTAATAGTTCGAAAAAAATTATACTTATATATGCATGTTGGTATATCATAATCCATAAACACTGGTTTAAGATAAGTTATCAATTCAAATTAGATTATAATATCACAATAGGTTCGTAAAAAAAGTTTGTCAACAAAGAAATTAAATAACACTTTATCCTGACATATCAAATAAAATAATCATAATTACCAAATAAAAATTTATGATCATAAGGCAGAAGAATTTTCATTAATAAAAATCGTAATATAATTTTTAAAATTTTAATTATAAGAAATAAATATGTTTTATAATGTTGCATTCACAAAAAAAATGAAGAACATGAATATGATTAAAATATATATAATCTCCCTTATAAAAAAAAGAAAATATCATAGAATATATTTGAAAAATAATAAACCATTACAAAATTATAAATTTAGGAAGGAAAAATAAGTTGACAAATAATTTTTTTTCATAAATCCCATAGATAGAACTAAATTTGAACATATCATTGATAAAACAAACGTAAACTTAAAAGCTTTAATTCAAGAAATTGTTAAAATTAAAAATAGAACTATGTAAAATAAGATAGAGGTCCCTTACCTCTAATTAACTAAAAGGATAATTGACCCATGCAGTGCGATACATGGGCAAGGAATACCCAAGTAGGGTATGCGTACTCCTAGTATCCTCTTTTTGGAATTCAGAAAATGGTGTTGTTTAAATAGACTCTCTTACAATTAATTTATATCAAGTTTATTATAAAACATATTTTATAAAAACATGTCTTTTCTGATACCCATTTATTTAAATAATTGACTGCATGATTGGTGACGAAATAGACCTTTAGATACCTAGATTAATAAATAATTATTTAGAATCGTACCCAAAAAAATTTGGGTACCAAAAGAAATATAAACGTATTAAAAAATTTTGAAAATCTGGTTCGATGTGAACCCATATGTATATTTTATTTGATAATAGTATCATTTATTTTGGGTTTATAACATTGAAGATTGTAGGGCATTCAAAAATTATATTTCGAATCCCATCGTGGAAGCGTGATAATAAAATATCTACCAATCCAAATAGATGTGGACAAAAGTGGGATCAAATCAAATTAAGAAGAACTTGATTTATCATAACCAGAAAATACCCCAAGGAGAAAATAAGAGACCATAAATTTATGAAAAAATATGGAATAGATCCTTATAACAAAGAAGAATCATACTTACTGTACTGGAAATCAACATCGACAATGATTTATGCTGATAGGATCCGACGATGTACACTAAAACATCGTCTGAAGCATGTCGTTCGGATTTTGACCTTGACACCTCACGGCCATGGCCGGCTTCGACTTCACCGAAGCCTTTAGATCGAAGCTGGACGAGGCTCTCTTTCCCACTCACCGATGAAGAATCACCCTTTAGGCTTGATTCCTCTTCTTCACGATGAACCCGACCAACAACCGTCTTCCATATTCCTACAAAAACTGAATTTCTTTGCAAAAGAAACCCACGGTTTACCCTAAAATGAAAACTGGGATTCCTCCCCATGCGCGGTACACGGACCCCCCTAAAACGCGATTCCGTTTTTATTATTATTAATTTTATTTGTTATATATATATATATTATTATATAAAACTAAATATAATATGCTATATTGATTTTATAATTTAGTTCTTTTGGTTTAAATTTGAAACATAAACTTATAATGTTTTTTCTCATATGTATTACTATATTTTTAAAACAATGTAAAATTAGATGTTGAATTAGAACATAATATTAATATATCAAATTAACATTATGTATATATTAGTTATTAAAATTTATTAAATACACAAGGTTTGTTTATTGTATTTAAATTAAACGTTAAATAGTAATATTTAAATCCACATTGTCTATTTTTTTTATAGTTGTCATGTGTCATATTTTTTTAAAATATAAAAATTTCTAACGGATAGTTTTTTTATAACGGTCGGATAAAACTCCATAAATACCAATGTTTTACGGGTCGTTCCAACACTCAGAAGAAAAATATATTGACGCTCATGTTACTGCTTTCGGAGATGGTTTTATATGTTCCTCTAATTCTATGTTTCATTACTATCATCCTTGCCATAACGTTGGTTCTTCTATCAGATCCAAGAGATGATAACTTCTCGATCGACATCGTTGTGTTTCTCAGTAGTCTTTCAATTGATTTATTAATAATTATAGTGGTTTTAACGGGTTAGTTCTTGTGTATCAACGGTGTATTTTTGTATTTGAATGAATAAAGTGCTCGCAAATTATATATTTGCATTCAGTAATTTATTTTATTACATCTGGGAATCATTGGAAACACATAAAACATAATTTTAAACCTGGGGTGTTACATTCTACCCCCCTTAAAATGAATTTCACCCTCGAAATTCATTTACACTTATCACTCCTAAGTCCAATCTATTCTGAGTCTCACATGATGTACCCAAGGTCTGTATAGTTATCTTCCATTGTTTACATGGCATTCTATGTAATTAAAGTTCAATGTGGATTCAAAATATTCCACTTCCTTCGCCCAAATTCAACTAGTGCAAGATGGGTTGTATGGATGTAGGCATCAGAAGACAGTCCTCAAGGAATGATAATCCATATAGTATCTGCGAAGTTCATCTTGAATTTGATTCCTATATTAAATTCTCAATTCTTCATCTTCGAATGTTTAAAATCCATCATAAATTCTTCTTGTGAAGCAAAAGCATAAAAATTGACACATAAATGATGCATGAAGATTTCCTTCTTCAGCTGCTCTATAAAAATTTGAGATTGATTCCGGTTGCTCAAACATTGTAAAGCACCTAAAAAGTCCTTCGTAATAAGCCCCTTCACATCGATAGAAATGATGTTGGATCTGCCTAATAACTTCGAAGATGAAACCAGAACCACAATGAAAATGAATTATATCTTGCGTGCCTGATATATTATAGAGACGTTTATAGGAAAGCTTCATGGCTTCATAGGGATCAGATTTTTCTTTGCCTGATTTTTCCATGATCATAGTGAGTAATTCATCCGGAAGGCGTAAGAGACTTGTTTGAGATCTCCTTCCATCCATATGAAAATAACAAAGAAGAATGTTGACTGAGAAGGACAATCAATTTATAAAAGGGTTCTAAATTTCCAGAGTTATCTAGACCGTGCCTCTGATACCAAATGTGACGACCCAAGCCCGCTCTTCCGGACTCATTGCTTCAAAATGATGTCTAATTTTTTTTAATATTAACTTAAAAACTACACAACACTTTTAAAAAATGGGGATCTTTTACCGGTCTAGGTTCTGGAAGATTTAGACATAACCTTACATTTATCAAAGATGAAACAATAAAACAATTGTCCACTACTCTTTCGCTGCGCACTACAACAAAGATGACTAACTCTGGAATTCAAGGAAACCTGTGAAAAACATTTCAAAAACATAGGGGGAGCACAGAAGTTTCCCAGTAAGGGTTTTTGGAAACCTTGGTTAAATCGCTTTCAGAAAAATCTCCTTTCAATAATATATTTGAAAATTTTCAATTGTAAATTAATTATGTAAAACAACCTTTACAAATTAATGTAATTCTTTTGAAAAATAATTATACTTTAAAACACTTTTAAATTAATCCAGTGATTTTCTTTGTAAAATATTAAGCAAACTTAATTAAAACAAAACATCATTTTGAGGAAACTTAATTCATCGAAGGTTGTCTTGGGCCTACCCACTTAGTGAAGGATGGGTTTACTCCCCCATGACCTTCTATTTTTACGAAGAATATGCACCATTATTTTTTTCTGAAAATGTTTCATGTTTCCTTTACATATTTATATATATAATAGTATATGTCACTGGAGTTTTTACTTTTTAATTCTTCAAAGAATTAAAATACACATTCACTTGTATATATATTTATAAATATAATAATGTATATAAATATATATATATATATATACATAATTTCAATTTCATCATTTTCAGTTTTGGTAACAATCAAAACATTTATCAACTTTTCATTCAATCATTCTTTTTCTTTCACGAATCCCCATTGATGCTCATATGAACAATTAAATTTACTTAATTTAACCATAATAATTAATAAATTCCCATGCATAAAATTTTAAAGTAAATATTTAAAACTATTTCCATGATATTCATGTCTTTATCAATTTTAGGACTAAGCCTACATGGCCATGTGTATGTGCAATAGCTAATACCATAATGTCGATAAAACATTATGGTACGCCAGGTGCGCTTTTGATGCATAATGATAAATTGACATTATAATCAACGTTTCAACCATCTATGTATGTGTATTTACATGGATCATACAATACTCGTTAATCACAATTAAACACAAGGTTGAGGAAAAAATCGATAAATGGAAAATATTCATTTGTAGACTTAAGTAAGAAGTTATATTTAATCATGTATTAAATACATATACACTCATACATTAATAGTTCCAAAAATATTTATACTTATATATGCATGTTGGTATATCATCATCCATAAACACTGGTTTAACATAAATTCTCAATTAAAATTAGATTATAATATCACAATAGGTTCGTAAAAAAAGTTTGTCAACAAAGAAATTAAATAACACTTTATCCTGACATATCAAAAAAACTTAACATAATTACCAAATAAAAATTTATGATCATAAGGCAGAAGAATTTTCATTAATCAAAATCCTAATATAATTTTAAAAATTTTTGTTATAAGAAATACAAATTGTTTTATAATGTTACATTCCCAAACAAAAACCAGGAAGACGAATATGATTAAAATCTATATAATCTCTATTATGAAAAAAAAGAAAATATCACAGAATATATTTGAAAAATAATAAACCATTGCAAAATTATAAATTTAGGAAGGAAAAATAAGTTGACAAATAATATTTTTTTCATAAATCTCTTACATAGAACTAAATTTGAACATTTCATTGATAAAACAAACATAAACTTAAAAGATTTAATTGAAGAAATTATTAAAATTAAAAATAGAACTATGTAAAATAAGATAGAGGTCCCTTACCTCTAATTTAACTAAAAGGATAATTGACCCACGCAGTGTGATACACGGGCAAGGACTACCCAAGTAGGGTATGCGTACTCTCAGTATCCTCTTTTTGGAATTCAGAAAATGGTGTTGTTTTAATGGAATCTCTTACAATTAATTTATATCAAGTTGATTATAAAATATATTTTATAACACGTTGTCTATTCTGATACCCATTTATTTAAATAATTGACTGCAAGATTGGTGACGATATAGACCCTTAGATGCCTTGATGCATAAATAATTATTTAGAATCAGACCCAAACAAAATTTAGCGAACCAAAAGAAATATAAACGGATTAAAAATTGTTGAAAATCCGGTTCGATGTGAAACCATATGTATATTTTATTTGATAACAGTATCCTTTCTTTTGGGTCTATAACATGGAAGATTTTAGGGCATTAAAAAATTATATTTCGAATCCCATTGTGGAAGAGTTATAATAAAATAGCCACAAATCCAAATAGATAGGGACAAAAGGGGGATCAAATCAAATTAAGAAGAACTCAATTTATCATAACTAGAAAATACCCCAAGGAGAAAATCGGCCACCTGAAATTTATGAACAAATCTAGAAGAGATCCGGATAACAAAGAAGAATCATACTTAATGTACTGGAAATCGACCTCGACAGCGAGTTAAAACAATGTAAAATACGATGTTGAATTACAACATAATATTAATATATCAAATTAACATTATGTATATATTAGTTATTAAAATATATTAAATACAAAAGGTTTGTTTATTGTATTTTAATTAAATGTTAAATAGTAATATTTAAATCAACATTGTCCATTTTTTTATAGTTGTCATGTGTCATATTTTTTCATAATATAACAATTTCCAGCGGATAGTTTTTTTACAACGGTCGGAGAAAGCTCCATAAATTCCAATTTTATACGGGTCGTTCCAACCCTCATAAGGAAAATATCTTGACGCTCATGTCACTGCTTTCGGAGATGGTTTTATATGTTCCTATTATTATTAGTTTCATTGCTATCATCATTGACATAATGTTTGTTCTTATATCAGATCCTAGAGATGATAACTACTCGATCAACATCGTTGTGTTTCTCAGTAGTCTTCCAATTGTTTTATTATCAATAATAGTGGGTTTAATGGGTTAGTTCTTGTGTATCAAGGGTGTATTCTAGTATTTGTATAAATAAAGTTCTCGCTAATTATATATTTTCATTCGGTAATTTATTTTATTACATCTTGGAAACATTGGAAGAACATAAAACTTAATTTTAAACCTAGGGTGGTACATTATACCCCCCTTAAAAATAATTTCTCCCTCGAAATTCATTTACGCTTATCCCTCTTAATTCCCATCTATTTTGAGTCCCACATGATGTCCCCAAGGTCTGTATAGTTGTCTTCCACGATTTACATGTCTTTCTAAGAAATTAAAGTTCAATGTGGCTTTGAAATCTTCCACTTACTTTGCCCAAATGCAACTAGTGCAAGAGGGGTTGTATGGATGTAGGCACCGAAAGATAGTCCTCATGGAATGATAATCCATATAGTATCTGAGATGTTCGTCTTGAATTTGATTCCTATAAGAAAGTATCATTACTTCGTCTTCGAATTTTTTAAATTCATCATAATATCTTCCTGTGAAGAAAATGCTTAAATGTTGACACATAAAAGTTGGACGAAGATTTCCTTCTTCAGCTGCTCTATAAAAATTTGAGATTGATTCTTGTTGCTCAAACATTATAAAGCACCTAAAAAGTCCTTCGTAATATGCCCCTTGGCATCGATAGAAATGATGTTGGATCTGCCTGATATCTTCGAAGACGAAACCAGCACCACAATGAAAATGATGTATTTCTGGTGTGCCTGATATATTATAGAAACATTTACAGGAAAGATGCATGGATTCATAGGTCTTATATTCTTCTTGGCATGATTTTTCCATGATCATAGCGAGAAATTCATCTGGAAGGCCTAAGAGACTTGTTTGAGCTCTCCTTCCTTCCATCTGAAAATTACAAAAGAAGAATGTTGACTGAGAAGGAAAGTCAATTTATAAAAGGGTTCCAAATTTCCAGAGTTATCTAGTCTGTGCCTCTGATACCAAATGTGATGACCCGAGCCCGCTCTTCCGGACTCGTTGCTTCAAAATGTTGTGTAATTTTTTTTAATATTAACTTAAAAATTACACAACAGCTTAACAAAATGGGGATATTTTATCTATCTAGGTTCTGGAAGATTTAGACCTAACCTTACATTTATCAAAGCTGAAACAATAAAAGAATTGTCCACTACTATTCCATTATGCAATATAACAAAGACGACTAACTCTGGAATTTATGGAAACCTGTGAAAAACAATTCCAAAACGTAGGGTGAGCACATAAGTTTCCCAATAAGTGGTTTTGGAAACCTTTGATAAATCACTTTCAGAGAAATATCCATTCAATAATACATTTGAAAAATTTCAATTGTAAATTCATTTGTAAAACAACCTTTACAAAATAATGTAATTCTTTTGAATAATAATTATACTTTAAAACACTTTTAAATTAATACAGTGATTTTCTTTGGAAAATATTAAGCAAACTTAATTAAAATAAAACATCATTTTGAGGAAACTTAATTCATCGAAGGTTGTCTTGGGCCTACCCACTTTGCGAAGATGGGTTTACACCCCCATGACCTTCTATTTTTACGATGAATAAGAACCAATATTTTTTTTCAGAAACATTTCAAGTTTGTTTTACATATTTATATATATAATAGTATATGTCACTGGAGTTTTTTACTTTTCAATTCATCAATGCATTAAAATACACATTCACTTGTATATATATATAAATATAATAATGTATATAAATATATATATATATACACATAATTTCAATTTCATCATTTTCATTTTTGGTAACAATCAAAACATTTATCAACTTTGCATTCAATCATTCTTTTTTTCACGAATCCCCATTGATGCACATATGAACAATTAAATTTTCTTAATTTAACCATAATAGTTAATAAATTCCCATGCATAAAATTTTAAAGGAAATATTTAAAACAATTTCCATGATATTCATGTCTTTATCAATTTTAGGACTAAGCCTGCATTTCCATGTATATGTGCAACAGCTAATACCATAATGTTGATAAAACATTATGATACTCTAGGTGCGCGTTTGATGCATAATGATAAATTGAAATTATAATCAACATTTCAACCATCTATTTATGTTTATTTACATGTATCATACAACACTCGTTAATCACAATTAAACACATGGTTGAGAAAAACATTGATAAATGAAAAATATTCATTTCCAGAATTAAGTATGAAGTTATATTTAATCATGTACTAAATACATATACACTCATACATTAATAGTTCCAAAAAAAATTTATACTTATATATGCATGTTGGTATACCATAATCCATAAACACTGGTTTAAGATAAATTCTCATTTCAAATTAGATTATAATATCACAATAGGTTTGTAAAAAAAGTTTGTGAACAATGAAATTAAATAACACTTTATCCTAACAAATCAAAAAAATTAAATATAATTACCAAATAAAAATTTATGATAATAAGGCAGAAGAATTTTCATTAATCAAAATCCTAATATAATTTTAAAAATTTTAATTATAAGAAATACAAATTGTTTTATAAAGTTACTTTCACAAACAAAAATCAGGAAGATGAATATGATTTAAATCAATATAATCTCCCATATGAAAAAAATAAAATATCATAGAATATATTTGAAAAATAATAAACCATTACAAAATTATAAATTTAGGAAGGAAAAATAAGTTGACAAATTTTATTTTTCATAAATCCCTTACATAGAACTAAATTTGAACATATCTTTGATAAAACAAACATAACATTAAATGCATTAATTGAGGAAGTTCTAAAAATTTAAAATAGAACGATGTAAAATAAGAGAGAGGTACCTTACCTCTAATTTAACTGAAAGGATATTTGACCCATGCAGTGCGAAACACGGGCAAGGACTACCCAAGTAGGGTATGCGTACTCCCAGTATCCTCTTTTTGGAATTCAGAAAATGGTGTTGTTTAAATAGACTCTCTTACAATTAATTTATATCAAGTTGATTATAAAATATATTTTATAACAAGTTGTCTATTCGGATACACTTTTATTTAAATAATTGACTGCAAGATTGGTGATGAAATAGACCCTTAGATACCCGGATGCATAGATAATTATTTAGAATCGGACCCAAACAATATTTAGGGATCCAAATGAAATATAAACGGATTAAAAAACGTTGAAAATCTGGTTCGATGTGAACCCATATGTATATTTTATTTTATAATAGTATCATTTCTTTTGGGTCTATAACGTGGAAGACTGTAGGGCATTCAAAAATTATATTTTGAATCCCATCGTGGCAGCGTGATAATAAATTAGCCGCAAATCAAATAGATGGGGACAAAAGCGGGATCAAATCAAATTAAGAAGTACTTGATTTATCATAACCAGAAAATACCCCATGGAGAAAATAGGTGACTAGAAATTTATGAACAAATCTGGAATAGATCTGGATAACAAAGAGGAATCATACTTACTGTACTGGAAATCAACCTCGACAGTGATTTAAGCTTATAGGATCAGAAGATGTAAACTAAAACATCGGTCTAAAGCACGTCGTTCAGATTTTGACCTTGAAACCTCACAGCCATGGCCGAATTCGACTTCACCGAAGCCTTTGGATCGAAGATAGACAACGCTCACTTTTACACACACCGAGGACGAATCACCCTTTCAGATTGCTTCCTCTTCTTCACAATTAACCCGTCCAACAGCAATCTTCAAGATTCCCTCAAAAGCAGAATTCTGTTGCTAAAGAAACCCATGGTTTACCCTAAAATGAAAATCAGGATTCCTCCCCAAGCACTGTTCACGGACCCCCCCTAAAACCCGATTGAGTTGTTATTATTATTATTTTTATTTGTTATATATATATATTTTTATATAAAACTAAAAAGAATATACTATATTGATTTTATAATTTCATTCTTTCGATTTAAATTTTAAACATAAACTTGTAATGTTTTTTTCATACGTATTACTATATTTTTAAAACAATGTAAAATTAGATGTTGAATTACAACATAATATTAATATCTCAAATTAACATTATATATATATTAGTTATTAAAATTTATTAAATACACAATGTTTGTTTATTGTATTTAAATTAAACGTTAAATAGTAATATTTAAATCAACATTGTCTTTTTTTATTGTTGTCATGTGTCATATTTTTTTAAAATATAACAATTTCTAACGGATAGTTTTATTTTATAACGGTCGGATAAAACTCCATATATACTAATGTTTTTCAGGTCGCTCCAACACTCAGAAGAAAAATATCTTGACGCTCACATCACTGCTTTCGAAGATGGTTTTATATGTTCCTCTTATTCATAGATTCATTGCTACCATCCTTTCCATAATGTCTGTTCTTATATCAGATCCAAGAGAAGATAACTACTCGATCGGCATCATTGTGTTTCTCGGTAGTCTTCCAATTGTTTTATTATCAATAGCAGTGGGTGTAATGGGTTAGTTCATGTGTATCAAGGGTGTATTATGGTATTTGTATGAATATTATCCTCACTAATTATATATTTTCATTTGGTAATTTATTTTATTACATCATGGAAACATTGCAAAAACATAAAACTTAATTTTAAACATGGGGTGTTACATTCTACCCCCCTTAAAAAGAATTTCTCCCTCGAAATTCATTTACACTTATCGCTCCTAATTCCCATCTATTCTGAGTCTCACATGATGTCCCCAAGGTCTGTATAGTTGTCTTCCATGGTTTCCATGTCTTTCTAAGTAATTAAAGATCAATGTGGATTCGAAATCTTCCACTTCCTTCACCCAAATTAAACTAGTGCAAGAGGTGTTGTATTGATGTAGGCACCGGAAGATAGTCCTCAAGGAATGATAATCCATATAGTATCCAAGATGTTCATCTTGAATTTGATTCCTATAAGAAAGTCTCATTGCTTCGTCTTTGAATGTTTCAAATTCATCATAAATTCTTCCTGTTAAGAAAAATCTTAATAGTTGACACATAAATGCTACATAAAGATTTCCTTCTTAATATTCTCTTTAAAAATTTGAGATTGATTCTGGTTGCTCAAACATTGTAAGGAAACTAAAAAGTCCTTCGTAATATGCCCCATGGCGTCTATAGAAATGACGTTGGATCTGCCTGATATCTTCGAAGATGAAACCGGAACCACAATGAAAACGAAGTATATCTGGTGTGCCTGATATATTATTGAGACGTTTACAGGAAATCTGCATGGATTCATATGGCTCAGATTCTTCTTTGCCTGATTTTTCCATGATCATAGCGAGTAATTCATTCGGAAGGCCTAGGAGACTTGTTTGAGCTCTCCTTCCTTCTATCTGGAAATTACAAAGAAGAATGTTGACTGAGAAGGAAAGTCAATTTATAAAATGGTTCTAAATTTCCAGAGTTATCAAGACTGTGCCTCTGATACAAAATGTGACGACCCGAGCCCACTCTTCCGGACTCGTTGCTTTAAAATGTTGTGTATTTATTTTTAATATTAACTTAAAAATTACACAACACATTAACAAAAAGGGGATCTATTACCGGCCTAGGTTCTGGAATATTTAAACATAACCTTACATTTATCAAAGATGAAACAATAAACCAATTGTCCACTACTCTTCTGCTGTGCACTATAACAAAGATAACTAACTCTGGAATTCAATGAAACCTGTGAAAAACATTACAAAAACGTAGGTTGAGCACAGAAGTTGCCCAGTAAGGGGTTTTGGAAACCGTTGATAAATCTCTTTCAGAAAAATATCCTTTCAATAATACATTTGAAAAATTTCTGTTGTAAATTCATTTTTAAAACAACCTTTCCAAATTAATGTAATTCTTTTGAAAAATAATTATACTTTAAAACACTTTTAAATTAATCCAGTGATTTTCTTTGGAAAATATTAAGCAAACATAATTAAAACAAAACATCATTTTGAGGCAACTTAATCCGTCGAAGGTTGTTATAAGCCTACCCACTTAGCGAAGGATGGGTTTACTCACCAATGACCTTCTATTTTTACGACTAACAAGCACCGATATTTTTTTCGAAAACGTTTCATGTTTTCTTTACATATTTATATATATAATAGTATATGTCACTGGAGTTTTTACTTTTTAATTATTCAGTGCATTAAAATACACATTCACTTGTATATATATATAAATATAATAATGTATATAAATATATATATATATACACATAATTTAAATTTTATCATTTTTATTTTTGTTAACAATCAAAACATTTATCAACTTTGCATTCAATCATTCCTTTTTTTTTCACGAATCCCCATTGATGCTCATATGAACAATTAAATTTTCTTAATTTAGCCATAATAATTAATAAATTCCCTTGAATAAAATTCTAATGGAAATATTTTAAACAATTTCCATGATATTCATGTCTTTATCAATTTTAGGACTAAGCATTCATGGCCACGTATATGTGCAACAACTAATTCCCTAATGTCGATAAAACATTATGATACGCCAGGTGTGCTTTTGACGCATAATGATAAATTGACATTATAATCAACATTTCAACCATCTATATATGTGTATTTACATGTATCATACAACACTCAATAATCACAATTAAACACATGGTTGTGAAAAACATCGATAAATGAAAAATATTCATTTCTATAATTAAGTATGAAGTAATATTTAATCATGTATTAAATACATATACACTCATACAATAATAGTTCAAAAAAATAATTTTATACTTATATATGCATGTTGGTATATCATAATACATAAACACTAGTTTAAGACAAATTCCCAATTCAAATTAGATTATAATATCACAATAGGATTGTAAAAAAAAGTTTGTCAACAAAGAAATTAAATAACACTTTATCCGGACATATAAAAAAAATAAACATAATTAACTAATAAAAATTTATGATCATAAGGCAGAAGAATTTTCATTAATCAAAATCCTAATATAATTTTAAAAATTTTAACTATAAGAAATAGATATTGTTTTATAAAGTTACTTAAAAAAACAAAAATCATGAAGATGAATATGATTAAAATCTATATAATCTCCCTTATGAAAAAAAGAAAATATCACAGAATATATTTCAAAAATAATAAACCATTACAAAATTATAAATTTAGGAAGGGAAAATAAGTTGAAAAATAATTTTTTTTCACAAATCCCTTACATAGAACTAAATTTGAACATATCTTTGAGAAAAAAAACGTAACCTTAAAAGCTTTAATTGAATAAATTCTTAAAATTAAAAATAGAACTATGTAAAATAAGATAGAGGCCCCTTACCTCTAATTTATCTAAAAGGATAATTGACCCACGCAGTGTGATACACGGGCAAGGACTACCCATGTAGGGTATGCGTACTCCTAGTATCCTCTTTTTGGAATTCAGAAAATTGTGTTGTTTAAATAGACTCTATTATAATTAATTTATATCATGTTGATTATAAAATATATTTTATAATAAGTTGTCAATTCTGATACCCATTTATTCAAATAATTGACTACAAGATTGGTGATGAAATAGACCCTTAGATACCCGGATGCATAAATAATTATTTAGATTCACACCCAAACAAATTTTAGGGAACCAAAAGAAATATAAACTGATTAAAAAACGTTGAAAATCTGGTTTGATGTGAACCCATATGTATATTTTATTTGATAATAGTATCATTTCTTTTGGGTCTGTAACGTGGTAGATTGTAGGGCATTCAAAAATTATATCTTGAATCCCATCGTGGAAGTGTGATAATAAAATAGCCGCAAATCCAAATAGATGGGGAAAGAAGTGGGATCAAATCAAATTAAGAAGAACTCGATTTATCATAACTAAAAAATACCCCAAGGAGAAAATAGGTGACTAGAAATTTATGAACAAATCTGGAATAGATCCGGATACCAAATAAGAATCATACTTACTGTACTGGAAATTGACCTTGACAGCGATTTAAGCTTATTGGATCCGAAGATGTAAACTAAAACATCGGTCTGAAGCACGTCGTTCGGATTTTGACCTTTACACATTGCGGCCATGGCTAGATTCGACTTCACCGAAGCCTTTGAATCAGAGCTAGACGACGCTCGCTTTTCCACTCACCGAAGACGAATCACCCTTTCGGCTTGATTACTCTTCTTCACGATGAACCCGACCAACAGCCATCTTCCAGATTCCCACAAAAATCGAATTCCATTGCTAAAGAAACCCACAGTTTACCCTAAAATGAAAATCGGGATTCCTCCCCATGCGCTATACACGGACCCCCCCTAAAACCCGATTGAGTTGTTATTATTATTTTTTATTTGTTATATATATATATATATATATTTTTATATAAAACTAAAAATAATATTATATATTGATTTTATAAATTTGTTCTTTTTGTTTAATTTTTAAACATAAACTTCTAATGTTTTTTTCATATGTATTACTATAAATTTAAAACAATTTAAAATTAGATGTTGAATTACAACATAATATTAATATCGCAAATTAACATTATGTATATATTAGTTATTAAAATTTATTAAATACAGAAGGTTTGTTTATTGTATTTTCATGTGTCATATTTTTTAAAAATATAAAAATTTCTAATGGATATTTTTTTTTATAACGATCGGATAAAACTCCATAAATTCCAATGTTTTACGGGTTGTTCCAACACTCAGAAGAAAAATATCTTGACGCTCACATCTCTTCTTTCGGAGATGGTTTTATATGTTCTTCTTATTCTTAGTTTCATTGCTATCATCCTTGCCATAACGTTTATTCTTCTATCAGATCCAAGAGATTATAACTACTCGATCAGCATCGTTGTGTTTCTCAGTAGTCTTCCAATTATTTTATTATCAATAGCAGTGGGTTTAATGGGTTAGTTCTTGTGTATCAATGGTGTATTCTGGTATTTGTATGAATAAATTTCTCGTTAATTTTATATTTTCATTCAGTAATTTATTTTATTACATCTTGGAAACATTGGCAAAATATAAAACATAATTTTAAACCTGGGGTATTACACTCTACCCCCTTAAAATGAATTGCACCCCCGAAATTCATTTACACTTATCGCTCCTAATTCCCATCTCTTCCGAGTCTCACATGATGTCCACAAGGTCTGTATAGTTTTCTTCCACGATTGCCATGTCTTCCTAAGAAATTAAAGATCAATGTGGCTCAGAAATCTTCCACTTCTGTCGCCCAAATGCAACTAGTGCAAGAGGGGTTGTATGGATATAGGCACCAGAAGACAGTCCTCAAGGAATGATAATCCATATAGTATCCGAGAAGTTCGTCTTGAATTTTATTCCTATATGAAAGTCTCATTGGTTCGTCTTCAAATGTTTCAAATTCCTCATAAATTCTTCCTGTGGAGAAAAAGCTTAAAAGTTGATACATAAATGATGCACGAAGATTTCCTTCTTCAGCTGCTCTACAAAAATTTGAGATTGATTCCGGTTGCTCAAACATTGTAAGGCACCTAAAAAGTCCTTCGTAATATGCAGTTTGGCATCGATAGAAATGACGTTGGATCTTTCTGATATCATCGAAGATGAAACCAGAACCATAATGAAAACGAAGTATATCTGGTGTGCCTGATCTATTATAGAGACGTTTACAGGAAAGCTGCATGGATTCATTGGGCTCAGATTCTCATTTGCATGATTTTTCCATGATCATAGCGAGTAATTCATCCGGACGGCCTAAGAGACTTGTTTGACCTCTCCTTCCTTCCATCTGGAAATTACAAAGAAGAATGTTGAATGAGAAGGACAATCAATTTATAAAATGGTTATAAATTTCCAGAGTTATCTAGATCGTGCCTCTGATACCAAATGTGATGACCTAAGCCCGCTATTCCGGACTCATTTCTTCAAAATCATGTATAATTTTTTTTAATATTAACTTAAAAATTACAAAACACCTTATCAAAATGGGGATCTTTTACCGGTCTAGGTTCTGGAAGATTTAGACATAACCTTACATTTATCAAATCTAAAACAATAAAACAATTGTCCACTACTCATCCGTTGTGCACTACAACAATGATGACTAACTCTGGAATTCAAGGCAACCTGTGAAAAACATTTCAAAAACGTAGGGAGAGCACAGAAGTTTCCCATTAAGGGGTTTTGGAAACCTTTGATAAATTTCATTCAGAAAAATATCCTTTCAATAATACATTTGAAAAATTTCAATTGTAAATTCATTTTTAAAACAAACTTTTCAAATTAATGTAATGCTTTTGAAAAATAATTATACTTTAAAACACTTTTAAATTAATCCAGTGATTTTCTTTGGAAAACATTAAGCAAACTTAATTAAATCAAAACATCATTTTGAGGCAACTTAATTTGTCGAAGGCTATCTTGGGCCTACCCACTTAGCGAAGGATGGGATTACTCCCCCATGACCATCTATTTTTATGACGAACAAGCACCGGTATTTTTTATCAAAAAGGTTTCAAGATTTCTTTACATATCTATATATATAACAGTATATGTCACTGGAGTTTTTACTTTTTAATTCATCAATGAATTAAAATATAGATTTAGTTATATATATATATATATAATAATGTATATAAATATATATATACACACAAAATTTCAATTTCATCATTTTCAGTTTTGGTAACAATCAAAACATTTTTCAACTTTGCATTCAATCGTTCTTTTTTTCATGAATCCCCACTGATGCTCATATGAACAATTGAATTTTCTTGATTTAACCGTAATAATTAATAAATTCCCATACATAAAATTTTAATGGAAATATTTAAAACAATTTCCATGATATTCATGTCTTTATCAATTTTAGGACTAAGCCTGCATGGCCATGTATATGTGCAACAACTAAAACCATAATGTCGATAAAACATTATGATACGCCAGGTGTGCTTTTGACGCATAATGATAAATTGACATTATAATCAAAGTTTCAACCATCTTTGTATGTTTATTTACATGTATCATATAACACTTGTTAATCACAATTAATCACATGGTTGTGAAAAACATTGGTAAATGAAAAATATTCATTTGCAATATTATGTATGAAGTTATATTTAATCATGTATTAAATACATATACACTCATACTTTAATATTTCCAAAAAAATATTATACTTATATATGCATGTTGGTATATCATAATCCATAAACACTAGTTTAAGATAAATTCTCAATTCAAATTAGATTATAATATAATAATAGATTCGTAAAAAAAGTTTTTCAACAAAGAAATTAAATAACTCTTTATCCTGACATATCAAAAAAATAAACATAATTACCAAATAAAAATTTATGATCTTAAGGCAGAAGAATTTTCATTAATCAAAATTATAATATAATTTTAAAAAATTTAATTATTAGAAATACAAATTGTTTTATAATGTTACATTCACAAAAAAAAATCATGAAGATGAATATGATTAAAATCTATATAATCTCCCTTATGAAAACAAATATCACAGAATAAATTTGAAAAATAATAAACCATTACAAAATTATAAATTTACGAAGGAAAAATAAGTTGAAAAATAATTTTTTTTTCATAAATCCCCTTCATAGAACTAAATTTGAACATATCTTTGATAAAACAAACGTAAACTTAAAAGCGTCAAATAAAGAAATTATTAAAATTAAAAATAGAACTATGTAAAATAAGATATGGGTCCCTTACCACTAATTTAACTAAAAGGATAATTGACCCACGCAGTGCGATACATGGGCAAGGTCTACCCAAGTAGGGTATGCGTACTCCCAGTATCCTCTTTTTGGAATTCCGAAAAGGGTGTTGTTTAAATAGACTCTCTTACAATTAATTTATATCAAGATGATTATAAAATATATTTTATAACATGTTTTCAATTCTAATACCCATTTATTTAAATAATTGATTGCAAGATTGGTGATGAAATAGACCCTTAGAAACCCAAATGCATAAATAATTATTTAGAATCGGACCCAATTAAATTTAGAGAACCAAAATAAATATAAACAGATTAAAAAAAGTTGAAAATCTGGTTCGATGTGAACCCATATTTATATTTTATTTTATAACAGCATCATTTTTTTTGGGTCTATAATGTGGAAGATTGTAGGGTGTACAAAAATTATATTTCGAATCCCATCGTGGCAACGTGATAATAAATTAGCCGCAAATCCAAATAGATGGGGACAAAAGTGGGATCAAATCAAATTAATAAGAACATGATTTATAATAACCAGAAAATACCCCAAGGAGAAAATAGGAGACCATAAATTTATGAACGAATCTGGAATAGATCCGGATAACAAAGAAGAAGCATACTTACTGTACTGGAAATCGACCACGACAGCGATTTCAGCTTATAGTATCCGAAGATGTAAACTAAAACATCGTTATGAAGCAAGTCATTCGGATTTTGACCTTGACACATCGCGGCCATGGCCGGCTTCAACTTCACCAAATCCTTTGGATCGAAGCTGGATGACGCTCGCTTTTCCACTCACCGAAGAATAATCACCCTTTCGGCTTGATTCCTCTTCTTCGCGATGAACCCGTCCAACAGCCGTCCTCAAGATTCCCACAAAAACGGAATTCCGTTGCTAAATAAACCAACGGTTTACCCTAAAATTAAAATCGGGATTCCTCCCTATGCGTTGTACACGGACCCCCCTTAAAACTGATTGAATTGTTATTATTGTTTTTTTATTTGTTATATATATATTTTTTTATATAAACTAAAAAGAATATACTATATTGTTTTTATAATTTCATTCTTTTGGTTTAAATTTTAAACATAAACTTATAATGTTTTTTTCATATGTATTACTATATTTTTAAAATAATGTAAAATTAGATGTTGAATTACAACATAATATTAATATCTCAAATTAACATTATATATATATTAATTATTAAAATTTATTAATTACACAAGGTTTGTTTATTGTATTTAAATTATACATTAAATAGTAATATTTAAATCAACATTGTATTTTTTTATTGTTGTCATGTGTCATATTTTTTTAAAATATAACAATTTCTAACGGATAGTTTTATCTTATAACGGTCGGATAAAACTCCATAAATACCAATGTTTTATAGGTCGTTCCAACACTCAGAAGAAAATTATCTTGATGCTCACATCACTACTTTCGAAGATGGTTTTATATGTTCCTCTTATTCATAGTTTCATTGCTACCATCCTTGCCATAACGTTTGTTCTTATATCAGATCCAAGAGATGATAACTACTCGATCGGCATCATTGTGTTTCTCGGTAGTCTTCCAAATGTTTTATTATCAATAGCAGTGGGTTTGATGGGTTAGATCATGTGTATCAAGGGTGTATTATGGTATTTGTATGAATTAAGTCCTCGCTAATTATATATTTGCATTTGGTAATTTATTTTATTACATCATGGAAACATTGGGAAAACATAAAACTTAATTTTAAACCTGGGGTGTTACAATCTCCATCTTCATCATCTCTTACAATTTAAATTTTATTTTTCATGGAATCAAAATCATCATCACCATTGGTTCGCAGCTGTGAGGTTTCATCATCGATATTTGTGTCCCTTCACAGAGAAGATATATTTGGAGAAGTGCGTTGAAATATTTCAAATCATTTCACTTAAATATCACAACCTTCACATTCCATAAACTGATTTTCAAGATATTTTATTTTCATAATGATCCACCCAGTCAATTCATTCTCTTAAAATATCATAATAAATTTTATAATAATTTTTTTGTGACTAATGATCAAGAATAAATGGATCATTTACTTTGAGAAGGATTTTATATTTATTATTAATGATACCATTGTGTGGATGAACTTTAAATCCCCTATTAGTATCAAACTAATACAATTTGTACAAATCTGAAAAATTCTTCCCCAGATAACACAACACAATTATTTCATCCATCATTTTATAAAATCCAACATTGTTTTCTCTATAACGAGGTCCTCTTAAGAAAAAACCACTGTTAGTTATTTTCTATTCGTCATAAATAAATGTACGAAATTTAAAACTATTCACCACATATTCATTATAATATTTAACCATTTCATATGGTGGGTTAGTCAATACACACAGTAGATTATAAATTTTATCAGCATATTATGATAATTAAAAAATTAAAAAATAATGATCAATTTAACAAATAATAAATTTATTATATATATTAAAAGATAAATAATTTACTTTTACAATCATTGAAACCAGTGGGAAAAATTATGTTGTCGACCTTCGTCAAGAGAATCTAGTGTAATTTGTTTAAAATCATTATTTATATGATCATCATATAATATAAAATATAAATAATATTCTTTTAATTTTAAAAAGTATATAAATAATATGTGAATGTCGCAGTCATTGTACAAATAATTTCATTTCTTCATAGTTGAGAAAAACATATACACGGGGCCTATGATGTTCATCATTTGAAATTCATCATTCATGAAATCCACAAATGTCATGATTATGATGATTTAAAAATGAAATTTGAATGTTCATTTCATCAGGAACATTTTCCTTATTATGGCACATGTTGTTATATTTTTAAATATATTCATGTTAGAAATAATGGAAGTAGAATATTGAAATTTCATCCTCTAAGAATATTTTTCAATTGACCTTTCATCCAATGATCTTTTTTCTACCATTTACATCAATTTTTTTATTCATCTCTCATATGGGTGCATCCATAGAAACTCTACCTTCCCTCCATATTTTTATTCACGTGTAAAATGTAAAACAAAATGTTCCATTGATTAGATGGATATTTGAAGAAAAAAACTTATAGTTTACATATAATTAAAAAACATCTTTTTAAAGTCTACTCAATGCATCATGGTCTTCCATCACTACAAAAATGTATTGTAGAAAATATGACATTTCGGTTAACGCATACCGAATCAAATAATTAAATAAGCCTATAAATCCAATCGGTAAGATTAATTCTAATATAACATGAAAATGGTTACTTTTTTAACATGGTAATATGGAAAATTTTAACATATCTACAAAAATTGGAAACAAAACCATCTGGTATCCTAAAATCATTAATCCAATAAAAAATAATAAATTATTTTCTTTAGAAACTATACTATCAGCTTTTTGATTCATTAACTTTTGTGATCATTAATTTTAAAAAAGTTTAAGTTCCAGTAACCTATAAATTTGGGAAAGAACTAATTGTTCCTTTAAAATGTCATTATTTTTACTAGGTGTGTCCAAAAATATAAAAAACATAATATCAAATCACTTCTCCTCAATGTTCATAAAATCCATCTTGTGATGGAGCAACAAATCAGACCAAAATGGAAAATCCCAATAAAATACACTATTTAATCCAACTGTGATCTTTACAAAAGACATATATTTTTCCTTCTTATAGTAAGTCCATATTTATTTGGAGGTAATAAAGAGACAATATAATTTAAATCAACATCTATTGTAATTTTTAGAGTTCTGTCTCTTTCAATTATACCTTTTATGAAATTATTTCTGGTCCTTCGAAAATGATAGTCAATATGAAGAAATCTATGATGCTAGTGTAAAAATAATGTTTTATTCAATTGATGAGTATAAATTATTTTCCATCACTCATACAGTATGGAAGTGAATTTGGACCATGTTTACATCATCCAGACAACATTACATACACTATAATGTTAATAACAGTCCGCATTAATGGAATTTTATTTTGAAAATTATATTATTTAAAAACGTCATATATACTAATAGCATTAATCCATAATAAATTTAACTCATCAATAAGTGGTTTTAAATAAACATAAATATTCTTTTTTGGATGTATATGAATTAATTGTTTCAAAAATATATGTGGTTTATTCATCAACATCCAAAGAGGTAATTTGTACGACGTTATAATGATGGTCCAACAAGAATAATGATTATCGTAAGAACCAAGTGGATAAAATCCATAAGTAGAAAGACCCAATCTCATGTACTGAGCCTCTAAATACAAATAAGGATTCACATTATCATAAACATTCCCTAAATAACTTTCACAAGGATGATTTAATATTTTACAGATTGAAATATTATATTTGTTCCATGACATATATGATGTTACACTTTGAGAAATGAATAAATACTCCAATATGAGTGTAAGAAGAAAATAACTAAAATGTTTCACAGGAACCAATATTGACACCCCTTGTTGTTCCTATTTATACATATATTTTCCAAATTTAGAATAACTAACTAATAACTCATTTTCACCATGATATTGGATGCATTCATTTAAACATGAATTAATCTTCGGATAACAAAACCGAAATTATAGACCATACTTTTTCTCTCATAGAAATTTATAGGAATCACATTTAATTCAAATAATATTAATTTAACCAAATTGAATATCTAATCAGAAAACAATTTTTAAATTCTATAATATTATTTTAGAGTTATAAATATTGTAACAGCTTCATATTTTCTTTTCTTACAACTAGGATATAAGGAATCCCCAATAGACTTCAACAAATTATAAAATTGATATGGTTATAACTCAATATTTGAATCATCATTATGAGTTTCTTTTTTATTGAAATGATATACCAGTAACCTCATGTAAAAAAATTTAAAATCATTATGGATCTAGAACCAAATTATTAATATCTTCTCTAAAAATATGTTCACCATGTTGAAACTAAAAAACACAATATTTATAAAAAATCAAAATAGATCACCCCCAATACAAAAAACTATTTCTAGTCTTGTAAAATCACATTTCATAAAGGGACATTTAATTATCCCTTTGAAAAAATTTCCAATTTTGATGGTTCAAATTATAAAAAAGTTTAACACCCTCAATATATATTGGATTTATACTAGAATAAATTTTATTTTTCTTATGATTTATTAAATAATTATATTTTAATAAAAACATTTTTCTTCTTCCTTATTCCATATAATTCTAAAAAATAGAGAATAAAAATATTACTTATGATTTATCTAAGGGAAGGAAAATAATATCCAAAAAATAAAAAAATAAAAAAATAAATTTTACATGTAAATACTTAAAATAATGATAATTAGTGGATTATATTAGTAAAAATATTAAATTATTAAAAAACAAAAAATAATAGTGAATAGAAAGACTTGATACAAATTTTTGACAAATATACTTAATTATTACTAATTACAACTAATTAAGATTATGGGAAATGCAAGATCATACACGGGGCATGAGGGAAGTAAGGAATAATGGAAATGTAGGCGATTGTGGAGGGAAATAATTATAGCTCCCCTAGTTTCAGACCGATTTGAGTAGAGTAATTCATGGGTTAACCATTGAGTGATGGAAGAACAAATAGATGCGAGAGATAAAAATGACACGCTTAGGGGGTTTTTCACTTTTTTGGTTTAATATCTCATCGTGAGAAAAAAAAATTTATTAATAATCATAAATTTAAATTATACTTATCCAAAAAAATTATTTTCTCATGTTGTTATATTTTTTCAAAAAAGTGGAAATCCCCAATATGCATGTCATTGTTATCGGTCACTTCTGCTCCTTCTATCACTTGAATGTTGACCCATGACTGCCTCTCCTCTAAATTTTCTAAACATAGGGACACATAAATTATTTCACTCTAAGTTCATCTTCATCCACTCCACTCCCTTAATCACTTTCTAATTATTGATAATTATTGTTATTTATTTCAATATTTTTGCTAATTATTTACAATTTTTTCTAATTAATAATAATTAATCTAATTATTAATAATTATTGATAATTATTGATAATTATTTCTAATTTTTCATAAATTTTACTAATTATTTCTAATTATTAATAATTATTTCTAATTTTTACTAATAATTAATAATTATTACCAATTATTACTAATCATTGCTAATTATTGTTAATTACTACAAATTGTTTCTAATTATTGGTAATTATTATTTATTGTTAATTATTACATATTATTGTTAATTATTTCTAAATATTGAAATTTTTTTATAATTATTGTTAATTATTTATAATTATTGGTAATTACTACTAATTACCGTTATTCTTTACAAATTACTGCTTCTGTGTATGTTTACCATTAATTACGAGTATTGTTTCCAAATTCCACTAATTTTATTAGTAAATTACCATAAGATTTTATGTTTTTACTAATTATAGCTAATTAAATCTAATTTCTACAAATTATTATTAATCATTGAAAATTTATGCTAGTTTTTACTAATTATAATTAATTAAAACAAAATTTTAATAATTTTTACAAAATTTTACTAATTACTGCTAATTAACGATAAATGTTACTAAATACCTCTAATTATCAATTATTTTTTACTATTTTCTTCTAATTAAAATTAATTTTTTACTTATTATCACTAATTATAGCTTATTTTTTAAAATTTTTACTAATTATTACAAATTTTTAATATTTACTGTTAGATTTTAGTAATTTATTCTAATTACTGTTAATTTTTGCTAATTTTTACTATTTTTTTCTAATTGTGTTATCATAAATTCTATATTTTACAAATTAATGCTAATTTCTACTAATTAATGTTAATTACAACACATGTTTCTTATTTAATTCTAACTTTTTTCAATAGAACTGTTTTTTTAATTATAGAAAAAAATTCCAATTACTGCTATTTATTATAAATTCAATATAATTATTACTAATCAATGGTATTGTTTTATAATTACAGCTATATTTTTCTAATTACTTCTATTTATTATTAATTTTAGATAACTATTACTATTTACCACTAATTAATGTAAATTTTTACTGACTATCAATCATTATTTACTACTAATTTAAATCATTATTTTTTTCTAATTAAAATGAATTAACTGACATATATTTTTTTATGTTATAATTTTCTAAGTTTTTAGGTGGTTATATTTTTTTCCATATTATTATTTTAATTATAAATTGGAGAATCTTTTATAGAATTTTTTAGAGAAACATTGGAAGAGAAGTTTTTGGGAGAATTTTTTTGGATGAATATTTGTTAAAGGGGGATAGATTGTTTTAAAAACCTAAGGATTAATCCTAGGGATTGTTCAAAAGAAGAATTTATATAATGGGGGAGAATCTGTAGTAATTATTTTAATCATATAATAAAGAAAGCATAAACATAGGGGGAGTTAATATAATAAGTATATATTTGATGGTCTTAAAATAAAAATTTTTTTTAGTATTTTACAGTTAATATTTTTTAAATTTTATGTATTTTTTTTTGATTTCCAAAACGGGTGATATTTTAGTGTCTAAAGATACATTCTACTTTTATGTTTATTAGTTTTTTAAATCACAAAAACCATCATAATACACGGTTTCACTATCTTAATATTTCTCATTTGTTTTAGTATTTTTTTATAGAAAAAATAATTTTTTACTAAACGTTCTAATGTTTATAATATCAAATTAATATAAGCATTTATTATTCAATTTGATCTATTAGACTGAAGGTTATTCTGATAAATTAGACTAACTAATATTATAACTAGTGGTTTGACTAATATCGCATCTATTAGACTGGAAAAAGTCATTTCTATCAGACTGAAATTGGTACCAATACAAAACATTAACTGTTGTTCAGTTTTTCTAATTGACAAACAATAATGAAGTCCATAAAAATGTAAATAGTTTATAATCAGAGTGATTATAATTATATCTATCAGTCATAATATAATATATAGTTCTAATGGTTCTAACCTGAATGACATCAAGTAATTAAATGCTCAGTTTTCAATATCAGGATCTAAATAATTATGATATATCAAAGTAAAATTTATACGAGGCCATTACTACCAACTAAAAAATATGATTGTTGGAGGATTTTCAATAAATAGGTAATCATTTGAAGAGATGGTAGTAAATTTATTCACAAATTGATTCATCTATTTTTTTTTCATTTCTTGAACATATCATTCTAAATAATTTTATGTTTCTTAGAGTCTTGATGTTATATGGAATCCATGTGATGATTGTAAATTCCTTAAAACACTTTGAGTTTTTATTCACTTTTCCCAATCATGGTTTGATTGAAAGCTTTCAGGGACTGTATAATGGGATAATCTAATCCATCAGATTGTTGGCTTTTGGGGCTATGAATACAGAGATCAATCATCATATCGAGGGATTATATAGACAGAATGAATGTTTTATTCTGTAGTATCCCTCAAATAAATTTGGTAAATATGGATAACTTATGATATAATATGTTATTCATGAACCTTAATTTAAGTGTGGATGGGGTTTTCTAGATAAATATATAACATGAGGACCAAGTTTTCATATCAATAAAATTATATGTGGAATAGTTTTTCAAATCAATAAAATTATATGTGGACTTGTATTTTATCTCCATAAGATTCTGTGTGGACCTAGTTTTCATGTCAATATGTTTATGTGGGGGCCTAATTTTATATCCTAAACTTAAAGAGTGAACTGGTTTCTATTTATACATGTTCATAATGTACTAATATTATGTTTTTTACAAAATAGTTTGTATATGTTATGTTCTCATTGATCATGAATGATTATTAATGATTCCAATATCTTATGAATATTTCTCATTATTATGATAAAGTTTTATTCCATGACTTGTGATTATGGTCTATGATATAATAGTTATGAACTTTGAAATTTATAATTTTTATCTCATACCCTTTTTCTTATCTTATTATCATGTATAATCATTGATTTATATCTTCTATTTTTACCATTACAAATAATTTGATCTCACCCTTTCTTATTTTTTCCTTCCCCTATTAACATTATTGGTTTTATAAATGGTGTGCATAAGAAGTGTTCTATGTGGGAAACATTGAAAATATTTCAGGAAATAAGAGGATTATGTATACAGTCTTTTAAAGAACTAAACTATTATGGTTCTTGAATGGATCATAATGTTATGTGTGGAATATTCATCTAAAATGATGAAATATTAATGTATGTAAATGTTGTGTCTTTATAGGTAATATTTTAATCTCATTAGATTCAATTTATGGTGTATGGGTAGTTATCCAAGCATACTATGTTATCTTCTCTTAGTGGTGATCATCGAATTATTTTTATGATGTTTTTTTATAATGTTTTCACATTCCTATGATGTTATGATCTTATGATATCATCTTCTCCATGCCAAGATTTCATGTGACCATATATGGTACTTCTATTTTATTTTTTCATCATATATCTTTTATCACATCATGATTTACTCTAATTATTCTCTTAATATGATTTATAAATCAAACTTTTCCTCTATGTATTTTCCAAATTTATCATATTTAGTAATATAAGATCAACGGGATTTAAGAGAACAATAGGGAGAATTAAATAAATATAATGTATCTTATGTTTAAGTTGTTGTATTATGTCTATAATTTTCCAAATACACTAGACATTTAGATTTATGGGTTGTATTTTATGGTAAATAATTACAAAATATCTTGAATAAAAATTTATAAGAGACTAGGGTTGCAATAACTTTGGTCCTACTCTAGAGCAAGTACACTTCCATTTTCCTACCTTTATTAAATATCAATAAAAAGGATATGAATGAAACATAACAATCAAATAATATAGAAATAAGAAAAAATGATGTTATGAGATAAAACCCAAAGAAAAAGTAAGAACATAATAATTTTACTCCAAGAAATATTTACAAATCAATTGGTTCCCAAAAATCTCAATGAAGATTCAACATTGTAAACAATAGACAAGAAAGGGCTCATCACGATCTGTAATTACAAATCTTTACCAGAAGGCATCATTGAGGAAATATCCAATAATTAATGGTGATGGAATTGGCTTGCCTAGTAGTGGAAAAAACTTCCATATTTATTTGACTATATCAATCTATCTCTCTAGAATATAAAATATCATCCCCCGTGAAAACACCTATTTGCAATATCATCTCTTTTTGGGAATAGATTAGGAATGAAAATTTCATGAGAGTAAAAAATAATTAAAATGTATTAAGGGAACTGAATGGTTGAAACTCACCCATACCTGAAAGCATGAAACCTTTCAATGAAACGAAAGGAATCTGTGTTTAATGTTCAGTAGAATTTGGTGTATAAAAGGTCATCTTCTCAAAAACCTTATATTTAATAGTCATATTGCATTCACGGAAGGATTATCACCTCTAATGCACTAATATGTAAGGGTAAACACCATGAAAAAAGATATATGTAAGGGTAAACCAAAAAAAGAATGGATTAAAAAAATAATAAATGGGGCATGTAAGGGTTACATGACCTTAAATAATTGTATTGTACAATGTTTCATTTATATGCAAGATTCTTGGGGGACCACATGTAAGTGTGAAACCAAAATGAGAAGAAAAAAATAATGGTAAGTAAAATAGATGAGTAATTATTAATGTTTTAAACAGATAAAATTAAAGCAACAAACTAATAAGAAATTATTTTCATTTATAAGTCAATAATAATGATAAAATCAATAATACTTATATATATATATATGCACAATTTACACATATATATATATACACTAATATATAAACACTTTTACTTATATATGTATTCATGTATGTAATTATATATTATTATTATTTTTGTTGTTTGACAAGATTATAATCAACCAAACACAAACACACATAGGCATATGTGTGTTTATATAAATATATATATATATATATATATATATATCAAGTTTGTGTTAAAATATATGAATATATTAATTTTTGAAAATATGTATAGTTATAGCTAATTACTTTAATATTTTTATATGTACATTTCTATTTTAATATATGTATATATTAATTTATAAAGCCTTTATTTCTAACATTCAATAATATATGATTACAACAATATTTATTTTTATGTAATGATTATACATGCATATGAAAATTTAAATTTGGATGATGCCTGATGAATATATTGCAGAAGGGAATTTCATAAAAATGGAAAAAAATAAAGGATAAGGATATATATGTGGATTAACATTAAGTAGGGGATTTTAAATTTTAAAAAAGTGACTAATAATTAGGGTTATGTTATATGAGGAAATGGATATGATACTGAGTACCAAGTTGTAGTCATTATTTTTTCACTCAACTATGGAAAGAAAAATGATGGTGTTTTTTAGGTCAACATGGAAACAATACTTGTAGCCTTTAAATTTCCTATCAATTATACCTCTACCAATTATTAGGTCCACCATTTCATTTTTTATACTCCCACAAAAATAATTCTTCTCCGTTTTATAACATGGAGATTTTATTTTTGGTTTTTTCCTCGTAATGCACATTTTTATATTTCGAATCCATCGAAATAATAATCTTCCCTATTTCATCGTCCTGATGAATATCTTGGAAAATCAATTCCATTTTTATTTCCTTTATTATTGGTACAAATTTTAGTGCGGAATTTGAGATACCCAAAAAAAAAACTCCTAGGAGAGATGTTGTGAACGAGCAACCCAACCATAATAAAAATACAACAAGATCCATTCCACAAATAAACTTCCTAAAAATAAGGTAAAAAAACAAAAGAATGATGAACAATATAGTATCAAAACTAAATAATTATTTCAAAATAAGAAAATATGGACATAAAAATAACACAGTATAATATTAGGGATCAGACCACTTTGATCCTACTCCCTGGAAAGATCATCACCGCACCCATTTTTTTATTATTAATCAAAGATAAAATGGTAGTAAAAAATTTAGACAAAAGGTAAATACAATAATAACATACTAAAACCATAGGTCAAACCCGACACCCACATGTATAAGAACAGCAACTAGATAACCACTGAAAAATCAACCAGAAAAAAGGAGATGGACTAAAAACCTCTTACCAGGGTCTCAAATCGCCTATTAAATCAATATAAGGTCATTTTCATACTATTAAAAACTCTAAAACCATGAGATCTTGTCCCGAAAAAGATTATTAGATTAAACTGTGAATGGTGTAAACAATCAGGGCATTGAACGTGCCTTTCAACTATAGATTTCCTCTTTCCCTCTTTTAATTTCTCTCAACTTATACCTCTAATATTTGAATCTATATCAGATGAAAATGTGAGGACTTGAGTATTAAAATATGAATAAAAAAATATCTTAAAAACATTCAATAACTCAAGGAAAAATGTTTCGCCAAAGATCATGCTAAAAATTACATTTCAATAAAAGTAGAATAGATAGCACTACTAAATGGTCCTCATAATCTAGTATATGTAATGGTAGCTCATCTAATGTGTAGATGTTACAAAGCTCTAACATAAGGGTATACTAACACTATATAAGGGTCACTATCCCAATTATGAATCTTCCACGGGTCTTAGCAAGCCTCGTGTAAAGGTTATACCAAAATACTCTTCAAAAAGAAGGGTAAACATTAGCTCACATAATGGTAAGCCACTCCACCAAAAGGTCATGTAACGGTAATCCATATATCTCAAATCTCACATAAGGGTATCATTATACTAATTTAATGGTTAACAAAACCTCATGTAAATTTAGGTTTCTATCATGTAGTAGTAAAATAAAACAACCAAAAAGATTCCAATCTACTAATATGAAAAAATAAACTTTAAAAAACACATAAACAAATTATATATAAAAACAGATTAGAATACATGGAAAAAAAATAAAAAAAACAATCATTTTAATTTTTAACAAAATTTCTAAAACTAAAAAATCTCCACCTTAAAAAATAAAATTTAAAAAAATAAGGGAGATCTTGTTTCAGACATAAACTAGCCTATTTTATCAGCTAAATCAGATTATTTTCACTAACATAAATACACTAAGACTAAGCATTATCATAAAAGTAAGATCATCCATTTTCTAGTACTAAATTGAAACATGTATTCCTGTAACAGTATATATACTACCATTAACTACTAAAATAATGTTTAAAAAAACAAAAAAAAATCATAGAAACATCATTATAGAACTCATATCGTCACTTACCTGAGCATCTATCTAGATACATGAATTATAGGAGAACATATGTCATTTTAATTCACAATCGTCTCTCTCATTCCTCCATGAAACCAAATGGAAATAGATAAGTACCAAATTCCTCAAATAAACAAAAATAAAATCAATTATACAGATTAGAAATATACTAAACATTTCACCAACACCTCCCCCAAAAGAGTACCCCTACTGGTCTGACAATGATAGAATGATGATGATGATTTCCCAAGTCATGTCTCTAGTAGGCCCCAGGTTGGAGACAAGCATTGAGGGTATAGTAAACACACAAAAATGAAGGCATTACCATCTAATAGAAACATGTGGAAGGGAGAGATAAGATACATAAACAAATCAAATCCTTCTAAAATATATATAAGAGGAATCCCATGTTCATACTTATTATATCATATGGTACTAATCCAACTGGAATAGAAAACTACAAGTACTGAAAAGGTAAACTTTGCACTAAGCAAGAATCCAAAACAACTCCTACAAAACCACAAGCTAGTTATATCAATCACGATCTCAATCCATATTTTTCTGACCTAAAAAATAGTTTATATATATGTTTTGTGCAAATAATAGTATACTTAGTAGAATCATCCCCACATCCACTCAGGAAAAATATAATGAGCTCATATTAAATACTAGTGAACAATAAGTGAAACTAACTTATTACCTAAAAAGGTATACTATACTAATATCATCACAATAGATATCTCTTGCCATGTATTGCATAAAAGAGATCATATAATATAATATCAACATCAAGGGTACCCCACTACTTCTTCCCTGTTGGGTTTCACCTCTATCCCAACGTCACAATTCCAAAGCCTTATATCTCCAAAAGAAGCTGACACACAGACACATGGGTTATATATCACAACATTGAAATCATATATCACCTCATCCAATCCACATATCCATATATAGTAATGGATTAGTTTTGTGGATCTACTATATCCTATATGAAGTATATCAAACATTAGGAATTATACCTCAAGCCATCAAATTCCATACACTGAGTAAGGTACCTCGAGCCATCATATCCCATACACGTTATACATATAATAACAATTTGGATACTATATATGGGGATATATGTGTTTTAAATAACTACATTCCATTACATACCTTTACAAAAATATATTCGGAAACTAACCGTCATGCATATAAGCACATGTAAATGCTAAGAGAAGACAGAGGAGCTAGAGGGGTTAGTCATCCATCAATCCTACCACCAGGATATTGGGTAAAACACCCTCCCAAATTCCTCTAGGTGTTAATAACCCAAACTGACATGGGTGGGATATCATATGAAATTGAAAAATATACCTGATATAATATATCTCAAAACCACAATCTAGGCATAATATAGTTTTAGACTCGACTATAGCTAATATCTATTACACTCTCTGTTGTCACTGCAAATAACTATATATACTATAAGTGGAAAAGGATTTTAGAGAGATTCATTAAATTAATTTTTTCCCTTATCAAAATTTTCTATATTATAATTAATTAATTAACAATTAATTTCTATTATTCCAATATATTACTTAAATTATTAATCCAATTTCATACCCTTCGTGCATAATTCAAACCAAATCAATTGTTTCTCAAGATTAGCATCTCATTTTCATTCCAAAAAAACCAACCCCATGGATAAATTTTTTATTAAAAATTAACATTTCCATTCTATAATTTCATGTACTCTAAGAAAACCATCCTAATCAACCATCAAGATAAAAAATGCAACCAAGAACACCATGATTCCTCAAGCAGTGGGGAAAGGAATGGAGATAAAACATGAAACCTGCTCATCTGACCATTAAACATATTCATATCAACCAGGAATCAAGATTTATCAGAATAATGGGTATGCCTCGATTCAACCCCTTCAATCATCATTCATGTCAACCCTGAAACCCACATTCATATCTCAATGCATCTCACCATCACTATCGCCAACTATTTCCACATCACATAGTCCTCCCCAGCCCATATATAATTATCCAACTGATGATCAGCTATCCCGAACTCATATCACATCATAGTCACACATCTAGACTACATCATAGGATTGCAAGAAATTGATCATAGTCAATAGAGAAACTAGACCCTAAAACGAGGCATTTATTCTTCACACACAAATTATCTATCACGGCTCCCAACACAAGGCATTAAGCCTTTATAAAAAAATGGTCACTCTTATGCCTAATGATTTATCTTTATTAGAAAACTAATTTTATTCCATATTTAATTAACTGAATCATTAATCATTGGTTCCAACTTTGGATAACCTAAATCATCATGTTATAACTAGATTTCAAATGTTGAACATTATCTTATAATTAATTTTAGTTTAAAAAATCATAGAGAAGTACAATTATTATTTAGAATGCATTTTCATTTTATCATAAATAAAAAATAACATGATATTCGTTATTTAAAAAATTCCATTATCTCATGGAATTAAAAACATTAAAAAAATTAATTTAACATCATTTTTATTACTATCAAATTATAAGAAATATGGGATTCATTTCAACATGCCTCGTATTGTATTATTAATCCAACTAATTATAAAATTATCATCTTTACATTCATTAAAAGTCTTGAATGAAGCACTATACTAAATTATAGCATCACATCATTATCAAAAATCATAACATATATAGCACACTATCTAGTACAACAAGAGGTAAATAGTCATCAAAATATCAAAAACTAAAATGTTATCTCTATAACCAATTATTTTTTAATCCGGTTCTTAATTTATTAGTTTAATTTCCCTCTTTCAAAATAAAAAACCTATTCTAAGTTAATGATTCTATGTAATAAATAAGAGAAGAAACAAATCCCCCACTTCAAAATCATTAATGTTCTTCACACAAGAATAGACCAACATCACCATTCTCTGAACACCTCTCCCATGAAAAACTATGATCTCCCAAAGATATTGTTCCATGAAAACATCAATAAATAAAAAAATAAATTATGTAATAATAGTGTTGGTTAAACCCAAATTCAAGGAAATGAGAAATCGGAGGAAAAAAGATCAAATGAGGGGTGATTTCTAGAAGATAGAGGTATAATAAACCTCAAATAACCACAGATCAATCACATGAAGATGTGGGTTAATTTCTATAAAGAGGGATTTAAAAAAATTAAAAAATAACTCATGGTATTTAGGTGTTTAAGGGAGATAAGTGTTAAATAATTGGGGTTTGGGTGTCTCTAATTATTGATAGACACAAAAAAATTTATGGGACCTTGGTGAAGCCCCTTATACTATGAATTAACTCTCACTTAAATTGGGAATTTCTCACTTAAATTGGGAATTCTATGACACTGCCTGAGGGGCCATGAAACCACTACCCATGTTCAAAGGAGGTCCTAGGGTCCAAGACCAGATGTTATTATAGTGGATCTATATGATAATGTGTATCCCTAAGAACCAAGTTCTCAGACCACTACTATAATGAAAGGGACTATATTTCACCCCAAATCACACGGTGTAGCTAAACCCAATTTTCAAGTAGCCTCAATATACCTTATGCCACAGCTTAGCTCCTACACACCATAGCCTTCAACCACCAAAGAAAAACCTACACCACAACCTACCTCCATAGTGTATCTATACCTAAAAATGTAGTAGACCCTCAATCCTTGATGATCTTACCTGCATTATAGACTTGTGGAACTACACTAAAACCACATACCTTATGGTAGAGCACACCCTCCACACTGCAGGCATGCCATTTTTTGAAGCAGATCCCCCAAAACTCCTCAAAATCCTTCCAAGATACCTATAACCTTATTTGGGTGACATCATCACACAAAAATCATAATTTTAAGGGATTTATAGATCCGGTGATTTACATCAGATACCTATATAAACATTATCATCCTAGAGAATTTAAATCCAAACCTGGAGAGAAATAAGAGAAAAGGGTTAGTCCAAATTGCCACCCTATGAGATACCTCTCAAGGATCCCACCATAAAAGGAGCTCAACCACCTCATCATATAAACAAGAAAAAACCATTCAACTGCAATAACCAGTTCCTAAAACTTTTTTCATGGATATACCTATCAAATGACATCAATACCACAATAGTCAATAAGAGATACACATATCATAAACTAGAAAAAAATGGATTAACATCAAAAATTAGTTTTATAATAATAGATAAGATAAAAAAAATAACTCTGGGTACTAATCACATATCCAAAACACATATTCCTACGTAATCTCCTCCACACCATCATGTCTCCATAAGACATGAACCAAGGGAATAACACACTTATATATCACCTTATCTTTGAGGTATTTGATCTCAACTGGCCACTCCTCAAAGGTAAAATCATCATAAACATCGATAGTTCCACATTAAAAGATGTGAGAGTAATAATTAAGGTAATTTTGTGTCTAAAAAATGTTAAAAACATCATTTATTTGACTTATCTATGGGGGGAAGTGCTATCTGATATTCCACATCTCCAATATGATCCAACACCTAAAACAACCAATAAACACGAGAGAGATCATAATCAGGCATCCAAAACATCATTTCCCATGATGAGGAATCACTTTAAAGAAAAAAACAAACCTTAATTTCAAACTCCTAAGGTCTCCAATGATTGGAATTGGATTTCTATTGATCTTTTGTTACCATAATCCTCCTGTAAATCACATTATCCATCTATGTCATTTTATATTCCAGTTATAGCACTGAGAATTGAGGAATCTATAACACCATACCAACACAATAGAGAATGGAATGTTTAGATATATAAAGATTCAAATGGGGTCATATAAATATAGAAGTTAAGACTATTATTTTAATAAACCTTGTAAAATGTATGTCTCCACTTAGAAAACTAAAACTGACCCATCAAGTATTGGTACATCTTTTTCTTTCCATCGTGTACCACAAAGGGTGGTCTATGAAACTAAAAAATAAAAATATCAAGAATCACCAAAGGTAAAAAAATCCTTCCTAGAAATAAAAACATTTGTTCTTCATCCTCATATCAACCATTAGGGGAATATCTACAAAGAACATGATCCCTCTAGACATCCTCCTCAAGATCCCAAAACTGAGAATCCTCCAATACTTCACCAAATATGAATGCATCATCATATTTAAAAGAAACCCTCTACCTAAAACCACTCCCATATAAACATATATATCCAAGAGTTCAGCCATCACTCTCTAGGAATCCCATGATTCATGCAATACATAATTATGTGATTTCTTGTTTATCTCATCAGCTATAAAATATCACTTTTATATTGTATATGAAATCTATAATTCATAGTCCTATAATAATTAAATAAACTGATGTTCTCATAGTTTCAAGTCACAAAAGGAGAATAAATACCTTAGTATCTTATGATCAGTAAAAACCAAAAAAACACACGCTAATGAAGTAATATCACCACAAATATATGGAAGACACAACTTACACCAACTTGAGATCATGGGTGGAATGGTTACAATTAGGGGTGATACCCATAGGAACAATAGATATTTGTTTTATCGATACACATCCTAAGACAAGATGTAAAAGACTATAAAAAACATTAAACTAAACTCCCTCCACTGGAAAACAAAAGATGGAAGCACTAAAAAATGTTATTTCATCCACATGAAAGAAACCTGAAACTGATTATTCTAGATGTATTCCTAATCCATTCTAGTCAATTTCATCGTAGGAGTCACAACCTAAGAGTATTCAGCTATGAACCTTATGTAATAGCCTGAATGACAAAGGAAACTTCTCACTTCTGCAATAATCTTGGGGGATGCCTACGAAATTATTTCCTCTATCATTAAAGTATCCACAACTACTCCTCATTGGGATACCAAATTCCATAAGGAATGAACTTCACAATCCCAGAACACAAACATAAAAAACATCCCAAATAACTGATGATGATGAAGAACTACCAAAAATAGAATGCATATTCTCGACATTCTCCTCCTCGGAAGTGGAGAACACAAGTATGTCATCGATGAAAACAACCATGAAAATATCCAATAACTCCATAAACACATAATTAATAATACCCACAAACATGTCTAAATCATTCATCACATCGAATGGAATCACAAAAAACATTTAATTCACATGGTAACATCAGAAATTAGTCTTTAGAAGATCATCATATCTCACCCAAATATGATGATATCATAACCAAAAATTGATTTTTGAGAACAAAATTTTGTCTTTTGAATAATATAATTGATCACCAATCCATAAAATAGGATATAGTCTCTCTATTGTCACCTAGTTCATGTGGCACTAACTGATAAAAATATGAAAACTTCCATTAGTATTTTTCATGCACAAAATTGGTGCACCCAAAGGTGACACACATGGCCCAAAAAACCACAATATAGAATATCATTGATATGTGTGTACCGATATTAAAAATCAAAAGGAAATAACCTATATGTAGTAAATGTGATAAAAGACATTTTTGGTTGTGTCTTTATCACAAACTTGATCTCCCACTAAGGGTGTAATGTTGTAACCTCTTATGGAAATATATGAGGGTAAACTTCCATAAACCTATGAAACATTAATATTTAAACCTCTTATTAACTCATCATTCTCTTGGACAACGAGGATGATAAGGATGAAACATTCCTCTAACCCATATGAGGGTATTTCTCACCAATGATCAACGTTATCTCTCCATCAGCATCATAAAACAAAACCTACCACCTGAAGAAATCCATGATAATATGTACCTAATATAGAAAATCCATGTTGAGAATGACGATGTGTGGTTATATTTATACACATAATAATTCTCCCAAAGAGTGTTTCTCCCCCAACACTCTCTCACAGTTTCTACTTACTTCATACAGAGAAAATTGACCACAAACTAGCATGGTCTATGACAAGAGAACCAGAATCCTCTCCACCTTATGTCTCAAAACAATAATGAGGGTAGGTGATATAAAGGAGTGTATATATCCCTAAAATAACCAATCATAAAACCATGGTAAAAAATGATAATGGTACCTCAATCTATATTTAGATCACACAGTGCTAGAAATTCTAAAGCATGAAGCCAACCACAGCCTAATCTATGATCTCATTAACCATCCATTTTACAAGATCTACAACCATGAACGACTATATGAGAATGAGGAGAATATTAAGGATATAATCTTCTCACACCATATCCTTTTTGGTGATCCCAAACCGAAATAGCAGGATAGTACTTCCTTGACTAAAAATACCACAATAGAGGAACCTTTAGAAGAACTCCTAGTGAATTATAACTGCATTGAAATGATTTTCACTCTCTCCACTGATGACATTAGCCTCCACAAAAAAACACATTCCTATTCCATTAGCATTGGTGTGAGATCCACCACCCCTAGATAAACGAGATGAAGAAGGATGAGATCTACCCTCAGGTAAATAAAAACTCTTCTGACTTGGAAACAATGAACCTAGAACCACATTTATTCATTTTGAGGAATTTTGATGACTACACACTCATGATGATTTGGTTTGGGCCAGTATCTTCTCAACCACCTTTTCTCTCCCCAACACCTCAAGATATGACAATGACATAAAAGAGGTAACCAATCATATGATATCTGGATGCAAATATTCCTCAAAAATCCATTTAATGGCCTCCTCATCTAGAAACATGTCTGGATCATATTTTTGAAGGGTACTGAAATGGATCCCAAACTCTCAAGCATTGGAACCCTCATGTCGAATGGTAAGCAGCTTCTAGAGACTAGCCACCTTCATGGTCAAAGAATGAAACTCTACTATGAACTAGTCTCTAAACATCTCCCCGGAGACCAATGACTCTTCATGATCCTTGAAGAAAAAGATCCACTACTACCTCAATATTTTATGTAGCATCATCAAGATCAACAAAACTCAGTGTTCTTTTAGAGCATGGATGGAATAGAAGGATATCTTAACCCTCTACAACCAATCTTATACGAATGAATCTGAAATGGATCCCTTTTACTTTTGTAATCTCTAGAACTGAAAATCTAAAAGTGTGACCCTCTAAGTGTCATCATCATTGACCACTAATCTATGGTGATTTGCTGGCACATCATGAAAAACTGATTCTATGATAACCTGAATAGGAAATAAACCAGAATCTATATGTAATAAATAATAAATGGTTAGACTCTTATACATATATTATAGAATATTTTACATTAGTTAATTATTTCATTAAATTTTTTATTTTTTAACCATTCCTACGTTTTACCCATTTCAATAAAGGTGAAAAACAAGGATGATTCATGATCCTTTCCTAGTTCTCTAGCATGAAACCATTATCAATTAATATAGAAGACTTAATAAACATAATGGGTTATGAATCAAATCAAAGTGGGATAATAAATACTCATGTCTCATTGGGTCTCTCGTGTTTACATTTCTTACGAAACATAGCTGGAATTGTTTCCCTATCAAACTATGTAGTCTCAATTGTGCATTTCCTCAAACTACATACTATCCCTAAACCGAAACCTCTAATACCACTCAATCAAAACCCAATCCACCTAAATGTTACCCCTTAATGTATGGAAATGAGATAATGAGGATAGTTAACACCCAAGTCCCACCTCCAGTAGGCCCCGAGTTGGTGACTAGCACTCAGGGTACAATAAACATATAAATGGGAGGCATCACACTCTAAGAGAATCATGAAGAAGAGGGGGATAATACAGATACACTAATAAAAATATAATCAGATATATAAAAAGGAATCTCATGTGCATACATTTAATTTTATAAAATACTAAAACAACTGGAGAGTAAAACAATATGTTCCAAAAAAGTAAACACTCCAGTGACCACGAATCCTAAATAGCTCCAAAAAAACCACATACATGTAATATAAAGCCCAATTTAGAACATGATCCTACTAACCAGAAAATAGTATTTATATATATGTGGGTGAGAATGACAGAATAATTTGTAGGACCTCCCCAAACCCTCTCATGAAAATGATATAGAAATCATACTAAATCCTACTGAACAAAAGTGAAACTAACTCCTCACCTAAACTGGTATACTAGGATCCTAATCCCACCATGGATAACTCTCACCCAGTATCACATATAAGAAAACATATAATATAATATTAGCAATAATGATATCCCACTACTTATTCCCCATTTGTTTTTTACTTTTCCCAAACATTTCATGTCCTGAGCCATCACTCTCGAAAATAAGCTAGCTTACCGATATCTCAGATAAGTATGAAAACATTCATGTTTTACATCACCACGTTATATCATCACATCCACATATATGTATATATTATAATACAGTTTATTATTGGGAGCCACCACGACATGTATGATATGTATCATGCATTGAGTATTATATGCCAATCCATCACAACCCATACATTGAATATGGTTCCTAGATTCATCACATCCCATGCGTGTTATACCTATAATAACCGTTCAGATACTAAATTTGGGTATATATGTGTGTGACATAACAATAGTCCCTTATCTCCCACTATACACATATATAAAGAAACTAACTGATATTCATGCAATCAAATATAACTACCAAGAGAAGAGAGTGGGGTCAGATGGGGTAGTCATCTATCCATCCTCCTACTAGGATACTGGTGAAAACACCATCCCAGAGACCACTATGTTTTATTTTCCCTAACTGCTATGAGTGGTGTATCATATGAAATCACAAAAATTACATGATATAATATTTCTCAAAACCACACTCTGGGAATAATCTAGTCTTAGACTTAACTGTAGCTAACATATCTCAGAATATTGGTTGCGATTGAAGAAAACTAGATATCATATAATTACATAGGAATTTTAGACAAAAACATTAAATTATTTTTTAACATTCTCGTCACTTCCTTTATTTTAATTAATTCACTAACCATTAATTGTTATTTTTTCGATTATGTTACATTAATCATCAAAATAAGTCCATTCCCTCCCAGTATAATCCAAACTGATTCCATGGTTTATCAAGAGTACCAACTCATTTTCTTTCTAGAAACACCAACACCATGTGTTAAATAATTAACTAAACATTAATATTTTCAATCCAAAATTCCCGGTACTCTCGGAAAACCATCCCAATCTATCGCCAAGAGAAAACATTCAACTAAGAACATTTAGATTCTTGAAAAAGTGGGGAAGGAATGTAGATAGAATAAGAAACCCCTCCATCCAGATATTAAATATATTCATATCCAGAAAGATTATTTATTTTTAGAACAAAAATGGTTAATCTCGTCATTAATGCATTCTATTATCTCGGGTACCATCCCTGACAACCACATGTATATCTTGATACATATTTCTATCACTGGAGCCAACTAATTTTACATTATATTGGCCTACCTAACCCATATAATATCATTCACATGGGGTTAATATCACATATAAATATCACATACAAAGAACATCACATGGTAAAAATAATAATCATATTTGATAGGAAAACTAGACCCTAAAATAAGGTGCCCAACCTTTACATTCCAATGATCTCTCACTACTCCCAACACAAACCATTCAGAATTTATACACACATTTCTTCTCTCAAAACCGATTTTTTACCTTTAACAAACAAATAGTTTTATTCCTTATTGAATTAAATTATTAATTAATCATAGTTTCTATCTATGGGAAGCCCAAAGAATCAAGTTGTAACATGCTATCAATAGTATAACATGCTCTTAGCGTTAATTCCAATTTCAAAAAACATAGAGAAGTAACATTCTCATTTAACATGCCTTTTCATTTTATCATAAAAAATAATTAACATGCTTCCTTTTCTTGAACCAATTCCATTACCTCATTGAATAACCATCATTAAAAAACATGAATTTATCATTAATTTGATTTCCATAAAATTATAAGTATCACAATATTAATTTCAACATTCCTCAACTTAAATTATTAAGAAAAATAATCTAAAAAATATTAGATTTACATTTCATACCACTTTCTAATGAAGCAACATGTTAAATCATAACATCACACAGTGCTCAATAAGAATAACATAGATAACATGAGGTCTAGTAAAATAATAGGAAAATTGTATCATGTTACCAAACATAGACATTTGATCACTGTAACATATTATTTATTAATTTGGATCAGTATTTATTATGATAATTTCACTTCCATTCCAAAGGCTAATCCATAATAAATTTACTATTTCTCAAAATAAAATTGAGTTGAAATGAATCCCTTACCTCGAATGCATCAACATTATTCACATGAGAACTGACCAACATCACGGATTTATGATTTCCTCTGCCATGAAGAACTATGACCTCCAAAATACATAATGCCACAAACACACTAGGAAACAACAATGGAAACTCTATAAATACAATATAGATCAAACTCCAAAGCATGAAATGGATAAAAAGGAAAAAACAAGGTTAAATATGGAGAAACTGCTAGAAAATAGAGGTAGAACATACTTCGGAACACTATGGATTGATCACAAGAAGCCATGTATTATTCTCAATAAAAGCGGGTTTTGAAAACCTACAAAAATAACTCATGTTCACCTGTTGTTTTATGGATATATGTGTAAAAGATGTAGTGTTTTGTGGTCTTGGGGTATTTAGAGACTCATAGAATTTTACGGGACCTTGGAACAACCCCTTAAACGATGTTGTAGTCCGTTCTAACACAATATATTTTTATACATTTTTTAAGGGGTCATGCGGGTGATACCCTCAGTTAAATGAGGTTCTAGGTTCCATGTCCATATCCTATTAAAGTGGAACATTGGGCTACGGTGTATCCCTGCGAACCATGCCACAGGGACCCTACTACCACAAAAGGGAATATGTCATAGCCCACTACCCATGGTGACACTACCCCAAATTTAGTAGTATCCTCAAAACCCTTACACCAGATCTTAGATCCACCACTCCATATTCCCCAACCACCTAACAAGGTCCTACTCCACATCATACCTTCAAGGAACATCCATGATTAAAAATGAAGTAGCCTCAATATCCTTTATAGTCTACCCTACATATTAACTGATAGATACTATGTCGTAGCCACTTAACTTTTGTCACGACACACCCTTTATGCTGCATACATTCCATTTTTGGGAGTGTCTCCATAAAAACTCCTCAAAAACCATCTAAGACACCTGGAACCTGATTTGTGTGCCTCCATCACCAAGAACCATAAAACTAAAAGGATTTTTGGATTCATGGCCTCACAAAAAATGTAAAATAAATCTAATTTAAGTATTAAAAGTATTACAAAACACATAGTAATAAAATGTAGAAAACTAAAAGGATACAAGCCTCCACCTGATCCCAAATAGAATAGAAACCATCCCTTCCCTCATAATCTCTTCCAATCATGGACCACAATATATCAAATGCAAATACAGTCCTAGGAATGCAGAATAAAGAAAACCTTGAATTACACCTAATCTATATTAAGGGTTTCTAAAAAAATTGAGAACCTCCAGACCATCTTATGAAATGTATAAAATATTATTGAATGACATATTATCCTCATACAAACCCTTAGGAAAATTTCAATTAATGTGTTCTATTTTTTCATAGTGATAGAATATAAAATTCTTAAACCAACTTCCATCCTTCCTTTATTTACTTTTAACTTTTGGTTGAACCTTTATACTGAACAACTCTAGGCCAAAATTCACCCCATTACCTTCCACCTTCAAATCATGAATCTGGAGATTATTGGACAAAAAACTGACTTAACTTACCCTAAAGTGATAGAATCACCACCATATATATCATATAATCTATAAGCAGAATGAATTATTCATATAAGGAATTCAATAATAAACAATTATGGTCATCGTCTTTTATTTCAACCTCTGCATTGGCTAAATCTATAAATATATAGTAAAAACTACCTAAATGATTGCTCATAGAAGTATCGAGTACCATCTTGAAATTTAAAACAAATCAATTTTTGTTCCAATTTGATTACATAGACCTATTGAGGTAAAGATTCTCAGTCATCAACCAAATTTCTCTTGTTAAAGTTTCATGTATCACTTCCAACAATTAGGTTCACATGCCATATATACCTGTTGATTGGATCAGACAGAGCCTAAATAATTAAATTCTTATTAGAATTGTGATATATGTGCTCAGGTTTATTATTTATAACATTGTTTTATATGATCATGTTTTATTATATGTTTATGTGTATATATATAGTAATTAATTTTTTGAATATGATGGTGATGTGGACTTAAATATTAAATAAATTTGTTTTAATAAATAATTTTAATCAGGTAATCACTTGGTATAAGTAGTTGTTTTAATGTGTTTTAAGGGAATTAAAATGTATCAATTGAATTTTTTTTGTTGATTTTTTTAATATGGAAACTGTTATTGTGGGGAGTAGTGGATTCATGTACTAAAATGATTATCATGGATGGGAGAAATTATGGTGGGCATAATTTCACTATCCTAAATTTTTAATGATGATAAAAACACTATTTGGTAATAAATTATGATTATTTTTATGTGAAAATTTAATTTCTCAATAAAAAACACTAGGTAAATAATTTGAAGCCTTTATGTTATGGTAAAATTACATTTAACACCATAGAATATTCAATGGAATATATTTAAAGACGGTACTGAATTAGCATGAGATTTCGGGGATCATAGATCCTCAATATTAATATAATAAAAATATTAATATAATAAAAATATTAAATATATTATATCATGTGCACAGTATTTTTCAGAAATAGTGGAATATCTTATAAATAGTCTTGGAATCCTATGAAAACTATGATCCTAACTCCGAAAGCATTCTATAAAATATTCCAAGGTTTTAACATGATTTTTACCTTTACAGAAATCCTTTAAATAATTTTTTAATTGATTTTGGTTGAAAAATTATATTTTTCATAAAAATCATCATAAATTTCTATAAAAAAGCTACTACATATGTGCATTTTCAAAACGATATAAAAATCATTTATTATAACTAAAATCGTTTTTTGCTCTAGGTGCCATTAAAAGTGGGCCACATATATCATTTCAAGAAAAGTGTTGATAAATCAGGTCTATTATCAAAACGTTTTTTAGAACTCATAAAGGGTTCCCCTATTAGAAATCATAATGGGAAACCTTTATTAGTGATTTTATTAGAACTAATATTGGTCATACTATTACAGTGTTCTATTAAAATTACAGCACATTGCTGCAACTAATACACCAATATATAGAAAATTGATGATTTAATTAAAATAAGAATCACATAACAAATACAAGAACAAATACTATTTTATAGACAATTCAAATATTTTTTTGTACAATTACATTATTAAGTATTATAAAAAACATCCAAAAAAATTAATTACTTCATTTTATTTATCACCTAACCCCCTCTCGAAAAAGATTGATCATGGTATCAGTTGCTAATCAAACCATCCCAGCGTAAGAAAAAAAATCCACCTATATGTCAAAATAATTATTATGTTGTTAATACAATAAAGAAATAAATTAAACATAAATATGAAACAATAAAATAGTAAAATGTCAATTTTAAATATTAGGAAAAAATCCGAGTTATAATAATCACAATGTGTGTCATATTGTTGTGCGGATAATTATTACATGTTAAAAATGACTTTAGGATCATTATCCAAAAGTATCAAGACAATATGAATATTTTTTTCTAAATTTTGAGTATATCTTGTATATTTTCTACTAAAATGTCTATTTAAAATTAAAACATGTACTTTAAGTCATATTAGTCACATCATGTGTCATTTGGATATGATACCAATTCAAGAACATCAAAAATTCCATATGAATCATTTTCCTTATGTGTGAAGACAATCAGAGTGTGTTTTTCTAGTTGTCATTGAGGGACAAATGTTTTGAACTAAAATATAAATTTTATATAAAAAGATACAATTTGAGTCATATCGGTCACACAGTGAACTATATTGACATGTGGACAATTCCTATACCTCAAAATTGACTTATGAATAATTTTACTAAATTATCAAAATAAAATGAATTTCATATCTCATTTTTGTGTAGGTCATGTGTTTTTTCCCTAATATGTCAATTTAAACTAAAAACCCACAGTCATACCAGTCACATCATGTGTCTGTTTTACATGAGACTATTTCTTAATGATAAAAAATGACATGAATTGTTTTATAACAAATCAAGAAAATTTGGGCATGTTTTCTTGGTTTTCAGTGAGTGAAAAATGTTTTAAACTAAATTATCAATCTTAAACAAATAACATACACTTTGAGTCTTACCTGGAACACTATGTATCAGATTTAGGTGTGGATAATTCCTACATGTCAAAAATGACATACGTATAATTTTCTTAAACTATCAAAACAAGCTGAATACGATTTTTATTATGATACATGTATTTTGAACTATAATGTTGATTATAAATAACAAGACATGCTTAGAGTCATACCAATCACATCGTGCATTATATTGATGTGAAACATATTCCAACAAATCAAAAATGACTTATGGATATTATTCTTAAATTTTCAATACAATATGACTATTTTTTCTCAATCCGAGTATATCATGTTTCATTTTTACTATAATGTAAATTTAAACTGAAAACACACACTCTAAGTCATACTGGTTACAACATTTTTCAGTTTGATGTGGGACTAATTCCTAAACATCAAAAATGACTTATGAGTCATTTTTCTAAATTATTCAAACAATAAAAACTTTTTGTATTAGTTTTCATTGGTTGATACATGTTTTTAACTAAATTATCAATTTTAATCTAGTAACAGAAAATTTTATTCACAATATGCATAATGTGGATCCAATTTAGGTGTATCTAATTCCTATACATCACAAATGAGTTATGGATCATTTTCTAAAATTATCCAAACTCTTTGAATGTGTTTTCTTGTATTTGATTATATGATTTGTGTTTTTACCTAAAAAATAAATTCTAAACTAATAACATGCACTTTGTGTCATACCAAAAATTTCGTGTATCAGATTGTTGTGTGGTTGACTCCTACATGTCACAAATAACATAGGGAAATCTTTCCTAAATTATCTAAATAATACTAATTTCTAATCATTTTTGAGTGTGTGATGTTTATTTTAAACTAAAATGTAAATTATAAACTAAAAACATGGACTTTGAGTCTTACCGTGAATAATGTGTATCAGATTATGGTGCAGCTAATTAAGGTTTGGTTGATTCTTACATTAGTAAATGAAATATCAAACATGTTACTAACTATGTTGTATCGGGCACACCATGTATTGGATTGGGTGAAACTGATTCTTATATTTCACAAATGACTTAAGAATCATTTTTATAAAGTATCAAAATATAATGAATCTGTTTTCTTAATTTTATACATGTAATGTGATTCTTGAACTAAAATATCAATTTTAGATTAATAACATAAAATTCAAGTCATACTGGGCATGTTGTATATCATATTGAGTTGCATTTTATTCCTACAAATCACATCAGGTCTTTTTTTTCTTTAATGAAGTCAACATTTAGTGTTATCTAGAAATAATGTTGTTTGATAACCTGTAATTTTCAATTCATTATTGAATAAAAATATGATCGCATCATCATGATTGAATCATCCTCCTTTAGTGCAAAATCTGAGTACACTTACTGTGTTGTCTTCCCATGTCCATGTACCACCGGACGTTCCCATGTACCACCTGACGTTCCCATGTCCCTCCTCAAACTCCATAGGTCACATTAATCATTCTACATAAGACTTATAATGTCATTGTTTTGTCCTCATCTACTCTTGGATGATCCTCACCTTCATTTTAAAAGCTCAAAAAAACACAGGTCCCATGAGTGTTGACTCTCAGGGGTCAATCCAACAAAGCGGTGACCTATAGGGTCACCACTTACAATGAATTTAATGGAACAATTCCAATGTTGGAATGGTAATTTTTCTATATAAAAACTCCAAAAGTGTTTATTATCCTCCCAAATATGTCCAAAGTATAAAATTAGATTTCCTAGTAAGTCCTCAAAGACCTGAATGGTTTTATCATTCTGGTCGTCAATCTATAGGTAAAAGGTCATGATCCTTTAAAATTGGGTCCCAAATTCCTCTTTTAATCCTCTCTATAATAATGACTTGAAATTAGAATCATGGTATGAAATTATAGTCGAGGTATATCCACAGATCTAGACTATATCCTATATGTACAAGTGTTCCAAGCACTCTACTGAATTCTACTCTTAAATGTATTGGATGTTATCCAAATTGGTGAGTTGGTCTGTGATCACCTAGATGGAATCATTTCCCATTTATTTATGTTGTACACCATTAACTAATTCTATAGATATCCCATCCCACTTCCACTCTATAACCTCAAGGGGTTGACTTAAACCTACTAGAACCTGGTGTTCAGTGTTCACTTCCTGACAAGTGAGACGTTGAGAGACAAAATCTGCAATACAACACTTCATTCCTGGAGATGAAAACAGACATCAATGGTCCTCGTATATCTTCTAAACACCTATATATACCAACAAATGGGATTTATAAAACTCCCTCATCACTTCCTCCCACAATTCCAATAGTAACATCATCCATCCTCTGAAGAGGATAGTGTTCCCTCTACCTTCATAATATCCATTAAGAAAAAATCTAATGGATATCTGAGTACATAATTTCTCATTGTAAATATCTCCATGTTGAGAATCCTAAAAATGCTATAAAATTAGAGGTTTAATAACCATCTTATGTGAATATAAAACACCATTCTTTTCCCCTATGGAAAACTTCAATGAGGATAAGTTCTATAACTCCTCCTCCAACAACTAAGAAAAATATCTCCTACTAAGATCATCTTCCACATTGTTCCCCTTTCAAGGAGTATTGAAAATATCAATGTTATAGTCCTGGAATAACTATAACCATCACATATTTGTTACGTTAATATCCATCTTGTATAAGAGACAATTGAGACTCTTGTTGTTAGAGTAGATGATAAATCACTCGCCCATCAGGTAGTGTTTCCACATCTTCAGTGTGAATACTATAGTTTCTAGCTCAAGATTGTGGGTCGCATAGTTCTTCTCAAATAGTATCACCTAGACTGAAAAATAGGCAATCCACTTATGTATATAATTTATATCACTAACTAAATTAGTCTCACAATGCATCACAAAACAATACGTACTCAACACCCACCTCTAGAAATATCAATATGGGATGGCTCGTTAACCACTACCTCAACTCCTAAAAGCTATGACGGCACGATTTTTCCACCTAAAGGGTTTCCCCTTTTGGGTCAAATATATTAAGGGTGATGCCAAAATATAGAAATTGGGTACAAACATATGATAGTACACTTCCAACCCAAGGAAACTCCACACATCGGTAACATTATTGGGTGGATCCCAAGAAATTATTGCCTCAACATTCTCCCAGTCCACCACCACTCCTTCCTCTATGATGAAATTTCCTAGAAATTGAACCTCAAGAATAAAAAACTAACACTTTTATAGATTCCAATTAATATAGTTCTCTTGTAGCATGTCTAGTAATATCCTCAAGTTTCTCATTTTCATCTCCTAAGATGCCATATACACTAAGATATACTCAATTAAGACCACCATAAAGAGGTATAAGATGAGTTGGAAGATCTATTTCATGAGTCCCATGAACACTATTGGGGAATGTATCATGCTTATGTTCATCACCACGTACTCAAAGTGACTCTAGCAGTATCACAATGTTGTCTTTGATATATCCTCATATCATGCTCACAGCTAGTGAAAGCCTAATCTGAGGTTAATCTTCAAGAGATATCAATACCCTCTCAACTAATTGAAGAGGTATTTAATCCTAATTAATGGATAGTTATTCTCCATGGTCACCTAGCTCAAGCACTGGTAATCTACACATAACCTCAAACTCTTTTCTACCAACATAGAGAACAACACTGGGGATGACCAGGGTGAAACACTAGGTCTCACAAATCCATTCTCATGTAAGTCCTCCAACTACACCCTCATGTAAGTGAGCTCTATGGGATCCATTCGATATGATGGTGCATATATCAGTGCCATAAATGGGTGTAATTAAATTTCAAATTATACATTAAAGATTGAATTTAATTATGATATTCCCTAAGTAAATATTACCTCATCCTTCGCCACTACAACAAATAACTGGTATACCATAGCATCCACTTATACAAGATTCATGCTAGAAAATTAGTTAGTAATCATTTCTTCTATCCTATTTTGGAGGTCATCCTTCACTTCCAAGTTCATAATCATTATGTTGTCGTATGTAGAAGTATCTGACCACAAGGGTTGATTCAAAGCCTCAACCAAAATCTCTATGTCTCGAACCAAAGAAGTGGAAATAATGGAATAACTTTCACATGTGTATATCAATAAAATAGTTAAGGTAGAAAATATACATATCACACCACATATCAACCATGGATCTTCAAGGTTATCAGTCTCCGTAGCTTGTATCTAGACTCATCCCGGACCACCAGCTCCCTAATCTTGGCATGTCCCACCTAGGGGTGTTGGTGGTAGTAGTTCAATCCTCTGACCACCTCCTTCTACTCTGTCGATACCTCTTCCACATCCTTCATATTATCGAACACCCTACTCCTGCCTCTAACTCTACCTTGATGGTGTAACATCCTGACCCATGATCCATGTAACTCGTACCTCGAGCTAGTAAGAAACATTTCCTCAATCCCACCACCCAATATTCGCAATGCTTTCAACTAGTAGTGAGGGTCCAAGGTGTTATAGTGGAGAGACTATACCCTTTAATCAATGTGGCATAGAAGATATAATAAATAAATAGAAAATAGTGGAAGAATACATAAAAAGATGGTATAGTTGAAAAAATAGAATAAATAATACAAAAATTTAAATAACCAAGAAACTAAATATTAATCAAAATCCCATCAGTTAAGTTATATATAATAAGTTCATGGGATGATGATATACAAAAAAGGGTAAATAGGAGACATTCATATACAACATACAATAAAAAAATACAAAGGTCATCACAACTATAATTACAATTATATTATCAATACTCTACTCCCATTATCTATGCAATATGAGTAATAAATAAAACATTTATAGTTCGACACATTCCCCTATCCATTTGGGCAGACATGTAATCTACTCATGTACCAAATTTGGAATAATTAGGGTGTGTGATAAACTCAGTTGGCCAAAACCTAAGGTGTCTAGATGTAATACATCCTATTTACATAGCTAAGTAGTGTGTAGGTATCACTGAATAATAATAAATTATGGAAATAGATAAATAATAGTCGGTTCATGTTCTTAGAGGACACCTTATGGACTTCACCTACTTCATCAAAGTCTACAATGAGTCTAATCAGAGTACCATATACATATATAAGTAATAATGTATATATAAATAGTTTTATACCATATTCATGTATACACACTAATAATGTGAGAATGTAAGTTTCCATGTACATGGATACTAGGTGATAGTTGGACCTGGGGTGTAACTAAAGCATCCATAAGTAGTCTAATGAGCTATATGTTTTAGAAAAGGGTACATACCCTGCATCTCATAATTATTGGGAGACATATTTCTCAACAATTGAGATAAGTTGAGTGACATTTCCTTCACAACACCAGATATAAAGGAACATGTATTGTCATGTCCGTCTCCTACAATAATGTATTACGGTGACAGATTTCATTCTCAACGTTCGATGTAAGTGAGAGTGGATCGTTATGCTCTACAAGTCCCTTAACCATAGTCTCATATCCAATATCAGTTTCATGATCATAATAATAAAAAAAAATTATGTATAACCTATTATACATTAATAATCATCAATATCACATTAAACAAGGGCGTCACAATTCGTATAACCTATATAAATACAATCATGAATCAGTTTTCCTGGAATTTCCACCCAATTCCAATCCATTTAAAAAAGAAATATAATTAATAAAATCAAGTTAATTCATAATCAACTTAAAAATATCACTTAGAAGGTACTTTAATCTATTGTTAAAGTACACATGATGGCGAAATTCCATTTACAACCCAAACCAAATACTTAGAAGGTGTTTGTTCTGCCTAAAAAAGTATATTAAATATTGAAATTCCTACAAAGCACCCACAGTGTGGATATTGATGATTTTGGAATCCTCTAATCCATTAACAAGGTTCCACAAGATTATAAAAGCACTATTATGTTTTTTTATAAAAGAAAAACTCATTTTAAGGAAACACACAAGAATGAATAATGTGGGGAACAATAGCAGAGAAATGAAAAACAAAACTCAACATTGACTGAAAATAACTAGACCATCTACCTTAGGGTCATAGAAAACTCCTCAACCAATATCGGTATTCGATTTTAAGTAGATTGGAAGAAAAATGAAATTGTGTATTTTTCCCTTAAAATAGGGTCTCACACGAAAATTATGCAAGAGATATGAAGATAAATAAATAAAATAAGCCAATGCATTTGAGATCATACTTATAGCTATAAAACACTTCCCACGGTGATTTTTTGGAGATTTGATGGAAGAGAAATCAAGATCCCTATCTTGAAAGGAGGATGAATCCATAGGATAGGGGAAGAGGCTTAAACCATTGGAAATTGGAGAAATAAAAGAGATATTTCCATTTTAGGTTCAACATGGGAAACAATAAAATAATCCTTCAACACTGTGTCACATGGATTGGAATCACGGTTGACCAAACTGTGGGCTAATTATGTTGCTTCCACTATATAAGGAGGGGGCCTACATGGGAAAGGAACAAGGTCTACATAACTATGTGTAAGTCATGTGAAAATAACCATCCAAAAAGTTTGAAATTTCTATATGCATGTGCGCCTTGGCTCGCACAGTTATAGAAAATTGTTCGGCTCCCTGCTCCCCTATGAAATTCCCCCACATTGTTTGGGGAAACCATGTCAGTTGTGATTCACATATTTTTTAACCACACATCCCAAACTATTTCTCCAAAATCAATGGTGTTGGGATCTGAACAATATATGTACACCCTCGTGACCTCTGTGACTTTATTAGTAAACATTACAAGGACTGGGATAAGTTATTTAATACAAAAACAAATTATTCATACTTTCATGAAAATCTAGTCCATTTCAACAACCCCTATTTAAATAAACTCATCCTCAAATTGGTATTCTAAGAGTAATGTGGGGTAATCTGAGAAAAGTTCCAAAAACTAGGCTCAAATATCAGCTTCACATACTCATGTCTCATCATTTACTCAACCATTCTTCCATATAACTTGTAGTAAAGTAATTGAAATGCCTTAGAGTTTGTTCACAATCCGAAACACAATACCCACTAGATACTCCTCAAAAGAATATTCCCTATATAAATCAACGTCATTAGTTTAGAAAACATGTGATGGATCTGGATAATACGCGTAAAGATGGGATACATGAAAGACATCATGCGTAGACCAGTTTCTCTGAGGAAGTGATATATGAAAATACATTTGTCTGATTAAGTTTAGAACATAAATATGTCCAATTAATTGAGGTCAAAACATACCCTGCCTCTCAATACATTGATGTCCCAACCTGAGTGATACTCAAAAAAGACCCTATCTCAAACCATGAACTCAATAATTCATCGACATCAATTTTTGTATGACTAGAGTCTATACTGAGCTATCAACATGCACATTCTAATCAACTGAACTGACTTTATAATCTCTTGGACAAGATTTGGTCCACAAAAATATTTCTCTCATACCTCTAACTCACATAGGAGAGATTATAAATTCCTAACATATAATTCCTTATAAGGATCCATCTGGATGGTGGCCTAAAAAATATTATTATAATAGAATAAAATAAAGGGTAAATGTTTCTCTCAATAACCTCTGAATTCAAGGTCACTTGCACAAATTATATCCTCTAACACTTGAATCACACTCTATATCTTTTAATCGTTATAATGGTGATAGGACATGCTTAGAAGAACCTATGAACACAAGGCCTTCTGCCTCCCCTTTTAGAACTGAGACGTAAAGCGACAATCCCGGAAAAAAATGATACATCGTGGATATACATAAAGGTGTATAACCACATTGACCTATATCCACCCTAGATCATATACCAAAAAAGACTCTCAAATATGTAAGAAGTGTGTGAACTTATTCACATGATCAAAAAACCCAAACTATATTGTTTCAATGTGGAAACATAGGTAAACCAGTCACAAAACTCATAACGAAATAATTCCATTTCCACTCAAGAATGGATAACAGCTATAAATGTATTATTGGTCACTGATGATCCACCTTAACTTACGGATAGTTGGAACAATGTGTGATAAATTCAGAAATCTCTCATTTCATAGAAGGCAACCAATACTAGGGATGATAGTCTCAATACATCATATTGAAACCAGGATGTACTTCCCAATCTAGGGCATAAAATTAATGAATCTTTTCATCTATGATATCTGTTTGAACACAAAAATGCCCTTGAAATTGTAAAGTCTCATCCTGATTCAAGATATAACTAGAATATGAATCATCCTTTGAGATACATTACCTTAGGACTAGACCCCCTAGATCAAAACATTTCCTTAATATCACTTGTTCCATAAGGGTAGAGGTGACTAATAAAGCTGAGAGGATAGTCTATCCATGATCCTCCAAAACCTCAAAATACATCTTTGAAAACAAACCCAATATCTATGACACACCACTAAACTCTTGAACCGAATGTGTATGATCAATCTATATCTAATATTTGGCTACATCTTTTCCTCTCATTAGATTATAATAAAGATAAACTTCAAAAGAAGTCATACATTAAACCCATATGTGATATTGGTGATTCATATCACCCTATTTAAAGATGTAATTGTGGATTTTACGGTTAGTAAATACCAAAAAATTTTCTCCAAGTAAACAGTGTCTCCAAAAATTTAGATCGTGAATGAAAAAAGATAGATCAAGGTCATGTGTTGAGTAATTCCACTAGTATGGTCTCAAATGATGAGCCTTGTATGGTATGACTCACTCTTCCTTTATCATAACAACTCTTATATTGATACCTTAGGAATTACAGTAAATAGTATAGCTTCTGTCTGGCTCTAGATGAATTATGATCGACACTAATGTCAATATTCCCTTTAACTTCTTACAGGCTCCATCACAATCTTCATAACAAAAACTTTGCACAACCTTCTTAGTCAAGACCATAAGAGGCATTGATAGGAGTGAGAAATCCTATAGGAATATTCATTAATACCCAAATATCCCCAAGAAAATATGTTTATCAAGGTTGATCTTTTGATACTCTTAGGAAACTGTAACTATCAATTTCCTTTGGGAATACTGATACTCCTCATTTCGAGATGATATGACCTAATATATGGACTTTGTCGGTTCAAAAGTGACATTTTCTTATATTAGAATAAATTTGATGCTCTCTCATTGTACTCATCATGATCTAAAGACGGTTTTCATGTTCATGTTGAGAATGTGAATACACTAAAATATCATCCATGAAGACAACCATAAATGTATCTATATATGGGTGGGAAACTTAGTTCCTCAAATCCATAAAAATAGAAAGATCATTCAACAGAATGGATGACATAAATAGGTACTCATAAAGACCAACCTTTCTTATGAAATATATAAAAGCCATGTGTGATGATCTTACATAAACCTTTAGATTGATCGACCTTAAATCAATCTTTGAAAACCCCCATTCTCCTTGGATATGATCAAAGAGGTCATCAATTTGAGGTAGTGGATACTAGTTATTTACCATAAGATGGTTCAACCATCAGTAATCCATGAATTGAATGTGGGTACTGATACATTTCTTGGAAAAAAAAGACTAGTGAACCCCATGGATAAGTGTTGGTAATATATAACCTTTAGCCTCCAAATATTATAACTATTTTTTGAGACCTATACGCTTCATAGGTGTCATCTTGTAAGGTGGAATGGTCACTGGTGTTTCTCCTTTAACTAGATCAATAGTGAATTCTTCCACTCACACTAGAGGTATCCTAGAAAAGTTTTCAGGAAATATTTCCTTGAAAGGATCCATTAAAGGAGGGGAAGGAATAGCTCCTAACCCCTGATCATACAATAAGATAGTGGCAATCGTGTTTGTCACTCTACCTATGCCATGATGCTCATGTCCAGCTCAAGATGTATGGACATCCCATTTTTCCTTTATGGATACACCTACTTTCCTATGGTGATGTAAATATCACCCTCCAAGGATAGAATACAATATGGTAATGATATGTAACTAACTAGTCTGTTCCAATAATTACATCAAACCATATCTTTTTTAGAAATAAAATATTCTATACTTAGATATATCTTCCTATATCTAGGGTAAAATCCTTACAATAGTGAATGCAATCTAATAGGATACCCAATATGGTATTAGGTTTCATCAATCCATATAAGTGTTCTATATTGAGTCTCATAATCCCCATGATTTCCTCATATATAAAATAGTTTTATGTGTCTTTGTAAAATAAATAAGACACTATAGTAGATGAAACTAAAATATTACCTCAAATAGTAAAAGGTCTGGAACTATGCTCCTCTGGCATAGGATGTACTGGATGTAACTAGATCATACAATGGCCCTAAGTCACAACCTGACTTCCTTGAGCAGGACCACTCTACTTTCACTATAAATCCTAAGTATAATTTCCCCTACCTTAACTAACACTATGGCCTGAGTGATAGATGGTGTTCCAGCTACCTTACATGAATGGTACTACTAGTCCCGCTCCAGAGCATGGAGTCAATGTAGACCCCCTCTCACTAAGAACTAGGGTAAAAGTCTTATAGAAGTGTCAGATATTCCTCATCATTTTTCAAAACCTATAATCAATTGGATCTTGCATAATATAGGTTTATGTATCTCCTGGTTTCTCACATTGGTGACATATCATGAAGCTATCAGTATGAGCCATCTGACTTCTGCTTCCACTATGAGAAACCTCAAAGAATAAATTTAGTCCGCTGAAAGAACCACTAGCTAGTCTTGGTACCAAACCACCCTATTCCCACCACAATCTTTCTTCATATTACTATTAGTAATGAGGTCCGCGTTGACTATTGCAGAAATAGTATTTAGCCTAAAAATATTGACATGTGATTGGATGGCGTATATCATCCCATCCTTGAATCTCATCAAAGTCATCAAATCATAACCCGATAGTGTAATAATGTACCACTCTATCTTAGTAAAGCAATTGGAATACTCTATGACATACATGGAACCCTACAATATGTTCATAAATACTATATTATGGTCATCCATTAGAGTCTTTGGAAAAAGTAATCGTAAAAGATCATCTATAAATCTTCCCAGATCATATCACAATGTCATTCTACCTAGGTAATAACATCCCACAGTCACTTGTAATAATCATGATGAATATAATAAATTTCTTTTACCCTCCAATCTAGATGAATATACATATTCTTAGATATAGAGATCATATCCTCCATTCATGACTCAACAACATTTGGTCCACCATCCTCTGAAAAGGTGGAAGGATCCTAGAGCTGGAACTCCCAAGTGAACTCTTCCATAGTCAGGGAAGATTGAGAAACACCTTGAATTGAATGTGACATATGAATAAATCCCTCTCAAAACTAGGTTTTGATGCCCATATCCGGAACAACAGGTGGTGGCATAGGTTGCACTACAGGAGGAATCAGTGGTCCATCAGGTCCCACTACCTCTGATGCATGGTCTTCACTTCCATACAAGCGTAAGACTCGAGGCTATCATGGTGAAATGATTAGAAAATTACAAATTTACACCACATAATATAACCGAGTATTTTAAAGATCATAAATAGACATCTCTGATAGGTATACATCCTTCTTATAGAAAATATCACACCTCTCGTCCAGCTACAAAATACAAGTTTAGGTTGAGAGGAAAGACCATAACAGGCCATAATAACCATAAGAGACACCCTCATCTACCCACTATTAATTATTGGTTTGATTCTAGCTCTCATATCACATAATATAGTCGCTAGTATATGGAGTTTCAATTTAATGGTATAGAGGAAAACACCCATTACTGTACAGATGAAATCCCATTTAGTGGTTACCATTTAACTTGTAAAGATTTAAATTTCATCAGAGTACGTAAAATTATATATATAGTATACATATCAAAGTCCATGAAATGTAGGTCCAAAACACACACATGGTATAATTGGATAATTAAGGTGTCATCACAAACCTATGTCGTAAGACATAATCTAGATTTATGTAGTAACTTTAATTCAACCAATTATATTCTCCATACAAGAGAGGTAAATGTATTTCAATATAAAATATTTAATGAACTAATTTTATGAAGAATGAAAATTAACATAGAAGGTCGAAATGGAATATAAAATGAATGTAATATTAGTCCTATTGTGATAATAATGATTCTTTAAATGACACACCCTAATTTAATCAGGCCAAGGTAAATTATATTTCACTGCAATAACACGAATAATAATAATAATATCATGAGACATGTGTGTCATCCAATGGTAAATTAGAATCAATTGTAAAAGGAAATGTCAATAACTACAACAAACCATCCCTGGTAATTTGGGTTTTTCCTATATGTTGGATTGTTATGCCCAAACATGGTCTCATTACCAAAATCCATTACCTTCTAGTCTCTTGACTAATATGGAAAAAGTAAGACAAATTGAATAGAATTACCTGATACCAATTTTTAAATCCCTGAACCAGGATCCACTTAACATGTTCCCTAAGATAGTAGATAGCATGACCTAATGAACACCACCCCATATGCTATAGGATTTTGACTAATATCAAGGGTTTGGGTGGTACCACGGTGATACTATACCCCTATATCAAAGTATCACAATGGATATAATAAATAAATAGATAATAGAAAAAGAATGTATAAACATATGTAAAAATGAAAAAAAAAATATACAAAATATCTAAAAAATTGTAAATAAGCAAGAAACTGGATAATAATCAAACACCCATTGATTGAGTCTTATAAAATGATTTCATGGCATTAAAATATACAAAAAAGAGGGAGATAGAGGGACAAGTATATACAACAAGATATAAAAAATAAAAAAGAAAGTCAAAAATATCATTCCAATAGAATCACAATAATACGCTCAATCCTCTACTCCCATGATCCATGTTATATGAGTAACAAATCTTACATTTGTAGTATGATGATTTCCCTTTTCCATACCTATAGACATGTAATCTATGAAGTTCACAATGGAGGCCCGATTTGGGTGTGAGATAAAATCACTATGCCACAACCAATGGTGTATAGAAGTAATACATCCAGTGTTCATTGCTATGTAGTGTTTAAGTATGACTGAATAATAGGATATTCTGAAAATAGATAAATAATATGTTGCTCAAGTTCCAACAGGACACCTACCGGACTTTAACTACTTTAGTATAGGATAAAATGAGTCTGATATGAGTATCATATTCATATATAAGTAATAATAATATATATATAGGTGTATTCTATATACTTTTGTATTCACTTTGTACTTGAGGATGAAAGTATCCATATACATGGATACTAGGAGCTAGCTGGACCTAGGTCGTAACTCAAGCGTCCCTAATTATTATAATGATCTGTAGGCTCTAGAAATGTGTACAGGCTCTAAATATCATAATGAATGTGATACTTTTTACTCAACACTCGAGATAGGTGGGTTGGGACACCATTCCCAACACTCAATACCGGGGAACATGGATCGTCATTCCCTTTTCCTAGAATAAATTATAATGTTGAGAGATGTCATGCCCAACACCCAATGTAAGGGAGAGTGAAATTTCATGCCCAAAAACTGTCTTAAACAACATTCAATATCCAATATCTTTGTCATAATTATTATAATAAAAACATGAGGGGTCACCTCTTATAAATTTATAATCATCAGAACTATAATAACTAAGGGAATAAAAAATTATATAACCAATATATATATAATCATGCATCACATGGCGTGGAATTTCCACCCAGTTCTAGTTCATTTAAGTAAGAACTTTAATTAATAGAGGCATAAAAATTCATAATGATTTCATACCAAGAACATATTAGTTTTTTACTCAATTGGAAAATTACACATGCATGGGAAATTAAATTTGAAACCCAAGTAAAACACTTAGAAGTTGTTTGATCTATTTAAAAAATTATGTTAAGGAGATAAATTTATACAAAACACACTATGGGGTGTATATTGTTGAGTTTGGTATCCTCTAATCACCCAAAAATCATCCACAAGAGTATAACAACATATGTATATTTATTTACAAAGGAAGAATGAATTTTACGGAAACATGAGGTATTGGTCGGAGTGAAGAACAACATAGAAGATATGAAAACAACTCAAATTTGAGTTGAAACAACTATAATATCTAACATAGGTTGGTAGACAACTTCCCACCCAATATGTGCTTCATATTTTAATTATATTGGAAGGAAAACTGTGAATAGTCCAATGCCCTTAAAATGGGGTGAATGATCTTGCACCAAAATGGTGTAAGAGATACAAAGAGAAATTTATAATGGAAGAAATAGGATTCCACAACATACCTCTAGCTATCTAACACTTCTGTTGAAAATCTATTTAGAGTAATGATGGTAGAGAAACCAAGATCCCTAACTTCGGAGGAGGAGGAATCCATGGGAGAGGGTTTGAGGCTTCAGCCACTAAAAATGGGATAAAGAAAATGTTGATTTGTATCTTAATTTCATTATGGATAAAATATTTAAATCACACATCAACACTAGCTCACATGGTTTGGACACATGGATGGAAAATTCATGTTCCAATTGTGTGGCATCCACTATCTATGGAGGGACCCTACACAGGCTAGGAAAAAAGTTTTCCAAACCATGCACAAGATGTTCAATGTCAAATATCAAAAATTCTAGGAGTTGATACAATGGTCTATGCCTCATCTTTAATAGTTTTAGAAAACTATTCATATCCCTTATCCCCTCTAAAATTCCCCCACACAGTCAGGGGAAACTAAATGATTTGGGTTATATAGTTCTATTTAACTATGTGTTTTAGTTTATTTCTCCAAAATTCATGGCTCTAGGCTCCAAAAAAGACTCATACACCCTTGTGAACTCTATAAATCCATTTGGTAACATTACAAGGGCTTAAAAATATAATTTAATCTAAAAAATGATTCATACGTCCATGAATATTCAGGTCACTACAGGTGGTCCCTTAACCTTCACTCGGTCAACTATTCGATGGGTTGAACAATCACATGCCAGATGTCACCAACCATCATAGGAGAAGCAACACCCCACCCATGGTTGATTCGAGCCATCCTGAGATCCATATGCCACTGAACCTATATCTTGGGATCATCTTAGAGAGTTTATAACATGTTTGGATCCCTGTGACCTCCATCAGTAACATGTTTTCGAGGTCACGACTCGTGGTTTCTCACAACAAGCACAAACTATATGAACCTTCTCTTCTAAGAATATCTCCATCTCTATGACCTTCTGAATTACTCCATCATAAGTGGGATTAAAGAAGGATATTACTAAATCCCTGATATACTAGCGTAATACTTTTTCAAAGTTTTGTGCTCTAAAAATTAATATTGAACCATATCCATGGAGTATCATGAGAGATCAGAAAACCTCATAAATTACTCTACCATAATCAAACAATCCTGCTATAGAAGAGAAATCTCTTATATATCCATTAATCACAACATGGCCGAATAAAACTCCCCTTAGAGAGATTCTAGAAATCTTACCAGGAGAGTGTTGTCTCATGGTGGGACTGAGTCACTAAACTCAACCATCACCCAATTTAACCCTGAATAATACTCTCTACGAGAACCTATATCTAATCTTCAAACATCCTCACAAGGTGGAAAATTTTAGTGAAAAAATCATTCTAATACTTATCCACCTTGGAGTCAAGATCACCTCAAAACATAAGTGGTTGCTTCCTCTAGAATAGGTGTACTGCACTCAACCTATCTACATTCCCTACTAAAAATTACAGTGCTATCTACTTCTCACCAGGTACTGGTATTGCTGGAAAATCACCTGAAGGGGCTATATCTGGTATAAGACCTTGTACTAAAGTCTCATCACTTAGCAGATCATCCTCAATATAATGGTGTGGATTATTGGCTTGTTGTCTCTGCAAAGGAATCCATAAATAAAAATTATGTATGTCCAATAAAGAGTATATCTAGGGAGGTGACTCGAGAAGCAACTAGAAACCACAACCCATTCCTATATGATTAATGTACTAATTATATCCATGTATCCAATATCTATATGTACCAGGTCGAAAGGTAGGTAATCGGAGTATTGGTGTATGGATACGTCGACCGCCACAACAACACTGGAGTCCATTGATTGAATAAAAAACTCATAACACTTAACATTTTTACCGCAAATCCACATCACATACTCGAGTGCTAAGGTAGAACTGACTGCTCAGATACCACTCTATTAACACCTCACACACCAGTGTCTGAACTATCACTACCTCAAGCACACCTCAATTTTTCCAAGGCCGGTTGATCAGCATCGAGTAGGCATATCTCACACATGGGAGGAATTAACCTAAAGTACTTGTATATACACACACATATCCAAGACCATACAATAATGGAATCTTAAACAACTGATATCAATGAATTCATATGTCTATTATCCCACATATATGAAAGTAAAGTGCTAAAAGTGAAAATGGTTCCAAATACAAGACCAGCCAAAAACTATAGAGATTACAACCTTCTCCAAGGTAAAGGACTATAATAAAATGAAAGCACTTTGAAAACACCTCTATTTTCCATGATCAAGCAATGTTATACACACTCCCTATCCACCTAGGACACCTTCAATTGGTCCTCAACCTACATAAGTCATAACATGGGAAGGTAAACCCCATGCAGGCGTGAGTATAAAAATAACCAGTAGGACACCCCGAAAACACTAAATATAAATAAACAAGAGTTTTTAACTCGTAATAGAAATATATTACTGAATATAAAAAATAAAACCCAGATATACTAATGAAAAACACTACACCACAAGACAGTCAAAACTAAATTACAGCCATTGTATTCCTCTCAAATCAATGATTTTTTAGGATAATCCACTACACGATCCACACCTACACTGAATACTTGCATCCAAGAGGTCGAGATCATTGGTCCCTATCCAATAAGGATCAATGTCCATATAATACCATGATACTCAGATAATTGGTCATGCCCAGGACTACTGGGAAACACCATAAATCCAATCCGGATCGGAATGCCGCATAGGTGATCATATTACAATAATCTCGTGAACCATCACAATATTTAATTTTATATGGAGGATTGATTCCACGATCATTAAGGTCACATTGATTCCACAAACCCCACCAATGGTAAATAGGTAATATAGGATCACACTTAGGTCTCACTAAGGGACATCACATACATTATAAGAGACTCATCCTCTAGAAGGAATCACAATCCTGAGAAGTTCACATAATACCACACTATACAATTGAGGTAATGGACCAAGGGAACACACTCAACCAAGACTGGTCTAGAATGAAGAGACAACGGGCTACTAAAACTCTAAAATGGGGTAAACGGTGTGTATTGGGGCATACACGGTGTATCCATCCAACCCCTGGTCTCCGTTTTTGGTTATTCCCTAGATAGAATATAAATATCCATATAAATGGCATGTAGGAATAGTAAATGATATGTAGAGATCACCCAACACCACTAAAAATAGCAACTAATAGCAACATTTATTTTTTTGATTTGGAGATGGTTTAAACTTCTACCATAAGGCGTCATGACGGTTTCCAAAAATCACAACTAAAGTTGGGGTTGGCATCCAACAATAATTGGTTTCATCCATTTACCATTGGTTTCTATGAAACATTACGAAAGATTACTTTTGTGGGTATTTTTTCGTTTTTTATGGTGGTTTTCCTACTCAAAAAGTACCAAGGGGATAGTGATGGTTTAAACCACTACTAAACAATAATATGGAATCTATAGAATTGGTTTAAACCAGTATATATATCATTTTTCTAAAAAATATGGATAATCTACAACCCTAGAACAAAAAAATAATACATATTACAATATAAAAATGTAGTAAAAACCTATTACAGAATAACAAAAATATAATCATAACATTTCAATTTCAATTTATAAAAAAAACATAATAAAATAATAATTAATTTAACACGAATAATAACTAAAAAATAATTTACATGAATAATGTTATTTAATGTTACTATATAGTTGATTGTGATGGCTAGGTCACATATTACCATTCATTTTACCCTCAAGATACAAAAATGATATAAAAGACCCCAAGTGGGGTGTTTGTGAGAATGTCATGGACTTTTGAAATATGTTATAAACCTTCTATCCCTCTATGATAAATTATAGAATGTTAAATTAAGGAAAAATATGTGGTAACCTTATGAATTATTGGGGATTTGAAATAGGTTGGGTGTGTGATAGAATCTTCCCTAGCTTGTGTATATTTTAGTGTTTGGTATTTTTCTAACCTACGATAACCCTTGGCATTTTATGTCAGTTCTGGTTATGTTTAATATTATCGTTTTTAGTATTGAGTTATTAATTGGTCTTCATATTATCTATACTTGGATTTTATATGAGTGCCTTGTGACATGAGTTGGGTGAGCAGGTCAAAAATTGAAATGTGATTTTATAGAATGGTTATGTGGATTAGGTAGGATGATGATTCCAATGATGTTGGGATTTATGATAGAAATGTGGTTTGGGTGTTCATGTCAACGATGGTCATTTGAGATGTTATTAGAGATAATATTTGTTTTGGTTCTAGAATTAATTCCAGCAATGGATATAAACATTGTAATGGATCAGGTTATATGATGTGAGTAAAGAAAGCATGCCAACTATGGATGTTATTTATATATCATGTCATATCATCATGCTCATTTTTAGTGTATGTTAATGAACATGATGATATTTTATTATAATAGCATTGTTATATAACTATAATAATTTTATTTAGATTTTATAAAAGTGTTAAATCTAATCCAAGATGAAAGAGGATGTGAATATTGATGAAAAATAAAGAAAATGATGGATTACTTATAAGGAATAACATCAATTTCCCACTTCCAAACATTTCTTATTTGGAGGAATTATAGATATATCTTAAAATAAGGAGATTCCAAACATGAGATTTTATTTTTAGGGATGGAATATGGATAGTAAACCTATAAACAACCAAACATCAGTTATTTCATTCAATAGGTAGAACAAGGCCCCTTTTATAGATTATAATGACTAGAATTTCTAAAAATACCCATTTCTTAATCTATAATGATTATAATTTTATAGGTAAAGTGATTGAAATAAAGTCAAAGGATAAAGAAAGGCCATAAATTTTTTCACCGAAACACTTTTTTAAAATGGTTCCAATATATTTTAAATATCATTTATCAAATTTAAATTTACATATTGATACATCTAAATGTATACTTGAAAACCCCAAAAATACCTTCACATATTCTATAAAGGCGTGATTAAAAAAGTTTTGTAGTCAATGGTGGTTATTAATATAGTATATATTTGTAATCCACTTGGTATTTCTTGTATTATTCATCCAAAAAGATCAAGGTAATATGGATGAACTAGATAGTTATCATGGAGTACATTTATGAAGTAGTTTAATGTTTCCAAGAATGCTGATGAGAATATAGTTTTATGTTATTTCATGGTTTATCCATATTAAATAATAGTTTATATAATGGAAGAAGTTATTACCATTAGTAATACTATATGGAGAACAATCATTTGGAAAATTATGTTAAATATGATGTAGATGTTTCATCTTGTATCATGAAGACATTCAGGATACTCATTATATAGAATTATTATGGTATACTAATTCATAAAATGGGTTTTATGGTAACATTAAAATTAGAGAAGAGTTTTTTTGAGTGTATATATTCATGTACATATTAACTCTATGATTAAACTAGTTTATGGTCCATTGTCTAATATTCTGTTTGGAGAATCTATTTAATAAAATATAATATGTTTGGGGAAGAAATTAATAGTTTTTCTAGGCCCACTAGATGATTAGTTCTATGTTATAATAATATTGACCATATGTGATAATATTGAGATAGCCCTAAGGGTAGAGTGATGCTAACAATATATATGTTACATAGACAAGAAAAATACTAGTGGGATGTCCAGATGCAGGTTAACCAGAATGTTTAGTTATCTAGGTACTACTAGTTGAATTACCAAGTGGAAGTCAAAACTGAATAAAGTTCATAAATGGTTGAAAGAGACAAGATATTTGGAAAAGAACAATAAGAGGTGGAATTTCAATGAGTACTAAAATAGAACAAAATTTGATGATCTTAATAATGATATGTATAAGGTAAACATCGAAATAAAAAAAATAAAAAATTAACCAAACATATAGTTTTTCATGAAATGTAAGGTAAATATATATATCCCCTACCAGAAAGCACAACATGGTTTCTCAATCACCTTATTGTGTTAATCTATCATAATTTTAGTTACATATCATCATTTAATCCAAAGTCAACACTAATTGCTACCTAATAAAATTTGATCTACACCATCTCTTCCTCCATCTCTACTCCCTACAATCGACACCTGTATGCCAATTTTATTGAAAATTAAATAGCTTCTTATATTTAAATTTAAACTTAAAACAAATAAAATTTTGTGTACTAAATGATTATGAAGTTTTTATGTTTACCTGCTCACTCAAATTATCCATCGACACAATATCATTAGGGATACATCCAGTTGTCTTTTTATATAATTTAATCAATGATTTATATAAATTAACAACTTTTTCATCATGCATCTTTAAATGATCTCCCTATTCCTGAATTGTGATTTTTATTGAAACAGACTCCATTTGGGAAACTCATGGTAGGGAGTAACTAAAACTAGGAGTAGATGTTGCGATAATCCCCAATGGCCTGGAAAAGACATCAAATGGTAATGGTCTCAACACTGACTAATTTACATGACTAGGATACTCATTTCCAATGACTTAGTCAACTAGATCATCCTATGATACTAAGATATACTACATGGGATTATCATCCCATAGCCATTTTTACCTATAAATCAAATTTTAGTTATATTTAAAGTAAAAAATATTAACATAGTGACCACTAACAATGAGTTCATACCCAATCATCTTGGGTAGGTTCATTCACATAATTCCCATTAGATTTTGAATGAACATCCGAAAAAAAAAATCGGGTGACTTGGTCCCCTAAATTATTTGACCATATTAAAAAAAGATAAATCAATAATTTAATATATTGAATAGATAATTTTTTCTTATTGATATTTACACTAATGAAAATATTACCAGAGTTGATCTGTTTTTGGAAAAACTATTTGACCCCTCAGTGTGGTGGATGATTTGTTTAGCTCGACTTGGTTCATTTTTCCTTGAAACATCATGAAATAAAATTCTTGTAATTTAACAGTAATTTATGAAATTCCATATCCTTTTTATATTCTTATAAATAAGTAAAATTAAATTATTATACAGATATATATTTTTAGTATCGTGTGCTTCCCAAGATGATGGACATCCACAAACACCTTATACTGCTCTCTATATAACCCTTCAGGTACCTTATATTACTTATACTAAGTAGTAAATGATATATAATGGAATACATTCCATATTATCCATTAAAAATATTTCCATTTATTACCAAAATCATTCAACTTCTAATGTTGTGTGGAAATATCAGTAATTGTAAAGTGGAATAACATCTGAACATTGAGATTCATTATTTAAATATTGGAATTTAATTACATAATGAAATACAATTATGAATTAATTCATTAGAACTACCTTTATCTTTGAATCAAATACATCATTATTTTATGATTGAGGAATATTCCTCCAATCATAAAAGGTAATTAGAAGGGTAGTCTAATCTCCCACCAACTAGACTATAATCAACTATCATCAATTGATTCCGATTCCAAGCATTTAAACTATTTATATTTTTCACTATATTAAAAAATATTCCATCTATTGTGAAAAAATGATTAGTTTTATGAAATTAGTGTAATAACTTTATTCACACTAAAATTTGTACATATAATTATCACCCTCCAATATCCTAATGAAGAAAAAGGATTGATGACATATTCCCTTGCTACTGAACCTGCTGAATGGGGAAGCAATCTACCAGATGTTTATGGGACGGAGAAGGAGGGTGTTCCAGATGTTGACAAAATGGAGGAGGGTGTGAGAGACATTGATAAGGGTAGATAGAGGGTTTCTCTAATGATGTAGGAGGGATACTGATAGATCATCAACTAACTATGTGGTTAAGGTAACATCAACTGGGAGTCGACTAGGATCAATTAAATGATTCTCCATTAATATTCCTCTCATTTAATCAGATAAAATAAAATTCAGAATATATATTTCAAAAAACATCTTGGATAAAAAATTATATATGATAATAGATGAATATTACTAACAAAAAAAGTATACATAGCTATAATAATTAATTACTACACATACAAAAAAAGTGGTTAAAAAATAATATATCACTTCACCTGCAATCATTTTTTTGTTTAGTCATGTCATTTTCCTATTATATACACTTGGAAGACTAATATTTTAAATATCATGAATGAAAAGTAACAGCATTTCATACTATTGATGAGATTCAATTTTAGAGGTAAAATATTCCACTTCATCACCCATATCATACAAGTCTCTTTGTTTTATGTGAACAAATACACTCCACCCTTCATCTAAGATATCTTCTATATAATATAACGTTTCTACTTGATATGAGAAGATATATGAATGAAGTCATTCATAGTCAATTATATCGATCATGTGAGATAAGTTCATAAAAGTAAATTGGAAGGAATATCATTTAATATCCCTGGAAATATCGACCCACATTCATTTTTTCATAAATGGATAACATTTAGAGGATGTTTTTGAAAAACTATGACTAAATTATTTCAATTTTTTTGGTTTTTTTTAAATTCCACTAAAATGAATTCTGTATAGTGAAAAATTCTCGTGTAATCCTATCATTTTCATGCACCACTATACATTCCTATCTACCAAGCCTTGTACACCTGGTCATTACCATGTACACCTGGTTGTGTTAATTCATATGTACACATGGTCATGTAATCTGGTTCATTCCATATACATGGCACGCCCATTACCATATATCCTCTAAGATACGCTTCGATCTGCTGAGCATGTGTCACTAATGTGGGATTGGGCCACATGGAATGTGATATTTAACTTTCCATAGAAACGATAATGTTGTAGTATAAGGGTCCAATAAAGCGTCTAAAACTAGATTACACACTGCATAACGAAGTATTTTCTAGATACATTCAGATCTCTTTCTTATCATTCTCTAGGTTTTTTTGGCCACCCGCCTCACCAAATAACTCATATCCTAGGTTGTCCAGACTTCCTGCCACTAGATATCATAAATTTGGGCTTATAATCTACTCATAAAATTCACACTCCCTTCGTTTGTAGAAAAACGTTCAAAACTAGGATGAATGGATACTGAAAATCCATTGTGATCTGCCTCTCATTATCCTCTTCCATCATTATATCTTGATTATACCCTCGATCATGAACCACACTTGTGGTATCAATCCATTGTGTGGATGAAAAATAATGAAACAATAAAGTAATTGGTATTCATCAAACCCCAAGACAAATAAATTACCAATAATGAACATGCAATAAATGGATGGAGAAATTTATAAGCTATCAAATGTGAGAAACAAACCTTGGACTTTGTTCATTCATCCTTGATCTGTTGTTGTAGAGTTGATGAATAAAGAGGGATGTAAAAACAATAAAAAATTAAATAAATCCATGAATTTAAATCCATTATCTATGCATGAATTATTATTGTTTATTTAATTGATTTGTGTACGACAAGTATTAAAAAATGGAATGGAAATCCCAAATCAGCATCCTAAATTGACTTTGGATCGATCAATGATGATGAACGACCTAGTTTCATTGTCCTTGGTGATATACAAATATTTCATTGGATCATCAGTCCTTGATCCTGATCTGATATGGAATCTCATTCAAATAATACTCTCCAATGATCTCTCTAGGTCTCTATGATTTAGAGATCATCCTTGAATCACTTCTATAACCATTTACTTAAATATGATCATAGTCGATGTTTAAAAAAATATATGTATTTAGTATACTCATTTGTGTATGCAACATCTTTTTCACAAAGAGCTCATGTAGAGAAAGGTTATGTCACCCCAAGGGTAAAACCCAATTTCTAATCTCAATGATGGCCTCAGATTTGTGATCGTTGCCACTATTTTGATGTTATTAATCATTTTTAAGAAAACATCACACACATGATATTAATATATTATCTATATTCCACATAATTATTTTGGGCTCATTAGCCCTCAAAGCCACACAGCTTCTTAGTGAATGTTCATGAAAATATGCTATATAATATCCAAGAATAATACAGAGAAAATATGAGTCATTACAGTTTTGATAAGGTATTTTTATTATATATACACTATTCTTTATCCATTTTTAGATGTTTATATGATTTTTACTCCCATGGAATGTCCTCATTCATTAATTTTTAAAATATCATCATAAATTTTTTTATTGAAACATAATATAAAATGTTTAACATCATTTTTATTTTTAAAATATTTCATGTATTTTATTACAAATTTATAACATTCATTATGTGTGGTTGGTTTGTTGGGTATCCATACCTTGAATCCAGAAAATAAATCTTTGGAGTATCCAAATTGATTTCAATGAGTAACCAATACTTCCAAAAAAGAATAATTAAATATATGTATTAAAATATTTTTTTCATTATTAAATTTTAGAGTTTTACCCCTTCATCATGGGTACAAAGAATAGTTTTTCACCTCTACTTTTTATTTCATAAATTATGAGTAGTTTTTTCATTATTACTTAAATTTTATTTGGTTCAAATAAAAATAGTTATGTAGAATTTATTTGAGGACTAATGAGTCCAAATTAATATTCATGGGTTTTTATCTTCAAATAGTATTAATATATACTATTGAAAAAAAATTGAATTTTGTTTTGTCATAATAAATATAATAGATCAAATATTGGACAAACAAATCATGAAAACACATATATTGTATGAATTTAAAAATGAGACTCTTAGGAATTCATGCTTGAGGATTTCATTAACATTCTCAAGAACAATATAGTCTATAATTTTCTATCCATACATCTATTCTTAAAAATAAATTATGGTTATATCAATAATTTTTAATGTTCTATCCACAAGAATCTTTAATGTTAGTAAATGAGGAATTTGAATTGGTGGGGTAAAGGTACTTTTTGAAGATATTTTTGATTCATTGGTTGATCTTATAGATGATTTTAATTTGACCTTCTATTCCACTCACTTTACCTTGTCTTTCTATAATAACATTAATTAATTCAGCACTTTTTTCATTAATTGTTAATGATTTTTCCAAAAATAAAAATTTCAATGAATACCTCCTTATCGATATGTGTTTTTATAAGATCCAATTGCTGTTTTATGAAATTGACAGTCACATTATCATCAATATAAATATATGTATCATCAAGTTGAAATAGTATCTTGACATTAAACACATGAGATATTCGAATACCCACTCTCACATGACCTATTGGATTCTTTTTTGTAGAATATGTCCTTGGATATTTTAAATTGTACCCCTCACAACAAGGAAATGGGTGGGTGTTGATAAAAATAAATCGAAATCATTTTTACCCTTTATAATATCAATATAAGAAATATATCAATGTCTTCTTAATTCACATTTCACAATAACAATTATGAAAATATTTACTACCTCTTATGAGAACTCTCTTTGATGGGAATGGATTTCCTTAAAGATGATGGGGTGGGGGATCTTCACATAGTGTTTTTTCCAATTTTATTTATTCTCATTGATTCCAACCCATAACATTTTATATTAACTCTAAATTACAATTAATTTTTTTTCTAGAAAATTTAATTTTTTCATAAATCTTCCATTTTCTTACCACTATCCCCCTGTTCATTTATTTTCTCAAAACATGTTCAGGGTGAAACCCCAACAACAACAACTTTGAAGCAACCACAATTTTTTTCCACTTTAAGGAAATTGAGATTACATAATTATTTGGTATATAAGATGATCCTTCTTTTATCTAAGTTAAAAAATTATATAAAAATAAGTAATCATTTTTATGTCATATCGATTTAAATAAAAATATTTATTATGTCGTACTTACACATGCTTTCAAAACTTTCGTTATGTTTTCATCTATTAATATCCCATATTTATATATAAATTCACCCTTATATAGTAAATGACATGGGATGGACTTGTATTTTCATTTCATTTCATCAATCTAAATATAAATAAAGAAGCCAAATTATATTTTTTCTCCATATCACATAGATGTATTGTGGTAAATTTAAAACACCAAAGGGGTACTTCGGTTTTGTTATCCATTTCTTATTTTAATCACTCAGTTGTTGTTTTATAAATTAAAATTTCATAATCAAATTGATTAATACATGTATTTTAAATCAATTTATTACGTGTCGCAATGTTCCTGAAGATATTTCTCATCACGATAGAAAATAAATTTATCCCATTCTTGATGGTTTATCAAGTGTTCTACCATTTCATCATATACAATTTTAAACCATTAATTACATAAACATTATAAGAAATTATATGTACACTTGGTCCTCTGGCTAGCCATCATATTTTCTTTAAAATTGGATCTATATTTTAAGTTGACTATATAAAATTGTAGTCTTAAAACCATCCTATAATCTATTTCTTATGGGTATTTGATATCCATATTCCATCCATTGATTGATTCAAATGTTTAATAATTACTTTTTGGGATTCAAAATATTGTGAAACCTCTAAACTATAATAAAAAATATAATGTTGAACCTACTCCAACTATATAATAGTAATTTTGAAAATATATATTCTGAAAATTTCATTATCCACAAGCCTCTTATGTGACAATATTTTAGTAGACAAATTTTTTCCAAATCAGACAGGTAGTTAGTGCATAATTTAACGTCTTCCTAAACAACATATTTCTGTATAATACAACCTTCTAGAAAACATTGGTTTTTAACATACCCTTTCAAAATACTTTTATATCATTCAATGGGGTGTGTCCAAATATAATTTATAGGACCACATAGTCAAATATCCCTTACTATGTAATACATCAAGTGAACAATCATATTAAATAATGATGACAATAAAATCTCCAATTGCCATAATATAGTAGCAATTTTCTTTTCCATAGTTGGAAATTACACTAGATCTATAACTTTTTGATATATAGTTTTGAAAAAGAGACATAACTTTGTTCTTGTATATTGGAAATTCTTTGAAAAAATTAAATATAACTGTACATTTATTAGATCTTTTATCAAAAAAATGACACTCAGGTGACTTCATAACATTTAAATTATGTCCTTAATTGACATGATATTCTTGATATTTTTTGAATACACATTTGGAAACCTTACATCATTTAATAAGATTCAAAACTAATATTTATATTTCCTAGAAATAGAGTAAGTATTCGGATAAAGAAAATTTCATTTTTAACTCTTCACTAACACAAACTCTTCCAATATTCTAATGTCAGTCATGTCTAACCTAGCCCTAATTCCATCACTTATTTTCTCAGGTGCATTTACTAACATTCTAATGACACTATACATAAATTTTTTAAGATGAATCACAGCACGAAAATTGTTGAAAAAAAAACCAATACCACTATAGTAGGATCACTTTTTCTAATTGGTTTCCATATGGATTTTCCAAAAAAGGTTTAGAAAAATTATTGTACATATATTTTACTTTCTCAAATAGTTTTTCACCTGTTAGTGGAGAGAATGTTGTATGTTCTTCTAAACTCCAATCAAATGATGTCCTCTAAGATTGGTACTTATGTCACAGGGGTATAAATATGAAATTTCTTATAAACATGGTATTCAATTAATGTTTCAACATAATTGATTATATACCTTTTTCAAAATTGGGACACCCTTGAGTTAATTTAATTCTATATCCTAAAAAATTTCCCAAAGAAGAAAATTTGTTTATCATCCTCGAACAATAGAGATATCAACATGAGATATTTTTTCATAATAATCCAAAAAAACAACACCTGAATCTCATGATAATATCAATTCATTTATTGATGGAGCCAAAGAAACATCAATATCATTACATGATATCTTTGGTCCTGATATAAGAATATATAACATAATGGATTTTAATTTCATGCATAACCATAGTGGAAATTTATAATTTACCAACATAAATAGCCATGTACTGTGAGCGATGATTTGGAAATCAAAATGATTCATCCCATCTATAGATAGAGTAAGATGAAGGTGTCTTAGACTGTTTCCAAATTTATAACCCTCCTGATTAATTATATTCCACTTGGGAAAGTTTATTGGGTGATAAAGTTTCCCATATTTATTTCTTCTATCTACATTTCATTTCAATTTTCTTGCAATCTCCTCACTCCATATAGGTTCTTAAACCATAGAATGATTGGAATGTATTATATAATTTTCTTATGATCTGATTCAAATTTCATGTATTGAAAAGCACCACACATTGGTCATTTTTTTATGTGTTTGGTTCCCATTTTGAAATATTTTACAATCATTTGGATGGGCATGTATTCTTTCATATATCATACCCATTTAAAGTAGAATTCATTTAGAATCATTAGTTTGGCTAGGACGATAATTATCTTCAAGGATATTATCATTCAAGAGAGTATTTAGTTTTGTAAACCTGGAATCAGTCCATCCATTTATAGCTTTTAAATTATACATCTTTAGTATGGCAGAAAATGTTGTATATTCAGTACAACCAGCATTCAATTTCATTTTTCACAACTATTTAATTATTAAAATATTTTTGGACAATCACAATGTTCATCTTCAACTATCATTATAATTTCGTCAATGCGATCTTAATCATTATTCACACCTATAATCACATCCTCAATAATATATTCATCACTTTCTACACTTGTATTAATGTCATATGATATATAATATTCAATATTATCCCAATCATTAACTATATTAAATTTTTACCCATGTTTAGTATAACATTTACAATTTATATCTATCTCATGATAGATCAAGTGTTCATCCAAATTCTCTGGACTAATTATTCTTAAATAACAATAATGTAAACATGGAAAAAGAATTTGAGAAGTTTCATATGATTGATCTTTTTCAAACATGGTGAACTCTTTCACCCCATCCTCATATGAATTTCCCTACAATTATCATCCATCCATTTTCGATTCATATTCATCCTATTTGATTTTTAATATTAATATTTTAAAAAATTAATAAATATATAGAAATTATTATCATGGAACCTATAAAAGTACATGATTAATAAATCATTTAATCTATGTGATGTCATTTTTCATAGATAATAAGAGTCAAATGATGGGTATCTATATTTTTTTATAGTGGTGGAAGAGTTGAACATCACAATTCTAATTGTGTTGGATTGATTTATTATCTATGATGGTGTAGGAGTAATGGAATATCTTGTGTCTACATAGTCGTACTATATTGGGGGTAATGAAAGATGTGTTCAATTGTGATGTAATATAAACATTTGAAAGCATGTAAGAAATTGACATCATCCATGTTCTACTAATATTGTAACATCAAGTTCCTTCATACGTGATAGTTCATTATATATCCACAATCTATGTGTAGAACATATGTGTTCATACTATATCAAATATAATATATATATATATATAATCGGTATCCATAAAATAAATATATATAATAAATATTTTAAAATATATTAAAGAATATAAAAAATATAAAAACATATTAATTTTATAAAAAGATAAAATTATTGAGAATAAACTTAAAAAAATAAAGAATATAAAGAAATAGTATCGGTATAAGTATCAAAAGTATGATTAAATAGTTTTTAACAAGAGATACAAATATAAAAAATTGGGAAAAAACATACAAACTAAATTAAACTCATTTTAAAATTCCTATAAAAATTACAATCAAATTATGAGATATTAAATTTATTGGGGTTCTTCTCCCTGGTAATTAAAGAAACTAGGATTTTTTTTTATCAATGGTATAAGGAGGCATACTTGGAAAATAGATCCAATTACCGTCTTTGTAGTGGAAAAACTCTTCCTATTTATCATTTACAATCACCACCTTACAGGACAAGTGGGAATGGTTTTTTCAATGAATATTTAATAGCTCCAGAAAATTAGAGTCAGAAATAATGATGGATGAGTGAAAATGAATGTGAAGACTAGGGAGAGGGTGAACCAAAAATTTATCGGGGAAAGGGTGGTTGGGTGGAAAATCATCTTTGAATATTAATAATTATATATATATATATATATTTGGGTGTGTGTTCACAATAATATAATTGTACTAATAAATAAATTATTTTAGAAATAAATTTATAAAATTAGAAAACAATTATAAAATTATTTTTCCTATGTAAATATATAAGAAATGAAAATATGTAAGTACATAGTGTAGATATTCTCTCTCTATCATGGAGAACTTATCGCTCATAAATTCCATAGAGATCACCCTATTCACAATATGGTGGCATGCAATGAACTAATCATTGGCCACTTTGAGATGTATGTAGCATGTGCTACCAAGTATCCATGGTTAGAATCGGGTGTAGTGTTTCTTGAAGATTTAGAAGGGTTATCCCCTATTATTTTCTCTAATTGGGAGATTTCTCTATTCATTAAGCTTTCTAATTAACATCATAAACTCAATTGGAGGATGTCTTAATTGGGGTTTTCTAAACTATTGACTAGTTTTGCATCTGGCATTGGAGTAGATATGGTGTGGCTAGGCTAGTGGTTTATTCTTTGGAATGAATAGAACATTTAATTCTATTTTATTCGATTGGTTTCATAGAACCCTTCTTATGATGAAGGAAAAAATGTTAAAGTGGCATATTCCGACATGCAGTGTGGTGAGTTTGGGACCCTGATGGTGATGCTTTAGGCTGGAAATTGTGGTTTGGAGAACTGATATTGGTAGTTCAGTGGTGTTTGTTGGATGGATAACATGTTCTCGATGGAAATGAACGGGAGGAATCCCTATTTAGAGGATAAACTTCAAATACAATAGTGAAGGTGGTCAGTATGGGATTGTGAGTCACTATGAAGGCTCAATGGTTGTGATGTTTCCTGAAATGGCACTCGTTGGTGATCATCTTGGTGATAGTGATGACATATGGATTTGGTGATTTAATTTTGAGATATAGATTGTGGATAACATGGATGGATGGATAGTGTAATGAATTTTATTTTCCCCAGTTTTATTTTTATAAATTAATTTGGAAAATTCCGAGACTGGTTGGTTAGACGGCGTGCAATTCTGACACTCGATGTGCCCTTAACAATTCTCTGAGAAATGTTATGTTTTTAATACAATGCATGAACATCTTTTATGAAAAAGTAAAATATATCATAAATGGGTTCACAGATCAGAAATCTAAGGGCACCATTGAGATTATATTAGTGTCTTTACCCTAGGTACAACTTAACTTTAGTTAGCACAGGTCTTCTGTGGAAAACCCCAAAAATGGCATCACCATAAATAAAATAATAAAATAAAATTATTTAATTTTTAAAATACTAAAAACACATAAATAGTAACTAATATTGCAAATCATATAACACCATTGAGTTCTTAATGAAGTGTTTTCCTTAGGCGATGCCTAAACTCAGACAGTGCATGCTAGAAGTAAAAGATAGTTTTTGGACGAGAAAGGCATTAAAATATTTAATAAATATATTTTATTTAATGTTATGTGAAGATGCAGTAGAGGTTCCACTTTTTAATAAGACTTTTAAAAAATCCAAGGATATCACCATAACCTTGGAGTTTCCTTAAGGCAAGGATAAGGATGGTATCTCACCGGTGACGATGGATCGGAAGTCAGAACTCGTATCAAGAATCGACGAATTGACAAATGGCAACAACCCAGCTTCTCCCTTTATTAATGTCCAATCCAAACCCAAAGTAGTGTTTTGTTTCATGGATATTATTTTCCTATTCTTAAATTTCAATGATGAAAATGGACCACACCATGAAAAGGTTGACCTGCGGTTCTATCATTCTTGTGGGATGGGTAATTATGCGGGTTGAATGTCTGGGATAATTTCTCTGTAGAGATTTTATTTTTTTCTTCTTCATTCTCCAATTCTAACCTAAAAGGGTCAAGGCCGATACGAACAAGGCCAAGATCCATTATTTTTGTGTTCTTGTGCAATTATCTATTTCCTCCAATTTTCTTGCATTCTTAGGTAATTGGGAAGTATGGATGAGGGATCGTTGCGCCTTCGATCCAGGGGGAAATTATTCGAGATCAGGGATTCAACAACATGGTGGTGTGACAGCAAAGGAACTGAGTCTTACTGTAGTGGCACAACCATTTGTAATGGGATCCAAACCTATGGAAGTGTATGTTGGTGGCATCACTGGGTGAAAGCCGGAGGTGGAAGCACAGGATTTTTTAGTTGTAGAGTGGTGGGTCAAAGCCACCGGCTGGACGACCGATGGTGGGGTAGCATTAGCACAGAAGGGGATCTGGGCTAGGTGGGCATGGCATAATGACTAGCAGTGGGTTATTCGGTGTGATTGATGGGGTGAAATCCAACGAGACCACGTCATAGGAGGGCCCGCGGTGGTGAAGGTCATGGGGGCTGTGACGGGGCGGGGCTTGAAGCCACTTCAGATGGACCCCATGATTGCGAGGATGCCACGAGGCTAGGAGGGGAGCATGGAGCAACCACATAAAGTGCAGTCAATCCTTGTTAAATGGAAAGTTTATTGGCCACATGGTTAGGTGACCACATAGACCATGGGGGATGTGGTCAGGGCGGGTCGTGTACGGTGGAGTAGGCTCAGCCCGTGCAATGTGGGTCAGGCTGGAAAATAGGGTTGCTCTAGTGGCTCAGTAGGCTGGACCACATGGCAATTTGGGATGGGCCAGTTCGGGCCAGCCGAGACCGACTTGGTCGGGCCAGGCCGAGCACTTATCGGACAGACCCCTTTTTACTAAAATGATAGTAACTTTAAGATGAAAATTATATTTGATGATCCATCAATGGAGTTGGGACCCCTAAAATAACAAGTTACTTTTGATATGGATTTGTGGGTTTTTATAATGGAACACTGTAGGGAGAGATTTTCCCTTAGTTCATTCCTCGAGGGTCTAGTACAGCATTACGTCCACATCAATGGATAGTTGTCCCCTCTAGAGGTTGAGTCCCAAATAGAGTTTTGGTATCTTTATTTGGGATTGGAGAGATCCTCTATCACCCCTCATAGCATTTTGTGAGAATTTACATGACTTTCGATCACAAGGTATTAGTTCTCCTTCCATTAGGCCGTTTCGATAGGGTTTTGAATATTCTCTATGAAAAATGCCCTACGTTACGAGACACATCAGCAGGGTTGTCAGTATTCTATGAGGAGGATTCTTTACATTGAGGGATAATACTGATTGGGTTTTTGGTATTCTCATGGAATGATCCCCTCTCTGTATATCATGATCTTTGGCTAGCATGTTCTCTTTAGGCAAGTCCCAAATTAGTGGGACCTCTTTGCAAGAGTCTCGGATGACATCCTTGATTGAGGAGTGAGTTCTCATGGAATGTGTAATGCCCCAACCCCAGTTAACTAGAGTCGGTGCGTTATAACATAACATTGTCATGATACAAGGAATCATGTCTCGAAAGACCGATCAGTTTAGTAGCCTTGGAAGTACTATATACATACATAAGTTTTACATTACATCATGAAATAAAGAAAAAAAATCGTGTCCCCCTTGAACACGCTCATATCCTTGGCCTATCCCTATAGGTTAATCATTATTTACATCTTCACATCCTAGGATGAATAATACACATAACGGGGGGAGATCAGATTCTCAATAAGGATAACAATATAGAAGAAACTTTCATAAATAATAATAAACATTTAAATAAATGTATAAGACTAAAAAAACCCTTTTAAAATTAACCTCCAAAATAATATGGAAAATATAAATCAAATAATTCCATTTACTTATTCAAATTGATATTCTACTAATCAAATAATCACATGTAATTTAAATATCTAATTTCATAATGATGGAATGCATAATGTCGGACATCATAACTACTTATTCATGGCCTCCTGCCAAGATTACAAATAAGATTCTGTCAAGGCCTTGTGCCAAGACACTAGTTTGTCTCATGAGATCTACTGAGGCATCGAGGAGATATAGCAAGCTCCACCCATCACTTACTATGTCCAATGCATTCATCATATGAAACGGTTGAATCATAACATAAACATTCATATTAAAACTATCATATGAAATGTTAAAACATTAACAATAAACCATGGATGGTATAAAAATAACACATCCACAGTCAAAAATATCACAAAAACCTCAATATAATATGAATGATTTGTATCAAAATAAATTAACTACAAAAAAATATAAAATCCATTAAAGGATATTGACATTGATGAAATCAAAACTATTTGATAGAAATATCTCTTTCTATTTTGAAATCATTTAAAAGTCGTGTAATTATAAAATAAAACATTTATTTTGAAAATATTATTATAAGACTATAAGGGAAGCATCAAAGGTGTTATAAAGGTAGAGAATAACCGTACCCACCGTATAAGTTAAAAATCATTTTTACCTTAATTTTTTGAAAAGGTCATAATGTGCCTTGTTTGGAAAATGAAGGAAAGATTCCTTTCAAACCATTTCATAAAAAAGTCAAACTAGGGTATAAATTAATTTAACCCATAAACTAGTAAATAGTAAAAACGTTTTAAAATACATTTTTATGAAACATGGATGTGGATGATAATGAATTCGTAGAAGATATACACATATAAAAAACCTCAGATAATAAATAGATTTTGAAACTTAACACTTACCTTGTCTTTTTCCTTGGTCAAGGGTACGTTAACCTCCTGTATAATATTTAAATCATTTTTATTTAATTATATAAGAACCAAATACATAAACATGATATCATATATGATCTTAAAATATTTCTTTGTTAATAATATTTTAGTAGTATCATTTTTTGGGGTGTTAACTGATTAGTTTTCCTTTATATGTTTTGTTACATAATTCATGTTGGTTATGGATAGGATGTATTTGATTCTTATCCAGAATGATATTATGTTATTAAATATTTGTTTTAATAATCAATTGAAAATTATTCTTTAATGGTTACGATGGGGAATGAGTCTCATCGCGTTCGTGGAGACGGCAATCTGTACGTACGCACAAATTCTACATCCATTTAATTTTTTTTATAACACCATCCTTTTTATGTTCCATGTATGGTATGTACGTGTCATATCACTTTGAGTGGGCGGTAGTTCGCACTACCTCAAATGAAATTATCATATATATATATATAACAAGAAAATAATAAACGTATGCTATATAAGATTGTTACATAGGCTTATAGAAAAAATAAATATCATATATATCATAGATAATTACATTTCAATCAGAATGGCCACCATAATTGGTGGCAGTATAAGATTCAACAATCATTGTTTCGTGAGGCAGTATATCGCCGTCCATAGAAACATTATGTTTTATACCCATTAGATGGAGATGTGTGTAAATATAGTTAATATTATTCTCATAACAACAACCTAGTATATTTAAGATACTGTTTTTGTTATAAAATAAATTAATAAAGAGTGTTTAGTGGTTGGGGAAGTAAAATAAAAGAAAAAAACATAAGAGGAGATATTACCTTTAAATCAGGTAACTCCCTTTGGTTTGAAACAAAAAAAAGCTTCCTTGAAGTTCCTTCTTCCTAACTTATGTCTTATAAGAAGTATAGAGAGATATAGGGAGATTAATTGGGTATATTTTGGATGAGACAAGGGGCTTGAGATTTGTGATAAATAGGTTAGAGGTGAGGGCTTTTTATAAGGGGGGAGGCGCTCTTTAGGAATGTTTGAAAATATTATTTTATTTTATAATGATTTTCTGTTTCTAAAACTCAAAAGCTCATTAAAGTAAAAGATAATATGGATAATTTTATAAATAATATCATCCAATAATAATTTGATAGGTTTTGGATATTGTTTTAATTTTTATAATCTAATTTATTTAATTATTTCTTTAATGAAGTAAACACTGCATCATTATTGTATCATAAATAATTTTATTTATTTGATGTCTAAAAATTACTAAAAACATACCATGATGTAGGAAATATTTTTATCCTTCAAATAAATACTTATAGTCAAAATGATAGCTTTTAAAACCACTTGAGAAAAATATTTTACTAAAATATATATGTTTCAGTCATTTTTTTTCTTTACATTAAATTAATTAATATAAAGTGTCATTATCACTTCCAAGTGGCTCCATGGGGTCCCAAAATCGACCCAAGGATTCCCATGTTTGGACATGTATCAGCAATATGAGTAGAAAATATTTTAGGGTAATTTAATATTATTATAATATAATTTTTTTACCCTTATTTACTGGATTTTCCCATTAACCATGGTAAATAAAATATTTACTGAAGTATTTATTAATAATATCTAAAAATAAAAGTTACCTATTTACACAATTTGGAACTCCTGATTCCAAATATGGAATCCATTTTTCCAAATTCAAAACACAAAATTGGCAGAAATTTCTTTAAAATTAATCCCCATTCTCAAAACAAATAAGCGTGTTTTTATGAAAAAGTAACTATCAAAAGATTGACACTTGTTTATGTCCATTTTAAATATGAAATTAAATCCACTGAACAAAATTATATTAAATGATAAAAATAAAATCTAATGATACTTAAAAACCATTAAAGTGTATAATTTATCACTATAAATTATTTTGATTAAAAAGTTGTTTTTAGTTAAAATTTTTTATTTTTCACTATTCATCAAAAAGAGAAACTTTTCAAAAAAGTACCAAAAATTTAATCTAATCAAATTTTGATATTCAGAATCCAAAAATGAAGTCCATTTTGAAAAATAAATTTATAAAATTTCAAAAAATGGGGATTACTATTCAAAAAGGCTAGTTTGATTGGTCGTGGTGTGTTATAATCTCGATGTTGCGTATAGTGCAAGCTATTGAATTATTCAAAGGGAAACATACCATGGAAGATTAGGGTGGTATATTCTAATATCCTTCAAATAATTTCATCCACTAAATGTCTAGAAAATAACTACGTAAAATGATTCAGGTGGTTCTTCGTCAAAAGTTCCTTAGGTTCCCACATTGCCTCTTCCATCTTATGATTTCTCCATTGTAATTTCACCAGACGAGTCGTCCGGTTTCTCAACACTTGTTCTATGGTATCATGAAATCTGATAGTGTCTTCACAATAAGACAGATCATGTTCCAGTTCTATTTCTTTATAGTTGAGTACATGTGTTGGGTCTAGCATGTATTTTCTCAATAGTGATACGTGGAACACATGAGGAACTTTGGAGAGACTTGGTTGCATTTCCAAACAATAAGCTGCAACTCCAATCTATTCTAGAATTTCAAAAGGTCTGATGTACCTGGGACTTAATTAACCATTCTTACCAAATCCTTCCATGGAGATACGTTAAAGAAAACATGATCTCCTACCTGAAATTCCAAATACTTCCTTCAGTTATTGGCATATCTCTTTTTCCTACTTTGAGCTTCATTAATGTGGGTTTGAATAATCTTCATCTTTTCCATTATTTCATCAACAAGTTCTGGGCCTACAAGTTTTCTTTCAATAATATCGTCCCAACAAGTTGGTGTGAGACATCTCTTTCCATATAATGCTTTATATGGCGCCATATGAATACTTGAATGGAATCTAATGTTATAGGAAAATTCTACCAGAGGTAAATATTGATCCCACATTCCCTGAAATCAATGTGAGAAGTTCTCAACATGTCTTCTAATGACTGAATAATCTGTTCTGATTGTCCATAATTTTGAGGGCGGTAAGTAGTGCTCAAATGAAGTTCAGTATCCAAGGCCTTCTGAAGACTTTTCCATAATCTTGATGTAAAATGGGGATCACGATTAGAAACAATCTATAGGGTTACTTCTTCAAGTCTTACAACTTCATTATTATATATTCTTTCAAGAACATCAAGTGGTAAATCATCTTTTATAGAATGAAAATGAGATAACTTCGTAATACGATCAATAATGACCCATATTGCATTATTCCTTCTAGGGGTTTTTAGTAGTCCCATGACAAAGTCCATTGTAATATCATCCCATTTCCACTCAGGTATTGGAATAGGTTGCATGACTCCTATAATATGTTTTATTCCAGCTTTCACCCGTTAAAAAACCATACATCTTGACACATAATCATCAATATATATCTTCATGTTGTCCCACAAAAAAAATTTCCTCCAAACTCTATACATATTAGTGCTACAAGGGTTTATAAAGAAATTGGAGCTATGACCATCATCCAACAATTAACTTTTCAGATCAGGTATTTCAGGAACACAAAGTCTCTTCCCAAATTTCAAAATCCCATCTTCATATACGACGTCGATTAATCTCCCATCATTCACAGCTTTAATTTTCTTTTGAAACCCCTCATCATCAGTTTGAGAACTTTTTATCCTTTCTGGTAGAGATGGTTTAGAAACCATTTGAAAAAGTATTGATGTTTCACCTTCCATGATTATTCCTATATCCATGTTTACTAGATCCATGAATATAGGATCCCTTTCAACTCTCATCTTGTTCAAAATTCCCGGATCCTTTCTAGTCAAAACATATGCCACATTATTTTCCTTCCCTGGGTGGTTGTGTATGGTGAAATCATAATACTTGAGTAGTTTGATCCATATCCTCTACCTCATGTTGAGTTCTTTTTGTGAGAAAATATACTTTCAAGCTCTTGTGATTAGTATAAATCTCACATTTTTCACTATAAAGATAATGTCTCCATATCATCAGAGAAAATATTACAACATCTTACTCAAGATCATGACCGGCATAGTTTTTTTCATTAATTTATAGCTTTTGTGATGCATAGGAAATAAACATATCATTCTGCATAAGAACACAACCATTTCATTTCTTTAAAGCATTACTATAAATATCAAACCCATCATTCCCTGATGGTAGAGTCAATATAGGGGCATTGACTAATCTTATCTTCAGTTCTTCAAAACATTCTTCACACTCATTGGTCCAAAAAAATTTAACCACTTTACATGTGAGCTTGGTTTATGGGTTAGCCAATCGGGAACAATTTTGGAAAAAACACCGATAATAACCTACTAAACCAATAGAAATATGTACCTTAGTAATACTTCTTGGTGCTGGCTATTCTCATATTTCTATTGCCTTATAAGGGTCAACAGAGATTCCATCCTTAGAGACAATATGACCAAGAGAAGAAATTTCTTGAAACCTGAATTCAAAATTGCTAAACATCCCATATAATTCATTTCATATGACGGTTTTCAGAACAGTATACAAGTGATTTTCATGATCTTCAAAGATTTTTGAGTAAACCAAGATATCATCAATAAATACCTCTAGAAATTCATCCAGGTATTCCTTGGAAAATCTATTCCTTATATCCATGAAAACATAGGGTGCATTAGTCAGTCTAAAAGGCATTACTGTAAACTCATAATGCTCGTTCCTGGTTTGAAATGTTGTTTTCAGAAAATCTTCCTTCTTCACTGAAAACTGTTAATATCTAGATCAAAGGATAATCTTTGAAAAATATTGAGCTTCATGAAGTTGGTCGAATAAATCATAAATACGGGGTAGGGGATACTTGTTCTTTATTTTTATATCATTGATCTCCCTTTAGTCAATGCACACCCTCATATATCCATCATTCTTCTTAAGAAAAAGAACAGGGTCTCCCCATAGAGGAACACTACGTCGAATAAATCCATTATTACTAAATTGCTCAAGTTTTCTCATTAGTTCCATTAATTCCACAATGGCCATTATATAAGGGGTCTTCGATATGGGTCTCGAACCAGGAATTATATCAACGAAAAACTCAATTTCCTGTTTTGGGGGATTTCTAGGTAAATCATCTAGAAACACATCAACATATTCTTGCACAAAAGGTACACCCTCTATTTGAACATTATTTTCCTCACCCATAGATATTTCATTCTCTTCCTCCCCAACAATTAAATTTATTTGAGCTACTGGTAGTGGATCTAGATAAGAATCTAGTGGTGATGTTTCTTCTCTAAATATAAGGCACTCTTTATCATCATCGAAAATTGAAACCTCCTTCTTATTAAAATAAATATTCACATCATGGTCTGAAATCTAGTCCATACATAAGATTATATCAAATTCAATCATGGTTATGATGATGATATTAGTGGATAATGAACATTTATATGCACTAATGGGGGACTGATTCACAAAACATTATTACAATGATAATTCCCTTAGTAGTTTTGACTGATAACTCCCTTGTTAAATAAAATTGGAAATATCTAATTTTCATAGAAAACCAGGAAGATATGAAACAATGCAATGATCCAGAATCAAATAAAGCATTGGCTAAACTTGAGGAAACCATTAAATTACCTACCACCATATCTTTCGATGCTTCAACCTCAGCTGTAGTGATTTTATAATCTTAGCCTTTCTCAAATGGCCTTTTCTGCAGTAAGTTTTCTTGGAACTTAGCAAATTAGTTTTCATAATGACCCATTTCTCTACATTTGTAGCATTCAACATTGATATCCTCTTTATTTCCATTGCAATCCCGAGATTGGTGGCCTTTTTCACCACACTTGTAACAGACTCTCATTCCCTTAAGGAATGTACCTGGGTGTTTCAGACCACAAGATGGATATTCAAATTTTCCCTTCTTCTTTTTAGTTTCATTTTCAGAGTGTCAAGTAGATCTCTTCTTCTCTTTCATTGCTTTAATGTCATAAGACTTAGAGAATTTTTTTCTATCTTGATAGAACATGAGATAATATCTTCATATGGTGAGAAGGATTATGAGTCTAATGTTAAATGAAGAAATAGTTTTAAATCATCAAATAATTGATCAATTTCACTCCTTGGGTTACATATATAATCTGAAGCATACCTTTATATGCTTTTAAAGTAACCCTCATTCTTTGTGACATTCTCATCCTCCTTTTTCCTAAAACTCGGAAATAGTCTTTTCATATCTGCACAATGGTCACGAGGAAAGTATTTTTCTAAAAAATCTCTTTAAACTATATCTATTCTATATTTTATACTTCACCATCCTCCTTTGTGTTTTGAATTAATGAACACCATTGATCTGCATCTCCCATGAGGTGATAAACTTCCATGACAATTTTTTCCCTTTTTCTAATCCCCAAAACATGAAATATTTTTTCTAAGGAACTTATCCATTACTCATCTTCAAATGTATTTTTAGTCCCATTAGGTGTTGGTGGGTTTTTGACTCATGAATCATTCTAATATTGATCTTCCACGTTTTGGATCAGAGTGCTCCATATAGGTATGGTTATTATTTATAACCTGAGTGAGTTTTCCCAGTATAGTGATAAGAAGATCAGCACCAGTTGCGTCTCCTGCTCCACTATAATAATATTGAGTAGGATGGAAATCCCTACATGGATTATGTGCGTTGATATGATTCTCATTCCTTCCACTAGGAACCATTTATAAATAATGGAATACACTACATTGGTTTATAAATTGCAATAAATAATTCCAAATTTGTAAAACTCTTAACCTAAATTGAATAGTTTGTGGTCATAATCCATAATAATAAAAATGTTTTCTTCGAGGATGTATATACTCATTAATCCTTAATAATGGTTTTTAATGAAAATGCTAATTATCCACAGCATATCCCCTGAGAGTTTCATAACTAACAGTGCACTCAGGACCATTTTCATGTACTATGATACCTAGGGTCAAGCCCGACACTCTTTGTCTGAGTTTCTACTCCTAGGTACATATGTGAAAGAGCTGCCTCTACCTACTCGTTTCCAGACATGGATTTATTTTTTGGATAATACACAAAATCTATACTTTAACAAAATTCTAGGATGTTCTTATAAACTAAAACTCAAAGTCTATCTTAGGGTAATGTTCTCTATCAGTTTTTTTCTAAATATGGCTTCCATGGTTTGTACTAAACATCCTCTGATACCAACTGTAACGCCCCAACCCCAGTTACCTAGAGTCGATGCATTATTTCATAACATTGGCATGAAACAAAGAGTCGTGTCTTGAAAGACTGATCACTTTAGTATCCTTGGAATTACTAGATATAACATAAGTTTTACATTACATCATGAAATAGTGAAAAAAACATTGTTTCCCCCTTGAACACACTCATATCCTTGGCCTATCCATAAATTTTAATCATAATTTACATATGCACATGCTGGAAAAATAAAACCTAGAAATGGGTGATCTCATATGCTCAGTAAGGATAACAATATAACAGATTCTTTCTTCAATAAAAATAAACATTTAAATCAATTTTTAAGACTAAATCAAAATCCTTTTAAAATTAAACATCAGCATAATATGGAAAAGATAAATCAAATAATTTCATATGCTTATTCGCATGGATATTCTACTAGTCTAATAATCACATGTAATATCAATAGCTAATTTCATAATGATGGAATGCATAATGTTGGACATCATAACCACATAGTCAAGGCCTCGTGCCAATACTACAAATAAGATTTTCTCAAGGCATTGTGCCAAGACACTAGTTTGTCTCATTAGACCTATCGATTCATCAATGATCTATAGTGGGCTCCCCCTCATCACTTTCTATGTCCAATACATTCCTCATATTAAAAGGTTGAAACATAACATAAACATTCATATTAAAACTAGCATACAAAATGTTAATACATTAACCACAAACCATGAATGGTATAAAAATAACACATCCACAGTCAAACATATCACAAAACCATTAATACAATATGGAATATTTTTTTCATAATAAATCAACTTCAAACAAGTATATAATCCATTAAAGGATGTTGACATATATGTAATCAATACTATATGAGGGAAATATCTCTTTTAATTTTGAAATCATTTAAAGGTCAAGTTATTATAGTAGAAAGCATTTACTTTGAAAATATTATTATAAGCTTGAAAGGGAAGATTCAAATTTGTTATAATGGGGGAGAATAACTGCACCCGCCATATTTGTTAAAAAACACTCATACCTTAATTTGTTGAAAATTTCATAAAGTGCCTTGTTTGGAAAATGAAAAAAAGATTCATTTCAAACCATTTTATAAAATGTCAAACAAGGTGTATAAATGACTTTAACACATAGTCTAGTAAATAGTAAAAATGTTTTGAAATTAATTTTTAGGAAACACGGATGTGGATGATAAAGAAGTCCAAAAAGATACTCACATATAAACAACCTCGGATAATAAAGAGATTGTGAAATTAACCATTAGCTTGTACTTTTCTTTGGTCGAGGGTAAGTTAACCTCCTGTATAATATTTAATCATTGTTATTAAATTCTAGAAGAACAAAATACATAAATATGATATCATATATTATCTTCTAATATTTCTTTGTTAATAATATTTTAGTAGTATCATTGTTTTGGGTGATAACTAATTCATTTTCCTTTATATTTTTTGTTACGTAAGTCATGTTTGTTATGGATAGAATGTATTGGATTCATATAGATAATGATATTATTTAATTAAATATTATTTTAAATAATAAAATGAAAATTATTCTTTAATGGTTACGATGGGGAATCAATCTCATCGCATTCGTTGAGACAATAATCCGTATGTACGCAGGAACGCTACATCGATTTCATTTTTTTATTTTTAAAAGGAAATAAAACCAAATGAAACATAGGTATATTATTATTAATTATAATATAATATTTTCTATACGTTATGTATGTTAATTAACACTATACTTTATACATTTCATGTATGGTATGAACGTGTCATATCACTTTGAGGGGGCGGTAGTCCACACATCCTCAAATGAAATTGTCAAATATATATATAACATGAAAAGAATAAAGGTATTCTATAAAAGAGAATTAAAGAATCTTGAAGATAAAATAAATATCATAAATATCATATATAATTACATTTCCATCCTAATGGACACTATAAGAGGTGGTAGTAGAATATTGAACAATCCTCGTTTCATGAAGCATTAGTTCCCCGTCCACAAAAACATTATGTTCTATACCCATTAGATGGAGGTGTGGGTAAGTGTAGTGCAAATAATTATCATAAAAACAACCTAGTATATTTAAGATATTGGTGTTGTTATAAAAGAAAGGAATAAATATAGTTTAGGGGATCAGAGAAGAAAAATAAAAGAAAAGAACATAAGAGGAGATGTTACCTTTAAATCGAGAAACTCCATTTGTTTTGAACAAAAAAGGATTCCTTGAAGTTCCTTCTACCAAAGGTAAGGCTTATAAGAGAAAGATAGGGATGTAGGGAGATTAATTTTTCAAATATTGGATTATTCAAGGGGCTTGAGAGGTGTGAGAAATGGGTTACAGGTGAGGGATTTTTATATGTTGGAGGATGGGCTCTTTAGGAATGTTTGAAAATATTATTTTATTATGTATTGATTATTGGTTTCTAAAGGTTCAAAACTAATTAAATTCAATGATAAGATGACTAGTTTTCTAAATAAAATCATCCAATATAAATTGGATTGTTTTTGGATATTTTATTAATTTTTATAATCTCATTTATTAAAATCATTCTTTAATGAGGAAAAAAATGCATCATTATTGTATCATAAATAATTTTATTTATTTGATGTCCAAAATTATAAAAAAAATCCCATGATGTAGGAAATAATTTTTTCTTTTAAATTAATATTTATAATCCAATATATAACTTATAAACCCCTTGTAAAAAGTGTTTTACTGAAAGATATATGTTTATGACATTTTTGTCTTTACTTTAGATTAATTAATATAAAGTGTCATTATCACTCTTAAGTGGCTTCATGAGGTCCTAAAATCAACCCAAGTATTCCCATGGTTGGACATGTATCAACCAATAGTAATAGGACACATGTTAGGGTAATTTAATATTATTTTAATTTTATGTGTTTAACCTTATTTACCCAATTTACCCTTTAACAATGGTAAATAAAATATTTACCGAAGTAATTATTCATAATTTCTAAAAATAAAATTTACCTATATAAAAAATTTGTACCTCCTGATTAAAAAAATGGAATCCATTTTTCCAAATTCAAAACATATAAGTGGTAGAAATTAATTTAAAATTAATTCCCGTTGTCAAAATTTAAATGGTGTTTTTTAAAATTAATTATTATTAAATGATTGACACTTGTTTATGTCCAATTTAAATGTGAAATTCATCCATTGACCTAAGTTATATGAAATGATAAAAATATAATCTAATGATACATAAAAACAATTCAAATGTATAATTTAACAATATAAATTATTTTGATTAAAAAAACTATTTTTAATTAAAATTTACAATTTTTACTATTCATTAAAAATTGAATGTTTTCAGAAAAAAAAATTCACCATAAGATAATTTTCATTTTCAAAATCCAAAAATGAAGTCCATTTTGAAAAATAAAATTCTAAATAATTTAAAACATGGGTATTACTATTCATAACAGCTACTTTGATTGGTCGTGGTGTATTAGAATCTCGAAGTTGCGTACAGTGCAAACTATTTCATCATGCAAAGGGAAATGTATCATGGAAGCTTGGGGTGTTACAGAATGAGCATCCATCGAGTTGAATCTTGTGGATGGTTTTTGGTTGTGACTTACCTCTTTACCATGTAGCCAGTAATGGCTGATACCTTGAGTCGTGGAATCTTTTATGAGTATACCAGCATGTTCTTAGTTTATGTGTTACAGATATATACATGTGTAAAGATGACTGTATCTTCTTAGTGATGTTTTCTATATGGTATTTTACTCTCTTGTTTCGGGGTGTCCTACTGAGTATCGTTTTACTCACCCCTACATGTGCTTTGTTTGAACGTGTCGTGTCTTATAAAAACCATCACCACTTTGACAGAGCCCTCAATAGACCAAGACCCTGTTATGATTAGAGAGAGACAAGATGGTTGCGGTGTGCACCTGTGGATTCATACACCTATTCTTGTACCTACCCTTAAGGTCTGGTATTCTATGGACGAGCTTCGAGACCTTTTTCTACAGACTTTGTCTTTTTAGTGGGCTTGTATTCTTTCCCAGTTATACATTACTGCACTTTAATTTCCTATTATACTTTATTTGTTTGGATATAGTGGTATTCATTCATTTGATTACATAGTGTCTTTATATTTCAGTGTTTTTGGATTGGAGATGTTTGTGTATGTACAGTTACTTTGGAAAATACCTCCCATTTTTTGGGATGTACCTACTCAGTGCTAGTATCCAGCCCTTAGCCTATTGGTGGTGAGCTTGGGGTTGTCATGGAATGGGCCCCTCTGGGATTTTTCATGACAGAGTGGTATCAGATCTTGTTTCCCCTACCTAATGAACCAAGAGTGTTTGAGATTGGTTTGGGGAAACAGTGTTAATTGTTTCGAGTTCAGCTTTTAGGTAGGAAAATATAGTGTTTTTGTGGTGGTTGACGTATACATACACCTATAATCTGAATTTTGCATTACGAATTAGTACATGATAGTACTAGTTTCCTGGAAAATAAAGTTATGTGCTTCATAGGAATTGGTTAGGTTTTCGATGTTCTTCTTGATTCATATCACTGGGTATACTCTTGTAACTGTGATAAATATTTTTATCTTACAGGATGTATTCAAGACACCATATAATAATGCTTCCACAATAATATTGGTATTGGAACCCAATGTTGGTCAAGGCCTCCCTAAGGGGAGCCAGTCACAGAGTAGTTTTTCTTCAATATGGTCATTAGGTGGTGGTTTCTCCTATTGATTAGTTCATAGACCCGCCTTCAGTGGTTCAGGTGGATGTATCTTTATAAAAGGAGTTATGTATAGATATTTTGGAACTGGATAATGATACACATGGTTTGAACATTTATTATATAATTCTGAGGTAGTGTTCACTTGGATGCAGGGTAAATAGGACCTACCGATAGTAGGTGCATGACTTAATCCACAGAATAGGATGTTCCGTCAGAAGTTCAAGGGGCATGTTAGTTTCCCAGGGGATAGGATTTTCAATGATTGTTGTGATAGGGGTTATCTTGCATTATATTATCCCACTTTTCACACTATAGTTGGAGAGTTGGTTCATGAACTACCAAGGAAGAGGCAATGGCAGGAGAAAATATATTTGTCGGGTAGCGGACGTGGAAGAGGAGATGGGAAAGAATTAAGAGGTGGCCAAAATTTTGACTTTTTACCACTACCACCCCCTGGTGGTCTTTACCAGACTTAAGATGCTAGGGGATAGGTGAGGAGACATTTGAAGGATATCAAGTCTTATGACCCTAGGACTCTAGAAGTGGTTGGAGGTACAATCTAGGTCTTTTTACTTTATCTGCAGTAGATAGACACATGTGTTAGTCTTTTCCTTCCATGTGATTATTCTTTTTTTAATACATAGAGATTCCAATTAAACCATTTACTTGTCCCTTACATTTAAATACACCTACTATAGGATACTTGATAATCACACACCTGTGTTGATAGTGTGACCTAACTCTTAAATGTGAGAGTTTTTGTTGGGATATCTTGGTAGTAGCACTAGGGCCTTAAGATGTCATTCTTGGTATGAAAAAGTATCTAAAATTCATTCTTAGATTGATATTTTTAGGAAATGGGTGTGTTTAGTCCATGATAATTGAACCATATTACCTTTTTTATCAGTGAAAGAGAAATCCTTGTAGCTCAGGATAGACTCACTCAAAACTGGGTGTAGAAGATTAATCTTTAGTTGGATGTCATGAACCTTAGTGTAGTGATGTTTTGAGTCCTCTATTTCATGTAATGGTGGAAGAGTATAAGGAAGTATTCCTTAAAGATGTTCTAGGTTTACTTCCCCACCGAGATACAGACTCTCTGCATTGACATGTAGCCTAAGAAGACACTGATATCTACACCTGCATATCGTTTATCCCCTTGGAGCTTCGTGGGTTGAGGGTACAACTAGAGGACTAATAGAGTTAGGTCTTCGTGAGACCCAATATTTCACCCTAGGTGGCCCTCGTTTTGTTTTCCAAGAAAGAATATCGGATTTTGAGGTTATGTGTGGGATTATGGCACATGAATCGGGTGACTGTGAAGAATAAGTATCCACCATTGAGTATAAACGAACTCTTCGATTAGATGAAGGGGAGATGTGGTTTTCAAAGATAGACCCAAGATACAGTTATCACCATCTTTGTGTACGGCATGAGGATGTAACAAAGATAGCCTTTATATTTTGGTATGACCACTATGAGTACTTGGTGATGTCGTTTGGTAAGACAAATGCCTCAGATGTGTTCATGGGACTCATGAAAAGGATATTCCAGCTATACTAAGATCAGTTTGTGGTGGCCTTCATTGATGACATAATAATGTACTCGGTTTCTGGGGAAGAGAACACAATACACCTTAGGATGGTCCTCGACATACTCTGAGAGAACCAGCTTTATGGGAAGCTCATGAAGTGTCAGTTTTGGATTTGGGAGGTCCTATTTTTGTGACACGCCATTTCAGAGGCTGGAGTAGCAGTGGATCTGTTGAAGATTGAGGCAGTGCTTTCTTGATAGCCGCCCAAGGGTGTTACTAAGGTGCGGAATTTCTTGGGTTTGGTTGGGTACTATCATAGGTTTATACCCAACATTTCCAGAGAAGCAGCACCATTGAGAGCCTTGACAGTGAAGGGGAATCCGTTCATATGGACTAAGAAGTTCCAGTTATTCCTTCATGATTTCAGATAGAGTTGAAGGCTAGAGTTCCTCTACGACTATGAATTTGAGAACTTATATACTCATGGGAAGGGAAACATAGTGGAGGGAGCTCTCAGTAGGAGATTCATCTTCTAGTTTCTAAGTGTGGTGTCAAACTAGTTGGTTGAATTAAATATTTCCATTATGTATTCATAAGGATAATCTTACATATAGTTGATGGTTTTGACCGCTCCACTCTTATAAATATGTATGGAGGAACAACATAGGGATTACAATTGTGAGATATATGTTCTCAAATGTAGAATGGTTATCCCCCTGATGGATATTCAAAAGGTGGGGAGCACATTGTTCTTTTCATAGGACACACAATGATACTCGTGGCATTACGAGAGTAGGTTCTGAATGAGGTCATGAATCTCTATTAATGGAACGTGTAGGTGTGTAAATGATGTAGCAAAACCATTGATGTCAGTTTGGTGTCCATGGATGAAGAATGTAGTTGCAGATTTTGTGTCTTGATTCATTAATTATCGATAAGTGAAGGCTGAGAATCATGTACCAATGTGTTTAGCTCAACCCCTTTAGGTTCCAGAATGGGAATGAGATGGAATAAAAATAGACTTGATGACATGTTTACCACGTACATCCATAGATCCTGAAACCATCTGGGTGATCATTGAATGACCCACCAAGTTAGCCCACTTCCTATCTGTCCATGAGCAGTGTTCAATATAGATCTTTGGACGCCTCTATGTGTAAGAGGTAGTTTGACTCCAAGGATTACCATTAATGATTTTTTCATATTGTGATGCTCACTTCACATCTCTATTTTGGAAGGGATTACATGAGGATTTTAGGACTCAGTTACTCTTGAGAAAAGGGTTTCATTCATAGGCACACAGCTAGACTGAGCAGGCCATTCAGGCACAAGAGAATATTATAAGGGCTATCATGTTAATTTTGTTGACATATTTTAGAGGATCACATACCTCTGGTAGTGTTTTTATACAACAATAGCTGCCCATACCCCATTGGTATGACACTATTTGAGCCTTTGTATGGGTGACCTGCAGGTCACCACTTTGTTGGACCATCCTAGGAGAGTCAGCACTCATAGTCCCAGAGTTGGTGCAGGCGACTATAAAAAAGGTGATGGTCATCCAGGAGTGGATGAAAACTGCATAGAGCTGTGAGAAATATTATCCTAACTGGTGATGGAGGCCTTTAGATTTTAAGATGGAGACCATGTGTTTCTTGGGGTCTCTCCACAACACGGGATATAGAGATTTTTCTGTGATGAAAAGCTATCTATGATATTGATTGGGCCTTTCTTGATACTATAAAAAGATGGTGAGGTGGAATGCCAGTTGTCTCTACCCCCATAGTGGGATCAGATACACAACGCCTTCCACATGTCTTAGCTAAGAAGATACATGCATGATTTGTGACAATCGGGTCCCGGTAACAGCATAACCACCCCGCCTTAACATGGTCATCGGGTCAATTCCCACCAGGTACCACTAGTTGCCCCGTAGACATGTGGGGCCCACCCTAGGGTCCACCCTAGGGTCCACACAAGTGCCTAAATGGGTCATTTGAATAATGATAGTCCCCACAGGCCAACACATGTCTTTTCCAGTGTGCTTTGTCCTCACTCACACATACCTTGGGAGACTTCCCATAAGGTCACTCTTCCTGATTACTACTCTAGGCCATGCATGCTTAATCAGACAGGATCCCAAAAATGAAGGTTTACCTTATTGACATGAGTCATATCACTTAGTCATTTAACCCTTTATCATTCGAGGGTGTTACAATCACCCCCCCTTTAGAGCACAACGTCCTTGTTGTGGGACCTACATCCTAATCCAAGCAGTGCACCGCGCACTTAAGGCCGAGTTCCTCCTCTGATACCAAATGTGACAATCGAGTCCCGGTAACAGCACAACCACCCCGCCTTAACATGGTCGTCGGGTCCTTGCCCACTAGGTACCACTAGTTGCCCCGCAGACACGTGGGGCCCACCCTAGGGTCCACCCACGTGCCTGAACGGGTCATCTAAATAATGATAGTCCCCACAGTGCAACACATGTCTTTTCCATTATGCATTGTCCTCACTCACACACACCATGGGAGACTTCCAAGAAGGTCACCCATCCTGATTACTACTCCAGGCCAAGCACGCTTAACTGTGGAGTTCTAATCACATAGGCTCCCGAAAAGGAAGGTGCACCTTGTTGACATGAGTCATATCACCTAGTCATTTAACCCTTTATCATTCGGGGATGTTACATGATTCATCACAGGTCATTGACTGGGGTAACTTTTTCAGAGTACCCAGTGTAGATCAAGGATCAATAAGAGAATATATTCTGTGGGCATTCAGTTCCTCTAGTGGACGTTCGGTGGAATAATTGGAATATCAAGGATAGAACTTGGGAGTGAGGCTCATATTCATACTCAGTGCCCTCAGTTGTACGAGTATCCCATTTTTGTGTCTTTCGGGGACATAAATATCTATGGTGGTGAGAATTTAATGACTCGTAATTTCCCTATTTTTATTTTTATAAAATAATTGGGAAAATTATGAGACCAAGAGCTGAGACGGTGTGTGATTCTGAGGCCCAATGTGCATGTAACTATTCATTGATTTTTTTTTTGTTTTTAGTCGTATGCGCATGAAAATTTTCTAAGAAAGTGAAATAACATCTAAAAATGTGGCCAGATCAGAAATATAAGGGCACCAATGAACTAAGAGCAATGCTTTACCCTATACATGACTTATCTTTAGTAGGCAAGGTTCTTCTGTGGAAAAAACTGAAAATTTCATAACCGTAAATAAAATTATTTTATTTTTAAATTCCTAATAACATATAAATGGTAACACAGATTGAAAATATGAGACCACTGTTGAGTTAATAAAGGTTTTTTTCCTTAGGTGAGTCATAACCTCAACTAGTGTAGTCCAGCTGTGAATGTAAGTTTTTGGATGTGAACATCGTTAAAATATTTTGTAAAAATATTTTATTTCATGTTGCGTGACAACGCAGTGGATGTTCACCCTTTTAATAATACTTGTTAGAAATATAGGGTTATCTACATAACCCTAGAGTTTCCCTAAGGCAATGTGAATGATGTTCTCTTACCAGCGAAAACATATCAGAGGTCGGAACGTTGATCAAGCATCGACAAATTTAGGAATGATGACAACATGGATTTTCCCTTCGACAACTACCAATCCAAACCCTAGGTATGGTGTTTTCTTATTTTTGATTCATTTACCATTCTAAATTTTCAATGATGAACACAGACCACACCACTAATAGGTTGACCCTCAGTTCGATTATTCTTGCAGGAGGGGTAATTGTGCGAGTTGAATATCAGGGACGAGTTCTGTTTAGAGATTTTATTTGATTCCTATCTATTCTTTAATTATAATCTGAATGGGTCAGGGAGGAAATGAGAAAGGAAAATATTCTTTCTCTGGGGTGTCTTGTGCAGTTATATATTTCCCCCAACTTTCTTTTGTTATTCGTTCTTCAGGAAGTATGGATGAGGGAATATTGCTCCTTTGATTCATGGTGCAATGATACGTGATTGGGGATTCAACATCATGGAGGTGTGATAGAAAATGAACTGGGGATTACGGCAGTGGTGCAATGATCTAGGATGGAATATTAACCCACAATGGTACAAGGTGGTGGTAGTGTTGGGTGGCGTCTCTCACCGTTTCTGGTGGAGCGCGACAAGGTGAGGCCACCAGTGGGACGGTCAGCGGTGAGGGTGGATGTAACAACACGAACCTAGATTCCAATAGTTGGTGCATTTTTTAATTCATTGGATTAATTGCATGGAATCAAGTTCTGAAAAACCGATCAGTTTAGTAGTCATGGAAGATAGATTAAATACATGAATGTTACATTACACTTTCTAACATACAAGACACAAAAAATTCCTTTTAGAATTCCATTGTTCCCTTAGCTTAACCCTACATATCAAACATAAAACACTTCTTGGGATCCTATGAAAATAAAATATAACAAAGGTGTGACCTCAGATACACAGTAGTGGTAAATAATTTCGTGGAAGAAATAAAATTTTAAAGAAATATGTGTAATAAAAACAATATCCTTTTAAACATAAACATGACCATAATATGGAAAAAATAAATCAATAATTACCATATAAACTTGAAAAATGATATTCTTCATGTCAAATAATCACATGTAATAACTAATTTCATAATGATGGAAGGTATAGTACTGGACTTTAATTCCTATGTCAAGGCCTCGGGCCAGGACCTAGGGGTTAACTGTAACCGGAACCCAACCCGGAGAGCCTCTTTAACTTGACTCCAACCCAGAGAGCCTCTATAACCGGACTCCAAATTGGAGTGTCTGCTATAACTGGACCCCAACCCGGAGGGCTTACTTTTACCGGTCCCCAACCCAGAATGTACTATTCCAATACATTCATCTTAATAAAAGGTTGAAATATAATATAAACATTCGTATTAAAACTAGCATATGAAATGTCAATACTTTAACCACAAACCATGAATAGCATAAAAATAAGTAATCCATAGTCAAAAAAAAACTTAAATACTATATGGGGGATTTGTTTAATAATTAATCAACTTCAAACAATAATAAAATTTATCAATGTATTTTGACATAGATGAAATAAAAACTATTTGAGAGAAATATCTCTTTTTATTTTGAAATCATTCAAGATTCACATAATTAAAAAGAAAACATTTATTTTGAAAATAATCTTATAAGCTTGTAAGGAAATATTTGACTAAGTTATAATTGCGTAAAATAGTTGCACCCACTGTTTCGGTGCGGATGTGCGTCAGGTTACGCTGTTCCGCCAGGACGCGTTCGCGCGTGCACCCGTCAACCCGAGGGGATGAGCGCGCGCGGCTTGTGGTCCCGCAGTCCCGCTTTCCAAAGGCGGGCGGCATCCGTCCCTTATTCAGGGGCGTCTGCTCCTTGATCGAAACCGGGATGATGGGATGTCGGCTCCTCCTTCCTTGGACGTCTCCTCGGAACTCGTCGCCTAATCCGGGTCTCCCTCATAGACTTAAGACATGCTCGTGAATCTCGTTCCCGGCGCCATATCTTCATGTACACCGGTTAATTACGCTGCTTCCGCCCGGACGCTCCAAGGAGTCTGATCGGGGCAGCAACCTGCGGTGAGGAGACCGGATGGCTCTGGGTGTTGGGGGCGTGCATTTACACTGCGGCTCTGCATATCTGTCTTCCGTCCCTAATAGGGCTTCTCGAAGGCATGACGCCTGAGGCATCCCGCACCGGGTGCGGGGAACTGTGTCACCTGAGGTTTTCCTCAGCTTCCCGTGTTTAACACGGGGTATGCCGCGAGTTTAACGTCCATCGGGGACGGCATCGGACTGATCGACACGAAGAGTGGATCAGATAACAGGACCCCTTGCGGGGAACCTTCGATGCTGGGGCCAGCACATGGGCGGCTTCCCGGGTGAAGTGGAGTGGAGTGAAGTGGCATGACCCCACCGGGATGTGGCGGCCCGGGTAAGGGTCAGGATGGATAATGGAGTGAAGAGCTTGGACCCCGTGGGGCTTCCTACGTACCGCACGTTAGCACGGATCAAAGTCAACGTAGTTCGGGTATACAGTTTAACGTCATGCTGGACGTTGGCAAGCCGACGCACGAAGGGGTCAAGGCCGCCGGGCGGAGGATTGAACCGAACCACCTCGCACAGAGGGGGATGGAACGGCCGGGTGGATCACAGTTTCACGTCATGCTGGACGTTGGCAGGCCGACGCACGAAGGGGTCAAGGCCGCCGGGCGGAGGATTGAACCGAACCACCTCGCACAGAGGGGGATGGAACGGCCGGGTGGATCACAGTTTCACGTCATGCTGGACGTTGGCAGGCCGACGCACGAAGGGGTCAAGGCCGCCGGGCGGAGGATTGAACCGAACCACCTCGCACAGAGGGGGATGGAACGGCCGGGTGGATCACAGTTTCACGTCATGCTGGACGATAAAAGAAGAAATGGAAAAAGGGGTTGTGGGGAGGCACAGTGGAGATACACACGGGCAGTCTCCCACAGGTGCGGACTCAGAGGTGAATCGACGCAAGCGTGAACCCAGGAAGGGTCCACTGATGGACGAACCGACGTAAATACGACCGGGACGACCAGGTGGTGGGCTTGGACCTCAGGGAGGCTTCCTACGTACCCTGTATAGAAGACAGGGATCAAAGTCCACGTAGTTCATTCTGTCAGGACTTACGCACTAAGGCAGCCCGAATGCGGCAAAACTCAGTTGGAAGGGACCTGGACCGAAAGTAGGCGACACCTCGATCCCAGTCACACCCTCTACTGGCTTCGGCAGTGGGGGAGTGCAATGGAGATACACACGTGCAACCCCCCACAAGAAACTAGGGGTTTGTAATACCCTGCCCCCGTAGGGAAAAGCCACTCCCATTAAATCGTCCCTAGAGAAGGACAATCCCGACATCCCTGCAGAGACGAGCGGGTGGGGGCCACATCCAAACCGGGGGCGGACCCAGCGTGCGATGCACGGGATCGGGTGAGGCGGTCGGTTTAACGTCTTGCCGGAAGAAGTACAGTTTAACGTCGTGTGTTGAGGACGATGCGCTAGGCAGTTTAACGTCGTACAGCGCGGACGATTGCAGTTTAACGTCGTGCGGGACGAAACACTTGGCAGTTTAACGTCTTGCAGCGCGGACGATTGGGGCTAGGCAGTTTAGCGTCATGCAGCTTGGACGATGTACAGTTTAACGTCATGTTGGACGTATGTGCAGTTTAACGTCATGCGGGACGTATGCTGAACAGTTTAACGTCTTGTAGCTCGGATGAAGTACAGTTTAACGTCATGTTGGACGTATGTGCAGTTTAACGTCATGCGGGATGTATGCTGAACAGTTTAACGTCTTGTAGCTCGGACGAAGTACAGTTTAACGTCATGTTGGACGTATGTGCAGTTTAACGTCATGCGGGACGTATGCTGAACAGTTTAACGTCTTGTAGCTCGGACGAAGTACAGTTTAACGTCATGTTGGACGTATGTGTGCCGCCGATGGGTCCGTGTCACTTCGCGCAAGCCTGGAAGGCCGCACGGGAAGACAGCGTACGGTGCGGGCACCTGCGATGAAGATCATCGGGCGCCACGCTGGCGAGTACCCTCAGGGGGTCAAGGGAGGCGACCCTGGCGGATTGCGCGCAAAAGAGGAGCTTTGCGCGCAAAACCGCGGGTCGGCGCGCAAAATGGCGGGCTGGCGCGCAATTGGGCCAGCGCCTTGCGCGCAGATAATAAAGATTGCGCGCACCGGGCTTCGGACAGCGCGCGGGGGCAACGGCTCATTCTCAAACGAACGGCCACTTTGAAGAGGGGGGTGCGCGCAATCGGGCTGGATTGCGCGCACCCCGGGGGCAATTGCGCGCAAGCGGGTTCTGTTGCGCGCAAAGGCCTTAGGGTGAGTTTTTATTCAAAGGAAAGGAGCCAGCGGGGATTGCGCGCGAAGGCGGACCCCGAGACTTTCTTGCGCGAAAGAAAGGAGGTTACCTGAAGTTCGTCATTGCGCGCGGAAGGGGTTGACTTGCGCGCACGAGAGACGTTTCGACTTCCAGCAACCTTTAAAACGTTGGGGGTCGCCTTGTATTTATAGGCAACCCCGGGCGCGGAATCCAAGGCGCGAGCGCGAAATCCTTCTCGCGGGGCGCGGAATCGGGCACGGCGCGCAAAGGGAGCCGCGCGGGCCAGCGGCGCGCAGAAATGCGCGCCAGACCATCGCATTGCGCGCATCCCGGGGGTTTTGCGCGCGACTCATCGCTTTTGCGCGCGGGCCTCTGAAATTCCGTGCAAGGCCTCCGGGCCCTCCGAAACGTGCTTCTGACTCCAAATATGACCTCGCTTTCCGCATCCGGAGCTTTGTTTGGGAACAACGGACTTTTCCGGCGTCTACAAAAGCCCCCCCTCGGAATCTGATCGGCGAGAGGTCGCAACGATCGGGTTCCGAGGGAGACGCCGGAATGCCGAAGTCCTGGGCGACGCGGGACTGTGGCGCGCAAAAATGGGTGTCTGGCGCGAAATCGGCCGATGCGGTCGCACAAAGCTTTTCCGCGCAGCGCGGGCCACGGCCTCGCCTATAAATAGGGGCACTGGGTCCCTCCGTGCCGTACACTGGCCTTCCGCGCGATAAGCCTCTTTGCTCTCGTGCGCGAAATTGCCTTTTCCGGCGTGGAATTCGCACGCTCGTCGCGCAAAACCGTCCGGACTTCGCTCTGCTTTTGCGCGAATACCCGGGGTTTTTCGCGAAGGACTTCCCGATTGCGCGCCGTCCACTAGGATTGCGCGCCGCCTCTCAAACTTTTCCACCAGCCTCGTCCGATTCCGCACACTTCATCCCTTAGCCCGCACGACTCCCGAAACTTCTGAGATGGCCGCACATCAAGGAAATAAGGGGGATGCCGCCACTCGCAGAGCTGAGATGGCGACGAACGAGGAGGTTCACGGAGCCAAGGAGATTGTTTCCAACAATCAATCCTTGTTCGACTTACTGACGCCGGCCCAGAAGACATATCCACTGTCGGATAACCTGCCGCTCTGGAACTTTGGCCTTCTGGATGAGGTTCCAGTGCCAGGGTTCGAGGTTGATGCGCCGCGAACCTGGGTGACTCGGGAGGACGAGCTTCCCCGCTATAACATCACCAACAATGGGCATCCTGCCAGGGAGACCAGGCACTTGGACGTTTACGTCCTGAACCCGAGGACGTGAACCATTGACGGGGGTGAGCCTACTGCGGAGAATTCTCCAGCCCTCTACTCGAGCACATACCGTCAGAGTGTCACCGACGACACCAAGGGCTGGCTGAAGGACTGGGACCTGCGGTCTGGGGGCAATTTCACCAGTGAATGGGCCTGGGCGTTCTGGGTACGCCACACCTGTGATCACTTCGCAGAGGAGCTGCGGTACATCGGCCTGTTTGAGGCGGTGTGGACGTCGCAGTTCCACTTCTACCAGCAGTCCGAGCTCGGGCCGGATCTGTTCACCCGATGGTCTCCGGATACCAACACCTTCCATCTTCACCATGGGGAGGTCGGCATCGGTCTCTGGGACATCCACTGCATCGGAGGTATCCCGCTGGAGGGCTACCTAGTATGATGAGTTCCTGCCGCCGAAGAACATCTGGGAGGACAGGTCGCGGACTCCCATTCTGACCTGGCACCTGCTTGACCTGGCTAAGCAGCGGCTCGGGATCCAGGACTTCCAGAAGGACATAGCCTACAAGGACTGGTTCGGCCAGTTCCTGGAGCATGACCCGGCGGTCAAGATGCCAGGCAGGGGAAAGCGGTGCCCGACCGCATCTCAGAGGAGCCGGAACGGGTCGTACTGGCGGGTCCTGGAGACGGGCGACTACCGCTCATGGGGGTACCGCGTCATCGAGGCCCGGGACCAAAACGTCCGGTACGCGGCGTTCCTGGCCGCCTTTCTGAGTGGGTGGCTCCTGCCAGTGCGGGACGCGAGAATGGGTGTTCGCCCGGCGACACTGGCGGTGGCGGGCGCTATGGCCGCCAACAAGAGATACAACCTCGGGGTCCCAGTACTGGCGAGGCTGTATGCCATTCTGGGACGCATCTCACGAGGGGGGTCGCCACGAAGGATCTGTGGGCCCTTTCAGTTCTTCCACGGCTGGGTGGCTGCTCACCTTGGTGGGTATACGTTCCCAAACGCCATCATTCCTCCGGGCAACGGCCTGCGACCCTCCCTGCTGAACATCGCGGGGGTCGCTCCGATGACCCTAAGTGAGGAGGGCGTGAGGGTTCGGATTGGCAATCACGCCAATTTCAACTTCAGCCCGTTCCCCACTCCCGTTGGCCAGATGATCGACAACGGACAGGGCCCGCTGGAGCAGCACGAATACTTCCTGAACATGCGGGGCGGGGTGCTCGTGGCTCGGATCGACGGGAAGGTGATCTGCGAGCCTTACGTGCCGACCCGGTTCGCCAGGCAGTTCGGGTGCCTTCAACGGATGCCGAAGAGGGTATTCACTGCTGTCCGGGAGGAGACGAACCCTTGCGTCCTTCGCCAGATGTGGCTGATGTTTGTCGCCTTCGGCTCTGGCGACGTCATCACTCTCCCTCCTACCGGGATCGACGCAGGCTTGGCAACCGAGTACGCCGAACACTGGGCCATCGCGTACCCTGAGGGGCTTCTACGGAAGCCAGTTCGGCGGCTCGAGGTCACCCGTGCGGAGACTGGGCGTCAAGGAGGGAGGCGAGGTGCCGCCACACGGGGGAGAACGGAGGCGCGCCAAGCAGCGGGGCCGGCGCGAGCAGGGACTTCGGCGGCGGGCGCATCGCAGGCTGCCGCTACGACCTCGGTGCCCAGAGAGGGGGCACATGCGTCGGTCGGGGAGCGGCCCGGGAAGCAGGTGAGGCGTCTGCTCGAACCCTCCCACGATGCGGTCTTCCCGGCGCTGTGGTCGGCCTGGATGACCCTGCGGCAGTCACTGGGGACCGACGTCATCTGGCGAAAGATACTCAGAGAAGGAATCTATCTGCCAGAGGTCGGGCGCCTCCAGATCACCAACAGGGTAGACTTCAACCGGCAGTATGCGTATCTGACGGCAATGGACGAGTACGCGCGCCAACGTGGTCAGCGTGCGGAGCCATCCCTTCTGGTGAAGGTGATGCTCGGTCTAGAGCCTGCTCCAGAACGGATGCCGCCGGGAGAAGGTGACAGTGACGACTCCGAGGAAGAGGAGGAGACGGGGGAGGATGAAGGCTCCGAGGGAGGGTCCCATCGTGGGAGCCCGCGGGAGAGCGGCGAGGTGGTCGGCTCCGACAATGTGGATGTCACTGAGCTCCTCGAGGTACGCTTCTATCCCTACTCAATCCGCTTCATCCATTTCCTTATGCAGCTTCTAACCCATTTCTCCATCTTTCTCAGGAGCGCACGGATGTCGGTCAGGCGTCCTCGGCGGGAGTAGGAGAGGCGCCAGTAGGACAAGGCGGGGGCCCGACACCTATCATTGAATCGACGAGCGCAGAAGGGTCCCCTGCTGCAACTGTTCCTACGGCGGCCGGGATAGCGGAAGATGATGCTCTGAACTCCCGTAAGTCTCCCTACTTTACCGCTGGTGTTTGCCGTTGACGATCCGTGACTAACAATGGCATGCCCTGCGCAGTGATCTCAACACTGGAGGCTCGTCGAGTTGCCGAACCCGGGCCGTCCACGAGTGGACCAGTGGCAGACATGCCGCCTGCTCCGGAACAGACTTCCCAAACCGAGCCGGCCCCACCAACTGCTGATCAGGGGGCTACGGACGTCGGCGGTGCTGACATCGGAGAGAGATCGGGGGCTGACGAGGGTGTCAACGCCGCTGGGGCGGGAGAAGAAGGTCGCCCAGATGCTGGGGAACCTATCCCCCGTGAGGACATCCCAGGGGCGGACCCTGCAGCAGACATGCTGGCTGCCTTCCCTGCTTACCGGCCTGCCGACCCCGAGGAGATGGATGACTCGGACGCGGAGGCGGTCGAGGATAGCCGGGCAACGCGACGCAGGGGGTGGAAATGCATCCAGCGCTTCCTCAAGCGAGACCCATCGGAATGGCTGGGGCGCATGGGATCACTTCAGACCTGGCTGTGTTTCCTGTGTGCCGGGGGAGCTGATGCTCAACGCCTCCATCTGACGGTCCGTGATTTCATGGCCGAGAAGATGCGCGAGAGCCGCCGGCGTGCCGACGTCGCACAAAGTCGGGACATGTCGGAGAGCACGCAGGCGCTCCTTGCGGCAGAGCAGGAAGTCCGGCGCCTCGAAGGGCAGGCGGCAGAGAAGGAGGCCTTCGTCGCAGCATGTACCGAGCTTGTGGAGCAACTATCGGCACAACTGATCGACGCTCAGGTACAGCTGACGGAGGCGGGCCAACAGATGGTCACACTCCAAGTCGAGCGGGAGCGCGCACAGGCCAGGATTGACGAACTGCGTGCTGCGACCGCCGACGAGGAGAGGGCACGAAGAGAGCGAGAAGCAGCTCTGGAGGCCACCAGCCAAAGGGTAGCGGCATTAGAAAGACTCATTCAGCACGCTAATCCCTAAGGGCTTTGTTTTTCCATTCCCAAAACATTTTACTTCTGCTACCTTGATCCATTTGTATGAACCAATATATTTATCTGCATCTTTTGGCTTAACATGCTCAACCACAATTCACTGTCTTGCGGGAGTGTTAACCAAGCATCAGGCATCCATAGTTGGGCCTGGATTGCTGGAGAAAAGAGGGAGGTCATTCCTAGGAAAGGAGACCTCAGACCTAATCAATGTATCATCCCCAACTTGTTCCAACACACGAGCGGGACAACACTAGGGGCGTTGAGATTTTATCCGATCATAGGGAAATGAGCAAGGGTGAATCGCGTGTCCCGACCTCAGAAATCCACAACGGTCGGCCTTCCAGGAAATGCCCAGGACGGTAGGCGGACAGTGGATCGACCATAACAACTGCAAGAGACGGACCGAAGGTCATCATTCATATTGCAGGAGGCGGACCACATGTCGTCATGAATACCGCTTTGGGGGTTCCTTCAGACACAAGGGTGGAAGTCCAGATCAAAAGAGCATGCGAAGCGTGGGGCGAAGTGGTGCTTTGTTCGGACAGAACCCAACGCTCCCAAAATTGCGCCACCGTGGGGAAAGCGTATTAGGCGGATGCATTAATCTGGCCGTGAATCACCCCAATTCTCAGATAGTACCTCTTTGACGAGGAAACCGTCACTTCCCATCATTGCAATGGGGCATCCCGAGCTGAATCGGGGAGAGTATCACAACGGCACCGCTCTACCCGAAGTCAGGCCAGACGGCCGGCGACGAGGAGGGGCGGGACTTAGCGATCCCTGAGGCTGGACCCGAGTCGAAATGCCCGGGCGTTCCTACGTACTCCATCAGGCTGGAGATCAAGCCACACGTAGTTCTGAAAGTGCAGTTTAGCGTCATGCAGGACGTAGAACCCCGATTAGGGAGATCTTAGTTTAAGGTCTTAGAGCTCGGACCATAGGGGAAGAGATCTTAGTTTAAGGTCTTAGAGCTCGGACCGTAGGGGCAGATCTTAGTTTAAGGTCTTAGAGCTCGGACCATAAGGAAAGAGATCTTAGTTTAAGGTCTTAGAGCTCGGACCATAGGGGGAGAACTTAGTTTAAGGTCTTAGAGCTCGGACCATAGGGGGAGATCTTAGTTTAAGGTCTTAGAGCTCGGACCATAGGGGGAGATCTTAGTTTAAGGTCTTAGAGCTCGGACCATAAGGGCAGATCTTAGTTTAAGGTCTTAGAGCTCGGACCATAAGGAGAGATCTTAGTTTAAGGTCTTAGAGCTCGGACCATAAGGGGAGATCTTAGTTTAAGGTCTTAGAGCTCGGACCATAAGGAGAGATCTTAGTTTAAGGTCTTAGAGCTCGGACCATAAGGAGAGATCTTAGTTTAAGGTCTTAGAGCTCGGACCATAAGGAGAGATCTTAGTTTAAGGTCTTAGAGCTCGGACCATAAGGAGAGATCTTAGTTTAAGGTCTTAGAGCTCGGACCATAAGGAGAGATCTTAGTTTAAGGTCTTAGAGCTCGGACCATGAGAAGAGATCTTAGTTTAAGGTCTTAGAGCTCGGACCATAAGGAGAGATCTTAGTTTAAGGTCTTAGAGCTCGGACCATGAGGAGAGATCTTAGTTTAAGGTCTTAGAGCTCGGACCATAAGGAGAGATCTTAGTTTAAGGTCTTAGAGCTCGGACCATGAGGAGAGATCTTAGTTTAAGGTCTTAGAGCTCGGACCATAAGGAGAGATCTTAGTTTAAGGTCTTAGAGCTCGGACCATGAGGAGAGATCTTAGTTTAAGGTCTTAGAGCTCGGACCATGAGGAGAGATCTTAGTTTAAGGTCTTAGAGCTCGGACCATAAGGAGAGATCTTAGTTTAAGGTCTTAGAGCTCGGACCATGAGGACCTCAACGCACGCCACTTCGCGGTCCTATCCCCTGGATATGCAAAGATGCACTGAGGGATAGTGTCAAGAGTATCGAGATTTTGCCTGGTCAGGATGGAAGATGGAAAGATGTGAATCATGCGGCCATTCACTCAAGGACTGGGGGCACCGGGGTAACGATATGGAAGTACTGCCGACCGTGGCGGAAAAGCAGCATCAATATCGCACTAACCGTTGATGGAATGGGGCAGCAAACGAGCATCGACCGCTCAATCGCAGGATTCATATCGATTTGCTGCCCAGAACCCATGGGGGTGCCAGCCCGAGTCGGTGGGAGAGCGCTGAGGCATTGTGTCCAGACCGTTCACGGGGGCTCCATCCAGGGAGTAGGTGATGAGTCCGAATGAGATGGAGCACGAAGCCTGAAAAGTGGAGGAAACCTGGCCGAGCAGAACCTGACGCTCTTGGCAATAAACCAGAGTACTCTTGACACCGGTGGACCACTACAAGGGGTCGAGGGACACGCCTTGAGGGTGACCCGAAAGCGGCGGACTCCCCAGAGAAGGGGGAATCTTTAAGAGGTGGGGCTGGACCCGAAGTTTCAAACATCCGGGCGTTCCTACGTATCCCATAAGGACGGGAATCAAGCCACACGTAGTTCTTGAAGGACAGTTTAACGTCATGCAGGACGAAAGAAAAAGAGAGGGGGGGAAGCAGAAGGCATCCCCCAAACGTGGGGGGCGTACAGCGTGACGAGCAAACCGACGTGAATGAGGGCATGGCCCCGCGTCCACACCATACGCCGCATACCCAGAGGCACTTGGGACAAAGGCCCGAGATGGGATGGAAATTCCCGAAGGATGGGGCTGGGCCTGAAACATGAGTGTTCAGGCGGTCCTACGTATCCCATAAGGATGGGAATCAAGCCGCACGTAGTTCTTGAGGTGCAGTTTAACGTCATGCAGGACGAAAATGCTGAACAGTTTAACGTCTTGTAGCTCGGACGAAGATGCTGAACAGTTTAACGTCTTGTAGCTCGGACGAAGATGCTGAACAGTTTAACGTCTTGTAGCTCGGACGAATGCAGTTTAACGTCGTGCAGGACGTAGATGGTCAGACAAAGTACTGCTTGATGAACCTAGCGTTGGTGGGAGGAGTAACACGCTCACCATCCATAGTCGCTAGGGAGTACGCGCCATTGGGATAGACCTTGTGGACGACAAAAGGTCCCTCCCACTTGGGCTCCAACTTGGGCGGCTTCCTGCTGGGGATCATCGGTGCCCTTAGGGCTAGCACTAGATCACCCTGCAGGAAGGAGCGGAGGCGAACCTTCTTATTGAAAGCTCGAGCCATTCTGCTCTGATGCCTCTCCAAGTTGTGCAAAGCGCGAAGTCTATTCTCATCCAGTGCTTCCAACTCGACTAGACGGGCTTCAACAGCTCTGTCCGGCGCTTGCTAGTCGTAGACTGCAGTGCGCAAGGACGGTAACTGGATCTCGATGGGCAGGACGGCCTCAGCTCCATACACCAGGGAATAAGGGGTCATATGGGTGGAATTGCGAGTCGTCGTCCGATAAGCCCAGAGGGCGTTGGGGAGCTTGTCCGGCCAACTCTTCTTGTTCTGACCAACCATCTTTTGCAGAATGTTAGAGAGGGTTTTGTTAAACGCCTCGATCTATCCATTCGCCTGCGCATGATAGCGGGATGTATGGTTCGAGCGAATGTTATACTTAGCGTACAACTTCTTCAACTCGGCTGCTCGGAAATTGGTTCCGTTATCCGTGAGGATAGCGTGAGGCACTCCAAATCGATAGATGATGTTGGAGGTCACGAAGTCAGCAATCGAACAGGATTTGACCTCTCTGAGCGGAATCGCCTCTGCCCATTTGGAGAAGAAGTCTATAGCGGTCAGAATGAACCGGCACTGGCGAGCTGTCGCCGGCAGGTAAGGTCCCACAACGTCCAGACCCCAGACTGCAAAGGGCCAGGAATACCTGGTGGTATGGAGGGGCTCCGGCGGCCGATGCACAAAGTTCGCATGAACCTGGCACGCATGGCACCTCCTGGCATACTCGATGCAGTCGTGGATCATGGAGGGCCAGAAGTATCCCAATCTCCGAATCTGGTGGGACAGCTTCGGCCCAGTCTGATGGGCACCGCATGAACCAGCATGAACCACTTGCATGACTCATGGGATCTCAACTCCATGAAGGCAACGGAGGAGAACACCATCAAATCCGCGTCTGTAGAGGATCTGCTCTAAGCCGGGACTGCTCTGGAGAACAAACTGCGATGCGCGGCGTCGAACTCGCTCGCGCTCGGCCCGATCCGATGGAAGAATGCCATGTTGGAGGTACTCAACCAAAGGCGTCCTCCAATCAGGGGCTGATCCGACTGTCATATCTGGGGTACTCGGGGCTCCGGGCAGAGGGGCAACCGTGGTGAGATTACTTACCAACGGGCCGCGATCTTCTTCCGGGATAGCGGGAGCGATGAGCCTGCGGCGCGTCACGCGGATGACCAGGTTGTCCTGTTCAGGCTCCGCAAGTGACGCAGCAAGGCTGGCCAAAGCATCTGCTCGACCATTCTGCGACCGGGGAATATGGACAATTTCTGGCCGGGAAGGGAATCGCGCCATCAGAAGGAGGGTGCACTCCAACAATGGCACAAGTTCCGGCTTCCTGACAACATAGTCGCCATTGATCTGCTTAACAACCAGCTCGGAGTCTCCTTTCACGCACAGATGGGGCACGTCGATCTCGAGAGCCAACTCGAGGCCGGTGATGAGGGCATGGTATTCCGCCTCATTGTTGGTACAGCCCTCTGACAACAGGAAGGAATATGGCAGCACGGCTCGCTCCGGGGTAATGAAGATGATACCCAAGCCCACTCTGTTGAGCTTAGGATTATCGAGTCTTCTACCGGTGGGGCTCCGGGAGGCACCGTCAAAGTGCATCTGCCAGCATGGATCGGCATGATCGACCGAGAGAATGGTCTCATCAGGAAAGCCTAGATCCAGCGGCTGATCCGCGGAGGTTGGGTGAGCTGCCAGAAAGTCTGCCAATGCCTGCCCTTTGATGGCCTTCTGAGACACGTACCTAATGTCGAACTGCTGGAGAATCACAGCCCACCGCGCTAGACGGCCAGTCAACATAGGCCGGCTCAGGATATATTTCAACGGGTCTACCCGAGAAACCAACTCTACCTCATGGTGCTGCAAGTAGTGTCGTAATTTCTGTACGGCAAATACGAGCGCCAGGCAGCTCTTCTCGATGGGGGAATACCTGGCTTCCGCATCGAGGAGCATGCGACTGAGGTAATAGAGGCTATTCTCTGTTCCCTCGTTGTTCTTCTGGGCGAGAAGGGCACCCAGGGACCGTTCCAGGGCGGTCACATAGAGGACCAGCGGCTTCCCGGATACGGGCGGCATCAGGATCGGAGGTTGAAGCAGGTACTGCTTGATTTCCTCAAAAGCAGTCTGACACTCTTTATCCCATACATAGGTGACACCCTTCTTCATGAGCCGAGAATAGGGCTTACACTTGCCGGCCAGATTCGCGATGAATCGGCGTATATAGGCTAAGTGGCCTTGGAACCCTTGCAGTTCCCGGATGTTACTCGGGGGAGGCATCTGGCTAATCGCCCTGATCTTCTCTGGGTCGATCTCAATACCCCGGTACCTTACCACAAATCCAAGGAACTTTCCGGAGGTGACCCCGAAGGCACACTTCAACGGGTTCATCTTCAGGCAGCGAGACCGGAGGAAGCCGAACACTTTCTCAAGGTCTTTGAGATGGTCCTGACGCTGGCGCGATTTGACCACCAAGTCGTCGACGTAGCATTCCACCAGTGTGCCGAGGATTGGCTTGAATATGCGGTGCATCACCCGTTGGTAGGTGGCTCCTGCATTCTTCAGGCCAAAGGGCATGACCCGGTAACAAAAGGTACCTTGGGGGGCCCTAAAGGCAGTGAACTCCTCATCCTCAGGGGCCATCCGGATTTGGTTGTATCCGGAGTATCCATCCATGAAGGAGAGGGCTTGGAACCCTGCCGTAGCGTCGATCAACAGCTCTGTCACTGGAAGGGGAAAATCATCCTTCGGACAGTGGCGGTTGAGATCGCGGAAGTCGATACAGACTCTGATCTGCCCGTTCTTCTTCCTGACCGGCACAATGTTGGCTAGCCATTTGGGGTACTGGACTTCCCTCACGAAGTTGGCTTTGATAAGCTTGTCAACTTAGGCCTCAACCATGGCACCGTGGGACGGGTGCATCTTCCTGGGAGGCTGCTTGAACCCGCGATGGTTCGCCGGGAGACCAAGGCGGTGGACGGCTACCTGAGGATCCAGCCCCGGCATCTCGTCATAACCCCAGGCGAACACATCACGGTGCTGCCTGAGAAAGTCCACGTACTGCTGCCGCTCCTCAGAGGGCATGGCGGCACTGACCAATGTGGGTCTTGGATCGGCTTCGGTTCCAAGATTCACCTGTACTAACTCATCGACCGTGGCGGGGACGCCCTCCTCAAAGGCTGGGGGTGCATCTTCCACGTCCTCTCCGCTTGGGGAGGGATCATCCACGGGAGAGACTGCGTTGGAAACTGCATTGGGGCCACCAGATCTTGCTGGGCCGCTGGTGCTGGCACGGGCGGTCGCGGTCATCTCATCAGGAGACTCACAGGCCGTCGAAACCATGGCTACGTCCAACCGTTGAATCGGGAGGACGTAGGCGTCATCCAAGCTGGCCCACGGATCGCTTGCAACAGCGACAGGCTCAACCTCACCTGCCAGGATCTGCTTGTCCTTGCTCTTGTAACAGTCCGCGTCCAGATAACGGGCTTCACATGAGGCAAAAGGAGAGGCATCTCCTTGAAGCATGCCCACTCGACCGTTAAGGGAGTATTTGAGGCACTGGTGGTATGATGAGGGAACCGCCGCATGAAGGTGGAGCCATGGCCTGCCCATCAATGCGTTATACGCAGTGTCCTGAGAGACCACCATGAATTCGGTGTTGGCAACCAAGTCACCGAACTGGGTCTTCAAACGTATCTTGCCGACCGGGGTTTGCTCGGTGCGGTCATACCCCTGGATCCTGAGGTCGGAGGGAATCAAGTCATCCTCAGACAACCCCAATCTCCGGAGCGTCCGAGTTGGAATCAGATTAATCCCGGACCCTGTGTCGACAAGACAGCGCCGGACTTCAAGGCCGTTGAACTGGCCAGTAACATACAGCGGACAAATGTGTCCCTGTATAGGAGGGTCTTCATCCTTACCAGAGAACGAGATAACTGCCTGACATTCGGCGTCCTCAATCGTTTTGGTGTGAAAGGCCTCTGCGGCCGCAACCTCTGTCTCAAACTGGAGGGGGCTCTTCAGGGCTTCAGCGAGTGCCTCGCGCATCTCAGATGACATGCGCAGAGCCTCAAGGATGGAGAGCCTTGCTGGGATGTCGGCCAAGTGCTTCAGGACATCATACTTTTTGGCCAGGCGCGAGCCCCTGGTTACAGGAGGTTGCTCTACGGCTGGCGGTACGACGGGCCTTGCCGGTCGGACCGGCGGCCGACTTGTACATGGCGCATCTCGCTGTTCACTGGTTGCAGTCCGGGAAATGGTCACCGTACTGGGGTCAGGAGGCCGGGATGGACTCATGGCAGGGCGGAGCTGATCGCGATGCGGCTGAGGCGGTTCTGCCTGGTCCCACACCACAAACAGTGGCGGAGGCGAATCCGTCTTCCCCGGATGGGGGGGCTGCGCACGCTGAGCCCGGTTTTGAGCATGCTGCCTAGTCTCAGTGGCGTGCACGACCTGGCTGGAGGTACCAGCTGCGGTGCCCCGGCGACTCCTGCTACTGCGGTTCTTCCGACGGTGGCGACGACCGGGGACACTAGGGAGGTCCACCTGGTGTTCTTCAACGTCGGGAACCGAAAAGGGATTTACCAGCTCGACGGTATTAACCGAAGCGTACCCTACACCTTCATCGGACGAATCATCCACCACCGGGCGGATTCGAGGGGGAATCCCCATCTCCGGGGGCATGAAATCACCGAGGGTGCGGGATAGTGGCGGAACTGGCGGGGCGCGCTCTTCCTTCTTGCGCAGCCACCGTTTGCTCTTCTTGGAAGAGGCAGGCTGGGACGACGACGCCGAAGCAGCACCCGCAGATTCTGGGGGCTCAGGCTGATTCAAGCGCGCACGGATGATTCCATGGGCGCGAATGATCGTCTTGCGGGCCATCCAGTTATTATACTTCTGGGACCCGCGGTCGGAGACCAGCTGCCATTCGTCCTCGTTGCCACTATCGTCATCTGATCCCACGAATACGCCCGCCACTTGTGCTGGGGCTGGGCCCAACCTGATTACATTGTTGTTAATCTGGTCTTGGAGCCAGTCCTTAAACACATAGCACCGCTGGATGGTGTGTCCCAGGGCTCGATGGTAAGGGCAGTAGCGGGGGTTATCCGTGAGATGTGCTTCCTCTGGCCTCCAGCACTCAGGCAGTCGCACAATCCTCTGCTCCAGGGCGCTCCGGAAATAGCCGGGGACCTGTTCCTCGCGAAATGAGTACGTCAGGTATCGCGGGCCTCTGGGAGCGTGGTCTTGACGAGGGGCCGGAGGGGGTTGCCGAGGAGGTGGACTGTGATTATCTCGCCTGGGTTGTGGCGGTACATTACGCGGAGGGGCCGGTCGGTTCTGGGGCTGCCGCTGCTGGGCCGGGAACTGGGCCCGTGGAGGCGGATTCCTGTGAGGCGGTGGAGCTGGCCTCGCCGGCAGCAGTTCCAACGGCCTGGGGGCCTCTATCTGGGCAACAGCAGCGGGCTCAGCCCTGCTGACTCTCCTTGCAGGAATCATAGGAGGCAGCGGGCGCGCCTGACTGGCCTGTTGCAGGGCTTCCTCGAGACGCTGAGCTTTGTCTGAGAAGTCCCTGAACCCTCCGGGGTAATTCTGAGTGATCAGGGAAGGGACCAGCTCGGTCTTGACGTTCCCGACGCACATTGTCAGCAACTGCTCCTGAGTCAATGGCATGTCAAGGGAATACGTGAGACCCTTCCATCGGGCGACGAAGTCCGCAACTCGCTCATCAGGCCTCTGCTTTCACTTGAAGAGGTCTGCGATACTCGTCTTCCGGGTCGTGGAACTGAACTGGTAGAGGAATTGCCTACGAAGGTCCTCCCAGCTAGCTATCGAACCGACGGGGAGCTGGCTGTACCAGACAAATGCTGGCCCTTCCAGTGTCTGGACAAAGCAGCGAAGCTTAGCGGCCTCTTGCTGCGCCAGAGTCCCCAGCATAGGCCCGCACCTCGAGTTGAAATGGGCCAAATGCTGTGGCGGATCTCCGGTCCCGTTGAAGGGGGCGAAAGTGGGATTCCCGAATCCCGGAGGCGCCGGTATGTCATCCACCCATGCTGGGTATGGCTTGCCGTCCGGTGGGATCGCCACTTGCCGAGTCTCCAAGGCTTCCAAACGGGCGATAAGTGCCGCCATCGGATCGTCCGGACATGGGTTCCAGTCCTGGCGAGGATCTCTAACCACGAGCGCATTGCACGGTCCTTCAATCGGGTCGTCAACCGGGTCGTCGAACTCGGCAGCTCGTGGGATGGCGGGCGGAGCGGCCATTGGGGCAGCGGGAGGAATCCGAGCGGGGTCTCTCAGGTAGTCGCGCCGCTCGGGAGGGTGTGGCGAAACATACCGCGCCCTCTTGCCATAGGCAATGGCCTCTCTCCTGTCGGCGAACACGGCGTGATCACGGTTGCCCGGGAGAGTCTCATCGAGGAGTGGCTATTCCGGTCCCTGCTGTCCTGGCCTAGGATCACCGTAGTCAGGCCGCTGCTCTGCAGTGCGCTCGGCGAGGAGCTGGTCAACCAACTTCTTCTGCTCGGCGAGCTGTTGACGTAGCGCAGCCTTCTCGGGATCCTCCTCTGCCCTCCGCATGGAGGCAGATGGGTCGGCGGGCTTTACAGCCTCGCCGTGCTCTTTACCTTTGCTGACGTTTCGGCTTAACGTCAGTGCTTCAGTGGGTGCGGGGAGCCCCAGGATGTTCCTCTGATGACGAGTAACTCTCACTGATGGCTCTGACGACGGCTTGTCTTCGGGGGGGAAGCCCCCGTCGAGAAGTTCCAAGTCGTTACCTTCTCCTGACAGGTCAGCCATATTGACTGTTTCCGTCCCTGGGGATATACCCTCAGGGCCTCCCAGCGAATCGGGCTGTCGGCGAATCACACTGAAGCGTAGGGCAGCGTACTGCCCCCATCCACGGATATACACGTGGGGAGTGGCTTCCTCGATAACTTTGCGGAGTACTTGAAAACACTCAACGCATCGTTGTTGGAGGGCCTCGTGGTGCCCAAATGACCCGGGGTGCCGGACCGCGGGGAGCATGGCCAGGTCAATTTGACGGCACTGCTCACCAATATCCTCCAGGTGTAGTTGACTCCCGGGGTATGGCATTTGTAGGCAGTGAAGACGGGAGTGAGTCTCCCGGAGAGTTCGGCGGAAGCATTCGAACTCATCCGGGGTGGGTGATTCGGGTGCATCAAAGCCCGGTCCTGCGACTGGCCAAAACTTCTCAGGGAAGTGGCCCTCTGCAAGGACGGTCCAGAAGCTCCACGACTCAAACTCGGGACCCAGATCTCCTTGGTCCTCTTCAATGGCTGGGAACGGACGGGGAACCGGAAGTGGCGCCGAGGCGGGCCGTCGGGCCGACGGGCTGGCCGGCGGTGAATACGGCGAGCAGGCCGATTGGCCTCCATATCCCGGGCCGCCCCCTAAGGGTGGCGGTGCCCCAGCTACCACATCACGATAGGACGGGCCGGCGAGCGAACATCCTGCCGTAGCATCGGTGCTCGCCGAGGGTGCACTAGATCGTGGTTCGACCGTCGGTCCCCAGATAAGGTCTCCGGCTTCTTTGATCGGGGCGGAAGGCACTTCCGGAGGGGCCGGTACCAACCGCAAGCTTGATCCTTGGGGGTCTACCAGGCCCTCGTTACTCCGGATATACCTTCGGAGAGATGCAGGGATCACATCGATCTCGCTCTCAGGGAGTACGAGGCAGACGTGCCGCATTCCTACCCCTGCCCTTGACTGGCGGGATTGGGGAAGGGGCTCTGTCGCCGAATCGTACTCCGCCTCTGAATCAGAGAAGCGAACAGGTCGAATCTCTGTCCGGAATTCCGTAACATTCTTCCCTCTGCGTCGACGCCTCGCCCTCCCGCCCCTGGGCGGTTCTTCGGGGCAGGGCTGATCTCTGTCCTGGCGTCCTCTGGCCGCACTGGTGCTGGGGCCAGGAGGACTGGAAACCAAGGTGCGAGGGGCACCGGGACAGATATCAAAGGGGACGCGGGGAGAGATGATTCCGGGCAGGTCTCCGGGCCGGCATCGGGAGGTGGGATGACCCATGCCTCCCGGATCGGTCACATGGAGTAGCCCCTGTTGGTGAATAGCGCTACCGCGAGGTGGTCCACGGTGGCTATTGCTTGTGCTAGCAACCGGGAGAGTCAACCCAACCTGCCTTTGGGGCGGTCGGGGCCTCGATCCAGGTCGGGCATAGAAGTTCCCCTGCTCAGGATGCGCAGGGGCCCGGCGACTGGAGCCAACTGTGGCTTGGGCCGATGCGGCCGCTGTTGCTAGGGCCCCAAGGTGGGCATCCTCTTCCGCTCGTGCCCGACGCTGTCGACGGGACAGACGAGTCGGGATGAGCGGTGCGGGCAGGTGGAGAGCCCGCTCTTCGACTTGAGAGGCCTGGCGGCGGTGTCGCTGTGGCCTGGCGGGAGCCCTTACCGCGGATCCCTGGAGCGAATCCCGGATAGGGTGGTCCCGGGCATCTTCCACCTCATCCGCATAGGGAAGGGAACTGTCGGAGCGCTCCGGGGATAAACTCCCGAAGCGGTTGGACGTCGAGGTAGGCAGCGGTGCCTCCCCGCGCGGCCCTCGGGGGCGGCGGTGGTGGCGAGGCGCAGCCTCCTCGAGGTCTAGGCGAGCCATGTCCCTGGTGGGGATGACTCCCTCTTCCTCGTATCTCCGCACCAGGGCGTTGATCACCCTTCTTTGGATGACCTCCGAGGGGGAGAGAGGGCGTGGTCGTCCCGCAATTGCGGCTGCTGGGACGGCTGTGGAATGGGCGGGGCCGCGCGGAGTAGCCGCATTGGCGTTTCCCCTACCCCCGCGCCAGTGGGCGGGTGGCGATCGGGCACTGGGTCGGGCGACATGATTCCTGAAAGCAGGGAGAAAAACCCATTAACACTGACAGGAAAAGGAACCGACAACCAACCGTTAGTGCCACGACGCCTTCCGTGGGGGGAACCCAGGCCCTCGACGTTGCGAGACGGAGTGCCCGATTTCACTTCCCCAGCCCCTGGCGGGTAAAACTGAATGCTCGGCCGGGCAACATGCCGGTCTTCCAACACCTCTGAAAGCTATCGGTCTTCATGTCGAGGAGAAGAGATTCACGTCGGGTTCACCATTTTTCTGTTTCGGTGCGGATGTGCGTCAGGTTACGCTGTTCCGCCAGGACGCGTTCGCGCGTGCACCCGTCAACCCGAGGGGATGAGCGCGCGCGGCTTGTGGTCCCGCAGTCCCGCTTTCCAAAGGCGGGCGGCATCCGTCCCTTATTCAGGGGCGTCTGCTCCTTGATCGAAACCGGGATGATGGGATGTCGGCTCCTCCTTCCTTGGACGTCTCCTCGGAACTCGTCGCCTAATCCGGGTCTCCCTCATAGACTTAAGACATGCTCGTGAATCTCGTTCCCGGCGCCATATCTTCATGGACACCGGTTAATTACGCTGCTTCCGCCCGGACGCTCCAAGGAGTCTGATCGGGGCAGCAACCTGCGGTGAGGAGACCGGATGGCTCTGGGTGTTGGGGGCGTGCATTTACACTGCGGCTCTGCATATCTGTCTTCCGTCCCTAATAGGGCTTCTCGAAGGCATGACGCCTGAGGCATCCCGCACCGGGTGCGGGGAACTGTGTCACCTGAGGTTTTCCTCAGCTTCCCGTGTTTAACACGGGGTATGCCGCGAGTTTAACGTCCAGCGGGGACGGCATCGGACTGATCGACACGAAGAGTGGATCAGATAACAGGACCCCTTGCGGGGAACCTTCGATGCTGGGGCCAGCACATGGGCGGCTTCCCGGGTGAAGTGGAGTGGAGTGAAGTGGCATGACCCCACCGGGATGTGGCGGCCCGGGTAAGGGTCAGGATGGATAATGGAGTGAAGAGCTTGGACCCCGTGGGGCTTCCTACGTACCGCACGTTAGCACGGATCAAAGTCAACGTAGTTCGGGTATACAGTTTAACGTCATGCTGGACGTTGGCAAGCCGACGCACGAAGGGGTCAAGGCTGCCGGGCGGAGGATTGAACCGAACCACCTCGCACAGAGGGGGATGGAACGGCCGGGTGGATCACAGTTTCACGTCATGCTGGACGTTGGCAGGCCGACGCACGAAGGGGTCAAGGCCGCCGGGCGGAGGATTGAACCGAACCACCTCGCACAGAGGGGGATGGAACGGCCGGGTGGATCACAGTTTCACGTCATGCTGGACGTTGGCAGGCCGACGCACGAAGGGGTCAAGGCCGCCGGGCGGAGGATTGAACCGAACCACCTCGCACAGAGGGGGATGGAACGGCCGGGTGGATCACAGTTTCACGTCATGCTGGACGATAAAAGAAGAAATGGAAAAAGGGGCTGTGGGGAGGCACAGTGGAGATACACACGGGCAGTCTCCCACAGGTGCGGACTCAGAGGTGAATCGACGCAAGCGTGAACCCAGGAAGGGTCCACTGATGGACGAACCGACGTAAATACGACCGGGACGACCAGGTGGTGGGCTTGGACCTCAGGGAGGCTTCCTACGTACCCTGTATAGAAGACAGGGATCAAAGTCCACGTAGTTCATTCTGTCAGGACTTACGCACTAAGGCAGCCCGAATGCGGCAAAACTCAGTTGGAAGGGACCTGGACCGAAAGTAGGCGACACCTCGATCCCAGTCACACCCTCTACTGGCTTCGGCAGTGGGGGAGTGCAATGGAGATACACACGTGCAACCCCCCACAAGAAACTAGGGGTTTGTAATACCCTGCCCCCGTAGGGAAAAGCCACTCCCAATAAATCGTCCCTAGAGAAGGACAATCCCGACATCCCTGCAGAGACGAGCGGGTGGGGGCCACATCCAAACCGGGGGCGGACCCAGCGTGCGATGCACGGGATCGGGTGAGGCGGTCGGTTTAACGTCTTGCCGGACGAAGTACAGTTTAACGTCGTGTGTTGAGGACGATGCGCTAGGCAGTTTAACGTCGTACAGCGCGGACGATTGCAGTTTAACGTCGTGCGGGACGAAACACTTGGCAGTTTAACGTCTTGCAGCGCGGACGATTGGGGCTAGGCAGTTTAGCGTCATGCAGCTTGGACGATGTACAGTTTAACGTCATGTTGGACGTATGTGCAGTTTAACGTCATGCGGGACGTATGCTGAACAGTTTAACGTCTTGTAGCTCGGACGAAGTACAGTTTAACGTCATGTTGGACGTATGTGCAGTTTAACGTCATGCGGGACGTATGCTGAACAGTTTAACGTCTTGTAGCTCGGACGAAGTACAGTTTAACGTCATGTTGGACGTATGTGCAGTTTAACGTCATGCGGGACGTATGCTGAACAGTTTAACGTCTTGTAGCTCGGACGAAGTACAGTTTAACGTCATGTTGGACGTATGTGTGCCGCCGATGGGTCCGTGTCACTTCGCGCAAGCCTGGAAGGCCGCACGGGAAGACAGCGTACGGTGCGGGCACCTGCGATGAAGATCATCGGGCGCCACGCTGGCGAGTACCCTCAGGGGGTCAAGGGAGGCGACCCTGGCGGATTGCGCGAAAAAGAGGAGCTTTGCGCGCAAAACCGCGGGTCGGCGCGCAAAATGGCGGGCTGGCGCGCAATTGGGACAGCGCCTTGCGCGCAGATAATAAAGATTGCGCGCACCGGGCTTCGGACAGCGCGCGGGGGCAACGGCTCATTCTCAAACGAACGGCCACTTTGAAGAGGGGGGTGCGCGCAATCGGGCTGGATTGCGCGCACCCCGGGGGCAATTGCGCGCAAGCGGGTTCTGTTGCGCGCAAAGGCCTTAGGGTGAGTTTTTATTCAAAGGAAAGGAGCCAGCGGGGATTGCGCGCGAAGGCGGACCCCGAGGCTTTCTTGCGCGAAAGAAAGGATGTTACCTGAAGTTCGTCATTGCGCGCGGAAGGGGTTGACTTGCGCGCACGAGAGACGTTTCGACTTCCAGCAACCTTTAAAACGTTGGGGGTCGCCTTGTATTTATAGGCAACCCCGGGCGCGGAATCCAAGGCGCGAGCGCGAAATCCTTCTCGCGGGACGCGGAATCGGGCACAGCGCGCAAAGGGAGCCGCGCGGGCCAGCGGCGCGCAGAAATGCGCGCCGGACCATCGCATTGCGCGCATCCCGGGGGTTTTGCGCGCGACTCATCGCTTTTGCGCGCGGGCCTCTGAAATTCCGCGCAAGGCCTCCGGGCCCTCCGAAACGTGCTTCTGACTCCAAATATGACCTCGCTTTCCGCATCCGGAGCTTCGTTTGGGAACAACGGACTTTTCCGGCGTCTACACCCACCATATAAGTTTAAAAAACATTCTTACCTTAATTTTGATGAAAAGTTTATAAGGTACCTTGTTTTGAAAACAATGGAAAGTTTCCTTTCAAAAACATATAAGGTAAAATAAGGGTATAAATGACTATAACCCATTATCTAGTAAATAGTAAAATTGTTTTTGAAATACATTTTAATAAAACACGTATGCAGATTAGAAAGAGGTCCTGGTAGATAATTATGTATAAACTAGCTCGGATAATAAAGAGATTCTGAAATTAACCCTTACCGATTTGGTAAAAAAACATACCCATCATGAAAGAATTGTAATACAATGAAAATGTAAATAAACATAAATTAAAGTGTATTACACAAACAATACAATTATGGTTAATACATACACCACACAAAAGGAAATAGTGGCAATATAGCATGAATCTAATGGGAATAAGGAGTGAGATGAAAACCCCTTACCTCATACTTTCCTTTAGTCGACGGTAAATTTAACCTCTTGTATAAAGACCATAGTATGTTATTAAATTTTTCCAGAACCATATTAATATTTATGATATCATAAATTATTCATTTATGACTTTATAGTACCCATTTAAAAATAATTTCTATGTTAAATTAACATTTCAGTTAATAATCACTTTCTTTATCGTACATGTTTTAACATGTTATTCTTGATTGTATCACATATATCATGAATAAATAATTTAAAAATATAAAACATAAAATATAATAATATATAATTATGTATAATATACATATATATGAAATGAAAAACATCGTTTATGGAGATGGTAGGTTGTACATAAGCATAAACGTTGTTTTTATTTTCATATCGTATTTAACAGAACTAAGTGATTAATGTATATGTATGTACAGAAATATATATATTTATATCTATAGTAGAATTATTATTTCATATATTACATAGTTATTAATTATATATATTTTATAATCATCTTTGATTGGTGAACGTGGAAATGAATCTCATCACGTCGTGGAGACATTAATTCGTTTGTACGCACGAGCGACAATATCATTATATTAATGGAGAAATCATCTATATTTGGATGTTATATCATCTATACTGAATCATTAACATGTCATATTTATTATTTACATCAGTTATACTAATTATTATGCTCATACAAATAATTAAGTGTTTGAATAACAAACTACACCAAGACGTGGAGACAGTAATCCGTACGTACGCACCTATAGTGACTTTTACATTTATAAGATGGATAGAATAATGAATATGGTTGTACCATTTTTGTAACAACATCACCATATATAGATGATACTTTATTTATTATTTTACAATGGAAACAACAAAGAAAGAAGAAGTGGAAGAAGAAAATAACTTAAAAGAGGTGATGAAATATTTACCTCTTATTTGGGTTCTTCCTTTTGACTTGATCAAAAGGGATCTTTAGGTTGGATTTCTGTCCAAATAAAGGCCTCTTAGAAGAAGGTAGGACAGTTTAGAGGATATTTGGATAGGGTTTGGCTGAGCCAAATGTCTTTAATGGTGTGAAATTGAGAGAAGGGGAAGTGCTCTTTAATAATTGGAGTGAGGGGCACCTTAGGAAAACATTGAAATATTATTTTATAATAAAATCATTTTAGGTTTGTAATGGACCAAAATGAATGATTTAAATTCTAAGGTGGGGATGGGTCAAAAACCTCTCAACCAATAGGTTTTAGACAAGTTTGGGTCACTATATTAACATTATCCTTTATATTTAACTCTTAGTAAAATAGTTTTACATTTACCAGGTCTCATTGTATTTATATATAATATGGTTAATAAACCTACTATAAACTACCGAGAGAACCTCATGTGGTTCATTAATGGCATATATACTATTATTTAAGCTATTTGTCTGATCCTTAGATTTTTAGGAATATTATATCAACCAATAATATAATATTTGTTTTAAAAACTCAATTATGTCAATATAGACATTATTTAATAAATGATTTTTGTTAAATTCCTAAAAAGTTTATTAATTCAAAATAAATTATTATGTTCAATCATAAAATGTCCTATTAACCTAGAAAATTATTGTAATTTATCAAAAGACTCAAAATTACTTTTATTTGGATATTTATAATATCAATTTTTTTAATATTTAATTATTAAGGTAATTACTGTTTCATCATTTTGTCAAACATAAATTATATTATTTAATGTCTAAAAATTATAAATAATTTTTAATTATGTATAAAATATTTTTATCTTTCTAATTAATATTTATAGTCGAATTTATCTTATGTATAACCCTATATTAAAAATGGTTTAGTTATTAAACTTTGATTTTATCTCTTCTTACTATTCTTAAATAAAATAATAATAAATGTCCTAATCTAATCCAAGTGGACCTAAAGGATCATATTTTATTCTTAAGGTTGTTTTTTTAGAATTACACTTATCCAATGGAATTATGACATGTGTTAGGGTAATAATAATATCATTTTTACCCTTAATTACCCTATTTACTTTTAACCGTGGTAAATAAAAGTAAAACGTTTCTATTCATCAAAAATTATTTTCAACTTATTGAACCACATTTTTCGTACAGATATCAATTGTGTGTCTCGAATTTTTGAAATTCTACTCACAGAAGCGGTAATATTAAGTTTTATGTGAATTTTTAATTTCTCCTCGGAGGTGGGTAAAAGACGGTGAAAAGTTCAATAAAATTTTATATATCTAATATTATTAAGAAATGACTAAATTTAATTACATTGAACATATATAGATATTATATATCTATTTTTACCTAAAATAAATTAAAATAAAATAATTAATTGTTTAAATAAAAAGACAGTTTTAAATAATAACGTTTTGTTTATCACTATTTATCAAAAATTGAAAGTTTTCAGAAAAATATCAAAAATTCACGCTAAGCTAATTACGATATTCTGAATTCAAAAATGAATTCCATGTTTCCAATTTCAAAACATAGGAGTTTCATTAATTAATTTAAAATTAATTCTCATTGTCAAAACCAAAGATCGTATTTTTATGAAATAATAACTATCAAAAGATTTACAGTTGATTATGTTCAATTTCAAAGGGAAATTACTAATAATGACCAGAATTGAATTAGATTGTTAAAATATAATATATTTATAATTTTAAACCATTAAAATGTATTATTTATCACTATAAATTATTTTTATTAAAAAAGTTGTTTTCCGTTAAAATATAGTATTTTTACTATTCATCCAGATATGGAAGTTATCAGAACAACACCAAAAATTTATTGAAACTAAATTCTTATCTCCTAATTCTAAAGAAGTTTATTTAGTCAAATATAATATATAAAATTTTCAAATATTGTATTTTAAAAGGATTCTCCATTAAAAGGCTTTAAAATGGCATTCTTTTGAAAAATACTTCTTTTATCTGAAAAAAATGATTTTGTTCTTACACTATTTCTAAGAAACTCATAATATATATTCTAAAATTACAATTATTATATAAAGTTCATTATTAAGTTAATAATATTCATAACTACTTATTAACAGCTACTTTGGTAAGTCATGGTGCTATTGAACTCGGTGTTGCGTGTAGTGCAAGTTATTGAATTACTTTGAAGAAATAACGTTCTATAAAATCTTGGGTTGTCACATTCTTCACTCCTTCAATAAATTGAATCCTCACAATTTGAAATTGTTCTTCGAAAATAAAAGGTTTAAAATAAAAAAACTTTTTGGGGATAACCCACATCGGAAATTGGGTTAATAAAATTAGGTCTTAATAAAGGGAAAAGGGAAATGAAAGGGTCACCTCCAAATTGTGATCTCGATTAAAAGAACATTGGTGGAAATTAGAGACAAATAATTGGAAGAAAAACGTAATTATTTATATGGAGTGATTGAGGTCATAAATTAAAATAAAGTGTAAAATTGAGGGCCTCCAATCCATCAATCTATGATGAATTAAAATACCATCATTTCAACAAAACATAAGGTATTATGATAACACATTATTGGTTTCATGATCCCTTCCCTAACATTTAAGAATTAATTTATTCATAGAATAAGAGGGAAAATAGGTGTATTTGTATATATATACTTGAAAAGTAGAGTTTCACCAATCAAATAATTCCAACCACAAACTCATATTTGACTCCAAAAGATAATAATATTCAAAAATATTCTATCATATAGGGTTAAAAAATGACTTTATATTCATTTTTCCGACTATTTAAAAAAAATACATGATAGAAACAAGAAAATCATATAGGCCAGTGGTAGGTGATATAACCTTGTCACCCTTCGGTTGTGGGTTCATGTATCACGACCTTTCCGGACAAGACACATTGTCGCCTGACCTCTGGGTTTTTCTTTTTATGACAACCCAAAAATAAATCTCAAAAATGATTTATCCTTAACAATAATATCCAATTTCAATCTTAATCGATTCCAACCATTATACTTATCCAAAATACTTATATCCAAACTCACAAGCCAAAATTTATAAAGAAGGTAAACACAATGAAGATAATTATTTCCACGTAATAGCAATTGAATACCTTCGTCATGTGTTTTTTAAAACACAGAAACACCTTAAATTATCATATAACTATATTGATTACATTCATGCTCCCTTAATTCTTATAGAATGCGGGATATACTTCTTATATCTGAAAATGTTGTAAACTCCAACAATGATGGAATATAAAAATAATTAATCTATTTTAAGGTATTCATGAATATGAAATATAATTTACCCAAATCAAAAATATCTTATTCCAAAATCACTACCTTAGTATCATAATCTTATTAAGATTTATATTTCTCTCAACCACATATTTTCCAAAAAAATAACCTACCATTGAGTCACTTTTCTTGGTTCCACACAATCTCAAGTACATAATAAAATAGTACTGCAGTACAATCCATATATAGTATATAATTATTATTACTAGTACATCATTGATATAATACTAAAATGACATAATTATTTATAATAAACATAAGAACATTAGTCATTACTCTTCATCTGTGGTAATATCATAACTTGATTTTTATCCAACAACATCATTTGAGGAACACTCTGATGATTTGGACATTGATTCGCATAGTGTCCCAACTCCTTGCAGATGAATCATTGTACATTAGAAACCATTTTCTTACCCTACCAATCACGTACTCGATGCCCTTTTTCTCTACACTTATAACAAACTCTCATTCCCTTCAAGCATTTAACAAGGAGATTATTTTCAAAGTTATCACATATGGGAAAATCCTTCATTCCCTTATTCCCTTTATCCATATTTTTCTTTACCATATTTTTCTTCTCTGGCTCCCCTTCAAAACCATATGACTCAAAAAATTCCCTACGTAACTTATTAACACGTGATATTATTTCTTCATATGCTGATAATATATGGGATACTATTTCCTTAATAAATTTCGGCTTAATACCATGAAATATATGATCCTTATTACTCTTTAGATCATTCATATTTCTAGAGTTCTCATTCCATCTACTAGGAACCATTTCTAAAAAAATGGCATACACTAGATCAGTTTATGAATCGCAATACATAATTCCAATCTTGTAAAATAGTTAACATAGATTGAATAGTTTAGGGATATAATACATAATCATAAAAATGTTTTCTTTTAGGAAGTATATACTCATAAATCTTTCTTTTAGGATTGTAAAATATAAGAGAATTATCCTAAGCATATCCCCCTGGGAGTGTCGTAACCAAGAGTGCAGCAAGTCCAGTTGTCGTGCACCAGTGCCCATTTTAGTGTAGCTTAAAGTGGTGTTTTCGGGTTTAACCCCTAGGTACATATCTTCTAGACCCGCCTCTACCTGCTCTTATCTAGATAGAGATATATTAATTAGAAAATTTACAAAATCTCTACATTTTCAAAATTTTAGGAAGTTCTTCTATACTAATCCCGAATTTTTTTGTTCGGGTAGTGTGCTCTAATCAGATTTTATCAAAATATAGTTTCCAAGGTTATTACTAAACTTCATATGATGCCAACTGTAACGCCCCGACCCAAGATTCCCAGAGTCGGTGCATTATTTTAATACATTGGCATGATTAAAATGAATCAATACCCGAAAGACCGATCAGTTTAGCAGTCTTGGAAAATATATTACATACATGAATGTTACAATACACTTTCTAACATACATCACCAAAAAAATATTCCTTTGATAATTCCATTGTTCCCTTTGCATAACCCTGCATCTCAAACAAAAAACACTTCTTGGGATCCTGGGAAAATATAACATAATAAGCGGGTGAGCTCAAATGCTCGGTATGGGTAAAAAAATTAGTGGAAGCTATAAACTATTAAGGAAATATGTGTAATAAAAACAATAGCCTTTTAAACATAAACTTGAACATAATATGGAAAAAATAAATCAATCATTACCATATAAACATGCACATTGATATTCTACTAGTTGAATAATCACATCAAATAACTAATTTCATAATGAGGGAATGTATAGTACCAGAATTTAATTTACGTGTCAAGGCCTCGTTCCAGGACTTAGGATCTAACTGTAACCGGACTCCAACCTGGAGAGCCTCTGTAACTAGACTCCAACCCAAAGGGTTTACTATAACCAAACCCCCACATAGAGGGATTACTTTTACCAGTCCCCAACCTAGTACATACTAGTCCAATACATTCATATTAAGAAAAGGTTGAAATATATCATAAACATTTGTATTAAAACTAGCATAAAAAATGTCAGTACATTATCCATAAACCATGAATGGCGTAAAAATAACTCATCCATAGTAAAACATATCACAAAACCTTAAATACAATATGGGAAATTTGTATCATTATAAATCAACTTCAAACAAGCATAAAATTTATCAATGGATGTTGACATAGATGAAATCATAACTATTTGAGAGAAATATCTCTTTCTATTTTGAAATCACTTAAGAGTCACATAATTATAAAAAAATTATTTTGAAAATATTCTTATAATCTTGTTAGGGATGTTTCAATGAAGTTATGATGGTGGAAAATATCTGCACCCACCATATAAGTTAAAAAACATTCTTACCTTAATTTTTTCGAAAAGGTTATAAGGTACCTTGTTTGGAAAATGACGAAAAGATTCCTTTTGAAAACATATATGTTCAAATAAGTGTATACATGAATTTAACCCGTTTTTTAGTAAATAGTAAATTTTTTTTGAAATACATTTTAATAATACACATATGTGGATGATAAAGAGGTCCCAGTAGATAATTACGTATAAACAACCTCAGATAATAAAGAGATTTTGAAATTAATGCTTAATGATTTGGTAACATACGAAACATACACCCCATGAAAGAAGAATCATAAAATGAAGATGTAAATACACATAAATTAAATTATATTACACAAATAATACAATTATGGGCATTACATACACCACAGAAAAGGAAATAGTGGCAATATAGCATGAATCTCACAGGAATAAGGAGTGAGATGAAAACCCCTTACTTGGTCCATTCCTTTAGTCAAGAATACGTTTAACCTCTTGAATACAGATCTTAGTATGTTATTAAATTATTCTAGAACCATATTAATATTTATGATATCATACATGATTCATTTATGACTATATACTAAACATTTTATAATAATTTTCATGTTAAATTAACATTTCGGGTAATAATCGCTTTCTTTATCATGTGTGTTTTAACTTTTTATTCTTGACTATATCACTTAGATCATGATTTTAATACATTAAAAAAATAAAACATCATATATATATAGAATATAAATATGTATTATATACATATATATGAAATGGAAAACACCGTTTATGGAGACGGTAGGTCGTACTTATGCATAATCGTTGTTTCCGTTTTCATATCGTATTGAACAGAGCTAAGTGAATAAGATATATGTAGGTAAATAAATATATATATTTATATCTTCAGTTGAATTAATATGTCATATATTACATACATATAAATGATATATATTTTATAATCACAATTGAATTGTGAATGTGGAAATGAATCTCATAGTGTTGCAGAGACGGTAATCCGTACGTATGCACGAGCAAAAATATCATTATATTGAAGGAAAAATCATATGTAATTGGAAGGTATAACATATATAAATAATAATAAACACGTTATATTTGTTATTTACATCAGTTATACTCATTAGTATACCCATCCAAATAATGAAGTGTTTGGAAAACAAACTACACCACAATGTGGAGATGATAATCCATACGTACACATGTATGGTAACTTTATCATTTATAGGATGGATATAATAATGAATTTGGTTATACCATTTTTATAATAATGTCACAGTATATATAAGAAACTAGATTTATTGTTTTAGAATAGAAACAACATATATTATGGAAGTGAAAGAATAAAAGAACTTGAAAGAGGTGATTAAATATTTACCTCTTCTTTGGGTTATTTCTTTTTGACATGATCAAAAGGGCTCATTAGATTTTCTTTATTACCAAAGTAAGGCCTCGAAGATTAAGTGAGTACATTTTAGAGGATATTTGTGAAAGTTCTGGCTGAGCCAAATGTCTTTAAAGGTGAGAATTTGAGAGAAGGGGTGTGACCTTTTATAAGAGGGTTGAGGGGCACCTTAAGAAAATATTGAAATATTATTTTATAATAAAATAGTTTTAGGTCTCTAATTGATAAAAAATGAATTATTTAAAGTCAATGGTTGGGATGGGTCGAAAACCACTCAACCAGTATGTTTTAGACAGGTTTCGGTCACTATATTAACCTGATATTTTAGATTTAACTCTTAGATAAATAGTTTGACATTTACCATGTCTCTTTGTATTATTATATTATATGGTTAATAAACATGATATAAACATTAAAGATGACCCCAAGTTGTTCATTAATGACATATATAAAATTATTTAAGCCCTTTGGCAGAACATTTTATTTTTAGGAATATTATATCAACCAATAATATATTATTTGTTTTAAAAACTCAATTATGTCAATTTTGACATTATTTAATAAACTATTTTCGTTAAAGTACTAAAAAATTTATTACATAGAAATAAATTCATATGTTAAATATTAACATGTCATATTAACCAATAAAATTATTGAAATTTATCAAATGTCTAAAATTTAATATATTTGCATATTTATAAAATCAATTATTTTAATATTTCATTATTAAGGTAATTACTATGTCATCATTGTGTCATAAATAATGTAAAGTATTAAATGTATAAAAATTATAAATAAAATTTAATTATGTAGGAAATATTTTTATATTTATAATTAAAATTTATTGTAGAATTTATCTTATTTATAACCCTATATTAAAAATTGTTTAGTTACTAAACTTTGATTCTAACCCCTTTATCTCTTCTTTAAATAAAATAATAATAAATGTCCTAATATAATATAAGTGAACTTAAATGATCATATTTTACTCCTAAGGTTGTTTTTAGTAAAATTACACTTATCCAATGGAATTACTACATGTGTTAGGGTAAAAATAATATAATTTTTACCCTTAATTATCCTATTTACTTTTAATCGTGGTAAATAAAAGAAAGAAGTTACTATTCACCAAAAATTATTTTCAACTTATTGAACGAAATTTTTCTTACAGATATCAATCATTTGTCTCAAATTTTTTAAATTTTACTCACTGAATCGGTAAAATTATGTTTCATGCGAATTTGCAAATTCTCCTAGGAGGTGGGAAAAAGACGGTGAAAAGTTTAATAAAATTATATATATATAATATTTTTACAAAATGACACCACTAAATTACATTGAACATATATAGGTATTATGTATCTATTATTACCTTAAATAAATTTAAATAAAATAATTAATTATTTAAATAAAAAGTCGGTTCTAAACAATAACGCAGTGTTTTTCACTATTTATCAAAAATTGAAAGTTTTCATAAAAAAAACCAAAAACTAACCTGAAGATAATTTAGATATTCTGAATTAAAAAATGAATTCAATTTTCCAATTTCAAAACATAGAACTTTCATTAATTAATTTAATATTAATTCCCGTTGTCAAAACTAAAAAGTGTATTTTTAAGAAATAATAACTATCAAAAGATTGACACTTGTTTACGTCCAATTTCACAGTGAAATTAGTTAAAATTAATAGAATGGTATTAAATGGTAAAAATATAATTGTTTTATAATTCAGAACCATTAAAATGTATGATTGAACACTATAAATTATTTTTATTAAAAAAGTAGTTTTCAGTTAAAATTTAGTATTTTCACTATTCACACAAATATTAAAGTTATCAGAACAACACAAAAATTTTATTGAAATTAAATTCTTATGTCCTGATACTAAATAAAAAGTTTAATTATACAAATTGATTATATAAATGTTTCAAATATTGGATTTAAAAATGGTTCTCCATTAAAAGGCGGTAAAATTTCATTTTATTGAAAAATACTTCTTTATTCTGGAAAAAAGTAATTTGTTCTTAAATTATGTCTAAGAAACTCATAATATAGATTCTAAAATTATAAATATTATATAATGTTTGAAATTCAATTAATACAATTCATAATCTTTTTTGAATGGCTAGTATGGTAAGTCGTGGTGCGATTGAATGTGGTGCTACATGTTGTGCAAGTTATTGAATTACTTTGAAAAAATAATGTACTATGAAATATTTGGTTGTTACGGTGGAATCAACCTATTAGGGAAGTTGCTCCCAGTGGTCATGGATGAAATATAGATGATGTGGTGTCCAATGGAATTGATGGAGTGGGGTCCAGCAAGATTACATTGGAGGGTGGCCAGTGGAGGTGGAGGATGCGGGCAGCTGCGGCAGGATACGGCTCAGAGCATTGTTGGACGGACCTCACGGTGGCAGGGAGGACTTGTGACCAGGCGATGAGCAGGGACTAGCTACGTTAACTGGTAGGCTGGCTGGCCACGTGGTTGGGTTACCATTTGGACTAGGGGGAACATGACCAAGGAGGGCCAGCCCGCGCGAAGTGAGTCGGGATGGAAAACTGGGAAGCTCCAGTGACCAAGCGGGCTGGATCGGGTGGACCAGTAGGTAGGATTTCCTGGCCTAGTGGGATGTATGACATGGCCTATTGGGAGAGGCCCCTCGAGTTGGGCTGGATCGGGCCACCAAGACTGACTGGGTCAGGACCGGTCGGCCGGACCAGGTCAGGTTGGACCCAGATCTAATCGGCCCCTACTTATGAAAATGATTTTAACAATTAAATGGAAGGTCTGTTTGACAAGCCGTCAGCCGTGTTGGGACACTTATGACGAGGAAGTCCGATTGAGGTTGATTTTTGGGTGTTTATAATGGACAATTATAGGTGGATAGTTTACGTTAGTTCATTCCTTAAGGTTTTAGTACGACATTACATCCATATCCCTGGATTGTAGTCCCATCTAGAGGTCAATCCCTGGATAGAGATATGGTATCCCTCCTTGGGACTAGAGTGATCCTTTATCACCCCTTATGATGTTTTTTGGGAATTTACATGGCCATTGAGCATAGGGAAGTTGTTATCCATCTAATGGGCCGTATCGGTAGGGTTTTCAGTATTCTCTATGAAGCATCCCCAACGTTATGATCCACATAAAAAGGGTTTCAGTATTCTCTGTGGAGGATCCCCTATATTGTAGGCTAATATAGATTAGGATGTTAGAATTATTTTTGGAATGTTCCCCTCTCTATATATCATGATATTTGACTAGTTGTTTCTCTTTTAGTAGGGCCCAAATTAGTGGGACCTCTTTTCAAGAGTCTTTGTTAACATCATTGCTCGAGAAGTGTGTTATCCCAGAATGTGTGTGCCTAGAGTAGAATCTTTTGGCTGATTTGTAGTTTTTAATTACCTCTTTACCATGTATCTGGAGGTGGATGAGACCTTGAGTCTTGGAATACTTTGTGAGTGTACATGAATGTTATTTCTATATGTGTTATAGATATATACCAATGCAGATCTGACTATATCTTCTTTGTGATGTTTACTCTATTATATTTTAATTTGTGTTTTAGGTAGTCCTACTGGGTATTATTTTTCTCACCCCTTCACAAGCATTGAATGCACGTGTTGTGTCTTGTGCATACCATCAATACTTTAACAAATTCCTATGTGGGCCAGGGCCACGTGGTACTTATAAAGAGAACATACAGTTGATATGTGCTCCTGCGGCTTCAAAATGTTGTTCCTATACCTACCATTCTGGTAGGGCTTTATATGGAAGAGCACCTGGACCTTGTGCTATATACTATCGCTTTTTGGTTGTCTTGTATTCTACCACAGTTTTACTTTAATACACTTTACATTCTTGTCGTACTATGTTAGTTTCAATATTGTGGTATGCATGAATTTGTTTACTTAGTGTTTTTACATTTCAATATTTTGGGCTTGGAGATGTGTTCATGTGTACTAGTACATAGTAAAATGTCACTTGATTTTGGGATATGTCTACTCAGTGCTAGTTTCTATCCCCTGGATAATTGGAAGTGGTCTTGGGGTAGTTACGGCCTAGGCCCCTCTGGGACTGGTCATGACCGATAGAGACTTTGGGAGCTAACAGTTTTATCACTTTTGTCTCAATCCGGTTGAAAATAAGATGATCCTGATGGAGGATGTGGGGTGTAGGAAGACACCAATTTTGGGTTCCCTGCAGTAGGATCTCATTGCCTAATGTCTTGATGGGGAGTTTTGGTGTGATTGGGTGATTGGGTGTGGCGGGTGTGGGATCCCAATGGATGGATCTTATAGATGATAGTGACCCCAAATTTATTCTTTTGACGATCACATGATGATCACGTGGGTGTTATCCGGTGATAGGATGGTGAGTAATGACATCATCATGAAGTCATCCTCAGGATGTAGGGTGGCATTCAGATTTGACCTCGGGTCACGTTTATGGGGACAGGTTGAGCACATGTTTTAGGCAGTTGGCATGTAGAGTTTTCTTGTGTTGGACATGACCATTGATTCAAGATTCAAGATGTGGGGTCAGCATTTTTATGGTCATTCATATAGGATGGTTTGGGTGTTCTTTCCTTTTGATGTTGGTTTTCCGAACAATATAATATCTAGTTTTATGGGGAGTGATTTGTTGATTTTTGAATCTTTTGTGTTGGGTGGAATTGTTTTCCACTTTTACGATTTGGCGCTGCTTTATGTGTTTCATTTTTGTAGCATTCTATTTTAATTTTATTTTCACTAATAAATTTTATGGTCGAGTATACTCGGTACTTGAACCTTCTTGGTGAATGAAAATATATAATGTATAAGCTAAAAATGTTAACAAGGAAGAAGTAATGGTGGTGATTGATAAATTATATTTCTTTAAATATATAAATAATAAATTTATCATAGAGAGTTCATATTCATATGAGAGGAGTTATATCATGCAGAAAGATGAAAATCACACAATTAGAAAGAATTTGGGCCTTCCATGTATGGTTTCATACAATATTTTTAATGTGGAAAGTTGATTATCAGTTATGAAAATAATATTACAATATGATTTTGGTGGTTTATTGGGTGTTCCCAATAATATCAATATTCATTATCATTCCTATCCGTTACATGTTGTTTCTTTATGGGATGCATGAGTACACAACTGATGAAAATACCTCGAACATCATGAGATGTATAAGTACAATATGAGTTTTGTGTTTGTAAACTTGAAGGAAATGCAAAGACATTTTCTTCTTATAATTGTAAGGGTTATATACATGTTGGAACTTCATGAATCAGCTTTCCCATGTGAGTTAGATCAAGAAAAAATAAGATCGATGTGTGAACAATTCAAAACATTTAGAAAAATTAAAAACAAAAAAAATAGATTTTTGAGGGGGATCGATGATCATAAGTTATCACATACCTTTGCTTTTGAAGGTATTTATTTGACTGAAGTGATTCAGGGAGAGTGACAATAGAGTTCCAGTTCCACAAGATTTTGAACAGTGTTAGTGAGAAGAACACAGTTAGGGTTCTATTTAAAATATCGGGAATTTTTTTATTAGTGACTTCAAAAAAAGTGTTGATAAAGAGTGGTTTATCAAAACTAAAATAATAATCATTGATAAAATCAGTCTTTATCATCGCTAAAATTCTAGCGCTGATAAAGATATATTTTATCAGTACTTTCTAACACTGATAAATATAATTCTTTTCCAACGCTAACAAAATGATGATAAAGACCTAATAATAAAATATAAATAATATAATTAAAAATGTAAATATAGATAATTAAAAATAATTACAAATTTATATAATTATAAATAAATATTTAAATAAATATTTACTTATTTATAATTATAATTATAAATAAATATATTTATAAATATTTGAATACAATTATAAATATATTTATATAATTATATATATTCATATAATTATATAGATATAAATATATATATATATATATATATATTATTTATAATATTTTTATAACTTTTTAATTATTTAAATAAATATATAATTATAAATATATTTATATATTTATATATTTATATATTTATTTATATTTATATATTTTTATATATTTATATATATTTATATATTTATATATATTTATATAATTATACATTTTTTTAATATATAAATATATACAAGTATAAATATAAAAAATATATTTATTATTTAAATATAATTATTATATTTTTATAATTATTTAAATATATATATATATATTTATAATTATAATTATAAATTAATATATTTAAATATATTTAAATATAATATTAATTATATAATTATAATTATATATTTATATAATTATATATATATATTTATTAATATATAAATATATATAATTATAAATCTAATAAATATATATTTTTTAAAATATATTTATTATAATTTTATAATTATTTATTTATTTATTTATTTATTCACAATTATAATTATAAATAAATATATTTAAAATTATTTTTATATGATTATAAATATATTTATATAATTATATATATTTAAATAGCTCCCATATTAGGGAAGTCTTTCTTGATGAATTTAGCAGTGTTATTGGATCTTTTTAGATTGGAGGAAAATCCTCAGATCCTAAGAATGTCAAGGGAAAGAGAAATATTGATTTGATGGGTAATTCCTCAAATTAAGAAGGATCTACTTTGACTATAAAAATTTATTTTACTAGAGGCACTGAGCCTCATAATGAGGAGGATGACTCCTCAGGTATGGATAACTAGGATGATACTCGGCAGGCACCTAAGTAGTAGAAGAGAGGATGATACTCGAGAGGCCATGGTGGTTCTCGAGGAAGTGGATGCAAGATTAAAATATGGTGAATGACGGATGGATTTTTATTTTTTATGACGTTTTTTATGCCGCTATTTATCATTATAATCCTCATATTTCGATGACTTTGTACTTTCTATTTTATAATAAATTTTCTGGGACCATGGATTTTAATATATGGTTCACATCGTTCTGGGTAAAAAAGAATAATTAAAATTTAATAGAAAAAACTATTTTAAAAAATGAATTCATATAATATTAACTACATAAATTGTAAACATATACAAAAATGAAGGAAATACTGAAAAATGAATTTAAATTACTTAATTGTATAAATTTCAAACATTTTAAAAATATTACAACTTATTTAATATATTTTTATAAATACTAATTCTATATATTAAAAATAATTATTAATATATATATATATATATATATAAAATAATAAAATTCCAAAAAAATTATATCAAAAAATACAAAAATATACATCAAATGTGCAATAAGTTCATACCAAACATAAACATGTACACGTGTTATAAATATATGTATATCCCAAGTTCATGTGGACATATACATACACATATATACATCTATACACATACACAAAACACATAAACACAATATATTACATACACATATATGCGCATAGACATTGATATATATGTATATAAGTTTAAATATCACATATTATCAATACATCATTTTTATTTATATAATTTTTTGATTTATTAGAAAATATATATTAATATATCATATATATATTCATTATATACATGAATGTGGTAATTAATGTTTATAAATAAAAATTAATTTTTGAATATAAAGTTCTTAATTTTATATATACTAATAATATCTTTTTATTAGAAGTATTTATTATCACTAAAAAAAGAGATGATAAATATGAATCTTTATCAGTGTTAAAAAATGTGTTGATAAAGGTTATGATTTTACCAGCTCATTTTTAGAACTACTAAAAGTCATATTTATCAGTGTCTTTAGCTATCATTGATAAAGGTTACCATTTTATGAGGGATTTATATTTAGTGCTGATAAAATTTAGTGCTCCATAAAATGTGATTTGTGGTAGTGAAGAGGATTTTATTATCAATAAAAAATAAGGATATATATTTATCCATCTATAATGAATTTTCATCCCTGAGAAGTACTCTAGGGGTCTTTCTCAAAAAACACAGGACAATGCGCTCAAACATCAAACTTCTTCTCTCACATCTCTGTTAAAGGAGGAACATTAGAAATAAAAATAGATCATATCAACTTTATGATATCACACAATGTTATCCTATGAGTCGTCCTTTAACCCAAGGTATACCCCTCTAAACACTATCCTTGATATCCATCACTTCACATTAGTCACAATCATTATATATATACTAGGACAATATCAGGCTCAGTTCAACTAATTAATGATAATTTGGATATATCACAAGAGCATGTAAACACATATTTATCCTAAAATCAGAAACGATATCTCGAAACAATAGAAAAAGTAAAATGATACATACACATTTCATGTGATCAAGCATCAAACATAGACCTCACGGGCTACACATGCATGCCAAGAAGTCATGCCAAAAATCTATAATAAACAATTTGCAAAGGTCAACGTCTTCCGACCTTGGGTAAAAATGACGATTGACGACAAGGATTACCATCAAAGTTTATTTGAACCATTGAATCCTCACAACCTTCAGGGGAAAAATTAGGTTTAAGATTATCCTCATAAAGATGAACCCAATGACACATACAATGGGTCAATCCGATCTATATTGCATGATATATTGAAGAGAGAAGTTTGGAAGAAATAACAAAAAAATAAGAAAGAATAATTCTGAGAGAGGAGAGAGAGAGAGATAGTGGTGTGAGGTGGTCCTCACATTTATTATTATATGCTTCACACTCCCTCATTTCTCCTTTTATTTTCCATTTTTATTTCATTCGTTAATTGCTTCTAGATTCATTAATTCATTTATTTATCTTCTTTCCACATAAATTCATGCTCTACCCCCATAGCCTCTTACACATTTTCTTTCTGAATTCTAATTTTAAACATGTTATATCATCTATTAATTATATTTAAAATATAATCCATATACATATATACACACACATATTATATATATATATACAAGCACCTATATATACATATATGCTCGCATATATATGTGTGTGTGTGTGTGCGTGTGTGTTTATTTATTTATTTATATTAAAACCAGCACTCACACACATATACATATACATTTATATTTATCCCACATATATATATGAATTATATATATACACCCACACATTTATATATATATAAATAACCCATATATATTTATTATATATATATATACACCCAATATGTATATATACACACACCAATATTATTTTCCCAAATTAAAAACAATAACTATAACAATAATATTTTATTATTATTATTAAATATCTTCCATCATTTTTGTCATTCACATTCAAATATAACTTCCACTAAAACGTGATAATAATAAATAACTTCTATTAGACACAAAACACCATTTATTTTGCACAATTATAAATTACACAATTAATTTATATTCTTATTTTTTGACATGAATAGTCATAATAATATTAAAATTTTTATTATTATTATTATTATTATTTTTATTTACTACCCAAAAATTATTTTAATGCTGATTAATTTTATTAGTTCAAACAAATCAAAATTATTTTATAAAATTATTTTTATAAATATATTTTGTGTTTTAATAAAAAAATCATAAACCAAAAATTGATAAAATAATTACTATTGTCTGTGATATAACTAAACACCCTATACACACAAATCTTTTGTTTCACATAGTCTAAAACCTACATTACATATTTATTAGCATTCTCTAATTTATTTTATGGTACTCTATTCGAGAAATATTTAATTTTCACTGGAAAAACATTAAATGAATAAATTACTCTCATGTTAAATATTTTCAAATACCTGAGGTGCACATTTTTTATCTTATTCCTAGGGTAATCCTCAAATCATGAGCCTAATGGAGGTCTTATATATCCTAAAGAGATACTGTTTGGGATATATTACATTATTTCTAAAAAATCGCATGCATAAGATATAATATATTTATAGTTTTTATTATTTCATAAGTACGGCTATACGGGCCTTGGAATCCAATTCTAACCTAGAGCCTAACTCCAAAAATATTACATAGAATATTCCAATGTCTTAACAAGATTTTTACCCTTACTGAAAGCCTTTAAATAATTATTTAAGTGATTTTTTTTGAAAAAATAATATATTTTACATCAAAAACTTGGAAATTATTATCAAATAGGATTTTATTATTATTAAAAATTGAGGTTATTTCAAAAAAAGAATTTTACTTTTTAAAAATACTATATTTAGCATCCTTATAAGAGGTACATGACTCTCCTGCAATAGAGGCAGTGGTGATATTTTTCTTAGATCTTACCTATGCAACATCATGTCCATTATGGAAACTAAGATAATGCATTTTAACTCTATAAAAAATGTAATAGTTCTGTAAATTAAACATTTAAATATTTATATTAGTCAAAGACATCTCTAAACCCAATAACTATATCTGATTCCAATTGTTGTTGCGAGGAATTTGAGAGACCCACAACAACTCTCAGTAGTGGGGATATAAACCAGCAACCCACCCACAATAAAAAAACAAACATGATTCAAGCCAATGGTCAACTTCTTATAAAGAATAGAAAAAAACAACAAAAAAGAAAGATAATGTATATTGGAGAAAATCGGAAAAAAATAAAAATGAAAAATCAGGAAGGAAAAAAGAACAAATTTTAATTATGTATTTTGGACCACTTTTGGCATACTCCATAGAAATATCACCACCCCACCCTTTTTATTATTATTAAGAAAAGAAACAATCATAGTGCAAACATAAATTCAAGAAATTGGAAATGAAATAAGAATAGTTAAACCAGAGTTCAAACACGACACCCATGTGTACAATAATAGAAACCATAAGACAAGAGAAAAAAATCAATAGGAAAAGAGAAGAACTAGTCTGAAACCCACTTACCAAGGATTGAAATCAAATGTTGATGACATATATGATCATTTCTATCCTCCGTATAATTTAAAACTCGTGATCTTCCCACTAGAACAAGATTCTTATATTAAACCAGGAATGGTGTCACCAATTAGGGCATCTAACATGCCTTCTCCCTCTAGATCACCTCCTTCCCTCTATAAATTTATCTCATTTTCTACCTATCTGGGCTTCTAATCTATCTCACATAAAAATAATAGGTCTTAGGAATTAATTTATGAATAAAAAAATATCTCTAACAAACTTCAATAACTAAAGAAAACATTTTTAGTCAAAGAGAATATTGAAGAATTTATTACAACAAAACTAGAATGCATAGTACTAAGGGTCCTCGTAAGCTACCCTATGTAAAGTTAACTTGAAAAATGCATCATGGTCATATGGTTCTGATGTAATGGTAGACTGGAATTGTGTATTGGTATCTCTCATGATGCCGCAACCTCATATAAAGGTAATACCCCCAGTTCTCTTCTAACAAAAGTGTAAAATCTGACACATATAAGGGTAAATCACTCTATTAACAAGTCATATAAATGTAATCCCTCTATATAAAATGTCACATAAAGTTATTATTCTGATTAATTAAGGGTAAATAATACCTCACATCAGGTTAGGTTTCCCAAACATAAGGGTAAAATAAAACAACCAATATTATTTCAAGAAAACTCTATGAAAAACTAATTTAAAAAAGGAAGTGACAAACAACATATCACAAAAGATTAAAAACATGTAAATAATAAACAAAATACAAACTTATTAATTTGTAACAAAAAAACATGTCAAAATTAACAGTACCCCCACTTTCTGCAATATGTATCTCACTTCGCCTGAGTTATTCACTAATATGACACCCTTGTAAATAACTTTTTGTATGATTTAATAACCACCCAAGACATGCTACTGCAAATCAGATGTAGTTTGTTGGTTTTCTGCCTTTCTTGTATGCATCAGATTCTTATGACTTTGGTAATTTTCTTCCTCAACCCCCCTTCAGCTAAGACCTACCTTCCCTCACTAGATGCTGAGAGTGACATGATCATTGGGGGGGGGTGGATAATGGAATCTACCCAGAAAGGCCCACTTTAAAATTTCTTTTTTCGCTCTGATAAAATTTTAAAAGAAATATTATATTTTTTAGCAGTCCACACCACCATTATAAGTTCTTTTCTCCACCTTTGTCGGTTCTTTTCAGCCACCTAGCCCACACCCCCATATGGAACTCGTGATTCCACACCTCTTAACCTTTTTCAGCACTTTCCCACCCCCTTTTTAGTGCTTCCCTTCCTCCTTTGTCCGCACTTTTCCATTTCCCAGCCTCTTATTCACCCGTGTGTGTATCTAGATTTGATCCTTTGACCTCCATTTTTCAATTTGAACACCTTAACCACTACAACAAGCTTTTTTTATTTTATCTTTTCTGATATTTCTATTTATTTATATATATATTTATATGGATATTGTTATTCATATATTTATATAATTATTTTTAAATTCATTTATAAAATATATGTCTATGTGTGTTTGTGATATATATATATATATACTTATATTATTTTAAATATACTATATAATATTATTCATTTATATATATTAAAATGTAAATATATAAATATATATATATATCCATTTATTAATACACACACACACACATATATATATATAAATTATATGTATTTATTTATTTATTTATAAGTATATATATATATTCATATATTTTTATAATGTAATCAAATGGTTAGACGTTGTTTTAAATAAAATGGATTATAATTAATTAAATATATTTTATATAATTATTTGTAAATACATTTTTAAAATATGTCTATATATTTTTTATTTGGATATAAATTTTATACATTACATATATTTATTTATATATTTATATATTGATATATTTATATATTTACACATATATTTATACATATTCACATATAATTGTATATTTACATAATAATTTTTTATAATGTATTTATAAATATTTAATATAAATATATGTATACAATATATTTAATGATAATGATACTGATTTATTTAAAAAATGCATTTATATATATGATTAATTTACATAATACTAATACACACACATATTTACACGCACACACACATTTATATTATGAACATACGCACAAAAAAATAACATATACGTATTTATTTACATATATTAGAATATATATATATATATATATATTATAAAAACATATTTATATTTAAAAATTAATTGTATAGGTATATATATATATATTTGTTAATTCATTTTATAGGGTAAATAAAATGGGTAATTATTTATTTTAAATAAAATGAATAATTTATAATTATCTCTATATGGTTATATATTTAAAAATACAATTTTATGTAAACATGCATAATATGTATTTATAAAATTTATTTATTATATGTAAATATAATAAAATATGAATATATTTATTTGTAAATAAAACTACAATATGAAAAATGAAATTTTTTTAAAATATTAATAATAATATAAACTTAATACTTGGTAATAAATTCATTTTCCACTAAAATAGAACTAAATTAACCTCTTAAATGTAGTTGAAATCTCATCGGATATGAAGAAATTAAAATATACCAACAAAAAACTCATTTTTTAAGGCCTAATAGGGATTTTTGACATTTATAAAATAGTAATTTGGGTATCCCCTAAAAACATATCATAGATCTCTTTACATGCATTGATTTGATATGTGGTAGAGCTAAAAAAACACTTAGATCATAATTTATGGTCGTTTGAAGACCAAGTCATAGTCGTTTGAAGATCAAGTCATGTTTTCAAATTATCTTTGATCTTTTATTAATTTATTGAATTTTCATGTCATCTAATTGTTATTAAATAAATATTACTCAATAATAATTAGAAAATAATTAATTAATATTATATTCAATTATTTTATAATCCATTTTTACTTCATATATTATATATTAAGAGTTAAATAATATTTAGTCTTCTATAAATAATATTTAATAAAATATATTATATTTATATCAATATAAATATATTTATATATTAATATATTAATATATTATTCTTAATGATAGATAATTTTGTATGAAATATACCTATCAGCGCCAGAAAAAAAGCACTGGTAAAGAGTACCTTTTATCAGTGCTAAAATAAAAGCACTGATAGAGGGTATATTTCATCAGCACTTTTTTATCACTGATAAAAGGGACCATTTATTAGCTACATTTTAGAACTGATAAAGTTACCCTTTATCAATTCTTTTTTAGAGCTCATAAAAACCACTTTTATCAGTTCTAGAAAGAAGTGTTCGTAAAGGCTATCACCAGATAAACCCAAATATGTAGTAGTGGGGGTTGATATTGGCTAGTTGCATAACTAATGAAAACGAGTTGTTGAATGATTATCATGTGTTTTCCACCATCAATTTTTTATTACAAGAATGAGCTTAGGATTGTCAACAAAAATACCACTATAGGAAGAAAGGTGAAGGTTATGATCAGTATCGGCCCCACCATGTTGGGTGTCTAATCATCACTGATTGTAGCTACCTCTAGCTTAATGGGCCCTAATCTTATGGAGTTAAAAATATTCAATCTTTACCTCATTAACTTGGAGGCCAATATATTTTTTGGGAGGATGAGTGTGGCGGTGTAAAGTTATGGACCTAAATGACATTGAAAGGTGCCCCGAGCCTAGTGGGTCGCATGCCCTCAAGTGCACCTCCCCAAAGCCTAGAGGCTACCAAATATTACTGAGGTATGAGGTGAGTTAGTGGGGATAATCTATCGTCATTATTAGAGTGTATGAAAGTGGAAAAACAATAAAAGTTCAATAGCATGAGCAGTAAACCATACAATAGAAATAAAAAGCAGAAGACCGATAAATGAAAATAGCTTAATATTTCTCATAAAAAGAACAATGTTATATATCATATGTCTCTGATAAATAATATAAATAAAGGTACACAATATTCATATACAATACATGTCCAAAAAGTACAAAAATTCCAAAATAATCTCATTATCATCATAAGCCTCATCTTGGTCCCATGCGCTCTTTCTAATTGGCATCATATCTAGTAAATGTAGGCAGATGTTTTCCCTTATCATTACCTACAATCATATAATATTTTCGGTTCAAAAAAGGTAACCCAAATAGGTTGTTAGATATAATCCTAGTAGGAAACCACCCAAGGTCTATGCCAATTAGTCAGTAAAAATATATAACTAGCAGTATGAAATAAGAAAATTTGTAATGAAGTACTCAAAAGTAAACATCATGCATTCACTTCTTTCCATTTACCTTAAATTTTTATTCATTTAATGATTCAATTACTTTTATTTTATAAGTCTCAAGATCTATCTCAAGCCTATCATCCCTCATATAACTAGAAACACAACAGATGCCTCTGGAGGCCATCTAAATTATACAATCCAAGGCCAACTCTAATCTTGTGCTTTGTTTTGGTAGACACATCATATGTCATTTCATTTGTAATCAAATCAAAACATGATCCCATACTTGACATTCCTAAGTTGGAATTAAAGTATCACTCCATGTGAAATATCAATCAACATCCTACAATCCCATCCCGAATGAACCTCTCAGATACACGATATCACTCTAGGTGAGATATAAAGTCACATACAGTCGAGTTCATCCTTGGTGTTTCACACGAATCCGGAGTATCACCCTTGGAATAATAGTAAAATTACTTTATATTCTATCCATTTCATTCTCATAATAATCCATGTATCATTTGGCATATAAGTCTAGCCTCAAATATTCCATCCATGGTATCCCTCAATGCATCCATGTATCACTTGTTTCATAATCACATTAAAACATTGAGTCTATCCATGGAATCCCAAGGTGGATCCATGCATCACCCAAGGTATAATGTTTAATATTCATATTCGTACATCCATAGAATTCTAATTTAAACCCATGAATCACCCAAGGCTATTTCTCATTTAACAAATTAAATTCCTTTAAAAATTTCAATTAACATTCCACGGTCAAAACCAAGAGCATCTAACAAGATCACCTCAAAAGGTGTATCAAGCCATGGACATCCTCAAAGGGCTTCACCTTTCAATTACTCACATGGGAATATTTTTTATAACAAGGTTCAATGGAATAAAAATCTACTACATGGATTGGTTCTCCTATAACTCGAATGGAAAAAACAATAAAAGGTGAAAATTATTCATATTAAGGAAATTTAAAAACAAGACCAATATTTAGGGTTTCCTTAAATTAATCACATGGGAACATTTAACAATTCAAGATTTACAAGCCTAATAAGCTATCACATGTCATAGTATCGTTACATCTCACATGGGAGTATCATAATAATGAGAAATCCAAAGAAAATTCAATCATAATATCTCACATGGGAAATCATTTAATTAAGAAACTCATGATTTAAACAATAAAACTATTTATGGGTCAAGGGGGAAACTCATCAAAACCATACACTTAATTTAATTAAATTATGATTCAACAACATTGATATTTCATTCATAACCAAATTATATTTTGCATCCCATGACATGGATAAAAGGAATGCTTTCATAGGAATCCAATGCTAAACTACATAAAGGTCCACTTAATAAACAACACATAAATGGGTTGTTTAGTCAAGGTTTACATCCAATAAATTACAATATAAATCCTCTTTAACTGAATAGGGTGTACCAATAAATTATATTATTTATATTCAATTTCTGTGATGATAGGAAAAATGGGTGCATGGCACGCCAGTATATATAAACAATATGAATTTTGAAGAAAATAACATTAGAACCAACCTTTATTTGGTGTTTGATATCTCATCTAGTATAAAGATCTGATTCAGCGTAGTTAGGAATAAATTTTAAGAATGGATGAAGAATGAGAATTTAATTCATATGATCCTAAATCCAAATATCACAACTAATTCCTATAAGAATGGAGAATGGATAAAAAAATAATTAATTCCTTACTATAATGGATCCAAGGAGATGAATCGTGCTTGAATTATTGATCATACAGAGAAGGCATTTGAAATCCAACTTTAGGGTCAAAGGAGAGCCTTTCATGGTGTTGGGGAGGCTATTGTGCATTGAGAATAAACCTCATTATTGGTTTAAATCTAAATTAAATTTAATTAAAATTTATTAAATTCATAAAATTATAGTGTTTCATTGAATTCCCACACAGTTTTCCAAACTATGCTGATACCTTGCATGTTTTCTTGTAGGCCAAAGGCTTAGTTCATAGTTACCACGCACAGTTTATAAACCATTCACAAACTATTCTAAAACCCTCTCTCAAAGTTCATTAAAATTGTAAACCTATTTCCTGGTCGTGTGACTCCTCTTGTATGGTTTAGCGAAACTATGCATCCTATAAGCCCCCACACTATCAATCCTTGCATAGTTTAGTCAAACTATGTGGAAAACCCCATACGGTTTCCACTAACTGTGCACCAAGATAAAAAACACCAAAACATTTGGTTCCAAGCTCTAGACCATCCATTGAAACCCATAGACCTTTATGACCCCAATGGGCATCAACCTCATGCCATATTAAGGTAATTAAATAGAGAATATATTCCACGCCTAAAATAATATCCATGTTCTTACAAACTTCCCCCCTTAAAAACTCCATCCTGAAATTTCCATTCCAAGGGTCGTGAAGCATAATCTGAGAAAAACTATGGCCACTACAATTGAACATCAACCTCCTACTCCCATGTCTAATTATGCACTCATTCATGCTACTATAACACCCATATTAAAGTAAAATACTAACCATAGAGAACCTTTTTGCTAAGATCAAAAATACTTATAGGATGATCCTCAAAATATGAATCTACCTCTAACTAAACCTCCTCAAGATGAAAGGCATGAGACATGTCTAAATAGTAATGTCAATTCTGAGAAACATGGAAGATGTTAGGAATATCACAGTACCTCTGAGTTAACTTCAACCAAAAGGCAACTAAACTGACCCTCTGTAAAATATCAAATGTATTGATGTATCTTAGAAAAGGCATACCATGTATCATGATTCTCTTCTATACCATCATGGTGAAACATTGTGGAAAACCCGGTCCCAGAACTCAAACTCTAGAGGTCTCCTATTGTGATCAAAAAATGATTTCTAACATGACTTCATGATATCCATCTTCTTCCAAATCAACTGCACTAATTTTGTGGTCTCCTAGAAAATATGTGGTCCTTGTATAGCTTCCTCTCCTGCCTCCAACCAACATAGGGTTGATCGGAATGGCTATTGTACAAAGCCTCATATGGAACCATTTGAATAGTATCATAAAATACATTGTTGTAGGAAAACAAAAACCGGGGTACATGCCTTTACCAAGATCCCCCAAAATCTAGGTCGCATGCCCATAACATGTCCTCAATCACCTAAATCATATTCTCTAACTGGATATTTAGCTTGGGGTAGTATGACTTGATCATTATCACTTATGTACCCAAATCCATTTGTATCCCTCTATAGAATCAAGAAGTAAAACAGTCATCCCTATTTGAAATGATAGTATGTAGAACCCTGCGTATTTGAACAATATCATGGATATACAACCTTCCAAGCTCATCAACGCTGAATATTTCTTTCATTAGTAGAAAATGTGTAACCTTCATGAGCTTTTCAAAAAAAACCCATATATCATCATTACCCTAAGGAGACCATGGTAAACCTTTCACAAAATCTATCATGAAATCATTCCATTTCCACACGGGAATGGATAGAAGTTGTAAAAGTATAGCTGGTCTTTGGTGTTCATCCTTCACTTGCTGATATGTGGAAAACCTTGTGAAAAAACCAAAAACATCACTTTTCAAGCATGGAGAGCAATAATGATGATGTAAATGTAGATACATCTTGGTGAAACAAGTAGGAACTAACCACAAAAAAATGAAAATATCATATCAGCTCCTCATGATTGTCTGAAGAGAACCATACGTGACCATATACTCATAGGATTTCATTCACACCTATGGTTCAACTAGGAGGAGGTTCCTCACCTGCCACACCATAACTTAGAACTAGGAGTTCAGAATCTAATAGCTTCCTCAACCTCAATCTATCCAGTATGTAGATGTCATAGCTAAAGATGAAATGAAATTATAACCCTAAATATCAAGCACATCTAAGTGCATCTTAGAGAACAAATCCATGAGATACCACTTGCTACTAGCCTACTACACTGCATGTATCTACGTCCTCCTGCTCAGTGCATCGGCCGCTACATTGCCTTTACCAGGAATGTAGGCAAGCCCAATGTTGAACTAATAAAGGTATTTGACCCGCCTTCACTGAATTAGGTTTAGATCATGATGTGTAAATATATACATGAGGATTTTGTGGTCCATGCACACGATAAAATGCTCTCCCAATAGGTAATGTATCCAACAACAACAATACATGAACTACTACAGCTTAATCGAGACCATGTGTCAGGTAATTCATCTCATATTTCCTCAACTGTTGAGACCTATACCTGATGACCTGACTACCCTACAAAGGAATTACACTAAACCCAATACCTGAGGCATCATAGTACATGGTGTACCTCATTCCTGGATCATGAAAAATTATTATCAGCACTAAATTCAATATCCCTTTCATCTTCTGAAAGGTTATCTCGCATGAATCTAACCATAAATACTTCACACCCTTCTTAGTCAAGCCAGTAAACAATGATGCTATGCATGATAAGTCTTGTAGGAAATGCCTATAGCAACCAACCATCCCAATGAAACATTGTACCTCAAAGACATTATTGGGATTCTCCTAGGTATCTTATGCTATCACCTTCTCTAGGTCCACTAATACTCCTATCATTGATATGATGTAACCTATAAAATGAATATGATCCATCCAGAAGTGTCACTTTGTGATCTTAGAAGGTAACTGATTATAACTCAATGTATTCGAAACTATCTTGAGATGTTTGTCATAGACGTGTTGATTGTGAGAATACACCAAGGCATCATCCATGAAAACCACAACAAATGAATTTAGGTATAGATGGAACACATGGGTCCTCTATTCCATAAAGACAGCCGACATATTCATGAGACCAAACAACATAACTGAAAACTCATAAATACATAATCTGCTCCAAAAGGATGTGTGACATATGTTTTATGTTCTAACATAAACATGATGTTAACAAAAGCTCAAATAAATATCTGAGAATTCTTGAGCTCCACAGATTTGGTCGAAGAGATCAATTATCTATGAAAGAGGATGCCAGTTCTTAATAATCAAATGGTTCAATTTTCATCAATCCACACATATCCTAAGGTTATCATATTTCTTTTTCATAAAAAGGACTAGATAACCCCATAGAAAAGTATCAGTTCATATGAAACCCTTTGCCTATAAATCCCCCAGTTGCCTCTTGAGCTATATAAACATCATCATAGACATCCTGTAAGGAGGAGTGGATATCAGTATAGCTCATGGAACTAGCTCAATAGATAATTCTACTGCTCTCACCAGTTGTATTCCTGATAACTCATCCAAGAATACTTCCCTAAAATGATCAACAATTTTAGGTAAATTAAACTTTCGTGTCACCTAATTATATAGATATAAACATTCAATCTGGGCTTTCATCTCACCCATACCGTGATGCTCGAGTCCTGCTCATCTTGTCTGCACATACCATTCACCATTATTAATGAACTCCCCGTCCTATGGTGATGTAAATTTCACCCAACAAAGATAGAAATCAATGAAATCATGGAAAGAAACTGACTAGTCCATCCTAAGAATGACATAAAAAGCTGTCATTTTGAGTATGTAGAGGTCACATAAGAATTTTCACCCACCAATCTCAAGGGGGAACTCCATGTACTTCTGTAAACCCTCCTTTTTAATTCATAAAAGACTGTCAAGGTCATTATTTTATCAAAAGATTGAATGTTGATCCCAAGGATCTCCACAACATGCACATAAATAAAGCTATATGAAGCACATATAGAAAAGAGTGATCATGCTAAAATAGAGGCTAATATAATACTTCCTATGAAAGTAGAAGTTCTGTGATCCTTCTCTTAATGGATATGTTTCACTGCATATTTTTGAACTGTATTGAGGCCTTGTTACACTTCCTGGATACACTGAGCTAATCCACCCTCTAGTCACTATGAACCGAGGGTTTGGATACCATGTCCATAACCACCACCAGGGAATAATTAGCTTAATGTACCCTATATCCTTGTCTGATAACAATCTACTAACCCTACTCCTTAAAGTGGTGTTAATTCAGATCCTCTCTCACTGACTGCTAGTGGAAACATTATGCATGAGCATTGTAAATGGCCCATCTTGTCTCATGATTGGAACATAGTTGGGTCATTCATACAATGAATCCTCATATGAACCAACCTACAGCACAGGTAGCACCTTACCTAGCTACCTGAATGAATTTTTTGACAGCTAATATCACCATGTGGAATCTCCATATGATGCTTCCTACTACTGATCAATTTAGTTCCTGATCTTGGTGTTGATCCCCCCTAGATCGCACCTCTAGATTCCCTCATGTTATGGTCTCTAATTAGTGTCTAATTTAGTATCCCAAATGTATTAGTCATCTAGAATGCATTTTCCTATGATCTAATGTTGTATCTAATACCGTCCTCAAATCCCTACCATTCGATAACTCGTTACCCATCATAATAGGTGTGAAGTGCTAGAGTACTATAAAATGAGCTGAATAGTCCATGACTGATAGCATACCCTACTTTAGTTGTGGTAAATCATGGGATCTACCATAAATAATCATTTTGGAATAGAAATATTTTTATAATGGTCTTTTTGAATCTTATAAACCCTTTATAGAACTGTTCCTTAGCACATGCTTCTAGTATAACAGCTTGTGTCACAATTGGCATGACCGGAGGGTCCACTAGTATCCCATATCCTACCACCTTAGGAGTGTGATCATCGCCACCCTCCTATTCTATAACTTGGGGTCATCGTGGTGGCATGGTTCTATAATGTCAAATACATGCCTCAGTTCAAGATCATTATCAAGGTTTGACTCTCAAAAGTGAAAATATTTAAGGGATTATTTCTATCTTTTATTCATGTTTTGGATTTATTCAAACTATTTATCAATTACAATATTTTTATTTTTTCTATTTCATGAACATTTCAAGTCATTTAAGGATGTTTACATCATTACATCAATTAATTGGACTCTTTAATGTATTATCATTCAATAATTTCTGTTATTTATGTTTTAAAAAAAATGTGTTGCCTAGTTTTTTTTCAGTTAGTAGATGAACATTACAACAGCGAGATCATAAGATTAGTGAAAGATACACAGACTAAGGTTCTTTACATACATAATTTCAACACCAAACTAGAATAAACCCATATAAATTGAATCCCTAGAACGCAAAAAATAAAATAACTAAACCTAGAATGTATCATATACTAATTCAAAACACAATACTTGCTGATATTTCATCTTATTTTTGATAAAACAAACAATTTTAATTTGAATTTAACTATTTAATTTTAACATATTATCCATCCATGTTGGTTCGACACTCTAACATACAAAGTAATGTATTTTCATAAGTATTTTGGTGTTTAATAAATTATTAAATTTTTGTATCCCCATGGGAATTAAAAATACCATGTGGTATGTCACTCATGTGGTAGTAATAACATCTTGGGAGGTCAAGGATGAGATCCTTGCTGAGAACAAATTTCAAGCTAGAGCTCCTAAACCTATTCTTCTAGGTTATCCACATGCTATTAGATCTCAAGCGGGATATCAAAGTATGGCATGAAAGACTTGCTAGTGACCCTTGAATATTAAGCACTACTAGAAATGATTAAATTAATTTAGAAGTTCAAATTAAAATAAATTAAAAATTAGTGTAGTAAAAAACATTATATCCCATATATATATATGAAAAATGATACGTCAGTGAAAAAGTAAATACATGGAGTACCAATAATAGGCCCAATATAGAGTATAAAAGGGTAGGTGCCGAGAAATAACTAAAAATTATAGATAGTGCCACCACTATCCTCATTAAAAGTTCCCTCCTGGATAATGGGTTCCTACAGCTGGCATGGACAATCGATGTCATATATAAATGATGGGGCTGGTGGATTGACTGTCATGGTTGGTGTTGTGGTGATGGAAGCAAGCTTGGTCAAGGATGGGGGTAGGGATTTGTCGATGTATATCATGGTTTTATATATGAAATATTAGTCAATCAATTGAACCTCCTAATAATATAGAAGGGTGGGGCCCTAGCCTCATCAGACATTCTTTGAAAGGTACTCCTGTCGAGGGGAAGGGTCGGTGATATAGGTAGGTGGGTCAGAAGGGGTGGTCTGTGGGGTGGGAATGGATGATGAATCGAGGCCTAGGGTTGGTGGTGTATCAGAAGAATTATGGGATAATGGTGGGCAGGGTGGTGAAAAGGGGTGATGTAATGAAGGGAATACAGAGGTGGAGGAAAATCTGGCACCGATTGTCCAGAATATACAAGAGAACATGTCATAGGTCGGATGGAACCAATGGGTTTGGTTCATATGTTGTATATGGGGAATAAGTGGGGTTAGGGGTGTAAAAATGGTTTAATTATATGATGAAATTAGTGTGTTAGTGGAAGATATGGCTGATAGATCGGCAGGGGAAGAGGGATTATGAGATGGGGCAGGGGATAGGTTTCCATGGTCAGGCGCCATGTCTAGCTTCTCTATATAAATAAGTGTCCATCAGTAGATACTCCAATAATTCCATGGAAGACTCATATTTTAGAGTACAAGGAGGTCAAGGGGATCAATTTTTCCAATATAAGAATGGGGATGGGTGGTGTCAAAGGTGTTGAGATGGCGAACAAGATGGGTAATGAAGATGTCTCCCAATAGAATTTCATGAGTTTATCATATATAGGTCTAGTAAAAGAGGGTGAACTATCTATCCATGTGGATGGTATGGAATCCATGTATAAATCTTGGATGATGACCTCAATCTAACAAATTCTTCCATGAGTATCTCCTTTTCTCATCTAGGAATGGGCCATAGCCCGATGCACAATCCTCAGGGTGGCACCCTTCAGTTGGGTACTCTTCATTTTGTATGAATCATAAAAACGCTTTCAATACCTAATGATCAATTTCCAAAATCATGACTCACTTTCCTTTTTTCCAAGACCTATAATGTCAATCAAATTAAGGAGGTGACGAAGTCAGAGGATTAAATGTTGAGGTTGACACCAAATTCTATAAGGGGGAGCTCCCATGGCCAGCATTAGATCTACAAAGTGACATGGGTAATGGCCATATTGAAGGTGGATAATAACTTTAAGAAAACATGTTTAATGATCTACTTACACACATTGGTTGTGGGTGTGAGGTAAAAGCAGCCAATGAGGTAAAGGACCTCCTTATGCACCTTATTCCTCTTGAGTTGGGAAAGTTCTAAGGTATTTTTGGACCTCATAGCCTTTTCCTAGAGATGTACCAGGGTAACCTAATTCTTTGGTGCTGAGAAATGAAGGAATGGGTGGAAATTATAATGTTGGGTAGTACCATGTGACCTGCTAAAAGGAGACTGTGAGTAGAAGATGCTGAGCAGGAGTTCAATGTGAAAGGATCTGCAAGCGGTGGAGCAGGATATAACACTTTGTGATTGGACAATGGTGGTTCATCACACTCAAGAGTGTGTTTATATTATCAATCATTGGGGTTCTTGGTACTATCCATTATATAAGAGTGTATCAAGATGGTAAACAGGTGAATAGGGGTTGTGTGGTTGTGGATAGATGAAAGGAGAGGGGGATATTAAGGAATGGATGACCAATGGGGAAGGAGGAGGAGGGAGCTTAAGAGCGTAGGATTTGTATGTGGGAGGGGAAAAGGGTGGATGTGGACCTAGATTTCAAGATATTTTAAATCCTCCCGAATTATTTATATCGTTCATTTTAGTAAAAACATTTAAATATCAAATAAAAAATTTCAGGTGCTCAGAATTTACAGATCATGTCATAAATACACGATGTGTAAATGGTATTTTGGGCCCCATTTGGGTCAGGACCTTTGTCTTTATGCCTCCAGCATCACTAAACCTTCCAAAATTTGAAAATACCCTATTAGAAATATCATGGGTTTCCTCCCATTCATCACTTCATTTAACATCGAGATCTAGACATGATCCTATTCATATGAATTTAAATCTAAGGAAACACAACATTTAGAATGGTTCTTGAATATAGTGGGTATGAATGGTGGGATGGAATTCCTTATTAGAGGTGTAGTTCTTATCACATTCTTATGATATCTATATCCATTTTCAATAAGAGGTAGTTTCTTTTTAATATCCTTACTAGTTAAATGGTTATTCTTTTTATCAATAAGAGAGATGGACTGAAAATCCATTGAATCACCATTTTATTTTAGCAACCTTTACCAAATAAAATAAAATTTCTTCTTTACATACTCTAAATGTAAAAATCCCTAGTTTTATATCAAAAAACACATTTCCAGTGGTGAGGAATTACCTTAATAGTATTAAGGGGCCATCTAATTTTCCCTATATATCTAGGACAAGGAAATAAATAGGGAAATATATTTTCCATCTTTGACCGTGGCATCCTCAATCAGTCCTTGAAGGTTATTGACTGAGGGGTCAACAAGTTTGAGTTCCCCTCTTTTTGGTATTATTTCTCCATGCCCCATCTTTTTGAAAACACTCATAGACATGAGATTGAAAATTGTACTGAGATCACACAACGGTCTTTAAAAATTGCATGTTCTTACTGTTCATGGAGTTGAAAAACTTCCAGGGTCTCACATATTTTTATGTATCCTCAATTTAAAAAGTGAAATTTTTTATTTATTTAGGTATATGCTTCTTAATTCATCCCTTTCTTTTTTCTTGAGATAAATTCTTTAAATAATCTTTCATAAGTAGGAACCTAATAAAATACTGTGGAAAATGGAATGTTGATGTGAAATTCATTAGATATCTCAATAAATTTTTAATATTTTCCATATTTTATATCTTGTTTAATCCTTTTAGTGATGGTTATAGGTATATTTTATGGTAGAGGTTCCACATATACATTTTTGTTTTTAGGTATGCCATGTATGGGAACATTTTTAAATGATTACATATCCAGATCTTTCTTCTGCACAGGTTTATCAGATTATTTTAACTAATTTTTATCACCTAATATTGACTACTAATAGTGTGACATCATTACACTACTAATAAATATGGCTTTAGCCTCATCTCTTGAACGATCCTTTGTTTTACCGAGTATCTTACCCATTAATCGATCTGATTGGGTCTTATAAATTTTCCCCACTTGATGTTCAAGTTTTTTTAGGGTAACTCATTGATTCAATATCGCAATATCATGGGTTTTGATCATTTTATTTATTTTTTCATGAAGTTTTTTATTATGATTTCATGATTGTAATGAAGGGGTAGGGATTGTTTTGGTGTTCTTTGAGGAGATTTTTGATATTGCGGCTGCTGATCTGGTGGAAATTGTTGAGTTCTGTGTAATGGTTGTTGGGTTTTTTGTTTTAGATGAAGAGGTAGACCTTGAGGTGGGTACCAAGGTGGTTGCTAATTCATTGGTGGAGCTTTTCCACATCTCTATTGAAAGTAACCATGATTAGGCTGCTCCAGCTTCTGATCCAGCCTCTGCTGGTTGTAGTATAACAGTTACTGTTGGGGAGCTGATACTGCTAATTTGGTTGATTTTGATTAATAGAATTATAATCATGGATTTTTTGTTCTTATAAACATACCGTGAAGTCTTGATATCAGTGAGGGCATTCACACATATCGTAATATTTAATCTCTATAACAGGAGCAGGAGGGGGTGGTGGTGAAGCAGGTAGCTGGAAGCTTTCATGCTTCTTTGCTAGGGCCTCAACTAGGGAATCTAGGTAGGTGGTCTCTTATATTTTATGGATTCCATATCAAGGAAGTCCTATTTCACTTTAATATAGATAGAAATTGTGTAAAATATCATCTAATAGTGATCTTCCAACTTCAGTTGTCTTTATCATGATCCCTTATTCAGTAATGACTTTCACAATAGAGTGAGCTACATGCTAGAGATCCTGATAAAATGTTTGTAGATTCATCCACACATATAGTTCATGATGTTTTCACTTACAGGTTAGTTCCATAAATCTATTATAGGATTCCTATGACAATTCTCCATTTCCATGATTAAAATTTTGAATTTCATTTCCTAACATACATGTTCGGGTATGTGGAAATTATTAAACTATAAATTTATGTTCTATATAATTCCAATTCATGATGGACTTGGGAGCCTGAAATTTTTCCAATACATGGTTCTATAACTCAAGGAGAATAGGAAAACTCTCAAACTGATCACATCAAATGAAATGACCTGGTTGCAAGAGGTATAAAAAACCCTCAAGAAAATTAGAGATGTCTTCATAGCAGTCTTCAATTTAAAGTCCACTGAATTTTTCCATGTCTTGGATCATATTAATGTGTCCAGGTTTAATTTCTAATATGTTCACCTAATTTTTAGAGAACACAATATTGTTTGAAACATTACTAATCGAAGGAAATATTAAGTCCATTATGGTGATCTCCTGCAGCACTGGCCATTCTCTCTGATTGTTAGGTGACACATATTGAACACTATTTTTGGTGTGGTGGTGTATTATTGTTGTGATTATCCACTTTGAATTGATAGTACATAGCTAAAAAATTGATATTAGCACCAAACAGAATTATTTCATGACATTTAAGGCTCCTTGATTTATTCAAAGGGGCCTGACACATGCAATAGTTGTGAATAAAAAGAAGCAGGTTTTATTCCATGAGAGAAAACAATTATAAAAAATTAAAGGGGAAGGAAAAGAAAAAATTGTAAGGGGTGAGGTAATCTAAGGTTTTTACAAAAGTTCATTGTGCCTAAGAACTTTATTCCCCAGTAATGGAACCAAAATTTAATGCAACTATAGGATTTCATTTCATCCATTGGGTGTTTTTTAGATTAGAAATTTACATCTAAAACTACACTCATCGAGCAAGGCATAGTAAGTGGCATTCTATGGTTGAACCCCTAGATAAAGCTTGTTATATAAGCAACCGGTGGTAAAAACCTATTGGGTAGGGTTCCTCATATTCACTATATTTGATTTATCATTAATCAAACTATGTACATTGGGTTTTAAATCAGATTAACAGATGGGATTAAGGTCAATTTTAGGATATAGGCAAAGGATAATCCTAAATAAAACATGGGATAGACCTATGGTATAGGCTATAAAGCGATGAAAAATAAACCAATTGATCATGGTCCAACTAGTTGGATAATCCTAAGATAGAAAATACTCTTTGGTCTGTATTAGTTGAATACCTAATAATCAGATTTTTGGATTCTAGGAATAAATAATCATAGGATATTTTTCCTAGCTTGATCAACTTCAACTGGGCCATGATCATTCAATTTTTACCTCTAATGGTCAGTATAGTTGCACAATAATAATATTGAAAATTAGTATAAACATGGTTACTAGTTATATGGTTACCTAATTTCTATTTAAGATATTCATTAGGTTCAATCCACCATTACTCTGAACCTCAAACCCTAAATGGATAAGTCACGCCTGACGGTGTTTAACTGAAATTGGAATGTGGGAAAAATTCCTTTAATAATCATCAAACTATCTATGAATAATCAATACACATTTAAAAAAAAGTACGAATCAATCAAAATCGTACTTTTAATGAATAAACAGTAATGAAATAGTGCAAGATTTAAAGTCGAATGTTGATCAGTATCAAAATGAGAGTCCAAACTGAAGGCAAAAATGAAATGATAAAATAACCAATGTAAAATGACAATCAATGGAAAAAAAATCAAAAAGTTCAGTAGAGGGATAAATTGAAACTAGTTTGGAAAAAAACAAATGAGAAAAAAATGGAAAATGGGAAATTAAAATGAAATAAGTAATGTAATTATGTCCTCGTGTACACGGTGACAGAGCCCAAATTTTTATAGGCTCAAAATTTTCTCATTCTGTAAAGTCTAAAAATCATGTAAGGGATTTAGGTTTACTATGTCTCAACTTATACATGATGTGAAAGTCTGATTCACGCCACGTACATCAGATCTATAATATCCCCTAGAAAATCTTCGGTCTTGGGAAATCCTTGGGTTATATATTTGACAGGATTAGATCTTGACCTTTTCTCCTCGTGTACAATATACATGTCATGTATGTGATTCATGTCTTGTATTAAATTCATGTCATGCAATTCCAATGGTATTCTGATTTTGAAGATGTCACATCATTTAATTTTTTGCAGTTCATGTACGGAATTCACTCCATGTAACTATTCACTAGTTGGACTTTAGTCCTCAGGGATTCTGTGAATAGAGAATACATTTTGCGAACTCCTTTCACGATTTTTAAACCTTGTTTTTAAATTTTTTTTATCAATTATTACATTGATTCTGAAATTCCCATTTCTTATAACAAAATCCAAAACCTAGTGAATTATTGAATAAGTCATGATTAAGCATTAAATAAATTAATCCAACATGTATATAGAAATTCATATTACCAAACTCTTATGTTTTTGAGATTTTTTTCTAATTTCATTTTCCTAATAATATTTTAATATAAAAGCATAAACTTTATTGTGTTTAGATATTGATTATGGATCATAACTAAAAAAACACATCTATACAACTTCAAAAATAAAAAAAATTATTGTTAAAGGTAATTTTATACCCCATAGTGATAGTAATTTACAATATATATATTTTTAGGAAATCCCAAAAATAATTTTTCTAAAACAGATTATAACCCAGTTATTAACCATTATTGAGAAGGAAGTGACAATTTACCTTATAAGAAATGGTAACGTGTGGGGAAACCTATAAATGATCTTAAAAAAATTGATATAAAATAAGATAATGTATTAGTCAATTCTATTTTACATTATGGTTTTTCTAGAATCATGATTTGAAATAAAAGAAAAATTGAACAAGACATGGTGAATTTAATTATTTTATTTTAAAAAAATTGTAGATATGTAAATTACTATTTTTATAACCATTATATATCAACATGATGATTTTTTGGGACCTGCATTGATTTAAGACAACCATAATATTGAAAAATTGATCCCACCGTGATTTTCGATATATAATATTATAATAATATTATATATACCCTATAATTAGAGAAAATATAAATAAAATATATTATTTTTTTATATTTATATTCACATGAAATATTATAAAATATTTTAATGATTATCACAGATTAGAAAATCTTTAAAAATAATTTGGATATAATGATATAGTTTTAACACATGCTAAGTAATAGATATTATAGTATGATTATTGAATGATATTGTATAATGAATTTAAATATCTAGAAATTTCAATATTTATAATGAAATAAATAATTTGAATATTTTACTTTTAAATGACATTAAAAATAAATCATATATATTATTTTATTATCACAAAAAAAATATTTTGAATCTGATAGGATTTATAAATTTAAAAATATAATTACCATACTTTTTGTGATCAATTTATGTCGAACACTTTAGAAACATTGTGAAAAATAAGTAATTTGTTTTGATATATGTTTTAATAATGAAATATTATTATATATATCTTAATACCTATATAGTTATAAACATACAGAGGATTATTGTGAACATTTATAGTGACAAAGATTGGATTATCTATATTGATTAATATATTTAAAAAATTAATTATTTATGATATGTGACTTCTTGTAATAAAAAAAGTGTTATAATACTTAAAATTCATATAATTCTTGGTTTTTATTTGTTCTAAAAGTTTTTTATGCAATGAAACTTTATATTGAATATGATTAAAATGCTTGCATTTGTATAAAGAAAAGAATTTCAGGGTTTAATGCTCATGTCGTTTGTCTATTTATTTATTCTGTTAAATATTAATATTTCTTGAATCAAATGGGGTGGATATGAATCGAATATGGATGGATACCAATCATATGACAACAAAGTATGAGGATTTTGTGATTTAGTTAATAAAGATTGAGAAATATCATGCATATGACCCTTCTTAGATCTTTTATATGTGTTTACGATGTTGTTATTCAAGACTAATTAATCCAGATGAGTTGAAGAACACTTGACCAGACATAGAATTGATCAAAGTTATAAATATTGTATTAAACATGAGGAATAACTAAATATATCTAGTGAATAGTATAAAACTATGTTTTCGTGATCATTTAATGTAACACCCCTTGTTCTTATGAAATATTTTTTTCAAATAAAGTTAATTTCATAGACAGCTTTCATTATATGCAACACTAGGTTTTAACAAACAACAATATACTATTAATTTTATTATTTAAACTTGATCATTATAACATAACCAATAAAATTTTTAGTATGAATGGTAATAAAAACAATTTTAAAATTAATTATAAAGTTATTATATAAATAAAATATATTTATAAATAAGTACATAATTTTAAGTAACTTTTTTTATGTTTTGAGAATAATTTATTATCAAAATATGATTTGTATTTATTTACATGAACAAATAATAAAACTAATATTGGAAACTTTTTGAAATATTATATGACTAAATAAAATTAATTTTTTTAATAAATATGTGAGAAATTATATCAGTTTGAATCTTTGATTATTTTCTGAAATGATTAAATTTTTAGTGAATAGTGAATAATATTTATTTTTATTAAAACCTATCTTTTCGTTTAAATCATTTAAAAAGTTACATACTGGTTAAAAAATGTTTTAAAAGTAAAATTATCTAAATTATTTTAATATTAAACTAATTTATATTATTTTAATCAAATTAATATTGAATTTTGATACAAAAACATTATATATTCATGAAGCATTTCTTTTTAGAAAACCAATTCTTCGTCGCGTTTGTGGGTTTAGTTTTAAATAAAAAAATTTCAATTTTGGGATTGTTATTTAGAAATAAGGAGAAAATATTTTTAATTAGAATAATTAATATTACAAAAGAAGTTTATCTAATTTTTTTGTAAATTAATATTAAAAATAAAAAAAATTACTTACTAAGATTAAGGTTAAAACAAGTTTATTGTGGGTTTAAACAAAAAAATATATGGGTTAAAATATCCTAAATGTTTTTCAAATTCCTATTTTATGGCCACATTTCAACAATATTTCATCTAATATTTTATAATAAACCATTATAGTTTCTTATGACATTTTTAATACATGGGTACATTTTTTTCTTTCCAACAATTCTAAATGTTTCCTCTCCTCCTTTTATAAATGGGAACCCCTCTTCTATCCTCTTCACACTTCAAAAAATGTTTATTTTAGATAATAACTAAATAAATATATTTCTTAATTCTATAACCATATCCTAAATTCTTTATTTTTATTACTAAACCCTCCTAATAATCCTTTAGGTATAAACCTAAAGAGGTTCTCTAAAGAAGAGGTAAAATTCTTAAAATTTTATTTTTGTTTAATTTAGACTTCTACCACCTTAAAATATTCTCCCAATATGATAATATAATAATTAGATTATATCTCATATACTAATATGTTTTTATTTTAATGTAATAACTTATCAACCTCATTTTCCATCATGTGGGAAATGAAACCATTGATCGTGTGTACGGAGGACTACCATATCATGAACTAATGTAGTTCATTTTACATCACCACCAAACATGAATGGATATACTCATATATTTATCATATTTATATGATATTTATGATATAATTATGATTCTATAATTATGATATCTCATATACCTTTTTAATTTCAATTCCATGGGAATATAATAATGTCACTCATGGGTACGGTGGACTATTGCCTCGCGAAGCAATGTGATTCATTTTTAAATTAATATTTACACATAAGGTGATAAGGATAAATTTAATGAATATATGTGATATATATGACATAATAATTAATCTATAAAGGTGATATATTATTTAACTTCTTTTCATTCCATCTTTCAAGAAAATTGAAAAAACGTTCATGCAAATGTATGACATACGGTCCCCATGAACAATGTAATTAATTTTCTATATATAACATTAATGGATTTGAATAAATACATATGTAATGAAAATATATGATATTTAGATTGTGTTAAAATTATGTATATTATTTAACTATTATCAAAGTAAAAGGACTGAAAATACCATATAATAACATACATGAAAAACAATACAATTATTACCAGAAACACTATTTTAACATGGAATTGTTAATAAATGGGTAATAAAAGGGTATAAGTAAATCTTATATGATATGATAGATATTAATATTTTTTATAATATATTTATAATAAACTTATAATTATTATATAGTATTTTTGAATGTGTACAAAGGAAGTTGAGTCTTAAGGTAAGATATTTCTTGTCTCTCTATTTTTTTGGGAGACATACTCCATAATCCCCGCCCATTTATTTTTTGTGGTGTATATAATACAAAATTGAAATTTTATATAAAAATATACTTATTTTAATGATATTTAATGCTTTATTTTATCATTATTCTTCAATGGGGATTATGATTCAAATGTCACCATACTAGTAAGGATTTTATGATATAATTTCATTGTTTATCATGATTATTAATGATTTTTCTTTAGATGGTTACATATTATGATTTATATCTTGAAAAAATAAAGTATTTCATTCACCTTAAATTGTTTAATAAAAATACACATGTTCCTTTTAGTTTCCGCAATTTCTTTTCTCAAGAGTTCAAAATAATTTTTTTATGAAAAATAAACTTTATTTCTCTCTTCAGTCGAATTTTTTTACTTTAATGTCATTGTATTATAAAAAAATTTTATAGAAAGTTTTACTATTATCCAATTATTTTAAAAAAAAAAATATAACCATGTTTAAATTATTACAAAATATTTTCAAATGAATCTTTTTGTCATTTTCCCAAAAAGATACTTTTGACTTTTACTAAAAATGTGAAAGGAATCATTATTTTAACATGAACGACATGAAAAATATCTTCCACTATCCTGAAAAATTCATATTCTAAAGCTTAATTTATAGATTCAAATTACATTTTCAATGAAAATTATTTCCACAGTTTTATTTCGAATTCTTGTTTTTAAATGTAGTTTTTCAAATTAGAATGGTTATTTTTATCAAGAAATGTTCCAAGTGATTTTTTGAAATCAATTTCTATATAAGATAACTCTCTTTGATGTTACTTAATATTAAATGGGGAGGTAATAAAATGATACAATCATTATTATTTCTCTTTATGGTTTATGATTATAATGAAAATATGTTTATGAATCTATTTTTTCATTGGTTTTTATATGATTAATGTTTTATGATTTTGTGGTGTGCCTATGTATGGTTTTAATTATGTGATGTTGTTTACATTACAACCACGGGTGGGGAGTATATAATATTAAGGGAAAGTGGTTACATTTTAATTAAGGAATGTGGTTACATTATAACCAAGTGAAAAGGTGACATTATAACCTAGGAGATGTGGGACCTATATATCCCATCAATGCATTGGTTAAATATTGATATCTCATGAGATAAAAAGGACAAAAATGGGGAGTAAACCCAATTTAGTAAGGGGAATTTTCTAAAATTATATCCTTAGGTGTTAACTTTGACTACTAAGATGGTTTGGGGAGTAAAATCATTCTACTAAGATAGTTTTAGAAATTATCCTTGTCTACTAAGGAAATGATTTTATATTCTTATACATATGCCACAAATATATGTATTATGCCAATGTTATGCTCCCATGGATCACGTTCATTGATTAAATTAGTATTCATGTCTTCTGAACTTCCATGATTTATTCGATGACTTGTGTTTATGTTCTATGACATTTAGGTTATGAATTTCAAAAGTTTTTCTCTTTTTTACATACCCTTATGCTCAGGTTATGTTTATATCTCACTTTTTTACCCTTACTGAGCAGCTTACCTCACCCTTTCTCATGTTTTAATTCCAAAGGTAATGAAGAAAAATATTATGTTTGACATATCTAAAATGATTATAGTTATTAATAACATAGTATGATATGATTCAGTTCAAATATGATCCAGTTATAAATGTAACCAAGTTTCCAAATGCACTAGGCCTAAATGAGTCTTTTGTGGATTATTATGTTTGTAATGAATATTCATATATTAAGATGAAATATTTATGTATGAGAAGTTTGGTTCACAATAGTTGGTATTAGATCAAGGTTTAGATAAACCTTTAGAAACTAGGTTGGGGAAACATTACTTAGAACCATAAGGATAAGTGTATGTATAGAAAAATATTCTAGAAGTTGGTGTAGGATAGAGAGAGTGGTTTCTATTGATTCCTTCCTGAGGTGATATCTACCTTATTTTAGTGTTTTTATTGATCCAGTAGTTCCTTAAAATGGATCATTACCATTAAAAAGATAATTTTTTTAGTGTTCAGACCATGAAAAAATCATTTTGGTCATCTATAATTTGGAATATGAATCAGATCAATCGTAGACTCTTATCAATAATATTAGTTAATAAGATGAAATTAAATCCATGTAATGGGATATTATTAATAACTTATTTTTAAATAATATCTTTCCTTGTATTCTTCATATGAATATGGAAAATGAATTCCTCGATTTAAAGTAGATGTATGATGAATCCATGTGAATTTTACCAGATTTAGATGGTATGCTTTTGGTATTATCATCCATCCAGAAAAAAGGTTGATCAATTCTTTAGTGTCTCAAAACCAATTATTTGAATAATTGTTTCCATAAGGGACTTTAGTGGATTTTAATATATGGTTTGATGTGTTATCAAGTAAGAAATAGAGATTGAAATTACCCATCTATCACATGGATTTTAGAAGAAAATAAATATGGAATCCCAAGGAAACAGTAAAAACCTGGAATAAAAGAAGATAATCCTTACTTAGTTCTCAAAGTGTAGAAGGAAAAATGGGGAGAATTTTATTAATGGTAATGGTAAATGTTTTAAGTGTGGGAATGAAATTCATTGATAAACTGATTGTAGAGGTGATGGGAAGAAGTTATCTAATGATGTTAATAGATATAATGATTCATATAATGAACGAAGAACACTCCAATGTTTCAAATAAGTGGATAATGGGAATTATGATAACTTGTTATAAAATCAAAATGTTAGTAAAAATGATCAATGTCTAAAACCTCTTAATCATAGAGACAAAAGGGAAATCTCATGTTATCACTATTTTTTATGAGAGGTTTGAGAATGATGTGGTGAAAGGTACGCTTACCATCCACTCTAGAATTGTTGATGTATTATTTTACTATGGATATAAACACTCTTTTATATTTGAAGAAATTTTTAGGGGTATAAAAATTATTCCACAATGATTAGATGTTGAATAAGCAGTATAAATCCCAAATGGTATGATGATCACTTATAATTTATAAGATTATTCTTCGGTTAATGTTTTTGGGAATATGATACTAAAAATATTCATTATTATCTCTATGGTTGAATTTGAAAGAATATTAGGCATGGATTTATCTACATAAATCCCAAATAAATTTCCAATAATGGGAAGTTAAAATTGATATTTCAAAAAATTAACTATGACCACTTTTTAGTGTGGTGATAGATATTAATTTTTGGTGGAGATCAAATCCATTGTATTGGTCTTGATTCCCATTCAAATGGGGTATTTATCTACTATAGTTTGGGAGAAAATAAAAATAGATGATATTCATATTGGGTAAGAGTTTTTGATGTTTTTCTAGAAAGGTTTCCTAGTATTCCACCAAAACATGAAGTTGATTTCTCAATATAACTCATACATAGTGTCACACCTATTTCAAATACTCACTATATAATGGCCATTAATGAGTTATAGGATTTGAAGAGGAGACTCTATTAGATCCTTTAAAAGGGATTCATTTAGAAAAGTGTGTCACATTAGGGTTTACCTATTATATTTTTTAATAATAAATATAGATCATTGTGACTCTTTATTGATTACTATGAACTAAATAAGTTCAAAATCACGAAAAAGAATCCTCTACCTAGTATTCATGACATTTTTAATCAATTACACAGGTCTAAATAATTTTCCTAAATTGAACTTTGTTCTGGATATCATCAAATAAGTGTCCATAAGGAAGCTATAACCAAAACAACATTTAATAAAAGGTATATATACTATGATTATATATTGATTCCTTTTGGTTTTACAAATCCCCCCACTATCGTTATAGATTTAATGAATTTACTCTTTAGAAAGTACCTTGTTTCGGTTATGGTAGTATTTATTGATATTATTCTTATATATTCATAGAGAATGTAACATCATAGATATCACTTGAGAGTTGTACTGAAGACCCTGAATAAGGAGAAATTATATGAAAATTTTAAAACGATTAAATTTTAGCAAAAAAATGATTCATATTTTGGTCATGTAATCTCAAGAGATGGTATATCAGTGAATCCATCAAAGGAAGAGGATATTGAATACTGGACTAGACCAACCATGATAAATAAGATTGAAGGGTTTTTTTTGTTTTAATGGATATTATTGATGTTTTGATTAAAATTTCTCATGACTATCCAATCTACTCATGTTATCAACGTGAAAGGGATCCAAGTTCCTCTCAATGGATGAATGTGAGGAAAAATTCAAGGATCTGAAGAAAATATTAATTAATGCACCAATTATTATATTTCCATATAATGGATAAGGTCATTTAATCTATATTTATGCATTAAAAAAGGGTCAAGATTAATTCTCATGAAAAAATACATTGTTATAGAATATTGCTCATAAAAAATTATTTTTCATAAAGAACATTACCCAACTAATGATTTAGAGTTAATTGTGGTAATTTTTTCATTAATGATATTGTGGCATTATCCTTATAGAGAAAAGTTTGATCTATATACACAGATGAAAAAAGGATAAAGTATATATTAAAATAAAATTATATGAGCATATTCCCTAGAACATGGTTATAAATTATTTATTATTATGGTTTCTCAATACATTACCACCCTGGGAAAGTGAACAAGGTAGCTGATAATTTGAGTCAAAAGTATCATTCTAGACTATCCATGATAAGGATAAGAAATATCCAATATTTATCAATTTTTAATGGATTGATCTGCAAATATTCATGGAAGGGGAGAAAGATTATCTTCCTAAAATGTGTGTTTAACCATCTACATAAGTGAAAATTAAAAAGGCATAAAAGGATGATATAGAAATATAGAAGAATGTTAGAAATGTTCATGAGTTTAAACTTGATTGTGATATATTAATAAGGATCAAGAACCATGTTTGTGTCCCCTAAATACCAGTTTTGAAGAAGGAGCTATTAGAGGTGTCTTATGGTTCTTCATTCTCTATTCATCCAATAAGTGAAAATGTGTATAGAGATTCGAAAGAATGTTTCTAGTGGGACGACAAAAGGAGATATATTGTAAAGTTTTAATCATTATTCACGGTATGTAAGTAATTTAAGTTTGAGATATAAAATTATAAGGGGATGTTACAACTATTACCCATACCAGAAAGGAAATTGGTAAATGTCCCTATTGATTTTGTTATTGGAATCCCAAAAAAATATTAAGGGTATAATGCTATATGGTTTATAGTTGGTATACTTAAAAAGAAAGCACACTTTATCACCATTATATAATATTTATACATTTTTTATTATTCTTGGATATACATTAAGAAAGTGTTAAGGTTTCATAGAGTACCAAATACTATTATTTCTGATCGGTGTCTTTGGTATAACTCAATGTTCTGGTGAAGTCTTCAGTAATATATTGATATGGAGTTGAGTTTTATTATTGTGTATCATTCACAAACAAACATTTTGTCTGAGATAAAAATTAAAAAAAAGGATATATTGATTATTGTTCTTTTTATTTAAAATGTAACAGGTATTATCAGCTTCCTTTAGTTTATTTTTCTTACAAAAATAACTTTCTCTCGATCATACATATAGATTCTTATGAATACCTATATGGAAATAAGTGTAGAAATACTAACATTTGGGATGATGTTTGAGAAATAACAATATTGGGACCAAATATAATTGATTAAATTGTTGAGAATGTTAGAGCTATTCAGCAACACATAATTGTAGCAAAAAGTCAGTAGAAAAGATATATTGACAATCGCTGGCATTATCTAGAATTTGGAGTTTGTGAAAAGTGTTTCTAATAATTTCCCTATAGAATAAAGTACTGATATTTAGAAATAAGGGAAAACTAATCCCTAAGTAGTTTTTTCCATTTGAAATTATTGATCATATAAGGATGATAGCTTATTAATTGGAGCTTCCCCTAACCAACTTAAGTCCATGATGTGTTCCATGTATCTCTTTGGGGGAAGCACATATCTGATCCTTCACGTGTACTGCACTTTGAGGTTATACTAATAGATCATGATATTTCTTATAATGAAAAACCAATGGTGATAATGGGTCATAGAGATAATGTTATATGAAACAAGACTAGTCATTTGGCCAATGTTTTATGTTGAAACCACCAATTTAAAGAATCTATGAGGGAACCTATGGATTTGATGAGCTAGAAGTATCGATATTTGGTTGAATTGTAAGGATAGAATGTATAGGGTCATATTAATTTTAAGAGGGTTAGAATTTAATAGCCCAATATTTTATGAAATATTTTTCTCAAATAAATCTCATTTCGTAGATAGCTTTTTTTTATAGGCAACACCAAGTTTTAACAAACTGTGATATACTATTAATATAACTATTTAAAAATGAACATTATAATGTTGATATTAAATTTGGTGGTGATGCACGCCTATCATAAGGTGTGTCAAAACAATATCTATATATTTCCTAGCGTAGTCTAGTTATTAACCCTAGGAAGTCTCCCTAAGAGGAGTGCACAAAAAATATTTTGTCACTTTTAAACAAGGGTAAAAATGGTCTATTTTTACAATAAATCGATAATAAATTGATTGAAAGAAAATTTAAAATTCAAATAATTGAAAAACTACTATATTTAAAGGGTGATTAGGTCGGGATTAGTTTCCCAATTCTAATGTTATCATTGTTCAATTAAATTCAAACCTCTTCTTTCGTGTTGATTAAAGTGAGGTTCCACATTTGTTTCCTCTAACATCCTTGATGAAATTAGGATGGTCAGAAAAAACCTTACCAATATATCAGTTTGGTCAACTCTCCTTCCATGTGAAAAAGAGTTTTATTGAATATCCTTGATTAACATGGGAAATACCGGATCAGTCCTGGTTTATCACAAACAATCAAGAACATCCACCACCCCATTTACACATACTCATGATCATCGAGTACTTCACAACTAATCCCTGGTCTAATCTATTGTATATAAACCAAAAATTAGTGGAGGGAGATAATGATAATTTTACCAATGAAAAAATAAATAACTGAATTAAATTTCAAGAACAACCGCACTTAATAATAAAATTCACTATATGAAATAGAAAACAACTTTGAAGAAGAAATAAATTTCATTTAATTTTTCCCAAGATCATAAACATTAAAAAATAGAAAACCAACCCTTCTCCAATAACTCAAAATTATTACCCAAACATGGTAAAGGTAATTGAGAGGAATGAGGAAGAATAAGACATTAAAAATATATGGAAAATAAAATAAATAAATTAAATCTGAAAGGTTCTCCTCCTTAGTGTCCTAGAGGGAATGGGATGGAATGAGATGCTTCGAGAGGGAGGAGCTCCCATTCTTTTATAGCCAGAATTTGTCCCTTGAACGTAGATGCATTGAAGCCCTATTAAACTACATCTTCACACGTTTCACCCTTATTTAATTCTGTTCATAAATATCTTGGTAATTCTGCCTCAACATATCAGCATATTTGGAGATGAATTTTGAGAGTTATTGTCATTTTACTCTGACAATTTATTCTTTATAATAAGACTCTCCAAATCACAAACTGCCCAATTAAAATGAGTTAATTACCATTAAAAAGGGCCATTAATTCTTAATTTTATTCATGATAAATGTTCCAAAACGTCTTGTGCGTCCACCCACTGAATTTTAGGGAAATTGGTCCCACATTTAAAGAGTTATGTGCCCCACATCAAAATTCGATAGATCTGTAAACAGTTTTCATTTCCCAACTTATGAGCTTCTTTTGAGATTCCATATGGTTGATTCAGCTTTTGATCAAGACGGATGAAATGAAGCGATGAATGTGTATAATATGGAAGAGAAATAATTTTTTAATTTGTATTAGTGTCGAAAATTTTATGGCCAAAATACAAAAATAATTTAAAATAGTTAAAAATACGAAATCAGTCATTTTTACTATTAAACTCAAAATATCACCAATATCATAAAATGCTGAAATTTATCATAATGTAATACATTGGTGGGATTTAAAATAATGATATTCAATATAAATTTTTTGAAAATAATTTTTCTATAAATTCCCCCACACTTATCACTTGGGCTCCTAAACATGTTAACATCAAAATAATATCAAATCAAATACAAAACTCATACTAATGAGATCTACCAAATCTACACTAAGAAACAAAAAGATATCATGCCTCATAAAAAAATTATTTCAAGATCTCCATATAAGATTATTTAATATATTTCCCCTTAAATTCTTATCCCATGCACACAAAACGCCTACTTCACATGAAGTTTCTCTAATCTCACAAATGAAAATGTTCAATATGGATTTTCACATCCAAACTCACACAAGAGTCACCATAGGATTGATAAATTCTTAATTCTCCACCCGATGTGTGAAAATGAAACGTTTTTCTCATGATGAATTTTCAGGTTTGTTTTGTGGCATCTAGTTGGTAGGATTTAGATGTTAAAAATTTAGAGGCTGAAAAAGGAGGGTTTGGCTCTTTTTGAATCAAAATTTGAATATTCTAATTTTCACTCAAGTATGGACTCCTTAAATTCCACTTTGTAGAAAATCTGATCCATCATCATGATAAATAATGGAAATTTCATCCATTTATCATTTTACCAGAAAAAATTTCTTCTCAAACATATTTTTTCTTGAAAGCACCAGATAGGCATACATTTCTTTTTACATTGGACGCTCTATAAAGGAAAAACTTATTTTATCATGAAAGCTCTTTAAAAGGCATAGAATTTTACAAAATGAAATCTTTAGTAGAAACATAAGATCTTCAACATTTAATTTTCCACCCAAATTAACACCAAGTGAGGTAGTACACCATAACACATCTTCCCCCACACTTATATTCAACTAGATCATTCAATTTCACATTAAGATCGGGTTGGATAAGGAAAATTGGCTAGTAATGTAGCTAACCTAATAGGTTGTTCATGGATTTTAAGGGATAAAATGATTAATATATAAAGTAGGCCATAATAAAAAATGATTATTTTGAAAATAGTGGTTAAAACAAAATAAATACCTAAATCATTTAAAACACATGTACCTCAAACCCTCATGTTTTGATAGGAATAAATCAAATTCTTGTTAAAGTAATCATGGTCTAGTTCTCTCATGAAATGAGTTTAATGTCAAGAGTATGATAAAAATGGTAAATAATAATCATAATAAAGTGATTTCAAAAATAATTACAGTGATATGTGCCATGGGATTTTAAAAAAATCAGAGTTCCTTTCATGAAATTCCAAAAGATTCTAACATGAAACAAAATCATTTCAGTATTAATTTATGCTTAGTTTTCAATAAATATATTAGTTCACACATTGAAATGGGTTTCAAAAGTTTAAATGATAATCATTTCAGTTCAAAAGTTTTGAAAACACACTAAATTTTAAAAATAAACACACAAATTTATAAAAATAATTTTTTTATAAAAATAATAAACTAAACAACAAATGAAAATCCAAAACATCAAAGGTTCCCCCCCACACACTTAAATGATGTAGTTTCCTCATTGAATTAAATGGATTTAACATGTAAGAATATTTTTAAAATGAATCATTGAAATCATGAAATTGTAAAGAAGATGTACAAACTGACTTATTGGAAATGCAACATTGAGTTAGGATTCTAATTGTTTATCTTTGAAAACCTAAATAAAGTAAAAAAGATATCACAAGAAATATATTAAATGAAATGAATATATATTTTAATGGGATGTGATCGATAAATCTTGGTTTAATATCCCATGTTGTCCCTGGGATTTGACGGCCTCCAGATGGGCAGTTCTAATCGGTTGTCCCCAATCTGATGGTGGGTGAGGTTTCATGCTAATAAACCAACAAAAATTCTTTTTTATAGCATGAACTTGTTCGTTTTGGTTGGGGAATCCATGCATATAGTGTACCAAGTCCACCCCCGATGTAATGAGATTCAACATGCATTTTGGTGTTAGAACAATGAATGAGTCCTCTTTCTTGGTTTCCACTCCACAACATCTTCTTTATTCTCTAGTGGTTGTTGAATGTATGCTAAATCAATAGAAAAATAAAAGGGAATGTCAGAATGTAATTATATTTAGACAAAATTAAAGCATTATGTGTCAATATCAAATTCTTACCTTTCAATGTCTACATATTTTGTCTCTACTTCCTCAGGAAAATCCACTTTAATCTCCTCCTAAACACCCTCTAATAAATGTTCAACATGTTTAGGGATATACTGATGTTCCTCTTTATAAGAATATTCATTTTCATCATCTTGGTCAAAAGAAATACAAGTGTTTGATGAATTTGAAAAATTAAGATAAGGGGAGATAATACTCAACTCAATTTTAACAAGATAAAAAGATAATAAATTAATCAAATTATTATCTCCATGAGTTTGTTCATCTTCAATCTCTTATTTATTTGAAATCACCTCTTAGAGTATAGTAGAATAAGATAGAGGTAGGTAGTCAGGCTCCTCTATTTATTCTTCAAATTCCACCACGTTAATGGTTTCTCCCTAAAATGGTTCCACATATTTTTCTTTTGGGAGTCTAAGTTGTTCTTCACACTCCTTCCAGAATTCATTCAAATCACATTGATCCCCACCATGTAGCTCAGGATCTGATTTCTCTTGGGTAGAAAGGAAATATTCGGTTAGCCTTCCTATTTGACCCTTTAGTCCTTCCATGGCCTCTTTGATTTCCTTCAATTGGGAATTGTTATACTCTGAAACATATTTTTATTGTTTTTGATGTACCTATAAGTATTCATTCCATGAAAATTAATAACATCAGGGTTACATCATGGAAAAAGAATCATTATTTTTTAAAAAAGAAAATAGTTAAAAATATATAATAATATTGTGGCACTGCCTCCCTTGAAATGGAGCCAAGTTTGATGCACGCATGTCTTAATGCGGGGGGGATTTTTCCTATATATTCTATAGTGTAGTATAGTGATTAACCCTAGGAAGTATCCCAAATAGTTGTGCACAAAAAATAGTTTTTCACTTTTAAACAAGGGTAAAAATGGTGTGTTTTCGGAATAAATCGATAAGAAAATGATTGACAGAAAATTTGAAATTCAAATGATTCAAAAACTGTGATATTAAAAGGGTGATTAGTTCAGGGTCAGTTTCCCAATTTTAATTCTATCCTTGATTAATTTAATTCTAACCACTTATTTTGAGTTAATTAAAGTGAGTTTCCACAATAATTTCCTCTCACTTCCTTGGTGAAATTATGATGGTAAGAGAAAACCATACCACGATCTCAGTTTGGTCAACTCTCCTTCCAGGTGAAAAAGAGTTGTATTTTATTTCCTCAATTGAATTGGGAAATACCTGATTAGGTCTTGTATATCCAAAACAATCCAGAACATTCACTATCTCATTTACACGTAATAACGATCGTCGAGTACTTCACCACTAATCCCTAGTCTATTCAATCGTATATAAACCAGAAATAAGTGGAAGGAGAAAATGATTATTTTACCAATGTAAAAATCAATAATGGAATTAAAACTCAAGAATGATCACACCTGACAATAAAATATGTTATATGAAATTGAAAATAACTTTGAAGGAGAACAAATTTTCATTCAATTATTTCCAAGAACTCAAGCATTACAAAATAGAATACCAACCCTTCCCGAATCACTCAAAATTTTTACCCCACCATATTAAGGGTAATAAAGATTAATTATGAAGAAGAAGGAATTAAAAATCTAGGGAAAAGAAAATAAATAAAATAGAGAAATCTAAAACGTTCTCCTCTTTGGTGTCTTAGAAGTAATGGGATGTAATGTGATGCTATAAGAGGGAGGAGCTCCGCTCCTTTTATATACAAAATATGTCCCTAGCAATTTGAAGTGTGGTAACCCCATTAAATGAAATCTTCACACATTTTGCCCTTATTTAATGTTATTCATAAATATCTTGGTAGTTTTCCCTCAATATCTCAGTGTATTTGGATAATTATTCTGAGAGTTATTCCTGTTTTACTCTGAAAATTTATTCTGTCCAGTCAGACTCTCCAAATCACAAACCTCTATATTAGTGTGCTTTATTAACCATTAAAATGACAACTTTGCATGTCTTAACCTTCATGAATGATGTTCAAAAACATCTTGCGTTTGCAACTATTTAATGTCAGAGGAATTGGGAAAACTATTAAAAAGATAAGTACCCCATATCAAAATTAGATAGATCTATAAACAGTTTTCATGGTCCAAATTGTGAGCTTCTTTTGAGCTTCCATATTGTCCATTCAGCTTTTGGTTAAAAAGGATGAAATGAAGAGTTCTATGTGTAGAATCTGAAAAAAAAATTTAATTTAGATAAGTGTAGAAAATTATATGGCCAAAATAAATAAATAATTTAAAACACTTAAAAACCCGAAATAGTCCATTTTTACTATTAATCACAAAATATCACCAATATCATAAAATGAGGAAATTTATTATAAAGTAATACTTTGGTGGGGTTTAAAAAAATTATATTCAATGTAAATTTATTGAAATTTTTATCCATATCAGGTGGTATGTAAAGTAATAAAAACATTTTGAAAATTAATTTTAAATTTTTTATATAATTAAAATATATTTATAAATAAGTACATAATTTTTAGTAATGTTTTTATATGCTAGGAAAATAACATTTTCTTATAATATGATTTGTATTAATTTTTTTTGACAAACAATAAAATTGATTTTTTAAATATTTAGAAAAAATATTTGATAAAATTAACTTTAATTTTTTAATCAACAAGTCAAAATTTACAGAGGGTTATTTTTTGAAAATTTTCTAAAGAGATTAATTTTTCAGTGAATAGTTAAAATACAAATTTTTATTAAAAACGTCATTTTCATTTAAAGAATTTATAAAAGATTAATATTGTTTAAAAATGTTTTACAATTAAAATTGGTTTGATTATTTTTTTATTAAACTTATTTATTTCATTTTAATCAAATTTATATTTAATTTTTACATTAAAATATATTATGCTTATAAAAAATTTCTCTTTAGAACCCCTCTTTTTCATCGCGTCTGTGGTTTTAATTTAAAATTAAAATTTTACACTTATATAAAATAAATTTTGAAAAATGTATTCCATATATAAACTCATAATAATTAATATTATATAAGAAGGTAAACTTAATTTTTGGTTAAAATGAATAGTAAAAATAGTGATACTAAATTTGGAGTTTAAGGTTAAAACGGGTTTACCATGGGGTTAAACTAAAAAATAAGGGTAAAATGGACTTAAAAATCGTCCAGTTACTATTTTCAGGAAATATTTTGCCCATATATCATAATAGATTTACCAACAAACCATTTTTATCCATATTTTATCTTTAAAACGTGGGTATACTTTTTAATTTTCAGAATTTCTAAGTGTGTCATCTTCTCCACTTATAAAAGGGAACCCACTCTCCTCTACTCTTATTATTCCAAAAAAAATTTCAACTAGGATATAAAAACATATATTAATTAATTCCATATCTAAATAATATATTCCTCATTTTTTTTATTAAACCCTTCTAATATGTCTTTAAGTAAAAACCTAACGAGGTTCTCAAAAGAAGTGGTAAAATTATTAAACTTGTGTTTTTATTTTATTTCCACCTCCAAATCCTTCAAATATTCTCTAAATATGATTATATAATAAAAAAATATCTCCCATATAATTATTTATTATCATTTTAATTTAATACCCTATATTCATCTCTCCTTCTATCAAATGGGAAACAAAACAGTCAATCATGTGAACGGTGGACTACCGTGTCGCGAAGCAATGTAATGAGTTTTCTATCACCACATGTCATTAATTTATATAACGATGGATATAACATAATTATATGATATATATAAAATAATTATTTATATGTAATTATGACATTCTAGGTACCTTCTTACTTTCAATTCTATAGGAATACGACAACATCGCTCGTGTGTATGGTGGGGGACCGCCTCATGAAGTGATGTGATTTGTTTTTCAAATATGATTTACAGGGTAGGAAATAATGATAAATTTAATTATTATATATAGTATATATTAAATCATGATTACTTTTTAAAGGTGATATATTATTTACCATCCTTTCATTCTATCTGATGAGAAAATATAAACAACGTTCAAGAGTACATATGGCCTACCATCTCCATTAATGGTGTAATTAATTTTCTATCTGTAACATTAAGGAATTTATCTAAATACATATTTAATGAATATATTAAATATTTATATCCTATTTAAAATTCTGGATATGATTGAACCATTATCAAATGAAAAGGACTAAAACTTCTAAATCAAAATATATATAAAAAAATAAAGCATTTATTAACCAAAACACGATTTTAACAAGGGATTGTTAATAAACGTGAAATAAAAATTCATGGGTAAATAATATATGGTATGATACATATGAGAAAGTTTTTTTAATATATTTATAATAAACCTATATTTATTATGTAGGTTCAAATATGTACAGAGAAATTTGAGACTAAAGGTAATGGATTTTTAGTCTCTTTTTTTCTTGGAGATATATATCATAATCACCACTCATTTATTTTGAATGGCGTATATACTCCCCCTTTGAAATTTTATATCCTGGATATAATTATTTTAATGAAATTTCATGTTTTATTTGATTATTATTATTTAATGGTGCTTACGATTCAAAATTTACTGAAGGGGTGAGGATTTAATGATATAATCTCAGTGTTTATTAGGATTGTTTATGCTTACGAATTTGATGATAAAATATTATGATATATATCTCAAGAAAATAATTTATTTTATTATCATATGGTTATTTCATGAAAATAAATCTTATCCTTTCATTTTTATCTCTTTATTTACTCAAGAATTTAAACAAATGTTTTTTATAAAAAATAACTTTAATTCTCCCTTCAGTCGAAAATCCTTTTTCTTTCATTTCTATGTTTTCTAAATAAAATTTAAAGAAAATTTTTATTATTCTAAGATTATTGTTCAATGACAATTTTAACAATGTTTGAATTTTTATAAAATGGATTTAAATGAATCTTGTTGTTATTTTACGAACTATGTACTTTTGAATTTTGCTGAAAATGTGAAAAGAATCATCATTTTAATGAGTACAACATGAATGATATTTTTCATTGTCATAGTCATTCAATGTTTTAAATATTACTTTATAAGTTTCCATTGATTTTCTCAAAGGAAATTATTTCCATAATTTTATGTGTAATTCTAGTTTTTAAAAGGTGATTTTTAATGTGTAAATGTTATTTTCTTCAAGAAATGATCCATGTGATCATTCAAAATCAACTTCCATATAATATAACATCCTATTATATTAATTAATATTTAATAGGGATGTAATACCATGATACCATCCTTATAATTTTCTTGTATGGATTATTATTTTGATGAAGATATGTTTATAAAGAATATTTCTTTTCATGGGTTCTGATATAATGAATGTTTTATGATCATACGGCACATCTACATATGGTTTTCATTATGGGAAAATGGTATTTTTATAACCAAGGACGGTAGTTATTTTATAACAAAGTAGGGTGGTTATGTTATAACTCAGTACAGTGGTTATGTTATAAGAAAGGATAATGTTAATATCATAACCAATGATGGGTGAGACCTATATCTCCCTCGAATTCATTGGGTAATGATTAATATTTCATGAGATAAACAAGACTAGAATTTGGTGTGAACCTAGTACACTAAGTTTCTTTTTCCACTATGATAGTCTTGGGAGTGAACATTGATAAGTACTATGGTTTGGGTAGTAAACACATTATACTATTATAGTTTTGGAAATGAACATTCACTACTATGGAAATTATTTTATATGCCTATGTGTATGCCACAAATCCATGTCTTATACCAATGGTATGCTCTAATGGAACATGTTCTTTGATTCCATTATTATTCATGTCTTATGAACTACCACGATTTATTACATGACTAATATTAATAACATATAATATGCATGGTATGTTTTTAAAATGTTATTCTCTTATTCTCTTACCCTTATAATCATGTTATGTTGATTTATTTCTTATTTACCCTTATTGAGCTTCTGATATCACCCTTTTTTATGTTTCCATTCCACGAGTTATGAATAAATGTATTATGGATGATATGAATAAGAAAAGTTATGTTTATTAAGAACATAGTGGGAGATGATGCAGAAAAAATATGAATAGAATTTTTATGTATCCACGTTTCCAAATTCAATATACCTAAATGATTCTATAATAGATCGTTATGTTATATAATGAATATTCATCTATTAAGATGTAATAGTTATGTATAAAAAGTGTGGTTCACTATATAGAATATGATTACAAGTGTGAACACTAATAAATACCATATCGAGGATATAATTATAGGTTTAAATGATGATCAATATCCCTATTAAGGAAATTAAAATGATAGTTGAAGATGCACTTTGTGATTATTCAAAACTATTTCAGAAGTCAATCAGTTCTACAAAGGAACCATTGAAAGCTAGTTATATTAAACATACAACATTTTCATTCATACTAAAGATATATAATGTAAAAGATGGAAAGAGATAGAGTGAATCCCAATTTATTGAACTAATTTCTCTCTTGAATGATATCCTATAATAAAATAATGATCTTCCTTTCCAAAAATATGATGTTAAATTAATTCTGTGTTCATTGGGTGTGATCTATAATAGAATACATGCATATCCAAATGAATGTATACTATTTCATAAGGAACACAAATCACATACCAATTTCCAAAAGTGTAACACCATAAAACTCTAAAATAATAACATAGTATTTGATGACATATGTGGTACACAGCCCCAAGCTTAAATAACCCACAAAATATATTTATTTAAATCTAATCACTTCGATAGCTTATGGAACACGTAAATCATAGTCTAAATGAACTATAATATAGTATACGTTATAAACTAGTCATTAAATTAGATATTATGAATAATATTAACTATATTATGAATAATATGGTTATCTATTGGTTAGAAATAAAATAAAAATATTTTAAAATAAAAATAATGATTTTCTGAAAACTTTATTTTTTCTAAAAGACGTTTTAGCCAAGCTTTGTTCACATAATTTAAATATATTATTTTGACTATTTTAGAAAATTTATTTTATAAAATTAAATTTATTTTTTAAATCATTATTTCGTTTTATGTTAGGTTCTATTTTTGGGATTTTTTTACGAAGTTACATTTTTAATGAATTGTGAAAAATACAAATTTTTATTTGAAAAATATATTTTCATTTTAATAATTTTGAATGTTAATTTATATTTTATATTTTTTATAAATTAAAATTTTTTCAATTATATTATATTCCATATAATATAGGTCATTGGAATCAATTACATGTTTAATTTTTATATTAAAACTGTCCATACTTAGGAGAATGTTCGTCCTAAAAATCCACTTTTCGTCACATATCTAGGTTTTGTTTTAAATATAACTCTTTTGATTTTGAAAATTTAATTTGGGAAAATGGATTACAAATTTATCATAATAATAATTTATAATATCTATTAATGAAAAATTAATTTTTTTCTTAATTAATTGTGAAACTAGAAAACAAAATTACATTAGTTAAGGTAAAAATGGGTTCCCTTTGGGGGATAAACTAAAAAGATAAGCGTAAAAATGACATAAAAATTATCTAAAATATATTTTGTGGACATATTTTTACCTTATAATGTATAATTATCTATAATAATCTATTTTAGCCCCTTTTCAATGTGAAAAACTTTGGTATACCTTTTTCCTTTCAAAAATCACAATTGTGTCACTCGCCCCACTTATAAAAGGCAACCCTCATTATCTCTTCTTCACAACTTCAAACCCTATTGGTTTAGTAAAGACGTTAAAAAATAAATTATACGTCTCTATAACCTAATCCTATAATCCTTCTTTTTCTTAAATTCATTCTATGAATACTTTAGGTATAAGGCTAAAGAGCTTGTTCGAGAAGAGCAAAAATTATTAACTATAAGTTTTGGTTTTATTTCTTCTTCCATCTACTTAAAATATTATTGATTTATGATTATATAATAAAAAAATATATAAACTAAACTAATATTATATTTTATTAAGTTTATGACTTATATACATATCCTCTTCCCTTGAATGGGAAATGATAATGTCGCTCGTGTGTACGTAGGACTACCGCCTCACGAACTGAAGTGACACGTTTTCCATCAATACCTCTCACAGTTGGGTTTGATTTTTTGTGTAAAGATATATATGATATTTATGTAATATTTCTTCCTTTTTAGTAATTATATAATATATACATTTTTTAATTTTCATTCTACAAGATATATGATAACGTTTCTAGGGTGCACGGAGGACTACCACCTCACGAAGCGATGTGATTCGTTTTTCTCTAACACTTCACATGGAAGTTAACAAGGGTAAATTTAATGAATATATATGATATACATGAAATATTTATTATATTAATTGAATATTTATAGTTATTTAAAGACAATATATCATTTTATTTATTCCATTTTCACTCACTAAAAGATGATAATGGCATTTGTGTACATGTGGATTACCACCTTCATGAAGCGATGTGACTCTCTTTTCATTACCAAACCACCTGGATGATATATATAATTATATTTAAGGAAATAAAATTTTATTTATTATATTATTATAATTATTTTAATATAAAAAATTACTTACAACCTGTCCATAATGATCATTGAAAAATGGAAACATTACTCATATGTATGTACGGTCTACCGTCTCCATTATCATAATGTAATTAATTTATCAAAACCATATTTCTTGATTAGTAAAAAAAGTATAATTTAACTATAAATTTTATAATTATTTCATAATTATTATTATATTTATGGTGAAATAAATATCTCTTATACCCATAGTCAACTTACCAAATTTATTTTTTGGACATAAGTCAAATATCATCAAAACACCTGATAAAAATTTAATTGATTAAGTAATTGTATTTAAAATGGTGTAGGGTCCTGAAAAGTATATAAAGGAGAATGAGAATTCCCTTTAATCCGAGGGATATTATACCTAATTTCCCCCCAAATAATTTGTATAAGTGTGGAGAATACTCAAAGGATGGCACAAGACGAACCGGTCCGTAGACCGGTCCAATGATAACTGTATGCGGCCAGTTCCGCGAAGCACCCCCCTCTGCGAACCGCTACCATTTGCAGAACAGAGGTGGGGATCCTCTGTGGGCACGAAGAAGGACGGGCGCCAACCCGGTCCACTATCACGAATCACCCCATCATTAAACCATGTCAATCGTTCCATGTCGCATCTGCTGTCATTCGTGGAATGGAGGCGGAACCATGCCTGGCCACGAAGCACTCCCTGAGCTAGTTTGGTTCGCAGGGGAGGTGCGTTCAATTCCCCCTGTGAGTTGCAGATTGACCAAGTCATCCATAAACTGGGTTTTGGGTCATGGTCCTCCAAAAAAGGTGCTAAATGACCGTAGATACATCTCTTTCCCCACTCTATAATAGGAGATGGAGGGGGAATAGAAAAAGGGGGAGATCGGTCAGATTCATGTGGAAGGATTTCAAAAGAAGGATATTAGGATATCAAAAATAGTGATGTTCCATTTCGCAAACCAGAATAGGTATGAAGCTGGAAATGAATTAATAAGGAACTGAAAAATTCAAAATAACTTGGTGAACCGCAAAATTAAAATAAAAAAGAAATGATGAACATGAATCATGCCCCCTCTGCGGATGCACTCCCCGCGAACCAGGGAGTATATGCTGCTTTTTTGAGATGTCGCACCTCGTAGCACTCTCCTACGCAGATGAAGCCCCGACCGACGAAAATACGATCGACGTCACCCTCGGCCGCCGGTGTTCGCGTAGACCTCTCCACGTACCAACCTGGTACACGGGCCGAACCTGATGTCGCCAACCATCCTATTTTTCGGGATGCACATCAGTCTATGGACCACCCCGGTTCGCTAACGGACTCTCCATCCATGTAGCACCTCCCTACATGAAGGGTTCCACCCCTCATACACCTATGTGGCCATCCAAATCCTCTAGTGTTCCCATTCCTTGTGCCAGAAAAAATCCTTCCAATCTGGCTTAATCCTTCGCAAACCCCTCATTGGTCCATTCATCCTCCCCAAGTTGAGGCCTCCACCAGAGCCACTGGACCCGTGTGATGTAACCTTCAGGTTCATTAGCGCGCCGTTTTGTGTTCACATACTCACGATAAACAAGGGTGAAGGGATTTCTCAAGCCCTTGAGCAGATTCCGGAATCATTCATGGGTTTACATACCCATGGTAGTACAGAGTCCAAGCCTAGGAGTCCCCTTTCTGCCCCTCCACTTGTTAGGACTGAGGAACTTCACCCCTACACAGGGAGTGGCAGACTACCCATCAGAACGAAGCACCCATGCACCTCTGTACTTCCCCATGGCCATGGCCAAGGAAGGGCGTAGTGGGGAAGGGTGCTGCTCCATTTTCCTTTGAGTCCAAGCCCCTTTCCCGCTGGGATTTATTACCATGGGAATCCATCTCAGACTAATCCCCAACTTTTTGGGCCGCCCACATGCATTAGCCCCATCACACTTCCCACGGATGCACCTTTCGCGACGTGATTGTCTGGTCATCCTTCTGCCTCTTGTTTCTCACACCGAGCATGACTCGCGTGGGATTAGAGTAAGCATCGACCATGACATTCTCTCATGGGCCTCGTCAAAGTGTAATTCCCAATCCATTACCCTGGTCTACCTCATATCATAAGCCACATGCCAATTCGAACTACGTGGACATTGATTCCACACCACAGGGATATGTAGGAATCCACCAAGAGGTTCAATCCTGATCACCATCAGACCCCCAGGTCCACATTCACATCGGTTCTCCAACACCCCCACACAAACTACGTGGACTTTGATCCCTGTCTCCTAGGTAGGGTATGTTGGAAGCCTACACAATGTTCAAGCCCTACAATTGGTCTTTCCGACCCCCTTTACGTTGGTTTACCCACACCTTAGGACACCTTAGAGTGTAAGCCCCATCCAACCTGAACTAACTGGACTTTGATCCCTGTCTCCTGGGCAGGGTATGTAGGAATCCTCCCCAAGGTTCAAGTCCTACAATCGGACATTCCGACCCCCTTTACATCGGTTTACCCACACCATGGGCCGCCTTAGAGTGTAAGCCACATACCAAACCGAACTACATGATTTTTGATTCCTCTCAAAGGGATACGTAGGAGGCTCATGCCACGGGTTCGATCCAAATGCTCAAGTCGTTATCTTTCCCCCCAGGATGACAATAAACTCCAGAGTGCCTGGTTACGAGACTTTAAACGAGTACCATCTCAATGAGTCTAGAATCCTCATAGTCATTAATCCATCGAGGGATGGTAATCCTCGGGCATAAATTATTCCAAACCCCTATGTCGTGCTGACCATTGCCAAGACGGAGTAACCCGTGGATATTATGCTTGGGTATAAACAAAAGATTCGTGAAAATATGGATACGTCTTAAATCTATAATAGAGTCCTGGAACAAGTAATAATTCCCCCAAAAAAAGGTGCGATGAGCTCAACTTCCCATCCTCTCAACCAATGTGAGTTCTTACGCATCGCTGGTCAAACCACCTAGCGAACTCCTGCCTTTGGAAACTAGGTCCACGTATTGCTGGATATGGAATCATTTGGAATTTTGAGGTGAAAACGGTGCTCCCGATATGAGTGATTAAGATGAACCCAATCTTCTCTAATCAACCACAGTGTAGCGCTCGTTTCTCCCCCACGATCACGTCGTGCGCCGCAAGACAAAAAATGGTGAACCCGACGTGAATTTTTAACCAAGCATGACAGATTTAACATAATCCCACCTTGTTCCCCCTTTATACTCACAGGGAGGGCCATGAAAGGTCTTTAATTATGCATGGGTCCATGAGATGAAATATTGACGAGTTTTATGTTTCTATTTGTTAAAATATTATATAGGTACCACTCAAAACTCACTTTGATCCAATGGGGTCATGAAGGAACTCACAGGCATGCGCTTCAACAACGCAATGAACAGACATCCTTACCAATGGAGGACCCTATCACCTACCCAGCATCTTCAACGCTGTGTCTCAGATGCATTGATCCGAGAGTACCACTTGAATGGTACTATCCCAATGGTGGAGGTATTTATGCACGCCCTCCAATCCGCAAGGACTTGCCGGTCACCTGCCCAGTAGCGGCCACAAAAGCAGATCCTGATGACCCCTTTTTCTGTTAGAAACCATTTCCGGAGTCTATCCCCTGAACGAGACAATGCGTACCTCCCTTATCTTAGAAAGGAGGATGAGGTCGATGTTGTGGACTTCATCACTGGTGAATGGGGGTTCTGCTCCCAGGCCTCCTCCGGAAGATGTCATTGCGGTCACAAAACGACTCAACATTCTCATGATAAGGAGGATGTCACCCTGAGGATGCAGGCCCATGCTCCCCGAGCTCCACAGACCACCCGACGAGGGCAGAATACATAAAACCAGGGACATGTCATCGCCATTTTCACAGGGAAGGATCTCTGCTGCCGAGTCACGGAGACGTATTGCGAGCAAGCACATACACCTTACCGCTCCTCCAAAGTATTCCATACAAACATAGCGACATCATACGAGTAGGTGTGTATCCCCGCCGAGCTCCATCAAGCTTGTCACTCACATAGGACGACACCTACCCGGCAGGCACCTCTCTCTTCCCAGGGTTGTGAAGCCCACCAACCCGATGTGGTGGCGACCCAGCACCTGCCGAACCAGCTCCTAGAAGATGCCCTTGACTCCTACAATCCCAGCATGGTGGTGATCAACAATGTCCTCCATCCAGGTATGACGTTAGTTAATAGGCGGTCACGTCTCCCTTCAAACAAAGGGCATCGACTCAATACGGTGGCAAACCAACATATACAGGGCCAGCTCCCTGAGGATGCATGTAATGTCCACCATCCGGATGTGGTGGAAAACGGAGAGATAAACTAGTATATCCCGACACAGGGGAAGATTCATTCACCTGCCCCGACACAGGAGAATTTTCAGTACCAACTGACCATCAGAGGACCGGAGCAGGATATTCCTACTCTGATACCAGAATGGGCCCTCATAACAGTTCCAGCCAAATATGTCTCTCTGCATATCCTGGAAATGATGGAGGAGCAGGTATCGATCCCAGATCATATCTTGCAGACTTTCCAGAATGTAATTACATCAGCGACAACAATAAATACATAGGCCTGTGAGCCTGTCTCCCCAATTGAGGTGACTCATCTAAGAGAGAGATAGTTGCCTTGGAGCAGATCTGCATCCATGCTTCTACCCAGGAGGGTCGTCGTCTATATTCCTTGATACAAGGGAAACCAGATTGAGCATCTTCACTCGTTCCAAATGGGGGACACCCGTCCATCATGGTGGATTCTCCAGAGTAGGCCTACATTCCTGCTAAAAGTCAAGATTTTCATCGGCGTATCACAGAAACATCACGGGACCCAATTAGACAGGGACCCAAAGCTGAAGGCTATTTTCAATAGTAGACGGTCCCCCCTGCCCGCAAGAAAGAGCCCCGAACGTACCGAAGGAAGACGAAAATTAAAGAGTGGGTCCACGACTCCGCTCTGCTAGAAGTTGGGGTTCATGATTCCACTAAGAACCTCTCGAAGGCTCAGAACCCTACCCACCCATTACTATATTATCGGAGAGGCAGTAGCAGTTGTGAAGGTCCTCCCCGCAATTTCACAACCAGCATCACTGAAGGTCCTCCCCAGAGCACCTCTGGGGGCCTTCCGCACAGGCATATAATGATCGATCACAAGAGCTTCTCTTTTTATGCGAGTCATGGCAGCCCTCCACCTGACTAGAAGATTGAGCATCAAGAAGGCCCTCCACTTACTACGGTCCACCATGAAGGTCCTCCCCAGGGTATACACTACAAGCACTCTCCATGCAGTGGGACCAAAGATTATGATAGTAGTCCTCACTATCATACTCATAACAGTGGAGGCCCTCGCCATAGTGACGTGTCATCATGACAAGAAGGTCCTCCCCAAGTCGTGTCCTACCCTAAAGGTCCTACCCAAGGGTTACATTGCAGTGACACTCCGCGCAGTCGGGCATCATATCATGCTCGTAGTCCTCACCACCCTAATAGTAGAGGTCCTCCCCCTAGATATTTCAATCAACGAGAAGGCCCTCCCCTAGTTGTGGTACATTTTGAAGTCCCTCCCCAGGGTGTACCCTGTAGATATTCTCCCTACGGGACTTGTAATGGTAGTCCTCAACATTGCAGCAGTTGTGATGGTAGTCCTCGCAACCACGGCTGCCATTGCGAAGGTCCTCCCCATAGTGGCCGCAAGCAATACGAAGGTCCTCCCCAAGATGCACATCGAACGTCGAAACAAGATTTTCATCCTCACCATGATGGTAGTTGTTGCTAAGGCCCTCCCCGTAACAACTCTACACAGCTAGAAGGTCCTCCCCTTGTTGCGACATGCCTTGGAGTTCATCCCCAGGGTATGCAGTGCAAAAGTCCACTATTCAGGGAGGCGTCAAGCAGTAATGGTAGTCCTCGCCATTTTGGACACCATTGTGAAGGTCCTCCCCATGTTGCGACATGCCTTGGAGTTCCTCACCAGGGTATGCAGTGAAAAAGTCCTCTATGCAGGGAGGCGTCAAGCAGTAATGGTAGTCCTCACCATTTGGCCACCACTGTGAAGGTCCTCCCCGCAATGACGTATCATATAGATAAGAAGGTCCTCCCCATGCAGAATCAAGAATAGAAAATCCCTTATATGCTGAGGCACTCAGAAGTACGGGATCAGGCATGTCATATTACTACCTAGTCGCCAATGACACCCTTCTTTAATCGGGAGACGTTCTGGGCCACGTTCATCTTTTGAACAACCTTGGAATCACCCACATGTTAAGTTGATACCTACCGGTCCCACTACCTCCGACCACAGAATCAGTGAGCATCTCAGTTAGGCTGTCCATGTAGTGGAATCACTAGCAGAAAATTATGTCGGCATGTTGCACCTAAGGAAACGACTGACCAGGGATAATATACCAGTTCTGTTTTGGCCCACGACCACCTCTCAATCTGATATACCCAGAAAGTTGTCGGAGAAATGCATGCATGAAATTCGCTACCATATATGGAAAACCCTCTACAGGCTAAAATCAAGATTTCTGCCCTATGATGGGTATGTAGACCATGTCAAGACAATCAGAGACCTACTACATCGCATCGACCTGGAAGCTCTTCCATCGGCGTGGAAACAGCAACCCGAGAGGCGTAAAGGAAACATAGAGATAACCTGCCTCTGTGCACTACACCAGCTACGCCACCTCATCTGTGACGCTCCGATGGGAGTCCATATTAGGGGATGGCGAGAACATGGAGCTCTTTATTTCACTTTGCACCCCACCTAGAATAACTTGTTCCGCATGGTTTCATGCAATGTCATCAAACCAAGACAACAATTGTGTGGGGTCCCTGCTCAGGAGAGACAACACACCCAACAGAGATAGGCCTTGAGTAAGTCCCAGACGCATCAGTCCCGATGGGAACAAGCCATCCAATAACTCCTGAATCAGGCCACTGAGACCATACAATATGCATATCACCTATGATAGGCCAATCAGCGGTTATTTCCCACCTCCCCATAAGGAATTGATTCATAGAAAAACTCGGAACCAAACCTAGTTCACCCTGAAATGAGGGCACGCAAGATCAGGTAGGTAGCGATAGCACCAACCACTACCGAAATCCATGGTCAACCATAGCCTGCAAATCTAGGGGATTTTTTTACAAAAAAATGCCCCCATAAGACCAATAAAAACGAGAAGAGACTCAACGTACAAGGAATGGAGCCAACCATAGCCCTCAGAGTTGGGAAAATTTTTACCTCCTCAACAACTACCTCCCCCACGAGAATCAGTATTCTCTCATCAAGGTAGGATAGTCAGAAGAGGAGGTTCCTTCCATATCCCATCATTTGAAATATCATCCCCTCTAAGACGGAGGTGTACCATAAGGTCGCATCAAATAACTCTACGCATCACCCTTCATCAAGGAGCCCAAAAGCAATCCATGGACATGAAAGGGAAGTCCAGTAAATGAGGCGTGAGATCCTCTTCCTAATTGGAATCTGAAATTTTCTCCACACCACAATATTCATCCATCAATGCCATAGAGGTTAACCCTATGGGTAACACTGAAGATGGTTCAAATATTGATGGATCAAGAGACGATGGTTCCTGTTAGGCTATGACTCACAACGAACCACCATGTGTGCACACCTGGAACCAGAGGGCTTCTCTAAATATGGCTTCTCCTTCAGCTAACCTTCCTCTACTCACCCTACGAGCTCCATATAAGGATAATAACAAAGTACTGGTTACCCTTAACCCATCTCCTTCTCTCGATAAAAATGATCCACTTACGCTCGAAGAGATATTCGCTCGACAGGAGGAGGAAATAAAATAATTGAGGCAAAATAACGTCGAGCTACTCTAGAGGAACCGTCTTATTTAAATTGCTCCCTAAGAAGAGCCACACATTGCAATCCCAGTAAGTGCACCTCAAGGACCAAGGTTTTCCCCCGCAGAAGAAGTACGGTCAGGGCCCCCGCCAAATGAGGCACCCGGTCCATCCAACTACCTGAATGTGGTTCCGGATGAATACCAAGGCTTCCCTTCACTCAATAAGCAACTGGAGAGAGTACGTATGAACCATCCAAAGGATTCAGAAACGGCACATGAACCCTTGGTGCCAACCGAGCTGGATTTTCATGCAATGCCTTGGGCTACACCTGCTCAGTACCGAGCCCAACAAGATGTAAACCAGGGTCTCACCAGCACCATCGAGGCACTGACAGCTCGATTGTAAGCGATAGAAGGTCGACGTGCTCCGATACAGCCAGAGCAGAAGCCCTACCCGGATTGGGTGAGGAACACACCACCTCCACCCAATTTTTGGATCCTTGTATTCTCTATCTTCAATGGATCAGGAGATCCAGAATATCATTTGATGCACTATGCGTCTTATTGCAACCCTAGGACAGGGACTCTAGAACAACAAGAAGTAGTGACACTCATATGCTTCGTACAGACCTTGCAAGGATCTTCTTTCGTCTGGTATATGAGTTTTCTAGCCCAATCAATAAAAATCTAGGAAGAACTTCGACACCAGTTCATGTTCCACATTAGCTCAATGATGCCTAAAATAATAGACAACAACCTCATGAACTTCAAGAAGAGGGAGAAAGAGAGGGTATCAGATTTCATCGCTTGATGGAAAGGTCTGACCTACTCTCTGAACAAGACAATGCCTCAAGATGAGATGCTTTCCATATGCATTGATAATCTTCGAGATGAGCTTCAAACACTGCTCATACCAGTGGAGTGCACCACTGGCTTCTGCCATCTCTCGGCCATTGCCCAATGAATTGAGGACACCCTACAGCGGACCAATTTGAACTCCTGAATAGCCTCGCAGGCTCCCACGAAGAGAGTAGTTAGTGTTGAACTGTCCTCTGTCACGCGCAAGCCAGCCCCTGTGCCTACTCCACCGCTCAGGCCTCCACCAAATCCTCAAGGGCCCCCTATATATAATCGGCCACCTCCGCCTAAGTGGGACGATCATAGATGATCGAAGTAGAACTAGTTTGAGGAACTAAGACACAAAGTATACTCATTCCGAGAAGACCAAGTCCGCAGCTACTTCATCATCGCAATGAATTGCAATTTGCTCTACCTCCCTGAGCCATGGAAACCCAAACAAATCAGCCATGATGATAGTTCATATTACTACCCCTACCATCAAATGTTGGGGCACAATATTCGGGAATGCTTCATCTTCATATACCTCATGAAAATGATTGTAGACTCTGGGAAAGTCGAGCTAGGACCACCCCCAGCACAAGTGATATATATTTCTACCACCGACTCTGACAAAGGAGAGGGTTGGCAGGAAGTCACCAGCAAGATGGGGCTGAAGTTTGATGACTGGATGACTTGAAAGACTAACAATCGAGCCCAGGTAATACTCCAAGATCAACTACAACATCCAGTGTTTCTGCCAATAGACCACGATGCCGCACAACTGACAATATCGGCCTCACAACCATCCACGATCCAGTTGTCCATGCATAATAGAAAATGGAGGAAACAAGCGCAAGAGGAGCATTCCACAACGAGGCTGAAGTTAGCCCTGACACTGGCAGATTTTATGCCCTCAAACTTAGCACCACAGGCACCGACCCGCCAAAAGGAACCATCAGTGACAACCGACCAGGTTGACCTGTCAGAGGATGAGATGCCAATATTTGGTTCCATAAATTTCATCCATCTTATGTAATTGTTTCCTGACGAAGGGTATGGTTATGAACCCAAGTTCCTGACACAAGGATCTAGGATGAGGAATCGCATAGGTAGGGGATACCCAGGGAGGAGCAGTCGCGGCTGAAACCAACCCTACAGTTGGACCTCTGCCCAAACCGTCAATATCGCGGAAACCTGTGAGAGAGCCCTTCAATGGACTCAGTAAGAGAAATAATGTCCCTCTACCTCTACAAGAATCGACTCTGGCCACGTTATTCTTCGGTACCCATCAGAGGAGTAACATGAGTCTAGCCGCCTATTGCACATAAACATACCAGCCAGGAAGAATCCCAAAAATGTGGGAACACCGTTGACATCCGACCCTACGACCAGTCCCTCCTCGTCACATACTTCAGCTCCCAATGTGCTTGCTAAGACTTGCCCACCAACGGTGAAGCATCAAATGCTAGAGCACAAATATGATATCCTTAAGCAGTTGGCGTATGTACCAGCCAAAGTGTCAATCATGGATGCCCTGAGTTTCTCAGTGGACCTCAGGGAGGCGCTTATAAAAGCCTTTCTCAGCCCCGAGGAGTTTCAAGCTGAGATATCTACCGCCGAGATTTACTAGATAGAGACTGGCTCGGCTGAATGAAATGCGGTGATTTACTTCACCGATCTGGATGAAGAAGCCATCATGAAAGGACACATCAAACCACTATATGTGTCAGGCACACTAGATGATGTTGATATCTGCAAAGTCTTTATTGACAACGGCTCTGGAGTTAACCTCTTTCCTCTACAGACACTTCATAAGTTGGGATATAGTGAGGGTGATTTAATACCCTCGGCCACAACTCTTCTAGGTTATGACAAGAGTAAACAGAAGCCAATTGGACAAATTAAGATAAAGACCCATTTTGGTGACCTTGTGGCCTACTTGGAATTCTTGGTGGTCCGTAAGAACACAACATTCAATGCCCTGCTGTGAATGCCATGGCTCCATAAGCACATGGTCGTTCCATCATCCAACCACCAGTGTATTAAGTACTGCATCAATGGGAAAAGTGGGACATTGCACACCGACAAGGCCACTTTCGAGCTCTTAGAGTCATGTTACATTGACACCGGGTTCTATGAGCAAAAGAAGAAGAAGCCTTAGTATGACGGTGTCGACTGGATCCCCACTGAAAATGGTCTGGAAATGGTTCTTGACAACCACCTAAAACAGCTTAGCAGAGATTACATACTACCCATCAACCAAGTTGAGAGCAGGGGTTCATGTTTGGACAAGCACTCATTTGTCCTCCTGACTTCATCCATAACTGTCGAGCATGAAAATGTGGGAACATCCGTCAACCCTCAATTTGGGGTCGAATACGAGAGCGAGGACGCCCACAATGCCTCACCTCCAAACTCCCAGGATCCCATGCCAAGTTCTCTTCCCTCTCCGGATCAAGAAGATGAGGATTTAGGAGAAGAAATGGAGGAAGATCTCATGGATGCACCACCCGCATTTGATGAAGGTATCTCCACCACAGTGGATGAGCTCAGGGAAATAAAATAGGGTACCGAGGAAGACTTGAGGCCCACTCTTGTTAGTGAAGCCATGTCCCCCAAAGAGCACGAGGTATATACCTCTCTCTTAAGGAAACATCAGGATGTTTTTTCCTATAATTACATAGAAATTCCAAGACTCGATCCCGAAGTGGTGACGCATCACCTAGGTCTTCCAGAAGACCACCGACGCTATGAAAAGGCTTCCATATGGACACACCCCTCACATACTACAAAAATAGAGGTCGAATTTGATAAGATCAATAATCAGGCATCATTCGGGAGGTCCAGTACCCCATATGGTTGGCCAACATCGTCCCTTTCAAGAAAAAGAATGGAAAAATCTGCATTTTCCTTGATTTCAGAGATCTCAATCCGCATTGTCCGGATTATGATTTCCCAGTCCCGATCACCAAGTTATTAATTGATGCAACAGCCAGGTATGAGGCACTATCCTTCATGGATGGATATTATAGGTATAATCAAATCAGGATGGCCTTAGAAGACAAAGAATCAACTTCTTTCAAGGCCCCACAAGTAGTAATTTTTTACAGGGTTATTCCCTTTGATCTCAAGAACACTGGAACCACATATCAATGTGCCATGCATCGTATCTGTAAACCATTCCTAGGGTGACTCATTGAATGCTACGTGGATGAATTGGTGGTTAAGTCCAGACAACGCTCAGATAACATATCAGTCCTTGACACCATCTTCAACAAAATTCGACATCGTATCCTAAATATGAACCCCTTGAAATGTGTTGTCGGGGTTACCTCCGGGAAATTACTTGGCTTCGTCATACACCATTGAAGCATCGAAGTCGACCCTTAAAAGACAAAGGCTATCCTTGGATTACCACCTCCTGACAATCTCACCACGTTAGGGGGATTTCAAGGACACCTAGCCTATATTAGTCCGTTCATAGCAAACATGGCAAGCAAATGTTTTCCCTTTACCAGGTTAATGAATAAGGGAGTCACGTACCAATGGACAGATAACTGTCAAGAGGCATTCGATAGCCAAAATAAGTACCTATTATTCCCACCTATTCTCATGCCCCAGGTTGAAGGAAGACCTCTCATCCTATACATGACGTCCCTAAAGCAGTTGTTGGGAGCCTTCCTCGCACAAAAGAATGACATCGGTAGAAAAAACAGTCAATTTTACCTTAGCCAAACCATGATTGAGGTTGAGACTCGATACACAAACATCAAGAAGTGTTGTTTGGCCTTAGTCTTCACAGTTCAAAAGTTGCTACATTATCTTCAGTGTCATGAAGTCTATTTTTTCTCATATAGTAACCCTCTCAAGAACTTCCTTAGCCACCCAATGCTAACCGGGTGCCTGTCTTGATGGGAAGTCATCCTGCAATAGTTTGACATCTGGTTTGTGCCTTAGAAATCCGTCAAGGTCCAGGAATTAGCAGATTTTGTGGCAGACCACCCTTTAATGGGGACCACTGCATCGTACGCCGAGCTACCTGATGAAGACATCTTCTCTGTTCAAGAGGAGTTCCCAGCATGGGAAATGTACTTCGACGACACATCCTGAAGCCCAACCGGGAGGAGGATGGAGGTTCCCAAATTTAACAAGGTGGGTTTGGGGATAATACTCATGTCCCCAGAAATGTAAATCTTTCCATATCATTTCCTCTTGTTATAAGGATGTACACACAATGAAGTGGAGTATCAATCCCTCATCGTAGGCCTGGAGCTCACACTCCAGCCACAAGTACAACACCATAAGGGAAAAGGTGACTCGGAACTGGTCATCAAGCAAGTCCATGGTGACTATGCTATTAAAAATGAGGAGTTGATTCACCTATTTGACCATGTCCAAGGGTAAATGGTGGAATTATCCATAGAACTAACATTTTCCAATATTCCCCAGTCTCAGAATGCCCAGGCTGACACATTAGTAATGCAGCCACAACCCTAGCTGACCCAGACTGGGATGAAATTGTTATCAGTATTGCTCACCGTCGAATGGTCTTGTCGTTTTCTCAAACTAATATGTAAGAAATACATTAAGTCATCCCTTTCCCAGAACCATAGGCTCCTTCCACCGACTAGATTAACCCCATTGAAAACTACCTTCAACAGGGATAACTTCCATCAGACAGGGATGAATGAGAGAAAATACAAGGAAGGGAAATCAACTTTGTCCTATATGGCGGAGCGGGTCAGCAAGAGGTCCTCTATAAATGAGGCCTCGACAGAATCCTATTTAGATGCATTGATGGAGAAGAAACTGTTGTCATCATTCCTGAAGTATATGTCGGTGTATGTGGGTAATATCAGCGAGGTCCAAGAATTCCCAATAGGTTCGATGATTTGGGTACTATAGGCCCACACTGGCATGAGATTTCGAGCACTTTACTGCAAAATTCCACTCATGCCAAATTCATGCCAACTTCATACACCAACCCCCTGAGTTACTTCATCAGGCCAAGTACTCATGGCCATTTTATATCTAGGGAATGGACTTCATGGGACCATATCCTCCCGCCACAGCCAAATAGCTGAAGTATATCCTCACGAAAACTGAATTCCTTTCCAAATGGGAAGAAGAGATACCCCTTATGGAAGTCGGGGCAAGAAACATTGTAAGCTTTGTGAAAGCCAGTATCATCACCAGATTTGGTGTGCCTCATACCATACTAATAGATAACGGCACCAACTTCTTCTTTGATGAATTGGAGAAACTATACTAAGAATATTGTATCAAGGCTAACAACTTATCCCACTACCACGCAGTGGCCGACAGACAGATAGAGGATTTCAACATGAACCTATCCAACATTATCCCAGAAATGGTAGACAAAGACAAGAAATTATGGCCAGATAAACTCCTTCATGCATTGTGGGATTATCGAACCATGATCTTCACCGCAACTCGGGCTACTCCGTACTCATTAGTATATGGAACAAAAGCAGTCCTGCCCATTGAGCTCCAATTACCCTCATTCCGCATTGTCGTTTGTGATCTATTATCCAATGATGAAAATCAGAAAAGCGGCTAGGTGAATTGGAACATCTAGATGAGAAGCGGTTGCACACTTTGCACCATCTAGAAGTATATCATAACCAGATTGCACGAGCCTTCAATAAAAATGTTCGTCTTCGGTCTTTCTTGTAAGGATAATTTTTATTGGTCCTCCGGACCCCAATGATACCTGGAAAGAAACCTCCAAAGCTTGATCCCAAGTGGGATGGACCATATGTTATACACAAGGCCAACTCCAATGGATCGTATGCCCTGATCTCCATGGATAGGCAATTCACTACCACTCATACAAATGCGAGATTCCAGAAGAAGTATTTCACATAGAAATCAAAAGTAGTTATCGTCCGAGCTGCAGGACGTTAAACTACCAAGCACCCATCAGTCCAAACTCTATGACCCTAAACTAAGAGTATTTCATCCTCACCGGCATAACTAAAAGCAATTATCGTTTGAGCTGCAGAACGTTAAACTGCCAAGCACCCAATAGTCCAAACTCTATGACCCTAAACTAAGATTATTTTGTCCTTACCATAAGACGTTAAACTAAAAAAATTTCAGAGAACTACATACGGCTTGATTCCTGCCCTCATAGTATACGTAGTGACATAGGGATCCCCTATTCTAGCCAGGTCACTCCCAAATGGAATAAAATTAAAAAAAATTCCCCTTACCCCATGTACGGACCAGCCCTGCACGGGGTGTACTTCTTTCAGTGAACTACGTACGGCTTGATTCCTACCCTCACAGGATATGTAGCGATGTCGAGACCCCCTATCATTGACCAACCACTCCCAAATGGAATAAAATTAAAAAAAAATGTCCCCTTCCCCCATGTACAGACCAGCCCTACATGGGGTGTACTTCTTTCAGAGAACTACGTACGGTTTGATTCCTGCCTTCGCAGGATACGTAGTGACGTCATGGTTCCCCATCCGGGCCCAGCCACCCCTGAATAAAATGTAAAAATGTAATCTCCCCTAGTGTACGGACAATCCCGACATGGGGTGTATTCCTCGTATTACCGCACGACATTAAACTGTATGGATAAGGATAAAAGAAAAAAATGCCCCTTCTCCCCCATGTATGGACTAAACATGCACAAGGTGTATTGTATTTCAGAGAACTACGCATGACTTGATTCCTGCCCTCACAGGATACATAGTGATTCCTGGATTATGTATCCCGGCCCAGCCCGCCTGCAAAATGAGGTTTAAAAGAAAAACAAAATTTCCCTTTTCCCCCGTGTATGGACCAGACTTGCATGGGGTGTATTGTCTTTCAGAGAACTACGTGAGGCTTGATTCAGGCCCTCACAAGATACATAGTGAAAGCAGAATTTCACACCCTTTTCACATCAACCTCAAATGAAGCCAAAAATACCCCCTTCCTCTATTTGGACTAGACCCGCATATAGTGTATTCCCCAAAAGAACTACGTGAGGCTTGATTCCTACACTCGCGGGATACATAGTGACGCCTGGGTACCCCATCCAGGATGAGCCATTCAAAAAAATGTTCTCTCCCCCCGTGTACGGACCAGACCTGCATGGGGTGTATTCTTCATCCTCACCGCACGATGTTAAACTGCACAAACATCAGAGAACTACATGAGGCTTGATTCCTGCCCTCTCAAGATACGTAGTGACTCCAGGTTCCCTCACCCTAGGTCAGTCGTCCCCAAATGAAATTCAAAAATGCCCTCTTCCCTCGTGTACAGAATAGACTTGAACGGGGTGTATTCTTCGTCCTCACCGCACGACGTTAAAAATACACGAACTTCATATTCACTACACAATGTTAAAACGGCATGTACTTTTTCCTCACTGCATAGCATTAAAACAACATGGATGTTATCCTCATCGCACGACGTTAAAACTACACGAACTTCGTCCTCACCGCACGACGTTAAAACTCCACAGACATCATCCTCACAGCATGACGTTAAAACTGCATGGGCTTCGTTGTGACCCACCGATGATATATGGAGAAATGAGATGGAAATACTACTTGCGCATTTGGATGCATCCTTTCCATACATCAGACTCCACGACCTTGAAAATTATGGATCTTCATTACCATTCACGGCCATCAGATGTGGAAACCTATCGACCCGGGGACACCTTTGCAAGACTATGCATACCATGCCCTTAGCGGCTCTACATATTGATATCCCCTGGCCCGTCTAACAAAGTCAATATTTCCTTAGGTGATCCTTTTCCTAGCTCCGTACACTAACCGGCCTCAGAGACCCCATATCATGTCATCTAATCCAGAAATTTATGGATCATTGGTTTACAAGTTCATCCCCCTTTTTTCACATCCAAACATTGCCAGGGTATCCCTACTCGGTTAGCCTATGTATCTGCCCGTGGTTCACATGACGACCTGCATCTACGAACATCAATCTAGGGCTAGGCTACATTGACTCAATGTACAATTGTGGTGAAGATGTTTCTTGTATGCGTGAACACCATTATCCCCACCTTCCGAACTCTGTACTGCAAGCAATCTCGGGTTTTCGTAATCATTCCTAGCCATCAGAAGTGGAAATTCATCAACCCAGGGACACCTTTTCATGACAATGCATACCATGCCCTCAGCCGCTCTGCATATTGATATCCCCTGGCCCGTCTACCAAAGGCAATATTTCCTTAGGCGGTACTCTTTCTAGCACTGTACGCTTACCGGCCTTAGAGCCCCCACACCACATCTCCTGATCTGGGAAACCTCAGAGTTACTATTTACCACCTCCATCCACCACACTGTTAAGAGTATATCAGAGCATGGTAACTCAGTTATCCTTCAAGTAACTACAACAATAGTCACATCATGGTCTGAGATCTATGACCACTAAACTAGGAGTACTTCATCCTTATCTCACAACGTTAAACTTCACAGAGTGATGGTAAACCCCCACACACAAGATAAATTAGTGCAGGGAACTCTCTAATATTTAACAGCAACCCGGGTTGAATATGCCCGACATGTCTAGATATCTTCATAAAAATTGATAGACTTTGTGGACCGGACAATCGCAGATCCTCATAACCATTCACGGCCATTAGAAGTGGAAATTTATTGACCAGTGTACACCTTTGCAGGACTATACATACCATGCCCTCAGTGGCTCTGCATATTGATATTCCATGGCCCGTCTACCAAAGGCAATATTTCCCCAGTCAATACTTTTCCTAGCTCCGTACGCTTACCGTCCTCAGAGCCCCATATCTTTTCTCATAATCCAAGAAGCCACAAAACCACAATTTACACCATCCAACCCCTCTCCACATCTTGGGCATGCTGATATGTTCAAGCCCAGTGACATTCTGATCCAGAGCGGCCTTTGCAACTATGTCCTTACCGCATGATGTTAAATTGCATGGAACATCTTGGCCGCTTGGCATAAAGCTTCAAAGTCCATGTATTAAACATCCAGGGAAATGACTCCAACTACAAGCATTTTCACTAGTTTAAAAATTCCCCATATCCTCACTGCATGATGTTAAAACTGCACAGCATCGGAAAAAATTCCCCCCATCCTTGCTGCATGACGTTATACTTCCCAGCATCCTTTAACAAAACACATTGTCTTTACCGCATGATGTTAAAATTCATGAATGTTGTCCTTACCGCATTAAATTAAACTATATGGTCAAACCTATCATGGGTTTAGTAAGGAACAGAGGATTTTCTCTGTCCCTCAGTGTACGGGTCAGACCTGCACAAACCACCTCTCACACCAGCCTGAGAAGGAATGACTTCACCCATTCTCGGGAAATTTATCCTATATTTTTCTCCTGTATCCAGGCACCCTCTCATCATAAACCATAATCTATACTCAGAAAAAGTCGAACTCTCATAAGCCACCCATGGTGGTCCCGAATCTCATCTTCCCTGAAGTTGTTCTATTATCGATAGAATGCAATAATTCACCCAAGGACACATTTTCATGACTATTCATACCATGCGCTCAACGGCTCTTCATATTGATCTCCCTTGTCCCATCTACCAAAGGAAAGATTTCCTTAGGCAATGCTTTTCTCCATACTCATCTTGGCCTCTAAGCCCCCATGTCCATCCCGGGATTCGAAAACCCTATGAGTTACAGTTTACCAACCTCTTTCAAAACCCTACCTGAATATGTTGGAACGTTTCTGAAGAGATTGCCAAGAACCATGATAATTTGTTCTATTCTAAATAATGTCCCAGCTGCATGACTTTAAACTGCGCCACGCTCCAACCATCCTTCATGCTAGATAAATGCATAGGAATGGGACCCTACATCCACACTCCTAATTAATATTGATGTTCTCAAACCCTTTAAGATGTCACACACTCTTTCCGAGCCACCCCTGGTGGTTTTCAGAATTATCTGAGCCACCTATGGTGGTTTCCATAAGCTGGAATTTCATAAAGTCCTCAGGCAATCAGAAATGGACAGTCAATAACATAAGGACCCCTTTGCATGACTATTCATACCATACCTTTATCGGCTATGCATATTGATCGCCATGGGCCCGTCTAACAAAGACAAGTCTTCCGTAGGCGATGTTATTCATACCTATGCACGCCGATACGGTTCCCATGCCTTGAGAAATGACATGCATGTCGTTCAAATATAATCATGTTCCCCCCATGTGCGTCTGAAGGGTATTGAGTCATCTTTTAATCAACCCAACCTCATTGGGGTCCTCACCCCACCATATCTCGTCAAATTTGTTTGACCTAAAACATCAGTAATGATCATCTTGTCGACAGGACATTAAACCGCCCACAAAAAGAGGCGCAAAGAACGTTATGCCGAAAACCTGAGAAGGGAGACCTAAGAAAAAGCTGAGACATACCCGCTGGGTCCATACAAAATGGGCCCGGGAAAAATTAGGGTATTGACGGAAAAGAAAAAATGATTGGGGGGTTTTTCTATAAAATCCAAGCAATAGTCGAACAGTGCTTATTGAGTGCCTTGGCTCGGGAAAAATTTAGAGCATTGTCCAATCACTCAACAATTTTCAAGACCACTCTACATCGGAATGGCCTCCTATTTGTTCCGATAAGTCCCCATTCTGATGGGGGGAATTTGTAGGGTCCTGAAAATCCGAAAAGGAGAATGAAAATTCCCTTTTATCCGAGGAAGATTATACCCAATTTCCCCTCAATGAATTGGGGAAAAGTGTGGAGAATACTCAAAGGATGGAACAACATGAACCGATCCATAGACCATTCCAATGATAATGATACGCGGACGGTTCTACGAAGCACCCCTGTAGTGGACCACTATCATTCGTGGAATAGAGGCGGGGATCCTCCGTGGGTGCGAAGCAGGACGTGCGCCAACCCAGTCCGCTATCACAATCCTCCATAGTTGTAAACCCCATCAACCGAGAAGGGCCACATCTGCTATCATTCTCGGAATGGAGGCAGAACCCTGTGCGGCCGCAAAGCACTCCCCGATCGAGTTTTATTTGTGGGGGAGGTGTGTTCAATGCCCCCCATGATTTGCGGATTGACCAAGTCATCCGTAAACTGGGTTTCCGGTTAGGGGCCTCTGCAAAAGGTGTCACATGACCACAGATACGTCTCTTTCCCAAATCTATAAAAGAATATGGAGGGGAAATAGAAAAGGGGGAGATCGATCATATTCAGGTGGAAGGATTTTGAAGGAAGGGGCATAGGATTTCGCAAATAGCGAAGTTCCAGTTTACGAACCAGAACAGGTGTGAAGTTGAAAATGAATTAATAAGGAACTGAAAAAATGCATAACATCTTGGTAAACCATGAAATTAAAATAAAAAAGAAAAGAATACCATGAATAATGGCCCCTCCACAGATGCACTCCCCGCGGACCGGGGAGTTTATTCCCTTTTTCAGATTCATCGCACCATGTAGCACCCTCCTATGCAGGCAAAGCCCCAACCGACAAACATCTGACCGACATCGCCCTCAGCCGCCGCTGCTAGCGTGGACCCCAACAGATAACAACTTGGTATGTCGGCCAAACCTGAAGTCATGAACCACCCTGGTTCTTGGGATTCCCATCAGTCTGCAGACCACCCTGGTTCGTAGATGGCCTCTCCAATCACGTAGCACCTCCCTATGCGAAGGGCACCACCCCTCATACACCCATGTGGCCTGCCAAATCCTTCGGAGTTCCCATTCCCTGAGCCAGATAAAATCCTTCCAATCTGTCCTGATATTTCGCCACCCCATCATTGGCCCATTCATCGACCCCGAGCTGAGGCATCCACCAGAGCCACCAAACCCATGTGATGTAACCATCAGGCACATCAGCGCGCCGTTTTGAGTTCACAAACCCATGGTAAGCGAGGGCGAAGGGGTTTCTTACGGCCCTTGAGTGGATTCCAAAAGCATTGCTAGGTTCACATACCCACTATAGTGCAGATTCCAAGCCCGAGAGTCCCCTTTTTTCCCCTCTACTTGTGAGGACTAGGGCACTTCTCTCCTCCATGAGGAGTGGCGAACTACCAATCAGAATAAAGCACACATGCACCTCCATACTTCCCCATGGCCATGGCCAAAGAAGGGTGTAGTTGGGTAGGGTGATTCTTTGTTCCTCTTCGGGGCCAAGTCCCTTTCCCGCTGGGCTTTATAACCATGGGTATCCATCTCAGAGTAAGCCCCGACTTTTTGTGCTTCCCCCACACATAAGACCCATCACACTTCCCACGGATTCACCTTTCACGACGTGATCGTCTTGTCCCTGCTAACACATGTTTCTCACACCGAGCATGACTCACGTCATCTTAGAGTAAGAATCGACCATGACATCCTCTCCTGGGCCTCCACGGAGTGTAATCCCCAATACATTAACCTGGTCTGCCTTAGAGAGAAATCCCCATGCCAATTTTAACTACGTTGTCATTGATTCCCCACCATAGGGATACGTAGGAAGCCTCCAAGAGGTTCAATCTCGATCACCATCGGACCCCCGGGTCCACATTAACGTTTTTTCACTGACACCCCAACCCGAACTACATGGACATTAACCCATATTTACTAGGCGGAGTACGAAGGAAGCCTCCCCAAGGTTCACACCCAACAATAATTCATTCCTACCCCCTTTATGTCGGTTTACCCACACCTTGGGTCACCTCAGAGTGTAAGCACCATCCAACCCGATCTACTTGGACTTTGATCCCTATCTCCTAGGCAGGGTACGTAGGAAGCCTCTCTGAGGTTCAATCCCAACAATTGGTCATTCGGACCCCCTTTATGTCGGTTTACCCACACCTTGGGCTACCTTATAGTGTAAGCCCAACACCAAACCGAACTACGTGAATTATGATTCCTCTCACAGGGATAAATAGGAGGCCCATACAACAGGTTCAATCCAAATGCTCAAGTCTTTATCTGTCCCCCTAGGATGAAAATAAACTCCAGAGTGCCTGGTTACGAGGCATTAAACTAGTACCATCTCAATGAGTCCAGACTCCTCAGGGTCATTAATCCAACGAGGGATGGTAAACCTCATGCATAAATGATTCTAAACCCCTTGTGTCCAGCTGCCCATTTCCAACCAGGAGTAACCCATGGATATTATGCTTGGGTATAAACCAAGTATTCATGATCATATGAATACGTCTTAAATCAATAAGGGATTCACGGAACAGGAAATAATTTCCCCCAAAAGGGTGTGATGAGCCAGACTTCCCATCCTCTCGACCAATGTGAGTTCTTAAGCATCGCTGGTCAAACCACCCAGAAAATTCCTTCCTTTGTCAAGTAGGTCCACGTATTGCTGGATATAGAACCATTGGGAATTTCGAGGCGAAAATGGTGCACCCAATATGAGTGATTAATCATAACCCAATCTTGTCTAATCAACCTTCAGGTAGCATACGTTTCTCCCCCATGATCCCCGTAAAAACCTAGTTTTTTTATAAAAGACTTTGTAATATTCTTGAGGTTATTCCAGAGCAGCGCCTTCAGACGGCGTTCGATTCTGAGCCCTGGTGTTCTGGATCAGAAAACTGACAGTACAGATGGGTCTGAAATGGGGTGTTTACCCTAAAAACAACATAAATCATGTCGGCGCGGGATGTTTGGACCCCTCGCCCATTCACAGAACATTAAACGAATAATTAAAATAGTTAATTTATTCGTTTTTGGCTTAGCTCAAGTATCTATCAAACAGTGGCTCATGTTGAAAAATTGAGGGCACTGTTGAGTTTAGAGAAATATTTTTACCCTAGGAGGGGTGTAACTTTCACCGGCGTGAGCCCTCTGTCAAAAATGGCCACAGGGGCGTTTTTGTAATTTGGTGGCATCGAGCGTTGACTGTAATAACTTTTGAATGGGGCCTCAGATTAAAATTATGAGACCTTTATTATGCTCTGGAGGTGGTTTATACCCTAGGGGAGGCTCAAACTCGTCCTCATCGAGCGTTTCAGATGTGGGTTAATTAGGAGTTTTAAATTAATTGAGTTTTTAATTAATTTGTTTCCCTATTTAAACCTAAACACCCCCCTTTCCCCTCCTTTGTTCATCCCTAGTGCAAAACCTCCCAAGGAAGAACTCCTCCTCTCTAGCAAGGCATTGCAACTCTGGCGAGGCATGAAAGCTCTGGAGGATCATCGTCGAAGCTTTGGGATACGCCCAAAAAGGTAGGGGTTTCATTTTTGCGTTTTTAATTTCAAACCTATCACTTTGAATTTATTTACAGCATATAATTACTATCAAATTTTCAAGATAATACCATTGTTGTGTATTATGTTTTATGAGATTTTATACAAACTTTTCGTTTAGAAAATCTGAGTCCCGAGGTGTTCTCGGTCGTCCGCCAATGATTGCGGGTTTTGGAGGTCGTTTGGGGGTTCCAGCGGGCTTCCGACGATCCGGGGCGGCGGTAGGAGGCGGCGGCTTTGGCTCATGCGGTGGTGACTTGGCGGTCAGGAGGGAGGCAGGTGGCTTCGGCCGGAGGATGGGGCTGCTGAGGGCGTCGGCTCGTGGCCGAGCGGAGGAGGCCAGCAGTGGCGTTGGTGAGCGGAGGCTGTGCACGGCGGGTCGTCGGCAGCAGGTGGCGTCGTCGAGGGAGTAAGACCCGCACACTGCGAGTCTTTGTTTGACGCGGCGGGCGACGAGGGGAGACCGGCCAGGGTGGCCAGTCCATTGGAAAACCGGACCCGATGCGGGTCCGGTGGTCTTGAGGCAGGCCACGGCCAGCGGGTCGCGGCGAACTGGACTGGACCCGCGGTTGGGCCGCGGGCCAGTGGTCTGGAGTGGGCCGGCCAGGGTGGATCGCCCCGGCTAGGCCCCCCTTGCATTCGGGGGGCCATATATCCTAAACGGCGCATCTGTTTGACACACCCTATATGGATGTAGAACCTTATCGATGAGGAGAACTTTTTGAGATGGTCTTCGGAATTTTTAATTCCCAAGAAGATGGGCTCTGTGCCGCGACACAACCGTTAAGGGGACGGGCATTTTTCGGGGGGTTCGTGTTTTGAATGGCGCGGACGCATCCGACGTCCGTTTTAAGCGCTATCATTGGCGTTTGGACCTTGGTGCTCAGGTGAAATGTTCCAGTGTGGTTTCGGGCGTTGAAGCTGGAGTTGAGGCATGGGCCCTACAACACGTCTATTGAGCTGTGAGCAGAGTTTTGTAACCTTTTCATCGGACGTCCATTCAGGGCGTACGAGTAGTCAATCTTGGGTGTTTTTCCGAGGGCATTGCAATGGTGCAATCCAGCCGCTTTAATTCAGCACGCTGTTGTGGGCCCCATGAGGGCCATTTTGGGAGTTGGTGGTGATTCCCATCTTTACCACCGGGTGTCCATTTTGGACATGTGAATAGTCCGTCCTATGTACTTTCCCAAGAGGATCACAACTGTGTGATTTGTTGGCAGCATTTTGGGACCGGGATGCGGGTCTCACACAATACCGCTCATGTTTGGTATGTCAGAATGCATATTTTTCTCTAGATATCTGTTCCGCTCAAGTGAGCAGTCCTTTTTGATGTGTTTTCCCGATGAGATCGCAGTGGTGTGATGCGCCCGACTGTATTTAGGGCTGAGGCTCGGGACCACGGGATGCGGTTCGGGTGTGAAGCAGTGTTGGTGACTTTTTAGACGAATATCCATTTTGAGGTGAGTTAGTAGTCTATCTCGTGTGTTTTTTCACAAGAATTAAAAAGGTGTAATCTGTTTAGGCAGGTGGAGCCTCTTACGCGATCTTATTAAAATTGGAAACTTGAAGGGAGCTTTGATGGTGGTTCGTTCTACTGTGTTTGTAGAGGACCCATGGCATATGATCGCATGGACTCCCGTGTGAGTGAATTAATGCTTGAAGAGAGGTGGTTGGTCGTGCCTCAACCGTTGAGGTGGAAAGTTGGAGTTTTTACCTTTATGCCCTTTGCGTTAATGCTGAGTGTCGTGTGAACGATAGACTTTGTGCTATAAATGTGGGATACTCTTGGAGTATGTGAGAATGCTTGGAGGTACAGGTGGTTGTTTGTAACATAGAATGTTTGTGCCCTTGGTTGGAGTTGACTTGGGGCCACACGTTGTGTGGGCCCCAAGTGCGTGTCGTGTTCTGTTTTTCATACATTTGACCCCTCGCAATGTAGAGGGTCCTCCGTTTCATGTTTGTTCGACTTGAAGGGCTTAGTTCCCATGGTTTTGTTCTCATTTGTTGACAAGTAAGGTTTAGTTTCCCCCTGGTCATGTTCACTATGGTTTCGAGTAGCAGGGTTGCGTCGTTTCCCTTTGTTCTGTTCTCGTTGGTTTGGCTGGAGGAGTTGCTCTTTGTTCCCTGGTAGAGTTCTTGTGGTTTTGGTGTGACCAATACTTTACGAAAGCACCTATCCTTTACTCAGGAGGTTGTTTCCATTAGGGATTACTATATTAGTTTTGGGTTTACCCTCCATTGGGGCTAGGCAGAGGGTTGCTCATTGACTTCTAGGGTTTACCCTCCAGCAGAGACTAGGCAGTTGGTCACCCGACACTTCTAGGGTTTACCCTCCAGTAGATACTGGGAAGTGGGTCACCCGACGACCTCTCAGGGTTTACCCTCCAGCAGAGACTATGCAGTGGGTCACCCGACGACTCTTGAGGGTCTACCCTCCAGCAGGGCTTGGAAGTGGGTCGTCCGTCGTCTTGTTCTAGGTCTACCCTCCAGCAGGGCTGGGCGGTGGATCACTTGTTGACTTATTCTAGGTTTACCCTCCAGCAAGGATGGGCAGTGGGTCTCCTGATGATGTATTAGGTTTTACCCTCCATCAGGGCTGGTCAGTGGATCACTCGATATTTTATTATGATTTACCCTCCAGCAGAGCTAGGAAGTGGGTCACCTGTTGGCTGTTCAGACACAATCATTTCTACTAGGCTAGTCTATGGCTTTTCTCCGTGACTACCGGAGCAGGACCCTTGGTTTTACGGGTTATTGTTGTGATGTCTAGAATTTTATAAGACCTCTCGACTATAGGGAACTGAAGAGGTGTGGTTTGACATTCCCCAGAACACTCAAGTATGAGGGGTGATTTACCCACTGATATGCGTCCTTGGGACACGACCTAAAACTGTGAGGGCGAGATAGTGTCGTACAAAGCAGATAGTATCAATGTGTGGTGATTTGAGCCCCTTGTCTTTCATTTTGGGGCAGACGTGCGAGATGCTTGTCATCGATGGAGTTTACTTATGGGGCCTTTAGCTACTCACTTTTCTGGGCTGAGCTACAGGGTGGAGATCCCCTTATGATCCTGATCGGGCTTCTTGTTTGAGCTTATGGTTTTGTATATACCATGTTCCAGTACCCTCTCCTTGGGTTTTGGTTACTCTCCTTCCAGGAGAGGCGAAGTCACGCGAGGTATTCCACGTGCTTTCCGTGTCTAGTGTTTCGTGGTTGGACGAGTCTACTATCCTACTATAGGTAGCAAAGACTCGATGGGAAGTTCATCTTCTCACTATTTCCAGCTCCTTGTGTCTGGATGAGTCTATCTTCATTCTCTTGTTGGGTTGAGCTGGACTCTCTACTGTTACTCTTCTGCACTCTCTCTAATGTACTCCTTTACTATTCCCTGTTCGATCTACTGCTCATCCTTGGGTACCTCCTTTGTTGCTCCCTCACGCCTTTGGGATATCCTAATGAGTATTTTTATCCTCACACCTACTTGGGATTTTTCCGCACTTGGTGTGCCCTTACAGACAATGTACATGTTGGTCGTGAAGTCATAGGAGATTAGGAGATCAAGAGCTTGGACCGCGTGTGGTGGTCGTAGTCGGGTTCCATGTGGGGGACCCTTCCGGATATTTTCTTTTGTTTACCTATTGTCGGGTTGTGGAACTTTTCTGGTTGGGCGCGTGTTTTTTCACTTTTCTTTTTAGTTTACCTTCAGCACTTTCTTTGTACTGTTTAGAGGTCGATGCACTTGTGGTTTTCTTATAGCAGTTGGTACTTTGTTTTTCTTTTTACTCTGCACTTTTGCATTTAGTGTGTTGCGCGTGTGTTTACAGGTACTTAGGCAAAGGCCTCCAGGAGTTGTTGTACCTTCGGCACTGGTCGCGAGCCCCTAGAAAATGGAGGCGGGCCTGGGGTAGTTGCGGCTCGATATCGGGTAGGGTCGGGTCGTGACAAAGTGGTATTAGAGGTGGATCGTTCCTTGGGACGTTGTTCAAATATCCCTAAAAAGGAATTGGTTGGGATTTAGGGAAATAGTGTTAACATGTCTCAAGATCGGATATCAGGCCATGGAGTCCAGTGATGTTGTGGCGGCCGACATATCCATTCACTAGGACTATGATAACCTGATTGTCGACTCGGCATGTAGAGACACTCTTTGTTGGGAAATTTGTTTATGCATCACAAATAATTGAGTCTTTGATTTCCCTTCTATAGTTAGCTCCCCATCGTTGTTGTTGTTGTGATATAAATATATGATCATCTGACCGTGGCACTCCTTGATAACATTCAGTATGTATCCACAAAGACAGCCATCCAGGGTACTAGATTTGGTTCGTGACGACGGTCCTATGTGCTACGAGGCCTTAGTCCATGACCCATCATGCGATCCCCTTTCTCTGTGTGGGCCGGTAGCAACACCCCCACCTATTGAGAAATAAAGAGCTTCAGCAGAGCAGGCTGAGCTTGAGTGCAGGTTGAGCGCGCTTTGCGAGTTCCAGCAACAGAGACCGCTGAGGTTCAGTGGTGAGCCAGACCCTCAGGCAGCAGAGTTTTGTCTAGAGATAATGGTTCACCTTTCTTGGCTTCTACAGACGCCGACGGATCTTATGGTGGCTTTTGCCACCAACCTTATTCGTGGAGTATCTTGGTGTTGGTGGAGTCTGGTGACTCAGTTTCTTGATGAGTCATCACTTTCGTGGGGTGACTTTCAGTTGTTTTTTCATGAAGAGTATTTCACCTTCTACTTATGCTCCATTCAGATTCAAGATCTCCTGCAATTTCTGTAGGGAGGGATGACGGTGGCCGAGTACGCGTCTAGTTTTGCAGACCGTGCACACTTTTACCCGTACTTGGTCCATAATGGAAAATTATGAGCGTGAAAGTCTTAGAAGGGTCTCTGCTGAGAGATTTGTGTTATCATAGTACCCCTGTGTAGTCCCACTTATGTCGAGGTACTAGGGCAGAAGCTGGTAACAGAGATCTTCCTGACATGCTCTAAAGTTGGCGAGGGCCACATGCTCGACAGAGCCGAGACGTCTGCCGCTGCTAGTGGGCATCAACTGACAAAACCTCGACACAGGTGGCCTTCCGATAACCAGACTCAGGGGAGTGGTTGTACACCACTGTGGCATCGAAGGGAACCAGTGCATCCCAAAGAGATTCAGTGTTATGCTTGCGATGGGCAAGACCACCTGGCACGAGACTGTCAGACCAGGCGCGTAGAGGACATCGGGCATGCATGAGGTGCACCACCTGGGCAGATGTAGCGTCATGATCGGAGTATCTCCCAAAGAGGTGGTGCTTGCAGAGGAGCGGTAGGAGATGGTAGTGGAGGAAGAACTTATAAGGTATTCCCATCACCACTAGGTGGTCCACATCAGGATCGAGGAGCTGACATTTGGGACCACAGACTTCCGCGAGCTTTGGATGTCTATGATCCTACAAAGCATGAGGTGACAAGAGGTATGCTCTATAGCTCTTCTACTTCTTGTAGTAGAATTGTTAGACTCTATGGGTGAACTGCTTTTCTCCATGCTCCTTGTTTGAGTTGTTTCCCGGGTGGCGTGGGGCGTCAATGTAACCCTTTATTGGTAAGGTAAAAGGTGTGGGACATTTTTTATTAGTCGATGTTTTTGACTCCATCGCTCTCTGAGCGTGTAAGAGAGTCTAGATAGAGAGACATCGACTTTGAAATCCTGCCTGATCAGATATCTTTGTGGGTTTCACTATATGGATATTCTAAAGGAGGGAATCATTGGGCCTTGTTCCAGGTGTGGGTGATGATTCCAATCGTGACGTGAGACGTAGTTCAGTAAGGGAGGTGAGCTACCTCGAGGGCCTTTGGTCCGTTTGAGACTATGCAAAGGGATGGCGAGGTTCCCAACTGCCTTTCCCTAACCTCCCCAAGGGATGGAGTGGGTGCACGGTGTCTTCCATGTGACTTACCCAAGAAGATGTGTGCATGCCCCTATGCACGTCATCGGCAAGGGAAACCCTCATGTGAATAGAAAAATACCTTTACTATGTGTGCGATGATGCAAACATGTGCAAGAGTTCTTCTGGGTACGGGAGAGCCAGGTGCGAGCTTAGTACCCTAAGTTGTTCTCGGGGTTTTTTTCATTCACAAAAATCGTGAAGAATGGAATGATGTAAGAACCTGGTTATTTATATAAAAGACATTGGAATATTCATGAGGTTATTTCAGAGCAGCACCTTCAGACGATGTGTGATTCCGAGCCCAGTGTGGCCGGAATTGGATTTTCAGTGCATTCACACTGGGCACAACAAATAGATATGAGAACACCTAAACGGTAATCCAGATCAGAAATCCGAGAGTAAGTATGGGTCAGAAATGGGGTTGTAAACAAGTAATGACATAAATCATGTCATTGAGGGACGTTCGGACCCCTCGTCCGTTAACGGAATGTTAAACGGATTATTAAAATAGTAAATTTATTCGTCTAATGGATTAACTCATGTATCTCTTAAATGGTGGATAATATTGAAAAACCAAGTGCACCATTGAGTTCAGAGTGTGCCGTTTACCCTAGGAGGGGTGTAACTTTCACAGGAGCGGGCCCTCTGTGAAAACTGGCCATAGGGGCATTTTGGTAATTTGGCAGCATCAGATGTTGACTGTAATATCTTTTGAACAGGGCCTCAGATAAAAATTCAGAGAACTTTGTTGTGATTATGAGGTGGTTTTTACCCTAGGGAAGGCTTAACCTCAACCCCATCGAGCGTTTCAGATGCAGGTTAATTTGGAGTTTTAAATTAATTATGTTTTTAAATAATTTTTTTCCTATTTAAACCTAAACACCTCCCATTCCCCCCTGTTGTTCATCCCTGGCGCAAACCCTCCCAAGTAAGAACTCCTCCTCTCCGGAAAGGCGTGACAGCTCCAGCGAGGTGCGGCAGCTCTGGCGAATCGTCGGCGAAGCTTCGGGCTATGCCCAAAAAGGTAGGGGTTTCTAGTTTGTAATTTTAATTTCAAACCTCCAATTTGAATTACATTATAGCATCGGATTGCTGTAAAATTTTCAATGTAATCCAATGGTTCTGTACTATGATTTATGAGATTTTTGGTGCACTTTTCAATTTGAAAATCTGAGTCCCGAGGCATTATCAGACGTACGCCAAAGATTTCTGGTTTCAGAGGTTGTTTGGGGGTTCTGGCAGGCTTCCGGTGATCTGGGACAGCGGCAGGAGGTGGCATCTTCGTCTCAGGCGGCGGCGGCTTGGCGCTAAGGCAGGAGGCGGGTGGCTTTGGCCAGTTGAGGGAGCTGCTGAGGGCGTCGGCTCGCGGTCGAGCGGAGGAGGTCAGCGGTGGCGCTGGCGAGCGGAGGCGGCGCACGGTGGGTCTTCAGCAGCAGGTGACGTCTTTGGTGGACCAAGACTCGCGCGCTGCGGGTCTCTGTTTGACGCGGCGTGCGACAAGGGGAGACCGGCCAGGGTAGCTGGTCCATTGGAAAACAGGACCCGAGGTGGGTTCGGTGGTCTGGAGGCGGGCCGCGGCAAGCGGGCTACTGCGAACTGGACCGGAATCACGGCTGGGCCGCGGGCCGATGGACTGGAGTGGGCCGCCCGGGGTGGATCGGCCCGGCTAGGGACCCCTTGCATTTGGGGGGGCCATAACTCCTAAACGACGCGTCCTTTTGACGCTTCATCTGTCGCTGTGGAACCGTATCTATGGGGCAATCTTTTTGAGATGGTCTCAGTAAATTTTAATTCCCAAGACGAGGGGCTCATTGTCGTGACCCGACCGTTAAGTGGATGGGAATTTTTTTAGGGGTTCCTGTTTTGAGTGGTGCGGACGCATCCGACGTCCGTTTTAAGTGATATCAGTGGCGTTGGGACCCTGGTGCTGAGGTGATGTTTTCCATTGTGGTTTTGGGCATTGAAACTGGAGGTGAGTCATGGGCCCCATGGCCCGTCTGTTGATATGTGAGCAGCGTTTTATAACCTTTTCATCAGATGTCCGTTCAGGGTGTGCGAGTAGTCAATAATGGGTGTTCTTCTGAGGGCATTGCAATGGTGAAATCTACCCGCTTTATTTCAGCACGCTGGTGTGGGCCCCATGAGGGACATTCAGAGAGTTGGTGGTGATTCCCATCTTTATCAGTGGGTGTCCATTTTGGACAAGTGAATTTCCCATCTTCTGTACTTTTCCGAGAGGATCACAACAGTGCAATCTATTAGAAGCGTTTCAAGACCGGGATGCGGGTCCCATGTAACACCACTTGTGTTCGGTATGTCGGAATGCATATTTTTTTCTGGATATCCATTCCGCTCAAGTGAGCAGTCGTTTTTGACACGTTTTCCCAAGAAGATCACAACGGTGTGATGCGCCCGACTATTTTCGGGGCCGAGGCTCAGGACCATGGGACGTCGTTTGGGTGTAAAGCGGTGTTGGTGTCTTTTTCGTCGGATGTCCATTTGAGGCAAGTAAGTAGTCTGTCTCGCGTGTTTTTCAAGAGGATTACAATGGTGTAATCTATTCTGGAATGCAGATCCGCTTACACGGTCTTATTAAATGTGGAAATATGAAGGGTTCTCTGGTGGTGGTTCATCCAACTGTGTTTGTAGCAGATCCATGGCTTATGATCACATGCACTCATGTGTGAGTGATGTTATTCTTTAATAGAGGTGTTTGGTCATGCCTCAGTCGTTGAGGTGGAAAGTTAGATTTGTTACATTTAGGCCCTTCGCGTTGACGCTAAGTGGCGTGTACACGATAGCCTTTGGGCTGGAAATGGGTTATACTCTCAGAGTATACGAGAACGCTTGGAGGTACACGTGGTTGTTTGTACCTAATAATGTTTGTGTGCTTGGTTGGAGTTGACTTGGGCCAACACGTTGTGTGGGCCCCATGTGCGTGTCTTGTTCTTCTTGGTAGTGGGTCATCTGTTGACTTATTCCAGGTTTGCCCTCTAGCAGGGCTGAGTAGTGGGTCACATGATGATGTATTAGGGTTTACCCTCCATCAGGGCTGGGCAGTGGGCCACCCGATATTTTATTATGATTTACCCTCCAGCAGGGCTGGGTAGTAGGTCACCTATTGTCTGTTTAGACACAATCCTCTCTACTAGGCTAGTATGTATCTTTTCTTCATGACTACCAGAGCGGGACCCTTGGTTGTATGGGTTATTGTTGTGATGACTTGAATTTGAGAAGACCTATGGACTATAGGGCAGTGACAAGGCGTGGTTTGACTTTCCCTAGAACTCTGAAGTATGAGGGGCGCTTTCCCCACCGAGACACGTCCTTGTGATGTGACCTAAAACTGTAAGGGCGAGTCAATGACACCCAAAGATGATAGTATCAAGGTGTGGTGATATGATCAACTTGGCTTGCAGTTCGAGGCACACGTGCGGGATGCTGGGCATCGATAGTGTTTACTTCTGGGACCATTGGCTACTCACTTTCCTGGGATGAGCTACGTGGTGTATATCCCCTTATGATCTTGATCGGGCTTCTTTTTTGAGCATATGGTTACGTATATACCTTGTTCCAGGACCCACTCCTTGTGTTTTGGTTAATATTCATCCAGGAGAGGTGAAGATGTGCGAGGTATGCCACTTGCTTTCCCTGTCTAGCTTTTTGTGGTTGGACGAATCTACTCACCTACTATAGGTAGTGAATACTCGACGAGATGTTCATATTCTCACCATTTCAATCTCCTTGTTTATAGACGAGTCAATATCCTTTCTTTTGTTGGGTTGAGCTGAACTCCTTAATGTTACTCTTCTACACTCTCTCTATTGTACTCCTTTACTATTCCCTTTTCGATCTACTGCTCACCCTTCGGTACCTCCTTTGTTTCTCCCTCGAGCCTTCGGGTTATCCTACTAAGTATTTTTATACTCACCCCTGCTTGGGCTTTTCCCACACATAGTGTTCCCTTGTAGACAACAGACAGATTGGTCGTGACGTCAGAGGAGCTTAAGAGATCGGGATCTTGGACCACGTGCGGTGGTCATAGTCGCGTTCCATGTGGGGGATCCATCCTTGTGTTTTATTTTGTTTACCTATTTCTAGGTTGTGGCACTTTTCTAGTTGGGCGCATCTTTTTCCCCTTTTCTTTTCATTTTACCTTCATCACTTGATTTGAACTGTTTAGAGGTCGATGCACTTGTAGTTTACATATAGCAGTTGGTACTTTGTTTTTCTTTTTTACTCTGCACTTTTTCATTGAGTGTTCTCCATGTGTGTGTACAGGTACTTAGGCAAAGTCCTCCCCGAGTTTTTGTGCCTTTGGCGCTGGTCGCTAGGCCCTAGCTTATGGAGGCAGGCATGTGGTAGTTGCGGGTCCAGCCCAGGTAGGGTAGGGTCGTGACAATCCCGTCGTGCACTGCGAGACAATTGGTAATAAGTGAAAAAAGGAATAATAAACTTTAAAAAATTTTCTTAATCAAGTAAATAATAATTATAATTTTATTATTCAGGGTGATAAATAACTTACATGATTATTCAGACTCATGGTAAGGGACTTCGTCTCAATTTTTATTAATTAAGGAAAATTGTTATGGGACACTCCTAATTTATATAATATGGTGTATATTATTTCCATTTTACATTTAATATAATTATTAATTAATAATTCATTGAATTTTGGTTTTAATTATAATTATTTAATCCAAATTGATTTTAAATTACAATGTGCTAATGAATTTCATAACCTAGTTTATTTTCATTAGGTTATATTACTTCTTCATTATCATCAATTTCTCTAAGATTATGTTTTTAATGAAAGTTGAATATACAATTTGTTATTTGAAATTGTTTTATGTGGATTTAAATTTGATTCATATAATTGATTCATTGATTAATCCTCACTTAAATTTTGTTATCATTTTAAGTGCTTGTTTTATTGTATAACATTAATTAGGATTATTTATACTAGAATTTCCATTAATGATAATTATTTGATAATTGTCTAATAAAAACCATTAATTTTCTTATCCTATAGTTACTCATTAACTTTTTCAAATAAAATTAGCATTTTTTAACTCATTGGTACTTAAAAATTTGAGAAATGTTTTTTTAGTAAAATCCCACTTCATTTATCTCTTCTGTTAAAATATTATTTCTTCCAAAACCCTTTTTTTAAATGATTTTAAATTTTTTAAAAATGATTCAAAATGATTTATTAAATACAGTTTTACCCATGTTTTAATTTTTTTACAATTTTTTTATCAGAAACTTCATGTTGTTTTCCAAACATTGGTCGTTTTGAATTTACCAAAAATTGAAAGGAATTCTTGTTTTAACATAAATGGAATATACTCTATTTCTTGTCATCATGGCCAATCTATGTTTTAAATATTCCATTATAATTTTGAAAATCTATTTTCAAAAAAAAATATTTTCAAAATTATTTGTGAACGTTTAGTATTAAAAGGTAATTTTCAAAGTAAAAAGATTATTTTCCTCAAGGATGTTTTAAAGGATATTTTTATGGAAATTAAAAAAAACATATTATACTTATAATACACTAGTGATATGTTGTTTTGATATCATACATATTCATTTTATAGGTAGTTTATGACCATTTTGACAAATAAAATTATTGAAATTCACTTTCATGAATCATTGTTATAGTCATTAACATTCCCTTTAAATATTTACATTCCAGTGATAATTGTAAATTAAATATACCCTAAATAACCAAATTATTGATCAGGGATATTTTTATTTATTAAATCATATATCTTTTTAAATATGGTTTTATAAATTAAAAATTATTTTTTTTTGTGTAGGAAAATATTGATAAAATCGTAATCTTTATTCAAAACAGATATTTGATGATAAGGCACATTTTTCGAAAATTAAATAGATTATTTGATATATGAAGAATGAGTTATACATGAAGTGATGAGTGGGTCCATGAGTAATATGTAACCCTGATGCATCCATATCCTCATTAGTTGAATTAATAAGCTATAATTAAATGGGTTTCTATATGTAGATTTAAACTATATTGTGGATGTTCTTATCCGTAGAGGTATCATGTTCGTAAGAACATAACGTCCAATAATTAATAATTTCATTCATCAAGAATTTATTTATTATTATGCATGATATTTTTAAAATTATATTATATTTAGATGCATTTCATTCTCAATTTACTGATTAATTCGTATGTTTTTTCCGATATTTACCTTTCCATATTGATTTTTCCATACACAATTTTGATAGTCATGTTATTTATTAAATATCATGTGCTCTCACTTTCTTACCTTTCTATATTGATTATTATACTAAAATTTTTTAAATGGGTTGTGTGATCAAGTATTTACCATTCTGTGTTGATTATAGTTTTTAATTCATGATAGCTTCTATTGTACTTAAGCCTTAATAAGCATTTGATCTCACCCTTATTTTTATTCCTTACCCAAAAATAAATGATGTGTTATATCATTAATATTAAAAGAAATTTAGATAAAATTGTGTTATTATCTAAACACAATTATGTTGTAATTTTTATTTTTGAATTTAATATATGAATCATGTATGTATATTGTTTACCAAGACTACTAATCTATTAGGTCCTTCGGGGGTAGGTTCCTTATATTTACAATAATTTAATAAATTAGACAATGACATTGGGATGTTGGGTTAGGTTTAGTACAATTAGTATTAGAGGAGTTTTAGTAAAAACCTTGGGAACTAGATTTAAGAGAACATAGATTGTGTATTATAACCCTATGATAGATTTTGAGGATAAGTATATAAGGACATCCTAATATTTTGGTAAGGAAGATATTGTGTTGTTTTTCCTTGAAATACATCATTATATGTATACTAAAAGTGGGAATGATTCTAGAAAATATTTAACTAGGGGAAATAAATTTTAAAAGGTTTCATTGGGCTTGACTTGATTGTCACATGGTGCATGACAATGGGCCTTACTGCACACCTATTTTGACACACTCGGAGGATATTCTTAGGATAATTCACATTTTCTTTACAAATCATTAAAAAAAATATTAGATTATGAAAATGAATATAAAAGGTTAATCCTAATGTTTCATAGATTGAAAAAATTGTTCTATGATTTAAAAATTTTATAAATGATTATATAATTTTCTCGCTATGATTATTGATGCCCACGCTATGATTTTTGGATATAGTCAATAGTTGGAACCCAAAGGAATTGGTTAATATTAAAAATGATGGGTAATGTGGTGACTATAATAAACCAAAAGGTATTATTGGATGAGTGAAATATATTGTTATTATTCATAATCAGTTGTCCTGAAATATGATTAACTTCTTATGTATTGACCGACTCTTAGACTCACCCAAGAAGAGAAGGATGGGGTTTTCAAAAAGGTCGGGTAACAGATACCAGGGAGGAAGGAAGGGTCAATTTCCATCATGGGGTAAATATGGAAAGAGGCACCCAATAATGTTACTCAAATAGTGTAAAATAGTTTATGTGTAGACAAGAATGTGATTATGAATCCCCATTTGCCCGACTCTCCTCTATGCTCTCTACTTCTCATCTCCTTCTGGGGTTTCTAAATCCCTCATCGGTGGAAATGGTTCTTCTCTACTAATTCGTCAACATTTTACCTTTCTGTTCTCCATTTTTGTGTTCTTCTTTGTCACCGTGGTTTTTTTGCATTTAGATTTCTACTTATCTACTCTGGTGCTTGATGCCATGGGTTTTCTTCCAAATCTCTTTATATCTTCCCATTGACAGTTATTTTTTGTGAAAGCCCTCTCCCATTCAAACCTTGCACTGACCTCGCATTCTTATGTGCTTCTCCAAGTAAATTATAGAGCAATGGTAAAAGGGGGTTTTGGGTTATGTGGTTGTCCGGTCAATAGGTTTCTAGGTACTATCCGAATTGTCTTGTTTTTTATGATAGCTATATATTTTCTACTTCATTAAAGATGCCGGTGTTCGGAGCCCTCATCCACTCAAATCCCTGCTCTAACCTCACCTTCCTCTACACCTCTCCCATTTAGATTTATAGCAGTGATTTTTGGTGGTCCAGGTGCGACATGTTTGAATTTCCTCTTATAAATATGTTTTTCGGTTTAATAGATATGTTTAGTTATTCCTCATCAAAGCCATCAATGAAGTATTTTTATGGTTTTATGTGAGACCTTTATCAATTTGATACTCATTCAGTGACTATTTTGTATCTAGTTTCGGTGTTATTTATTCCTGGTGTGGTGAAGGATGTTGGTGTTGATGGTGACAATGAGGGTGAAGTTACAAAAGTGTGGGTGTTTTTTGTGATGGATGATGTGGTGGGATGAAGGGTTCTAGTAGTGATTTATGATGACAATATGTGTGTTTTTTTGGTGATGATGATGGTTTACGGTGAGCTAGTTTCTGGCGAGTTGGTTTCAATGAGGGTTAGTTTATATTAGGGTGTATATCACGAGGGGGTAGGCTTGAGGAGGTGATGATGGTATATATTTTGTAATTTGAAACAGTTGAATGTGTCAGGGTGTACACAGCGTGGAAGTGACTGTCTCACATTTTAATTTTGAAATAGGGTGTGTTATGTTGGTTCATAGCACGATGTTTAATAGTTCTGTTTGATATTTTTAATTTTTAAATTTGTAGTAAAAAATTTTTTTTTGAGGGTTTGTGTAACTTGATGGTGTAGTGAATGTTTTTATAGGTTCCAAATTAACCATAAATTTTATTTTTAATAAAATAAAAAAATGGATTATAGTGGAAAAGAATGTCATAAAGCAAAAAATTTCCAAGAAAAAATGAAGAGTATGATGGAAGGAAATAAATTTCATCATAGTGATCCATTTGTATTTTTTTATGTTAAAGATGGGGGACTTGGGAATTACCTGAGTCCATTCTATCTTCTAGATGTTAGCCCCTATACTAAGTAAGGACCTATATTTAAATAAAATGGTCGAAGTATTTATGTATTTTGAATCAAGAATTAAATCATATAATTAAGTTTACCAATGGTATTTGGGTTACAAGAATCATGAAACTTCTTAGGACTATGTTAAATTTTAGAAGAATATATTTCTTTATTAAATTGAGTTATAGACACTATCATGATTTAGGATTTTAAGGCTGATCATAGGATCATATTCTTAAACACTCCCTTTTGAGAATTTTTGTATTAGGAATACAACATGATTAAGTATATTTTTTGGAAAACATTTTTGTTAATACAAAACATTGGTTTAGTATATGTTTTATTGAAAATGTTATTTAAGGAAGAACTTCCTTAAATTTTTTTCGCATGTGTTTAAATTTATTAGTAACATTTAGGGCTTATGTTATCTTTCATGTAGGGGAAATTGTAAGTCATCTCAATTTGGGAACATTATAGGAATTATATTATTATATTTTTTGAAAAATGAAAACTCCTTACATCCAGAAAAGGCCTAGATTGAACCCACCACTGAAGGATGATAAGGATTTATCACCTACCACTAGGATACGTGATATCATAGTAAATATTTCATTTTTTTAATTAAATTATTTGATAAATAAATACTAATGATGAATCAGTGGTGTTGCTATTGAGGTATAGTGATTAATGTATTTTATTTGATAACTATTGCTAAAAAATGGTTTTGGAAAATATTTAGAGATAGATATAAGGACTTTTAACTCTATTATGGTTCATAAGATCTGTTAAAACTGAATTTCATTGATTCAAGCATAAAAATTAATTTTTTGGATATTCTTTTCTTGGAGTAAGCAATGAATATGAAATTTATTGAAGAACAACCAAAGGATTGTATTCTGCTTATGAAATAGAAATGTATCAAGTAATATTCATGTACAATAAATGAATTTCCCATATTTAAAAAAAGGATATTGAAAGAAAATTTTATTTTATTAACTTCATATTTTAAAAATAAAATGGTATTTTAAATCATCACATATTATTTGTTTTTATGTCCTTAACATTCCATTGATCATTCAATTTCATACAATCAATGACCTATATCACTCTCTATAATTATTTACACTTTTCTTCCATGTCTATATCATCAATTTTAACTAATTATATCATAATTAGAAACCAAGTTATGTGTTATTCTATATTAAATTTTTACTCCCTTTTCTCTTATAAAGAGGATGTTTTATTAACCCTTTTTATAAGGTGGGTTTTCAACAAAATAATTTTGAAATATCAAACCCTTGATTTTTGAGTAAAAGATAAATTCATGAGGAAAAAAATTATTTAAGGTGGAGATAATGTGACACCCATAAATTTTAAAAGAATAAAATTTTATTAGATATCAGATGCGACATTCAAAAAAAATCTTAAACAACCCATGAAGTAATTTTTTTTAATTTAATCGATTTGATAGATTGTGGAATACACAACCCCACGTATAAATAAACTGTAATATTGTATACTATTGAAACATAACTGTTAAATTTTATGGTATGAATAATACTAAAAAATTATGATAATTTTAGTTATTTATTTATTATAAATAAAATAGTAATCATTTAAAAGAAAAAAAATATTTTAAAAAAATTATACTTTTTCTAAAAGACGGTTTAATCGTGGTTTGTGCCCATAATTTAAAATTAAATTTTTACCACTTATAGAAAAATTATTTTATAAAATGAACATAATTTTTGAAATAAAAATATAAAAAATAGCTTAGGGTGAATTTTTGGTCTTTTTCTGAGAAGTTTCATTTTTCAATGAATAGTGAAAATATTGATTTTTATTCGAAAACATCCTTATTGTTTGAATTATTTCAAAAGATAAATTATATTTTAATTCTATTTTAAAATAAAATTAGTTCAACTATATTATAATAAATACAATTTATGTTATTTTAATCAATTTCTTAATGAATTTTTATATTAAAAACTTCAATACTTATGAGATTTTTCTTCTTGAAAACCCGCTTTTTTGTAGCGGATGCGGGTTTTATTTTAGATTTAATTTTTCAACCTCTATGAATTTAATTTGGTAAAATAAATTCATTGTTTTGATTCAAAATAATTTATATTTTATAATAATTTCAACATAATTATTTACCATAATGAATAGATAGAATTGTAAAAATTAATTACCATGGTTAAGGTAAAAATGATTTTACCATTGGTGGTTAAAATAAAATGACAATGGTAAAAATAACTTAAAACCTTGAATATAATATATATTCAAGAATATAGAGACATTATAATTTCTAAATATTGAGAATAATTCATTTTTGACCCTTGTGGCATGTGAAAAATGTGGGTATTAATTTTTCTTTTCAAAAATTAAAAGTGTGCTACTCACCTCGTTAATAAAATGTCACCCCCTCTCCTATATTATTCAAACCTTAAAACAGTTTTGGTTCATCCAATACATGTAAAAATTTTTTACCAAATTATATAACCTCATCCCAAAATCCTTTTTTTATCGAAAATCCATTCTAGGAATAAATTAGGTATTTTCTGAAGTGGTGGTCTGATAAGATGTCAAATTCTTAACGATGAATTTTTGTTTAATTTATTCTTCCACATCCTGAAATTTTTATTAATTTATAATTATATAAAAAAAAATCTACCATATAATTATATGTCATTTTATTAACAGACTAGCATATATCTATCTCCTCTTCCCTCAAATGGAAATGATTATATCACTCATGCTTACAACGGACTACAGCCTCATGAATTGATGTGAAACATTTTTTATCAAAACATCTCACGATTTTGTATGATAATGAATATAAATTATACATATGATATTTATAACATAATTATACCTCTATAATAATTATATCATATATATATTTTTTACATTTCATTTTGTAGGGGATACGATATTGTCGCTTCTTTGTACGACAGGGTACCACCACGTGAAGCAATGTGATTCGTTTTTCATTATTGCTTTATGTGGAAGGTAATAAGGATAATTTTAATGAATATATGTCATATAAATTACATAATTATGACATTAAATTTATATGTGTAAATATTAAAAGATAATATATTATTTTATTTCTTCATTTTCACTCACTGAAAGATGATAACGTCATTCGTGTACGTGTGGACCACTACCTTCACGAAGCAATGTGACTCTCTTTTCATCGCCAAACAACGTGGATTATATATATATGTATAATTTAAAAAAATAGTATGGTATTTATGATATTATTATAATTCTAAAAATATAATATATCACTTACCTCTTTTCCATAATTTTCATTGAAAAATGGAAATGTTTCTCATGTGTATGTACAACCTACCTTTTATATGATTGTAACATACTTCATTTGTCAAAACAATATTTCATGATTGGTCTTAAAATTATAATTTATATATAAATATGGTAATTATATCATGAATATTATTATATATATTTTTAAATAATTCCCTCTTAATTCAATAGTCAACATACATAAGTAATTTTTCACGCATAAGTCAAATATTGTTGAAACACAAGATGTATGTTTAATATATTATGTAATTGTATTAAATAATGTAATATGTTAAATAAAATGTTTAATAAACATTAAAAATGATATTAATATACTAAATAATTAACATAATTTGGAAAATTGTAATATGACATGCCCAATTTCATTTATTTATTTTATATGATTTCTATTTGAAATGTAATATCATGATTCCTTAATAATTCATGGTATTTTATGTTTCAAACTTTATTATTTCAACCGAATATATTTTGTATTAAAATTTACCAAGTAGTAATGAATTTCAGAACTCAATTTTTGTTTATCAAGTTATATTAATTTTTATGGTGATTAAACTTATAAGATTTTGTGTGAAAATAATTTTGACTATATTATGTTATATTTACACTTATTTTTTGTCTATTTTTATATAATTCACATAATTTATTTATTTATTAATTGTCACTTCAACATTGTGATATTTTTAAGGATTTATTTCACAATCTCATTTTAATCAGGATTATTTATAAATAAATCACCATTGAAGGAAATTATTTCATAATTGTATAATAACCCACATTAATTAAATTCTAATCTAGTTATTCATTAAATTTTTAATGTAATAGTATAATTTTTATACTATTTTTTATTTAAAATGATTGATAATTCTTTTTAGTAAAATCCAACCTCATTTCTCCCTTTGGTCAAAAATCATATTTCTTCTAAAACCTTATTTTCTAAGAAAATAAAAAAAATTAACATTATTAAAAATCGATTTATTAAAGAAAATTTTTCGCATGTTTTTTTTATTAAATATTGTTTTAAATGAATCTCCATTTCATTTTCCGAATAATTCCTCTTTATCTTTTCATAAAAACGAGAAAGGAATATTTGTTTTAACATGTATGAAATCTACATAATTTTCAGCCTTCATGATCACTAAATGTTATAAACAATCTTTCATAAGTTTAAATTGTTATTTTCAAAGAAATTTATTTTAATTTTTTCACCTTTTAGTTTTAAAAGGTGATTTTCAAATTAGAGATGTTATTTTCCTCAAAAAAAAAATTAAAGGGTAATTTCATGGAATATTTACTCATCAATGAAAACAACACTTATTATACTTAATCTTCACTATGTATATGTGGTATTGATAACATCCTTATCAATTATATGGATAGATTATGATCATTTTGAACACATAAATTATAAAAATTGACATTATTGATTTATTTTTGTAATCATTAGCTTTCCCTTGAAATATTTCATTTCTTATTATCATTAGAATTTTATTTTTACCTAAATATCTACATAATTTATAATGGATATGTTTTTGGGTGAACTGTATATCATTTCCACATATGGTGTTCTAAATTGAATGTTATTTGTTTATATGGGGAATATTGATAAATCTATATTATTTAATCAATATGGATGTTTGCTAATAATGAAAATTATTCATGAATTAAATTCATTATTCAATATATGAGGAATGATTTGGATATATAGTGATAGTTGGGGCAAGGAATTATATATCCCTTCGATGCATCAGAAGTCTCATGAGATGAATCAGTAAGTTATCATTAAATGGGTTTCAACCTGTAGTTTTAAACTATCTTATGAATGGACTTAGTAGTATAGGTATCACGTTCATGAGAAAATTACATCCAATAGTTAAGAAATTACTTCATTGAGAATCTTATAATTATTATCCATAAAAAAATTTCAATTATTTTATCTATGCATTCATATCATTATCAATTTATTGATTAAATGGTATGTGTTTTTATATATTTACATTTCCATATTGAATTTCATTATATAGTTATAATAGTCATGTTATTGATTAAATTTCATGTGTTTTTAGTTATTTACCTTTCGATATTGATTATGCAAGTCAAATCATTTGAATAGAATGTGTGTTCAGTTATTTACTTTTCTATGTTGATTATGATTATTAATTTATGATAGATTCAACTATACCTAACCCTTACTGATAATTTGAGGTCAATAATATTTTTTCCCTTCACCATGAATCCATGAAGTGTACTATAATTTCTATGCATGGATATACTAGTGTAAACAATTTCATTCTTGAAAAAAATTATTTTTTAATTTTTATATTCAAATGTAATATTGTAATAATGTATGTATCTAGTTTAAAAAGAATAATAAATTATTTATTCCTTCATTATGCAATTATATATATCTATTCTGATGAAATAAAGAAATCACTAGCTCCCAGATACTTGGTTCGGGGTCACTACAAAAAGTGTAGTACATCTCGATACAAGAAAGATGAATCAAAACCTTAAAATCAAGTATAGAAATTTCAAATAATTCTAAGGCTTATGCAACTATATGAAAGTGATGATACTACATGGAAATTTACATGGTACATAAATATAATAAATAAATATTGGAAACATTGTTACCCAATATAATCTCCTTATTGTAAATAAATTGATTAGGAGTATCCTAAATTTGGAAATGATCTAAGAAACAATCATCTCACAATATCTATAGATAGAGTGAATCCTTTTGGTTTACAAAGTAGCACTGATAGTATATAGTTGGTTATGTTGGTAAATACTAAATTTCTCCTATGGTTATACATGAATTGAAAATATATTATTTCACATATACTTATATCAGGATCAAAACAACTGAGTAATGATATTTTTGTCTATTTGGAACCATTGATCGATGATTTGAAATTAATATAGGATTCATGTGTTGTCTTTTATAATGATTATATAAATAAATATTTCATTTTGAGATACCTATTGTATAGGTTTATATATAAATTTCTTACTTATAGAAAATTTTCAGGATATATCTTTTATGAAAATCGAGGTAATCCCATTTTTAAATAAGGTACACACTTCATTAGGTTGGAAAATTCCATGAACACTATGTTTCTAGGAAATCATATATTTCTACCCCAATTATATAAATACCTATATTAGATGACATCATTAAATGGGAATTTAGAAGAAGGTACAATGCTATCTATTATAATAGGTGAAAAAATATTTCTTAATGTGATGGATATAACTACTGATTTTGGTAAACCTTATTTGGAAACAATTATGAAAACCAGTTAGAAAAATAGATCTTTTTTCGAATTACCATACTATAATTTTTATTACATTATACATTTTATTGATGTCCTGAATATTTGAAAAATTTATTTGATAGTTTCATTGGCACATTACTAAATACACCTAACAAAGTAAACGATGCTATTATGTCTAGTTTGGATATGATTGATAAAGTGATATAAGGATATTTAGAACATATGAAGGGTGAAAGATGAAATTTTCTTCCTCTGTATACTAACACTCTTTCCAAGAAAGAGATATATTAGTTTTGTAACTTTTTGAATGATGGAACATTTATATAGGGGTATTCGTCAAATATCAAGAATATCATGTCAATGATTTTTTTAATGTTAATGGGACTAAAATAACATTACTGTCATTTTTTATGCAAAATCTAATACTTATAGGTTTACATTGAATTTAGACCAAAAATTTACATCATATATTCACCAATAATCATTTATTTTTCAAATCTATAAGTAGTAAAGTTATAAACATTGTGAGATTTCTTAATATTATCAAAAAATATTGATGTTATATTATGTAAAATAGATATTTTATACATTTTGTTATTATTTGATATGAAGGTAATATTTATGGTTCACTTGGTTTGAGATATATGGGTATGTGGTCCTATACATTATATGTCGATGTAAACCATTAAAATGTATACGAATATTTTAAAAGGGTATGTGGTTTTTATACTTTTAAATTTGGTTTGTGTATCATATTTCCATCTAGTGGTAATACAGTACTAGTTTCTTTGTATTCTTACTTTATAAATGTAGTCATATTCCATCAATTTAATCAACAATGTTGGCTCCTTGATCAAAATTGGATGATGTGATATCAATTCCTCCTTCCATGGATTCCTTCTTGGATATCCTCACATAGTATGGATCTCCCTTATAGATTTAATTCATGTATTTTGAAACTCATTATCTATGTCATCTTGAGGTGGATATGAGTTAATTTCATTAATCATGTCCCAATAGGGAAGAAACCTTTGGTCATAGTCGATAGGAATGGTGGTAATTTCTAGGAATTCTTAGAAATTGGGTGTGTTGGGAATATATAAATTCTTATCCATTTGAAGTAGTATGCATCTCATATGAGGCATCTTAGGTGTGGAACCAAAATAATCATGTATCGGCCACAATGTAGTTGATGTTAGTATTGCATGTATTCTGAAGCATTATACCTTAGGAATCCCATTTTTATAGTATGGGGTATAGATTCTAGATTATTTCATACATTTAACATATTGTGGTGATGGTTTGGTCATAGGATTAACATCTTATGGGTATAGGTGGGTTTTATGTTTAATGTCTTGTGGGTACAAGTGGGTCATGGGTTTAATGTCTTGTGGGGACATGTTGGTCATAGGTTTAACATGTTATGGGGACAATTGCATTATTTGTTTAACATCAAAGGGGTACAGGTGGGTCACTTTGTAACATCTTATGGGGATAGGTGGGTCATAGGTTTAACATATTTTAGGGAAAGGTGGGTCACAAGTTAAACATATTTTGGGGATATGTGGGTCATCTTTTTAACAAATTGGGGGGATAGGTCAGTGTTTAAGTGTTTCCCCAAGGGTGATATTTGACTCTTGTGATTTGGGAGAATGTTGGGGAATTGAGATTGACCCTTAGAGAGGTACCCTAAATATGTGTGTATGTCAGGATTAAATCCCAAGGTGGTGTCCTATATACCATGTTGGGAGACAAGGATCAAAACCCACATAATTTGATGTCACAGATTGTTTTCATGTGATTGGATTGGTCCATGCAGTTTAACATTATGTTGTAATGATGCTTAAGTCATAGAAAGAGATATAGAGATGTATAGTTTGGTTCTTACACGTATGTGATTCTTGTGGGTGTTGGTAGAAGGGTGAAATCCCACAAAAGGGGAGGAGTGGAATCCCATGATGATCATATATGGGGAATCCTAGGATCATCACATGAGTTAAGGATATTATCTAATTTAATATGTTGAGGATGTTTTCATACAACTTAACATCATACAGTAAGGACGTGTGGCTATGCATTTTTACATCATAAATCTTGGATATGGTGCATCCTACACCCAATAATACCATTTCAATGTCTAAGAGGAATATCTAAAAGAGAATTCTATACCAGAAAAGGTTGGAAATTTCCCTTGATGATTCCACCTATAAGGATTATTTGTCTACTTCTCATGTGCCACAGGGCAATGATTGGGCAAAACACTATGGTGGAGGAGTGGAAATCAGGGGTCCAAATGATAGGGTGTCTATGCTTAGTAGAAATATGAATTAGGGTACCTATTTTTTGGAGAAAATGGTAAGCTAATGGTTCAATATTATCTTGAGTCAAAGGGTGTGAACTCAAGGGTTGATTACATCAGTTGTACAAGAATTTGGGGTGTGAGTGAATCGACTTTGGATGGGCACAGGGTCCCTGAGAATTCAAATTTCACAAAAGTGTGTTGGCTGAAAGGAGGCACCAATGATAGGTCTAGGGGATGTGTTTTGTGAAGGTTGGGGATTATCTAAATTTGATGGATTCACAAAGGATAGGGGTCTCACAAAATACAAAGTTTCTTGAAATAGAGTGACCCCACCTCAGAGTGAAGTCTTAGTTCACACGGGGTTGGTTTCACAAAGGACTATTCTCCTAAAACTGAAAGATCCACAATGGAATATATTCCTATGTCAAGGGAATGGACCATATAAAAATGCATCTCCACCATGGTTTGAGGTTCTCAAGGACTCATGGAATGTAGTTTTTCAAAATATGGTTACCTGTGGGAATCTATATACTCTATCGCTTGTCAATGCTTTGGGATTCATGAATTCAGAGCTTTTATTAGAATCTAAATAGTCATGTCCCAATAAAATTCTATAATGGATACATATTTATAGACATAATGGAGGAGATAGATTTTATTTTGTGAAAGATGGATGATTTTATTTAAATATTATTAGTTTCATGGAGGTAGGGGTTTTCATTAATATAAATATGATGGATGGAGTTTACCACCCCAAGATCTACATGGTCATGTGAGTTTGGTGAGATGGAGTTATGTTGTGTTGAGGTTGTAGCCTCCAGATTCACACAGTGGATGATTTCCTCTATCATGTGATACAATTAATAAGCATTACTAACTCTATCTATGCATATCTATGTGAGTTTCGTGAACTGGAGTTACGCTACACAAAGGCTATCACCTCAATCTCAACACAATGATTGAGTTCCTCGAGTTACGGTCATTTTTGAAGGTTTATACCTTCACAAAACTAGTCCCTTAAGTGGATTTTGATCCTATTGGAAAAAATTTTCTTCGAACTATTCAATCCTTCCTAGACCTATCCCTTGAAATGCACACTTCGGCATCAATAAATTATTTTCCATAGAATTGGATCTGGAAAGGGAGAGGGGGGGTTAAATTCTGAGGAAAAACCCCTGAAAATTGATGACTTACAAGCCTAGTATGACCCTATGCCTATAAATATGGGTGTGGTCTCTGAGGAGAGTAGGATATTTTTGTGAAAGATAGGCATGTGCCCTCTTTTCACAAAACTTGAGACTTTCACAAGCACTTTGTGACATTAATTTTTACCGGTTACAAATCATTCCCCTTTTTGAACCATATCTTCATCAATAGAGTTCCTTCAGCTTTTAAAATTTTATGAACTGACCTTCACGAACCAATTTTATATATTCTATAAATCTTGGATAAAATGGACACCATATTTGATGATTCTTTTTCTGATCGATGATAGGATATGTCTGGAATCCTCAAGATTGGGGATAGATTTCAGAGTGATTAAAATAATTATAAACTTTCTACATTGATGGTGGATGATCAATAAGAATATTAATTATTCAAGAGGCTATCGATGTATGTATTTGGCCTAAGGGATGATGTGTTTATCCCAAGTTCCAATTGTGATGATCCCGCCAACTTTTCTAGGACCATGAATGGGAAGTACCAGTGGCACTGGGCTGTTGGAACTCAAATTATGAAGAACCACAAATATTTTACCACTTATACACTATAGAAACATGAAAAAATATCGAAGGGGAAGAGTTAGAGGAAGATGAATATCTCCCTCAGTACAGGTGCACAATCAATGTGGGTTTCATGGACCATCTCAAATGGGGGATATAGGACTAGGACCAGCACCAAGGTGGTAACTTTAGGGATTAATGGGCCTAGGCATACTATGTATGCCATTAATATAATGAGATTTAGGGGTATATTAAGAGGGTTGGGTGTTATACGGTAGTATGGACCTCACATTTCCATATTTATCGCCACTAGGACATCATGCTAGAGCTACTAAGAAGGTGGTCACTAGGGACCAATACATTTCACCTATATAATGGGGAGGTTGGAATTCATTTATGGGACCTCTACCACATGGTGGGGATCCCCATAAAGGGGTTATGTATGAAGAGTTTCTCCCAACTGAATATGTCTAGTATGACTTGGAAAATATTTAAGTGGTCAAAACGGTGTTTTTACTCTATATAGGGAGAGAGTGACCACAAACTGGGGATAAAGGACATCCCTTTTAATAAATGGTTTTTGTACATTCTAAATGAACGTGTGGAATTATTACTAGGGAGGTTGCGTCAATTTCAAATGGCAATTCAATGAAGCAATGATCACTGATATTGAATAATCCAAGAGGTAAGTTAATGAAATTTGTGGCAGTACAATAGGAATCCTGAGGATCTCATGGATGGGCTAACAAGATTTATTACCAGGATGATAATTAGGTGGATTATCCAGATTCCAGATGCACACATGGGGGTGAAGTCAATCACCCTAATCATGGCGGTGATACCAAGAATTGGATAAGACATCAAAATATAGTTCCAGGTCCTGGAGAAGTTTTAAAAACTTATACACCACATCAGCAAAGGGAACCCCCCCCCCCCCCCTCTGTATGTCTGAGACATTCAATTTTTTATATGAGTTGATTACCACACACATGGCGGGATGAAAATATCCAAACCATATCTCCCATCTCAGTACAGACTTCTAACCATTGATCCTCAACATCATGTTGAGTCATCCTCTCGACATGGGTTTGATTGATGTGCTAGCGATGTTGGGGCTAGTACAATGATTTATCTTTCCCCAATTTACCCACCTGGTGGGGGAGGGAACTATAATGGACCATACATAACATTTTTATATTACATAAATATTTAATGATATCTATTACAAAACCATAAAAACCACTCCATGTTTGTATAGGTTTAGTGTCTTTAGAAACTGGAAAAGATAAACAACTGGTTCATAAAACATATACATTGTCTCACACTTATTTCTTCAAAACTAGACTCATTTTTGACATATCATACTTAATAACCTTCTTCATGACCTAGGAAAACCAACATATGAAAAGGTGATCTGAAATTCTCAGTAATGGTAAACAAGGGAAACATCAATAAAAATATGACATTTGAAAATCATTTCCTACATATAAAAGATCGGAATATCTTGTCATGGGATAAATCATAAAAGTGAAATATAATCCCAATAGTCATAACATAAGACATGAAATTTCAGGGTATACATGCATAATAATAGAAAATAATTTCATACAAGTTAAGGCTCATTCCCAAGACCATCATAGAGGACAAAGTCCATTACTAAACTGAGCTCACTCCTCGTTCCATCAATGTATTACTGAACCAGATTTACTTTCCTTTACAGTCATGTCTATCTAATGAGATATAAATATTTACCCAATTCATTGGATGGTGATATAGGTCCAACCCATCCCATAATTAAACAATTCGTACGTGTTCCACAAAAATATAAAAACATTCACTATAGCATAACCCGTGAAAAAACAATGGTTTCTTAAACATCATTCCATCATAATTGATATAAAACAAATGTATTTCCTAAATAACATTTCACATCCAAATCATTGTAATAATAATGATATAAATATAACCATGTTTCTTTTTTTAAGGTAATTCCCATGTGTGGCCTTTTCGAACCCTCCACACTTGGAAACCCCCCTCCCCCACGAAGAGGGCTTTTTATGCCTCAGTTGGGGAAGGTGTCGTTTCCTGCCGAGATGGAAGAGCATCTGAAAGGGTTATAGCCAAATATAAACCTGTTTAAATAGTGTCATCTTTGAAGGAAAATAATTTTGAGAAAACACTTGAAATTAATTATTGAGGAAAATATCATTTCTTCTTCAAAAATGTTTTCCTTTATCAAAATTCTGTGCAATTTTAATAGAAAATATTTTAGTTGAAAGTAAACGTCAAATCAGGTAGAGTAAGCTTCCTGGAAATAAGGTTTCATGAAACTATTAATATCTATTCATGCCTGTTTTCGATGCTTTCGTTGAGGCACACACATCCATATATATTTTTAGGGGGGGATTTCTATTGCCCCACATTCCCACTTTCTAAAGGCGGGCAGAAATCGCTCCTTACTCAGTGACGTTTTCTCCTTGATCGAAATTGGATGATGGGATGTCAGTTCTTCCGTAAGTGGATTCCTTCTCAGAACTCTTCACCTAGTCCGGATCTCCCATATAGATTTAATATGTTGTTCGTGAAACTCTTTACATTTCCATATCTTCATGGACACCAGTTAATTACATTGCTTATTTCGGGATATTCCAAGGGGTCCGGTCAGGGCAGCAACCTTCAGACAGGGGAGTACTCATGGTGGGCATCACTTGCATGTCTGGGCACTGGGACACTGACATATCTTTATTATGTCCCTTATTATAGGGCTTTTTGAGGGCACAAGGGCCCAAGGAATCCCACTTCGAACGTAGGGGATCATATTCCATGGGCATGTATCTGAGGTTTCCCTTAGCTTACCAGGTTTAACACAAGGTATTCTGCAAGTTTAACATTTAGTAGAGACAAATCAGACTGATCATAACACTGACTAGAGTGGATTAGATTGGTGAAACATCTAGAGGGAACACTGAGATTGTGGCCAACGTGTGGTTGTCTTCCCAAATACTGTAAAATGGAATGGATTATGATGTGGAATGATCCCACTAGGATGTGGCAGCCTGGGTAAGAATCTGGATGGATGCTATAATGGTTGAATGAAGTGTATGGTGAACACGATGGGATCATCGAAAGGGCGATGGTGAAGTTGGGCTTGAGCCTCGAAGAGACTCCCTACGTATCTCCATGGAAAAGAATCAAAGTCTGCGTAGTTTGGTGAACATAGTTCATCTTGACAGTGGATTTCCACTGGATGGTGTTCCAATGACATAATGTTGAATGAGGATGACAACAGATTACTGCTGAATGGAGTGACAATGGCTTGACCCTAATTGATGTCCCAATGGATTGCCATTGGATAGGGTACAACAGCTTGCAACTGGATGAGGTCGAACCTCCATGATGATGGTTGGGAAAACTTGTGGATGGTGGGATTGAACCTCATAAAGGATTCCTATGTTCCCTTCCTTGGCAAGGATCAAATACCACATAGTTTAGGTAGGGAAGGAATCAGTGAACTGATGTGAATAAGGGCATGGGGTCCCGGAAGGTGGTGGGATTGAACCTCATAGAGGCTTCTTACATAGCTTTCCTTGGATAGGACCAAAGACCATGTAGTATAGGATGTGTTTTGTGTGCAACATCTTACCGCTAACCGGGGAAACAACGGATTACCACTGGCTGGGGTCTACAGTTCGACGTCATGCAATACGGGGTTGAACCGACGTGAAGGGGGTCAGAGCGACCAGATGTTGGGCTTGAACCTTAGGTACGATTCCTACATACCTTGCCTTGGCAATGATCAAAGACCACTTTGTTCACGGGGAATTTGGGGTTTACGCTTTGAGGCATCCCAAGGTGTTGGTGAACTAACGTGAATGGGGTCAGAGTGACCAATGGGTGGTGGGCTTGAACCTCTTGGAGGCTTCCTACGTACCTCGCCTTGGCAAGGATCAAATACCACATAGTTTAGGTATGGCGGCTTGGTGCACGGATGTGAATATAGTCGAGACCAATGGATGGTGGTGGGCGTAAACCTCATGGAGGATTCCTATGTACCTCGCCTTGGCAAGGATCAAAGACCACATAGTTCAAGTGGTGCAGATCTTACACTCTAGGATTCCCAAGGAAGATGTCATGGTCAGTATTTACTCTATGCCCATGTGAGTTATGATCAGTGTGAGAAACAAGAGGTAGCAGAGACTTGAAGATCACATCACAAAAGGTACATCAATGGGAGGTGAATGTGGTGCTTACACATGATCATATACCAAAGAGGAAACACGATCTTATGCATGGTCAGCAGCCCGAAGAGGTTGGGACTTACTCTAGGATGGAGGACCGATGGTGACATATCCCAGCGGGAGAGGGATTTTTCACCAAAGAAAGGTGGGGAAGGGATGATGTCTCCTGCAATTAAAGAAATGTTCTTACACCAGGATGGTTACCCTTTCCCCATAGATAGATGTCACTCCTATAAAGAGGATCCCATTCCATGTGAGGATTGATCTCACTCCCGTGTGGACCGGTGGGCGTGCAGAATGTCCAAGGCGGGGGCACCCCACGTGCAAGGCATGGGGAGAGGTCATAGTTTAACATCATGAGCCGAGGATGATGGTGCTTGGAAGTTTAACATCCTGCAAATCAGAAAATGTGGGTGCGCTCTGCACCCCTATGAATTACATAACTAGTACCCTATGTACCTTGGTGAAGGGAAGGCACCAGAAATGTTGTGGCTAGGAGGTGTTATGGAGTGGACCATTGGGGATTCCATGTTAGCGTGGCTATGAAAAAGAGAAATAGTCATTAGCGTTCCTATGATAAGATGCATGAGGTGAAGCAACACAACAAAAAGTATCATCCATGGGACTTTGATGTCACATCGTGTGAACCTAGGAGGTTTCATGGAAGAAGAATATATGGTGAAGGTGATTTGGGCACGGGAGGTGCCCAACAATGATGTCTGGAAGAGGGACATCATAGGTGCACAAGGCGGGAGGCTTGCACACTAAAGGGTATGTTGTGCGAAAAATGGCGTGAACGGCACGCAATTGAGTGGCATGCACAAAAATGGCTGGGTTGGCGTGCACATGGGTGGCGGGTGCGAAAAAGACCACGTCGGTACACAAAAGGAATTGCACGTGTGATATCCCCCGGGACGGAACGAAAAAAGAATTGCATTCTGAAGAACTGATTACATGCAATTCGAATGAATTTCACATGGGCGAATGGGATCAGTGGGATTTGGACAAGGATCATGCCCGAGGGGTCTCGCGCAAAGGAGGACCCCCATGCGACCTCGCATGAAAAATTCAGTACCTGAGAGACATCTTTTTCACGCACGGGAGGTGAATTTCACGCTGGAGAGATGGTTTAGATTCTCCATCCAGGAAGTCAAAGGGGGTGGCCTTTTATTTATTGGTGCCTGGGGACATGTATCAGCGTGAAAAATAGGTCTTCGTGAAATATTTCTGTGTTGGGATCAGCAGCGTGAAAATCCAACCGTGCGGGGCAGTGGCATGTAAATTTCCTCACCCGCACGAAACACTCTCACAAATCGTGGTGATTTTCGTGTGGAACATGTTTCTTTTTGCACCACATAATTCTTTTCACGCAGCCCCTTCCGACCTCCTAAATGGATCGTCGGTCCCAAATATGGCTTCGCTTTGTCGTGCTCAAACTTCCTACAGTCCTTCATCAATTTTTGGCATCTACAGATGAGCAATGAATAGATTCCGAATGAAACACTGAGATCCAGGACTTCTTGGGGCCTGCACGCACTCAAAATCAGAGCGGCGCGTAAAACGGATGTGGGGCCTGCAATCCACTTTTCGCGTACGGGCAGAAATCCCTCTATGTGCCTATAAAAGCCACGTGGAAGTGTATCAATCACTTTCTCAGTCATCCTCAGACTGAATGGCTAAAATGGATGAGATCACTCCACACGTGCCTGCGCTTTCTCTATGCTAAAGGGGTGGATGCTCAACGCCTTGACTCGATGGTCCGTGACTATATGGCTGAGAAGCTGTGCGAGAGTAGCCGACACTCCAGCATTGCCCAGTGTTGGGAAGAGTTAGTGAATACCCAAGCATTCAGAAAGGAAGAACAAGAGGCCCAACTCCTTGAAGAAAAAGTGAAAGAAAAGGAGATATTCATTGCAAAATGTACTGAGCTTGTGGAGTAGTTGAGGGCCCAGATGGAAGATTCCCAAGAGAAACTAGTGAAAGAGGGTCACCAAATGACTGAACATCAAATTGAACAGGTGCAATAATTGGATAGGGTCAGTGGACTGTGCTCTATGGCCACTAAGGAAGAGGGAGACCTCAAGGGGCGGGAAGCAATATTGGAGGCCACCAGCCAAAAGGTAGCGGTGCTGGAACGATCCATACAAAAAGATGACCCTTAAGGGCCCTGTTTTGGCCGAACTCATTAACTCATTTATCCTTACTGCTTATTATTATGAATTGCATGTATGGATAAATTTATTTACTTGTTCGTTTGGTTTAACTCATCCAAAAAAATTCTTAAATAAGTAGCAATCCATTCATAATCTCACACGGGTCGCACCCAAAGTGAGAAATAAGGGACGTTCATATTATTACTTAGTTTGATTGAGGGAGTGTCAATCAAGATTAGGGATTTTGAGATTCAAATAGCCAATCTAGATTTCTGAGAAGAGAAGAGGGAGGTCCAATTAAAGAATGAGGGTCTCAATGAAATTGTATTACCGTCTTCCCAATATGCTCTAGTGCACGAGTGGGGTAACACCAAGGGAATTAGAAATAAATATGAACATATTGGAATGGAAAATGTAAATCACAATACCCTAGATTTGGAACACTACAGGGGTGGAATGAAAATATTGGATAACTTTCGAACATGTTCATAACAAAATATCCATATTTTATTAGCCTGAAATAATGATAACAAATGAGTGCCGACCACTGACCGGGTTCGGAACACAAGGCCCGACTCAGGATTTCATCCATTAGTCTTTCGGAATGTCCGCCGAGGACAGTAGGTGATCCATAGGTCGAGAATCCATACTATTAGGGGGTTCCTTTAGGTGTGGGAGAGGATGAGGGACCAAATTAGGGGCACACAAAGCGTGGAGAGTGGAGTGATGGTTTTTTCGAACAGAATCCAACACTCTTGAAATTATGCCACCAGGGTGGAAGCACATTACACGGGCACATCCGTCTGATCATGGATCATTCATTGTTTTAGATAGGACCTCTCTGGTGAGAGATTTGTCACTTCCTAATGTCATCGTGGGGCATCCCGAACTTGTTCAGGGAACAACTGTAGCTACATGGTCTCCCACAAGGGGTCAGGCCAGGGGGTCAGAAATGAGGAGGAACAAGATTGATGATTCCTGAGGCTGGACCCGTGAAAAAATGCATGGGTGTCTATATGTATCCCACGAGGATTGGAATCAAGCCATACATAGTTCTAATAGGTGTCACAGTGATGTACCAGTGCCAATCGTAAAAGGGGCGTGCGGGTGTGGCCCTCTTACTAAAAGAAGCGGTATTTGATGTATCTTTTTTGTCGTTTGAGGTTGAATGTTTTTTTTTTGAAGCGATAGGCCTATGATAGAAAGTCATGGAATCACCACCAGATTCAATAAAAATGAAGGCATTAAAAAATGGTATGATGTTTGACTAATACCAAACATGATGTCCCTTGAGCAGGGGCACCACAATACAATGTCGTTTTTCATCACTTCATTATCATACTCCACATCATCGATAGTGATTGCATCCAACTTTCCTTTATATATTTTCTTAAGAATCTTTTGACATCAATCATCATCAATAACCAATGGATTATGGCATTGATTAGAATAATTCCCCATTTCCTTGAAATTGTAGCATTGATGTGTAGGAGGTTCATTCTGTGTAGCCGTTTCTATGTTTGTATCATTAGACATCTTTTTCCCATTACTCTAGTATTCAACTGCTCAATGGCCTTATTTCAAACACTTAAAACATTTATCAGTATTTTTAAGACAATTCCCTCCATTTTTATTTCCACATTTTGAGCATAAGGGAAATATCATATTCTTTTTAGTGTGGTCTTTATATTTTCCTTTGAATTCCATTTTTCTCTTATTATCAAACCCATATGACTGATGGGTTACTTCAATATCCATATCAAACATTAGAGAACATCAAACAATTTCCTCATTTCTATTGAAGTTCCTTCTGGCTAATCCCCTTCAGATACTTAGTTTTAAGATACTAAAGAATAGATCAAGAATACTCTTAGGTTGGATAATACTTCTAGAAGCATACCTTGAAAGTCTTGTAAAATTTTCTTTGTAGGTACCGACAGATTCATCATCCTTTTACTTAAGATCAATGAACTCCTTCTCCATCATTGTTCAAAAAATATTAGGAAAGTACTTACTGAAAAAATATATTCATGAACTCATCCCATTCCATGGACTCAATTTCGTCTCTTTACCTCATATTCTGGATAAGATTACACTATTGATCATCTTCACCTTCCAAACGATATACCACTAAGATGACTTTATCATGTTCAGAACATTGTAGAACTGAAAATATCTTTTCAATGGTACTGATCCATTATTCATCCACTAATGGATCAGAAGACTCTCTGAATGAAGGTGGCCACTGCCTTATGAAGGATTCAATAGAATTTTTCTCCCATGTTTTCTCATTTGGAAGTATGTCAATATTCATAGCTTGAGAAAGTGGTGCGAGAATGGCTACAATATTTTTCATTCCATCTCCCATATCTTTTGGTTGCTCATGGGGGAAGTCATTACATTTCCTGTCACATTCACCATTAATGTGGTTCCTTCAGGTTCTAGCTATTCGCTAAAACCAAAAAGCATAGTGTGAGCAACACTAATCATAATGGGAAAACCACATAATTCAAGAATAAAATTTCAATTTCAGACACTTTATGTTTTATGTTAGTTTATTCATGAACATCAATAAAATACTAGGATAGGACTCTAACCTATACATAGATATATCATTGGGTTCCAACTAATGTTCTCTCATCATAGTTTCCAAAGGATAATTATACCTTCACTCTGATACCAACTATAATGACCCATTATTTAAATATAAATATTACTTCAACATTTAAGGATATTTATTATACAACATAAAAAAACCACACAAGGATCACATAGGTTTAGTGTCTTTAGAAACTTGGGAACATTAACAACTGGTTTATAGAACATCCACATTGTCTCTGATTATTTATTCAAAACTATAATCCTTTTTGAAATATCTTACTAAATACCCTTCTTAATGACCTGGGGAAAGGAAACATATGAAATTGTGATCTTAAATGCTCAGTAAGGTTAAACAAGTGAAATATCAATAATAACATCACATTTGAAAATCTTATCCTTCATATAAAAGATCATAATGTCATTTCATGGGATAAATCATAAAAGTGCAATGAAATCCAAATAGTCATAAAATAAGACATGAAATTTTGTGGTATACAAACATAAGAATAGAAAATCATTTCATACTATTCAATTCTCATTTCCAAGACCATCAAAGCAAACAAAGTCCATTACTAAAACGTGTTCACTCTTCATTCCAACCATGTATTACTGAACCAGATTTACTTGTTGTTCCATTAATGTTTATCTCATGATATATAAATTTTTATTTAGTGAATTAGAGAGAGATATAGGTACCACTCATCACATAATTAAACCATTCTTACACGTTCCAGAAAAAATAAAAACATTCAATATATCATAACCCTTGAAATAACATGTTTTCTTAAACATAATTCCATCATAATAAATATAAAAAAACGGTTTTCCAGAATAACATTCCACAACCAAATTATGGTAATAATATGAATATAAATATAACCCTATTTAAAGTGTGTCATCTTAGATGGAAAATAATTTGGAGAAAACACTTGAAATTAGATCTTGAGAAAAATATCCTTTCTTCTTCAAAAAATTTTTCTTTTCTAAAAATGTAGTGAAATTTTAAAAGAAAATAATTTAGTTCAAAATAAAATTGAAATTTTTTAGATTAATCTTCATCGAAATAATGTTTTATGAAACCGTAAATATCAATTAATGTCATATAATTAAAAAAACATGATCCTCGTACTTTTATCAGAAAAGTCAAAAAGTACCTCAAATCGAATAACGACAAAAGATTCATTTCATACCATTTAATAAAAAATTATCTAAAGGGAAAATTAAATATAAAATTGGTATTATAATAGTAAAAAAATTACATAATTACTAAACATGTATGTGGATGATAAATACACCCCAATAAATACATTCATATAAACAATCTTATGTAAAATTGAGATTGAAAAATTATCCTCTCACTTAGGTTCGATATGCTTCGTATGTAATCTTTAACTCCTATGTAATTATTTGAATAATAATAATTATTTATTACAGAATAATAATCATTTTTATGATATCATATATGATTATATTATAATTCGTTTTTATTAATATTTCATTGCCACTTGTTATTTGGGTATTAACTGCTTTATTTTATAATAAAAGATCTGTCAGATTACTTCATGTTACACTTATTAGATTATAATTAAGTCATTTAAAAAATGGTATTAATATAATATATATCATATTTATTCATTAATTTAATGTATAGAATCAATGTTTAATGATGATCATGTATAATGAATCACATCGCATTGTGGAGGCGGCGGGTCATACATACGCACGAGCGATGATATCATACCCTAAATTATTGAATGATATTGAAGTGGATGATGTATAATATTTCATAACTAGTATAATTTAATAATAGTAATATATAATTTTATTATTTCAACCATTATATCCATCCAAGTAAGGTCATGGTGAAAAACAAATTATACAACAGCGTGGAGACGATATGTCTTACGTACGCATGTGTGGTAATTTTGTTTTTCATAGGATGGATAGATGTTGAAATATGGTTGTTTCATATTTATCATGACATATAATTATATGAGTGATAATTATTTTATTACTTTATTATGAAACAACTAATTAAGAGGAATTAGAAGAATAAAGAATTTTGAAGGAATCGATAGAAGAAATTACCTCTTCCTTGACGTGCTTCCTCTAAATCTCTTCTTAGAGAACTAGAGTTGGCCATTGAAGATGACCAGAACTTCAATAATGAAAATAAGGAAGTTAATAAGGAAATATGGTAGGTTATGGATGACTTTTATGGCTCAAAATAAAGTGAAGAGGTGAGGGTGGAGGTTCCCTTTTATAATTGAGGTGAGGGAAAATTTTGGAATCTCCATAAATAATAATTTATAATAAAATCAAATCCTACCTAGAAACCTCAAAAATGTCCCAATTTAGAATATGAGGTGATATAGGGGTGTAATATAATTAACCAATAAATTTGTAATTTTAATTTTTTTTCAATTTAAACCATATCTTTTTAATTGACACTTAGTTATTCTATTTAATTTTAATTGTGGTAATAACATTATAAATATTTATTGGTTATAAATGTCTACTAATATGGTGTTAATTTAACATAAACGGATATTTTATTAAATTTTTTACCTTATAATTATCACTTTGTAACTTTTTAATATTTTTTTTAATTTTTAAATATATTAATAAAATGTTATTTTAATAAAATATCAGTATTTTCAAATTTGACACTATTCATTTATTTGACTTTAAATAAAATCCTAACAGAATATATATTCAAAAAAATATATTTAATACACTCATAACATGTAATAGTCACCTATACAATTCTTTCAACACATAAATTAGTTCATATGATATTTCTTTTAATATTTCTTGAACCATTTTTTTGATATTTCTATAAATAAAATAATTTCAAAACCATTATTATGTCATCAATAATGGTAATTATATAATATCTAAAAAATATAAATAAAATATATTGTGGAGATAATTTTTTTATATTTTTAGATTCTATATATAGTATAAATTATCTCCAAGTTATCCATATATTTAAATTAATATACTTTTATAAAATGAGATTTTGTTATTTTGTCACATTAATTGGTTTTTATTACATTCATGTCATATTCATATGTAAGTGGCCATTAAGTGATTAAATTTCATAAAAATTATTATAAGGGTATTATTTAGTAATCCAATAGTATTTTTACAGGTGTTAAAGTGATTTTATACTATTATTTGTACCTTTAATTACCCAATTTACTTTTAACCATGGTAATAAAAAACAATTACCAAAGTTATTGTTGATAATGCCCAAAAATAAAAGTATCCTATTAAAATAATTTGGAAATAATGATTACAAATATGGAATCCATTTTTAAAAATTTAAATCACCTAATTTTTAGTAATTAATTTAAAATTAATCCCGTTTTTGAGAAAATAGGTTTATAAAAGATAAAATATTGCAAAAGAGTGAAATGCTTTTACACCTGAATTTAGTGTAAAATTAATTCCAATGACCTAAATTATATTAAATGGTAATAATATATTCTATTTATACATTTATACCATTCAATAATATAATTTAACCATATAAATTATTTTAATTAAAAAGTTATTTTCAATTAAAATTAAGCAAAATTTTACTATTCATCAAAAAATGAATGTTATCAGAGAAATATCAGAAATTCGTCTAATGTAAATATTTATATCCCGATTGAAAATAAAATATTTATGTATTCGTATAAAACTTATTAATGTGTCAAAATAATATTTTAAAAGGGTTTCTCAATTCAATGGTTTAAAATAAAACTTTTTAAAAAATAGGGTTTAATACATCAAATAGGGTTTTATTCATGGCCTATGACTAAAATATCAATTAGATGAATATAAAAATATTTTATTAAGTATATAACACAAATATATCATGTTAATTTCATTACAAAAAGTAATTCACTCAAAAATAAAAATATTGAGTTGATTTATATTTTTCAAAAATAATTGATATCCAGAGAATTCTCATTGAATTTTCATAAGTTAGTTATAATTATTCCTACTAACCTAGAGGCTAGGTTATAATAGTAATTTTATACTAAGGTCATCTTATGGTTCATTTAATCTAACGACTGTGTGAAAATAAGGACACTGAAGAATAAAAATTATTTAAAGAAAATATTTCATAAAAGCGTCCAGGTGTTCCAAAAATTGATGATGGAATGGGAACCATCGATCAGTGGTCATCCCTCTTGGAATTGGAATGTGGGGTATAGGTGGCCAGAGTAGACTGCAAGGTTATCTACAATCCATATTCCCCATATTGGTTTGTGAGTTAGTTTTAGAGCCTCCAGTGGATTTCCACAAGGTTATACACAGGGGTAAATAGAGAAATACACACATTGATTCCCAGGAAAATATGGTCCATGTTTTCACATGAAGATGGTAGGGGATAAATATGTTTCCACTACCTACTACTTCCTATGGTCTCATCCATGATTATTCACTAAGATGGAGAGTGAATATATTAGAGTAATTCTATGGTGGATAACCACATGGGATAATGAAGAAAGAGGTTCCCTATAACCATGGGGTCAAGGGTGAGTGGGAGGTAGGGAATGCTGTAGAGGCATAGTTAGGAAAGCAGGTAGAGAAACAGTAGTGACCCCAAAAATGCATGGTCCTACACATGTGAAATATTTAGGGAGGGGAGAATAAACTGGCATGATTCTCTAGGGTTAGAAGCTTTAGGAGGACAGTGGAACCTCTATTGAAGTAATGAGGGAACACATCCAAGTTTGAGGTAAGCGACAACATCAGTGAGATTTTCCTAGTGATTTTATTTTTTATGACACTTGAGATTGTTGGGGGATCTATAGACAAATCACCTCTCTCCATTGGGTATGTCAGTGTCTTAATAACAAGGATATATTACTTACTGTGTTGGGATATGTAGGGGTAGGTTTATATATACCCCAATCCAAAACATGGAAAATTTGGAAGACTTGTTCTACTCACATCACATTGTGTATCCCCTGAATAGCTTAGTCAATGTGTTGTCAGGCATAACTTCTCCCCTTGATCTCTATCTATGTGATTTTTTTGAGTGTGTGCCTTTCTAATAGGGGTTGGGGAAGGGGTACATGGGAATAGATTTCTATCAAGACTCTCTTAGGGATGTATATTCTATCATTGATGAAGTAAATCTTTTAATATTGTGTGTATTAAATACTACCAAATCCATATGATTGATGCCTAAATACCTTTTCACATGAACATTATTTCATGAGAATAGAGGAGGGTAGGTTTGTGATGAACCTATAGAATAGGATGAGGTAGACCCAACTCTTTAGGGGGTAGGTGTGGTGGCTTTCATGATGTTGTGGTGACAGCTGGCCAACCATCATTTGAAGTGTCTCCTATAACTAGGGAGACATATCGACAGACCTAAGTGCTTCCCAATAAGCTATCTTCCTTAGTGTGGAGTCCATGATTCATGCATGAAACAATACTAACCTATTTTATTATTCTTTAAAAAGCCAGTGCATCCATCCATTGGGTAACTTTCGATAGCGTGGGTGTTGACTACTAGGGTAATTTCATCACCAGGGGGATTCCCCTTGAACCTTTCAATGTTTCTAGTCAAACTATACCACTCCTACAATCCTTATCTTTTTTCAAAACCCCTATTTGTTTTTTCTACCCATATGTTACACTCAACTAAACCTATAATTTACATATTAATTCAAAATATATTTGTGGATCATCCGTTGGAACTGACGCTCGAGTTAATGGATCCTAAAGTCAAGGTATCGACGGTGGGTTCTAGTATCCCAATAGAGATGGACAGGGGGGCTTTAGTGGTTGTTAAAATCATAGAGGTTCCATAGAAGTTATATTCTAATACTGATTCATCATTGGGGTAGTTTAAATCATGGGAACAATAGAGATAGTCAAGGGGTCATGATGATCATTCCTACCTGGGAAATGCCGACGACATCAGCTGCTGGAGCTGAATCCTCAACAATGGTGGTTGATATCATGCCACTGATGGATATGGTCAAGGAAGTTATTATTGATGAACCAACATTGGAAGTTCCATATGAGTCTACTGGGGATCCCTTTGTAGTTTAAGGATCTATAAAATATGTTTTTCTCCTAGATTTAGGGATTATCCTACATAAGGAATTGCCTAAAGTTCACCCAACCACTGATGTGTTGGCGTTATTCCCTCAGTACGATCCAACACCATCTGAGGACATCAATGATTCTTTATTGGATGGTTCCATGGATAAAAGATTCATCAAACTCATGGAATGGAGGAGTGTATAGAATTTAATCACTCACACTCCACTATGCGATTTTCCTAAGTGGGTGTGATCTCTTAGCCATAGGCTAGTCGGTATGGGGACTGAACGGGTGGATTTTGGTGACCTCCATGCACTAACTCAGGTTTCCACCATCAAATGGGAATGTGATGAGTGGAATTATATTTATGTCTCCTAGAACATATGTCACGACCCATCCCCTGGGGCCCGTGCCATAATTACCCCAAGCCCGCCTTCCATAGGCCAGGGGAGGGCGACTAGCACCAATGGCGTAATTCCATAATATTGGGAAGGCATTTCCTCTATCACCCACAAAGGCACAAAGCTAGAAACAAAATAATAGTTAAATTTTTTTAAAAAAAGTGTGTTGATAAAGGTGCTGAAAATACAAGCCCAACTATAAAGTACAAGTAAAACTGAAAATGGAAAAATAGCTGAAGGGTGAAAAGGAGCTCATGGATCGTCCACCACGGATCCTACCTGAAGGGTAGGTATTGATAGTCTCCTCAGAACTCCACGTCTATTAGTCTCCTCCATGTACTGTCACCTCATATGGTCCACCTCTGGGGACCGTCCAGTCCTGGTACTCTCAGCCTCATTCAGCACTGTATGTCGTCTATATCCAACACAATGAGGTGTGGGCCTAGCCCGTGCAGGGGTGTGTATAACGATACTCAGTAGGGATCCAAGACACTCTATGTCTATCAAAACACACCAAGGATAAAACACAGAGTATGAAATAAATAGATAAACATTACTTAGTTATATACTCACACATATACCTAAGATATCAAGCAACCCATCTCAAACATGAGGAAAACACAGAAGTCACTGACTCAGCTCACACAGGTAAACAACTTATGTTGAGAGTTAGAGATGATTATTTGTAGACAATAAATCATGTATTCTATTGAACCCACATAGGATCCAGGAACAATAGTTAGCGCTTTAGAACCCACACAGGATCCAAGAACAGTCGTCAGGGATATTGAACCCACACAGGATCCTGGAACAGTCGTCAAAGCGTAACCAGCCACAAGGTTCCTCAGAAAGCTTGCTTGAATCTGGGAGGGTCCGCTCCTCAAGAAAAGTGTCTATACAAAAACTTCCTCTATGTCCCAATATTATGTATCAAAATATCTGCCACATCATATTGATATAACCCAAACAAAACGTGTCTATGATACTGAGGACAAGATGACCAAGCCATTTCCCAAATAGTACACGTCGTGTAGGAATGAGGCACACACCGTGTCTTCAGACCTCAGGTACTGCCCATGTAAAACGGAATGTGTAGTAAGGATGGTCATGTAGAAAAGAAATAAATGGTATTGTTTCCTACGCTTTCGCCGGGGCACGCGCATCCTTCCGTCCACATAGCAGGACGTGCTGCGCTATTGCCCTGCGTTCCATCTTTCCAATGGTGGGTGGAAGTTGCTCCTTATTTAGGGGTGTCTGCTCCTTGATTGAAACGGGATGATGGGATGTCGGTTCTTCCTTCTGTGTATTTCTCCTTAGAACTCGTCACCTAGTACGGGTCTCCCTCATAGATTTAATACGTTGTTCATGAAACTCTTCCCAGTGCCATGAGTCCATGGACACCGGTTAATTACACTACTTCTGTCGGGATATTCCAAAGGGTCTGGTCAAGGCAACAACCTTTAGTCGGGGGATTAGTCACGTTGAGTCATCAGTAGCATGTCTGGATGCTAGGGAACCAGTGTGTCTTTCTATTATCCCTTCTCATAGGGCTTTTCGAGGGCATGGATGCCCGAGGCATCCCACATCGAGCGCGGGGAATTATATGCCATAGACACATATATGAGGTTTTCCTCAGCTTCCTGTGTTTAACACATGGTATGCCGCGAGTTTAACGTCCAGCGGAGACAGATCATCCCGATCAGAGCATTAGCTAGAATGGATCGGATTGACGGATTTCCCTTGAAGGGGTGTCGATACCGGGACCAGCCCATGGGCGGCTGTAAAGAGGAGCGTACCGACATGGTCTCACCAGGATATGATGGTCCGAGCGAGAATCAGGGTGGATGATGGGTAGACTAATGAAGTGGAGATGGGGGAATGGCAAGGAACCATAGCAATGGAAACGGTGAAGTTGGGCTTGAGTCTTGAAGGGGCTTCCTACGTATCCCCGTGGCAGGGAATCAAAGTCTGCATAGTTCGGGATGGTGCCGGTGAACCAGCATAAGGGTGTACCTTGGTCCGATGGGCATCATCAGCGAACTGACGTGAATGGGAAGGACCAGAAGGGTCATAATGGTGGTGGGCATGGACCTTGTGGAGGCCTCCTACGTACCATGTCGTGACATAGATCAAAGACCACATAGTTCAGAGGGGCTTTGTCGGCGAACCGACGTGAAGGTGGACCTTGGTCTGATGGGTGGTGGGCTTGATCCTCAGGGAGGCTTCCTATGTACCATGCCTTGACATGGATCAAAGACCTCGTAGTTCAAAGGGTTTAATCGGTGAACCGACGTGAAAGTAGACCTGGGGTCCAATAGTGGAGGGCTTGAACCGTGGGAAGGCTTCCTACGTACCATGTCTTGACATAGATCAAAGTCCTCGTAGTTCAAAGGATTGATGGAATACAATTTAACGTCATGCGAGACGGTAGTGAACCCTGACATGAATAAACGACAGGCATTGGGTGTCGGCAAAATGATGAAAATGAGGGACCATGGTCCGATGGGAGATGGGCTTAAACCTCTGGGAGGCTTCCTACGTACCATGCCTTGACATGGATCAAAGTCCTCATAGTTCAAAATGAAAATGGGGGCTTGGCACACAGACAAGGAGACGGTTTGTGCCAATGATTGGTGGGCTTTAACCTCAGGGAGGACTCCTACGTACCATGCCTTAACACGGATCAAAGTCCTCGTAGTTTGTGTTGTGACAACAGCTTTCCATCGGGCTGAAATGCAGTTTAACGTCGTGCTGGATGTAGGTAGGACTCGACGTGAATTTGGTGACGGGTGGGCTTGAACCTCGTGGAGGCTTCCTACGTACCATGCCTTGACATGGATAAAAGACCTCATAGTTCAAATGGGTGTGCAGTTTAATGTCATGCAGGACAAGGGAATATAGTTTAAAGTATTTCTGGATGAGGGCATGCAGTTTAACGTCATGCTGGACGAGGTATTGTCATGGCCAATGCCAACTCTAAGCCCACGTGAGTCATGCTCGGTGTGAGAAACAAGAGACAGCAAGGGCCTGACAATCACGCCGCGAAGGGTGCGTCCGTGTGAAGCGAAGAGGGGCTTATGCATTAGGCGGCCCATGGTGTTGGGACTTACTCCAAGATGGAGGACCGGAGTGCGAAAAAACGCAACGAAAGAGGGATTTGGGACCAATGATGGGAGGTGGCTCATTCCCTATCACGCCCGCCACTGACCTTGGTAGTGGGGAAGTACGAAGATGCCGGGGTGCAACCATCCATTGGGGGACTAGGGTCACCCTTCTCATGAGAACATACACTACTCCAATAAGAAGCATATCATCCCTTGTGAATGGGTGATTCCACTTTTATGGAGATGAGTGGCGTAAAAAATGTTCGAGCTGGGGGGACCCTTTGTGAGAGGCATGAGGTCGGGTCATAGTTTAACGTCATGTGTTGAGGATGCAGGGCATGGCAGTTTAACATCCTGCAGCTCGGACGAGGTGGGTTCACTCCACACCCCTACAACTTACATAACTGGTACCCTTTGCTCCTTGGGGGAGGGAAGGTACCAGTAAGGCCATGGTCAAGGGGGGTTGTAAAGTGAACCCTCGAGAGGTCCACATTAGCATGGCTATGCGAAGAACCAATTGTCGTTAGTGTGCCTATGCAAAGAAGCATCAGGCGAAGCAACTCTACGAGTAGAATTGTCTGTGGGACTTTGAAATCACATCGTGCATACCTGGAGGGTAGCACGGGAAGAGGAATTGCCAAGCAAAGGAGTGTACTTCGCGAAGCGGAGTTCCTTTGCCTTAGCATGGGGAATAGATGTGAGTGGAGGGTGCTTCACGTAGTGGAACAGTATTCACGGAGCACTGCCTCGCGAAGAAGAGGTGCCTCGCAAAGCAGGGTGCTGCGAAACGGTGGGCTTCGCGATGTGTAGCGATCCTGCCTTGGCATAGGGATCACTATTACATGTTGGGTGTTTCGTGAAGCATAAACGCTCCACGGCTGCCCGGGTTCCCTTGGGAATCCCCTTCCTTCGCGAATTCCCTTGAGCTTCGTGAAGGGCATCCCTCTCGGAAGAGGGGCTCAAAACTAGACAAAGTGAAGGCGTCACGCGAAGTAGAAGTACCACACAGAGCTCATAATTCACGGGTGCAAAGGGTGCTTCGCGATTTGAGAGAGGAGAAGGCGAACGGTCAGATTTTCCGTTTTTTGGGACTCCGGGGGTGTCCAGTATCTATAGGGAAGGGGCGCCGCGAAGCAGAACTCGCACGCCGCCTCAGGTGCTTCGCGGCGCGCTTGCGAACGTCAAACTCGTTCGCGGAGAGTTACCGCCTCCAGAGCTTCGCGGGGGGTCGCGAACGTCAAACTCGTTCACAGAGAGTTACCGCCTCCTGAGCTTCGCGGCGGGCTCGTGAACTTCATAGGCATTCACGGAGAGTTACCGACTCCCGAGCTTCGTGGCGGGATCGCGAACGTCATAGGCGTTCGCGGAGAGTTACTGCCTCCGGAGCTTTGCGAGACCGCGCTGCTCTGGGTGCTTTGCGTCGGGGCTTCGTGAGGCAGCGGGCCGACCTTCTTTTTCATCCCTTCCTTTCGTGCAATATTTTGGTGCCAAAAAATGCCCCCCTCAGAATTGGAGCCGCGGAGGGTGAAGGGTCGAAGTTTGAGGGAAATTCTCCAAAATTGTCGGCGGTTTCGCGAAGCGGCTTCGCGAAGAGGGCCCGCGGTGCTTCCCGGGTCCACGGATCTGGATGTTCCGCGATTCTCCGTGCGGGTGAGGTGCACTGCGATGCTCTGGGGTCGCTGCCTATAAATAGGGGGTCGACCTCTTTTGTCTTTACGTGATTTCATTGTCTTCATGTGCGCTCGATTTCACGAAGCTCCGCGTACTTCGCGCCTGCTCTCTGCGACTCGAGCTTCGCGGCGAACCGCATGTCTCTGACTCCACGACCGTGCGAAGTGAACTGCTGTTTTCCATCCTAGGCTAGACATGTGGCTTGGTCTCATGACCGACCTTCGCGATTCGGCTTCGCGATCCGGCTTCATGATCCGTTCTGAAAAAATTCTTTTCTGAGTTCCGTAATTGAAAAGGCCTATCAAGAAGTTGTATTTGGGGTGCTTGCAGAAGCCTCCCGTCGAAATGAGATGGCCAACTGTCCAGGCCTTTGGGAGATGGTCTGAAGCCATTCGGACCACGCTTCTTTGACAGATCTGCTATCAGAGGGTTAGAATAATTATCCACAGGGTAAGAAGCTTCCATTGTACGGCTTCGGGTTGAGGGATGATGTCTTCATCCCTGAGGCGAGTAGGGACGAACCAGCTTGCTTGTTTAGGAGCACACCATGTCAGCACCAATGGTTCAGGGCGGCCGATGGTCATGTGTATGAGGACGTCACACCCGGCACCGCTGACTGTCTCTACAACCATGTTAATGATATTGACGGGAAGCCACTGCAACCGGAGACTTCCCCTCCTCTCTACCGTACCATGGGGAAGGTGGCTTTGCAGGATTCGAAGAAAGGATGGTCCGATGAGTGGGACCTGTGCCATGGAGGAAACTTCACTGATGACTGGGCCTAGGCCAACTGGGTAGGCGCCTCATGAGAGGAGTTTTGGGCCGATCTGAGGAGAGTGGGGTTATATGAGGCAGCATGGGCCTCCCAATTCCACATTTACCAACTGAAATAACTGATGCCGGAATTGCTGAGCAGATGGTCATTTATGACTAATACCTTTCACATGCATCACGGGGAGGTGGCCATCAGCCTGTGGGATGTCCACCATATTTTTGGGGTTCCGATCTTGGGGGCCATGTATGATGAGTTCCTCACCGTCATGAGTGTGTGGGAGGATACATAGAAAATGCCGCGACTGGCGTTAGGGCTGATGGAACTCATCCATGGAGAGGACAAGGAGGCAGTGAGGGAAGTCCACATTAGGAGATGGTTCAAGTGCTTCCTGAATTTCCCTGAGAATCGAGAGTTCCCTCTCATGCCTCGAACTTCTCTGAGGGCATCCCAATGGGGTAAGGGGCACTTGTATTGGCGGGTCTTGGAGGAAAGCCAATGGAAGACTTGGGGTTTCAGTGTCAGCACTGAACAACAGTTGATAGTCAGGCTGACGGTGTTCATCGCGGCTCTCATCTATTGTTGGATTCTAACAGTGGGGGATACAAGCATGGGGGTGCGGCCCAACTTGTTTATTATGGCGTCCATGTAGGCCATGGGGCAGTGGATCAATCTTGGGATTCCAATGCTCTCCAGGCTGTATAGAATTTTGCGGTACATTAGCGATGGAAAGAAGCTTCCAAAGATATGTGGACCCTTCCACATCCTGTATGGGTGGATCACAGCACACATTAGGGGTATTTATGAGTATCCAAACCCTATTTCTCCACCGGGATCAAATTTTCACCCCTCCATCCTGAATGCGGTCGGGAGCTTCCGATTCAAACTACTCGTGCCAATGGTGTTGAATCGGGTGTGGAGGGTGGATGAGTTTAATTTCCACCTCTTCCCATTACCGACGGGGATAGTTACTGATGACGGGCGGGGAACAGAATAACATCGGGCTTACCTCCTAGCCTTTCGAGGTGGAGTTTTGGTGGCATGAGTAGATCGTGAGCCACTCTGCGAACCGTAAACCCAGCATCGGTTTGCAAGGCAGTTTTGGTGCCTCCAATGGCTGACCCCACAGGTCTACTGGGAGGTGCGTCATGAGGAGCACTGGTGTGTGATGAGGCAGTTGTGGCTCATGTTCACATGAGAAGATGGGAAGATGCGAATTGCATTGCCTCCATCCACCGCCTCTTTTGGATTGGTGAGGGAGTATTCCATTAGTTGGGAGGCTGCTTACCTAGGGAAGATGCTTAAGCAACCGACTATACAGGTCGGTGATGGAGAGCCTCCTCTATCTCTAGGTCGGGGTCAGAGGGCAGCTAGGGCCTCTCGCGGTGGCGGGGCTGCCATGGAGGCGAGACCCACACCGGCCGAGGGTATGGCACCAGCGGCAGATCTGGTGATTCCAGAAGAGCAGGGCCATCTGGAGGGGTAGCCACCAATGGGATTTCGTAGGATATCCACTCAGGCTCTAGGGAAGCGCATGTGTCATATCGACATGGAAGAGGATGCCATATTCCCAGAAGCCTGGGACATTTGGGATGTCAACCGGAAATTCCTCAGCCCATCCGAGATATGGGCCCACCTGAATCGCCTCGGGATGGAATTACTTCTCATAGGCCCAGTCCGGGCTGGATTCATGGTGTCTCAGGCAGAGGCAGAGCAATACTTGGACGAGCTGGAGGTTTACGTCCACTCCAGTGGTGTCCCTCGCCCAATGACATACCGGGTGAGGGTACTGTTGAATCAAACGACCCCCCCCCCCACAGTTATCGGCTGCCGATATGAGGGAGTGCTTCCCCCTGCTGGAAGAATCAGAGGACTCTTCTCAGGAGTATGAGGTTGGAGGAGGGAGCCCTCTAGAGGAGGGCGAGGTCAGAAATCAAGGTTCAGATTCTGACGATTTCACAGAGGCTCTCGAGGTGGCATTCTGAACATCTTTCCATATGGTCCTTTCTCGGGCCACCATGGACTTATCACCGATGTTTGAGCCATGCAAGAGGAACATGTTCACAGGCCTCGTTCTCTCCACTCAGCGGGTGATGACGCGGGACCTTCAGAACCCGTTCCTATGGTTGCGTCCAGTTCCACGTCTGGTGGGACCAGAGCACCCTAGGTTGCTCCTCTGGAATCTCCAGACCTTCCAACAGTATACGGAGGGCCTCACCTTGGGGTCACGTCAGCACCAGCTCAAGAGTAGCACCAGGAGGTCGATCTCCATAAGTTTCATCTACATGTTTCCTTGTCGTCATATGTAGACTATGCCAACTAACGTTTATGTCCCTCTCTGTTGCACAGTTCTCCGATTGGCGTGGGCTGCTGCGGTAAGACTAGTCGGGATGTCTGGTGGCGTCCCTCCTAGGGGCATGCCGGTGATGGTGGCGATAGTCCCCCCATTTCCTCAAGATGCAACACACATCATCACTGGCGGGACCACCAGTAGGGTCGTGCCTGAAGTCATTGAGGTGGACTCCGATGATGAAGATCAACTAGTCGTTCCCAGTCCTGTCACGCCTGCCTCGGTGCCAGATGTCGAACTAGATTCAATGTAACACCCCAAGATTTCATAGTGTGTTATTTATTCAAAATAATTCAATAACTTGCACTACACGCAACACCGAGTTCAATCGCACCATGACTTACCAAACAAGCTGTTCAAAAGAGGTTATGAATAGTGTTAACTAAATTTTAAACTTTATATAATCCTTATAATTTTAGAATCCATATTATGAGTTTCTTAGATATAATGCAAGAACAAATTCATTTTCAGTATTGCACTTTTATCAACTTTTAATAGTGAACCCTTTTTAAATACAATATATTAAACTTTTTGACTAAATGGGGACATAAAAAATTTAAAATGAAACATCTCAAGCTTCCACGGTACGCTTTCTTTGAATAATACAGTAGCGTGTGTTGTACGCAACCTTGAGTTTTAACACACACCACAACTAATCAAACTAGCCGTTATGAATAGTAATACCTACTTTTTGAAATTATATATATTTTATATTTGAAAATGGACTTCATTTTTGGATTCGGAATATCGAATTTAGCCTAAGGTGAAATTTTGGTACTTTTCGGATAACTTTCATATTTTGATGAATATTGAAAATTACTAAATTTTAATTAAAAACAACTTTTTTAATCAAAATAATTAATAGTGATAAATTATGAATTTGAGTGGTTTTAAAGTGTATTTAGAATATATTTTTACCATTTAATATAATGTTGGTCATTGGACATAATTTTACAATTAAACCGAACATAAACGAGTGTCAATCTTTTGATAGTTATTATCTCTTAAAAACACGCTTTTTGTTTTGACAGCGGTAATTAATTTTAAATTAATTTCTGCCACTTCTGTGTTTAGAATTTAGGAAAATGGATTCCATATTTGGAATCAGGATGTTCAAATTGTGTAAATAGGTAACTTTTATTTTTAGACATTTTGAATAATTACTGCGGTAAATATTTTATTTACCATGGTTAAAGGGTAAATCCGGTAAATAAGGGTTAAAAAAATAATATTATAATAATACAAAATTACCCTAAAACGTGTCTTAACCCTATTGGTTGATACATGGTCGACCATGGGCATCTTTGTGTCAATTTTGGGACCCCATGGATCCACTTGTAAGTGATAATGACACTTTATTTTAATTAAGTTAAAATGAATACAAAAATGACACAAGCATATATCTTTTAGAAGAACAATTTTTACATAGGGTTATACATGTTGGATTTTCGATTGTAAATATTCATTAGAAAGATAAAAAGATTTCCTACATAATGATATTTGATTTATAATTATTAGACATTAAATAATTTATTTTATTTATGACACAATGATGATGCAGTAATTACTATAATAGTGAAAAATTAAAATAATTGATATTATAAATACCCAAATAAATATAATATGAAACTTTTAATGAATTAAACTAATTTTCTAGGCTAATATGATATATTAGGATTGATTTAATGGACTTTGTTCGAAGTAATCAATCTTTTATGAGTTTCACAAAAATCAACTATTGAATAGTGTCAAAATTGCCATAAAAGAGTTCTTAAAACAAATATTATATTATTAATTGATATTAAATTCCTAAAAATCTAAGGTTCGGCCAAGAGACTTATATTATGATAGGTTAATCATTAATGGACCACTTGGTGGTCGCTTGGATGTATATAGTAAGTTTATTAACCATAATATATAAAAATACAAAGAGACATTGTAAAAGTGAAACTAATTAACTTAGAGTTAATACTTAAAGATAAGGTTAATATAAGTACCCAAACCTGTCTAAATTCTATTGGATGAGTTGTTTTCGACCTATCCCCACCTTAGCCTTTGAATAATCAACTTTGGAGCCATTGGAAACCGAATATGAATTTATTATAAATTAATATTTCTAGCTTTTCCAAAGGTGCCCCTCACCCCTCTTATAAAAGGGCACTCTTCCTTCTCATTTCTTCACTCCTCTAAAGCCTTTTGGTTCGGCCAAACTCTGCCCAAATACTCTCCCAACATCCCTCACTACAACCTAGAGGTCTTAGTTTGATCAGAAAGCCAACCTAAGGAGCCCTTTTGATCAAATCAAAAGGAAGAACCCGAAGAAGAGGTAATGATTTCACCACCCTTTTCTAAGTTCATTTCTTCTTCCACTTCTTCTTCCTTTGTTCTTACCATTCTGAAATAATAACTCCAGTATCTCACATATACTGTGATGTTATTATAAATATGGTACAATCATATTCAGTATTCTATCCACCCTTTGAATAACATGTCACCATACGTGCGTACGTACGACTTACCGTCTCCACGTCGTGGTGTAATTGTTATTCAATATAATATTATTTGGATGGGTATAATAATGATGTGTAACTCATTTAAATAATAAATATAACATGTTAATGATTCTTTATATATGATATACCATCCATTTATATATTATTTTAATATCAAAAGAATGATATTGTCGCTCGTGCGTACGTACGGACTACCGTCTCCACGAACGCGATGAGATTCATTCTCCATCGTATCCATTCAAGTATAATTATCATTTGATGATTTAAAAATGATGTTTAAGGACTGTATATCATTCTGGATATGAATAAGATACAACAACCATGGCTTATGTAACAAAACATATAAAAGAAAATGAGTAAGTTAACTCCCGAAACGACGATAATTCTAAGATATTATTAACAAATCAATGTTAAAAGATCATATATGATATCATATTAATATATATGATTCTTGTATAATTTAATAACAACTATTTCACCATTATACAGGAGGTTAACCTACCCCAACAAAGGAAAAGTACAAGGTAAGGGTTATTTCACAATCTCTTCATTATCCGAGGTTGTATTATACGTAATAATCTACTGGGATCTCTTTATCATCCACATCCATGTCTCTTCGAAATGTATTTCAAAACATTTTTACTATTTACAAGAATATGGGTTAAAGTCATTTATACCCTTGTTTTAATTTTTATAAGAGGTTTATAAAGGAATCTTTCCGTCGTTTTCAAAACAAGGTCCTTTTTAACCTTTTCGACAGAATTGAGGTAAGAATGTTTTTTTTTAACTTATACGGCGGGTGCGGTTACTTTCCGCCGTTATAAAATCGTCGAAGTTTTCCTTACAAGCTTATAAGAATATTTTCAAAGAAAATGTTTTATTTTATATGGATCTTAAATGATTTCAAAATAAAAGGAGATACTTCTTTTAAAAGAATTTTGATTTCATCTATGTCAAAATCCTTTGATGGATTTTAAGATTATTTGAAGTTGATTTATTATAATACAAAACTTCTATATTGTATTGAAGGTTTTGTGATATGTTTGAATGTGGATGTGCTATTTTATACCATTCATAGTTTATGGTGAAACTATTGACATTTCGTATGCTAGTTTTAACCCGAATGTTTATGTTATATTTCAAACTTTTCTTCAGATGAATGTGCTAAACAAGTATGTTCCGGGTTGGGGACCGGTAAAAGTAAGCCCTCCAGGTTGGGGACTGGTTAAAGTAAGCCCTCCAGGTTGGGGACTGGTAAAAGTAAGCCCTCCAGGTTGGGGACTGGTAAAAGTAAGCCCTCCGGGTTGGTGTCCGGTTATTAGAGGCACTCCGGGTTGGTGTCCGGTTATTAGAGGCACTCCGGGTTGGTGTCCGGTTATTAGAGGCACTCCGGGTTGGGTTCCGGTTAGAAGTAACCCCTAGGTCTTGGGATGAGGCCTAGACAATGAAATTAATGTTTAGCATTATGCATTCCAACATTATGAAAGTGGTTATTGATTTTTGCATGTGATTATTCGATTAGTAGAATATCCATTGAATAAGTAAATGGCATTATTTCATTTTACTTTTGCCATACCATGTTGAAGTTCAATTTTAAAAGGCTTTTATTTTAGTAATGCATTGCCTTAAATGTTTATTCTTATTTATGAAAGTTTCCGCTATATTGTTATCCTTACTGGGCATTTGAGCTCACCCCTTTTCTATGTTTTATTTTTCCCAGGTAGTGAATAAGTAAATTATGAATGACTTGCAGGGATATTATGAGGGGTTAATAGTGTGGATATGAAGACTTTGTTGTTGTAGTAGTTTTTCACTTTGAAATGTAATGTAAAACCTTATGAATATATCTAGTGTTTCCAAGGCTACTAAACCAATCGGTCTTTCGAGATTTGATCTTTCTTGTGATCATGCCAATGTTACGAAGTAATGCACCGACTCTGGGTAGCTGGGGTCGGGGCGTTACAGTTGGTATCAGAGGAAGTTTAGTACAAACCTTGGAAGCTAGATTTAGATAAACTCTGATTAGAGCACGTAGACCTAAGATGAACTTTGAGGATTAGTATAGAAGAACTTCCTAGAATTTTGGTATTGTAGAGATTTTGTGAGTTTTCCGAGAAATACATCCCTGTCTGGATACGAGCAGGTAGAGGCGGCTCTGGCACAGATGTACCTAGGGGTAAAACCCGAAAACACCGCTTTGAGCTAGACTCGAACGGGAACTGGTGCACGACAACGGGCCTTGCTGCACTCTTGGTTACGACACTCCCGGGGGATATGCTTAGGATAACTCTCACTATCTTTACAAATCATTATGAAGGGTTTATGAGTATATACTTCCTCAAAGAAAACATTATTATGATTATGGATTATATCCATAAATAGTTCAATTTATGTTAAGTGTTTTATAAGTATGGGATTATGTATTTTGATTCATAAACTGATCTAGTTTATGCCATTGTATAGAAATGGCGCCCAGTAGAAGGAATGAGAACTCCAGAAATGCACATGATCCAAAGAGAAGGAAGGATCATATCATTCATGGTCTTAAGCTAGAATTTATAAGAGAAATAGTCTCCCATGTATTATCATCATATGAAGAAATAATATCATGTGTTGATAAGATAAGTAAAGAGTTTACTGAGTCCTATGGCTTTGAAGGGAAGCAAGAGAAGAAAAGGATAGAAGAGAGAAAGATGGATAAAGGGAAGAGGGAAAATAAGAATTTTCCCATATGTGGTAACTGTGGAAAGAAACACCCTGGAACTTGCCTGAAAGGAATGGGAGTTTGTTATAAGTGTGGAGGAAAAAGGCACAAAGTACATGATTGCAAGGGTAAGAAAATGGTTTCAAATGAACAATGCTTCATTTGCAAGGAGTTTGGACACTACGCGAACCTATGTCCGAGTCATCAGACTATGTCGCAAATGATGCTATTGGATAATAATCAAGTTATGATACTACCACAGATGAAGAGGAATGATTAGAGTTATTATGTTGATTATATCAATTGAGTGTTGTATCAACAATGTACTTGTTATAATAATTATGGAGTATATAAGGATTGTACTGCAGTACTATTTCATTAAGGATTTGAGATGGTGTGGAACAAAGAAAAGTGACTCAGTAGCAGGTTAAATGTTTGGAAAATATATGGTTGAGAGAAAGATAAACCATAATATGGTTCAGATACCGACGTGGTGATTTTAGAATAATACATGATTGATTTGGATAAATTATATTGGATATTATTGACTACCTTGAAGCTGATTAATGATTTGTATATTCCATCATTGTTGGGTTTTAAAACATTTTTGGATTAATGAAGTATATCCAGCATTCTATATGGAATAGGGGAGCATGAATGTAATCAATAAGGAAGATGGTAATTCAAGATGTTTCAGTTTATTAAAAGAATACAAGATGAAGGTATTCATATGCTATTGCGGGGTAAAAAGGATCTATATTATGTTTACCTTCCTTATAAATGTTGGACTGTGAGTTTGGACAGAAGTATTTTGGATAGTTATAGTTTGGATTATTTTGGATTACCATAAAAGGAAAACCCGGAGGTTGGGCGGCAACCCGTCGCGTCCGGCAAGGCTGCGAGACTTGAACCCGCAACCGAAGGGCGACAAGGGTGTATCACCTACCACTGGCCCATGAGATGTCCTGGATTAAATAATTTAGTTTTTATTAAAAGATCTTGTAGATGAATTATAAATTTGATTATTTTGGAACCCTATACGAATAGTGTAAATAGAATTTTTTATACGTTCTATTATCTTTTAGAGTGAAAGATGTGTTTGTGGTAGAAATTTATTAATGGATAAAACTCTAATTATAATGTAAGTATATCTCATTATGATCTTAGCCAATCTCATAAATAAATTCTGCAACATTAAGAAAAGGAACTTAGAACAAAAATGTTGTCCTAGATGGTACCTTAAATCATCACTAATTTATGGCTTTGGGATTGTTGGCCTTTTCATAGCCATGTTCTCTACCACTCTCCATCAGATAATTGATGGTTAGATTTCTCCTCCATATCCATATTTTCCTACATGGAACCCTAGTATGTGTTATTTTCGGTAATCTTCATACTTTCCACTCTTTATTTTAAATAGAGGCCTCGTTAATTCATTTTTCGATGTGGGATTTCAACTAAGATATTTTGAAACGTCAAAAATGTGTTATCCTAATACCCTATGTTTTGTTGAACCGATGGTATTTCAAATCATCATAGATTGATGAGTTTAAGGACCTCAATTATACACTTGTTTGTGATTGATGACCTCAATCACTACCTATAAATATTTACGTTTTTCCTCCGATTATATGTCTCTAATTTCCACCAATGTTCTCCTAATCGAGATCATAATTTGGTGGTGACCCTTTGATTTCTCTTTTCCTCATATTAAGACTAAATTTTAGTAACCCAATTTTCGATGTGGGTTTTCCCACAAATATATTATCTATTTTCAACCTTTTATCTTCGAAGAACAATTTCAAATTGCGAGGACGCAATTTATTGAAGGAGGGGAGAATGTAACACCCCAAGATTTCATAGTGTGTTATTTATTCAAAATAATTCAATAACTTGCACTACACGCAACACCGAGTTCAATCGCACCATGACTTACCAAACAAGCTGTTCAAAAGAGGTTATGAATAGTGTTAACTAAATTTTAAACTTTATATAATCCTTATAATTTTAGAATCCATATTATGAGTTTCTTAGATATAATGCAAGAACAAATTCATTTTCAGTATTGCACTTTTATCAACTTTTAATAGTGAACCCTTTTTAAATACAATATATTAAACTTTTTGACTAAATGGGGACATCAAAAATTTAAAATGAAACATCCCAAGCTTCCACGGTACGCTTTCTTTGAATAATACAGTAGCGTGTGTTGTACGCAACCTTGAGTTTTAACACACACCACAACTAATCAAACTAGCCGTTATGAATAGTAATACCTACTTTTTGAAATTATATATATTTTATATTTGAAAATGGACTTCATTTTTGGATTCGGAATATCGAATTTAGCCTAAGGTGAAATTTTGGTACTTTTCGGATAACTTTCATATTTTGATGAATATTGAAAATTACTAAATTTTAATTAAAAACAACTTTTTTAATCAAAATAATTAATAGTGATAAATTATGAATTTGAGTGGTTTTAAAGTGTATTTAGAATATATTTTTACCATTTAATATAATGTTGGTCATTGGACATAATTTTACAATTAAACCGAACATAAACGAGTGTCAATCTTTTGATAGTTATTATCTCTTAAAAACACGCTTTTTGTTTTGACAGCGGGAATTAATTTTAAATTAATTTCTGCCACTTCTGTGTTTAGAATTTAGGAAAATGGATTCCATATTTGGAATCAGGATGTTCAAATTGTGTAAATAGGTAACTTTTATTTTTAGACATTTTGAATAATTACTGCGGTAAATATTTTATTTACCATGGTTAAAGGGTAAATCCGGTAAATAAGGGTTAAAAAAATAATATTATAATAATACAAAATTACCCTAAAACGTGTCTTAACCCTATTGGTTGATACATGGTCGACCATGGGCATCTTTGTGTCAATTTTGGGACCCCATGGATCCACTTGTAAGTGATAATGACACTTTATTTTAATTAAGTTAAAATGAATACAAAAATGACACAAGCATATATCTTTTAGAAGAACAATTTTTACATAGGGTTATACATGTTGGATTTTCGATTGTAAATATTCATTAGAAATCTAAAAAGATTTCCTACATAATGATATTTGATTTATAATTATTAGACATTAAATAATTTATTTTATTTATGACACAATGATGATGCAGTAATTACTATAATAGTGAAAAATTAAAATAATTGATATTATAAATACCCAAATAAATATAATATGAAACTTTTAATGAATTAAACTAATTTTCTAGGCTAATATGATATATTAGGATTTATTTAATGGACTTTGTTCGAAGTAATCAATCTGTTATGAGTTTCACAAAAATCAACTATTGAATAGTGTCAAAATTGACATAAAAGAGTTCTTAAAACAAATATTATATTATTAATTGATATTAAATTCCTAAAAATCTAAGGTTCGGCCAAGAGACTTATATTATGATAGGTTAATCATTAATGGACCACTTGGGGGTCGCTTGGATGTATATAGTAAGTTTATTAACCATAATATATAAAAATACAAAGAGACATTGTAAAAGTGAAACTAATTAACTTAGAGTTAATACTTAAAGATAAGGTTAATATAAGTACCCAAACCTGTCTAAATTCTATTGGATGAGTTGTTTTAGACCTATCCCCACCTTAGCCTTTGAATAATCAACTTTGGAGCCATTGGAAACCGAATATGAATTTATTATAAATTAATATTTCTAGCTTTTCCAAAGGTGCCCCTCACCCCTCTTATAAAAGGGCACTCTTCCTTCTCATTTCTTCACTCCTCTAAAGCCTTTTGGTTCGGCCAAACTCTGCCCAAATACTCTCCCAACATCCCTCACTACAACCTAGAGGTCTTAGTTTTATCAGAAAGCCAACCTAAGGAGCCCTTTTGATCAAATCAAAAGGAAGAACCCGAAGAAGAGGTAATGATTTCACCACCCTTTTCTAAGTTCATTTCTTCTTCCACTTCTTCTTCCTTTGTTCTTACCATTCTGAAATAATAACTCCAGTATCTCACATATACTGTGATGTTATTATAAATATGGTACAATAATATTCAGTATTCTATCCACCCTTTGAATAACACGTCACCATACGTGCGTACGTACGGCTTACCGTCTCCACGTCGTGGTGTAATTGTTATTCAATATAATATTATTTGGGTGGGTATAATAATGATGTGTAACTCATGTAAATAATAAATATAACATGTTAATGATTCTTTATATATGATATACCATCCATTTATATATTATTTTAATATCAAAAGAATGATATTGTCGCTCGTGCGTACGTACGGACTACCGTCTCCACGAACGCGATGAGATTCATTCTCCATCGTATCCATTCAAGTATAATTATCATTTGATGATTTAAAAATGATGTTTAAGGACTGTATATCATTCTGGATATGAATAAGATACAACAACCATGGCTTATGTAACAAAACATATAAAAGAAAATGAGTAAGTTAACACCCGAAACGACGATAATTCTAAGATATTATTAACAAATCAATGTTAAAAGATCATATATGATATCATATTAATATATATGATTCTTGTATAATTTAATAACAACTATTTCACCATTATACAGGAGGTTAACCTACCCCAACAAAGGAAAAGTACAAGGTAAGGGTTATTTCACAATCTCTTCATTATCCGAGGTTGTATTATACGTAATAATCTACTGGGATCTCTTTATCATCCACATCCATGTCTCTTCGAAATGTATTTCAAAACATTTTTACTATTTACAAGAATATGGGTTAAAGTCATTTATACCCTTGTTTTAATTTTTATAAGAGGTTTATAAAGGAATCTTTCCGTCGTTTTCAAAACAAGGTCCTTTTTAACCTTTTCGACAGAATTGAGGTAAGAATGTTTTTTTTAACTTATACGGCGGGTGCGGTTACTTTCCGCCGTTATAAAATCGTCGAAGTTTTCCTTACAAGCTTATAAGAATATTTTCAAAGAAAATGTTTTATTTTATATGGATCTTAAATGATTTCAAAATAAAAGGAGATACTTCTTTTAAAAGAATTTTGATTTCATCTATGTCAACATCCTTTGATGGATTTTAAGATTATTTGAAGTTGATTTATTATAATACAAAACTTCTATATTGTATTGAAGGTTTTGTGATATGTTTGAATGTGGATGTGCTATTTTATACCATTCATAGTTTATGGTGAAACTATTGACATTTCGTATGCTAGTTTTAACCCGAATGTTTATGTTATATTTCAAACTTTTCATCAGATGAATGTGCTAAACAAGTATGTTCCGGGTTGGGGACCGGTAAAAGTAAGCCCTCCAGGTTGGGGACTGGTTAAAGTAAGCCCTCCAGGTTGGGGACTGGTAAAAGTAAGCCCTCCAGGTTGGGGACTGGTAAAAGTAAGCCCTCCGGGTTGGTGTCCGGTTATTAGAGGCACTCCGGGTTGGTGTCCGGTTATTAGAGGCACTCCGGGTTGGTGTCCGGTTATTAGAGGCACTCCGGGTTGGGTTCCGTTTAGAAGTAACCCCTAGGTCTTGGGATGAGGCCTAGACAATGATATTAATGTTTAGCATTATGCATTCCAACATTATGAAAGTGGTTATTGATTTTTGCATGTGATTATTCGATTAGTAGAATATCCATTGAATAAGTAAATGGCATTATTTCATTTTACTTTTGCCATACCATGTTGAAGTTCAATTTTAAAAGGCTTTTGTTTTAGTAATGCATTGCCTTAAATGTTTATTCTTATTTATGAAAGTTTCCGCTATATTGTTATCCTTACAGGGCATTTGAGCTCACCCCTTTTCTATGTTTTATTTTTCCCAGGTAGTGAAGAAGTAAATTATGAATGACTTGCAGGGATATTATGAGGGGTTAATAGTGTGGATATGAAGACTTTGTTGTTGTAGTAGTTTTTCACTTTGAAATGTAATGTAAAACCTTATGAATATATCTAGTGTTTCCAAGGCTACTAAACCAATCGGTCTTTCGAGATTTGATCTTTCTTGTGATCATGCCAATGTTACGAAGTAATGCACCGACTCTGGGTAGCTGGGGTCGGGGCGTTACATTCAACACCATATGTAGATCCTTTTGAGGAATTCTTGCGGGTGTATCCTGCGTATGAGCCAGCCAATCATGCAGACTGGGACGAAACGGTCTCCGACGAGGAAAACAACAGCATAGTATGCCGCCGGTCATGGAAGCTAATCATGTGCTTCATCAAGGACACCCCCCAAGTGCAATGGCTGGCCTAAATGGATAGACTCCGCTCGCGGTTGTGTGAACTATGCGTTGGGGGAGTGGATGCCCAATTTCCTCACACACTCATATGAGATCTTATGGCTGAGAAGATCCAGGAGCAAGATCGTGGGCTCAGCGTGGGCTGGCAGCGGAGGAAGGTGACCAACATCAAGAAGCTCCGGGAGGCTGAAAGCGAGGTCCAAAGGATGAAGACCCAGGAAGATTAGATTTCAGCCTATCTTAATCCACAATCTGAGCTGATCTCACGGTTGAAGGCCCAGTTTGCGGAGGCAGAAGAGCATATGAGGCAGGCCTCTGGAAAGATGGCTTCTGTTCATGCTGGCGTAGAGAGGGCCAAAGCCAAGGCTGACGAAATGTGACCTGCCACTGCTGAGGAGGAGCGGGAGCTGAGTCAGCGGCATCAAGCCTTGGATGCCACAAGCCAACGGGTGGTGGAGCTGCAATGGTCTTTTGATGGGGTCAACTCGTCCATGGGGGGAGTCGACCCCCGGGTATTGTAACAAACCAAAAACCTTTTATTGGTACTTTTGTGCTTCAATTTATTCTTTCATTGTTTTGAATGCCATAGCATGCACGATTTCCACTGATTGAATCACCTCGTTACATCCCTACAATGTTTATGGGAAGTTCATTGATAAATCCCTCATTCCCACGTGGGTCGAGCCCGATGTGAGAAACAGGAGACAATTGCCTTCTCGTCCAACCTAACATAGGAGTGGAGATCATGCTCCGGGCATCCAAGATTTGGATTACCAGTCCAGATTTCTGAAAGATGGGTGGGACCTGACCGGGAAGGAACTTTTTAGGACAGCCGAATTACCATTTCTTCAGCGTGCCCTCATGGACGAACGGTGAAACACCAGGGACATTGGAATCAGTCCGAACAGACAGAAATGGGAAGCGTGAATTACAAATCCCAAGATTCAGAGCACTGTGGGGATGGCGTAATAATAAAGGAAAATCGTTAACCATGGTGGAGAAGTGGTATCCTTACTCTGTTAGCCTGTAACGGGGAAAAAATGAGGGTCAACCGTTGACCATGTTCGAAACATGGGTCCATGTCACAAATATTGTCAGACAACCTTTCGGGACATTGACCCAGGATAGTTGGTGGACCATAGGTCAAACATCCATACTGTTAGGGGGTCCTTCCAAACGTGACCAGTCTTCTGGAATGTTGGCCCAAGATGGTAGGTGAGCTGATGCGGCATGAGACAATTCCGTTAGGGGGTCCCGTGATACATGAAAGGGGACGATGGTCCGAATAAGGGGCACACAAAGCATGGAATATGGAGTTATGGTTTGTCCAAACAGAATCCAACACTTAGGAAGTTACACCACCGTGGTGGGTGTACACCAGAATTGTGCATCGGTTTGATCTTGGATCAATCATTCTTTGGGACAAGGCCTCTCTGGAAAAGGGGTCTGTCACTTCCCAATGGGATCTTGGGGCATCCTGAACTTGTTCATGGAAAAATTGCAGCCACATAGTTCCCCCCGAGGGGTCAGGCCAGAGGGCCGGAAATGGGGAGGAACATGATTTTGCGATTCCTAGGGCTAGACCCTAGGGGAAATTCCTGGGTGTATCTATTTATCCCATGAGGATGGGAATCAATCCGTACGTAGTTCTGGATGCACAATGTAGTCATAGACCAACACTGACCAGTGAAATCCTCTCTGGCAGAGGCTCTGGTGCATACCATGATTTACATGGGGCATCCTGAACTTGTTCAGGGTAGAACCGCAGTTTAGTGTCATCCATTGAGGACACATGGACTCCTGTAGTTTAACGGAATACGATAGGATGTGGAATAAAAGGGAAGATCCTAGGGAGCGTGTGGCATGGTAGATATGAAACCAATGTGAATGATGACATGGAGTCCAAATCACAACACGTACCCCAGGAGGAAACTCTTCAGGTCGAGGGACCAAGAGTGAGGATTTGGCTGGGCATGAAGCACAGTGGTTAGGCGTTCTTATGTACACCATGTGGATGGGAATCAATCCATACATAGTTCTGAATGCGTAGTTTAACATTGTGCAGGACGATGAGATGCCTGGTCGTGTTGGTACACATCCCGCCAAACTACTAAGCCCACGTGAGTTGTGCTCGGTGTGCGAAACAAGCAGTAGTGGTGGGAATTTCCCGACACAAAAAGGGGAAGGTTAGGTCAAAGGGACGCTCGGTGAATACCGGCCTAATGACACTAACACGATCATTTAGTGAACCTAGATGCGTGAAGATAAAGAGCCGAGTATGATGGAATTCCACTTGAACATGAGGAAGTGGAAATGTGTGAATCGTGGCGCTCGAGATTCAGATCACGATGATGGAGGCGTGACGATGGAGGATAACTGTTTACCATTGCGGAAAACCAGCATCCATATCTCGTTATCCTAGAATGGGTACAAACAAATGAGGGTTGACCGTTGACCATGTTTGAAACACGGGACCATGTCACAAATGTTGTTAGATATCCGTAGGGATGTTGGCCCGAAACGATTGGAGGACCTTTAGGTCCAGCATTCATGGAGAGCCCTTAAGCCTATTATCCATGTCTTCCAAGGGTCCTTTTGGATGTGGAAGTGGATGAGGATCCAAATAGCGAGCTGACGAAGCATGGTCATGGGATGAGGAGGATGTCCCTATGGAAATCCCACACTTCGGGCTCTTTGGAAAAACACATCTCAATACGACAACGAGACATATTAGATAGAGGGATCAGATTCCTTTCCCATAGGGAGATCTTAGTTTAGGGTCATAGAATTCAGACTATAGATGGGAGGAGACATAAGAGGCACATGGTGGAGTATCTCAAACAACTGGCGTGAATAGGAATAAGGGGTGTGTATGTTGAGGTGAACAACCTGACGTGGATGAGGATGTAATCCCATATCACACCGCATTACCCCCTTGGGGAGGTTTTAGGTTAAGGGACTAAAATCCAAACTTAGGCTGGGCCCGCGGGGATGTGCCCGAGCGCTCCTACGTATCTCATAAGGATGAGAATCAAGACTCGCGTAGGTCTTGATGGAACTTAGACCATAAATGGGTAAAGTGAGAAGGGGACACATGGAAACAAAACCCGACGTGAAGGAGGACCTAAGCCCTACTTACCATGCGTTCTCTGGAGAAAATGCTCGAGTCGAGGGACCGAACACAAAGGTTAGGCTGGGCCCGCGGGGAAGTGCCCGGGTGCTCCTACGTATCTCATGAGGTTAAGAATCAAGCCGAACGTAGTTCTTAAAGGTGACATGGTAAAATACCAGTGCCAGGGGAAAAGGGGTGTGCGGTCGTGGCCCTTGCACTAAAAGAAGCAGAATTTGATAAATCTTGTTTGTCCTTTAAGGTGAGTTGTTTTTTTGTGAAGCGACAAGCCTAGAGTAGTAGGTCGTGGTGTCGCCACAAGGATCAAGCCGTGATGGGAATTGACAAATGGCATGGCACGTGACCAATACCCAACGCGATTTCCTCTATAACGAGGTCACCACAATGCAGTGCCATTTTTCGTCGTGTGGCTAGGATAATGGTGTCACAGTTTAGGGTCGTATGATAGGACCAAGCATCCATTTTATCGTCATGCCGCGCAGACGTAGCAGAGAAGATTCTAGGAAGGAAACATGCATAGTGTTATAAAACACAATTGATGGAGACATGATCCCACATCACATTGTATGCCACTCAGAGAGGGATACCTTAGGCCGAGGGGCATATATAGAGGTAAGAGGTGAAATAGGGGGGAGAGACTAGCTCCCTAAATGGGCTAAACCCGAAGACAAGGTGTCCAGGAGGTCCTACGTATCCCATGAGGATGGGAATCAAGCTGAACATAGTTCCGTATGGATCATAATTTATGGTCTTAGAGGTCGGACTATGAATGGTAACAACCTCCCAAGTTAGCGCATAGGTCATCCCGATCCCTATGCCCACGTGAGTTAAACTTGGTGTGGGAAACAAGGGGGGGAGATCCTTATCACAACACATGGGGCGTCCATCAGAGGGGAGTCGGCAGAGAGCCCCGAGGGACACCTTTGACGCGGCTTGTTTCCCCAACGTGCAGACGTGCACAGAAGAAATGTACCAAGAGTTCCGAGACTCTACTTAGAGACGGTGAAGTGATGAAGGGTGTGAATTATGTACCCGACATTTTGGGCTTAATGGATTGTCATGGCGGTAGAGGAAAACTGTTAACCATGGTGGAAACACAGCGTCCATATCGCATTAGCCTAAGGTGGGAACAACAAATGAGCATCGACGATGACCATATTCGCAACGCATGATTTTATCGATTTTTTGTCTGAAACCCTCGGGGGCATTGGCTCGTAACGGTAGGAGAGCCATTGGGCGTAGTATCCAGGTTGTTCTCGGGGGTCCCTCCAGGTGTGAAAGATGATGGAATCCCAGATGCAGGGATACACAATTCCTGGAAAGCGGGTGCGGACGTGTCCGAGTAAAGCTTGGAATTCCAGGTAATGAACCAGAGTACTCTTAGGAACATTGGTGAACCGCCGAAAAGGGATCGACAAAACAGCTCAGGAGGGAGAGGTACATGGCGTGGTCATTACGAGACCGACGTGAATGAGGGAATAATCCCACACCACACCATATAATCCTATCATGAAGGAAGGGTAGGCCAGAGGGCCATGATGGGATGAAGATTCCCGAGAGATGGGGCTGCACCCGAATCCTAGCCATTCAGGTGGTCCTACGTATCCCTTGAGGATGGGAATCAAGCCACACGTAGTTCTCTAAACGTAGTTTAACATCATACAAGACAAGGGGGGGTAATATACCCCCAAACAAGGGAGGTGTACTATACGGCGATTAAACCGTCATGAATGAGGACATAATCCCACACCACACCATACACTCCTATAAGAGAGGACCTGGGCTGGGGCCCGAAAAGGCCAAGGGGTCTGATGGTTAGGCAATGGTCAGGAAGGCCTAACATGCTTGCAGTTTAACTTCTTGTAGTGAGGACAAGGGCCGGGGACCCGAGGAGGCCAAGGGGCCTAAGGCTAGGGCTCGTAAGGGATGGCATACGGCATGGTACCTGATCCCTACGTAAATGAGGGCATAGTCCCACACCACACCGTACACCTTGGGTAAGAGGTTGGACGGAGGGGCCCGAGAAGGCCAAAGGGCCTAAGGTCAGGAATTAGTCAGGAAGGCCTGACGGGTCTACAGTTTAACGTCTTACATGAGGACGGGGGCCGGGGACCCGAGAAGGCCAAGGGGCCTGATGCTGGGCCTCGAAAGGGAAGGCGTACGGCATGGTACATGATCCCGACGTGAATGAGGACATAGTCCCACACCACACCGTACACCCTGGGTAAGAGGTTGGACTGAGGGGCCCAAGAAGGCCAAGGGGCCTAAGGTCAGGAATTTGTTAGGAAGGCATGATGGGTCTGCAGTCTAATGGCTTACATGAGGATAGGGGTCGGGGACCCATGAAGGCCAAGGGGCCTGAGGCTGGGCCTCGTAAGGGAAGGTTTATGACATGGTACATGATCCTGACATGAATGAGGACGTAGTCTCACACGACACCGTACACCCCTGGGTAAGAGGTTGGACGGAGGGGACTGAGAAGGCCAAGGGTCCTAAGGTCAGGAATTAGTCAGGAAGGCCTGACGGGTCTGTAGTTTAACGTCTTACATGAGGACGGGGGTCAGGGACCCAGAGATGGCCAAGGGGCCTGAGGCTGGGCCTCGTAAGGGAATGTGTACGACATGGTACATGATCCCGACGTGAATGAGGACGTTGTCCCACACCACAACGTACACCCTGGGTAAGAGGTTGGACGGAGGGGCCTGAGAAGTCCAAGGGGCCTAAGGTCAGGAATCAGTCAGCAAGGCCATACGGGTCTGCAGTTTAACGTCTTACAAGAGGACGGGGGCCGGGGACCCGAGAAGGCCAAGGGGCCTGAGGCTGGGCCTCATAAGGTAAGGCGTACAACATGGTACATGATCCCGATGTGAATGAGGACGTAGTCCCACACCACACCATACACCCCTATGGGCCCGACCGATAGCACCACTCAGGGGGGGGAGTTTGTCGCTTCGGGATGGGGTAGAATGAATCACTGCACTCGATGTCTGGGACATCTCAGAGTGGACCTGAAGATCCGGAACACTACTGACCATGTTCGAAACACAGCGTTCTTATGGTGACCTGATATGGGAGGAACAAATGAGCATCGACCTTTGACAAAATTCGCAACGTGGGACATGTATCGGCTTGTTGCTTGAAAACCCCTCAGGGGCGTTGGCCGGTATCCGTAGGAGAGCCCTTGGGCGTAGTATCCAGGCCGTTCTTGGGGGTCCCTCCGGGTGTGAAAAATGATGGAATCCCAGTCAAGGAGTGGGTGAAGCATAGCTGTATCCATCCATGAAAGACGCAAACATCAATAGGGGGGATGTGCAGCTGGGTCGAGGCTTGCGGAATGTGAGTTGGGGAAAAAGTGTGCACCATGCCATATGTCTAGACCCGAGGGGAAGATTTTGGATTTTGAGATGGGCCAATAGACAAAATGTCTGGGAGTTCCTACGTATCTCATGAGGATGAGAATCAAGCGATACGTAGTTCTTGAAGGCCATGCAGTTTAGCGTCATGCGATGAGGACGTGAGAGGATAGGAGAAAGGGAGTGGGCACATGGTGCAACCCTTACAACCCTTGTATGAGCGGGGTTAAGAAAGCCTACTCCCCGCTACACAAAGATCCTCCAAGGAAACTATTCCCAGGGGGAATAGTGGAAGAGAAAAGCATGGGGCTGAGCTTGATACGAAGCATCCGGGCGTTCCTACGTATCCCATTAAGATGGGAATCAAGCCACACATAGTTCTTGATACGCAATTTAATGTCATGTGGGATGAGGATGCATCTCATTTGGGGATATGTAAGGTACGACAAGTAATCCGATGTGAATGAGGATGTAGTACCACAACATATCGTACAATCCTGCAAGAGGGTATGTCGGGGAAAACTAAGGGGCCTGAGGCCAGACCACGGTCAGCGAGACCTGACCAGCTTGCAGTTTTAACGTCTCGCGATAAATACATGGGTCGTGGGTCCGAGGAGGCCAGGGGGCCTAATTCCGAACCACGATCAGGGAGACCTAACCAGCTTGCGGTTTTAACGTCTCGCGGTGAAGACGAGGGTCATGGGTCCGAGGAGGCCAAGGGGATTGAGGCTGAGCCTCGGTCAGGAAGGCATGACTGGCTTGCAGTTTATCATCTTTCAGTAAGGATGGGGGTCGTGGGACCGAGGAGGCCATGGGGCCTGAGGCTGAGCCTCATTTAGGAAGGCCCGACTGACTTGAGGTTTAAATCTCGCAGTGAAGAAGGGAGTATATCTTAGTTTAAGGTCATGGAGCTCAAACTATTCTGAAGTTTACTATCTTACAAGACGAAGATTCAGTTTAAGGTCGTGCAGGACCTTACAGTTTAAGGTCGTGTTGGGCCACAACGTGTAGTTTAATGTCATGCGGGACCATTTTGCAGTTTATCGTCTTGCAGGACGAAGATGCAGTTTAAGGTTGTGCAGGACCCTTTTGTAGTTTATCATCTTGCAGGACAAAGATGCAGTTTAAGGTCGTGCAGGACCATTTTTCAGTTTATCATCCTGCAGGACGAAGATGAAGTTTAATGTCATGCAGGACCATTTTGCAGTTTATCGTCTTGCAGGACGAAGATGCAGTTTAAGATCGTGCAGGACCATTTTGAAGTTTATCGTATTGCAGGACGAAGATGGAGTTTAAAGCCGTGCAGGACCATTTTTCAATTTATTGTCTTGTAGGAAGAAGATGCATTTTAAAGTCATTCAGGACCATTTTTCAGTTTATCGTCTTGCAGGACGAAGATGCAGTTTAAAGTCATGCATGAAAATTTTGCAGTTTATCGTCTTGCAGGACCAAGATGCAGTTTAAAGTCATGCAGGACCATTTTGCAGTTTATCGTCTTATTGGATGAAGATGCAGTTTAAAGTCGTGCAAGACCAATTAGGATCAGGTGAAGTACCACTTGAGGAACCTGGCATTGGTGGGAGGGGTTATGCGTTCTCCATCCGTGGTCACCAAGGAGTATACTCCATTAGCATAAACCTTATGGATGATATAAGGCCCTTCCCATTGGGTTTCTAACTTGGGTGGTTTCCTATCGGGGATCATTGGTGCTTGAAGGGCCAATACTAGGTTGCCCTGTAGAAAAGAGTGGAGACGAACCTTCTTGTTGAAGGCCCTCACTTTCTTATCCTGATGCCTTTCCAAATTGTGCATGATACGAAGCCGGTTCTCATCCAGTGCTTCTAATTTAGATAGAAGGATTTCGGCTACCTCATCTGATGTCTGGTGATCATAGACTGCAGTGTGTAATGAAGCCAGCTGGATCTCAATGGGTAGGATGTCCTCAGCTCCATACACCAGGGAATATGGGGTCACCAGGGTAGAGTTGCGAGTCGTCGTCCGATAAGCCCAGAGGGCATTGGGGAGCTTGTCCGGACAACATTTAATGTTCTATCCAACCATCTTCTGTAGAATGTTTGAGAGGGTTTTGTTGAACTCCTTGATCTGTCCATTTGCCCGCACGTGGTTGCGGGAGGAATGGTTTGAACAGATGTCTTACTTGGCATACAATTTCTTCAGTTCAGCCGCTTGGAAGTTGGTGCCGTTATCGGTGAGGACGGCGTGAGGGACCCCAACCTGGTGGATAATATTGGAGCTCAGAAAGTCAACGATGGAACATGCCTTGACCTCTTTGAGTGGAACTGCCTCTGCCCACATGGAGAAGAAATCTGTAGCAGTCAGGATGAACCTACACTGGTGGGCTGTTGCCGGTGGATATGGTCCCACTACATCAAGTCCCCATACTGCAAATGGCCAAGTGTACTTGGTGGGGTGGAGGGGCTCCGGCGGCCGATGCAGGAAGTTGGCGTGAACTTGGAACGCATGGAATCTATTGGCATACCCAATACAATCGTGGATCATAGAGGGCCAGAAGTACCCCAACCTCTAGATTTGATGGGACAGCTTCGGCCTAGCTTGATCGGCGCCACAGGAACCGGCATGAACCTCTTGCATAACTTGAGGAATCTCTACTGCTTGAATGCAATGGAGGAGGATGCCATCGAAGCTCCGCTTATAAAGGATCTGTTCAAGACTGGGGCCACTCTGGAGGGTAAATTGCAGCGCGCGGCGTCAGATTCGCTCGCGCTCGGCCTGGTCGTCCGGGAGGTGACCATTTTGGAGATACTCGACAAAAGTTTCCCTCTAGTCGGGAGTGGCTTCGACCACTGTGTCTGACGAACCAGGGACCCCTGACGTAGAGGGTACCGCAGTGAGATGACTTACCCACATGCCATCATTGTCCTCTTGGGTGACAAGGGCAATGACTCTCCGGTGTGTCACATGTATGATCAAATCATCTTTCTCGGGTTCTGCAAGCGACGCGGCCAAGCCATCCAAGGAGTCTACGTGATCGTTCTGTGACCGTGGGACATGGGTAATCTCTGGTCGAGAAGAGAAATGGGCCATAGGCGGAGGGTGTACCTAGAAATGGTACAGGCTCCGACTTCCTAACGATGTTGTCGCCATTAACTTGTTTGATTACCAGCTCAGAATCTCCCTTCACATGTAGATGGGGCACATTTATCTCAAGGGACAACTCGAGACCTGTGATGAGAGCCTGGTACTCTGCCACGTTGTTCGTACAACCTTCTGACAACAGGAACGAGTATGGCAGGATGGCTTGCGCCGGGGTAATGAAGACAATACCCAGGCCCACTCTGTTAAGCATAGGATAGTTGAGCCGCCTGCCGGTAGGGCTCCGAGAGGCACCGTCAAAATGCATTTTCCAACACGGGAGGACATGATCGACTGAGAGGATCGTCTCATCCGGAAAATCCAGGTACAGGGATTGATCCATGGAGGTTGGATGGGAAGCTAAAAAGTCTTCCAACGCCTGTCCCTTAATGGCCTTCTGAGGTACGAACCTGATATCAAACTACTGTAGAATTACCGCCCACCGTGCTAGTCGGTCAGTCAGCATGGGGAGATTCAATATGTACTTCAGTGGGTCTACCCAGGAGACTAATTGCACCTCATGGTTTTACAAGTAATATCGAAGCTTCTGCACGATGAAGATGAGCGCAAGGCATCCCTTTTTCGATAGGGGAGTATCTGACCTCCGAATCGAGAAGCATGCGGCTGAGATAGTATAGACTATTCTCGGTACCCTCGTTATACTTCTGGGAGAGCAATGCACCGAGGGATCTTTCCAAGGCGGTCAGGTAAAGGACCAAAATCTTTCCGGAGACGGGTGGCATCAAAACCGGAGGTTGGAGCAGGTACTACTTGATTTCCTCGAAGGCGGTCCGACACTCCTCATCCCATTCGTAGGTGGCGCCCTTCTTCATGAGCCGGGAAAATGGATTACACTTTCTGGCCAGATTCGCGATGAATCGGCGTATAAAGGCTAAGTGGCCTTGGAGGCCTCGAAGCTCCCGAATGTTGCTCGGGGGAGGCATTTGGCTGATGGACTTGATCTTCTCTGGGTTGATCTCAATACCTCGATATCTAATAACAAAGCCCAGAAACTTCCCAGAGGTGACCCCAAAGGCACACTTCAACGGGTTAATCTTCAGGTGACGGGAACAGAGGAAACCGAACACCTTCTCAAGGTCTTTGAGATGGTCCTGGCGCTGACATTGTTTGACCACTAGGTCATCTACGTAGCATTCCACCAATTTTCCAAGAACCGGCTTGAATATGCGATGCATGGAACTCTGATAAGTGGAACCTACATTTTTCAAGACGAATGGCATAACCTGGTAGCAAAAGGTACCTTGGGGAGCCCTGAAGGTAGTGGACTCCTCATCCTCGGGGGCCATCCGGATCTGGTTGTAACCGGAATACCCATCCATGAAAGAGAGAGCTTGGAACCCGGCCATGACATCAATCAATAACTCTGTCACCGGGAGTGGGAAGTCATCCTTTGGGCAGTGGTGATTAAGATCGCGGAAGTTGATGCAGACTCTGATCTGCCCATTCTTCTTCCTGACTGCCACAATTTTGGAAAGCCTCTTGTGGTACTGGACTTCCTTAACGAAGTTGGCTTTGATAATCTTGTCAACTTCGGCCTCAACCATAGCACCATGAGAAGGGTGCATCTTCTTGGGAGGCTACCTAAACCCACGATGTTTTGCAGTGATGCCCAGATGGTGAACGACTACCTGGGGATCTATTCCTGGCATCTCGTTGTAACTCCAGTTAAATACGTCACGGTGTTGTTTTAGGAAGTCTACGTACTGCAGCCGCTCCTCGGGGGACATGGCTGCACTGATCAATGTGGGTTTCAGATTTTCCTCGCTACCGAGGTTCACCTATACCAGTTCATCAACCGTGCTAGAGACGCCTTCCTCAAAGGCAGGTGGAGCATCCTCCAGGTCTTCCTCCCCACCCGTGGGGTGATTTCCTACGACGGGAGATACTTCTGGGCTATCAAAACATGAGGGGCAGCTGGTGCCGGCTTGGGCAGCAGTGGTCATCACATCAGGAGACTCACTCTCCATTGAGACCATATCAATTAAGGTAATCGATCCTATCCCTTCTGTCCTTCGGCCTAAGGGGCCACGTTTGATGATATCAAAGTAGTGGTGATGTGTCAGCCTGAGTCAGTGGATTCCAGCCTGGAGGAAGAGACACGTATGGCATACTACCATTGACATAAGCTTGACATTCCGGTACCGTACATGGGTAGGAGGTTCCGGGATCACCTGAGCCTGGTTGAGGTAGGAGTACGAGGTGAGTTTCCGTCGTCGCTTGGACACAGGAACATGCCTTCCATGTGTACCCGAAAAAAACAAAACATTTCCCCATGTCGGGGGTCGTGGCCTCCAATCGGTGGATCGGGAGAATGAAGGCGTCATCCTTGGATTCCCGGGGATCACTTGTGGTCGGGGCGGGTTCATCCTCACTTACTAGGATTTGCTTATCCTTACTTTTATAATAACTAGCATCCAGATATTGGGCCTCACAAGAAGCAGAAGGAGACGCATCTCCTTGGAGCACACCTACTCAACCATTAAGTGATTATTTGAGACAATGGTGATACGATGAAGGGACCGATGCATGCAGATGGAGCCATGGCCTACCCATCAACACGTTTTAAGCAGTGTCCTGAGAGACGACCATGAACTCGGTGCTGGAAATTAAGCCACCGAACAGAGTCTTCAGGCGGATCTTGCCGACTGGGGTTTTCTAGGTCCTATCGTACCCCTGGATCCTGAGGTCAGAGGGAGTTAAATCTCCTTCAGACAGACCCAGTATTCGCAATGTTCGAGTCGGAATTCGGTTGACTCTGGAACCCATGTCAACGAGGCAGCAGTGGACATCCACACCATTGAAGTGGCCAGTGATGTACAACGGGCGAATATTTCCCTATATAGGAGGGTCCTCATCATTACCGGAGAACGAGATAACCACCTGACAATCTTCGTTCTCAATTGTCTCAGTATGGAAGGCTTCTGCAGCTGCTACCTTCGCCTCAAACTAGAGGGGGCTCCTTAGGGCCTCGGCAAGTGCCTCGCGCATTTCAGATGACAGTAGAAAATCCTAAAGGATAAAAACCCTTTCCGGAATTCCATCCAGGTGCTTCAAGACATCATACATTCGTGCCAAATGCGATCCTCTTCCTACAAGAGGTCGTTCAACATTTGGAGGCATAGCGGGTCCTGCCGGTTGAACCGGCGATCAGATAGTACTGGGTACATCCTGCTGCCTACTAGTTGAAGCCTGGAGAGTTGTCGCTGGACTAGGATCGGACATCAGAGACTAGCCTATAGCCGGGCCAGTCTAACTGTGATACGAACGAGGTAGCTCTCTCTGATCTAGTAGCACAAACGGCAGTGGAGGTAGAGCTGAGGGCGTTAGATGGGGTTGCGCGTGCTGAGGTCTGCGCTGAGCCGGCTGTCTAGTCTTAGTAGCATGCACGACTTGGATGAAAGTGCCCGCTGATGTACCTTGAGGACTGGCGCGGTTTCGATCCCATTGAAGTTGACGTCGGCTGGAAACTTTGGGGAGGTTCGCCTGGCGTTCCCCCTCGTCGGGAGTCATATAGGGCTTTACCAGCTCCATGGTGTTAACCGAAACGTACCCCTGGCTGTCTCTCGAGGAGTCATCCACCACCGGGCAGATTCTGGGAGGAATCCCCATTTCAGGGGGAATAAAGTCACCGAGAGTGCGGGATGAAGACGGCACCAGCGGAGCGCGTTGCTTCTTCGTGCGTCGTCGCTGCTTGCCCTTTTCGGAAGAGGTCGACTATGAAGGCGATGTAGAGGTACTGGCTACTTCTTCTGAATGTTTCGGCTGCTTCAGGCACGCCCAAATGATTCCATGGGCATGGACGATGGTTTTTCGAGCCACCCAGTCATCGTATTTTCGGGATCTGCGTCTGGGAACCTGCTGCCACTCGTCTTCGCTGTCGCTACCGATCTCTAACCCTGCAAAGACACCCGCCACTTGTGCTGGTGCCAGGACCAACTTGACTATGTTGTTGTTGACCTGGTCTTGAAGCCAGTCTTTAAGCACATAGCATTGCTTGAGGGTGTGACACAAAATCCACTGATAAGGACAGTAGTTAGGGGGATCGGTGAGATTCACCCCTTCCGGCCTTCTGCACTCGGGCAAGGGCACAATCCCTTGTTCTAGATCACTTCGGAAGTAGCCGGGGACCTGATTTTTGTTGAATGAATAAGTCTGGTGCCTTCTTTCTAGATAGGTGGCCATGGGGGCCTGGCCCTGACGAGGGGTCGGAGGGTCTTCATGAGGAGGCGACGCCTGATTGTCTCGCCTAGGTGGAGGTGGCGCATTGCGCGGGTGAACCTGTTGATTCTGACGCGGTCACTCCTGGGAAAGAGCATGTGCGTGAGGTGGAGGACCTCTGTGGGGTTGTGGGGATGGTGTCGCTGGCCGTAATTCCAGCATCCTAGGGGCTTCTATTTGGGCTACCGCGGTGGGTTCGGCTCTGGCAGTCCTCCTGACTGGGATCATATGGGGAAATGAACATGCCTGACTAGCCTATTGCAGATCCTCCTCAAGGCACTGAGCCTTATCTGAGAAATCTTTGAACCCTCCACGGTAGTTCTGGGTAATTTGGGAGGGTAACAGCTTTGTTTTGACATTCCCCACACACATCGTCAGTAATTTCTCTTGAGTTAGTATCATATCGAGGGAATACGTAAGTCCCTTCCAGCGGGCGATGAAATCCGCGACTCGCTCATCAGGCCTTTGCTTTCACATGAAGAGGTCTGCAATGCTAGTCTTTCGCGTGGTGGAGCTGAACTGGTATAGGAACTGCCGGCGGAGATCCTCCCAACCGGTCACCGATCTGATAGGGAGCTGGCTGTACCAGACGAATGTTGGACCTTCCAATGTCTGTACGAAACATTGGAGCTTGGTGGCTTCTTGCTGAGCCGGGGTCCCCAGCATGGGGCCACACCTGGAAGAAAAATGATCAAAGTGTTGCGGTGGGTCCCCTGTCCCATTTAAGGGTGAGAAAGTGGGGTTCCCAAAACCCAGGGGAACGGGCATATCATCCACCCACACGAGATACGTCTTGCCATCTGGTGGGACCACCACCTGCCGTATTTCCAACGCTTCGAGGCGGGCTGTGAGTGCCGCTATAAGATAATCTGGGTGGGGTCCCTGTCTTGATGGGGATCCCTAACCACAAGTGCATTGCCAGGTTCTTCAACACAGTAGATGGCTTCAGCACCTCGTGGATCGACTGGCGGAACAACCTGCAGGGCGACTGGGGGAACCCGGACTGGATTCTTCATATTTCCCCATCATTCGGGGGGGTTTAGCGAGACGTATCACGCCCTCTTGCTGTAAGTTCCGGCTTCTGCCCTGTCTGCGGGAGTAGCTTGATCAGGGTTTCCCGGAGGCATCTCACTGGGGGAAATTGTTCTTGCCCATGTGGCCCCGACCTACGATTACCATAGTCAGGTCGCCGCTCTGCGGCGCGCTCAGCCAAGAGTTCGTCAACTAGAATCTTCTCCTTAGCAAGATGCTGGCATAACGTGGCCTTCTCAGGATCATCGTCCGTTTTCTGCACAGAGGCAGTCGTGTCAGAGTGTTTGACAGTTCCGACGTGCTCCTTACCTTTGCCGGTATTTCGACCGAGTACCAGGGACTCGGTGGGTACGAGGAGGCCTAGCAGGTTCCTCTATTGACGGGTAACCCTCCCCTATGGGTCCAGCAGTGGTGGTATGCCCTCGGGGGGTAATTATTTATGAAGTAATTTAAGCTCGTCTTCCTTGTCCACTACGTCAGCCATGTGGACCGCGACCCCCCTCGAGGGCATGTCCTCAATGTCGCATAACGAATCAGGCTGCCGTCAGATAGGGTCAAAGAGGAGAGCGGCACAGTGTCCCCAACCACGGACTTGCACATGGTGTGTGGCTTCCCTGATGACTTTGTGGAGTACTTTGAAACTCTGAACACATTTCCATTGAAGGGCGCTCTGACGGCCTGACGACTCAGGGTGCTGGGCCACAAGGAGTGCAACCAAATCGATCAGGCAACATTGCTTGCCGATTTCATCGAAGTGGTCTCGACTTCTGGGGTACACCACCCGCTCATAACGAAGGCGGAAGTGTGTCGCCCATAGGGTTCGTCAAAAGCACCCCACTTCATTAGGGTTAAGTGACTCTGGTGCGTGAAAGTTTAGCGCTGCCGTCGGCCAGAATTTCTCCGGGAAGTGATAAGCTGCGAGAATAATCCAGAAGCTCATGGGTTCAGACTCGGGGTATGGCCATGTATTGCCCCACTCATCAACCGGGGGAAGCTGAGGGACCAGTAGAGGTACCGAGGCGGACCTCTGGGATAGTAAACTCGACAGACGAGAATACGGAGAATGAGCTGACTGGCCGCCGAATTCCGGGCCATTCTCTAATGAGTGAGGTGACCTGGTCACGATGTCACGATGCGATGGGCTGATAGCCACATCTTCCGGCACAAGAGTCGTGGCTGCCGATGATAGGTCATGTCGTCGCTCTACCATCGTTGGCCCCCAAAATAGCTCTATGATATCTCTGGTAGAGGTAGAGGGTTCTTCTGGTGACAATGGTGGTGATTTCACGGTCGAGACCTGTGGAGTTTCCACGATTTCTTCCTCCTATATGTACCTGTGGAGGGAGATGGGAATCTGGTGGACCTCTCATTCCGGGAGAATGAGGCTAACACGCTTGGTTCCTGCCCCAGTCCTTGATACGAAGGAGCGGGGAGATGGTTCCATCGCTGAGTCGCATTCCATTTCAGAATCTGAGAAAGGGGCCATTTTGATCTCCACCCAGGCCTTCCCATGACTCTTCTTCTGGCAGGGACGACCCACTCTCCTGCCCTGGGGTGGCTCTTTGGGACAGGGTTGATCCTTAATAGGTAGCCTCGGGGCGGCGCTGACACCGTGGTAGAGAGGGCCCCCGCTTGAGATAGCCAAGGTGCGAGGGGAACCAGAGAAAATGTCTAAGGGTACATGGGGAGGACCTCCATGGACAACACACATATGGGCGGAGCCTCTGTTGGAATCGGCAGGAGCATGGGGAGGACCTCCATGGTCGATGCGGGTGGAGCGAGGCTGACCTTCACTCCTCGAGTTGCTGGGGCGAGGAGGACCTTCTCCCGTTGTAGAGAGGACGTAGGGAGGGCCCCCACATTGGAGAAGGACCGGATGGACAGTGCCTTCAGATCGGCGGTCGGGGGCAGAAGGATGGACTCCATACCCTATATAGTGGGCGCGGGAAAGGTTTACGCGCCAAGCGTCACTGCCACTGGGCAGGTCTTCCTTCGGGATAGGGGCAGCACAAGGCATTCCTCCGTGAAGATCTTAGGAGCGGGGAAGGCCCACACTCTGTGGAGTGATGGTACGAGGAGGGCCTCTGTACGGGGGAACATCACCGCGGGTTAGTTCGCGGCGATCACCACTCGGGCCTGCAACCCAGAGAGTCAACCCGGCCTACTCGTGGGGCAGTTGGGATCTCGATCCTGGTTGGGTGAAGGAGTGCCCCTGCTCAGTGTATGCAGGGACTCCATGATGCACGTCGGTGGTGGCTCGGGCCACTGTAGCTGTTGACGTCGACGCATCTGGGTGAGAGTCCTCAACCCGGGCCTGGCGCTGACGTTGGGTCAGACGAGCTGGCGTAGGTGGTGTAGGGGCATGGACTGCCTGCTCTTCCTGTGGAGTCGGATGGTGGCGCTGACGCGGCCAAACGAGAGCCCTTGCCTAGAGCCCTTGGGTTGGGACCCTGAGCGGGCCGAGCCGGACGGCGCCCGCCTCATCAACGTAAGGCGAATAGTCATCCAGACATTCTGGGGACAGGCTCCCAAAACGGTTGAACGTTGGGGTGGGGAGTAGGGGCTCCCTACGTGACCTGTTAGGGTGGCGTTGACGGTGTGGCCTAGATGCCTCCAGGTCCAGGATGGCCACATCCTATGTTAGGATGACCCCTTCCTCCGTGTACCTACGTACGAGGTTGTTGATCACCCTTCGCTGGATGACCTCTGATGGGGAAAGGGGACGTGGGCACCCTGTATTCCGCGATATGGCGGCCATCGTGGTGGTAGTGGCGCCATGCGGGGTGGATGTGGTGGTGTTGCCCCTGCCCCTGCGTAACCGAGCGGGTGGTGATCTTGTCTCTGTAACAGTAACCTGGTTCCTGATAAATGAAGGGATCAACTCATCAGCACTGAAAGGAAAAGGATTGACAACCAGTGCCCCAACGTCCTTCCATTCTCCGCGTCTGTAAGAAGGATCCACACCAACATGCTGCAGAATGGAGTGCCCCACGTTCTACTACCCCAACTTCCTGTGATTTTCACGACAAGCCCGCTATTTGCATGGCGGGATTAGGCACCAGATATCTAGATCCGGTGACACGTCAATCTAATGGTGTCTCGAACGCTACTAGTCTCCACATTGAGGAGAATAATTTCACGTCGGGTTCACCATTTCTGTTTGTGACGCTTTCGTCAGGGCGCGAGCATCCATCCATCCGCGGGGGAGGATGCGCTTTGCTATTGCCTCGCGTTCCCGCTTTCCATAGGTGGGAGGCATTCGCTCCTTATTCAGGGGCATCTTCTCCTTGATCGAAACAGGATAATGGGATGTCGGGTCTTCCTTCTGTGGATTCCTCCTCAGAACTCGTCACATAGTCCGGGTCTCCCTCATAGATTTAATAAGTTGTTCGTGAAACTCTTCCTAGTTCAATGTTTCCATGGACACCGGTTAATTAAACTGCTTCTGTCGGGACATTCCAAAGGGTCCGGTCAGGGCAGCAACCTCCAGTCGGGGGAGTAGTCATGTTGAGACATCAGTAGTGTGTCTGGATGTTGGGGAAATGGCATGTCTATCTATTATCCCTGGTCATAGGGCTTCTCGAGGGCGTGGAAGCCTGAGGAATCCCACATCGAGCGCGGGGAATTATATGCCATAGACACATATCTGAGGTTTTCCTCAGCTTCATGTGTTTAATATAGGGTATGCCGCGATTTTAACGTCCAGCGGAGACGGATCAGCCTGATCAGAGCATTAGCTACAATGGATCGGATTGAGGGATTTACCTTGTAGGGCTACCGATATCAGGACCAGCCCATGGGCGGCTGTGAAGAGGAGTGTACCGACATGGTCTCACCGGGATATGACGGCCCTGGCGAGAATCAGGTTGGATGATGGGTAGACGAATGAAGTGGAGGGGGGGGGGATGGCAAGGAACCATCACAAGGGCAACATTGAAGTTGGGCGTGAGCCTTGAAGGGGCTTCCTACGTATCCACGGGGCAGGGAATCAAAGTCCACGTAGTTCGAGATGGTGCAGGTGAACCGGTATAAGCGTGGACCTTGTTCTGATGGGCATCATCAACGAACTGATGTGAATGGGGAGGACCAGGAGGGTCCTAATGGTGGTGGTCTTGGACCTCGTGGGGGCTTCCTACGTACCATGTCGTGACATGGATCAAAGACCACATAGTTCAGAGGGGCTTCATCGGCGAACCGACGTGAAGGTGGACCTTGGTCCGACGGGTGGTGGGCATGAACCTCGGGGAGGCTTCCTACGTACCATGCCTTGACATGGATCAAAGACCTTGTAGTTCAAAGGGTTTCATCGGTGAACCGATGTGAATGTAGACCCGTGGGTCCACTAGTAGTGGGCTAGAACCTTGGGAAGGTTTCCTACGTACCATGCCTTGACACGGATCAATGTCCTCGTAGTTCAATGGATTGATGTAATGCAGTTTAACGTCATGCAGGATGGTAGTGAACCCTGACGTGAATAAAATACGAGTGGTGGGTGTCAGCGAACCGACGTAAATGAGGAACCTTGGTCCGATGGGAGATGGGATTGAACCTCTGGGAGGCTTCCCACGTACCATGCCTTGACATGGATCAATGTCCTTGTAGTTAGGAATGATAACGGGTGCTTGGAACATAGAAAAGGTGACGGTTTGGGCCAATGATTGTTGGGCTTGAACCTCATGGAGGCCTCCTACGTACCATGTCATGACACGGATCAAACTCCGCATAGTTCGGGTTGTGACAATGGCTTGCTGTCGGGCTAAAATGCAGTTTAACATCGTGCTGGATGCAGGTAAGAGTCGACGTGAATTTGGTGACGGGTGGGCTTGAACCTCGTGGAGGCTTCCTATGTAACATTCCTTGACATGGATCAAAGACCTCGTAGTTCAAATGGGTGTGCAGTTTAATGTCATGTAGGACAATGGCATATAGTTTAACGTCATGCTGGATGAGGCCATGCAGTTTAACGTCATGGTGGACGAGGTATTGTCATGGCCAATGCCAACTATAAGCCCACGTGAGTCATGCTCGGTGTGAGAAATAAGAGACAGCAAGGGCCTGACGATCACGCCACGAAGGGTGCGTTCGTGTGAAGCGAAGAGGGGCTTACGCATTAGGCGGCCCATGGTGTTGGGACTTATCCAGGATGGAGGCCCAAAGTGCGACAAAGAGCAGTGAAAGAGGGATTTCAGACCAATGATGGGAGGTGCCTCGTTCCCTATCACCCCCGCCACTAACCTTGGTAGTGGGGAAGTATAGAGATGCAGGGGTGCAGCCATCCGTTGGAGGACTAGGGTCACCCTTCTCCTGAGAAATATGCCACTCCAATAAGGAGGATATCATCCATTGTGAATGGGCGATTCCACTCCTATGGAGACGAGTGGCGTAAAAAATGTTCGAGCTGGGGGGACCCTTCGTGAGAGGCACGCGGTCAGGTCACAGTTTAACGTCATGTGTTGAGGACGCGGTGCATGGAAGTTTAACGTCCTGCAGCTCGGATGAGCTGGGTTCACTCCACACCCCTAGGACTTACATAACTGGTAACCATTTCTCCTTGGGAGAGGGAAGGTACCAGTAAGGCCATGGTCAAGGGGGGTTGTAAAGTGAACCATCGAGGGGTCCACGTTAGCGTGGCTATGCGAAGAAGTAATATCCATTAGCGTTCCTATGCGAAGAAGCATTAGGCGAAGCAACACTACGAGTAGTATTGTACTTGGGGATTTTAAATCACCTCGTGTATACCTGGAGGGTCGCACGAGAAGAGGAATTTCCAAGCAATGGAGTGTGCATCACGAAGCGGAGTGCCTTGGCCTTAGCATGGGGCATAGGTGTGAGTGGAGGGTGCTTCACAAAGTGGAACAGTAGTTGCGGAGCACTGCCTCGCGAAGAAGAGGTGCCTCGCGATGCAGGGTGCTGCGAAGCGGTGTGCTTCGCTATGTGTAGCAATCCTTCCTTGGCATAGAGACCACTAGTACAGGTTGGGTGTTTCGCGAAGCATAAACACTCCACGGCTTCCCGAGTTCCCATGGGAATACACTTCCTTCGCGAATTCCCTTGAACATCGAGAAGGGCATCCCTCTCGGAAGATGGGCTTAAAACGAGACAAAGCGAAGGCGTCACGCGAAGTAGAAGTACCTCGTGGAGCTCATGATTCCCGAGGGAAAAGGGTGCTTCGTGATTCGGGAGAGGAGAAGCCGGAAGGTCCGATTGTCCATTTTTTGGGACTCAGGGGGAGTACAATATTTATAGGGAAGGGGAGCCAGACCTCACGTGCCGCCTCAGGTGCATCACGGCGCGCTCGCGAACGTCAAACTCGTTCACGGAGAGTTGCCACCTTCGGAGCTTATCGGAGGGTCGCGAACGTCAAACTCGTTCACGGAGAGTTACCGACTCCTAAGCATCGCGGAGGGATCATAAAAGTCATATGCGTTCGCAAAGAGTTACTACCTCCTAAGATTCGTGGTGGGCTCATGAACGTCATAGTTGTTCGCGGAGAGTTACCGCCTCCGGAGCTTCGCGAGACTGCGCTGCTCGGGGTGCTTCGTGTCGGTGCTTCGCGAGGCAACGAGCCGACCTTCTTTTTCTTCCCTTCCTTTCATGCAATATTTTGGCGCCAACAGGTATGCTGTATGGTTACATACTGTGTCCACGCAACTGGGGTTGGCTCCATGAACACTGGCCATGTGCTTGTACACAACCTCAACATGTGTTCGCCAAACCATGTAACTGGTACATGGGGTAGCCTGTGCCACTCGCCATGCCTGGACATGTGCTGGAGTACATGATTGTGTACTCCACTCCGTGTCCGTGTATCCCCATGATTCACACCATCTCTGACAAAGATACTTCTTCCATTCTGTGTAGAGGGTACACGCCACGCCTCTTGGCCGTGTAATTCTGCATGTGTCTGTGTATTTCCTAGAATATAAGCCATGTCTCACGAAGCCACTTCATCCATTCTACGAAGAGAATACACGTCATGTGACTAGGGTCACACACTGTGTGTTCCATGTCTAACGTCTGACACTCAAGCCGCAGAACGTCCGCAATACACGGTGTGTTCGCTAGATGTACACGCCGTGTAATCTGGAATTTTCCAGAAACGGAACATCCGGCCATCACACCTCTCGTGAAGTCATTTCATCATTATGACCGATGTTTCCTCAAAAAACATCAGACACTAGGCCTCCCCAATGTCCCGTAGTCATCTCTGATGTTTTTGGGCCTCCAATCGGCTCCTAGAACACGATTTGATTTCCCGGTCGAAGAACGGTCGAGGAATGGTCCTTCCCATTCCGGTTCGATCCATCACCTGCGATTGTCATCACACCTCCGCTAGGTCGTCATGATGTTGGGTCTTCAAATTGGGATTGTTGCATCACACAACAAACTTTAACGATCCATTGTTCTTCACCCATGAAGAACAAGAAGAACACAACAAACATTCAGAAGAATGACAGAGGGATCGGTCCATGTTCATATGACCTGATCCTTCCATGTTAGATTGGTAGCAAGCTGGTCAAGAGGAGAAATCATGGAAACAAAAATCAATGTTTCTCAAATCAAAACATACCCCTACCTTTGTTCGTTATTTGACGATGAAGTCATAGGAAGAAGACGGAGTTGTCGTCGTTCATTGCATCTGCCAGACACTCTGAATCCCAAGCTCTCACGTCAGTTATGGAAGACATTCCACATCAGTAGGAGTTCAGGGAAGATGATTGAAGGAGATCATTATCGGTGTACTTCATTTTGAAAGAATGGTTTCTTCTTTCTTTGATGGGAGATGAGGTTCTTCATTGGAGACCTCTATTTCTCCCATGCTCTCCTCTCCCTAATATTCCACCCCCAAAAGCAAAAGTGATATGATTTCCCCAATTTTAATTATTGGAACAAAATTCAAATGGGTTAATTAAATAGGTTAGCTCCAATTAATTAATCAAAGTGGTTGGCACAAAATTAATGTGGAGTGGTGGTGACACCATTAAGTGGGGAGCTCAAGTGGTTTCTCCCCACTTAATGGGGAGTTCAATAGGTTTTACCCTCGGGTGGTCCCCACCATATTAAACATGGAGAGGAGGTTAGGTTCGATTGGGCCCCACCACCATATCCTCTCATGGAAGGTTATGGTGTGGTGGTTCCCACATTCAAATTCCACATCGAGGCTACAACCAACCAAAAATAAAAATTAAGCAACAACATTATTTTTATTTAATTTATTCATTAAAACCCAAAAACTAAATTTTATTCTCGTCCAACTACCATTGAGGTGAAATTCTTCCTAAGCCAATACCGGAACTGCGAGTTCAACGGTGCCCTCAAATTTCAATTCCTAGCACTAGATCTAAAGTTATAAAACCCCACTCATATGTTTACTGAACGTACCTGAACAAAACATCAGAAATTGATTTTGGGCACACCATGCCTCGAAATCATGCACTGTAAATTTTCACAGACTCATAAAATTCCCATGTAATTAACAAAATAAAAACCACAAAAATTCCAGGTCTTTACATTCTCCCCACCTCAGGGATTTTCATCCCCGTAAGCTACAACTCGAACTAAGGGAACAAATGGGGGTATTGAGCATGCATCTGAGCCTCCCGCTTTCATGTGCTCTCCTAGAGGTTCATGTGCTACTAGTGAATGTGCACTGGAGGTATTGACCATACATGTAGGACCCACTCCTATCGATCCTCAATCTCCATTGGAACCTTGTAAAAGTCTCCTCATCATCAATGTCAAAATCTCCATGTTCGATGACGTGAAAGGGTCGTGCAAGTATCTCCTCAGTTGGGATACATGGAAGACATCGTGCACCCAGTGCAATTGATGTGGAATAGTTAAGCTGTAAGCCACCTCGCCAACTTTGCTGAGGACCTGGAATGGTCTGATGAAATGTGAAGATCACTTGCCACCTCGGCCTAATATCCATAATCCTCATCGATGTGAGACCCATAGAAAGACGTGGTTTCCATACTCGAACTCCAGAGGTCTCCGTAACCTATCATCATATGACTTATTCCTGCTCTGTGCAGTTTTCATCCACACCTGGATGATCTGCATCTTCTCTATGGTAGCTCGTACCATATCTGGTCCCACCAGTGCAGACCCCCCAAGGATAGTACACACAAGGATGATCTGCAAGGTTTCCCGTATGATGCCTCAAAAGATTCCATCCCTATGGTGGATTGATATTTGTTTTATGAAAACTCGCCCAAAGATAAGTGATTCTCCTAGCTGCGACCGAAGTCATGGACACATGCACAGAGCATGTCGTCGAGGGTCTGAATGGTCTGCTCATTCTGACCATCTGTCTAAGGATGGAAGATTGTGCTCAAATGAATGTGCATCCTGAAAGACTCCTACAACATCTTCCATAGTCGGGATGTAAAATGAGTGTCATGATCGAAGACAATCATTGAAGGTACTCTATGTAGCCTCACAATCTTCTGCATGTAGATGCATCCCAATCTCTCTATTGAACCCTGCTCTCTGATCAGTAAGATGTGGGCCGACTTGGTGATTCAGTAGAAAATCACCCAAATAGAGTCATGAATCCTAGATGTACATGGAAGCCCCATCAAGAAGACCATGGATATCCCATCCCACTTCCACTTTGGGACCTCTAAAGGATGAACCAAGCCTGCTGGTACCTGTTGCTCTAACTTCACTTGCTGACAGGTTAGGCACTGAGAGACAAACTTTGCAAATGATTTCCTCATTCCTGGCCGCCAGTGCTGGTTCCAGAGATCCTGGTACATCTTCGCCACTCTTGGATGTACCTCTAGAGGGGATGTGTGGAACTCCATAAACACCTCCTCCTGAAGTGCCACTTGTACTAAGGTACATCTTCTGAAGTGGATGATGTGATCCCCACCTTCTTAAAATCTATCAGGTGCCTAACCTATAGATATATATGAGAACGTTGTGTCCCACAGTCAGAGTCTCCACACTGTGCCTCCCTGGATCGTTGAAGAAGTGGATGTGTGACTGTAAGAGACTGAAGGAAAGCCGCTCCATCTCGGTCCACAAAGAATATCTGTAAATTATCCAGCTACTCTATCGCCTCTCTTAACAGGAGAATACTTGATCTCCTGCTAAGATCATCTGGAACAACATTCCCCTTCCAAGGAGTATAGAATATCTCGAAGTCATAGTCCTAGAGGAACTCAAGCAATCGTCGTTTTCTCAGGTTCACATCCTTCTGAGATAAGATATACATGAGACTCTGGGGGTCAGAGTAGACTGTGAAATTCTCTCCCATCAAATTGTGCTACCACATCATCAAGGTGATGTCCACTGCTGCTAAATCCAGGTCATGGGTGGAATAGTTCTTCTCATGTTTTCTCAGCTGAAGAGAACCATAAGCAATCACTGCTTGCTCCTGCATCAGGACACATCCGAGTCTGGTCCCTGATGTGTCATAGTAAACTACATACCCTACGCCCTCCTCTAGAATCCTCATGATGGGGGAGCTAGTCAGCCTCAGCCTCAGCTTCTGAAAGCTCTGTTGGAATCTCTCCAACCACACAAAGGGTTTCCCCTTCTTCGTCAATGATGATAGTGGTGTTTCATCTTTGGTTAAGTCTGGTATGAACAACTGATAATATCCAGCCAAACCAAGGTAACTTCATACCTTCATCACACTCCTGGGTGGCTCCCAATAATGTACAGCCTCAATCTTCACTGGATCCACTGAAACTCCAACCACCGAGATGACATGTCCTAAAATGTGAACCTCTCACATCCAGAACTGGAACTTCGAGAGAATACCATAAATCTGGTGCTCTCGAAGTGTGTCTTGTACTACCCCCAAATGGTAGGCATGCTCCTCCTCAGTAGTTGAGTAGATCAGAATATCATAGATGAAGACTAAGACAATGCGATTGAGGTATGATTGGAAAACCCTGTTCATGAGTCCCATGAACACTACTGGATCATTGGTTACACCGAAAGTAATAACCAAGAACTCGTAGTTGTCATACCGATATCTGAAGGTTGTCTTCTGGACATCCTCATCCCGAACTCTGAGTTAGTGATAGCCTGACCTGAGGTCTATCTTTGAGAACCACCATTCTCCCTTCAGTTGATAAAAGAGGCCATAAATCCTCGGGAGTGGGTACTTGTTCTTCACGGTCACATTGTTCAAGCGATGTTAGTCGACACAAATCCTCAATATTCCATCCACCTTCTTGGAGAACAGAATTGGGGGTGCCAATGTAGAAACACTAGGCCAGATGATTCCCTTCCCCTGCAAGTCCTCCAGCAATACCTGTAGCTCACGATGCTCAGTGGGAGCTATATGATATGCTGGAGTAGATATCGGTTCCATCATGGGGTATAAGCCAATTTAAAATTCCGCCTCTCTGTGAGGAGGTAGTCCTGGGATATCATTAGGGAAAACATCTGTGTACTGGTCCCCCACTATAGGATAAGTCAGACTCTCCACATCAACTGCTCTGAGGGTAAGGAAGGAAATCTGATGAGTGATCATCTATACTCTCCTCCGAGAAAGTCTATCCTACACTACAAAGGCTCCCTTATCACCTATAAAGGAAAACCAGGTCCAATCCATGCAGATACACCACACTTTTTCCCTAATACAATCGATCTGAGCATGGACTGTAGATAACCAGTATATACCCAAGATGATGTCGTAAGGCCTCCACCCTAATGCGAGGAGATCTCAGTCGAAGCTCTCACCTCCTAGAGTAATCTCACACTGCCCGAACCAGTGGATAATCATCAAGTCTTCTCCCATACGAGTCCCTAGCCATTAGGATCACATAAACGACTCCATCAAAATCTTTGAGCTCCGAACAAGGGTAGTGGAAATGAATGAGTGAATGGAACCTGTGTCTATATAAAATGAGGATAAGGTGGAGTAGACACAGTCCATACCTCGAATCATCTCCAGAGCGTCATGATCATAGGCCTCAGCTACCTGGAGCTGATCTCTCGTCTGTCCATCTGCTCCTTACAGTCGGGGTAGACCTCCTGGTTGGGGTGGTGGTAACACCTCGAAATGTCGTCCACCACGAGATGCACGACTAGATCCTCTGCCATGTCTACCTATGCCATGAGGATCGCCTCAATTGAACCTCTGCCTTTACATGAGAGGTCCCTCAACTGTCTGGTGATCATCCGAACGGTGGGTCGAACAGTAAAGGTCCATGTGACATTTCCCTCCACATGTGAAACTCTACATGTTCCAAGTATGACTGGCTCTATCTCATGTGCCTCACACAACCGAACCTGTATCCTGAGGTCATCCACCAGATGTTCTAGTCCACTTGGATCTCTGTGACATCTGTCTGCTTCCAGCTTTAGAATACTCCACTACATGACTCCCGGTAGCGGGTCTCACTGTTGGTGACTTCTGAGAAAGGAAACTCTCAACTAAGAGGGCTCGTTCCAACACCCCTGCCTACGTCGGGATGGTGAGGGAGATCATCGAAGCCATGATCTCTCACCTGAGCCCCTACTCGAAGGTCCATCCCTTGAATAATGTGTCCTGCACCATATCTGTGGAGTAGCATGAGAGGTCAGTGAGCTTCACTGAGTACTGTACCACCATCATGCTGCCTTGTTTCAGAAGAAGTAGCTCCTATATATGTACTGCAAGTAGGGTGGCTGGGACAAACTCCACCTGAAACATGCCCTCAAAGCCTTCCTAGAGTAGTGTATCCTCGTCATGCAACTAGAGCATCAGGCTCTACCATCTGCCTACTGCTGCCTGAAGGAGACTCGCGGAAAGGATCACCATAAGGTCGGATGGTGTCCCTACTATTCATAAGACTCTCACTAAAGACTCCATCCAATCCTCATCTTCCTGTGGGTCAGTCTCACCCCTGAACCTGGGTGGCCTCTGGCGCTAGAACTCATGCAATGTGCTCAGGTGACATGCACTCTCTACGGGTGGGGCTGGTGGCATCGGTGGCCCAACGAGTAGTGGTACCGCTGGTGCCTCTTCTGTGATAGGGCCCTGCACCAAGGCCTCGTCACTCGATGGGATGTCATCTTGTAAAAATCCTAGAACCCTGACTAGATATCTGCATGGGGCCATCCAGAAGAGAAACAGGTGTGCCACGGTTAATAAATTATACATGGTGGTCTGACTCAAATAATTCACAAACAAGACTCTTGAAAACATACTTGCAATCAGTGTTTTCATTCACTGGGTCAAAAATCAGAAGTCGGGGTCCCAATGTATGGATATATCGGCCGTCGCACCAACACTAGACTCCCTGAACTAAAAACCACACTCACTACACTTGACACTATTACATAATACAAAAGATCATAGTCCTAGGTTTTGTAGTAGAACTGAATCCTTTGATATAAATTTTTCACAACCCATCCCTCGGGGCTCGTGCCATAACAACCCCAAGCCCGCCTTCCATATACTAGGGGCTGGCGACTAGCACCAAAGGCGTAATTACCTAAAACTGGGAAGGCATTTCTTTTATGACCTGCAAACACATATATCTAGATACAAAACACTAGGTAAACTGTATAACAAAAAAGTGCTGATAAAGGGTCCAGAAATACAAGCCCAACTGTAATGTACAAGTACAACTAAAAAGAACAAAACTGTTTAAGGGTAAAAATAAGATCTTGGATCATCCACCATGGATCCTACATAAAGGGTTGGTACAGAAAGACTCCTCATCACTCCACTTCTGTCAGTCTCCTCTATGTACTGACATGTTTTATGGTCCAACTCTGGGTACCGTCTAGTCCTGGTACTCTCATACTTAGTCAGAGATGTCCGTTATCTATATCCAACACAATGAGGTGCGAGCATAGCCCGTGCATGGGTGAGTATAACGATACTCTGTAGGGACCCCAAGACCCTCCAGGTCACTCAAAATACACCAAGGATAAACCACAGAGTATGAAATAAATGGATAACCATTACATAGGTATATTCCCATACATATACCTATGTTATCAAGTAACCAATCACAAACATGAGGAAAACACAAAAGTCACTGAATTAGCTCACACAAGTAAACAACTTATGTAGAGAGTTAGATATGATTAGTTGTAGCCAGTACATCATCAATTCTATCAAACCCATGTAGGATCCATGAAGAGTTTTCAGAGTTGTCGAACCCACACAGGATCCAGGAACAGTCGTCAGAGCTACCGAACCCACATAGGATCCAAGAACAGTCATCAAAGCACATCTAGCCACAGGGTTTCGCACAAAGCATGCTTGATTTTAGGAGGGTCCGCTCCTCATTCCAAGTGTCTCTACAACAACTTCCACGAAGTCCCAAGATGATGCATCAAAATATTCTTCACTTTAGAGGGGGATCACCCAAACAAAATGTTTCCAAGATACTAAGGACAAGATGACCAATACATTTCCCAAAAAGTACATGGTGTGTAGGAATGAGGCACACTCCATGCCTTTAGACATTGGGTACTGACCATGTACAAAGGACCCTATCGTAAGGATGGTCATGTAGAAAACAAAGTAAATGGCGTGTGGTATGGTTACATGTCGTGCCCAACCAATTGGGGTCCACTCTATGTACGCTGTCCATGTGCCCGCACACTGCCTCAACCCGTGTTTTCCAACCAGTGTAACTAGTATACAGGGTATCCTATGCCACTATCCATGCCTGGCCGTGTGGTGGAGTACATTCTGATGTACTTCGCCCTATGTCCGTGTATACTCGAGATACACACCGAGTCTCATGAAGCCGCTTCTTCCATTCTGCGTAGAGGGTACACGTTGTGCCTCTTGTCCATGTAATGCTGCCTGTGTCCATGTATTTCCTAGAATACATGCCACGTCTCGTGAAGTCGCTTCTTCCATTTCCTGCAGAGAATACATGGCATGTGACTAGTGTCACATGCCATGTGTTTCTTTTCTAATTTCTGAAACTCAAGATGTAGAATGCCCGCACTACTCGGTGTGTCTATTATAAGTACACGCCATGTAGTTTGGAATTTTCTAGAAATGGCGCCTTCAGCCAGTGCGCCTCCCATGAAGTAAGTTCTTTATTCTGACTATCCGTTCATCACAAAACATTAGACACTAGGTTGCCCTGATGTACCGTAGTCATATCAGGTGTTTTGAGCCTCTGATCGGCTCCGAGAACACGATTTGATTCACCCGCTCGAAGAACAATTGAGGAATAGTCCTTCCCGTTCTGGTTCGATCTGTCACCCTCTATTATTGGTGCACCTCCACTAGGTCGTCGTGATTTTGAGTCTTCAAGTTGGGATCGTTGCAACACCCCACGAAATCGCAATGATCCATCTTTCATCACCCATAAAGAACACGAATAACACACCAAACATTCAAAAGAATGGCAAAAGGATCGGTCCATGTTTGTTTGGCCCGGTCCTTCCGTGTTAGTTTTGTAGCAAGCAGGTCAAGAGGGTAAATCATGGAAGGAATAATCGACATTGCTCAAATCAAAACACACACCTACCTTTGTTCATTGTTTGACGATGAGTCGCGGGAAGAAGACATAGTTTTCTTCGTTCGTCGTTTCCGCCACACACTCCCAATCACAAGCTCACATGCCTGTTGTGGAAGACGTTCCACATCAGTAGGAGTTCGAGGAAGAAAACCAGAGAAGATCATTGCTGGCATTCTTTATTTTGATTGAACGCATTATTTATTCTTCGTTGGGAGATAATGTTCTTCGTTGGAGAACTCTATTTCTCCAAATCTCTCCTCTCCCCAATATTCCACCCCCAAAAACAAAAGTGATATCATTTCTCCAATTTTAATTGTGGGAAAAAAATCAAATTGATAAATTAATTAGGTTATCTCCAATTAATTAATCCAAGTGGTTGGCACAAAATTAATGTGGAGGGGTGGTGGAACCATTAAGTGGGGAGATCAAGAGGTTTCTCCCCACTTAATGGAGAGATCAATAGGTTTTAACCTCGGGTTGTCCCCACCATATTAAACATGAAGAGGAGGTTAGGATTGGGTGGGCCCCACCACCATAACCTTTAATGGGTGGTTAAGGTGTGGTTGTCCCCACCTCCAAATTTCATATGGAGTCTCCGACCAATCAAAAATTAAAATTACGATACAACTTTATTTTTATTTAATTTATTCATTAAAAGCCAAAAAACTAACTTATATTTTCAACCAACTATCATTGAGGTGAATGTCTTGTTAATTGAATACTATTGTTGCGTGTTTAACGGTGCCCTCAGATTTTAATTCTGAGCACCAATTCTAAAGTTATAAAAACTCGCTCGTACGTTTACTGAACGTACCCAAAAAAAATTCAGAAATTGATTTTGGGCACACCGGGCCTCAGAAACATGCACCGTAAATTTTCACGGACTAGTAAAATTCCCATGTATTTAACAAAAAAATCCACAGAAATTATGGGTCTTCACAACATAAATAAGGATAATGCAACTCAGGAACACCAATAGGCTAAGGAGTAAATCACTCATTCCGATGGGCCAGTGTAACATCACAAAACCATCGTCACTACTCAAATAGAGACCATCAACCAATTGAGGGATCAATTTTCAGTGGCTAATGATTGGTAAGTAGATGAAGCATCTTTGGTAGTCGAGTGCCAAAAAAATTAGTATATGTTAAAAAATGTTTTGAATAATACCCTTCTTCCAAAGGGGTGTCTGATATAGAGGTGGAACATTGGACTCTAAAGGCTAGTCAATAGTGGATGGTTGATCTCAATTTATCAATCACTTGTTTTGAGCCTTTTGGAGTCTTATAATATCATAAAATAAAGAAGAGGCTCTAACATGTGAATAACCCTCCTAATCTTTAGAAATAATTTGATTTAAATTACCTTTGTTCCTAAATGTGTGTTTTTTCTACATATCAGTAACATCAAAAATACAACCAAAATAGAACACATAATCACATGTTAATCGTGCTCATTGTGTGAAGCATGAGTAAAAAATATTATTTATCATTCATATGAGAGTTTCAAAGAGGGTCAAACACTCGGAACCTATACATGTCTATTGACCATATGGAGTTCCAAGACTAAGAAAATTTTGGTTGGAGCCTAAGACTCTTTGAACAGCCGATTTTCATTTTCCCAATGTGTGCTAGTGCGCAAATAGGGTAACAGTAGGGGACTTGAGTTCTTCACAAACCAATGGGAGTGAAAATAGTGAATTTATATGCATATGTACCAGAACATGAAAGGGGTAATGTGATGATGAAGGATGATTTTTTTCCATGTTTGAAACAAATATTCCACTATCATCTTTCCAAGTATTGGTATGAACAAATAAGGGTCAACCATTGACCATGTTTAAAATAGAAGTCATGTCAAAAAGAATTTAAAAAGAATTTTAGGGAGTATCCCAAGGATGTTAGGTGAGCCAGTGTGGCTAGGAACCTTTTTTGTTAAGGGGCATTCAGATTTGAAAAATAATGGGGATCCAAATCCCGGGAAATGCAAATCATGGATATGAATTATTGGGATGTTCGGATGAAGTTAAACACTCTGAATTATTCCATTGAGTATTTGAGAATATTTGGTAAGAATTTTGGTTTGGATGATGGTTAGACTCATATTCCAAGGGGAGTTTCATCTTGGATGCCAAGCAATGGAAGAACTCAAGCAGTGAAGTAGGTGACCGACATCGATGGGAGGAAACAGTTCTCAAGAAAGGGACTAAGTTTCTTTTTAGTTTTAAATCATTCCATGATGATGAAGGGAATGTAGTCTAACATTTTAAGAAAATGATTTTGAATATTTAGTTTAATGACATGTGGTGAGGATGATGCATCACTCAATTTAACACTGTGTGATTAAGAAGTTCATAAAATATTTTAGTGTCTTTTGATCAAGAAATTTGTAGAAAAATTTAGTGTATTTTGAGAAGTATTTTCATATCATATTTTAGTGTCTTTTTATTATGACTTGTGGGCCCTCATTAATAGATCGCATCTAGTTAATGTAGTTGGATTCACAAATAATAAATACATGAGTGGAACCACATATATAAACTCATGAGGAAAATGGAACTGAGATTTGGGATCTAACATTTTCCTAAATTGACAGCTTCATCAAGAACATATAGTTATTTTCTAGAGCCCAAGATGGGTCTCGTTGGGTTTTCACCTTTTTTATTTAAGCCATTTTTTTTTTCCATGATGTGAATGTTAACAAGATGGTGGGAGTATGACTTTTTATCAGGTTTCCCCTATAGGTTTTTGACCTTATTGATATATTTTCCTCTTGCATTGGGTTGTTTAAGGTCATACATGTCTGAAAAATTTGATTAAAATATTTTAAGGTCATAATTCTTAGACCAGGGATCACTAATAGTTTAAGGTCGTAATTCTTGGACATGGGGTTTGTCTTTAGGGAGTTTTTGTGGAATAGAAGATAACCCAATGTAAAGGTGGGTCTAAGGATTCCCTTCCACATGGAATATCCATGAGGTATCTTTAACATAGTTTAAGGTCTTGATGATTGGAATTGGACTCCTATTTTAAGATCATGGAGTTCCGAAAATAGGGGAACCTGAGTATCGCAACATTTCTTACAGAAATTCCTCCCCAAATCTTAATCTCGTGTGAACTATACTCGATGTGATAAACAAGGTATGGTGTGGAGTTATCGTTATGTACAGGGGGTCTACATGATATTAGGAAAAATTGATCAACCTAGGGTAGTCCCATGATGGTATAAATGAGTTCCAATACATAAATAGTAAACGGCTTATAACTGATGGGTGGGGGAAAACTATTAACCATGTACAAAACATGGGTTCTACACTTGTTCTAGTCAAGTATAGGGTGAGGAAATGTGGGATTGATTGTTTAAAAAATTCAAAACCTGGGAACCACCATATGTTACTAAGGATCCTTCAAGACGTGAGCCTGGAATGGTAGATGAGCCAGTGTTTCCAGGAACCATTTCTCTTAGGGAACCTATTCAGATGAGGGGGATAATGATTATCCAAATACATAAATGGAAGAAATGTAGACATGGTAGTGGGTAACATTCAAAAGGTAAGTTTATGTTCCATGGGATCTACCTTTCCATGATCTCAAATGAGATAGATAAAATGTGGGAATGAAATGATCCTTCTTAACCCATAGTGGAAGACCCCAAAATGAGTTAGTGGTAGGGATATACCTAGGATTAAAGATCTTGTAATAACTATATATCCCATGAAAATGAGAATCAATCCACACATAGTTCTAAATCAAGATGTGGTAGAAGATTGATGTCAAGGGTGACTTACTATGTTGTGAGGATACTGAATCATCTCATAGATATTGTATGAGAACACTATGTTCATTAAATAGGGTAAGGATATAGTTTACCACTATTTTCGGAGGATGTTAGTTTTCTTTCATCTCATATTTATCATATGAGGCATCCCAGTTTTATATAATGTATGTCTACAGTTTAAAATTGTTTGATGCGGATGAGGGTTTTGATCATCTCATATTTCTCATTAGAGGCATCTGGGTTTTAAATGGGTTAATGAAACTATTTAACTTTGTGTTTTGAAGATGTTGGTTTTCATTAATCTTTTATTTTTTATACGAGGAATACCAATTTTATTTGGGGTAAGGATATAGTTTAATGTCATGTGTTGCGGATATTGGTTTTGTAGTTTAGAGTCATACGGGTTGGACTATGGATTCAAGTAGTTTATGGTCATGGAGCTTAAACCAAATAGTGTGTGTGTATTAAGGAGTATTCCATGGTTAAGAAGAGTGATTACTCATTGTGAAAGGAGGACCAAGGAGACTCTTTACGACACAAACTTCTAAGGAAAACTACACACATGTTGACAACATGATGTTGAGGGAGGGAGGTCCTAACAATAAGTTGATAAAGTGTTATAAACCCAAGATATTAAATCTAGGAATAACTTGTATCCCATGAGAATGGGAATCAAGCCACGCATAGTTCTGGGACACTGCATGTTAGGATACAAACACTGGTAAGGGGAGTTCTTCTCTAGCGAGGATGTAATGAAAAAAATGCGAAATTTATTTTTTAAAAATATAAGAGTGAAGAAAACGATGTGAATAAAGGGCTTCAGGGGGTCTAGATGCACATAAATTATGGTTGTAATGCTTATACAAAATTGAGTGTAGGTATTTCAAGGATTCATAGATGATACATTAGAGTTAAAACTCGGAATGAAGGAGGGTACAGGGAGGCCATGTACTGTAAAAATAAATCTTAAAACCAGTTTCACATATTTATAAGGTCATGAATCTTAGAATAGGGAGAATCCTTCAAATAATTTCATATTGTGGCTGGTGCGAGGATGCTGGATCCAGGAATCCATTTGTATCCCCTCAAACATGGGAATCAAGCCATACATAGTTATATATTGTATATTGGTAATATATCAATGCTAAAAAGGTTAAATCCTCTATAGGTTGTATATTGAATCATCTCATAGTTATCATAAAACGCATCATATGTTCATAACATAGGTTGAAACTATAGTTTAACATAGTTTGCTAAGGATGTTGTTTTTTTATTCTTCTCACATTTTTTGTATGAGGAATCCTAATTTATTTAGGGTAATCTTACAGTTTAACATTTTGTGATGAGTATGTTATATTTTTTTTACCTCATATTTTTTACATGAGGAAATCTAGGTTTATCACATAGGGTAAGGCTATAATTTAACATTACATGTTGTGGGTGTTAGGCTTCACAGTTAAGATTTGTATAACTCAAACTATGGATAATAATTGTTTAAAGTCATGGATCTCAAGCCAAAGGTTGTTTCAAATAGTTTAAGGTCAAAATTTTATGATTAGAGATATTGAAAATAGTGTAAGATAATAATTCTTGGACTATAGTGGCTACTATTAGTTTAAGGTCATAGGTCTCAAACCATAGTTCTTGCAGTTTAAGATCACGTAGCTTTGACCATTTTTTTGAGAACTACCAATTGATGAACATATAATTGTTGGGAGGCGTGATACACTCTCCATCCATGGTAATTAAAGAGTGTGCATCATTTGAATAGACCTTATGGATAAGGCATGTTCCTTCCCATTTCGGTTCCAAAATCAGTGGATTTGTTTCGGGTATCATTAGAATTATAAGATTAAAAACCATGTCACTCTAGAGGAAGAAGTGGAGGTTGAACTACTATGTTGAATTCTCTTTCTACCCTACTCTATAACCTCCCTAAGTATTTCAGGGCCTAAATACAATTTTCTTCAAGGGATTCCAACACAACATGATGGAATGAGACCATTATATATAGAATCTTATCATCATAAAAAGTCATTAAGAACAATGAAAACTAAAATTCAATAGGTAAAACATCCTATGTTCTATACACTTGGAAGTATGGGTTCTTCTATGCATAATTTTGAGTTTTCATCTGATAAGCCCAAATGAAATTATGGAGCTTTTCGAGCCAACTCTTTTTGTTTTGGAGCACCATTTTATACATGATGTTTGAGAGGGTCTTGTTTAATGTCTAACTCTACCCATTTTCCTATTCATGGTAGTGAGATTTATATTTAGACTAGATTTTTTAATTTCCATATAGTTTCTTTATCTTAGCAGCGTAGAAGTTGGTGATATTTTCTACGAGAATAGTGTGAGGAACCCCAATCCAATGAATGATGTAGAAGCACACGAACTCAATCATGGACCGATTATTGACATCTTTGAGAAGATTGTATTCTATCCATTTGGAAAATAAGTCTATTGTGGTCAAAAAAACATTTACTATCGAGCCATTGTTGGTGGAAAGGGTCCCAAAATGTCGAGTCCCCAAATCGAAAAGGAACAATAATAATTGTTGGAGTGGACAATATCTGAGGGTCAATGCGCGATGTTATAATAGATCTTACATGTGTTACACATCCTAGAGAACTCAATGTAGTTATGAACCATGGTGGGACAAAAGTATCCCATCCACCAAATTTAGTGGGAGAGAGTTGATCATACATCATGGGCCCCACAAGATCCGGCATGGACCTCTTGAATAAAGGGGGTTCCCCTTTATCAGTGCTCAGAAAAGCACTGATAATGGCCCCTTTATCAATGCTAAAAAATTTCAGATAAAAGGGGTCTTTTATGAGAAATAAAAAAGAACTGATAAAATGGTCTTTTATCAGCATTTTTTTTAGCGCTGATAAAAGACACCTTTTATCAGCTCTTTATTTTAGGGCTGATAAAAGTAAAAAAAACTCAAAATAAGTTAAAAAGAATATACAATGCAGGGGGAGCTTTTAACAGTGCTTGACACCCCCCCATCAGCACTAGGTGGACCCCCTCCCACTCTCATATATGCTACCCTTGCTCATGCATCCCCAACCTGCATGCACACCTGTCCTTACTTCCACCTGAACTCGAACCCGAGACCTCTCCCCTTGCACGCCTACACCTTTACAACTAAGCTATTTATTTTTTTTATCTATTTAATGATATATCTATATATATATATAATGTTATATTTATTCATATATTAAAATAGATTCATATTAATATAAATATATTTAGTTATATTAACACATATATATTCATTCATATAATATATATATATATTTGTATATTAATATATATTAATATATATTTATATAGATATATATAGTTATATTTAGTCATATATTAATATAGATTCCCATTAATATAAATATATTTAGTTATATTAATACATATATGTTTATTCATATATTAATATATATTTATATTTATTAATATATATATATAGTTATATTTATTCATATATTAATATAGATTCAAATTAATATAAATATATCTAGTTATATTAATACATATATATTTATACATATATTAGTATATATATATATATTTATATATTAATTTATATATATATATATATAGTTAATATTTTTTATCTGTATATTTATTTGTATATTAACATATATTTATAAGAATAGTTTTAAATACATTTTTAAAATATGTTTTTTATGTGTGTTTATAAATAAAGAAATAGATACATACATACATATATACAACACACACACACACAGACACACACACAAACACACATATATATTTTCGAATAATTACATATATATGTTTATATTAAAAGACATAGAATGGTAAAACGACCATAACCTATAATTTGGAAGTTTTTTTCAACTTCACAACAAGTAAAATCCAATAAAATGAAACAATCTTCGATATGATATGTGGTACAGGCCTAGAGGACATCCAGATCAGAAGTTATACTTGTTTGAATGTTAACAAATCATGGTGTCCTTACTAAAAACTCAGTTTTGGAGTACTTTTGGAATTTTAGGGGGCTTTAAAAATGTTACAAAAGGATCAATTTGGTCACTAGCGCGTAGAGATTGTATCAAGATTGGATTTGACATGTTGTAAAGCTCAAATGGACACCCAGATGAAAAGTTATGGTCCTTTAAAGTTTGAGTTACATTTTCAACTTATTTTAGATTTTTTATTAATTTTCTTGTGTCTTTAAATTGTTATTAAATTATTATTAATCGAATATAATTATAAAATTATTTATTTAAAATATTTTTTAATATATTTTAAATCCATTTTCACTAAATTTCTTTTATATTAAATGTAATAGTCTATTTATACTTATCTAAAACATATTTAAAAAATTTATATTATATTTATAATAATATAAATATACTTACATATGAAATATTATTTTTCATGTTTTTTTTGAAATATAAACTATATAAGAACTAGGAAAAGGTTCTGATAAATCCCTCCTTTATTAGTGCTATTAAAAAAGAGATGATAAAGGGATCCCCTTTGACAGTGCTAAAAAATCGCTAATAAAGGGTCAATTTTTACAGTGCTTTTTTGGAGCCGTTAAAAGTGACCTTTATCAGCGCTTTTTTAGCACTGATAACGGGTGGATCTGCGGAATCCCAGTTTCTTGGTAGTCAAACCCACATCTATAGAGGGATTTCTCAAGGTTAGGACCACTCTATAGAGTAAACCACACTACACACTGGTGAATTCACTCATGTTTGGATCATCCTAGTGGGAGAATTCCATATTGGATAATCATAATGAAGGGAGTCATTCAATCAATCATTTCCTTAATGTTAAGGAAATTTAAGTGTCATGACATAGAATTATCGGTAGCCAAATGATATTATTATTGGCTACCATTATTTAAGGTGGTAGGGGAGATGGTCCTCAAGTGTTCTATGTAAATGATTAGGTCATCCTATTCGATTTATACAAGATAAGTATCTAGGTTTATCAAAGATTTTATTGTCCATTTTGTGATTGAGGAACATGGATCACCTTCAACTGGGAAGATAATTGGGCTATCATCTAATTGGAATGTTCTTGCTGGGGCACAAGATCTTACTTTCTTATCACATAGTCACCCTTGATCATTTAGGTAACTATTTAAGAGTCTCCCTTCTTGTGTAATTAAGTTACATAAATATTGAGGTCCAAAATAAGAAATATAATAAGAGACTAATACTTTTCCCCATTATTAGTGAAACCTTCAGAAAATAAGGAGTCTGGAAATATGGCATGTGTCAGAGTGATGAAAATGATATCAAGACCTACCATATTGATATTAGGGTCATTGAGGCTTTTACTATTCATACTCATAGAGGAACCATCGAAATGAATTTTCTAACATGATACAACCTGATCCTAAGTGAATAAATACATCCAGAAAATCAACATCCAAAGAATGTTCTTTTTGAGTTGCATGTGTCTCTAATAATTATTTCAGTGCTTTTTAATTTAATAGCCTTTTATGGGATAAACGTAATTTTTAAATTTTGGAAGATTACAAACTAGTGCGCCAATTGTCCCATCAAAATGATGTGACTAAGGATGTTCTTTAGTTGGCCTACTCAAGACAGTACTTGTATCTCATGGTGTGGAAAAAAATGCCACAACTTATGCACTATAAATACCAATGTAAATTAAATCTTCTTAATGGGGTTATATTTGGTCTCCATGTCGAGGAAAATATGTCTAATTTAATATAGTTTGTTTTCCCTACCTTCATTTTTTATGGGCTATAAGGGAACCAAGGTACCATTTCATGGTAGTCAAGTAAAGGACCAAAGACTTTCCTAAGATTGGCGACATTAGAACCGGATGATGTTGTAGGTAATTATTAATATCTTCAAAGTTATTCTGAAATTCCTTATTCCACTGGTAAATGATGTTTTTTTCATTATCCTCAATAAGGGAATAAACTTTCCAACCATATTTACAATAAATTTTCATATATAGGATAATTGGACTTGGAGGAATTCAAACTCCAAAAGATTTTATGGAAGCTACATTAAACTGATATCCTTTTCTTTATCTTAGTAAATTATAATTCTTATGTATCTTATGAGGATGTTGAGAAATTTTCTAGAGTTAACCCTAAATTCTCACTACAGAGGGTTCATCTTCATGTGTTGGGAGCAGTGGATGATGAACACTTTATCAATAACCTTGATATGGTCCTAAAGATAGTTTGATTTTACCACTAAATAATCGATGTAACATTCCATCCATTTCATGAGAATGATCTTAAATATATGTTTCATAGTCTTTAGGTAAGTGGATCCAACATTCTTCAAGGGAAAAGGAATCACCTGGTATCAAACATTTCCCTAGGGTGCCCAAAATGCAGTGTAATCCTCAACCTTGGGGGTCGCCCAAGTATGATTATACCTGAAGTATCCATCCATGAAATATATCTCCTAGAATCTAGTCACAACATTAATCAATAGCTTTATCATTATAAGGGGAAATTCATCCTTTAGACAATGGTGGTTGAAGTCCCAAAAGTCAATGTGGACTCTGATTTTCCCATTATTTATCCTAACTAGGATGATTTTGGCAGGACACCTAGGATATTGGACCTCCGATATAGATTTTTACGTAATGATATTTTTAAATTTATCCTTAACCATTTCATTTTGGGAGGGGTTCATCTTACAGGGGTTGCTTTAACCCGCGTGACCCACAAGGAGACCAATGTGTTATGTTAAAACCTGAGAGTATGTCCCTATAATCTCTTCATATATTCAATAAAACAAATCATGGTACTATATTAATAATTCCATATACTTCTATTTCTATTCTAAGGACTTGGATGTTCTGATCAGTGTCAGCCTTAGATCATCCTTAGTTCCAATGTTCACCTAGTTCTTCTCGTCAACAGTAGTGGAGACACCCACTTCAAATGAAGGAGGGGCATCTTCCAAATCCTCTACATAATTTGATATAGGGGATAAGAAGGATGAGAAAAATATTACTAGATGGATGAAATAGGGGATAACTAGTGTCTACTCTAGAGGATATGTAATCCTCAATGAGGGGTTCATGTTCTGTGGAGACCGTAATAAAAAAATTTGTTGATCCAATTCCATTTGGTTTTCGACCATGCAGTTCACTCGTGACCTCAAATCAATTGTGATGGGTATACCTTCATTAAGTTACCCCTTCTTTGTGAAACATTAGGGAATGTTGTGGATCAATAACCATGGAATGAACTTCTCAATACTTCACAATAGTAGGGTCTTCCGGTATCATCCAGTCCTATCCACTGTAGTAGTAGGAGGTTGATCGTACCACGACTCACTATTTTATTCCACCCTTACACCGCAGTTTTAAACTTGTTTTGTAATGAATATTCCAAATATAATAATAAATTCCACTTCATGTTTGAATAAATAAATTAATTTAAATCAATATTATAATGTGCAATGTTACTTGTTTTTATTGTTTCATTGTAGGTGGAGGTGATTTGGAGGGCCTTTGATGAAGTGGAAGAAAAATGTTCAAAAATTGCATGGATCCATGGATAAATGTACAATGTAATGCATAGTAAATGAAATACGTTCATCCAAATGGGCTGAAATATTTTGAGCCTGTCCAAAATTTAATAGGCTAAATTTCCTATTAAGTAACCCAATGCTGATTCGGCTTATATGGGGCCCATCCCAACTGATCTGTCCAAGCCACCGAATTTGGACCAAGTCAAATGCGGTGTTCTGTATTTTACTAATATCTTGATCTTTAGTTGTCCAAATGGTGCCAAATATTCGGTGGAGACATTCAAGATGTAGGGATACAACTTTTCTATTTATTCCAAAGCGAGATAAGACTTTCTGAAGGCCGAAATGCGTGGTACATATGGATTGATGAAATCTGTGTGCCTAAAACCACCTTCCAATTTTCCTATAAAATGGCTCCTTGGGCTCCCCATTTTCATGTTGGGCCAAGAGGCAAGGTGATGACATTTTGGGGTCCCCAAAGAGTCTTCTCAACATCCCTAGTAGTTCTGGATGCTATGGGATGTTCTACCCCAACATCATTCTCTTCCTCCTCTCCCATGGGTTTTTAAACCCCTTGTGATCACCCGAGGAGGAACGTGATGTACATCCCGAGCTACATGTTTGTAATATTTGAATGATCTTTTAAAATAAAGATTTTTGTGTTGTTTTTAATCATCATCTATTCATATTTTATTGAGTTATTTACTGGTATGTCATTCTCAACTCATATGATCATGTTTGGGGGTACCCATTAATGTAATGTTTCACACACCGTTCACCACTTTCTTTCCCCCTTTCAATTATAGTGTTTGTGTGGTTTATATTGGTCAATTGAACTCACAGAAGCACTGTCAAGGCCACGTACATTTATTTCATGGTATCACAAATAAATAACATACATATATGGGAAGCGCATCAAGTTTTTCGTGTGTTTCCTTGGTGAGTTTTGGTTATGATGTCAAACACAATTCACCCAATCATCGGCGGTGTCTGGTGAATCATTATGTGTTTTTGACTAAACCCTAGGAGGTATCCTAGTATAAACTCAGTACCATTCTAGTTCTAGGTGTTAAAAACCAGGGATTAAAATATCATAACCTTATATCATGAAGCGATGAAGTATAAACATCATGCGAGTACCCCGGGTTGATCGTGCTTAATTAATTCCGTTAATCTCTACTCTGTTTTATATCTTCTATTTTCTATTTTCATCTTTATTCATCAAACCCAAGTATTATAAAACACCATTTCACTTATTAATTTCATAATAAAAACCACATTTTAGATTTAATGATCTAATGCTCTTTCGAGAGACGACCTAGGGTTGCTGCTATACTGTAGAAATTTTTGTCAAAATTTAACAACTAATTTGACGTGTTGGACAACGCGGTCAAATTTTGGCACCGTTTCCGAGGAGCCAAGATCATATTTTTATTTATTTCCTTTTATTTAGTTATTTTACTTCTTAATTAGTACTCCGTTAATTACCCAACCCACATTTGATTGTTTTTGTTTTGGGTATTGTCTTTATTTTTGGTTGTTTTGGTGTGTTCTTTATCTTTCTATCTCTTCTTCTCCATCTCCCTCTCCAATTCTATATTATAATGTTCTATTCTTATTTCACCCTTCTTAAGACTTTTTTTATCCATCTTAAATAAAAAAAGACAAAAAAAATCAATCAACCAAACTGGACATCATTGTTGCGTGACAAGATCTGGTAAAGGAACGCTACTTGAATTTGATCAGGAAATTGAAAAGTCATTTCACACACTAATCAAGGAATCTAGATAAGGAAAATCAAGTAACATTGTGGAATCCCATTTAGAACCTCAAGTGGTTCTAAACCAACCCAAAATTGAACCCAATCAAACCCAATAAAACATGGCTGCAAATAATCGAACTTTAAAAGAACTTACTACCCCTGATGTGGAGTACAAACCAGCGTGCATCCAATATCCCAAGGAAGTAGCCAACTTTGAGCTTAGATCAGGTCTCATCCACCTTCTTCCAAAATTCCATGGTCTTATCGGTGAGGACCCTCACAAACATCTAAAGGAGTTTCACATAGTGTGCTCCACCATGAAACCCCAAAATGTGTCTGAGGACCTCATTAAGTTTAGGGCATTCCCTTTCTCCCTTGATGGTGTAGCCAATGATTGGATATACTATTTGCCTTCAACATTTGGGGGCTGGAATGACCTAAAAATACGTTTTTCTAGAAAAGTTCTTCCCTGCCTCCCGAACTGCATCAATTAAGAAAGAAATCTGTGGAATTAGGCAACCACAAGGAGAGACCCTTCATAAATACCGGGAGATATTCAAAAGACTTTTCTCAAGCTTCCCCCACCACCAGAATAGTGAACAACTTTTAATTCAATACATCCATGAGGGACTTGTCCCCATGGATCAAGGAATGATTGATGTTGCAGCTTGTGGTGCCCTAGTTGACAAAACTCCTTCTGCCGCTCATGACTTAATAGCCAACATGGCTCAAAATGCACAACAATTTGGTACACAAGCTATTACAATAACCCAAGGAGTTCATGAGGTAAGTCATTCAGCCATATAACAAAAGGTAGATACTAAACTTGATGAGATTCATACCCTTCTAAGGTAATTAGCTCAAGCACAAGGTATCTCACACTCTACTTATATTCTATTATATTGTGGGATTTGTTATGATAACACAAATTTTTCTTACCAGTGCCCACAACTTCAAGATTCATCTGAGTCCTGTGTAGCTGTGTTCCCAGGGGGGCCATTCCAACAAGAACCTCCCTTCATGCAAGAACAATTCAGGCCAAATCCAAGTCAAGGGTGACAGGCACAACCCCAATACTGACAGGGACGAAACTCAAGCTACCCAAAGCAGAGTTGGTATCAACAAGGCCAAGGTATGAAACCTTCTTATCCTTCATCTTCTCAAAACAATCATCCTACTCCTCCTCCCAAATCTTAACAAAGCCTTGGGGACATGGTGAAACAAATGGCAACCCAAAACCTTCAGTTCCAACAGACCACACAATCAGTTATTCAAGACCTATGAACCCAAGTGGGGAAATTGGAAAACACCAATGGTGAACTTAAGATGCAAGGTTCTGGACAACTACCATCCCAACCCATTTCCAATCCAAAGGACAAAGGTAATGTATGTGCAGTTACACTTCATAGTGGTAAAGAAGTTTCTCCTTCTACTGATTCTGCACAGCAGGTATGTCCCCCTCATGAAAACTCTTTTTCCCAACCCTCAGAAACATCATGTAAAGAAAAACAAGACAAAAATTGTAATCGAATAGTCATTGATGATTCAAATGAACAATCCATTCCTCTTCCTTTCCCTCAAATACTCTCTAAATCTAAGAAAAACTTTTATAATGAGATTGAAAATGAAATAATGGATACATTTAAAAAAGTTCACGTTATTATTCCATTGTTGGATGCAGTCATGAAAATTCCCCGTTATGAAAAATTTCTTAAAGAGCTTTGCACCCACCAATGAAGGCTGAATGGGGATGATAGAGTCAACCCTGGGAAGGAATGTATCGGCCTTGATTCAACCAGCAATGCCAACCAAATGCAAGGATCCCCGCACATTCACCATACCGTGTACCATGGGGGATAACTTATTTTCGGATGTTATGATAGATTTAGGTGCTTACATTAATGTAATGCCTCACTCCGTTTATAATTCTCTACAGGGTGGAGAGCTTCAACCAATAGGAATTGTTGTGGAACATGCCAACCGGAGTACAACACATCCACAAGGAGTGATTGAGGATGTCCTTGTTAGAGTGAAGAATCTCATCTTCCACGCTGATGTCTACATTCTTGAGATGAAAGATACCTAAATCCAAGGAAATTCCCCTCTCATACATGGGAGGCCATTCCTAAAAATAGCAAAGACGATCATCAATGATCACAATGGTATGCTGTCCATGGAATTCAGAGGAGAAAAGGTATGTTTTAACATCCGTGAGGCTATGAAACCCATTGTTGAAGAGTACTCCACTCTTTCTGTCTATTCGATAGAAGTGCTCTCAAACTATGCACACACACACAATTCTATCCTCAACCAAAACTTCGAATATTTTTTGTTTTATTCACCCTGGGATGATTTGAGTTTTGGTTCTTCTTTTGAATGTTTTTTGGGTTCAGAAAAATGTAAATTTTGTGCTTTTATTGATGAGTGTGTTAATTCTGAGGTACACATGACTATCAATGATTCTGCAAATCTCATTTCAATAGATTCTCTTTCCTTTGAGAATAAACATGATCAAATTGATAGTTTCATGGACCTCACTCCCCCTAAATCCCCTCCCTCAGTCGAGAAACAACAGGTGTTTGAACTTAAACAACTTCCTTATAATTTAAAATATGTATATCTTGAGGGTATTGAACAATATCCTGTCATTATTTCCAATAACCTCTATCCACAATAGGAATTGAAACTGATCAAACATTTGAGAGAATATAAAAAGGCAATAGGATGGACATTGGCTGATATTCCCGGGATTAGTCCATCTATTTGTATGCACCATATACTTTTGGATGATGAGGCTAAACCTATAATACAATCTCAATGACAGTTGAATCCCACTCTCCTTGAAGTGGTAAAATTGGAAGTCAGTAAATTACTTGATTTAGGGATCATTTATCCAATATCTGAGAGTAAATGGGTTAGTCTAGTGCAAATTATGCCTCAAAAACAGGAATAACGGTTCTGTCAAATGAAAGGAATGAATTTGTTCCAACACGTGTGCAAAACAGTTGGCGAGTCTATATTGACTACCGTCGACTGAATCAAGCAACGCGGAAAGACCACTTTCCATTACCTTTCATTGTCCAAATGTTAGAACGATTGGCTGGTAAGTCCCATTATTGTTTCCATGATGGATATTCGGGTTATTTCCATATCCATATAGCCCCTGAGGATCATGAAAAGACAACATTTACCTGTCCATTTGGCACATTTTCATACAGAAGGATTCCATTTGGTCTATGTAATGCTCCTGGTACTTTTCAGTGATGTATGTTGAGAATTTTTTCTGAGTACCTTGAGAGTTGTATTGAAGTCTTGATGGATGATTTCACGGTATATGGATCTTCTTTTGATGATTTTTTTGGAAAACCTAGGTTCTATCCTCCGCCGCTGCATTGAAAAAGATCTTGTTTTAAATTATGAAAAATTCCATTTTATGGTTGAGCGGGGGATAGTTCTTGGTCATGTTATTTGAAATAAGGGAATTCAAGTTGATAAATATAAAATTGAATTAATTTCAACCCTTCAATATCCAAAATGAGTTTGTGAGGTGCGATCTTTCTTGGGTCATGCTTGTTTTTACCACCGATTCATTAGATATTTTAGTAAGATCGCACTTCCCTTATCTCGGTTATTACAAAAGGAATCTTAGTTTGTGTTTGATAAAAATTGTGAGGATGCTTTCAATTCACAAAAAAAGAGTCTCAGATCACCTCCCATAATCCAACCACCTAGGTGGGATCTCCCATTCGAGCTTATATGTGATGCCTCTAACTTTGCAGTTGGGACGGTTTTATCACAAAGGGTTGAAAAGGATCCTCATGTCATTGCGTATGCCTCACGTACCCTTGACCCTGCCCTAGTAAACTACACAACCACAGAAAAAGAACTTCTTTCTATTGTGTTTGCCTTGGAAAAATTTTGTTCATATCTTCTTGGGTCAAAAGTGATTGTGTTTTCTGACCATGTTGCCATTCGTTTCCTCCTAAAGAAACTTGAAGCCATGCCCCGCCTCATTCAGTGGATGCTCCTCCTCCAAGAGTTTGAACTTGAGATTAGAGATAATAGAGGAGTGGAGAATGTTGTAGCTGACAACTATAGTAGGATTTCCCCACTATTGGACCATCATGTTGACTCACCCCTACCCATTAGATAATTCTTACCTCATGAGAACCTTTGTGATGTTGTTGAATTTACCCTCTGGTATGCGGACATTGTTAATTTTCTTGCAACATCTAGGGTCCCCACTGATTTTAGCACTTCAAATTACCAGATACTTAAACATGATTCTCGATGGTACATTTGGGATGACCCATACTTGTGGAAAATTTATAGTGACCTGGTTATTAGTAGTTGTGTCCCTGGCCATGAGTTCACCTATGTTTTGACCTTCTTCCACACCTGGGCATGTGGGGGCCACATTGTCTCTCAACGTACAGCTCGAAAGGTCCTTGACTCTGGATTATATTGGCCAACATTATATAGATATGCCCATAGATTTTGTATATCATGTACTCGATACCAATTCACAGGGAATATCTCTAAGAGGAATGAAATGCCCCAACAACCCATGTTATTATGTGAAATCTTCGATGCATGGGGCATTGACTTCATGAGGCCTTTTCCAAATTCATTTGGCTTTGTGTACATATTATTGGATGTTGACTTTGTATCTAAATGGGTGGAAACAAAGGCCACCGGGACCGATGACTCTCGAGTGGTTGTTGATTTTGTGAGGTCCCAGATTTTCAGTAGGTTTGGTCTACCAAGATTCATCAATAGTGATCAGGGTTCACATTTTTGCAATCGTAACATGAAAAACATGCTTCGTAAGTATGGGGTTGTTCATAAAGTCTCCACTTCATATCATCCCCCAACTAACGGACAAGCAAAAATTTCAAATCGGGAAGTTAAGCGAATCTTGGAGAAAACGGTAAAACACAATAGGAATGATTGTAGTTTGCGCTTCGATGATGCACTTTGGGCATACCATACTACTTTTAAAACCCCAATCAGAATGTCACCATATATAATTGTGTTTGGAAGGGCTTTTCACCTCTCGGTGGAGGTAGAACACCGTGCATATTGGGCTGTTAAACAATGTAATATGAACATTTCAGATGCAGGTGAGGAACGAAAGCTGCAGATTCAAGAGTTGGAAGAAATCCGTCATGATGCATATGACAACTCTCGAATCTATAAATAGAAGACAAAGGATATTCATGATAGCATGACTCACCAACATAAGTTACATATTGGTGAGAAGGTCCTCATGTACAGTTCCAGGCTTAAGCTCCACCTAGGTAAGCTTCGTTCCCGATGCCTCGGTCCTTATACTGTTACTAATGTTTACCATTTTGGTGCAATATAGGATTTGCATGAGCAGAGTGGACGAAGTCTTACCGTCAATGGGCACCAACTTAAACAAATCTATGAGGATTTTCCAAAGAATCTGGTGGATGAAATCCACCTTCTCGATGCATAATAACAATAAGACACACCAAGTTTTATCCTTCCTTCTCACATTCTCAATTATTTCAGTGATGACACTGCACATTCTAGGGGTGGGGGTGGATACATTCCTGGTGTAGTTAGGAATTTTCATCATTTTCTCCTTTTGTTTTCTCTTTTTGGCCTTCTTTATGGTATTTTCATTTTTCCCCATCAACAATATCGAAATTCCATGATGTGAAGACCATAAAGTGGGGAAAGTAAAAATACCATAATGAAGGCAAAAAAGAATTTGTGTATGAGTTTACCATCACGGATTGATTTTCAGTGAATTGGTTTTCTGTCAATGATATAAATGGTTGTATCTATGTGAAACCTTTGAGATGATTGATGCCCTTTGTGTGAGTAGTTTTTTGGAAAACAGTGTAACTAATATGTCCAAAAAAATATGCACCAAACCACAATGTGTGATTATTTCTTACTTAATATACGGTAAATATATGTTGGGTTAATATTTTTCAGCTTTAAATGATATTTCCGTACATTCGTTCCTTATCCGATCTGTTTCATTACTGTACCAGATTGACCTATGCGTGTGTGTACCTAATGTCCGACTTTTGTATGCCCTCAAAAAAATGTTGTGTCTTGTGGAGGTCAAAAAACACTCCTCCTCAACCTTTGATCTTGTTATAACTATTTCAATTAGTGTCTTGAGGAGATCAAACAAGGGTTGAGAGATGAGTGTGAGATTTGTTCCAATTGCAACTTCAAAAAAATATATAATAAATGAGGGGAGTGATGAAATGTACAACATACGTTGATATTTAGGTCGGGAGCTTATGGTTTGACTTCTATGAATGCTTAAATGTGTGTGTCTCGAAATAAGATTGCAAAGGATGTAGGACAGGTTCGGTGAAAAAATCATTTAAGCTAAAAAATGTTAAAATAACATATATTTATTGGATACCAAGTGGAAAGAATAGCATAGAATGGTTTTCACACAAACACATGGAGAGTTAGTGTCATGGTTTACTTCTGAATTCCTTTCTCAATTGGGTTTCATGAACCTTTTTGAATTTCGATATGATATGATTTATGAGACATCTTTTTCTATTTTCACTAGGAAGAACTCCTTGGTGTGGTTCGTGCATTGATAACATTACATTAAATAAAATTTCCTCAAATGATAAATCTTCCAGATGTTGAAAATATGTATATATGAATCATTGTACTTGGATATGTGACTTTTCCTAGGAGTGAAAATGTTTAGGTGTGGGGGAGTGATCGTACCAAGATTCACTTTTTTATTCCACCCTTACACCGTAGTTTTAAACTAGTTTTGTAATGAATATTTGAAATATAATAATAAATTGCACTTCATGTTTGAATAACTCAATTAATTTTAATCAATATTATAATGGAAATTGTTACTTTTTATTATTGTTTCAATGTAGGTGGAGGTGATTTGGATGGCCTTTGATGAGGTGGATGAAAAATGGGTCAAAATTGCTTGGATACATGGACATATGTCCACTGTTTTGCATAGAACACGATATCAGTGCATCCAAATGGGCGATCATTTTGTGGAAATGTCCACAATGTAATAGGTTACATTTCATATTTTGTAACCCAATGCTGATTCGGCTTCTATGGGGCCCATCCAAAATGATCTGTCCAAGCCACCAAATTTGGACCAAGTTAAATGCAGTGTTCGGTATTTTACTAATAGCATGAGCTGTAGTTGTCCAAATGGTGTCAAACATTTGGTGGAGACAGTCAAGAGGTAGGGATACAACCTTTATATTTTCCCTAAAGGGCGATAAGACTTTCTGAAGGCTGAAACGTGTGGTACAAGTGGATTGAAGAAATATGTGTGCCTAAATCCACCTTCCAATTTTCCTATAAAATGGAACCTTATGCTCCCCATTTGCAAGTTCGGCCAAGAGGCAAGGTTCTGCCATTTTAGAGTCCCCAAAGAGTCTTCTAAACATCCCTATCAGTTTAGGAGGCTATGGGAATTTCTACCCCAACATCATTCTCTTCCTCCTCTCCCATGAGTTTTTAAACCCCCTGTGATCACCCGGGGAGGAATGTGATGTACATCCCGAGCTTCATGTTTGTAATATTTGAATTATATTTTAAATTCCAGATTTTTGTGTTGTTTTTCATCATCCTCTATTCATATTTTTTTGAGTTATGTACTGGTATGTCATTCTCAATTCATATGATAATGTTTGGGGGTACCCATTCATGTGATGTATCACACACTGTTCACCACTTTCTTTCACCCTTTCAATTGCGGGGTTTGTGTGGTTTATATTGGTCAATTGAACTCACACAAGGACTGTCAAGGCCATATACATTTATTTCATGGTATCACAAAGAAATAAAATACAAATATTTACAGCGCATCAAGTTTTTTGTGTGTTTCCATGGTGAGTTTTGGTTATGATCTCAAACACAATTCACCCAATCATCAGCGGTGTCTGGTGAATCATTGTCTTTTTTTGACTGAACCCTATGAGGTATCCTAGTATAAAATAAGTAACATTTTAGTTCTAGGGGTTACAAACTAGGGATTAAAATATCATAACCTTATATCATGAATCGATGAAGGATAAACATTATGCGAGTACCCCGAGTTGATCACGCTTAATTAATTCTGTTAATCTCTACTTTGTTTTATAGCTTCTATTTTCTAATTTCATCTTTAATCATACAACCCAAGTATTTTAAAACCCCATTTCCCTTTTTAATTTCATAATCAAAACCACATTTTAGAATTAATGATCTAAATCTCCGTTGAGAAATGACCTATGGTTGCTGTTATACTGCAGAAATTCTAGTCAAAATTAAACAACTAATTTGACGCGCTCGACAACGCGGTCAGAGGTTTCTTGTTAGAACTCATTTTTATTAGGAATAATGAAATAACATCCCATGTCTCATATCATGGGATATACTCTATAAATTTGGATAAAAATATATCTTTCAGTTCTACCTATGGATCTACTTCTATATAAGTTAGATAATTAGGGAAATTAATACACTCAACCTCATCATTTTGAACCAACTTTCCTTCACTTTTGTAGTAACAAACATCCAAATAGTGGATCTCACAATAGTTAAATGGGAACACATTTCCCTAGAGTAACCCTACTCAACCATCAATGTGTAATTTGATCACTGGTGGTATGAAGAGGGGGTTGTTGCATGAAAATTATGGCCAAGGCCTCCTAGAAGCAAGTTGTAAGTAGTATACTGTGAGACTACCATAAATTAATTTCCTGCGTACAAGAAACAAAATAGAGACTTCAAATGAATCTTTCCATGTGTTTACTTCTCACTCTTTTCATATCCCTGAATTTTCAGGTTGGAGGGAGTCAAATATGCTTATGTAAGTCCGAGTTCATGGAGAATCTGTATAAATATGAGATTGATCCTGAAACTAATATCCACTTGGTAGTGGTGGATTTCTATGCCATAGAATTATAATGTGATAAATAGTAGGTGTATGTTCCCAGAAATGGTGAAACCTTTGTCTTCTTTATAAAATGAGATGATGGCCTGGCATTTCTTTCATATGGATTATTTTTCATACTATGCCTCAGTGGTAGCTACCTGAGTCTCGAACAAAACAGTAATTTTCAAAGATTCAACTAGGACATCACACATTTCTTCTGATAGTAAAAGTGCCTAAAAAATTGAGATCATCATGGGTATTCTAGTGATTTTCTTAAAAAATCATATGTTTATGCTCAAGTAGCATATGTTTCCCTAAAAATGGTTTGTATTTACCATGGGGTGCATAAGATGTCATTTGATGGGATGTTGGGTCCTGGATAGTGATAGCGATATTCTTCCACCAGTTAGTTTATATTCACTAATAATTTTATAGCTGGGAACCATACAATTGAGGTCAATACCTAGATGGATGTGGCTGATTACGGCAAGCTCACGACTGAGTCCCATGATCAACTAATACGATAGGTTATGGTGGAGCACATGATGAAGAAGATTGGGAGGGTTGTAATTGATGAGCCCTACATGAGGCATACTTCCTTGATTCAATATCATGAATAGCCTAGTTTAAATCACTTGAATGAGTATTCTATGACATACATTTCTATCGCCTCTCATTTACTAATGAAAACCAAATGTGCTCAAGGGGATTTCATGGCACACCTTGTTATTGAAAATCACATAGTGGTCTTCCATTTTGATGGAATACATATAGGTTTACTCCTACTCCTCATCTATGGAATACTCTAAAGCCATATTTACTCTAGGAAAATCCCCTAACTCTGAAGGAATGAGGTATCAAAGGGTTCATACTAGTTTTATCATCGCTGGGGGGCTTGGATTACTCTTACAAAATTAACATCTATTCTTCCGAGACTTGGGAGGTTATGGCACAGATGTGGAGGCAATGGTTAGAGGAGGGTTTGTACCCACCTGAGGTTTTATCTTGCTTAAACAGGAACAAATGATACCATGGGTGATAGAGACTACCTTATGAAACAACTAGTCATTTTAAATCTATTTTCTATAGACAAGGTCCTGTTATCACACAATATAGACATCTCTTTCACTATCGAGGTCAGTGGATAAATGTACCACCTATTTTGGGACATTTCCCAATTTGACTTAAACCATGATCTACTTTCACATAGAGAAAGTATTTCAATAAAAAGAATTATTTTATGGTGTGTCCAAGGATATTGTGATATGGGTAGTGATCAGTATGACCAGTGACATCGGCCTTTAGTAGTCTATTATATTCAAGAAACTTCAGGATTTCCTTTTTCAGGGAACTGATAAAATACCTTGGGATCTATACATCCATTAATAAGTTGTTATTGTTATTAATTTCTATGAAAGGAACCCCATGAGCCTATACTTGATGGGTTCTAGGTCCAAATTCTCTTGACAAGTCATTTTTTCTTGGCGAGGCTATATCTAGCATGGTTTCACCAGGTGAGGTTGTGCCTATATTGGATACACTTGGAAGGGATCATCCAGAAAAGGTTATAGCAGGTATACTATTTCAGTAACCTCTATGTGTATGGTAGTGGTTGTATATTCTTTTATAGGCCTTCATATGGGAACTAGAATGGGAAATGGGTGTAGTTTTTGTTTAGTTTGTTGCAAGGATTCTTACCGACACTGTCTTTTTTAGAGAACTCCTAAAGTCCTCTTATGTAGTTCAGGGTGATGAGGGTCGAGACCATATCATCTCTGACATTCTATATGCACATTGTAAGATTTTTTTCTTGAGAAATCAGCATGTCGAGTGAATACCTGAGTCTCTTCCATCAAGCGATGAAGTTGGTGACTCACTCATCAGGCCTCCATTTTCATTTAAATAGGACGATAGTGTTGGTCTTGCATGAGGTGGAGATGAACTTGTAGAGGAATTGTATATGGAGTTCCTCCTAACTAAAAATGGACCTTGTGGGTGGATGATTGTACTATACAAAGGAAAGTCCTTGAAAATTTTGGACAAAGAATTAGAGCTCAACATCTTCCTATTATTCTAGATTCCCCAACATTGGACCACACCTTATGGTTTTGTGGGAAACATGCTGAAGTGGATCACTCATCCCATTAAATGTGGTGAATCGTGGATTACTAAATTCTAGGGGTTCTTGAAAATGGTCCACTCATACTGGTTATGGATTTAATTCAGGAATAATTTCCACCCATCAATTTTCCAGAGCATCAATACAGGTGACGAGAGTAGATATCATGTCATCTTGGTGAGGATTTTTGGTCACCAATACATTAAAAGACTAAATGAATCAGGTAATAGTGAGAACTTGATCTCTAAGTGTATAGTCATTCTATTTAAGTGTCATGGATGACTCATATGTCATTCAATTTCCATATCCCCCAGATTCTTCCATAACTGGGTACATGGGGAAACCAAGTTCAAATCGAGGTTCCAAACCAAGGAGGACTGGGTACCCCATTGGAGTAGAGACAAGGTGCCTTCTAGTGTTTTCATGGTCTGGGAACTACTCAAAAATAAAATCAGTAATGAGACATTTATAATCCTCTATATCCATAAGCAAGTTGGTTATCCTATGCTTTGATTCAGTTTTCTTAGAAACCTAGGATGGGACGATGGCCTCAATATGTCTCTTGACTTTGTCGACATATCTATGAGTGGGTGGGAAAAACTCATTAGAGATACTCGCATGGATCATCGTCTGTATCTCTCGATGATTACAGGGACCAGTCAGGGGGTCTACCTTGTATTGATCTTTCCCTTGGGGTGGGTTCTTCTCATCATGAACTATGTCCATGGTCTGGTTTTTTGGGTTATTTATATGGTCAACGACGATGAAACTCACTATGTTAGTGGCTAGTAGTGAACTTTTAGCATCGGTGGATGGGTCAAATTGATGATACCATTGTTGTTGTTGGATAGGGTTGAAGTAGAGGTCAATTGACTATCCCCAAGAAATAATTTTCATGTGTTGAGCTAACTCTACAATGAATCACTAGAGCAAAATGATGATCTTAATGTAGCGTCACTAGAGAGTCCAGTGGTTTCCATAAGATTCAGGATGCTGAGAAACTAGGATAAATATGATCTCAAACCTCTTTCAATGTTGTTGAATCAAGTTAAAATGATTATAGCTCCCTATATAGGTTATCTAATGGTCCAGAATGTGGTTGAATGAATCCTATATATTTTGGATGAAACAGTTCACCTAGACCTCTATAAGAGACTCTGAGATGACAAAATCTAGAGTTTTAGGTGGCCAAAATGTATCTGGTAGCTGATCAATGGCCATGATTATTTAAAATTAATCTTTTTCAATGCCAAAGGTGTTATCATTATCATGGTTAGACTAAGTCCTGATTAGTGTAGGATGAGAAAATGGTGATGGCACTAACATAGATCTTCTTTGTTGTTGATTCACTGGGAAAGGGGGAACTGTGAAGGTCAAACATCCACTACATGTTGGTATGTATCTCAGAGGTAGATCCAACTTCAATATCATATCTACATAGAATGGTTTGTTTACTACCTTTTAATGTGCAAGAGTGGAAACATTACTGTAAGGATCAGTACAGTTGTCACAGTCATTTAAGGGAATTAACCTGAACCCTTACATCTCTCCAACATCCATTGTGGATCTAGAGAGGATGGAAACTGATCGTGGTAAAAATAGTTTCACTACAATTCCTTCAAAGGAGGTTATAATTTACTCTTCCTTCAGATGCCTTCAGAGTGATTTGGGGATCTTATGTACCTCATCTTCTGGGATTATAATTCTCAATCGACAAGCTTATTCCCTAGCCCTAATATTTAGGGTGAAGGTTCCTTAATCATGTTTCCCATCACCTTTGAGTCTAAGAACCCAAAAATGATAATATTTTTTCCATTTTCCTATCTCAAGAAGTACAGTAATTCTATATGAACAACCTATACAGAGCCACTTCGGTTCCCTCTATGTGAGTTACAAACAGCATTATGGGAACATCCCCCATGATGAGTGTTCACCCTTATATATTGGGATAGTTTTTTAGATCATGGCATGTTTCCAAAATAGGGTGGGCCACTACATTGGTTTTCCTCATCAGGAGAGGTCCCATAATGACTTTTGGTATCCATAGAAACTGAAATAATCCACTCGGGTTGCTTGAGAGGCAGTTGGGGTATCAATACTAGGTGGGAAATGACGGTTCCATGTGTAGTAATTATAAGTATGTGATGGGATACATAAATGATATAAGGGGACACTATATATGTTGAAGATTTCCCCTATAGGGATGTGTTTTGGGCCTTCCCCTGATTCCAGTGTTGGGTTTTCTATACCAGGGTCTGTAGAGAAGGGATAGGATCAACCCTCTCTTTAAACTATGGAACCATTTAGTGTTGGTGCTGATGTGGCCTAGTGCGAGCCCTCCTGAGCATCTCCTAAGTGGAGGCTGTAATGGGTGTAGTTCTAGAATCCCCTACCTCCTCAACATAGTGGAGTGAGTTGCTAAAGCACTCTAGGGAGAGGCACCTGAAGCAATTTTCCATTGGAACGAGGGATGGTTTCCCCTATGCATCCCTTTGGAGAGGTGGTTTTGGCGAGATTATAATGATTTGAGATCTTGGTGGGACATATCCTCAGCGGGAATAATCCAATATTGTTCTTGTCAATGATTAATGGTGTCGATCACCCTCCTCTAGATTATCTCGGGGGTGATATGTGGTGTGGGGACCCAGTATCCAAAGACATGGTGGTTGTCAATATGGGTATGTAATCATGAAGTATTTCCATACCAACATTCATCTTGACCCTACACCTTTCGCCATTAGATATGTGATCTCCTATAGCTTGAGTTATGTAAGTACATGGAATCATCCATTAGTATAGATATATTGAAAGTGATTCCCACTTCCACAACATTGTCAATTATTTTTTAAGTAGATAAGGGGTCCATGCTAACAATGTCATAGAATGAGTTTGTCCATGGTTATTTTCCCGAGGTCATAAGAGAGTTTCATGCTATGGACATAGCTTATCATGTGAGACATGGTGCTGAATATTTAGATCCGGTGACATGAAAATATGATAGTTCCCCAACATTACTAGTCCCAATGGTTGAAGGATAACATTTTTACATTGGGTTGACCATTTTTTTATTCTTTCAATCTAGTGATGCATGTCATATTTTTGTCTAGCAGTGATGTGCTATTTTTTACTTCACATCCCCTCTTTTCAAAGGTTGTTAAATTCCATCACTTTAATCAGAAATGTTAACTCCATGATCAAAATGGGGTGATGGGATGTCCGTTTCTCTTTCTGTGGATTCATCCTTATAGCTCATCACCTAGTCTGAGTCTTCCTCATAGATTTACTTCATGTTCATAAAACTTGTTCCTGATTACTTCTCAAGGTGGATGCTAGTTAATTATGCTGATTTTGTATTGATAAGTAAGATATAATTATTCAGAGTAGATAGAAACATTGGGCATGTCTAGGAATTCTTGGATGTTAGGTTTATTGTGAATTTTTAAATTATTTTTCTTTTGAAGTTAGAGGCATCTTATATGGGGAATCTTAGGTGTGTAACCTAAATAATTCTATATTTTCGGTGAGGTATTTGATTCTAGAGGCATAAGTCTTCAAAATATTTTTACATATGGAAGCCCATGTTTATTTTATGCGGTAGAGATTCTGGATCAGGTCACAGGCTTAATATCTTGTGGGGAAATTTATGTCATAGGTTTAATGTCTTATAGTGATACGTGGGTTACAGGTTTAACATCTGTGAGGACATGTGTTTTAGAGGTTTAATGTATTATAGTGGTAGCTATATCATAGGGTTAACATATTTTTGGGATAGATGGGACACTAGTTTAATGTATTGTGGGGATAGGTGGGTCATAGGTTTAACATATTTTGGGGACAAGTGGGTTACATGTTTATCATCTTATGTTAATAGTTGGGTCATAAGTTTAATGTCTTGTGGGGATTGGTGGGTCATATCTTTAAAATATTGTGTGGATAGGATGGTCACAAGTTTAATATCTTGTGTGGACGTGTGAGTGGTTAAGTGTGTCCCAAAGGGAGAATATTTCACACTTTGGATTTTATTGAGTGATGTGGAATCAGGATTGAACCTCAGGGAAGTACCCTAGATGTTTTGGTTTGTTGAGACTGAACCTTAGGGAGGTGTCTTACATACCCTATTGGGAACCAGTGATAAAAACCCACATAGTTCGATGTTATGGTTTGAGGTCATGTGATAGGACTAGTCCATGCCGTTTAATATTGTGTGGTAAGGATTCTCATGTTGTGGAAGGAGTGACATGGAGGGATAGTGTAGGGATTATGAATATGGGAATATGAAGGATAATGGAAGAATGTTGACATCACATGGAAGGGGAGGATTGGAATCCCATGATGATCATATATGGGGTATCCCATCCTCATAATATGAGGTAATAATACAGTTTAATGTTATCTGAAGAAACATTTTAATATATTTAAATGTTATATGACTCGGATGTGGGGATATATTATTTTATGTCATTAAGCTCAGTCATGGAAGGTCATGCACCCAGGGAGACCATTTAGAAGTGGGAGAGAAAGATATAGAAAAATTCCTCCCTACTAGAAAATCATGGCGATTTCACTTGATGATAGCACCTTTATGGATTATGTCTCTAATTCTCATACTCCTTTGGGCGGGGCATATCATAAAAACTGGCATGGAGAGTAGAAATATTGGGTCCCAATCTAAGGGTGACTATTCTTAAGATAAAAATGCATTAGAGTAACTATTATTAGGAATCAAAGGTAAGGTAATGGTCTATTATGTGATCAAAGAAAAGTTAGAAGACATAAGGGTTGATGACACTAGCCATATGGAAATTTGGGGAGTAGGTGAACAAGATTTTGATGGGTATGGGTCCCTAGGAACTCAACATTCATAAAATTGTATTGTTTGAATGTAGGAACCATAGATAGGTTAGGTTGATGAGTTTGTCAATTGTTGGGGATTCATGAATGTTGATCGATTCATGAAGGATAAAGGTCTCATGAAAAGAAATATTTCAAGAAATAGGGTGACCCAAACTCATAGTGAAGTCCTGGTTACCATGGGGTTTGTTTCATGAAAGATAGTTGTCTCATGAAAACCCAAGATCCACAAAGGGATTTGTTCTTACAAGAAGTCCTTGAAAATTCATTTATAGTATCCCCACCGTGGGTATAGGTTCTCAAGGACCCATGGGTGGTGGTTTTGCGATATACAGTAACCCGTGGGAAAACATCTCCTCTTCTGCTGATGAAGGTTTTGAAATTTATGAATTCCAGGATTTTTTTGAAATCTGAAAGGTTACATCCCCATAAAATTTATAAATTGATAGGTATTTATAGTCCCAGTAGTTGAAAGGGAATCGATTTAATGAAATATGGTGTATTTAATGAAATATTATGAGTTTCATGAAGGAAGGGGTGTTTCGTGAATAGATATTCACTACATAGAGGTTATCACCTCTATATCGACATAGTCTCATGACTTCTGTGAGTGGGAGATAAACTACATGGAAGTTACCACATCCATATCTAAATGGTGTGTGACTTCTATGATTTGGAGTTACACTTCATGGAGATTACTAGCTCTATATCTGCACGGCCACATGAATTCTGTGAATTAGTGTTATGATGTGAGTAGGTTACCACCAACATCTCCACATGGACATTAAGTTCTATGAGACGTGGCCATTTTTGATGGTTTATACCTTCACAAACATAGTCCCTTAAGTATATTTTTTATCCTTTTGGGAAGGAATTTTCTTCAAACCAACAATACCATCTTATAACTCTCTCGTGACATCCATATTTAGGTGTTAGAAGTATATCGAAAAGAAAATTTATCTAGAAGTTTGTATTATAGAGAGAAATATTTTTTAGTAATACATTGATTTCTATAGTGAATACCTATCAGATGGAATGAAATGGTCAATCAAAATTCGGTCATTATGGTAGAAGGCTTAACATTATGTTTTATATAAAATTTTAGAGGTTACGCCATATGTTGAAACCCATAAATTAATTCATAAGCATTTAAATTCATCTAGGGATGAAATTTGGATATCAAACACTAGTAGAAATACCAGATTTAACATTGAAGTAATTCCGTCAGTTTTTTTTAAACCGATGAAAATAGTATGTTCGAGAATTTTTTGGCATCGTTTTTACTAAAAACCTATTCCAAAAACATCTTGCGAATGATTTAGGGTATCATTTTTATGAAAAATAATTCCATAAATCAAAAACAATTGTTGTCAGTTTTCTAAAAAATTGACACAATATATTAAAAAAAATTGCATCGAATTTTGTAATAATCGATGCCATTTATTTTAAAAAAATTATTTCCACAATCAATTTTCTTAAAAAATGATGCCTAAAAGAATTTTCACCCTCTTGGGCATTGGTTTTTGTAAAAACCAATGCCGAAACTCTTTTAAAAAAATTTGGATTGGGAAATCCTAATTTTTTGGATCTGTGATATGTAAATTGTTGCTTATCCCTCTCAAATAATGATAGATCTAAGGGCCATTTTGTGATCTCAAAAGTAAATTGGTGTCATTTTTCTCATATTTTCACAAATTATTTTCACCATTCATGTTTCTCTACTCTTGTTTCATCATCTATGGGATATTTGTTCTTTGAATTTTTTCTTTGAATACCTATTTTCGGTGACATTCAACTGGTTTTGGTTTAATTTTTTGGTATATATATTTTTTATTTTTCCAATCATTTTAGTTTAGAGCTTCCATTGTTTAAACTTCAACACATTCAAAGGATCAATGTTCAGATTAAGGTTCCATTTTAATTGCTCAAATTCGAATTTTTTAAGTTTTTTTAATATTTTGAAGATAAATTTTTTATCATTTAATTATGTTTTATTATTTGATTAAATTATGATATATTATAGTGAGTTGGGAATTGATTTTTTTTGTTTCTATTATATAAATATCGGTGAGTTAATGATCCTTGAAGGGGTAGTTTTATTTATTTTATATCATTTTTTGAAAATTAAATATTTTAAATGACTTAATTAATTTATTAAATGACATATGACATTCAATTTTGAGAAAATAGAAGAAATTAAGAAAAAAAATCTCTCTTTAGTGGCGGTTCGATGGGGAGATTTTAAAACAAAACTGATAAAAAAATATGTTTTTGGAAAGGGGGGGTTTGAAAACCCATGCCTTAAGTATGAGTTTATATATAAATATACATGGATGTGATTTGTTTACAATCTTCATAAAAAAAATTTATGTATGGTAATTATTTTATATTGTAATATTAATATAATATTTATCTAATTACATAGTAGTTTATTTTTATATAATAAACCTCTAGGAGATCTCATTAAGAGATATAGTTGAGAAATATATACCCTCATACATTATCACATGATGGGTATCTGTATTTAGATCATAATATGATTGAAAATTTTTTTGCAGCATTAAGAGACTAATCGAGTAATGGTTGAGAAGAGGTCCAATTTGGTCCTCTATCTCCTCCCACTCACCTTGAAAAATAGAAACACGAAAGAAGGATGAAAAAGGAACAATATCTTACTAAGGAAGCTAAGCAAGTTTCTGATGAAATTTTAAGTAAATATTATTTATTTTTCATCAATTTTTCTATTTTATAAATTATAAAAACTAATAGAACTTTTTTATTTTTCATTTTAGGATGAACTTCAGGAGAAAGTGACACGTGGCTCTTTTATCCCTGAGGGTAGGACGGACATCCTGGACCGTGCTTTGGGAAAGGAATAACACCCTGACTATGTTATAGGTTTTTAGGTGGGTGTTTGTATTTGGGAAGTTTTTTTTTCTGAGTAATCAATCAAGAGACCTGGAAATAGAATCCTTAAAATCCGAGCTAAAAGATACGAAAGAGTCCATGGGTGATAAAATTCAAGTAGTAGTACAAAAGGCTTTATTAGAACACCCAGTATGATAGTCACAGTCTGCACAGTGTTTCCAAGTACATTATCTATTTATTATCCGCTTTTATATTTTATAAATTATAAAAACTACTATAACATTTTCATTTTCCAGTCTTCCTAACCTGCTCAGCCGAACTACCATACCCCATCTGCCTAGATTGATCCTCCACGTCCTCGCTCGGACCAAATCGTATATTATTTATTTGTCATCAATTTTTCAATTTTATAAATTATAAACACTAATATAATTTTTTTCATTTTTTATTCATCCTAGCCAGCTCACCCGGACTAACCAACCCCATTTTCCTACATTGATCCTTCACCTCCTCGCTCAGACCCAATTGTATATTGGGATTTTTTTGTTGGAAATCCTCATATAAATTTTGTTGTGTTAGTACTCATGAATTTATTTGGGGATTCTCTACATACCTAGCCTATAAATATGGGTCACGTTAGAGTATCATTACTTATTATTATAGATCCTAATGATCTACATCCATTTCCTACTAAGGAGATCACTAGATTTGGGGACTGTCTGGGTCATTTATTAATTTGGCCAACTGGTCTTCTTCCATATATTTCATATGAGGTATGAATTTTTAAATATTAATTACAATTGATTCAAAATTACTTATAATTATTTTCTAATATTTAACTTATATAGGATTATCTGAATGAAAAAGAAACTGCACAAATGAAAAAAAAATGTTCAGGAACAATCAATTGTAGATACTTCTGATATTTCTTATGGGATACATAGATTATCTATGGATTCTTCTTCATTTTATAATATATATGATTTTCAGGTGAATTCAAATAAATGCATAAACGAATATCCATTGAGATTACATAAACAAGATATCATGAATCTAGTTGATTTTGAAGAGCTCAACCTCAATGTGGTGCAGTTGTTTTTGATGTAAGTAAATTGAAATTTTTATTTTTATTTCTTTAATAAAATATGGCTTTAAATTGACTAACTATATTTTGTTTTTAAATTAGGTATCTATGCATGCTTATTCTAAAAGATTAAAGAACATTCATTTATGATTTTATAGATCCAGAATTCATTTCCATGGAAGTGAAACATGTTCTGAATCCTAATAGAGTTGCATATATATGTGAGAGATTATCAAATATGGATAATGAGTGTTGGTTTTTTCTATTTCTTGATAAGTAATAATAGGGACATAATTATAAACTAATTATCAATACAATTTTATTAATTGTGAACAATTTTTATTGTAGGGGCATGGATGTTAGGCATATTCTTCCCAAGTGAATGCATCTTATATTGGTTTTTCTCTTTATTAGGGAATGTTAGTAAAATATTTTCTAACTTATTAGACAAGTTTGTTTTTTTTTTGGTTTTTTATAAGCTCATTATGTTTAATTCTAATTTTTTAGACATGTATTATTAGTTAATATATTTGAAAATGCAGTTCATGGAAAAAAATTAACAAAAAACACATGTTGATAAAGAAACAAAATGTAATAATATATGTGTAAGTAAAGGTAATTAGTATTTATATTAGATTTTATTCTGATTTTATGATATATATTGGTTTTTATTATCAACTTAATGTTTTATAATTGTAGTGTCATCATCAAAAAGGACATGTTGAATGTGGTTATTATATTCTACATTTTATGTACAAGATAATCACAACTGGGTAAATTACTGAATTTGATATGGTTGGTTATATTAATTTTTTATATTTTCTTCCATATTATACTATTTTTTAATCTCATGTCATTCAATGTTATTATAGTCATTAAATGTTTACGAATATTATTCCCAAAAAAAACTTACCAATATTAAACCTATTTTTCACTACTGAATTTTTGTCCAATAACAACGCCTCTATCACAACGGTTTCATAAAACCGTTGGGAAAATGCTATCTAAATTTGGTATTCTGAACGTTTTCTAAAAATAGTTGGGATATAAGAAAATTGTCAACTCTATCCTAACAGTTTCCTTGAACCGTTGGGATGGTTTCCCATTTGTTTATATTTCCCAGCGGTTTTTTAAAATGTTGGGATACACTATATATCCCCATTGTTTTTTAAAACCATTGGGAAAATTTTCCCCTAAATCCCGAGAAGGCCTACAGTTTCCCCTATGATTTATTGCTTCCCTAAATCCAAGATACATATACTGCAACCAAAATTATTCCACCAATTCATCTTCAATCAATAAATATTGTTCTTATATACTTCAAATCTATATGTGGTACCTTAGTTTTGTTGTTCTGCATCTATTTTTTTAGTTTTCTATTTTTATTTAGCTAAAACGAGAGGTCTGTGTGGTCATTCTTCCACAGATCTATCAATGTATGCATTATCACTCTAGGGAATGTACACACAGTACACGTCTTTGTATAAGGTTTAACATGTTGTGTATAAGGATTCACATGGTGTCTATGATAATATAGGGTCTTAAGAATGTATCCATAGTACACGACTTGGAAAGCCATGTAAATACACATGGCCAATCCCGTATGGTTCAAGGTATGTTTGGCCAAATAGTCTGCTGGAAATGGCCCATTGGAACATGGCTTTGTTTCATGGGTGATGTGTTAGCCATACTACAGGGTGGGTAGCAATTACCTAAGCCAAAACACATTCATCCCTGAAATCCTAGACTACATGGAACATGTTCCTTGATGTTACATGGATTAAAGTAAATGATTTTGTAGAACCTGAAGTATTTCCTCACACAAATTACATATATATGATTTTCATCACTTTCATCACTATTTTACCACTAATAGTATTTGTATTTGATGGGGGGTGATTTTGAAATATCTATTTCTGAGAGTGGGGGGTGGGAAATCTGGGTGGAGTGGGGTGTGGGTTGTCTTGGGGTGGGGGTGGGATGTCTAGGGGGTGTGCTGTTTTTGTAGGATCACTATCCATGGCCCCTTAAATTTAATAATGCATTAATTAATTGGTTTTCAAAAAATACTTATACATTTATTAGTGGGGTATGATTTATAATGAATACATCCTTTGATAAATTGACACATGCATATGTAACATAGATGTGATAAAAGGATGTGATGTTTAATTGAACAAATGAATTGTTTTATAAAAAATGTCACGATTTTATAATAAAACCTATCCAATGAGGTGCATTGTCTTATAATCTAAAAGCTAATAATTATATATTTATATCATGCTTTTTTTATGTCTAATTTTTTGTTTATGCCTTCATGTTAGAGTTAAATAAGTGGAATTCCATTCACGGTCTCTCTTATTATTCTTAAATGATGCTTCACCTTTGTATATAAGTGTTAAATGACCAAAGTCACATCTTAAGTGCTTGAACCAGTTTTCAAATTAGAATAAACAATGTAGGTAATTTTCCCTTTCCCCAATGGAATTTCCTAATTGACCCATAGAGACGTATAAATTCAATTTCTCATGTTTTGATCAATTGAATGGGTTATTTTGAATGAAATTGCTAATGCATGATGGTTTCCATTTCTTAATGAATAAAATGGTTTTCAATGAAATTACACTAAGGGGATTCAGGGGGTAGGGGTTGTCCAGGTAGGGGTGGTTTGTCTTTGGGGTAGGGGGTAGGGGGATGCATGGGTGTTGGAGAGGGGAGGTGGGCTGTCCAAGGAGGGGTGTGGGCTATTCCAGGGGGTCAGGGTGGGATATCCAGGTGGGGGAGGGGTGTGGGTTGTCCAGAGTGTGGGTTGTCCAGGGGGTTGGGGTGGGCTATCTAGCTGGGGGGGGGGGGGTGTGGGCTGTCTAGGGAAGGGGGTGGGTTGTCCAGGTGGGGGTGGGGGGTTTCCAGGTGGGGGGTGGGGGGATTTCCATGTTGGTCATGTGGGGGTGGGCATTCCAGGTGGGGTTGGGGGGTTGTCCAGGTGGGGTGGGGGGATATCTAGGTGGGGGTAGTCCAGGGGGTTATAGGGGTAAGGGGCTGCAGCGGTGTGGGGGATGGGAGAGGGTGGTGTCGGCTATCCCAGGAGGGGGTGGGTTGTCCAGGGGGTGGGGGTGGGCTGTTTAAGTGGGGGAGGGTGTGGGTTGTCCAAGGAGGAGGTGGTGGGGTATCTATGTGGGATAGGGGGTTGTCCAGGTGGGGTGGGTGGATATCCAGGTTGCGGGTTGCTTCTCCAGGGGGCTTCAGGGGGTAGGGGGTGTAGGGGTGCGGGGGGTGTTGGATGTCCAGGGGGTGGGATGTCTACATTAATAATCTACAAAAAAATAGAAATCACATATAACAAATTAATAGTTCATTTCACAAATTAAGACTTTTATTGAAGTTCCATACCAACACTCACTCTTAACCTTCCATGAAGAAGTGATCTCTACAAAGAAATATCACTCAGGTTCTTGTCCACAATCCATATTGATCTCAAACAAATTTAACATTCCTACAACTTCATATCACCTAATGATATAATAAGTCTTATACTCCCATGAGTAGTGTCCGATCGAAACCCCTTCCTTTATGGATTTCTAAAATAGGGATATATTATACCATTTGGAAAATAAATTTCAATCTCAACATTCAAAATCTCCATGTACATGCAATCATGCTTATTTTCCCCATGGAACCATTATCTTATGACATCAAACTCTACTTAGTTCCATTTAATATTTTTTAGATCATGATCCACATGTATGACCATGATGTTTCAATCCCTATGGAACTTTTTACCATCATTTTCGGATTATATTTCCTATTTATTCAGAGTAGATATTATGAATATCACTCAAATAATCTACTTAAATATAAAATTTCGTCAATCTAAATTTTTCTCAACTCCTGAATAATTCTACTCTACAAGCATACATGATCTTGTACACTCATGTATAGTTCTTCAGTGATATTTTGTTATAAATATACTGTTTTTTCTTATATATTATGATTCTCATATAGAGGAGTGTGTCAGTTATGGTTTCATATAATGTGAAAAAATATCATTTACTTAAATATATTTTTGATGAAACTTTGATCTTATTGAATTTATTTTGATGAAATGACATAAAAATATTTTTTATAGAATGGATAGAAGTTGTATGTATGAAACTGATTGGATCTCAATAGATTTTAAAAACAATTGGAGATATTTTTAGATTTTTCATTTCACAATGCTTCAGATAGTGGTCACATACATTTCTCATGTTACAATTGTGTAGGAAGACCTTGGTTGATCCATGACGAAGACATATACCACATAACCAAATTTGGTTTTCAATAAAACTCTTATGTGTGGTATCATAATGGGGAAAAATGAAATATCAAATTGCAGATGATCCAAAGGATAGAACTAGATTATAAAATTTTTTATATGACAGATTCTGTATATTTTTCATCATGAAAAAGAAAGTATTCCTTCCCAAGGAGACTTCGATATGAGCACACATGATTCGTCTAATGAAAATGATGATTTTGTTAGGGTGAAAAAATTGATTGATACTGCCACGACTCTAGTATATCAACAATGTGGTAAATTGAAAAAGATATAATTTTTAATGTGATTATTTAGTGGGAAATTATGTATTGGATTTCTAATACTACCATCAATTACATTATTACCTTCTTAATGGACTTACTTCCAGATGATGAAGATATTCCCTCAAACCACTATATGTCATGGAAGTTAGTTGAGAAACTTGGATTTTCATGAAAATAAATCATTCTTGACTGAAATATTGAAGTTATTCTGGGAGAAAACTGCTAAATGAAATGATTGTATAAAATGGGGCACATCCTGATGGAAGCCAAAAGCTAATAGAACACCATCTCGTGTTCCACAGAAAGTAATGTGGCATTTTCCATTAATCCCCAAACCCCGAAATATTTGTATTTATGATGATAAATCAATAAAAATGTGATGGAATGATATTAAGACAAATAAGCAAATGATGAGCTGGTTCACCCTGCAGATGGATTTGCATGGTAGAGATTTGATGCTCGATATCCTGAATTTTTAGCTGATGTGTTTAATTTGAGGTTGGGTCTTTCATGTGATGGTTTTAATATGTCTGGGAAGATAATTACTTCGAACAACACATGGCTAGTTTTTATAAACATTTATAACCTTCCCCAATTGTTGCGAATGAAAAAAACATTCACTTTCATTAGTATACTCATATTTGTCATTTTTGATCCTGACAATGATATAGACGTATACATGAAACTTTTAATAAAAGAGTTGAAATTTCATTGGGAAGTGGGTGTGCGCACATTCAATTCATGTTCAAAAGACATATTTCATATGTGTGTTGCGCTTATGTAGATGATCAATGATTTTACTTCATATTAAATGATGTCCAGATAGAGCAAGAATGGAAAACTATCATGTCCTATTTGTAAGAAGAATACATGATCTAGAAGACTGAAACATCATTGTAGTTTCAGTTTTATGGGACATTGAATATTCTTTCCAATGGACCATCTATATAGAAATAATCATTGAATATTTGAAGATACCATGGAGACCGATAATCCACCTCAGCGTATATCTAGAACTGATGTGCTTAATGAATTGAAATATTTTAGTTTTTCATTCAGGAATGGTCACAAGAAATATAAAAAGTGAAAGAATGTTTCAACTAAAACCTGTTACAATTGGAAGAAGATGAGTACCTTCTTTGATTTTCCTTTTTGGTCAATCAATTTTTTAAGCCATTGCTTAAACATATTTCACAATGAAAAGAATTTATGTGAAATGTTACTTTTGATTATTTTGAATATTAAGAGAAATACAAAATATGATTTATGGTCTCAGTGTGGCTTGATGGAATAGGGAATTAGACCATAATTTCATCATGTGTTTATTAGTGAAAATAGATGGAAAGTTTCATGTGCATCTTATGTGATGACACTTATAAAAAAGAAATTTCTAGAATTACTAAATACTATAAAAGTTCCTGATGGATATTCAAGAAACATATCTAAATTGTTCAATAGAATAGATTTGAAGCTAAAATCTTAAAAACTCTTGATTATCACATCCTTCTATGTGAGTTGCTTCCAATAGAAATCCTTCAGGTTTTGTACAATAATGTAAGGGTTCTTGTTTTTAGGTTGTTCCATTTTTTATAGATCTATGAGCTAAGAATTTGTTCAAGTATTTCTTGAAAAAAATGCCGGCATATGCCCAATTAATTTTGTGTGAGTTAGAGAAAATATTTCATCCATCATTTTTAACATGCATAATGCATCTGACTGTCTATATTCAACTCAAATAATTCTCAAATGACCTTTTTATTTTTGTTAGATGTATCCAACGAAAATAAATATATACACATGAAATTTTCATGTCTAAAATAAGAATCATCCTGAAGGTTCTATCGTGAATGGTTACATAGCTCAAGAATTTATGGGTTCCTACTCTATGTATTTGACTGATATTAATACAAGAATGAACATAACAATGAGAAATGAATAAGAACAGTATGTGACAATTGAACCCATTTTTCCATCACTTCCTCTTACAAGAGGAATTCTTGGATCATATACATTGACGCCATTAAAGACTTGAAGAGCGGGAGATGGAACATCACACATTTTTGTTCAACTATGATTTGTTTGATGACTACATCAGGTAAGTAAATTGAAAATGTATATATTACATATCTATTAATCTATTCTTATTTTTATCTACAGAGAATATAAAGAAATGATAAAAATATAAAGCATCGTTCTTTATATTTGAGAAGGAGGGAGACTTCACATAGAAAAGAGTTTTCTACTTGTTTAAAATTGATGGCAAAAATATTACCATTTAAAATAATTAAAAAAATATTTAATTAAGTTTAATATTCATTTATATTTCAGGTATTGAGTTTACCTGCTAACTTTTTCTTTTAGGAAATAAGATCTTTGGATTTTGGTCATAATACCATGGTTCGGGACTGTAAATCAATTGTTAACAATGGGTACAAAATTATTGTCATTGAATGTGAAAGGAACATGAGAACACAACATGATGGTATTATAGTTACTACCACAACAGACTGTTATTCCAGTGCATCAGATCGTAGATTGCAATTTCAAAATGTAGTTTATTATGCAGTCATTGAAAAACTAATAATATTGGATTATGACTCTCATGGAGGAGTCACGATGGTGAAATACCAGTGGTTTGATTCAATGATGAGGTAGGGGACATTTATTGATGATTTAGGATTTTGATTAATTGATATGACTCACATTCTTAGAACCGATGAACCATATGTATTGGTGTCAATGGAGAAACAAGTTTTTTATGTCAAACACCATATTCGACCTAAATTTGGTGTCATTATTGAATTAATTTGAAGGAATATTTTTCATAATGGTGATCATGGAATTGACACTATCCATACTGCCATTAGAATTGATCCATTGATTACTTTTGAGGACTCCAATAGCTCAATTGTCAGAGTTGACTATGAACCTGAAGTTGTGGTGGGAAATATATAGAATAATTCATCCATTTCATCAATTATTTGGGTTTAGCTCTACTTGGGTTGTTAAGGTTGGTGCTATTAAAATTCATTTAATATTGATTACAAATATATTATATCCAACTTGACCGTTATATGAATTTTCAATTTTTATTGGTTGCAATTTTATTTGAATTGCATTACCTAATTTGGAATTGATCTGTATTCAAACATATAAAACCAACATGTCTAACTTGGTGAAAATTTCAATGCTTTATTGACCATGAATAAAATTAGTACAACTCTAGGAACTCTCTTTAAAATTTCACCAGATAATGAACGTGATGGGTTTTCTTCTTTTTCAAAACATGTATAGAAACCTACATCATCTACCTAGGCTAAATAAATTAATTTTTTTTCTTAATTTAGATAAGTGCTTTAATAGACTGATGACACTTATTAAATAACCATCTTACTCAAAATTAAATTTCATTATTATATCTTGCACAATTTATTAAATTAATTGTATATCTATTCAAGCTCACCTAAAACAGTGGATAGTAAAATTATCCATTAATTCCTCTATTGCCTCTCATGTATTTTGTTTTTTGGGTCACACATTACTTATCCTTTTCTAATTACTTCTATATTTGATTTCAAATGTAGGAAATGAAAACAATTTAAAAGAGTCGACGAAAAAAGATGATGGATAACAATCATCGCATGGCTGAGATGGGCGTTCCACCACTAGTTCCTGTAGTGAGTATTTTATTTCAAATATATATATTCAAATAATATATAATGTAATGTTATTATTTTTTTAAAATTTTTTGCTGGATCCACCTCTTATGCTAAAATTATTTGATGAGTAGCCTAGTGGTGGTCCCAGTACATAGGGTGTTTGTATGGGGGGTACTAGAGTTAGGTGACCTGGTCAGTGTACCCGATTAGACCTTGCCCCTCCCACAGACAAACCATCTATCCCACATTCTGTTCCTAGTGCGTTGTTATGGAGACACGAGATATTTAGGCCTCCTGTGTTTTCTCATCCCTTTACATCTGAGTATCCTCACCCATCTTTACCATATCCGATGACGATTCCCACTCCCCAGCTAGAATTAGGTCATCCATCCATTCCACCCTCTTTTACTAATACTTCCTTCTCTTCGAGCTTCTATATTCCATCTTCATAGACTCTTGCTCTTCTAGAGTTTGTCCCTACTGAGCATACAAATGGGCATGCTCCACCTTTACTGGGTGTTCCTTCGGTTTCTATGAATCCAACAACACCGATTGATCAGACTACCAAAGGTATATTTATAGAACCCTCATAAATTTTTATACCATTATTTATTTTCATTGAAATATTTTATGATAAAATATTTGTTTTTCTTTCATAATAGATACATCTACTGATAAGAGATGCGGGTGGGGGATTACACGCATGTGTGAGGAGTAGAACCGCCACACGTAGCTGATGGTGGACCGAAATGAAGATAGTCAAATGATTGAAAAAACAAGGTAGCAATGTCGGTGTTTTTTGGAGACACTTTCCAAATACTCTGACATAATTCTAGTTAGCCTGCCCTCATAGAGAGTGTTTCCAAATGAAGTCAAGGATAATACTTGGGAAGATATATGGGTAAAATATTCTATTATATTTAATGAAATATATTAGTTTTTAATTTATATGAATTAATATTTTGGTATCAACTTCAATTTAAGTTCCATGGTGGTGAGGGTGCACGACCACCACGTCTAAAGGATTTAGGTTTTATTTGGAGAGCCTATAATAAGGGGTTGTATATTGTCTGGCGTAGTAGTGTTGGAACAGAATTAGAGGTGCAACCTATCCTAGATTTTTTTCCAATAGAACAGTATCAAAAAATGATTACTCATTGGACGACTATCCAGTTTAAGTTATTAATCACGTTTGAGGTATTTAGATTTTTTTTTTACATTTTTTGGGTTAATAATCTCTTTTGTATTATTGAATTTTATTTCAGGAATCATCTGAAAGAAATAATAAAACATTGATGCTAAAAAAATACCTCCACGCATTGGGACGTAATACGATGCAAGGTAATAAAAGGAATTAGGTATAACAGTTGTTTATAATTTATCGTTGTGAATTGAACTTTCAATTGTTTCTGTTAACCTCACCCGGTTTGATAATCCCAATCGTATATTTATATGTTTTGATAATCCCAATTATGTGTTCATATATTATTCTATTCTCAATTACTGTTGATCTACATTTTAATTCTTTCCAATCAGTGATCAAGTTAATAATAATGTTTAAATAATCTCTAATTTATGTTAATCTTGATTATCCTTGTTTATACAAGCTTTGAGACAATTCTAAGTCAATTAGATGTGGTTTGCAAAAGACACAGAGCTACCGATAGCGAGAGCTACCGATAGCCAGAGCTAGCGATAGCCAGAGCTAGCGATAGCCAGAGCTACTGATAACCAGAGCTACCGATAGATAGAGAGCTACCGATGCACAGAGATACCGATGGACAGAGAGCTACCGATGCACAGAGCTACCGATGGACAGAGAGCTACCGATGCACAGAGCTACCGATGGACAAAGAGCTACTGATGCACAGAGCTACAGATGGAAAGAGAGCTACCAATGCACAGAGCTACCGATGGACATAGAGCTACCGATGCACAAAGCTACCGATGGACAGAGAGCTACCGATGCACAGAGCTACCGATAAGAGCTACCGATAAGAGCTACCGATAAGAGCTACCGATAAGAGTCACCGATAAGAGTTTGAAGAGCTACCGATGGAAGATCCTACACCGAGTCAACCGTGCACATCTACAAAGAAACGACTACCTATAATGAACTGCAGAGACAAATACTATATCCTCGACACTATTTGTTTATTATATTAATGGTTACATTTGTTACTTTTGATGCATTTAATGTTATTAAATGATTTATGTTTCCATTTCAGGAAACCATACCAAGTACGATCAAAAAGAGTAATCATACCTTCTTCTCAGAAAAACAAAAAAAAGAGTCATAAAAAGTATATTTTGTAGTTATCAAAAAAGGTTGTGAGACAAGAGACATGAAGAGATCGAGCACACAGAACACACTTGCGATCAAGCTCAAAACGTGCCAAGAACAACTGGAGAACTTTCACTCACGAGACTACTACTACCAGCCTCCAGAACATAGAGCATACATCGAGCAATCTATGCTAAAGAAGAACTACACAAAACTCTTCATTCTTTGAGCCGATAAGCAAGATGAACCTGGAAGTCAAGGAAACAGATGATACTCTGTTTTCCAAACAAAAATCAGAAGAAGACTCAGAACGAATTCTAATCAACAAAAGGATTCAGGATCTTCACGAAGATCACTAGATCCATTTCTAAACTCTAAATCATTATCTATGTGATTTAATTTTTACATTATGAGATGTGTGTGTTATCTGTTGTATTTTACACACACACTGTATCTTGAACCTTAACTTGAGGATTTGTAAATCCTCACTCACTATCCTTTCATTCATTTTCCCACTGTGGATAGTGGTAGAGGTTGTGTGTGACCTGACCAGTTGGTTGCTATTGTTTTGTTTCCCACGACTAATAGTGGTAGAGGTCTTGGACCTGGACAGTTGTGAACTGTTGAACCCCGATCCAGGGTGTGGATCATCTTTATATAAACATTTGAGAGGACTAAGTCTCGGCTTGAGACTAAACATCTTGTTTAACTCCTCTGTGTTTTTAGTTAAAGTTTATATCCATACAGTGCATATTTATTTCATATTCCGCTGTTATTACTTTGAAATATAATTTATTTTCAAAGCTACATTGATAGTTAATCTCGCAAGTGTTTATATTTATTGTAAACTAGTAAGTTAGTTTCAAAAGTTAAATTAATCATAAGATTATGTTAACTGAGAACTAATCAGTCTTTGAGAAACTAATTGAACCTTTATAATCTGTAAAAATTCACTATAGTTTAATCTGTTTTTGAAATTGGATGATTTTAATAGAAATTGTTTTTAACAGAAATTTTAATTGGAACTCAATTCAACCCCCCTATTGAGTGTCTAGTCCAACCAACATTTGGTATCAAAGGGTGGTTAATATCTTCTAAATTACTCTGTTTTCAACTGTGATTTTAGTCATATTTTAAAGTTCTTAAAATTTCTGTTATTTCTAAATTTTTGTATCATTAAATTTTGTTTATAATGTATAATAGACTTGAGGGTGCTTCTACTAATTGTACACCTTTCCTTAATGGAAATAACTATGCTCAATGGAAACTTAAAATGAACATCCATCTAGAAAGCATGAGTTTTGATATTTGGACTGCTATTGAATCTGAATACAAAATTCCCACTACTGATAGATCTACTTGGGATGAACCTACATATACTGCTTACAATAATAATTGTAAAGTTATGAATGCTTTGTACTGTGCTCTAGGAGATGAAGAATTCAATAGAATTTCTGCATGCAAAACTGCTTTTGAAATTTGGGATACCTTGGTTGTTTCTCATGAAGGAAAAACTAATGTTAAAGAAATGAGATTAAACATTTATACTATTAAATATGAAAATTTCAAAATGAAGCCTGACGAACCTATTTCTGACATGTATCTCAGGTTCAATGAAATATTAAACACAATGAGCTCACTCGGAGAGATTGTTCCTACAAAAGAACAAATTATGAGAATACTGAGATGTTTTCCAGATAGATGGAGAGGTACATCCGTTTCAATTAGAGAATCCTGTGACATTGGAGCACTGCCTGTCAAGGAGTTAATTGGTATGCTGATGATGTATGAAGAAGAGATTAAAGTAAATAAAGAAGAAGATGAGGAACCCAAAAGAAAATCTGTAGTGTTTAAAACTACTGCCTTTAAGAGTAAAGACAAGGATAAACTACAAATGGAGACTGAGAATTCAACGAGTGTAAACTCAGAATCTGACAGTGATGCTGAGATGGCTCAAATATCCAGGAGATTCAAGATGTTTTATAGGAAAAAGAAATTCTTTAGGAAAACAAATTACAAAGGAAAGTATGATCAATAAGGCAAATGGAAAAAGGATTGGAAGAAGGCTGACATGACTGATGAAGTTGTCTGCTATGAATGCAAACGAAAAGGACATATCAAAGCAGACAGTCCAAAGTTAAAATTAAAAATGAAATATGATTACAAAGACAAGAAGTACATGATATCCATGAAGGCTACCCGGAGTGCTTCATAAGACAACACTAGTGAAGCTGAATCTTCGGACTCTGAAAGGAATCGAGCCAACATGTGTTTCATGACAAATACTTCTGAGGTAACATCTGACACTCCTGTTTTAAATTCATATTATTCTGGAGATGATTCTGATTCGGAAAACATATCAAAATCTGAACTATTTGAGTACTGTGATATGTTGGAAGAAACCTGTAATGAGCTTAAAGACAAATACAAATGTTTAAAGAAACAATATTCTTTAAGTGTTAAGCATAAATCTGATATTGATATAGAAAAGGAAAAGAATGCTCAACTAGTAAAGGAAAATATAGAACTGAAACTGTCAAATGAGTAACATAGAAAGTATTTAGAAAAATTCACAAATGGAAAGGAATCTCTAACTCAAATGCTAGGAAAGCAAGTTGTACCTAGATATGCTACTGGTTTAGGATACCAACCAGGACAGAGACAGTTCACCAGAACCCGATTTATTCATAAGTCTGAAAAAATATTACTAGTTCCAGTTTTGTAAATTCATATGCTTCAACAGGATATTCATATGGTTATAGACCAAATAAAGTCTATCTTTCAAAATCTGTTACTTCTGTTAATTTTATAAAACCAATAAAACAAATCTGGGTACCTAAAGCTCTGATTGCAAACCTATCTGGACCCATGAAAATCTGGGTACCAAAGTTATTTCTCTGTTTAAATCAGTTTTATAGGAGACCTGCTTGAAGAGATTTCACAAGAAGATATGGTATTTAGACAGTGGGTGCTAAAGTCACATGACTGAAGATTATTCTTGCTTCAAGATCTTAATAAAGGTTGATGGAGGTCATGTCACCTTTGGTGACAACTCTAAAGGAAAAATTATTGGCCTAGGCCAGATTGGTAACACTGATTCAGTAATAATTTCTAAAGATTTATTCGTTGATGGACTTAAATATAACTTTCTTAGTATATCTGAATTATGTGACGATGGTTTCAATGTCATGTTTGAAAATGATTCGTGTGATGTTTTTAACTCCTAGAATTCTATAGTATTCTCTACTCTAAAGAATGAAAACGTTTATACTGTTGATTTAAATTCTTTATCCAAACAAAATATTTCTTGTTTGAATGCTTTTCAAAATGAATCTTGGCTATGGAACAAACGATTAGGACACTGCAACATTAACTCACTCAGAAAACTGGCTACGAAAAGCATAGTTAGAGACATACCTAAATTTGAATTCCCAAATGACAAAGTGTGTAATCCCTGTCGAAAGGGAAAACAACACAATATTTCTTTTAAATCAAAGAAAGAAGTCTCTACTTCTCAACCACTTGAGTTGGTTCACATGGATTTGTTTGGACCATCAAGAGTTTCTAGTTTAAATGGGAAGCAATATTTCTATGTCCTTGTAGATGACTTTTCTAGATATACTTGGGTATACTTTCTAGCTCACAAAAGTGAATCTTTTCCTTACTTTTTTAAATATTCCAAGTCTGTAGGGAACCTTAGTGGACTTAAGATTAAAAACCTAAGAAGTGATCATGGTCGTGAGTTTGAAAATCATGAGTTTGAATCTTACTGCTCACACAATGGCTATAGTCACAATTTCTCTACCACTAGGACACCCCAAAAAAATGGTGTAGTAGAAAGGAGAAACCGAACCCTTCAAGAAATAGCTAGAACCATGCTCAATGAATATGAACTGCCTATTTACTTTTGGGCTGAAGCTGTTAATATAGCTTGTTATGTTATCAATAGAGTCTTGATCAGAACTGTTCTTAAGAGGACTCCTTATGAGTTGTGGAACCATAGGAAACCTAAGGTTAACTACTTCAGAGTTTTTGGCTGCAAAGTCTTTATTCTCAATATCAAAGACAATCTTGCCAAATTTGCATCCAAGAGTGATGAAGGAATTTTTCTGGGCTACTCTATTTCAAGTGAATCTTATAGAGTTTTCAATAAGAGAACCAAATGTGTGGAAGAATCTGTTCACATCAAATTTGATGAAACTGATCCACATGAGCCAAAAACCTCTCTTGAGAATCTTGAAGAAGATTTGTTTATTCTGGACATTAATGATAAATCTAAAGAACCTGTTATAAAAACATCCAGTTCTGGACTTTTTCCAGAATCTGCTTCTGTTGAACCCGACCCTATAGATGAACCTAAAGATTCTAGTCCAACCTTTACCAAATCGACTAAGATTCTAAAGAATCATCCATTAGATGTTGTTGTTGGTAATCTTGATAGAGGAACACAAACTAGAGCTTTTCTAAGGAACCAGGTTGAACATTAAGCTTTTCTGTCATGACTAGAACCCAAAAATATCAATGATGCTATCAATGATGAATTCTGGGTAATAACCATGCAAGAAGAGTTAAATCAATTTGAAAGAAAAAAAGTCAGGAAATTAGTTGACAGACACAAAGACACATTGACAATAGGCATAGAATTGGTTTTTAGAAATAAAGTTGATGAATCAGGAAACATAGTTAGAAACAAAGCTAGACTTGTTGCACAGGGATATAGTCAAGAAGAGGGTATAGACTATGGAGAAACTTTTGCACCTGTAGCTCGACTGCAAGCTATTAGGATCTTACTTGCATATGCATCACATATGAATTTCAAGTTATATCAAATGGATGTCAAAAGTGCATTTCTAAATGGTTTTATAATTGAAGATGTTTTTGTCGAAGAACCACCTGGATTTACAAACCCTCATTTTCCAAATCATGTTTTTAAACTTTCTAAAGCTTTATATGGTTTAAAACAAGCTCCAAGTGCTTGGTATGATAGACTCAGCAATTTTCTTATTTCAAAAGGTTTTACTAAAGGGATTACTGATCCAACTATTTTTATTAAAAGAATTTCTAAAGATGTTTTAGTTGTACAAATCTATGTTGATGATATTATATTTGGATCTTCTAAACACTCTTTATGTACTGATTTTTCAAAAAGTATGCAAAATGAATTTGAAATGAGCTTATTGGGAGTTCTTAAGTATTTTCTTGGTTTTCAAATTTTTCAAACTAGAGATGGAATTATTTTAAATCAACGTAAATATAAAAGATCTTTTAAAACGTTTTGGATTGGATAGTATTTAGGAAAATGATACACCTATGAGTACTACCTGTAAGTTCGATACAGATGAAGCTGGGAAACCAGTGGATCAAACCAATTACAAGGGTATGATTGGGATCTTACTTTATCTTACTTCTAGTCGACCAGACAATATGTTCAGTGTATGTATGTGCCCTAGATTTCAAGCTAATACTTAATAATCACACTTACTAGCTGTTAAAAGGATTTTTAAATATCTTAAGCATACTGTAAATTTAGGTTTGTTTTATCCAAAAGTAAAATCATTTGACCTAACTAGCTATTCAGATGCTGACTTTGCTGGATGTAAGTTAGAAAGGAAGAGCACATCTGGAACATGTCATTTACTTGGAAGATCCCTAGTGTCATGGTGTAGTATGAAATAGAACTCAGTTGCATTGTCTACTGCCGAAGCAGAGTATATAGCTGCTGGTAGTTGCTGTGCACAAATTCTGTGGATGAAACACACTTTATTGGACTATGTATTTGAGTTTAAACATGTTTCAATTAACTGTGACAACACTAGTGCAATAAACATATCTAAGAACCCTGTATCTCACTCTAGAACCAAACACATAGATGTAAGACATCATTTTCTGAGAGATCATTATCAAAAAGGTGATATTACTCTTGAATTTATTGGCACTGAACATCAATTAGCCGATATTTTCACTAAACCTTTAAGTTTTGATAGGTTAAGTTACATTAGGCACGAGCTGGGGATGTTTAATTCTCACCGATGTTGAAATTCTCACCGATGTTGAAATTCTCACCGATGTTGAAATTCTCACCGATGATGAAATTCTCACCGATGTTGAAATTCTCACCGATGTTGAAATTCTCACCGATGTTGAAATTCTCACCGATGTTGAAATTTCACCAATGTTGAAATTCTCACCGATGTTGAAATTATCACCGATGATCAATTCTCACCGATGATCAATTCTCACAGATTCAATGTTTTAAAACATCTGTCTGCCACCAAGAATATGAATCGTTTTATTTTTATTTTATTTTACTTTATTCATTTATTTATGATTACTACATGATAAAACTAAGCCTAAGCCGCTTCTCACTCCACCGGACCCAAAACCATTCACCTTCAAATCTTATCTCCCTAATCGACTGAGAACCCTAAATCCGCGATGGAAAAAACCAAGATTTCTGCCAGCAGAGATGACAGTGTAGAGCCTAAAACAAAGAAGCAGAAAGTGCAGCAAGAAACTAGTGGATGTAATGTCAGAACTAGGTCGGGAAAGCGACCAGTAAACCCTCATTTGCAGAATAGAGATATTGTGATTGAAAAAGAACTATGCGTAGATTGGCTGCTACCAAGCAAGTCATTGGTGCTTGAAATTCTGGAAGATCAGAGATGGGTAGATTGTTTTTCAAATAAAAATGGTCCCTACTACCCGAAGTTAGTGAAACAGTTCTACGAATTCATAATCTTCGAGAAGTCTGAGAATGCGAATTGGGTAAGTTCCTTTTTAAATGGAAAAGAAATGTCGTTTTCTTCAGTAGAGTGGGCTGAATGTTTAAAAGTCCCACATGAAGGTGTATCTGGGTATGTCTCAAGAGCAATTCCACCTACCAGTAACATCTTTGACTATGAGACCTCTTTAAAAGAACTAATGGGTAATGGAAGTCAAAGGCAAGTGGTTTCTACTGAATTGGATGGAGAAAAAAAATAGCTTTTCAAATTTTTTCAACATGTTTTGATACCAAGGAGATGAGATTTTTCTAATCTGAGATATGAAGATATTTATCTTCTACATCTGTTAAGGCATGGTGTGAAAGTTAATCTGTGCAGACTACTATTGAGTCAAATGGAAGACATGATTAGGCCGAAATTACAGACTAATTCTTTATTCTTTTCCAAAATGATCTCTGTGATGATAAAAGTGAAAGGGATAGCTGAGTCTCAGGATGAGACAGTTGTAGTTAAGAATAACCTCTGTATCACTACTACAGTTTGTAAGTACATGAAAATCAATTGGAACCCGTGGAAAGGAGAATTGGTCAGTGATGACCAGAAGGTGTATGATAAATTTAATCCTGTGGATTATCCTTCAAGGCCAAAGGATAAAAGAGATCCAGGTTTAGGATCTGATGAAGAGGAACCCGAGTACATTGATGAGTCAGAAGAAGAAGAAGAGGAAGAAACTCCTATGGATATTGGAGGAGATCCAGACTTGCCCCCCAAGTCCTGTTACTGAGTTTGTATACTCATGAAAAGGAAATGTAGAGGAAGTGTTATCTATTCGTGAGGAAGACCAACCAATTCCTCAACAAGAAGGAGAAAAAGAGAATGTATCTGAATCATCTGATTCTGCTAGGTTGAGTATGAGTCCTTTGATTGAAAACTCAGTTGTGCCTAATGCTAAAGTAGAAAAAGAAAGATAAGAAGCTGTACCTTTTCCAGAAAATCTCCTTACTACTGCTGAGATGGAAGTTGTTGTGGAATATTCTGATGAAGAATGACCAGTAGAGAATGTAGTTGTTGTACATAAGAATGCACCCATTGAGGGGGAGCATCATTCCAATCTTGGAAATGTTACAGTGACTGTTGAGGTTGAAGACTGGGTAGAAGACCCAGGTTTTATAGTGTGTGGTTTGGATTATCCTGATTCAGATAATGAAATATCTTTGAATAGACCAAAGATCAGCTATCACATCAATTCTGAGTTATTACCTGATGATGTGGTCCGAGTACCTGACTTAGATGTGCTGAAAGAAAATCTCAAAGTCAGTTTTGTAGAAGAAGTAAAGACAATGGAATCCTTTTTAGTATCCTTGATTCAATTAGTCATGAATGATTCTGTAGTCAGTTTAGCTTCTGCAAGAGTATATACTATAGTTGCTCCTACTGATTTTGTTACAAAGTCTGATCTCGAATCCCTAAAGCATGAGTTGAAAGAATCCTTCAGTGCATTAGTTGCTGAGATGAAGCACTGTTTTAGTGAAGAAATGAAGTTGTTAGAACAATATCTTGAGCTTTATCTTGGTTTCAATCTGTCAACTTTTATGGGTGAGCTAATGGAAGCAGTCAAAGATTGCCAGACCTAATCTTCTAGAATAGAAGCAGATCTTGAAGCCTTAAAGAAGTTTGTTACTACTTTTGATTCTTACATGAGCTCAAAGCCTCAAGATGATAAGGATTTAGCCTATGTGAAAAGTGTTGTAATCCAAATGGTCTCAGTATTTGAAGATTTCAAATCTTCTATAAAGGATCAGGTTAAAAATCAGGACTCTCAACTGCAAACTCTGATTAGTGGTTTGACGAAAAGTTTCAAAGAAACTGTATCTTTCTTAGTTGGTCCTCTAGCTTCAAAACCTGCATTTGATTTGAGTCAATTACGAGCTATGATGAAGGAGGAGCGTGGTTCTATTTCAACCAGTGGCTCTGTGGACTCATCAGATCTATGCTGAGTAGTGCTCTCTACAAGAGATTCAGTCAGGGGAATAGTGAAAATCATCCACGACCATATGAAAGAGGCCTCTGCCTATCAGGAGGAAATAAAGAACAAGGTGTATTATTATTTCCAAAGTATTTTTACCAAGAAAAAACTCAACCATCATTTCAAGCTGATGTTGGAAAACATGAAGTTACCCCCTGTAACTCAAGCCTTCCGAGAACAAGTGAGCAAGCTAAGGCAGATGACTCCTGCCTTAGAAAAATTAATGGAGAATAAAGATGATTTTATATCTGCTATGGAAATAGGAGGAGGAATCATAATGGATTTCAGAAATCTATTGCTGCCCTTTTTGCATGTTGATACCAGACCAGTTATTGTCCCTCCTACCTTATCTGCCGCTGCCTTTATTGAGTCTCCCGTCCAGATGACTCCTGCTTAGGCCATTAGAAGCCTCAAAGCTATGATCACTCAACGAACATCCTCATACAGGCCAGACATTGTATCAGTGGCGCAGCCTCCTATGATCATTTCTGGAATTCCAAAGCCCTCACCCACATCCTCACCTCCTGCATCCTCTTCTGATCCACAAGGATGATCTCATGTTGAAGATCAGAATTGCTAAAGTGGCTAGGCTGTTTGATAGGAATTTTTTTTCTTTTCTCTTCTGTTTATGTAATTTTTGTCTGGTCTAATACAAATTCTTTTCTTTCCACTATCTCTGTTTATGGGTTTTCTATGTCTTTTTTCCCATCTTTTTGATTATCACAAAGGGGGATAAAAATATTAATAAAGGGGGAGAAATATATAAAGAAAGGGGGAGAAAATATAAAGAGAGGGGGAGAAATATGCTATAAAGAGGAGGATAAATATCAAAGGGGAGAAATTTGAGCCTTTGATACTATTTCTTACATTTCCTTCTCTGGTAACAATTATTTCAAAGCTTATCACTGATACTATTGTATTTAATACTAACTATGAAAATTTTTGATCTATCTCATTCAATTATTGTTTCCTCTATTTCCACTGATACTGCTTTCTTTGAGAAATTCGAATATAAATGTTATATTCTCTTATACTATATTCTCACTATTTTTGGTCATATCATAAGTTGTGATTATCAAAAAGGGGGAGATTGTTAACCTCACCTGGTTTGATAATCCCAATCGTGTATTTATATGTTTTGATAATCCCAATTATGTGTTCATATATTATGCTATTCTCAATTACTGTTGATCTACATTTTAATTCATTCAAATCAGTGATCAAGTTAATAATAATTTTTAAATAATCACTAATTTATGTTAATCTCGATTATCCTTGTTTATACATGCTTTGAAACAATTCTAAGTCAATTAGATGTGGTTTGCATAAGACACAGAGCTACCGATAGCCAGAGCTACCGATAGCCAGAGCTACAGATAGCTAGTGATACCGATAGACAGAGAGCTACTGATGCACAGAGCTACCGATGGATGGAGAGCTAACGATGCACAGAGCTACTGATGGACAGAGAGCTACCGATGCTCAGAGCTACCGATGGAAAGAGAGCTACCGATGCACAGAGCTACCGATGGACAGAGAGCTACCGATGGAAAGAGCTACCGATAAACAGAGAGCTACCGATGCACAGAGCTACTGATGGACATAGAGCTACCGATGCACAGAGCTTCTGATAAGAGCTATCGATAAGAGCTACCGATAAGAGCTACCGATAAGAGCCACTGATAAGAGTTTGAAGAGCTACCGATGGAAGATCTTACATTGAGTCAACCGTACACGTCTACAAACAAACGGCTACCTATAATGAACTACGGAGTCAAATCCTATATCCTTGACACTATTTGTTTATTATACTAACAGTTACATTTGTTACTTTTGATGCATTTAATTTTATTAAATGATTTATGTTGCCCTTTCAGGAAACCGTACCAAGTACGCTCAAAAAGTGTAATCATTCCTTCTTCTCCGAAAAATAAAAAAAAGGCATAAAAAGGATATTTTGTAGTTATCAAAAAAGGGTGTGAGACAAGAGGCTTGAAGAGATCGAGCACACAGAACACACTTGCGATCAAGCTCAAAACGTGCCAAGAAAAACTGGAGAACTTGCACTCACGAGACTACTACTACCAGCCTCCAGAACACAGAGCATACATTGAGCAATCTATGCTAAAGAAGAACTACACAAAACTCTTCATTCTTTGAGCCGATAAGAAAGATGAACCTGGAAGTCAAGGAAACAGATGATACTCTGTTTTCCAGACAAAAATCAGAAGAAGACTCCGAACAAATTCTAATCAACAAAAGGAGTCAAGAGCTGCATGAAGATCACTAGAGCCATTTCTAAACTCTAAATCTTTATCTCTGTGATTTACTTTTTTACATTACCAGTAGTGTGTGTTATATGTTGTATTTAACACACACACTGTCTCCTGAACCTTAACTAGAGGATTTGTAAATCCTCACTCACTATCATTTCATTCATTTTCCCACTATGGATAGTGGTAGAGGTCGTGTGTGACCTGAACATCTGGTTCTTGTTGTTTTGTTTCCCACGACTAACAGTGGTAGAGATCTTGGACCTGGACAGTTGTAAACTGTTGAACCCCGATCCAGGGTGTGGATCATCTTTATATAATATTTTGAGAGGACTAAGTCTCGGCTTGAGACGGAACCTCTTGGTTAACTCCTCTGTGTTTTTAGTTAATGTTTATATCCATACAGTGCATATTTATTTCATATTATGCTGCTATTACATTGAAATATAATTTTTTTTCAAAGATACTTTGATAGTTAAACTCGCAAGTGGTTATATTTATTGTAAACCAGTAAGTGAGTTTCAAAAGTTAAATTAATCATAAGATTAAGTTAACTGAGAACTAATCAATCATTGAGAAACTAATTAAAACTTTATAATCTGTATAAATTCACTACAGTTTAATCTGTTTTTTGAAATTGGGGGATTTTAATAGAAATTTTTTTTAACAGAAATTTTAATTGGAACTCAATTCTCCCCCCCTCTTGAGTGTCCACTCCGACCAACAGTTTCCTCCATAATTTATTTGATTCATAAAGTTTTCATATAATTTTAGTTATGAAATTAATTATTGGTAACCTATTTTTTATTATGATTTCATACATTCAATTTCATTGTAGTGTCAAACACTGAATATTGAAGGATGTGTGCCTCAAGAAAAACAATTTTGCTCCAGTAGTAGGAAGAAAGATGGAAGTACAATTATCAAACCGAATCAGTAGCAAATTGTAAGTTTAACTCTGTTAATTTCAAATTTTAATATATATTTTGTAACATAATAATCTATTTATATTTGTAATAGGTTGCTTTAGTGTCCCTTGATGCCCAAGAACTAGACAATTTTTGGCCAAATGGTCACTTACATCAGGTATTGGGAGATGAGCACCCTAGTAGAGTACAATACCATCCTGGGATGAGTATTGTCTCGAACAGTTATTGGCCCTCCTATGCTATGAGTTACAGTGCCACAAAGTTCCAATAGGTTAAGGCACATGTCGAACATGCTGAAAAAGGGGCCATAGAGATAGAAGAACAGTCTGTTAAGGAAAAAACTACATTTATTAAACCGATTGAAGTTTTAAATCCAACACTTCCAATAGAGGCCAAAAAAACTTTTGAAATATGTATGTCATCAATGTTTTCTATATATGGTGAACTAGGTGGAATTTCTATTTGTGTTCAAGACGATGGAGAGGAGGAGGTTAAGGGGGAGGAAGAGGCTATGGTGGAGTAGTAGGGCGGGGAGGAAGCCGAGGCGGAGGCGGAGGGCACCGAGGAGGCCAATGCGGAGTACGAGGGCAAGGAGGAGGGTGTTGAAGAGGGAGGGAAAGATGATGGGGAAAACAATGAGGATGGGGATGAGGCTGATAATGACGGTGGTGATAGTGATGGTGATGAGGGATATTGATTCATTCAAATTTTTACTAATATTACTGACATTTGATGATTGATGATTTTTTGTGCCTAAATATATGTATGATTAGGTAGGTCAAATAATCTTTATTCCATTATCAATAAATAATAAAAATTGATTTTATAATTTGTAGTGACTGAATATATGTGTGACTGATTCACCCCTCCCCTAGACACCTCCACCCCCTTGGACAGTCCCCCACCCCCTGGGCACCCCCACCCTTGCTGGACACCCCCACCCCCTGGACACCCCCCATTCACTTGGACATCCCCCAACACCCTCCCCCACACTCTTGGACAACCCCTTCCCCCTGGACACACCCCAAGGACACCCACACACCCTTGGAAAGCCCCCACACTCCCCTAAACACCCCTTAGACTCCCCCTCCCCCACGCCCTGGGACATCCCCCACCCCCTGGACACCCCTACCCCCTTGGACAGCCCCCACCCCCAAGACACCCAATGTACACCCACACCCCCTTGCACAACCCCCACCACCTGGACCCCTGGATAACCCCCCCCCCCCCCCCGGACACCCGCCCTTGGACATCCCCCACCCCTGAAAATCCCCTCCCCTAGACACCCAAACCCCTAGATAGCCCACCCATGGACAACCCCTCCCCTAGACACCCCGCCACCCCTTGGACATCCACCACATCCCCCCTGGACACCCCCCTAGACACCCCACCCCTTTGGACACCCCCACCCTCACCCCACCTAGACACCCCCACATCATGGACACCCACACCCCCTAGATAACCCCCCCCCCCAATGGACCCCCCTAGACAACCCCCACACCCCCATGGACACCCCCACCCCATTAGATAGCCCCCACCCCCTAGACACCCCCTGGACACCCCCACCTCCTTGGACAACTCCTACCTCCATAAACACCCCTTACCTCCTGGACATCCCCCCTACCCCCGGACAACCCCACCCCCCATGGATAGCCCCCACACCCTTGGACAACCCCCCACCCCCACCCCCTTGGACAACCCCCCACCCCCACTCCCTTGGACAACCCCCACACACTTGGACACCCCTTCCCCCCTAGGCACCCCCACCCTCCCAGGGACACCCCCCATGGACATCCCACCCCCACCCCCTTGGACACCCCAACCCCCGCAGACACCCCCACCCCCATGGACACCCCCCACCCCCGGGACACCCCCACCCCCTTGGATAGCCCCCACACCCTTGGAAACCCAAACCCACTTTGATAGACCCCACCCATGGACACCCCCACCCCCTAGACACACCCCACCCCCTTAGACACCCCCCCACCGGGACACCCCCACCCCTTGGACACCCTCCTCCACAAACATTAAATAAGATCCCTAACCATCATATAGAGGATATGGATGGATGAGATAGATCCCATGATCATTGAATGTGTCACGACCCGTCCCCTGTGCCCCGTGTCGTGACTACCCCAAGCCTTCCTTCCATAGTCCAAGGGCTACGAACAAGCACCGAAAGGCGTATTCCCTAAAACTATGAAGGCATTTCCATTATATCCTATAAACACATTCATCCCAGCACAAAGAGAGATACGAAGAAAAGTAAACTATATAACAAAAGTATTGCTGAAAGTAATAGGGGTCGGAATACAAGACCAACAGTAAAGGTACAAGTACAACTGAAATACAATACAATTGAAGAAAGAGAAAGAAAACTACTAGATCATCCTCTGAGGTTCCTACCTGAAGGGTTGGTACATATAACCTCTTCATCACTCCATGACCACCCATCTCCTCTGTGTGCTGACATGCGATATGGTCCACCTCCGGGCACCGTCCAGTCCTAGTATTCTCAGCCTCGGTTAGCATTGTTGTCGCCTGCATCAAACACAACATGGTGCGAGAATATCCCGTGTAGGGTTTAGTATAACGATACTCATTAGGGACCTAGATAACCTCAAGGTATCATAAAATCTACCAAGGATAAACCACAAAGTATGAAAACAAATGACAATCCTACTTAGTTATATGCCCATATATATACCTAAGTTATCAGGTAATCCATCTCAATCATGAAGGAACATAGATGTTATTACTCTGCTCACACGAGGTATAGCTTAGGTATGGTAGTAGAGATGACTAGTTATAACTAATGAATCATATTACTCTGTTAAGAGACTCTACTGTTGACCTGAAGAGGATCGATAGGAGCTAACCCACACATGATCCCTAGGAGCAGACCCGCATAGGATCTCTAGGAGCTGACCCAAAAAGGATCGCTTGGAGCTGACCCACACAGGATCTCTAGGAGCTGACCTAGATAGGATCTCTAGGAGCTAACCCGCACAAGATCTCTAGGCTCCGACCCGCACATGATTTCTAAGAGCACTTTTCTCGTCACAGTCTGTTAATGGGTCTCCGCACTAGGCTTGATCATCTCTGGGAATGTCCGCTCCCCAAGACACTAGTCGATTATAGAATTGTTACGAAGTCCCATGATGAAGTATCTCAAAGTTATGCAATGTCATAAAGGTCTCAACACAATAGATGGCGCGTCAATCAGACGCCCGATCTGTGAGTTATTTTCCTTTTAGTCCTAGGGGCCCGGTTGGATTTGTGATCGATCCAACCTGACTGTTCCTCAACATTACCCAATACTCCAGTGGGTGTACTAAAAGGGATCGTCTCGCTCAAATATTTACAGTGTCACTGACGGTTCATCAAAAGGACATCTGGTCCCAAATTTATGTCCCAAGTAATGTATAGGTTCGTATCAGGTGTGGGTCTGGTCCGACCCGGTCAGACCCACCTGAATAGACCTGGCCTGGGTCGACCCGGTTCGGGTCGACCTGGCCCATGATGCAGCCCGACCCACTAGGTGGACCAGAAGGTCGTGCATGCCGTAGAGGCCATGGGTGTCGCACGACTATGGAGGCCACGGGTCGGGTCTGTCGCGGATGGTGGTTTGGCTGCGGGGGTGATGCGAGGGTGCGGGGTGGCCCAGCCCAGCCCGGGGCTACTCGGCCAGGGGGTTTTAGACTGCAGGGTGGATCGACAAGGGGCGTGTCACGTGTCGGCTCAGCTGTGGGGTGTCGTGAGGTGGCTCTATCGCAGGGGTGCTGTAAGGCTGCTCGACTCGGGGTGGTGCGGCGAGGCCACGAGGGTTCCGCGAGGAGGCGCGACCAAGGGGGGCACTGCCGGGCGGCTCGGCATTGGGTTGTCATGGGGCCCCTCGACCGTAGGGTGGCACAGTGAGGCCATGGGGTGGGGCGGGGAGGTGATTCCAGGGCAGCTCGGAGGGCCGTGGGCGGTAAGGTTGGGATGCCGGTCCGTGCGGCAGGACGCGGCAGTGGAGCATAGTAGGGCACGAAGGCCGCGGGCAGCCGGGCACCATGGGGCGCGGAGGCCGTGGCCGGTGGTGATCGAGTGGAGTGGAGGCCGCGGGTGTCGGTGGTTGTGGGGTGGCGTCGTTGTCTTTGTCGCCTTCGTCGCCTTCATTGTGGTTGATAGCCGTCCTCCTCCATCGCGAAGAACACAAGATTTATCCCATGATAATTCGGAGAGGACGGACCATGTTTGTTTGGCCTTCACTCTCTGCATTAGAGTGGTAGCAGGTGGTTAATACTTGAATCACAAGAATATGAAGAAATAGTAAGGGGAATAATTTATACACCCTCCCTACTTCGTTTTATTTGTCGACGGAGGTCACGAGGAAGGAGACGACGTCGTTGGGAATAGACATACGTCGGTGACGTCAGTGTTTCCTTGATCGTCGATTCAATGATGTTGAAGATGTTCATCATCAACAAATGTCCCGAGGAATAAGTCGAAGTCAAATTCGGCGTTCTTTGTTGGATAATGTGTTCTTCGTTGGAGTGCATTCTCCTAAATCTCCAAAGCTCTCCCCTTTGCCAACCCTTTTCCCAAATTCCACCAAAATGAAAATATAGACAACTTCTTAATTTAAGTTATCAAAATAAATTATATTGGAAAAATTTTAAAATTTATCAATTAATTAATTTAAGTGGTACGATTAATTAAGGGGGATGGCACAATTTTGTGGGGAAGATCAAGAGGTTTCTCTCCACTAAATCGGGAGTTCAAGTGGTTTCAAGCCTCTGGTGGTCCCCACCACCATAACCTCTCATGGGAGGTTATGATCTGTGGTCCCGACCTCCATAACCTCTCATGGGAGGTTTTAGTTCAGGTGGTACCCACCTGTGGAATATACACATGGGAGATCCTAAAGAAAAATAAAATAAAAAGTTACACAACCTTTATTTTATTCTATTCTTTCTCGAAAAACACAAAAATTATCTTTCACTCTTGACCAACTTTCATCAATTTGAAATTCTCCTTAAGCGAATATCGTCATTGCGAGTTCAATGGTGCCCTAGGATTTCAATTCTTATCACCGGTTGAAAATTTAGAAAAACCCGCTCGCACGTTTACTGAACGTACACGAAATAAAGTTTAAAAATTTATTCTGGGCACTCTAGGCCTCGGAATCATGCGCCGTCAATTTTCACGGACTCATAAAATTCCCATATATTTTAAAAAAAGTATACGGAATTTTTGGGTCTTTAAAAGATGATATTTCCAAGGGTGTTGAGTATTTTTAGGTGTTTTTGTTTTGGTTTTATAGTGATTCTATATAATTTCTCCACGATTGTTTTTTTGAATTCTATACATTGTTTTATGGTCATGTGTGTTTTTAAAAATTCATTATTTTAAGGCGTTAGATAAATGTTGTATATTTTCTTTCTTGTATCTTCAAGTGTTAATTCTATATATTGCGTATAGGAGGCATGAGGGGATGTAGGTTACTATGTAATTTGGTAGAGGGATTGCTATGTAATTCTATAAAGGGTAGGAAAGAGGGAATGATGCTGTGTAAATTACATTAGTACTATATACCAACAGTTTAAAAACCGTTGGTATAAAGCTGAATAAATTCTTCTATACCGAACGTTTTAGTTGAACCGTTGGTAAAACACTATACCTACGGTTCAAAAACCGTTGGTATATAGGTTCTACAAATAATATATGCCAACGGTTATACAAAAACTATTGGTATACCTATATACCGATAGTATTTAAATTGTTGGTATAGGTTAGAGAGTTATATTTACAAACGGTTTGTAACCGTTGGTAATTATGCATTTCAGCGGCAGCCCAAAACCGTTGGGAAATCAAATTTTTTACTGGTTTAGGCCAACAGATTTCTTGTAACCATTGGTATATGTATATACAGATGCTTTATCACCCAAAGGTTTGAAAAACTATTGGTATAACATATACCAATGCTTTGGCATCCTATCCTAATGGTTTTAAACTATTAATATGTCCTTGGTTTCCAACAGTGTTTGTAAACTATTTGTAAAATCTAATTCGGATTATTGGTTTGTATATTCGAATGTTTTTGAATGATATTACATATGGGTTCAAAAAACATACTCTTTTGATATAATAGGTGTTTGAACATACTCATAATCAAATGAATGATTCAATAATAACCAAAAATGATAATGTTATAAATTTTAGGCACGTGTTTTATAATTATACTTTAGAATACAAATGCGTAGATAATTTTTTGATTCACTAGACAAAAGAATGTATGTTATAGTTTTTTATTCAATGATAATATTGTTTGATTATTCTATACTATGTTTTCATTACTGGGGTTTCGATTAATTTGGAAGTGTAATATTCTTAATTTTCTATATAAAATTTATCTTTCAGTGTCGGTTTTAAAAAAACGAAGCCGAAAAATAAAAAAATATATATCTAGTTTTCACTATCTTTTTTTAATGAAATTGATGCCAGACCCAAAGAGGGATTTCGGCTTCGAATTTCTAAAAACAGATGCAAAAAACCCTCCTATGCTCGATTTTCTCCACTGGTTTTTATAAAAACTGATGCCAAATCCCTTAACCAAAATCATTTTCCGCATCGGTTTTGGGATAATCAACACTAAAAAAGATATTTTTAACGTCTATTTTGTAAACATCAGTTAAAAACTAACATAAAAATAAACAAAACCAACATTATATTCCTATTTTTTCAGTAGTGAAATACACAGAATAAAAAATTAAAGGATTGTTTTTAGAACATATTTTTTAGTAGTCAACTAAAATTTTGAATTCAAATCATAATGACTTATATGGATATCAAGAGTACCAAATGTGCATGAATTATATTATAATGGTTATGTAATTAATGGTTATACATTCTATACAAAGGATCATGGGGAATGTAGTAACACAAACAATAATAGAGTTATACTTATACCTAAATCAATGTATGTATCTGGTGCCATAGATGGAAATGCATTTTATGTGAATATCTCATATTTTTTAGCATCGAGCAAATATGGGAGTTGGATTATATAGTATTAAAAGTATTGATATTCAATACAGGTTAGTTGATATCAGGAGTATAATTAAAATAGATTAATTGAGATTCTTGATAGTGTATTTTAGTAAGGATAGGTATATAGAATAACCATTCATAATGAATCATATGAATTACAAGTATTTTATATCTTGGGCTTTGAAAATAGAAAGTGGTCAATTATTTCATTATTGACAAAAACCACTATAGGGTCATATGTCAATTCAATTTAGGATGGCCTTTTAAATTGGACCTCAAAATCATTTCTAAATA